>FR990060.1:1195152-10206280 GCA_905404095.1 Glaucopsyche alexis
AACAACACAAAATCTCACGTCTCTAAAATAATGAATTGTCACGCCACCCCCCCACGGCCAGGTGGCGTGGGAGTGGTGGGATGAAACAGGTATGTTGTTTTCTCTTTCTAGCTCGTTACTTACTCTAAATGTGTGATAAGGATGGCACCTACTCATGTACTGCTGCAAGTAAATTATGTAATCGTCTTCGGTTAAGACCCTCGCATAATTGGAATCAAACTTCACAAGGTAAGTTCGTTTGATTCTTAATTAAACTTTATTCACTACGCAATAAGAAATACGTTTCATAGGACATCAGTTATACACTGCATATGTATAATACAGCGCGTTGCAACTTGAAACGAACTCTAACAATGAATCGTAGTTACGTGGCTCTCATTTTACATGCTTTTTTTTTTATGAAACTAGGGGGCAAACGAGCAAACGGATCACCAGATGGAAAGCGATTACCGTCGCCCATGGACACCCGCAACATCAGAGAAGTTGCAAGTGCGTTGCCGGCCTTTTAGGAGGGAATACGCTCCCTTCTTGAAGGTTTGCCGGTCATAATGGTTCGGGAATACTGCTGGCGACAGTTCATTCCAGAGTTTTACAGTGCGCGGCAGAAAGCTTCGGGTAAAGCGCACGGTGGAGGACTGCCACTCATCAAGGTGATGAGGATGATAATTATTTTGTCGCATGGAGCGGTGGCGAAAAGTTGCAGCAGGTATAATGCTCTCTTAACTCTGCTAAAAAGAGACCTACCTGTAAGTAAACTCTTCTAAGATCACGATAAGAGGCCGAAAATATTCAAAAATCTCTGAATATTTCCTGAACATAAGTTTTTGTTTCAATTAAACATTCTGAGGATTCTAAAAGTTTGTTCATTAATTTTGTATTGCGCTTTAAAACGTTTAACGGAAATTCTCTGGAAGTGAATCCACCGGGAGAGGCCAACATTCTTGTTATTGAAATACTAAAGTACTAGCAAACAAGTTGCCGCTCAACCAGGCATACGATAAAAATCGCTTAACAGCGCCTACACTTTCGGAGGACAACATTACTTATACACTGTTGCCTATTGGTCATTTGCCTACAAGCTTTAGCTTTTTCTAAAATATATAAAAATAATTAGGTATCACAACTTGATGAAAGTAAAAAGAATTAAGATTTTATTAAAAGTTTTATAATCAGATGCATTTCAAAGTCACAAAAAGGTGGAATATTTTTTACAACATTAGTGTAAAAAACCGACATATTAACCAATAAATTACTTTATTTACATCAAATACAAAACGTTTTACTACGGTCAGTTATAATAATATACTCAACAAGCGCAAACTTCGGAGACATAAAAAATTAACTAGGCGATCGGACTTATTTTATTGCATAAACGAATAGTAATAAAATAAAATATGAGTAGTTTCTCAGAAGAAACAATACCTATATCAAAAGTCAATTCGCAGCATACTAAAGTCGTATGTCGAGTTACGTCACTAATAGGTTAAAGTGTATGAAGTATACTCGTAGTACAACCGCAGGAACATTATATTTGTAAATATTATCTCCGATATTTGTGCGTTTACGTTCATACTTAGCATAATGAATGTCTTTGTATACTATGATGTAAGTAAACTAACGATATAGGTTTTGTTTACTAATTAAGCAAAAAAAAAAATTTAGATGCATTTAATTAGTAAACAACACATAAAATAATATATTTTTTTTTACATTTACCAAGTAGTACAGGTCGAGCAACGGTTTATGAGCGCTCAGTGAAAGTGGAGGGGTAGTTCGCGCATGTGACCAATAGCAAAGAATAAATATTACTAACGTACCAATAGCATGTCTGCAGCCATGTTCGGCATGCGTTCGCCGCATCCTCACCTCCCCGCCCGAGCCCGCTACCGCCAAACACACCCAAAAACTGACTTCTGCGCATACCCCCTCTACTTTTGTCGAAAGATCTTAATTCGTTGCGCGACCTATAATGCCTCAATATTTCTGTGTATATTAATGAAACTAAAAATTATAGATATAGTCCGATCCCCTATTACAAGAGTTTGAATGTCAAACTAGTTCGCGGCGCCGCTCTTGCAATGAAACGTGTATTTTCTTGTGTACTGAATAAAGTTCAATTTTGAATCATTATTTCAAAAATGCAGCGCGTCGTATTTCATCTCATTTCAATATGAGCTGACCCTTATGCTAGGTCGCGGGTAAATAGTGTATATGATGGCGGGCAATCGAAGCACTCGTGCGCTCAGAGAGATTGATACGAACCCTTTACGAACGTGAAAAATTACACACACCATATCCCGGTACCAAAATGTTATTTAAGACTTGCGCGACGGCCGAAGATATTGGTGCCATTGAAAATTAAAATATTGTAGTGTTTCCGAAAGATAAAACACGAGTAAGGTTTTGATAAATTTTCACTAGGTTAGTTCCCGAAGCGGTGATAGGTATCACGTAGGGATAATTGCGTACCTAAATGTAATTATGAAATAAAACCTTTTGAATTGAATTTGAATACCTATATTACATAATCTTATGGTCGTTATAATTTTATTGGAGTAACCTTGTCCTTATCTATCAAATCTTATAATTCAAACGAGCAAAATTTAATATAATATGCATATAGGTACATAATATTTGCTATTTCCTACTAAATGTCGTTTTCAAGTTTGGTTAGGACAATGTAAGCTGATCACCTGATTGTCTGACAAGAGAGATGATCCATGCGTCGGATGGGCATATAAAAAGTCGGTCCTACGCCTGATTTCTTGCCAG
Organism: Glaucopsyche alexis; assembly: GCA_905404095.1. NCBI lineage: Eukaryota > Metazoa > Arthropoda > Insecta > Lepidoptera > Lycaenidae > Glaucopsyche > Glaucopsyche alexis. Next base: position 1,197,925 of record FR990060.1, read on the forward strand.
TCGTGTCGGTCATCCGTCCCACTGAGTTACGAGAGTACGAAAGAGAAATTGCTACTGCGCACACACTTGGGCACTATAAAATAACCTCCGCGTCGCTGGCCTGGTTTCAATGAAACCGGCCACCGTCACCGAAATCGGTGTAGGAAGCTATTGTTATATGCTACTTTGTATCCAGAATGGCACATGGTTGTCCCCAGACGTATTCACCAGTCATTCCTCTGGACTAGGCACTTTAAACTTTTCGTTAAGACGTTTAAAAACCTACCGTCCCAGGCACTACAGTATTTAAAGAGTGGTTACTTCCCTCGGAGAATACTGTATAAATCATCCATAAACATATGAAAAGGCCTAACTTTTGTATCCAGAAAAAAAAATCCCGCGCGCTTTTCGCAAACGCAAGTAGCGGGAATCGTCTAGTTCTTAAATAAAATAATACCATATCGGGGTCTACAAGTAGCTAGATCACAGAATTGATGAAAGCAGTAAATTATATAAGTGAACAGCCTGGAAATACATAAAATAAACATTTATTGTTATGCTCAAGGAGGAACTTCTTTTATTTAATAATAAATTTTAAATCACGTTTTGCCAAGGAAAAGTACTACAAAGAATAATTAAAATGAGTTTCCTTTGAAATTAATGGCTTCAAGCGTTTTTTATTCGGGACATGTTTTAGGAACATTAGTAGATTAAGTTTGGAGAATTCTCTACACGGCTTTGTATTAAACATAAATACATTTTTCCACTGGGTTTTGAATGAAAAAGTACTGACGTTTGTGTGTACTGCACTAAGTTTAAGTTAAATAGTTAATGGAATCAGGCGTTACTTTGCGGAAAATCATAGAATAAAATTTAATCTATACTTATATAATAAGGATGAAACGTTTGTTGGTTTGTTTGTATTGAATAGGCTCCGAAACTACAGGACCGATTTTGATGAAATTTGGTACATAATATATAGATTAGACCACGGGAAAGGACATATGCTACTTTTTATCGCGGTAAAATGTACAGTTACTGTGGGATTTCCTTTTGCGCACATGAAGTTACGTGCAATATCTAGTTAATATCAAATCTAGGAATATATCGGGATATTGCGAGATATAATATTCATTAAATCGTTGTCATGTGAAACGTTTTTGATACAACTTTTCCATTGTCAACAAGTGGGTACTTATTACAATATTGTCCATATAATTTTCCAGTTAAAATGAAGTCTAAAGCACTCGGGATCGACAAACTAGGGTTGATACATGTCGTGATTTAGCGACGAATTAATATCACAAGCCCTCCAGGATCAGATTATTATCGAACTGTCAAAATATATGATGATATATGGCTTTGTTTGAACCGGTTTGTCAAACAAAGAACAGAGAAAATGTAAAAGAGATGTTCAAGAAATGTATGAGGCCTGGGCCAGCCCTACGTACAGTATATGTAAATATAGCTACATAATATAGTAACCGTTTCCTATTCTTTATTTTGTTTAATTTTACTTCGTTTCCATGTACATTTAAATTAACTTCGTCAAGGAGAGCAACACAAAGTAAAATAAAACATGGCGGATCAGATCAGAATTAACTAAAGAATGTCATTTTGTCAATGACAAGACTTTTGACAAAGAAAGACGTATGACATTCAAGACGACGTCTCTTCGTAAAACTGTCTACTACGTCAAAAGTCAAGTCAAAACAACTGTCATGGCCGCCCTAAAAATAGTGTTCTTGCAATAAAAAACTCTTCAATTAATCATTTTTGTACGCATGTACCCTTTTTCAAATTATTTTTTCGTATTTTTATGATATTCCCATATTTTTTTCCTATTTACCTATGTAGTGTACATAGAACTGGCCCAAAATCAAACATATCTTTTGTCTAATAATTTGATAGTTTTCCAGGCATTTTATTTTTTCAAACTTCGATATCGTTTTTACTTTGCCACGATTGCACTAAATGGAGCCTTCACTTAGTGGCGATGTAAATTAAATAAATAAATAAAAAAAAACAATGCTCTCAAACAATATATTAACTACTTAATCGTTATGTTAATATAATTATTATTTTAGAAAACGGTTTTGTTTCTGTATTATTTTAACTCCAAACACCTTTTTATTTTGGTTCGACAGTATGCAATAAAAGTAGAAAATACACAGAAAAGTATGAATAAAACTTATTTTCTAAATAATTCTCCTTTTAAATTTGGCTACAATTTTAACTATTTCTCTACTCAATCTTCTTAATAGTATACAGCCGAACGTATAACCGCCTCCTTTTTTTGGAAGTCGGTTAAAAATAGCTACATTTCATACTCGCGTTAGCACAGACAATATTATAAACTAACAGGACGGTCATAGCGCTTCGTATGCAAACACTCTCTTACATATTGCCGTTGATGTATCATCTATATTCTATATAGATGTCGCTATCGCATTACATAATATTATAATATTTTATATTAATAATACGCACAGGAAAAAAATTGTGTACAGTTTAACGAGAATTGTGTGACGGAGGAAATATTTGATAAAGTTAAAATTTCTGTAGAGGAATTTGTGCAGAAAGCTAATATTTTTAAATAATATTAACGTAATAACAACAACAAACACTTTGTACGTTTGATAGAAGTTCGTTACACGTTGACGTTTCTGTCATATATGTCGTTTCTGTCACATATTTTAATTTTTTTTAATCTAAGAGACAAAATAACCTATAATGATCAAACTTCGATCATAGGTGACCTCTAGTTTGTATTTAAATGCCTTCACCACAATAGTAAGTGTTGAGTGGCGAGCAGCATAATGTAAGGCACAAACAACTTAATTTTCTTATAGTCTATTTATTAGATACTAGCTTTTGCCCGCGTAAATAAAGTAAAATAATCTCTAGGGAACACTGTAATTTTTCGGAATAAAATATATCCTGGGTTTTAATCTACAGTCTAAAATACTACCCTATACCAAATGTTATGAAAATCCGTCATTCGTCCGTCCTCACAAACTTTCACATTTATAATACTAGTAAGATTATTACAATTATTGTTGCTCATGGACACCTGCAATATAAAATGAGTTAAAAGAGCTGACAATTGCTGGTCCTTGAAGCCATCATCGCCGCTTGGGCTCCTGGTACCAGTGTAACATGTCGGTTTTCTGTGAAACCGTGGTGTTTAAGCCGAAATATAGATATCCGAAAGAAGGTACATATCAGAAAATTTTAGCGTGTTAATTTCCTGTCGATTTTCTGAATGCGACATCCCTACAAAGGGTACGTCAATGCGATGCTTACAAAGTCTAATTTGACGTGAATACGGACTAGTTAGGTGTGCTCTCAGCAAATATCTCTGAATAACAGCCTATGTAATAGACGTGGGTTTAGCACAGCCTGCACTAAGTTTGATGCGGTCGAATAATTTCCGAGTCGAATCTGTGAATATATCATGTCAGTGAGTAAAGATTTTAGGGCGTAAAATTAGTTTTTTTTTAAGTAGATATTTTATATATTTATTATACATAAGCATAATTTTTTTCGCGATTTTTTGCTCTATATTAATTTAAGTGCTCGATATTAGTATAATAGCTGTATAGATAGATAGTGGTACGGAACTCTTCGTGTGTGTATCCAACTCGCATTTGGCCGGTTTTTTTCTAAGAAAATAACAAACGATGTATGAAACCAACGATTTCCGAAAGGTATTGAGACCGTGGTCGTATCGTACATCCTTTCATAGAGAGGGAATTACATTCTAGAATATGAAATTTAAATTATTCGCTAAAAGTATCTAGTGATAGTAAAATATGTTTTAATATATAAATGAGTTGTGTAAAAATACAATTACCTAACCAAGAACATATCAGGACATGTCTAAGGAGGGTTACTAATCTAACTATCAACGCGCAATAGGTTTTTGTTGAATTACTTTAAAAGTTATTGTCCGATTTTGCTCAAAATAATTTTCCTAAAAATGAGTGTCCGACCAAAGTAACCAAATAATAGTTCCAAACTGGCCATAATGGTGCTAGAGTCAGAAGAGAGTATGATATGAAGTTAGCAATAAGAGATGGAGTGAAGTTATTTGAAAGTTAGTTATTGGTTAGTAATAATTTGTGGCCATTTTGTGGCCCCCGTGGCCCTCTTTTTAAAATTCGTCCATATGCTATATAGCGCCATCTTATCTTGCTCCATTTCAACGGACACTTTTTAATACACGAGATGGTTCTCCTTACCTCTATTCTTCATGTTTACGATACAAATGTTTTTGTTACTTATATATTTTAACCAAGTACAAACACCAAAAAAGTGAACCAAAGATAATAAAAAAGTCTGATTGGTTTGGACAAAACTGTGTTTCCTTCATAGTCACCCTAAACTACAACCAACGTTCTAATTATAACGAATAAACGAGTTGCTATTATGCCTTCATTATTTGTCGTCATATTACAAAACAGCGAGCGTTTTTAAACTGACAACGCCGGCGTGTCTGCGACATACACATACACCGATCAACAAAAATTTTTTTTTTTTTGCTCATGGGTTTTACTTGATTTATTCTGAATATATAAGCAAATGTTTATAAAAAAGTGCGATTACAAATCGAAAATATTTGCTTTATAAAAAGTTATAGCGATTTGACCATTTATGATTTTTGCTTCCAGTTAAAGTCGGTCTTTGCGCTCTATTGCTGGCGAAAGAGAGGTATGGTATGAAGGTTGTCTTTCTTACATCCCTCCTTGTGTACGACGGTATGACCTCGCATATTATAAAGAAATATCGTGTTTAATATTTTTTTTCGCTGTATTATCTTGTACAAAATAGCTTCCAGAAGTTGAAAAGGAGATGGTGACTCGTTTTGCTATATTTGTGGTGGATTTATTAAAGTGAAGCTCCGTAGCCTAGTGGGTAGACCGTTTGGTTCGCACTCGAGAGAGTGTAGGTTCGAATCCCAGGTTGTGGCGTGTACCAATGAGACTTTTTCAGATCTCAAGTACATTATACGGACGCTCTAACGGTGAAGGAAAACATCGTGAGGAAACCCGCACATAGTTGGCCCCAGACGTATTGACCAGTTCATTCCTCTGGACTAGGCTGACTATGTTGTGAGAATGTCATATGTGCTTGGGCAACCATACGACATTTAAAAACCAACTGTCCCAGGCACTACAGTATTTCAAGAGTGGTTACTTCACTCGGAGAATACTGTATAAATCATCCAATAATAACGGATGCAAAGGCCTAAGTATTAAAGTGAGAGAGAAAAAGTGTTATTTAACTTCAGATTTAAAGATTTTCGAGGCATAACAAGCTTACTTCCATCTACCTGTTACAAATCAAGACCAAAAATGGGTTTATGAAATAAATCTATGAATAAACTAACGAGATGATTAAGATTTTTTTCATCGTCGGCTATAGGATGTCTCTAAAGAGGCAAATGTTCCATTCTCATTTTGATAAGTTTAAAGATAATATGGGAGCTTATTCGGAAGAACAAGGGGAAGGATTCCATCGAGATATAGTTGGAATTTGAGAGACGTTCCCAAGGCCAGTATACATACTGAAAGTATGTTGAGGATTGAGGGACTATATTTGGTGGTTAATAAGATAACTTCTACTGAACATGACACAAAAAGCAAAACTGTTAATTTTTAAACATTTTAACACTATTTTCAAACTTATTTTGTAAGCTTATATCATAAAATTGATGCTCAGTATCTTTTAATAAATCACCTCTATGTAAATTTTTCATGTATTTTCATTGATTTGATTTTTCACATTTAAAAGCAAATACAGAACTATTTATTGTTCTTATTATTATTTCTATGTATAAAAGCAATAAAAATAATGTATGTATAACCCGTGCGCAAAAATGCTGTCGACTATTGTAATCTAAACTACGTATACGAAAGTTCATCTATTTATTTTCATAATTACAGAAACCAGAAGAGCCGATAGATGGAAAGTCTGTCTTTCTGTTCCGTTTCCGAAAGTCTTTCCAGAAGGATAAACAGAACGAAACTATAAGGGTTCATTTAGTATTACGGAACCCTAACAATTGATATGGATAAGCAGTTAACGCCATAATTGTTTTGGTGACTAGTAGCGCCGCAGTCGAAAAAATTCAACTTTTGAATCTCTTGGCTGAGACTTAGTCAGCCATCTTCAAAGAGCTGACTTTTAATATTCCAAATTGTATAACGTTCAGCGATTCTAGTTCAATCAATGATATTATTGGGCTTGGTATTCATTTGACTGCCGGCATTTAATGAACGAGCTTAGCGTACAATTAGTTGGTTTATTTAACCAGAAGTTTGATTCTGCTGCAACAACAAAGTTACGATTCAATCCCGATATGTTAAAACCTCAAAATGATATTCCCATAAACGTCAATCCAACGTGAAAGCCGTTTTGATTGTCCAAACTCCAATAATCAGTTTACGATATCAAGATGATTCATTTATAATTCAATAATAAAAGTATAATAAAAGTGAAAGCTAATTACGAGAATTCGGTTTTACATGGCTGCGACAGATATGTATTTTCGCTCTAAAAGCCGTTAGCAGTTAGGTATACCATTATTCGAAAGATTATGTTGAAAAAGTGATATTATTTTAGTGAAATTATGGTAGAGCCTACTTCTGTTACATCTACATGATATATTGAAAAATAATTACGATGAAAGCCACTGCCGTGAGTCGTGAGTGCGCTCGTGCTGAGGGTTCAGTCAACAGGAGAGACTAACAGAGAGACTATTACGTGGAGCAGACGCTATTGCCACTTGATATTGTCGATCTATGGAACAGGAGCCTAATATTTATTAATATTAGGCTCCTAGTTCATTATTATACATTTATATTGTAATGAAGTAGGAGCATAACTATGGGTCTGCGAAATGGTAAGCCGCGTAAGATATTATGGCGAATATACAGAAGGACTATACTTTATTTTTATTGTAATTAGCGCCACCTATCGGTATATACTTAAGACAATTTTTTTGGCGCATTGGGTGTTTTAGGTTATTGTTGTGTTTTAGTATTGTAATTTAAAAATTACTTAATATTAAAGACTAGCTTTTGCCCGCGACTTCGTGCGCGTGAATCATTTACTTTGAGATATCGCTAAAATTTACCCGCGACTTCATTTACGTAGAAGTTCGACTGCCCGCCCGCTGCGCCGTACATTTTTGCACGCTGGATTATTTTATTACTGCGATATCTTCTAAAATACTCATTGAAATCAAATGATGTAAATGGAAAATTTCTCCTAAATTAAATGCTTGTAATGTATAACGTATTAACTTGGATAAGGATTAATATCATCTTTATGAAAACACCCTCACAAACAATGCTTAATATTAGAACAAATTTGGTTAGCATAAAAAGGTTATTGTGAGCCAGCCTTAAAACATAGACATATACAGTCGCGGACTTTTTTTTAGAACTTTTAAAGGGGAACAATTCTGTCATACATCATATTAGCGAAACTTTAACCATTTCCGCAGCGTACGCAGCGAAAGCTCTCAAAAAAAAAAAGAAAAACCTGATTTTGAAACGTTCTTGATTGGTGCTTCGCTCGTATTAAACTTAGCATGATGTTATATAGCCTAAAGTCTTCCTCGATAAATGGAATATCCAACACAAAAATATTTTTTAAATTCAAACTAGTAGTTTCTGAGATTAGCGCGTTCAAACAAACAAACTCTTCAGCTTTATAATATTAGTATAGATAAGTAATATTTGTAGGGAATCCGATATGATGTCGAGTTGTATATAAGGTTTGGTAAAATCAATTACGGAAACTTTGGGTACGTCATATACTGCTTGTGTAAAGACGTTTAGGCAAAAAAAAATTGAAACTCGTGGATTTTTTTTTATACAAAATTAAATTATGTTCCAGGAAATTACATCTTATTGCATTATATCGACCACGCGCGAACAACTGTTCAGATATGAACTCGAATGACCTTTCCTGGTGTATGCAATATGTATCGCTGTCTCTGTCGTGCTACATCTGCTGTCCTTGTCGCGCGCGGATGCTTTATGCAAAATATTTAATTTCTTGCAATATTTTAATTTAATATTTTTTTTGCCTAAATGTCTTTACACAAGCAGTAGATCACGTGCCCGAAGTATTCGTAATTGATTTTACCAAACCTTATTATATGCCACCGTAAAATTTAAAAATCTCAGTCATTACGAGGCCATTATATGCCATAGAAACTGCTACTGGCTACGTAATAGTCGCTCGTCTCACCAGTGACCCGGTTATGTGTCACACGAGAGGGCAAAATTAATATCGGCTGATTAATGTGCGGCTACGGAATATCCCGCGCCGTCATCATCATCATCAGATTTTGTTTAAAGTTAAAGAGTTTTATTTTGAGAGCGATTGGAGGATGGACATTAATAATATAATATCTATGGACGATTCACACCACGTCAATCTGATCCCGTGCTAAGTTCTCGAAGAAATTGTGTTACGGGTACCAGACAACGGAAATATATTTAATACTTTTATACTATACACATATTTAAGATTTTTATTATATTATACACATATTTAATACACATCCATGACCTAGGAACACAGAAAAACTTTTTGTTCCTTCGGCGGGATTTGAACCCGCAACCCCCGGCTTGAGCACCAACACGCTCAACCAACTGAGCCACAGAGGACATTGCTGTCTAAGTGTCTACCTATTCTATACACATACATACGTACATACATATAATCACGCCTTTTTCCCGTAGGGGTAGGCAGGACCGCCTCTTTCCCGTAGGGGTAGGCAGAGACCACTTCTTTCCACTTGCTACGATCCTTACATACTTCTTTCGCTTCGTCCGCTTTCATTCTTACCATCCATTCCTCCTCTTACGTACAACGTAGCCAAGCGTCTCTCCATGGTCCGCTTTTCGCCTCCGTGAGAAACGAGACGTGATGGGTGGCGAACCACATCGCCGCCATTTTGGATAATTAAATTATTTTGATTATCCTTTGCGTTTCCACGGATTGGTGGAGAGGGTAGGAATAGGGAAAGGGAAGGATAGGTGGTGTGGAAAGGAAGATTGGTAAGTTAGAGTGGGAAATAGGGAATGTAGGATATTACCGCCCAGGAGGGCAAGGGATAGGACAGTAATAGCTAGGGAAGCCGGGGTCGCATACCCGTATACTATACCACAACTACCGGACAGGTAAGTTGGGAAGAGTATCCCATGACTTAGATACTTACTATTCTATACACACAAGTTATAATACGAGTATTACGTTTTGAAGTATTTTACTTTAGTAAGTAGTATTAGAAAGGTCTTTTTTGTGGTTATACCATGTATCGGAAATTACTTATAATACCTCCCCACACTGATTTCTGTGATGGTGGCCCGTTTCATTGAAATCAGGGCAGTTACGCAGAAGTAATTTTATAGCGCCCAAGTATGTGCGCAGTACACAAGAGCACTCTCTCTTCCTTTACGCTCATAATCCAGTGGGACGGATAACCGACACGACTGACGAGAGATCAGGCGCAGGTCCGACTTTTTACATGCCCATCCGACACATGGATTATCTTTCTTGTCAGAATCAAAATTGAATCTCTGAGAGAAAAGTTTAAAGAAAAAATAGCTAATCGTCGCCTTTTCAATATATTTTGGACAACATGTTGTATGTCAGATATACCGGTGATCAGAATTAGCAAAGTATAACGAGTACGTAATAACGCGCGAGGCATCGTACCACCTACCGTTGCTAGGTAACCGCGGTCGGGCGATACGCCGTGCAGATCCCCGCGCACGCGCCCCGCCCCGCTATCGCCTTCGCCGTGGCTCGCGCGCAGGATTTAGTGGAGAAATTCGTTTCAGCGCTGCCGCACGCGCGCCTCTATGTTATTCGCAGTTTTCCGACATTGTAAAAAAACTTGTGTTACAAAATATAATAACTTGAGTTCTAAAGTGTTGTGGATTAATTAATAGCCCCCCTTACACTGGCGCCAACTTGTGGCCAATTTTTTTTTAACGAACCCAATCCCAGTGCTCTGAACTTTGGAACTAGCCGAAATATAATAAAAAAGGGACAATGCCACGTAATACACGCCAACATCCCCGTCTCGAGAGTGAAGAAGGTGATGCACAGCAAGCAAGCGACGGCGGAGAGTCCGGGAACGAGTCGATAGCTTTCGCCGACCCGCAGCCCCCCCCGCCTGCACCCAACGCGGCTGCCGGAGCACCCACCACCACCTCGACGGAACAAGTAATGTCGACAATGATGCAAATGATTCTGCACACGCAGCGCATGCAGGAGGAGACGAACAAAACCCTCATCGAAACCCTCCGAGCCCTTCCACGGCACGACCCATCCGGCGATTTCAGAACTTCCACCCCTACTACGGCGATCTCGACGCAGAGAAGCTCAACTGCCCCTGCCGCCGCCGCCGCCCCGCCGGGCAATTTCATAAAGTGCACCGCGCGGTTTAACGGAAGGTCACGCGACGCCGAGAAACTGGAGGCATTCCTGGACGCCGTGGAAGTATACAAGGAGTGCGCAGACGTGAGCGAACAGCACGCGCTGCGCGGCCTGAGCATGCTGCTGGAGGACGACGCGGCCCTCTTCTGGCGCGGCGTCAAGGACAACGTCGCAACGTGGGCGGACGCCGTCGCGCGGCTGCGAGCCATGTACGGAACCCAGCTGCCGCCGTACAAGATCTTTCGTGAACTTTTCCGAATTGAACAATGTGAGAGTGAACGTGCCGACGTATTCGTGTCGCGACTTCGAGCCCTAATAGTGAAGTTACCCTATAAAGTTTCGGACGTGATGCAGATCGATATGGTTTACGGGTTATTGCATAGGCGGATTCGTAAAAAACTGTCGCGGGATGTTATAACTTCCATGGACAATTTTGTAGAAAAAGTGCGAGCCGCGGAGGACGCGATCGCGGAAACCAATAAGTTATCTCTTTTAACTCTTCCCCCCTCGCCCGCACCCCCGCTAAAAATTGTAAACAAACCCGCGCACGAGAAAAGCCCTACTACGTGTTCCGCCCCTACTACCTATTCGGTTCTCACGCCAAACTCGAATCCGCTGTCGAAACGTAATCGGGTACGTTGCGCGTATTGTAAAGTGTATGGCCATACTATTGAAAATTGCCGCAACCTGCAAGGTAAAAGCGAGAACATCGGTAAGTCAGATTCGAATAATAATTCTAGTACTTTAAGGTGTTATGGATGTGGCCAGCAAGGAGTAATAAAATCAAGATGCAAAATCTGTTCGAATAGTACTCACACAACTGGTTCGAAGCCAGCTGATTTTAATACACTTTCTTGTTTTATTGATTCGTCAAACACTTCTTGTACGGTCCCGAGCGAGAATATTGTGAGTTCAAACTCACAAAATATATTTTTATCTTATAATAATAATTATACTCGTAACTCACTTTCAAGCAATGTTGGTTACGATTGCGACGATAATGCCGCTTTTCCACATAATTCCGACGTACAAGATTTGTGTCACGAAAATTTTGATATACAGAGTGTTTTCGAGGAAATTTCGCATATACAGGGTGTCATAGATGATGATGCCACATGTTCTCTAGTGGATAGTATTCAATGCTCAGAACAATCTAAAAGAAAAAATGTTCCGTATACACGCGATATACAGGGTGTTTTTGATGAAAATTCAAATTTTCATGAGATCATTAATGATGATGTCATAAGTCTACAGGAGCATCGTATTGAATACTCTGATCGAAATCACTGTGACACTTTGCAATATAAGCGAGACTTGTTAAGTATACAGGGTGGGAATGTAAAAAAATCCGAAGTTTGTGACACCTTCACTAATATTGATGCGACTTTACTTCCTACCGTATCTATTCATGTTTTGAACCGCGAAGGAGTGGCTATTATTGATACCGGCGCAACTCATTCTATAGCTAGCACTAAGTTGTACTCTGTATTAGTTGAACAGGGTGTTCAATTTAGGGAGACGGAGCGTACAATAGGATTGGCTGATGGAACGCATAGTAAAAGAAGACTACTTACCGCCGATGTAAAAGTCACTATTGGAGATCGCGATGTAATTATTGAAGATCTGCTTGTTTTACCAGGAGCCTCAACCAAGACGTTGTTAGGTCGTAAATTTGTAAAGAAAGCTAACATTATCCTCGATATTCCGCACGATGTATGGTATTTTAGGGATAAACCAGAGAATACTTTTGATTTCGTTAAGTCTTATTTCCTTACCAATCTCGTGCCAGTTACGGAGCTGAATAATTGCACCGAAGCCGTGCTACTCGCCGATGAAGGAAACCAGCTGACTTCAGGTGAGAGGCTCAAGCTGAGTGATTTTATCAAAAGTAAGGTGGACCAGTTTAAATCAGAAGGACCTGCCACTGACTTTGCCATGCACCGCATTAAGGTGAATGAATCCCAGGAGCCTATAGCTTCACCTCCCTATCGTATGTCAGAAATACGTAAGAAAGGACTTAGAGAAGAGTTAGATAAGCTGTTGCGTGCAGATATAATCGAAGAATGTGAATCAGCATGGGCGTCGAACGTTGTTCTAGTACCTAAGAAGGACGGTAATTTCAGGTTCTGTGTGGACTACCGAAAGCTAAATGCTGTCACCGAACCTGATAGGTACCCGTTACCGAGGATTGAAGATGTACTGCACGCAGCAAAATCGACGAAGTACATGACAACACTCGACCTCAGATCCGGATTTTTTCAGGTGAATCTGCATCCGGACGATCGTGACAAATCAGCGTTCACTACCCCACTAGGAACTTTCCGTTTTAAGCGTATGCCAATGGGTTTAAGAAATTCCGGCGCTACTTTCCAACGCTTGATGGACAGGTTTAAGTCAAATTTACCTGGTGTTACACTAATTGCATATTTGGACGATTTGCTAATTTTGTCGGAGGGATCCTTGGATAAACACCTGGCTGACCTAGAGATAGTCTTCGAGAGGCTGAAGATGTTCAACCTTCTTGTTAACCGCGAAAAAAGTCGTTTTGCGAGAGACTCCGTAAAATTTCTGGGCCATGTTATTGTTCCAGGAGGAATCCACGTGGACCCTAACAAAACAGCAGCCGTAGCCAATATGACCGTACCCCAGAATATTAAACATATGAAATGTTTCCTACAAACATCAAGCTGGTTTCGTCGATTTATACCCGACTACGCCAATATAGCGAAACCCTTGACCTCCTTATTGAGAAAAGGAAGTATATGGCGATGGGAGTCGGAGCAACAGGCCGCATTTGACCACATCAAGGAATTGCTCGTATCTGCGCCTATATTAAGACAAGCGGACGAGACGAAACCATTTATTCTTCGGACTGACAGCAGTGGATACTGTTTAGGAGCGGCTTTAATGCAGGGGGAGGGCTTCGACGAACGCCCCATAGAATATGCAAGCCGGCTACTCACCGATGCTGAACGGAATTATACAACCACTGAACGCGAGGCCTTAGCCGTTGTTTGGGCTGTAGGTAAATTCCGCGGATATATCGAAGGATCTGAAATCATCGTCAAGTCAGACAATCAACCGCTACGTTGGTTAATGAGCTTGAAGTCGCCAAGTGGACGTTTAGCCAGATGGGCTTTGACTCTCCAAGAATACAATTTGAGAATCGAATATACCCCTGGACGAGCTAACGTCGTCGCTGACACGCTCTCGCGACCAGTATGCGCCGATAACGTTCAATGTGATGTATGCCTCACAACTGTGGACATTCCTGCCAGGAGAGCCGGTGACATAAGGGAGAATCAGTTTAAAGATCCAGATATAAAAAAAATATTAGAAGACATCGAATCAGAAGATCCAGTCAGTGGTAGACCATGGACGGACAGAGGCTACATTACTTCGGATGGTATCTTATACCGTTATGGCCTTGAGGGAGATGAAGGCGACGAGGCTTGCCTTGTTGTGCCCAGCCATGAGCGTTCCAAGGTATTAGAAGACTTCCACGACGCGCCTACCGCTGGTCACCTTGGCGTAGAACGTACTTTGGCCCGTTTGAGATCCCGGTTTTACTGGCCGAATATGCGAAAATATGTAGCTGATTATATAAAAAAATGTGTGCCATGTCAGAGATACAAGGCAGACAATAGAAAGCCTAACGGATTGCTACAAACACCAGCCATGTCTAGACGCTTCGAGATCTTGTCAGTTGACTTGTTTGGCCCTCTACCCGTTACAGCTCAACGTAATCGATGGATACTTATCGTGGAGGACGTATGTTCACGATGGGTAGAGTTATTTCCTCTAGAAAACGCAACTAGTCTCGAATGCGCCAAACTCCTTATTAATGAGGTATTTTTTAGGTTCGGTGTTCCACGACGCCTCATTAGCGATAATGGCGTCCAGTTTATTAGCGAAATTATGCAACAAACATGTCATGTAATGGGTATAGATCAAGTTTTAACACCTCTGTACCACCCAGAAGCAAACCCAATTGAGCGCAAGAATAGGGATCTAAAACCTCAACTCGCGATCCTCGTTGGTCAAGACCATGATACCTGGGACTTACATCTGGCATCCATCAGGTTTGCAATGAACTCGGCAGTCACATCAAGTACAGGGTTTACACCAGCTCACCTTACCTTCGGCAGAGAGCTCCGCGCACCAGCAGACGCTGTTAATGACATGCGCGCCATTTTAGAGAGCGACAATATTGTCCCAAGCATTACTATATACCTAAAAAGGATGGCTGAAACCATGTCTAATGCAAGAGATATACATGAGAAAAATCAAGCCATGCAAAAAAAGTATGCTGATGAGCATCGCCGCCAAGCACCTGATTATAAAGTAGGAGACCTGGTACTCCTCAAGACTCAGGGTCTCAATGACACTGATAAAGGTCAAACATCCAAATTTATTCCAAGGAGGGATGGTCCTTATAAAATAAACAAAATCGTAAGTACTACTACGTATGAGTTGGTCAGTATCAATGATGGCACCTCCATAGGCAAATATCACGCGTCACTCCTTACTCCATTTGTTGGCCCCATTCAAGCTCCTTTAAAGGAAAAGCGTAGACGTGGGCGACCGCGAAAGAATCCTATCCCAAACTCGGGGACGTCAAGTTCGGGATAGAGGGGGAGGATATAACGAGTACGTAATAACGCGCGAGGCATCGTACCACCTACCGTTGCTAGGTAACCGCGGTCGGGCGATACGCCGTGCAGATCCCCGCGCACGCGCCCCGCCCCGCTATCGCCTTCGCCGTGGCTCGCGCGCAGGATTTAGTGGAGAAATTCGTTTCAGCGCTGCCGCACGCGCGCCTCTATGTTATTCGCAGTTTTCCGACATTGTAAAAAAACTTGTGTTACAAAATATAATAACTTGAGTTCTAAAGTGTTGTGGATTAATTAATAGCCCCCCTTACAAAAGTAAGTAAATCTTTTAAAGGTATACTATACAATAGAATCCCTGAAAACGTATAAATACTGCCTATTTTCAAGCAAGAAAATAGTAAAAGAGGATAATATTTTATATTACCATCGTAAAATAGTTTAATGACTTAAACCTATTAAGTTTTAACGAACCATATCAAATGAATGGTTATGGAATCATTCATCGATTTTATAAACGCAGGTTAAAGGGTTTAATAAATAATAGCATTGCGTGTGTACCGGAATAGCTTGTAGCTAAGTAATATGCCTTGATCGTAGTAAGCTTTAGTTTTCATTAGCTTGCTGTTACAGAGGTGACATTGGTATTGGTGTATAACAGATCTGCGAGAGGTTTACGTGTAGCAATTATTTAGTGTCTAGGTATTACTTAAGGTACAAAGCGATTGCTACATGCAAAATAGCTTAAGGCACCATGAATTCCAATTTTCTATTAAAATCCTACGACAATGTAAAAGTTTCTGAGAATGGACGGATGTTTGTGACTCTAGTGCAAAAACTACCGAACTGATTTGGATGGTACTTTGCAGGAGGGGTGCGGCGGGTTTCCCGCTTTTTATATTTTTAAGATTATATTGATAAATTGCTGCTAAGACCTGTGCATATGACATATATTTAAAAACTAGATTAAATTAAAAAAATATATATGACTATGAAACTGGAATTTTAAAAATACTGAATTAATACAAGTAATCTTGATGTGAACGCAATGTTTACACAAAAACCCTTGCGTGTCGCGTGGCTGTATACGCCACACGTCATCCACGTTTGTTTTTCGATTTTTATTAATTAATCATTAGTAAAACCTTATATCAGAATTACGAGTATGCTATCTATACTAATATAATAAAGAGGAAAAGTTTATTTGTTTGTATTGAATTGGCTTAGAAACTACTGCACCCATTTTTATGAAATTTAACAGATATAATAGATTAGACCACGGTACAGGGATGACACTGTCTACAAATGACAGCTCGAGCACCGGCGAATGTCAGCCATGTTGACGTAAGCGGTAAGCCTACGGTTGACACCAAAATAATTACAAACGTCGCGTGAGACAAAATCTTAGATCATAAAGAAACTAGCTGATGCCCGCGTCTCCACCCGCGTAAGTACAGTAACCTACGGGAACCGTATATATCCCACAATATAAAGTAGCCTATGTCCTTTCCCGTGGTCTACTTTATATCTGTGCCAAATTTAATGATAATCGGTTTAGTAGTTTTTACGTAAAACTGTAAATAAAGTATCCCACGGGAACCGTACATTTCCTCGTAATAAAAATTAGCCTATGTCCTTTCTCAGGATTTAGACTATCTGCTTACCAAATTTCATTTAAATCGGTTCAGTAGTTTTGGCGTGAAAGACGGACAAACAGACACACACACTTTCCCTTTTATAATATTAGTATGGATCATATTGTCAATTATGTCAAAGCACGAACCGAACTTGTGAATTGTCCTGACTTGAAAAAACCCACGTTCTGACGTTCTAAACCCCCCCCCCTGCCCCCGTACCCGCCAGGCCGCGCACACATAGCCGCGGGAAATATCTATTATAGTAATATAAAAGGCACAAAACATAAAAAAAGCTGAATCATAGGCTTTGTTTATTCTATAATTAACAAGCCCAGCAAAGCTACCAGCTATTTAACAAATCAGCTGGTTCTGTAATCCCAGAAGATTTCAATTAATTTTTGTTTGTGCAAAAAGTAACTTAGATAATATAAGAATTAGGTTAGCAATCCTCCAAAGACTTGAAGCCTTGAAGCTTCATACTTTCAGATACCATGAAAAGCTTTAGTGAAAACTTTTTACAAACTCTCGCCCAGGGGACTGTCTTTTGCCAAGGGATTGTTACCTGGCAATGCCAAATGAACATTGAATTTAGCTGGAATTTCTGTAAAATAATTTTAATGGCTATAATTAGTTTCATATGAAAATATGTAGAGATCTTTGAAATTATACTGTGCTTTGTATTTTAAATATTTAATGCAAATACGAAACACTGAATTAAAATAATAAATGAACGTAAGAAATTAAAAATAAAATAAAATCTTTATTATATAAAAAAAAACTTATTTCAGAAAAACAGTGCTTACAAATTGGTATGTTTTTCAAACTATTTTTTCTTTTTTTTTTGCAGTCTAATTTAATCTCAGTTGAGATTAGCTGTAGCTCTTACACTAGGATAACCTTTGTTGGTACGATTCGAACCACCACCATATAATATGTAGAATAAAATAATATAGGAGAGGTTGTTGTTTTGATTCTCAAACTGTTCAGAGATAGAGGTGTCAGAAGTTTAGAATCTTCTCCGTAGCGTCGTAATCCAAAGAATTTAAGTAATTTGTAACCATAACTTTAGCTTTTGTAGAGGTACAGTATTTAATGTTGCATTTGGAGCATACTTTATTGTACATAAAAATGCCAATATAGGGGTTGAAACGTTCAGCGAAAGTGCTTCTTACGGTCACATTCGGAATTCGAAAGATGCGTCTAGTGAGGATTGCGGCTTGGACTTTTGAACCCAAGAAACCTTTGTGGGACAAGATGGTGTTACAGAGTACAAAAAGCTGACAGACAGTTGACACCACACTCCTTGTAAAGATCGGAGGTAGGGAACCGGGAAGGTTTGTTTAGCATAGCCTTAAGAACTGCTCGCTGAACTCTAAACTCACTCTAAACATATCATATTGTCTCCCACATCATAAAGCCGGAGGTTGCGGGGTCGAACCCCGCCAGGGAACAAAAAAGTTTTCTGTGTTCCTAGGTCATGGATGTTTATTAAATCAATAATATGCGTGTGTGTGTGTGTGTGTGTGTGTGTGTGTGTGTGTAAGAGTGAGAGAGAGAGTGAGAGAGAGGATGCGCGTTATATTATCAATCAGTTTAGGTTTAATTAGTTAATTTTATATTAATAATCCATATAAGTACTATGACATTATTAATTATTTATTGCTAGGATAAGCCACAGCTTATAAAATGTAAATTATGTTTATGTTGTGTGATTAATTATACGCAAGCATTTAGTCTGTTTTTTCCAAAAGACTTTCAGTCTCATATTTATAATTAGAAGATTTTAGCCAATTATTAAAATATTTTATACTTTATAATTAGTTAAGAAATTGAAGATGACGTGAAAAAAGATTAGTCTCATATTAATTATGTAGAATTTACGCATTACTATATAATTTGGACAAACGTTCACGCATGTCTTTTTATATTTCAAATTATTTATTTCAGAATAATAAAACGTATTTTATATAGGTACTATTTTATTTGAAGAAAATTTTAATTGAGGCATTAAACTTTAACGAAATACGAATTGTCTACAAGCCATTATTTAGCAACTTGCTTTTTCCCGCTGCCTCGCCCGCGTAAATATCCTTATATTAGCCTATGGAAAGTAGCCTATGTTTTAATCCAGAGCCTTAACTACTACCATACCCAATTTGATCGAAATCCGTTCAATAGTTTTTCCGTGAAATAGTAATAAACATCCATCCAGCCATCCATCCTCATAAACTTTCCCATTAATAACAGTAGTAGGATTGACATGATTGACACTAATGACGGCCATTACTACCGGTGCTGGATTTGCAGCATGGACAGTGAGTATGGCGCTTAACCCACTTGACCAGCATGGTTGATATTTATGTCCGTGGGGAACTGGGGTTCTAAGCTACCTCCTCACCAATTTTCAGCCAAATCGGTTTAGTCTTTCTTGAGTTACAAATAGTGTAACTAACACGACTTTCTTTTATATATTATATTATAGATACTTTGCTAATGACGCGTTCGCAGTTCACTGATTGAAAGGCTTAGGTACCTTCAATTGGGATTGGAATAGTTGAACACACGGATTATGCATCATACGTTTTAGACATTTGCACTGATGACTTGCTGCATACTAACATACAAAAAATAAATATAGATTACATGTGTACAATAATAGTTGTTTAATCCCAAAAGACGTTATTTTACGCAGTTTTTGTGAATTTCTTCGCATGTTTAAAGTAGACTCACGTAGGACAGTAAATTTAGTTGGGACATACAGCTGTAATGTGATTTTTCAAGAGCGATACCCGTGTGAGTTTCACATTACTGACTTTTATCGCCACCAGAATTCTTTTAGATTATTGTTATATAATATGCGAAAAATCGTAGGCTTATTATATAATAGGAAAGACATAAGATAATTTTATCGCGAAAAAATTACGGTTTCCGCGAAATTAAATTTTGCGCGCACGAAGTCGCGTGCAATATCTAGTATAAAGTAAATCTATTTAATAAAAGGATAACATTAAAACTAGGCCTAAGAAGTACTAAGTTTCATTAAACAGTATTTGTGCGAAAAAGAATAATCTAAATGTAAAATATTCTTCTAAAGTAAGTATATCGCTTACGACAAAACAAAAGATCAATGTAATATTCTTTAACTATATATCACTTATATTAGCCATGTTTACCGTCAAACAAGACTAAACTAAAATCCTTATATTAATACTATATCAGCATGCACAAAAAATTGTTAAGGCAATTTGCAAAAAATAAACCCTGAACATACGATAAAAGGAACAGCAAAAATGGCGCAAAAAGTTGCAGCGGAATCATAGCAATTATTTTTACAAAACTTTCACATACAGATTCCCGAACTATTTCATTCGAAGCGCCATAATAGGCTCGTCAGAAGTCACAAAAGCTTAATTAGCTTTTTCTTATCACGGAGCTTTTTCCAGAACTATTGTCTGAAAGCTTTACCCTGGAATAGAACCTTACGTAATTATATTAATACGTGAAGCAAACACTTTCAGTACAGTCTTACAAGACTTGTGCTAACGGAGGAGTATAATATTTGGCGCAATTAAAGTTTAGGTAGAAATTATGCTGAAAGTTAATATATATTAAAATAATGCTTAGATATACATACAAATAACAACTTGTGGCGGACCAATTAGCACCACAATCGTAAATCGCGCTATCGAAGTTTTCACAGCTCGGCGCTATATATACGACAGCTGAAATACATACAAGTGGGCTTCGGCCTGACCGGGCATACCACCTCGTTCAGTCGAAATTCTCCCTTTTCGGCTTCCACTACTATTCCCTACAAGCTAAACACTACCAACACTACCTCAGATTATTAACACACATAATGTTGATATATTCTGTCAATCTGTCACAACATTTACATATTTTTCCTTTATTTTTCTATCTAAGCAGCAAAAGAACCCTTATAAAGTTCGAATCTAAAAATAATATTAAATGTCATAGACGAATTTCCACCACAGGGCGACCTTTAGTAATTTATTTTAACTTATAAGTATTTTAATACTACGAGGCATGAAAGCAATAACTACAATTTTTAATAAAAAAAACCTATAACCCGATTACGTAAATTATAGCATTACCCGGGCTATTATTACGAATCTATTGACAGTCTATTGACATTTATTAAAATAGGACTAGTATTGTAGGCTCTACTGTGAAATAAACATACATACATACTTGTAAACATAGACTGCCAAATTCATACATCCTTTTGGCTTCGCCATAGTTGAGTAAAAACATAACCTCGGATAGTATATATATGTTATGGGTAATGCTAGAAGATAGAGTAAACCTAGGTTTATTTGGGTTTACCTAGGATTACTCAAGCTTTGTGGATAAAGTCCGAATATTTATTTATATTCGGCTTAACCCGTATACAACTAAGTTTACCCAACACCGGTTGGGCAATGTTTGGTGTTGGTCGTAATAATAATGTTGATAGAGGAAGAGGAGATTTTCGGAACGTACTTATGGCAGTTATAGAAATTACTGATGAAGCTAGTAAACGAACGTGGAACTATCGAAGAAATGTTCTCAAGGAACCAGTTTTCTGTGTGTCAGGATAAACTGATCGACATTGAAAATATATCACCAATATAAAAAAAAGCAATTATTGTTTTGTGTACATTTTTTCAATTATACAAAAGCTATAAATGCACATGGTTTTTAATAAATATTCGGACTTTATCCACAAAGCTTGGGTAATCCTAGGTGAACCCAAATAAACCTAGGTTTACTCTATCTTCTAGCATTACCCGTAACATATATACCGTTACATGAATAACGTTGCATTCTTTCATTTATTCCCCGTTTCTCGTCGCTTTGATAAATCACTCCACACAGAAACATGTTGAGTCTTTCTTTCTTTTATTTATTTACGATTGTCTTGTTTCTGAGTTTCCTAAATTGTTTTTATTTCGAGCTAATTCCGTTTCTTTGTTTTATTTAGTTGTTCCTGGTGATTGTGTAGGAAACCTTTTAAATAGCTGCTTAAAGCTTGTTCTTTGTTCAGACAGTTAAACATTGAGCACTAATTTACTTTTGTAAATATGTTTGTGTGTTTAACAAAAGTACCCGGGTAACCGGGCTTTGCTCCGAGTTTTCATAAAAAAAAGAATCACAAAAATATTTATCTGACTGGGATTCGAACTCACCACATTCCGAATTTTCGAACAAAGCGAAAATTATATAATTTATGTAACGCAAACTAAACTGCTAAATGGACAGAAATAATAGATGCGAAATTATTGGTTTCGAAACGAAAGAAAAAAAAACATATTATAACTAAAAATACGCATTTTTCCTAGCTAGATCGGTTTTTCTCCCCTAAAACTCCCTGCTTACTAAACTTCATGGTAATACAGCCGTTTTCGAGAAATGGATTATACATATTAAAGAGTGTCGCATTTAAAGTTTATGATAAAAATCTTAAATATCTATATTATAATAAATAAATAGTTTTTATTTTCAAACAACACAGGCTCATTTTTGTTAGTATCACTTACAAACTAGACTTAATAATACCTAATGTTAGTCACATGTACGGTATGTCACTTTTATGGTATAAAAGTATTAAATAAATTTCCGGTGTCTGTAAGTCGTAGGTTCTTCAATAATTTTGCACAGGACAAGAACACTAATAAAATTCTAGTAGGTATTTAACTTTCTTTTAGTTTCAGAGAATTATACATTAATCGTCAATGATATTATCATAAACTGATTTTTAGACCTTAGACTAATAAAAACGTTGGTTTGACGTTTATGAAAATTTATTAATTTACCTATATCTATGGACGCTTCTCACCACGTCAATCTGTCCCGTGGTAAGTTCTCAAAGAACTTGTACCCGTATACTAGACAACGGAAATGTCTTTAATTATTTTATATTATACACATATCTAAGATTTTTTTCTACATTATACTCATATTTAATACACATCCATGACCCAGGAACATGGAAAAATATTTTTATTCCTTCGGTGGGATTAGAACATACGACCCCCGGCTTGAGCACCAACACGCTCTACCACTGAGCCACATAGATCGTCATTAAATACCATTAAACATATAGAGACTGCACCGAAACTGAATTATTGTAAGACTAGCTTTTGCCCATGACTTCGTCCGCGTGGAGCTCGGCTTATAGAAAATTTTAACTAACCCCTTTTTCACCCCCTTTGGGGGGTGAAATTTCAAAAATCCTTTCTTAGCGGATACTTATTTCATTACAACTATCTTTAATACCGATTTTCAGTAAAATCCGTTCAGTAGCTACGGCTGTGCGTTGATAGATGAGTCAGTCAGGTTTGCCTTTTATATATTTTGATTAATTTAGCAGAATTGACCTTCACATTCACGTAGCGTGAAAGCGTGGATATTATTCTGTCCGTTTGTTCGAGACGTACGAGGCCACAGTCAAACAGACACGTTAAACTTGCAACATCCCTCTATGTGCATCGGGGATTAAAAATAATTGCAGTTTTTTTTAATAAAGTGTCAAAACTTTTAGATACGACGCGACGTGCAGTAGAAGGTGGTTGTCAGCTTGCCAGATTAAAAGTAGGTACTGGCTGAAAGCCAGGTCAGCAGGCTTTTAGTACTTAAAGGGAGTCGGTAGATGAATCAACAATTGACATAAAATATACATTGTTTTTAAGGTCCCGTTGTAGGAGTAGGAGCATTGAAAGTTCGCTCTATCCGTTCGTCTGTCTGTCCACCCTTCTAACTTCTGTAATTCTGAATATATGTAAATGAATGTTTGGTACAAATATAGATTGTGTATAGATCTCGGTTTTAACATCGTAAAATAATAATAATTTTATATTTTCGAGGTGGCCTTGAATCTGCAATTCACAGTTCTGAATTCACTATGTTAGGAATGTTTTTTGCGAAAGACTTTGATTATAATTAGAAGTTCCTTCCCTAATTCCCTAAAATCATTATTGTAGGCGCACCCGTTTTGTCAATGTGATAAAAATCTTTCATGGTGCGACGTGGACGGACGTTATAATTATCTTTTTATAAGCGTAGGCCCCCCTACGACAAAAAATATCGAATACATTGCTGTCACTTGTTCCTGCTAAGCTAAGTTGTATACTAAAACTTTCTGTTGGTGATGTGACAATTTGACAAAACCCAAGAAAAATCACAAAATATCGTTCGAATGGTTTTTTTCTCGGCCTCGCACTCCTCCTAAATATTTCCAGTTTGGCATCAAACAACACTTAAATCTCATGCTCATAGGTGGCAGTTCTCAGAGGTAGAGGGAACCTGACGTCAATTTGACTTCACGTCACGAATATGTGACTCAAAGTCACATCACCAGTAAAAGACAGTTTGAATTGTCCGTGTAGAATTTAAAGTATGTTTATTTATTTTACAGCACATAATTCGATGTAATATTCATCTCATTCAGACTGGAGTGAAGGGAAGTGGATTGGAGTGAGGCGAAGTGATGAGAAGTGACGCGGAGTGAATGGAACCGTATAATTTTATAATTAACGTTTCGCCTCTTGTATGTGATTGTGTGGTGAAGGTCACGCGCGAGGGTCGAGCCCTCAAGGTATAGTTTAATGATTTTAATTAAGATATAATAATAAAATGTATGGTAGAGATGAAGTTGAAAATAATTAATAAAAAATATTGTAATGAATAATTATATTATTATTATAGACTTGATGTTGCCCGCGACTTCGTGCGCACAAAAGATAATTTCGCAGAAGCCGTACATTTTCCCCGACAAAAGTAGCCAATGTCCTTCCCCGTGGTCTACTCTACATCTGTGCCAAAATTTATCAAAATCGGTTCAGTAGTTTCGGAGCCGTTTCAATGCAAACAAACAAACATTTTCTCTTTAAAATAAATCGTATGAATTCATTTTATGCTTCTTATCTATTTAGCATATAATAATTATCTCTACTAATGAGATAATTCTTATATGCTATATAGGAATAATGTTTAAGAATTTTTTGACATCTGTATTAATTTTAATACAGAGTATCTAATGAATATCTTAAATTATCAAAAGAAAGAAGTGCTTTACGCATGCACATTGCTAGATATATTAAAATGATTTCCACAAAGTAACACCTCATTCTATGAATTAAAAAATGATTACAATGTATTTGTGACTAAAATAAAAAACACCTTCCGTCCCTACAATGTTTTATGCAAATAAATAATTTATTCATTTATTTATATATTTATAAAAAAAGTATGCCGCAAGTATTAAGAAAAAAAAGCATAATCCTTTCCTGTAAGCTGATAAAACGATATCTTTGAAGCTTTGTTGAGTCACATTCATTTCGTACTATATTCTTATGATATTGAGCATTAGACACACATACAGCTGTACAACCACGTTCTTTATGTTCCTCGGCAATCATTGTCTTTCTATAAAAATGTCAGTTATCACTTAATTTTAAGTTTAAACTCTTATGGGATCTTTTGCCACGACCGCACTCAGATAAATTTAATGCTTAAGGTGTCACTTAACCTGTCAAGCGTCAGTTGCTGCACGGCAGCAAGTGACAGCATGGCTCTCAAGCGTCGCTTGCTGCCTGGTGGCAAGGCGGGAATGCCTATAGAATATATTTCTAATTTATAAGTGGTTTGTTTGTACCACATAATTTATACATTTATGTAATTAATATTAAGATTTTTATGCGTATACTAAGTATTTTCCATAAATCTACTACAAATTACTTCAGAAAATCGAATGAAAAATATACGTTTTTATTGCTATTTTATTTCATAGTGAGTTTATGATTTTCTTGTGAAATGCATTTTGAATTGAACATTTTAGTAGAAATTTTATTAGAACGGTATTTATTCTAGAGTCTACGAATAGAATATATGGATAAGAATAAGTAAATTTATTACTATGATTGTTTTTCTAAGACATTACCGTCAAAATAGGCCTAGTTTCGGAGGGTTCAATGAGGGAGTTCCCTTATTGTACATTGTAAAAAAATTATGAGTTACTGTAATATTTAACATCCTGAAATGTATAAAAATATAAAAATATGTATTTAATTATGTCCCAGTTACAGTTTATTGAGCAATCAAAATATGTACTATGTCAGATATTTTTCATAGTAATTGTAATTAGTTTTGCTCCAATCCTTGTTAGTACAACTGTTTTTGTATTAAATTTTTATGTATAATATATCCAATTACGTAAATAAAGCAACATTCACTGTATAGAACCATACATTTTATATTTATTTGAGTTTTAAAACAAAATATTAAAAAAGACGAACTTTATGTGTTTGTATCAAGATTCCATTTATTAAATGAGTATTTTTCTAAATTCCATTTACCTCATCACTTAGGAAATCTATTCTACTTTTTAAATATATATCACATGCATAGGTAGTACATAAATTATAACAATATAATTTGGAGAAATAAAAATCGCGGGAATCGAAATTAGACTGACAATTTTATAGTAGGTAACTGTAACTTATTTTATATCGGTTTTTGAATTAAAATTTTATATATAATGTGTGCACCTACGTAAATTAAGCAAATTTTACTATATAGAAACATAAATTTGGCCTTAGTTTAGATTTGCAATAAAAATATAAGAAAAAGTCGTGTGTTGTGTTTGGATCAAGATTTCTTTTATTAAACTAGTATTTTTCTTAATTCCAATTATATTATCAATTAGGAAATTTAATCACCTTTCTAAATATATATAACATGCATATGTTTTATTCACATTAAAACATTATAATCTTGAAGAAAAACACGACGGGAAACGTCATATGATTTATAGAGGTCGGTACTCCGTGCATCTGTCATGAGGGAATGAGGTCGTCCTCCTCCTTCCTCTCCGTAATGTTTGTGATGAGGTATCATTTGGCATGTTCCCACTTGAGTGTCAATAACGAAGTCAAAAGTAACCAATCAGTGCAAGTGTTTACGTTAATTGAAATGTTTACTTTCAAGTGGATAGGTACTTAATTATACTGAATCTAATTGTAATTTTTTATAAATCTGTTTCTATATTACGTAATCACTTAGGAAATTAATTATATTTTTAAATATATACATCATCCATAGGTTTTATTTACTTATTAACATTAAAATTGCGAAAAAAAATCACGAAAAAAATTGCGGGAGAATGTAAGGAAAATTAATTTTTGGTGGCAAAAAGGCCCGACGCTTGTCGGCATAATCTGTCAAAGAGTGTCAAGGCGCTTCACAGGTTAATAGAGATTTTGACAGAAAATATTATATGGACTTTATGTCAAAACCTCTACTAAGTAACCCTTTAAGTAAGCATAAAATATCTCTAAGTATGACCGTTATGGCTGATTTACACACGTTAAGTTGATAAGTAGGTAACTAAATTTTAACTTAATTTTAAGTGACTAATATTTACGTGTATGTCCAAACGTATTTAAGAAGTTAAGCTCATTAGTTCACTCAAGATGAACGCGCAACAACGTATTGAAGTCGTAAATTCTGTACTTGAATTTGTTATTAATGAGGTTTTGAACGAAGTCAAAGATGAAATTATTAGGGAAATAACTATAACTATACCCAAAAGACTGTGGGTGAGAAATTGGATAAATAGAAGAGATCAGTATGGCGCAAGTGTCACTTTATTTTATATTATAATATTTTAATGCGCTACGGATGATAGAAGACTCCTTTAATTACTTGTTTAATCCAAGAGCGCCACTACACTTATGCACTTAACTAATTTTGTGCATGTCCAAACGTGTCAAGTAGCAAGCCCCGCCCACCAACTTAATCGAAAAATAGAAAAAATTCTAATTATTTAGTTAAGTTGTTAACTAAATTTTAACTTGCAACTTACTACTAAATTTTGTGTTTACATGCAATTAATCACTTAAAATTAAGTTAAAATTTAGTTACCTACTTATCAACTTAACGTGTGTAAATCGGCCTTTATATACATATTATATAAATTAAAGTTTTCACTTTTGACACGTTAACAAACGCGTGATAATTTTTTTTACGCATGGTAGAGTGCGTTAATTAATCTGATGTGTAATGTTTTTTGATAATTTCAACGTGTTAAATGTATAAATGAATAAAAATATTAGTGTAGACTCCTCTTCCATATAATTTTTAATTGTGCCGAATTTCATAATCTTCCGCTCGCATAATTTTCGTAACACAGAATATAAATGAATTTACCGTATATACTTTCATGTGCATTCAGTGAAAAAATATTTATTTAAAATTACAGACACTTCAATTTTATTTACTTGTAAATAGATTTGAAAGTAAAAAATACTACAAAATAGAAAAAAAATTTTTTCAAAGGTACCTTTAGTTTGTATTTATTACGATGTATAAAAGTTGTTACATTATGAATTAATTTTACTCAAGCAAATGTTTATTTTTGTCCCTATAATAAGTATTTTATAAACAATATAAAACCAATTATAATCTTTTAATACACTCGTTATATTTGTACTTAATAAAAAACAATTAAAAACAAAATGAAAAATATATAATTTACCTTCAAATATTATCACATCCTCCACAATCTCTTCCAGAAAATCCACAAAGTTACACACTTCACAAGTAAACTTTAAGTTAACTTCACCAGCGAACCGTGATCTCCGTCCTCGAACACGTCTGCTACGTAGGGCGGGCGGATTCTAACTAACCCTCAGATTCTAACCAACCCGCTTCCCGCGCATTCGCGCAACTTTTTAATGTAATTAGGATGAGTTTTTTTTTCTTTATGTATAATCTCGTGCAGTTTTTATTCTCGGATGAGTTATTTGGAGTTTTGTATTTATAGATGTAAGAATGTAGTTTTTAATTAAATCTGTTGAAATGAGTTGTGTTGCAGGTAAACTACGAATTGTGTTATGATTCGCTCATAGTATCTAATTGTATGTGCAATATACCTAACTAGCATCAATTGCCCGCGGCTTCGCCCGCGTGAAATTAGGTTTTAAACTTTCATCCCCTATTTTACCTCCTTAGGGTGCGAATTTTCAAAAATTCTTTCTTAGCGAATGCCTACGTCATTTCAACTATCTGTATGCCAAATTTCAGCGCAATCCGTTCAGTAGTTTCGACTGTGCGTTGATAGATGTGTCACTCAGGTTTGCCTTTTATATATAGGTTGGGGAAAAAGTTTCTTCGCATTTTATATAAAAATTCAAAAGGTTTTTTTATAAAGTTTATTTACAAGTGACTAAAGTATATAGGTGCCATTTTGTTCGATAACTTTTTGCCATCTTGTTGGTATGTACATGATCCCATTGCTATAAAATTTTTGGGGCTTCTGATGAAAAAACTGCGACAAGTGGTTTTGGCAGTCCTCTTGTGATGTCAACCTGACACTGCCTAAGGAATTCTGCAGCGACCGAAACAGGTGGAAATCTGAAGGTGCAAGGTCAGGACTATACGGCGGATGCATTAACACCGCCCAGCCAAACTCCCGTAATTTTTTCTGAGTGGCTAAAGATGTGTGAGGTCTAGCGTTATCATGGTGAAAAACCACACCCCTTCTGTTGATTAATTCCGGCCGCTTTCTCTCAACTTCTTGCTTTAATCTCATCAGTTGTTCGCAGTACAGTTCAGAATTGATGGTCCTGCCTGGCGGTAACAGCTCATAATGAATAATGCCCTTCCAATCCCACCACACACACAGCATCACCTTGTTGCGAGTTAACCCGGGTTTCGCCACAGTCTGTGAAGCCTGACCGGCCTTTGACCACGATCTTTTTCGCACGTTCTTGTCGTACGTGATCCACTTTTCATCACCAGTTATCAGCTTCTTCAAAAATGGGTCGGTTTCATTACGTCGTAATAAAGAATCACAAATGAGTACACGGTTCATTAGGTTTCTTTCAGTGAGCTCATGAGGCACCCAAATATCGAGCTTTTTTGTGTACCCAGCTTTTTTCAAATGCGCCAAAACCGTTTTGTGGTCAATCCCCAGTTCTTCAGCTACATCGTAACTACTAATATGCCGATCTTGCTCCACTTTTTCAAAAATGGCAACAGTTTTGTCCGTAACAGGGCGACCAGAGCGACGTGCATCTTTGATATCAAAATTTCCGGATTGAAAACGCTTAAACCAAATTTGCGCTACTCTCACAGATACTGCATTAGGTCCATAAACATCACAAATTTTTTTCGCGGCTTGTGTTGCATTTTTACCTTTTTTGTAATAAAATTTTAAAATGTATCGAAATTCTTCATAAGAATCACTCATTTTAACAATAAGAAAAACAAATGAAAATCTCAAATTTACCTAATTTGAATTTGGAATTGTCTTCTGTAAAATTAAAACTTTTTAATGATACCAAAATCAGCCAGATACAATTGGTATAGCCCAAGATATTTTATTACAAGTTCATACATACTATAATGCGAAAAGACTTTTTCCCCAACCTATTATTTAGGTTAAACTGCATAATATGTTAGTATATTGCACATTTTACAAGTTTTGTAGGTCTTATATGTATGTATAGTGGAAAAAATTACACGTTAAACAGATTGATATGTACGTAGTACATGTGATATTGGTAAAGCTTTATTCTGTAGATCTAGCTTAGTCCGAGATGGACGAGCGCGCACTTTTTAAGATTGCGATTTAAAACGGAACTTTATTTAGTAGTGATTCAAAAACATATTACATGTTTAATTACCAGAGCGGCATCTCGCAATTCAAACTCAACCAAGGAATAGGCATGTTGCCGAAAAATTTTTTTTTCGTCTATTCCATGTTAGACAACATGTTAATAAATAATCCAGAACCCATTTTTGTATAACTGAAAAAATAACGTAGATACAAGCCATTGAAATTTTTAATATGAAAGAGAGCGATATATCGGCCTGTGACGTCACAGCCTGCTACCGCCATACATTTGTCATTACAAAATGTATGGCGATAGCAGGTTGTGACGTCACGAATCGTTTTGCGAGAAAGGGATGGACAATATTTTTTATTTGCTTATATTTTTAAACCCGTCACTCCAAATTCCTATTTCTTTCAAATTTATGTATATTTAATCAACAATTTTAAAATTTAATTTGTAAAACTGTAATATTCCACACTAGGCAACATCCCTATTTGTAAGTATATAATACTTACAAATTCCTTGAACTCAACGTGAATATTTTTGTGTAGTAATGATACCTAACTAGGTATCAAACTTGATTTTGAAAAAACTGTGCGCCGCGTCGCGTCTCGATATAAAGTGACAATTACTATACTTATTTTACATTTGCTCTGTGCTTACCATTACTTAGGTAATGAATATAAACTACTTCATCAATTTTTCCTGACTTGGTCGTGAAAAATAATACCTTCATATAAAATCCTACTAATCCTATCCTACTAATATTATAAATGTGAAAGTTTGTGAAGATGTATGGCTGGATGGGTGGATGTATGGATGTTTGTTCCTCTTTCACGCAAAAACTACTGGTTGGATTTTAATAAAAATTGGTATGGTAGTAGTTTGGGGTCTGGATTAAAACATAGGCTACTTTTTATCCCAAAAAAGTACAGAGTTCCCGAGGGATACTGTATTTACGCGGGCGGAGGCGCGGGCAACGGCTAGTCTTAACTAAAGATCAATAGGTACCCTACACATTAAAAATACCTATACGTCTGGCAGATTAGTTTTGATTGAATAATTGATGCCAGGTCAATCACCCAACCTTTGCCAATATCGTACGAGCTCTGGGGACTACCTACATCTATACTAATATCACAAAGAAGAAAAGTTTGTTCGTTTGATTGCATTGAATAGGCAACGAAACTACTAGACCGATTTTGATGAAATGTTTGATTTTGGGCCATTTCTATGTACACTACATAGGTAAATAGGAAAAAAATATGGGAATATCATAAAAATACGAAAAAAATAATTTGAAGAAGGGTACATGCGTACAAAAATGATTATTTGAAGAGTTTTTTATTGCGAGAACACTATTTTTAGGGCGGCCATGACAGTTGTTTTAACTTGACTTTTGACGTAGTAGACAGTTTTACGAAGAGACGTCGTCTTGAATGTCATACGTCTTTCTTTGTCAAAAGTCATGTCATTGACAAAATGACATTCTTTAGTTAATTCTGATCTGATCCGCCATGTTTTATTTTACTTTGTGTTGCTCTCATTGACGAAGTTAATTTAAATGTACATGGAAACGAAGTGAAATTAAACAAAATAAAGAATAGGAAATGGTTACTATATTATGTAGCTATATTTACATATACTGTACATAGGGCTGGCCCAGGCCTCATACATTTCTTGAACATCTCTTTTAACAAAGTTACAAAGTTAATATACGTTGTTGTATAAACTAAAATATGTTTTTTTAGAAAACGTATTACTGTAGTAAACGCCAATGTAGCAAAATCATACTACTATGTATTATAAATGTGGAAGTTTGTGAAAAGTTTAAGATAAAATTTAACCAAATCGGTCCAGTCATTCTCGAGATTTAGCGAGACATTGGAATTGCAGTCCATTTTTATACATAGACTAGCTGTTTCCCGCGGCTCCACTCGCGTAAATACAGTATCCCTCGGACCCATTGAACTTTTTCGGGATAAAAAGTATCTTATGTTTTAATCCAAAGCCATAATAATAATCTATAATAATAATAATAATAATATATAATCTATAATAATCCTTAATCTACGACCATACCAAATTTCATCAAAACTGTTCAGTAGTTTTTGCGTTAAGAGTAACAAACATCCATTCATCTATCCATCTATCTATCCATCCATCCTCACAAACATTCACGCTTATAATATTACATTTATAAGTTTTTAACGTCGCTATAAAAATGTTTTCTTCATACACAAGTATGCTAGCTAGCTTCTACCCGCAGCTCCGCCCGCGTAAGTACAGTATCCCATGGGAATACTGTACTTTTTGAAATAAAAATTAGGTCATATTTTAATCCAGAGCCTAAACTACTACCATACCAAATTTAATTGAAATCCGTTCAGTACTTTTAGTGTGAAAGAGTAAAAAACATACATCTATCCATCCTCAAAAACTTTCTGATTTATAATACCAGTAGAACTAGTAGGATAATTACCATTACAGTCTAATAGTAAAGTCAAGAAAGTAAATAAAGTATAATCATTGGTTCCAATGTGCTATTAAATGGGGAAGGTATGGAACTAGTAGATACAGCTGTCTTTTTAGGTATTACATTAGACGCGAAACTTCAGTGATGCCCTCATATTGCTGGATTGGCCGACAGACTTAGTTCAGCAGCATTTGCAGTAAGTAAAATAAGATATTTTTCAGACGAAAACACAGCAAGGCTTGTGTATTTTAGTTACTTCCACAGTATAATGTCCTATGCCATTCTGTTATGGGGCAATGCTGCAGATATAAATACTATCTTTGTGCTGCAGAAGCGAGCTGTTCGGGCAATCTACAAGCTGGCCCCCAACACTTCATTAAGAGATAAGTTTAAGGAAACTGGGATCTTAACTGTAGCTTCTCAGTATATTCTATCAAATGTACTATATGTTAAAAAAAATGTAAGCCTATTCAAAAAGAAAAGTGACAACCACAATAGAAATACTCGAAATAAGAATAAGCTTGATGTACCAGTGACTAGACTCATTAAAGTAAAGAATTCGTTTAAAGGCCAATGTATACGCATATACAATAGGATCCCAGAAAACGTTCAACATTTTTCAATCAATAAATTTAAAAAAGTAATCAAAGAACCTTTGTGTAGTAAAGCTTATCGCACCTTTAGAATTGAAGTGGCTTAATCCAAAATTCTTGATTTTTGGTAAACGCCTAAAATGTAATTGGAGAATAGACCATTTTTTGGTTTTTTGACTATAATAGTAAGTGTGAGCCTTATGTAGTTACAGGTTTTGTTATTTGCCGTAGGTGAATAGTTGTTTTAGTGATTTGTTATTAAAAATATGAGTTTAATTATTTAGAACCTTTGTTAATTAATAATTTAAAAAAAGGTGTCACTTTATTTCCAAAATATTTAAAATTTATTTGACTTATTTAGCTTTGTGTCTATTTTTTACTAAAGCATTCAAAAATAAAACGTAACTATTTTAAAAATAGGCTATTTATTTCTAATGTAAAATTTATTTTTGGTGACTAATTTTGGAATATGCTAGTTTATTAATGGTTGACTTTTAAAATTAAAGGTAAATTAGAATAGAGAAAACTGAAAAAAATATTTTATTTTATGCGTAATAAAGCTAAACTTATACCTAGTTTGTATGTATTAGGTCCCTTATATTTTTATGTATTTACCGTGTACATAAAAATATAAGAAACTTAAGTTACCGTGGAGTCTTCCTATCAAAATAATGTTTATTATACAGGAAAAGGAAAAGCTATTTAAACAAGCAATAATTAAATAAGCCTTTCAATATCAGAGGTCAATATTAATTATTATCGATGAAAATTTCATCATCAACAGCCTACGGACCTCGACCTCCACTAATGAGCGCCAACCATCCCGATCTCGGACAGCCCTCATCCATCTGCTGCCAGCCAACTTTAAATCGGTCCATTGTGCCTCAGGTCGTCCTACACTGCGTTTGCCTAAGCGTGATCTCCATTTTAACACTTGTCTGCACCATCAACCGTCTGTCCGTCTGCAAACATGGCCGGCTCACTTCCAGTTCAGCGTGCTAATTCTATGAGCAATGTCAGTGACTTTGGTTCTCTGTCGAATCACATCGTAGCAAGTTTTATTATCCACCAGAGATACCCTCAACATTGCACTTTCCATCACAGGCTGAACAACCTTGAACTTGTCAATCAGCAGAGTTCACTGCCGTGTTTCTTTACTGATAGAACGGATTGATTAAAGACCCTGGACTTTCAGTCAAGAACATTCGCTAATTTCGACAGCGAATTTCGAAATTAAAAATGTATCGGATTTGACATAAGTAATCGTTGTGACTTGTTGCTTGCGATGCCTTATGTCAAATCCTCATTTTATTTCCGAACTTCGCCGTGTAAATTATAGAATGCATCTTGACTAAAGGTGATTGTGATTGTGGTATCGACGATTCAAAGTTTGCCCAAGATATACGTATTCTTGCTTCTTAACTTCAAGTGCCATTTACGATGACAAGTCCTGGGAGAACATGTTCAATACTTAACAAAACCAAAATTATTTGCATAATTTTGGTTTTGTTAAGGTTCATTCCGAAACCCACCCGTCCTGAACAATCGCTTAGGCTGTTCAGCATCTCTTCCAGGTCCTGCAGATACGTCTGACATAATGATTATTTCATCCGCAAATTGCAAGTGTGAGATGTACTGGCCATTTATGTTCAGTCTCAGGCCCCGGCCGTTCCAATCAAGCGACTTGAAAACGTCCTCCGACGCGTTAGTAAACAGTTTTGAGAAGATAACATCTACCTGTCTCACTCCTTGGATCAGAGATCACTTGAACAGACATCTTAACACCTCAAAATATTATCGGTAGTTAACGAGGCATTTCTGCATGAATTCCAGCTCAGACCAGAACCTCAATTCTCGTATTTAAAGTAGACTTTTACTTTGGTTGGATTGAAAGTGAAGCGACATGTTACCATAAACGGATTTTATGACGTTTTGACCAATCAGAGCGCGTTTCACGTTGGTTTAACGTTTATAAAATACCCGTTTGAGAGTTTTAGCGTATCGGAACTTGATTGTAATTGTATTAATGCAGGTTTTATTTAGCAGAATTGCCCCTCAGGAGGTCCAAAAATGGCCACTTTAGGTAACATTAGATGAATCATATGCAATTCATATTATGTGCGTCATTTTACGCATTTCTATTGAAAACTGTCAAAATATATGAAACATTATATGAAACACATAAAGTAGCCTTTTTAGACCCCCAGGTCTGGACGATATCGAAGGCTTTCTCATAGTCCACATACGCTAAGTAGAGAGGCTGATTATACGTCTGCACCACTGGCTGAAAGTCGTTCAACTTCTGGGACCCTCAGACCCTCAGATAACCCTCAATAATAGCCAATACACGTGGCTCAGGAGCGGAATGGGACGGTTGTTTCAAGTCGCGTGTTATCATCTATTTTAAAAAATAAAACCACCATGCTCGTGCTACATGCTTCCGGGTATAGCTAGTGCCAGTGTGGATGACGGAATTAAAGAGCTCAGTCAAGACAGGTATTACTCCTGGTGCAGCTCTTTGGTTATTTCGTCATCTCCTGGTGCCTTATTATTATTAATCTGCGTGAGAGCTATTCTAATCTCACCCATGTCAATATCAGTAATCTCATCAGTAAGGTGGCGCATAAGTCTGGCTCGTGAATTATATGCAAGATGGCTTTGGGGTGAGCTCGTGTTTTAAGTGTATGGGGAATCCATTTCGACTTCATCGAGAATCTCTGATTTCGTGGTGACAATAGTGTCTTGCAAGTTGCGGCTGAGTTTTGTCAAAATATGACAACGTGAGTCATAGAGTTTAGCAAATACCGTTGAGCCCTTATTTCACACTATGGCTTGCTTGATGACCCAAAAATGCCCACTAGTTTTATATTTATAGAAAAAACCAAGGCTTAAATATATTTTATACGTTTAGGTTTTGCTGAACTCATCTTTTCTCGTATTGTATTTTCATTCCAGTTATATTTATATAGTGGCAAAATTTGGTCCTGTCTTTTCATTACTAGCCTCAAACTTTTATTGAAATAAAAATAAAAAGACTCAATCACAATTGAACTCGCCAATTCATATCATTCTGTAGAATATAATAGACATAATTCCGTATACGTCACTGTAGTCACAAAAACGGTTTATAAAGTAAAGACATAACACATAATCAGGCTCATATATTTATGAAATGTTTAGAAATGAAATGACACTAATACAAATATGGCGTCAAATATTATTATCATTTAGATTTAAAACGCCCGAAACCTAAAAGAGACTGTACAAAAATAAATATCACACAAATTACTTACCTTACGTTTACAATTAAAACGACGAATTACAGTTTACGTCATTTACGGTGTAACCGCGCAGCACCCAACTTTTAGCATTAACGACTCAACACTAAAAGGGGCCCTTCAAAAGTGAAGGAACGCGTGATAAGCGGTCGATATGAAAGAGACACAACTGTACGTTTATCCTTTTCTAGCTTGAAAGTGGCTGTTTATTTCTATTAGACCGATAGATTATATGTTTCTAAGTCGTTATATGTATAAAACTCAATTTCTTAAATTTTTGAGTTACGCCACTTTAATTCTAAAGGTGCGTTATTATAAACTTAATGATTTCATGAATGATAGCACACCTTGGGAATGAGGTGGCCCCCTGCAAGGCTACTTCCATATACTATTGTACTCTAGTTATATAGTTTTAGTCATAACATTGTTATACATTTTTTTTATTTTAAAAGAACAATTTTCCATCTTTTTGGTAAAAGATGGCCCCGCGCGAGTTTCTTACGCCGGTTCTTCTCGCCGGGCTAGTTCCCGAACCGGTGGTAGGCATCATGTATACCGACGTTCAATAAGTGTATAAAAATACCAACATTGAATAAAATTTTTTGACTTTTGACTTTTGACTTGTACAGAGCAATTTTGAACGAAATCGCGAAAAATTACAATATATATTTACCGTCTCAAACTTTTAATAGGTAATAATTTGATAGTTGGTAATAAAGATTTACTTACTATGGCACAAGTAATGTTAATTACAACAAATATCTTCGTCATAATGCGGGTGATTTGAGAGATCTATAGTTTTTAAGTCTAGGTTTTCCCTTGAGCAAAAGTGCTAAAACCTAAATATAAAATTTATGTTTTTTAAATGGTTTACTGGAAATGTTTAGGGTTCTCGTGAAATTGCGACGATAAAGTTTTCTCTGAGGGATATTTTAACGCTTTTACATTTAGTTTTTAATGTAGTTAGCTAGCTGTTGTAATTACTCATGATCATCATCATCATCATCACCGACTACTCATAAGAACATGTCCACATCTCCACGTTACGATGACGCGCGACGTTGTCAACGTGAAACGGTGCGGTGTCGCGACACGGCGTATAACGTACACAGAATAAAGCTGACCAGCTACTAATACTATAAATGTGAAAGTTTATGAAGATGGATGTATAGATAGATGGAAGTTTGTTACTCTTTCACGCAAAAACTACTGAAAGGATTTTGATGAAATTTGGTATGATAGTAGTTTAGGCTCTGGATTAAAACATTGGCTACTTCTTATCCCGAAAAAATACAGTGCTCCCGAGGGATACTATATTTACGAGGGCGGAGCCGCGGGAAACAGCTAGTACTATAATATAATCCTGGACCCAGCGGGCCCGGGGAAATCCGAGCACTGGAAATATAACTCTATACTAATACAATAGAGTTGAAAATGAAAATGTCGAGTTTGGAGCTGTCATATATGACGTTGACATTTAACTCGACACGTGTGCTCCATTTTCAGCTCTATTTCAGAGTTCTATTTTCAGTGCTCTGAATTTTCCTGGTCCAGCTGGATTCCGGATCACAAAGTCCCAGCCTACATCTTATTAGTTCAGTAATTTACCTATAGCTTGGCTCTCGACTCCGGAGGTAGTAGGTTCCCACGTTGGAACAACAAAAATATGTTGTTTCCAAGTCTGGTTAGGACAAAACAGGCTAATCACCTGATCGTCTGACAAGAAAGATAATCCAGTAGTAGAACTTTTCAAAGCCAAATATAACAGAATTAAATGCTATTTAAGTCAACAGGTTCAATATTTTTACAGTTAACAAAACGCCAATGTGAACCTACCTTTACGTGGGGTCATTAGAATACCACAGCGTCTGTCTGCGGCTACCCTAACTTCGTCCCTTCCGTCCCTTAGCAAATGACAGAGGAATTCCCAAATTACTTGTACCTATTAAATGTTTTAAGCGATTCATCTTCAACTTTTATGGATGTACTAGTTTTTGCCCGCGACTTCGTCCGCGTGGAGTTCGGTTTCCATACAAAATTTAAACCCTTTTTCACCCCCTTAGGCGGCGAATTTTCAAAAATACTTCCTTAACGGATGCCTACGTCACTACAACTATCTGTATGCCAAATTTCAGCAAATCCGTTCAGTAGTTTCGGCTGTGCGTTGATAGATGAGTCAGACAGGTTTGCCTTTTATATATTATTTAGATTTTATATGTATCAATACGTAGAATAATCTGTTCAGAAGTACCTTAAGCTGTGTTTTGCTCATTAAAAAAATAGATGCAGATGAAATCAGACACAAGCCTGCTATTTTTATAATTTAGATTGATTTTAATATGCTACCAGCATAATATTATAACGCGTTTTGATAAATAAATAGGGACAGAGACAAAGCCTACACTTATTAAATAAATAGTCTTCATTTCTGTTTGTCCCGTCTATTTGTAAACACATAATAGTATGATAAATGTACTGGCCTACAAGAGAAAGTACTACACTTTTAAAATTTAAGAAATCCTTTTAGCTAGGTATAGAAGTGTGTGATTTTAATTTTCTTCTCGTTTCAGTAAGCAGATAAAATTTGCTAAAACTTATTTTAAATCTCTAAATTCTGTAGCTTAGAAAAAAATATAAGTATGTACTTAGTTCTGAAAGTCAGTGTAGTTCATTCAAAATCATTAACTCCCTCCACACGGTACAGTTCGGTCCGCGCATTTGAAACTCAGCTTCAAACTGCGGATGAAACTGTGCGATTTGGCCTGCGGATAAAACTGTCGTGCTAATAACGATTAAAAATTGGGTCATTAGTTGATCCACACCGCAAGGATTCGAACCGCGGTGTGAATCGACCTATTCAGAAGCAATGTTGAGGCGATTCACACCGCGGTTCGAATCCTCGCGGTGTGAAACGACTAACGACCCAAAAAATTCACTCACAGGCGAACTAAAAAAATGTTTTTTTTTTTATTAATAAGTAATAAAAAAGTTTACATTTTACTGTGGTGTTACATATTATATAACCTCGCCAAACTATGACGTTTGAGGGCGAGATGCGCTCATTTACAAAACAGATACCACATTCCAGTTACATATTGATTTACTTATATACCATGCAAAACTTAACTACTACACTTGAGTACATTATTGTATATTTATTTATTACACACAGACAATTATTTTTTTATTGTTTTTTATGTGATTTAAAGAGTTCAGAGTGCAGTTTTGACTGGTGCGTGGAACGTTATTAATTTTAAAAGTTTTGCTGTCAGCTGAAGTACCTCGACGCTCCAAACCAACTTTATTTTGCATTCACATGACTTGATGCGCGGTGAATCTGTAGAAAATGTGCTCGCATCTTAGAGCATTAAAGCAACGCTTGCATCAATTTATCAGATCAGGGCCTCTAGTGAAGATGCATATTTTGATAATTTCGCCGACGAAGTGAAAAACAAAATGTATGGGATTTGACATAATGCATCGCACGCGATATGTCACATAACGATGACTTATGTCAAATCTCATACCTACATTTTTGATTTCGAAGTTCGCGACTAGAATTCCATACTGTCGGTCTTGCTCTACATGTTCCGTGTTCGTATCGGAGCGAGGGTTAGATGTTAAAACGGCACGTGCTTTTTCCCGTGGTCCGAACTTTACATGTAAAGGGCGCTTTTATCATGCATAACTCGCTTACATTAATTTATTGCGAATATAAAGTTACCGCTAGCATTAAAATGATTACCACGAGACAGAAATGCCCTTTTCAAGGCACTAAAAATATCCAGTACTCAAACTCAGTTAGAACCTGGATCTAGCGCATAGAGATTGCATTATGCAGTTCCTAAGCGGAGGTTACAATGTTGGAATTGTTTGTAACTAGTTTCTTGTTTCTTGTGTACCGGCACCAGAGCAACACGAGCAAGACGGAGCAACATAGCAACAAAGTTGAAATTCTATTAACGAGGTTGTAAAATTGATGAATGAGAGAGTGTGTAAGCGTGACATTTAACGACATTAATTGAATCTTGAAACTTTAGCAAATGTTACTTGAAACTTCTATTTATTGTACTAGCTGTCCCGACACACGTTGTTCTGTCTCAACTATGAACGAGAATATCTACACCTACATCTACACCTATCAACCTGCTGGGGTCAACCAAATGGGTTAACTGAACGCGATATCTAAATATTTAACAGTAAAGTGATGAATTCAAAGCAATTAGAACCTATGGAAAATTCAATCGTCGTTTTTAATATTTTCAACGCAATTTTTACAATACTTACTTCTCAACGCCTAAGCCTAAGCGTATTGAATAAGTACACTTTCGCATATCGCAAAACCAAAATTAGCCAAATCGATCCAGTCGTTCTCGAGTTTTAGCAAGAAATTAAAGTTGCTATCCATCTATCTATATAATTATGTTATAAAAGGCAAAGCTGATTGGCTGATGTATCAACGCACAAACCAAGCCCTTAAGGCTAGCAATTTGAAAATTTGCACACGTATTCCTCATGTGATATAGGCATCCACTACAAAAGATTTTTAAAAATTGAACACCTAAGACGGTAAAAAGGGGATGAACGTTTAAAACCTAATTTCACGCGGGCAAACCTTTTTTATATATAAAGAAGAAGAAAATATGCACATTTCCGGTTTCGATACATAGAAGCGACATCATGAAAAGCGGTATTCCTTTACTTCGGAAACACTTAAATTGCTGTAGACAATTAAATCTTAAGGTGCTCCCTCACCTGGAGCTTTCGCGTGTAAAGTTATATCCGAACATTACATCAGTGTAGGAGAATAAATAATTACAAATTTACAATGCGCACCTTGTAATAATCGAGTCCGCTTGGCGCTCAAAGTCGAAATAAATAACGTTACATTACTAGCACCTTAAGGGCTCAGTCCTGATAAATAATAAAATATGTCTTACACGATACCAACGGTACGGTCACCTATTTTTACTTATTATACGTAACGGTAGCTGTACACTACAATACCTAACGTTCAATCAGAATGACGCTCATGACTTGATCCAATCTGCAGTTCGTCTATATACACCACAAACGTATAACTGTCTTGCCAATCCACGCACATGGTCAGTGTAACTGATCCAATCGGCAGCCTTAATTGGACGATAAGCATGGTAATATACGGTTACCGTAAGGCGTCCAGTGGAACCGTTCTGGCGCGACATGCTTAAAACAAAATATCTTAGCTATCATGGGCCATCTGGCAGATCTTAAACACCAATGAAATATATATTACCATGAGCATTTAAAAAAACGTAGAATTATTTTGAACATACTCTCAGCCTTAAAACTTAACGTACTGAATAAAAATAGATGTTAGTCGTATGAATATGCAAAAGGCGAGCGATCAGTTTACCTAATTACAGATACGTTAGTCGTTTACACGTGCTAGCTGTTAGTGGATGTGTTTAATCGTGAATGAATGAATGAAATGAATGAATGAATGAATGAAATGAATGAATGAATGAATGAATGAAAAACTCTTTATTGCACCCAAAACAAATAGGACACACAGAACATAGTAAAACTAAAAAATAAATAAGCACAAAAGGCGGTCTTATCGCTATAAGCGATTTCTGCCAGACAATCTTTTTACTCATGACACAATATTTTTTGTAACATACTGGTAGGTGGCTTTAAAAACAGGTAAAGAGAAAATTATTTTAATACATACAATACTTTAAGATATCATAAAACTAATTATAATATAATATATTATGCTATTTCGGTACACTACTTTATAATATTAATTAATACATACACAAATACTTACATATCATATCGTGGTATATATTCTGATACAATTACCGGCAAACAAGAATTCATAACTCAAACTCAAAAAAAATTATTTCCATTTAGGTGGTTTGTCAAATAACACTTATATAGAATTGTCGTACAAGGTGCCTACTAACGACGCAATGCGTCGGTTCGAAAACTAGCCCGGCGCGGCGTAAGAAACTCGCGCGGGGCCATCTAAAAGCTGAAGTAGAAGATGGGAAAATTTTCAAAAAAAAAAAATTAAGCAATGTAGGTAGCAGTGGCGTGGGGTTCCTATAACTCCATTCCTATCGGCTTCACTTACCACTGAGCTTTTGAAGACCCTTATCCAAATCTACCTATTATACAGGCTAGGGCTTCCCTATGAAGGAGAACCAGTCTTCGCTATTGGTAGGTAGTAAATTAATATATAGGATAAAAATTAAGATACGATTACATAAGTGCATTATGAATACACATCGACCTTTTAAGATACATATTAGCGCCCTTCCCAAGATCTAAATAAGTACTAGCTCAGTAAAGATATATAGCGGAAGGCCGATGGTAAACTCCGGCCAATCACAAACATATCATCTCGTTCGTGAACTGAGGGGCAATTCTGCTAAATAAAACCTGCATTAATACAATTACATTCAAGTCCTGACACGCTAAAACTGTCAAAGGCTGTTCTCTTAAACGTACTTTCACTAACGTGAAACGCGCTCTGATTGGTACAAACGTCATAAAATCCGTTCAATGGTAACAAGTCGCTTCACTTTCAATCCAATCAAAGTACGATGAAAGTCTACTTTAATTACGAGGTTCTGTTCACAAAGGAACCAATGTCGAATGAGATGAGTATCTCAGTACTAGTTCACTAAAATAGATTACTAAACTACACTGTAAACGCTCTAGGGTTGCTACGCGGTACTGCATTTTTTGATTAGCCATTCAAAATTGAACTTTATTCAGTACACAAAAAGATACACATTTCCCTGCCCACCGCGTCGCATCTCGGCGTGACCGTATAAGGCCGAGACTATAATATGATCCGGAATACAGCGGGCCCGGGAAAATTTAGAGCACTGTAAATAGGACTCTAATACAATAGAGTTGAAAATTATGAAAGTGTGGTGAGTCGAGCTGTCATATTATATGACACTATAGATATTGCCCGCGAATTCGTGCGCGCAAAGGAAATCT
This sequence comes from Glaucopsyche alexis, assembly GCA_905404095.1. Lineage (NCBI taxonomy): Eukaryota > Metazoa > Arthropoda > Insecta > Lepidoptera > Lycaenidae > Glaucopsyche > Glaucopsyche alexis. The sequence goes on from FR990060.1 coordinate 1,241,583, forward strand.
TGAGAGAATCGTACATTTGGCCGTAATAATGTCCTTCCCCGTGGTATGTTCTATAGCTGTGCCAAATTTCATTAAAATCGGTCCAGTAGTTTCGGAGCCTATTCAATACAAACAAACAAACAAACCTTTCTTGTTTATTATATTAGTATATATTAACATTTGATTCGACACTTGTGTGTTCGCTTATGAACTCTAATTGTAGTAGTACAGAGTTCCATTTGCAGTGCTCTGAATTTCCCGGAGCCCGCGAGTTTCCGGATCATATAGTCCCAGCGTTACACGTGATATAATCAGTAGCTAACTTTACAGCAGAGCTTCTTGTTAAGTTGTTACGACATTAGTAGAACTTATAGCTCCTACAATATAATACATAGTAAAGTTTATGAATTGAGCAACTTGTTGACTTTTACTGCTATTGTAAAGACGATACTTTGTCTTATAAGAGTTATAAGTTAAAAGAAGTAAGTTTTAATAGTCGTATACAATCTCGACTTTATATAAACATAAAAAGCAAATAAATCTTATACATTAAACGGGACATCGTTGTATATATATGATCGGAATCTTGGAAACGGCTGCAAGTCTTTCTATGAAATTATGACGACCTCTGTGGCTCAGTGGTTCAGCGCTTTGGTGCTCAAGCCGGGGGTTGCAGGCTCGAATCCTGCCGAAGGAACAAAAAGTTTTTCTGTGTTCCTGGGTCATGGATGTGTATTAAATATGTGTATAATATAATAAAAATCTTAAATATATGTATAGTGTAAAAGTATTAAATATACTTCCCGTTTTCTGGTACCTGTATCACAAGTTCTTCGGATACTTAGCACGGGGCCAGATTGACGTGGTGTGAAGCGTCCATAGATATTATATTATTATTATTATTCAGTACGCAGGTAGTTTGGGGGGAGAAAAATCGATTTAGTTGTCTTATGGGGTCTACAGACACACGAATTTGGTACGGAGCGTACAGCGGATCTGGTACGCTCCGTACCAAATCCGAGCGTATGTAGGGCAGTCCGGCGAACATAAGAAGAAGGCGAAGAGTTCGCCGTTGTCCGCATCGGATCCAGTCCGCTCCGTACCAAATCCGTTCGTGTGTAGAGCAGTACGGCGGTTAGGCCGTACAACGGTATCAGTGTTGCCAACTTAGGGATGTACCCCCCAAAATTAGGGAAAATATCTACGGGGATTTACTAGGGGTCAGGATGTTTAGAGTTTACTCCTTATGAATCAATTTGTATGTAATAATGAACATTATTTTAATGTGTGTATATAGCCAGGGATATGAAAATGTATTGAGAGTGAAATTAGATTAAGACAAGTTAGTTTTATGTTATTCACGCGTAAGTCTTTATGTTAAATACATAACCTTTCTTTCTAGCTTATTATCTCTTAGACCTGTCAATGGTATTTAAAGTAATCGGGGGTAAAATTTAGGGAGAAATATTTTTTAAAGTGTTGGTATCACTGCCCGTTATCAATGAATTGCGGGAATCATCGTCGTCGTTTAAAAACAGCACTATAAATACAACTCTGTGCTAATGTAATAGAGCATAAAATCGAACACACGAGTGTCGAGCTTCACGGTCCACTGCACCGTTCCAAATCCGTGCGTGTGTAGCGACACCGGATTCGGTCTGCGGATATGGTCCGCTGTACGTCTACCGTGTTAACATCCGCACTCATTTGATCACTTCCTTCGCGTTTAAATATTTTGAGGCCTTCTAGAAATTACTGTCGAGCAGGATCGATCGACATCGCAGCGCCTACACTACTGATTCAATTTTATTTTTTGAGGGGTAAAAACGTACGATACGTACGTAAAAATGTACGATTTTAATTTTAACTTTTGATTATTCAAATGTTATTCATATTTTAAATTCATAAATACATAAAATAGAACCAGATACAAAAATATTCATAATTTTATGGCTGACCGAAATATTTCTGTAAACGTGAAAAGGGTTTTGAAATCTGCCGTCAAAGGATTTCGTCGGAATATTCTTCGATGGAGAAATCATTTCACTCCGAAAGTGGTTCCGAAGGAAATTGCACGCATTTCACTTGAAAATGTAGGAGTTAATCTATGTAGGTATATAGTATAGATTGTAATTTGGGGACCTTAGTATAGTTGTAACTGGGATAAAGTTCTACATTTTGATAGTAATTATTTGCTAGGTTAAAGTAACGCTTATCTTCTAAAATCGAATTGCTATGAAGATAACGTGATATAATCATCATCGATCATCTCTCGTTTCGGAGCGTCGTTTCTCCACCGCGCACCGCCACCGTCACCGTGACGTCAACGAGAATGAGATTATTTCTAGCTGAGATTAGGTTGACGTGACGGGCATGTGATGGACACACGGCTATTATAGTAAATTTATGACGGTGGCGGTGGAAGACTAAAGACGACGACTGGAGAAAATTAAAAACTTAATCTGCAGAACCTCAATTCTCGTATTTATAGTAGACTTTCATTTTAATTTGATTGTATTATAAGTTAAGCCATATTATGTTATCATGAACTGATTTTACGAAGCCGAAGTTTCGAAATTCCAATCAGAAAGCGTTTCACGTTAGTTTAACGTTTACGAGAATACCGTTTGACAGTTTTAGCGTATCGGGATTTGATTGTAATTGTAATGCAGGTTTTATTTAGCAGAATTGAACTTCAGAAATCAGTAGTTATATTATATTAATGTAACACATGCAGTAAGAACTAAGAACAAACGAATGAACCACCGAGATCATTGCGGTAGACAAACGATCGCCGTCACATCAACTTAATCTCGATTAAGTTGACGTGACGGCCTGAAATAATCTCGTTCTCGGTGACGTCCCGTTGACGGTAGCTGTTGACAAAGTACGGCCTAACTATGGTATCTTAGTTAATGATCATGAATACTAGTACCTATATAAGTTCAAAGGCAAGGCTAAATTATAGATTTTCGAATATGTAAATTATTAAACAGCGCTTTAGTATAAATCACGTTGCAGTCCACGGGGCATTAGGTGATTACACTTTGCATTAGGTGACCCAGTTACCCGTTCATAATAGATATACCTGGTATATAGCTCGACAAACAAACCTCGGAAGAGTTGAAGGTGTTGGCCAACTGTTGATTTTAACGCCGCGGATACGCTTTAGATGACATGCCAATTCTTTAAAAATCAGTTGAGCTTATATTTGAGCCTTTTTAACCCTCGACGAAAAACAGATAAGTTTGACGTGTCCATCAGTCTGTGTGTGTCTGTCGGTGGCACCGTAGCTCTTAAAAGGATGAATCGATTTTGATCTAGTTATTTTTGTTTGAAAGCTGAAATGATCAAGAATGTTTAGCTATAATTGATCTTAATCAGCTCAGTTTCTGCTTGAAAGGGGTTATTTAAAAGTTTTATTTTTTATCTTAGATACGAAAGATAAGAATTATATCTTCAAAACCATATTCAATACGTAACCGCGTCTAGTTCACACCGGTGAATCGCAGAGGCCCGTCAGTGTGCCACCACGGTCTTTTGGCTCGGCGCGGACATTGTAGAGTTATGTGATCGTTAAAACTCTAACACTCTCGATTCAATTAGAGCGGCAGAGGGCGCCACTTGCCCGCCATTACACAAGGAATTTATATGAAAAATCTCTCATACCGTCACGGAGGTCCGGATTTTAAGGTTTTAATATCTCATTTAATGTATATGTCACCGTAAAATTGTAAAAACAGTTAGATTGTAATAAAACTAGTGAAATTGTAAAATTTAGATAGACTTCCGACGCGAATATGCTGCCTATAATTTAACACATTATTTTTCATTAGATTATAAATATATAGTTTTTAATCTTTCGACATATTTTGAAAATCTCGTTAGTTATTTTACAATCTAACGGTTTTTACAATTTTACGGTGATATATATGTATAATGTTATAACAGCCTCAGTAGTCCATCGGTTTAGAGCTTGGCTCTCGACTCGGAGGTCGTGGGTTCGATTCCCGCGTCGAAATGATAAACAATTTTGTTTTCAATTTTGGTTAAGATAATGCCGGCTGATAACGTTATTGCCTAACAAGAAATATGATCCATGCGTCGGATGGGCATGTGAAAAGTCGGACCTGCGTCTGATCTCTCGCGAGTCGTGTCGGTTATCCCGTATCCGTCCCACTGGGTTTCGAGAGTAAAATTAAGGATGAGAAGTCTCTCATCCTTAATTTTACTCTCGAGAGCAGTCGCTCTTGTGCACTGCTTCCACTCTTGGACACTATAAAATAACTCCCGCGTCGCCGGCTTGGTTTCAATGAAACCGGCCACCGTCACCGAAATCGATGTGGAGATCTACTACCACAATGTTATTAACATAACACCAGAAAACGAGTAACGAAAAGTTACCAGAGAAATTACAAATGCGTTGTCTCCGCGTCCTCAAGTGCTTTTGGATACTTAAATAACTCGAAAAAACACAACACAAAAAAAATTAAAGTGTCTTTTATCTTTCTATTTCGGTAATAAGAAAGTTCTAGACAACAGAAACGTCCAGCTGACATCGAAACGAGACGGTATGCGATGCAGCGCTGCTTTTTTACCCGACTCCCGGGGGTTATGTGTTTAGCGCGTATCTTGTATGTATGTATGTATGTAATATTCTTTATTACCTTGTATCTTCAGAACCGCTAAACGGATTTTCACATTTGAGGTATCGTTAGATTCGTCTTAATAGCCCAAGTGTTCTTAGATAGGTGACATTAAAAAAAAACAAAATGGCGGATGTTTGACGCCATGTTGTGGGGTAAAAAAAAAATATCTACCAAGTATATCGAGTGGGGTATCAAAATGAAGGATTTTAAATACTGATTCTAAATATGTATATAACTTGCAGTTTTATATTAAATATAACGATAAATAATAATAATAAAAAACAAAAACCCGCCTGCATAGATAACTACAATTCAAAAGCAACTGAAAAGACTGAAATAAAATAAATAATTTAAAAAATAAAAAACCCGACTGCATTAAAGACATATACCTAAGCAACGCACTAAAAAGACCGAAACAAGTTTGAGAAAACTGACTACACTATGAGCTGAAACCCTAAGTGAAATAATTGACGTTATGTTTGGTAGCAGGCGGGACCCATTCGCAAATTATAAATCGTACAAAAATATATGTCTTTTTTGCAGTCGGGTTTTTTTATTTTTTTAATTATTTATTTTTTTGATATTGATTTAAAATTGAACTTTACTCAGTTCACAAGATAGACGTTACGTTGCAAGAGTGGCGCCGTGCTATGCAGAGCGGTGCAGTTTGACATACGAACTCTTGCAATTAAACGTGTATCTTCTTATGTAGTAAATACTCCTTTATTCTATTGTTTAGACACAACAGAAGAAAGTTCCTTTTTGAATAGCTATCTTCAAAATGCAGCGCCGCGTCGCAAATCGTCTCGTTTTAGTGAACCGGCCCTTAGGCTGGCCTCACACAGCCGGAATGTTACTCTGAATTCATAATCTGAATTCATATTATTAATTCAGAAAGGCCGGAATACCATACAATATCAGTATGCTCCACACACATTCCTTTTTTTTAGATTATGAATTTCTCAGATCGATCTGTAAGAATGATACTGACGAGCGTTCTGAATTCCGGATCGGAATATTCAAGATAATGATTTTATAACGCACGTATTCCTTTATTCTGTTCACATTTAAAGGATGAACCCAGTATTTGCATTTGCATTTCTTTTTTTATTATATAGAGCCAAAAGCAATGCGATTAGTATTAATTCTTCTTCCATAAAGACTTCTTACAGATCGATCTGAGAAATTCATAATCTGAAAAAATCAGAATGTGTGTGGAGCATACTGATATTGTATGGTATTCCGGTCTTTCTGAATTAATAATATGAATTCAGATTATGAATTCAGAGTAATATTCCGGCTGTGTGAGGCCAGCCTTAGTATCTCATATCTAAAGCCGTGCTACGGCTTTAAAGAAATTGAAATTAGCAACTTCTTTTCGTGACATTTAAAGGCCAAAAGTCAACATTAAAATATATAAGATGTGATACAAAGTTTAATTGGAAATGTTAAGCTTTTTATGTGTAATCTAAATTGTTTTGGAACTTTCTCATTCCAGTGCAATTAAAACTTTATTTTTTTAATTATCATGGTAACTACGACATGACTAAGATAAATGTTATTTTTTTCGACAGACACTTGTTGCATGAGAGCCAACCTTAGTATATATTTTATTGTTATTATTTATTTCTAAGTTTCTGTGTTCTGTGAATATTTGAAGCACCTATCTGTTAATAATTTTAAGCCGTTATTAATACCGTTTGTTGTATTGGAACCCCTCTTTATCACTGAACAGAACAGCAATACCTACATAATCTGTAAAAGTTCCATCTATCTAGATATCACGGTTCATGAGTTACAACCTGGTGACAGACAGACGGATAGACGGACAGTGAGGTATTAGTAATAGGGTCCCATTTTTATACTTTGAGTAAATCCTAAAATGAAATCTTCTAAAGTAGAATTTTATTCTGAGTGAGAATAAGATTATTATAAATATAAGAGTATACATGTGAAAAAATATGAAATCAAACAAAATTTTTATTATCTGCCAATTTCTCTGCCCTTATCTGCTAAAGACATTTTCCTTAAAAGTCACTTATAACATTGAAATAAAAATGTTTCACCCCGGTAAGTTATTTAAATCCTCCGTCGTCGCTTGTTTTGTACTCAGTGGAGCTGAGTGCTTCTAATAAGGTTTAAGGAAAAACAAATCTCTTTCGATAGACTGTTTCATTGTTAAAATATAATTCAGTTTGTGTAATGTAATTAATTATAAAGATGACATGGTAGCCAATGTTTTCTTATTTAAATACCCATATTATTTTAATAAATAGATAAACATTGCAAATTTTTTACTTTTATTGCCTGTTTATTGCCAGATAATTATGGTAAAAAACAATTAAAATTTTTAAGTAACCCCCTAGTTTGTCAAGCAATGAGCGAATTGATGAAGATGAATTTTAGTTAAAATGCGGCTCTAATAATATTATGCTTTTATACATTATACATAATTATTGATTTGCTTTCACAAGGCCAACGAAACAAATGACCTAAACGAAATATTACACATTTCTGATAGTCCTGATGTAAGTAACTGAAGAAAATGAAATACATCTACATTTTAGACTGAATTAACAGTATGAATAGAGTCTAGTATATTCATAATCCGATCTATTTCCCGCCTCTAGTGACTAGAGGCGGAAATATTAATCAAAATATCAGAAGTCAGCTTATTGAATAGAACGGATATAAAGTATATGCATACACTCCACTGTTTTATGTAGTCCAGTTAATTAATTTCAACTTTGAAAAGATCAAACTATAACTTCCAAATTGAAAATATTAAGTAATAATAGCTCACCGATGTCAGTAACGATGGCCGGTTCTATTGAAACCAGGCCAGCTACGTAGATGTTATTTTATAGTGCCCAAGTGTGTGCGCAGTACAGTACTCTAGTAACCCAGTGAGATGGATGACCGACACGACTGGCGAGATATCAGGCGCAAAACCGATTGTTTACATGCCCATCAAACGCTTGGATCATCTTTTTTGTCAGCCTGCATTGTCCTAACTTTGGTTAGGTTAGGTCAACTTCCCCGGCTTGGCTAGTCCCTGTTTTTGGTGGAAGTCCGGTCCTTTCAAGAGGGTTTTTTTTTTTAGTTTTTCTTTCAAACACTTGCCGGTCGCGGGGGGTGTCCTGTGTTAAACAAATCGTTACCCACTAAAACCACCTGCGGACTGCCCTCAGCCGCTTTAAGGGGAGTGTCCCACATACACTCGGGCTACCCGACCATCGACCCGAGGAGGCATAAAGCCTTTCCCCTGCGAAATAAAAAAAAAAGGTTAGGTTAGGTCTAAGTTTGCTTGGACACAATATTTTTTGTTGTTCAAACACAGAAATCGAACCCGCGACATCGAGAGCTAAGCTCTAAATTATTACTTCTTATGATATTTTTCTCGTGACTTAATCAGTCTATCACGTGGGAACTGTATTTTTTTTCGAACGATAAAGTATTTATCCAACCTGTGTCTACTTTATTTAAGACAATATTTATTAATGTCGATTTAGGCGTTTGAGCGCAAAAAATAACTAAACATACACAATATAAAATGCAAACAGACACACATACATACAAACTTTTGCGTTTATAATGTTAATGTGAAGTAATAGTATATAATATTTTTATTTTCTTAGAAATAGCGTGATTTAAAAAACGTCATATTGAAAAAGTAAACATTTGCCTTTTTAAGTTTCTCACTTTAAAAAAGTAAAATCGTATTAATTGTTCAATCATATCTTTAATATATACACACAGTTTTTTTTTAATATATTATCACCGGTTAGTTTTGTTTTACAACATTAAATTCTAAAGGTCTACAAGACAATGGAGTTCTACGAATGGAGCCATAGTTTTAAATTATCAGAAAACGTTCGGGTGGAACCGCCTGGGTGAATACGTTTGGGTTTGTGTGGGTAATTGATTTGGTTTCTCCTGCTGGGAATTCGGGAAATGAAAGCTCTCTCATTATATTTAACCTCAATATATTTAGGTAAGGAAAATTATGTTAGTAAAAGGAAAGGTTTGCCGAATGTTTTAAGTGATTGAAAATACCAATGATTTTGGAAACGAAACTGTATTTAACACTAAAATGTCTGTTTGTATATGTTACGGGTAATACTAGAAGATAGAGTAAACCTAGGTTTACTTGGGTTTACCTAGGATTACCCAAGCTTTGTGGATAAAGTCCGAATATTTATTTATATTCGGCGTTTACCCGTATATAACTAAGTTTACCCAACACAGGTTGGGTAAACTTAGTTATATACCCACCCAACACAGGCGGACGCGCCGGCGGGCGGAGTCCTTGGACACCGAACCGCCGACGGGTCCGGGGGACCCTCCTTTCATCATGGAGGAGTTGAAGAGAGCCGTAAGGTCCTTCAACCCCAAAAAGGCCCCCGGGGCGGATGGTCTCACGTCCGACATCTGCCAGCACGCTGTGGAATGTAACCCGGAATGGTTCCTTGCGCTGCTGAACAGGTGCCTCACTGTCGCCTGCTTTCCCAAACAGTGGAAGCAGGCGACCGTGGTGGTACTAAGGAAGCCGGGCAAGGAATCGTATCGGGTACCAAAAGCCTATCGACCGATTGGCCTCCTACCTGTTCTCGGCAAAATCTTCGAGAAGATGCTGGTAGCCCGACTCAGGTTCTACCTGCTGCCCAAGATTAGCCCCAACCAGTATGGCTTCATGCCCCAAAGGAGCACCGAAGACGCCCTCTATAGGTTAGTGAGGGCGTCTTCGGTGACATCAGAAAACAGAGGGAGGAGAAGAGAATTTCTGTTGTGGTCTCGCTGGACATAGAGGGAGCCTTCGACAGTGCTTGGTGGCCGGCCATAAAGGTTAGGTTGGCTGAGGTTGGGTGTCCGGGGAACCTGAGGCGGGTGATCAGCAGCTACTTGAGTGGAAGAAGAGTGAATGTTAGGTATGCAGGAATGGAAGTGAGTAGGGAGACTAACAAGGGGTGCGTGCAGGGGTCCATAGGTGGCCCGATCCTGTGGGACCTCTTGTTGGACCCCCTGCTATGGATAATGGAGGAGAAGGATGTTTTTTGTCAAGCTTTCGCCGACGACATAGTGCTTGTGTTCGAAGGAGATACTGCTTTAGAAATAGAAAGAAAAGCAAACGAGATACTTAGCCAAATAAAAGATTGGGGAAAGGCGAATAAACTGACCTTTGCGCCGCACAAAACCTGTGCGCTGCTTTCGACGAGGAAGCTAAAATTCGACGTGCCGCGACTCAAGATGGGGAGCGTGAACATTTAGTATTATGACAACATCAAAATCCTTGGCTTAACTATAGACGGCGGCTTGACGTTCAACGACCACGTTGGGAACGTTTGCCAAAAGGCAATCGCTCGTTATAAACTTTTAGCCAGAACGGCCAGAGTAGGATGGGGGCTTAACCCTCAAGTAGTTAAGACAATATATACGGCAGTTATAGAACCTACTATTTTGTATGCATCAGCAGCGTGGGCACCCACCGTGGAAAAGATGGGGGTTCAAAAAAGGCTCAACACCATTCAGCGGGGTTGTGCCCAAAAGATCTGCAGAGCATATCGGACCGTCTCCCTGAACTCTGCGATGCTGTTGGCTGGGATACTCCCTCTTGATCTCAGAATCCTCGAAGCTGCGAGGCTTTACGAGATCAAGAAGGGAGTGTCATACCCGGTATTCAGAGACAGGGAGGTAGAGCGAATGGCTCCTGCGATTGAGGACCCACATCCGGCAGAGCAGGAAGAGCTGAGGTTCGGGTTGGTAGACGAGGACTCGTATGCAGACGTGGTTAAAAACCACGTCCATAGGATCTATACGGACGGTAGCAAGATTGAGGGTCGAGTCGGAGCCGCACTCTCCGTATGGAAGGGTGAGGCCGAGACAAAGGCCGTCAAGCTTGCACTGCCGCCGTATTGCACCGTCTACCAAGCCGAGCTTCTAGCGCTCCAGAGAGCAGTAAGTATAGCCTGCAAGAGTGGAAAGGCGAAGGTCGGTATCCTTAGCGGTTCCAGATCGGCTCTCCAGGCAGTCACCCTTAGTTCCCCTCATCCCCTGGCAGTGCAAACAAGGGCGGCCCTCCGAAAAGCTGCATTGCAGAGGCGGGAAGTCTCCCTGTTTTGGATAAAGGCGCACGCAGGGTTGAGAGGGAATGAGAGGGTTGACGAATTAGCCAAGGAGGCCGCGCTGAGATTGAAAAGGATACCTGACTACGATCTGTGTCCTGTTTCATTCGTCAAGCGTATCTTAAGAGAGGATACGATTGAGGAATGGGACAGGAGATACGAAGTGGGAAGGACGGCCGGAGTTACGAAGCTCTTTTTCCCAAGCGCTGCTGCTGCATACAAGATAGTAAATAAGATAGACATCACACATCACACCACACAGATTCTGACCGGACACGGCGGATTCGCCATCTACTTGACAAGATTCAAGCTGAAGGAGGATCTGTCGTGTCTGTGTCAGCCGGGAGTTGAGGAGACGGTTCCTCACCTGTTACTGGAATGCCCAATTTTTGCTAGCAATAGATATGATATTGAGCAGAAATTGGGCACATCCATGACGGGTGAGAATCTGCCTTTCATCCTGGGGGCAAGAAGAGAGAGGTGTTCCTCTCATATTGTAAATATGTGGTAGAAACCGTAAACAAGAGGCACTGATGAACTGTGATAGTAGGGTTAAATATTGTGATAGTAGGTTAGTTTAAATGTTGTGCCGTTGTTTTAAATTGATTTTTATTGACAATGTATTATTTAATTTGGTATTTTATGGAAAAATTTAATTTTGACATTTTAATCTTTAATTGACACATTTTATTTGTAAAAATATTGTATTTTAATCTGGCATTTCACCTTGACATATTGTATAGTATACAATGAAATTGTCTTTGGAAATTGTATTTTAAACATAAATAAGAAAATAACAAGCCCTGACCATGTTAGGGGGACGGATTATTATTAAAAAAAAAAAAAAAACACAGGTTGGGTAATGTTTGGTGTTGGTCGTAATAATAATGTTGATAGAGGAAGAGGAGATTTTCGGAACGTGCTTATGGCAGTTATAGAAATTATATCTTTACAAGCTAGGAAACGAACGTGGAACTATCGAAGAAATGTTCTCAAGGAACCAGTTTTCTGTGTGTCAGGATAAACTTATCGACATTGAAAATATATCACCAATATATCAAAACGTAACGATTTTTTAGTGTAGGTACGTTTTTTCAATTAAACAAAAGCTATAAATGCACATGGTTTTTAATTTCATTAATTATTCTAACACAACCCAGCCTGTCTTGGGTAGACCTAGTTGAGTATGGGCAAATTTCGAATTAAAATTTATTTTAATTATTATTCAGACCAACGCCGAATATTACCCAACCAGTGTTGGGTAAACTTAGTTGTATACGGGTAAACGCCGAATATAAATAAATATTCGGACTTTATCCACAAAGCTTGGGTAATCCTAGGTAAACCCAAATAAACCTAGGTTTACTCTATCTTCTAGCATTACCCGTAACATATATATTACATAATACTAGTAGGTATTCAGTCTATTGGCGCAGTGACGTACAGTCATGCATTTTTACTTATCCTTACTAATATATTATGTATTAATACTAATCTATTCTAATATTAAAAAGAGAAAATAATAATAATACTAATCTATGCAGTAATATTGTAAACTTGACTAAAGACTTGTTTATTTGTTTACATTGAATAGGCTACGAAACTGCTGTACCGATTTTCATGAAATATGGCACATATAATTATATAGAATAGACCACGAGAACCGAAAAATTTTTGTTGCTATTTTTCGGTTTCCGCGCATTTTACTTTTTCGCGCACGATGTTGGTGGTAACAACTAGCATTATAAATGCAAAAGTATGTATGGATATTTATTACTATTTTACGCAATACAAAACGGATTTTGATGAAATTGTTATGGTAGTTGTAGCCTCAGATCAAATAAAAAACCTTTATTATTTGATCTAAGGTTGTAGTGTATGCGAGGGTATTCGTATTATCTCGTGCATTGACGTCACAGGTGACAGTGACATTAGATGTCGGTTAGTCAACATGGAGTCGTTGGGCTAGCAGGACTGGCGCAGTGTTGGCGAGCTAATACAGGGGTATTTCGTACGATTAGTCAAATCGTACAGTAGTAGTTTGGGCATTAGGCATTTTAGATTTAAATTAACACATACACTATAAAATAAACAGTTCCCTCGAGATTTCTTTTTGCGCGTACGAAGTCGCAGGCAGCATTCAATGTTACCATTAATCAGTCATCACCAACCAATAATTAATAAAGCTCTGGACTGTTGTCGCCTACGCTACGCGGATTGGCACTTGGCAGACGCCATAATATGCTTAAGGTATAAACAAAATTACATTTTTAAGCAACCCCCGAATTGTCAATCGATGAGCGAGCTGATGATGATGAATAGCTAAGAACACTCTTGATAACGTCAGCTTCCAAACAAATAAACTTAACCAAAATCGATACATCCGTTGGGCAGCTATGGCACGCCACGCTTTTCGATGCCACACGACAGATACCCAGCTACATTTTAAAACAATCGTCAAGCTGTGAGCGAGCTTATGATAATGAATGGCTAAAAACACTCTCGATTACGTCAGCTTCCAAACAAAAAAAAGGATGCACTCCGGAGTACCGGTAGAAGTGAAAACTTGATCACTAAATTGGAAAAACCGCCATCTAGTTTAAAATATACGAACAAAAATAGTTTCATGCTTTGCTCGCGTAAGGGAACTAAGCCAACAAATAGTTGCAAGTTGCTATCTTACGAATTTTCGATCAGGTCACGTGTCCTGACGCGAATTTAAATTTTTTTCCCATCCCAAGAAAAGTGCACAACGCCGCTAAAATAGTTTTCACTTCAAAAACTAAATCAAAACTGCTTCATCATAGGAGCTATGCCATGTCGGTATCCGACTCAATATAGATACCCAGAGAGACACGCCAAACTCACAACACCGCCTCTGTTTTCGTAGGGAGCTAAAAATATAGTCTTGAGAACATATCTGGGATAGAACCTGCACTCTCTAGAACTAATAGGTTCATCCACTACTTAGACCGCAAAAGCACTTTTATTGTATCAATTTAAAACTTTTCAATTCAATATTTTATTCTAAACAATATTTTCATTTTAAAAGACGACTTTTTCATAAAAATATACAAGCCATTTTAAACTCGAGCTTCAAGTAATATGTAGTGAATAAAGTAACCAATACAGGCGATTGTTTCCACTTTGCCGATATTTTGAGCGTGTGCATGCAAAATATCGGCAAAATGCATAAAAGTGTGGCGAAGCAGCTGCGGCCAACGGGGTAGCCACTACTATTGGTTAGAACCCCAATTTTCGTATTTAACTAAGATTTTGAATTATAAATCGTCTACATATCACAAACTGATTTTGGAGTTTGGACCAATAAAATGTTTGACGTTGATTGACATTTACGAGAATACTATTTTGCTGTTTATACATATCGCACACATACATACATATAATTACAGCTCTGTCTCGTAGGGGTAGGCAGATACCACTACTTTCCACTTGCTACGATCCTTACATACTTGTTTCGCTTCGTCCACATTCATTCTTACCATCCATTCCTCCTCTTACATTCAACGTAGCGAAGCTGCTCTCCATGGGCCAATTTTCGCCTCCGCGAGAACGAGATGTGATGGGTGGCGAACCACATCGCCGCCATTATGGATAATTAAACTATTTTTATGATTATCCATTGCATTCTCACGGATTGGATAAGGAAAGGGAAGGATAGATGGTGTGGAAACGAAGATTGGCAAGTTAGTGTGGGAAATAGGAAAGTAGGATATTACCGCCCAGGAGGGCAAGGGATAGGACAGTAATAGCTAGGGAAGCCGGGGTCGCATACTCGTATACTATACCACAACTACCGGACAGGTAAGTTGGGATGAGTGTCCCATAATGTCGAAAATGCATGAAAAATGTATTGATATAAGATTTAATTAGCAGGATCGACCTCCTGTTTAGTATTTATTTGTATTTAATCATAATATTATGTTATGTTATTAGAATATTTTCATTTTTCATGTAAGAATAAATTTTTATTCTATACCAAATTGTCGCGCGTGCTAGACAAAATTGGACCAATCCTAATTCTCCGCGTTTCAACAAATCTAAACGCTTAAGCTATTTCAATATCTTAGAATAGGTACTGTAAGGTTTTAGAAACGAAGTTGAAATACAATAGAGAGTATGAAATGAAAAACCTTTCGAGAACCAATAGTACGTCATCTACTTTATTTAATGCGCTATATAATGGTCCAATAACATCAGCCAGTAGCAAGTGCGCGGACCGCAGATGGCTCTAATTAAAGTACTAATGTCTATGCAACTGGTTGCTTTGTTTCGTTACTTTTTAGGATTCGGTAGTTCACGTCTCGGAACCTTTATAGTTTCGTCATATTTAATAAATAAAATTTCATTAATAAAGAATTTGAAAAAAGAAAATAAAAATATCCGTCCGTCTTCGTCTTACCGCCCGATCAGTTAGTGCTAGAAAGATGAGAAACGGATATTTGTATTTCTCACGACGAAAAAGTGCTAAAATAAAACAATGAAAACTGTATTTTTCGAAGTAGGTACAGCCTACATATAAAGTAGGGTAGTCTTGTTGTGTTTTTTTTTCTCACGTCTACCCTATAGTGTGAGGTATCATTAGATAGACCTTTAAAAAAAATTGGAAAATTTTTGAGACGATTTTTTGATTTAGTTATCTGTTTGCGAAATATTTAGTGTTCCTGTTTTGTTAAAATAGAGTTCATTTAAAGCTTTAAAAATCGGAAACAATTCGTGATGGTTTCCCATGTCATAAACTTTGAAGGAAATCTATAACGGTTTATGTAACTTTTTTAGTTCAGAAGTTATGCCTAACTTGCAAAAAGCGCTAACTTGGAAATGTTCGTAAAAAACAATGGATCGAAGGGGAGGTAGGTACCCTGAAGAATATTTTTCGTGATTTTATTTTAGCACTTTATCGGTGTGGTAAATACATACAGTTTCACCTTTCTAGCACCTACTGTTTGAAAGGTAACCCGACGACGCGCGGACATGACGAAACTATACGTTCAGAGACGTAAACTTCGTTACCCAAAAAAGATATTTTATAAAAGTACTTAAGTGCTTTTTATCAAAGTGTCTGGCAAACAATTGGCAATTTTAGGTTCAGTCAGCCAGTCGTATTTGAGTCAACGGGTAGATATTGCTTTGATCGATTCACAAAACATTAAACAACAAAGAAGGTGAAAGAAAACAGCGATTTCTCAACAAAAAAACAATTGAAAAGCAATTTTCGCTCCGTTAGCTCGCGAAAATTTTCACCTTTCATTGAGCCAAGTAAGTTAAGCCCGTATTGGCCTCGTTAAAAATATTTTCCAATCAATTTTAAATTAACCTTCATTTTAACTGGGCAATTCTAACTGGAGTATGCTTCAGTTTTTTATAGGTTTAATACATTAGATGGACGGCGTAGTGCGAGGTTTGAAAAGTTCGTTGCATAAAATATTTCAGCAGAACTATCAGCGTATTCTACCCACACCGACTGTTACCATGTTTCATCAGACAATCTAATTCATAAGCAGGTAGAGGGTTCTCATTATATTTGCAGCAACAACAGTGTCTTTCTTTTAATCACTGTAGACCAGAAAGACACTGTTTCGTAACTTGATAAATGAAAAAATATCCCCTTATGAAGCCTCTTAAAAAACAAAAAAAAAATAAGTAGCCCCTGAATTGTCAAGTAGTTAGTGAGATGATGATAATTAATTATAGCTAAGAATACTCTCGATCACGTCAGATTTCAAACAAAAAAATTAGATCAAAATAGATTGATCCGTTTGGGAGCAACAATGACACGGACCGACAAATACAGATACGTCAAACTTACTACTTTCGTTGAGGGTTAAAAATGAAACAGACCATACAACCAAGCTACATTACACGAGCTGCAGCAAACTTAGTTAATATTTCACTCCTGTACATTGTTCCACGTTCGTCTGATTAATACTCACCGACCAAACTTGCAGTTCAGCAATACCTTATCTTCACGGGAAACTAACCCCTACGCGGTGATAATAAAGACCAAATCATCTGAGCGACAATGTATTTTAAGCGACAATGTTGTTTTAATGGCTTAGCGTTTTGGCAAATTATATTAGGTATTGTATTGGGTCGTAAAGCGTTGCTACTTTGGGACAATATTAACCCATAGTCTACAAACGGTAGTATACTTCGCTTAGATACAATTTATCTTAAAAGTCTCCGTGGTCTAGTGGTTAGAGCAACATCTCGACTCGAAGTTCGTGGGTTCGATTCCCGCATTGGAACAACAAAAAATGTCGTTTCCAAGTTTGGTTAGGACAATGCAGGCTGATCACCTGATTGTCTGGCATTAAAGATGGCGTCTTGATGAGCCTGATCTGTCGTGTCGGTCATCCGTCCCACTGGATTATGAAAGTAAAGGAAGAGAGCAAATAAATGAATTAAAATGAAATTGAGTACTGAATTGTAAAAGTAAAGGTTATGAATTGAGCACACACTTGGGCACTATAAAATTACTTAATAACAATCCGAAACCCTGTGATAATAATCATAAAGCTGAACAACTTTGTCCAAGGAATATACTTAGGTCAAAATATGAAAACAAAATTTAGACCTGGGCTAACCCAGCCCAGATAAACGGAGGTCCTAACAGATATTTCGTCAAAATCGGTCCAGTAGTTTTTGGAGCCCATTCAATGCAAACAAACAAACAAACTTTTCCTCTTTAGGAAACAGTAATACATCACATGTAACATAATGTATTAAGATCCCGTTTTTAATTTTAAAATTCTAAAAATTAAATATCTATACAAATAGGTATAAATTAATGTTCAGTCAAGGGCAAAACCCGTTTGATTTGAATTTGAAAACTCTTTGACCTTGAGGCTAAGCAAATACGATGAGTTAATTAAAATATCATGTAGTAAAATTTTTACACTGCTGCCGACCGTAAAATATTTAAAGCTCACAAAAGTGCCGCCTACACGTTTATTAGTAAAAGTTGTTAAAAATGTACTAAAATATTGATTTGTATTAACGAATTACAATACTTACATATTACGAACATTATGACGGAATTAAACCCTGCAATTATTATTGGCGTAAAAAAAATGGGTATACTTAATAGCTGTGCCTTTTTACCAATTAAATAAATATAGTTTAAAAAAACTAAAAAAACACGCTTTTAAAGAATATCGAACTAAAAAGTTGAAAATAATTAAAAAAAAATAATTATAATTATAATAACGCCCCACGCTTTTCCCTCAATTATTTTCGTTATTTATAGATTAATTATTATCGTCGCCCATGGATACCCGCCTATTGGCCATGGCCTTTTAGGATACGCTCTTCGGTCGAAATGGTCCGGAAATACCGCTGGCGACAGTTCATTCCAGAGTTTTACTGAGCGCGGCAGAAAGCTTCGGGTCTCATCGAACATATACTACTATTATTTATTCTGTGCCTATACCCTTGTTATGTGAAAATTTAATTCAAAATATTTTACCTCACACAACGTTTTAAATATACCATAACTTTTGCCAAACAAAAATCTCATATTTTATTGCCTCACTTCTGTAAAATGGGCTCAAATCCAGACATAACAGTTCGTAATGAATTAACTTCCCCTTTGAATGGGGAAATTGGGTGTCGTTAATAAAAAGATTTATTTCATCGCTAAACACCATTATGAGTCCTAATGAATTTAAACTTGAATGATGATACAAATCATGGTTGAGTGTGAAAGTTTTTCTTTATGATTTTAACTGCACAATTTAATCTATTAGTCATCCTACTAATATTATAAAGAGAAAAGATTTGTTTGTTTATTTGCAAAGAATAGGCTTCAAAACTAGTGGACCGATTTTGATGATATTTAGCAAAGATAAAGAGTAGACTACGAGAAAGGACATAGGCCACTTTTTTATTGGACGATATACGTAGAAAAAAGGCAGACACCGCTTCAGTAATATGAATAGTGAAGCAATCAAAGTAATCCGGCCGTATCGTAGCGACACGTGCGCACGCAAACATTCACAGCAAAGTAAGACGATCGGCCGCCAGTACGCCAATGGCAATTATCCGTAAATCTCACACAAACGTAAGTCGCCGCCATTGCTGTGTTTCACTCAATGCTTGGCTCATCTTCCGTCCGCCTTTTTTTCTACGTCCATGGGCAAAACATACTGTCCACTTTATTGGTCGTTAAATGACCGCTATGTTTTCATTTCCTGACTGCCAAAATATACCCGACGAAAGCAGAGGGGTGTTATAAGTTCGATGTGTATGTCTGTAACATCGTAACTCCCAAACGGATAAACCGATTCTGATCTAGTTTTTTTGTTTGAAAGCTGACATGATCGAGAGTATTCTTAACTATAACTCATCATCATCAGTTTGTTTACTACTTATTGATTTCTTATGTTTACGCGAATATTGTTCATTGTTTTAAACACTTACGGATTTTGTCGCGGTGCACTTTCCTTTTGCCCGACGTTTCGGCTACTTTCCAGCAGCCGTGGTCACGGGAGGACTGAGGTGTCAGTTGTCCTATTTGTTGAAGTTGTTCAAACTTTTTTTTTTTTATGAAACTAGGGGGCAAACGAGCAAACGGATCACCTGATGGAAAGCGATTACCGCCGCCCATGGACACCCGCAACATCAGAGAAGTTGCAAGTGCGTTGCCGGCCTTTTAGGAGGGAATACGCTCCCTTCTTGAAGGTTTGCAGGTCATAATGGTTCGGAAATACTGCTGGCGACAGTTCATTCCAGAGTTTTACAGTGCGCTGCAGAAAGCTTCGGGTAAAGCGCACGGTGGAGGACTGTCACTCATCAAGGTGATGAGGATGATAATTATTTTGTTGAATGGAGCGGTGGCGAAAAGTTGCAGCAGGTATAAGTCCGAACAATTCCTCGGAGCACTGCCCGTAATATTACCGATAGAGGATGCAGAGCAATGCTACATCTCTACGTAGCTCTAAGGAGTCAAGCCTGTTTGAAACACTATTGCAGTCGACAATTCGAGCGGCCCTACGTTGGATACGATCCAGAGGGAGAAGCTGGTACTTTGGTGCCCCTGCCCAGAGATGAGAACAGTATTCCATGTGAGGCCGAACCTGCGCCTTATAGAGTTGTAGGCGTTGGACCGGACTGAAATACTGCTTTGACCTGTTCAGAACACCAAGTTTCTTGGAGGCTAACTTGGCCTTGCCCTCCAGGTGATATCGGAACTGGACCTCGCTCGATATGTTAACACCAAGTATTCCAATGTTGGAGGAGACAGTTATGGGTATGCTTTCAAAACGAGGACATACGACTATTGGCAACTTTTTAGCGGTGAACGCGCAAACTTGTGTCTTAGAGGGGTTGAATTGGACTAAGTTAAGTCGGGGTAGACTTCTCCAAAAATTCAGAGACCTTCTCCAATGAATTTTCAATTTGAGAGACAAGTTTGTTTCGACTCTCAATGACATTTTGCCGAGAGATATTCGCGTGGCCAGTATATAAGGCATCACCCGTGCTGTCATCTGCATAGCAATGAATGCCATTGGTTTGTAACATATCATTGATATGCAGTATGAACAGGGTAGGTGATAGCACACAGCCTTGTGGGACACCAGCATCAACAGACAGAGTATCCGAGCATTCACCGTCGACTACGACCCTTATGCTTCGGTCTGCTAAGAAACTCGTGACCCACTTGCATAATTTCTCGGGGAGCCCATAGGAAGGAAGCTTCGAAAGAAGCGCTTTGTGCCAAACCCGATCAAAGGCTTTCGCTATGTCCAAACTTACAGCCAATGCCTCTCCCTTAGACTCGATCGCCTGTGCCCAACGATGAGTTAGGTACGTCAGCAGATCAGCAGCCGAGCGACCTTTACGGAACCCGTACTGTTTGTCGCTTAGCAACTGCTGAACGTCTAAGTATCGAAGGAGCTGTCTATTAATAATGGACTCCATTATCTTCGAGAAGAGAGAGGTTATAGCGATTGGTTTGTAGTTGGAAGGATTGGAGCGATCGCCTTTTTTAGGGATCGGGTGCACCAAAGCTGTCTTCCAAGATGCTGGGACTGTGCCATAAGAGTAGGAAAGCTGAAAAAGACGCGTTAAGACCGGTGCCAACTCTGGAGCACACATTTTCAACACTATAGGAGGGATTCCGTCAGGCCCACTCGCCTTTTGGGTATCAAGGGAACGGAGAGCAACTCGCACTGAGCGCTGATGGAACCGAATATCCGACATGGTGCTCTTGCATCGCGGTATAGTCGGCGGTTCCTGTCCCCCGTCATCCAGGGTCGAGTTGGACGCAAAGAGCTTGCCAAGAAGTTCAGCTTTCTCTTTTGCGTCATGGGCCAACGAGCCATTTCCTACGTGTAGGGATGGAAGAGATGGCTTACAGAAATTCTCTTCGATAGCTTTGGCGAGAGACCAGAATGCACGGGTTCCCGAGGGGAGACGCTCGAGTCTCTCGCCAATTCTATTGATGTGCTGTTTCTTCGCCCAAGCGATCTCTCTTTTGAAGGACCTAGAGGCAAGGTTGTACTCCTTTTTAAGTTTGCTGATGTTTAAATCCTGTGCTGACACTGCATTAGCCCAGGTTTGGTAAGCTTCCTGCTTCCGGCGAGAAGCTTTTTTGGAAGATGAACCAAACCAGGGACGGAATCTGCTGCCAGTAGGGACCACAGAGGACGGAATGAAAAGTTCCATTCCTTGTAGCACCACGTTGGCAACAGAGTTGGCAGCGGCGTCAGGATCATCCGACGAGAAGCACAACTGCCCCCAGGGGTAGGACGCAAAAAAAGACCGCATCCCATCACAATCTGCTAACTTGTAGTGCCACACACGACGGTATTTAGCAACTACCCGAAGATTCTTCAATTATTATTTGTGTTCCGATCCACGCAAAACAACATTATCGTTTACAACTTGACAAATCGTAGGTTACTTAGAAATTTTAATTTTATTTTCATTGCAAGTGTATGTATGTAATCTTTTAAAGGTTCATGTATACGCCTTTACAATAGAATCCCAAAAAACGTTCAAAATCTTTCCATTAATAAATTTAAAAAAGTTGATAAAGAACGTTTGTGTGCTAAAGCTTATTATAAAGTCAGTGATTTCATTAACGATTGCACACCTTGGGAATAAGATGGACCCCTGCAAGGCTGCTTCCATGTTATTATGTATCTTGACTTTTGTTATGTAGATTAAGTTACTACATTGTAAAAAAATTTTAAAAATAAAAAAAATTCTATCTTTTTGCTAAAAGGTGGCCCTGTGCGAGCTTCTTACGCCGGTTCTTCTCGCCGGGCTAGTTTCCGAACCGGTGGTAGGCATCATGTAGGACAATTCTATAAGTGTTAGGTATATTATAACCTATATGGAAATAGAAATTCTGAATTTGAGTTTGACTTTATGTATTTGCAAAGAAATACGCTTCGAAAAGTTCATTAAGTTGAGGATCGCGACCTTGAAAAGTAAGTAAATTATTTTCATCGTAAACTTTTTCCAGACTAATGCTAAGTTGCTTAGAATATTAATTTATAGTTCCCCAAGCCTAACCTGACCGAGGTATGTAGTAGTTAATTAATTACAGCACACATAAAGTATGTTGTTAAACTGTACATTTGCACCGTAACCTAAACTGAAACACCCCTTAGCGTGTACGGTGACCATGATGCCTGCTGGGACAAATATTATAATTTATTATGTTTTGTATATTATATGTATATATATGTTATGTTTTATATGTGCATGTGTTATGTGTGTATGTTTTGTCAATACCGAAAAATCTAAAACGTCAAAATTAACAACTGTAGTTAGGTACATTATTTTATCTATATTTAATTCTAGATGCTGCTCACGACTTCATGCGCGTAAAAGGAAATCCAGAGGGAACCGTACATTTAGGCGCAATAATAAGTAGCATATGTCCTTCCCCGTGGTTAAATCTATATTTGTATCAAATTTCATTACAATTGGTTCATTCATTTCGTAGCCTGTTCTATGCAAACAAATTTTTCCTCTTTATAATATTAGTATAGATTACCAATGACTTTTAGGACCCGTTTGAGTCCGGCGCATGAAGTATTTTCAGTCAAATATACGTCATATACATCCTTAGTTTTGAAATTATTTCCTTAAACCCAAACGCATGGTAACCGCAATCGCATGTGAAAGCCGCATTTGTAGCGGCTAATTGTTTGACGCTGTAAGGTCAGGTGTAGCACTACGGAAATACCATGAATAGGCAAGCGGACTGATTTTTTTTATTGCATAAATGAATAGTACTCTTAAATATGAGTAACTTCTCAGAAGAAACCGTATATCAAAAGTCAATATTTTCAAAGGTACAGCGATTTGTATACAAAATTTCGCGAGTCTTTATACCAAAAAAAAATTATTTTTTTTTGCGAAATTGGTAAACAAAACCTACATCATTAGTTTACTCACATCATATACAAAAACATTCATTATGGTAAGTATGAACTTAAACGCACAAATATCGGAGATATTTACAAATATATTCCTGCGGCCGTATACTTTATACCTACATAATACACTTTAATCCAATAGTGATGTCATTTGTGTGGCTATTTTAGTATGGAGCGTTTTTAGGAGGCTCGCGAAATTTTGTATAAAAATCGATGTACCTTTGAAAATATTGACTTTTGATATACGGTTTCTTCTGAGAAGTTACTCATATTTAAGAGTACTATTCATTTATGCAATAAAAAAAATTTTGTCCGATTGCCTATTGTGGTAATAAGCCGATACGTAGTGGTTAGTGGTTGAGGATGATGAGATCCGTTATTTTACAGAATAACAATAGCTCCCCACACCGATTTCAATGACGGTGGCAGCTTTCATTGAAACCAGGCCAGCTTCGCGGGAGTTATTTTATAGTGCCCAAGTGTAGTGCCAAATAGCTATCTTAAGATGCAGCACCATGTCACCTATAGTTTCGTTTCCGTGAATTTTCTCTTATATCTGTCACCGTAAAATTGTAAAAACCGATAGATTGTAATATTACTAGAGATTATACAAGGTGTAACAAAAATAAGTAATAATACTTTAGGGTGTGTACGTGTTCCTTATAGAGAGTTCAATGTGAAAGTAGCAGCGCTGAATGAGCAATTTTTTTTTCACTTTTGTATGGGGAAACTCGCGACGCTGGAGCGGTTTTCCATACAAATCGCAAAAAAAATTTGCTCTTTCAGCGCTGCTGCTTTCACAGAGAACTCTCTATGAGGAACACGTACACACCCTAAAGTATTATCACTTATTTTTGTTACACCTGGTATAATGTCGTCAGATTGTAAAATGAAAATTTCTTCTTACAATTTACACGTTATTTTTCGTTATATTGTAATATTTACCGTGCCGATTGGTTAAACGGCAAGTGCGCCGCCATATTTGTTTGCTATTTCATAACAATAATTATAACGAAAAATAATTCGTACAATTATTGTAAGGAGAAATTTTTATTTGACAATCTGTCGACATTTTATAATATCTGTAGTAATTTTACAATCTAACGGTTTTTTTTTATTTTACGGTGACATCTCCATACTACACCCAAAGTGCCGTTGCACACATTCCGGTTGTCTGGTAGCCGTTGCCGGGAAGTCGGTCGCGAAGTACATAGTCAGTTCGCGACCGACTACCCGACACCGGGTACCCGGCAACCGGAACGTGTGATCTTTACTTACATTGGTGCAACAGCTTAGGCACAAGTCTTCATTTCAATTGACAGCGCCCTCTCAGTGGGTACAAAGAAACTTGTTTTTTCCTACCTACCCAATGTAGTTTCATTATTATACTAGTGGATGGCGTTGCTAAACTTTTCAGTGCCCTCTTTGTATGACGAAACTTACCTTTTCCTCGCGTCAGCGGGCACAATTTGTAAACGACCAACCGAAGACGACCTCTGTGTCTCAGTAATTGAAAACGTTGGTGCTTAAGCCGGGAATCGCGGGTTTGAATCCCGCCGAAGGAACAAAAGGTTTTCTGTGTTCCTAGATCATGGATGTGTATTAAATAATTATTTGTAATACAAATCTTAAAAAGTATTAAATATACTTCCCGTTGTCTGGTTCCAAGTTCTTCGAGTACTTGCTACTGGGCCAGTTTGACGTGGTGTGAAGCGTCCTCTCTACCGAAATAAAAACAAGGTTTTGCCAAAACAATCTTTTATACTTTTTTCAATTAGTAGATAGCACCTCAAACATTCCTTATGCAACTAACAATGGCATTTCAGTAAGTACCAACAGATGGCGCTATGCCTACATAATATTATTCGCGCAATCCAGTTTGTGTAGTTTGCCTCACATTTTACCTAGCTACGTTACTTTTGTTTTATCCCGTCCAGACTACTCGAGAAGTAGGCACGCACTTCGCTTCGCGTTTTCATACTTCGGGTTACTACGCAGAGCACTTCCTCGGCCTACTTTGCGAGCAGTCCGGACGGGGCATTACACACCACCTCATACATAGATTATATAGATATAATATACTCGTACTAGTAACCTCATACTTGTTGCTACTTTTTTTCACCTCATACACGCCGGGTTAACACAGAGCTAAAATTCATCTAAATAACACTTACACAACACTTACACAACACAATTACACAAGTACCGACTTAACTAATATATTATTATTTACTGTTCCCGATAATATTTTATGCTGTAGTCAATGATTTAGAAAGGCCCCACGGAACATTTGCATATGCTATAATATAGGGTTCTGTACCTAAAGGGTAAAAACTCTATTATTAAGACTCTGCTGTCCGTCTCTATGTCCATCTGTCTGTCATCTCATGAACCGTGCTTGGCCAGTTTTTAATATTATACAAGTGCGGCGTGTTTAAGTTTCGTTGACCATTAGCACGTTAGTAATACATTTTATTCTTTGCAATTAGATAACAAGCCGTGAGTGCCCCAACGGAGCCGTTGGAGATGCATAAAAAGCAAAGTGCCTCGTCCTTACGCCAGTAAGATTACTTAATTAATTACGTGTTCTGTGTTTATTAAATAAATTATTATTCTATTCAAGTATAAATAAAAAGAAGATGAAGTATGTAAATTAAATCCCACCAAAAACATTCTGTAAAAAACTAGCCAAGTCTCGATAGAGCTGCTTGTTTATCTCTAAAAAGTAGTGAAATCTAGAAAAAGTCGTGCCAAGTCTAAGGTTCCTTACTGCGATTTCTTTATTATTATAGTTAATGTTGTGTGACTTGGCCGTTGAAGGGTACACAATGGTACAAAAGGGGCTCCATGACACCATTGCTCCAATACATGTGTTCTACAATCAACAACAGCCTAAAATGAGACACTACTCACTAGCGTCCAATTACCAATACCAGTATGGGCTATTATCTCGCTTAACAAACATAGGTAGTTACAACAGATATACATTACGTTTAAACAAAATTGACTTGTACCCACTTGTAACGTATAAAGAATGTTCAACGGCCAAGTCACACAACATTAACTATAATAATAAAGAAATCGCAGTAAGGAACCTTAGACTTGGCACGACTTTTTCTAGATTTCACTACTTTTTAGAGATAAACAAGCAGCTCTATCGAGACTTGGCTAGTTTTTTACAGAATGTTTTTGGTGGGATTTCACTTCTTTTTGTAGAAACGTGGGCATATTGATTTATTTTACTAGATTTCAGTGTAATTTGTTTATTTAATTTGTGTAATGATCGAGTACAATAAAGTTAATCGTTCGACTATTTCTTCTTGTAAACTTGTAAATATAAGTATAAAAGCCAGTCTAGTCTTATCCAGAGTTTTCCTTTAATTTTATTTATATGCGTATCAAAAGCAGAAAGGGAGGCATTCTGGAGGCCCAGCAGTGGAATGCTACGGACTAGATTCAATTAGAAGATGTGTCCCACTTCGCTAGGTTTTTGAAATGACAGTCGATTTTTTTATTTACCAATAGTAGAATGCCCCCCGCATTACCATATCTCTAATCAGCTGAAACCAGCTGAGGATTCTTCATCAGATACTTCAGACCTTCGATTTTTGACATCAAATGAAGCGGCCCACCACCATGTTGAATATTTTTTGTAAAGGCGGTATGTCGATCTCTAATAGTTTGGTTGGGCTCTTGTGTTTTCTAATCAGGGTCACCAGGTACTCCAGATGTTCGATTATCCTAGTTTTTATAGTTTTCCCTTTATGTGGCCATTAAACCCTAACTCTGTACCAAATTTCAGCTCTCTGAGTTCATGAGAAGTAGTAGTTCTATTCTGATGATCATGAGTGAGTGACTGAGTGAGTGAGTGTCATAAATTCAAAACTTTGCTTTTGCTTAACTTCGGAACTAAATGACCTACAGACTTAAAATTTTGGATTTTAAGTATGTGATTATAGCTTACTAGATGACGAAAATTTCTGCGTTCTGGTCTTATCCAGAGCTCCTCAAATAGGGGCCTGAAAATGCGGCGAAATGGTTCCAGTAAAGAATGGTACGACAGTATTTGCTTCGCGCTCGACTTGGCGGGGGCACTGCCGTGCCCCCAGATCGACGTTCTGGTCTTATCCAGAGGTTCTCAAATAGGGGCCTGAAAATGCGGCGAAATGGTTCCAGTAAATAATGGTACGGCAGTGTTTGCTTCGCGCTCGACTTGGCGGGGGCACTGCAGTGCCCCCAGATCGACGTTCTGGTCTTATCCAGAGGTTCTCAAATAGGGGCCTGAAAATGCGGCGAAATGGTTCCAGTAAAGAATGGTTCGGCAGTGTTTGCTTCACGCTCGACTTGGCGGGGGCACTGCCGTGCCCCCAGATCGACGTTCTGGTCTTATCCAGAGGTTCTCAAATAGGGGCTTGAAAATGCGGCGAAATGTTTCCAGTAAAGAATGGTACGGCAGTGTTTGCTTCGCGCTCGACTTGGCGGGGGCACTGCCGTGCCCCCAGATCGATTATCCTAGTATTTATAGTTTTCCCTTTATGTGGCTATTAAACCCTAACTCTGTACCAAATTTCAGCTCTCTGAGTTTATGGGAAGTACTAGTTCTATTTTGATGATCATGAGTGAGTGTATAAGTGAGTGAGTGTCATAAATGCGAAACTTTGCTTTCGCTTAACTTCGGAACTAAATGACCTACAGACTTGAAATTTTGGATTTTAAGTATGTGATTATAGCTTACTGGATGACGAAAATTTCTGCGTTCTGGTCTTATCCAGAGGTTCTCAAATAGGGGCCTGAAAATGCGGCGAAATGGTTCCAGTAAAGGATGGTACGGCAGTGTTTGCTTCGCGCTCGACTTGGCGGGGGCACTGCCGTGCCCCCAGATAGCTAATAATTTGCCTCTATACAGTGTTACTTATAAAAAATATCTATCCTTAGGATATTCCATGCTTAAATTAGGAATAGTTATATTCAGTACAAATTAAGAATAACCTTAGATTATTTTTTAACTCATAAACTCGGTATAAGGTTGTCTTATCTCTTCCACCGCTATTCCCGATGCACAAGACGGCAACGCCGCAAATCATAGACAATACTATGAAAAAAAAGTAAAAAGTCGGTTTTTGTCTATGAATTCTGTGACTTATAAATCAACAGATTTTTGATAATTGCATCCGTTCAAACCAAATTAAAACTAATTGTTGATACGTGCTAGTTTCTGTTCATCATCATCTTCATTGAAATTTTGTTCATTTAATTCAATGGCTATATTATGTAAAACTGCTCTCTAGCAGTAACAATATACATTTTGGTATTATCCAAAGATGTTCTAAAGCCTGATAGTAAACACTGAAAATGATTTTTCCAGACACCAAAACATCTTTCAATAGGCAATCGGACAAAATTTTTTTTATTGCATAAATGAATAGTACTCTTAAATATGAGTAACTTCTCAGAAGAAACCGTATATGAAAAGTCAATATTTTCAAAGGTACAGCGATTTGTATAAAAAATTTCGCGAGCCTCCTAAAAACGCTCCATACTAAAGTCGACCTAAAAATGACGTCACTTGTATATGAAGTAGTATGAAGTAGTATATGAAGTATATGGCCGCAGGAATATATTTGTAAATATCTCCGATATTTGTGCGTTTAAGTTCATACTTACCTTAATGAATGTTTTTGTATATGATGTGAGTAAACTAATGATGTAGGTTTTGTTTACCAATTTCGCAAAAGAAAAAAAAAATTTTTTTGGTATAAAGACTCGCGAAATTTTGTATACAAATCGCTGTACCTTTGAAAATATTGACTTTTGATATACGGTTTCTTCTGAGAAGTTACTCATATTTAAGAGTAGTATTCATTAATGCAATAAAAAAAAATCAGTCCGCTTGCCTATTGCATTTCGTGTGCGAATATGAGCATAATTATATGCTTCTTCTTTTGCTGTAGCTGGTTGCAATAATGGTGTAAATAAGTAAGGTAAACATGCATAGCCAGAGTTTCCTAACAATCTGCCATTAAATTGTCCTTCTTCAAAGTGTTGTTTTATGAGGCTTTCATTGAAAATTCTTGAGTCATGAGTGCTGCCACGCCAATGAGCAACAATATTTAATATTTTTGATCGACTATTGCAAACTGCCTAAAATCAAAATAGACTATTTACTAAAACTTATGTAATGTAAAATTATGTATTATGTTATTTATTCAGTGTTATTTTATTAAGCAAATTTCAATGTCGGTATAATACTTTACATAATAGTTACCTGTACATTCAAGGAACTATATCCTTTACGGTTAATAAAAAAATGTCCACTAAGCCCCTGTACTTTAGGTATTCTAATGTGAGTGCAGTCTATAGCACCAATAACAGTTTTGAACCTGCTAAAGTCTCAAATTCTTGTATGGTTTTTAACTGTTCATTTATGGAGTTTGGCATTTTAATATAATCAAATCTTTTATCTAATATAGCTTTTGCTACTCTTTTGCATATTCTGCTAATGGACTGTTGAGATAAACCATGAATATCTGCAGCATCATCTTGTATCTGAGAAAAAAGTAAAAACACTACAATATTGCTGTATCTACTTATAAATAAGTTTTATACTTTGATATTTATGTATAGTAGGTACTCAATATCATCTTACTTACTTGGTTACGGCCCCAATATCTGAGAGCTATTAATATCTGAAGCATAGGTGATAAACCACCTCCCCGTTTATCCATTGCTATTGCACTACCAAATAGTCGATTTAAAAAGTTGTCACCATGCTTAGAAAAGCGATATTTCAAACGAAACTCTTCATCACTATACAAATGAAAAGGATTTTTTCTTGTTTTAAATGTTCTTCTGTTTCTTAGAGAATGTCGTACATGTTGTATTTGTATGATATTAATAACATTTTCCACTTCTTGTATTGATCTTAATGGCATATTTAATGCTTACTTTATTATTATTGATACCTATATATTTTGTTATCTACTCTTAAACTTATTCGGACTACAAATTATAATAAAAGCTTTCATTTAATTTAAGGTTATGTTATGAAATATCACTAGTCAAAATAAGTTACACCGATGTTAAACTAGGGCGGGGGTTGGTATAACGTTGGTATAGCGTTCCTAAGGAGTTTACACCTACCTTATGCTAGGTTTAAGTTATACCGAGTTTATGAGTCGTGATTCTGCTTATTCCAAGTTTAATCTGAGCATAAGTTTTTATACTCGATTTATAAGTAACATTAAAGTTTTATAATTTTTAAAGCTAACTCAAATTTTGATAATAATCTGACTCGAATAATAATCAAAAGTGTTCAAAATAAATTAAAGAAAATATAATATGTGTGAAATACAGATATTTGCTATGTTTTAATGAATATAATCTTTTAACAGACAAATATTTAGATTTTAGCGCCAAAGAGACAGAAAAATTAATATTAGCAGGAAGATCGACTGATATTTCTGATAACTATTCATTTTCCTGACTGTACATATTTTTTTATAATCAATGTTTTAACTATATGAAAATAAATATTTTTCCCCGGTCTCATGTTTCTAATCACATAAACGAAGTGGAGTTGAGCAATTTGTTTGTCCAGATTTTCCTGTTCGTAACAATTTGAAGTCGGGTCCGGAGTCCGGACTGCGGAATTAAAAACACAATTAAACTTTGTTAATCACCGCGTCCCAGCGTCCTGCGCGCTTACAGTGGGACCACACTACGTGGTTTTTAATATTTCATATATTCATGTGAAAAGAATATTTTTATTCAAAAAAAGTAATTGTTGTGAAACTGTTTAGCACAAATTTTCTGTCGATGGAGTATCGAACATTTAATTTTCTCTGCAGTATCATGGCGAATCATGCCTACGCCACGTCAATGATTGACATGACCTAGACATCTTGCGACTCGTGCCAATAATTAAAAAAAAAAAACAAGGGGTCCAACTTTCTTAATCTTAGGGTCCAACTCCAGGAGTGCCGGCTAAATTGAAAACTTGAACATTAAATTGGAAAAACCACCATCTAGGTTAAAGATACAAACTAAAAATAGTTTCATGCTCGCGTAAGGGAACTAAAAAAACACCATCTAGGTTAAAGGATACGAACTAAAATAGTTTCATGCTCGCGTAAGGAAATTAAGACAGCAAACAATTTCAAGTTGCATCTTACGAATTTTTGATCAGGTCACATGTCCTGACGCGAGTTTAACATTTTTTACCCATCCCAAGAAAAGTGCACAACGCCGCTAAAGTAGTTTTCACTTCAAAAAATTAGAATCAGTCGTTACTTTGCGGCCATAGCATACAATTTAACCCTCCGCATACCAGGTGAAAAATTCAAACGCCCCATACAAGGTGGGGTCAAAATTGCCAATGCTTAATTTAATATTTTAAAGTTATTTTTGATAATTTTGCATTTCTTATTTATTTTTTGTAATTCAGGGGATATATACTATCTAAACAAAAAACAATTAGATAAGGTATTAATATATTTATTATTTGTAATCATACAACAAAACTTACCCTTCTCTGGCAATTTAAAAAATCATTTCAACATAAGAATCACGTATTTTAATGAGATCCGACATATTTATAACATCAATTAAAAAAGGGAATAATAAAAAATAAAAATAAAATCAAGTTTATGCATTTTTAAGTAAATCAGTACAATCTTCGTATATATATAAATATATAAATACTGTGTTCCAAACACAACACACCCCTGATGGTTTGAAAATGACCCCTTGAAGTACCTCTTGTTGTTAGAAAACGATATTCTTCATCTTCTTCTGCATCTACTTCAGTAAGACATTCAGATGCGATACTACAATGGTCCTTCGAATCAAAATCACTTTTCTAATGAACACCTTTCAATTTCTGAATACTGGAGGAAGTGTGTCATTTCCACTAAAAAATAATATTTTTGTATATTAGAATTGTTGTAAAAAACCTACAAACACGATCAAAAATTAAGTAAACAGTACTTACGCTTTTGACGACGTCCCGTACAACGTGGGGTCTGAGACGCCGGGCACACGTATATCTCCTAAACGCGCGTGCGCAGAACTGACCGAAGTCGGTCGTAAACGTGGTAACGTCGCAAACGCAGCTGCTCAAGGTTATAACTTTCGGACGCAATTATTTAAAAAGTTATCGCTAATTATTTTAAGCTGGGGTCTGTGATACCCCACCTCGTATGCGGATGGTTAATTATTATATCTCGCAATATACCACGAAAAAAGACCCACAACCTGCAAGTGATGTAATGGGTGAGAGACTCCTCTCTCACCCATTACAGGTGATTTACGTATGTTTAATTAAAATAATCATTCCTAAATCACACTATGTATGGCGAGTCACGTAATAAAAAAAAAATGAATACTGCTAAAATTAAAATCGATAAATGCGGTAAATTTTATACATTTATATTCATAATTACAGAACAGGTCAGAGTGAAACTAAAAGAGTTCGTTGTCTACGAAACTCTAAAAATAAAATTGAAGATAAAACGTAATAAAAGCTTTCACATCTTAAAACCTCTTTGGGGTTTTAAACTTTTGTAGCAAATACACAATAAATATTATAATAGTTTCAGTTTGTAGGCTTAATAAAAATAATAATGCAGTAAATTATAAATTATTTTAAAAACAGAAAATCAACCCGCGTGTTCCTTCTTCCTAGATATTCCCCGCTGTTCTCTTTATCGAATTGGTTCAGATGTTCCGCTACCTTAACACTCTCTTAACGTCAGCTCTCACCTGCTGAAACCACCAATTACAATAGTTTATATTGTAATAAAACCTAGGATAAACCTAGGAAGTCTAGAATAGTTAAAGACCTCTTCGAGAGGTAAATTTAAAACCAAAAACCACAAAGTTATACGAGAAACAAACTTTCGAATGATCAGAAGTTTTAACTTACAATAACTTGTTAGAACTTTGGAGCTAAACTATTTTATACATGTACATTATGTTCATAATTATTATGTAGTTTATTAGAACAATAACACTAGCTGGTGCCCGCAAATTCGTTTGCGTAGTACTAACGGAAACGGAATCGTATTTTTAAAAGGAACCCTTTGATAAAGTAGCCAAAGTTACAATTTATAACATCAGCTATCTGCTAGTAAATGTCCTGTGAAAATAGGCCCAGTCATTTCAGAGATTATCCGGAACAAACAAACAGATAAGCTGACAGAAAGACAGAAAGACAAAAATTAAAAAATATATAATTTGTTGTAAGAACCATAAATAATTAACATAAACTTAACCTAAAACCCTGTTGTACGAAAATAAAATATTAATTGATGACAATGGAGAATATTAAGTTACTAAACTACTAGATGTTGCACGCGACTTCGTGCGCGCAAAAGTAAATCTCGCGGTAACCGTACATTTTGCCGCGATGAAAAGTAGCCTATGTCCTTCCCCGTGGTCTAATCTATATATGTACAAGATTTCATCAAAATCGGTCCAGTAGTTTCGGAGCCTATTCAATGTAAACAAACAAACTTTTCCTCTTTATAATATTAGTATAGACAAGCTAAATTATTAAATAATTGTACAGAAACTTACACAGTTTCGATGCAGTCTCCTTATTATTTATATTAAAACAACGAAATTTTTATTCTCATAAACCTCATACGCGTTTTGATTGACCCGAACTCCAAAAATCATTTACAATTCATTGAAAGTAGGTAAATTGATTTAAATTGATAGTAAATTAGCAAATAATATATTACTAACTTATAGAACCGTCATTTGATAGACCTACACGATTGACAGTTCGCAGCTATGTGTGCTTGGTTAGACATATGCCGGGGATGCGCGTGGTGAGCGGGGCGTGAGTTTTTTCAATCAATCAATCAAATTGTTTATTTACGAGAATGTCGAATAAATGGTGTTACAATCATTATAATATCACAAACATAGTCTGCCACATATGGCGTGCAAATATTTGAAAAAAAAAAGTTAAAATACATAATAATATGTAGGAGCCAGGACTTTCATTAACGGGGCTGGCCCTTAGAGCATTCAACGGCTGGCCGCTGGTCGTTTCGTGCTTTGACATAATTGACAATATAATTTCATAATATCTATGTTATATGATAGATTTGTCAGACGCGACGTTTAATATTATTTCGGTGTCAACCTCAGGCTTACGTCAACATGGCTGACATTCGCCGGTGCTCGGGCTGTCATTTGTAGAGAGTGTCGCCCCTGCAGCCCTCTCTGTGACGTTAGTGTCATATTGTCTTTTTTTACGTTCAGAGTAAATTGGATCTAAACGGAGTATACCGTACTTTTTTATCTACACTCGAGGTTTTTGCCCTCGATTTTTAAAATTGGGGTGAATGGGAAAAAGTCATACGAATATTACGGTTCTAAAACGTAAAGTGTCGCTTCATTATACTTTGTGATTCCCTCATCCTCGAGATTGGCGTTTGTTTCTGTTTGATAACGTCTCAAGTACTGGCGTTTTGTTTAGATAATATGACGACCTCTGTGTCTCGATGGTTGAGAACGTCAATGTCTAAGCCGGAGATTGCTGGTTCTATTACCGCGACAGAAAAGTTTTCTATGAATAAAATAATAAAAATCTGAAATATGCGGAAACTACAAAATTATTAAATACAGTTTCGTTGTCTGGTACCTGTAATACAAGCTCATCGAGAACTTACCACGGGACCAGATTTATGTGGTGTGGAAGCGTCCATAGATATTATTATACTGTGGATACGGATACGAATATGAAAATAATATTATCGCGGTTACGGATATGGTTGCGGATATTTTGAATGATTATTTCGAAAACTCCGTGTACTTACTTTGGATAAGGACAATCGATAAAAAAACAACGGGTGCCGGTAGAAGTGAAAACTTAAACATTAAATTGGAAAAACCATCATCTAGCTTAAAAGGTACGAACTAAAATAGTGTCATGCTTGCGTAAAGCAAGTAAGACAGCAAACAATTGCAAGTTGCATCTTACGAATTTTCGATCAGATCACGTGTCCTGACGCGAGTTAAACATTTTTTACCCATCCCAAGAAAAGTGCACAACGCCGCTAAAGTAGTTTTCACTTCAAAAAAATACTAAATTTAGACTCCGCCTTTATTCAAAATCATCCGAAACTTTATATCGGATTCGGTTACTGTTACGGATCTCCATTACATCCCTAATGTAACGTTCCCCTTGAAACAAAAGATTTTTCTGCGAGTATTGATTAGTAACAAAAAGGACCGTAAACATCTGTAAGTTTCCTCATCGTTACAGTTCGCAACTCCGAGGTGTTCGCACTTAAATACTTTCCACTCGTTAGTATCAAAGTTTGTACAGTCACGACTCGCGTACGATCGTTACTATACGGATTTGTATCATAGTGTTAATGTGTATCGTAACTTGTAGGTGAAACGAGCAGATCAATCGCTAGATGGTATACTACTTATTTTATACTAGATGTTAACTAGACTTAATTTCGCAGAAACCGTACATTTTTTCACAATAAAAAGTAGACAGTGTCCTTCCTCGTAGTCTACTCTACATCTGTGCCGAATTTCGTCAAAATCGGTCGAGTAGTTTCGAAGCCTATTCAATGCAAAGAGACAAACAAACGTTTCCTCTTTATTATACGTATCTTCAATGTATACGTCACTCACTTATTTATATCAGAGCTTTTACTGTCCTTCTGTAAATAACTATGTACAGCGTCGCAGCTGCAATCCACCAGCCGTGCGGATGTGCGCTCGCGTTCACGCTCCGTGTAATTCAACAGTTAAGAAGTATTTAAATGAAATTGGTGATAATGGAATAATTGAGATTTAATGATGATAAATATACAAAGGATTAATTATTAAAGTGGAAATAGTGCAAGAAGTATTGTGTATTATTACTGTGAAACATGAATCTCCATCAAGAACCTACAGTATAATCAATAACATATCTAAAAGAATAGGTATTTTAACTATGGTAGTTTTTTTTTATAATATGGACCCGGAAACGAGCACGCAGATCGCCTAATGGTAAGTGATTGCCAGAGGAGAAGTAGTTACACTCGTAACTCCTCTGGTATTGTTACTTAATTTCCTGATCCTTAATATTCCCAACCGTCCCTTGGGCTACCTATAATGTTATTTCACGCCGTTTTTCTGAGGGGCCCTAGAATTTGTCCGGCCGTACCGGCCCATTCTTGGCGAGGCATGACTCAAACATGTAAAATTTTGTGTAAGAAACGCTCGTAGATACATTTTTATTTTGACATTATTGGAATCTTTCGAAAAAAAAAACTAAGTAAAAAAAAGTTTTTTTGGATTAAAAATATCAATTATTCAGACTTTCAACTAGTAAATTTTCAGTAAGTAAGTTTCTTCTATAGTGTACTCTACATTTGTGCCAAATTTCATCAAAATAGGTTCAGTAGTTTCGGAGCCTCGTCGATGCAAACAAAGAAACAATTTTTTTTTTCATTATATTAGGTATAGATAAATTCTAATTTAAATTTTCAACTAAAATAGGTAAATAAAATATTTTTTTTTATCGTAAGAAACAAATGATTTACAACGCTTCTTAAAAAATATCGAAATAATTCAACTTCATTTTGTTTGGCCAATTTCCTCTTATTACAACCCACCCCCACCCCACAACCATGCCCAGGACTGGGAATGGCTCATTATGTCGAATTAAAAACGCGCAGCTTTGATGAAATAGACACTTTCTGCACGAATATACCTACAATCGTCGACAAACTCCGTGTGTCACACATTTCGACCGTAATAGTATTGAGATAAGGTTTAAAATCTGTGCATACACCGTATGTGTTGGCGACTGTACTTGAGTGTTGGGGAGAGCAGGAAAACGGCAGAAACATTTTTGTTAAATGGTTTGTTTTGTTTTTGACTGTACGTGTATGCTGGCTTAGTGGCAGTAGTCCTAGAGAGTAGGTTCGATCCCGAGTGCTGGCGTTTTGGTACCAGTGGCGTGGAGTTCCTATAACGCCATTCCTATCGGCTTCACTTGCCACTTTTGAAGACTTTCATCTAAATCTCTTCTAAAAGGCTAGGGCTATAAAAGAGAACCAGCCGTCACCACTGGAAGGTATAAATATTTTTCAAGTTGATATACGGTCGCCACAACCGTGAATAACTGAAGAAATCCGCACGTTTAATGTCCGCTTTCTGAGGTTTTTTTGTCGGCGGTTTATCTATTCAATAGCGCTTTTGATTGGATAACGCGAACAAAGGTAACACTACGCAGCATCGAACGTAATGTGTATGAAAAATCAAAACGAATCGTTTGTGGCAGTTACAATTTATTTTTATACTAGCGACCCGCCCCGGCTTCGCACGGGTACAATACAGATACTAATACTGCGGGTACCTTACTCATAGATCTAAACTCCCCTCCTGCATGCGCACCCCGCCTGACGCCCACTTCGCAACGGGCCGTGCAGCAGAAATCATAATATTTTAATTTCGCCATAACTTTAAAACTAAACGTCCAATTTTAATCATTCAAAGACCAAATATTATCTACATAAACTGTATTTAGTGATGAAATAATTTATTTTGATAAGGATTAATAGCATGAGTAAAATAAACGCGTTTAAATGTAGTCCAAAAAAAAATTCAAGATTTCTAAATAAAAAAATGGTTGTTGTGCCTCACTCGACATAGATAGGTATAGTGTGTTGCAGGCTTTTTTGTAGAAATTTATAAGATCTACAATTAATTAGAAAATTGTATGGTTCTATCTTTTATAGTTTAGGCAGCGTACGCAAAATAAGTAACTTTTCTGGTTGATTTTTTACACCTAGTCCCCGAAAAACCCAAATATCTTACAGAACCCTATTTTTTTCCAAAATAAAATTTAGCCTATATTACTCGTGGATAATGAAGCTTTCGAATGGTGAAAGAATTATTGAAATCGGTTCAGTACTTTTTGAGCCTATTCATTACAAACAAACATACAAAGTTTTCCTCTTTATAATATTAGTATATACATTAGATACATCGTTAACAAATGCGACTGCACTGTTTTATCGTTGCGTGTGAGTTTGTATGAAAAATCGAACGCCCTTAGTGCTTCCAATGATGATGATCGCATGATGCGTGCTCCACACGTAACTATTAATCGCTGCAAAACGAACTGTGCAATTAATCGAACGCCCCTAGTGCTTCCAACGGTAAAACTGTGATGTCAGTTTGGTCTCGGGGCCTAGCAGAAACATTTGACAGCGGCGTAAACGTAAGGTTTTCTAATTAGAATGACTGTATAAAAATCTTTCAAAACCATGACAGCGCCCATACAAATTTCATTCGATAACGTCGTGCTTACGCCACTGTCAGATGTTCCTGCTAGGCCCCGAGACCAAACTGACGTCACAGTTTTACCGTTGGAAGCACTAGGGGCGTTCGATTAATTGCACAGTTCGTTTTGCAGCGATTAATAGTTACGTGTGGAGCACGCATCATGCTTCATCTAAAATATCTCAGTAAAATATTGTGTAAGCGTACTTACAGCATACTTACTATCTCCGTAAATTGCCGTATTAAATATACGAGTAATATACGTCCCACGTAAATATAACTCTTGGACGCTATTACGTGCAAAAGATATTAATGACTATCGATTTCTTTTATTTGCATTTTGCAATTTAAACAATTTCTCCCGCTATAAAAGCTAATGCATAATAAAGCCTTACAATTTTTAAAATACCAGTTTTTTTACTTTGCCTATTAAATATAATATATTAATATATAAGTCAAGTGCTACGTTATGCATATTGCATAATATTTCAGTGTATTTGTAAATATATTTTTGTTAGTGCACCTAGTGTGAACTTGTAATTGCCAGCGTGAAATTAGGTGAATAGATGCCTACGTCATATTATTATGAGAAATACGTGTGCAACATTTTAAATTGCTAGCCCTAAGGGTTTGGCCTGTGCGTTGATACATCAGTCAATCGGCTTTGCCTTTTATATACAGTAAAGATGTAAAAATTTTATAACACATAACATTTAACACCAGTGACTCAGAAACACAGACATTTTTTGTTCTCTCGACAGGATTGGCCCTACGGCCTCCGGCTTAAGCGCCGAGCGCTAACCACTATTAGCCATAGAGGTAGGGGAGACCGAGGGGTTTTGACACAAAGGTGACTTGAAACAGTACCGATTTCATGGAACTTAAAACTGTTAGCGAGTTTGCGACGTTGCATTTCAACTACTCCCC
The DNA here is from genome assembly GCA_905404095.1 of Glaucopsyche alexis. Classification (NCBI taxonomy): domain Eukaryota; kingdom Metazoa; phylum Arthropoda; class Insecta; order Lepidoptera; family Lycaenidae; genus Glaucopsyche; species Glaucopsyche alexis. Next base: position 1,280,982 of record FR990060.1, read on the forward strand.
TCCACCCGCTGACTTGTCAATACGCGTTGGTGGCATGAGTCGCGCGGTTATGGAGTTCTGCGTGCCATGTGACAAAAATCGTGAAAAGTAAGTTATTTACGTTTATTTACCATGCTTATATTTTGATAAGGGTATTGTATTTTAGTTTGATTTATATTGGTTTCGAAAGCTTTATTGTATATATTTGGTACAATTGATTTCTGTGTATTTGATTCTTGATGGCAGGTTAAATTAATATTGATAGATTTTTTCTTACTGAGGAGATTTGAAACAGGTTGTTTCAATTCTCCTCGTTTTCAATATTGTATCAGAATATTTACGCATTAAAAAGCATTAACGTTGTGTCAATTGAACAAATGCTATTTAATAAATTTATTTTGTTTCAGCATGCCTACTGATCATAAAATAAAGACTGACAGAGGTATGGCAAGTCGCAAAATATATGATTTTGCAGCAGAAGATATAGTATCAAGTAACTTTTCCACATTTTTGCCAGATTGACGTTTTATTTTTTTGTTTTCTATTTATATTTTTGATATTTGTGAGATTATTGTTACATAAATATTTGAAGAAATAATTATCGAAACTGATTTTAATTCTAAAGAAACGACTGAAAGTTAATTATTTATTGAAAATCAATATTTTATTTTAAAGATTTTCAATAAATATAAAACATTTTGTTTATCTGACTGTTATTTTAATTAATATTAGGAACAATGACGTTATGATACTTTTAACTACTTTAGGAGTTGATCATATTGTGTATCAGAACTGTAGTTATCTGCTTATGCGATATATCAGTATAATATGTGAATAGATACGTAAAACAACAAAGTATGTGTTTGAAAAGATAAATTTTAATACACGCCTTTAAATTATATCACAACTTTTATTTTACAGCCCTTACTATTTCACAGAAATCATATGTTTTAACTCTTCTCGACCCCTGTTTCATTTTACCTCGGTATGAGGAGAATTGAAACAAGATGACTTGTTGCGGTTAAGTCGATTTTTACCACAATATTTAACACCTACAATTTCTTTATGTTAGTCATTTGCAAGTGTAAAGAATGACCTAACTTTTGGTACTAATATCATACCCTTTCTGGGAATAGTGTTTGGTATATGAGACAAAATGTAAAAATTGTGTCTACACCCCTCGGTCTCCCCTAGTAAAACACATCAGTCGCTATGTTTACGTAATACCTTCCAGGTTGTAAAGTAGAAACTTCTTAACTGAGATTGGAGGAAAAATTGCTGTTTCTCAGCCATTTTATTAAATTCTCACCGCGTAACTTACACTACACGGACATTATAACACAGCTTCACTTTATCGCCAACATAAATAATGCTAGCAACAAACGATAATTCTTAAGGTCAACTACCACCGAAACGCGGCGCTGCGTTCTTAAGATAGCTATTCAAAATATAACTTTACTAGCTGTTACCCACGGCTCCGCCCACGTGAATACGGTATCCATCGGGAACACTGTACATTTTCGGGATAAAAAGTAGTAGTAATTAATCTACAGCCTAAACTACTACCACGTCAAATTTCATCGAAATCCGTTTAGTTTTGAAATATTATGTGGTCCAAATCGACCTTTCTAAAAAATATATGGGGTAATTCACAAGTTTATGACTGATGTCATATGAAACGTGTATATTTTTGTGCAGTGTAAGTTCAATTTTGATTAGTTATCGTAAATACAGCGGCGCGTTGCGTACAGTCGCGGTATGAACTGACCTTTATCCGACGAAAAAGGAAGGATAATGTTTTTCGAGCGAATGAATTCTTTGGCACTCCTTACAGCGTTAACGGCTTAAAGGTTTGTTTAGCTTAAAAGGTGTCGTAAGATTCATCCTACATGAGTGAGTGACACTGGACCTTATTGTAAAACCCCACTGTGAGCATATCAGGACATTTTTAAGGAACCCTCCGTAGCTATCAACGTTCGATAAGTTTTTTTTTTATTACTTCAAAAGTTATTTGCCCGATTTCACCTAAAATAATTTTCCTACAGAGTTTACCATAAATTATAATAATATCTATGGACGCTTCACACCGGTTCGGTCAATTTCATTTGACCTAATAGTACTTTCGCATAATATTCATTTGTCATAACTTTCTTAGCATAACTTTTTTACACATAATTACTAAAAGCATAATAATTGTTAGGCATACTTATAGTAAGGCATACATTTTTTTTTCACATAATATTAATTAAGCATAAATATATTTAAGCATAATGATATTTAAGCATACTATAACATTTACGCATACTTCTTTGTAGCATTTTTTTTCACATACTAATGAATGATAAATTCTACTGGATGTGCGAGTTAAGACGAAATAACAATTATAATTGTAATTTTCGACTGATTATGAAATTAAACTCGGACAAACAACACGAACTGCTATCTAAAAACATGCCGAGCCATAACCACAAGCCCAATGCACTCAAGGATAAAGTAAGTTTGTTTTTGCATTAAATAACCTTTCGTACTAATTATTTTAAATATGTTAGCGGCACTTAACCTACTGTTACTCATGTAACACTAGGTATAATGAGTGTAATACCTGCTTTTAATGTTTCATAAATATGCGTTTAATTACCTTTACCGTGTCTTCATTATGTCCTTCCATTTTATGCACATTCGTGCATTGTGACAGAATGCCTTAAATGTATTATAACAAAAAATATGCCGAATGAGTTTATGCCAAAAAACAATTATGCCAAAGGGGATATAATTAATCGAGCGAACAAAAAATAAGTTGGCGGCTGCACGTGAGCATACTGTATTACTGAATTTGGCAGCAAATTAATATGTTGGCGACTAAATTACTAAACTGGCGAAAATACTCGGGTGACAAAAAATTCTAAAGTCGGCAGATAAAAAGAGGCGAAATTTAATCCAAATTAGCACCGACATTTATAAGTTGGTGACTTAATTTCCGAGTTGGTGACCATTATACCATATAAGCAGCTATAAAACCAGATTTGGTTGATAAATTAATGGCTGCTAAAAACTCAATTTTGGCTACTGTTGGAGTATGTTTTTCTTTGTTATGGGTGTCATTTTCTAGGTTTCTGGGGGTGCAGAATAATATGAAAATAAAATCTGTTTCGTAATTCCACAATGGCGTAAATTTTTGTTATTAAAATTAACAAGGTTGTCCTTTTCCCGGTTTCTGGGGGTTCTGATTACAAAATTGTCTTCCAATTTCATTTTCCAAAAATGGAGAATATTCAATCTTCGGAAAATGAATACGAATATTAAATTAAAAGATCTTTGGGATGCTAATTAGGATTGATGATTATTATTACAGTATGTTATGTAGTTCAAAGTACCAGCTATGTAGGTATAGAATTTTTTTAAAATTCAGGATTCATGAATTTTTCTGCCATTCATGAAGAAAATATGCGATTTCTAGATTATTAAGGGGGAGCAAATTTTCATTACTTTTGCAGTAGGAATTAGGATGCACCGTTTCTGAGATAGAAGCGACTATAGAAAAAAATATGACAATGCCGTACTGAGATACGAGGGGTGTATCAATCTATAGAAATGTTGGAAAATTCAAGATTTTCGATTTTTTTTTCTCCCATCATGAAGAAAATATGATGTTGCGTTATTCCTAAGGGGGACGAAATTTTCATTATTTTTTTCAATAGGATGCACCGTTTCCGAGATAGAATCAATTTTATAAAAAAAGAAGTAAATGCTGTACATTGAGATACGACGGATGTATAAATCTATAGAAATGTTGGAAAATTCAGGATTTTCGAATTTCTTTCCTCCCATCATGAAGAAAATATGATGTTGCGGTGTTCCAAAGGGGGGCGAAATTTTCATTATTTTTTCAATAGGATGCACCGTTTCCGAGATAGAATCAACTTTATAAAAACATAGTAAATGCTCTACATTGAGATACATTCCTAGATGTATAAAGCTATAGAAATGTTGGAAAATTCAGGATTTTCAAATTTCTTTTTCTCCCATCATGAAGAAAATATAAGGTTGTTGGGTTACTAAGGAAATTTAAAATGGATGACTTTTTTGTAATCAGCACCCCCAGAAACCAATAAAAGGACGCCCATATTATTTTTATGAAATTAAGTATGTCCGCCATATTGGAATTTCAAAACGAATGTCATTTTCGTATCCAGCACTCCCAAAAACCTGGTAAACGATACCCATATCAATTTTACGAAAAATAAATATCCGCCATTTTTTAAATTTCAAAATTAATCTACTCAATAATCTACACCTCCCTAAAACCGAGAAAAATAAAAAATTGGGAATTTTGTACGCTCCTTTATGGTTTTTTTGTGTGCGCTCGTTTCGCTGCTTGTATAGTTTTTGAGTTACCTACATCAGGGAAAATATATGTACCTATTCTTAAATTAAATGTGTACTCACAAATTGTCGCCAAGATGGTTATTTAGTCGCTAAAACATAATCTGTCTGCCAGTTTGGAAAATTCAGTGGTATTATTTAGTCACCAGATTAGTAATTTTTTTGTTCCTTACATTCTTTCGCCAACTTGGTAATTTAGTATTCAATATTGGGTATTTTCACATGCAAAATTTAATTGTTTTGTCGCAAGTTTAAATACATGCCATGCCAAAGTACTATTATGACAAAAAAATTATGCCTTACGTGTTATGCCTCATTAAATAAGGACAAGAAATATTAGTCTAAATGATATTTATGCCTAATGATGTAGTATGCCAAGAAACCATTATGCCAAAGTAATATTATGCGTAATAAAATTATGCCAAGTGAGGTATGCCAAATGAAATTATGACAAATAAAATTATGCGAAAAAAAGGGATCCCCTTCACACCACGTCAATCTGGCCCCGTGCTAAGTATCCGAAGAACTTATGTTACATGTACCAGAAAACGGGAAGTATATTTAATACTTTTATACTGTACATATATTTAAGATTTTTATTATATAATATACACATGTTTAATATACATCAGGAACAGGACCCAGGGTTCGTCGGGATCCGAACTCGCGACCCCGAGCTTGAGCATCAACGTACTGAACCACTGAGCCACAGAGGTCGTCAAAATAATCGTTATCGTACGTACAAGTGTGGACAAGCTATGATACAACCTCAAAATGCTGTTTTGTGTTCTCTACAAAACTCCATAGAAAGTTTCTATGAAGCGTCTACCACTTTACTGAATCGACTGACTTGACTCATTGACTGCACTAACGATTTATTTGGACTTTGATTGAATTTTGGACTTGACGATTAAGATAAAACATTGTTGAAAACTTATACGAAAATTATTAATTTGATAAGTGGCAACGGTTTTAAGCCGATCGTCATATTATAAAAAATGCGGCTCTTAAAAACGCGAATCTATAAATTTATAGATTGCGAATTTGCAATTAATCAGAAATATAATTATTTTGTGATTGTTTTTTTTTTGGAAATAAAAATAAGTCTATTTAATATTTTCACAAGTCTTGTAGAACTCAACTCAATATGGAGAACGAAAATGCCATATTGCTTTGAATGACATTGACAACTGACAGTTCTGAGATTAAACAATATATCAGTTTCATCAAAATATGCGAAGCGTACGCACTTGTCGTGAAAATATTTTGGAAAACAGCGACAAAACTCTACAGAAGGTATTACTAACATTAGGACGATAAATTTATATTTATACTAATAATAAAGAGGAAAAGTTTGTTTGTTTGTTTGCATTAAATAGGCTCCAAAATTACTGGATTGATTTTATCAGAGATTTTACCAGTGGAGTAGACCACTGGGAAGGACATAGGCTACTTTTTATCGTGGAAAAATATATGGTGTCTGCGAAATCAACTTTTAACGCGCCTAAATCGTAGGAAACATTTAGTATTTTATAAATTTACTTTACAACGTATGGCAACATACTCTTTGGGTCAGTTCCCACCGCGACGTTACCTAAGGCTACGTAGCACGTTTTAAGATAGCTATTCAAAATGGAACTTCATTCACTGCATAAAAAGATATACGTTTCATAAATGACATGTCAAACACTGCACCGTATGACATTCGAACTCTTACACTGACTCATGTATCTTATCATGTAATTAATAAAGTTCAATTTTGAATAACTATCTTATAAATGCAGAGCTATGTCGCGTATCGTTTCGTTTCGGTGTGAACTGACCCTTACAATTACTAAATTATTTAAATTGTTCATAATAAGCTAACTCTAAAGACAAAACCCACAAACACACTACTTATAACACACTAGCTGTTTCCCGCGGCTCCGCCCGCGTAAATACAGTATCCCTCGGGAACACTGTATTTTTTTGGGATAAAAAGTAGCCTATGTTTTAATCCAGAGCCTAAACTACTAAGATACCAAATTTCATCAAAATCCGTTTAGTAGTTTTTGCGTGAAAGAGAATACATCCATCCATACATCCTCAAAAACTTTCACATTAGTAGAATAGTAGGATAATATATTGTTTAAATATAAATGCGTATACCGTATTATGCGTAGAATTGTATATATGATGCATGTAACACAAATTTGTTTTAAGTACTCGTAGAACTTGCAGCTTTATACCCGACTGCGCCAGAAGGAGGGTTCTGTTTTTCGAGGGTTATGTAGTATGGGTTATGTAGTTTATGGGTAGGGAGGGTTATGTATCTATGTAATATATATGTATGTCTATTTCAATGGCATGCTCTGCTAGGTTTCCAAACTTGTTCCGTCTAACGCTCACTTTGAAAATCAATTATTTTGTAGCGCCCCCCACGTTTTTCTCACCTTGAAAATCTCAATGACATAATATTTTTTATCAATTCAAAATTAACCAATAATAATCAACATTGAGCAATAATAATACTACTCACATCAGCGCCTCCCAATTTTTTCTAAGCTCCTTACCGCCCCCCTCTAGGCCTCCAGCGCCCACAAGTCGCTCACTTTGGGAAAGACTGCTCAAGAGCCTTATCGGCTTGTCGCATTTAAGCTTAAGAGGTGGCTGTGTTCCGTGGAAATAGCGCCTGTTAGCGCTTGCTAGCGCTAAAGATAAAAAACAGATTATCAACCAGGACACGTTTGCTAACTTCAATACTGCTAACAGAATCATTTTGCTTATTAATGCCATCGGTCGCCATTTTGCTTACGTTTTTTTGTTAGCACTATTTTCCGCGAAACACAGCCATTAGATTCGTGAAAGTGACACTCGGTGCGTCAAAATGACGCAGTAGAGTTTTAGTTTTTTTTATATTTAGGTTATATGTTACAACTTTTTAAAGATTCACTTCACTTAAAACATTTTTGCTAGTAGAATTCTCTTCAGGTTCTGTCTATTAATTAACCTATCTAATAATATACGAAGAACACCTAATCCAATAGCCATTTCTAAGCCTAAATCTAACCTCATTTGCTGTATCCATTTATCCAACTAGCTCGGAAGCCACTAATTATGCCATAAGAACATCTTAATTGCCACACATTCAGTGCAAGTGTGAATTCATTTCATGTGAGGCCAGCATGAATACAGAGTAATGATTATGCGGTGAGAATGTGAGCAGAGTATTTTGTTAGAGAGAATCTTAGTAAACTCAACTTGCCTACATTATTTAGACCTACCTAAAACTTCAATTACATGATGATTTTGAACGGATGAACTAAAAAAAATACTAAATCAGTTTTAAAATTAATAAGTGTTGTGCTAAAAGCTAAGTTTTTAATGAGTACACAACTGGAAGAAAATACGCGTAAGCATTTTTGAGTATATTAAACTCGAAATCACAATAATGTGTTGAAATTCATTTTGACATTTTAAGGATTTAATAAAATGAAAATATAAAAAACGAAAAAAAGCTTCGCGACCCTGCCAGGATTCGAACCTGGAATCTTCTGATCCGTAGTCAGACGCGTTATCCGTTGCGCCACAGGGCCTCGAGAGCATGTGGTGAAATACTCCAATATTCCATTTTATACCGACCGTATGTAATATAGATTGCAAACTTCATCATAGGTTAAAAAAATATCAACAGCACTTACTAATAACTATTTTTAATGAAATGTAAACAATATTATATTTTTTACTCTCAAGTCTCATGCTAAAGAGCCGCAAACGAGCACACGTGTCACCTAATGATAGGCCATATTATTGTAGTTCTACCAATTAAAATGTAAGCGGTTTCCTACATAGCTTCCAAATATATAATACTAGCTTTTGCCCGTTGCTCTACTCGCATAAATAAAGTATCCCACTGGGACACTGTACAGTTGCCTATGTTTTATTCCATAGCTTAAACAACTATGCTAAATTTTATTAAAATCCGTTCAGAAGTTTTTGCGTGAAATAGTAACATACGTCTATCCATCCATCCTCACTAACTTTCACATTTATAATGTGAAAGTTGATGTAACTTAGCCGTTTCGTTCCTACAACAATAGTCAGAAAAACAGTCAGTAAATTTTTCACCTTACACCCAAGCGAATGTAACGAAATAGCCAGACCACGTAAATTGACTAAGGTGTAGAGTTCGTGAAGTTATGCTTGTAGAGTTAAGACGTATAGAGTCAGAAACTTGGTTTGACATGAGGTCTGATAACTTTTTGTCAGTGCGATCTTAGAATCACTTTACATGAAAATGTTTTTGGTGGTACACTTTTATGTCGCCTATACTAAAACAGGAATTAATTATAATTTGTAGTCTCTGTGTGACACTACTCTGTGCGCTGTTAAGTACGACTGATAATATATCTGGGTGACGCTAAAGACGTTGCACTCGCGGTAACTTCATTTCCCTCAATTTACTCACACTGACACAACCGCACACAACCATACAACCGCAAACTGGTACGTATTATGGTGTCTACAGACACACAAATTTGGTACGAAGCTTTTTGTTTCGCTTCGTTCACTTTCATTCTTACCATCCATTCCTCCTCATACATTGAACGTAGCGAAGCGGCTCTCCATGGTCCGCTTTTCGCCTCCGCGAGAAACGAGACGTGATTGGTGGTGAACCACATCGCCGCCATTTTGGATAATTAAATTATTTTTATGATTATCCATTGCATTCCCACGAATTGGTAGAGAGGGTAGGAATTGGGAAAGGGAAGGAAAGGTGATGTGGAAAGGAAGATTGGTAAGTTAGAGCTGGAAATAAGAATGTAGGATATTACCGCCCAGGAGGGCAAGGGATAGGACAGTAATAGCTAGGCAGCCGGGGTCGCGTACCCGTATACTATACCACAACTACCGGACAGGCAAGTTGGAATGAGTATCACATGACATAAAATAAAATATAAGATAAAAATAATATTTGTAAATAAATATTAAAAAAAAATCATAATCTCTGTATGTAGCTACTCTGCGGCAACGTATGATGGCCGTGACCTCCATTACCAGTAATTGTATTGATCTCGGCTCCTAATTAACTCAGACCTCCGCTACGCCGTAGCAAGAGCTACGAGCTACGAGATGCTTCAAGGTGCTACGAGATGCTACGTGTCATTAATGATATTATAATATCTTGCCTAATAGAAGTTAAGAAATTTAATTCAGTATAAAAGTTATGACTGTGGCATGTATGCTTAATAGAAAACATCAGGTGATATTGATGATCTGGCTCTTGTGGGTGATAAAAAGTCTGATGTAGTGGATGCGGTAAAGACCCTGGAGATTCTAGTTTAAGGGTAAAAAAATTACTCAGAGTTGTTACTCTGAGTAATTTGTTTCCCTAACCTTTTTTACCCTTAACGAAATGGTCACAAATTCACTGCTGTTGACACTGAGTCATTTTTTACTTTTTAATTTATAAAAAAAAAAAAACAAAAAAAAAGTAATAAATATGTTTCCGTTGTCTGGTAACAAAAGTTCTTCGAGAACTTACCATGGGACCACGTGGTGTGAAGTATCCATACATATTTTTTTATCTTTCATTATTGTTTATTTTAGTAACGTTAAATAGAAAATGGACTTGGTCCTAAATTGTTTCAGTTACGTATATACCTGTCTGTATCTCATAAAAATATCTCAAAATAAAATAAATAAATCTACCTAAATATTGATCCTCAAATAAAATATTATATAAAAACATACTTTAGAAATTTCTAAGAAATCCCACTTACCAACTTATATGTATTGTTCACATAGCGTAGTTTTATAATAATTAACCGTTTTTTATAATGTATGTACGAGTACGAGTTAACAGCTCTTGAGGTCCAGTGGCTTAGAGCTTGGCTCTCAACTCTGAGGTCGTGGGTTCAAATCCCGCAACATAAAATATTGTTGCCAAGTTTGCTTAGGACAATGCAAGCTGATCACCTGATTGTCTGTCAAGAAACATGACCATTCGTCGGATGGGCATTTAAAAAGTCGGACCAGTCGTGTCGTTTATCCGTCCCACTGGTTTTCGAGAGTAAAAGAGGAGAGAGTGCTCTTGTACACTGCGCACACACTTGGGCACTATAAAATTACTCCCGCGTAACTGGCCTGGTTTCAATGAAACTGGCCACCGTCACTGAAATCGGTATGGGCAGTTCGAGTTTGTATGTACCCGTACGAGTACATACAAACTCGAACTAGGTACTAAATCACACTATTCAGCCCCGAGTGATGTCGCCCTGGTTCCGATACGCGAAAACTTAACTCCGTTAATTGTACCGAGAATTGCGAAGTTCTGAGCATTATTAATTTATGTTTGCAGATATGTTGCTTCACATTGCTCGATAGAATATCGCCTGGAATTATTTAACAATAATAATATTTATGGACGCTTCACACCACGTCAATCTAATCCCGTGGTAAGTTCTCGAAGAACTTGTGTTACGGGTACCAGACAACGGAAATATATTTAATACTTTAATACTATACTTATATTTAAGATTTTTATTATATTATATACACATATTTAATACACATCCATGACCCAGGAACACAGAAAAACTTTTTGTTCCTTCGGCGTGATTTGAACCCGCGACCCCCGGCTTGAGCACCAACACGCTCAACCAACTGAGCCACAGAGGTCGTCATAATATTTATTATAACAATGTTTTCAACACGTTTGGTCTGTGATAAAAATAGTGCGTTTATTTCAGCAAAGATAAAATCTATAAAAATGATAATTATGTTGGTTTGTGTACGCTTCAAGAACTCAAAAAGTTCTGCACCGATCGAGCTGAAATTTTAGCATGATATATAATCAGCATCAAGGATTGTTTTTATCTATTATTTGCATCAGTCACATATCCGCGACCGCGAAAAAGCTATATTTACGCAGGCGGAGCCGTGGGCAACGGCTAGTTCCTTATAATATATAATATATAGCTCTGGTATTGGTTTTGTATTGAAGTGCATATTTTCATATTTTTTTAAACGCCGACATTCTAAACCGAAATTCGTACAGGATTCGCTCGTTCATTTATCTTATTATTTCAGTCTCTGCGAACGGCTACCCTGCGTGACGTCGTAATTTAATTCTCAATTTTAATCCAGTCTCTGTGCATAGCTAGTCTGTGGCCATCATAACGTGGCAGCCGTGGACTGCATTATAGGTGTAACGACGCGGCGACACTCGCGTGAGTCGCGCTAACGAGGACCATTCGCATCCGACCCGACAACACCCACACCACACCATACCATGCGACACGTACATACATACATACATATAATCACGCCTTTTTCCCGTAGGGGTAGGCAGGACCGCCTCTTTCCCGTAGGGGTAGGCAGAGACCACTTCTTTCCACTTGTTACGATCCTTACATACATCTTTCGCTTCGTCCACTTTCATTCTTACCATCCATTCCTCCTCTTACATTCAACGTAGCCAAGCGTCTCTCCATGGTCCGCTTTTCGCCTCCGCGAGAAACGAGACGTGATGGGTGGCGAACCACATCGCCGCCATTTTGGATAATTTAATTATTTTTGATTATCCATTGCGTTTCCACGGATTGGTGGAGAGGGTAGGAATAGGGAAAGGGAAGGATAGGTGGTGAGGAAAGGAAGATTGGTAAGTTAGAGTGGGAAATAGAGAATGTAGGATATTACCGCCCAGGAGGGTAAGGGATAGGACAGTAATAGCTAGGGAAGCCGGGGTCGCATACCCGTATACTATACCACAACTACCGGACAGGTAAGTTGGGAAGAGTATCCCATGACATGCGACACGTGCCATAGATATATAGCTGATCGTCAGCAGATATACACTGTATATATTAAATTTAATTTAAAGGTACCTAAGCAAAAAGATCAATACATAATGTTATCAATTTAAATGTTTCTTACATTAATTTTATCAAAATAATATATTATTTTTGTATGCGTTTAGATTATATTATTATTGGATTTGAACAGAGTATATTATCATACTTGATGTAGGCACTATCCAATGCTGCAGCAATCTTACACATAGTCAAAGGCCAGAAACGCACTTGCGTAGTATACACGTAGCAAAAGTGAAACTTCATTCATCATTTAAAATACAAAAATACAAAATTAAATCGTGCCTAAAAGCTAAAAAAAAATAACTAAAAAAAATATGTAAGTAACGTCGTTGCGCAAGAAGTATAGGTAGCTTCTAACAGATGGCGTTATATCGAAGGCGTTTTATCCAAAATCGTGTCGTGACGCGTGCCGTGACATGACGCGTCCTTGAAATATTACTCTCAGCGCAAAATGATGAAACGACGCTGAAAATGATTAATAATTATTCTCGTGAATCTACGCCCTTAAAATATGCCATTTCTACTTTCTCTTACATCTATGTTTCATATTACACCCCACACTATCTATACATCTATACAGACAAATAAAATTGAAGTGTCTGTTTGTAACTTCAAACTAACAGCTTTTCACTTAATGCATCTGAAAGTATATTCGGTACTTACAATAAAATACAATTTTTAAAATTTTTTGTCTGTCCGTCTGTCTGTCTGTCGGTCTGTCTGTCTGTTTGTTCCGGCTAATCTCTGAAACGGCTGGACCGATTTTCACGGGACTTTCACTAGCAGATAGCTGATGTTATAAGGTCTAATATAGGCTACTTTTATTTTAGGGTTCCGTTTAAAAATAGGGTTCCGCTTCCGTTAGTTCTGCGCAAACGAAGTTGCGGGCATCAGCTAGTAAGTTATAAATTACAATTTTTAAGATTTTCCGCACATGAATAATTCTGAACACATTAAGTTTCTATTTGTATGAGATTGCATGTACTGCACGTATTCGCATGTACTCATAAACTTTAGATCTAGCGGCATTATGTGTTTAGTATGAGAGGGTGAGGGAAGGGGGTACTAGGGTCAAATGTTCAAAGACTTATTGTTTCATAAACATTCAGTTATAAAACATTAGAAATAAGTATAAGTCAAATTAATTAGTCGTAATATTATGAAATGTAAAAAAGGGAAATCAACTATTAACATTAGAAACCTAAGTTAAATCAATAAGTCGTAAAAAAAAGAAATCACCACATTTTGAAAAACCCCATCAAATCATGAAAAAAATATTAATGACTGCATGTTATTTACTTCTATTAATCCTTGCAATCAAAAATCTATCCAACGGGTTCCCTCATATATTTTTCTAGGGTAAAGAGTAGCTGCAAACTTTTAATTATGACAAATTATACTAAAATCCGTGTCGCGGTTTTTGCGTGAAACAGAAAGAAACGAAACCTTAAGATACATCTACACATCCTCACAAACTTTCGCATTAATATTATAAGTAACATAAGATTTTTATAATTTAATTTATTTCCGAATTTACAAAATGTAATGTTATAATATTTTCACTTGGAACATGCAGGTTCCGCGGTCGGCGCCATCTTGGAAAACTTGTGAAAAACCGCACTAATTGTTAAAGTAAAGGAGAGGATAAAAGTTATTTCATTAACGTTCAACGGTTTAAGTTGTACTTTATTAGTTTACAGTGCAGCTAGTTTGTAACGGATCAATTTTAACTTAGGTTAAGTTAGTTACAAGAATATTATCTATACTTAATATTATAAATGTGAAAGTGTGTCTATCTGTCTGTCTGTTACCCCTTCACGCTTTAATTGCTGAACCGATTTTTAATAAATCTGGTATAGACATACTTTGGGTCCCGGGAAAGGACATAGGATATTTTTATCCTGAAAAAGTAGTGTTCCCGTGGGTTAAGGTATTTACGGGGGCGGAGCCGCGCGCAAAATCTAGTAACCTTATAAAATTCTCATGGTGAGAGTCGTCATATTTATAGTTTTAAGTTTGAAGTTTGACGTGTAGGCATTGTACGCATCAGTGAAATACGTAATTTAAATATAAAAATTCACTAAAAAGATTCTATGTCTTGTTGAAACTCGAGAATAGCTGAACCGTTTGGCTTATTTTGGTCTTGAAATAATCGTGCAGGTTCAGGGAAAGTTAAGCAGTGAGAAATATTGGAAAATTTGCAGGAAATGTACTTAAATGAAAATTAAAAATTTCTCATACATAGTTGACTGTGTAAAAACTCTAGCAGATGTATGTTGGTAGTTATTTATTAATTCTAGTTTGTAGTTAACACAGAACACCGTCTGTCGGGATCAGCTAGTAATATAATATTAGAGGATTAATCAATCCGTCTTCCCTACGTTAAGGATCAAAGCTATCGCTTGTGTTACTTTCTACAAGATGGTTTCATAACAAAAATAGATAATGGCTGTGTTCCGCGGAAAATAGCGCTAACAAAAATACGTAAGCAAAATGGCGACCGCTGGCATTAAATAAACAAAATAGCGGATTATATAAGCGGTATTGAAGTTAGCAAACGTGTCCTTGCTGATTATCTGTTCTGGTAGCGCTAGCAAGCGCTAACAAGCGCTATTTTCCGCGGAACATAGCCATTTAAGGAACGTAATCAGTAATCGATTCTTGTTCCAAAAATATGTAAAACGAGCATTAATTATCCACGCTTTTGCCCGCGTGAAATTAGGTTGTAAACTTTCGCTATCTACTTTTTCCCTTGGGGGTTAAATTTTCAAAAATCCTTTCTTAGAGTCTTGAGGGTTTGTCTTGTGCGTTAATATATCAGTCAATCAGTTTTGCCTTTTTTAAATACAGATATGTGACCTTAAATTTGACCAGATTATCCTATAAAATACTTAACGCGGACTCATAACCGCGTTGCCCATACTGCCAGCGGGCGCATAACCCTCAAAGCCGGCGCAGAATACGACAATCTGAGAGTGTCTATATTTATTGAGAGTTGTCAGGAAAAAAATCCGGCTTCCTTATAATGGAAGCTGACTGTTGAAGTCCTTATATGTTCCTTAATAGAGTGTTTTCGTTTTGAATGTAGCGACCATGAAACTATTGTAATGGTAGGTAAGTATAAATAGGTAGTAGTTATTCAAATATATTTGCTAACAAAAGTCTTGATTACTGGACTTGCACTTTTCTTGGGATGGGTAAAAAAAATTTAACTCGCGTCAGGACACATGACCAGCCTGTCTATTCTCTAAGAACATTTTCAAATCTCGACAGCTGAATCCGCGGTGAGTGTCAAATTTTTATATGATATTTGACACTTGCCGCGGATTCAGCTGTCGAGATATTTGAAAATGTTCTTAGATAATAACACTGCTGATCGAAAATTCGTAAGATGCAACTTGCAACTGTTTTAGTTCGTATCTTTTAACCTAGGTGGCAGTTTTTCCAATTTAATGTTCGAGTTTTCACTTCTGCCGGCACTCCCGGAGTGAAACCCGTTTTTTTTTTCTTATATTTTTTACGTATGTTTTTATGATTTTGTATTTTATAAAATTATATAGGTTATTTAAGATAAACAATAGTTACAAGACGATTGGTGAAAAAACCGGCTAAATACCTCGGTAGCGAGAGTACCTATAAACTGTTCGGTACCGAGTAAACGGTATCTAATGTACTGTTTGCCCAGTAAACAGAGGGTAACTTCTTTGCGCTTAAATTAATTAAACAAAAGTTGCGAGCCCGTAGATTATGTGCCGTATTGCGACGGGGACAGAATTTCAATTGTGTGATTAATTTTCAACCCCCGAGAAAAAAGGGGTGAGAAGTTTGACAAACGACGACTTGTCTGTGAAATTGTAGCTCATAAACGAATTCGAAGCGAGTGATTGTTTTAAAATGCACCTTTTTCAGTGCACAGTGAAGTGAGCGGAAAATGAGTGGAAGGATTGCCTGATTGTAAGCGATAACTGCCGCTCATGGGCACGTGTAACACGAGAAATACCTCGGCACGCTAAGCATGACCACCAAAGGAATCAGATTTGCCTACACAAGAACATCTATACTAATATTATATGTTATTTTAAAGAAGAAAGTTTGCTTGTTTGGTTGTATGCATCGGCATAGGCTCCTAAACAACTCGTCCGATTTTGATGAACTTTAGCACATATACAGAGCAGACCACGAGGAAGAACATAGGCTACTTTTTATAGCGGAAAAATGTATGTTTTTTACGGTTTAAGATTTTATTTTGCGTGTACGAATTCGCGAGCATCTTCGACAGATAAAAATATGCAAACCTTTCACCATCTAAAAACCACGAATCAATATATATAAGGTTCGGTAAAATCAATTACGGATATTTTGGGAATTCGATCTACTGCTTATGTATAGACGTTTAGGCAGAAAAATAATTGTCATACTTGAAAAAAAATTTTTCACTTTCTATGGCCGAGTTTGCGTTTTGCGGAGAGTCACCCATACATTAGGTGATTTTTTACTTTGAGTATGACATTTTTTTTTGCCTAAACGTCTTTACATAAGCTGTGGATCATGTGCCCGAAGTATCCGTAATTGATTTTCAGAGACCTTATATTTATGTTTGTTTGTGTATTTTGGTGTTAATTTTTCGTCCTGACAAGGTCGGTGACTCAACCTTGGCTCGGTTATCCGGGAGCAGAACGATGGTGGCTTTTGTTCAAGTTATTGACTTGGACAGTGACCTTCAGGACGCTATGACAAATTATATATATGAGAAAAGATGAAACATAATAAATTACTTCCTTTATCGCAGCAATAGTTATTATTAACAATAGAACTTAGAGCATTAAACTAACATTTTGAAACGTCTACTACCTAGTGTCTCGCACTATATTTAGTCTCATCGCAATATCAGACTATAAATATAGGGATCGTGAGATTTAAAAATGCAATTTTGAAAATACCTAAAATACCGTATCCCACGGGAACACTGCACTTTTTCGGGATAAAAGTTAGCTTATATTTTAATCCACAGCTTTAACTACCTACTAAGTATCTTTTTACCCGACTGCGCAACGCAAAGGAGTGGTAATGTGTTTATCAGGCTATGTATGTATGTATGTATGTATGTATGTGTGTATGTTCCTTTGAAGCACTATAGAGACCAAACGCCTGGGCCGATTTTAATGATTCACATGTCAATCGATTCCTCTTAGTCCGGGGAGTGTCACTAAAGACATGACGTTAGTGAAAATTGAATATGGCGACTACTGGACGCCATATTGTGAAAATGAAAAAAATGAAAGTCAACAAACTATATCAAGTGGGGTATCGTTGAATAGGTATTTAAAAAACATTTTTAGTTTTCTCTCACCATTTTTCGTTTAGGATCTATATCGATTTAAAGTTGCGTAACAACCATTTTCATATTCCAGTGCAATTGTGATATAGTATTGATGCTGATAGGAAATCCAGCCTGGTAAATAGCTAGCTAGGTACTCATAACTAAAAAGTATAAAATAAAAAATAATAATTTAAAAAATTTAAAAACCCGACTGCGTAAAAAGTGAAGCAAACTAAGTAGTACATAATGAAAAACTGAAAAGAAATAAACAAGCACTTAGATGTCCGGTGAACTAGAATTCTATAGTATATTATTGAATGAATACTATTGAAGAAAATAAAATATAATCTATTATTGGAACATAACAACTGAACAGTCGGGATCCATTATTCGACAGCCAATCTAATTTTTCAATGGATCCTGACTGTTTAGTTGTTATGTTCCAATAATAGATTATATTTTATTTTCTTCAATAGTATTCATTCAATAATATATTATAGAATTCTAGACCACCGGACATCTAAGTGCTTGTTTTTTTCTTTTCAGTTTTTCATTATGTACTACTTAGTTTGCTTCACTTTTTACGCAGTCGGGTTTTTAAATTTTTTAAATTATTATTTTTTATTCAATTTCATCAAAATATGTTTTGCGTCAAAGAGTAACAAACATCCACCTATCTCACAAATCCTGACAAACTTTAATATTTATAATAATAAGTAGGATTTTTACCTACATTCCTACAATGTACAATAATAATAATAATAACTATGGACGCTTCACACCACGTCAATCTGGCCTCGTGCTAAGTATCCGAAAAACTTGTGTTACAATTTACAGGTACCAGACAAAGGGATATATTTAATACTTTTTATATTATACATACATACATACATACATACATACATACATACATATAATCACGCCTTTTTCCCGTAGGGGTAGGCAAAGACCGCCTCTTTCCCATAGGGGTAGGCAGAGACCACTTCTTTCCACTTGCTACGATCCTTACACACTTGTTTCGCTTCGTCCACTTTCATTCTTACCATCCATTCTTCCTCTTACATTCAACGTAGCGAAGCGGCTCTCCATGGACCACTTTTCGCCTCCGCGAGAACGAGACGTGATGGGTGGCGAACCACATTTTGGATAGTTAAATTATTTTTATGATTATCCATTGCGTTCCCACGGATTTGCGGAGAGGGTAGGAATAGGGAAAGGGAAGGATAGGTGGTGTGGAAAGGAACATTGGTAAGTTAGAGTGGGATATTAGGATATTACCGCCCAGGAGGGAAAGGGATAGGACAGTAATAGCTAGGGAAGCCGGGGCCGCATACCCGTATACTATACCACAACTACCGGACAGGTAAGTTGGGATGAGTATCCCATGACATAATTTAATATTATACATAAGTTTTATATTATACACATATTTAATACACATCCATGACCCAGGAACACAGAAAAACTTTTTTGTTCCTTGTTGAATCAAACCCGCGACCCCCGGCTTGCGCACCAATGCGCTGAACCACTGAGCCACAGAGGTCGTCATAAACAATATTTGTCAGTAGAGCCCTGTAGAGCCATTAAAATTTATTTTTTAATGAAGCCATGAATAGCGCAATAACATCCTTCACGTAATCCAAATTAAAAAATATACAAGTAACGAGATGTTGCCCGCGACTTTATTCGCGGAAATCGAAATCCCGCGGCATTTTTCTGCAATAAAAAATAGCCTATATCCTTCCCCGTGCTTTACTATATATCTATATACAAATTTCACCAAACTAGTCCAGTAGTTTGGGGGGCTATTCAATGCAAAGATCTTATGTTTTATTTTTTATTTAACAATCAATTTCTTAGACAATTTTCGCGATCCGTACAGAGCTCCTGAACCATTAATGAAATGTAATTAAATTGTAAAATATAAACACGGGGTACGCATGCGCGCCAAGTTGTGGCTACATGTGGTTAGTAGTGGCCGGTGTAGCCGACGCGACGGTCGTTCGGTCGCGTGTTGACCGACACGTGTTGTAGTTCGTGTGTGGTGTGTGAGTGATGATGGATTATAACGGTAAGTGAGAATTTACGAAGTCAGTAAGGATTCTAAGTTTGAGTAAGGAATCTAAGTTTGAGTTAGATAAAAAAAAAATAACTAGGCTTTTTGTATGCGAATAAATTAAATTAGCTAAGAGATAGGCTAGGAATATTGACTTAATTTTTTTTCGTAAAGAGGTTATTGACGAAATTCGTCACAATTTTCGATCTTACTTTCTACTCTGTAACATTCAATCTCCGCAAAAGTTATTACTTTTGTATAAATCCTTAAAATTAAAAGTGACTGATAATAATTTGGTTACGAAGAAGACACACCCTTAAATAAAAAAAACCGTAACAATTAATGTTGTGGATACCGGGTATCTTGACATTTAAAATTCTACTACTATTATTAATGTGAAAGTTTGTAAGGATGAATGAATGGATGGATGCATGGATGTTTAAAAACTACTGAACGGATTTCGATGAAATTAATTATGATAGTAGTTTATGCCCTAGACTAAAACATAGGCTACATTTTATTCCGAAAAAGTACATTGTTCCAGTGGGATACTGTATTTACGTGGACGGAGCCGAAGGCAAAAGTTAGTATTGGTAAAAGCATTAAGTATATAAAAGTACATATTTTATACATAAAGGTTAAAACGATCTATTTATAGATCTTCCCTTTGACAAATGTTTCTGACGCGAACTTTGAGGTAAATTAGAGTTTTTGTTGCCTTATGTCCTTGAAAGGTTGAGAATTAATGATAAAGAATTGGAGAAAAGGATTGTCCTCAGGGAACTTAGTTTTCGGGACTTAGTAACTAAAATTCGTTTAACAAATTGAAAAGTTCAAAGTTAAAGATTATAATTATTATAATATTATAAATGTGAAAGTTTTTGAGGATATATGGGTGGATGTATCGATGGATGTTTGTTCGTCTTTCACGCAAAAACTACTGAACGGATTTCAATGAAATTTGGTATGGTAGTAGTTTAGGTTTTGGATTAAAACATAGGCTACTTTTTATCCCGGAAAAGTACAGTATTCCCGCGGGATATCCGATACTATATTTACGCGGTGGAGCCGCGGGAAACAGCTAGTAATTAATATAACACTAAAATCTACACCACTATTTAACACACCGTTTATAGTAAAACTAGTTTTTTCTCGCGGCTCGGGTACGGGAACACTTTTTCGGGATAGAAAGTAGCCCATGTGTTTATTCAGATCTTAAACTACTACCATACAAAATTCCATCAAAATGCATTACAGTAGTTTTTGCAAGAAAGAGCAACAAACATCCATTTATCCATCCATCCCCACAACCTTTCATATTTATAATAGTAGTAAGATTCTTCATTTTCATCTCTCACACATTTACACAATAAGATGTTAGAAATTGAATGTAGAATGGAACTATGTTAGGCTCCTAAGTAAAAATATTGCTTCCTAACACTATGGGATGTAAACCGAAATTAAAATGGTTTATTTTTATTTCATTTATTTTAATTATTGAGTAGAAGATATTCTCGAAATCATGCTTTTCACATTTATAATATAAGGAAATACGTGATTACTACATACTAAAAATATTTTTAAAAGCCTATTCACACCTTACTAAGTTGATAATATAAAATGACATCCATACTAATATTATAAAATGGGAAAGTGTGTGTGTCTATTTGTCCGTCTTTCACACCAAAACTACTGAACCGATTTAAATGAAATTTGGTGAACAAATAGTCTAGAGCCTGAGAAAGGACATAGGCTACTTTTTATCGCGGGAAAATGTACAGTTACTTTATTTACGCCGGCGGAGCCGCAGACATCAGCTATACGAGAAAAGGAGATTCCCAAACTTCAAACCGTGGTTTATATTATTTTGCCGTGTAGTACAACTTTCTATTACGTATATTGTATTCGGTACATAATATATCACAGTTTCTGCACGGGGGATGAAAGTTATGAAAGCTATTTATCAGAGAGCATTTTGGAGCGTATTTAGAAGAAGGAGGTGCGTTTTAAAAATACATTACACTTGTCCTTGTTTTATAATATTTCCATTCCCTTTCGCTTTACAAAAGAAAAGTGTCTTACAAACTCGAGTCTTGAATCTTGATTTTATATTTAAACTAGCTTATTGAAAGAGTGACAAATATCCATTCATCATCACAAACTTTCACATTCATAAAAGCAGTAGGATAAATATTAAATAAATTGAATAATATTTATTTCCATACAGCAAACGTGTTTTTTGACGTTTTTTTCTAGATATTAATAAGAGTCACGAAAGAGTTTTTGTATGGGAGCGCACCTAAAATAATATAATTTTAAATGGATTAAAACGACTCGAACTTAGTCTATTTGTACTCGATTTTGGCGAATTTCGTCTGCACGTTAGCCATAATACGCTGTAAAACTAAATGAAGGCTGATACTAAAAATTTTCGTCCTTTACATAAAACTTTATGTCTCATAATAATAATAATATTTTATTTATTAATAAAATAGTATTCCATTTTATTTTATAATATTATTTGTTTGTGTGGTTGAATAAATACACAACTTTATTAATAATTTAATACATTATACTTATTCCTAAGTATTAAACATTATTTAAAAAGTTCAGCAACTTTGTTTCTGTCAAACTAAAACAAATCTATCCCCCAATAATCGTATATTTTACAAGCATAAATTTAACAAATATAATAATTTATCTATGTTTTCCTTCTTCTACCAATTCAATCTAAATTTTGTCAAAATCTGGTCAACAGCGGACGTAAAATCTAAATCTTTGCGTAAATTATTTATTGAAAGGCCGGCAATGCACTCTTGAGCTATCTAGTTATGCGGATGGGCGACGGCAATCGTTTCCCATCAGGTGATCCACCAGCTCGCTTAAAAAATATATACTCAGCAATTTAGGCGCGAAAGGCTAGAACGAGAAAACTAACTTTTACATTAATAATACTAATAGAGAAGACACGTTCTTCACAAAACCTCATTCTAATAATATTAATCTTTCTCCCAAAATACGTATGTATACCTCATAAAAGGTAATCGAAAAAGTTTGCGTGAGAAAATAAATAAGGCACGAGAAAAAGTAATATTTTTTTCCCTGAACCCAGAATAGTATTTAGCTGTTTTAATATTCGAGTGTCGTCTATTCCTTAAGGTTAGGCATAAATTTCACTGCTCTAATTTATGAGTATTTGGTATATTCCAAATATTTGAGATATTTCGTTAAAAAAATTTTTTATTCGGTATGTAACGGTTTCATGATTTTTCTCGTTTGCTATACTGGTGATTTTTTGAAGTTTCACATGTGCTCGTTATAATCTAATCAACGATAGTAGGTTCCGTAATACCGATGAATTACGACAATTGAAGCTTTGTAAAAATAAACGTAACACTATTTTAATGTCCATTTGCAAAATATCTATGTCACCTAACGTTTGCATATTTGTACGCCATAGTAAGCTAATAGGTAGAAATAAATGCAAAATAACCTAGAATCAAAACGTGTGGATCGTAAAATGTCTTAATTCAAAATAATCTATTAACGAATAGACTAAATTTAAAAATGTCATAGTCACTTAGTAGACATGAGCATTGAATTATTATCTTAATAAAAAATATAATAGTAAAATAATAAATGGTATCTATGTTACGTAACCCTACTACGGTGAAGCCAAGAGGAAGGGTAATGATTTTGGCAGTTTATGTATGTATGTATGTTTGTTTAATTTTAGCGATTTTATGTCAGGGATACTCATCCCAACTTACCTGTCCGGTAGTTGTGGTATAGTATACGGGTATGCGACCCCGGCTCCCTAGCTATTACCGTCCTATCCCGTGCCCTCCTGGGCGGTAATATCCTACATTCCTATTTCCCACTCTAACTTACCAATCTTCCTTTCCACACCACCTATCCTTCCCTTTCCCTATTCCTACCCTCTCCACCAATCCGTGGGAACGCAATGGATAATCATAAAATAATTTAATTATCCAAAATGGCGGCGATGCGGTTCGCCACACATCACGTCTCGTTCTCGCGGAGGCGAAAAGTGGCCCATGGAGAGCCGCTTCGCTACGTTGAATGTAAGAGGAGGAATGGATGGTATGAATGAAAGTAGACGAAGCGAAACAAGTATGTAAGGATCGTAGCAAGTGGAAAGAAGTGGTCTCTGCCTACCGATACGGGAAAGAGGCGGTCTCTGCCTACCCCTATGGGAAAGAGGCGTGATTATATGAATGAAATGAATTTTAGCGCCAAAACTACTCATCTAATTTAAATAATTAACGAAGTGTCAATAGATTCGTAATAATGGCCAGGGTAACATAGGCCACATAATTTGCGTAGTAGGGTTCTAGTGTTTAACTCTTTTTATTAAAAACTAGACCGTTGCCCGCGACTTCCTGCGCGCAAAAGTTAATTTCGCAGAAACCGTATATTGTTCCGCGAAAAAAAGAAGCTTATGTCCTTCCCCGTAGTCAACTCTACATCTGTGCTAAATTTTATCAAAATCGGTCCAGAAGTTTCGGAGCTTATTCAATGCAAACAAACAAACTAATTTTTACTCTTTATTATATTAATATAGATATACAAAAGCTAAAACTTCAGTATATCTGCAAGTCTATTCACTTTTGGATAGTGTCGTAATTGCAAACTGTAATTTTATTTTCTTAAGCTATTACCTCATATGAGTCCCTGAGACGATCAAACAGTTTGACTCAAACACGTAAATTTTGGTTTTTAGTCAAATATAAATATCATCTACAAAGCTAGTTTGACCGGATTGTTATTTAAGGATTTGAAGTTCGTTTGATGGAATTAGATACATATTTTTGTTTTGTTTGACAGTGAAACTGAACAGTGCCGTTTGACAAACCGATCAAATCGTTGTCAAACGGTTGTTGGACACGTAAGGTCAACAAACCATTTTAAGTAAGAATAATACTATGTACACTTATTTAGGTACGTGCTTTTTGACGTAATTAGGGTACCTGCCCATGTCATACTTTTTGTAGGACCGATAATTGGGAAGAAAACCATCGATTCTTGGGATCGATTTTGTGACCGACTCAACGCACACGGCCGTCACTTTGTCTGTAGCTTTCGAGGGAGTAGTAGAGTGCAAGTGGCCGGCTGTCGGTGAGCAGTGTGCGTTAACGCATAGGTACATTTCAGGACGTTCCATTTTTCATCGACAATCGGATCGGTCGGGATGCACCGATTTTATTTGTGACCGACTTTTTGTATGACGTATGCGTTGCACTATTGCAATCAGTATGTTCTATTTTTCTCCTACAAAATATCGGTCACCGATTATCGACAGCATGTCTATGCAATACTCAATCAAGTACATTAATCATATATTTCCAATTTCACGTTGAAACATTCTATTGGTTTTCACTTTCAATAATTAACCTCATACGGAATATATTAATTTATGAGTTTGGAATATTGGTCCAGTTAGTCCTGAATTATTAATTTCAATTATTTTGTTAATTTTACCCAGGCTTAAGTGTAGTTTCGATAAAATATTTTGATTAAACTTATAACCTTTGAACGGTTTATGTTTTTATTATTAAAATCAATTTGTCTTAATTTTTGGCTAATAGATTAAAATATGTAGTATTAAAATATGTAGTATTAAAATATGTAGCCAATAGCCATGATTATCCAATGGAGAATATTATAAAATTTTTCACGATGGTTTTTTGTGAGATTTATACAGATATACAAGTGTTCGTTTTATTCAAAATAATTAAGTAGATATGATTTTATATGATTTCAATATTCCGAAAATCTTTGATTTCGGCTAACAGTAGAGTGACATCACACTACACATCGGCTATACAGCCCGGAAGCCGTACTACGAACTGCTTCGTCGCAAATTACCATCTGTGCCAATTTAAAGTTAATAATAATAATTATATAAATGGACGCTTCACACCACGTCAATCCGGCCCCATGCTAAGTATCCGAAGAACTTGCGTTACAGGTACCAGAAAACGGGAAGTATATTTAATACTAATATACTATACTTACATTTAAGATTTTTATTATCATATATAATACACATATTTAATACACATCCATGACCCAGGATTACAGAAAACTTTTTGTTCCTTCGGCGTAATTCGAACCTGCGATCCCTGGCTTGAGCACCAACCCGCTGCACTGAGCCACAGAGGTCGTCAAAAGTTAAATACCTTGGAAACTAATTGACGTATCGAAATAATTATTTCTAGAGTATTTTTTGTTTTCCACGGAGAATACAGAAAGCATTTAAAATTAGTGAACATTTTCAAATTATATACATACTATACAAACCTTCAAGAAGGGAGCGTATTCCCTCCTAAAAGGCCGGCAACGCACTTGCAACTTCTCTGATGTTGCGGGTGTCCATGGGCGACGGTAATCGCTTTCCATCAGGTGATCCGTTTGCTCGTTTGCCCCCTTGTTTTATAAAAAAAAAAAAAAAATACTCACTTTAGTTCTGGATGCCAATTACATTTTCTCAAGTACAACAAATTATATTATAAGAGCTACTCAAACGGTGAAGAAAAATATCGAGCAATGATCGAAAAACCGGAGTTGAAGTGACTTTGATGAAATCTGGCAACCTGCAGTAAGTTACGTAGCATGGTACAGCTTGCAGATCTAAAATGGCCTCCTTACAATGAGAAAAGATTAACATCACCAAGTTTGTATTGGATGATGATGGTGATACTCAGTATATACTTATGTATGTTTTAAATATCATTACCCAATTTTAATTACAAAACAGTTACTTTTAACAAACACTGGGACCAATTTGAATACAATTTCGCAGAGTAAACATTTATTATGACGATCGCTTGTTCGCGCTTCTGTCCCTTATCTCGCTACGCAAGTACAGTCTCCAACAGCTCTGGTGTACCTTTCAACCAAATTGCTAGGTAATAAGATCGAAAATTGCTACACGGGATCGGTCAGTGACAGTACGGGGTCTACATCTCCACGTTACGACGCGACGTTGTCAACGTGAAATGGTGCGGTGTCGTGGCACGATGTGTTGCCGCATCGTACTAATGCACGGTATATTAATAATACCTCCCCACACCAATTTCGGTGACGGCGGCCGGTTTCATCGAAACCAGGCCAGCTACGCAAGAGTTTATAGTGCCTAATTAGTGTGTGCATCCTACAAAGTACAAACGTATGTAGAATGAATAAAATAGATGGACAAAACGTTTAAGGCTGCACTTGAAACAATTCGTATTCAATTTCAAACTCACCTTTGAAGGAAGGGCAAAGATGATTTATTCATAAACATATCGTTGGATTAAACATGCATTTTAAGCTGCGTCTCGTTTTAAATTTATTCGAAAAATATGTCAAATTATGTTAAAAAGTTATAAATAATAAAATATCACATGAATTTTAACATATTTTTAGATATTTAAGTGCAATAAAATTGACGTGAAAATTGTGTTAATAATAATACCTTATATCTATTGACACTTCA
Organism: Glaucopsyche alexis; assembly: GCA_905404095.1. Lineage (NCBI taxonomy): Eukaryota > Metazoa > Arthropoda > Insecta > Lepidoptera > Lycaenidae > Glaucopsyche > Glaucopsyche alexis. The sequence goes on from FR990060.1 coordinate 1,308,077, forward strand.
CGCCGATTCAATCTGTCCCGTATTAAGTACTCGAAGAACTTGATAGCTTAGACTTTAGAGCATTAAACCAACAATAATTGGTTTATTGGTTTTCAACCGCTGAGCCACAGAGGACGTCAAATCACTATTAGATTTATAATCTGAGGAATTGTTCGGATTTATACCTGGTACAAATTTTTGTTAACACTTGACAAAACTTCCATCGTCCAAAAGTACAGTACCACGGGAACATTGTACTTTTTGGGACATATTATAGTAACTTATATTTCGATCCAGAGCATAATATATTACCATACCAAATTTCATCAACATCCATTTAGTAGTTTATATAGGAAAGAGTAACAAACATCCATCCGTCTATGTATCTATCCTAAAAAAACTTGCACATTTATAATAGTAAGCACGATAGTAGTAAGATGTTATGATATTTACTAATAATAGTAAGAAATATTATATCAGAAAACCTCAATTCTCTTATAAAAACTACCCTTTTATTGTACTTTTATTGAATTACTAGCTGTTGCCCGCGGCTCCGTCCGAGTAAATACAGTATCCCTCGGGAACACTGTATTTTTTCGGGATAAAAAGTTATAGAATATGTTTTACTCCAGAGCCTTATACTACTAAGATACCAAATTTCATAAAAATCTGTTCGGTATCCGTGAAAGAGTAACAAACATCCACCCATCCATCCATACATCCTCACAAACTTTTTGAACAGGCTTTTGAAGTTTGGACCAACCAAAACGCGTCAAACGTTGACGTTTACGAGAATATCATTTCGCTGTTTTAACATAATATCGAGTAAGATTTAATTAGCGGAATCGAGCCACTGAATGTTATACATTCAAAGTATTTCAAAGTAAGTTTTAATATCACGCACCACGATATAATTTTCTTGTGTGATTAACAAACAAGATAGGATGATCAAATCTGTTGTTAACTGTTCTTAAATCTTCGGAACAAATTAACTATGAACTTATCCACCAATCTCGTTGGTTAAATTAAACGGTTAATTTTAATCAAGTTACTCTCGGGGTGAAATAACTTATTTATTTCGTGGGCCCTGTTGTTATCAAAATTAATAATTTTATAGCTGATGCTAAGAAGTTTGTAGGCCGAGCATAATTAGGTTTTGTTACTAGTTTTTAATTTCAATTAATATTTAAAATGCTTTAGTTTGAAGGCTTTAAACTAAGAATAATATAATACACTCCTTAAATAAGGTATGAGGACTAAAAAATATAGGCCTTTACGTCCATAATTTTTGCTCTATGCATATCTAATTGTATACTATACATATATTTAATACAAATCCAAGACTTAGGTACAAAGAAAAACTTTTTGTTTCTTCTGCGGAACTCGAACATGTCCTCCGGCTTAAGAGGTCGCGCTAACTGAGCCACAGAGGCTGTCATATTAAGTACTTAATACGTACAGCAATAAAGTGATATAATGACAATTAGATGTTGCCCGTGAATTCGTGCACGCAAAAGGAAATCCCTCGGTAACCGTACATTTTTCCGCGATAAAAAGTAACCTATGTCCTTCCCCTAGCCTATTCAATGCAAACAAACAAACTAACTAACAAAGAAACAAACTTTTCCTCTTTATTATATTAGTATAGATATAGATAATCTGGATAACCGCGGTAACCGTACATTTTTCCGCGATAAAAAGTAACCTATGTCCTTCCCCTAGCCTATTCAATGTAAACAAACAAACTAACTAACAAACAAACAAACTTTTCCTCTTTATTATATTAGTATAGATATAGATAATCTGGATAAATTAAAAACTTTTTTTATAATGAAACATGTTAAATTTTAATGAACACAGGATAAACCGTAATCTCCGTAAACGTTCCGGGTAGGATTCCGAACCGGTGGTAATTGTAATCCTTTTGTTCTTTTATTTGTTTGACGTTCAGAAAACAAAACCTTGTTTTTTATTCTGAATAATAATATTTATAAAAATATTATTATTCAGAATACTTGTTCAAGAAATTAGTGTCATGTTGTAAAATTATGTTCCTAACTTTTATATTTCTCATGTAAGTGAATTTCTGTTAAAATCTTATGAAAATACTAGCATTAATATCCCGCGACTTCGTTCGCGTGGAGTTCGGTTTCTATACAATTTTTTACCCCTATTTCACTCCCTTAGAGGCAAATTTGCAATAATCCTTTCTTAGCAAATGCTTACGTTATTATAACTATCTGTATGCCAAATTTCAGCAAAATCCGTTCAGTCGTTTCGGCTGTGCGTTGATAGATGAGTTAATCAGGTTTGCTTTTTATATATTTAGAAAATATGTCTTACGACCTTATAGCCGACAGCCTATTGTCCAAAGATACCACACGTTTGAAGGTTTAGAGTCAGTTCACAAGTCTCCTAAGATACTCGCGTATCTTAGCAGACTTGTGAACTGACTCTAACGTGACGCAGCATTTATTCAAAATTGAACTTAATACACTACACAGGATACACGTTTCATATAACATCAGTCATACACTTCATATTATGCGCTTTGCAGTGCGGTGCAACTTGACATTAGAAATCTTACAATGAAACGTGTATCTGTTGTATAATGAATAAAGTTCAATTTTGAATAGGTACCTTAAAAATGCAGCGCAGTGTTGTATATCGTTTCGTTTCAGTGTGAATTAGCCCTAAGGAGCTAATAACATTCAAAAGAAAATTGCTACTGCAATTATTTCATAATGCTTAAATCAAATACCACGCTTCATCTATTAAAGACCAATAAGCTCTCTTGAATAATAACCAAAAAGACGAACTATTACAACAACTCGTAATACATTGCTTGTTCGTGATGATATTGATTAAGATTAATAAAATTGCTTGTTGATGATAATGAACCAACAATGTAAGGGTGTAACCATAATTAAATGAAAATAATATCAACATATTATTGTCATTTATTATGGTCCAATAACACCTAATACACTGCTTATTCGTATAACTATGCTAAAAGATATTAAACTAATGGTGGAAACGTAAAATTTATACAATCAATTTTATTTATAATATAGACGTGCACTAAGAAGGGATTTTGAAAAATTCCATCTAAAAAGGATTCATTTCAGAGGCAGGGTTTGAAAGTTTGTATTTAAAATCATTAAATTCACGCTGAATTCTATGAAATTCAATATCTGAGCTAATATAATAAAATGAAAATCATTGAATACGTATGTAGTTTATTAAGCTTTGTTTCCTGAAGGGTGAAATGGGAATCCAAAGTGTAGTGAAATACCATACTTTGAATTTTATACACAGATAGTTATGATGACGTTTAAAAAGATTTTTCGAAATTAACCATTCATAGACACGCGGAAGAAGTCGAATGCAATAGCTACTAAAAGGTAATAGTAATAGACCGTCAACATAATGTGCCGGAGCGATAATATCGTCGTAATTAAGCTCGATCTGATCTCAGAGTACGAGGCGTTTTTACTACTGAACTGACCTGCCTTGATAACGTAATCACTAGTTAAGGAAAGCGTTTTTAAATTGGTCAGGACTTATGTGCAATTAAATTATTATGATACTTGTAGTTGTGTTCAACTCACTGAACAGTGTGTGCTAAAATCTTGTACGTATCTGTGTCAAAAGATACGTGCATTTCTATTAGAAAGCCTAGATTATAAAGTAGTTCAAAATCAATTACGAAAATGTTGAGCATAATATGATCTACCGCTGCTAAAAACGTAGAGGGATAAAAATATAAACAATATTCTACGCTCTCTAGGGCGTTGAGGTCATTAACCTGTATTTAGGTTTATTTAGGTTCAAATAAACAGCTGAATTAAAGGGAAAACAAAAACTTTGCCTAAATAACATCATGTGTTGATGTGTAATAAAATTAACAGCGCCGTAAAAAAGTACTGAAATTTTATTTATTATATTTTTAATTTTTACCCAACTGTACCAGAAGGAGGGTTATGTTTTTCAAATGTGTGTGTATGTATTTTATTTTTTTAGAGCCTAAAAGCCTAAAAAGTTCCCACGCTCTAGAGCCTAAAAAGTCGCTTTTAGCTTGAGAGGTATCTTAGGATTCGTCTTAGTCGTGAGAGTAACACTGGGTACATCAAAATAACGCAGTCAGGTATTTTTTAATATATTGTGGTTATTTATACGTATTTATATCCTTTTAATTGTTAGTTTTACGACACATGAAAAATGTTTTCTTTATATAGACTTAATTTAAAATTTAACCATTAATAGTAAAGTGCGTATCAAACTCAACACGCAATACCCAGGACGGTTTAATTTTAACGTTACCTTTATATTTGTTAATATTTTGGTTATTTGGAGGTTATATCTATTATGTAAAAAATTCATGAACTTTATTTAATACAGTATGATTATTTTATTTTCGTTAGCACTTCACATGTATGGAACACCTAAATTATAAAATTATTGTTATTATGAGATGCCGAAACAGAAATCTATACAATATAATTTAAAACTATACCAAATTTCATCCATTTAGGTATATTTACGTGGTAGAGCCATGCTTCGGCACGAATGGGCCGGCTCGACCGGAGAAATACCACGGGCTCACAGAAAACCGGCGTGAAACAGCGTTTGCGCTGTGTTTCGCCGAGTGAGTGAGTTTACCGGAGGCCCAATCCCCTACCCTATTCCCTTCCCTACCCTCCCCTATTACCCTATTCCCTCTTAAAAGGCCGGCAACGCACTTGCAGCTCTTCTGATGCTGCGAGTGTCCATGGGCGACGGAAGTTGCTTTCCATCAGGTGACCCGTTTGCTCGTTTGCCCCCTTATTTCATAAAAAAAAAAAAAAAAAAAATTAACCTACAGAAGCTAGAATACAGACTAACAGACGGACGGACAGACAAACAGAGCGAAACTATAAGAGTTCCTTGACTATTACGGAATCAAAAAAGCCTAGAGAATCTTAAAAATACTCAATTAAGAGAAAGAGACGGCACGATGAAGACAGAGGTAACATGATAATATTATACTCATTATTATTACATACAGAGCTCCGTAGCCTAGTAGGTAGACCGTTTGGTTCGCACTCGAGAGAGTGCATGTTCGAATCCCAGGTTGTGGCGTGTACCAATGAGACTTTTTCGGATCTCAAGTACATTATACGGACGCTCTAACGGTGAAGGAAAACATCGTGAGGAAACCCGTACATAGTTGGCCCCAGACGTATTGACCAGTTCATTCCTCTGGACTAGGCTGACTATGTTGTGAGAATGCCGTATGTGCCTGGGCAACCATACGACATTTAAAAACCAACTGGCCCAGGCACTACAGTATTTCAAGAGTGGTTAGTTCGCTCGGAGAATACTGTACAAATCATCCATTAACGGATGCAAAGGCCTTAGATGAGTCCAATATTGTTTTTAAATAAAGATAAATCTATAACCTGTTCTTTATAACTTGCATTCCAATAGGGAATATGCATAAAATATAAAAATAGCTTAAAATATAATAATATGATACTAGACTGAAAAATAAAGAAAATGGCGGCTGAAAAATAAAGAAAATTTTCAATATCTGTTGATAAATGAGCAAGATATGAGCGGTCAAAGTTTGTAATCTATCTCTTTCTAGCAAAACGAAATTTAGTATTAACTTTCTATGAAAGTCGTGTTATGTGACGTCACGATACACGTCGGATTTCTCTGTCTAATAGACCACTTTAAACGTTCATATCTTCGTTATTTTTAATGATATCAAAAAACTGATTTTACCATACGGCTTACCAAACAAGATAGATATATATAAATAAATAAAAAAAATACGTGCATATTCCCTATTGGACGATAGGTTGTATGGTGTATAGCTATGCTTACTATTTTCTTCACAGTAGCTATAAGTTTAAGGAATTATGTGAGGATGATGGCACAGATAGCTCCTAATATTTTATAACTATTTAAGAATCTATATCTTATCACACCTATCAATTTGTTTTAAATACTTTTATCTTATTTTAATTATATAATTCAATTCTATTGTACCAATTGCTATGTTATTTTGTTTTTATTGTAGTAATTAATTTGTTTTATTTTATTATAAACTGTTTTTGACCTTAAGGCTCTAATCATTTTTAATATTAAAGTAATCTAATTATGACACGCATATTTATATTTTTAATTATATTATTTAATTCAATTCTATTGTATTAATTGTTATGTTATTTTGTTCTTATTGTAATAATGATTTTGTTTTATTGTATTATATAAATTATGGCTTAACTTTTAGACACTTATCAATTTAATATATATTTTTTTTACATTTTATTTTTAATTTAATCGTAAATTTAACTTTTCTATATTTTAAAATGGGCTAACATAATATGATGTAAATACCTGTAATTGGCATGCAAATGTAAAATAAAGTAAGACTATAATATGTAATAGTATATTTTTGCAATGCTGTTGGTGTTTCTAAATAAATAAATAATCCAATCGTAGCACTGTCGTAGCAATCACGTAGCGATGCTACAGAGTCGTAGCACTTCTACGATCATACATCAGACTGCTACGCGTGTGCAGCTGTCGGGTAAAAATACCCACTATTAGTCGCTACTCCACAGTACAGCTGCCAATATGAACACTTTAGGGTTGCCAAATCTTAAAAGTTAGTAAAGAATTTCTGACGGTTTTAAGGGTTAATCTTGTCATTGTTTTAAACACTTACGGATTTTGTCGCGGTGCGGACTTTTCTTTGGTCCTCCCGTGACCACGGCTGCTGGAAAGTAGCCGAAACGTCGGGAAAAAGAAAAGTGCACCGCGACAAAATCTGTAAGTGTTTAAAACAATGAACAATATTCGCGTAAACATAAGGTTAATCTTGTCGATTAGATGTGTAACAAATTTGACGACTTTGTGTTTTGAAAACAAAAAGTTTTCTGTATTTCTGGATCATGTATATAATACAAATCTTAAATATATGTACCTATAGTTTAAATGCATTTAATATATTTTCGCTGTCTGATAAACAATTACGTATCAAATTATAGTTTAAAAAAGCATAATGCTGTATTCATTATATATTTCGAAAATAATTATAACTGTTATTTATGAACATCTTTCAAATATCATCAAATCATTAGCAAAAAAATCACGTCAAAAAACCGATCAAAAATTCATTACCGTAAAATATATGCTAATTTATAAAAACGTCAGTTTTTTCGCTTGCGGTAGCCCTGATCCGTGGTAATACAATTCAAATAAGTGCAAGACGTATAGCGGGCGCTCCGGTTTATTTGTCGAGCGATATAGGACGGCTCACGGCGCGCCAAATGTGTTTATGGAACATCCTGTTGGACGTATATTAATAGTGAAGTGAAAAGTGTTTCACTTCACAGTTTACAGGACTTCATTTATATGGCTTGCTCACATCTCCACGTTATGACGTCAACGGGATACATGGCGGTCGTTGCCGTGTCGTGCAAGTATACGGTCCGGCAACGTTCGCCGTCTTTTTTAACAATAACAGAAGCTACCTGGTTTCATAATGATCGGTTAAGTAGTTTTCATTTGAAAGAGAAACAACTAAACAAACAAACATTCATATTTATAATATTACTAGTTTTTGCCTGCGAAATCGTCCGCGTGGAGTTCAGTGTCCATACAAAATTTTAACCACTTTTTCACCCCGTTAGGGGGAGAATTTTCAAAAATCCTTTCTTACCGGATGCCTACGTCCTCACGCAAGCAAAATCCGTTCAGTAGTATCGGCTGTCCGTTAATAGATGAGTCAGTCAGGTTTGCCTTTTATATATTTAGAAGATTAGAAGAGTAAGGATAATAATTAATCTAGACAGTTAAATGAAATTTAGATAGGTAAGTGTTTGTAATTTAAAATAACAAGTTTTCACTTAATGCGAAAGTATATTCGGTACTTACAATAAAATATCATTTTTTTTTTAATTTTGTCTGTCCGTCTGTCTGTCTGTTCGTTTGTTCCCGCTAATATCTGAAACGGCTGGACCGATTTTCACAAAACTTTCACTAGCAGATAGCTGAAGTTATAAGGTCTAACATAGGCTACGTTTAAAAAATATGGTTCCGTTTCCGTTAGTTCTATGCAAAGGCTACGTTTAAAAAATACACATTTTCGAATGGAACACTATGTATATAGATTACGTAGGGTAAAATTCGGATAGTTGCCCCACTTTAAAATTATCCCTGTAGTTATTAAAGTTATACAAATTAAAAATAATTCAACGTGTTCATCCAAAAGTAGGTATTTAATCTTTTCTAATTACTAATTTTTGTAAGCCTAAATAATCTGAATTTTGAGTAACTCACTGGACCTCCAAATACGGGGATAGTTGCCTACTATAGCAGATAGTTGTCTAACGTTACAAATGCATCGGCAATATTCCTAACATAGCGAAATGAGAACTGAGGCATGTATCCAACCAAGGCAACTATCCGGCTTTTACCCTATATTTTATACTCAGTCTACTCTACATCGCTGAGCCGGGATCACCCTGTGTATACATTACCGAAGTGGGAACACTCTGTATGCTGTGTAAACAACATCAATATTTATTGTACACCCTGTAGAATCCTTTTTGTCGACGATATTCTTAGAATAGTGTAGATCTTCTTACACTCAAATCTCAAGGCTTTTTATTGTACAGCTTACAAAAAAAATAAAATCAGTAGGGTGAAAATATTTGTATTAATAGTTGTAGCTATTTAATAGACTAGCATTTGCCCGCGGCTTCATCCTCATTAAACTGGGATACACACAATATATTTATTATATTTAGCTTATCCGTTATTCTGATTTTAAGTTTCATTCGTTGTCCGCAAAAACCACTGTTGCGTTGTTGGACCGATTTTGATGAAATTTGGCACAGATGTAGAGTAGAGCACGAGGAAGGATATAGGCTACTTTTAAAATGTACAGTTTCTGCGAAATTAACTTTTGCGCGCACGAAGTCGAGAGTGAATCATATCACTATCTAATATACTATATAATTACTTTTGGAGTTAGGACAAATAAAAACGGGTTTGACGTGAGACTACCATTTTATAGTTTCAACATATCGGGACAGGATTGTAACTGTATTATTGCCAGATTTAACTAATCTTTTTTTTTTCGAATTTAACGAATCAACTTTAGGTACAAATTTACAGAATTTACTGTACAAAGCATCCAAATACGGATAAAAAGGCTTAAGTTTTTAAATTTAGACAATAGACATAGTACTTATGTAAAATCTTACTATTACTGAAACATGCATTTGTTTTAAATCAGTAAAATTCTTATATTTTTCGAAAGGCAACTTAAATATGGACCGAAAAATGCAAAAAGGACAGTGGCGACAGATCGAAAAAGTACAGTACCTAATCAATTGCTAATTGATTTTTTTATCATGAATAACTACATGAATTGTTTCAAATCCTTGTGTATTTTTTTATGACAGTGATATACATAAACTTAGTATATAAGGTAATAAAATCAATTTTGTATTTTTCGTCATACTTTTTTTTAATGCTCTCCAACGATCTCACTTTTGTGATGACTGTATTGCGTCAACGGTTGATCGTAGATATGCCAATTCAAACTAAGCACGTTTTCCATATAAGTAATCTACCAAAGTATCACGGATGCATCCTTTCTATAGAAATATTCTCAATTCCGCTTCTGCAACGTTTTCAAGCCGGAAAATGTAAGACCAAAATATAGTTTTCTTTGACCGATTTTATTTACTCTCAGATACAAACTAGGACTGTAAACGTCTTTCAAATATTCCGAGTACCTTCAGCTTTCAGACTCGCTACGTTAATATTAAATATAATATTTTAAATACTAATGTATCTAGTTCGCTGGTCAAAAGGAGTATTTTCGTAATTGGTTGACTTTATATACAACTAGCTGACCTGGTGATATTTATGAGGTTTTTTTATAAAAAAAAACTAGATGTTGCGCGCAAAAGATAACAACCCTGTAGAAACCGTGCATTTTTTCGCGATGAAAAACCTATGTCTTTTCCCGTGGTCTACTTTATATCTGTGCGAAATTGTTCCGTTTCATAATTACATCGTATCACCGGTATAAATCGGTGGTAAATGTTTGAAATTAGTTTCGCAGGATTCATTATTATATTAATACCTGTGTGACATATTTCAGCACAGTAAGTTAAAAGGTTTGAGTTGTATATTACGGTTTCTTGTTAGCAATTTAACAGCTAATTGTCTCCTACAATGATACTACTCTTGCCCGCGACTTCGACCGCATGGAGTTCGGTTTCCATACAAAATTTTAACCCTTTTTTCACCCCTTTAGGGGGCATATTTTCAAAAATCCTTTCTTAGCGGATTCCTACGTCATTACAACTATCTGTATGCCAAATCCGTTCTGTAGTTTCGGCTGTACGTTTATAGATGTGTCAATCAGTTTTGCCTTTTGTATATTTAGAAGATATTATTATAATATCTTTGGACGCTTCTCACTACGTCAATCTGGTCCATTGATAAGTACCTATGTAACCCGAAGAACTTATGTAGCGGGAACCAGTCTGAAAGTATATATAATACTTTTATATTATACATATATTTATGATAATATACTTGACATAGTAAATTTAATACACATTCATGACACAGGAACACAGAAAACTTATATTTTGTTGATTCGAGACTGTGACCTCTGGCTTAAGCGCCAACGCGCTAACCACTGAGCCACAGCACCTTTTCCAAAGGTATGAACTCCTAAACCTAATTCCGTTCCAACCAAACTGCACTAAGAACATTACCTCGAACTACTTCCCAGCCCTAACTTCTGCCTTCTACTTTCCTCGCCATTACCGCCCTAAGGGTCTGAGCCATAAAGTTCCGAGTACCCTAGTAAATGGACGTACGGACTACGCGACGTGACAGAAGACGTAAGATCGGGACTATATTATGATTCGGAATCCGGAAGTCCGGGGAAAATTCAGAGCATTGGAAATAGAACTCTGCATTAATAAAATAGAGCTGAAAATCGAACACGCAAGTGTTGGATCGACAATCGACATTTTGATTTTCAACTCTTATGTATTAGCCCAAATTTATGTATAATCATATCAGTTAATTGAAGCGAAACTTTCAGTACTTTTACGAGAATATTGCGAACGGAAGAGTACGATAATTGGAAAAGTTAAAGTTCAAATGGAGAAACCATCTCCACCACCAAACATCTACCACCAAGGTAGTATGTGTTGTTGTTATTTTTTTATTTCTGCATTTCTAACTATTATTAAAAAAATAGCTTTCTGCAGACCTAAACTTATCTGTACCAAATATCATACGCCTCCATTCGCACAATTCTAGGTGACGGACATAGGCTACTTTTTATCGCGACAATATGTACGGGGTCCGGCGGGATTTATTTATGAACGCACGAAGTCGGGGAACACTAGGAACATCCAGGGCTTGTTAACGTTACCAAATAACACCAAAAATTACGTTAATTAACGGTAATTTTATAAAAATACTTTGGTAACGATATTAATTTAACGTTATTTGATACTTAACAATATTTTTAACGTTATATACTAACGTTATTTTATTTTGTAAATAACAGTATTTATGGTATATATAACGTTATAATATAGGGAGCGTCGGTAGCGCAGCGGTTTTATCCATGTTTGAGGTAGGTAGGTAGGTACAATAATATATAAGAATATAACAATATAATAGCCGACGCGACGAAGCTAGTGCATGTTCGTTCTGTCACTTCGAGACGGGGCGCAGGCAGGGAAATACGTAACGTTATATAAAATAACGTTAATTAATTACAATACTTTTTCTTAACGTTACTTTCATGTACCGATAAAAATAAATTTATTTTTCATAACGTTAATATTTATTCCTAACGTTATTCCGTGAAACACAGGCAACGTTAACAATTTAATAACGTTAATCAAGCCCTGGGAACATCTACGTAATAGATATTATTAAATTGGATGATTAGAGTTTATCATGTACGTTATCGCCAATTAGTCGTTTAACATACTCGTATTATGTCATCCATATCAGTTTTCAGTTAGTCTTATCCCGTACTTCCCATAGTATGTACACACATTTAACCAGCCATTAGCCGCCGTTCCAGTTAATTTGTGAAAATTAATAAGTTGTTTTTAGGCAGCGCTCTCTCGGGACGGCGTTTGTATTGATTCTTGTTACAACTGTATGCCCGTGACTTCGTTTTCTAATTTCTAAAGCGTAATTTTTTATGGTATAAACTGAAAGACGAGCAGGCGGATCACCTGATAGCAAGCGATTACCGCCGCCTATGAACACCAGGTACAAGAACAGTTACAGGTACGGTTTCAACCTTGAAACCCCGAACCTCCCCTTGGGCCCCCGGTAGGGCACTAAGTCGGTGAAACATATTTTACGCTGATTTTCTATGATCCCATGGTATAATTTGCAGTCATATTAAAGGGTAGTTCTCCCAAGGCAAAAGTTATGTAAAATACGGTATAGAATTTTAATTAATGTAATTTGTTTGTATTTTGCGATTCCAATCCGTATAATTTCCCTGTTATATCGGTTTTAGTCCAAAATCCCTAAGCTGTGTATGCATACCTAATCGCCATTTTGAATTCGACAAACAACTGATGATTTTTAGATATTCCTGAAACATTAATAACGCTTCAGATTAAACGAAACTAGATTTTTGTTGAATGATTTATACGTTTCATGAATAAATCGAATTGTTTTCCAACATAATACTTCATGAAATAATTGAATTTCAACGTTCGCGTTGGGAAAAAGTTATTTATTTTGTTGAATAAATTAGAATTTAGGATTGAGCGCTCTCAATTTATCAATGAAAGATTAGTTTATTGGATAAACCTTTGTGATTGACAGTTATTATGATTTACTATCAGAGATATTCGTCGATTCGTATTCCACATATTTCGTCGGAGCTAGCGGGTTCGATCCCGTCAAAGTAACAAAAGTTCCTGAGTCATGGATGTGTATTAAATATGTGTATAATATGATAAAAAAGCTTAAATATATGTTTGGTATGAAAGAAATATGGGAAGTATATTTGTTGTTTGGTACCTGTAACACAAGTTCGTCACATACTTACCACGGGACCCAGGTCACATTCCAGGTCAGCTTCACACCACGTCACCAGTGACGTGGTGTGAAGCGTCCCTAGATATTATTATTATATTTATTTTAAAGTTAAACATTACAACCAAGTAGACGACGGAGAATTATCGTTTACATGTGGGAACCATAGCTGTAACAAAATATTCCTCCCATAACTTCTGCAATCAGCTCGTGGTTTCTCGATCATTGGAAACGAAACACAAATTCAGCCAGAAATCTGTGCTCTGAATATAGATAGCTCGTTCCTTCTTAAACTGTGCCCCTGGGAAATATGGCTTCCCAGTACATATGACACTTCTTCCGAACTTTTCGGAAACATAAAATAAAATAACACACCATTTGTCTTATTTTATATATACACGGGGTGTGTTTTGTTTCGTAAATATACAATGTGCTCAACTTACGAGATGTTTTGCGGGAATTCTCGCAATTTATTTGGATATATATTTCAATAAAGGACACTTTTAAATAAAAGAGAGCTTAGCCAACGCAGTCGTTAATTGCAATGACGATCTTCGAAATTGAAAATAGTAATATGGAATTTATATAACGTTCGCTGAATGAGATTGTGTGCGGTACGTGAATACCCTACATTTCGATTTCTAATTTCGTCATCGTAATTAGCGATTACATTTAAGCTTAGGTGGCGTAGCCAAGATGTAGTCATTGTTTGCGATGACGCAGTTTCAAACAAAAAAATGTATATTACGTAAATGACATAGCGCGATTATACGTCAATATATATCGTCATCGTAATTTAGGCATCTTGGCTAAGGGCCCTGTTTCGTTAAGTATATCTCAAACTAGAATGTGTAGGAGATAAATATGGCTACCAAACTAGCTGGCAGATAGAGAGAGACAACGAAGTGATCCTACAAGAGTTCTGTTTTAAGTATGGATGTAAGTAAGTAAGATGAAGTATGGAACACAAAAACCGGCCAAGTGCGAGTAGGACTCGAACATGAAGAGTTCTGTACAAAACTGTTTTTAGTATTCATTGTTATAACGGCAACAAAAATACATCTGGGAAAATTTCAACTGTTTAGCTATCGCGGAGATCCAAACGGACGGACAGACAGTGGAGATTTAGTAGTAGAGTCCCGTTTTTACCTTTTAGGTACGGAACCCTATAACACACACAGTAATTTTATATAAAACAACCGAGCCTTAATGAAATAACAACAATGGCCCTGGTTGATTATTATCATCGTTGGGTAATACGTAGAGACCTTAAGAGACAAAGAAGACCTCAAAGGCAAAAACTCACAAAAACTCATACCAAATAACTACATATATACTTCTATACTTAATATTATAAATGCGAAAGTGTGTCTGTCTGTCTGTCTGTTACCTATTCACGCTTTAACCGCTGAATCGATTTTTATGAAATTTAGTGAAATACTTTGGGTCCCGGTAAAGGACAGGATATTTTTATCCCGAAAAAGTAGTGTTCTAGTTAAAGTTTCTGTACTTAAGTTTCATTAATGTTTTTTTATAAGAAACCATAATCGGACTACGCAAATTATAGCCTATGTTACCCGGGCTATTACTACGAATTATATAGCCTATGTTACCCGGGCTGTTACTACGAATTATATAGCCTATGTTACCCGGGCTGTTACTACGAATTATATAGCCTATGTTACCCGGGCTGTTACTACGAATTATATAGCCTATGTTACCCGGGCTGTTACTACGAATTATATAGCCTATGTTACCCGGGCTGTTACTATGAATTATATAGCCTATGTTACCCGGGCTATTTACACGAATCTATTGACACCTAATTTATTAATGATCAGTAGTTTAGGCACCAAGGTAGAACAAACATACATACATACATAGACTGCCAAAATCATAACCCTTCCTTTTGGCTTCGCCGTATTCAGGTAAAAGGCTATTTTTATAGGCTGAAGCTTCAATTTAGTTTCCTCAAATGGCTTGACGAAAATAGCCACACTCAATATTCCTCAATAAGGATTCGTAAATACAAACCGTTGTTGAGGAATATTAACTTGAAAATAATATAATTGTGAACTTGAATATTCAAGTTCACAATTGTATTATTTTCAAGTTATCAATTATATTTTCGAGTTTCCGTCAAGTGACTCTCCAGCCTCATTGGCCAAATCAAGTCGAAATTTGTAGGAATGGGTTGGGCGTTCTATTAAAATCATTACCCTTAACCTCGAAATTTAAGGGTCCCAGGAGTCCCTACCTCCTGAATAGTAAATAGATTCGTTGGAAACCCTCATTCTTATGTCGAGCATATTAAATTGACTGTAAGATATTTTTACCTTTCGTCCGTTCGAATGCTTGGGACATTTGCTAAACTAGAATTCTATTTAGGGATAATCCTAAATAGAATTCCAGTTTTTGCTATTAACTTATGATTCAAAATCAAAGTATTTTTTTATTCAATGTTGGTATTTTTTAATACACTTACTGAACGTCGAATCTATGTGATGCTTACCACTGGATAAGCAACTTATTTGTAACTATATTATATTTCAATTAAATTTAAAATCTATTACTCCAAGTTAATTTGTATTAAAAATAAATAATAAATAATTTATTAGACATAATCATACAAAAAGTATGTTTTTTTTGTTATTTTTCTAAAGTCCGGTATTTTTGTTATATCACTAGTTTATATTTTCAATAGCGCTTTTGATTTAATAATAATAGCATTTAAAGCACTATAAACCACAAAATATTAATAAACCTTTTACTTTTAAGAAAGGAAAAATTCGCCAATGTCCTTTGGTACAGTCACAGAATTAGACTACATGGAATGAACTTCTTTTATGGCAGCAAAATGTACAGTTCTCGCGGGATTTTCTCTTACGAAGTCACTAGCAATATCCAATAAAATGTCAATATTACGAAGTCACAATATCAAAGAGAAAGCAGGTAACAATGTGCCTTTCATTACATCTTTAATTAGACAATTGTAATTGCTAAAGGTGTAATTTGAGTTGCTGTAATTACTGTAATACGTATTACTATAATATTACTGTCATTTGTAATTTGGATCAATAAACACATTACGCGTCATGTTCGTAATTGACGTAATAAAAACGGGTAGGTAATTGTAGAGTTTTATTACTGTAATTATGGACGCTAACATCATGTTTAGGGATACAATCAGTAGTCCCTTACAATTAGGATCGTATAAAGAAATTGAGGTGGAATAGTTTCCAGTACTGCTGCCGATACGAGCTGGATAAAGCCTCCACACGTACAGCTCAGAACGCGGGAAAAAACCGCGCGCCGTAGCAACTCACATATCTAAACGATTGTGTAGATGGATCCCGAAGACGGATCGCATGATGGTAAGCGATTACCATCATCCATGGACACTCGCAACACCAGAGGAGTTACACTTATAACTCCTCTGGTGTTGCGATGTGCGTTCCCGGTCCTTAAAAACCCCAATCTCCCCTTGGGCCTCCGGTAACCTCTCAGCGAAACACAACGCAAGCGTAATTCACGCCGGTTTTCTGTGAAGTCGTGGTATTTATCCGGTCGAGCCGGCCTATTCGTGCCCAAGCACGCTCGGGCACGAATAGGCTCTCCCGCTATTTTCTCAGGCCTTCCGTATTCCGGATCACATAGTCCTAGCCGTAAAAAAACGAAATCAGTGCAAATAATAACCGGGTATAAACTATGATAACCGGCTACGGGTCTGTTCCGTCTGGTCTATTCCGGGCGCGCACTGTGCGGAAAATCAAAGCCCGTGCCCACCGGAGCGTGGCCGACGTGGGCAACGTGGGCACCTGCTCGCTTCATTTAATCACTTACTAAGAACTGAAAAATATTATTCGGATATTATTCTGATCAGTATTTGGACTATTTTGCTAAGTCCGTTTGAATAGGTCCAAGCCACCGTGGATTGAAATTCACGTTATTTTATAGGGTATACCCGTAAAAACGGGAATTACTGAGACTTTGCTATCCATCCGTCTGTCTGTCTGTCCATCTAGAGTTATAGACAGTTGAAATTTTTATAGATGGTGTATTAGTTACTGTTGTCGCTTTACCAACAAATACTAATAAATATTCAAGGGGGCAGCCCACAAAATATTAATCTGCAGTCTGCACACATTCCTCCAAATAAATAAACTTTAATTTAAACGGCCAAATTTCACAGTTCTCCGGTTGCATAATTGTCGTAAAACTGTAAAACTGACCATTTTTGTTTCACATAATAATAATAATAATAAAAGAATGGATTTCATAATATATAGGTACTGTTGGGTACTAATCTGGCAAATTATATTCTATATAATATAATGTAGTATTTGTTAAATCTATATATAAATTGTAGAATCATAGAATAATTCACAAAAGCGCTTGATTTCTAAAGTATATTCAATACAATATAAATGTGTATAATATTATATCGTATGTACATAGGTGTACATCAAATTACGTGACGCGTAAATATCCTTGACTGCTTATTTATGCATTATTTAGGCTAGCATTCTAATAGGGAAAGTACCTACAGCTACTCTCCCTATTAGTTTAAAGTCATTAATACTTTATATTCTATAAGCACACTCGGAAAGTAGGGGCAGTTTGACCCGCCTACATCACATCTGTTACATTTCCAATAATTCTTTATGCGGGATCATAATATTACACCCACGTCTGTGAAAGTCATTTGTATTATTCACAGAAACAATTCAGATGATATTATGAGAAGAATACTTATTTTTTACTAGCATTTATCTGTGAATTCGTCCGCGTGGAGTTAGGTTTCCATGCAAAATTTTAACCTCTTTTTCACCCCCTTAGGGGCAAATTTTCAAAAATCCTTTCTTAGCGAAATAGCCTTTCACAACACTAGACTGATGTTGTCCGTGACTTTGTGCGCGCTAAAATCTTGCATAAACCTACATTTTGTCGCAGTAAAAAGTAGCCTATGTCCTTCCGAGTGGTCTACTCTATATATGTGCCAAATTTCATCATGATCGGTTTAGTAGTTTCGGAATATATTCGATGCAAGCAAACAAATATCTCTTTATATTATATTAGGATAGACAAGAATATGTACACTTTTCATTGTTAGAGTTCGAATGTCATGTTGTGTATGACTGATGTCATATGAAACGTGTATCTTTTTCATTACACAATGAATAAATGTCAATCTTTAAAAGCTATTTTAAAATATTCTGCGCGTAGCGTCGCGTATTTTCGCGATGTAAACTGACTCTAATTATCTTCCCCCAACTAGCCTTATATATAATTAACTAGTGAATACAATTCTTCCTTACACACTCTCGTAGGATAATGGTAGGACAGGAGGACATGAGAGTAACATAAACCGTAATGCGCGTAC
The DNA here is from genome assembly GCA_905404095.1 of Glaucopsyche alexis. Classification (NCBI taxonomy): domain Eukaryota; kingdom Metazoa; phylum Arthropoda; class Insecta; order Lepidoptera; family Lycaenidae; genus Glaucopsyche; species Glaucopsyche alexis. The sequence continues at coordinate 1,326,549 of FR990060.1, forward strand.
GTGACGGATAGACCGGTCTGGATAAGTTTTGAGGGTGCAAAAATTCTAAAGTCTTTTATTTTTTGCATATAGTTTCCGGACCTTCTTCTTAGTCTAAAATTTGATTTTGTGCCATTTTGGATGGCTGCGTTTGTAGCAATTTAGGTTTTTGTGTCTTTCATGGATATTGGCCCAAAAGTAAATTATAGCTAAAAATTTTACTTTCACGATATTAAGGAAAGAGTAACCGATGCACATATGCAGTTTGAGTCGTATCCAACCAGGGGTTTTCTGATATTCGGCTACTATATAAAACATGGTCCCACCAGGCCCACAACTATTCTAATGTCTGACAAATCTTAAAAAATTGTTCAGAGTGTTAATATCTGAGTCTGTAAGAAAGTAGTGCCACATTCGGCAATTTCGTATAAAGATATTCCATTTTTTTTCCTCAAACTCGCTATAAAAACTACTAATGAAACTTTTAGTTAGTAGAGTTCATATCTATATGATGATTATGGTGTTACAAAACACTTTCTATAAGTTTAATCATGTTTATCCGCGGGATTTTTTATTAGAATGTAAAAAACTCACTTTTATCATGTATCAATGGCGAATACGGGGTGCGGGCCTCTCGCCACGCGGGGAGGGGCCCAAGTTTCATATTAATACGACAAAATGAAATGACAATTTATGTGACAACTTGACAAGTAATAATGTTCTAAATGCGAAATTTATAATTTCAATTTTAAATTTATTTCATGTTTAATGATGCCAAGACGAGACCATAATATTATGACTCGCCAATAAAAAATGTCTTCAGATCTCGTCTAGAACCTTCTGACTCCACTCTATGTTCTCTAACTCTATAAAGCTTGAATTTACTAACTCGTAAAGTAGAAAATAGGCTTAAGATAAAAAATATTTTAGTCACTGTTCATAGCTTTTATGTTAGAGAATACAATGTTCTGGCACAACGACGACGCTCGAATATTGCTAGTGTGGGGTGTGCCTTATACAAAAGCTCATGAAGTAATGAAACGCTCAAGCTATGCATTTTGACTCATTAGACGGATCGCGCTAGCTGTTTTTTAGTGGGAAGTGGAAAAATTCTAATGTTGCTGAATTTTTTCTGTACCTATATGTAGTTGATAGAGTAGTCCCTAGGGAGTTAATAATTAAGTTTTGTGCCATGTCTGCCTATTGCCTTTTCAGCAATTCGATTATTTGTGGTTAATTTTTCCGTGGCTGCGTAACGTGAGACTTTAAAAAAATAAAAAGTCAAGGAGTGTTCCCAAAATGGCAATCAAAGTTTAAAATTGATGTAATTCAAAGGTAAGTTATACAAAAAACAAAATAACTTAAAGATAAAAAAATCATAGCTTCTAAAGTATTAGCTTCTAAAGTATTAGAAGCTATGATTTTTTTATCTTTAAGTTATTTTGTTTTTTGTATAACTTACCTTTGAATTACATCAATTTTAAACTTTGATTGCCATTTTGGGAACACTCCTTGACTTTTTATTTTTTTAAAGTCTCACGTTACGCAGCCACGGAAAAATTAACCACAAATAATCGAATTGCTGAAAAGGCAATAGGCAGACATGGCACAAAACTTAATTATTAACTCCCTAGGGACTACTCTATCAACTACATATAGGTACAGAAAAAATTCAGCAACATTAGAATTTTTCCACTTCCCACTAAAAAACAGCTAGCCGCCCGCGTAGGTACAGTAAGTAGTAACTTACTGTACCTACGCGGGCGGAGCTGCGGGCACCAGCTAGTTTTAACATAAAACTAACAAGCAATAAATAAAAAAAAAAAACATTTTATTTCCAGTTTCACAAATTAATGCTTTTTATAATACTAATTAAAAATTATAATAAAATTACAAATTAAATTAAGACTAACGTTAGGTATTATAAATCAATTATTTTATAAGACTAACATTATTATAAATTAATGCTAAACATAGTAAACATATAATATCGAAAAGCAGTATAAGGATCGGTCCACATTCGTACGTAGTGCTCTGATGTTTCACTAGGCTCGACTTGGCGGGGCCCTGCCGTGCCCCTAGATATAAAATTGTCAACGGGATGAATAACAATATAAACAAATATTATTTTGTTGGTTTGTAAAATGTATTTAATTATATAAATTATTACAATCAATTAATAACCTAATAAATAAGTCCTTAACCACGAGTATTAGAAACATGTATTCAGCAACCTACGTATAAAATTCAAGCGTTGAAATAATTTATTTATTTTTTATTAAATAATACTATATATACAATAAATATGATGTAGCTGAAGATACTATTCGGTTAAACGACTAATTTCAAGAACTAAAATTAGGTATTTGAAATTGTAATTTTTTTGGTGTTAGATAACCGAAGTTTCATGTGGAAGCCTATCGGATATCAAATTTTACTGTGCATTTATGTATTGTATAAAATCAGGCTACAATTACATTCAGCTTCGTCATTCGTGCTACGCAAACAAAGTTGCGGGCAAAAGCAAGTTAAAATTTTGTAAATTTCGCTGTAAAATGTGAAATATAAAAATTTTGAAATGTAGTCGAATGAGTGACATTTTATCATACACATTTACGTATATGTGTAATGTGTATGTTGTAGTGCGAATATTCCACAATACTTCGACCGCATATTATAATAATATTATTTTTGCATTTTATTATTTAAACCCTCAATGAAAAAGGCACAAACTTGGAATATAGATTCTTTATGACTTAATAATATTGAATACGTGAACTTTATTTAACGATTATGTGTTTTTGGAACGCTTTTAGCTTAGGGAAACTAAAAAACTTAATTTCTCGAATCGCAGTCGCTTAATGTGGCACAAAATTTGGAATTAGGCCTATTTTAGTGGTCTTAAACAGAAAATAGTCGTTTATCACACTTTAGAATTTTTGCCGGTACTGTTTTCAAAAAATGACCCTAAGTCATTTTTTACTGGACGAAAACGACGCAAATTAAGTCTCCATACTCTGGAAGCTGTCCCAGTTAAGATACCATTAATATTTTAAACTTTAAATCAATATTGCCACTTTTATAGCCATATAAAAAAATCAACCACAAATAATGGAATTGCTGAAAACGCAGTGGGCAGAAATGGCACAAAACTTAATGATAAGCTCCCCAGGGACTACTTTATCAACACACAAAAATTCAGCGACTTTAGAATTTTTTCCACTTACCACCTCGAATACGCCTAGCGCGACCCGTCTAGGACGTGTGTGTACTGTGTAGTGTCCTACCCACTACGTCAAGGTCAATGACTAACCTCAATAAAAAGAGGTCACTTTTAATGCGGAAAAAGTGTGGGAGACATTATTATTGACAGAATAAATTTGTCAATACTAGTCAACACATACAAAAAAGAGAACAGCAATATGGCCCGCACACAAGGAATATTACTGTCAATATGAACATTATTGACAATAATATTGCACGTGTGCGGCCAGCCATTGGCGACGAGTGTAATACGTCATATACTACGCAAATATACTATTTAAAAACCTATTCAAGAGCATGTCAGGATAATATGGCTAAGGATGGTTCCGTAACTATCAACGTGCAATAGGTTTTCTTAAAATTACTCAAAAGGTTTATTGTCCGATTTCGCTCAAGAAACATAAATTCCTAAAGATTTTTTATAATGATCTATCAGCATGAAAAGTTAAAAGTTTCTGTCCTTTATAGCTTAGAAAATACAAGCTTATAAAGCACTTTGGAGGCCGATATCTCAGAAATAGTCAACTATTGTAATCAATGTGTAAGAAGTCATATTGTATTAAACATAACCTTTATTTCAAAAAATCTATTTGACGATACCCCACACGATGGGCTAGAATGGAAAATATATTCCATCCCTTCTTCACATGAGAGCTACCCCTAAAGTAAAAAATAATATTATGATTTTATGATGCCAAAACAAAATCTGTACAATATTTAAATACACCGAATTTCACCAATTTATTTACATTAGATAGACAGACAGACAGACAGAAGGGCACAGTCAAACTAAAAGTGTTCCTCAAGTTCTACGGAATCCTATAAAGCTGTTTTGTAATATGCGTTCCGCGAGGCCTTTTTAAAACTTTTCACATATTCTAAACAAAAAAGTTACACCCGAGTTAGGGGTCATATTTTCTGCCTTGAAAAATGTTTAAACGGTCTAAGAAAAGCGACCCACGTCAGTTAATCCTTTGCGAGCTCGAAGGTATTCGCGGTTATTTTTTTAACAACATGACGTGTGTTCCCTGTTTTTGTTTAGAAGAACAATATTTGTGCTTACATCTTTTGAAGTCACATATAGGATATGCGCGGTACTTTGAGTATCTTAAATGTTAAGTCGTTTATAAATAAAGCCAGCCGTTTTTCGAAGCATATTTACATTATTTCATTTCTTGAACTGGTGTTTCGCCTCAGTAGGCGTAGTAGGCGTTTTTAGGATTACGTACCCAAAAGGAAAACGGGACTCTATTTCTAAGACTCTGCTGTCCGTCCGTCTGTCTTCCCGTCCATTATGGATAAAATTTGGTATAGTTATATATTGTGTACAATATATAACTATACCTGATTTTATCCATTTATATTCATAATTAGGTACATAAGTTAGATGGCAGATAAGCAGACAGACACTATAAATAGGTGGGTTTATTATTAAATTTAAGTTATAATTCATGTATGCCAATAGGCCGATAGCTATTCACAAAAATAATTATCGACAAAGACAAAGGTAGCTTCATAAACACTTTCCACGAAATTAATTTCATAAAACTTCTAAGACAATAGAATAAAAGTTGTGTAAAGAATTTATATTTCTTATTCTGTAATTTAATTTCGCGAAATTAAGTTTGTTATGAGGCTTTTATTTCGTTGGTTTTTGGTAAAATGTGTTATCGTTTGGAATTAACGAACATTAACTTCAAAGATAAAATAAAGTCCGCTAAAAGTCTTAATTGTTTTGTGCCTTTTGTGAATAATAATAATGCTAGATATCTATATATCTACATATCTATATACTAATATAATAAAGAGGAAAAGTTTGTGGGTTTGGATGGGTGGATGATTGTTACTATTTTACGCAACAATTACTGAACGGATTTCAACATTTGGTATGGTAGTAGTTTATGCTTTGGATCAATACATAGGGTACTTTTTTTAAGGTCATTAGTATAGATATCTGTTCCACATTCAAATCGAATACAAAACACGATATAAACCGTTTATCGCTTTACGGGACGGTTGTCCCTATGGGCCGACAGACGGTAGTGCCTACCGAAAGGGGTTACATTTTGTCGTGTTCAGCTGTGTAAGTTTCTATATAAATATGGTGGTTCCGCTTAAAACAATCGCCAGTGGCAAGTTAAAAGGGCGGGAAAATAGAATTTTCTATTTAAGTTTTTCTAAATCTTCAAGTCCAATAGGTGTAGTCAAAGTAAATAAATCGTCAGTGCAGTCAATGAGTCATTTTTAGTTGATTCAGTAAAGTGGTAGACGCTTTACTGAACCTTCCTAGGGAGTTTTGGAGAGAACACAAATAGCACCCTTTTTAAAGTTGTACCACTTGCCCAGACTTGTGCACGTTAACGAATAGTTAATGGTTAATATTCTACCAATATTACATAATATTAGGTACCGTATAACACAAATTTATGAAAGAAACACAAAAACACAAGGTTACTCTTCCACGTCCACGCTAAAACTCTCCGGTGTATGTTATAATATGGTTTGGCCTACTAAGTGTAAACCAAAGCCTTTTGGAAAAATAGTATGGGTACTTTAATTAGGTATTGAATTGAAAAATATTATTTACATCTATAGATTTTGTCTATAGATGAAATAAAAACTCTTTTTACATTGATGTGATAAGAAATTCTATAAAACGAATAACCTAACCTAACCAAGAGCATGTCAGGACATATCTAAGGAGGGTTCCGTAACTATAAACGCGTAATATGCTTTTTTATAAATACTCCAAAAGTTACTGTCCGATTTGGTTCAAAATAGTTTTCCTAAAGAGTTTTTAGCGTGATCTATCAGCATGGAAATTTTCAAGTTTCTATCTCCTATAGTTTAAAAATGCTAAGGGGGGGACCAACTTACAAAGTACTTTAGAGGCCGATTACTCGAAAATGGTCAACTTTATAAAAAAGTAACATATGAAACCTTGCCTTTATTTTAAAAGACCTATTCTACGATACCCCACACGATGGGGTAGAGTGAAAAAATATTTTTCATCCCCACTTCACATGTATGGAGAGCCACCCTTAAAATATAAAATTACTATTTTTTTATGATCCCGAAACCGTGATCTATACACAATCTATAACTGAACCAAATTTCATCAATTTATATTCATAGTTACAGGAGCTAGAGGCGCGGACAGACAGACAGACAGACAGACAGACAGACAGACAGACAGACAGACCGACAGACGGACAGAGCGAAACTATAAGGGTTCCTTAAGTATTACGGAACCCTAAAAAGCTAAAAAAAGACAATAAAAATACATTCGATTAATAAAACTTGCGAGAAAATGGATTCACATATTTTTGAGGATTTTACTTCTATCGCGACCTTGAAAAAATACAGTTCGGACTGTGTCCAAACCGCGGAGGGATCATGCTAATTACGACGTCAAATTCATATACAAATAGTTTATCTAAATATATAAAAGGCAAACCTGACTGACTCATCTATCCATGCACAGCCGAAACTACTAACGGATTTCGCTGAAATTTAGCATACAGATAGTTGTGATGACGTAGGCATCTATTAAGAAAGGATTTTTGAAAATTCACCCTCTAAGGGGGTAAAATAAGGGATGAAAGCTTAAAACCTAATTTCATGAGGGCGAAGCCGCGGGCAATTAATGATAGTTCCCAATAAAATATTAGCATTACAGAAGTAACGTTCCCTCAAATCATAGCACGTGGTTAAAACTGTGGAGAATGAGCTGTCATCAGTATGGCAGATCGGACTATCAGCCCCGCGTATTTACACGTTCGGAGCGCGGCTTGGAATAGTACATGCTTTTCCCCGTGGTTTAAACTGTACGTGCGATAGTGTATCACTCTTACTATAATAGCTCCCCGACTTAATAACACCGACCTCGGTGACGGTGGCCGGTTTCATTGAAACCAGGTCAGCTACGCAGGAGTAATTTTACAGTGCCCAAGTGTGTGCGCAGTACACAAGAGCACTCTCTCTTCCTTTACTCTCATAATCCAGTAGGACGGATAACCGACACGACTGGCGAGCGATTAGGCGCAGGACCGACTTTTTACATGCCCATCCGACGCATGGATCATCTTTCTTGTCGGACAATCAGGTGATCAGCCTGCATCGTCCTAATCAAACTTGGAAACTACATTTTTTTGTTTTTCCAATGGGGTAATCGAACCCACGACCTCCGAGTCGAAAGCCAAGCCAACCACTGGACCACGGAGGCTGTAGGCTGTATGACTCTACACTCTACAGAATTCCATAACAACACCACACTAACAAACTGTAACTCACGAAACCCCAACCGTGCGAAATCTGTTTATAGTTCAAACTTCTACTGCGCGAACTCGTAATTAAATATGGAAGTAAAAACTTCCCGCACGAGACAAACCCAATTTTGTCACATTAACGGTGCTTTTTGGTAATATGAGTTTCTAGTTTCACTTTTTGTTTTTGTACTTTGTCTAGTGTTGATTAAATAACCTCGAGTATGTTTCGATAGTGATGTGTTATAGTACCCACACACCTTACAATCAATTGTCACATATTTACATAAACAATATACACCATAGATTGAACATAATAATATAAGGTTGTTCAAAATTAATTACGGATATTTTGGACCTAAAATGATCTACTACGAGTATGAAATTTGGCTAGTAAATAAAATTTTATCTGGAGGAAGTTCTGCAGAAAGCTAATATTTTTTAAATAATTCTTTAGAAAAAAATCATAAAATTAATTAAAAGTAATAAAAAATAACATACTACCTACCTCAGATTGTTAACACACTACCGCGCGTTTGATAGATACAATTTTATTACACGTTGGCGTTTGTCAATCTGTCACAACATTTACTTTTTTAAAGTTCCGTACCTCGAAAGAAAAAAAAAAAGGAACCCTACTATTAGGGTTCCGTTTTTTTTTCTTTCGAGGTAGTGATTCTATAATAATCACTTTGTTGTCCGTCCGTCTGTCTGTCAAGACCCCTTTTCTAAGGAACTCGTGGACGTATCAAGCTGGAATTTATATCAAATACTCAAGTCTATCTCCCCTTGAAGCTGTGAAAAAATCAAACTCCTAAGCCAACGCAATCAAAAGATACAGCCGGTAATGCCGCAAATTTCCGTAAATTTTCGACACTCGCAGGGGAATCAAAACCTAGACTTCGCACTTTGCCGGTTTTTTCTTTCTAAGAGGCCAAAAAAAAAGTTCAAACAAAAAAATATATAATATGATTTACCATGGATGAATTTCGATCACCGACCACAGGAATATCAGTAGTTATATCAAATACATCTAATATTAGCGTGAATTGAAATCAATACAACAAACTAGTTTGCGATACTAGCGAAAGTTTGGCGTTTGATGTACCGGGAGTGAGATAACATACGCACACACCTTTGATTACTTCGTGTCTTCACAGGTATAGTTTAAATATACAGATGGAGTATAGACATTATAGTGTTGATTTAGACGTCTTCATAGGTACAGTTTAAATACATAGACAGGAGCGATAAAGTGTTTGAGTTAGACAGATATTATATACAAAGTGGTTATTAATGCCAGACAGAACTATATAACGGAGAATACACTGGTGGGTATCATTGCTCGGTCAGGTCAACTTATAACTTAAAAAATATATGCCTACTATTGCCGTGTGAAATTAGGTTTTAAAATTTTATCCCCTATTTTACCCCCTTGGGGGTTGAATTTTGAAAAATCTTTCCTTAGTGGATGCCTACATCATATGAGGTATACGTGTGCAAAATTTCAAATTTCTAGCCTTTAGCCTGTGCGTTGATAGATATCAGTCAATCAGCTTTGCCTTTTTATATATTATACTAGTTGTTACCTGCGGCTCCGCCCGCGTAAATATAGATTTTTCGCGGTCGCGGATATGTGCATCAGTATGCAAATAATAGATAAAAACAATCCTTGATGCGGATTATATATCATGCTAAAATTTCAGCTCAATCGGTGCAGAACTTTTTGAGTTTTTGAAGCGTACACAAACCAACATAACATTTATATATATACAGTGTGCTCGGTTATCCGAATGAAATATTTAAACCAACATTAGGCCGTAATATTACATAAGTAATGACAGTACGCATTACTAAAAATGTTCGTGATTTACAGAAAAATAACATGATTAATATTTCCTGACAACTCGCACTTCGCATGGACACCCTCACACTGCCATACAACGCCGCCGCCTTCAAGGTCACGCGCTCACCGAATAGTACGGGCGTGCGGTTATGAATAGAATTTTAGTATTTTATAGGATAATTTGGTCAACGTTTAAGGTCACATGTTATATATATTTTTGGAACTAGAATCGAACACTCATTACGCTCCTTGAATATCTATTTTTGATAACCGACCATCCTGTATAGATTATACTTAAGATAGTGTTCTTCGAGTACTATCTTTTTTTACATAGATAACTCATGATAATATATTTCCATTTTTATTAACACTGAGATAAAATAAGCATAATCAAGTACCTATTCCTAATATGCATTTAAACAAAAACCCTATTGGCAAAATATGTTATAGCTTCTAACTACCAAAACGACCAAATAGCCTACCTAATTTAGCAACATTAAGTTCTTTATTACCTAATTAACAACGTCTATATTTTGCTCTCTATTACCTACCATTGGAGTATAAATCATAATAGATAATTAGTGTTTAGCATAACGCCAGCCTTTGGCTGCCCGCCAGAATTTACAATCTAACTCTATCGACGATTTAAAAATGTCACACACAGCAAGCGTGTGTAAAAAAAATATGTTTTGTACTAAAATATGGATAAAAATATTTAAACACGAAGTAAAGTATTAAAAAAACGGATGTTGCTTTTTATTGAATTTTTAAGACAATCTTTAAACATTATTTTGAGCGTTTTTATTTCGAAAATATTATCTTTTTTAGTAAGTGCGCTTGCACACGCACCGCAGATACGGAGGCGCCGTCAGATATTCTATGGCTATTGCCGCCGCAGTAGCTGCGGCGTTTCAACGCCACCGCAGTGGGGATGCGTGTGTAAGGCGTGTGTAATAGGTTACTAAATAGTTGCTACTTAACCACTACTTCGTTTTTTTTTTTGACAGTCTCCGTGGTCTAGTGGTTCGAGCATTGGCTCTCGACTCGGCAGGTCATGGGTTCGATTCCCGCATTGGATCAACAAAAAATGTTGTTTCTAAGTTTGGTTAGGACAATGCAGGCTGATCACCTGATTGTCTGACAAGAAAGATGATCCATGCGTCGGATGGGCATGTAAAAAGTCGGACCTGCGCCTGATCTCTCGCCAGTCGTGTCGGTCATCCGTCCCCCCAGTGGGACGGATGACCGACCTATCAATTCTTAACTTGTACTATAATCATCATCATCATCAGCCTCCGTGGTCTAGTGGTTAGAGCATTGGCTCTCGACTCCGAGGTCGTGGCTTCGATTCCCGCATTGAAACAACAAAAAATGTCGTTAAAAATTTTGATTAGGACAATGCGGGCTGATCACCTGATTGTCTGACAAAAAAGATGATCCATGCGTCGGGCATGTGAAAGTCTGACCTGCGCCTGATCTCTCGCCAGTCGTGTCGGTCATCCGTCCCACTGGGTTATGAGAGTAAAGGAAGAGAGAGTGCTCTTGTGTACTGCGTACACACTTGGGCACTATAAAATTACTCCTGCGTAACTGGCCTGGTTTCAATGAAACCGGCCACCGTCACCGAAATCGGTGTGGGGAGTTATTGTTATGATTACTTCGTATTTGCGGTGAGTGGCGGGCAGTAACAGCAGCGGCGATGCACGCCGGTAGACGTGATATAGTCACCGCTTGACAGAAATGCACTCCTGTCAAGCAGTACAGTGCAGAAGCGGTGACTACGACTACTACTCCTGACTTCACCGCGAAATTCAAAGCCGTGGCCTATAAAAGGCGATAATTTTTTAAAAAGTTTAAAGCACAATTTATAAAAATGTTTTTTTTTGTTTTCAGGTACGGGTAACATTTTAAAATAACTTTCCTGCATGAAAGCTGCGTGGTGAGTTCTTCCTTTTGTTTTAAGATTTTAAATTGTACTTTACAAATAACAATACACAATAATATTATGCGTGATATATATTAAGTCGATTTTTTTTGGTACAAGTGACTAAAGAATGTGTTACGTAATTAAAAAATGTGCAGGAATTATAGTGTAAAGAAAACTAAGCCCTAGATCTCGGTCGCAGGGACAAGCGTGATGGATTACTCACAGATATAAATTGATATTTCCAGTGGAAAATAATAAATATTCTGTAACTGTAGTACTTCATATAAATCATTGCGTGTTTGAACTCTCAATCTGTTCGCAAAAATACTGCCTAAAAATGAAATATTATGCTATTCTTCTTTATTACCAAACGCAAAATGTCTATTTTAATGTTTGCTACACACAGGCACGTCGTGGTATGTAATATAATGGTAAATAACTGCTATGTAGGATACACAGCAGTTATTTAATATAATATTATATTCATTTATTTATGTATTTATTTAACACTTTATTGCACACATAAATGATTGTCAAAATATACCTACACAGAAGGAACGACGGCACAAAAGGTACTGCTTAACTCTTTTAGAAATTTCTTCTAGCAGTTCTACGGAGAAAAATTAGATACTACTTATCTGATAATTTTCTGACATTAATATCAGACTAGCTTTTGCCCGTGACTTCGTTCACGTGGAGTTCGGTTTCCATACAAAATTTTAAACCCTTTTTCACCCCCTTAGTGGGCGAATTTTCAAAAATTCTTTCTAGCGGATGCCTATGTCATTAAAATGTCTGTATGCTAAATTTCAGTGAAATCCGTTCAGTAGTTTCGGCTATTGATAGATGACTCAGTCAGGTTTGCCTATATTAAACGAGTATTATATTTAGAAGATAAGTACTAAGGCGTGCACAATTATTGCAGATGTACTGTTTTTGTTTTTGCCGTTTTATTCGGAACGGCTTACGTGGACTAGTCCGACTCGCACTTGGCTAGTTTTTACGCTTATTATAAGTTCTGATAATATTTTTGAACAATGTTACTGCTCCTAACTACACAACCCATTTTGGTTACTAGTTGCGTACACGGCGAAACAGCCTGTATAGCATATAATATAAAGCATCCTATATAAAGGTTCTATAGTGGTTGTATACAGCTGTATGGAGGCTGTATAGAGGCTGCGGAGATAATCTCTTCCGACAGGCGCGAAGAACAATGTGCCCGCAACTGATGAATATTTAAAATGTTTTGTGTCAGCCGGAATAATATCAACGACATAGACCGTAGCGAGAGGTAGACAGAGCGAGGATTACGTAGAGTTAGAGACTTCGGAGGCACGAGTGTGCGTAGGCAACGGTAATCGCTTTCCATCTGGCAATCAGTCTGTTTGTTTGCTCCATATATATCATTAAAAAAAAACTAAAGAGAATGTATATATGGAATATTAGTTGTGATTTAAAATCAGTTGGCAGATGCAGATACGGACGCATATCACTCGTCCTACTAATATTATAAATGTGACAGTTTGTGAGGATGTATGGATGGATGAATGTATGGTTGGGTGTTTGTTACTCCTTCACGCAAAAACTACTGAATGGATTTTGGTAAAATTTGGTATGGTAATAGTTTAGATTCTTGATTAAAACATAGGCTACTTTTTATCCCAAAAAATACAGTGTTCCCGAGGGACGTATTTACGCGGGCGGAGCCGCGGGCAACAGCTAGTATAGTAATATTTTAGTTTAAAAGAGTGAATTAAGCAAAAAAAAACAATTACGCGTGAGGCGTTGTTAGTTTTTTTAACCCCAGAAGAAAAAAGGAATGTTATAAGTTTGACGTGTTTGTATGTATGTGTGTCTTTCCGTGGTATCGTAGCTCCCAAAGGGAAGAACCGATTTTGATGTAGTTGTTTTTGTTTGGAAGCTGACTTGATCGAGAGTGTTTTTTTTATCAATTCATTTTCATCAGCTCGCTCACTGCTAGACAATTCGGGGGTTACCTAAAATTTTTGTTAATTATATTTATTATAACAATATTATTTTATTTATACTAGAATATAATAAAGAGGAAAAGTTTGTTTGTTTGCATTGAATAGGCTCCGGAACTACTGGACCGATTTCAACGAAATTTAGCATAGATGTAGTGTAGACGACGGGGAAGGACATATGCTACTTTTTATCGTGGAAAAATATACGATTTCTGCGAAATTAACTTTTGCGCTCACGAAGTCGCAGGCAACATCTAGTTATACAGATAAAACTGTAGACAGACATATTTTATTTGTCTGTTATGTGTATGTCTATCCTACCCTTGTTATTTTTTAACATAAAACCTTTTTAATAATTTCATAGTAAAACTCCTGTCGAAATATAACAATGTACTCGCCCACCCATCCTGTGCCGCACACGGCGCACGTCGCTTAACATCACAATTAGTCGAGTCTCAGCACAGAGTCTCACAAACACATTATTACGGAAACTTCATTAGGAATATTGTATTTACTTGAAAATGTTTCGGGGTTCAGACGTTGTTTACTTGTAGCGTACTTCGATACGCGGTGACCAGGCTTTGGAAGATTGACGGATTCATGACCAATTTTTTTTATGGAAGCTTCACACTACGTCACTCTGGCGTTAATAATAATGGTTGTACATAATAATTGCTGTGCCAAAGATCAAGCTATAATAGGCCATGTAGCGTTAAAATTTGGAAAAAAAAAACGCAAATTTAGGTACCTACTACAATTCTGCATGTTAAATATTTTCTTCGACGATGTATGTGGTTCAGTGGTTGAGCGTGTCGGTACTCGGTGCTCAAGCCGGAGGTCGCGGGTTTGAATCTCGCCGAGGGAACAAAAAGTTTTGTGTGTTCCTGGGTCATGGATGTATTATATAATACTAGTTGTTGCCCGCGGCTCCGCCCTCGTAAATACAGTATCCCGCGAGAACACTTCACTTTTTCGAGATAAAAAGTAGCTTTTGTTTTAATCCAGATCCTAAACTACTAAGATACCAAATTTCATCAATATCCGTTTAGTAGTTTTTGCGTGCAAGAGTAACCAACATCCATCCATCCATACATCCTCACAAACTTGCATATTTATAATATTAGTAGGATGTGTATAATATAAGAAAATATTAGACATATAACATAATAATATTATTATGTATAGTATTAAATATACTTTCCGTTATCTGGTACCTGTAACACAAGTTCTTCGGATACTTAGCACGGGGCCAGATTGACGTGGTGTAGAAGCGTCCATAGATATATTTGTTATATGTCGTAGTAAACGATTTATTTGCGTGTGAAGCAAAACTTTTAATGTGTCCTGTTTAAAATAGGCGATCATGGTCACCCTGCCTGATATTCGAACTCGTAACGTAAACATTCATTTGAACATGTCGACATCAAATAAGATGTTTTTTTCAGGCAGTAATCGTATTAGAAGAAAATTGTTTATGAGTTCGAGTAAAATATAAGACCTACGGCAGGTCATTCGAAAGATCAAAGACAAAAATTATATTTTACGTTTCTTACTTTTTTTCGAGAGTAACAAATTTTTATAATGCTACTTATATTTTGAAAAAGGCCGTAAGAAATAATAAACGTGTTTTAATAGTACTTAATAATTTACGATTTTAATGAAATTTGAAAATTTAATTCGTGTAATTAAATAGAATTCAGACCGCTATAACATTACTAAGTAGAATTCAGACCGCTAAAATATTATTATTAACTAAGATATTATTGTAATATAAGGAATAATTAAGATATTATAATACGTATATATATACCTGACGACCACTGTGGCTCAGTGATTGAACGCCTTGGTGCTCAAAGCCGGTTGAATCCCGCCGCAGCAACAAAAATATTTTCTGTGTTTCTGTGTCATGTTTGTGTATTGAATATAATAATGTGTATAATATAATTAAATTCCTTATTTGTGTATTACATACTAAAATAAATCTTTCAACCCTTATTTCACCTCTTTAAGGGTGGACCATATAAAGGTTTGTATGGAAAATCTTTTTAGCACGGTGTGACCTAAACCCGCACTTTACGCACGCTCCGTGCGTAAAGTGCGGGTTTTTGTCAAACTTGCTATAAAATAATTATATACGATACTTGTGGCCTTTTTTTTTTTTTTTTTTTTTTTGAAGTTGTCTATTGCTGCACGGCGTGAAGTTAGCGCCCAAGCGGAGTGAGGGTGCAACTTAGGTCACGCGTATCGTGATGTACTATAAATCTACAAATCTGCATCGTATTCGATGAAAATAAGGATTTATGGTCTTAAATACATTTCATTACATACATTCTTCAGGATTTATTAGATTTTACTCTCTGACGGTGTAAAAAAGGGTTGAAATTTAAAATCTGTCATGATTTCTATAAAATTTAATATACGAGATTTTGATGTCTATATTGATGATCTAAACATATATTCTTTTAAAATTTATATTTTATATTCTTTTAAAATTATCCCCTGAAGGGGTGAAAAGGGGGTCTAAATACCTGCTTCTGCATAAATATCTTGTACTTCTGTACACTTGCGATGCGAAGTCCGCGTCGTATCCCAAAAGCGACGTCACACAAACATAAAAATGTACTTCGTGATGACATTATTTTTAACACTCTTTGTGTATAAGCTCTTAGGCTTTACACTAAGATATTAATTTGCTCACTGCAGAAGTTCATGCGGAAATGTATCAAGAATTAAAAAGTTGACGTTGGAGTTGAATTTTCGAATTTAAAAATAATATACACTGCGAGTTCGGGTAACGAACTTAATTTCGGATGCGGACTTTTTCTATTCGCAGTTTAAACGTGATCAATTCGATGTGATGTTTTTCGTGTTTTTCTAACCTGAATTTAGTGATTTAAAAGTTTTTATACGAGGATGTTAATATCTGTAGAAATTGACATTGCAATATTTTTAAATATTATCGATGAAGATAAAATTAAAGTGTCTGTTTGTAATTTCAAATTAACAGCTTTTCACTTAATGCATATACAAGTATGTTCGGTACTTACAATAAAATATCTTTTTTTTATTTTTGTCTATCTAGGTATCTGTTTGTTGAGACTGAAAGCTAAAACGGCTAGATCGATTTTTGTCAGGACTTTTCCTGGCAGATAGCTGATATTATAAAATGGTCTAACAATAGGCTACTTTTATTTAAGGGTTCCGTTTTTAAAAATAGGGTGTTTCCGTTAGTTCTATGCAAACGAAGTTGTGGGTATCAGCTGGTTTTTAAATAAAATTATTCCCTGAAAATTCACATAATAATATAAATTATCATTAGTCACTACAGTTGGTATGTGAGTTTATTTTTTATTTAATTATCAGGACTCCGAGCAACCCAGTTAATATCATATTAAAATTGTAACCTTATTGACATAATTTCATATTGTTCAAGGTGATATTAAAATGGATTATTCTAATTATGGTGATAACGTCGCCCGTCGCCGTCGGTAGTACTTGGTAGTGTCGGTACCCCAAGAGGGTTGCTGAAGGCTTGAGTGCCATTAGCTATCGGGTGGATGTTTTAATTTTTCATATAATTATTTTATTAGAAGTGACATTTCTAGTAAGTGCCTGTTATTAAATTTGACATAAATTGCCCGTCTTCGATTCGATCTTCGTTCGATTTTGCGACCGAATGAAACCGAATTATTTATTACCAATTAGAGTGTACAAAATTTCCTGAAAACTCTGATTTCTGATGTAAGTTTTCACTCGTGTTTCAGAAGAATAATACACAAAAATGTATGAAATATAAATTATTATCTA
This sequence comes from Glaucopsyche alexis, assembly GCA_905404095.1. Taxonomy (NCBI): domain Eukaryota; kingdom Metazoa; phylum Arthropoda; class Insecta; order Lepidoptera; family Lycaenidae; genus Glaucopsyche; species Glaucopsyche alexis. The sequence continues at coordinate 1,343,625 of FR990060.1, forward strand.
AATAATTCCCCTTTTAAATTCCGCTAAAATTTTAACTATTTATCTACTCAATTTCCTTAATTTTTAAGTCGGTACCAGCTTAAACAATATCGTACAGTATTTTATAGAACTCACGTTACAATATGCTGGTATCGACTTCAAAATTAAGTTAAGTAGCGTAAAAGTTAATGTCGCAGAAACCCTATATTTTTCCACGATAAAAAGTATCCTATGTCCTTCCCTGTGGTCTACTAGACATTTGTGCCAAATTTTATCAAAATCGGTCCATTAGTTTCGGAGCCTATTTAATGCAAACAAGCAAACTTTTCCTCTTTATGAAATTAGTATAGATTATAGTATTTGTTTAGATGGCGACGCTAGACGATGTCGGATCGCCTGAAGAGAAGTGATTACCACAACCACACGACACTCTCAACACCAGAGGAATTACACTTGTAACTCCTCACTCACTCGGCGAAACACAACGTAAGTGTTATTTCACACCGGTTTTCTCTGAACCCGTGGTGGGTTGAGCCGGCCCCTTATATTATTTTTTTATTATAAATACTACATTGAAACTGCTAGTTTATTAAATTACGTTACATAGCCTTAACCATAGCCTGTCGAAAAATGCCATGCCCTTAATTTTAATTTACCATAATTATTTATTCTGTGCCAAAACTGTGATGGACTTAGTAAATAATCTTAAAATAATATATAAAAGGCAAACCTGACTGACTCATCTATCAACGCACAGCCGAAACTACAGAATAGATTTTGCTGAAATTTGGCATACAGATAGTTGTAATGACGTAGGCATCCGCTAAGAAAAGATTTTTGAAAATTCGCCCCCTAACGGGGGGAAAAAGGGGTTAAAATTTTGTATGGAATCCGAACTCCACGCGGACGAAGTCGTGGTTAAAAGCTAGTTATACAATATGTAGGAAAATTATAAAACCCTTATACATAATACTTGTAATATTTGGCTAAAAATGATATGGGATATGGATATTTCTTTTATTAAAAAAAAAACTATGGCTTATCAGACCGACAAACCGAACGTGTGTGTCTTAATATTTGTATGTGTATTAATCTGATATTTTATTCATGAATCTACATATTTAATTATAAGTCTGGTATAAACTTAATGCGTGAAACGTGTAGCCGTCTGGTATTTTATGAGCCTATTCGTTTAAATCAACATATTTCAGGAATATTCATCAAATTCCTAACGAATATTCCTTTACGCCTGACCATTTATGAAATCGAAAATATGTGTGGAAAAATTATGAAATTTTACTTAATAATAATAGGCCTACTCAACATAAATTATGCTTGTAAGCACCTATATTTTTAACAACTATAGTAGCCATATTATATGAGATCACTTTTAAACCAACAGTAGGTAAGTAATTTTCGACACAGAATTACAAGAACAATCGGATTTGATATTACCATAAACAATTTAGTATGCAAATGTCTATTATTTCGATAATGTCTTGGGATCAGCGAATAGAGAAGGGTTATAGAAATCTTAGATGTCCCTCGGGATATCTTGGGTCTCGGAGACCGCTTATGTTTGACTTAGTGGTCCAGTGGTTATAGGGTTTCCATCGGCCGGGATTTGGGGATTCTTAGGTTCCGGACAAAATTATTATGTAAATTATTTCCATGAATTTCGAGAGATTTAATTAAAATATTATGCATAAAGCACGTGTTATATTTGGATACAGTTTAACCTTAAGATGGTTATACATATGGCCCAGTGTAAGCCAATGCGAGCGTCGGCAAATAGGTACAAGGGAAGTGCTAATGTCCACACGTTAGGCAAGTTCGTCGAATGCCAATGCAAGCTTTCAACGAGTGATTGTCGAGCTGCCCACACATTGGCCGAGCGCATATGAGCGCCTTTGATTTGTGCACAAATCCGATACCAGTCCGAAGTAAGGCGAATGATCACGAGTGATGGCGAGCGAAGAGAAGTTGCGCCAATTGAGATCGGCTTCACTTGGCCTACTAGACGAGCGACACTGAGCAATGACAAGGCAAGGCATATCGGGCATCGACTGTCTATACGTTGGCATTGGCCATCGCGCTGCAACGGTCGGCCAACATATTGTATAGGCGACTTTAGGCTTGGTGTAAGTGAGCCAATCTTCAAGAATTCAAGTACTTTATAATGACTAATGACATAAGACATTAGGGTATTTGTTCACTACACTGAACTTTATCGTCCGACAGCCAATTTTTTACATATGGCCTATGTAGGTATATATAGTGTTAGATGTGGTTTTCATGTTTCAAAGCAGTTGTGATCGATATGTTTCTTAGCTATAATTCTGAGTCGAGAGCCAAGCTCTTAGGTAATACAGATATGGCCAAGCTCTAAACGTGGCCCAGTGTTATAACCGATAGAGGATGTAGAGCGCTGCTACCATCTCTGTAGTGCCAAGGGGTCGCTCCGAATATATTACGATTTTGTATTTTGCGCGAAAGAAAGAAACAGCCGTCAAAATGTATAGTTTCAACCCAAAACTTTACTTATTAATTAAACTCCATAGAAACTAACTCCATAAACATATTGAAAACTGAAATTCATAAAGTTATGTTTTCCATGTCGGTGGTTCGGAAAATAAATTCTTGCATTAGCGGCCTTTTTAGTGAAGAGGTTTTGACTTTAGTTTATAACTAAGTTAAATCCCTTCTACATGAACTGATTGTTAACTTTTAGTTTGGGAGTCTCTGAGGCCCGTCAAAAGGCCTGGCGTAATAATTATTCTAACCAAGGTTTCTGGAAGCCTTTTTTTTGAGTAGCTTGCGTTGTTTTTTAGGGTTTTTAGTACTACAAGAAACTAGTAGTTTCGCTCTGTTCCTCCGTACATCAGCTGACCGTGTGTCTATCTATCTGTTTATCCGCCTTTCTAACTTCTGTAGTTATGAACATAAATGAATGCAATTTGTATATTTGTACATTGTGTATAGATTTCGGTGTTGGCATCATAAAATAAGATTTTTTTTATTTTTTTGAGGTGGCTTTTCATACATGTGAGGTGAGGATGTATTTTTTTATTCTACCCCATCGTGTGGGGTATCGACGAATGGGTAATTTCAATTAAAGGCAAAGTTTCATACATATTTGAGTAGTCGTCCTCCAAAGTACTACATAAGTTGGTCCCCCGCGCCCGTAGAACTTCTAAATAGCAACTAATATTTATTCTGTGACTATAGCCAATCGAATTTGTCATAAGTCATCGCTAAGTGACATGTTGCTTGCAATGCCTTATGTCAAATCCCATACATATTGTTTTCGAGCTTCGCCATCGAAATTATCGAATACATCTTGACTCGAGGCCCTGGTAGAACTGACGTCAGTTTGGCCTAAACGGATTCAAGCACATACACGGAAATGTACGGTCGTGTACATTGATTGTATTTTGTCATAATTTCATGCTACAACTCTAGTCACGTAATGGACGAAAGCGTTCGATAAACTCCTACTAAAATTTAACTCATACAAAGAACACCTACAAAAACGAGTGAAAGAGACAATAGTAGCCATAATTCTGCTTTAGCTATATGTTTTAGATATAATTTAGCTTTATTCAAAAATGCTTTTCGGGATGAAACTAAACTTGGTAAGTATCACCGTCAGAAGATAATATATAATAATATTATAGCCTTAGTCAGCAGTCTATTGACTTGACCTAAGACGTAGCTTGCGTAAGGTTTTGGCCATCTGACTCTATATTCTCTAAAATTGATCTGTCATTTATTGAATATGCGTGATATTCAGAAACAGTTCACAGATATTCGGTAGAATTTTCTATCCGTATTCAATGGGGTAAAATGTCTTGTCCGCACGACCAAATGCCTGGCTCGGTTGACAATTGACTCGGGAATATGTGGCGAGTTGAATAACTGTACGTTTAAAAGCTCTTGCTCACTAGACTATCAGAGGAAATAAAAATATATATTGGAAATATAGGTTAAATAACACTTACGGAATTGTCCTTACATGATGCCTACTGCTTCGGAAACTAACCCGGCGAGAAGAGCCGGCGAAAGAAACTCTCACGGGGCCATCTTGTAGCAAAAATATGGAAAATTGTTCTGTAACCTATATAGGTTTGTTATGATTATATTAATCATAATAATAACATTATGTATGGACGCTTCACACCTCGCCAATCTGGTCCCGTGGTAAGTTCTCGAAGAACTTGTGTAGCAGCCTTGCAGGTATCTTATTCCCAAGGTGTCAATCATCAATAAAATCATTGACGATATAAAAAACTCTATTATGATGACACCAGAGATTTTGTGTTGATGGTGACACTTCTTTGGTGTCACCGCTAATTACCATATATGAAAATTATCTGGTGACGGATGCACATAAATAAGCTATGGTTACATCATACTCAACTCAAACTCAACATTTTTTATTTCCATGTAGGTTATAATATAACGCTTATAGAATTGTCCTACATGATGCCTACCACCGGTTCGGAAACTAGCTAGCATACTTAGGTGACGCGCGGCGCTACTTGTTAGCTCGTGGTCTAGCCTGCAGGTAAAAATTACAAATGTTTGACACTAGTCACAACCCTAAGTAATTACTGGCGCTGGACTGGCAGGCTGGACCGTGAGAATGGCGCTTTATAGGTAACGTAAAATACAACATGAAATTTATTACGTTGTATTCAATAGAGTTCCGTGGCCTAGTGGGTGGACCATTTGGTTCGCACTCGAGAGAGTGCAGATTCGAATCCCAGGTTGTGGCGTGTACCAATGAGACTATTTCAGATCTCAAGCACATTATACGGACGCTCTAATGGTAAAGGAAAACATCGTGAGGAAACCCGCACATGATTGGCCCTAGACGTATTGACCAGTGATTCCTCTGGACTAGGCTGACTATGTTGTGAGAATGCCGTATGTAATATGCTTGGGCAACCATACGACATTTAAAAACCAACTGTCCCAGGCACTACAGTATTTCAACAGTGGTTACTTCGCTGTATAAATCATTCATTAACGGATGAAAAGGTCTAAGTTTTTTTAATTTATTTAATAGCTGTAAATTAAAAACATATTAATTAGCTTTAAATAAAAACTTAGTATACTAACATTGATATAATATTGGAGCTCTTTTAAATAGGTGCGACATTGTATGTTACAATGATAAAATAGTGAAAAATAATACTATTGCTATTACTCGTAATTACCATATTAGTATTATAAAGAAATTGCAAAAATTTACGTCGAGCCTCAGTCCTAACTTCACCAACATAATGTTTTTGGATATTAAAAAATCCTTAAAATATTACCACCGCGTCTCGGTCTCCAGTGAAACACAAAGCTAATTAGGTCAGCGGTTCCAAACCTTTGCGGAAAACATTAGATGAATTATTTTTGTAATATTGACAGGGATTGGCCCTTTTCGTGTCAAATTATTTCCCCCGGCAATAAACCCTATTATGAACGTAAAACCCTTCGTGTATTTTACATCACAAATTAATTTTTTCATTATAAATGTTGATTTACATAAAGAGGTATTTTACATTTACATTTAGCAGTATCTTAATAGTAAAAACATAATTAAAAAAATATTAAATTCGACTAAATTAAAATTGCGTCTTTATGTTTTTTAATTGCACAGTAAATAAGTGATAGTCTGGTAGCATTGTCAGTTTGTTTAAAAAATATATATATTTATCGATACAGTCAACAATCTCATACAAATACCCTTCACGGTTATCTATTGAACCTAACTCCCCGATAATATATAATCCATTCTCCTTCATTACCGACGGTAACCGACTTAGCTGATGAGACGAGATAGGATCAACTAATGACTTCAAGTGAAGGTTTTTCAATATATTTTTCAAATTGATCGTATAAATCGTTGATTGAAATAAGTTTTTTTTTTAAATTTCAAGTACTGTCGTCAACCAGATGTAATTTTAAAATCATTTCACATCGAGCTCTGTCCACCAGACCAGGCGATAGTTTGTGACAGTTCACTATCAAATCTAAGGGGAACTTAAATTGCTTTCAATTCACGATATCAGAACGCGGACTTTGCAGATATTTATTTTCGGACTAAGAAAACTTGGGATATAATATTATTATATATTTCGAAAAATGTTTTGCACCCGTGCTTTAGAGTCATTTCAAAAATCAATATTTTTACGTACCTGCCCAGCAGACGTCACACCGGATCAAGTAAATAACTACCAACACCTGAAAGTGACAATCTACTCCTAAACCTACTAAATAGTAGGGGAGGACAGGTGTAGGTGTGGGTGTAGGTGTAGATGTAGGCGACACCTATACCTACACCCACACTTACACTACACCGATCCTCTCCTACTACTATCTATAGATGTGAAAATTTGTGAGGATGGATGAATGGATATTCGCCACTCTTTCACGAAACACAACTTGACACTATTGAACAAATTTGGAAAAATTGGTATTTTAAGTTCCGAATTAAATCGTGGGCTACTTTTCATCCCGAAAAAGCAGTGTTTCAGTGGGATACTGTATTTATGTGAATATTCCACTATTGCACTATTCCACGCTGGCGGAACTGCGGTCAACAGCTAATATACTAGTTTAATAAAGCATTTGCTGTAGTCCCCTTATTTCATTCTCCTTCAAGAAAATCAAAACCCGAAACAAAAGCCTATAAGAGCTTCAGAGCACATCGTTCCCTTATTTAAACCGTTAAGGATGAAACGTCCTTACGATAAAATCCGATCAATAGCTTCTTATGTATTGGCTTGGAACAGGCGATCCTTCATACACGCACATATACGCACATATATTATGACGTGTGTAAACCCAACTACCTAATGTACATTCAAACTATGTGTATATATCATAGACGTATAACTCCCCACACCGATCTCGATGACGGTGGCCGGATTCATTGAAACCAGGCCAGTTACGCAGGAGTAATTTTTATAGTGCCCAAGTGTGTGCGCAGTACACAAGAGCACTCTCTCTTCCTATAGTCTCGTAATCCAGATGGACGGATAACCGACACGACTGACGAGATATCAGGCACAGGTCCGACTTTTTACATGCCCATCCGACGCATGGATCATCTTTCTTGTTAGACAATCAGGTGATCAGCCTGCATTGTCCAAACCAAACTTAGAAACAACATTTTTTGTTGTTCCAACGCGGGAATCGAACCCACGACCTCCGAGTCGAGAGCCAATGCTCTAACCACTGGACCACGGAGGCTGTTTATAGACGTATATAATATAGACGAGGCATGTTGAGACAAAAAGTGTCTCCTGTTAAATGGCCCCACTTAAGATTTTGGGGCCATTTAGACATTTGAAGTATAGTGAAAACAAGATGGCGTAACTTATTCTTGTATGAAGATATTTTGTTCTGTCAAATGTACGCCTATCTTGAGTTTTGAAATCTTTGGTGTATATTGTATACTTACATTCAGACAATGTGTAGTGTTCCCTCGGGGTTGTATTTACGCGGGTGGAGCGGGCAAAAGCTAGCAGGAATTAATGATTTTGCCCTTCTTTTTTTATTTTTCAGACATACTATAAAAATATAACACGATACGTGATAAAAATGGTTGTTTTCCATTTCAGGAACGAATATCAATTTAGCAGCACATGGATTTTATTGGCTATCAGATTTGAACGACTCAAACTATCAATTCTTAACTTGTACTATAATCATCATCATCATCAGCCCCCGTGGTCTAGTGGTTAGAGCATTGGCCCTCGACTAGGTCGTGGGTACGATTCCCACATTGAAACAACAAAAAATGTCGTTTCCAAGTTTGATTAGGACAATGCGGGCTGATCACCTGATTGTCTGACAAGAAAGATGATTCATGCGTCGGATGGGCACGTAAAATGTCGGACCTGCGCCTCATCTTTCGCCAGTCGTGTCGGCTATCCGTCCCACTGGGTTATGAGAGTAAAAGAAAGGAGAGTGCACTTGTGTACAGCGCACACACTTGGGCAATATAAAATTACCCTAAACTATAAAAGGCGTAACTGGCCTGGTTTCAATGAAACCGGCCATCATCATCGAAATCGGTGTGGGGAGTTATTATTATTATTAATCATCATCATCTCAGCCACAAGATGTCCATATTGCGGGCGTAGTGTATGTGTGAAAGAGAAGGAAGTATTCTATCGTCTCTTGCGCATACTTGGGTAAATATTCACACACCTTGAAACGACTGCAAATTTTTTTTATTGCATATTTTCATTATAAAACAGTCTGTTATGCAATATTAAGGTGGCGGAAGACCAAAAAAAAAAAAATTACCGCCCCGAAGACGTTTTTAACGTGATAAAAAAGTTCTAACCTAACTAACCTAATCCAAAACTACATAAACGTTATTTCACGCCAGGTTTTTGTGAGGCCGTGTTACCACTCCGAAGACGTTTTGAACAAGATAAAAAAGTTCTAACCTAACTAACCTAACCCAAAACTACACAAACATTATTTTACGCTGGGTATTTTTGAGGTTGACATGTTTTTTATGTTGACATGTCTTCCGCCACCTCAAAAAAAAACTAAAAAAAAAAAAAAAACTCAAAACTCAAAATGTTTTATTTCCATATAGCCTATAGGTTATAAATAACACTTATAGAATTGTCCTACATGATGCCTACCACGGGTTCGGGAACTAGCCCGGCGAGAAGAACCGGCGTAAGAAACTCGCACAGGGCCATCTTTTACCAAAAAGATGGAAAATTGTTCTTTTAAAATAAAAAAAGGTATATATAACAATGTTATGACTAAAACTACATAACAAGAGTACCGTAATATATGTAATTAAGAAGTAGCCTTGCAGGGGGCCACCTCATTCCCAAGGTGTGCTATCATTCATAAAATCATTAACTTTATAATAGGCTTTAGCACATAAACGTTCTTTAAGTACTTTTTTAAATTTATTTATTGAAAAAATTTGAACGCTTTCTGGGATCTTATTGTATAGACGGCTGGGACCTTAATATTGCTTAACAGACTGTTTTATAATGAAAATATGCACTAACAAAAATTTTGCAGTCGTTTCAAGGTGGAGCCCCACTTGTAAACAATTACCATTCTTGTAATAGGGAATGTCCAGAGCTTAAATTATTACCATACCAAATGTAATCAAAATCCGTTCAGTAGTTTTTGCGTGAAAAGTAACAAACATCCATCCATCCATCCATCCTTACAAAATTTAACATTTTATCAGTAGGATTTTGATAAAATATCTCTTTATAATGCGTAGAAGATCGTCGATCACTAATTTAGTGAGAGATAAGAATGACGTAAAAGGATAATGTATCCATGTTTCAATATGACAGGGTGGCATTATCGAATGTTATAGACGGATAGTCCCACGGGATATCCCGGTGTTATACTGGGTATCCCGGAACGTCGCGATAGTAATGGATTAAAAATTTAAATAGCACAGGATAAATTTGCAAGTGACTAAATTATTGATTGCAGTTTTTGAAATAATAATACATTCCACATTTTACAGAACAGAATACATTTTTCAAACCAATTTTTTGACTTTTATGGACATTTTAAATTTTGATTTCGTAGCATCTATAGCCATTTGAATAGTACCTATGTTATAGCGAGGTAGTCCAACTAAACTTATGAATAATAACCGCGTTGTAGTTGCAAAGACGATAATTACCACAGAATCACATAGGTATATGAGAACGTTTTTGTAATACTATGCTTATTACGCTTTTTATTTTCAAATAAAATCACAATATTATGTTACCAGTGATTCGAACGAACGAATATTATACTAGATGTTGCCTATGACGTACAAAAGGAAATCAAGCGGGAACCGTACATTTTTCCGTGATAAAATGTATCCTATGTATTAACTCAGAATCTAAACTACTGCAATACCTAATTTTATCAAAATCCGTTACGTAATTATTGCGTGAAAGAGTCACGAAAATCCATGCATCGATATATATATTTTTTTATAATTAGGAAGGATTTTATGACATTATTTTTGAGCTACATAATATTAAAGTAGTTTTCCTGGTTATAATAAAAAATAAAATAGGAAATGCCTACATCACAAAATATGCTGTAATTCCTAATTAAAGTGTACTTACAACGACACTCACAACAAAGCACTCGTTTCGATTGTAAGTACGTACTAATAGGGTACGAAATACGAATTAACTTGTGCTGTGGCCTGTGACGCTTATAAGGGGCCGCCAGCGCTGAGTTGGAGAGCTGCCCACTCTTTAACTAGGCATTTAATGAAAGGCCTAGACAATGAAATGAAATGTTATACTAATTAGCTACTTACTAAAGTGTAATTAATATTTATGGATATTAAAATAATAAAATGGAAATTTTAAAAAATGGACATATTTTATTTGAATATGAAAAGCTTAAGCTTAGCATTACAAATACGTTCACGTATATGTGATTCTGTGGTAATTGTCGTTTTTGCAACGACAACGTGGTATCTATCATAATTTTGGTTGGACTACCTCGCTATAACATACTATGCAAATGTATTAGGCTACTAGATACTACGAAATCAAAATTTAAAATGTCCATGTTGTGTAAAATATGGAATGTAATATTATCTACTTATTAATTAATTAGGTATAATACAATAATAGTTATCTATCTGTATTCAATTATTCAGTCAAAAAATACGTTGATCAAAGACATCCACCAACTATTCCATTGTAAAGGCGATAAGTGTTAACAGAACTTTTATTTTTGTTCACGAAATGAAATTTGAACAGCTGAGTAAAGGGGCTGATCCATCGGCGAGTAACAAGTGGCTTTGTAACGAAACTGTAGACAAAGGCTGGGAACTGGAACAATATGTCTATTGTGACCAGACACTTGTAACTATATCGGACAGTTAAAAAAATATAGGTACATAGTATTCATAAATAATGAAAAATACTAAACACTTCATTATATTTTTTACAGTTTTGTCTTAGCTTGCTCATTAGAATACTGTAAAGTGACTAACTAGTACTAGAATATAATATTAATGATGTTATTATAATAATATTGTGGAAGTAATTATGGCACCCAATAGCAGGCAATAATTAAAATTATAGGAATAATGCAAATTTAATTAAACTAATTAGCAACAAATATTTTGATCGCTGCATAATTGTAAATTATGAAAATTATCCAGTGCATTATAGCAATTTGTCCCACATTCATAAACGCTATATACAATATATATATATATAATATATATATATATATATATATAATATATAATATATAATATATATATATATAATATATATACAATAAACTGAACCTCTTCTCTATCTAATCTTAAAAAATTTGACGATCTCAGTGGTTGAGTGCCTCAATGCTTAAGTGGTCGCGGGTTCGAATCCCGCCAATGAAAACGGTCATGGATGTGTACTAAATATATTGTTAAAATGTGAAATATGTGTATAATAAAAAAGAAATATAAATGTCCGTTGTCTAGTACCCCTAACACAAGTTCTTCGAGGACTTGCCACGGAACCAGATTGACGTGGTGTGGAAGCGTCCATAGATAATTCTAACCGTATTTATATTAAAGACTATGAGAATAATAATACAATTTAAATTTTAAATACAGTATTAATTAGTAAATAGTAATTATAAATAAATATTTTTACGGTTAATCCGCAGTGTTTTATCATTTTATTTTTAAATACCGAAGTATCGAGAATATATCCGTGAAAGTTGCTTAAATTACAAAGAATAGTATTTTCGTAAAAATAATAAGAAATCGATGTTAATTACTAAATATCAATGGTATTATACTAAGAAGTAACTTTATAAAATTTAATGAGACTTGTCCCAAATTTTTATGCAATATGGTGCGCCTACTAAGCGCATTCAAACTGAATGTTCTGAACTTTTTACTTTTTCATTCGGACTTGTTGCTCGCGGCTAGCGGCTGATGAAGTGGATAATGCCTTTAAGGCGACTTGACAGCTCATTTGTCAACATTGTTTCTCCATTTAGAAATTATTGCAATTACAGCAAGACCTTTTTCATCAACAGATGGCGTGAATAAGAGCGACTTACAAAAAACAAAACAATAAAACATCTGCCTACGCCATCAGTTAAACTAGATACATAATTATACAAAATAGACACTATATTGTAGAAGTAATGTAGACAAACATACATTTATACCAATACAATATAATGTTCAATCACGATGGACCGACGATTTGAAGAAGGTGGCTGGCAGCGGATGGACGAGGGCTGCCCGAGATCGGGATGGTTGGCGCTCATTGGGGGAGGCCGACGTTCAGCAGTGGACGACGATAGGCTGATGATGTATGAATAGGTATGTTCAATCGAAGATCTTAGTAATAATAATATCTGTGGACGCTTCACACCACGTCAATCTGGCCCCGTGCTAAGTATCCGAAGAACTTGTGTTACAGGTACCAGAAAACGGGAAGTATATTTAATATAATATATAAATAGTATTAAAAATACTATACATATATTTAAGATTTTTATTTTATTATACATATCTTTAATACACATCCATGGCCCAGGAACACGGAAAAACTTTTTGTTCCTTCAGTGGGATTCGAACCCGCGACCCCCGGCTTGAGCACCAACACGCTGATCCACTGAGCCACAGGGACGGGACTTTCACTGGCCGATAGCTGGCGTTATAAGGAGTAACTTAAACTCCTTTTTCTAAGGCTTCCGTTTAAAAAAAGGGTTCCGTTACCGTTACTTCTACACAAACGAAGTTGCAGGCACTAGCTAGTCGAAAAATATTATATCGGATCCCCTCTCAATGTGAGAAGAAAGCTATTTTATCACGTTCGTCAGTAGACAGCAGACAGTAGAACTACTGCAGGCTATCAATCAGTGTTTATAGCCAGAGATAATTAATACCCCTACCCCTTGAAATTGCAGGTTTTCTCAAAAAGTATTTCTTCGTGGTTTGAGAGTTCATATCACTCAAACTCAAACTCAAAATTTTTATTTCCATGTAGGTTATAATATAACACTTATAGAATTGTCCTACACGATGCCTACCACCGGTTCGGAAACTAGCCCGACGAGAAGAACCGGCGTAAGAAACTCGCACGGGGCCACCTTTTAGCAAAAAGATGGGAAAATTGTTCTTTTCAAAAAATATTTTACAATGTTGTAACTTAATCTATACAACATTAGTCATAAGTACATAGAACATACTTAAGTACATAAAAGCAGCCTTGCATGGGGTCATCTTATTCCCAAGGTGTGCAATCGTTAGTGAAATCACTGACTTTATAATAAGCTTTAGCACACAAACGTTCTTTAACAGCTTTTTTAAATTTATTAATGGAAAGATTTTGAACGTTTTCTGGGATTCTATTGTAAAGGCGTATACATTGACCTTTAAAAGATTTACTTACTTTACTTTTTCGAGCAGTGTGTGTTGCCGGTGATGACATATGGAGCCGAAACGTGGTCATTCACAACGGGGCTTATTCAAAAGCTTCGTGTCGCTCAAAGAGCTATGGAGAGGGCTATGCTTGGAGTCTCTCTACGTGATAGAATCAGAAATGAGGAAATCCGTAGCAGAACTAAAGTTACCGACATAGCCCAGCGCATTACCAAGTTAAAGTGGCAATGGGCTGGACATATAGCCCGTAGAACCGATGCCCGCTGGGGCCGAAAGGTTCTTGAGTGGAGACCACGAACTGGACGCCGAAGCGTAGGACGGCCTTCCACCAGGTGGACAGATGACCTGAGAAAAGTCGCAGGAAGTCGGTGGATACAGGCCGCGAGCGACCGGTCGCACTGGAAATCTATGGGGGAGGCCTATGTCCTGCAGTGGACGTCACCAGGCTGAAACGGACTTACTTTACTAAGTCTGATCACTGGTATTTCTAACTTGTTCCTATTTCTAGTATTCCTACAATGTGTGTCACTTTTCTTTTTAAAATTCGTTAAATTCTTTCTGACATACAACACATTGTCCAAAATGTATTGAGAAGCAACGCTCAGAATACCTATTTCTTTAAATTTTTCTCTCAGAGATTCAAAACATGACATCTTATAAATAGAACGTATAGCTCGCTTCTGTAGCACAAATATTGTATTAATGTCCGCAGCGTTTCCCCAAAGAAGAATGCCATATGACATTATACTATGAAAATAACTAAAATAAACTAGCCGCGCTGTATCCTCATCGGTAATTTCTCTAATTTATTTGACTGCATATGCTGCAGAACTGAGCTTATCTGCCAGATTTGCAATATGGGGACCCCACTGTAATTTACAATCTAGTGTTATTCCTAGAAATCGACGGTCCCTACGTGTAAAGCGACATGTCAAAAGTGGCGGTTTACAGGAGAGCGCAGTAAAGGTCCCAATCGTTCTACAAATTATGCTATGTACAAATATGAATATATTTTTATTATTTTGTTTTATTAGATTTGTCAAGTTTAAAGTCATATTTATAAATATTAGATTTTTATAGATTTTCTTGATAAAACCGACAGATGACCGTTTCTACTTTGAATATTTTAACAGACAAATATAAGATAACCGTTTTTACGTAGGAAATAAAAAATACAGTATTTTAAAATATTATTCAAGCAAATGTTCGATGAAAATAAAAAATACTGTTATTATTTTCATAGTTATATTGTAGTATAATGAATGAACAAAATTAAAAAACAAACCATTATAAATGGCGTTACGTTTGACAAGACCGTGTTCGCGCCAAATGGCGCGCATTTTAAAACACAGTATAAACGGATACCTCTAGATATCCGCATCTACGACACTAATACTTTGTAATTATTGTACTTGTTTTCTTATACGTTTGGCAAACATGCTAAGAAACATATTTAAAAATAATAATAATAATTAGGTATGAGCGTATGGACAATCTAAAGCAATTACCTGCATGGTTAAAGACGATCTTAGATCTAAAAAACTAAGTTCTGTCTTGGATGGTTGCAATTTGCACATGCTTCCACTTAATCCTACTCATACTGCTCCTGGTTGCTCGCCGTCTCTTTTAGACCTGATTATTGTGTCATCCCCTAACCTTGTAGTCAGGCATGGACAGTGCTCAGCAGATTTATTTTCTTATCACGATCTTATTTATACTTCATTTAGCATGCGCCCCCCTAAGGTAAAGAAGAAGCTTGTGATGCAGCGAAATTTTGCAGCCCTGAATATTGATAATTTAAAATTAGATGCAAACAATATCAACTGGTCATTGGTTTTTACTGCTGACCATGTTGATACTAAGTTAAGTATTTTTAATTCTTATATAACTAAACTCTTTGACACCCATGCACCAATTAGACCAGTTAAAATCAAACAGCTGCCGGCTCCTTGGCTTACGGATGATTTAAAATTATTAATTAAATAAAAACATTCCGCAAAAACCAAATATAAAATGACTAATTGCGAAGTCCACCGTGAGAAATATGTAAGAATTAGAAATCGCTGCAATAAAATGTGTAGGGATGCCCAGCGTCGTTACATCCACTCTTCTGTGGAAAATGGTGATCCATGTAAAGTCTGGAAGTTTCTGAGGACACTTGGAGTAGGCAAAAGCTCGGATGGCAATTATTGTTTAATAAATAAAGATTTGTTAAATAAACATTTTACTTCCGTTTCTAACTCATTTGACCATTCTATCAAATCTGAAACTCTTAATCACCTTTCTAGGTTACCAATTCCTGATTTCTCGCCTTTCGTTCTTAGCCAAGTAACGGGGGACGATGTCAAAAGACATGTCATGTCCATCTCCTCGAATGCCGTAGGTGATGATGGAATAAGTCGCAAGATGATTATTCCGATTCTTGACACCATTACGCCTGTACTTGTTCATATCTTTAATTACTGTATTGATACCTGTGTTTTTCCAAGTGCATGGAAGGATGCTAATGTAATACCATTGCCAAAGACATCGCGGCCTAAGCTGGTGTCTGACTTCCGCCCTATCTCAGTTTTACCTTTTCTCTCTAAAGTTTTGGAACGGCTGATCAGTCACCAGCTTACCAACTACGTAACAGACAATAACCTACTTAGCTCCTTTCAATCTGGCTTTCGTCGTGGACACACCGCTCTAATTAGGGTTACCGATGACATTCGTCATGGTATGGATAATAAGCTACTTACCATTCTAGCCTTGTTAGACTTTAGCAATGCATTTAACACTGTCGATCATGATGTACTACTGAGTTTGATAAGGTCTATCAATCTGTCTCCCCCACTACTTGCCTTAATTCGCAGTTACCTTGTGGGTCGTCGTCAGAGAGTTAAAGTGGCTGATAGTTTTTCGTGCTGGACCGCTATCACTGCCGGCGTCCCTCAGGGTGGCGTCTTGTCCCCACTTCTCTTTGCGATTTTTATAAATTCTATTACCAAATCTACTTCTTCATTGTTTCACCTGTATGCTGATGACTTCCAAGTCTATACTCAATCCTCCTTGTTCAATTTACATAATGCTATTAACAGCCTCAACAGAGACTTGGAAATTATTTGTAACTGGAGCAAGCGTCACGGTCTCTTCATTAATCCAAATAAAACGCAGTTAATTGCTATTGGAAGCCCTTGGCTTGTGTCAAGGATTGACTGGAACAGCTTGCCCCAAGTTATTCTAAACAATGTAAACATTCCTTTTAGTAAATGTGTCAAAAATTTGGGTGTTTATTTCGACGACACATTATCATGGTCTCAGCATATTAAAGAAATTAGTAAAAGGATTTTTGCAACTTGGTTCTCCGTTGGTCGCCTTCGTTACCTTCTCCCAATTCCAACTAAGATTAAAATCGCTGAATCTCTGTTCCTGTCAATTCTTGACTATGCAGATGCATGCTTTACCAATCTCACCGAAGATCAATTAAATAAGCTCGAGCGACTTCAGAATCTCTCCATAAGGTTTATCTTTGGTCTAAAAAAATTTGACCATGTGTCAGATTTTCGATCAAAACTGAAGTGGTTGCCTATACGTTTTCGCCGGGACGCTCGTATCCTCTCTCTTGTCTACTCAATTATTCATGACCCTTGTTTACCCTCATATTTAAAAGATATGTTTATATTTCGTCAAGTTACAGTTAAAGCATTGCGATCTGCATCCAATTTTCAACTGGAATTACCCACGCATAACACAAGATATTACGGATCTTCGTTTGCTGTTACTGGGGTAAAGCTGTGGAATTCGTTACCAAAGCATATCAAACTTGCTAAAACGTTAAACGGTTTTAAAGCTATGGTTAAGCTGCACTATTTGAGTATTTGTAATCAGCCAAATAAATAATAATAAATATTATTATTATTTTTTTCTTTTCTTCTTTTTTATTAATTTTCTGTCCTAAAGTTCCATTCAAATTATTCGTGTATCCGTGTCACATATTTTAATATGTATTTATTTAGTTAATAATAGTAGTAGTAGTTTATGTGTATGTACGTATATATATATATATATATATATATATATATATATATATATATATATATATATATATATATATATATATATATATATATATATATATATATATATATTTATTTTGTATTTTATTAAATAATTGTGTTATTTTTTCTGCACATGCACGCCAATTTCTGTTCTGTTATTTCCTCTACCCGTGGTTGCCTGGAAGAGATTGCTACCTAGTAATAAGGCCGCCATTGTGTTACCTGTGTTTATTGTTTTTCTTTTCTTCTTTTTTTCTGTTATATTTTTATGTTGTGTGCACAATAAAGAATATTTCATTCATTCATTCATTCAATTTATGAAATAATAAAAAAAATATGCCATTTTCGACATGACTTTTTGTACGTAGGGACCGTCGAAATACAGTGGTGTCCACTAAGTTCATTTTCTCATCATTTAATAGTATATTGGTTTGTGCCTGCCTAACATTTGGGAGGCTAAACTTTAAACATTTCGTTTTATTTGAATTTAAAAGTAAATTATTAACATTAAACCAATGTACCATTTTTGAGAGAGCACTATTTACCTCGTCATAATTTGACTGTCGTCGCTTCACATTAAAAACGTTATGTTAACAAGTTATTTACATAAGTATCAAACTAAAAACAAAATATACTACACCACAAAAACCGCTCATCAACATTTCATATACATGAATAATTTAGCAAGAGTAAGATACCGTTACCTCCGTTACAGAGGCTCAGGGAGCCATTCCGCCCTTTCTGTCTTTATAAGCGAACTAATTTTCTTTTTGAAGAAGCGGTAAATAATTTGAGCGATAAAATTTAATTAGCACTTCATTATGATTTTTAAGGTTTTTTATATTGATTGGAGCTTTTTCATCGGCTGATTGGGGATATTTACAATTTACATTGATGTACTTATTATGTAAGCTAACCAGAACCTCAATTCTCGTATTTAAAGTATACGATTTAAAGAGTCAATTTTACTTTGTTTGAATTGAAAGTGTAGCGACATATTACAATGAACGGATTTTATGCCGTTTCGACCAATCAGAGTGCGTTTCACGTTGGTTTAACGTTCATAAAAACACCTTTTGAGAGTGTAAGCGTGTCGGGACTTGATTGTCATTGTATTAATGCAGGTTTTATTTAGCAGAATTGCCCCCAAGTATGTTTGGCACAGGCCTCTCTATAAAAGGTGGTTGCATATTTCTTGAGATAGAGTGACCCTTACGTTCTGTGATTATGCATTGCGTCAGATTATTTTGTTACATTAAACGGGTTCTCGTCACGTCAGGCAGGCAGTACTGTTATGTGACGATTAGAATCGAATCTGAGAAATCCTAGAAACTTATACTTTAAATGAGCTAATTTTGTATCTATAATCAGAATCTTGGAAACGGCTGCAAGTATATCCGTTAAAACTTTTATGAATGGAGTTTAGGTAGAGAAAAATCGATATAGTTAGGTCTTTTCCACGGAAAACAGCATTTTTAAGTCATATATGTTTTTTCTTTCATCATGCAACGATAATATTTATATCAATAATTTCGACTTTAATATGTCAGTCCGACTGGCAGTTTGGTATGCATAATATTATGCATAATTTTTGCGTTGTTCGGAAATTCAGAGTGGGTCCGAATTACTAATCTAATTACGAATCATATAATTAGTCTGATAAGAATACTACTAGAATTCCAAGCAATGCTAGGTTACCCAGGCATATAACTTAATACAGGCTACGATTTGTCCCGGAGAAATACGGTTCCCACGGTATAAACAGATTGTAGTTGTATCCGTATCAATCTGATATTCACCGCAAGTGACATATTTCGTTTTCTCACACAATTCCCACATCCGAATCAGACTATCTGAAGTAATAGGATTTGTAGCAAGTGCGTTGTTATTTATGCCCCATTCCCCATTCCCCACGCAACATTCCCCATACTCCATGCCCCATTCCCCGCAACAGCCGGTGCGGCATAACTTATTCCATCATCATTGCCTATTTGGCTACGTTTGGGGACATTTTCATATTTCTACATATTCATCATTGATTTGGTTTGGTTCTCATAAATTGCATAATTTTCTTGGGATTTGCTCATATACCATTTGATTTCTTGGTATTCGCTGATATACCTAGTGATCGATAGGTATTAAGATGGGCAGACCATACTACTAGATGCCTGAAGGTCGATTCTGCTAGTTAAATCCTACAATAAATTTGCGAAAATAGCTTGTTAAGTTTTATTTGGAAATAAAAAATTTCATTTTCAATACAGTTACGATCCAGTCTCGACATGTTAAAACTGCCAAATGGTATTCTCTTATACGTCAAGCTAGTGTGAAAGCCATTTTGATTGGTCCTTACTCCAAAAATTGGTTAATGTTATAATATGATGTTATCAAGACAATAACATTTATAATTCAATAAAAGTAAAATAAAAGTGTAAGTTAATAACGAGAATAGGGGGATCTGGCTACGAATAATTGTTTGTCGAAAATCTAAATGTAGTTTTGGTTTTAATCAATTCTATATCGTATTTGCCTCTATTCAACAATTTTCGCTTTTCCTAGTAGGTTTGGATTTCCGGCGCGTAACTTTTCCAGTTGAAAAATGGTTATTATTACGTTGCAAATAAATATAACATCACATTATAATTCCAAGTCTACTACATCCTAAGTAGAATTAAATATATAGGTACTATGTTGATCCCATTTAATGTTAAGCGTAAGAAAAACTAAGAAGGGTCGAATTTTTTGTTTAATTTCTTATGTTTGCTAAGTTATAGTTTAAAAGTATAAATAAAATGCAAAAGTGCTTCGATTGATATTGTTTTGTTTTATTAGACTAAATATTAAATAAATAATACGAAACCTAACATACATAGATGATTAAAAATAATCGATTACGTTATTACACGTCATTTTTACGTATAATTGGGCTTTATAGCCGTAAAAAGATGATTGGGTTTCTAGGGTTAATAGACATCTATATTATTATAGACAAGGCATGTCGAGGCAGAAACTGTCTCCCCTTATATGGCCCCACTTTTGAGGTGAGATGAAATCAGAAGGTCGATTCTGCTATTTTAATCCAACAATAATGCAGCTTCGTTACTTGTTCGATACAGTCCGAATCCTATCAAACAGTAAAATGGTACTCAAGTAAACTTCAAACAAACGTCAAACGACGAATTACACCGCGATGCGATTATCATTGTATCGAAGCTTGATTGTAGAATGAGCGAACCACTTATCCATAGAAAATGGTATTCTCGTATGTTTATAAACTTAACTCCAATTTGACTCAAACTGATCCGTCAACCGGATTTTTTTTCACTTTGACATGTGGGGATGACATAACATAAAAATATTTATTTTACGCAAAAATCTATTTTTTTGCCTTCCCCTCTCTAACCGCGCGAAAAATGTTTTCCGTCCGTCTCAAAAGACCAAAAATTTTGTGTATACGTACACAAATGGGCATAGCCATGCCCCAAATTCGATGATTTTGTGTAATGTTTCAAAAAAACACGAGCAGGAGACGCGCCTTAACTGACAATAATTGGCAACACTGGATCGTACAAACGTCAAGCAACAGCTGTCTTTATACATGCTTTGTGCTCGCTTTATTTATAAATTGTAGTCAATATCATTGCAAAATGACTGTGTTGGGATTTTAAATTTACGAAAATAGTGTAGTAGAATACCGACTTTCGGTCAATTTATGATAACAGGATGGTAAATTTATAATGAATTGATGGTAAGTTGAAAGTCTAAGTTAATTAAGAGAATCGGGCCTCAGGATTGCGTAACTATTTCTTGTATGAAGATTAATTTGTTCTTTCAAATGCGTACGTAAGAGCCCATCGTTAGTTTTGAAATATTTGATTATAGGGGGATATCGTTTCATTATTTACGTTTGCGTTTGGAACTGAACAGAGAACTGTGACTTTCACACAGCGGAAACGCTGCAAAGTACTTTGCAGCGTTTCCTATTTGAGCGTTTTCCTATCAGTATTCATTACGAAATGGGTGCGGGAGTAAATTTTACGTTTTACCTCCCTTTCCCTTTCGCCAAGTAAGTACCCTTTTAAGGAATCGAATCCCCTATCTTTTCGGTTCACTGGTGTAACCAGATAAATATAGCCGGGTGAGCTTTCATATGCCACTTGTTTCGTTTCGGGTATCGTAGAATAAATGTTTGTAGGGAAGAGTATCGCGCCCGCATCGTCAGGGTTTTTTTTTGAAAAATACTTCCATTTTAACTGTTGTAACGGTATAATATATTTATAAATAACTCCCCACTCCGATTTCGGTGACGGTGGCCGGTTTCATTGAAACCAGGCCAGTTACGCAGGAGTAATTTTATAGTGCCCAAGTGTGTGCGCAGTACACAAGAGCACTCTCTCTTCCTTTACTGTCATAATCCAGTGGGACGGATACTTGACACGACTGGCATGAGATCAGGCGCAGGTCCGACTTTTTACATGCCCATCCGACGCATGGATCATCTTTCTTGTCAGACAATCAGACGATCAGCCTGCATTGTCCTAACCAAACTTGGAAACAACATTTTTTGTTATTCCAATGCGGGAATCGAATCCACGACCTCCGAGTCGAGAGCCAATGCTCTAACCACTCTACCACTTTATTTTAATACTTTTATACTATACACATACCTAACATTTATTTTTTTTGTTATATTATACAACACGTCCATGATACAGGAACACAGAAAACTTTTTATTTCTTTGTTCATTAGCAATATGGTTCTACTGCATCTCATAGTTAAAGAACTAAAAATATCATAAAGTTCTAACGATTATATACTCTGCAGTTATATTAGAACACTGTATGGAATTGTAATCTTCTGCAATGTAATTTCTGCAGGGATTAATTTAAAATCGTCAATAAAACGCAGCTGGGATACCTCCGGTCCTCCATTAGGGAACAATTTGGGATCCCCTTCGCTGCAGATATTGGAGTCTGTTTGGAATTTGCAGAAAATCTCATTTCATTTAAGATGTAAATCGCTGTTATTCTTTAGAAGTTATTAAGAATATTGTATGGGACTGTATTTTTCCACTAGGTTTTCACCGCCGGCTCTGATCAGACTCGAAGATAGCAAGGTTACACCGATTCGGGCAGAGCTGGGGCGTATAAATAAAACCACTGATTTGAGGAGAACATTTAGCACGATAAGCCGTTAGCTTACCTGGCTCAGGGCAATGCCGTATAGGGAGCACAAATGTACTCTTCTAATTTTCATATAAGCTATCTCTCTCTTATTTCTCTATACGGCTATTTTTCCATAATTTTCCCTAATTTCCCTTTATTTCCCCTGAGCCAGGATAAGTGAAACGCATAACGTGAAATTCTTTATTTACCATAAAACAATACATAATCACACAGTTTACATAGATACTTAGTAACACATAAGCAAAATTACAAGTATAAGAAAAACCATATATTTTTCACCATTATAATCTAATTTTCTCGAAAACCATTTACATTTCTATTTACCTAAACGTTATTTACTTTAGCCACTAATTTTCCCTATGTACAACACTAATTTTCCAAATGAAATAAGCTACGGTTAAGAAATTATAAAGAAAATAAACTCGTGACTTTAAAACAATTATTTACCACTATTTTAATGAATTTAACACTTATGTACAACACTTATATTCACTATTTTCACTCTTAAGAGTTTATGTATTATTTACTTACAGTTTTTAGAAACGTTTTAAAGCACTGATAAGCGTTCATTGTCTTTAAATTCACTTTAAAACACAGGCGAGGCCGCTGTCCTTAACATCCTCCCCCCGGCGCAGTAGCCCGGTTCTACGCAGCCTCCTCTGGTGACCGCGGGCTCGCTGGACCCGCCGTGGACTGCTCCGCTGACTGCCAGCTGTCTGTGTCCGCCGCAAACTGCTCCGGTGACTGCGGGCTGACTGTGCCCGCTGCAACTGGCTGCGACCGCGAGCTGTCTGTGCTCGCTACAGCTCGTGGTGGTGACTGCGAGCCGTCTGTGGCTCGCTCCGGTGACTGCGAGCTGTCTGTAGCTCGCTCAGGCGACTGCGAGCTGTCTGTAGCTCGCTCCGGCGACTGCGAGCTGTCTGTAGCTCGCTCAGGCGACTGCGAGCTGTCTGTAGCTCGCCCCGGCGACTGCGAGCTGTCTGTAGCTCGCTCCGGCGACTGCGAGCTGTCTGTAGCTCGCTCAGGCGACTGCGAGCTGTCTGTAGCTCGCCCCGGCGACTGCGAGCTGTCTGTAGCTCGCCCCGGCGACTGCGAGCTGTCTGTAGCTCGCTCAGGCGACTGCGAGCTGTCTGTAGCTCGCCCCGGCGACTGCGAGCTGTCTGTAGCTCGCTCAGGCGGCTGCGAGCTGTCTGTAGCTCGCCCCGGCGACTGCGAGCTGTCTGTAGCTCGCTCAGGCGACTGCGAGCTGTCTGTAGCTCGCTCCGGCGCTCGTTCCGCGCCCGGCACCGCCCCCGGCTCCGTCTGCTCCGCCTGCGGTCGCGGTTGCGACTGCGGCGCCTCCTCCAGCACTGCCAATTTTGATGTGGGCCTGCGGAACACACCACTGCGCGTGCGAACGTCCGCACAACGCACCTGTCCGTCCGGGCCCGGGTAGACCCGGTGCACGACCCCGCGCGGCCACGTATTACGCGGCAGCGCCGGATCTACGACCACGACCAGGTCGCCCGGAACCAGGGCACGGCTGCTCTGCGGCGCCCCGTAGCGTGGCGTGAGCGTGGGGAGGTATTCCCTCACCCAGCGCCTCCAGAACTCGTCGGCAAGGGCTTGCGCGACTCTCCAAGTCTTCTTGTCCGCCGGCACACACGGTCCGACGTACGGCAGTCCGGTGGACGACCCCAGGAGGAAATGGTTCGGTGTGATTGCCTCCGGGTCGCTGGGGTCCACGGAAACGTGAACTAGCGGTCGTGCGTTCACGGAATACTCCGCCTCGGCCATCAGGGTCTGGAGTACCTCTTCTTTCGGCGACTTCTCGTTCAGCGTAGCGAGTAAGGCGGTTTTCACCGACCTCACCATCCGTTCCCAGGCACCTCCTTGACTCGGCGCCCCCGGCGGGGTGAATTTCCATTGCATGCGGTGCGTGAGGCCCAGCTGAGCCATAGCCGGTGCCCACTCGGCGTACGCCTGCCGCAGCTCGACGTCCGCGCCTCTGAAGTTCGTCCCGTTGTCGCTGTACATGACTCACGGCCATCCTCGCCGCGCAGCCATCCTTCTCATGGCCATTATTGCTGAGTCTGTCGACAGCGAGGCCACCAGCTCCAGGTGCACGGCCCGCGTCGTTAGACAGGTGAAGGGCGCTCCCCATCTCTTCTCGTGACGTCGGCCGATGGTGATCGTCATCGGGCCGAAACAGTCGAGACCACAGTACGAAAATGGTCTCTGGAACGCCCCCAGGCGCTCCGCCGGCAGGTCTCCAGTTTGTGGTGTTCTCGGGTGCGCCCGTCGTAGCCGACAAAACGCACACTTACTTGTTATGCTGCGCACCGTCGGCCGCAGCTTCAGGATCCAAAACCTTTGCCTGAGGTCGTTCACGACCCTCTCACGGCTCCCGTGTCCTGCCCTGGCGTGCTCCCGTGCCACCAGTAGCTTCGTGAACGGATGTCTTCCGTCCAGGATGATTGGGTTCTTCATCTCCGCTGGAACCTGCGCTGCTTTGATTCTTCCGTCTAGTACGAGCAGCCCGTCTTTGTACACTGGGTTGAGCCGGTACAAGGAGCTCCACCTAGGCGCCGTCTTGCCACTTGTGATCTTTTCAATTTCTTGCGTGAAGCTGTCCCGTTGTGACCTCTGATACCACAACGTCTCGGCCCGTTCTAGGTGTCGTACCTCGAGGTTGGCTCGACGATCTCGGCACTTTTCTAAGAATAACAAAACCATCGCTGTGCATCTTATGAGGCGCTCGTAACTCGAAAAGCGCGTCACATCCGGTAGACAGTCCAGCTCACTCGCCCTTGTGGTGTAAAAGGCGACGTGTTCTTCTTTATCTTCGACTTGGGCGGGACTCTCCGCGGGCCACTCGCTCATAGGCCTGCGCAGGAAGTCTGGCCCTTTAAACCATGGGTCCTCGTCGCTCCTCGGAACATAGCCCGTTCTCGTCCGCGACGTTGTTCTTAGTGCTCACCCACCTCCACTGGTGGACAGATGTCAGTTCGGCGATTTCCCCCAGGCGGTGCGCGACGTACGGCGTGTATTTCCGACTGCCGTTTTGTATCCAACACAGCACCACCTGTGCATCAATCCAGTAGAAAACGGTATCTGTTTTCCACCTGTGTTCTGCTACGACGGCGTTTCCCAGCCTCGCTCCGACCAGGGCGGCCTGTAGTTCCAGCCTCGGTATGGTCTGGGCCTTCAACGGCGCTACTTTGGCCTTGGCTGCGGCCAACACGACTCGAACATCTCCATTTTCCTGTTCCATCCTCCAATAGACGGCTGCGGCGTATGCGTCCTTGCTCGCATCACAAAATACGTGCAGCTGCCGGCTCCTCGTCGGGTTCCCCCCGTTGTAACTCCGGGGCAGCTCGAGATGGCTGATGTATTCCATGTCTGTCAGCCAGCGGGTGAAGTCCTCGGCTGACTCAGCTGGCAGCGGCTCGTCCCAGTCCAGCTTCTGACGCCACAAGCCTTGTAGGATGACTTTGGCGGTAATGGTGTAACAGCTAAGTAGCCCCAGCGGATCGTAGATACTCATTACGGTGCTAAGGGCCTCCCTTTTCGTCGGCGCGCGCTGCAGCTCACGGACCTCCACAGGAACTCTAGATAGCGACGTGTTGAATTTTAGTTTGTCACCTTTGGAGTCCCACAGCATGCCCAGGGTCTTCTGCTCGTCCTTGGTGACGTGCTGCGTAGTATTCTCAGCTAGGCGGTCCTCAGGCAGCTCCTTTAGCACCCTCCGGTCGTTGCTCGTCCAGCCTCTTAAGTGGAAGCCACCTTTCCTGTGCACCTGGTCCACTTGCTCTACAACCTGCTTGGCCTTCTCCCGGTCTGGATAGCTGTCTACGTAGTCATCCATGTAATGGGCTTCGGAAATAGCGCGATGGGCATCCGGGTGTGACTCAGCGAATTCTTCCGCGTTCCTATTCCGGGCTGAGTGTGCCAGGAACGGCGAACACGACGCTCCAAAAATCATCACCACCATCTTGTATCTGGTCGGCGGCTCGTTCGGGTCCTCTCTCCACAGGAACATTTGGGCCGGCTGGTCTTCTCGTCTGACTTTCACACGAAGGAACATCTCCTGTATATCGGCCTTCACAGCAACAGCTTCCTCCCTGAACCGGAACAGGATTCTTGGCAGTGACGTCAGAAGGTCAGGCCCCTCCAACAAGTGATCATTAAGGCTCACGCCGCTTGTCTTCGCCGCCGCGTCGAAAACCAGTCGCAGCTTACCCGGTTTGTTTGGGTTTTTGACCGGGAAGTGCGGCAGGTACCATGTACGGTCGCTTCCGGCCTCCGTCCCGTCGCATTTTTCCGCATATCCCTTGCTTATGAGATTTTTCATCTGCCCATGGTACTGCGCCTCGTCTTCTGGGTTTTTCCTGAGCTTGTGTTCTAAGTTCTTAAGCCTCTTCAGCGTATTGTTGTAGCTGAGAGGTAATTTGACGCCGTCCTTGCGCCACAGAAGTCCCACTTCGAATCGACCGTCCTCCGTTCTCTTGGCCGTCCTGCCAAAGAGGTCGATGGCCCGCTGCTCGCCGTCTGTCAGCCTCGCCTTAGCCGCTATTCCCAATGCGTCTATATCGAAGTGTTTCTTCACCATTTCTTCGAGCCGTTCGCCTCTGGTCTCGATTGTGGATATGTGCAGGATACTCTCATCATCCTGCCTTATGATGCGCCTCGGGATGCTGCCGTGGATCACCCAGCCGAGTTTGGTCTTTGAGGCCGCAGGCTGGTTCCTTTTCCCGATTCTCAGTTCTCTTGACACGATGAGCTGCCAGTTGTCCGTACCGATGAGAAGTTGGGGTTTCTTGTTCTCATAACACATCTCTTCATCCCTGAGATCGTGCAGGTGAGCGAGTTGCAGCAATGATTCCGGAACGGATTGAGTGAGCAAGTTCAATCCGCCCACCGTTCTCGCAGTGATGTCGTGCCTGGTACCGTCGTGACCCCGTACGCCCAGTTGTACGAGTCGGCTTTTTTCCTCATTCCTCTCGGCATTGATCCCGTGCATCCGCAGCACTTTCGACGGACCGTCTGTGCCGATAGCCTTCGCGACGTCTTCATCCAGCAGAGTCACTGTCGAGCCCTCGTCGAACAGCGCGAAGATGTCCGCTTCGCCCCGTGGACCTACGACTTGAACCCTTCTCATCTTGAGTTTTACCGCACGGTCGGACGTGACCGATGCGGTAATAACGGCGTCCTCAGCCTGTGGAGCGCCGCCGGACCTCTCCTCGTGCAGCAACGTGTGGTGCAGCCGCTTACAACCCTGTGCGCCGCACCGTTTCGCCTTACAGTTGAATCTTCTGTGTCGACTCGATATGCACAGGAAACACAGCCCCTCTTTCCTGACTGTGTCCCATCTCTTTGGTACGCTCATTTTCTTGAAGGTGGCGCAGCGAGGCAGAGCGTGATCATTGGCACATATCGGGCACTTCATTGCTTCCTCGCGTACCTTCTTGGGTTGGCTGTGGCTCGGCGAACCCCTGCCCTCATCTGTCACCGCGAAGACTGGCCTTCTTGCTCTGGTTTCACTCTTGTTCGGAGGTTGACGCGGTGTTTCTCTCTTCGATGTCGTGCTGAATCCGTAGCGCAGCGCCCTGTCCGCTTCTCTCATTAAGAATTCAGAGAGAAGGACGACATCGGGCTCGTTCCTGAAGCGCGACGTCTCTTCTGCGTAGTCGTACCACTTGCTTTTCTCGTAGGGACTGAGCTTCTCTAGAATGTCTCTCGTGAGCAACGGGTTGAAAAGGTACCCGTGCCTCAGCCTCTTCAGGATAGCCACCATGTTCTGAATCTTCACGGCGAATTGGTTGAGTTCCGCCGCCGAACCTCCGAGCCTCGGTAGCCTCTTCAGGTCTTCCATCATGCGGTCCACCATAACTTCTGGACGTCCGAAGCATTGTTCTAGAGTCTTCATGATTTGTTCGGGCGGCGTAGCGACGCTCAGCAGTGGTGCCACGGCTTCCCTGGCTTCTCCCCGTAAGCAGTTCCTCAGCCGAGCTAAGTTCTCGATCGGTTTCAGCTTGTAGAATGCAGTGGTGTCTTCCATGGCTGCTTTGAAGGACAACCATTCGGTGGGAGCCCCTGAGAATGTAGGCAGCTCCGTGGTGTGGCGCGTCTGGCGTTGATTCAGCAGCTTGTCTAACGTTTCAGCGAGATGTTCCACCCCGTTGGCCCTAGACGTGGGCGGTGTGGGTGAGTGTGGGCGGCGTTGTTCCGGCCACTCAAATCTCGTCTTCTGGCCTTCGCGTCTTCCTCCAGTTGGTGGCATGTCTTCTGGCTTCGGCGTCTCTCTCTCCTCTAACACGACCGGCTCTTGTCTAGCCTCTTCATGGTCGGGTCCTTGTTCGCTTAGCCAGGCTCGTACACGTTGTTCCACCTGTTCAGACGGCTCGTCGTCATCGGGGCTGCTTCCATCCTCTGCAGCGGCGACGTCGGCGACGAGTTTCTTCTTGATAAGTTCTGCCTCTATCTGCAGTTCCTTTTTACGGAGAGCGGCAAGCTTCTCTTCCGCCTCATATTGTATGCATGCGACGACACTCGCTGTCGATCGACGCGACCTAATTGAAATAGCCTTCTTCCTGGCTAGTGTTTGCACTTCCGGAGCTATAGGTGCCTTGCTAGTACCTGGTCTCGGTTTTAAAATTGTTTGAAGCAGATCTGCCCTTCCCTCGGTCGGCGGCGGCTGGCTCGTGGCGGCAGCAGACGGCGATCGTGGCGGATCTGGAAATCTTCGCGGTTGTTGTTGTTGTGGTTGGTTCTCCTCGGCCCCGCTCTGACTCCTTGTGATGACCATAGTTTAAGTTAAATGTTACGTTAAGTTAAATCCTCAAATCAAAAATTAATCTTCAAATATTCGTCTTCAAACTCCAAAAATCTTCAGAGTCTTCACGACTCTTCAAGAATCTTCGGTAGGTTTTTCAGGCGAAAAATCTGCGAATCCTTGCTTCCCTCTTCCTTGGTGTTGTCTTGTATCTTCGAGTCCAATCTTCTAATCTGAGTCCGTTGATCCCCGGTGTTGAATTCCTTTCTTCCAAAATTCTATGTTCGGCTTGATAAATTTTCTTCAAAAAATTTTCTATGTCCTTGGCTCGATGAAATTATTCTATGTCCAGTGTTCAGTAAATTTTTCTAAGTCCGGTCTTCAATAAATTTTTCTATCTCCTTGGCTCAGTAAAATTTTTCTATATCCGATGTTCAGTAAATTTTTCTATGTTCCGTCATCAATAAATTCTTCTAAGTGTCGTCTTGATTGTTTTCAACTGGTATTGGACTTCGAAAATTTCTTCAATCTTGTATCTCGGATCACACGCGACTAACTCACTAACTTGCAATCCGGATCGCAAGGACCACGCACTACTGTATGGGACTGTATTTTTCCACTAGGTTTTCACCGCCGGCTCTGATCAGACTCGAAGATAGCAAGGTTACACCGATTCGGGCAGAGCTGGGGCGTATAAATAAAACCACTGATTTGAGGAGAACATTTAGCACGATAAGCCGTTAGCTTACCTGGCTCAGGGCAATGCCGTATAGGGAGCACAAATGTACTCTTCTAATTTTCATATAAGCTATCTCTCTCTTATTTCTCTATACGGCTATTTTTCCATAATTTTCCCTAATTTCCCTTTATTTCCCCTGAGCCAGGATAAGTGAAACGCATAACGTGAAATTCTTTATTTACCATAAAACAATACATAATCACACAGTTTACATAGATACTTAGTAACACATAAGCAAAATTACAAGTATAAGAAAAACCATATATTTTTCACCATTATAATCTAATTTTCTCGAAAACCATTTACATTTCTATTTACCTAAACGTTATTTACTTTAGCCACTAATTTTCCCTATGTACAACACTAATTTTCCAAATGAAATAAGCTACGGTTAAGAAATTATAAAGAAAATAAACTCGTGACTTTAAAACAATTATTTACCACTATTTTAATGAATTTAACACTTATGTACAACACTTATATTCACTATTTTCACTCTTAAGAGTTTATGTATTATTTACTTACAGTTTTTAGAAACGTTTTAAAGCACTGATAAGCGTTCATTGTCTTTAAATTCACTTTAAAACACAGGCGAGGCCGCTGTCCTTAACAAATATATTTTGGAACTGAAAACATATTATCTACGCTAATAATTTATAAGGTTTGGTAAAATCAACTACGGTTCGAATATGACAATTATTTTTCTGCCTAAACGTCTCTAAATGAGCAGTAGATCATATTATGCCCAAAATATCCATAATTGAGTTTACCGGACCTTATAATATAAAATAAAGGAAAGAATGTCCGTCTGACTATCCGTCTGTCAGGCTCTCTGTCTGTCTATCCAGAGTCAAGATCTTTTATTTCAAGAAAGTGGAGGTATAGAGTTGAAACTAAAACTTTAAATACATGTCACTTGAATCAGATTTATACCTAAGTTGAGACTTAACTCAAAAAGATGCGGTCAGTTTTTTCCCACAAAAACGTATATTTTCGTTGGTGTAGATTGCAGGTGTAGGTGTAAGTATTTATTTATTCTCATTTTATATCAAATCAAATCAAAAACATTTATTCACATAGGTCACACAGTAATACTTACAAACGTCAAGATTATTAGAATTTAGTATAATTAACAAATTATTATACTATACGAAACAAATATAGATATTACAAAACAATTTAACTGTTCAAATTATGTCAAAATTGTATGATTTAAATATTTTATTTTCGTATTCAAATGACAGAACAATGAGAGTCGAGACCGCTAGTATTACAATTAATTAATTGAATTTGACCCATCCTATACCAATTACTGTTTAATTCGAACGGCACAGTTTTGTAAACAAATGTGTCTCGTGTAAGGCGAAGTAACAGGATTGGACTGTGAGTCTGTGACGTCAGTTCGGAAGGGTTAGTAGAAACTAGGGATGTGTGTAACATTCGATATTATGAAATAAACAAAACATTATTTATAAAAACTATATCCCGACTATGAACATTATATAGCCTAGATACTACCCGGTCTATTTTTACGAATCTATCGGCAATACATTTATTAAAATTGGACCAGCAGTTTAGGCGCTACGTTGGGACAAAAAATCTGTATATATACTATTTAATAAAAGGCAAAGCTGATTGACTGATATATCAACGCACAGGCCAAACCCTTAAGACCAGAAATTTTAAATTTTGCACACGTATTCCTCACATAACGTAGGCATTCACTAAGAAAGGATTTTTCTAAATTCAACCCCAAGGGGGTATAATAAAAAACGGGGGGGGGGGGGTTGTAAAACGTTTAAAACCTAATTTCACGCGGGAAAAGCCGTGGGCAATTAATGTTAGTTACATTATAATAATAATATCATTTTATACCTACGTAATAGAAAAGACCATTAATAGATAATAATTGATGGTTTTTGCAAGTTGCAAATAACAATAGTTTGCGATACAATTTCACCCCAACAACAAGCTCACTTTACAGGAAAAAACAAAAGTTTCTTCGCTTAATGTCAACGTTGTCCTGTTCTAAGAGTAATCTATCCCCCGATAGATGTGGTCTGTGACACAGTTCAGCGGAAAACTTTCGGTGACGAGTTATTAGATTGTTTCGGAAATAACTGATACCTAGGAAGACAAAAATAAGGCCAGCCATGATCCGGATAAGGCTGGCCTTATTTTTGTCCCAGAACTATATGATCTGGAATCCGGAAGGCCGAGGAAATTCAGAGCATTGAAAATGTAACTCTGCGCAAATACAATAGAACTGAAAATCGAATACACAAGTGACGAGTCAAATATCAATGTCTTAAACGATAGCTCGACTTCGATTTTCAAGGCTATTGTATTAAGGCAGGGTTGGCAAACCTTGTGCCATTTTTGGAAATAAATGTTTAATGAGGTCATAGACGTGCCATTAAATTTTTATTTAATTTTACTTTGTGATTTAGAAGCGTATTTAAAAAAATTGCCGCCCATTAAGCAGTGAATTTCGACTATTAACTATCAAACATTTTGTTTATTTTACGGGTAAATCTAATTACTATTTAAATCCCATCTGAAAGTCTATATGTAAGAAAAATACAAACAATTCATAGCCTAAAATCGAACGATCATGATAATTAATTTAATATGTTAGTGCGAGCGAATTTTTTTTTCCACTTTACAGGTTAAAATCTGTTCAAGCTAAAACACTGAAAACAGTGAACTTCGGAAAAGTTTTCTGTTGTACCTGTTTAAACTTTAAATCCTGAAAGACCTGTGTACTTTGGAAAAATACAATTATATTAATAGCCTAAAACTGAACGTCAGTACTAAATATTATAATAACATGGTATTTAAGCTAAACACGAGCGAGCGGAGCGAGCGTGCAAATTTTTTCCCCATTTTACAGGTTAAACTCTGAAACAACGGTGAATTACACACGGAAAAATCCCATTTAATCAACCAGCGAAAACTTCGGTACTAAATAATATACACTGATTATAAAATTTTGTGATCAGTGACGTGTTCAAAATATTATGTCGCGTGCCATAGGTTCGCCATCACTGTATTAGGGACAATATAATCAGGATGGTCCGGGAATATTCAGAATACTGAAAATAGAACTCTGCCCCAATATCCCTAATGCCTTAGAAGTCCCGGGACTGCCTTAATGTTAACCTCGAAACCGTGTAGAATTAGGTATATTATCCCACATTTTGGGTAAAGATGTAACCTAGTTAATATCCATAATATTTTGAATAGAATTTTCCAGCCGCGATGCTGATACTTCCCAACTCCGCTCCGAGCTTCGTTTCTTATCAAAAGAATCTAATTTTCAGACTCATTGAGACCGGGATTAATTAAAGGGAGATGGAGTAATACGATAAAAAACGTCGATAACATTCTGCCTGTAAAATATATTAATTTAGCGTCACGTCCCTAGTCCTCGGACCCATTTAGATATTCACAATACAGTCTTTGAGAAAGGTTCACAATGATGAACCCTATATTAAAAGGTCTATATTTCGTTGTATTTCAACGATTGTTTTAATATTTCTAGAATATTAATATTTTTGCATGAAAAGATTGTATAATATTTTGCAATAATGTTTCTATTAGATTTCAGACGTAGAAGACCTCGGATTTTGTATCTCGTTTTCCTTTATCATTGAGTTACCAAATTAGTTAATCACTCCTACATCACAACAACGTCATTTGTCTTTCGGGTATCGTCGTTTTTCATACACCGTCTCACGCTTATCATTTCCAAACAAAAACTGATTTTATTCTTATACACCCGGCGTATTTCTGGATTGCCCTTCTGGTGACATCAATTATATGATTATTTTAAGCATGGGTGATCATTTCGCTGCTGTCATCTCTGGGTCAATTTTGAACCAACTCCTTTCAATAAAATCCGTTCCGTATTTTTTCGTAAAAGACCGTCCCATTCATCCATCTATCCATCCTCACAAACGTTCACATTTAAAATAGTAGTAGGATTCAAAACATTATCTATAAAATACTTTCATATTATTAAGTGCCTTTTAAATCATTTCCCGAGTTAAAATGAAAGAAATTACGTACCAGTGTCTTATAAGGCGACTCGAATGTCCTCTTTTATCTTCTCAGGGTTGTCATATTTCAATATTCATTTTCTTGCATTAATTTGAGCTGACTTCAAATTTGACAAGCGATTATAAAGCTACATCGGTTTACAAATGAAATTAAATGTTTGTGTTTATAATTTACCAAACAGAGTTTGTTTTGCCGAAGTTGATAAAACTTTGCGGGGAAAATTATAGAGATAAATGCGAGGGTATATAATATTTTGTTCGGTTTAAAATTGTCACCTGAATTGTATTAACGAAATAACATTTCTATTTAAAGACGCTATCACACCAAGTCAATCGGGTCTTGTGGCAAGTTCTTCAAGAATTTGGTGAATACAGGTAACAACAATGGCTTATACTAGTTTTTCCCGGGTATCCCACGGAAACACTGTATTTTTTCAGGATAAAAAGTAGCCCATGCTTTAATCTTAAACTACTACGGATTTCGATGAAAGGTATGGTACCTTTCATCGAAATCCGTTCAGTACTTTTTGCGTGAACGAGTAACAGACATCCATCCATCCATCCATCCTCACAAACTTAAACATTTATAATAGAAGTAGGAAGTAGGATAACTAGTGATTGCCTATTGAAAAAAAATCGACCATAATTCATATTTTAATTTTAGGTTTGAAATTTATTTGTCTTCTTTTGCTTCTTAGATATTATACAATATTATATAAATATTGTTTGAGTATGTAAAAATAATATTAGGTGGAATCATTATTAAAAAAATACTATATCTGCACATCTTCCTCGACATAAACTTTAACTCTGCCAAATTTCATACTCCTCCGTTTGCCTAATTTTCGTAAAATGGAATAAGAAGTTTTCGCTTCAAGTATTATTTTCCATAATATTTTTTGCTATAGCATTTATTTAATAATAAGAGCTTACTAGCCAAATAAAATTGAGAATCAGAAAACATTGCAGCACTAAAGTTAAATATATAAATAGTTAACCACTACTCTCGAAAAAATAAGAAATCGGTAAAAATACCACTCAGCAATACAGCGCATAAAATAAAATCCGTCAACCCTAACCACCCTCTTTCCAGAACAATTCCTGCCAGGCCATATTTACGACGCGTGTTTTACGGCCTCAGCGAGATTCCGTCTCGATTCATTGGCCTCGTACAGGCTCTGTATCCATCACATTTAAGAGACCCGCATACACCTTAAACTACACTGTGGCTTTTTTGAGTAACCTTCTATGATGTAACATAAGTAAATTAGGTAAATATTGTGACGACATACAAATGAAATTGAAGCCATTATAAAATAATTGTAAGAATTCATAATCATAATTGGAAACACACAAGATATAGTAATCTATTTTAAACAAAGTACGCCGCCCAAGCGCAGTCAAATGACATGCCAGTCCTCTGGCATTTAAAACCCGCTAACTTAACATTTTATCATAACGATTTAACTATGTAAGCCGATCTGTGCAATTTTATCGATCGTGTGTATGGCAAATCTTAGTAAATTATCGTAATGATTACACCTTTAAAACGTTACGTTAGAACGTTCGTGTGTAGGGATAATAAGCATCCCTTGCGTTTAAAATCCCTTAACTATATTGATATCTTGGCGTATCTTGGAGTTTCAGCTACATTCCCCAGTAGTATCGGTTCTTTGGCTTCTCTATCCTCTGGCAATAACAGTTCCTTAGTGTTACAGTCCCATTAGGTACGTCTCAGTAAAAAACAGAACAGTCAACTGACACGTCAGTCCTCTGGCTAAGCTGCCCTTGAGTTTGCGAATCCTAACAGTAACTGACCACTCGTAACAGACGCCTCCCTTGAAGTCTAAGCTACATTTCCCTGTAGTCTATCTCCTGGCTTCTCTGTCCCTTGGCGTTTACAATCCCCCAAGGTACGTTTAAGTCCCCTGGTATCTCGGATTCTATGTATCCGTCTCCGAGTGTAACACGCGTGAACTTTTACGATGTTTTTCATGAATATATTAGCAAGATCGACTGTAAGTCGGTCTATTGATATGCTCTAGTTATTTTGTTACCTATCTTTATTATTATGTCGTACTTTTTTAGTTTTGCGCGGGTTTTCCTGTCGTAGAAGTATAAATAATAGGTACTTATTACGTAGAATATTTCACATAAAGATATTTCATTTTTTTTCAGTAGTAATATAATAATTAATTTAGTATCCGTTAATCTGTTTAATTACCTATAATTGAAAATCAACCAAATCCATCATCACAAACTTTTACATTTAAGTATATATAGTAGGTATTAAACTACTATATATACTTAAGGTATACTTAAGGTAGGTAGTAAATGTAAAAGTTTTTGAGGATGGACGGTTAGATGGATAGATGTTTGTTACTCTTTCACGCAAAAACTACGGAATGGATTTTGATGAAATTTGGTATGGTGGTAGTTAGTCTGGATTAAAACATATGCTACCTTTTATCACGAAAAAATACTGTGTTTCCGTAGGGTACTATTTACGCGGCGTAGCCGCGAGCAACAGCTAGTACCTGTTTCAATTGATAGATAACCTCACTTAATTAACCACCATTAATTATTGCAATTATTTGTCAATGTCGTTACCTATTTTTTAATATGATTCAAGCATTATTCCTTTTTCCATTTATTATATCATCTTTCTCCCACTATCTCCCGCTCTTCGACCCCCCCTCTCTCTCCTTCTTTCTTTCTCTCAACTTTTGATAACGGCGCACTACCTTTTAATGAATCGAATATGCATTCACGGTAACATGGATTTAACTACGTTGTTAAAAAGCTATACAGTTAACCATAAACTATAAAACATGTGCTGGATTAACGTGGAGTTTCCCGATAGGATTCTAGAAGTTAGGTGTAAAATAGGCTAGATGACACTTTTAGATCGCATAAATGAATTGTATTAAGTTTTCAGAAGAAACGGTGTGTTAAAATCAATATTTTCAAAGCTTAAGGTGGTTCGTTTCCTATACAAAAATACAATGGACATTAATTAGGTAATTTCATAGTATTACTACATAAATTTATATGCTCATCTATTTATTTTGCAATACAATTGTCGCAAAATATATTTAAAATACTTTATTTCACACAGAAGTCACATTTTTATTGAATTTTCGACAAAAAGTGACATAAGTTACAAATGTCACTTTTTGTCGAACGTTGTTCAATAAAAATTTTCGAAAATTCGATTTGTTTACAGAAATTCGCAAGGCTAGTGAAGACGCTCCAATCAAAAGTCGTACCTAACGTGACGTCACGATTAGGTATAGTCCTACAAGGATCTATTGGCGCGTGGCCAAAATCAGAACTAATTCTTGCATCTTGCATCTTGTAAAATGCAAGGAAAAAAATGTGTAAAATGTTACCTTTAGTGTTACGTATTGTTCTTAGTTGCGACGCTCACGCCCCCATGTCAATGTTATCCAAGTGCCAAAAGATCCTAGTAGGACTGTCAGTAAAGGAGCATAGTTTAAGCACGCGGGTGGAGCCGTGGGCAAAAGCTAACGAGAAATAAGAGAATTGTCGTCAAAGATCACGCTCGTGGTAGCAGAAATAATAAATTACGAACTTTATTTTATGTTTTTCATACATTACTGAACAGGCTATTTGTAATGAAAAACAAATGAAAGAAGGTCTTCGCCTAAGAAAATATGACGAAGATACTTGACCTTTTTATTATACTATAAAAATATTATGTAGTTTAATATTATTAATTTAACTTGAAAGCCAAACTCTTTACTTTTGGCCTATTAGTATTTTTTTAAATAAATTCAGTTTCAATTCAGCCTCTATCATTAATGAATTTAAATCGCTAATCATGATATTCACTATTTTTCCATCCAAATTAATAATCTCATGTTAATTTCTGGCTGAAATTATCTAAATTAACCCTTGGCATGCCTGGTGGGTCTGTCAGACAGAGAATGATGAAGAATCTGATTCTGAGATGGAATATAATGATAAGATCGCAAAATCCAGTATATTTGTGAAACTTGTACTAGCCATATTTGTCTTGACCATTCAATTTTTCAATATAAAAAGTGTTATCAAACTAAAGCTCTAGAAGATAATATACAATTTGATTTATTATCGTTTGTTTTCCTTTTAAGCATACGTTTTACCGCCTTAAATCACTTTACATAATACAATTTACATAAAAAAATCTATTTGAAAATCTGGTTCTGACAGACCCACCTTTTGCCCACTTTTGCCCACCGGGCATGCCAAGGGTTAAATGAAGTAAAAAGCGTTGGTCATATTGTCAGCTTGAGTTTTTTACTTTACACTCTCTCCCTCACACACACAAAATATATTTAAATTATTGTACAATAATTACCCGTTATTTAATAGGGCCTTAGTCGCACTGGTTAAATCTAGGAATAAAATTATATTAAGAGCGCGTACCCGGCGGTATAAACCTTATAGTTTGGCGGGATATAATATATTTTTATTTAATTATTAAATAGTTTTTATTTTCTCAGGTCATCTGTCC
Source organism: Glaucopsyche alexis (assembly GCA_905404095.1). Taxonomy (NCBI): domain Eukaryota; kingdom Metazoa; phylum Arthropoda; class Insecta; order Lepidoptera; family Lycaenidae; genus Glaucopsyche; species Glaucopsyche alexis. The sequence continues at coordinate 1,382,321 of FR990060.1, forward strand.
ACCTAGTGGACAGATGACACGAAAAAAGTGGCAGGGAGTCGGTGGATACAGGCCGCGACCGGTCGCACTGGAAATTTATGGGGGAAACCTATGTCCTGCAGTGGACGTCACCAGGCTGAAACGGGACGAGAGTTTTTTTTAAATATTAAAAAAAGGAAAAGACGGCCAGAGCCATGTGAAATAATATTATCCCCGTTGACCCAGAAAGCATAATAAAGTAAGCTCCATATCCCAATGTCATTCATTTCAGAGGATATCGCCATTTGAAACTTACGGTCAGTTCGCACTGCGACGATACGCGACGCTGCGTTTTAAGATAGCTATTCAAAAATGAACTTTATCACTAAAATAGAAGTTTCCCGCGACTTCATGCGCGCAAAAGTTATTTACGTAGAAACCGTACATTTTTCCGCGACAAAAAGTAGTCTATCTCCTTCCCCGTTGTCTACTCTACATATTCTGTGCCTTTCATCAAAATCGGTCCAGTAGTTTCGGAGGTTATTCGATACAAAAAACAAATAAACTTTTCCTATTTATTACATTAATATATTTAAAAGATGCATGTTTCAGATATCAGTCATACTCGTACACATGCAATCTGCAACGCGGTGCGATCTGACATTTACCCTTACAATGAAACGTGTATCTTCTTGTGAGCAAAGTTGAATTTTGAATAGCTATCTTAAAATGCAATGCCGCGTATTGTTTCGTTTCGTTTCGGCGATTTCAATTCATCAAATCGCCAAAAAAAAACGATTTTTCAAAATTTGAATATATATCAAATATTTAAAAAAACAAAACGTTCTCGGTTTCCCATTTAGATTAATTCAGCTGGTGTAAATATACACAGCGCAATCAGTAGATAGCGGAAGTAGATTAATTATTTTTAATTATCACAAAAGGCCCATAAAGCCTTTTCTTAAATATTTTTCCAGTCAAAATGAAAATTAATTAAACTTCCTTCTAAATTACAAACGAAAAAAAACGAGAAACACAAATTCCGAAGTGTTTTTGATAAAATTAAGAGACGAATCTAATGGACGCACGTACTGGGAAATAATTAATTAAGCTTAACCGACTGTACAAAGGAGAGTTATTATTAACTTGGTCTCAGATTTTAGGGTTCTCTAATAGGGTCTTGAATTGTATTTTCAGTTGGTTCGTTTAGGTAAGGTTATTCATTCATTTAAGTCTTCTCTTTAGGTACTCTACCCCCATACTTCGACCTAGATTCAGTTTTCATTTAGACAATAACTTATTTACTTATATAGGTAATATTATAGTTTAGAAAATAATTTTAATTGTTTTAACTAGTTTTTAAATCCGATACGAACCATTTAAGTCAAGGTTTGGAAAAACATAATATTATAAGAGTTATCGACACTAAGGCTTGAAGATAATTAGAGTACCAATAGCGCTATTAAACATTGAGGGATGGAGTTAGAAGGATAAAAATTTATAGTAAGGTATATTATGTATTTTTAATGCCAAATCATAAAATAAAACGATATAAAAATATTTTTGGGGTGAGCCTCCCTTTTCACTTGAGGGTATAAAAATAGCATACAAGCTAATAACTATTCTTATACGTACATAATATACGCGCAAAATTTCATAAAAATCGGTGAATCCGCGATCAAAAGTAGCATAAAACTAGGCATCCCCGTGGTATATTCTACATCTGTGCCAAATTTCATCTATATCGGTCCAGTAGTTTCGGAGCCCATTCAATACAAACAAATAAACTTTTCCCTCTTTATTATGTGTAGGTACAATTTACGTGTACAATGTACATCTATCCAAGAGTTTAAACAATTTGTATACATATTTATGTTCGTACGTTTAGGGATGATTTACATATTATATAATATTACGGTACGCAGGTATTTATATTTGTCACCGTCCCCGCATGGCGACACCTGTTGTATGTTCAGACGACTCGTCTTTTATCATCGAAACGAGGCCTCAATTATAAATGTTCTCAACAAATGGCCTAAGCCAGGCCCATAATATTTCGCGGATTTTGGCGTAAGCCGTTGGTTAATAAATCGGGATTTCTGAGCAGGAGACATTTTCAATTTGTCCCAATTTTTTGGTGATTTTCAAAGCAATGCTTTTAATCAAATGAAAAGCATGGGTTAGTCTTTAATAATTTTGGATAGCTTTTATGCCGGCGCGTCGAGACTTTGTGCGCGCAAAAGTTAATCTCGCAGAAACCGTATATTTTCCGCGATAAAAAGTAGCCTATGTCCTTCCTAGTGGTCTACTCTACATCTGTGCCAAATTTCATCAGTAGTTTCAGAGCCAATTCAATGCAAGCAAACAAACATATAGTAATATATAATGGAATCTCTTTATTATATTAGTATAGATAAGTCTTGTTTTTTTATACACAGTACTAGCGACCCGCCCCGGCTTCGCACGGGTACAATGTATATATCTGTATAATCTATGGGTACAATACTGATACTAATCCCACCTCATAGATCTAAACTCCCATCCCGCACGCACACCCCCGCCTTGGTGACGCCTACTTCGCAACGGGCCGTGGAGCAGAAATCGTAATATTTTAATTTCGCCATAACTTCAAAACCAAACGTCCAATTTTAATCATTCAAAGACCAAATATTATCTACATAAACTGTAATTAGGGATAAAATAATTTATTTTGATAAGGATTAATAGCATGAGTAAAATAAACGCGTTTAAATGTAGTCCAAAAAAAATCAAGATTTCTAAGTAAAATTGTTGTTGTGCCTCACTCGACATAGATAGGTATAGTGTGTCGCGGACTTTTTTGTAGATATTTATAAGATCTACAATTAATTAGAACATTTTATGGTTCTATATTTTATAGTTTAGGCAGCGTACGCAAAATAAGTAACTTTTCTGGTTGATTTTTTACACCTTGTGTCCGAAAACCCCAAATATCTTACGGAACCCTATTTTTTTCCAAAATAAAATTTAGCCTATGTTACTCGTGGATAATGTAGCTTTCGAATGGTGAAAGAATTTTTTAAATCAGTCTAGTACTTTTTGAGCCTATTCATTACAACCAAACAAACAAACAAACAAACAATATACAAACAAAGTTTTCCTCTTTATAATATTAGTGTAGTTTAAAAAAATGACGTGTAGTTTTTGAAACACGATTTCTCAAAAGTTATCCAGCCATTTAGCTATAACAAGACATAGTGCGCAATTTCGCCGTTGGGACTTAGGGAACCTAAGCCATGTTCACATGTTACGCTGTTAACAGCCAGTAAGCCGCACACAATAAAGGTGTGTCCACACAACACGTGTTCACAGATTACAAAGTGCTGTGAACGAGCGTACACGGAGAATAAAGAATGTGTTATTCTTGTTTTCACTTTGAAGCTCAGGTTAGTTTACAAGATTATGATTCTATACGTAACTACATAGAATGTAACTTTATTGAAATTATAGTAGGTACTTAATTCTTATACTGATTTAGTAGAGACGTTATATTATGTACCATATGATCTACATACTATTAGATAAGTACTATATTGTACTTCTCGCAAAAAATGTTAAAAGGATTTACTCACCCAAATCTGTTAGGCGTCTGACCATTTTGAATCACGCATTATAAAATTTAAAAAGTAATTACCAATTTAGTATTGATCTGGAATAAACGGTGAGGAATAAAATGAAAGTTGCAAAAAGCTATTTAGTTCTTAGAAAATCGCATTCCAATAAATAAAATCAAGCCCAACCAGAGTCAAGGGCCTTTGACGAGTCAAGGTAACTAACATTGGAATATAATCCAATAATGAGATCAATAACTCAATAAGGCGCGCAATATTCCCCAAATTCCCAATATTACCCGCCCTAACGACATCACCTCCAACCTTCAGAGTACACATCTTGTATATGGAATCCGCAGTAGGCTAGCGTAGCTACTGAAGCCTTGTGGCGGACCAATTAGCGCCACGATCCTGAATCGCGCTATCGCAGTTTTCAGTTAGGCGCTATATATACAACAGCTGAAATGCTCAGTACTGGGCTTCGGCCTGACTGAGCATAGTACCTCGCTCGGTCGAATATCTCCTTTTGGGGCTTCCACAAATCACACAGCCTCATATAGAAGAGAACTGAGCCTTAGCAATGGAGACATAAAGAAGTAGACAAGAAAACGAACCTCATGATAAGCTAGCTCCGTCCATGCACAGAGCACAGAGGAAAGAACCAGAGTTACAAGTGTATTGCCGGTAGGAGCGAAGTTTGGTCCACTTTCATGGGGAAGCCCTAGCCTGTACAATAGGTAGGGATTGGGATGAGGCTCTTCAAAACTGAACTGAACCAGGAAACGACCAGTCGGATCACCTGATGGTAAGCTATTACCGCTGCCCATGGACACTCGCAACACCAGAGGAGTTACGTTCCCAATCCTTAAAATCCCCAACCCCCTAGGGCTTCCGGTAACATCACTCACTCGGCTAAACACAACGCAAGCGTTATTTCACGCTGATTTTCTATGAGGTCGTGGTAGTTACCAGGTCGAGTCGGCCCATTCGTGCCAAAGCTTAGCTCTCCCACAGTGGTAAGTGAAGCCGAGAGGAATCGAATTATAGGAACCCCACGCCTCTGATTGCCGATCTTTTAAATTTCCAGCCTCCTCAACTGGCGCCCAGTACCCATAATGAGTTTCAAATTGCCTGTTATTTAAATCTCACATATTTTACGCCAGTTTTCTGTTAGGCCGTAGTATCTTTCCAGGTAAAACCCCGCCTTTTCCTAACGATCTGATCATCCGTCACCCTCGCTAATGACCTTCATCCAAGAGCCATTATAAATCTTCAAATTTTCTCATTAGATTTTTATCTTGTTGGAACATATTTTGCGCAAAAGACAACTTTCGTTTTATGATATCCAATTTAGACTTTATGTCGTGAGTTGTAGCTTCTTAAACGGTCTTATTTTGTTTGACCGATATTCTATATTAAAAAATTATGGATGATTGTTATTTGAGAGACAATTTATGTAATACTAGCTGTTGCCTGCGGCTCCGCCCGTGTAAATATAGGTTTTCGCGGTCGCGGATATGTGACTGATGCAAAAAATAGATAAAAACAATCCTTGATTCGGATTATATATCATGCTAAAATTTCAGCTCGATCGGTGGAGAAATTTTTGAGTTTTTGAAGCGTACACAAACCAACATAACATTTTTATATATACGAGTATTCCTATACTCGTCGTGATTGAGTCACAAAGTAAAGTTGTTTTATTTATAGATATTTATAGATATAGTCTTATTTGTTTTTTGTCTTAATTTTTATGGTTCCGTACCTCTAAAAGGAAAAAACGGAACCCTTATCGGAGGATCACGGACGATCACTTTGTTGTCCGTGCGTCTGTCTGTCAAGATCCTTTTTCTCAGTAATGCGTGGAGGTATCAAGCTAGAATTTATATCAAATACTCAGGTCTACTGTTCCTTGGAGCTGTAAAAAAATCAAACTTCTAAGTCAACGCAATCAAAAGATACAGCCGTTTATGCCGCAAATTTCCGCAAATTTTCAACACTCGCAAGGGAATCAAAACCTACAGGGTACTTCCCGTGAATTCAGAATCTTAAAATTTGGTCAAAGCAACGTCTTATAGCACAGATTTAAAATAAACAAGCGACAAAGTCACCCTAATTCGCGGGCGGTCACACCGCCTTGGACACTCGCGCGATAACTGTCAAGTCGGTCACACCGCCCGGGACGCTCAAGAGGATAAATGGAAAATTGCCAAACCCAGAACTAAAGCCGATGACCTCCTGACCACGCACTTACTAAATCGTAATTTTAAAAATCGTAATGCGACAACATACCGGTACTACACCTCATACGTCTTCAATTCAGAATATGTCAAATATTGTGGAATGAAAAAGAGATGAATACTCATCCCGCCACTTTTGTCTGTATATTCAGAATGCCAAATTCAGTATCTGTGTGAGCTCTAAGGGATTTGGGAATGTTAGGTAAGCCGTTCTGTCAGATTGATCTTAATATTCAGCTTCTGGAATCAAAAACGTCAGCATTATCCTCACAGGTTGGTCTCCGACATATTCAAGATATAAGAATATGTCAGAAATTCAAGATGTGAATGAGTGGGCACGTGTGCACATGCGAGTTTTGTACGAAAATTGAATTCACTATCTTAAAATGGTGGCAAATTAAGTTCGTCTGTGGCTGGCTAAGTGACAAAACCGTTTTCTTTTCTACTTTTCTTCTGGTAGTCAGAAAAACTGAAAAGGTCTCAGGGTGTCGTTGAAAGTAATTCGCGAGGGATGTGCGGAGGAGGCAAATGATTTTGTGGCTGTAACGATAAAACGTATGATTTAAACTTAAGTTTGTGCTGATGATGTCTAATTTCGAATTGAATAATCGTCTCACCTCCATCAAGTACGTCAATCTGTAATCATATTTCAATTAGGCATGAAACCGGGAAACCTCTTTGAAGTTTAACAGACATCAGGTATTAGTGTTAAATCTTAACTAGGATAATTTACGTTTGTCCAAAATATCTTGACAATTCTATTTTGAACTTCTTATTCTGAATGGTAATGTTAATAAATTCTTTTGAGAGTTAGTAAGTCCTGGTTTTATCAAATTAGCTAATATTATTTTGTTGGTCTTATTTCAAATCTTATACGCTTACACGACGACAAGTTGCAGAGCGATTTAGTGTAATTTTATGTTAAATTTTACTTCTGTTTATTTGACTAATTAATAACGATACAATAGTATAGTTATGCCACACTCAATATCAAGATAGAGTGCCATTGTGTATTGTGCACACACTTGGGCACTATAACTTCTACGTAGCTCTTAATACGTCTGGCTTAAATGGAACCGTCCACCGTCACCGAAATTGGTGTTGGGAGCTATTATTATTATATTGAATTTTTTATTATTCTGAATGCATTAATTTACGCTGATTCTTTAGTTTAGATCAGTGTTTTTCAACCTGTGGGTCGCGACCCCCTGGGGGGTCGCGAAGCTTCTGTAGGGGGGTCGCCGGAGGCCGAGAGAACTTTAGTAAAAAAACATTAAAGATTAAAAATATTGATTTATTAAGTTAGAGAATTTTAACAAAAGGATATACTCATAAATCGATGATCGATGTATGTAATTGTAAAATAATGTGCTTGACGTACTATATTATGTACTTATATCTGAATCCTAATTATGGAGACGCATAAAAACGTCGTATGTAATGAATATTTGTAACACTGTAATATACACATACATACATGATAAAAAAGCGAAGGGTCGGGGGGTCGCGAAATATTTTTTCATACAAGGGGGGTCGCATCATGAAAAAGGTTGAAAAACACTGGTTTAGATAAACTTTTCAAGATTTATACCGTACCCTGCCATTGAACTCTAAAGCGTGACAAGACTTGGGTTTTAGGTTTTTCAGATTTCTTATAAATTATGCCACGTCTCGGTCACAATATTAGATTTATTATTTTCTAAAAAAATTTCATCAATATCTTTTAAATGTAATTTCATGTTTATTTACTAATATTCGGCCGTGGCTCTGCCTGCATTCATTTGGTTTCTTCGTAATATAGGTACTGGTCTACACAACCAATTTCTACACTTCTATTTTTTTAACTATATTAGAAGTTAAAGATAAAAAAAATTGCAAATTTTATCAGCTTTCTACTAGAAACCTAATAAACTGGCGATAAAACGTTTTCTATTTAAAATCTGTAATTTCTATTAATTAATATGTTAAAAAAAAAACAATTTTAAACGTGTAGTACTTTCTTTTCAGGCCAGATGACTAACCTTGTTTGAAATATAATTTAAGCCTATCCTCCCTAAATATAAATTACTATTTGTATTAAGAAAGCCAAAAAAGTAAAATATACAAAAGTATGTAGGGAAAAACGTTACCGTTACACGTTACCATAGTAGAGCTTTGCTCATAGTTTTGATAAATAAATAAAAAATCACAAAAATATTTATCTCTGAATGAGATTTGAACTCATACCATTCCGAATTTTCGAACAAAGCAGAAATTATACATCAATAATCAACCAAACTGTCAATCAGACTGACATAGTAGAGTCGAAATTATCGACATATTATTGCACGATAAAAGAAAAAAATATATAGGTAATATGTAACTTAAAAATGCGCAGTTTCTCCCTAAAACTCCCTGTATACTAGACATATCTCATGGAAAAACTTGCAGCCGTTTCCGAAATTACGTTTATACAATATATTAAACAAGATTGTCTTGTTTATTATACAAGATTATGCTCTGTTGCATTCTGCATTCACGTTATTTTTGCAGAATTCAGATTCATTGCATTGCAGAAGGTGCATTTAGAATAAGCAGCCTGTTCTATTGAATTTCCTACTCCATTCACTTACCCACACGGTTAACCTTCTCAGTTCAAGGTCACCAGTTGACATAATTACAGCTTCATTAATTAGTTCTCTAGTGGTTTCAATAAAGGTATTCGCTTTATTGGAATATTTTATGCGATTATTTATAGGCAGACTAATTCAAAAGTCTAGTCTGAAGTAGGAACTCGATTTAATTCTCTAAAAAATATACATAATATTTAAAAGTATGATTGTCTCATTCAGATCAAAAAGGTATGACTGAAAGAGAGCTAGATTTAAATACTTATAGTATCCAAACAAAACTGTTCCAGACAAAACTGTTTTTTGTTTACCCACCTACGGCGAAACGAAAAGGAAGGATAATGATTTATGTATAGATGTATGTATGTATGTTTGTTTCAGTTTCCGTAGTGCCTAAACTACTGGTACGATTTAAATAAATGAGGAGTCAATAGATTCGTAATAATAGCCCTTTTCATTCTTTTTTCATTCTTGCCCATAACTAATACGGGTACTGATAATAGTGGTCGGTATGAGTCATTAGACTTGTGTGCAGATCACAAATGAGTAAGCCAAGCGTTTGATCCCGTGAACACACGCTGGCGAGAACTCAAGTCGTGATATTGTGTGTAATGAGACGGAATGTCGGCCTTAATTAAATCATTAGATGTTTGTTTGTTACAGCAGTCTGTTGCACACTATAGTTATAAGTTTAGACTCTGGTTAGTATCAGTACCTAACTAAGGGTGGTATTCTTGGTCGATTTTTATTTCTAAGTTCGCTTTATAGACATGCTTAAGGTGACATTTCGATTCACAGTCGTAACTTAAGCATTGTCTTAAATATTATTTCATACAAACAAGGCGGACTTATTCGAAAATTCTTAAGTCTTTTCATAAGCAACGACCAAGAATTCCGGCCTAACTATTTACATGTAGCTTAGTCTAAAAAAATTATAATTAATATTATAATAATTAATAAAAAAAATTGGCATAGATGTAGAGTAGACCACGTGGAATGACATAGGCTACTTTTTATCGCGGAAAATGTAAGGTTTCCGCGAAATTAACTTTTGGGCGCACGAAGTCGTGGGCAACATCTAGTTTATACTCAGAAATATTAAGGCAATTAGAATAGAATAGAATATAAATTAAATTAAATTAAAAAACGTTTATTTGATAGGTAGGACATACACTACAAGATTTTACATTTATACATTACAACACAGAACACAATAAAAGAAAAAAAAATATAAAAAAAATATATAAAAGATAAGTACCTATACTCGTTTAACATAAAGTGGTAAACAAGAAAAACATTATAATTTCTAATACTAAAGGTACCATCAGAATCAAATGGTCGGTAGTGCAGTGCATTGCCTAACCATCAAAATGGAGACCACTCAGGCATATCACCACGGCGCAATCACCACAGTATGCCTGGTATTATGTGGTTCCATCGGTACTGTCATAATAGATATTATTTACTATTTAATAATTAGATACATCTAAAAAGTACAAAAGGTTTTTTAGTTATCTAGCCAATTGTAGAAGCGCGTGGCTAGCCACGAATGGGTGGTTTTTTTTTGTGCTGAAGGAAAATTAATGACCGGAATTCGAGTGCAAGTCAATATTTTTGCGTTACAGTTGCGAATAACCCCTAAAGTTCCCTACACTCTAACTCACACTCTCATTCACTCACACTCTCACTCTTTAGAAACTTCTTTTACCAATAGAAGGCTTCGTTATTTTCGAGTGACGTAGGCTATATAAATTATTATATGGATAAACGCATGGATGAATAGATGTTTGTCACTCTTTCACGTAAAAACTACCGAACGGTTTTCGATGAAATTTGGTATAATCGTAGTTTAAGCTCTGAATTAAAATAATATACCTTTTTATCCCGAAAAAGTACAGTATTCCCGTGGGAATATATATACGCAGGCGAGCCAGCTGCAGAACAGCTAGTTAGCTAGTATAGCCGTATTCGTCGCACGTTTGTCACAAAGTTTAATTTGGAATCGTTGACGCCGGCTCCAGACGTCGGACTCCAGAAAGTCCCGAAATGCTCCAAAGCTCCAGAGCGTCTCGAAATGGTCCAAATACTAAAGCTGATTCATACCCGTTCTAAGTCTCCGTTTGATTTACTGAATACACTCCAACATCAAACGGTGTAAAGGTGTTTGTGCTATTATTAGAAAGTTCCTAAAGTCTCAAATAATTTTAGAATTATTAACTACTAGATTCTTAGACTTCGTGCGCGCAAAAGTTAATTTCGCAGAAACCGTACATTTCTCCGCAATAAAAAGTAGCATATGTCCTTTCCCGTGGTCTACTCTACGTCTGTGGCAAATTTCACCAAAATTGGTGTAGTAGTTTCGGAGCCTATTCTTAAATGGCCCCACTTTTCGGGTTGCATGGGCTATTTTAAGAATAGGGATGTTGCCTAGTGTGGAATATCATAGTTTTACAAATTAAATTTTAAAATTGTTGATTAAATATACATAAATCTGAAAGAAATAGGTATTTAGAGTGACGCGATTAAAAATATAAGCAAATAAAAAATATTGTCCGTCCCTTTCTCGCAAAACGATTCGTGACGTCACAACCTGCTACCACCATACATTTTGTCGTGACAAATGTATGGCGGTAGCAGGTTGTGACGTCACAGGCCGATATATCGCTCTCTTTCATATTGTAAATTTCAATGGTTTGTATATCTACGTTATTTTTTCAGATATACAAATATGGGTTCTGGATTGTTTATTAACATGTTGTCTAACATCGAATAGACAAAAAAAAAATTTTCGGCAACATGCCTATTGAGGTACGATAAAATCAAAATATTTGATATTTGAGGTATGGTGAAATCAAGCCTATCTTTAGTCCTACTAATAGTAAATGTGAAAGATTGTGAGGATGAATGGATGGATGGATGGATGGATGGATGGATGGATGGATGGATGGATGGATGGATGGATGGATGGATGGATGGATGGATGGATGGATGGATGGATGGATGGATGGATGGATGGATGGATGGATGGATGGATGGATGGATGGATGGATGGATGGATGGATGGATGGATGGATTGATGTGTGGTTGGATTGATGTGTACTTGTTACTCTTTCACGCATAAAACTGCTGAACGGATTTTGGATGAAATTTTATATGGTAGTAGTTTAGGATTTGCATTAAAACATAGGATACTTTTTATCCCGAAAAAATACAGTGTTCCCGAGGGATACTATACTTACGCGGGCAACAGCTAGTTTTGAAATATTTATATCATGAAGAAGAATAAATCGAACATTTTTTGTAGGTATGCTTGTTTATGGAAAACGTTACTAACATGATATTGTTTCATACACAGTATAGATAATACTAAAATTCTGCATCCGTTAAAATAAAGATTTCCTAAAATATGTGTTATTCACCTCAGGTGATGAAACGAGATTTTGGCAAAAGTTCCACAGAGGGTGTTATTTTTGCCAAGAAGACACCGAACATTTGACACTTCACACTGGACACTCATCGAACTATATTTCAGCCAACTATTTTCGAAGTTTTCTTCTTCACCGTTGGAGTGTCACTCTATAAATTCCTGGAGTTGAGGGCGTCACTAAATCAGTGCCACAGTTCGGTACAAAAACAACTTCCCCGCAACTATTCTTAGTTCCCAAGTTGTTCTTTGTACTCGCTAAGTTTCTAAGTTCAATTTATGTATGTACTGTAGCCTGTAGCCTTATATAGAAGTGTGATTAGGTCTCAAGACCAGCGGAATAAGAGTGAAAATAGCTGCCCATACTGACTTCGGCGATGGTGGCCGGTTTCGTTGAAACCAAACCAGCTAGATAGAGGCAATTTTTAGTGTCCAAACGTATATGTTACCGTAAAATTGTAAATACCGTTAGATTGTAATAAAACTAGTGAAATTGTATCTGTAAAATGTTGATAGACTTCGGACGCGAATATTCTGGCTATAATTTAACACATTATTTTTTGTTATATTATAAATATATAGTATAGAAAGATTTATATCTTTCGACACCTTACAATCTTGTTAGTTATTTTACGATATAACAGTTTTTACAATTTTACGGTGACATATACACAATAAACAAGAGCACTCTCTTTCTTTACACTCGAAACCAAGATGACCGACACGACTGGTGTGAGATCAGGGACAGGACTTGTTGATTGTGTCTTCTTTTGATTTTGACTTTAGGTCTTCTTTTGATTTTGACTTCTTGATGCGACACAAAGATAACAAAGATAAAGGTATTTTTATTGGGTAAATGGCTCACCACATATTCCCACCTCCTGTGCCACAACTCCTGTGGATCGACAGCGGTAATCACCCACAAAACAATTTGATAATAATGTGATCTCAAGGGCGCACGTGTGACATACTGAATCTGTCTTGGAAACCGAAATGAATAAGAAGAAAGGGTGGAGTAGGAAGTATTCCAATTTCCCTCCCCAAGCAAAGCGATAGACAGCCAAATTATTGTAATGAGCAAAAATTTCAGAACTAGAAGGGGAAGCACCACGGTAATAATATAAGTTACTATGCTTACAGAACTAAATTAATGTTATGAACTATGTAATAATATAAATGATAATTTATATATAATGGCAAATTATTATTATTGGATTGTTTCCATCACCATAACGGTATCGATCATAATATTGTATTATATTTATCTATTTATATTTAATTTTCCCCACTTATCTGGCAGTGTGTGTGGGGTAATGAATATTTCAGTACATGGCACGAGCCCAAGAAATAAAATTGCGCCACGGCTTCACTACCTTTACTTCGGCGGATAAATTGTGCCAATTCTCGAATTGGTTTGCGACCTTATTTTATTGTTTTAATCAATATTTTGAAGCATACAATACAAAGTCTTTGCTAGTATCTTCTAACTTAACTTTTCTAAATTCTTATCGCTTAGGGTCGGTACACATCGGAACGAGACAAAACGTGACGCGGCGCTGAATTTTTAAGATAGCGATTCAAAATTGAACTTTATTCACTATTGGTAATATACAAGAAGATAAACGATTATTTTTGTATTATGTATATTTTTATTTTGTATAAAAAAGGAAACTACAAAAAAGTTTGTTCCTGTTACTACAGTCCGAAAGAAAAAAATATTCATCTTACTCGAACTAACCTTATATAGATATCAAACGGGGTATGTTACAAATCCGGCCCACTGCGAGTCGGACTCGCTTAAAAAGGGTTCCGTACATAACGGCTAAAAATCACGCATGTCCAAAGGGATATATTATCCTAATATTATATTAATTTTTTAATAGTAATTGTTATTATAGCGGCAACATCATTTGTAAAAATGTCGACTGTCTAGCTATGACGGATGAAAGGATCGATGGAAAGACGGACCAACGGACGGACAGCGGAGTCTTAAGGCCCCAACAGACGAGAGGCCGATCGTTTCAGTTAGAACTGACGGCAGTTCGGCCTGAACGGATTCGAGCATACACACGGAAAAAATCGCATCCAACCCAATTTACGTCAGTTCGGCCTGATCTGATTCGGGCCCACACACGGAACAGTCGCATCAGTCCATTCTGGTTTGCCGCGCGCTACGGTCGTGTTTATCAATTTTGTATTTAAACACCGCGAAAACTCATACAACGCTTGTACACGATACACGCCCGCACGGCCGCGGCTCGGGCAAGAACTGAAGCGATTTGTCCACACACGGTCAGGACAGGCCGCGCGTTCAGGCCAGAATTAATGTTGCCAACTTAGTTATTTTACAATATTTTACTAAATTGAGTATTTTATTCCCTCCTTGGTAGAAATTTAGTTATTAGTAGTGTTTTAGTAGGAATGAGCCAGACAGTAATGAAATGCAAAATGGCCTAGGTTAAACACAAAAAAACCTATCATAATAATACATTCGTCCGTAATTTTCTTAAAACTACCCGTTTAATTACTATATACGTAATATTTGCTAGTATATTTTAATTTAACCCTTGGCATTGGTTGTAGTTTTTACATATTTCAGATTCAACATGAATAAACGTTTACCAGACGAGGGCATAGCCAGATTTTTACTCTAAGAGCTGAATGAGGTAGATGAAATTGTATTTAACTCAAGTGGAGATAGTTTGACATTGCTCTGGAGAATGATGAAGAATCTTATTCTGAGATGGAATATAATGATAAGATCGCAAAATCCAGTATATTTGTGAAACTTGTACTAGCCATATTTGTCTTGACCATTCAATTTTTCAATATGCAAAGTGTTATCAAACTAAAGCTCTAGAAAATGATATACAAGTGATGCAGACTAATATTTTTTTTGCTACGTTTAAGTATATATAAGTGTCTTACACTTTATGGAAGTCTGATAAAGATATCTTTATTTTTAATACTTATTATTATGTCATGGGATACTCATCCCAACTTACCTGTCCGGTAGTTGTGGTATAGTATACGGGTACGCGACCCCGGCTTCCCTAGCTATTACTGTCCTATCCCTTGCCCTCCTGGACGGTAATATCCTACATTTCCTATTTCCCACTCTAACTTACCAATCTTCCTTTCCACACCACCTATCCTTCCCTATGCCTATTCCTACCCTCTCCAACAATCTGTGGAAATGCAATGGATAATCATAAAAATAATTTAATTATCCAAAATGGCGGCGATGTGGTTCACCACCCATCACGTCTCGTTTCTCGCGGAGGTGAAAAGCGGACCATGGAGAGCCGCTTCGCTACGTTGAATGTAAGAGGAGGAATGGATGGTAAGAATGAAAGTGAACGAAGCGAAACGAGTATGTAAGGATCGTAGCAAGTGGCAGAAAGTGGTCTCTGCCTACCCCTTTACGGGAAAAAGGCGTTATTATATGAATGTATGTATTATTATGTTACCAAAGTTATAATATCTAAATTTTGTTTCAAAATATGATTGTTGTTTAATTTAAAAAATATAAATAAAGTTGGTTTAATCCTAATATGATTTGATTTATTATCGTTTGTTTTCCTTTTAAGCATACGTTTTAACGCCTTAAATCACTTTACATAATACAATTTACATTAAAAAAATCTATTTGAAAATCTGGGTCTGACAGACCCACCAGGTATGGCGTGTAACTTTTGCCCACCAGGCATGCCAAGGGTTAATGGTAAAATTTATAGTAAAATTCAATTAATGAAAAAAATTTAATATAACAAAACCTAAAATGCAATGGTTTTTGGGGGGCTTCAGGAATTCCTAAGTAGCTTCTTTAGTAGTTTTTTAGTACTTTTCACTAGAATTCAATACGAGTTTAGTAGTTTCACAAAAACAGAGCTGGCAACACTGGAACGAATCGCTTCAGTCCGTACGGCCGACTGACGCGATCTCGAAATTGCACACAGACGATACGATTTTGCATCCGTTCAGGCCGAACTGAAGGCAGACCGGATCATGTATGGGGCCCTTTAGAGCAGGTACACATTGGGCGTTTTGAAACGCGCACTTTTATTCTATTGAAGTTAACACGCGCTTTGAGAACCAGGAGTTCTATTGAACTGTACACATGCAAGCACGCCGCTTACATGTGTACACTTCAATAAAACTCCTGAGGGGCAATTATGCTAAATAAAGCCTGCATTAATACAATTACAATCAAGTCCCGATACGCTTATACTCCCAATAGGTGTCTTTATGAACGTTAAACCAACGTGAAACGCGCTCTGATTGGTCGAAACGTCATAAAATCCGTTCATCGTAATGCTATCTACAGACACACGAATTTGGTACGGAGCGTACAGCGAACCATATCCGGAGACCAAATTCAGTGTCGCTACACACGCACGGATTTGGTACGGTGCAGTGGAGCGTGAAGCTCGACACTCGTGTATTCGATTTTATGCTCTATTACATATAGCACAGAGTTCTTTTTACAGTGCTGTTTTTCAACGACGACGATGATTCCCGCAATTTATTGATAACGGGTAATGATACCAACACTTTAAAAAATATTTCTCCCCAAATTTTACCCCTGATTACTTATACCATTGACAGGTCTAAGAGATAATAAGCTAGAAAGAAAGGTTATGTGTTTAACATAAAGAATTACGCGTGAATAACATAAAACTAACTTGTCTTAATCTGATGTCACTCCCAATACATTTTCATATCCCTGGCTATATACACACATTCAAATATTTTTTATTATTACATACAAATTGATTCATAAGGAGTAAACTCTAAACATCCTGTCCCCTAGTAAACCCCCGTAGATATTTTCCCTAATTTTGGGGGGTACATCCCTAAGTTGGCAACACTGATACCGTTGTACGGCCTAACCGCCGGACTGCTCTACACATGCACGAATTTAGTACGGAGCGTACCAGATCCGATGCGGACAGCAGCGAACTCTTCGCCTTCTTCTGGCGTACTCTTCGCCTTCTTCTTATGTTCGCCGGACTGCCCTACATACGCTCGGATCTGGTACGGAGCGTACCAGATCCGCTGTACGCTCCGTACCAAATTCGTGTGTCTGTAGATACCATAACATGACGCTACACTTTCAATCCAAACAAAGTAAAATTGACTGTTTAAATTATCTACTTTAAATACGAGAATTGAGGTTCTGGTTCTCAAAGCACGTGTTAGCAAAGCGCGCGTTTCAAAACGCCCAATGTATACCTGCTCTTAAAATAGGGTCCCGCTTTTGCTCTTTAGGTACGAAACCCTAAAACAGAGGTAAGCCGTGCAATATAAAGGTAATTATGGTAAACGCTATTGAACGCTATCAAAACACCATTACGGGAGATAGGAGACTATTTGAATAATTCACAATCCGCCATCTGCTCGATGTTATCACGTCTTCAATTCCTTATCGCAGACGTTTTTAAAATGTTGCCGGAGACTCGGTTCTTTTTGATTTTGGATTATTTTTTTAAAAGGTATAAAATATAGTTTTAAATATATTAGGCATAGGCATGAAGGCGAAAACTTTAGATATTTCAAGACTAGATATTTTTTGTGTAAAAATTAATTATTGTTAATGACAGTTTATAGAATTAGGCGTTAATAAAATTTTATATTACGAAAGATTTTCTTAGGTATGTTCTGTAAATTAGCGGACAGTATTTTAAAAATTGAGCAATTACTGCCTTCCTAATATCTCGTAAAATGTACATAATTAAGTGTATATGTGCTCAGATGGCATCAAAATAACGCCCCTAGTGGCAAACAATGGTAACTATAAATGCGATGTTAACTTCTTCACGCGCGCGGTGAGTAGTGGCCGGCCAAGTGCGAGTCGGACTCGTGCACCGAGGGTTCCGTACAAACTTGTAATAAAAAATAATGGTTCACGGCTTATGCATAAGGTTTATGTTTATGAAATTAAATGCTTTTTTTTTCTATTTGAGTTGTTTGAATGAAAGGTAAATTGCGGTTTACGATTTATGACGTATTAAAAAAACTACTTACTAGATCTCGTGCAAACTAATTTTCGGTGGAAGATTGCATGGTAATGTACATCATCTGGGGGCACGGTAGTGCCCCCATGCCAAGACGTCAGTCGAAGCGCAAGGGCACTACCAAACCACCTTTTCTCGAAGCGTCGAAATTTTGAACCCTCATAACTTGAGTTTGGATTGTACCAGATAAATGAAACTTTCAGGATTTGTTCCCATCAGCGGTCTCATTAAACATGTAAAGTTTCGATTACCCACGTCTTATACTTTAGATTTTATTGATATCTAAAAACCCCTGATTCCGTCACTGACTCACTGATGATCAACAAAATTATATCGTACTTCCAGGTGTTCTCGAAAGCTGAAATTTGTTACATAAGATTGTATTAGTACACAACCAACATAAAAATTCTCAAAATTGGAACTTTCATCTTCCAACCCCTTAAATAAGGGAGTTAAAGTTAATTATCTGTGAAAGCGCCATCTATCGCGTTATTATGAACTATATAAGTTATGTTGTCGTTCATCGCTAGGCTTGTAAACTAATTGACTAATATTGATTGAAATAATTATTTGCCGAATATTCTGTAGTAATTTGAACGGAAAATTTAACATATATGCAACATTCATTTAATTATGTTAAGAATTATTAAGGTAAGAAGTCTCATATAAACTTTTATCCTTCAACTCCTTACACTACAGGATGGAAGTTTCTACAATATTACCACAAATTTA
Organism: Glaucopsyche alexis; assembly: GCA_905404095.1. NCBI lineage: Eukaryota > Metazoa > Arthropoda > Insecta > Lepidoptera > Lycaenidae > Glaucopsyche > Glaucopsyche alexis. The sequence continues at coordinate 1,400,891 of FR990060.1, forward strand.
GCTAGAGGCTTTGAGTATATAACCACTAGAGAGAGTTCTAGCCAGCAAACGCGTGTCCTTTTTCTGCTTGTGTGCATTGTATTAGTGTACGTGCAGGGATGTAACGTATATCGATATAATATCGATAAACTACTCGACTTTTTTGTGGTACCTATCGACGTTTGTAAATATTTTTATAATTCTGAATTTTTATTTTATAAACACATTTTAAGTTTTATGTCATCAGTTTATAATGTGTAAAACTCATTAAGTACCTTTTTAATTTAATATATAGGTATTTGAAATTAACAAGATTTTATTAGATGTTTAAAAAATATTGTGTTCTTATAAGGTTTGTTTGTTTGCATGGGCTCCGAAAGTACTTGACCGATTTTGATGAAATTTAGCACATATATAGAAAAGACCACATAGGCTACTTTTTTGCGGCACGGCATTTCTTTTAGCGCGCACGATGGCGCGGGAAACATCTAGTTTTTATCATAAAAGCGTTTTCCCATTATCCGGCACGATATCGGTAAAGAATGCTGATAGCCGATACACAATAGCCAAAGGCGAGTAAAATGTATGAAATAATTAGTAGCATAATTCTTTCACACTATTCAGTCAATTGCGTATTTTAATTATAAAATAAGTATTATGAGAAAACGTTTTATTAATAACTATTTACATTAAATAAAATTACTCCCTATATCTACCAATTGAAAGTTTACAATTCCTAACAATTCTGCACTATTGTAATAGAAATAGACCGTTCATAAATATTTTTAGCCGACTTTAAAAAAAGGAGGTTCTGTGTTCGGCTGTATATAATATGTCACCGTAAAATTGTAAAAACCGTTCGATTGTAATATTACTAGAGATATTATATTATGTCGACAGATTGTCAAATAAAATTTCTCCTTACAATAATTGTACGCATTATTTTTAGTTTTTATTATTATTATGAAAAAAAACAAATATGGCGGCGCAAACAAACAAACAAATATATATTGTCAATTCAATAGCATCTAAATGGCACTTGCCATTTAACCAATCGGCACGGTAAATATTACAATATAACGTAAAATAACGTGTAAAATTGTAAGAAGTAATTTTTATTTGACAATCTGTCGACATTTTATAATATCTCTAGTAATATTACAATCTAACGGTTTTTAAAATTTTATGGTGACATATATTATACAGCGGAACACAGAACCTCCTCTTTATTAGTAAGTAAGCCTTAGTAATACCGACCCGATAATATATCCCGACGGACATACTATCAGGAATCTGGAAGGCCGGGGAAAATTTAGAGCATTGAAAATATAACTCTGGACTGATACAATAGAACTGAAAATCGAACACACGAATCTCATGTCAAATCTGACAACACAAAAATTTTGCGTTCGATTTCCTCTCTTTGTATTGTATTTGCATTTTTGATTAGCATCTAAATAGTAAATACATTGAGAGATTAGCTGAGTCAGTCAGATTACTCACTTGCTTGGGGGCCTATCAGGAACAATTGTCAATTGCGTAAGCGTTACGTTATCGAAAGAGATTTGTATAAAAATTATGACAGCGCTCATACAATTCGATAACATTACATTTACGCACCTGTCAATTGTTCCTGCTAGGCCCATATTTACAGGAATAAAAGTGCTTTTCTATCCGATATCAAACCGATAATGTGAAAGACCTATGTGTTTCATATATTTTACTTGCCCTTGCATGGTTATTGAATATCGATTACTGTATCGGCATTCGATACCGATATCGTATTCGATCTGGATCGGATAATGGAAAAATGCTCTTTGTGCATTTTAATTGGAAACTAAATAAAAAAAATATGTTTTGCAATAGTATAATTATATTATTGTAAGTCTTCTTAATTGTCCGGTAAAATAGAAATATCTTCCCCGTATCAATACCGTCACACCAAGCTGTCTCACTGGTGGAACACACTCTTCTAATTTTCGCATCTAACTGCTTCAATCTATTCGCCTCTCTTCCGGAGCATTTCCGAGACCTAATAAAACCGTTTAGTAAAAGTTTATTATCTTTTTCGATAAACTCTTATGTCAGTAGGGTAGTAGGGTACATCACTCAAAATACGCAGAAAAACAAAGCTTTTATTTTGCACAAATTATTACTCATTACGTGATATTCATCATTAAAGCGTGATATAGTACGAAAAAGGGTTCGTTAAATTTAATTATTATCTGTTTATATTATAAAAATACTCATTATTTAGTTCACAAAACATTGTTAAAACATTACGTGTAAAATGATAATTCCAAGTATTTGACGCCTTCTGTCGTCATTCTTGAGGCACAATATGCAGCGGCCCAACACATATTAGATGTTTTAAAATTAATATCTCCTTTACACATTTATTTTCATTTATAAAACACAAAAAATACACAGAGCTACTGCTCTGCAATGGCCTACTGAGCTGGCCATAACATGACACGAAACACGTGTTTATACACCGATATAAGCTCTTTCATTCGCTCGTATTGATACATCGTTAGTAAGACAGAGCAACAGAAAACAATAGTACCAACTTTCAAAAACTATGACTCCGTCTTTGGCTAGAGGCCTGAAAATTATTGTTGTTATTAGGGATCCGATAATAACAATAAAATTTAATAAAATAACCATGTATCCCTTTATTAACAACAAATAACACAATATTTTTTTTAATCTTTATCGACATATTAATGTTACCCGTATGTATTTTCCGTTTAAATTACTAAAGAATACTCGGGAAATAATTAGGTATTTAAATAATACGTCATTTAGATTCCAATTCAAGCGACCGAATCCAATTCAAGTGAACGAACACATAACTAACATAATTCATAATGTACGAGATAGATGTCACTTTTACACAAAACTATAAAAATATTATGATTTATCATTAAAACGATTAATAATAATTAACTGAAGGGAATGAAATAATAAAAAAACTATGTATCAAATTACAGTTACATACTTTTTAGTATCATCAAAATATTAACAGTATCCGAGTAACTTAGAATAAATAAAATCTAGTAAAAGCGCCACCTAGCAAAGCTTATAAACAATAATCAATTATAAATGTTCATTCAAGTAGTACTTACTGCTACCGACAGATGTCAGTCCTTCGACATTAATTAGGACATGAAATGGAAACACGGTATATTAAATTTCTTGTAATAATTTTGTAATATTAAAAAAATATTAATTATATTTTAATTATGTTTTCAAATTCAGTTGCGTTATCAAAGCGTTGCCGCAAGAAACGAAGTTAGGCGAGCGTGCACGAAAACTTCCGAAATCAGTTTCGGTTTCGGCAAAAGTTTCGGCCACTTTTGGCCGAAACCGAAATTGCCGCCGAAACTTGATTTTTGGCCGAAACTCGTCCGAAACCGAAACCGAACTTTCGGTCGGACACTAGTATTTATTTAAATTACTTCAAAAGTTATTGTCCGATTAGTTCAAATAATTTTCCGAAAGAATAAGTAACGACCACTGTGGCGCAGTGGTGAGCGCGTTTGCACTCAAGCCGGAGGTCGCGGGTTCGAATCCCGCCAGGGAACAAAAAAGTCTTATTATTTAGTATGATGCAAAGGGAGGGGAGGGGAGGGCAAATGGGTGACTTGTAAACCACTTTGGATGCCAGTTACTCCAAATTGTTGACTTTGTAAAAAAGTAATGTATGAAACCTTGCCTTTATTTTAAAATACCTATTCAACGATACCCCTCACATTAATGGCTTACAATGAAAAAATATTTTTCATCCCCACTTCACATGTATGAAGCCCCTGAAATATAAAATAATTTTATGATGCCATTTAAGTTACATATTACATAACTGTTCCAAATTTCATCAATTTATTTTCATAACTAGCTGTTGCCCGCGGTTCCGCCCGCGTAAATACCGTATCCCACTTTATCAGAATAAAAAATTGCCTATGTTCTAATCCAGAGCCTAAACTACTACCGTATCAAATTTCATCGAAATCCGTTCAGTAGTTTTTCGTGAAAGAGTGACAAACATCCATCCATTCTCACAAACATTCACATTTGTAATATTAGTAGGACTAACAGAAGCTGAAACAACGGACAGACAGACAGACGGAGACAGACGGACGGACACAGTAAATTTATAAGGTTTCCTCGAGTATTACGAAACCCTATTACATAGAATAATAAAAAATATAGAATTAAAAAAAATCGTCTGACTGGGATTCGAACCCGCGATCAATTTTCCATTAACGCAAAATTAATTAATATTATGTTTATAGCAGTTTTTCCGCTAAATAATACCCACAACCTGCAAGCAAATGTGTGAGTGCACGCATAAGCATGCGTAACGCACCTCCCTCCTCCCACACTGCTTATGCGTGCACTCAGATGCAAGATCGTGCAAACACCACCACCACACAAGCAACAATGTCGGCAAGATCGTGCAAAGCCCCACACCACCATGCAGGTTGCAAAACTCGACGCGCGTTTCGCCCCGAACCCGGAGCATCCTCAGGAAGTGGACCTGCGAACAAAGTTCGTTAGTTAGTCACTAACGAACGAGTTTTGCAACCTGCATGGTGGTGTGGGGCTTTGCACGATCTTGCCGACATTGTTGCTTGTGTGGTGGTGGTGTTTGCACGATCTTGCATCTGAGTGCACGCATAAGCAGTGTGGGAGGAGGGAGGTGCGTTACGCATGCTTATGCGTGCACTCACACATTTGCTTGCAGGTTGTGGGTATTATTTAGCGGAAAAACTGCTATAAACACAATATTAATTAATTTAATGCTATGGATTTCCGCAAAGTAACGCCTGATTCTATTAACTATTAACGCAAAAGTCTGTCGCTTAGTAGCTGAAATACTCAAAGCCGTTTCCGAGAATCTCAATTCATATTTACAAGATTTGCTTGTTTGAAGTAGGTACTATCAGATAATGAAAATTTGTATTGTAATTTGTATTACGTAGGTACGTTGCAATATATTAAAGTTATATTATTACTAGCTGACCCGGTAAACGTTGTTGCCTTATTAAAAGTTAAAAACCTAACCAAGAGCATGTCAGGACATGTCTAAGGAGGGTTCCGTAACTATAAACGCGTAATATGCTTTTTTTTAATAGGGTATTTTCCAAGTTTTTGAAAAGTATGTCAAATTGTTCCTAATACCAAAATAAATTAGTAGTATGAACCATTCTTCGTGAATTTCTTTCTTTTCCTTGCAAATTAGCCTAAAAGTTTAAATTAATACTATAGGCGCGAAAACGCTTTAATGAGTTGTCATGACGTCACATTCTTGTAACCATAGAGTTTTTTTTTTTTTTGTTTAATTCGTCTCGAAATGGAACAGGCTAAGGTCTTAGACCATACTGCCTCGTCTGTCGTTTGAGGTATTTCTTTGTCTTATTTCTAAATCGTCAAGTCCAAAGTCTAGTCAAAGTCCAAATAAGTAGTCAGGGTAGTCGGGTAGGTAGTTAGTCAAGTCAGTCGATTCAGTAAAGTGGTAGACGCTTTACTGAAACTTCCTAGGGAGTTTTGGCGGGAAACCCAATTTAGCACGCATTTTGTAGAATGTATCTGGTATCACTTTCCACACTAATGCACCTCAACGAATAATTAATGGTTAATATTCCACCACTATAACACATTAAAAACCGAATTAACACGAATTTAGAAAAATAATACAGAAACACAACATTGCTGATTGACTTTCCCGGCAAAACTCCGTAACCATAGAGTATCTTGTAACATTGTAACTGTCGAGTGTCAAATTTTGGTCAAATTGCATTGAAAATGCCAAATCCCAGAACACCTACATAGTTACGTTACGTAAATAAATGTTTTAAGCCTATTAAAAATGCCTTATAAATGGTGCATAGTGCCAAAATGCACCAATACATCTATTAAAACACCGGGGAAAATCTTTATGACCATACCAAAGAACACTGAAATGCGGAAAAAGTGTCTATTACTTGCTGAATGCTGACGCATGACGTTAATGACTCTGATGCTGGCTATTCTTTATGGAAATCGGAAGGCCATTAATAAAAGAAGAAGAAGTACAAGAATATGACGTCACATTCCAATCTCGTGCGGTTTTTAGTCACGTGGTCAAACGTGAAAAATTCATAATTTTATTTTTGATATTTTATAAAAATCATACATATTTTTGTGTAAAAAGTTGGTTAAATTGGTTTAAATTAATGTTTAGCGATAAAATATCAACAATCTGATGTATATTTTCATCATAGGATAATACCCTATTACTCCAAAAGTTACTGCCCGATTTGGTTCACAGTAATTTTCCTACAGAGTTTTTAGCGTGATCTATCAGCATGGAAATTTGCAAGTTTCTATCTCCTATAGTTGAAAAATTCTAGGGGGCCAACCAACTTACAAACTACTTTGGAAGCCGATTACTCGAAAATGGTCAACTTTATAAAAAAGTAACGTACAAAACCTATTCTACGATTCCCCGATACACGATGGGGTAGAGTGAAATAATATTTTTCATCCCCACTTCACATGTATGGAGAGCCACCCTTAAAATATAACATTATTATTTTTTTATGATCCCAAAACCGTGATCTATACACAATCTATAACTACACCAAATTTCATTAATTTATATTCATAATTACAGGAGATAGAGGCGCGGACAGACAGACAGACAGTCAGACAGATGGACAGAGCGAAACTATAAGGGTTCCTTAAGTACTACGGAACCCTAAAAAAGGCAAAGAGAGAGTGAGCAGAAAAAAAGCGTCTCTGTTGTGAAAGAAATACACCAAGAAAAGAGAAAACAAAACAACAATTCTGTTATAACAACTTACAAAAAGAAGTGAAATCCCACCAAAATCATTTTCATGTAAAAAAATTATGCCAAGACGATACCATATGACTAGCATTGTCAAAAAGTTATGAAATCTCATGTAAAACCAAGCTTCTTACCCTACACGCCTTAAATCTGCAAGCGTAACTTCACAAACTCTACACCTTAGTCATTTTATTATTTTATAATTTTTTTACATGAAAATGCTTTTGGTGGGATATTATATTTTTTTTAGTTTTATCATTCTCTTATTTTGGAAGTTACGGGGGGGGGGACACATTTTACCACTTTGGAAGTGTCTCAAACTGTGCAAACTATGCAAACTATTCAGTTTAGAAAAAAATTACAACGAAAAACTTTCAGTTTCAGAATTCTAAGTATGGGAAATCCCCAAAATTAATTGGTGTTTTTTTTTTCTATTTTTGTGTGAAAATCTTAATGTGGTTCACAGAATACATCTACTGACCAAGATTCAACAGTATCTGGGGACACGGCAGTGCCCCCGCCAAGTCGAGCGCGAAGCAAACACTGCCGTACCATCCTTTACTGGAACCATTTCGCCGCATTTTCAGGCCCCTATTTGAGAACCTCTGGATAAGACCAGAACGCAGAAATTTTCTTCATCCAGTAAGCTATAATCACATAATTAAAATCCAAAATTTCAAGTCTGTAGGTCATTTAGTTCCGAAGTTAAGCGAAAGCAAAGTTTCGCATTTACGACACTCACTCACTCACTCATGATCATCAAAATACAACTAGTACTTCCCATAAACTTAGAGAGCTGAAATTTGGTACAGAGTTAGGGTTTAATGACTACATAAAGGGAAAACTTTAAAAACTAGGATAATCGATCTGGGGGCACGGCAGTGCCCCTGCCAAGTCGAGCGCGAAGCAAACACTGCCGTACCATTCTTTACTGGAACCATTTCGCCACATTTTCAGGTTCCTATTTGAGAACCTCTGGATAAGACCAGAACGCAGAAATTTTCGTCATCCAGTAAGCTATAATCACGTACTTAAAATCCAAAATTTTAAGTCTGTAGGTCATTTAGTTCCGAAGTTAAACGAAAGCAAAGTTTCGCATTTATGACACTCACTCACTCAGTCACTCACTCATGATCATCAGAATAGAACTAGTACTTCCCATAAACTCAGAGAGCTGAAATTTGGTACAGAGTTAGGGTTTAATGGCCACATAAAGGGAAAACTAAAAAATTACCATATCTCTAATCAACTAGTTCTACTATCGGTACATAAAATAATCGACTGTTATTGCAAAAATCCAGCGAAGTGGGATACATCTTCTAATTTATTCTAGTCCGTAGCGTCCCACTGCTGATCGAATGCCTCCCCTTCTGCTTTTAATACGCATATACATAAAATTAAAGGAAAACTCTGGATAAGACTAGACTGGCTTTTATACTTTTACTTACAAGTTTACAAGAAGAAATAGTCGAACAATTAACTTTATTCTACTCGAACATTACATAAATTAAATTAACAAATTACACTAAAATCTAGTAAAATAAATCAATATTCCCACGTTTCTACAAAAAGAAGTGAAATCCCACCAAAAACATTCTGCAAAAAACTAGCCAAGTCTCGATGGAGCTGCTTGTTTATCTCTAAAAAGTAATGAAATCTAGACAAAGTCGTGCCAAGTCTAAGGTTCCTTACTGCGATTTCTTTATTATTATAGTTAATGTTGTGTGACTTGGCCGTTGAAGGGTACTCAAAGGTACAAAAGGGGCTCCATGACACCATTGTTCCAAAACATGTGTTGTACAATCAACAACAGCCTAAAATAAGACACTAGCGTCCAATTACCAATACCAGTATGGGCTATTATCTCGCTTAACAAACATAGGTAGTTACAACAGATTTGAACAGATATTATAACATTACGTGTAAACAAAATTGACTTGTACCCACTAACGTATAAAGAATTTTCAACGGCCAAGTGACACAACATTAACTATAATAATAAAGAAATCGCAGTAAGGAACCTTAGACTTGGCACGACTTTGTCTAGATTTCATTACTTTTTAGAGATAAACAAGCAGCTCCATCGAGACTTGGCTAGTTTTTTACAGAATGTTTTTGGTGGGATAGTTCTTACAGGTTCGGAAAAAAGTTAATATGACATACGGACGGACAGACAGACAGACGAATCCATAAGGGTTCGGTTTTTTGCCATTTGGCTACCTTTGGCATTTGGCAATCCTAAAAAAGAATTCATTCTTATGATACCGATTCAAAATAGTAATTATTTGCATCCGTTTATTAAAGTTTACATTTGGTAACATCCAAATGTAAACTTTAACAAACGGATGCATTCAATTGGATCGGAAAAGAGTATACTAAATATTAATTTAAAAACGTTAATGAATGTGTAGAAAATAAAGTTTAATTTTTTGTGAGCTGTTCCTAAAGCACTCTATTCATCTAGGACTTGGCGTAGATAGGCCATAGGTGGCCACTACCAATGACTCACGAAACAACTGGCTGCCCCGACCGGCTACGCGTATGCGGCGATCTAAAATATTTTAAAAAGAAACAACATGACGCGGTCGTTCTATATATCAGAGCCTCTAGTCAAAATGCATTCGTATAGTTTCGACGGCGAACTCGATAACAAAATGTATAGGATTTAACGTATTGCATCGCAAGCGACATGTTACTTATCGATTTTTTATTTTAAATCCCATACAATGCCTTAAAATATATGGGATTTGATATAAAACATCGCAAGCGACATGTTACTTATCGATGCCTTATTTTAAATCCCATACAATGCCTTAAAATATATGGGATTTGACATAAAACATCGCAAGCGACATGTTACTTATCGATGCCTTATTTTAAATCCCATACAATGCCTTAAAATATATGGGATTTGATATAAAACATCGCAAGCGACATGTTACTTATCGATGCCTTATTTTAAATCCCATACAATGCCTTAAAATATATGGGATTTGACATAAAACATCGCAAGCGACATGTTACTTATCGATGCCTTATTTTAAATCCCATACAATGCCTTAAAATATATGGGATTTGATATAAAACATCGCAAGCGACATGTTACTTATCGATGCCTTATTTTAAATCCCATACAATGCCTTTAAATATATGGGATTTGGCATAAGACATCGCAAGTGACATGTTACTTATCGATGCCTTATTTTAAATCCCATACAATGCCTTAAAATATATGGGATTTGACATAAAACATCGCAAGCGACATGTTACTTATCGATGCCTTATTTTAAATCCCATACAATGCCTTAAAATATATGGGATTTGATATAAAACATCGCAAGCGACATGTTACTTATCGATGCCTTATTTTAAATCCCATACAATGCCTTAAAATATATGGGATTTGACATAAAACATCGCAAGCGACATGTTACTTATCGATGCCTTATTTTAAATCCCATACAATGCCTTAAAATATATGGGATTTGACATAAGACATCGCAAGCGACATGTCACTTATCGATGCCTTATTTTAAATCCCATACAATGCCTTAAAATATATGAGATTTGACATAAGACATCGCAAGCGACATGTTACTTATCGATGCCTTATTTTAAATCCCATACAATGCCTTAAAATATATGAGATTTGACATAAGACATCGCAAGCGACATGTTACTTATCGATGCCTTATTTTAAATCCCATACAATGCCTTAAAATATTATATGAGATTTGACATAAGACATCCCAAGCGACATGTCACTAATTAACGATGCCTTATGTCAAATGCCATACATTTTTGATTTCGAAGTTCACCGTCGAAATTATCGAACGTAATATCTTGACTAGAGGCCCTGAGCCGAGACCATTTTTTTCTTCATGCATTACTGCATCCTATTAAAAAAACTACAATTTTTTCCACAAGGCTATAGGCATAATAAAATTAATTTGTGGCGTACGCTTTGTCTATTGCAAGAAATAGGTCACAGAGACCTTGAATGAGGGCTCAAACGATCGTTTTTTACTGCATACATAACTTTAACAGAGATAATAATGAAAACCAAGATATATTACACAAATACAAAAGCTTTATCGCTGCTTTCTTGAAGGGAAATGAGCTATAAGAAAGAAATATAGAAATATTATTAGTATTTTAATCTTTCTGTCTTACTAAGATAACAACAAACGTAACTGATATTTAATATGCGAATTTCATTCTATTTTAGGTTGCCTTAGTAGCTACAACTCTTATAGTTCCGCTCCATCCGTCTGTCTGTCTGTCTGGCCATCCATCTGACTTCTGTTGTTAGAAAAAATTTGGTACCTTCCATGGTAATGGCTCATATCAAACACCCTTTAGGAAAATTATTTTCAGCGAAATCGAACATTAACTTTTGAAGCAATTTGAAAAAAACTATATTGCTCACTGATATATACGGAACTCCTCTATAAGCCTCTCCTGACATGCTCTTGGTTATGTTATTAACGTGTAAAGATTGCAGATGTGTCCAAGAAAGTACAGTTGAGTCCAAGAAATCAGAAACAGGAGAAGCTAGCCTAATTTGAATAATACGAATACAATTCAGCACACAGATGTCTTAAGCTTGTTCCTCTTGTTTCTCATTTCTTTGCCCTTATGGCGGCGAGCAAGATATTATTCTTTTAAGTCCCCTTGGCAAGAGTTTACGCTGGATTGGACACAGGAAATACTTTGTTATTCTAGCAAAATGTACAGTGTCTACAAGATATATCTTAATAGAGTGCTTTAAGAATTAAGATCAGCTCACACAAAATTGAACTTTATTTTCTATCGGTATCATAAGAATGAATTCCATTTTAGGATTGCCAAATGCCAAAGGTAGCCAAAGCCTTATGGATTCGTCATGTCTGTCTGTCTGTCCGTCCGTATGTCACAGCCACTTTTTTCCGAACCTATAAGAACTATACTGTTGAAACTTGGTAAGTAGATGTATTCTGTGAACCGCATTAAGATTTTCACACAAAAATATTAAAAAAAAAACAATTAATTTTGGGGATTTCCCATACTTAGAATTCTGAAACTCAACATTTTTTTTTCATCAAACCCATACGTGTGAGGTATCTATAGATAGGTCTTCAAAAATGATATTGAGATTTTCGATGTAATTTTTTTCTAAACTGAATAGTTTGCGCGAGAGACACTTCCAAAGTGGTAAAATGATAACTAAAAAAACATAATATGATGTACCGAAAATTAGTTTGAACGAGATCTTGTAAGTAGTTTTTTTAATACGTCATAAATCGTACACCGCAATTTACCTTTCATTCAATCAACTCAGAAAAAAAAGCATTTAATTTTATAGAAAGTTATAACTTACTATCGCAAACTCAGACCATATTATGACATTATACGAAAAAAACATAATAACCTTCTATAGTAAAACTAAATATGAAATATCGCTCTCGATATTGAAATAATTCAATCGAAAATAATAAAATGAGTGAAGTCATTATTCAAAGGGCGGCGGCAGGTTCGACTTTTAATAGACGGCATTATGTAAATGGGGAGACGGCGATTTGAAGGATCTGACTTCGCACTTTCTCGGACAATTACGGGCTGTTCAACTGGCTTATATTCAAGGCTAATATACAGGCTTGTATTATATATATTCATTAATAATAATGAATTAAAACTCGCCGTTTGACTTAACGAATCTTAAGGTTAATCCAAAGAAGTCTAGTAAACTGTGATTTCGAAAATGTCAAGTCATAACCCCTATAGGTTTAGAGGTCAAATAAAACGAGAGTTTTATTTAGTTTTAGTCTTCGAAACTAAACTATTAAACTAAATATTTAATTTCGTTATTTTCATAATACAAGAATTAATAATCACAAGTGAAATAAGAAAACTTTCTCGGTGAATACAAAATTAACTAGCATCTAATAATTTAAGAGGTCATAAATTTTCCTCCCAGTCCAATACTAGAATACCTCTTCACGCTAGATTGCTTCTGTAATTAAATTAGGACCATCTGCACCTGCAAATGCAATCTTACCGACTGCGCTAAGTGTGTAATAGATTTCGAAGACGTTAATTTTATTATACCTTTGAACAGTCTTTAAACTGTTTTAAATTGTCCAACAATTACGTTCGCACCAAGCGATGGGATCCTTATCTATTGAGATATAATATAAGGTTCGGTAAATCCATTACCGATATTTTGGGCATATGAACTACTGCTTATGTATTTACATACGCATACTTTTCTGCTTAAACGTCTTTACGTTTAAGCAGAAAAATAATTGTCATACTAGAAAAAAAAATTTTTTTCTTTATATGGGCGAGTTTGCGTTTTGGGGAGAGTCACCGGTACATGAGATGATTTTTTTACTTTGAGTATGACAATTTTTTTTTTGTCTAAACGTCTTTACATAAGCAGTAGTGCCCGAAGTATCTGTAATTGATTTTCGGAGATTGATCGTTTTGAAAAAAAAACCTATACACCTCTTATAATTATCCATCGATAGCGTATTATGTGTTTTCTTAGGTATGACACTCCTAAACAATCTGCATTTGTAATATTGTTATTTATAATACCTATATTATGCAATACAATCACTTCTGCAATACAATCACGCTACGGCACTGATCAACAGTTATTGGTCATCCAATGATCCTTAGTGTGAACGCAGCTTTATTATATCACTTAAGGATTATGGTATCTATTCCCTTGTTCGGTAATTGAACAGGCGTGTAAGCAGTATTTGCATAATGTGTGTAATCAGCTTAATATCATCGGATATTAGTTACCGCTAACGATATAGAATATAGATGATATCGGTCCTTATACAACATGTTGCTTACCATAGGATTGTTCTTAGTTTATCGGAGTGTTATTAGTGGCAAACATAGATGTATAGACGAGGCGTGTTCAGGCAAAAAGTGTCTCCAGTTAAATGGCCCACACTTTTGAGATTTTTGGAGACATTTTGACATTTGAAGTAAGGTGAAAATCAAGATGGCGTAACTTGTTACTGTATGAAGGTTTGTTCTGTGAAATTTACGTCATAACCTACCTCGAGTTTTCAAATTTTTGGCGGCAATAGTTATATAATATTATTTCTTTATGTCATTATTGTATTTTTAAGAGCTCCGTGGTCTAGTGGGTAGACCGTTTGATACGCATTGGAGAGAGTGCAAGTTCGATTACCAGATTGTGGCGTGTACCAATGAGACTTTTTCAGATCTCAATAATTACATTATACGGACGCTTTAATGGTGAAGGAAAACATCGTGAGGAAACCCGCACATGGTTAGCCCCAGACGTATTGACCAGTCATTCCTCTGGACAAGGCTGAGTATGATGTGAGATTGCCGTATGTGCTTGGGCAACCATACGACATTAAAAAAAGTATTTCAAGAGTGATTACTTCGCTCGGAGAATTCTGTAAAACGGATGAAAACTCTTATTTGTCGGTAGCAAATGATAAAACAATTTACTTCACAAAACTGAGTAAATTTTGTGAGAGGCATATGTAATTATATACGAAATAATAACCTTAATATGAATGATTTTATGAGTAAAATTCTTTGTTGTATTGAATTTTTTTGGACAAACATTTGAAAACCTCAAAATTGCCAAATAAACTGTAGGTACTAAGGACGTTTGTGTACTACACTGAATTTCTTATCTTTAAATGCACAAGAAGAATAAGAAAAATCAGACTACCAGACAGTATAATTTCGTGTAATATATAAACGCCCTTAGAGTGTTCAAAAATCTCATAGTCTTGTAAAGCAGATTTCGTCATATCAATCATTTTAAATTGACTCGTGAATGGTATTGACGGCTGATGATTTGAGATTTTTTTGTGAGTCTTCACTTGATTGATGGCCCCAGGATCGCAGATAATACGGAGTACGGGTGTAATGTGATTCGAAGATTGTAGCCTTATATGAAAAAAGTTGGAGAAAATAGGACGACTTTAAACGACTTTTGTGATTTTATTCTCGAGTATAAGATACATATAATATTATTATAGGTGATAACTTTTGTTAGCGTCTCCTGCCTGTTTTGACTCTAGATATTGTATTAATATACGTTGGTAAAAACTTTTATAGAACATAACAATATCAGAAAAGGATGTAACAAAATCCGACAAATCACCGATAAAAGCTAGTTACATAACCGAAACATCAGGCTGTAGCTCTTATTACGAGCGGAGGTTAAAAGCGTATTTCGGTTTGACAATATGCTCGATACTCGATACATCGCCGTTTCCCCTAAAATCTAATAAACAATTCCCCACAAATATTACGTGCTTCGAAATATTTTTCATAAGGGTGTATCGTATTTATCCATTTGGAAGGTACTAGCAGTTTCCTGCTTACTCGTTCGCTTCTGCCACATTTGAATTTTATCAATAATCCTATTAGGTACAATATCTATATTGTTCAGCTCAATACTTTTTAATTCTATGAAAATTAATGCATTGTTATGTAACTAGAATGCTTGCTTGTACTTATTTAAATATTAAATATGTACGTACGATACTTAATTCTATTTGTAATTTATTGTACAAAAATATTAGAATTCCCATGGTGTTATGAACGCTTATACATGATTGGTTTTTAATTGTTGTATTCTGATTTCACTTTTTAATCTCTTTCTAAATTGTTCTATTTTACGCCAAAATTGTTATAAAAATGACGACCTCCGTGGCTCAATGGTGAGCGCAGTGGCGCTTTAGCCGGAGGTCGCGGGTTCGAATCCCGCCAGGGAACAAAAAAGTTTTGTGTGCGTTACCCCAGCCAGATGTTGTGGATTTTGTTAACTTTTTACCTATGCTCAATTAGAGCGTTGTCTCCTGTAATTGAGCGTTGCATTTTCATAATTTGCTCCTTTGTAGTTTTCGAGGAAAACTCGAAAAACAGATCTGGCTGGAGTAACGTTTCAAAACGTTACTCCAGCCAGAGATTTTTTCTTCTAAGGGATATTTTAAGAAAAATAATATGCAAATAATTAGAGCGTTGCAGGGTGTAATTGAGCGTATAAAAATTTCATTTGTAGCTTGATCCGTTATGAAGATATTCAAAATCCTGCTGGAGTAACGTTTGGCGATTTCTTAGATCTCGAAGACTGTTGGATGCAGATGTACAATTTTTGGTACACGGCTTCTCCCAAATGTGCTTAAATTTGCTCGGCAATAAAAAATAAATAAGAATACACGCTTTAAAAGTTTTTTGATATTTTATAAAAACTACTTAGCACGTTCTAGCACTTTTTTTAACAGGTCTAGAGACCTAATTCAAATTGCATATTAAAGTTTACATAAATCTTCAATTGAGCATTAAAGTCTTATCAAGATCCAGTTGGTAGTTATCTAATTATGACGAAAATTAATTTATAAAAGTGCACAATACCAGCGAGATCTTATAAAATCGGTATCTTGTGTGTTTCCTATTTCTAGGTGATACCAATAATTAGAGCGTTAGTTTAATTATATACAGGTAAATTTTTACCTAAAAACACTCAATAATTTGGGAGATAATAGAAAAAATAACAAATCGATAAATACGCTTGACAACCCGACCGAGTTAAGATGGTCACAAAAAAGCGGCCGTTTCATACATCAAGCATATATTCTGAAATGTATAGGATGATATTGGTACTAAAAGTACAGTTAAGTAAGCAAGTATTAAAATGTTATAATACTAGAATTTAAGAATCACCCATATACATAATACACAATAATACTTTTTAGGGTTCCGTAGTACTCAAGGAACCCTTTTAATTTTGCTCTGTCCGTCCGTCCGTCTGTCTATCCGTCCGCCCTTCTAGCTTCTGTAATGTAAATATAAATTGATGAAATTTTTTGTTATATTTATAGATTGTAATATATAGATCTCGGTTTTGGCATAATATAATCATAATTTTATATTTAAGGGGTGGCTCTCATACATGTGAAATGAGGATTAAAAATATTTTTTCATATTACCTCATCGTGTGGGGTGTCATTGAATAGGTATTTTGAAATTATATGTATTTCTAAACTATGAGACTTAAAAACTTGCAATTTTTTCAGCTGATAGATCATGATAAATACTCTTTAGAAAAATTGTTTTGAACGAATATGACGTGGTAGAGCCATGCTTCGGCACGAATTGGGCCGGCTCGACCGGAGAAATACCACGGGCTCACAGAAAACCGGCGTGAAACAGCGTTTGCGCTGTGTTTCGCCGAGTGAGTGAGTTTACCGGAGGCCCAATCCCCTACCCTATTCCCTTCCCTACCCTCCCCCATTACCCTATTCCCTCTTAAAAGGCCGGCAACGCACTTGCAGCTCTTCTGATGCTGCGAGTGTCCATGGGCGACGGAAGTTGCTTTCCATCAGGTGACCCGTTTGCTCGTTTGCCCCCGTATTTCATAAAAAAAAAAAAAAAAAAAAGAAATCGGACAGTAAATTTTGAAGTATTTTGAAAAAACCTACTACGCGTTTATATACCATATGTAGGAGGGTTCCATAACCCTCCTTAGATATGTCCTGAATTCCTGACATGCTCTTGGTTACAATTATTGGTGATTAATACTAATCACTACATACTCGGCATGGAGAATTGAGGTAAGGAGAACCATCTCGTGTATTAAAAAGTGTCCGTTGAAAGGGAGCAAGATAAGATGGCGCAATAGTAGCGAGTGGAAAAATTTCAAAAAGAGCGCCACAAAATGGCCACAAATTATTATAGTAACTAACCAATAATTAACTTTCAAATAACTTCACTCCATCTCTTATTGCTAACTTCATATCATTTCCACTTCCTTCACGCTAGTGTATAGCGCTATTTCGGTGAGTTTTCGAACTATAATTTGGTCTTTACGGGTGGACACTTTATCGAGTTATCCCCCATACAAGATGGATCTCCTTACCTCTATTCTCCATGATAATCGGGTTGAATCGGCCCATTCCTCTCGAAGCATCTTCTCGAATTTAAAATAACCTACCACTTCTCAATTTATGACGTTTGGTAAACAAATAAGGATTACAAGGTTACCAGTGAACTTATACATTTTGTTTATGTGAATTCTTAATATATATCCCACCAAAAACATTTCCATGTAAAAGAATTATGCCAAGACGATACCATATGACTAGCACTTTCAAAAAGTTATGAAATCTCATGTAAAACCAAGCTTCTTACCCTACACGCCTTAACTCTGCAAGCGTAACTTCACAAACTCTACACCTTAGTCAATATATGTGGCCTGGCCATTTCGCTACATTCACTTGGCCGTAAGGAGAAAAACTTATAACCGACTGTTTTTCTATTATACTCTCTTATAGTAACGAAATTGCCAAGCCCCATATAATGACTAAGGTGTAGAGTTTGTGAAGTTACGCTTGCAGAGTTAAGGCGTGTAGGGTAAGAAGCTTGGTTATACATGAGATTTCATAACTTTTTGAAAGTGCTAGTCATATGGTATCGTCTTGGCATAATTATTTTACATGGAAATGTTTTTGGTGGGATTTCACTTCTTTTTGTAAGTTGTTATAACAATATTGTTATTTTCTTTTTCTTCTTTTAGGGTGTATTTCTTGCACAACATAGACGCTTTTTTCTGCCCACTCTCTATCTCTGCCTTTTTTCTTTGTTGGGTTACTATTTACAATAAGTAACAGATCAGGGCGATGGCTCTAAAGTCGATTATATTCGACTATAGCTGACTGTTGTGCTTTAATACAACTGAAGTCAATATTTATTAGGTGAACGCCTTGCAAATTGGTCACTCTAGAGAGTGTTACATACCTAATAAACATGTGTCGTTCGCGAACGAACGGGTCAAAAAACCCGGGTCGCGCGGTTCGCTTGGTTTAATGGTTCACTCGTATAAAATTGATTCGGTCACTAGTTTGGCTCACTGATTTATCAGCGAACCATAAGATCGAGCGATCTACTGATTGAGCCCGGACCGGCCCGGTCGTGCGCTGAGTTTGACTCGATTGGCTCAGTTGGATTACTGCCTCACTTACGAGCTAATGAACCACAAGAACCATAGGACTCGTGCGAACCGCGCATGAACCAACAAGTATGACACGCAAGTCAGCTAGCTTAGATCTTTCAGGTCATTGAACAATTTGATCGAACGGGTCAATTGAACCGGTTCGTTAGCTCAATAGATCAGTATTGATCTGGTTCGTGGAAATTGAGCGAATGACACATGCTTAATACCTAAGCATGCCCACAAGAGAACGTAGATAACCCAATATTAATAAGAGGATTATTCAAACTTATCCCTTGACTTTTGTGAATGGTGATAGCGTACGCAACACCGATCGGGAACTGTTTGCGAAATATAACTTATAAGACAGGAATTAACTTACTAGCGAAAGTCATAGACATCTCCCAAAGAATCAGAACGACCACGTTCCTGTTTATATTATGGAATATCGTCAACGCAGCATACAATGTTCGCGATCTCTTATACATACGCCTCGTGTTTTCAATAGCGTGATGTAGAAGCAGCTTAGTGTCATCTGTTGTGGTTATCCGAAAACTTTGAAACTATTAGTACCGGATAGTCGTATTCAGATGTCTCTGTTCTCCGTCAATTTGTACATGTATGAGAGTTTCACCCCCCTGGTAAAGCGTTTGTTAACATTGTAAGAGTTTAAGACCTAAGTAATATTACACACCGTTAGCAAGATTCTGACATCTATTGGTAGCAATAAGTACTACTTGAATGCACATTATAATTGATTATTGTTTTTAAGCTACGTGTGTTTATCCTAGGTGGCGCTTTTACTAGATTTTTTTAAGCTACTTGGATCGTGTCAATATTTTGATGATACAAATTCTAAAAAGTATGTAACTATAATTTGATATTTAATTAGTTAATTAATAATCGTTTTAATGATAAATCATAATAGTATTTTTATAGTTTTCTATAAAAGCGATATCTATCTCGTACATTATGAATTATGTTAGTTATGTGTTCGTTCGTTGCTTGGATTTGAAATTGGAATCTAATTGACGTAATATACCTATAAATAATATACCTATAAATAATTATTTCCCGAGTATTCTTTAGTGATTTAAACGGAAAAACATAAAGAAGTACAATAAAATATGTCGATAAAGATTAAAAATACTTATTGTGTTTTTTGTTGTTAATAAAGTGTCAGGTACATGGTTACTTTATTTAATTTTATTATTATTATTATCGGATCCCTAATAATAAAAATAATAAGAACAACAATTTTCAGACCTCTAGATAAAGTGGAAGTCTTATACAAACTTCCATCCTGTATTTTAAGGGGTTGAAGGATAAAAGTTTATATGAGACTTCTTAACTTAATAATTTTTAACATAATAAAATACCTAGATTGTTACATATAATGTAAAATTTTCCGTTGAAATTACTACAGAATATTCGGGAAACAATTATTTCAATATTACGCCAATTAGTTTACAATTCAAGCGATGAACGACAACATAACTTACATAGTTCATAATAACGCGATAGATAGCGCTTTCACGGATAATTAACTTTTAATCCCTAGTTTAAGAGGTTGGAAGATAAAAGTTCCAAGTTTGACAATTTTTATGTTGGTTGTGTACTAATATAATCTTACGTAACAAATTTCAGATTTCTAGGACATCCGGAAGTACGATATAATTTTGTTGATCATCAGTGAGTCAGTGACGAAATCAGGGGTTTTTAGATATAAATAAAATCTAAAGTATAAGACCTATACGATCAAAACTTTACAAGTTTAGTAAGTTCGCTACTGGGAACATATCCTGAAAATTTCATTCATCTGATATATTCCAAACCCAAGTTATGAGGGTTCAAAAAATCGACGAAACGCTTCGAGAAAAGGTGGTTTGGTAGTGCCCTTGCGCTTCGCTTGTCCGTCTTGGCATGGGGGCACTACTGTGCCCCCATGCATACATACATATAATCACGCCTTTTTCCCGTAAAGGGGTAGACAGAGACCACTTTTTGCCACTTGCTACGATCCTAACATACTCGTTTCGCTTCGTTCACTTTCATTCTTACCATCCATTCCTCCTCTTATCGAATCCAACGTAGCGAAGCGGCTCTCCATGGTCCGCTTTTCATCTCCGCGAGAAACGAGACGTGATGGGTGGTGAAGTGAACCACATCGCCGCCATTTTGGATAATTAAATTATTTTTATGATTATCCATTGCATTTCCACGGATTGGTGGAGAGGGTAGGAATAGGGAAAGGGAAGGATAGGTGGTGTGGAAAGGAAGATTGGTAAGTTAGAGTGGGAAATAGGAAATGTAGGATATTACCGCCCAGGTAGGCAAGGGATAGGACAGTAATAGCTAGGGAAGCCGGGCATACCCGTATACTATACCACAACTACCGGACAGGTAAGTTGGGATGAGTATCCCATGACATACGCAACATCTAGTAAATTATAAAATCATTACTTTTATTCAGAACTTTTACTTTTCCTATATTTTCCCTTTACTTGTAGCAAAATGACCTAGCCTGGCAGAAAATTTAAATTTCTAAGTCTGCTATAAGTATGCTTTGAATTGTGCTTACGATGGCTCCATACCTCCATCCATCTTTCAAAATCGTTTTCGTTCCCGCTTACCTAATATGTATCTCCTAAACTATACACACGATTTTTATGAAATTTAAAATATTAGCTTGTGCCGCCAACGACGTCTTCATTACAAATTTCAGACCGCTAGCTTGATTACAAATACAAACGAAAATATGGGGGCACGAAAAAGCCGCAAAATGCTTCGAGAAAAGATAGAGCGCCCGCTTATAGACTAGCTAGCTAGACGACCTCTGTGGCTCAGTGGTTAGCGCGTTGGCGCTCAAGCCGGAGGTCGCGGGTTCGAATCCCGCCAGGGAACACAAAAAGTTTTCTGTGTTTCTAGATCATGAATCATGATTCATGAATATGTATTAAATGTGTGTATTATATAATACAAATCTTAAATATAATATAACTAAATCTACACTATATAATATATAATAATATTATAAAGAGGAAAACTGTGTACGTTTGTTTGTTTGTTTGTAATAAATAGGCTCAAAATGTACTGGACCGATTTCAAAAATTCTTTCACCATCCGAAAGCTACATTATCCACGAGTAACATAGGCTAAATTTTATTTTGGAAAAAAATAGGGTTCCCTAAGATATTTGGGTTTTTCGGACACAAGGTGTAAAAAATCAACCAGAAAAGTTACTTATTTTGCGTACGCTGCCTAAACTATAAAAGATAGAACCATAAAATATTCTAATTAATTGTAGATCTTATAAATATCTACAAAAAAGTCCCAACGACCATTTTTTTATTTAGAAAATTGATTTTTTTTTGGACTACATTTAAACGCGTTTATTTTACTCATGCTTATTAATCCTTATCAAAATAAATTATTTCATCACTAAGTAGATAATATTTGGTCTTTGAATGATTAAAATTGGACGTTTGGTTTTGAATTTTTGGCGAAATTAAAATATTACGATTTCTGCTGCAAGGCCCGTTGCGAAGTGGGCGTCACCATGGCGGGCGCGGGGGTGCGCGTGCGGGAGGGGAGTTTAGATCTATGAGATATGAGTAAGGTAGTATTGTACCCGTGCGAAGCCGGGCGGGTCGCTAGTATTATATATTTCCGATGTCTGGTACCCGTAACACAAGTTCTTCCGATACTTAGAACGGAACCAGATTGTTGTGAAGCGTCCATAGATATTATTATTATTATTATGGACTAAATACTTGGCAGCCGCGCTGTCAGATTTGGTTTGAAAGCCTTATTGATATATTTTGGACCAGACTGCAGGCGGACTGTTAGTATTACCTTAAAATTGTAAATAGTAGACCTTAAAATTGTCCGCCGTTTATTAGTTTATCTTGTATTAGATGTTGCCCGCGACTTCGTTTGCGTAAAAGTTAATTTCGAAGAAACCGTACATCTTTCCGCGATATAAAGTAGCCTATGCCCTTCCCCATGGTCTATTCTACATCTGTGCCAAATTTTTCCATGAAAGAATCGTCCATACCGTAAACAAATTTTCTGAGCACACTGAGCATACAAAGCCCATTTAATCTGCCTTCGGTCATAGTCAATCTTATGGTGTCTACAGAGTACAGACACACGAATTTGGTACGGAGCGTACAACGGATCTGGTACGCTCCGTACCAGATCCGAGCGTGTGTAGGGCAGTCCGGCGAACATATGAAGAAGGCGAAGAGTTCGCCGTTGTCCGCATCGGATCTGGTTCGCTCCGTACCAAATTCGTGCGTGTGTAGAGCAGTCCGGCGGTACGGCCGTACAACGGTATCAGTGTTGCCAAATTAGGGATGTACCCCCCAAAATTAGGGAAAATATCTACGGGGGTTTACTAGGGGACAGGATGTTTAGAGTTTACTCCTTATGAATCAATTTGTATGTAATAATAAAAATTATTTTAATGTGTGTATATAGCCAGGGATATGAAATGTATTGGGAGTGAAATCAGATTAAGACAAGTTAGTTTTATGTTACTCACGCGTAAGTCTTTATGTTAAACATATAACCTTTCTTTCTAGCTTATTATCTCTTAGACCTGTCAATTGTTTAAGTAATCAGGGGTAAAATTTGGGGAGAATATTTTTTGAAGTGTTGGTATCACTACCCGTTATCAATGAATTGCGGGAATCATCGTCGTCGTTTAAAAACAGCACTGTAAATAGAACTCTGTGCTAATGTAATAGAGCATAAAATCGAACACACAAGTGTCGAGCTTTACGCTCCACTGCACCGTACCAAATCCGTGCGTGTGTAGCGATACCGGATTTGGTCTCCGGATATGGTCCGCTGTACGCTCCGTACCAAATTCGTGTGTCTGTAGATAGCATTAGGATTTAGCCACGTTTTTACACGTCTAAGTTTGCTGAATGACCTTTCAATTGTAGCAGTGGAATAAGCATAATTTAACCAAAACTCGTTGTGCACTTTGAAAACTATATGTCAAATAAATGCAAGCCGCTCGCTCGTGGGTACTCTCTCACAATTTGGCTATTTTCTACCAGCAAGCCAAATTTTCGAAATAATAAAATTAAAAACCGATAAGTAACAGGTGTAGAAATTGCGAAGGTTATAATATTATAATTGTACCCAGAACCAAGTACCAAAATTGTACCAAGTACCTAGGGGGGCAGCAACCGCCCCCCCCCCCCCCGGGTACGCCCATGTGATCCAATATTGTGTACCTACATAAATTGTCTAAAAAAAAAATAGTGACTTACTTAGCTTCGGCTACCTTTTGGAGAAAACGAGGTAAATATGCAGTCTCAGTTTTTGAAGTGAAAACTCCTTTAGCGGCGTTAGGACAAGTGTTCTGAATCCTGATTGAAAAATCGTAAGATGCAACTTGAAACTGTTTTCTGTCTTAGTTCCTTTACGCGAGCATGAAACTATTTTATAATTCGTATCTTTTAACATAGATGGCACTTTTGTTGGGATGGGTAAAAAATGTTAAACTCATGTCAGGACACGTTACCTGATCGAAAATTCGTAAGATGCAACTTGTAACTGTTTGCTGTCTTAGTTCCTTTACGCGAACATGAAAGTTGGTATATTTAAGTTGGTATATTTTAACTTAGATGGTTCATGGTGGTATTTCCATTTCAAAGTTCAAGTTTTCACTTCTGTCAGCACTCCCGGAGTGCAGTGCTTATTTGTTCAATGTGCCAGTTTTTTCAGAAATAAACTTAATATCCAAAATTATAAAGCGATATTAATAAAGTGAAGTCTGATGATCTCTTAGATTGAAATAAATTTAAATTTTTACACTTGCTTACATACCTGTACTAATATTACCCTATAAATTTCAGAATGTCAGCTTAATGTATAAAACGGCCGCTTTTTTGTGACCATCTTAACTCGGTCAGGTTGTCAAGCGTTATTTATCAATTTGTTATTATTTCCATTATCTCCCAAATTATTGAGTGTTTTTAGGTAAAAATTTACCTGTATATAATTAAACTAACGCTCTAATTATTGGTATCATCTAGAAATAGGAAACATACAAGATACCGATTTTATAGGATCTCGCTGGTATTGTGCACTTTTATGAATTAATTTTCGTCATAATTAGATAACTACCAACTGGATCTTGATAAGACTTTAATGCTCAATTGAAGATTGATGTAAACTATAATATGCAATTTGAATTAGGTCTTTAGACCTGTTAAAAAAAGTGCTAGAACGTGCTAAGTAGTTTTTATAAAATATCAAAAAACTTTTAAAGCGTGTATTATTATTTATTTTTTATTGCCGAGCAAATTTAAGCACATTTGGGAGAAGCCGTGTACCAAAAATTGTACATCTGCATCCTACAGTCTTCGAGATCTAAGAAATCGCCAAACGTTACTCCAGCAAGATTTTGAATATCTTCATAACGGATCAAGCTACAAATGAAATTTTTATACGCTCAATTACACCCTGCAACGCTCTAATTATTTGCATATTATTTTTCTTAAAATATCCTTTAGAAGAAAAAATCTCTGGCTGGAGTAACGTTTTGAAACGTTACTCCAGCCAGATCTGTTTTTCGAGTTTTTCTCGAAAACTACAAAGGAGCAAATTATGAAAATGCAACGCTCAATTACAGGAGACAACGCTCTAATTGAGCATAGGTAAAAAGTTAACAAAATCCACAACATCTGGCTGGGGTAACGCACACAAAAGTTTTCTGTGTTCCTGGGTCATGGATGTGTATTAAATATGTGTATAATTTAATAAAAATCTTAAAAATAATTAATTAAAATAATTAATAAAAATTCCTAATTATTTTTTAAAGTATTATGTGGTCGGTGCTGTTATTATTATTATTACTTTTTTTTTTTTTTTTTTTTACATTTACCAAGTATCGTTTAATTTCGATGTTAATTATTAGTATCGCTAAAGTAAACATTTATTTAAAAATAAGTAGTTAGGTAAATACAATTAATATAAAAACTTACTATCTAAATACAATACGGTGTGGATTTAATAAAATAAAACAATGGAATAATACACTATAGTCTATACCTACCTACTAGTACCTACGAAGCTAACCTCAGGAGAAAAGCCCACCCCGCAGCATACCGGGCTCAAATGTTCCCATGACGCTAGCCGCATTGCCGCGCTGAATGGCCAGGGAAACATGCTGAACCAGGTACGCCCCGGAGCGGGGGTCGTTGCCACAGTCCCGCAGCCGTCGGCCCAGCTCACGGATCAGACCCTTCGCTTCGTCGCACCAGGGACCACCTGTTTCGACTGCGAAAGGCACGAACAGGTACTGCCGCTCCAGTTCCGCGTACTTAGAGCGCTTATGCCTGGCCGCAGACTCTGCAGCAGAGCCAGCTGTGCGTATGGTGCTGGGAGTGTGTGAGGCGGCGAAGGTGCTCACACACGTGGCATCCCAAAGGAGGCAGCGGCCTTTCCTCCACGGAACCAAAGTGAGACCATCTGGGCGCTTGCCGTCAGTTCGGCTCAAACCAGGGGGCTCAAGCGCATATGGTACGTTCGCCGACACCAATGCTCGACGGAGAATATCGTTTAGGGCATGGTGTCTGGCGAAACGTCCGGCAGCCTTAATGCAGCTGAGCCCGTGGTAGCCGTAGGGGTCAGTCTCGGCACCGCAGGGGCAGCGGTGGGGCTCGCACACTTTACATCCCAGTCTCAGCGCCGCCGCTACCCGTAGGGTATCATTATCAAGGAGGGTGCCAAGCTGAGGCGAAGGCAATGCCTGAAGCCAAGCACCCGATTCCGAGCAAGAAGAAGCCTTTATTCTCGCTAGGGATGTAAAAAAAATAAAATCTTAAATATAAGTATAGTATAAAAAGTATTAAATATATTTCCGTTGTCTGGTACCCGCAACACAAGTTCTTAGGATACTTACCACGGGGCCAGACTGACGTGGTGTGAAGCGTCCATAGATATTTAAAAAAAAATTGTAAGTTAATGCTACTCGAAACATCACACAGTGTAATGTTGTAAAAACGTAATTTCTAATAAAATTAGTTATATAACGCAGACAACACGATAATATGTTGCCCTCATTAATTTGCAATTTTAGCTTTTATTTAATTTAGCACATTCTACAATCAGCAAAAACCTTCATTACATTTATCACTGTCAGAATAAAAAGATAAGTAAAAACTAATGAATTGTTTCCTTCTGTTTCAGATGAATCGTCAAGTGACAAAGTGAATGAAATCTATACTAAAGATGAAGATTAAAAAAGATTTGACGAAACTATAAAAATGGCAAACCCAAAACCACCATATCATTACAACACCACGTATAATACTTATTTTTATCCCTCAAAAAGGCCACCCGATGGCGTAAACACAATCGTAGAGATCAATACAATATCAAGTGTGAATGGTCATATTCAAAATAGTAGCAAAGATGCGAGTGATTTCTTAATGCTAGTCGATGATTTTAGTGATTATTTTTACGGGAACGCGAGTCATGATGTATTTACGATAAACAACAACACTATAGACGTACTAAACGATGTGTACACGAACTGTACTTTCAACGGTACGTTCAATGTGTCGTGTTTTGGGCGGGATGATGTACCACCGCAGTACAATTTCTGGGCGCTGTTGCTGTTGATATTCCCGTTTTTTACGCTGTTCGGTAATGTGCTAGTGATAATGAGTGTTGTGAGGGAGAGGACATTGCAGACGGTGACGAACTACTTCATCGTGAGCCTCGCAGTCGCAGACCTGTTGGTAGCAGTCGTCGTGATGCCGTTCGGAGTTTATTATTTGGTAAGTGCTAGTTATGTATCCTTTCTAGTTTAAATGAAGATAACAACTCAAAAAATAACTTGAAAGAAGCAAATATGAACTCTGAAGAGAATCTTGCAGTAAAACTTTTATTTTTAAGAGTTTCTCTCGTAATATTATTAAGAAAATCCTTAATATATTTTAAAACAGTACAGACCATACAAATATAATCTCAATCATTTTACTGGTTCATCCCAAATGTACTTTTAATTAAATTCAAATCAACCAAACACAAACAGTGAAGATATTTAAATGGGTATACGCCTGTCGACCGCACCGTTAGATCTAACGTTACTTCGCCTAACTTATTTAGAAACAATTGGAAACTAAATACAGAGAAAAAGCTTTTGATTGAGTTGAGAATGAGCTTTGTACGGAAATGACGATGTAATTACATCTTAAATTTTTCTGATTATTGTTTAAGTTACACTCAAAGATAAGACAAACAAAATAATATTCAATGAACATTCGAATTACAGAACTGAATTGATTTGTAACGAGCCTGTTTATTAGCAATGATCGTGCTTAATGTAGATAAAAATAAACACGATATGAAAAACTCGTATAAGCTTTGAAATACTTCCAGGTATTTTCATTTATGCATTAGTTGCAGGCTTCTCAGTAAGCCTTAGCATCAATGTCATCTATTTTTTATATTTTTGTAAATAAGCTGTATATTATGCTATCTATAGAAGTGTTAAAATCTTTACGAGAAAATTGAATCTAAGCTGAAATCACGTGCTATTAACAGTGAAGATACAACTTCCTTGTGCAAGTAAACAGCAAAACATATTTCAAACTTAACAAATGACTCAATTGTTATTCTCGCAATGTTTAAGGCCTAATTAGAAATGTGGAAGCTCGCCACAGCTTAATTATTGGGTTATACGAGGAGAATTTAAATAATTGAATACTAAAGATTATTCAAATTCTCATATTTTATTAAATTGGAATCTATGCTAGACGCTCATAAATCCTAAGAAGTATAGCCGCTATTATTCAAACCTATTCTATAACTGATTCAATGTACTGTTGGTTTTTGGTTGAAATTCATGTTCATAATAATATCAGACAACTTTTTATACACACTTTTCCACTTTATTTAGATTTTTACAATAATTTATATATAAACACGACCGGTTTGATATTATTATAAACCTATTCTAAACAGAAATAGTAACAGACAATTTTTTATACGCATCTCCAATTAAGGAGCTCTCAAGTCACAAAACCTCAAAAAAAAACTGCACTGTTAATAGAACTCCTTGATATATAATTCAATAGAGCACAAAATCAAAGTGTCAAGTGTCAAATGTCAGATTTGATGACTCTACACGATTTTCAGCTCTGATGTAATAACACACCAAAGTACCTTATACTCTTAGTTGCACACCTTTCTATTTATAGTGTATTTCTATCGCGACCACTAAACACGCTCGTAGGAACGAGGGATTACTCTGCGAAGTATGCTGTTTCTTCTGAGAACTTACTCATATTTAAGACTACTATTCATTTTACTGTAGGTCGCAGTGGCGAAGGCTATTTCTCCTTTAAAGGAAAGTCCTAGCTTGTATAGTAGGGATTTGGATAAGGGTCATCAAAAGGTAAGTGGTAAGTGAAACCGATAGGAATGGAGTTATTTGAAGCCCACGCCACTGGTAAATCATCAATTTGTTGTAGAAGACCAAAATTGAGGTCCATTCCCCCTCTATCACCTCCCACTGCGCTAAATTTCTGATAACTTTTCGCAATGCCTCAAACATGGCTCGCTTCACTCAATTATATTTGGTGCATGTTATGAATTTCAGCAATATACCGCCCCGCCATTAATTATCGTCAAATTAATAAAGCCGTGTTTACCCACGTAGTACCGTTCTCTTTAAATTTATTTACGGTTTATTGGAAATATGGATGCTGCGGAAATTAGCACGCGAAATATCATGTACTTTATTTAGTTACACGATAATCTAATCTAATACATGTGTACGTAATAGGTTAAGGGTCAATGAACACATAGCTTTTCAAAATTGAACTTTATTCATAAAACTTTTTTAATTATTTTCTGTATTAAAGTTCCATTTAAATTATTCGTGTATCCGTGTAATATATTATGTATTTACTTATTTAATAATAATAGTTTATAATAAAGTAAATATATATTATATATATTTATTTTTATATTTTATTAATTAGTCGTGTTCTTTTTTTCTGCACATGCACGCCAAGTTCTATTCTGTTATTTCCTCCACCCGTGGTTGCTTGGAAGATATTACCTAGTAATAAGGCTGCTATTGTATTACCTCTGTATATTGTTTCTCTCTTCTTTCTTATTTTCTCTGTTATATTTTTTATGTTGTGAATATATAATAATATAAAGAATATTTCATTCATTCATGTTTCATTCATTCACGTTTCATTGTAAGAGTTCGAATGCCAAGTTGCACCGTGCTGCACAGCGCATGTGCAGTGTAGTGACATAATATGATTTTTTAAAGTTCAATTTTCAACAGCTATCTTAGGGGTCGTCCATTAATCACGTGATGCCTAAAGGGGGAGGGGGGGTCCGAGAAAAAAATCACCAAGTATCACCAAGGGGAGGAGGGGGTATAAGGAGACATTACGTGTATTAATTTTCGAATCTAGTCTATGCATACCGAAATTATTATCGGTTGTAGATTCGTAGTGTTGTTTAAAATCTTACAAGCCAAATGACTCGTATAGTTTTTAATTGTCTAAGTTATTCGATTAAAGTGTTTTTTAACTTAAAGTTTTTCTTCAAACATGACCTGCTTACTGTGTAAAAAAAATACACGTGATCTTAGGTGGGGGAGGGGGGGTAGTATAAAACCTCACCACGTATCACCAGGGGGAGGGGAGGGGTCTAAAAAGTTGTTAAAAACATCACGTGATTAATGGACGGTCCCTTAGAAATACAGCGGCGCCGCGTGCCGTCGCTGCAAAATCCTTTATCATTATTTACAATTGCTTTATTATATTTAAATTCAATACAGTAAAATTCAGTACAGTAAAATTGCGAAAAAAGTTCTGGATTTTTTTACAACTGAAGTAAGTATCCATTCCGTTTTTTGTTACTCTACGTTGTTTTTTTTTAAATTTCCTCCACGGTTGTTCTTCTCTCAATTATTAGGTGGCAGATATCTCTTGTAGTGATCAGCACACCTATGTACCTCTATCACTGTTATCTTAGTTAAAATTATGTACATAAAGTAGAATAATGAAATTAACTTTGTTTGATCATAATATTGTTTCTGTACAAAGACCGCGGAAATTGACAGTTAAATTTTTGATTGAAAAAACATTATATCAATTTATAACTAAACTTTAGATATGAAAAATATTATGATAGTACATTGCTTTATTGAAAAATAAAACTTGGGATTACTAATACTAAAATATTATTAATATTTTATAACGTTTTGTAAAATCGATTACGGAAAATTTGGGCACAGAAAAAAAGTTTTTAGAAAAAAAAAGTAGTATGAAATAATATTGTATTTGCCATTTTATTATTATATTTCGCTCAAAGAGCTATGGAGAGGGCTACGCTCGGAGTCTACGTGATAGAATCAGAAATGAGAAAATCCGTAGCAGAACTAAAGTTACCGACATAGAACAGCGCATTAGCAAGTTAAAGTGGCAATGGGCTGGACATATAGCCCGTAGAATCGATGCCCCCTGGGGCCGAAATGTTCTTGAGTGGAGACCAAGGACTGGACGTCGAAGCGTAGGACGGCCTTCCACCAGGTGGACAAATGACCTGAGAAAAGTCGCAGGGAGTCGGTGGATACAGGCCGCGAGCGACCGGTCGCACTGGAAATTTATGGGGGAGGCCTATGTCCTGCAGTGGACGTCACCAGGCTGATACGACGATTATTATTTATTTATTAATATTATTTACTTTATGTTATAAAGAGTGAAGCCAAAACACTACGTTGCGAAGACGCATCAGCCATCGCACAAACGATACGTACAATCCTTGTAAATTGTATTACAATACAACGTAGTTTTACTATGCGTCTCCTGAGTTATCTTTTAATGCATGTTATGCCTCGTCCAATCTGTTTTAACACATTTATTTCGACACATAATTCACTTATGAATTATGATAATATGACTACGATCTAAGACTAAGTCATCCATTTATCCATGAGGATATGTCTAATGTATTGTACTGATTTTCCACAATAGTAGGCTGAAGGCTCAGCAACACCACTTTAGCTAACCACAGATTTGTATTAAGTATTACTTACTAGCTTTTCCCGCAGCTCCGCCCGCGTAATCGCAGTATCCCACGGGTACACTCACTTTTTCCCTGATAAAATATAGCTTATGTTTGAATCCGGAGCCTAAACTACTACCAAAGTAATTTTTATTTGCGTGAAAGATTCACAAACATTGATCCATCCATCAATCTATCCATCCATCATGATGATCCATCGTGTTAACTCGAAATAATTATTTTATGGTAAAATTGATCTTGGAATTATAATATTCTGGTACAGGACAATCGAACAGACAAAATGCCAGATGAAAAGTGATTTTCCTTGATCATGGATATCCACAACACCAGAACAGTTTTAAATGTGTTTGTAGTTCTTTTAAAAAGGAGTAAGCTCTTTTCATAATGATTTAATGATTCGAAAGTATACCTACAATATACATACCCCCTTACTAATAAACACTGTATAAGCTTTGAATAGTTATACAGTGTTTTGTCTCCTTCTATCGAATTAGACATGTCACTTGTATGATGTGAACAAAACACTGTATTACTATTCAAAGCTTATATAGCGTTTATTAGTAAGGGGGTTAGTATATAAATACTAGCTTTTGCCCGCGACTTTGTCCGCGTGGAACAGTTACTTTGGGATATCGCTAAAATTTCACGACTTCATTTACGTAGAAGGAGGATAGACCAGGGTCGAAGCCTTCAAAAATGGTAAAAAGTGAAAAAAAAATAGTAGTAGGATGAAACCTATTAGAAAAGGAGGGGAATATGATAAAAATGGAAGGAAAAATAAATTACGGGCGATCTGAGTTCGGGAAGTGGGAGGGGGTGAGTTTTTAAGGGTAAAAAATGGTTTATCTTGATTTCCGGTAAAACTACAAGTCCTATGAAAAAAAGTTAAATGGCAAAGTTGTAGATAATAAAAAGATCTACAACTTTTATATTAACAATTTTTTTACATAACCTCAAAATTTATGTGAAAAATTCAAATAACCAAGTTTTTGGTTTTTAATTTTTATCTTGTACAAAAACAAAAAAAAATTCACGAAATTTAGTGAAAACTTACCTTTTTATGTCCTAAATACACTGTAATTTTTGTGATTTAAAATATTTAGTTTTTCACCTTATTTTGTCTTAATATCGAAAAATTAACCCTAATTTTCAATCGAAAATTCTCCTGTCAAAATATCAGCTTTTTTAAAAAAATTGGTGAGCTTCTTGTTTGTTGAATTCTATTCTTTCTGATAATGTAAAAAAATGTATACATTACCATAGTAAATGTTCTCAGAAAATGCAAAGAAAAGAACAAGTAGTAAGGCTCAGGTCGCCTAGCCCCTTTCCCTCTTGTATATGAAATACCTTTTGATGGGTTAAAATTATCCGCAGGTCACTCAAGTATACAAGTCATCTTAAAATAGCAATAAATAGACATGTATGCGCATAATTTAAAGAAGATTCGACAACTTACTCAAAATATTGTAGATGTCTTATTGGGGCTAGGCCTTAC
This sequence comes from Glaucopsyche alexis, assembly GCA_905404095.1. NCBI lineage: Eukaryota > Metazoa > Arthropoda > Insecta > Lepidoptera > Lycaenidae > Glaucopsyche > Glaucopsyche alexis. The sequence goes on from FR990060.1 coordinate 1,434,260, forward strand.
TACCTATTCTTTTCTTTGCATTTTCTGAGAACATTTACTATGGTAATGTATGTATTTTTTTACATTATCAGAAAGAATAGATTTCAACAAACAAGAAGCCCATCAATTTTTAAAAAAAAGCTGATATTTTGACAGGAGAATTTTCGATTGAAAATTAGGGTTAATTTTTCGATATTAAGACAAAATAAGGTGAAAAAATAAATATTTTAAATCACAAAAATTACAGTGTATTTAGGACATAAAAAGGTAAGTTTTCACTAAATTTCGTGAATTTTTTTTTTGTTTTTGTACAAGATAAAAATTAAAAACCAAAAACTTGGTTATTTGAATTTTTCACATAAATTTTGAGGTTATGTGAAAAGAGTGTTAATATAAAAGTTGTAGATCTTTTTATTATCTACAACTTTGCCATTTAACTTTTTTTCATAGGACTTGTAGTTTTACCGGAAATCAAGATAAACCATTTTTTACCCTTAAAAACTCACCCCCTCCCACTTCCCGAACTCAGATCGCCCGTAATTTATTTTTCCTTTCATTTTTATCATATTCCCCTCCTTTTCTAATGGGTTTCATCCTACTACTATTTTTTTTGGTTTCAAAAATTATCGACCCTGGTCTAGGAGCGCTTGCCCGCGACTCACGACTGCCCGCAGCGCGCCGCACATCATTATTGCGCGCCGATTATTTTATTACTGCGATATCTTCTAAAATACTTATTAAAATCAAATAATGTAAATGGCAAATTTCTTCTAAATTAAATGCTTGTAATGAATAACGTATTTATTTGGATAAGGATTAATATTATCATCTTTATGAAAACACCCTCACAAATAATGCTTAATTTTAGAACAAATTTGGTAAGCATAAAAAGGATATTGTGAGCCAACCTTAAAAGATAGACAATATATACTGTCGCGGGCTTTTTTTTAGAAATTTTAAAGGGGAACAATTCTGTCATACATAATTTTAGCGAAACTTTAACCGTTTCCGCAGCGTACGCAGCGAAAACTCTCAAAAGGGAAAAAAACACCCCGATTTTGAAACATCTCCGCTCGTATTGAGCTTAGCATGATGTTATATAGCCTAAAGCCTTCCTCGATAGATGGACTATCCAACACAAAAATAATTTTTCAATTCGAACCAGTAGTTCCTGAGATTAGCGCGTTCACGTTAACAAACAAACAAACAAACTCTTCAGCTTTATAATATTACTTAGTATAGATTATCTGCTTATTTTTTCAACAAAAATGCTTCGACCTAAAATATTCCCGTTAGGGGGTTAATCTTATCGTTAAATAAGATAACAACATTTCTGAACTGTAACTAAGCTATTTGACATATTTTATCTGAGAATTAGTTTTATTATTTAAGGTCCATCGTCACACAGGTATTTTTGGTTCACTCGAAATTGATTTCGCATGAACAAAACCCGCCATAAAGTGTATTTTCTATGTGAGCGTGTTTATGACGATACGGCCGTAAACTTTTTCATACACGGCAATACAGTCATAAAAATATATTTTGTAATAAAATTATATTTCCCGAAAAGATACAGTGTTGTTACCTCATGTCGCGTTTTTTGAGTTATGTCACATTTATTGCGGTTGAAATCTTTAATTACAAATTCCGGATATAATGTCTTGGTATTGAGTTTTTTAAGTTATAAGTCACCTATAGCAGAGGGGCGACACTCTACAAATGACAGCTAGAGCACCGGCGAATGTCAGCCATGTTGACGTAAGAAATAATTTTCAAATATAAAATATAAAAATATCATAATATAAATAAAAATCTATCATACATATTATACTGTCAATTATATCACAGCACCAAACGACCAGCAGTCAGCCCCGTGAACGTAAGTCCTGGCTGGAAAAATTCACGCCCCGCCTGCCTCCGCATTCGCCCAATCGTGTACACATAGCTGCGAGCTGTCATTTATCTAAATCCTTAGAGAATCCAACCAACTGTATATGTGGAATGACGATTCTTTAAATTAGTCCTACTAATATTATAAATGTGAAAATTTGTGAGCGGGCGGAGCTATGGGCAACAGCTAGTAATATTATATTACTAGTAGTTTTCCGCGGCTCTGCCCGCGTCAATACACTATTACTCGGGATCACTTACTTTTCTGGGATAAAAAGTAGTCTATATTTTAATCCAGAGCATAAACTATAATATTATATATAAGGTTCGGTAGTATCAATTACGGATATTTTGGGCACATGATCTGTTACTTATGTAAAGACGTTTAAGTGGAAAAATAATTGACAAACTAGAAAAAAAATGTATTTATATGGGCGGTTTGCGTTTTGCGGAGAGTCACCCATACATGAAAAGATTTTTTACTTTGAGTATGACAATTACTTTTTTGCCTAAACGTCTTTGCATTAGTCACGGGTCATGTGCCCGAAGTATCCGTAATTGATTTTCAGAGACATTATATAGACGTGACCGATGCGCACTTTTCAAGTGAGCGATTCAAAACTGCACTTTTTTTTCACTACCTACACAAAAAGATACGAGTATCATCGCAAGAGCGGCGCCGCGCAGCACGGTACGGCTCGCAATTCGAACTCTTGCAACGAAAGGTTTTTTTGTGGAAGTTTAAAAGAAAAAAAAAACTATTTTGTAGTACCCACCTAAAGTAGTAGTAAAGCTGTAGGCCGCTGTTCCTTAAATTAGGCATTCTACCATTATCTTGCATGTATATTAGGGATATTTGTATCTTCGTAAAAAGACAATCTAGTTGTTTTAAGAGAAATGAGGAAATCTATACAGACAGATCTCGGCGTTATCCTGATAATCTATACATACCTCAATGTAACAGCAGTACTTACATGAAAAGTCATTATTATATGGCTATAAAAGTCTACAATAAGTTGCCAAATGAATTTAAAAATAACCACATGACTGTAACAATTTTCAAGAAAAATATTAATAAGTGGCTATTAGAGAAACGTTTTTATGATTTAAAGGAGTATTTGCAACAGTGAGATCAAAATTTATTTTTAATGTTAGTTATTATTTTAAATTTAAAATAAATTTACTAAATTGAAATGAATTTTGTTATATTAGTGACGTAGTTTTTCGTATTTAAAGTTCGCATTCATACTCAAAATAATTATTGGCTTTATTAATTAATTAATTTTGTTCATTAAGAAATATTTTATATTTTATATTTTGCATACTATTTAATTAGTTGGATGTATTGACCATTGAACGACCTGTAATTGATACCATCTGTCGACTAAACATTCTTGCAAATAAATGATTTATTATTATTTAATTATTATACCTAAATGAGTTCAATGTTGAGTAAAGAGAAGTTCCATTCTGAATCGCTAAAAGTGCCCACAGCGTCGCGTCTCGGTGTGAACTGACGCTTAGGCTATAATATATTGTAGGTAATGGAACGTAACGTTGGAAGACAATTTGGGAAGTTCTAGTAACTTCGTAATATTATATATCGATGTTATTCTTCCCAAAATTATCATCTTAGTAGCCATTTAACATAATATCTTCTTTTAGTTAGAAGAAGAATGGTGAAATAAATAGAATAAAAAAATATATTTTCTAAAAAGTAAGTTCTACCATATGTATACTTAGTTTGTAAATGGATTTGAAGTTTTAAATTTCAATAACAATGAAAATTCCATTCGCAAAATAAATAAAGGTTTTCGTGAGCGAAAATTTTCGGAGAAGCAACAGCCAACAACAGGCAGTGTTTTTTTCTTAATTGATACATCAAAATTCAGTTTAATTAAACATTCTCGAATATTGAAACATTTTTAAAACGAAAGGTAAAATGTAGTTAAGTCGGGGAGTTTGTTTAAGCCAAAATAAATGCTGTGCTAGCGATGAGGGATATGCATTGCGACAGATTATACTGCGATATAAATACGAGTACTTACTGGGTGATTATACTGCGATATAAATACGAGTACTTACTGGGTGGTTATACTGCGATATAAATACGAGTACTTATTGGGTGATTATACTGCGATATAAATACGAGTACTTACTGGGTGGTTATACTGCGATATAAATACGAGTACTTACTGGGTGGATAAACTGCGATATAAATACGAGTACTTACCGGGTGGTTATACTGCGATATACTTAAATACGAGTACTTACTGGGTGATTATACTGCGATATAAATACGAGTACGTACTGGGTGGATAAACTGCGATATAAATACGAGTACTTACTGGATGATTTTTTATTCAGTTTCGAGAGAAACAATAGGTTCATGGAATTGAAATAAAATAAATAAAATGAAATAATTAAATACATTTAATTTAAATAAAACAATATTTTTATTTATACCGGATGTTTTTTCAGTCACTATCCAAACTTTCAAGAATTAATCGTCTTTAATATAAGCAACTTTTACAATGGGATTAACTTTCCTACTTGAAAAAAATTCGCTGCTGCATACAAAAGGGCTTTGGCATAGATAGCATTTTTTTGGCTTATATTTTGCTTATATTCAAGAGTACATTTAGGTACTTACTTTATTCCTGAAAGTTTGGTTACTGATTGAAAAAACATCCTTTATATTACCCGAAGACAATATCTCCGTATAGTAAGCAAGAGGCTCATGTTGCCACCAATTTAAGGCATGCCTATTTTCTGGTCACAATCATGGTATTGTGGTGGACCAATCAGCGCACAGTCCTGAATCGCGTTATTGAAGTTTTCTAAGATCGGCGATATATATACGACATCTGAAAGTTATTTTCATAGTATAATGTCATATGGCATTCTTTTAGTTATTTTCATAGTATAATGTCATATGGCATTCTTCTTTGGGGAAACGCTGCGGACATTAATACAATATTTGTGCTACAGAAGCGAGCTATACGTTCTATTTATAAGATGTCATGTTTTGAATCTCTGAGAGAAAAATTTAAAGAAATAGGTATTCTGACCGTTGCTTCTCAATACATTTTGGACAATGTGTTGTATGTCAGAAAGAATTTAACGAATTTTAAAAAGAAAAGTGACACACATTGTAGGAATACTAGAAATAGGAACAAGTTAGAAATACAAGTGATCAGACTTAGTAAAGTAAGTAAATCTTTTAAAGGTCAATGTATACGCCTTTACAATAGAATCCCAGAAAACGTTCAAAATCTTTCCATTAATAAATTTAAAAAAGCTGTTAAAGAACGTTTGTGTGCTAAAGCTTATTATAAAGTCAGTGATTTCACTAACGATTGCACACCTTGGGAATAAGATGGCCCCATGCAAGGCTGCTTTTATGTACTTAGGTATGTTCTATGTACTTATGACTATGTTATATAGATTAAGTTACAACATTGTAAAATATTTTTTGAAAAGAACAATTTTCCCATCTTTTTGCTAAAAGGTGGCCCCGTGCGAGTTTCTTACGCCGGTTCTTCTCGCCGGGCTAGTTTCCGAACCGGTGGTAGGCATCATGTAGGACAATTCTATAAGTGTTATATTATAACCTACATGGAAATAAAAATTTTGAGTTTGAGAAAGCCACTACAGTGGACTTCGGCCTGGCCGAGCATAGCACTTCGCTCGGTCGGAGATCTCCCTTTGGGGCCTGCCACCATGTTCCCACATTGACCCTCGACAGAACATGTCTCCTTCTGGACATCATCATCATCACTCCCCACCCCTCCGCACCACGCCAGCCAGCTTCAGCCTCTTCGGGTACCTCGACCACCAGTCGCAAGTCGCAACGCAGCGCGGCTTGGTCGAACTCTCATCGGCTTCAACGGGCAGTCCACTACACGGACCGGTCAGCAAGCAGAGCATGAAGCACCTCTCCTGGTCAGCACACGTGGCTACGACGATCAATAAGCAGAGCACGCGGCACCTCTCCTGGTCGTCACACGTAGCTACAACGATCGGTCAGCAAGCAGACCATACCTCTCCTGGTCAGCACGTAGCATCGGCCCCGCACGGCAGCACTCCGACTCACTGGAGCCCGTGCAGCAGCAGCACAGTTCCGACTCACTGGGACTCTGGCACTGACGACTCAAGCAAAAAGACTAAAAAAATCGACCTCCGGTCTTAGGGGGGAGTGATGTGGCGGACCAATCAGCGCACAGTCCTGAATCGCGCTATCGAAGTTTTCTAAGATCAGCGATATATATACGACATCTGAAAGCCACTACAGTGGGCTTCGGCCTGACCGAGCATAGCACTTCGCTCGGTCGGAGATCTCCCTTTGGGGCTTCCCACTATATTCCCACAGTATCATAGTGAAATCAGAGTGAGCGAAGGCCCTAAACCAAAACAAACGTAAAACCATTTAATTAGGTGCATCGCGAATCAGGGCATGCACACGACACCTCGACGCAATTTGAAACCGCCGCAGCATTCCGCGGTCCACCACCGGACATCTACCGGTAAAACACCGATGTACGATACAGTGAAAAGCCTGCCTTAAATCCAAAAGCGTAGAATTCCAAATTGGGTACCCCACAGAATCCGCGGTGAAGCGAAACATCGACAATCGAATGGCTACTCTAAATCTGAAAGCGTAGGGTTGGAAGTGGAAAAGCAGGTAATATTCGCGGTGAAGCCAATTATAGATACCTGGTCAATCATTGATAGCGTAATTAAATATTCGGTTTTGAGATAATTTGCGTGATAGGACTTCCGATTATATTATCATTCGTCATGGTCATTTGAACATTGGAATTGCTTTGTTCTATTTTGTTTTAGAGTGATGTATTGTCTACAATTTCTATAAAAACAATTAATTTACGATCGAGGGTATTAATTATATTAACACGTGAAGTAACAACTTTTAGTACCCACAGTTTTACGAGAATTTGGAACGGAGGAGTATGGAATACCACATGAACTTTATCTGTGCCAAATATGTTCACAGATAAAGTTCATGTGGACTAAACATCTAGTATCTTATATAAGGTTCGGTAAAATCAACTACGGAAATTTTGGGCATATGATCTACTGCTTATGTAAAGACGTTTAAGCAGGAAAATAGTTGTCATACTCAAAAAAAAAAATTTTCTTTATATGGGCGAGTTTGCGTTTTGCGGAGAGTCACCCATACAGTAGATGATTTTTTAACTTCGACTATGACAAATATTTTTTTGCTTAAACATCTTTACATAAGCAGTGGATCATGTGCCCAAAGTATCCGTGGTTGATTTTCAAAGACGTTATATAATGAAAGTTTGTGACGATAGATGAATGACCCCCCGATGGTTGCACGCCTTGTCGTGGCGGTGGGGCTTAGTAACCGTGGACTGGTCACCCACGGTGAAGCTAAGAGGCAACCGCGGCCGGCCGGTTTGCCGTCGGCTGGCCCGAGGAGGGCGCTCCCAGCGGGCTGAACATGTCCGCTGAGGACGCGCGTGGAGGTGGGACCGCAGAAGAAGAGGAGTGCCGGTATTACGGTGCGCCGTTCTCCCTATCTTCTGCGGCCGTGGAGGGATCGCAGGGGGAGAGGCGTGATGGTATAACGGTACGCCACTCTCCCTACCCCCTGCGAACTGGCGGGGCCGTTCCGTCGAAACGGCGTTGGTGGGGCCGCAGAGGAAGAGGCATGTCGGTATTGCGGTGCACCGCTTGCCCTATCCTCTGCGACCGAGATGTGATCGGTGGCAGAACCACAGACCTGATCTGCCACCGGGTACCGGTTGATGAGGCTGGTATCCGTGGCCTCCTAGTAGCAGACTCAGGGGGAGTCCGCTACAGTACTGGTGGAGGCCGAGGAGGAAGGCGCACTTTACCATCTGGTACGCCTGGGGCCTTCGGGCCTTAGATGGAGCCGCTTGTGGGTGGCTGCCGTCGGCGGGGTCGCGGATGTGTTTATCGTTCCCGTGGCCCCGCCACAGGGCGGCGAGAAGGAAGGTGGGGGTGGTTTTTAGTGGGTATTCCGTGGGTCTCATTAGCCTATACGGGAGTCCCACATCACCACTCGGGTGCCCCCTGCGCCTGGGTGGTATGCGTAATGCATTTTCCCCCCCGAAAACAAAAAAAAAAGTATAGATGAATGAATGGATGGATAATTATGGATGTTCGTTACTAAGTTATATCAAGTCCGTCTGTGCTCCCCTGGACGGACGCACGATTAGAGCGAAACTATAAGGGTAATCTTCATAAGGGTCAATACGGAACCCTAAAACATAATGTAACTGTATACGTTACCCTAAAAATAAAAATATATCAACTAAAAATAAATCACACTTTTATCTTATTTATGAGGGTAAGTTATTGAGGCTCTTGTATTTTGAGGAGTGTAAGAAAAATTAACTAACAAAGCTGCAAATCGTAAAGTTAGACGTTCTTAGAAACTTTAAAAAACAATAGAAAAAACATCTAAAAAAAAAGGAGCTTGGAGGCGGAGTTATAAGGTATGCGAACGCGGACGGACGCTTGGAGGTAGGGGCATTCGGTTTTAGACCAGGGAACCGGGCGGAAGGGATTTCAAAACTCGGGTAAAGTTTGACGCATCGCGAGAGTTTAGGTGTAAGGGAATAAGATCGCGTGGGCCGACGAAGCAGAGATCGCAGGAGGTTGCCGCGCCGGAGCAGTTTTGTTGGTAAATAAATCTGAAGAGATACAAGTAAGTCCTATTATTAATTAGCATTCTAATTTGTTATATTTTAGATTTTCGGTGGCTAGGCTCAGTAATGGACAAATAATACTTATTACTTATTTATTTTTCTCCTCTTTTGGTCCCAGATTCCTCCCTTATAAATTGACTGAATATATGTAGTTAATTTTTTATGGAATAACTTATTGAATAACTTGAAGATACAGTTAAAGGAATCCTCTCGTCCTTCGATATTCCCGTACAAATTACAGACAGAGTAATGTTCTACCAGGGAAAGATGACCTTGTACTCATCCACACTCATACGCTCACCTTTTACTACTATAATTAATTACTTATTTTACTTATATTTTTACTGGAATCGACGACGAGAGTAACATGAGATGTGTGTATTTGGGGTGGTCCGTTGAGACCTTTTACTTGTATTACGTTCCGTTGTGAAGAACATGCGCTGGCAACGGACTACGATGGACTACGCGTTCAAGGCCATTATTTGACCTATCCCACTATGGGTGCACGGGCATCGACCTTTGGTCGGACTTACTGACATTGACAACCTCTCTTTTCCCCTCAATATGGTCAGCATCAGCGCTGGCTATATTGACAGGCAGGAGGGATTAGTAGGCGTTCGACGGATGAAATCCCACTAGGTCGCGCGGACTGAGGGTTCTAGGAGTAACCTGGACCTAGGAGGGGCGTGACCTTCCCGTAGAAATAAATAATATTTTACGGGAGCCGAAATCTCAAAATTTGTATTATATTAATAAAGTTATTCGGTTTATTGAATTAAATACTATTCAAGTATTTACACTCTAAATTCAACAGTGGATAGATTGAAATGATGACTCAATAGTTTAGTTTTATAATATGTATTTTTCTATGTAATTTTTCTGTTATTTCCAAAATGTTGTACCTGATTTAACATTTAATTTACCATTATTCGATTTTTATTAGCCTGGGTATGAGTTGGGACACTCACAATATTTTTCTTTTTTCCAATACACATTTCGTAACTGTAGAAGTACAGTACTCTTCTGTAGTTTCCGTACACTTGATTTAGTACTCACATGATACCGCAAATAGAAACTTAGTGCCATAAATCGCAGGTAACCTAGGAATTCAATTAACAAAGTTATTTGTGTCTCAGTGAGCTTATAAATAATATGGCCTATGCGGATACATGAGAAGTAAACTCGCATACAAACACTGTAATGTGTAAGGAAATCCGAAAATGAGCGTTTTATTCAAATTACTTTAGTATTTTCCACTAGTTTGCTTACTACTTTGTTTGCGTAAAATGAACGGATACAGAATCCTGATTAATATATCTTACAAAATAATAAGAGCTAATTTAATACTTTCAATATCAATTGCGGATGTTTTGGTTATGATCTACTGCTAATGTGAAGACGTTTAGGCAAAAAAAAAAACCGAAACAATATTAATTTTACGCTCTCTATGAGAGCTCCGTAGCCTAGTAGGTAGACCGTTTGGTTTGCAGTTCGATTCCCAGGTTGTGGCGTGTACCAATGAGACTTTTTCAGATCTCAAATACATTACACGGACGCTCTAACGATAAAGGAAAACATCGTTAGGAAACCTACACATGGTTAGCCCCAGACGTATTGACCAGTTCATTCCTCTAGACTAGTCTAGCTGTGTTGTAAGAATACCGTATGTGCTTTGGTAACCATACGATATTTCCCAGGTACGACAGTATTTCAAGAGTGGTTACTTCGCTCGGAGAATACTGTGTAAATCATCCATTAACAGATGAAAAGGCCTAAGTATGATGCTAAGGTTATTAATCTCACAGACACAGATGATTTCAAGAGGAAGCAAAGATTTCGCCTAAATAACATCAATTCAATCAGCTATCTGAGGTGAAGGATCTTTACATCGCCGTAAATATCGTAATGTTATTTTATTAACTTTTTTTTTAGAAAATTGAAAAATACTGTAAATCATAATATGCCCAAAATATCCGTTATTGGTTTTAAGCAAACTAGATATATTTTATAATTACATATAGCAGTAAATTTTTGATAACTGTTTATTTTTTATGTATGTGTAAGTAAGTACTTTAACGTGATTGCTTTATATTTGTTCTTAACTTTGTTTTGGTATTTTTTATATTATTATTAAATAATAATATTTATAACATCAATCATCGGCCAGTGAAAGTATTCTTTATCCTTGCCCATACTTTATATGTGTGCCAAATTTCAGTTTCGAAACCTATCCAACGCAAACAAACAAGCAATCAAATCTTTCTCCTTTATATTATTGGTATAGAAAAAGGCTGTCTTGTGCAGAAAATATAGCAAATACCTACGGCGAAATTCCACAAAACAAATGATTCAATAGCCTATGAAATAAAATATGAATGAAACACGAAAAGAAAATGTATTACGTATCAGAATAATAGCATCGGAGGAATTTATAGAAAAATACACAATATTTTTTACATATTCGTTACTTACAATTTACTACAAATGCGTTTACTAAATATGCGATTAATAAACTTTGTATGCTTATGCCTGTCTCTAAAAAAATCTTACTTTATAATTATAGTAGACGGATTAGTAATAGGATTCCTTACTCTTTCTACTACTACCTATTACACTTTTATGAAAAACTTTGGTTGGTAATTAAGACTCTGGATTTACACACTATAGATACTTATATACTATAGATACGTATATGTATTACTATAGATGGATTAATCACTATCGGCAAATTGTACTATTTCCGCGGCATTCTACAATCTACACAAACACCACTTTTAATCGCAGCGAAATGCACGATTTTCGGGCAATATCAAGTTTAATACAATTTTAATACATAATATACAAACTTCAAGTAATAAAATGATATTGTAACATTTGTACAAGCTATTTAGACATTTAGGATGATAATTACTTTTTGATAAACTTGAAATATACGATTAATAAACTTGTAAAATATAAAGATACCAACATGTCGATACAATAATATTATGTTTAAGTTCTTACTTAGCTACTATAGTTCATAGCATAGCGATTGTGTATAGCATAGCGAGAACATAATTATTATACTATTTTTTACTTGTATTTTCGTGGCATAGAATTATTTTACACATCTCGAAATTGCACTCTAACAGCCTGTTTCACAAACTTCTAGTGAGTGTAATGTTCAGAGGTTTTGTCGAGCGACAGGGACAAAGCGTGCAAATCTGGGGGCACGGCAGTGCACCCGCTAAGTCGAGCGCGAAGCAAACACTGCCGTACCATCCTTTACTGGAACCATTTCGCCGCATTTTCAGGCCCCTATTTGAGAACCTCTGGATAAGACCAAAACGCAGAAATTTTCGTCATCCAGTAAGCTATAATCACATACTTAAAATCCAAAATTTCAAGTCTATAGGTCATTTAGTTCCGAAGTTAAGCGAAAGCAAAGTTTCGCATTTACGACACTCACTCACTCACTGACTCACTCACTCATGATCATCAAAATAGAACTAGTACTTCCCATAAACTCAGAGAGCTGAAATTTGGTACAGAGTTAGGGTTTAATGGCCACATAAAGGGAAAACTATAAAAACTAGGATAATCGATCTGGGGGCACGGCAGTGCCCCCGCCAAGTCAAGCGCGAAGCAAACACTGCCGTACCATTATTTACGGGAACCATTTCGCCACATTTTCAGGCCTCTATTTGAGAACCTCTGGATAAGACCAGAACATCGATCTGGGGGCACGGCAGTGCCCCTGCCAAGTCGAGCGCGAAGCAAACACTGCCGTACCATTATTTACTGGAACCATTTCGCCGCATTTTCAGGCCCTTATTTGAGAACCTCTGGATAAGACCAGAACGCAGAAAATTTCGTCATCCAGTAAAGTATAATCACGTACTTAAAATCCAAAATTTTAAGTCTGTAGGTCATTTAGTTCCGAAGTTAAACGAAAGCAAAGTTTCGCATTTATGACACTCACCCAGTCACTCACTCATGATCATCAGAATAGAACTAGTACTTCCCATAAACTCAGAGAGCTGAAATTTGGTACACAGGTAGGGTTTAATGGCCACATAAAGGGAAAACTATAAAAACTAGGATAATCGAAGATCTGGAGTACCTGGTGACCCTTATTAGAAAACACAAGAGCCCAACCAAACTATTAGAGATCGACATACTGCCTTTACAAAAAATATTCAACTTGGTGGGCCACTTCATTTGATGTCAAAAATCTAAGATCTGAAGTATCTGATGAAGAACCCTCAGCTGGTCTCAGCTGATAGAGATATGGTAATGCCCCCTTCTACTATTGGTACATAAAAAAATCGACTGTCATTGCAAAAATCCAGTGAAGTGGGACACATCTTCTAATTTAATCTAGCCCGTAGCGTTCCACTGCTGGGCGAATGCCTCCCCTTCTGCTTTTAATACGCATATAAATAAAATTAAAGGAAAACTCTGGATAAGACTGGACTGTCTTTTATACTTATACTTACAAGTTTACAAGAAGAAATAGTCGAACAATTAACTTTATTCTACTCGAACATTATACAAATTAAATAAACAAATTACACTAAAATCTAGTAAAATAAATCAATATTCCTACGTTTCTACAAAAAGAAGTGAAATCCCACCAAAAACATTATGTAATGAAATCTAGACAAAGTCGTGTCAAGTCTAAAGATCCTTACTGCGATTTATTTATTATTATAGTTAATGTTGTGTGACTTGGCCGTTGAAGAGTACACAAGGGAACAAAAGGGGCTCCATGACACCATTGCTCCAATACATGTGTTATACAATCAACAACAGCCTAAAATAAGACACTAGCGTCCAATTACCAATACCAGTATGGGCTATTATCTCGCTTAACAAACATAGGTAGTTACAACAGAATCTGATATAACATTACGTGTAAACAAAATTGACTTGTAACGTATAAAGAATTTTCAACGGCCAAGTCACACAACATTAACTATAATAATAAATAAATCGCAGTAAGGATCTTTAGACTTGGCACGACTTTGTCTAGATTTCATTACTTTTTAGAGATAAACAAGCAGCTCCATCGAGACTTGGCTAGTTTTTTACAGAATGTTTTTGGTGGGATATATCTGACACGTAGATTGTTAAAGCTACACTAATATTTTCCAGACAAAAATGATCCCTAATTTATTAGAACCAAAGCCTAGATCAAAAATATTTATCTTTCCCGATCAAACTCTATCCCAGAAGATGTAGGTTAAGTGATGTTTCGTTAATTTCCTGCAGGTGATTGCCTCCTGAACACAAACATCCTATACAGGGTGCTACAAAATTTATCCCAAAATCTCTGAAGCGAATATTGGAATGTCTGTTACTGACTACTGTAGTTTATATGAAAAGTAATGGTCAAACCATAACTCTTAATAGGTTTAACGTTTGACCAATACTTTTCATATGAGTTGGTCAAACCAATACCTTCACTATTTGCGCCTTAATACATCTAAACCATCCAACCTACTGGGGCCAGCTGATTTTTTTTTAAATTAACGTAACGTAAACTGAAATCAGTTTGATAATTTAATTATTATATTAACTAGCAATATTCCGCGAAAAACAATTGCTATTATTTTTGGTAGCAAGGTAACAATTATATTGTAAATACATACGTAATAGATAAAACGACTTCTATAAAATACTTGTGTTATATTTCTGTACGCGAAATAAGTTGCAGCCAATGGCAAGCTCTCATTATTTATATCTATACTTTGCTCAGATTCAATTATATTACAACATTAATAAAAAAATATAGCGCCCTGTAGTTCTATCAATTATTTAAATGTCACTTACTTGCCGTGTAATAAAAAACCGGGCATGTACAAGTCGGACTCGCGCACCGAGGGTTCCGTACAAACATGTAGTGATTTTGTTACAGCTTAAAGGTATTATAGACCTGAGTATTTGATATGAATTTTAATTTAATACCTCTACGCGTTCATGAGGAAAGGGGTAGTAAGTTTTAAATTACTAAAAATATTTTTATTATATTATGATTTAACTAAAAATTAACGGTTTTCGTAATTTTTCCTTTATCTGTGCTATAAGACATTGCTTCGTGCCAAATTTCAAGATTGTGAGTTCACGGGAAGTACCCTGTAGGTTTTGATTCTCTTGCGAGTGTCGAAAACTTGCGGTATAAACGGCTGTATCTTTTGATTGCGTTGGCTTAGAAGTTTGATTTTTTCACAGCTCCAAGGGACAGTAGACTTGAGTATTTGATATAAATTCCAGCTACCTCCACGCGTTCCTGAGAAAAAGGGCCTTGACAGACATTCGAAAGGACAACAATGATCCTATAAGGGTTTCGTTTTTTCCTTTCGAGGTACGGAATCCAAAAAACAATGATTTATTAATTTGGTCGAAATATGTATATCTTTTAGTTAACGTTTATATTAAATTGGACGTAAATAGAGTAATGTTTGAAAATACAGTTACACCTGTACATAGAATATGTAGAGTAGAAAATCAGCAAAGTTTTTACGATTGCCTTTCTGAATCAAAATAGTATTTCAGTCTATCCGACTTTAGAGACTTGTTTTGTTGGAACACACCAGCTATTGCCAACATAAAAGAAATAAAAGTATTTTTATAAGTAAAATATTATGATATATTTTTGTAAGTCAAACATTACATAATTATTATTATAGTATAGTATCTTTTATTATACTCGAAACAAAACTTGTATGGTTAGGTGTGCCAAAAACACGAATCTTAAAAAATAAAACCCGTATTAAAACACTTGAAATAAACAAAAAGAAACACAATCAATTCACAGAAAATTAAACTTAGAGAACAAGGCTTTTAATAAAGAAAGGGTATTTTTAATTATTGAAAGGAAAGTTTTGGGATCTTCTGAATTATTTCGATAAATAATTTTAAGGAAAAAGGGATTTTAGCATTCTAAATTCGCGTGTTTCGTATTTGGGTCGAATTGGAAAATAATGTTTATAAGAAAAACTTTATTGTTTATTTATTTATATTTAATATTCATTGGATATTATATTATATAACTAGCTTTTGCCCGCGGCTCCGCCCGAGTAAATTAATATAGTTTATATCTTGCTAAAATTTCAGCTCGATCGATGCAGAACTTTTTGAGTTTTTGAAGCGTACACAAACCAACATAGCATTTTTATATATAATATATTCAATTGGATCAAGTAAATCTACCAGACTATGTAGTAGAAAGCTCAGTGTGACTTAAGTATGGTCTTACTTCACTCTGGGGTTCCTACTTTAACCGGTGGTAGGTTTACTGCTGACATTCCGAGGAAAGCTTTAGAAAAGCCGCGAAATGCTTCGAGAAAAGATAACACAACCTCTAGTAATGTTATTCGTAGACGACCACTTAAGAGTTAGTTTACATCGAAACGAGGCGCTTTATTTTTAAGTTAGCGATTCAAAACTAAACTTTATTCACTTTACAAGAAGACACACGTTTAAGGGTAGAGATATACGCACCGGAATCCGGAAGGCCGTAGAGAACTCTGATCATTGGAAATAGAAATCTATTAGCAATAGAGTTGAAAATCGAACACATGTGTGTCGAGTTAAACGTCAATGTCATATATGACAGCTCGACACCTGACACTTCAATTTTCAACTCTATTCTATTAGCGCCGAGTTCTATTTTCAATGCTCAGAATTTCGGCTACGGCTTTCCGGATTCCGGTGCATATAGTCCCAGCCTAAATGTACGCGTCACATTATGCCGGGCCGCAGCGTGTCGGGGCGGACCGCAGCGCAGCGCAAAATGCTAACCTAGCACATTGGCGACGGGCCGGGTCGCAGCGCATTGGCACATTTTGAGTACAGTGTACTGCCAGAATTTGTGTGCAAATGTTGTGTGCCGAGAAGAACTTTTATGGACAAGGTGAAGGAGAAAGTGATGGTGTGTCGTATCAGGAGGTCAAGAGAAGGGCCGAGTAGAGAGAGGAATGGAAAAAGCTCCACCGACAAGAGCGAAGCTCTTAAATTAAAATGAATAAAATGATTTGTCATCTATATTGCAATATCAGAAATTGCGCAAATTTTACTATAATTTAAATTAGGATTTAAAGTATGAACGAACAGGTTTAACCTGTTAAATAGGAAAAAATTTGTGCGTCCGCTCGCGTTTAACCTAAAGTACGTATTATATTATTTAATACCGATTGATTGACTGATATTCCCTTTTAGCCGGTTGATTTTATGTTATTTTTTCAAAGTATTTTTTCGTTTTTTTTTCAGATTTTTAGTTTGAAGTTCGAACATATTTTAAAATGTAAAATTGGAAAAAGAAATTACTCGCTCGCTCCACTCACTCATCTTCAGTTTTAGGCTATTGATATAATTGAACAGTATTTCAGGGTTTAAAGTTTAAACAGGTAAAAGAGAAAAAAATAGGGCCCCATTATTATAATTATTATTATAATAATGGGGCCCTATTTTATTATTATTATAATTTGTACGTGGTAGAGCCATGCTTCGGCACGAATTGGGCCGGCTCGACCGGAGAAATACCACGGGCTCACAGAAAACCGGCGTGAAACAGCGTTTGCGCTGTGTTTCGCCGAGTGAGTGAGTTTACCGGAGGCCCAATCCCCTACCCTATTCCCTTCCCTACCCTCCCCCATTACCCTATTCCCTCTGAAAAGGCCGGCAACGCACTTGCAGCTCTTCTGATGCTGCGAGTGTCCATGGGCGACGGAAGTTGCTTTCCATCAGGTGACCCGTTTGCTCGTTTGCCCCCTTATTTCATTAAAAAAAAAAAAATGTCCCCGGGGCCTCTAATAGGTTATTTATCTTCTTGTGTACTGAATAAAGTTCAATTTTGATTCAATATTTTAATAATGTCATATCGTCCCATTTCGGTATGAGCTACACTTGGCAAGATCGCTACCACGCTCTCAGGTTACGTTTCATTTGAAAATTAAAAAAAAAACATTTTATGATCAGTATTTTTACCCAATGCATTCAAATACTAGTAGTCGTATTTTAGCTTTGAATCGACCAAGTGTGTGTTGGAACTTGGATCCATGTTGGATCGTATTGGGCATGTTGCTCTTTTTTTTTTTTTTTTTTTTTTTTTTTTTTTTTTTTTTTTTTTTTTTTTTTTTTTTTTTTTTTTTTTTTTTTTTTTTTTTTGGGGTAGGCGTCAAAAAAGACACACGTAATTTTTAATCGTTCTCATTTAATTATTAATTTTTGGAAGTAATTTCTCATGTCTTAGTAATCAAAAAGTTACCTGTGCCCCCCACTATCTTCTCACAATAAATTTCACAGTTTAAAAACATTGATCACGTCATAATTTAATTTCTTGAAGAACAATAAAAACTTTACACTAACATGGAAGAAATCAAACAAACAATCACTGACATGACCGAAATGTTTCACACAAGAATGGCAGATTTCCAGCGGGATCTTGAAAATTCGGCTCCTCACTCAGCAAGCCCAACATCGAAGTTGGCATCCGACTTCAGTCTCTTCAAAGACTTTGTTGTTAAGGCGTTGAATAGCTTGCAGGCCCAAGTGGTATTGCTGGCTAATTCATTGGATCAAATAGAGATGAGACACAGGAAGAAGATGCTGCTAATCCACGGCATGCCGGAAGATAAGGAGAATCCACAGCATAAAGTAATAGATCTGTTTGCCAATCAACTTAAAGTATCAGGTATAGACATTTCCTCTATTAAGTTTTGCTATCGTCTGGGTCGTCTCAATGAGACTAAGTGCAGGCCCATTTTAGTCAAGTTTCGGGAAATGAACCATCGAAGTAAGGTATGGGAGTCCAAAACCAAACTTAAACAGACTGGTATAACACTTACGGAGTACCTCACAAAGAAAAGACATAATTTGTTTATGGCAGCTCGGCAGCGCTTCGGATTGGCTAAGTCATGGACTAGGGATGGTAACATTTTTGTAGTAGGCCCGGATGGTGCACGGCACTGCATTCATGGTGTAGCTGACCTAGAGGCCATTCCTGGTACCAGCACTAGTGCAGCTGAGGTTTCAGCAGGTGTTGTTGTCCCATCCATACCGAAGAACAAAAGCGCACCTGGAACCAGAACAAGAAAAAATATTAAAACCAAATAAGCTGGTACAGTTTTCTCTTATAGACTACCTAGGTATTTTCTATTTGGTCTTTATTTAATAAATTTATGATCTTATTTTAATTTTTTATTTTATTCTAACGATGAACTATTTAACTTGGCAAGTGTACTTCATTAAAATTTTAAATAATAGATTAATTACTGCTTGATTAAAATTTTGATTGTATTATTTACATTTAGTACCTGCTTGATGAGTTATACTTGCTTTTATTATGATTATGGTGTTTGGTAGAATATAATATTTTCTGTACTTACTTTGTTATAGCTTTGCTTGATAAAAATTATTTTCTTTCCTATATCTTCTTGTGTGAAGTGAAAGAAATATTATGTTTTGATTTTTTATCTTTCTTTTTTCTGTAAACCTTCTTGCTTTGAAACAATTTGTAAGCATTACACATTTGACAGTTGACACTTGACACCTGTCAAGTGTCAAAATGTCATGGCAAATCCTCTTCCTCTTCTTCTGATTGACTCATTGTTTTAGTTTATGTTAAATTTATCATAATTTACTATTTTCTTTTTCTCTGCATGTAAATAATAAAATATGATTTCATAAAAAAAAAGTAGTGCTTATAATAACTGTATATAATTACTGTACGTAATTACCGAGTCTGATTTGTAAATTATTTTATTTAAGCAATGAATTGGTTATTGTATTTTAAGCTTTTATGTTTTATATTCTTTAATTATTATTAGTTGGGTGGCTCTGGTAGCTGATTTTGCATATAATAGCTTAGTTATTTTTTATTTTATTTTTTATTATTATTAATTATTATTATTTTTATACTTATATTATTTTATATTATTATAGCATAGATTTTTTTTTTATATTTATATATAATGGATTTAAATGATAGTATAGATAATAATGAATTTATATCATGTTCCTCGTCTGATAGTTCGTACCACAGTACTGCATCTTTAATACCTCTTAATGAGTCATTGGCCTTTGAATTACAAAACATGTCCAAAAATCTTAATGTGATCCATATTAACGCCCAGAGCATTCCAGCCCATTATCCCGATATGTTGGCGTTATTTGAGGCGAAACTTAATATCCATGCAATACTAATATCTGAGTCGTGGCTTAAACCGTGTCTTCCGTCGCATTGCTATGCACTGCCCGGCTACCAGCTAATCCGCAACGACAGAACTGGTCGAGCTGGTGGTGGTGTTGCGATTTACTTGCGATCGGATATTCCTTTCCGTCATATCAGTTCATCCAGCCAGCCACCTCCAGTAGACGCACCGGAACACCTATTCATTGAAGTTACTCTGTTTCACACAAAAATTTTGTTAGGTGTTTCGTATTGTCCGTCTGCACAAATAAACTATTTTACCGCTTTTGAAAGACTGCTGGATGAGCTCTTACCAGCATACAAACACACAATTTTAATGGGTGACTTAAATACCTGCCTCTTAAAAAATGACAGCCGTTCTCATAGACTACACTCAATTGTTAATGCATGTAATATGCACATATTACCCTTGAATGCAACCCATTTTGTTTCTAATTGTAGACCTTCACTTCTTGATCTAATTATTGTCTCATCTCCAACTTCTATAGCCAAGCATGGACAGTTCAACGCCGATATGTTTTCGTGTCATGACTTGATCTTTGCTTCATATAAAGTGAAAACCCCTAAACTGAAGCACAAGATTCGCATGCTTCGTAGCTTTGGTGGAATCGATTTGGAAATGTTGTGTGCTGATGCAAGTAGTTTAGACTGGTCTCTCATCACTGATGCTGACTGCATTGATAAAAAAATTGAAGCTTTTACATCACTTATTACCAAACTATACGATGTTCACGCACCTCTAAAACCAGTCAGAGTGAAACACTTGCCAGCACCATGGTTAACAGACGAGTTAAAAACTTATATATCTAAAAAACACCGTGCCAAAGCAAGTTATAGGCGTCATAAAACCGATGCAAACCACGCAAAGTACATAAAAATTCGCAATCGATGTAACACCATGTGCAGGGATGCACAGAGGCGTTATATTCACTCCACAATAGAAAACGGTGGGCCGACTAAAACGTGGAGATTTTTAAAGTCGCTTGGGATAGGTAATCGTGATGGGCAAGTTACTGTTAATAATATTGATCTTGACCAGCTTAATAAGTATTTCTCGTCACCATCAACAGCTATAAATATGACGGATAAGGCTAATACTCTACAACATCTCTCCTTATTGCCTCCTGAGAACCATTCTCCTTTTTATTTCAGATCAGTTACTCTCAATGAGGTTAAACAAAGTGTATTATCTATTTCTTCCAATGCTGTTGGTAGTGATGACCTTAGTCGCACTATGCTTATTCCAATAATTGATATCGTTTGCCCTATTCTAACACATGTTTTTAATTTTTCGTTATCGACAGGTACGTTTCCTGAGACCTGGAAAAGGGCCAAAGTTATTCCTTTGCCAAAAAAATCTAAACCGCAATCTTGTGGAGACTATCGGCCAATTTCCATCTTGCCATTTATATCTAAGGTCTTGGAGCGCCTTATCCATCAACAGGTAATTGCGTTTCTAATTAATAAAAATTTCTTCAACCCCTTACAATCTGGTTTTCGACCCGGCCATAGTACAACTACAGCATTAATAAAGGTAACTGATGATGTCCGTCATGCCATGGATAGTGGAAAATTGACTATACTGACACTCTTGGACTTTAGTAATGCATTTAACACTGTCGACCACGATATTCTCCTACAACTGTTATTTAATATTGGCTTTTCTCCTACTGTGACTCAATGGTTTCGTGGATACTTGTGTAATCGTCTACAATGTATATCAGTGGAGGGTGCCACATCTGAGTGGTCTACAATCACAGCTGGAGTTCCTCAGGGCGGCGTTCTGTCGCCATTGTTATTTAGTATATTTATTAATTCTATCACTGAAAACATATCCTCCAACTCTCATATGTATGCTGATGATCTACAGATTTATCTCCATGCATCAGTTGACGACTTACCTTCAGTTATTTCACGTATGAATTCGGATCTGGAGATCATCTGTGCTTGGAGTAAATCTCATGGATTAGCTATCAACTCTTCAAAGTCACAAGTCATTATTATAGGTAGTCCTGGATTACTGAATAGGGTTCGAGTTCAAGATCTTTGCCCAGTTTTAGTTGAAGGAAATACTATACCATTCTCTCAGTATGTAAAAAATCTTGGGATTCACCTTGATTCGACATTGACCTGGTCCAAGCACATAGGTGAGATCAGCAGGAGAGTTTTTGGTACGTGGAGTGCGTTGAGGCGTATGCAGCATTTTCTTCCGATTCCCACTAAAGTTCTTCTTGCTGAGTCTCTTATCCTGCCTATTCTCGATTACGCCGACGTATGCTTCACCAACATCACAGAAGAGCAGCTTAATAAACTTGAGCGTCTCCAAAATCTTTGTATAAGGTTTATTTTCAACTTACGAAAGTATGACCACGTATCTGAATTTCGTGCTAAACTCAAGTGGCTCCCTATACGTCTTCGGCGGAATGCACATATATTATCGTATTTATACAGTATTCTTTACGACCCCAAGACACCACCTTATTTGAAAGAGAAGTTTGTATTTTTGGACGATAGCGTTAAATCATTTCGGTACTCTAATATATCCCTAAAAATCCCTACGCGACACACCAAATTCTTTGATTCTTCGTTTACCGCTCGAGCGACCAGTCTATGGAACGGTTTACCAACTGAAATTAGACGTTCTAAAAACATAAATATTTTCAAAAATGCAGTTAAGGTACATTTTTTGTTGACCTTACAAACAAGTTCTTAAAGTAACAAGTCTTATTGATATACGTATAGCTATCAGTTATTTATAATTATTTATAAAACTATATTGAAATATTAAGTTCGTGTACTTACTTATTTTCATTTATTAATAGGTATAGGACGTAGGTGTATGATATGCATTAATAAATTATGGTATACTATGTATATTATAATATTATATTATATAATAGTATGTATAAGTATGTAGTATGTATGTAGTAGTATGTATATATATATATATATATATATATATATATATATATATATATATATATATATGTATATATATATAATAAATAATAATAAAGATAAAAATATATATATATATATATATATATATTTTTTTATCTTTATTATTTCCCTGAACGTTTATTTAAAGTCACCTACCTTTGTAACAAGTTACTTACAAATCTTTTCCCAAATTCAACAAGGTTGTCTGGTAGAAATCGCTTGTAGCGATAAGACCGCCTTTTGTGCCTAGTCTTAGTAACTGTATTGTTGTTTTTACTTTTTGGTGCGCAATAAAGTGTTCATTCATTCATTCATTCATGTTTTGACGGTATAGTCAATCATCTGATTGGCGACCAAATGTATTTGCAATTTTAATGTTCATTTGTTTTTTTTTTATTAATTTACATTTAATTTTAGTCTACCTAGAGTCTATAGAGACTCACAAAAAAATCAGACCCTTAAATCTTTACCTTGAGGTCAAGACATCCAGGTCAAACAAAAGTACCAAAAGTCTAATTACTTTAGTTAGAAGGTAATTAATCTAGAACTAGGACTTTCAATGCCCTAACGAGCCCCTGATTTATTACCTAAAACGATCCGGTCATTAAACACTTTTTAAACTCTGACTTGGCGACTTTAAAAAGTTAGAAGTAATTAAATAGGAGGGTGAATCTTCGTCCTGCCCGTTCATCTGTCACCAGAATGTATCTCCTTAAAGGTGATAGCTAGACAGTTGAAATTTGCAGAGATAATATACTTCTGTTGCTGTATAGAAACAAATACAAAAAAAAAGACGGGTTAAACTCCGGGACTGCCGGCAGAAGTAAAAACTTGAATATTAACGTTGTGCATTTTTGATATTTTGGAATGGTTAGGGAATAAAGCACGAATTGCTTTAATTATCAGTGTAAAAGTACTACATATAATTTATTTGGTAAAATACAATATTCATTTATTACGTTATCCTATACAAACATGGCGTCATGACAATTTATATTATATTAAAAATTTAACACTTCAGATTTTTGGGGTATATCAGGAATTTGGAATCTTTATGGAGCCAACTTTTGTGAACAAAATTCGTGGGGGACGATTTGAGGTAAAAGTCAATGTAAAGTTCAAAGTGATGGGATGGTCAAGGTGGTGGTGGTGGTGGTGAAGGTGTTGGGGACTAGGGTCAAAAGTCAATTCGAACTTAAAATAGTTTCATGCTCGCGTAAACCAATACAGCAAACAATTGCAAGTGAATCTTACGCACTTTAGATCAGGACACGTGACCTGTCGCGCAAGTTTAACAGTTTTTACCCATCCAAAGAAAAGTGCTCAGCGCCGCTGAAGCAGTATTTACTTCAAAATGAATAAAATAAATATTTACGTTTTTAACCACGTTTTTGAACGTAAACTTTTTTGAAAGCTGACGTGATCTAGAGGGTACTTAGCAATAACTCATTATAATCAGCTCCCTTACTGCTTGACAATCTCGCGGGTCACCTAAAATTTTAAATTTTTGTTTATTTAGTAATTATGTCTCAATTTAAATCGACGCTTGCTGTTACGACTTTTTAAATTATTATGTTACTAGATGTTGCACGTGACTTCGTGAGCGACAAAAGGAAATCCCGCACAGCAATGTAATTTAAATTACAAAAATGTATTTTGATAGTACTTAGAAGTCGACTAGTTCCATTGTCAACAATAGCTTAAAATATTTAAGGACTATTTTTGAATGCACACGGTGCTTGTCGTTTTTTTTTTTTAGTTCCTAGCACCCTTATCTTATGTGATGAAGTAATCGACCCCGGAGAGTCAGTTAAAGTTTAGCTTAGTTGTAGTTTAGTTTGTGACCTAGATAGAGCCAACAGATATCGTCAGTAAAGAATAAATAAATAATTTCTACTAAACTAGTTTACAAACATTAACTATTTGTATTGTCCCCCTTTGTCCCCCTACTGTCCCCCTACTGTCCCCCGAAAGGCGCAGTCTGACCTATGACGTAAGTTAGGGGATTAAAAATATAAAAAAACATAAACAGTACTTCTCAGTATTATGTACAGTCTACGAAATAATGCCATGTCTGCAGACGGACAGACAATCGATGGAGCAGACAAGTATTAGAGTGGAGACCACGTTTAGGCAACCATAGTGTAGGATCATCCTGCGGCACGATGGACGGACGATTTGAAGAAGGTGGCTGACAGCGGATGGATGAGGGCTGCCCAAGATCGGAATGGTTGGCGCTCATTGAGGGAGGCCTATATTCATCAGTGGATGGCGATAGGCTGATGATGAAGTAATAGACACGATACTGTTCCAAACGTAATGGCTGTTTACACTCAAAGTGTAAATATTTTTACTTCCATAAAGGTTATAATATAACACTTTAAGAATTGTCCTACACGATGCCGACGACCGATTTGGAAGCTAGCCTAGCGAGAAGAACCGGCGTAAGGAACTCGCACAGGGTTTAGTAAAAAGATGGGAAAATTGTTCTTTAATTTTTTTTTTACAATTTATCTTAGTACCTTATCCTATATAAAAAAGTCAAAATACTTAAGCACATAGAAGCAGCCTTGCAGGGGGGCATCTAATTCCCAATGTGTGCAATCGTTAATGAAATCATTGACCTTAGGCTTATAATAAGCTTTAGCAAACAAACGTTCTTTAACAACTTTTTAAAAGTTATTAATGGAAAGATTTTGAACCTTTTCTGGGATTTTATTGTAAAGGCGTATACATTGACCTTTAAAAGATTACTACTTTGCTAAGTCTGATCACCGGTATTTCTAACTTGTACCTATTTCTAGTATTATATAAAAATTGTTCAAAATGTATTGAGAAGCAATTGGTTTCTACAAAATTCAAATTAATAAAACCTCTACATATTAACAATAGTTTAAAAAGTGAATTAATACTTTGACTTATATTGTCAATAATTTTATCTTGATATATTCGAATACATATTCTAATTTGAGCTACACGTATTTTTATTTTCGCGCCCTTACTACAGAAGCGGTACCTATTTCTTTAAAATGTTCTCTTAGAGATTCCACAGATTATCACGACATTATAATACGTACAAATCAAGAGGTCAATCTAACTGCTAAACCATTATTTTTCTTAATTTAATGTACCTACCTACTACCTACTGACAAATATCAGTAGGGACAGGTCTTGCTTATCTCATCTTCCGTTGACGTAGTAATACAGTATTCTACAGAGAAACACATGTAGCAAAGTTCTTAAAACTTAAACTACTACCATGTCAAATTTCATCAAAATCCGTTCAGAAGTTTTTGCGTGAAAGAGTAACAAACATACCATCCATACATTCACCCTCACAAATCCTACTACTATTATAAATGTGAAAGTTTGTGAGGATGTATGGATGGATGTTTGTTACTCTTTCACGCAAAAACTACTAAACGGATTTCGATGAAATTTGGTATGGCAGTAGTTTGGACTCTGGATTAAGACATAGGATACTTTTTACCCCAAAAAATATATTGTTCCCGAGGGATCCTATATTTACGCGGGCGGAGCCGCGGGCAACAGCTAGATTATAATATACCGTACGTAATATTATAAACCCTTATATAGACTTAGGTTAAAACACCGTATGAACAGCAGCTGAGTTCAGCTTTATTATTTTCTTGTGAATTTTTCATCGCGAACATAATAACATAACGTAAAGCCTTAATTCAATTTTAATTAAAACTCCACGGGAAAATGAAGAAATATAACGACAGTGTAATTAACAAGAGGTTTCAGTTCTGACGTTTTGTTACTACAACACTGAATACAGAACATCCAGAAACCGTCAACGTGCTTGACGCTCCATTTTGGAGTAGTTGTGACTTGTGACGGCTTCACGTCACAACTACTCCAAATTGGAGTGGCTATCGACACATAATATGTTGCCACAGAATAACGGAATATTTTACCCAACTTTTTTTTCAGTTAATTTTAATTGAATACCTAATTGTCATAATGAAATAACGTGATTGTTTTGTAAGTGTAAATAATGAAGTAAAGAGCGGGCGGGGCGGTGTTTCGCCATGGTTTTGGTTACAGTGCGCTGCGTACAAATGTGATCTAACACTCATTCTGGATGTTCTGTATTCTATGCTATATTCATTAATTCGCTTTATTTCAATCAGGCCAGAAGTTGAAAGAAGTTCGATTCTTCTAATTAAATTATGAACAACTAGCTGTTCCCTGCGGCTCCGCCCGCGTAAGTAGTGTCCCTCGGAAATACTATAATTTTTCGGGATAAAAAGTAGCCTATGTTTTAATCCAGAGCCTACCGTACCAAATTTCATCAAAACCTGTTCCATAGTTTTTGCGTGAAAGAGTAACAAACATCCATCCATCCATCTATACATCCATCCTCACAAACTTTCACATTTATAATTTTAGTAGGATACAGTTACGATCCAGTCCCCATAATAATATTGGAGATTTTAAGGACCAGGAACGCAAGTACACGGCGGTAATCTATTACCATCAGGCGATCCGTCTGCTCGTTTCCTGGTTAATTTCATAAAAAAAGCTGTCCGACAGAAGATTGTGAAACGGGTCCCAAAGAAATTAAATTCAGTTTATTTTGCCGGCAATTTAAAACACAATCTCCAATCTTTAAAGTCCAGTGGGGCTCTGATAGATGGATATAAAAACCGGCCAAGCGCGAGTCGGACACGCGCTCGACAGGTTCCGTACAAAACAGCTAAAAATTCGCGTTTGTTATATGGGAGCTCACTTAAATATTTATTTCATTCCGTTTTTAGTATTTGTTGATAAAGCGGCAATAGACATAAATTATCTGTGAAAATAATATCAATCTCTAGTTATCACGGTTAATGCGATACAGCTTGGTGACAGACGGACAAACGGACGGATGGACGGACGGACAGCGAACAGTAATAGGGTCCCGTTTTTACCCTTTGAGTACGGAACTCTAAAAATGTTCATTAACTAAAACGGTGCGAATTAACAAATAAATAAGCAGTGCGCTAAGCTGGTGGTGGGACACAATAAATCTCGCGAGATCCTGCGATACGCGCTCTATAAATACAGACTATTTCCATTTGTAGCGTAAACTTGGTTATCGTTCCTTTCCGGGGTACAAGGTAAGCGATGTAGCGGGGACACGTCTTATGCCCTTGATAATTAAAAAATTTCACCACGGATATGCTAAAGGTTCCCTGTAATTATTTTTATAAAAAAGCAGGTTAGTATATAAATTATTATTGATCCGAAACATTAATGCTACGCCAATAGAGTCATAACAATATAGACTATTTTTAATCGACTTCAAAAGGAGGTATGTATGTATGTATGTATGTATGTTTGTTTGTCCGTGATTTTCTCAAAAAGTACTGATACTGTTTGAACGAGATTCTCACCAGTGAATAGCACAACTATCAGGAAAGGTTATTGCCATACAATGTTTCAAGATCTGATGAAAATCTTCGGAGACAAACCATGGAACTCTAACAACTAACACCAAGTGACGCGCGACTGTTGCTATGATCGACCTTTACTTGTTTGTTTATCAGTCAATTTTGACTAATCTTTTTTGTCAGAAAGTAAATTTATTCTAGTAATCCAATGTGCTAAAACATTCACTTTCTTCGACTGCTCGATATAAATACAAGAAGATTACTATGTTTTACGTTCACTTCATTCAGGTAGGTATACAATATCATTCAAAATATACTCCTGCTTACTGTTGTTTGTGTGCACGTATAGTATTTTTTCTTGTGCATCCAGTGTTTTAGTGGTGAAAATCATATTATCGAATTCGACATAATATTATAGGTATGTAAAAGATTAATTTGTAAAAATAATTTTAAATACAAAAGCCAACGCAGACGCCAACTAGCGTGTCGCTTCATTCTGTGGACGCATAGTTCCTATAACTCCACTCCTATCGGCTTCACTTACCACTTTCCTTTTGAAGATTCTCATCCACACCAATAACTTAGACCTTTTCATCCGTTATTGTATGATTTATACAGTATTCTTCGAGTGAAGTAACCAGTCTTGAAATACTGTAGTGCCTGGGACAGTCGGTTTTTAAATGTCGTATGGTTGCCCAAGCACATACGGCATTCTCACAACATAGTCAGCCTAGTCCAGAGGAATGACTGGTCAATACCCGATTGTCTTGGTGTCTAACGAGCGTCCGTATAATGTACTTGAGATCTGAAGAAGTTTCATTGGTACACGCCACAACCTGGGGATTGAACCTGCACTCTCTCTTGAGTGCAAATCAGACGGTTTTACCACTAGGCCACGGAGCTCTCCTTACCAATAGGTATATATTATACAGGCTAGGTATTCCCCATGAAGGAGAACCAGCCTTTGCCACTGCATAGCAATAAATTTTAGTTGGCAGTACGTCCCTTACTTGTACCACACACTACACTCGGCAAATGGACAGGATCTGACGAACATTAGACCGGCACGATGGAGGCCTGATGAGACCGCACGTCGGCGCTGCACTGAGATATCGTCACAGATATTAGCAGAGTGAGACTGGGACTACATGATCCGGAGTCTGGAAGACCGGGGAAAATTTAAAGCATTGAAAACCCTATTGCCGAATATTTCGATGCAACCTGACATTCGAACTCTAACAATGAAACGTGTTCTCGTGTAGTAATATCAGTTTTGGATAGCTATTAAATTTTGATATATAAAGTTTCATTTCGGTGGGAACTGAGTACTGACCCTTATCTATACTTATATAATAAAGAGAAAATGTTTGTTTGTTTGTGTGTTTGTTTGTTTGTTTGCATCGAATAGGCTCCAAAACTACTGGACCGATTTTGATGAAATTTGGTACACATACAGAATAGACCACTGGGAAGAACATAGGCTACTTTTTATCGCGGCAAAATGTACGGTTACC
Organism: Glaucopsyche alexis; assembly: GCA_905404095.1. NCBI lineage: Eukaryota > Metazoa > Arthropoda > Insecta > Lepidoptera > Lycaenidae > Glaucopsyche > Glaucopsyche alexis. The sequence continues at coordinate 1,463,895 of FR990060.1, forward strand.
GCGGGATTTCCTTTTGTCGCGCACGAAGTCGCGCGCAACATCTAGTGGGTAATAATTCTCGCGTGCTAGTAGCTGTACATTTACAATGTACAAACAAAATGCCAATTCCGATGGCACTGTCATTAGTTCCTGTCCTGTGAGCTCGCGAGTCCATCCTTGTCCGACTTGTGGACATATACTATAGATAGTATAGTATATGTCCACAAGTCGGACAAGGATAAGGATAGATAGATAATCTATCTATACAGATAAATTAAGTGTCTGTTTGTAATTTCAAATTAACAGCTTTTCACTTAATTCATACGAAAGTATATTCGGTACTTGTAATAAAATATCAGTTTTTTATTTTTTGTCTGTCCGTCTGTCTGTCTGTCTGTTTGCTCTGGCTAATCTCTAAAATGGCTAGTCCGATATTCACGGGACCTTCACTGGAAGATAGCTGATATTATAAGGTCTAACATAGGCTACTTTTATTTTCGGGTTCCGTAAATAAAAGGGTTCTGTTTCCATTGGTTCTATGCAAACGAAGTTGCGGCCATCAGCTAGTCATCAATACAAGTGTAATCCAAGTGTTATACTAACGCCCACATGCGCAGATATGGGTTAAAGTTAACCCTGGGTTAAAATATAATGCCTTCTCTTTCACAAATACCAATTTAACTCTGGTTTAAATATATCATAAAATCTCTCATGCCTAAACGTGAAATTTAGAGGCGTTTCAGAGCAGTTTTCATGATGTAAATTTACATTACTTGAGTGCTATCAGAGAATCTAATTCATAAGCAGATAGACTATATAGAGTGTTCTCATAATTTATTTGTATTCTAATAATGGTATGCAGTCACAATCGTCAATTTGACATAAATTGGCTGTTTTCGGCGACCAAGTTAAACCAAATCCTACAAAACTAAAAATTGCGCAAATAGAGTAGGTACTTCTTCATGTGGAAAATGTTTAGAAAAATAAAAAAATAAATATGATTTTTAATATCTATTGAAAACACAATATTCCGCCAATACGAAAAGAGGTCGTGAGTATATTAATTTTTCTGCTCGTAGATAATTTTATTTCTTTCAAAATACCCAAATAAAGAGTATAAAATCACTAAATTAGTTAAATAATACATTAGTTAAATAATAATAGTACAATAATAAAAAAAAAACGAATAGCGAAAGAAAAAATGCATAAAGGTCTCCTAAACATTTTAACGTATTTTGCTATTATGCATTCAGAATCCTTATGCGTGACAATGAGGTTTATTTTATTTGGTTTTATAACAGGAAAAAATTCTAATGATAATATAATAAAGAGGAAAAGTTTGTTTGTTTGCATTGAATAGGCTCCGAAACTACTGGACCGATTTTGATGAAATTTAGCACAGATGTAGAGTATACCACGGGGAAAAACATAGGCTACTTTTTATCGCGGAAAAATGTACAGTTTCTGCGAAATTAGCTTTTGCGCGCACGAAGTCGTGGGCAACATATTCTAGTAATTTATAATGTTATGTCATTCTTAGTCGGGGACCTGACGCGGCGAGTAATTGTTCTTAAATAAAGAATAATTATTGTAAAATATTTCCATTAATAATAAAAGTACGCAATGGTGATAATAAGCGTCATTTTCATGAATTATTCACAACGACACACAGTTACAAATTAGTACTGTTAACTGTTATTTAAACATTGACTGACAATAAGCTAATTGACTGGTTAAACTTTAAGCTCAAATTTAAATCGTCGCGTTTGTTTATTTGCTACTGTAAAAATATTTATCTTTTACTATTATAAAATAATATGGTAATTTTTTAGGACCGATGTATGGATGTTTGTTACTCTTGCATACAAAAAGTTTAGGCTCTGGTTTAAAACAAAGGCTTTTTATCCCGATAAAGAACATTGTTCCCGCGGGATATTGTATTAACGCGGGTGGAGCCGCGGGCAAAAGATAGTAACATTATATTCTTATACCCCCTTACTAATAATAATCGCTGTATAAGCTTTGAATAGTTATACAGTGTTTTGCCTCTTGATTAAAAATGTCACTTCACACTTGTGTGACGGGAACAAAACACTGTTTAACTATTCAAAGCTTATACAGCGTTTATTAGTAAGGGGCATACTGTATAGTACCCCCACGACCTCTTAATGTCTTTCGGCAATCGTCCTTAATCGCACCTTTAATAATAAACTGAAATAATTACAAAATTGCAATTGTTGGGAAATCGCGTTTAAAATTTTGTGATTACTACAGTCTACATTTTTCCAAATAAAAAAATATATGGAAATGATACACTAATCCTAGTAACATTTAAGTATTACCAGTAGAATAGCCTTTTAAATAATATATAACAATTATTACTATTGTTTATGAATAATAAAATACAAGGTTTTAAAAAACATACTAGCGACTTAATTCGTTTTATGATTAAAATACAAGTTAATATTTAAAATGACATGCAGAATAAAACTTAATAGTACAATTTATTATTAACTAATATCCGATAAACGTTAAACATTAAGGTATAATGCTCTATTGATATAATAAAAAGATAACATTTCAGTATTATACCATAAAGCGACTGTTTAATATTAAAGGAATAAAGGTTTTTTCCAAGAAACTAACTTTAATTATTATTTATAATACTTTAAACATTAAGATATTGTCATAAATAATTGAGAGAAAACCTATATTCAATCAGTACAAATTAGGTATTTAGATTGCCTGTATTCTTTTTTACACACAAGACCCGATTTCGATTGCCCCTCGTTTTGCGTCCACCTCTGTCCAAAAATAGCAGTAAACGTTATCATATGCATTTTTGTTGTCTTTATTCTTAAGTTCTGTCAACGTTAGATTATAACTATTTAGTTTCGACTTATAATAGAAAGCCGATGTTTCCCCTCTGGGACATTGCAAAATAGCTTCTAAATCATAAATTACGACTTTATTAATATTATCTGCTTTGAGTCTATCTTTTAACTTTTCTTCCCTACTTAACTCTTTTTCTTTTAAATGCACTCGATATTTATCTTCTATGACCAATTTTTGGTCACAATTAGGGCGGTATTCTTGGTCATTGCTTAAGAAAAGACTTAAGAATTTTCGAATAAGCCTTATTTGTATGAAATAATACTTAAGACAATGCTTAAGTTACGACTGTGAATCGAAATGTCACCTTAAGCATGTCTATAAGGCGAACTTAGAAATAAGATATAATGTCAATCGACCAAGAATACCGCCCTTAGAGTTTTCATAGCTGACACATAGATCACACTGATCCTTTTTGGGGCGAAAGAAACTTAAATTATATTCTGTGGTAAAGATCTTGTAGTAGGTTATATAATTACCGGTTTCTTTACCATTTTCTATTTGTAAGTCTATGAAATCTTTGTATAGGTCTTTAATCGTTTTACCATCATCTATATATTCTCTTCTGGTTTGTGTCCTCGCATAGTGAGATTCCATCCGAGGGATAGAGTCCATGTGCTTTTTTATTTCAGCCACCAGATCGGGTTTTTTCTTTTTATTATGACCGTCTTTTCCACGCCTCTCTCCAATCAAAAAACTATGTTCGTTCGTATTTGTTCTTATAGTATGTATCATGCGGTCCGTTATATCTAGAGTACTTTTGAAAAATGTTTTACAGACTCTAACCCGAACTCCGTTGACAGTAAAGTAAAAAGCCTTATTTGGACGACGCGGATTTTCTGCATTTGAATATTTATATTTTAGTTGAATGTCGACCATACACGAACTAATAAATGATCTCTGCTTGCTTAGATCTCCTAATTTCCAAAAATTAGTAAAAATATCATACCTTGCTCCGTTGTCAACATTTTGCGTACAATTTAACTTACAATTTATGCACGGATTTTTTAAACACCGAGCTGAGACGATTTTCTAAGTCTTTGACATAGTTTTATACTCATCTTCGTTTCGCAATCTCTTAACTCGGTTTTTTTTGTCTCCGTTTTGAAGGATTTTTTACCCGCTTGCGACCTTTTTTGATTGAAGAGTCAGAATCGGAACATGAGTAATTGGAACATGATGGTAACAAAAAAATTATTTGTTCTGGCACCAGAAGCGTTAGCGAATTTGTCTTCAAGGTTGTAAGTTGGATCACCTACGTCATCATCGAAGTCACTTTCATCGGTGTAACGAGGAGAAATCGTTATTGCATCGTTCATAAACAAAATAGTTTTTTTTTAAATATAAATTCAATATTTAGAAATAACAGCTAAAAAAAAGTAGATATGTTATTACATCAGATGTGCAATCATTTTGTGCTGAGTACTCCGTAGTATCTTGCAATTCAGGCGTAGTATGTGGAACTATGACGGCCAGGTCAGTAACGGTGATTTCCTTAACCTGTTTGTCAGTTTGACGTGAAGAACATGAGCTGTCCGACTTCAAAGACGATGATGATGAGCTTGATGATGATAAGCTCGACGAAGATGAGCTCGACGAAGATGAGTTCGAGGAAGACGAGCTTGAGGATATTCTTCGTGTGAAGATCGTGCTGCCTGGTGCCAGTACTTTTGAGGTTTCTTCGTCATCTACGTTGGAAGTATTTTCACTATCGTAGTGTGGCACAAGATTTATTCTTGTTTCTGACACCGATAATAAATTATTTTCGGACTGCAGGAGACTATCAGTTTCAGCAATAACTTGATTGGCCTGAAATTTTGAATAAGTAAGTAGGTATATTAAACAGTGACAAGATGTAGGTAACTTAAAACATTATAAAAATTAAACATTAAATATCTTACGTCATTGTTTAACTTTGCATGGTCCCGTTCAAGCCAGTCTTGAGTGAGGTTAGACAAAAGCAACTCAGTTTTCTCTACATAAATTTGCTCCTGAAATTTTAAACATATTCCACCTTACTAATAAAAATGCTTACACAACGGATAACTTAAACAACGTTGCTGTGTTTGTCTGTCAAGTGACATTTTCAACGTATCAGACTAAGACAGCAACATTGTTTAAGTTATCCGTTGTGTAAATAGTTTTATTAGTACTTAAGGGGTTAAAATAAGTAGTCGGTAAAATAAATATCACTGCATAGTAAAAAACAAAGTCACTTCCCGCTGTCTGTCTGTCAGTATGTAGATATGCTTAGATCTTTAAAACCACTCAACGGATTTTGTCGAATTTTGATACACTTTTTTTTAATAGATAGTGTTTCTTGCAGAAGGTTTTAGTAAGTATATAAACCTTTATGATATTCCCACGGCAACAAAAGCTACGCGGGTGAAACAGCGTTCAGGTCGCTAGTTGTAATAATAAAAACAAAATCTTACTATATTACACTTACTTCTATAACGTAAGGGTTGACATTTTCTATATTATCGGTATCCCATCTAACGCATTCTAACAGACTTGCGTCATTTGTCTTTTCTTTATTTTGGGACGTTTCAGGATTTAAAACTAGGCCCAAAATTCGCTTACTTCTTGACAACGACGACGTCATAACTGTTGAATACTGATTTCTGATTAATCCAAAAGAGAAATAACGTTAAAACGTGAAACTGAATTTTACCTTTAAATAAACAATAAACTACAACAACTCATAATTTGGAAATTAATTTTAAAAATATTTAATATTAAACAGAACTATCATCTAATATTTTACTAAGAATAGTAAAATTTTAATAATAAAACGTAACAAATGTAAAAAGTCCTTAAAAATATCGTAATGTTTAATCGTAAACCGAATCAATCGAACTTTTACCAAATTAAACAGCGATATTTTAAAAGCAAAACGAAATAACTCGAAAAAGTTCATCTTAACACAGGCACAAACACGTAGCACTCTTGTCGCTGCTGGCGTAACACTAAATGACACGTTTTATGAATACTCATTGGCTTACTCTGTCAAACAAAAAGAGACGGCAAGTCCTCTATCTCGCTTATTTTTGTCCGAATCAAGCGACCGTTAGACTGTACGTACTATTTACGCGGACTTAGTTCGTTTTTTGATTAAATTTCAAAAACTTATAGTTTTTAATTATTTCAGTTTATTATTAAAGGTGCGCTTTGTCATTTACATTTTTTTTTTTAAAGGAGGGTTCCGAGAACCATTTAAAACATAATTTGTAGGTACGTATTATAAATTATTAATAGGTTTAGGCAAATACATTGCAATTATTTTCTTGATGCCTCTCGGCAATCGTCATTTTCCACTTTTTCTCTTGATTCTCGAAACTAAACTGTAAAAAAGACGTTTAATCAAATTTCGTCAGAAAATCATCAAAGTAAGATATTCTACGTTTTAATTTAAACATTAACTACTCCACAGACTGTTTCGTTCAATTTATCTTTCATCACTTAGTGCACAAGTTTCAGTATAATTATAGCCTGTAGGTGCCTAAACCTGAACATTTCTAAAATCTTGGGCGTAATTTTAAGCTCTGTATTTTAATTGTAGCAGCTTTTATTTGCGTAGCACTGAAAGTTCAGATGGAATTTTAATCAGAAAGTAATACCTCTAAAGAAATTATATGCTTTATAATCTGAACCCCAACCTTCCTCAATTTAATTTACTATCAATAAATTATAAGGAAGTCTTGATATCATAAACTTATTTTTTTGTTTGAACCAATCAAAATGTGTTTGAAGTTGGTTCGACGTTTATGAGAATACCACTTTGCTGTTTTAACATATTGTATTATTATAAGATTTAATTGACAAAATCGAGCTACTGAATTATTTTCGAATTTATCTAGCACAACTAAGAGAGCCTGTTTCAGAATCATCTAGTAAGATAAGTTTATTCAGAAGTTATGTCCTCACTTCATATATCGGGAGATAGAGATAGAGACATATAGACAAAACATGCAAATAAACCACAGACATCTATTGACTAGACCACGCATCCATCCATCCATCCATACATCCATCCATCCCCACAAACTTTCACATTTATAATATTATAGTAGGATACCAAAGAGTAACTCTATTTAAGTCTCGTGTCGCGTTCTCGCGTCGCACGTCTTTTGCATCGCAATGCGTACTTTAGAGGTAGGCAAAGGTCAAATAAATCTGTGCCTACATCATCCACACGAGAATGTAAAGACCCAAAAGTAACTAAGCCCCCATATCATACACCAAGGTAGGGTCAAACGGACCCATCTTATTTATTTAATGAGCTCTCAATGTTGACCCTAATTGCACCCCTAAAATCAAATTAAAAGCTGACCCGGGTAAAAATTACCACAGAAATTGTCTCTAATATATTATATTTAATGATCTTTTAACGAAATTATCTCGGGAACGAAATTATTCTTATAAATAGTCAGCGCGTAATGCGTATAGATAGTATAGGTAGCAGGTACGTATTTAGGTACAAGATATAATAAAATTTATTTACCCTCGGGTCCATTTGGATCGGGAACATCTGAGAAATCTGGGACTATATGGGAATTGAAAAAGAAGGAATATTTATTGGATAAAAAACTCATCAACCTTTTACGTTACTCAAAATACAACCTCCAGTTTTACCAAGTTGGTGGCCACTAAGCATAATATGTTGCGAATATTGTTCGCAACGCTGGTTTTCGAGACGGAATCGCTTGGGAAATCCCAGGAAAATGTGGAGCTTACTGGGAACTCCCAGGAAAATGTAGAGCTAACTGGGAACTTCCAGGAAAATGTGGATCTGGGAATTCGCGAATCCGGGACACGTGGTCGTTAATTACTTTTCTAAACTTGCCTCTAATATCTTTGTCAAGTTTGAAGTACGCACTTTGTGGGAGCTGCTCATAACTTTTAGAAGTTTTGTGAGACGTTATTTCGACGATGAATTCGACTTTAATTTATTTTACAAAGCTGTGCCTACACTGATTTTTGGGCCACTTGTGCAGATATGTGTTAAAGTTAACCTTGAATTAAAATATCATTGCCCACCCTTGCCCCCCCCCCCCCCCCCCCTAGCTACGCCTATGCTTATAGCAGATAGGTTCATTCATAAACAATCATCTCTATATTTTATGAAAAGGTCAAATCAGAAGTAACAATAAAATTAAAAAAACATCCTACTTACTAGGATAAATGTGAAATTTTGCGAGGATGGATGTTTGTTACTCGTTCACGCAATAACTACCAAACGTATTGTCAATGAAATTTGATATGGTAGTTTAGGTTCTGGATTAAAACATACTTTTTATTCTGAAAAACTACAATGTTCCGCGGGAAAAGCTAGTTAGTATTTAAATAATGTACAGCCTCCGTGGTCTAGCGGTTAGAGCATTGGCTCTCGACTCGGAGGTCGTGGGCTCGATTCCCGCGTTGGAACAACAAAAAATGTTGTTTCCAAGTTTGCTTAGGACAATGCAGGCTGATCTCACCTGATTGTCTGAAAAGAAAGATGATCCATGCGTCGGATGGGCATGTAAAAAGTCGGACCTGCGCCTGATCTCTCGTCAGTCGTGTCGGTTATCCCACTGGATTATGAGAGTAAAGGAAGAGAGAGTGCTCTTGTGTACTGCGCACACACTTGGGCACTATAAAATTACTCCTGCGTAACTGGCCTGATTTCAATGAAAACGGCCACCGTCACCGATATCGGTGTGGGGAGTTATTATTAGTTATTACATAATATTATGTAGAAAACATATTATGTAATATATGTTATAAATTTTATATAAGGTTCGGTTAAATCAATTACGGATATATTAGACATAATATGATCTATTGCTTAAGTAGGTGTAGGTAAAATGCAAATTAAAAAAAAAAACAGAATAATAAGAGTCACCCATACATGAGATGATTTTTTACTCTGAGCGTGTCGATTATTTTTTGTCTTTACATAAGCAGTGGATCATGTGCCCGAAGTATCCGTAATTGATTTTCGGAGACATTGTATAATTTTAAATATAACATCAACGGTAAATGAAAAGCAGTAGACTAAAACTGAAGAAATCAATTAAAAAATTCATAACTACATTTTTTTATAAAAACTATTATTATATTTATAGTCTATTTATAGCTATTATCATGAATCTATTGACACTTTATTTATTGAAATCTGATCAGTAGTTTAGGCGCTAGACGCTACGGTGAAATACATATACTGCCAAAATCCCTTTCGGGTATAAAATCGCCGTAGTCGGGTAAAAAAAGGTATTTGGGCTCGTCCGGGATTTGAACCCGGGACCTCTCGCACCCTAAGCGAAAATCATACCCCTAGACCAACGAGCCGGCTGATGTAACACGCTAAATATACTATCACAAATTCTCGATGTTTTAAAACCAGTTCCATCACCGAATCATAATATGGACCAATTTAAAAACACCTTTCACTTCTCAGTACACAACGCGACGCGTCATAAACATGCTGTGTGATCTTTGATAGTTGAAACAGTTAAATATCAAGTTGGAAAGTGAGATCATGATAGCAACAACATTCGACATACCCTGGTCATCAAAATATACACTACTAGCTTTTTCTTGCGGCTCCGCCCGCGTAAATATACCTAGTATCGGATATCCCACAGGAATACTGTACTTTTTCGGGATAAATATTATAATACAGAGCCTAAACCATTACCATAACAAATTTAATCGAAATCCGTCTAGTAGTTTTTGCGTGAGAGTAACAAATATCCATCCATCCATCCTCACAAACTTTCACACTTATAATAGTAGTAGGATATCCAGCATATGCTGTAGAATACTAGCCAATAGCAACATCTACTGTCTTAATTAAGTCAACTTACGAGTAGACCGTACGCACAGTGCAACCAGTTTTTAATGTCCCTCGGCATTTTGCATCCATAATAATTTTTTTATGGAAAAGATAGATGTATGAAAAAAAAAATTATCCCGAAAACGTAAAGAACGTAGTTGTACTATACAATCGTAAAATAATCGGTCGTTTAGTTATGAATTATGATCGCAACAATTACAGCGAGAGAAATTATGCTGATGCCAAACCGACCAGTTGAGAACGTTTGATTAAAAAATATGGTGAAATAACTTGATGATGGTATAAGATAATACAGAATTTTCTGTTTTGCAAATTACCAACTCGTTTGAATGATATAATTGTATAACTAAGTAGTTTTTTCTGTATCTCATAAGTTCTCGTAACTTTGTAATTCTGACATGGAAATAAAACAATTTTCATTTTTAAAGTAAATAAAGAAGTCATCAATTAAAAATCGGGCCGTTTGAAATTTCTGATGAACTTTAATTATCATTAGTACGCTATCAAATAATAAAACAACTGAAATAAAATTATTTTGTTATCAAGTCAGAAGCGGATACATATAACGTTAAACGGGGGTAAATAAAAAGTCATTTCCTTGTGGCAACTTCTGAAATCCGGAGAACACGGTTTATCACAAATATTTCAACAAATATCGCCCGCCATATTAAATTTACGACCCCATAAATTCCGCGGATAACAAAATGATAAATGTTATTTTATTTTCTAACAATATAATATCGCATGTTATCAGCTCTCGATAACTGAATTCTTTGGAATTTTATTGACATTTTAATAAATCGTCGTCGAAACAATTTAGGAGCATATTTTGTGAACGGGTCCCTAAATTAGGCCACTCTTAAAAAATAAAAACATTTGTGGTATATATATTTTTTAAATGGACTATCTCATATTGGGTTCGCTTTCCTGCTTCAGTTTTTTATGGCACAGAATTCCTATTTCCATATGGCTATGATAAAATCATCTTAAATCTAACACAGACACTCGAACAAAGCGAAATAAGCGGAAATTAACACAGCCCCAAGCGTGCTCTAGCTGGAGCGGAGCTAGAGTAGAGCAAACTTTAGGATCGTATATCATGAATGATATTTACTTCAATTTCATGAAACGGATGAGCGAAATTGTCGCAATTTTAGTAATGGAGTATTTTGTAAAGCAGTTCTCGTGGAAAGTACGACATTTTTACTGAAAACCACTAAGAATTAGTGGCATTGCAATTTCGGATAGACAAATGTTTATGGATTAATGGAAACGGATTTTATAAAATAGTTCCAATATTGTTTTAAGCTAAAACAATATTGGAACTATTTCATAAAACTGTTTCAAATTACGTATAGAATACAGATGGATTTAAACAAATATTATTTAAACCCTGCAATAGCTCATAGGCGATACTAAAATTCCACCACTACACAGGTACATACATTCCAGTTGTTACATAATATGGAACACTACATTCTTGCGGCCCACATATTTGGGCTCGTGGTTAAATAATGAGGCCGTAAAGTTGTCTGCCCTTCACGGGTTACGTAAAAAGTGTTGTAAAAATTATACGTCGACGTAAAACGGAACCTAAGCCTGTACCTAAATATATAATTTAATTTTCATCCCGCCTGCTCGACAATGTATCGGATATATATCACGCAATCTCAACGTAAAGCATGTCATTGTCTCCCAAGGGAGATAATGTTGTATGAAACTCCCAAGAGATTAAAGTGATTTGAATTTGGAACGTTAAAATTCGTATGAAAACTTCTAATAGATACGCATCTATCATAGAGTTTTTCAATAATAATATGGTATTGCTGAGAGTTTATTCGAACTAGCCACCTATAACAAAAGAAAAATGCGATTCAAAAAATTCAGAGCAAAAGCCAGTGATTGGTGCTATTTTCAGAAATTAAAATAGGTACCTACTACGTTATTTTAACAGTTCCGTGTTTTAAAATTCTCCCTAATAAAAATATTACTCTGTCCCTCCATAACTGTTTTATTTATGTAGCCCTGGGTTTTTATTGCCTCGCAGTAGGTATGAAAAGTAAAGTATGCACCTCTGGGATAAAGCCTGTCTTCGTTTTGGGCAGCTTGAACCCCTCGCTTCACTCAGGACTCTACATAACTCACTCGCTTCACTCGGGAGTTAAGTTTTAACTCCCTCGCTGCGCTCGGGAGTTAACTCTAGAGTCCCTCGTTGCGCTCAGGGTCCAATATGCTGCCCGTGACATAAGACACTGCTTTATCCCCTTGGTGCATAATCTACTATTATAAATCAATATAAGAGTACACACTGAGACGTAGCGCACACTTTTTAAGATAGCGATTCAAATTGAACTTTATTCCCTACACTATAAGACACACGTTTCATTGCAAGAGCGCTGCGCTGCACAGAACTAGTTACTTGCGAATTTATAATAACCATGTTAATAATTATGACCCTGTGGTCAAAATTCTCCCAAGGGATGTTTTAGAAATGTATGAGGCGCGGGCCAGCACTATATACACTATATGTTAATGTAGCTACATAATATTATGGTAACCGTCTCCTATTCTTTATTTTATTTTAATTCACTTCTTTTCAATGTACATTTAAATTAACTTCGCCAAAAAGAGCAACACAACGTAAAATAAAACATGGCGAATTAGATCAGAAATACCTAAAATCAAAACGACATGATTTTTGGGAAAGAAAGACGCATGACGTTCAAGAAGATGTCTCTTCCAAAAATTGTTAACTCCGTCAAAAGTCATGTCAAAGCAACTGCCATCCTAAAAATAGGGTTATCACATTAAAAATTCATAGATTTCGTGCCTCACACGACTATCGAGCACATCGGAAATGAATTTACGGAATCCGAAAAAATATTGTTATTGAGCGACGTGACACTCAGAATGTTAGGAAAAGGTGACAAAATTATACGACAACGTTAAATCATATTATTTTATACTTAGACTAGCTTTTTCCGCGACTTCGTACGCGTAGATATTGAGGTGACTAATTTCCTATTATTTTTTGGAAAGATACCTTAATTATGCTAAAAATAAATTAAATTAAATGGTAAATGGATTAGGATCGTTTTATTATTATTATTATGCTATTGAAGGACCTCTTTATATACAACATTAACAGACTATATTTTAAGTACTGCTCAAATAAACTCCACCACAACTTCCATATATTTTCCTAATAAAAATATTATTCTGTCCCTCCATAACTGGTCAAATGTGTCCAATATCAATATTAACTTTTAACAAAATAAATGTTTTTTTTATGTAGCCCTGGGTTTTTATTGCCTCGCAGTAGGTATGAAAAGTAGAGTATGCACCTCTGGGATAAAGCCTATCTTCGTCTTGGGCAGCTTGAACCCCTCGCTTCACTCAGGACTCTATTGAATAACTTCCTTAGCTTCGCTCGGGAGTTAACTCTAGAGTCCCTCGTTACGCTCAGGGTCCAATATGCTGCCCGTGACGTAAGACACTGCTTTATCCCCCTTGTGCATAATCTACTATTATGCCACTTTTCTGAGAGGTATTTCCCCAAATAAGCATTTCATAACTGTGGACCTAATATACAATCACCAGTGATGATAATTATTAGATACTATTATATTTAATTTAATTATCTATTGTAGTAGTCGGTGGAAAAAAGTAGGTAGAAATATGCATTAATTATTATAATATTATAGTGATGATGATGATCACGAATATAATTTTGCTAATAGCAATATTTCAAAGGTTATATTGGTAAATATTGGTGCACAAAACGGATAAGTAGTGAGTGCCTATATCATCCTAATTAATGTTGGTGTTTCGTATGATAATGGTGGTGATGATGATGATTACTGTAATTGACAAAGTGGTATAATATATGCTTGCAGTTCTTTAAATAACGATAAGGAGTCAGGAGTTACGTTCATTACTCTTGGATCCAGGGTATACCTTGGTGCAAAATCTTACTTTTGGTAGCATATGCTTGGACTACGTCAGAAAAAATTGAAATCGCCGTATGTGTCCATATAAATTTCGAGGAGTTCCCTCGATTCCTCATGGATCCTATCATCATGTCACCACTTTGAGGTTAAAAGGACCGATTTGGGATTGTACACTCTACATCAAAAATATAAATTTATAATCGGTCCACAGACGGTGCTCAATCTTTGAAAACACAAACCTTTTTGGAAGTCGGTTAAAAAATCTCGTGTCATAGTGTTCGGGGACACTGCAGTCGTCCGAAACGGCTTGACAGATTCTTATGATTTTTTTTGCACATTCGGTAGGTCTAAAAATCAGTAATAATCTATTTTTATATATTATGGCAAAACAATGTTTGCCGGGTCAGCTAGTAGAAGATCATAAAATTAATAGATTACATAAGTATCCTCGACATAACACGTATGAACAAGCAAATTGCAAAATTTCCACACGCGTATCGAAGTTTGAATAATTGTAGCCGTGACGCATAAGTATGTAGTACCTGGGATCCCGAGCTTTGCCCGGTGATTTTGTAGAAGAATAAAAAATAAAAATGAATAAAAAAAAAGAAATATAAAGAAAAAGAAACAATGAGAATCACAAAAATATTTATCTTACCGGGATTCGAACCAATCACATTCTGAATTTCCAAACAATGCAAAAACTAAACGTAGGCATGCACACCAAGCTGCCAATCAGACTGACGTAAGAAAGTCGAAATTATTGATAGGTAATACCTATCAATAATTTCGACTATTGTTGCACGTCAAAATAAAAAACGGTATATTGTTGCACGTCAAAATAAAAAAAACATATTATATTGCTTAAAAATACGCAGTTTCTAAGGGATAAGACCTAGTTAGATCGATTTTTCACACCCAAAACTCACTACATACTAAATTTCATGTAAATACTTGTAGCCGTTGTTGAGATTCTGAATATAAACATACAAGATAGTCTCGCTTAAAGCATAAAATATTTTTTTTTTTGTTTCAAAAGGTTAGGCTCCAGGGCAAACCCTTAACCCGATCGTATTTGTTTTAGGCTCAAATTGTAGCCAACTTAACTGTCCAGAGGAATTTTTCTCAAATTTTTGATATCATTCTTCGTTACCAAAATATCGAGCGCCAAATTAAAAAAATCGGATTTTTTTTTTTTTTCACTATTTTGGCCTTAACTTTTTTAGTTTTTGACTTTCTCGAAAAATCTTTTCGCACCTTATAGATCTCGTGAATACGCATATTTTATGAATATTTTTTATTATCATATCTTTACAATTCTCCGATATATAAGGGAATCGCACTTTTTCGTGAATTCAGCCCCTATACTGAAGCGATCGAAAAGACATTTCCAATGTCAAAAACTTTGTAAATAATCATTTTTGTTCGCATTTTCCCTTCTTCGTTTTTTTTTTTTGTATTTTTTAAAAAATATCCTTATTTTTTTCCTATTTACCTATGTGGTGTACATAGAGCTGGCCTAAAATCAAACGTGAACGTATATTAAAATTGCATAAATGTAGAGTAAAATTGTATCTATCTTATGCATGGTAGTGTGTGCTATAGCTTTCTGCGCATCGTCCTCCACATAAACTTAAATTTGCCGGTTAAATTTCATACTCCTCCGGTTGCACAATTCTGCACTGAAAGCTTTGGTCTCAGATGAAATTTTAGAATTTATTTAAGTATTATTATAATCATAGATAATATTAAATTAATAAGGATTTTAACAATTACCCTAGAACCTTAAGGGTCTTTGAAGAACCCATATGGCCTATATCGTAAGCCCTTACTTGTTACATTATATCAAAAAGCAGGGCTCGTCCGGGATTTGAACCCGGGACCTCTCGCACCCAAAGCGAGAATCATACCCCTAGACCAACGAGCCAGCTGACGGTTGCATATAAAAATATTCACATATCTAATAAGAGTTTTATGTGGTATTATGTTTCTGCATGTTATCGCGATCCATTTATGTACGTATAAATTATGGCCATCTAAGAATACATTAATATATATTATGATATATAATATAAATATCTATGGACGCTTTCACACCGCGTCAATCTGGTCCCGTGGTAAGTTCTCAAAGTACTTGTGTTACGTGCACCAGACAACGGAAATATATTTAATACATGTAATAATATAAATAACCTATGTAACATGTTAGCTCCATGGTTACATGGGCTATTATTACGAACCTATTGACAACTCATTCAATAAATCGGATCAGTAGTTTAGGCGCTACGATGGAACAAACATACATACATACGTACATAGACTGCTAAAATCATTACTTTTTCCCGTAGGGGTAGGCAAAGACAACTTCTTTCCACTTGCTACGATCCTTACATACTTGTTTCGCTTCGTTCACTTTCATTCGTACCATCCATTCCTCCTCTTACATTCAACGTCGTGATGGGTGGCGAACCACTTCGCCAGCATTTTGGATAATTAAATGACTTTTATGATTATCCGTTGCATTCCCGCGGATTGGTGGAGAGGGTAGGAATAAGGAAAGGGAAGGATAGGTGGTATAAGAAAGGAAGATTGGTAAGTTAGAGTGGGAAATAGGAAATGTAGGATATTACCGCCCAGGAGGGTAAGGGATAGGACAGTAATAGCTAGGGAAGCCGGGGTCGCATACACGTATACTATACCACAACTACCAGACAGGTAAGTTGGGATGAGTTTCCCATGACATGACAATATATTTAATTATTTTTATAATACCTATACATACATTTAAGGTTTTTATTATGTAATACACATATATTTTAAACCACATTGACCTCTGTGGCTTAGTGGTTCAGCGCTTTGGTGCTCAAGCTAGGGGTCGCAGGTTCGAATCCCGCCAGGGTATAAGGTCGTTACTTTGGTATTGATAGTAAGAATAATACACTCTAAAACATTACCCTTCTTTGGCAATTTGGGTAAAGATACCTACTCGAAAATCCATGACGGCAATCAATTGAATTGCCAGACCAGCCGGTCAATTTTTAATTTACTTGTCGATCACTTGACACCAAAATAATGGCGTTGAGGGCTTCCGTATTGATGCGACAGCTGTGATGTTGTGGCCACACTGACAGAAAACGTCTTTAATTGTGGCGATTTTGGAAGAGGCTAAATAGTTATAAAACTCTTTTTTCTATCTGTTTTTGTTTCTATAATATATAAAACTAATGGTCGATAGTAATTGAAATCTATAATAATATTATAAAGAGGAAAAGTTTGTTTGTTTGTTTACATTGAATATGCTTCGAAACTAGTAAATCGTTTTTGATGAAATTTGGCACAGATATAGAGTAGACCACGGTGATATAAATGTTTTATTGCGGTAAAATGTACAGATCCTGCGAGATTTCCTTTTACACGCACGAAGTCACGGGCGACATCTACTCGTAATTTGACCATAAATTAATTTTTAACATTGGTTAATGTTTGAACTTTATAAGGGTTGTTTTACCACTTAAGGCCCCCCAAGACGATCATGCAACAATGCTTGATGCAACCGTTTGACGTCGATTTGAACTGCTTTTCAAACGGCACTATACAGTTTGTTTCGGTATACCGCTGTCGAAACAAAATTTGTACTTATGTAATTCCATGAAACAAGCTTTAAACCTGTAAGTGTTTGACAAACCGCTAGAACTAGCTTTGTAAACGATCAAATTGGTTTGACTCAAACCGTTTGATCGTTTTTATTGCTTTAGCTATAAACGCAATTAAAAATAAAACTTTAAATATTGTATATTATGTCTATTGAATGTGAAAGACAGACAAACGTCAATGTGTGACAAAATTGTAATAAACGCATGAGGTAGTGTGACTGTGTGAGTGTTTCGCCGTGCCAGACACCAAGGAACCAGGAACGCCAGTGCGCTACGCCGCAGGAGCTACTACTGTCCATGGTCGGTGGTAATCGCTTACCATCAGGCGATCTGTCTGCTCGATTCCTGGTCAATTTCATAAAAAAAATCTCTCACACATAATATAATAATGTGTGCTGAACGCTGAGTGGTTGTATGCAGGTAATTTAGTGTCACATAACACACGCGACATTTTGTTGTTGTTTAATTGTTTAATTTACACAATTAATGTGCACTATTTGGGCGATTATCGCAGTAATTACCGCAATCATTAACGCCGTAATCCGGGCCCGTGCTGCGGTCAACGAATTATCTACCTGTTATGTTGCTGACTAAACAATTATTATGTGGCTGGCTAACCACAGCCTTTATTAGAGTTTAGGGTTTGCACTGTACAGAATTATAATATGTAATAGGAAAAACAGCATCCGTGGTCTAGTGGTTAGAGCATTGGCTCTCGACTCGGAGATCGTGGGTTCGATTCCCGCAACAACAAAAGATGTTGTTTCCAAGTTTGGTTCGGACAATGCAGGCTGATCACCTCATTGTCTGACATGAAAGATGATCCATGCGTCGGATGGGCATGTAAAAAGTCGGACCTGCGCCTGATCTCTCACCAGTCATGTCGGTTATCCGTCCCACTGGATTATGAGAGTAAAGGAAGAGAGAGTACTCTTGTGTACTGCGCACACACTTGGGCACTATAAAATAACTCCTGCGTAACTGGCCTGGTTTCAATAAAACCGGTCACCGTCACCGATATCGCTGTGGGGAGTAATTATTATACAGAATTTTAACGACCGGCATCCGATTTTCTGTTTATAACGCTCTTATTATTATTCCACTGGACTGGACTGCGGTAATTGCTTACCATCAGCAGACCCGTTTTCTCGTTCTCTGGTCTGTTTCATTTAAGGCTTTATATGATCCGGAATCCTGCGATCCTGTGAAAACTCACAGCACTAAAAATAGAACTCTGCGCTAATACAATAGAGTTGAAAATAGAAGCGTCGAGTGTCGAGCTGTCTACAAAGACATTTTCAGTTTTGTGTTCGATTTTTAGCTCTATAGTATTACCTCAGAGTTATATTTTCAATGATCTGAATTTTCCCCGGTCTACAGCATTCCGGGATTAGGAATAAGGAGACTAAACTTACCTGTTACGCTGTTTGGGACAAAACTTCATGCATTACGTTGATCAAATTTATTATTCTTTCTTCTCTTCTTTCTTATTATATGACTACCTGATGCCCGCAACTTCGTTTGCTTAGAACTAACGGAAACGGAACGGAAAATAAAAGTAGCCTATGTTAGACCTTATAACATCAGCTATGTGCCAGTGAAAGTTTCGTGAAAATTGGTCCAGCCGTTTCGGAGATTAGCCGGAACAAACAGACAGACGGACAGACAAAAAAATTTAAAATTGGTATTTTATTGTAAGTACTGAATATACCTTCATATGCGTTAAGTGAAAAGCTGTTAATTTGAAACTACAAACAGACACTTCAATTTTATTTATCTGTAAAATGTAATAATAAGGTCTCCAAAAATCAACTATGGATACTTCAAGCACATGATCCATTGCTTATGTGGAGACGTTAAGGCAGAAAATTAATTGTCATACTCAAACTAAAAAAATCATCTCATGTATGGAGGACTCTCCGCTAAAAGTAAACTCGCCCATATAAAGGAAAAAGAATATTTTTGTAGTCTGACAATAATTTTTCTGTTTAAATGTCTTTATATAAGCAGTAGATCATATGCCCGAAGTATCCGTAGGGAATTAATTTTACCAAACCTTATACGATACCAAATATGTTGAAATGAATTGCTGTTCGTTAGTCTCGTCACTCGCTAAAACTCGACAATAGATGGACAGATTTGGCTAATTTTGATATTAAAATAATCGTATCAGTTCAGCGAAGGTTTAAACGGTAAGAAATTTCAATTCATAGTTAAGGCAGAACAACGTTTATCGGGACAGCTAGTTATACAATATTAAAAATATTATATTTAAATATTTTTTTATTATATTTCCTGAACATTATCTTTGAAAGTATAACCTCAAGTACCATTTCAACTGGTTCGGTAAAAGGTTCAAAACAGGGCTCGTCCGGGATTTGAACCCGGGACCTCTCGCACCCAAAGCGAGAATCATACCCCTAGACCAACGAGCCGCTGACAGGTTTACTCAATACCAGTCACAGTACCTCCGTCTCAGTGAAAGTGTGTGACGTCACACGAGACATGACGTCACGTCTATAAAATTCATGCAATATGAGAACTGGTTTTGAGATAACATGGAATTATTTGAGACTTACGTAAGTGTTTCTAATACTCATAATTAATGTTTTGAATGCGAATCGTTTTGTTTGGTACGTTTTAATTCCTAAACTTATCATCATCTTAAATCTTTTATTGCGTTTTTACAAAACTACGCAAAGGAACTGAGTTGGTCAAAGACTAATTTCCGAAAAATTCCAAGAATTCTTGCAATAAGACTGAAACAATGTAACATATTGTAGAGACTATAATTATAATTTAATTTAATAATTAAGGAGAAAAAGTTTGTTTGTTTGTTTGCATTGAATAGGCTCCGAAACTACTGGAGCGATTTTGATGAAATTTGGCACAGATGTAGAGTAGACCACGGGGAAGGACATAGGCTACTTTTATCGCGGTAAATGTACGGTTTCTGCGAAACACGAATTCGCGGGCTACATCTAGTATTATAATAATATATGTCAAAAAAAATTACGAGTAGAGATGCCTAACACCAGACCAAGAACGCCTTTAGTTAGAGTCTGGTAACTAAACCTGATTGAAAAGTGAAAGTAATAGATATTATATAGACACTAGCTGACGCCCGCAACCTCGTTTGCGTGGAATTATTGATTTAAACGGAACCCTATTTTGTAAAACGCAACCCATAGTTATACTTTATAACATCAGCTAGCTGCCAATAACAGTCCGGTTATAATAAGTCTAATCCTTTTACGGCTCGATTCAATAATTCAATAACCTAACCTGACTTAAACTTTAATTACGTATCTTCAATTTCCCGCCATATTCATAATTCATATAATCAAATATATAGTCCTCCTTTGTTGGCAGGCGGTTAAAAGTTTAAGGGGGCAGCTCACTAGAGGCGCTATTTAGTCCCAATTTTTTTGTATGAAGTCGACCTTCTTCTCCGCGAGTATTAAGTGTTCTGTGAACCTAACTATCTATAACTATACGTTAAAATTGTTTGTCAAATTTGTATCGCGAAAAATCGGCAAATGATTGAATGACGACGATTTAACAAATAGTTATAAATAGATAGATTATTGAAACGGGCCGTTAGAGATTAACCGGAGCAAACAGACAGACAGACAACTGCTCTCGTTACTCTCGTTTGAAGTGTTTTAAAAAATGTCGCCAATGATATCCAATATAATTATATTTGATTGGCTATTTATTTCGAGTTTTAGGCCACACTATCTGGAAATGATGTTGAATGACGAATCTATGAAATTAATATTTTTCCAACCTCATTCCTCATCACCTTGATGAGAGGCAATCCTTCACCGTGCGCTTTACCCGAAGCTTTCTGCCGCGCACAGTAAAACTCTGGAATGAAAAATAATTTTGAAAATCGGTCCACAGACGGCGGAATTATCGTTGAACATACAAAAAAAAATAAAAAAAAAAACACAAAAAAAATTTATATATATACAGCCGAACGTATAACCGCCTCCTTTTTTGGAAGTCGGTTAATGAAAACAGTTTCTAACACCGGTTCTTTCCGCCGGACTAGTTCCCGAACCGGTGGTAAGCATCATGTAGACTGATGTTCAGAAAATGGATTAAAAATACCAATTTCCAAAAAAAATACTTTGACTTTGCAAACCCTCTAGAAACGAGCGTACCTATTCATTTTTCACAGTAATAATACACAATACTTCTTGCACTATTTCCACTTTAATAAGTATTTTACATTAATTTTAATATATCACACGACCGGTTTCGACAACGTTGTTGTCGTTGTTGTCGAAACCGGTCGTGTGATATATTAAAATTAATGTAAAATACTTATTAAAGTGGAAATAGTGCAAGAAGTATTGTGTATTATTACTGTGAAACATGAATTTCCACCAAGAACCTACAGTACAATCAATAACCTATTCATTTTTGACTCCTCTGGTGTTGCGGGTGTTCTTGGCCAACGATAATTTCTGACCATCAATCGATCTTTGGGTGTATTTACCACCTATATTGTAAAATAATTTGGCAAATCCAAAAAGTGCACGACTCAGAACGGGGAACGAATAAAACTTGATATTCTATCAAAAAATGTTGATTAATATCTTTTAAACCATTCAGAGTTTAATAACACCAAGCAATAGGGCTCATCCTTAGGATAAATGGAAACGTTTAAAAAAAGATTCAACTCATTTCGTTGCCCATATTTTTCTTAATCGATGGAACAAACAGACGCACAGACATACAGACAGCGTTAATTTCTTTTATTATTTCATTTTCGATCACATAAATTAAATTAAATACCTAAGTAAAAAAACAGTCTACAGTCATGTTTGAAGTTCCTAGTTGTAAAAATATCCATTTTCTATACTTAAGTTTATTATTTAATTTCGGATATTCCAACAGATTGATGTTGTAAACTTGTCACAAGTTGCCTTTCGAGAGTAGAGCACACCCGAGGCAAAGAATAATTATATATTACTAACGTACCCGAGGTACGTTAGTAATATATATTCTTTGCCCGAGGCGTGCAAAAAATCATAACCGACAGAGGTGATAATACCTATATTCTCAACATTTAACGTTCACAATCGCGATAGTAAACGACGTAAAGATTACATAAGAATCTATTGAATGAGGAAGATCAGATGCATTGCAGATAAGCTCCTGTTCCCATTTCCCGATTTCCCCTGGGAGTTGGGACAGACCCTCAGATATGCAGGAGACGTAATGTCGAAGAATTTCTAGATTGGTCTAGAAGTCTTGTCGGTTTTATCGAGACATAACTTTTTTTTTTTTCTGTAGTAATCTCATACTTTAAACGAGCAAATCTTGTATATATAACCAGAATCTCGGAAACTTTACATTATAATAGTCGTTCATTCAATAAAATTAATGTTAAAAGTAGACCTATCTACTCTAATCCATATAAAATCTATATAACAACACAGAGGGTTCCGTAACTATAAACGCGTAATATATTTTTTCAAATTACTTCCAAAGTTACTGTACGATTTCGTTCAAAATAATTTTTCTAAAGAGTATTTAGCATAATTTAATTATCAGCATGAAAAATTTCAATTTTCTAAGTCTCATAGCTAAGAAATGCCAGGGGGCTTTCAGGAGGGGGGGGGGACTTATAAACCTCTTTTGGAGGTCGATTACTCGAAAATAGTTCACTACTCGAAACAAAAAAGGGAACTAAAATAGTCATGTATAATATCTTGCATTTATTTTAAAAGACCTATTCAACGATACCTCATACGATGGGGTAGAATGAAATAATTATTTTTCATCCCCACTTCGCATATTGTATGGAGAGCTATCCCTAAAATATAAAATTATTATTATTTTATGATGTCAAAATCGATATCTATACACCATCTTTAACTATACCCATCCATTTATATATTCATAATTACAGAAGCTAGAGGCGTGGACAGACAGACAGACAAACAGACGGACGGGCAGAGTTCGCTCACTCTACACTATAAGGGCCCCTTGAGTATTCCGGAACCTTATAAAAAGGTGTTTGGGCTCGTCCGGGATTTGAACCCGGGACCTCTCGCACCCTAAGCGAAAATCATACCCCTAGACCAACGAGCCGGCTGAGGAAACTGTCAAAAATTACCATCGGAACAATATACCTACTGGTAGTAAAAATACCTACCGAACGAAGTGGGTTAGCGGTTAAACGTGAAATTAAGAAGGTAGAGCTATACAAGAGCTGTAGCTTTATTATATTATTTTTGAACAAAAAAAACACGTCATATAAATGGGTATGTTCCCAGTGTGTGTCTAATGGGTGTGTTCGCTTGTTAGCGCTTGGTAGCGCTAAAGAAAAAGAAACAGATTATCGGCCAGGGCACGTTTGCTAACTTCAATACTCCTAAGATAATCCGCCATTTTGCTTATTTAATGCCAGCGGTCTTTATTTTACCACAGAATAGATATTAGTTAGGTACATTGATTTTTTTTATTTTACTTACGTTTTTTTTGTTAGCGCTGTTTTCCGCAGAACACAGCCAATAGATATTCGTTTAGGAGCCGCGGTGCCATATGCGGTATTTACACAGGTGACTTCAGCCGCACCGCACGGCAAAAATCGACCTTGTTAATGAAAATTCGGCTAGGTCACAAGACAATTTTGCCAAAAAAATTATGAGGCAATTTATTAGGAGAATGTTGCACCTTGCGGCAGAAATCGTGCGGCTCTAGTCACTCGTGTCAATCCCACAACAGAAAGACACAAAGACTTGTCTTATATTGTGTCTGTAATAACAGCAAAATAACATCATCTTGCTTTGAGCGCGTATTCCACGTCACTAAATTTAGATGCCCTAAATTATGAAGAAGTTAGGATTCTAATTAGCATCCTAAATCGGAAGAAGTGTGGCTTCTGGCTAAATTCTAATTACATTTTTAGGATCCTAATTAGAGAAAATATAGTGAATACATTTATACTGCTTTGTAAAGTACTTTAGAAAAGACGTCCTCAAATTACGCAAATCGACACTCAGCTGTTGGTGTTTTATGTAAAAACTTTATAATATTTTGGTCTGAAGTAAAGTTTTCTCAATTGCTAAATAATCAAACTATGTCGGTATATGCTTGTTTGTTATTTTAATTTTTAATTTTTTTTTTCTATTTACGGTCAAATTTGCGCTAAATCCGATGTTTATCTTCAAAACTAATTTAAAAATTTGAGACATAAGCACATGTACATCGATCGACCTAGTAATAAGTGTAAGCAAAATCGATATTATGCTAAAATTTGGCTCTACATTGTTCGACTTTAGAGTAAATCACCAAGAGCATATTTTGTATGGAGAAAAAACCGACTAGTGCACTGTGGGCTTAACAGGAACATTTGACAGCGGCGTTCCTGCTAGGCCCACTATTACTTTTATGTAACTACTAGACTAGATGTGCGCGCAAAAGTTAATTTCGCAAAAACCGTACATTTTTCCGCGTTAAAAATTAGCCCATGTCCTTCCTCGTGGTCTACTCTACATTTGTGCCAAATCTCATCAAATCAAAATCGGTCCAGTAGCTACGGAGCCAATACAATGCAAACAAACAAACTTTTCCTCTTTATTATACGAGTATAGACCGCGATAACAA
The DNA here is from genome assembly GCA_905404095.1 of Glaucopsyche alexis. NCBI lineage: Eukaryota > Metazoa > Arthropoda > Insecta > Lepidoptera > Lycaenidae > Glaucopsyche > Glaucopsyche alexis. Next base: position 1,488,836 of record FR990060.1, read on the forward strand.
GTAGCCTATGTCCTTTTTCGTGGTCTTGTCTACATCTGTGCCAAATTTCATTAAAATCGGTCCAGTAGTTTCGGAGCCTATTCAAAGGAAACAAACAAACAATCAAACTTTTCTTCTTTATTATATTCCTACTAGCTTTTGCCCGTAGCTCCGCCCGCGTAAATACATAATCCCGCGGGAACGCTACTTTTTCCGGATAAAAAATTTCCTATGTCCTTTCCCGGGACCCAAAGTATGTCTATACCAAATTTCATAAAAATCAGTTCAGCGGTTGGAGCGTGAAGAGGTAACAGACAGACATACACACTTTCGCATTTATAATATTAGTAAGTATAGATAGTAGATACAGATAACATGCACGTTCTATACCGTGTATTCACGTGTTATCACGTTTTACAACCGTAATGACGACGTCCGCACCGGCCGTAGCTAATTTTTATGATCGAGATATTGAAATAATATCAGCGCAATTATCACTTTGTTGGAGTTGGTTAAGGCGGAGGCGACATTGTTGAGTTGCGTAATGCATTGCGTTACATCGCGTACGTTGCCTTATATGTGTCACCGTAAAATTGTAAAAACCAGATTGTAATATTACTAGAGATATATAAAAAGTCGACAGATTATCAAATAAAAATTTCTTCTTACAATTGTTACTACGCGTTAATATTTTTCGTTATAATATTGTAATATTTACCGTGCCGATTGGTTAAACGGCAAGTGCCATATTTGTTTGCTTTTCCTTATTAATAATAATTATAGTCCCAGGCTCCCAGGTTGGCGGCGATTTTTAGCACTCTACAGAGTCTACACCATCGTCCAGCCAATATATTATTTAACCTTTCACGGTTATAGTGTAGACTCGCCTTATGATAATATCTCTTGCCCACTTTTCAATATAAAACCAATTATTTCAATTAGCTTACCAGCTGGCTCGTTGGTCTAGGGGTATGATTTTCGCTTAGGGTGCGAGAGGTCCCGGGTTCAAATCCCAGACGAGCCCAAAAATGTTTTTTTAGTTCTATATACCTACGGCTACGATGCTACAATTCATCTACACGCAGTGCTGTTATAATAATACTAGCTTTTTCCCGGGGCTCTTACTGCTTACACTGTTTTTTAAGGAGAAAATGTATCCTGTTTTATCCAGAGCCTAAACTACTACCACACCAAATTTCATCGAAATCTGTTGAGTAGTTTTTGCGTGAAAGAGTAACAAACATCCATCCATCCATCCTCACAAACTTTCACATTTATAATATTAGTAGGATATGAACTTTATAATATACTTTAAGGGAATAAAAAGGTAGAGTGTACTCATAATTTATTAGGAATATTGGTATTAGTTTGGTATTGGTATTGGTATTGGTAGTAGTTTAGGCTCTGGATTAAAATATAGTCTACTTTTTATCCCGGTAAATTACAGTGTTCCCGAGGGATATCCGAGACTATATTTACGCGGGCGGAGCCGCGGGAAACAGCTGGTAAGTAATAAGAGCTACGACGCCACAGACAGACACAAACACGCAAACTTATAATATCTTTTTGCGTCGAGAGAAATAAACTCGTCGCTTATGTTTCGCTCAAAAAAAACTTCTCCAAAAGGGCCTCCCGCTAATGAGGCTTACATAACGGCTATTACTTGAAGGGCTGAAGGACGGAGGGCTCCCTTACCTCTGACATACATTTTTAACATGCCTTACGAACTTCCAAACAAAAGTTGTTCAACTTTTTAATGATCAAACAGTTCAAATGCAAGAACAAACAAAACATATTTCTGAGAATTATGAATAACTAGCTGTTGCCCGCGGCTCCACCCGCGTAAATACAGTATCCCTCGGGAACACTGTTCTTTTTCGGGATAAAAAGTAGTCTCTGTTTTAATGCAGAGCCTAAACTACTAATATTGTATAACTTTTGTTACTTAGACGCGATTGATGCGATGTACTACCGAACAAGTTCCCGCTCGACCAGGCATAAGATGTAAATCGCTCAAAATAGCGCCGTTTAATGGTGGTCTCGCAAACATACTCACGTGTAAATACGTAGTTTAACCTCGTCTGCAGTCGTTGCGGTTACTTCCTTTGCGTTTAAATATTTTGAGGCGTCCTAGTGCAAAGGTGAAGTCCTAGTCCTAGTGTGAAGGTGGTTTAGAGAGTGGTCGAGCGGGAACTTTGTCGGTGGTACCTAGCGAATGTTGCGTCGCCACGGCTAGGTAAACACGACAGACTATTACTTTCGAATTTAAATGTTTCAATGTCATTGATGTTAGTATACAAAATCTAACTAATGAAGCTTTTTGTTTATTGTTATCTAACTGCTATTTAATATAAACCTGAAAGTTTTTCAAGATGTACGGATGGATGTTTGTGACTCTCTCACGCAAAAACTACTACACGGATTTTGATGAAATTTGTTATGGTAGTAGTTTAGGACATGTATTAAAACATAGGCTACATATTATCCCGAAAAAGTACACTATTTCTGTGGGATACTGTAGTATATATTTACGCTGGCGGAGTCGCGGGCAAAAGCTTACTAGCTCATATCATTCCATATCATTGGAAATTAAGCGCGTAATGCGTATACATATTAGTGCTTGCGAGTGTACATCAAATGAAGTAATCAGGCTAGGGTACACCTCTAGAACTCGTTAACAATGTAACGCGCACATTATCGCACGGACCGTCAATCTTATGGCCGCTAGTGATGGGATGTTGAGTATCGATGTGAAAAATCTATACTAATATTATAAAGCTGAAGAGTTTGTTTGTTTGAACGCGCTAATCTCAGGAACTACTGGTTCGAATTGAAAAATTCTTTTTGTGTTAGATAGTCCATTTATCGAGGAAGGCTTTAGGCTATATAGCATCATGATAAGTTCAATACGAGCGGAGTACCAATCAAGAATGTTTCAAAATCGGGGTTTTTTTTCCCCCTTTTGAGAGCTTTCGCTGCGTACGCTGCGGAAACGGTTAAAGTTTCGCTTAAATGATGTATGACAGAATTGTTCCCCTTTAAAAGTTCTAAAAAAAAGTCCGCGACGGTATATGTCTATCTTTTAAGGTTGGCTCACAATAACCTTTTTATGCTAACCAAATTTGTTCTAAAATTAAGCATTATTTGTGAGGGTGTTTTCATAAAGATGATATTAATCCTTATCCAAGTAAATACGTTATTCATTACAAGCATTTAATCTAGAAGAAATTTGCAGTTTACATCATTTGATTTCAATGAGTATTTTAGAAGATATCGCAGTAATAAAATAGTCCAGCGCGCAATTATGTACGGCGCACGGCGCGGGCGGGCAGTCGTAAGGTGGAAGCGTTTCTCCTTCTAAGTAAATGAAGTCGCGGGTAAATTTTAGCGATATCCCAAAGTAAATGTTTCACGCGGACGAAGTCGCGGGCAAAAGCTAGTATTTTATATATGTGTTACTAGATGTTGCCCGCGACTTCGAGCGCGCAAAACTTAATCTCGCGGAAACCGTATATTTTTTCGCGATAAAAATACAGCCTACGTCCTTCCTCGTGGTCTGCTCTACATCTGAGCCAAATTTGATCAAAAGTAGTTTCGGAACCTATTCAATGCAAGCAAACAAGTATACAAATTTTTTCTCTATTTATTATTAGTGTAGATAGTCAAACACAAGGTTTGACTATAACATATACATACCTAGGTAAGTGTCGTGCCATATCTTGCCTAGTTTGGACTAGTCCATGCTTAGGTCTGACTTTCAACGATTTTCAGCCTTTGAATCGAGTCTGCCAATCGCTTCTAAGATCGACTCACCATAATATTAAATCTTATGGTTAGCAAATAATATTACTATAGGTAATAAATATTATGGTGAGTGCCAGTTGCACAGAAGAAAAGAAGATTTTCAAATAAAGTACCTAATTAATAGTTAATTTTTTGTTTTTATTAATTAATGTGAATTGAATACTAGTGAGTTACATAATATTATCTATTACAGGGTTTACTTGTTTCAAAAATTGGATCCCCGAAGATGGATACTTTCAGTACACTTTAGTTTTTTACTAACCAAGGTTAAATATTAAAAACGCATATATACGATTTGAATATCAAAGAAAAACTATTAATAATATCAAAGGTACAAAGGCGAGAAAGGTCATATTTCATAATTTTTCATTTTGATACGCAAAGTAAGTTGATATAAAATATGCAGGTACCGAAGTGTTCTCTCTGACCCCAATTCTGTCTTATTGCAGAATTATGCGAGAAACTTCTAACCCGAAAAATTGTCCGTAACTTTCCCTTAAATAGGGCAGAAGTTATTATATTCACGTATCAAAACCTTATCATATAACGGTTTTTATGTCTTCATCTTTAAAAGATTACTCTTTTTTTATTTATAAACTTTTACGATCACGGGCAATGTTGCTCCGTAACTAAAGGTTCTGTTTAGTGCACTTTTAATGAGTGAATTAAGTGGCTTACTTGACGACTAAAATAAGGTGCAGTTTTAAAAAAAAAAACATGAGGTTTTCAGAGAAATTCATTTTACCATTTCGTAAAGGACTTTTGGAGCCACGTAAAAAAAATATCCCATATGATGTGTTTTTCGGGACGAAATGTATCCTTTGTTTTATTTCCGAGCCTAGACTACTATCATACCAAATTTCATAAAAATCCATTCAGTAGTTTTTGCGAGAAAGCGTTACAAACATTCATCCAATCAGAGATGGATATCTATTCACACAAACTTTCACATTTTTAATAGACTAGCTTTTGCCCGCGGCTCCTTCCGCGTAAATACAGTATCCCACTGGAACACAGTTCTTTTTCGGGATAAAAAAATCTATTATTTAATCCACAGCCTAAGCTACTATCATACCAAATTTCATCAAAATCCGTTCATTTTTTTGCGTGAAAGAGTAACAGACATCGATCCATACATACATCCATCTATCCATCCTCACAAACTTTCACATTCATATAGTAGTATGTAAGATAGAAGGAGTAAAGTGTTAAAACCAGTTTTATCGATATTTCCCAATTCCGCCCGAGTCCCATCACTAATAAAGTAATCTAGTGCAACAATTACCAATTAAGACGTAACTGTACGGTACTAACCCCCAGTTATTTTCTTATTAACTGCGAGTAAGATTTCAGGGTTCTGTAGTGGGTTGAGAAAATTTAACACGAATTTCGTGTCTTATTATTTTGTACTCAAAAAGTAATTAAATAGTTAGGCAATTAATGTTAATTATAAGGCCATTAAACAATTTTTATTATATATTTTAATATTTGAATATGAATATCAGGCTGTTTATAGATATCTGAAACGGCTTGGTATTGTAGCCACTAGGATAGTTCTATATTTCAACCTTGCTTGGTAGATAGGCGAAGGTGAGAATTTTATTATTTATTAAATCTATACTTTTAATATAATACAGACGAAAAGTTTGTTTACTTGCATTGAATAGGCTCCGAAACTACTGGACCGATTTTGATGATATTCGGTACATATATAGATTAGATCACGTGGAAGGACATAGGTTACTTTTTATCGCGGCAAAATGTACGATTACCGCTGGATTTCCTTTTGCGAAGTCGCGTGCAACATCTAGTATTAAATAATTAAGCAACTACAATATAATATCTGTCGGACAACTTATAAAAAATTAACACCCTGTGTCTCAAACACTATCTCAAGTTAAATATCTCCGCCAAATTGGACAAGATATGAGTAACAACTTGAGTTTGACCCAGTTCGGCCCCAGTCGGTCCTGCTTGGCCCCGGATTGCAGTCAATTATTAACAGTAAACAAAACTTGCGGACATTAGAGCCTCGCTACATTGAGTTTTTTGTGACAAATAATTTTAATGTCTGCAGAATTGTTTATGGCCAAAGGCGTTGTGATTAAGTTGGTTGGAAACGTTTCGGTGACTGGGTCGAAGTAGTTCAGCTGCTCTTTATACATGAGCGCTGTTTTTCTTGAAGATTAAAATAGGAGCCAGGCTATTGCATATAACAGTTTTACAAATGAAATAAATAAGCTAATTGCCGCTATGCATACGTTTATTGTATCCACTAATACTACAATATCAGTTATACTATAAGTCAGGCGAGCCATGAGATCTGTCGAATACTTTTTGTATGACACTTGGTCATCTCTATCCATATACCTTCTTGAGCCATCTGACGATAAGTTTTTTTTTTTAGATGTACCTACTTTGAAAATACATATATATTTTATTGCTACAACTTTGGGACAAATGAGTGTATGTTCCTCAAAACTTAAAAAATAAGTGTATCCTTGCGCCCTCTTACCCCAACTAACCATAATAATATACTACAACAAATCGTAAATATACTAGATAGTCTTTAATCTTTATGACCAGAGCAAGAATGTTTTGATTTTTCGTTCATTTTCGTATCGGGGACAACATTTTCAGGACAAATAGAAACGATGAAATATTAAGGAAAACCTTAATGCGACTTACGGGATAAGGTCTCGCTGATTATTATCGGTTTTGTGAAGGATTACAATGAGTAAAGTTCTTATTTTCCCTGAATATTATTCGTATAGACTGTAATACACATATACTTAGCCCTTTCATCCGTTAATGTATGATTTATACAGTATTCTCCAAGCGAATTAACCACTCTTGAAATACTGTATTGCCTGGGACAGTCGGTTTTTAAATGTCATATGGTTGCCCAAGCATATACATACTTGAGATCTGAAAAAGTCTCATTGGTACACGCCACAACCTGGGATTCGAACCTGCACTCTCTCGAGTGCTAACCAAACGGTCTACCCACTAGGCCACGGAGATCGTTGTAATACACATAGACGAATATATTATTATAGACGTGGCATATTGAGGCAAAAGTGTCTCCAGTTAAATGCCACCACTTTTAAGGTTTTTTGGGCCATTTTGACATTTGAAGTATGGTGAAAACCAAGATTACGTAACTTTTTACTGTATGAAGATTTATTCTGTCAAATGTACGTCATAGCCTATCTTGTATGAGTTTTGATATCTTTGGTAATACAATCAATAGTAAACATGACCTAATATAAGGTTTTACAAAATCAATTACGGATATATTGGGCTAAGGAATATGATCAACTGCTTATGACAAGACATTTAGGATGAAAAATAATCAAAAACTTCAAAACAAAAATTAATAAAATTACATCACGCTCTTCACGGCGCGCGGCGCGCTGTGAATGTCATTGGCCTCAGCTGGTTTTATTGATGTTATTTAGGCAAAGTCTTTGCTCCCACTTTAAATTTCCGTTTCTGTGAGAATAATCACCTCAGAGGCACCAGAGAGAGCAACATTTTCAATTATTTTCCAACCTTAATGTCTTGACATAAGCAATAGATTCTATTCCAGAAATATACGTCATTGATTTTGGACAACTTTATATAATATAATAATTTAAATTCATCTACACAGATGATATACTTTAGACGACTGTTTTTTGTTAATTGCTTAAGGAGGCCCTAGTGTGGTCGGGGATTTTAATTAGGTACCTACTGGGAACGCAAAAACAGCAAAGCGGAGGAAAATCAGTAAATTCTTAAATAAGTAGGTAATGCAATTTTTATTTAACAACGCTCTTTTTAATTTTTTCTGGCTGGACGTTACTTCCTACAAAACAAACTACTTCAACTAAATAGCTACTAAAGAGGTCAAAAACTACAAAATTTAGTTGCTAAACTACCAGTGGCGAAGGCTGCTTCTCCTTCATAGGGAAGCCGGAGCCTGTATAATAGGAAGGGATTTCTATAAAGGTTTGCAAAAGGTAAGTGACAAGGGAAGCCGATAGGAATGGAGTTATAGGAACACTACGCCACTATAAACTACTATACTGCAGCCATCCACTGCACGTCCTGACCAACTATCACGGTTTATGAGATACAGCCTGACGGACGGACGGTAGAGTCTTAGTAATAGGGTCCCGTTTTCCCCTTTGGGTGCGGAACCCCAAAAGTATAGCCTAAGTTATGCAAAGTCTGGCTAGGATGCCCAAGTGGGTCGCCTATCATGGAGCACGTGACGGATTCTTGTTGGCAATACGTGAGCGCTGGACGAGAATGTTTATCAACATTAGCACATAAACCATCCCGGAGCTATATTTTACAGCTAATGCTGGGACTACCTCGACTGCGACGACCTCTGTGGCTCAGTTGGTTGAGCGTGTTGGTGCTCAAGCCGGGGTCGCGCGTTTGAATCCCGCCGAAGGAACAAAAAGTTTTTCTGTGTTCCTGGGTCATGGATGTGTATAATATAATAAAAATCTTAAAAACGTGTATAGTATAAAAAATATTAAATATATTTCCGTTGTCTGGTACCCGTAAGTCCCGTAACACAAGTTCTTCGAGAACTTACCACGGGATCAGATTGACGTGGTGTGAACTGTCCATAGATATTATTTTTATATGGTCCGGAATCTGGAACGCCGCGCCGGTGAAAATTCAGAGCATTGAAAATAGAACTCTGTACTAATAGGATAGAGCTGAAAATCGAACACTTAAGTGTCGAATCAAATGCCAATGTCATATATGACAGCTCGACACTCGAAACTTCCATTTTCAACTCTTCATTAGCACTGAGTTCTATTTTCAGTGCTCTGAATTTTCACCGGCGTTCCGCATTCCGGATCATAAAGTCCCAGCATAAGAAACATTGGGGCAATAGAGCCCTTCACATATTGTTAAGTTCGGATTGCGGGAAAGAGCACGTTCCAATCATCGCTCCGAAGCGAATGTGTCTGCTGTCCAAACCGCACAGATCTATTCGTGGTTTGAAACGCAGTATCAGATGCGCGGCCCAAGCTGTACCGTGAAGAGCCCTATTTCCCTTAGCCCTATAAATAAAATAAAAATGTTTATTATTCGACAACTTTGAGATCCATATAGTGCATCGAAGCGAAATTCTGAAAGGACATGAAAAAAAAAAACCATACAATAAAAGCCAGAGTTAAAAACCAAGAATTGTGATGATGTCACCAATAGGAAATTACGACGGATATAGAAGTTATGAGTAAGAATAATATCCAAAATCAATCTATTGATAACAAAGTTGCTTGCTTCTGGCTCACAGGAGTTACAGTTGTGGGAATGGGTGTTGGGTCAGAAAAAATACCTACCTTTAATCAACAAGACATGAAATTTTTTTCAAATAATGTTTTGTGAATTATCGACTACGAGTATAAGTAAAATTCACTCTTAGTGCCGTTGCACACGTCCCGGTTGCCGGGTAGCCGGTGCCGGGTAGCCGGTCGCGAAGTGTATGGCCATGTACACCGGTTCGTGTGAAAGCTGTCGTACACGGCCATACACTTCGCGACCTACCCGGCAACCGGAACGTGTGCAACAGCACCAGTACTATAATCCCAGTCCCGATATTATGTTAAAACTGCAAAATGGTTTTCTCATAAATGTCAAACCAACGTCAAACCCGTTTTAATTAGGTCCGAACTACAAAAAAAAACAGTTTATGGTATCAAGACGATTCATTTATCTATAGTAATAGGGATATAATTAATCGAGCGAACAAAAAATAAGTTGGCGGCTGCACGTGAGCATACTGTATTACTGAATTTGGCAGCGAATTAATATGTTGGCGACTAAATTACTAAACTGGCGAAAACACTCGGGTGACAAAAAATTCTAAAGTCGGCAGATAAAAAGAGGCGAAATTTAATCCAAATTAGCACCGACATTTATAAGTTGGTGACTTAATTTCCGAGTTGGTGACCATTATACCATATAAGCAGCTATAAAACATGATTTGGTTGATAAATTAATGGCTGCTAAAAGTTCAATTTGCAGGCTACGGAAAATCCTACTTTTGGATACTGTTGGAGTATGTTTTTCTTTGTCATGGGTGTCATTTTCTAGGTTTCTGGGGGTGCAGAATAATATGAAAATAAAATCTGTTTTGTAATTTCACAATGGCGAAAATTTTTGTTATTAAAATTAACAAGGTTGTCCTTTTCCCGGTTTCTGGGGGTTCTGATTACAAAATTGTCTTCCAATTTCATTTTCCAAAATGGAGAATATTCAATCTTCGGAAAATGAATATGAATACTAAATTAAAAGATCTTTGGGATGCTAATTAGGATTGATGATTATTATTACAGTATGTTATGTAGTTCAAAGTACCAGCTATGTAGGTATAGAAATTTTTAAAAATTCAGGATTCATGAATTTTTCTGCCATTCATGAAGAAAATATAAGATTTCTAGATTAATAAGGGGGAGCAAATTTTCATTACTTTTGCAGTAGGATGCACCGTTTCTGAGATAGAAGCGACTATAGAAAAAAATATGACAATGCTGTACTGAGATACGAGGGGTGTATCAATCTATAGAAATGTTGGAAAATTCAAGATTTTCGATTTTTTTTCTCCCATCATGAAGAAAATATGATGTTGCGTTATTCCTAAGGGGGACGAAATTTTCATTATTTTTTTTCAATAGGATGCACCGTTTCCGAGATAGAATCAATTTTATAAAAAAAGAAGTAAATGCAACATTGAGATACGACGGATGTATAAATCTATAGAAATGTTGGAAAATTCAGGATTTTCGATTTTTTTTTCTCCCATCATGAAGAAAATGTGATGTTGCGGTGTTCCTAAGGGGGGCGAAATGTTCCTTATTTTTTCAATAGGATGCACTGTTTCCGAGATAGAATCAATTTTATAAAAAAAGAAGTAATGCTGTACATTGAGATACGACGGATGTATAAACCTATAGAAATGTTGGAAAATTCAAGATTTTCGAAAAAAAAATTCACCCATCATGAAGAAAATATGATGTTGCGGGGTTCCAAAGGGGGGCGAAATTTTCATTATTTTTTCAATAATATGCACCGTTTCCGAGATAGAATCAATTTTATAAAAAAAGAAGTAAAAGCTGTACATTGAGATACGACGGATGTTTATAGCTATAGAAATATTGGAAAATTCAGGATTTTCGAAATTTTTTTTCTCCCATCATGAAGAAAATATGATGTTGCGAGTTCCAAAGGGGGGCGAAATTTTCATTAATTTTTCAATAGGATGCACCGTTTCCGAGATAGAATCAATTTTATAAAAAAAGAAGTAAATGCTGTACGTTGAGATACGAAGGATGTTTATAGCTATAGAAATGTTGGAAAATTCAGGATTTTCGAATTTTTTTTTCTCCCATCATGAATAAAATATGATGTTGCGGATTTTCATTATTTTTTCAATAGGATGCACCATTTCGGAGATAGAATCAATTTTATAAAAAAAGAAGTGAATGCTGTACATTGAGATACGACGGATGTTTATAGCTATAGAAATGTTGGAAAATTCAGGATTTTCGAATTTTTTTTTCTCCCATCATGAAGAAAATATGATGTTGCGTGATTTCAAAGGGGGGCGAAATTTTCATTATTTTTTCAATAGGATGCACCGTTTCCGAGATAGAATCAATTTTATAAAAAAAGAAGTAAAAGCTGTACATTGAGATACGACGGATGTTTATAGCTATAGAAATATTGGAAAATTCAGGATTTTGATTTTCTTTTCTCCCATCATGAAGAAAATATGATGTTGCGTGGTTCCAAAGTGGGGCGAAATTTTCATTATTTTTTCAATAGGATGAACCGTTTCCGAGATAGAATCAATTTTATACAAAAAGAAGTAAATGCTGTATATTGAGATACGACGGATGTTTATAGCTATAGAAATGTTGGAAAATTCAGGATTTACGAAATTTTTTTTCTCCCATCATGAATAAAATATGATGTTGCGGATTTTCATTATTTTTTCAATAGGATGCACCGTTTCGGAGATAGAATCAATTTTATAAAAAAAGAAGTGAATGCTGTACATTGAGATACGACGGATGTTTTAAATAGCTATAGAAATGTTGGAAAAATCAGGATTTTCGATTTTTTTTCTCCCATCATGAAGAAAATATGATGTTGCGTGGTTCCAAAGGGGGGCGAAATTTTCATTATTTTTTCAATAGGATGCACCGTTTCCGAGATAGAATCAATTTTATAAAAAAAGAAGTAAATGCTGTACATTGAGATACGACGGATGTTTTAAATAGCTATAGAAATGTTGGAAAATTCAGGATTTTCGATTTTTTTTCTCCCATCATGAAGAAAATATGATGTTGCGTGGTTCCAAAGGGGGGCGAAATTTTCATTATTTTTTCAATAGGATGCACCGTTTCCGAGATAGAATCAATTTTATAAAAAAAGAAGTAAATGCTGTACATTGAGATACGACGGATGTTTATACATAGCTATAGAAATGTTGGAAAATTCAGGATTTTCGAAAAAAAAATTCTCCCATCATGAATAAAATATGATGTTGCGGATTTTCATTATTTTTTCAATAGGATGCACCGTTTCGGAGATAGAATCAATTTTATAAAAAAAGAAGTGAATGCTGTACATTGAGATACGACGGATGTTTATAGCTATAGAAATGTTGGAAAATTCAGGATTTTCGAAAAATTTTTTCTCCCATCATGAAGAAAATATGATGTTGCGTGATTTAAAAGGGGGGCGAAATTTTCATTATTTTTTCAATAGGATGCACCGTTTCCGAGATAGAATCAATTTTATAAAAAAAGAAGTAAATGCTGTACATTGAGATACGACGGATGTTTATAGCTATAGAAATGTTGGAAAATTCAGGATTGTCGATTTTTTTTTTATCCCATCTTGAAGAAATTATGATGTTGCGGGGTTGCAAAGGGGGGCGAAATTTTCATTATTTTTTCAATAGGATGCACCGTTTCCGAGATAGAATCAACTTTATAAAAACATAGTAAATGCTCTACAATGAGATACATTCCTAGATGTATAAAGCTATAGAAATGTTGGAAAATTCAGGATTTTCAAATTTCTTTTTCTCCCATCATGAAGAAAATATGAGGTTGTTGGGTTACTAAGGAAATTTAAAATGGATGACTTTTTTGTAATCAGCACCCCCAGAAACCAATAAAAGGACACCCATATTATTTTTATGAAATTAAGTATGTCCGCCATATTGGAATTTCAAAACGAATGTCATTTTCGTATCCAGCACTCCCAAAAACCTGGCAAACGACACCCATATCAATTTTATGAAAAATAAATATCCGCCATTTTTAAATTTCAAAATTAATCTACACAATAACCTAAACCTTCCTAAAACCGAGAAAAATAAAAAAATGGGAATTGTGTACGCTCCTTTATGGTTTTTTTGTGTGCGCTCGTTTCGCTGCTTGTATGGTTTTTGAGTTACCTACATCAGGGAAAATATATGTGCCTATTCTTAAATTAAATGTGTACTCACAAATTGTCGCCAAGATGGTTATTTAGTCGCTAAAACATAATCTGTTTGCCAGTTTGGAAAATTCAGTGGTATTATTTACTCACCAGATTAGTAATTTTTTTGTTCCTTATATTCTTTCGCCAACTTGGTAATTTAGTATTCAATATTGGGTATTTTCACATCCAAAATTTAATTGTTTTGTCGCAAGTTTAAATACATGCCATAGTAATATAAGGGGAAAGACCTGTTTGTTTGTTTGCATCGAATCCGAAACTACTGGACCGATTTTAATGAAATTTGGCACAGATATAGAATAAACCACGGGGAAGGACATAGGCTACTTTTTATTGCGGCAAAATGTACGGTTCTCTAAAGATTTCCTTTTGCGCTCACGTCGCGGGCAACATCTAGTAATTCTATAAAAGTAAAATGAAAGTGTAAGAAAATTCGGAGAATTTGGGTTCTGTCTTTATACTTTTTAAATTGCTCTGAGAGTCCACAAAACATTATTTTGCACTTAATAGATTGTCTGTCCTGATAGTGCCTTAACAAGTTGGGCAGACGGCGCGGCGTAATATCCAAATGTAATTGGATGAACACTTATCGAGTCCAGTCATCACATTTGTGAAGAAGACAATAACATTGACAACTTAACACAATATCTGGCTCCCGGCCAGGGTTTACTGATAATATCTGGCACATTTCGATTGAAATTTTATGGGTAATTCATAGAAATTCATGCGATGAAATAGAAGAAATTGCAAGGAATATAATAATAAAGAAGAGAAGTCGTCGCGCGTCGTGTGGTGGAAATTCGTCCATGACAATTAATATAAAGGAGATGTTCTAGAATGTATGAGGCGTGGGCCAGCACTATGTACACTCTATGTAAATATAGCTACATAATATAGTAAGCATGTCCTAATCTTTATTTTGTGAATTTCACTTCCTTTCAATGTACATTTAAATTAACTTCGTCAAGGAGCGCAACACAACGTAAAATAAAATATGGTGGCTCAGATCATAATTAACCAAAGAATGTCATTTTGACAATTACATGTCTTTTGTCGTATGACATTCGAGAAGACGTCTCTTCCTAAAACTATCAACGACGTCAAAAGTCATGTCCAAACAACTGTCATGGCCTCTATAAAAATAGGGTTATTGCATTTTTTTTTTTCAAATAATCATTTTAGTACGCATGTACCTTTTTCCAAAATATTTTTTTGGTATTTTTATGAAATTCCCATATTTTGTTCTATTTACTTATGTGGTGTACGTACACATAGAGCTGGCCCAAAGTCATACATCTCCTTTTTAGGTTTGAAGTAGAGTTCTTTTGCCTCTTAGATAGAAAAAAATGTAAATGTTATGACAGACTGACAAACTTCAACGTGTAATAAAATTGTGACGATGTAATAAATTAAAAAGAATAAATTGTACCTATCTCAAGATAGTGTGTGTTAATAATCTGAGGTAGCGTGTTGTTAATTTTTTTATTAATATTATATATATATATATATATATTACTAAGCATTATTACAAAAATATTAGATTTCTGGACACTTTCCTCCACATAAACTTTGACTGTGACAAATTTCATACTGTTTGCACTTAATTTCTTTCCGGATGGTTGGAATAGTTGAACTATAATTTTAAGACAATTTATTATTTCAGTCGAGTTAATAAGTCAACATTAGGGAATATTCCATAACTATTAAAAAAAGTGTTTGGGCTCGTCCGGGATTTGAACCCGGGACCTCTCGCACCCTAAGCGAAAATCATACCCCTAGACCAACGAGCCAGCTGACAAGATGAACAAAAAATATTTTCAAAACTATCACTGCCTTATCACAGCTGTAAAAAGGCTTATTTATGTCGATAAACAGTCTTTATATTTACAAGTAGCCAGTAGGAAATAAATTCGTGAATCTAAAGGTCGAATCTGCTAAATAAATCCTGTTACGATCCAGTCCCGATATGTTAAAATTGCCAAATGGTTATTGTTATAAACGTAAAACCAACGTGAAACCCGTTTTGATATTATGTCACACTCCAAAAATCAGTTTAAAAATATCATCTCTTAGGCCTTTTCATCCTTATTGGACGATTTATACAGTATTCTTCAAGCGAAGTAACCAATCTTGAAATACTGTAGTGCCTGGGACGGTCGGTTTTTAAATGTCGTATGGTTGTCCACGCGTTACGTGGTAGAGCCATGCTTCGGCACGAATGGGCCGGCTCGACCGGAGAAATACCACGGGCTCACAGAAAACCGGCGTGAAACAGCGTTTGCGCTGTGTTTCGCCGAGTGAGTGAGTTTACCGGAGGCCCAATCCCCTACCCTATTCCCTTCCCTACCCTCCCCTATTACCCTATTCCCTCCCCTATTACCCTATTCCCTCTTAAAAGGCCGGCAACGCACTTGCAGCTCTTCTGATGCTGCGAGTGTCCATGGGCGACGGAAGTTGCTTTCCATCAGGTGACCCGTTTGCTCGTTTGCCCCCTTATTTCATAAAAAAAAAAAAAAAAAAAAAAAATACGGCATTCCATCAACATAATCAGCCTAGTCTAGAGAAATGACTGGTCAATACGACTGGGGTCTGGGGCCAACCATGTGCGGGTTTCCTCACGACGTTTTCCTTCGCCGTTAGTGCTTTCGTAATGTACTTGAGATCTGAAAAAGTTTCATTGGTACACGACACAACCTGGGATTCGAACCTGTACTCTCTCGAGTGCGAATAAAACGGTTTACCCACTAGGCTACAGAGCTCACACTTAAAATATCAAGACGATTTATTTATAATTCAATAATAGTAAAATAAAAGTGTGAATTAATTAAGAAAATTGGGTATACATAAACTACATGTAAGCACGTTCATAATTAATTCATATTCCTTCACATTATTACGAATTGGCCTCACATCTGGCCTTCAATACCTCCATGGGCAGACCTCAAGCTTCGTGCCAAAACATTCAAGTTTTTTGATGTCTAACATCTTTCTTCTCATATTTTTCTCACTTAATTATCTTCTTTTAGGGTTCCATAGTACCTAATTCAACTCATAAAGTTTCGCTCTGTCCATCCATCTGTCTGTTCACCTTTATAACTTCTGTAATTACGAATATAATGCATGATCGTGAAAATCGTGTAGAGTTCTCAAATCTTTTTTCTTTTGCATTTTTTCTGTCACGACTCGCGACCTCGATATTCTCGTAGTTACGATGGCTAAGGCTCGTTTTTAGTGTTCCGTAATACTCAAGGAACCCTTATAGTTTCGCTCTGTCCGCCTGTCTGTCTGTCCGCTCGTCTAGCTTTTGTAATTATGAATTTATACTCTTATAATCTTTCATAATCTAAGTAATGTGTACAGAATTCGGTTTTGGCATCATAAAATAATAATAATTTTATATTTTAGGAGTGGCTCTCCATACATGTAGAGTGGGAATGAAAATATTTCTTCTACCCCCACGTGTGGGGTATCGTTGAATAGGTCTTAAAAAATAAATGCAATGTTTCACACATGACTTTTTTTACAAAGTCAACCATTTACGAGTACCTAATAAATCCAAATCCAAACTGGTTTATAAGTTGCCCCCCCCCCCCTGGCATTTCTAAGCTATGAGACTTATGCCCATTTGCACTAAACTTAAGGATCGCCTAAGTTCTTTCCTAATTTATTTAGGCTGCTCCTAGCAAAAAATACTATTGCACTAACCTTAGGCCATTCCTAAGTCCACTTAGGATATTCTTAACTTTATGAGCCCGATTAGGAAGTGCGTAAGCGTAGGCAACACATAAGTCGGGAGTTTTATCTAGTCTTGTAGATTATTTGTAACTATTGATATAGTTTTATTGATATACTATTGTCAGAAATCTAGCCTTAGATGTATTCAAAGATGTATTATATTAAAAAGAGGGATGTATTACAATAAAAAGAGGTATATTTTTAGCAGATTTTTTATTACAGTGGTTTTAAAAATTCAAAGCTTAAAATAGTCAAATCGCAATCACCATGGCAGGGGATTTAATATTTATTGAATTTCCTTGAATTTGTAGAAGTCGATTTTTATAATGACATAATTTTCACACGCGAGAACTAGAATAACAAGATCACAACCAAACTGCTTCCAAAATTTCGATGAAATCGACTTCTTCAAGCGGTATAGGATGTGCAAAAGAATTATTTCTCTTTATTCGTCGTGGCATCGTGAGAAGTTACTTTCGATAGGATGCACGGGCCTTCGTCGCACAACAATCGCACAAAATTTATTTTTTCCTCCGCCGCGCCGTAAAGTTTGCGGTTTTTACTTTTTCTTTTAATTTATTTTCCATAATAGGCATATTTATAACGATTCGAAATCAATCGTAATGTATAATTTTAGTCATCAGTAAACGTATATAATATATCTGTTTATTCTATGAAAGTTGAAACACGCACCGAATTTGACACAATCAGTCTTATTAATAAAAATTGCTTATTCTTCTCTTACTTCAAAGTTACACCGGGAGTAGTTAATTCTAGATTAGTCACAGAATAGCTACGTCTTAATAACGGTATTAATAAATACGAAGTAGGTTCGGAGTAACAATACAATTCTTACACTGAGATTAAGGTGTATGTTATGGCAACACACATGAAAAGAATGAACAAAATGAACTAAAATGAATGAAATGTCGATTAAAAAGACACAGACAGTTAGCTAAATTTTGAAATTTGACACTTTTATTTGACAATCTTAACTATCACAAGCGAACATATGTCAATTCTGTATAATTTCTCTTGTTGAAATCAAAATAGTGGTTTTAGAATTTATGCTATTTTATATAAAATGTTATATTTATATTATAAAAATGGTTATTGCGAGGTTTATACAATTTCACATGCCTTATTAATGGTAATATTTCTTCAATTCCTTCTATCATTCTCAAATCGCCAATGAAATAATCTCTATTCATTTTAATCCATAATAATTACAAAATCAGACACTAGTAAGTACTTGAACGAACACCAAATTTAAATGAAAATATATTTAGGTTATATTTAGTACATGAATCTTAATAGAAGTTGGAAATACAATACAAATCTATGCTTACTCAAGCGTTAAACCATGTGGCTCCGCAGAGTAACTTTTACTCCGGGAGTAAATTTTGATTAGTTAACTCCGTCCTTACTCCTAGTTTATTAATACCACAATTTCCTAATCTTTGCGTAAGTCTTGGAGTAAAGTTGTTCTGTCGCTAATCATAGTTTATTAATAAGGGGGAATATGACAAGACAATTGACAGCCTTTTGGTGAATTTACGTTACCAAACAAAATAAACCAAGGTCTTATCTTTTGTCACTTTTTAACACACGACAGAACCAATGTAAAGAGAAGGCCAAAATATTTTCTATGGACTACATTACTTAGCCGGTTTATAAAATCATAAACAACCAATCTTCTCATTCGTTCAATTTTCACTTAACTAAGCAATGCCTAAGCTACGACCTATATAAGTTATATCTGTTAGTGCAAATAAAATGTTTAGCTAGGCTGTTCTTATGTTTAAGTGTATCTTAACTAGGACAAGCCTAACTGACGTTTAGTGCAAATGGGTATTAGAAACTTGCAATTTTTTGCTGCTAGATCATGCTAAAAACTCTGTAGGAATTTTTTCTGAACAATATCAGACGGTAATTTTTAAAGTAATTTGAAAAAACCTATTACGCGTTTATAGTTACGGAACCTTAGACATGTCCCGACATGCTCTTGGTTAGGTTTTTTATATAATATTTTTCAGGCATATTATCGCTGATCACCACTCACATCATTTAGGTAAGCCAGGTTCAGTAGATTAGGGGCTTAACCTAATACGCAAAAACCAAACTCATCTATGCGCCCTTCATAATCGTTACAAATCGCATAAAATTTGTTTAGTGTTTGTCTAATCCGGACAAATGTAGCCTATCCGTCCGGCAAATGGTGGCCTATCTGTCCGAGGGCTTAATAACTTGCCCACTGGCGTGTTTCCAATTTTTCGTCCCTTCAAGGGATAAAATTTTATGGGCGGTCATTTCAGATTTTCGGGCAAAATGTACGAGGTAATGTCTCGCTTGTTAAACATGAGCCAGCTTTATCCATTTTCCTACATGATTTAGGTACTTTTTAAATACAACAGCCTCCGTGCTCTAGTGGTTAGAGAATTGGCTCTCGACTCGCAGGTCGTGGGTTCGATTTCGATTGGGATTCCCCATTCCCCAGTTGGTTCCCATCGCATCGGGGACCAACTTATAAATCACTTTGGAGGCCGATTACTCGAAAATGAATAACTTTATAAGAAAGTTATGTATGCAACCTTGTCTTTATTTAAAAAGACCTATTCAACGATACCCCCTATGATGGGTAGAAAAAATATTTCATCCCCACTTCACATGTATGGAGAGCCACCCCTAGAAAATAAAATTATTATTATTTTATGATGCCAAAGCTGATATCTATTCACAATCTAAATACTGTCTGTCACAATCTAAAGTCAGACAGACAGACAGACAGACAGACGGACGGACACAGCGAAACTATAAGGGTTTCTCAAGTATTACAGAACCCTAAAATATGTATCTAAATCAGATCTTTCGTCTAGGATCTACGATGCCACACACACACACACACACACAGGCACATACATAGACAGACACGTCACAATTACAAGACCCCTCGTTAAAGAGTCGTTCGTCTATTCTTGTGTTATCAAGTCAGTGTTAAAAATAATATTTTTTCTTTTAATTCCAATTACATTTTAAAACATACTTATCAATCAATCAGGTCAATACCAAATATCAATCACCGGTTCAAACATCTCACTCAAGAAAATTAAATTCCTTTAAAATCATCAGCTAATTTCGTATAAATACCGTCTTTAAAGCATGATAATTCGTAAATAGATCACTACAAGAGACCGAACATTATTTAATTGAGCACGCACATTCAAAACTCATAACATATAATATTATCACGTGTGTTTGTGTTTCTCTATCAGTGTTGATATATCACGTAGGTTTATGTTTCTCTATCAGCGCTGATCCTATCCCATCATATTATCCTACCCTGTTATCCACTAATGTCCGTGGTGAAATCAATTTAGTCCCCTTAACTTATGTAAGTAATTGGGCGACGCAAACTTTTACATATGCTTGTGTAAGCTATGCGCACACTACTTTATGTGATATACCTATATTCCAGTTCACCACAAGAAATAAAAAATCAACAAACATTTGCCACCTTTGGTTCCAATAAAAAAAATGAGGGTTTTTAATATTTTTCTGCCGTTACCATTAGGGGGCAGACCTAACGCACACAAAGCGTCATTTCTTCATTGCGCGGTAAATAAGTGACATTTAAATCAGTAGCGTTATAATGCGCTATTGTCCCTTTGTTTCTTTCGATTAAATTGGATCTTAATGGTGTAATATTTCATTAATTATTACATAAATACGTTATATCCTTACAAAACTGACAATATTTCTGTGCCGCGACCACAGAACACTATTACTCGCGGAGGCCGCGACATACATTGACACGGGACGCGTAATACGTGCTACTCATCAACCGGCTCGTCGCACACTAACACAGAACACTATTAATTTGCGGAGCACACTAGCCAAACTTGTCCCGATGTCGGAACTAGAGATGGCCGTTTAAACGAAAAGCGTTTAAAAAAGCGTGCTTTTATAAATAAGTTGAAAAGTCGTTTATAAACGTAAGCGTTTAACGCTTATACTTATCGTTTATGTCGTTTATAGTCATTACGCCATAAGTGTGGTATGAGCAAAGAAAAATAATTCTTATGACAGCGGAATAAGAGTGAAAATTCTTCAATGTAGCTTATTTTATTTTATTTTTATTAAGAGGAACAGTAAACAGATACACTATGCACTTAAATAACACAGTCTTATATGTAAGTTACAATAATAATAGTGTAGCCCACAGCACTGTCCACAGATTACCAAGAAAAATGTTTATATTAATACAAGCGTAGATGATTACTATTCATGCCCTAGAATCTAGATGATTTAGTAGTGAATATACAGTTACTTATAAAAATAAACTAAGAAATAAAGTAGAGAGGATATGTACACAAAATCATAAATGTATGTGTTAAATTTATGATTCTGTTTTCATGTTATAACAAGGATTTAAATTACGCTATTTTAAGTGTATCGTGTAAATACAATCGGAATCGCGACAAAGAACATGCAAAAATATCAATGTGTTCGAAGTTGGTGTTATACGTCTCAACCATTCGTCGTATAGGAGAGCGTTCACCACTGTTAGTGCGACAGGTACCCACAGCGAACAATTTGCCTGCGCGTACCTTTCGTCTATGGACAGTTCTGGGGACCGCATAACATAATATATTATTTAGTTCAACACAATCAAACCTGTTGTGTATAATATTGTACAGAATCATGCCTTCTAATTGCTTGCGCCTAGCACTAAGTGTCAGGAGTCCGTATTTACTGAGCAGTTGGGAGTAGGGCAGATATGATTTACGACATCTGTAATGCATGGCTCTAAGAAACCTATATTGGACATTCTCTATTATGTCTATATACTTTTTGTAATATGGATTCCAAATTGGTATTGCGTACTCCAGCTGAGAGCGTACCAATGTTTTATATAGGCATAAGTATGAGGAGGTGTAATTAAAGTCATTAGAAGCTCTCATTATAAATCCAAACATCTGATACGCTTTATTCACAATTTTGTCAACATGGGCATTGAGACAGAGCTTTGCGTCAAGCATAATACCAAGATCCCTAACGATGTCCACCTTCCCTAGGGATTTATTACATATTGAATAGGAGAATCTGGTGATATTTTTATTTTTAGTAAAATTTATGTAGTTACACTTAGATAAGTTTAGTTTTAGTTTTTTAGCTAGGCAGTAGGCTGATAGTCTATCGAGATCCTCTTGGAGAAGTAGACAGTCATGTGTGGACTTAATCGCCCTAAAAACTTTAAGGTCATCTGCATATAATAGAAATTTAGAGTTCTGAAAGCACTTGCCTATGTCGTTAATGAACAAGATGAAAATCAGAGGACCGAGAATGGAGCCTTGCGGTACGCCGGAAGTAACTTGGGTGACCTCAGAATGATAGCCATTAACTACGACCTTTTGAACGCGGTTTGTGATGTACGAATGGAACCATCTCAACAAATCTCCACGTATCCCATTGTACGCAATTCGGTCGAGTAGTAATTCATGATCCACTTTATCGAAGGCCTTTTGGAAGTCCGTGTATATGGCGTCAACTTGCACACGATTATCAATATTATCGAACAGGAAGGTAAAAAATGCAAGTAGGTTAGTGGTAGTGGACCTATGCTTCACGAAACCATGCTGCTGTTGTATGATAGCATTGTGTAGTATGGGGTATATCTCGTTATGCACCAAGCGCTCGAATAGTTTTGAAAGAGTAGACAGAATAGATATCGGACGGTAATGCTCAACATCGCGCCTAGAACCACCTTTGTGTACAGGGGTGATATTGGCTTGCTTCCAGATTGAAGGCATTACACCCTCCTTAATACATTTGTTATAAATAAGCGTAAGAGGCTTACAGATAGTGGACGCAGTATTTTTAAGAAAATATGCGGATAGGCCGTCTGGACCAGGGCCTTTGTTTGTATCGAGAGCTTTTAGTGCTGACATAACTTGATCTTCGCTAAAATCGAGGTCAGTGATATGTATGTCGTTAGGAGCCGCATCCAATGTGGGATTCCATTTGTTCAAGGTAGGTGACACTGATTCGTATACAGATGAAAAGAAGTCGGAAAACATATTACACACAGATTGTGGGTCATTAGAGACGTTTCCATTGAATCGCACCTGTTCAGGAATGCCGGCCTTATCTTTGCGATTGTGAATATAAACCCAGAAGTCTTTAATATTAGTGTGAATACTATGTTCAACAGATTTAATATACTTGGAAAAGCAGCTTGCGCACATATCCTTAAACGTAGCTCTATATTGAGAAAATTGTTCGTAGTCGGACAAGTTTTTATATTTTTTCCATCTAACCCAGAACTTTTGTTTTTTCCTAAAAGTTTTAATGAGAGTTTTTGAGAACCAGACAGGGAATCCAGCCGTTCTAGCTGTAGCTCGAGGTGTATGGAGCTTAACGATGTTATCGATATTGTTATAAAACTTGTCGAGAGCATCATCAGGACTAAGAGAATTAAAGAGCCCAGGCCAGTCTGTTTTCTCAATTTTGTTGTTTATCTCCTGATAATTTGATTTGTGAAAGTTATATTTCAGAAGAAGCCGTCTTTTAAGGGGGATAATATTTACATTGAGGTTTATTTCACATATAAAAGGAGGGTGAAACTCGTCAACCGGAAGCAAAGGGAACAAGGTGGTAGAAATTGTACATGGATTATTGGATATAAGTATATCCAAAACGTTACCTTTTGAATTTATAATGTCATTGTACTGTGAATAGTCAAGCAGAGACATAAAATTAAGTAATTGCGTGCAGTTTGAAGTATTTGTAGAACCAATGTCGACCATACTGGAAGGCGTTGAAGGACCCGGTATATTCCAATTAATTTCAGGAAGGTTGTAGTCACCCATTACAAAAGCATATTCAACCCCTGGATAACTCAATATTTCTTGCAGATAATCAAAGTGTTGAGCATATGTATATGAAGCTGTTTTAGGGGGTATGTAGACAGCGCTGAAGACATGGTACTTGGAAGGATTTGTGCTGGGCACTTCAACTAGGACGTGCTCAATAAGAGTGGATGCAGAATACGAAGTGACACTCAATTCAGAAGATTTTAGACTACGTAGTAAAGCAACCAGGACCCCCCCGCCATCCCTTTTTCTGGTGCAAGCCCGATCTCGATCACGCCTATATACAACATAGCGATGGTCTATGAATTCATTGTTATTAATTTCCGGTATAAGCCAGGTCTCCGTGAGAACAATTATGTCATACGTATTATTCAGTATGTTCATGTACAATGTGTGTAGTTTAGTACGAATACCTCTACAGTTTTGGTAATATACCGTTAAAGATTTATCACACATTGGGACGGAGGACAATAATTACAATGTTATGTAGAGTATTGGGTAGAGACAAGGTTCTCGAGCAGGCATTTATATCATGTAAATAGCAAAAAATATAAGAATAGTTAGCGCAGTAAAATGGGACTCCGACTATTGTTAGTTTTATTAATACAGTAGTAATAATAAATGTCTCAGTTTTATCAGCTGTGAATACAGTACACAAAAACAAAATAATGATAATAATATTGTAAAAACACAATTTAAATTTTATAGAGCTAAAATATTTTAGTACAATAAAATGTTTTGGCAAAAGTTTTTTGTTATTAATAACTAGCAAGCTAAAACAGCCTGACTGTAAATAAATAGGCAAGACACTAATATTATAATACTCAAAACACAACAGAGAGTAGTATCTTAGATAAGTCAGGTAAATAACAAAAAATGAGAAAATTTGGAAAATTTGGAAGCGGTAAATATTGATGAAGGCATAATAACTAGTTGGCAGAATTATCAGCGTCTTCGCGTGGAGTAGAGTCAACGTCGGTATTCTTTTTACTGGTGATTTTACGGAAATCTGCCTCCGTACGTATTGCAATGGCTGATTTGTCATCTCGCTCACGCACAAGAGTGGCATTGCGCACCCAAACGTATTTATATTGATGTTGTGTGGCAAACTCTCTGGCTTTCCGAAATAATTGTTTCTTTTTGAGCGTTAGGTGTTCATTCATATAGATTCTTGTAGACGTATTACCACTAAATCCTAGATGCTCAGATTTAACAGTTTTAGCCTTGCGGAATGCGGCCAGTAGATTGTCTCGTAATATGCGCGATGACAACTTCACTATTATATTCTTAGGTCTGTTAGTTTGCTGGTGCGCATGTGGGACCCGGTGGATAGAAATTATATATTTTTGTGCGATCTGAAAATTAACGGCAGTACCAACCGATTCCATTACGTGTAACAGGTTTTCATTACGTAATTCAGGGACGTTACAGATTTCCACGTTGCACTGTCTCGCCTGTTGCTCTAGGGAATCTAACTTAGCCTCAATAGAATTAATCGTAAGGTCAGTTTTCTCCGATACCTGATGTTTCGTCTCACAAATTTGCATTTTAAGATCGTTTTGTTTTTCGATATAAAAATCCAGCGAAGTTTTCAAGCCGGAAACGTCGTTATTAATATCCAACACTTGCTGTTTTAGCCTGCTTTGCTCTGTTCGAATTGCACTTATCTCATCCCTCATGTCACGAAAAGATCGTAAAACTTCATAATACAGTTTATTAATACTCTCATCAAGTTCATTACGCCTACTGCATAAGGTATTTTTTATCTCCTCCTTGCACGCGGTGAGAGCGCTGTGGATATCGCTACGCCAGTCTTGCATTTTAAAGTGAAAGTCTTTGGAAAAGTCACTAAAGGTAGCATTGACATCTGGAGAAATTACTGGCTTGATAGCTGCATTACAGGAATAGTCGGCGGTGGACGGTGACGGAGGGCCTTGTTCCAGTACATCGCATGACATGTTCATGGTATCGTCAAGTACAGGGATTTGGGTAGATCTTACGGGCGTGAGTAAGTTGGAGTGAGTGCGACGGGTGATGCTAATACACGATGGACATTTCCAGGACGCTTTAAGATCCTCAGACAGAATTTTGAACTGCTGAGGTGTAATTGCCAAGCATTCATAATGGTAGCAACCCTCACAGGCACTGCATTTTAGGAGATCAGCAGTTGTCTTGAGAAATTTGTGGCAGCCCTCGCAAAGCGCCATAGTAGAGAGTGTATAATTTATATTTAAGCAAAAATTAATACAGCACACGAAGACCAGTAGCGCCACCCTGTGGCAATTTTTTGAAGCACTAGATGGACCTGCACAGCATACGTCAATACGCTCGATAGTCAATACTTAGTAAGCTAAGCGACGAAATAATTTATATTCCAGAAGATAGATGGCGCTTGTACAAAACTGATTCTAGTATGACACAGCAAAATTGAATTGTAATAGTCAATTAAAGAATAAGTTTATGCAAGCCAGAAAGTCACTAATCAGCAGACACCACAACAAAAACACACTGTATTGATTGTCACAAAACTCAGTTAACAACTAAATAGGCAAAAAAAAATCAAAGTTCACGAATAATATTAGCAAGTTTGTAGTACAAGTATCACTGTATACACTTTTCGAGTTCTTGCACTGTTAATATAGATCAGTTTACCATGTCTCCAATTGTACTTGATGTTCCTCCATTAATAAGTATTTTGAAAACTAGTAACTGGTAATATTATTTACTTTGTTTATATTTTTAAATCAAAATTATACGGGAGACAATATAACGTATGATAGCACATGAACAGCGCCATCTAGTGTTGTGCTATCACTATCGCTTATCACTTATTTAAACGTCTTATTTTTTGTACTATAACTTATATTCATGTTTATTCACTTTTTGTTAGTTTCGCTTAACGGGTTGACGAAAACACGAAGTTACGCAATAATTCGTATTAATATTATTCAAATTTCAGACAGTCCTAAGCCTGCAAAGTACTCTCAATTTTTGTCACTACATCTTCTTTCAGACCACAACGTTTCCTTATCTCACTATTTCTTATCCTGTCACCCAGTTTAACTCCTATCATGCTTCTTAATGCTCTCATATCAACTGCATTTATTCTGATTTCATGTTTCTTCTGCCATACCCAACTTTCACTTCCGTACATGAGTGTCGGAACCGACACCCCCGCATGTACAGCCAAACGAGCCTTGTTAGACACCTTCCGACTGTTCATAAAGGAGTACAAAGCTGTATTCATCATGTTTCCTGCATTCACTCTTCTTTCAATATCACTCTCACACTTTCCTTCTCTTGTAAACTTTGAACCCAGATACACAAAATCATTCACCTGTTCAATTTGTTCATCTCCAATTACGATATTGCAGTCTGTCAAGGCCTCATCTCTTTCAAACACCATCACTTTCGTCTTCTTTACATTCATCTTCATTCCCTTTCTAGTTAGAGCTCCACTTATCGCAGTCACCATCTCCTGCAACTCCTCGGCCGAAGACGCAAGTAATACTTGGTCATCAGCATAGAGAAAACATTTGACAAGTAACTCATTCATTCTCAGCCCACTTTCACTCTCTTTTAAATCTGTCAAGCAATTGTCCATGAACAGATTGAACAGCCACGGTGACGCTACACATCCCTGTCTAACACCTTTTTCGATATTGAACCATTCAGTGTATGCCCCGTTTATCCTTATACAAGCACTAGAATCCCTATAAAGAGATTGTAATGCTCGTATGAGGATATTGCTCACGCTGTTCACGGACAAAGCTGACCACAATTCATTACTCACCACTCTATCATAGGCCTTTTCTAGATCCACGAACGCGCAGTAGACCTTCTTGTTTTTAGCCAAACACTTTTCGGCTATGCACCGCAAGGAAAAGACCTGATCCGTACATCCCATTCCCTTTCTGAACCCCGCTTGTGCATCCCATAATTTTTCATCTGTTTCATTTACAACTCTTTCAATCAACACTTTCGCATATAATTTACCGACGACGCTGAGAAGGCTTATACCGCGGTAATTTATGCAGTCCTGCCGCGACCCTTTTCCCTTATACAATGGCACGATTACGGCTTTACACCAGTCTCCTGGTACTTGCCCATTTCACCAGCATAAATTAAAAAGGCGGTACAGCTGGCTAGCCGCTATGCCCTGTCCAGCCTTCAGCATCTCGACGGTAATCCTGTCATATCCTGCAGCCTTACCTAATCTCATACTTTTCACTGCTTTCACTATTTCATCCATGCTTATCTCACTTTCATCACCATTTATATTATTTTCGATGGAAGGTGCCGGATGTTGTACCTGCACTTCCTCTCTTTCAAACAAACTTTCAAAATACTCTTTCCATCTCTTTAACACACATTCTTCTCATTTTATTATGCTTCCATCTTGACTCCTGATTGTACTCAGCTCCGAGGTAGAAGTTTTTCCTCTGGCTGTTTTAATGGATTTCCAGAAAAACTTGATGTTTGACTGGAAATCTTCAGTGAGTCTCCTATCAAAATCATCCTTTCGTTCTTCTTTCTTTCTAGACACAACTTCTTTCGCTGCTGATTTCAATCTTTTATACTTCGATCTTGCTTCCTTTATCTCATCATCCGTTGCCTTTTGAACTTTTTGGTTAGCCTTTATTGCTAACCAATCCAACCACGCTTTCTTCTTTTCTTGCACAGCCATTTGTACATCTTTAATTAATATACCTTATAATTAAGTTGCTTTTGAATATTTAATAACGGATAAGTTAACTTTTGATTTTAAGCCGTTTATCACATCCCTAGACGGAACAATTTTAGTCTTCACGTTTTATGCGCAATGCTCTTTATTATATATTTATTACATCTATGGGTGTAATTCATTAACTCGACCTTATATAAAAATATTTTTAACTGACTTCCAAAATGGATGAGGCTATGATAATATATTCTACTCTTGGATGGATTTTCTTCACGTCAAGTATTTATGTTAAACTAATTCAAAGTCAGAAAACAGTTCGTACTTTCCATCTGCTTACCATCTTGAAACTCATTAAAATCCTTTTCTAAGTATTCGCAGACTTGAAAGGGTACCGATAAACTATTCTAAGGACGATAATAGGATTTTAAGTTTGAATTAAATTGTTTGTACTTCTTCAATAAACTTTTCAATTTGAATTATCTATGTCCAAAAGGAAGGAAATTATAAGTATATAATTTCCTTCCTTTTGGACATAGATAGTCCAGTTAGTAAACTGGACCCTGAAAGGAGTTTTGAATTCATCTACATATACAGTTTTTACTTCATCTATCTATAGATTTTTTACTACTTTCTATTAATACGTCTTCTAGTATTGAATTCGTTTTAGGTTTCTCGCCTCGCTTCTCCTAGACTTTTTGCACTAAGCATTCAATTTAAATTTAATTGAAATAGATATTAAGTCTCTAAGCATAGAGCACGGTTAATTAAGGTAATTGAATTAGAAATAAGTTAAAAAAATTTGGAAGATTAGATTAAAATCGACTCCTCGAGCCACTCTTCACGAAACCTTATTAATATAATATTGTACTAGGCACGATATCAGTTAATGATTGTGTGTGCCGTACCTTATGAAGCGGTCTGCGGCACGTGACGGCAATCTGGCCACCAGCTATTTGGCAAATGGGACCGCTTAGACCGGGGAGTGGGGACCTTATACGTTACAAGATAAATATGTCCCTAATTTTGAGGGACAGTAGTTTGGGAACACGTTGATTGTTAATACCCAAACTAGTTGATGTTGTGAGTTGTGACTTGGCGTGGGACTAGCAGCTATAGTAAAAAGCAGAAGAGAGAATAATTTATGTAAACAATCATATTCTGTTTAAACTAAAATAATGCTAAATTCAAACACGGGACATTCGAAACTAATAAGCAGTTTTATTGCTCAGATTATAAAACACATGAATAAATATTTGAATTGAATTTATTCATACGACGTGAACTGACGATACCGTTTTTTTTTTTTTTCAATTTGATCCCAAGATTCTGAACCCCAAATGTGTGTTTACATTTTTTATTTTGTCTCGTGACTTTCACTGTAATAATATATAGGCCGTTAAATAAGAGTTGGCGCCTACAATATGTAGCATTATTATAAAAAAAAAATAGTGCAGTTCACTGCTCCTCCATTATTATACTTTAAAGTTTAAATGTGCCAAAATTAATACTTCTAACTTTTCATAATTTTTATAAAAAGAGGTTTATAAAAATATTATGTGATGAAAATATTATGTGATCAACATATTAATATGCCCATAAAACCATCAACTCTAACTAGGTAGTCAATTCTGAAATATACCTAATAATAACTTTTACCACTGATGCTACTCGAACTGGTCACGGATACACATTTTAATCCTCGTAAATAAACTCCTAAACAGATTTATAACGCGATCGCACATTTATTCGCACCTGCGAGCACAGGACAATCTCTATCAGAGAACGAATAATAAAAAAAACAAAATGGCGGTATATCTAGGTACTTATACTCACAAAAAAATGGATTTTAGATAATTGTATGATTTAGCACTTTAGACAAATTTTAAAGAAAAAAACCCGGCATAACCTGCACACAGATCGCATGGTGGCAAGCGATTACCGTATCCCATGGACACCCGAAGCACCACAGAAGTTACAAGGGTATGCCCTTCGGTTTTGATTACCCCAAAGTACCCGCGTAATAAAGTTAGCGCAGGATTTCTATGACACATTCGTGCTAAACTATGGCTCTCCTGTAGTACAATTTTGTTCATATTATTTTCCCAATAATATGGCAATATTGTTTTATTTATTTTGACAAGGCATTGTGCGTATGTCGCATGAGAAACGATAACATTTATCAATTGTTGCGGTTTTTCCAAATACAAAGAGAATTTATGTTTCAATTCGTAATATGAGGCTATTCTGGTCAACCGAACGTGTCAAAATGACGTTCAATTGTGATTTACGAATGTGCTTTCTATTTGTATTCACAAAAAGACTATTTCCCACTGTTTCAATTTTACCTTTCACTTGTAAAGATAAAAATATTAATTGAGAATAATTTTCGTGTATCACATCAGCTGGCTCGTTGGTCTAGGGGTATGATTTTCGCTTAGGGTGCGAGAGGTCCCGGGTTCAAATCCCGGACGAGCCCAAAATATCTTTTTGAGTAAATTTTACGAGGCTGCATCGAGTGTTCCAAGCAGGTTTATACGTTTTCGATTTTCCATGCATTTTTAGCAGACAGTAGACTCTTTAAAGCACTTCTACGATATTGCCTGTCGGTCGGACATGATAGGTTTTATGTATTTTTACATTACGTAAGCACCTCAAACGGTTCGTATAAAAGTGTTATTGTACTTATTCTAAAATTCTGTTATTTCAGAAAATAATAATTCGAAATAGCTAGATCTTTCAGATATTGCTAAAATAAATATCTGCTAGGATTCTGATAGTACATATTAATATAATAATATTATTACTATTTTGTCGGCTTTGCTATTACTTTAGATTAATCAATTATAACTTTATTCTTTTCACTTATAATTTTTAACTCTTATGTCTTATAAGAAATTATTATGAAAAAAAAAATTGTAGTTAGTCTGTGCGGTTAGAAAATTAAACCGTTGTACTGGAGTTGTCCGTATTAGCATACTACACTATTGGGCCGAAACGGTGTACTGTTGATTAATATGTGGAAATGTGGTATTAGGTACCACACAATATGTTACGTTTGTGGCTTACTCATTTTTTTTATATATAATATATCTATGGACGCTTCACACCACGTCAATCTGATCCCGTGGTAAGTTCTCGAAGAACTTGTGTTACGGGTACCAGACAACGGAAATATATTTAATACTTTTATACTATACACATATTTAAGATTTTTATTATATTATACACATATTTAATACACATCCATGACCCAGGAACACAGAAAAACTTTTTGTTCCTTCGGCGGGATTTGAACCCGCGACCTCCGACTTGAGCACCAACACGCTCAATCAACTGAGCCACAGAGGTCATCATGGTATGGTAGTTTAGGCTCTGGATTAAAATATAGGCTACTTTTTATCCCGGTAAAGTACAGTGTTCCCGAGGGTACTGTATTTACGCGGGCGGAGCCGCGGGCATGTGCTAGTTCAAAATATTATGGTCGAGCTTCGATCTCAGTGCGACCTCTCTTAGCAAATAAAGTGTAACAATAGCTGTGTTCCGCGAAAAATGGCGCTTGTTAGCGCTAAAAAGAAAATGAGAAATGTCGGCCAGGATACGTTTACTAACTTCAGTAGCGCTTACATAATCCGCCATTTTGCTTATTTATTTTGAAATCCGTAGGTAGTGTTGAGGATAATGTGTCCTAGTCGAGGAAAATAGCATTTAGCATTGACAGCTTACCGCTTAGCAATCGCCATTTTGCTTGCAAGCGCTTACATACGCCTTTTTCCGCGAAACACAGCCATTAAATGTAACTTTTACACTCTGGCAAAACGCCAGATCCATCTGCCATGTTTAATCACCAATACATTATTTATGCTATATTAATGTGGTTTGTTCCGCATCATTAAACATTTGATGAAAATGGTTCCGAAGACAATTTATCTAAGAGAATAGACAATAGCATAATATATTATGAATTCGTGTATTACAATAATATAGAGTATAGACAGCTGTCCTCTAAATGCTGATACTCAATTTATACTTTGATAAATCTGAGTCTCAGCGAAATGAATCTTCTATTATTCCAACTTAATATTACTAAATAATGTAGATAATATTATATTATATTAAATTATCTTATTTTCAGTTACATAATGGCAAAGTACCTGAGAGATAAAGCTTTTCTCGGAGTTCTAGTACATAGTACGGGAAATACGGTTTGCAATAGACACCTGTAATAAATATTGTGTCACAGTTATTTTATAAATTCTGCAGAACTTAGGTATATCTGATTCTGTTCTCAAAGATACACCTGAGCTTGTTATTCTTCTTTTACAGTATTTGAAAATAAAAAGAACCACAAAAAAATTCATCTGAACGGGATTCGAATCTGAAACATCAGTTTGCCAACAACGCAAAAAATTATACACATACAAAATTGTCCTTCAGACTAACATTAATAAGGTCGAAACTATTTACATATTATTGCACGACGAAAGAAAAAGCATAATATTAGAATAACTTAGAAATACGCGGTTTATCAGGGACAAGACTAAGCTAGTTCGATTATTTTCCTCCAAAACTAATTTTTGTGGCAATTCTTGAAGTCGTTTCCGAAAATCTGATTATAATATTTAAACAAAAATTGCTCGTTCAAAGCATTAGATTATTTAGATTTTAGTTCAAAGAATTTGAGAAGATGATGATTCAATAATGGCAATAATGCAATCATAGGTAGTTATAAATATACAGACGAAAAACAGTGAAAAACAATATCTGATGGTATTTAATCCCCATAATTTCCGAAAATACCATATCGTGTGTCCGGAATCAATATCCAAAACTCAGAATAAGATGACCTTAGCTTGGCAAGACTGATAAATAAACAGGCATGAAACCAAAAACAAACCTTAGACCTCTTGACGAGGATCAATACAACATAAATAAGATCTCACAATGGCTGCCAGAAATCGCCGTCTTAACTCCACTCTCGAGGATCTACGCTCTCAAATATTAATAGCTTATATTGTATTAATAAGAACAACGCTTTTACAAGAATGGAATTATTTCGATGAGGATTAAGCGAAGGGATGAGAAATGTTAAAAGTAAAGTATCGAAATCAGTTCGTCAATTATTCAATGTGAACTGATGAAAAAAAAATTAAATTTGGCGCAATATTTAGAATAGTATAACGAAATAAGCATAAATCAAAGAATAGCACAGACTGGTCTGTGAAGAAAAAATAAGAAAGAAAAAATCACTTCACTGTAGAAAAGCTGTCTGAGCCACAAAATCCATTTCAGTGAACTTCTGTCTAAGGGCACCGAAAATGATGATCTAGGGCTCATTCGATTCGGAATGACCTCTAGAAACTTTCAGAAAAATTTCAAGAGGGGCTCGAACAAATTGCAAAAGTTTTAAACAATTTAGTAAAAAACAAAAAGGGGGTATAGTTTTTTGAAAATATATCGGAAACTAACGCGTCACCGCATTTAGCACTATTTTTACTACACTATTAAAATTATAATATTTACACTATTAAAATTATAAATATTTGTCATAGAGTTCCGGAAGTTAGACCTTTTTGTAGGAAAAATTGTTTTTCAAAATTGGATATCTTTAATATTGTAGTTTCCGAGATATTTTCAAAAAAATATACCCCTTTTTGTTTTTTACTAAATTGCTTATAACTTTTGCAATTTTTTCGAGTCCGTCTTGAAAATTTTCAAAAAGTTTTTAGTGGTCATTCCGAATCGATTGAGCCCTAGGTCATCATTTTCGGTGCTCTTGGACAGAAATTCACTGACAAGAATCTTGTGAATCAGAAGACACAATATACAATAAGTAATTGTATCAAAGTTATTAAGTTCATTTGCGCCGTATTTAAACTAATCCTGACACAAAATAATATAATCATTTATAAATATATTATATAATTTAATTTTAAAAAGTAATATAGGTATTCCATACCTTTGAGAAACGTAACTTTCGCATTCTTTGCATATTGAAATTTTTGCAAGCGCATAAACTGATATTCTTATAACGAAAGGTAAAAAGTGGAAAATTAAATTGGCTTAAAAATGGAGATATCATGAAAGGAACGGAACTCATTTCCAGGCTGTATTATACCTAGGCAAGTCTGTGTCTGACTCGAAAGCGTCGCCTCAGCTAATTTAATAAGAACTAACTGCTATAAATATTATATAAGTCTGTGAGGAGTGTTCATAATATTTTCTCCAATTTGTTATTTTAGTAAGGACTTTGCGTAATATGAATCCCTTTTTGTTTTTATTTTGTTTGGAGACGTACGGCGTCCGCGTCTGTTTGGTTTGACGAATGTGACGAAAGATAAGTTATCAAATCCGTGACTTTAGCTGTGAAATAGCATCGTTATTGTTTAAAATACGGTGTAATATTTATCCAAGATATTGTGCAACATATTTTTAATTTACTACACATGGGCGTACCCGTGGTAGGGGCGGGGGGGGGCAGCTTTCCCCTCCCCCGCCCCTACCCGAACATAAAATAAACGTCAATTTTCCCTAAAATTTCACGTCAAGTTCTCGAAACAGGTATGAGCTGCCCCCCTAGCTGAAATCCTGGGTACGCCCTGGGTACTACATCTGTCAGAGTCTCGCGGCGGATTTTTTGTGAACAAATGGTTTAGTTTTTATGTAACCCATTAGCCTACTTTGTCATTTCCCGTCACCTAGTCTACCTAGTCGGAGTTCAAATACGAAGTTGAAAAAAATATAGGATAAGGTAGACAATCCTTGGTAAGGTCTGAATAATGAAAAAATATATATGATACGTCATATAATATCATAAAATCACCTCTGAAAAAACATGTGTCAATCACTCACTCCTAAAACCAAAAATTTGTGCAGCACCATACATATTTTTTGTGTTAAATAATCAATATATACCATATATTTTAATTTTAAGCGAAAATGTTTGTGATTTGTACAATATTTCAAAAGACGTTTAATAAATACCTTGCTAACACCGTCTTCTACATGAATATAGAAAATAATGCTACGCAAAAAGAATCTTATTGCAATGTGCATACGCGTAGTGTAAATCATTTTGTTTTTGAGCTTAGACCTTGCCTTAATGACCTGTTGCACAATCTTTTAAATATATAAAAGGCAAACCTGACTGACTCATCTATCAACGCACAACCGAAAATACTTAACGGATTTTGCTGAAATTTGACATACAGATAGCTGTAATCCGCTAAGCATCCACTAAGAAAGGATTTTTGTAAATTCGCCCTCTAAGCGGGTGAAAAAGGGGTTTTACGATATATGGAAACCGAACTCCACGCGGACGAAGGCGCAGGCAAAAGCTTGTGTTCTAATAAGTGTCGGATAGCTTATTCGGAAGTTTTGTTGCTGCTTACTTTATATCGAGCGACAGAGACAAAACATTAAATAGGCCCTTAAACTAGAAGACAACGCAGCAGCGTTGAAATAGGATATTCTGGTGAATATATCCTATTTCAATAAAATAATCGTATTACTATCTGAGTATTACATAACAGTCATATATTACGATGTATACCGCAAACAATGCTAGTCGTTAATAATAATTTATACACCGCCATTCTCCTTGCTCCGGCATTGAAAATACACCAAAATACCTGGCATATAAATACGACTTGTTGAAACAGCGTTTATCCCAGCGAATTTTCTTCGAAAACATTCCCTTTTAATATACAGCCAGCATCGTTACTTTTCATCGTACCGTATGCATAGTCATTTTTAGGGTTCCGTAATACTTAAGAACCCTTATAGTTTCGCTCTATCCGTCTGTCTGTCTGTCTGTCTGTCTGTCCGCGCCTCTAGCTCCTGTAATTATGAATATAAATTAATGAAATTTGGTGCAGTTATAGATTGTGTATAGATCACGGTTTCGAGATCATAAAAAAATAATAATTTTATATTTTAGGGGTGGCTCTCCATACATGTGAAGTGGGGATGAAAAATATTTTTTCACTCTACCCCATCGTGTGGGATATCGTAGAATAGGTCTTTTAAAATAAAGGCAAGGTTTCATACATTACTTTTTTATAAAGTTGACCATTTTCGAGTAATCGGCCTCCAAAGTAGTTAGTAAGTTGGTCCCCCCCCTAGCATTAGCAAATATTTTTTCACTCTACCCCATCGTGTGGGATATCGTAGAATAGGTCTTTTAAAATAAAGGCAAGGTTTCATACATTACTTTTTTATAAAGTTGACCATTTTCGAGTAATCGGCCTCCAAAGTAGTTAGTAAGTTGGTCCCGCCCCCTTGCATTTTTAAACTATAGGAGATAGAAACTTGCAAATTTACATGCTAATAGATCATGCTAAAAACTCTTTAGGAAAATTATTGTGAACCAAATCGGACAGTAACTTTTGGAGTAATTAAAAAAAAAGCATATTACGCGTTTATAGTTACGGAACCCTCCTTAGACATGTCCTGACATGCTCTTGGTTAGGTTAGGTTATTTTAGGGAGTAATTATGTGAATTTATTGGCTGATAGTAAGCGATTATCGGTAACTATCGATACCTCAGCTGTAACACGGAAAAGTTTTGAATGCGATAAGAAAGCCAAAAATTTTAAGGAAGTTTGGCCCTGGGTTAAAGTTAAACCCTCGGTTAAATATCAAGCTATGTCTCTCGTAAGGATCATTACTCGACGTAAAATACAGGAAAACTGGGTCGATTCGGTGACTGTGTAAACGTAAAAATTCAACCCTATTGCGAAATAATTTGTGTAAAAAATGCAAAAAGACTCACATACCTACTAAACATTTTACTATGCATAAAATTATGTGTAAAGCTGTTGCCCGCGGCTCCGCCCGCGTATATATCCCATCGAGTATCCCGCAGGAACACTGTACTTTTCTGGGGTAAAAAGTAGCCTATGTTTTAATCCAGAGCCTAAACTACTACTGTACAAAATTTCATCAAAATCCATTCAGTAGTTTTTGCGTGAAAGAGGAACAAACATCCATCCATACATCCTAACAAACTTTCACATTTATAATATTAGCACAGTGTAATAAAGAGATACAGTGGTCCAACGCGTTTGAAGTCGCGCGAAATGCCGCTTTTGTGTAGGTATTCGTCATTGCTGCAGGGTTGTCACAATAATGTGTTTTATTATAATCTGTTCTACATTTTGTGTAGGTATTCGTAGTATGTGTATGTAGAGTACTAGGAATAAAACAAAAAAAAAATATATAGAAGTATTAATGAAGAGTTTTATTATAAAAAATACAAATGCGTATACAAAAGCTCAGGGTTAGCATGATATATATCAATTGATATTTATGCTTGATATATTATATCAAAATTGATATTTATATTTAAAAATGTAAAAGCATGTTTTAAATGTAAAAAATCTTACATCAGCACAGGTCTTATTTTCCGAGAGTTTCACAAGCCTAGGTCATCAAAAACTTGCTATTTGACACGACATTAACTAATCATAGCCGTCGACGCGGCTTGTAACGGCATATGACACCCACGTGACACCCTGTTTTTCGGAAGAAAATTCCTTGTTTGTTATTATACTATTGTTATACCATTTATACCATGTGTCAAATTAATTCGACTGATAAAATTAATACCCTTTTTTTTTGGTTATAAACAAAAGTCATTTTATGGTTTTATGGTTTATTTAAATTGATACTCAAAAGTATCTATCGTTGATTTTTAATTGATTTGAAAACTTTTAATATCAATAATAAATAAATGAGTTTAATTTTACTTCCCTATCTTCAAATTATCAGACATACAAATTATTTCGATTCAACTATTACGAAAAAACATATCAGAGTACCTATGAGATTTGTATGTAATTTTGAAAATATCAAAAATATCGGATAATATATTATAATCAAAGATATCTGATATTTTGATATTTATTATAAATATCGGATATTTACGAACCCTGCAAAAGCTACAAATGCGAAACTGAAAGGTATTTTCGACATTTGGATTTACTAGTTTTTAGATTGCGATTGTTGAATTTGACGATGTAGTTAGTAAATTCTCATACGTAGATACAATTTTATTAAAAATTCTGACGGGAAACAGGCGCATGGTTTTGTATTAAAATTAATCTTCTTTAGCTGTTCATATAATTGACCATTGTAAATAAGTACCTACTCAAACGAAACACTGTCGCAAACCACTTAAAACAATCAAATTAAAAAGCGTCAACCCCGGCTGACGTGTCCCAAGCGAGTGTATGGCAGCTTGGGCTCGCTACCGCCCCTCTCTCACCCCGCACGCCCCGCACGATTGCTCTGTCTAGACGTGTCCGTTGGACGACTGTAGGTAATAGTTCTATAGGCTGTGATATTAGTAAAATGAAATTCTATCAGGGAATCTTATTCATAAGCAACTGTTGTCATAATTTGTTCGTATTAAATTAATAATATGATATCAAACTGACATGGCATTGACAATAAAGTTATTGTATTGTGACTACATGCCGCCATTTTAAGACAAATTATGAGAACACTATTGCTTATAAATAAGATTCCCTGACAGTACAAAACACGATTCATACATACCGTTTGTAAGTACTTAAAATAATTTTAATAAGATTAAGTCTTCAGGTATGGATTTGTCTTGTAGTGTGTTGGATCAAACTACTTAACGGGCATCACTCCATGAGATCGGAGTCAAACCCTCTTCTTCAGGCTTTAGCCTGTCAACGTGCTGTCAACACTCAACATCAGTTTACTTTAGGATTGACAGTACGTTTTACCTACTGGCTGGCCTGAAATGAAAACTGATTATTCATAGATGGAGCTAGATGAATGAGTAAATATAGACAGTGCTATACAAAAAGATTATTCTTCTTGATCTGCAAAGAAACATACTAAAAATTGATTGCAGTTCCAATGTCTCGATAAAACTCGATGGCTAGACTAATTTGGCTAATTTTGACCTTGAAATAGTTGTGGAACTTCAGTTCCACAACTACAACACAACAAAAAGTCACAAAAGAAGAGCTATCATCGCTTTAAACCTTACTCTTGTTTTTTCTATCTTTGAGATAAGTAGCAAAGTCTATTATTAAAGATTAAAAAAAACAACTTTCTAAGAACTAACGTTCGAATATCAGAAACTTTAGCAATCCAGACATCCATTTTATGGTCGACTACTTCACAAAAATGTCCACAAAACTTTAGGATATTATCTCCGGATCTTTGAGTGATGGTAATAAGTTTGGAGAACTATTCACACTTATCAAACTATTGGCCATCAGCTTTGTGTTTAACTTTGTCGAGTTTTTGTTATAAGTCTACCTTTAGTTAATGTGCTTTAAATTATAGAAGGGCTGGAAAAATCGTCTTTTGAAACTTTAAATTGTAATAAATATCTTTTTGATTTAAATTTCTTCCTTCTAACTTCATTCTTTTAATCCGATTTCTAAATACCTTGTTTTCTTTGATTCTATTTTATCACGTTAACTTGCCTCTTCAGTGCCTTAATCCAAGTTTTCGTCGCTAATTATGACGGCTCTTCGAAATGAGAATAAATTACGTTCGCTAACGGCACCTTTCAATAGCCTATCTACCAATAACTATTTGTTAAAAACGTCACATTTGTATCGCAATAAAACCGGCAAATGATACCAAATTTGACGTTTTTAACAAATAGTTATTGGTAGATAGTTTATTGAAACGGGTCGTAAATGACAGCGCTATATTTCAATACCATACATTTTCGATTTCATTTCGATATTTCAATTAGTGGTGTCACCCTGGATCTCCTGGTCCTGGTCTCCTAAATCACAGGTTGTAACAGTATCTGATAACAAAATGGTAGGTTAGATTTTATGTTAGGTGTACCATCAAGATATTTTTAGATGAATTTCAACTATAATAGTCTGAAACAGATTGCACTGCAAAAAAAACTTAAAAGTATCCAAATAAAAGTAGACAATACATCAATAGTATATCGTGATGAATCTATCCAGATAGCTACAGACAAAGACTAGTGAGCGCGATCTACGCAAATGTGCCCCATTTGTTCCTAGATCGAACATTCGCAGAACAAACTGAAGTAATTGAAATGGAAGCTGAGGAGATCTATTATGGATTGACAATATTGAGATGGCATTGAGTCGAGTCATGATCATCATCAGTCATTTGCGCTAATAAATATGACGTTGTGTAAAATCAATTAATCACTTTTGGAAATCATTTTATTTAAAGACTACATGTTGCCCACGACTTCGTACGCGCGACAGGAAATCCCATGAGAACCATGCATTATACCGCGATAGGAACTATCCTTTGACCTTCTTTATCTACTCTATATATATGCCAAATTACATCAAAATTGATTCACTTGTTTCGGAACCTATTCGATGTAAACAAACAAATATTTCCTCTTTATAATATTTGTTACATATGTAGGTACCGGGTACCGGGTAGAAAAAATATCTTGTTAATGTTGCTAATCTTGTCGTCTATCACGAGAATTATTTTCATAATTATCTATACTAGTATAATAAAGATTAAAAGTTTTTTGTTAGTTTGCTTATTTGCATTAAACAGGCTCCGAAACTACTGGACCGATATTTATGAAATTTGGCTCAGATGTAGAGTAGACCACGGGGAAGGACATAGGCTACTTTTTATCGCGGCAAAATTTACGGTTTCTGCGAAATTAACTTTTGCGCGCACGAAGTCGCGGGCAACATTTAGTACTATCTGAACTCAGAATAAACAAAATATGTTTTATAATCGTATACAAAGAAAAATGTTTTGCAGTATGGCATAATTTGCTGTATGGAAACTTCTGCAAAACTTGCACCATTGCAAGTTTGGAAAATAGAAATAATCCTTTGAACAAAAATCTACTTTGAATCGTCTACTGTCTAGCCACCGTAGTCACCGTAGTATAGGATTTACTCATAACAAGATGTTGCCCACTCGGTCGAGTAGAAATCCGAATATCGTGTCTGAGCCTTTAGCTAAGTTGCCGTTGCTAATAGGGGATCGGACTACATCTAAAATATTCAGTTACAATAGTATACTCAGAAATATTGAGGCATTACTACTTGGTAAATGTAAAAAAATATATTATTTTATGTTCAGTTTAGTAATTAGATACATCTAATAAGAACACAAAAGTTATTTTCTTTTTTTGCTAAATTAGTATACAAAACCTACATAATTAGTTTACTTACATCATATACAAAAACATTTATTATGATAAGTATGAACTATAGGAGATATTAAAAAATATGTTCCTACGCCCTTATACTTCATACAAATTTTCCCACATGTGACGTCAAACATGGGTACGACTTTGATAGTGAATACAGTTCAATTTCGGATCGTTTTATTAAAAACTAGCGACCCGCCCCGGCTTCGCACGGGTACAATGTATATATCTGTATAATCTATGGGTACAATACTGATACTAATACTGCGACTACCTCATAGATCTAAACTCGCCCGCACACCACCTTGCCATTTCGCCTTGGTGATGCCTACTTCGCAACGGGCCGTGGAGCAGAAATCGTAATATTTTAATTTCGCCATAACTTCAAAACCAAACGTCCAATTTTAATCATTTAAAGACCAAATATTATCTACATAAACTGTACTTAGTGATAAAATAATTTATTTTGATAAGGATTAATAGCATGAGTAAAATAAACGCGTTTAAATGTAGTCCAATAAAAAATCAAGATTTCTAAATAAAAAAATGGTTGTTGTGCCTCACTCGACATAGATAGGTATAGTGTGTCGCGGACATTTTTGTAGATATTTATAAGATCTACAATTGATTAGAACATTTTATGGTCCTATCTTTTATAGTTTAGGCAGCGTACGCAAAATAAGTAACTTTTCTGGTTGATTTTTTACACCTTGTGTGCGAAAACCCCAAATATCTTACGGAACCCTATTTTTTTCCAAAATAAAATTTAGCCTATGTTACTCGTGGATAATGTAGCTTTCGAATGGTGAAAGAATTTTTGAAATCGGTCCAGTACTTTTTGAGCCTATTCATTACAAACAAACAAACAAACTAACAAACAAACAAACAAACAAACAAACAAACATACAAACAAAGTTTTCCTCTTTATAATATTAGTGTAGATTACGCGCCGCGTCGCATCTCAGTGTAAGCTGACCTTTACTTTCAGCAACCGGACGTGTTAACAAGGACAGAACTCAAACGGAGACATACGAGCCAGCCAGTTAGCGATAACCCTAACATCCACCACACATAAAATGTTACGGCTACTTTCATGATACACTAAACTAAACTATCACTATCATCAACATGTCCACACTCGAAATTACAATCTACCTCCTTCTGTCAGAGTTCAAAGTCGTTTAACCGAAGTGGGCTAGTAAATTCTGTCCTAGATGTGTTTTTTTACCGCTGTCATAATACAAGATAAAATATTTTATGGTATTGGTTTCGGATCCTGTTTTGGCTAGGCTGAAAAAAAAATGTTAGCTACATAAAGAAAAAATATATAATTCTCTATACCTTAATACATAAAAGAAAGTCATGTTAGTTACACTATTTATAACTTAAGAACGGCTGAACTGATTTAGCTGAAAATTGGTGGGTAGGTATCTTAAAACTAGGAGAAGGACATAGGAATAGGATACTTTTTTCCGATTCCCTTGATCCCGTTCCCGATTCAAAATTCTCCAAAAGAAAAAAAACGGACTCAAGTTTCGAGAACAGCTGAACCGATTTGGCTAATTATGGTCTTGAAATAATTGTGTAAGTTCAGGGAAGGTTTAAATGGTGAGAAGTATTGGAAAAGGGGTAGGTTGTAGGAGTAGGTGTAGGACTAGGACCTAGGTTCCATTGTAGGTAGGGTTACCATATCTCAGGATTTGTCCTGAGATTTCAGGATTTTTCGAGTCTTCTCAGGATTCCGGCCGGATTTAGCGAATCTAGTGATAGCTCAGGATTTTCAATAAAACACAGGTTACATTTTAAATATCTCTCTTATTAAACTACTAAAAATAATTTTCTTTTAGTAACAATTGCAGTTTAAATCAATACTTATTTATCAAAGTGAAACAAACTAAAAATAATTTTCTTTTGGTAACAATTGCAGTTAAAATCAAAAAAGTCGCGTAAAACGCGTGCGCAAGATAATAATACGTTTTTGAGAGAAAATTCTCAAGCTGCAGAAAATCTCAGGACTTTTCCATGGAAATCAGGCCTTTTCTCCGGACTTTTGATTTTTTCATCTGGTAACCCTAATTGTAGGTGAAGTCATTTATTTATTTCACTTCATATTTTAGATAGAATAACGTGTGTTGGGACAGCTAGTAATATATAAAAGAAAGTCGTGCAAGTTACACTATTTATAACTCAAGAATGGCTGAACCGATTTGGCTGAAAATTGGTGGAGAGGTATCTTAGAACTAGGAGATGGTCATAGGATACTTTTTATCGCGTTCCCGAAGGACATGACATAAAACGTGGTATTTTGTATAATAATAGTGGTAGTTTAGACTCTGGCTTATTACATAGGCTACTTTTTATCTCGAAAA
The DNA here is from genome assembly GCA_905404095.1 of Glaucopsyche alexis. Lineage (NCBI taxonomy): Eukaryota > Metazoa > Arthropoda > Insecta > Lepidoptera > Lycaenidae > Glaucopsyche > Glaucopsyche alexis. Next base: position 1,532,972 of record FR990060.1, read on the forward strand.
AGTACAGTTTTCCCGTGGGATATTATATTTATTTACCGCGGGCAAAAGCTAGTAAAATATATAAATAGAAATAAAACATATCAATAGGTATAAAATATATTTAAACGCGAAACACAACAATAAATCCCATTTGATCCCGATTTATTGCTACAGTTTCACAAATAAATTAGAAAAAAAAAAGAATTTGTTCAATTTGTTTTAGAATATACCTCTGATTCCGTCGGTTAATGTACATAATATATACAGGATGTCCCAGAAGTCGACGTCGTCCCTTTGAAGGCTGATAGACCAGCTCATGACTCACCAGAATATCGTAATATGACCTTAGTAAAAAATCTTTAGTTTTCGAGATATTGGCACTTTTAATAATTTCTTAAAAATTACACCTCATGTCAGTTTTTAGATTGTCGCAACTACAATTTCCCGTATTGTGGGATACAAATTTGTATTGCGGAATCCTGACTAGTTCTGCTATTGACCACGGTTATAAACAAAGCTAATAGAGTTTGAACTTTGTAGAAAAAAAGAAAACTTTTCCCTAATCGTGATTTCAAAAACTTTTTCTCCTAACTTTCACTATCCATACTGAACAAAAAATACACCACACTAACCTGGGTTGTTACTTTAAAAAGTTGCTCATTTTATGTAGTTTTTCAAATAGTAAAATAGTTGCTATTAATCTACGTCAAATTTTTTTTTTGCTATTTTAAGTGCACAGAGAACACATTTTGAATGTTTTTCTTTAGTTAGAATTTCGAACAAAAACACTCGTTACATTGAAATCAGCCAGATGTTTACTTAAAAATTGTACGTTGAAGTTAATTAATTAATTAACTTAATTCATGCTTACTAAACTTAGAAACTAAACAGAATACAAGGATTATTTTTAAACTGTAAGGAGAAATGCAAAGAAGGAGAACACATTAATAATATCATTTAATGAGTTAGACTCTTTAGAGTGAGAGTAGGTAACGACACGCACGTCTTTTGTTTGTTCTATACATGAGTTTGTTTATTAGTTACAAGTACATTACGCTATTGATGTGCATCGTTTTGTTGTTTTCTTACTTTTAACGGATTTTGCATTGTAATCTGGACTTCGTTTGCCTAGTAACTCGGACTTAAGTGTGCTTGGAGACAGTAAAGAACTGACATGGCTCTCTTCTGGACTTTTATGTTTCTGTGATACGCGTCTAGTATACCAGTCATTATGGCGTATACTATACATCAGTATGCTAACATGCATTACATTTACGGGGAATGGTGGCAACGGTGCTGCTGCAGCTAATTTGTATCGCAAAAGGTTAAGGTACTCAAGTCCAGATTACAATGCAAAATCCGTTAAAAGTAAGAAAACAACAAAACGATGCACATCAATAGCGTAATGTACTTGTAACTAATAAACAAACTCATGTATAGAACAAACAAAAGACGTGCGTGTCGTCACCTACTCTCACTCTAATGAGTCTAACTCATTAAATGATATAATTAATGTGTTCTCCTTCTTTGCATTTCTCCTTACAGTTTAAAAATAATCCTTGTATTCTGTTTAGTTTCTAAGTTTAGTAAGCATGAATTAAGTTAATTAATTAATTAATTAACTTCAACGTACAATTTTTAAGTAAACATCTGGCTTATTTCAATGTAACGAGTGTTTTTGTTCGAAATTCTAACTAAAGAAAAACATTCAAAATGTGTTCTCTGTGTACTTAAAATAGCAAAAAATTTTTTTGACGTAGCTTAATAGCAACTTTTTTACTATTTTAAAAACTTCACAAAATGAGCAACTTTTTAAAGTAACAACCCAGGTTAGTGTGGTGTATTTTTTGTTCAGTATGGATAGTGAAAGTTAGGAGAAAAAGTTTTTGAAATCATGATTAGGGAAAAGTTTTCTTTTTTTCTACAAAGTTCAAACTCTATTAGCTTTGTTTATAACCGTGGTCAATAAGCAGAACTAGTCAGGATTCCGCAATACAAATTTGTATCCCACAATACGGGAAATTGTAGTTGCGGTAGTCTAAAAACTGACATGAGGTGTAATTTTTAAGAAATTATTAAAAGTGCCAATATCTCGAAAACTAAAGATTTTTTTACTAAGGTACGATATTCTGGTGAGTCATGAGCTGGTCTATCAGCCTTCGAAGGGACGACGTCGACTTCTGGGACATCCTGTATACTATAATTGTGTTTTGACAAGCAATATATGGTCGGGTTTCACATAATCGAGTATTTAAGCTAATCGAGATAAAGAGTTTGAATTGTAATGAGTTTGATAAAAAATGTGACCAACATAACATCAATACTAGGAATAAGCACAAGCTGGCTGTGCCAGTGACTAGACTCAGTAAAATAAGCAATTCTCTTAAAGGTCAGTGTATACGTATAAACCTTTGGTACACAAATGTCTTAACTACTTTTTTAAATTTATTTATTGACAAATTTTTCACATTTTCTGGGAGTTTATTATAGAAACGTTTCTATAATAAACTCCCAGAAAATGTGAAAATTTGTCAATAAATAAATTTAAAAAAGTAGTTAAAAGACATTATAAAGGTTATTATAAAGTTAAAGATTTCATTGAGGACAGCACACCCTGGGAATAAGATGACCCTATGAGGCAATTTCAGCTCACTAGTTATACAAAGTACTTCTATACTGTAATATATTGTAATTTTTTTTTGTTTACATGTTTTTTTGTTGTTGTATTGTACTTACATGAAAATAATAATTAAGCTTATATTTAAATATAGTAAAAAATGTATTAATGAAAAACGTCTAAACGTCTTTAGTATTAATTTTTGTATAAAGTTTTTAGTAGATCTGCAACGAATGTTTTTTTAAATTCTTATTCTTAAAAATATAAATATAAACATCATAACAGCTGTCATCTCATGACATTTCGTAACGTGACAGCTCTTGAACGCGTTCAACGAAGTTAAACCGACGAAATCCGGAGTTCAGAATAAAGTCAGCTAAGCTACAATCGTATTTAGCTTATTTTGGAGAAATAAAATTTGGATTCTTAAACTCGTTCAGCATTAAGCGAGTTTTAGGGGCGATTTCACCATTCGCAATAAAAACTTCGTTTTATAAAACTTAGTTCTCACTAAGCGAGTTCATGCGTCTCGTTTTACGTCGAACGGGTTTCACCATATTTACGCTAATCGCGATAACGAAAACTGAGTTAAAATATTAAAGACGTAAAATATATTTCGAAAAGTGTGTTTTTCTAGAAATTCGACTTCTGTGAACTACCTAATGTGATATTAAACACAAATGAATACTGATTTTATAAATACAAACATGACAACCGTCATCTTATGAAACTTCGTACATGATAGCTCTTGAACGCGTTCAACGAAGTTAAACCGACGAAATCCGGCGTTCAGAACCTAAACTCAGCTTAGCTGGAAACGTGTTTCGTTTACGTTGGTGAAATGCAATTCGGAGTTATAAGCGCGTTTAAACGCGCAAAGCGAGTTTATTGTATACTGAGCGCGTTCAATTTTATTGGTGAAATCGCCCCTAAGGGGCGATTTCACCAATGAAATTGAACGCGAAACAGAATAAAAACTTCGTTTTATAAAACTTAGTTCTCACTAAGCGAGTTCATGTGTCGATGTCAATCTCGTGTTACGTCGAACGGGTTTCACCATATTTACGCTAATCGCGATAACGAAAACTGAGTTAAAATATTAAAGACGTAAAATATATTTGGACAAATGCGTTTTTTTAAGAAGTTCGATTTGTGAGAGCTACCAAATGCGATATTAAACACAAATGAATACTGATTTTATAAATACAAACATTACAACTGTCATCTTATGAAACTTCGTACATGATAGCTCTTGAACGCGTTCAACGAAGTTAAACCGACGAAATCCGGAGTTCAGAACCTAAACTCAGCTTAGCTAGAAACGTGTTTTGTTTACGTCGGTGAAATGCAATTCGGAGTTATAAGCGCGTTTAAACGCGCAAAGCGAGTTTAGGGTATACTAAGCGCGTTCAATTTCATTGGTGAAATCGCTCCTAAGTTTAAGAGTATACTGATCGCGTTCAATTTCATTTGGTGAAATCAGACCTTAGTAATAAAAGGTCGAGCTGGATTAACTTTGAATTCCCTGAGTGCTCCGTTGATCAATTTAGTACTGATTCACCTTTAGGCTTCATATTGTGCTAGAAAATTCTGTTTTATCTGAGGCATCGAAATTCTGAAATATGTACTAGGTACATGTTGCCGGTGACTTCAAGCGCGCAGTAGTCAATAAATAAATAAATAAATCTTTATTCGAAATTTTTAGACATTACAGGACAGTACAAAAAACAGTAACATCATTAAAAAAAAAGAACAAAGAAAATACCGCCGGAACCGTAAATTTTACCAAATTGTATAGTTGTTTATGTCCTTCCCTTAGTCTACCCTATATTTGTGTCAAAATTCATCAAAATAGGACCAGTTGTATCGGAGCATACTCAATGCAATGGAGCAAATAAAAAAAAACATATAAAGTATTAAATCTTTCCTCTCTATTTTATTACTATATGATGCGCACTACTTTGTGCGAGCAAAATGAAATCCCTCAGGAACAGTACATTTTGCCGCTATAATCATCCATACATCCAGCGTCACAAACTTTCACATTGTTTGTTACTCTTTCACGCAAACATTTCAGAACGGATTTTGATGAAATTTGGTGTTGTGGTAGTTTAGGCTCTGGATTTAAACATAGGCTACAAAAAGTTCAGTGTTTCCGTGGGATACTATATTTACGCTGGCAAAGCCGCGGGCGATAGCTAGTATTAATTATTATATTTTATTTCCCCTTGACCTAGAACGTGCAAAACGTAAAGTGTACAGTACGCAAAATTTAATATTTTGCGTATTGTACAGATTTTGCGCACATCATATTAATTTGCGTATTGTATATTTGTACATTTTGTGTAATTGCAAATTTTCGCCAAATCCTACTCCTATTAAAACTAGTTTTTGCCCGCGATTTCGTCCGCGTGGAGTTCGGTTTCCATACAAAATGTTAACCCCTTTTCCACCCCCTTAGGGGATGAATTGTCAAAAATCCTTTCTTAACTGATGCCTACGATTACAACTATCTGTATGCCACATTTCAGCATAATCCGTTGAGTAGTTTCGGCTGTGAGTCAGTCAGGTTTGCCTTTTATATATTTAGATATGTAAGTTTGTGAGGGTGGAAGGATGGATGTTTGTGACTGTTTCACGCTACTACTGAACGTATTTTGTGTAACTTTTTTATGCCGAAAGAGTACAGTGTTGCCGTGATATAAAGGCAGACGGAGCCGCGGACAAAAGCTAGAATAAACTATAAATGATAAGTATACCTTGCTTCATCTGAATATAGAGTTATAGGTTGTAAAATTTGATTGGGTCGCTTCAAAACTGAAGGTTTATGGAGAAGAGACGTGTCAGAGAATCTCAAAATGAAGTCTTTAGAATGTTTATAGAGCGCTCTTAATTTAATAGCACATTCAGTGAAAATGATACTTCGTTACGTAAAGGTTACAGGAAATAGGTACGTCCTCATCTTTGATCGTCATATTATAATAATAATTATTAGTAACTAAATGTTGCCCGCGACTTCGTGCGCGCAAAAGTTAATTTTGCGGAAACCGTACATTTTTCTGCGACAAAAAGTAGCCTTTGTCTTTCCCCGAGGTCTACTCTATATTTGTACTAAATTTCATCAAAATCGGTCCAGTAGTTTCGGAGCCCATTCAATGCAAACAAATAAACAAACTTTTTCTCTTTATTATACACTGTGTCCCGACAGCTATATCGGAGCCTTTAGGGGTAAAAAATATGGCATTTTTATCGACAAATTGCTCCTCAAATTTTATTTTTCTCTCACGTTTGTAAAATGGCAGCCATTTTGTTTTTTGGTAACCAAGACCCGGACTCTCGTATTAATTCGACCAACACTACTCATGTAAATATCCTAGGAACATAAAAAAGGTCTCATTTAATCTAAACTATCTAAACATGTGGACAATAATTCACAACCACTATGTTTTAATTTTCTATGAACAGAAAAACAAAAAAAGGTAATTTAAAAAAAATATAGTTTTTTCTTTGGTGTATTTTTTAAATTATTGGCTTTTTGTGAAAAATGTAGACCATTAACCTGCTTGTTTTTTGTTCGAAACGACCGTACTTTCTTAAATTTTATTATAGTAAACTATACAATATATTCTATGACGATGCCTTCGAAAACCGTGTCCCTTAGGCTAAAAACTCACGGAGCGATTTTCAGTCGCGCACTCCGCGATCGTTGCAATTTTATTTCGAAACTCACGAGACCGATTATTCTCGCGATTACACAGTCGCCGCGGTAGCGATCATCACCCGCAAACGTGGCGGGCGAAAATCGTAAGACGGGCGACTGAAAAACAGACAAATCTAAACATTACACCCGGTCTAGGCTACTCGCGAAGTAGGCCGAGATTTGCCGAATAAGACAGTGTGGGTACGCACTTCGCTTCGCCTTTTCGTACTTCGGGTTACTTCGCGGAGCACTTCCTCGGCCTACTTCACGAGCAGTCTGGACAGGGCCACAGAATAAATATTAGTTAGGGCACAAGAATTTCGCCCGCCAACCGATCGCAGAGCGCGCGGGCGCAAATCGCCGAGGCTGCGGGTGATCGCAGCCCGCGCGATTCTACACGATTGTACTAGTCTCCCGCCGCCGCCGCCCGGTGCAGCGACACCCGCAAACAACGGCGCACGCCGCGATCGTAAAGGTGAATAGCGCACCAGGGATGTCAGACGTTCCAACTTCTCGGTATACATACTAGGTTTTGGTTCCACGTACCATGTACCAAGACTACTCAGTCCTTGTACGCAAAAATACCAAGATTGGCCCTTGACCGACAAAAATACACTGACCATATAGAATAACCGGCAAATTTCAAAGATGCATGTAAAAAAAAATCCAATCAGATTTCCCTCATAATATAAAACTTTTTTATAGCAAGCAGTCTCGATAAATACTTACCATTTTCCATGCGTTAATTTGAAATATGCTTGATGGCGTAATGGTAAGGTGCTCCGCTCTCAATCTAGAGGTCCCGGGTTCAAGTCCCTCGATTTTTTTTTATTATTATTTTTTTAATTTTTTTACAATTTTATCTATTTTTTTCAATATATTTTACATTTTATACCCGAAATGCAATATAATATCAGAAAGATATGTTTAAAATGATATTTCTTCCGTGCGTTCGACATTTACTGCCCTCTATTAAGAGTTTTTTTTTTTTTTTATGAAATATGGGGGCAAACGAGCAAACGGGTCACCTGATGGAAAGCAACTTCCGTCGCCCATGGACACTCGCAGCATCAGAAGAGCTGCAAGTGCGTTGCCGGCCTTTTAAGAGGGAATAGGGTAATAGGGGAGGGTAGGGAAGGGAATAGGGTAGGGGATTGGGCCTCCGGTAAACTCACTCACTCGGCGAAACACAGCGCAAACGCTGTTTCACGCCGGTTTTCTGTGAGCCCGTGGTATTTCTCCGGTCGAGCCGGCCCATTCGTGCCGAAGCATGGCTCTACCACGTAAAAATCTATTAAGAGTATACGAAATTAAAATATTATTTTTATTCACTGGGATGCGACTTCCGACACAGTTTATCTATCAGTGCATAGATTATACAGATATATACTAGATCAGTGTTTGCAGCGCCAGAGCGGAGCGCAGGCGTACCAGTTTGTCATCTCCAATCTGACATCCCTGCAGCGCACCTATACGATTCGATTCCTGCGGCGCAGATAGGTGTGCGGCGTTGCATACGATTTCATACAAATCTTTATAAAATTTTATGACTTCGGCGCGTATAGGTTTATTCACCTTTAATCGCGTCGTGAGTTGTGCTTTAATTTTTACATGTAACTTATTTGCATTCTACAGAAGCTGCGGGCCCGCAATCGCGGCGGGCGTGAGTTCTTCGCCTTAAGATGATGAAAATGTGACAACATTCGTCTTATTCTTCACTTACTGATAAAGGATGTAACATATTATTTGTTATTTTTCATTTCATCTCATTTCGATGAGTGGTCGGGTTTTCCTGTTGATCTTAACCCAACTTTTTGATCTCAATGCCTTTCCAATACATTTAATGTAAGCTCATTTATCGTGATGATAACATGTTTGTTTTGCGAGAATTGTTCAGGTATAGGTAATGGGAATCTATTATAGTATGACCACGAGTTCAATGTCATTCGGGAATTGTCCTTTTTAGGGTGCTGTAGTACAAGGAACCCTTATAGGTTCGCTCTGTCCGTCCGTTTGTCTGTCTGTCTCTCCTGTAATACCTAATGAATACAGATTTTGGCATCATAAAATGCAATATAATTATGTATATATTTTAGGGGTTACCTACATAATATTAATATGATTTAAAAAATATTTTCGCTTTACCGTACGTGTGTGTAGTATCGTTGAATTATTTCTTTCATAAAGCAAACATCGTTTATTAATCGGCCTCCAAGTGGTTTACGAGTTGGCATTTCTAAACTAAAGAAGATTAGTATAAAATAGTATAATAGTAGAAAAATATATAGTAATCCATCCTCACAAACTTTCACATTTATAATATCAGTGTGACATCACGCTAAATGATAAATTTATGCTAAATTTGCTTTGTTCGGAAATCCGGAATGTGGTAAATTCGAATCCCGGTCAAATAAATATTTTTGTGATTCTTTTAATTTATCACAACTCCGAGTAAAGCTTGGTTACATAAGTACAGGTCGCGCAACGATCTTTCGACAAAAGTAGAGGGGGTATGCGCAGAAGTCAGTTTTTGGGCAGGGGTGGTCGACTTTGTATGAATGACCTTGGACCAAAAAGGGGGCAGTTCGGTGCGACAAGAATGGTTATATTTCAATATATCGCTCTCTGTCTTACATGGTTAATATTGCATAAAAGTTACTTAAAAACCACAACAGATGGCGCACAACAGACACTATGCCGCTTCTAGATCGCGCTATCGAAAACACTAGACGTATGTATTTAAGGGCTCACGAACATTTTGTGACGTATAGTTATGATTTGTGCGTGGAGGTGGTCGCTCGGTTTTGTTGGAATGCAAAATTTAGCTCTAAAGAGAAATTTAACGTTAACTTAAACTTTAATTACGTATCTTCAATTTACCGCCATATTCATATAATCAAAATTCAAATATTTAGTCCTCCTTTGTTGGAAGGCGGTTAAAAGTTTGAGGGGGCAGCTCACTAGAGGCACTATTTTGGTCCCAATTTTTTTGTATGAAGTCGACCTTCTTCTCCGCGAGTAATAGTGTTCTGTGTTTTTGGGAGTGTTTGGCGGTAGCGGGTTTGGGAGGGGAGGTGTGGATGCGCCGAACGCATGCCGAACATGGCTGCCGACACGCTATTGGTACGTTAGTAATATAATATATTCTTTGCTATTGGTCACATGCGCGAACGATCCCCTCTACTTTCACTGAGCGCTCATAAACCGTTGCGCGACCTATACTAATAGTATAAAGAAGACATAACCCTCTAGCAAAGAATATATATTACTACCAAGTATCGTGTCGTCAAACAGGATCATAAAGTAGGTACCTGTGTTTTATAGTACCTACTGTAGAGTGTAGACACCATAAAACAAATCCAAACAACGTGTATCCAACTCCGCGATTGAATTTAGTACAGCTATTTATTTACCTAAATGGACGTCCTTAAATGGACGTGGAGTTCACCTGATGGAAAATATAAAAATGAAATCGATTTTATCTTGATAAACAAACCTAGTAGGTATAGTTCAAAACACTGAAGTATAAAATATAAATTTTCCATCTGACCACGGTTGTAAACTGTAAACGGTTCAAGTTACCCAAAAATATGTATGAAAGAATTATTCCTCTTTAAATTATCTAAAAAAATGTCTGCTACACTATATGTCTATCTTTTAAGATATATAAATCAAAATTAGTCGAAATTAAGGCATTATTACGCCATCAGTAATTGACGGGGACGAAGTCGCGGACAACAGTTACTTTATACTAATATAATTAAAGAGGAAACGTTAGTTTGTTTGCATTGAATAGGCTTCGAAACTACTGGACCGATTTTGATGAAATTTAGCACAGATCTAGAGTAGATCACGGAGAAGAACATATTATGCTACTTTTTATCGTGGCAAAATTTGCGAGATTTCCTTTTGCGCGTACGATGTCGCGGGCAACAACATCTATTATTGAATATACATTTAACAGTTAGACATATCCTACTACTATTTAAAATGTGAAAGTTTCTGAGGATGGATGTATGGATGGATGGATGTTTGTTACACTTTCACGCAAAAACAACTGAACGGATTTTAATGAAATTTGATATCGAAGTAGTTTAAGTTCTGGATTAGCGTATGGTACTTTTTGTCTCGGAAAAGTCCAGTGTACCCGTCGGATACTGTATATACGCGGTCGAAACCGAAGACATTAGCTAGTTAGTCTATAAATCAATGGATTCTATGGAAAATACAAAACAACAACTATCATCTGCTCCACTTCAACTATCATTGTTTCACTTAAAAACCCGTCGACCGCACAAAGGCGTTCGCACCACATTTGCACGAATTCCATTTTAGTCGAGCCGTTTGTCACGCTAGGGTCACCGCCGTTTAAATTTTCCACGCGAAAATCCGGACATTCGCGTGAAATAAAGCCTTTCGGCGACACCTTTAAAATCACTGAAATTGTTGGCCAAATTTAAAATTCTCGCGTCAACCGTCCTCTGCAGGCCAAACCGCAGAAATAAGGTTAAATTGCGGAACTTTGACACCCCTAGTTTGGCTCAAGCGTTAAGAGCATTGATCGGCGCGAGACTCAGATTTCACGAGAAACGCTACTTTTCAAATGCGTCTATATCTAACAAAAACTGGTTATTCTGATTTTTACATGTAAAAAAACACTAGAAAATATTGTATTCTAATTTTTCACTTATCATTTATTTTAAAATAATTTCAAACTTTTGAATAAAACTGACAAAAATAGTTAGCTATTGTAAATATTATATGTTTATAAATTGTTTTTAAAAAATGTAAGCGGTTTTAGCTATTATATGTTTTGAAATTGCCCCTGAACCTAAAGTTGTAAAAACTTCTGGTTAGTTTTGTCAGTTTTATTCAAAAGTTTGAAATTATTTTAAAATAAATGATAAATGAAAAATTAGAATACAATATTTTCTAGTGTTTTTCTACATGTAAAAATCAGAATAACTAGTTTTTGTTAGATATAGACACATTTGAAAAGTAGCGTTTTTCGTGAAATCTGAGTCGCGCGCCGATCAATGCTCTTAAACAGAGGAACGATTAAGGGGATTTTATGTAAATGTAATTAGTTTCAATTTGCGATTTTTCTCTTTTTTAGGGTCAGGTCGTACACGGACGATACACGACGCGGAGCTACATTGTTAATATATTATAGTTATTCAAAATTGATCTTTATTAATTTCAAATTACTTGATTTTAATAGAATTTGAGTATTTGGCCTCAAATCTAAGAAATTATTGATTTATATGAAACTTTGAATTATATGATCAAAGATTTAATTAAAGTTAATATTGAAATGCTTCTGATTTTTAAAAAACTTGTAGCTAATTAAGATACCTTTCTTTTTATAAACAAATAGAAAAGACGTGATGAAAATACCGAAACTTAATATTAAAAGCATATTTCAACGTGAGAGCGAAATTTTACATCAATTGAAATTCCAGGTGGAAATTTTATTTGAAAATCATACAAATTTATGTAGATAAATGCGAACTTTTTTGCATCCCGACTATTATTCAAAAGTATAAAATGAAAATATGATAATAAAAACGGGCCAAGTGCGAGTCGGACTCGCGCACGAAGGGTTCCGTACAAAACAGCAAAAAACCGTTTTGTTGAATGGGAGCCCCCCATAAAAAATACGTCTAGATGTTGCTCGCGACTTCGTGCGCGCAAAACGGTAAATTTATCCGCAATTCGAAGTAGCCTATGTCCTTCCACGTGGTCTACTCTACATCTGTGCCAAATTTCATCAAAATCAGTACAGTAGTTTCGGAGCCTATTCAATACAAACAAACAAATTTTCCTCTTTATTATATTAGTATAGATATAGATAAAGTATAGATTATTCTATTTAAGTATTAATTCTTCTTTTAGCGGCAACAGAAATACATTATTAGCTGTGAAAATTTCAACTGTCTAGCTATCACGATTCGTGAGATACAGCCCGGTGTCATTGACAGACAGACGGACAGACGGACGGACAGAATACACAGTCTCAGTAATGGGGTCGAATTTTTACCCTTTGGGTACGGATTACGGAATTCTAAAAACGATTTTAAATGCTGTTTTCTTTTCCATTTGAAAGGGGAATTGAAGTGCTAAAGTTAAAGCGTTTTTAAAATGTTGAATAATAACTAATAACTAACTCCCCACACCGATCTCGGTATCGGTGGCCATTTTATTGAAACCAGGCCAGTTAAGCAGGAATAATCTTATAGTGCCCAAGTGTGTGCGCAGTACACAAGAGCACTCTCTCTTCCTTTACTCTCGTAATCCAGTGGGATCGATAGCCGACACGACTGACGAGAGATCAGGCGCACGTCCGACTTTTTGCATGCCCATCCGACGCATGGATCATCTCTCTTGTCAGACAATCAGGTGATCAGCCTGCATTGTCCTATACAAACTTGGAAACAACATTTTTTGTTGTTCCAATGCGGGAATCGAACCCTCGACCTCCGAGTCGAGAGCCAACGCTCTAACCACTAGACCACGGAGGCTGTTAAAATGTTGAATGTACATCTCATTATACTTTTCATAATAGTGTTCATCATCAGCATCATTAATTTACCCCCTTACTAATAAAACTATTTATCCAGTAGATAAGCAATACAATGTTTTGTCCTTGTCTATGAATAGATGGGTGGATGTTTTCTTACTCTTACGGGTAACTGAACAGATTTTAAGCTTCGGGATAACAATGTACTTTCGGGATATAAAGTAGCTTAATTAGCTGCTTTTTATCCCGAAAGTACAGTGTTCCCGTGGGATACCGTATTTATGGGGGTGGAGCCGATAATAAATTTTTAAAACGTTTGTGTGCTTATTATAAATTCAATGGTTTCATTAACGATTGCACACCTTGGGAATAAGATGGTCCCCTGCAAGGCTGCTTCTATGTACTTACTTATGTATCTTTTTGACTTTTGTTATATAAGGTTCGTAAAAATCAATTACGGATATTTTGGGCATATTATGATCTACTGCTTATGTATAGAATATGTTTAGACAGAAAAATAATTATTGTTATACTTATAATATATACTTGAAAAAAAAATTTCTTTATATGGGGCTTGGGAGAGTTTGCGTTGAGCGGTGATTCACCTATTATGAGATGATTTTTTAACTTTGAGTATGACAATAATTTTGTTACCTAAACATCTTTATATTATGAGCAGTACTTATATGTATATACCCAAAATATCCGGAGTTGATTTTACATACACATACATACATATAATCACGCCTTTTTCCCGTAGGGGTAGGCAGGACCGCCTCTTTTCCGTAGGGGTAGGCAGAGACCACTTCTTTCCACTTGCTACGATCCTTACATACTTCCACTTTTATTCTTAACATCCATTCCTCCTCTTACATTCAACGTAGCCAAGCGTCTCTCCATGGTCCGCTTTTCGCCTCCGCGAGAAACGAGACGTGATGGGTGGCGAACCACATCGCCGCTTGATTTTACCAAATCTTCTATAAAACCTACTATGTACATTGTAAAAATTAAAAATATTTTTATATGCCTAATAAATTTTCATCTTTTTAGTATAAGGTGGCCCCGCGCGTTTTTTTTATGCCGCCGGTTCTTCTCGCCGGGCTAGTTTCCGAACCGGTTGTAGGCATCATGTAGGACCATTCTCTAAGTGTTGTTTGATAATCTTTATGGAAATGAATATTTTTGGGTTTGTTAACGAGTTTTCTAACTAAGCTAACCATAAGCTAACGCTAGCCATTCACATAACGATATACCAGACAGATTTGTCAGGTGAACCGTGTATGTTGCACAATTACTGTCCATACAGTATCAGCTAAAACTTACCTGACAGATATAACTGTGCAGGCAAATCTGGCAGGTAGATAGATATACTTACGTGTATGGCTAGCTTTATTGTAGATTATTGTCATAAGCGTTTAGTGTAGATTGACGTCATAGCGGAGTTTAGTGGGGATAAAAAGTATCTTCCTTGAGTCGCACAAATACACTTGAGGTGAGGCCTGGGATTCCGGAATCTAGTAGGGAAAATCTAGTAATGAGAATCTAGTAGGGAAAATTCACGAGTCAAAGTCAAGTCAAATGTCATACAAATATGACAACTCGACACTACTGTGAAATGAAATTTTTGAAATGAAATTTTTATTTACAAAAAGTTACATACAGAGAAGTTTATGCTATGCCCCTGTACTAGGCAGAGCCTGTCCCGCAGGTGGCATAAGACACAATTCACATAGATTTGTCCAAGTTTACAAAAAAGCAGGTGAAATGCAACATTGCTTTACATTTACATTTGTTTGTATCTTGGGTGAAGTTTACAGTAAATGGCAAACTAACAATTATCCCTCAAAATAACTAGTGCGTCCCCACCTAGCCCTACGAAATATTCTTGGGATCGGACAACTTCAAAGAAGCCTCCACTAGGTGGGGGCGTAACATTATGAAACAGAAAAGGGAAAAAACAAAAACAATATAATATGTTCAATTCATTTCAATTTTTATTCAAAGTTGGTATTTTTTATACACTTTTTGAACGTCGTTGTACCTACATTATGCCTACTAACGGTTCGGTAACTAATTCGGCGAGAAGAACCGGCGTAAGAAACTCGCACGGGGCCATCTTTTACCAAAAAGCTAAAAATTTTCTTTGAAAATGAAAAATGTACCTATATTAAAATTCTCTTCGCTTTTCAACTCTATTGTATTAGTCCAAAGTTCTTCAATGAAAATGAAAATGAAAATTTTTTATTTCCAAATAAAACTTAAAAAGCTATTTTCGGAAAGTCACCAAAAATGCTACCATCGGTTCAACCCTAACCCGCCGAGAAGAACCGGCGTAAGAAACTCGCACGGGCCCATCTTTTAGCAAAAAGATGGAAAATTGTTCTTTTAAAAGAAATATATATTTTACATTGTAAACTTAAATCTATGTTAGATATAGCAAAAGTCAGTACACAGGTACATAGAGACAGCCTTGCAGGGTTGCATCTTATTCCCAAGGTGTGCAATCGTTAACAAAATCATTTACTTTATAATAAGCTTTAGCACACAAACGTTCTTTGACTACTTTTTTAAATTTATTGATAGAAAGGTTTTGAACGTTTTCTGGGATCCTATTGTATAGGCGTATACATTGGCCCTTAAAAGATTTACTTATTTTACTAAGTCTTATCACTGGTACATCTAGCTTATTCTTATTTCTAGTGTTTATACAATGACTATCACTTTTCATACAATAACTATCACTTTTCAATCTCAAATTTATTTTCGATTTCTCCGACCTTCCAGATTCCCGACAATATAATCCCAGCCATAGGCCGCGTTTCCACCTGCAAGAAAATTTCCGCGAGAAATGTCCGACAGTCTGTCTGACAGCAGCTTGCAAGTGTAAACACCGTAGCAAGTGCTGTCAGGACAGTTTGTCAAGCGCTTCCTGCGAGTAGTTGCGAAAGTATGTCTAAACAGACATGCATCGACTCGCGACAGATCTCGCTGCTTATCGGTCTAGTTTCGTATATCTCGCAGCAAGTATCTTGTTTTTTATAACGTGACCAACTTTTACTAATAACACTTCTAATTAGATTAGCTAAGATCTAAATCAACAGCGGTCATACGAATAAAATTGAAATATTGTTGACCATCTTTCAGTTGTATTTCGCGTAATAAATTATGGTAAGTACCAGCTTCACGTCTAACCCAAATTGATCTTTTAATCGACTTCCAAAAAAGGAGGCGGTTATAATACGTTCGGCTGTATGTGGTGTTCTTTTTTTTTTTTGTATGTTCCCCGATTAATTCGCCGTCTGTGAACCGATTTTCAAAATTCTTTTTTTGATGTAAAGGTTATTATCCGAGGTTGGTCCCATTTTTAAAAAAGTGGTGACCTGATGATGGGATCCATGAGGTATCGAGGGAACTCCTTGAAATTTATATGGACACATATGGTGATTTTGAGTTTTTCTAAAGTAATTCAAGCATATGTTACCAAATATTTTATTTTGCTCCAAGGTATACCCTGGATCCAAAAGTAGATAACAGACCTCCTGACTCCTTATAGATAGGTACATGTTTGGGGATTTCGGTGTTGTTTAAACAACTGCAAGCATATGCCACTATGTCAATTATTAGAATAATTATCATCATCACCACCATCATCACACCATACATCATCATATTATGATAGTATAGAAGTATAGAATCGAATAAATTGCGATAGTTCCTGCACAGTAGTTTCTGCACAGTGTGTAAATACCTTCGCGATAAGTTGCGATAGTATGAGCTTCTCGCAAGACATTGCAGAAATAAATTGCAGGAATTAGTACGACATGTAAGCAATATTGCAAGGAACTCATGCAAGACTTCCGCGAGTTTGCTCGCAGGTGGAAGCGCGGCTTTATAGCAAGTAGCTAGGTAGTTTTATAATTAGAAAGCCGCGGTTCTGTGATTACATTAGATTACGAGTAGTAGCAACAGATAATCTAAGCGGTAAGCAGTTAGTAACATTCATTAATTTTGATTAACGTATAATATGCAGCTTTTACCCGCAGCTCCTCATGCGTAGATACAGCATCCCACGGAAATACTGTACTTTTTCTTTAGCTTAAACTACTACCCTACCAAATTTCATCAAAATATGTTTAGTACTTTTGTCGTGGAAGAGTAACAAACATTTATCCATCCATCCATCAATATAATATGCATTTATTCATCCGCCTATGAAATTTTGTTAATTTTTATAATAGTAGAATTAAAAATAGGTTTGTTTGAACAAACATAATATTTATTTACTGTTTAAAAGACTGCAACGCGTTTCGCATGTAAATTCTTAGATCTATTTAATTGTAATCTTCACCACTATAGGTGAAAGGTTTCCGGAAATGTCTATTTTCCGAAAATGTAATCAAACAGAACAATAGGACACGTTATGCTACCGATTTAAATTACACTTATTTACCTACCGTGCAAAAAATACTTAATGGCATTAATTTGCTAAACGAATTTAATATTTTTGTTAAGATGAATTTAAATTATATCTCAATTCTCAATAGACTATAGAGTCAATACTCTATTCCAGTGTTTTTCAACCTTTTTCATGATGCGACCCCCCTTGTATGAAAAAATATTTCGCGACCCCCCGAGTCTCGATTATTCGCTTTTTTATCATGTATGTATGTGTATGTTACAGTGTTACAAATATTTAATATTTATTCCATACGACGTTTTTATGCGTCTCCATAATTATTATTCGGATTTAAGTACATAATATAGTACATCAAACACATTATTTTACAATTACATACATCGATGATATCGATGATCCATTTATGAGTATATCCTTTTGTTAAAATTCTCTTACATACATACATACATATAATCACGCCTTTTTCCCGTAAAGGGGTAGGCAGAGACCACGTTTTGCCACTTGCTACGATCCTTACATACTCGTTTCGCTTCGTTCACTTTCATTCTTACCATCCATTCCTCCTCTTACATTCAACGTAGCGAAGCGGCTCTCCATGGTCCGCTTTTCACCTCCGCGAGAAACGAGACGTGATGGGTGGTGAACCACATCGCCGCCATTTTGGATAATTAAATTATTTTTATGATTATCCATTGCGTTTCCACAGATTGTTGGAGAGGGTAGGAATAGGGATAGGGAAGGATAGGTGGTGTGGAAAGGAAGATTGGTAAGTTAGAGTGGGAAATAGGAAATGTAGGATATTACCGTCCAGGAGGGCAAGGGATAGGACAGTGATAGCTAGGGAAGCCGGGGTCGCGTACCCGTATACTATACCACAACTACCGGACAGGTAAGTTGGGATGAGTATCCCATGACATTCTATAGTCTATCCATATCCCAGGGGGTCGCGACCCACAGGTTAAAAAACACTGCTCTATTCTATAGTCTGTGGAGATACAATTTAAATTCATCTTAACAAAAATACGTCAATACGTTTTAGATAGATTTCCCTAAACAAGTTAACCTTTAAACTCGATTGTTGCGAATGTTTTTCTACGAAGGACCACTGTATCCTAATTTCGTGGAATTTCCTCACGAAGGGATTAGACTGAGCAAGAATTGATGGAGGTGAAGTAGGGCGTTAGCTCTGTGACGTCACAAACGAGGTTAACGACCTTCGAATTGGGGTGTCACTTAACACTTTAGACGCTTCTCGGAGAAATGGTAAGTACCTACTTTAAAATTTTCGGAGAAAAATTCCGTGTTTATTTTTTAGTCCGTATTTCGTAGCAAAAAAAACAGATATGAAAAAGCTATAACATAGGGTTAAAAATACATAAAATAAAATAATATTACATTACCAACTGTCGTGTTGTACCTACTACTTACTAGTAGGTACATACTGTTTTTTTGTTCCAAATTCTATTTAATAGGATATTCTATACTCTATTGGATATAATATTACCTCGAAATAAAGATTCTGTAGTAAAAAGCGACAAAACATTTTTCCAAAAAATACATACGCTTTCATAAAAATATTTTTTATTAAGTATTTTACGAAAAAATGTTAATTAAAATTAATACATTTATGTTTATTTTTGTACACGGTACAATTTTTTTTATTCATGATATTCAGCCTTTTTCGTAATATTTGGTCACCATGGAAAGTACCCTTATTTTACCTGTGGCAATACTATTCGCTTTTCATATTCCTTAGCCTCGCTTTTAGTAGAGATAAACGTATTAACATCACTTAATTAAAATTTACACACTTTTCACGTCACTTTTAAGGCCTATAAAAATGTAATTTTGTTTTACTCGCGCACCCAAGTAATTGATTTTAACACCTTATTCTCTGGGACGTAGGATTGTAAATCGCGTAGCATCACACGGTCGTAAATAGGCTCTCAAGGAGTTTTCGTAGGAAGTTCTCACCGTTTATCACCGTCAGTTATGTGTGAGCATTCGCTCTCTCGCGTTATTGCTACTCGAGTTTTGCAGGCGCTATTATTTTTATTAATTTTTACAACCTTTTGCGATTGGACCGTTATGCGTTCGAATATTGCTAGAAATTTCTACAATACATATTCTTATTTATATTGCAATATACTTGTTAGTGCAAAATGCAAATATCAAAATTGTTTAATGACGCTTAAGGCGTGTTCACATGCATAATTTTTTGACGCCATTCAATCAATCAAACTTGCGCGTCATTACTCAATTTTGGCGCTGACGACTTAGCCCTCGTTCCCTCGAGAGTTGTCAAATTGATGCCGTGTGTGCGATTTTTAACTCTATTGTATCAGCGCCGCGTTCTATTTTCAGTGCTGTTTTTCTAACGGCGATGGATAAATAACAGCACGTGGGAACGTAGGCTAACTAAAATATTAACGCTAATATGGCAAATATTTGAACTACTACAGTCACGACTCACGCGGCACGCCACATTTAGAATATAATAAATAAATAGGACTTAACTCCTCCCCTCGTATTCGTGTGATATTGGGCCCATACATCACCGCAGGTCCCGACGTCAAAACGAATGGAATTTTTCCGTTATATTTGTCATTTGAACGTGACTTAAGGCTTTCCGAGCTTTTATTCATATTATTTCCTATGTCTCGGAGTAAGAAGTATAATAAAGTTCTCTCGAGTTGTCTTACCTAAATGTCTGGTTATAATAACTAAAGATACTAACTTTAACTAGCAATGCTTATTATAAAACGTGAAAGAATATAGATGTTTATCATAGTGATTATTAAAATACTTGCTACTTACATCCACTGTTTATGTCTATTGTCTACCCGCTGCCACAGTAAATAAATATACAGTAGTGTAACTCAGCCGTGTCCTTGAGATTTATACCTATGATTGAGCGTGGCCGAGAGGAGTACTAGGGCTGGTAGTTGGTACGTACGTACAATAAAACAGTGATATTAATATTGTTATTGCATTTGCCGTGAAGAATGAGATGTTATGCACCTAATGATTAATTAATAACTGTTGTATAATGAAAACGGGTTTTATTTACGTAACCAATATGCATTAGATTTATATAATACTAGCTTTTGCCCGCGGCTCCGCCCGCGTAAATATATTATTCCGCGGGAACACTACTTTTTCGGGATAAAAAAAATCCTATATCCTTTCCCGGGACCCAAAGTATGTCTATACCAAATTTCATAAAAATCGGTTCAGCGGTTAAAGCGTGAAGAGGTAACAGACATACAGACAGACACACTTTCGCATTTATAATATTAAGTATAGAAGTATAATGTATTAGTATATTAATAGTAGTATATTAGTATAGAAGTATAGATTTGGAATAAAAAGTAGACTACGCGTTTGTCCAAAGAATTAACCACTACCATACCAACTTTCATTCAAATCGGTTCAACCTTTTAGCAGTGAAAAACAGTCAAATATCCACAAAATAATATATTATCCCTCGGGAACACTGTATCTTTTTGGGAAAAAAGTGGACTGCGCGTTTGTCCAAAGCATAAAACACTACCATACCAACTTTCATTCAAATCGGATCAACCTTTTAGCAGTGAAAGACAGTCAAATATACACAGAATAATACATTATCCCTCAGAAACACCGTACTTTTTCGGCATAAAAAGTAATAGGATATGCCGAAAAATTACGATGTCCTTTCCCAGGACTCAAAGTATGTCTATACCAAATTTCATCAAAATCAGTTCAGCGGTTAAAGCGTGAAGAGGTAACAGACAGATAGACAAACACACTCGCATTTATAATATTAGTATAGGTATTGTAAAATCTTTTGCAGTTTGCTGCAGAGTAGGCATCTACAGACACACGAATTTGTTACGGAGCGTACAGCGGACCGAATCCGGTGTCGCTACACACGCACGGATTTGGTACGATGCAGTGGACCGAAAAGCTCGACACTCGTGTGTTCGATTTTCAGTTCTATTGCATTAGCACAGAGTTCTATTTACAGTGCTGTTTTTCGACGACGCGATGATTCCCGAAATTCATTGATAACAGGCAGTTATCAATGAATTTATATATCAACTCTCAAAAATATTTCTCTCCAAACTTTACCCCTGATAATTATACCATTGACAGGTCTAAGAGATAATAAGCTAGAAAGAAAGGTTATGTGTTTAACATAAAGACTTACGCGTGAATAACATAAAACTAACTTGTCTTAATCTGACTTCACTCCCAATATTATATTTTCATATCCCTGACTATATACACACATTTAATAATTTTTATTATTACATACAAATTGATTCATAAGGAGTAAACTCTAAACATCTTGGCCCCTAGTAAACCCCCGTAGATATTTTCCCTAATGTTGGGTGGTAAAACCCTAAGTTGGCAACACTGACACCGTTGTACGGCCTAACCGCCGGACTGCTCTACACACGCACGGATTTGGTACGGAGCGTAGCAGATCCGCTGTACGCTCCGTACCAAATTCGTGTGTCTATAGACACCATTATTCGTAATAAGATACCTACCAAGCTTCAAGTTCAACCTAATATACAATTACTTAGTACCTATAATATGGTAGGATACTCAAAGATATAACATCAATTTAAAGTTTATTTCACTAAAATTAAAGAAGACGAATGTTATAAAAGTTGAAAATATTTTTTCACAGAATAAAATAGTATTTGAAATTATAAAACAGTTATTCTTCTATTCTGCTCAGTCAATATCAATACGGTAAAAAGACTGTGGCTGTGTTCCGCTGAAAATATGGCTTGTTAGCGCTTGCTAGCGCTAAAAAAAAACAGATTATCCGCCAGGGAACATATTTAACTTCAATAATGCTAACATAATCCGCTATTTTGCTTTTTTTATACCAGCGGTTGCCATTGTGCCTACGTTTTATTTTCCGCGGAACACAGCCTATGTATGCGGTTTAATTTTGAATTTCGAACGCAAATATTTCAAAAGCCTGAACGAAATAATATCAAGGTACATTTTTACCGGCTAAAAAAATAGTAGGTAACTTATTAAAGACCTCCAAATAAGTTGACCTCTCGCTCAAAGCAAATTCTTAGTTTAAGTAGATCTTGTACTATTGGTTTATTCCTTCGCTATTTATTATTTGTGTTGAGTAGCATAAAAAATAGATTTATTTTTATAATTTTAATTTAATAGTTTTATTTCAAGAGAAAACATGCGAAAAATGATGATTTATTTCCGTTTGTGAAGCAAGTTCAAAATTACAGTTTTTTCATGATCCCGTGGGAACCGTTTTGGTTTCCAATAAAAAAAAAAATACTGTTAGTTATTTCATGTTCCAATCTATCTTTGTGCCAAGTTTTATTTAAATACGTCGAGTAGATTGCCTGAAATAACGTCAAACAGGTAGGTACAGTTTTTTGAAGATCCCATGGGAACCCTTTAATTTTGCGGGATAAAGAGTATCCTATTTTACCCTTCAGGTCCTAAGCTACCTACCTGCCATATTTCGTTTAATTCCATCCAGTGGTTTCGGCGTGATGTGATAACAAACACACAGACAGACAGACAGACAGACAGACAGACAGACAGAAAGACAGACAGAGATTTTTTTCAAAAACGCTATTTTTAGGTTCTGTGGCCTTTATAGACCCCCCATTTTGATTTTCACTTAGATAACTTTAATGTACAGACATGACCCCTCTACAGATTTATTATATGTATAGATGTAACACAAAGCACAATAGCAATAAGAGAGTGAATTTTTATAAACTTCTTATAAAAGTAGGTAACCATTTTCTTTATCCGGTTAAAACACTGACCTGTTAAAACTAGCTGTGTGTTAGGAACCATTCATTAATTACGTAAGGATGATTTCGGCGATTTTTGGCGCTTACCTACCTACTTGTAAGGTACCGATGGATTATATAGTTATTTAGAATAAAATATATTGTTACAAAACGCTTGACGTAAATACTTGTTAGATACTACTGCCACTTGAAGTTACATTAGCGGCCGTGTCAATGACGCTTATTCTCGTATGAAGATGGTATACTGTTTATTTATTTACTGTGCCACTGCGTTACTTGCCACTGCTTTCCCGCTGGTTTTATGTTACCATCATAATAATTATGGGCCTGCTGTGTTTATACTCGACTTAACTAACAGATTTGATCATCGGTTATTAGCACCCGTCACATGACACACGTACAGTTCGGACCGCGGAAAATAGCACGAACCGTTCCAACCGCGCTCCGAAACGAACGTGTAAATATTATGTCCATATAATATATGTGTACAATACAACACATCATTTTAATACGGACAATCATACTGATTAACATTTATTTTCCCCGACTGTACGCACCATATATCTGTATTATCTATGGTACGCACTAAGAAGACGTACGTAATACACAACGTATTTTATAGTGTAAAGGCCTATTGCAGAATCGGTTGTTACTACGTGACGAATAGCTTATCCGGAAGTTTGGTAGCTGCTTACTCTAAACTGAGCGATAGAGACAAAACTTACGAATAAGCTACTCGTCACTTATAGGCCTATTGTGAAACAGGCCCTTAAGGCTGGGACTATATTATTACCGGAATCTCTCCGACCGGAGAAAATTCAGAGCATTGAAAATAGAACTCTGAACCTCAATTCTCGTATTTAAAGTAGACCATTTTACTTTGATTGGATTGAAAGTGAAGCGACATGTTACCATGAACGGATTTTATGACGTTTCGACCAATCAGAGCGCGTTTCACGTTGGTTGAACGTTTATAAGAACACCGTTTGACAGTTTAAGTGTATCGGGACTTGATTGTAATAGGTTTTATTTAGCAGAATTGCCCCTCTGTATTCAATTATTCATACAATAGAGTTGAAAATCGAATACACGAGTGTTTAGTCAAATGTCAATGTCAAATGTGACGGTTGTCAAATCGTGTGTCCGACTTTCAGCTCTATTGTATTGGTCCAGAGTTCTATTTTCAATGCTTTGAATTTTCTCCGGCGGAGAGATTCGGGTAATATAGTCTCGTCCCAGCCTTAGAAAAAAAAACAGTACCATCTTTTCAATCGCAACTCGCAGTACGACGTGGTATTTAGTTAATATCCTTTATTTCCGAGAAATTGGTGTACACTGTTCTTAAGTTTAATTATTTTCATAATTTCTACCTCTTAAGAAGTGTGGAAATATTCAGATAATAATAATAATAATAATAATAATATAATAATATCTATGGACGCTTCACACCACGTCAATCTGATCCCGTGGTAAGTTCTCGAAGAACTTGTGTTACGGGTATCAGACAACGGAAATATATTTAATACTTTTATACTATACACATATTTAAGATTTTTATTATATTATACATATATTTAATACACATCCATGACCCAGGAACACAGAAAAACTTTTTGTTCCTTCGGCGGGATTTGAACCCGCGACCCCCGGCTTGAGCACCAACACGCTCAACCAACTGAGCCAGAGGTCGTCAAATTCGTCAGATCACTTATTGATTTCTTTTAATGCATATATAAATTATTTAAAAGTGTATATCAGTATTTAGAGTAATATTGATAATAATAGGCATATAAAGGTCACATCAAACTAAATTAATTGATAATTAATATAATAAAGCACAATTATTATTATGGTAATGTCAACAGTCAATACAATTCAATTATTCAATTTAATACTGTAATTTTTTTTTATATTTTTTAATATAAAATTTTTTTTAAATGTAATTTTTTTACATTATTTAAATATTCAAAATATTTCTTATTACTATAAAAGCATTTGTCCAGCAACCAAATTAAAAATATTCTTTTACAGAAATATCTCTAATGTCTTTAGGCAACATGTTGAAATTTCTTATTGACATACAATAGCTGTTATTGCTGTATACTTGTTTTTTCTGACGAGGCACACAGAGCTTTTTGCTGTCCCTACTTGCATACCTAGTTGTAGTCATATGGGTCTCAAACAGATGGCTATGTTTTTACACAAATATACATGTCTCAAATATATATTGACTCGCTAATGAAAGGATGTGAAATTTATTAAATAGCGGCTTTAACAGGGATTTACTTAGTCTTAATTTAAGTCTTACTTTGTCTGTTATTGTTTCTTTTTATACTTTCTTTTACAACACCTGGTGGTAAAAACTTGAGTCACAATAATTCTTACATATCTGTGAAAACTGTGGTGTCTATAAATGTAATCTTATTGTAATTAGTTCAAACTTCTTAGCTGTAGTTTTTCTGAATAAAAAAATGGAATTCCAATTTATGAAATTAAGTAGCGACACAAAACTAATAACTTATTTGTTTGATAAAAAGAGAGAAAGAAAAAAATAAAAAACACTAGCAAGTAGCAATATCTGGAATATTAAAGGTTTAATCGTAATCTTTGAAGACAACCCTTAATCTAAAGCACGAACAAATATAAAATCATATTGTTGCTGGAAATGCAATAGTAACTTTCTTTAGAGATTTCAAAGAGTTTAAAATTACTCAAAGAGTTTTCGTGTTGATTGTACTGGTTGGTATTATTGCGAGCGTAAATAATACATTTCTACTGGGGTACTACTCTCGTTTTGCCAGCTATTTGTAAATTGAATACAATTTGAAAAATTATTTTCATAATGAACGCCTATTTTAACATAGCCATTTATTTTTTATAGTTTTAATGGGCTATTAAAGCCAATAAAACCAAACGTATGTCCTAACTATTATAAATGTGAAAGATTGTGAAGACGGATGGATGTTTGTTACTCTTACACGCAAAAACTACTGAACAGACTTCAATGACATTTGATACGGGTAGTTTTAGGCTTTGGTTTAAAACATAGGCTACTTTTTATCTCGCAAAATCACAGTATTCCCGTGGTATATGTACTGTATTAACGCGGACGAAGCCGCGGGAAATAGCTAAATATAAATCAGACTGGTCTGAAAGGAAATGTGGTCAAATTTCTATTGGACATATTTTGTCAAAACCATTCCCCGTCGAAGATGACCCGCAAGCAAAGATTTCAAAATTCAAGATAGGCTTTTAACAGAATAAATCTTTATACAAGAAAAATATGTTACGCCATCACGATTTTCACCATACTTCAAACGTCAGCCATCTTGTTTTCATAATACTTCAAATGTCAAAATGGCCCCGAAAATCTCATAAGGCATCTCAAAAGCCATTTTTGCCTTGCTAACATGTGTCTCCAACTTTTTGCATTAACATGCCTCGTTTATAATAATAAATACGTCTACTAAAATGGCCAAATTATATTCTTTTTTGTATGTTCAACAATAATTCCGCTGTCGACCGATTTTCAAAGTTTTTTTTTGATGAAAAGTGTATAATCCCAAGTTCGTCCCGTTTTCAAAAAAGTGGTGACCTGATGATAGTATCTATGAGGAATAAGGGAACTCCTCGAAATTTATCGAAATAAATAATAAATAATATCTAGGAGAAACCTATTAACATTATATTATGCGATTGTCTATATGCTCATTGTATTTTGGTTCCTTGACTGAAATCACAGATTAAAGATAGAGGAACACATAAATAGGCAGCTTTCGATTTGATTGCACTACTACAAGCTTAATGTCTGTCCACGATTGTGTGGAAAATTGTAGGCCGTTGAAGGGTACGTCAAAATTTTCAAGTTTGAATCTATTTGATAATGTCATTATGTCATGGGATACTCATCCCAACTTACCTGTCCGGTAGTTGTAGTATAGTATACGGGTATGCGACCCCGGCTTCCCTAGCTATTACTGTCCTATCCCTTGCCCTCCTGGGCGGTAATATCCTACATTTCCTATTTCCCACTCTAACTTACCGATTTTCCTTTCCACACCACCTATTCTTTCCTTTCCTTATTCCTACCCTCTCCACCGATCCGTGGAAACGCAATGGATAATCATAGAAATAATTTAATTATCCAAAATGGCGGCGATGTGGTTCGCCTCCCATCACGTCTCGTTTCTCGCGGAGGCGAAAAGTGGCTCATGGAGAGCCGCTTCGCTACGTTGAATGTAAGAGGAGGAATGGATGGTGAGAATTAAAGTGGAAGAAGCGAAACAAGTATGTAAAGATCAAAAGAAGTGGTCTCTGCCTACCCCTACGGGAAAGAGGCGGTATCTGCCTACCCCTATGGGAAAGAAGCGTGATTATATTATGTATGTATGTATGAATCGATTTGGATCGTTCCAGGAAATCTACGTGGCTCTGTGTACTACGTTAGTATATAATATATTTTGTAATCTGTAGTAAAATTACAACAATGGACCAAAATCACGAATAATAAAATATATTTTATTTGCTGGTTTTCGCTAAATTTTAATAATGAAAAGGCGGCGATGCAAATTATTCTTAAAAACCCTCGTTTCTTCCATTCTTAAGCCGCACTTCCGTAATTAGAAATATCTGCGGTAATGCGGCTTAGTCGAGTGCGGTATAATTACTATAGTAATAATTGTTTCTTGAGACGGTGAGTTGAGCCAAAGACTATCGTGTTTTATTGTGAAATCGCTCATATTTTGCCGTAATATCTTTGTTATACTTGCGTATTGTAGGTTTTTGGGTTCCGTAATATTCAAGGAACCCTTATAGTTTCACTCTGTCCATCTATCCAACTGTCTGTCTGTCCGGCCTTTAGCTTCTGTAATTATGCCTTAATATAAGTGGCGGGAATTTGGTTTAGTTATATAATAGATCTCGGTTTTGGCATGATTAAATAATAATTTTATATTTTAGGGGTGGACTGAACACGTGAAGAAGTGGGGATGAAAAATATTTTTATTCTACCCCATCGTGTGGGGTATTGTTCAAAAGGTATTTTAAAATAAAGGCAGGCTTTCATACATAACTTTTTTACGAAGTCACACATTTTTTGCTTAATTTTGAAAAATAAAATTTTGGGGTTAAAAAGTCACCTGTCAAACTTTAATTACCGTCGCTTGTATTCCAATTTCGAACCGTGTATCTATAATTACTGGCCAGATTCCCACATTCGTTATAAATTCAAATCGTGTTCGAAATTCCAATTTTTATTATTCCAAATCCCCAATTGCACAAACATTGGCCGGATTCCGGGATTACGGAACGAAGAAAATGACTTCAGAAATTTCGATTTTGTATCATGAATTTTTCTAGTTTCGTTTACGAGACCTACGTTAAAGTTAATTGGCTCTCTGTTGTGGTTCAACTTATTGTGAAGATTCAAACCCTGCCGCAAAAGAGCGGATTATAACCTAATTATCTTTGACGTGCATAACTGCATGAATCAAATTCATAAGCAGTAAGAAAGCTATTTTATGTTTTATAATGACAACATGCAGTCATAATTCACAAATCACAATACAATTGATAATGACATGTCAGTTTGACATTTACGAACAAATTGTGACAGCTGTCAATATACTTATCGATTAGATTCCCAGCAGGTTTAGCAAGAAACTATTTGTCTTGGACAGTCATGATTGGAGTGGTTGACATTATTGTAAGACTTTTTGACATTAAATTATGAAAACGTTTCTACTTTAGCTGTCAAAAGAGGCCATTTTGTGAGCTCATGCTCGGGAAGAAAAGAGTTAATGTTGTTTCTCATAACGACAATATATCGCCCTTGCTACCTTACAATAAGACCTATTTTGCTCCAAATGGTATTAATGTTTCTTTAATCTGTCATATTTTCTATTATTCGGTGATTTTAGCATGGAAAATAGAGTTAAGGAGAACCATCTCGTGTAGATATTAAAAAGTGTCCGTTGAAAGGGAGCAAGATAAGGTGGCGCTATAGTAGCGGGTGGAAGAATTTCAAAAAGAGCGCCACAAAATTGCCACAAGTTATCATTAGAGTAACTCACCAATAACAACTATCAAATAACTTCACTCCGTCTCTTATTGCTAACTTCATATCATTTCCACCATCTACACTAGCGCTATTTCGGTGAGTTTTCTAACTATAATTTGGTGTTTACGGGTGGACACTTTTTCAAGTTATCCTCCATACAAGATGGTTTTCCTTACCTCTATTCTCCATGGTTTCTAGAGAGCGCATGCTAAGTACCTACATGGCCGTTTATATATTATGCGGCTCACTTTCACATTTTACTAGATATTTCTAAACTACCACAGCACTGTGTTTCATATTTAATTGCCAAAGTTTAAATTACGCTAGGGTGAAATAATTTTCGAAATCTAATAAGTTTATAATGTTTAATACCTACAAGCGAACCTTCATAACTCATTCGTATTTCTCTGAATAAAAGGTTCGTATTATGCGAGGGCGCTCCCAGAAGTAACCGGCGTGACTAACCTACCTTCGAGACATATCTACGAGTTATCTATTTAAAAAACAATAAAATATTGCTTAATACTTCTCTGACCCCCGACGCAAAAAAATATAATCGTCTTTAACAGCTTCTCGGGCACATAAAGTTAATATGCGTGGTAATTTGTAGTGAGTTATTAGTGCAAATATCAAATAGATCAATGAATGCTGTGAAATTATGTATAAAGAATCACTTTCTTTTCGCATAATAAAGCACTCCGCGATAAGGACGTTCGCACGATTGCCTGCGCTAAGTGCCTGTCATGTGACGTCACTAATCATGGCCGAGATCAACTTTATGGAACGAAAAGAAACAAAGATTTATAATATCAAATATGACAGTTGATGGCTATGGATAGTTAGCAATACCTTATTATACAGAACATGCAGAATGAGTGTTCTGTGGCAACATATTATGTGTGGATAACCATTCCAATTTGGAGTAGTTGTGACGGCCTAACTTTAAAGCGTGTTGGCGGCTTCTGGATTCCAATGAATTCTTTTGTGCGTTTGTTATTGAAATTTTATTAATTAATACATAATATTATGTATTTTAAAGAACCTATGTTTTATAAATAAAATAAAGATTTTTCATACCCCAATATCCCACGAGAATACTGTACTTTTTCGGGATAAAAAGTAGCTTATTTGTTAATCCAGATTCCAGAGCTTAAACTACTACCATATCCATCAAAATTCGTTCAGTAGTTTTTGCGTGAATGAGTAACAAACATCCATCCATCCATAAATATAAATCCATCCATCCCCACAATCTTTCAGTAGAATTTACGTTGAGTTAGCAGTGAGTCATCAGTTCAAATGTCAAAATTGACGAATGACGCTTATACCGTGTTCATTCATAAAGTAAGCTATTTTGACATTTGCACTGATGGAATGGACCTGGGATTAGCACCTTCTAATTGAAACAGTTCTCGCGATACTATTCCTTATTCCTTTCCCCGTTGGGTGCATGTTGATGTTCGTCTGTTGACGTGAATAAATAACTCCCCATCTTGAGCTAATTTCGTGCCATTGTTCCTTCAGTGGAAGCAATTAGGGAGCTGTTAAAAAGTAAATTGCTTCACTATCCTCTTGAGCGTCCCGCGCGGTGTGACCGACTTGACAGTTATCGCGCAAGTGTCCAAGACGGTGTGACCGCACGCGAATTAGGGTGACTTTGTCTGTTGTTTATTTTAAATTCTCTCAAGCATTGCGTGCCGACGGGTGGCAATTTATTTTCTACTGACTTAAGCCCTGGCTTCTGCAGTTTTACTTTTGGGATGTACGTTCGAAAAATTGAAAAAAAAAAGCTTCTAATCTAGGACTAATTAGTTGTCATTTGCAATCCTCTCAAGGGTCGCATGCCGACTGGCGGCAAGTGATATTTTATATACAGATCTCGAATCTTTTTATATAAATCGTTATTAAAACATAAAATAACTTATTAAATAATAAATTTGGTGTGTGTGTTAGATTTTCGTCATAATTTTGCTTCAAAACCTCCAAAAATTACATACAAGTATTTTGTGTTCACATCGAGATTGCTTTTATTCCTTCAGTTTCTTTTTAATTCCAGTTACATGATCTTATAGAGAATTTACTCTAGTTTCTAAATATATATAACATGCATAGGTTTTAGCAACAATTTATCAATATAATCCATAAAAAATAAAAGGCGGGCATTTTCACGCGCTCACGCGCGGGGACACGTGACATACCCCGGACGCTTGCGCCATTTGCTTATTTGCGGCCGGACGCTCGAGAGGCTATATTGTTTGTCGAGGACAACGCCACGCTCACTTAGTACTCGACTTAGTGTTAATATTGTGAAAAAAAAAAACAATAATTACCAGCTATATTTCCATTAGAACACCGTTATATAATATTACAGCCTCCGTGGTCCAGTGGTTTAAGAGGTCGTGGGTTCGATTCCCGCATTGGAACAAAAAACCTGTGTATTGAGCCATCGCCATCACGCCATCTGTGTATTGCCACAAATTAATAAATAGTAACTACGTAAGTATTGCGCCGTTTTCTAGAAATATAATATACTAGATGTTGCCTGCGACTTCGTGCGCGCAAAAGCTTATTTCGCAGAAACCGTTATATTTTTCAGCGATAAAAAGTAGCATAAATGTCCTTCCCCGTTGTCTACTCTACATCTGTGCCAAATTTCATAAAAATCCATCCAGTAGTTTCGGAACCTATTCGATGTAAATAAACAAACAAACTTTTCCTCTTTATTATATTAGTATAGATTATGTTGTTATATAAGACTAGTTGTTGCCCGCGGCTCCGCCCGCGTAAATATAGTATCCCACGGGAACACTGTACTTTTTCGGGATAAAAAGATAGTTTTTGCGTGAAGGAGTAACAAACATGCATCCATCCTCACAAACTTTCACATTTATAATATTAGTAGGATTGTTCATAGATTTGAAATTCATAACAATATGGACCACGATATTTACACATTACCAGCAAAAACAATCCTAAAATTATTCGTCCGCACGATTCCACTTAGCACTTTCTGTTCAATTTAAATATTAATTGTACGAACTACTCGTAATTGATTTCAAAGAGATTGCTGCAGTTTAAACTAGCTCTATACCTCTGTGGAAATTTATATTACTATAGCCCGCGACTACGTTTGCCCAAAATTAAATCTATAAGGTTTTGTTTTCTGACTGTTATACAAAAGGACCACCTCATGTTGTGGTAATTATAGGTAGTATGTATGATCGTGTGACCGTGTGATTGACGGACTCATAATTCTTTTATTATGTACTTTTCGGCCATCATTCTGGCGTCAGTCTGAGACTGATGGACTGAACTGATGCCAGACTAACCTTGTAACCCTAGTCTTGTAGACCGTATCTACCTACATAACGACCATTCCACATATAAAGGTATAATTATGTCTTAGGCTGGGACTGGGCCGCCTTTGTGTACTATCGCTTATATAATATTGTTCGTATGTATATGTAATATGTTTGTGTAACAGCTGATTGTGCACAATAAAGTATATTTCCATTTCATTTCATGCATTTTATGCATTTCATTTCATTTTAATTCATTTCATTTAATTTCATTCCATTACTATATTATGGTCCGGAATTCGAAGACAAAATAGAACTCTGTGCTAATCTATATACTACTAGCGACCCGCCCCGGCTTCGCACGGGTACAATTCTGATACTAATACTACAGAATATACAAATTAATACAGGTATCTACTAAAACTCAATGAAATAAGTAGGTGGATATACTTTTATCGTATGAAATACCTATACTCTTCAGGACTAACAATACAATAAACACTAAATAAATAGGTATTCAAGTAACTATCCATCATAGTTACAACGAACACAAAACAAAAAAATTACCCAATAATCTAAAATCCGCACGCGCACCCCCCCCCCCCCCCGCCTTGGTGACACCCATTTCGCAACGGGCCGTGCAGCAGAAATCGTAATATTTTAATTTCGCCATAACTTCAAAACCAAACATCCAATTTTAATCATTCAAAGACCAAATATTATCTACATAAACTGTACTTAGTGATGAAATAATTTATTTTGATAAGGATTAATAGCATGAGTAAAATAAACGCGTTTAAATATAGTCCAATAAAAAATTCAAGATTTCTAAATAAAAAAATGGTTGTTGTGCCTCACTCGACATAGATAGGTATAGTGTGTCGCGGACTTTTTTGTAGATATTTATAAGATCTACAATTAATTACAGCATTTTATGGTTCTATCTTTTATAGTTTAGGCAGCGTACGCAAAATAAGTAACTTTTCTGGTTGATTTTTTACACCTTGTGTCCGAAAAACCCAAATATCTTACGGAACCCTATTTTTTCCAAAATAAAATTTAGCCTATGTTACTCGTGGATAATGTAGCTTTCGAATGGTGAAAGAATTTTTGAAATCGGTCCAGTACTTTTTGAGCCTATTCATTACAAACAAACAAACAAACAAACAAACAAACAAACAAACATACAAACAAAGTTTTCCTCTTTATAATATTAGTGTAGATTAATAAAGAAACAGCCTCCGTGGTCTATTGGTTAGAGCATTGGCTCTCGACTCGGAAGTCGTGGGTTCGATTCCCGCATTGGGACAGCAAAAAAATGTTGTTTCCAAGTTTGGCTAGGACAATGCAGGCTGATCACCTGACTGTCTGATAAGAAAGATGATCCATGCGTCGGATGGGCATTTAAAAAGTCGGAGCTGCGCCTTACCTCTCGTTAGTCGTGTCGGTTATCCGTCCCACTGGGTTACGAGAGTAAAGGAAGAGAGAGTGCTCTTGTGTACTGCGCACACACTTGGGCACTATAAAATTACTCTTGCGTAACTGGCCTGGTTTCAATTAAACCGGACACCGTCACCGAGATCGGTGGGGAGTTATTTATTATTAATAATAAAGAGGAAAAGTTTGTTTGTTTGTTTGCATTGATAAGGCTCCGAAACTACTGGACCGATTTTTATGAAATTTGGTACATATATAGATTAGACCACGAGGAAGGACATAGACTAATTTTTATCGCTACAAAATGTACGGTTACCGCGAAATTTCTTTTTGAGCGCACGAAGTCGCGTGCAACATAATATAGCAGTGGGGATCCTATAACTATCGGCTGTTCCTATCGGTACTAACCACGAAACTGAAAATCACGTGTGTACGATTTTCAGCTCAAATCTGTCAACTCGACACTCGTGTGTTCCATTTTCAACTCTATTGTATTAGCGCAGAGTTCTATTTTCAGTGCTCTGTTTTTCCCCGTCCTTACCGCTCACGGACTCCGGACAATATAGTCCCAGCGTTACCTGACTTAATCAGGCACTAGTCAGTCACCTAATCTTAGACTTAGGTATCTCTTCAATATAAGGTATTAGTACTTGTACTAATATTTATTCTGTGGTATTCATTAGGGTATGGAACCGGGAAATCCCGGTCCCGAAATTGCCGGGAATTCCCGAAATTTTGAATCGCTCTGAGAACCGGGAATCAAAAATTGAGAACCGGGAATTTCGGTACTTTCGGTACCGAACAGATTGTATTAAAATTTTCAAGTATTTAAAGTTAACTATCATCGGTAATTGTAAATAGTAGATATAAAATAGTTAGTTTTTCTCGTTCACTAACCAACTTGTTTAATGTTCCTTGCTGTGAATGATTTTTTATTCGCACATTTATTGACATCAAAATATTCTTATCCTTACTAGGTGTAATGTTATAAACGCGAAATCTTGTAAACCAAAACTAGGCACTGCCAGCTACTAAATATATACCTCGTTAAAATAAATATTGATGAAACAACGACTTACACGTGTGTAAGAAAAACGATGAGATGCCCTAACGGCTAACATCTTCTTAAGTTCAACACCACAGCAGACACCTAGAGTAGCACGAATACTCTTATGGCAGATAAAATGTATGGACACAATGATAAAACCCCAACAAACGCCTTTTAGTTAAAGAGTGGAGTTCGGGATATGCTCGAGCCCGTCAGATTAATATAAGTGAAGATACCTTACTTAAATATTGATAAGTACCCCCGCGAGTATGAGATCTTAATGTTAAACCCAGTTAATCTGATGCACCCGAGTATGTCAAAATAATTTTTTACATTTTTACGAACTCGATGCGAGCTTCCGGCACTTCTAAATTGATAGATTAAGAAATTGGAGCATCTGTAGGATTCAATGAAAACCCCTGATTTTTTATTTTCACCCCTTCCTACTTCACGCAAATCAGAGACTTGTTGGCGCATGAACTACACTAATTATAATCTGACACGTTCAGTATGTCCATGTCATGGTCTTTTTTACAACTCTGAAGGACGACTGCTAAAAGCTGACACACTATTGAGTTGTGTTTGGTTATTTAGTCTTTTTATTATCTAATCTACCACTTCTAATAGGTTACCGCAACGTTCGAGCATGTACATTAATAGCATTCTGGACACCCCAACCATTTGATGTTTTGCAAAAATCAAATAACTCGGAATTAATATTAGAATGAAACACCATAAATAAATGCTAATAATCTAAAATGACCTACGGCTCTTTACTATCGCCATTAAAGTGGTCGTTAATATGGCGGTGACATCTTGGCTGATGTGTCGAGTTGCCATTAAAACCTTATTTAATTTGTAGTTGTACTATAAAATGTTATTCTTATATTTTGAATTACTTTTGAGACAGTAATGACACTTGGATTTCATGCCGCAACACCAGTCCCGAAATTCCCGAATTTCCCGGGAAATCCCGGTTCCAAAATAGCCCAGTCCCGAAATTCCCGGTTCTCAAAATCAGACCGGTTCTTCCATTCCCTAGTATTCATAGACGTATAATATAGACGAGGCATGTTGAGGCAAAAAGTGTCTCCAGTAAAATGGCCCCAAATTTAAATTTTTGGGGCCATTTTTAAATTCGAAGTATGGTGAAAACAAGATGGCTGACATTTGAGTTATGGTGAAAGTTTTTTAAATTTAATTTTTTCGTATGAATTTTTTTTTCTGCTAAATGTACGTGATAGCCTATCTTGAGTTGAAATCTTTGGTGGTATTAGGTAGCTGTAGTTTAATCGGACTGAACTCCAGTGCACCGCTGTAACTTCTGAGGTGGCGACGTTTCTAGAATTTGCATCTATTTGCATCAGCCTTAGCACTTTCTGCCTTGGCGGTATAAATTTGAATGTATCCCTTTGTTGAAGAAACATAGTTTTATTGGCGGAGATGGTTGATTAAACAATATAACCCTGTATTCAAGCTACATGGAATATACCTAAAATCGACTTCCAAAAACTAAAAAATTTAGGTATTTTTCGCGCTCCTCATTTACTCGTATTATAATGGAGCTCCGTAGCCTAGTCGGTAGACCGTTTGGTTCGCACTCGAGAGATTGCAGGTTCGAATCCCAGGTTGAGGCGTGCACCAATAAGACTTTTTCAGATCTCAAGTACATTATACGGACGCTCTAACGGTGAAGGAAAATATCGTGAGGAACTAAAGGCGTCATCTCAGACTAAATTAAAAAGTAAAGACAGTACTTTGTCCAACAAAAAAAGACGTACGATTTACGAACGAAGACGAATATGCTGTCAAACTTTCACGTAAATGTAATTTCAGTGCAGTCTAAAAATTACTTGTCAATTCACAATTTATCTTAAAATGTTTGAGAAATTTATAACTTGTATAAAATATTTCATACCAATCACATTGGGATTTGGGATAAAAATTAAAAGGAAAAAAAGGACATGGGTCCCGATAATAGATTCAAGGGTTCAGAGGGAAAATGTATAGATGAATTCCGCACAATATTAATTTCTGGAGGAACATTCTTTGGACGTCTTAGTAGATACGTGTACTTATTACTTTTTTCAGGACATTAGACTTACCGAGTATCAAGCTATAAGCCGGAGAGACGAGGTCCTTTAGGCGGACATTAATATTTTTTTTTATTCTACATAATAGTGCAGACAAACGTTAACGTATACCATAAATATCCATTTTATCAGTTAAAATTGCTTTAGCACGAATCGGCTGGTTGGACTGAAAGGTTAGATATAACCTGATAAGCCATACAGAAAAACGACTTTAAATAGAGAACATGCATTTGTTTTAAATCAGCAAAAATCTTATATTTTTCGAAAAGCAACATAAATATGAGCAGCAATACCGCAAAACAAAAATGCAATAGTACAGTAATTAGTGCTAAATTAAAAATATTTTTAATTCAGTACTAATTACTATATGTACTTTTATTACTGTACGAGAGACATTTTTTTTTTGCTTTGAACCCAAAACGAAAATTACTGTTCAAATCCTTATGTTATTTGTGTCATAAATTATTACATAAACGCAGTATTTGAGTTAGTAAGATCAATTTTGTATTTATCTTCATACATTTTCGTTGTGACACAACAGCTGTGACGTCACTTCTGTTATATTTTAGAGTGTTTGTAATGCACTCCAACAATGTCACTTTTGTGATGACTGTCTTTCGTCGACGGTCAATCTGGCTATTGCAAAGACAATATTTCCTAGCTTGTTATGTACTTACGAAAATTCAATAAAAAACTATGCCTGTTCTCAATTACGTTTACGTACCGTAACAATATGTATTATCAGTAGCTTAGTTTATATAATAAAAGATAAAGTCTTATAAAAGAAAACTTAATTATTGATTCAATTTAACTATTCAGCCCTTATCCTCCTCTTTATTAATTCTATTCACATTTTTTCTTATAATATCCCATCTATTAAATATTGTAGGTACCAAATATTTATATTTTGTCCTCTATCCATAATAGTTTTTTATTATAGGTTTATTCAGTCTTTGCTCTCTTATTCTTCTAGTGTTATATTTATTACTTGAACTTGGCTTGACACGCTCCGCGTGTCTAGATAAACTAGCTGTTGCCCGCGGCTCCACCCGCGTAAATATAGTTTTTTCGCGGTCGCGGATATGTGACTGATTAAAAAAATAGATAAAAACAATCCTTGATGCGGATTATATATCATGCTAAAATTTCAGCTCGATCGGTGCAAAACTTTTTGAGTTTTTGAAGCGTACACAAATCAACATAACATTTTTATATATATAGATTTATCTACTATCACTTTATATTCGCTACTATAGTAATACTGTAATGTACTTTAATTTTTTATCTATCGGCAGAATATTGAATATTAATGTCCCGGATAACATATCTATACATCTATACAGTTAAATAAAATTGAAGTGTCTGTTTGTAACTTCAAACTAACAGCTTTTCACTTAATGCATCTGAAAGTATATTCGGTACTTACAATAAAATACAATTTTTAAAAATTTTTGTCTGTCCGTCTGTCTGTCTGTCGGTCTGTCTGTCTGTTTGTTCCGGCTAATCTCTGAAACGGCTGGACCGATTTTCACGGGACTTTCACTAGCAGATAGCTGATGTTATAAGGTCTAATATAGGCTACTTTTATTTTAGGATTCCGTTTAAAAATAGGGTTCTGCTTCCGTTAGTTCTGCGCAAACGAAGTTGCGGGCATCAGCTAGTGCTATATAAATTGCGTAGTCAGGTCAGTCAGTTAATTTTGAATTTGAATTTACAAATATCAAGCGTTTGTCATTGCAATGAATTTTCTCGTACGAAGTGGCAGTAAAAATAATTTCCACACTTTCCGCTAACGGAGTTAGCATGAAGGAATTATTCACTCGCAAATTGCGTTCGCTAATTTCTTTTGACGTCGGTTGTACGGTAGCCGACAAGGACAAGCTTTTGAACCTTATCCCAATAGAAATAAGGTGCACCAGGTACACCGATTTGTCGGTTGTACAACGGCGCCAGAAAAGTGAATTTACGAAATGAACGTTAGGTAGGAATTGAATTACAACTGAGCGTGTATAATGTAAGGAAATTAACTTATTATGTGTAGTTTAAAAGCGTTCATCATGAAATAATTTTTCCTTTAAAAAAACTTTAGCTTATTTTTCTAAAGGAAAAATGATTTCATGTTATATCAATGCTTTTGCAGTGACAAGTTTTTATGAAAATGGCAACGAATGTATACATCTGTTTTAAAATTATAAGGGCGAAATTTCATAGTAAGTATATGTATAAATTTGTATTTCAGTATAAATTATGTAGTAAAATATTTTCTGCAATGGGTAGGTAACCAAGAACACGCTTAATATTCGTAATTCGTATTAGTACCTATACTACTGTGCTTATCATAGACGTATCGTACTAAGGACAAGGCATGTCAAAATATATTAGTCAAAATCTTCTTCATACAAGAAAAAACTACTGCAATCTGTTAAATCGACTACGATGTCTCCAATAGAACTACACGTAGTCGCGACGTATTATCGTAGGTCGCGATAGTCGTCATCACATTATGTATTTAATTTTAAAATACTTGTTGTTCTACCAATAAAATTATTTATCGTCCATTTTTTTATTCGTTTGTCGTAATTTTGCAGTCCCTTACAGTGAAAGACTGATCTCTATATTGTCAAATGTAAAATTCCAGTACTCCAATGGGGCACTCGAAGTAAGGACATTTTTTGCCTCGATATGTCCTGTCCCTAGCAATTACTATATATTTACGTCTATGCACTACACCATCTAGGTCGTCAAAATAAAAGTGCAATAAAAACACTCTCGAGTATTGCTGAAGTTCTCGGAACTTTCAATTTTCAATACACCTTCAAACCCCGGACTATTAGAAATCGATTATAAGCGGTTTGCGTTGAGGGTATGGATAAAGTCGGACACAGGTTTTTGATTACGTGTCCAGAACTCCAGACAAATTGGGTCGTTAGTAGTTAGGCGTTTCGCACCGCGAGAATTCGAAAGTATTGATGGGAAGCGATTACCGCCGCCCATGGACACTCGCAACACCAGAAGAGCGCTTGTAACTCTTCTGGTGTTGCGACTTGCGTTGCTGGTCCTCTCAGGCCTTCGGTAACCTCACCCACTCGGCGAAACGCAACGCAAGCGTTATTTCACGCCGGTTTTCTGTGAAGTCGTGGTATTTATCCGGTCGAACCCATTCGTGCCGAAGCGTGGCTCTCCCACAGTTATGTGTCAATCGTTTTTTTGAGAAATCGGACTTTAGAAGTAATTTAAAGAAAACCTACTAGGTACATTACTTTGGTTAGGTTAGTTCTGTCTCACGGAGTGGAAGAGAGAGACATGTCTATCCTCTGTTCCGCTCCGCCGGCGTAGGACAGGACTGCTGAGGCGTCGCTTTGCGAATCTGCAACCTCCTGTCTAACGGGGCTCCAGAGAGAGAGTGGGCTTAGCTAGTCCCGGCGCCGAGGGGCTCCAGTTTGCCAGAGTGACTCCTGATGGTGTTGGAAGTTTTTGAGAGGTAGACCGGCCGGTCGCGGGGGGTGTCCTGTGTTAGACAGATCCGGGACACTCCCCTTATAGCGGCTGAAGGCAATCCGCAGATTCATTTTTAATGGGTATACCGGCGAGTCGCGTCGGGAGTCCCACACATCCCCGTAATCCATCCCGGGAAGGTATAACGACCTTTCCCGTGCGAGA
The DNA here is from genome assembly GCA_905404095.1 of Glaucopsyche alexis. Classification (NCBI taxonomy): domain Eukaryota; kingdom Metazoa; phylum Arthropoda; class Insecta; order Lepidoptera; family Lycaenidae; genus Glaucopsyche; species Glaucopsyche alexis. Next base: position 1,573,601 of record FR990060.1, read on the forward strand.
ACAAAAAAACGCTTAGTTCCGTCTCGGTATAAACATGTAATATTTGTGTGTGTATTATCGCAAGTATTTCAATCTCGCTACAATTTACACTGCTTGTACTCGTAGTACAAGAGCCAATGCTGTATTTCTCGACGCCGGTAACGATTATCTTGTCTTTATTGCCATTCGCAAGTACGACATAAATCAGGCGGCGGAGACGATCTCGGAACTATTACTAAAATTTATTCGATCCGCGATTCTATTTTACCGAGATATTTGAAGACATAACTTTGATTTTATTTCACAAACTATCATTTTATTAGGGCTTCGTAGTAATACAAGGAACTCTTATATGACACACACACACACATATTATACACGCAAATAGACACGGATAACAACAAACTGATATCCCTTATATATATTTATTTCGTTTTTTTCCTTATCGCCGCGCACCTATCCCCGCCGCAGGAATCGATTCCGGCGGCGGGGATAGGTATGCGGCGTTGCATACGATTTCATACAAAGATTTGTAAAATTCGATGACTTCGGCGCGTGCGGCTCCTGCGGCGCGTATAGGTGCGATTTCACCTTTAGTAATGATAATTCCCCGTCCCAGAGTAAACGATTCAAAGGCCGTCACCGTGCGCCGCCCCGTCGCGGCTTGTACTTTTCCTTTGACGTTTGGCATCGAGAATATTCGAGTGGAAATGGCGCTGAAGGAAGTAAATTTTACTCCTCTTTTACACGCGAAGTTACGTAGTTAGTCTAGCCAATTATAGATGTCTGTGTTTTGACCACAGATTTCATATTTTTTTTGGACATTTTACTGCGAGGAACGCATACCACAGAGTAGAAAACATATACTTACGTACAGAGAAACTTTCATAGAACGATCCAAATCGATTCAAATTTGAAAATTTTGACGTCCCCTTTAACGGCCCGCAATTTTTCGTGCGTGCGTTCCGCAAAAATCGTGGACACACTGTATGCTTGTAGTGCAATCAAATCGAATGCTACCTACGTAGCTGTATAAACTGGAGAAACATATAAATGTTCCTCTTTCTATAATATATTTGACGACCTCTGTGGCTCAGTGGTTCAGCGCTTTGGTGCTCAAGCCGGAGGTCGCAGGTTCGAATCCTGTCGAAGGAACAAAACGTTTTTCTATGTTTCTGGGTCATGGATGTATATTAAATATGTGTATAACATAGATATATAATATTAAATCACTGGGTGTATAATATAACAAAAATCTTAAATATATGTACAGTATAAAAGTATTAAATATACTTCCCGTTGTCTGGTACCCGTAACACAAGTTCTTCGGATACTTAGCACGGGGCCAAATTGACGTGGTGTGAAGCGTCCATAGATATTATTATTATTATATTATTATAATCTGCGCCTGGGTTATGGAGAAATTGCAATGCCATTATATAGCAGTATCCATACTAATATTATAAATGGGAAAGTGTGTGTGTCTGTTTGTCCGTCTTTCACGCCAAAACTACTGAACCAATTGAAATGAAATTTGATATACAGATAGTCTATATCTCGAGAAAGGATATAGCTCACTTTTTATCGCAGACATATACGGTTCCCGTGGGGTTACTGTACTTACGTGGGCGGAGCCGCGGGCATCAGCTAGTTTCAAACTATTTCTAAGCTATAAAGCTGATGTTAGCCTTGAACTTCGGAGAATGCCGCGTCAGTTACAATCAAAAGTGTGTCAGAAGTTAACCCTGTCTAATTAGGGGATCTCAAAGACCCGTTCGACAAAGGAGTGACAAACGGTTAAAAAGTTAACCCACGTCATCCGCTGTCAACCGCATTAGACGGAGCGCAATCGAATTAATTACGAATGGGGCCCGTGCTGAGGTAGCTATATAATACGTCGACCCAAGGTTGAAGGTATTATAGATAAAGTTCCAACTCGACCAGTTTGTAAAGATTTTCCTTTGCCTTGTTGTGCCTAAAAGATGACTGCAGACGTGATTGAAGTCCGTATAATTACACGTGAGATTGTGTGCGAGCACAAGTCAATTACTATACTGTTTAGAGATTTTCATCTTATGCCTGGTCGAGCGGCTACTTGTTAAAAAATATCCTAACCAAGAGCATGTCAGGACATGTCTAAGGAGGGCTCCGTAACTATAAACGCGTAATATGTTTTCTTCAAATTACTTCAAAAGTTAGTGTCTGATTTGGTTCAAAATAATGTTCCTAGAGACTTTTTAGCATGTTCTATCAGCATAGAAAATTGCAAGATTCTAAGTTTTATAGTTTAGAAATGCCAGGGGGGACCAACTTATAAGTCACTTTGGAGGCCGATAACTCGAAAATAGTTTACTTTATAAAAAAGTTATGTATGAAACCTTACCTTTATTTTAAAATACCTATTCAACGATATCCCACACGATGAGGGTAGAAAGAAAAAAAATGTATCCCCACTTCACATGTATGGAGAGCCACCCCTAGAATATAAAATTATTATTATTTTATGATGTCAAATCTGAGATCTATACACAATCTATGACTGTACCAAATTTCATTCATTTATATTCATAATAACCTACGCTAGAAGCACTGACAGACAGACAGACGGACAGAGCGAAACTATAAGTATTACGGAACCCTAAAAAGAAATTTGGTCCATAGATGGGGGAGTCTTGGCGGAGTACCTAATCGTTGAACAAAGAAAAAAGTACAGCCAAACGCGTAACCGCCTCTTTTTGGAGATTGTGGGTTACTAGAGGATTATGGGAAATTCAAAGCACTAAAATATGCAAGATCAATTTATATGCTACGTATTTTAGGGTTCCATACACAAAAACGGGGGTTCCGTTTTTGGGTACGGAATATTACCTAGACTTCACTGCCTGTCTGTTCGTCCGTCTGTCACCAGTCTTTATCTCCTTAACTGTGATAGCTAGACAGTTGGAATTTTCACAGATGATATAGGTTTCTGTTACCGCTATATAACAACAAATACTAAAAACAGAATAATATAATATTTTAGGGTGTTTCCCATACAACAAATGTGTTATTTTTGCCATTTTATACCGAACCTTTCGTGCACGAGTCCGACTCGCGCTTGTCCAGTTATAATTCCAATCACAAAGCCAAAATATTTAATCATTCTGATCGTTGATATTGCCATTCCGACCTATTCAATACAATAAAACTTGGGAAAGATACGGGTATGGATTTGAATTCAATTTGGTTTTCAAATGATGCGCATTATCATATTATAGGCCGGTTCCGAACGTTTCACGGGGACCATATTATTGTCCAGATGGAATGTTTTTGCAGGAAATGTGTAAACGTGTCCAATTTCCAATTGAAACCTTTTTTTATTTAAAATTTCCAATTAAAGAACTTTACTATCAGTGTAAACCTTATAATGGCTTCATGTTAATTGTTAACTATGCTCTTTTCTACTGAAAGTTAGTTTTATGGTTTTATGCTATTGGTTTCCCGAATAAAATAAATAAATAGATTATTATCGAATTCTAAGTTAATTTGAAATTATTTTCTGAAATAAGAATATTGTATTAGAATCTGGGACCCTTTTACGTAGACTTCGCTGTCCGTCCTTATGTCCGTCTGTCACCAGGCTGTCCCTCGTGAACAGTGATAACTATAGATAGTTGAAATTCAGATGATGTATTTTTGTTGCCGCTATAACATCAAATAGGTACGATACTATAATCGCACTGAATTACTGAAAAATACAGAAACCGTCAATAAGCTTGAAAGTGAGGCCGTCACAACCACTCCAAATTGGAATGGTTATCCACACATAATATGTTGCCACAGAGTAACGGAATATTTTACCCAACTTTTTTTTAATTAATTTTTATTGAATGCCTAATTGTCGTAATATAACACCGCGATTTGTTTTGTAAGTGTAAAGAGTAAAAATTAAAAAGTGCGGGCGGGGCGGTATTTCGCCATGGTTTTGGACTCAGTGCGCTGCATACAAATGTGATCGAACACTCATTCTGTATTTTTCTGTATTCTGAGTATAATCGCCAGTTCTGTTACTTGTACTTGGCTTGACACGCTACCGCGTGTCTATAACAGAACAAAATAAATATTAAAAGGGGGTTCCATACAACATTTTTGCTCGATATTAATAACGGTAATAGATGAATATTGAGTTGTTTATTCACTTTAAAAATTAATCTATACTATCTAATATAATAAAGAGGAAAAGTTTGTTTGTTTGCATTGAATAGGCTCCAAAACTACTCGACCGATTTTGATGAAATTTGGCACAGATGTAGAGTTAATCACGGGGAAGGACATAGGCTACTTTTTATCGCTTATATCGCTATTTTTATCGCTATCGTATTTTTTTATTATTATATTCTATTTATATATTTCATATTAATACTAATTGTGCTCCATATTTGTACTAAGCACGAAACAGTCGCCGTGGTCTAGTGGTTAAAGCATTGGCTCTCGACTCGGAGGTCGTGGGTTCGATTCCCGCATTGGAACAACAAAAAAATTTTGTTTCCAAGTTTGGTTAAGACAAAACAGGTTGATCATCTGATTGTCTGACAAGAAAGATGATCCATGCGTCGGATGGGCATATAAAAAGTCGGACCTGCGTCTGATCTCTTGTCAGTCGTGTCGATTATCGTCCCACTGGATTATGAGAGTAAAGGAAGAGAGTGCTCTTGTGTACTGCGCACACACATGGGCATTATAAAAATGACTCCTGGTTTCAATGAAACCGGCCACCCTCACCGAAATCGGTGTGGGGAGTTATATATAATCACGAAAGGTTCCTCACCATTATCTATACAACTGTATAGGTACTTACCTAACGGAACCCCTCGTGCGCGAGTTAGAGTCGCAAAACTCGTGCTTGGCCAGTTTTTAATATTATAAATAATACCACAGATTGTATTATTGATCGAAGACCACAGATTATTAAATAGTTCCTTTTTAGCCCGTTCCCGATGGACTCAAAACTGGAGAACGGCTGGACCGATTTGACTCATTTTCGTCTTGAAATATTTGCGGAAGTTCAGGAATGGTTTAAACAGTGAGAAATATTGGAAAAGGTGTAGGTGTATAACTAGAACGTAGGTTGCATTGTAGGTGTAGTTATTTATGCATTCCAGTTCATATTATTATTTAAGACAGAACAACGTGTATCTTGACAGCTAGTAAAAAATATTTCCGGTTTTCAAAGCGTGTAAATTCATAGATCATAATTACACATTCTCTGAACCGAACATCAGTGGAATTAGTGCGATTAGCTTAATTTCCCCACGAATCGAAATCCCCAATCGATCTTCTATTTGAATACGTAGCGATTCAACATCAAATGTGTACAGGTATTCTCCATTAGAGGTAAGTAAACCCGCGTACACATTTGTAACTGTCGTGGTCGTACCTTCTATTGGTAATACTTTGCAATTTGTACTTGCTTGTTGTCAATTGGTATATTGCTTCCTCAGAAATTCGTACGCGCAAAAAGAAATCTCGCAGGTACCGTGAATTTTTCGGCCTATGTGTTAATCCAGATCAAATATTTATTCTGTGTCCAGAGCCTGTCATAGTAAATTTCATCAAAATTCGTTCAGTGGCAGTTATTGCGTGGAAAAGTAACTAACATCCATCCTACTTCTATTATAAATGTGGAAGTTTGTGAGGATAGAATATAGATGGATGTTGATAGACTTCCGACGCGAATATTCTATCTATAATAATTTAACACAATAATTTTCGTTAGGTTATAAAAATATAACATTGATATTTCGACATATTTTTACAATCTCGTTAGTTATTTAACAATCTAACAGTTTTTACAATTTTACGGTGACACAATATACATTTATTCATCACAATAGCCGAGTTACATAGGCTTTACAGCCTATGTTACTATCTATCTTTTGTGACGAATCTATTGATAACTTATTTATTAAAATCGGATCAGTAGTTTTATGCAGTGCGGTGGAGCAAACATACATACATACATACCTACATAGACTTCCAAAATAATTATCCTTCCTTTTGCCTTTGCCGTAGTCGGGTAAAAAGTACAGTGGTCCCGTGGGATGGGTGGAGCCGTGGGCAAAAGCTAGTACATCTATAAACGCGTAAGTTTGTATGGATGCATCCATACAACTTAGTTATTTTAAACTTACTTTATTATATGTAAGTAAGGATAAGGATTATGTTATATTCAGGTATTGCCATGTGTGGACACGGCCTAACGTTAATTGGAAATTCGAAGGTGTCACAGAACATTTAACAAACAAAAGCATATTATATTAATTAATCCACGATATTATAGGGTAGGTATCTACATATTTGAACGGTTCATAATTAACCGCGGAGATCGTTCCGTTAATCCGCCATATTGGAAGGTTAACACTTAACCCCCCGCTTATCGTGCACGCGACTGGGGCCCCGGGGATCCTTTTATTTATTAAACTATCACTTACGCTTTTACAGCATTCCCCTGAGAATCCCGGAATGCGAAGAGTAAAAGTATGTTCGTAGTATATTCTACGTATTTGCAGACGTGTTTATTATGTTTTGGGACGGGTTATTACCCTCTAGGGCCGACAAAGCCTAGAAAGGCGATTAAATTTGACACTTGGAGTATATTGTCAAGATTTATTGCCTGTATCAGCTAAGTTCCTCCATGGTTTCTCCGTTCCTTAATTCAATCACGGAAAATTTTGACGTAAAACAATTTTAAATAGCTGATTTACGTGACGTGAGACACTGTCTGCCAGTTTGCTGAATAATAGAGCTGTTGACTGCATGAGAAATATAAAAAATTATGTTTAATTTGGTTATGTTAACATCTAGAAAATTACAAAATATTTCAATATTTTTTGCTATAATTAGTACTAGATTTTGCCCGCGGCTTCGCCTGCATAAATACAGTATCCCACTGGATCACTGTACTTTTTCAGAATAGAAAGTAGCCTATGTTTTAATCTAGACTTAAACTACTACCATTCCAAATTTAATCAAAATCCGTTCAGTAGTTTTTGCGTGAAGAAATAATAAATATCCATCCATCCATCCATCCTCATAAACTTTCACATTTATAGTATTAGTAGTTACTAAATATAAATATCTACATCGTTAGTTTACTTACATCAAATTGAAACATTTACTATAGTAAGTATGAACTTAAATGCACAAATTTCGAAGATATTATTACGAATAATGTTCCTGCGATCCATATATTTCATACAATTTAAGGACTTTTTTTCTGAGAGCTTACTCATAATATTTTCGAATTCTATTCATTAATGAAAATCAAGTTGACCACACGTTAGACGTGCGCGTTCCTAGGGCGCGTGAGTGGCGCAAACAGCGCCCGCATCGCTGACACGTAGAGGGAGGCCAGTCGTATTTCTTATTGAAACAAACAAAAATGTAGCAAAAACCTTTTGCAAATTATCGCTAAAATTAAGCCCATCGGGAACTGTCACATTTCTCGTGTAGCATTTATCGTGTTTATCCACATTACGAAGCTAAAACACGGCAACGTGAAATCCGAAAAAATCCCAAATCAGATTAGGTGAGTGACAAATATTTTCCATGTAACGAATTAACAAGTCCCAAACGCGACGTTGACGAGGGTCTGAGGCTCAGACGGCTCACTCCTGACCTCCTAATTGACTCTAATACTGTTACTACGGAAATTCCCCGCGACATCCCGTCTACACGTCGAAACCTGGGAGTATTGGGCCCCCACGGCAGCGCAGGGTTAAGTTTTCACGCGACACATAAGACTTATTTATGAACGCTTCGGATTTTTCTATAACTTCTGAACTTTGGTAATCCAAATGATACGATGAAATGTGGTTCGTTTTTGTGGTTTCACATTTCACTTGGACTAATAGGTATTGACCTCAAGTCATAATATACTAATATTATAAATAAAAGTTTGTTTCTTTAGGCTCTGAAAATACTGGTCCGATTTTAATTAAATTCCGCTCAGATGTAGAGTAGACCACGGAGAACGAAATACTATAAAAAAATTACCTATATTATGAATTAGACATCATAATATTATAATATTATAGTAACATGATAGGTGTTATAAAAATATTCTACATAATATTGTTTAATTGATATAACTTTTTTTTTTGTTTCAGGTAAGGCTGTGGCGTATTATTCGTATGTTAACAACATAGTAAGTAAATGCCAATAGATTCAGAGCACGCTTTGCAATAAAATTCCACATAACAATCAGAACAAACCCAACAATATTTTTATCGCCAAAAATCTTAAATCGATAAAGTTTAATAAGAAACGATAAAACGAAATCGCACGTAGGTACGAATATAAACTTGTTGGGAACAATAAAAGTTGGTTCAAGTTATCTAGGGGCTAATGCCAAATGTACTTGCTGGCCCAGGTGGTTGTATGGCCCCCCCGATGGTTGCACGCCTTGTCGTGGCGGTGGGGCTTAGTAACCGTGGACTGGACACCCACGGTGAAGCGAAGGGGCAACCAGGGCCGGCTTGTTTGCCAACGGCTGGCCCGAGGAGGGCGCTCCCAGCGAACAGGAGGAGTCCGCTGCGGACGCGCTTAGAGGTGGGACCGCAGAAGAAGAGGAGTGCCGGTATTACGGTGCGCCGTACTCCCTATCTTCTGCGGCCGTGGAGGGATCGCAGGGGGAGAGGCGTGGTGGTGTTGTGCCACTCTCCCTACCCCCCTGCGAGCTGGCGGGGCCGTTCCGTATGGTTAACGGCATTGGTGGGGCCGCAGAGGAAGAGGCAAGTTGGTATTACGGTGCGCCGCTTGCCCTATCCTCTGCGGCCGAGGTGTGGTCGGTGGCAGAACCATAGCTCAGATCTGCCACCGGGTACCGGTTATGGTGGCTGGTATCCGTGGCCTCCTAGTGGCAGACTCAGGGGGAGTCTGCTACAGTACTGGTAGAGGCCGAGGAGGGAGGCGCACCTTACCATCTGGTGCGCCTGGGGCCTTCGGTCCCTGGATGGAGCCGCATGTGTGTGGCTGCCGCCGGCGGGGTCGCGGATGTGTTTACCGTTCCCGTGGCCCCGTCACAAGGCGGCGAGGAGGAAGGTGGGGGGTGGTTTTTAGTGGGTATACCGTGGGTCTCATTAGCCTATACGGGAGTCCCACATCACCACTCGGGTGCCCTCTGCGCCTGGGTGGTATGCGTAATGCATTTTCCCCCCCGGAAACAAAAAAAAAAAAAAAAAAAAGGTGGTTGTATGGCCGCTAAACTAGCGAAAAGCGATAGGTACCAAAAGTTGATAGAAGTTGAACGGATCGAACAGACGGGCTGGTGTTTGCTCGTGTGTGGCCACAAAACAAGCAAGCTACAACAAAGTTAGCTCAACTTATATACGGGCCAATACCTGATCGAACTATTTGTTTGTGGGATCGAACTAGCGACGAGCGGTTAGGTATGCAAATTGTTATAGGGACTACTCGCAAATGTATTGACGACTGCAACATAATAATAAAAATTTTACTCGCGAACGTTTTTAAACGGACGTTTTATTAAGAGCATTGATTGGCGCGCGACTCAGATTTCACGAAAAACGCTACTTTTCAAATGCGTCTATATCTAACAAAAACTGGTTATTCTGATTTTTACATGTAGAAAAACACTAGAAAATATTGTATTCTAATTTTTCACTTATCATTTATTTTAAAATAATTTCAAACTTTTGACTAAAACTGACAAAACTAACCAGAAGTTTTTACAACTTTAGGTTCAGGGGCAATTTCAAAACATATAATAGCTAAAACCGCTTACATTTTTTAAAAACAAAAAATCTTTACAAACTTTTTGGATCCTCTTCTAGATTATCTGTTTGTCAGATTATTTTTATATACGTTTCTGTCTCATAAAAATAAAATTTAAAGAATGCGAAATTATCAGGAATTATAGTTATTTAAAAAATGATGATATTTATGTATTTTACTTGCTCCTTTTGTTTCTTACTTACATAATCTATGAGAAGAACCTTTTATCTTTAATATGATATTTAAATTTTTAACTAAATTAGTTTGACGAATTTTATATGAAATTTTAAAACTACTATATAAATAGAGGTGCACGAGCGTTTACAACAGTATTTGTAAAAGCTCGTGCGCCTCGATTTACTTAGTAGTTTTAAAAATTCATATAAAATTCGTCAAACTAATTTAGTTAAAAATTTAAATAGCATATTAAAGATAAAAGGTTCTTCTCATAGATTATGTAAGTAAGAAAAAAAAAGGAGCAAGTAAAATACATAAATATCATCATTTTAAATAACTATAATTCCTGATAATTTCGGATTCTTTAAATTTTATTTTTATGAGATAGAAACGTATATAAAAATAATCTGACAAATAGATAATCTAGAAGAGGATCCAAAAAGTTTGTAAAGATTTTTTGTTTTTAAAAAATGTGAGCGGTTTTAGCTATTATATGTTTTGAAATTGCCCCTGAACCTAAAGTTGTAAAAACTTCTGGTTAGTTTTGTCAGTTTTATTCAAAAGTTTGAAATTATTTTAAAATAAATGATAAGTGAAAAATTTGAATACAATATTTTATAGTGTTTTTTTACATGTAAATATCAGAAAAACCAGTTTTTGTTAGATATAGATGCATTTGAAAAGTAGAGTTTTTCGTGAAATCTGAGTCTCGCGCCGATCAATGCTCTTAATATTCTTTTTCAATTATGACCTATTGTAGTTATTTGCCATTTTAGTGGCAACACATTGGCTGTTTTCCGTGAATAATTGCGCTAACAAAGAAACGTAAGCAAAATAGCGACCGCTGGAATTAAGTAAGCAAAATGGCAGATTATGTTAGGAGTAATAAGTAGTTGTGTACTGTTGTGTAGTGTAATGTCCAAACTTTCTTTGAATAAATGTCTTATCATTACTATTATTATTATTGATGTTAGCAAACGTGTCTTGGCCGATAATCTGTTTTCTTTTTATTTTGCGCTAGCAAGCGCTACGAAGCGCTTTTTTCCGCAGAACACAGCCATTGTGTATCTATTTTAGTGCACGTTAACACGTTATCTACTCAAAGATAACATCAGTCTCTCGCGTTTTTAGTGACCATACAATTATGTGGCATACGCAGCGTGTAAGCGATTTTCACACTCGGACACATTAGCGATAATCACACACTGTTTGTCCGTATCTGTCCGAAATTACGGACATTTAGCCGTCAAACGCATCGATGTGTTATCCGTCATTGTCATATTTGCACATTTGAATATGACTGCGATGCTTGATGTATGGATATTGGACTTGGACAGTTACATTTTGAAGTTGCACTGTTTATGTTGGAACCTTTGGGGAGGATTTTTTAAACTTTTTTTGAGGTTTGTATTTTCTTGTTTTTAAGCAAACCAAGCTATTGAACTGTTAAACTATTAAAAAAATAAACAAGCGATTTGAAAAGTCAATAGTAGAAAATAAAGTTTTGGAAGTATATTTTAACTAACATTAATTGCTAGCGGCATCGCCCGCGTGAAATTAGATTTTAAACTTTTTTTAAAGAAAAAAAATTGGGGAATTTTGCCCACCTAGGAGCTGAATTTTAGAAAACACTGAGATACGTAACTCATTATTTTTTCCGTACTCAATTCATACAAAATATCATGCAAATATGTCCAAGGAACAAAAAGTTTCATACAAACTTTTATCCCCTATTTTACCCCGTTGGAGGTAGAATTTTGAAAAATTCTTCCTTATTGGATGCCTGCGTCATATGAGAAATACGTATGCAAAATTATAAATTTCTAGCCCTAAGGCGCCATTCATTTATTACGTACATATTATAAGAGTACTTTCGCCAGTTTTTACCCCCTCCCATTGTGAGAAAAAATAAGGATAGGCCGACGCCTAAGGGTTTGGCCTGTACGTTGATATATCAGTTAATCAGCTTTGCCTTTTATATATTACTAGCTTTTGCCCGCGACTTCGTTCGCGTGGAACAGTTACTTTGGGATATCGCTAAAATATACCGGCGACTTCATTTACGTAGAAGGAGAAGCGCAGAGCGCTTCCCTGCCCGCGACTGCCCACCGCGCGCCCCAATATTTTATTACTGTTATATCTTCTAAAATACTCATTGAAATCAAATGATGTAAACGGCAAATTTCTTCTAAATTAAATGTTTGTAATGAATAACGTATTTACTTGGATAAGGATTAATATAATATTTATGAAAACACCCTCACAAATAATGCTTAATTTTAAAACAAATTTGGTTAGCATAAAAAGATTATTGTGAGCCAACCTTAAAAGATAGACATGTACTGTCGCGGACTTTTTTTTAGAACTTTTAAAGAGGAACAATTCTGTCATACATAATTTTAGCGAAACTTTAACCGTTTCCGCAGCGTACGCAGCGAAAGCTCTCAAAAGGGAAAAAACACCCCGATTTTGAAACATTATTGATTGTAGCTCCACTCGTATTGAACTTAGCATGATGCTATATAGCCTAAAGCCTTCCTCGATAAATGGACTATCCAACACAAAAAGAATTTTTCAATTTGAACCAGTAGTTCCTGAGATTAGCGCGTTCAAACAAACAAACTTTGACATTTGAAGTACGGTGAAAACCAAGATGGGAGTAACCTTTTCTTGTATGAAGATTTGTTCTATCAAATGTATGTCAAGCCTATCTTGAGTTTTGAAATATTTGTCCAGGGGGCAATTCTTGTAAATGTTATGTTAAATCCCGTTTGGATTTTCAGGCTGTCGTGCTCGTGCGTGCGAGTTTTGACGCATGGACCGAAATGGGATTATATCGAAAATAGGGTTGCAGGCTACAAAGTACATACTGTGTGTTCATTTCTCTTTATTATTAAGCATTTAGTTAAAAAATCTTACGTTCATAAATATTTTAAAATAAATTACTAATTAATAATGATGAGTTTTTTTATTCCTATGTTCAAAAAAATTAACGAATATATAAAATTTTAGTAGGTATTTCACTAAACGTAATCATATTTTTTTTCTTATTCAGCATTATTGCCAGCTAAAACAAGAAGTAAAAGAATAAAAAATATATTTTGTGGGTAGTACGAAAAAAAATCTATTCCAAGTCACTTCAATTAACTGTGATTAAATTCGTTGTAGAATATTATTAAGTTCTTTTACAAATTCATTTGATATTACCGTTTTGCAGTTATAAGTGTATTTTTAGATTAGTTTTAAAGTTATATTAGCGATGATAACACACAAAAGATAAAGGAATAAATTGCAATATGAAGGAATCTGTCCAGGTATGATCTTGTATGATTTAAAGGGGCTATTTTTCATTGTAACTTAATTCATTTACTAAATTATAATGATAACCGACTACAAATTTTCAAGAGCAGAAAATAATAAGTTAGGTTGTTTGTTTTCAATTTCATAATCTACAATGTTAAATGTGGTAACCATCCTTATCAGTGGATTTTGATGATTTTAATTTATCTATTTCCTTGCCCTTCTTTTTAAACTCTTTCGACGTGTCTTAATCCCGCAAAGTGTTGGCTTTAAGATTCATATTGTTCTACTTTTAACCTAAAAAATGGAATCAGATAAAAAAAAAGAAACTTAGGCCTTTTCATCCAATAATGGATGAAATATTAATTCTCCGAGCGTAGTAACTACTCTTGAAATACTGTAGTGCCTGGGACAGTTGGTTTTTAAATGTCGTATGGTTGCCCAAGCACATACGGCATTCTCACAACATAATCAGCCTAGAACAGAGGAATGACTGGTCAATACGTCTGGGGCCAATTACTATGTGCGGGTTTCCTCTCGATGTTTTCCTTCAACGTTAGAGCGTCCGTGTAATGTACTTGAGATCTGAAAAAGTGTCATTGGTACACGCCACAACCTGGGATTCGGACCTGCACTCTCTCGAGTGCGAACCAAACGGTCTACCCACTAGGCCACGGGGCTCAAATTTATATTCACGGAATCAGAATTTACATCCTACAATATTCATTCTATTAAACTGTAAAAGCCTCTTTGATGATTGTCAAACGCTTGACTTCAGTCACTTGCTAGTAAACTTTTAAGCGAACCTATTTATAAAATATAGCTGAGAACTTAGTAGTTATTATAAAATATTTTCTTACAGTTAGTTTCAAATAAGAATAGGAATGTCAATGACCTTTTTCTGTTAAATATCACTTGAAAAATACGGTTTGCAGAAAAATTTATTTATACATCAATAATAATATTATTATAGTCTTGCATCGAATTTAAATAAAAGCGTTAAATATTTATAATAAATTATCTAAACATAAATTTAATTACCATAATATTCATAATTCGAATCAATATGACGCTGACTTGATCCTATTATTTGAATCGCACTGTACACAAACGTACCACAACTAGAGTCCGACCGAAACTGGTTTTCCGGCCGAAACCGAAACCGAAACCGAACATTCGGCCGTGGCTTCAGTTTCGGCCGAAACCGAAACCGAAACCGAAACTCACGTGGTCAAGTCGAAAATTCCTTAAAATACTGAAATTTGGTGCATTTTATCCATTACTCTGCATTAATTAGGACATGAAATGGAAACACGGTATATTAATTTTGTTGTAATCATTTATTAAATGTAATATTAAAAAATATTAATTATATCTGGGGGCACGGTAGTGCACCCGCCAAGTCGAGCGCGAAGCAAACACTGCCGTACCATCCTTTACTGGAACCATTTCGCCGCATTTTCAGGCCCCTATTTGAGAACCTCTGGATAAGACCAGAACGCAGAAATTTTCGTCATCCAGTAAGCTATAATCACATACTTAAAATCCAAAATTTCAAGTCTGTAGGTCATTTAGTTTCGAAGTTAAGCGAAAGCAAAGTTTCGCATTTACGACACTCGCTCACTCACTCACTCATGATCATCAAAATAGAACTAGTACTTCCCATAAACTCAGAGAGCTGAAATTTGGTACAGAGTTAGGGTTTAATGGCCACATAAAGGGAAAACTATAAAAACTAGGATAATCGATCTGGTTGCACGGCAGTGCCCCCGCCAAGTCAAGCGCGAAGCAAACACTGCCGTACCATTATTTACGGGAACCATTTCGCCGCATTTTCAGGCCTCTATTTGAGAACCTCTGGATAAGACCAGAACGTTGATCTGGAGGCACGGCAGTGCCCCCGCCAAGTCGAGCGCGAAGCAAACACTGCCGTACCATTATTTACTGGAACCATTTCGCCGCATTTTCAGGCCCCTATTTGAGAACCTCTGGATAAGACCAGAACGCAGAAATTTTCGTCATCCAGTAAAGTATAATCACATACTTAAAATCCAAAATTTTAAGTCTGTAGGTCATTTAGTTCCGAAGTTAAACGAAAGCAAAGTTTCGCATTTATGACACTCACCCAGTCACTCACTCATGATCATCAGAATGGAACTAGTACTTCCCATAAACTCAGAGAGCTGAAATTTGGTAAAGAGGTAGGGTTTAATGGCCACATAAAGGAAAAACTATAAAAACTAGGATAATCGAAGATCTGGAGTACCTGGTGACCCTTATTAGAAAACACAAGAGCCCAACCAAACTATTAGAGATCGACATACTGCCTTTACAAAAAATATTCAACTTGGTGGGCCACTTCATTTGATGTAAAAAATCGAAGGTCTGAATTATCTGATGAAGAACCCTCAGCTGGTCTCAGCTGATTAGAGATATGGCAATGTCCCCTTCTACTATTGGTACATAAAAAAATCGACTGTCATTGCAAAAATCCAGTGAAGTGGGACACATCTTCTAATTTAATCTAGCCGGTAGCGTCCCACTGCTGGGCGAATGCCTCCCCTTCTGCTTTTAATACGCATAAAAATCAAATTAAAGGAAAACTCTGGATAAGACTAGACTGGCTTTTATGCTTATACTTACAAGTTTACAACAAGAAATAGTCGAACAATTAACTTTATTCTACTCGAACATTACACAAATTAAATAAACAAATTACACTAAAATATAGTAAAATAAATCAATATTCCTACGTTTCTACAAAAAGAAGTGAAATCCCACCAAAAACATTCTGTAAAAAACTAGCCAAGTCTCGATGGAGCTGCTTGTTTATCTCTAAAAAGTAATGAAATCTAGACTAAGTCGTGCCAAGTCTAAGGATCCTTACTGCGATTTATTTATTATTATAGTTAATGTTGTGTGACTTGGCCGTTGAAGAGTACACAAGGGTACAAAAGGGGCTCCATAACACCATTGCTCCAATACATGTGTTATACAATCAACAACAGCTTAAAATAAGACACTAGCGTCCAATTACCAATACCAGTATGGGCTATTATCTCGCTTAACAAACATAGGTAGTTACAACAGAATCTGATATAACATTACGTGTAAACAAAATTGACTTTTAACGTATAAAGAATTTTCAAGGGCCAAGTCACACAACATTAACTATAATAATAAATAAATCGCAGTAAGGATCCTTAGACTTGGCACGACTTAGTCTAGATTTCATTACTTTTTAGAGATAAACAAGCAGCTCCATCGAGACTTGGCTAGTTTTTTACAGAATGTTTTTGGTGGGATTTTAATTATGTTTTCAAATTCAGTTGCGTTGTCAAAGCGTTGCCGCAAGAAACGAAGTTAGGCGAGCGTGCACGAAAACTTCCGAAATCAGTTTCGGTTTCGGCAAAAGTTTCGGCCACTTTTGGCCGAAACCGAAACTGCCGCCGAAACTTGATTTTTGGCCGAAACTCGGCCGAAACCGAAACCGAACTTTCGGTCGGACACTAACCACAACTCACAAGCCAAGTAAGAAAAACTGTGTTTTTTGTTGGAAAATAATATTGTATTTTTTAATGCAAACATGTTCATAAATTAAGTGACGTACGGTCACTGACAAGCTGGTGTACCACTTGTGAATCTTATTTATACTTCTATACTAATATAATAAAGAGGAAAGGTTTGTTTGTTTCCATCGAATAGGCTCCGAAACTACTGGACCGATTTTGATGAAATTTGGCATAGATATAGAATAGACCACACGGAAGGATAAGCTACTTTTTATTTCAGCAAAATGTACGGTTCCCTCGAGATTTCCTATTGCGCGCACGCGCTATTGTAGTAAAGTCGGTGAACATATTAAAAGGCGGAGACCTTTAATTGATAGAGTAGGCGTATAAAAGGCTGGAAGAGTGTCTAGCCAATTGCAACTCTTCTGGTCTTGCTGGCTATAGCTAAGCATCAGTTGATCGTTCTGCTCATTTGCCAACCTTATTTAAAAGATGGCATTTTTACGATTCCAGCTGATGATGATCATGAGGAT
Organism: Glaucopsyche alexis; assembly: GCA_905404095.1. NCBI lineage: Eukaryota > Metazoa > Arthropoda > Insecta > Lepidoptera > Lycaenidae > Glaucopsyche > Glaucopsyche alexis. The sequence continues at coordinate 1,590,876 of FR990060.1, forward strand.
TATTTTCCTGCGCAAACATATTAGCAACACCGTCCTAAATTAGGAACCAATTTGTAGCCGTGATTGCCGCGGTAATGGCTGACCAACGGGCTGCACGAGTTATGGTCATTGCTTAAACACTATCGGCAATCGGCGTACTGTTATTGGACAAATTGTGGTTCCTTTGTTTGGCGTTGTATCCAAGATTACCCATTTTGTTTCTAGTAATAATGGGTTATTCACTAGACTTCCAAAAAACCAATTAGACACGAGTGAAAGTCAAAAATTAACTCTGAAGGGCCCAGTTAGAAGAGGTTCACGAATAAGCACCTGTTTCATTCATAAAGAATTGAGCTTTATTTATTAGTGCCGGGTGCCAGCCACGTTGTGAATCTTGTGGTCAACTAAACGTGCCCTTATGTCGTCAACTGGACACAAATCTTTTTGTATAAGGTTTATTGTGACGTCGTCAAGGAAAATATCCTAACAATAGACAATTGCAATTCTTTTGCAAAACTCTAAATTGAATATAGTATTTATGTAACAGAAAATTATGATTTTCATAAATTGTTTAACATATTACGCACCTACTTCCACGTAAGAAATTCGTAGAATATAAGAAACTTGCTAACTTCAAACGTATATTATGGGGATAAGGCTTAAGAAGTTTTGTCAAAACATGGAAAGAGGTATTTTACTTTATACTTTTATATTTTAGGCTCGTTGTATTATATGTCAGTTATTATTTTGCTGCCAAGACTGCCGCTGGAAACATGAGAAACTAAAACACGGTCTTACCTATGACTGTCCTATATGTCGAGGCAATAGGTTCTTATGTCGTAAAGAAGAACTCAATTCGGAATTTTTGAGACATTTACTTACTGAACACGCACCGTTGCAGTGTAGGAAGTGTAACAAAATATTTGAATCGATGGATGATTTTAATGAAATAGATAAATGTACAAGCATATCAGAATTAATAGACAAACCATTGAAGCAAGAAGTTGAGGATAGATTTGATTCAATATACGAGAAAATTTTAGATAACGATTGTGAAAATTTTGAAGCTTTTGTGTCAGTAAATAATTCAACTAAAACAGCAGTCATAACACCTATCGTCCGTAAGAAAAATATAGTAGATTATGAGTCTAGTGACACGGAAAATGAAGACGAGTCCAAAAATAATATTACAACGACTCCTCATCCGAAAATGTTAGCTAAAACACCTAAACTAAAGAAGCAAAGAGCTGCTACTCCACATGCAAAGAAGTTCTTGGGTCTGATGAGACAACCGGTTGTAGAGGAATATGAGGAAGAAGCTGATAGTGAAGTGTGTACTGATTCACCAGATTCCACTAGGTTTACTCCTGGGAGAAAAGAGGTTGAAGGTAAGATAATTTTGAACTTTAATAGTGTGTTATGACTTATGTGGGGTGCACTAAAATCAATTTTAATGCAATTTTAAATATTGTTAGAGTATGGTATATATTTTGTTCAAAAATGTTATTATTGAAGTAAATTTATGTGCTATTTAAAATATATAATATAGTCTTAACAAGAAACTATAATACATTTTTATTTTATTTTATTTGAGTGGCTCACAACTAACTATAATACAGCTAGAAGATAGTTTACAAAAAGTCAATTAAAAGTTATTTATGAACTAGTCAAAGAAAGAAAATTACTGTATCAACTATTAATTAAATATTTTAGCAACTGATTCAGAGAAGATGACAACTCCCATTTCGATGACCCCACACGTGATGAAGCTAGCCCAGATAGTGACCACCAGCACACCCACACACCCACTCACTGGCAACTGGAGTCTTTTCCCTGCTGCCGGTACTGAGTCACCACTCTCTGAGATAGAAACCACAGAGAGCCCTGCTCAGAGTATTGACAAGGAGGTAGGAAAGGAACCTATGGTTATAATTGTTTTTGATAATAATTTTTACTATTTAATTATACCTTGTAATTTATATTTTTATTTTTTTAAAGTATCAATAGTACGAGTTTGTTATAAAACTATAGATTTTTCTGAATAAAAAAGTTAGTGTATTCAAAGAAAATAAGCAAGATTACATTACCATGGTTACACATTATTATAAATTAATCAATAATTTTACCAAATCAAACTCTCAAACTATTATTTAATTCAGCAGCAAAAACCAGAAGAAAGTCAACCAAAGCTGAAAAGTATAATCATAGCAGATGGTAAAAGGCTGGGAAGCCAGGACAGTACAGAGAGACAAGTGACGTTTCAGGATAGTCATAATAATACGGAGTCATCGGCTAAGATCAAAAGGGTCACTTTCGCCAATGATACCAAGTTTGGACAGGAGTGCAAAGAAAAACGAGGTAGTGTCTTAACTTTTTGAAACATGCTATAATTAACCTATTACTTTTTATCATGTTATTCATCAAGAATTAATTAATATTTTTATTAAATAACAAGTAAAGGTATGTAAATATTGATTTTGGTACCAAATAAAAAAGAAATAAGATCCTCATATTTTTTTAATCTATAATATTGTTATGTATATGTCACCGTAAAATTGTAAAAACCGTTCGATTGTAATGTAACTAGTGAAATCGTAATAATATGTTGATAGACTTCGGACGCGAACATGCTGCAAAATTTAACACACTATTTTTCGGTAAATTATAAATAGGTATATAGTTTTTTTTTTTTTTTGATTAGTATCCAAGACATACAAAAATATATTTTTGTTCAGTCATCATCAGAAGCCCTACAGGGGCTTATATGTTGATAAATCTTTTAACATATTTTTACAATCTCGGTAGTTATTTTACAATCTAACCGTTTTTACAATTTTACGGTTACATATATATTACAAACATAACAAAGTTTTAATATTACTTATTTACTTTTTAATTTCTGACAGAAATTATTATTTTGTTTCATGTAGGTCTTGGTAGTATTATATTACTACGTATATATTTTACTCACGATCATAGTCAGATAAAATTAATTTTTCAATTTCAGTGTTCCGTAAACCAAAGCGTATGTTGACACCTGGACCCCAGAAAAGATTCAACAACAACCCACGTTTCCAAGCCCTAATAAATCGTTTCGAACACCAAGCCAAAACCCTCGCTCGGACCCCCATCAATAGAGAATATAAAGAGCCAAAGGAGAGTTTGGAAAACACCCCGCCGACCGGCGAACATAATATACCCGCACGCGCCATAAACTTTAAAGAAGAAAGTCCAATTATAGAAACAGACCGGAGCGAGAACACAAAGGATTCCAATGAATTATTCAGAACGTGTGTCAATTCCCCGGATCAACCGATGAACACAGCAATAACAGCGCTCACCGCAAATATCGCCGGATCGTTGCAAACGTGTCTCAGCTCCGTATTACGGACAACGGACGAAGAAACGGAGATACAGTTTAAATTTGTGATAACCAAAAAGAAGGTCAGCGTGAAAAGAGTGGCCACAGAAGGCTTTGAGGAGAGATTGAAGGAAATAGAACAGCAGGAGTACCCAAATAAGGATAACATATGGTCGACTGTTGCTAGAGTGGTAAAAAATGTGTTTTGGGGTGGACAAGGTAAACTTTTTAATCATAATTTTTCCTTATTAATTACATTTATAGATTTTTAATTTAATTACTAACATTTTTCTTCGCATTATAACTTATTTTCACAATTTCACATAAAATTACTTAGAACCATAAAAGTTACGTAATGGACAGTTTAGTTTATATTAACTAAAGCACCAAGACGAAAACACGAGTTCTATATATTATTTACATCAATATCCGTAGCTCTCTTACACAAAATTTAATATTGTTTAAGTCACCGTAAATTTGTAAAAACCGTTACGTTGTAAAATAACTAACGAGATTGTAAAAATATGATTAATGATTCACAACTATATATTTATCGACTGCCATAGTGTTTCAAACAGGCTTGACACCTTAGAGCTACGTAGAGATGTAGCATCGCTCTGCATCCTCTATCGGTTATATTACGGGGAGTGCTCCGAGGAATTGTTCGGACTTATACCTGCTGCAACTTTTCGCCACCGCTCCATGCGACAAAATAATTATCATCCTCATCACCTTGATGAGTGGCAGTCCTCCACCGTGCGCTTTACCCGAAGCTTTCTGCCGCGCACTGTAAAACTCTGGAATGAACTGTCGCCAGCAGTATTTCCGGACCATTACGACCTGCAAACCTTCAAGAAGGGAGCGTATTCCCTCCTAAAAGGCCGGCAACGCACTTGCAACTTCTCTGATGTTGCGGGTGTCCATGGGCGACGGTAGTCGCTTTCCATCAGGTGATCCGTTTGCTCGTTTGCCCCCTAGTTTCATTAAAAAAAAAAAATTATAATCTAACAATTAATAATGTATAGGATATTCGCGTCAGAAGTCTATAAACATTTAACAATTTCACTAGCAATATTACAATCTAACGGTTTTTACAATTTTACGGTGACATATATAAACAAATACTGCAATGCCAGACGGTCGGAATTTGCCTTGCAAACTCCAAATATTTATATATTTGGTAAACGCAAGGAAATTTATACAACTCCTTCGCTTGAGGAAGGTTTCAGCCTTATCCAATGTTTTCGTAGGGTAATCGACGGCCTCAAATGTATGACTTGTAATATCTAAAGATAATATTCGAGAACTCACGCTCGAAAAACTCCACAGGCTTCTGTTTAGGTTTAAATTCTTCAGTTGTTCATATTTTATATTTCCAAAGGGAAAATCGTATTCTTTGTTCCTTTAGCTTTTATTATTTTTTCTTCAAATTAGGAGACCTCGATTTGCGTTGTGCTTTATCATCATCATCACCATCGTTATATTTGTCTACAAAAATGGTTATTCATTCAATATAAGACATCAAAATTTAATTTTAGTGCTATCTCAGATTAATAACTATAAATAGATACCCGGCTATAAGCAGATGATCAAAAGTTAAAAACTATAACCCATCTACGTAAATTATAAAGCCTATGTTACCTGGGGTATTATTACAAATCTTCAATAGATTCGTAATAATAGCCCTCACATCATTAATTAAAATCAACTCAGTAGTTTGGCCGCTACAGTGGAACAAACGTACATAAATACAATATACATAGGTACAAAGACTAAAATCATTAACCCTTTCTTTATGCTAATGGGAAAGAATGAGAAAATATCCTGAGTCAAGACGATTTTACCACTACTAGTTTCTTGAAAATATCCACTAAGAATAACTAATCGCCATCATCATCATTTAAAATACATTTGGAGCTATCAGCTGACTATAATAGACCACCCTTAGACAAACGTTATGCAGAATCTCTTCGTTGCAACTCTAGCTAAGTTTATATACTCATACATGATGTGTTTTTTAGTTCGAGTATGACAATTATCTTTCAGCCTAAGCTTTTTTTCTACAAAATTCAAACTCTATTAGCTTTGTTTATAACCGTGGTCAATAGCAGAACTGGTCAGGATTCCGCAATACAAATTTGTATCCCACAATACGGGAAATTGTAGTTGCGGCAGTCTAAAAACTGACATGAGGTGTAATTTTTAAGAAATTATTAAAAGTGCCAATATCTCGAAAACTAAAGATTTTTTACTAAGGTCATATTACGATATTCTGGTGAGTCATGAGCTCAGAGCTGGTCTATCAGCCTTCGAAGGGACGACGTCGACTTCTGGGACATCCTGTATGTATGTGGGTTGGTACCTTTGAAACACTATTTTAACAGTCGGGACACATAAAAAAACCAGCTTCCTTATAATGAGTCCGAAAATATTTCAATGATATACTTTAGATATTCAATAGTATGCGATAACAAAAGTCAAAATTATCTTTCCTTACTTTCTTGTCTCTTTCTTTCCAGTATTTACTATCATTACTATTACTAGTACTATTAACGACTAGTAATATTAATATCGGGCAAAAAACGGCAGAAAAATTATGTTTTGTTCTTGTTGTACCTTAAATATTTATTTTATTATTTTTTAATTTACTTTTTTGTTATAGTGGCAACATAAAATCACTATGTCTGTAAAATTTTCAATTACAGTCTAGCTATCACGGTTAGGCAGATGACAGACAGTCGTAGTAATAAGCCCGTTTTTAACCTTTGAATACGTAACTCTATAAACTGGCAATTATAAATGAGACAATTAAGTCATCTTTTATCCTAATAAAGGTATTTTATCACTCCTTTAATAAAGTTGTAGAAAACGTTGAAATTAATATCTTTATCAGGACTTCACATTTTATATGTATAATGAACCAACTTAGAATTAAGTCAACTCTTTAAATCAACTTAAAACTAAAAGATTGGTCAATCCTCGAGTGTAAGAGTAAATAATATTTAGGCGAAAATCTTTATTAAAATTCTTAATAGATTAAATGCATTTTCCATTAAGTTTTTTAATTAACGAGTTAAGTTTAAATTCAACATTTTAACGCCCAAATCCTTAAACGCTTCTTAACTTAAAGGGCTCTTAAATCCCATCTCCTCCTTGTCATCCAGCTCAGCAGCCTGTGATTTAAGAATCCCTTAACTTTAAAATACGTTTGAGATTTCGGCCGTGAGAATGAGTCAACTAACGTAATTATATTCCATATAAAATGTCATGATATTATCGATCGTCAATAAAAGTCATTTCCATAAACGAGGCATGTTGAGACAAAAAGTTTCTCCAGTTAAATTGCCCCGATTTTAAGTTTTTGGGGCCGTTTTATTTAAAGTGTGGTGAAAACAAGATGGCTGACATTTGAAGTATGCGTATGGTCAAAACCAAGATGGCGTAACTGTTTATTACAAGTTTATTATAATTATGAAGATTTGTTCTGTCAAATGTACAATGTACGTCATAGCCTATCTTGAGTTTTGTTTTGAAATCTTTGTCATTTCCCCATAGGTGCAGCGCAGACGACATACTTTTTGTGCGATCGAGTCTGCGGCGCACACAAAGTCGTTCGCGGATATTTCACAGACTCAAAGCACACGACGCATCTTCGATCATTCTATCGGCAGAACAGTAGGGACGAACGTTCACGCTATGGAAATCGCGTAGAGATCGGGATGTACTATTTTATACTTGAAGTACAGAGAAAGAAGAAGAAATAGAGATTTTTGGATACATCCTGTGTAACTGTGGGAGAGCCACGCTTCGGCATGAATGGGCAGGCTCGACCGGGTAAATACCACGAGCGATTCACACGTTAATCGATTCCTCTTAGTCCGGCGAGTGTCACTAAAGACATGACGTTAGTGAAAATTCAATATGGCGACTACTGGACGCCATATTGTGAAAATGAAAAAAATGAAAGTCAACAAACTATATCAAGTGGGGTATCGTTGAATAGGTATTTAAAAATCATTGTTAGTTTTCTCTCAACATTTTTCGATTCGACTGACCGTTTAGGATCTATATCGATTTAAAGTTGCGTAACAACCATTCTCACATTCCAGTGATGTAGTACTGATGCTGATAGGAAATCCAGTCTGGTAAATAGCTAGCTAGGTACTCATAACTAAAAAGTATAAAATAAAAAATTATAATTTAAAAAATTTAAAAACCCGACTGCGTAAAAAGTGAACTAAACTAAGTAGGTACATAATTAAAACTGAAAAGAAAAAAACAAGCACTTAGATATCCGGTGGTCTAGAATTCTATAATATATTATTGAATTAATACTATTGGAACATAACAACTGAACAGTCGGGATCCATTATTCGACAGCCAATCTAATTTTTCAATGGATCCTGACTGTTTAGTTGTTATGTTCCAATAGTATTAATTCAATAATATATTATAGAATTCTAGACCACCGGATATCTAAGTGCTTGTTTTTTTCTTTTCAGTTTTAATTATGTACCTACTTAGTTTAGTTCACTTTTTACGCAGTCGGGTTTTTAAATTTTTTAAATTATAATTTTTTAATAATTAATTTATTATTAATGTTTTCGTATTGTATGTTAATTCTTAATAGACGACGCGATGTAATGAAAAAAGATTAGCATTTCACAAAACTCAGCTGTATGATCATTAAAAATAGATTTTATCAAATAGCATAGCAATAGCACGTAGCGTGCTAAGACATGAAAATTAGTATGCTAATGAAATTAATGAAAAATATAATTAATTTCCATTACTACCGTGTGCGTTAGCGCACGTTGAAGCAAACGTTTTATTTTTTACCCGACTGCGCGACGCAAAGGAGTGGTAATGTGTTTATCAGCCTATGTATGTATGTATGTATGTATGTATGTATGTATGTATGTATGTATGTATGTATGTATGTATGTATGTATGTATGTATGTTCCTTTGAAGCACTATACAGGCCAAACGCCTGTACCGATTTTTATGATTCGCATGTAAATCGATTCCTCTTAGTCCGGCGAGTGTCACTAATGACATGACGTTAGTGAAAATTTAATATGGCGACTACTGGACGCCATATTGTGAAAATGAAAAAAATGAAAGTCAACAAACTATGTCAAGTGGGGTATCGTTGAATAGGTATTTAAAAATCATTTTCAGTTTTTTCTCAACATTTTTCGATTCGACTGACCGTTTAGGATCTATATCGATTTAAAGTTGCGTAACAACCATTCTCACGTATCTTAATCTCTCTTAATCACTCTTAATGTTCGTATCATCGTATTTCTGCTTTAAATCGACCAAACATGTGTTGATTAAACTAAAAAATCTAAAATAAAATAAATAATTTAAAAAATAAAAAAACCCGACTGCAAAAAAGACAGATACCTAAGCAACGTACTATAAAAAGACCGAATCAAGATTGAGAAAACAGTCTACACTATGAGCTGAAAGCCTAAGTGAAATAATTGACGTTATGTTTGTTAGCAGGCGGGGCCCATATACTTTTGTACGATTTATAATTTGCGAATGGGTCCCGCCTGCTACCAAACATAACGTCAATTATTTCACTTAGGCTTTCAGCTCATATTGTAGACTGTTTTCTCAATCTTGTTTCGGTCTTTTTATAGTACGTTGCTTAGGTATCTGTCTTTTTTGCAGTCGGGTTCTTTATTTTTTAAATTATTTATTTTATTTCGCACACTTTTTGTGCGGCGCGGCGCGGCGCGACGCGGTCTGCCTGAACTACACGGATTTTTTGTGCGCCGGACTTTTTGCATGTCGTATGCGTTACTGCATATAATTTCATAGGTTTTATTTTCACACTGCCCCTATACACAATTTTTTTCAAAGAGATGTTGTTTGTCAATATAAATTTTTATCGATAACTTTGGTACTACATGCAGGTCGGCACAGGGAATTTCGTATGATGGTTGACCCACTTGACTCAGGTGTTGCGAATATTTTTCATGACACTACAGTTAGGGAAAATTGCAAAAACGACTGCTTTTTATAAATATTTTGAAATAATAACCTAACCAAGGAATGTCACGACATGTCTAAGGAGGGTTCCGTAACTATCAACGCGTTTTCTTTGATTTACTTCAAAAGTTATTGGCCGATTTCCCTTTTTATTTTCTTTCTAAAGATTTTGTAAAGAGTTTTTAGCTTGATCTATTAGTATGAAAACTTACATTTTTTATTTCCTATAGCTTTAAAATGCCATCTTACAAACCAATTTAAGGCCGATTACTCAAAAAGATTAACTTTTTAAAAAAGTCATATATGAAACCTTACCTTTACCGATGGGGTAGAATAAAAAAAAATAATCCCCAATTCACAGAGCCACCCTAAAATGTAAAATTATTTTTATTTTATGATAGTAAAACCGAGATCTACACACATTTTTTAACTATACAAAATTTCACCAATTTATATTCATAATTACAAAAGCTAGAAGCGCTAACAGACAGACATATAGGGAGACGGACGGACAGAACGAACTATAAGGATTCCTCAAGTATTACGGAACCCTAAAAACAATCATTTAATAAAATATAGTCTATGGTCATTGGTCATACTACAGCTTATATAATTTAGACCAAGATCATTTCTGTATTTATAATTTCTCTCGAAATAGTCAATTAAACCTTCTATTCCTTACAATAATTGAAACAATTATTAGTTCTTTACGGGTCTGAAATATTATAAATTTCACAGACGGCTTCTATCTTGGCTTGGCTTCTATCTCATATAGATCAACGAAGACACTGACATTAACTAGTATGAAGGCAAAGATCAATTAATATGACAATAAATTTGATGGGGACTTTGGAGCGATATTTTGTCATTTCGAAATGGCTGCGAAATTAATTTGTCTCTGGCTGGGGTCCAATCGTCATAACGAATTGTGTGAAATTTAATTTCACGATAATACTCCGTTATTAATATTCGCCACATTACTCAAATTATTTGTGCGACTGTTTTGCCGTTCTGTATTTCGCGACGTGTTTTGTGTCACTATGTTTTAGTGTTGGTTGCCGTCTCGTATGTATATTTTCGTTTGCCTCGTGTCGTTTTTTTCTTTCTTTTGTAGTTTATTGGACAGTCTGTAAAAATTCAACCTCCATATTTTTATTTAAACTCTTTTTCTTTTATTTTTATGGACAGTAGTTTAAAAATAATAAATTATGTGTTATCGTTGCAATTTAAAAAAATAATCTCAGCTTAATAATATTTAACTGTATATTTTATTCATATAAATAATATTATCTGTTAGTTCAACTGTATTGATAACAACTTTAATTATAAGATTCGTGACTACTTTTACTTACTCTATTATAAAGTCATATAAAATCAATTACAGAAATTTAGGCACATCGAAGCTTGGTGCGTATTCAATAATTATATTATAGATTCGATCGTTTATTTTAAATGTCATTAAAATGTTTTAATAATAATTTAACGAATATCACTAATAAGGGTAAAATTATTATTTTTAAACAAAAAATTAAACCGACTTCTACTCTGACTTTTAAAAATAATTATGTATAATTTACTTAAACGTATGTTATAAAATCAGCTAAAATCGTAGGGTCAATGGCCTCAGCTGCGGTGAATACAGTTCATCATCTACTAGATATTATATATTTTTTCGTCTTCACATAAGAAACAAAATATCTTGTACCCAAACTTTTTGTAATTTATTTCACACAACGTTTAATTCATACTTATTTCAGATCCTTCAATACCCTTTAGTCCAGACTACTCGCAAGACTCATCATCATCATCCAAACGCAAGTTTGATGAAGTAGACTCACCCAGTCCGCTTAACCGCAAGAGGCACAAGTACGAGGGCAGGATCCGGGGAAGACCGCCGCTTCACAGCCGATGCGGGGGTAGCAGCTGGTCTCATACCATGGTCCAGGAAAGGAAAGAAGATCCAATGAACTTGAGTTTTTGAGGCAGGGACTAGCCGAGGCTAATGAGGGGAGAGAGAGAGAGAGAGCAGAGAGACTAAGTGAGAGGCCAGAGACAAAAAAATTAAAAAAGTATTTCTTTTCGCAATTGTCGATAACAATTAATATCTTTTATAAAAAATAGCAACACCATTAAAAATAAAAAAGCGTACATAGTTGGTTTGCACCAATATAGCAGATTTTTTTTCCGATTAGTCGAATGCATTCCCGACAATTATCAAAATTTGCAACACCTTATTTAGCATTTCATACTGTAAGTTTTTTTCTACATCTTATTATTCAAAATGCTCTATATTATATAGCAATTAATAATAATGTAAGCTAATTTCGAATTTATTAATAAATAGATTTTAATTAATTTTAATCGTAATTGTAAATTTTAGATATTAATTATAAATATTTGGTTCATTTACTAATTTATTTTTTGATTTATTAAAATAAAAGTGAATTTGAGCTGCGATATGTTTTTTATTTTATTTACGAATTAAACATTTTTATTAATTAATAATAATTGGAACACATTAAATTAACTACTTTTGTAATAACATAAATTGAAATTTAACCAATTACTATCAGGGAATCTAATTCACGAGCATTACGTTGACATAATTTTTTCGTATTATAATATTATTATAATTATAATATCAAACTGACATGCGTCCCGTCATTATAATACAAAAAATTATGAGAACACACTACCTGCTTAGGAATTACATTCCCTGAAAGTACAACAGTCATGGTGATTAGGGATGTTGCGGATGCATTTTTTTTCAATTGGTGATGATAGAATTCTCAGTTTTTGCGTTAACATACATTACATAGGAGTATCCAGCAAAACTTAATCTTTACAATAATATCACAAATATAATTTGACGACCTCTTTGGCTCAGTGGTTGAGCGTATTGGTGCTTAAGCCGGGGGTCGCGCGTACGAATCCCGCAGAAGGAACAAAAGTTTTTCTGTGTTCCTTTGTCATGGATGTGAATTAAATATGTGTATAATATACAAAAAATCTTAAATATATGTATAGTAAAAAAAATATTAAATATATTTCCGTCGTCTGGTGCCCGTGACACAAGTTCTTCGAGAACTTGCCACGGGACCAGATTGCCGTGGTGCGTGGAAGCGTCCATAGATATATATAGGTATCTAAAAGAAAAGTTTTATCAGGTCAGCTGTCCTCATATCTCCAGGATAAAATATATCCTTATTAGGTCAAGTGTTACCTTTGCTTCAATCTTGTTCAGCAAAATTTTCAGCTGTTATGAAACTGACTCAGCATCGCTGCTGATCTCAGGTGAAAATGAAAATTATTATTATGTTTCTACTTCCAATATTAAACATTTTTAAAACCTTATCTTGGCCGTGTTGAGATTTTTAATGAAATTAATCTTAAAGTACCTACTGGCAACATTCTAATATTTTACATAAACTTTATTATAATAAATAATAAGCATAATATTCTAACATAACCGATGAAATACATTATGCAACTTATTCTGCACAATAATGTTGAGGTAAAGATAAGTTATACTAATACAATAATAATAATTAATTAAAACCTCACACCAAAATATTAAAAAAATATATAAAATCACTGAACACATCAAAACAAAATGAATTTGAGTGGCATTGTTCAAGAGCACTTTACCAAATACTTCGATATTTACCAACAAATGTGTTTTAAAACAGAAAAAAATGATTTTACGTATCAAAAATTTTATTGAAGTAATATTTGTAAGGGCAAAATAAATGTATGTGGCTGAAAGGCAAATTTTTATTTCCATTTCATTTCTCTTATTTTTTTTAAATTCAGATCCACGGGGAAGATTAGTGGAGATTATTAATAAATTGTAAATCATGATATTGTATGAAAATATATATACTAATAATAATATAGTAAAGAGAAAAGATTTGTTTCTTTGCATTGTCCTAAAACTACTGGCCATACAAGATTTGCATAGTAAAATTTGCCATGTCCTTTATAAATTATTCTAAACTGATTTCAAGGCAGATGTAGTATATAAGAAAGTATAATCCAGAAATTTATTTATTTTATGAAATCGACGCTATATTTGGCGTCAAATCATTCATAAAATTTTAAACTTAAATCGCAGAACAAGTTCGCTTTAGAGCTTCGACGCTTTTTTCAACTTTACCGGCGCAACCTCAAACTACTAAAAGAATAAAAGTTGTGGGCAAAAGCGAGGAATTTTTTAACATTATACCAAGTTCTCAATACGCTAAACTTCAAACATGGCGTAGCTTGACTTGTTCTAAATCGACTGAAAAAAACTCTGAGAGTTGGGTTTGATTTTATACTGGAAATATTATGTACTTAACTAAAATTTCGGTTGTAGATAAAATTTCCTATTTGACCACCTCTGTGGCTCAGTGGCTGAACGTGTTGGTGGAACAAAAAGTTTTTCTGTGTTCCTGGTCATGGGTGTGTATTAAGCATGTGTATAATATAATACAAATCTTAAATATTAAAGTATTAAATATATTTCCGTTGTCTGGTACGTTCCAAAATTGGCCAGAGTGGGGCTAGAATCAGAAGGGTGTATGATTTAAAGTTAGCAATATCTTAAGAGATGGAGTGAAGTAAGTTGAGTTAAGTTAGTTAAATTTTTTGTCTTGGTCGCAGATAAAATTTCCTAGCTGTAATCAAGCAACAAGAGGCTTTGTAATAAAGGTAAGCATTAGAGGTGTTATAAAATAAAATTTTACCTTTGATAATATATAAATACTTATACCACATGTATGTACCTGAGTGTTATAAAATAAATTTTACCCTTGATAATATATAAATACTTATACCATGGGTACGCTAATCTATATTGCTGTCTTTTCTATTAAGTGGCTTTTCCTACGACAGCAATATTAATAAGGACGTATTAAAGGCTCATGAGTCCTCACTTCCAACATCGGTAAAGCCAACACGTTTAAGTGATCAGAAATTAAAAATCAAATGAATCTACGGCCGAACCCTTGACAGAACGATGTTTCAAATGTTGATGAAACGAGCATCTAATGTATTTCAAACTCTCAATAAACAAACGTAGCAACCCCAGCAATAACGTAAACCCATGGAGCAAATATTTGCTCCATGCGTACCTAAACCAAAGCAGCGTAACGGCCATACAACAATTCTATTTTCCACAGATAAAAGTCATTAAGAAAACAATTATTGTTGAAAACAAAGTTTGTAATGTATACAAAAGTTTGATAATTGTAGAATAATCGCGGCGAAACGGGGCCCTAACACAATCTTACTTTTACCCTTTGAATTTGAAATAGCGCCGTCACGTAGAGGCACGTGATCGGCATAAGCATCTAAGTAGCACTCAGCGCGACCACGCCGTAATGGCACCTACGACCTTGGACCAAGATCTAAAATTGATTGCGGCAAAAGTGATATACTTTGATACTTTTAGTGGATGAAAACGAAAAATCGTTATTCCATATGTCCTGGTCTACAAAAAATAATGAATGTGCAGTGTTATTTTAGGGTTATTGGGGGACATTTCAGATAATATTATTCGTTATAATTAATAGTAAATAAAATCTCCATTTCTTTCACTATCATAAATGAAAACACTACCGTCACTTAACAGAAGTAACGCTACTTGGAAATAATTTGATCCAATTGCAGTGTTTCTGAAAATGGGAGAGGAATAAGATTTTTTTTTCTTATAGATTGTAACTACGGCCTACGAACTGATATTTTTTAAATGATAACACCTGATGGCAAGCTTTTTCTGTCAATGACCCGCAACACTTTCGGTAAGGTATATTCAGTTCTTCGGTCAAGCCCATTTGTGGCAAAACACCTTCCAACTTCCAGAAGCAATCATTTTGTACTGCGGTTTTGTCGAATGAATCGGTATAAGTATGTGCTGCGCATAAAATTAGAATATTATCATCCTCTTTCTGTCTTTTTCTCTTTCCTGTCTTCTCTTTTTCTCTACCGGGTCTCCGCTGCCTCTTATCACATGAACACAAATTGTCACTTAAAAGTAATTTAGCGATTATTACATAAGAGACTTTTATCTTCGGGGATTTCAAAGTGCTTCTATCTGAAATTTTAAGCTTCTTTTGTTGGACGTAGGTTAATTAAAAAAATAGGAATGAACTATAAGAAGATTCTTTTAGCGTTTTGTGTGGTCAAGGTATATTTTCTTGCATTTTATTGAAATGTGTTTTTTTACAAAATTGAATAAGGAAAATGATCGTTTTGTAACATTTTTTTCTTACATATTATTTAATTAATCATAAAATTAAATCAACAGCATATAAGAAAAATGATCGTTTTCTAACATTTTTTTCTTACATATTATTTAATTAATCATAAAATTAAATCAACAGCATATAATAATATCTACTGTTTTTGCAAAACGAATATTAACCTTTAATATTAAAAATGTTTTATAATGAAAAATGTGATTTGATTTAAAAAAGGTTGCAATAATAAAACTTATTAAAAGGTATTTTAAAAGTTTAATAATGAAAGTTCCATTAAATTATTAAAAGGCAAGTAATTAATGAATTTCGATTTAATTACAAATCCCTGGCTCATAGTTGGAGGTAACGGGACACATTGACTTTGGATAGGTGGACTATTTCAATTTCTACTGATTATTATTTAGAAAACTATGATTATAAGAGCTTAATATTTTAAGTCTAGACCTAAATTATTAAACGGCAAGTAATTAATGAATTTCGATTTAATTAAAAATCCCTGGCTCATAGTTGGAGGTAACGGGACACATTGACTTTGGATAGGTGGACTATTTCAATTTCTACTGATTATTATTTAGAAAACTATGATTATAAGAGCTTAATATCTTAAGTCTAGACCTAAATTATTAAAAGGAAAGTAATTAATGAATTTCGATTTAATTAAAAATCTCTGGCTCATAGTTGGAGGTAACGGGACACATTGACTTTGGATAGGTGGACTATTTCAATTTCTACTGATTATTATTTAGAAAACTATGATTATAAGAGCTTAATATTTTAAGTCTAGACCTAAATTATTAAAAGGCAAGTAATTAATGAATTTCGATTTAATTAAAAATCCCTGGCTCATAGTTGGAGGTAACGGGACACATTGACTTTGGATAGGTGGACTATTTCAATTTCTACTGATTATTATTTAGAAAACTATGATTATAAGAGCTTAATATTTTAAGTCTAGACCTAAATTATTAAAAGGCAAGTAATTAATGAATTTCGATTTAATTAAAAATCCCTGGCTCATAGTTGGAGGTAACGGGACACATTGACTTTGGATAGGTGGACTATTTCAATTTCTACTGATTATTATTTAGAAAACTATGATTATAAGAGCTTAATATCTTAAGTCTAGATCGCTCGAGCTTCACTTAAGTTGATGCAGATTCAAGCTCTACTTGTCTTGTACCAAACTGGGAATCCATATACATTACTTTGTAAATTGCAGCATTATAACATAACAGCCTCCGTGGTCTAGTGGTTAGAGCATTGACTCTCGACTCGGAGATCGTCGGTTCGATTCCCGCATTGGAACATCAAAAAAATGTTGTTTCCAAGTTTGGTTTGGACAATGCAGGCTGATCACCTAATTGTCTGACAAGAAAGATGATCCATGCGTCGGATGGGTCATGGGCATGTAAAAAGTCGGACCTGCGTCTGATCTCTCGCCAGTCGTTTCGGTTATCCGTCCCACTGGATTATGAGAGTAAAAGAAGAGAGAGTGCTCTTGTGTATTGCGCACATACTTGGGCACTATAAAATTACTCCTGGGTAACTGGCCTGGTTTCAATGAAACCGGTCACCGTCACCGAAATCGGTGTGGGGAGTTTTTCATATTCATATGTTATTCATTTTGTAAACAGCCGAAATAGGACTGTTAAAGTGTTAACATACTCATAACACCTTATGAAGGTTATATTGGCAATAATATTCTGTTAATAACGGCGTGGAGCTAAGCCGGTGTTTAAGTGCATTGTATATTGGGGTATCTGGGACTATTTGGACGTGCGTGGAATACCGAGTGATTCGGCCAGCCCTGCATAATCCTAATTGTACGGTATATTATATTGGTATTGCCTGCTAAATGCTAACTGAAAATTATATATTACTAGCTGTCCCGACACATGTTCAGTATTAACTATGAACTGGAACAAATAAATAACTACACCTACAGTAACACCTACACCTACCAACCTACTGGGGCCGGCTGATTTTTTTGAAATACATACAGGTAAACCGATTATAATTATACTATTGAAATATATTTTAACCAAAACGACACAAAAAGTAAACTCTAAAAAATAATAAATAATATTTTAAATCTATTATAATTATATTATCTCATATAATATTATGTAAGTTGAAATATATTTATTTTCCAATCGTCGCCTCGTTGCTAAAGTTTATAAAGTATTTTTACAACAACAGCTAATTAATTATTACGAATTACATTTAGGTATGTGCGAATTTTTTGGGAGTATATTCTTTTGTTCATTCTGCGACTACACCTGTTTTTCTCACATAGCGGTCCCCCGACGAGATGACGATTGGAAAATAAAATTATTTTAACTTACATAATATTTATATGTGATAATATAATTATAATAGGTTTAAAATATTATATATTATTTTTTAGAGTTTATTTTTTGTGTCGGCGGGTTTTTCAAATTTTTAATTTTACTTTTATTTTATCCTTTTTAAATTAGGTATAAAAAATGGTTACCTTACCATATACATACTCTCAACATCATTGAAATAACATGGTACCAAATTTCGAATCGATAGGACATGTGGACGATAGTCAGATCCCCTCATCAACTAATAAAGAAAAGATGATCTTCAAACGGCTAATCAGGTCATGGTTACCTTACCATGTTCTTTAAATATCGTTGAAGTAACACGGTACCAAATTTCGAATCGATCGGACATTAGAAAGTTAGTCAGATCCCCTCATCAACTAGAAAAGAGTTGATCATCTTCAAACGGCTGATCAGGTCATAGTTACCTTACCATGTTCTTTGAATATCGTTGAAGTAACACGATACCAAAATTCAAATCGATCGGACATTGGAAAGTTAGTCAGATCCCCTCATCAACTAGAAAAGAGCTGATCATCTTCAAACGGCTGATCTTTCCACAACCAATTTTCTCATCGAACGAAGCTACGAACACTCTCGATTAAGTCATCAATATTCTCTTTCAGTGCGCTTTCATTTGAGACCCCACTCGAGTATATTTGCATATTCGGTTATTCTTTCCCGATTTCACCCCCCATAAGTTTTAAACGGCTCAACCGATTTTTATCAAACATGTCTAAGAACACTTGCATGTAAGTCTCCTTAAATACAAAAGAAACTAAATTGAAATCGCTTCATCCGTTCGGGAGCTATGATGCCACAGACAGACAGACATGTCTCGTCACGTTGACACGTCAAACTTATAACACCCTTCTTTTTGCGTCGGGGGTTAAAAAGTCTGAAAAGTGTCTAGAGAATAAAATCCGCTCAGATTATAAAATTCAATCGTCAGTTTTAGTATTTTCCGCGCTATTTTTTCAATATTTCTCACCGTTTAAACCTTTCCTGAAGTTCCTCAATTATTTCAAGACCAAAATTAGCTAAATCGGTTCCCGAGAGACATTTGAATTGACACCTGAAAGTTTATTTTTAATACACCGCCTAACTGTGGCTTAGGGCCTTCAGTCAAGATGCATTCGATAATTTCGAAGGCGAACTTCGACATCAAAATGTATGGGATTTGACATAAGCCATCGTGTAAGATGTCGTTTGCGATGCCATAATATGTCAAATCACATACGTTTTGTTTTCAAACTTTGCCGTCGAAATATCGAATTCATCTTATCTACAGGCCTATGTTATTGGCGATTATGGTATTTATTTCATAGTATTCTAAGAAAATAAGAATATAAGGTAATAAGAGTTACAGTACAATAACTGATCATTTTAAATGCACGCCAGCTCGTATATCGTTTTAATTCGACGCTGCACGCCGTAGATAGTTAGATACTTGAGAAGGGGTCAAAAGCATACAAGTCTCTCCAAGAAATGAGTCGCGATTTTCCACCTTCTCGGCTGTTACGTGCTTATTTGGCAGGTAAGATGAACTGCAGTATTATGTTGTGGAAGCTCGCGTCACTCCTATTTTTTCTTCGAAAGTGTTTAAATTCACTTGTGTGCAATTTTAACTTGTGTTTTCAACTTTCAAATTGCATTAAGTAGTTTACACACTTTAAAAATCGCTGTGTGGTTAAAAGTTATTTTAAAAGTGTTCTGGTGTACTGAGGTTTTAAAAATTATTTTGCTACGTCAACGTGATTATACAACCTTCTATTTTTATATAGGAAATAAAGGAAATATTAGACACTTAGTTCCGTTATACCTGGTTAGAATTTATGTAATCTGTATTAATATAACACTATAGTGTCAAAGTTATTACCCAATACTTTTTTCTGTTCAAATAAATTTTATACGCTTACAAGCGATTAAAATTGACCCCACGGTCAATCTTATCTGTCTGCGCGGCGGTGTTTTGTACCATGATAGATAATATTAATATAATTTTCAGGCCAACAGTAAGTCCAAGCGCACACTAGCGGCCTGGCCGCGGCGGCCATCTAAAATGTAAGCAAGCGGCCACTGGTGGCGGCATACACACGTTGGAAAGTCGTTCAGTATGCTTCAGTTCGGACCATACATTATACAGATATAGTTCGGACCAAGGTGCGGACGTATTTATTAAAATTGATGTTGAGTCACTAGGGTACTTTTTATAGCGAGATAATGTATGATTCATGTGGGATACCGTATTACGTAAAAACTTTTACGTAAAAACTACTTAACCGATCATCATAAAATTTGGCACATATCTATATTCCCTAGGCTGATTTTTATCGCGGGAAAATGCACCGACGAAATTTTTGACATTCGAAAAATTATGTGCACGTGCACAGGCCACAGCGTATGCGCCAAATTTGTTTTTCTCAAAGAGCGCACCCAAAGTTTTTAATTCTTTCAAAAATTCAAAATTTTCTGTTTCATATAATTTTATAAATCTGAACATTTCCTCGTTATTCATTGTAAAACTAAACATTTTTATTACTAAATATTAAATTACGAAAGTTTCGACGATGAAAACAAAAGATGTTCGCGTGCACTCACCGTCGAGCTCATGTTAAACTAAGCATGCGCCAACGTGTGGATGGTACAGCCATAACTATGGCCTCAACCATTTGATCTTTCGTCGAAAAACCGACACTGCACGGATCTTGGCCAAGTAGCGATCACAGTTGGGGCCCATCATTCCAACACGCACCAATCCTTAATCCACACGATGGCACACACCGTTATGGCCATCTAGATAGCCAACGTGAAGAAGGCCCTATATATTTCTGTGGCCGCCGCCACCTGACCACCAGTGCCAGCTTAGGCAAATAATTGCCAACTTAAAAATAATTGTGTTTCGTGTTCCATTTTTCTCCAAAGAAAATCGTTCACCGACCGTCGGTTGTGTGGGGAGAAAACTATGGTGACGTAAATAAAGCGCGTGGCAGCGGAAAGTAAATTTCCATAAATAACGACAATCGCATAAAGTGAGCTGTCTCGCTCTTGTCTGCTGGGATTAGTCCGACATTCGCAGAATTCAATTACATTTTGTGGACCGGGGACTATGGCGTTGGGATCGAGTAACTTTAATATATCTCTGTCCATAAGCCATTATCTTACTGTTGAGAAGTGTTTACTCTAGCAGGAACTTATGGAATGGGTAACTGCAGAAAAGTCAAGTAATTCAACAAAATTAATCCAAGATCATTATTGGAAGTTGAAAATGAAATTTACAAAAAGAATTACACAATGATGCGCTAAGATGTTATTTTTTTAACATGCACGTGATATTATTATGATACATTTTACTACAAAACAGATAGCCTCAGCAAAGTTCGTATCAATTTAGATTACTTGAACTAGTGCAGATATATACAATGTTCCGTTTGTAAATGTTCTTAGCAATTTTAAATATCGCTAATTGTTAAATAATATGTTACTAGCCAAGTCAAACCTTAAGCTTCAATATATTATCCTAAGTTATAAGTAGAAAAATAAATTTCAGGACTGACCATTGAAATTGGCACCCATTTAGATCTCACTTCTTTTGTCGTTGAAGTTAACAACCAAGGCATATATCATAATATTGAACTTGGCTCTCGTTTCATATTTATGTTTTTAATAGGATATCATTACTTTTTGTACATAAATTATTATTAGTAGGTACTCATTCATAACAAAATTAGTGCCAAAGTTAAGTGTTCCTAATAGAAACAATTAAGTGAAAAATTATAATAAAATGATAAAAAATTACCAGTTTCTGATTTATTCCTTTGTATTCACCTATCAGCATGCCAAATTTGATCTTTCTAGGTCATCTCGAAGTTAGGTTTAGAGTTTTGATCTTTAGGTCAGTCAGTGATAAAAATTACGATTTTTGGACGTTATCTAAAAAACTATTTGAGATATGTTTATGAAATTTGGAGCACATATGTATCTCACAAGTCTCAATATATGAGCCAAATTTGACACGTTTTTGTGAAAAAGTTTTTGAATTACGAGGGGGTCAAAGTGGCTCCAAATGGTTCGTGTAATATTACACACGGTGCTGCTCGCCAGTCCTGTTACTTGAACTTGGCTTGACACGCTACCGTGTGCCTAGATCAAATTATTAATATCGTTATTTATTTAGGACCTATTACACAATCTTTAAATAAGTTTCGAATAGCTTATTCGGACCTTTTATCGCTGCTTAATTTATATCGAACGACACAGACAAAACATGCAAATAAGCTGTCTGACACTTATCAATAGACTTTATATATATATATATATAAAACAAGGGGGCAAACGAGCAAACGGATCACCTGATGGAAAGCGATTACCGTCGCCCATGGACACCCGCAACATCAGAGAAGTTGCAAGTGCGTTGCCGGCCTTTTAGGAGGGAATACGCTCCCTTCTTGAAGGTTTGCAGGTCGTAGTGGTCCGGAAATACTACTGGCGACAGTTCATTCCAGAGTTTTACAGTGCGCGGCAGAAAGCTTCGGGTAAAGCGCACGGTGGAGGACTGCCACTCATCAAGGTGATGAGGATGATAAATATTTTGTCGCTTGGAACGGTGACGAAAAGTTGCAGCAGGTATAAGTCCGAACAATTCCTCGGAGCACTCCCCGTAATATAACCGATAGAGGATGCAGAGCGATGCTACATCTCTACGTAGCTCTAAGGAGTCAAGCCTATTTGAAACACTATGGCAGTCGACAATTCGAGCGGCCCTACGTTGGATACGATCCAGAGGGAGAAGCTGGTACTTTGGCGCCCCTGCCCAGAGATGAGAACAGTATTCCATGTGAGGCCGAACCTGCGCCTTATAGAGTTGTAGGCGTTGGACCGGACTGAAATACTGCTTTGACCTGTTCAGAACACCAAGCTTCTTGGAGGCTAACTTGGCCTTGCCCTCCAGATGATATCGGAACTGGACCTCGCTCGATATGTTAACACCAAGTATTCCAATGTTGGAAGAGACAGTTATGGGTATGCTTTCGAAACGAGGACATACGACCATTGGTAACTTTTTAGCGGTGAACGCGCAAACTTGTGTCTTAGAGGGGTTGAATTGGACTAAGTTAAGTCTACCCCATTCAGAGACCTTCTCCAATGAATTTTCAATTTGAGAGACAAGTTTGTTTCGAGTCTCAATGACATTTTGCCGAGAGATGTTCGCGTGGCCGGTATATAAGGCATCCCGTGCTGTCATCTGCATAGCAGTGAATGCCATTGGTTTGTAACATATCATTGATATGCAGTATGAACAGGGTAGGTGATAGCACACAGCCTTGTGGGACACCAGCATCAACAGCCAGAGTATCCGAGCATTCACCGTCGACTACGACCCTTATGCTTCTGTCTGCTAAGAAACTCGTGACCCACTTGCATAATTTCTCGGGGAGCCCATAGGAAGGAAGCTTCGAAAGAAGCGCTTTGTGCCAAACCCGATCAAAGGCTTTCGCTATGTCCAAACTTACAGCCAATGCCTCTCCCTTAGACTCGATCGCCTGTGCCCAACGATGAGTTAGGTACGTCAGCAGATCACCAGCCGAGCGACCTTTACGGAACCCGTACTGTTTGTCGCTTAGCAACTGCTGAACGTCTAAGTATCGAAGGAGCTGTCTATTAATAATGGACTCCATTATCTTCGAGAAGAGAGAGGTTATAGCGATTGGTCTGTAGTTGGAAGGATTGGAGCGATCGCCTGTTTTAGAGTGCACCAAAGCTGTCTTCCAAGATGCTGGGACTGTGCCATAAGCGTAGGAGAGCCGAAAAAGACGCGTTAAGACCGGTGCCAACTCTGGAGCACAAACTTTCAACACTATAGGAGGGATTCCGTCAGGCCCACTCGACTTTTGGGTATCAAGGGAACGGAGAGAAACTCGCACTGAGCGCTGATGGAACCGAATATCCGACATGATGCTCTTGCATCGCGGTATAGTCGGCGGTTCCTGTCCCCCGTCATCCAGGGTCGAGTTGGACGCAAAGAGCTTGCCAAGAAGTTCAGCTTTCTCTTTTGCGTCATGGGCCAACGAGCCATTTCCTACGTGTAGGGATGGAAGAGATGGCTTACAGAAATTCCCTTCGATAGCTTTGGCGAGAGACCAGAATGCACGGGTTCCCGAAGGGAGACGCTCGAGTCTCTCGCCAATTCTACCGATGTGCTGTTTCTTCGCCCAAGCGATCTCTCTTTTGAAGGACCTAGAGGCTAGGTTGTACTCCTTTTTAAGTTTGCTGGTGTTTAAATCCTGTGCTGACACTGCATTAGCCCAGGTTTGGTAAGCTTCCTGCTTCCGGCGAGAAGCTTTTTTGGAAGATGAACCAAACCAGGGACGGAATCTGCTGCCAGTAGGGACCACAGAGGACGGAATGAAAAGTTCCATTCCTTGTAGCACCACGTTGGCAACAGAGTTGGCAGCGGTGTCAGGATCATCCGGCGAGAAGCACGCCTGCCCCCAGGGGTAGGAAGCAAAAAATGACCGCATCCCATCCCAATCTGCTAACTTGTAGTGCCACACACGACGGTATTTAGCAACACGCTGTCGCAACGCGCTCGTGAGTTGCACAGAAGTGCGGACAAGGCAATGATCCGATGAGCCAAGTGGTGCGGCCACGGATACTTGGTAGCCGTCCGGATGTGACGTCAGCAGAAGGTCCAACAGGGAAGGAATCTGACCTTCCACATCTGGAATTCGCGTAGGCGCAGTAACCAGTTGTGTAAGGTCATATGCAAGGGCAAAGTCGCAGGCAGATCTCCCCGCATGATCAGTTTTACTGGAATTGAGCCAGTCGGCGTGGTGGGCATTAAAATCGCCAAGTAGTATGATCTCTGCGGATGGGATCTGCTGCTGCATGAAGTCTGTAGCCATTTTCAGATGCTCAAAGAGTCGGCCTATTTCGGGATCACCGCTATGGGACCTATAGAGGCACGCATAGACGCGGGGATGGTCGTCGCACTCTATGCGGAGCCATAAGATTGAAAGGTCCCTAACTTCAAGATTGCTGAGACGGCGAGAGCTGATATCATCTCTGACGTACACACACACTTCAGCTTTAGGCAGAAAAGAGTGCTCAAGATTATACCCAGGGTGGGAAAGGTATGATGTGTCAGCCGGAGACGATATCTGCGTCTCGGTTAAGAAGAGCAACGCCGGCTTTGCTGTCTCAAGATGGTAATGGACGGCATTGAGGTTTGAGTGTAGTCCCCTGATATTGCAGAAGTCCACTTTCAATATCTCAGGGGGTGCCTTAGCACGTTTGCTCTTGCCCCGTGCAGATTGGAGCGCAGTTTTGCCCCCCCCCCCCAGAATACGAGAGGCAGCCTAGAGGGATTCTCCAACGCAGTTGGTACCCTCCTGGGGTAACAAATTAGTTTTCAACTGCGGCATCATAGGGGGGTAGGGGGATTGGGCCTCCGGTAAACTCACACACTCGGCGAAACACAGCGTAAGTGCTGTTTCACGCCGCTTTTCTGTGAGGCCGTGGTATTTCTCCGGTCAAGCCGGCCCATTTGTGCCGAAGCATGGCTCTCCCACAGACTATGAAACAGGCCCTTAATATTACCATATTTATATTTTTGCAGTATGTACGCTAATAAAAAAGTACAATATAATATCACTGAGTTGAGGTTATCACTGAGTTATCGCATAGAAGTCACATTCAAAATATTTTTTTAGTACTCAGTCAGACACTAGACAATGTATCGCCTACTTGTGTTTCTCGTTATACTCGCTATTGCTGAGTGCCACTGTTTCGGGAACAGCAATTTTTGTGCCTGGAAAAAAAGTCACAATCATACCCATGGCTTTGGCAAGCGTCATCCCTACTCCTTTGGTCATCAACGCCCTGATGCAGCTGGACCTCCAGAGAACTTCCCAGGATCGACATTCGAAGATATTGGAAAAAATATGATCCTCATTGACAACGCTTTAAAAAAGTTCTGCGATGAAAATAATATTAACAGTACGAGTGAGCTCTATGGACAGGATAACTATATACTAAAATATCAACTACCTGGATTCAAAGAAAGTGATTTCGAAGTTAAAATAATGAACAGATTGATTTATACAGCAGCAACCAGTACGAATAGTAACTTGAAAGCGTTTAAAGATCTAAGAATACTCCCAGGTACGGTTAACACTAGTAAAGCGAGCTGGGTTTACGAGCATAAAACACTTAAAGTGTATATTCCATACAAAATCAATTCAAGAAATGAGAACATTCTATATTGTGATGATGTTGATGAAGCAGTGAAGACTGTGCCAAACATGGCAATTTTATTTGATGGATTTACATTCAGAAGTGGCAATTAATTTGCCTCAATATGAAAAGAAATGCAAAAATTCAAGAAAAAGTGTGTTACAACATACCTTTGTTAAAATAATGTATATTACATATTAAAAAAAATTGTTTTCATTTTAGACAGTTATGTTAAAGCGAAATATATTTTTACTTCCGAGGAAAGTAGAGAGGTGTTACGAGTATAAGTTTGACTCCCAAATGATGGACTGATTTTGCTATAGTTTAAAAGCAGACATGCTCGAGAGTGGATTTAGCCATATTTCATTATTTTAGGTAAGAGATTACTTAAAAACATATCTGGGCTACATAAAAAATATTTTGATACATCAACATAATTAATAATACAATGGAATGATCTTTAATTACCTACGATATATAACGATATATATTATCAGAGAGAAGCATTATTAGTAACACGCCTACAATCTATATACAAAGATGTTTTATATTAATAAGAGGCCTACATAATAATATTAAAAATTGCCTGCTGATTCCTTAGAGCATCCACTAAATGCTCTAAGGCTGATTCACTAAAAACAGTTATAAGTCCGGGGCTTATGTTATGTTGGACATAAGTAGAGTCCCGATAATATTGTATTATTGTACTTGCACTTATATTACTACATACAACATTTAGCTTAATATACCATTTAGGTCGGAGGTTTAGACGAGACTGGCTAACTTTATAAATACAATAATGCAATCCCTTGAAACCAAGAGTGCAAGCATGCACTTAATTTGTGTTGTGATGATTAAGTCGATATCATTTTGATGCCCACAGCGCATGCGCATTTTTTTTTCCAATAAACGCACCCAATAGTTTTATTTTTGTGATTTTAAATAAATAAATAAAAATGTTTTATTTTTCACACAACAACATTGATACAATATACTTCTAGAATACATATTTAAACTTAGAACGGAGCAATAATATTAATATGTTCAATTATTTAATTTATAATCACTGTGTGAACTGGAGCCTAAGCTAGGTAACCCTGTATTTCAGGACTCCAGGTTCCACCCGCAGACTTAACCAGTAAAAGATGTTAAGTTCGTGTGTGTGTGTGTGCTTGTATGTGTGTGTGTGTGTGTGTGTGTGTGTGTGTGTGTATGTGTGTGTGTGTGTGTGTATGTGTGTGTGTATGTCTAAATTCAAGTATTTATAAGACAATAATAAATACTATATTATGTAGTTATACGAATATAATATTACAATATGATATTACTCGATATTGGTCCGGTAGGGCATTGTAGTTACGATTAGTTACAACAGCATATGTCAATAATTGTGAAACTGTTTCCTCTTTCATTGAACACATTCCAAAATATTAGGACAATATATTTTTGGATTGTTAGAAAATAGTTATTTTATACAGAAAATATAAAAATCAAAATTAAAGATAAAATACTACCAATAATTTCTAAAATACCGTACTGAGTTAACAACCTACCTTAAAATTTTAAATACTCTTAATCTGGTAGACTTTTAAATATTTAGCGCTTACTATATAATCTTCGTATTATAATAAAACCACCTAGTCCAACAATACTCCTTTATTTCTCAGTGCTCGTACTCTCACTCATCACTCTTAAAATTTCCGTCAACCGGGTGGTGCCAATACTGAGTGTCCAGCCCTGTCCAGCCTCGTTGCTCGTAACCCAAAAAGTGAAGACCATAGATAATACAGATATATATATTAGTATGTGGTGAAGACCGTTCATTTCTCCACGCTCTTAACATCGATCTCAGTATTGCCAACTCCTTAGTGTTGCCGCTTAGTAAAATTGTAAAAATATTGAAACAAATTTTATAAAATATTATCTTAAATTGCTTTCATAAAAAATACAAACTTGTTAATATAATCATTATCCTTAATATATATTCGACGACCTCCGTGGCTCAGTGGTGAGCGCAGTGGCGCTTTAGCCGGAGATCGCGGGTTCGAAACCCGCCAGGGAACAAAAAAGTTTTCTGTGTTCCTGGGTCATGGATGTGTATTAAATATGTGTATAATATAATAAAAATCTTAAATACAAGTATAGTATAAAAAGTATTAAATATATTTCCGTTGTCTGGTACCCGTAACACAAGTTCTTCGGATACTTACCACGGTGCCAGACTGACGTGGTGTGAAACGTCCATAGATATTATTATTATATCCATACCCCCTAACTAATAAACGATGTATAAGCTTTGAATAGTTATACAGTGTTTTGTCTTCTTCAATCAAATTAAAAATGTCACTCTTGTGACGGGAACATTAGTAAGGGGGTTACAGTATATTCTCAGCTGAGCTTATCAATAGGTTATCGCGAAGAAGAACCTATATATTTTGATGCATCCTTTTTTTCTTACTCAATCCGACACTGCACAATGTATCGTCTACTAGTGTTTCTCGTTGTACTCGCTATTGCAGAGTGCCACGATTTCGGAAACAGCGATTTCCCCTGGAAAAATCATTATCACACTAATGATTATGCAAACCACCATCACCACTATTTTGGTGCTCCTAGACACCACCAACATCACCATTTTGGTGGTCCTGGACACCACCATCCATGGGGGCGAGACCACGATGCAGGTGGATCTTCAGAGAACTTGCCAGGATCTACTTTTGCAGACATAGGAAAAAATATGATCCTCATTGACAACGCTTTAAGAAAGTTCTGCGATGAAAATAATACTAATAGTACCAGTGAGTTCTACGGACTGGATAACTACATACTAAAATATCAACTACCTGGATTCAAAGAAAGTGATTTCGAAGTTAAAATAATGAACAGATTGATTTATACAGCAGCAACCAGTACGAATAGCAACTTGAAAGCGTTTAAAGATCTAAGAATACTCCCAGGTATGATTAACACTAGTAAAGCGAGCTGGGTTTACGAGCATAAAACACTTCATATAATAATTCCATACAAAACTAATTCAAGAAACGAGAACATTCTATATTGTGATGATGTTGATGAAGCAGTGAAGACTGTGCCAAACATGGCCAGCCTATTTACAGTCAGAAGTAGCAATTAATTTGCCTCAAAGTTTAAAGAATTTTTTTGCATTAAAAATTGTGTGTTACAAAATACGTTTGATAGAATAATGCTTGAATAAAAGTATAATATTAATAAAAAAACAATTTTGTTTTTATTTTCAATAGTTCTAGTACTCTAGTCGGCAAAAAAACGTCCGTAGCGTTAAAAAACCGTAAGATTTTTAAGTATTGAGTGATATTCTGACAGCTCAAAAGACCCGTTATGAAGCAAAATTTCGCAGCTCTTTTAACATTCGATATGTTCTAGTGGCTAGGATACTGGCTCTCACCCGGGAGGCTCCGGTTCCATCCGCGGTATCGGAATTACGTTTTTTATATTTTTATAAATCATTTTCAATAATAAAAAAGGTGTTAAGATAATTTTGTGTTAAGATTTAAGTGTTAAGATAAGTTTGACGACCTCCGTGGCTCAGTGGTGAGCGCAGTGGCGCTTTAGCCGGAGGTCGCGGGTTCGAATCCCGCCAGGGAACAAAAAAGTTTTCTGTGTTCCTGGGTCGTGGATGTGTATTAAATATGTGTATAATATAATAAAAATCTTAAATATAAGTATAGTATAAAAAGTATTAAATATATTTCCGTTGTCTGGTACCCGTAACACAAGTTCTTCGGATACTTAGCACGGGGCCAGACTGACGTGGTGTGAAGCGTCCATAGATATTATTATTATTATTATTATTTGTAGTTTTTTAATTTTTATCGATAAAAAAAACATAATAAAAATGTATAAACGAATAATTATTATCTATACAATATATAAAAAGCAAAGCTGATTGACTGATGTATCAACGTACAGACCAAACCCTTATGGCTAGAAATTTAAAATTTTGCATACGTATTTCTCATAATATGACGTAGGCATATACACTAAGGAAGGATTTCTCAAAATTCAACCCCAATACAATAAGGGGTGAAGGTGTAAAACCTAATTTTATACGGGCGAAACCGCATTAAATTAATACTAGTTTAGTATAAACCTGAAATAGACCTTGAAATCAATATTTTATAATTAGGAACTTCGTAACTATCTAGAGTCCAATGACATCACGCGGCTTTTTTATCTACAGTCTTAGGTTCCAGGTTATCATCAGCTATAATAAGAATAATGCAGCCTGCACACAATTAACTCTATGACTTGCCAAGTAAAGTTGTAAATATTGAAACGAAATACAAAGCCGGGCTAGAGTTTAATAAACAAAAACTGTTGAACTGAACGAATGTATTATTATAATTATTATTTTAGTTAACAGATAATAATTATAATTATTATACTAACAGCCTCCGTGGTCTAGTGGTTAGAGCATTGGCTCTCGACTCGGTGGCCGTGGGTTCGATTCCCGCATTGGAACAATAAAACGTTGTGTCCAAGTTCGGTTAGGACAATGCAGGCTGATCACCTGATTGTCTGACAAGAAAGATGATCCATGCTAAGAATGGGCTTGTAAAAAATCGGACCTGCGCCTGATCTCTCGTCAGTCGTGTCGGTTTAAGGAAAGAGTCCATAATAATTGTGAAACTGTTTCCACTTTAATTATTGTGTATGTGTTTATTAAAAGAGGAAACATTTTCACAATTTTATAATATTATGTTATATTCCAAAATATTGGTACAATCAATTTTTTTTATTGTTTATCAAAAACATCTATTCTATACAGAAAAGTTTTCGTGTAAATGATTAGAGTACTGGTAGAAATCAAAATTAATAAAAAAAAAACTACAAATAATTTTTAATACTGATTTAAGTACCCAAAAAATTAAAATATAATTTTCATATAAGGTTCGGTAAAATCAACTACGGAAATTTTGGGCATATGATCTACTGCTTATGTAAAGATGTTTAAGCAGGAAAATAGTTGTCATACTCAAAAAAAATGTTTTTCTTTATATGGGCGAGTTTGCGTTTTGTGGAGAGTCACCCATACAGTAGATGATTTTTTACTTCGAGTATGACAAATATTTTTTTGTTTAAACACAAAGATGTATTATATTAAAAAGAGGTAGATATGGCATTGCGCGTAAAAAGTGAAGACCTAAATTGGTCCGACGTCGGGCCAATTTAGGTTAGTGTGCTCCGCGAGTAATAGCGTGTTCTGTGCGTTGACACATTGACACGCGTCCCATATCAATGTGTGTCGTGGCACAAAATATTGTCAGTTTTGTAAGGATATAACGTATCTATGTAATAATTAATCAAAGTTTAAACATCTTTACATAAGCAGTGGATCATGTGCCCAAAGTATCCGTAGTTGATTTTCAAAGACGTTATATTATATTATGTTCATTTTCATATTTATTTTTATATTATTCAGCTCAGCTGAGCTTATCAATAGGTTATCGCGAAGAAATTGTGGCAGACCAATATATTATTTTGATACATATAATTTTTAGTTCGCTGTCAGACACTGGACAATGTATCGCCTGCTAGTGTTTCTCGGTGTGCTCGCTGTCACACAATTTGGTTGCTGTCACACTGCAAACTGTCACAATTTTGGCAACAGCAATTTTCTCTGCGAAAAACGTATAGACACTCCTGGTTTTGGCAACTACCGTCACCACCACTTTGGTTGTCCTGGACACCACCATATATGTGAAAAACACCACGATGCTCCAGAGAACTTCCCAGGATCGACTCTTGAAGATATTGGAAAAAATATGATCCTCATTGACAACGCTTTAAAAAAGTTCTGCGATGAAAATAATATTAACAGTACGAGAGAACTCTACGGACAGGATTACTATATATTAAAATATAAACTACCTGAATTCAAAGAAGGTAATTTCGAGGTTAAAATAATGAACAGATTAATATATACAACGGCATACAATAAAGATAATAACTTTCAAGCGTTTAAAGATCTAAGAATACTCCCAGGTACGATTAACACTAATGAAGCGATCTGGGTTTACGCGCATAAAACACTGAAAGTGTATATTCCATACAAAACTAATTCAAGAAACGAGGATATTCAATACTGTGATGATGTTGATGAAGCAGTGAAGAATGTGCCAATCATGAAATCAAGTAATTTTAATTACCTTTAATTGTACTACCAAAAAAAATGTAACAACATAAAATATATTTTATAACAACTTAAAATATAATTTCTTACAACCTACAAACTGGGACCAACTTATAAACCACTTTGGAGGCCGATTACTCGAAAATTATCGAATTTATAAAAAAAAAATTATATATAAAACCTTGCTTTTATTTTGAAGGACCTATTCAACGATACTCCACGCGGTGGGATGGTGTGGTGATGGTGGGTGGGTGTGGAACCCTAAAAATGCGATAAAATTGTAGCTTCCGGTTTCTTTAATATTTCATTTTCTTATAACTACGTTTGTATTACTTATTTGACGTGTTAAATAATAAAATTAGTAAGTATACAATTTTATTAAAATTTAATTATTAAGCAATTTCCCGCGAAAAAATTGCCACACATGCAAGCAAATGCTTATGCGTGCACTCACACATTCGCTTGCATGTTGTGGGTACTTTTTCGCGGTAAATTGCTGAATAATAATTTAATTGTATGCTATGGATTTCCGCAAAGTAACATCTGATTCTAGTATCTAATAAAATAAGGGTATTTCATGCCTAGAGAATTTGCAACCCCGGACCCACAAAAATTTTTATTCAGCCGAATATATTATAACCGCCTCCTTTTTTGGAAGTCGGTTAAATCTACGCTTAACTTTAACTTAAAGAAGAAGGAGAACTATCAGGTGTTAATGACAAAATAAGATTTCAGTTTAAAACCGGCCGGACTCGCGCAAGACGGGTTCCGTACAATAGACAAAAATCACGTTTGTTGTACCCTCATTTTTTTTTTTTTTATTTTAGAATTTGTTTTTATAGCGGCAACAGAAATACACTATCAGCTGCGAAAATGTCAACTGTCTAGCTATCACGGTTCGTGAGATACAGCCCGGTGTCATTGACAGACAGACGGACAGACAGCGAAGTCTCAGTAATAGGGTCAAATCAAACCGAAATGGCAACGGAGCGGCCAGCAGCATAACTGTCATATAATTTTAAACTTTATCTTCATGTCCATAAAATACAGTTTCGCTTGAGACAACCACCGCTGCTGACGGCCGCTGACGACCGCGGGAATTCCCCATTTTCTAAGCGATAATATGTACTATAGTAATGAAGATAAAGCTTAAAATTGTATGACAGTTATGCTGCTTGCCGCTCTACTGCCATTTCGGTGTGAATTGACCAGGTTTCTATTTTTACCCTTTGGGCATAGAACCTTAAAAATCAGCATAATAATTTATGGTTTTATATCTATACTAATATTATAAAGCTGAAGAGTTTGTTTGTTTGTTTGTTTGTTTGTTTGAACGCGCTAATCTCAGGAACTACTGGTACGAATTGAAAAATTCTTTTTGTGTTGGATAGTCCACTTATCGAGGAAGGCTTTAGGCTATATAGCATCATGCTAAACTCAATACGAGCGGAGTACCAATCAAGAATGTTACAAAATCGGGGGTCTTTTTTTCCTTTTGAGAGCTTTCGCTACGTACGCTGCGGAAACGGTTAAAGTTTCGCTAAAATGATGTATGGCAGAATTGTTCCCCTTTAAAAGTTCTAAAAAAAAGTCCGCGACAGTATATGTCTATCTTTTAAGGTTGGCTCACTATAACCTTTTTATACTTACCAAATTTGTTCTAAAAGTAAGCATTATTTGTGAAGGTGTTTTCATAAAGATTATATTAATCCTTATCCAAGTAAATACGTTATTCATTACAAGCATTTAATCTAGAAGAAATTTGCCGTTTACATCATTTGATTTCAATGAGTATTTTAGAAGATATCGCAGTAATAAAATAATCATGCGCGCTATAGTAAGGCGCGCGGAGCGGGCGCGCAGTCGTGAGGTGGAAGCGCTTCTTCTACGTAAATGAAGTCGCGGGTAAATTTTAGCGATATCCCAAAGTAACTATTCCACGCGGACGAAGTCGCGGGGAAAAGCTAGTAATGAATAAAAGGTTCGATCGACGTATAGTTTAGTTTAGATCTTCTAATATTCGAATCGCGGTAGTTTTCTGCATTTGACATTTATGAGAATACCTTCTTGCAGTTTCAGCATATCGAGATTGAATCGAAACTGTATTATTGTTAGAATTAATTAATAGAATCCCCCTTTAGATCAATATCAATAGCCCCACAGACGAGAGGCCGATGGTTCAGTTAGAACTGACATCAGTTCGGCCTGAACGGATGCGAGCTTATACACGAAACAAATTGCATCCGACCGAACTGACGTCAGTTCAGCCCTTAGATTATTAACACCTTTTTTTTTTTTTTTTTTTTTTTTTTTTTTTTTTTTTTTTTTTTTTTTTTTTTTTTTTTTTTTGATATCGCAGGGGAAAGGTCGTTACGCCTTCCCCAGGAGGGGTATCCCGGGGATATGTGGGACTCCCGACGCGACTCGCCGGTTTACCCACTAAAACTTAACCTGCGGATTGCCATCAGCCGCTATAATGGGGAGTGTCCCGGATCTGTCTAACACAGGACACCCCCCGCGACCGGCCGGTCTACCTGTATAGGGACCGGACTTCCACCACAATTAGGGGCCACTCTGACAACCTGGAGTGTCCCCCTCGGCGCCGGGACTAGCTAAGCCGGGGAGGTTCCCATCCTCTCCCGGAGCCTCGGTTGGACAGGAGACTATTGGAGGAGGTTCGCATAGCGACGCCTCCTCGCTCCCGTCCTACGCCGGCGGAGCGGAGCAGAGGATGGATCTATCTCTCTGTCCCGCTCCGCGGCCTCTTTCTGCGAAATGACGGCTTCGCAGAAGGAGACCGCCGCCTGCCAGGCCTCATCGCTCTCGAGCATGCAGCGCACCACACTCGAGAGCGAGAGGTCCCGCCCAAGCACTGCCACGAGATCGTGGCGCTGCACGGCCCATCTGTCGCACACCTCTAAGGTGTGCTGGGCCGTGTCCTCCGCAGCGCCACATTGGTGGCAGGCTGGCGTTGGCTCCCTCCTGGCGACCTTACACAGGTACGCACCGAAGCAACCATGCCCGGTGAGCACCTGTGTAAGGCGGAAGGTGAGGGGTTTCCGCTTGCGGCGCATCCACGCCGCAAGGACTGGACGCAGTGCCGCGGCCGTATGTTGGCCGTACGGCGACTGCTCCAAGACCTCACCCCACCTTCGTAGCAACCACTGCTCTCCCAGCCTTTGGAACCGCCTTAGCTCCTCCCACGAAGGGACCTCGCCATGTGACCTCCTCTCTGACATGAGGAGGTTCGTCTCGGCAAGGACCCTTGCCGTGAGCTCCCACGGCGGTTCCCCCGCCAGGGCAGTAGCTGCCACCCAGGAGACTGTACGGTAGCCCCTGATTACCCTCACTGCTATGACCCGCTGCGCTCTTCGCAGCTGGGCCTTATTGCGAGCAGTGAGGGAATCCGCCCAGATAGGGGCACCGTACATAGCTACACTCCGACAGACTCCGGAGTATAGCCGCCTGCAGGCCTCGCTGGGCCCTCCTATATTCGGAAGGAGTCGGCCCAGCGCTGATGCCACCCTCACGACCTTCGGCCCCAGTTGTTGAAAATGGGGGCCGAAGGTCCACCTCCCGTCCAGGGTGAGTCCGAGACATTTAAGAGTTGGACTCACCCTGACCTCCGTCTCTCCGATAAGGAGTCGTGCACCCGGTGGGGGTCCTTTCCTCCCGGGTCCGCGGAAGAGCAGGGCTTCGGTCTTGTCAAGACGTACCCGAAGCCCCAATCGCTCTATGCGGCTGACTACTAGGGCTGCCCCCTCCTCAGCCAGCCGCGCGGCCTCCTGATACGTCCTACCCCGGAACGTGACGTAAGTGTCATCTGCATAGCAGATGACATCTGTTCCGGGGAGGATGCCGCTCCGCAGGACCCAGTCGTAGCCGGCGTCCCAGAGGTTCGGACCCAGAACCGAACCCTGGGGGACGCCGCACTCGACCTTCCGCCTCTCTAAGGACCCCGACCGATCCTCGAACACGATCTCCCTATCGGAGAGGTATGCGTCCAACAGCCTCCCGAGATACGGAGGCACTTCGAAATACTCCAGTGCCTCCCGTATTACGCTGTGGGGAAGGCTGTTGAAAGCGTTGGCGATGTCCAAGGACACCGCCACTACCACCTCCCTCCCGCGTTCCGCTTCATCCGTCACCGACTTAAGGCGCCTCACTGCGTCGATAGTCGACCGACCGGCCCGAAACCCGAACTGTGAATCTGAGAGTCCGGGCCCCGGACCTTCCTCCAGGTGCTGAACGAGGCGGGAGGCTATAACGCGTTCAAACGCCTTGCCCACCTCGTTCAGTAACACGATCGGCCGCACCGCCGACGCACAGTCCGGTGGTCGCCCGCCCTTAGGTAGCAGGACGAGCCGACCCTCCTTCCATGTCTTCGGGAACTGACCGCACTGTAGGCAGCGGTTGAACAGTTCCCGAAGGCTGTCTTCGAGGTGCACGAGAGCTATAGATAGGACTCTCCCATGCACCCCGTCCGGACCAGGCGCCCTTCTCTTACTACGGAGGCGTGACAGAACCGCCTCCATTTCCAAGTCGGTGACGGGTGGCGGAACACCCTCTTCCATCGAGCCCAGCGTCCGTCGGGCCATCTGCGGCGGAGCGAAGCCTGCCGGGGGGTCCGGGAACAACTCCCGGACGATGTTCCCCAGCAGTTCCGGCTGGAGCGTTTCCGTCAGTGGAGCCGACTGGGCGCGTAGTTTGTCTCGCGCCCTCTTATACGGTCGGCCCCACGGGTCATTATTCAGACCCTCCACCAGCTTAGATTATTAACACCTAGATCGATAGACTTCAAACAAACGCATCGTACAAAGTGAAGCAGCAACAGGTAATGGGGTGAAAAAGGGGTTAAAGTTTTATATGGAAACCGAACTCCACGCGGACGAAGTCGCGGGCAAATGCTAGTTTATATTAAACTGGTATTATGGAATATATTAACGATTATCTTAATACTGACAATACTTTAAATTGATAGTTACAAAAAACAGAAAATATGAAAATACTTTATCTTAGTTTCAACTATTACTTAGCCATGAAATTTTTAAATAAATTTCTTATTAGGGGCCGTCCATTAATCACGTGATGTTTTTAACAACTTTTTAGACCCCTCCCCTCCCCCTGGTGATACGTGGTGAGGTTTTATACTACCCCCCCTCCCGCACCTAAGATCACGTGTATTTTTTGGAGTTTACTCCTTAAGAAACGATTTGAGTTATAAGGCCCAGTACGGAAATTTTATGAGGAGTAAAATCAAGTGTAACACGGAAAGTTGAGACGTTACGTAGAAAGAGACAAACATATATATCTGTAGGATTGAACGTGCAAAAGAATGAGATGAAATACATTACACAGCGTATTACGACCCATTCTATTTTTAAATTTAAATATGTTCGAATTTGAAATTTCATTCACAGTCCTAAAACCAGCTCAATATTACCATCAGCTTTATTACTATTACTATTATTATTTTGTAGCATACTTTATGTAATAGGTTTTTATTGAAGTAATATAAATTATCCAAATAATTACAGATATATTAAGTTTGTTTCTCTTATCATTTTAGAAGACGCGTTCATTTATCCTCTTTTTATATTCGATATTTATCATAATTATCGTTCGTAAGGAGGAAACTCCAATGGTGCGTCGGAGCTGACACACACACTTTTTTTTTTACATAGTAATCAGGTCGTGTTTGACGAAAAACTTTAACTTAAAAAACAATTTAATCGAATAATTTAAGCAATTAAAAACTATACGAGTCATTTGTCTTGTAAGTATTTAAACAACACTACGAATCTACAACCGATAATAATTTCGGTATGCATAGACTAGATTCGAAAATTAATACACGTGATGTCTCCTTATACCCCCTGCTCCCCTTGGTCATATTTGTTGTAGGGAATGGAAGAACCGGTCTGATTTTGAGAACCGGGAATTTCGGGACTGGGCAATTTTGGAACCGGGATTTCCCGGGAAATTCGGGAATTTCGGGACTGGTGTTAAGGCATGAAATCCAAGTGTAATTACTTTCTCGAAAGTAATTCAAAACATAAAAATAACATTTTATAGTACAATTACAAATTAAATGATGTCTGTCAACATGTCACCTCTATATCAACGACAACTTTATCGGCGATAGTAAAGGCTGAAGGTCATTTTAAATAGTTTATTAGCGTTTATTGATGGTTTTTAAATATGTTACTTAGAGTTATTTGATTTTTGCAAAACATCAAATGGTTGGGGTGCCCAGAATGCTATTAGTGTACATGTTCGAACGTTGCGGTAACCTATTAGAGTGGTAGATTAGAT
Source organism: Glaucopsyche alexis (assembly GCA_905404095.1). Taxonomy (NCBI): domain Eukaryota; kingdom Metazoa; phylum Arthropoda; class Insecta; order Lepidoptera; family Lycaenidae; genus Glaucopsyche; species Glaucopsyche alexis. The sequence goes on from FR990060.1 coordinate 1,629,532, forward strand.
AATAAAAAGACTAAATAATCAGACACACACTGACGTAAGCTGACAAACTATGGAAATAGTGTGTCAGCTTTTAGCAGCCGTCGTCCTGCATGGTTATAATTAGTGTTGTTCATGCGCCAACAAATCTCTGATATGAAGTATATATTAATCTGACGATTTGCGTGAAGGGTGAGGAGGGGTGAAAATAAAAAAAAAATACTCGAGTGGGTGTTCAGTGAATCCTACAGATGCTCCAATTTCTTAATCTGACGATTTGGAAGTGCCGGAAGCTCGCAGCGAGTTTTTAAAAATAAAAATAAAAAATATCTTGACATACTCATATAGTGCGTCAGGTTAGCATACTGAAGGTTTAACATTCATAAATGTTTATTTTAACGAGGTATTTAGTAGCTTGCAGTACCTAGTTTTGGTTTACAAGGAGTTTTATGTCAATAAATGTGTGAATAAAAACTCATTCGCAGCAAGGAACATTAAATAACTTAGAAATTACCGGTTCTCACTTTTTGATTCCCGGTTCTCAGAGCGATTCAAAATTCCGGGAATTCCCGGGAATTACGGGACCGGGATTTCCCGGTTCCATACCCTAATTTGTTGATTTTTTTCGGACCCTCCTCCCCCTTTAGGCATCACGTGATTAATGGACGACCCCTTACTAGTAACACTTTCACAATTCACATTAGGGCAGCAAGATGTCGATATAATATTATTATAATTTTATTTTAAAAGCCAAATATTTACAATATTTGGCTTGATACAAGTCAAGTTGTAGTACCTACTTACATATCGACGGCACCTACGTACTTTATCGTAACTGGGTAATTGCATTTTTTATTACTGTTTTGGAGTCTATATACCTTGGGGTAGAAAGGGTGTATATAAATCGGATCGGGCGGATACTTATTTACAGTTTCACGTGAAAACTACTTAACCGATTATCATGAAATTTAGCACAGATATAAAGTAGACCATGGGGAAGGACATTGGACATTGACTAAAGAGAGGGTCGTAGGCAGACGACCGTAAGGTCTGGTTCAGCCTTTAGCGTCTATAGGAATCAGTAAGGCTTATAGCAAACGCCACTTAGCCGAACTTAGCTGGATGTGGTGATAGTAGCACGTGACTGGCACGTGAAAGCAAATAATAATAATAATAATATCTATGATGCTTCACACCACGTCAATCTGATACCGTGGTAAGTTCTCGAAGAACTTGTGTTACGGGTACCAGACAACGGAAATATATTGTTACGTGTTAGGGTTCGAAGGATTTGGAGATAAAAACCTGCTGACTCTTTTGAAGACTTTATTCACTAGCACTAGGTCCAACACAAAGCACTAGGTCTAACACTAAACACTAAGTCCAAACACTGAGCACTGAGTCCAAACACTAAGCACTAACGATGTCCTATTTCGTAGTAAATCGTGGGTTTCACTATGTTAGTGAACTTAGCAGATCAAAAATAAATGTGAGTTCTTATCGCATGCAGCTGAGTTCTACAGTTCCTGATACTTTTTAGAAATAGTTCCGGCGTTTTTACCTTAAAAAAAAATTGACAAAATGATCTGCCAACTTCCCGCAGCAGATCATTTTATAGCAGATCAGAAATAAACGTGAATTCTTATCGCATGCGAATGAGTTCTATAGTTCCTGATACTTTTCAGGAATAGTTCATTTCTCACGTCCGAATGCCAGCGGATCATGTCAGAAAGTTTGACAAGTCGAAAAATATAATTTTTATTGTTTCGAACGATTCTTAAGAGCTAGAACTCTTGGGTTTTCCACAGATTCGTATGAGAAATGCAACCATGGACGAGATTTGGGTCCTGAGCTCGTGTGTGAATGCCCGAAAATCAAAGTATCGAGATAGAACGGCAGAAAAGTAAAAAAATACCATTTTCGCCATTTCAAATAATTGTGAGAGGCTGGAACTCGTTTGATTTTTACAGATTCGTATAGGAAGTGTGACCTGGAATATGAATCGAGTCCAGAACTCACGTTCGAGTGCCAGCAGATCATGCAAGAAAGACCAAAAAATAAAATATTATCAATTTCATCATTTCAAATGACTGTGGAGGGCTAGAACTCTTCCGTTTCCCACAGATCTGCATCAGAACTGCAATCTAAAACCCGATTTGAGTCCAGAACTCACGTTTAAATGCCAGCAGATCACGTTACACTGGTCGAAAAGTAGGAAAATACCATTTTTGTCGTTTCAAATTAATGTGCAAGTCTAGAACTCTTTCGATTTTTACAGAACCGTATGAAAACTAATATCGAGAACTCGATACAAGTCCAGAACTCATGTTGAAATGCCAGCAGATCACGGTACAACAGCTTATAAGTAAGAAAATACTAACTTGGTCGTTTTAAATGATTGTGAAAGGCTAGAACTCTTCCGGTTCTCACACATCTGCATAAGAACTGCAATCTCAAACCCGATTTGAGTCCAGAACTCACGTTTAAATGCCAGCAGATCACGTTACACGGGTCGAAAAGTAGGAAAATACCATTTTTGTCGTTTCAAATTAATGTGCAAGGCTAGAACTCTTTCGTCTTTTACAGAACCGTATGAAAACTAATATCTAGAACTCGATACAAGTCCAGAACTCATGTTGAAATGCCAGCAGATCACGGTACAACAGCTCATAAGTAGGAAAACACTATTTTGGTCGTTTTAAATGATTGTGAAATGCTAGAACTCTTTCGTTTCCCACAGATCCGCATCGGAACTTTAATTTAAAACTAGACTGGAGACCAGAACTCACGTCTAAATGCCAGCAGATCACGTTACAACTGTCGAAAAGTAGGAAAATACAATTTTTATCGTTTCAAATTAATGTGCGAGGCTAGAACTCTTTTGTTTTTTACAGAACCGTATGAAAACTAATATCTAGAACTCGATACAAAACCAGAACTAATGTTGAAATGCCAGCAGATCATGGTACAAAAGCTAATAAGTAGGAAAACACTATTTTGGTAGTTTTAAATGATTGTGGAAGGCTAGAACTCTTCCGGTTTTCACAGATCTGCATTAGAACTGCAATCTAAAACCCGATTTGAGTCCAGAACTCACGTTTAAATGCCAGCAGATCACGTTACACCGGTTGAAAAGTAGGATAATACCATTTTTGTCGTTTCAAATTAATGTGCAAGTCTAGAACTCTTTCGATTTTTACAGAACCGTATGAAAACTAATATCGAGAACTCGATACAAGTCCAAAACTCATGTTGAAATGCCAGCAGATCACGGTACAACAGCTTATAAGTAAGAAAATACTAACTTGGTCGTTTTAAATGATTGTGAAAGGCTAGAACTCTTCCGGTTCTCACACATCTGCATAAGAACTGCAATCTCAAACCCGATTTGAGTCCAGAACTCACGTTTAAATGCCAGCAGATCACGTTACACGGGTCAAAAAGTAGGATAATACCATTTTTGTCGTTTCAAATTAATGTGCAAGGCTAGAACTCTTTCGTCTTTTACAGAACCGTATGAAAACGAATATCTAGAACTCGATACAAGTCCAGAACTTATGAAGAAATGCCAGCAGATCATGGTACAACAGCTCATAAGTAGGAAAATACTATCTTGGTCATTTTAAATGATTGTGAAAGGCTAGAACTCTTCCGTTTCCCACAGATCCGCATCGGAACTTTTATTAAAAACTCGACTCGAGACCAGAACTCACGTCTAAATGCCAGCAGATCACGTTACAACTGTCAAAAAGTAGGAAAATACCATTTTTATCGTTTCAAATTAATGTGCAAGGCTAGAACTCTTTTGTTTTGTACAGAACCGTATGAAAACTAATATCTAGAACTCGATACAAAACCAGAACTAATTTTGAAATGCCAGCAGATCACGGTACAAAAGCTAATAAGTAGGAAAACACTATTTTGGTAGTTTTAAATGATTGTGGAAGGCTAGAACTCTTCCGGCTTTCACAGATCTGCATTAGAACTGCAATCTAAAACCCGATTTGAGTCCAGAACTCACGTTTAAATTCCAGCAGATCACGTTACACCGGTCGAAAAGTAGGAAAATAGCATTTTTGTCGTTTCAAATTAATGTGCAAGGCTAGAACTCTTTTGTATTTTACAGAACCGTGTGAAAACTAATATCTAGAACTCAATACAAAACCAGAACTCATGTTGAAATGCCAGCAGATCACGTTACACCGGTCGAAAGTAGAAAAATACCATTTTTATCGTTTCAAATTAATGTGCAAGGCTAGAACTGTTTCGGCTTTTACAGAACCGTATGAAAACTAATATCTAGAACTCGATACAAGTCCAGAACTCATGTTAAAATGCCAGCAGATCACGGTACTACAGATCATAAGTAGGAAAGTACTCTCTTGGTCGTTTTAAATGATTATTAAAGGCTAAAACTCTTCCGGTTCTCACAGATCTGCATCAGACCTGCAATCTGAAACCCGACTTGAGTCCAGAACTCACGTTTAAATGCCAGCAGATCACGTTACACCGGTCAAAAAGTAGGAAAATAGCATTTTTGCCGTTTCAAATTAATGTGCGAGGCTAGAACTATTTTGTTTTTTACAGAACCGTGTGAAAACTAATATCTAGAACTCGATACAAAACCAGAACTCATGTTGAAATGCCAGCAGATCACGGTACAACAGCTAATAACTAGGAAAACACTATTTTGGTCGTTTTAAATAATTGTGAAAGGCTAGAACTCGTCCGGTTTTCACAGATCTGAATCAGAACTGCAATCTAAAACCCGATTTGAGTCCAGAACTCACGTTTAAATGCCAGCAGATCACGTTACACCGGTGGAAAAGTAGGAAAATACCATTTTTATCGTTTCAAATTAATATGCAAGGCTAGAACTCTTTTGTTTTTTACAGAACCGTATGAAAACTAATATCTAGGACTCGATACAAAACCAGAACTCATTTTGAAATGCCAGCAGATCACGGTACAACAGCTAATAAGGAGGAAAACACTATTTTGGTCCTTTTAAATGAATGTGAAAGGCTAGAACTCTTCCGGTTTTCACAGATCTGAATCAGAACTGCAATCTAAAACCCGATTTGAGTCCAGAACTCACGTTTAAATGCCAGCAGATCACGTTACACCGGTTGAAAAGTAGGATAATACCATTTTTGTCGTTTCAAATTAATGTGCAAGGTTAGAACTCTTTCGATTTTTACAGAACCGTATGAAAACTAATATCTAGAACTCGATACAAGTCCAGAACTTATGAAGAAATGCCAACAGATCATGGCACAACAGCTCATAAGTAGGAAAATACTATCTTGGTCATTTTAAATGATTGTGAAAGGCTAGAACTCATCCGTTTCCCACAGATCCGCATCGGAATTTTCTTTAAAACTCGACTCGAGACCAGAACTCACGTCTAAATGCCAGCAGATCACGTTACAACTGTCGAAAAGTAGGAAAATACCATTTTTATCGTTTCAAATTAATGCGAAAGGCTAGAACTAACTTTCACAATCATTTAAAACGACCAAGATAGTATTTTCCTACTAATGAGCTGTTGTACCGTGATCTGCTGGCATTTTAACACGAGTTCTGGACTTGTATCGAGTTCTAGATATTAGTTTTCATACGGTTCTGTAAAAGACGAAAGAGTTCTAGCCTTGCACATTAATTCGAAACGGCAAGTTTGATGCAGTTCTGATGCAGATCTGTGAGAACCGGAAGAGTTTTAGCCTTTAACAATCATTTAAAACGACCAAGATAGTACTTTCCTACTTATGATCTGTAGTACCGTGATCTGCTGGCATTTTAACATGAGTTCTGGACTTGTATCGAGTTCTAGATTCTCTGATCTGTTTTCATACGGTTCTGTAAAAGACGATAGAGTTCTAGCCTTGCACATTAATTTGAAGCGACAAAAATGGTATTTTCCTACATTTCGACCGGTATAACGTGATCTGCTGGCATTTCAACATGAGTTCTGGTTTTTTATTATGTTCTAGATATTAGTTTTCACACGGTTCTGTAAAAAACAAAAGAGTTCTAGCCTTGCACATTAATTTGAAGCGACAAAAATGGTATTTTCCTACTTTTCGACCGGTGTAACGTGATCTGCTGGCATTTCAACATGAGTTCTGGTTTTGTATCGAGTTCTAAATATTAGTTCGCATACGGTTCTGTAAAAAACAAAAGAGTTCTAGCCTTGCACATTAATTTGAAACGACAAAAATGGTATTATCCTACTTTTCAACCGGTTTAACGTGATCTGCTGGCATTTAAACGTGAGTTCTGGACTCAAATCGGGTTTTAGATTGCAGTTCTGATGCAGACCTGTGAAAACCGGAAGAGTTCTAGCCTTCCACAATCATTTAAAACTACCAAAATAGTGTTTTCCTACTTATTAGCTATTGTACCGTGATCTGCTGGCATTTCAACATTAGTTCTGGTTTTGTATCGAGTTATTGATATTAGTTTTCATACGGTTCTGTAAAAAACAAAAGAGTTCTAGCCTTACACATTAATTTGAAACGATAAAAATGGTATTTTCCTACTTTTCGACAGTTGTAACGTGATCTGCTGGCATTTAGACGTGAGTTCTGGTCTCGAGTCGAGTTTTAAATTAAAGTTCCGATGCGGATCTGTGGGAAACGAAAGAGTTCTAGCCTTTTACAATCATTTAAAACGACCAAAATAGTGTTTTCCTACTTATGAGCTGTTGTACCGTGATCTGCTGGCATTTCAACATGAGTTCTGGACTTGTATCGAGTTCTAGATATTAGTTTTCATACGGTTCTGTAAAAGACGAAAGAGTTCTAGCCTTGCACATTAATTTGAAACGACAAAAATGGTATTTTCCTACTTTTTGACCCGTGTAACGTGATCTGCTGGCATTTAAACGTGAGTTCTGGACTCAAATCGGGTTTGAGATTGCAGTTCTTATGCAGATGTGTGAGAACCGGAAGAGTTCTAGCCTTTCACAATCATTTAAAACGACCAAAATAGTGTTTTCCTACTTATGAGCTGTTGTACCGTGATCTGCTGGCATTTCAACATGAGTTCTGGACTTGTATCGAGTTCTAGATATTAGTTTTCATACGGTTCTGTAAAAGACGAAAGAGTTCTAGCCTTGCACATTAATTTGAAACGACAAAAATGGTATTTTCCTACTTTTTGACCCGTGTAACGTGATCTGCTGGCATTTAAACGTGAGTTCTGGACTCAAATCGGGTTTGAGATTGCAGTTCTTATGCAGATGTGTGAGAACCGGAAGAGTTCTAGCCTTTCACAATCATTTAAAACGACCAAGTTAGTATTTTCTTACTTATAAGCTGTTGTACCGTGATCTGCTGGCATTTCAACATGAGTTCTGGACTTGTATCGAGTTCTCGATATTAGTTTTCATACGGTTCTGTAAAAATCGAAAGAGTTCTAGACTTGCACATTAATTTGAAACGACAAAAATGGTATTTTCCTACTTTTCGACCAGTGTAACGTGATCTGCTGGCATTTAAACGTGACTTCTGGACTCAAATCGGGTTTTAGATTGCAGTTCTGATGCAGATCTGTGGGAAACGGAAGAGTTCTAGCCCTCCACAGTCATTTGAAATGATGAAATTGATAATATTTTATTTTTTGGTCTTTCTTGCATGATCTGCTGGCACTCGAACGTGAGTTCTGGACTCGATTCATATTCCAGGTCACACTTCCTATACGAATCTGTAAAAATCAAACGAGTTCCAGCCTCTCACAATTATTTGAAATGGCGAAAAGGGTATTTTTTTACTTTTCTGCCGTTCTAACTCGATACTTGATTTGCGGGCATTCACACACGAGCTCAGGACCTAAATCTCGTCCGTGGTTGCATTTCTTATACGAATCTGTGGAAAACCCAAGAGTTCTAGCTCTTAAGAATCGTTCGAAACAATAAAAATTATATTTTTCGACTTGTCAAACTTTCTGACATGATCCGCTGGCATTCGGACGTGAGAACAGAACTATTCCTGAAAAGTATCAGGAACTATAGAACTCATTCGCATGCGATAAGAATTCACGTTTATTTCTGATCTGCTATAAAATGATCTGCTGCGGGAAGTTGGCAGATCATTTTGTCAATTTTTTTTTAAGGTAAAAACGCCGGAACTATTTCTAAAAAGTATCAGGAACTGTAGAACTCAGCTGCATGCGATAAGAACTCACATTTATTTTTGATCTGCTGGACAATGATCTGCTTAGTTCACTAACATGGTTTCACTTGTATTAATCACTGGTATCACTTTAACTTATCGCCTGTTTCACCTCGAAATCGCCCGAAGGTAGCTCGAAACTGAAATCCTGATCACTAGTTTTCACTGGTATCGCCTGTTTCGCTTCGAAAGAAGCTCAAGCTGAACTCAACTCGTTCGTATCTCCGCGGCGTATTTATATGGGCCGAATCGAGTCCCAGAATATTCCAGAGAAGTTCGCGACTCGCGTGAACTGGTTGGTTTATTCCGGAAGATTCGCACAGTAGCGCTGTTACGGTGTGATAAGAGAGAGAAAACACAAAATACTGTAACAATAATTTATTTAAAATTTAAGATGACTAGAACGGGGGGTCGCGGGTAGATAAGCCGGCAAAGTCTGGTTCAGCCCTGGGTGGTAGAGGTGAGTTTGGGGATAATTGGGCACACGGCACTTAGCTGGTCGATGGAGGCCAGGAACAGGTCCGCAATCCGGTGTTGAGGGCCCGACAACTTTAAAGGCCAAGATCTGACCGACAGCCCTTGGTATGTCTCTTCGTATTGTCCAGACCCGAACAATGGTAACTGGCCGGATCGTGTATAGCCTAAGCAGGAACTTTTCCAGCCGGAACTTAGAACCAAGAATGCGTGTTGATAAAACAGGCCCACCATGATATTAGCATCTAATAAGTTAAACGGGGAACCACCACGTGTTCCACAAATCAATTTTGACATTTACCTACAATTTGATGTAAAATCAATTTGGAAAAGAACAATGTAAAATTATTAAAGCGAAAACTACACAATTACAAGAGTTACACGACACAGAAATACACAGACTCACCTTAAGACGGGAATAAATTATATTAATTAACTACATTTTGAATTAATTATTACGTGCAAAAAGACGAAAAAGAAAGTGACATTAGGCTGAGGCCTTTTTATAGTAACTTAGTTTTTTTTTTAAATTACAGTTGACAATTAAAAGTAATGAACTGTAATGATTTGCCAATTGGATGACAGTTAAGACAGAAAAAAATTATTTGAGTTATTTAGAATAATAACCTAATAACGCAAAACTAATGTGTTTTAAGTTGTTTTTAAAGGTTATTGTGTTTAAATCGTAAAAAATATTAGATTTAAGTCAATAAATCAATATTGCATCCATAACTTTAGTTACTTCAAAACATTATAGATGGCGTTGAGGGTATCGATTTGAATTAATATAATTGCTAAAAATGTAACTACGTTACAGCGCCATCTAGTATTGAGTAGGGACCCCACGCTGTCCCTGTTCACACCAAGTGGTTTCATTGGTTGACGCTAGATGGATCTGTCTCTTTGTGTTGTTCGTAACAATATTAATACTTTTATACTATACACATATTTAATATTTTTATTACACATATTAAATATACATGCATGACCCAGGAACACAGAAAAACTTTTTGTTTCTTCGGCGGGATTTGAACCCGCGACCCCCGGCTTGAGCACCAACACGCTCAACCAACTGAGCCATAGAGGTCGTCAAATGTAAACGTTACATATTATGTGAAGGGCCAGCATTGTTGGGCTCAAATAATATATCAAAATCAGACTTAGCCAGTACCCGATAAACGAACTAGGTTTATATGGTACGATCTGTCGTAATGTCACGATTTTATAAATTACTAGCTGTCCGTAAACACGTTGTGAACTGGAATAAATAAATAACCAAAAAGGTAAACTTAACGCAAACTGACGGTCAAGTGACAATATTGAACAGTCAGAATGGGTTAAATCGTCATTTTTAGTATTGTCCACGCAACATTTCCAATATTTCTCACCGTTTACCTTCCCTAAACTTTCACAATTATTTCAAGACCAAAATCAGCCAAATCGAGTTTTAGCGAGACATTGAATTTGCAATAAATTTTTATAAATAAGAGATACTGATACTTTTCGAACTTTTCCAAGCTGGCGCGGTAGACTAAATTCTAAAATACGAGGAGTATTTAAATATACCCAAATAAGACTCATGGATAACTATCATTGGGTCTTATCTGAAAGAATCGGCAAAATTTAATTAAGATAACATTTTTTATAATATTTTTTTTTTACAATTATAGTGAGTTGTTGTCCTAGTGTTCCCCTTGTGAATCCCAGGTTGTGACGTGTACCAATGAGAGTTTTACAGATCCCAAGTACATTATACGGACGTTCTAACGGTGAAGGAAAACATCTTGAGGAAACCCGCACATGGTTGGTATTGACCAGTCATTCCTCTGGACTAGGCTGACTATGTTGTGACAATGCCGTATGTGCTTGGGCAACCATACGACATTTAAAAACCGACTATCCCAGGCACTACAGTATTTCAAGATTGGTTACTTTGCTCGGAGAATAATTTATAAATCGTCCAATAAGGATCAAAAGGCCTAAGTTATAGGAAATATTATGATTTGTTTAGACAAAATATTATAATAATAAACTAAACATCAAGGTGTAAATTTAATATTAGGTATTAGTGTAAATCGTAATTATCTCCTTCAAAAATCGATCTGAATTTTACAAAAGTGAGCTAAGGAGCTCACTTTTGTAAAATTCAGATCGATTTTGAAATAAAAATAATCATCGTGTCGTATGGTATTATTTTAGATAGAAAGTAATAAAAGGAAGGACACAAAAGATGGCGAATAATGGAGGGTAGTAATGGCCACCGGAAGCGCCGTGTGTTTGCGGATGTGACGTCACGGGCCGGGGGATGATGGATTGCTTTCAAATTGGAATCCGAACGGCGAAGTTTACGTTTACAAAGAAACGTTCTAGTTTAATCGATTGCAATCAACGGAATGTTTGATTCAATTAAAAATGTTTTTTGGTTGTTTCCATAAAAAGTATGTAATATATTATACACCATAAATTACGATCATAGTATTACAAGTGTTAAAAACGTAATCAAGACTGTGTCAGGACATGTCTAAGGAGAGATAAGTAAATGTAACGTGCAATAGGTTTTTTGAAAATACTTCAATGAAGTTATTGTCCAGTTTCGTTCAAAAACAATTTCCTACAGAGTAACTATTTAGCATAATCAATCAACATAGTGTTTTGTTTAATCGTTACTTAATGCTTAGTTACTTTACTAGTTAAGTGTAGGCTTAAGAGGCTTTCTATGCTGTTACCATTTGCTAAAGAGCCTATCTTTTCAGGTGCACGGGTCGTGGGGTCTGCCGGCATTCATCTGTGACGTGTACATCGCCATGGACGTCACCTCCTCCACCTCCAGCATCTTCAACCTTGTCGCCATCTCTGTTGATAGGTGAGACATACACATACACACACACATACACACACACAAACACATGTTACATCGCCATGGACGTCACCTACTCCACCTCCAGCATCTTCAATATCGTCGCCATTACTGTTGATAAATTAGACATGCAATAGGTGAGACAAGCACACACACACATGTTACATCGCTATGGACGTCACCTCTTCCATCTCTAGCATTTTTAGCCTCGTGGCAATCTCTGTTGATAGGTGAGATATACACGAACACACACACATATACACATATGGACGTCATCTCCTCCACCTCCAGCATCTTCAACCTCGTCGCCATCTCTGTTGATGCATGAGACACATCTTCAACCTCGTGTTCTACGATTTAGACGATCATCATATTTTACTTCAGCATGGTATTTAATATGTAACACTATTTTTAAAATACTGCATTCTTAAAGGTTTTGAAAGGCTGCTTTTAATATATTTATTTTATTATTTTTTCATTAAAAAATCTTCTAGTCTCGTCTTTTAGAATCTTATCAGTTCCTAACTACACAATATTGTATAATTTTTATTCACACATTGGAAAGTATTGGAAAACTATCGTGTCATGTCTGTGTGTGTGTATTATCACGTATGATCATGACTAACATTAAAGATTTGTCCGAAACTTCTTAAGCAACTTATGAGTTAAGTTCAGCTAAGTGAAACAGTTAACATTCCGGCAAACTAACTAATGAACGTCAAGTGACGTCTCGGTTACTTGACCGAATTCCAAACTCGCCACTAATAGCTTCGGATTTGATAGTTAAGATAACTTGCGATTTATGTCCCGGACTTCTTGGAGTGGGTGAAGTGCAATCTGATCCAGTTAATGTTATAATTTTTGATTTACTGGAAACTTAAACTTTGTTTATTGAAACTATATTTTATCGCAAGGTCGTGTGACGCTTCTGTGTAATTATATCGATGGAGAATCAAATCATACACTAGAAATAATTTTTATATTATTTAGATAAAAAATTAATAAAATATATACAACTTTTTGTTGTTTTTATCCATTTGGCATAGTCTACATAGGACTATGCCAAATGGATAAAAAACACCATTAGCTATATTCTAACGGATATGTTTTTTCTTTTATGTTATAATTTACAATGTCTTAAAAAAGTCATTAATACGTGAAATGAAAACTTCTTACCCGTTTTACGAAAATGCATTATTTTCGGAACTCCGTTTTGAAGTATGAATTTTGACACAGCTAAAACTTATTTGGAGGAAGGCATACAAAAAGCAATTTTTTTAAATAATGCTTAGAATGAATACATAAAATTAATAACAGTAAAGTTACACACTCTACTTAAGACTAAAAACTCTCACTACCATGCGTTTGTATTCTTTTTTCTTTCTTTCACATTCCATAGACAATATTTACATATTTTATTGCTTATAATAGAAGTAACATAACTCTAATACTTATACCTAGAACAGGACTTATACTTATAATTTATGAATTATAGTCTAGTTCTACAACGCGAAAAAAATACATGTCTCTAACATCATGATCCTTCACAGGTACATAGCAGTAACGCAGCCAATCAAGTACGCGAAGCACAAAAACAACCGACGGGTCTGGTTCACCATCGTCTTGGTCTGGATGATCTCGGCGGCCATCGGAGCTCCCATAGTATTAGGTCTCAACGACACGCCTGACAGGAACTACAATGAGTGTCTGTTCAACAGCCAGAACTACGTCCTGTACTCGTCGCTGGGCTCCTTCTACATTCCCTGCATCATGATGATGTTCCTCTACTATAATATTTTTAAGGTGAGTTACTTTGTGTGGTCCAGTGTTTAGAGCATTGCTATCAACTCCGGAGGTCGTGATCTCGATCCCCACGTTGGAACAACAAAAATTACTGTTTTTCTGATTGTCCTAACCAATGTAGGAAGATCAACTGATTGTCTGATAAGAAATATGATCCATGCGTCGGATGGGCATTCCTTTACCTGTCGGTCATCCGTCTCACTGGGTTACCAGAGTAAAGGAAAAGAGAGTAATATTGTGTATTGCGCTCACACTTAGGCACTATAAATTAAGTCCTGCGCAGCCGGTCTGGTTTCAATGAAATCAGCCATCGTCACTGAAACCGGTGTGAGGAGCTATTATTATTTTGTGTCACTTTGAAACCTTAATTGAATTATTAGGGAGAATATTGTCATACAAGATAGAAGACTTGTAGCAAGAAGAAAATGCGTGCGTGATTATAAATAAGTATGCTTTTACGTATGCATTATTGGTCTGGAAAAAAATCATATCAAAAACTGTCTGTATATCAATAATAAAAATTGAACCTGGGAATTCCAGCAACTGTTGCGGAGCCGCAGGGTCAAGTCGATAAGGCGTATCATTACATATTTATTATTGTAAATTATTACTGAATACTGATACTGCGAAGGAGCTTCTGCATGAATATCTTAATAACCTCTTCGAGCAAAAACCCACGTAATTCCCCGATTGCATATTTTATGCAAAACATCATATCATACTCGGAGAAAACGAACACAAAGTTATTTTAACTCGACAATCATTTCATCATATTACTTTTTAATGGTACTTTCATCCTAAAGTTTGTTTTAAGAAATGGTCCAAATAGTAGGAACCTTATTTTTGATGTGTAAGCGTCAGTTCCATGTAGGTATTATAGAAAGGAGGTATTTATAAATAGATTTTAGTACGCAACAAAGCGTGATTTTGCGGGGGAGGGGGTGTCTGATTCCGCCCACTCATCTACCGGTCAATAGCAAAACTACGTACTTCGTTTGTTATCGACCTTACTTAGTAGTTTTGCTGTCTCACACTAGATGGCATTAAACGCCACATTACACCTTTGTCGACTGAGGCGTTTTGGAAAACGAAATATTGCTTTACGACTGAAATATATTTAAGAAGTACGGCAAGAAAACCTTTTGTACGCATGATGATTAAAATAATATATTAATATTGAGTTAGTACGTATGTAGAATATATTTTTAATCCCCGTGATCAAAGCTTATGAATGCCATCTATTGGCGAGTAGAATAATTTCAAATTTAACCGACGCGTGAGACTTTAGAATACTAATAATAAATTTAGATTTTTATAACTTACACATATAATTTAATTCCCTCCAAAGTATCAGAACGCCTATTTGAGTATTTTTACACGATAAAACACAACATTTGATAATTTTATTCTTAGGAACTCGAAAATTACTGAAAGTTATCGAAATCACAGAGGTGTGCACAGTATAAACGCTGACGTACATTGATTTAGGCCACGCCCATTCTGATGACGTAGATGACGGGCCGAGTAGAAATCACAGTGCACAGCTGTTGCGAATGCTATCTCCTTGCTATAATACGTCGATGGCCAGTTTATACCGCAACGTCTAGTATGATGAAACCAGTGACTCTTCGCTGCGCAGCCGCAGTGCGCATTTGATAACAGCACGCCGCGAGGTGCCGCGCGTGCAGCCGAACGTGTGTATAAGTGGCGACAGTACAAAAACTCCTTTAGCCAGCAGGCTAGTTATAGTCCGACGAAGCTAAAACGGTTTTAACCCCCTTTCGAAAGAAGCTAAAACGGTTTTAACCTCCTCTTTGATTTCGTCATGACGTTTCTTTGACGGCCTCAGGCTGTGTCTCGCTTTGGTGTCTCGATTCTCGCGGCATCGAGCTATGTCGCGCTATGTTCTGAATTGTCACAATGAAATATGAATCTTTACGTGCAGTGAATACTGAATAAAGTTCAATTTTGAATAGATATTTAAAACATACATCGCCATGCAATGCCGCGCTGAGTTGCTGTGTGAACTGACCTTTAGATGATGAGCATTACATAAAAATATTTGCATCTATCCAAACATTATAATTAAACGAGTACCTATGTATCGTGCCTTAAAAAACTGTAATGCGGAGACCATAACGAGAACAGAGATTCTCAATAAATGAGTCCCAATTACGTTCGCGTCTCTAATCCCATCGGAACGTTTAAGGCTTTAAGAAACCGCGCGAAGAAGCAGCGAGCGGCGAAGCAGCCGCCGGTATCGGAGCCGGCGACGGCGGCCGTGGTGATCGAGAACGTCGCCACGACACGACAGCTGGAGACGGCGTTGGATGCGCCCACTAACACCGGCTCCGGGAGTAATGAGGATGATCATGAGGACAGGTAAGACAATATAACTGTCAGTAATTATTATTATTATTAGCCGTTATTGTCCCACTGCTGGGCAAAGGCCTCCTCTCTCTCTTTCCACAAGTCCCGATCTTTAGCTCATTCTGGCCAGTCTTTGTCGAACGCGTCCAACTCGTCGCGCCACCTTTTTTACTGTCAGTAATATTTGAGATAAATTATCTGTCTAAAGTTTTTATCAGTATATAAGTACAATAAAGCGGATCGCTTAATGGTGAGCTATTAAGTCACTTATGGATAGCAAACTACTCTTATCTACATCTACACTAATATTATAAAGAGGAAAACTTTGTTTGTATGTTTGTTTGTTTGTTTGTTTGTAATGAATAGGCTCAAAAAGTACTGGACCGATTTCAAAAATTCTTTCACCATTCGAAAGCTTCATTATCCACGAGTAACATAGGCTAACTTTTATTTTGGAAAAAAAATAGGGTTATATAAGATATTTGGGTTCTTCGGACACAAGGTGTAATAAATCAACCAGAAAAGTTATTTATTTTGCGTACACTGCCTAAACTATAAAAGACAGAACCATATAATGTTCTAATTAATTGTAGATCTTATAAATATCTACAAAAATGTCCGCGACACACTATACCTATCTATGTCGAGTGAGGCACAACAACCATTTTTTTTTATTTAGAAATCTAGAATTTTTTTTTGGACTACATTTAAACGCGTTTATTTCACTCATGCTATAATTCCTTATCAAAATAAATTATTTCATCACTTAGTACAGTTTATGTAGATAATATTTGGTCTTTGAATGATTAAAATTGGACGTTTGGTTTTGAAGTTATGGCGAAATTAAAATATTACGATTTCTGCTGCACGGCCCGTTGCGAAGTGGGTGACATTCTGTAGTATTAGTATCAGTATTGTACCCGTGCGAAGCCGGGGCGGGTCGCTAGTCAAAAATATAATGATCCGACTCACTCAAAAATACGACGTTGCAAAAATATATTGAGCACAAAAACAGTGTTAAAACATCTTATTGAGTCAGGACTCAGGATAAATGCACATAATATACATCTGTGATAAATGTGCTTCATGGATTTTTATGAAACACCTAGACGCCATTACTGCTCAAATTGGTGAAAATTCACATAATATTGACATTGGCCATCTTTCATTAAGGCCGGTAGTGTCGCATATCACTGACAGGCAAGATCGATGGAGTCATCAATTTAACAAATTAATTGTTTATGCATCGTATCGTGTGCACTGGTGATTACTCGCAAATTGAATTGGATAATAATTGAACCTGCTGATGCATACCTATTGGTTTCTGATTTCACTAAGATCTCATCATCATCAGTCAGCATTAACGATACACTATTGGGGTCCGGATCTATGATCAATATAAGATGAATAGCAAAGCTATCAAGCAAGCCTACTGACTACTGGGCTCCGGATCTCTTATCAATATAAGGTTAATAGTAAAGCTGTAATATATCAAGCAAGCCTACTGCGGGATGCCAGACTTAATGAGTTATTGAATCTACAGTGTGTCTGCTACATTGTGGTCTACCATAATATCACGGATGTTCTCTTAGATCTACGATTATATAAACATTATAGGCACGAAATTATCTGGAACAAAGGTGAACTTTCGTAGGCCAATTTAAGTTTATCAGCAGAAATAATTGTCTACATTAAAATTATTTCTAGTTAAATTGCTGTTCTTTTGAACAATCGTGAAATTTATACGTAAAGTAAAATGTGCACGTAAAAGTGAAATGCAGCAGCCGGTAAATAACAAAACTTTTGTTAAAAGAGCACAATATTTAAATTCTTGTTTTTTAATGCCAATTCTATACAACGGGTAAAATAAATATTTGAAAACCAAACCGAAGCTAATAAATCTACCAGGGTGGACAGATTCTATTCCAGTGGGATATTGGGCGTGTCTGCCCAAGCTGGGATCTGGTATAAAAATCTTGTTGTTTCACCTCGTGTGCTTTATTTCGCTTGAATACATTATGGAAGATAAATTGTGTGCGAAATCTGATGATCAAGCGTTTGTGGAAATTGATGATTTATTTTGGGGAGTTTTTAGCAATCTCTTTTTAATAATATTTTCTGCATTGTTACAGTTGAATTTTGCATGTTATTTTTAAAATTGTATACAGTAATTAACTAAGTAACGCATCAACTTTAAATAACAATGAATACTACTTACAATTCTATATAGGATAATCAGGAACTAAGTATTCTATTCGTATTAATTTCTCTTCACAATTTTATGCGAAAATTATGTCCTACAGCCTAGTTTTATGTTCAATTCTTCACATTCCGATCTTGTTCCAGCTTTGACAAGAAGTCAGTGGAGATGGAGGATGCAGACGACTGTCACGTCATCCCTAACAACAGATCCACCGAGTTCATGCTCGCTACCGTCACAGAGGAGACTGCTAGGTATGGTTTCCTTTGACTTAAACTATGTAAATGTCACAGTAAAATTGTAAAAACAGTTAGATTGTAATATTACTAGAGATATTATAGAGTTATTTTTCGTAATATTGTAATATTTACCGTGCCGATTGGTTAAACGGCAAGTGCTCTGCGCCGCCATATGTGTTTGCTTTTTCATAATAATAATTATAACGAAAAATAATGCGTACAATTGTAAGGATTTTTTTTTATGTGACAATCTGCCGACATTTTGAAATATCTCTAGTAATATTACAATCTAACGGTTTTTACAATTTTACGGTGACAGAAACATAGCTCCCCGCAATTCACGTATAATTTCTATTCAATTCGTAGATGGGTTCCAGCGTCAGAGCATGCTATCGCTCTTGTGCACTCACAGATACATTTGACACGCGTAGAACCATACTGCGAATCAAACATTTTTAATTAAGACAATTAGCCTGCAGACTTACGAGTATCTTAGTAATTGATTGCACGAAATATTAATTTAATAATAAGTAAGCCTAGCTTATTGGTAAATTAAAACCGGTAAACGAGCACAGAGATTACCTGACGGTAAGTGGTAACTAATGTCGATGGGCGTCGTTAGGTGTATTTTTGTGTTTTGTGTGACATTACCACCCTTGAATGAAATTATAAGTGCGCCCTGACCTTTTAACTCGGGCCTTTGATATTTGGGATTATTCGGCATATAATATTGCAGCCGTTATTTGAAGCCGTTTTACGTGCTTCCGTTTGTATTCCGGTAACGAATCGCTAATAATTATGGAATTCGAATTCCAACAGGACCCCAAAACGAGTCAAGTCTCAACCCCCGGATCCGAACGGCAACAACGACTCTGGCTACGCGGCGTCCACCCTGGACCGAGACCACACCTCGCCCCCCGCCTCCCCGGGACTGAGGGACGCGACCGTGCTGAGAAACATGGGTTGCGACAGAAAGAGGAACGGGAAGAAGATGGACTCAGACTCTAGGTGGGGAATTATAGTATATTCGCATTAAGATTGCAGTGCGTCATCAGTACTAATGGGAAAATGGTTGGTTGATAAGAGTGGCTTAAACGTCATTGGACAGTTTCGACTTTTTGAAAAATACAGTTCAACTCTTTTCTCTATGTCCCGAGTTACAACAAGGCAATTAACGACTTAAAAAAAACAACGACTCCCGAAAGATATTAGGAACATAGTTGTACTGTACGGATTGTCACACTATAAATAATTAATGTAAGTGTTTAACAATTATTATTGTATCCAGTGCTAGCAGTTGTTGGTGAACCATTTAAAGCGACGCTATCATTTGAATATTAACTACCCTCAAATAATTTTGAATGATGCAAAATATATTACGTAATGACGATGAAAATGACAGCACGTGATGTTATTATTGTTATACGTGATAATATTATGGTATGCTGAAATAACGCGTCGCCTGACATGTAGGTACAAAATACAATAATATTATCAGTATTTCGCATCTACAGCCATACCTTTGACCTTTGTTGATTAATACGCATCTAATACATACGAAGAAAAAACTCTTTTTTTTTTCGCTACACACTATTTGTTTACTTTAATCATCAATCTAACTGTAAAGCGCTCCTAAAGCGATTTACCGATATCAATAGACGCCCCGTTTGATTTTTGTGCGCCTTTCAAGGCATTTCCTGTTACCGAATACGAAACATCACGCTGACCCAGGCTAAATAGGGGAATGAAGCTGATATAATGCAACAGTAAACTCATATTATGACTTTATCATAATTTAGAATCGTAAATATCCAGAAACGCTTATTTTAATTAAAATAAAATAAAACAATTATAATCTTCGTGAACTAAGCCACGAAGCATTAAATATGTTTTCTCAGATTCTCAATTTGTTTCCAGAAACGCGTCCATCGCATTTCGCTCTGACGACGATCTAGGAACTAGTCAATACGATATAAGAGACGGTTCGAGCAGCAAAAAGGAAAGAAAAGCAAGTGCGGCGACCGCTAGGTTCACTATATATAAAGCAAATAAAGCGAGCAAAAAGAAAAGAGAGAAATCCTCGGCAAAAAAGGAGCGAAAAGCAACTAAAACGCTCGCTATTGTTTTAGGTAAGACGATCAGTTTTAATTTATTTTAATTAAAATGTTCTCGAACTTTCCTCGTTCATTGGAGTGGTTTAATTTATTTTCTCCTTGTAATATTGTAATCCTCTATTTAAAGTCTCAAAGGCTTAATAAATACACATAAAGGTTTGTCTTAATAATGTATTATTAGTCTCTTACATACGTAATAAAATTTATCATGTTTGAGACAATGCCGATTTGCAAATATTTTGGTTATATTCCACCAAAAATTATAATAGATTTTTTTCATCGGACTAAAGATTTGATATCTTCGAAATCTCTTTGTTTATTTTTTAATACACTCGTTAGCAGAAAAACGGACACCTAAGCAAATTGCCAAATATTGTGGCTCTTTCACTTTTTATTTTAAATTTATCTTTTGTATAATGTACATATATATAAATTATCAAAGGAAAAAGTTTTTTTTTCTTTTTTCATTTTTATAAATAATAAAAAAATGGCATGTTCAAAATGCTCGTTTTTTAGCTGTATGCTATTGCTAGCTGTATGTAAAAAAAGAGAGCCTTTTTTTATTTTTTCTTCGTTTTAGACTAAAAACAATAATCTTAAAGGCCAAAAGCGAGTCTTTAAAAATTCCAACAGATCTTGTAACGATGCTGAAAGACCGGCAATAAACTAAGTTAGTAGCGAGAGCCCTCCTCCTGATTTGGACAAATTTCTACATTTCACCCATCCTAGTCGATATTCTTAAGCTTCAAGATATTCCAATAAAACGATCATTCTGTGGTCTATTGCATGCTTTTCTATGGTAATTAGGGCTCGATTAACAGTGCCGATTTTGCAATTGCTACTAAGTCTTTTAGAATGTTAAAAGATTCGTTTTTGGTCTCTGAGCGACAAGGCATTGGATGCAGCCGTCTGTGAGTACTTTGTCTATAAAAGTGCCCAAAAATCACACTTTTACATGTCAAAACAAATTAAAGGCTATAATTTTAGCATAAGTCTGTGTCGCCCTACCTGAAACTTTTGGCTTCAGTTTGAACCGAAGAAAAATGAACAAAGAACGATTTACACATCTATTTATTCTAGCGCACAGGTAAAATTCAAGTTATTTGAGCTTTACCATTTAGAAGATCAAATGGCCTATAACTATTAGAAAAGTTAAGAGCCAGACTAAAATTTGTAATTTGTTTTGCCTACCGTTTTTTTATGCTAAAGAGTACTTCATTTATTTCCCAGGTGTATTCCTCTTCTGTTGGACTCCGTTCTTCACATGCAACGTGTTAGATGCTATTTGTGCAAAGTTCGGCCTTCAATTCACACCTGGTGTAACCGTCTTCATCCTCAACACCTGGCTGGGCTACATTAACTCGTTCCTCAACCCCGTCATCTATACCATCTTCAACCCAGAGTTTAGGAAGGCCTTCCGAAAGATACTCAAGTGCGGCACTTAGCCCGGGGACTATTTGGTCGTTTTCACTCAGTAGATCTCTTATTTCATAGTTGTACGTATCTGCTTTTTTGTAAATCTATAACTTTTATATTTTAATTGATTTGATTCAACGTTAAGTTTGTTATCAAAATATAATATGGGAGGTAAAATATAATTCGAAACAAAATCAATGAAATTATTCATTGATTTAAGTTGTTCATTAAATAAATGTTGCTCACCATCTTGTATCTTAACAACGAATATTTTAACTGTACTTTTGAGATCATGAACGACCAAATGTCCAAGTTGCTAAGGCTATTTTAAATATAGAAGTATGTGATATAAGATTTAGTGTAGACATTTAGCATATCAATATACTATTTGTATATAACTTTTGACTATTACTGTTACGCTTATGCACTAGTCAAATAACAGTAACACACCAATGTACAATATTAAACAGTATTATTACTTATGTACTATAATTTAATTTAAGAATTGTAAAATATGATTGATATTATAACTTCCTCGTATCATAGATATTGTTATACTTAACGAGGTTGAGTTGATGTATGTCTTTGCTAGTAGCGAAGCTATCATTAGTTCCCAGTATAATAGGGCCATACTCGAAAATGTCTTACACACTACCTCACATGAAATCACTATATTCCTTAGTATTCAAAATGGTATTACAATTTTCTCAATTATTTTTTCGAGAAGTCATTTAGTACAAAATTTTAAAACAAGAATAATTTAAAAAATATCTTTACTACTAGCTCAGATATATACTTTATAATCTCTTGCCATATTATAAGTGATATTCTAAAGCTTTGTTTATTTTATGGTTGTGATATTTTTAATCACGTTTCGGGTTGAAACTACCCTCGTTTGTGAATTCCGTTAGAAGTTAGTGACGGGTCGTGCTTAGATAATAATTGATTTGACGTAGTTTTGCAAGTTCCTAAGTGATTTGATAGTTTTAATTTAATATTAATTCGAAAACGGGCAGTACGTGAGGAACTACTTTAATTCTAATGTTGCCAACTGCTCGAATGTCTACACTGTTGCTAGTTGTGGGATAAATAGTGCGCCAGCTTGTCCATATGAGTTTAAAAAACAATAGAGATGGCATTATAGTATATTATATATTTTAATGTTATCATTTTAATATACTTAACACAAACATTAATTAAAATCAAATACTTTTGATGAAAATTATATACAATAAATGAGCGTCACAGTTAATTAAATGTGTTTATAGGCATGTTGCATGTTTTATCTCTGTCGCTCCATATAAAGTAAGCAGCTACAAAACTTCCGATAAGCTATTTGACACTTAGAAGATTGTGAAACAGGCCCTATAGTCTGATTCACAAGATACCTGTCAGTGAATTTCTATCCAAGGGCACCAAAAATTATGATCAAGGGCTCATTCGATTCGGAATGACCTCTAGAAACTTTATGAAAAATTTCAAATTTCAAAAGTTATAAACAATTTAGTAAAAAACAAAAGGGGGTATGGTTTTTTGAAAATATCTTGGAAAATATTAAAGGTGTCCAAATTTTGAAATAAAATCCTTAAAGAGGAGGAAATTTTCCAAAAAAAAAAAGTTCCGACTCCCGGAACTCTATGACTCTATGAATATTTATAATTTTAATTTAGAGGTGAAAATAGCGCTAAAAGCGGTGATACGCATCCCGCGTTCATTTACTATAATAGCAATGCAATTTTTTCGAGCCTCTTTTGATATTTTTCTAAAAGTTTCTAGAGGTCATTCCGAATCGAATGAGCCTAGATCATCATTTTCGGTGCCTTTGGACCGAAATTCACTGAAATATATCTTGTGACTCTGACTACTAATCTTCTTGTTAAGTAGAAATTATTACCAATTTTAGTGTAGTTAAAATGTTTATCATATTTTGACTAATATTATAATTATTGTTTTTCCGTCCAGTAATCTGTCTTCTAGATCATAATATTGGTAACGTTGTAATGTTTTATTGAATTGATTGCTCGTTATTCATAATCAGGCATATATTTTACAAAATCGGTTGAAAATATAAATTTCTAATATTTTTTCATATTTTACACATTATTAATAAAAATCAGTTTAAAATATATCTAATATTTGAAAAATTGTAAATCGTGTAATCATGAAAATATATTATAAAAGAAGTTATTATATTCGGCCCAGAAAGGGCATGCGCGCACTGCGAGATTTGATACTGTAGCAAAAAAGTCAAGTAGACACTCATAGTTCCCATATGATTGAAAAATGTACTTAGTACTTAAAAAAGTATGCAGAATATGGTCGAAATTAGCCAATATTTGTTTGAAATCTTTTAATTTGCTCGAAGATTGAATTGAGGGAAATAATATAGTTAAAAGTATAAGATACTTTATCACTTCAAAGAGCTTTAATTTCTTATGAAGTTAATTTGTTCTATCAATTAAGCTTAAGATTGTTATGTATTTTCATTTTTGTTTCAGAAATGGGGAATCGAGTGTTGCGTATTTGTTGTTTAGTAATCATATCAAAATATAAACAATTTTAAATATTAACATTAGCCAATTTATTATAATTTAAGACAGAAATTTAGAATTTACGAAACCTAATAATATGAATTGTCTTACTGTAATTTTTTATGTAATTGTAAATACATAAGTAACTGTTCGTAAAAATATATAAGCATAATTTAAACCTAAAATAAGTGAAACTTACTGGTAAAATAATATAATAATAATTACAGTATTGATATAGTCTCGGTAATATCCTCCTCCTTCTTAGATATAATCAATAGGTACTATAATTACTTATATCATGTGGAATTTCACTGACAGAACACTTTATAATGAATCAAAAGTATAAAACGAACATAGTTATAATAATGATTATATTATTGTATTAAAATATATCATCAGTGTAAAACCAAAACGTGTTACGTTGGATGAAAATGAAGATTGATCGTTCCGAGCAACGGTTACAAACTTCTCACGTTGTTCAACTATAAATAGATGACACATTAGAGTTTCGTAATATAATTTATATCGTTGATATAACAATATAAAGTATTATTTCATAGTTAAATTAATAAACAATAATTCTCATCAAGGATACAATAAAAAACTATACACAAAACAGACGCAAACAACATTAAAAATAACCTTACTTATTTTACCACGGATCTATTTAAATTACCCACACTAATACCCACATTAGTATATTTTTTCTCAATCTAGCCTCTTATTTTTACTGTATTGAAGAACCTGATAGATATACAACTGTGTGTAAATCTGTGCTATTAAATAATTTAAATTTTGATAGTATTAATAATAATTATTGGAAAACATAATATGGTGTTGGTATTTTCTCTAGTCACAAAGTAACCAAAGTACGAATATTTTACAAACAAAGAACTGCTCACTTTCATATATCGTGTGCCAAAACGTATACTAAAACTCATTTATATTTAAGTATGATTTACAAAGTGATCTCATTTTGCTCAAAACTTGTGTTGTGTTAAAGTTAATTGTCTAATATTATGTGCGATTCCATATAATTTCTATGTAATTAGTTAATTACGTGAGTGTTTTAATGCAGTATTTCATTTTAAACTAGCCTTATCACTTCTGAGGCTCGTTTAATTCTCCTTCAGTCGTGTTCCTCATGGGTCGTGACCTCCCCCTTCCATGATCTTTCTTCTTATCGTGCACCGGCTTCTCCAGTCTTCGGCTACCCGGAGAAAACTACGCGGCAGCGGAACTATGCGACACGACACGGCCAAGTATTCTTTGTATGGAATTGTATGAGGTATAACGCACTACGCGGCAGCGGAATTAAGCGACGCTGCACTCCATTGCTGTATAATTAGTAGGGAAGATGCCGCTTAGTGCGGTCTCACCTGTGGCCATTTTAGACCAGCTGATACCCTAGAGATCCTAGTGGTCTATGTAAATTAAAATAATTAATGATGATAGAAACAAAACAGCACCCAACATTGACTGGTGCAAAATGCATATTGTATAGAAAAACTTTTTAATATGTTGGAAGAAAATAATATTATTATTTTGGAATTCCTACTTGATATGATTTCCTCCTATTTAATATGATTAATAATTTTAGTCACTAAGGTTAATACTTAATATTATACTATAAACTATGTATTTACCCCCTTACTAAAGATGAAAATATTGATACAATGGATAAGGTATATAATGATTTGTCCTCCTAGAATTGCTCATAAGAATAAGTAATAAATAGTAATTGTTATAATAATGTATAGATCTTATGTAAAATATGATGGCTTTTTATCTAGTAATGAATTATGTTCTATATAAAGTAGCGGTTTAAACTATGCAAATTGAACTTGATAAATTATATTCTGTTTTTAACGTGGTCTTTTTATTCTAACCCCTATTAATGTACTTACCCTATCTACTTCTATTATAAATGTGAAAGTTTGTGACCATGGATGGATGGATGTTACTCTTTCATACGAAAATCACTGAACGGATTTTGATGAAATCTTGTATGGTAATCGTTTAGGCTGTGGATATGGAAAATACTTTTTATCCTGAAAAAGATACTATATTTACGTGGGCGGAGCAGCCGAAAAAGCTATTGTATAGTATAAAAGGATTAAAATATACACTCCCCATTGTCTCGTAGTGTACATACAACACAAGTTTTTCGGATACTTACCACGGGGCCAGATGGACGTGGTGTGAAGCGTCCTTAGACATTATTCATATTTTTTTTTTTTCAAAAATAAATTACATTATATTTTCATCACGTCAGAATCAGATATAATTAATAAAACTAAAAATTCATTTTGCTAACTAAACACCAGGACGCATAGCGAGTGGTGGAGGGGAAATAACAAGCATATTCTATTGAGAGAACATACCCAAATTACCCACATTACGTGACCCGTTTGGCTGTTTGGGGGAGGGGGTATTCAAAGCGCTGTTCTGGGCCACTGGGGGGAGGGTTTAAGGGTTTTTCACGGAGTTAACATCTTATAGGAAAATCTCTCTCTCAAGCGGCTAACGTTACCTGCACATAAAATCTTACGGCTAACTGACGACTGAGTCTGTGGAAGGAATGTTCGTATATAATATGTCACCGTAAAATTGTAAAAACCATTAGATTCTAAAATAACTAACGACTTAGAGACAGACTATTCGCGTCAGAACTCTATCAAAATTTTGCAATTTCACTGGTTTTATATCAATCGAACGGTTTTTACAATTTTACGGTGACATATACCTATATCTTTGAGTATTGGTTGGATACTCAAAGACCTATATAGTCAGATGGGGCAAGAAAGTGTACATAGGTAAAAATGGCCAGACATACAAAAATATGTTCCTCTTGGCCTGGAAATATAAATAATATAAGCTTTTCCCTACCATGTAGGCTGTAACCTTAAACGATAAAATATGTGCGATAAAGACATACCAACATAATATCTGTTTACAAAAGCACAATTAAAAACTATAACTCGTCACTAAAATTCCTTTGAAGTCACGAGCTTCATATTAAACTCCCCTTTGTCCCTGGTAATCGTGTTTGTTATTTGTCCACTGTGGAACAATGTGAACTAATGTTTATATTTTCCGTCAACTCAACTATCTAATATGGGGGCCAGGCGTCGGCATAAAGTCGGACACAACTTTTTTGGGCATGTCCGAGTTGGAATCGATTTCGAAGGTGTCCACTGCCTTTCCAGTGCTGAAACGCCTTCAATTACTGGTGCCGGTGGAAGCCAGCAACACCACAGGGCAAAGTGCCTTTCAGTACTCTCGGTACTTTTGCTGTTATATTCTGACGGTCCCATTGCTTTTGAAGGAGGACAATGAGGGTGTTTGATATTTTTTATCCTGTTAGGGGGCAGACCCAGGGCGCACGAATTTTTGATTGGTTTGCTTCCATGTCGTGTCAAAAAGCTGTCAGATGTCACGAATTTAAAAACCTTCTTTAGCAAGATTTTTTTTAATTTGGTTAGAGCTTTTACACTTGCAATATTCTGGTTTCCGTACCACCCACCTTAACTTGTATCGGCTCAGCGTTTAATAATTTAATCAGATAAGCTAGCTAGCTTGCCAGAACACAGTAGCTATTGGCTAAGCTAGCTCTGTCCGGTTAAACTGGCTGGTCTGTCCGGCTTGTCCATCTTACTCGAAACCCTATTTTTAGGCTGGGACTGCATGATCCGGAATCCGGCGGCCATGGGAAAATTCAGAGCACTGAAAATAGGACGAAGAGTGCCGAGATGTCGCATTATAAGTCAAAGTCAAAAACTTTTATTCTAAATTGATGAATATTTAGGTTGAGAATCATTAGAAATGCTATAAATATTGCTTGCGTTTTTATTCGCGGTAAACTTCATTACAATATGCGTACAATGAAAAGGGGTCACAGACAACAATAAAAAGTTTTTCATACACTTTCTGAACGTCATTCTACATGATGTAGTATATAATATGTAGCATTCATCTGGTTGAATCTGCTATTTGATCGAATGACTTGCGCGTTCATTGAATGACGGCATTAAATTGAATGACCAAAGGACAACTCGTCAAGTCGTTTAATGTAACGTTCAACGTCTTGACTGAACATCATTTAGCATAGTCGTTGAATGGGATATAGCCGACTTTGTAACGTTTTGTCAGGGTGACCATAAGTTCGCAACTTAAAAGGTAACTTAACTTTAGATAACTCTAAATAAAAATATGAAAAAAAATAATATAAAAATGAGATAGCGCTCTGAATTCTCTCCGGCCTACCGAATTCTGGACAATACAGTCCAAAAGGGACAATAATAATTGTCCCTTTTGTCGCGTGCTTCGAATTTCGATTAACTGACCTTTTCGGTAATACTAAAACTTCCTATTGTTCACAAAACTAATTGGTTTATAAAACACGTTTAGAAAATAAGGTTTCGCTCTGGTATAATACGTCAAGCAATATTTCGATTATGAAATGGGCATATCTATATAATATTACGTTTAGCTAAAACTTTGTAACTACCCTTTTTACAGAAATAGTGCAAAAGGGGTATGAAATTAACAAAGCTAATGTTTATATGGAGGAGGAGTGAACTGCACCTATATTTTTTAATAATATTTAAAAAACCCGGCCAAGTGCGAGTCGGACTCGCGGACCGAGAGTTCCGTACAAACCTGTAGTGATTTTGTTACAGCTTAAAGGTATTATAGACCTGAGTATTTGATATGAATTTCAATTTAATACCTCTACGCGTTCATGAGGAGAGGGGTAGTAAGTTTAAAACTATTAAAAATGTTTTTATTATATGATGTAACTAAAAATTTACGATTTCGTAATAGACGGATAAATTTGCGGAAATTTTCGGCATCTTTTGATTGTGTTGGCTTAAAAGTTTGATTTTTTCACAGCTCTAAGGGACCGTAAACCTTAGTATTTGATATAAATTCCAGTTTAATACCTCCACGCGTTCCTGAGAAAAAGGGTCTTGACAGACATTCGGACGGACAACTAAGTGATCCTAGAAGGGTCTCGTTTTTTCCTTTCGAGTTACGGAATCCTAAAATTACATAAAGGGGTAGTAAGTTTGAAACTATTAAAAATATTTTTATTATATGATGTAACTAAAAATTTACGATTTTTGTAATATACGGGACCCTGTAGGTTTTGAGTTTGAGAGTGTCGAAATTTTGCGGAAATTTTCGGCATTAACAGTTGTATCTTTTAATTGCGTTGGCTTAGAAGTTTGATTTTTTTCACAGCTCTAAGGGACCGTAAACCTTAGTATTTGATATAAATTCCAGTTTGATACCTCCACGCGTTCCTGAGAAAAAGGGTCTTGACAGACATTCGGACGGAAACAAAGTGATTCTATAAGGGTTTCGTTTTTTCCTTTCGAGTTACGGAATCCTAAAATTACACAAAATTGATAAAAATAACATTACGCACACAACCGCAATTTAAAAACTCTACTAATGCATGGAGCATATGATACAATTTTGTCACACGTTAAAGTTTGTCAATGTGTCTTTCACATTCAATAAGCAAAACTTAGACATTTGGGGGCACGGCAGTACCCCGCCAAGATAAGCCAAGCGAAGCGCAAGGGCACTACCAGACCACCTTTTCTCGAGAATTCGTCGATTTTTTGAACCCTCATAACTAGGATTTGGATTATATTAGATAAATGAAATTTTCAGGATATGTTCCCAGTAGTGGACTTATTAGACATGTAGGTAAGGTTTTGATTGAATAGATCTTATACTTTGGATTTTATTGATATCTAAAACCCCTGATTTCGTCACTGACTCACTGATGATTTAGGTGTAGAGCTTGTGAAGTTAGGCTTGTAGAGTTAAGGCACATAGAGTCAGAAGCTTGGGTTTAATTGAGATCTGATAACTTTTTGACAGGGTGATCTTGGAATCACTTTACATGAAAGTGTTTATGGTGGAATTTATTTCTTTTTGCTTTTTATATCTAAGAGGCAAAATAGACCTTGTCAAGTTCGCAATTATAAACATACTGAATCGTGGTCGAATTTCGACAACTATTGGACCATAAGTTAATAGAAAAAGAATATTTTGCAGAATAACAAGAGAAAGAAATAGACAGGGACACGAGCATATTATTTATGAGTCGATTGATGGAAAGCACGTAATACCCACAACACTTAAGCGTTATTTCACGACGATTTTCTATGAGGCCGTGTTATTGCTCCATCAAGCCGTCCCATTAATAGCTCTCCCACGGTTTAGTAGTATTGGATTAGTGTGGCTTTGTAACTGCCATTACTCCTTGTGATTACATTACGTGCTAACAAAGGTACCTAGATTTAATACAGTATCCCATAGGAACATTGTACTTTATAAGGATAAAAAGGAGAGTATATGTTAATTCACCTTATTTCTGAATTAGCTTAAACTACCATCATACAAAATTTCATCGACATCCGTTCAGAAGTTTTTGCGTGAAAGAGTAACAAACATTCATATTTATAATAATAATAACTCCCCACACCGATTCCGGTGACGGTGGCCGATTTGAAACCAGGCCAGTTACGCAGGAGTAATTTTTATAGTGCCCAAGTGTGGGCGCAGTACACAAGAGCACTCTCTCTCTCTTCCTTTATTTTCATAATCCAGTGGGGCGGATAACCGACACGAATGACGAGAGATCAGGCGCAGGTCCGACTTTTTACATGCCCATCCGACGCATGGATCATTTTTCTTGTCAGACAATCAGGTGATCAGCCTGCATTGTCCTAACTAAACTTGGAAATAACATTTTTTGTTGTTCAAATGCGGGAATCGAACCCACGTCCTCCGAGCCGAGAGCCAATGCTCTAACCACTAGAGGCTGTTCATATTTTTAGTAGAAGTAGGATAAGTTAACTTGATTCTAATTATGGGCTATTCGCAATATAATTGTTGACCGTTTCCTAACTACAGCTAAAGGAATCTGAGTTAATTATGAAACAATTGCTTTTGGCCGCGGCTCTGCTCACGTAAATGGAGTATACCACGGGAAGAGTGTGCATTTTCGGGATAAAAAGTAGCCTATGTTCCAATCCAGATTCTTAACTACAAAATTTCATCAAAATCTGTTCGGTAGTTTTTAAATGAAACAATAACAGACATCCATCTATCCAACCATCCATCCATACGTCCATTCTCGGAAACTTTCACAGGTATAATAGTAGTTAAGACGTTACCAGTTACCACACTTCTCCAATTTCATAATATTTTAGTGTGCTCTTTAAAAACAACAAGAAAACCCATTTACTGTACTTATTAAACAATGTCTTAATTACTTAAAATGACCTTGACTTTAATGGAATTCCTCCCAGACCCTAGGTCCTGAAAGCAAAAATGTTGAAAATGGTAGTTGTGAATGCGGGGCAAACGTTAAAACAACCTTTCGTAACGAGGATATTAAAGAAAGACCCTGTACTAGGAATTTCGCATAAAATTTAATTAGTGTAAGTGAATAGTGTGCGTTATAAACAACGGTAGTTAGGTTGACATATTTTTTAGTTAAAATTATATTGAACTAGCTTTTGCTCGCGAGTCACGACTTCGTCAGCGTGAAGTGCGGTTTCCATACAAAATGTTAACCCCTTCTTCACTCTTTTAGGGGGCGAATTTTCAAAAATTCTTTCTTAGCAGATGCCTACGTCATCGTCATTACAACTATCTGTATGCCAAATTTCAGCGAAATCCGTTCAGTAGTTTCGGCTGTGCGTTGATACATGAGTCAGTCAGGTTTGCCTTTTATATATTTAGATTTGACTAGCTTTTGCCCGAGGCTTCGCCCCCGTAAATTCAGTATCCCGCGGGTACCGTACTTTTCACGCGGCGAAAAGTAACCTATGTCCTTCCCCGTTATCTACTCTATGCCTGAGCCAAATTTCATGATGGTCGGTTAAGTAGTTTCTACGTGAAAGCGTGACAAACAAACTCATTCAATCATTATTTTTCACATCATTATTCACATCATTATTTTATAATTTTAAAATATAATATTTATAAGCACTAGCTGTTTCCCGCGGCTCCACCCGCGTAAATATACTATAGATTATCCCGCCAGAAGACTGTAGGTACTTTTCGGGGATAAAATGTAGCCTATGTTTTAATCCAGAGCCTAAACTACTACTATACGAAATTTCATCAAAATGCCTACATTCAGTAGTTTTTCCTTGAAAGAGTAACAAACATCTATCCTTCCTCACAAACTTTCACATTTATAATATTATAGTAGGATAATGAAGAGAGTATGATGCTATGTTCAATGTTGATATAGTTTAGAACCTTCATTTCAATCAAGCCTAGCTGTAGTCTATAAT
Organism: Glaucopsyche alexis; assembly: GCA_905404095.1. Lineage (NCBI taxonomy): Eukaryota > Metazoa > Arthropoda > Insecta > Lepidoptera > Lycaenidae > Glaucopsyche > Glaucopsyche alexis. Next base: position 1,662,016 of record FR990060.1, read on the forward strand.
TATTGAAAATATAGTAACAAGATAGAAAAAGTATATTTATTATGGCAATTTGATTTCGGGAAAGCAGAATCATTCTATTGTGTGTGTGTATTTTCGTGAAAAAAACCATGGTTTTAAGAAAATTGTGCATCAGTGTGAAATTTGGCACATTTGAAGTTCAAGCGGAGGGAGGCCTGCCGAAAACTAATAATATAAAAAATAATTTATGAAAATATCAGCAACAAACACTATCTCATTCATACTAGCATTTTTATATAAATTATAGTAGGTTTGACGCAATAGGGATGTTGCCTTCTGTGGAATATCACAGTTTTACAAATTAAATTTTATAATTGTTGATTAAAGATACGTAAATCTGAAAGAAATAGGTATTTAGAGTGACGCGATTAAAAGATATAAGCAAATAAAAAATATTGTCCATCCCTTTCTCGCAAAACGATTCGTGACGTCACAGCCTGCTACCGCCATACATTTTGCGATGACAAATGTATGGCGGTAGCAGGTTGTGACGTCACAGGCCGATATATCGCTCTCTTTCATATTGTAAATTTCAATGGTTTGTATCTACGTTATTTTTTCAGATATACAAAAATGGGTTCTGGATTGTTTATTAACATGTTGACTAACATCGAATAGACGAAAAAAATTTTTTTCGGCAACATGCCTATTGTCAATGAGTGTCAATCTTTCGAGAATCTTTCTTTCGCAATCCTACTAACTTAAAAATGTAGTGCCACGTCTTGTATCGTCTCGTTTCGCTGTGAACTGAACTGCTGTGAGATTCATCTCGGACATTTCACCCATAAGTTACGTAATATACATACATACATACATATAATCACGCCTTTTTCCCGTAGGGGTAGGCAGAGACCACTTCTTTCCACTTGCTACGATCCTTACATACTTCTTTCGCTTCGTCCACTTTCATTCTTATCATCCATTCCTCCTCTTACATTCAACGTAGCCAAGCGTCTCTCCATGGTCCGCTTTTCGCCTCCGCGAGAAACGAGACGTGATGGGTGGCGAACCACATCGCCGCCATTTTGCATAATTAAATTATTTTTGATTATCCATTGCGTTTCCACGGATTGGTGGAGAGGGTAGGAATAGGGAAAGGGAAGGATAGGTGGTGTGGAAAGGAAGATTGGTAAGTTAGAGTGGGAAATAGGGAATGTAGGATATTACCGCCCAGGAGGGCAAGGGATAGGACAGTAATAGCTAGGGAAGCCGGGGTCGCATACCCGTATACTATACCACAACTACCGGACAGGTAAGTTGGGATGAGTATCCCATGACATAATATCGTACGTACGTAATATCGTCGGATATTATCACAACATCCATCCATCCATTGTGAACATTGATTGATTAATTGGGCACATGCTGATGACGCTTATTGTTATTAAATCGCTGACTCAGATTAATCGAAAACTACAGCATTAATATTATTTTGCTTCATATAATATTATGAAGCAAAATTATACATGAAGAAAAAACTTTCAGTGCATCTTATCGAGAATTGTGCGAACGAAGGAGTTTGATATTTGGCGTAATTAAATTTTGTGTAGAGGAAGTTGTGCAGAAATCTTATACATTTAATAAAGTTAAGTAATACATAAAAAATTATAAAATAACACAACACAGTGAATACACAAAATCTCAAATATAATAATGGTAGTATTGACCAATAGACATAACCTAACGATTTACATTATATTTTAAACGTTAAACTTTATTAAACTAAAGTTAGACATATGCTGTTGGTGACTTTTTTGTAGGCATTATCAAGGTCTACAAATTGTCTCTAGGACTTAATCATATAATATATCTCCCATGGGTAATGCATCGTTCGTAAGAAACGTTTTCGTTCGACCGTTTTTTCTCCGACTTACTTTGCAAATCCGTCTACCACGAAAAAGTATTTTCATCTCTCGCGTTAATATATAGCCTATGTCACTCACATGTAACGTAGCCTTCTATTGGTGAAAGAATTTTTAAAAATCAGTTTCAGTAGATCCAGAGATTACCCCCTACAACCTCATAAACTCACAAACCTTACCTCTTTAATATATTAGTAACTAGCTGATGCCCGCAACTTCGTTTGCGCAGAACTAACGGAAGCGGAACCCTATTTTTTTAAACGGAACCCTAAAATAAAAGTAGCCTATGTTAGACCTTATAACGTTAGCTATCTGCCAGTGAAAGTCCCGTGAAAATTGGTCCAGCCGTTTCAGAGATTAGCCGGAACAAACAGACAGACAGACCGACAGACAGACAGACAGACGGACAGACAAAAATTAAAAAAAATGTATTTTATTGTAAGTACCGAATATACTTTCAGATTCACTATGTGAAAAGCTGTTAATTTAAAGTTACAAACAGACACTTCAATTTTATTTATCTGTATGTATAGATGTATAGATATAGATAAAATATTTTGGGCGAATTTCGACCACAGGGCACAGCAACCTCTTGTAATCACAGCAAAAGTCAATCTCATTGAAACAATTTTTAAACTTTTAAGTTTTAAGCTACTAATTCCAACAAAGAAATCAATAAGCCCAGAAAATCTTAGCTACTTAAATAATATCTCCGAAATCAATTAAGGATACTTCGGAGTTCGGGCAGATGATACACTGTTAAGACCGGGTAGACCAAGCGAAATAGGCATTTAACGCTTCCAAGAGTTGCCCGCAATTGCCGCAAAGCGAGCCGCGCGCCTACGTCGCCGGCGTGAACTTACATGAACCCAAAGTGTTACAGTGTAGTCGTGTCGGCAGTAGGTCATCTTATTTTATTATTTGTATTGAAAAAGATAATAAAATCCATAGGTAACTGTTTTAATGCAACACATAGCACACATAATTTGCATAGATATTATAGGTAGGTACCTAAGTAAAAAATGCTTAAATTTTATTCAATTACTAGCTGATGCCCGCGGCTCCGCCCGCGTATGTACAGTAACCCATGGGAATCGTATATGTCCCGCGATAAAAAGTAGCCTATGCCCTTCCCTATGGTCTACTTTATGTCTGTGCCAAATTTCATGATGATCGGTTTAGTAGTTTTTTCGTGAAACAGTAAATAAAGTATCCCACGGGAACCGCACATTTCCCCGCGATAAAAAGTAGCCTTTGACTTTCCCCGTAGTCTACTTTTCAACTGTGCCAAATTTCATAATAATCGGTTTAGTGGTTTTTACGTGAAACTGTAAATAAAGTATCCCATGGGAACCGTACATTTCCCCGCGATAAAAAGGTAGCTTATGTCTTTTCTCAGGCTCTAGAATATCTGTGTACCAAATTTCATTTAGATCGGTTCAGTAGTTTTGGCGTGAGAGACGGACAAACACACACTTTCCCATTTATAATATTAGTATGGACTAGCTGTTGCCCGCGACTTCGTCCGCGTCAACTGATGGCGCAATAATGCATTAATTTCGACCAAATTTGATTACCATAAAAAAGGTTATAGTGAGTCAATCTTAAAAGATTTTTTTACATCATTTAAAGAGGAATAATTATTTTATACATATTTTTTGGGTAACTTGAGCCGTTTACGTAGCGCACGCAACACGCTGTGTTCGATGTGTGCATGGAGACGAGTACCTATCGTTAGCTCGTGTGGTCACTAAAGTACGTGTCGTTTCGTGAGATAAAAATACTGTATCAGGTAGGTGCTGACGATTTGATGGTAACTACTTAGGCAGACACTTGCAAAAAATGTATTCCTACTGCCGAGTCCGCACGTTTGCCACTTGCCGCAAAATCCAAACCCCCACAAACGTTTGACTTTTTGAAAATCCGGATTTCCGAATTTTTCTCCCAAAAATCCGGATTATCCGGATAATTCAGATTTTTTCATTTTTTTTAAATTTGTTGCATATTTTATAAAACTTTAATGTTCATTTTACTACTGTGTTGTAGCAAAACTTACACTCATTAGTAAAAAAAAAAGAGTTACTTTTTTATAATTTAATTTAAATAAATTCTTATTTTAAGTTGTAGGTATTAGAATTACAATCTGAATAAATAAAAACATAATGAGATTATATCAAAATTATATACTTAATTATATTTATTTTTTCATTTTTAGAAATATTTTTGATTACGTTTCAAATCCTACAATGTTCAGTTTTATAGTTAGTATATTATTTTAAATAAGGTATGTATATATTGTTATTTACTAATTGTTCCAGTAGAAAGAATTATAAAAAAGTGGAATAGCCTGTGATCTTTTTAACGCTTTTTTTACATATCTACGCCACAGTTCACCACTACCGTTTTCGTAAAGTTCCATTTCTATGTGAAAGTACTAACGTAGGAAAATTAATACAGTTTAATAAAACGTAGGAAACTGAAAATCCTTTAAATCGAGATCCGGGGAGTGAAGACAAATCATTTGAAGCATGGGGCTGAACACATAATTTTGTATGGACGAAATTGGACCACTTTTGAGTTATTGAAATTAATTAAAAAAATTTAAAAACCCGACTGCGTAATAAGTGAACCAAACTAAGTACATAATTAAAACTGAAAAGAAAAAAACAAGCACTTAGATATCCGGTGGTCTAGAATTCTATAATATGTTATTGAATTAATACTATTGGAACATAACAACTAAACAGTCAGGATCCATTGAAAAATTAGATTGGCTGTCGAATAATGGATCCCGACTGTTCAGTTGTTATGTTCCAATAGTATTAATTCAATAATATATTATAGAATTCTAGACCACCGGATATCTAAGTGCTTGTTTGTTTCTTTTCAGTTTTAATTATGTACTTAGTTTGGTTCACTTTTTACGCAGTCGGGTTTTTAAATTTTTTTAATTATTATTTTTTATTTTATACTTTTTAGATATGAGTACCTAGCTAGCTATTTACCAGACTGGATTTCCTATCAGCATCAGTACTACATCACAATTGCACTGGAATGTGAGAATGGTTGTTACGCAACTTTAAATCGATATAGATCCTAAACGGTCAGTTAAATCGAAAAATATTGAGAGAAAACTAACAATGATTTTTAAATACCTATTCAACGATACCCCACTTGATATAGTTTGTTGAATTTAATTTTTTTCATTTTCACAATATGGCGTCCAGTAGTCGCCATATTGATTTTTTACTAACGTCATGTCTTTAGTGACACTCGCCGGACTAAGAGAAATCGATTGACGTGTGAATCATAAAAATCGGCCCAGCCGTTTGGTCTGTATAGCGCTTCAAAGGAACATACATACATACATACATACATAGGCTGTTAAACACATTACCACTCCTTTGCGTCGCGCAGTCGGGCAAAAACCACCCACCTGTTTGGGTAATAATTAAACACGTAAATGGTGCTTTTAATTCCCTCGGTAACTAACAGAAGTAGAATAAGCAATTCTAAGCACAATTTAAAATCTATAACTGTTGTAAGATCTTTATTTTAACATTTTACTTACAAATAAACAGTAACATCTTACTCTTCATTGCACTTTGAAGTTTCCGCTATTAGATGAAAACTACATTACTTAAAAAAAATAACAGTGGTTTACACAAATCGTTGGTGCTATTTTTGACACCTATATCTTATCTTTAAAATATTATCTAAAAATAATTATTTCTACGCAAAAACAGGAGCGTTGATTTTCATTTAGTTTTGCTACTGACTCGTAAGTTTAGGTTAGTTTAGTTCAATCAAATTAATTTTAATAATAAAAAAAAATATTACCTTCATTCATTCGGCAAAACTCTCTCTAATCTTAAACCAACCAGTCAGGTATTATCGACTCCAAAACTTCTTCCTGATATCATAGAGATAAGATTTAGGTATTTGGACTTAGATATGTATTATTTAGAAGATAATTAAATATAGTTAAACCACTACATTTCTTTTTAAGCTGTCATATTAATTTGGCATTCTATGATTGCAGAAATTAAAATTGCAATAATATGTTTCGACTTTCGTTAGTAAGAATTCAATAAATATAAAATAAAATAAATAATAAATAAAATTAAAAAACCCGACTGCAAAAAAAGACAGATACCTAAACAACGCACTAAAAAGACCGAAACAAGATTGAGAAAATAGACTACACTATGAGCTGAAAGCCTAAGTGAAATAATTGACTTTATGTTTGGTAGCAGGCGGGACCCATTCGCAAATTATAAATCGTACAAAAATATATGGGCCCCGCCTGCTAACAAACATAACATCAATTATTTCACTTAGGCTTTCAGCTCATAGTGTAGTCTGTTTTCTCAATCTTGTTTCGGTCTTTTTAGTGCGTTGCTTAGGTATCTGTCATTTTTTTGCAGTCGGGTTTTTTAATTTTATTTATTATTTATTTTATTTATGATTGTTTAGTTTAACCAACACACGTTTGGTCGATTTAAAGCAAAAATACGATGATACGAACACTAACATATAGGCTTAATGTGAGAATGGTTGTTATGCAACTTTAAATCGATTAACACTTACGGAAAACAATCATGACAAAACAATTAAATTTTGGATGTGAAAATACCGAATATTGAATACTAAATTACCATGTTGGCTAAATAATGTAAGGAATAAAAAATTACAAATCTGGTGACTAAATAATACCACTGAATATTCCAAACTGGCAGACAGATATTATATTAGCGAACAAATAACCATCTTGGCGACAATTTGTGAGTACACATTTAATTTAAGAATAGGTACATATATTTTCCGTAATGTAGGTAACTCAAAAAACATACAAGCAGCAAAACCAGCGCACATAAAAAAAACAAAGGAGCGTACAAAATTCCCAATTTTTAATTTTCCTCGACTTTAGGGGGGGTGTAGATATTGTGTAGATTCATTTTGAAATTTAAAAATAACGGTAATTCATTTTTCACAAAATTAACATAGGTGTCGTTACCAGGTTTTTGGGGGTGCTGGATACGAAAATGACATTCATTTTGAAATTCCAATATGGCGGACATACTTAATTTTATAAAAATAATATGGTTGTCCCTTTGTTGGTTTCTGGGGGTGCTGATTACAAAAAAGTCATCCATTTTTAAATTTCCTTAGTAACCCCGCAACCTCAAATTTTCTTCATGATGAAAGAAAAAGAAATTTGAAAATCCTGAATTTTCCAAAATTTCCATAGCTTTATACATCGCTCATAATATCTCAAAGTAGAGAATTGCCATATTTTTTTTTCTATAATCACTTCTATCTCAGAAACAGTGCATCTTACTTGAAAATAATGAAAATTACCTCACCCTTAAAAACCCCGCAACCATATATTTTCTTCATGATGGGAGAAAAAGAAATTCGAAAATCCTGAATATTCCAACATTTCTATAGCTTTATGCATCCCCGGTATCTCAATGTAGAGCATTTATATTTTTTTTATAAAATTGATTCTATCTCGGAAACGGTGCATCCTAATGAAAAATAATGAAAATTTCCTCCCCCTTAGAAACCCCGCAACATCATATTTTCTTCATGATGGAAGAAAAAAATCTGAAAATCCTAAATTTTCCAAATTTTCTATAGCGTTTTACACCGTTCGTGTCTCAAAGTAGAGCATTATCGTATTTTTTTTCTATAATGGCTTCTATCTCAGAAACGGTGCATCCTACTTGAAAAATAATGAAAATTACCTCCCCCTTAATAACTCCGTAACCATATATTTTCTTCAAGATGAGAGAAAAAGAAATTCGAAAATCCTGAATTTTCCAACATTTCTATAGCTTTATACATCCCTCGTATCTCAATGTAGAGCATTTAATTTTTTTTTATAAAATTGATTCTATCTCGGAAACGGTGCATCCTATTGAAAAAATAATGAAAATTTCCTCCCCTTAAGAACCCCGCAACACCATATTTTCTTCACGATGGAAGAAAAATAAATTTGAAAATCCTGAATTTTCCAAAATTTCTATAGCTTTATACACTGTTCGTGTCAAAGTAGAACATTGCCATATTTTTTTTCTATAATCGCTTCTAATTAAGAAACGGAAAAATAATACTATTACTGGAAAAATAATAAAAATTTCCTCCCCCTTAACCCGGAAATCGCATATTTTTTTCATGAATGCCAAAAAAAGAAATTTGAAAATCCTGAATTTCGAAAAGTTTCTATACCTTACATAGCTGGCACCTCTACAAACTACATGTTAATTTTACGAAGATTGGATAGTCTCCATTTTGGAAAATCCAATTTCATTGGAAGACAATTTTATAATCAGCATATGAAACATGGAAAAAGACATCCATTTTTCATAAAAAAAAAAATATACGCCATTTTGGAATTTTAAAACGGATTTTATTTTCATATTATTCTGCACCCCCAAAAACCTTGAAAACGATACCCATACCAAAGAAAAAAAAAACCTCCAATAGTATCCAAAACTGGGATTTTCCGTAGCTTGCAAATTGAATTTTTAGCAGCTATTAATTTATCAATCAAATCTTTATTAGCTACTTACATGGTATATTGGTCACCAACTCATCGGTGCTAATTGGATTAAATTTCCCTACTTTTTATCTGCCGATTTTTGTATTTTTTGTCACTTGAGTGATTTCACCAGTTTGGTAATTTAGTCGCCAACATATTAATTCCTTGCCAAATTTAGCAATACACTATGCTCACGTGCAGTCACCAACTTATATTTTGTTCACTCGATTAATTATATCCCTTATTCAAATATTGTACGTCTAGAGTACATACTAACTACAATTAAAATATGTAATTTTCATAGTAGTAACCAAGATTCGAAAAAATCGAAAAATCCGGATTTTTAAATGAAAATCCGGATTTTTCGAATTTTTCGAATTTCGAAGTATCCGGATTGCAACCCCTACTTGCGAGTGACTTGGTGTGTTCTGCAAAGGCAAGCATGACGGATGTTGAGCACGTATCCTTATATTTTATTGTAAATAGAACAGCCTCCGTGGTCTAGTGGTTAGAGCTTGGCTCTCGACTCGGAGGTCGTAGGTTCTAATTTCGATTCCCGCACTGGAACAACAAAAAATGTTGTTTCAAAGTTTGGTTAGGACAATGCAGGCTGATCACCTGATTGTCTGACAAGAAATGATCCATGCGTCGGATGGGCAGGTAAAAAGTCGGATCTGCGCCTCATCTCTCGTCAGTCGTGTCGGTTATCCGTCCCACTGGATTACGAGAGTAAAAAAAAGAGTGCCTTTGTGTACTGCGCACACACTTGGGCACTATAAAAATACTACTGTGTAACTGGCTAGGCTACAATAAAACCAGCCACCGTCACCGAAATCGACGTGGGGAGTTATTTATTATTATTATTGTAAAAACAGAAATCGAAATAAAAAGAAACGAAAAGTACCGCAAAGAAGATGGTAGATGTTACAAATTCATAAAAACTGTTTACTGGCTTATTCAATAATGTACTAAGGCTACTCCACGCATCAGCTATTTTTTTCTCATAATACACAACACAATAATATATCTATGGACGCTTCACACCAAGTCAATCTGGTCCCGTGGTAAGTTCTCGAAGAACTTGTGTTACGGGTACCAGACAACAGAAATATATTTAATAATTTTTATATTATACACATATTTAAGATTTTTATTGTATTATACACATATTTAATACACATTTATGACCCAGGAACACAGAATTTTTTTTTGTTCCTTCAGCGGGATTCGAACCCGCGACCCCCGGCTTGAGCACCAACACGCTCAACCACTGAGCCACAGAGGTCGTCTCATCTGGCAAAAGCAACGACGTGGCGACGATAATGTTATTGTGTATGGTTATATGTATAACTAGCCGATGCCCGCAACTTCGTTTGCGCCTAACTGACGGAAGCGGAACCCTATTTTTTAAACGGAACCCTAAAATAAAAGTAGCCTATATTAGACCTTATGACATCAGCTATCTGCCAGTGAAAGTCCCGCGAAAATCGGTCCAGCCGTTTCAGAGATTAGCCGGAACAAACAGACAGACAGACCGACAGACAGACAGACAGACGGACAGACATTTTTAAAAATTGGTATTTTATTGTTTATTTATTTATTTTATTTTCCCGGGTCATGGACATATTATGTCCATGACCCGGGAACACAAGAAACTTTTTGCTCCTTCGGCGGGATTCAAACCCGCGACCCCCGGCTTGAGCACTAACACGCTCAATCACTGAGCCACAGAGGTCGTCTCATCTGGCAAAAGAAACGACGCGGCGACGATAAAATGTAACAATATGTTATTGTGTATGGTTATATGTATGTATAACAAGCTGATGCCCGCAACTTCGTTTGCGCAGATCTAACGAAAGCGGAACCCTATTTTTTTAAACGGAACCCTAAAATAAAAGTAGCCTATGTTAGACCTTATAATATCAGCTATCTGCTAGTGAAAGTCCCGTGAAAATCGGTCCAGCCGTTTCAGAGATTAGCCGGAACAAACAGACAGACAGACGGACAGACAAAAATTCCTTATATGAAAAGCTGTTAATTTGAAGTTACAAACAGACACTTCAATTTTATTTATCTGTATGTATGTATATAGAATATATAGAATTAGTTCAAAAATAAAAAGAAACATAAAAAAATACAAAACAAACTGACTTTCCTTTAGATTTTTATTGTATTATACATATCCATGACCCGGGAACACAGGAAACTTTTTGTTCCTTCGGCGGGATTCAAACCCGCGACCCCCGGCTTGAGCCACAGAGGTCGTCTCATCTGGCAAAAGCAATGGCGCGGCGACGATAAAATATAACATGTTATTGTGTATGATATGTATCAAAAATAAAAAAAAAACAAAACAAACTGACTTTCCTACACTGCGTTAGAAACGAAAGAATTGTTCGATAAATACGCGGGTAAGCCGTGCGCTAGCAAAACTGACATAGGTCTGTCCTCGTCAACGCCTAGCGGGCGACTGTGGGGCGACTCAAGCGGCTTACGCACGCTGCATTTCAATAATTATTTAATGTCAAAATAATTAAACCAACATGCAAAATGTAACCACAAATTATTCTTCTTTAAGTTATTAGCTTTTCGTAGATATGATTTTTGAAAGTAAAACTATCATGAACTTCATGAACAAAAAGAAAAATATTCAAATTTAGCCTCCTCTTCGGAATTATTTTTGATCGAGTGAAGTTTTCAATATTATGTTTCGAACCACAAATTGTAAAAGAACATTAAGTAAACAACAATGTGTATTTTTTTTGGCTTTTTAAAGTTACTTTTTGTTTGTTTATTATCGATTCAAAGTCATGTAAAATTGGGTCTACGCGGCCTTAAGTAAAGACGTTTAGGCAAAAAAATAATTGTCATACTCAAATTAAAAAAATCATCTCATGTATGGGTGACTTTCCGCTAAACGCAACCTGCCCATATAAAGATTTTTTTCTTCTAGTATAACAATTATTTTTCTGCTTAAACGTCTTTATATAAGCAGTAGATCATATGCCCAAAATATCCGTAATATATATTTTCTCTACTTTAGCTTTTTCTTATCTTGACAAGCTACCTTGATCCAACATGCGTGCTTGGAATATCATTAATATTAATTAATGGCCTAGTCACCAAGTGAATTACAGAGAGCTATAGCTGAAATACTCAGTCCAAGGCCAAATGCATAATAACTGCCCACACTGATTTCGGTGACAGTGGTCAGTTTCATTGAAACCAGGCCAGTTACACAAGAGTAATTTATAGTGCCCAAGTGTGTGCGCAGTACACAAAAGCACTCTCTCTTCCTCTACCCTCCAGTGGGACGGACAACCGACACGACTAACGAGATCAGGCGCAGGTCCGACTTTTTACATGCCCATCCGACGCATGGATTATCTTTCTTGTCAGACAATCAGGTGACCAGCCTGCATTGTCCTAACCAAATTTGAAAACAACATTTTTTATTGATCCAATGCGGGAATCGTACCCACGACCTCTGAGTCGAGAGCTAAGCTCTAACCACTAGACCACGGGGGCTTTTTTTCATCATAATAGGCTAGAGTCTAGACCACCGTCACCGAGATCGGTGTGGAGAGTTATATATGATGAAATGTTGATGATGGCTATGACGGCATGGATGATGATGACGCTGACCATAATGAACTAAAGCATGAGGTCGCACCATAATCAATTTACCTCATAACTCTATATTTAAAACCAATAACGCCGAGAGATAGTCGGGATACCTTAGGAGATCGCCGCAAGCCATTAGGGAATTTCGCTGCGGTCTGAGGTGCCAGGGACATTGTTCGATATTAATTTTAGTTTTATCCCCTAATAGTTTTAGTTACCACCCGTTGTAATTACTGTTTAGTTTCTACGTTGAAAGTATTTCGATAATGGTCATTTGTATTACGAGTACAAACTGAATTTGACTTGTTCCAGTTCCAGTTATATTATTATTAAATAAGCAGCCGTCGTGGTCTAGTGGTTAGAGCTTGGCTTTCGACTCGGAAGTCGCGGGTTAGATTCCCACATTGGAACAACAAAAAAATGTCGTTTCTAAGTTTGGTTAGGACAATGCAGTCGGTTATCCATCCCACTGAGTTATGGGAGTAAAGGAAGAGAGAGAGTGTGCACATACTTGGGTACTATGAAATAATTCCTGCGTAACTAGCCTGGTTTTCAATGAAAACGGCTACCGTCACAATTCGTTGCGGGGCAGTTATAAAAAGCATTTTGATCTAGATTCTAGGTATTTACTCATTTGATTGGTGAAATTGTTAACAAAATATTAGGTAAAATGTTACCTACTTATACACATACTGGATTGTTGGTAAAGTTCAATGAGAATATTATTGTAAACAGTGCTATCGTAGGAGACTGTTTTGTAAGTGTAAAAAGGACAGACAGAATAAAGGAAGAGGAAAAGAATACAAGAAACAGTGTGGGAGGAGGAGGAGGAGGAGGAGGTGGAGGTGCGTTACGCATGCTTATGCGTGCTCTCACCTATTTGCTTGAAGGTTGTAGGTATTATTTGGCGTAAAGTTATTAATATTAATTAATTGAAAAGAATATAGTAAAATAAAATACCGCTGAGTCAAGATTAAAAAGGGATCAAGTATAATATGGATGTGTGAAGAAAAATAATTATGTATACGTTAAGCTGATGATGATGATTGCATTGATGTTGACACTAAAAATCAGGTCGAGTTGAAACACTCAGGTAGCTTGGAATCACTTTGATTCTTCACAAACCCTTTCAGGGCAGAGGTCGAAACTAAGGGACCCTAATGGACTCTTCATATTCATATCTTTTTAGCTTTACCTCACCACAAGGGATCGTTTGAATATTCATTTCAGGCTATTAATGCATGTACAATCGCTACCGAAAGCACTTACTGTATTCATTGACATTGTACGGTATAGCTACAATGCACATATTTTACTAAACGCAAAGAATAATTAATATCACAAGTGCTGAACGGTAGCTTCTTCAATGATTATGCTATCAGTTATTTTATTTACTATTATTTCACAAGTAAGTACGCAAAAAAACTTTACTGAATTAATTGTAATAAACAATACGCTATAAAGGGTATTACAAATATTGTTATCTAAGATTATTCTCATCATAAGAATAACTGATTTATTTGTCTTAAAAGTTTTTATCGTGACTGTACAATAATATTGAATCTTCAGATTGTCCAAATATGACGGATGACAGAATTTCGTACTCTCGCCGTAAATAATAATTAAGGAATATATTACGAGTAGAGCAAATCAAACTGAAGTATTACACTGAAGTTAAAACTATTTCTCTGTAGGATATTTTGAATGAAACGTGTACCTATTTTTAATTTTTCGAATTATTTATTTTATTTAAGATTTTTTAGTTTATCCAACAAACACTCAAAGTCCATTCAAAGTTAAAATACATACGACTTTTTAAGAATAAGAATCGTTTTTTGAAATATCTCCTTTCTGATAATGTAAAGAAGAACAAGTAGTACCTAAGTCCCAGATCCGCCTAGCCCTACCTACTTCGCTATGAAATATCATCATCATCATCATCATCAGCCTATCGCCGTCCACTGCTGAACGTAGGCCTCCCCAAATGAGTGCCAACCATCCCGATCTTGGGCAGCCCTCATCCATCCGCTGCCAGCCACCTTCTTCAAATCGTCGGTCCATCGTGCCGCAGGACGTCCTACACTACGTTTGCCTAAACGTGGTCTCCACTCTAATACTTGTCTGCTCCATCGATTGTCTGTCCGTCTGCAGACATGGCCGGCCCACTTCCACTTCAGCGTGCTAATTCGTTGAGCAATGTCGGTGACTTTAGTTCTCTGGCGAATAATGTCGTTACGTATTTTATCCACCAGAGATACCCTTAACATTGCTCTTTCCATCGCACGCTGAGCAACCTTAAACTTATGAACCAAGCCTACGGTGAGTGTCCACGTTTCGGCTCCGTATGTCATTACCGGTAGAACGCATTGATCAAAGACCCTGGTCTTAAGGGATTGTGGGATCGACGATTCAAAGATGTCCCGGAGCTTCCCGAATGCAGCCCAGCCCAAGCGTATTCTTCTACTCACCTCCTTCTCAAAGTTGTGCCGCCCGAGTTGAATGGTTTGGCCAAGATATACGTATTCTTGCACAACTTCGAGACTAGCGCCATTTACGACGACAGGTCTCGGGAGAACGTGTTCATTATACATGATTTTAGTTTTGTTTAGGTTCATACCGAGACCCACCCGTCTTGAAGAATCGCTTAGGCTGTTCAGCATCTCTTCCAGGTCCTGCAGAGAGTCTGACATAATGACTATGTCATCTGCGAATCTCAGGTGTGAGATGTATTGGCCGTTTATGTTCAGTCCCCGTCCGTTCCAATCGAGCGTCTTGAAAACGTCCTCCAACGCGTTATTAAACAGTTTTGGAGAGATAACATCTCCCTGTCTTACTCCTCGACGCAGTTGGATTGGTTTTGTACTCTGTTCTTGTACTTGGACGGTCATTGTTGCGGCCTTGTACAGATATCTCAACACCTCGACATATCGGCAGTCGACGAGACATCTCTGCATGGATTCCAGCACAGCCCAGGTCTCGACGGTATCGAAGGCTTTTTCATAGTCCACATACGCTAGGCAGAGAGGCTGATTATACTCCTCGGTCTTCACTTCAACGCTATGAAATAAATGGGCTAAAATTATATAATTTGTATGAAATAAGACAGATGAATTACCGGATGGTAAGTGATTTCAGTCATGCTTGGATTCACGTAAAGACTGGATTAAAGTCATAAGTATCACAATCCATTTTGAATATGTACTTACATAAAAGGTTTTAATCTTGATTGACGAGAAATTGTAAATTCAAGAGAACCAACCAAGGATAATGGAATAGTTACCATACCATAAAAGGGGAATAGTGAAAATATGCCGGTAAATGAGAGAACTTATGAATTTTAAGCACATCCGACTACTTACGTTATTCAATTGTGCCTACACCCGAGATCTTTGAGGGCTCATACGTGCGAAGAAATTCTGCTTACTTCAATATCGTACTTTGGATACGTGTCGGCTAGAACGTTGCTCGTGGAATGATAATTTTGTCTCGAATCAGCATATTACCTGGCTTGATGGATACGTACCCTGGGGTAGACATGTTTTTGGGTACGATAGAGCGGACTGGATCAGAGAGATACAAGGGCCTCACAGAGAATCTATTCTGTACCATCTGTTTATATACTGCCTATAAAATGTACATTATATTTTTTTATATTTAAACACTAAACGACATTTCTTTGTCTCCCTCAACTCTAGAACGGCTAGATCGATTTAGATAATTTTTGCTTTGAAATATCTACAGAAGTTTAGGATCTATATACACTTTTTTATTTTAAAACAACAATTGTCCATCTTTTTGATAAAATATGGCCTCGCGCGAGTTTCTTACGTCGGTTCTTCTCGCCAGGTTAGTTCCCGAACCGGTAGTACATAGGCATCATGTAGACCGACGCGACGCGACGTTTATATTAGAAAGTGAATAAAAATACCAATATTGATTTTTTTTAACTTTGACTTGATTTTCACTTTGAAGATGTAGCTTTAGATAATGGTGTAGGTTGTAGGTATAGTTATTTATTAATTCTAGATCATATAGTTAAGACAGAAGAATGAACATTTAATTACTAGCTGACCCAACAGCTAGTAATTAAATAAAAAATATATGCTAGACCCATGAAATCTGTAGGTTGTTTTAACAATAGAAAAAGTTTCAAAAATCTATCAAACTTACAGCCCCCATAATTACAATAAGCCTCAGCCGATTCTCCACCATCCATCAAGTAAACCCAACAATGGGAATCAATCAGAAGAGTAAAACCCATCGCTGATCAGGACTTAAGCTGATAGTGGGCCATTGTCATGTCACAAAGCGCCGAGTGTGATAGGCGATCATACTTTTCTAAAAGTCGTGTATCCATGTTAGAAGCGAAGGCGTTTTGTGAACGAATATTATCATCAATTTAAATATTTATGATACATTTTAAAGCATAACAAACAATTTACCTTTTTTTACAAAAATATAATTATATCGCTTGTACATAACCATAAAGTTTTTGGGTTGGTACTTAGGTATCTACAATTAATTTCAAACTGTGGCAGACCAATTAGTGTCACAATCCTGGATCGCGCTATCGAAGTTTTCTAATATCAGCGGTATAATATATAAAATATCCGAAAACTACTACAGTGCGCCTCGACCTGATCGAGCATACCATCTCGCTCGGTCGAAGATCTCCCTTTGGGGCTTCCACTATTCCTACAAAACTAACGTGTTGTCATCAACATTAAAAGCTTGATTGAAAGGTAACATTACAACTATTTTTGTGTATTGTAATATGAGAATAGGTCAGCCTTGAACCTTCTAAAATTGTTCGTGTTCTTAGATAGGTACATAGTTTTCTCTGCAGTCTATTAGTCTAGTACTAAACAAGTATGTAAGGATCGTAGCAAGTGGAAAGAAGTGGTCTCTGCCTACCCCTACGGGAAACAGGCGTGATTATATATATGTATGTAAGGGATTCTACAACGGATTTATTAATATGAGTATTTTAAATAGTTATAGGTAAGTTTGATTTGCGCCTCTTATCAATTTGTAAAGATAATATAATTTTAACAATGCCAGCTCAATGACTCGTTTCCCATAGTAAAATACAATTTAAATCTTATAACTTGTACCACTGACGATCGCGGATAATAGTCGAGTTGTCTCGAAGCCCGAAGTCAATTTCGAGCACATTGCCGGGCAGACAGGACCTATCTCCCGGACCGGGGGCTTCACGATATTACAAATGTATGGAATTACAGTCTAGGAAAAATCAGTTCGATTGTCATCATAATTTGTTCGTATTACAATTATTACTTTATATTATTATGACGGTCTTTATTACACAAACTGATTTATTCAATTTCTTAAGAAATTGAATAAATGCTTAAGCATACGATTTTTCCATTGTATGTCTCACAAGCCTTTCTTCTGAAATGAGCTATTATTTCGTAATTTATTTTGTGATGTGAGTGTCCTAGGGTGATGCTCTAAGTTTATCTAGAGTTTATGTTACAGTTTTGATGACAACAGTCTAATGCAGTGGGACGTGGCGGCGTAAACGCATCATTACACCGTACCTTTGACATATTTTATACAACGTATGATTAATATGGGGAACATGATGTTATTTTTCTGAAAGGCAACATAAATATACAAAAATTCCAGTAATAAATTAAAAAGTTATAGAACGAAAAAAGACTAAAAGAGTAGTTTTTTTATATGATTGAAAAACGAAAATGACTGTTCTAATGTATGTTATTTGTGACTTTTTTGTTAAAACAACGATAAACATATTACGCAGTATTTAAGTAATAACATCTATTTTGTATTTATCTTGATACATTTTCAATTGCTGTTACGTCACTAACGTAGAATTTTTTGCATAGAGCGTATTAATGTTCTCCAACGATCTAACTTTAGCGATGACTGCATTTCATCAACGATTGATCGTAGCCAAAGGTCAATAAAAAAATGCATGTTCCCCATTGTGCAAAACAATTTCAATCCTATACATCCGCCAGGCATTCGTATATTTTTTAGCATTTTTCAGATGTTTTTGTATAGCATTGCATCATGCATTATGAAACATTACGATTACGCGTTCTGAAATTCTTTCAAGATTAACCACTATCCTTGAAACACGCGTTATTTAACTTAACACGAAAGTAACATTTCCTCCGCTTACAAATACCTACATACCACACGCTTGAATTAATTACAGTAATTAGTTCTACAAGCCAATTACTAATTAATCGCGTCTAGAAACGTTGAGTTCGGTAACTATTTTAGTAACATAAAAGTATAAATACACAATTTGCTCTATTTCAAGTACAAGAGTTTATTAATGAGCAACTGCTGCTTAGTATGTGCGATTCGAGTGCGAGACGAGTGTCTCAAATATTATGAGCACACAATAAGTTTTAAACAGTTTGATCGTCCTTATTAGTATCTACCTGCAAAAATCCATCTCAATATTATGTAACATAATATAACCATGTATATTATGTTACATAATATATTAATTAAACATTATGAATGATACATGGAACCGACATATTAAATACAGTACAGGAAAATTTTGGAAACTTTGATCGTGCTCATAACTTCGTTTTACAATGACATTGTATCATTATTGTAAAAGTCGGAAAAAAGAAGCATAATCAATTTTAGAAATCCTACTACGAGTACTATTAGTATTATAAATATTTTTGGGGATGATCAAATGGATATATGTTTGTCACGATCACGCAAAAACTACTGAGCACATTGATGGTATAGTAAGCTCTGAAAGTCAATCCAAAGCTAAGCATACCATCGTTATTTTATGCGTTAACATAGGCTACTTTTCATTCAGAAAAAGAACAGTGTTCCCATGGGATACAGTATTAACCCGGGCAGAGCCTCAAGCAAAAACCTTTACAGTATACGTATCCCATTATGGTCATCTTGCTCAACGCTCAATTTTTACCACGAATTTTGAAAAGGTTTTGCAATTCGTCTACTTTTCTTTGTAATTTTACCACGTACTGTATTAGTATACATAGTACCTGTGTGAACTGAAACAATACAATACCTTCTATAAAGCATTGCGAACTCGAAACTTCGTGTTCAGCTGAAAGTATTTGTCTTGGTAAAGTGCTCCCGTAGAGCGCACCGTTTATAGTCCTTGTACCTTGTTGGAGTAAGTTCTGCAATTCTTATTCTTGTATTATCAGATAGGGTAAGACGATGTAAGAGGTGGCCAGTGCAATAAAAAATGTTCCTCTTGACCCAAAAAAGAATAGGATACTTGACTCATATTTAATTTCATACATTGAAGCAGTATTTCCTTTAATACTTGGCTTAGGAAAATTTGTATACTAGCGATATCATAAATTAAAAACTGAAGATTGATAAATAAAGTTGATATAAAAATATGTATTTTTGTTTCTTAATTTCTACTGATGAAGTTACTTCCGGAAAGGATGTGACGACAAAAACACACTAAACACATATTATCATCATCATCATCATTTTCCTGCCCTTATCCCACGCTAAGTAGGGTCGGCGCAACATGTTTTCCCCTTCCACGCAATCCTATCAGCCGTCAATTCTACATTCACATCTTTCATTTCCATATCATACTTCACGCAATCCATCCATCTCTTTTTCGGCCTTCCTCTGCATACATATCCGTCCACATTCATATTCATCACCCTTTTGGTGACGTGTGTGTCTTCCCTCCTCATTACATGCCCATACCATGCTAACCTTGCACTCCTTACCTTATCTACTACCGGTGCCACTTTCAAACTTCCTCTTATATACTCATTCCTGATCTTATCTAACCTGGTCACACCACACATCCATCTTAGCATGCGCATCTCACTTGCATGCACCTTTTTTTCATCCGTCTTTTTCATTGCCCAGCATTCTGATCCATACATTGCGACAGGTCTGATGACCGTTTTGTAAATTTTCCCCTTAAGCTTGAGGGGCATCCGTGGGTCACATGTTGTTCCCGAGACCTGTCGCCACTTCATCCACGCTGCATTCAACCTGTTCTGCAAGTCTCGTTCAATGTTACCGTCGTTTTGGATGAGCGAGCCTAGGTACTTAAAATCGGAGCAAACTTCAAACGGAACGTCACACCGGCATTTTGTCAGAGCGGACTATATCACAGATTACTAATAGTATTAGTATGACGTCACAGTACAGATAATAATCTATGAACCAACATTGCGAATAGTGTTTTCGGCGGTTTTTAAAAAGTGTAATTTTAAATTATTTTTTGTATGTTTTTAGGTTTCAAAATAATTTATTATTTTTTGTGTAATGAAACAAATAAAAAGAATTTAGAAAATAAATAAAAACAAGATCAAGTAGCCTATTATAATAGGACCTCTTGCCGCATCTAACCTAAAAGTTGCCTATAATTACTGTCATCATCTAAATCAGGGAATCTAATAAAGCTTGCTATCTTTGATGGAGTAAGCGTGGTCATAAAAAAAAATATACGCTTTACTTCCTCCTTTTTATGTCAGTTAAAACAAAATATTAATGAGGGGGACAAAGCCTAGATTACCTAGGGCAAAAGGAAGGGATCGAAATCCGGTGCGTAGGAATGAGGGGATAGGTAAGAGGTAGAAGGGAAAGCTGGAAAAAGACACGGGAAAATACACAGGAAAATACACGGAAATAACAGATAGGAAATACAATAAAAAGAAAGGAAAAGTGAAAGGAAAATGCAAAGGATTACCAATTACTTCGAGCTGTGGTGAGGCAGGGATTCCTTGTTGACTTGTCGACTTGTCGGAGCGAAGTACGATTTGTATGGCGATTGGCCCTATCTTTATACTAGTCTGACAATCAACCTTCTAGAACATTCCATTCCTCACCCCCTCAGCTCGAAATATCGTTTATTTAACATTAAGATAACAATATTTACATGACACATATTTTTCTTAATATTCTAAGACATATTTACAACATTTTTTAACATGAATAAAACTTGGAAAACTGTCGGGAATTGAGTGAGCGAGGAAAAAAGGTTTTTCCAGTATTTATATTGCCTCGTCCTCCCCTGACTTAACGGGCGTTCGCTCCGTCCCTGTCTAATAGCACAGCCTAATATAGAACTATTACCTACAGTCGTCCAACGGACACGTCTAGACAGAGCAATCGTGCGGGGCGTGCGGGGTGAGAGAGGGGCGGTAGCGAGCCCAAGCTGCCATACACTCGCTTGGGACACGTCAGCCGGGGTTGACGCTTTTTAATTTGATTGTTTTAAGTGGTTTGCGACAGTGTTTCGTTTGAGTTGTATGTAGGTACTTATTTACAATCGTCAATTATATGAACAGCTAAAGAAGATTAATTTTAATACAAAACCATGCGCCTGTTTCCCGTCAGAATTTTTAGTAAAATTGTATCTACGTATGAGAATTTACTAACTACATCGTCAAATTCAACAATCGCAATCTAATAACTAGTGAATCTAACTGTCTTAAACTGTCTTTTACTGTCGAAAATACCTTTCAGTTTCGCATTTGTAGCTTTTGCAGGGTTCGTAAATATCCGATATTTATAATAAATATCAAAATATCAGATATCTTTGATTATATATATCCGATATTTTTGATTTTTTGGTATTTTCAAAATTACATACAAATCTCATAGGTATTCTTCCGAAAAACAGGGGGTCACGTGGGTGTCATATGCCGTTACAAGCCGCGTCGATGGCTATGATTAGTTAATGTCGTGTCATATAGCAAGTTTTTGATGACCTAGGCTTGTGAAACTCTCGGAAAATAAGACCTGTGTTGATGTAAGATTTTTTACATTTAAAACATTCTTTTACATTTTTAAATATAAATATCAATTTTGATATAATATATCAAGCATAAATATCAATTGATATATATCATGCTAACCCTGAGCTTTTGTATATGCATTTGTATTTTTTATAATAAAACTCTTCATTAATACTTATATATATATATATATATATATATATATATATATATATATATATATATATATATATATATATATATATATATATATATATATATATTTGTTTTATTCCTAGTACTCTACATACACATACTACGAATACCTACACAAAATGTAGAACAGATTATAATAAAACACATTATTGTGACAACCCTGCAGCAATGACGAATACCTACACAAAAGCGGCATTTCGCGCGACTTCAAACGCGTTGGACCACTGTATCTCTTTATTACACTGTGCTAATAGTAAGTCTCTCTCGAGACCGAGGCGCTCCCTAGTAGCAAAAATTTGCAACTATGGACTTTCTTTCTAGATAACTCACTCAACCCCCGCATAGCTAATACCCTTACATTAAACTAGGTCACATTTTATCAATTTTAACAATATTTCACTAATTACTATCACAATGAATTGAGAACAATGGATAAAGTTATATAATCATAAGTATGAGTCTAATAAGAAGGTTAAAACAATGGCTTTTGTGAGACAATGGCATCTAATAAGATTTTACATGTACTATTGTTATTTGTTACGTATTACGTAACGAGTCTCTACTATTTTTACTTTAAATTACAAGCTCTAAGTTATAACGAATTATTATGTCTTTAAAATTAACTATTTACATGGTTTTACAAGTAATCGGCTACCTTCTAAACGTTCGTCGTGAACATTTCTCCCGCCGGTCGCGCAGGCGACACTACTCCCGGCAGCACGACGATCTTCTTGCAGGGCCGCCGGAGCACGTGGCCGTTGCTGGTCTCGACGTCCACTACTCGTACCACGCCGTCTTGTCCCGGATACGTCTTCTTAATGCGGCCTCTCGGCCACACGTTGCGGGGCAGGTTGGGGTCGCACACTATCACGACCTCGCCGACTTCGGGGGCGGAGCCAATGGAATGAGGCTCCCGCCGGTGTTGGAGCAGGGGCAGGTACTCCTTGACCCACCGCCGCCAGAACTCGTCCGCCAGGTGCTGCGCGCGCTTCCACAGCTGGCGCGCAGTGATGCCGTCGTCTTCTGAGCGCACAGGCGCCGGGACGTGGCAGTTGGACCCCAAAAGGATGTGGTTTGGGGTCAGTGCCTCTTGATCTTCGGGACTCACGGCCACATGAGTGAGGGGCCGCGAGTTCACGACGTTTTCGACCTCCACTAGTAGGGTGTGGAGGGTCTCGTCGCTGGGATGTTTCTCGTGCAGCGTGACTCGTAGGCCTTCTTTGACGCTCCGCACCAGTCGTTCCCAGGCGCCGCCCATGAAGGGAGCGGCGGGGGGAATGAACCGCCAGTTGATGCGGCGGGCGTTGACCTCTTCTTCTAACGTTCGCCAGGCTTCTTTCAGCTCCTTTTCTGCTGCCTTGAAGCACGTTGCGTTGTCCGTCCAGAGCTCCGTCGGTTGTCCTCTTCTTGCGATGAACCTCCGCAGCGCGGCTATGGCTGAATCCGCGCTGAGGGAGGTCACCACCTCCAGGTGGACGGCTCGCACGGTGAGGCAGGTGAATAGGGCCACCCACCGCTTCTCTCGGTGGCGGCCGACGGTCACCTCGACCGGCCCGAAGTAGTCGAGCCCGGTGAAGGAGAAAGGGCGCGCATGGTGTGTCAGGCGCGCCGCTGGTAGATCGCCCGTGGCTGGGCTGATCGGTTTCGCCTTTCTCAGGCGGCAGACTTGGCAGGCACGGATGACACCTTTAACTGTGGGGCGAATACGGGTTACCCAAAACCGCTGTCGTAGCTCGTTCACCGTCGCCTCGACGCCGCCGTGTAGTAGCTGCTCGTGCACGTGTTGTATGTATTTCTTTGTGTATTCGTGGCCGCCGTCCATAATGATCGGGCAGACGGCCTCTTTACTTACATTTTGCGCGGCCGCGACTCTTCCTCTGAGCTTGATTAAATTGTTTTCCTCCTTTACACTCAGCGAGGCGAGACGATCTCCCGCCGGTGGGGTGCGATGGTCTTCTATTCTTTTCTTCTCTGCGTGATAGCAGTCTGCTTGCATTTTTTGAAGCCAAAGCGTCTCGGCGCGGTCTAGGTACGCCGCGTCGAGACACACGTATCTTTTTTCGCTGCGTGTAGGGATTGCATTATTTTCTTTACCTTGTTTTTTGCGCCGAGGATCCCATGTCGCGTCGCGCTCCTTATTTTTCAGCGTGCGTTTTCTCGTAACGGCAGCGATGTGTTTTCTCGGCCGACACAAATCTATAAACTGTAACACTCGGCCGGTGGCGCGCAACAATACTTGCCATTTTTGTATACGCGTTATGTCTGGTAAGTAGTCGCGTCGCACCTCCGTATGCGTCGCGTGGCACCTTTCTTCGCCGGTAATTACCTTTTCACTTTTCTCCTCGGTCGGCCAGTGTTCCTCTTTGTATTTCAGGAACGCAGGCCCGTGGAACCATCTGTGTTCCCCGTTGAAATCGGCCGGCGTCGCTCGGGTCGCGTCGTCGGCTACGTTTTCTTTTGTAGGCACCCACCGCCACTCACTCACCTTTGTTACGTCCTCAATTTCGGCGAGGCGGTGCGCGACGAACGTCTTGTAGGCCCGAGGCTCAGCTCTGATCCAGGCCAGTACGGTTCTCGAGTCGCTCCAATAAGTTTTTCTTACGAATTTCCACTCGTGTTCGTTTTCTACGGTTTTCGCTAGGCGCGCTCCTAATAAAGCCGCTTGAAGTTCCAACCTGGGGATAGAAATCGGTTTTAGAGGGGCTACGCGGCTTTTGGCCGCCACAAGTGCGATATTGACCGCCCCGTCGTAGCGCTGGCTTCTAACGTAGACCGCCGCGGCGTAAGCCTCTTCGCTGGCGTCTACGAAAGTGTGCAGCTCCCTCGTAGCGATAGACGTGCTTGTGTCGTAGCAGCGCGGTACCTTAATTTTTTCAACTGCGGCCAGCGTTTTTGTCCACGTTGTCCACCTCGGGGCGAGCTCCTCCGGTATCGGCTCGTCCCACGCGGTACCGTACCGGTTCCCTATTTTTTCGCATAAAATCATATGTCATAATTTTACTTCGCATAATTTCATTTGACCTAATAGTAGTTTCGCATAATATTCATTTGTCATAACTTTCTTAGCATAATTTTTTTTCGCATAATTTCTAAAAGCATAATAATTGTTAGGCATACTTATTGTAAGGCATATATTTTTTTACGCATAATATTCATTAAGAATAATATTTTTATGCATAATATTAAAAAGCATAAATATATTTACGCATAATGATATTTAAGCATACTATTATATTTACGCATACGTCTTTGTAGCAATTTTGTTTTTCACGTACTAATGAATGATAAATTCTACTGGGTGTGCGAGTTAAGACGAAATAACAATTATAATTGTAATTTTCGACTGATTACGAAATTAAACTCGGACAAAAAACACGAACTGCTATCTAAGAACATGCCAAGCTAATTATTTTAAACATGTTTAGCGGCTTACGGGTGGCCCAAGGGCCACCCCGCCGCAACTTAACCTACTGTTACACATGCTACACTAGGTATATGAGTAATGCGTTTAATTACATTAACCGTGTTTTCATTATGTCGTTCCATTTTATGCACATTTGTGCCTTGTGATAGAATGCCTTGAATTTATTATGACAAAAAAATATGCCTAACGAGTTTATGCCGAAAAACAATTATGCCAAAGTATTATTATGACAAGAAAAATTATGCCTTACGAGTTATGCCTCATTAAATTAGGACAAACAATTTTAGTCTAAATGATATTTATGCCTA
This sequence comes from Glaucopsyche alexis, assembly GCA_905404095.1. Taxonomy (NCBI): domain Eukaryota; kingdom Metazoa; phylum Arthropoda; class Insecta; order Lepidoptera; family Lycaenidae; genus Glaucopsyche; species Glaucopsyche alexis. The sequence continues at coordinate 1,687,767 of FR990060.1, forward strand.
ATGATGTAGTATGCCAAGAAACCATTATGCCAAAGTATTATTATGCGTAGTAAAATTATGCCAAGTGAGGTATGCCAAATGAAATTATGACAAATAAAATTATGCGAAAGAAGAGGATCCCACCGTACCTCCAGGTTTCCTGCATAAATTTCTTTGCCGGCATCGTAACCGGTGCCAGCAAGCCGAGAGGATCGAAGAGGGACATGATAACGCTGAGGGCTTCTCTTTTAGACGGGACTCGCTCGTTATTTATAATAAATGTGGGTACCTTGTCGCGGTTTATTTTGAAGCTTAAATTGTCCTCCCGGACCTCCCACGTTATTCCTAAGGTTTTTTCAGCGCCGGCTTCTCCGAGAGGGACGACTGCGCCTTCATTTTCACTCGCGAAGTGTCGTTGTAGTGCCTCCTTATTAGACACCCATCCTCGTAGCTCGAAGCCGGCGCGGCGGTGAATGCGGTCCACGCCCTTAGACACCTCTAGTGCCTCCTCCTCGTCTGTAAAGCTAGTTATATAGTCATCCATATAGTGGCTTTTCTTTACCTCCTCCGCGGCCCTCGGGTACTCTTTAACGAAATCTTCGGCATTTCGGTTCTTAATATAGAGTGCGGTGCACGGCGACGACGTAGCACCAAAAACCAGCGATGTCATTTGATATTCTTGAGGCCTTTTTTCCCTTTCGTTGCCTCTCCACAGGAATCGTATCGCATCGCGGTCCTCTTCGCGTATTTTGATCCTCATGAACATTTCCTTTATGTCCGCTGTTACGGCTACTGGGTACCTCCTGAACCGCATAATTACTCCCGGCAGCGACTGCAGGAGGTCTGGACCGGACAGCAGCATGTCGTTGAGGCTGCGGCCATGGGATCTGGCGGCAGCGTCGTGTACCAGACGAATTTTCGGTTTCGCCGGGTTACATACCGGGAAGTGAGGTAGGTACCAGGTGCGTCCGGACTTCGGGGCTCCAGGCGCCGGCACAGCATACCCCGACTTCAGCAGGTTTTCTATCCTTTCTTCATATTTACCTTTCAATTCGCTGTCACGGTCCAGTTTTTTCTCCAGGGACTTCAGTCGCTTCACAGCATCATGGTAGTTGCTCGGGATCTCTTCCTCTTCATTTTTCCATAGGAGAGATGTCTCGAAGCGGCCGTCAGGAGTCCTTTTGCTGTTTTTTCTCAAGATTTCTAGGGCCCGCTCCTCAGGATCGTTTCTGGGCTTGCGTGGCTCTATTCCTAGACTTTCCAATTCGAAGAACCTCTTCATCATGTTCTCCATACCTTGTTCCTCACTTGCCGCGACGGTGTGACCGCAGAACGCTACTGGCTTGTCGTAGGACGTGCGATAACCGTGCAGCACCCATCCTAGCCGTGTGCAGGAGGCGACCGGCTGGTTCTTTTTTCCTGTCCTTACCTCGAGGGCTACCAGCATCTCCCAGTTGTCCTGCCCGATGAGTATCCTGGGGCGGGCATCCTGGTACAGCAGCTGGTCTTCTATATCCCTCAGGTGTACGCAGTCCTTGAGGTCCTTCTTTTCGACCGTTTGACTGGCGAACGTCAGCTTGTTGACCGTTCGCGCCCCTTTCATGACGTACTCGTTGCCGCTGTCTCGCCCTTTAATTCTGACGTCTACCTTTTTGCTGTCCTCATGCTTGACAGTCTCGCTGACGCCTTTCACCCACATGTTGTCGCGTGGGCCGTCGAGGTCCAGCAGGTCAGCAAGCCGCTCGTCGATCAGCGTCACCGTGCTGCCGTCGTCCAGGAGGGCGTAGGTATCCACCCTGGTGCTGTTTTTACCTGTGACGGTGACTGGAGCGACCTTCAGGAAGGCTTGCTTGTCCTTGATGTGGCTGGCTATACTTACCACCTCGACCGTTGACGCCACTTCTTCCGTTGGACTGGCTGGTGGTGACGCTGCTGGTGCTGTCGGCGCTGCTTGCGGCCTGGGGTGGTGTAGCAGGCGGTGATGTGCCATGCTGCATCCTTCTTGGCCGCACCTCTTCGCGTTGCAGCTGCCGCGGCGGTGTGTGCTCCGCAGACACTGGTAGCAGATGCGGTTCTTCTTCGCCACCTCCCAGCGCTCCTTCACGGATGTGTTGGTGAAGCGTCTGCAGTCGGCGAGGTAGTGTTCCTGTTGACAAACTGGACAAGATTTTTTATTTACAATCGCGGTTGAGTACGTACGTTCGAATCTTTTCTGGCGGGGCTTTTCCTCGTTTATTTCTTCGGGTAGCGCGTAGGCGCCGCATTTATCCGCCTCTTCATTGAGAAATGACGTCATCTTTTTCAGGTCTGACGTATCATCTTGATTTTTCGCTGCAAAATCATACCACTTATTTCTCAATATAGGTGGCAGCTTCTCTACAATGTTCTTAACCAATTCCGGGTTGAACAAGTAGTGCACCTTTTTCAATGCTTCGATTGTGGCTACAACATTCGCAATCTTGTTTGCGAACACGCACAATTCGCGCGGACTATCGTTAAGTCTGTGTAGCGCCTTAATTTTTTGTATCTCGTTCATTGCCAGTGTGTCCGGGCGGCCAAATCTTCGCTCCAATGCTTGAAGAATAGTTCGCGGCTCCGGCTGGCTAATTAGTAGGCTATTGACCGCTTCTAAGGCCGCACCTTTAAGGCTTCTTCTAAGCCTCGTAATGTTTTCCGTGCTTGAAAACATGCTTTCCGTTTCTTCGTACGCCGCCCTGAAGCCGAGCCAACCTGTAGAATGTCCGGCGAACAGGGGCAACTCTTGCAGGAACCTCGGAGCATCCCTGGACATGCGCACAGCCTGTGTGAGGGCCGCTGCCAGCGAGGCGATGTCTCCTGTCGGCATTTTCCCATTTTCTTCGAGCTTCCGCTTATTTTCCTGAAGCTTTTCCTCGTTATGTCGTACGTCGGCCGGCGGACCTATATTCCGCCCTTGCGGCCATTTTTCCGGAAGGTTTTCCCCATTTTCCTTGGGTTTTCCTTCGTTGTCCTTCAGCTTCTCTTCATTTTCCTGAAGCTTTTCCTTGTTATGTCGTACGTCGGCCGGCGGGCTTGTTTTCTGCCCTTCCAGCCATTCTTCCACCCGGCTAGCCTGGTCTTCCTCTTCACCAGACTGACTGTCCCCATCTTCGTCAGCAGCCAGCGCCCGCTCCTTGGCCAGCCTTGCACGGGCCAGGACGAGGGCCGCCCGGACTTCCTCCAGCTTCAGTTCCGCCAGCTTTTCTTCGGCCTCCGCTATCCTCTTGTATTTCCTTGCACGAGGCGCACGCTTCTCTATAATCGTGTCCTCCTCGTGTCTCGCCGTTTCCCCGCTGGTGGACGTCGCTGTGGTCGTCTAATCTGTCGTTATCATGGTGGATGCCGTGGTGGGCCCTTCAGCAGCCTCTTCTGCCGGTGGTGGTGGTGGCGCGAGACGTGTCGCTTGTGCGCCGCTCCGCGTCAGCACTCCTTGTTGGTGGTACGCCCGCTCTGCCGCGTCGACGATGCTCGATGTACCGGACTTCGACATCTTGATTGCCCGCGCTGGATTTATACTTACGTGGATTTTCTATCCGGCTCGTTAAGGACCATGAAATGAGGGGGACAAAGCCTAGATTACCTAGGGCAAAAGGAAGGGATCGAAATCTGGTACGTAGGAATGAGGGGATAGGTAAGAGGTAGAAGGGAAAGCTGGAAAAAGACACGGGAAAATACACAGGAAAATACACGGAAATAACAGATAGGAAATACAATAAAAAAGAAAGGAAAAGTGAAAGGAAAATGCAAAGGATTACCAATTACTTCGAGCTGTGGTGAGGCAGGGATTCCTTGTTGACTTGTCGACTTGTCGGAGCGAAGTACGTTTTTTATGGCGATTGGCCCTATCTTTATACTAGTCTGACAATCAACCTTCTAGAACATTCCATTCCTCACCCCCTCAGCTCGAAATATCGTTTATTTAACATTAAGATAACAATATTTACATGACACATATTTTTCTTAATATTCTAAGACATATTTACAACATTTTTTAACATGAATAAAACTTGGAAAACTGTCGGGAATTGAGTGAGCGAGGAAAAAAGGTTTTTCCAGTATTTATATTGCCTCGTCCTCCCCTGACTTAACGGGCGTTCGCTCCGTCCCTGTCTAATAGTAAGTCTCTCTCGAGACCGAGGCGCTCCCTAGTAGCAAAAATTTGCAACTATGGACTTTCTTTCTAGATAACTCACTCAACCCCCGCATAGCTAATACCCTTACATTAAACTAGGTCACATTTTATCAATTTTAACAATATTTCACTAATTACTATCACAATGAATTGAGAACAATGGATAAAGTTAAATAATCATAAGTATGAGTCTAATAAGAAGGTTAAAACAATGGCTTTTGTGAGACAATGGCATCTAATAAGATTTTACATGTACTATTGTTATTTGTTACGTATTACGTAACGAGTCTCTACTATTTTTACTTTAAATTACAAGCTCTAAGTTATAACGAATTATTATGTCTTTAAAATTAACTATTTACATGGTTTTACAAGTAATCGGCTACCTTCTAAACGTTCGTCGTGAACAATTAATTTGAATAAATACAGAAGACATTGTGTAAGCACAAGTTATGTATTTATTAAAATTAATATGCTATGAGTAGCATAAATTTAAACCAGAATTTGTGTATTCTATTAGAGTCCAGTCAGTCCAGAACAAGTCCAGGGATATATTGTGTTGAATAAAATTTCAATGAAAGTAAGTTCTAACAGAATAGTAATTAAAAACTGTTAGACGTCAAAGAGTACAAAGAAATGTTAGTCTGTTTAAATTAAATGTATTTGAAAAGAACGAATTTTTCCCTGTGTAAGAGGACTGAAATAAGACTGTAAAAGATGCGGCTGAAGTTAAAAAACCGGCCAAGTGTGAGTCGGACTCGCGCACCGAGGGTTCCGTACAAACCTATAGTAAATTTTGTTACAGATTAAAGATATTATAGACTTGAGTATTTGATATGAATTTCATTTAATACCTCTAGGCGTTCATGAGGAAAGGGGTAGTAAGTTTAAAATTATTAAAAATATTTTTATTTAATGATGTAACTAAAAATTTACGAAGTTCGTAATTTTTCCTTTATCTGTGCTATAAGACGTTGCTTCGTCTTATAGCACAGATAAATTCGTCTTATACAAGATTATGAGTTCACGGGAAGTACCCTGTAGATTTTGAGTTTGCGAGTGTCGAAAATTTGCGGCATTACCGGCTGTATCTTTTGATTGCGCTGGCTTAGAAGTTTGATTTTTCACAGCTCCAAGGGACCGTAGACCTTAGTATTTGATATAAATTGATATAAATTCCAGCTTGATACCTCCACGCGTTCCTGAGAAAAAGGGTCTTGACAGACATTCGGATAGACAACAAAGTGAGGATCACTTTGTTGTCCGTCCGAATAAGGGTTTCGTTTTTTCCTTTCGAGGTACGGAACTCTAAAAATATGGTGTAAGCTTTTGCAATTTGTATAACGTTAATAAAGATAAAAAATATTATGATATTGTTCCGGATTCCAAATAACTTTGCTTTGAAATGATTTTTCAAAATATGGAGTTATGAAGATGAGACATAATCACAGACACCCTGTCCTATTGACTAGCTAGACCAAGATAGTTAATAGGTGTCTTTTACTCGGGGACGGGGAGTTATCATACTAACGGGCCGTTTCAATAACCTATCTATTTATAACTATTTGTTAAAAGCATCAAATTTATATAGCGAAAAACCGAAAAATTATTAAATGACGAAGTTTTTAACAAATAGTTATAGATAGATAGGTTATTGAAACTAGCCGTAAATCGCTTTTGTGACGTCACAGTGGGTAGGAAAATAATGGCACGCTTGGTTTCTATACAATGAGACTTGCGTTATCTAGTCAATAGATATCTGTGGACATAACTATAGTACATGAGAATACATAATAATATATGCATATACATGCTTTATCCCATTTCCTACCACCAAACTCCATGGAGGTAGGAGCCTAAGGCCATTGCACAAAATGTAGAATTCGTTGCCAGTTCCAGTAAAAATGTATGAGGAAACTGAATTTAATGTAAGCGAGGAAGCAGATAAAAGTAATATGCAATATAAACACATGAATAGGCAAGCGGACTGAGTCTCGTAAAAACGCTCCATACTAAACTTAACCTACAAGTGACGTCACTTGTAAGTTATAATGTATGAAGTATACGGCCGCAGGAACATATATTATTTGTAAATATCTCCGATATTTGTGCGTTTAAGTTCATATTTACCATAATGAATGTTTTTGTATATGATCTAAGTAAACTAATGATGTAGGTTTTGTTTACCAATTTCGCAAAAAAAAATTTTTTTTGGTACTTTTTAAATGTATTTAATTAGTAAACTACCCACAAAATAATATATTTTTTTACATTTACCAAGTAGCAATGCCTCAATATTTCTGAATATATAAATGAAACTAAATAATTCAAATGTAGTCCGATCGCCTATCGCAGCAGAGTATCATAGTAGTTCCCAAACAAACCTAAAATCCTTTAATATTGTGTGGCATTGTTCGAAGTTCCGGGCAGCGCAAACATTGTGCATGTTTTAGCCAGGAAACTGAGCCACTTTGCCGCAACTGTTGCTAACTTACAGGTGTATTAAATAATTTCTGAATTACTTTGTAACTTAGTGTTGTGTATGTTGAGAGATAATTATTAATTTTCGTTTTTGTAAGTTCATATTTCTTAAATTCAACTTAAATTTACGAATCAAATATATATCATTGACAGAGATTAGCTTTATAAAATCAAATTTCCTGTCTATTTGTTGAAAAGTAAAATATCTAACGGCATCTTCATTTAATAACAAATATTAATTCGGGGACCGAGCTCCACAGGCCAAATTAGATTCCATTCAGCCTCATTGACCGACACTCAAGGAAGTAAATTCTAAAATTAATTTCGTATTTAACCGAGAAATGGGAATCAAAGGTTATCTGAGTACCTTCGAAAATAATATAGAAGGAATTTTATAGTTCTGGAATATTTGACACATCATCATCATCTTCTTACTTACTTGATATAATTCAAAACTACTTTAATGTTAAGGTCAACGTAGAGACAATAGTGATAATAATGCTACCGATTTACAGGTCACTTATTATCCATGTCTAACAGCCTCCGTGGTCTAGTGGTTAGAGCATTGGCTCTCGACTCGGAGGTCGTGGGTTCGATTCCCGCATTGGAACAACAAAAAATGTCGTTTCCAAGTTTGGTTAGGACAATGCAGGCTGATCACCTGATTGTCTGACAAGAAAGATGATCCATGCGTCGGATGGGCATGTAAAAAGTCGGACCTGCGCCTCATCTCTCGTCAGTCGTGTCGGTTATCCGTCCCACTGGATTACGAGAGTAAAGGAAGAGAGAGTGCTCTTGTGTACTGCGCACACACTTGGGCACTATAAAATTACTCCTGCGTAACTGGCCTGGTGTCAACGAAATCGGCCACCGTCACCGAGATCGGTGGGGAGTTATTATTATCCATGTGATACATGAATACTTTTTACATGCCCATCCGACGCATGGATAGATGATCCATGCGTCGGATCAATTCTGATCGCCTGATTGTCTGATAAGAGAGATCTCTTATCAGACAATCAGGCGATCAGCCTGCATTGTCCTAACCAAGCTTGGAAAGAACATTTTTTGTTGATCCAATGCGGGAATCGAACCCGTCATGGGTTGCCAAGTCGAGAGCCAATGCTTTAACCACTAGACCACGGAGGCTGTTAAAGAAACAAGAAAAGTATACGACTATCGTAGGCCAACAGATATGTGTAGAAGTCAGAGAAAATTTTGATCGGTAGCTAAAACTATATATAACTGTACATCAACTATGTGATGTGTCCAAAAATACTGGCCAAATTTTGTCTCATTAACAGTTTTTACTTAAATTTCGTACACAATGGCGCTATGGAACGAAGGAAATTAAGGCAAGTGGGGGTGAATAAATTCTTCAATAGACGCGTGACTCGTGAAAACGGTGGCTTTTAAAAGAAATATTGTCATTCGAGACCCCCGCTGGGCCGTATTGTGTACGAAAATACGTTCTCAAATTTTGACATCACTTTATAGTTTACTATTTATATTATTATTGTTTATTGCGTTCATTATTTGGTATTGATTTAGCTCAATTATGTTATTCATCACCGGCCTGCAGCGTTTTCACTGGTCTAGGTACTGGTTCTCAAAAAAAGTATATTTTGAATTTAGCTTACTATAGTATCCTTTCGTTACTGTTATTTCTATTTTGAAGGAGGACTGAGGTAAAATTTTAGGAAAATCCCATTGTAATCATCAAGTAAGCCCATTAATTGAAAATAACGAAAGTTACGTAACCAAATAAATCAAAATTCCATACGTCATAATCAAATACTTTATTCCATTCCTAATAGTAAAATCATTTTGGAAACAACATGAAGAACTTTTAAAAGTTATCGCACGATATCGACAAGAGCAATAAATTCCGAGAGCCATGTTGAACATAATAAACAACGTTAAGGAGATAAGCTACATAATGTTCGAGCAGCTGGCGACACTGTGGAGGCATTTAAGCTAAACGAAGAAAAATAACTGCTAAATTATTCACGTATTGCAAGCGTTGAGTTAAAATGTTCGCGACATACCATGTTGTTGGACGTGGATTTAAGATACTGGATGATATTGTATTAAATATTATTTATTTAGATTTTATGACTTGCATTTTATTTATAATTTATTTTGCTATAAATGATAAAATAAAGACAACCATCCTCTTAACACTATGTATCCTCTTGCCAGGCTTTTACATTGGTCAAGATTGTCGAAGCATCAACAAGCATAACTGAAAGGGAATTTGCAATCTACAGTTATTTATTTTTATTTATTTATTTATTTATTCTTCATGTAAATATTAACAAAGACACATTAGAAAGTATAACAATACATTAGCGTACTTATCTCTTTAAGAGATCTCTTCCAGTAAACCTCTATAATTGTGGATGCAAGTAGAGTAGATAGGGCAATGTACACAAAGACAACATATTATATCTAAAACATTAACATTTAGACTTAAACTAAAACTTATACAATACCTAAAAATAAATTAAAATACTAATTATTATTACACTTGAGACGATTTTCTTGCCTTCGTTAACGTAGCAACAAAGATTCGCATCCAGATTTTTATATCTGTGATCGTTGAATAATGAAATCTGCATCGCAAAATACTATTGGACTGACATTTTTCTATGCTAATTGCCTGCTTAATTTGTCGCTTTTTAATTCGTTAAGAATTGCGTTGGGGTGGAATATTAATTTTATTTATTCCGCTCATTTACTCGGTTATTAATTTTAATGAATAATTTATTTCCATCTTGTTATTTTTTTATGTGTATTTTTAATACAAGAATACTAACATATCGACACCGCTTTTTACCCAATGTTTTTCGCACGTATCTTATATGTATGTATGTATGTATGCAAGTATGTTCGTAAAATCCTTTATTCCCACGTATCTTCCAAACAGCTGGATGGTTTTCGACAGTTAAGTTATCGTTAGATTTGTCTCAAAAATCCAAGTGTCCTTATCTGAGTGGCTCATTTATCTTCGTACGATTTTTAATTTGCGAATGGGTCCTGCCTGCTACCAAATATAACGTCAATTATTTCACTTAGGCTTTCAGCTGATAATGTAGTCTGTTTTCTCAATCTTGTTTCTGTCTTTTTAGTGCGTTGCTTAGGTATCTGTCTTTTTTTGCAGTCGGAGTTTTTTTTTTTAATTATTCAATAAGAAGTTGCCAAATTATGATACTTTATTTATGCATAAAATAAACATCTTTATGTAAAGATGTTTATATAGGTATCTGTCTATCAGCCTTTAAAAAAACAACAAACAAAAATGAAATTTAAAATCAAAATCAAAATCAAAAAAGTTTTATTTCCATATGGGTTACAAAGTAACGCTTAAAGAATTGTCCCTACTTGATGCCTACCACCGGTTCGGGAACTAACCCGGCGAGAAGAACCGGCGTAAGAAACTCGCACGGGGCCATCTTTTAGCAAAAAGATGGAAAATTGTTCTTTTAAAAAAAATGAAGTTGTTTACAATGTGAAACTTAGGTCTATATAATATTGACAAAAGTCAGATACATATTATAGTACATAGGAGTAGCCTTGCAGGTGGTCATCCTATTCCCAAGGTGTGGGATCGTCAATAAAATCATTGACCTTATAATAGGCTTTTGCACACAAACGTTCTTTAACTACTTTTTTAAATTTATTAATGGAAAGATTTTAAACGTTTTCTGGGATTCTATTGTATAGGCGTATACATTGACCTTTAAATGATTTGCTTACTTTACTTAGTCTGATCACCGGTATATCTAGCTTGTGCTTATTTCTAGTGTTTCTACAGTGATTGTCGCTTTTAGTTTTAAAATTACTAATATTCTTTCTAACATATAATACATTATCCAAAATGTATTCAGAAGCGACGGTCAGAATACCTATTTCTTTAAACTTTTCTCTCAGAGATTCAAAGGGGGACATTTTGTAAATTGAACGTGTTGCTCGCTTCTGCAGCACAAATATCGTATTAATGTCTGCGGCACTTCCCCATAAAAGGATGCCGTAAGACATTCTACTATGAAAGTAACTAAAGTAAACAAGTCGCGCCGTGTCTTCGTCAGAAATTTCTCTAATTTTTCTGACTGCATATGCTGCAGTACTGAGCCTATCTGCAAGATTAGCAATATGAGGACCCCACTGTAATTTACTATCTAGTGTTATACCTAGAAATACAGTGGTGTCCACAAGATTCATTTTCTCATCATTTCATCAAAAATAAATAACACCTCAATTAGCGCTCAAACCTCAGACCAATTTTATATAAGACTAGCTTTTGCCCGCGACTTCGTCCGCGTGGAGTTCGGTTTCCATACAAAATTTGAACCCCTTTTTTACCCCCCTAGGTGGCGAATTTTCAAAAATCCTTTCTTAGCGGATGCCTATGTCATTACAACTATCTTATGCATAATTCCAGCAAAATCCGTTCAGTAGTTTCGGCTGTGCGTTGATAGGTGAGTCAGTCAGGTTTGCATTTTATATAAATATTAAGATATTTTGGTACCACAAAAAGGTTGTGAGTTTTTTTCGCATTGCGACCATATCCAAGTAAAACGTTAATGTCATTTTATTTATTATAATTTTATATACAATAATTACTTATAATGGTATTAATTTTTATCTTAATTTTTTTTTTTTATATTAAACATCTGTGGACACGATAGTGCCCCCGCCAAGATAAGCCAAGCAAAGCGCAAGGGCCAGACCACCTTTTCTCGAAGCGTTTTTTGAACCCTCGTAGCTTGGGTTTGGATTACCTATACCAGATAAATGTAATTTTTAGGATAATATGTTCCCAGTAGAAGACTTATTAGACATGTAAAGTTTTGATTGCATATTTCTTATACTTTAGATTTTATTGATGTCTAAAAAGTCCTGATTTCGTCACTGACTCACTGATGATCAACAAATTTATATGGTACTTCCGGATGTCCTAGAAAGCTGAAATTTGATACTTAAGCTTGTATTAATAGTTAGTGCACAACTAACATAATAATTGTCACAGTTACCAATTGTAAAAGATAAAATTAAACTTTAAACAAACTTAACTTTCATCCCCTAGTTTAAGAACTAGGAGATGAAAGTTAAGTTTGTTTAAAAACGCCATCTATCTTGTATATTATGAACTATGTTAGTTTTGTCGTCGTTCGTCGCTTGGATTGGAAACTAATTAACGTAATATTGAAATAATTATTTCCCGAGTATTCTGTAGAGTAAAGGCGTATACTGGTAGAGTCAGAAGCTTTGTTTTACATGAGATCTGATAACTTTTTAACTTTTTGATCTTGGCATCACTTTTTATTTTTGGTGTAATAATTTATTTCCTTTATTAGTAATGATCGCCTTCGAGGCGATCCGAGGCTCTGTAACTCACTTTGAGCCTTCGCGACGTGCAACCGCTATTAATTTAACGTGTCACGACTCACGTTGAATGCCGAGTTGAAAAAAATAAAGGACAGGTTGAAATAATCGCGCAATTAAAAACCATTTGTGTGCGTCCTGTCAGGTGATAGTTAGTACTCTAAAGACGTCTACAGACACACGAATTTGGTACGGAGCGTACAGCGGACCATATCCGCAGACCGAATCCGGTGTCGCTACACACGCACGGATTTGGTACGATGCAGTGGACCGGAAAGCTCGACACTCGTGTGTTCGATTTTGTATTTTTTGAGTTCTATTGCATTAGCACAGAGTTCTATTTACAGTGCTGTTTTTCAACGACGCGATGATTCCCGAAATTCATTGATAACAGGCAGTGATATCAACTCTCAAAAATATTTCTCCCCAAATTTTACCCCTGATAATTATACCATTGACAGGTCTAAGAGATAATAAACTAGAAAGAAAGGTTATGTGTTTAACATAAAGACTTACACGTGAATAACATAAAACTAACTTGTCTTAATCTGATTTCACTCCCAATACATTTTCATATCCCTGACTACATTTAAATAATTTTTATCATTACACATAAATTGATTCATAAGGAGTAAACTCTAAACATCCTGTCCCCAAGTAAACCCCCGTAGATATTTTCCCTAATTTTGGGTGGTAGATCCCTAAGTTGGCAACACTGACACCGTTGTGCGGATGCGGTGCGGACACACACGCACGGATTTGGTACGGAGCGGACCAAATCCGATGCGGACAACAGCGAACTCTTTACCTTCTTCTTATGTTCGCCGGACTGCCCTACACACGCTCGGATTTGGTACGAAGCGTACCAGATCGGCTGTACGCTCCGTACCAAATTCGTGTGTCTGTAGACACCATAAGGTTTATATCAACTTAAATCAATAATTTATTTTTAATATTTTTTATATCTGTGAATTGTTAGGTTTTGTAATATTTTATACATTTTGACTCAGTAAAATTTTAATCTCAATAAACCTCTTAGTTCAGACTTCCGAGTGGTAAGTAGGAAACCATAGAAATACACTACTGAATTTCCACCTTCAGAAAATCCTTTCCAAAGTTAAGAGCTTAACTGATTTCTGAGATAACGTGAGAAGTTCTAATAGAAAAATTTCTAGATATTCCTAATTTAATGTAGTAAAAACTATATATTTTACAAAACTAATTTATTAGACAAAGTATTCTACAAGAAATCATGTGGAGGTGCGTTTTTAAAATGGCTTATTAATACAATATTTAGATAAATTGTATTCATGATTAAAATTAACAAATTTGTTTTTTTTTTATCTAATTATTAATAAGCAACCACAATCTTAATGTACTGTCCGATATTCAAAAAACTTTTCTAGGTGTTGCAAAAAAATATTGTGATTTATTCATAGAACTGAAAGGCAAAGTTACATTTTTATTGATACATTCAAATTTAATTACTTTTGTTAACATACTGTTAACCTATATATTGAATCTTAGTAAAATTTAAACTGTTCCTTCTTTGTAGCGCAATTTAGGTAAATTTTTTCCACGGTGTATGGACCATCTGAAAATTAAATAAAATGGTAAATAATTATTATACCTGAAAACCACTGTGAAAAAATTTCAATATTACGAGTATGATCAATCAATTTGTTCATACACTTCATCTGTCTCGATCTCTCTTCACCAAAAATATTGGCATCTCTTTCACACCTGGGACATCCATGGCCTACTCGATTGTCAGAACATTCAAGGAAATAAGATAATAATTCCATCAAGACGTATTACAAAAAAATAATCGCTTATTCGGCATCAACAATTGAATACAACTAACGTTTTTTTTTAATTATTCGAAGATAATGATATACGCATTACTGTTGTATCATTTATTCAAATCCAATACTAAAAAAAATTCGTATCAATTATCAAACTAATCTAGATACTATACATTATTAACTTACCAATTTCATACCACACTCTGCTTGATATGCCAGAGTCACTCCTAGATGCAGTGATAGCTTCTCTCAAAGCTAAAGCAATGCCAACGCCCATACAGGTAGCTGGCTCTCCCACGACTACAAAAATAAAGCAGAATTAAATAAATCAAATTATTAAAATTGCAGTCATTATCATTAATAGTGGTTCTAAATTAGTTACTTGCCTTTTGCACCGAATATTCTAGGTGTGCTATATGAACCCTTACGGAAGGAAACTCTGAAGTCCTGTGGGATATCTCGCGCTTGTGGAACATGATATTCCCAAGTACGGTCAGTTAATACCTCTCCCGTTAAATGATCATAGACCATTTCCTCGCAAGTCCAGTAACCAACTCCCATGATAAATGCTCCCTCGATCTTAAAGAAAAATATTTTTAACGAAACCAATATTTTTCTTATAAATATTATATTCAGATACAAAATAATAATAATAATATTAACACCTACTTGACCAATGTCGATATCAGGATTCATACTACGCCCTGTATCTTCCATTAAATCGACTCTTGTTATTTCATGTTCTCCAGTTAGCACGTCTATTTCAACTTCAGATAACGTTACTCCGTAAACATCAATATTTTCTGTGTCTAGAGCATTGACGATCGCATGTGCTTGTAAATCAATATCAGCAGTAAAAGCAGCTCTTACTAGCACTTCCCAAGAAACATCACCCATTCTAGCTCTAATAGGAGCTAATCTGAGAAGGATCTGCTCACAGCATTTTTGGACACCGATTCCACTGTTTTGAGTAGTTAAACTGCCTCCAGTAGTAAAGCAATTAGGAGTTATTACAGTATCATTGGGTTTGACTTGAATCTTTTCTATTGGAATTTTAAAATAGTAAGCGCATATTTGTGCCGCTTTAGTATTTATGCCTTGTCCCATTTCTACTCCACCGTGTGATATTGAAACTGTTCCATCCTCATGGTAGACACTAAGGTTAACGTCGTAGTACTGATTTCCAACTGGTGACCACCTTAGAAACGTAAATCTTAGGCCTCGTTTCTTCCATCGATTTTCTCTGTTAAACTTCTCCACAGTCTCTCTTCTTTCTCTATAGTTTGCTCTTTCTATAATAGCATTAGCCATTTCTTGAATAGCACTACTTCTTGCTCTATCTAAATTAGCTAGTCGAACATTCAGAGGATCTAACCCTAATTCGTAAGCTATTTGTTCGATTATCATTTCCGTGGCAACAACGTTTTCCAATGTTCCTGAAATAATAATATTATAATTCCTGCAGTTGTTTTACTAACTATAGATTTATTTAGTAACATTTTTTTTTTATAGTGGAACAATATTTTGTAATAATGTAAATAGACCTAAAACCAACCCTAAAAAGGAAATTACCAACCAGGAGAGCGACACCAAGTATTGGAGGCTGTATCTGTGACGGTATTGAATGAAGTGTAGTTCCAGGGTCCCCGGTCGTAACAATTGTAGTATGCGTCCATGCCATAGAAAGTGAAATTTTCATTGTATATATAGCCATTGTCTGAGTATATTGAAAAATTTATATACTGAATTACACCATTATCATTGACGCCTACCTAAAATATACAATTATTGCTTTAATGATGAAATGATACTAGTAAGACGTATATTAAAAAAAAATAGTTTTAGAAATAATTTAAAGTTGAGCTGCAAATAAATTACGCATTGTAGATTAATAAAAAATATCAAAAAGTAATAACCTTGAGATACTTGCCTCAAAATCTGTAGAATTTGGTAACCTTTTACCAACGGCCCTCATGTTAGTCCTCATAGACTGTATAAACCTACAAGGCCTATTGAGCTTATAAACCACGAGATTGCACGCCACGGCTTGTTGAGTAGCCCGAGTAATTTTTAAGCCATATGCGCCTCCGAGCCTCCTTATTATTACGTCAATCCTAAATAAAAAGGCCAATGTAGGTTAAGACTTTCTGCCACATATTTAACTTATTAATCGATAAACAATAAAAAAAAATTAATGCATAAACCTACTTATTCATATCCATTTTCAAAGATTGAGATGTCATATTTTGAACGGAATCTATCCACTGTGAAGAGGAGTAAACTCTAAGTCCTTCTTCTGTAGGATGTGAAACACAAACCAATGTTTCCATACAAAAGTGATATTGTGAATAAATAGTTTTCTCTCCAGTAATCACACGTTGCACGTTTGGACCCACTCTCGTAGCTGGTATGTTGAATGATAACGTATTTCTTGACGGATCTCTTTTAGCTTCTTTTATATCTATCACAGGCTTTTTTACATCTGAATACGTTACATATACTAACTTGGAAGCTATTTGAGCTAATCTTTCTGTTTCTGCGACAATGATACCTAAAGGCTGGTTATAATATTTAACGTCACCATTGCACAACACTTCTTCGTTAAGTTTAAAAAGTGTTATGTATTTTTCATCAACTGGCGTGTAACTATTTATGCCAGGTATGTCAGCTGCTGTGTAAAATGCAATCACACCTGGGCGTTCCTGTAAATTTTATTTAATTATTAAAAATATTTATAATATTTTAAAATTTTCAATACATTTTACTTATTGTTCACCTACCAATGCTTTACTAGGATCTATTTTGACTATTTTACCCAGCGGGACTGTAGTAAGTACGAAACATGCGTAAACTTCTCCAGGTAATGTGGGTACGTCTTCTGAATATTTTGCCTCTCCAGAACACTGAAGCTAAAAAGATTAATGATGGCGTAAGAAATATGCGTCATTTTGACTACAAAAAAAAATTAAGAATTTATAAATATCTTAAATTCCCTCTTTACTTACCACGCCCTCTAATTTCGGTATTGGTTGATTTATAGGATACGTAGATGGATCTGTTTCGAAGTCCTGTTGTGCTTTAGACAACGGCCTTGATTCATGCAGTTTTATGGCTCCACTTGCATAGTAAGAGTTAATTTTCTGTTTTGGAGCTAATGCTAAAAGACCCTTTATAAAATATAAGAAACATCTTTTATCAAACATGACATGCGATGCTTTAAATTAATCGAGAGTGATCGAATGAAAATTCAAAAGTTATCTTAAAACTTTAATGCTGCTTACTTTATAGAAGAGTGCTAAAGCCAGTTGTTTTCGATATTCTACCGATGGGTTCGGTGGCATTGGGACAACAAAGAGATCTAATTCTTTATCCAAAACTTCTAGTGTCCCCTGTAATGTGTCATTTGTGAAAAGTTCTCGTCCAACAATATAACTTTCAGTTCTTGCTGCTCTAGTGAAAATAGGAGATAGGCCACCATAGGCAATTCTACATTCCAAAACTTTCCTATTTTTTCTATCAATTTTATATAAAAAGCCACAATTTACGTAGGCATGTGAGTTTTGTGCGCGAGGCATTATCTAAAAATTAAAATTTATAAATATTTACAAAACTTTTGCATTTTTTTTTATATTTTGTTTCTAGTATAATGTATATAAACTTGTTATGCAATAATACCTTATCGGTCCAAATTTTATACTGGCTGTTCAAAGGTGGAAAAAGAACATTTAATAATACTTTTCCAGTCATATCTTTTTGAAGAAATTGATGCATAGGAACTACTTCCATAAGACCTTGTCCATGCACTAAAAATCACAGATAGAAAGTTTAAAAAATTTCTAAAACTATTTAAGTATTTCTTGGAAATCAACTGCAATATCATAATTAGCAAAGAGGTTTCTTACATATAGTTAGTTCTGCTCCCACAGTAGACAATAACAAAAATATGTCAGACTGAAATTCAGGATGATGGTGCTTTACCATTAAGTTACCTGCCAACGTTCCTATCTGAAAGAAAATAATATTTAGGTAACTCGAAACTTAAATATTAAATCAATTAACTTTTCTAAACCAAAAAACACTTTTAACGTTATACGGCCGAATAATAATAACAACTAACGTTTTTAACAGGTATATGGGCAACCAATTCCAAATGTTCATTTAGCACCCTCAAGTAAGAAAAATATTCATCTTCACTGACTTCATCAAATATTTCCATAACTTTAGTAAGTGTTGTGCCGGCACCGACCGCCAGATTTTGATCAATGTAATGGCCCTGAAGCTCCCACACACTAGATATGTCTATGAGTAATCTTGGATACTCCAATAAAGGAACAACACCTGAAAATAATCAAAAACCTTTTGTTATATTATACAAAAAAATATATATATTTTAGGAAATTAAATTGCAATTACATTAAAGTTTGATGAAACTGATATTTAATTACTTTACCTTTTCCAGTATTCCCATTAATCAACATATAAGAATTAGTTCCTTTTTCCATGAATATATTAAAAATATCAATTAATAACTCTACTCTGTACCAATTCCTGTGATCATGTAGCTCTATTTCTATAACTTTATTTGGCACTTCATCTTTTGTTACAAGATACCAATCTTTGTCTAATTTACTGTTGGTTGGTTTTTGACATTTGCTTATTTTATTTATTTTTTCACAAACTTTCAGATCTTCAATGTCTACTATGTTGCTAGGCGGTGCATCTGTACCAAATTTCTTGAAAGCGTCCAAGATAGGTCTATAACCTGTACATCTGCATATGTTGCTTGACAGGTCTTTTTCGATTTCTAACATAGTACGAGGTTTTGTTTTTAGTAAGCTATTAAAAAAATACATTAATAATGTACTTCATAATTACAACAAAATAATTTTTATTCATTTTTGTTTTTACTGCTTCTTTTAATTACCTGTACATGGCCATGACCCACCCGGGGCTGCAGTAGCCGCACTGCGTGCCGTTATCTCTGGCGAGGGTGACCTGCAGCGGGTGGTATCCCAGCAGCCGGTTCCCGATGTGCTCTATCGTGCTGATCTCCCAGTCTTGGCATGAAGTTATTGACACCATACACTATTGATAAATAAATGATTAAGATTGAAATTTAGATTAAATTTAAATTTAAATCCATACCTTTCCTATTTAAATATATAACTTACAGAGTTAACTCCTTGCACAATATGTCTCCCAAAAGCTGCGTCGTCTGAGGGTCTAGAGTAGCTCACTATACAAGCTCCGCACCCGGCTTCCTTGCACATGTACTTGGTGCCGCGCAGTTCCGCGACCTTCCGGATATAATCCAGAAGAGTCGTTGTTGAGGACACTTCATGCCCAACTTAAAGAAAAAAAAACAAATAAATGTTTAATGTAATTTTTTCATGAAGAATATAGATATAGTTTTGTGAAACATTTTTGTTTTAATTACCTACCTGAATGTTTTACGCCATTGATTTTAAAAGTCACCCGGTCCATTTTTGGCGGGCGTTTTCGACGAATACCTCTAGTATCTTGTAATGAACTCTTCTGTCTGTTTAAATTATTCAAGTAGGTATGCTAATATGCATACCTACTTGAATAATTTAAACAGACGAATGTATGGAATTTTGTAAGAACCGTCAGCAAAGAAAGTAACTCTGCTGTATTCACGTTTTTATTTTTAAGCCTGTATGCAAATATTAATTATAAATATTTAACAGCCTCCGTGGTCTAGTGGTTAGAGCTCGGCTCTAGATTCGGAGGCCGTGGGTTCGATTCCCGCATTGTAGCAACTAAAAAGTTGTTTGCAAGTTTGGTTAGGACAATGCAGGTTAATCACCTGATTGTCTAACAAGAAAGATGATTCATGCGTCGGATGGGAAAGTAAAAAGTCGGACCTGCGCCTAATCTCTTGTCACCCGTGTCGGTCTTCCGTCCCACTGGGTTATGAGAGTAAAGGAAGAGAGAGTGCTCTTGTGTACTAGGCACACACGTGGGCACTATAAAACTACTCCTCCGTAACTAGGCTTGGTTTTAATGAAACCGGCCGCAATCACCGAAATAAGTGTAGAGTATTGCTTGTATATCTAGTCTTGCCATAAATACTGAAACAAAGAAAAAAAAAATCTATTGCAAAGTGGACTCCATTGGCTGCAATACAGTCCTTTAAACGTTGAGGCCAGTTATCAATAAAGCATGCACTCTTTCCATGGGAAATTTCTTCACTGCCAATCGTACGAATTGTTTTATTGACTCCAAATTATTATGGCGTTTAGAGCAAGCTGTACTCACAGTAATAATACACAAAATTTCTTGCACTATTTCCACTTTAATAAGTATTTTACATTAATTTTAATATGTTACACGACCGGTTTCGACAACGTCATCATCAGGTGTAACATATTAAAATTAATGTAAAATACTTATTAAAGTGGAAATAGTGCAAGAAATTTTGTGTATTATTACTGTGAAACATGAATTTCCACCAAGAACCTACATTACAATCAATAACAAGCTGTACTGTCTAAAACTGATCATAAATCATAATCCAGCGGATTAATTAAGATCGGGACTAGACGACGGCCAGTCTTCAGCTCTGATGAAGACCAAAACGTTCATTTCCAGTCAAGACTACGTAGACCGAGCTTTATAACCCGCCGCCGAGTCTTGCTGGAAGGACCATTCTTGGTTATCGAACGTGGTGTTGTTAAGAGGCTTCACGAATGATATCTTGATACACTTGTGCCGATGTTTTGATACCTTTTTCACAAAAGTATGGCTCAGTCACTCCTTCATAGCTATTACCCCACCGAACCATCACTGAAGTCGGATAGTGCCCACGTTACACATTGTCGACTAATTGGGAAGCTTCTTTAGAGCTTTGAGCATAAATATGGTCATTTCGTTTGTTAAAATGTTGCTTAGTTGTAAAAAAAAATATCATCCGTAAACAAATATTTTCTGTGACCTCCCTTTGCGTACCGCTTCAGTAGTTGTTTTCATTTTACCACCCCATTCGTTTTTAAATGATCAGTTAAGAAATGAACTGTACGTCTTTTATAGGCTTCAAGTCCTGAGTCATCTTTTAAAATACGCGACATGGTTCTAGGTGCTATCTTCATCTCCCGAGATGAAATCTTTTGCTTTTGGACAGGATTTCTGCGAATTCTTTCCCTTACTGTTTTGATCACCTTTTTCATACGAACACTACGTGGACGGTCAGATCTTTTTCTGTCACAAACAGAGGAGGTCTCATTGTACTAGTTAATAGCCCGGTTCACAAACATTTTACTAATACCAAGCGTATGGAGAGTTTTATAAATAGCATTTGGCTCCATACCTACTTTGTGTTATGCACTCACAGCGATTCGGTTCTCTTTATCACCCCATTCCATTTCAATATCGCAAAATATTGTACAATGTATTACCGCCAAAATGAGAAAACACAATGAACAATCATATAAAAATGACAGATTCCAAATTCAAATGTAATATTTTGTTTATTTTTAATTGTAACAGTATTAAGTTATGGCCAGACTAAGTATTTAAACAAAAGTTAATTCCTGAAAGTTTGGATAGTGACTGAAAAAAACATCCTGTATAATGAAGTAGTTGTATGAAACAAATTGTAAAAACTGTTAGACTGTAAAATAGCTAACGAGATTGTAAAAATATGTCGAAAGATTCATAACTATATATTTATAATCTAACGAAAAATAATGTGTTAAATTTTATGCAGCTTATTCGTGTCCGAAGTCTATCAATATTTTACAATTTCACTAGTAATATTACAATCTAATGGTTTTTACAATTTTATGCAGCTTATTCGTGTCCGAAGTCTATCAATATTTTACAATTTCACTAGTAATATTACAATCTAATGGTTTTTACAATTTTACTGTGACATAATATACACGTTTTCACAATGACGTTTGTAAGACGAACCCCATCTTGTTCTACAGCCAATTAGAAGGTCATTGTCTACAGCAGTTAATTTGAGAAACTTGTGTGACTTGTTTGTTTATTTGCGACTTAAATGTTATTGTAATATATTTTATATTACATGTTGTCGATTAAAGTCATACCCTGACTACAACCAACCTTGTTGTCGCATTGGAAACGAAACGCCGAAGTAGAAAGCTACAACACATGAAAACATTTACATTTTTTTTGTATTCTCCTTTAATAAGTAATCAACTGAATAAATCTTATTTAAAATCATAACAAAACTTTCCTATGCAAACTTAGTTTCACTCCTAATAATAATTAACGGCCCCCTACTAATCTCATGCCAAAAGTATGCGCACCGTACCTATTTATATTCGTAATCGAAGCAAAACATAGACAAATTTAATATGCAATAGGGGATTCTACTTTTTTTTAATTGCATAAATGAATAGTACTCATAAGCATAGCTGGGCATTAACTCGTTAATCCGTTAATCGTTAATTAACGAAGTTAACATTTTGATTAACGGATTAACTTTTAAGTTAACTTTTAAAAATGTTAACGGACACGTTAACTTCCGTTAATACGAAGAGAAGTCCGTTACTCGTTAATCCAATGCCTACTATTTACCGCACGGCACCGCGGCGCGGCGCAAAAAACAGGTTCAGTAGCGTGTCAAGCCATGTTCAAGTAATAGAATTCGTGTGATATTACACACGGTGCTGCTGCACCATTCATTCACACGAACCATTTGAAGCCACTTTTGACCCCCTTATATTTCAAAAACTATTTCACATAAACGTGTCAAATTTGGCTCATATATTCAGACTTGCGAGATTTCAAGAGAACTCAAACGGTTATTTAGATATTAACGTCCAAAAATCGTCATTTTTATCACTGACAGACCTATAGATCAAAACTCTAACCCAGTTCCAGGTGACCTAGAAAGTTCAAATTTGGCATGCAGATAGGTAATTAGGTGAATACAAAGGAATAAATCAGAAACTGGTAATTTTTTATCATTTCATTAGAATTTTTCACTTAATTGATTCTAGTCCACTGACTCAGCCGAAAAAATATGCAAGCGTCGCTGCTTGCCCCGCGCCGCCTCCGCGGGTGAAAACGAGGGGGGTGAAAGAGGGCCACAAGGCTGAACCTCTTCGACTCGACAAGGATGAGTGCAGGAAGTGCGATGAGGAGGGCTTCACACTGGTGGAGAGAAGAAAGAAGAGGAAGCCCGCCGTCCGCAACCACCGCGGCACCGCACCCAGCGGACCCGAGGAGCGTCTGCGGTGTGAGGTACCCGCAATGCCGCTATACGTGTCCCGCCTGCACTGGTCCACGACAGTAGAGGACGTAGTGGACTACATCCGGAAGAAGACGTTTTTCACCTTAAGGGTCGAACGCTTGGAGTTTCGCCACAAGGTTAACTTTAGTTCCTTTGTGGTGAGAGTACCAACGCATCTTCTACCGACCTTTGAGGTGGAGGAATTCTGGCCGACGGACGTGGTCTACCGAAGGTTTAGGGGGAGGCTCCCTAATGAAGCGCGCATCACGTCGCCGACTTTACGTGATAAACATGTGTGTTAGTGAGTGTGAGTGTAGATTATAGTTTTAGAATAGTATATGTATAGTAGTAGTTATAATATAAAATATATACCCGATATATCTGGTACTCGTAACACAAGTTAATCTTAGCACGGGACTAGATAGTCGTGGTATATATATTAATATAGTTATGTATAATATTACTATTTTGTATCTATATTGTTATTAGTATAAATTAATTATGCGTGTATTGTATTTGTATAAAATATAATTATATCCGTTGTCTGATACCCGTAACACAAGTTCTACTTAGCACGGGATTAGATCGACGTGATATATATTATTTAATTATGTATTAATAATGTTTGTATATATTTTTTTGTGTGTGTGTGAATATTAGGAACACTTAACTTTGATATTAATTTTGTTATAAATAAGTACCTACTAATAATTTATGTACAAAAAGTAATGATATCCTATCAAAAACATAAATGTGAAGTGAGAGCCAAGTTCAATAATATGATATAATATGCCTTGGTTGTTGACTTCAACGACAAAAGAACTGAGATCTAAATGGGTGCCAAGTTCAATGGTCAGTCCTGACATTTATTTATAACAATATAAAAAATAATTTCTTCTCATAACTTAGGATAATTTATTATAGCCTAAGGTCTGACTTAAAAACTATTTCATATACGAATTATATTATAGCCTTGGGAAGTTCTAAACCTGTTACTTGTCGGTTCTTATTTTATTATACCGAAAATTTGGCTTGTTGGTAGTAATTAGCCATCGAACATAATAATTCGTATATGAGAACTAGTCAAGTATGACCTTAGGCTACAATATATTACCTAAGTTAATTAGAAGAAATTATATTTTATGTTGTTATAAACAAATTTTAGGACTGACCATTGAACTTGGCACCCATTTAGATCTCACTTTTTTGTCGTTGAAGTCACCAACCAAGGCATATTATTGAACTTGGCTCTCGTTTCACATTTATGTTTTTGATAGGATAAATAACTGTCAGTGATCATTTGCGTGTTGATAATGAAGAGTGCAGTGTAATTTAGTAAGATAGAAAAAGTGTACTGTGCAGTGTAGTAATTAAAAGCATATCATGGAAGACATGGAATCGGATTCCAGCGGTCCTGATGAGAATCCATGGCCTCATTTGACTTCAACATGTTAATGTTCATGAAGGGGAATATGCACCTTATACCCGACGATTAAATTACACATACAAGTATATTTTTGTTTTGTTCCTAACATGTTAACCTCCAGAACCTAAACCAACAGGTTTTATAAATTCACTCACTAACGCAACGAGATAAAAATGCAATTTTACACATATTAACGGATTAACGATTAACGTTAACTTGCGTTAATTCTTCCGAAATGTAACGCTTTAACGTTTAACGAAGCTAACTTTTTTTGTAGCGGATTAACGATTAACGAAGTTAACTATTTGATTAACGGTGCCCAGCTATGCTCATAAGGGTTCCTCAAGTATTACGGAACCCTAAAAAGATAAGTCAAAAATATGTAATGACGAATTAATATTATAGCTTTATATAAAACTTACTGTGGAATTCTGCTTACGAGAGAATCCTACTACATAATATTATAAATGTGAAAGTTTGTGATGTATTTTTGTTCCTTTTGTTTTTGTTGTGATGTAGTTTTGTATGGATGGATTTTTGTTCCTCTTTCACGCAAAAACTACTAAATGGATTTCGATGAAAATTGGTATGGTAGTTAGTAGTTTTAAAACATAGGCTTCTTTTATCCCGAAAAAGTACAGTGTTCCCGAGGGATACAGTATTTACGCGGGCGGAGCCGCGGGCAACATTAGCCTGTTGCCCGCGTATTGCCATAGATTATAACTTTAGCACAATTTTTTTTGAGTTATCCGTCCCACTGGATTACGAGAGTAAATAAAGAGAGAGTGCTCTTGTGTACTGCGCACACACTTGGGCACTATAAAATTACTCCTGCGTAACTGGCCTGGTTTCAATGAAACCAGCCATCGTCACCGAAATCGGTGAGGAGTTATTATCTGTCTATATCTATATAACGTCGCGTCGCCTCCGAAAATCAATAGGCAATCGGACAAATTTTTTTAAATTGTATAAATGAATAGTACTCTTAAATATGAGTAACTTCTCAGAAGAAACCGTATAGGTATCAAGTCAATATTTTCAAAGGTACAGCGATTTGTATAAAAAATTTCGCGAAGCTCCTAAAAACGCTCCATACTAAAGTCGACCTACAAAGGACGTCACTTGTAGGTTATAGTATATGAAGTATATGGCCGCCGGAATATATTTGTAAATATCTCCCATATTTGTGCGTTTAAGTTCATACTAACCATAATGAATGTTTTTGTATATGATGTGAGTAAACTAATGATGTAGGTTTTGTTTGCCAATTTCGCAAAAAAAAATTTTTTTGGTACTTACTTTTTAAATGTATTTTATTAGTAAACTACACATAAAATAATATTTTTTTTACATTTACCAAGTAGTAATGCCTCAATATTTCTGAATATATTAATGAAACCAAATATTTCAGATGTAGTCCGATCCCCTATTACGGATACTTCGGGCACATGACTCACTGCTTGTGTAAGGACGTTTAGACAAAAAAATATTTGTCATACTCATAGTAAAAAATCATTTAATGTAAAAGTCAAGAACGACTAAACCTATTTGGCTGAAAATTGGTGGGGAGATATTTTAAGACCAGGAAAAGGACATATACTTTTTATTCCGTTCCCGAGAGGCTCGACCGATTTGACTAATTTTGGTCTTGAAGTAATTGTGGAAGTTCAGGGAATTACCTTCCCTATATTTGTTTATTCCCTATATAGTGAGTAATATTGGAAAAGGTGTAGGTTGTAGGAGTATAGGAGTAGGTGTAGTTATTTAATCATTTCAGTTTATATTTAAGACAGAACAACGTGTGTCGGGACAGCTAGTTTTAGGATAAATCATAATAATTATTTTGATACAAAATATTATCAAATATTTTTTCAAAAAAAAAACATCTAGTTATAAGCTTATAGCACGATAATTATATAATGCGGCGATGTGGTTCGCCACCCATCACGTCTCATTTCTCGCGGAGGCGGACCATGGAGAGCCGCTTTGCTACGTTGAATGTAAGAAGAGGAATCTATGGTAAGAATGAAAGTGTACGAAGCGATACAATTATGTAAGGATCGTAGCAAGTGGAAAGAAGTGGTCTCTGCCTACCCCTACGGGAAAAAGGCGTGATTATATGTATGTATGTAACGTGTAATTATACACGTTAGAAACTGATATAAAAACTTGCAAAATTAGTTTCGTGTAAACGGACGCTATCCGTCCTCATTTCATGCATGCGTTCACAACGTTGCAATTTTATTCAACAATGTAAGCTAATGTGATGAATATATCATACATAATTATGTACTACTTTGTACTGATAACTGTTATTGAAGGTGAACAAACTTGAAAAGTTCTATCGGCAACCAGTTAAAATAAGTTATAAAATATTCACTGTGAAAGTAATTTTTCCATTTCGAAGTGCAGGAAGCCCTAAAAGTTGGAGCTTTTGGATTATTAGTATTCCAGCGACTGCCTGGGTGAGGTGTGATCGAAGCTCGAACTCCAGCCGACGACGGAGGTTATATTTTTGTAGACATGCCAAAACCTCCTAGTGCTGCCAGCAATTACTTTTAAGCCGACTTTAATAAAAGTAGGTAGTTCTCAATTCAAGTGTATTATTTTTTATTTTGTTACCTCCCAAATTTCGAGTGGGTAAAAATTTTTAACTGCTAAATTATGTCTGTGGCTCTGATAGATTTTTCATACAATATCTGTCAAAGTCACATATGTTAAAATTCATCAGTTAAAATTTATCTGAAGTTAAAATTTATCTGAAGAATAGCAATATAATCGAAGGTAAGTTTAATTAGAAACAAGATTTTAATTATTTCAATGTTTCAATGTAAGAAACAACATTAATATTATTTCAAAAATTAACGTAATAATCGTAGCTACTTCAGGTTGTGGCAACATCTATGTCTATTATTATCATTGACTCGATCAGTTTGAACACAAAAGATGTGAGTGAGTTTTGAAAGTTTTTGGATTTTCCGGGCTTTGTCGGAGCCAGATAATATACATGGGAAGTGGCTCGAGTTTATTCTTTACGTGTTTGTTTGCTATAGGTAAAAGTAACTTTGAACCAACGGGGCTAATGTGGTTTTATTTTTCACTTTTGTTTACGAATACAGTATTCCTTACTATTATGAAAACAAAAGTTTTCACAGAAAATAAAGATGTTAATATTGATAAGAAAGAAAGATGATAATATTGTACCTACTTATTTATAATCTTTGAGAGTTTAAATTATGGTAATCATTGGTGACGATAACTTTGATTATATTTTATTACATAGATACGTAATATTTACAAAACTGACAATATTTCTGTGCCACGACACACATTGACATGGGACGCGTGTCAATGTGTCAACGTCGCATAGTAACACAAAACACGCTATTACTCGCGAAGCACACTAACCAAAATTGGCCCGACAAAACTGACAATATTTCTGTGCCACGACACACATTGACATGGGACGCGTGTCAATGTGTCAACGTCGCATAGTAACACAAAACACGCTATTACTCGCGGAGCACACTAACCAAAATTGGCCCGACTCGGGCCAATTTGAGTCTTCATTGTTACGCGTTTATAACATATCTACCTCTTTTTAATATTATATATATCTATGGACGATAATCATTTTATTTCAGACAGTTCGTCTGCTCGATTGCCAGTATTACTCATAAAAGTACTAAGTTAATAAAAAAATTGAGGCACAGTATTCTGTATGCATTTTAATTTCAATAATTTTTCTTAATTTTCTAATAAGGAACCATAAAAGTAAGACGGCAATTATGCACCTTCAGCAAATTTTAATTTCTTGAGGACCAGAATTCTTCCGAGTTTTGTAACGTGTCGGTGTCAATGCCGTTTTATAGGTGTACCAGAATCTCATGGCAAATAGGGAAATAAAATTTTGTAGTGTGCAATACTGGGGAAATTGGATTAAACGATCTTGATACTGGTTAATTTTTAATTATGTCTTTAGTATTATTGAACATGAATTATAATAAGACTGTGTGAAGAATGTTCGGTGTATAATATAGAAAACTAGCTTTTGTCCGCGGCTTTGCCCGCGTGGAATAGTGTTCTTGGAGAAAAAACTACTTCGGCGAATAACTCTCTACCTACTTACAGCAATATTGAAAATGTTTTTAGGTTTGCCCAATGCAAATTGTTAAAAATGGGACCCTATCACCTCGACACGACATGCGCGACCACTTGATAATATACTTACATAATATTATATTTATTGCACTTGAATTTAAGTTTTACCATAATCTTAAAGACTAAATACTTAAAGACTATTATTTTAAAAACTCGCATCAAAATCCGTTGCGTAGATTTAAAGATCTAAGCATACAAGATTAAGCATACAATATACTATACCTACATAGGGACAGACAGATAAAGCGATTTGTTTTATACTATGTACTATGTAGTAAGTTATTTGACATTCCAACAAAACTAACAAACCACCTCTGGATATTCCATAAGAATTAAGAACTGCAGTTACTATTATGTATTCTGGGCTGCAGTTCAAAATATTCGTGAACCTCTTTATACTGTATACGTCCCGCGTTTTCGATAGCGCGATGTAGAAACGCGAGAGCCCGCGCCGCGCAGCAACACTATATCCCTGCATTTTAAATCTGTAATATCTTCGAAAATATTCATTTAAATTACATGCCGTAAAGGGCAGTATTGATCTATCTTAAATGCACAATATATTTAAGGTACTTAATTGGATAAGGATTAATACTGTATTGCTTAAAATCGCTTTGTAAATAACCTATTTAATTAAAATCAAAGTAAAGGATAAAAAAATGGTTATTGTGGGTTATCCCTAAGAGATAGACATATGCCATCGCGGACTTTTTTGTAGGCTTTTTAAAGATGAATACAACTGTAGTACATAATTTTGATCTATCTCGTAGTGTTCAGCCAGCATTTTCAATGTAAGCGCAAAATATGTGATTTTTCAGGACTTTAGAAACCTCTAAAATTATTTGTGTACCTCTACTATGTTATGCATGTTATATACCTAAAAACCTTCCTGTTAAATCACTCCATCTGTTAAAAAACCGGCATCAAAATCCGTTGCGTAGTTTTAAAGATTTAAGCAAACATAGGTGACAGAAAAAAAAGGACTTTGTTTTATACTATGTAATGATAATGATATTTCATGAAAAATAAATCAATCGTGAATTACTTTATATACTTACTAGCGAACCGCCCCGGCTTCGCACGTGTACAATACTGATACTAATACTACAGAATGTCTTTGAACCTCTACCAAACGGGCGAAATTTAGTCAAAAGTACAAAACAAACAAAAACAAATTAATATAGGTACCTACTAAAACTCAATGTAATAAGTAGGTGGGTATACTTTTATCGTATGAAATACATATACTCTTCAGGACTAACAATACAACAAACACTAAATAAATAGGTATTCAAGTAACTATCCATCATCATAATTCATAGTTACAACAAACACAAAACAAAAAAAAATACCCAATAATCTAAACTCCGCACGCGCACCCCCGCCTTGGTGACGCCCACTTCGCAACGGGCCGTGCAGCAGAAATCGTTATATTTTAATTTCGCCATAACTTTAAAACCAAACATCCAATTTTAATCATTCAAAGACCAAATATTATCTACATAAACTGTACTTAGTGATGAAATAATTTATTTTGATAAGGATTAATAGCATGAGTAAAATAAACGCGTTTAAATATAGTCAAAAAAAAAAATCAAGATTTCTAAATAAAAAAATGGTTGTTGTGCCTCACTCGACATAGATAGGTATAGTGTGTCGCGGACTTTTTTGTAGATATTTATAAGATCTACAATTAATTAGAACATTTTATGGTTCTATTTTTTATAGTTTAGGCAGCGTACGCAAAATAAGTAACTTTTCTGGTTGATTTTTTACACCTTGTGTCCGAAAAACCCAAATAACTTACGGAACCCTATTTTTTTCCAAAATAAAATTTAGCCTATGTTACTCGTGGATAATGTAGCTTTCGAATGGTGAAAGAATTTTTGAAATCGGTCCAGTACTTTTTGAGCCTATTCATTACAAACAAACAAACAAACAAACATACAAACAAAGTTTTCCTCTTTATAATATTAGTATAGATTTATTACAAATAACATACAATTAAATTGGTAACAGTTTATTTAATGTTGGAATTTCCTTCCGAACTGTATATAACTCGTTTACTTTATTCCTAATCAACTATAAATCTAAACTGTCTTATGTTGATTTTCTTTTTTCCTCCTCTCCTCCTTTTACCAGGCATGGAAAACAAACCATCATTCGATGTGCCATCAGCTACGATTCACCTTATTGTAGTACTGGAAACACATTTAAAGAAGTCACAATAATTACCTAAGAAAATATAAAAAAACTAAAAGTATCAAAACAACTCACTCTAACTTACCGGTCAACTCTACCACAAGCTTTAAATTATAAGATTGAGTTCGATTTACACCTTCTTCTTTCTGTATTTTACTATAGACATAGAAAACAATATTTCTCGCTTGAGATCGAATTGCCTTTTTGGATATTTTCACAAAAACAACAAATTCCAAGAACATAATCACAAAATTTTAACAGCGGTTGACAGATCACGTACTTTGATTTGACGTGTCATACTTGACATTGCCATATGAAAATCATTAAATTAATTAATATTATGTTTATAGCAGTTTTTCCGCTAAATAATACCCACAACCTGCAAGCAAATGTGTGAGTGCACGCATAAGCATGCGTAACGCACCTCCCTCCTCCCACACTGCTTATGCGTGCACTCAGATGCAAGATCGTGCAAACACCACCACCACACAAGCAACAATGTCGGCAAGATCGTGCAAAGCCCCACACCACCATGCAGGTTGCAAAACTCGACGCGCGTTTCGCCCCGAACCCGGAGCATCCTCAGGAAGTGGACCTGCGAACAAAGTTCGTTAGTCATGAAAATCACATTTTTTATTTTTTTTTAAATGCCATCAGATTCTGGTAGACCTATAATAATTTATAGGTACGTACGGTAGGAGGTAGATAAGAATAATTACTTGAAGAAGTAAAATATATTGGAAAAAAAATTTATTAAAATCAGTGAAAAACCTGTTGAAAATAAAAGTTTATTACGTATATCTACGAATTGATTAGTAAAATTTAAATTGTTCCTTATTTGTGACGCCATTTAAATAAATATTTTCCATAGAGTAAGGGCCGTCTGAAAAAAAAATAACTCATTAAGTAAGTAGTTCAAATTGTGTAATTATTCTATGCCAGATTATATATTATACTAACCAATCTCATACCAAATGGTGCTTGATATCCCAGAGTTGGTCCTTGCAGAAGTTATAGCTTCTCTTAAAGCTAAGGGAACACTCACGCCCATACAAGTAGTCGGTTCTCCAACAACTAAAGTATGAAATCTACTTTTATTTCTTTAAATCAATTTTATGAATTAAAATAAAAAGTAGTTTGAGTTTAAATTATAACAGATTTATGCTAGGGTTACCTTTAGCACCCAGCGCCCTTGGGGTACTAAATGATCCTTTTCGAAAATATACCCTTAGTCTTGTGGGATATCTCTAGCTTGTGGTATATGGTATTCCCAAGTATAATCACTTAAAACTTCCGCAGTTTGTGGATCATAAACCATTCTCTCGCAAGTCTAATAACCGACTCCCATGATAAACGCTCCTTCAACCTTAAAAAGTAAGTAATATTATTATTATCTTGATATTGTATTAATTTCAGAAGTCAAAAACGAAAAGTTGCATCTAATAATTAAAATCCCCATGCAAAAGAAGTGCTTACTTGGCCAATATCAATATCAGGATTCAAACTTCGCCCCGTGTCTTCAATCAAATCGACTCTTATAATTTCATGTTCCCCTGTTAAAATATCTATCTCTACTCCAGCTAATGTTACTCCATAAACGTCAATGTTTTCTTCGTCACTAGCATTGAGCAATCCATGAGTTTGTAAGCTAAGGTCAGCATCAAAAGCAGCTCTTATGAGTTCTACCAATGTAGGATTTCCTAATCTAGCTCTTATAGGCGCCAATCTTCGATGTAACTTCTCGCAGCAGTGTTAGTGTTACTGTATCGTAGCGTTTCACTTGAATCATTTCAACAGGAATTCCAAAATAGTAAGCACATATTTGTATTGCTTTTGCATTTATACTTTGTCCCATTTCCACTCCTCCGTAAGATATAATAACAGATCCATCTTGATGAAATACAGATAAATTTACTTCATAGTAAAATGTTCCATATGGTGACCATTTTAATAATGTAAATCTTTTACCCCGTTTTTTCCATCGATTTTCTTCATTAAACTTATCTACATCCTTTCTTCTTTAACTGTAGTTTGACTTTTCCATAAGAGTATCAATCATTTCTTGGATAGCGTTATGTTTTAACTTATCTATGTTTGCTAGTTGAACGTGCAATGGGTCCAATCCTAATTCATAAGCTATTTGTTCCATTATCTTTTCAGCTGATATAATGTTTTCTAAGGTCCCTGGAAAAAAATAATTTATGAGATTAAAAATTACTGAATGGATTTCATTGAAATTTGCTATGGTAGTAGCTTAAGCTCTGGATTGAAAAATAGGATACGTCTTGCTATCCCGAAAAAGTACAGTGCTCCCATGGGATACTGTATTTACGCGGGTGGAGCCGCGGGCAACAGCTAGTTAACTGTTAAAGAGAAATTACAAGGTAAAAAATATGAGACGATAATAAAATTATGCTAACCGGGAGCACGACACCAAGTATTAGAAGCTGTATCCGTGACCGTATTGAATGAAGTGTAGTTCGAAGGTGCTTGATCGTAGCAATTATAGTACACATCCTTTCCTAGGTCAAAGAAATTTTCGCTGTATATGTATCCATTGTCAGAGTAAATCACAAAGTTAATATATTGTATCACTCCACTATCATTAACGCCAGCCTGCAACAAAAATAAAATACCCAATATAGGGTACCTATATACGTACCAATAATAACTACTTGCCTTAATTGAAATTTAAAAATTAATGGTACAATACAGTATGTCCTCATATTTACCTCAAAGTCAACGGAATTGGGTAATCTTTTCCCAACAGCTCTCATGTTAGTTCTCAAAGACTGTATAAACCTACAAGGTCTATTGAGCTTATAAGCCATGAGATTGCACGCCACGGCCTGTTGGGTACTGCGAGAAATTTTGAGACCATAGGCACCTCCGAGCCTTCGAACACTTACATCAATCCTAATGGTGGCGCGTTAGTGGGCTGTAATATTTTACTAATTAATTAATGCGGGATTATTGACGCTATACTCAAGAGAAAGGAAATCTCGAACTGGTTGACCAGCCTGTCTATTCTGTAAGAACATTTTCAAATCTCGAAAGCTGAATCCGCGGTGAGTGTCAAATTTGTATATGATATTTGACACTCACCGCGGATTCAGCTGTCGAGATATATGAAAATGTTCTTACAGAATAACACTGCAGGTCAGGGCAAGAGCGTTCGAAATCTATAAGGAAGGATTACGATACCTTGATAATCCAGCTTCTGTGGGTTGCCACGTGTTGTCTGCTATAGGATTCCAAATCTGGACAAGCGGCCGCTGGGCATCTCCTTCACAGCACCAAGCCGGCAATCTAGCACATAATCTTCACAATGATAATCACTATTTCATTACACAATCACATCGTTGTCTATTAAACAGTTAATTACGAAGAGCGCGGTTTACGTCAGCCATAAATCTGGACAAGCGGCCGCTGGGCATCTCCTTCACAGCACCAAGCCGGCAATCTAGCACTTAATCTTCACAATGATAATCACTATTTCATTACACAATCACATCGTTGTCTATTAAACAGTTAATTACGAAGAGCGCGGTTTACGTCAGCCATTTAGTTTTCTATCACACAGAGAATCCCTTGCGGCGCGCTAATAGACCATCTTCAAAGGAGTTTAGATTGCAACTAACTGCACGTGGTCTGCCTCTGCCCGGCGTCAATCTTGTCACCAGATGTCTCCACAGAACATCAACTGCCTCTCTCTTGCGCCCAAGAAAGGTTTGTGTGGAAGGGAGATGAGACTAGGAAGTGAGTACAACGTCAAATCTAACTTATTAATTTCACATCGAAAGTCAGCGACTATACTAAGATTTACGCGGTAAATTCAAACATGCGATTCCGGCGCAACCACTAATCTAAATGATTTTTTTTTCTTCTTTATAGTGTTTATTTATTACGTAATATTACAATTTTAATTACAATTAGTAAAAAAATTAAGAATTGGTTAAAATATATAAATTATATAAGTAAATAACTTATTATCTAAATAAAAAATGAATAAAAATGGGGCTATAGATAATAAGATATTTCTTCTTAATGAAATCTCTCCATCACTCAACTACTTACAATTAGGTAATTTTAATGGAATTGGAAAATAAAATCTAGATTTAGAAAATACACGTTTTGTTTAATTGTTTTTACTTGCTTCTTTATTAATTATCAGGTAAATTCACAATAAGTTGCTTATAGGAAACATTTATTTACAAAATCGAAGTTATATCCTTAAACAGTTTTTAGATGAAAAAAGTTTAGGATAGAGTACGCCATTTCAGAAATATTCATCACATATTTCGTTGATCTTTTGAGGCCAATGACTTACTAGATCCAGGTGGATGCTTGAATAAGCTCATTATGATGCTCGGTGCTTAAACGAACGAGAACGGAAATTTTTGACCCCAACATGCTGTTGTTCAGAAATTTCTAGACAAAAGACTTACAGAAAAATTAAAGTACTATTAGAATAAACGCATCTGCCAATGCTTGCACCTCAGTAATTACTTCATAGATTCCTGTGGACTACAGTCTCTCATCGTTCCAGGCGTCTGGAGGTGAGGTACCACTAATGTCTGAGCTAGACGGAGTCGCCTCTTCTTCTTCCTCACTATTGCCACTTAAAACAGACTCTTCTAAGTCTCCTTCTCATTCGAAGTAATGTACATTTTTAGAATCACTTAATTTGCGGGCAAGAATAATATTTTAATTTAACAGATAATAATCTGAAATGAAATAATAACAAGTCCAAATATAAGGCATAATAATATTGCCTATAAGATACAAACAATAATTATTATTAATGATAATTTAAATACATTGTTTAAAAAAATTGCTTACCGCATAGATTTTCCAAAATTAATATCTATGTAATCTTTTTAATTTTTTTAAATGCTTTATAAATATGAAATATTTATATTTCATATTTTTCACTTCCGTACCAAATCATGGGCTTAAAAAATATAGCGATACCTACCAACTCTCCTTTGCTTACACTTATTCGAAAGAAAAATATAGTGTTGTCTGTTTAAAATATTCTACAACAATAACGAAGACAAATAAAGCTAATAAAAGGGCATAATAAAGACGTACGTCATTCTTCGGGGCCAAAGCTAGAAGATCCTAGAGTATAATAAAACATAAACATATTTTGATACAATTTTATCTCAAAATAATGTTTAAAGTCATAAAAATGTATCCAAATATTTTTGGATACAACTCACTTTGTAAAGAAGTGCCAAAGCCACTTGTTTCCGATACTCTACTGATGGATTTGGTGGCATTGGAGCAACAGCATGATCTAATTCTTTATCCAAAACATCCAAAGCTTCTTGTAACGTTTCATTTACAAAAAGTTGTCAGCCAACAATGTAACTTTCAGTCATTAATGCTCTCATGAAAAAGGAGACAGCCCACCGTAGGCAATTCTGCATTCTAGCACCTTGTTCGTTTCTCTTTCAAGCTTATATAAAAATCCACAATTTACAAAATCACACAAAATGCACATGCCTATGTAGGCATGTGCATTTTGTGACCGTGGCATAATCTGAAAATTATTTATTATTATGAAAATAAATATTTTAATAAAAGAACTGTCATGTCAAGTTGAGAATGGACGTGTTTTTGAAAGCTGAATTCTAAAATCCAAATTAAAATATTATCCGGCACTCAGCTGCTTAAAAAGTGCCACGAGTTATTCAATAAATGTGTTTTCATGAGCAGGCCTCCACATACCCATTCTCCTGCGAAAATTCCAATCATGTGCATGCCTGTGCCATAGCAATAGTTTTTTTGGACAACAAACGAGGCTTGGTCGTATCCAAGGCGACGACGGCGAATACGATGACAGTTCCAGACCGTTTTTGTGAGGAAAATACGTGCGCGCGCAGTTCCACCTACCAGATTGACTTTTAATTTGTTATATATTTTTATCTATTTTTAATTTAGTGTTTTTGTGTTTACATTAGGCAAGTTCTAATATAATATTTTTGATACAAGTTATAAGCCAATGTTAAGTAGCAGCCAAGATGTAGGGACGTCCACCGATGATGTGACCGTGCCGTTGGAAAATTTAGTGCAATGTACCCAATGTCCTCAACCACCCTATTTCAAAAGTGAGAGGGGCCTACGCATCCATATAGGTAAGTGCCATAAACTATCGTTAGCCCCTTCTCCTTCAGTGGTTCTACCATCACAAAACTCCACCGAACACCAACCCTTCTGGCAAGAAATTTCCAAATTGAAAAATTCAGTCCCCATACTCAGGCGGATCCCTAGGGGTGCAAGAGTAGCTGTGGCCCAGAAGCTTGCCGAGACGGTACACAAAACTGTAAGTGAAAACTCGAGGCAGGCCTGGGAACATCTATTTACTTTTCCCTACCGCATCCTACACGTTACTAGGGATCCTCGCAATAATGTCTCCCTCACGTCTCTTGTAAAAAAGAACTGTGTTTCTGATTTCGATTTACACCCAAATTTTTCTTCACATTCATCGGCCAAAAATAACATCATAAAAAATGTCGAAAACAAAATAAGTGAGGGAGACATTAAAGGCGCCGCGAGGCTACTTTTTTCCAACGACACGATCGCTCCCAACTCCCCAGAAACCCTCACCGCCTTGCAGAATAAACATCCTCCTCAACTATCACCTCATCTTTTCCTAGACACCGATGATGCCGAACCAGCCCTCCAAACGTCGGTTGACAGTGTTCGCGGTGCCATCATGTCTTTTCTTCCGGGTTCAGCGGGCGGTCTCGACGGTCTCACCCCTCAGCATCTGAAGGATCTCACCAGCGGTTGCTGTGGGGAAGCCGGAGAAAAGCTCCTGCAGGAAGTCACGAATTTGTGCAACCTGATGCTTCGCGGGGGGGTTGCATCAGATATCGTTGACATTTTGTATGGAGCAAACCTCTGCGCCTTGAGGAAGAGAGATGGAGGTATCCGGCCGATCGCTGTCGGCTCGACATACCGGCGCCTCACTGCCAAAATAGCCTGCAGGTCCATTAATTCACTAGCTTCTTACTTCCAACCGAAGCAACTTGGTTTTGCCTGCAAAGGTGGCTGTGAGACAGCCGTTCACTCTTTTCGCACATTCATTAAAAACCAAAATAACAGTGTATTCTTAAAGGTGGACGTAAAAAATGCATTCAATTCAGTTAACAGGGTTGCCATGTTGGCTCAAATAAAAGCTAAAGCGCCTGCCATTTTGCCTTTTATGCTCCAATGTTATAATGAGCCCACCAAGCTTATTTATAAAAATCATCTCGTCTCATCAGAAGTTGGCTGCCAACAGGGTGACCCTTTAGGTCCAGCAATTTTCAGTCTTGCTATACACCCGGCCATCGAACTTCTAAATTCAAAATTCAACGTTTGGTATTTGGATGATGGGACCCTTGGAAGCGATGCATCTACTGTACTCTCTGACTTTCGTACATTAATCCATGAGTTCCAAAATATCGGCCTAGAATTAAGCTTTGGAAAATGTGAACTTTTTGTCCCTGATAATTGTGAGGACAGAGAAACCGTTATATCCAGGTTCAAAGAAGTAGCTCCACAATTATCAGTTACCGAAAGGGTTCGCTTCTTCTATTAGGTTCCCCTATTCTAGACGATTCCCTTCCGGATTTTATAAACAA
The DNA here is from genome assembly GCA_905404095.1 of Glaucopsyche alexis. Taxonomy (NCBI): domain Eukaryota; kingdom Metazoa; phylum Arthropoda; class Insecta; order Lepidoptera; family Lycaenidae; genus Glaucopsyche; species Glaucopsyche alexis. The sequence goes on from FR990060.1 coordinate 1,726,219, forward strand.
TAAATTACAAAATTTTACTGAAACTTAAGACCGACTTCTCCAAATTAACAGTCACATGGCTTTTACCTTAATCCGATATTGCTTATTTGTTCCAAAATTTACTTATGTCTTGCGGTGTTGCCAACTTTGGAAGTTCCCCCAACTTCTCAAACGTTTAGACGACACCATAAAACATACGCTTTCTTCCATTCTTAATATAAAATTTGACCACCGCTCATGGACTCAAGCAACGCTTCCAATAAGATTCGGTGGCCTGGGCATTCGACAAACGTCTGACGTAGCCTTACCAGCGTTCTTGTCCTCGGTCCACGCAAACCACGCAGTAATTTTAAAATTTTAGAGCACTCATCCTGTCCGTTAGTAATCCCTTTTGCGGACGAGGCCAAGGACGCCTGGGATATTGCTAGTGCCGGCAGCAATGTGCCCGAGAACACATTTTCCCAAAGGCTTTGGGACGAGCCCATCTGTAGACTGGTACGGAATGGACTTTTTAACACGTCTTCCAGTCCTGTAGAGCGGGCTCGTCTTTTGGCTGTGGAGAAGTGGGAGTCGGGCGTTTGGCTGCAGGCACTACCGTCAGCCAATACTGGTACATTGCTGGGCCGTAATACATTTCGGCTAGCTACTGCCCTGCGTCTTGGTGCCCCCCATGTCGTCCCTCATCAGTGTGTTTGCGGCGCGAACGTAGAAAGTCACGGTCACCACGGGCTGTGCTGCTCACGAAGCGCTGGACGCATTTCCCGACATCACAGTCTGAATGACCTCATTCGTCGGGCTCTTGTCACCGCCGGTGTGCCAGCTATACTGGAGCCCTCCGGTCTGGCGCGCGACGATGGCAAGAGACCTGATGGAATGATCCTGGCTCCTTGGAGTGTAGGACGGGCTCTTATATGGGATGCTACTTGTGTCGATACTCTTGCTCCGTCCCATGTCCAGGGCACTTCGAACTGTGCGGGCGCGGCTGCAAACCAAGCAGAGAACCTCAAACGGCGCAAATATGAGAACCTTAGCGGAGACCTTATATTTGAACCGTTTGGGGTGAAAACCCTAGGCGCATGGGGTCCGGGCGCACATAAGCTTTTTAAAGAAATCTCCAAAAAGCTTACTGAAGCCACCCGAGACCCCAGAGCCGGGAACTACCTGGCACAACGGATAGCCATTGCTATCCAACGAGGCAATGCTATCAGTTTGCTAGGTACTCTGTCAGATGGGGACGACCTGGGGAAGTTTTTCTTTTTATAGACGTTTTTAGAAATAGATTATTTATAGATGTCTTCTTTTTATTAGTAGGTATTAATTTTTAGTTTTTTATTTGGCTCTAGTTTTATTGTTAATTTTATGTTTCTTGTGTTATTTTAATTACCTTATCAAAATAAAAAAGGTTTATTATGAAAATGAAAAGTAACTTAGATAGACTTGCTAATAAAATTTCTTCAATTTCAATAATTAATATACCTTATATGTCTAATTTTATATTGACTATTCAATGGTGGGAATAGGACATTTGATAATACTTTTCCTGTCATGTCTAACTGAAGAAACCGTTCCATTGGTACAACTTCTGTTAGTCCAGGTGCATGCACTGAAAGAAATTTAATATTATTTTATTAACTAGTTGTTTCCCGCAGCTCCCACGGGAACACTGTACTTTTTCAGGATAAAAAGTAGCCTATGTATTAATCCAGAACTACTTCCATACCAAATTTCATCGAAATCCGTTCAGTAGTTTTTGCGTTAAAAAGTAACTAACATCCATCCATCCACCCTCACAAACTTACACATTTATAATATTAGTAGGATTATTAATACATCATACATTAATTATTAATAATACATACATCTTGTATTCATAACAAAGAAGGTGTTTTATTTTATTTTGAGTGAGTTACATGTGAAATACGCTATAGAAGTATATTATACTGTGTATGGCTATCAACAGAACTCACGTATGGTTAACTCATACAGTGGATAGTAATAAAAAAATATCACTTTGGAATTCAGGGTAACGATGCTTCACCATCAAGTTGCCAGCCAAAGTTCCTATCTGAAATAATTATTGGTTTCGACAGATACGTCCAAAGATAATATTATGCACTATTCGACAGTATGCATTGTCATTTGTAGGTTATGAATAAACTTTAATCTACATCTTAATAATAGTTTTATATTATATGTTAATTACATTGATGACTATATTGCATATTTGTGATCCCAAAACAAACATCAATAAATTAAATATAAATATATTAATATGTCTGAGAAAAATATTTATGATAATAGATTAACTAGAATTACTTACATTTCTTACAGGTATATGAGCAACCAATTCCAAATGTTTATTTAGCACTCTCAAATAAACAAAACATTCATCTTCACTGACATCTTCAAATATTTCCATAACTTTAGTGAGTGTTGTGCCGGCACCGACCACCAGGTTCTGATCAATGTAGTGACCCTGCAGCTCCCACACACTAGATATGTCTATAAAAAGTCTCGGGTATTCCAGTATATTTACTACTCCTAAGAAAAAAAGCCTTACCCCGAAAATCGTCGAATATTACAATCTTGTAGAAATTTTTTTAAAAGTCGTAATACCAAAAACTCAAAATTCACATTTAATTAAAAATACTGATTTATTTGTCTTTTTACCTGAATGCTTCACGCCGTTAAGAGTAAAAGTAACTCGGTCCATTTTTACAAATACAAAAGTAATAAGCACTTTGTCTATATTGCGAGTATCGTACGGACGAAACTTCTGAGGATAGTCGCTTTATTTTACACTTTACATATTGCTTTGCTACAGGTGAAAGTAACTTCACGTGAATTGAAGAAAAATGAATTTATTTTCATAACATTTGCTAAATAATGAAGATTATGTCGAAACTTTCTTAAATATTTCCTTATTATATTAAGGATACAAATCGATAAAAAACCCGCCAAGTGCGAGTCGGATTCGTGCACGAAGGGTTCCGCACAAAACGGCAAAAATTTACTTTTGTTGTATTCCCATACAACAAACGTACATTTTAACCCCACATAAATATTTATAATATTATTCTGTTTTTAGTATTTTTTTGTCATAGGGACAAATGAAATACACCTTCTGTAAAAATTCCAACTCTCTATCTATCACGGTTTACAAGATACAGCCTGGTGAGAGACGGACGAACGGACAGACAGGTTGACAGATACATAATATACGAATTATCGAATAAAAAATCATTTTAATAATATGCCATAGTTTATATTATAATTACATTACAATGTCATTCATTATTTTATTCATATTAAATTCATTAATGAATTGGCGATCCATTTAGTATAATTTGAATTGTTCTTTCTTCGTAACACAATTTAAATAAATTTTCTCCACGGTGTAAGGACCATCTGAAAAAATATGAATAACATTCGTTTAAAATTCTTCAATAGTCTTCGAAAATCATATTAAGTAAATAATAATATTGATTACACATACCAATATCATACCACATGGTACTTGATATGCCAGAGTCAATCCTAGAAGCAGTAATAGCTTCTCTCAAAGCTAAAGCAATACCAACGCCCATACAGGTAGCGGGCTCTCCAACCACTAGAACATAAAACTTATCATTAAAATCAGAAGAAATATATTTCTTATGAAATCAGTTCTAATATTCTAATTTAAGGTTTTTAACCTTTAGCTCCAAGTGCTTTTGGGGTACTGGTAGATCCTTTTCTAAAATATACTCTAAAGTCTTGTGGGATATCTCGAGCTTGTGGAACATGATAATCCCAAGTACGGTCCGTTAGCACCTCCCCAGTTTGGGGATCGTAAACCATTTCCTCGCAAGTCCAATATCCGACTCCCATGATAAATGCTCCTTCAACCTTTAAAATACATTTTGAGCTCAGTTCATAACTAGGAAAACATAATATTTTATAATTTATTTTGAAATAAGTAAATACCTGTCCAACATCAATGTCAGGATTCAAACTTCGTCCTGTGTCTTCAATTAAGTCTACTCGTATAATTTCATGTTCTCCAGTTAAAACATCTACCTCCACTTCAGATAATGTGACTCCATAAGCATCAGAATATTCTTGATCACTAGCATTAACTAACGCGTGTGTTTGTAAATCCATATCGGCTGTAAAAGCAGCTTTTATTAGTTCTTCCCACGTAGGATCTCCCAGCCTTTCTCTCACTGGAGCCAATCTTTGTAAAAGTTGCTCACAACATTTTTGCACACCAATGCATATATTCTGTGAAGTAAGACTACCACCAGTTGCAAAACCATTAGGCGTGGTTACTGTATCGTTTGGTTTAATTTGAATTTTATCAACTGAAATCTTAAAAAAGTACGCGCATACTTGTATTGCTTTAGTATTCACCCCTTGTCCAATTTCTACCCCGCCATGAGATATAATGACTGAACCGTCTTCATGAAATACAGATAAATTAATATCGAAATACTGGGTTCCAAAAGGAGACCACTTCATAAATGTAAATCTAAGTCCTCGTTTTTTCCATCGATTTTCCTTATTAAACTTTTCCACGTTGTTTCTTCTCTCTCTATAACTTGATTTTGCAATTATGAAATCAGTCATTTCTTGGATAGCACTATTTCTCACTCTATCTAAGTTGGCTAGTCGAACGTTCAATGGATCTAATCCTAATTTATATGCTATTTGTTCCATTATCATTTCACTTGACGTAACATTTTCTAAGGTTCCTGGGGAAATAACAACAATTATTATTTAATAAAAAGACATACAATTTAAGTGTTTGTCTGGAATTTCCAATAAACAGCTTGCACTAAATACATTGATATGTATACGGTACCTACACATAAAAATCTTTTTTTTTAATGTTTGTTATATTACTCTGTCTGTTTGTTCCAGCTAAATTCAAAATCTTTTGAATTTGAGTTTTTGTGTTTACAAATTGATAAATAATTTTATTTTTATTTTGGATATATTTGTTTCCCGTAACTTCGTGCACGTATAATAGAAGTCACACGGAAACCTTAAATTTTGCCTATGGTCGTCCTTGTGGTCTACTTTTCTCAAATTTCATTAAAATCTGTCCAGTAGTTTCGGTGCCTACTCAATACAAACAAACTTACAAGAAAAAAACAAATCTTTCCTCTTTATAACGTAATTTATAAAGGGTGATTTTTTAATCATCAGATAACTCCTGAGGGATAAATATGTAACCGTCAGATTTTGTATGAAAAATCTATCAATGTCACATATTTATTCCTCAGGTAAGAGTTAACTGTCGATTGTAAAATCGGCCCTGAGTAACTTAAACAACTTGTTTTGTAATTTGCTTAGAATGTTGAAGTCTTGAGCTTTTAGAAATTATTGGCTTCCACACAAATCAATGGCAATATACATACCAGGAGAGCGACACCAAGTATTGGAGGCTGTATCTGTGACGGTATTGTAAGAAGTGTAGTTCCAAGGACCTCGGTCGTAACAATTGTAGTAGGCATCCATACCCAAGTTTGTAAAATTTTCATTGAAAATATAGCCATTGTCAGAGTAAATAGCATAATTTATATATTGGATAACTCCTGTGTCACTAACACCTGCCTGAAGACAAAAAAAAATTATTATGACCTAATACTATAGTTCGACATTAATAGCAGAATATGTTTTACATCATATAAATTACCTCAAAGTCAACTGAATTTGGAAGTCTTTTACCAACAGCTCTCATATTTGTCCTCAGAGACTGGATAAATCTACAAGGTCTATTGAGCTTATACACTACGAGATTGCACGCCACAGCCTGTTGAGTAGGCCGTGTAATTTTTAAGCCATAAGCACCTCCAAGCCTTCGAACACTTACATCAATCCTAATAACACATGAAAATGAGACTACTAATGTTTATCATTAAATATATTTCACATGATTATATAAGCACTGTAACAATATTATGTTTACCTGCCTGCGTCCATTTTTAATGCTCTAGAAGTCATGCTTTGAATACCATCTATCCACTGCGTAGTAGCGTAAACTTTCATTCCTTCCTCTGTTGGATGAGAAACACAAGCCAATGTTTCCATGCAAAAATGGTACTGGGAGTATATAGTTATCTCACCAGTTATTATACGTTGAACATTTGGACTCACTTTGGTGGCCGGTATATTCAAAGTCAAAACATTTCTTGAAGCATCTCTTTTAGCTACCTTTATATCTATCACAGGTTTTCTTACATCAGTGTAAGTTACATGTACTAATTTAGAAGCAATTTCAGCTAATTTTTCTGTTTCTGCGACAATAATACCTAGAGGTTGGTTGAAATATTTAACTTCTCCATCACAAAGTAGTTCTTCGTCCTTTTGTACGAGTGCCATGTATTTCGGAACAACGGGAATAAAACCGTTGATTCCAGGTATATCCGCCGCTGAGTAGAATGCTATTACTCCCGGTCTTTCCTGTATGATAACAATGAATGTGAAATGTGTTAGTTTATTTTAAAAAACAGCAAAAATAGAAAAAAAATTAAACATTATAAATAACATCTCCGCGTATATTACATACCAATGCTTGACTAGGGTCTATTTTGACTATTTTGCCCGATGGAACCGTAGTTAAAACGAAACATGCGTATACTTCTCCGGACAAAGTTGGTACATCTTCCGTATATTTTGCTTCACCAGCACACTGGAGCTATTTTTAAAATTCCGGTTGTTAATAAATTGTTACCTATAATATATTTTTATACAAAAATTGTTTCCCAGAATGGGATTTTATTACTTACCAAGCCCTCCAATTTTGGTATTGGTTTATTTAAGGGATATACCGTTGGATCTGTATCGAACTCTTGCTGTCCCCTTGACAATGGTCTCGATTCGTGTAGTTTTATAGCTCCAGTTGCATAATAAGGACTAACTTCGTTTCTTGGAGCTAATGCTAGAAGACTCTTGGAAAAAAAAGTGTTTTAAATTTGTAATAAAAATTTCAAACAAAATAATTAAACAATAATTTAAATTCTTCTCACCTTATAAAAAAGTGCCAAAGCAACATGTTTGCGATATTCAACAGATGGATTTGGTGGCATTGGAACAACAAAAATATCTAATTCCTTGTCCAGAACATCTAATGCTCCCTGCAATGTCTTATTAATAAAAAGCTGTCGACCAATAATATAGCTTTCAGTTCTGGCTGCTCTGGTAAATTTAGGAGATATACCACCATAAGCAATTCTACATTCTAATACTTCGTTTGTTACTTTATCAAGTTTGTATAAAAATCCGCAGTTTACGTAGGCATGTGAGTTTTGCGATCGAGGCATTATCTGCAATTAAGTTTTACAATATGTTTAACAATAAATATATAATGTCTCCAAAAATTAATTACGGTTACTTCAGGTACATGATCCACTGCATAATATTACGTAAAGATGTTTAGGCAGAAAAATAATTGTAATTTTTTCACCAAACCTTACATATATAAGTTATCTTATATGTATATTATGTAAAAGTGGCTTAGCTTAGCTTGGCTTGGCTTTTCATTCCAATGACAAAATAAACATAATATATTTTATTGCGTAGGATAATTAAAAAAATAAAAAACCCGACTCCAAAAATAAACAGATACCTAAGCAACGCACTTAAAAGACCGAAACAAGATTGAGAAAACAGAGTACACTATGAGGCCTAAGTGAAATAATTGACGTTCTGTTTGCTAGCAGGCGGGACCCATGTGCAAATTATAAATCGTACAAAAATATAACCTCTACGCCCCGCCTACTTTCAGCTCTGTAGTCTATTTTTTTTCAATCTTTTTTTATCTATTTTTTTAGTGCGTTGCTTAAGTATCTGTATTTTTTGCATTCGAGTTTATTTTTATTTATTTATTTTAGATTTTTTAATTTAATATAACTACGACAAATATACGACTATTTGAATACATTGATTACAAAAGATACTGGGCGTTTTTAACCCGCTGTATGAAAGTCGCGACCACAAACCAATATACTACAAATTGTACTATTTTCATCCACGTTTCATTTTCGTAAGTTATTTTAATTAAGGTCCATGAGGGAATGATTATAAAAAAAATAAAATATTTTATGTTTTTGATATATTAAATTGAGTTTCGATCAATCAGAGCGCGTTTCATATTGGTTTTACGTTTACGAGAATACCGTTTGACAGTTTTGGCATATTGGGCCTTGATTGTAATTGTATTAATGCAGGTTTTGTTTAGCAGAATTGACCCTCTGAATTGTCGAAATCCATCCAGCCGTTTGGATGAGACGTGAGAATAAAGTAATTTACAAACATACATATTATACAATTATACATGCATACAAGAAACGCACGAACAACATTACCCTTCTAATAACAGTCGAGTAAAAAAGAACTCTAAAAAATTTAATCTTAAAAATTATAAATTATCTTTGAAATTGACAACAGGGATGACCTCTAGATATCTCTAAAAGTAATTATTACCTACGTTATGTTAATAATCGTTCAATTCAAATTATATTACCTTATGTGTCCAAATGTTATATTGACTATTCAATGGTGGGAAAAGGACGTTTAATAATATTTTGCCTGTCATATCCAACTGAAGAAACTGATGCATAGGAACCACCTCCATTAGTCCTGGTGCATACACTGAAAACATTATTGTTTTTATTCTTCTTATAACTTAGAAGCAAAGCTAGTACTGTAAACTGTAATAACTTGAAATTTTTACAATGATCTAATGCTAATTAAGATTATTGGTAAATAAGCTCTTGTTCACTTACATATAGTTAGTTCAGCTTCCACAGTAGTCAATAACAAAAATATATCAGACTGGAATTCAGGATGATGGTGCTTTACCATCAAGTTGCCAGCTAATGTTCCTATCTAGAAGATAAAATGCATAAAATCGGGTGGTACATTTCAGACTTTAAGTACATATTAAGTACATTAAACTGCACATAATAAACAAAATACATTTTTAAATCAAGTTTTAAATTTAATTTAGGCCATTTACGCAAAACTTACATTTTTAACAGGTATATGAGCAACTACTTCCAAATGTGCCTTTAGCACTTTCAAGTAAGCGAAATATTCATCTTCACTGACTTCGTCAAATATTTCCATAACTTTAGTTAGTGTTGTACCGGCACCAACCACCAGGTTCTGATCAATGTAATGGCCCTGCAGCTCCCACACACTAGATATGTCTATGAGTAATCTTGGATACTCTAGAATTGGCACTACTCCTAAAATAGGTTTAGGTTAAAACATTTAAATATTCCGCTTTTAGTCATCAGTTTTAGCTTTTGATCTTTGATAATGCATTGATTCAGAGTTATTAGTGAAATGGAATAGATTTAATTTTAACGCCAGAATAATATGCCCATTGTGAGGGTAAAAAAGTTCATTTGACAGCTCCTTGACTCGACCCGACTCGGACCCGAGTACCCGACCGCGCCGGCTGTTGGCGAAAAAGGAGACGAAAATTCTAATTGACAATTTTTGATACCACTTCAGCCATCGGACGGCGCTTTGTGTGAGTCGAGTCTGCCTCTTGTGGTAAAAAAATATTGAAAACCCTCATTGTGTTTGTTAGAAATGTAGCATTACCTTTTCCAGTATTTCCATTAATCAACATGTAAGAGTCGGTTCCATCTTTCATAAATATGTTAAAAATATCATTTATCATTTCAACCCTGTACCAAATTCTATGATCGTGTAGTTCTAAATGTATCATTTTACTTGGTACTTCTTCTTTAGACACTAAATACCAATCCTCGTCATCAATGATTTTTCTTGGACATTTCTTAATTTCATTAGCTTTGTGACAAATAGTTAAATCTTCTATATCAATTAATTCATTAGGTGGGGCATCCGTAGCAAATTTTTTGAATGCGTCTAAGATAGGCCTGTAGCCTGTACACCGACAAGTATTGCTTGAAAGATCTCTTTCTACTTCTATCATGGTCCGAGATTTGGTTTTTAACAAGCTGTTGGTAATTTTTTATTTCTTTATTCAGAACATTGACTGTTATAGTTTTTTATATAATGTATATAATACTACAAAATTACCTGTACATGGCCATGACCCACCCGGGGCTGCAGTAGCCGCACTGCGTGCCGTTATCTTTGGCGAGGGTGACCTGCAGCGGGTGGTACCCCTGCAGCCGGTTCCCGATGTGCTCTATCGTGCTGATCTCCCAGTCTTGACATGAAGTTATTGATACCATACACTAGGGAAACAGGATCACCGGAAAGAAAAACGTTTTTGAGCAAAATGAGTCGATCTACATTATGCCTACCACCGGTTCGGAAACTAGCCCGGCGACAAGAACCAGCGTAAGAAACTCTCACGAGACTATATTTTAGGAAAAAGATGGGAAAATTGTTGTTTTCAAAAAAAATATTTTTACAATATAAAACTCAACTAACAGCATTCACTCCTTGTACGATGTGTCTCCCAAAAGCTGCGTCATCAGATGGTCTGGAGTAGCTCACAACACAAGCTCCACACCCGGCTTCTTTGCACATATACTTGGTGCCGCGTAGTTCGGCAACCTTTCGGATATAATCCAGAAGAGTTGTAGTTGATGACACCTCATTTCCAACTAAAATGTATTTTATTCGTAACTTTTATATCACTTAAAAATTTAATATTTTTAAATAAACTCAATTTCATACTATTCAATATTTTACCGGAATGTTTGACGCCGTTTATGGTAAAAGTTACTCGATCCATTTTCACTAGCACGAAGTAAACACAACGTCTGCACTGCGAGTCTCGTCACGGCCGCGCGGCCCCGTACTTTTGTTTACTTGTTGATATGTGTTGTAACTGTAAATAAATACGGTCTGCAACGATGTTATAGAAAAGTGGCTAAATATTTTTGATGCTTTTTTTTTATTATTATTTTTATCTATAACGACACAATTCACACCACACTAATTATGGACAGTCTTATGTGTTAGAAAATATAACAACATTATAATAATTATCGTCTATGCCAGCATTACCAGCTACTTTATTTGCCATCACTTCAGGGCGTTCACTCGCCGTGAAAATAAAGCTAATTAAATTTAATAGAAAGCTTATGGTCTAATAAGTTTATATCATAAAAGTGTTAATATTATGTACTTATAGCATCAATCATTTGGTTTGATGCTCTAAGATTACATAAGATGTACGACTGGATTTAGTCAAAATAAAGCAGCCGTTACTGTTACTAACTTTATTATTTCAACTTTCAACACAATTTCCTCATCAGGTGTGTATCCTGCTTTGTTATTAATTAAGTAAAAACGAGGTTAATTTCACGCCCAATTGCCTCGTACCGTGCAGTTATATATTCTTGAATCCATTAGCGATTCGATTAATTTGTATGTGTTACAATCAAAAGTAGATATTATACAGTCCCTTACCGGAATGACTCCTACATCCTAGATATTTTGACCAATGCCTTCGGCTTTTCTGGCCTTGACTTAAGTATTTTAAGTCAAAACTAGACGTTCCTACCTTTTCAGTCAAACGTTGAAAGTATAATATTATTAGATTTAATTTAAAATTAACCTCAATATTTAAGGGTTTTCAATTATATCCACTTTTAACCGACTTCCAAAAAAAGGAGGCCATAGAATATTTGAACGATAATTCCGCCGTCTGTGGACTGCTTTTCAAAATTATTTTTTGATGCAAAGGGTATAATCCCAAGTTGGTTCCGTTTTCAAAAAAGTAGTGACCTGATGATGGGATCCATGAGGGATCGAGGGAACTCCTCGAAATTTATATTGACACATATGGTGATTTCGACTTTTTCTGAAGCAGTCCAAGCATATGCTACCAAAAAGTAAGATTTTGCTCCAAGGTATACACTGGATCCAAAAGTACAGAACAGAACTCCTGACTCCTTATAGTTACATGTTTGGGGGTTGTTTAATGAGCTGTTAGCATAATATGCCACCATGTCTATTAGAGTAATCACCATCATCACCACATATATCATCACATTATGATGATATAAAAGGTACTTCACATAGTATTTTACACTAACACCTGATCTTTGAACATTACTCTGCCATTTATGGACTTATTTGCAAAATCCTTTAGTTGTAAAGGGTTTAATTCGAGTCCTGATGATGCGATGTAAATAAAAACATCAATAAAATATTAAAAACAATTTAAAATGTATATTTAGTCTACTAAGGTGGGTACAGCATACACGTACCCACCTTATGCTCTACATAACACATTTTATTAACCTTGTGCTCGCCGGGTTTGTATGAAACTTTTTATTCAGTAGACATATTTGCATGAACTTGTTGTATGAATTGACAATGGAAAAAATAATGAGTTACGTATTTCAGTGTTTTCTAAAATTCAGATCCTAGGTGGGTAAAATGGGGGATGAAAGTTTAAAACCTGATTTCCTGCGGCTGATGCCGCCAGAAAATAATGCTAGTAATAAATAAAACTAAAAAGACAAAAAATATTATTTTTTAACACAAACCGACTTCCAAAGTAAAAATGCACAAAAAAGTGTGAAATAACGCCTTTTTCCCGTAGGGGTAGGCAGAGACCGCCTCTTTCCCGTAGGGGTAGGCAGAGACCACTTCTTTCCACTTGCTACGATCCTTACATACTTGTTTCGCTTCGTCCACTTTCATTCTTACCATCCATTCCTCCTCTTACATTCAACGTAGCGAAGCGGCTCTCCATGGGCCACTTTTCGCCTCCGCGAGAACGAGACGTGATGGGTGGCGAACCACATCGCCGCCATTTTGGATAATTAAATTATTTTTATAATTATCCATTGCGTTCCCACGGATTTGCGGAGAGGATAGGAATAGGAAAAGGGAAGGACAGGTGGCGTGGAAAGGAAGATTGGTAAGTTAGAGTGGGAAATAGGAAATGTAGGATATTACCGCCCAGGAGGGCAAGGGATAGGACAGTAATAGCTAGGGAAGCCGGGGTCGCATACCCGTATACTATACCACATCTACCGGACAGGTAAGTTGGGATGAGTATCCCATGACATGATACTTATTATGAAATAATACTTATTTTCTAAATAATTCCCCTTTTAAATTCGGCAAGAATTGTAACTATTTCTTTGCTCAGTCTTCTTAATTTTGAAATTGGTACCAGCCCAAACAATGTCCTGATAAAACAATATTTAATACAACTCGGTCAAGTTTGCTGGTGTAAAACTTAGTAACGACGTTAATTTATCAAAAAATTTTAAAACAGTCTGTTTAGTACTTGTTTACTACGGATAACCCAGGTACGAGTATGCTGTATGGACATAAGCACTAAGAGAGTATATACTATTTTTGAAACCAAAATCTGCTATCAAATGAAATTCCTAACCAATCCTAACCAAATAGAGTGATATCTCTATTAAATTGAATATTATTAAAATGACGTAGACGACTTGCAGTCACAATCAAATTGTTAATGACGTATCAGCTTGATATTATTATATTTATACGAACAAATTATAACAATAGTCAACCTTCTTATGAATTTAGTACATTATTTCATAGATTACAGTGCACGTTCATTTTATATGCGTAATAGGGGATCGGACTACATCTGAAATATTTAGTTTCATTAACATATTATTCAGAAATATTGAGGCATTACTACTTAGTAAATGTAAAAAAAATATATTATTTTATGTGTAGTTTACTAATAAAATACATTTAAAAAGTACCAAAAAAAACTTTTTTTGTGAAATTGGTAAACAAAACCTACATCATTAGTTTACTCACATCATATAAAAAAACATTCATTATGGTAAGTATGAACAAAAACGCACAAATATCGGAGATATTTACAAATATATTCCGGCGGCCATATACTTCATATACTACTTCATATACTATAACCTACAAGTGACGTCATTTGTAGGTCGACTTTAGTATGGAGCGTTTTTAGGAGGCTCGCGAAATTTTTTATACAAATCGCTGTACCTTTGAAAATATTGACTTTTGATATACGGTTTCTTCTGAGAAGTTACTCATATTTAAGAGTACTATTCATTTATGCAATAAAAAAAAATAGTCTGATTGCCTATTCTGTCATTGCTCATACCTTCTTTAGGAATTTTTTTTTTGGTCATCATTTGAAATATTATGAAATTTGTTATCATTTTTATGTTTTTTAATCAGTTCAATATATTGAATAATAAAATACGATATCTACGACCTTGTAATATTTATTTCATAATAATATATTTTATTAATATCAATCTGCATTTAATTCTAGTAAAATATTGAAGATAATATATTATTTAATACCTAAACTTTAAAAAAGGCAAATAATTTTTGGGTGTAGGAAAGTGCAGCTATCAATACCTACTGACAAAATTATGAAATAAATACTGAGTATTAATTAATAAATTAACCAAAATATCGAAATAAATAATTTTAGTAATAATAACTAGTAGTAGATACTTAGCTAAAATTAATTACAAAATATTACAACTAGGAAAATGCGAAAATGCTAGTTGTGCACAATAATACAACTTGAAATTTGCTAGTTGCAAGCGATAATAGAACTACTAAATTGCTAGTTATATTATTGCAGGAACTAGATTTTATGGATAATACAACTAGAAAATTGCTAGTTGCAAGCGATAATACAACTACTAAATTGCTAGTTATATTATTGCAGGAACTAGATTTTATGGATAATACAACTAGAAAATTGCTAGTTGCAAGCGATAATACAACTACTAAATTGCTAGTTATATTATTGCAGGAACTAGATTTTATGGATAATACAACTAGAAAATTGCTAGTTGCAAGCGATAATACAACTACTAAATTGCTAGTTATATTATTTCAGGAACTAGATTTTATGCATTATACAACTACTAAATTGCTAGTTATATTATTGCAGGAACTAGATTTTATGGATAATACAACTAGAAAATTGCTAGTTGCAAGCGATAATACAACTACTGTTGCTTGAGGGTTTTGTATTAAAAGTTCATAGTTTAATTTCCACATGTATATTTTCTTACACACTTTGTTTAAAGTTATTGCAGCTTATAATTTTGCTTGCCGGACACACATTTGTTTTTCTTGACAGATAAAATTAGGGGTTCACAAACACACGTTTGTTTTTTTTTAAATTCAATGTAGAAGCAATGAACTTAATAAGATAGGACATACCGCCCACCAAAAGGACAGTGTCCTTTTCAAAAGAAAATGACAAAATAATTACTAACTTATACATTAATACTATCAAGAACTAAGCATTCTAGCTCAATTATATCATAATAATATATAGAGTAGTGGACTGGACTGTAAGTATGTAAAGATACATTAATTATTCCTCTTACATAATAAGTGATAACAATGAATACATCTATCAATATTCAATAGTAATATTTTAAACTCAGATAGCTTAGCTTAGATAGCTTTGAATTAGATATAATATTGCTACACTCACTTAAATAAGTCTACAATCTAAAAGTATACACTAATTTAACATATTATGTAACCAGAAACTTCAACATGTAAGTATATAATTACACAATAAAAAAACTTAAGATAGTTTCTTATTATTTACCATGAATAAAAGGTAAATAAAAAATTAAATGTTTGAATTTCTTTAAACCTTAACATTCATAATATGAATTTAGTATTAAGTTTTAATACCCAAAAAAAAATGAGTCTGCAAGTGAATATTTCTATATAAATCATGCTTAAGTTAGAAAATTGAGTAAATAGAGTAGGTATATAAACTCAATTAAAAATGAATACATATTAAGCAGAGTATACAACACAGCATACTAAATTGTTCACATAAATGTCTTAGTTGTTATGCTCACCTGGCACTATCTTATTTCCTAGTTATCCTCCTCCTTCTTTATATCCTAGTTGCTACAACTTCTCACCTGGCACAGGTAAGAAAATTAATTTGGATAAAGGTCTCTTTAGTTCACTTTGTCCTTTACACTGCACTGTAACCACTCTTACTAAATTGTCTTTTCCGGGATGCAATAACTTTATTCTTCCCAGCAACCATCTCGTGGGGGGCAGACCGTCTTCTTTGATGACGACTAAATCACCAATTCTAGGATTAATAGTCTTCAATTGCCATTTTGTTCGTTGTTGCAACGTATGAAGATATTCATGCTGCCATTGCCGCCAGAAGTCTTGCACCATTTTTTGTATATGTTGCCATCTAGTCAATATGTTAATATTTGAGTTTTCAAAATTATCATCAGGAACAGCAAGCAGTGACTCTCCAATCAGAAAATGGCCTGGAGTGAGCGGTGATAATGTCTCAAGAGTATCATCTAACTGGCAAAGCGGACGAGAGTTTAAACATGCTTCTATCTGCGCTAGCAAAGTTGTCATTTCTTCATATGTCAGCCTTGTATCTTTGCTCACTTTACTCAAATGTCGTTTTGCTGACTGCACGCCTGCTTCCCACAAACCTCCACAGTTGGGCATTCTTGGCGGTATGAAGTGCCAAGTTGTTCCTTCCGTCGCTAACTGTTCTGCTATCTCTTTTGTCAATGAATTTTTGTTTGCAATAAATAGATCTTTTAGTTCTTTTGCGGCACCAACGAAATTTGTCCCATTATCGCTCCACAGATTTAAACATCTACCTCGACGTGCAACAAATCTTTTAAAGGCGGCGAGAAAAGCTTGAGTTGTTAGGTCTGTTACAGCTTCTAGGTGGATAGCACGTGTAACCATGCATACGAAGAGACAAATATAGCCTTTCATGGCATGATGACCTCGACCTTTAGATGTTCTAATCCATACAGGACCTGCATAGTCTACTCCGCTGTTGAGAAATGCTCTGCTTGGTGTTACTCTCTCAGCTGGTAGCTCACCCATCAATTGTTGATTAACCTTGCCTTGATTTATTATACAAACCTTACAGGTTTTTATGCATTTGCGGACAGCTGATTTTATACCTATAATCCAATATGTATTTCTCAGGTATGTAATCATAAGTTGGATGCCACCATGAAGTGTCTTTTGATGTGCATCATCAATTAACAATCTAGTTATATGTTGATTACTCGGTATTAATATTTGATGTTTAGAAGAATTAGACAATGAAGAATTTTGTAATCGTCCTCCAACTCTTAATATCTTATTGTTATCTAAAAATGGTGTTAATCTGATCAATGAGCTGGTTTTTCTCACACATCCTTTATTTATAATATCTTCTATTTCCTTCTCATATACTAATCTTTGATAATATCTTATACAATTTTGCATTATAAAATTCATTTCATGTGTAGTGATGTATACTTCTTTGTTTTTAATTTTCTTCATTCTTCTGCAATAGGCCAATACTCTTTTCATCTTAGTTACATTAGAAAATCTTTCCCAAATTGGTTTTTCTGTGTATTCTGCAGTAAGTGTATGACATGTTAATTTGAGCTCTAATTCTGTTTCTTCATTTTGTTTTTTAAATTTTATTTTTCTTTCTAGAAGCCACTTTGGCCCTTTCCACCAAATTTCTTTCTCTTTTAATTCTTTTAATAACATTCCTCTGGATGAAATATCAGCTGGATTATCTAGGGAGTCTACATGTAGCCATTCTAGAGCATTGGTGTTATCTTTAATTTCTACAACTCTGTTGGCCACAAATGTTTTCCATTTTTGTGGTTCTCCACGAAGCCAGGCAAGTACTATAGTGGAGTCAGTCCAGCAAAATATTTGTTTATATGAAATTCTCATGGCTTCTGAAATTTGCTTTATTAATCTTGATAACAAGAGGGCTCCACATAACTCAAGACGTGGAAGTGATAATGTCTTAAGTGGTGCAACTTTGGTTCTAGAGGCTATGAGACTTGTTTGTATAGTACCATCATTTTGCTCCACTCTACTGTAAACAACTGCAGCATAGGCCTTTGTCGAGGCGTCACTAAAGCCATGCAATTGTACATTTTCTTTCTTATATGTGTAGATGTATAACCATCTTTTTAAAGATATGTCATTAACATTTTCTAAGTCATTTCTTATTTGTAACCATTCTGAGGTTAGTTCATCTGATAAAGGCTCATCCCAATTTATACCACTCAACCATAATCTTTGTATAAACATTTTGGATAGTACAATGCTTGGTGAGATCCAGCCTAGCGGATCATAAAGTTTTTGTATGTCTGACAATATAGTTCTCTTTGTAATACACGATGAAGGTTGGGTAAGATTAATTTTGTATAAAAATTCATCTGTTTTTAAATTCCAAGTTATGCCTAAAGCCTTCATAGTACCATCTAGGTATATGTCATGCTGTACTTGTGAAGATATATCCTTTGGATCCATGAATTTCAGTAAATCAATATTGTTTGAAGCCCATTTCTTTAATATGAATCCTCCCTTTTTCAACATAGCTGTCAGTTGCTTAACGGCTTCTTTGGCTTGTTTAACGGTGTCACAGCCAGACATAACATCGTCGACATAACAATCTGTCCGTGTGATGTCCGCAGCTACCGGATAGTTTACTTGTTCATCATGTGCAAGTTGAATTAATGATCTAACTGCCAAATAAGGAGCTGAGGTTGTACCAAAGGTCACTGTAAGCAATCTGTAGTCTTTTATATCTGAATTTTCATTCCTCCACAATATTCTTTGATAATCTATATCTTCTTTATTTAGAGTAATCATTCTATACATCATCTGAATGTCGGATAAGAAACATACTGCATGCATTCTCCAACGCATCATTATACTGCGCAAATCTTCTTGCAGCACAGGACCAGGTAAAAGTTCATCGTTTAGTGATATTGCATTATCTCCTTTACATGAAGCATCAAAAACTATTCTAGTCTTTGTTGTTTCCTTGTCTTCGCGTACAACAGGATGGTGAGGTAAGTAAAAACTTTCTTTTGTATATATTTCCTTTTCAGGAACTTCTTCCATGTGCTTTAAGTTTATGTAATCTTGTATGACCTTTGTATAATCTTCTTTTAGTTTAGGTTGCCTCTTAAATCTTCTTTCTAATTGCACTAATCTCTGCATAGCTATATCTCTTGTGTTTCCTTTTGTGCATTGTAAATTATTTGTTTTAAAAGGTAGCTTGACAACAAATCGCCCTTCCTCATTTCTTTTGTATGTTTTCTCATAAATTTCTTCACATAATTTTTCTTCTTTTGTAAACTTTCGTTTTGTATTAGTGTCTATTTCCCAAAGTGTTTTTAACATGTCTGATATATTCAGTTGGTGATGCATGACTGTAAATGAGCTTTCATTTTGTGTGTGTTTAGTATTCAATTCTCCAAACAAAATCCATCCCAAAGTTGTTTTTTGTGCACATGGTGACCCAGGTGGACCCTTGATTAGTTGTTCTTCAATAATATGCGTATAATCTTTTACTCCTAGGAGTAAATCTATTTGTCCTGGCATGTTATATTTTGGATCCGCAAGGGTAAGACCGTATAGATGCTGCCAATTTTGTACATTTATTATTTGATGTGGGAGTTGTGTAGTTAATTGTTGTTTGTGCATTACATAAGCTTCTATATTTAATTTAAATTCTGAATTCCATAGTGATGATATTTCAAATTGAACAACATGTTTTATCCTTACTTTTGATGATCCCACACCTGTCACGTTACAATTGATTTGTTTTCTTTTAAGCCTTAATAGTTGTGCTGCTTTCTCACTTATAAAATTAGCTTGCGATCCCTGATCTATGAGAATTCTTAAATTTGAAGTGCAACCATCCATACTTTTTGCTTTCACAAGAGCCGTTGCCAGCAGCGCCGTTCCGGATATTCCAATATGATGATTTGCAACCTTTTCATTCCGTTCCTCCTGAGAGGTAGAAGCTTGTGCAGTATTTGTGGGAGCAGTCAACTGCTGAGTTTTGTGTAATAATGAATGGTGTCTTCTTTTACAGAACCTGCATGACATTGGATTCTTGCATTTATTAACAGCGTGACCAGGAAGTAAGCAATTATAGCACAAATTGTTATCTTTAACATAAGTGTTGCGTTCATCGACATTCCTGTTATTAAAGTTCTTGCAATGACTTATTGTATGTTCATCTTGACATAATATACATGACTTGGGTTTTGTAATACTTGCTGTATGGTATGATCGCTCCTTTATGAATTTATTTTTATTTGTAATGTTTTCTGGTAGTATCATTTCCAAAGTTCTGAATTTACTTTCCAAAAATCCTTTTAAATCTTCCCACAAGGGCAATTTATCGGTCTTATCTTTGTAAGCATGTGATTCCCACTCTTTGTGTGACTCCTGGTCCAATTTCTGGCTTACTAAATATATTATAATCGGTCCCCAAGAATCCGTATTAATTTGTAGATTGTTTAGGCTATTAATACACTCTGATGTAGTGTCTAGTAAATATTTTAGATTGTTAGAACTCTGGATGTTAATTTTCTTTTGGCTAAAAAGCTTCCTAAGTACAGAAAACACTATCACTCGCTGATTTCCATATCTTTGTTTTAGTACATTCCAAGCCTGCTCATAATTGTTATCAGTGACATTTATGTGTCTAAGTATTAATTCAGCTTCTCTAATAAGGCTAGATTTTAAATACTGCAATTTTTGTACATTGCTCAAAGATGCATTATTATGTACTAGGGATGTGAACATGTCTTCAAAGGTTGGCCACTCTTCGTATTTTCCACTGAATGTGGGCAATTGGATCCTTGGCAATTTAACGAGGGAAAGTTGTGCCATGCTTTGGTTATGAATGTTTGAATTCGACGCGTCCATCACAGGTACACCAGGTTGCTTGTTAAACTTGTTAAGGAGGTCTGACAGGTCTGCTTGTAAACAAATGTATATATCTTCCACCATGAAATATTCTTCCTTCAAAAAGTATGAAATTTCTCCTCGCTTTTCACGTGGCGTGACACATGATAACGATTGATGTGCTTCCTTAAACTCCCTCCAATATTCCTCCAAGCATGACGCTCGTTGTTGAATATATCCATATGTTAACCTATCCTTTGGACATTTTTTGAGATTAATTTGTGCCCGTTGTATAATCGTCGCAATCTCTTGTAATTTGCACAATAAATTTTCTTGTTCCTGGCTTACGTTCGCCATTTTGCTTTGTATAAAACTGCGCGTCTATTATCATTTATCACCGATGTTTGTTTGTAACACATCCGGCTCGTATGCGACCACTTTATGTTGCTTGAGGGTTTTGTATTAAAAGTTCATAGTTTAATTTCCACATGTATATTTTCTTACACACTTTGTTTAAAGTTATTGCAGCTTATAATTTTGCTTGCCGGACACACATTTGTTTTTCTTGACAGATAAAATTAGGGGTTCACAAACACACGTTTGTTTTTTTTTAAATTCAATGTAGAAGCAATGAACTTAATAAGATAGGACAACTACTAAATTGCTAGTAATATTATTGCAGGAACTAGATTTTATGGATAATACAACTACTAAATTGCTAGTTATATTATTGCAGGAAATAGATTTTATGGATAATACAACTAGGAAATTGCTAGTTGCAAGCGATAATACAACTACTAAATTGCTAGTTATATTATTGCAGGAACTAGATTTTATGGATAATACAACTAGAAAATTGCTAGTTGCAAGCGATAATACAACTACTAAATTGCTAGTTATATTATTGCAGGAACTAGATTTTATGGATAATACAACTAGAAAATTGCTAGTTGCACGAGAAAATACAATTAATAAAAAGAATAAGAATAATTTATTATAAATTTTTCTCTTAAATCGTTATTCCTATCCATTGATTAAAACTTCAATTATTTAATAGTCAGGATTTATTTTCCATAAATTAACATAACACATGCCTCCATGGCCGTCTCTCGGTAATAATGCCAAACCCGGCGTCCATACAAAACAAACGACGATACAAATCATGTTTTTTTATATACAAATTTAATACTGACACTGAACGTTATTTCTTATGCCTAAGAAATAACCTATAAAACCATTTCATCTCATAATTAAATTATAATAATTATCTAAATCTTAATACACATATAAACCATTCATAATTGTATGTTTACATATTATTAATTAGAAGTATTTTATGAAACCTTCAACTATAATCTTACATTATTTTATGAAAATTTACATTCGAACATCAGTACAGTAATTATATATCAAATCAACATAATATTTTATATACTCATTAATCGTTTAACGTTGGTGCCTGCACTTATAGGCTAAGCCTGTCCTGCAGATCGTCAACATATTTCTACAACTATTTATAACAGACAATTGTTGAATGAAAAATAATATTGTGCGATATATGTGTGCGTGTGTGTGTGCTAACAATAACTAATAATTACTAGTAATATTATTGTAGGCACTGGATAAGTACAACTATTAAATTGCTAGTTGTTTTTTGTAGGAACTAGATTTTATGGAGTATTCTAAATTTATAGGAAGTAGACTCTTCCACATAGTGTTGAAATGTATATTTTATTAGATTATTCTTGTATTTATTTAAATAAACAGTTAAAGCAATAATGTAATATTTTAATTATTGAATGATTTCTTTAAGGTTTTTACTCGGCCCAAACACAACATTTTGCCAATGTGAGACAAAACATTGATCAGTTATTTTTTTTTTTTAGAATGTAGAATTTTAACGTTGATACATAAAAATATAATCATATTAAGGTGTATATAGTATAGTCGGTACATATATACAACTAAATAAAATTGAAGTGCCTGTTTGTATTTAAAATTAACAGCTTTTCATATATTTCATACTAAGAAAATATATCCGGTACCTTACAGTATATTTTTTATATATATTTTTCTATCCGTTTGTCTGTGTGTTTGTTACAGCTAATCTCTGAAACGGTTGGACGAGTTTTCACGGGACTTTCACTGGCAGATATTAAAAGGTGTAACAGAGACTTTTTTCCGAGATTCCGTTTAAAATATAGGGTAAATTATATGTAACCAGTATCTAAATAAATGACAAGAAAAAAGTATAGGTATTTATGTAAATGTTGTATATAAGTTCAACAACAAAGCAATCAATACCAACTTATGTACCATATCTAACTAGACCCATTGAAACTAAGTTCCCACGCAAGCGGCACAATTTTGTAGGTACCATGTGGGTAAACAAAAATAATTTCGTTATTAAAATCTCATTAAGCATGAACTCATTACATCTCGTTAACTTTAACTGAATTACCAGAAAATCTGCAATCAGGTATTTTGAACAAGTGATGCAATTCAGAGTTATTACATGTACTCGACGACCTCTGTGGCTCAGTGGTTCAACACGTTGGTGCTCCCGCCGGTGGTCGCGAGTTCGAATCCCGCCGAAGGAACAAACGTTTTTCTGTGTTCATGGGTCATGAAATAATTATATTTAATAATAACTACCTACTTTAAATTATTTACAGATTAAAGAAAGAAAGAAAAAAAATTAAAAAAGAGAAAACTTAAGTACAATATAATTAAAAGGCTATAAAAAGAAGAAAACCTCTAGGTCGTCCCCATTAGAGTGCCTATCAGGCTCAAAGAATTTCCTCACTGGATAGCAATGCTAACTCTTTGAGCCAGATAGGGGCCGGCTCTGAGGTCTTGGGTGGTCTCTACGAGTTTTTTAGAAATTTCCTCGAACAGTTTGTGTACCCCCAGACCCCATGTGCCAAGGGTTTCAACCCCAAACGATTCAAATATGAGATCCCTAGTAAGGTTCTCATACTTGCACCGCTTGAGGTTTTCTGCCTGATTTGCGGCCGCACCTGCAGTACTTGAGGTGCCCTGGACATGGGACGGAGCAAGTGTATCGACGCATGTAGCGTCCCATACAAGAGCCCGTCCCAGTTTCCAAGGGGCCAGGGTCATTCCGTCTGGTCTCTGGCCATCGTCGCGCGACAGTCCAGAGGGTTCCATCACAGCTGGCACTCCGGCGATGACAAGTGCCTGACGAATGAGGTCGTTGAGGCAGTGATGGCGGGAGATGCGACCGGCTATTCGTGGACAGGACAGACCGTAGTGTCCGAGTCTGTCTACATTTGCACCATAAACGCAACGATGGGGGACGACGTGGAGGATGCCAAGACGCAGCTCAGGGAAGTAGCTAATCGAAACGTTGTTCAATCCAGCAATGTGCCCGTATTGGGTGACGAAAGCGCCTGTAACCAAAGGCCCGCCTCCCACTTTTCCACAGCTAAGAGGCGAGCCTGCTCCGTAGGACTGGACGATGTGTTAAGGAGATTGTTCCGTACCAGTCTACAGAGAGGCTCGTCCCAGAGCCTTTGGGAAAATGTATTGGCGGGCAATTCGTTACAAGCACTAGCTACGCTCCAGGCATACATAATGAAAATCTTAAATATCTTACGTATGAAAGTATGAAATATACTTCCCGTTATCTGGTACCTGTAACACAAGTTCTTCGGATACTTAGCACGAGCCAGATTGACAAGATGTGAAGCGTCCATAGATATTATTATTATTATTAAACAATGAGTGATCCTTTTTATTTTGTATGTTTTTGAGAAAAATTACCATAGCAATTTTGATTTCCAAAAATTAAGTTTTGTTACAAAATCAGGCGGCTATTGAATAAAAGCGATATCATCCCATCATATTTTGTTTTCCATTGAGCTATCTATTATCTGTTCTAATAGTTACTTGCGATATTATAACAGAAAGCACAGTTTTAATTAACGAAATTAAAAAAAGTAAGTAACCTCCGAATTATAGCTAAAACACTCTCGATCATGTCAGCTTTTAAACAAAATAAAAGAATATTAAAATCGGTTCATCCGTATAGGAACTACGATGACACAGACAGACATACACACAGAGAGACACGTCAAACTTAAAACACCTCTCTGATTTTGTCGAGGGCTAAAATCGGAAATTATCATGCAAAAACGTTGCTATTCGTAATAATCGCTTTACCGTTTCAACGCTTCGGTGGTCCTGCAATCCTCATAAGCACCATAATAACTCGTTAATTGCCAAATTTAGATACGTTTTTGTTACTTACATTGTTTCATTTATAAAGTCCTATATTAATACAGATTGTTAAAACTGTTTAGAGATTTTAACGTGGTTTGTTTACATTTTAATTTATATCAACTTATTGGTTACTGTGCAAATGTGGTGTAAATGGCGTCAAAAATGTGCCTTATGCGACATCTTGCGGGGATCTTCCTCTGAGGCGAGCTGTGCTCTCTACAATGTTTAATGATACTTATTACCATTATCTATGATAACATAATCATTTCCATTTTATTGTTTAAGGACGCGTTTACAAAATATATGTTTATTTTAATTATCATATTAATTATCTAAAATAAACATTTACACACTAATATTCCTTAAAATGTTTTGCGCCAAAAATCCAGTCAGCAACAATAACCTAACCAAGAGCATGTCAGGACATGTCTAAGGAGGGTTCCATAACTATAAACGCATAATACGCTTTTTTTTTAATTACTCCAAAAGTTACTGGCCGATTTGGTTCACAATAATTTTCCTATAGAGTTTTTAGCATGACCTATCAGCATGGAAATTTACAAGTTTCTATCTCCCATAGTTTAATAATAGTTAAATAATGCTAGGGGGGGACCAACTTACAAACTACTTTGGAGGCCGATTACTCGAAAACGGTCAACTTTATAAAAAAGTAACGTATGAAACCTTGCCTTTTTTTTAAAAGACCTATTCTACAATACCCCACACGATGGGGTAGAGTGAAAAAATATTTTTCATCCCCACTTCACATGGAGAGCCACCCCTAAAATATAAAATTATTATTTTTTTATGATCCCGAAACCGTGATATATATACAATCTATAACTGCACCAAATTTCATCAATTTATATTCATAATTATAGGAGCTAGAGGCGAGGACAGACAGACAGACAGACAGACAGACGGACAGGGCGAAACTATTAGGGTTCCTTAAGTATTACGGAACCCTAAAAATGAGACTTATTAATTATTATAGACCGAGAACCAATTTGTGTTAAATTTGTAAACGCGTCCTTAACCCCATTATTTATAATTTATATTATATGTAGTATAATCTTCATGATTCTTAGTCAAAGCCTCCATAATTTGAAACAATAACTCACTCATCATAATCAGTGTCATCATCATTGTTGTAAGTATGATAATTATCATCATTTTGATCAAGAAGACTTGTGAACAAAAAATGTTTGAAAGTAACTTTCACATCATTTCACTATCTGATCAAAATGTAGCCGCTAAAAACTACAAAATATTGTTTCATTTTCTTAAATAACTACTAGTTGGTATGATGATTTGAATTTTATTACTTCTACTAGCTTTTGCCCGCAGTTTCGCTCGCGTGAAATTGGGTTTAAGTCAGAGGGAAAACTTGTTCGGGAAAATACCAATAGGTACCAAAATTGAATACATAATAGTGTAGGCACTGCACAACCGTATCAGTTGTATTTTATTTGAATGTTTCCTGCGACTTCGTAGGTACCCTCAAGAAATCTACCGAGAACTGTACCATAAATAAAATTTAATAAGCTGCAAAAAGTATTCTGTGTTAATTCTGCTTAACCTACTACCATACATAATTTCATCAAAATTCTTTACGTGTGTTCTTTACTTTACTTTATTGCATGAAAAACGAAACATATTATTATGTACATACAAACTTTCGCGTTTAGGTATAATATTAAGTAAGGATTTCTTTGTAGCTGATAATTAGTATTTTAACGGTTTAGAAAATCTTTCCATTATGGGAAGACGTTATGGACTTTGAAGTAATAAAAATAATTTGGATTGTGATCGCCCATCCTAGTATCCTAGACCACGGCAGAGTTTGAGAGAGAGATGAGTTAGCAGTACGACCACGAAGCCATCTAGCTTCTCACTTATTCTTCATATAATAATATATTATTCCTCATACATTAATGTGTATACATTAATGATTAGGATTAACCTAGGTAAAGTTTTAACCAATTCAAATATCTGGTTATTTTATAGCATTTTATACTACGTTATTTTTTTGATTGATAAAACTTTTTGTAGGTATGAACCGATTGAATTGAAATACCTACCTACACAAAATTATGAGCAGACATATCCTAATTCCTATCCGCGTGGAACCCGTAGATAGTTAGGTACCCAAAAATTTTCCGCGATAAAAGTGAGTCCTATGTGTTTATCCAAGGGCTAAACTACTACGGTAACAAATTTTATAAAAATCCGTTACGTAGTTTCTGAGATTAGCGCGCACAAACGTACAGATCAAAAATATTTTAAGAAAATCTTAAAAGTCATACGTACCAAATTCATATGTCTACAGACACACGAATTTGGTACGGAGCGTACAGCGGACCATATCCGGAGACCAAATCCGGTGTCGCTACACACGCACGGATTTGGTACGGTGCAGTGGACCGTAAAGCTCGACACTCGTGTGTTCGATTTTATGCTCTATTACATTAGCACAGAGTTCTATTTACAGTTCGCTTTTTAAACGACGACGATGATTCCCGCAATTCATTGATAACGGGCAGTGATACCAACACTTTGAAAAATATTT
Organism: Glaucopsyche alexis; assembly: GCA_905404095.1. NCBI lineage: Eukaryota > Metazoa > Arthropoda > Insecta > Lepidoptera > Lycaenidae > Glaucopsyche > Glaucopsyche alexis. The sequence goes on from FR990060.1 coordinate 1,753,700, forward strand.
CTCCCCAAATTTTACCCCTGATTACTTATACCATTGACAGGTCTAAGAGATAATAAGCTAGAAAGAAAGGTTATGTATTTAACATTAAAACTTACTCGTGAATAACATAAAATGATAAAACTATCTTGTCTTAATCCTTTTTCACTCCCGATATATTTTCACATTCCTGGCTATATACATTATACACACACTAAAATAATTTTTATTATTACATACAAATTGATTCATAAGGAGTAAACTCTAAACATCCTATCCCCTAGTAAACCCCCGTAGATATTTTCCCTAATTTTGGGGGGTACATTTCTAAGTTGGCAACACTGATACCGTTGTACGGCCAAACCGCCGGACTGCTCTACACATGCACGGATATGGTACGGAGCGGACCAGATCCGATGCGGACAACGGCGAACTCTTCGCCTTCTTCTTATGTTCGCCGGACTGCCCTACACACGCTCGGATCTGGTACGGAGCGTACCAAATCCGCTGTACGCTCCGTACCAAATTCGTGTGTCTGTAGACACCATTAATGTTTTGGGTTAAAAACTAAAACCCTATGTATTAAACACTGATAAATCAAGCACAAATAAATTAAATTTTACATTATATAACAACAAAAGAGAAAGAAATTTAATTATAGGTACCTACACTCAAAATATTCTACTGAAATAGTATCTATGTAATTTAATAAGTATTATAAATATAATTAATGCAGCAATCGCAAATATTTAGGTGCCTAGTTTTCAAAGACTAAGATTTTCATCAAATTTAACTTTCGCATTCTTGTCAGAATTATTTTTCAACATGATGACAATATATTATGTCAAAATAAAAATAAAGCTTCCCACTCACGGGCTATCGATTGCTTCGATCAAATTGGAAAATAATTCGTGTAAGACCTACCAGCTAGTGACCGCTAGTGGAACAAAATTTACGCGTATATATACGAGTTTCATATAAAAAGTATAGTAAGGTGGTCCTAGGATCTCAGACTATATTTAATTTTTATCTAAACCGATTTACTTGCAACTACGAACCCAGTAAATGTTTAACCCATTAACCGCCAAATTAAAGGCAGCAAAGTAAAATAAATAATATGTACATTTTCTTATTTAATATAAGCCACATAAACACAATAATAATAAAAAAATCTCAAAAACATTATTTCTCCCCTCTATAGGGGGGTGTACTCATTTGTGTACAATGGCGCCTTATGGGTGCAACCAATTTACAGTAATTTTTGTAAAAAAAATATTTTTTATCATTATTTTCCTATCAATATAGATTCTTTTAAAGAAATAAAACACTGTTCAATTATTTCCAAAGCTTTAAAAAGTAAATTAAGCATATTTTAAGTAAAATTTGTACTGAAATTAGTCGATGTCACCCATTAAATTTGAAGAAAAAATCGAAAAACTTGTTAGTATTTTTATTATTTCCCTTGACGTGTGCCTCAACTCATGGCACATGAGAGCCAGGCTTTTGGACAAGCTTATTATTATGTAAATGTCAAAAACCTACCTTCTTTTGCGAAAATGTATTGATTTGTATGGGACACAATCAAAATTAGGTAGTTTTACTGCCAACACCTATCTAGTATTATTAAATAACATTTGTTACAGCTTATGTTATCTTTTTTGTTATTATAAATTACAAAATTATATAAAAAATAACAAAAATATTTTAAAAATTTGCTGTACGTATTCGGCCGTTGTACTTAATTGGGTACGGCAGAGCATTACAAACAATATCGTTGCAGATATAAGTTTGAAAGCTATCAATTTATGTTTATTTTACAGATCAGGTGTATTTTATAAATTTAAATAGTAAAATTAACGTATATTGAAAATTAGGCTCCGAAAAATACGAAACAGTAACCTTACACGTGCAAGCTCAAAATCTATCAACTTTGTTTGTGGCTAGTGACAATAATTATAAATATATTCCTGTTTTATTGTTAAAGTTTAAGTAAAATGTTATCCTTTTATTAAGCAACTTGTAAATAATTACTCTAATTATGAACAATTTTACTCTACACTTAAATTTGTAGGTGTACCCAATTGCGTACGGCGGCGGTAAATGGATTAAATTGTAAAGACTAAATCGATCGATCGCTTGTGTGTGGGGAGCTTTATATCAAAATCACTAAGGAGTATTTATATCAACTTAAAAGCAAATCGCTCCCAAGCAACTTTCTTTCCCTTTTTATTCCCGTTAGCGGACGAATTTCAATAAACTATGATACACGAATTCCATCAATTCTGTTACATAATGTTTGTGCAAAATATGAAGTAGATTGGACCAAGGAATCACGTTGCCCCATACAAACTGTTTTACCCCTTTTCACCTTCTTAGGAATCGAATTTCGAAAAATCCCTTCTTATCGGATCCCTACGCATTACAAAGAGCAAGCCCTGCAAGTCGGTCTCTACGATCAGCGGTTTAGGCTGTGCGTTGATCCGTCAGTCATTCAGGACAAAGGATTTTATATGTATAGATTTGCATTTTTTGCAGCTAATAGAGCTAATGAAGTTGATTTCCTAAATCATGATCGTCCTAAAACAAGCTAGCTTCCTATCTTTCTGTTTTTGCAACGTTTCATAAATTTTTAAAATCTCAATGCCAAAATTTTAATACAGTATCCCAAGGGAACACTACTATTTCGGGATAAACAGCATGTTAAGCTAGAGCTTAAACTACTACCATACAAAATTTCATAGAAATCCGTTCAGTACTTTTGGCATGAAAGAGTGACACACACACATCCATCCATCCTCACAAACTTTCACATTTAGGAACTTCACTAGTAAGATGTAAGTATAGTATAGTTAATAATAACTCCCCACCGATTTCGGTGACGGTGGCCGGTTTCATTGAAACCAGGCCAGTTACACAGAGTAATTTTATAGTGGCCAAGTGTGTGTGCAGTACACAAGAGCACTCTCTCTTCCTTTACTCTCGTAATCCAGTCGGACGGATAATCAACACGACTGACGAGAGATCAGGCGCAGGTCCGACTTTTTACATGCCCATCCGACGCATGGATCATCTTTCTTGTCAGACAATCAGGTGATCAGCCTGCATTGTCCTAACAAAACTTGGAAACAACGTTTTTTGTTGTTCCTATGCGGGAATCGAACCCACGACCTCCGAGTCGAGAGCCAATGCTCGAACCACTAGACCACGGAGGCTGTTAGTATAGCTAAGCCGCTAATATAAATAGGTAAATAGACGCTGCCCCGAGTGACTTCGTACATCGTGTTACCGTGGTCCCTTATCAGTTTGAGAGCTCATATCGACACACTATTTATTATTATTGTTACACTTATTACACTTCGTCAATATGGTTCTTCTTTTGTATCTAATGTGTTGATAGACCTGGGTCAGAGTCAAGATGCATTCCATAATTTCGACGACGAAGTTCGACAATAAAATGTCACGTATGTCAAATCATACATTTTTGATTACGAAGTTCGCCGTCGAAATTATCGAATGCATCTTGACCAGACGCCCTGATAACATTAGAATTATCGTTGGATTATCCCATCCTCCTTGTATAAGCTTTTGCCCGCGGCTCCGCTCGCATATAATATAAGGTTTGGTAAAATCATTACGAATACTTCGGACATATTATGATCTACTGCTTAAGTAAAGACGTTGAAGCAGAAAAATAATTGTCATACTCGAAAAAAAAAAATTCTGTTATATTATGGGTGAGTTTGCGTTTTGCGGCGAGTCACCCATACATGAGATGATTTTTTAGTTTGAGTGTGACAATTATTTTTCTGCCCAAGCGTCTTTACATAAGCAGTGGATCATGTGCCCGAAGTATTCGTAATTGATTTTACCAAACACTATATATATTATAGTATCCCACGAAAATAAAGTAAGTACTTAAATATATCGCGATAAAAATTATAATATATTTTAATCTAGACCCTAAACTACTGCCATACTAAATTTTATCAAAATCCGTTCAGCAGTTTTTGCATGAATGAACAAACATCCATACATACATCCATCCATCCTCACAAACTTTCACATTTATAATAGTAGTAGCAATTTAAAGTTTGTGACAAGAATCGATATAATGTTTGTCACACTTTCACGCTAAAACTACTGAACGGATTAAGATGAAATTTGGTATGGTTGTAGTTTAAGCTCTAAACGAGAACAAAGGCTACTTTTATCGCAAAAAATGTACAGTGTCCCGTGAGATACGCGAGCCGAGCCGCAGGCAAACTGTATTATATTTGCACCAAGCATTTCATTTTAATCCATGACAAGTGTTGTTTCCATGGCGGGATTCGGACCTGCGATCACGGATGTATTTATACCTACTGAGCCAACGGGTCAAGCTCTTTAAGCCGGTGGGTTCTTTATTCGGCGATCACAGTAGTGGGGATATGTTTTGGTCAGATGTGAGTGAGTGCCACAGTGTCTGTGGTCATTTCGGTGTCAACAACATGGACAGGATCCAGCTAAAAGTGAACGGCGTGCAGTATTCCGGTGAGTTATTGTGAGGAATCAAACGAGCAAACGGATAGCCTGATGTTAAGCGAATGCTATCTCCTATGGACACCCGCAATATTCGAAGATTTACAAGTGGGTTGTTGTTGCATGCACGAATAAAAAATACTATTAAAAATAATATATATGTCACCGTAAAAATGTAAAAACCGTTAGATTGTAAAATAACTAACGAGATTGTAAAAATATGTCGAAAGATTCAAAACTATATATTTATAATCTAACGAAGAATAATGTGTTAAATTATAGACAGCATATTCGAGTCCGAATTCTATAACATTTTATTTTTCACTAGTTATATTACAATCTAACGGTTTTTACAATTTTACCGTGACATATACAAGTATTATAATTCTTAGGTTTACAAACATTCTTTTCTTCTTACAAGTGATGCACATTATTATATGCTAGTTTTATGTAAATTATTTAATATTTTTCATTTGTCTGCGAAAAACAAAGTCATAAAATTGTTTTGATTCTACTTCTAAATATTTTATAATTATTTTGGAACATTTTCTTTATTTTAAATAGTTTTAGGAGTTTTACGTGAGACTGGTTTCACCCTACATAAATTTAAATTAGTTTTAATGAAACTATATAGTTGGTATAGCTTGTAATAACTTTAAAATCGAAACCAAACTTACATTGGTAAACAGAAAGTAACCATACATCATACATCATTTTTCATAAGTACATCAAAAGTAAGTATTGCAATGTAGGACACTAAAAAGTAATCTTTAGTTTTAAAGAGATTTCAATATGTTATGATTGCGTATGAAAATATGTTATCAGTAGAAAATGACTAGGTTACATAACAATAATAATATCTATGGACGCTTTAACGCCACTTCAATCTGGTCCCGTGTCATGTTTTGAAAAACATCTTATTGTGTTACTTTATGTGTGAAAAACATGTATTGTATAAGACAACGTACATTTAATACTTTTATACTATACACACGTCCATGTACACATTATACATACTTAGTACCCAGGAACATAGAAAAGTTTTTGTTCCTTTGGCAGGATTTGAACCCGCGATATCCAGCTTGAGCACTGTCGCTCTCAACCATTGAGCCACAGACTACAAATATTTCCTTGCAATTGTAAGCACCTACTTAAAGAAGGGTGTTGAAACCAAGAACCGCAAGGAACATTAATTCTAGAGACAGTTAGACTTTCATTAAGTGCTAAGTAAACATTTTCTACTGGGGACAATAGAATTTATTACAGAAATATGTACAAAAAGATTTGTCACATAACAAATTCGTTTATTCGTACTTCCTAGATGGAACATTGATGAATGACTATAAAAACGTTAGGTAATCAATTTGGTTATGCAAAAAATATTTCGTAGTAACTTTAGTAATCTGTCAAAAAGTAACTTTCTTAGTACTGAGTATATAGTCAGTACTAACTATGAACTATGGCATAAGCATGGCTTTTTCTACGGAATATGTTATGTCAGCTGATCCTATAATAACAATAACTCCACACACCGATCTCGGTGACGGTCGCCGGTTTCGTTGAAACCAAACCTGTTATGCAGGAGTTATGTTATAGTGCCCAAGTGTGTGCGCAGTACACAAGATCACTCTCTCTTTACACTCGAAACCTGATGGGACGTATAATATATATATATAACCGATATGACTGTGAGAGATCAGGCGCAGGACCGACTTGTAACATGCCCATCCGGCGCATGGATCATCTTTCATGTCAGACAATCAGGTGATCAGCCTGCATTGTCCTAACCAAACTTGGACAAGTTCCAATGCGGGAATCGAACCCACAACCTCCGAGTCGAGAGCCAATGCTCAAACCACTAGACCACGGAGGCTGTAAATATAACAAAGCTAAAGTAATAGCGAACAAAATTGTAACGATCGAATGCAATCGTCCGTGTGGAGCTCATTCGGTGGAGGAAATAGTTCTTATCCCATAATCTGCGGTTCAGCTTCCGATTTCCTCTATTTTCTTATGACTCCATACGATTTACCGTAGTTTTGTAGCGAGGTCTGTAGGTATTATGTGCTTAGTATTATTTATATACTAGCTGATGCCCGCACAGATTTGGCACAGATATAAAGTATTATATCTGTGCCGAATTTCATGATGATCGGTTTAGTAATTTTTACGTGAATCTGTAAATAAAGTTTCCTACGGGAATCGTACATTTCCCCGCGATAAAAAGTAGCGTATATCCTTCCCCGTGGCTTACTTTATATCTGTGCCAAATTTCATGATAATTCGTTTAGTAGTTTTTACGTGAAACTGTAAATAATGTATCGCACGGGAACCGTACATTTCCATGCGATAAAAAGTAGCCCATGTCCTTTCTCAGGCTATAGACTATCTGTGTACCAAAATTAATTTCAATCGGTTCTGTAGTTTTGCCGTGAAAGACGGACAGACTTTTCCATTAATAATATTAGTATGGATTATGATTTCTCTTTTAAAATGGCCCGTGAGTATCGTATTATATTTAACATTGTTATATACCTTTTTTATTCTAAAAGAACAATTTTCCATCTTTTTGGTAAAAGATGGCCCCGTGCGAGTTTCTTACGCCGGTTCTTCTCGCCGGGTTAGTTCCCGAACCGGTGGTAGGCATCATGTATACCAACGTTCAGAAAGCGTAAAATTTTTGACTTTGAATATACGTACTATACCTACTATGATAATTTAAAAGTTATTACCTGATCGTCAATAATTTACATCTAAAAATAGCAAATTACGAAACTATTATTTTGTTCAGACTTTTTCGGGCAGTCCCAGTATTGAAAAAGTATTTTGCTATTCCATTTAACAGTGGGCAGCGAAGTGGACTCGAATGTCACCCTTTTGGACTACCTGCGGAAGACGCTGGGTCTCCGTGGCACCAAGTACATGTGCCGGGAGGGCGGCTGCGGCGCCTGTGTCGTCACCATCACCAAAGGAAAAGATGGGAAGCCGGAGGGTGTTAATTCTGTGAGTATTATCGGAAATCATTGAAAAGCCATGCTTGCAAGAAAAGATAGCAAAGAAACTTTGAAGACCTCTGTGGCTCAGTGGTTAGCACGTTAGCACTCAAGCCGGAGGTCAAGGGTCCGAATCCCGACAGGGGACAAAAAGTTTTCTGTGTTCCTGGATCATGGGTGTGTATTATAATATATTTTTTTTAAATATATGTATAGTATAAAAGTGTTAAATATATTTCCGTTGTCTGGTACCCGTAACAAGTTCTTCGAGAACTTACCACGGGGCCAAATTGATGTGGTATAAAAAAAGACGTGAACCTAAGCAAGTGTGTTAAGTACCATCTAGTGAGTAAAGGATAACTATCCTGTATGGCATAACCTCTATATTTGCTCCATTGATATACCATCAAGTTTTTTTCGGAATGTTTGGAAAGTTTCCACCAAAACCGGTTCAATCCTAACCTGCCTAGAAGAACGACATAACACTCGTAGTTCCCCTGATCTTGCGTTAACAAAATAATTAATAGAGCTAGGGAACGAAAATGATCAGCGACTTTTATTTTAGTTTACCAAAACCGTGATGGACTTCGTAAACAATTATAATGACGTGTTATTATATTATAGTTGTAGGTCATTCATAAAATATGTCCTGAGCAAAATAATTCTCATACGTGGCTTAAAAGAGTATGGGCACTAAGCCTGTAGTTTTTTTTGTTTTTATTATATTAAAATATAACTCCTCTGGTTACACCCTGGGTGTTAATGCTGACGGGTAACGTAACTTGCTTATTTGCTGGTTTTATTTCATAAAAAAATCGGATATAATATCATCTACGTTTGCTCGACATATTCACGTAATGTAAATTAAGATCTGCCAATTTATTTCAAATTTGCAAGACACGACATTATTAACCCAATAATGTTAAAGTTCGGTTTTACTCCGTTTAAATATCGGTGCCGAATTCTCCGGTTTGGACCGGCAATAAAACTGAACCGGACTTTAGCACGTAGTTCAATCCGCCAACCCTCGTATATACGACCGGATAACGGATAATTTATTGTGCTTTTAGAATTGCCCGAATTAGGAGACAAGTTACCTACCTCGGCGGGTTTAAAGTTATATTGTATTTTACGGAAGAAAAATGGGGCCATGATTGTTTTTGCTTTTGTGCTTGCTTCCAAGGGAAGAGTACCTAGATATTATTTTATTTGCTATAGTAATTAAATCAATAATTACTATAGCAAATAAAATAATATCTACTCTTTCTCTATTATGTCCAGACTGGACACTGAATACTATATTAATTATAAATGCTACTATTTCATCCGAATAAGTCATGTTAAAGAGTTTTTTTTTTTTTGTGAAAGATTTATAACTAAACGTACATTCGTAATGTTATATTCATCCATAGCCAGCTTCAGTAACATTATCAGCTGATTATCTTACTATGTTAACAAACGGTAAAAGTACAATAAATGATATTTAAAAGCGAAAGTGATAAAATATTGTACCCACTGGAACCTCTAACCTTCCTAGACAAATTGTCCAATTATTATAATAGAATACTCAGTAAAGTTTTTACAAGATTTTACAATATACACAAACATCGTGATAAATCTACGTGTTAGATGATCAAAGCCATAGGTCATTGAGAAATCTCATGGTCATAATTGTAAACTAATATACCTCTAGTGTTAATAAACAGACAATATCTAAATACATAAAAAGCATGACTGACACATCTATCAATATTCAACGCACAGCCGAAACTACAGAACGGATTTCGCTGAAATTTGGCGTACAGATAATTATAATGACGTAGGCATCCGCTAAGAAAGGATTCTTGGAAATTCCCCCCTAAGGGGCTAAAAAGGGGTTAAAATTTTGTATGTATATAAGGGTTCCGTTTCCATTTACTATTTCCACGTAAACGAAGTTACGGGCACCAGCTAGTAATATAATATTTTAACAGATATATGTAATGCTGTCTGTCGGAAGCTACTCATACTTCTAACATTACAACTTCTCTTTCTTATGTACGGCTCCTCTACTACTAAGTATACAAATTTTAATTTTTCCATTATTATTCGAAGTGATATTTTTTGAGTCTGTTGGCATGATAAGAGTATTTCTGGATTTTAAATGATGAATGAAGTTCTGTTTGTTTATGAGCGACATAGGATGTTTGTTGATAAGAGATTTACGGCGTAGACTATTATGCAAAACAGCTTCGAATGTACTAATAGTAATGAATTATTCAGAACAACTTCTCACTCTTCATCATCGAATGCTTGCTGTGGCTTGCTTGGACATCGCATCTACATCGAGTGCAACTTCCCTCGCGCACGGACCTCGCTGACCAGAGCGGGGGTGCGGGGTGAAAGAAGGGGACTGGACTGGTTTTACGGGCGGACAGCGCGGCGCGGCGGCGAGCATCACGGGCTCCCCCACTCTTCTTTCCGATCCACCAGCGCTGGCGCACACCCACTAGATATTGTTCATGTGTATTAGAATATATCGGAGTTCTATCTTACATCTTTTATTTCTTCACCAAAGTAGATAGGACCCGACATTTTGGTCCTTCGTGCCGGATTTGAACCAGCGACCTATGGATTTTCTTTGGGATCTTTGTTATCAAACGCAACATTATCTCTTTCAGTGTTTAGTCTCTGTAACCTCCTGCCACAACTGGGAGGTCACGACCGTCGAGGGTATCGGTAGCAAGCACATCGGATACCATCCAGTACAGACAGTGCTGGCGGAGAACAACGGGACCCAGTGCGGGTACTGCAGCCCGGGATGGGTCATGGCTATGTATAGGTAAGATTGATGCTGATGATTATGGTGGCGGTGGTGGTTGTGATTATGATGATAGAGGGCATTAGCAACAAGTACATCGGCTGATCGGTACAAACGGAGCTGGAAGAGAACGCTAAAGGATCGAGTGTAATTAATAAGTGAGTGGAATAAGAGCCTTAGATGGATTAGTCAGTAACAACCACATGTAAATTTACGCAGGGAAGAAAGAGATAGTAATTGTCCAGATCTTTTGCTAATAACGAAAGACACAGAGTTTGTGTTCCATCTCTGATTCTAATAACCTAACCAAGAGCATGTCAGGAGGGTTCCGTAACTATAAACGCGTAATATGTTTTTTTCAAATTACTTCAAAAGTTAGTAGTCCGATTTGATTTGGTTGAAAAAAAATTTTCTAAAGAGTTTTAGCATGATCTATCAGCATAGAAAATTGCAAGTTTCTTAGTCTTATAGTTTAGAAAAGCCAGGGGGGAAACAATTTATAAATTACTTTGGAGGCCGATTACTCGAAAATGGTTAACTTTATAAAAAAAGTTATGTATGAAACCTTGCCTTTATTTTAAAATACCTATGCAACGATATCCCACACGATGGGGTAGAAAGAAAAACATAATTTCATCCCCATTTCACATGTATTGAGAGCCACCCCTAGAATATAAAAATAATTATTATTTTATTATGCTAAATCCGATATCTATATACAATCTATGACTATACCAAATTTTATCCATTTATATTACCGACGCTAGAAGCGCGGACAGACAGACAGACAGACGGACGGTCGGTCGGACAGAGCGAAACTATAAGAGTTCCTCAAGTATTACGGAACCCTAAAAATGGTTGAAAATCCGGCTACGAAGAGTCTTAGATTCGCAAATCTTACTTAAAACTTGATCCAGTGGCCAATGATTAATAATAATAATTTTTTTGTACCGATTTATCGTATTGTAAACATTATACAATTCTATAAAATTCCTCGACTGTACAAAAACTTTGCTAAGTAATGGACATAAATTGCTGAATAACATTAGCAAAAAGCACTTATTATCTAAGCGTAAAAATATTAATAAGTTTATCGCAACCCATAGTGAAATCATTGCACCTATATTAAATGTAAAGAAGAGAGAGGTTAAAAGAGAGCTATAGCATTTAAACTTGGGAAAGGAATGATTCGGCATGAATGGGCTGGCTCGATCGGATAAATACATCGGCCTTACAGAAAACCGGCGTTAAATAACTCTTTCGCCGAGTGAGTGAGGTAGGGCCAAGGGAGTTGGGAATATTAAGGGCCAGGAAAGCAAGGGCGTTACACCAGAGGAGTTACAAGTGTAACTCCTTCGGTGTTTCAAGTGGCCATGGGCGGCAGTAATTGCTGGTAACATCAGGCGCTCTAGTTGCTCGTTTCCTGATCCATTGCATTAAAAAAAATTGTAAAATGGTATTCATTTTCAAGTTTGAAATACGCAGATATAAGTTATATTCACGACCTACTACGAAATATTATGTAACATTGGCTTCTTAGATAGCAAATTAATTTGGGGATGGCTCTTCGCAAGCTTGAGAAATCCAACCTTTTAATATCTATCAAATTTCAGACCTATTCCGATATTTTATTCCCCGAATCGTTCCATTGTGCTCCGAAGCCATCTCGCGGGTTTTGTATTACACAATTTCTATTGTTTATCTTTCCATAATTTCCTTTTGTATAGATTGTAATTTGAAAATATTGCTAGGTACGTTATAAGTAATAGGTTAATAAAAAATTAAGATAATAATCTTAGTAATGTATTGAAAAATATTTTTTTACCCTCCCATTTTAGGACTTTACAACAAGGAAGTTAAAAATCATCAGCATTATTACTGAACTTTAAGGTCTCTACTTAATTTGAGGAGGGTTAGATTGAAGTGTTAAACACTAGCTTATATGTATGCTGGTAAAAAATATACCCCTTGGTAATTTATCAGATGTACCGTATTTCAACGCATATTGTCGCGTTTGAATTGTAAATGAATGGTAATTAACGAATTGTTCAAATAGTAATGGTCAAATATTTTCTCAATCGTCTAATTTGAATACAAAATGAATGTAATTAAAAGTCGACCGTCGTAAAAACTCCAATCAGTTCTGATCTTAATGAGTTTTATTTAAGTGTTTTTGTTAAGCATTGGTTAAAGGAAAATTGATCAGAATCATATTATACTATGTAATTTTAGCAATTACATTTAAACAGTAGAATATTTGCAATATACGATTAAACGATACATAATACGTATAATTCATGCATGCCTGAGACAATTCTAATGGTTCTATTGCTGATTTACCGATTTCTTTAATATTTACGCAGATGTGGCTAATGCCAATGCCGTTTCTGCTAATGCAGAAAGTAGGAATGTATGGTGGACTAATCCCAGACTTTAAAAATCCAAAAATCATTTTTTTTTCTAATTTTCACTTACTTAAATTTCAGTTTGCTCAAAAATAAAAGAATGACGAAGCTAGAAATCGAACAATCTCTAGGTAGCAACGTATGTAGATGCACAGGCTACAGACCGATTCTAGAAGCATTTAAGAAATTTGCGTCAGATTCTTTCGAATCAATTGATATTATGGATATTGAAGATTTGAAGATTTGCAAACAATCCGGAGAAGTATGTTCAAAGTCAAACTGTGAAGAATTTGACTGGTGTCTCGTCAATAAAGAAGATGTTGGAAATAGACTTATTCACATAAGGCTACAGGATGGGAGATATTGGTATAAAATTGACTCTATTAACGATGTATTTAGCGTGTTCCAAGAAAGAGGAATAGACTCGTATATGCTTGTTGCAGGAAATACTGGAAAAGGTGAATACACATTTTTTTTTAATAATAATAAGAGATCAAATTCATCCTTGACATATTATAGACCATTCATATTGTAAAAAAATATAGCTCAAATATATAGACAGATAACTGCACTAAAAGGGTACGTAAAAGTCTCTTCTCAACTACCCTACAGTTTTCCTGATTATGCTACGGTTTCTTAGCAAATAGGCTTTAAACACTAAACGTTAAAGTACTTTACCGTAGTAAATAATGTGCATAATGCATTTCTTTCAGGTGTGTATCCAATAGAAGAATATCCGAGAGTGTTGATAGATGTAGCAGACATACCGGAACTGAGAGGTTACTACTTTGACCAGAACTTAGTTATAGGAGGTGGCACTACATTATCAGAACTTGCACAGATTTTTCAGCAGCTTAGTGTTAATGACAATTTTAGATACTTACAAGTACTGAATGATCATCTGAGCCTAGTTGCACACATACCAGTAAAAAATGTAAGTAACACTCAAACGCCACGTATGGTAGGCAAGTAGCTTGATAAACAGGGGTCCACAGACCACAGCGATGGGTAATTCCAGCAGAGATTGGAAGAAAATCTGTTTATTTTGTTTTCCAAACTGATTGCAATTTTAAATCGGATTTCAAAGGATTACTTTTTTGTAGATTGGCACAATAGCTGGTAATCTAATGCTGAAAAGTCAAAACAAGACGTTCAAATCGGATATATTTGTTATGTTAGCAACTGTTGGAGCGCAAATAACTATTGGTAAGTAAAAGCACTGTAGATACTTAGATATAGATCTTACAAATGTTAATAAAATACTAACTAACAATGAGTATTTATCATGAGCACCCAGATACAGATATTTAAGGATGTCTCCGTGATACACCAAGTGAAAACCGGCAGCGATCACCGAATGGTGCGAGGCACATTAAACCTAAATATCAAACTCGAAAGAGCTCGCTTGGTAAAGTCTACGCTCCGACCGTCTCAAACCGGAATTAGAAACCCCGAAAGCTTTCAACTCGAGCTACAAAACCGCTTTGCTAGCCTGGAAAACTACGCGTCAGTGGACGAAATCAATGACAGGTTCACAGAGACTATCCATGCGGTTGGGTCAAAGTACTGTGAAACCCGCCGTAGAGGTAAGCCACAGAAAATCTCCGACCACACGTTTACACTAATGGCTAGGCGACGCACCCTTACTTTTCAAACCTCTGACGACGCTAAGTCTTATAGGCAGCTTAACAGACAGATATCAAAGTCTTTGCGGCACGATATTCGTCTCTTTAATACTAGAAGTATTGAGGACATGATACAGCGAAACAAGGGCTCAAAAGTGTTTGCAAGAGACACGTCTGTTGGGCAGAGCCGGTTGACGAAGCTGAAGACAGAGGATGGGAAAGTTGTGTCGGCCGGGCCCGAGGTGCTCGCAGAGGTCGAGAGTTTCTATGAGCAACTTTACATCTCAGTTGCCAAGCCTGTCGTTAATCTGGCTGAAGATCCTAGAGCTAGACTAACCCACATCACACGGAAGATATCCCTGACATCAGCCTGTACGAGATTAGTATGGCTCTTAAACAGCTTAAAAACAACAGGGCGCCGGGCGAGGATGGGATCACCTCGGAGCTGCTGAGGTCTGGTGGAACACCAACACTCAAAATGCTCCAGAGACTTTTTAATTCCGCCTTGTTCGAGGGCAAAACGCCAGAGGCATGGAGCAGGGGCGTGGCAGTCTTGTTCTTCAAAAAAGGAGATAAGACTTTGCTGAAGAATTACAGACCCATTACGCTGCTGAGCCATGTCTATAAGCTGTTTTCAAGAGTCATAACGAATCGTCTCGAACGGAAGCTTGATTACTTCCAGCCTCCCGAACAAGCCGGTTTCCGAAGAGGCTTTAGTACCATAGACCACATACATACGCTACGGCAGGTTATACAGAAAACCGAGGAGTATAATCTTCCACTATGCTTGGCCTTTGTGGACTATGAGAAAGCCTTTGATTCGATTGAGACCTGGGCGGTGTTACAGTCTCTTCAGAGATGCCGGATCGACTACCGGTACATCGAAATGTTGAAGTGTTTATATAGTAAAGCCACCATGTCCGTGCGAGTACAGGAGCATAGCACAAAGGCGATTCCATTGCAGCGCGGCGTCAGACAGGGAGACGTCATCTCTCCGAAACTGTTTTCCGCTGCATTGGAGGATGCGTTCAAACTCCTGGACTGGCAAGGACTTGGGATCAATATAAATGGTGACTACATCACTCACCTTCGATTTGCCGATGACATTGTGGTTATGGCCGAAACTCTGGAAGACCTTAACACTATGCTAGAAGACCTCCGTAGAGTTTCACAACAGGTGGGACTTAGTATGAACATGGATAAGACGAAAATTATGTTTAATGCCCATGTTGTACCCACCCAAGTGACCGTTGGAAATTCTACGCTCGAAGTTGTTGACGACTATATATACCTAGGGCACAAAGTCCAGTTAGGTAGGTCCAACTTCGAAAAAGAGGTCAACCGTCGAATCCAGCTCGGCTGGGCAGCGTTCGGGAAACTCAGAAACATCTTCTCGTCAAAAATTCCTCAGTGCCTGAAGACAAAAGTTTTCGAGCAGTGTGTGTTACCGGTGATGACATATGGAGCCGAAACGTGGTCATTCACAACAGGACTTATTCAAAAGCTTCGTGTCGCTCAAAGAGCTATGGAGAGGGCTATGCTTGGAGTCTCTCTACGTGATAGAATCAGAAATGAGGAAATCCGTAGCAGAACTAAAGTTACCGACATATCCCAGCGCATTAGCAAGTTAAAGTGGCAATGGGCTGGACATATAGCCCGTAGAACCGATGCCCGCTGGGGCCGAAAGGTTCTTGAGTGGAGACCACGAACTGGACGCCGAAGCGTAGGACGGCCTTCCACCAGGTGGACAGATGACCTGAGAAAAGTCGCAGGAAGTCGGTGGATACAGGCCGCGAGCGACCGGTCGCACTGGAAATCTATGAGGGAGGCCTATGTCCTGCAGTGGACGTCACCAGGCTGAAATGGATGAGTATTTTATTAAAAAATTCGCCATTTGATATTGATAGTAGGACGATAATAATATTTTGAAAGAGAATATTCATTTCCAGGCTGGTGAACTCGAATTAATTCTTTTTTTTTACTCTTCTGGACTCTAGAATTATTAATTTTTATGACACGATTTCAGTTTCTCGGCCTGGTGTGAAGAAGTCAATGTCAGTGAGATCATTCCTGAAGGAAGATATGAAAGGAAAAGTTATATTGAACGTTATGTTACCTCCATTGAATTACGAAAATAGAGTTGCGACTTTCAAGGTAAACCATTTCCTTAATAATTATGTTCAATGAAATTAGCAATATTTTTACATACATACATCCACCACCACCACTTCTTTCCACTTGCGACGATCCTTACATACTTGTTTCGCTTCGTCCACTTTCATTCTTACCATCCATTCCTCCTCTTACATTCAACGTAGCGAAGCGGCTCTTCATGGGCTACTTTTCGCCTCCGCGAGAACGAGACGTGATGGGTGGCGAACCACATCGCCGCCATTTTGGATAATTAAATTATTTTTATAATTATCCATTGCGTTCCCACGGATTTGTGGAGAGGATAGGAATAGGTGGTGTGGAAAGGAAGTTTGGTAAGTTAGAGTGAACTTTTTAATTGAACCTTTGACGCGAACGCGCGCGTAAACATCGGCTCCGCGAAAATTAAATCTTTAAAAATAGTAAACTATTAATTCAAGTCTAGTATCCAGCTTAAATTGTTTTTAAGTTACCAGAACTCTGACCACAGTGTAATTGTAACAATAAAATATATATAAATGTAAAAAAAAACTGCATAAACTATAATATTGTGTTTCATAAAATAAACATTACAACTAAAGTGAACTTATGTATGTGACGTAATTGAAGTTTTAATCTATAGAATAACAATAATATAAAATAAATGAAAAAACAAGTGTTGTGTGTTACATATTATAAACAATATTTTTTTCCACTTATGCGTCGCGCGTCGCGTCAAAATTTGAAATTTGAAAAAACCGCTAACGTACATTCAGTGCTAAAAACAGTAGAGAAATTTCGCTTTTATTACATAAGGTCTCATAGCTCAGCTAGCGAGTCATAGAGATAGCTACACGAAACATCCTAGGATCGAATCTCACGAGTCCCAACCTGCAAATTTTCGGGAAATTTCATTGTAAGTGAAATTTTTAATTGATGTTTATGATTTGAGCATGAATTTAAACAATTTTGCATGATTGCTTGTTGTGTGGAAATTAAAATGAACTTAAATCAAGGACGCTCCAGAAAGTTCAATGACCCTGAGGCCCTGGACTGTAAATTATTGTAATATGTAGTATGTACTACCAGAAATTATAAATACTGAATAAGGCATTACAATATCACGTAATTGCATGTTGCATGATTTAGAAGAAAATATTATTATAACACTAGACGTTTTTATGCCTATTAGCTAAACCTACATTGCATGTTAGACATACAGCGTAGTCAATAATTATAATAATTAAGACAGTATAATATAATAATATAACACTTTGGTCAAGTAAGAAAATTAATAAAAATTACAATGAAGCGCAAAACGAAACGCATAACACAAGAAAACATCTATAGCGACCAATCAATAGATGATATAATAGGAAATACAATAAGTCAAACAAGTGACCCATGTAGCCTATTATCTAGTAGCCCTAAAACATCAAAGCCGGGAGAAATTATATCACTAGATGATATAAGCACACTACTAGATACAAAACTAGAAAAATTTAAATCCTCCTTTTTAGAAGACGTAAAAAATACCATACGAACAGAACTGAAAAATGCAATAGAGAAACATCAAATTCAAGTCGAAAATACAACAAGTATACCTGTAACCAATACCCCTATAACCGAACAAAAAGAAATAAAAGAAAAAATTACAACTGTTGACGAAAAGATAGAAAATATAGAAAAACAACTAGAATATTTAAAAAACAGTAAAAAGATAGTACTTTATGGAATTAGAGAAGAGCATCAAGAAACCGAGCACGATATTATAAATCATGTCTCTAGAGCCTTCCACGAAATAATGAATATTAATATTGACCCCTACATTGAGAATATAAAACGTATCGGCAAACATGGAGATAAAAGGCCACTAACAATTGAACTCATGAACAAAAGAATGGCTAAGTATATTATTCAAAATTCACAAATATTTCAAAACACCGGATTAGCTGTAGGACCGTTCATGGACAAAATAACACTAAAACAACGAAACAAACTTCGAGAAAGTCTACGAACTGCAAGACAAAACGGAGACCATGCTATTATAAAAAATAATATACTATATATAAATGGAAAGAAACAAGGAATCAACATAGAAAATACTACCCTTACTTATGAAAACCAAACAACGAATGAACTAGATCTAGAGGAAACAAATATAACAAGGCAAAATAATAAAACAGATGGAAATATACAGACTCAAACGCAACAAAGAATATCAGACATGCAGCCAAAAACTAAAAAAAATCAGACATTTCGTTACTGAATTAAATGTCATTTTCCAAAACATTCAAAGTATAGGGAATAAGTTAGACCTGATCGAACACTTTTTGTTAGATTTTAACATAGATATATTATTATTATCAGAAATATGGAAAAACAAGAATTTTTGTGATTCTATAATTGTACCTGGATATAAAATAGCTTCGACCTTCTGTCGTGAAACCCGTGAGGGTGGAGGTGTATGTATAATAATAAAAGATAACATAGAATATGTAGAAAGAAAAGATATAAACGAGTTTTCAAAAGAATTTATAGTTGAATTTAGTGCTATAGAAATTCCTAAGTTGAATTGTATTATAATAGGATTATATAGAGCAGATAGACAAATTAATATATTTTATGAACAAATTACAAAAGTTTTAAATAGGTTAAATACAAAAAACAATAATAAATACATACTAATAGGCGGAGACTTCAATATAAATTTATTAATCAATAACAAACAAACAAAAGAACTCATAAGTTCGATGGCCTCATATAATCTCAAACAAATAATAAAAGAACCCACAAGAGTAACGAATAACAGCTCCACTTGCATAGATTTGCTATTCATTAACTACGAACAAATTATAAAAAAATCGTGCGTCAAAGATTATGGCCTCTCTGACCATAAAGCATTAGATATAAAAATAAATAGTGTTGAATTACAACAAAAAAATAACAAACCATGGTATATTAAAAAAAGGATTTTCACAATAAATAAAATGAATTCATTTAAAGACGCAGTAAATGAAATAGATTGGAGCAACAAAATTGATGAAACACTAAATTTAAATAAAAACTACAATTCTTTTAGCTCTACTCTAAATCAAATCCTTAATAAATATATACCAATACAGAAAGTAAAAATTAATAATAAACCGACGAAAACGTGGCTAACAACAGGATTAAAAAAGTCCTGCACACATAAAAGAATACTAAAAACTATGGTAAACGAAACAAAAAATGATGTAATACATAAATATTATAAAAAATATAGCCAAACACTAAAGCGAAGTATAAAACTCTCAAAAAAACTAAACTACATAAAACAAATGGAGAGATCCGATAATAAGACGAAAACAATGTGGCGTATAATAAATCAAAAAGCGGGCAAAACTAAAATAAAAACAAATACACGAAAAAATATTTTATTTAAACTTAATAATAAAACTGTAGATTGCCCAACAACTATCGCAAACACTTTTAACGATTACTTCGCCTCAGTCGGGATAAACCCAAACAACAGTAATGCGAAAGGTCGACCCGTCGTAAACCCTCCAATATGCTCAATATATTTATATCCTGTAGATCGCAAAGAAACTACAAACATAATTCGCTCCATTAAAAACAAACACAGCAGTGGTATTGATGATATCCCGCCGATCCTGCTGAAACACTGCGCCGAAAGCCTTTCTATACCATTAACTTACCTCATAAATCAAAGTTTTCTAGAAGCCAAATTTCCCGATCCTTTAAAAATCTATCTCATAAAACCAATTCACAAAAAAGGCGACACCCATACTCCCAGCAACTACAGACCTATAGCTCTTTTACCAACGTTTTCAAAAATATTCGAGAAGGCCATGTGCAATAGGTTATATAATTTTGTTGAAAAAAATAACATTCTTGATGATAGCCAAAATGGTTTCAGAAAGTCAAGATCTACGACGTTAGCTGTATACAAATATGTTCAAAAGGCACTCCAACACATTAACGACCAAAAGTATGTGATAGGCGTCTTATTGGACATGACTAAGGCCTACGACAAAGTGCAATATAACATACTCCTCGAAAAATTACACGGCTCCGGAATACGTGGACCGGCATATCTGTGGTTCAAATCTTTTCTCGAAAATAGAGTTCAAATAGTTCAAATAGAGCATCACAACGATATAACAAAAGAAATAATTTCAGTTAGGTCACGTAAACATAATATTAATTGCTCCATCCCACAAGGAAGTGTTTTAGGGTGTATATTGTTTCTTATATATATAAACGACTTACCAAAAATTCTTAACAAAGAAATAGTATTACCAGTTTTATTTGCAGACGATATTTCCCTACTACTAAAATACGAAAATACAAATACATCAAACACTTTACTACAAGACACACTAAAATCAATAACAGATTGGCTTCAGGATCATAATCTTGAAATAAACTACAGTATAACTAAAACTATCCAATTTAGATCATATAAACAGCCCCCAATAAATGTAAACACCACTTTTCAGAATACTACCTTAGAGTCTGTAGAAACCTTTAACTTGCTCGGAATAAATATAGACACACACGTAAACTGGAAAACTCACGTAGAAAACATAAAATTAAAATTATCAAAATTCACTTACGCGCTATACCATTTAAAAAGTAGCACAGATTATAAAACAGCTCTTTCAGCATACCATGCATACGCATATTCTTGGCTAAGATATGGAGTAATTTTGTGGGGAAATAGCGTCAATATTCACGAATTATTTATTTTACAAAAAAAATGCATTAGAATAATAGCCCAAATAAATAATCGAGATAGCTGCAGGCCATATTTCATTAAATACAATCTTCTAACACTCCCATCAATTTACATACAGGATATTAGTTTATTTGTTTTTAAAAACATGGATTATTTCACAAAGGTTAAAGATACACATAACATCAATACTAGACATAAAGACCGATTACACTTACCATACTCTAGAATAAAAATGCTTAATGAAAGTCCATATTATATGGCAGTAAAGATATATAATAGACTACCAGATAATATAAAAAAAGAAACTAAATTATTAACATTTAATAGAAAATTGAAAACACACTTATTAAAAAAATGCTTCTACTCTTTAGAAGAATATTTTTCAAAGGATGAAGATAAAAATTAAATAGTATTCAAATAATAAAAGTTCAAAGAATAGGCATATTTATTAATTATTATACTTAGAATGTTAAAGTTATATAGGTAATAAGTTAAGAATATAAATTGTATGTAAATTATTCAACATTTAGCAAGCGCCTGAACAAGGCTACTAAGTTTGTCCTAAAAATGCTTTTGTCATTGTACCTACTTAGTGCTAATAAAGATTTTTGAAGTTTGAAGTTTGAAGTGGGAATAGGAAATGTAGGATATTACCGCCCAGGAGGGCAAGGGATAGGACAATAATAGCTAGGGAAGCCGGGGTCGCGTACCCGTATACTATACCACAACTACCGGACAGGTAAGTTGGGATGAGTAACCCATGACATTAAATTTTTTATACCTAAAATATACCACAATGTCCCACTGTTTTTACTGCATATACAAATTATATTTCAGATAATGCCTAGATCGCAAAATGCCCACGCCATGTTACACAGTGGCTACCTCTACCAACTTGATCAGGAAAACATCGTCAGACGTTGTCGGATCATCTATAGCGGTCTCTCGGAAACCTTCATCAGGGCATTCAAAACGGAGAAGTTCTTGCTAGGGAAACCTCTGTTTACCAACGAGACACTACAAGGAGCATTAAAGGTGCTTGATGCTGAAATGGTCGTCACGCTAAAACTTCCAGAACCTTCGGTGGAATATCGGAGACAGTTGGCACTGGCTCTGTTTTATAAGGTACATTTTATAGACAATTGTTCTTTTACGCCCAAATTAATAAACGTATCTTCCATACAATTTTATTAATAAGATTAAAATTAGTGTTAGACTTACCAATGCGATAATTCAGTCCATTTTAACAGCCTCCGTGGTCCAGTTGTTTAGAGCTTGGCTCTCGACTCGGAGGTCGTGGGTTCGATTCCCGCATTGGAACAACAAAAAATGTTATTTCTAAGTTTGGTTAAGACAATACAGGCTGATCACCTGATTGTCTGTCAAGAAAGATACATGCGTTGGATGGGCATGTAAAAAGTCGGACCTGCGCCTGATCTCTCGTTAGTCGTGTCGGTCTGTCCGTCCCACTGGGTTACGAGAATAAAAAAAAGAGAGTGCTCTTGTATACTGCGCACAAACTTTGTAAAATAACTCCTGCGTAGCTGGCCTGGTTTCAATGAAACCGGATACCGACACCGAAATCGGTGTGGGAAGCTATTAATTTAGTCCATCCAATAAAACAGGCAATACACATTACGTGTAATATGTATTTCGCGTCCTAATTAAGAAATAACGAAAAACTTGTAGAGTAAAAATAATAGGGTATTATCCTATGATGAAAATATACATCAGATTGTTGATATTTTATCGCTAAACATTAATTTAAACCAATTTAACCAACTTTTCACACAAAAATATGTATGATTTTTATAAAATATCAAAAATAAAACTATGAATTTTTCACGTTTGACCACGTGACTAAAAACGCACGAGATTGGAATGTGACGTCATATTCTTGTACTTCTTCTTTTTTTATTAATGGCCTCCCGATTTCCATAAAGAATAGCCAGCATCAGAATCATTAACGTCATGCGTCAGCGAGTAATAGCCACTTTTTCCGCATTTCAGTGTTCTTTGGTATGGTCACAAAGATTTTCCCCGGTGTTTTAATAGACGTATTAGTGCATTTTGGCACTACGCACCATTTAAAAGGCATTTTTAATAGGCTTAAAACATTTATTTAAAAACGTAAATAGTAGGTATTCTGGGCTGGGCTTTTATTAATGGCATTTTCAGTGTAATTTGACACTTGACAGTTACAATGTTACAAGAATGTGACGTCATGACAACTCATTATAGCGTTTTCGCGCCTATATTATTAATTTAAACTTTTAGGATAATTTGCAAGGAAAAGAAAGAAATTTACAAAGAATGGTTGAAACTGCTAATGTATTTTGGTATTAGGAACAATTTGACATACTTTTCAAAAACTTGGAAAATACCCTATTATGTATTACACGTTTAATGTAATACAAAAAAAGTGTAAAAGCTAGTAAAATCTTCGTTTAAGGCTGCGCTAGTCGATTTTTTCTCCATACAAATGCTGTTGGTGATTTACTCCAAAGTTAAACATTGTAGACCCAAATTCTTGCGTAATATAGATTTTTATGACACCTATCTAGGTCGGTATTTGCTTATATTTCTGAAATTTAAATTAGTGTAGAAGATAATAGCCTCCAAACATCACATTTTTAGGCGACTCTGAACGTAAATAAAAATTAAACGAAGAATGATAATAAAAAAGCAAGCACATACCGACACATTTCGATTATTCAGCAATTGAGATAATTTTACTTCAGACTAAAATATTATATAGTTTTTTCATAAAACACCAACAGCTGAGTGTCGATTTGCGTAATTTGAAGACGCCTTTTCTAAAATACTTTACACAGCTGCATAAATGTGTGCAGTATAGCTTGTCTTATAAGTATAGATTACTATTTTATGGGTATATCCTTTTTTCCTCAATATTAGGTGAAATAACAAGCATTTTCCCCGCGCGCAGCACTGAGTTCGAGCCGTTGACTAGCGCATTCTTAAGGTTCTGCTTTGATCTAATTACAGTGTCTGTAACGAACCCTCGTAAAAAGTGCAAGCCTAAATTAACGTAGCGCTCCCCGGCACCTACAGTAAATATTACATTATAAAAATGCTTAAAAATATTTATTACTTCCATTAAAACGTTAAATGCCCTACTAAATTAAAAGAACTAACCCAAAATATGCCTTGACCTTGCTATGTTTTTGAGGCAGGCTAAGTTAGTAGTATACATAACTGTACCTGGGTAAATTTAATAAAAAAAATACAAAATATTTTACCGGGGTACGAGCCCACCACATTCCGAATTTCCAAACAACGCAAAAATTAACCAAACTGCCAATCGGACTGACATAATAAAATCGAAATTATTGATATTTTATTGTTGCACCACGAAAGAAAAAACATATTACATAATTTAAAAGTTTCCCAGGGATAAAACCTAGCTAGACCGATTTTTCTCCCCGAAAACTTTAAATTTATTGGTAATACTTGTAGCCCTTTTCGATAAACCGATTTTATATATATGTCACCGTAAAATTGTAAAAACCGTTAGATTGTAATATTACTAGAGATATTATAAAATGTCGACAGATTGTCAAATAAAAAATTCTTCTTACAATTTACACGTTATTTTGCGTTATATTGTAATATTTACAATTGGTTAAACGACAAACATTACAAATATTGTAGCATAATGTGGTGTTAAATATTTTGTTATGATAAAAATACACCTATATTAGGCATACTCGGTATAACTTACTTTACTATGCCTCTGACTATATTGAGATGAGTCGGCGTATTCTAGATAAGTTCTGTCACTCGTCACTCCACGCGTCACGCTGACTCCATCACTCATACAGCGCGCAGCGTGACGAAACATATCTGGAGTGAATATGTTTTTGTTAGAATCATAATATTATCACATAGAGATAAAGAACTCCCACCAAGCTTTAAGCCAAATCGTAGCCGTGCGAGTGAGACAAAATATACTGAGTTGGGAATGATGCATTTTTGATGCATTTTGATGCATGAAACATTTTTAATTACGATAATTAACTATCAAGTAAAGTTAAAACAAAACACTTTTTTTTTTTTTCAATAAATAGGTATTTCTATTTCTGCTTCTGATTACCAGGGAACAATTTTGTGAGATGAATCTACATGAAAATATTTTCCAGGGCCTGCTAACGATATGCCCGGCGAACATACTCCAACCGAAGTACGCTTCAGGCGCCATTAAGGTGCACAAAGCGCGTCCGGTGTCTAGTGGCCGGCAAACATTCGACACCGACACCAAAGACTGGCCCGTCAACGAGGCGATACCTAAATTGGATGGATTAGTATGTTCATGTTTTTTAAAATACATTTTCACTTACTAATTAATCTAATGTAAGCTACAGGTACTGTTGGAATATCCGACTGCAACATATATGTACTGTGGTTCTTTTTGTGTTGTGTGTTACATTATGAAAAATGTAAAGATAGAAAACTTAAATTTTTCCCAGAAAGAATTCGATCAGTGATTGAAATTACATATTACACGATGTGTACATATTACACAATATTATTTAATAATATTATGTATTAATGCTCGACTGCACCCAAATAAAAAATACAAAGCTCAAGTCAATTATATGCTACGAAATTATAATTCCTACATTTATATGCAAACTAAATATTTAATCACACTTCCAGCTCCAGTGCTCGGGCGAAGCGAAATACGCGGAGGACGTGCAGACGCTGCAGAACGAGGTGTATGCAGCCTTCGTGTTGAGCACCGTCGCGCTGGGCAAGATTGTTAGAATTGACCCGAGCAAGGCTCTGGTAAAGAAGGAAATATTTTACATTGTAATTAGATCGTTGATAAAGCCCAAAGAAAAACATACATAAAAGTTTTTTTTTCTCCATTAGCAAGTATGCCGACCAAACTGCATATTAATTTGTAGGCGGGATTAGACTATTACAACACTAGTAGACATTATTTTTAGGTTGATTAATAATTGAACAGTTTTAGTTACAATAAAATAATGCTTTTTTAGCAACAAAAATGTATAAATAACATATTATTATTATTATGAAGAATGAAGTTAAAGAATTATACGAAAGCCATGTCTAAAAAAAAATAACAATATTCTCAGGTATAAAAAATGTAATAGGCTATCGTAGCAGACGACAGCTTAATTCTCCTATAACCAAATAGTGAGATTGTTAGTATGATGATGACAACGTCGAGTTAAATATTTCTAATTAATTTAATGATAACAATTTTCAGGCACTACCAGGAGTTGTCGCTTTCTACACAGCATCTGACATACCTGGAGTTAACAGCTTTATTCCAAAAGGCAGAGTGTTACATTTAGAAAACGAAGAAGTTTTGTGTAGTGGTGATGTAAAATATTACAACCAGCCCCTTGCAATAGTAGTCGCTGAAACCCAAGCCTTAGCAGAAAGGGCAACAAAACTTGTATCAGTCACTTACAGTAACATTAAGAAGCCTGTAATTGATATAAAAGACGCAATCAGAGATTCATCCAGAAATAAACAATTTATAAGCATCGAGCCAACTAAAATAGGTAATGATGTGAAGAAAGTAATCAAAGGGGATAACACGATATATGGGCAGTATCATTTTTGCATGGAGACGTTGGTATGTGTGTCTCACCCAACGGAAGAAGGTATTCAGGTTTATACAGCGACACAATGGGTAGATGTGGTCCAGCAAATGACAGCTAGAGCATTAAAAATGGATGTTAATAGGTAAGTACTGAAAATATACTTCCTTTACTAGCTTTGGCAGGAATGGACTATGTTTATATGAGCGGTCTTAAAGGAATCCCTGCTACAAATTAATTGCTGGATGTCACATAGTGAATCACTATCAGTTTTTTGTTTACCTTAATTATTCTAATTTTTTCCTGTTCTTTTTTAGGATAGACGTTTCCTGTCGTCGGGTCGGAGGAGCTTATGGATATAAAATATCTCGACCCACACAAGTTGCCATCGCTTGTAACCTGGTTGTGTATAAGTTAAACAGACCCTGTAGATTTATACAACCTCTAAAAACAAATATGAAAGCTGTGGGAAAAAGACTACCGTGTTACCTTGGTTTTGAGGTTTGTAGAAAATGTAAACAATTTATTGCTTTTTAACTGAACACCGTCGAAACGTCTAATCACGTGGGCGTGGTGTTATGGCGTCGTGACGTGATGCTGCTCATGAATTGAATAAAAAACCGACCAAGGACGAGTCGGACTCGCGCATCAAGGGTTCCGTACAAACCTATAGTGATTTTGATACAGCTTAAAGGTATTTGAGATGAATTTCAATTTAATACCTCTAGGAAAGGCGTAGTAAGTTTAAAATTATTAAAAATATTTTTATTATATTATGATGTAACTAAAAATGTACGGGCTTTCGTAATTATTTTAACTGTGCTATAAGACGTTGCTTAGTGCCAAATTTCAAGATTCTGAGTTCACGGGAAGTACCCTGTAGGTTTTGAGTTTGCGAGTGTCGAAAATTTGCGGAAATTTGTGACATTAACGGCTGTATCTTTTGATTGCGTTGGCTTAGAAGTTTGATTTTTTCACAGCTCCAAGGGAACGTAGACCTTAGTATTTGATATAGCTTAATGTATCCACACATTCCTAAGAAAAAGGGTATTGACAGACATTCGGACGGACAACAAAGTAATCCTATTAGGATATCTTTTTTTTCCTTTCGAGGTACGGAACCCTAAAAATAAGCACTTATCATAATTTTAATAATTTCACATATATTCTGCTTGGCTATCTGGCGATGGCTTATTCTTTGGTAAAATTGGAGTTGTAAAATTTATGGTGATAAAAGAATACTTTTATCCTTCAAGGTAGCCTTCTGTAGCACACTACGCGCGATGCAGGACCGCGACTCAATACCAAAATATTATGGTCGCGAAGTCATTGCTTAATATGAATCTGAGGGTCAATTCTGCTAAATAAAACCTCCATTTACGTCTGCATTTTGACGACCTCTGTGGCTCAGTGGCTGAGCGCGTGTGTGAGTGTCGCGGGTTTCAAATGCCGCCGAAGGAACAAAAAGTTTTTCTGTGTTCCTGGGTCATGGATGTGTATTAAATATGACGTGTATAATATAATAAAAATCTTAAATATGTGTATAGTATAAAAGTATTAAATATATTTCCGTTGTCTGGTACACGTAACACAAGTTCTTCGAGAACTTACCACGGGATCAGATTGACGTGGTGTGAAGCGTCCATAGATATTATTATATTATTATTATTTACATAGTTACAATCGAGTCTCGATACGCCAAAACTGCCAAACGGTATTCTCGTAAACGTCAAACTAACGTGAAACGCGCTCTGATTGGTCGAAACTTCACAAAATCAGTTTACGATAGCATGTCGCTTCACTTATAATAAAATCAAAGTACAATGAAAGTCAACTTTAAATACGAGAATTGAGGTTCTGATTCGCTGTTTTGCTGGTGGCGGTCGTGGGTAGATAGAAAGGCTTTTTTTTAGACTTTGACATATTTTTTATCTCATCTTCGTATTATTCTCATAGATGGGTGTAAACGATAGTGGAGTGATCCAATACGCAAAATGCGAGATGTATTCTGACAATGGATACGTGCACGCCGAGGACCTGCAACCGCTGGGTTTGGAGGAGTATCACAACTGTTACATGAAGGAGCCGTGGAAGTACACATCATATAATACACTTACCGACACTCCGTCGAATACATGGTGTCGATCTCCTAGTAAGTTGATTTTCATATTCTTGACATCGTAGAAATGCATGTGAAAATATTTTTATTACACATAAATCGAAGAAAGCACATAAGCTTGTTTACATCACAGATTAATGTATTTGAGGCTATTTTTATCTCGGTAAAATGTACGGTTTCCATGAGAATGAATGCGAATGATGTTGTCAGTAAAATATTTTGTATTATGATTAAAGCGTTATATTAAACGAAACAAGTAGCCGGCTGTGAGGTAAAAATCTAAAATGTAGACCGTACATTGTAAATTTTTATTTTAATTTTCATAATGAACGTGCAACGACTTTCTTTCGACGACATCCTTTGTCCTAAATAAAAGCGCCTAAGAGTATTAAATTTTGTGTTATTACATTTTGTGATAAAATCTTAAGGTATTATTTTTTAAATTTGATGTATGCCTGGACTACCTGGCATAAATGTGGACGTAATTTTTAAGGAAATAACAAAATATTTTAATTGTATGAATGAAAAATACGTTTTATAAAAACAACTGTAACAATATTCTAAAGTTCAGTTATTATTTCAGTTACCGTTGAAAATATAGCCATGTCTGAATTTATGATGGAACACATAGCATATGAAATGAATTTAGATCCAGTAGATGTACGTTTTGCTAATCTAGATAGAGAAAAATTTGGTGATTTGGTAGAAATGTTCGAAACGATAAAAACTAATGGAGATTACGCGAATAGAAGAGCACTGGTTGACGATTTTAACAGCAGAAATAGATGGAAGAAACGCGGACTCAGATTTTCATTCATTCGATGGACGCCAGTAGCTTTTCAATATTTCGATGTTAATCTAAACGTATATCATGAAGACGGATCTGTAGTTATAACCCATGGTGGAGTAGAAATGGGCCAGGGTATGAATACCAAAGCTATACAAATATGTGCATACTATCTCAAAATACCTGTAGATAAGATCCAAATTAAAGCCAACGATACAACTACAACTCCCAACAGTTTTGTCTCTGGTGGTGCTACAGCATCACAAAATGTCGGTATTGGCGTTAGAAGATGCTGCGAAGAAATGCTAAAAAGACTAGAGCCTGTACGAAAAGAGATGAACAATCCTTCTTGGCCAGAATTAGTAAAGAAAGCGCACGCGATGGACATAGATCTACAAGCACACGGTTTTGTTAATATAGCAGACATCCAAGCTTACCATATCTATGGTATAGGTTTGAATGAAGTTGAAATAGATGTATTGACTGGTGAATATGAAATCATACGAGTGGACCTAATAGAAGATTGTGGCAAGAGCATCAACCCAGCTATTGATATCGGACAGGTGAGTTTTAAAAAGAATAACTTTATTTTGTTCATCACACAACACACGTAAACAAAACAAATACAAATACAAGAATAAGCTATATTACATCTACACTATAAATTTGAGTGCCTGTATGTTGTGTGATGCCAAAAATTTACTTCAGCTCAGCATTTTGCAGCGAACAAGCCCGCTGCACTGATATTCTGCCAGGACCATTAAGTGACATCACAACGCAACTATAATTATAACAAAAAAATAAGCACAACTATTAATAAGTACTGTAGTCTGCGGTTTAAAAACAAATATTAAATCCTGCGCTGCTACAGCTATTGCTTTTTACAAATTAAGTTTAAAGTTACTTAAGTTTAGAGTTGTTACATTTGTAACACGTATAACAACAAAATATGTCATGTCCACATGCAGTAGACTGGTTAGATTTATCAAGACATCGATCTATTTGAAGTTATCTCAACATTAGAGAAAGGAATTATTAGGCAATCATGAGTGTAGCAGGTTCTGGCACGTATTGCAACGTCAGTTTAATAATTATTTAGCGTATAGCGTTTTATAGTTTTTTGTTGCGTCTAGACCACAGAGTAGGAATTATATTATATACTTACGTATAAAGAAACAGCTTTCATTGAACGATCCAAGTCGATCTAAATTTAAAAATCGTTACGTTCTAGAACGGTTACGATTTCAACGGTCTAGAATTGTTCCACACAATCGTGAATACACCGTATGCTACCGTAGCAGTGCAATTATCTATGTAGCTGTTATCTGTCCGTCTTTCTGTAATATGTTGTCTAGACTCTAGATTCTAGTATATAAGATACTATTTACTATACATACATTTAGTATAGGATAATAAGTTAGAGATGTAGAGAATGTAATCAAAGCTTAAAAGGTTAGCAAACACGATCACAAAATAATATTATACAGTACATTTTACATAGGACGTACTCGCTAATTTATATGGAAAAAACCGGCCAAGTTGAGTCCAAACTTTAAACTTAATTTTTAGAAAGCAATGGCTGTAGCAGCGTAGGATTTAATATTTTTTTTATTTGTTTTTAAATTGCAGACCACAGTACCTTATTATTAATTATTGTGCTATATTGTTTGTCCTTGAAGTACAGAATTGATATTCTGTACTTCAAGGACAAACAATATAGCACAATAATTGCTGCACTGATGTGCAGCGATCTTGCTCGCTGTGAAATTCTGAGCTGGGGTTAATTTTTGTCATTCGGACTCGCGCACCGAGGGTTCCGTACAAACCTGTAGGTATATAAGTAAAATTTCACCCATCACGACAGTCGAGTCATAGTAGGGGTATAAGTTTAAAATTATTGAAAATAATTATATGATGTAACTAAAAATTTAAGGTCTTCGGAATTATAGTATGTCCTATAAAACATTGCGTCATGCCAAATTTCAAGATTCTAGGTCGACTGGAAGTACCCTTTAGGTTTTGATTCCCTTGCGAGTAGTTGCGAATTTGAAAATATGCGGCTTAAATTGCTGTTTCTTTTGATTGACATAGAAGTTTGATTTTGTTACACATATTTTAGACCTGAGTATTTGATATGAATTTCAATTTAATACATTTACGCGTTCATGAGGAAAGGGGGGGTTTAAAATTATGAAAAATATTTTTAATGATGTAAGTAAAAATTTAAGGTATTCGCAATTTTTCCTTCATTTATGCTATAAGACGCTACTTCGTACCAAATTTCAAGATTCTGAGTTTACGGGAAGTACCCTGTAGGTTTTGATTCCCTTGCGAGTGTCGAAAATTTGCGACATAAACGGCTGTATCTTTTGATTGCGTTGGCTTAGTAGTTTGATTTTTTCACAGCTCTAGAGGACAGTCAACCTAAGTATTTTATATAAATTCCAGCTTGATATCTCCACGCGTTCCAAAGAAAAAGTGTGTTGACAGACGGACGGACAACAAAGCGATCCTATAAGGGCTCCGTTTTTCCTTTCGAGGTACGGAACCCTAAAAATACGACTTGTTAATATTACAAAGTAACTTTTACTAAAGTAACTTACAATATTACAGTTTCGATGCAGTCTCAATATGTTGAAACAGCAATATGGTATTTTACATTCTCATAAACGTTAAATAAGTTTTTGATTGGTCCAAACTCCAAAATCAGTTTGTTATATTATCAAGACTGTTCCTTAATAATAATTCATTTAAAGTAAACTGCAAGTGTAAGCTAAATACGAGATTTGGGGTTCCGTGGGTCTTGCAGGAACATTTGACAGCGGCATAAACGTGATCAAATGTGAAGTGTGCGTTACGATTGCTCCGCCAAGTTATCTAAACAGAAAAAAATTTCGCCAAAAAATTGTCGAAATTTGTCAAAATCGAAGGGAACAAACCAAAAATTTGTCAAGGTAGAAACAAAGAAGTTACAAGGATTTAAAGTTTAGAGAATATGCATAAAACGTAAAAATAAATTTAAACATAACAATAGACTGAAAAAGTAAAATTAAAAATTTTAAAAACCCCCCGACACAAAAAATAAACTCTAAAAAATAATAAATAATATTTTAAACCTATTATAATTATATTATCACATATAATATTATGTAAGTTGAAATAATTTTATTTTCGAATCGTCGCCTCGTCTGGGGACCGCTAAAGTTTATGAAATATTTTTACAACAACAGCTAATTAATTATTACGAATTACATTTAGGTATGAGCGAATTTTTTTCGGAGTAAATTCTTTTGCTCATTCTGCGACTACAACTGTTTTTCTCACGTAGCGGTCCCCCGACGAGACGACGATTGGAAAATAAAATTATTTCAACTTACATAATATTATATGTGATAATATAATTATAATAGGTTTAAAATATTATTTATTATTTTTTAGAGTTTATTTTTTGTGTCGGGGGGTTTTTAAAATTTTTAATTTTACTTTTATTTTATCCTTTTTAAAGTAGGTATAAATAATGGTTACCTTACCATATACATAGTTTCAACATCATTGAAGTAACATGGTACCAAATTTCGAATCGATAAGACATGTGGACGATAGTCAGATACCCTCATCAACTAATAAAGAAAAGATGATCTTCAAACGACTAATCAGGTCATGGTTACCTTACCATGTTCTTTAAATATCGTTGAAGTAACACGGTACCAAATTTTGAATCGATCGGACATAAGAAAGTTAGTCAGATCCCCTCATCAACTAGAAAAGGGCTGATCATCTTCAAACGGCTGATCAGGTCATGGTGACCCTACCATATTCTTTGAATATCGTTGAAGTAACACGGCACCAAATTTGGAATCGATCGGACATTGGAAAGTTAGTCAGATCCCCTCATCAACTAGAAAAGAGCTGATCATCTTCAAACGGCTGATCTTCCCACCACCAATTTTCTCATCAAACGAAGCTACGAACACTCGATTAAGTTATCAATATTCTCTTTCAGTGCGCTTTCATTTGAGACCCCACTCGAGTATATTTGCACATTCGGTTATTCTTCCCCGCTTTCACCCCCCACAACTTTTAAACGGCCGAACCGATTTTCATCAAACATATCTAAGAACACTCGCATGTAAATCACCTTTAATACAAAAGAAACTAAATTGAAATCGCTTCATCCGTTCGGGAGCTATGATGCCACAGACAGACAGACAGACACACCCACAGACAGACAGACAGACACGTCAAACTTATAACACCCCTCTTTTTGCTTCGGGGGTTAAAAATAAAGGAAATTGCAAAAAAAATCAATATCTGTTGATAAATGAACAAGATAATATGAGCGGTCAAAGTTTTTAATCTATCTCTTTCTAGCAAAACGAAATTACTTATGAACTTTCTATGAAAGTCGTGTTATGTGACGTCACGTTACACATCCGATTTCTGTCTAATAGATTACTTTAAAAGTTCATATCTTTGTTATTTTTAATGATATCCAAAAACTGATTTTACCATACGCTTTACCAAACAAGATAGATATAAAAAATAATAAAAAAATACGTGCATATTCCCTATTGTATGAAACTCTGTCCAAATCATGACGGCGTCCATGCTTGCCTCTGTCAATTGTTCCTGCTAGGCCCCTAGATCATTTACGTCTATTACTAGATGTTGCGACCGTTCCAGGTGGAAGGTGCCTACATAATGGGCGTGGGTTACTGGACCAGCGAGGAGCTGATATACGACAAGAGCTCCGGGGAGCTACTGTCTGACAGATCCTGGGAGTACTGGGTGCCGCAGGCGAAGGACATACCCCAGGACTTCAGGGTCTACTTCAGAAAACGATCCTACAGCACGGAATTGATTCTCGGAGCGAAAGGTATTTTAGTAACATTGTGTTTATAGAGCTCTAATAATAATAATTTGAATATATAATATGGATGCTTTCACACCACGTCAATGACCGTCTTGAGTTCTCGAAGAACTTGTGACCAGACAACGGAAATATATTTTTTTAAAATACTTATTGTGGAGTAATATATAAGTCTGTTATAAAAATGCATGTATTTGGTTTAATGAGTCAGTAATAAACGTAACTTTAATCGGGAAGCATCCTCACATTATATTTAAGATTTTTACTATTTAATTTAATACACATCGATGATCCAGGAACTCAAAAAACTTTTTTCGAATCCCGCAATTTCCGGCTTGTGCTCTAACGCGCTAAATACAGAGGTCGTCAAAGCTATGTCAAACGAAAACTGAGGAGGGTTTTTATTATGTATTATATAGTATAGGAGTATTTTTCAGCGACTGGTGAGCCGGCCACCTGCCTCGGAGTGGGAATACCTATTGCGTTAAGAGCAGCTATGGTGGCAGCCCGAGCCAACTCAGGAATACCGTCTAATGTCTGGTTCAATATAGGTAAATACATTTTAATCCCCGGATGAACTATGGGAGAGCCACGCTTCGGCACGAATAGGCCGGCTCGACCGGGTAAATACCACGACCTCACAGAAAACCGGCGTGAAATAACGCTTGTGTTGTGTTTCGCCTAGTGAGTTAGGTTACCGGAGGCCCATGGGGGGGATTGGGGATTTTAAGGGCCATGAACGCAAGTCGCGACACCAGAAGTGTAACTCCTCTGGTGTTGTGAGTGTCTATGGGCGGCGGTAATCGCTTACCATCAGGGGATCCGTCTGTTCGTTTCCTGGTTCATTACACAAAAAAGGGGGGTGTTATTACTTTGACGTGTTTATCGTGGCTCCCAAAGGGGTAAATCGATTTTGATCTATTTTTTTTTTGTTTGAAAGCTGACATGATCGACAGTGTTCTTAGCTATAATTCATCATCATCAGCTTAACAATCACTCACTGCTTAACAATTTCGGAGTTACTTAATGTTTTTTATTTTCTTGATTAGAGTTTTTAACTGTATGATCTGTATAAGAACCGTATTGGATTATAAAATATAGTTTATTTTTTTCTTCTGTTGCTTTATCCAAGTTAATATTCTTTAAAGATTTGTAAAAGTTGCTATTCATATTTTAGTCGCAATCATATAATATACTTAGAACTAAATGCAGATAATTATAGTTTTCTGATTATTATAATAACTATTTAATACTATTTATCTATTTTAGATGGTCCATACACTGTCGAGAAAGTAATGTTGAACTGTGGCACCAAGAAGGAAGACTTCAAATTCTACTGACGTAGTATAATTAAATGGTTTTGAAATCAAGAATTTAACCATGGCAAAGAATATATATTACTAACGTAACCATGGTGTTATTGGGTTTGTAGATAATACTGTCTATATGGAGAAAATATTATACTGTGATACTAACCACAAATAATTTAATATAATAAAATGTTAAAAAAAACTGTTATATAAAAAAAACAATTTAAGATTTTAATGTGTAAATAAATATTACTCTAGCAGATTTTAGTTTTATTTATCACAAGATATAGGTTATATTCATATTTTATTTATAAATCAAACGACGTTTTTGGTATTTGTTCCACAATTTTACAAAATTTCTCATAATTTAGCCTTCCCTGAACTTCCAAAATAATTGTTTAGAGAGCAAAATTAACCAAATCGGTCCAAACGTTTTCGAGTTTTAGTGAAATTTGGAATTACAATCCATTTTTTTAGATATAAAATTCAGTGCCTGCAGAAAGAACATTTTCAATAATATTCTTAGCATTATGCTAAGTTTTCATGGTAGGCAAACAGTTTGTTTGGCAAGCGATTATCTTTTTTTTTCTGATGAATCTAGTATCTCTGCCATCTAGTCTAGCGCATACGGATACCATGATACAATGGCTGTGTTCCGCGGAAAAAAGCGCTTGTCAGCGCTAAAAAAAAAACAGATTATTATCGGCCAGGACACGTTTGCTAACTTCAATTCTCCTAACATAATCCGCCATTTTGCCAACATTTTGCTAATTTAACGCTAGCGGTCGCCATTTTGCTTACGTTTTTTTGATAGCGCTATATTCCACGGAACACAGCCATTCTATTCCGCGCAGAAAATAAGCGTGTATTCGCTTATCTGTCATTTTAATCCTGTTTTCCCCTTTCGGGAAAGTAAACACGAGTAACATGCTGTATCCTATCGCACCTTCGTAATTTGCCTCAGGGTGGAATTTATTTATAAAGCCTTAGGCATTTTGGGATGTAACATCATGGTGGTACACATTTCTATCCTACTGGTATCCTCAGTGTTATGTAAGGGAAAGCAGATGTTATTGAATTATTCTTCATACTTAAAATAATATAATTAATAGATTAATTAACCAATTACAGACGTTGTTATGTCTAAATTATGAACTGCACTTACAGTTTCTACACCAACATCTACACCTACAACCTACACCTACTACCAACACCAACAACCTACATGATTTACCACCTACACCTATTACTTACACCTACAACCTACACCTACTCCTAATACCAGGTAACTACCCCTACAACCTACAGGTGATGTGTTTAATAGTTATTGATCACTGAGGTTTAAAGGTCGCTCTCAAACAACGAGGGTTGGTGTTAAAAGAGTGACAAT
Organism: Glaucopsyche alexis; assembly: GCA_905404095.1. Classification (NCBI taxonomy): domain Eukaryota; kingdom Metazoa; phylum Arthropoda; class Insecta; order Lepidoptera; family Lycaenidae; genus Glaucopsyche; species Glaucopsyche alexis. Next base: position 1,790,958 of record FR990060.1, read on the forward strand.
TGAGGGTATGTATTTTAATGACAAATTATAAAATCGTTAAATAATTCAATAAATTATAAAATCAAAAAAATATATTACAAAAAAATTGAAATGTTGAAGTGGGCAACCCGAATCACACAAAAATCGGTCAATCCGTTTCTGAGAAGTTCTCTAGCAAACGCAAGAATTGTATAGTGTATACTAATAAATGAGATTAATTAGAATGCAACGTAAGTTCTACTAAAAATTATTTATTATATTAAAACTTGGTGTAAGCTCTAATGTTACTAAACATAAAACAACAGAAGTGAACGCAACTAAAAACTTCGAGGTAAACGATCAATCTTAAAACCCCAGGCTGCAGTTAAGGCATCTACAGACACACGAATTTGGTACGGAGCGTACAGCGGACCATATCCGCAGACCGAATCCGGTGTCGCTACATACGCACGGATTTGGTACGATGCAGTGGACCGAAAAGCTCGACACTCGTGTGTTCGATTTTCAGTTCTATTGCATTAGCACAGAGTTCTATTTACAGTGCTTTTTTTCGACGACGCGATGATTCCCGAAATTCATTGATAACAGGCAGTGATAGCAACTCTCAAAAATATTTCTCTCCAAACTTTACCCCTGATAATTATACCATTGACAGGTCTAAGAGATAATAAGCTAGAAAGAAAGGTTATGTGTTTAACATAAAGACTTACGCGTGAATAACATAAAACTAACTTGTCTTAATCTGATTTCACTCCCAATATTATATTTTCATATCCCTGACTACACACATTTAAATAATTTTTATTATTACATACAAATTGATTCATAAGGAGTAAACATCCTGGCCCCTAGTAAACCCCCGTAGATATTTTCCCTAATTTTGGGTGGTAAATCCCTAAGTTGACAACACTGACACCGTTGTACGGCCTAACCGCCGGACTGCTCTACACACGCACGGATTTGTTACGTAGCGGACCAAATCCGATGCGGATAGCTGCGAACTCTTCGCCTTCTTCTTATGTTCGCCGGACTGCCCTACACACGCTCGGATTTGGTACGGAGCGTACCAGATCTGCTGTACGCTCCGTACCAAATTCGTGTGTCTGTAGGCACCATTAGCAGTAACCATCGACTGCCAGCTAGAGGATATTATATTTTGGTACAAGTTATGATTTTTACTACAAGGAAGTAATAATTGAACTCGGAGTAATCTACACTAATATTATAAAGAGGAAAACTTAGTTTGTATGTTTGTTTGTTTGTTTGTTTGTTTGTAATGAATAGGCTCAAAAAGTACTGGACCGATTTCAAAAATTCTTTCACCATTCGAAAAGCTACATTATCCACGAGTAACATAGGCTAAATTTTATTTTGGAAAAAAATAGGGTTCCGTAAGATATTTGGGGGTTTCGGACACAAGGTGTAAAAAATCAACCAGAAAAGTTACTTATTTTGCGTACGCTGCCTAAACTATAAGAGATAGAACCATAAAATGTTGTAATTAATTGTAGATCGTATAAATATCTACAAAAAAGTCCGCGACACACTATACCTATCTATGTCGAGTGAGGCACAACAACCATTTTTTTATTTAGAAATCTTGAATTTTTTTTGGACTATATTTAAACGCGTTTATTTTACTCATGCTATTAATCCTTATCAAAATAAATTATTTCATCACTAAGAAAAGTTTATGTAGATAATATTTGGTCTTTGAATGATTAAAATTGGACGTTTGGTTTTGAAGTTATGGCGAAATTAAAATATTACGATTTCTGCTGCACGGCCTGTTGCGAAGTGGGTGTCACCAAGGCGGGGGCGGGGTAATTTTTTTTTGTTTTGTGTTCGTTGTAACTATGGCAAAGAATATAATATATTACTAACGTAACTATGGTGGATAGATATTTGAATATCTATTTATTTAGTGTTTGTTGTATTGTTAGTCTTGAAGAGTATAGGTATTTCATACGATAAAAGTATACCACCTACTTATTTCATTGAGTTTTAGTAGGTACCTATATTAATTTGTTTCTGTTTGTTTTGAACTTTTGACTAAATTTCGCCCGTTTGGTAGAGGTTTAAAGACATTCTGTAGTATTAGTATCAGTACCTACTGTACCCGTGCGAAGCCGGGGCGGGTCGCTATTATGAATATAAATTGATGAAATTTGGTGCAGTTATAGATTGTGTATAGATCACGGTTTAGGGATCATAAAAAAATTATAATTTTATATTTTAGGGGTGACTCTCCATACATGTGAAGTGGGGATGAAAAATATTTTTTCACTCTACCCCATCGTGTGGGGTATCGTAGAATAGGTCTTTTAAAATGAAGGTAAGGTTTCATACGTTACTTTTTTATAAAGTTGACCATTTTCGAGTAATCGGCCTCCAAAGTAGTTAGTAAGTTGGTCCCCCCCCCTAGCATTTTTAAACTATAGGAGATAGAAACTTGCAAATTTTCATGCTGATAGATCATGCTAAAAACTCTTTAGGAAAATTATTTTGAACCAAATCGGACAGTAACTTTTGGAGTAATTAAAAAAAAGCATATTACGCGTTTATAGTTACGGAACCCTCCTTAGACATGTCCTGACATGCTCTTGGTTAGGTTATTTAATTATTTTTCTACGTAGAGTTTTAGTAGAAATTTTGTAGAATTTGTAGACAAAATTTCAGAAGAATCTATCGGCGCATTTGGAAGATATATACCATTATGTTAGGTCCCTCAGTTCACACACTTGTGTATAAGAAAAACTCAAATCTACACTAATATTATAAAGAGGAAAACTTTGTTTGTATGTTTGTTTATTTGGTTGTAATGAATAGGCTCAAAAAGTACTGGACCGATTTCAAAAATTCTTTCACCATTCGAAAGCTACATTATCCACGGGTAACAACAATTTTATTTTGGAAAAAAATAGGGTTCCGTAAGATATTTGGGGTTTTCGGACACAAGGTGTAAAAAATCAACCAGAAAAGTTACTTATTTTACGTACGCTGCCTAAACTATAAAAGATAGAACCATAAAATGTTCTAATTAATTGTAGATCTTATAAATATCTACAAAAAAGTCCGCGACACACTATACCTATCTATGTCGAGTGAGGCACAACAACATTTTTTTTATTTAGAAATCTTGATTTTTTTTGGACTACATTTAAACGCGTTTATTTTACTCATGCTATTAATCCTTATCAAAATAAATTATTTTATCACTAAGTACAGTTTATGTAGATAATATTTGGTCTTTGAATGATTAAAAGTGGACGTTTGGTTTTGAAGTTATGGCGAAATTAAAATATTACGATTTCTGCTTCACGGCCTGTTGCGAAGTAGGCGTCACCAAGGCGGGGGTGTGCGTGCGGGAGGGGAGTTTAGATCTATGAGGTAGGATTAGTATCAGTATTGTACCCATAGATTATACAGATATATACATTGTACCCGTGCGAAGCCGGGGCGGGTCGCTAGTTAGATCATATTCAGGAAGTATTTAGTTTGACGACCTCTGTGACTCAGTCGTTAGCGCGTTCGCGGGCTCGAATCCCGCTGAAGGTACAAAATATAGTTAGATAATATCTATGTATTAAATGTATTAAATTGTATAGTATAAAATAATCCCATCCTTCTTATATTATAAGTGTGAAAGTTTGTGAGGATGGATGAATGTATGGATTGATGGATGAATGTTTGTTAATCTTTCACGCAAAAACTACTAAACGGATTTTGATGAAATTTGGTATGATAGTAGTTTAGGCTCTGAATTAAAACGGGCTACTTTTTATCCCGGAATAGTACAGTGTTCCCGCGGGATAGGTACCCGATAGTATAGATATACGCGGGTAATAGCTTCGGAAAACAGCTAGTCTAAAATATGTGTATTTCACACAAACAATAGTTTTATTCCATCGCCACTTGTAGTTAAGTGAGCGTTGGGCCTGGGGCCGCACCGCATCGAGAGTATGCATAAGTATAAAAGTATTCAACCTAGGTACATGTGATTCTAATTCTTCGGATACTTAATATGTACACCAAATTGACGTGGTGTAGAAGTGTCCTTAGATATTATTATTAATATTTTCTAAGGAATAGAATACGAATAATTCAGTGAACCTTAATTAATTCCTTTTTTGAAAACTTCATAGAAATTCATGGAAGGAGCAGCTACTCTAAGTAATTTAATGGAAGAAAGCATAGAGAAATAATCATTGTGTTAGTTTGATATTATATAGTATTTATTCTACTAATACATGGGAGACCGAAAATATATAAAAGGCAAACCAGTCTGACTCATCTATCAACATGCAGCCGAAACTACTGAACAGATTTTGCAGAAATTTAGCATACAGATAGTTGTAATGACGTAGGCATTCGCTAGCAATGGATTTTTGAAAATTCACCCCCTAAGGGGTTGAAAAGGGGGTTAAAATTTTGTATGTAAACAGAACTCCACGCGGACGGAGTCGCGGGCAAAAGCTAGTAAAATTATGTGTATCTTTTTCTGTAGTGGATAAAGTTTAATTTTGAATAGCAAATACAATACAGGCGCCGCGTTGAACTGTCCCTAATTTGTACCCACAGAATTCAAAACATGCAGCATGAGTGTTCGATCACATTTGTATGCAGCGCACTGTGTCAAAAACCAAGGTGAAATACCGCCCCGCCCGCACTTTTTAATTTTTACTCTTTATACTTACAAGATTTGTTTTGTATTACTTACGACGTTATTATATTACGACAATTAGGTATTCAATAAAATTTTATTGAAAAAAAGTTGGGTAAAATATTCCGTTATTCTGTGGCAACATATTATGTGTGGATAACCATTCCAATTTGGAGTAGTTGTGACGGCCTCACTTTCAAGCGTGTTGACGACTTCTGGATAGGGAATGTTATTATTCGACAAATTTTACTATTCGAATAATTCGAATAATGGCCAAACACTATTCGAATAAATTCGAATAATTCGAATAATACGAATATTAGTAATAAACTTTAAATACAAGTAATATAATGCGTTTATATATACCTGCATATTGAATAATATCAAAATGTGACATGTTTCACAAATTACTCTAAAAAAAATCAACGTCTTTTTGATAAAAAAATCTTCTTTTAAGTTTCAGACTTAAAATACTAAATCGCAATTACTTTTTTAAAACTATTAACACGAACGGTTTAGGTCTGGAGCAGATCATGGATTTGGTTGTCAACTAAGTGGTTTGTTCAAAAAATTAAGGAAAAGATCCTCTAGGCGGGAGAAATTTATGGGGTTTGTTTTAGAGGTTCGTATTTTCTGGTTTTTAATTGAGTTAAGCTATTGATCGATTCAACATAGTCAATCGATTTAAAGAGTCAGACCTACTGTCTCTCTTTTTAAATTAAACTTTTGGTAGTATAATTTAATGTATATCTATAAAGAACACGAATATTACAGAACATATTTCTTTATTATTTATATATAAGATTTTTTAGAGTTGGAGAGAAATATATTTGCAGAGTTGGAACACTGCACAGAAATCGGAATGCACTGTAAATAGTGCTCTGTTCTAATATAGTGCAGCTGAAAAGTGAAAACTCTAAACATACGAGTATCGTGCTGTCATAATGGTCTGCTCCAGACCTAATCGGTACATGTGTATATAAACCGTAATAAGTAAACAAGATAAACCGTCAAAATAAAAAGTACTCAAAAAAGATTTTAATGTTATCATAACAACAAAAGTGGGAGGAAAATCTTTAAAACAAAATAACCTTTTTCTATTTTCAAGTTATCCGTGTTGTTGGTATCTTTATGTTTTCAGTTTTTCAACGATGAGCCTTATTACAAAAAGGAAGTTAGAAAACAATGGATTTAAAAATTGTATCATAGCCTGAAGAATGAGTTGATGGTTTTTCTGAAAGTAGGCATCAGTGCAGAAGTAGGCATCAGGCGTTGTACTGCAAGAACAGAGTGTGTCAAGTTACGAACCGTTAAGAAGATGAAGCGATGGTACAAAGAGACTGAAAAATATTTGACAAGGCCGTGCAAGACTTTGGATTGAATGACAGACTCAGCGCTTAGCAAGACCGTTCAATTGTTTCCACTTGTTGAAAATCAACACTTAAATGCAGTTAAGTTCAGAAACAACTTCTTCAGACCCCAGGGAACTATGTTACTGACGGCACAGTGAAGAAGATTTGCTTAAGTAAATCTTCTTCACTGAATCCCTTAAGACCGAGGCGAAGGGCGAGTGGTCTCACCTTGATACCAAACTCGAGAGCCCTAGTATCGAGTAGCAACACTGTGATACGTCCGTGGACACATACAAAAGGATGAACGAGAATGGTCCAGAATTTTGGTCCCAGATGAGTGGATTTACTCACTAACTTCACAAGTTAAAGTGAACTTCTGAAGGGAGGCTAAGTAAACGTGACCTGGTAGGGGATATCTTGAAGCTTACTTTTCAGATAGAGTCCAGTATGCTCAGGTATAGTACATATACAATGGGCTGGCATACTTTCAGGAATCCGCGCTGAGTATGTGGCCACATAATGACAATTGGACCTCTACCCGGAGAAAGATATGGTCAAGAGATTCTTAAAGATTCTCTTTAATATCCTCACCTCAACCCGATTAAGTATACCCTGAGAAGAGTTTAGAAGGCTAGTCAGAAGCCGCAAATTATCACCCACAGTTAGTACCCTCACAGCACTAAAACACGCCCTGATATAAGAATAGGAGAGAATATTGCATAATTCAGCTCTAAAACCTCGTTTTCAGTATGACAAACCTCCAAGCTGTTGTCAGGCCTCGAGGAGTTATTCAAAACTGCAATTTTATATAACGTGTAAATGTGTTGAACGATTTGTTAGAACAAGTGTTTTGCAGGCCAGTGTAATACTGTAATAATCAACTTAACAGGTATCCTTTATTGTTTCACTCTGTTCGTCTACCTGTCTCTCTTTCTATCTGCTCTTCTAGTTATATTGCGTCTAGATATCGGTTTTGGTTTGATAAAAAAAATATAATTTTATTACATAGTTATAAACACTTCACGTGTTTGGAAAGCCATCCCGGTTGCCAAGTGTGTTGAATATTATGTCTTTTAAAATAAAGGAAAAGTTTTATACATGACATTTACGAAGTCAACCATTTCCAAGTAATCGGCCTCCAAATTAGTTTCACCCCTTTCTGTCATTTCTGAACTATGAAGATTAGGAACTTACAATTTTCCATGCTGGTAGATCATGGTAAATTCTCTTTAGGAAAGTTATTTTAAACGAAATCGAACAGTAAGGTTAAGAAACTAAAAATCGTATTATGCTTTATAGCAGTGTTTTTCAACCTGTGGGTCGCGACCCCCTGGGGGGTCGCGAAGCTTCTGTAGGGGGGTCGCCGGAGGTAGAGAGAACTTACCAATGAAGATTAAAAAGATTGATTTATTAAGTAAGAGAATTTTAACAGAAGGATATACCTACTCATAAATCGATCATCGATATCATCGATGTATGTAATTGTAAAATAATGTGTTTGACGTACTATATTATGTACTTATATCCGAATCCTAGTTATGGAGACACATAAAAACGTCGTATGGAATGAATATTTGTAACACTGTAACATACATGATAAAAAAGCGAAGGGTCGGGGGGTCGCGAAATATTTTTTTCATACAAAGGGGGTCGCATCATGAAAAAGGTTGAAAAACACTGCTTTATAGTAACAGAACCCTCCTTAGACACGTCATAAATCATAACACGCTCTTGGTTATTTTGACAAGCGTGTGAGTATGGATTTCTTTCGCTGACGTCTGTATTCACCTTAAATATTATTTTATTTGTATGTATTCTTTCACAAACAGTGTAGTAAAATCTGTTTTAGGATATTATTGACCACAATATTAATAAATAATAAAAGTAATGTATTAAATAACGAAACATTCCGGTTTATATACAAGTTTATTGCTATTATTAACATATTTTTGGTAAATAAATAAAATATTTTTATTATTCGTTTTATTCGAAATATTCGAATATTGAACCCAGTCATATTCGAATAATGAAATCGTCGAATATTCGAATAAAACGAATATTCGAATATTCGAATAATATTCCCTACTTCTGGATGATTTCTGTATTCTGTGTTTGTACCAAACTGGTTGTTTGTTCTGAGTGTAAAGAAAGCTTTCCAAAAGAAACTTAATCATTTAAAGTACATACCTACCTACCCAAGTCCAACAAAAACCAGTTCGTGCACGTTTTTGTCCAAATTTTTACACAAATAAGTAATTTTTATTTAGTTACCATGTTATTATAACTCGTATTACTTTATTTACGACTTAAATAGAAACGTATTTTAATGTTGTACGTTCAATGTGTACTGAAAAACTTATTACAACGTTAATACATTTTCATAATAAGAAAAGTAGTAATGAACCCGTAAACTGTTATTATAATACGAAAACAGCAACGGAATAGCTAGTAATTTTGTAAGAACATTGCTTTTAATGCTGACGTAGTCTTTACTTTTAGGGCGTATCTCATTTTGGCTTAGAGACAGACCTGTCTGGTGTCTCGTGAATTTCGCATTTTAAACACTCAGCAGTATTTAAAATAATATTTATTTTAGAATAACTAGAGGTTTCGCCCAAAATAATTCATATAATTATTAAGTTTGTACTTTTTATGGGTTCTTTTACCTCTTAGATAGAAAAAAAAAGTTTTGACAGATTGACAAACGTCAATGTCACGTAACGAAATTGCATCTGATAATTAAACGCACGGTAGTATGCGTTAGTTATATCTGAGGTATAAGTTTGTATTGTTATTCTCATTCGTTTTATGTAATTCTAAGCAATAAGTAAAAAATTATCTGACTGCACACCTTCTTCCTATTAAACTATACTGTGCCAAATTTCATACTCCTTTGTTCGCATCATTCTCGTAAAACTGTACAAAAAAAAAACGGCGCGGGTAACTACTACTCGTATTATTACGTTAATAGGCAATCGGACATTTTTTTTATTGCATAAATGAATAGTACTCTTAAATGTGAGTAACTTCTCAGAAGAAACCGTATATCAAAAGTCAATATTTTCAAAGGTACAGCGATTTGTATAAAAAATTTCGCGAGCCTCCTAAAAATGCTCCATACTAAAGTCGACCTAAAAATGACGTCACTTGTATATGAAGTAGTATGAAGTAGGATATGAAGTATATGGCCACAGGAATATATTTGTAAATATCTCCGATATTTGTGCGTTTAAGTTCATACTTACCATAATGACTGTTTTTGTATATGATGTGAGTAAACTAATGATGTAGGTTTTGTTTACCAATTTCGCAAAAAAAAAAAATTTTTTTTGGTATAAAGACTCGCGAAATTTTGTATACAAATCGCTGTACCTTTGAAAATATTGACTTTCTTCTGAGAAGTTACTCATATTTAAGAGTACTATTCATTAATGCAATAAAAAAAAATCAGTCCGCTTGCCTATTCGCGGTCTCTCATGGTTCGATAGCTAGCGAACGATATTCTCATTTAGCCTATCCTACTCCTATTACAAATGTAAAAGTTTGTGAGGATGGATGAATGGATGGTAGTACGGATGTTTGTTTCTCTTTCATTAAAAAACTACTGAACGGATTTTGATGAAATTTGGTATGGTAGTAGTCAATGCTCGGGATTAAAGCATAGGCTACATTTTATCCCGAAAAAGTACAGTCATGGGTGTAGCCAGGGGGGTGGTTTAGGGGGTTCAAACCCCCCCCGAAATGGGCCGGCTGGTATATACAGGGTTATTTTTTCACCAGTACAATAAATCAACATACGTAATAGTTGTCAAAAATAAAAAATACTAGCGATTTTTGTTACTACCCCTTTGGAACAAAAAAACAAAATTATCAGTCCCCGAACTTATCCGCTAAACTAATACAAAATGTGGATACGTTACGCATCTATCGATGCTTTGTTGCCAACTCGTGCGCCGCCCGGCCGATCGCTTACCCCACCTCGCCGCCCCCTACCTCATACCGCACCCGTTGACGCCTTGTATTTAGTGCGCACATGCAGTATTAGATTGGTTATAGGATAAAATAATTGAAATGAAAAAAAAAATATTTTTTTTATTTGAGAAATGTACTCTATTATCGATACCAATGACGTGGTAAAATTTATTGTACCGATGAAAAAGTATTCCTGTATAATACAGAGATCTGACCAATATACAGAGGCGTATTTAGAAATTTTGCGCCCGAGGCCAATTAACATATTTTGCCGCCCCATTAACCCTATCTGAAAGATGATTTTTGAAGTTATTTTAGAAAAATAATCAACAGCCTAAATCAGAACTTTGATACTACAACCCCCCCCCCATACTCTATTTACGCGGGTCGAGCCGCGGGCAAAAACTAGCATAACTTGATCTCAGGAAAATCATATAGTTCTCATCTCCACAAGGCCTTAATGGTTAATATGTTAGTATATGTACACAAAGCTACCTTACGGGCGCAAGTTTTGAGCACCACAACTCCTGGCATGTGAAGGGCAAAGCAATTAGTTGTTTCGTCGTTTGATCTCTCTATGCCCTCAGTAAACACCCGCAGATAACGGACTTTGTTTGAGATTTTGGAGATAAAACATAATTTGATGGTTACATTAATAGCATTCAGTGAGATATAATATTAGCCTCCCACAGTTGCTAAACGCGATTTCTGCAGTAGGTAATCGGACTATTTTTTTAATTGCATAAATGAATAGTACTCTTAAATATGAGTAACTTCTCAGAAGAAACCGTACCTATATCAAAAGTCAATATTTTCAAAGGTTTGTATAAAAAAATTCGCGAGCCTCCTAAAAACGCTCCATACTAAAGTCGACCTACAAATGACGTCACTTGTAGGTTATAGTATATGAAGTAGTATAATAAGTATATGGCCGCAGGAATATATTTGTAAATATCTCCGATATTTGTGCGTTTAAGTTCATACTTACCATAATTAATGTTTTTGTATATGATGTGAGTAAACTAATGATGTAGGTTTTGTTTACCAATTTCGCAAAAAAAAAAAATTGTACTTTTTAAATGTATTAAATGAGTAAACTACACAAAAAATAATATATTTTTTTACATTTACCAAGTAGTAGTGCCTCAATATTTCTGAATATATTAATGAAACTAAATATTTCAGATGTAGTCCGATCCCCTGTTGCGATCTAATTTAGCCTTATCGTAAATAGGTAAACAATAGGGTACTACTCGTATAATCAAAGAATATATTATATTTGCTAATAGAAGAAGAAGGCGGGGCTGCGCGCCTTAGTGACTGCGGCCGTTGCCCTCAGTCTTGAGAGGCATCTGGAGTTTGATATCCCCAAGTTAGGCTTCCGTCTGACGGAAACTGGTGCGCACGTGCTCGCCATCGCAATTAGGGGGCGCAAGCGAAGGCAGATGCTTTCGCAGCAAAGCTGTTGAGGGTCGTACTAAGCCCGGAAATAATGAGAGTCGGCCGTCCGGTCAAATATGCTCAGAGTTGCGCGTCACCAGGCTGGACGACTCAGTGACGGCCGCCCAAGTCATTCTAGCGGCGTCACAGGAAGGAGGATGCCCAACCAGCACAATCAGGTCGGGCAAAATAGTGGTTGGACGGTGCGGCGTGGCGAAAAGCCAGTCCTCGGTGTTCCGCAGTCGGAGCTGTTTCCGATGCGGGAAGTCGGGGCACAAGGTAGCCGATTGCGGAGCGGATCCACACTGCTCGCTCTGCGAGGCCACCGCCAAGCAGGAGCCAGGAGGTGAGGCACGTGTAGGGGAGCGACGCTTGTGCCTTCGCAAAGCCGCCCCCCGGCGCGAAAGGGAAGTGAAAGGCAGAGCCCGGCATAAAAACCCGCAAGCCCCTTACGGGTGGATCAATTCCCCAATTCACGGGGAGCTCTCGCAGAAGGAGCCAGTTGCGGCTATAGAAGTGAGCCAGTAGTGGCACGCGCTGCGGGGTCGCGAGCTGAAGATAGGCGTCGAGTGATTTTAGACGGTAAATCCCGGTGCACTCTATCTCGCGCCGGGGGAGTTCGTTATAGCCCCGGCGCCCTCCCTGGGGGTGGCGGGGGATTCGTAATGTATTTCCCCCCGTCAACAAAAAAAGGGATAAGAATATAGAAATAAAATAGAAGGAGCTGAAACGAAATCGGAAAAGAATAAAGTTTAAACATAAAAGTTGGACAAGTTGTTCGATCTAATCGGACACTTGTTAAGTTTGTTGCTCGAGTATCGAACAGGATAAAAGATGGCCGAAACACAAAGTCTGATAATATTTTTATCCAACTACCAAAGGAGGGAAGTATCTTTGGTTTACTTTAATGCCAAATTGAAATGACTAGAAGTCGCCCTGTGGTTGAAATTCACCCATAATAATTCATATTATAATGTTTAAGTCATAACTTTATTAGTGCTATCTTGCCTCGTAGATAGAAAAAAATGTAAATCATGTGATAGATAGATAAACGTCAAAGTGTAACAAAATTGTATATAACTGTTGCATAACATTATAATGAATTAAGAACATGTTATGTCAGTGCAAAACTTCTTACTGTCACTTTGAAGCCTGTGATAGTTTATTTAGTTAGCCGAAAGGCTATGTACAGCATAGACATGTATTAGTATTTTCCTCTGTTATATAAGTTGTATATTAAATGTATCTGTTGTATGTGTATGAATAAATCAGCATATTGTAATGCTATGAATTGTACCATTTGTATGTATCTCCATTGTAACATAAGAAGAGTCCCCAAGAGATTCAACGTAGACGTCCTGGCAGAAGCATAAAACATTAACAAACACACGGTAGTGTGTGTTATTATTAAATCAAAGGCAGTGTGGAAAACATTTCATCAATATTTCAGCTGTCGACGCTGCGTTTTTTAGTATGAATTTTGGACCATGCCCTTTCACCTAGACCTGGCTAAATAATATTGTCTTCTTATGTTTATGCTAAGGTTGACATTACATTATAGTATGGACCTGTTCACAATCTACGGATACGTGTCGGGTAGCGTAATTGCATGTTTCGTCTCTGACGCTTGATGAATGAGCAGCAATAACACTTCCGAATAAGCTATCCAGCACTTATTACACAGCAGATTGTGAAACAGGTCCTAAGGATAAGAATAAGTTTAACATTGGGCGCGCCTCTACATGGGACCTACTCTACCTATGTAGAACACTTTTATTGTAGGATTTATATAAAGAATTTCGAGCGCGTGACTTTGAAGCCAACACGTTGCTTGCACGACGACGGCATGGCAGGGTGATAGGGTGATGGTGTCCATGCGTAGAGCGAGTTGTCAGAAAATATTATTCATGTTATTTTTCTGTAAATTACGAAACTTTTTAGTTATGCGTACTGCCATTACTTATGTAATATTGTGGCCTAATGTTGGGTTTTTACGTCCGCGCGATGGAGCGGCTTGGGCGTAGATGTATTATATTAAAAAGAGGTAGATATGGCATTACACGTAAAAAGTGAAGACTCAAATTGGCCCGACGTCGTTTTTGTTTAGTGTGGCCAATTTTGGTTAGTATGTTTTGTGTTAGTGTGCGTCGAGCCGTAAGCCGGTCGCACGTATTACGCGTCCCATGTCAATGTGTGTCGCGGCACAGAAATATTGTCAGTTTTGTAAGGATATAACGTATCTAAGGGCTTGGCCGCTACATCACGAAATTACAAGCAATAATTGTATGAATGAATTATTTAAATAGCGGAGCATCGCTATTCGCTGCATACAGTTTGCGCGGACGCATATAAATTATAATTAGAGCCTAAAGGAAGGTAGTACTTCGGATTTAAGATCGTAAGATTTATGATCAATTATAAATACACGTACATATAACAATTTTCATAGTACAATTACACTTAAAATAAAAGTATGTGTTTAAAAATACCGTTACGCTGAGTGAGCAAAGAATAATATTACCTAGTATAAACTAGATGTTTCCTACGACTTCGTGCGTGTAAAATTTAATCTTGCGAAAACCGTACATTTTGCCCCGAAATAAAGTAGCCTATGTCCTTCCCCGTGTTCTACTCAATATCTCTGCCAAATTTCATCAAAATCCGTCCAGTAGTTCCCGAGCCTATTCAATGCAAACTAACTTTTCCTCTTTATAATATTACCTTAGTAACTAACGTAACAGTACCCTGTACCATACATTAAACCAGTTCGCAAAGATTTGATATCTCATTCTCAGTACTTTGTGGTCAGTCAATAGTGAACTAGTGATACCCGCGGACATGGACAGAGTGGAGTTTAAGGTGAACGGAGAGCAGTGCTCAGGTTTGTTTTGCATTATTATTGAAGGAATAATAATAAGAAAAGAAAGAACGAGAAGAATAAATGACATAAAAAGTAGATAGGTAATATAGGAGGGGACGGTAAGTCACTTTTATTAATTTTCGAGATTGTTATAATATAAAGGATTTTAGAAAAGATAGATACTTCTATAAGACAGGATTATAATAATAAAAAATCAAGTGTAGAGCATAATTCTAAATCTTTACAAAATTACAAAGTCGTGGAAATTAGAGTTTCTTATTCTTCTACTTATTCTAATATATTAAATGGATTGCAATTTCAATGACTGTGTTCCGCGGGAAATGGCGCTAACAAATAAACCTAAGCAAAATGGCGGATAATGTTAGCAGTATTGAAGTTAGCAAACGTTTCCTGGTCGATAAACTGTTTTTTTTTTTCTTTCAGCTCTAGCAAGCGCTAACAAGCGCTTTTTTCCGCTGAACACAGCCATTGTCTCGCTAAAACTCGAGAACGCCCAAACTGAATAATCGCAAGATCACAATTAGACAAATTGTCTAATTGTGATCTAGCAATATTGCTAAAAGTTCAAGAAAGGTTCAAACGCTAAAAAATATTGGAAAAATTACTTGAAAAATACTACAAACGACCATTGAATTTTTCCATACTAAATGTTCAGTGCGATCAATTGGTTTTTTTAAAAAACCTACCGGTCGAGGGTCCTAGTACGTTGGTAGGTGTAGATGCAAGTGTAGGTGTAGATGCTGGTGTATGTTGTAGGTGTGGGTGTAGTTATTTATTCCCGTTCATGGATAAGACAGATAAAATTATAATAAGTTAGAAGTTGTGAAACCTCTATCTTATTTGACATAGAATACCCCTACGATATGTGTATTAATTTTAATATTTGTCTAAGCACACCAGCAACAAAAGTAATCTAAGCACTTATATAGGTATAAATAATTAAAATAATAGTCAAGATAATATGTGTTCACTGCTTTCACTTTCACTCAATGATCAATTTGATAATTATATAGTCTCTTTAGAACAGCTTGTAATGGCGCATGTGTAGGTACTATTTACAATTCCACCTCAATTTTTTTAATGATCATATTTATAAGTCTCTACTGATTACATAAACGCATGTTGACAGTCCCTGTAGGGGGTAGCCTGGGTCAGAGTCGTTATTTATAATCAGATATTGTTTATAAAGTTTCAAAATCACTTTTATATATTCTCAATTTTTAGTGTGATCTTATCTTATAAATATACTAGCGACCCGCCCCAGCTTCGCACGGGTACAATACTGATACTTAAATACTACAGAATGTCTTTAAGCCTCTAACAAAACGGGCGAAATCTAGTCAAAACAAACAGAAACAAATTAATATAGGTACCTACTAAAACTCAATGAAATAAGTAGGTGGGTATACTTTATACTTTTATCGTATGAAATACCATAGATCTAAACTCCCCCCGCACGCGCGGGGACCTTGGTGACGCCCACTTCGCAACGGGCCGTGCAGCAGAAATCGTAATATGTATTTTAATTTCGCCATAACTTCAAAACCACACGTCCAATTTCAATCATTCAAAGACCAAATATTATCTACATAAACTGTACTTAGTGATGAAATAATTTATTTTGATAAGGATTAATAGCATAAGTAAAATAAACGCGTTTAAATGTAGTCCAAAAATTTTTCAAGATTTCTAAATAAAAAAATGGTTGTTGTGCATCACTCGACATAGATAGGTATAGTGTGTCGCGGACTTTTTTGTAGATATTTATAAGATCTACAATTAATTACAACATTTTATGGTTCTATCTTTTATAGTTTAGGCAGCGTACGCAAAATAAGTAACTTTTCTGGTTGATTTTTTACACCTTGTGTCCGAAAAACCCAAATATTTTACGGAACCCTATTTTTTCCAAAATAAAATATAGCCTATGTTACTCGTAGATAATGTAGCTTTCGAATGGTGAAAGAATTTTTGAAATCGGTCCAGTACTTTTTTAGCCTATTCATTACAAACAAACAAACAAACAAACAAACAAACAAACAAACAAACAAACAAACAAACAAACATACAAACAAAGTTTTCCTCTTTATAATATTAGTGTAGATTAGTGTAGATAAAAGGCAAACCTGACTGACTCATCTATCAACGCAAAGCGGAAACTACTGAACGGATTTTGCTTAAATTTGGCATACAGATAGTTGTAATCACGTAGGCATCCGCTAAGAAAGGATTTTTGAAAATTCGCCCCCTAAGAGGGTGAAAAATAGGTTAAAATTTTGTATGGAAACCGAACTCCACGCGGACGAAGTTGCGGGCAAAAGCTAGTTAATATAATAAGAAGTGGAATTGTAAAAGACACATATTCGCCAATTCGATCTGCTCTACTTACACAATAATTATTATTTCACATTATCACTCTGTCAATTTCTACGGATCTCACTATACTATTATTTATTTACCAAGCCAGATATACAATATACATGGGACATAAAGAAAACGATTAGCTCTTTGATAGCTAGATTAGCACTGATAAAATCAGGCATTTAAAATAATAATGGCTAACTTATCAAATAAGACATCATTTAAAAAGTAATTGTGAACACATTATAACGCCATTTGGTGATAGAATATTATGATCGTGTTTCGCAAAGTTACATAAAATACTTCTAACAATTATGTAATTCATTAAATATTTTATTAATCATCCGGTAAATCAACCCAAAACCTACGTTTCTAAGAAAACAAACAGTCTTCAAAGGCACAATATGAATTTTGCCTAGCATCAGGGTAGCTTGATGGTACAACTCGGTTCGCAAAATATAATAGACTTTATTAACAATTATATTATTAAAATTGTAGGAAATTTATGAAAAAAGAGTATGGACATTATTATCTAAATACAAAATTATAAAAAACACATATCACTATCAGCATCCTATTCTAGTGGGCTGCGAGGTGGACTCCACAGTGACCCTGCTGGACTACCTCCGCCAGACCCTGGAGCTGCGCGGCACCAAGTACATGTGTCGTGAAGGTGGCTGCGGGGCGTGCATCGTCAGCGCCGCCAAGTGTGCCGGGGACACGCCGCAGAGCGTCAACTCGGTGAGTTGTTTGGTAGTCTGGTGGACGACCAGTTTATTCCTCAGTCCACACAAGACATTGCATGCGACTTCTTGCGTACAAATGTTAATCTCCGTGAACCGTACATTTTTCCGCTATAAAAAGTAGCCTATGTCCATCTACTCTATATCTGTGCTAAATTTCATCAAAATCCACCCAGTAGTTTCGGGGCATATTCAATGCAAACAAACATATAGACAAACAAATTTCCTCTTTATAATATTAGTATAGAATTAGGCAAATAACCGTGCCCAGTCGGTAATAGTGGCAAAATCATGCACTAAAGTTAATAAAAAAAAAGTTACGTTACAACCAGGAAGATACAGACTTCAAATTTAACTTTGCCTAATTAGAAGAAAATTATCTAATTATATTAACATGTTATGCCGCGTCCGCACGTTTGCCAAACCTCGACAAGTCTTCACAAATTCAAACGTGCGGATAGAGCGTTTGCCATGGTTTGTGTAGGCTTGCAAGAGCTTGCGGCCGTTCCGATCGAGTGTCGGTTTTTTGACACAAATCAAAGGGAATTTGTCGCAAGCGCTTGCGATGCATCCACACGTTTGCGCGCGCTCAGTCTGGTTTGTGTACTGGAGACGGGCAGACGTGCCTACGCTCGCACAAAATGAGTGGTGATTGGTCAAATAAGACATCTTGTTTTTTCTCGAATGTTATCAGGCTGAACCATGCATTTGGGACCCGAAAAACAAGCATAATTATTGTATCTAAGTGTATAATACACTTAAATAAAAATCTTAAATATGTATGTCACCGTAAAATTGTAAAAACCGTTAGATTGTAATAAAACTAGTTAAATTGTAAAATGCCGATAGACACAATAAAAATCTTAAATATGTATGTCACCGTAAAATTGTAAAAACCGTTAGATTGTAATAAAACTAGTTAAATTGTAAAATGCCGATAGACACAATAAAAATCTTAAATATGTATAATATGTCACCGTAAAATTGTAAAAACCGTTAGATTGTAATAAAACTAGTGAAATTGTAAAATGCCGATAGACTTTGGACGCGAATATTCTGCCTATAATTTAACACATTATTTTTCGTAAGATTATAAATATATAGTTATAAATATTTCGACCTATTTTTACAATGTCGTTAGTTATTTTACAATCTAACGGTTTTTATAATTTTACGGTGACATGTATAATATAAAAGTATTAAATATATTTCTGTTGTCTGCTACTCGTAACACAAGTTCTTCGAGAACTTACCACGGGACCAGATTGACGTGGTGTGAAACGTCCATAGATATTATTATTATTATGAGAAAAAAGTAGCCGGTGCGTGGCTAAGTACATTATTGAATAAGCCACTATACGGTTAATTTGTAACTTAATCCACCATCTTCTTTGCCGTTTTGTTTGTTTGTTTTTATTTATGTATTTTTTACAACAATAATAATAATAATAACTCCTCACACCGATTTCGGTGACGGTTTTATTGAAACCAGGCCAGTTACGCAGGAGTATTTTTATAGTGCCCAAGTGTGTGCGCAGTACAAAAAAGCACACTCTCTTTTACTCTCATAATCCCAATGCGGGAATCGAACCTTCTACCTCCGAGTCGAGAGCCAAGCTCTAACCACAAGACCACGGAGGCTGTTGTTTTTACAATAAAAATAACTCAAAGCAAATGCTATAGCCGATACCTACGAGCTCAACGTCCGTCATGCTTGCCTGTTCAGAACACACTAACTCACTCGCAAGCGTGCGGATGGCGACGTTTGATTCCCTTTTCAAGTCAAGCGTTTGTGGAGGTTTGGAGTTTGCGGCAAATGGCAAACGTGCGGACGCGGCATTATGTATTAGCTGATTAACTAAGTATTAATATCTACATATAACTAGTTTATTTAATACATAAGACCTCAAACCAAATAAAGAATTTCACCATTGTACTATTTTTCACTGCTTCCCACACAAAAGCGTATTAAAAAGCTGAAACTTTTAGTTTTAACGAAAGATGCCGAAGACAATGGAATGGTTAGGAAAATTTATATGAAAATTTTTGTTGCTTATTAAAGTTCATACAATGTCCGAGCACATAAAAGAAATATGCCACGGACTACAATTACTAAAAATATGCATTCTTCAGACTTCCAAACTTCCTTCCTATAATAGGTACAATGTTTTTATACATTAACAGTAGCATATAATATTTCAAATTAAAATCTTTTACATACACATGAAGAACTTAACTTTATAAACCATAAAAAGAAAGAAAAGAAAAATTTGTTGTCTCAGCAAATATAATTTAGAAAAAATAGATCGGCATCGAAAATCTTAAGGCATACCATGCAATATGATTTTCAAGCAATAATTTTAAATTAATTATTAAACAAATACTATTAAAATATAATAATCATAGACTTTATCTTCTCTACTTAGTGCTTAGTGTCGATCACATCATGCAAGAACTGGGATATTACCACGATAGAGGGCATCGGCAACAGGCTGACGGGATACCACACGATCCAGAAGACCCTGGCTGAGAACAACGGCACGCAGTGCGGGTACTGCAGCCCGGGATGGGTCATGTCCATGTACAGGTGAGGCTCATGATGATGATGATGATGATCGTGCCGCTGGTGGTAGTGATAATCATAGTGGAAATCATGATCATGTTGATGAAAAAATTATAATTACTTATTATATTGATCCACCCAAAAAATCGATCGTCAGCCAAGCAAAAATATAAACTTCACTATAGTGTTAAAATTTCCAGAATAATTAAATTAAATTAACTAACCTTTATTTCGGGTGGCATAGGATATATATCGACGGTGGAATGAAAAAAGTTACCAAGCGCCATATTACTATTTTTACAACAAAGCCGTTTAGAGATTCATTTTTTCTTTAAAAAATTGTAGAAAATTGGCTATCAGAGATATTTAAAAAAAACCAACATACTTTTAAAGTATTTTAATGCCTTTATACATTGGTTTTATTAAAGAAAAGTATTTCTGTATATTTTGTAAAGAAGTGGCGTTTGGTTACAATTTACCTAAATTTAGAAGTAGGTAAAAGTTACCAACCGACAAAAATATTTTATCTTTCAAGCTAGTAAAGATGTCTAAATATATTATTTTCTTCAATGGGTTCGAAGTAAAAAGGGACAAGTAGAGAATTATTTTTTTAATTGAACAAGCAAAGAGGTCTAGCTTTCATAATATTCCATTATTATAACAAGCAACGTTTACTATACAACAAATAAAATTAAGTTAGTGTAAGTAATTATTTACCTGCCAGCAAATAAATTTGACCTAGAACTCAAAAGTTTTTAGATTCAGTGAGTAAATTTGCTCAGTATAGTTATGCTGCAATCGAAAATAACTGAAGTTAAACTGTTGAAGAAAAACCTATCAAGTATACATTTGAAATATGCCATTAAATAAAAAGACAGTGTTTATTATTTTCATAAATTCGTTTATTTTATAATCAACTTATGCTACG
This sequence comes from Glaucopsyche alexis, assembly GCA_905404095.1. Classification (NCBI taxonomy): domain Eukaryota; kingdom Metazoa; phylum Arthropoda; class Insecta; order Lepidoptera; family Lycaenidae; genus Glaucopsyche; species Glaucopsyche alexis. The sequence continues at coordinate 1,811,840 of FR990060.1, forward strand.
GAATCAGTCAAATATTTGGTATGAGTTTCACAGCATTTGGTATATCTTTATCGTGAATATTAAAATAGATTAAGCTAGAAACTCTTAACGAAAATGCTAGGCATCTTAAACATAGCTTTAAATTGTTTAAACATTTCAACAAGGTCAGTCTAAATTAGCTTCCAAATATATAACGATATGTCTAAATTGTAACTATAATAATATTATTATGTATAGTTTTACAAATAATCAACAAATTGTAAACTTAGTTATTAGACAACAATAGCTTAAATAAACAGCAGTCTTTAATATTTATTATAATTAAGGCACCAAGTACTGAGATCCATTCATTAAGTAACTTATATCTACAATGCGTTAGAGATAAAAAAAACATCAAAAATATCATGACAGACACAGGTAGGTAATAACTAAACATTTTCATAATCTGAATCAGCATTATCAACATCGGATGCTGGCAAAGCGATTTTTTTGTTTGTAGAGTGTGGAATATCGGTGAATTCATTTCGGAATTGGGTGGGAATCTCCTTATCATTGCAAAGTTTTAGTAGGTCATTTTTACGTGGTAGAGCTATGCTTCGGCACGAATGGGCCGGCTCGACCGGAGAAATACCACGGGCTCACAGAAAACCGGCGTGAAACAGCGTTTGCGTTGTGTTTCGCCGAGTGAGTGAGTTTACCGGAGGCCCAATCCCCTACCCTATTCCCTTCCCTACCCTCCCCTATTACCCTATTCCCTCTTAAAAGGCCGGCAACGCACTTGCAGCTCTTCTGGTGCTGCGAGTGTCCATGGGCGACGGAAGTTGCTTTCCATCAGGGGACCCATTTGCTCGTTTGCCCCCATATTTCATAAAAAAATATATATTTTTTTTCGTAGCAATTGGGATACGTGAACGATAACAAGACATAAGAGGCCCTTTAGTCTTAGATTGAACCTCAATGGTATGCGACTTGGCAGACTTATTCATGGAATACAATGTAGCTATTCTAATTTTACTTATTTTTCCCAATAGGTTCCCCTTAAAATACTTGTCGGCTACAGAATCCCATTTGTAAAAATCTTCATAAGTCAATCGTTCAACCTCATATGGGGAAGGATCATTTCGTGCTGTGCTAAAAACAGTATACCATTGTGAAGGAGCGTATATTATTGTCTTTTTTAAACTATTTTCAATTACGGCATGCACACTGTCAACGGGCATATAAGTGTGTCCTGTAAGTAGGTAATTCATTTGTATGGTTTCCAGATTCTCACATTGTTGTAGAATTGAATGTAACATAGCCAAGACCACCTTATTCCTGTTTTGACCTGGGCAACAGTCGCAATAAAGGTACTTACCGATGCCGAATCGTTACTTTCCACACCCGAAATTAATAAAGCTCGGCCAATTATCTCATCTATTCGCCGACTGCGATTCATGTTGAACTAAAAGATTTTTTTTTAATAAAGCTCAAAAAAAAAGCAAATTAGCTTGAAAATAATAATTTCAATACATACCAAGTGTCGTATCACACAAAACAGTACTAAGGAAATGCGCGAGAGCGCGCACGCTGGTTACCTTAGCGACAGTGGAACTACGACTGATCAATAAAACCGTTACGATCCACCATGTTAGGTATAATTCACAGCGGGGACAAGCGACAACGCGTCAAGTGTTTGTTTGGCCTAACCACATTTAAAATTAAATAATTATTTCAGTAATAAGTATCCAAGTAACACAATTTATAAATAAAACGGCAGGTAAAAAGTTACCAAGCGCCACTTATTATCGTAGTTTCGGCGAGTAAAAGTTACTATATCGAATTTTTGATATGATTACGGTTTGTTAAAAATACTTAACGACAGAAAAAAATATCTTAAGGATTTGTAAAAGAGTCCGAAATACCATAAATAAATAAATGTATTTCAGGTAAAACTTCCCAAGTACCTAATTTATACCAACAGTGGAAAGGCAGAAATTACTTACTGTAGTATGAATTAAAATCGTGTAAAGGCTAAAATTACCAAGTGAAAAAAGAAACATATAGATATTACCAAATACCTACTTTTTTAAAAGGTGTCAAAATGTTGTCGCTTGGTCGCCGGATATAAGAAAAATGCCCGTTGCTACGGAGTTCCTAAGCGACATCAAAAGTGCTCGTAGAGACATGGGACTAAGACTAATCGATAGAGAAAAATTCGCTGATTCCGAATATATAAAAAACTCATTTTCACCTCTAGTGTCGCTTGGTAACTTTTTTCATTCCACCGTCGATATGTATAATAATGAGGATGAAATATTTTCAGCCTACTAAAGAACAAGAACCCCACCATGATGGAAATAGAACAATCACTAGGCAGCAATGTCTGTAGATGTACAGGATACCGACCAATTTTGGAAGCGTTCAAGAAATTCGGTAAAGATGCACCCGATAAAATATTAGACATCGAAGACTTGAAGATATGCAAAAATGAAGATTGCAATTCATGTCCCGACAGAGACGAATGGTGCTTTATAGATAAGGAGGAGGTTGGTAATATATTGAAGTATATTCGACTGCAAGATAATAGAGACTGGTATAGAGTGGAAACTGTTTTGGATATATTCAGAATTTTGGGCCAACACGGCACTGAATCATATATGCTCGTTGCGGGAAATACCGCAAAAGGTTGGTGATTTTGTATTCTTTTTTTATTTAATCTATGTTTAAAGGCTTTTCATTTAAAGGCTCTTTGTATTCGAGGCATTTAATGCTCAAAAATCATATCACGAACTCAATTATTATACATTTTAATCGAGTGATTATTTATTCTTCATTATTACAATATTTTAATCACTTGAAATCCTCATATAAATGGAGCTCGGATTCTGCGAAAAACTATTATATTTTTAAATATATTTTGTTTCTGGTGACCGATGACCTTTTCGTTTTATAAAAACTGTAGTCATTAAAATTGGGATTTACCCGCGCTTATAGACAACGAAGTAAATTAAATACTTGTTTCCATAATAACACAATAAACAACATAGTCTCAAACATTTTTAATCATGGGAGAGCATTGCTACGCCACGAATTGGTCGGTACGATCAGAAAGATACCACAACTTTACGGAAAACTGACGTTAAATAATGCTCGACTTATTTTGTCGAGTGAGTATAATATGAATGATTTTGACCGGACTTTCACTTGCAGATAGCCAATGTTGTAAGGAATAACATTATAGGCTTTTTTTATCTTTAGTTTAAAAAGAAGGGTTCAGATTTCATTCATAGTTCCACGCAAACGAAGTTGCGGGCACCAGCTTGTTAATTATAATAATATAACTGACATAATTAGAACTGCTTCTATGTTTGTTTTGTGATGTGATCATGTCTCACACACCTATGTACACAACTACCATGACTACAACATACCTATTTAGGTATCACAAACTTACAAACTTTCACATTAATAATATTAGTAGGATTGTAATTTTACAATCCTACTAATATTATTAATGTAAAAGTTTGTGAGGATGTATAGTTGGATGGATGTATGGTTGTTCCTCTTTCACGCAAAAACTACTGAACGAATTTTGATGAAAACTGGTATGTTAATAGTTAAGGCTCTGCATAAAAACCTATATACAATAATAACTTGCATAAATTACTTACATTTTGTTGCTAAATGTGAAGCGTCAAGCGACGAATGAACGGCGTATGGTAAAACTTGTACAAGTTTATATTGTGCCGAAATGTAGTGTTTTGTATTTTTTATTGATAGATAAATAAATAAAAATATAATCTTAAATATCTGTTTCATTTATATTTTCACGACTGTTTCAGAATAAAGACACGATAAAAGATGTTTTGTGAATGTGGTGCTTTGCCTGATGCATTCGACACAATAACCTTTTCAATTTAAAGAGCTGGTTTATCGCATGACCTGAATCAAAGCTTTTAAAATCATCTATCCCCTCTCGACTAGATGTTATCTTTGCCTTTGTTTTTTCTTTGCATTGTGAGAATCCATCAAATTTTAAATCAAAATTATTTTTGTCTTTCTGTCGAAATTTTTTGCGTGCTTTTCACATTTCAATCTGAAAGTTTTGGGACAAAATCTTATAAAATTATCTACAAATTTTTAGTAAAAATCTGACTAAGTGATGATGAACGTGGGTGTCACGCTAATTTCTTGAATTTTTCACTTTATTCGATGTTTTACAATAAAATTTCTGGTGTATACGCAAATATAAATTGACGACTTCTGTGGCTCAAATGAAAGCGCACTGAAAGAGAATATTGATGACTTCATTGAGAGTGTTCTTAGACATGTTTCATGAAAATCTCTTCAGCTGTTCATCATCATCTCTTCATCATCTGATCATCAGCTCTTGTCTAGTTGACGAGTGGATCTGACTAACTTCCTTATGTCCGATCGTTTCGAAATTTGGTACAGTGTTACTTCAACGATATTCAAAGAACGCGTCGGGGTACCCAATGCCACTGGTATATTTACTGTAAAACATGAATTTCCACCAAAGACCCTACAGTACAATCAATAACACGTGATATATAAAATGATTTTTGTATGTAATGCAAATTATTATTATTTAACTAATTTAATCAACAGTTACATTTTAAATGAATAAAATTACTTTAGTTCACGATACAAAAGAATACCTTTATTGCAATCTTACCTTCCTTTTTCAACTTGTCACTATAACCAAAAAAAATAATATTTACAGGAGTATACCCAATAGAAGAGTATCCACAATTACTGATAGACGTGTCTGGTATATCGGAGTTGAAGAACTATTATATTGACCAGAACTTAGTGATCGGTGCGTTGAACACTCTAACTGAGCTGATGACCATATTGGAAGCTGTATCGAACGTACAATACTTTCAGTATTTGAAGGTGTTACTTGACCATCTTAAGTTGGTCGCACATATTCCTGTGAGGAACGTAAGTAAATCGAATATTATATTCTAAACATAACCTTAGTCAAGTTATAGTGACTTGGCCGTTTCGTTCCTACAAGAATAGTATAACACAGAGACAGTAAGTAAATTTTTCACCTTACGCTCAAGCGAATGTTACGAAATGGCCATGCCATATAACTTGACTAAGGTGTAGAGTTTGTGAAGTTAGGCTTGTAGAGTCAGAACCTTGGTTTTACATAAGATCTGATAACTTTTTGACGGTGCGATCTTGTAATCACTTTACATGGAAAATTTTTGGTGGGATATTCTATACAGATAAATAAAATTGAAGTGTATGTTTGTAATTTCAAATTAACAGCTTTTCACTTAATGCATATGAAAGTATATTCAGTACGAACAATAAAGTATCAATTTTTTAAATCTTTGTCTGTCCGTCTGTCTGTCTGCTTTTTCCGGCTAATCTCTAATGGCTGGACCAATTTTCACGGCACTTTTACTGGCAGATAGCTGAGGATATAAGGTCTAACATAGGCTACTTTTATTTTAGGGTTTTTAAATATAATTTTTTTTAAGTTTAAAAAAATAGGGTTTCGTTTCCGTTATGGAAACGGTGGTAGGCATCATGTAGGACAATTTTATTCTATAAGTGTTATATTATAACCTATATAGGAATAAAAAAATTGAGTTTGAGTTGTGAATTTGAGTTAGCTCTATGCAAACAAAGTTGCGGGCATCAGCTAGTTTATAACTAGCTGACTCAAGTTGTATACCTGGGATTATATGATCCGGAATCCTGAAGGCCGGAGATAATTCAGAGCACTGAAAAAATAGAACTTCGCGCTAATGCAATAGAGCTGTAAATCGAACACTCAGGTGTCGAGTCAAATGTCAATGTCATATGTGACAGCTCGACACTCGACACTTCGATTTTCAACTCTATTGCATCGGCGCACAGTTTGCAGTGCTCTGGGGTTTTCCAGGCCCGCCGGATTGCGGATCGTAATACAGTCCCAGCCTATGGGAGCTTGCATACTTTGTTAACGTGTTCCCATGTATTCGAATATGAATGAGTTATGGATACCAAATAAAGAAAACGATATTTTAAGGGCCTGTTTCACAATCGCTTATTAGGTGACGAATAGCTTAGGGGCAGCGCAGACGACAGACTGTGCCGTGACGCACTTTTTATACTGTGGAAATAGAACCTATGAAATTATATTATGCAGTAACGCATACGACGCGCAAAAAGTCCGGCGCACAAAAAATCCATGTTATTCGTGTGTGCACAAAAAGTGTGCGAAAAAAATAAAACGTTTGCTTCAACGTGCGCTAAGTCGCTAACGCACACGGCGCACGCTTTAGTCTGCACTAATATATATCTGTATTATCTATGGTCTGCACTCTGTATTTGTTAGGGATCGACGTAACGTATGCGATATAATACCATGGCGCCAGATATCGATGTAACTATATTATATACAAAACAGACCAGCAGGCTTAGCATGCGCATAGAAGAAACAACGAAGAATAGAAAATATGACAGATTGAAGAAACATTAATACCATTCGGAGCAAAATAGATCTTATTATAAGGTAGCAAGGTCGATGTATCATCGTTATGAGAAATAACATTTCTTTTCTTACCGAGCATGAGCGCACAAAATGGCCTGTTTTGACAGCTAAAGTAGAAACGTTTTAATAATTTAATGTCAAAAAGTCCCACAGTAATGTCAACCACTCCACATCATGGCGGACCTAGACAAAAAGTTTATTTACGTTGAGTCATATGCTTGAATATTTGTTCGTTTTTGACAGAAGATTTCCCGGCAACCATTTTAAAAATATGGCTGTTTAGAAATGTTGACTTCTATTGACGACCTTGTTATCATGGATTAAGAACTATTTTGCAATGAACTGTTTTGGATAGAATATTTCTACTTTAAATGTATTTCTATGGATCGCCATGCTAAGCCTGCTGCAATAGCAGCTCATAAAATGTAGAAACAGACATTTTATAAAATTATAAAAATTTATCCGGATGTTGTTTCAGAATTGAATGCTTAATATGGAACTGTCCTTTAGTAATCTCTCCGAAAGTATATACCCAAAATTCTCTATTTCTTTTTCTTTTTCTGTACTTCGAGTATAAAATAATACATCCCGATCTCTACGCGGTTTCCATAGCGTAAACCCTACTGTTCTACCGACAGAATAACCTAAAATGTGCGTCGTGTGCTTTGAGTCTGTAAACAATCCACGAACTACTTTGTGCGCGCCATGTAGACTTTCTGAGCGCCGCAGACTCGATCGCACAAAAAGTGTGTCGTCTGCGCTGCACCTTAGGGCCAGGCCACACGGTGCGGTACGGCTGCGGCGCGGCGCCTGAGCGGTATCGCAACGGGTCTTTTACATATAAAAATGTATGGTATGCCACACGACGCGTCCGGCGCCGCTCCGGCGCCGCACCGCAGGCGCACCGGACAGCGGCGCGAGGCGGGGCGAGACAGATGAGGCGGGGAGGGGTGCACACAGGGCGACGCCGCATTGATCGTGTGGCCGCCAGTGCGGTGCGGAGTATTGCGGTGCGGTGCGGCGCCGCGCCGTGTGGCCCGGCCCTTATCCGGAAGCTTTGTATCTGTCGATCAGTATAAAATAATCAGCGACGAAACTTCCGGATAAGCTATTTGTCACTTATCAGGCGATTGCAAAACAGCAACCTACAAACAAACCAACACGACTTACTAAAACCACAGAATAACTAATAGTTTTAGCTGAATCAAAACTAATGCGATTAAATATTTTTAATCAAAATTCTTTGATTACAGTTAGCTACAATCGCTGGTAACCTGATGATAAAACATGATCACCCATCATTCCCGTCAGATGTATTTCTGCTACTAGAAACAGTCGGCGCACAGATAACCATAGGTTAGTAAGTGTTACATGACTTAAATAAATTTAAACTATTATTTGCTTTGCTCGGAGTTTAAGTAGAACGATAAAATAATTAAAAATATATAAAAATAACCCTTCTTGACAGTCGGGTAAAAAGAATTACAAAAATATTCATCTGACCGAGATTCGAACCCGAGACACTAATTTGTCAACAACGCAAAAAGTCCGAAGCTAACCAAGCCGCCATCCGGATTTGACATTTAGAAATCGAAATTACAATATATCTTATTACGCGACGAAAGAACAAGGGAGTTTCAGAGGAGATTCGTTCTAGCTAGGGCTATATCGACGCTTCTCATCTAAAACTCACTTCATACTAAATTTCATGGAAATACTCGCAGCCGTTTCCGAGATTCCAATTTTAAATACACAAGAATTGCTCGTTTAAAGCTTAAGAGAGTACTATTTCACTTGAAAAATGTACATCATACAGGTACCTATAATATTATTTATTGCTGTCATTACTATTTTCTTAAAATCCATTTCTTCGGCTATATTAAATCTAGCCATCACAGTTATTATAAATAGAACTGAAAATATTTTTACACATGTAAATTATATTTTTCAGCAACTCCTTTAACGAAGAAAGTAATAAGGATGAAAGAATTCCTAAAGGAAGATATGAGAGGAAAAGTTATTTGTAGCATTCTACTCCCACCTCTTACAGAAAATCATAAAATTGTAACGTTTAAGGTATGATTGAATTTCCAAAAAAAATGTACAGTACGTTCTATGCATGCCTATGCATGTAAAAAAATGCATCATGTTGCATGCTAGTCAACAATATGCGAGATATTGTTGACTAGCATGATACATCGAAGATAATCGATTCATTACCATCAGGCGACACATCTGCTCGTTTAGTACCTACACCATAAAAAATAACGTGTACAGAGTACACGTTGCAGAAGTGAAACTTCATTCATCATTTAAAATATGAAAATACTCTCATTGTGCCTAAAATACATAACTTCAAAATCATATGTACACCAAGTGCCCTCTGCTTATTGACCCGTACTTTAGAAAGATAAGTTGTTATGGGGATATAATTAATCGAGCGAACAAAAAATAAGTTGGCGGCTGCACGTGAGCATACTGTATTACTGAATTTGGTAGCGAATTAATATGTTGGCGACTAAATTACTAAACTGGCGAAAACACTCGGGTGACAAAAAATTCTAAAGTCGGCAGATAAAAAGAGGCGAAATTTAATCCAAATTAGCACCGACATTTATAAGTTGGTGACTTAATTTCCGAGTTGGTGACCATTATACCATATAAGCAGCTATAAAACCAGATTTGGTTGATAAATTAATGGCTGCTAAAAATTCAATTTGCAGGCTACGGAAAATCCTATTTTTGGATACTGTTGGAGTATGTTTTTCTTTGTCACGGGTGTCATTTTCTAGGTTTCTGGGGGTGCAGAATAATATGAAAATAAAATCTGTTTCGTAATTCCACAATGGCATAAATGTTTGTTATTAAAATTAACAAGATTGTCCTTTTCCCGGTTTCTGGGGGTTCTGATTACAAAATTGTCTTCCAATTTCATTTTCCAAAATGGAGAATATTCAATATTCGGAAAATGAATATGAATACTAAATTAAAAGATCTTTGGGATGCTAATTAGGATTGATGATTATTATTACAGTATGTTATGTAGTTCAAAGTACCAGATATGTAGGTATAGAAATTTTTAAAAACTCAGGATTCATGAATTTTTCTGCCATTCATGAAGAAAATATGCGATTTCTAGATTAATAAGGGGGAGAAAATTTTCATTACTTTTGCAGTAGGATGCACCGTTTCTGAGATAGAAGCGACTATAGAAAAAAATATGATAATGCTGTACTGAGATACGAGGGGTGTATCAATCTATAGAAATGTTGGAAAATTCAAGATTTTCGATTTTTTTTCTCCCATCATGAAGAAAATATGATGTTGCGTTATTCCTAAGGGGGACGAAATTTTCATTATTTTTTTCCAATAGGATGCACCGTTTCCGAGATAGAATCAATTTTATAAAAAAAGAAGTAAATGCTGTACATTGAGATACGACGGATGTATAAATCTATAGAAATGTTGGAAAATTAAAGATTTTCGAAAAAAAATTTCACCCATCATGAAGAAAATATGATGTTGCGGGGTTTCTAAGGGGGACGAAATTTTCATTATTTTTTCAATAGGATGCACCGTTTCCGAGATAGAATCAATTTTATAAAAAAGAAGTAAAAGCTTTACATTGAGATACGACGGATGTTTATAGCTATAGAAATGTTGGAAAATTCAGGATTTTTGAATTTTTTTTTCTCCCATCATGAAGAAAATATAATGTTGCGGAATTCCGAAGGGGGGCGAAATTTTCATTATTTTTTCAATAGGATGCACCGTTTCCGAGATAGAATCAATTTTATAAAAAAAAGAAGTAAATGCTGTACATTGAGATACGACGGATGTTTATAGCTATAGAAATGTTGGAAAATTCAGGATTTTCGAATTTTTTTTTCTCCCATCATGAAGAAAATATGATGTTGCGGGGTTCCAAAGGGGGGCGAAATTTTCATTATTTTTTCAATAGGATGCACCGTTTCCGAGATAGAATCAACTTTATAAAAACATAGTAAATGCTCTACATTGAGATACATTCCTAGATGTATAAAGCTATAGAAATGTTGGAAAATTCAGGATTTTTAAATTTCTTTTTCTCCCATCATGAAGAAAATATGAGGTTGTTGGGTTACTAAGGAAATTTAAAATGGATGACTTTTTTGTAATCAGCACCCCCAGAAACCAATAAAAGGACACCCATATTATTTTTATGAAATTAAGTATGTCCGCCATATTGGAATTTCAAAACGAATGTCATTTTCGTATCCAGCACTCCCAAAAACCTGGTAAACGACACCCATATCAATTTTACGAAAAATAAATATCCGCCATTTTTAAATTTCAAAATTAATCTACACAATAATCTACACCTCCCTAAAACCGAGAAAAATAAAAAAATTGGGAATTTTGTACGCTCCTTTATAGTTTTTTTGTGTGCGCTCGTTTCGCTGCTTGTATGGTTTTTGAGTTACCTACATCAGGGAAAATATATGTGCCTATTCTTAAATTAAATGTGTACTCACAAATTGTCGCCAAGATGGTTATTTAGTCGCTAAAACATAATCTGTCTGCCAGTTTGGAAAATTCAGTGGTATTATTTAGTCACCAGATTAGTAATTTTTTTGTTCCTTACATTCTTTCGCCAACTTGGTAATTTAGTAATCAATATTGGGTATTTTCACATCCAAAATTTAATTGTTTTGTCGCAAGTTTAAATACATGCCGTTGTTATGTATGTATAAGTAGCTTCCGACTGATGGCGATTAATGTTTAAATTTTACTCTCAACGCCGCTAAAGCAGTTTCACTTCATAATAAAAATATTTTCAGATAATGCCGCGTGCTCAAAACGCGCATGCCATCGTCAACTGTGGATTCCATTACAACCTGAAATCAAACAATCAACTCATAACCTGCAAACTAGTATACTCCGGATTATCGGACTACTTCATAAGGGCTAAAGAAACGGAGAGATATTTGAAGAGCAAGAATCTATTTTCTGATGAAACTTTGCAAGGCGCGTTGGTAGTGCTCGAGAAGGAGCTAGTGGTTGTACCCAATCCGCCAAGCCCGAGCGTGGAGTATCGACGTCATCTCGCGTTAGCGTTGTTCTACAAAGTAAGTGCGAAATTAGATTTCGTGTAGAATAAGTGTGTGAAAACATTGTGTGGAAGGTAGCTTATCTATACGAATAAATAAAATTGTAATGTCTGTTTGTAATTTTAAATTAACAGCTTTTCACTAAATGTCTGCCTGTTTGTTCTGACTATGGGGCGGGGATTGGGGATTTCAAGGACTGGGAGCGCAAGTCGCAACACCAGGGGAGTTACAAGTTTAACTCCTCTGGCGGCGGTAATCGCTTACCATCAGGCGATCCGTCTGCTTGTTTCCTGGTACATTTAATAAAAAAAACAACGGGTTGCACTTTGGAGTGCCGGCAGAAGTTAAAATTTGAACAATAAATTGGAAAAACCGCCATCTAGATTAAAAGATACGAACTGAAATAGTTTCATGCTCGCGTAAGGGAATTAAGAAAACCTTCATCTAGGTTAAAAGATACGAACTAAAATAGTTTCATGCTCGCGTAAGGAAATTAAGCAAACAGTCGCAAGTTGCATCTTACGAATTTTCGATCAGGTTACGTGTCCTAACGCGAGTTTAACATTTTTTACCCATCCCAAGTAAAGTGCAAGTATGTACTCTATACAAATTACAATGTATATTTCAAATTATCAGCTTTGCACTAAATGCATATTATCTTATACTATAAACGAGACGATCATATATATTATACAGGATGGTTTTTCAGTCAGTGATCAAATTTTCAAGAGATAATATACTGTTAATTTTCTAGAAAACAGCTGTTTTTTTTTTTTTTTTTTCAAGTAGGAAAGTTTAGCTACTATATTAAAATTGCTTCTGAAAAAACACCATGTATTTATTATATAAACACACCGGCATATTTAGCGGAACACAAAAAAGGTCCATAATTAAAAAAATATGGTTTTATTTTAAAATCTATTTACTTTTCTTTTGTTATTTAAAGTTTTATAGGTTTTACTTAAAATGATATCACATTAAGAACACATTTTGCGAGTAAAGGCTATTTGTGAAAAATGGTACATTTTTGAACTTTTCATGTAACCGGGAAAAGTGAAAACGTATATTAATTAAAATAACAATTAATTAAATTAGAAAAATGGTCAATAATATCGCGTATTTCCTCTACGTGCTCTTATTAAAGTTTCTACCCGTCTAGGCATACTGAGAATGATGTTATCGATGGTCTCCTGGGATAGTCTCCGCCATTCCTCAACTACGGCGATTCGCAGTTCACCCACGTTGGCAGGAGCTGGAATTCTGGACTTAACTTTTCTTTTCAGCAAGTTCCAAACGTGCTCTATTGGGTTCATATCCGGTTATCTCGCCGGTCACTCCATAACAGTGATATTCATATCATTAAGATAAGCTTGAGTTACCCAAGCGGTATGCGGCCGAGCATTATCCTGCATAAAAACAAAATCGTCACCGATATATGGGGCAAACGGTACGACATTTTCTTCTAAAACTTCTCTGATATAGCGGTCTGCAGTCAGACTCCCTCTGTCAATCACTACCAAGTCTGTGCGAGCTCCCAAACAAATGCCCGCCCAAACCATTATTGATCCACCACCGTATGCAACTGTAGTTTCAAAATTTGTCTGAATGTATCGTTCTCCTTTGCGTCTGTATATTATTTGCCTGCCGTCAATTTGATTTAAGAGGATACTGCACTCATCACTAAACAATACCTTACTCCATTGGTCCGCGTTCCAAAGTCGATGTTCCTGAGAAAAGGTTAACCTGTTTCTACGATGATTTACCTCGAGCCTTGGAGCCTCGGCGGGCACAAACAAACCCAAACCAGCTTCTTCAAACCGTCTTCGTACCGTACGCTCACTTACGGTTACACCCCGCACTGCTTCTAACTCATGTCGGGCTTGGACGGCCGTCAAACGGGGGTTCCTACGTACACGAAGCCGAATGGCACGATCATCCCTACTCGAAGTTCGTCTTTTTCTGCCTTGTCCTGCTCTTTTCACATAAGTACCGGTGTCCCTGAACCGTTGGATACTGCAATGGATCGTTGAAACTGGTCGACAAAGATCTCTGGATATCACTCTGTAGGTTTGACCATTTCTTCGCATTTCGAGTGCCCTGGCAATCTCCGTCGGGGCTAAGTCAGGCATAATTCAGTCCTCAACTCCAAAAAGATACGCGATTAAAAAAAAAACTAACAAAAAACAGTATTTCAATGAAATTTTAAATCCAACTCAGAAGGAAGAAATACTCGCAAGTTCGCTTCAGATATTTGTTCGGTGTATTTTAATAAAATAAAACAATTGCATAAAATGTGATGTTCAGTTGTTTTCTTAATTTGAAAATATTTCTTTTTAAATTAAATGACGTATAAACCAGCCAGCAACCTTATATGATACTGATAACCTTTTATTTTTATTTAATACTCAAACCTTTATTTTATGTTCCATTTGTATGTTATATTTCATTTCGACTCTATTATGTCAATCGGACAGATTGGTGTGGTTAGTGTAGTGTGGTAGAGAGTTCGAATCCCGGTTAGATAAACATTTTCGTGATTTTTTTATTTTATTTTTTTATTTATTTATCAGGACTCCGAGCAAAGCATAGTTTATACGGTACTTACAAATTTTTTTTTTCTTTTGTGTATCTGTCTGTTTGTTCCGGCTAAACTCTGAAACGGCCGGACTGATTTTGACCGGACTTTCATTGACTAGCTAGATAGCGGTTATACAGAGTAACTTAGGCTAAAACATAAATGTAACAAATAAATAATAATGCGTGTACATACCAACATCCAACAGATGATTAGTACAAAGCAATACTTCCTATCAAATTGTACTTCGTCATGCGAGTAAGAAATTAAATCTCTATTCAATTTCAGGGCTTACTATCATTATGTCCAAAATCCATAACCACCAACTCGCGAGCGCGGAGCGGCGCGGGCAAGATACACGAGGCTCGGCCATTGTCCGACGGGAGACAGATATTCGACACGAACCCATCTCTGTGGCCTTTAAACAAACCCATACCGAAGATAGATGGTCTGGTAAGTAGCTTATTTAGCTTAAAATCTACTGTCGTCGGTCACTAATAGTTCTACTACTAATGCCTGTCGTTCCGTGCGCTAGCAGCTAGACTTACACTCCAGAGAAGCAGCTTAGCAATCGAGCAAATCCTTTTTCTTTTCCAGTGCTGTCTCCTTTGGATATCTGCTTTTCTAACCGCTCGCGAGTGCGAATAGCTTAAATTATTAATCGGTCATTCGTCGAATATGAAATAGATCTGATAAAAAATATTAGAAAATTGTAAAGTAAATGTCGCCAACCTAACTGTTTAGACAAAGTATAATAAAATATATGTTAAGCCCAATTTTGTCAAAAATATGTAAGCAAGCGTAACCAAATAAAAGTCTATTCATTTATTTATGTTTGGACCCAAAGCAAATAGCGCGGGTTATATTCTGGCCACGAATAATGTTTCCCAATTTATTTGATTTACGTTTAATGCATGATTGCTTACAAAACTTTGGCCGTTTTGTTCGCTCTTACTATTTATTTTAATTTTACAAATGCCTTCTCATTTCAATAAAATAAAATAAATGTTTAATGTATTTTTAATTTAATTTACGCCAAGAACTGATTTCGTGGATTTTATAGGTTCTGTTTATCTTCATTACAATTTATCCGATGTTTCGTGTTTTCCAACCATTATCATGAAATCACTAATATAGTAGACGATCTAGATTCGAATCTGTATTTCATGCAAAGCCTTAAAATACTATTTCATGTATGTTTTAGATTCAGTGTGCAGGAGAAGCCACGTACACGGAAGACATTCCTACTTTGCCTCGGGAAGTGTTTGCTGCATTCGTTTTGAGTACAATATCGTTAGGGAAGATTGAAAGGATCGACGCCAGTAAGGCTTTGGTGAGATATAAATTGAATGAACTTGCTTTACGAACTTTGTTCGCAGAGTCCACTTTCTGAGGATGCTGCAGCCCCGGATCTACATTTTTTTAGGCGGGGCAAAAACTGAAAAATGGCGCCCCCGCCCACTAATCACGCCTTTTTCCCGTAAAGGGGTAGGCAGAGACCACTTTTTGCCACTTGCTACGATCTTTACATACTCGTTTCGCTTCGTTCACTTTCATTCTTACCATCCATTCCTCCTCTTACATTCAACGTAGCGAAGCGGCTCTCCATAGTCCGCTTTTCACCTCCACGAGAAACGAGACGTGATGGGTGGTGAACCACATCGCCGCCATTTTGGATAATTAAATTATTTTTATGATTATCCATTGCGTTTCCACGGATTGGTGGAGAGGGTAGGATAGGGAAAGGGAAGGATAGGTGGTGTGGAAAGGAAGATTGGTAAGTTAGAGTGGGAAATAGGAAATGTAGGATATTACCGCCCAGGAGGGCAAGGGATAGGACAGTAATAGCTAGGGAAGCCGGGGTCGCGTACCCGTATACTATACCACAAATACCGGACATTGGGATAAGTATCCCATGACTTATACAGTAACTATAAAAAAAGTTTAGGGGCCCCCCAGCCCAATGGTTAAAATTCACAAAAGGGAGAAAATTGTTCGCAATTGAAATGAATGTTTTTTTTTTTCAAAAACATTATTTAAAAAATAAAAAAAAACCGACTGCAAAAAAGATAGATACCTAAGCAACATACTGAAAAAACCGGAACAAGACTGAGAAAACAGTCTACACTATGAGCTGAAAGCCTAAGTGAAATAATTGACGTTATGTTTGTTAGCAGGTTTGTTGCAAATGGGTCCCGCCTGCTATCAAACATAAAGTCAATTATTTTACTTAGGCTTTCAGCTCATAATGTAGACTGTTTTCTCAGTCTTGTTTCGGTGTTTTTAGTGTGTTGCTTAGGTATATATCTTTTTGCGATGGGGTTTTTTTTTTACCTTTTTAATAATTGAATAATTACTATAAAACAAGAAGCCGATGATAAAAATTTTTTTGTTGATTTTGAAGTTGATTGTAACTATAATTTCAGAAATACCCTGGTGTTATTGCATTCTATAGTGCATCAGATATACCTGGGCCGAACAGTTTTACACCAGCTGGAAGAACATTCTATTCAACCAACGAAGAATTATTATGTAACGGCGAAGTAAAATATTACAATCAACCTTTAGGCATAATAGTTGGAAAATCTTACGCCATAGCCAATAGAGCCGCAAAATTAGTTTCAGTTGCCTACAGCAACGTAAGAAAACCCGTCATAGACGTGAAAGTTGCTAAAAACGATGCTACAAAAAGTTCAATGGTATCTTCTATCGATGCAACAGACAGAGGTAATGATATAGCAAAAGTAATCGCAGGAGAAAACACAATTTATGGTCAGTATCATTTCTGTATGGAAACGTTGGTGACTGTAAGTCACCCGATTGAAGAAGGACTGAAGGTGTATGCGTCCACTCAATGGACAGACATAATACAGCAAATGACGTCGAGGATTCTACAAATTGAACAAAATAGGTAAGTAAATATCGGTAATAAAATATAATAATAATCTTTGGTAATAATAATTTGATGACACTGGTCAATAGCAGTGTTGCAATAAAGAAAATTCTTCAAGAAACTTCTAGCACGTGTACTCTGTGCATGAATTTAAAGTATTTTTATTCGCATTTATATTCGGACGATCAAGTATATAACGGACTAGATACTGCTCGCGACTTCGTGCTTGCAAAAGTTGATCTCGTAGAATCCGAACATTTTCCGCAATAAAAAATATCCTATGTCCTTTCCCGTGGTCTACTCTACATTTGTGCCAATCAAAATCGGTCCAATAGTTTCAGAGCCTATTCAATGCAAACAACTTTTCCTCTTTACTATATTAGTATAGATATAGATAGCTGGTATGAAAAAAGAAGCCGCCTATAAATAGAAGACTTGAAGAGTGACTTAAGTTATACACTGATATTTACAGAATCGACGTGCAAGTTCGTCGCTTAGGCGGAGCCTACGGCTACAAGATCTCCCGAGCGACACAGATCGCTCTTGCCTGCAACCTCGTCGCCTACAAACTAAACAGACCGTGCCGGTTCATACAGTCGCTTACCAACAATATGAGGGCAATCGGGAAGAGACTACCTTGTTCTGTCAACTTCGAGGTTAATTCATGCGTCCATAATTTTTATATAAGGCATAATAGATAGTATATACACTATACTTATACATAATTTAAATCAAGACAGGGATGAGTTATGCTAGATAAAAAATATTCTGTGATGGAACCTACCCTATTTTGTTTTAGTTACCAGCCTCTGTGGTCTCGTGGTTTAAATCTAGGCTCTCGACTCGGAGGTCGTGTTTTTAAGTTTGGTTAGGATAGTGCAGGCTGATCACCTGAATATCTGACAAGAAAGATGATCCATGCATGTAATAAGTCGGTCTGAGCCTGATTTCTCGCCAGTCGTGTCGGTCGTCTGTCCCACAAGGCTACGAGAGTAAAGAAGAGAGAATGATATTATGTACTGTGCACACACTTGGGCACTATAAAAATCCTGCGTAGCTAGCCTGGTATCAATGAAACCGGCCGTCACCGAAATCGGTGTTGGTAGCTTTAATTAGTTATTCTTAACTTTATACATGTGATGGCAAATCTCGGTCCACTGTGGAGGTTTACCGAGATTATTGTGAAATAATGAGAATTACTTTCCAGATGGCAGTAGACGCAAAAGGGGTAATACAATACAATAATTTTAGCTTATACAGCGATAACGGTTACATAGTCAATGAACCTCTTCTTAACCTCGGACTAGATGTTTACAACAATTGCTATGATAAGTCCAGGTGGAATTTCAAAGCTTTTAATACTGTAACGGACACTGCTTCTAACACGTGGTGTCGATCTCCAGGTATAAATGTAGTTTTTATCACAACTCATATATTAATAATTAAATTTAGACTTCAATTTAGCGCTTATTTTTTTTTCTTTATTTATTTTTTTAGGAACATTAGAAAATATAGCAATGGCAGAATGGTTTATGGAGAGAATATCGTACGAATTAGGATTAGATCCCGTAGATATACGACTAAATAACTTGGATAATGTCACTCATGGAGACATCCGAGAGATGGTCGAGAATTTGAAAACAACATCTGATTATGATACTAGGAAGAAGGCAGTAAATAAATTTAATTCAGAAAACAGATGGAGGAAACGTGGTCTCAGATTTTCATTTTTAAGGTGGACGCCACTGGGTGGTTTATACTTGGATATAAACATGACAGTATATCACGATGATGGTACAGTAGCTATCACTCATGGCGGAATTGAAATGGGGCAGGGTGTGAATACAAAAGCGATACAAGTTTGTGCGTATTTGTTGAACATACCAGTAGAAAAAGTTCAAATCAAGCCCAACGATACGACGATATCACCTAACAATTTCACATCAGGAGGCAGTTTAACATCTCAAAACGTAAGCATCGGCGTGCAAAAATGCTGCGAGCGACTATTAGATAGACTTGCAGCTTTACGCAGGGAACTCAATAATCCCACTTGGGAGGTTCTAATCAAAACAGCTCATGAAAGAGATATGGATCTGCAGACTCATGGTTTTATCAACATGGGCGATATACAGAACTATCATATTTACGGAGTGACGTTGGTTGAGGTGGAAATAGATGTTCTGACGGGCGAGTCGGAGATTATCAGGGTGGATCTACTCGAGGATGTGGGACGTAGCGTTAATCCTGAAATCGATATTGGACAGGTAATAACCGGATTAAATGTTTTCCTGTGTGTCTTTCAAGATAACTTTCAGCTATCTCATTAATGTTACATGATCTAGTTTACTTGTAATGCTTTTACGCCAAACACCTTCATCGATTTTTATGCAGCGTTTTGTTTAACTTAATTGTATGGGACTGTATTTTTCCACTAGGTTTTCACCGCCGGCTCTGATCAGACTCGAAGATAGCAAGGTTACACCGATTCGGGCAGAGCTGGGGCGTATAAAAAATAACACTGATTTGAGGAGAACATTTTACACGATAAGCCGTTAGCTTACCTGGCTCAGGGCAATGCCGTATAGGGAGCACAAATGTACTCTTCTAATTTCCATATAAGCTATCTCTCTCTTATTTCTCTATACGGCTATTTTTCCATAATTTTCCCTAATTTCCCTTTATTTCCCCTGAGCCAGGATAAGTGAAACGCATAACGTGAAATTCTTTATTTACCATAAAACAATACATAATCACACAGTTTACATAGATACTTAATAACACATAAGTTAAAGTTACAAGTATAAGAAAACCATATATTTTTCACCATTATAATCTAATTTTCTCTAAAACCATTTACATTTCTATTTACCTAAATGTTATTTACTTTAGCCACTAATTTTTCCTATGTACAACACTAATTTTCCAAGCGAAATAAGCTACGGTTAAGAAATTATAAAGAAAATAAACTCGTGACTTTAAAACAATTATTTACCACTATTCTAATGAATTTAACACTTATGTACAACACTTATATTCACTATTTTCACTCTTAAGAGTTTATGTACTATTTACTCACAGTTTTTAGAAACGTTTTAAAGCACTGATAAGTGTTCATTGTTTTTAAATTCACTTTAAAACACAGGCGAGGCCGCTGTCCTTAACATCCTCCCCCCGGCGCAGTAGCCAGGTTCTACGCAGCCTCCTCTGGTGACCGCGGGCTCGCTGGACCCGCCGTGGACTGCTCCGCTGACTGCCAGCTGTCTGTGTCCGCCGCAAACTGCTCCGGTGACTGCGGGCTGACCGTGCCCGCTGCAACTGGCTGCGACCGCGAGCTGTCTGTGCTCGCTACAGCTCGTGATGGTGACTGCGAGCCGAATGTGGCTCGCTCAGGCGACTGCGAGCTGTCTGTAGCTCGCTCAGGCGACTGCGAGCTGTATGTAGCTCGCCCCGGCGACTGCGAGCTGTCTGTAGCTCGCTCAGGCGACTGCGAGCTGTCTGTAGCTCGCCCCGGCGACTGCGAGCTGTCTGTAGCTCGCTCAGGCGACTGCGAGCTGTCTGTAGCTCGCCCCGGCGACTGCGAGCTGTCTGTAGCTCGCTCAGGCGACTGCGAGCCGTCTGTAGCCCGCTCAGGCGACTGCGAGCTGTCTGTAGCTCGCCCCGGCGCTCGTTCCGCGCCCGGCGACGCCCCCGGCTCCGTCTGCTCCGCCAGCGGTCGCGGTTGCGACTGCGGCGCCTCCTCCAGCACTGCCAGCTTTGATGTGGGCCTGCGGAACACACCACTGCGCGTGCGAACGTCCGCACAACGCACCTGTCCGTCCGGGCCAGGGTAGACCCGGTGCACGACCCCGCGCGGCCACGTATTACGCGGCAGCGCCGGATCTACGACCACGACCAGGTCGCCCGGAACCAGGGCACGGCTGCTCTGCGGCGCCCCGTAGCGTGGCGTGAGCGTGGGGAGGTATTCCCTCACCCAGCGCCTCCAGAACTCGTCGGCAAGGGCTTGCGCGACTCTCCAAGTCTTCTTGTCCGCCGGCACACACGGTCCGACGTACGGCAGTCCGGTGGACGAACCCAGGAGGAAATGGTTCGGTGTGATTGCCTCCGGGTCGCTGGGGTCCACGGAAACGTGAACTAGCGGTCGTGCGTTCACGGAATACTCCGCCTCGGCCATCAGGGTCTGGAGTACCTCTTCTTTCGGCGACTTCTCGTTCAGCGTAGCGAGTAAGGCGGTTTTCACCGACCTCACCATCCGTTCCCAGGCACCTCCTTGACTCGGCGCCCCCGGCGGGGTGAATTTCCATTGCATGCGGTGCGTGAGGCCCAGCTGAGCCATAGCCGGTGCCCACTCGGCGTACGCCTGCCGCAGCTCGACGTCCGCGCCTCTGAAGTTCGTCCCGTTGTCGCTGTACATGACTGACGGCCATCCTCGCCGCGCAGCCATTCTTCTCATGGCCATTATTGCTGAGTCTGTCGACAGCGAGGCCACCAGCTCCAGGTGCACGGCCCGCGTCGTCAGACAGGTGAAGAGCGCTCCCCATCTCTTCTCGTGACGTCGGCCGATGGTGATCGTCATCGGGCCGAAACAGTCGAGACCACAGTACGAAAATGGTCTCTGGAACGCCCCCAGGCGCTCCGCCGGCAAGTCTCCAGTTTGTGGTGTTCTCGGGTGCGCCCGTCGTAGCCGACAAAACGCACACTTACTTGTTATGCTGCGCACCGTCGGCCGCAGCTTCAGGATCCAAAACCTTTGCCTGAGGTCGTTCACGACCCTCTCACGGCTCCCGTGTCCTGCCCGGGCGTGCTCCCGTGCCACCAGTAACTTCGTAAACGGGTGTCTACCGTCCAGGATGATTGGATTCTTCATCTCCGCTGGAACCTGCGCTGCTTTGATTCTTCCGTCTAGTACGAGCAGCCCGTCTTTGTACACTGGGCTGAGCCGGTACAAGGGGCTCCACCTAGGCGCCGTCTTGCCACTTGTGATCTTTTCAATTTCTTGCGTGAAGCTGTCCCGTTGTGACCTGTGATACCACAACGTCTCGGCCCGCTCTAGGTGTCGTACCTCGAGGTTGGCTCGACGATCTCGGCACTTTTCTAAGAATAACAAAACCATCGCTGTGCATCTTATGAGGCGCTCGTAACTCGAAAAGCGCGTCACATCCGGTAGACAATCCAGCTCACTCGCCCTTGTGGTGTAAAAGGCGACGTGTTCTTCTTTATCTTCGACTTGGGCGGGACTCTCCGCGGGCCACTCGCTCATAGGCCTGCGCAGGAAGTCTGGCCCTTTAAACCATGGGTCCTCGTCGCTCCTCGGAACATAGCCCGTTCTCGTGGCTAGGTCCGCGACGTTGTTCTTAGTGCTCACCCACCTCCACTGGTGGACAGATGTCAACTTTAGCAGCTTCTCTACTGCCTTTCCACTTATTGCTGCGTCGTCATTTCTCAGGCTCCATCTCACCGGGGCAGCCTGCAGCTTCAATCTCGGTCTTGATTGCGCCTTCAGCGGCGACACCTTGGCCTTGGCAGCGGCCAACACGGCTCGGACATCCCCATCTTCTCGCTTCAAACTGCAGCCCGCACGACTCCCCCCGTCGATCCTTGGGGTTATGACATCTCTCGTGTGCCACTGGAGTCCCGGTCCCATACTGCAGTTTGTCTGACTCCCCCCGTTGTTACTCCGGGGTAATGTGACGCCCTCTTTGCGCCACTGGAGTCTCGTCCCGCCTAGACTCTCGCCCGTTCGTTCGTCCGGGTAGTCGACGGTCCATATGTGCAGGATATTCTCGTCATCCTGTTTCGTTCTCATGCGACTCGGGATGCCGCCGTGAATTACCCAGCCGAGTTTGGTCTTTGAGGCCGCAGGCTGGTTCCTTTTCCCGATTCTCAGTTCTCTTGACACGATGAGCTGCCAGTTGTCCGTACCGATGAGAAGTTGGGGTTTCTCGTTCTCATAACACATCTCTTCATCCCTGAGATCGTGCAGGTGAGCGAGTTGCAGCAATGATTCCGGAACGGATTGAGTGAGCAAGTTCAATCCGCCCACCGTTCTCGCAGTGATGTCGTGCCTGGTACCGTCGTGACCCCGTACGCCCAGTTGTACGAGTCGGCTTTTTTCCTCATTTCTCTCGGCATTGATCCCGTGCATCCGCAGCACTTTCGACGGACCGTCTGCGCCGATAGCCTTCGCGACGTCTTCATCCAGCAGAGTCACTGTCGAGCCCTCGTCGAACAGCGCGAAGATGTCCGCTTCGCCCCGTGGACCTACGACTTGAACCCTTCTCATCTTGAGTTTTACCGCACGGTCGGACGTGACCGATGCGGTAATAACGGCGTCCTCAGCCTGTGGAGCGCCGCCGGACCTCTCCTCGTGCAGCAACGTGTGGTGCAGCCGCTTACAACCCTGTGCGCCGCATCGTTTCGCCTTACAGTTGAATCTTCTGTGTCGACTCGATATGCACAGGAAACACAGCCCCTCTTTCCTGACTGTGTCCCATCTCTTTGGTACGCTCATTTTCTTGAAGGTGGCGCAGCGAGGCAGAGCGTGATCATTGGCACATATCGGGCACTTCATTGCTTCCTCGCGTACCTTCTTGGGTTGGCTGTGGCTCAGCGAACCCCTGCCCTCATCTGTCACCGCGAAGACTGGCCTTCTTGCTCTGGTTTCACTCTTGTTCGGAGGTTGACGCGGTGTTTCTCTCTTCGATGTCGTGCTGAATCCGTAGCGCAGTGCCCTGTCCGCTTCTCTCATTAAGAATTCAGAGAGAAGGACGACATCGGGCTCGTTCCTGAAGCGCGACGTCTCTTCTGCGTAGTCGTACCACTTGCTTTTCTCGTAGGGACTGAGTTTCTCTAGAATGTCTCTCGTGAGCAACGGGTTGAAAAGGTACCCGTGCCTCAGCCTCTTCAGGATAGCCACCATGTTCTGAATCTTCACGGCGAACTGGTTGAGTTCCGCCGCCGAACCTCCGAGCCTCGGTAGCCTCTTCAGGTCTTCCATCATGCGGTCCACCATAACTTCTGGACGTCCGAAGCATTGTTCTAGAGTCTTCATGATTTGTTCGGGCGGCGTAGCGACGCTCAGCAGTGGTGCCACGGCTTCCCTGGCTTCTCCCCGTAAGCAGTTCCTCAGCCGAGCTAAATTCTCGATCGGTTTCAGCTTGTAGAATGCAGTGGTGTCTTCCATTGCTGCCTTGAAGGATAACCATTCGGTGGGAGCCCCTGAGAATGTAGGCAGCTCCGTTGTGTGGCGCGTCTGGCGTTGGTTCAGCAGCTTGTCTAACGTTTCAGCGAGATGTTCCACTCCATTGGCCCTAGACGTGGGCGGTGTGGGTGAGCGTGGGCGGCGCTGTTCCGGCCACTCAAATCTCGTCCTCTGGCCTTCGCGTCTTCCTCCAGTTGGTGGCATGTCTTCTGGCTTCGGCGTCTCTCTCTCCTCTAACACGACCGGCTCTTGTCTAGCCTCTTCATGGTCGGGTCCTTGTTCGCTTAGCCAGGCTCGTACACGTTGCTCCACCTGTTCAGACGGCTCGTCGTCATCGGGGCTGCTTCCATCCTCTGCAGCGGCGACGTCGGCGACGAGTTTCTTCTTGATAAGTTCTGCTTCTATTTGCAGTTCCTTTTTACGGAGAGCGGCCAGCTTCTCTTCCGCCTCATATTGTGTACGTGCGACGACACTCGCTGTCGATCGACGCGACCTTATTGAAATAGCCTTCTTCCTGGCTAGTGTTTGCACTTCCGGAGCTACAGGTGCCTTGCTAGTACCTGGTCTCGGTTTTAAAATTGTTTGAAGCAGATCTGCCCTTCCCTCGGTCGGCGGCGGCTGGCTCGTGGCGGCAGCAGACGGCGATCGTGGCGGATCTGGAAATCTTCGCGGTTGTTGTTGTTGTGGTTGGTTCTCCTCGGCCCCGCTCTGACTCCTTGTGATGACCATAGTTTAAGTTAAATGTTACGTTAAGTTAAATCCTCAAATCAAAATTAATCTTCAAATATTCGTCTTCAAACTCCAAAAATCTTCAGAGTCTTCACGACTCTTCAAGAATCTTCGGTAGGTTTTTCAGGCGAAAAATCTGCGAATCCTTGCTTCCCTCTTCCTTGGTGTTGTCTTGTATCTTCGAGTCCAATCTTCTAATCTGAGTCCGTTGATCCCCGGTGTTGAATTCCTTTCTTCCAAAATTCTATGTTCGGCTTGATAAATTTTCTTCAAAAAATTTTCTATGTCCTTGGCTCGATGAAATTATTCTATGTCCAGTGTTCAGTAAATTTTTCTAAGTCCGGTCTTCAATAAATTTTTCTATCTCCTTGGCTCAGTAAAATTTTTCTATGTCCGATGTTCAGTAAATTTTTCTATGTTCCGTCATCAATAAATTCTTCTAAGTGTCGTCTTGATTGTTTTCAACTGGTATTGGACTTCGAAAATTTCTTCAATCTTGTATCTCGGATCACACGCGACTAACTCACTAACTTGCAATCCGGATCGCAAGGACCACGCACTACTGTATGGGACTGTATTTTTCCACTAGGTTTTCACCGCCGGCTCTGATCAGACTCGAAGATAGCAAGGTTACACCGATTCGGGCAGAGCTGGGGCGTATAAAAAATAACACTGATTTGAGGAGAACATTTTACACGATAAGCCGTTAGCTTACCTGGCTCAGGGCAATGCCGTATAGGGAGCACAAATGTACTCTTCTAATTTCCATATAAGCTATCTCTCTCTTATTTCTCTATACGGCTATTTTTCCATAATTTTCCCTAATTTCCCTTTATTTCCCCTGAGCCAGGATAAGTGAAACGCATAACGTGAAATTCTTTATTTACCATAAAACAATACATAATCACACAGTTTACATAGATACTTAATAACACATAAGTTAAAGTTACAAGTATAAGAAAACCATATATTTTTCACCATTATAATCTAATTTTCTCTAAAACCATTTACATTTCTATTTACCTAAATGTTATTTACTTTAGCCACTAATTTTTCCTATGTACAACACTAATTTTCCAAGCGAAATAAGCTACGGTTAAGAAATTATAAAGAAAATAAACTCGTGACTTTAAAACAATTATTTACCACTATTCTAATGAATTTAACACTTATGTACAACACTTATATTCACTATTTTCACTCTTAAGAGTTTATGTACTATTTACTCACAGTTTTTAGAAACGTTTTAAAGCACTGATAAGTGTTCATTGTTTTTAAATTCACTTTAAAACACAGGCGAGGCCGCTGTCCTTAACATTAATATAATTATTAATATATGAAAGTAGCGTTTATTTCGCAAACAGTTCGTAGGAAACGTGTTGGCTAAACATTATTACGAAGTGTTTTATGTTTATGGAAACACCATAGAAATTATTATGGAAATAAAAATAGTACATAATTCCAGATAGAAGGTGCCTTCATCATGGGAGCAGGTTACTGGACCTCAGAAAATCTAGTGTATGACCCCAGTACGGGCGAGCTGCTGACCAACCGCACTTGGGAGTACTGGGTGCCGCAGGCGCGGGATATCCCCCAGGACTTTAGAGTC
Organism: Glaucopsyche alexis; assembly: GCA_905404095.1. Lineage (NCBI taxonomy): Eukaryota > Metazoa > Arthropoda > Insecta > Lepidoptera > Lycaenidae > Glaucopsyche > Glaucopsyche alexis. The sequence continues at coordinate 1,838,409 of FR990060.1, forward strand.
TACTTCAGGAAACGATCGTTCAGCAATGACGTAATATTTGGCGCGAAAGGTAATTTTACGATAAATTTAGTTTGATGTAAGTGGATACTTACTGTAACGCCGAAGATTGTCGTAATAATACTCGTTACTGATGACTACATAATGATTGCGATGTATTAATTTATTTGCAATTGTCACCCTAAAATCCAACAATACTGAAATATTTAACGTCCAAAATCGCATCAATAAACGGCGTTTACTTAGAATATGGCCCAAGTGTTTTTATTTGAGATTGAGATGCCAATTCCAAGTAAAAACAACTCGAGATAAATTTAATGATATCATAAAAATATAAGCTCCTCACTCATTCATAAATAAAATTTACGATCTGCTACGCGAAGAAAAGGGAGATATTAAAAAATTGGTTGCCGGATGAACATAATTTATCATTATCCAATCCGCAACGTATGCTCGCCGAATCACCATAATATAACTTCACAAAGACTTTGTGAATCTTTTTTTACGGACCAGTGATCCGGCGAAGATCCGCGAAGGCAGCCACGCATGCTCACCTTACGCACGGTCTCCCTTTTGTGCCGTGCCTAGGAAAAATAATTTAAATTATGCTTTGCGGATTGTATGAATAAAATGTTCGACTGATTTCGCGCGTTTGAGGTACGAATTTGGATTCAATGTGTTTAGAATTTTAATAAAATATAACAAAATCATTTTATCGAAAGTGACTCATTTATCTCTTTCTCGTTTAGAAAATAATGAAAGCGTATGTCACTCTACTCTACATTTTAAACCCTTCTGAATTATATTTGACTTAACTAGGCAATACTTTTTTTTTTAAATGTATTTAATTAGAATAGAATAGAATAGAATGATTTATTTTCCAAAAAATTGGTAGTACAAGGGTGTTATTGTAAAATATGGGTCACAATTTCTGCCTTTATGGCGTGGAAATATTATAATGTTTAACTTATTTTAAAATTACAATTTAATTCAGTATAAGTTATTAATAATTAATACAAAATTATTTCACGAAATCATTAATTAAGAAAAGTATATCTAGCATTCTTATTTAAATAAATAAATAAAATAAAAAAACAATTCAATCCAATAGCTTAGTTACATACTTTTTCTAGCGTAACATTCATGTTTTCTTTTTTCTTTTTCAGCGACGGGTGAGCCAGCTACGTGTATGGGAGTTGCCGTGGCGTTTGCCTTAAGAGAGGCCATAGTCGCTGCCAGAACAGAAGTCGGACTACCAAGAAATCAGTGGTTTGAATTAGGCATGTACAATATCGATAAATTTCTAAACATTTTTCTTTGCACTAGGTCGCCTAAGAATATTTAAATACAAGTGACCGCATCGACTGCGGACGTGGTTAAAGTCTGTATTATAACGTGAGTGTGTGATTTTTATTAAACCGCTTAAAAGCGCTGATCGAGTGGCATTACTTATTCATACATAGGTACCTACAATTCCTACCAAAAGGTCTGCGACGATCTTGTAACTCCGTTGCATGGGCAATCAGTATTAGCCATCAGGCGACTTATCTGCTCAATTGCTTTGTAGAACAGACGTGTTTGGATGCAGATATATAATATATTTATGACAGAAACCTATTATACTAATTTGTAATAAAAGTTTTTTTTTGTTTTGTTATATGATAAGATAGGTAATTAAATAATTATATTTCAGATGGTCCATATACTGTTGAGAAAATCTGCATGTCTGCGGGAACAAAAAAGGAACATTTCAAATTTCTTTAGAAATGATTTCGATGTGTAAATAAAAAAAAATTACTTTATTAAAAATTACACCTAAATTACATTACATGTCTCATTTTACCTAAAATAAACGGTAATATTATGACGTATTCTCTTCGTCACAGAAATTGGATTTTAGCCGCTGTTTAGAAAAGTGGCGACCAGAAACCAAAATACTACTATATTGTACAATTTTCATTCACACATCATTTCCTGTAAATGTTTTAGTTCAGATCCATGGAGAAGTGGAGACAATCAATAAACTGTTAATCATATTTTGTTAGAATACTTGTTGAAATGATTTAAAATATAATAGTATTTAGTTTTTACCTCACCCCCTGCAGATATGTAACTTATGCCGTTGTAATCCAGAATCAAGATGCAATTAGGTTTGCATCTAACCTAATTTTATTGGTCGCCATGGTTAATTGGTCCATAGTAAAATTCCCAATGTACAACCTAAATTTATTAATGTTCTGTAAAGGCGTGACTCCTGCGAAAGTTTTTTCGAAACATTACACAGATAACATGAAACAAAAACATTTGTTTTCATACACAATCTACAGAAAATGTTTTTGATCGAAACAAAACATTTTGTGCAGACAAGGTCTGATTTCCGATGAGCAAAACGTAAAAACTCGCAGTATTAGCGTTTTCAGATGCAGAATGTAGGAGAAAACACAGGGGTTCTGAAGAGACCACTTTAGGTTTTCATAAAGTATTTTTTTCAAGTCATAAATATGTGCGCCGTTTTACGCATTTCTATTGAAATCTGTCAAAATTGATGTTTTTTAATTAAGTTTTAATTAAGTAGTGGACGGAAAACATTCCCGCGCGGTTAGAGAGGAAGAGATGTTTCATTTTTGTGTTTGTTTTTGTGATCGCTCATATATGGCATGAGCGATCACAAAAATCACAGCAAGCAAAGCTATAACCCTAAAAACATGTACCTAAGTGTCATGTGAACAGTTGTTATGAAATGGAACATCTCTTCCCCTCTAACCGCGCGGGAATATTTTCCGTCCATCTCCGAAAACAAAATCATTGTTTATTCCTACACATATGTGTATAGGCACTCCCCAATGTTTCGATATTTCGTGTAATGTTTCGAAATAAACAGGCGCAGGAGACGCGACTTTAACACACATAAACGAAAACCACCAAAGTCTTAAAATTAAGAGCACTTTCGTTACGTGCTCCCGAAATTCGGCTAAATAGCTTATTTTATTCCCGGCACGTCTTAGGAAGTGAAAACGGCAGACAGAGCCAATCACAAGATTCGGTTAGGATAAGTAACAAGCGTCGCGGTTTAAATATGGTAAATAGACAAGTTGATGGGGGAAGATTTTTTTTCAGTTACGTAAACTGGCATAGATTCTTTTTTGCAGAATTTTTCAAACGAATATTACACAAATTCGGCGACTTACAATAATAAATTGAATATAGAGTCTTTGACTTTACAAGGTCTCATATGAAGTGAGTACTTCTGGGAAAGAATCAACTTTTCATAAGACGTGTATAATGTATATTGTATATGCGTTATAATTCTATGATTGTATAGTATAAAATATTTTATTATTTTCATGATATGCGTAAAATGAGATGAAATGACAAGTATTTTTAAGTTACTTCTTTTTTAATACTATTTGATGACCTCTGTGGTGGTAGCGGGTCCGAAACCAGCTGAAGAAACAAAAAGTTTTCTGTGTTCCTGGGTAATGGGTGTGTATGAAATATGTGTATTATTTAAAAAATATATAATATATGCAGTTTAAAAGTATTAAATATACTTCCCTTTGTCTAGTCCCCACTCAATGTAACAGAAGTTCTTCGAGCACTTAGCACGGGACCAGATTGACGTGATAAGCATACATATTATTACGAGTATAACATTAATTAATTGATTGTAGATAGCTGTTGGCCACTAATCAATTCTACATTTCAGCACAAAGAGAAAGTACAGTGAAACTGTTATAAACTATAATATTATATGATTGTGTACGAGTACGCTAACCTAGCAAACGAATGCGTGTTATCAGTTATGTTAGAAGTAAACTATTTTTTTTAATACATAAATATCGGCCAAGTGCGAGTCGGATTCGCGCACCGAGGGTTCCGTACAAATCTGTAGTGGTTTTGTTACAGCTTAAATGTATTATACACCTGAATATTTTATATGAATTTCAATTTAATACCTCTACGCGTTCATGAGGAAAGGGGTAGTAAGTTTAAAATTATCAAAAATATTTTTATTATATTATAATGTGACCAAAAATTTACAGTTTTCGTATTTTTTTCTTTATCTATGCTATATGACGTTGCTTCATACCAAATTTCAAGATTCTGAGTTCACGGGAAGTACACTGTAGGTTTTGAGTTTTTGAGGAAATTTGCGGCATAAACGGCTGTATCTTTTGATTGCGTTTGCTGTATAATTTGATTTTTTCACAGCACCAAGGTACAGTAGACCTGAGTATTTGATATAAATTCCAGCTTGATACTCAACGCGTTCATGAGAAAAGGAGTCTTGACAGACAGACGGACGGACAACAAAATGATCCTATAAGGATTCCGTTTATTTCCTTTCGAGGTACGAAACCCTAATAAAAACCTAACCAAGAGCATGTCAGGACATGTCTAAGGAGGGTTCCGTAACTATAAACGCGTAATACTTTTTTTTTAATTACTCCAAAAGTTGCTGTCCGATTTGGTTCACAATAATTTTCCTAAAGAGTTTTTAGCATGATCTATTAGCATGGAAATTTGCAAGTTTATATCTCCTATAGTTTAAAAATGCTAGGGGGGGGGGGGCAACTTATAAACTACTTTGGAGGCCGGTTACTCGAAAATGGTCAACTTTATAAAAAAGTAACGTATGAAACCTTGCTTTTATTTTAAAAGACCTATTCTACGATACCACATACGATGGGGTAGAGTGAAAAAATATTTTTCATCCCCTCTTCACATGTATGGAGAACCGCCCCTAAAATATAAAATTATTATTTTTTTATGATCCCGAAATCGTGATCTATACACAATCTATAACTGCACCAAATTTCATCAATTTATATTCATAATTACAGGAGCTAGAGGCGCGGACAGACAGACAGACGGACAGAGGGAAACTATAAGGGTTCCTTAAGTATTACGGAACCCTAGAAATGGATTGTAATCCCAATGTATCGCTAAAACTTGAGAACTGCTGGACCAATATGGTTAATTGGTCTTGAAATTATTGTGGTATAACGCGTTTCAAGTAAGAATAGGAATGTCAATGACCTTTTTCTATCAAATATCACTTGAAAAGTGCGATTTTCAGAAAAAAACTTATGGGCATATAAATATTAATAGTCTTGCATCGAATTTAAATAAAAACGTTAAATATTAATCAATTAACTTAACATAAATTTAACTATCATAACAGTCTAAATTCGAAACAAAATGGCGCCGACTCGATCCTATTCTTATTTGAACCGCACTATAGTTCAGGGAAGACGGTGAGAGATATTGAAACAATTGTGGAAAAAATATTGTATTTTCCCGTACTAACTGTTAACTGTGTTCAATTTGACATTTGACTGACAAATATTTAAAGATATATTCACGGTTCAGCTTTCCTGTTTCGTTATTTATTTATTCCAGTTCATAGTTAAGACAGAACAATGTGTGTCGGGACAGACGATATTAAATAAACATGTGAGTAATAATATTATTTTAATGAGTTACGTTTTTATTATAAAAATATCTGAATCCTAATCTATTAATCAAACATGTCTTTGCAATGAAATTAATAATTTACACTTTACAGTTTGACTACCAACAAAGTTGCTAATTGCTATACACGCACTCTGAAAATTAAATACCGTGTAATTTTCAATTAATTTAATTTAATTTACAATTTACGAGTCGTTTAATTTACAATTTACATATGCTTACGACATTACGTAATGTCTGGACGAAAATGTGATGTGTGCAACTTATATGCAAATTGATAAGGCAAATACTACACTTTAAAACTGCGAAAAATTCTACTACTAATTACTAATATAAATGAGGAATTTTGTAAGGAGGGATGGATGGATGTTTGTTACACTTTTATGTAAAAACTGCCCTACAGAAATTTGGAATGATGTAGTTTAGGATTTATATCGCTGAGTCTGGAACATCTGGATGAAGCCACGGGCAAAAGCTAGTCTATGGCGTCAATCAATTTTCTTTAGGGCGTTCCCCTGAAAACCATTGAAAGAAGTATGAGTTCATTAAATATGAGTAACTTCTCAGAATAGATAGTATATCAAAAGACAATATTTTCAAAAATACAGCGATTTGTATACTAAATTCCGCAAGTCTCATAAAATATTATGTCGAGTGTCGAGTGACGTCACTCGTGGATTAAAGTGTATGAAGTACACAACCGCAGGAACATATTTGTAATTATATCTCCGATATTTGTGCGTTTAAGTTCATACTTACCATAATTAATGTTTTTGTATATGATGTAAGTAAAGTAATGATGTAGGTTTTGTTTACTAATTTATCAAAAAATATTTTTTTTGTCCTTTTCAGATGTATTTAATTACTAAACTACACATAAAATCATACTGTTTTTTTACATTTACCAAGTAGTAATGTCTCAATATAATATCAGAGTATATTAATGAAGCTAAATAGTTTAGATGTAGCTAAATAGTTTAGGCGTTTCCCCTGAAAACCATTTAAAGAAGACATTAGCTAATCGGTAAGGAGAATAATAATTAGTTTGCTAGCGTGTACCACTGCTGCAAGTTGCGGAAATGTCAGTGTGCAGTAAGCGAGTGTGGCTGTCAGTCATGTCAGTCACCTTTAGAATCAACGACAACACGTTTCGTGGTAAGTGCTGAAAACTCATAACTCCTAGATTTGCTCAGATTTTTCTAAAATTCTAGTAAGATGTTGCCGATGTATTTTATTCACGGTTACTTTCTGATCTTATAACTTTGCATACGGATAATGAACTGATTTTTAGAGGTTTTAGCTCTTTGGTTTTTAGGGGTTTTAAGGGTATTACAAGGAACCTTTATGGTTTGCTATTTTTCCCTTTCCGCCCTTCTAACTTCTGTAATTATGAATATGAATGATGGAATTTGGTTTATGTCGCTTAGCTAAAAAAGTCCTTATTTGAAAAATAGGTAAAATTATCTTAACTTCCAGCAGTTCCAGCTAAGAAAATCTAAGATTTTAAAAAATCGGGAAGATATTGGTTTTACCCTGTTTTGCAAAAATCGAATTCTCATCAGATTCGACGTTCTGAGGTCTCAGGAAGCTTCCCTGACTACCTCCGCAAGGGTTTCACTATGTCTGTATGTATGTGTGTGTGTGTGTAGGCTGGCGCCATTCGAAAGGATTTGGCCTAACTTAGATTTTGAACACAATTTGGACCGATTCGGATAGATAGACTTCAAGAAATCTAAAAAAAATGTTTTTGGGAATAACTTTTAAAAGGCTGTATCGATCAACTCCAAAAACTAATCAGCTCTTAACCTTGAAAAACCACGTCGATCGCAGCTAATCCGGTCAAAATCGGTTGATTCTTTCGAGAGATATCGTGAAGGAAAGAAAACCGAAAAAAAGTTTTTTTTTCGGAATTACTGCGGAAATTCTTCATAAAAAAAATTGTTGTTGTCGTTTCTTTCAAAGGACATGAAAAACTGCATCGATTGCCGCCAATCGGTTGATTAATTCCAAAGTTATGACAGTTTGAAATTTCAGAAAATAGTGTTTTATTATACTTTCGCCTGATGAAAGAAATTATCAGTGAACATTTTTAGAAGCACTTTTATTTTTGAGCTCGATAAGCTCAAAAATGACACATTAGATAAATTTTAAGCGCTTAGCGGGAAGTTGCACGGGTGGATTTTAGGTCAACTGTTTTCCTATTTTTTTTTCGTATGTTACATTATTACAGGATTTAATTAGCAGGAACGCCCTTCTGGCCTGACATTGGATAATTCCCAATCATAGCCATCTTACGGCCCGTTGCAATAACCAATCTACCAATAACTACATGTTAAACACGTCATATGATTGAATGACGACGTTTTCAAAAAGTTAATGGTAGATAGGTTATTGAAACGGTCCGTTAGTTTACCGCCCGCTGATAGGTGTCTAAAAACTTGCAAACACTGCAAAATTATTATATAAGCTTACGGCCTTGTAAGTAGTATTGGTAAACATATTATTTTACGCTCAAATAAACACTTAAATTGCTGCAATCATGAAGACCGGGGTATTAATTATAACAATTATTATTAGTCATAAAAATATTTGCTATACCTAATTCTAGGGCTATACTGCGGTGCAACGTGAGTGGCCGCCAATCGTTGGTTAAACGCAATACAAGTGAAATTTTTAACAATTTTATATACTTTCTAGCTGTGAATACCCGCTTCGCTGGGTCAAACTAACACATAGGTACAGGGGTAGGTAGGGTAGTTTAACTTATACCTTCCTGACCTAGGTACCTGAATTACCTGCTTACCTTGTACCTGTACCTGAATAAATTCCTTATAGTCCATAGATGTACTATATTAATCAAGCTTAAAGACAAAAAAGTTGCAACCCTACTAGTATATAATATTAGAGATATTTGTGTTTTTGTAAAGCAAAATCCGCACCACTTTCCAAAAAAGGCTGATGTTAATAATAGAAGTGATACGCCCAGACATTTGTATAAATTGTATCTGCCTCAGTGCCGCTTTGATGTCTATAAGAAAAATGTGTACATCAACGCTATTATCTACACTAATATTATAAAGAGGAAAACTTTGTTTGTATGTTTGTTTGTCTGTTTGGTTGTAATGAATAGGCTCAAAAAGTACTGGACCGATTTCAAAAATTCTTTCACCATTCGAAAGCTACACTATCCGCGAGTAACATAGGCTAAATTTTATTTTGGAAAAAAATAGGGTTCCGTAAGATATTTGGGTTTTTCGGACACAAGGTGTAAAAAATCAACCAGAAAAGTTACTTATTTTGCGTACGCTGCCTAAACTATAAAAGATAGAACCATATAATGTTCTAATTAATTGTAGATCTTATAAATATCTACAAAAAAGTCCGCGACACACTATATCTATCTATGTCGAGTGAGGCACAACAACCATTTTTTTATTTAGAAATCTTGATTTTTTTTTGGACTACATTTAATCGCGTTTATTTTACTTATGCTATTAATCCTTATCAAAATAAATTATTTCATCACTAAGTACAGTTTACGTAGATAATATTTTGTCTCTGAATGATTAAAATCGGACGTTGCGAAGTGGGTGACATTCTGTAGTAAGTATTAGTATCAGTATTGTACCCGTGCGAAGCCGGGGCGGGTCGCTAGTCATTTATAATAAGCTACCCGACCATTTTAAAACTTTAAATGGAAATAATTTTAAAAGAGAAATAACAAAGTGGTTCTTGAATAATTGCTTTTACACATGAAATGAATACATGACATTTAAATACATTAATGTATAAATATACTACTGTCACATTTAAATAATTTATTATTATGTAATAAAAAAAAGAATAAATTCTCGTATATTAATAACGTTGATACTCTATTTAAATACTTTATTGTTGATACTCTATAATCTTTATTGTAAAAATTTAAAATAATTTGAGTTGTAGTTTTATTTTGTTGTAAAATTGCAAATTGCATGCCATTGTGATGGCAGAATGTGAGAACATAAAGTAATATTGTAAGACCATTGTACCTACAATATTCTTGCAATAAAAGAATTTGATTTGATTTGATTTAGTGAATTTCAACCAGATACATAATATTTCTCATGTCGTCAGTCGGTGAGGATGTGGCATCCACCACGAGCCTGCTGGACTTCATCCGGCGGCGGCTGGAGCTGCGGGGCACCAAGTACATGTGCCGGCAGGGCGGCTGCGGCGCGTGCATCGTGACGGTGGTCAGAGACGGCACCACGCTCTCGGTCAACTCTGTAAGAGTCCCATTATGAAGAAATGAATAAAAATAAAATTAAAAATTTTAAAAACCCCCCCGACACAAAAAATAAACTCTAAAAACTAATAAATAATATTTTTAAACCTATTTTAATTATTATCGTCACATATAATATTATGTAAGTTGAAATATTTTTATTTTCCAATCGTTGTCTCGTCGGGGGACCGCTAAAGTTTATAAAGTATTTTTCCAACAACAGCTAATTAATTATTATTACGAATTACATAAGTACGAGCGAATTTTTTTCGGAGCAAATTCTTTTGTTGCAATCTGCGACTACACCTGTTTTTCTCACATAGCAGTCCCCCGACGAGACGACGATTGGAAAATAAAAATATTTCAACTTACATAATATTATAATATGTGACGATAATAATTAAAATAGGTTTAAAATATTATTTATTAGTTTTTAGAGTTTATTTTTTGTGTCGGGGGGTTTTTAAATTTTTAAATTTTATTTTTATTTTGTCCTTTTTAAAGTAGGTATAAATAATGGTAACCAACCTTACCATATATTTTCAATATCATTGAAGTAACACGGTAGCAAATTTCGAATCGATATGACATAATATGAAAGATAGTCAGATCCTCTCATCAACTATTGGAAGGTGGACCCGGTGGACGAAATCTTTTTAGGGTTCCGTAACTCGAAAGGAAAAAACGGAACTCTTATAGGATAGCTTTGGTCTCCGTCCATCTGTCTGTCTAGCCCCTTTTTCTCAGGAACGCGTGGAGGTATCAAGCTGTAATTTATATCAAATACTCAGGTCTACTGTCCCTTGGAGCTGTGAAAAAAATCAAATTTCCAAACCAACGCGATCAAAAGACACAGCCGTTTATGCCGCTTTCCGACACTCGAAACTCGCAAGGGAATCAAAATCTACAGTGTTGGTACTTCCCGTGAACTCAGAATCTTGAAATTTGGTACAAAGCAACATGTTATAGCACATATAAAGAAAACATTTAATTTAGTTACATCACATAATAAAAATATTTTTAATAATTCTAAACTTACTACCTCTTTCCTTATGAACGCGTAGAGGTATTAAACTGAAATTCATATCAAATACTCAGGTCTATAATACCTTTAAGCTGTAACAAAATCACTACAGGTTTATACGGAACCCTCGGTGCGTGAGTCCGACTCGCACTTGGCCGGTTTTTTTTAGGCTTCTTTTGCCTCTTAATTACGCAATAAAAATATGTAAGTGTAACGTTTTTTATATAAGGAATGTGAAAGATAATTGACACTCTCATTGCCAACGGTGTCAAACCTACTCTACTTCCTATAGGGGAACTGTAGGCAAAATGGTATATTTAAGGAAAAACTAGTCGTAATCAACAAAATATAGCTTTATTATCAGAAACTTTTTATAAAATACACTTACTAGTAATCAGTCTACAATTCTTATTAATCACACTTTAATCAAATCACAGAATTTGAAGATATTGGATGATTACCAAAACCTTCCTTATGGGCCATTATGCCTGCATGTGAAGGTAAAATGGACCACTGTAAAGGGCAAAATGGACCGTCTGCTCAAACCGTCCTAGTTTTTTCCCAATTGCTTGTTCCAGATCATTTGTTGCCTTATACGTTTCGAACCGACGTTTTAGTGTAGTCTTTGGTACGTTGAAAATTTCAGCTGCTTTTTTAAATGCCATTTCTTTGTTTTTGACTTTTTCGATAGCTTTTCTCATATTGTCCTCGTCCCATGACTGCCTATTAGTGGTTCTAATATAATTGTTAACCATCTAAAACAGAAAACATAGAAAACATTGAATCAAATGTAAAAATATTTATGAAGGCAAAATGGTGGTCCATTTTGCCCGGGACCGTTTTGCCTTTTAGGTGTTTTTGAATTAATGTCAAATTTTGAGGTTAACCGTTCTACCACTTTTTAATCATTACATACTATAATAAAGATAAAATCATGCACTAAACTGTGTTATATGATTAAATTGATAATACTAATTACAACAAAAGTGCAGGCTGGTCAAAAACTACGTTTTTTACATCAAAATATGAAAAAAAAACACTTACCGCGATAAAAACTCGCTGTCACGTATGGCAGTTTCGCCGGCACTGACCGAGAGCGGGAGGGGCGCGAGTAATTAGTTGCGTTGCATTGCAAATAGATGGCCCTAGTAGGCTCAAAGTAATTTAACCGTTCCGTTTTATCTGCATGGTCCGTTTTGCCTGCAGTTCCCTATGTATTAATAGCTTAAATTTCTTAAAATAATGCTTGGAAATACATGAAATATCAGCAACTCATACTATACTAACTTACTCATACTAGCATTTTTGTATTATGTCACCGTAAAATTGTAGAAACCGATAGATTGTAATATTACTAGAGATATTGTAATATGTCGACAGATTGTCAAATAAAAATTTCTTCATACAATTTACACGTTATTATGCGTTATATTGTAATATTTATCGTGCCGATTGGTTAAACGGCAAGTGCCCCGCGCCGCCATATTTGTTTTCTTTTTCATAATAATAATTATAACGAAAAATAATGCGTACAATTGTATGAAGAATTTATTATATATTATAATATCTCTAGTAATATTACAATATATCGGTTTTTACAATTTTACGGTGACATAATACAAAAATGCTAGTATGAGTGAGTTAGTATAGTATGAGTTGCTGATATTTCATGTATTTCCAAGCATTATTTTAAGAAATTTAAGCTTTTCGGACGTCTTCCTCGGCATAAACTTTAATTGTGCCAAATTTCACCCTAATCGGTACGCACATTTCTCGTAAAACTGTACTTGAAAATTTTGCTTCACGTATTATTATAATGATACTCCATTGCATTTTTATGTCCCAAAATATACTAAATTAACATTTAAATACTAAAAAAATACTAGGTATACCTAATTAAATTCAACAAACAATGCTAGCATATTTTGTTTGTTTTCTTAATAATTTTATTTTCAAGACTGACTATGAAATTAGCTGATAAGATATCTAAAGTCAACAGGTTTTGAGAGTGTCAATATTAAGCGATAAGACTTGGTGTCAGGTGTTTCAATGCACTTTGTCTTTAAAATTTAGTCCTATAAATATTTCTCTTATTTAATTTTATTTTGCATTTTCTTATCAGGATTTTAAAACTGAACCTCAATTGTCGTATGTAAAGTAGACTTTCATTGGATTGAAAGTGAAGCGACATGTTACCATGAACGGATTTTATGACGTTTCGACCGATCAGAGCGCGTTACACGTTGGTTTGACGTTCATAAAAACACCGTTTGAGAGTTTTAGCGTGTCGAGAATTGATTGTAATTGTATTAATGCTGGTTTTATTTAGCAAAATTGCCCCTCTGGTCAGCGGTCGGTGACGAACTAAATGAACAATGGGCAATAGGGTATTTTCCAAGTTTTTGAAAAGTATGTCAAATTGTTCCTAATACCAAAATACATTAGCAGTTTGAACTATTCTTTGTGAATTTCTTTCTTTTCCTTGCAAATTAGCCTAAAAGTTTAAATTAATATTATAGGCGCGAAAACGCTATAATGAGTTGTCATGACGTCATATTCTTGTAACCATAGAGTATCTTGTAACATTGTAACTGTCAAGTGTCAAATTACACTGACAATGCCAAATCCCAGAATACCTACTATTTACGTTTTTAAATAAATGTTTTAAGCCTATTAAAAATGTCTTAAAAATGGTGCGTAGTGCCAAAATGCACTAAAACGTCTATTAAAACACCGGAGAAAATCTTTGTGACCATACCAAAGAACACTGAAATGCGGAAAAAGTGGCTATTACTCACTGGCGCATGACGTTAATGATTCTGATGCTGGCTATTCTTTATGGAAATCGGGAGGCCATTCATAAAAGAAGAATTAGTACAAGATTATGACGTCACATTCCAATCTCGTGCGTTTTTAGTCACGTGGTCAAACGTGAAAAATTCATAATTTTATTTTTGATATTTTATAAAAATCATACATATTTTTGTGTAAAAAGTTGTTTAAATTGGTTTAAATTAATGTTTAGCGATAAAATATCAACAATCTGAAGTATATTTTCATCATAGGATAATACCCTATTGTAGGAACACCACGCTACACCATGACTCTTTTGAAGTGTGCCAAAAAAGCGACAACTTTCCAATTGCGCGCCACGATGGGATATTATGTACACTACTATATACACAATGGCGATGGCGTGCAGTGGGCCAGCATGGGCCACAGCATATAGCAGCCCTGGGGTGACCAGGAATGCCGCAAATACCTATTTTCCACACATTTCTGTTATCTGCCTATAACTTCGTTTAGGCCCACTTTCTTCTAAAGTTAACCCTGATCTTTTTCAGATCTTTTAGATCAGATCAGGCAGATCTTTTATAGTTAACCCTGGGTTAAAATATCACGGCTTCTCTTTCATGAATTCTAAGAGCGAGGGCGATAACATGATATTTAGCTTTAACCCTCAGCTTTAAGTATGCCTCAGAGACTTAAAGTAAATGTACTCATTCACCATACTGCATAATAGAGTATGATGAAAATATACATGAGATTATTGATATTTTATCGCTAAACATTAATTTAAACCACTTTAACCAACTTTTTACACAAAAATATGTATGATTTTTATAAAATATCAAAAATAAAATTATGAATTTTTCACGTTTGACCACGTGACTAAAAACGCACGAGATTGGAATGTGACGTCATATTCTTGTACTTTTTCTTTTTTAGGGTTCCGTAATACTTAAGGAACCCTTATAGTTTCGCTCTGTCCGTCTGTCTGTCTGTCTGTCTGTCTGTCCGCGCCTCTAGCTCCTGTAATTATGAATATAAATTGATTAAATTTGGTGCAGTTATAGATTGTGTATAGATCACGGTTTCGGGATCATAAAAAAATAATAATTTTATATTTTAGGGGTGGCTCTCCATACATGTGAAGTGGGGATGGAAAATATTTTTTCACTCTACCCCATCGTGTGGAGTATCGTAGAATAGGTTTTTTTTAAATAAAGGCAAGGTTTCATACGTTACTTTTTTATAAAGTTTACCATTTTCGAGTAATCGGCCTCCAAAGTAGCTTGTAAGTTGGTCCGTCTCCTAGCATTTTTAAACTATAGGAGATAGAAACTTGCAAATTTTCATGCTGATAGATCATGCTAAAAACTCTTTAGGAAAATTATTGTGAACCAAATCGGACAGTAACTTTTGGAGTAATTTAAAAAAAAAGCATATTACGCGTTTATAGTTACGGAACCCTCTTTAGACATGTCCTGACATGCTCTTGGTTAGGTTATTTTAATGGCGATTTCCATAAAGAATAGCCAGCATCAGAATCATTAACGTCATGCGTCAGCGAGTAAAAGCCACTTTTTCCGCATTTCAGTGTTCTTTTGTATGGTTACAGAGATTTTCCCCGGTGTTTTAATAAACGTATTAGTGCATTTTGGCACTGCGCACCATTTATAAGGCATTTTTAATAGGCTTAAAACATTTACTTACAAACGTAAACAAACGTAGGTACCTATTCTGGGATTTGGCATTTTCAGTGTAATTTGACAATTGACACTTGACAGTTACAGTGTTACAAGAATGTGACGTCATGACAACACATTATAGCGTTTTCGCGCCTATAATATTAATTTAAACTTTTAGGCTAATTTGCAAGGAAAATAAAGAAATTCACAAAGAATGGTTCAAACTGCTTATGTATTTTGGTATTAGGAACAATTTGGCATACTTTTCAAAAACTTGGAAAATACCCTATTGTCCAATCGACGTGATGCTGCCGATCGGACAATTAATGCAGTAAGAACTGACCGTGTATGTACGTGGATTGGCATGAAAGTTATACGTTTGCGGTGTATATGGACGAACTTCAAATTAGACGATAGGCAGTATGCACGGTTACCGTGAAACTGTCAGTATTTAAAACTCGTTCTCAAAGATCTGACAACTGTTTTATTTGTAAAGAATCTACGCAACTTAACGAAGTTTAAGGAAGTTTAACGAATTTAATTTCAGTGTTTGGTATCAGTAACATCATGTCACAACTGGGAAATCACCACTATCGAACACGTGGGGAACAGGGTGCAAGGCTACCACCCGCTGCAGACCACGCTGGCGGACTACAACGGTTCTCAGTGCGGCTATTGCAGTCCGGGATGGGTCATGGCAATGTATAGGTAGATGCCATTTTACCGTAACTTAAAATAAAAACAAGCTAAAGGCTTAACGTCCGTTCCCTTTTGAATGTTACAAATATTATGCTGTATAACCTACTAAAGGTAGAGAAAAAGGAACTGGCAATGCAGGCATACACATCTCTTTACTGATAAGTTTTTAAGCTGCTGTTTTATTGGTAAAAAAGACAGAATATTTACTAATACCATTGGTAAAAATTCTTAACTTCAGTGCTAAATATTATTATTCTTTTCAGTCTCCTGAAAGCCAAGCCAAACATAACAATGCTTGAAATAGAAAACTCCCTTGCAAGCAACATATGCAGATGTACTGGCTACCGACCAATATTAGATGCGTTCAAAACCTTTGGCAGTGACTCGCCAAAACCAACCAAAATTGTAGATATTGAAGACCTAGATGTAATGTGCAAAAAGACTGGAGAAATTTGCATGAAAAAGAATTGTGAGGAATCAGAATGGTGCATGGTGTCTCAAGAAGATGTTATGGCTACTATAACTATTCATTTGAACGATGGAAGAATATGGTTTAAAGTGCAAGAACTTTGCGAAATATTCAATATTTTCAAAACGTACGGCGTCGATGACTACATGCTGGTTGGTGGCAACACTGCAAAAGGTAATAATGATTATAAACAATTTATGGATAATTATTTTAAAGTTAAATCTTAAACCAATTTCTTAACAGGCGCTTACCCTATAATTGAATATCCCAGAATACTTATAGACATAATTGGTGTACCAACATTAAAAAATTGCATGGTAGATCAGAATCTAGTGGTCGGTGCAGCCACAACATTGACTGAACTAATCAATATACTCCAAGACATTTCTAATGACGATGACTTTAAGTACCTGCTAGTATTGATAGATCATTTGAGAGAAGTTGCTCACATACCAGTCAGAAATGTAAGTTTACAGACTTTACGTAATAATATTTTACTATTTCTAAAATTTTTGGAAGAAGCTACTTATAAAACATTATCTGAGAGCGCGGCAGCGGTCTTGCCAAGTCTGAAGTAGCAGTACTATCTTTTTCGAAGCAGTTCGCGGCTTTTTTCTGCCCCCCATATTTTCGTTTGTAATAAACATACATACATATAATCACGCTTCTTTCCACTTGCTACGTTCCTTACATACTTGTTTCACTTCGTCCACTTTCGTTATTCCCTTCATACATACTCTTCGGTTTAGGGTACTCTTGACCTGGCCTTTTTTCAAGTCATCCCTGATTTGGTCTTTAGTTAGTAAGTATGTTTTTCAGATTGCCACGATTGCTGGAAATTTGATGTTGAAATATATGCATCGTGATTTTGCCTCTGACGTGTTTCTTTTATTCGAAACTGTTGGTGCTAAACTCAAAATACGTAAGTTCGCTCAAGTTTTTGATATTCATCATGACTGTATTATAGTTTTCATAATTAGAATATACCTAGTTCATACTATCGTTATTCGTGTTTCAGAGAATTATAACGCACCAGTTCCAAAAATTATTTCGATGCAACAATTTCTCAACGAAGACATGAAAGGTACCGTTATACTAGACGTCATGTTGCCACCCAGAAATTACAGTTATAGGATTTACACGGAAAAGGTAACGGTACTTCACTCGTTAGTTGTTACATGTTATAGTGAATTGAGGAAAAAAGTCCGACATGTAGAGCTGTATATTTTATTTCGAAAGTAATCACCGAAGGATTTGCAAAATTATATTACGTATCTATTTCTATAGATAGCTAACAGAAAATTTTTTTTACAGTGATAAAGAATTTTAGATTAAAATTGCTCCATTGCTTTTAGACTGTTTTTATGGGATTTGGTAATTAGTATAAATATACATGTAAATGATATTGAAACTCATAAATATGAGACTGTATATTTTATACTATTACAATTTTTAATTTCAGGTAGCTCCTAGATCACAAAACGCCCATGCAATAGTAAATGCAGGTTTTCTTTACAAAATCGATGCGCAGGCGCGAGTAAAAGAATGTAGGATTGTGTACGGTGGACTGTCTTCAGTATTTACAAGAGCATTTAAAACTGAAATATACTTTATTAACAAAGAACTTTTTAATAATACTACCCTGCAAAGTGCTGTAAATGTTTTGGCAAATGAAATAATAGTAACTAGAGAACCAGAAGAATTTAATGTGGAATATAAACGTAAAGTAGCACTCAATTTACTTTATAAGGTAAAGCATGTATTTACCTAATACTATTCACGGAATATAAATCTAAGTCATAAAACGATATTTATATCCAGATTTCATTTTATTCATTTCATTTTATTTAAATAACGTAGATAAAATAATACTTCCCATGTATATCATTGCAGTAATTAAAGGTCGCTATTCTCATAGGTTAAAGTTTAAATCACACTAGATGTTGCGCGCGACTTCGTGCGCGACCAAAGAAAATCTCGTGGAACCGAACATTTGCTGCAATAAAAAGTAGCCTATGGCCTTCCCCGTGGTCTATATCTGTGCCAAATTTCATCAAAATCGGTGGAGTAGTTTCGGAGCCTATTCGATGCAAAGAAACAAACTTTTCCTCTTTATTAAGTATAGATTTTTTGCAATACTAATTATAATAATAGTTAATAGAATCAGCCTTTACCTTGCGGAAATCCATAGCATACAATTTAATTAATATTATATCTAGCAATATCCTACTGTTTCAGGGTTTGTTAGCTTTGTGCCCCAAAAATATTTTAGCTCCCAGATATCAGTCGGGAGCCATTAAAATACACAAAACACGACCTGTTTCCTCGGGTGTGCAAATATTTGAAACGAACCCAAAAATATGGCCACTGAATCAACCATTACCGAAAGTTGAGGGATTGGTAAGCATTTTCAGATAATTAAGACTAAAGACTAGAGCCCAAAACATTTTTTGATTGTTTCTCTCTGATTTTAATTGCTACAAAAATTAAGTTTTTGTTATTTTTAACTTCCTGCTAAGAAAATCTAAGATTTAAAAAAATCGGGATTCGGGTGTATGTGTGTGTGTGTGTGTGTGTGTGTGTGTGTGTGTGCGTGCGTGCGTGGGTGTGTGATTGCGGCTGGCGCCATTTGGAAGGGCTTTGCCAAACTTACTTTTTGAATACAATTTGGACCGATTTGGACAAATACATTTCAAGAAATCTCAAAAAAAATGTGCATCTTAGTGAAATTTTCTAGAAGCACTTCTATGAGCTCGATAAGTACAAAAATTAGATAAAATTAAAGCGCTTACCGGGAAGTTGCACGGATGGCCTTTAGGTCAACTGTTTTCCTAATTTTTTTTTTATGTATTTTAGATCCAATGTTCAGGAGAGGCCATGTACACAGAAGACTTGCCGACACTACCGCATGAAGTTTATGCAGCATTCGTACTCACTAGAGTGGGGTCTGGAAATATAGAACACATAGATCCTACCAGGGCGTTGGTAGGTGTTTTTTTTATTATGGTATGGTTTTGGAATAAGGAGAGCAAAAAGTAGATCTCTTCAAAATTTTGTACATTTAGTTTTAGGAATATACATATAGCAAAATCTTAAAAATAATTTCTATTACATAACTAACGTACCTACCAAATTTAATTATCAGATAATTCTTGCATCGTAATTTTAAGTTCAACCTATGCCACATCAATAACATAGTATGACTGAACAGCATAATAATTTATATGACATCAAAACTTTTTCCAAACATTTATCAATCGAAAAAACAAAAGGAGCGCAATAGAAGATAAATGAAGTTAGAAGTTTTAACTACTTTCATCACGGGCACATAAGTATGGCCATTAAAAATTTATAGCTGAACTTGATGGGTAATCTTGCTTCAAAACAAACTTTAAATTGGACTTTGCTGTAATTTATAACAAAATAATTTAATATCTGGTTAAAAGTATATATATTTTTTCTTGCGTATACAATGTTAATTTTGATGTTCGAGGGGTAATAAGGGCAGTCGTTTATCTTCAAGAGCGGATGGAAGATAAAATTTTATCGCTTCGGCTTAATTAACTATAAAAATATAATAAGAAAATCAATATTCCTAAATATACGTAAGCTACAGGGCTGTCTATCGCTTTAATCTTTTGGGACACATAATTAAAAATTAATTAACTTCACATTTCAGAGAGAGCCGGGAGTGATCGCGTTTTATACAGCTAAAGATATACCTGGAGTAAACACATTCACCAATCCAGATATAGTCAATACTCAGGCTAATGAAGAAGTACTTTGCAGTGGAAAAGTTTTATACTTCAACCAACCTCTAGCTGTAATAGTAGCTGAAACAACGTACATCGCTAACAAAGCTGCTCTCATGGTAGACGTTACTTACAGTAATGTAAGACAGCCAATCACAGATGTAAGAGTTGCGAAAACTATGCCAAACATGTACACATTTTATGAAAACATAAAACCAACGGATACTGGGAACAATGTTGTAAGAATAATAAAAGGATCGCAGTCGATATTCAACCAGTACCATTTTTGTTTAGAAAACTTGGCATCCATATCTTGGCCTAGTGACGAAGTATTGATAACAAGTGCTACGACACAATTTTTATGCAACATCCAATACTCTGCTGCTAAATTATTGGCACTCCCTCAAAACACGTAAATAGCTTTCTAGCCATATTATTTAAATTTTGCAGTATTCATAGTCACAGTATACAAATCTCTAAATTTATGCTTAATTTTGGTTCCATTTTTTAAGATTTTTCGCCAAAACGAGAAGAGCAGGGGGTGCGTACGGCTACAAACTGTCGCGAACAGGTATGCTGTCTACAATGACCAACTTGGTGGCCCACAAACTGAACAGACCCTGTCGGTTTGTTACTCCAATTCGTGTTCAGATGAGAGCCATAGGAAAACGCATGCAGTCCTCTACCAATTACGAGGTAATTTCATAATTACTAGAGATTCTAGTTAAAACAACGATTACTATCATTACTGTTACAAATAAAATAATCATAAATAGATGTAGTCTAGACTTGGTTTACGCGAATAGAAAATTAGTCTTCCCGAGATAAAAAGTAGGGTATTTTTAAAGCAGACTAAACAGCTATATACGTATGAATTAAAATCGATTCAGCATTTTTGAGTGATATAATAACAATGCGTTTGTTATTCTATCACGCAAAAATGCTGTTTCCAAGTTTGGTTAGGACATTAGGCTGATCACCTGATTGTCTGACAAGTAAGATGATCCATGCGTCGGATGGGCATGTAAAAAGTCGGTCCTGCGCCTGATCTCTCGCCAGTCGTGTCGGTCCCTCCGTTCCACTGGGTTTCGAGAGTAAAGGAAGAGGGAGTGCTCTTGTGTACTGCGCACTTACTTCTGCACTATAAAAATACCTACTGCGTAACTAACTGGCCTGGTTTCAATGAAACCGGCCACCACCGAAATCGGTGTGGGGAGCTATTATTATCGCATATTTACCATTTCCAGGTAGGCGTCAACCAAGATGGCGTGATACAGTACATCAACTATGATATTTTCGAAGATAACGGCTGTATTGTTAACGAGCTACTCATTAACTTGTGTAAAGACACTTACTACAACTGCTACGATAAAAAGAAATGGAACTATACATCATATAATGCCATCACCGACACTCCTTCTAACACTTGGTTTAGAGCACCTGGTAAGTAGTTACAACACATTTTAAAGTTTCTCGGATTTAGAGGAAAAAATATTTAAACTGGCAAATGAAATATACTTCAAAACTCGCGACAGTCTTTTTACACTACGAGTAGTAAGGTAATTTGTAAATTATATCGCTTTAAATGAGTCGTAACTCATTCAGCTTAATATATAAATATGGTGCAGAAAATTAAGAATCACACGCTCCCTGAGGCGTATATAATGGCACATTACTAGTCTCGTTTCAGTTTTCTTCGTAACGAAACAAATGAAATGCGACACGCGAGTCGAGAATGTTTGGCCAACGCCCTATTTATTATATCTTCTGCTCATAGAAGAAGCATATTAAATTCTCAGTACCTATATCTTTATTTAAAGTGTTGTTTATATTAGGTTTAAAATAATACAAAACGTTGGAGATCCGTGCTTCGACAGAATGGGCTGGTTAGACTGGATAAGTACTGGACCAGACCTTACAGAAAACCGGCGTGAAATAACGCTTGAGTTATGTTTCGAAGCATGGGTGAGATTACCGGAGACCCAAGGGGGTTGGGAATTTTAGGGACCAGGAGGCAGGAATGCAAAGAAGTGTCCATGGGCGGCGGGAATCGCTTATCATCAGGCGATCCGTCTCCTCGTCTCCTGGTCCATTTCATAAAAAAATATAATATATTTTACAGGTACGTTAGAAACAATCACAACGGACGAAATGATAATGGAGAGAATATCCTGCGAACTGGATCTTGACCATTTAGATGTTCGGTTAGTTAACCTAGATCCTGAAGACGTAAGTGTAATAAAGGAAATGGTAAATACGATGAAAACAAGATCAGATTATGACAAAAGAAAATTAGAAGTGAGTAAATATAATAAAGAGAACAGATGGAAGAAACGGGGCCTAAGATTCACATTGATGAAATGGAAAACCTTAGGACCATCTAATTTAAATATAATACTATCGGTTTGCTATAGCGATGGTACAGTCACCATATCGCACGGTGGAATAGAATTAGGTCAAGGTATCAACACGAAAGCTATACAAGTGTGCGCGTATTTTCTCGCCATTCCAACAAGTAAAATTAAAATAATTCCAAATAATACCCACACTTCACCAAACAATCTTCACACTGCTGCTAGTGTTACTTCACAGAATGTGGCTTTAGGCGTCCAAAGGTGCTGCGAAGAGCTATTAGCAGAATTAGCACCGCTTCGATTAAAAATGAACAATCCAACTTGGGAGGAACTGATTTATAATGCTTTTAAATCGGGTATGCGACTTCAAGTGTCTTCGTTCGTAAGCCCAAATGAAATTTTCGATTACAATGTATATGGAGTTACTTTGGCGGAAGTAGAGATCGATGTTTTGACAGGGCAATGGGAAATTTTGCGACTAGACTTATTAGAAGACGTTGGTTTAAGCGTCAGTCCTGAAATAGACATTGGCCAAGTAAGTGACTTATTTGCCCTTTTAAATATATTATTTGTCTAATAAAAATGGAATTGTTTTCTTGGTTTATGTAATCAAGAACTTTCAAACAACAAGGAGGAATTTTATCTCATTTTTTTCCAGATTGAAGGAGCCTTCATTCAAGGTCTCGGCTATTGGACAACAGAGAACATAGTATACAAGGAGACAGGAGAACTAGTAACAGACAGCACATGGACCTACTGGGTGCCACAAGCTAGAGACATACCACTAGACTTTCGAGTATACTTCCTAAAAGGATCCTACAGTCAAGATATAATTCTGGGTTCAAAAGGTAACTAAACAATTCAATACTAATATATTGTACAACTTTTGATACTCTACAATTGTTACATACTAAAATTTTGCTTTAACATATCAGAGCCATATATTATGAGGCGTGATATTGAACAGAGATTAAATAACTTAAATTAAGTTGTTAACAACAATAAAATATATGTTTGTTTTAGCTACCTCTGAGCCTGCTACTTGCATGGCGGTCGTGGTACCATTAGCAATGAGAGGAGCGATAGTATCAGCTCGAACAGAATCTGGACTATCTCCTAAGAAATGGTTTCAAATAGGTAATGTCCATAGTATGATTTTAATAATAGTAATCATTTCGTGGTAGTTATCTACCTGATTTAATAAATTTTCAAAATTCAGTAACTAAAGAACTTGACTAATAAGTGATGATCATTTATTTCTACCCCTGGTCATAAATATTCCGATAACCCTCAAAGTTGACATTCTCTTATATAAAACAGCTATAATATTTTAGATGGGCCTTATACCGTGGAGAAAATATGTTTGGAGTGCGAAACCAGGCCGGAGGATTTTAAATTTTACTGATTATGGAGCAAAATGCCAACGCAGCAAGCTGAATAATTTATTGGATGTTGGAGATTAATTCCCTTATAAGGAGGCAAATGAATATAGAGAGCAAAACAAAAAGAAATATAATCACAGATAAAAACACCACAACTATTAATAACAAAACTATAAATACTTTTATTTTGTTTGTTTTTTGTTTTAACACATTTCTTAACTCAAGGTTTATTGTATTTTCGAAAAGTACATAATAATCCAGGAAATATTGTCTTTGCAATGGCATATTATGTACGATCAATCGTCGACGAAATACAGTCATCGCAAAAGTGTGATCATTGTAGAGCATTAAAAATGCACTATACAAAAATGTAGCAGGCGAGAGTCACAGCAGTTGTGTCACAAATAAAATGTATCAAGATAAATACAAAATTGATTTTATTAACATAAATACTGTATTTATCTAAGTATATCATTGTAATAATAAAAAATCACACAAATAACATAAGGATTTGAACTGTAATTTTCGTTTTGCGATCGAAGAAAAAAAAATCGTCGTATTTTCATCCTGTAAATTTTTAATTTAGCACTAATTAGTGTACTTTTTGCATTTTTCAGTGCATATTTATGTTGCCTTTCGGAAAATATAAGAATTTTGTTGATTTTAAACAAATGCATCTTCTCTATTGTCAATTAATTAGAATACCTATATGACGACTATTTGTGAACTCTACCATTTAAGCTACAAAGTAATAAATTACGTAAAGTCTAGTCTATTAATTAACCATAAATTAACACAAATAAAAATGAATATAATTAAAAAAGAAACTAAAAAACACGCTTTTAAAGCACATGAATTGTAACTAAAAAATTATAATTATAATTATTAAACTAGGCACTGGCATTGATTTAATATTATACCTTATAAAAAAATTGTTAATAAAATATTATGACAATTTAGTAATCGCAAATATTGCAATGTAAACAATTTTTCTGGTAATTGTTAGGATTAAACAATTACCACAAAAATTGTTTATGGAGATCCTGATCAGGATAGTGAAGGGATAGTAAGATAAACTCATGAAATTATTGTTTTGTCACCAATTCTTGATAAGTGTACAAAGTTTAAATCTGTCCGTTTAAAGTGGGACAAAATCGAGTCCTAAGGGGTCGGTTACAAACAAACATACATACAGGGTGAAGCTAATAAAAAGCGTGTAATTAAGACAATTAATATTTATTAAGAATACTATAAATAATGAATTTTATTTGTATTTATAAAGGATTATCGTAAATATCAGTACTTACCATTTGTTATTATTACTTAACACTTTTTGATTGCTGAACGTAATTATATTATATTAAACTTTTTTTTCTTCAATATTGGCTTTTGAATTCTCTCTTTTAACACTCTATTTAGTACTTTCGACAACATTATTATTATCAATGTCCTTTGTTTTAGATGGAGAGCCATGTTCATTTTCTACATTGTTATTAAAATTACTTATCAGAAACTTTCGACCACACGATGGACATATTCGCTCAATGTAAGACCGCTTCAATTTGCATAATACATTTTTGGGCGTTTTCTTTGCTTTTTGAGTAATGAAATTTGCATTGCTGCTGTAAGGTCCTGAAGATGTATTTTTCGTAGAGTCGCAACTAGTAATAGATATGGAAGGGGATGTTTTTGTAGTTAATTTGCAATCTTGTTTTTTATTCATATTGAATCCAAATAGTCTCTTGTTCCTGTTCTTCTTTGAGTTTGAATCGTCTTTGAATGCAGAGAATGGGAATTTCATTCTTCTAAAAAATATTTAAAATTTTCTCGTATACAAAAACAGCTGATGCTAAATCTATAATTAACATTTATTAATTGCCTATGTCTAATGTCATATATCCATGATCCAGGAATACAGAAAATCTTTATTGTTCCTTCGGCGGGATTCGAACCCATGACCTCCGACTTGAGCACCTCAACCACTGAGACACAGAGGTCGACAATTGAACTTCAATAGATGATGTTTCATAAAACGATTATCTTAATGTGGCCATTTTAGATCTGCTGAAATTATAATTAACAAATTTTTAAATTATCTTGGTACTTACATTCTTCTCTCAGGAGCATGCCTCATTTTCAATTTATTAAAATAATTATTATCAACTCTCTCCTTTTTTATTTGGTCTTGACTTCGGAAAATTCGATTTGCTTTATCCACGTCTGCAGCACTGTTTTCAAGTCCCTTAATATCTCCAACATTTTGAAGTAACGCAGTATTTTTCTTTAAGAATTTATCTATTAACTTTGTGATTTCATTATTCTCATTGGAATCACTGGAATAATAATAATCCATTAGCACAGAGTAGAAAATATATCGTATACTTACGTACAAAAAAAACTTTCATAGAACGATCCAAATCAACGGCCTACAATTTTTCTATACAATCGTGGACACACCGTACCCTTGTAGTAGTGCAATCAAATCGAAAACTAACTATGTAGCTGTTTATCTGTTCCTCTTTCTTTATTCTGTGCCACCAGCAAGCACTAAATACTCATAATTATTTCCTTACTATATATTTCCCACGACTTGTACGCACTTAAGAAAATCCCGCAGGAATTTCTCCGCGACAAAAAGTAGATTAACTATGATTATGACTTTCCCGCGGTCTACTCTTTATGTGTGCCAAATTTCATCAAAATCGATCTAGTAGTTTCGGAGCCTATTCAATGCAAACAAATATACAAGCAAACTAATCTTTCCTCTATATAATACTAATGTAGACCACTAAGCTAGTCCTCTTTATGAGCAATTTAGCCACTGCACAAAACTAGATATTATGTTAAGGGTTACTACATTTCGGATCTGCTAGATTGCAATACCAATGTCTCGCAAAAACTCAGGAACGACTGGACTGATTCGGCTAATTTTGATCTTAAAATAACCGTATCAGTTCAAGGAAAGTATAAACGGCAAGAAATAGTTCATAGTTAAGGCAGAACAACGTTGACAGCTAGTTATTGATATATTTGTTGCACAACATATATATATTTAACTTAAAATGCGCAGTAGCTAGATTGATGTTTCTTCCCCAAAACTCCCTGCATAATAAGTGTCATAGTTTGCAGCTGTTTTCGAGAAACTGATTATTTCTAGATGAAGATGTTTCGCTTACTACAATTGCATCACTTACCTTTTCTCCTGCGAAGATTCAGTGTAATCAATCTGATCGTCAGGACTTTGGATGAAATTCGCCAGATCTATCTGGACCAGATCATCTGCACGTCTGTGGGATCTTGGTCGCCGATGTTTCTTGCTTTGAAACCTTCCACAATCAACATTTCCGTTTAAATGTTTATTGTGTTTATTCACATACTGATAAGAAAATATAAAATTCTCACAAAAATAGAGACTTACAAAATAAATATGAAGCAATCGCATTGTTGTGACATCTCTGAAATCTGCCACTCAAATGGCAGCTTTGAAAATTCAAAGCAGAATAAAAATTTATCATAAACAATTGGCATTGGCTCTTCTTGGAGTATTTATTAAGATTAGGGAACATTATGGACGTAATAAACGCTTAAGTTTTAAGCAGTACGCGCATTGGCAACAGAATTGCCTCCTCGCAAAACATGACCGTATAGGAAAACAATCATATAATAGCGGAGACAACCGTCGCCGCTTATTTGGCCGCTCCGCTTCCATTTCCCTAAAATTTCCCCAATACCATAGGTAATGCACACAACTTTGCAAGTATTCGAGAGAAAAGATACCTAATACATATTATAAATTCCAATGTTATGTTAAAAGAAAGAAACAAAGCCGAAGTTAGCTCACCACTTATGACAAAAATATTACTGCAGTAAGGACAGGCCCTGTATAAACGTTAAAATGACTTCAACATGAGTGCCCACTAGGGCCAACTCGATTTGCCATATTCAAGAAAGCTGCACGCGTAAGGCTGGAACTATGTGATCCGGAATCCGGAAGGCCGAAGAAAATTCAGGGCGCTGAAACAAAGATCTGCGCTAATACTATATCTAGAGTTGAAAATAGAAGTTTCGAGTGTCGAGCTGTCATAATTATATGACACTGACATTTGACTCGTCACTCATGTGTTCGATTTTCAACTATATTGTATTAACGCAGAGTTCTATTTTCAATGCTCAGAATTTCCACGGCATTCCGGAGTAGAGCATAATATGGTCCCAGCCTAAGTATATAATAGTTGTGAAAGTGGAAAAAAACCGAAATCCTTTTAAAAGCATTTAAAGGAAAAAAGTCCTTCTAAAAGCTTTTATTTCACAACTTGTCAGGAAGTTAAGTCACAGACTAAAAATATATACTTACGTACAGTTATTTATATTATATTAATATTATGATTAAAAGAAATTTTCCGCCAAATAATACCCACAACTCACAAGAAAGATAGAGAAGTCTGGGGTAACCGTTCACCTTCAGTGGATACCGTCTCATATAGGGCTGGAAGGCAATGAGGAAGCGGATCGGTTGGCCAACGAAGCGGTTATGGATGGCATAACGTACAATATTGTTCCCACTTATACAGATTTTTTTTTTTTTTATACAGATATAAGTAATACCTAAGTTGAAAGACAAAGTTCATAAGCTTTGGTCTGAAGATTTTAAATGTGAGTCTGTAACCAAAGGTATCTGGTATAGAACGTTACGATCAGAACCTTGTCAATTTCCGTGGTTCAGTTCACACTTCACGTAGGCTAAGTTATAGGAATATTCTAGTTATTGCATTTAGGATATGATCTGGACACATTCCACTTAATAAGTTTGCAAAGTTAATGGGGAAGGCTACTTCATCAAATTGCGCCGTGTGTGGGACTATTGAGGATGTCTTCCACATCTTGGTGGAATGTGTCCGGAACGCATCATTTAGGAATAGTATAGCTAATAAATATATGTATAATATTGCGTTATCGGACCCTATATCCTATATCTAGTGATGCAATAATATTGTATAAGTTGGTTAAGTTTGGGCTAGATGTAAGAAATTGTTAATATTACGAATTTGTTAAGACTATCCAATATTGTAGTCTTATGAGGACGACATGGTCGCTCTCTGTTTGTGAACCAAGTCCTTAATAAAGATTAAAAAAAAAATACTTACCCACAACCTGCAAGCAAATGTGTGAGTGCACGCATAAGCATGCGTAACGCACCTCCCTACTCCCACACTGTTATGCGTGCACTCAGATGCAAGATCGTGCAAACACCACCACCACACAAGCAACAATGTCAGCAAGATCGTGCAAAGCCCCACAACACCATGCAGTGCAGTGCAGAACCCGGAGCATCCTCAGGAAGTGGACCTGCGAACAAAGTTCGTTACTTTGTTCTTACTGTACTCGTAACAAGGCGTTATTTGTATGAAGAAAGTTAATTATTGTTCGTTGGGCCTCTGCCAAATCCTGCTTACTTTCGAAATTGTAATACACGACTTGCTTCAAAACTTCCAGCTTCGCCATTCGTATCGGGATAATTTAATTAGATTATTGTGGAGCGTCTCACACATTCGTAATTTTCAGCCTCGCTATGATAAATGTGTTTTGTTGTAAATTAAAATGCTTGTGAAACTCTCCGCGTTAATGAGTTTGTTGAGTTCTTTGACCTAATAAGGTGCTCACATGGAGCGATCGCATTTTACCGAAATAGCGTTCGCCCGCGCTCGCGTAATACAGTATGCCACAGGAACACTATACTTTTTCGGGATAAATTGTAGCCTATGTTTAATCAACTCTAACTTACGCGCTACAAAGGAAGTGAAAGTGGGCAGGACACATAACGAGATACGAGGATAAAAGATGGACTCGGAGGTTGATAGAGTGGGCTGGCCCACTAGGAAAGAGATCCAGAGGTCGCCCGCACGCCAGATGGGCGGATGAAATAGCAGCAACAGCAGGTCAAAATTGGCCCAACATCGCCAGAGATAGAGAGTTGTGGTATACCTTGGAGGAGGCTTTTACCCTTAGGGGGTCCATACAAAAATAGGAAATTAGTAATAATTATAGTTAAATAAAATATTAGCAAACGAAATTTTAAAGTACCTAATTATTATGTTTTATTGTTTTTATATTTCTTAAATTATATTATGGTTACTCAATTATTACTTAAAGTAATTAATGTATAAATGAATGAGTAAAATATGTTAAACTAAGCTATATTATAATATTATTGAAATTCAAGTAATGTATCAATGAAAAAAATTAATGATGTATTTTTGTACGGAATTAATAAAGCTTTATTCATCATCATCATCATCAGCCTATCACCGTCCACTGCTGAAGAACGTAGGCCTCCCCCAATGAGCGCCAACCATCCCGATCTTGGGCAGCCCTCATCCATCCGCTGCCAGCCACCTTCTTCAAATCGTCGGTCCATCGTGCCGCAGGACGTCCTACACTACGTTTGCCTAAACGTGGTCTCCACTCTAATACTTGTCTGCTCCATCGATTGTCTGTCCGTCTGCAGACATGGCCGGCCCACTTCCACTTCAGCGTGCTAATTCGTTGAGCAATGTTGGTGACTTTAGTTCTCTGGCGAATAACGTCGTTACGTATTTTATCCACCAGAGATACCCTTAACATTGCTCTTTCCATCGCACGCTGAGCAACCTTAAACTTATGAACCAAGCCTACGGTGAGTGTCCACGTTTCGGCTCCGTATGTCATTACCGGTAGAACGCATTGATCAAAGACCCTGGTCTTAAGGGATTGTGGGATCGACGATTCAAAGATGTCCCGGAGCTTCCCGAATGCAGCCCAGCCCAAGCGTATTCTTCTACTCACCTCCTTCTCAAAGTTGTGCCACCCGAGTTGAATGGTTTGGCCAAGTTATACGTATTTTTGCACAACTTCGAGACTAGCGGCATTTTCGACGACAGGTCTCGGGAGAACGTGTTCATTATACATGATTTTAGTTTTGTTCAGTTTTATACCGAGACCCACCCGTCTTGAAGAATCGCTTAGGCTGTTCAGCATCTCTTCCAGGTCCTGCAGAGAGTCTGACATAATGACTATGTCATCTGCGAATCTCAGGTGTGAGATGTACTGGCCGTTTATGTTCAGTCCCCGTCCGTTCCAATCGAGCGTCTTGAAAACGTCCTCCAACGCGTTATTAAACAGTTTTGGAGAGATAATATCTCCCTGTCTTACTCCTCGACGCAGTTGGATTGGTTTTGTACTCTGTTCTTGTACTTGGACGGTCATTGTTGCTGCCTTGTACAGATATCTCAACACCTCGACATATCGGCAGTCGACGAGACATCTCTGCATGGATTCCAGCACAGCCCAGGTCTCGACGGTATCGAAGGCTTTTTCATAGTCCACATATGCTAGGCAGAGAGGCTGATTATACTCCTCGGTCTTCTGTATAATTTGCCTTAGTGTGTGTATGTGGTCCACAGTGCTGTAGCCTTTGCGAAACCCGGCCTGTTCCGGTGACTGAAAGTCGTCAAACTTCTGGGCAAGACGATTCGATATAACCCTCGAGAACAGCTTATACACCTGGCTCAGGAGTAAAATGGGGCGGTAGTTTTCCAGTCGCGTGTTATCGCCTTTTTTGAAAAACAAAACCGCTATGCTCCTGCTCCATGCTTCCGGGGTAGTGCCAGTGTGGATGACGGAATTGAAGAGCTTGACAAGCTCAGTCAAGATGGGTGTTCCTCCTGCCTTGAGCAGCTCTGTGGTTATTCTGTCATCTCCCGGTGCTTTGTTATTATTAAGCTGACTGAGAGCTATTCTAATCTCACCCATGTCGACATCAGGAAGCTCATCTGTAAGGTGGCGCGTGAGTCTGGGCCGTGGGTCATCTGCATGATAGGTTTGGGGTAGGCTTGTTTTTTGGGTGTATAATTCCCCATAGAACCTTTCGACTTCAGCGAGGATCTCCGGCTTCGAGGTGACGGTAGTGCCTTGTGGAGTATTGAGTTTCGTCAAGTGACTACGGGAGTTATTGGGCTTAGCGAATACCTTCGAGCCCTTATTTCACACGATGGCTTGCTCGATGGTTTGGGTATTCGCCCGGCGGGTATCGCGTCTAATTTGCTTTTTAATCTCCCGATTGAGAACTTGACGCTCAAATTGTGTGGCATTTATTTGTTCTCGTCTCTTCCTCATCAGCTCCAGAGTTTCGCTGGAGAGCATAGACTTGCGTCTATGGCTCTTTGGACGAAAGTACTTACAACCCACCTCGCAGATGACACGAACCAAACTGTTGGCGGTGTGGTCTATGTCCTTCGTGGTTTCCAACATGGCGAATCGATTTTGGAGTTCTAGCTGAAAGCTTTCGCAGCCTGCTTTGACATGGGGCCGTGTAGGCCTGAGAGTTGACCTTACTAAATGCGCTCGCTCTACACTGACATTTATACTCAGGCTGCCTCTTACCAATCGGTGATCACTTCCGGTATTAAACCTGTTAATCACGGAGACATCTCTGAATACATGGCGCTTGTCAGAAATAATAAAGTCAATCTCATTCCTCGTCACGTTATCGGGGCTTCGCCAGGTCCACTTTCTATGGGGCTTTTTCTGAAAGAAGGTATTCATCAGAAAAAGTCCTTTGGATTCGAGAAAGTTTACTAGCATTTGCCCCCTGTGATTTCTGTGCCCATAGCCAAAGGGACCTACTTTCGACTCGCCACTCTCTTGTACTCCCACTTTAGCGTTGAAATCGCCCATGACAACAGTGTAGAATGTGTTAGTACCAGACATGGCTTTCGCTATGTCTTCGTACATGGCCTCGACCTCATCGTCAGGATGTGCGGATGTTGGGGCATACACTTGGATTACCTTTAGGTAGTATTTTTTTGTAATCTTCAATACAAGGTATGCCACTCTTGCCGACAAACTGCCTATTTCTACAATGTTGCCTTTAAGCGATTTGTGGACTATAAACCGACGCCACCTTGGGATGGTTGATGTCCTTCTCGGAAGTAGAGCAAGTGACCGGAATCGAGAGTTATCGTCTCCTCACCCTGTCTTCGGACCTCCGATAACCCCACAATGTGCCAGTTAATACGACTTAACTCTACTTCCAGCTCAGCAACGTGCTCGTTCAGCCGTAGAGAGCGTCCGTTATACGTAGCCAAGTCTAATTTTCGGAGGTGGTACCCTGCCGTCGCCCGGGGATTCTTAGCACCCCCCGCCGCGCCGTTACCGTGGCCAGGAATAGCGCAGCAACCGGGAACTGGGGGCCGTAAATCTGGGTTGTGCTGCATAGAGGGGATTTGCCGTAGTCACCACGCTTGGCGAACGGGTTGGTGACCGCAGACTGGAATGCTTTTCACTAATAGCGCTGCTGCCCACTATAAGTTGTGGCATTTAGAGCATTCCAGAATATAGACATGGTTATACCGCCATGAAACGGTTACCGGAGCCCAAGCGGGCGAGGAAGATGTTTGTCCTCTTATCCGGCTGATATCCTTTAGTCGCCTTCTACGACACCCACAGGAAGGAGATGGGGTGGTCCTATTCTTTAGCCCGAGACCACACAGGCAAATAAAGCTTTATTTATTTATGTTTAATCAAGACCTAAAATAATATTATATAAAATTTCACCAAAATCCAGTAGTTTATGTGCGAAGAAGTCACAAACATGCATATATTCATCCTCACAAACTTTCACATTTATTTAATAAACAATTAAGCGTCACAGTTTAGAAGAAACTAGAGCCTGTGAGTCTGTAAAAGCCTGTGTGGTGAAGGAAAAAGCACCGAGCAGCGAACAGCACGTAGCCCGTAAAGCTGAGTCCACATTTGTGGCATCTTGACGAATCACGAATCACGATGAAATCAAATATTTGTTTAAAAAACCTATCCGATGATACCCCACACGACTTCATGGGGATGAAGTCATAACATTTGGGGAGACACCCATAAAGTATAAAAACATTATTACATATTTTATATTGTGAAAACCGAAATCACAGGTTACATACCTATTTGGATATTGTTACAATTTATAGGATTATTACCGTAGTATCAATAAGAGAGAGAGAATAAGTTGATCTGCTATGTAATACAAAAATTCCACAATTGTATCGTCAGCGTTTCGGAAGTTCTGACACGTTCTAATTTTAAATTAGTTTTCTCTGCAAAGAATATCAACAAAATGCCTTCGGAAAATCTTATTGCTTGTTTTGTTTTATTACTTTCATTATATGTTCTGTGTTGCTCTCGCCGCTAAACCACCGGAAGGATTGCGCTGAAATTTTGTTAGATGCTCAAAGAGTTACGATACGTTATAAGACGCTGATGAAGGGAGATTTAGCAATCTCCCTGGATCGCAGATGTGTATTCTACCTGTCCTTACCTATGGTGCTCAGACCTGAACCTCAATTCTCATATTTAAAGTAGACTTCATTTTACTTTGTTTGGATTGAAAATGTAGCGACGTGTTACCATGAACGGATTTTATGACGTTTCGACCAATCAGAGCGCGTTTCACGTCGGTTTAACGTTCATAAAAACTCCGTTTGAAAGTTTTAGCGTGTCGGGACTTGATTATAATTGTATTAATGCAGGTTTTATTAAGCAGGCCCCTCTAGTAATTGACCGAGTCTCAAAGGTCCCAGCTTGGGGTTTGCCTAGCTGGTATGCATCCAGCTTATCGTGCCATCTTTTTCTAGGCCGGCACGGCGGCGCCAACCGTCTGGTATCCAATCTGTGATAATGTTTGCCAAGCGGTCGGGATGCATGCGGCTGGAATGTCTTGCCCAATCCCACTTTAGCTTAGCAGACTTCATGCTAGCGTCTGTAACTGAGTAAGCTGTAGTTACAGCACGCTGCGCTCCAAAACGCTCACGATAACGCTGGGTTAAGATTACCACAGGTTGGGTACCAGCAGACGGTCGACGCCGCCGCGCCGTGGCCGGCCTAGAAAAAGATAAAAGATGGCGCGATGAGCTAGATGCATACCAATTACCAGCCAGGCTGGCCAACGGAGGCAACAACCAAATTAAATTTTAACTTTTTTATCTGTCTGTCTGTTCCGACTAATCTCTGAAACGACTGGACTTTTACTGGCAGATAGCTAATGTTATAATATTTCCAGATCGGCTCTCCAGGCAGTCACCCTTAGTTCCCCTCATCCCCTGGCAGTGCAAACAAGGGCGGCCCTCCGAAAAGCTGCATTGCAGGGGCGGGAGGTCTCCCTGTTTTGGATAAAGGCGCACGCAGGGTTGAGAGGGAATGAGAGGGTTGACGAATTAGCCAAGGTGGCCGCGCTGAGATTGAAAAGGAAACCTGACTACGATCTGTGTCCTGTTTCATTCGTCAAGCGTATCTTAAGAGAGGATACGATTGAGGAATGGGACAGGAGATACGAAGTGGGAGGGACGGCCGGAGTTACGAAGCTCTTTTTCCCGAGCGCTGCTGCTGCATACAAGATAGTCAAAAAGATAGACATTACACACCACACCACACAGATTCTGACCGGACACGGCGGATTCGCCTTCTATTTGAACAGATTCAAGCTGAAGGAGGATCCGTCGTGTCAGTGTCAGCCGGGAGTTGAGGAGACGGTTCCTCACCTGTTGCTGGAGTGCCCAATTTTTGCTAGCAATAGATATGATATTGAGCAGAAATTGGGTACATCCATAACGGGTGAGAATCTGCCTTCCATCCTGGGGGGAAAGAAGCGAGATCTTTTCCTGTCCTTTTGCAGGAAGATCGTGGGTGTTGTGGGTAAGAGAAACAGTGATATTTTATGTGATACTCGTTAGGTTCTATATGTTAGGGTTAGCTGTGATATTAGAATAGTCTCTGTTGTTTGTGCCGTTGTTTTATCATTTTTGACATTTTGAATTGTATTTTTATTGGAGTTATTTTATTTGAATTATTATTTTATTGAATCATTGTTTGGAACTATTATTTTATTGAATTATTATTTTTGAAATTATTTATTGAAATCATAAATGTATGACATGATTATGTAAATTGAACTTATTGTTATTGACAGTACTACTTTATTTGATGGTACAAGAAATAGAAAAATGTGGAATTGTATTAAATATTATAAGTCTGAAAATTGTAAAAATGGAAACGTCAAATAATATATGTATAAACATAAAAAGAAAAAGAAAAAGGAATGTAAGTATAGAAATTGTAAGAAAATTGTTAGAAAAGTAATATTGTTAAACAAACAGCCCTGATAACGTTAGGGGGACGATAAAAAAAAAAAAAAAAAAAAAAAAAAAAAAAAAAAAAAAAAAAAAAAAAAATGTTATAATATTAGGTAAGTAGGAACATAAATTCGGAGATATCAGAATTTTTTATATAATTATACCTATGTAAGACGTTGGTGCGATTTTTGTATGGGGCGTTTTCAAACTCGCAAATGTGTTTCAAACATTCTGCAGTTATTTAAAAAAAAATGTTACTATTTCTTTTGTAACCTTCCTTATTTTCAGAGCACTATCTATTAAATGTAACAAATAAATTGCAGGCAAGTATCCAATACCCGCGAGATATAGGATAGATATCCAATACACACTGGAAGCATACAACAAATTAAAAGGAAATAATTACGCGAATTGGGCTTCAGATTAAAAGGCTTTTAACTGACGTATTATCATTATCACCTCAATGTAAACGGTCCGTTTTCCGTAATAACGTAAGTCGTTAAGCGATATTTCATTAAGTCGTCCCCGCTGGGAAATCAGACGGTGAATGGTGATGCCGGCAGCCTTCCTTTGTAGTGCACAACTGCAGCTGTACTACAGTCGTGACTCGTGGACACCTTCAGCATTACTTTCGTACCTTATTGCCATAGAAATAGGGTTGGAAGTCGGAATATGTCACATCGGCCGCCGTATTACGTAAAAATAGCGATTAGCAAAAATCTTGCAGTCATCGCGCGATAGACGACAAGTCGATTGCTGAACGTCAAATAAAATCGTATTACCTATGCGATCGATTGCTAATCGCTCGCTGTTGTGTTTGAATGCACTTTGCTTCATTTTCGCTTATTATTGCTAACTGACAGTTCAAATCGCTCGCTGATTGCTTTCGCTTTGCAGTAAAAGTCTTACGTAATACAAAAAATTAGACAGCAGTGAAGAGATCGAACGATTGATTGCAATTTATAGTTCCTCGATTGTTCGGTAGAGGCAATACTGTCGCTAGGTTGCTTCTGCTAGGTTTTTTCAGATACGTAATACGAATTTGCGATTTTTGCGCAAAAATTGCGCAATTTTTGCTATTGCTTGGCTATTGCAAGATACGTAATAAGCCCGCGGATTTGCCACGCGACAGTCCAAGTTTAATAGTCTGATTCAATGTCATCTAAATGTAAACAATACTCAATATGGGCGACTATGATGCTACCAATTTAAATGTCACTTATTCACTGCGTAATAAAGAAATATCCAGATGACCCCTGTGGCTCAATGCTCAAGCCAGGGGTCGCGGGTTCGAATCCAAAGGAACTCCGGGAGTGCCGACAGAAGTGAAAACAATAGAGCACAATCAAGCATGCGGCGCGCGACTCGCCCGCCTTATCTTACCTCATATGGTGTCGGTAACTGTGTCGCGAGTTCACTAGTTATTTCCTATCTCAAAAATTACCAACGCGCCTAAAGCGGTTTTTACTTCAGAAATCGTGTAATAAATAATAATAATCAAAGCCCCACTTAAAGAAGAAGGGGCAAACCGTCCCCACCCTTGTAGCACTACAAGACATACATCAAATGAAAGGGCTTAAAAAGTGTGTAATTTTATTGTATGACGAAAAATCTCTAAACCATTGGAGAAAAAAGTTAATGAGGGTTAAAATATAAAAAAAAGTTTAACAAATCATTCTGTATTATTGCACCATTTTATAGTGTTGCTAATAAGGATCAATTTTTGGAAAGTAATGGTATACAGCAAACTTCATAAAAGTGGTATATTTTGATAAACTGCCTCATATTTTGAATAAATGTATGGAATAATAAGAAAATGCTAAAAAAAAGCTATTTCCTTAATTTTTTCGCACATAATTACTTTCTAGAAATCGTTTCTTACTTGCGACGCTATCGCCTGGCTAGCGGTTTTTACTTCAGAAATCGTGTAATAAATAATAATAATCAAAGCCCCACTTAAAGAAGAAGGGGCAAACCGTCCCCACCCTTGTAGCACTACAAGACATACATCAAATGAAAGGGCTTAAAAAGTGTGTAATTTTATTGTATGACGAAAAATCTCTAAACCATTGGAGAAAAAAGTTAATGAGGGTTAAAATATAAAAAAAAGTTTAACAAATCATTCTGTATTATTGCACCATTTTATAGTGTTGCTAATAAGGAACAATTTTTGGGAAGTAATGATATACAGCAAACTTCATAAAAGTGGTATATTTTGATAAACTGCCTCATTTTTTGAAGTAATGTATGGAATAATAATAAAATGCTAAAAAAAGCCATTTCCTTAATTTTGTCGCACATAATTACTTTCTGAAACTTGTTTCTTACTTGCGACGCTATCGAATGGTGCAATAAATATACATAATGTATTTTTTTCCTAATATGCGGATTCGAATCCTGGCCTGGAAAATTGGTTTATGTAAAATCGAATGATGCAGATAAAACAATTACATTAAAATACATATAGTTAAAGCATAAATATTTTAAAACGATTATGTACTGAAAAAAGTAAAAAAAAACATATTACATGGTGAACTATTCTTCTGGGCGTTGTAAGAGAAGTCTAAAACAAATTACGAATAGCAATTTAGACTTGATGAAAACTTAAACTGCATTATTAGATTTTTAATAACTCAATTTAGCCTAGCTAGCCTAGCCAGGATTTAAACCCATTGATTGTTAAAAAAAGTACACTATCGAATGGTGCAATATACAGGTATATTGCACCATTCGATAGTGTCGCAAGTAAGAAACAAGTTTCAGAAAGTAATTATGTGCGACAAAATTAAGGAAATGGCTTTTTTTAGCATTTTATTATTATTCCATACATTACTTCAAAAAATGAGGCAGTTTATCAAAATATACCACTTTTATGAAGTTTGCTGTATATCATTACTTCCCAAAAATTGTTCCTTATTAGCAACACTATAAAATGGTGCAATAATACAGAATGATTTTTTAAAACTTTTTTTAACCTTTAACCCTCATTAACTTTTTTCTCCCATGGTTTAGGGATATTTCGTCATACAATAAAATTACACACTTTTAAGCCCTTTCGTTTGATATATGTCTGGTAGTGCTACAGTAGTGGGGACGGGCTCCATACAAAAATGCCCCTTCTTCTTTCAAGTCTTACCCATAGACTAATGATGACCAATTATTCATTTATGGTCTTATCTGTTTAAAAATAAATCAATTCGCGCGAAATTATTCCCTAAGCATTCTAAAATGTACAAAAATGCACAACGTTAATGTTCAAGTTTTCACTTTGGCGGTACTCCCGGAGTGCAACCCGTTGTTTTTTTTTTTTTAAGTCAATAATATGATTTTCTTCCAAATTTTTCGGCACCTACAATGTGCGGCATCTTCGAGATTACATAAAATTAAGGCTCCCACAGACGAGAGGCCGATCGTTTCAGCTGGAACTGACGTCAGTTCGGCCTGAACGGATTCGAGCACACACACGGAAAAAATCGCATCCAATCCAATTTACGTCAGTTCGGCCTGATCTGATTCGTGCCCACACACGGAACAGTCGCATCAGCACAGAACACTTATTACTCGCGGAGCGCATCAGTCCATTCTGGTTTGCCGCGCGCTACGGTCGTGTTTATCAATTTTGTATTTAAACACCGCGAAAACTCATACAACGCTTGTACACGATACACGCCCGCACGGCCGCGGCTCGGGCAAGAACTGAAGCGATTTGTCCACACACGGTTAGGACAGGCCGCGCGTTCAGGCCGATCGGTCACGCCAGAATTAATGTTGCCAACTTAGTTATTTTACAAAATTTTACTAAATTGAGTATTTTATTCCCTCCTTGGTAGAAATTTAGTTATTAGTAGTGTTTAAGTAGGAAAGAGCCAGACAGTAATGATATGCAAAATAGCTACTAAATACGTAATATTTCCTAGTATATTTTAATTTAATGGTAAAATTTATGATCAAATTCAAATAATGAAAAAAAAATTAATATAATAAAACCTAAAATGCAGTGGTTTTTGGGGGGCTTCAGGAATTCCTAAGTTAAGTAGCTTCTTTAGTAGTTTTTTAATAGTTTTAGTAGAAATCGATATGAGTTTAGTAGTTTCACAAAAAAAAGAGCTGGCAACACTGGAACGAATCGCTTTAGTCCGTACGGCCGCCTGATGCGATCTCGAAATTGCACACACACGATACGATTTTGCATCGGTTCAGGCCGAACTGAAGGCAGACCGGACCATGTATGGGGCCCCTTAGTAATGACTGTCGTGCATTTGAGAGAATAATTTGCGCAGATAACATTATCGTAACTTAACCGTGTGTGATACCTTAAGATACTATAATATTGATATACTATACTAAGATATACATGCATCTTAAGATAAAATATTATAGTATTTTCAGCGTCTGTGGCGCCCTTAAAAAGTAAAAAATCTTAAGCCTTTATAAGGCGATCCATTTAGCTATGAGAATAGTCGTCGATCAACGCCTCCGAGGAATTCTCGTTTCAACTCCTAGAACCGAGTGAAAAGAACTAATCATTTCTATCCATCTCCAAGTAATAAGATTTTAAAAGCACTAAGAAACATGGAAGCTACAGAGGAAAGGGTTCCTTTGCTTATTCATACAATGTACATTTATTCTGTACAAGTGGTTTATCGAATAATGTACAAACAAACAAACATACCTCGGGAATAACCCCTCGTATGGCCAATGTTTCTGAAATGAAATTGTTTTGAAAAGATTTTATTTTACTTCCGTTGATAATATTTTGTTTGTGTTACTCTGAATAATAATTATGAAGGTTGCACTTTTTTTTTTCTTTGTAGTAAGTAAGAATAATAATAACTCCCCCACACCGTTATCGGTGACCAGCCAGCTGCACAAAAGTTATTTTATAGTGTCCGAGTGTGTGCACAGTACACAAGAGCATTCTCTCTTCCTTTACTCTCGAAACCCAGTGGGACGGATGATCGACACGACTGGCGAGAGATCAGGCGCAGGTCCGACTTTTTACATGACGTCGCGTGGATCATCTTTCTTGTCAGACAATCAGATGATCAGCCTGCATTGTCCTAACCAAACTTGGAAACAACATTTTTAGAAACGCGTGAATCGAACTCACGACCTCCGAGTCTTATGCCCTGTGCCAAGCTCAAAACCACTGGTCCACGGAGGCTGTTAAGTACCAGCCGTCGCGCGAGATTTTCCTAGAATTTCTTGACTACGTGACAAAAACTGAAACACCCTCCCTCCACCCGGTAACCTAGCGTAGTACTTTGAGGACCCCCCTTCCCCCCCAAATAGGTCACGTAGTATGGGTATGTTCCCTTATTCAAATCTCCGTAGAACTCTACAGTAGTAATCGTAAACGGATTGTGATTCAGGACAAGTGCTATTATTACGAGAACGTCTTGGCTTGCGCCGAAATGATAAATATATTGTCTCGCGAACAATAGACGAGATTATAGCCCGCTGTACAGCCAGCAGACGTCAGTTTTGTGGAAAATTATTTCGGTAGACAGGTAGAAAACAGTCTTCTGGAAAAGATTATTATAGGTACGAGTATTTGATGCGGAATAGCGAACAATGTTTTGAATTTAGCAATTTTTTTTTAATAAACAAGTCGTACGCTTAGGCCGATTGTGCGTCTCTATCGCTTGTTCCGCGCTCTCGCTTGCACACTTGGCTCAGGCGGAACGTGACAATTAGGTGGATCGCAGTATTATAATGTATCTATGGCAAAGAATATATATTACTAACGTGTCTATGGTGGATCTTGCCAATTTTTCATCGATTTATCACGGTTTTTTTAACTATATTTTTTTATTATGTTATTTAGTTATTACGTCAAATACGAATTTTTGCTACGATGGAAAAACGGAAAAATACTCTTCAGATTTTAGATCGATCTATCCATCCATCCATCCTCAAAATTTTCGTATTTATAATACGAGTAGTAGGTAGTAGGACTGCTAAAAACATAAACTTTTTGGTTCGTTGGATGGTTTTACCGACCGTACAACGAGCGGTGAATTCTCACGGCTTATATTCACGGGCCCTATTTGAATTTGAAGAGATCAATAGATCGGTATTAAATATGAGAAGAATCAACCCCCCCTAAATATTGGGAATGGGAATTCCCGGTATTGGGAACATACAAACAATGGACGATTATTGTTCACGCGTGTATTGTCCTGTGGTGGAATTTGTTCATTTGTATGAATAAATTCAGGGGATGACATGAGTACCTGTTAGGCTGGGTCCTGGGAGTTGGGAGTTGGGACTGTATTTATCCGGAATCCGTAAGGCCGGGGAAAATTCAGAGCATTGTTTGGCGGACCAATCAGCGCAGTCCTGAATCGCGCTATCGAAGTTTATACGACAGCTGAAGCCCCCACTACTCCCATAACTGAAAATAATAATGCGCTCAGAGTGCTTTGTGAGTTTTTCTTTTCGCATTCGATCGTAAGCGCGTTTGGCGGATAGGAATTTGTATGTGATTCGCATTGTTTCTCGCGTTTACAACTAGGTGGCGCTGTACAAATCACATACAAACTAGTAAACGGCAAACTCGCTCACGATCGAATGCGAATAGAAAAACTCACAAAGCACTCAGTGTGCTGAGTGTGAGTCTCACAATTTTTTTCGATTACTTTACTACCTTGTAAATCGAGTTAGCGCAAATCGAATCGAAAATTAAAAGCTAACGAGTGCGAGTCATTATCCAATCTAACTAATCGAACGCGTTTCCTCACCGAGAGTACGCTTTATTATTTTTGTTATATTGGTAGCACGACTTCACTGTGAGATTAACCGTCCAAATTGAATGTCATTTTCACTGTATTATTTTGTTAAGAAGCTGCTGTCATCAATATTGTGACGGGTTATATCGAGTGTTATTGTTTGTGACACTGACATAAGTCGCCGAAATTTTGAATTTTATTTGCAAAGCATTTTACACAATTTTACATTTCGTTTATAATAAATTGTATTTAAACATAAAAATTATGAAAACAAGTTTTTCTCAGTTTGATACTATAATAACATTCATGGAACAGTAAGTGTGACAATCGGTAAACAATAATGTCCAATAAAGGATCGAAAGATGCACGAGCTCTTGCTTCGCGTTTTGCATTAAAATTGCTGTCGTCTTGAGGTTGAGCAGCCGCAAACATCCTCCACGCGAAAAAAAACGTCCTGCCATAGCAAATTAATTGCTAAAATGTTCTTTTATAAATGCTTTTACCGCAATTCACTACCTAGTCACTAAGAAATTGGAAGTGAGCGCGGGGTGGCAACTTTTCGACGTCGTTAACACAAATTTACTATTCGAATGTCAAAATGTGCAACTGGCACTAGCAAGACTTTTGAAACAACCAATCAAAGCGTTGAAACACCCACATTCGAACGTGAGTGTGAGACGACGCTCGATTAGTTAAAATCCACAAAACTCACACTCGCTAATTATGTTTCCTATTTTTGCCACTAGGGGCGTTGTTTCGATACCATACAAATTGTAGTTTACTTTTTCATGTCGAGTAGTGATAAAAACTCGCACTAAGCACACTGATACCAAGTGGACTTTTACCGCCGAAAACTACCTCGTGCTCGAGGGGATTCATTGTGTAAAACCACCGGGAAAGCAGTCGACCCTGAGGATGACCAAAGGACAAAAATAAAACTCGTACCTAAGTTATTGTTGTTAGCGGACATAAACGTATTATAGACGAGGTATGTTGAGGGAAAAACTATCCTCACTTAAATGGCCCCATCCGCCCGCATAAATATAGTATCTGATATCGCACCGGAACAATGTACTTTTTCGGGATAAAAAGTAGCCTATGTTTTAATCCAGAACCTAAACTACTACCATACCAAATTTCATCGAAATCCGTTGCATAGTTTTAGCGTGAAAGAGTAACAAACATCCACCCATACATCCATCCATCCATCCACACAAACTTTCACTTAAACAATAGTAGTAACTACGAGTTACTGGCCAGTAGGATTACCTAGATCCAGTGATCTAACGATCTGGACTATTTCTTGTTGTCTCTTTACTGGACAGTTCCAGTAAAGAAACATAACAAGAAATAGTCCAGTGGAGCAAAGGAAAAACACGAAACAGAACAAGTCTCGTTTGGTCACACAACTGTGTCAAACTAACAAACTTACTTACTACACGGTTACTGCTGTTGTTTCTTTATTAAACCAGCGCATAATAAACAACACGTAGCAAACATGGTATTGCTGCAACATATTTGAAAAAAAAAACCAGCCAAGTGCGAGTCGGACTCGTGCACGAAGGTCCCGCGGGTCTAAAAAGGCCACTTGCGCAATATCATCGTAATATTGCTATTTGACACTAAAGCAATTCTGCTTGTAAATCTGTCAAATGAATGCATTTCAGCCAATTTCTGCATACGAATTGTATCCAAATCATATTATGAATTGCAATTCAAGTGGCCATTTTACGATCGCTGTCATCTTTCATAATCATAACAAGAATTGAAAATGAATTGCCAAAACGGCCTTTGTAGACCTGCAGAACTCCCGACTCCCGCTCAAAACGGCAATAAATCAGGATCGTATTATCGAAACCCCCCTTTCAATATTTGTTGTTATAGTGGCAAGAAAAACTTCATCTGTGAATATTTCAACTGTCTAGCTACCACAGTTAATGAGACACATGGACGGACAGACAGATAGACAGGGAAGTGTCAGTAATAGGGTATTTGCCCCTTGTGTACGATACTATAAAAATGTATATGTCGCATCCGGTCATAAAGCGGAAACGAAACTACAAGTGTGCCCTCTATTAGAAACGTGTTTGGCGCGCTTTGACGGAGTCTAGTCTGAAGTTCGTACAAGCGACGTGGTGGGGATGTGGCCTTGGTGTGGTGTGCCTACCACGTTAAGA
Source organism: Glaucopsyche alexis (assembly GCA_905404095.1). NCBI lineage: Eukaryota > Metazoa > Arthropoda > Insecta > Lepidoptera > Lycaenidae > Glaucopsyche > Glaucopsyche alexis. The sequence continues at coordinate 1,883,363 of FR990060.1, forward strand.
GAATGAGCTATCACATCTCGAGTAGTCGTTGTTCGGGCAACAAGCCTAGGAACTGTCCATAGTTTCGTTTTAGTGCCAGTGTTAAAGTATAGTGATTATGTAAGGTGTAGTACATTGATAAAGAATTGTAATTCCGAATAAACAAGTGATATTGTAAGTCTGTAATAATTCTCTTTGCACGATTTACCCATGGAAGCCCACAATAGCTATATCTCAATGGTATAGATCCAAAATCATGAGCCATCAGACGACATCAGAATCGGGATCAAGTCGTGCAAAGAAAAAGAAAATGCTTGTTCCGAAAAAGTGTGGGTAGTAAAAAAAAAGTGTAATCTAGCCCGCACAAAGGCTACAAAAAGTGATAACAATCATTGCGAATGATGTGGATCGAGTTTGGCAGTGTGTACAACAAGGAAGCACGCCATGCATACGGCGTAATTGTGAAACTATGGGACAGCAGTGAATTGAGTGCTGCAAGGTGACCTTGTACCAATAACCCTTTGTTCGTGCTCGCCACGAAGACTGGATTAAGATGGAGTTGAAGTACACACAAAACAGCGGTGACGAGATGACGACAGTGACATGACGTCTGTGACGTCGTGACACGAGCGCGGTGGCAGCTCAACGACAGGCTTTGGTTACGAATTCGGTGGTTTTGGTAAAAGGTGGTAGCCAACTTTATAACTTTTAAGACATTCAATCAAAGCATTCAATACACTAGTGATTTATTTCGTGTTTCAAGTGTCCATGAAATTGCTTGCTTACATCTCAAAATAACCTTTACAATTTAGTGTTCTGTTGTTTTGCTGTTCTGTTTTGTGCAGATGGACGTTAGACTGGGCAATGCATAGCCGCGCCAAGAGGACAAGAAGCGGCGCTGCGTGACCGAGAAGCAGCAGCGTGGGCGGCGGCTACCTCCACGGCGGCAGTGCCAAATGGATGTGCAGTGTGCTTCTTGTGGACTGGTCTAATCGCTTCAATGATGCGAACTGGTTGTATCGAACTTTACTTATTTCATTATAGGGTTCTAAATTATCCTGGTTTTATAACCAAAGTATTATGAAAAAGAAACAAAGTAAATGAGCAGAAATAAACGCAAAGTAAAAACGAATACTCAGTACATACGACATACGTCTTACAGACTCATTATTATTACTGTTTGATTAACCGAAGTGCATTACGCTTGAATATAGCAGTAGTTACTAAAATCTAAATTATTTCTGGTAATTAAAAATCATTGACATTCCATTTAATGATATCACATTGTACTTTGTATAAAATGACAAGTCACGGCAGTACGTGCAAGTTGTAAACAACTCTTGCGAAAACAAAGACAATCCTTATCAATTGCAGGTATTCCTGAAAAACAATAGCTGGTGCACTGCGTAAACAAAATCAGTTGACGTGTACTTTAACAATGTTTAGGCGATATTAGTTTGAAACGACTTCAATTAAGTTTTACGTCTACCTATTAAATATTGAAACTCAACTTTGTACTTGGTTTTTAATCACAGTACATACAGTTTGTAATAGTCTTATTCCTTATTTGGCGTTACTGCACACGTAGTAAGAGAAATGAATCATTGGTCAGTTTCAAAAGTGACTTTAAATAATGTCATGTATGTTGTTATTTATTCTGAAAATGTCTAAAAGAATTGTTAGATAACATGATAATAAGTTCTAGGACATTCGCAATTCGCGAGAAAACTCTGTCAGCTTATGATATCGTCGTTGTAAGCTGTAAAGATATTACATGTTTGTCAATTTATTACTTTTTAGACTAGGCCGATTGGAATGATTAAAAGTACAAAAATAACATGATATTATTGTTTATGTCATAGGTCCATGAGCGTGTATCACTATAGGTTTCGGAAATTATAGGAAATAATAGTTTTGACAACAAAAAGAAAAGAAATTAAAAGAAATGATTTGACGGTTTCAGAAGTTGCGGTATGCGGTAAGCAGGTGCCTATGGCTGGTGTTGATGGTGATTGCAGCAGCACACGCTCAACGGTTCAGTTGCTGTGACTGAGGCAGATAAGAAAGCGCTGGTGATGACGGTGATCGCGGCAGCACACACTCAACGGTCCAGTGGCTGTGACTGAGGCGGATAAGAAAGCTCTTCGGTGGACTCCAGTGAACTTTGGTGAACTTGATTATCATGTAAAAGGTTGTAAACGCACTTGAAAGTCTTCTGGTATAGTCAGACTGTAAAAGCCTTTTCCTCATTCAATCAGTTTGATTGTTGAAAGGAAATTAAATTAACTTTATTGCATAATTAAACCTGACATGTTTATCTTGAAGAAAAAGGAAATCCATTTTCTAGCTATCGCAGTTCTTGAGATACAGCCTGGTGACAGGCAGACATATAGCAAAGTCTTAGATTTTTATGTTCCTGTTTTACTTTTGGATACGGAACCCTAAAAAGAACGTATTTGTACATAGTTTGGACAATTTTTGTGCTGTTATTTTATGTACAGGTTCAGTATTCGAGCGATGCGACGAGACGCGATGCGACGCGACGAGACGCGACGCGACGAGACGAGACGAGACGAAGTGCAGCAGGTGGTGTGGGCCGTGCGACGGGGTGCCGCGGCGGCCAGGGATCTGCACTCTGTACTTCATTGAAGTATCAGATTTGGAACTAAAATTATTTGGTGAGCGTAATTGTTTATCTCGTGACTGTAGTGTGATGACTCGGTAGTCTTTTAAATGAACACATTTTAAAAGATCTTAGTGTAGAAGAAACATTGATTTGTTTTATACAGTAACAGAGATAGTACAATAATACAAGTTTTGAAAAGCAGTAATGCGGAAGTAAATAGATTTTCGATTAGTGATTTTGTTGCGGTTTAGTCACAGGGATGACAAACTATGTATGTGTGTGTGTTTGTGTATTACACTAAGTCACAGGGATGACTATTCAACATATTTGTAATGGTCACAGGGCTGACTATCGTAGAACACTTGTAGTCACAGGGATGACTACTCGACATATTTGTAATGGTCACAGGGCTGACTATCGTAGAACACTTGTAGTCACAGGGATGACTACTCGACATATTTGTAATGGTCACAGGGCTGACTATTGTAGAACACTTTTTAATATTACAAATCACAAAATATTGAGTTAAAAGTAAAATGATTATTGATAAAAGGAGTTGAGTTTGTTATGAGACAAAATAGATAAGGTCAGGTATAGCCGAGCGTGAACGATACTGTGTGGTATTTTCTTTTGTTTCAGACTAGCACACACGGGGACGTGTGCTACACAGGATGGCCGTGTCGCATCCGGTCATAAAGCGGAAACGAAACTACAAGTGTGCCCTCTATTAGAAACGTGTTTGGCGCGCTTTGACGGAGTCTAGTCTGAAGTTCGTACAAGCGACGTGGTGGGGATGTGGCCTTGGTGTGGTGTGCCTACCACGTTAAGAGAATGAGCTATCACATCTCGAGTAGTCGTTGTTCGGGCAACAAGCCTAGGAACTGTCCATAGTTTCGTTTTAGTGCCAGTGTTAAAGTATAGTGATTATGTAAGGTGTAGTACATTGATAAAGAATTGTAATTCCGAATAAACAAGTGATATTGTAAGTCTGTAATAATTCTCTTTGCACGATTTACCCATGGAAGCCCACAATAGCTATATCTCAATGGTATAGATCCAAAATCATGAGCCATCAGACGACATATATTATAGAAGTAAAATATGGGAACCGTTTACTTATCGGAAAAGCTCGCCAAGACGAGGCAAGTGAAGCGTAAGGGCACTGACAGACGAAATTTTCTCGAAGCGTATCGTCGATTTTTTTTATAACGTTTTGAAAGTAATTTACAGAATTCATCTATATCTCTTATCAACTAGCTGTTGCCGGCGACTCCACCCGCGTAAATATAGTTTTTTCGCGGTCGCGACTACGTGAGTGATGCAAACAGTAGATAAAACAATACTTAATGTAGATAAAACAATACTTAATGTAGTATCATGCTAAAATTTCAGCTCGATCGGTGCAGAACTTTTTGAGTTTTTGAAGCGTACACAAACCAACATAACATTTTTATATATATAGATATCTATAATATATCAATATTACAAAGAAAAGTTTGTTTGTTTGTAAGTTTGCATTGAATAGGCTCCGAAACTACTGGTTCGATTCTGATGAAATTTGGCACAGATATAGAATACAAATGTCATGGGATACTCATCCCAACTTACCTGTCCGGTAGTTGTGGTATAGTATACGGGTATGCGACTCCGGCTTCCCTAGCTATTACTGTCCTATCCCTTGCCCTCCTGGGCGTTAATATCCTACATTCCTAATTTCCCCCTCTAACTTACCAATCTTCCTTTCCACACCACCTATCCTTCCCGTTCCCTATTCCTACCCTCTCCACCAATCCGTGAGAACGCAATGGATAATCATAAAAATAATTTAATTATCCAAAATGGCGGCGATGTGGTTCGCCACCCATCACGTCTCGTTCTCGCGGAGGCGAAAAGTGGCCCATGGAGAGCCGCTTCGCTACGTTGAATGTAAGAGGAATGGATGGTAAGAATGAAAGTGAGCGAAGCGAAACAAGTATGTGAGGATCGTAGCAAGTGGAAAGAAGTGGTCTCTGCCTACCCCTACGGGAAAGAGGCGTGATTATATGTATGTATGTAGAATACAGCACGGGGAAGGACATAGGCTACTTTTTACTGCGGCAAAATGTACGGTTCCGTTGAGATTTCCTTTTGCGCGCACGAAGTCGCGAACAACATCTAGTAAATCATATTCGTATGCCTTCGAATAGAGACAAACCGTAATATTAGTTGTCCAGACTTTAGTACATGAGAATTACTTTTTAGATAGCAAATTAGAGAATACAAAACGCGGTCGCCAAACTTAAATAATACGGGCATTATTTAAATTTCACATAGCCACCTCACAAACGAAACTGTTCTGTTTCGGACAGTAGTGTAAATAAACTAATAAAAAAGTGAGGATAGTTAGTTGAAAATTGAAACTAAATTAATTTGCAATTTGCCAAGGTTTTTTTTTTCAAAATTCTTAGATAAAAAGACACCTAATGCCACCTATCGTCCAATCTGCATGAGACTGCAGGCTCCAATCTGCAGCTTGTCCATTACCACCATAGATACCACCATACAGATATTGGCTGTGTTCCGCGGAAAATACCGCTAACAAAAAAACGTAAGCAATTAGTATGGCATTTACTATGCAAAATAGCAGATTATGTGAGTAGTATTAATAATAATATAATAATATCTATGGACGCTTCACACCACGTCAATCTGATCCCGTGGTAAGTTCTCGAGGAACTTGTGTTACGGGTACCAGACAACGGAAATATATTTAATACTTTTATATTATACACATATTTAATACACATCCATGACCCAGGAACACAGAAAAACTGTTTGTTCCTTCGGCGGGATTTGAACCCGCGACCTCCGGCTTGAGCACCAACACGCTCAACCAACTGAGCCACAGAGGTCGTCAATTTGTTTTGTAGTTATTATTAAGTAAGTATTGAAGTTAGCAAACGTGTCTTGGGCGATAATCTGTATTTTATCGCTTTAGCGCTAGCAAGCGCTAACAAGCGTTATTTTCCACGGAACACAGCGGTTTTACTAGTATCATAGACTAATCAAATTACTATAGACCGACAGATCCCATACAATAAAACGTACACGAAAAAAAGGTCCGGATTCTGGTTAGGTCTAGATGGCGTTAGTTCCTAGCACGAAAATCAATAAATTGCACAAATTAGCGAAGTAAATCAATTATGTTCTCTTTTAAACAAGAAAAAATATTTTTCAGTCTCTTTCCAGTGTGATTTTAAAGTTCAAAGGCTGATATTTGATAATTGTCTCTAAATCCTAAAAATTAAACTCAGTAGCTTGTTTTTAGACAATTATGGTAGATGGCGTAGTATTAGGGTACCAAATGTGATCACTAGATGGCGCGCAAAAGCATCGAATTACTCATAAAAGTAGGTACCTACTTATATAAAGTATAAACAGGTACAATACAATGTTGTTTAATGTAGATATTGATCATAATAATTATTGTAGCTAGGTGTTGTCCGCGACTTCGTTCGCGTGAATATGGGTTATCGCGGTTGGATAAAAAGACAACGTTAATTATTATGAAAACAAAACTAAATATGTACCTAGGTACCTACCTATCATAAAAAATAATACAACTCTTTAAAATACCAAGAAATCTTATTTTGCTTAAAATACCGACCTATTTAATAGAAAACTACATGAAATCAAAGTGTAACTTAATTAGAATATTGAATTAAACGATAAGTAACCGCAATAAAAATCAAAAATGTTTGAAATTACGGTTGACAAGTCATTTTGCAGTCGCGGACAGATCAGGTGAACTTTATTTTGAACCTTATTGCTAAGGTATAAGGTTGAAAATGATACACCGTATCTGTCCGTACGCTCTATGCTTTGGCATAAGAGCGTTTCAAATTTTTATAAAGTTTTTCATCGTACTAGCAGGCTTAGCATGACGTGGCGACGCGAGCCGAAGAAATAAATTTAAAGAAGAAATATTCTATATATTATAAAGACTGAAACTAATTGTCTAGGAGCGCCATGATGTGGAGTAGTTGACATTATTGTAAGACTAGATGTTGCACGCGACTTCGTACGCGCAAAAGGAAATCTCGCGGTAACCGTACATTTTGCCGCGATAAAAATTAGCCTATGTCCTTCCCCGTGGTCATTATAATCTATATTTGCTCCAAATTTCATCAAAATCGGTCCAGTAGTTTCGGAGCCTATTCAATGCAAAGAAACAAACATACAAACAAACAAACAAACTTTTCCTCTTTATTATATTAGTATAGAGTATTTGACGTTAAATGAAGAAAAAGTTTCTACTTTAGCCGTCAAAAGAGGCCATTTTTTGAGCTCATGCTCGGAAAGAAAAGAAATATTTTTTCTCATAACGACGAAGCATCAACCTTACTGCCTTACAATAAGACCTATTCTGAATTCCGAATGGTATTAACGTTTCTGCGATCTCTCATTTTGTCGATTCTTCGGTATTTCTTGCAGGCTTAGCATACACATCCAATGTGCATGCTAAGCCTGCTAGTCTGTGTAACAAAAGAGTTGAAAAAGGATTTCATGTGTCATATTATAATGACTAATGACACTGACATTTGACTCGATACTCATGTGTACGATTTTGAACTCTATTGTATTAGCACAGAGTTCTATTTTTAATTAATTAATTCTCTGAAACCGAAACATAGCAATTTCATTGCTTTTATTGCCACAATTGTGATATACGCACTTGGTAGATATGATCGCCGATGGGTGTTTGGTCGGCGGCGGCGCGCCGACTTTTTTGGGTCGGCGGCGGCGGCGTCGGCGGCGTGACCTTGAAAGGGTTGAAGTTTGTACTTGGTAGTAAAAAAAAGTGTAGTTCATTCATAACTGTAAAATACTTTTATTTATTGGGTTACATACAATTTCAATGTAATACAATTTATGACACTTTTTTTTAGTGATGAAAAAGACAACGTAATAGTACATATTCAAAGTAGGGACTACTTTGGAATTAGAGTTAACTGTGCTTTGATTCCAAAGAGCGTAATCACGTCGAAGCCATTTATATAACTGACTGCGTAGGCTCTCTAGTGAACAACCAATAATAGCAGAAATCTCAGCCTGAAACACGGTGCAAAATCTTTTAAACAAGCATGTCTGCCTGTAGGTGGCACGCCCCCGTAGTCCAGCGCCATCCCGGTTGTCTTTCCTAGATCTGTCCGTGAAATAAATTATGTCCTTAAGGTGAACATTAATTGGAACCGAGTCATCCCTAGAAGTTATGAAAACTGGTATAGGGGCATTTTCACGAAATTCAACTAAAATTAAGGGTTTTTTTTACTGTTGCTTATTTGACTTGATAGTGGTTTCATCATATTTTTATATGTTTTTTGTACTGATAAATCTACTTTATTTTCGACAAATAGCTTAATTTGTATATAAAAATCAATTATTAAGTGGACAGTGCAGCAAAATTATGGTCAGTTTGGTGACACTGAAAAACGGCTGTAATATTTAAAATAAAGACACTAGGCCATTATTTTTACCTTAGATTAGTCCGAAATATTCACATTTATCATAAGAAAATAAATTTTAATCTAAAAATTATTTCAGATTTCTTAAAATTGAGATTTAAGTTCGGTTTGGTGACAAGTGGTGACAGTGCGATCATTATTTTCTTTCTAGTTTTAAATTCAGTAGCCTGATTTTTAATTTGTAAATTGTATATACAATATTAAACTATGCGAAACAATTTAATAAAAAAAGTAACTAAATAATGTTTAAAACAAAATTAATAAAATTTTTACAAACCACAAGCAAAATGGGACAGTCACCAAACTACATCTAAAATCCTCAGGGCGAGGCTAGATAATATACAAATTGGAAATAAAAGTCATATTTTTTATAAATACTAGAAACATTTATTAGTTATTTTTATTACGCTTAAGCGTTAGTACTTATATTATTATATTGATATATTTTTAATTTTTTTTTATACGAATTCCGAATACTATATAGAATACGAATGGTTGGTAGAAGAGGTCGTTAAAGGAATGTGAATGTTTACCGATACACGCTGTACTTAACAATGGATTAATTTTCAATTGATTTATGCATTTTAATCAGAACTTTATACAACGATTGTTGATCAGAAACTAGTTTAATATACATGGAATCGATTTAATATTATAAAAAAAATTACATATTCATGTCCACACACAATATAACTTTTAAAACGTATGACAGCGTAAAAGTGAGGGGGCAACTTTTTAGTGAAAATGCCCATAGCCTCTTGAAGCTATGCACCTTGATCAAGGCGTCAGATGTCATAGCCATGACAGGTCTCTCAAGAAGAGATTGTTGCAGTTGTTCAAGTAGGGTGGAGGCCCATCTCCGGGAGAGGATGGGAACTTCCCCGGCTTAGCTTATTCCGGCGCCGAGGGGACGCTCCAGTTTGCCAGAGTGGCCCTTACTTGTGTTGGAAGTCCGGTCCCTACAGAGGTAGACTGGCCGGTCGCGGGAGGTGTCCTGTGCCAGACAGATCCGGGACACTCCCCTTATAGCGGCTGAGAGCAATCCGCAGGTTTAGTTTTAGTGGGTAAACCGAGGAGTCGCGTCGGGAACTCCACATACCCCCGGGTATCCCAGCCCGGGAAGGGCGTAACAACCTTTCCCCCATGAGAACAAAAAAGAAGGATGGAGGCCCGTTTTATCCTACCTGCCATCATGATCCTGAGAACAACCTTCTTAGCCTCCATCCATAATATGAATAAGCAGATACCACACTGTGACAATCGCCTCACTATAGCTGTGTATAGCCTAGCGTAGTATTGCCTTCGACCGAAGGCTTCATTTAGAGCTAAGTCTTAGGCAGGACCACAGAGCACATCTAGCCTTTTTCATAATGTCATCGATGTGTTTATTGCAATTAAGTCCCATAATATCTAGGATCACTCCAAGATATTTGACCTCGCTTGCAAAACGTGGTAGTTTTCCCGAAGAGTGTTGGGGGTTTTAGTCCCTTCAACTTCCTCTTATTGGTGTTAGGTATCAAGACTGTCTATTGGCGGTGACTGTTAGCTTGACCATTTTTCACCAATTTTGCACCTAATTGCATTAGTCTAGCGACAACTGATGTACGTTGGCCCACCACTAGTATCAATAAGTCTGAATAGAGCTTGGCTCTCGACTACAAACATAAAAAGTTGTTTTCAAGTTTGGTTAGGACACTGCAGGCTAATCACCGGATTGTCTGACAAGAAAGGTGATCCATGCGTCGGATAGGCATGTAAAACCTCGGATCAGCGCCTGATCTCTCGCCAGTCGTGTCGGTTATCCGTCCCACTGGATTACGAGAGTAAAGGAAGAGAGAGTGCTCTTGTGTACTGCGCACATACTAGGGCACTACAATAACAACTGCTGGCCATTGGCTAACACTAAAATCGGTATGGGGAGCTATTCTTAGTATTAGGTCGTCAGCGTATCCTTGAGCATATAACCTTCTATTGTTCAGTTCTATTAGCAGCCTATTCACTACCAAGGACCACTCCAGCGGCGACAGTACCCACACCTCTCTGTGGGCATCCTTAGGTCAACCTGCTCCTGAGCGTCAACCTCATGATAGTTCATCAACTACTCAACAACAGATTAGCGTCATCACGCTACTATGTTGTTTAGCGTAGCTTTGATCCACTCTATAGTAATTCTTGAAGCCAGACTGTTAGGGTAATAGATCAGGTTTAGTTTTTGCCGAACGTACATTCAATATCTAGGAAGGCGCAAAACGCAAACTTCTTATCCTCAATGGCTTTATCAATGCGATCTAATAGCTCGATCTACTAGCTCCATCAATTCAGTAGATCCTTTCTAGTAAGCATTTTGTCTTTTATGCAGAACTCTTTCGATGAGATAGGTGTACATGAAATAAGTAAGGCATGACTCAGGTAATATGAATGCTCAAATATTTATTATCATGGTATTTTGACATTCTTCTAACATAAAATTAAGTTAATGAATGATGATAATAATAATTTTTTTGGTTAAAATATACCTATAAGTAATAATAAATTAATTGTGGACTAGTTAATATAAGTATTTGGACGTCGTTAATGCGACAAAATATGCGGTCTACTATAAAAATTGTAACACCTATTGTAACCATATTTTTACCAAATAAACATCATTTCATTTCATTTCATAGTCACTGACTGAAATTACACGTCATTATGACTATCCCTCTCGCTCACTCGCGCGCGCGCCGATTATTTTTCGCGGCGGCGGCGGCGCGGCAAAATCGGCGGCGGCGGCGGCTCGCTGGCGCGGCGCTCATATCTAGCACTTGGTATACATTTTCTCCAAGTTGTTTATGGAAAAAGCTTTCCGAATTTTTAAACAAATAGTCCGAATCGTAGGCACACAAAGTCTATAATACAAGCGCAGGTCAACAGGTCGGAGTCCAGTAGGCAAAATAGGTAGGTAGGTAGGTACAGGTAGTAGGCAGATTATCAGTTCCGGTGGGCAAGCGCAATATCGTATTTGAAAGAAATCTAAAAGCAATTGAGAAAAATACAACAACACAACGAGGAACGCAATCAAAACAATCCGAACTCCGAAGTACGCAGTAGCTGCTGACTGTACGGAGTACGGACGGCGGACCGGCAGATCATAGTGTTGCCACTTTCCGTTTTAAAAGTTTAACAATTAACTTTATTTTGAAACCTACAATTTTCTTTTGTTCTGAGAATTTTTTATTTAAATGAAATTAAGACGTTATAAACTTTAATTCAAAGTACAAAAATCGAGTTACAAGATTGTTGTTTAGGTTAAGGTATAAAGATAGAGGTGTTTCAAATTATTAAAACGCCGTTAATAAATACTGGTTATTACAGAACCAAATAATATCTTGTCAAATAATTGTACACTTTATATAAACACTAATAAACAAAGCATAAGCATAAGTATCTGACGACCTCTGTGGCTCAGTTGGTTGAGCGTGTTGGTGCTCACGCCGGGGGTCGCGGGTTCAAATCCCGCCGAAGGAACAAAAAGTTTTTCTGTGTTCCTGGGTCATGGATGTGTATTAAATATGTGTATAATATAATAAAAATCTTAAATATGTGTATAGTATAAACATATTAAATATATTTCCGTTGTCTGGTACCCGTAACACAAGTTCTTCGGATACTTAGCTCGGGGCCAGATTGACGCGGTGTGAAGCGTCCATAGATATTATTATTATTATTATTATTATTATTATTTGAATATAATTCCAGAATGTTGGGTATCTATTTTATATGCATGGCAACATTAATTCATCCTCACACGCGCACGTAGAGAAATTTACAAATGAAGAAATTTTGTAGGTATAGGTAGGTCTTTATTAGCGGCTCAACCATAACTTGTTTAGCGCCACCTATTGACGTTTTTTTAAATATAAGATAACTTATGACGTACTTCAAACATAGTCCTAGAGATGGCGTTTTTATTTTTAAATAAATGGCTAATTTTGTAATTTGATACACTCAACGTCATCTAACGGTCAACAAGAAAATTAAAAAATGTCGTACGTTTTAATGTATGGGATCTGTAGGTCTATGTATATTTCGTCCATGCTAGTATACACCACACACGTAGAACCGTCATGCCAAACCACGCCCACACATGGTTTCAATCTACAGCATATGGTGAATGAATAGCATAATAGATTTAAGCGTTTCTCAACCTTTTTTATGTCGCGAAAAGCTAAAAGCCAAGGAAAAAGTTTTGCGACCCCGTCACGATTCTTTCGACGTTCGATACAAAAGATTCGTTCGAAAAACAAATATTTTGTACCTATATAATTTATAGTTTGTATTTATTATTTTTCAACAGACTGCGACCCCCTTTAAAAACAAACTCGACCCCCCCAAGGGTCACGATCCACCGGTTGAGGTCGTGAGGATAAGCGGTACATTATGTTTCTATCTCAGGTACTCTTTGACACCTGCCGCAGAAAAGATATAAATGGACACAGAAGTTCTAAGCTTTAGATCGATTCTCGTAATCAATTCAAACAATAATACATTTTCGATGCTGTATCAATTAAAACTGTAAAACGGTATTCTCAAAATACGTCAAACCAACGTTTAACGCGTTTCGATTGGCCCAAACTCCAAAAAAGAACCTCAATTCTCGTATTTAAAGTAGACTTTCATTTTACTTTGATTAGATTGAAAGTGAAGCGACGTGTTACCAAGAACGGATTTTATGAAATTTCGACCAATCAGAGCGCGTTTCACATTGGTTTAACGTTCATAAAAACACCGTTTGAGAGTTTTAGCGTATCGGTAGTCGGGACTTGATTGTAATTGTATTAATGCAGGTTTTATTTAGCAGAATTGTCCTTCAGTTTGTGTTAATTTTATATTATTCGATTCATATTAATTTATAATGCATCGAATATAAATAGAGTCTAGTCTAAGGTCAAATACGAGAATTGGTAATTCTGGATAAAGATACCGACATTTTTGCAAAATGGCCGCTCAGTTAGATAGAAATTTCTTTGGAACGAAACAGCGAGCAAAACCTAGTTAATAAATAAAACTACAGTTAGCCGGAGACTTATGTCTAAGTCGGCGGAATCCGATACCTAAGCAGGATTACCGGCTCGGGATCTTGGTCTAGCCGCTTACGTTTATCTTATCTATCTTTTTACTGAAATATTTTTATCTTACTTTAATATTAATACAACTTAACCCAGGGCATGTCAGGATATTATGTCTAAGGAGGGTTCCGTTATCTGTAGCCCATCCATCCGTAGCTAACGCGAATAGGTTTTCTAACATTGTCCGATTTCGCTTGAATCATTTTCTTAGAAAAAAATTAGTATGACCTTTTACATAAAAACACTTTGAAGGCCGGTTACTCGAAAATATTTGACTTTGAAAAAAGTAATTTATAAAACGTTGACTTTATTTAAATATAGACGATGGGATAAAATGAAAAAAAATATTAACACGCTTATATTAATATAAGCGTGTTAATATTTTTTTTCATTTTACAGGTGAAGTTAACTTCACCTGTATGTAAGCTTGTTTGCTTGTATCATGTTATCATGTAACTCTCTCTTGCGCGCCTGCTGCCTTCCTCGGCTCTGGTAGGTTTAAAACACGCTTGTTGAAAATAAATATAGTTTAAAAAACTAAAAAAACACGCTTTTGAAGAATATCGTACTAAAAAGTTGAAAATAATTTAATTTTTTTTTTTAAATAAACTTGAGGGAAAAGCGTGGGTCGCTCGATATACGAAAATTATGGCACAAAGCGCCCCACGCTTTTACCTCAATTATACTAGTATTTTTTATATACTACTATTTTAAGTTTATTTTTAAAAATTTTAAAATTATTTTCAACTTTTTAGTACGATATTTTTCAAAAGCGTGTTTTTTTTTAGTTTTTTTTTAACTATATTTTTTTTTTCATCCCCACTTCACATGTATGCGATTTTATGTAACTGTAGCAAATGGGCGGAATTGCTGCTTGTGATTAGTGATTACAGCAGTCGAATTCGACACTCACCGCGGATTCAGCTGTCGAGATTTGAAAATGTTCTAACCCCCTTACTAATAAACGCTGTCATAAGCTTGGAATAGTTATACAGTGTTTTGTCTTCTTCAATCGAATTAAAAATGTCACTTGTGTGACGGGAACAAAACACTGTATAACTATTCAAAGCTTATGACAGCGTTTATTAGTAAGGGGGTTAGAGAATAGACCAAGAATAGACAGGCAGAAGACATTCATGATGACAATGCGTCAACACGCAGCGGAGGAGTCACAAACTCACAAATTCATACATACACATTACACACATATAAATAAAATTAAAGTGTCTGTTTGTTATTTTAAATTATGTAACAGCTTTTTAAAATATATATGAAAGTAATACGGTACTTCCAAAAAACATTTTTTTTAATTTTTGTCTGTCTGTTTATTTCGACTAATCTCTGAAACGGTTGGACCAATTTTCATGGTGTAGCTTAGGCCACATTTATCTTACGGTTTTGTTTAAAAAAATAGAGTTTATAATATTATTATGATAACTATTCAACAAAGTTAATTCGTGCTATATCCTAGTAGCTCTTTTGCGTTTTATTCAAGCAATATTTTCCCAAAATGGAACACCAGAAAGTAGGTAGATAGCACCACATATGGATCACTCATTCCATAGGTACTTGAGTTAAGAAAAAGTGGAGCAGAAATTTATAGCGAATACAAGTATTACAAGTACTCGGCAGTTTTTCCCCGAGTGCCCATTAGAGTACGATTGCTGATATTAAAATATTTTACCGCGGGCTCTCCGACTATAATATTGATGAGTTTTTAATGGGCCATCATCATCACTTTTTCATTTTTAGTTATGCATTTTTTTGTATAGTAAATTAGTTAATATTATTTTACAATTTACATAATTAATAGAGTTTAACTATCGAACCGCGTGGCAAAAGGTTGCGTGTGAATGATCACAGGCTAAAAACCTACATGTGCTTTTCTTTTCTTGTGAAGTTTATTGATAGTTTTACTGGCCATAATCATAAAATTACTAAAATTATAATATATAAAACTAACTACGACTTAAACATATTTACAAACTAAAAGAACTATACCTAAAGGAAAAATAGAACTAATAAAAAGTTTAATAATAAGCAGAAAGTTAAAAACTATGAACTCATTCATTAAAATCTTATCAGTAGTTTAGTAGCTTGGAAAAAGATACATACATAGACTGCCAAAATCACCCCTTCTCACTGGTGAATTTTAAAAAAAACTTTCACGTTCGTTTATAAATTTTGTTCGTTTTTAAATTCTTATATCAAAAATTCAAGTTTTAACTAACATTCGTATTTCAGAGCCTATTTTCTTAGACTATAAGTAGTAGTAGTAGTAAGATAGCGTCTAAGAATAATCAGTACCTACCCCTCTGAAGTTCGGAACACAATGGCTTTGAAAACGAAAATAACTCTAAATGTAGAGTTTGATATATTATAAACAATCATTAATTATTCATTATAAATTAATACATAAGTTGATATCATATAGATACGTATTTTGTTTTTATTTTTGATTAATTAACAAACAGAAAAAAAAACAGTTTATTAATTTTTATTGTAGCATAAAGGTCCGGACGCACTAGGCGGAACTGAACTTCAGCGGAACTGAGCGACACGTTTTGGTAAGTCGCACTGCAACTGCAGCGGCGCTACAAAAATATATTTAGTAGCTAGGCAACCTCCGAGCAAGATGGACGAATGGACGATTGAAATTTAAAAGGTTTTTTTTAATAAATATGTACCTACCATGGACGAATAAAACTATAGACTTACAGATCCCATACATTAAAACGTACGACATTTTTTAATTTTCTTATTGCCGTTATAGCCCAAGAGCTACTGAGAAATTTAGAGTAGGTAATTGAGGCACGATGAAACCTTGTCCTGTACTTCTCCTATTGTACCTCAACACGAGAATGCAGGCCTGGCTGGTCAGAAGCGGAACTTAGCCAAGTTACAAATTTTTGAAAAGTACATTTTTAATGCCAAAAATACATGTTTGAGGCGCTTTGAAATATTGATATACAGTTAGTATAATGTATAAGGAGTTGGGGAAAAAAAGGCCATGTAATTTAGTTGGAACTTTAACCTAGCCATGTCAGTTTAAAAGTAAATAAACTGGCTTTCGATTCATGATTTTCTGACATCTATTGGTCATTTTATGAACTGCAATATACGTATGGGCGAAAATGCGACATCTATGAAGCCCTCAAAGAACTACGTGGTCAAAAAATAAAATTGCGTATTGTGGAATAAACTTACTCGTCAAAATAAAACAAATAGGTATTAATGAAACAGAAATGGCATACGAACCAGCATAACCTACCATCTACATGTTTTAGATAATAGTTTAGTTAACTATAAACGTAAAAGCGACATCTAGGAAGAATCAAAGAACTACGTGGTCTTGATAATTTTCGCAAAGTCGATATGAGTCGTTTTTTATTGATTTTCCTATAAAAATCGAAGATATCCATTCGTTGTTTATACAATATTATGTGCAATAAAATTATATATTGTGCAATAGTCTAATTTACTCGACAAATTGTATATAAAAAACAAATCTAGACACGCGGTAGTGTGTCAAGCCAAGTTCAAGTAACAGAACTGGCGAGCGGCACCGTGTGTAATATTACACGAACCATTTGGAGCCCAAACGGTTATTTAGATATTAACGTCCAAAAATCGTCATTTTGATCACTGACTAACCTATAGATCAAAACTTTAACCCAGTTCCGGATGACCTAAAAATTCAATATTATGTTTGTTCGCAGATAACTTCGTCGTTTATGAACCGATTTTCAATTTTTTTTTGTGATGTAAAGGGTATAATACCAAGTTAGTCCGGTTGTCAAAAAAGTGGTGACCTGATGTTGGAATCCATAAGTAATTGAGGGAACTCCTCGAAATTTATATGGACACATATGGTGATTTTGACTTTTTCTGAACAAGTCTAAGCATGTGCTACCAAAAAGTAAGATTTTGCTCCAATGTATACCCTGGACCCAAAGGTACAGAACAGAACTCCTGACTCCTTATAGATACATGTTTGGGGATTTCGGCGTTGTTTAAAGAACTGCAAGCATATGCCACCATGTCAATAGGCATGTTGCCGAAAAAAATTTTTTTTAGACAACATGTTAATAAACAATCCAGAACCCATTTTTGTATATCTGAAAAAATAACTTAGATACAAACCATTGAAATTTACAATATGAAAGAGAGCGATATATTGACCTGTGACGTCACAGCCTGCTACTGCCATACATTTCTCATAACAAAATTTATGGCGGTAGCAGGTTGTGACGTCACGAATCGTTTTGCGAGAAAGAGATGGACAATATTTTTTATTTGCTTATATTTTTAATCCCGTCACTCTAAATACCTATTTCTTTCAGATTTATGTATCTTTAATCAACAATTTTAAAATTTAATTTGTATAACTGTGAAATTCCACACTAGGCAACATTCCTATTATTATGATATAAAAGGCTCTTCTCATAGTATTTTACACTAACTCGGAGATCTTTGAACATAACTCTGCCGTTTATGGACCTATTTGCAAAATTATTTTGTTGTAAAGGGTTTAATTCTAAATTGGTCCTTTAGTCACTAAAGTGGAAACCTGGATGCGATCCATGAGGAATCGAGGGAACTCCTCGAAATTTATATCGGTACATATAGAGATTTTGACTTTTACTCAAGTAACACAAGGCATATGCTACCAAAAAATAAGATGTTGCACCTTGGTGCTTTTGGGAACTCCTCTAAATTTATATCGACACACATAGTGATTTTGACTTGTACTGAAGTAACATCAGCATATGCTACCAAATAATAAGATGTTGCACCTTGGTGCTTTTGGATCTTTTGTATAACCTGGATCCAAAAGCAGTGAACAAAACTCCTCAGTCTTTAAAGATATGTGTTTGGAAATTTCGGTTTTGTTTAAAGAACTGCAAGCATATGCCAGTTTGTATCTTACAGTAATCATCATCATCTTATTAACAAATTAGTGAAAACTTAGCGCGTATTCAGTTATTCATTCGATCGTTTATTTTAGACGTTCTTAAGATGTATTAATAATAACTTAACAAAATATATCACAAAAAAGTATGAAATTATTATTTTTAAACAAAAAATTAAACCGACTTCCAAAGTAAAAATACACAAAAAAAATGAAATAAAACTTACTTTCTAAATTATTTCCCTTTTAAATTGGGCTAAAACTTTAACTATTTCTCTACTCAATCTTATTAATTTTGAAGTCGGTACCAGCAAATATGAACGTAAGTTCTATAAAATATTGTAGAATATTGTTTGGGCTGGTACCGATTTCAAAATTAAGAAGATTGAGTAGACAAATAGTAAAAATTTTAGCCGAATTTGAAAGGGGAATTATTTAGAGATTAAGTTTTATTTCATACTTTTTTGAGTATTTTTACTTTGGAAGTCGGTTTAATTTTTTGTTTAAAAATAATATGCTCCAGAATCCGAAACACCGGATTAAAATTCAGAGAATTAATTAATTAAAAATAGAACTCTGTGCTAATACAATAGAGTTGAAAATCGAACACATGAGTGTCGAGTCAAATGTCAGTGTCATTAGTCATATAATATAACACACGAAATCCTTTTTCATCTCTTTTGTTACACAGACTACCAGCAGGCTTAGCATACACATTGGATGTGCATGCATGCTAAGCCTGCAAGAAATACCGAAGAATCGACAAAATGAGAGATTGAAGAAACGTTAATACCATTCGGAATTCAGAATAGGTCTTATTGTAAGGCAGCACGGTTGATGCTTCGTCGTTATGAGAAAAAATATTTCTTTTCTTCCCGAGCATGAGGTCCAAAAATGTCCTCTTTTGACAGCTAAAGTAGAAACTTTTTCTTAATTTAACGTCAAATACTCTATACTAATATAATAAAGAGGAAAAGTTTGTTTGTATGTTTGTTTATTTGCATTGAATAGGCTCCGAAACTACTGGACCGAATTTGATGAAATTTGGTGCAAATATAGATGAGACCACGGGGAAGGACATAGGCTCCTTTTTATTGCGGCAAAATGTACCCCGGGATTTCCTTTTGCGCATACGAAGTCGCGTGCAACATCTAGTCTTACAATAATGTCAACCAGTGGCGAAGCGTGTATAGAAGCCAATTCCCATCGGCTTCCCTTTTGTGTTGGATACATTTCAGTAACTATGACAAATTATTTCGAAAACTAATTCACTACAGCAATTACTTATTGTACAAGCTATAGCGTGATGTAGGGCCGCGCGAGCGCCATCTATGCAACGGACATCACAATATCACATAACCCGATGAATAACGGCTTATCGCATTGTATAAAAGACCTTATTTCGTTCGAAATAAAGTTGAAATTTAAATATGCCGTCCTATTGAACGGCCAGTTCGAATTTTGAAAATCGTAATACGGTGTCTGAGGGTTTCAGTAATGAAATATATGTTTCATTCTATAATAGTCATTATTTCGTTTGTTTTAAGGTTAAATTCAAACTGTAGGCCTAATGGCTCTTATTACGTTTTGGAAATGAATGACAAAGTATTTGTATAATTTTATTGGTCGAAATTATCATTAAATAAGCCGCTCGGAGACCGGTTATGGTCTCTCATTGGTTGAAAATCCCAAACATTAGAAAATTTCTTTTGCCATTTTTATGCAAACGACAGTCGACTACATTCCATATTATGCGTTGTAATTTCGTTATAAATTATTCGCTAGTTTCTTGTATTATTGTAATTTGTAGTGTATACTGTAGTGTAAAATTTTATATTTATATTGTGAAGTGTACTTATTTGGATTGTAAATTGCATTATTGTGGTGAGTAGATTCTAGTAGGCATAGTATTTACATTATTGAAACGATCGTGAATTTCTTAAAATGGCGTTAATACATATTGAATCAAACGAAACTCTAACTCTGTACCGAAATAGATAGAATCCCACGAAGCAGCCTCTAGGTATGTATTTACTATGTACTTGTTTAATATGCATAAAGATTAAAGACCATAGTGGCTTCCCTCTGCGGAAAAACCACCCTTCGCCCCTAATGTCAACTACTCCACATCATGGCGCTCCTAGACAATTAGTTTCAGTCTTTATATATAGAATATTTCTTCTTTAAATTTATTTCTTCGGCTCGCGTCGCCGCGTCATGCTAAGCCTGCTAGTACGAGGAAAAACTTTGGAAAAACTTAAAACACTCTTATGCCAAAGCATAGAGCGTGCGGACAGATACGGTGTATCATTTTCAACCTTATACCTTAGCAATAAGGTTCAAAATAAAGTTCACCTGATCTGTCCGCGACTGCAAAATGACTTGTCAATCGTAATTTCACAACATTTTTGATTTTCATTGTGGTTACTTATCGTTTAATTTAATATTCTAATTAAGTTACACTTTGATTTCGTGTAGTTTTCTATTTAAATAGGTAGGTATTTTAAGCAAAATACAATTTCTTAGTATTTTAAAGAGTTGTATTATTTTTTATGATAGGTAGGTAGGTACATATTTAGTTTTGTTTTCATAATAATTAAGGTTGTCTTTTTATCCAACCGCGATAACCCATATTCACGCGAACGAAGTCGCGGACATCACCAAGCTACAATAATTATTATGATCAATATCTACATTATACAACATTGTATTGTACCTGTTTATATAAGTAGGTACCTACTTTTATTCGATGCTTTTGCGCGCCATCTCGTGATCACATGTGGTACCCTAATACTACGCCATCTACCATAATTGTCTAAAAACAAGCTACTGAGGTCATTTTTTGGATTTAGAGACAATTATCAAATATCCGCCTATGAACTTTAAAATCACACTGGAAAGAGACGGAAAAATATTTTTTCTTGTTTAAAAGAGTATTGATTTACTTCGCTAATTTGTGCAATTTATTGATTTTCGTGCTAGTAACTAACGCCATCTAGAGCTAAGCAGAATCCGGACCTTTATTTTGTGTATGTTTTAATGTATGGGATCTGTCAGTCTATACTTTTTTATTCGTCCATGGTACCTACATACCTACAATCTAAATAATTTACATACGACCTCCGTGGCTCAGTGGTGAGCGCAGTGGCGCTTTAACCGGAGGTCGCGGGTTCGAATACCGCCAGGGAACAAAAAAGTTTTCTGTGTTCCTGGGTCATGGATGTGTATTAAATGTGTGTATAATAAAAATCTTATATTAAAGTAAAGTATAAAAAGTATTAAATATATTTCCGTTGTCTGGTACCCGTAACACAAGTTATTCGGATACTTACCACGGGGCCAGACTGACGTGGTGTGAAGCGTCCATAGATATTATAATTATTATAATTTTCACTATGAAACCAATTAACATTGGAGAGGTCGTCGTTCAACCACAGGAAAAAGAAATAAAAAAATTAACTTACCATTTATTCCCATTTCTTGAACTATTTAATAATTAATATCTATCTATGGACGCTTTTACACCACGTCAATCTGGTCCCGTGGTAAGTTCTCGAAGAACTTGTGATACGGATACCAGACAACGGAAATATATTTAATACTTTTATACTATTTAATATATTTAAGATTTTTATTATATAATACACATTTATTGCACGTCCATGACCCAGGAACATAAAAAACTTTTTGTCTCCCGGTGGGATTCGAACCCGCGACCGGGCTTCTTGAGCGCCGACGCGCAAACCATTGAGCCACAGAGGTCGTTTCACTCCAAAGTTAGTTTTTTTTTTTTCATAGAAGTATTCATGTTCCTACTTTTTATGCTGGACGTCATAATATTATTATGTCTCCGGATACTGGCCCACGAGTACAATAAATTTTATTCATCTATCGACATTTTTGACGAACGATTATCGCGCTCCCAAGTATCACGGTTGACTGACTATGAAAATGAAGTTGGCCAAACCGAACTGCAGTTCGCGACACTTTTTGTCAGTTGATCAAGTTTGTCTTGCAGTTCGCTGCAGTGTAGTTCCGTTACCGCTTAGTGCGCGTTATCTCATATAATTTCATATAAAGAATATTTTGACGCGACGTGTCGCTCAGTTCCGCCGAAGTGCAGTTCCGCCTAGTGCGTCCGGACCTTAATAGAGAAGATGCATATTTCTTTTTTGGCTAGCCGCACACATATAATATTGGTAATAATGCTCATATTGACAAAAAAATTTCCTTGTCTGGCCATATTGCTGTTTTTTTTTGTATTTATTGACTAGTATTGACAAATTTATTCTGTCAATAATATTGATTTAAAACAAAAGCATATTCTCTATTTAATAAACCGTACCGATATTTTAATGCTCTGTGTCGGCTGGCGGTCTTTTCGGCCGATAGTCGATACCGAATTGATGTCATTAACTGATTATTCTAAAAATAAATCATTATATTTTAGTTTTTACCCTCCGCAACTAGATGTCACTGTCGCGGTCCTACATCGCGCTATCGCTTCACTGCTGACGCGCATACATAACTCCCATTCAGTCCCAGGTACAGTTGCCATCAGAAGGGTCTTAACTGACTCGACTGAACAGCGAGTGATGAATTGGGATATGATTCATGATTACAACCCGCTCTCCCTCGTCTCAACTATCGCAGAGGCGGGGGTTGAAGATCTGACGCTGTTTTTTGGCCACCTTTTAAAACTTTAATGCTATACACTAAGTTAACTAAGTATAATATCAATTATGAATTTGTTATAATATCAGAAGTTCAGTTAGGGACCTTATTTAGTAAAATAAACACGCTTTAATCAGTTAATATCAAAAATGAATATTGCATTTGTATAATAACATTTATTTCCATGTCCACGGCAACATACTCGTATTTTTAATATAAGAAATAATACGCCTAGTAAATTTTAATAGCAAACTGTAAATAACTGAAGCTATTCTCTTGTTAAAGATTTCAGAATATGTATAATAACCGTGGAATTGAAATAAACCCCCATAACAATACTTTTCGTAACATCGACAAAAATAAACACACCATGTCTTAAATAATAAAAAACTTGAGAAGTGTCAAGGGACACCCGGATGGAACGAAGTTCCGGATGAAAATATCTGGCTTGCTTTCTATAAGAGAGAGAGACAGACAGAGAAACATGCGACGCCGCACAGCTTACAATAGCAAAAAAAAAATGACATACAGACAGACAATTGTACATGTATATATAAAATAAATAATAATACAATATCCGAACCGATATTATCCATACATACATAACATACACACATACATACATACATACATCAATATAATAAATGTATACGCGTAAATATTTAATTTTTATAAAAAAAAAAATATATTTTGTAATTAAAAAAGTGTCGTGACAACTTTTCCAATTATTGAATAAGTACTTAAATAATTACTATTTACTGCTGGTTTCTTAATAGCTTAATTTTTATTTATTATGTCGCAATATCAAGGCAGACGTACTAATAATAATTTAATTAATGCTTATTTATGTACATTTAATTTATAACACCATCTTTTTTAGCCAAGGTCGCTAACAAGGTCGTCGGGTACCTACTGTAAATCATAATATATCATATTAATAATATTATAATTATAATATTATAATATTTAATATTTAATTATAATATTATAATTAAATATATTTCCGTTGTCTGATACCCGTAACACAAGTTCTTCGAGAACTTACCACGGGATCAGATTGACGTGGTGTGAAGCGTCTATAGGGAATATTATTCGAATATTCGAATATTCGTTTTATTCGAATATTCGATAACGAAAATTAACCATTTTAATCTTAGTCTTAAAGACTTAATTTACATGTTATATAAAATTGCGGTTTTGAATAACACCTCGAGGCCTGACAACAGCTTGGAGGAGGTTTGTCATACTGAAAACGAGGTTTTGGAGTCGAATTATGCAATATTCTCTCCCATTCTTATATCAGGGCGTGTTTTAATGCTGTGAGTACTAACTGTAGGTGACAATTTGCGGCTTTTGACTAGCTTTCTAAGCTCTTCTCAGGGTTTACTTAATCGGGTTAAGGTGAGGACATTAAAGATAATCTTTAAGAATCTCTTGACCATATCTTTCTCCAGGTAGAGGTCCGATTGTCATGGCCACATACTCAGTGCGGATTCCTGAAGGTAATGCCAGCCCATTGTATATGTACTCTGCCTGAGCATACTGAACTCTATATGAAAAGTAGGCTTGAAGATATCCCCTACCAGGTCACGTTTACTTAGCCTCCCTTCAGAAGTTCACTTTGACTTGTGAAGTTAAAGTGAGTAAATTCACTCATTTGGGACCAGAATTCTGGACCATTCTTGTTCATCCTTTTGTATGTGGTCACGGTCGTATCACAGTGTTGCTACTCGATACTGGGGCTCTCGAGTTTGGTCTCGAGGTGAGACCACTCGCCCTTCGCCTCGGTCTTTAGGGTTTCAGATTTACTTAAGCAAGTCTTATTCACTGTGCTGTCAGTAACATAGTCCCTTTGGGCCTGAAGAAGCTGTTTCTGAACTTAACTTCATCTAAGTGTTGATTTTCAACAAGTGGAAACAATTTAACGGTCTTGCCGAGCCCTGAGTCTGTCATTAAAGTCTTGCACGGCCTTGTCAAATGTTTTTCAGTCTCTTTGCACCGTCGCTTCTTCTTCTGAACGGTTCGTAACATGACACACTCCGTTCTTGCAGTACAACGCGTGATGCCTACTTCTGCACTGATGCCTTCTGCCTAACCTAACTTCCTTTTGTAATAAGTCTCATCATTTAAGAAAAAATTGAAAACATAAAGAGACCAAAAATATGGCTAGCTTGAAAATGGAAAAAGGTTATTTTTGTTTTAAAGATTTGCCCAAGGCCCAAGTTCCTAAAGGTAAAACGCATCTGTAATAATTGTTCATTGTTCGTACTGCTGAGGTACAATATCGGGAAAGTTCATACTCTACCAGTTTCCTTCCTTCCTTCCTTCCTTTGCACCAGGACACCTTTAAAATATTTAAACGCAAAGGGAGTGACCGCAACGACTGCAAACATGGCCGAACTACGTGAGCGTGACTAAGTGTGCGTGCGCATGATTCAAACTCAGTTTATGATATCAAGACGATTCATTTGTAATACAATGAAAGTGAAATGAAAGTGTAAG
The DNA here is from genome assembly GCA_905404095.1 of Glaucopsyche alexis. Taxonomy (NCBI): domain Eukaryota; kingdom Metazoa; phylum Arthropoda; class Insecta; order Lepidoptera; family Lycaenidae; genus Glaucopsyche; species Glaucopsyche alexis. The sequence goes on from FR990060.1 coordinate 1,908,668, forward strand.
TATATACGTGAATTGGGGTTTCAGATTCAACTTAATCCAACCGTAAACAAAGAGACAATAACGTACTATGATGCCACCAACTGTTTAAATGTCACTAATTTACCTGTATGTTATTTACCTGTATTTACCTGTATTAGGGATGTTGCCTAAAGTGTCGAAACTCGAATATCATTTATACAAATAAAATTTAAAATTGTTGAATTGAGAATAATCAATAAAGGTACCTACATAAATCTAAAATAAAAAGTTATTTCTGTCGACGCGATTTAAAAATTACAAGCAAATAAAAAATGTTGCCCACCGCCATATTATATTGTTCAATGACAAAATATTATGTAGCACGTCGTAACGTCACAGAGCGATATATATATCGCTCTCTTTCTTATTGTAAATTGTTTGTATCTTCGTTTTTGTTTAGCATTTACTAAAATGTTTTTTTTTTAAGATTGATTATTATTATTTATCATGTTGTCTAATCATTGTCTCATTGAATAGACGATTTTTTTAGTCAACATGCCTATTGGATCTGGACATGGTATACCGTGTGAATCAGACCGCCTCAGCAGTCCGCGCGAAGCGGTCAAGTTCACGTGACGTCACTCGTTACGACACGGACAGTGGACATGAGTCACGACTCACGACACACTCACGTCCTAATTGTTACGGCTCACGGGCCACGGCGCGAGTGCGCGAGTGGCTAGCCGAACACGTGCAATATTATTGACAGAACAATTTGTCAATACTAGTCAACACATACAAAAAAACCGCAATATGGCCCGCACAAAAGGAATATTATTATCAATATGAGCATTATTGACAATAATAATATTGCACGTGTGCGGCCAGCCATTATGTTACAGTCTAAGGTTGTAGACTACAGTAGATAAACACCATTCTACCTATCGTCCAATCGGAATGACGTTGCGGGCTTGATCCAATCTGCAGCAGTTCTTTTCTTCCAAATAACACAAACGTTTAGGCTGCTGTTGTTATTCCTAGGTCCATGGCTGGTACTATATGATCCGGAATCCGGATCGCCGAAGAAAATTCGGATCACAGTTTTTTTTTATTTGTCTATCTAAGAGGCAAAAGAACCCATAAATAATAAACATAAAAATTATATTCGACCTCTAGTTACTATCTTTACTAGTCTATACTTCTATACTAATACTAGCTTTTGCCCGCAGCTTCGCTTGCGTGAAATTGGGTTTAAGTTAGAGGGAAAGCTTGTTCGGGAAAATACCAATACAAAAATTGAATACATAATGGTGTAGGTACTGCACAGCCATATCAGTTGTATTTTATTTGAATGTTTACTGCGACTTCGTAGGTACACTCAAGAAATCTACCGGGAACTGTACCATAAATAAAATTTAATAAGCTGCAAAAAGTATTCTGTGTTAATTCTGTGTAAACTACTACCATATCAAATTTCATCAAATTTTACGTGTTTTATTTATTTTACTTTATTGCATGAAAAACTAAACATATTATTATGTACATACAAACTTTCGCATTTAGGTATAATATTAAGTAAGGATTTCTTTGTAGCCGATAATTAGTATTTTAACGATTTCGAAAATCTTTTGAATGGGAAGACGTTGTGAACTTGAACTTAATAAAAACAATTTGGATTGTTCGCCCATTCTAGTTGGGACCACGACAGTGTTTGAGAGAGAGATGAGTTAGCAGTACGACCACGAAGCCATCTAGCTTCTCACTTATTTCTCATATAATAATCATACACATTAATGATTAGGTAAAGTTTTAACCAATTCAAATATCTGGTTATTTTATAGCAATTTATACTATATTATTCTTTAAATTGATAAAACTTTTTGTAGGTATGAACCGATTGAATTGAAATTCCTACACAAAAATAATTTTGTAAAAGCAGAGCTATCCTAATTCCTTAAACCGCGTGGCACCCGGAGGTAGTTAGGTACACAAAAATTTTCCGCGATAAAAAGTGACTCCTGTCTCCTATGTGTTTCATCATCATCATCATCATCAGCCTATCGCTGTCCACTGCTGAATGTAGGCCTCCCCCAATGAGCGCCAACCATCCCGATCTTGGACAGCCCTCATCCATCCGCTGCCAGCCACCTTCTTCAAATCGTCGGTCCATCGTGCCGCAGGACGTCCTCCACTACGTTTGCCTAAGCGTGGTCTCCACTCTAATACTTGTCTGCTCCATCGATTGTCTGTCCGTCTGCAGACATGGCCGGCCCACTTCCACTTCAGCGTGCTAATTCGTTGAGCAATGTCGGTGACTTTAGTTCTCTGGCGAATAACGTCGTTACGTATTTTATCCACCAGAGATACCCTTAACATTGCTCTTTCCATCGCACGCTGAGCAACCTTAAACTTATGAACCAAGCCTACGGTGAGTGTCCACGTTTCGGCTCCGTATGTCATTACCGGTAGAACGCATTGATCAAAGACCCTGGTCTTAAGGGATTGTGGGATCGACGATTCAAAGATGCCCCGGAGTATGTTTATCCAAGGGCTAAACTACTACGGTAACAAATTTTATAAAAATCCGTTCCGTAGTTTCTGAGATAATAGCGCACAAACGTACAAATCAAAAATCTATTAAGAAAATCTTAATAGTCATTGTTTTGGGTTAAAAACTAAAAACCTATATATTAAACACTGATAGATCAAGCACAAATAAATTAAATATTACATATAATATGATATACCTACAAAAGAGAAAGAAATTTAATTATACCTACACTCAAAATATTCTACTGAAATAGTATGTAGGTATAAGTATTATGAATTGATATAAATCGCAAATATTTAGGTGCCTATTTTTTCAAAGAGTAAGATAATCTCATAGATATATAATATTAAAAAGAGGTAGATATGTTATAAACGCGTAAAAATGAAGACTCGAATTGGCCCGAGTCGGGCCAATTTTGGTTAGTGTGCTCCGCGAGTAATAGCGTGTTTTGTGTTACTATGCGACGTTGACACATTGACACGCGTCCCATGTCAATGTGTGTCGTGGCACAGAAATATTGTCAGTTTTGTAAGGATATAACGTATCTATGTAATAATTAATCAAAGGATAATCTTTAAATTTCGCATTCTTGACAGATTTATTTTTCAACATGATGACAATATATTACTTATGTCAAAATAAAAATAAAGCTCCCCACTCACAGGCTATCGATTGCTTTGATCAAATTGGAAATTAATTAGTATTTGAAAGTAAATTGCTAACGACAAACTATTACACAAATTGATTATTGTAAGACCTACCAGCTACTTTTTGCGGTGGGCGTCAAAAGTTGGAACAAAATTTACGCGTCTATATACGAGTTTCATATAAAAAGTGTAGTAAGGTGGTCCTAAGGTCTCAGACTATATTCAATTATTATCTAAACCGATTTACTTGCAACCACTCCAGTTGCAGAATCCAGTAAATGTATAAATTGTAAAGACTAAATCGATCGATCGCTTGTGAGTGGGAGCTTTAAATCAAAAGCACTAAGGAGTATTTATATCAACTTTAAAGCAAATCGCTCCCAAACAACTTTCTTTCCCTTTTTATTCCCGTAAGGGGACGAATTTCAATAAACTATGATACACGAATTCCATCAATTCTGTTACATAATGTTTGTGCAAAATATGAAGTAGATTGGACCAAGGAATCACGTTGCCCCATACAAACTGTTTTCCCCCTTTTCACCCCCTTAGGAGACGAATTTCGAAAAATCCCTTCTTATCGGATCCCTACGCATTACAAAGAGCAAGCTCTGCAAGTTTCAGGTCTTTACGATCAGCGGTTTAGGCTGTGCGTTGATCCGTCAGTCATTCAGGACAAAGGATTTTATATGTATAGATTATAAATGCAAGTGTTATCTCTTCACGCTTTAAGCTTTAACCGCTAAACCAATTTTGATAAAATTTGGTACAGACATACTTTGATTCCTGGGAAAGGACATAGGATACTTTTTATCCCGAAAAAGTACAGTGTTCCCGAGGGATACTGTATTTACGCGGGTAGTGTCGCGGGCAACAGCTAGTTTAGTAATATGTGCCTCTAGTATCTATTATGAACTATTCATATTCTCTTACCTCATAATGCAGGACTTCACAGTGAGAATCTAGTAAATAGCTCTATAGTATCTAGTAAGTAGCTCTATTGAAATACCATAAAATCTAAAATTACATGTCTACATTCATTCATCAAAGTAACAGTTATAAATTCATAGGTGTCAGATAAAATACATATTATTGAATAATCCTTACTAATATACGCGAAAGTATATGTGGATGTTTGTTACTCTTTCACGCAATAACTACTGAACGGATTATAATGAAATTTGGTGTGAAAACTACTATAGTTTAGGCTCTGGGTTAACACAAGTCGTGGACTAGTTTATACTAATTTAGTAAAGAGGAAAAGTTTGTTTTTTGCATTGAATAGGCTCCGAAACTACCGAACCGATTCTGATGAAATTTGGTACAGATATAAACTACACCACGGGGAAGGACATAGGCTACTTTTAATCGCGGCAAAATGTACGGTTACAGCGGGATTTCCTTTTGCGCGCACGAAGTCGCGTGCAACATCTAAATTCTAGTAATTAATAAATCATAACCAATACAAATAGCACACAGCAATAATTTGTTAAAGCTAAGTTTGCCAATTGCCACAGTTTTGGAAATAAACTGATAGTTTTATGATCTGGACTGATTTTTTTTATTGCATAAATGAATAGTACTCTTAAATATGAGTAACTTCTCAGAAGAAACCGTATATCAAAAGTCAATATTTTCAAAGGTAGAGCGATTTGTATACAAAATTTCGGGAGTCTTTATACCAATTTTTTTTTTTTTGCGAAATTGGTAAACAAAACCTACATCATTAGTTTACTCACATCTTAAACAAAAACATTCATTATGGTAAGTATGAACTTAAACGCACAAATATCGGAGATATTTACAAATATATACCTGCGGCCATAATATACTTCATATACTACTTCATAATATACTATAACCTACAAGTGTCGTCATTTGTAGGTCGACTTTAGTATAGAGCGTTTTTAGGAGACTCGCGAATTTTTTTATACAAATCGCTGTACCTTTGAAAATAATAAATATTGACTTTTGATATACAGTTTCTTCTGAGAAGTTACTCATATTTAAAAGTACTTCATTTATGCAATAAAAAAAAATTTGTCCGATTGCCTATTGCAAGATGTTGGTAATCGCCTACTATCAGGCAAGCGGTCTGTTCGTTTGTGTAAAAAATAATTGGCATATCATATTGTATTTCCGATCACGTGCAGTCAATGGCAGATCGAATCGCAATAACCACCACTTACTAGTTACTACCACTGTGGGAAACACCCAAAACACGTAAACTGGGGAGTGGGGACCTAAAGTTTCAATTTAATTTATCCAAGAAAGCTGGAATTTGGTAAGAAAACATAGGGCGGTATTCTTGGTCGATTCTTATTTCTAAGTTCGCTTATAGACATGCTTAAGGTGACATTTCGATTCACAGTCGTAACTTAAGCATTGTCTTAAATATTATTTCATACAAACAAGGCGGACTTATTCGAAAATTCTTAAGTCTTTTCTTAAGCAACGACCAAGAATTCCGGCCTTAGTTTTAAGGCCCTCCCCCGAGCAAAAGACCTTGAGGCGGTCAGACGCATAACTCAGTTCAAAATTTTTACATAACTTAGTTCAGATATAATAAAAAGACGTCAATATTTATTCTGTTAGATAGATAAAAAGACGTCAATATTTATTGTGTGAAGTTCGCAGTGTTCGTAGTCACTTAACAATTTAAGCGGTGTCTAACTTATAATATTAAATTATTAAATATTGTAACCTTGGTCAAAACAGGCCTATGATTCATTGCAATTATTATAACATTAACTAGTATTTTACACGCAGCTATGCTCGCGGAAAACTCGTCAACAGAACGTAGGCCATTAAAGGACACGGTTCAAAATCCATACAAAAAGAACCCAGATTCGACAGAAATGCATGTTTGGCAATAGCTTTACTTTAAATGATATTTGATGTCACCAAAACGGCAGTCCCGAAATCGTATGTTTATAATCTAACGAAAAACAATGTGTTAAATTATAGGCAGAATATTCGCGCAGGAAGTTTATAAACATTTTACAATTTCACTAGTTACACAATCTAACGGTTTTTACAAATTTACGGTGACATATACATTATTGCACGGTATATCAACATTTTCATTGATAGCATTATCTTGTCTCTTTTTTTACGTGATCTTTGATCTGAATAGATTATACCTAGAAAGGTCTCTACTGTAACACATGTCTGCCGCAGTTTAGGGGGTGAATTTTGGAAAATCTTTCTTAGATAATTTAGGACAATTTCGCACCCCGTGAACCCTTTAGGGATAAAAAACCTTTCTATGCAGTTAAATTTAATACCTACCTAGGTCCTAGACTTAATGCTATATAAGTAATTTTATTTCGTCCTGAAATACCATCGAGAAAACGGGAAAGACAGGATACGAATCAGTATAATATCATAAATCCGTTGTTTGGTCTTATAAATAAATTGTCTTGATATGGACCCCTCGAGAACCAAAAGGAAGCAAGATAGACCCCTCGGAGGGGGCAAAAGGAGTAAGGATGCACCCCTACAGACATTTAATTAAATTGGTCTACGGTACTGTTTGGCTTCGTCCGATTGTGTAGGTACAGACTCTATTGATATTGTAGTTTGTTTGATTTGTCTAAATCTCAGGACCTACTGTTATGGATGAAAAAATATTATTTACTGAGTGTTATCTCGACCTTCGAAGTTCATGAGGATTGATGGATGTTTGTTACTCCTTCACGTAAAAACTACTGAACGGGTTTTGATGAAATTTAGTATGGTTGTAGGTTAGGCTCTCCATTAAAACATAGGCTACTTTTTACCCCGAAAAAGTACAATATTCCCGTGGGATACTGTATTTACGCGGGCGGAGTCGCGAGCAAAAGCTATACTAAATAATGAATTGGCGTTAGATGATACCTACGTGAAAGTTTTATCGCGTCGCGTCTACTGCACCGTAGAAATGTTTTTTTTTCTACAGAGGAATAGCGGCGATGTGGTTCACCACCCATCACGTCTCGTTTCCTCCGGAGGTGAAAAGTGGACCATGGAGAGCCGCTCCGCTACGTTGAATGTAAGAGGAGGAATGGATGGTAAGAATGAAAGTGAACGAAGCGAAACGAGTATGTAAGGATCGTAGCAAGTGGCAAAAAGTGGTCTCTGCCTACCCCTTTACGGGAAAAAGGCGTGATTATATGTATGTGTATATAGGAATAGACAAAGTCACTTTGTCTATTCTTCCGATTTGATGAAGGTAAGCAGTCGTTTTGTCCATGGCATCTGTCAGTATGACTATTCTTGTGTAGACAAAAGGCATTTCTAAGGTGATGGTGGTTATGCTGGTTGTGCTAGCGCTGATGATGATGACTGCGCCAATCATCACGTCGTGATAATGACCCGCTTGCTCATTGATAACCGATGGCCACTGGGCCGTGAATGTGCATTCAAGGCTAAAGTTTTTGCGCAGCCAATACCGCAAATGTGTGACAAAAAATACTTTATTCGTTACTAGACTTTCTCATTACGAGGCGGCCACTGCTAAGATACCAAGACCTCATAGAAAACTGGTGTGATATAGCTTAGAGCTTGGCTCTGGACTCAGATCCAAGTTGTTTCCAAGTTTGGTTAGGACAATGCAGGCTGATCACCTGATTGTCTGACAAGAAAGATGATCCATGGGTCGGATGGGCATGTAAAAAGTCAGACCTGCGCCTGATCTCTCGCCAGTCGTGTCGGTTATCCGTCTTACTAGGTTTCGAGAATAAGGGAAGAAAGCTATTGTGTACTGCGCACACACTTTGACACTATAAATAAACTGCGTAACTGGCCTAGTTTCGATGAACATTCACCGTAATCGGTGTGGAGAGCTATTATTCCACACTAGCTGATGCCCGCGGCTCCACCCGCGTAAGTACAGTATCCTACGGGAACCGTACATTTCCCCGCGATAAAAAGTGGCCTATGTCATTTCTCAGGCTCTAGACTATATGTGTACCAAATTTCATTTAAATCGGTTCAGTAGTTTCCCATTTATAATATTAGTATGGACTATGAATGCAAAAAAACAACGCAAAATAGCCTCTATTATTACTAACAAAAGCGATAGGCAGCACTATAGACATTGGACATAATTTATATGTAATTATAGTCTATTTACTTAGTCATATGCCCTGTCAAGGTTCTCCCCCACCGACACCCACTACGAACCATGAGAATAGGCATTGATACTATAATTGTGGTAGGTATTAGCATTGTTCTAAGTAAACTATAGTTCATAGGTTGACCTAGATATACATTAAGTCTTAAATCGGCTTCCAAAAGACGGCGGTTTTTTAGAATTAACTTTTTTATGGAAAAAGATCTGATGGTAAGCGATTACCTACGTCCATATACACATAACACCAGAAGGTCGATTCTGCTAATTAAGTCCTGCAGCAACACAGTTAGTGTTTTGATCCAGTCCCAATGTGTTAAAACAGAAAAACAGAATTAAAAAATTTAAAAACCCGACTGCGTAAAAAGTGAACCAAACTTAGTAGGTACATAATTAAAACTGAAAAGAAAAAAACAAGCACTTAGATATCCGGTGGTCTAGAATTCTATAATATATTATTGAATTAATACTATTGGAACATAACAACTAAACAGTCAGGATCCATTGAAAAATTAGATTTTCTGTCGAATAATGGATCCCGACTGTTCAGTTGTTATGTTCCAATAGTATTAATTCAATAATATATTATAGAATTCTAGACCACCGGATATCTAAGTGCTTGTTTTTTTCTTTTCAGTTTTAATTATGTACCTACTTAGTTTGGTTCACTTTTTACGCAGTCGGGTTTTTAAATTTTTTAAATTATTATTTTTTATTTTATACTTTTTAGTTGTGAGTACCTAGCTAGCTATTTACCAGACTGGATTTCCTATCAGCATCAGTCCTACATCACAATTGCGCTGGAATGTGAGAATGGTTGTTACGCAACTTTAAATCGATATAGATCCTAAACGGTCAGGCGAATCGAAAAATGTTGAGAGAAAACTAACAATGATTTTTAAATACCTATTCAACGATACCCCACTTGATATAGTTTGTTGACTTTCATTTTTTTCATTTTAACAATATGGCGTCCAGTAGTCGCCATATTGAATTTTCACTAACGTCATGTCTTTAGTGACACTCGCGGGACTAAGAGGAATCGATTGACGTGTGAATCATAAAAATCGGCCCAGGCGTTTGGTCTGTATAGTGCTTCAAAGGAACATACATACATACATACATACATAGGCTGATAAACACATTACCACTCCTTTGCGTCGCGCAGTCGGGTAAAAATGGTGTTCTCTTACGCGTCAAACCAACATCAAACTCGTTTGATTGGCCCAAACTCTAAAAATGAGTTAACGATATCAAAATAATTTATAATTCAATAAAAATACAATGCAAGTGTAGTTTATGCCCTTAATTTCCCCATAAACTCTGGTACCCTCACTCACTCGTCGAGAACTTGAGACACAACGCAAGCGTTATTTTGCGCCGGTTTTCTGTAAAGACGTGGTATCCACCGAATTTCATATTTGCCTTGAATCGTATCAATATACTAATTTAATAAAGAAGAAAGGTTTGTTTGTTTGCATTGAATAGGTTAAAAAACAACTGGAACGATTTTGATGAAATTTGGCACATATTATATAGAGTAGACCATAGGCTTGAGGCAAAATGTACGGTACCCTCGAGATTTCGTTTTGCGCGTTGTTGTCGCGGGCATTATCCAGTAACATAGTAACTTGAAAATTGTTGTATCCAAAACGGAAGTCGAACGCAAATGAAACGGATTAAAAAATCACCCAGTATACATTTAATTCTTGCATATCTATTCTATTCTCCTAGACTAGACGCTGTATATCTATATTCTTTATTTATATTTATATCTACAAGGTATCTGTAATAATTATTATGTCATCCATCATACAAATTACATTACTTAATCAATCTTATAGACACAAATTCATTATGTCGCTGACTTCTGTACACATTCTATTGACATAAACTGAGTACGAGTATAATAAATGACTAATGTTATTAGGACTATCGGATTTTGTGCAATGAGATGTACTTTTGTATGGAAATAACATTTTGCAGCCACGCCATGTAGGTCTAAAACTAGACGTGCCCCGCGACTTCTTCCGCATGGAATTTAACTCGTAGAAGCCTATTATTCCAAAAAAAATGGCTAAAATTTTTCTTATAACACCTGCCATCTGCCAGTGAATTTCCAGTCAAAATCGATCCAGCCGATTCTGAGATGTAAACAGATGTATGAAATTTTTGTAACGTCGCGTCGTGAAAAATTAATATTTTTTCGGAACGGATGGATACCAGGGGGGCAATTCTGCTAAATAAATCTGCACTAATACAGTTACAATCAAGTCCCCATACGCTAAAACTCTCAAACGCTGTTTTTATAAACGCTAAACCAATGTGAAACGCGCTCTGATTGGTCGAAACGTCATAAAATCCGTTCATGGTAACGTATCGCTACAATTTCAATTCAATCAAAAAAAAAATAAAAAAAAATTTAAAAACCCCCCGACACAAAAAATAAACTTTAAAAAACTAATAAATAACATTTTTAACCTAATATAATTATTATCGTCACATATAATATTATGTAAGTTGAAATATTTTTATTTTCTAATCGTCGCCTCGTCGGGGGACCGCTAAAGTTTATAGTGTTTTTCTAACAACAGCTATGTAATTAATTATCACGAATTACATTCGAAAATAAAAAATTAAAATTAAATGTTTAGGAGTAGATTCTTTTGTTGCAATCTGCGACTACACCTCTTTTTCTCATATAGCGGTCCTATGTGAGAAAAAGAGGTGTAGTCGCAGATTGCAACAAAATAATTTACTCCGGGAAAAAATTCGCTCGACCTAACTAAATGTAATTCGTAATAATAAACCCACCAAAAACATTCTGTAAAAAACTAGCCAAGTCTCGATGGAGCTGCTTGTTTATCTCTAAAAAGTAATGAAATCTAGACTAAGTCGTGCCAAGTCTAAGGATCCTTACTGCGATTTATTTATTATTATAGTTAATGTTGTGTGACTTGGCCCTTGAAAATTCTTTATACATTAGAAGTCAATTTTGTTTACACGTAATGTTATATCAGATTCTCTTGTAACTACCTATGTTTGTTAAGCGAGATAATAGCCCATACTGGTATTGGTAATTGGACGCTAGTGTCTTATTTTAGGCTGTTGTTGATTGTATAACACATGTATTGGAGCAATGGTGTTATGGAGCCCCTTTTGTACCCTTGTGTACTCTTCAACGGCCAAGTCACACAACATTAACTATAATAATAAATAAATCGCAGTAAGGATCCTTAGACTTGGCACGACTTAGTCTAGATTTCATTACTTTTTAGAGATAAACAAGCAGCTCCATCGAGACTTGGCTAGTTTTTTACAGAATGTTTTTGGTGGGATTTCACTTCTTTTTGTAGAAACGTAGGAATATTGATTTATTTTACTAGATTTTAGTGTAATTTGTTTATTTAATTTGTGTAATGTTCGAGTAGAATAAAGTTAATTGTTCGACTATTTCTTCTTGTAAACTTGTAAGTATAACTATAAAAGCCAGTCTAGTCTTATCCAGAGTTTTCCTTTAATTTTATTTTTATGCGTATTAAAAGCAGAAGGGGAGGCATTCGCCCAGCAGTGGGACGCTACCGGCTAGATTAAATTAGAAGATGTGTCCCACTTCACTGGATTTTTGCAATGACAGTCGATTTTTTTATGTACCAATAGTAGAAGGGGGCATTGCCATATCTCTAATCAGCTGAGACCAGCTGAGGGTTCTTCATCAGATACTTCAGACCTTCGATTTTTGACATCAAATGAAGTGGCCCACCAAGTTGAATATTTTTTGTAAAGGCAGTATGTCGATCTCTAATAGTTTGGTTGGGCTCTTGTGTTTTCTAATAAGGGTCACCAGGTCCAGATCTTCGATTATCCTAGTTTTTATAGTTTTTACTTTATGTGGCCATTAAACCCTACCTCTGTACCAAATTTTAGCTCTCTGAGTTTATGGGAAGTACTAGTTCTATTCTGATGATCATGAGTGAGTGACTGGGTGAGTGTCATAAATGCGAAACTTTGCTTTCGTTTAACTTCGGAACTAAATGACCTACAGACTTAAAATTTTGGATTTTAAGTATGTGATTATACTTTACTGGATGACGAAAATTTCTGCGTTCTGGTCTTATCCAGAGGTTCTCAAATAGGGGCCTGAAAATGCGGCGAAATGGTTCCAGTAAATAATGGTACGGCAGTGTTTGCTTCGCGCTCGACTTGGCGGGGGCACTGCCGTGCCCCCAGATCGACATTCTGGTCTTATCCAGAGGTTCTCAAATAGAGGCCTGAAAATGCGGCGAAATGGTTCCCGTAAATAATGGTACGGCAGTGTTTGCTTCGCGCTTGACTTGGCGGGGGCACTGCCGTGCCCCCAGATCGATTATCCTAGTTTTTATAGTTTTCCCTTTATGTGGCCATTAAACCCTAACTCTGTACCAAATTTCAGCTCTCTGAGTTTATGGGAAGTACTAGTTCTATTTTGATGATCATGAGTGAGTGTATAAGTGAGTGAGTGAGTGAGTGAGTGAGTGTCGTAAATGCGAAACTTTGCTTTCGCTTAACTTCGGAACTAAATGACCTACAGACTTGAAATTTTGGATTTTAAGTATGTGATTATAGCTTACTGGATGACGAAAATTTCTGCGTTCTGGTCTTATCCAGAGGTTCTCAAATAGGGGCCTGAAAATGCGGCGAAATGGTTCCAGTAAAGGATGGTACGGCAGTGTTTGCTTCGCGCTCGACTTGGCGGGTGCACTGCCGTGCCCCCAGATTACATATTAAGTATAGCTGTTGTTTGAAAAACACTTTATAAACTTCAGCGGTCCCCCGACGAGAGGACGATTGAAAAATAAAAATATTTCAACTTACAATATTATTTATTTATTAGTTTTTAAAGTTTATTTTTTGTGTCGGGGGTTTTTAAATTTTTTAATTTTATTTTAAATTTTATTGTCATATCTTCCGAGAACTTTAAGCTACTCGATAATTATTAGAAAATTGTGAAACAAGTTCATATTCTTGAAAAAATACTCAGAAGGTTTTGTGCCTTGCATTAGCCAGTAGTTAAAGTCTTGACTGACTATTATGGATTACATAATCATAATTCCGATTACAAAACCAAATCCAGGTACAAGAGACTGTGCATGAATTTACCAGTGAATCATAGATTACACAGCTATTAGCGTACTTCTAGGGCACGCCCATCGAGTACGGCATTATCTTGGGAAACAATGAGCTTATTGAGGCAACTTCATGGACGCGCCAAGGTGCTCGTGGTGATAAAAATATTGACCCGGAGGTGTATGTCTTACCTGATGTTTTGGCAAAGGTGAGAAATCGATGATAGACCGGTTTATTTGGCTGAAAGACAGTTTGTTGATCAGCTGAATCTATACTAATATTATAAAGCTGAAGAGTTTGTTTGTTTGTTTGTTTGTTTGTTTGAACGCGCTAATCTCAGGAACTACTGGTACGAATTGAAAAATTCTTTTTGTGTTGGATAGTCCACTTATCGAGGAAGACTTTAGGCTATATAGCATCATGCTAAACTCAATACGAGCGGAGCACCAATCAAGAATGTTACAAAATCGGGGGTCTTTTTTTCCTTTTGAGAGCTTTCGCTACGTACGCTGCGGAAACGGTTAAAGTTTCGATAAAATGATGTATGGCAGAATTGTTCCCCTTTAAAAGTTCTAAAAAAAAGTCCGCGACAGTATATGTCTATCTTTTAAGGTTGGCTCACTATAACCTTTTTATACTTACCAAATTTGTTCTAAAAGTAAGCATTATTTGTGAAGGTGTTTTCATAAAGATTATATTAATCCTTATCCAAGTAAATACGTTATTCATTACAAGCATTTAATCTAGAAGAAATTTGCCGTTTACATCATTTGATTTCAATGAGTATTTTAGAAGATATCGCAGTAATAAAATAATCATGCGCGCTATAGTACCTACGGCGCGCGGCGCGGGCGGGCAGTCGTGAGGTGGAAGCGCTTCTTCTACGTAAATGAAGTCGCGGGTAAATTTTAGCGATATCCCAAAGTAACATTCCACGCGGACGAAGTCGCGGGGAAAAGCTAGTTATTTATAATCTCCCGACACCGATTTCGTTGACGGTGGCGGGTTTCATTGAAACCAGGCCAGGAGTAATTTTTGAGTGCTATTAGCGAGCTTCTAGGGCACGCCCATCGAGTACGGCATTATCTTGGGAAACAATGAGCTTATTGAGGCAACTTCATGGACGCGCCAAGGTGCTCGTGGTGATAAAAATATTGACCCGGAGGTGTATGGCTGACCTGATGTTGCAAAGGTGAGAAATCGATGAAAGACCGGTTTTTTTGGCTGAAAGACAGTTTGTTGATCAGCTGAATTATTTATAATCTCCCGACACCGATTTCGTTGACGGTGGCGGGTTTCATTGAAACCAGGCCAGGAGTAATTTTTGAGTGCTATTAGCGAGCTTCTAGGGCACACCCATCGAGTACGGCATTATCTTGGGAAACAATGAGCTTATTGAGGCAACTTCATGGACGCGCCAAGGTGCTCGTGGTGATAAAAATATTGACCCGGAGGTGTATGGCTGACCTGATGTTGCAAAGGTGAGAAATCGATGAAAGACCGGTTTTTTTGGCTGAAAGACAGTTTGTTGATCAGCTGAATTATTTATAATCTCCCGACACCGATTTCGTTGACGGTGGCGGGTTTCATTGAAACCAGACCAGCTACGCAGGAGTAATTTTATAGTACCCAAATGTGTGCGCAATACACAAGAGCACTCCCTTTTCCTTTACTCTCGTAACCCAGTGGGATGGATACCGACACGACTGGCGAGAGATCAGGCGCCCATCCGACGCATGGATCATCTTGTCAGACAATGCAGGCTGCATTGTCCTAACCAAACTTGGAAACGACATTTTTTGTTGTTCCGATGCGGGAATCGAACCTACGACCTCCGACTTCCGAGTCAAGAGCCAATGCTCGAACTACTAGACCACGGAGGCTGTTAACTGAATTATTGACCAAATACCTAATCTGTCAATTTGGTTAGAGCTTAGACGTTACCTCGCTAATTATTTTATTTATTTTCGTTTTTGGTTATTAGATTTTATTTTTTGGTTAT
Organism: Glaucopsyche alexis; assembly: GCA_905404095.1. NCBI lineage: Eukaryota > Metazoa > Arthropoda > Insecta > Lepidoptera > Lycaenidae > Glaucopsyche > Glaucopsyche alexis. The sequence goes on from FR990060.1 coordinate 1,924,045, forward strand.
TAGAAAAATTTTATTAGCACATAAGCAGAGAATTATGTCAGGAAGACCCCTTTTCATAGTCTGTTTAAGTTAACATAACCGCATATTTTAAGCAGCAAAGGTAACATAAAAGACAAATATTTTTATGCTTTTATTTATCCGTCCATACTTTTGACGGCCGGTAACCATATTAATAAACCGTTGAATATGCAGCAGTGTATTCTGCTGCTTCTACAAAGGAATGTACATTATGCCTTAATTCCCTGGCGCGGGGGTCCCTGGTGTCCCCATGGGTTCGTTTATATGGGTATTGCATTTTGTTCTACTGGAGATAGCTACTACTTAAGTAGAAAAATAGAACCATGGGATAATTTAAGTCCCCATTGAAGAGACCTATGCCCCAGGAGAGGGAATGTTAGTATTCGATGCTGATATTAGATAGGTAGTAAATATTAGCGCTCTTCACACGTAAAGACCGCGGACCAATCTTCGCTCCGAAATGAACATGTAGCGCGGGGGTGACAGTCCGAACTGGCATGTCAATACGAGCGCATTTTTATCCGCGCATCACGTGTGAATGCAAATAAAACATGTCGGTTTGGAGCGTCGACTTACTACTAACCCTTACCACGCGATAGTCCAAACAGCATTCTTGAACATGACATTTACACACACAGCTTGGAGCATTTGCTTAAATATGTCAGATTCATCCGCAGTTCAAGCTTCTAATAAGCACTTCACTTCTAATAATATCTATTAATACTGTTCAAGATACTATCGCTAATAGGGGATCGGACAACATCTGAAATATGTAGTTTCGTTAATATATTCAGAAATATTGAGGCATTACTACTGGGTAAATGTAAAAAAATATATTATTTTATATGTAGTTTACTAATTAAATACATTTAAAAAGTACCAAAAAATTTATTTATTTTTTTGCGAAATTGGTAAACAAAACCTACATCATTAATTCACTCACATCATATACAAAAACATTCATTATGGTAAGTATGAACTTAAACGCACAAATATCGGAGATATTTACAAATATATTCCGGCGGCCATATACTTCATATTATACTACTTCATATACTACAAGTCACCTACAAGTGACGTCATTTGTAGGTCGACTTTAGTATGGAGCGTTTTTAGGAGGCTCGCGAAATTTTGTATACAAATCGCTGTACCTTTGAAAATATTGACTTTTGATATACGGTTTCTTCTGAGAAGTTACTCATATTTAAGAGTACTATTCATTTATGCAATAAAAAAAAATGTCCGATTGCCTATTATGGGTACGAAGTTCGAAAACGAAAATGTATGGGATTGACATAACGTTCGCTAAGTTACATAGCGCGCGATATATATACTCTACATTTGCCCAACATTTTTGTTTTCGAACTTAGTAATTTTAACGAAGGCGTCATGGCTAGGGGCCATATCTGAGAAATAATCTACTAACTCTTGAGAACCTGGCCAAAGCAGACCGATCGATTGACCGTAAATCGTAATCGATAACCGCCTTTGGACACTTGTAAGTCGTACCACCATACGAGTCATAAAAATGCGTTCCCAATCCATAAAATCCCACCCCCTTGGGCTTCCGCCTTCCGGTAACTTCACCCACTGCGCAAACTATGGTTTTCTATGAGGCCGTGGCATTTATCCGGCCCAATCGAGCCGAAGCATGGCTCTCCCACGTTTAACCTGAGTTACAATGATGACTAACTCCAGATGTTACAATATCTAACAAACAGTGTTACAGTCAACGCATCACGATAAGTAATGAACCTATAGGATATCCCTAGGTCTATATTAATTAATCAAGTCTGGACGTCTGTTGGCACACTTCTTTCCGAAATGTATTTGATACGGCCGTTGGCACCGGAATATGTCCATCTTATCACTTATTATATTATATTGCTAATGGACTCGAGGAAAAATTATATTAAGTAACTGGAAACTTTTCCGACCAATTAATAATGGTCAATGAACTGCAGTTAACTAGATTTTGCCCCGCGGCTAACTAACTAACATCAATCACTTAACGAGACACAACGCAAGCGTTATTTCACGCCGGTTTTCTGTGAGAGCGTGGTATCCATCCGGTCGAGCCGGCTGAAGCGTGGCCCAAAGTTAATAATAATAATAATAAAAATACATTATTGGCAAATTACTTTTACATCTCGTATTAAACCTGCCAAACTGCGAAGCAGTTTGTCGGCAGATATTGCGCTCGTTCTATATTCTAACATCTTAACATCTTAAAAATTAAAATTCATATTATAATAACACGTTTAGCAACACCGACACTATTGCACTTAACAGATTATTGCTTGCACTAATTACCTATTATGCAGAACAACAACATAATATATGGAAGATAAATATTATGTATTTGGTATTATTCATTATTTGGTATTTGCCAACATTAACTTTTTCAATTTATTTTTGACAATTACTCTACTTACTTTACAACTACCATCGTACGCTTGTGTTGTCAGTCAGGTGTATTTAAGTGTAGTGTAGACTGTAGGGGGTGTAGGGGTCAAATACTTAGTGGTTCTCATCTTATATATAAAAATGAATTGCTGTTCGTTAGTATCGCTAAAACTCAAGAACAGCTGGACCGTTTTGGCTAATTTTGATCTTAAAATAATCGTATCAGTTCAGGGAAGGTTTAAACGGTGAAAAACTTTAGTTTATAGTTAAGGCAGAACATTGCCGGGACAGCTAGTCCCGCAATAGTTTTTTATCCGCGGTGTTACAAGTTTACCTAATCTAACATTTTTAGTATTATCACTTGTGATATTAATTACTCTTTGGTATTATGCGAGTTTTTATTTTTTTACTTTAAATTGATCGCTATGCAATTATTGTTTGAGTTTCACTAGGTATTCGACTTTTTTGTGAACGGGTAGAAATTTATATATATTGAATAATGCTGCGTAGTCATTTTTACATTCTAAATTCTAAATAAAGTTAAATCTATTGTGGTCATTCTAATCGTGTTGTTCTGCGACAACGCAGAGGCCTTGGAGAAGCTTGCATTGTGGCCTCAAATCAGTCACAATTTACGCATTGTTTTGCTAAGTGCAAACCTTCAAAAAGAGTTTAATATTTTTACGACCGATTTGAGAAAACGCGTTTTATATATAAATCTGGGCTAATGAGTAAATCGGTTGCTGAGAGCAAAATGGTTTCAATTAATTTTTTGCGAGTTTTACTGCTTATCCGGGTTACACGTATAGTCAGCAACAAAATTGTCTGCAATTCTGCACTGAGTCGAGGAAAAGTTAGTTCTGAAACCTTCTAAAATGGTTGGAGGTGACGAAAGTTAGGTTAAATCTTAATTTTTCTGGGATTTTTCTATTTTTGACTCCTAGAGAGGAGTTATCGCGCTATACTTATTAGTTACGAGTTAAGACTATTTATTTACTGATCCACTAATTACTATTTACTAGATACACAAGAAAAAGTGATTCTTTACTTCGAAGTAATCTTTGTCAGATAGCTTATTTTACATGTTCTATCTCTGTCGCTCGATATAAAGTAAGTGGAAACAAAACTTCCGAATTAGCTATTGCACAATAAGCTCTATGTTGTTGAAATATACCAAATATTTAATATTAAAATGAGATATTGTCGCAGTAGAAATTAGTTATTACCTATAAATTAATGTCTTAGATATAAAATTTTAATAATATTTAACAGGGTATTTATTTATATGTAATTAATCTATACTAATATAATAAAGACGAAAAGTTTGTTTGTTTGTTTGCATTGAATAGGCTCCGAAACTACTCTACCGATTTTGATAAAATTTGGCACAGATATAGGGTAGACCACAGGGAAGGACAAAGGCTTCTTTTCATCGCTATAAAATGTATGGTTTCTGCGAAATTAACTTTTACGCGCACGTAGTGTTTAATATTTTTCCTAAGGAGTTTTGAACACGTGAATAATTGTGCGAAATAAAAGTTAAAATTTTTGGTAGTACCTAGTATTGATGCATGCGATTGTACTCACTCAAGGTTCATTTCAGTTCATAACAATCTAAGTAATGTAATGTTAACTACAACTTTATATGCCTTTACTTAATTAGTCATTAGCGAAACGTTCAGTTCACTTGCAAAAACTGAGTCATTGTTAAATGTTGTAATTTAAACGGTTGGTTATTATGACATTGTGTGAAAATGAAATGAAATATATAATTACATGTTAAACGAGGTTTATAAGATACAGATTAAAATATTTTATGCTAACTGGCATACGACAAGAATGATAATATCTTATTATAATAATTTTAAAATAATGATTATTATCTATCAAAGTATCCATAGGCATTAATAAAATAATTAATTTGGATAGTTTGCTTGCTCGACCTGGATGGCATGATAATGGCTTCGTGGATCCACTTACTATCAGGTGGTAGCTGCTCGTTTACCACTTTTCACATAAATACATGCTGCCCTACAATTTTAAAGTTTTATTTAATTTCTAAATATGATCTAATCTGTAGGTAATAAAGTTTCGTAGCAGTCTCGCTATGTTATACCAGCAAAATGGTATTCTCATAAACGTTAAATCAAACTAACGTTAAACGTTGTTTTGATTCCATAATCAGTTTATGATATCAATACAAACTTATATATCTTAAAATGCGCGGTTTCCCAGGTACAAGGCCTAGCTAGATCGATTTTTCTCTCCCTTTTGGGGGAGAAAAATCGATCCTGCTCCCATCATACTAAATTTCATGGTAATACTTGCGCCGTTTTAGTGAAACCGATATTATATATACAAGAAGATTGTCTCGTTTAAAGTATAAGATATAAAAGGTTCAATGCAAATAATTTATTATTTCATCACGGAGCAAGTTATATCGTAAAAATGTAAACAAGTTGGACTAAACAGGTAATTTGTGTCGGAACGTATACGACTGTTGCCGATTGTCGGTATCCAATATCGGAGTATCGGCAATATCGAGAATATCGACAATATCAGTGGGATTATGTAGATCGCAGGTAGTATCGAGGCCATCAGGCCACTACTATCGGAACTAGAACGACGAGTTCTGATTCGAGAAAGGAATGAACAGACAGTGAGAAATTTTGTAAATACTTAACTTGTAGATTATGCTATTTATAATGCCAAACGATTATATTAACAGTGTAATTCTTAACTAATACAGATTAAAAACTTCTTTACGTACTGCTAAGAAGAAAATAAATACCTTTATCTGACTGAGAAAGACATTTCTGTAGCACCATTATAATAGATTTATCTTTTTGTATGTTATCTATTGACAAAAAGAGTATTTCAATTCCAACCAAGTACAGTTCAACTACGTTGTTACTGTCTTTTAGGTACCGTTATTTTTCATCGACATTATCTTTTTCATTTTCATAGAAAAAAGAAGGTTGCTACCCTCGGCAATCATCGTTTTTATTCCCCTCTGTCTCCACAGAAGGTAGTCCTGTAGATACATCCAACCATTAGCGCATCTAACCAAACAATTTATGTTCAGTCGCATAAAATGTTAGCACCTACTAAACTTATGTGCGATTCTCACATCGAAGTCGATAGTTCCCGTGGTAGTGGCAATCGCGTTCTCTTTATCGAGGCGAATTTTATCACGCGGTGAATAGCAAAACATAAAGAGCAAATGGTATGGTACGGTTTACGTGTCTGACATAAATCTGTATGTTGAGTTAAACTCGCGTTTACTATAGTCTATCTCACAGGCAGCCTCCGTGGTCTAGTGTTTAGAGCTTGGCTCTCAACTTAGAGGTCGTGGGTTCGATAATCGATTTCCGCATTGGAGCAACAAAAAATATTGTTTCCAAGTTTGGTTCGGACAATGCAGGCTGATCACCTGATTGCCTGACAAGAAAGATGATCCATGCGTCGGATGGGCATGTAAAAAGTCGGACGTGCGCCTGATCTCTCGTCAGTCGTGTCGGTTATCGATCCTACTGGATTACGAGAGTAAAGAAAGAGAGAGTGCTCTTGTGTACTGCCTACACACTTGGGCACTATAAAATGACTCCTGCGTAGCTGGCCTGATTTCAATGATACCGGCCACCGTCATCAAAATCGGTGTGGGGAGTTATTATTATTATCCCGCAGGAGGATAGGGTAGTAGAATATGTAATCTACAAAGAATCTAAAATCGTTATTTTTTACACACAGAGCCAGAGGGGTAAGCACGAATTTTCGTACCGATATTGAACGTCAAGAGTAAAGGCGCTGTCATTTTTCATACCATTAATTTTGTCATTCGATAATTTTACGAATACGTACCTACTTGTCATTATGCAAGTGGACTGATATTTTTTATTACATAAATTAATAGTACTCTTAAATATGAGTAACTTCTGAGAAGAAACCGCATATCAAAGTTAATATTTTCAAAGGTACAGTGATTTGTATACTAAATTCCGCAAGTCTTGTAAAAACGCTCCATACTAAAGTCTTATGTCGAGTGACGTCACTCGTGGGTTAGTGTATGAAGTATACAACTGCAGGAGCATATTTGTAAATAGATCCGTTATTTGTGCGTTTAAGTTCATACTTACCATAATCGCAGAATAAATATTAGTTAAAATGAATGTTTTTGTATATTATGTAAGTAAACTTATGATGTAAGTTTTGTTTACTAGTCCGATTCCCAATCATTGTTCGAGCTAGCCTCACAGATAAGCTTGAGCGTGAAAATAAACGCACTTCAAACTCCTCTCGTCTTACTTTGGGCAGTATTCAGCTATGCCGATTTTGAGTGCCGAAATAATGATCATTATATTCACAATAAGTTAATTATTATTTTATAGCAAAACGAAACTAAACCGCTGTTTAACGATCCTGTTAGTTATCTTAAGTGATTAATTATTCGGTTACGGTCTATGATTATGAACTTGATATTTCCTACTAGACAAGATGTTGCCCGCGATTTCATACGCCCAACAGCAATTCCTGCAGTAACCATACATTTTTCCGCTATAAAAACTAGACTAGATCCTTCCCCGTTTTCTACTCTACATCTGTGCCTAAATTTCATCAAGATCGGTTCAGTTTCGCAGCCTATTCAATGCAAACAAGCAAACATGCAAACGATCACATTTTTGCTCTTTATAATATTAGTAGGAAAATATAAATTTTAAAATACCTACATTTAACAAGCGTAACGTAGAGAATAGAAATAGAGTTTCAGGGCTCTACTTAGATTAGTAACCTTATCTAAAGGCATATTATTATATTATAACTAGATGATGCCCACGGCTTCGTGCGCGCAAAAAGAGCTCCCAGGGGAACCGTAAATTTTGCCGCTATAGTAGCCTTTTCCTTCTCTATGATCTATTTTATATTTGTACCTACCAAATTTCATGATGATCGGTTATGTAGTTTTTAAGTGAAAGAGAAACAACCAAACAAACAAACTCACTCTCACATTTATAACATTAGTAAAGATATGGATTAACAGAAGTAAATTGATTTTTTATTGCCTTGGCTAAAAATGTCCAAAAGAACCTTTTTTTCTTGTCGGTTATACCTTTTTTACTTTTATAAACTTTGTATAAATTTGGTTACGGAATTTATTACCTATCTTTCATTTACAATTATCGTATTTTATTTAATTATTAATTACTAGATGTTGACGGTGACTTCGAGAAAGTTGTCTCGCAGAAACCGTACATTTTTCTGCAATACAAAGTAACCTGTGTCCTTCCCCGTGGTATACTCTACATATGTGCTAAATTTCATCAAAATCCGTCCCGTAGTTTCGGAGCCTACTAAATGCAAACAAACAAAGAAACTTTTCCTCTTTATAAAGTTCCTTTCTTATAAATATTAAGTTTCATAGTCTATATACATATAGACTATGAAACTTAATATTTTTAATAATAAGTATAATTTGTGCGTTTAACATAGTTTCTCAATATTTAATGTGTGTATATCAGGTACAATCTCGTGAACTTGGCAATTTCGCTACAAACCGTTACTTTAGGAGTTTTAACACCACACTTTACACAGATGTCCATATTGCAACACTCTGTTTTACATATTCCGCTAATTACGACAGTCGCATCTTCAATAATATTGCTTTACCGCTGCTATACAACACAATACTGCCAGCTTTACCGTCACACCAGAAGCACAGAGTAGAAAATATGATATTATAATATGTCACCGTAAAATTGTAAAAGAGTGACAAGATCCTTAGTGGATAAACTCACAAAGATTTGGAAAGACCGTAGAATAACCAAACACACAAAAGTTCCACTTATGCGGTGTCTGGTCTTTCCTATCTTTTTATATGGAACTGAGACGTGGACGCTGAGGATGCAAGACCGTCGCAGGATTGACGCTCTGGTAATGTGGTGTTGGAGACGCATGCTCCGAATCCCATGGACCGCGCACCGAACCAACGTTTCCATCCTCAAAGAACTTAACATCCAAGAAAGATTATCATCCTCCGCGCAATCGCGAACCCTCAAGTTATTTGGTCATATTACGCGTAACGAGGATTCAATGGAACGATTGGTGGTGCAAGGGAAAGTGGAGGGAAAAGATCACGAGGGCGCTCTCCAACACGATAGACAGACCTAATTAAATCTGTAACGCACTCCTCCATAAACGACTGCTCTCACTCCGCCAAACATAGAGCTCTATGGCGGGGCATTACAAGAACGGCGACGCGTGCGACGGAGATGTGACCACGACCACTCTGCCAAGAGTGAACGACTAAGAAGAAGAAGAAAATTGTAAAAACCGTTAGATTGTAATAAAACTAGTGAAATTATAAAATGTTGATAGACTTCTGACGCGAATATGCTGCCTATAAATTCACACATTATTTTGCGTTACATTATAAATAGGTATATAGTTTTTAATCTTTAGACATATTTTTACAATCTCGTTAGTTATTTTACAATTTAACGGTTTTTACAATTTTACGGTGACATATATACCTTACGTACAGAGAAACAGCTTTCATAGATCGATGCAAAACTATCCAAAGAACAATGGCAGAGTTCCATACAACGAAATACCTGAAATTTTTTTTGGGCGTCTAAGGTTGAAAAGATAGTCTAAAAGATAGCAATTGCATTACGTAATCATATTCAAAAATAATTTTGTCTTATCGAGGCCACGAAAAAAAGTTATTCATATTTTTGTATTTTGAGGTTATGTACATCTATATCTATACTAATATTATAAAGAGGAAAACTTTGTTTGTATGTTTGTTTGTTTGTTTGTTTGTTTGTTTGTTTGTTTGTTTGTAATGAATAGGCTCAAAAAGTACTGGACCGATTTCAAAAATTCTTTTACCATTCGAAAGCTACATTATCCACGAGTAACATAGGCTAAATTTTATTTTGGAAAAAAGTAGGGTTCCGTAAGATATTTGGGTTTTTCGGACACAAGGTGTAAAAAATCAACCAGAAAAGTTACTTATTTTGCGTACGCTGCCTAAACTATAAAAGATAGAACCATAAAATGTTCTACTTAATTGTAGATCTAATAAATATCTACAAAAAAGTCCGCGACACACTATACCTATCTATGTCGAGTGAGGCACAACAACCATTTTTTTATTTAGAAATCTTGAATTTTTTTTGGACTACATATAAACGCGTTTATTTTACTCATGCTATTAATTCTTATCAAAATAAATTATTTCATCACTAAGTACAGTTTATGTAGATAATATTTGGTCTTTGAATGATTAAAATTGGACGTTTGGTTTTGAAGTTATGGCGAAATTAAAATATTACGATTTCTGCTGCACGGCACGGCCCGTTGCGAAGTGGGCGTCACCAAGTCGAGGGTGCGCGTGCGGGCGGGAGTTTAGATCTATGACTTCTATGAGTAAATTTTTTGTTTTGTGTTCTTTGTAACTATGATGGATAGATACTTGAATACCTATTTATTTAGTGTTTGTTGTATAATTAGTCCTGAAGAGTATAGGTATTTCATACGATAAAAGTATACCCACCTACTTATTTCATTGATTTTTAGTAGGTACCTATATTAATTTGTTTCTGTTTGTTTTGACTAAATTTCGCCCGTTTTGTTAAGGCGTGACTCCTGTTCGAAACATTACACAGAAAACATGAAACATTGGGGCGTGGCTATACACATTTGTCTAGGAATAGACAATGTTTTTGTTTTCGGAGACGAACGAAAAACATTCCCGCGCGGGTAGAGAGGGGAAGAAATGTTTCATTTCATAACTAGTGTTCACATCGTTCACATGACACTTAGGTACAGGTTTTTTAGGGTTATAGTTTTGCTTGTTGTGTTTTTTGTGTTTGTTTTTGTGATCGCTCATAATATACGGCCTGACTTAATTAAAAAACACAAAATTTGTCAGTTTTCAATAGAAATGCATAAAATGGCGCACATATTTGACTTGAAAAAAATACTTTTATGAAACACTTAAAGTGGCCTTTTCAGAACCCCTCTTTTCTCCTAGATTCTACACCAACAATCATTAAAACTGTGAGCGCTAATACGTCTTCCTCGTCGGAACTTAGATCGTGTCTGGACAAAATGTTTTGTTTCGACCAAAAACATTTTCTGTAGCTGGAGACAGCTTGTGTATGGAAACAAATGTTTTTGTTTCATGTTTTCTGTGTAATGTTTCGAACAGGAGTCACGCCTTTAGAGGTTTAAAGATATTCTGTAGTATTAGTATCAGTATTGTACCCGTGCGAAGCCGGGGCGGGTCGCTAGTTAATAATAATTTTAAATATAAGGCTTCTTTACACTTAGATCATTTTAATGCGTTTTCTTTCGCTTTCCTACATTGCAATCTATCGCAAAGCCTTAAGTGGTAGACACAGAATACAGAAAATGAAGACGATGTGATGATAGATCAAAATAAATCACTTTCTACGGAATTAAATATTTATATTTATTTTAAAAGATTCACAAAACAGTATGGTATTTTACATGATTATCTCATAAGGAGTTTAAATCCTTTACCTATACATCTCATATTATAAAGCAAATGCAAATAATACGAAACTATTTTAACATTACAGTGCTATTACTAAACAGAAATATTATAACAATCGTAAGGCAATCGCTGTCCGTTAGAAAAATACAAGTCGCCGTAGAAGGCGGATACTAAGTCCAGGTTGCCCCTGGGCTTGCCAAGGGTCAGAAAATAAAGATAATCCAAAAATATCGCAATAACAACACGTAAATTCGGCAAAATCCTAGTTCTTGTCAAGCGTCATGTCAAATGTGAATATCAATGTATTTTTTTTTTATCTTAGTTTTGAGAATGCTTAAGAGATGGCGACACATTTTAAGATGGCGACACATTTTAAGATGGCGACACATTTTACGAGCTACCGACCACCGTCACATGCATATTTGTTTATCTCTTTTTGCTTTTTAGTATGTTTTAAAAAGTACATTATCAATTATAATATATTTTCATTTAGATATTAGTATTACGGTTCTCATGATGTTGCTCACTATCGCTATCTAGCGAAAACGAAGAGAACTTCTTTATCATGACATTTGGTTTAATTTTTTAATTCATTGACATGAGGCCATTTTATTGAAATGTATCCAAATAAGATATTTTTATTTTATAAAAATAATTCCGGCTCTTACATGAAAAAACAATTATGTGGTAAAAACCTGAAAAATAAATGATTAGTTTTTGTTTAAGTGACATTTTTAGACGCTTCCAAAAACATCAGGTAAAATCTTGCCATTGTTCTTTGAAAACTTTGACGTTCTCTTCAACCTTAATTTTTCCACGCAATCGTGGACACATCGTATGCTTCTACTTAGTGCAATCAAATCAATCAATATAGCTATTTTTCTATTCCTCTTTCTGTAATCTGTGCCAGATGTGTTATTCTTTTCTGAGTCCGAAAAGGGGGGGGGGGGGGGGTGTCACAGGGGACATTTAATGTTAGAAAAGAGGCTGACAAGTTTAGCTCTTCTAAATATTCAGTCCCAGAGATGGCCCTAGAAGTCTCAAATATTGTCAACATATTTGGCAAAAAAAATTGGAGGCTTTCATTTGTTATTAAATGTGTGCAATAAAGTCGTATATGTAGGTAGTTTACAAAAGTTTTAAACAGTATCATTATTACGCAAAGTAAATACCCATTTATCTCTAGCCGAGACCTGAGAAGCTCTGAGTGCTAATAATATGTAGGTAAGTTTTTCTTATCGCATTCGATGGTGACCACGTTTGGCGTTTATTAGGAATTTGTATTGTATGGAAACGTGACAATTAAGTGGCGCTGTACAACAAATCACATGCAAATTCCTAGTAAACGCCAAACGCGCTCACCATCGAATAGAAACAATCACAGCACTTAGATGGACGTGAATGCGTGGACAGTGTTTCAATTTCACCTTCTCATTCTCTCTCTTCAGAGATTTCTTAAGAGAGAATACTTCTTACGATACTTCTCCCCTGAGCTAAATGCCATAAAACAAAATATAGTGCTATCTAGTTTCGCTATTTCCTTTACTGCAAATAAGCTAACTCGTTTCGAAGTTTATTTCAGCGCAGTCGCACTAAAGTTGTTACTGGCTTATCTGACTATTTAAATCTTTGACTTCATTGGGTACGGAACACAGATCATAAATGTATGTTTTAGAAATGGGCACCTAACTCTCACATTGGCTCTCCTTTCAACATTTAGATAAGGTAAACATAAGCTATAAAAATGTGAACCTATCTACTATTTATTTACTCCGTAGTCATTTAAGGTAAAAAGATATATTTAAGGTAAAATTTGTGTATATTATAGAAAATAGTTTCTAAAAACTGATTTTACTGAGTTGCTACTAAGCAGATGCGTTACTAGTTATTACCTACTAACGGTGATGTGTTACTTTGCTTTCTTCACCTTCCCATACTCATTATTTCAGATCCCATATACAGAAAGAATTACTGTGGAACTATCAAACGCTTAAGAGCATTATGGCGGTTATGGCGGATTTATTCATCTTCAAGCCCAAAATTTTCAACCTTCGTCTTACGTAACATCGTTATAAGTATGTGTTTGGAAAACCTAATACAAAATAAACCGTTAAAGCCCCTCAGTATGTTCTGATTTGCTTGCCAGGAATACAAACTTTTCAACTGTAATAACACCTTCCACACCGATTTCATTGACGGTGGCCAGTTTCATTAAAACCAGATCAGCTACGCAGGAGTTATTTTTTAGTGGTCAAGTGTGTGCGCACTACACCAGAGCACTCTCTCCTTTCCTCTCGTAACCCAGTGGGACGGATAGTGATAGATAGAAGTGTCTAATATAATAAATATCCTAAACATGTGCATAATAAAAAAGTATTAAATTTATTTCCGTTACCTGGTACCCGTAACACAAGTTCTCCAAGAACTTACCACGGGACCAGGCTGACGTGGTGTGAAGCGTCCATAGATAAGATAAAAATAACTAGGGGCCGAAACGTGTGCCTACTACATACCCCTGTGTTACTAGAGGAACCAAGCCGCCATTTTTTAGTAAGTGCGAAGGAGTTAATAGCAATGTTCCGTAAAAGTTATTATATCTCGTTAAGGTCACCCTTTCAAACGGCTTTTTGTGGGTTTTCTGAGGTTAAGCATGAGTGTGTACTGTTTACCCTACTGCTTTGTTGACCGTGACGGTTTATGCAAATCTATACATCTATAAAAGAATGAAATGTCTGTTTGTAATTTTTAATTTAACAGCTTTTCACTATTATATATATTATAATATACAATATTATGTAATTAACAGCCTCAGTGGTCTACTGGTTAGAGCATTGGCTCTCGACTCGGAGGTCCCGGGTTCGATTACCGCATTGGAACAACAAAAAAATGTTGTTTCCAAGTTTGGTTAGGACAATGGGCTGATCACCTCATTGTCTGACCAGATGATCCATGCATCGGATGGACATGTAAAAGGTCGGACCTGCGCCTCATCTCTCGTCAGTCGTGTCGGTTATCCGTCCCACTAGATTACGAGAGTACAGGAAGAGAGAGTGCACTGCACACACACTCGGGCACTATAAAATTTCTCATGCGTAACTGGCCTGGTTTCAGTGAAACCGGCCACCGTCACCGAGATCGGTGTGGGGAGTTATATTATTATAATATAAAATATTATGGTTTAAACGGTACTTACAATAAAAAATTAATGTTTAACATTTTTGTCTATCCGTCTGTTTGTCAGTCTGTTAGTTACGGCTAATATCTGAAACGACCGGACCGGACTTTCACTGGCAGATAACTGATGTTATAAGGAGTAACTTGTGCTAATTTTATCTTAGGGTTCCGTTTAAAAAATAAGGTTCCGCTTCCGTTAGTTGTACGCAAACGAAGTTGCGGGCATCGGCTAGTTAAATAATATGGTGGAATTATATTGCGTACTTACTACAATATACGTGTCCCGCCAACTTCTCATGGCATTGTCTAATTAACAATAAATAACAATGAAAATATTGTTTCGGAAAATTCCACACGTCCTTTAAATCACCCTGCTCTAATATTGTGCTTGTATTTAAATAATAACATTTACCTTGTCCACCGGACTGTACGAGAATAATAGGTACAGGTGGGTACAGTACAGTCAGGGCCGCGGAAAACTGACCTCAAGGCTGTTCACACGGTTGTACAGAAGTGTACAGTGGACACGGGGATGTTTGGGTCTACGAGGTACATTGCCTGGTACTGGGTGCCAACGATTTGTAACTCCTCGAGTCTTTGGGGTGACGGTAATCGCTCATTATGCGATCCGTTTGCTTGTCTATCTGTCTGCCTAAATAAAAAAAAAACGACCAAGAGCGAGTCGATTCCGTACCATTATCCGATATAAGCGGCAAATAAAATTTTTTGTTGCATAGGAGCCAGCCGCCAGGAGGTTTTATTCTGTTTTTATAATAAAAAATGTTGCATCATCTGCGAAAATTTCAACTGTCTGACTATCGCAGTTCATGAGATACACCCTGGTGACAGACGGACACGTTCCCGTTTCACCCTTTACGGAACCTTAGAAACATGACATGTACATCTTTTTTACTATTTACACATTACTACCCTTTTTTTATTATATTTATGAAATTAACTAGGAAACAAGCAGACGTATCGCCTAATGGTTAGCGATTACCGCCGCCCATGGACACTCGCAACGCCAGAGGAGTTACAGGTGTAACTGGGACTTACGTTCCCAGTCCTTAAAATCTCCAATCCCCCTCGGGCCTCCGGTAACCTCACTCACTCGGCGAAACACAACGCAAGCGTTATTTCACGCCGGTTTTCTGTGAGGCCGTGGTATTTACCCGGTCGAGCCATTCGTACCGAAGCGTGGCTCTCGCACATTTAGCGTACAGAGCGTACTACAGAGTACACGTGGCAGAAATGTAGTTTAATCATAGTTTCAAATCCAAAAATACTCTCATCGTGGCTAAAGAACATCATTTCAACAAAGAATACAAAAATTAAAATTTACACTTAAATTTAAATCGTTATGTAAGAAATACTTCTTGTCGGAAATCGAAAGCTACTGGCGTTGTATCGATGGCGTTTAACCAAAATCGTGTCGTGACGCGATCCTTGAAATTTCACTCTCAACGCCGGCCGCGCCGCTGAAGATGTTTCACTTCAAAGAGAGCGAAAATAAAAGTGAAAATATTCTTAAATTCTTTAAGTATATTTTTATTTGATCACAATTTTAAAAATATGAGCATCGAGAAAATAATTCCAGATATACATGCTTTTAATTTAGTCTTTAGATGGGTTATTTTAATAACTTGCCAATCTTTTTCTTTTGCCAATCTTGCTATTTTGTTTTAAAAGGTTAACCTAACTCAGACCAAATAAAAAGTGAAGACAGAACTTTGTTAAACAAAAACTGAAGCCGGTTTTTTACACTATACTATACATAAATATAACTGCCTATTTTTGTAAGATTAAAAACCACACACCGCGACAGCTCTACCGAGTTTACAGTTATTATTCTACCCACAAATAACAACTTATGGTCATGAAGTTATGTATTTAATGATGTGATGATTAAAATGACACTACTACTTATAGTACAGGAGGCAGCGATGCATTTATTGTATAAGTTTTTGATGTGTAACATCTTTTCTCTCGCTTTCTTGCAATTTGTGGGAAAGATTTCGTAAAATGGGACGGAAGTGACAGGAAGTCACGATATTTGATTTGACGAATGAGCGCGCGGTGGTAGAGATGGCCGTCATATTCGAATGAGACATTTCAGTGTTTAGCTTTTTTTTATTTAGACGTAGATTTCTTTCAGTGCTTAATGGAAAAGTTGCCGTATTTTTATCATATTAGAAAATCGTATTTTGTATTTTTTAAATATTTTTATACAATGTTATACATTATATGCTCGTTTTTAGGGTTCCGTAATACTTAAGGAACCCTTATAGTTTCGCTCTGTCCGTCTGTCTGTCTGTCTGTCTGTCTGTCCGCGCCTCTAGCTCCTGTAATTATGAATATAAATTGATGAAATTTGGTGCAGTTATAGATTGTGTATAGATCACGGTTTCGGGATCATAAAAAAATAATAATTTTATATTTTAGGGGTGGCTCTCCATACATGTGAAGTGGGGATGAAAAATATTTTTTCACTCTACCCCATCGTGTGGGGTATCGTAGAATAGGTATTTTAAAATAAAGGCAAGGTTTCATACGTTACTTTTTTATAAAGTTGACTATTTTCGAGTAATCGGCCTCCAAAGTAGTTTGTAAGTTGGTCCCCCCCCCTAGCATTTTTAAACTATAGGAGATAGAAACTTGCAAATTTCTATGCTGATAGATCATGCTAAAAACTCTTTAGGAAAATTATTTTGAATCAAATCGGACAGTAACTTTTGGAGTAATTAAAAAAAACATATTACGCGTTTATAGTTACGGAACCCTCCTTAGACATGTCCTGACATGCTCTTGGTTAGGTTATTCCCATACGCCTCACGCGCAAGGATGGAGAAATAAAAATCAGTTATAAAATTAATTAGGTAGCTGATTATAAAAAGATAAAACAAGCGAATATATTTTAGTGATTTCGTATGTATTTAGCAGAAGGTCTGAATTCAACCTTCTTTTTTACATCGGCAATGAAACATTATTTTGAAATATTACACATAAAATAACCTGAAAAAATATGGCGATGATGTCCTCATGAAAAAGCCGTAAACATTTTATGAACTATCTCTGAACCTAGACAAATTAAAGCCATAAAAATTAATGGGCTAGGTGACAAAACACATTATTTTCTATAGGTAAGGCAAGCTGAGAATTTTTATTTTACCCAACAACGAATATTATTATCAGTTTTTGTCCATTCCCCGTAGAAAAAATGACACGAATTATATAACTCAAGCTATATGTAACAATCGGGTAATTATAAACAAATTTTGAATACAGTACTCACTTTTGTCACTCATTCCGTAATGTACCTACCTACTTAGTTAACTTTTTGTTATTATATATGGAAATATAAAAGAACCTAACCAAGAGTATATCAGGACAGTTATATGAGGGTTCCGTAACTATTAACGCACTACAGTTTCTTTTTTCAAATAACTTCAAAAGGTATAGTTCGATTTCGCTTAAAATAATTTTAATCGGAATGAAAAATAACAAGTTTCTACCTCGTATAGTTTGGAAATGCCAAGGGGGAACTAGTAAACCACTTCAGAGGTTGATTACTAAAAGATGGCTTACATTATAAAAAGTCGTAGGTATACCAAACCTCACCTTTATTTAAAAAAAAAAAAAACAATTGACGATATCCTACAAGATGGGGTACAGGGAAAAAATTTCATCGCCACTTCAAATATATTGGGATTTGGAACTTCGTTGGCACCCTTAAAATACAAAATTAAAATAATTTTATGATGCCAAATGTAAAGCCTGTATTCTATATAATATGCAATATATAAATAAATACATAATATCATCATCAATTGCCTGTAAGAAATTGCTATACCTAAGTTATAAGACCTGTGTGTATGTCTGATTTTTTTAATGTAATATGTATACGTTTTCTGTTATTTGTTTTTGTACACAAAAAAGTATTTGAATTTGAATCATTTCATTACATTAATAATTACCGAAGTACCAATGTAGGACAGACGGATGGATGGACGGACAGATCTAAACTATAAGGGTTTCTTGTAGTTACTAGGGAATCCTAAAAACTGTGTTGTATAATAATTATTGACATTTAACGCCTTCTCGATTTTGAAACAAAGTGACAATATTACGGTTACTGGACAAGTTAAACTTTATAATTAAGTCACTGGGTCTTACGTTACGTCGAATACAGAGTGTGTTCTCCATTCCGATTCAAAGTAATCTAAATGTAAACCAAAGCTGCGAATGCAAAATAAAACATGTCGGTTTTGAGCGTCTTTATTACTGACAGCAAAGATTTCAAAACTAAGAATGGGCAATGACGAACATTTGACAGAACAAATCTTCATACAAGAAAAAGTTACGCCTGGTTTTCACCATACTTCAAATGTCAGCCATCTTATTTTCACCGTACTTCAAATGTCTAAATGCCCCAAAAACTCCAAAAATTGGGGCCATTTAACTGGCCACTTTTTGCCTCAGCGTGCTTCGTTTATAACATATTGTCAATTACAAAAAGGAATTCTGATGAAAATTAATCCCCAGACCACAAACGAACCGAACCTTATCCACAGCCGAACATAATATATCCTTCTCCTATAAGGAAGTACGTTAAATAACTCTTACGTTGGGACTATAATGTGAACCAGATCCGGAAGGCCTAAGAAAATTCAGAGCACTGAAAATAGAACTGTGCGCTAATGAAATAGAGTTTAAAATAGAAGTTTCGAGTGTCGAGCTGTCATATATGACATTGACATGTAATTCAACACTCATGTGACACTATTTTCAAACCTATTGTACTAAGTAGAGTTCTATTTGCAGTGCTCTGAATTTTCTACGGCCTTCCGGAATCCGGAGCATATAGCCCCAGCCTTACCTAGCTAACACAAAGGGTCAATTCTGGTAAATAAAACCTGCATTAATACAATTACAATCAAGTCCCGGTTTCCTATTTCGAACTCTAACTTACCAATCTTCCTTTCCACAACACCTTCCCTTTCCCTATTCCTACCCTTTCCACCAATCTGTGGGAACGCAATGGATGATCATAAAAATAATTTAATTATCCAAAATGGCGGCGATGTGGTTCGCCACCCATCACGTCTCGTTTCTCGCGGAGGCGAAAAGCGGACCATGGAGAGACGCTTCGCTACGTTAAATGTAAGAGGAGGAATGGAAGGTAAGAAATTAAGAATGAAAGTGAACGAAGCGAAACAAGTATGTAAGGATCATAGCAAGTGGAAAGAAATGGTCTCTGCCTACCTCTACGGGAAAAAAGCGTGATTATATGTATGTATATAAACGCTAAATCTGTCAAACGGTATTCTCTAACCCCCTTACTAATAAACGCTGTATAAACTTTGCATAGCTATACAGTGTTTTGTTCACATCACACAAGTGACATGTTTAATTCGATAGAAGGAGACAAAACACTGTGTAACTATTCAAGGCTTATACAGCATTTATTAGTAAGGGGGGTAAACGTTAAACCAACGTAAAACGCGCTCTGATTGGTCGAAACTTCATAAAATTATTTCATGATAACACATCACTTCACTTACAATACAATCAAAGTAAAATTAAAGTCTACTTTAAATACGAGAATTGAGGTTCAGATTTGTTACAATATAATTTCCAATATTAATACGGTTGTATAACTTACTGGTTGCGTGAAGCAGTTGGTACCCGGATTGTATCTGGTAATGGGATCTTCTCGCTATTGCGTGTGGAGTTATGTGCTGATGTATGGAAGCTCCCATTGTATAGAACGAGGAATTGTGTAGGGATATTTATTAGATGTTGCACGTGACTTCGTGTGCGCAAAAGCAAATCCCGCGGGAACCGTACCGCCGTGATAAAAAGTAGCCTATGTATGCCCCGTACTTTAATCTATATTTGTGCCGAATTTCATTAAGATACTATTAAGTCAGATGCTGTCCTTGTCATTGTACTAAGTAAAGAAAGTGACGGTGATTTACGGGACCCTTAAACTTAAGAATCGTTTGGGTATTCAGTCATTATACTTAGATATGTTTCTTATAATAATAATAATACGTCTTTATTTCAGACCATGGATCCATAATTGTGTTAGTATTTGTACAAAGATTCTTATAACTATGTTAGTAATGAAAGTACATAATATGAAATGTCTTATTATTACAGTAGAAGCTTATATAATAAAGCTTATATACTTTAAACGAAAAACTCTTGTATGTATATGTCACCGTAAAATTAAAAAATCCGTTAGATTGTAATAAAACTAGTGAAATTGTTAAATGCTGATAGACTTCCGAAGCGAATATGCTGCCCATAATTTTACACATTATTTTTCGTTAGATTATAAATAATATATACCTAGTTTTTAATCTTTCGACATATTTTTGCAATCTCGTTAGTTATTTTACAATCTAACGGTTTTTACAATTTTACGGTGACATAATATATAATCGGTTTCTCGAAAACGTTTGCAAGTAATAATTACCATGTAATTTAGTACGCAGGGAGTTTAGGGGAAGAAAAATAGATCTAGCTAGGGGTCTTATCCCTGGTAATATGTTTATATGTTGTTTCATCGTGCAACAATATAATATATATAATTTTGACTCTATTATGTCAGTCCAAATGGCAGTTTGGTATAATTAATTTCTGCTTCGTTCGAAAATTCGGAATGATAACATCATTCCGAATTACGGTCTGACAAATGTTTGGTGATTGCGACAATAGAATGTCCATATTATTTATGTTAGATAATAAAAATTATCTGAAACATATTTTAAACATATACATATATTATTAATAAAATTATTTACACCACGGATTAGCTAATCCAACATGGCTGTCTCTGTCAGATAGTTTGGAACAGTCACTTGATAGACAAAGAAAGCGATTTGGATTTGCTTATCCATGGTGTAAATATTTTTATTAATAAGGAGGCAAATGTCGCAGATGGCTCCTAGACTATTTCCCCTTATTTTGTGGGTAATTGTATGAGATTACAGTAAAGTAATTAACTGCATATAAATACACGAAAACCTTCACAGGGTCGCGTGGTGTGAACAGACGACAACTCTTAACATTGTTTATGATACTGCCATCGACGTACCGTATTGTCTACGGACATCGCATATATCGAATAAAGTATCCAATAGACAATCATTTTGTATATTATGGTGAATGTCAATATGTCAATTTGATAGTCTACTAGTGTCGATATTCTTTTTTCTACCGTTTCTACCCCTAACCTCGTCCTTATTACGACTTGACGTAAGACGGGGGTTGAACACGGAATAAAGCATTTCAATAAATTTAATAGTTAATGAGTAGACAAATATAAATCTTAAAAGGAAAGTTGGTTCGTGGGTTCACGCGATTGAACATTATAAGCAAACAAAATATATTTGGCATCTTTCTCCCAAAAAGATTTTGCATATGGAAAATGTACGGCGGACTATCGCAATTAGGTACGTAACACAGATCGTATTTCGCTCTTTCGTATTGCAAGTATAAATTGTTTGTATATTAGTTATATTTTTAGGTAATATAAAGAATTTGGTTTTAGATTGTTTATAAGTATAAACTTTTACCCACATCTCCACCCGTGTAAATGCAATATCCAACAGGAAAACTATATTTTTTTTTCGGGATAAAAAATATACTATATCCTTATCTAGATCTTAAACTACTACCTTTCTTGCGTGAAAAAGTAACGAAAATCCACTCATCTCTAGCATCGATTGGACGAAAATAATTATTTAAAACTGTGCTTGCCGCACGCGACAGAAGCACCCACAAGCTTCACCACCACCTTGGGTTCCTATTTGATACTAAATATATCTCACTTGGCTAAATTTCAAATGATAATCGAAGCATTATTTCACTCCGGTTTTATATTAGACCGTGATAACTCTCCATTCGGGGCGGCCTAATCGCGTATATATTTCGCACCGTTATGAAAGGTCCAGCGACTTCCATTTATAGTATGGTATATCAATGTCATTGTAGATTAATTAAGCCGATATGATATCGCAGAGAATCATCGCGTTTGGGCCAGCCGCCCGGCATCTCGATGAAAAACCCCGCTTCCTTCGTCAGACACTTTGTTGGATGACTAATGTTCTAATTTTCGCTTAAATAAGATAAAACATGATAATATTACCCAATTTCTACCTTATTCATAGTGATTTAATGTCTTATTTGTTTTTCAGTCCAATAAACAATAAAGTAAGTTACATTTATCAATGCCCCTTGCCATGGTCTATACTTCGTTTCGATTGATTGTAGTCTAGCTAGGGAGTAGGGCCAAAGAATATATATTACTAACGTAAAGAACCGTCACTCCACCGATTTACACGACTCGCCGCTCGCAGCTGTGTGTGCGTGTCTGGGCGAATGCGGGGGCGGTTGGGGTGTAACTTTTTCCCAGCCTGGACTATGGTTCACGGGGCTGGCAGTTTCGCCGACGCGACAGTGTAGTTTCATAAGAAAGATTTGGCCGACGCGACGTTCATAAAAATATATTTTGTTTTTTGTTTCACTAGTGATGTAGTCATGCAATAGTTTGATTTTATCGATATTTTTAACGAAATATGCTTGGGTTGGATAAAGTTTGTAGGAGGTTAACCTTGAACGTATATCAAATTTTTATTAAAACCCGTTCAATAGTTATTGCGATAAAGAGAAACAAACGTGTGGTGTGCCATTTGCCCGTTGATTCATCCGTCTATCCATTCACCCATCCATACATCCTCACAAACTTTCATATTTATAATAGTAGTAAAATATTAGTAAGGATTTCCGCATAAAATTTTAGATTAAATATTACATGTAGTACTTAATCGCATTTAAATCTGTCGATACCTATCGATATTGTGCGACGATCTTAGTTGTGTTACAACACTTATTGAGTGGTAATAAAAATTTAAAATTGCATTGATATAATTCAAATAGTCTTTATACTACTTAAGAATTAAGTGCAAATTAAACCCAATTGCTAAGGACACAAGGTATATTTTTCCAATTTATGGGCCCAATGGCTGAGTACATTTTTGATTAAAAAAATATGGCAATAAGACGTTTGCATGGAGACTATTTTGAATTTTCGTTGTAAATATCAGTATTGTTCAAAAGTTCAAATCGCACGCACCGTGTAGGTACCTAAAATATTAGAAATTTCCTGATTGGTATTAAAATGAGTGGGCTTAATAATTGTAGTTGTATATGGTCGCCGGCCGTATTAACCAAGAAAAAAATTATGACAAAAGTTCCTTCAGCATAACCTACCTCGATAATTAATACTTATTTTTTCTAAACTTACCCTTGTTTTCGTCACACGCAGTAGGTACAATAAATAACTAAGATGGATTAAAGTAGGTAGGTATGATTTCCCTTTCCATATTAAGTATCTAGCTGTTGCCTGCGCCTTCGCCCGCGTAAAAATATTATATTTACGCGGGCGTAAATAAATATTTTAAATTAATTCGATGTCAACCCTAGGCTTAAGTCAACATAACTGACATTTGTCGGTGCTCGAACTGTCATTTGTAGAGAGTGTCGCCCCTGTGGTAGGGCCGATTCACACGGCAATGGCAGCGGAGCCACAGATTACTTAGTAGTCGGAATTTACCTGGGCTAGTCAAGATGCATTCGATAATTTCGACGGCGAACTTTGAAATCAAAGATTAATGGGATTTGACAAGTCATCGTTAAGTGCATCAAAAGATGCGTTATGTCAAATCTCATACATTTTGTTTTCGAACTTCGCCGTCGTAATTATCGAATGCATCTTGACTAGAGGCCCAGCTATGCTGCTGGCCGCTCAGCTGCCATATCGATGTGAATTGAACCTAAAAAAACTACAAAATAATGTAAAAAAAACGACAAAATAATATAAAAAAATCGACAAAATAATGTATTTCTGATTAGCGATATTTAAATTGGTAGCATTATATAAAGGTTTGTTTACATTTAGGTCACATTGAATCGGAACGGAGTATAAAGGAATGCCAAGTTTTTCGTTAAGTTGGGATAAAAATTAATATTGTTAAAAAAACAATGTTAATATATTATAATATCCCGTTCCATTATCTTTTAATTTAGATAAAGGGGTTATTGACAAGAAATCAGATGCCAACGTGCCATCGTTAATAATAACAATGGCAATCTTCAAAAACGAAAATATATCGGATTGACAGCACGTAGCGCGCGATAGGTCAATACTATACATTTTTGACTTCTAACTTCGTCATCGTACTTAGCGATGGCATCTTGGCTTGAGTGTGTATATGATAAAATAGTGTATGGATAGATGGATGGAATAGCGCTGTGAAGCTGCAGCAAGATTAAGTAGACAGTGACAAGACGCTTAGCATCTCATAATTGCGGACCTGTTACAACTACACTTTAAACATTACACATGTAAAAGTACAATTTGACGACCTCTGTGGGTTAGTGGTTGAGCGTGTTGGTGCTCAAGCCGAGGGTTGCAGGTTCGAATCCTGCCGAAGGAACAAAAAGTTTTTCTGTGTTCCTGGGTCATGGATGTGTATTAAATATGTGTATAATATAACAAAAATCTTAAATATATGTATAGTATAAAAGTATTAAATATACTTCCCGTTTTCTGGTACCTGTAACACAAGTTCTTTGGATACTTAGCACGGGGCCAGATTGACGTGGTGTGAAGCATCCATAGATATTATTATTATTAATAAAAAAAATACCCTTTAAACATTACACATGTAAAAGTACAATTAACAAAAAAAAATCAATTACTCAAACAGGATCCTAACCGATCCCTTGCGCAACGCCCCCAACCGACAAATCCACTTCTCACAAAATCATTTCCCAAAAAATTAATATTAAGTACGAGTTGCGACCATTATCCTTGGGCGCGGAAAAAATCGGACGAAGTGCGGCTGCTCGTGCGCATGTATAAATGCCGTGGTCACGGCGGTACTGGCATCAGTCACAGCAGACACAGACAACACTCAACATGAAATTCCTGGTAAGGATATAAAGGATTACTTTACGAAGCAACAAAAATAAACGTCCTTAGAATCGTTTTGGAAGTTTGAAAAAAAAACAGAAATCGAACCCTTAAATTGGCCATAGTTTTAGAAACTCCGTGAAAAGTCCTTCGTTTTAACGACCACAATTGAAAATCGCTATAAATCATGAGCTGAAATAATTTACAGGACTATTTTCATCAAAATAATGTTAGAAGCACTAAAAAGATTTTAAGATTAATAATATTGGCCTTTAAAATTACCATCTATGCTAAACTGTTCTCCAAAATTTCAAACCTTCAAAACCCAAATGAAACATAAATTACGAAAGAACTTAATTTTTGTATCTGATTAGTACTGATATAACCTCTTCATTGAAATAAGCCTTGTTTAAAATTCGGATTTTTGCAACACTCTTTGTTAATTCGAAAATTAACTTCAAAATTTAAGACAATGTAATTATGTAACAGTTTTAATATTTTGTTACTGATTATTATATTTTTCTTCATATTGACGTTAACTTTGGTAACGGGTCCCATGCTAGTGCATATAACTCATAACTGAGACCTACGAACTTGGTGTTCCCGATTAATAACGGTATTTAAATGACTTTTTAAAGACTTGTTTATTAGAGAGTTTACAAGGTGTCCCTTAATCCTTACAATCAATCAAACAGGGGTTAAACCCACCCACATAACTGAAAACAATTTGTTTTATGTGATGGGTTACACAATCCGTCCATTCCCATTACCACATCCCTTTTAAAAACCCTTATCCAAATAACTATTATACAGGCTAGGGCTTCCCTCTGAAGGACCAGTCTTCGCCACTGCCGTCTACACCTCAGTTTCTCCCTGTAGGACCCAGTATACTAACACAATATTTCCTCTTTCACTCTAGATTGTATTCGCCGTCCTCGCCGTCGCGTGCGCCGAAGAGGCCAAGAAGACCGAGAAGCGCGGTCTATCCGGTCTGGGCTACGGAGGCCTGGGCTACAGCGGCGTTGGCCTCGGACATGGATCAGGCCTGGGCTATGGTGGCTATGGAGGTTATGGCGGTTACGGATCTGGATACGGTTATGCCGGTAAGTTATTTGACTGAATTATTTTGTGTTATATTAATGGCTTACTTTGGTAGGAAAGGATATAAAACGATTAACGATTTTGGTGGTTTTGTATTTAACAAACCATTTAAACTAGAGTAGGATTATTAAAAAAAGTCAGAATCTTTATAAAAATAGCATTAAGTAATAATAGTTTTAAATTATGAAGATATACATAATTAAACGATTTGTTTACTTATTTATAACCCGACTACACAAATTATGTATGTTGGCCGGGCTCTTTTGATATCTGATTCACTAAGGCCCACTTGCGCCAATCCGGGTTAAAGTTAACTTGGGTTAAAATATCATGCTTTCTCTTTCGCAAATACGAAGAATGAGAGACATAACATGATTTTTAACCCAGGGTTAACTTTAACCCGGATTGGCGCAAGTGGGCCTTAGATTGGATCAGTGGTTAAACGTGGAACTAATATACACACATAAATGGATTGCTAAAATCATTACCATTCTTTTTAGCTTCGCCGTAGTCAGTTAAAAAAATTTAAGGCATTGAACCAAATGTTTACCGCTAGGTTGAATACGTCCATTGTTTTGCTATCAATCACTTGTTGTAACTTCATTGTATTTAAGTTAGTTATATTCGTTAACAACAATATGTCAGAATAACCACTGATATACATAATATATAGATAGACAACGATGTGCACACACAAACACACAACAATAATAACCATCTGTATAATCTTATATATAAAATTTAATTGCTGTTCGTTAGTCTCGCTAAAACTCGAGAACGGCTGGTCCGATTTGGTTAATTTTGATATTAAAATAATCGTATCAGTTCAGGTAAGGTTTAAACGGTGAGAAATTTCAGTTCATAGTTAAGGCAGAACAACGTCTGTCGGAACAGCTAGTATATGATAATAACTACCGGTAGCGAGGCGTTTATTACAGCTCGACATCATATCGTCTTCCTCTATGTATATTACTTAATAGATGGCGCTAAGTGCAATAAAAATCAGTTTCGTTTATTATCGTCTGTATTACAATTACAATAGATATTAGCTTACGCGGCTTTACCATTCCACAAATCTAAAGCAAACCATTATCTTTGTTTAGCCATTAACTAAACTACATAAAGGTACGGTATAAAAAGGCTGTCTTTCTACTTACTAACAACAGTTTGAAGTTTCTTCCATACAACCTGTGTTACTTCTATATAGCTTTTAAAAGGGTAACCTAACGTAAGCATTTGGACAACTTAACAAAAGATCATGAAAAGTTTCACAGCGCTGACATTTAAACAAATAAGCTTTTAACATAATAATATAGAATTCTTCAGTCCAACTAACTATTCGCACCAGCTAGTTAAGAAATTTCATAGTTAAGAGCCCCAAGTTAAAGTAAATTGACCGAAGTCTTTTCAAACTCGCCAACTATGCTCAAAGAGTCCCGTAGAATTTGCGCTTTCATTTTGCGAATACATTATGTTTATGAATGAAAGTAATCTTCACATTGCATGAAATATATTTGATATTTCATTTTGGGATTGGACAGTGTTATAGATAGCTCAAATCGGCGCTATGTGTGGTTTATTACAACTCAGTATCAAAACGTAGTAAGTACTTTTCACGTACGGGTTTTATTTGTAGTTCTATTATTAGTATTTTTATTTTTTAGTGTAAAAAATAAAATAAAGCGCTTGCACGCAAACGGTGCGCGCGTATAAATGAGTTGAACTATCCAGACTGCTGTCATATGAAACGTGTATCTTTCTGTGTAGTGAATAAAGTTCTATTTTGAATACGGAATAGCTATGATATAATAAAAATGCAGAGTATCGTCTCATTTCGGTACTTACCCTTACTAACGTTAGTAATATATTATATTCTTTACTTAAAGTCCGAATGACAACGAAGAAATATCCATATTCTTACCTAACGCGGATAAAGTTTAGTATTTCAGTCGTAAGAAGACACTACATTTTACTACTTAACAAAAGTAAACTCTAGATCTTAGGGCCTATTCACATGTTCACTTCACGACATCGTCAACGTGAAACGGCGCGGCGTCCGCGTCGTAGCACAGAGTATAAATTATTATACTTACAGAGAAACGGCTTTCGTAGAACGATGCAAATCGATTATTTGATAATTTTGACGAAACCTTCAACGGACCACAAATTTTCCACACAATCGTGGACACACTTGTAGTAGCGCAATCAAATCGAAGGCTAACTATATAGCTGTTTATCTGTGGTCGTAGCACGATGTGTTGACGCGACGTATTTTTTCGTGATACGGTGCCAAATGTACCTAAATTTCACAAGACACGGTGTCGCGACGTGCATTTTTATGGCGACGTGAAAATGCTTGTTACGCCAACGACACCGCACCATTTCACGGTGACGACGTTGGACATGGACATGTGGACAGCCCGTTAGTGCACAACAAAAGTCTACATTCCCGTAACATTTCGAACTCATTAGGTGGGGCCATTAGAACTGCATTCGTCTCCGCGGAGCACAAGTTTACTGTATGTTTGCTTTTAAAACCTCTTAGCGACGGAGAGTTCGTAATTTTTCAGTTTGTGTACGAATGTAGAGTCAGAAAAAAGTACGTGGTTTGTGTTTCAAAAATAACAATCATCTGAAAACTAAGGATAGGCTATGACGACGTTTGACAGAAAAAATATTCATAAAAGTTACGCCTCAAAAGATTGAAGCAACCCCAAAAGTATGTAGTTAAGTGTGGACACATTTTGCCTCCACATGTCTCGTCTAAAATATATAATTAAATAGGACTATAGGTCTGTGAAACATAAGAATGAAAAATTTAAAAACATTGTAAACAATTTCAAATTTCTCTATTTGCAAAACTCTATTTGCATAACATAGCTGGTACCTATATGAAAACCATTTAATGATAATATTTAATACGTAACTAAAATATTCTGCTAAACTTTGCTAATCTTTTTTGTTGACGTTACAAGTCGTAAATCGACAGTATATTCTCTCCGTCCTTCGACATACGGAAGACAGAACTATCATTGTTTTAAGACACTTGAGACTCGTTAATTAGTAAAAGTTGTCGATTACAAAACTTTAATATAACTTGAAGGTTTTTAGAATTTTCCAACTAAAAGTCACTTTACTGTAGAAGTCTAGTTTCAGATGAAAAATAATTTTATCTAAAATCTTTTTATAATGCATCTACCTCTGTTGGCTATTAGAAAAAAGCCACGAGGCATTAAGCCCGCTTTGTACTACGCAAAAGTGACTTTTAGACATAGACCTACATATTATAGACAAGGCATGTCGAGGAAAAAAGTGTCCACACTTAAACTGTCCTACTTTTGGGATTATTTGGGACAGTTCAGGTTTGATATTTTTACCCGATTGATGAAATTTGCTTACCCCATTACAATCAGGTGACAAAATCTTCTGAAATCAAGATGTCGTCTTTCTGTCAAATGTACGTCAGAGCCCATCATTAATTTTGAAAATATCATAGATTTTAGAACTTCTTGCTAGAGCAAGGCTGTGCTTAGTGTAAGACCTTAGCTATTTAGTGTTAATACATACCAAGTACCTGCTATTGTCGCCGTGAGAACGGCCCTTGGCCCACAAACAGACAGACATAATCACAGTAATTGTTATCACATGTAACGGTCAGATTCATTTTTTAATTGCCTGACCTGTCGTGTTAGCTAGTTAGTACTCATAAAAACCTACTTGGTTTTGTTTGGGTATGTATTAAGCCTTAGATATAATATGTTACAGTCCAAGGTTGATGTTGATAAAAGATGTTGTCTCTTCCCGGAATGTTTACTTTATCCTAAGTTTGACCAAAGCCTTCGGGCAAACCCCGAAATAAATTCCAGATTTTTAGTAAATCCTATAAGTTTCAACCTTTTCAGCAAAACGTCGAAAGTAAAGTTTGACTTATAACACATACAAAAATAATTTTAATCCGTCCGTCCGAATGATTGCATCAAACTGAAACACGAAATTATGTGTTGTAATTTGTACATTGTAGTTTTGGCTTAAAACATTAAAACACCAGTAGTGACTTGACCAGTGGCGACACCAGCAAATTGTATGATATTACCTACAGTGGAGTGTAACGCCTCCGAGATCCAGTGGTATAGAGCTTGGTTCTCGACTTCGGAGATTATGGGTTCGATTCCCCTTTGCAACAACGAAAAAATCTTGGTTTCAAGTCTGGTTAGGACAATGCAGCCTGCATTGTCCTAACTAATCTAATCACCTGATTGTCTGACAAGAAAGTTGATCCAGGCATCGGATGGGCATGTAAAAAATCCCTGCGCCTGATCTCTCGCCAGTCATGTCGATCATCCGTCCACTGGGTTAGAGTGAAGAAAGAGAGAGTGCTCTTGTGTGACTTGGATACCTTAAAATAACTCCTGCGTAGCCGGAACACCGCCACCGAATTCGATGTGGGAGCTATAGTAGTAGTAGAATGGGGCTTCTGGCATCTGGTGATGCCACTCAGGTGGCCTGATTCAATGGCCCTTAGTACTAGGGCTAATATAAAACAATCTCTTTCCTCCTCAGCATACATAGCCATCATCAAGGACGCGTACACCACCGCTAACGGCCTCAAGGTGGCCTAAGGATTAAGCTTATGAATTTAGTAACCCTAAAAAAAGGACTAGGGTCTTTCAATGGCCTGTAGGACAAGGAGCTTATGAATTTACTAACCCTAAACCACTTCTTTCTTCCCCAGCACCCGTAGCCGTCAGCAAGGTCGCGTACACCACCGGACACGGTCTAGGATACGGCGGTTACGGCGCCGGATACGGCGGATATGCCGGATACGGCGGCCACGGATATAGCGGCCTCGGCGGCTACTCCGGTCTTGGTAATTCTATTGTTGCCTTTGCCTATTAGTCGCTAATGCAATAAATTATACGGTGAAATGTATAATCTCTTTGCGAAATTGGTTTTGGATTTGTACATTTCGAGGACAATTATTCGTGTCCAAAGGAATAAATTAACTGTCGAAAAGATAACTATTTAAATTAGATTACATACTATATTGTAGTTGAAATTAACATTTAGAAAGCCTTTTTCCATTGGAATATACCTACGGGATAAATACATTATTGTGTTAGACATTTAACTGTCTAAGGTTTCTTAAAAAATCTATGAATTTTAAGTTCTATAAGATTAATGTGCATTTTGGCCTCTTGTGTTTAAAGTGGTATTTTTTAGACTTTTAACTACTTATGATTTCAAAACTAAGCCTTGGCTATGACGTTCATTGACAGAAAAATCTGCATGCAAGAAAAATATACACCATCTTGATTTGAGAAGATTTTGTTAAATAAATGTGGGCCTATTTTATTGCGGAAAGCAAATATTATCAAAATGTCAAGATGTTAAATGGCAAACGTCAACTGCTCAAACAACCTCAAAAGTGGGGCAGTTTAAGCGTGGACACTTTTGCCTCGTCAATATGCCCCATCTATAATTAATTAGTTCTATGATTTTCTTAATTAATAATTTTGTCCTCTTCCAGGTGGATACAGCAGCGGTTACTATCCCGGATACTCCGGCATTGGCGGATACTCCGGATACGGACACTCCGGATACGGACACGGACTCGGCGGATACGGCGGATATGCCGGATATGGGGGTTACGGACACTACTGAACCCCATACTCCATACCCCATGTACCCCAAGTGTTCAAATACTCGGACTAGAATAAGTTTTGTAAACTTCTTACTCCACTCAACTGGGTCTTTAACCCCGCCTGTGATATCTACAACGATTTGTAAATATGTAATAATATAACTATATGTATATATAATATATAAATGTATTTTATTACAACATTACCGTTTATTATTGAATTATAAAAAAAACTTAGAAAACAAATATAGTAATATTATGTTCGAACGAAAAATAGTGATTGTATTTCAAAAATCATACATGACATAGCAGAACTAAAACACCAGCTCTCTTGGATGATTTTAAAATATAAATTAAAATTTAAAATATTACATACATACATACATATAATCACGCCTTTTTCCCGTAAAGGGGTAGGCAGAGACCACTTTTTGCCACTTGCTACGATCCTTACATACTCGTTTCGCTTCGTTCACTTTCATTCTTACCATCCATTCCTCCTCTTACATTCAACGTAGCGAAGCAGCTCTCCATGGTCCGCTTTTCACCTCCGCGAGAAACGAGACGTGATGGGTGGTGAACCACATCGCCGCCATTTTGGATAATTAAATTAATTTTATTATTATCCATTGCGTTTCCACGGATTGGTAGAGAGGGTAGGAATAGGGAAAGGGAAGGACAGGTGGTGTGGAAAGGAAGATTGGTAAGTTAGAGTGGGAAATATGGAAATGTAGGATATTACCGCCCAGGAGGGCAAGGCATAGGACAGTAATAGCTAGGGAAGCCGGGGTCGCATACCCGTATACTATACCACAACTACCGGACAGGTAAGTTGGGATGAGTATCCCATGACATACTATAAAATTTAAAATATTCCGAACGTAAATAACTTTAAAATATGAATCTATGTTCAAAACTCTCTCCCACAAACTATTGCGTATTGATACAGTTGACTATTTCTATTGAAAGAAATATCTCAATTGAATACGCAATTATTTTATTTTTAACCCTCTTTTTAATATAATACATGTATGTTTTTAACATATTCATTTAATTTCGTGTTATCTTAACTCAACATTTACTTTTTTTCAAATTCAAAACGTCGCGGAACTTAAAAGCTAATAGCGTCATTAATATTATGGAATATGCATATAACAAAAAAGGTACATATAAAAAGGATACAGAACTAAAAAAAATTAAAGAAATGGTGAAAAAAAATTTTAGGTGCTACTTTTGAACCTATCTCTTAATAGCAAAATTTAATTTATTATAAACTTTCTATGCAAGTCGTGTAATGGTGTCTACAGACACACGAATTTGGTACGGAGCGTACAGCGGATCTGGTACGCTCCGTACCAGATCCGAGCGTATGTAGGGCAGTCCGGCGAACATATGAAGAAGTCGAAGAGTTCACCGTTGTCCGCAACGGATCTGGTACGCTCCGTACCATATTCGTGCGTGTGTAGAGCAGTTCGGCGGTTTGGCCGTACAACAGTATCAGTGTTGCCAACTTAGGGATGTACCCCCCAAAATTAGGGAAAATATCTACGGGGTTTACTAGAGGACAGGATGTTTAGAGTTTACTCCTTATGAATCAATTTGTATGTAATAATAAAAATTATTTTAATGTGTGTATATAGCCAGGGGTATGAAAATGTATTGGGAGTGAAATCAGTTAGTGTTATGTATATATGTTATTCACGCGTAAGTCTTTATGTTAAACACATAACCTTTCTTTCTAGCTTATTATCTCTTAGACCTGTCAATGGTATAAGTAATCAGGGGTAAAATTTGGGGAGAAATATTTTTAAAGTGTTGGTATCACTGCCCGTTATCAATGAATTGCGGGAATCATCGTCGTCGTTTAAAAACCGCACTGTAAATAGAACTCTGTGCTAATGTAATAGAGCATAAAATCGAACACACGAGTGTCGAGCGTTTCGCTTCACTGCACCGTACCAAATCCGTGCGTGTGTAGCGACACCGAATTTGGTCTCCGGATATGGTTCGCTGTACGCTCCGTACCAAATTCGTGTGTCTGTAGATAGCATAACGTGACGTTATTTGCATATTATCGGATCTCTCTGTCTAATTGACTACTTTAAACTTCATATTAATCTTTATTAAATTTATCAAACAAGATAGTTATATTTAAATAAATATAAAAAATACATGCATATTCCCTTAATATTATTTTGCATGCGACCTTCGTGGCTCAGTGGTTACAGTGTCGGGCCTCTAGCCAGAGACAGGACAGCTTGTAGAGTAAGGGTATGTAGAGAACTGATTATACAACTCTACAAGCCTAACTTCATAAACTCTACACCTTAGTCAAAGTAACCTGGCCTTTTCGCTACATACACTGAAAAATTCACTGAGTGTTTTTAGGGTTCCGTAATACTTAAGGAACCCTTATAGTTTCGCTCTGTCCGTCTGTCTGTCTGTCTGTCTGTCCGCGCCTCTAGCTCCTGTAATTATGAATACAAATTGATGGAATATATATTAAATTATAGATTGTGTATAGATCACGGTTTCGGGATAATAAAAAAATAATAATTTTATATTTTAGGGGTGGCTCTCCATACATGTGAAGTGGGGATGAAAAATATTTTTTCACTCTACCCCATCGTGTGGGGTATCGTAGAATAGGTATTTTAAAATAAAGGCAAGGTTTCATACGTTACTTTTTTATAAAGTTGACCATTTTCGAGTAATCGGCCTCCAAATTAGTTTGTAAGTTGGTCCCCCCCCTAGCATTTTTTAACTATAGGAGATAGAAACTTGCAAATTTCCATGCTGATAGATCATGCTAAAAACTCTTTAGGAAAATTATTGTGAACGAAATCGGACAGTAACTTTTGGACTAATTAAAAAAAAAGCATATTACGCGTTTATAGTTACGGAACCCTCCTTAGACATGTCCTGACATGCTCTTGGTTAGGTTATTTCTGTTATTACGACTCTTTAATAATTAATAATTTATTTATTTCTCATTTACAATTTGTGCTACTTAAGTTTATCAGAGAATGAGATCCACCTAGTAAGTGTCATGAGACACTTGTGTCAGGTGGACTCGCCTTTCCATACATAAAGTAGGTAATTGTTCTCTACTGCAAATACAAATAAAATAATTTAAAATAACTCTTGTAGGAACGAAACGGCCAAGCCACATATCAACAAGGTGAAGAGTGCCCCCAGATACATATTCTACTCTCTGATATTGGTGAAGCCCGTCCAGGTCCACCATAGATCGCATGATGTATAGATTAATTTGAGAGTTTTGTTAGTTCACGTCAAGTCCAAGTAAGTATACATATTGTAAACTTTACCGTCTGAATACATTACAGTTGCCGCTCTATATCCTTCAATAATTCACCTAAACACTTCGTCCTTGATATAGTTCACTATTAACAACTATTGGCAGTACGTGACGTTTTCGAAAGCAATATAAGAAACCGGACAAGAGCGAGTCGGACTCGTCTGTC
Organism: Glaucopsyche alexis; assembly: GCA_905404095.1. Taxonomy (NCBI): domain Eukaryota; kingdom Metazoa; phylum Arthropoda; class Insecta; order Lepidoptera; family Lycaenidae; genus Glaucopsyche; species Glaucopsyche alexis. Next base: position 1,959,375 of record FR990060.1, read on the forward strand.
GAGGGTTCCGTTCATAGATTATACAGATATATACTAGGTTCCGTTCATCATAAATGTGTGGAATCGAGTCTCGCAGTTTTTGTCAAGCTTGAAAATAGGCGATGTTTGCATGGAGAACTTGGAGAAGCTACAATTGTTTTTAAATTTTTCATTTGAAATAAAAAATTATAACGTTAAATTAGAAGTCCGATTTTTTTTCACATCATCATGGGACCGAAGATCTGGATATACTGTTTGGATTTCGACTCGATACTTCTACGAGTACCCTAATTAAAGGATGTTGACAGACAGACAGACGTACGCAAGGTCAACGGAGTGATATAAGTAATATAAGGGTTCTGTTTTTTCCTTTTCAGGTACGGAACCCTAAAAATAAATGAGAAAATAAAAGTAAACAACTTATTTACTATAGAAAGGAATGAAAAACGAAAAAGTAATTACAGAAAACCTGAAGGTAATTGGGTAAATAGTTTAGTTTTTATTATGTCTATTTGTAGTAGGCATACAAATCATTCTATTTGCTATCTAATTTAATGGTAAATTTCTGGTCATAGCTATTTCATTAGTAAACAAAAAAGTAAGACGAATAATTTTTGAAACCTATATTTTTATATTTGGACAGCTGTATAGAAAGTATTCCATTTAATCATAATCATTTATTCACGAAATGTGGTTTACAATGGTGGTAGCAAAGCATAGTCTATTCGTAGGTTTTTGGTAGACAATATTCTTGCTAAAAAACTAACGTTAACGATTTACGATTCAGCTTTCAGCTACATTTTTATAAAAAAAAAACTAAGTAGGTAATAACTAAGAATTGAACTCGTAAATTGTAATATAGCCTATGTTACCCGAGTTATAATCTAAACCTACTAATATTATAAAGAGGAAAAGCTTTTTTGTTTGCATTGAACAGGCTCTAAAACTTTGGCACAGACATAGAGTAGACTACGGAGAAGGACATAGGCTACTTTACATTGCAGCAAAATGTTCGGTTCCCGCAGGATTTCCTTTTGCGCGCACGAAGTCGTGGGCAACATCCAATTTATCTATTGATATCTCATTTATTAAATTCGTACCAGTAGTTAAGGCGCTACGGTGGAAAAACATACATACATATAGACAAAGACTAAAATAATTACCCTTCCTTTTAGCTTCAACGTAGTCGGGTAAAAACTAAAAAGTAACTATGGAAATAAGTCAGTCGCGTGCCTGCGGAAAGGGAATAGCAAAAACGCGAACTCACATTATAAAGCGGTGCACAGGCACAGCTGCGAGTCTCAAATTAAAAACACACAGCCACAACGACATCTGTACGCTTACAAATTGGTACACTTTGTAAAGTGTAGTGTACCTACTAGTAACTCGGTTTTAGACGAGTGTGCTTATGTGCTACAATATATTGTGACGAAAATGCTGGGATTAGTAGGGCTAGCAGAAACATTTGACAGCGGCATTAGCGTAACGTGAATGAGAAATTGAGAATTGTATGAAAATCTGTCAAAATCATTACAGCAATTAAACAACATACAAGTTCATTCTGTAAGTTTTACGTTCTGTAAGTTCTGTACGTTTACGCCGCGACCAGAACCTCAATTCTCGTATTTAAAGTAGACTTAATTGTACTTTTTTTGGATTGAAAGTATAGCGACGTTTTACCATGAACGGATTTTATGACGTTTTGACCAATGAGAGCGCGTTTCGCGTTGGTTTAACATTCATAAAAGCACCGTTTGAGAGTGTAAGCGTATCGGGACTTGATTATAATTGTATTAATGCAGGTTTTATTTAGCTGAATTGCCCCTCAGATATTCCTGCTATGCCCCTTGAATACAAAACGACAGTAGGTACCTACGTCAAGTCGCCACTCTGGTCCTCGCCGGTAAAAGACGATACAACACAACAAAGTACAAACACACTAAAGAAGCTATGCGCTAGTACTCACCAGGTCTGCCAGGGACGCCGCTGAGCGAAGGAAGAACAGCCTCCCGAGCCTGACCAGTGTGCTTGATAGTTTTCTTACTTTCCTTTGGATACTGCAGCCGGCCGGCTTTTCGATGCTTATAATGAAATAATATAGGATTCCACACGCAGTTAAATCGGTAATTTTGGCTTTTGAGATGAATTTGAAATGTTATTCCTGCGTTCTGTTCAACGCGCGCTTCTCGATAGTCCTATATAATATAAGAACAACTATTATAATCCCACCAAAAACATTCTGTAAAAAACTAGCCAAGTCTCGATAGAGCTGCTTGTTTATCTCTAAAAAGTAGTGAAATCTAGACAAAGTCGTGCCAAGTCTAAGGTTCCTTACTGCGATTTCTTTATTATTATAGTTAATGTTGTGTGACTTGGCCGTTGAAGGGTACACAATGGTACAAAAGGGGCTCCATGACACCATTGCTCCAATACATGTGTTCTACAATCAACAACAGCCTAAAATGAGACACTACTCACTAGCGTCCAATTACCAATACCAGTATGGGCTATTATCTCGCTTAACAAACATAGGTAGTTACAACAGATATACATTACGTGTAAACAAAATTGACTTGTACCCACTTGTAACGTATAAAGAATGTTCAACGGCCAAGTCACACAACATTAACTATAATAATAAAGAAATCGCAGTAAGGAACCTTAGACTTGGCACGACTTTGTCTAGATTTCACTACTTTTTAGAGATAAACAAGCAGCTCTATCGAGACTTGGCTAGTTTTTTACAGAATGTTTTTGGTGGGATTTCACTTCTTTTTGTAGAAACGTGGGCATATTGATTTATTTTACTAGATTTCAGTGTAAGTTTATTTAATTTGTGTAATGATCGAGTACAATAAAGTTAATCGTTCGACTATTTCTTCTTGTAAAATTGTAAATATAAGTATAAAAGCCAGTCTAGTCTTATCCAGAGTTTTCCTTTAATTTTATTTATATGCGTATCAAAAGCAGAAAGGGAGGCATTCGCCCAGCAGTGGAATGCTACGGACTAGATTAAATTAGAAGATGTGTCCCACTTCGCTAGGTTTTTGAAATGACAGTCGATTTTTTTATGTACCAATAGTAGAAGGGGGGCATTACCATATCTCTAATCAGCTGAAACCAGCTGAGGATTCTTCATCAGATACTTCAGACCTTCCATTTTTGACATCAAATGAAGCGGCCCACCACCATGTTGAATATTTTTTGTAAAGGCGGTATGTCGATCTCTAATAGTTTGGTTGGGCTCTTGTGTTTTCTAATCAGGGTCACCAGGTACTCCAGATGTTCGATTATCCTAGTTTTTATATTTTTCCTTTTATGTGGCCATTAAACCCTAACTCTGTACCAAATTTCAGCTCTCTGAGTTCATGAGAAGTACTAGTTCTATTCTGATAATCATGAGTGAGTGACTGAGTGAGTAAGTGTCATAAATTCAAAACTTTGCTTTCGCTTAACTTCGGAACTAAATGACCTACAGACTTAAAATTTTGGATTTTAAGTATGTGATTATAGCTTACTAGATGACGAAAATTTCTGCGTTCTGGTCTTATCCAGAGCTCCTCAAATAGGGGCCTGAAAATGCGGCGAAATGGTTCCAGTAAAGAATGGTACGACAGTGTTTGCTTCGCGCTCGACTTGGCGGGGGCACTGCCGTGCCCCCAGATCGACGTTCTGGTCTTATCCAGAGGTTCTCAAATAGGGGCCTGAAAATGCGGCGAAATGGTTCCAGTAAAGAATGGTACGGCAGTGTTTGCTTCGCGCTCGACTTGGCGGGGGCACTGCCGTGCCCCCAGATAAGGCTTTATGAACGAACGAATTTTAACTGTTTATCTGTACGTTTGCTGTCGCTAATCTCAGAAACTACTATGGATTTTGATGAAATTTGATATGGTAGTAGTTTTGGGTCTGGATTATACACATAGGCTACTTTTATCGCGCAAAATGTACGGTTCCCGCGAGATCTTTCAGCGCGTGCGAAGTTGCGGGAAACATCTAGTTATCTAATAAATAAAGTCCAGCCTGTGGTCATTTAGGATTAAATATTAATCTGTTTAAGACATTAATAACTAACATTAATTTATATACAAACCGCTCAAAGGATAATTCGCAATAAATTAATTAACTTTACTTAGTTATCAAAGATGTAATTTAAGTAGTATTTAATTATAAGGGGTCAAAGTATAGCCCTTGGCGTTACGTTACGATATAATTACAGTGAATGTTCATTTATATTAATGCTCCTGATTGAGTTGAAATAGGCCGGGATTTAGTTTACATTGCTAGTTGGTAACTCAAGTAACAGAATTAAATATCATCATGTAGGGTAAATACGCTAAATGTCGGCCACTTACGGATTTTCTAACTTTAGATCGCTCCGGATCCATCAGTTTGAAACGAAAGCATAGCTTGTTATACGATTTTAGACAGGTTGATAAATCTATTTTATATTTATAGGTATATGGTTGACTTTTCTACTACACGGAAAAAGTATTAAGGTTTAAATGCGTCGAAAACGAAAAAACCTTAAAGTCGGCCGTTCACGGCCCAATGGTCGGTCGCGTTTTTCCCAAATGTCGGCCGGGCATAGCGTGTAACCTCTTATAATATTATTATATTATAATAATACATAATTCAATTTTGAGACAGCAAGTTTGACAAATAAATTAAAAAATGACTACCCAGTACCTACACAAACAATGAAAAATACAAAAACGATCAGCCTGTACAGAAGCATTCGATTCTCAGGCTGGCCGACATTACGATCTTTAATATTTCCAAAGTCGGCCCCTGTTTTGTATAGCTTATTCCTCGAGATTCAGCTTATACCACCCCGGCCGGTATTTAGCGATTGAACGTAAAATATATTTATTAACATAAAAGCGTTACAAATTTTACTATTAACACAATGGAATTCGTAGTATTGGACTTTATAAAACATACTGCATTTACCCTCAAGTCGGCCCCGGCCGAGATTCCGATTTTTAGTCGAAACTGGTATTCTAATGACGGCCCCCTATTTTTCCCTAAAACCAATACGCAAAACGTTGAAAAAACTATCTCAAAATATAGTAAAAATACCTTTTTAGTGATAGCAAAGCTGAAAACCAAAAAAAGAAATGTCTTACCGTTGTAATATCAATCCCCAAATCGTGGGTATTCACAGCAAGTAAGCTGCTTTAACTACGAAATTCAATGCTTCAACGGCGCTATCGCTACTGACGCTCAGTGTGCGAAGAGCAAGTGACGTAATCGGATAGTAACGGTTTGCACTTAAAGAGTATGAACTAAGCTTGCAATTTCAGTGGCAAAATTACCACTCAATTACCTTTTGAATGAATGCAAGCTGAAAATGTGCAGACGGCCGAGGATTGGAGGGGGGCCGACGTTTGGCGTATTTACCCTAGTTGTCTGTTGGTGGTGTTGGCTTACATTATTTATGTCAACGTAAGATTGTAAAAACCGTTCGATTGTAAAATAACTAACGAGATTGGAAAAATATGTCGAAAGATTTAAAACTATATATTTATAATCTAACGATAGTTATTATGTTAAATTATAAGCAGAATATTCGCGTCGGAAGTCTATCAACCAAGTATTATGTGTTCTGTGCTATCAACGTTTGACAATTTCACTAGTTTTATTACAATCTAACGATTTTTACAATTTCACGTTGACATTTACACTGTAATCTACTGATAAGCGTCAGACAGTTCAGTTCAGACAGTTGCATCGTTGTCTCTGTTGCTCGATAGTAAGTAAGCAGCGAAAATACTTCCGACACGTAGAATTTAATACCTACTCCTTAAATACGTGATTGGTGCGGTCCGCGCAGCGGTGTATTTACCCTGGGACCAAAAGGACCATGGCCCGCGACAGCATATCGACTGCTGTAGGCGAAACCAACCCTCGCGATTTCTCTGAGCGCACTCTGCACAGTCCTACTAGTAATATAAATGTGAAAGGATAACAGTGGCGAAGGCTGGTTCTCCTGCATAGGAAATCCGTAGCCTGGATAATGGGTAGAGATTTGGAAGAGGGTATTCAAAAGGTAAGTGGTAAGTGAAGAATGGAGTTATAGGAACCTCACGCCACTGGAGGATGGATGGATGTTTAATACTCTTTCCAAAAAAACTACTGAACGGATATTGATGAAATTTAGTATGGTAGTAGTTTGAGCTCTGGATTAACACAGGCTACTTTTTGGATTAACACAGGATTTAATCCAGAAAAAGTACAGTGTTTCTGTGGGATACTGAATTTACGCGGGCGGAACCGCAGGCAAAAGTAAGTATTTTCTAACTTAAGCTTATGTAAACGACGAGCACTTAATAAACAAAGAGACTCACTCTAACAATTGTATATTCAAATAATAACTATGGATACATATAATTACTAAATTAAAATGATTTAGAATAATGATTAATAATTAATTTAGTCTACTAATTTAATATTAACTATATTCTCTTGTCGAGTGCCAGTCCCGCAAAAAGCCCCTTTACAACCAAGCACGTCCGTTTTATAGAGCGCAGTGGCGCCCTCAGGCGGCAGCAAATGCGCGCCAATGCACCACCGGAAGCCTCAGGCGATGACTCCTTCTCGGTGTTGCCAACACTTATTACTGATTTTAATCGATAAAATAAGAAAAAGTTTATGCTCGCTCGCTCCACCCGTATTACATAGAGAACTTATAGTATTACTAATTGTACTGATTTTCTAGTTTAGGCTGTCGATTAAATCAAAGGTTAATAAAATTTTAACCGGTAATATTAGATTTTTTTTTTTTTTTATGAAATATGGGGGCAAACGAGCAAACGGGTCACCTGATGGAAAGCAACTTCCGTCGCCCATGGACACTCGCAGCATCAGAAGAGCTGCAAGTGCGTTGCCGGCCTTTTAAGAGGGAATAGGGTAATAGGGGAGGGTAGGGAAGGGAATAGGGTAGGGGATTGGGCCTCCGGTAAACTCACTCACTCGGCGAAACACAGCGCAAACGCTGTTTCACGCCGGTTTTCTGTGAGCCCGTGGTATTTCTCCGGTCGAGCCGGCCCATTCGTGCCGAAGCATGGCTCTACCATGTATTATATTGGAAAATATAGTCATAACTTTTTCTATATAACCGTTCTCGATGAGCTCTTTGTGTTAAACTCGAGCGAGTAATGACTAATGAGTCGCTCGCGTTTAACACAAAGAACGCAATATTAAATTATTTAATAAAACTTTAAATAGAAATACCCGCTATTTATACTTTTATTTATAAACGAGATAAAAAATAGACTTCTTTAATTCCAACCATAAAAAAGTCTCGTGAAATAGATAGATTATACGCATCACGCAAACGAAGTCCTAGAGAAAGATAATCTCAAGTTAAGTATAAGAAAACTCAATTGTGATAACTTTAAACCATAACATATTCGAAAGAGTAGTTAAACCTTCGAGTTTACTATCAATTCATATGTACTTGAGTAATATGACGTGATGTTTGTTCGTGTTCGGATTCCCGCACGTGTGAATTGTAGGAAGCAATAAAAATGCCTGCAGTAGGAACTGGGAACTGGGAACGGTAATGGGAATTTCGCGGTGCGAATGTTGTAGTGTCTCTTACCGTTGACTTACCGAAATGTGCGTTTCTTACATTCGGCTGGGAGTTGGGACCAAAGATTTCAAAACTCAAGATAGGCGTAGGTACATTTGGCAAATCTTCATACATGAAAAAGTTACGCCATCTTGGTTTTCACCATACTTCAAATGTCAGCCATCTTGTTTTTACCATACTTCAAAGTTCTAATGTCAAAATGGCCCAATACATTTCAAAAGTGGTTTTGAATTTTTTCCAGTCTTCCGGATTTCGAGTCATATATAAAATAAATTGTACTTTATAATAACTTACGCAACCGATGATACGTAACTCAAAACTCACGAAATGACGCCCTCACCCTTAGGGATTTTCTTTAGAATAGCTGGTGCCGCAACCGTAAGATAAAAGTAGATACTTCAATTTTATTTATTTGTATAGTAATATTGCCTGAAGCGTCTTTCGAAATAGAATAAATATTCAAAAGTGCCTTTATGCCACCTTATTGAAACAATTTGCATAGATTACAGATATACAATAGACCACAAGGAATGACATAAGCTACTTTTTATCGCGGCAAAATAGACGTTTTCCACGGGATTTCTTTTTCTAGTATTTCAGTTATCTGCTGCTTTGATTAGCAAAACTGTTTGCTTCCTCAAGTTTCGTGGCCATACCCATTTATATCGTTTTCCGTCGTAACTCGCAGCCCGCATCGCGTGACGTCACAACTCACACACTACACAAGCGGTACACAGATACACAGACAGACAGACACAACCCAATATGTTTACATTGTCAAACGGTTCTCAGACGCTGTGTATCGACTATCGACTATTGACTGATTGATATCTTTCGAGAAAATCTAGATTATCTGCTCTGCTGCTGAATTATTTAGGTACTAGCTGGTTTTTAGGGTTCCGTAATACTTGAGGAACCCTTATAGTTTCGCTCTGTCCATTCGTCTGTCTGTCTGTCCGCACTTCTAGCAAAGAATATATATTACTAACGTACTTCTAGTGTCGGTAATTATGAATATAAATATATGAAATTTGGTACAGTCATAGATTTCGAAATCATAAAATAATAATATTTTTATTCTAGGGGTGGCTCTCCATACATGTGAAGTGGTGATAAATGTTTTTTTTTCTTTCTACCCCATCTTGTGAGGTATCGTTGAATAGGTATTTTATAGTAGAGGAAAGTTCTCATACATAACTTTTTTATAAAGTCAACGATTTTCGAGTAATCGGCCTCCAAAGTGATTTATTAGTTGGTCCCCCACCTGGCATTTCTAAATTATGAGACTTAGAAACTTGCAATTTTCTATGCTTATAATAGATCATGCTAAAAACTCTTTAGGAAAATTATGTTGAACCAAATCGGACAGTAACTTTTGAAAAAACCTTTACGCGTTTATAGTTACGGAACCCTCCTTAGATATGTCCTGGTATGCTCTTGGTTAGGTTATTTTATTTAGCAACTACATTTGTGTGGAACTAATGGAAACGGAAATCTATAATATTGCCTGAAGCGTCTGTTACTGAAATTAAGAAATTTTCAGAAGTAACTTTATGCCACTAAATTGAAACAATTTGCATAGAATTATTATGACAGTTACTAGCTTCTGCCCGTTCCCACGGGAACACTGTACTTTTTCCATATAAAATGCAGCCTATGTTTTAATCCAGAGCCTAAACTACTGCCATATCTTTCGTCGAAATCCGTTCAGTAACAAACATCCATTCATCTTTCCTCACAAACTTCACACAATTTCTTCATTCTTCACAAATTCATATTTATAATACTAGCTGTCCCGATCCCGACACATGTTGCTCTGTCTTAAATTAATATGAACTGGAGTGAATAAATGTCTAAACCTACAATGGAAACTACGTCCTAGTCCTACTCCTACAACCTACACCTTTTCCAACTTCCGCAATTATTTCAAGACCAAAATGAGCCGAATCTGCTCCAGCCGTTTTTGAGTTTTGAGTCCCTCGGGAACGGGATAAAAAGTAGGTATCCTATGTACCTACTTTTCCTTGTTTTAAGATACCTCCCCACTAATTTTCAGCCAAATCGGTTCGGACGATCTTGAGTTATAAATAGTGTAATAAACACGACTTTAATTCATAAAATATATAAAGTCGTACAAGGATCTTTTGGCACGTGGACAAAATCAGTACTAACATCGCCGTCTTGTAAAATGTCACTTAGTACTTATTATGTATTGTTTTGTAGTTGCGACACTTACCTTTTGGCACGTGGACAAAACCAGTCCTAACATCGCCGTCTTGTAAAATGTCACTTTTAGTATTAAGTATTGTTTTGTAGTTGCGACACTTACCTTTTGGCACGTGGACAAAATCAGTACTAACATCGCCGTCTTGTAAAATGTCACTTTTAGTATTAAGTATTGTTTTGTAGTTGCGACATTTACCTTTTGGCACGTGGACAAAATCAGTACTAACATCGCCGTCTTGTAAAATGTCACTTTTAGTATTAAGTATTGTTTTGTAGTTGCTGTTGAATGCGTAACGAAAGCGTTACGAAAAGTGTGATCGGGCGAAACGAACGGAAGTTGAGAGGGAGATATAAGTTGTGAAGATGAGTTACGACTTACTATAGGAGCAGTTAGACTTCTGTCTTGTGTAAACTCTAGAGCACACTCATTTTCAGTAGTCTAATTTTTTTTTTTTTCAATCGATCAGTTCCTGAGCAAAGCACAGATTTTCTGTCGGCAATCTGTATAAGTTAATCGCAATATACATTTACATAGCGGCTTCATTTAAGGAAGGCCATACATCACTGTAAGGACCAAGGGGTCTGTAGTAAAATTTTAATTAAGTTCACTGATATATGCTAAGGGTTGACAAGAACAGGGTACAGTTGACTGAATGCTCTGGTATTTGAGGGAAATATTGAAATTATTTGCCATACGGCGCGTAAGATAAATATTAAATACTGGGTGATTTTTTATTCCGTTTCGGGAGAAAATTGTCAACTTAGGCCTTTAACATACGTTAATGAATGATTTATACAGTGTTCTCCGAGCGAAGTAACCACTCTTGAAATACTGTAGTGCCTGGGACAGTTGGTTTTTAAATGTCGTATGGTTGCCCAAGCACATACGGCCTTCTCACAACATAGTCAGCCTAGTCCAGAGGAATGAACTGGTCAATACGTCTGGGGCCAACTATGTGCGGGTTTCCTCACGATGTTTTCCTTCACCGTTAGAGCGTCCGTGTAATGTACTTGAGATCTGAAAAAGTCTCATTGGTACACGGCACAACCTGGGATTTGAACCTGCACTCTCTCGAGTGCGAACCAAACGGCCTACCCACTAGGCCACGGAGAAAATTGTACCCTGGTATAATTAGGTACATGAAATAGAGTACAATGGCAGTTAGTTTAGGTACTTTTTTTGTTTTTTTTTTTCTAAAATTTGAATGAAAAATCTTTAAATCTGCACTAATTTCAATGAAAATTGAGATTCATGCATCCATACTATATACTATATATACTATATAATATTAATATACTATATTACTATATTTACTATATTACTATATTACTATATTTACTATATACTATATATACTATATATACTATATACTATTACTTATTACTATATATACTATACTATATACTATATATACTATATATACTATATATACTATATTACTATATATACTATATACTATATATACTATATACTATATTACTATATTACTATATTTACTATATTTACTATATTACTATATTACTATATTTACTATATAATATTATAAATGCGAAAGTGTGTCTGTCTGTCTGTCTGTCTGTCTGTCTGTCTGTCTGTTACCTCTTCACGCTTTAACCGCTGAACCGATTTTGATGAAATTTGGTACAGAGATACTTTGAGTCCTGGGAAAGGACATAGGATACTTTTTATCCCAAAAATTTGCGGTGTTCCCGTGGGATAATGTATTATTATTATGTGTACTTTGATTGTCTTTTACTGCTAAACGGTTGAATTGATTTGAATGAAATTTGGTATGGCAGTGGTTTATGCTTTGGACAAACGCGCAGTGTACTTTTTAACCGACTTCCCAAAAAAGGAGGCGGTTATTTTTTTTGTATGTTCAACGATTACTCCGCCGCCTGTGGACCGATTTTCATAGTTTTTTCTGTGATGTATAGGGTGTAATCCCAAATTGGTCCTTTTGATATCAAAGTGGTGACCTGATGATGGGATCCATGAGGAATCGAGGGAACTCCTCGAAATTTATATGGACACATATGGTGATTTTGACTTTTTCTGAAGTAGTTCAAGTATATGCTACCAAAAAGTAAGATTTTGCTCCAAGGTATACCCTGGATCCAAAAGTACAGAACAAAACTCCTGGCTCCTTATAGATACATGTTTGGGAATTTCGGCGCTGTTTAAAGAACTGCAAGCATATGCCACCCTGTCAGTTAGAGTAATCATCATCATCATCACCACTATCACACCATACATCATCAGATTATGATGATATAAAAGGTATTTCTCATAGTATTAATTTACACTAACACGGATATCTTTGAACATTACTCTGCCGTTTATGGACCTATTTGCAAAATTCTTTTGTTGTTGAAAAGGGTTTAGTTCGAAATTGGTCCTTTAGTCACTAAAGTGGGAACCTGATGATGCGATCCATGAGGAATCGAGGGAACTCCTCGAAATTTATATCCACACATATAGTGATTTTGACTTTTACTGAAGTAACACAAGCATATGCTACTAAAAAATAAGATATTGTACCAAGGTATACCCTGGATCCAAAAGCACTGTACAGAACTCCTCAGTCTTTAAAGATATGCGTTTGGAAATTTCGGTATTGTTTAATGAACTGCAAGCATATGCCACTTTATAACTTACAGTAATCATCATCATCATCTTAATAGCAATATTTTATGGAAGCTTGGCGCGTATTCAATTATACATTCGATCGTTTAGTTTAGAAGTTCTTAAGACGTATTAATAGTAACTTAAGAAAATATATCTCTAAAAAGGGTGAAATTATTATTTAAAAAAAAAAAATTAAACCGACTTCCAAAGTAAAAATACACAAAAAAGTATGAAATAAAACTTAATCTCTAAATAATTCCCCTTTCAAATTCGGCTTAAATTTTTACTATTTCTCTACTCAATCTTATTAATTTTGAAGTCGGTACCAGCAAATATGAACGTAAGTTCTATAAAATATTGTAGAATATTGTTTGGGCTGGTATCGATTTCAAAATTAATAAGATTGAGTAGAGAAACAGTAATAATTTTAGCCGAATTCGAAAGGGGAATTATTTAGAGATTAAGTTTTATTTCATATTTTTTTGTGTATTTTTACTTTTTATCCCAAAAAGATATAAAATATTGTTCCCGAGGGATAATGTACTATTGTGTATATTTTTTTAATGTCTTTCATGGCTTAAGTGTTTAAACCATTGAAATGAAATATGGTATGATGGTGCTTCGGACAAACAATTAGTAATTAAAGAGAGAACGTAAGATAAGGAAGATACAGATTTAACTTAGAGTACAGTCGTAAGTGGCCAAAAAACCCCATTTCTCGCGGGCGGAGCCGCGGGCAAAAGCTAGTGTATTTATATTTCTATAAATATGTGTTTAAAGGTTTGTTAGAATTAACCCTCAGAGGGTGTAAAATAAGGGTTGAAAGTTTGTATGAAAAGAAAAGTTCAAATGTGTCCCGATTTCCATGAAATTTAACATCCGAGAAAACAAATAGAAATTATTGAATTCATATTCTATAGTTCTTTTTTAATTTCGTCCCCTAGACGGGGGTCCAAAGATTGTATAGTGAAATATTAGCAGCTGGTCCGCATAAGGTGAAATTATCATTAGAATTCCGTTAAATAATATTGTCCTTGTCTGTCAAACGACTTTTCCCGAGTATCAGACAAGAACAAAACAATGTATTGCTTATACACTGTTTAAATATTTTTATAAGAAAGGGGGTAAATTTATAAAAATAACAACAACACACACTACCTCACTCATACTAGCATTTTTGCATATATTACAGACCTACTAAAAAGTTGAAACTTTAAAATTAAAGTTACAATTTCGAGTTGTTTTTAAAACACATTTCGACATCATAATATTCCGGTACCAAAATTCCCGTTATTCCATAGTTGCAAACTAATAAGTACTTAATATGCCACCGAGTGTACCGCGCGGTTATCCGGCAGAGGACAAGCTACATATCTAATTAAGAACATTTCAGACGGTCTTTGTCAGTTATCTAAACGATAACTGACTGCCACGATAAAAGTTACGTGTTCTACTAAATACGTACGTTATTTGGAAACTTACTCTTAACGTGCATTTTAATCTTTTTTAATCTTTAACTTTAAGGATAATTTTAGAATTTTGTGATCTTGAAATTTTGCAAACTCTAGTTTAAATTATTACAAACTCTAACTTTACTACTCCAACTCTCAAACCTTAACTGCCACAAACAACAACATTTAAGTGTGGGCACTTTTTCTAAAATACAATATCTGTTTTACATAATACCTAAGATAGGTTTTGATTATGATAATATTATTGTCTTCAATCTATATTCGATTGATGGATGATCAGCTCAAAGACAGACATCGTGTGAATTTTCAATAAAAGGTTGGAACTGTCGCCAAGAATTTCTGAATATTGTTAAGTTATTTAACCTAAAATAAGGTTATCAAAAAAATATTAAGGGTCTGTTTCGCAATCTATGGATAAGTGTTAGATAGCTTATTCGCGTGTTTTATCTCTGTCGTTCGGTATAGAGTAAGCACAAACAAAAGTTCCGAATGACAGGCCCTTAAACTATTAGATAATCAATCAGTGTCCTCGTCACTAAACAAAAAGTGGCAATGCTGATACCAATTTAAATGTCACATCCTACTAATATTTTAAATGTGAAAGTTTGTGAGGATGGATGAATGGATGGATGGATGTTTGTTACTCCTTCACGTAAAAACTACTGTACGGATTTCGATGAAATTTGGTTTGGTAGTAGTCTTGGCTCTAGATTAAAACAGGATACTTATTATCCCGAAAAAGTACAATGTTCCCGAGGGTTACTATATTTACGCGGGTGGAGCCACGGGTATAAATGTGTGAAATAAACAATACAATGAATTTGGTAGAATTTAATATTAATGTTTACAATCATTACATACAAACACTATAAGTACAGTTTTACGAGAATTGTGCGAACTACTAGTATATATCTGTATAATCTATGTATATATCTGTATAATCTATGGTTCGAACGGAGGAGTTTAAAATTTGGCACAGTTAAAGTTGATGTGGAGGATGGTGTGCAGAAAGACAATAATTATTTTTTCAACTCAGCAGCTCAAACATGCCGCTTTTGCTGCGAGACAACAGTGAACAAAACTCGATTTGGATGCGAGCGTGGGTCAAAGTAGCTTTTTCATTTTTCAATCTTCAGTGCCACGAATTGACATTGTTCAGCCATAAATTTGAAACATTCGAATTTCGAATCCTTTAATAATTAGAATAATAATAAATAGTTAAGAAAAACCAATTACTTTCTAAAATTGTACCTTTAAAAATTGCAATGTTTAGCATGATTTTGATTCATGTTAAATAACACAAGTCAACAAAAAAAAAATTTCTTTGGGTTTGTTATTTAATGAATATTTTCTGATTTTACGCATCGAAAAGTAGGCAGAAAGTTCATTTGTAATTAGTAAAGTTTGCTTTTCTACCTGATATAATGAAAAATGAAAATAGGTATACTTTTTTCGGTACATTTTTTGTTGAGTTATACTCAAGATGCAATAGTGGAGGAGGAGTGGCTGTGAGGGGAGATTGTGAGTGAGATCTGTGTGCATTCTCATTTCAAAGAATTAACGCATTTAATGTAGCCTGTATAGTAGATAAAGTGTGAAAATGTGAAATATACGTAAAGTAATTTTAGATCTATTTTCAGCAGAATTATTCTTTAATAAAGATCTAAAAGTCACAGTATTTTTTATAGTTTATTATCAGATATAAACACTGTGAAACATATGCAGCATAAACAGCTGTGCCTTTTTTGCTTAACAGCATTCTGCACTCCAAGATTTTGAAAGTTTAAAAAATGTTCATTATAGTACATAATATGTAAATACTTACTTTTGGCTTACCTAGAGAAATCTAAAGACAAGCTGGGTTAATATTAAGAAACGCAAGAGAAACTCATTTACCAAGATCTACTGAACTTTAAACAAAAATATTAAGGACAATACAGCAAGAAGGTGATGGGTAACTGACTGCATTTGGGGACCCATGCGAGAAAGTTCTTGCTCTTACAAAAGCAATTTCACAACTATTTAATTTTAAGGTTTTCTCTGTTAATATTTGTATTTTTGGATTTATTTATGTCGACTTTTATAATTAAAGTTGGAAAAAAATAAATAAATTCCGTGTTGTTTTTCTTTTACATATATTTAAGATTAAAAGTAAAGTTTTCTCCATACAATTTCAAATTTCGTTCTGGTAGCTATAAAAGCAAACTTTATTAGGTATAAATGTTTTTTCTGTGTTAAGTTAGGCGTAAGTCAACAGAATTAGGGGTACAGAACTGAGACTCAAAAATCATGTTGACCTGTGTAATAAACGTTATTTCAATATATTCCTGTTCATTTCTATAGATGTCTCTTAAGTAATACTTGTATGTGTTCTCACTGCTGAGGTGAAAAGTTATGTGCACTACACGAGAGCAACATTTTTTTCATTTCTCATACTCGGAAAGTAGTGTTGTTTTGATCTGATTATTGGGTGGAATACGCTACTTTCCTTTCATAGGGAGGGAAAAACTTATACAAATTCATTGCGGCCCTCGGGCCGGAATGAATTTGTATATATCTTCAAAACTTCAAAAATAGAACTGCTGTCACCTGTGTAGAGTTTTATGTAAAAAAAAACTATTAAAAATGACATGACTTTCTAAACAGCCAGTGTGAATTTTGCGCAAACTTCTTTGAGCGGAATAAGCCCCGAGTGCCGCGGCGAGCGGCAAGTTCCATATTTAAAAATTTAAATGTCAACACAAATTGCCGGGATACTAAATTACTAATATTATATTATTATCAATAAATAGTTTAGATAAGCAACTAGTTTTATTTTCCTCATATTCTAAATGAAAAGTAGAGTGTATGCCATGGGTAAAATAATGAATTCCTACTCGGACTATAGCCTAACAACCTCGGGAATTGATTCCTTTCAACCCTAGGCTAACAATCTACTATTGCATCTCGTGCTGTTGAGTCCCTCACTACGTCAGGTTTGTTATTCTTTCACGCAACAACTACTGAATGGATTTTGACGACATTTGATATAGTAGTAGTTTAAACTTTGGATTAACAAACAAGTTCCTTTTGGATTGATTTTTGCGCGTTCGAAGTCGCGGGTAACATCTATATAATATCTCAGAGCAGACGTTTAGTGAAGCCCCGCCAGAAGTGAAGATGATCCTTCATACGGCGCAGCTTCCTGGCGAACTTACCCAGGACTGGGTAACCGTAGCTACCTGAAAAATAGGGGTTTTAATGGCAATAATGATTTGTAAATTAAACTTCGTAAATAACGCACTTATTCACCTTCAAAAATATTTTATTAATGTTCAAAATGCCACTATATTTTTAAAAGTGATCTTTTGTAATCTAATTAATCTAACTATAATTTTAAATACCATAATCGATTTTGAAATAAATCAAATTCAAACTCATTTAAATAGCTTGTAAGTATATCTTGAGAGAGGTCATACCTGTCCTAATAATAATAACTCCCCACACCGATTTCAGTGACGGTAGCCGGTTTCATTGAAACCAGGCCAGCTATGCATGATTACTTTTATAGTGCCCAAGTGTGTGCGTAGTACATAAAAACACTCTCTCTCTTCCTTTTCTCTCAAACCCAGTGGGACGGACGGACCGACACGACTGGCGAGAGATCAGGCGCAGGTCCGATTTTTTACATGCCCATCCAACGCATGGATAATCTTTCTTGTGAGACAATCAGGTGATCAGCCTGCATTGTCATAACCAAACTTGGAAACAACATTTTTTGTTGTTCCAATACGGGAATCCAACCCACGACCTCCGAGTCGAGAGCCAATGCTATAGCCATTAGACCACGGAGGCTATTCATAATTACAAAAGCTAGAAGCGCGGAAAGACAGACAGACAGACGGACGGACGGACATGGACATAGCGAAACTATGAGATTACCTTATATATTCCGGAACCCTGAAAACCACAGTATTCCCGTGGGATACTATATTTACTAGTAGGTTTACTATAGGCTAGTAGGCTACAAAACAAATACACAATACGAGGTAATAACTCAACTCACCTTGTGTCGAATATCCGTATCCACCGTAACCGTATCCGTAACCGGAACCGGATATAGGGGCGCGCTGGTATCCGGTGTAGGGTTTATTTAGTGCTAGGTGACCTGTAACATGTAGGAAATAACTACAATTGTAAAGAAAAATATTACCCAACTACGTAAATAAATAACCTATGTTACCCGGGCTATTAGTACGAATCTATTGACCCCTCACTTATTAAAATCGGATCAGTAGTTTAGGCGCTACGGTGCAAAAAAACATACATACATATATAGACTGCCATAATCATTACACTTCCTTTGGCTTCGGGACGGGTAAAATTAGAAGAAATACATCATAATGATATTACAGTTTACATATTAATAATATTGTAATTACAGAAGTCTCTTTGTCTGTTTGTTTTCACACAAAAACTACTGAACGGTTTTGATAAAATTTGGTATATTAGTAAATATAAGATACTTTTTATACAGAAAAAGGTCAGTGTTCCCATGGGATACTGTATTTACGCGGGGGGAGCCGCGAGCCACAGCTAGTCCACAATACACCATAGACTGTTTATTAGTAGTTAGTAGATATTTTTTATCAGATAGGACTTACCACCAACACCCAGTGCATACTGGACACCATAGCTCCCGTAGCCATTGGCATAGTCATTGTAACCCACACTACGAGGGTTTTGTACGGGAAGACCATTGTAGACTGTTTCTTTAGTCTTATCTCCAAGGTTTGCGACGAAATAGGCTACGACAATCTGAAAAAGTTTAATATTTGTTTTTATTAATTTAGTTGTAATTGAATTATGTAAATACTTGCTTTAGCCCGCGACTTCGTCCGCGTGGAGTTCGGTTTCCATACAAATATTTTAACTTCTGTTTCACCCCCTTAGAGGGCGAATTTTCAAAAATCCTTTCTTAGCGGATGCCTACGTCATTACAACTATCTGTAATGACGTAGGCAATATGTATGCCAAATTTCAGCGAAATCCGTTCAGTAGTTTCGGCTGTGCGTTGATAGATGAGTCAGTCAGACAGTGGTTTGCCTTTTATATATTTAGACAATATTTTTGTGTAAAAATAAAAAACTGTTTATTAACAACCATTAGTCACCGATAAAAACGAGAAATAAATATGGACTAAAAGTTGATCCTTGTGGTACTCCCATAAAAAAAGGCAAACGTATTAAATTAATTTAAATTCCTTTCGCTTCTAAGGCCGAAACTATATGATCCGGAATCCCGCTGGCCCTAAAAATTCAGAGCACTTTCTACTGCCTTCCGGATTCCGGATCATATTATAGTCCCAGCCCAGTGTTGCCAGGTGCCTTGCACAATTTATCCGTATAGTAAACCGTTAAAATCTGTATAAAATCTGTATGTCCTTTTTGCAAGAAATATGTATAGTAAATGCCTATTTTGCAAGAAATCTGTAAAAAATTTGTATGATTAATGAAAACTTGTACTAATATAAAGGACAAGGGAATAAATAATGTGATGATTGTGAATTTACAGTAGGTGAAAAACACAGATATTTAATTCAATTAAAAAAAAAAGTTGGTTAAATTTATGCTAGGGGTAATTCTCGTAAATACTATCGGTTAATAAATCCTGTTATGATTTTAGGCTGTCCTAATGGTGCTGTAAATAGTCAGCGCGTGGACCGAAACGGGATTTTTATCAAAAATAGATAAGAGAATTGGGCTTCTGTTAAAATTCCGTATAAAAATCCGTATCCGCGTCTAATCTGTATAGCACATCGAAAATCCGTATAAATACGGAGAAATCCGTATATCTGGCAACACTGTCCCAGCCTTACCAGAAAATATTTCAACTTACCGGGTTCGGTGTTTTTTCAGGTACTGTTTCCTTTGCCTCCACCAGCTCCACCGCAGACGTGGTGGTGGGTGACACTGTGAGACAAAATTTGAAACACTTGTAATAACTTTTTTAATCAAAAATACAATGTCATAACAGAAAATATTAATACTTTAAACGAGACAATTTTGTATACAGATTACAGGGTGTTTTTCCTATCAGTGACCAAACTTTCAAGAGTGAATATACTGTTAAATATAGTCAACTTTTCTATGGAATCAACTTTCCTAGTTGAAAAAAAATCTACTATCTGTACCATAGCACTTTTGTAGAAAAAGCAGATTTTTTTGAGAACACAGTTTTTATGAAATATCATCTAATATGAAGTACGATGTCCACAGTCCAGACTTTTTGAAATTAAATGTTATAATATCTTCGCCGTCTATGATACCCTTTCTTTGTCCGTAAAATAACGTGGTTTTAAATATCTCGTCATAAGTCGCCATCGCGTCGGAAAATATGACCAATTTCTTAATTTTTTATGGGCCTGTTTCAGAATGTTGTAATAAGTGTCGGATAGCTTATTCGGAAGTTTTGTTACTGCTGATTTTACATCCAGTGACAAAGACAAAACATGCAGCTATCGTTATCTTACTAATATTATAAATGTGAAAGTTTGTGAGGATGTATGGATGGATGTTTGTTCCTCTTTCACGCAAAAACTACCGAACGGTTTTCGATGACATTTGTTTAGGCTCTGTAATCCAGAGCCTAAACATAGGCTACTTTTTATCCCGGAAAAGTACAGTATTCCCGCGGGATACCCGATACTGTATTTACGCGAACGGAGCCGCGGGAAACAGCTAGTCTTACTATAATACTACCTTTTACCCGCGGCTCCGCCCGCGTAAATACAGTATCCTACAGGAACACTGTACTTTATCAGGATAAAATGTAGCCTGTATTTTAATACCGAGCCTAAACTACTACTATACCAATTTTCATCAATATCCGTTCAGTAGTTTTTGCGTGAAAGAGTAACAATCATCCATCCATCCATCCATACATCGATCCATCCCATCCAGTGGGATTGTAAATCTCCTAAACATTCAACCTCTCCTGTACATACCTGTTGCAATTTCTCTTTGTCCTTTGTAATCTCCATTATCTCTCGTATCTCCATTCCATCGGATTTCCGTCTTCTGTTTCTCCACTGTTCTGGAAGATTCTGACCTCACGATATGAGTTATTGCCCTGACAGACACACTCGTAAGAAGCACAAATATAACCTGAAAATTTACAAATACAACTTTTGTGTGCGTGTGCACAAAACGGTGCTTAGTCGAGTGGCTACTTGTTCGTTAGTATACAGTAATGAAATAATCGATAGATAGTTAAAAATAAAACAAACTTATTAATTATTATAACACTATACCTATATCTGACGATACGCCTCTCGAAATTCGTTCTACTTCAAGAAAAGTTAATAATATTTTATCTAAACGTACAATTATCTGCTTTAAGCTGAGAATCAAACTAAAGATTTAAGCTATAACCAGTTACTTAGCGAAAAAAAAAGAAAATTAAAATGCACAAGTGAAAAGTGAGAGACAAAATTAGGGTAGGTTAGCTACCCATTAAAGATAGAACTTACACATTTAATTTCAATTTTCATATTCAAACTTAACAAGTCGACGACCTTACACTCACTGTAAAAGTTTAATGAGGTTCAGTTAGTTCAGTTCTAACATCTAGCACTGAGTAAAACAGTGTAATACACTTTATTATGCAAGTTGAGTAATGAAACTTTAAACCATGATAATAATTATGAGATAGTACGATAGTGCTTATTACTTAAGTACTAGCTTTTTTCCGTGGCTTCGCTAGGTATCCTAAGGGACTACTGTACTTTTCAGGGACAAAAAGTAGCCTATGTGTTCGTTAATCCAGAGCATAAACTAGTACCAACTTTCACGACAACGACCAAATTTCATCGAATACCGTTCAGTACTTACAAGAGTAACAAATATCCATTCATCCATCGATCAATCATCCTAACTTACACATTTACCCCCTTACTAATAAACGCTGTATAAGCTTTGAATAGTTATACAGTGTTTTGTCTCCTTCTATCGAATTAAAAATGTCACTTGTGTGACGTGAATAAAACACTGTAAGTTATTCAAAGCTTATACAGCGTTTATTAGTAAGGGGGCTATGGCTAGGGGGTAGGACTCAGTGGCGTGGGGTTCCTATAACTCCATTCCTATCGGCTTCACTTACGACTTATTTTTTGAAGACCCTCATTCAAATCCCTACGTATTATGTGTAATTACACTTCCCTATGTAGGAGAACCAGCCTTCGACACTGGTAGGACTATTACTAGTTCTGTGATTTTAGGTGGGATCATCAACATTCAATAGGTCAAACATCAACCACACAAAACAGCTGATTTATAGGGGAAGCAAAGTCATTGCCAAAATAACACCAATTTTATCAGATGTGTGATATAAAGGTATAAAGAGCGTACTGTAATTACAAATTTGATTTAGAATTTTTTACTCCTAAAGGCTTACATTTATTATTCAAAGACATTTTTACTTCTGTTACTCAAAATATTTGTAGAATTAATATTTTCGAATCCAGCAATCTATCGTTCATATTTTAGTTTTCTGTATTTAAATATTCCACTTTGTAATTCATAGTAACATAGTATCCCAACATTTCATCCGACCTCTTTACTCCCAGACTCGTAACCTAAAAGTTGAAACGAAATTTGAAATAATCACATATTTTACGATCAAACTATTTTAATTACTACATGTTACTACTAAATCCCAAAGGCATAGCGCTGGTTAGATAACAAAACACTTTCTAAATATTATATGTACTAGATTATATTACTTTTGACCGCTGATTACGTATTCTACGTGATAAAAGATGAGTCATAAACTAGACCCAAATGTTAGAGGGAGAAAAATTTAGGAGTTTCTCTTTCGAAAATTGAATTTGTTAAAGTATTAACACACGTACGGATTTAGTCCAGACCGGACTACGGATCACAGAACACTATTACCCACAAATTAGGTTGCCAACTTATGGGTGCCTCCCTAAAATTAGGGAAAATATCCTCTAGGGGAAGGTTTTTAAGGTAATTTTTAGTTTTATATTTTCTTGTTTTTAACTAAATTAATTATCTATTGATCGATATAAAATCGACAAGCGATTTGAAAAGTCAATCTGTATTACTATTTTTATAGACATAGTAGCAGTTTTATAGACATATAGAACTGCTTTAAGTAATATTATAGTACTCGTATATAATATTATAGATATAAGATCAATTAATCTTATTTTTTTTACCTTCGTTTAGTTTTAACAATTTTAAAACTAAACGAAGGTACTAAAAATAAGATTATATTATGAAGAAGTTCAAGATTTTTTTTGATTTTCTATTCAAATGTACTATTTACAGTTCGTTTTACATATTAACTCCATAGCTGAGTGGGTAGTCAGGCACTGAACAACAATTTGGTAAAATTTCTTGTGGTTTTTCTTTTTTAATTTTGGATGTTGTTCTGTGTTTATTTTATAAAAAAAATGTTTCTTTCTTTCTTCCTAACCTAGGTTCCTAACCTATTTGTAACTCTTCTGGTATTAGCGGTATCCAAGGGCTACGGTACGTAATGATTTCCATCAGACAACCCGGCCGCTCTTTTGGACCTCACATCATAAAAAGCATTCAAATTTTTGTGAAGCTTTGTGGGGTAGACACTTTTGTCAAAAACCTTAGGTTTGTTTCTCTCAACATTTTCCAAGGCCCAAGGTAGAAAATTATGACAAAGGATACTCATTAGATATAGATACTCATCTCAAAACTCATTACTTTTCATTATGTACTGTGGAAGTGCGTCCATTTTGTGACCGGAAAATTGTTATGTCGCATTGTGCTGCCCTCTAGCGGTCATAAAACACTCCTTATATATTATGCATACGTCCCGAAGTCCCACGCTATAAGCCTCGGCGCAGACGGGCTACAAATGACCGCGACCGTGCAGCGCGAGCCAGCGACTACCTGTTGATCGTTGACACCGATTCAACTCCCGACGCAAAAAGAAGGATGTTGAAAGTTCAAAGTGCATTAACTTAGTGGTTAACTTAAAATTTTTGATATAATATGATCATAAAAATATAATATTCTTTATAAATTCGATATGCAGTACTAGCCACTGGCGGCGCTAGACTACATGTGGACGTCGCGTCGGCGACATCAAGTTCGCGAGGCCCCTTTTACTTTGCGAGGTCTTTCCTTTCAATTAGGTGAGCCAAAATATAAAATAATGTACGAGTAAACGAGATTTATTGTTGATAATCAAATGATTACAAAAAATAATTACACACAATATATAAATTAAAATAGTCGAACTTTTCGGCTTTTAGTCTCACTGATTTTTTTCGGCATTGTGCTAGTTGCTATTTCAGCTTCGATTGACGGAACTGATGACGCGGATATTCTATTTTAGTTTTTATAAATTTCTACTTTTAGAAGCTTCTCTCAGCGGAAGCTGTACTGACTATAACTGTGAACATAATTCTAATTGTAATGTAAACATTTGGATATACTTCTTCTAAATTATTTTCTAAAATGGATGATTATGACTACCCGCAAAGTACTACTAGTAGAAAGTAATAAATATCATTACCATCTGTTTAAGATAGAAGTAAGAAGCGATAGACATCAACTCCCGCTACTGTCAAAGATCTCCGTATAACCGTAACTAACGGATATCAAAAATTAAGAAAACTATCCGTAACATAACCTGATCAACCTGCATTGTCCTAACCAAACTTGGAAACAACATTTTTCGTTGTTGCAATGTGGGAATCCAACCCACCACCTCCGAGTCGAGAGCCAAGCTCTAACCACTAGACCATAGAGGCTGTGCCACTAATCTTACAAAACTTACGGTCGCACTACAGTGATCGCGGTAATTTGTGGTCCGTCTGCCCTGCCCTACCGTATAAACACCATACTTTAAAGGGATTGTGGAGTTAATTCCTCTTCGTTATGATATATGGCTATTATTTACGAGCCCTTGACCGTGAATTTTAATCAGTTCCGTTTTGTGACATTCTGAATCCTTACTAAGGGTCGGTTCACACCGCGACATTCAAAATTGAACTTTATTTACCACACAACAAGATACACATTTCTATGACATCAGTCATATGCAGCGCGGTACAACTTGACATACGAACTGTTACAATGAAACATGTATCTACTTGTGTAATGAATAAAGTTCAATTTCGAGTAGCTATCTTAAAAATGTAGCGATGTGTCGCGTATCGTTTCGTTTCGGTGTGAATCGACCCCTAATATTATAAGCACGAAAGTTTGTATGTATGGAATTGGATGTGTGGATGTTTGTTACTCTTTCACGCAACAACTACTGAACGGATTTTGACAAAATTTGGTATGGTTGTAGTTTAGACTCCGGGTTAATACATAGGCTACTTTTAGTCACAGCAAAATGTACGGTTCCCGCGGGATTTCCTTTTGCTTGCATGATGTCGTAGGTAACATCCAGTAAGGAATAAAAATAGAGGTGAATACCCAATTCAATGTTCAATACATTAAAAATTAGACCCGTAACATTTGCTACGTCTAAAGTGTACTTACATTCCGTTTCCGATGCGACGTCGAGGCAGTTATCTCCATTCAGGCTGCAGGCTATTACCTGCCATTGATATTCTGGACCTGCTGCTGGAATTTCCAGGTCCTGTGTGTAATTTGTCGAACAGAATAGACAGGAATCAATACCTACCTAAACGCATATTTTTCTGCCGATCAGTCAACCTTATGAACGGATGAGTGGCACGAAGATCGTTTTATATTTGTACTAGTTGTTGCTCGCGACTCTATGCTCGCTAAAGGAAATCTCGCGGGGAACCGTACATTTGGCCACGATAAAAGTAGCCTATCATAATATCATAAATCACCTATATCTATGCCAAATTTCATCAAAATCGGTCCAATAGTTTCGTAGCCAATTTGATGCAAACAAATAATCTCTATCTAATCTACTGCGGGAACAACTTGCTATAATGACATGATGTAATATATCGGTATATATCTTTTTAACTAATGTACCTACATAATATGGATATTATAATTTAATGTATTGCTAATTATCTCTTTATTATTATTATTGTTATTTATAGTGACCCATTTCATTACATATTTCTTATCTCGTTTATAATATTATCTATTTATGTAATTTTAAATTTGCTGTGGCTGAGTGTAAATCTGTCCTTCAAATGACAGTACTGTACGGAACCATATAATACCAGGCACTGTGGTGTTTACGCCGCGGTGATACGCCTGAGTGGTCTCCTTTTTGACAATATAGGCATTGCACTATCTACCATCCGAACCACACGTGTCCTCATTCTTCATGTTATATTACTATTATTATTACTTTTTTTTTTTTGTTTATTATTATTATTTTCTATTCATTTTGCCAACTTTTCTGCTTTGTTATCGTTTGTAATTTTATTTACCTTGTATTTTGTAACTACATGTATTGTTTATAATTGTGTAATGTCTTTATATGTCAAATAAATACTTATTATTATTATTATTATTAATCCTCCCTCTTTATAATATTTCAGTACTAGAAGCCGCCTAGTGGTCGAAATTCAAATTTTAATCAATATTAAGTTTCAGTTTTATTTTATTTGGGTTCTATTGCCTCTAGGGACGCGCAATGAAAATATTTTGCCTATGGAATGTGAAGGAAAGTTTGACAATTATGTCAAACCAACTACTATAATCTACTGGACATCATCATACATCTACAAACGCATGGTAGTGTGAGTTTTAAATCTTAGATAGTGTGTGCAACTTTATTTTTATTAATTTTATGTACTTTCTGAGATTTTTTAAAAAATAATAGCTTTCTACAAACATTCCTCCACATAAACTTTAACTGTGCCAAATTTCATACATAATTTGCATAATTTTTGAGGGGGACAAAGCCTAGATTACCTAGGGCAAAAGGAAGGGATCGAAATCTGGTACGTAGGAATGAGGGGATAGGTAAGAGGTAGAAGGGAAAGCTGGAAAAAGACACGGGAAAATACACAGGAAAATACACGGAAATAACAGGTAGGAAATACAATAAAAAAGAAAGGAAAAGTGAAAGGAAAATGCAAAGGATTACCAATTACTTCGAGCTGTGGTGAGGCAGGGATTCCTTGTTGACTTGTCGACTTGTCGGAGCGAAGTACGATTTGTATGGCGATTGGCCCTATCTTTATACTAGTCTGACAATCAACCTTCTAGAACATTCCATTCCTCACCCCCTCAGCTCGAAATATCGTTTATTTATCATCAAGATAACATTATTTACATGAAATACATTTTTCTTAATATTCTAATACATATTTACAACATTTTTTAATATGAATAAAACTTGGAAAACTGTCGGGAATTGAGTGAGCGAGGAAAATAGGTTTTTCCAGTATTTATATTGCCTCGTCCTCCCCTGACTTAACGGGCGTTCGCTCCGTCCCTGTCTAATAGTAAGTCTCTCTCGAGACCGAGGCGCTCCCTAGTAGCAAAAATTTGCAACTATGGACTTTCTTTCTAGATAACTCACTCAACCCCCGCACAGCTAATACCCTTATATTAAACTAGGTCTTATTTTATCAATTTTAACAATATTTCGCTAATTACTATCACAATGAATTGAGAACAATGGACAAAGTTATATAATCATAAGTATGAGTCTAATAAGAAGGTTAAAACAATGGCTTTTGTGAGACAATGGCATCTAATAAGATTTTACATGTACTATTGTTACGTATTACGCAACGAGTTTTTACTATTTTTACTTTACATTGTTAGCTCTAACACAGCCTATAGAACTATTACCTACAGTCGTCCAACGGACACGTCTAGACAGAGCAATCGTGCGGGGCGTGCGGGGTGAGAGAGGGGCGGTAGCGAGCCCAAGCTGCCATACACTCGCTTGGGACACGTCAGCCGGGGTTGACGCTTTTTAATTTGATTGTTTTAAGTGGTTTGCGACAGTGTTTCGTTTGAGTTGTATGTAGGTACTTATTTACAATGGTCAATTATATGAACAGCTAAAGAAGATTAATTTTAATACATAACCATGCGCCTGTTTCCCGTCAGAATTTTTAGTAAAATTGTATCTAAGTATAAGAATTTACTAACTACATCGTCAAATTCAACAATCGCAATCTAAAAACTAGTAAATCCAAATGTTGAAAATACCTTTCAGTTTCGCATTTGTAGCTTTTGCAGGGTTCGTAAATATCCGATATTTATAATAAATATCAAAATATCAGATATCTTTGATATATATCCGATATTTTTGATTTTTTGATATTTTCAAAATTACATACAAATCTCATAGGTACTCTGATATGTTTTTTCGTAATAGTTGAATCGAAATAATTTGTATGTCTGATAATTTGAAGATAGGGAAGTAAAATTAAACTCATTTATTTATTATTGATATTAAAAGTTTTCAAATCAATTAAAAATCAACGATAGATACTTTTGAGAATCAATTTAAATAAACCATAAAACCATAAAATGACTTTTGTTTATAACCAGAAGAAAAAAAAGTGTATTAATTTTATCAGTCGAATTAATTTTACACATGGTATAAATGGTTAACAATAGTATAATAACAAACAAGGAATTTTCTTCCGAAAAACAGGGGGTCACGTGGGTGTCATAAGCCGTTACAAGCTGCGTCGACGGCTATGATTAGTTAATGTCGTGTCAAATAGCAAGTTTTTGATGACTTAGGGTTGTGAAACTCTCGGAAAATAAGACCTGTGTTGATGTAAGATTTTTTACATTTAAAACATTATTTTACATTTTTAAATATCAATATCAATTTTGATATAATATATCAAGCATAAATATCAATTGATATATATACGATATACCTATATCAATTGATATATATCATGCTAACCCTGAGCTTTTGTATACGCATTTGTATTTTTTATAATAAAACTCTTCATTAATACTTCTATATATTTTTTTTGTTTTATTCCTAGTACTCTACATACACATACTACGAATACCTACACAAAATGTAGAACAGATTATAATAAAACACATTATTGTGACAACCCTGCAGCAATGACGAATACCTACACAAAAGCGGCATTTCGCGCGACTTCAAACGCGTTGGACCACTGTATCTCTTTATTACACTGTGGCTCTAAGTTATAACGAATTGTTATGTTTTCAAAATTAACTATTTACATGGTTTTATAACTAATTCGCTACCTTCTAAACGTTCGTCGTGAACATTTCTCCCGCCGGTCGCGCAGGCGACACTACTCCTGGTAGCACGACGATCTTCTTGCAGGGGCGTCGGAGCACGTGGCCGTTGCTGGTCTCGACGTCCACTACTCGTACCACGCCGTCTTGTCCCGGATACGTCTTCTTAATGCGGCCTCTCGGCCACACGTTGCGGGGCAGGTTGGGGTCGCACACTATCACGACCTCGCCGACTTCGGGGGCGGAGCCAATGGAATGAGGCTCCCGCCGGTGTTGGAGCAGGGGCAGGTACTCCTTGACCCACCGCCGCCAGAACTCGTCCGCCAGGTGCTGCGCGCGCTTCCACAGCTGGCGCGCAGTGATGCCGTCGTCTTCTGAGCGCACAGGCGCCGGGACGTGGCAGTTGGACCCCAAAAGGATGTGGTTTGGGGTCAGTGCCTCTTGATCTTCGGGACTCACGGCCACATGAGTGAGGGGCCGCGAGTTTACGACGTTTTCGACTTCCACTAGTAGGGTGTGGAGGGTCTCGTCGCTGGGATGTTTTTCGTGCAGCGTGACTCGTAGGCCTTCTTTGACGCTCCGCACCAGTCGTTCCCAGGCGCCGCCCATGAAGGGAGCGGCGGGGGGAATGAACCGCCAGTTGATGCGGCGGGCGTTGACCTCTTCTTCTAACGTTCGCCAGGCTTCTTTCAGCTCCTTTTCTGCTGCCTTGAAGCACGTTGCGTTGTCCGTCCAGGGCTCCGTCGGTTGTCCTCTTCTTGCGATGAACCTCCGCAGCGCGGCTATGGCTGAATCCGCGCTGAGGGAGGTCACCACCTCCAGGTGGACGGCTCGCACGGTGAGGCAGGTGAATAGGGCCACCCACCGCTTCTCTCGGTGGCGGCCGACGGTCACCTCGACCGGCCCGAAGTAGTCGAGCCCGGTGAAGGAGAAAGGGCGCGCATGGTGTGTCAGGCGCGCCGCTGGTAGATCGCCCGTGGCTGGGCTGATCGGTTTCGCCTTTCTCAGGCGGCAGACTTGGCAGGTACGGATGACGCCTTTCACTGTGGGGCGAATACGAGTTACCCAATACCGCTGTCGTAGCTCGTTCACCGTCGCCTCGACGCCGCCGTGTAGTAGCTGCTCGTGCATGTGTTGTATGTATTTCTTCGTGTATTCGTGGCCGCCGTCCATAATGATCGGGCAGACGGCCTCTTTACTTACATTTTGCGCGGCCGCGACTCTTCCTCTGAGCTTGATTAAATTGTTTTCCACCTTTACACTCAGCGAGGCGAGACGATCTCCCGCCGGTGGGGTGCGATGGTCTTCTATTCTTTTCTTCTCTGCGTGATAGCAGTCTGCTTGCATTTTTTGAAGCCAAAGCGTCTCGGCGCGGTCTAGGTACGCCGCGTCGAGACATATGTATCTTTTTTCGCTGCGTGTAGGGATTGTACTATTTTCTTTACCTTGTTTTTTGCGCCGAGGATCCCATGTCGCGTCGCGCTCCTTATTTTTCAGCGTCCGTTTCTCGTAGCGGCAGCGATGTGTTTTCTCGGCCGACACAAATCTATAAACTGTAATACTCGGCCGGTGGCGCGCAACAATACTTGCCATTTTTGTATACGCGTTATGTCGGGCAAATAGTCGCGTCGCACCTCCGTATGCGTCGCGTGGCACCTTTCTTCGCCGGTAATTACCTTTTCACTTTTCTCCTCGGTCGGCCAGTGTTCCTCTTCGTTTTTTAGGAACGCAGGCCCGTGAAACCATCTGTGTTCTCCGTTGAAGTCGGCCGGCGTCGCTCGGGTCGCGTCGTCGGCTACGTTTTCCTTTGTAGGCACCCACCGCCACTCACTCACCTTTGTTACGTCCTCAATTTCGGCGAGGCGGTGCGCGACGAACGTCTTGTAGGCCCGAGGCTCAGCTCTGATCCAGGCCAGTACGGTTCTCGAGTCGCTCCAATAAGTTTTTCTTACGAATTTCCACTCGTGTTCGTTTTCTACGGTTTTCGCTAGGCGCGCTCCTAATAAAGCCGCTTGAAGTTCCAACCTGGGGATAGAAATCGGTTTTAGAGGGGCTACGCGGCTTTTGGCCGCCACAAGTGCGATGTTGACCGCCCCGTCGTAGCGCTGGCTTCTGACGTAGACCGCCGCGGCGTAAGCCTCTTCGCTGGCGTCTACGAAAGTGTGCAGCTCCCTCGTAGCGATAGACGGGCTTGTGTCGTAGCAGCGCGGTACCTTAATTTTTTCAACTGCGGCCAGCGTTTTTGTCCACGTTGTCCATCTCGGGGCGAGCTCCTCCGGTATCGGCTCGTCCCACGCGGTACCGTACCTCCAGGTTTCCTGCATAAATTTCTTTGCCGGCATCGTAACCGGTGCCAGCAAGCCGAGAGGATCGAAGAGGGACATAATAACGCTGAGGGCTTCTCTTTTAGACGGGACTCGCTCGTTATTTATAATAAATGTGGGTACCTTGTCGCGGTTTATTTTGAAGTTTAAATTGTCCTCCCGGACCTCCCACGTTATTCCTAAGGTTTTCTCGGCGCCGGCTTCTCCGAGAGGGACGACTGCGCCTTCATTTTCGCTCGCGAAGTGTCGTTGTAGTGCCTCCTTATTAGACACCCATCCTCGTAGCTCGAAGCCGGCGCGGCGGTGAATGCGGTCCACGCCCTTAGACACCTCTAGTGCCTCCTCCTCGTCTGTAAAGCTAGTTATATAGTCATCCATATAGTGGCTTTTCTTTACCTCCTCCGCGGCCCTCGGGTACTCTTTAACGAAATCTTCGGCATTTCGGTTCTTAATATAGAGTGCGGTGCACGGCGACGACGTAGCACCAAAAACCAGCGATGTCATTTGATATTCTTGAGGCCTTTTTTCCCTTTCGTTGCCTCTCCACAGGAATCGTAGCGCATCGCGGTCCTCTTCGCGTATTTTGATCCTCATGAACATTTCCTTTATGTCCGCTGTTACGGCTACTGGGTACCTCCTGAACCGCATAATTACTCCCGGCAGCGACTGCAGGAGGTCTGGACCGGACAGCAGCATGTCGTTGAGGCTGCGGCCATGGGATCTGGCGGCAGCGTCGTGTACCAGGCGAATCTTTGGTTTCGCCGGGTTACATACCGGGAAGTGAGGCAGGTACCAGGTGCGTCCAGACTTCGGGGCTCCAGGCGCTGGCACAGCATACCCCGACTTCAGCAGGTTTTCTATCCTTTCTTCATATTTACCTTTCAATTCGCTGTCACGGTCCAGCTTTTTCTCCAGGGACTTCAGTCGCTTCACAGCATCATGGTAGTTGCTCGGGATCTCTTCCTCTTCATTTTTCCATAGGAGAGATGTCTCGAAGCGGCCGTCAGGAGTCCTTTTGCTGTTTTTTCTCAGGATTTCTAGGGCCCGCTCCTCAGGATCGTTTCTGGGCTTGCGTGGCTCTATTCCTAGACTTTCCAATTCGAAGAACCTCTTCATCATGTTCTCCATACCTTGTTCCTCACTCGCCGCGACGGTGTGACCGCAGAACGCTACTGGCTTGTCGTAGGACGTGCGATAACCGTGCAGCACCCATCCTAGCCGTGTGCAGGAGGCGACCGGCTGGTTCTTTTTTCCTGTCCTTACCTCGAGGGCTACCAGCATCTCCCAGTTGTCCTGCCCGATGAGTATCCTGGGGCGGGCATCCTGGTACAGCAGCTGGTCTTCTATATCCCTCAGGTGTACGCAGTCCTTGAGGTCCTTCTTTTCGACCGTTTGACTGGCGAACGTCAGCTTGTTGACCGTTCGCGCCCCTTTCATGACGTACTCGTTGCCGCTGTCTCGTCCTTTGATTCTGACGTCTACCTTTTTGCTGTCCTCATGCTTGACAGTCTCGCTGACGCCTTTCACCCACATGTTGTCGCGTGGGCCGTCGAGGTCCAGCAGGTCAGCAAGCCGCTCGTCGATCAGCGTCACCGTGCTGCCGTCGTCCAGGAGGGCGTAGGTATCCACCCTGGTGCTGTTTTTACCTGTGACGGTGACTGGAGCGACCTTCAGGAAGGCTTGCTTGTCCTTGATGTGGCTGGCTATACTTACCACCTCGACCGTTGACGCCACTTCTTCCGTTGGACTGGCTGGTGGTGACGCTGCTGGTGCTGTCGGCGCTGCTTGCGGCCTGGGGTGGTGTAGCAGGCGGTGATTTGCCATGCTGCATCCTTCTTGGCCGCACCTCTTCGCGTTGCAGCTGCCGCGGCGGTGTGTGCTCCGCAGACACTGGTAGCAGATGCGGTTCTTCTTCGCCACCTCCCAGCGCTCCTTCACGGATGTGTTGGTGAAGCGTCTGCAGTCGGCGAGGTAGTGTTCCTGTTGACAAACTGGACAAGATTTTTTATTTACAATCGCGGTTGAGTACGTACGTTCGAATCTTTTCTGGCGGGGCTTTTCCTCGTTTATTTCCTCGGGTAGCGCGTAGGCGCCGCATTTATCCGCCTCTTCATTGAGGAATGACGTCATCTTTTTCAGGTCTGACGTATCATCTTGATTTTTTGCTGCAAAATCATACCACTTATTTCTCAATATAGGTGGCAGCTTCTCTACAATGTTCTTAACCAATTCCGGGTTGAACAAGTAGTGCACCTTTTTCAATGCTTCGATTGTGGCTACAACATTCGCAATCTTGTTTGCGAACACGCACAATTCGCGCGGACTATCGTTAAGTCTGTGTAACGCCTTAATTTTTTGTATCTCGTTCATTGCCAGTGTGTCCGGGCGGCCAAATCTTCGCTCCAATGCTTGAAGAATAGTTCGCGGCTCCGGCTGGCTAATTAGTAGGCTATTGACCGCTTCTAAGGCCGCACCTTTAAGGCTTCTTCTAAGCCTCGTAATGTTTTCCGTGCTTGAAAACATGCTTTCCGTTTCTTCGTACACCGCCCTGAAGCCGAGCCAACCTGTAGAATGTCCGGCGAACAGGGGCAACTCTTGCAGGAACCTCGGAGCATCCCTGGACATGCGCACAGCCTGTGTGAGGGCCGCTGCCAGCGAGGCGATGTCTCCTGTCGGCATTTTCCCATTTTCTTCGAGCTTCCGCTTATTTTCCTGAAGCTTTTCCTTGTTATGTCGTACGTCGGCCGGCGGACCTATATTCCGCCCTTGCGGCCATTTTTCCGGAAGGTTTTCCCCATTTTCCTTGGGTTTTCCTTCGTTGTCCTTCAGCTTCTCTTCATTTTCCTGAAGCTTTTCCTTGTTATGTCGTACGTCGGCCGGCGGGCTTGTTTTCTGCCCTTCCAGCCATTCTTCCACCCGGCTAGCCTGGTCTTCCTCTTCACCAGACTGACTATCCCCATCTTCGTCAGCAGCCAGCGCCCGCTCCTTGGCCAGCCTTGCACGGGCCAGGACGAGGGCCGCCCGGACTTCCTCCAGCTTCAGTTCCGCCAGCTTTTCTTCGGCCTCCGCTATCCTCTTGTATTTCCTTGCACGAGGCGCACGCTTCTCTATAATCGTGTCCTCCTCGTGTCTCGCCGTTTCCCCGCTGGTGGACGTCGCTGTGGTCGTCTGATCTGTCGTTATCATGGTGGATGCCGTGGTGGGCCCTTCAGCAGCCTCTTCTGCCGGTGGTGGTGGTGGCGCGAGACGTGTCGCTTGTGCGCCGCTCCGCGTCAGCACTCCTTGTTGGTGGTACGCCCGCTCTGCCGCGTCGACGATGCTCGATGTACCGGACTTCGACATCTTGATTGCCCGCGCTGGATTTATACTTACGTGGATTTTCTATCCGGCTCGTTAAGGACCATGAAATGAGGGGGACAAAGCCTAGATTACCTAGGGCAAAAGGAAGGGATCGAAATCTGGTACGTAGGAATGAGGGGATAGGTAAGAGGTAGAAGGGAAAGCTGGAAAAAGACACGGGAAAATACACAGGAAAATACACGGAAATAACAGGTAGGAAATACAATAAAAAAGAAAGGAAAAGTGAAAGGAAAATGCAAAGGATTACCAATTACTTCGAGCTGTGGTGAGGCAGGGATTCCTTGTTGACTTGTCGACTTGTCGGAGCGAAGTACGATTTGTATGGCGATTGGCCCTATCTTTATACTAGTCTGACAATCAACCTTCTAGAACATTCCATTCCTCACCCCCTCAGCTCGAAATATCGTTTATTTATCATCAAGATAACATTATTTACATGAAATACATTTTTCTTAATATTCTAATAAATATTTACAACATTTTTTAATATGAATAAAACTTGGAAAACTGTCGGGAATTGAGTGAGCGAGGAAAATAGGTTTTTCCAGTATTTATATTGCCTCGTCCTCCCCTGACTTAACGGGCGTTCGCTCCGTCCCTGTCTAATAGTAAGTCTCTCTCGAGACCGAGGCGCTCCCTAGTAGCAAAAATTTGCAACTATGGACTTTCTTTCTAGATAACTCACTCAACCCCCGCACAGCTAATACCCTTATATTAAACTAGGTCTTATTTTATCAATTTTAACAATATTTCGCTAATTACTATCACAATGAATTGAGAACAATGGACAAAGTTATATAATCATAAGTATGAGTCTAATAAGAAGGTTAAAACAATGGCTTTTGTGAGACAATGGCATCTAATAAGATTTTACATGTACTATTGTTACGTATTACGCAACGAGTTTTTACTATTTTTACTTTACATTGTTAGCTCTAAGTTATAACGAATTGTTATGTTTTCAAAATTAACTATTTACATGGTTTTATAACTAATTCGCTACCTTCTAAACGTTCGTCGTGAACAATTTTCATAAAAAGCTGTAAGAAGAAGACTGGTGATAGGTTCGGTAAAATCAACTACGGATATTTTAGGTATATGATCTGCTGCTTATACGAGGGTAGCACTGAAAATTTCGGGAATCAAGGAAGTGACACAACATTACTATTTAAATATGTATTTATTGCTTTTCGAAGTATTCTCCGCGAAATTTGACACATTTTTCCATACGATGGAACCAATCATTGAAGCAACCATTCCATTCGGAAGTTGGGGTCTCCAAAATGGCCGTTTTGTAGGCGTCCACAGCTTCTTCGGGTGATGAAAATCTCTGACCACGCAATTTATTCTTTATTTTAGGGAAAGTATAGAAATCATTAGGGCTTAGGTCGGGGCTGTACGGCGGATGGTCTAATAATTCTATGATTTCTTGCTCAAAAAACTCTTTTGTTCTGTGCGCGGTGTGAGAACTCGCATTGTCGTGATGGAGGATGATGTGGCGGTTGCAGTTCTCTTTACGGAGTTCAGAAACGACCTGTGGCAAACAAATGTTAGCATACCATTCTGCATTAACCGTTCTTTGTCCCTCAAGAGGAATAGGCGCAACAAAAATGGTGGCCACCATTTTTTTTGCAACACTCCGTGAACGAACAATTTTTGTTGGCTTTAACTCATTTTCGAACACCCAAACTCGTGACTGGTTTTTCGTATCGGGTTCGTACGCGTATATCCAGGATTCGTCACCTGATACGATATTGTATACAGCATTTGAGGGTCCTGCGTGGAATCTTTCGAGAGTTCTGACGCACCAAGTAACGCGAGCCGCTTTTTGCTCTTCACAGAGCAAATGCGGTATCCATCGGGAAAACAACTTTTTTACACCTAATTGTTCATTCAAAATTATTTGTATTTGACACACGCCAATGTCTGAAGTTGCCTGAATTTCGCGGTATGTCACATGTCGATCTTCCTCAATCAGCTTACGCACAGCATAACGTTTTCTTAGGTGACTGCAGTTTTTGGACGACCTTGACGGGGATCATAACTGAGCTTGACACGTCCACGTTGAAATTCAGCAAACCAGCGATAAATTGTGGTTTTGGATGGGGCTTCGTCACCAAATGCAGAAATCATCCGGTCAACACACTGCTTTTGTGTTAAACCACTTCGAAAGTCATAATAAATCATCATTTTCTCGAGTCAATTCCATTTTCTCAACGACTAAACAAGTTTGACAAGACCTTGTGATAAGACCGAAAATCTTTTTTTAATTAAATAAACGGTATTCGATTTTTAAAACCAAGGAGTTTTAAATTAAAAAGATTTTAATATGACAGGAACAGTGGAAATATTCCATTCCCGATACTTTTAGTGCAGCCTATGTATAAAGACGTTTAGGCAAAAAAATTATCGTCATACTCAAAATAAAAAAGTCATCTCATATAATATTATGGTGACTCTCCGCTCGAAGCAAACTGGCCTATATAACATATTTTTTTTTTTTTTCGAGTACAACAATTATTTTTCTGCCTAAACGTGTATACATAAGCAGTACCTAGATCATATGCCCCAAAATATCCGTAGTTGATTTTACCAAACCTTATACATAATATTAATTTTACTATTATAACAATTTACCTAATACCTACGAAAGAATTGTAACCACATATTTAGAGATATTTAAAGGCAAGCGATTCTGCAGGCAACATCTAGTAAATTGTATTTAAAAATAATGTTTTTTTGAAATGTTTTGAAAAAGCGCGTGAGTACCTATATTTCTTTATTTGTAGCCGCGAAATAAATCAGGAGCTTTTTCAATTTAAACTTTTTTGGAAGTTCTTGACAGTGTGGAAAAGTTGTACATTAAAAATAACGTTACAGCCTCCTATGCGGTTATTAATTTTGGGGATTATTTTCATTTAGGGTTCCGTAGAACTCAAGGAATCCTAATTGTTTCGTTCTGTACGTCCGCACTTCTAACTATTGTGATTATGAATATTATAAATGGCTGAAATTTGGTACAGTTATAGATTGTGTATGATGTGTATAAATTTCGGTTTTGGCATCATTTTTTTTTATGTCAGGGATGGCTCTCCATACATGTGAAGGGGAGAATAAAGATATTTTTTTCATTCAACTCCCATAGTGTTATAGGAGATATTAAGTAAAGGCATTATTTCAACTTCCATTAATTACTTTGTACAAAATCAAAAAATGCCCCTCCCCCTGGCATTTCTAAAATTTAAGACATATAATTAGAAACTTGTAAGCTTCCATGCTGATAGATATTACTAAAAACTTCATAGGAAAATTATTTAGAATGAAATCGGATACGATTAACTGCGTTTATATACGGAACCCTTCTTAGATATGTCCTGACATGCTCTTGGTTAGGTTATTTTAATAGGTAACAGCCTCCGTGTTCTAGTGATTAGAGGATTGGCTCTCGACTCGGAGGTCGTGGGTTCGATTGCCGCATTGGGACAACAAAAAATGTTGTTTCCAATTTTGGTTAGGACAATGCCGGCTGTTCACCTGATTGTCTGACAAGAAAGATGATCCATGCGTCGGATGGGCATGTAAAAATTCGGACCTGCTCCTGATCTCTCGTCAGTCGTGTCGGTTATCCGTCCCAATGGATTATGAGAGTATAGGAAAAGAGAGTGCTCTTGTGTACTGCGCACACACTTGGGCACTATAAAATTACTACTGCGTAAACCGGCCACCGTCACCGAGATCGGTGTGGGGAGTTATTTTTAGTAGGTGTGGCTGACCGGTGAATCAAGATAGAAAATCGAAACATCAAAGGAAATATTTTGGAGATTAAATATGTTTAAGGAAAAATATTTAAATCGAGTAAATATATTAAGAGTTAATTAAAAACACAAATTACTTTTTAAATCCTGATTAAAAACTAGTCTATAATACGCACCATAACGGACATATTTCGTCATGAGTCATGACATGTTTCTAATGAGGTTAAATTATTTAAGTAGAGCATTTAAGAGTTTACTTAGTAGGATTTACTTATTTATGCACTAGCTGTTGCCCGCGGCTCCGCCCGCATAAATATAGTATCCCTCGGGAACACTGTACTTTTTCAGGATAAAAAGTAGCCTATGTTTTAATCCAGGGCCAAAGTCCATACCGAATTTCATAAAAATCCGTTCAATAGTTTTTGCGTGTAAGAGGAACAAACTTCTATCCATCCATATATCCTCACAAACTTTCACATTTATAATATTAGTAGGATAGTGGGATATAAATGATTTCTATTTCTATTTCTAGGTATTTGGTACTTTAGGCTAAGCGCGCACCACGATTTTTTTGTAGTGCGCTGTGCGACTATTTTGTCGCATAAATGCAACGTATGGCTTTATTTGTCAGTGCGCGCATGTGCGATTATTTTGTCGTAAAAATGTAATATATGTAAAATTACTGCGTCAAAATAATCGCACTCCAAAGAAATCGTGGTGTGCGCCTAACCTTATAGCTAAGTACTTGGTAAAGCAGCGGTTACCAAGCGGCCGTGTAATGAAATTATTATTATTATTATTGACTATCATTAATTCTCCGCGACTTCGCCCGCGTGATATTAGGTTTTAAACTTTCAT
Source organism: Glaucopsyche alexis (assembly GCA_905404095.1). Classification (NCBI taxonomy): domain Eukaryota; kingdom Metazoa; phylum Arthropoda; class Insecta; order Lepidoptera; family Lycaenidae; genus Glaucopsyche; species Glaucopsyche alexis. Next base: position 1,998,760 of record FR990060.1, read on the forward strand.
CCCTTATTTTTTAGTTGAATATTGAAAAATCCTTTTTTAGTGAATGCCTACGTCATATGAGGAATGCGTGTGCAAACTTTCAACTTTCTAGCCTAAAGGGTTTTATCTGTGCACATACATCAGTTAATCAACTTTGTCTTTTATTTATATTCTAGCTCTTGCCCACGACTTCGTCCGCGTGGAGTTCGGTTTCCATACAATTTTTTTTTGCTTAAACGTCTTTACTTAAGCAGCAGATCATATTATGCCGAAAGTATCCGAATTAATTTTACCAAACCTTATAATTATATAGATTTATTATCCAAGACAACCAAAAATCTTTTTTTTTGGTTTGTAGTCTTCATCAGAAGAAGTGGTTTATAATATTATGTTGATGACTTCATTTCAATTCATTTATTTCTTGCAATTCCACATAGTAATAGTATTAGACCTTTAGTCCACAAATATTAATGTCAGCAGCAAATTACAATCAGTATTCTCAGTTTCTGCTGACACATGGTCCCTAGCTTCGTCGTATTTTCGTCGTTATTAAAGTAAATGTAAATGATATTTAGTAAAATAATGCCAGCGCTGCGACGGACTGATAAACCGTAATCCCCGGAGATGAGCCCGGCATAGCAGGATTCACAGGAGTAGTTTTTACACAGTAACCAGAACCCCAGTTCTCGTATTAAACTTACACTTTTAATATACTTTTAATGAATTATAAATGAATTGTCTTGAAATGTTAAACTTGTTTTTGGATGGACCGATCAAAATGGCTTTGACGTTGGTTTGACGTTTATGAGAATACCATTTTGCTGTTTTAACATAATATCGGGATTGGGTCGAAACTGTATTAATGTAATTATTCAACTAAGTATTTGTATTGAAGTTTTGGCAGGAATGTGAAAGAGTGATGACTAAAACAACATTTTTGTATTTCCTGCTTCTAGAGTTCGAAGGATTCCGTACAAAACGTGAAGTATCAGTAAAGTACAGACTACGTGGGTACTAAAAATGGTGATGAAAATTGCAAATATTTTCCCTTGGCACTGGCAATTGTTTTAAGCCGTATCAACATATTTAAAAAATATCTATTGTTTAAGACTATTGCCGGTAGAATTTGTCTTATAAAGATATTTTATTAAGAGCATATTTCACAATCTACTGATGATTCCGATAGCTTATTTGGATATTTTATCTTTGTCGCTCAGTATAAAGTAAGAAGCACATAGTAGCTGAAATCTGGGGACACGGTAGAGCCCCCGCCAAGACGAGCTAAGTGAAGTGCAAGGGCACTACCAGACTACCTTTTCTCGAAGCGCTTCGTCAATTTCTTGAACCCGCATAACTTGGCTTTGGATCATATTAAACAAAATTTTCAGGATATAATCCCAGTAGCAGACTTATTAAACATGTACCCCCTTACTAATAAACGCTGTATAAGCTTTGAATAGTTACAGTGTTTTGTCTCCTTCTACCGAATTAAACATATCACTTGTGTGATGTGAACAAAACACTGTATAACTATATACAGCGTTTATTAGTAAGGGGGAATAAGTTTTGATTGCATAGGTCTTATACTTTAGATTTTATTGTTATCTAAAAACACCTGATTTCGTCACTGATGATCAACAAAATTATAGGGTACTTCCAGAATTCCGGATGTCCTAGAAAGCTGAATTTTGGAATATAAGCTAGAATTAGCTCATAAACAACATAAAAAATGTCAAATTTTGAACTTTTATCCTCGGATACAAACTAGGGGATGAAAATTTGTATGAGACTTAACTGCGAAAATTTTTACACCAGAGGTCTGAAAATTGTTGTAGGGTTCCATTTTATAAATAGTAACAAAAAAATTTATCATAACAACTTTCAAAAAGAAGTGAAATCCCAAAAAAAACATTTTCATGTAAATTGATGTCAAGACGATACATAAGCTTATAATTTTAACAAACTTCTAACTCTACACGCCTAACTTCACAAACTCTACACCTTAGTTTTGTGACTTGACCGTCTCGTTCCTACAAGAATAGTATAACAGAAAATCAGTCCATAGCTTTTTGACAGTGCAAATCATATGTATCGTCTTTGCATCAATGAAAATATTTTTGGCGGGATTAATTTAACCCGATAAGGAAGATGATATTATGCTTATTTAAGAGGTTTATTAAAAAATAAATGTTCAGGAATAACACACAAAACAGGGCTGAGAAAACCCTAAAATAAAAACCATTTTCCCGTAACGTTCCCGATTATTGTCACAGCGGCCCTAACGACCCCCATTTGGGCATTTTTAAAATAAAACTTTAGGCAATTGGGCAATAATGTGCCCAATTCCCTCTTAATGTTGCCACCAAAAAACATATCAGGATAAAAAGTAGAAAGGGTTGGATGATTATGTCGTTACATTGTGCATATTTTTCGTTTATTCTCAGCTTTTTTGGTAAGCACGCAATTACTTTTGAATGCTTTTTCATGCGCTATGAAACATAGAGTACTTTAGATAAACCAATGATTATTTTAACAGTTAACATTGAAATTGTAGCAGCAATCTGGTCGCTAAATATCCCGATACTTTTGGATTTGTGTATGGATTCCTCAGATTAAATCCATCCATGCAAAGTTTGCCACAAGTCGACAGTTCGAGACCAGTTACCACACACACACAATAGTTGTATTCTCGTCAAAAACAATTAACATCAATGATGACTGATGACTAATTGCAGTGTTATTCAGAACCAGGTTAGCGTGGTGAGTAGTAAAAGTGGCCGGCGGTTTTGGGCGCGGTACGTATTACTGGAGTACTCGAGAAAGTGATCTGAACTTAACGGTTAGCACACTGGTAACGATGATCGCAGAGTTAATTAGGTTTTACATTTAACTGTCAAAATATATTTATAAATTAGTTTAAAAGGAACGTTAGCAATACGCAGCTCAAGATGTGTGGAACAGTGGCGTGGGGTTCCTATAACTCCATTCGTAAATAGATTTTTTCGTTATTATTTCGGTAACATTTCGTTGCATTTTTGTTCCACGTCGTGCGGCAGTCGCAAACGGCACCGCGCGTTAGTGTGAAAGCCGTCGATCTCGTTTTACATCTGGGGTTACGTGGTGACCGGTTACATTTCATCACCGCACACACAGCACATACATACTACATACAGACAGACATCCGGACATAATTCCACTAACTAGTGGTCGCCTAGTGGTTGAAATTTTACCATTATTTCTATTTTAATTTCAAACCTTTTTTAGGGTTCTAAAATACGCAACAAAAATATTTCAAAGTTTGTCTAAGAAAGATTGACGATTGTGTCAAACTAACACCTACTGTTATTATCTTTAGTTATTATACAAACGCGTGGTAGTAATTAGTCTGAGCTCTGAAGTAGTGTGTATTTTTATTAAATTTATGTATTACCGTAGAATTATAAGGCGTCATTCATCTAAGTGTATTACTCAGCTTTATTTTAAAATAAAATCCAAAATTCATAGTCATATTTACATAATTTTCGTACATATGATAAGAAGTTTTCGCCACACGTCAGAATATTGTTCCGAAAAGTTAACGATTTTCCTGTAACATGCGTATTTTTAACCGACTTCCAAAAATAAGGCGGTTATCTTTCAACACAAGCAACGATACGTGCGTCATTCAATAGATAGTAATAATATTAATATGTATAATATACCTGTGTCTAGTTCTTAAGTTTCATGCGTTATAACGGCAAATTTTTTACGTGGTAGAGCCATGCTTCGGCACGAATGTTCTGGCTCGACCGGAGAAATACCACGGGCTCACAGAAAACCGGCGTGAAACAGCGTTTGCGCTGTGTTTCGCCGAGTGAGTGAGTTTACCGGAGGCCCAATCTCCTACCCTATTCCCTTCCCTACCCTCCCCTATTACCCTATTCCCTCTTAAAAGGCCGGCAACGCACTTGCAGCTCTTCTGATGCTGCGAGTGTCCATGGGCGACGGAAGTTGCTTTCCATCAGGTGACCCGTTTGCTCGTTTGCCCCCTTATTTCATAAAAAAAAGTAAAAAAAAAAATTGACTGTGCTCCGCGGAAAAAGCGCTTGTTAGCGCTTGCTAGAGCTAAAGAAACGTTTGCTAATTTCAATGCCGCTAACATAATCCGCCATTTTGCTTATTTAACGCTAGCGGTCGCCATTTTGCTTACGCTTTTTTGTTAGCGCTTTTTTCCTCGAAACACAGCCGTTATGTCTATAAATACATTTCTATGAAAGTTCCAGGTGTTTCCATGTTAGAGCGCGTAAGTAAATGTCACGTAAATGTTTACAGATACTAAGGCAAAAAAATAAACTGTAACAAAATATTCGTAGATTATATTTAACCTAAATATCATGTACCTAATTACAGTTATTTCGCTGTCATAATTATTTTTAACATTTAATAGCTGCAATTATGTGGGGTTATGTGCGTTACGAGTTTACGACATATGGGTCATAGAACATAGAATATGTATCAGGACATATAGACATACAGACGTATCCGTTATTATAACTTCCTCTTGCCTAAGACTCACTAAAGTAAAGCATACTTACTCGAGGAAATTGAATAATAAATAAATATTTCTGAAGTTGTTCATGTTGTTTTCCGACGGTAAGCGGCTAATGACGATACCTAATCAATATAATAATACTGCACCAACTGCAAGATCAAACTGCAAAAAATAATTTGCCACAGACGAGGCGTGCATACATACAACTCGGCTTCTCTTATGAATATTTTTTTATTTTTGTCATTTATACAGCACGAAACAAAAACAGTAATTTGTGCCCAATGCACCCAAATATTGCGCTAGTGATGTGATGATCCCATTCAACGCACCAGACGCGCCGGGATAAGTATGGATAACAAAAATTAACCTATTGATAGAAATAAAACAAATGAAAAATGACATAAATATTGGGTTTTTATTATTTCAAGAAGGGTTAGGTTCATTTGGCGTTAAGTGCAATAAAAACAAAGTAACGTTGTTCTATATTATAATAGACTAGATGTTTTCCGCAACTTTGTGCGCGCTAAAATAAAATTCGCGGGAACCGTACTTTTTAACACGCGGTAAAAAGAAGCATGTGTCCTTCCGCATGGTCTAATCTATATCTATGAAAAATTTCATCAAAATAGCTCCAATAGTTTCGGATGCTATTCAATGCAACTAAACAAACATACAAACAAACCGTTCCTCTATATAAAATTTTGTATAGATATTTGCTAACGTGGTAAGTAGCGACTACTTACTAAGATCTTCCTCATGACATATCTGTCTGAATCAAATTTGGATTGTATTATTGGATTGTATTGTGCTAAATTAAGCATATCATAAGATTAAATCATACATGACCGATATTTTCATTAACATCTGTTAAGTCTTGGCCAATGTGTATTGTTCTTGAGATATTCAGATTAGAATCAAGGTAATGTATTGTCCCATGATTGTCCCACAGTCAAATCGGTTGTCAATGACGTTTAGAAAATTGCGTAGTCACGCTATACGCTAACCCCCTTACGAATAAAAATATTTACTCAATGGATAAGCTATGTAATGTTTTTTATAGCTTATCCATTGAGATTGATTGTTTTGTCAAGCTGCTTTTCCAACGTATCAGATAAGGACTAAACATTGCATAGCTTAATTACTATTCTGTAAATATATTTATTAGTAAGAGAATTCTATAGGCGCTCTCCGTAAAATTTGAAAGGATGAAAACTTAAGGTTATATTTGTATATTCAATTTGTAAATAGGTTACATTGAAAAAGCCTTCCGAAAAATCCTGAAACCACTAACTTTTGTTCGTAATCTAAAGTTTTAATTTTCTGTTACTTCACCCGGCTCCATACTAACCGTATTATATCCCAAACTGATAACAGTTTATCACGATTAAATACATTTTCTACTCCCACATAAACCAATATCAAAACTTCAATCCCTTTTCGGGCTGCAAAATGGTAATCCTAGGATTAACTTTAGCAAATCGATTGAGCGATAGACAGCAATTCACGATCGAGCTGATCTTTGGATAATAGTCATATTATTTCAGGCGCAAGAAAAACTTTCTGTGCAAGAAAAAAAACCATTTAAAGAAAAAACAGTAGTAAAATATAAAACAAAATAGGGTGGTCAATTAAATAAAACACATTTATGCCATAGTATGACAGTGCAATGCCCAGAGAAAAGGGAAAGGGGACCCCTCAGGTTATGACAGCGACTAACGCCTTCCCTGGTCTTTCGTGATCCCCTATCTTCCGTGATCCCCAAACTAATTATGCGATAGACACCACGGTTGAATTGATCTTGGATTGAAGATATCTACTTTCAGCTGTATGAAGAACATGTTACACAACTCAAAGTTAACATAATGAACAGGTATACCTATCCATTTTAAGCTTATGGTTAGTAACAGGTCTGCCTGTCCTAGCTTATAAGCTCGACGTCAACCGCGCGCGCTCACACGAGAAGCGACCGTGTAGCGGGTAACTTAGTAACTTAACCAAATGATCGGATTAAACATGAAAACCACGGTTAGTTAACTTTACTGTTATAAAATTACGACAAACTCATACAGTTGACATATTTTTATAGTTAATCTAGTTGGACATATGAGAAAAGTGGTTTTATTGATGAAACTTTAGTTTAGTTTAATAGTTAAAAAGTTGTGTTGTGATTATGATGTGTGTTTAAGTAATGTGTGTGTTTGATAAAATAATTTTGACAAAATAATTAATAATAATAGTACATAGAATGCCGTACATTGACTCATAGCTACTTGTCTCTTTTACTCGCGCAAGAATATATTGCTATCTCGTTTACACAGGTACGCGATAGGAGCGTGACAGCAATATATTCGTTCGCGAGTGAAAGAGACAAGTAGCAATAAGTCGATGTATGGAATTCTATGTACTCCGCGACCGCACTTTAGAGACCTTATGGTGAACGCGCACCTATACGAGAATAATCTAAGGAATCGATGCCTGCGGCGCGGATAGGTGCGCGGTGTTGCATACGATTTCATACAAAGATTTATAAAATTCGAATACTTCGGCGCATGCGGCTCCTGCGGCGCGTATAGGTGCGCGTTCACCTTTAGTAGGCCATGATAATTAATTACACATTTATTAATTATTAATTAATTTATCCTTAATACCGTGCTCCGCGACCGCACTGAAGTTTCTACTCTCTAGTCAAAGAGGAAATTGTCCCTTACTACTTAGAGGGTAAATTCCGACATTAGTCCGAAGATTGTTTGATCGGAAACTGGCGTATCGTCGTCTTCGTCGATCCATAGGTTTCATACCAACAGGATTAAAAGTCACGATAAATATGTAAAGGCAGTAAATATGCGCATCACAGACGGCAAAAATACTATAATATTATATCTTAAGATGACTGGATAGTGGATATATTTCATAATGTTTTAATATTTTACTCCCTTGGGGGTTAATTTTGAAAAATCCTTCCTTAGTGAATGCCTATATCACACGAGGAATACGTGTGCAAAATTTCAAATTTCTAGCCCTAAGGGTTTGGTCTGTGCGTTGATACATCAGTCAAACAACTTTGCCATTTATAAATGTACATATAGAACATTATAGTACGTAATATTACCGCCTCCTTTTTTAGAAGTCGGTTAGTGAAAATATATAGTATCTTAGCCATCTGAGGTGCACCTTACGAGAGTCTATTGGTAACTGAAAAATTCATCAAACGAGACAGTTGAAATATTCACAGATGATGTATTTATAACAACAACTACTTAAAACAGAATAAAATAAAGTTAGGCTCCCACACAACAAACGTGATTTCTTTGCCGTTTTGTACGGAACCCTTCGTGCGCGAATCTTACTGGTGAGTCAATCGTGAGCTTGGCTGGTTTTATAAATTATTACTTATTTTGCCATTTTCAGGTGGTATTGGTGCTACTCGCTGTCCACTGCGGTGCTAATGCAGAACCCGTTACTTCTAGAAGTAAACAGAATACAGCACCATCGGGGAGCAAGAGAGAACTTGAAGAAGGAAATGTGTTCGGGAAAAGGGCACCAGTTTTGGCTACAGGTAGGATCAGACTGAGAAGTGGGCCTATAATTATTATGATCCGGAATCCTGCGCGGCGGTTATATAAGGTTCGGTAAAATGAATTACGGATATTTTGGGCATAATATGATCCACTACATAAGTAAGACGTTTAGGCAGAAAAATAATTGTCATACTAACTCCCCACATCGATCTCGGTGACGGTAGCCGGTTTAATTGAAACCAGGCCAGTTACGCAGGAGTAATTTTTATAGTGAACAAGTATGTGCGCAGTACACAAGAGCACTCTCTCTCTTCCTTTACTCTCATAATCCGGTGGGACGGATAACCGACACGAATGACGAGAGATATGCGCAGGTCCGACTTTTTACATTCCCATGCGACGCATCATCTTTCTTGTCAGACAATCAGGTGATCAGTCTACATTGTCCTAACCAAACTTGGAAACAACATTTTTTGTTGTTCCAATGCGGGAATCGAACCCACGACCGCCGAGTCGAGAGTCAATGCTCTAACCACTAGACCACGCTAACTCAAACTAAAAATCATTTCATGTATGGGTGATTCTCCAGCAAAACGCAAACTCGCCCATATAAAGACAAAAAAGTATTCTGAGTATGACAATTTTATTTTTCTGCACAAACATCGTAAGCATTAGCAGCATTTTCAGCTCTATTGTGTTGGCGCAAATTCTATTGTATTATTTTAATTTGACAATCCGTCGAGTATCGACATAATTATTATAATATCTCTAGTAATATTACAATCTAACGGTTTTTACTTACGGTGACATATCTAATCAACGATTGAATTAAACAGACGTCGACGAAATTAGCACTTAATAGATTGTTTATTTGTCAGTGTCCCCTTCGCTATCGCCCGGGATAGAGTACGCGGACACCAAGGAGACGCCCCCGGACAACTCACCCGTACAGGTCAGTGATGATGATGATCATTATTATTGTGGTAATAGGCAATCAGACTGTTTTTTTTTATTGCATAAATGAATAGTACGCTTAAATATGAGTAACTTCTCAGAAGAAACCGTATATCAAAAGTCAATATTTTCAAAGGTACAGCGATTTGTATAAAAAATTTCGCGAGCCTCCTAAAAACGCTCCATACTAAAGTCGACCTAAAAATGACGTCACTTGTATATGAAGTAGTATGAAGTAGTATATGAAGTATATGGCCGAGGAATATATTTGTAAATATCTCCGATATTTGTGCGTTTAAGTTCATACTTACCATAATGAATGTTTTTGTATATGATGTGAGTAAACTAATGATGTAGGTTTTCTTTACCAATTTCGCAAAAAAAAAAAAAAAATTTTTGGTATAAAGACTCGCGAAATTTTGTATACAAATCGCTGTACCTTTGAAAATATTGACTTTTGATATACGGTTTCTTCTGAGAAGTTACTCATATTTAAGAGTACTATTCATTTATGCAATAAAAAAAAATCAGTCCGCTTGCCTATTAGGGTCATTTTTAAGATGGCTATTCAAAATTGAACTTTATTCCTTACGGAAGAAGATACACGTTTCATTGTAAGAGTTCGAGTTTCAGGTTGCACCGCATGTATGACTGATGTCATTTGAAATAAGTATCTTCTTGTTTAGTGAATAAAGTTCAATTTTGAATAGTAATTTTAAATGCAGCGCCGCGTCACGTATCGTCGCGGTGTGAACTGACCCTAATTCAAGAAAAACAAATAAAGTTTATGACGACCTCTGTAGCTCAGTGGTTGAGCGCAGGCATAAGATCAGAATCGCTTAAGGGCGCCGATGAATCTTGCGCACGCACACATACGTGCAAATACGACATCGATCACGTTTGCAGTCGATGCGATCACTTCCTTTGTCTATACTAATATAATAAAGAGAAAAATTTTGTTTGTTTGTTTGCATCGAATAGGCTCCGAAACTACTGGGCCGATTTTAATGAAATTTGGCACAGATGTAGAGTCAACCACGGGGAAGGACATAGGCTACTTTTTATTGCGTTAAAGTGTGCGGTTCCCGCGAAACGCGCGCACGAAGTCGCGAGCAACATCTAGTGTTTAAATATTTTGAGGCGTCCTAGTGCAATTGAAAATGTTTCTGAAACTGGTCGAGCAGGAACTTATGCCGATATTGTACGTAAGTTAGAAAGCATGGCAAAAAAGTAGAGTCACTGTAATAATAATTTCTTTTACAACATTTCAATGAGATTAATGCGTAATGAGAGAATAAAGCACAATATATGATCATTTGTCTGCAAGTATAAAATGATTTTCACGTACAAATGAGTATTGAGTGCATAAAAACCGGCCAAGTGCGAGCTAGACTCGCGCACATAGGGTTCCGTACCATTCTCTATACAACTATTACTAATATTGAACACTAGTATATTATCAAACAAAAAACTGTTTTTTTGCACTTAAACGTTTTATTAATTTTAATTTTTTTTTTTTATTTTTGAACTAAATACTCAACTAAATACACTTTCTTTTATTACTATACACTTTGTTTTAATATAGAATTTCTCAATGTGAAATTTGAAAAATAAACTGAAAATGGAATATGTTTATTTATTAATTATTATTATTAAAGAAGCCGCACTAAATACTATGTAAGTATGCAAAGCACCTGCTGGCCTGGAAGCCATTATTGATATCGAGCAGAAAACACTAAAAATCACATTTATTGAATTCGATAAAATGTTTTTAAATATTTATTTTAATCTGTTTTGAGTATTCGCTGTCATAGCTGCAACATAAATACACCTACTTAGATTTAAACTATCTAGCTGTCACGGTTAAGGGGGCACAGTGGTGACAGACTGACGGACAGAACGCAGTCTCAGTAATTAGGTCCCTTTCGATACGGAACCCTAAAAACCGCGCAATCAGTGTCCGCAGCGAAACGCGAATTTTACCAACTCCCAATGCGTCTCGGCGGACAATAAAAGTGTTTACGGCATCATCGACTCGTTAAATACTGTTTATTTCGGCCATTTCATACAATCCGGACATTTCGGACAATACAGGACTCGGTAATTTCCGATAAGTCGGTCCAGTGAATTCTCCAATCTCGCGGACATATTTTATATTCATTTTTGGTGATCGAGTTTTTGTGTTGCGTAAGTGGAAAATAAAATTAAGGTAAAATTGGGCAAGAGGCTCGGACCAAATAAAAAAGTAAAGACAGAGTTCTGCGAACCACACAGTGAGGCCGGTCTTAAAATTACGCCTCGCTGTGTCTTTTATGTAAGGACACGGCGCACAAACACAGTCAGTCTTATTAATAAAATTATTTACACCACGGATTAGCTAATCCAACATGGCTGTCTCTGTCAGATACTTTGGAACAGTCACTTGATAGACAAAGAGAGCGATTTGGATTTGCTTATCCATGGTGTAAATATTTTTATTAATAAGGGTGTATATGTAACGAAACTACGCCTTGTAAGACGCGTGTGTCGCGGTGTATGGTTTTTACCCGATTACGGCGAAGCCAAAAGGAAGGGTTTAGGCGCTACGGTGGATCATTGATCCACCGCATTTTAATAAATGAGTTGTCAATAGATTCGTAATAATAGCCCGCCCGGGTAAGTTAAGCTACATTATAATTTTCGTAGTAGAATTATAGTTTTTTATAAAAATTGTAGTTGTTTTGAATTATAATAATAATAATACTCCCCACACCGATTTCGGTGACGGTGGCCGATTTCATTGAAACCAGGCCAGTTACGCCGGAATAATTTTATAGTGCCCAAGTGTGTGCGCAGTATACAACAGCACTCTCTCTTCCTTTCCTCTTATTATAGTGGACGGATAATCGACACGACTGACGAGAGATCAGGCGCAGGTCCGACTTTTTACATGCCCATCCGACGCATCGATCAACTTTCTTGTCAGACAATCAGGTTATCAGCCGGCATTGTCCTAACCAAACTTGGAAACGATATTATTTTGTTGTTCCAATGCGGGAATCGAGCCAATGCTCTAACCACTAGACCATGGAGGCTGTTACTTGTTAAATATTATGTAGTGTTTAGGAAATTAGCAACACGCGCACTACATGCATAAAAAACCAGCCACAGCTTTTGTTTGACAAAAGCTCTGTCTTTACTTTTTTGTGGTCTGAGGATAGGAGAGTATAATTTTTCTTTCTAGGTCAACATTCTTTTGCCCCATCTGACTGTAAATTCTTTTAATTTACATTCACTGAATGTTACTTGTTACCAAGTACCAACTATGTAGTTTTAAATACAAACAAACAAACTCCTGTAATATTTAATAGGAATTTATTGGTCTTTCAGTACATTTCAAAAACTTTAGAGCACTTCAAATAATTGCGTTCATTGTATGAGAATGTATGAATGGAATATTTTATAGTAAAGCCGCAATGGTTTTTTACAAATCTGTAAATGCAGTGGTTACTGGTTAGTGGTAAAAGCTTGTATGAATTTTACAATTATTATTATTGTTCTAAAATTTGTTTTAGTTGTTTTAAGGAACATCGGCCAAGTGCGAGTCGGACACTTGGACGAAGGGTTCTGTACCAAAAAGGAAAAATCACGTTTTGTTTTATGGGACCATGGAGAGACGCTTGGCTACGTTGAATGTAAGAGGAGGAATGGATGGTAAGAATGAAAGTGGACGAAGCGAAAGAAGTATGTAAGGATCACAGCAAGTGGATTTCCACTTCCTTACATACAACTTACGTTAGTGGCCTCTGCCTTCCCCTACGGGAAAGAGGCGGTCCTGCCTACCCCTACGGGAAAAAGACGTGATTGTATGTATGTATGTATATGTACGTTTTATGGGAGCCCTACATAAATATTAAGCCCTGACGAAATCAAAGGGGTGTTCTAAGTTTGACGTGTCTAGGTGTGTGTGTGCTGTCTGCCACCGTAGCTCCCAAAGTCCAAAAGGATGACCCGATCTAGTTTTTTTTGTCGGATTCATCATCATCAGCTCGCTGCTTGACAATTCGGGGTTACTTACTTTTTTATTTTGTCTTTAGTATATTAATTGTTGTAGTTGTAGAGACAACAGAAGTACATCATCTACAGTTCATGAGTTACAGTCTAGTAACAGACGGACAGTGGTGTCTTAGCTCTGAGTAAGAGGGTCCTGTTTTTACTCTTTGGGTACGGAATCCTAAAATTGAAGTCTAAATTCAGTCTGTGACGTTTAAATAGACTTAATTTGTTTTATTTTCCCTTTCTGCTAACGCGTTAAAATCTATACTAATCTATACTTCTATATTAATATAATAAAGAGGAAAAGTTTGTTTGTTTGCATTGAATAGGCTCCGTAACTATTGGACCGATTTTGATGAAATTTGACACAGATATAATATAGTAGACCACGGGGAAGGACGTAGGACGTAAGGACGTTATCACGGAAAAATGTACAGTTTCTGCGAAATTAACTTTTGCGCGCACGAAGTCGCGGGCAACATCTAGTGATATATACTATACAGAATGGTGCAATTTGACATTCGAACTCTTGCAAAGAAACGTGTATCTTATTTTGTAGTGAATAAAGTTCAATTTTGAATAGCTATCTTAAAACGAGCGCCGCGTCACGTTTGGTCTCGTTTCAGTGTAAACTGTAAACTGACGCTTATTGTGCTTATGGCATGATGTTAAGTAATATTATAATAATAATTCCCCACACCGATATCGGTGACGGTGGCCGGTTTCATTGAAACCAGGCCAGCTACGCAGGAGTTACTTTATAGTGTCCAAGTGTGTGCGCAGTACACAAGAGCACTCTCTCTTCCTTTACGCTCGTAACCCAGTGGGACGGATGACCGACACGACTGACGAGAGATCAGGCGCAGGTCCGCCTTTTTAATAACATTTTTTGTTCTTCCTACGCGGGAATTGACCCCACGACCAGTCGAGAGCCAAGCTCTAAGCCACTGGACCACGGAGGGTTTGAGGCATTATGATGTTAAGTAATGTGATCATGCCTACATATTTGATACACTTATGGTCCTTATGTAATTAGTTATATCACACACCACATGTGACATAACCCGTCGGTTTCCTGTACATAGCCGGACAGGTTGCTGATAACCTGTAGGCTGTACCTAGACATGGCCTAGCCTAGATCTTTCTGGAAAATCTAGATTATCTTTATCTAAAAATAGTTTCTTTAATTACCTAATTGCTAGGTAACTTGTAAAGCTGTTTCTGCTTTTTGTGCTAAGTTGTAACTAATTGCTTCTTCTTGCAACATATGTATGAAAAAAACTTTAATACCTTGTGATTTTTCACCACTCCGAAGTTTTCTGCGAGCATTTTCTATCGTTTCAACAATCCAAATCGCTTTTTTGCTGCGTTCCCTTTTTTTTCTGTAAAAAATAACATATTAAAATCCGTTTGGAGCCTAAAGGGCTCTGATTACCTGAATACTACCATCTTGAAATTGAACAAAATCAAAAGAAAAGAAAAACGGCCGTGGTCACATGATGCTCTGGCTATTCTAGCATGGTGCAGAATATTGATGCAGTGTCACGAAGGCGCCGGAGTGGCAACCGAGTAAATACGAGCTTTTGTTACGTCTCCAGTCGCACCGCTTCCATTACCCCACGCACATTTTTACCCCACGCTCCCCTACTGCGAGTCCTGTCCAACGAACCTAACTGAAACCGACTGCCATTTATAACCGCGAAGCCCGCGCTTTTCATTTACAGTAAAAAGTATTTTTCAAACTTATTTCCGGCGACTTCGACCTCTCAAATGGTTTTATTATACATGCAGATCGGGAGGGAGGAATAATTGGGAGGGAAAAAAACGAATAATTAACAACAAATTTACGGTTTCATTTAAATTACAAATATACTTGAGTTCCTTTGACGGTGTGGGCTGAAATTTGTATGGAGCAATGCCTAAGGGCCAGTTTACGTCGAGGTGCGAAGCGGCGCGGCATTTGATTCGAACTTTATTTTTTGAATTTATATTTTCAATTGAAATTTTTCATTTATATTTTCAAGTCCACACATCATTCATTCCCCCCCCCCCCCCCCCCCCCACCTCTCTGTCCACTCAGGAAGCCCAACTCGCGCTTGTCGGTGCAAAGTTCGCGCGTTTTTCACTCAACTCGAATGAAAAGTCGCCTCGCGGCGTGAAGCTCGCAAATCATGTAGAGGGCTGATGTAGCTATAGTTCATATCATGGACAATAAAAGTTGTTAGTAACAATAGGAAATATCATACATTTGTTCGAAATCAGCAAAAGTCGAATATGTTCTAAAGGAAAACATAAATATGGACCGAAAAAGTACAATAATCAGTTGCAGGACTAAAAAACGTAAATTTTAAACTTGCAGTATAAATAAAAAACAGTCGAAGTGCGAGACGAACTCGTGCACACAGGGTTCCGTACCATTATAACAATATTTACATTTTTACTAATAATATCATTATATTTGTACGAAGTTTTCATGAATTGACAAAGACATAATTATTATAAGCCGTTATAGGTTTTCTTAAAAGTTCATTACATGGAATAGGTACTATCATGCTTTTTACAGATTTTTCGAGCTAGCCGTTTAGTTTTTAGAAGGGGGACGCCCTGTTTTAACAAAAAAATCGCTTTAATAATAGATATCTCGTATACATTTTATAATATGACCTATCTAATGACAACCCACACTAAGGGATAGACGCGAGAAAAATGATGCATCATATAGGTCTTTAAAAAAGTGTAGTTGCTAAGCTGATTTTTTCACTCTTCTTTTCAAAAACTTTTAATTTTTTTTTAAAACAACAAATTAGCATCAAATTTACTCGCATTAACGCTATATATGTCACATCTGAATTGATTTTTTCACGCTAAGTTACCGTAGCTAGATCTGTTGCCGATTTTATTGGATCCATAGATATATAATATTAAAAAGAGGATTGGATCGGTTTGAGCAACAAAATCGACTCTTTGGCAACTAATTACCAACAAATAAGCAACAAATTCAGAATGTATTTATTTTAATTTTCGCCGATTTTTCATACAATTGCCACCTTATTGTCAAGCTAGCGTCGACGGCGATTTTTCGAAATCGGCAAGAGCAACAAAATCGATTCTTTGGCAACTTATTAGCAACAAATTCAGAATATAATATATTCTTTTCTATTATTCTTCTATTATTTTTTTTCAATTTTCGCTGTTTTTACATTGCCAGTTTTACAGACCTTAGACTGCACTATGAATAGCGCTCTGTGAAAAGTTAGTAGAGAAATATGAAATGAGTAAGCGAGCGAGTCTGTGCCGCTACAATTACATCGGACGAGATTTATCACAATTCACAGCGCCTGAGAAACGGGTTGTTTTGAACACACGAGTGTGTTGAACACAGATTGCTTGTGTTTAGTATTGCATTCGAATAAATACCTCCAGAGTAAGTTCTTATAGGAAACAGTATATAAAAACAACTCATTTCATAGGAACAGCGATTTGCTTACAAAATTTCGTAAGTCTCATGAAAACGATCCATACAAAAGTCGTACCTAGCTGTGACGTTACGACTAGGTAAGGTAGTAAGTGTATGAAACATAAGGCAGGCAGGCAACAAATATAATATGTAATTATCAAATACTGTCTCTATAAATAGTCTAGAAATTATGTTGATATGGCAACTATTATTATTAGTTCTAATTTTAATACTATAAGCTCTATTTTGTAATGTTTAATATACTTAAATGTAATTAACCCGGCGTGAGTGAGGCCGGGTATGTCATACCCGAGTAAAATTTAAAAACTGTTTATTTTTTTAAATGATCGCCTGGCAGCTCTAGTTTGCTTAGTAGCTGGAGGTATGGGCATCCTGGAGAGGTGAATGGGGTGATCTAAGAGAGGCACGGGACACGAGCCAGGATAATCGGGTGCAAACCCATTTTGGGTATGTCATACCCGACCTCATAGTAAACGTACCTTTTTTGGCTAATTATCATAAAACATTTTTTTGTTTATTTTTATTTTTTCAATTATTATAAGTTTATTGTAATGATTTTACAGAATGCATTTGTTATTTATTAATTTATTGATGTGTATATATGTATATATATATATATATATATATATATATATATATATATATATATATATATATATATATATATATATATATATATATATATATATATATATATATATATATATATATATATATATATATATATATATATATATATTTAAAATTATCAAAATGGATATTTTCAGTATGTGAGGTATCTGTGGGATGAATTCGTATGTTAGCGTAATTTTTACGTTTATGTTTGGAGCATGCAAAATATTTTTGCGAAAATTGTGCATATCTGGACATTTGTGATTAATCATATTTTCAATTAAAAATAATAATAAATAATTTCTTAACGAGGAGAATCTCAACATATTTTAGTTTCTAATTGAGTTACAATCCATAGAATGATTTTTTCGTTAAATTCTAAATAATTTGTAAACCTTTAAACTTTTGGACCTATAATTACATAGTCAAAGAAAACCTTAAATAAATAATATTAATGTTATAATTTAAAAACTTTTTTCATCTATTAATTTATTAATTATTGTACAAAACTAAATCAACAAAATATAAATTATAATAATATTATCAATATTATAGCACTTTGAATTTTGGGTATGTCATACCCCACCTCATAGTTGTTGCAACTTTTTTTCACCTCATTCACGCCGGGTTAAGTTAGTTAAGTTCTGACATTCAATCCTATCCGAATGGGCAAACTATCGATACTATACCATAATATATTGTAACATCTTATCTATTGTAGTTTTAAGCAATAAATGGCTTTGTCTATAAGGTCATGATAAGGCCGCAGGCCTGCAATCGCCTTTAAGTTTATTAGTATTTGGACCTCTCTCAGCTATTTACAGTACGTGTATATATGTGTTTAAGTGCGTACGTGCTTGCGTCCGTGTGTGTCTGTGTCTGTCCGTGGCAACGTTTCTCTCAAACGGATGAACCAATTATGATCTAGTATTTTTTGCTTTGATGCTGACGTGATCGAGATTGTCCTTAGCTATAATTCATTTGACGGTTGACATTGACGATTATTTAAAATTATTCATTTCATTAATAAATAACGAAGATCGATAGCCGTCTCAAACACAGCTTCTAAGCAATGCTTGTCTTTCTGAACGTCCAAATATGAAAGTACTCAATAATTCCTTTCGTACCTTGTTCTTTGACGATCATCACATATTGACAAGTGGCTATCACTCGCTGTCAACCGTCACAATACGGCCGTCGACCTCCATACATCAAGATATACATCCCCAGTTTAACTAACGGCAGGCCCCTAAACTACAATATCAAACTTGTCAAATAAACGAGCAAACAAAAAAAGCGTAACTGGAATGTTATCAATACTCCCGTTCAATATGGGTCATAATCTATATGCCATCTATATCCCGAATACCTAACATCAATCAGGATTATGTCATTCGAAATCAGACTCTGTTATATTGAAAATAGCGTTAATTTTTCAGCAGTACGAGGGTGTGCCCCAAATTGGGAAAATATCGGATGTGCTGACAGGACAAGGACCATTCCAGGCGGCGATAGCAGGTCACCTGTACTCACCCGTCTCTGTCTACCAGCAAAGGGTTAGTTGAATCAGACGATTTATTTTTTGGCTATAAAGTGGGTACTTTAAAAGCAATTTTGAATTTGTCTACCTTTCAAAACTGAACCTCTATTCTCGTATTTAAAGTAGATTTAATTTTACTTTGACTATATAATAAGTGAATCTTGTTATCATATTATACTGATTTTATAAAGTTTCGGCTAATCAGGAAGCGTAATTGACGCTGCTTTAATATTCACGAGAATACCAGTTTGAATAAACCAGCATGCTGACTACCAGAAATGACTAGTGACAACGCTGATGATTGCAGAGTATCGCATGCATTATAAAGTTATAAAATGTGTATATTAATTTAACGGCACTTGCTAAGCTATGGGGTCCCCAAATGGGTCCTTTAGGGACGACACACCTGGGTCCATGTTTACGATGTCCACAAGGTCCCCTACTCAGCCCGTGTTGTGGACGCATTTTATGTACGTATTTTACGTGCAGAATATTTTATGGAGCCTTATTGATGGCTGAAAATTTTCGCCGATTTGATTCGGGAAAATTTAGTGTTATCTATACTATCTATTACAAATTTACAAGGGATCGATTTGTTTTTTGCATTGAATACGCTTCGAAACTTATGGACCGATTTTTATAAAATTTGAAACAGATATAGATTAGACTACGGGGAAGGATATAGGCTACTTTTATCGCGGCAGTTCCCGTGACATTTCCTTTAGCGCGCCTGATGTCGTGGGTGGGGTAGTTTGTCAATAAATTATTATTTCTGTGTATAGCTATTACGAATATATTATATATTACACTTATTAAGGCTGTTTAATATACTATCAATGTATTATCTTTATAAATAATACAAAAATATCACTCACATAGCTACTCTTATTTAGCTAGAAGATCAGAATTGACAAAAATATGTGCATCTAACAAAAAGATTATTGTATGTGGTGATTTCAACATTAATTTATTAGACTCAAACTCCACCACTGTTAGATTCACATCATTGTTAAAATCGTATAACCTGAGTAATTTATTTTATGAACCGACAAGAATATGTGATACAGCAGCTACTTGTATTGATAATATTTTCACTTATATTACTCCTTATAAAAAAGAAATAATTAATGCGCTTAGCTCTGATCACTGTGGACAATTTGCTTCATTAAGCGTTTCATAAACTATTTAAAATAATAAGAACCCAGTATAACTCTGTATTTACTTCTAAAACGGTCAATTTAAATAATAGAAAAAGTAATTTTAAAACCTGGGCAACTGCAGGAATTATAATAAGTAAACAGAGATTATGTGATTTGTATAACGAAAAGACATTTAATAGGAGTGAATCTTTTAAACTGTATGTCAAGCAATATTCAAAAATTTTTAAAAAAGTATGTCAAGCAGCGAAGGCACTTCACATAAAAGAAAAAATAATGAACGCTAAAAATAAAGTGAAAACCACTTGGAAGATAATTGCAGATGAGACTGGAAGAGGTAAAGGCAGTCGTAACTCTAAATTTGAACTTTGTATTAATAATAAAAAGGTAAATTCTGACCTAGAGGTTGCGACAATCTTCGAGAAATTTTTTGCTAACATTCCGGTCTCAACTAGAAAAAATCTAAATTCTTCACCTGCAGTTGCTGAAAAAATACTCAGAGAAAATTTCAAGGAATGTGATGTCAATTTTAATTTTAAAGAAATTGACTCCAGAGATATTATTAACACCTTCAAAGTACTCAATATTAAAAATACTACCGATCTCTGGGGTATGTCTATAAAAGTTATAAAATCAATAATTGACATCATTGCCCCCTATCTAGCCTTAGTTTTCAATAATTGTATAAAGAATGGTGTGTTCCCTGACCTAATGAAACATAGCAAGGTTATGCCTCTTTTTAAGGCTGGGAATAAGTCTGACCCAGCAAATTATAGACCAATATCTATACTACCGACTTTCAGTAAAATTTTCGAGAAAATAATCTTAAATCAATTGCTAGCCCACTTTAATATAAATAATTTATTACATAGTAACCAATTCGGGTTTACTAAAGGTCGGTCCACAACAGACGCAGGCATCAGTCTTCTATGCAGCATATTTGGGGCCTGGGAGGGATCGCATGATGCACTTGGTGTCTTTTGTGATCTATCCAAGGCTTTCGACTGTGTCGAGCATGCTACGTTGGTCAAAAAATTATACCATTATGGTATAAGGGACACGGCACTTAAACTTTTAGATTCTTATCTTAAAAATAGAACGCAGAGAGTAGAAGTTAATTCTACAAGGTCTACTGGGACCAAAATAGAACTAGGTGTGCCACAAGGGTCAATTTTAGGCCCGTTTCTTTTTCTCATCTATATAAATGACCTTCCTTATCTAGTTAAAGATAAGCATGAGATAGTACTCTTTGCCGATGACACTTCACTAATTTTTAATGTGAAGCGACGACAGTCAAATTATGACGAGGTAAATAGTGCTCTCTCAAAAATGGTACATTGGTTTAATGTTAATAATTTACTTTTAAATTCAAATAAAACGAAATGTTTAAAGTTTAGCCTTCCAAATGTTAGGCAGGCACAAACCAATATACTTTTAAATGATGAGAAAATGAACTTAGTGGACACCACTGTATTTCTAGGTATAACACTAGATTGTAAATTACAGTGGGGTCCCCATATTGCAAATCTGGCAGATAAGCTCAGTTCTGCAGCATATGCAGTCAAAAAAATTAGAGAAATTACCGATGAGGATACAGCGCGGCTAGTTTATTTTAGTTATTTTCATAGTATAATGTCATATGGCATTCTTCTTTGGGGAAACGCTGCGGACATTAATACAATATTTGTGCTACAGAAGCGAGCTATACGTTCTATTTATAAGATGTCATGTTTTGAATCTCTGAGAGAAAAATTTAAAGAAATAGGTATTCTGACCGTTGCTTCTCAATATATTTTGGACATTGTGTTGTATGTCAGAAAGAATTTAACGAATTTTAAAAAGAAAAGTGACACACATTGTAGGAATACTAGAAATAGGAACAAGTTAGAAATACCAGTGATCAGACTTAGTAAAGTAAGTAAATCTTTTAAAGGTCAATGTATACGCCTTTACAATAGAATCCCAGAAAACGTTCAAAATCTTTCCATTAATCAATTTAAAAAAGCTGTGTGAACGTTTGTGTGCTAAAGCTTATTATAAAGTCAGTGATTTCATTAACGATTGCACACCTTGGGAATAAGATGGCCCCATGCAAGGCTGCTTTTATGTACTTAAGTATGTTCTATGTACTTATGACTAATGTTATATAGATTAAGTTACAACATTGTAAAATATTTTTTGAAAAGAACAATTTTCCCATCTTTTTGCTAAAAGGTGGCCCCGTGCGAGTTTCTTACGCCGGTTCTTCTCGCCGGGCTAGTTTCCGAACCGGTGGTAGGCATCATGTAGGACAATTCTATAAGCGTTATATTATAACCCACATGGAAATAAAAATTTTGAGTTTGTGAATATAATTACACTCAAGATCGATACGCGAAAACTACCAAACTGGTATTCTCGTAAACGTTAAACCAGCATGATATGGTTTCTGATTGGTCGAAACTTTATAAAATTAGTTTACGATAACAATAGTCGCTTCACTTATAATACAATAAATGTAAAATGAAAGTCTACATTAACCCTAGAAAGATAATAATTTACGAGATGTCGTTAAAGATAATCATACGTCCCAGAGACGTTATTATACGTTTTTAATATATTATATTGTAAAATATATGCAAGTTTTAGTTAGTTTTAGGATCTTACATAGATCATACATAGTTAAAGTACTAAGCTAACAAATAAAACATATACTATGTTATTATATTTATTTAGTTGACAGTATGAACAGAAAACAAAAAACTCTCTTAAAAGTAAATAAAAATCAACTTTACTCCTTTACATAGGATATTAATTAATAGACTATAGTTTTTAATTTAAAAATTTTGGGACTTATTACAATATATAAATGCTTAACAGCCTTTTACATAACAAGGAGATCCTTGCTTGTAGCCCCAGCAGTACCAATTTTTACCTCTAAGCGTACGCTGAGACTGGGTAACTATGCGAGAGTCCAACGATGTATTTAAATAGACAGTAGACTCCGCCGATTAATTCGACTCCACTACGTCAGTAGGGCTATCTGAAGCATCGACAATTTCATCGACTAATTCGTCTTTCGTGTCGTTTTCCACATTATCTTCTAAAAGTTGTTTCCCATTTCGCTATCACTCTCATGTGGTGAGTCATCTTCATTTCCCATCAAAAATTGCTGAATTTCCTTCTCTCTTAACGCTGTCTGACTTATAATTGTAAAATAATATCATATGTGCCTTAATTTTAACAAAATAAGCGTTTAATAAAATAATAAATCTATGCTGTGAAAGTTACACAGACGATAATCATACGTCTCGTGAACGTACGCCATAGATATATCTAGGTACCAAGCTTACTTACCACTGCGACACAGTTGTTTCTCGTTAGCTCCGTCTGAAGACTGAGTTGGCTGAGACAAATAGCGCTCTGCGTATTGTAGGTAAAAAGAGACAGCAAATTTTAACTGCAGTCTACGTCTCGCGGACGTAGATTATCTTTCTACGGTTAAATACGAAAATTGAGGTTCTGGTATTTAGCTACATTTGTGTCGTTTTTCAGGTTCCAACACAAACTTACGAAGTGGGTCCTCCAGTTCCATCGCAGTTGGCCTACTCCGAGCACAGACTCTCAATTCCAAACTTCAACCAATACAACCTTCAACAGAAACAACAACAGATACCACAACAAATTCCAATCTTCAACCAGAAACAAAACTTCGACCAGCCTCAATATCAACAGTTTCAACAAATTCAACAACTCCTTCAGCAGATTCCCAACAACCACTTTCTTCAATCCCTCCAATATACCAATGCCCCGCAACCAGCCCTGCAATCAGCTCCGAAACCTGACTTACAGTTATCTCAACAGTTGCAGTACCAACAAATTCCTTCAGCACAACCTAACATTGTTTATAATCAGAATCAACAAAATGAACAGAGCTATCAAATCAACCAACGTGATCTAAAATCTCAACCGATCCCGTCACAAATCTTACAGAAACAGAATATACAGGTAAATGTTTGATGAACCTCGAAATTACTGGGTACTTTTAAGCTATCTACAGACACACGAATTTGGTACGGAGCGTACAGCAGACCATATCCGGAGACCAAATCTGGTGTCGCTACACACGCACGGATTTGGTACGGTGCAGTGGACCGTAAAGCTCGACACTCGTGTGTTCGATTTTATGCTCTATTACATTAGCATAGAGTTCTATTTACAGTGATGTTTTTAAACGACGACGATGATTCCCGCAATTCATTGATAACGGGTAGTGATACCAACACTTTAAAAAATATTTCTCCCCAAATTTTACCCCTGATTACTTATACCATTGACAGGTCTAAGAGATAATAAGCTAGAAAGAAAGGTTATGTGTTTAACATAAAGACTTACGCGTGAATAACATAAATGTCTTGTCTTATATTTCACTCCCAATACATTTTCATATCCCTGGCTATATACACACATTAAAATAATTTTTATTATTACATACAAATTGATTCATAAGGAGTAAACTCTAAACATCCTGTCCCCTAGTAAACCCCCGTAGATATTTTCCCTAATTTTGGGGGGTACATCCCTAAGTTGGCAACAATGATACCGTTGTACGGCCTAACCGCCGCCGGACTGCTCTACACACACACGAATTTGGTACGGAGCGGACCAGATCCGATGCGGACAACGGTGAACTCTTCGCCTTATTCTTATGTTCGCCGGACTGCCCTACACACGCTCGGATCTGGTACGGAGCGTACCAGATCCGCTGTACGCTCCGTACCAAATTCGTGTGTCTGTAGACACCATTATAAATGTAAAAGTTTGTGAGTATGGATGGATGCAAAAACTATCAAACGGATTTTGATGAAATTTTGTGTGGTAGTAGTTGAATTAACATATAGTCTACTAATTACTATTTATTCCAAAAAGTAGTCTTCCCGTGGGATACTGTATTAACGCGGGCGGAGCCGCGGCTGCAAGCTCGTACAATATATTATGTAGTTATTAGTTTCCTTGATAATTTCAATTCAAAAGGTTAATGTATAAAATTAATGTTTCAGGAATATAACCAGAGACCACAGAATGCTTTGAGCTACGCAACATTTATCTACAATCCAGTTGATTCAATTCAACAACAACAGCTTCAAATTCAATCTCAACAATTTCAAGAATTGACACAACAGCAGTACCAACAACAAATTCAACAGCAACCTCAGCAACAACCTCGACCACAGATACAGTATCAGCTGCAACATCCGTTGCTAGGAAATTATAACAACGCTCCTATACAACCAATTCAGTATCAGCCGCAGATTCAACAACAACGGTTTGCAGTTCAATCTCAACTTCAAAATCAACAACATCAGTTCAATCAACTTCAACTGCAGCCACAACAGTACGATGTACCTGCTCATACAAAAACATATCAGAGAGAGGCGATAAAGCAGGCACAAGAGTATTCAAATATTTTGACCCCCTTACCAGCCCCTACCTTTCCACCGGTACAATATTTTGGAAAATTTGCCCCATCTATTTTAAATTACCAACATTAGTAACTTGTGACCAGATTTTTAAATACAAGTAGTATTTCATTGCCAAAAATTATGTGTGCTATAAATTGTATATAATTGAGATCGGTAGCTATCTGCTATTTTACTAGATTCTTAAGGGTTTTTGCCATTTCTTAATAATATTATTATAGTTTAAGTATATACTTTTAAGGATATAAATAAATTACATAATATCCGATGTATAGTTTCATTTTGAAACGTATAAGAACTGTATTTAATCAAACCCAAAACTTATGGTAACCCACTAAAGATTAGAAGACACTAAGGGCGTTCCACACCACAACGACGCGACTGACAAGATGTGGTCACGCTGTGGTGTCAACCACATCGCAACCACAACGCAATCACCAGCGACACCGAGTATTCATACCGGTTATAACTAACATCGACATTTTGTCGGTACCACACGTCACACCATCGCGTCGCGTCGGTGAGCTGTGGTTGTGATGTGGGAAGGCCCTCAAGCTTATTGTGCGGAAATCTATTATACTTCTACGTCTGTGTAACTTGCCAATAAGTCACTACACATGACGATACATACATACATACATATAATCACGCCTTTTTCCCGTATTAAGGGGAAGGCAGAGACCACTTTTTGCCACTTGCTACGATCCTTACATACTCGTTTCGCTTCGTTCACTTTCATTCTTACCATCCTTTCCTCCTCTTACATTCAACGTAGCGAAGCGGCTCTCCATGGTCCGCTTTTCACCTCCGCGAGAAACGAGACAACATCGCCGCCATTTTGGATAATTAAATTATTTTAATGATTATCCATTGCATTTCCACAGATTGGTGGAGAGGGTAGGAATAGGGAAAGGGAAGGATAGGTGGTGTGGAATGGAAGATTGGTAAGTTATAGTGGAAAATAGGAAATGTAGGATATTACCGCCTAGGAGGACAAGGGATAGGACAGTAATAGCTAGGAAAGCCGGGGTCGCATACCCGTATACTATACCACAACTACCGGACAGGTAAGTTGGGATGAGTATCCCATGACGATACACTTTTCAAAAATTCAAATTGTGATCTGCACCGGGCTTCGCAGCACAATGAAATCTTTGAATCGCTATCTCAAAAGTGCAGCACTGTGTCTCGTCGCGTTCCTGTGTCAGGTGACTCCAGAGACAAACAAATGACACTCATAACATTACGGTACAATGAACAAAGCATACTGTTGATACCAACTCAATATTTCTCCACATTCAACGCAGGCTGATCACCTGATTGTCTGACAAGAAAGATGATCCATGCGTCGGATGGGCATGTAAAAAGTCGGACCTGCGCCTGATCTCTCGCCAGTCGTGTCGGTCATCCGTCCCACTGGGTTACGAGAGTAAAAGGAAGAGAGAGTGCTCTTGTGTACTGCGCACACACTTGGGCACTATAAAATTACTCCTGCGTAACTGGCCTGGTTTCAATGAAACCGGCCACCGTCACCGAGATCGGTGTGGGAGTTATTATTATTAATAATAAGAATTAATTCTTACCGAAAATGTGGAGAAATATTATGTTGACTGACAACTTGGAGCTCTTGCCACGTAATTGAGTCTCGCAATTTCTTCTCCTGTACCTACTAATTATAATGTAACGGCTTTTTGTGACCCTTCAATTTGTAGACGAGGCACATTGGTGATAATATTAAATTCACATTGATTCTGGATTTCTTCACGACATTACTAGGAGCGCCTACAGATTGCGTGTTGAAAAGACAATCAAAGAATTGCTATAAATTAAAATAATTTATATTGATATAAATAAGCATTAAACGTTAAAATTGATAAGGGGCCCCAAACACGGTCCGGTCTGCCTTCAGTTCGGCCTGAACGGATGCAAAATCGTATCATGTGTGGGCTCGAATCCCTTCAAGCTGAACTGACGTCAGTTGGGTCTAGGGTTGCCACCTCTTTTTTTTTGCAGGTAAAGTACAATGATTATTATAGGTAGGAAAAAGTACGATGTATTTAAAATAAAGTACAATTTATTTATTATCATTATTATGTTTAAATACATACCTACTTTTTATTGTTTTTTGCACTTTGTATCAAATTAGTATATCTACCTTTACAGTCCATATTTAAATGAAATTAAATAAGTAATACATTTTTAATCAAATTCAGAGACACTTTGTTTCTTTCGTCTCTCCATTTGCTATTGATCACAGAACATTTTCGGAATATATAATAAAAATGAAATGACTTTATACAAGTTTAAAAAATTATCATTGCTCGTATTAAACTTGCTGCCTTTATTATGCAGTTGATAGTTCTAAAGTATATTGTAATAAAGTTAGCTAGTTAGTTAATAAAGAAATTTTTCCATAAAGATCATCCATATCTACATTAAGTTTTTGCAGATTTATATTTTCAATTATCTTAACATGCAATCGACATCTATTAAGCAATCGAAATATTTCGCTATATGTACGAAAAAAATCATATACAATAAAATCATATATAATAAATAAATAACGTACAATATTTTATTATAAAGTACGGGTGGCAACCCTAGCTTGGTCGGATGCGATTTCTTCCGTGTGTGTGCTCGAATCCGTTCAGGCCTAACTGACGTCAGTTCTAACTGAAACGATAGGCTTATCGTCTGTGGGAGCCTTTACGTATCTTTGTAGGTAAAGGACTATGGAGAGCCGCTTCGCTACGTTGAATGTAAGAGGAGGAATGGATGGTAAGAATGAAAGTGAACGAAGCGAAACAAGTATGTAAGGATCGTAGCAAGTGGAAAGAAGTGGCCTCTGCCTACCCCTACGGGAAAAAGGCGTGATTATATGTATGTATGTATGTATCTTTGTATCTAACAAAAAACTACAATTTTATAAAAATAACCTAACCAAGAGCAGGTCACGATATGTCTTAAGAAGGGTTCCGTAACTATCAACGCGCAATAGGTTTTCTTTGATTTACTTCAAAAGTTATCGTCCGATTTCGCTCAAAATATTTTTATAGAGTTTTTAGCATGGCCTATCAGCATGGAAACTTCTCCTACTAACTATCTCCTATAGTTTAGAAATGCTAGGGGGGGCGAACTTACAAAACATTTCGGAGGCTGATTACTCCAAAAATAGTTGACTTTGTAAAAAAAAGTATTTGTATGAAACCTTGCCTTTATTTTAAAAAACCTATTCAACGATGGGGTAGAATGAAAAAAAATGTTTTATCCCCACTTCATAATACTTCGTAAATCGTATGTATGGAGAGCCACCCCTAAAATGTAAAATTAATATTATTTGATGGTGACAGAACCGATATCTATATACAGTATTTGACTATACCAAAATTCATCTATTTATATTCATAATTACAGAAGCTAGAAACGCGGAGAGACAGACAGACAGGCAGACCAATGGACAGAGCGAACTATAAGAGTTCCTCAAGTATTACGGAACCCTAAAAACTATAACCCGGCTAGGTAAATTATATAGCCTATGTTACTTGGGCTATTATTAGTTATTACAAATCTATCGACACCTCATTTATTAAAATCGGACCAGTAGGCGCTACGGTAAAACATACATACATTGACGACCTCTGTGGCTCAGTTGGTTGAGCGTGTTGGTGCTCAAGCCGGGGGTAAGTTTTTCTGTGTTCCTGGGTCATGGATGTGTATTAAATATGTGTATAATACAATAAAAATCTTATATATGTGTATAGTATAAAAGTATTAAATATATTTCCTTTGTCTGGTACCCGTAACACAAGTTCTTCGAGAACTTACCACGGGACCAGATTGACATGGTGTGAAGCGTCCATAGATATTATTATATTATTTTAAAGGTAGTACATGGACTGTCAAAATCAAAACCTTCATTTTGGCTTCGCTGTAATTGGGTAAATCAAGGGTAAATAGACACTAGATGTCAAATAGCACTAGCACAAACATAATAATATGTCTCCAGAAGGAACATAAAAGTAACAATAAAAAAGTCCTAAGCTTTTATATATTGTTTGAATCACGGGCGAGATGCTGAGCCGAAATTGATAAAAACAGCAGTTTCTGTTAATGACAATACACGGACCGGGTAATGGCGACCCTCGACCCTTACTTACGACCTGCGGCTGTCTTTGAGCGTGCCAGTAACTTGCCTTTGAACATGCTAATAGCTTGCCTTCAGAACTTGTCAGTAAACTGTTATTGATATGTACCGAGCTAAAATAACTCAT
The DNA here is from genome assembly GCA_905404095.1 of Glaucopsyche alexis. Lineage (NCBI taxonomy): Eukaryota > Metazoa > Arthropoda > Insecta > Lepidoptera > Lycaenidae > Glaucopsyche > Glaucopsyche alexis. The sequence goes on from FR990060.1 coordinate 2,028,294, forward strand.
AAGACTATTTAAATGGGAGGTTAAAGAAATTGGAATATTTTACTTGAATAACGAATGATGAGCAATCACATCGAGGAGGAGACAGCCAGATAGTGGAAATGCCAATGGCCGACGATTATGTAGGCCTTTGCCATCGAAGCCTTTATCCGTGAAGAAACCATGGATCTGCTGTTGCTGTCTGCTGGAGTATAACTGAAGTATAAAAAGGGAGAATGATTAGGTAGAGTTATTACCCCAGAAACTACACAAAATAGCTTCGACTTCGACGCTATTTGCTGCTCTGATAATTCAGCTGGTAATGAACACTTCTACAATAAAAATAATAAAGAAGAATATTTTTTTGTTTACATTGAATAGGCTCCAAAACTACTGGACTGATTTTGATAAAATTTGGCAGAGACCACGAAGAAGTACATATGCTATTTGTTATCGCGGGTTTTCTTTCGACGCAGGCAACATCTAGTTACTTACATTTGAGCTACTAACTCATGCAAACAAAGCACAGTAGCGAGAAGTTCAAAATATCTTTGCGTCACAAGTGACGCTAACTGTACCCCCCTCCCCCCTTCCAGGACCGACCACCGCTGACATGTGCGACGTATACTCCGCAAAATATGTTGCTTGTAATTCTTGTTGCTATACTAGAATAAATCTCAACGTGAACAAAAAGCATGAAAAATTTTTATTTATGAATCTTATTTTCATGGAAGTCAGTGCAGATTTAAAGATTCTACATACAAACTTTCAACCCTATTTCACCCCTTTAAAAGAGGGATTTTTCGAAATCTCTTGTGTACGTCTACATTGTAAATTTGACTCTGGATAAAGTCAAAACTCAAACTCATTTTTTTTTATTTCCATGTAGGTTATAATATAACAAGTTTATAGAATTGTCCTACATAATGCCTACCACTGGTTCGGAAACTAGCCGAGAAAAACCGGCGTAAGGAACTCGCGAAGGTGTGCTATCATTCGTATAATCATTAACTTCATAATAGGCTTTACCACATAAACGTTCTTTAACTACTTTTTTAAATTTATTTTGTATTGAAAAAATTTGAACGCATTCTGGGATCTTATTGTATAGGCGTATACATTGGCCTTTAAGTGAATTCTTCACTTTACTAAGTCTAGTCACTGGTACATCAAGCTATAAATACATATAGCACTTTTCATCGCATCGCAGCAAAATGTACGGTTCCCGAGGGGTTTTGTTTTTGCGCGTTCGAAGTCGCTGGCAACACCTTTTTAAAATATATAATTTGTAAGTCTATAAAAGAATTTTGTCTGCTGAATGCGAGTTTTTGTCACGAGTCACTTCTCGCCGTGAATTTGTATATCATCGAATTATATTATTATAAATTGTTTGCCACTAGGAGCGTTTTTTCGATGTCCTACAAATTGTGGTTGACTTCTCACTGGTCACGGTGAGTAGTGACAAAAATTCTCAATTGCTAGCCGCACACGTGCAATATAATTGGCAGCAGGTAATGCTCATATCTTCTCTAAATATATAAAAAGCAAACGGCAAACCTGACTGACTCCTCTATCAACACACAGTCGAAGCTACTGAACGGATTTTACTGAAATTTGGCATACCTACAGATAGTTGTAATGACGTAGGCATCCGCTAAGAAAGGATTTTTGAAAACCTGCCCCCTGGGGGTGAAAAAGGGGTTAAAAAAGGGTAGGGTGGGTACTACTCCACGCGGACAAAGTGGCGAGCAAAAGCTAGTAAACAATTATATTCCTTGTGTGCGAGCCATATTTCCGTTTTTTTTTTGTATGTGTTGACTAGTATTGACAAATTTATTCTGTCGATAGTATTGCACGTGTGCGGCTAGCCAATGAGCACACAGATAAACTGCCAAACATGTAGACATCCAAAACTCTACATATAAATATATTTTGTGGGGTGACTGTACGAACATAACGCTAAGTTTGCAAGGTTTCAGGTCTGAGATGATATCTTATATTAATTTAGTCAGTTTATTGAAATAATCTGAGTCCCTTGTCCATATGAAGATACCATCAGACCCCTGCTTGCTTGCCCTGAAATAACTAGGTTTAGTCTAGCTAGATTCTAGATCTCTGAACTAGCTAACTTATATTTGGTAATATATCGAGACTTACGATGGAAGTTTAACAAACGGGTCTGCAAGATGTGAGATAGTTTGGACTTAGTAATGTTTACAAACTTGGAGCGGGTTTTTGATATAAGGCTAACTTTTTTTATTTCTTAAGTTATATCTTTTTTTTGATTATTGTTGATATACCATATCCTTTCTACTACTATTATAAATACGAAAGTTTTTTTAGGATGGATGGGATGTATATTTGAATTGCGATTAAATTTGACTGAACCACGACCATCCGTATTCCGTAGTATATTGCCGAGACCTCCCCCCACTTACTTTTCACGTGGTACGCGAGATTTTTCTACAAGATGTTGGCTACACGCTATGTGACAAAAACCAAAACCCCCTCCCCCAGTGACCAGGCGTAGCACTTTGAAGACCCTCTCCTCCCTCTCATAAAACAGGTCACGTAGTATCGGTATGTTACCTAAGTCAGACCACAAAGATGTCATAGAAATAGTGTCCAAAAAAGTAGATACTTTCTCTGGCTAACAAATGTGCGCAAATCGCTAACGGCTTGGCCGAGACCGTTACTCGTCTCTCGGGGTATGGTGATGTATGCAAATGTCCGCTGAACTGCTGACCCTTCGGCCTAGACGCTGCGGATAATATGTCGATGAAATATTTTATCGATAGTCCAAAATGTCGATGTATATACTAGTTGTCCGTATTGGGGAGTTAAATGCAGACCACCATTCAGTGCAATACTGAAAATTGAAATAGTTTTTCCTAGTACATTATCTTAATAAATGAGTTTTTAAGGATTAAACTTTAATACTATGTATTTTGAACTTACAATTAAGACGTACTATTGGTGAATTTAATTCATAAGCAGGTAGAGTCATCTCATAATTTATTTAAGTATTATAATGACGACATGCAGTCACATGACATCTCAGTTTGATATCATAATAATATAATACTAACAAACTATGAAAACCGTGAACTAGCTTATGAATTAGATTCCCTGATAGTACAAATCATCTAAGAAATATAAAGAGCACACCGAACAGTGTCTTTATTAATATTAACTAAAAAAACTTAAAAAAGGCTAAGTACCTTTTTGTGACTCATTGTTTTCACTACGATAATATATTCCTCCCTACTATTAATGTGAAAGCTTGTGAGCAGTGAGGATGGATGGATGTATGAATGGATTGATGTTTGTTACTCTTTCACGCAAAAACTACTGAACGGATTTTGATGAAATTTGGTACGGTAGCAGTTTAGGCTCTGGATTAAAACATACATTATTACATGGGATACAATATGTACGCGGGCAGAGCTGCAGGAAAAATGCTTGTATTAAAATATTCTGACCAGCTACATTAAACGTTACATATACTAATATTATAAAGCTGAAGAGTTTGCTTCTTTGAACGTGCTAATCTCAGGAACTACTGGTTCGAATTGAAAAAATATTTTTGTGTTGGATAGTCAATTTATCGAGGAAGGCTAAAGGCTATATAACATTATGCCACAGAATAAATAATAGTACCAGGTAATTATGCTAAGCTCAATACAAGCGGAGAACCAATCAAGAATGTTTCAAAATCGGGTTTTTTTCCTTTTAAGAGCTTTCGCTGCGTACCTACGCTGCGGAAATGGTAAAAGTTTCGCTAAAAATATTGTGTATGACAGAATTGTTTTTCTATAAATGTTCTAAAAAAAAGTCCGCGACTGTATATGTCTATCTTTTAAGGTTGGCTCACAACAACCTTTTTATCCTAACCAAATTTGTTTTAAAATTAAGCATTATTTGTGAGGGTGTTTTCAAAAAGATGATTTTAATCCTTATCCAAGTAAATACATTATAGCATTTCATTTAGAAGAAATTTGCCATTTACATCATTTGATTTCACTGAGTATTTTAGAAGATATCGCAGTAATAAAATAATCATGCGCACAATAATATACGGCGCGTGGCGGGCAATCATGAGTGAGGGGCAAGCGCTTCTTCTTCTACGTAAATGAAGTCGCTGGTAAATTTTAGCGATATCCCAAAGTAACTGTTCAATGCAAACGAACAAACTTTTCCTCTTTATATTATTAGTATGGACAAAAGAACATAGGTACATGTTTCATTGCAAGAGTTCGAATTTCGAGAGTTCTTGTGTAGTTATTAAAGTTCAATTTCAAATAGCTAACCCTCAAATTTAACCAAACTGTGCAGTTTTATCGTAACGTGTGTAGCGGGTGTGAGGCATTTTTGACGGAGGTCGCGCTGGGGCATAATAATTGACATCCCTCTGTTTTGCGTCGAAACACGGAAATTGGCGTGTTTCACTAGTTTCTTTTGTCGCGATGTCATCGCCCATGTCACCGTCATTATGCTATCTACAGACACACGAATTTGGTACGGAGCGTACAGCGAACCATATCCGAAGATCAAATTCGGTGTCGCTACACACGCACGGATTTGTTACGGTGCAGTGGAGCGAAACGCTCGACACTCGTGTGTTCGATTTTATGCTCTATTACATTAGCACAGAGTTCTATTTACAGTTCGCTTTTTAAACGACGACGATTATTCCCGCAATTCATTGATAACGGGCAGTGATACCAACACTTTAAAAAATATTTCTCCCCAAATTTTACCCCTGATTACTTATAGCTTTGACAGGTCTAAGAGATAATAAGCTAGAAAGAAAGGTTATGTGTTTAATATAAAGATGTACGCGTGAATAACATAAAACTAACTTGTCTTAATCTAATTTCACTCCCAATACATTTTCATATCCCTGGCTATATACACACATTAAAATAATTTTTATTATTACATACAAATTGATTCATAAGGAGAAAACTCTAAACATCCTGTCCCCTAGTAAACCCCCGTAGATATTTTCCCTAATTTTGGGGGGTACATCCCTAAGTTGGCAACACTGATACCGTTGTACGGCCAAACCGCCGGACTGCTCTACACACGCATGAATTTGGAACGGAGCGGACCAGATCCGATGCGGACAACGGCGAACTCTTCGCCTTCTTCTTATGTTCGCCGGACTGCCCTACACACGCTCGGATCTAGTACGGAGCGTACCAGATCCGCTGTACGCTCCGTACCAAATTCGTGTGTCTGTAGACACCATTATCATCATCAGCTCAATCGTCGTCATCCGACAGTGAAAAGTGAAAACCCAGTTACGGACTACGAAAGTTGAAAGGTCCCGGAATATATGGCTCCATTATGTTTAGTGTAGCTGTTACTGGAATACATCGCTCGGTAGAATACTACGCTCGCTAGAATACTACGCTCGCTGGAATACATCGCTCGGTAGAATACTACGCTCGCTAGAATACTACGCTCGCTAGAATACCACGCTCGCTAGAATACCACGCCCACGACAGAGACGCAGTGATCTATGCATTCCGCTCACACGCTACTGCAAGAAAGGGATGGAGCATCGTGCTATCTCCCTATTCGCCGATGTAAACCCGATATGCCGCCTACGTTTCAACCCCCTTAATTAGTACTTAAGTCCATAACTCCATACATGGTCGCCCAAAATATACATTCCTAATCGAATAGTGTGTTTCACTAACTACTATTACCAGAACTCTACAAGTGGTACTCAGTACTGCCACAGTGGTGACCCCGAACAAGAAATAGGAATCAAGAAAAATGGCCGAAACCAGTGAAACCGCCAACACGCAACCACAAGAAAAAGCCACACACGAACTAGGAGCCATCGCCCTAAGCCTGCGTGTACCACCTTTCTGGCGCGATCGTCCCAGATTGTGGTTTGTCAGCTTCGAAGCCGCGACACACGATTTGAAGAAGAGCCAAGCCCAACTCTCTCAGATGGTAATTGCGCAACTGGACAAGCAAGATGTCGAACAAATAGCCGACCTACTGTACAGCCCGCCGACCGAGAACCAGTATAACATTTTAAAAGAACGTCTTATCTCCGTATACGAAGAGAGCGAAGGACGTCAGTTCCAGAAACTACTACAAGAAATGGAACTTGGTGATCAGAGGCCTACTCAATTACTCCGCCGTATGCGAAATCTGGCAAGAGATAAAGTCCCTGATTCAACGCTACGTCTCATGTGGATGAATCATCTTCCAGCACACGTCCGTTCCGTTCTCATAGTGAGCGATACTATTAGTAAGACCGCCGCTCTCGACGAACTAGCACTTCTAGCCGACAAAATTCTTGAACAAAACCAAGAAATCTCCGCCGTCGCTTCAACTTCGTCATCAATAACAGCTCCAACAAGCCGAGATCAAGAACTGCTAGAGATGATAAAACAATTATCAAACGAAATCGCCGAGCTCAAGACGTCACAAAACTACTTCAGAGGGCGCTCACCGTACAGAATAAGCCGTCCTTATCGCTATCATTCACGCGATAGAGACAACAAGCAACAGCGCATGCCTTCTCGCTCACGCGAACGGTATAGCACCCCATCGCCGTACTGTTTTTATCATCGTCGCTTCGGAAACAACGCAAGAAGATGTACTACCCCATGTACATTCAAAGAAAATAACAAGTCGGAAAACTAGAGAGAACGTTAGCTGCGGCGGTATCTAACGTATCAAACCAATCTTACCGCCTTTTTATCACAGATAAGAGAACAAGGCTTCAATTTTTGGTTGATACAGGCGCCAACATTAGCGTCATACCAAGAACAAGAGGATCTACAGTTAAATCTCTTCCATTCAAGTTATATGCCGCCAACAACACTACGATAGCAACATACGGCGAGAAGACGCTGGAACTCGACCTAAACTTAAGAAGCAGATGTCACCAAGCCAATCCTGGGAGCCGATTTTCTCAAGTTTCACAACCTAATAGTCGATTTAAAAAACCGTCGACTAATAGACAACGTCACCAATCTCACCGTAGCAGCTCCAGCCTCCAGCAACCAACTCGAACATTCCTACTATAAGAAGCATCGACCAGCATCAGTCTTACCACGACATCCTGGCCGACTACCCCGGTACAACTCGTCTTTCCGCTATGAAACTCAACAACAAGCACAACGTAGAACACGTCATAGATACTACTGGACCGCCTATCTACTCTCGACCAAGACCATTACCGCCACATAGATACAACGACGTGAAGAATGAATTCATGAATATGATGCAACAAGGATTATGCCGACCAAGCAAAAGTCCTTGGGCAAGCCCACTACACGTCGTACCGAAGAAAAATGGCGATCTGCGCATTTGTGGTGACTATCGACGATTAAACTCAGTCACTACACCCGACCGCTACCCCATTCCACAAATCACATATTACGTCCGACTCGTAAGAATTCATGTATAGATCTTATTTGCAGCAATGTGAAAGAAAATATTTACAGTGATACCCATCTCCTAGCTCTATCAGACCATGATACAGCACAAACTGTATCTTTGGACTTACACACAAAAACTAAAGTTAAAAATAAAATACGCTACTATTTCGAAAAAACCAGGGATTTTAATAAATATAACATAAAAAAATTTTGTGACTGTATACATTCTATGTCATTTCTTGATATTATGCAAATACAAAACACCGAAGAGGCATTTAATGCATTCTATGATGATTTAATATTATTCTACAACCTTTGCTTTCCCATTATAACTATAAAAAGGCTTATAAAACCGATAAAAAATAAATGGCTTACACGAGGATTAAAAAGATGTTGCATAACTAAAAGAATACTTTACCTAAAGTACCGATTTTCAAAGACAAACAAATTAATAAATAAACAGAATTATAAGACATACACTAAAATACTACACAAATGCATACAAGAATCACAAAGACTAAATAATACTAAATACATACAAAATTCACAAAATAAATGCAGAGCATCCTGGAATGTTATTAAGAGACAGTATAGTGGTAAAACTGATGAGTATAATATATCAAAAATACAAATAAAAAATAAAGAAGTTACTGATACCAAAGAAATAGCGGAAAATTTTAATAGACATTTCATAAAAATTACAAATAAGTCTAACATCAATGATAAGCGCTACAGTAAAAATATAAATACAAATATGAATAGTAAAACTATTTACTTAACGCCGGTTACTTACAGGGAAGTCCAAAAAATTATACTTGACCTTAAAAACACAAATTCAGTAGGGTATGACGAAATTAAAACAAATATATTTAAAAAAATTAATAAAACTCTTGCAGTGCCTCTGACTCACATAATAAACCTTTCATTGACTGAAGGAATTTTTCCGACACGACTAAAATTCTCAATTATCAAACCAATTTACAAAACTGGGGAAAAAACTGATATGAATAACTACAGACCCATTACGTTAATTCCTGTATTAGCTAAAATATTTGAGCGAGTTATGTATCAGAAAGTATATAGCTTTCTAGCTCTACATACAATTCTTAAGCCAGAACAATTTGGGTTTCGAAAGAACAGTTCTACGACAAAGGCCTGCTTTAGTTTAATAAAACACATTACCGAAAGCCTTAACGCAAAATGCGTTTACTCTACTACCGCTGTCTTTTTGGATCTTTCGAAGGCGTTCGATTTTGTTTCACACGACATGTTATTAGAAACACTACATAACCAGGGAATCAGAGGTATAGCAAATGACTGGTTCAAGAGCTACCTTACTAATAGATATCAATGTGTTGAACTAAGTGTAATAAAGGAAAATTTTAAAAAAGTTTGTAAGTCCTCCTATATTCTTAATTCTTATGGCGTGCCGCAAGGATCAATCTTAGGACCTTTATTATTCCTAAACTATATTAATGATCTACCAGACATAATAACATATAAATCTATACTCTTTGCTGACGACACTACCATAATTATTAAAAATGAAAATAAAAACGACCATGAAGCAGAAATAAATAGAACATTAAAAATAATAATTAACTGGCTAAACTCTAAAAACCTAACAGTAAACACGGCTAAAACAAAAGTAATTCAGTTTCAAACTCACAACAGTAAACACAATCATCTAAACATTTCTCTTGACAATAACAGTATTGAAGAAGTAAGCTCTACAAAGTTCTTAGGAATAATTGTTGATCGTCATTGTGCATGGAAAGAACACATTGATAACCTATGCTTAAAATTAGAAAGATATATTTACGTCCTAAGAAATGTAAGGCAAACTATCTCTGAAAAGGCTGCTCTGTTATCATACCACGGGTATGTTGCATCTGTCCTACGGTATGGTTTGGTAATTTGGGGCAATTCTACGGACTTCATACGAGCTTTTCGAGTACAGAAAAAGTGTATTCGATCTGCCTGTGGAGTAAGGTCACTAGATAGCTGCAAACCACTATTTAAAAAACATAGTATACTTCCCTTACCTTGTCTCTATATCCTAGAAATTTGCATCTTTGTCCATAAATACAGCAAAGAATTTTATCATAACAAAATCGAAACAGCAACCAAAAGCTGTAGGTTGTATAATAAAATCTGTATCCCTGACCAAAGAATCAACATGTGTAGTAAGAATGCCTACTGTTTTGCTGTAAAAATATATAACAAACTTCCAACAAAATTAAAAGATCTCACTGTAAAAAAATTAAAAACCACACTGTATGCATTCTTACTCTCCAAAATGTACTATGACGTAAATGACTACTTAGCTGACAAAATAACATTGTAACTTATTTGACATTTATATTATTTTTATATCCAACACCTGACATAATATTAATATGGACACTGTAATTATTCTAGAATATTAAATATAAACTAAGCTTTAATTTAAACTGTATTCATAATATGCTATAATTATAATTTTTAAAAATTAATAATATTATAATAAGACTGAAAACAAATTTAAATTGTATAGATAAAATTTTGTAATGAAGCGCTAACATTGTAATTAAATAATCAAATGACAATATCATAATGACATGTATAACTAATACTTAGTAGATGTGATTTTTTTTTCTTTTAATTTATATTTGTTCTATCTTTTTTCAATAATGAATGAGTGGGATGATATTATATAATTACTAGTTTATTAAGGTGATGGGATTCGGTGACATAATGTTTATTTGACTTTTATCCACCTGGTGATTTTTCATGTTCCTAACTGAGGTTCCTAATATAAAAAATAAATAATGGTTTATTCTTATCAATATTATTAAGTATTTCCACGCCCAAAGGGCTGAAATTGTGTTCTACTATGTACAATGTAACACCTATATGTACCAATTTCCTGAAATAAACATTTCTGATTCTGATTCTGATTCTGATTCTGATTCTGGGTTTACGAGCCGCACTTCGCTCCGACACGCAAGTCAGCGCCGCCGAACTAACGTATGGTCAAAGTCTGCGACTATCAAGCGACTTTTTCATCGAACCAACTGCCAAGACAACCATGGAATACAACTTCGTCTCCAGCCTTCGCCACACTATCAATAGTCTCAAGCCACAGCCAGTACAACACCATAGCAACAGCCACGTCACGTTCGTACATCCAGACCTAGAAAAATGCGAACATGTCTTTGTGCGTATTGATGTTGTGAGAAAACCACTTCAGCCGCCGTATGAAGGCCCATATCGTATACTGAAAAGAAATAGCAAATTCTATACGATACTCCGATCCGGACACGAAGCTGTTATATCAATTGACCGCCTAAAACCTACCTACATCATTAATGAAGAGGACAAATCTGAACATCAACAAGACTTGAAACGAACACGATCTGGGCGAATCATTAAGCTTCCGGTACGTTTCACTTGAAGGGGAGTCCTGTATCTGTTACTGGAATACATCGCTCGGTAGAATACTACGCTCGCTAGAATACTACGCTCGCTGGAATACATCGCTCGGTAGAATACTACGCTCGCTAGAATACTACGCTCGCTGGAATACATCGCTCGCTAGAATACCACGCTCGCTAGAATACCACGCTCACGACAGAGACGCAGTGATCTATGCATTCCGCTCACACGCTACTGCAAGAAAGGGATGGAGCATCGTGCTATCTCCCTATTCGCCGATGTAAACCCGATATGCCGCCTACGTTTCAACCCCCTTAATTAGTACTTAAGTCCATACATGGTCGCCCAAAATATTTACTCCCAACTCTGCCCTTCGACACCTTCCCTTCAGGACAGTGGCCGCTCTTACCCGCCTATACAACGGTATTGTCAGGACCGGCCACTTCCCTACCCCCTGGAAGCTGGGGTTAATTATAAATATCCCCAAACCCCACAAAACCTGAGAAGGGCAGAGGGCTACAGACCCATAACCCTCCTTTCCACCCTATCCAAGACTTTTGAACTTCTCCTTCTCAAGCATCTTGCCCCCTACCTCCCTCCTCGTGAGGACCAATTTGGGTTCAGATCGGAGCTAAGTACCTCTCTCCAGCTGGTACGAGTTATCAACCACCTCTCCGTTGCGGCGAATAAGAAGGAAGCTTCGGTCGCTGTATTCCTAGACATGGAAACCTGCGTTCGACTGCGTTTGGCATGAAGGTCTGCTCTTCAAGCTCATTCGAGCCAACGTCCCACCCCCTCTGGTAAGGCTGCTGGCATCTTACCTTTTCGGTCGTACCTTCAAGGTACGTGTTGACGGCGTTTTCTCTGGTGAGCGCCCCATCGCCGCCGGCGTGCCTCAAGGTAGCGTGCTCTCGCCGGGGCTCTACAATTTTTATGCCAGTGATGTCCCTAAAGACCCTGGCACCACCGCAGCGTTATACGCCGACGACACGGCGTTCATCACAAGTTCCTTAAATCCGGACCACGCCGCTATTAAACTTCAGAGGACGCTGGACCTTCTCCCTGACTGGCTGAGCGATTGGAGACTATCCGTCAACGCAGGTAAGTCCCAAGCGCTCGCCGTCACCACGAGAAGAGGGTACCCGGCTCCTCTGAAGATCGGAGACGCCGAAATACCATGGGGGAGGACGGCGAAGTATCTGGGAGTCATCATAGACCGCCGCCTCTCCATGGTCGCCCAGCGCCAGTCAGCCGTGGCAAAAGCCAAATCGGCGACTGCCCTACTACGCCCCGCTTTTACATCTCCACAGATCCCTCTCAACATGCGGATGGCCCTATACAAGACGTACGTAAGGTCCCGCCTCACCTACGCAGCACCTGCGTGGCACCACCTGCTCTCTGCACCCCAGAAAGGGTTGCTGCAGAGGGCCCAAAACCGGGTGCTGCGCTACATTGCGGGTGCCCCCTGGTACGTCCGCAACTCCGCCATCGAGAGGGATCTCCGGATGGAGAGCGTGGAGGCTTTCGTGGCCCGGCTCTCCACGAACATGTTCGCGCGAGCGGATGCCTCGCGCCTGGTCGAGCTAACCGACCTGGCGCCGTGGCACGCCCGCCCGCCCGACCGGCACCGGCTGCCGAGGGACGCCGTCCCTCCAGCAGACCCAGCGGAGCCTCGCGGCCCGCTCCACCGCCCCCGAAGAGGAGGAGCACAGGCACAATGATGCGCCACCCCCGCCCTCGAAGAGGAGGAGCTCAGGCGCAGTGTGCGCCCCGCCGAGGCGCAGGCTAGCGCTCCATCCACCGCTGGATTGCAGCCCCTCCTTCCCCTGCACCGGTAAAAAAAAAAAAAAAAAAAAAAAAACCGAAAACTTAATAAAAACCTACCGGTGCAAATTCTTCTTCCACTCGCCTGGGGCCTGTCGGAGTGGCAGCCCTCTTGCCACCCCGTCGCCTCCGTGGCGAATCTTCCACCCCGCTATAAAAAAGCTGGGGCTCGGAAGTTTATTTTACTCCCACCCCTTTCCCCAGGTCGCTCGTGTCCACGGTCCGGCAAAGCGCGGCACGTGAGGGAGTGGCCCCAAACACGTTTCTCAGCCTCCGGGTCGGGACCCTCGCGTGTCGTTTGGAGCCGACCGCCGGTTCTAGTCGTGCCTGGTTGGCGATTTGGTTTTCCCCAGTTTCGCTCGCTATGGGTTTCCCCCGCGTTCTGCCGCGGGGGGTCTTCCCTTAAAAACTGACATTTGCGCCCAGTACTAGTACTGGGTGCGTCATCCCTTTTAAATCACCCCACGTAGAGGGGCAAAGCCCCTGACCGTGGTTCCCCGCCCAAGGCCCCTTTCAAGGGCCCGGCGTGAGATTACGAGTCCAAAATATTTAATTAAATACATATTGATCGTCCTGTCTCCCGTTGCGCGCGCGTCTGCAGTTGCTCCGTAGTCTCTACGTCGTAGCTCTGCCTACGTGCCGCTACGTGTCGACCCCGTTCTAGTGCAGTGCCTACAAACTCCTGATAGCGATCGTCAATTCACATCCTACTTCGTGAGAATAGGCTGTGGATTGACGCCTTGCTGGGGAGTTGCCCTGCCCTTGGCCTCCCGCTGGGATTTAATCCCAGTGTAGGGTCACGGAGAGACAGCCCCCCTAAGTGTGTGTGCCGTCCGTGTACGTACACTTAGTGTTTGTTTTAGACCGCGTTTACGTGAGTACTTTTATTTTTGTTTGTATACGTGCAACTGTTACCGTTTCCGTGTGACTTTTGTGTTTATGTTGATTGCTGTGCCAATTGTGAATTGACAATGACTGTGTGTGACCCGCGGCTACCCAGCCGCGCCTACCACTGCGACCGCGCCGACTCGGAATCGACGCACAGCCCGGCCTCATCGAGGTCCAGCTCGCGTTCGACCCCGGTCCGCGCGCATCACCGCCTGAACACCGAGCCTAGCTTGTGCGGAGAGGACACCGCCCGCCCCGGGCCGTCTTCGGCATTCTCGCGGGGGTGTACTGTTACCCCCCCGCCCCAATGCCCTCCGACGGTGGCCCGAGGCGAGTTCGGGCTCCCTCCCCGTGCAGCCGAACAGTGCCCGTCCACACCGAAGCGCCCATCGCGCCGTACTGCGCGGGTGAGCGATTCTCGCTGCCCTGCCGCACCCCTTGGGCAACCTAATGCCTACCAAGCGGGTACATCCCGCGATTCTGCGGGCTCAGCCGCGCCGCTACACTACCGCGGTTACACCGCGATCACCCGATGTCTCGCCGGCTCCTTTGCCGCGGGACACTCACCGTGCCGCAACATATGCGGTAACCAAACACCGCCCTTGCACGTTTCCGCCACCACTCATCGACTTCATAGTCGTTGACTACCCTGCACCACCACAGGCCTACCACAGTGGCCGCCAACTGACATACGCCGAGGTGAGTGCAACAACCACTGATGTAGTAAATACTACACCCCTCGTTCCGGCGCCGACGACTACAGCTACGTCGCAGCCCTCTACCTCTCGTTTTCCGCCCCTGATCGTAGAGAAAATCGACGACTGGGTGCGCCACTTCCGCAAACTCCGGGACATTTTAGGGCACCCTCCGAACGCCACAAGCAACGGTCGTGTGAATCGCATCGTGCCCCAAAGCGAACTAGAACACAGGACCGTTAAACGCTACCTTACGAACCTGGAGAAGCACGGTCTCGCCTCCTGGTTCTCGTACTCGCTGCCGCAGGACCGAGCTATCAAGGTAGGAATTAGAGGCCTACCTGCCGCTACCAACACCGAAGACATCCGGGCCGGACTCGCCGAACTAGGGTACGTGGCGGAATACGTCTCCTTAGTCCCGGTGAAGTCCGAACCCTCCGGGTGCATTTTCTTTGCCCGCATTACCAGGGCCCCAGACGTCGTACCCGGCATATATAAAGTCTCTGAACTTTTAAATATGCCGGGAGTCGCCATCGAAGCCTGGCGGGGCAGCAACAGCCCAGCCCAGTGCCGTCGATGCCAACAATTCAGGCACTCAAGCCACAACTGCCACCGTAGGGTGGCCTGTATCCGATGTGCCGGAGAGCACAACGTGCGGGACTGCCCCCGCCCTTCTGACGAGCCGCCCACCTGCGTAAACTGCAGCGGGGCCCACCTTGCTAACAGCCGGCAATGCCCGGCCTACCGCAAAGCAGCCCGGAGGCTGCGAGCAGACCATGCCCGCACTTCCTCACCCTGCACAAACAGGGACACGCCCATACCGGAGCAAGAGGTCCCGCCCCCTCCGCCAACTTCAACATCACTGATGGCGGAGGCTAACGATAGCACCTCCAGGTATGTCGCCCCCTCAGATATCGACTTCCCCTCGCCCACACCGAGGAAGAAGAAGAAGCCCAACTTCTACTTCGGGTTTCCCCTGCGTTCTGTCGCGGGGGCTCATCCCTAAAAACAGGCTTATGCGCCCAGTATTCGTACTGGGCGTAACTTTTGGAACTTCTCATGTAGAGGGGCAAAGCCCCTGGTCATGATTCCCCGCCCAAGGCCCCTTTCAAAGGGCCCGGCGCGTGACGACGTAAGCGATCCGAATCCAAAATATACATTCCTAATCGAATAGTGTGTTTCACTAACTACTATTACCAGAACTCTACAAGTGGTACTCAGTACTGCCACATTAGTAACACAAAATTCGAGCTAATATGCGAACTTCTAGCCTTTGGTCGATTGGTTTTTTGGTAAACCTTGAAACTTCAGGTCATCTTATTCCGCGACAAGACGCGACGCGAAGCGATGCTGTATTTTTAAGAGAGCTTTTCAAAATTTAACTTTATTTTGTACAGAAAAAAATACACGTTACATTGCAAAAGATTTCTGACTTTCATTGACTTGACATTCTAACTCTTCTTATCTTAAAAATGTAGCGCAGCGTCGCGACTCGCGTTTATCCCTCCTATAGGTACTTTAAACGAGACATCTTGTATGTTTATAATCGGTTTCTCGAAAACGGGTGTATTACGATGAAATTTAGTATGGTACAGGGAATTTCTGAGCAGAAAGGTCGATCTACCTAGCTGAGAAACTGCGAATTTTTAAGCTATATACGTGTCTTTCGTCGTGCAGAGCAACAATATATATCAATAATTTCGACTGATAATGTCAGTCCAATTGGCAGTTTGGTACGCCTATGTAATGGCAAATACTTGTACTATTATTTATTCTGTGGTAACGGGTTCGGAAAGTGATGGATTCGAATTCCGGTCAGATAAATATTTTTGTGTTTTTTTTTTTTATTATTTATCAAAAGTCCGACAAAGCTCGATTAGCCAGGTACTTACAGAGAACAATCTTATGGTAATATCCAATATTATGCAGCATTGTTTCAAAGGTTCACTTCTGCTGAATAAAACCTGCATTAATATTACAATTAAGACCCGAATCCCGATACGCTAAAACTGTGAAACTGGTATTCTCGTAAACGTTATACCAACGTAAAACGCGCTCCGATTGGTCGAAACTTCATAAAATCAGTTTACGATAACATGTCGCTTCACTTACAATCCAATCAAAGTAAAATGAAAGTCTGCTTTAAATACGAGAATTGAGATTCTGGTTTCTACCTAACCTGCGTGCGCGAGCACGACAGACATACAATCGAACCGATATTCGAAGCACGAGAATCGGGGCCCAGAGCCCTCCAAGGTTCGGAATTTTATACGAGGAATGCAAGTACGCAAGACCAGGAATGCAAGTATAATCTCCTCTGGTGTCACGAGTGTCCATGTGCGGTGGCGAACCGTCCACGTCTTCTCGTTCCGATTTTATAAAAACAAAAGGTTGCGAGGGCTAACGATGCCCCTAAACATTCGCACAACAATTATAAAAAAAGATAAAAAGTATCCTATATCCTTTCTCAGACTCTAGACCCGCTATCCCCAACCCGCGGCCCGCGTGAAATCTGTAACCGTTAGATAAAGTTGTGAAAAAGCGTTCACAATTCCGAAAATCTCACTGAGTGTGCATCATTATTATAATACATATTTGTTATTTTATTTTAGTTTGTGTTGTTCGCTCATCTTAAATGTTTAGTTTCACTCTTTTAACTACCTTGTGTTATTCTATTATTAAATCGAGAAAGAGATGTTCTAGAAATGTATGAGGCGTGGGCCAGCCCTATGTACACTATATGTAAATGTAGCTACATAATATAGTAACTGTTTCCTATCCTTTATTTTATTTTATTTCACTTCGTTTCAATGCACACTTAAAATAAATTCGTCAAGGAGAGCAACACAACGTAAAATAAAACATGGCGGATTAGATCAGAATTAACCAAAGAATATCATTTTGACAATGACATGACTTTTCACAAAGAAAGACGTATGACACTCAAGAAGACGTCTCTTCCTAAAACTATCAACTACGTCAAAAGTCAAGTCAAAACAACTGTCATGGCCGCCCTAAAATAGGGTTCTCGCATTAAAAAACTCTTCAAATAATCATTTTTGTACGCACGTACCCTTCTTCAAATTACTTTTTTTGTATTTTTATGAAATTCCCTTATATTTTTCCTATTTACCTATGTGGTGTACATAGAGCTGGCCCAAAATCAAACATCTCTTTTAAACAACATATTTTTTTGCCCCTAAAAAATTTTGGTTGCGGCCCGCGACACCAGAAGTACAACGGGTTTGTGGCCCGCGTAAAAAAAAGGTTGGGGACCACTGCTCTAGACTATCTGTGTACCGAATTTCATTTAAATCGGTTCTGTAGTTTTGGCGTGAAAGACGGACAAATATACACACTTTCCCATTTATAATATTAGTATGGAAGTACGGCTTTTCTGGTTCATTTTTTCTTTGGCCTCTAAGCAGTAAGCTTCAAACACGCAAGAAAAGACGATTGACGCTGAACATACAGTCGTACAAGGATCTTTTGCACTTGGATGGGGGCGTGAGTGTCGCAAATAAGAACAATACTAATTATTACTAAAAGTGAAATTTTACAAGACGGCGATGTTAGTACTGATTTTATCCACGTGCCAAAAGGTAAGTGTCGCAACTACAAAACAATACTTAATACTAAAAGTGACATTTTACAAGACGGCGATGTTAGTTCTGATTTTGTCCACGTGCCAAAAGATCCTTGTCAGACTGTAATGAATACTGATCCCACGGTCAAGGCGAAAGCTATTAATTACATAATGTTTGTTGTCAAAATTAATGACAAGCTGAGGTTATCTGATTATACTACGCATCAGATGACCTTAACCATGGCCTTTAAACACGTGCAGAACTAATAAACGCTACTTAATATTAGGATTCCCCTAAAGACCTCGTAATTTAAGTACAGTTTAAGTATACGGCGCGCCGTATTACAGTCCGCCGGCGGGATCAGTATTCATTACAGTCTGACAAGGATCTTTTGGCACGTGGACAAAATCAGAACTAACATCGCCGTCTTGTAAAATTTCACTTTTAGTAATAATTAGTATTGTTCTTATTTGCGACACTCACGCCCCCATCCAAGTGCAAAAGATCCTTGTACGACTGTATGTTCAGCGTCAATCGTCTTCTCTTGCGTGTTTGAAGCTTACTGCTTAGAGGCCAAAGAAAAAATGAACCAGAAAAGCCGTACTTCCATACTAATATTATAAATGGGAAAGTGTGTATATTTGTTTGTCTTTCACGCCAAAACTACAGAACCGATTTAAGACCAGGTAGACCAAGCGAAATAGGCATTTAACGCTTCCAAGAGTTGCCCGCAATTGCCGCAAAGCGAGCCGCGCGCCTACGTCGCCGGCGTGAACTTACATGAACCCAAAGTGTTACAGTGTAGTCGTGTCGGCAGTAGGTCAATTTATTTTATTATTTGCATTGAAAAAGATAATAAAATTCATAGATAACTGTTTTAATGCAACACATAGCACACATAATTTGAATAGATATTATAGGTACCTAAGTAAAAAATGCTTAAATTTTATTCAATTACTAGCTTTTCCCCGCGACTTCGTCCGCGTGGAATAGTTTCTTTAGGATATCGCTAAAATTTACCCGCGACTTTCTTTACGTAGAAGGAGAAGCGCTTTCACCTCACGACTACCCGCCCGCGCCGCGCGCCGTACTATAGCGCGCATGATTATTTTATTACTGCGATATCTTCTAAAATACTTATTGAAATCAAATGATGTAAACGGCAAATTTCTTCTAGATTAAATGCTTGTAATGAATAACGTATTTACTTGGATAAGGATTAATATAATCTTTATGAAAACACCTTCAGAAATAATGCTTACTTTTAGAACAAATTTGGTTAGTATAAAAAGGTTATAGTGAGCCAACCTTAAAAGATAGACATATACTGTCGCGGACTTTTTTTTAGAACTTTTAAAGGGGAACAATTCTGCCATACATCATTTTAGCGAAACTTTAACCGTTTTCGCAGCGTACGCAGCGAAAGCTCTCAAAAGGAAAAAAAGACCCCCGATTTTGTAACATTCTTGAATGGTGCTCCGCTCGTATTGAGCTTAGCATGATGTTATAATATAGCCTAAAGCCTTCCTCGATAAGTGGACTATCCAACACAAAAAGAATTTTTCAATTCGTACCAGTAGTTCCTGAGATTAGCGCGTTCAAACAAACAAACAAACTCTTCAGCTTTATAATATTAGTATAGATTTTGACAGTTTCTATGCAGTGTGTTCTGTTACAAGTATAAAAACACGCTGTGTTCGATGTGTGCATGGAGACGAGTACCTATCGTTAGCTCGTGTGGTCACTAAAGTACGTGTCGTTTCGTGAGATAAAAATACTGTATCAGATACATAGGTGTTGACGATTTGATGGTACCTACTTAGGCAGACACTTGCAAAAAATGTATTCCTACTGCCGAGTCCGCACGTTTGCCACTTGCCGCAAAATCCAAACTTCCACAAACGTTTGACTTTTTGAAAATCCGGATTTTTGAATTTTTTCTCCCAAAAATCCGGATTATCCGGATAATTCAGATTTTTTCATTTTTTTTAATTTGTTGCATATTTTTAAAACTTCAATGTTTATTTTACTACTATTTTGTAGCAAAAATTACACTCATTAGTAAAAAAAAACAGTTACTTTTTTATAATTTAATTTAAATAAATTCTTATTTTAAGTTGTAAGTATTAGAATTACAATCTGAATAAATAAAAACATAATGAGATTATATCAAAATTATATACTTAATTATATTTATTTTTTCATTTTTATAAATATTTTTGATTACGTTTGAAATCCTAGAATGTTCAGTTTTATAGTTAGTATTTTATTTTGAATAAGGTATGTATATATTGTTATTTACTAAATGTTCCAGCAGTAAAGAATTATAAAAAAGTGGAATAGCCTGTGATCTTTTTAACGCTTTTTTTACATAATTATCTACGCTACAGTTCACCACTACCGTTTTCGTAAAGTTCCATTTCTATGAGAAAGTACTAACGTAGGAAAATTATTACAGTTTAATAAAACGTAGGAAACTGAAAATCCTTTAAATTGAGATCCGGGGAGTGAAGACAAATCATTTGAAGTATGGGGCTGAACAAATAATTTTGTATGGACGAAATTGGACCACTTTTGAGTTATTGAAAGTAAAAACCACCCACCTATTTGGGTAATAATTAAACACGTAAATTGTGCTTTTAATTCCCTCCGTAACTAACAGAAGTACAATTAACAATTCTAAGCACAATTTAAAATCTGTAACTATTGTAAGATCTTTATTTTAACATTTTACTTACAAATAAACAGTAACATCTTACTCTTTATTGCACTTTGAAGTTTCCGCTATAAGATGAAAACTACATTATTTAAAAAAATAACAGTGGTTTACACAAATCGTTGGTGCTATTTTTGGCACCTATATCTTATCTTTAAAATATTATCTAAAAAATAATGATTTCTACGCAAAAACAGGAGCGTTGATTTTCATTTAGTTTTGCTACTGACTCGTTAGTTTAGGTTAGTTTAGTTCAATCAAATTAATTTTAATAATAAAAAAAAATATATTACTTTCATTCATTCGGAAAAACTCTCTCTAATCTTAAACCAACCAGTCAGGTATTATCGACTCCAAAACTTCTTCCCAAACTTTTTAAGAATTTATTCTGATATCATAGAGATAAGATTTAGGTATTTGGACTTAGATATTCATTATTTAGAAGATAATTAAATATAGTTAAACCACTACATTTCTTTTTAAGCTGTCATATTAATTTGGCATTCTATGATTGTAGAAATTAAAATTGCAATAATATGTTTTGACTTTCGTTAGTACGAATTCAATTAATAATAAATATAAATATACAAAGCTTTAATTGGGTTTGGATTTGCTTATTATACTTCTTACTACTTGTGCAATTAAAACTGAAACCATATTCAGTGTTTTTATAAATTGGATCACCTATTACTGAACTGTACTACTACTAAAAAATATAAAATGGTAAGTATCTTAGAAACAGTCCATACATATACATATATAGCGACCATAATATTTTAGCAGATCTTCATCCCTCGCATCTCCATTTAATGGATTGACTATGTTCTACCAAATAACTTGAATAAATGGAAAAATGTGTCAACAATTTCAACAGGACAAAAAAATAATAATATCAAATTATCCAAAGGCATGGATTTAAACTCACGACAAAACAATTAAATTTTGGATGTGAAAATACCGAATATTGAATACTAAATTACCATGTTGGCTAAAGAATGTAAGGAATAAAAATTTACAAATCTGGTGACTAAGTAATACGACTGAATATTCCAAACTGGCAGACATATATTATATTAGCGAACAAATAACCATCTTGGCGACAATTTGTGAGTACACATTTAATTTAAGAATAGGCACATATATTTTCCCTAATGTAGGTAACTCAAAAAACATACAAGCAGCAAAACCAGCGCACATAAAAAAAAACATAAAGAAGCGTACAAAATTCCCAATTTTTAATTTTCCTCGATTTTAGGGGGGTGTAGATATTGTGTAAATTGATTTTGAAATTTAAAAATAACGGATATTCATTTTTCGCAAAATTAACATAGGTATCATTACCAGGTTTTTGGGGGTGCTGGGTACGAAAATGGCATTCATTTTGAAATTCCAATATGGCGGACATACTTAATTTTATAAAAATAATATGGTTGTCCTTTTGTTGGTTTCTGGGGGTGCTGATTACAAAAAAGTCATCCATTTTAAATTTCCTTAGTAACCCCGCAACCTCATATTTTCTTCATGATGGAAGAAAAAGAAATTTGAAAATCTTGAATTTTCCAAAATTTCCATAGCTTTATACATCCCTCGTATCTCAATGTAGAGCATTTTTTTTATAAAATTGATTCTATCTCGGAAACGGTGCATCCTATTGAAAAAATAATGAAAATTTCCTCCCTTTAAGAACCCCGCAACACCATATTTTCTTCACGATGGAAGAAAAAGAAATTTGAAAAAGAAAAAAAAATCCTGAATTTTCCAAAATTTCTATAGCTTTATACACTGTTTGTGTCAAAGTAGAACATTGCCATATTTTTTTTCTAAAATCGCTTCTATTTTAGAAACGGAAAAATAATACTATTACTGGAAAAATAATAAAAATTTCCTCCCCCTTAACTTCCTTCCTTCCCCCGGAAATCGCATATTTTTTTCATGAATGCCAAAAAAAGAAATTTGAAAATCCTGAATTTCGAAAAGTTTCTATAGCTTACATAGCTGGTACCTCTACAAACTACATGTTAATTTTACGAAGATTGGATAGTCTCCATTTTGGAAAATGAAATTGGAAGACAATTTTATAATCAGCATATGAAACATGGAAAAAGACATCCATTTTTAATAAAAAAAAATATACGCCATTTTGGAATTTTAAAACGGATTTTATTTTCATATTATTCTGCACCCCCAAAAACCTTGAAAACGATACCCATACCAAAGAAAAAAAAACCTCCAATAGTATCCAAAACTGGGATTTTCCGTAGCTTGCAAATAGAATTTTTAGCAGCTATTAATTTATCAATCAAATCTTTATTAGCTACTTACATGGTATAATGGTCACCAACTCATCGGTGCTAATTGGATTAAATTTCGCTACTTTTTATCTGCCGATTTTTGTATTTTTTGTCACTTGAGTGATTTCACCAGTTTGGTAATTCGCTGCCAAATTCAGCAATACAGTATGCTCACGTACAGTCACCAACTTATTTTTTGTTCACTCGATTAATTATATCCCTTATTCAAATATTGTACGTCTAGAGTACATACTAATTACAATTAAAATATGTAATTTTCATAGTAGTAACCAAGATTCGAAAAACTCGAAAAATCCGGATTTTTAAATGAAAATCCGGATTTTTCGAATTTTTCGAATTTCGAAGTATCCGGATTGCAACCCCTACTTGCGAGTGACTTGGTGTGTTCTGCAAAGGCAAGCATGACGGATGTTGAGCACGTATCCTTATATTTTATTGTAAACTAGCTGATGCCCGCAACTTCGTTTGCATAGAACTAACGAAAACGGAACCCTGTTTTTTTTAAACGGAACCCTAAAATAAAAGTAGCCTATGTTAGACCTTATAACGTCAGCTATCTGCCAGTGAAAGTCCCATGAAAATCGGTTCAGCAGTTTCCGAGATTAGCCGGAACAAACAGACAGACAGACCGACAGACAGACAGACGGACAGATTAGTATAGAGCTGTTAATTTTAAATTACAATCAGACACTTCAATTTTATTTATCTGTATAGATAGAACAGCCTCCGTGGTCTAGTGGTTAGAGCTTGGCTCTCGACTCGGAGGTCGTAGGTTCTAATTTCGATTCCCGCACTGGAACAACAAAAATTGTTGTTTCCAAGTTTGGTTAGGACAATGCAGGCTGATCACCTGATTGTCTGACAAGAAAGATGATCCATGCGTCGGATGGGCAGGTAAAAAGTCGGACCTGCGCCTCATCTCTCGTCAGTCGTGTCGGTTATCCGTCCCCCTGGATTACGAGAGTAAAAAAAAGAGTGCCTTTGTGTACTGCGCACACACTTGGGCACTATAAAAATACTCCTGTGTAACTGGCTAGGCTACAATAAAACCAGCCACCGTCACCGAAATCGGCGTGGGGAGTTATTTATTATTATTATTGTAAAAACAGAAATCGAAATAAAAAGAAACGAAAAGTACGGCAAAGAAGATGGTAGATGTTACAAATTCATAAAAACTGTTTACTGGCTTATTCAATAATGTACTAAGGCTACTCCACGCATCAGCTACTTTTTTCTCATAATACCCAACACAATAATATATCTACGGACGCTTCACACCAAGTCAATCTGGTCCCGTGGTAAGTTCTCGAAGAACTTGTGTTACGGGTACCAGACAACAGAAATATATTTAATAATTTTTATATTATACACATATTTAAGATTTTTATTGTATTATACACATATTTAATGCACATTCATGACCCAGGAACACAGAATTTTTTTTTTGTTCCTTCAGCGGGATTCGAACCCGCGACCCCCGGCTTGAGCACCAACACGCTCAACCACTGAGCCACAGAGGTCGTCTCATCTGGCAAAAGCAACGACGTGGCGACGATAATGTTATTGTGTATGGTTATATGTATAACTAGCCGATGCCCGCAACTTCGTTTGCGCCTAACTGACGGAAGCGGAACCCTATTTTTTAAACGGAACCCTAAAATAAAAGTAGCCTATATTAGACCTTATGACATCAGCTATTTGCCAGTGAAAGTCCCGCGAAAATCGGTCCAGCCGTTTCAGAGATTAGGCGGAACAAACAGACAGACAGACCGACAGACAGACAGACGGACAGACATTTTTAAAAATTGGTATTTTATTGTAATTGTAAGTACCGAATATACTTTCAGATGCATTATGTGAAAAGCTGTTAATTTGAAGTTACAAACAGACACTTCATTTTTATTTATCTGTATATAGATGTAGTTCAAAAATTAAAAGAAGCATAAAAAATACAAAACAAACTTTCCTATAGATTTTTATTGTATTATATGTCCATGACCCGGGAACACAGGAAACTTTTTGTTCCTTCGGCGGGATTCAAATCCGCGACCCCCGGCTTGAGCACTAACACGCTCAATCACTGAGCCACAGAGGTCGTCTCATCAGGCAAAAGAAACGACGCGGCGACGATAAAATGTAACATCTTATTGTGTATGGTTACATGTATAACTAGCTGATGCCCGCAACTTCGTTTGCGCAGATCTAACGAAAGCGGAACCCTATTTTTTTAAACGGAACCCTAAAATAAAAGTAGCCTATGTTAGACCTTATAATATCAGCTATCTGCTAGTGAAAGTCCCGTGAAAATCGGTCCAGCCGTTTCAGAGATTAGCCGGAACAAACAGACAGACAGACAGACGGACAGACAAAAATTTTAAAAATTGGTATTTTATTATAAGTACCGAATATACTTTTAGATTCCTTATATGAAAAGCTGTTAATTTGAAGTTACAAACAGACACTTCAATTTTTTTTATCTGTATAGAATTAGTTCAAAAATAAAAAGAAACATAAAAAAATACAAAACAAACTGACTTTCCTTTAGATTTTTATTGTATTATACATATCCATGACCCGGGAACACAGGAAACTTTTTGTTCCTTCGGCGGGATTCAAACCCGCTACCCCCGGCTTGAGCACCAACACGCTCAATCACTGAGCCACAGAGGTCGTCTCATCTGGCAAAAGCAATGACGCGGCGACGATAAAATATAACATGTTATTGTGTATGATATGTATAATTTAGTTCAAAAATAAAAAAAAACAAAACAAACTGACTTTCCTACACTGCGTTAGAAACGAAAGAATTGTTCGATAAATACGCGGGTAAGCCGTGCGCTAGCAAAACTGACATAGGTCTGTCCTCGTCAACGCCTAGCGGGCGACTGTGGGGCGACTCAAGCGGCTTACGCACGCTGCATTTCTGTACGGTTTGTACACCTTGAGATGCTATGCTGCTATATGCTGAATGCTGAATGCTGAGTAAAACTAAGTTGCTGCTGCTAATGTATATATTTGCTAAGATAAAAGATAAAATGCTAATGCTATATTATGCTAATGAGTTACACTAGTCCGCAATGCGCGACGGTTTTGCGTGAACTGATCTTAACACTAAAGTTAAGTCTAAAATGAGCGCGCACGTGAAATATACAAAATGATGATGATGCGTTTATATTTTGGACTTTGTACGGTTGCACCGTACAATTTCAATAATTATTTAATGTTAAAATAATTAAACCAACATGCAAAATGTAACCACAAATTATTCTTCTTTAAGTTATTAGCTTTTCGTAGATATGATTTTTGAAAGTAAAACTATCATGAACTTCATGAACAAAAAGAAAAATATTCAAATTTAGCCTCCTCTTCGGAATTATTTTTGATCGAGTGAAGTTTTCAATATTATGTTTTGAACCACAAATTGTAAAAGAACATTAAGTAAACAACAATGTGTATTTTTTTTGGCTTTTTAAAGTTACTATTTGTTTGTTTATTATCGATTCAAAGTCATGTAAAATTGGGTCTACACGGCCTTAAATGAAATTCGGTACACAGATAGTCTAGAGTCTGAGAAAGGATATAGGATACTTTTTATCTTTTTTTATAATTGTTGTGCGAATGTTTAGGGGCATCGTTAGCCCTCGCAACCTTTTGTTTTTATAAAATCGGAACGAGAAGACGTGGACGGTTCGCCACCGCACATGGACACTCGTGACACCAGAGGAGATTATACTTGCATTCCTGGTCTTGCGTACTTGCATTCCTGGTATAAAATTCCGAACCTTGGAGGGCTCCTGGGCTCACTCGGCAAAACACAACGCAAGCGTTACATCACGCTGGTATTCTGTGAGGCCGTGGTATTTATCCGGTCGAACCAATTATTCTCCCACGTTTAAGGCCGCGTGGACCCAATTTTACATGACTTTGAATCGATAATAAACAAACAAATAGTAACTTTAAAAAGCCAAAAAAAATACACATTGTTGTTTACTTAATGTTCTTTTACAATTTGTGGTTCGAAACATAATATTGAAAACTTCACTCGATCAAAAATAGTTCCGAAGATAGGCTAAATTTAAATATTTTTCTTTTTGTTCATGAAGTTCATGATAGTTTTACTTTCAAAAATCATATCTATGAAAAGCTAATAACTTAAAGAAGAATAATTTGTGGTTACATTTTGCATGATGGTTTAATTATTTTAACATTAAATAATTATTGAAATGCAGCGTGCGTAAGCCGCTCGAGTCGCCCCACAGTCGCCCGCTAGGCGTTGACGAGGATAGACGAGATATGTCAGTTTTGCTAGCGCACGGCTTACCCGCGTATTTATCGCACAATTCTTTCGTTTCTAACGCAGTGTAGGATAGTCAGTTTGGTTTGTTTTTTTTATTTTTGAACTAAATTATACATATCATACACAATAACATGTTATATTTTATCGTCGCCGCGTCATTGCTTTTGCCAGATGAGACGACCTCTGTGGCTCAGTGATTGAGCGTGTTGGTGCTCAAGCCGGGGGTCACGGGTTTGAATCCCGCCGAAGGAACAAAAAGTTTCCTGTGTTCCCGGGTCATGGATATGTATAATACAATAAAAATCTAAAGAAAAGTCAGTTTGTTTTGTATTTTTTTATGTTTCTTTTTATTTTTGAACTAATTCTATACATTCTATACAGATAAATAAAATTGAAGTGTCTGTTTCTAACTTCAAATTAACAGCTGTTCATATAAGGAATCTAAAAGTATATTCGGTACTTATAATAAAATACCAATTTGAAAACATTTTTGTCTGTCCGTCTGTCTGTCTGTCTGTCTGTTTGTTCCGGCTAATCTCTGAAACGGCTGGACCGATTTTCATGGGACTTTCACTAGCAGATAGCTGATATTATAAGGTCTAACATAGGCTACTTATATTTTAGGGTTCCGCTTTCGTTAGATCTGCGCAAACGAAGTTGCGGGCATCAGCTAGTTATACATATAACCATACACAATAACATGTTACATTTTATCGTCGCCGCGTCGTTTCTTTTGCCAGATGAGACGACCTCTGTGGCTCAGTGATTGAGCGTGTTAGTGCTCAAGCCGGGGGTCGCGGGTTTGAATCCCGCCAAAGGAACAAAAAGTTTCCTGTGTTCCCGGGTCATGGACATAATATAATACAATAAAAATCTATAGGAAAGTTTGTTTTGTATTTTTTTATGCTTCTTTTTATTTTTGAACTAAATCTATATACAGTCTACAGATAAATAAAAATGGAGTGTCTGTTTGTAACTTCAAATTAACAGCTTTTCACATAATGCATCTGAAAGTATATTCGGTACTTACAATAAAATACCAATTTTTAAAAATGTCTGTCCGTCTGTCTGTCTGTCTGTCGGTCTGTCTGTCTGTCGGTCTGTCTGTCTGTTTGTTCCGGCTAATCTCTGAAACGGCTGGACCGATTTTTGCGGGACTTTCACTGGCAGATAGCTGATGTCATAAGGTCTAATATAGGCTACTTTTATTTTAGGGTTCCGTTTAAAAAATAGGGTTCCGCTTCCGTCAGTTAGGCGCAAACGAAGTTGCGGGCATCGGCTAGTTATACATATAACCATACACAATAACATTATCGTCGCCACGTCGTTGCTTTTGCCAGATGAGACGACCTCTGTGGCTCAGTGGTTGAGCATGTTGGTGCTCAAGCCGGGGGTCGCGGGTTCGAATCCCGCTGAAGGAACAAAAAAAATTTCTGTGTTCCTGGGTCATGAATGTGTATTAAATATGTGTATAATACAATAAAAATCTTAAATATGTGTATAATATAAAAATTATTAAATATATTTCTGTTGTCTGGTACCCGTAACACAAGTTCTTCGAGAACTTACCACGGGACCAGATTGACTTGGTGTGAAGCGTCCATAGATATATTAATGTGTTGTGTATTATGAGAAAAAAGTAGCTGATGCGTGGAGTAGCCTTAGACATTATTGAATAAGCCAGTAAACAGTTTTTATGAATTTGTAACATCTACCATCTTCTTTGCCGTACTTTTCGTTTCTTTTTATTTCGATTTCTGTTTTTACAATAATAATAATAAATAACTCCCCACGCCGATTTCGGTGACGGTGGCTGGTTTTATTGTAGCCTAGCCAGTTACACAGGAGTATTTTCATAGTGCCCAAGTGTGTGCGCAGTACACAAAGGCACTCTTTTTTTTTACTCTCGTAATCCAGTGGGACGGATAACCGACACGACTGACGAGAGATGAGGCGCAGGTCCGACTTTTTACCTGCCCATCCGACGCATGGATCATCTTTCTTGTCAGACAATCAGGTGATCAGCCTGCATTGTCCTAACCAAACTTGGACACAACATTTTTTGTTGTTCCAGTGCGGGAATCGAAATTAGAACCTACGACCTCCGAGTCGAGAGCCAAGCTCTAACCACTAGACCACGGAGGCTGTTCTATTTACAATAAAATATAAGGATACGTGCTCAACATCCGTCATGCTTGCCTTTGCAGAACACACCAAGTCACTCGCAAGTAGGGGTTGCAATCCGGATACTTCGAAATTCGAAAAATTCGAAAAATCCGGATTTTCATTTAAAAATCCGGATTTTTCGATTTTTTCGAATCTTGGTTACTACTATGAAAATTACATATTTTAATTGTAATTAGTATGTACGACGTACATTATTTGAATAAGGGATATAATTAATCGAGTGAACGAAAAATAAGTTGGTGACTGCACGTGAGCATACTGTATTGCTGAATTTGGCAGCGAATTAATATGTAATGTTGGCGACTAAATTACCAAACTGGTGAAATCACTCAAGTGACAAAAAATACAAAAATCGGCAGATAAAAAGTAGCGAAATTTAATCCAATTAGCACCGATGAGTTGGTGACCATTATACCATGTAAGTAGCTAATAAAGATTTGATTGATAAATTAATAGCTGCTAAAAATTCAATTTGCAAGCTACGGAAAATCCCAGATTTGGATACTATTGGAGGTTTTTTTCTTCTTTGGTATGGGTATCGTTTTCAAGGTTTTTGGGAGTGCAGAATAATATGAAAATAAAATCCGTTTTAAAATTCCAAAATGGCGTATATTTTTTTTTTATTAAAAATGGATGTCTTTTTCCATGTTTCATAATTATGCTGATTATAAAATTGTCTTCCAATTTCATTTTCCAAAATGGAGACTATCCAATCTTCGTAAAATTAACATGTAGTTTGTAGAGGTACCAGCTATGTGAGGTATAGAAACTTTTCGAAATTCAGGATTTTCAAATTTCTTTTTTTGGCATTCATGAAAAAAATATGCGATTTCCGGGTTAAGGGGGAGGAAATTTTTATTATTTTTCCAGTAATAGTATTATTTTTCCGTTTCTAAAATAGAAGCGATAATCGCTTCTATTTTAGAATTATTCTCTATATATAATATCTATTTTAGAAGAAAAAAAATATGGCAATGTTCTACTTTGACACGAACAGTGTATAAAGCTATAGAAATTTTGGAAAATTCAGGATGTTCAAATTTCTTTTTCTTCCACCGTGAAGAAAATATGGTGTTGCGGGGTTCTTAAGGGGAGGAAATTTTCATTATTTTTTCAATAGGATGCACCGTTTCCGAGATAGAATAAATTTTATAAAATAAAAATTAAATGCTCTACATTGAGATACGAGGGATGTATAAAGCTATAGAAATGTTGGAAAATTCAGGATTTTCGAATTTCTTTTTCTCTCATCTTGAAGAAAATATATGGTTACGGAGTTATTAAGGGGGAGGTAATTTTCATTATTTTTCAAGTAGGATGCACCGTTTCTGAGATAGAAGCCATTATAGAAAAAAAAATACGATAATGCTCTACTTTGAGACACGAAACGAAAACGAAAACGAGTGTAAAACGCTATAGAAAATTTGTAAAATTTTGGATTTTCAGATTTTTTTTCTTTCATCATGAAGAAAATATGATGTTGCGGGGTTTCTAAGGGGGAGGAAATTTTCATTATTTTTTATTAGGATGCACCGTTTCCGAGATAGAATCAATTTTATAAAAAAAATATAAATGCTCTACATTGAGATACCGGGGATGCATAAACCTATAGAAATGTTGGAATATTCAGGATTTTCAAATTTCTTTTTCTCCCATCATGAAGAAAATATATGGTTGCGGGGTTTTTAAGGGTGAGGTAATTTTCATTATTTATCAAGTAAGATGCACTGTTTCTGAGATAGAATTGATTATAGAAAAAAAATATGGCAATGCTCTACTTTGAGATATTATGAGCGATGTATAAAGCTATGGAAATTTTGGAAAATTCAGGATTTTCAAATTTCTTTTTCTTTCATCATGAAGAAAATTTGAGGTTGCGGGGTTACTAAGGAAATTTAAAATGGATGACTTTTTTGTAATCAGCACCCCCAGAAACCAACAAAGGGACAACCATATTATTTTTATAAAATTAAGTATGTCCGCCATATTAGAATTTCAAAATGAATGTAATTTTCGTAACCAGCACCCCCAATTTAATTTTGCGAAAAATGAATAACCGTTATTTTTAAATTTCAAAATGAATCTACACAATATCTACACCAGCCACCACCACCACCACCAACCCCCCCCCCTAAAGTCGAGGAAAATAAAAAATTGGGAATTTTGTACGCTCCTTTGTTTTTTTTATGTGCGCTGGTTTTGCTGCTTGTATGTTTTTTGAGTTACCTACATTACGGAAAATATATGTACCTATTCTTAAATTAAATGTGTACTCACAAATTGTCGCCAAGATGGTTATTTGTTCGCTAATATAATATCTGTCTGCCAGTTTGGAATATTCAGTGGTATTATTTAGTCACCAGATTTGTAATTTTTTATTCCTTACATTCTTTAGCCAACATGGTAATTTATTATTCAATATTCGGTATTTTCACATCCAAAATTTAATTGTTTTGTCGTGATTGTTTTAAACACTTACGGATTTTGTCGCGGTTTACGTTTTACGGTTACGTTTACGTAACGCGACAAAATCCGTAAGTGTTTAAAACAATGAACAATATTCGCGTAAACATAAGAAATCAATATGTTTTGTCGTGAGTTTAAATACATGCCTTTGGATAATTTGATATTATTTGTTGTCCTGTTGAAATTGTTGACACATTTTTCCATTTATTCAAGTTATTTGGTAGAACATAGTCAATCCATTAAATGGTGATGCGAGGGATGAAGATCTGCTAAAATATTATGGCCGCTATATATGTATATGTATGGACTGTTTCTAAGATACTTACCATTTTATATTTTTTCAGTAGTAGTACAGTTCAGTAATAGGTGATCCAATTTATAAAAACACTGAATATGGTTTCAGTTTCAATTGCACAAGTAGTAAGAAGTATAATAAGCAAATCCAAACCCAATTAAAGCTTTGTATTTTTATATTTATTGAATTCTTACTAACGAAAGTCGAAACATATTATTGCAATTTTAATTTCTGCAATCATAGAATGCCAAAATAATATGGCAGCTTAAAAAGAAATGTAGTGGTTTAACTATATTTAATTATCTTCTAAATAATGAATATCTAAGTCCTAATACATAAATCTTATCTCTATGATATCAGGAAGAAGTTTTGGAGTCGATAATACCTGACTGGTTGGTTTAAGATTAGAGAGAGTTTTGCCGAATGAATGAAGGTAATATTTTTTTTTATTATTAAAATTAATTTGATTGAACTAAACTAACCTAAACTAACGAGTCAGTAGCAAAACTAAATGAAAATCAACGCTCCTGTTTTTGCGTAGAAATAATCTATACTAATATTATAAAGCTGAAGAGTTTGTTTGTTTGTTTGTTTGAACGCGCTAATCTCAGGAACTACTGGTACGAATTGAAAAATTCTTTTTGTGTTGGATAGTCCACTTATCGAGGAAGGCTTTAGGCTATATAGCATCATGCTAAACTCAATACGAGCGGAGTACCAATCAAGAATGTTACAAAATCGGGGGTCTTTTTTTCCTTTTGAGAGCTTTCGCTACGTACGCTGCGGAAACGGTTAAAGTTTCGCTAAAATGATGTATGGCAGAATTGTTCCCCTTTAAAAGTTCTAAAAAAAAGTCCGCGACAGTATATGTCTATCTTTTAAGGTTGGCTCACTATAACCTTTTTATACTTACCAAATTTGTTCTAAAAGTAAGCATTATTTGTGAAGGTGTTTTCATAAAGATGATATTAATCCTTATCCAAGTAAATACGTTATCCCACCAAAAACATTCTGTAAAAAACTAGCCAAGTCTCGATGGAGCTGCTTGTTTATCTCTAAAAAGTAATGAAATCTAGACTAAGTCGTGCCAAGTCTAAGGATCCTTACTGCGATTTATTTATTATTATAGTTAATGTTGTGTGACTTGGCCCTTGAAAATTCTTTATACGTTAGAAGTCAATTTTGTTTACACGTAATGTTATATCAGATTCTGTTGTAACTACCTATGTTTGTTAAGCGAGATAATAGCCCATACTGGTATTGGTAATTGGACGCTAGTGTCTTATTTTAGGCTGTTGTTGATTGTATAACACATGTACTGGAGCAATGGTGTTATGGAGCCCCTTTTGTACCCTTGTGTACTCTTCAACGGCCAAGTCACACAACATTAACTATAATAATAAATAAATCGCAGTAAGGATCCTTAGACTTGGCACGACTTAGTCTAGATTTCATTACTTTTTAGAGATAAACAAGCAGCTCCATCGAGACTTGGCTAGTTTTTTACAGAATGTTTTTGGTGGGATTTCACTTCTTTTTGTAGAAACGTAGGAATATTTATTTATTTTACTAGATTTTAGTGTAATTTGTTTATTTAATTTGTGTAATGTTCGAGTAGAATAAAGTTAATTGTTCGACTATTTCATCTTGTAAACTTGTAAGTATAAGTATAAAAGCCAGTCTAGTCTTATCCAGAGTTTTCCTTTAATTTTATTTTTATGCGTATTAAAATCAGAACGGGAGGCATTCGCCCAGCAGTGGGACGCTACCGGCTAGATTAAATTAGAAGATGTGTCCCACTTCACTGGATTTTTGCAATGACAGTCGATTTTTTATGTACCAATAGTAGAAGGGGGCATTGCCATATCTCTAATCAGCTGAGACTAGCTGAGGGTTCTTCATCAGATACTTCAGACCTTCGATTTTTGACATCAAATGAAGTGGCCCACCAAGTTGAATATTTTTTGTAAAGGCAGTATGTCGATCTCTAATAGTTTGGTTGGGCTCTTGTGTTTTGTAATAAGGGTCACCAGGTACTCCAGATCTTCGATTATCCTAGTTTTTATAGTTTTTCCTTTATGTGGCCATTAAACCCTACCTCTGTACCAAATTTCAGCTCTCTGAGTTTATGGGAAGTACTAGTTCTATTCTGATGATCATGAGTGAGTGACTGGGTGAGTGTCATAAATGCGAAACTTTGCTTTCGTTTAACTTCGGAACTAAATGACCTACAGACTTAAAATTTTGGATTTTAAGTATGTGATTATAATTTACTGGATGACGAAAATTTCTGCGTTCTGGTCTTATCCAGAGGTTCTCAAATAGGGGCCTGAAAATGCGGCGAAATGGTTCCAGTAAATAATGGTACGGCAGTGTTTGCTTCGCGCTCGACTTGGCGGGGGCACTGCCGTGCCCCCAGATCGACGTTCTGGTCTTATCCAGAGGTTCTCAAATAGAGGCCTGAAAATGCGGCGAAATGGTTCCCGTAAATAATGGTACGGCAGTGTTTGCTTCGCGCTTGACTTGGCGGGGGCACTGCCGTGCCCCCAGATCGATTATCCTAGTTTTTATAGTTTTCCCTTTATGTGGCCATTAAACCCTAACTCTGTACCAAATTTCAGCTCTCTGAGTTTATGGGAAGTACTAGTTCTATTTTGATGATCATGAGTGAGTGTATAAGTGAGTGAGTGAGTGTCGTAAATGCGAAACTTTGCTTTCGCTTAACTTCGGAACTAAATGACCTACAGACTTGAAATTTTGGATTTTAAGTATGTGATTATAGCTTACTGGATGACGAAAATTTCTGCGTTCTGGTCTTATCCAGAGGTTCTTAAATAGGGGCCTGAAAATGCGGCGAAATGGTTCCAGTAAAGGATGGTACGGCAGTGTTTGCTTCGCGCTCGGCTTTGGCGGGTGCACTGCCGTGCCCCCAGATATTCATTACAAGCATTTAATCTAGAAGAAATTTGCCGTTTACATCATTTGATTTCAATGAGTATTTTAGAAGATATCGCAGTAATAAAATAATCATGCGCGCTATAGTAAGGCGCGCGGAGCGGGCGGGCAGTCGTGAGGTGGAAGCGCTTCTTCTACGTAAATGAAGTCGCGGGTAAATTTTAGCGATATCCCAAAGTAACTATTCCACGCGGACGAAGTCGCGGGGAAAAGCTAGTTAATTTATATAATATTTTAAAGATAAGATATAGGTGTCAAAAATAGCACCAACGATTTGTGTAAACCACTGTTATTTTTTAAGTAATGTAGTTTTCATCTTATAGCGGAAACTTCAAAGTGCAATGAAGAGTAAGATGTTACTGTTTATTTGTAAGTAAAATGTTAAAATAAAGATCTTACAACAGTTATAGATTTTAAATTGTACTTAGAATTGCTTATTATACTTCTGTTAGTTACCGAGGGAATTAAAAGCACCATTTACGTGTTTAATTATTACTCAAATAGGTGGGTGGTTTTTAATTTCAATAACTCAAAAGTGGTCCAATTTCGTCCATACAAAATTATTTGTTCAGCCCCATGCTTCAAATGATTTGTTTTCACTCCCCGGATCTCGATTTTAAGGATTTTCAGTTTCCTACGTTTTATTAAACTGTATTAATTTTCCTACGTTAGTACTTTCACATAGAAATGGAACTTTACAAAAACGGTAGTGGTGAACTGTGGCGTAGATATGTAAAAAAAGCGTTAAAAAGATCACAGGCTATTCCACTTTTTTATAATTCTTTCTGCTGGAACATTTAGTAAATAACAATATATACATACCTTATTTAAAATAATATACTAACTATAAAACTGAACTGTAGGATTTGAAACTTAATAAAAAAAAATTCTAAAAATGAAAAAATAAATATAATTAAGTATATAATTTTGATATAATCTCATTATGTTTTTATTTATTCAGATTGTAATTCTAATACTTACAACTTAAAATAAGAATTTATTTAAATTAAATTATAAAAAAGTAACTCTTTTCTTTTTACTAATGAGTGTAAGTTTTGATACAACATAGTAGTAAAATAAACATTAAAGTTTTATAAAATATGCAACAAATTTAAAAAAAATGAAAAAATCTGAATTATCCGAATAATCCGGATTTTTAGGAGAAAAATTCGGAAATCCGGATTTTCAAAAAGTCAAACGTTTGTGGAGGTTTGGATTTTGCGGCAAGTGGCAAACGTGCGGACTCGGCAGTAGGAATACATTTTTTGCAAGTGTCTGCCTAAGTAGTTACCATCAAATCGTCAGCACCTACCTGATACAGTATTTTTATCTCACGAAACGACACGTACTTTAGTGACCACACGAGCTAACGATAGGTACTCGTCTCCATGCACACATCGAACACAGCGTGTTTTTATACTTGTAACAGAACGCACTGCATAGAAACTGTCAAAATAATTGAATAAAATTTAAGCATTTTTTACTTAGGTACCTACCTATAATATCTATTCAAATTATGTGTGCTATGTGTTGCATTAAAACAGTTATCTATGGATTTTATTATCTTTTTCAATACAAATAATAAAATAAGATGACCTACTGCCGACACGACTACACTGTAACACTTTGGGTTCATGTAAGTTCACGCCGGCGACGTAGGCGCGCGGCTCGCTTTGCGGCAATTGCGGGCAACTCTTGGAAGCGGTAAATGCCTATTTCGCTTGGTCTACCCGGCCTTAAATGTTCCCTCAAAGCTAATACTCCACTGCACAATTCCACCTTGGTAACTCCTATTATGTAGCCAATATTGAGAGCGCATCAGGCCCATCAAGTACCAGCATACCTTTTCCTATGATTTCAGGACATGCTAAGGACTTAAGACGAAATCGATTAGAAGATAAGTAGGTATTCGGGGCGTCATACTTATAGTCATATAAGTTACCTTAGAGAAGGGAGCGTATTCCCTCTTAAAAGGACGGCAACGCAGTTGCGACCTCCGGTGTTGCGGTTGTCCATGGGCGACGGCAATCGCTTTTCATCAGGCGATCTGTTTACTCGTTTGCCCCATTTTTTTTAAAATAAATACCATCGGACAATCCACAGAACACTTGCATTTATAAATCTGTGTGACAAACTAATCTGCCTTTTGTCTCGAGTTAATAACCCGATGGCAATTACGAAGAATATAAAAAATAAGAATAGGTTCTTACCCGCGATAATACCTAATTACCTATACGACTCCAAATTATTAAAATAAACGATAAGTAATAAAAATTATAATAGATATAACGAAGGGAAATACCGTGAGAAATCCCGAGTATCTTCAATAAATAAAAACCTTATAAAGCCTCGTATCCACTAAGCAACATGTTGAAACACAGTAATAATTCACAGAACTTCTTGCACCTTTTCCACTTTATTAGGTATTTTACATTTATTTATTATACCTATTACATGACCGGTTTCAACTAATTCATCATCAGTATGCTGAGTGCGAGTTTTTGTCGCCTTGAAGAAGTTAACTACAATAATAACATAATATGTATAATAACTCCCCCATACCGATCTCGGTGACGGTGGCCGGTTTCGTTCAAACCAGGCCAGTTACGCAGGAGTAATTTTATAGTGCCCAAGTGTGAGCGCAGTACACAAGAGCATTCTCTCTTCCTTTACGCTCGTAATCCAGTAGGACGACATATCCGACACGACCGGCGAGAGATCAGGCGCAGGTCCGACTTTTTACATGCCCATCCGACGCATGGATTATCTGTCTTGTCAGAAAATCAGATGATCAGCCTACATTGTCATAACCAAACTTGGAACCAACATTTTTGTTGTTCCAACGCGGGAATCGAACCCACGACCTCCGTGTCGAGAGCCAAGCTCTAAACCACTAGACCATGGAGGCTGTTGACTAACTACAATATACATGCATCGAAACAACGCCCCTAGTGGCAAACAATGGTAACTAATTCAATGCCACACAAATTGTCCTGGTGATGACATACCCCCTTACTAATAAACGCTGTTTAAGCTTTGAACAGTTACACAGTGTTTTGTCTCCTTCTATCGAATTAAACATGTCACTTGTGTGTCGTGAACAAAACACTGTATAACTATTCAAAGCTTATACAGCGTTTATTAGTAAGGGGGTAAGTGTAATGTAGAAATGGTGTAATATGAATTTTGCTAAATGAATGTAAAATAATTAATAAAGTGGAGAAATTGCAAGAAGTTCTGTATATTATTAGTTATTACATATAACACTGATTACTGTGTAACATGAATTTCCACCAGGAACCTACTGTATAATCAATAACATATAACATGTTGAAAGTTGGTGCGGTACCTTCGATCATTAGTTGTCGAAGTACGGCACTTTTGTTTACCAACGTTGTCGAATTTATTACTTATCATAATAAGTAACGCCTCCGTGGTCCAGTAGCTTAAAGTTTAGCTCTCGACTCTGGAGGTCATGGGTTCGATCGTCGTGTTGTAACAACAAAAATTTTATTTACAAGTCTTGTTAGGACAATGCAGGCTGATCACCTGATTGTCTGATCCATGCGTCGTCGGATGGGCATGTAAAAAATCGTTCCTGCGCCTGATCTCTCAAAAGTCGTCCCACTGGGTTGCGAGAGCAAAGGAAGAGAGAGTGCTCTTATGTATTGCCCACACACTTGGGTACTATACAAAATTACTCCTGCGTCTGGTTTCGACCGGTTGATGGGGAGCTTACTTATTAAATATTATTATTATAAAATATATTGCACGCCAACTTGCAAGGACGCGCGTAGATTTGCAACGTTTTCAAAAAAATTGAGCGTCAACTGTTGTATGCCAATTGTTGCCTAGTGGATACACGGCTTAAGACAATATTATTTGAGAGTAGAGACGCGCGAAGCCTGCCCGCGGTGGGCTAATCCTGCTCACATTGAATCACTTGTGCCGAATAATATATTTAATAAATTGGCAAATATAAGCTCTCGCGGCCTTTCGTGGTGTCAGAACGTGTCTATATGTAGTGGATACAGGTTTATGCAGTGTTAAAATACAATAGTATTATTAATAAGTTATTACATAGTCTTGTGCATTGTTTTGGACACGTTGGCACGGTAAGTTTCATATTGTTTGTTTATATAGCACTAGCTGATGCCCGCAACTTCGTTTGCATAGAACTAACGGAAACGGAACCCTATCTTTGTAAACGGTACCCTAAAATAGTCTATTTTAGACCTTATAACATTAGCTATTTGCCAGTGAAAGTTCCGTGAAAATCGGTCCAGCCGTTACAGAGATTATCCGGAACAAACAGACAGACAGATAGACGGACAGATAAAAATTCTAAAAATGGATATTTTATTGTAAGTACCGATTATGCTTTCATATTAATTTAGTGAAAAGCTATTACTTAATTTGAAATTTCAAACAGACACTTCAATTTTATTTATCTGTATTGATGATAATCCATGCAACATAAGGGTCAACTTGATTAGATTTTTTATAAGTAACTCGGTTAATCCGTTAGAGATCTACGATGCCCCAGACACACACACACACTTATAACACCCCTCTGTTTTCGTCGGGGGTTAAAAATCTGACGCCTAACAAACCGGCGTCAATTAACGATTGCGTTGTATTTCTCCGAGTTCATAAGGAAACCACAGGGCACAAAGAGTTTTGTGTTTCGCCAATAGGGGATCGGACTACATCTGAAATATTTAGTTTCATTATTATACTCAGAAATATTAAGGCATTACTAGTTGTTAAATGTAAAAAAATATATTATTTTATGTTTAGTTTAGTAATTAGATACATCTAAAAAGTACAAGATTTTTTTTTGCACAATTAGTAAACAGAACCTATATCATTAGTTTACTTACATCATATCTAAAAACATTCATTATGGTAAGTATGAACTTAAACGCACAAATATCGGAGATATTTACAAATATGTTCCTGCAGCCGTATACTTCATACACTTTGACCCAAGAGTGACGTCACTCGTAGGTCGACTTTAGTATGGAGCATTTTTACGAGACTTGCGAAATTTTGTATAGAGGTTAGGGATTTAAATGACCGGCAACACACTAGAAACTCCATTGGTGTTGCGTGTATTGGGATGGGCTGAGTAATCGCTTATCATCAGGTGATCTGTCAGCTAGTTCGGCGGTATTATTAAAAATAGCAATTCAGATTTTTATCATTGAAGTGTACTTAGGAGTTAGGTATTACAAAAATAAACATTACATATTTTTAAGATACAGTTTT
Source organism: Glaucopsyche alexis (assembly GCA_905404095.1). Taxonomy (NCBI): domain Eukaryota; kingdom Metazoa; phylum Arthropoda; class Insecta; order Lepidoptera; family Lycaenidae; genus Glaucopsyche; species Glaucopsyche alexis. The sequence goes on from FR990060.1 coordinate 2,068,592, forward strand.
GTATACTAGCTCATGCCCGCAGCTTCGTTTGCATAGAAGTAACGGAAACGGAACCCTATTTTTGTAAACGGAACCCTAAAATAAAAGTAGCCTATGTTAGACCGTATATAACATCAGCTATCTGCCAGTGAAAGTCCCGTGAAAATTGATCCAGCCGTTTAAGAGATTAGCCGGAACAAACAGACAGACGGACAGACAAAAAATATTAAAGAAATGTATATATTTTATTGTACTTTGAAGAAGAGTAGGTACTGATTACTGACTTGAAGAATACTTAGAAAACACAATATTATATTATTATTACTTAAATTTAGAGTCGGTTAAATTTGGAGAAAATATGCAAAACTTTCTACTGTCAATGAGATAGAAATTGGTCAATACTATTGTTTTTATTGTAAGTGATTCATCATATTATGGTATCCAATTAGATTCATAATATTATAATAAATAATAATGTAGGCATCTGCTAAGAAAGATCTATAAAAAATATAACTATATTTTTATAAAAACTATAACCCGACTACGTAAATTATATAGCCTTAACATAGGCTAGTATTTATTAAAATCGGATCAGTAGTTTAGGCGCTATGGAGGAACAGACATACATACCTATACTGCCAGAATCATTACTTTCCTTTGGGCTTTGCCGTTGTCAGTTAAAAAGTATATCTGGTAACTAGAAGACCAGACTAGACATTTAATTACAGAAAAAATCGATGTGTGGACAAACAAAATAACAAATACCCAAGAAATGGGTATAGAAAGAAAGGCAGACAATATAAAAGATAGGATTACGACATAAGGGAAGTAGCAGAACAGTTATAGCAAGACCGACGTGGAGAAGGAGAGCAAGGGATAGGGAGGAATGAAAGTAGCATGAGGAGGCTTATGAGTTATGACAAAAGACAAGCTAAATGCAAAAACAGAGCTTTTGACTAAGTTGCCATCTCTACGACGACGAAGTTTGAAAACAAAATATATATTAAGGGATTTGACTTAAACATCATTGCTGAATGCTTATGTCAAATGTCATAAATTTTTGTTAGCGAGCTTCGTCATCGTGATTAGCGATGGCAACCTGGCTGAAGGCTCAGTAAAAGTTTCTTCTATATATGTCGCAAAAAAAGGCTATAAAAAAAGTGGTACCGAAGTTCATACATTGAAACTATATAAACGCGTTACTTGAACAATGCCGCAGGCAAAAGTTACGTTTTAGGCAAAAGAGAATGCAAATTATTCTGGTGAACCCGTTCTGTTGCTGGTGGTGAACTGGTGACCACATACCACACCACATAACAACTGGAACCGGGCTAAGGTCGATAAAAAGTAATCCACAAATCTCCGCGGAGGTCAGCTCATTGCCAAACAACTAGATCGGTTCTGATTGTTACATTTCGGATCCCAGTGACTGAAAGTGGTTGTTCGTTCATAGATATTGTTTATTTAATTAAATTAAATTAAATGCTGTTTCTTTCAGGCTGCATAGGCCCATATTATAAATACCTTATATACTAACATACGTATTAATATATTTAATAAACTAACACTAAACACGTATTGTCTGTGACGTGGGGCGCAAAGTGTTCGGGAGTCGTCCTCTAAATCTTCTATAGACGACTCGAATCGGCCAGAACTCCACCTTCTCGAAGGTCGGTAAACGATGGGTTGGAACTCTCACTACAACGGAACTAAAATTCACTTTATGGCGAGATTCCAACCGCTCGACCCGCAAGGCGAAGTTGATTCTACTCCTTATGTAGTCCACGACCTGCTCGACAGTCGTAGACCAATGCAGCCGGGGCCCGGGACACGTACAGCGGTGTCGCGGGAGTCTCACACCGCAACAGCTGCTCGGGTCCATCGGGTGCGTTGCCGCGATGGTTGCGGACGACGGGTTTCTTCTTCTTCCTCTCGACCATCATCATCGCACGTTCGGTCCTTTTTAGAAAGAGGACGCTCTTTTGAACGCCTTCTTCCCTTTGTTTTTCGAACGCGGAGGAGGTGGCGGTGGTTCGCTAGCGGCGACACTTGCGTAACTCGGCACCGGCTCCTTCGCGGGCGGGGAGCGGGCAGCGGGGACGGCAGCAACGATGTTCGTTGACCCGTCGGATAATGCTGACGGGCTAAACGTGACGGGCTAAACTTGATTAACTGTGATAATTCACCACGTAGATCACTTATGGTAGACTCTGATGACTGCAATCTACCTCGAACTCCGGACAGTTCTTCCTTCAGGAACTTGATGTCCTTCAGTAGGCTGAGGACGACGACGTGGTCCAGTGTCACTGGCGACAGCTTATGCAGTTCTTTCGCTACAAAAGCTGGCACCTCACCCGGATCCGTCTGCTTCAGCAGGGAGATGATGTCCTGCACACTTCTTAAAAAGACCTATTCCGCATGATGGGAATGAGAAAACAATTCATTCCCGCTAGTTTATACTTGCGAAGTGATTAATTTTGAGGGTTGGCTATTATATAAAATTTTATATTTTCTGACGAAAGTAACATTAGCAGACCCCTTTTTAGGGTTCCGTAATACTTAAGGAACCCTTATAGTTCCGCTCTGTCCGTCTGTCTGTCTGTCTGTCTGTCTGTCTGTCTGTCCGCGCCTCTAGCTCCTGTAATTATGAATATAAAATGAAATTTGGTGCAGTTATAGATTGTGTATAGATCACGGTTTCGGGATCATAAAAAAATAATAATGTTATATTTTAGGAGTAGCTCTCCATACATGTGAAGTGGGGATGAAAAATATTTTTTCACTCTACCCCATCGTGTGGGGTATCGTAGAATAGGTCTTTTAAAATAAAGGCATGGTTTCATACGTTACTTTTTTATAAAGTTAACCATTTTCGAGTAATCGGCCTCCAAAGTAGTTTGTAAGTTGGTCCCCCCCCTAGCATTTTTAAACTATAGGAGATAGAAACTTGCAAATTTCCATGCTGATAGATCATGCTAAAAACTCTTTAGGAAAACTATTTTGAAAGAAATCGCTTCATAATTTCTATTTCTAGAGCAATTATAGAAAAACAAATTAACATATTAAGGCAAATCAGAATAATTATACATCATGTGAAATTATCATTTAAAATAATGTTTCAAAACTGGTTGCAAAATTAAAAAAAACTGAAATTAACAATTAATAAAAATAACTTAAATTAATAATAAATAAAACATGCTGTCGGGTTTGAACCTACATCCAAGGACAAACACTATGATTAACTGAGCTACAGTAATTATAGTGATTATTGCGAATTTACGTTTCTTTACCAGAATTAGAGCTAAGTTTTGAAACACGTCAAATTTTAATTAATAATTAATTTTACGAATATGTGCCTCTTTTACCAATTATTACAATAATTTAATAACACTAAAAACACATGAATATAATTATGTTCTCAATTACCATAATATTATTGTTTTTTATTATAATTTAATACCTACCTTTAATATTAAAAGCTTCAATTTGCTAGTAACTTTACGAAAACTAAACGGTATATCATATATGGCGCTAGTCTCCTGTTTAAATCGTGGATTGTTTTTGAAAGATAATACTAGATGTCGCTGTGTTATTGGATTTAAATACTGTATCACGCTATCGAAAACCTCACTGATATGTATAACCTCTCAGGTGTCGCGCTTTAAATACCGCGAACCTCATCGATATTAGGACTTACGCGCGCGAGTCATCCCGACCGTACGCGGAAGGGGAGAGGGACGGCCCTCTCAGTTCCGAAATCATAAATATAAAATAACACGAGCTTCTCTATCGCGATAACTCCGCCGCTAGTTTTTGCTACCGCGCGCGAGCAACCTCACTCATCAGAGAGTGAGGAAGGGGTCGGACCCCTTAGCGGGGGGGACCCGAGTCCCTCCCGTCCTAAAAATAGCTTACCCGTAGCTGTCCCCAAAAAAAAAAGCTTTAAATTTTTTATAAGTACCTATCTGGTTGTATTCTTCGTACCTACTTTGAGGTCTCGCTAGAGTGCGCTAGAGTAAATATTTTCTTTGATTGTGATAGGCGGTATCGTAATAGACTAAAATAATATGCTCAAATGTTATGTGATTAGCGAAATGCGAATATTAAATAGAAATCGAACAAAACTTATTCTTAAAGAACATCTGGTTACTATTCACTTATATATATTTTGATTATTAATCAACATTCAACATTTACGGAACCCTCCTTAGACATGTCCTGACATGCTCTTGGTTAGGTTAGGTTAGGTTATTAATATAATACATCTAGGGGCGGATGAACAGACGGACAGGTGAACATACGACACGGACAGGTTCCTTATAGTACTACAGAAATCGGAACCCAAGACAAAACCATCCATATAAAATTATACGATACTTCGCCAAACATATCTCCTCCTCTGTTCGCACAATGTTTGTTAAACCACGGTTAAATGGAGTACAAAGTTTTTGCTTCACGTTTTATTAAAATGTTGACACGTATGCGTATGACGTATCTATAAGTACAAAATATAAATAGAATTTAAGTGTCATGCTTGTAATTAAAAAAAGAAGCTTTTCACTAAATATTATTTAACTAAATATGGTACTTTCAACAAAAAAATATTTGTGTTATAATTTTTCTCTGTCCGTCTGTCTGTTTGTTTGTTTCGGATAAACTCTGTAACGGCTGGACCTATTTTCATGGGACTTTCACTGGCACATAGATGAGGATTTAATGTAGATAATTTATACTTATTAAACTGTGTATCTTGTGTATCTACTGTGCACTGTTTAAGTAAACATTTAGAGGAGAATATATTAATAATATTTGGCATCGTATGAATAAAATAGGTATATTGCTATGTTATTTGTTATATAGAAGCCAAATTTATAAAATGATTATATTAAAATTGGTCTCCCCACTCTAGAATATTCTGATGACTAGTTTACGATTAACTATATTAGATGTAGCGACTTCGTGCGCGCAAAAGTTAATCACACAGAAACCGTAAAGTTTTCAGCAATAAATAATACAAGGCATTTATTTTAACTTGCGACAAAACAATTAAATATTTGATGTAAAAATACCGAATATTGAATACTAAATTACCAAGTTGGCGAAAGAATGTAAGGAACGAAACATTACAAATTTACAAATCTGGTAACTAAATAATACCACTGAATTTTCCAAACTGACAGACAGATATTATTTTAGCGAACAAATAACCATCTTGGCGACAATTTGTGAGTACATATTTAATTTAAGAATAGGCACATATAGTTTCCCTGATGTAGGTAACTGAAAAAACATACAAGCAGCAAAACGAGCGCACATAAAAGAACATAAAGGAGCATACAAAATTCCCAATTTTTAATTTTTATTCGGTTTTAGGGGGGTGTAGATATTGTGTAGATTCATTTTGAAATATAAAGTGGCGGATATTTATTTTTCGTAAAATTGATATGGGTTGTCGTTTACCAGGTTTTTGGGAGTGCTACATACATACATATAATTCGAACACATGTTTTGAAATTCCAATATGGCGGACACACTTAATTTTATAAAAATAATATGGGTGTCCTTTTGTTGGTTTCTGGGGGTGCTGATAACAAAAATCATCTATTTTAAATTTCCTTAGTAACCCCGCAACCTCATATTTTCTTCATGATGGAAAAAAAATTAAATTCCTGAAATTTTCAAATTTTCTATAGCTTTATACACCGTTCATGTCTCAAAGTAGAGCATTTAAATTTTTTTTATAAAATTGATTCTATCTCGGAAACGGTGCCTCTATTGAAAAAAATTAAAATTTCCTCCCCTTAGGAATTCCGCAACATCATATTTTCTTCATGATAGGAGAAAAAAAATCGAAAATCCTAAATTTTCCAACATTTCTATAGATTTATACATCCCTCGTATCTCAATGTAGAGCATTGCCATATTTTTTTTCTATAATGGCTTCTATCTCAGAATAATGCTGAATACAAAAATGATATTACAGAATAGCGGACATTTAATTTTAACAAAGTGCATGTAGGTGTCCTTTTGTAAATTCAAGGGGATGTTAATTACGAAAAAAACATTTATTTAGAAATTTCAAAATTGCAACCACAATATATATTCTTCATGATGGGAGAAAAAGAAATATGAAAATTCTGAATTTTCTAACATTTCTATATGTATCTTTAAACATCTCTCGTATCTCAATGTAGAGCATTTACAATTTTTTTATAAAATTGATTCTATCTCGGAAACGGTGCATCGTACTGAAAAAATAATGAAAATTTCCTCCCCATTAATAACCCCGCAATCACATATTTTCTTCATGTTGGGGGAAAAAGAAATTTGAAAATCCTGAATTTTCCAATATTTCTAGAGCTTTAAACATCTCTCGTATCTCAATGTAGAGCATTTAATTTTTTTTTTATAAAATTGATTCTATCTCGGAAACGGTGCATCCTATTGAAAAAAAAATTGAAATTTCCTCCCCTTAGGAATCCCGAAACATCATATTTTCTTCATGATAGGAGAAAAAAAAAATCGAAAATCCTGAATTTTCCAACATTTCTATAGATTTATTACATCCCTCGTGTCTCAAAGTAGAACATTGCCATAATTTTTTTTCTATGTATGATGGCTTCTATCTCAGAAACGGTGCATCCTACTGGAAAATAATGAAAATTTCCTCCCCCTTAATAACCCGGAAATCGCATATTTTCTTCATGAATGGCAGAAAAATTCATGAATCCTGAATTTTTAATTTCTATACATAGCTGGTACCTTGAACTACATAACATACTGTAATAATAATCATCAATCCTAATCAGTATCCCCAAGATCTTTTAATTTAGTATTCATATTCATTTTACGAAGATTGAATATTCTGTATTTTGGAAAATGAAATTGGAAGACAATTTTGTAATCAGCACCCCCAGAAATCTGGAAAAGGACATTCATATTAATTTTAAGAACAAAAATATACGCCATTGTGGAATTTCAAAACAGATTTTATTTTCATATTATTCTGCACCCCCATAAACCTTGAAAATGACACCCATGCCAAAGAAAAACATACTCCATCAGTATGCAAAAATGATTTTCAGAGGTACAAAAATATTGTACTAACTTTTCTTACAGCCTTTGAAATGATTCTAACGTAAGTATATCGTATTAGAGTATAATAATGACATTTGATTAAAAAGTGAAATTTACACGGATTGCTTATTTTTCATAAAAATGGTGTAATAACAATAATTGGTAAATATGTAGTTTTCATTAAAATAAAACATGGGAAATCATCCACGTAGAAATAAAAATCATTCATAATTCATTTATTGTTAGAATCACTTGATGGTGTGCAACAAAAAAATAAATCTAATACATTATAATTGACAATTATTTATAAGAATATAATTTTAAACATTCGCAGATAACATATTTCCCTTTATATTTCAGTTCATACGAAGTTTAGAGAAAAATGAGTTTATAAGTTTTGTTCCTTATGTTGAACCAAAACAACCTTACCTAACCAAGAGCATGTCAGGACATGTCTAAGGAGGGTTCCGTAACTATAAACGAGTAATATGCTTTTTTTTTAATTACTCCAAAAGTTACTGTCCGATTTGGTTCAAAATAATTTTCCTAAAGAGTTTTTAGCATGATCTATCAGCATGGAAATTTTCAAGTTTCTATCTCCTATAGTTTAAAAATGCTAGGGGGGGGACCAACTTACGAACTACTTTGGAGGCCGATTACTCGAAAATGGTCAACTTTATAAAAAAGTAACGTATGAAACCTTGCCTTTATTTTAAAAGACCTATGTCTACGATACCCCACACGATGGGGTAGAGTGAAAAAATATTTTTCATCCCCACTTCACATGTATCGAGAGCCACCCCTAAAATATAAAATTATTATTTTTTATGATCCCGAAACCGTGATCTATACACAATCTATAACTGCACCAAATTTCATCAATTTATATTCATAATTACAGGAGCTAGAGGGGCGGACAGACAGACAGACAGACAGACAGACAGACAGACAGACAGACAGACGGACAGAGCGAAACTATAAGGGTTCCTTAAGTATTACGGAACCCTAAAAAGTAGACTGATACTTAATCAGAATCTAAGTAAAGTTTTTTGTACCTTTGGCGACCTGTACCTGAGAATTGGCTCACCAGAAAATACCGGGTATACAAAAGTTCATTGTACACAAGTAGTACTACATTATGATATACATTTTATCAGTAAGAATATAAGGGGAGTCTGGCGAGCCTGGGATCTCGGTCCATTCTAAATAGAATAGACTGAGTTCCCAACCCCGCCAGACTCCAACGGCTGTATTGATTTTCATATATTGCAGTTATAAATTTATAGAAAAGAATAAGGTTTATCTTTATTATTGCGCCATCTTAAAAATTAAGTTAAATTTAAGGATTAAGTTTCCGTATTTTCTATAAACTATGCCACTAAAACTAAGATATATCTATACTAATATAATAAAGAGGAAAAATTTGTTTGTTTGTTTGTTTGCATCGAATAGGCTCCGAAACTACTGGACCGATTTTGATGAAATTTGGCACAGATATAGAACAGACCACAGGGAAGGACAAAGGCTACATTTTATTGCGGCAAAATGTACGGTTCTACGAGATATCCTTTTGTCGCGCACGAAGTCGCGTGCATCATCTTGTTGTATAATAAAGCAGCTCTGAGCTTCGTGGCCTAGTGGGTAGACCGTTTGGTTCGCACTCGACACGAAGAGAGTGCAGGTTCGAATTCCAGGTTGTGGCGTGTACCAATGAGACTCAGATCTTAAGTACCTACATTATAGAGACGCTCGTACGGTGAGGGAAAACATCGTTAAGAAACCCGCACATAGTTGCCCCAGACGTATTGACCAGTCATTCCTCTGGACTAGGCTGACTATGTTGTGAGAATGCCGTATGTGCTTGGGCAACCATACGACATATAAAAGCCGACTGTCCCAGGCACTACAGTTTGAACTTTGAGTAGGTACTGTATTTCAAGAGTGGCTACTTCGCTCGGAGAATACTGTATAAATCATCCAATAACGGATGAAAAAGGCCTAAGATACCAGATAATAAATCAATGTCATGATTGCAGAATCAAAATGAAATCAGAATAATTGAAATAATCCTCGCACGAGTAAACTGATAAATTCAGATAATATGCGTATCCTCCAAAGATAAAATTAAAAACCAAAACAAAAACACTGCACTTTGGAATACAATCGATCTTAAACGATGTCAAAATCACCTTCAACTCAAGTAGCTTGATAAGATGGAACCGATGGAACGTCTTGATAACGTCAGAAAGTCCTTCTGGTCTCTAGACGCTATGATTTGTTGACACTTGACAAAAATCTGTTGACTCATAATAGAGTGGTACTTACCTATTGGGGCTCCGTGGCCTAGTGGGTAGACCGTTTGGTTCGCGAGAGAGTGCAGGTTCGAATCCCAGGTTGTTGCGTGTACCAATGACACTTTTTCAGATCTCAAGTACATTATACGAATGCTCTAACGGTGAAGAAAAACATCGCGAGGAAACCCGCACACGCTGTCGGTTGGCACCAGACGTATTGACCAACCATTCCTCTGAGCTGGCTGACTGTGTTGTGAGAATGCCGTATGTGCTTGGGCAACCATACGACATTTAATAAAATAAATAATAAAAAACCCGACTGCAAAAAAGACAATACCTAAGCAACGCACTAAAAAGACCGAAACAAGGTTGAGAAAACAGACTACACTATGAGCTGAAAGTCTAAGTAAAAATACCGGCCAAGTGCGAGTCGGACTCGCGCACCGAGGGTTCCGTACAAACCTGCAAGGTTTACAAAGTTCGTTCATTACGACAATCGAGCCATAACTATGGTATTTTTATTGTATAAAAAATATTTAAAAAAATATAAAAACCGACTTCCAAAGTATAAGCAATAACATTCTTAAAATCACTAAAAAGTATAAAATAATTCTTAATGTCGAAATAGTTCCATTTTAAATTCTGCTAAAATTTTACAATTTTTCTACTCAATCTTCTTATTTTTGAAGTCGGTACCAGCCAATTTGAACGTGAGTTCTTTAAAATATTATTTGTACTTATATACATATAAGGACGTAGTTGTGTTAAAATTAATGATCTGTTTTATTGAAGGATTTATACAATTATTTGGGCTGGTACCGACTTAAAAAATAAGAAGATTGAGTAGAAAAATTGTAAAATTTTAGCAGAATTTAAAATGGAACTATTTCGACATTAAGAATTATTTTATACTTTTTAGTGATTTTAAGAATGTTATTGCTTATACTTTGGAAGTCGGTTTTTATATTTTTTTAAATATTTTTTATTTTTTTCCTTTCAGTGATATTATAATATTATTAACTAGTACCTGGGAGACCGAGCTTTGTTCGGAGTTTTCGTAGGACGATGAAATATTTAAAAATAAATAAAATTGAGAAAAGAAATAAAAAGGATCACAAAAATTTTTATTGACCGGGTTTCGAACTCGAGGCCAATTCGTAAACAACGTATAAATTACCATTCTACCATCCAGCTGAAGCTACATTTTATGGCGGCAAAATGTACGGTTCCCGCAAGATTTCCTTTTGCGCGCACGAAGTAGCGAGTAACGTCTACTATAGTTTAAATTATGTGTTTTCATACATACATATAATCACGCCTCTTTCCCGTAGGGGTAGGCAGAGACCGCCTCTTTCCCATTAGGGTAGGCAGAGACCACTTCTTTCCACTTGCTACGATCTTTACACACTTGTTTCGTTCGTCCACTTTCATTCTTATCATCCATTCCTCCTCTTACATTCAACGTAGCGAAGCGGCTCTCCATGGGCCACTTTTCGCCTCCGCGAGAACGAGACGTGATGGGTGGCGAACCACATCGCCGCCATTTTGGATAATAAAATTATTTTTATGATTATCCATTGCGTTCCCACGGATTTGCGGAGAAGGTAGGAATAGGGAAAGGGAAGGATAGGTGGTGTAGAAAGGAACATTGGTAAGTTTTAGAGTGGGAAAAAGGAAATGTAGGATATTACCACCCAGGAGGGGAAGGGATAGGACAGTAATAGCTAGGGAAGCCGGGGTTGCGTACCCGTATACTATACCACAACTACCGGACAGGTAAGTTGGGATGAGTATCCCATGACATGTGTTTTCAATGTCAATTTTAAGCACTTATGCATATAACATCTCCATGAAGTTGTAGTGACACCCTCGCGGGGGTAGTCAGAGAAGCTTCCTGTGACCTCAGAACGTCGAGATCTGATGAGAATTAGATTTTTGCAAAACGGGGTAAAACCAGTATCTTCCCGATTTTTTGAAAATCTTAGATTTTCTTAGCGGGAAGTTAAAAATAATCCCCTTTTGTCTTGTTCATTCATTGCATGAACTACTAGACAAATTTTCATAAATGTATTGTATTGACAGAAAAAGTTGCGGGTAAATTAAAAAAATGTTTAGAAAATCATAAGCATTGCTTTTAAGAGTTTCCTTGATTCCTCGTGGATCCCATAGTTATCATTATCCTTATTATCATTATCCAAATGTAACACTTTTAGTAGAAAGGTATATAAGCTTGGCACAACATTTTACTTTTGAGTAGGTCTGAATCTGAATGTTCAAACAAATCGATATCACTTTAAAATACTATGAGAAATACCTATATCAACATAATATGATGTATGGTGTGATGATGGTTGTGGAGATGATGATTATTTAATAGTGACATTTGCTTGCAGTTCTTTTAACAATACGGAAATTTCCAAACGTGTACCTTTAAGGACTGAGGAGTGCTGTTGGGCCTTTTTGGATCCAGGATATACCTTGGCACAATATTTTACTTTTTGGTAGCTATGAATGTTCAAAGGAATTGACATCGGTGTAAAATACTATAAAAATACCTATATCGTCATAATTTTTTCATTTTGTATGCTATGATGATGATGATGGTGGTGGTGGTGATGGTGATTATTATTTAAAAGTGGCATATGCTTGCAGTTCTTTAAACAACGATGAAATTTCCAAACGTGTATCTTTAAAGACTGAGAAATGCCGTTCAGTGGTTTTTTATCCAGGGTATACCTTGGCACAATATTTCACTTTTGGTAGCTGTGAATGTTCAAAGAAATCGATTTCGGTGTAAAAAAAACTATGAGAAACACCTAGATATCAATAAAATATCAAGGTGTATGGTGTGATGATGGTGGTGGTGATGATGATTATTTAATAGTGACATTTGCTTGCAGTTTTATAAACAATACTTAAATTTTCAAACGTGTATATTTAAAGACTGAGGAGTGCTGCTCAGCCCTTTTGGATCCCTGGATACCCTGGTATACCTGGATACCTTGGTATAACATTTCAATTGTTGGTAGCTGTGAATGTTCAAAGAAATCGATATCGGTGTAAATTACTATGAAAAATACCTATATCATCATAATTTATCATGATGTATGGTGTGATTATGATGGTTGTGGTGATGATAATTATTATTTAATACTGAAATTTGCTTGCAGTTTTATAAACATTGCTGAAATTTTCAAACATATATCTTCAAAGACTGAGAAACGCCGTTCAGTGATTTTGGATCCAGGGTATACCTTGGCACAACATTTCACTTTTTGGTAGCATTTGCTCTAGTTACTTCAAAAAAAGTCAAAATCACTATCGGTGTCCCTATAAATTATGAGAATTTCTCTCAATTCCTCATGGATCCCACCACCAGATCTACCATTTGATGACAATGGGACCAATCCAGGAGTCAATCCTTTACAACAAAAAAAGAATTTTGAAAATCCATCCACAAACGGCGGAGTAATCGTGTAACATACACACAAAAAAAAAACATACACACGAATTGTAAACCTCCTCTGGAAGTCGGTTGAAAATGACGCGTTTATGAGGAAATGGGTAGTAAGTTTAAAATTATTAAAAAAAAATATATTATGTGATGTAACTAAAAATTTATGGTTTTCGTAATTTTTCCTTTATCTATGCTATAAGACGTTGCTTCGTACCAAATTTCAAGATTCTGAGTTCACGGGAAGCACCCTGTAGGTTTTGATTCCCTTGCAAGTGTCGAAAATTTGCGGCATAAACGGCTGTATCTTTTGATTGCGTTGGCTTAGAAGTTTGATTTTTTCACAGCTTCAAGGGACAGTAGACCTGAGTAATTGATATAAATTTCAGCTTCATACCTCCACGCGTTCCTGAGAAAAAGGGTCTTGACAGACGGACGGACGGACAGACGGACAACAAAGTGATCCTATAAGGGTTCCGTTTTTTCCTTTTGAGGTACGGAACCCTAAAAATTGGCTTAATGTTTGGTAGCAGGCGGGGCCCATATATTTTTGTACGATTTATAATTTGCGAATGGGGTTTTTTTTTATTATTTTTATTATTTATTTTATTTTCGATTTTTCAGTTTAACCAACACACGTTTGGTCGATTTAAAGCAAAAATACGATGATACGAACATCAACATATAGGTTTTTAGACAGTAGACTGTCTCAAAACCTATATGTGAGAATGGTTGTTACGCAACTTTAAATCGATATAGATCCTAAACGGTTAGTCGAATCGAAAAATGTTGAGAGAAAACTAAAAATGATTTTTAAATATCTATTCAACGATACCCCACTTGACATAGTTTGTTGACTTTCATTTTTTTCTATTTTCACAATATGGCGTCCAGTAGTCGCCATATTGAATTTTCACTAACGTCATGTCTTTAGTGACACTCGCCGGACTAAGAGGAATCGATTGAAATGCGAATCATAAAAATCGGCCCAGGCGTTTGGTATTTATAGTGCTTCAAAGGAACAAACAAACATACATACATACATACATACATACATAGGCTGATAAACACATTACCACTCCGTTGCGTTGCGCAGTCGGGAAAAACCGACTGTCCCAGGCACTACAGTATTTCAAGAGTGATTACTTCGCTCGGAAAATACTGTATAAAACGTCTAATATTGAATGAAAAGGCCTAAGTTTATTGACGAGTGACGATAACGTTGATGTGAAAGCCAAGTAGATACTGCAACTATTTTCGATATAATCTCGGTTCGGTCAACGCGCCGACTCATTCGCATACGCGTCAAGTACTGCGCGCGCGAGCCGCGAACAGGACAGCCTGAAAATCCTAACGAGATTTCACCGACCGCGACAGTAATTATTACCTACGATTTACGAAAATTGCCCCATGTTTTATTGAAAGTTAAGGTTTAGGGGTGTAAAATCTCTGTCCATAATATTATACAACAAAATAACGTTATAAATACATTGGTATTTATTGTGCAACGCATAGGCGTTTTTAATAATTCGTCTATCTTATTTATCTAAATTACCGATCTAAATTATCTATAACCGTTGAAACTTATATAGACTTACACCTAGATGAATAATAGCTTCTTATTATTTTCACTAGGCGTTACATTAAACTTACTATCTTGTTTTGTAATAAATTCGGGGTAACTTTGGACTCTCCTTTACACTTTGACCAATATTCATACAAAGATATGGTTAAAACAAAATGTTGTTTGAGTATAGATGAATAAATATAATTAACTTATTTATTTTACACTAGCTTTTGCCCGCAGCTTCGCCCGCGTGGAATAGTGTTCTTGGAGAAAAAATTTCTTCAGCAAATAATTCTACTCGCTGCAATCACATGCTGTAAAGGGCCATATTGATCTATTTTAAATGCACAATGTATTTAAGATACTTAATTGGATAAGGACTAATGCTATATTGCTAAAAATTCCTTCGTAAATAAGCCATTATTTATTGTAAAAAGTAAAGGATAAAAAATGATAACCATTTTTGGGTTATCCCTAAGAGATAGATATATTATGCCATCGCGGACTTTTTTGTAGACCATTTTAAAGTGTACAATACTACAAGTACATTATTTTGATCTATCTCATAGGGTTCAGCCAGCGTTTGCAATGTAAGCTCAAAAAAAAAGTGTTTATTTTGGACATAAGAAACCTTTAAAATTACCTGTGTACCTCTACTATGTTATGCATGTTATAAACACATAAACCTACCTATTGAATCACTCTATCTATTAAAAAAATGCATCAAAATCCGTTGCGTAGTTTTAAAGATTTAATCATTTCAGCATACACAAGGACAGACAAAAAAATAGACTTTGTTTTTTATTACCATGTAATGAAATAAATAAATATAACGATGATTATAAAAATAAAATTAACGCTGAGTTACTACTCAATTTTAACTTGTCCTTTTCTTTGCAGATGCTGTTTCTTCTGATCACATTTCTGATGCTGTCAGAGTCATACCAAGTGTCCATGCACGATGACATTAATGTCGTCAACCTAATACCAACAACCACGAAACCTATGAGGAAGAAGAAAATCCTACCTTTCGCATTACTCCACCACTTACACGTGATCCCTGTACACCACGTCCACACAGTGCATACGGAGGTCAGCGTAAGTGGTCACCAGCAGAACACGACAGTACAGACTCATTCTCAACTGATACCACTGTTAATACCAGTGCATTCCGTGCCAGAGCATTCCGTGCCAGTGCATTCCGTGCCAGTGCATTCCGTTCCAGTGCATTCCGTGCCATTGCATACAGTGCAAGTCCATACGGTGCCAGTGCACGACCTGAGCGTCATTCCTCTAGCCCAAGCCAAGAGTTACAATGATGATGACCCGTACCGAAACCCCGTAGGTGGGTATGGGGTCGGATGGGGTTTTGGAGGCCATGGAGCGGGCCATGGATTCCATTACTCATATGGATAGGTTTATGGCTAATTAAATAAATTATTTGTTTTGACGAAAAGTGTTTTATTCCTCTCCATGTACTGTTTAATTCAAACCTTTTAATACCAGTTCAGTGTCAATTTCAGTTCATTTGAATAAAATCCTAATTCCTACTAGTATTATAAATGTGAAAGTTTGTGAGGATGGTTGGATGGATGGTTGGATGTTTGTTACTCTTTCACGCAAAAACTACTAAACAGATTTTGATGAAATTTGGTATGGTATTAGTGTAGGCTCTAGATTAAAACAAAGGCAACTTTTATCCCGAAATAGTAGAGTGTTGCCGCGGAATACTGTAGGTACCTATTTATGCGGGGGGAGCTGCGGACAAAAGCTAGTGATTATGTAAAAGTACACTGATGATTTTCCTTGCTCTTCTAATCCTGTATACAGCCGGCTTTAACCAGAGTATATCAGCCAAGGCATCTATCACATGGACCATATTTCTAGACATGTAGCTAAAACCATTGTATGCAATGAGAATGCAATTGTGTCACACAGCCACCAAACGTTATGCCGCGTCCGCACGTTTGCCAAACCTCGACAAGTCTTCACAAATTCAAACGTGCGGATAGAGCGTTTGCCATGGTTTGTGTAGGCTTGCAAGAGCTTGCGGCCGTTCCGATCGAGTGTCGGTTTTTTGACACAAATCAAAGGGAATTTGTCGCAAGCGCTTGCGATGCATCCACACGTTTGCGCGCGCTCAGTCTGGTTTGTGTACTGGATAGAGATGTGATAAACGGCTTAAAATTAAAAGTTAACTTATCCGTTATTAAATATTCAAAAGCAACTTTTTTTAACTGCTTAGTTGCTTATTTGCTTATCTACTTATTGCCACTTATAAGTTATAATGTTTTTTGCGCTTATGTTACGTTTTTCGATCGCTTAAACTGATTTAAATTAACTTTCCTTCGTACTTTGCAGGCTTAGGACTGTCTGAAATCTGAATAATTATTAATATAATAATATGAACTCATAAAAATGTTTTTACATGTTGATAATACGCATTAATCTTAAATGTTGCTTATCATTAGTAATAGTTGATTTATAGGATAACAAACATCGCCACTTTTTCCACCTCATTTCTTTCAAAGTAGTTCCATAAATTACTGTTCCAATTCACGTCGTTTATTCGTCATCTTACGACAAAAACTTAATAAACTTAATACTAAAACACTACACGAAAAGTTTATATTACGTCCATATGGACCATTATTATATTTATTATTTACATTAAAAGTTCACGGTAAGCCACCGAAACACCACTATTACAATTAAAATACGAATTATTGCGTAACGTAATATAACGTGTTTTCGTCAACCCGCAAAGCGCAACTAACAAAAAGTGAATAAAGACGAAAAAGCTTAATATTTATAAGTACAAAAAATAAGCCGTTTAAATAAGTGATGAGCTACATTAAAGAATTTTCACTCTTATTGCGCTGTCATAAGAACTATTTTTCTTTGCTCATACCACACTTATGGCTTTATGACTATAAACGATATAAACGATAAGTATAAGTGATAAACGCTTAAATTTTTAAACGACTTAACAACTTATTTATAAAAGCACGCTTTTTTAAACGCTTTACGTTTAAACGGCCATCTCTAGTACTGGAGACGGGCAGACGTGCCTACGCTCGCGCAAAATGAGTGGTGATTAGTCAAATAAGACATCTAGTTTTTTCTCGAATGTTATCAGGCTGAACCATGCATTTGGGACCCGAAAAACAAGCATAATTATTGTATCTAAGTGTATAATTCACTTAAATAAAAATCTTAAATATGTATATGTCACCGTAAAATTGTAAAAAACCGTTAGATTGTAATAAAACTAGTGAAATTGTAAAATGCCGATAGACACAATACAAATCTTAAATATGTATATGTCACCGTAAAATTGTAAAAACCGTTAGATTGTAATAAAACTAGTGAAATTGTAAAATGCCGATAGACTTTGGACGCGAATATTCTGCCTATAATTTAACACATTATTTTTCGTAAGATTATAAATATATAGTTATAAATATTTCGACCTATTTTTACAATGTCGTTAGTTATTTTACAATCTAACGGTTTTTACAATTTTACGGTGACATGTATAATATAAAAGTATTAAATATATTTCTGTTGTCTGGTACCCGTAACACAAGTTCTTCGAGAACTTACCACGGGACCAGATTGACGTGGTGTGAAACGTCCATAGATATTATTATTATTATGAGAAAAAAGTAGCCGGTGCGTGGCTAAGTACATTATTGAATAAGCCACTATACGGTTAATTTGTAACTTAATCCACCATCTTCTTTGCCGTTTTTTTTGTTTGTTTTTATTTATGTATTTTTTTACAACAATAATAATAATAACTCCTCACACCGATTTCGGTGACAGTTTTATTGAAACCAGGCCAGTTACACAGGAGTATTTTTATAGTGCCCAAGTGTGTGCGCAGTATTAAAAAGCACACTCTCTTTTACTCTCATAATCCCAATGCGGGAATCGAACCTTCTACCTCCGAGTCGAGAGCCAAGCTCTAACCACAAGACCACGGAGGCTGTTGTTTTTACAATAAAAATAACTCAAAGCAAATGCTATAGCCGATACCTACGAGCTCAACGTCCGTCATGCTTGCCTGTTCAGAACACACTAACTCACTCGCAAGCGTGCGGATGGCGACGTTTGATTCCCTTTTTCAAGTCAAGCGTTTGTGGAGGTTTGGAGTTTGCGGCAAGTGGCAAACGTGCGGACGCGGCATTATAGCTTGGGCTATTAGGACTTGGACTTATTAGGTGTGATTATTTTGAGTTCGATGTTTGGTTTAAATTCTAGCTACAATGTCTATTAACTATTTGTCTAATTTTTCTGATTATATTTATATAAGTATAGATGTTGGGTGAGTTGCAGACTGCAGTATACGTGAAAACAATTTTGTATGAGCATGTATTATAATACCTACTAGCTGTCCCGACACACGTTGTTCTGATTCAACTATAAACTGGAATAAATAATAATTAATAACTACAACTACAACCTACACCTACATCGTCATTCGTCACCTATCTGCCAATCTGGGTAGATTGGTAGGTAGGTATGTAGGTGGGGGCTTACACGCTGTTTGCCTACTTCACGAACTACTTCACTGTACACCATAAGACGATCCTACGGTACCGAACAGTTAGGTATTATGGAAAAATTTTACTGTCGTTTTTAGTATGTTCGTTGTATTTTTCCAATATATCTCCATAGATGAATAATTGGTCTCGCTGGGCGCTCGACAAGATGACAAACAGACAAAAATACCATATTTTTTACCACCAAAGGCTCCGAAACAGCTGTCGGAACACATTGTATATTATAGTGAAATTCACGAGACAAAATAAAAAATGTAAACAAACATTAATTAGGGGTTCACAATCCTAGGATCAAATTGAAAAAAAAAATTAGGAAAACAGTTGACCTAAAGGCCACCCGTGCAACTTCCCGCTAAGCGCTTAAATTTTATCTAATGCGTCATTTTTTGGCTCATCGAGCTCAAAAATCAAAGTGCTTCTAAAATTTTCACTTTATTTTTCTTTCATCAGACTCTCCGAGCTCAAAAGTCTGATGAATGTTTCATAAAACACTTTTTTTTGAAATTTTAAACTGTCATAGGTATTTTTGGAATGAAAGCCGTTTAAAAGTTATTCCAAAAAAATATTTTTTAAAACAAAATAATTTCACAATTTTTTTAAATTTCTTGAAATATATCTGTCCGAATCGGTCCAAATTGTATTCAAAATCTAAGTTTGGCCAAGCCCTTTCGAATGGCGCCAGATGCAATAAAATCGGTCCAACCGTTCAAAAGTTATAAAAGGTTTACATAATATTTACACACACAAACACGCACGCAAGCACGCACGCACGCAAACACGCACGCAAGCACGCACGCACGCTCGCACGCGCGCGCACAGATGCGCACACACACACACACACACACACACACACATCGATACAGACATACAGACATAGTGACTCCCTCGCGGGGGTAGTCAGGGAAGCTTCCTGTGACCTCAGAACGTCGAGATTTCAATTTTTGCAAAACTGAGTAAAGGCATTTTTTTTTTTTAAATCTTAGATTTTCTTAGCGGGAAGTAAAAAATATATTTTTTTGACATTTACCAAGTAGTAATGCCTCAATGTACCTATCTGAGTATATTAATGAAACTAAATAATAGCTAGGTATAAGGATTCCTTGAGTACTAAGGAACCTTAAAAATTAGGCACAGTCCTGTACACCTGCACAGCTGCGGTTACCACCTTCGTTGGTGTAGATTGTAGCCTGTAGGCTTAGATCATTTAATACGGGATACGCCTTACATGAGATTTCCCCTCTGCCGAGGTATAAGATTTTTGAATCTAATGCGTTCATAAAAACTATTTGCGTAATCGATTTTAACCATTATGTGCATCGGTATAGCATCGAAAGGACGTCCGAAATGCTCCGCTAAAAATGCCGATTTGTGCTCTTATGTCCTGTAAAAACAAGTCCAACACGTCGAATCTTAAAAAAGATGGAATGACCTTTCATTTGTGAGTATTTTTTAATTTAATTATTGTATATTTCTATTTAAATGTAATTTCGTAAAAATTGACGATGTATCGAATAGCGGTGTAAACGAGACAAAAAATCGGAGAACATTCGATGATGACGTAGGCGCACTCCCCACGAGACTATTGTTGTTAGATATAGAATTTTAGTCTTTATTTCCTATACAATAGATTCGAATTTTATTATGGCACTTAATTCTCGAAACATGGCGGAATTTTTTTATTACTTTTTGAGTGACGTGACAATCACTAGAATAACGATGTCGATAAAAAATATTTTTTTTCTTGGTATACTAATTTTATATTTTGTGATGTAAAAATATTGGATTGATTTTACACTTTATACGACAGATCAAGCAAGAAGTATAAAGTATGCATGTATGTACGTGATGTTTATTATTTACCCTACCGCAACTTTGAAACTTGAAAGGCTGAACAGTTTATTTGGATGTTTGAAATATGGACTATCGTTATAAAATCAAGATGGGTATCGTTATAAAATCAAGATGTTCCCAGCCAGAGGGACACAAGTTATTAGTTTTCCTTTTTTGAAGCGCAAGTCATTTTTAGGGTTCCTTGGGTTTACTTGAGGAACCCTTATAGTTTCGCTCTGTCCGTCTGTCTGTCCGCGTTTCTACCGTTAGCCTAATTATGAATATAAATGGATGAAATTTGGTACAGTCATAGATCACAGATTAGTATTATGTAGCTAGATCATAGATTGTGTATAGATCTCGGATTTGGCATCATAAAATAATAATAATTTTAGTACCTGGGCGACTATTTATTGTAATATGGTGGTGTTTAGGTGATAATCTACATAAACAGTAAACTTAAAAAGTAAAATGTGAACTGACAATTATTATTATTTACAATAGATTTCTGTGTAGATCAGGTGTTTGATCTGAAACATTAACTACATTTTTTTTAAACTTGTCTAAAAACTATAAAAAATAAAAAAATATAATAATATAATTATATACTTGAACATATAAAAAAACAAAAGTAAGGCACTGAGCAGGTTTCGAACCCGTAACACTCGTTTCTTGCCATGCGCGTCTTAACCCGCTGGACCAAACGGACAGTGGCCGGCAGGACGAAATTAGCGACCATATTCTGCGTGGAAAGAAAAACGCATTAAAACACGAACACGCATTTTCCCAAACATAAGACTAATCTAGATCGATTGTGTACCCCCGAAAACCCCCATATACCAAATTTCAGCGAAATCGTTGAGCCGTTTCCAAGTATAAGATATTCTAGGTGTGGCTCTCCATGCATGTGAAGTGGGGATGATTTTTTTTTCTTTCTATCCCATCATGTGGGGTATCGTTTAATAGGTATTTTAAAATAAAGGCAAGGTTTCATACATATTTTTTTTATAAAGTCAACCATTTCGAGTAATCGGCCTCCAAAGTGATTTATAAGTTGGTCTTCCCTAGCATTTCTAAACTATAAGACTTAGAAACTTACAATTTTCTATGCTGATAGATTATTATGCTAATAACTCTTTAGGAAAATTATTTTGAACCAAATCAGACAGTAACTTTTGAAGTACTTAATTTGAAAAAATATTACATGTTTATAGTTACGGAACCCTCCTTAGACGTGTCCTGATATATTCTTGGTTAGATTAGGTCATTCTTTGCTTTGATGTTTGCAAAAAAGGAGAGTTGTATGTTTAGTGTTCATAATAATATCTACGTATGTGTTATGTATTAGCGTATGTGAGTATGTGCGTATGTGCATTCTATAGTCACGTAGAAGCTATGGCGGTTTTAAAAAGCTTCACATACATAAGTGGTAGGTAAATACACCCTATAGGTACGCGTTAAGTTTGCAGTGAGTCATCAGTGCAAATGTCTTTAGAAAGCAATGACGCTTAGCTCGTGTTCACGTTTGACAATAAAGGTAAGCCAGTTTAACATCGTCAAATTGTACTGACGACTCACTGCAAACTTAACGTGAATAGACTGTATTTACTACTTACGTACCTATGTGAAGTTTTTTATTGCTGCCATAACTTTTACGTATAATATAATATATTAATATGTATATCGGAATTATTCGGAATGGTTTTATTTCAACAAAATACATTATTTTCAAATAACGAAGATGTGACCAATACAAATTCATATCGACAATATATCGATATAATTTGTATTGGTAACATCACTTAGCATGCCAGTGTATTAGTACGTACTCTACACTGTTATATTAGCGCGAGTCTTATTTGTGTGAAATAAATAAGCTAGTGTTGCAGTTTTATAAATGTGTGAGTTTGTAACGATTACAATATTTTTGTGAATGTGTGATTTTGTTTTCATTGTGGGAGTTACCCTCCCCGCACCAAAATCGGCAGAAAGTTTTGTTTGAAAATTTCCCCGCGTGCCTGATCCTGTATTAAATGATCTAAGCCTGTAGGTGTAGGTGTAGATGATGATTGTTGGTGTAGACTGTAGAGCTGTTGACTGTAGGTATGAAGGTACATAATAATTTAATACTATTTATATTTCATTTTCAAATTTGTTTTCAAATAATAACTAGCTTTCCCAACACACGTTCTGACTTCTGTTCTGTCTTAACTGTAAACTGGAATAAATAAATAATTACACCTACGTCTACAGCCTTTGAGTATCCAACTATACGGAGACGACATGACAGCTAATTTCTATGCGAAAAAGTCTCGCCACTTTCTGCGGGAGGGGGGACCGCACCGCTAGTGCTGGACACTATCGATATTTTACTATCGATGAGTTCGGCTAGTAATAATTAAATGTGGCAAAAGTAAATTTTAAAAATTATATCTATTAAATCTTAACTACAATATTTAATTTACAATTTCGCTCAGTATCATAAAGTAAATAAGTATTAAAATGTTGAAACATGCAAAAATGGAAGCGTCATCCAGCGTGAAGAAGAATTTTAGCATTTTTAGCAGTGTTGCGAATATCATAGTTGCGGAGCGGCTGGTGCGTACAACCAATTTGTAGCATTCCGTAATACTCAAGAAACCCTAATAAATTTGCACTGACCATCCGTCTGTCTGTCCGTCTTTCTAGTATGTGTAATTATGAATATATATAAATGAAATTTTGTATAGTTTATAGGTATTTTAAAATTGAAATAAGAATTTATAAATTACCTTTTTACAAAGTCAACCATTTTCGAGTAATCGGTCGCCATAATGGTTTATAAGTTGGTCATCCTGGCATTTCTAAACTATAGGAGATAGAAACTTGTAAGTTCCCATGTTGATTGACTATGCTTCTCTTATAAGTTTCTGTATGTCTAACTAGTCTAACTAGCACATAGAATAACTAATGAGAGAAAGTATAGATAAATATTAATTTGCTGTCTAATCTGACTGTACGTCGTTTAAAAAAATATTTGTTTATATACCTAGGTAGTATATAATAATCTATACTAATATTATAAAGAGGAAAGATTTGTATTTTTGTGTGTATGTTTGTAATGAATAAACTAAAAAACTACTGTGCCGATTTCAAAAATTATTTAACCATTAGAAAGCTACATTCACCCTGAGTAAAATAGGCTATATTTATTGCTAGAAAAGATTAGGGATTCTTACTAAAACTTTAGTAACGTAACCCAAGGTGTCAAAAATGCCATTAAACAACTTTCGTCGCATGCGCTGCGGAAACTATTGATGATAGAACAAAAGTATGTTTTACAATATTAAAGAACATCCATACATTCACCATCTATCCATCCTCACAAATTTTCACATCCTATCCTAGTAGGTAATAGTATAAAATGTGAAAATTTGTGAGGATGGATGGATGGATAGATGGATAGATGGTTGGATGGATAGATGGTTGGATGTATAGATGGATGCTTGTTACTCTTTCATGCAAAAACTACTGAACGGATTTAGATGAAATTTGGTATGGTAGTAGTTTAGGCTCTGGATTAAAACATAGGCTACTTTTTATATCGGAAAAATAGAGTATTCCCGCGGGATAACCGATAGTATATTTACGCGGGTGGAGCAGCCGTAATAACTAAAGTAAAATAGATAATAGCTTCAAGAATTAGCCTCATACGTGTTGAAACCCATTATCTAGCACGCTTCACGCTTTTTATTTGTTGTTGTAAAAAAAGGAGTCCGTGGGTCTACCATTTAGTGACAATAGGATGAATTTAGAAGTAAAATCTTTACAATAATAATTAGACGACCTCTGTGGTTCAGTGGTTGAGCGTGTTTGTGCTCAAGCCGGGGATTGCGGGTTCGAATCCCGCCGAAGTAAATTAAGTTTTTCTGTGTTCCTGGGTCATGGGTGTGTAGGTATTACATGTGTGTAGAATATAATAAAAATATTAAATATGTGTATAGTATTAAATATATTTCCGTTGTCTGGTATAGGTGTACCAGAATCTCATGGCATTTAAAAAAAAATGTGATTTTCATATGGCAATGTCAAGTATGACCCGTCAAATCAAATTACGTGATCTGTCAACCGCTGCTAAAATTTTGTGAATATGTTCTTGGAATTTGTTGTTTTTGTGAAAGTGTTGAAAAAGGAAATTCGATCTCAAGCGAGAAATATTGTTTTCAATGTCTATCTTAAAATACAGGAAGAAGAAGGTGTAAATCAAACTCAATCTTATAATTTAAAGCTCGTGGTAGATTTGACCGGTAAGTTAGAGTGAGTTGTTTTGATACTTTTAGTTTTTTTATATTTTCTTAGATACTTATTGTGACTTCCTTAAAGGTGTTTCCAGTACTACTATACGGTGAATCGTCGATGGCACATCGAATGATGGTTTATTTTCCATGCCTGGAGGAGAGGAGGAAAAAGGAAATCAACTTAAGACAGTTTCGATTTAACTAAAAATTAACCAGTATCAAGATCGTTTAATCCAATTTCTCCAGTATTGCACACTACAAAATTTTATTTCCCTATTTGCCATGAAATTCTGGTACACCTATACCCGTAAAACAAGTTCTTCGAGAACTTACCACGAGACCAGATTGACATGACGTGAAGCATCCATATATTATATTTAAAATATATTATATTATTAAATAAAAAAAATACCAAAATCGTACTATACCTAATCGTAAGTATGTGTTGACTTGAGAACCTCCTTCGGTTTTTTGTCGGTTAAAAAAGGTAGAGGTAAGTAAAAACGCGGAATCGTTTTGATAAATAGGGTCTACCCTAAATACGTTTTTTTTGCATTTATAATAGTTCTGTTCCACCTCAATGTTTACCAATGTTCACCATATTAAGTAGTTCAAAGATTGGTTCAAATTCACGGGCAAAAACTAGTTAATTATAAAATGCACCTTTAATAATTTCAAAGTTGGCAAGGCGCGCTGTTTTAATCTCCTACTGTTGTTCGTCTGAACAATAAAACATGAAACTTCAAAATGCACCGAGCAAATTGTACTCGTACGTTTGGGAAACCAAGAAAAATGATTAGCGCAAGCTTGGACCCAGGCATTCCTAATCATCCTATTTTTAGGAAATCTAAAAAAATAATGGTCAGAATAACATACTGATAAAGTAGATATCGATATTTCTTTTACGTTGTCACAACCCTCAGTTTTTATGAAGTGTGGCCTGTTTATAAATTAAAAATGCATAATTTCAGGATAAATTTATCCGCACATATTTTATTGTAATAAATAATAATTAATATAAACAAAAGTTTGTTAACACAATTGAATAATTATTTTATAATAATTTGCAAATTTTCAATGTGTTTCGTGAAATAATATCATGAAGAAAAACAAAATTGTAAATAGTGTACTAATTAATTAGTCATGTTTCTTCATTATGAAATAGTAAAAACAAGAACGAATATGAAATAGAAGTTTTTATAAATTACTACTTTTAAATATTACCCTAAATTTGGATGTTGTACGATTTAGTAGCAACATTTGTTCATCGAGTAAAATTTTTGGATTTTTGCTAATATATCGCAATTATTGTTAATATTTATGCAAAATAATACATACACATGGAAAGTAACACCATCCTTTTGTTTATTTGATGTTTCCGATCTGTTTTTGCAGGAAAAAATACAGCAAGTCGGCATTTTCTGCTTCGGTTCGTTCCGCCTCGCTGTAATTTTCCGAATACGTCAAAAACGCGCAGCAACTAGTTTTATACAACCCTCACGACCGGAGGGACTAACCTTTGGCAGCGGGGAACGCCTGACAATGGCGTCTCCGTTATAGTTGGATATACTCAAAGTCTACAGCATACAGCAAAATACAGTTCCAGGCTGTTTTTCGCATTAATATGACTGTCAGCCAAGAGATGGCGCTGATGGTTGGCTGGATCGCGCTATAGGTGTTGCTAGATTCATGCTACAAAAACGACAGCACGTTGGTACCGCCATTATAAAACACAAAAAATACAATTATTTTTGAATTGGTGCCTGTTCTGGTACCATTGATTAAACAGAGTCTTATATTTATTTTAAAAGGCAAAGCATCCATGGACTTAAAAAAAGGCAGAATGAAGGTGAGCTAACTGCTAAGCATTGAGTGAAGCCCAACAATGGCGGCGACTTACGTTTGTGTGAGTTTACGGATACTTAACATATAATGTGAAAAATTACCCATAATTACAAAAATATATTTCAATCACTTTGTGTGTTTTTTTTTATATTTTGGCGTTTTGTATATCGTATCTAATCGTATTTATTGTCACTTTTAATTTTAAATAAAATGCTAATACCGGAAAATAAAACAATAACTATTTAATCAAATAATACAATTATTAGGTTGGGGAAAAAGTTTCTTCGCATTTTATATAAAAATTCAAAAGGTTTTTTTATAAAGTTTATTTACAAGTGACTAAAGTATATAGGTGCCATTTTGTTCGATAACTTTTTGCCATCTTGTTGGTAGGTCCCATTGCTATAAAATTTTTGGGGCTTCTGATGAAAAAACTGCGACAAGTAGTTTTGGCAGTCCTCTTGTGATGTCAACCTGACACTGCCTAAGGAATTCTGCAGCGACCGAAACAGGTGGAAATCTGAAGGTGCAAGGTCAGGACTATACGGCGGATGCATTAACACCTCCCAGCCAAACTCCCGTAATTTTTTCTGAGTGGCTAAAGATGTGTGAGGTCTAGCGTTATCATGGTGAAAAACCACACCCCTTCTGTTGATTAATTCCGGCCGCTTTCTCTCAACTTCTTGCTTTAATCTCATCAGTTGTTCGCAGTACAGTTCAGAATTGATGGTCCTACCTGGCGGTAACTGAATCTGGAACTGGCTCATAATGAATAATGCCCTTCCAATCCCACCACACACACAGCATCACCTTGTTGCGAGTTAACCCGGGTTTCGCCACAGTCTGTGAAGCCTGACCGGCCTTTGACCACGATCTTTTTCGCACGTTCTTGTCGTACGTGATCCACTTTTCATCACCAGTTATCAGCTTCTTCAAAAATGGTTCGGTTTCATTACGTCGTAATAAAGAATCACAAATGAGTACACGGTTCATTAGGTTTCTTTCAGTGAGCTCATGTGGCACCAAATATCGAGCTTTTTTGTGTACCCAGCTTTTTTCAAATTCGCCAAAACCGTTTTGTGGTCAATCCCCAGTTCTTCAGCTACATCGTAACTACTAATATGCCGATCTTGCTCTACTTTTTCAAAAATGGCAACAGTTTTGTCCGTAACAGGGCGACCAGAGCGACGTGCATCTTTGATATCAAAATTTCCGGATTGAAAACGCTTAAACCAAATTTGCGCTACTCTCACAGATACTGCATTAGGTCCATAAACATCACAAATTTTTTTCGCGGCTTGTGTTGCATTTTTACCTTTTTTGTAATAAAATTTTAAAATGTATCGAAATTCTTCATAAGAATCACTCATTTTAACAATAAGAAAAACAAATGAAAATCTCAAATTTATCTAATTTGAATTTGGAATTGGCTTCTGTAAAATTAAAACTTTTTAATGATACCAAAATCAGCCAGATACAATTGGTATAGCCCAAGATATTTTATGACAAGTTCATACATACTATAATGCGAAAAGACTTTTTCCCCAACCTATTATTCGTAACTGTTTCATAGTAAGGCTCATTGAAACTATTCTCTTTTCATGTATTACATACAAGGGCAATAATCTAACATAAGCACAATATGAGATTAATAAAATAACGACAGCCAACCTCAATTTTAATTGTTTTTCTACTCAATCATCTTGATTATGAAATCGGTAGGTACCAGCCCAAACAATATCCTATAATATTTTATAGTACTCACGTTCATATTTGATGGTACCGACTTCAAAATATATAATTAATTAATTAATTATACAAATAATTAAATAATGTATAATTGAAGATGCGCTAAGCTTCCATCGGGTATTGTAAACAAGATGATGATGATGATGATGATTACTGTAAGTTACATAGTGGCATAGGTAATATGCTTGCAGTTCTTTAAACAATGCCAAAATTTCCAAACGCGTATCTTTAAAGACTGTGGAGTTCTGTTCATTGCTTTTGGATCCAGGGTATACTTTGGTACAAAATCTAATTTTCTGGTAGCATATGCTTGTATTACTTCAGAAAAAGTCAAAATCACTATACATATGTGTCCATATAAATTTCAAGGAGTTCAGTCGATTCCTCATGGATCCCATCACCAGATTTCCATTTTAGTTACTAAAGGACCACTTTCGAATTATACCCCTTACAACGGCAAAATAATTTTGGAAATAGGTCCACAAACAGCAGAGTAATGATCAAAGATATCCGTGTCGGTATAAAATACTCAGAAGTACCTTTTATACCATCATAATGTAATGATGTATGGTGGTGATGATGATGATTTTCATTTTTTTGTTTACGTTTTAGATACAAAATAATTTACTGATTTACCTATGGTAGGTTATCCCCTCATGTTTGTTGTTAGTTATACGGTATACCACTATTGTTTCGGCATTTTTGCGGCAGCGTAATGGCAGCCGATTGTCTTACTTTGCTGTCAATGTGTGTCGCTAGTTCGCTACGATACGGATGTCTTACTTTGATGGCTTCACTATTCATGTTACTGAAGCGGTGTCCGCCTCTTTTTTACGTTCATTGCATCTAATAAAATGAAGGCATATGCCTTAATATAGGTTACTGAGGGCCGATAGCAAATATTTGCTAGCGGCCCTCAATAACCTATATTTCTATAGCATGTATTTATACGTTTTCTTTCCGTCGCGATATATCTCGAACGAATCAACCGATTTAGACTGGATTAGCTGCGATCGACGTGGTTTTTCAAGGTTAAGAGCTGATTAGTTTTTGGAGTTGATCGATGTAGCCGTTTAAAAGTTATTCTAAAAAAACACTTTTCATGTAACCGGGAAAAGTGAAAATTAACATTAAAATAACAATTAATTAAATTAGAAAAATGGTGATTAATATCGCGTATTTCCTCCACGTGCTCTTATTAAAGTTTCTACCCGCTAGGCACAGAGAATGATGTTATCGATGGTCTCCTGGGATAGTCTTCGCCATTCCTCAACTACGGCGATTCGCAGTTCACCCACGTTGGCAGGAGCTAGAATTCTGGACTTAACTTTTCTTTTCAGCAAGTCCCAAACGTATTCTATTGGGTTCATATCCGGTGATCTCGCCGGCCACTCCATAACAGTGATATTCATATCATTAAGATAAGCTTGAGTTGCCCGAGCGGTATGCGGCCGAGCATTATCCTGCATAAAAACAAAATCGTCACCGATATAATATGGGGCAAACGGTACGACATTTTCTTCTAAAACTTCTCTGATATAGCGGTCTGCAGTCAGACTCCCTCTGTCAATCACTACCAAGTCTGTGCGAGCTCCCAAACAAATGCCCGCCCAAACCATTATTGATCCACCACCGTATGCAACTGTAGTTTCAAAATTTGTCTGAATGTATCGTTCTCCTTTGGGTCTGTATATTCTTTGCCTGTCGTCAATTTGATTTAAGAGAATTCTGCACTCATCACTAAACAATACCTTACTTCAGTGGTCCGCGTTCCAAAGTCGATGTTCCTGAGCAAAAGTTAACCTGTTTCTACGATGATTTACCTCAAGCCTTGGACCCTTGGCGGGCACAAATGAACCAAAACCAGCTTCTTCGAACCTTCTTCGTGCCGTACGCTCACTTACGGTTACACCCCGCACTGCTCCTAACTCATGTCGGGCTTGGACGGCCGTCAAACGGGGGATCCTACGTACACGAAGCCGAATGAAACGATCATCCCTACTCGAAGTGCGTCTTTTTCTGCCTTGTCCTGCTCTTCTCACATAAGTACCTACCGGTCTCCCTGAACCGTTGGATACTGAGATGTATCGTTGAAACTGGTCGACGAGGATCTCTGGATATCACTCTGTAGGTTTGACCATTTCTTAGAATAGAATAGAATAGAATAGAATTATTTATTTTCCAAGAAATTGGTAATACGAGGATGTTATACAATATAGGTCACAATTTCTGCCTCTAGGGCGTGGAAATATTTACAATATAATTACACTGGGGAACAAAAAAAATAAAAATATTATTTTTCTGCGGCAAGAATTTTGTTATTGGTTTTTATAAACACTTACATTAGACATACACGAAATGTATTTACTTTTTTTTTATTGAATCTGGTTCTTGAGATAAATGACATATAAGCAAGAATTTGAAAAAATATGAACCTACCCTCCCGAGTTGTATTAATTTGAGTATTTCCATTTAAATTTTGTTTTCTATTCATGTAGATATTTGTAACATGAACGTATAAAAGAGGCGGACCCCGCATCAGGAACATGAATAGTGTAACAATCAAAGTAAGACGGCCGTATCGTAGCGACACGCACACGCACACATTGACAGTCAAAGTAAGACAATCGGCTGCCATTACGCTGCTGCGAGTTGAGTGTGACACACGTTTTTCGAAAGAAAAAAAAATGCCGTCCTGTGTCATTAAATCGTGCCAAAATAATAGTGGAATAATTAAGAAACGCGAGGGAATAACCTACCATAGGTAAGTCAGTAAATTATTTTGTATTTAATACGTAAACAAACAAATGCAAATCATTAATAAGTTGATAGAAAAATGTTAGCTGACATTAGAGGTGAGATGTATTTAACGTAACAGGTAAAAAGTAACAGGTATTTGGAAATAACACATAACAATTAACAGTCGATATCCAGTTATTAAAATAACAGTTATTAAATAATATAAAAATAACTATCTGCGTACAGCGTACGTGTTATCTACGGTGGGCTTATTACGTATCGACAGTACTGTACAGTACTGCCTCTACCGAACAATCGAGGAACTAAAATTGCAATCAATCGTTCGATTTCTTCACTGCTGTCAAATTTTTCGTATTACGTAAGACTTTTACAGCTAAGCGAAAGCAATCAGCGAGCGATTTGAACTGTCAGTTAGCAATAATAAAAATTGTGATTTTTTCTCGAATTGTCTATAGCGGAGTGGGTAGTGGTACCTATTTAAAGTATAAGTACCTGGGCGACCGAGCTTTGCTCGGTTATTACTATTTATTGTAATAATATGGTGGTGGTTAGGTGATAATCTACATAAACTTAAAAAGTAAAATGTGAACTGACAATTATTATTATTTACAATCGATTTTTGTGTAGATGGTGTTTGATCTCAAACATTACCTACATTTTTTTAAACTTGCCTAAAAACAATAAAACCCGTAGCACGATTCTTGCCGTCCGCGTCTTAATCAGCTGGACCAAACGGATAGTGGCCAGTAGGACGAAATTAGCAACCATATACTGCGTGAAAAGAAAAACGCATGAAAACTCGAAATTATTTACTATTTACCCTCGAAAACCCCCATATACCAAATTTCAGTGAAATCGTTACAGCCGTTTCCAAGATCACGATTATAAATATTCAAGAATTGCTCGTTTAAAGGTATAATATTTTATAAGTTTATATTTTTTTATATATAGAAGATAATAAAATTTACGGCGTCTATTTCACTACCAGCAAATAGTACCTACTTACTAGTTACTGTGCGAGATGTAAAGTTATTTTGTTCTCGAAACAAGCACAACTAACGCGCACACAGAATATTTTGGTAATACATGAAAAACGCGAATGTGATAGAATATTTTAAAACAAAATATGTTTCCACGTGAAATTCGGCCCCAAACCATTTTCTTATATCATTTCTTATAAGTTTTTTCATGACCTAAAACAATAATATGGTAGCACTTTTAGACATATGACCGAAGTTTGCTTGACTTGACATGTCATTAATAATTCCTATGATTGCTACTAGTTAAATTGTTTTGGCGCTAGTTTCGTAGCAAAAATGAAACAAAGTGCATTCAAACATAACAGCGAGCGATAAGCAATCGATCGCATAGGTAATACGATTTTATTTAAAGTTCAGCAATCGATTGCGCGTGTATCGCGCGATGACTGCAAGATTTTTGCTAATCGTTATTTTTACGTAATACGGCGGCCGATATACTATAGTCCGATCTTGTCTCTCTGTTACACATACAACGACTCCATAAGCAAAAACGAAAAGCACTTAATATTTAATTAAATACTCTGTATGTCTCTCTTACAATTATAAGCATCTACAATTTGCTGGAATGAAAAGTACCTAACTAATTAGGTACTTTTCTTCGAAACATCCCTAATACTAATATTAGGGAAGTTTCGAGGGAAGACGTTTGGTGGAGTCTTAAAAATTTTGTATGGGGGTGGGGGGGGGGGGGGGCGTCTCTCGGGGTCCTCGGGGTATATACCAGTTCCCGACGGGAATTTGGGGAATATATTGGAGTCAAAATGTAGGGCTCGTTCTCTCGATTCCAATGAACTATGGTTAAAAACACGTGTAACTTGTTATCCACCGCGCGAAAACCGCTGCATCACGAAGACTATTACCTCCATAGTAACCATACTAAATACTAATATTTGACTGTTACATTTGACAGGTATCCGAAACAGGTAGTGTTCCGAAACAGGTAGTGTATAACAGTAACAGGTATAACAGGTATCGTCTATAACCTGTTATAACCCACCTCTAGCCATAGAGTACCTCTAGCTGACATGTCTCTGACGTACCGGTGTTGCCATTTATAGAAATAAAAAATTACCCTAAATTGTAGGCGATTTCAGTATGTGTTATGTATGTACCTGTTAGCTATTTGAAAAAAACTTGCAGACAAACTCAAATTAAGTATCTATGTATCGATGCTTTAAATACACATGTAAAAATAATTTGGATATAATAATATTTAAAAAAAATTAAACATGAATCGTGATTATGTATTCAGTTTTGTTAATAATTTGTTAACAAGCTTTTGCTCGTAACTTCATTCGCGTAGATACCAGTTTTTAACCGACTTCCAAAAAAGGAGGCGGTTATACGTTTGGCTGTATATATGTGGCTGTATGTTCAACGATTACTCCGCCGTCTATGGACCGACTTTCAAATTTTTTTCTGTGATGTATAGGATAAAATCCGAAATTGGTCCTTTTGGCATTAACGTGGTGACCTGATGATAGGATCCCTGAGGACGTCGTGTTAGTTACACTATTTATAACTCAAGAACTGCTGAACCGATTTGGCTGAAAATTGGTGGGGAGATATCTTAAAACCAGGAGGACATAGGATATTTTAATCCCGTTACCAAGGGACTCAAAACTCGAGCTGCTAAAACAACTGGACCGATTTGGCTAATTTTGGTCTTGAAATAATTGTGGAAGTTCAGGGAAGGCTTAAACAAAAAAGAAAAAGGTGAAAAATATTGGAAAAGGTGAGTAGGTTACAGGACTTACAGGTGATAGACGGACAGCGAAGTCTCGTGAATAGGGTCCCGTTTTAACCGTTTATACCCTTTACGGAACCCTAACAACATAAATAGGTATAGAAAGGGGAATTATACATATGTGTTGTTCATCGCCGTATGGTTCCCGGCAGAGTAGAATAGGACCATTCCAAGTCTTCTCGTGGATGTCGTAGGAAGCGACTTAGGAAACACAAGCTAAACAAAGCTTAAAAACATCAAAGAGACCTCTCCAACCCGTCTCTGGCCAGCGCGCAGCGTGGAGAGTGTAGACCAAATCCTCTGACTGTTCTGGCTTATATTGTCTGATAGTACAGAGAGAGTCGTGCTCCTGCAGTGACGACCTGATGATGGATAATGATGATGATATCCTGTAATGACTATAATTAACGCAGATAACAAACAGTTCTTGAGTTCACTCCATAGAAATTACGACGTAACTTTTTGCTGTGCTATTTCATCAATCTCATTGTCATCAAGTCATTTAAACTAATAATTAAGACTTTTTGTTAGCTGTACCTTTATACGAATGTGCTTATGTAAAATTATTAATTATGTTCATGAAAAGAGAATAGTTTCAATGAGCCTTGCTATGAAACAAGAATATTTATATTATTTGATTACTTAAATGATAAAAAAGTTAGTTTTATTTTTCGGTATTAGCATTTTGTTTAAAACTAGCGACCCGCCCCGGCTTCGCACGGGTACATTACTGATACTAATACTACAAAATATCACCCACTTCGCAACGGGCCGTGCAGCAGAAATCGTAATATTTTAATTTCGCCATAACTTCAAAACCAAACGTCCAATTTTAATTATTCAAAGACCAAATATTATCTACATAAACTGTACTTAGTGATGAAATAATTTATTTTGATAAGGATTAATAGCATGAGTAAAATAAACGCGTTTAAATGTAGTCCAAAAAAAATTCTAGACTTCTAAATAAAAAAATGGTTGTTGTACCTCACTCGACATAGATAGGTATAGTGTGTCGCGGACTTTTTTGTAGATATTTATAAGATCTACAATTAATTAGAACATTATATGGTTCTATCTTTTATAGTTTAGGCAGCGTACGCAAAATAAGTAACTTTTCTGGTTGATTTTTTACACCTTGTGTCCGAAAAACCCAAATATCTTATGGAACCCTATTTTTTTCCAAAATTAAAATTTAGCCTATGTTACTCGTGGATAATGAAGCTTTCGAATGGTGAAAGAATTTTTGAAATCGGTCCAGTACTTTTTGTGCCTATTCATTACAAACAAACAAACAAACATACAAACAAAGTTTTCCTCTTTATAATATTAGTGTAGATTAAAAGTGACAATAAATACGATTATATACGATAGTCAAAACGCCAAAATATGAAAAAATAAAACACAAAGTAATTGAATTTTTTTTTTTTAATTATGGGTAATTTTTCGCATATATGGCAATTATCCGTAAACTCACACAAACGTAAGTCGCCGCCATCGTTGGGTTTCACTCAATGCTTAGCTCACCCTCCGTCCGCCTTTTTTATACGTTCATGAGTTGTAATATTTTCGATTACAAATATTAGACCTTAAGGTTATTAGTTCGTGCTCTATTTAAAACATAAATTGTCTTGTTTTTCGTGAAAAATATGAGTTTGTCGTGAAAGTCTTGCGTTAACAATCCTGTTAGGTTTTTGTTTTATATGTGGCAAATTTTGTCAACAAAAATAAAGAAGTAAGATCACTGAGTTTGTGAAACAAACCTACCTCGCATACTTTGGGAAAATCTAACCCAAAAAAATTAATATTGGGTGCCCAATATCGTGTGTAAGTCATGGGAGGAAACTTGTCAAGCTTGGGATAATGAAACGGTTTATAATAATAATGGTGACTGTTTCAGGTATGTATTTCAATAATTTCCCTCCCTGAGTATGGAAAAATTAAAAGCAGGCTTCTTTGATGGACCCCAAATCCGTACCCTTATAAAAGACCGGCATTTACGAGCCATATGACACGGATCGAATTAGAAGCATGGCTAAGCTTTGTATTAGTAGTCAAACACTTTTTGGGTAATCACAAAGTACCAGAATATGAAGAACTGGTTGTAAAAATGATACAGAATTTTAACCAGTTCGGAGCAAATATGAGCATCAAATTACATTTTTTACATAGCCATTTGGACAGATTCCTAGGCGATTACAGTGAGGAGTAAGGAGAACGGTTCCACCAGGACATAAGGACCATGGAAGAAAGATATCAAGGTCGATGGGACAGCCATGTGATGGCAGACTACTGCTGGACTTTAATTAGGGATTGCCCTGATCAAAAACACGATAGAAAAGCCTACAAAAAAAGATTTTTGTATTTTTTATAATATAATATTGTCTTAACAGCATATACCTAGGTATATTTAGTATTTATCATTGATTATAGCCGTTCTTAAAATATATATATTTTAATACGTCATTGTATTTATTATTTTGACCTTTTCAGTCAGATATTTATTAAAGTCTTTATCTCATAAACTAGAGTCAATTTGACAAATCTGATATTTTTCTCGTATTCAGCATCCTGAACTTATACAAAATTGACTTCAATCTACCTTGCCGCAAAATGACTGTTCCCCAGTGTTATTAATTAATAAAGATCATGCAAATTAAAAACTTTTAAACAATAATTATAATAATAATATCATATCACCAAAACATTTCATACATAGATATATAATATTAAAAAGAGGTAGATATGTTATAAACGCGTAAAAATGAAGACTCGAATTGGCTCGAGTCGGGCCAAATTTGGTTAGTGTGCTCCGCGAGTAATAGCGTGTTTTGTGTTACCACAGTGTAATAAAGAGATACAGTGGTCCAACGCGTTTGAAGTCGCGCGAAATGCCGCTATTGTGTAGGTATTCGTCATTGCTGCAGGGTTGTCACAATAATGTGTTTTATTATAATCTGTTCTACATTTTGTGTAGGTATTCGTAGTATGTGTATGTAGAGTACTAGGAATAAAACAAAAAAAAAAATATATAGAAGTATTAATGAAGAGTTTTATTATAAAAAATACAAATGCATATACAAAAGCTCAGGGTTAGCATGATATATATCAATTGATATTTATGCTTGATATATTATATCAAAATTGATATTTATATTTAAAAATGTAAAAGAATGTTTTAAATATAAAAAATCTTACATCAACACAGGTCTTATTTTCCGAGAGTTTCACAAGCCTAGGTTATCAAAAACTTGCTATTTGACACGACGTTAACTAATCATAGCCGTCGACGCGGCTTGTAACGGCATATGACACCCACGTGACCCCCTGTTTTTCGGAAGAAAATTCCTTGTTTGTTATTATACTATTGTTATACCATTTATACCATGTGTCAAATTAATTCGACTGATAAAATTAATACACTTTTTTTTTCTTCTGGTTATAAACAAAAGTCATTTTATGGATTTAAGCCTTAAATTGATACTCAAAAGTATCTATCGTTGATTTTTAATTTATTTGAAAACTTTGAATGTCAATAATAAATAAATGAGTTTAATTTTACTATTATTGACATTCAAAGTATCCCTATCTTCAAATTATCAGACATACAAATTATTTCGATTCAACTATTACGAAAAAACATATCAGAGTACCTATGAGATTTGTATGTAATTTTGAAAATATCAAAAAATCAAAAATATCGGATATATATAATCAAAGATATCTGATATTTTGATATTTATTATAAATATCGGATATTTACGAACCCTGCAGAAGCTACAAATGCGAAACTGAAAGGTATTTTCGACATTTGGATTTACTAGTTTTTAGATTGCGATTGTTGAATTTGACGATGTAGTTAGTAAATTCTCATACGTAGATATACAATTTTATTAAAACATCTGACGGGAAACAGGCGCATGGTTTTGTATTAAAATTAATCTTCTTTAGCTGTTCATATAATTGACCATCCATACTATATACTATATACTATAATATTAAATATTATAAATGCGAAAGTGTGTCTGTCTGTCTGTCTGTCTGTCTGTTACCTCTTCACGCCCAAACCGCTGAACCGATTTTGATGAAATTTGGTATAGGGATACTTTGAGACCCGAGAAAGGACATAGGATACTTTTTATCCCGGAAAAATGTACGTTCCGCCGCGATAAACGAATTTTGGCGCAACGGAGTTGCGGGCGTCATCTAGTTGTAAATAAGTACGTACATACAACTCAAACGAAACACTGTCGTAAACCACTTAAAACAATCAAATTAAAAAGCGTCAACCCCGGCTGACGTGTCCCAAGCGAGTGTATGGCAGCTTGGGCTCGCTACCACCCCTCTCTCACCCCGCACGCCCCGCACGATTGCTCTGTCTAGACGTGTCCGTTGGACGACTGTAGGTAATAGTTCTATAGGCTGTGGTGTTACTATGCGACGTTGACACATTGACACGCGTCCCATGTCAATGTGTGTCGTGGGCCGTGGCACAGAAACAGTCAGTTTTGTAAGGATATAACGTACCTATCTATGTAATAATTAATCAAAGCTTCATCTTCGCATTTCGAGTGCCCTGGCAATCTCCGTTGGGGCTAAGTCAGGCATAATTCAGTCCTCAACTCCAAAAAGATACGCGATTAAAAAAAAACTAACAAAAAGCAGTATTTCAATGAAATTTTAAATCAAACATACTCGAAGTTCGCTCCAGATAAGGTGTATTTGAATAAAATTAAAACAATAATTGTATAAAATGTTCAGTTGTTATCTTAATTTGAAAATATTTCTTTTTAAATTAAATGACGTATAAATCAGCCAGCAACCTTATATGATACTGAATACTGATATCAAACCTTTATTTTATGTTCCGCTAAATATGCCGGTGTGTGTAGTATTAGGAAGAAGATGGCCTTAAAATAATTTAAAAAAGACGTAATTCGTAGCACGCATCCTCTGTAACGCTTGCATGTGACGTCACACTATCACGCCGCGCCCCGTCTAGAAACTTCTAGACACAGTAAAGTCGAGATGATCACAGATAATACAGATAAAATCACGATCTCGACAGATGCAATACGACAGATCTTGTCGCGAGTGATCGATACAGATACGCAGAAATAGAACGGATAGGTGTGAGCGGCGTGGACAGCTGTCACAGGACTGGGGTTCTCTTCATCTTAAACGCTTCTATTGCTAGGACTATATGATCCGGAATCCGGCGGTCCCGGGAAAAAGAGATGTTTGATTTTGGGCCAGTTCTATGTACCTACACTACATACGTTAATAGGAAAAAAATATGGGAATATCATAAAAATACGAAAAAATTAATTTGAAGGGTACATGCGTACAAAAATGATTATTTGAAGAGTTTTTTATTGCGAGAACACTATTTTTAGGGTGGCCATGACAGTTGTTTTGATTTGACTTTTGACGTAGTAGACAGTTTTACGAAGAGACGTCGTTTTGAATGACATACGTCTTTCTTTGTCAAAAGTCATATCATTGATAAAATGACATTCTGTAGTTAATTCTGATCTGATCCGCCATGTTTTATTTTACTTTGTGTTGCTCTCCTTGACGAAGTTAATTTAAATGTACATGGAAACGAAGTGAAATTTAAAATAATAAAGAATAGGAAACGGTTACTATATTATGTAGCTATATTTACAAATACTGTACGTAGGGTTGGCCCAGATCTCATACATTTCTTGAACATCTCTTTTAGAGCACTGAAAATAGTGTTGAAAATCGAAGTAACGAGTGTCGAGCTGTCATATATGACACTTGACACTTGTGTGTTCGATTGAGTCTATTGTAGTCAAGGAATTTGTAAGTATTATATAATACAACAGGAAAGAGTACTTCAAACTTTATTTTCTTTTAATTCAATCAAAAATGATCTTTACTACTCAGACTTAAAGCTTATCACGTGCGCAATAAAAAAACCGGTCCCGGTGAGGTGAAAAGCTATAAGTTATCCCTGTGTCTCGTTCTAACAAGTAACCTAGTGTAGCCAGTTTATATATTTACTTAAATTTCAGGTTTGGTAGATTTTATGTGCGATATAGTGTATAAGCAAGAAATACTAATAACATCGGTTAAATATTATGTTATTCATAATCTGAGAGAGAAATGTAAAATAAAAATTACTAGTTATTTAGAACCTACCTACTAACCGATAATTATAAATTTGTTATTTATTTTTTGATTATTTGCATTTTGGTAGAGTAAAATGGAAGAAAT
The DNA here is from genome assembly GCA_905404095.1 of Glaucopsyche alexis. Classification (NCBI taxonomy): domain Eukaryota; kingdom Metazoa; phylum Arthropoda; class Insecta; order Lepidoptera; family Lycaenidae; genus Glaucopsyche; species Glaucopsyche alexis. The sequence continues at coordinate 2,109,022 of FR990060.1, forward strand.
GAAGATAGAACAGTTGCAACACAAAACGCCGTGTTTTTCCCTTGGAACATTCTAGATGTTCGGGTGACAATATGATTTAATAGGGAATATAGGACATTTATATTATTTTACCTACCTTCATGATATTGTGAAGAGGAAACCATTGTATGTTTGTATGTTATTGATAATTTCTGAAACCTAACAGATTTGAAAAATTCTTTCACTGGTAGAAAAATTCTTAATCCCTGAGTGCTTATTATGTGCGCATAGTTACGTGAGAACCTCGCGGGCGGGCGGGCGACATCAGACAGACAGAGTTATAATATTAGTAAGTAGGTTTATCTGTATAGGATGACTTATAATATAATAATAATATTTTTGGACCACATCAATCTTGTCCCGTGGTAAGTTCTCGAAGAACTTGTGTTTAATTTTATAAGCTTTTATTTAGTTTCACCTGTCCCGTTGTTGGTCTGTAATGGATTCTTGCAAGTTAAATTTGATCCACTTTCCGGTTTCCGATTGAGTCGAAATTTTGCACGAATATGTAAATCGCATGACAATGCAATATTATGATGACGTGGAGCTGAACTGATGATGGAGCTAGAAGGTGGCCACAGGAATTCCGAAATAAAACCACATAGTCCTATCGAATTTGGGTTCGTTTAGTTCGTCTTGACAAGTACTTTGATACTATATGGTAACCGGTCTGGTGATGGATCTGGAAGGTGACCATAGGAACTCTGTAATTAAACGACGCGACCCCATCGAGTATGGGCTCGTTTAATTCATGTTGACGAGTACTTTGATACTATATGGTAACCAGGATCTGATGATGGAGCTGGAAGGTGGCCATAGGAACTCCGTAATTAAACGACGCAACCCTATCGAGTTTCGGCTCGTTTAATTCGTCTTGACGAGTACTTTGATACTATATGGTAACCAGGGAGCTAGAATATGGTCATAGGAACTCTGTAATTAAACGACGATGAGGTTCCATCGAGTTTGGGCTCGTATGATTCGTCTTGACGCGTATCTTGGTTGGCGTGAATATGCAATCAAATGAATTGGGGCTTGGGCTTGCTGTGAATAACTCGAAAATCCAACATGTCGGAACATCCAAGATGGCCGCCAAGTCATTTTAATGCACTCCTACAATATGGGTATCAAATGAAAGGGCTTGCTGAGAATAACTTGAAAATCCAACATGATGGAACATCCAAGACGGCCGGCGAGTTATTTTTAATGCATTCCTACAATATGGGTATCAAATGAAAGGGATTGCTGAGAAAAACTCGAAAATCCAACATGACGGAAGGTCCAAGATGGCCGACAGTCAATTTTAATGTAATCCTATAATTTAGGTATCAAATGAAAGGGCTTGCTGTGAATAACTCGAAAATCCAACATGGCGGAACATCCAAGATGGCCGTCAAGTCGTTTTAATGCACTCCTACAATATGGTTATTGAATGAAAGGGCTTGCTGAGAAAAACTCGAAAATCTAACATGACGGAACGTCCAAGATGGCCGACAGTCAATTTTAATGTAATCCTACAATATGGGTATCAAATGAAAGGGCTTGCTGAGAATAACTCGAAAATCCAACATGATGGAACATCCAAGATGGCCGACAAGTTATTTTTAATGCACTCCTATAATATGGGTATCAAATGAAAGGGATTGCTGAGAAAAACCCAAAAATCCATCATGACGGAACATCCAAGATGGCCGACAGTCAATTTGAATGCAATCCTACAATATGGGTATCAAATAAAAGGGCTTGCTGAGAATAACTCGAAAATCCAACATGGCAGAACACCCAAGATGGCCGACAAGTTATTTTAATGCACTCGTACAATATGGGTATCAAATGAAAGTATGGTGTGTTGCGGTTTTTTGAGATCCTTACTGAGTAGAGTAAAATCTCTAGGGGGTCTCCTTATTGAAGAGCTTGACTGTACTAAGTTAACCGGCAAACGACCTTGCAACAATGATGCGTTAAATGAGATGAACAGACTGAGAAACCTATCTAGCGATAACTAAAAAGTAAAAAATAAATTAAAAGTAAAAAAAAAACTTTTTTAAAAAACAAGCTTTTATTTGAATGCGCTAAAAAGAATAAAATATTTTTCCTTTAAAACTTTTACTATCAACTTATAACGTAATTACACAATTTATATGATTTAAAAGCTTGTCGAGAATCAAACAAATCAAAGAAGTAATTCAAGTAACTTGATCTGATAGATTTATGAGACAATTTATTTGATTCTCGACAAGCTTTTATAACATATAAATTGTGTAATTACGTTATAAGTTGATAGTAAAAGTTTTAAAAGAAAAAATGGCGGGATTCGAACCAGCGACCGGCTTGATCACCAACATGCTCAACCACTAAGCCAAAGAGGTCGTCAAACTTTTAATTAGTGAAAAATATACTTTACCACGTGGTAGTGCTCATGATTACAAACTTTCCCAAAGGAACTTTTTTATTTAATCCACCACAACTTAAAATTAGGTAGCGAATTAAATAATAATAAAAAACAACGGGTTGCACTCCGGGAGTGCCGGTAGAAGTGAAAAATTTCAAAAGTGGGGCCATTTAACTAGACACTTTTCTCCTTATTGTTTTCACTATACGTCAAATTTCAAAATGGCTCCAAAATTTTCAAAAGTGGGGCCATTTAACTGGAGACACTTTTTTCTTCATAGTGTTTTCACCGTATGTCAAATTTCAAAATGGCCTCAAAAATCTCAAAAGTGGGGTCATTTAACTGGAGACACTTCTTTTCTCTATCGTGTTTTCACCATACGTCAAATTTCAAAACGGCCCCAAAAATCTCAAAAGTCCATTTAACTGGAGACACTTATTTTCTCTATACTGATTTCACCGTACGTCAACTTTCAAAATGGCCCCAAAAATCTCAAAAGTGGGGCCATTTAACTGGAGATACTTCTTTTCTCTATACTGATTTCACCGTACGTCAACTTTCAAAATGGCCCAAAAAATCTCAAAAGTCGAGCCATTTAACTCGAGACAATTTTCGTGGGGGGACAATTGGTAAAGACCAATGTAAGGGTAAATGTGATGGGGATGATTAGCGGTCAAGGTCAAGGCCAAAGGTCAATAGTTGGGGTCAAAAGTAAATACTAACTAAAATAGTTTCATGCTCGCGTAAACCAAGACAGCAAACAATTGCAAGTTGCATCTTATGACTTTTCGATCAGATTCACGTGTCCTGCTCGAGTTTAACAGTTTTTACCCATCCCAAGAAAAGTGCACAGTGTCGCTTAAGGAATTTTCACTTATAACAAATGCTCTAAAAAGTTTATTTGGGTAAGATGTTTGTTATCATGAGCATTATCACGTGTTAAAGTGGTTTACACTAATTAAAATCACTCTATAATATACGTTTCAGCAACTTGTATTATCATTTATGACATATTATTATTTTTAAACAAAAAATTAAACCGACTTCCAAAGTAAAAATACACAAGAAAGTATGAAACAAAACTTATTTTCTAAAAAATTCCCCTTTTAAATTTGGCTATTTCTCTACTTAATCTTCTTAATTTTGAAGTCGATACCAGCCGAAACGATATTCGACAATATTTTATAGAACTCACGTTCATATTTGCCGGTACCGTGGTGGTGGCTTAAAGTTCATATTAAGAAGATTAAGTAGAGAAATAGCCAAATTTAAAAAGGAAATTATTTAGAAAATAAGTTTTATTTCATACTTTTTTGTGTATTTTTACTTTGGAAGTCGGTTTAATTTTTTGTTTAAAAATAATAATTTCACCCGTTTAGTTATATATTTTGTTAAGTTGTTATTAATACGTCTTAAGAACGTCTAAAATAAACGATCGAATGTATAATTGAATACGCGCCAAGCTTCCATTAGGTATTGTTGTTAAGGTGATGATGATGATTACTGTAAGTTACAAAGTGGCATATTATGCTTGCAGTTCTTTAAACAATGCTGAAATTTCCAAACGTGTATCTTTAAAGACTGAGGAGTTCTGTTCTATACTTTTGGATCCAGGGTATACCTTGGAGCAAAATATTACTTTTTGATAGCATGTGCTTGGACTTCTATAGAAAAAGTTGAAATCACCATATGTTTCCAAACTTCAACTAATTTGTCCCCAAATTAAAAATATTGTTGTCACCCTTGTTAAAAAGAGACGGAGTGGTTTGTATTGTATCTCCCTCTCGGCACAGATTTGATGCCGAGAGCTCTTTCCAGTTGTATATAATAATACTTACAAATTCCTTGATTGTATTATTAATCAATCCGGCCATTAATCACGGGGTGTTTTAGCATTTTTTAGTCCCCCCACCCCCCTGGTGATACGTGATGAGGTTTCGTACTACCTCATTCCCCCACCTACACTCACGTGAATTTTTTGTACGTACTAAGTAGGTCATGTTCAAAGAAAAACGTTACCTTAAACAACAGTTTAATTAAATAATTTAAGCACTTAAAAACTATAGGTACAAGTTATATATTTGTCTTGTAAGTTGGAGAAATATTTAAATAGCACTGCGAAATGCGAATCTAGAACCCATAAGATTTGGCATGCATAGACTAGATTTGAAAATTAATACTCGTGATGTCTTCTTAAACCTAACCGACAAGGGGGGCTTGTAATATTTGGTGATTTTTTTCGTATACCCTCTCCCCCCGTTGGGCATCACGTGATTAATGGACGGCCCCTTAGCGCAGAGTTATATTTTCAATGTTCTGAACTGTTTTGGTCGGGGGTTGAAATGGGAGACATTCATTTCGGGTTCTTTTTGTGTAGGTACATTATGTGTTGTGTAAGTCTAGGGCAGGGGTCGGCAACCTGCGACTCGAGCCACTTGCGGCTCTTTGAATGTGGAGCTGCGGCTCTTTAGTGCTATACGCAAATATTGTTTGTTGTATTTTAAAAAATGTTTAAAAATTGATCTTAATCGATGACGAGGAAGGCACCATTTCTGTCGCTCAGCACCTTCCATTGTCTGGTTGCGGGGAAAATCGCTTTTCCCGGCAGCCAGATGCGGCGTAAGGCGTGGGCGACGTGGACGTGGCCTATGGACTGGCGCCTAAGACAAAAATTTCGTTATAAAACGATACGTTTACTCCCGGCTCCGCTCGCTAGCGCTTAATATAAACAACATACTTTATTATTTAGTACCAACGCGACGTTCTATTTAAGGTTGATTTTATTGTTTTCCGACCGGCGGGCTTATTACGTATCTTGCAATAGCCAAGCAATAGCAAAAATTGCGCAATTTTTGCGCAAAAATCGCAAATTCGTATTACGTATCTGCAAAAACCTAGCAGAAGCAACCTAGTGACAGTACTGCCTCTACCGAACAATCGAGGAACTATAAATTGCAATCAATCGTTCGATCTCTTCACTGCTGTCTAATTTTTCGTATTACGTAAGACTTTTACAGCAAAGCGAAAGCAATCAGCGAGCGATTTGAACTGTCAGTTAGCAAAATTAAGCAAAAATGAAGCAAAGTGAATTCAAACACAACAGCGAGCGATTAGCAATCGATCGCATAGGTAATACAAATTTATTTGACGTTCAGCAATTGACTGCGCGTCTATCGCGCGATGACTGCATGATTTTTGCTAATCGCTATTTTTACGTAATACGGCGGCCGGTTTCATATGTAACCAGTAAAATAGACAAACATTTTTGCTCGCTCGCTCTGCTCGCTCGCATTGTAATTAAGAATCAAATGTTTCTATGACAGCTATGTAGATGTGATATTGCGCATCCAACGCAAGACAGTTTAGCGTCTGTACCAGTTCTTATGAACAAATAGAATAGATTTTTTATCAAAAAACTTTATTTGGCTGATCAATAACTTAGAAATTTTGAAAATTGTAATTTTTTACTCTTCCGACTCAAAAAGTTGCCGACGCCTGCTATAGGGGATTAATTCAAACGATACTTTGGCATATTTGAGGGGAATACACCTAACTTAATATCTAAATAACCTTATAAAACGAGAAAAGTATCATTTTAAAGTCAGCTACGAGCGTCTACGACATTTGGAGAGTTTTCATGCAAACTTAGTATTTATAACAAGATTTTTTTTTCTGTTAAAACCTGTGACCTTGTGAAACGTTATCATCAATACCACCATACAATACTACCACCATTTAAGCCAACCTTCCGCCTCCATATGCCGCCCTGACCTAAAATATTTAGTTCAATATTTTTTTATCATTGACACATTGGGCCTTAAGGTATTTGAGTTAAAGGTAAGTGTCAGAATTTCATTATTATGTAATACTTACATAATAGACTGATTTTTTAAATCTTATACTTATGTACTATAACTAGCTGTAACCAACAGACGTTATTAAGACAGACTTAATTATGAGCTGGAATAAATAAATAGGTAACTACAACAACTATATCTTGATTCTGCACCTAGTACTTACACCTACACCTACTACCTACATCCTACAGGTGATGTGTGATTGTGAAAGAGTTATCGACAAATGAGGATTGAAGAATGTTACAGTAGTAATATCGCTAACAAACAATGGCGGTTGGTGTTAGAAGGGTGAAAAATTTTAGTGCCAAATCATAAAAAAACGATAATTAAAAAATAAAAATTAAAAGTTTTTGGGGTGAGTCAGTTATATCACTTAGGGATATAAAAATTGTTTGTTTTTTATGTTTTTATTTGTATCATTTTATGATTTGGTATTAAAAATACACAATATAACACTCTTCTAACACCAAATTTAATTGTTTAATACCGCTAACAAACAATGGGGGTTAGTCATGTTAGAAGGGTGAGAATTTTTAGTGCCAAATCATAAAAAAAACAACAAGTAAAAAATAACTCTTTCACACATCACATGTAGGCTGTAGTAGTAGGTGTAGGATTAAAAAATATAGAGTGTAATGTATGTAGGTAGTTATTTATTTCTTCAAGTTCTTAGTGAGGATGGAATAACGTCTGTATATTTAGTACAAACCATACAATTTTAGCGCATTTGTATGGAACAAAACAAAGAATTATAGTCTAAGATACGAACTAAGGTCGACCTTCACTGATGTGTTTACCAGATGAAAGTGACTTTTTATCAAATAAAATAAGTTTCTGAACATATTTAAATTAGGCAACCCCTTAAAAAATGGTCAAGACTATAATTAATTCAAAGTCAAATTTTTTTAAAAGTAAATATAACGTGTGACATATAAGGTATCCATCCGAAACCCAGTGAACCATGAAACTGAACAACTTTTCCCAAGGAACATAGGTCGAAATATGAAAAAAAAAAATTTTGGACCTCCCATATAAACCGCATGGTCAGCTAATCAAATTAGTATGGGAGAACCAAATTTTTTTTTTTTCATATTTCGACCTGCGTTCCCCGGAGAAAGTTGTTCAGTTTCATGGGTTTCGGATGGATATACCTTATATGTCACACGTTATATTTACTTTAAAAAAAAATTGACTTTGAATTAATTATAGTCTTGACCATTTTTTAAGGGGTTGCCTAATTTAAATATGTTCAGAAACTTATTTTATTTGATAAAATATCACTTTCATCTGGTAAACACATCAGTGAAGGTCGACCTTAGTTCGTATCCTCTACTATTAAGAAACATTCTCGCGGCAAAAACCTAAAACAAACACTGTTATCCATTTATTGATAGTTATATTTAGGGTTGCCAGACGTCCGGATAAAGCCGGACATAGTTAGGTTTTTACTTTGCGTGTGCGGCCAAAATAAACAGTGTCCGGATTGTCCGGGTTTTAGGATTTTTACATTTTGCAAACGATGCCAATGAACAGGCATTCTATTTATTTATATATTTTTTTTGTGCAATCCAAAAGGCTTGTTGATTTAAGAAACCATTTTACTTTCGTATTTATTAATAATGTAGGGTGTCCGGCCTTTTTACTCAAATGTCCGGACAAACTGGTCTGTCCGGACATTTGGTTTGGCGACCTGGCAACCCTAGTTATATTAATATTAGTATCTGATTATAATATTAAAATGTTTACTCACTCAAACTATATCAATTAATCATCCGCGTACATACAATATTATATGGCGGAATATTTACCTGAAGCGTGTCAAATATTATATGTGTAGCACTCGTGATTGCTCAAAACTAGAGTCAATAAAAGACCTGTGAACTATTTAATAATAATAGGAGATCGGACTGATTTCTTTAAATTGCATTTAAATGAATAGTATCTACTCACAGTAAGTATAACAAAAGTCAATATTTTCAAATGTACAGCGATTTGTATACGTCAGCGTAAAATTGTAAAAATAACTAACGAGATTGTTGAAATATGTCGAAAGATTAAAAACTATATATTTATAATCGAACGAAAAATAATGTGTTAAATTATAGGCAGCATATTCACGTCGGAAGTCTATCAACATTTTACAATTTCACTAGTTTTATTACAATGTAACGGATTTTACTATATATTTTAATTTTACGGTGACATATATATAAAATTTCGCAAGTCTCGTAAAAATGCTCCATACTAGATTCGTACCCACGTGGGTTAAAGTGTATGAAACATACGGATGCAGGAACATATTTGTAAATATCTCCGATATTTGTGCATTTAAGTTCATACTTTTATATTAAAACGGCTTTATAATAACAGGCCATTAGTTAATAATAACATCATTGTTGACTAAATAGGGACCTACCAAACTACTTGGTTAAGGAAAATGAAAAATATTTGTATTTTGCAAAATACAACTGATATTATGTGAATGCTACACGCTCGAATATACAATAAAATAAATAATTTAAAAAATAAAAACACCCGACTGCAAAAAAGACATATACCTAAGCAACGCAATAAAAAGACCGAAACAAGTTTGAGAAAACTGACTACACTATGAGCTGAAACCCTAAGTGAAATAATTGACGTTATGTTTGGTAGCAGGCGGGACCCATTCGCAAATTATAAATCGCACAAAAATATATGGGATTTTGACAAACTTTCGCATTTATAGTTGTAGTAAGAAGTAGGAATAAATAAAAATACGAGATGCTAAGATTAATTACATCAAATAAAAAAATTTTGAACGAATAGTTTTCATATGTTGAAGATTATTAACCTGTAAACAACTACCCGATTTTGAAAAGACGTAAAGGGTTTTCCGCGGTCCGCGAGACCCCTGGACATGCACGCATCATCGGTGCGTGGCTGCCGGGTGCGTGACATGTTCTTATAAAACAGACGCGCGCGCAGCACGTCAGTCATCTCGAGTGTGCTCTTCAGACACACAGTATCTGTCGACTGTCGTACTCGTACATACTACACGCGATAGTGACAAAACGAGGCTCGAAACCGGTACGTATTTGTTTGTAGTTTTTTTTTTTTTTTTTTTTTTGTTAATTAAATAGGCAATTAACATTTGACCAATTTTTATTGCTCAATTAAGCCGTTTAAATTTAAATCAAATATAATCGCAAAGTGGAAAACTAATGTGAGGAAAATTTATTTTCGTTTTCCAAATAATATAATTTATGCTATTATTTTTGCTTACTTACGGTCCGTTTCAATAACCTATATATCTATAATTTGTTAGAAACGTCAAATTTGTATCGCGAAAAACCGGCAAGTGATTGAATAACGACGTTTTTAACAAAAAGTTGTAGATAGATACGTTATTGAAACAGGCCGTTAATCAAATACTAAAACACTTCTCCTTCTGCCGGTTTTCTAGTGTACGACTAATAAAATATACATAATACATTATTACAATAGAGATTAATCACTTCAAATCAACAAGTTAGTTATTAGTTAGTACTACTAAGGTTTAGATACCTAACTGGGGAGTGGGGTCGATAACCCGGCGTCCTTATAGGTATTTGTAAACACCGTGTCAGCTGATTGTTTGTAAACAAATGACGTCACAACTCACACCCAACAGCTATAGTGTGAAGTGTTTTACGCTAGTTCCATGAAAATTAACTGAAAATCTTTATACCTAATAATTGTATTAGGTAATTCTCGTAATGGATATTTTTATTTGGTTGAATTTAAGGGTGGAACCAGTGTTCATTTTTACTTATTCTAAAAAAGACTCATAAGAGACTCATTATTTTGAGGTGAACATAGTCGTTATTTCATTACAATTTGAGTTTAAGTACGTTGATCCTAGTGTAAGATTCTGACTACTGTTAACTTTAATGTAACTTAACCTCAACATTATAAATTGATGTAAAATTATTAAAAGAACAAGTTTTTATTCAGCTGTTTTTAAAATAGATAATAATTAATTAATATAAGGTGGAGTGTAGACAAAATAAAACCTAATAAAACAACTGAGGACAAATGGGTAAAGTGGTCTTTTGTAACTCTATGTTGCTCTATTTTTATTTAAAACTCGTTTTCCTCAAATTATTAGCCACCAAGTACCAACATTTAACAACGGTTATTTGAATATTATTACAAATAAGATTTAATAATTGTTAAGAGTTAATAATTTGAAATATAAAAAAAATCGTAGACTATTTATCTTCATAAACTAGTAGTCTCAAAAGTACAATTTAATTTTACGAATTTTAAGTGTCTAAATATATTGCACTTAGAACAAGATTTTGGAATAAGTAATTATTATAAAATAATATATTATTTGATTAATTTTAGACTACCTACTTACCTATATTAGGAATTAGGTTTACAGTAAACTTTAAATATACGAGAAATATAAGTATTATATATAAAATAATAAGAACATTACTATATTATGTACCATAAAAAAAAAAAAAAAAACTCCCACACCGATCTCGGTGACGGTGGCCGATTTCATTGAAACCAGGCCAGTTACGCAGGAGTGATTTTATAGTGCCCAAGTGTGTGCGCAGTACACAAGAGCACTCTCTCTTCCTTTTACTCTCGTAACCCAGTGGGACGGATGACCGACACGACTGGCGAGAGATCAGGCGCAGGACTGACTTTTTACATGCCCATCCGAAGCATGCATCATCTTTCTTGTCAGACAATCAGGTGATCAGCCTGCATTGTCCTAACCAAACTTGGAAACAACATTTTTTGTTATTCCCTTGTGGGAATCGAACCCACGACCTCCGAGTCGAGAGCCAATGCTCGAACCACTAGACCACGGAGGCTGTTATAATAAAAAATATGTACCATGTGTCAAGCCTGTGTAGGGAAAACCTGGAAACACTTTACATACGACTATGTACAACGGATAGGGATCTGAGGGCCCAGTTAGTTGAGGCGTGCGAAATCCGAGCACCTGGGCCTCTAGTCAAAATGCATTCGATAAAATTAAATAATTTCGACGGCGAACTTCGAAATCAAAAGTGTATGGGATTTGACATAAGTCATCGTTATGTGACATGTCGCTTGCGATGCGTTATGTCAAATCCCATACATTTTGTTTTCGACCTTCGCCGTCGAAATTATCGAATGCATTTTGACTAGAGGCCCTGTTTTCATTCATAGCAAATAGAGCTTTATCAATTAGGCCACAACGTACACAACGGTGGATCCAGGGGGGGGGGGTCATGGGGTCATGAGCTGGTTCCAGGACTTAGGTGGACCACTAATTGAACAAGTGTACAATAAAGAATAATAAATATTTTTAAGTACAGTACTTACGCACATTAATAAAATACCTACTTTTTACTTGTACCTATCTGTCACCGTAAAATTGTAAAAACCGTTATATTGTAAAAAAAAATGAGAGGTGTCAAGGGACACCCGGATGGAACGAAGTTCCGGATGAAAATATCTGGCTTGCTTTCTGTAAGAGAGAGAGAGACAGACAGAGAAACATGCGACGCCGCACAGCTTACAATAGCTTACTATAGCAAAAAAAAAGACATACAGACAGACAATTGAACATGTATTTATAAAATAAATAATAATACAATATCCGAACCGATATTATCCATACATACATTACATACATACATACATACATACATACATACATACATACATACATACATACATACATACATACATACATACATACATACATACATACATACATACACACATACATACATCAATATAATAAATGTACGCATTATACGCATACGTATATAAATATTTAATTTTTATAAAAAATCTTTTGTAATTAAAAAAGTGTCGTGACAACTTTTCGTAAGAATTTTTTCCGTCTAGCGCTAGCCCCCTTTCACAACGCGCGATAAGGAACTTTGTTCCAAAAACTAACGAGATTGTAAAAATATGACGAAAGATTAAAAACTATATAGGTATTTATAATCTAACGAACAATAATGTGTTAAATTATAGGCAGCATATTCGCGTCGGAACTCGGAAGTCTATCAACATTTTACAATTTCACTAGTTTTATTACAATCTAACGGTTTTTACAGTTTTACGGTAACATATCTATTGTTATCAAAATTAAATTATAAGTTTTTGACTTGACCACGACTATGTGACCCCCTCCTGGCGCCAAAGCTGGATCCGCCCTTGAACGTACAACCTAATGGCAATCACCCAAGTTTGTTAATAAACTGTACTTCGTGACATAGTTAATAAGCTAAATAATTATGACGCAGCTGCGTTGTGTATGATGTGGTCATATAAACGCGCCCTAACTACGGAACCAGCATTCTGTCGTTTTAGAAACTTATGTAAAGCGACTTCTTAACAAAATAAACACGAACAAGTTACGACAAAAACAACATTTACATACGCGTATTGTAAAGAGTTGAGGCTCTTAATATATTTAAACCTTACAAAAATGGACGAGCTTGAATAGGGCCTTGTTGGGTAGAGGGTTCGGTAGAGACGTGTATCTTTCAGATACGTGTATCTTACAGAACCCTCAGCAGTGTGGGAGGAGGGAGGTGCGTTACGCATGTTATTCGTGCACTCACACATTTACTTGCAGGTTGTGGGTATTATTTGGCGGAACATTGCTCTAAATCATAATATTAATTAATTTTATACTATGGATTTCCGCTCCTGATTCTATTAACTATCTGAAAGATATTTAATAACCCAACAGAAGTAGGCTCATAGACGTATATTATATATATTATTAGTAGCATTAATGGCCCGCGCCTTCGCTCGCGTGCTTTATTCTTTATTTTTAATTTTACCCACCTAGGGGCTGAATTTTAAAAGAACGCTGAATTCGTAACTGATTATTTTCTTCCGTACTCAATCCATACGAAATCTTATGCAAAAATGTCCAAGAAAATATGTTTCATATAAACTTTTATCCCCTATGTTAACCAACTCTGAATTTTGAAAAATCCTTCCTTAAATGTATAGAAATACATAATACTTAGTACCTCATATGGTAGGTATATCAGCTAAATAATAAAATCACAAAAACGAATAAAACAATAAGGTTAATATAAAATTTCTACTAAATACTTCAGAGAAATCACCAATTGACGTCAATTGAAACATAATATTATGAACTGAAGTAAAAATTTTACATATTTGCTGATTATTTCGTTATTTTTGCATGAAATTTTCCAAGCAAGCGCATTAGGCCTCTATAACTCCTGAAATAAGATGAATAATAGCTGTTATAGTTTTCCTCCAAAGTTCATCACATGGACTACAATCATCAATTTTTTCAGATTCTTTAAGCCAGCCATTTAGCTATTTTAATAAAAAATGCGCGTTAATGTTGAATATCTCGCAAACTAATTTTTCGGCGAACGTACTTATTTAAATATCATATTTCTAACATTTATACTTTCAAATTTTTAATAGTTTAAAACAAAATTTCAATCCAAATCGACATAATAATCGACCGAAAAAGTACTCGTCTCTCTACAAGCTTTTAAAAAGTATTCGTCTCCCCGCAGACTTCTAAATATGAGCTCATCTACCATACACCGTACACGTGCTTATAATTAATGAACAACAGCACGGCCTCGCACGGGGCATGGAAAATTTTTCTTTGTTTTGCTTCTTATATGTAAAATATTTTACACAATATCTAAATACATTTCGTCTTCTTAGTTCAATCCTTAGGCATTAAGCGCGAAAGAGTGGAGAATATATCGAGAAGCTTGATACCATTCAAAAGAATATGCACTTTTACACCTCCCTTGCGACGATTTGCTTTACCATCTTTCTCTTCTCTTTAGACTATGGAAGGTACTATTAGTGGATTGCATATCAATCGCGCTGGGGGATGTTAGATAGAGGCCTCATATAGGTTCATATACTTAGCTACCGGCCTTCATGTTGGCGATACTGCTTAGTGATTCTATAAACTACGTTTATGATTACGTAAATGGAAATAACTTTCATAGAACGATCCAAATTTGAAAATTTTGACGTCCCCTTCAACGGCCCACAAAAGAGATGTTTGATTTTGGGCCAGTTCTATGTACACGACATAGGTAAATAGGAAAAAAAAGGGAATATCATAAAAATACGAAAAAAATAATTTGAAGAAGGGTACATGCGTACAAAAATGATTAATTGAAGACTTTTTTATTGCGAGAACACTATTTTTAGGGCGGCCATGACAGTTGTTTGGACTTGACTTTTGACGTAGTTGACAGTTTTACGAAGTTTCGTCGTCTTGAATGTCATACGTCTTTCTTTGTCAAAAGTCATGTCATTGACAAAATGACATTCTTTAGATAATTCTGATCTGATCCGCCATGTTTTATTTTACTTTGTGTTGCTCTCCTTGACGAAGTTAATTTAAATGTACATGGAAACGAAGTGAAATTAAACAAAATAAAGAATAGGAAACGGTTACTATATTATGTAGCTATATTTAGGTACATATACTGTACGTAGGGCTGGCCCAGACCTCATACATTTCTTGAACATCTCTTTTTGCACACAATCGTGGACACACCGTATGCTTGAGTAGTGCATGTTATCTAGTTGTGCTATTTATCTAGTTCGTCTTTCTGATATGGTGGCTGTCCGTCTACTAGTTACTACAGTTAGTGACTCTATCAACAAGAGCTGCCAAAACCAATTGGAGGTTAGAAATGGCCAGCTGCACTTGACCTCGCGGGAAACCAGTTTCAAATGTGATCCAATGTGGTGTCATTCACCTATCAAGTGCTGACTGCTAACCTAAGGCTCGGTCACCTGCGTACAACTTTCAGGAAACAGTTTCCTAACTGTAAACGAGATTTTGAACTTCACCTGACCAAACCACTAAACAGTAAAATGCTCCTAATGTCTATCGGCAATCATCGTTTTTCATAGAATAATGACAGATGATATTGTCCGCTGCCATTAGGATCGTACTGTAACTTGATACTAACTTCAAATTGAATTAGCGTTGGATCTTTTTTCTATGAGCTCATACTAAATTGTATTAAGGCAAAGAACTCCCCCAAAACTATGGACCTGTATATGTATCATAAGGGTCAATTGACACCGAAACGAGCGATTTAAGATAGCTAATCAAAATTGAACTTTATTCACTAGTCCCAAGAAAATACACGTTTAAGGCTTGGACTATATTGTCAGGAATTCGGCTGGGGAAAATTCAGAGCATTGAAAATATAACTCTGCGTTAACAAAAGAGCTGAAAATCGAACACATAAGTATCGAGTCAAATGTAAATGTCATATGTTCAGCTCGATACTCGACGCTTCGATTTTCAACTCTATTGTATTATGGCAGAGTTCTATTTTCAGTGCTCTGAATTTTCCAGGGCCTGTCGAATTTCGGTTCATTGCAAGAATGGCGCCGGGCTTCGCAACCCCTTGCAGCTCGAAATTCGAAGTCTCGCAATGAAACGTGTGTCTTCTTGTGTATAGAATAAAGTTCAATTTTGAAGCTATCTCAAAAATGCCACGCCGCGTCGCGTCGCTAAGATATATTTTTATCCTGATAATAACATAGTTGCTATTACTACAACTTACCACTCAGTTACTAGATGTAACGGATAAACAGAACGCGTAGTAATCAACTCACAGCTGAGGCCTTGGCCTGGAGATAAGATCACGCGCCGCGGTGATGATGCGCCGACTTCGTGTCTGGGGAGTTGGGGACTCCTGACACCTAGGCTGGTGGAGCTGGGACCGAGTAGCTGGTCCATTAATGAAATTAAAGGGACATGGACCAAGTTAGCCTTGCGCGGTGGAATAGAGAATCCCCAATTTTCGTCAAATTTAAAATTAATGTTTATTCGAAACGATGTGAAACATGGAATGCGTTTTTAACCGACTTACAAGAAGGAGAAGGTTATCAATTACAGTTATTAAGTTAGGAAAATCAATTACTGATACAGACTCTTGTGTAAAGTAATTTAGGCAAAAAATAATTGTCATACTCAAAGTCAAAATCAGATCACGTATGGGTGACTCTCCACTAGACGCAAACTTCCCATATAAAGAAATAATATTTTTTTCGAGTAGGACATTTATTTTTCTGCCTGAACCTCTTCAAATAAGCAGTGAATCATGTGCCCGAAAAATCCGTAAATATTTTTTCTAGACCTTATAATATTTTCCCTTTTTTCTGTATGTTCAACGATTACTCCGCCGTTTGTGGACCTATTTTCAAAGTTCTCTTTTTTAAGGTTCAACTGTCCAATTATCCTGCTGTAGAATAATCTGGATGTTTCAAATCTTCCAGGTGTTGCTCAATCCTCGGTAAATAGTAGGTATTCTATTTTTCTCCGACGATCTCTAATTATAATTTAAAATTATATTTACTATCTAGCTGAAGCCCGCAACTTCGTTTGCGCAGAACTAACGGAAGCGGAACCCTATTTTTTTTAAACGGAACCAAAATAAAAGTATGCCTATGTTAGACCTTATAACATCAGCTATCTGAAATGAAAGTCCCATGAAAATCGGTCCAGCCGTTTCAGAGATTAGCCGGAACAAACAGACAGACAGACCGACAGACAGACAGACGGACACACAAAAATTTAAAAAATGTTATTTTATTTTAAGTACCGAATATACTTTCAGATGCACTATGTGAAAAGCTGTGGATTTCAAGTTACAAACAGACACTTCAATTTTATTTATCTGTATAGATATTATTTATCTGTATAGATATAGAAGATGTATAGATGTAGGTATAGATGTACACTACGGCCGCTGTATCTTGACGGGTCTGAACATAGGCTCTGCGAACTTTAGCGCATGTACAACTCGTAAAGAAAACCGTTATTGTATTATTTTTATATACCTATGTACTAATAAAATTTCCCTAATACAGTTGACCAATTAGTACAAAT
This sequence comes from Glaucopsyche alexis, assembly GCA_905404095.1. Taxonomy (NCBI): domain Eukaryota; kingdom Metazoa; phylum Arthropoda; class Insecta; order Lepidoptera; family Lycaenidae; genus Glaucopsyche; species Glaucopsyche alexis. Next base: position 2,126,210 of record FR990060.1, read on the forward strand.
AAAATAAATACGAAAACACTTAAAAACAGTGACCGTGCAACCTTCTGCGCGAAGTTCAGACTCGCCAAGATACATCGGCCGTATTGTACGTAACAGACGTTTTTCTGTCTTAACTATGAACTGGAATAAAGAAATAACTACCTAAATAAACCTATAAACTACTTACTTCTACTACTTAGTACCTACTACCTACCCCTACAACCTACACTCTACAGGTGTTATGTGAAAGAGTTATCGACAGCTGACGGTTGAAGATTGTTACAGTACTAATATAACTAACAATGGGGGTTGGTGTTAGAAGGCTTAAATTTGACGGTTATATGTATTTTAATGCCAAATCATAAAATAATAAAAATAGGTGAAAAAAATATAAATGTATCTAAAACATACAATGTATATGTGTATATCTGTAAAAAAATATGGAGAGACGCTTGGCTACGTTGAATGTAAGAGGAGGAATGGATGGTAAGAGTGAAAGTGGACGAAGCGAAAGAAGTATGTAAGGATCGTAGCAAGTGGAAAGAAGTGGTCTCTGCCTACCCCTACGGGAAAAAGGCGTGATTAAATACAGTATGTATGTAAAAAAATATAATTTATGTGTATTTGGAGTGAATAACTCTTATCACATAGGCGTATTAAAAAATAGTTTACAACCTATTCTCATATCTAGCAAATAGTTACACATGCAAAATTTTATAAAAATCGGTCGAGCCGTTACGGAAGAGTGTGTCCCCGAACACTATGACACGAGAATTTATTTATTAGATAATAGATATAATAGGTTGGGGAAAAAGTCTTGTCGCATTATAGTATGTATGAACTTGTCATAAAATATCTTGGGCTACACCAATTGTATCTGGCTGATTTTGGTATCATTAAAAAGTTTTAATTTTACAGAAGACAATTCCAAATTCAAATTAGGTAAATTTGAGATTTTCATTTGTTTTTCTTATTGTTAAAATGAGTGATTCTTATGAAGAATTTCGATACATTTTAAAATTTTATTACAAAAAAGGTAAAAATGCAACACAAGCCGCGAAAAAAAATTGTGATGTTTATGGACCTAATGCAGTATCTGTGAGAGTAGCGCAAATTTGGTTTTGATATCAAAGATGCACGTCGCTCTGGTCGCCCTGTTACGGACAAAACTGTTGCCATTTTTGAAAAAGTGGAGCAAGATCGGCATATTAGTAGTTACGATGTAGGTGAAGAACTGGGGTTGACCACAAAACGGTTTTGGCGCATTTGAAAAAAGCTGGGTACACAAAAAAGCTCGATATTTGGGTGCCTTATGAGCTCACTGAAAGAAACCTAATGAACCGTGTACTCATTTGTGATTCTTTATTACGACGTAATGAAACCGAACCATTTTTGAAGAAGCTGATATAACTGGTGATGAAAAGTGGATCACGTACGACAAGAACGTGCGAAAAAGATCGTGGTCAAAGGCCGGTCAGGCTTCACAGACTGTGGCGAAACCCGGGTTAACTCGCAACAAGGTGATGCTGTGTGTGTGGTGGGATTGGAAGGGCATTATTCATTATGAGCTGTTACCGCCAGGCAGGACCATCAATTCTGAACTGTACTGCGAACAACTGATGAGATTAAAGCAAGAAGTTGAGAGAAAGCGGCCGGAATTAATCAACAGAAGGGGTGTGGTTTTTCACCATGATAACGCTAGACCTCACACATCTTTAGCCACTCAGAAAAAATTACGGGAGTTTGGCTGGGAGGTGCTAATGCATCCGCCGTATAGTCCTGACCTTGCACCTTCAGATTTCCACCTGTTTCGGTCGCTGCAGAATTCCTTAGGCAGTGTCAGGTTGACATCACAAGAGGACTGCCAAAACCACTTGTCGCAGTTTTTTCATCAGAAGCCCCAAAAATTTTATAGCAATGGAATCATGTACCTACTACCAACTACCTACCAACAAGATGGCAAAAAGTTATCGAACAAAATGGCACCTATATACTTTAGTCACTTGTAAATAAACTTTATAAAAAAACCTTTTGAATTTTTATATAAAATGCGAAGAAACTTTTTCCCCAACCTAATAAATCATTGGAATTCGCAACTTTTGTAAACAAAATTAACATATTCCAGCTAAGTTACGATAACAACAGGAAAATGAGATTTAAAAACCAGCAGATCATAGTTGGTAACTGTGTAGATTTCTTTTAGAGCTGTTTTTTCAATCGTCAGATAACTCTTATGACTTATGTGAGGAATAAATAAGTGACATAATATTTATTCCCCAGTATAAGAGTTATCTGACGATTAAAAAATCTGTCCTTAGTATAATAAAAATAACTAAGTAGTCCTAGATTTTTCTATACGTACCTATACTATGTGAAATTTTAGTGGTTGTTTTTTATCCTTTAAGTCTTTTTAGCAAGTTAATAAAATAAAATAAAATAAGTGAATAAAAAAATCTGCTGTTCCATACATTATTAACGAGTAAGTAACCGTTCCATTTTGTATGGAACAGCAGTTTTATTTTTTTGCGCTTATTTTATTGATCTAACTTGCTAAAATGACTTTATTCATGATACCTATAAAGAGGTCTTCGTCAAAACACTAAAATTTCACATTGTACCTATATGCAATTTCAATAATAATATTATTGTATGTAAGTACGTAACTTAAACGGTTGAGATTTGGTTAATTATTACATAGATACGTTATATTATACCCTTACAAAACTAACAATATTTCTATGCCGCGACACACATTGACAAAGGACCCGTAAACTCGTCGATCGGCTTGACGTACACTAACACAAAAATTGGCCCGCAACGGGTCAATTTGTGTTGCCGCTATAACAACACATACTGAAACAAAATAAAATAAATATTTAACTAGGGCTCCTATATAACAAACGTGTTTTTTTTTGCCGTTTTGTACGGAACCCTTTGTGCGCGAGTCTCACTCGCACTTGGCTATTTTTTTTTAATAATTTTGTTTTAACTATTATTATTATTATATTGAATTCAATTGTATTTTTAAAATTAAGTAAGTTTAATTTATTGATTAATTGTAATATAAAAAATAATTAAGATATTGTAATATTTTCACGCCCTAAAGGCAGAATGGTGACCCATATTTTACAATAACATCCATGTATTACCAATTTCTTGGAAAATAAATAAATCATTCATTCATTCATACTGAGACTGAAAGATGGAACCATACTGCGGTTTATTTATCACGAGAATTAAAACTGGTCAATCTAAGGAGGGTTAAGTGTCGCTTATCAAATCACCACGCTAGCCTATAAGTAGTCGTAAGCGCCATTAGATATATATTGTACGCTATTTAGCATTGGTTAATTATACTATAGAATTCAAATCAATTAATAGCAATTAATAATTATCACGTCTCGTCTGGATTACCGATAACCCACAGTAGGCAGTTATCTATAATCCGCAGTTACCTACAGGTTAAGTTCCCGGTCAGAGGCCACGGTTATCACAAGTTTACGAGACCACACACAGAACTCTATATTGTAAACAAACAGTGATTTAACGCTAATTAGTATTTTATCACATAAAATATACAATTTCTTAGTAATTTTTAATGCTTTTTTTATCAAAATATTATTATATATCTGGACAATTTCGTAGTAAAAAAATCAAAATAATATTTCGTTGAAAATTATGTTGAAGGTGAAACGATAAAAGCTCATTATTTTGTGTTGTGTTATCAGAAGTTTACTGAAAAACACTGTAAAGGGTCAAATACACTATATTACTATAAATATTAGGTAGTGGTACTCCTACTCTACCACAAATCTCTACTCATATGACAATTGACAATATATCATCTAATATCACGCTTTTATAGACCGATCCAAATCGTTTCCAATTAAAAAAAAATGTCCCCTTTAACGACCCACAATTTTTCCACACACTCGTGGAGACACCTATGCTTGTCGTAGTGCAATCAAAAGCTGCTGATGAAATTTAGCTGTTTATCGGTTCCTCTTTCTTTAATCTGTGCTATAAACGCGAAAGTTTGTATGTATTAATGTTTGTTACCCTTTCATGCAATAACAGATTTTGATGTTTTTTTACAATGGTAGTTTAGGCTCTGGATTAACATAAAAGCTACTAATTATCGCATCAAAATTATTAGTTAGATAAAGTTATTATTAATAATCTCAAATATGTACGTTGTAGGCCAAAACTTGTGGCCTATCCATTAAAGCTTAATTTGTAGTGAATGACAACAGCTCAGATGCTCAGCCTTCGTCCAGTCATATAAACGCGCCCTAAAGGTTTGGATTTGATAGTTTTCAAACAAGAGATTTAAACGCTGATGATCAGACTTCTTATAAATTTACACACTCTTATCTGTTACCAACCAGTCTATCCTATTGACTTGTAAACTGTAGATAGCTGGCGGATGTGTGTGGGGTCTGGGGTTCTCATACTTATAGATAACGGCTGTTTTTATAACATTTAAAACTAAAGCTCTGGATAGACAAACCGAATCGGACAGAAGTTAATAATTTGGAAACATTTATTCCCTTTTGTTGTAGGTAATTAAATAGGAGTAGTTTAGCAGTTTAGCCATCGAAGATTGTTAATAGGTAATAGCTACCATTGCTTATAATTTTAACATCGATTTATAACCGCGCGGCCGATCTGAGCAGATACGGAAGTGTGTGTGGACCTAGTGAGAATTGTCAGAAAATATTTACTCATGTTATTATTACGGCTTTTTTTAGTTACGCACACTGTCATTACTTACGTAATATTGTAGCGTAATGTTGGGTTAAATATTTCATTCGTATAAAAATATAAATCTCACATAATATTTAGTGTATCCAGACCTTAACCTTATCGTTGATCTAAAAAGAGCGAAGTCCCTTGCGATTGCGAGCAACAGACGTCAACATTTTGCGATATTCGCAGAAGTTACATCATGCGACCCGCGGATCAGGCGCGGCGTATCGCTTGTTTTTCTAAATTGACTGCCGTCTGCCCTTCATCAGGACAATGTACTGGTCCTTCAGTAGACCTTTGATAAGTAGACCGTTCCATTCTGCCATAGCGACAGGATAACGGTCTACTACAGGCGACTTAAAATTTGAGGTACGCTGATTGCCACTCTCTCTGCAGCAAAATGCCAGAATGTGACCTGAGTGCTACTTAATTTAAGTAGCGTTTCTGAGTCCGGTCGTTAGTCTAGTTAGTACTATCACGGCTCATCTTTGTTGGTTTCAATGGAATTGCATCTACCCGCGAAGCATTTTGATGAGTCTAATGTGAAATGAATAGATGAAAAATTTGTTACTGCAGTTTTTGTTTTTATATTCGATGGATTAAATATCTGAAAAACGAAATTCATTCAACGTTTAACTAACATATTATCTACAACGTAAGTTGATAGGTCATCTTTAAATTCGAATAACGTATTTTAACTTTTGGGTCGTAAGTTGAATAAAACATTACAATTTTGTAAACACTGTAAGCAGTGATGTTATAATAATTTAATATTTTTTTGTTACTTACTTTTATTACTTTTTGTAATAAAAGTAGTAGTCTACAACTGTGCAGATAGCAAAATTATAACCTACATTCACAACTTTATATTGCTAATTTTACTATTATTTGTTTCAGGTTTATAGCTACATTACAGACATATAGAAACACATACATAAGAAATGAAGTAAGTGTATCCATTTTAACTGTATTGTCTATATCATAAATTGTGTAAAGTTTTCGTCTAATTAAAATTCCAAGTTCATTCTTATCATTTCATAAATTTTACTTTTAAAATCAAACCTCTCTTTTGTTTCTTTTCATTTATAGTTTGTAGAAATAAATTCATAAAGTAAAAAGTCTGAAGGCACCATGTATATAACTAGAATACTGGGGCTGTTGCAAAATCTACAGATATTAGTCATAAGTGTCAGATAGCCTTTTTGCATGTTTTGTCTCTATCGCTCGATACAAAGCGACCAAACCTCCGAATAAGCTATCCGACATTTATTACAAGATTGTGAAATGACGAGCGTCGAGTTGTTATATTGCTTATATGTTCGATTTTCAGCTGAATACAGTAGTATTATATTAGCGCAAACTCTGCGCTGTGTCATTTTCATTGCTGTTTTTTGGTCGGTTTCCTTCCGTCGGGAACAAGGACTAACTTTGCCGTTTCGTTCCAGGGTCCCCGCAGCGTTAGTTTCTGTCCTCGCAGCGATCAGCTGCGTGCAATGTGCTACAGTACCACAAGGTAAGCTATCTGACCTAAGCCGTTTTGATGGCAAAAATCATATTGTAGATTGGATAGTAAAAATTATGAACCTTTTCCAACTAAAAAAATGAATTTATGTTCTTCTGTCTTCAAAAGGTCACAGAGTTGAATTCATAAACAAAAGTAGATACTTACCTACCTACTACTAATTACCTATATACTACTATGTTGTAATTATTTCGTAACATTTGCTACTGATATGGTTTTCTGCCAACTGTGAACCAGGTAATCGTAAAAAATGGTTACAATATTGATGATGATGACGACGATAACGAGAGTGATTTTGGTGTAGATAATCTTAAACTTTAAACGAGCAAATCTTGCATCTACACTAATATTATAAAGAGGAAAACTTTGTTTGTATGTTTGTTTGTTTGTTTGTTTGTTTGTTTGTTTGTTTGTTTGTTTGTTTGTTTGTAATGAATAGGCTCAAAAAGTACTGGACCGATTTTAAAAATTCTTTCACCATTCGAAAGCTACATTATCCACGAGTAACATAGGCAAAATTTTATTTTGGAAAAAAATAGGGTTCCGTAAGATATTTGGGTTTTTCGGACACAAGGTGTACAAAATCAACCAGAAAAGTTGCTTATTTTGCGTACGCTGCCTAAACTATAAAAGATAGAACCATATAATGTTCTAATTAATTGTAGATCTTATAAATATCTACAAAAAAGTCCGCGACACACTATACCTATCTATGTCGAGTGAGGCACAACAACCATTTTTTTATTTAGAAATCTTGAATTTTTTTTGGACTACATTTAAATGCGTTTATTTTACTCATGCTATTAATCCTTATCAAAATAAATTATTTCATCACTAAGTACAGTTTATGTAGATAATATTTGGTCTTTGAATGATTAAAATTGGACGTTTGGTTTTGAAGTTATGGCGAAATTAAAATATTACGATTTCTGCTATACGGCCCGTTGCGAAGTGGGTGACATTCTGTAGTATTAGTATCAGTATTGTACCCGTGCGAAGCCGGGGCGGGTCGCTAGTATATTATATAATTGAAACCTCGGAAACGACTAAAACTCCTTGCATACGAAATTTCATGGAAATACTTGTATTGCCATGAAATTTTGTGTGCATGAAGTTTTTGGGGAGCTTGGTCTCCCAGGTACTAGTAATGGTGAAGACAGGTACTAGTATGATATGATATGAGGTGATAATGATGATGATCTATCTGTTGTAGGTTTTATCCGGAACAAGACATTGGGAGTGGCATACAAGATAATGTACCAGTCAAAGTCGTGGCCTGACGCGATAGACGCGTGCGAGCAAGAAGGGGCACAGATTGCCGTCCCGCGCTCAGTGGTAAATAGATCATTGATTTTCTTCTGTAGGTCTCGATAATCAAGTAGCTTACAAACATTGTCTGTCCTGCAAACAAGGTGAAGCCTCTCCTATGGGAGATATCAGGGGATTAAAAAATATAAAGCCTCGTCCAGACTACCCGCGAAGTAGGCCGAGGTTGATCGAATAAGACAGTGTGACGCACTTCGCTTCGCCTTTTCGTACTTCGGGTTACTTCGCCGAGCACTTCCTCGGCCTACTTCACGAGCAGTCTGGTCGTCGACAGGGCATACCAAATTGAAACAGTAATTCTATCTTTATATCTACCAGACTTGCAGAAATCAGGCAGAAAATTTCATAGACACACATGATAGACACTTTTCGAAACTGCTTGAAAAAGATCAAAATATTGGTAGGCTATAGAATAGGGTTATACTTAAGAACAACAAATATAATTTCCTAATTTAAAGATAGCTAAAAATAAACCTATTGGAAGCACTTCAAACCTAAAAATAGTTGTAAGTTGTAACTAATAGATTTACTTACATTTCTTGCCAGTGCATCTCTAGAACTGCTCTAGTCTCTGAATAGAATATATTTATCTGAATCTGCCTTACCATTAATCTAATGGTTATATTATTGGTGAAGTAGATTTAGATAACTCTATGAGTTAGATTCTAACCAATACAATTTTACTTCCAGGAGGAGTTTGAGTTCACGCAGAAGCTGGTCCGCGGCATGAGCCACCCCAACGTCACCAGCAGCGAGTACAAGCTGGTCGTGTGGCTCGGCATCTCCAACCTCGATGACTACAGGACCTGGAAGACTGTCTACGGTAGGTACTTCTAAACCCTGAGATGAAAACTGCCGTTCAAATAGACAATTTTTTTTTTGGCAACAAACAGTCGTTTAAATTTTACATTACATTTTAACAGAAAATAAATTTTTGGCTTACAGAGTCGCTATTTACTAATATGTGGTCTAGATCTGAAGGCAATACCTATGCCTCCTTCTCTTAGGAGATTTCTAGAGCATGTGAAAACGAAGCTCGTGGACCTTTTTAACTGATTCAAAAGAAAAGTTTCCAGTTTTCGTTTCCTAGAAAAAGCAGGAATTGTTATGAAACTAAAAACTACATACTTACTAATAAGTCATAAAAAACATCACTGTAAAAAACCTTTATTCTCTACTACCCAAATATTTTAAAACTAAAGAGATGTATATGTACGCAAATATGTACGTTAAACTATGACGTACATTTGACAGAACACATTTTCATACAAGAAAAAGTTACGCCATCTTGGTTTTAGCTACGAACTATAGATACCAGGAATCCAACATGCCTTGTCTATAATATATACGGTTATGCTACTACCTTTTTATATTCCAAACTAAACGTTAATAAGTACATAATATTATTGTTTAAAAATTTTAAGTAGTAGCATGGAGGAATTAATGGTAGTGTTCAATGTTCAAGTAGGTAGTAGTCGCCACTCACTTCACACACGGCAGCGTAGGTTTCTCCTAAATCCTTCTAGAAATTCATAATGGTCCATATCTCTGGACTCTGGTTAAAAAGGTTTCTCTACCATCAATATTATGGTCTTCCTCTTTTCCTTTTCTTATCTCTCGGTCATAGTATAACTTTATTTATTAATATGTATAACTTTAACTGTATTATATTAAAAACTCGGTAGTACTACTAAGTTAAGATATTTTTATTCCTACTTGTCTCGATACCGGCTTATCTACTGTCTAACGGCCGGTTTCAATAACCTATCTACCAATAACTATTTGTTAAAAACGTCACTTTTGGTATCATATTTTGTCGGTTTTCTGCGTTTTAGTAAACTAACTTAATTTAAAGAATATTTGTCTGTGACAGCGATACCCAAGATGACGTTTTTAACAAATAGTTATTGGTAGATAGGTTAATGAAACAGGCAGTAAATAGATGTCATCTCTAATTACCTATCTTTGGTTATAAGTATTCAGCAGATAGAAAATTCCCGTCCAACAGAAATATCATACCCAAGAGACAAGCCCCTCCCAAGTTATTTTTATCGAATAAATCGTAGCAAATTGATCGATGAAATGTTATAAAACTCCATTTCCTGCAATCTGACAATCGCTGGAGACCTATTTTCTCCGTGAAATCCTTTTTAAGTAATCGCTAGTACCATTATAGTAAGTTATAGCGGGTAAGGGATGCAGAAAATGATTCATCCCGAGGGAACAGAATTTTAACGCCCTTCGAATGATTTCATGACGCCCGCGAGAGCTCGGTGATGAATAATTTTTTATGATGTTCTTTCGGGAATTATATACAAAAAAAGAGATTAAGTATTTTAAAAGCCACTCTGGTTCAACATTCGTTCAAATTCATGGGTGAAAAATAACTAACCATCACGCAACGTTTCTTCTCGTTTGCCTATATCACTAGCTCTATAAAAAAGTTTTCACTTTAAAGTGATTTCTTTTTTTTTTTTTACAGGCGACAATATCGAAGAAGTTGGTTTCCACAGATGGGCAAGAGGCAACGGCGAAGGTTACAGGTAAAATATTTGTATCATATAAATAAAATATAATAACTTTAAAACATAATTTCTTTGTTTACCAAAGTAAATTATATACTGAGAAATAATTAATGGACTTCGCGTTTTTGCTATCTCAGGCGTGAAAAGTTATTGGTGTTTAAAAATAATATCACAATTATTATAGTTTACTGTATAATTTATTACCTATACCTACAGGGTTAAATAATTAGGTATTACATTTATTATTTTTTCCTATTTAGTAAATTATTATATTATTTGAAATATAATACATAATTTTAATGATATAGCGCCACCTAGCAATATTAATTAAAACTAAAAAAAAGACTAGCGTGCTGCGTGATTTGAGCGTGATAGATTTAAAAGTAACTTATAGTGTATTCGCGTTAAGAAGGAAGTCAAATGTCAAAAAAACAAAATTAATGTTATGACTTGTTACTTCAGAGATCTATTAACAGTGCCGATTGACTAACGCCGACGGAAAAAACCGCTCGCTCGTAGGAACTTATGCTAACTGCCTTCATAACGCGAATAAACTTTAATAGGTAGCGCCACTTAGCACTATTTTTGGAGCTAAAAATCATGGTATTTGGTAAAAATTAATAGGCAAAATCTATAATTCTTTTTTTTTCTAGTGATGCCCCTGAAGAACCTCACTGCGCTGGCCTAGACGCGATGAACCCAGGTCTACGAGAGTTCTGGTGCCATAGAAGACAACCTTTCCTCTGTGAAATTAATATTTAAGTCCTAGTTTAACGTATACGATAACTTTACCTTAAATGTATTAATTAAGTTAACGCACTGAATATTTATATTAAACGTTTTACTTTGTAACATTGTTTCTTTTCATTTTACATCCCAGTATTATCAAAAAAAGTATAAATATAACAACAATAATTATTATCTACAGTAATATTATAAAGAGGAAATATTTGTATTTTTAACCCCCGACGCAAAAAGAGGGGTGTTATAAGTTTGACGTGTCTGTCTGTGTGTCTGTTTGTCTGTCTGTGGCATCATAGCTCCCGAACGGATGAAGCGATTTCAATTTAGTTTCTTTTGTATTAAAGGTGACTTACATACGAGTGTTCTTAGACATGTTTGATGAAAATCGGTTGAGCCGTTTAAAAGTTGTGGGGGGTGAAAGCGGGGAAGAATAACCGAATGTGCAACTATACTCGAGTGGGGTCTCAAATATGAAAGCGCACTGAAAGAGAATATTGATGACTTAATCGAGAGTGTTCGTAGCTTCGTTTAATGAGAAAATTGGTGGTGGGGAGATCAGCCGTTTGAAGATGATCAGCTCTTTTCTAGTTGATGAGGGGATCTGACTTACTTTCCAATGTCATCTACACTAATATTATAAAGAGGAAAACTTTGTTTGTTTGTTTGTTTGTTTGTTTGTAATGAATAGGCTCAAAAAGTACTGGACCGATTTCAAAAATTCTTTCACCATTCGAAAGCTACATTATCCACGAGTAACATAGGCTAAATTTTATTTTGGAAAAAAATAGGGTTCCATAAGATATTTGGGTTTTTCGGACACAAGGTGTAAAAAATCAACCAGAAAAGTTATTTATTTTGCGTACGCTGCCTAAACTATAAAAGATAGAACCATAAAATGTTCTAATTAATTGTAGATCTTATAAATATCTACAAAAAAGTCCGCGACACACTATACCTAACTATGTCGAGTGAGGCACAACAACCATTTTTTTATTTAGAAATCTTGAATTTTTTTTGGACTACATTTAAACGCGTTTATTTTACTCATGCTATTATTCCTTATCAAAATAAATTATTTCATCACTAAGTACAGTTTATGTAGATAATATTTGGTCTTTGAATGATTAAAATTGGACGTTTGGTTTTGAAGTTATGGCGAAATTAAAATATTACGATTTCTGCTGCACGGCCCGTTGCGAAGTGGGCGTCACCAAGGCGGGTGCGCGTGCGGGAAGATAGATCTATGAGTAAGGTATGAGGGAGCTTAGATCTATGAGTAAGGTACCCTCAGTATTAGTATCAGTATTGTAGCCGTGCGAAGCCGGGGCGGGTCGCTAGTGTCAAATAAACCTGAACGCTTAAAACTACTGAACTGATCATCATGATTCATGAAATTTGGCACAGATATAGATTAGACCACAGGGAAGGACGTAGGCTACTTTTTATCGCGGGAAAATGTACGGTTCCTGTGGGATACTTTATTTACGCTTTCACGTAAAAAATACTAAACCAATTATCGTGAAATTTTGGCACAGATATAAAATAGACAATAGAGAAGGACATAGGCTATATTTTATCGCGGGATATATATGCCCGTGGATTACTGTATTTACGCGAGCGTATTGGGCGCGGCTGGACCTTTTTTTACCCGACTGCGCGACGCAAAGGAGTGGTAATGTGTTTATCAGCCTATGTATGTATGTATGTATGTATGTATGTATGTATGTATGTATGTTCCTTTGAAGCACTATAAAGACCAAACGCCTGGGCCGATTTTTATGATTCACACGTCAATCGATTCCTCTTAGTCCGGCGAGTGTCACTAAAGACATGACGTTAGTGAAAATTCAATATGGCGACTACTGGACGCCATATTGTGAAAATGAAAAAAATGAAAGTCAACAAACTATATCAAGTGGGGTATCGTTGAATAGGTATTTAAAAATCATTGTTAGTTTTCTCTCAACATTTTTCGATTCGACTGACCGTTTAGGATCTATATCGATTTAAAGTTGCGTAACAACCATTCTCACATTCCACTGATGTAGTACTGATGCTGATAGGAAATCCAGTCCAATCCAAAATAGCTAGCTAGGTACTCATAACTAAAAAGTATAAAATAAAAAATTATAATTTAAAAAATTTAAAAACCCGACTGCGTAAAAAGTGAACTAAACTAAGTAGGTACATAATTAAAACTGAAAAGAAAAAAACAAGCACTTAGATATCCGGTGGTCTAGAATTCTATAATATATTATTGAATTAATACTATTGGAACATAACAACTGAACAGTCGGGATCCATTATTCGACAGCCAATCTAATTTTTCAATGGATCCTGACTGTTTAGTTGTTATCATAGACGTATATTATAGACGAGGCATGTTGAGGCAAAAAGTGTCTCCAAAAAAATGGCCCCAATTTTTAAATTTTGGGGCCATTTTGACAGTTGAGGTTTGGCACTTGTGATCTTACCATTTCTACATTTGCTATATATATGCAGTTTATCCAGTCCGCATATAATTCATAAAATGCCGAGTAGTTGCGTAATTAAAGGCTGTAAAAACTATGACAAACGTGTAAAAAAGATAGACGGGATATCTTATCACAGGTAATTATCACAATATTTTTTGTTACAATTAAAATACTTATGGAATTTTAAATAAATATTCAAAAAATGGCGGCCAACTATGAAATATAACACTGGTTATTGTATGCGCAACAGTGAAAAGGTAACTTTGTAGGGACGTCATTTTTATTATTGTAAATTACAGAAATAAGAGATTCAGTTTTTTTTTATTTCAGTACCTAACCAAACCTAACCTTACCCGTCAGTATTCACATTTTTGATTAATTTAAATAAAATGAAACTAAGGCTTACTATTTATTTGATTTTTACATATTATATTTAAAAATATTATTTACTATCTGGCCTGACAGACGTTGTTCTGTGAATTATGAAATTGAATAAAAAATGCTCGGGAGAATTTTCTTTCTACGGGAGAACTACACTTGAAGGTTGTAAGCGTAGGTTGCTACACCCATAAGTCATACCCTACACCTACAACCTACATCTAGACCTACTACATACCTATAGTTGGTAGGTGATAGGTTGGTAGGTAAACAGTAGTTACCCCACTAAAAACCTACAAGCTACATCTACTAGATGTAGATCACCTATAACCTGCACCTACTGTCTATTCTACTCCTAAACAACCACCTACAATGTTCAGGGGCCAGCCGATTTAACATTATGCACTTTTGGAGAAAAAAAGTAATATTTCTGAAATATTACTATGTTACTGGAAGCACCTTTATACCGAGTGATTTTTTAATCCGTTTCAAGATAAACAGTGTATAATAGTTACACAAAATAGAGTACTTTGGCATACTTAGTTTATTATTTTTTTCTTTTGTCTAATTTAGTGAACATTTGTTGTAAACATCGCAGAAATTTATAGTATTTAAATTACAGATTTCCAAATAATCCAGAGCGCAAAGAGATTTGGACTCGCCTTATTCGAGAACAACGAAATGAGCCTAACAAAAAAGTTACTCATAGATCTAAACTCCCCTCCCGCTCGCGCCTTGGTGACACCCACTTCGCAACGGGCCGTGCAGCAGAAATCGTAATATTTTAATTTCGCCATAACTTCAAAACCAAACATCCAATTTGAATAATTCAAAGACCAAATATTATCTACATAAACTGTACTTAGTGATGAAATAATTTATTTTGATAAGGATTAATACCATGAGTAAAATAAATGCGTTTAAATATAGTCCAAAAAAAATTCAAGATTTCTAAATAAAAAAATGGTTGTTATGCCTCACTTGACATAGATAGGTATAGTGTGTCACGGACTTTTTTGTAGATATTTATAAGATCTACAATTAATTAGAACATTTTATGGTTCTATCTTTTATAGTATAGGCAGCGTACGCAAAATAAGTAACTTTTCTGGTTGATTTTTACACCTTGTGTCCGAAAAACCCAAATATCTTACGGAACCCTATTTTTTCCAAAATAAAATTTAGCCTATGTTCCTCGTGGATAATGTAGCTTTCGAAAGGTGAAAAAATTTTTGAAATCGGTCCAGTACTTTTTGAGCCTATTCATTACAAACAAACAAACATACAAACAAAGTTTTCCTCTTTATAATATTAGTGTAGATGTAGATTATTACTTTCAAACTGAATTAGATTATGTATAAGTTTTTATAAATTATAATTCAATATTCTTTTTATGGTACTTAATATAATTAGTTTTGTTTTTAATGAGTCTTGTTTTATTTATCTAGGTAATAAAGGAATATTAAGTGCTGTTGCGCTAGGATTTGTATGTAATTTTTGCTGCAGCGCTGGCTGTGAAACGTCACAGCTCCTACGGCTCCGCCCCTTCTGTGGCGCCGCTGGAGCTACGGCACATGTGTAAAAACAAATTTGCTGTCTGGTCTAGGTCCATACGCCGTATAGAAGAAAAAAATTGGTTTTCTTGTTAAATCCTTTAAAATATCTTGCTTAGGTTAAAATACCTATCTAGTATCCATACACCATAATAGCCATTGCACTAATCTATTACACCGATATAATATCTTTATAATATTCTAGTATGTAATTATCGTCATCTATTTGGGTATATTTGGGTTTTTCGGACACAAGGTGTACAAAATCAACCAGAAAAGTTGCTTATTTTGCGTACGCTGCCTAAACTATAAAAGATAGAACCATATAATGTTCTAATTAATTGTAGATCTTATAAATATCTACAAAAAAGTCCGCGACACACTATACCTATCTATGTCGAGTGAGGCACAACAACCATTTTTTTATTTAGAAATCTTGAATTTTTTTTGGACTACATTTAAATGCGTTTATTTTACTCATGCTATTAATCCTTATCAAAATAAATTATTTCATCACTAAGTACAGTTTATGTAGATAATATTTGGTCTTTGAATGATTAAAATTGGACGTTTGGTTTTGAAGTTATGGCGAAATTAAAATATTACGATTTCTGCTATACGGCCCGTTGCGAAGTGGGTGACATTCTGTAGTATTAGTATCAGTATTGTACCCGTGCGAAGCCGGGGCGGGTCGCTAGTATATTATATAATTGAAACCTCGGAAACGACTAAAACTCCTTGCATACGAAATTTCATGGAAATACTTGTATTGCCATGAAATTTTGTGTGCATGAAGTTTTTGGGGAGCTTGGTCTCCCAGGTACTAGTAATGGTGAAGACAGGTACTAGTATGATATGATATGAGGTGATAATGATGATGATCTATCTGTTGTAGGTTTTATCCGGAACAAGACATTGGGAGTGGCATACAAGATAATGTACCAGTCAAAGTCGTGGCCTGACGCGATAGACGCGTGCGAGCAAGAAGGGGCACAGATTGCCGTCCCGCGCTCAGTGGTAAATAGATCATTGATTTTCTTCTGTAGGTCTCGATAATCAAGTAGCTTACAAACATTGTCTGTCCTGCAAACAAGGTGAAGCCTCTCCTATGGGAGATATCAGGGGATTAAAAAATATAAAGCCTCGTCCAGACTACCCGCGAAGTAGGCCGAGGTTGATCGAATAAGACAGTGTGACGCACTTCGCTTCGCCTTTTCGTACTTCGGGTTACTTCGCCGAGCACTTCCTCGGCCTACTTCACGAGCAGTCTGGTCGTCGACAGGGCATACCAAATTGAAACAGTAATTCTATCTTTATATCTACCAGACTTGCAGAAATCAGGCAGAAAATTTCATAGACACACATGATAGACACTTTTCGAAACTGCTTGAAAAAGATCAAAATATTGGTAGGCTATAGAATAGGGTTATACTTAAGAACAACAAATATAATTTCCTAATTTAAAGATAGCTAAAAATAAACCTATTGGAAGCACTTCAAACCTAAAAATAGTTGTAAGTTGTAACTAATAGATTTACTTACATTTCTTGCCAGTGCATCTCTAGAACTGCTCTAGTCTCTGAATAGAATATATTTATCTGAATCTGCCTTACCATTAATCTAATGGTTATATTATTGGTGAAGTAGATTTAGATAACTCTATGAGTTAGATTCTAACCAATACAATTTTACTTCCAGGAGGAGTTTGAGTTCATGCAGAAGCTGGTCCGCGGCATGAGCCACCCCAACGTCACCAGCAGCGAGTACAAGCTGGTCGTGTGGCTCGGCATCTCCAACCTCGATGACTACAGGACCTGGAAGACTGTCTACGGTAGGTACTTCTAAACCCTGAGATGAAAACTGCCGTTCAAATAGACAATTTTTTTTTTGGCAACAAACAGTCGTTTAAATTTTACATTACATTTTAACAGAAAATAAATTTTTGGCTTACAGAGTCGCTATTTACTAATATGTGGTCTAGATCTGAAGGCAATACCTATGCCTCCTTCTCTTAGGAGATTTCTAGAGCATGTGAAAACGAAGCTCGTGGACCTTTTTAACTGATTCAAAAGAAAAGTTTCCAGTTTTCGTTTCCTAGAAAAAGCAGGAATTGTTATGAAACTAAAAACTACATACTTACTAATAAGTCATAAAAAACATCACTGTAAAAAACCTTTATTCTCTACTACCCAAATATTTTAAAACTAAAGAGATGTATATGTACGCAAATATGTACGTTAAACTATGACGTACATTTGACAGAACACATTTTCATACAAGAAAAAGTTACGCCATCTTGGTTTTAGCTACGAACTATAGATACCAGGAATCCAACATGCCTTGTCTATAATATATACGGTTATGCTACTACCTTTTTATATTCCAAACTAAACGTTAATAAGTACATAATATTATTGTTTAAAAATTTTAAGTAGTAGCATGGAGGAATTAATGGTAGTGTTCAATGTTCAAGTAGGTAGTAGTCGCCACTCACTTCACACACGGCAGCGTAGGTTTCTCCTAAATCCTTCTAGAAATTCATAATGGTCCATATCTCTGGACTCTGGTTAAAAAGGTTTCTCTACCATCAATATTATGGTCTTCCTCTTTTCCTTTTCTTATCTCTCGGTCATAGTATAACTTTATTTATTAATATGTATAACTTTAACTGTATTATATTAAAAACTCGGTAGTACTACTAAGTTAAGATATTTTTATTCCTACTTGTCTCGATACCGGCTTATCTACTGTCTAACGGCCGGTTTCAATAACCTATCTACCAATAACTATTTGTTAAAAACGTCACTTTTGGTATCATATTTTGTCGGTTTTCTGCGTTTTAGTAAACTAACTTAATTTAAAGAATATTTGTCTGTGACAGCGATACCCAAGATGACGTTTTTAACAAATAGTTATTGGTAGATAGGTTAATGAAACAGGCAGTAAATAGATGTCATCTCTAATTACCTATCTTTGGTTATAAGTATTCAGCAGATAGAAAATTCCCGTCCAACAGAAATATCATACCCAAGAGACAAGCCCCTCCCAAGTTATTTTTATCGAATAAATCGTAGCAAATTGATCGATGAAATGTTATAAAACTCCATTTCCTGCAATCTGACAATCGCTGGAGACCTATTTTCTCCGTGAAATCCTTTTTAAGTAATCGCTAGTACCATTATAGTAAGTTATAGCGGGTAAGGGATGCAGAAAATGATTCATCCCGAGGGAACAGAATTTTAACGCCCTTCGAATGATTTCATGACGCCCGCGAGAGCTCGGTGATGAATAATTTTTTATGATGTTCTTTCGGGAATTATATACAAAAAAAGAGATTAAGTATTTTAAAAGCCACTCTGGTTCAACATTCGTTCAAATTCATGGGTGAAAAATAACTAACCATCACGCAACGTTTCTTCTCGTTTGCCTATATCACTAGCTCTATAAAAAAGTTTTCACTTTAAAGTGATTTCTTTTTTTTTTTTTACAGGCGACAATATCGAAGAAGTTGGTTTCCACAGATGGGCAAGAGGCAACGGCGAAGGTTACAGGTAAAATATTTGTATCATATAAATAAAATATAATAACTTTAAAACATAATTTCTTTGTTTACCAAAGTAAATTATATACTGAGAAATAATTAATGGACTTCGCGTTTTTGCTATCTCAGGCGTGAAAAGTTATTGGTGTTTAAAAATAATATCACAATTATTATAGTTTACTGTATAATTTATTACCTATACCTACAGGGTTAAATAATTAGGTATTACATTTATTATTTTTTCCTATTTAGTAAATTATTATATTATTTGAAATATAATACATAATTTTAATGATATAGCGCCACCTAGCAATATTAATTAAAACTAAAAAAAAGACTAGCGTGCTGCGTGATTTGAGCGTGATAGATTTAAAAGTAACTTATAGTGTATTCGCGTTAAGAAGGAAGTCAAATGTCAAAAAAACAAAATTAATGTTATGACTTGTTACTTCAGAGATCTATTAACAGTGCCGATTGACTAACGCCGACGGAAAAAACCGCTCGCTCGTAGGAACTTATGCTAACTGCCTTCATAACGCGAATAAACTTTAATAGGTAGCGCCACTTAGCACTATTTTTGGAGCTAAAAATCATGGTATTTGGTAAAAATTAATAGGCAAAATCTATAATTCTTTTTTTTTCTAGTGATGCCCCTGAAGAACCTCACTGCGCTGGCCTAGACGCGATGAACCCAGGTCTACGAGAGTTCTGGTGCCATAGAAGACAACCTTTCCTCTGTGAAATTAATATTTAAGTCCTAGTTTAACGTATACGATAACTTTACCTTAAATGTATTAATTAAGTTAACGCACTGAATATTTATATTAAACGTTTTACTTTGTAACATTGTTTCTTTTCATTTTACATCCCAGTATTATCAAAAAAAGTATAAATATAACAACAATAATTATTATCTACAGTAATATTATAAAGAGGAAATATTTGTATTTTTAACCCCCGACGCAAAAAGAGGGGTGTTATAAGTTTGACGTGTCTGTCTGTGTGTCTGTTTGTCTGTCTGTGGCATCATAGCTCCCGAACGGATGAAGCGATTTCAATTTAGTTTCTTTTGTATTAAAGGTGACTTACATACGAGTGTTCTTAGACATGTTTGATGAAAATCGGTTGAGCCGTTTAAAAGTTGTGGGGGGTGAAAGCGGGGAAGAATAACCGAATGTGCAACTATACTCGAGTGGGGTCTCAAATATGAAAGCGCACTGAAAGAGAATATTGATGACTTAATCGAGAGTGTTCGTAGCTTCGTTTAATGAGAAAATTGGTGGTGGGGAGATCAGCCGTTTGAAGATGATCAGCTCTTTTCTAGTTGATGAGGGGATCTGACTTACTTTCCAATGTCATCTACACTAATATTATAAAGAGGAAAACTTTGTTTGTTTGTTTGTTTGTTTGTTTGTAATGAATAGGCTCAAAAAGTACTGGACCGATTTCAAAAATTCTTTCACCATTCGAAAGCTACATTATCCACGAGTAACATAGGCTAAATTTTATTTTGGAAAAAAATAGGGTTCCATAAGATATTTGGGTTTTTCGGACACAAGGTGTAAAAAATCAACCAGAAAAGTTATTTATTTTGCGTACGCTGCCTAAACTATAAAAGATAGAACCATAAAATGTTCTAATTAATTGTAGATCTTATAAATATCTACAAAAAAGTCCGCGACACACTATACCTAACTATGTCGAGTGAGGCACAACAACCATTTTTTTATTTAGAAATCTTGAATTTTTTTTGGACTACATTTAAACGCGTTTATTTTACTCATGCTATTATTCCTTATCAAAATAAATTATTTCATCACTAAGTACAGTTTATGTAGATAATATTTGGTCTTTGAATGATTAAAATTGGACGTTTGGTTTTGAAGTTATGGCGAAATTAAAATATTACGATTTCTGCTGCACGGCCCGTTGCGAAGTGGGCGTCACCAAGGCGGGTGCGCGTGCGGGAAGATAGATCTATGAGTAAGGTATGAGGGAGCTTAGATCTATGAGTAAGGTACCCTCAGTATTAGTATCAGTATTGTAGCCGTGCGAAGCCGGGGCGGGTCGCTAGTGTCAAATAAACCTGAACGCTTAAAACTACTGAACTGATCATCATGATTCATGAAATTTGGCACAGATATAGATTAGACCACAGGGAAGGACGTAGGCTACTTTTTATCGCGGGAAAATGTACGGTTCCTGTGGGATACTTTATTTACGCTTTCACGTAAAAAATACTAAACCAATTATCGTGAAATTTTGGCACAGATATAAAATAGACAATAGAGAAGGACATAGGCTATATTTTATCGCGGGATATATATGCCCGTGGATTACTGTATTTACGCGAGCGTATTGGGCGCGGCTGGACCTTTTTTTACCCGACTGCGCGACGCAAAGGAGTGGTAATGTGTTTATCAGCCTATGTATGTATGTATGTATGTATGTATGTATGTATGTATGTATGTTCCTTTGAAGCACTATAAAGACCAAACGCCTGGGCCGATTTTTATGATTCACACGTCAATCGATTCCTCTTAGTCCGGCGAGTGTCACTAAAGACATGACGTTAGTGAAAATTCAATATGGCGACTACTGGACGCCATATTGTGAAAATGAAAAAAATGAAAGTCAACAAACTATATCAAGTGGGGTATCGTTGAATAGGTATTTAAAAATCATTGTTAGTTTTCTCTCAACATTTTTCGATTCGACTGACCGTTTAGGATCTATATCGATTTAAAGTTGCGTAACAACCATTCTCACATTCCACTGATGTAGTACTGATGCTGATAGGAAATCCAGTCCAATCCAAAATAGCTAGCTAGGTACTCATAACTAAAAAGTATAAAATAAAAAATTATAATTTAAAAAATTTAAAAACCCGACTGCGTAAAAAGTGAACTAAACTAAGTAGGTACATAATTAAAACTGAAAAGAAAAAAACAAGCACTTAGATATCCGGTGGTCTAGAATTCTATAATATATTATTGAATTAATACTATTGGAACATAACAACTGAACAGTCGGGATCCATTATTCGACAGCCAATCTAATTTTTCAATGGATCCTGACTGTTTAGTTGTTATCATAGACGTATATTATAGACGAGGCATGTTGAGGCAAAAAGTGTCTCCAAAAAAATGGCCCCAATTTTTAAATTTTGGGGCCATTTTGACAGTTGAGGTTTGGCACTTGTGATCTTACCATTTCTACATTTGCTATATATATGCAGTTTATCCAGTCCGCATATAATTCATAAAATGCCGAGTAGTTGCGTAATTAAAGGCTGTAAAAACTATGACAAACGTGTAAAAAAGATAGACGGGATATCTTATCACAGGTAATTATCACAATATTTTTTGTTACAATTAAAATACTTATGGAATTTTAAATAAATATTCAAAAAATGGCGGCCAACTATGAAATATAACACTGGTTATTGTATGCGCAACAGTGAAAAGGTAACTTTGTAGGGACGTCATTTTTATTATTGTAAATTACAGAAATAAGAGATTCAGTTTTTTTTTATTTCAGTACCTAACCAAACCTAACCTTACCCGTCAGTATTCACATTTTTGATTAATTTAAATAAAATGAAACTAAGGCTTACTATTTATTTGATTTTTACATATTATATTTAAAAATATTATTTACTATCTGGCCTGACAGACGTTGTTCTGTGAATTATGAAATTGAATAAAAAATGCTCGGGAGAATTTTCTTTCTACGGGAGAACTACACTTGAAGGTTGTAAGCGTAGGTTGCTACACCCATAAGTCATACCCTACACCTACAACCTACATCTAGACCTACTACATACCTATAGTTGGTAGGTGATAGGTTGGTAGGTAAACAGTAGTTACCCCACTAAAAACCTACAAGCTACATCTACTAGATGTAGATCACCTATAACCTGCACCTACTGTCTATTCTACTCCTAAACAACCACCTACAATGTTCAGGGGCCAGCCGATTTAACATTATGCACTTTTGGAGAAAAAAAGTAATATTTCTGAAATATTACTATGTTACTGGAAGCACCTTTATACCGAGTGATTTTTTAATCCGTTTCAAGATAAACAGTGTATAATAGTTACACAAAATAGAGTACTTTGGCATACTTAGTTTATTATTTTTTTCTTTTGTCTAATTTAGTGAACATTTGTTGTAAACATCGCAGAAATTTATAGTATTTAAATTACAGATTTCCAAATAATCCAGAGCGCAAAGAGATTTGGACTCGCCTTATTCGAGAACAACGAAATGAGCCTAACAAAAAAGTTACTCATAGATCTAAACTCCCCTCCCGCTCGCGCCTTGGTGACACCCACTTCGCAACGGGCCGTGCAGCAGAAATCGTAATATTTTAATTTCGCCATAACTTCAAAACCAAACATCCAATTTGAATAATTCAAAGACCAAATATTATCTACATAAACTGTACTTAGTGATGAAATAATTTATTTTGATAAGGATTAATACCATGAGTAAAATAAATGCGTTTAAATATAGTCCAAAAAAAATTCAAGATTTCTAAATAAAAAAATGGTTGTTATGCCTCACTTGACATAGATAGGTATAGTGTGTCACGGACTTTTTTGTAGATATTTATAAGATCTACAATTAATTAGAACATTTTATGGTTCTATCTTTTATAGTATAGGCAGCGTACGCAAAATAAGTAACTTTTCTGGTTGATTTTTACACCTTGTGTCCGAAAAACCCAAATATCTTACGGAACCCTATTTTTTCCAAAATAAAATTTAGCCTATGTTCCTCGTGGATAATGTAGCTTTCGAAAGGTGAAAAAATTTTTGAAATCGGTCCAGTACTTTTTGAGCCTATTCATTACAAACAAACAAACATACAAACAAAGTTTTCCTCTTTATAATATTAGTGTAGATGTAGATTATTACTTTCAAACTGAATTAGATTATGTATAAGTTTTTATAAATTATAATTCAATATTCTTTTTATGGTACTTAATATAATTAGTTTTGTTTTTAATGAGTCTTGTTTTATTTATCTAGGTAATAAAGGAATATTAAGTGCTGTTGCGCTAGGATTTGTATGTAATTTTTGCTGCAGCGCTGGCTGTGAAACGTCACAGCTCCTACGGCTCCGCCCCTTCTGTGGCGCCGCTGGAGCTACGGCACATGTGTAAAAACAAATTTGCTGTCTGGTCTAGGTCCATACGCCGTATAGAAGAAAAAAATTGGTTTTCTTGTTAAATCCTTTAAAATATCTTGCTTAGGTTAAAATACCTATCTAGTATCCATACACCATAATAGCCATTGCACTAATCTATTACACCGATATAATATCTTTATAATATTCTAGTATGTAATTATCGTCATCTATGGGTACTAATCACCAGAGGAGTTAAAAGTGCGTTCCTGATCTTTGGCATACATTTGACAAATAATGTACCTAGGTATAAGAAAAAGTTACGCCATCTTGATTTCAGAAGATTTATTCAAATAAATGTGGACTGAAAAATCTGCGGAAAGCAAATGTCGAAATGTCAAGATGACAAAATATGAAACCTCGACTGCCCCAAAAAACCCCAAAAGTGGGGCAGTTTAAGTGTGGACACTTTTTGCCTCAACACGCCTCGTCTATGCTTTATGATAATGAGAGTAATGTAATAAGAAATATGAAATATTTAAATTACATTACGTACCTGTAAAATTTATATATGTTTGTAAGCCTTATTGATTTATTGTTGCTAATATTTTAGTAATTCCAGAATTAATGCGAGCTAAACTTATATTAAAAATACGCCGGACAATTTTATTAACATTTCTTTAGTCAAGATATGTATTTAAAAAAAATGTATGCGTTGTACGCCCTTACAAAGTTATATCATACGACTAGCGACTGTTCCATCGGAATGGTAAAATCGTAAAATCAAAGGAACATCGAAGTTCCGTTGATTTTACATAGATGGCGTAATTTTTTCTTGTATGAAAATTTTTTCGGCTAACGGCCGTTTTCAATATTCTATCTATCCAAAATCCTTGCTACTAACGGTAGGCAAATCTATCTTTTTGTCCTTACTTGCGTTTCAATAACCTACTGGCAGTAGGCATTTCCTGTCGAAGCAGCACATCCTATCTATGGAAGTAGAAGAAGACGAAGACGGATAGCCAACTAGAGATGGGTAAGCTCATACAAATGAAATGCAGATAGCTTTATCTGCATTTCAATATAAGTTTCAACTTAATCTCCAGTAGGCCGAGCTT
This sequence comes from Glaucopsyche alexis, assembly GCA_905404095.1. NCBI lineage: Eukaryota > Metazoa > Arthropoda > Insecta > Lepidoptera > Lycaenidae > Glaucopsyche > Glaucopsyche alexis. The sequence continues at coordinate 2,151,252 of FR990060.1, forward strand.
ACCGAGATACGTCATTTGCTTATCTGCCAAAATCGGGCGTTTTGCCGAGGATAGCAATGTGTACCTTGTTGTTCATGTATTATTTTTATGATATTTCGGTTCTTAATGTGTATGTAATTATTATTTTAATATTTGCGCAACAAAATGTTGCCAGCATTTTTATGGCAGTGTTAGAATACCTTGATGCTGCTGTTCTCTTTCACAAAACTGCTTTAACTTGAGTATCATATATTATGTCTCAGGCAGCACATTTTACAACCTCAAGCATTGTACAAATAACAATTTTCCAAATTTTGTTTCACTAATAACTGTGAATTTGGAGACATCTTCGACTTCTACTAGGTATCGACTATTGACCACTGTTTAAAGATTTCAAAACTCAATTTAAGCTATCACGCAGTAACATTTGAGAAAACAAATCTTGCATTAGAAAGTTACGGACATTTGAAGTACGGTTTTCACCATACTTCAAATGTCAGTCATATTGTTTTCACCATTATTCGAATATTAGCCATCTTTTTTTCACGATAGGTACTTCAAATTTCATAATGGCCCCAAAAATCCCAAAAGTGGGGCCAACTAACTGGAGACACTTTTTTACCTCAACATGCCTCGTCTAACATATATACACAGAATACAGAAATCATCCAGAAGCCGTCAACGCGCTTGAAAGTGAGGCCGTCACAAACACTCCAAATTGGAATGGTTATCCACACATAATATTATGTTGCCACAGAATAACGGAATATTTTACCCAACTTTTTTTCAATAATTTTTTATTGAATTCCTAATTGTCGTAATATAACAACGCGATTTGTTTTGTAAGTGTAAAGAGAAAAACTTTAAAAATGCGGGTTGGGCGGTGTTTCGCCATGGTTTTGGACACAGTGTGCTGCATGCAAATGTGATCGAACACTCATTCTGCATATTTTGAATTCCGTGCATATATAACATGTCTTTGCCACTGTCATATTTATCAATTTAAACTTATCGTAATATTATTAACTAGATGTCGCCCACGACATCGTTCGCGTGAAAGTTAATTTCTTAGAAACCTTACATTTTTCCTCAATAAAAAATAGCCTATGTCCTTCCCCGTGGTCTACTCTACGTCTGTGCCAAATTTCATCAAAATCGGTCCAGTAGTTTCGGAGCCTATTCAATGCAACAAACAAACAAACAAGCTTTTCCTCTTTTTTATAAACTAGATGTTGCGCGCGACAAAAAACATCCCGCGGTAACCGTACACTTTGCCGCGATAAAAGGTAGCCTATGTCCTTCCTCGTGGTCTATTCTATATCTGTGCCAAATTTCATTAAAATCGGTCTAGTAGATTCAGAGCCTATTCGATGCAAACAAACAAACTTTTCTTCTTTATTATATTAGTATAGAATATGTATAGATTTCACCAAGGTGTCGCAAGTCTCAACTGGCGATCGTATTTCGTAAGTATTGGCGTTCGAAATTCAAAATTATACCTGATATTATTCGTCTGTGCAAACCACATACTTTGCTCGCTCTTTTATCGTGTATACTCTTTCACACATCGCCTGTGATTGGTTAAGCAGAAATAGCAGATTAATTATAAATTTCAAACTACGAAATACTATTCTATTTGATTTGAAAAATTATTTTCAACTTTTACAGAATTTGTTAACTCATGTTTTGTTATTTGCAAAAAACTGTAATTTTTAGTGAAGTGAACCAACATCGTAGGTGTTGAGTGAACTCGAAATCATATTTATTATGATGAAACAGTGATTTTGATAAAAACTTCATGTATATTATCCACTGTTTATACATGCTTTAACTCAAATAATATCGGTGAGTATTTGTATAAAATTTTACCATATTTTAACTTCTCGTTTTATTGAAAAGACATAAGATTATATTTGTTTGACGACCTCTGTGGCTCAATGCCTGGGGTCGGGTTCGAATCCTGCAGAAGGAACAAAAAGTTTTTCTGTGTTCCTGGGTCATGGATGTGTATAATATAACAAAAATCTTAATAATAAAATGTAATATAATTTCATAATTTGCAGGTGTTGGATTCCAATTTCAAGGGCACGCAATAATAATTATGACAACATGAACATATTTCAAGATTCTCATTAGTATAACGTTACGTTACGCCGCTGTCAATTAATGGCCTGCTAGGCCTACAAAAGTGTACCTACTTATTTTGCACCAAAGGATAACAGCTGAAGTTAATCAGGATATGTTGTTTAATAATGTGGTAATCTGAAATATTTTGGTTACCAACCTTTAGCCCTCGTATCCACGAGAGTTTTTTTGTGGAGAGGAAAAACTGCACTGTAAATAGAACTCCGCACCTAATCTACAATAGAGCTGAAAATCGAAGTGTCTCATGTATACGATTTTTAGCTGTGTCGTATCAAAGTTCTATTTAATATAGTGTAGTTTTTTCAGTCGCGATCACATAAAAACGCTCGTGGGAATGTAGCCTTACTTTTGTATTTTTTTAATGCAGTAAAAACGATCGAATTATAGTTGTTTTGTTGTTTATTGTTTTATTTACCTTTATAACCTAATAATTGAGACCTAAATATAAAATTGAAAACAATAACCTACGTACAGTTCTTTTTTTATTCTAGGCTTGAATCTTTTGCACTTTAGAAGATAATACGTAAAAAAGCTAAAAGAAAAGCTTTTTTTATTCCGAGTGCCATTTAAGTTACGTAGTATAGTTACATTCTCTCTGGATTTAACAACTGATATTAAGGCTACGTTCCCTCGAGCAGTTTTCAAAAAACAAAAAAGAACACTCATGAAAATGTAGCCTTACTTATGTATTTTATTTTCTTTAAAATGCAATAAAATGATTGCATTATAGTTATTTTGTTGTTTTATTTAACTTTTTAATACAATAAAATCGACAAAAATATGTATCCAACGTATTTTTTCATTTCAGGCTTGAATCTATTGCACTTTTATATAATGGTTATTTTCTACGTAAAAAAGCTATGTTATAATTTTGAAGTTCGAACACATTTTTTAAATTCGGAGTGCCACTTCATATAGGTAACGTAGGTAGTGTAAAGTTGCTCTCTTTGCTTCGAAATTTGATTTCATTTAAAAATTTACATTCCTTTTCACGCGACTCCTAGCATCAATCTGTTATATTTCACTATTGTATTTAATAAAAAAAAACATGATAACTATAGTAAAAAATCATCCCGAGTTTTGATTCTCAATTTAAAGACAATATTTATGGTCTTAACTAATAAATATATTAATTGCAAAATAAATATATAATGTTTTAAAACATGAATTGTTATGTACTTTGCATGGAATGAAACATTTCAAAAGGCTTGCATAGGCGAGAGGGACGGATGCAATTCTTCAATGGTGATTGGACAAGAATAAATAGGTCCTATCTTTGATTGTGAAACGCATTTCCTATCTATTTTTAATGATAGATTGGCTATCTATTTTTAACTGTAGATACGATATTGAAAACGGCCGTAAATGTACGTGATAGCCTATCTTGAGTTGAAATCTTTGGTTGTTATGTTCCAATAGTATTAATTCAATAATATATTATGGAATTCTAGACCACCGGATATCTAAGTGCTTGTTTTTTTCTTTTCAGTTTTAATTATGTACCTACATACTTAGTTTAGTTCACTTTTTACGCAGTCGAGTTTTTAAATTTTTTAAATTATAATTTTAATATTGGAAAAGGTGTATGTTGTAGGTGTAGGAGTATATGTAGGAGCAGGTGTAGGCGCAGATGTAGGCGTAGGTGTAGGAGTAGGAGTAGGTGTAGGAGTAGGAGTAGGTGTAGGAGTAGGAGTAGGTGTAGTCATTAATTCTTTCCAGTTCATATTTAAGACAGAACAACGTCTGTCGGGGTCAGCTAGTTAAAGATAATTTTATTCTTGCGCGTGACTTCGTGCGCTGTAAGGGAAATCTCGCAGGAACCGTACATTTTTCCTAGATAAAAAGTAGTATATGTCCTTTACCATGGTCTACTCCATAGTCCATATCAGTACCAAATTTCATCAAAATCGGTCCATTAGTTTCGGAGCCTATGCAGTGAAAACAAATAAACAAACAAACAAACTTTTCCTCTTTATATTAATAAATTGTAGTAATAACTGGCTGTCCTGACACAGTTGTTCTAAAATAACTATGTACACTTACTGACCTTCTTACAACCTCCACCAACATCTTTACCTACAACTTACAAGTAGAACCTACACCTACTGGGACGGGCACATTTATAGGGTTCCGTATCCAAATGGCAAAAAATGGAACCCTTATGGATTCGTCAATCGTCATGTCTATATGTTTGTCCGTCCGTATATCACAGCCACTTTTTTCCGAAACTACTTAGGTAGGTACTAACTATACTGTTGAAACTTGGTAAGTAGATGTTTTATGTGAACCGCATTAAGATTTTCACAAAAAATAGAAAAAAAAAACAATAATGGGAGTTCCCCATACATAGAACTGAAACAAGTTTTTTTTTATATTAGTATTTCGTCCATAAATAATTATTGTGTGTGTACCCACAAGCACGTGGTAAACTTACGTCGTGTATATCTTTAAAAAGCTTGCTATTTTGTGTTCCCTCCAAAACTCCCTACGAAGTTTCCTACGAATTTACTGAATCGGCTATTACTTGACTATTTAAAAAATAAAGTGTTAAAAACATACTTGGTAAACCAAAATGAATTTTCCGCCTTTTTAACTTATCAAAAGCAATAATACTATAAAATAAAAAATATTGTAACAGCTATCAGAGTTTTGCCAGAAATTTCAATCAACAACGTTGTGATTTTTGTTATTTTTCTCTAAATTTGTATTAATTCGGTTTTTAATGTGTAATATTGGTAGAATATTATCCATTAGTTATTCTTTAACGTAGACAAGTGTAGGCAAGTGATACAACTACAAAATGCGTGCTATTATTGGGTTTCCCGCCAAAACTCCCTAGGAAGTTTCAGTAAAGCGTCCCGGGTAGGAGTATAAGTGTTCTGTGAAAACGTCTACCACTTAACTGAATCGACTGACTTAGCTCATTGACTACCCCGACTATTTATTTGGACTTTGACTAGACTTTGGACTTGACGATTTAGAAATACGGTGCAGTGATGAAAATGAAGAATGTTCACAAATTTTGTTTTTTAGCTCTCCGTAAACTCAGTTGAAAATAAAAAATATGAGTGAAAAAATTATTTCGATACGCCATGTAGTTTCCGAGATATTTAATTCCAAAGTAAGTGCGCGACTCGAGATTCCGCCAGGCCGCGGCCGGCGCTCGGGGCGATGACGTCACTGCACAGTACATCGCAATACTCGCTCACTAACACCGCGTCGCCCGTACCTTTAACTTACTATTAAAGTTAAAAATGTCTTATCTACATGCTAAAAATCATGTGTTTTAGGTAGGTTATGCGATTGCCCTTTTTAACCGACTTCCAAAAAAGGATTCGGCTGTATATATAGACTATATTGTTTTATTTTTTTGTATGTTCAACGATTAGGTACTCCACCGTCTGTGGACCGATTTTCAAAATTATTTTTTTATGTATAGGGTATAATCCTAAATTGGTCCTTTTGACATCATACTCATAGTGGTGATCTGATGCAACACCTTCTGCTAGTATAGGTGTAGCCTGATGATGGAATCCATGAGGAATCGAGGGAACTCCTCGACATTTATATGTACACATATGGACCATAATATGGTGATTGAAACTTTTCTAAAGTTGTCCAAGCATATGTTGCTAAAAAGTTAATTTTGCTCCAAGGTATACCGTGGATCCAAAAGCACTGAACAGAACTCCTCAGTCTTTAAAGATACGCGTTTGGAAATTTCGGCATTGTTTAAGAACCTGCAAGCATATGCCAATATGTAACTTACAGTAATCTTCATCATCATCATCTTATTTACAATACCCAATGAAAGCTAATGGCGCGTATTCAATTTTGATCGTTTATTTTAAACTATCTTATAATGTTTTAATAATTTTGCAAATATCAATAGAAAGGGAAAAAATATTATTTTAAACAAAAAATTAAACCGACTTCCAAAAAAAAAATGCACAAAAAAGCATCAAATAAAACTTATTTTTTCAAATAGTTGCCCATTTAAATTTGGCTGAAATTCTAATTTATTTCTCTACCCAATCTTCATAATTTTGAAGTCGGTACCAGCCAACTTGAAAATGAGTTCTATTTTAATTTAAAATAGAACTCATTTATCATTTTTAAATATTGTTTTATTAAATATTATGGTGTTGTTCAGGCTGGTACCGTTTCTAATTCAAATCCGTCATCCGTTGTACTTACTGCACATAAATTACAATATTATATACACTAATATTACACTACTAAATATTAATAGACACTATATAATTAAACTTAATATTACTTAATGTACGGAGAAACAATATAAAAAACTGCAATAATAGCTGAGCGGAAGCATTATTTGTACTAGGGGGCCGTGCATTAATCACGTGATGTTTTTTACAACTTTTTAGACCCCTCCCCTCCCCCTGGTGATACGTGGTGAGGTTTTATATTATCCCCCCCTCCCCCACCTAAGATCACGTGTATTTTTTTTACATAGTAAGCAGGTCATGTTTAAAGAAAAACTTTAACTTAAAAATCAATTTAATCGAATAATTTTAGCAATTAAAACTATACGAGTCATTTGTCTTGTAAGAATTTAAACAACACTACGAATTTACACCCGATAATAATTTCGGTATGCATAGACTAGATTCGAAAATTAATACACGTGATGTCTCCTTATACCCCCTCCTCCCCTTGGTGATACTTGGTGATTTTTTTTTTGAGACCCCCCCCCTCCCCCTTTAGGCATCACGTGATTAATGCACGACCCCTAGGTAACTCGGCCAGCACTGTGCCGTGACGTCACACTCTCCACGAGTGCTTGCTACGGGCCACGAAATTTACGAGAATTTGAAATGTCTATAAATCCATTAATACTCGGTCTTTTTCAATGAAACAAAAACTAGTGTATTTGTATAGATACCAGCATTACTGGGAGAATCGTTTTAAGCAATTTATATACCTATTAACATTCTTCATTTGAACGAATATTGTATTTCCCGCCTTTTTTACTTGACACTGGCAAATGGTTATAAGCCGACGCCATATTTAAATATATAAAAAAAGTACAGCTATCAAATTGACATTTGACATAAAATCCATGTTTGACAAATGACAATTGACATTTTTCTCGAGCAGCGATCGTTGTGTATTTTTGAATATTGGATTTAATTCTAAAAATTTAAAATTATAAATAAAACAAACAGAAATTTCGAAACGAGAAAAAAGTTTTATTGTGGAAAGTGCAAAACTAAACGTGTTTCAAATCTGGATGAGAGTATCATGATTGCGGCATCCGAACCCCTGGTAAACACTTGTTTTTTGTTCAGTGTTTTGAATATACTCGATTGTTTTGTTAGTATAAATTGTTCGATGAAATATTAGATATTAGCCGGAAGATCCCAGCTACAAGTATACACATCAATCGTAAATGTAGTTATTTGACTATAGCGAAAATAATATTGCTGAAAATGTATTTGCAAGCTGTCGGTAATTATAACAATAATTATATTTGTAATATAGTATATAAAAACTAAGTATATTAATAACATAAACTAATATCTAGATATTTCTTTGGCAACTGCCTAGAGCAGCGTTTCTTAACCTTTTTCAGTCCACGCGGACTCCTAGAAAATCAAGCACAATTTCAAAGACCCCTTTATTGAAAAGAAACATCAAACATTTTCGGACCATTAACCTACTTCACTCACTCATCACTTCAGTCAATTCCGGACATCACCCGCTAGCTTGCTGTGCTAATTAAGTGTAGTGATTAGGGGTCATCCATAAATAACGTCACACGAATTTCACGATTTTTTACCCCTAGGTTTTTGTAAAGTTTATAATTCGTATTTTAACACTTAGATAATAATTATAATACATTTTGAAATGTGACGTCACAATATTTAGGACCCCTCCCCCCCCCCCCTTGTCACACAATGTCACACTTCGTCGACCCCCTCCCTCCCCCTTAACCTGTGACGTTATTTATGGATGGCCCCTTACGAGATTTGGTGCAATTTGTTTATTTGCATTTTTCCATAGCTGAGACTGTGGACCCCAATACATATACTTGCGGACCCCCAGGGGTCCGCGGACCACAGGTTAAGAAACAATGGTCTAGAGAAAACAAAAGCTTTTTTAATGATTATTTCTTGTCCTTAAATTTTGGTTAATGGAATTCATGTATTGAATAATGCTACACAGGAGTTTGTGCCGCATGGTAGAACAGTGTTAGCCAAACACCCTGGACAGATCTATGGCAAGGCGCACAATGTATCGGCCTCGGAAAACTCCCTGCTGTACAAGTTAACCAACTTTGCAATTAAGGATGAGAGTTTTCTGCATGGGAGGGAGGAGGAGCAGGAGTGGTGGTGCATCCGGGAGGTGTATTACCGGTCGAATGGTAAGTGGCATTCATTATCAATAGACCTCACAACTGAGAGATGGATTAAATAATTATTGTAATTTTTCTTAACATAATATATGGACGCTTCACACCACATCAATCTGGTCCCGGGGTAAGTTCTTGAGGAACTTGCGTTACAGGTTTAAAATTTTGATTATATTATACACATGTTTAATACACATATATCTATGACCCAGAAATACAGAAAACTTTTTGTTCCTTCGGCGTGATTTGAACCCACAACCCCCAGCTTGAGCACCAACATGCTCAACCACTGCGCCACAGAGGTTTCTTAGATGCTTTATTATGTTTTTAATAAATAGTTTATTGATTTTATGTGATTAACCATATTGTTTCATACCACTCAGTACTAAATCTGCACTCTCTTGAATGTTAGTGTTAATAAAGTCTAATGTTTGTGTTTGTCTAAAATTAAGATTTAGGCATATAAATATAAGCTGAATAATATCAATAATATATTGCTCTTATTATAATAATATATTGTTTAAATATAATTTTTAGATGTACAAGACACCACCAACGAACAACAAAAAGAAACAAAGTTTGAGTACGACTCATTCCGACCGCCGAGCCGTTTGAAAAATGATTTCAACATATCTATTAAATCTGAAATATTGAGGGGCTTGCCAAAGGAAGAAGGTATACCTTCAGGACCTTCTCGAGGTGGTAGTGCTAACAGCTCTAGCATGTCCAAAAAGTTTAATTTAAACAGTGCACAAAGTAAACAACTGAAGAAAAAGCCTCTAAATCAGAAGATAGATTCGTATTATGAAGAGGAGTTGTATGTGAAGGGATGTACTGCTGTTTGGTCAAAAGGTAGGATTTTAGAGTACATTAGAACTATTATCTTATCCAATTAGGGGACATAGGTGTTCAGGTAATGGATTTGTTTGGATAATAATCAAACTACATACTTTGAACTTTGACTTGTTTTAATGTGTAGGCAAATAAAATACATACGGCATACCTACTATCTTTATATATTTAATTACAAACAGGACTATTCAATTTAACAGAACTTATGTTAAATTGAAAATTCAATTAAAAGGTTACTGTTGAAGGTAGGCCATGAGTTTTGGATAATCTTTCAGATGATCGACATTCGGAAATCAATGCTCTACTGTAACTTATATAAAAAATTTGTTTAAATGAAATTATGCTTATTAGTTACGCAACAAAAATACATCTTCTGTGAAAATTTCAACTGTCAATTCATGGATCATGAGGTGCAGAGGGACATGAGTGATGAGAGTAATAAGGTCCCGACTCCCATTTTTACCATTTTGTGTCCGTACCCAAAAGGGTAAAAACTTCTTTTAAAATTGTAGAAGAATGTACAAAATGTTGCGAGCGTTGAAAGAGGAGTCCAGGGCTAGTCAATGACTCTTTATAAAAACTGTAGGAATGCATTGCTAAAAGCTCTAAGTTAAGTAATAAAACAAACATTTATTAACATATACATTGTATAAATGAATATGATGTATTCTGAATACTTTGAAGAATTTATTCCAGTTGAAGATTTAGGCTAAGAACTCACGGAGCGGATTTCACCCGCGCCGCCGCGGTTGCGGGCCCGCGACTTCTGTAGAATGCAGATAATATATGTATATAACACGGTCAAATTAACTAGACGCATGTGATTGATGACGTCATTTTGGCGTTCTGCAACTACAACAGAAACAAACAAACAAACTGTAACAGAAAACTAACGAAAATATCGACGCGTGTATCAGTAACAGAGATGCTGACCATAGTGACGTTTGCCCGGCGAGCTAAGGGAACGCGGTGGGAAGCGGGCAGGGCTTTGCATTCCAGCGATGCGTCAAGTTAATGTGACCGCGTTGTAATACAAAATTAAAGCACAATTCACGGCGTGTTTTACGTGCGCGGTTGTTCGTGGGGTGCCCGCTGCACCTGTCGGCTACTTGTAGAATCGCGCGGGCCGCGGTCACCCGCAGCCTCGGCGGGTAGCGCCCGCGCGCTCTGCGTTCGGTTTGCGGGCGAAATTCAGAAATTCTATTGTAGGTAAATATGTATTTGCCTTTTAAAACCGCGCGTCCTACGATCTTTACCCACCACTATTGCGGGCGATAATCTCAACCGCGGCGGCTGCGTGACCGCGCGAAACTACGGTCTTTAATTGTAGTAAAAAAATCAAGGTTGCACAATTTTTTATCTTTTTAATTTAACCTTTTAACAATGGCTGTGTTCCGCAAAAATAGCGCTTGCTAGCGCTAAAAAAAACAGATTAGCGGCCAGGACACGTTTGCTAACTTCAATACTTCTGACTCCGTCATTTTGCTTATTTAACGCCAGCGGTCGCTTTGCTTTCGTTTTTTTTTTTGTTAGCGCTATTTTCCGCGGAACACAGACATTGGCTGGCCTTTGGCTTGTAGAGAATGTAAATGTCATGTCTTATGAGAGCTGAAGGTACTAGTGGAGGATAGAGGAAAGTGGCGGAAGCTCCTCCGACAAGGGCCCTGCCCTTAAATTAAAGGAGGAGATTGACTGGCCCTGGATTCCGAAATTTACAATTTTTTACATCTTATAGCGCTGATCCATAAAATGTAATGAAATAATTTTTAAATTGTTTGCCCTTTAGGTCTAGTTTCGTCGCCCGGAACAAAACTATCTGAAGCAGAGCAAAGAGAAACTATAGCATGCTATACGATCGACAACCCCATCAAACATGCCGCATTTGCCAATTTCTATGTCGACATTAAAAATACTATGCTCATAGATGCCTTGAATTCTCAAATTGGTGATGTCAAAAAGAACATAAAAATAGAGGACAATATCGAACACATTGAAAGCACGATTATGCCGTCTATTCTTTTAATGGATAACAAATGTATGAGAGTATTCGCAACAGACGGTAGAGAATACATAACGAGTATACCATTCCAAGTGAAAAAGGTTTGGCCTATGAAGTATGGAGTGTTATTAGAAAAGGAGGCAACACCGTCATTCAACAAATCTGTATTCCCATCGTCATTTTCCAGATTTAATGAATCTCACAGCAATAGCACATTTTCCAAATCACGAACCAACCTTTTTAATATGAGCGCCAAGTTGCGAGCCGAGTCCATATCTGGCTTCGACCAAGACTATCCGTTGCCAACGTGTTTCTCCCTTTCGCACCCGTTGGATGACGTCACACCTGTGCTAATGAAGTCCCCATCTCAAGGTCTCCAATACTACAACGATGGGGATCTTCAAATAATATTCGTGTCCACTGAGCCGAGCATAATTCTGGTTTACGATTGGAAACTACAGACACATTCGCTATGGAAAATACGGAAGGCATCCCGTGATGAATGTCTATCAATGTGTCCGAACACAAATACGACAACGTTCAGCCAGACCTGTGACTTTGTTGGCAGTCCGATGCACAGCATGAGGAATACGAGCTGGACGGCGGGTAGTCCAATGCAGTCTAGAAAAAGTATAGGCACTCCGACGAGATCGAAGCAAAATAGTCCAATGGCCAACGTTTTTCTCCAGCAAGGAATGTCTCCTCACACGTCAATCGGTCAAGCGAGTTCAATGTCTATGATGGCCGGTCCGATGACCCAGGCTCCACCGTCTTTACCTCTTTATCCTGACATCTGTTTGGACCACATCTGGACCGATAACCAAGTCATAAAGAGAGATCCGATAGAGTCTCCTAGCGATATGCAAGCATTCCTTCATACGGATATAGTCGGCTTGGACTACTTATGTTTTATGGTCAAAGTCTGTGGTCTAACGAAGCTCCAAATTGTGAGGCTGCAGAAATCTCATTCTCATGGAAATTCGAAGCCGAATATCATAGTGGGTACAGTCTCTTCAGTATTAGCCAAAGATGCTGTTGTCCTGAATGATTTGAAGATGATCGCGCTAATAGACGAAACTGGAAATATAATTTTGCAATCAGGAAACAATTTTGTTGGCAAGGTAAATAAAAACTGCATTTACGTATTACAGATTTTATCTATGTGCAATATATGAATCAGAATAAGATTACATTACATACATCTTAATATCATAACAGTGTATTCAAAAGCTATAGCTACTGTGGACACATCGTATTTTAAATTTGTAGTGTAGTAGTACCCTTATGAAATTTAATCGATATTGTTGTCGCATCTAGAAAGTTTTTAGTTGAAACAAAATCGATTTTCGAATCGTCGTCATACACAAACGAGTATTTTAACTGTCAAAAACAAAATTTGTGTCAAAAGCTGTCTGTAATATCTAATCTGTAATCAATAACTGGACTGATTTTCTTTTTATTGTTAGATTTATTATTGTATACCTAGATATAATTATAATAACAATTACGACATAATATTTTTTTAGGATGACATTTTTTTAACCGTGGTAAGTTTGAGGCGTGAAATAGAACATTTCAATCTGTGAAAATGCATGCTTTTGAATATCCTACAGTTGATTGATGAATAGACGATACTTACTTACTTTATTATACTGGGTTCTTCCCTTCGGGTGCGCAATTCTTGATTCCCTACAAGTTATTTATTCTCTTTACATCTATGGACCGTGGTATCTAGTCTAATCGACGTTGACCCCAGGTGCACGTAGGCGGCATCCTCGCTCGGCTCCTCGACTCGCCGTACACGAAGCGGCCGCTGCAGTCGCCGTTCCCGCGCCGCAGCAGCCTGCTGCCGAGCCGCAGCGACACGCACGCCGCGCACGACGACCCGGCGCTGCACCTGCTGTCGCCCGTGCCGCACTCCGCCGCGCCGCGCCTGCAGCACAAGGAGATACTGGGTGAGGGTATGCTACTAAATTCCACTCGCTATTTGACTTATATAGACTGTGTGACTGACGATGGGGTAGAATGAAAAAATATTCTTCATCCCACTTCACATGTAGCCACCCCTGAGATATAAAAGTATTATCAATTTGTGATGAAAAAATCGATCTTTAGAATCGAAGTCTAAAACTATCTATACACACAGTATAACTACCAAATGTCATGCATTTATATTCATAATTACAGAAGCTAGACGCACGGACAGACAAACAGACATCACAGACAGACAGAGCGAATCTATAAGGGTTCCTTGTGTATTACGGAACCCTGAAAATGTTTTGATTTGATGTTGCTATCCCGCTCGCGTAACAACATTATAGCCGGAATATATTCTTAAACTAGCTGGTGCCCGCAACTTTGTTTGCGTAGTACTAACAGAAACGGAACCTATTTTTAGGGTTCCGTAATACTTAAGGAACCCTTATAGTTTCGCTCTGTCCGTCTGTCTGTCTGTCTGTCCGCGCCTCTAGCTTCTGTAATTATGAATATAAATTGATGAAATTTGGTGCAGTTATAGATTGTGTATAGATCACGGTTTCGGGATCATAAAAAAGTAATAATTTTATATTTTAGGGGTGGCTCTCCATACATGTGAAGTGGGGATGAAAAGTATTTTTTCACTCTAGCCTATCGTAGAATAGGTATTTTAAAATAAAGTTAAGGTTTCATACGTTACTTTTTTATAAAGTTGACCATTTTCGAGTAATCGGCCCCCAAAGTAGTTCGTAAGTTGGCCCCCCCCCTAGCATTTTTAAACTATAGGAGATAGAAACTTGCAAATTTCCATGCTGATAGATCATGCTAAAAACTCTTTAATAAAACTATTTTGAACGAAATCGCATCATAATTTCTATTTCTAGAGCAATTATAGAAAAACAAATTAACATAAAGCAAATCAGAATAATACATAATGTGAAATGATTATTTAAAATAATGTTTCAAAATTGGTTGCATAATTTAAAAAAAAACTGAAATTAATAATTAATAAAAAAAACAAATTAATAATAACTAGAACACGCTGTCGGGTTTGAACCTACATCAAGGACAAACACTGTGATTAACTGAGCTGCGGTAATTCTATCGATTGTTGCGAATTTATGTTTCTTTCGCAGAATTAGAACTAAGTTTTAAACACATGTAAAATTTTAATTAAAAATTAATTTTACGAATATCTCTGCCTCTTTTACCAATTATTACAATAATTTAATAACACTGAAAACACATTAATAAGTATTATTAATTACCATAGTTTTTTTTTTTTTTTTTATATAATTTAATACCTACCTTTAATATTAAAAGCTTCAATTTGCTAGTAACTTTACGAAAACTATATGGCGCTAGTCTCCTGTTTAAATCGTGTATTGTTTTTGAAAAATAATACTAGATGTCGCTGTGTTATTGGATTTAAATTCTGTATCACGCTATCGAAAACCTCGCTAATATGTCTAAGTAATAAGTATCTGGTTGTACGTTTTTTTACATTGAGATAGGCGATATCGTAATAGACTAAAATATTCTCAAATGTTAAGTGATTAGCGAATATTAAAATTACTTAATAAAAATTAAAAACTCTTTAAAATATCATCGAAATCGAATAAAAATTAATCATAAAGAACATCTGGTTACTGTTCACTATATATTTTGATTATTAATCAACATTCAAAATAGTAAAGAAATAATACATATTATTACTTAATAATATTATTACTAATTTATAATACGTTTATTCTATACTATAGTACTTAATAGTTTACGGAACCCTCCTTAGACATGTCCTGACATGCTCTTGGTTAGGTTTTTTTTTTAAACAGAACCCTAAGATAAAGTAGCCTATGTTATACCTTGTATCCTCAGCTATTTGCTAGTGAAAGTCGGTCCAACCGTTTCAGAGACTAGCCGGAACAAACAGTCAAACAGAGGGAGAGACAAAAATTAAAAAAATTGATTTTTTATTGTAATACCATATATTCGTAGGGCTAGGGAGCACATACACACGTACATACCTATGCTAAACATACACCCTCCACACTCACACACTCAAACAAACACACACACACACACACACACAACTTAGCAGTACATACAATTATAGGTACTGAACCCTGCGCTTTCGTATGTAGGGCCTTGGGCATTTTACAGCCACACGGCATGCTTACGCATATTACTACTACCTTTATTCATATCGCTATATTACCCTGTGTTTACTGCGGTAAATAGGTTATATTGTACTGGTGTTTGTATTGTATTGTTTTGGTTATATTGTACATAGCAGGCATAAATACTTTAAAATGTTGTCATACAGCTTGTTTTTACACTAAGATAGCAGGCATTCATTCATTCATATAATCACGCCTCTTTCCCATAGGGGTAGGCAGAGACCGCCTCTTTCCCGTAGGGGTAGGCAGAGACCACTTCTTTCCACTTGCTACGATCCTTACATACTTGTTTCGCTTCGTCCACTTTCATTCATACCATCCATTCCTCCTCTTACATTCAACGTAGCGAAGCGGCTCTCCATGGGCCACTTTTCGCCTCCGCGAGAACGAGACGTGATGGGTGGCGAACCGCATCGCCGCCATTTTGGATAATTAAATACATAGCATACATATTGTAAACTGTTGTTATACTTACTAATTGTCTACACTCTTATCTTGTTACTTTTTTTCTTTATATTGTACATGATGAAAGAGACTGGTCTCCACGACACAGGGAATCCTAGTGTGGAGACCAGAGGTATACTTAAGGATTTTATGTAACCTTTGAAACAATAAAAGATTATTATTATTATTAAAAGATTATTATTATTATTATTTCATATGCATTACGTGAAAAGCTGATCTAAAATTACAAAGAGACACTTCGATTTTAATTCTATTTATTTGTATATATTTATAGATATTGTAATCCTTGTCAATGAGGATTTTTAAATTCGTGAAATCTGACAGCTTTTTGACACGACAAGGACCGTCGGGCTACCGAGCTCCGCCTGGTGCCAGAAAAATAATCCAAAATTCTTATTGACAGTTTTTGATACCACCTACGCCACCAGATACTGTCATCATTGTAATACGACGCTCCGATACGATAGTAGCGTTGACTGTCGAAAAGTAAAATTCATTATTGCTTGCAGGTGTACGTCGGCTGTGCGACGCGGCGGGCGCGCGCGTGTCGGTGCGCTCGGAGGCGGGGCAGCTGTACCGCATCGCACTGCCGCCGCCCGCCGCCGCGCCGCTCGTGGCCCGCCTCGCCGCCGCCCTCGCCGCCGCCGCGCCGCGTGACGTCACCGCGCAGGTACGTGTGTGTGTGTGTGTGTGTGTGTGTGTGTGTAGGTGTACGTCGGCTGTGCGACGCGGCGGGCGCGCGCGTGTCGGTGCGCTCGGAAGCGGGGCAGCTGTACCGCATCGCACTGCCGCCGCCCGCCGCCGCGCCGCTCGTGGCCCGCCTCGCCGCCGCCCTCGCCGCCGCCGCGCCGCGTGACGTCACCGCGCAGGTACGTGCGTGTGTGCGTGAGTCGTGACGTCATCGAGCAAATAGTATAATAGTAGAATAAAATCAGCATAATAATCAGGTCTTTTATCAAACACCTGATTATTATGCCTGGGTCTACCTACTAGGGTCTGTGGCCTAGTGAGTAGACCGTTTGATTCGCACTCGAGAGGGTGCAGATTCGAATCCCAGGTTGTGGCGTGTACCAATGAGAGGTTTCAGATCTCAAGTACATTATACGGACGCTCTAACGGTGAAGGAAAACATCGTGAGGAAACTATTGACTAGTTCATTCCTCTGGACTAGGCTAACTGTGTTGTGAGAATGCCGTATGCGCTTGGGCAACCATACGACATTTAAAAACCAACTGTCCCAGGCACTACAGTATTGCAAGAGTTGTAACTTCGCTCAGAGAATACTGTATAAATCGTCTAATAACGGATGAAAAGGCTTAAGATTATCAAAAATACGCTGGTAATGTAACTACATAGCTTGATCACATTTTTACAGTTGTTATAAAACATTTTTGTAGTACTAGCAAACGCTAGTTACGCTAGAGGCTCCGCCCACGTAAATACGTATGACGGGAACACTGTACTTTTCCGGGATAAAAAGTAGCATGTGTAAAACAAGAGCCGAATCTACTACCATACTAAAGTTCGTTACAATCTGTTCAGTACTTTTTCCGTGAGAGAGTAACAAACATCCATCCATCCAACTTCACAAACTTTTGAATTCATATATAATTATTTTCAATTTAAACTTATCCCCTATAACTCCTAACGTATTTTCAGGTCTTAATAAAATGGTACGGCGTTCGCAACGCGCCCGGCACTCAAGATCTAACCCCCGAACAAGAGTGGACGATGTTCTCGAACCTTCTGTATTCCCTCATAGGATACGACGTGGAGAAGTTGTCGCAGAGGAAACAGAACGACGAAGAAGTAGAAGTCGTCACCAAGAAGCAGAGAACTTCGAGCGATGGCAGCCAAGACGATTGGGAGTATCTACTCACTTCTAAACTGCATAAGGAAATTGGAAACCCCCTGGCATCCATGTTAAACTTAAAACCTTTACAGACAGAAAAATATGTAAGATCTGGAAAGGCTAAATCAGACGTTGATATGGAAAAAACGTCCCAATTTAACACCAATGCGATGTTATTTCCATACACAGTGCAATTATTTTACGCTTTCCACTTAGCGTATGAAGATATCAAGCTAAATACGCTTCTTTCGAGCGATTTGAAGCCACTATCCTCGTTTCTATATCAGCTATCCAAAGATTTGCGTCTAGAAAAGTATTCCAACTATTACTGGCTAGATTTCCCAGCGGAATACAGCTTCGAGAATGATGATGATTCCCAAATGTCTGAGTCGGTTTTGAAGAAACTCTCCCAGCCGAACTATTTCACTCCGGACCCGCCAAATATATTTGCGTATATCGACGCCATGTTGAAAGACATAGACGTCGGATACTATACGTATATGACGGATGTCAATAATACAACTAAAGATATTATCGAGGTTAGTAGTTAGTTCGTAAGTTAGAATGTTCATTTATACACTTCTACGTGCCTAAGACCTAAAAAAATTATACAATATACTTACATAGTAAAGAAATAAATCTAAAATCAATAGGTAAAAACAACTTCTATCTCTGTCTAAAAATATACAAAATCTGCCAAAGTTTTACTTCTAACTAAATTTTACCTCTGTTAAGGCATCTCTTCAATGCCATCCAGCCATGATGGCCGTGAAACCCTAGTAAATTCCAAATAAAGTTTTACGTAATCAACTTTAAGATACATCACATGTTTATTAGCTGTATATTATTTTTGTTTTAAATATTTTTACTAGCCTTTTTTGACAACTATTTCATTTCTATACAGATCCTGTGCCTAGCGGGCTACGGCGCGGGTGCCGGCGTGCGCGGCGCAGGCGCACGTGAGGCGCCGCCCGCCAGTTCCACGCCCCGCGCGCCCGCACCGTGCGCCATGCCCGCCGCACGCGCCGCCCGCGCCGCTGCCGACCGCGGTGAGTACACGATATACGGCTGTCTCGCTCTGTCGAGCGCAGGCACGGCAGGACAATAAAATTGTAAGCTGTTTATTTCAATTATTTTATTTTTAAAGGTAAACTTTCACAACACACTTACCAGATTAATAACAGAGTAACATTATAAGGCCAATTACAAGTTTTCACGAATAAATAATATAAATGTTGTAATTGAGGTGGTGGTTAGTGGTGGAGTTACTTGGTTAGACGAGCAAAAGAACGTACATACGCGCGCTGACAATCGGATGTTTACCACTGAACTTTGGCATCCTTTGCCTGTAGGAAAGTATTTTCTAAATTTCTCTGCTGAAAAAAGTCAATTTGTCCTCTTTATTTTCCAGGCATGACGCCCCGCGACATCGACAATCTCCCGCCGTCCGTCTCCCTACTCCTGCTCACGGTGCTCGCGCGCTGCAAGACCGACCCGCCCGCGGAGTGGGACGCGGCGGCGTACACGCTGGTGGGGCGCGAGGACCTGGCGCTGCAGGCGGAGATCTCCCACACGCTGACGTCCGCGCTGGAGTACTGCGAGTGTGAGTACCAAAGTAGTGAGTGTAAACGATGTGTTTGCGCGCTGAGAGAGCGACCCGCCTGCGAAGTGGGGGGCGTAGGTAGCTTTAGGTCGTATTGCACTGCGTCTATGTGCTATTGTGTTAGGGAGCTGATGACTAAGCACTATGTAACGAAATAATGTGAACATTGAATTTTTTGTCTTTCTAGCGCTAGCCCTCGAAGTGCTAGAAAAAGAGACAGCATATACGCAGACAAGGAACCCGATAGACGAGCCACGGGCCGAGGACAGCGAGCTGGCAACGGGCATGGAGCACCTGTCCACCAAGCTGCTCGCGCTGCTGTACCCGAAGGACCGCAGGTGCGTGACCGGCCAGGCCACAAGATAATGTTCTATACAATAATACTGGGTCGTTCGTGGCGAAGCTATGGTAACTGTAGAGAACTTTATTATTTTTAAGATAATGTGCATGAAAATGTCAAAGCTGACTAATGACTAATCCGTGCTCACATTAATAAATTAAAGTAGGCCATTTTGACGTTTGTTCTGATGATTCACTGCAATCTTAATGTGAATAGTCTGTAGTTAAAAAATAAAAATTACTAACTGCTTATTTTTTATTTAATTATCTGTCGAGACCGACGGAATATAATGATCATTCAAGGTATAATCCATCAAGATGTTTTGGCTACAATGCGTAGTATTTACGAGTAGTTGCTTAGTGAACACAATACACATACCCCCTTACTAATAAACGCTGTATAAGCTTTGAATAGTTTTGTTCACGTCACACAAGTGACATATTTAATTCGATAGAAGCAGACAAAACACTGTGTTAAGCTTACACAGCGTTTATTAGTAAAGGGTATGTCTTGATAAACATATTCTTCGGTAGTCGGCAAAAAGGCAATGTCAACATTGTCAAATAATTTCAACATTGTACTGTACAACAGGATGACAGAAGTATTCAACTTGCTGCAATCTTCCATACCGGTCACCATCAACCTCACCCAAAGGCCGGAGGTGTCCGATCACGACTTCATAGAGGAGCAGGAGAAGTACCTGTACGCGATCAGTACGAGGACCATGGCTCTGCCTATTGCCAGGTAAAAGTACATCTGATTGTACCTGCGAGGGCTGTTCTTCGGCACCACGGCCTCATAGACATCCGGCGTGAAATGACGCATGCGTTGTGTTTCGCCTAGTGAGGTTACCGGGGGCCCAAAGGGGTTGGGAATTTCATGGACCAGGAACGCAAGTGCGCAGCACAAAAGAGTTACAAGTATATTAAAGACGGTCACATTTACAACTTCCCGCTAAGAAATCTAAGATTAAAAAAAATCGGAAAGTTATTGGTTTTACCCCGTTTTGCAAAAATCGAACTCTCATCAGATCCGACGTTCTGGGATCACAGCAAGCTTCCCTGACTACCCCCGCGAGGGTGTCATGTCTGTATGTATGTATGTGTGTGCATGTGTGTGTATGTGTGTATGTATGTGTGTGTAAGTATGTAAACCTCTTATAACTTTTGAACGGTTCGACCGATTATATCGCGGCTGCCGCCATTTGAAAGGGCTTGGTTAAACTTAGATTTTGAATACAATTTGGACCGATTCGGACAGATAGATTTCAAGAAAACGGCTTTATCGATCAACTCCAAAAGCTCTTAACCTTGAAAAACCACGTCGATCGCAGCTAATCCGGTCAAAATCGTTTGATTCGTTCGAGAGATATCGTAAAGGAAAGAAAACCGAAAGAAGTGTTTTTTCGGAATTACTCCGAAATTTTTCATCTGAAATTTTTTTTTTTGTCGATTCTTTCAAAGGACATGAAAAACTGCATTGATTGCCGCCAATCGCGTGTATTCGTGATTCGTGATCGGTTGATTGATCCAAAGTTATGACAGTTTGAAATTTAAAAAAAATAGTGTTTTATTAAACTTTCATCAGACTTTTGAGCTTGAGAAAATTGACAGTGAAAATTTTTAGAAGCACTTTATTTTTGAGCTCGATAATCTCAAAAATGAAGAATTAGATAAAATTTAAGCACTTAGCGGGAAGTTGCACGAATGGCCTTTAGGTCGACTGTTTTCCTAATTTTTTGTACCGTATTCCTGGCTTTTGCCAAGTATGTAACTTGTTGTCAATTACACTTCCAGGGGCATGCTAACCCTCCGCAGCTTACCCTGCTCGCCCACTGAGCCGTTAACCCTGCCGCGGCTTAATGTATCTGGCCGTGGGCCTCCACCTCGCTGCAGCGCGGTCACTCTCGGAGGGGGTGACACGCCCCCCCATTGTCTACTATGGCCGACCTTCCATAATGGAGTGGCGGCGGGGCTAGCGCTGGTGCCAGTGACTGGCACGAATATACACTCGAGCTGGATCATGTATAACAAGCCGCGGGTGAGTTTAACAAAGTTAATTTATTAGATACGCTAAGTGACTACTGTGACGCATTGTACGCTGTGGAGAACCGTATCCGTACCGTACGTATCGAAATTGGTACAAAATTTTTATGTTCTTTTAATGTAATACCGGAAGTACTACATATTAAGAAAATGCACAATAGTTTAACAATACAATCGTTTTTTAATACATTTTAGTTTTTTTTCTATAATATGGTAACTAGGTATCTGTGGTGCCAAATATTTCGGTCCTTATATAAAAGCTTTAAATATAGTTAATAATAATCTAAACATCTATACAAATACATAAATTGAAGTGTATGTTTGTAATTTAAATTGCAAATATTTACGGTACAACTTACAACAAAAAATCAATTTTAAATTTTTTTGTCTGCTCGTCTGTCGGTCTGTCTGTCTGTTTGTTCCGGCTAATTTCTGAAACTGCTCGACCGATTTACACGGGACTTTCACTGGAACATCAGCTATCTAGCTGATGTTTCGTATAAAAAATTGAGTTCCGTTTCCGATAGTTCTACGCAAACGAAGTTGCGGTCGCCAGCTAATATTAAATGTATATTTCAGGGCACTCAAGAGATGTCGACCGAGCACGCGGGCTTCCTGCTCGGTCTCGGGCTGAACGGGCACCTGCGTGACATGCCCTTCATGAACATGTACGAGTACCTCGTCAAGTGCAACGAGATGACCAGCATCGGGCTGCTGCTGGGCCTGGCCGCTACGTACAGAGGTAATCTATTACATAAAAACTATAATAATAACTGATAGGAGTAAACTGAGTGACAGGATAAGAAATAGTGAGATAAGGAAATGTTATGGTCTAAAAGATGTAGTGACAAAAATTGAGAAAGTATGTCTTCATTCATTCTCTCTATATTTTAAGATTGACTCACTATATAACCTTTTTTATGGTAATAAAATTTGGTCGAAATTAATGCATTATTGCGCCATCAGTTGACGCGGACGAAGTCGCGGGCAACAGTTGTCCTATGTTAAAATTCTCCTCTGTTCCAGGCACAATGGACGTGCAAGCGACGAAGATGATGAGTATCCACCTGGAGGCGCTGCTGCCGCCCACGTCCGTCGAGCTGGACATCCAGCAGGGCGTGCTCACCGCGGCGCTGCTGGGCGTGGGCCTGCTGTACCAGGGCACCGCGCACGCGCACTACGCCCGTGTGCTGCTCGCGGAGATCGGTGAGTGGGCCTGCTGTTAGCTGTACCAGCAGGCTTAGCATGGCGATCAATAGAAATACATTTAAAGAAGAAATATTCTATCCAAAACAGTTCGTTGCAAAATAGTTCTTAATCCATGATAACAAGGTCGTCAATAGAAGTCAACATTTCTAAACAGCCATATTTTTAAAATGGTTGCCGGGAAATCTTCTGTCAAAAACGAATAAATATTCAAGTATATGACTCAACGTAAAGAAACTTTTTGTCTAGGACCGCCATGATGTGGAATGGTTGACATTATTACGGGACTTTTTGAAATTAAATTATGAAAACGTTTCTACTTTAGCTGTCAAAAGAGGCCATTTTGTGAGCTCATGCTCGGGAAGAAAAGAAATGTTATTTCTCATAACGACTATATATCTACCTTACTACTTTATAATAAGACCTATTTTGCTCCGAATGGTATTTATGTTTCTTCAATCTGTCATATTTTCTATTCTTCAGTGTTTCTTCTATGCGCATGCTAAGCCTGCAGGGCACCCACTGTCCGGGAAGATTGATGAGTGTGGCCTTCAGAGAGGACGTCGGCTATAGCTGGAACACTCAACGCAACTACAGAAAGACACGCTCATTTCCTTTATCATCCAGCAACTGGGTTATTCACAATTCCGGTTCGACTCGCATTCAATAACTTTCCTTGGTTACTGCGCTAAGCGTTTATAGGTCGCCGCACGTGAATGTTATCGAATCCGAGTTAAACGACAATTGTGAACCCCGCAGTTGGTTAATTGATAGGAAAAAAACTGTCCCGGTAAACTTCGTACCGCCTTAGAATTGAATTTATTGACGTACTGACAGCAGCACCACCTACTGGGTCCAATTGTAAATCTAAACCATTCTCGAATCCACCTAAAGTCGCACAAAAATTTCATTAAAATCGATCCAACCGTTTAGGAGGAGTTCAGTGACATACACACGCACAAAAGAAATATTTATATAAAGATATTAAATTGCAGGCAAGCCCGCCGGTGCAGAGGCGGAGTCATGTGTGGAACGCGAGGGCGCGGCTCTAGCTGCCGGACTCGCGCTCGGTCTAGTCTGTGCGCGCGGGGGCCCGCGCCTGGGTCTAGCTCCGCGCCTGCGCTCCCTCATGCTAGGCGGCACGGGGGGCAACCTCGACGTCACCGCCCCAGGAGCGACGCTAGCCCTCGGTCTGCTGTACATGAGGTCCAACAGCGCGCCCGTAGCGGCGTGGCTCGCGCCGCCCGCCACCGCCTACCTACTGGATACTGTGCGACCGGACCTGTTGATGCTCAGGATTATAGCGCGCGGTATGTACTATCTATTGAAGTAGCCTGAACAGCGTACAGACAAACTCCAATAAGTACCTAATATGAAGAGTAACACGCTTAATGTTTTCAAACGTAGCGTCAACGTCACGTGAATTCACGCCACTAATGTACTAATATTGCTGACTATAATAGAATTATTTTGTCCGTGCAGTTTGGGTTATAAATCAAAGCCCAGCTAGGACGGTGAGCATGTTGCGCGGGCGCAATGCCGTTATCGATAAAAACAAATGAGTCAACGTTATCACGTAAAATTATCATCTGTAAGCCGACTTTAGACAGACAACCATTTTTTTTTAGTTTTGAAGACAATACAGTTTCTTACATTTAATTTATACGATGTATATTTCAGGTCTGGTGCTGTGGGACGAGATCGAGCCGTCCGAGGAGTGGGTGGAGGGGCAGGTGCCGCCCACCATCAAGCCCTACTGCTTCGTCAAGCCCACCGAGGACAACATCGACTACGAGGCCATGAAGTGAGTGAGCTCGTCTAAATGTAAATAAATATTGATATAGTGCAATTCAAATGAGAATAGGATCGAGTCGGCGCCATATTTTTTCGAATTTAGACTGTTATGATAGTTAAATTTATGTTTATATAATTGATTACTATTTAACGTTTTTATTTAAATTCGATGCAAGACTATTAATATTTATATGCACATAAGTTATTCTGAAAATCGCACTTTTCAAGTGATATTTGACAAAAAAGGTCGATGACGTTCCTATTCTCATTTGAAACGCGTTATACTGAGAAATATAAAAGAAATTATTAGTTATTGTATCTCTTTACTGCATTGTACATAAGTAACATTTTAATTTGTAGCTTTATAGTGCGCTACTGTGATTTGTTTACGTTTCGATCATATGGATCTAAACGGAGTATATATGCTAGTTCTTAGTGAACTTGTTATGAACTACAAGTAGATTATGGGCGCGTTTACAAATTTGAGATATATTGTCTGTTTTCCGGTCGATTTTGCGACCAAAGAAACTAAATCCTGCAAAGCTAATAATTATCACAAATAGAATACTTGTGTATCTGTAAAATTGATCAAAAATATTATAAAAATATTGTATGGCAAAAACCATTTTCCAGAACCTCTTCACCCAAAATTCACAAATATAGGCGTTTAGGATTTTGTTTGTTTAAAAATTGGCTTAAAAAAATAATCCAACAATATTGAAAATTTACTTTAGAAAAAGCATAAAAAATAGCTTTTAAAATTTAAACACGTTTTGCTATTATGAATGAAACTTAATGCGTGGCAAAAAGGTTTATTTCATTTGGTAACTGTCTGGATTTATTGTACAAAACATTTCTTAAGAAACGTCAGTCGATACTCGGTCACTAAAAACAACACACTTGGCAAACGCGTTCTTTTTTTATCATTTATGTTTGGCGTCGGCTTTTAATCATTTGCCATTGTCAAGTAAAAAGACGGTAAAATAGAATATTTGATCACCGTATTTCTAAATTGTCAAGTCCAAAGTCTATCGCTTATAGCGATAAGGCCGCCCTTGCCCACATTACAAGACAATACAAAGACAATAAAGAGTTTATCTATCTATCTATCTAGTCACAGTCCAAATAAATAGTCGGTGTAGTCAGTCAGTAAAGTGGTAAACGCTTTTCTGAAACTTCCTAGGGAGTTTTGGCGGGAAACCCAATTTAGCACGTATTTTGTAGTTGTATCACTTGCCCACACTTGTGCACGTCAGCGAATAACTAACATGGTTAATATTCTACCAATATTACACATTTAAAACCGAAATTACACCAAAACGCGTCCTTAGGGTTATAAACTTTTAAATTTTCTTCGATATTTCCAGTCAGGCGTACTGCAACATAGTGGCGGGCGCGTGTTTCGCTCTCGGCCTGCGATACGCCGGCTCGGGTTGCGACGACGCGCGCGACACCGCCCTCGCGTACGCCGCGCTGTTGGCGCGCGCGGGCGGCCCGGCGGGCGGCGCGACGTTAGATGCGTGCGCGTGCACGTGTCTCCTGGCCGCGGCGATGGTGTGCGCGGGACGGGGGGACCTGAATGTACTGCGACTGGCGAGAAGACTGCGTGCGAGGAAACCGCTAGCGCACGCTACACAGGTACGTACAATTTGCGTACAATAGGGGATTGGACTACATCTGAAATATTTAGTTTCATTAATATATTCAGAAATATTGAGGCATTACTACTTGGTAAATGTAAAAGAATATATTATTTTATGTGTTGTTATAAAATACATCTAAAAAGTAGCAAAAAAAATTTTTTTTTACGAAATTGGTAAACAAAACCTACATCATTAGTTTACTTACATCATATACAAAAACATTAATTATGGTAAGTATTAACTTAAACGCACAAACATCGGAGATATTTACAAATATGTTCATACGGCCATATACTTCATACACCTTAACCTACAAGTGACGTCACTTGTAGGTCGACTTTAGTATGGAGCGTTTTTACGCGACTTGCGAAATTTTGTATACAAATCGCTGTACCTTTGAAAATAATTACTTTTGATATACGGTTTCTTCTGAGAAGTTACTCATATTTAAGAGTACTATTCACTTATGCAATAAAAAAATCAGTCCGCTTGCCTATTTACGCATGCTTATATGATATTATGTTGTACTTATACATATTTATGCGATATTAAAGCGTTTTTGTAAATGAAACATTATTTTTTCTGCGTTAATCAGTAATCACACAGGAATAAGCTGGTCTAGAATCTAGATAAAACAATGTGTTCTATATGAATCGTCTTGAAATCATAAACTGATTTGGGAGTTTGGACGATTAAAATCGCGTTTGACGTTTATGAGAAAACCATTTTGCTGTTATAACATATCGAGACTGTATTATTGTAAGATTTAAGGCCTCTCGCCCACGGCGACTTTTTGTAATGATATGCTGTCGCGCGTAAACGATCAACAGCATTGCTACTAACGCGCGTTAGTCGTATTTGCAACGTGCTACAGCTAAGAGTTACTAACGCACTACAGCATTGCGACTGTATCGATTTAAACGTGCGACCTCAACGGAGTCCATCTTGCAACTGTGACGATCGCAGGCATTTTTGTGCCGTTACCGCGACAGTATTGCGTTTGCATCGCGACTGCATCGTGTTTGAGTGGGTGAGGGCATACAGCTTGCAATCGCATCGCTACAAAAAGTCGCTGGGGACGAGTCCTAACTAGCCGAATCGACCTACAGATGGCAGTGCACGCGGCAATAGGTCTGCTGTTTGTGGGCGGCGGGCGTGGCACGCTATGCACGACCCCGTCTGCGGTGGCGGCCCTGCTCATTGCGTTCTTCCCGAAATTCCCCACGCATAGCGAGGACAACAGGTAAAGCAGATTGTTTTATTAGCAGTGTTATAAAATCACTGACAAGTCATGAACGTAAAAAAAAGGCGGACACCGCTTCAGTAATATGAAAAATGAAGCAATCAAAGTAAGACGATCGGCCGCCAGTACGCCGCCAGTACGTACGTGTTTGGCTTCACTCAATGCTTAGCTCACCTTCCGTCCGCCTTTTTTTTACGTCCATGTATCTAATAACTATATCCTTTATTTGTGTAAAATGCATATAGAAAACATATCCTGGATTTCTATGCGTATGCTTGTGCTGCGTAATCCAGAAAGATGGCTTGCCCGGAACCGGAACTCTCACCACAGACAACAAGGTCTGCGGACCATAAATAAATTTAAGCCAAATCTCGACGTTTATTATTTTATAGAATAATCTGGCCAAATTTAAGGTTGGAACGAGAAACGAATATCAGTATTCGAGCGCGAGCGTGACTGATCAGTTGATCACTGATTAAAGGCATACAGAATGTCAGTGGCGAAGGCTGCTTCTCCTTCATAGGGAAGCCGGAGCCTGTATAATAGGTAGGGACTTCTATGAAGGTTTGCAAAAGGTAAGTGACAAGGGAAGCCGATAGGAATGGAGTTATAGGAACCCTTCGCCACTGCAGAATGTATTAATATCTATTTTCGTTATTAATACACCCTGTATGTCTTTAATTCCTATTGTTCATCTTAACAACAAAAAGTTGACTGGTAGAGATAGCTTGGTAGCAATAAGTTCGCCTTTTGTACATCATTTATTAGTATTAGCAATACTGTTGTACATTTTGTATGTTTTTGGTGTACAATAAAGTGTTTTTGTATTGTATTGTGTGTGCGTTACAGGTACCATCTACAAGCGTTCCGCCACCTGTACGTGTTGGCGGTCGAGCCGCGCCTGCTGTTGCCGCGAGACCTGCATACCGGCAAACTGTGTTACGCGCACATACAGGTACACGTACTGTCGAGGAAATGTCAACCAAACAACATAATGTAATGAGTAATGAATTGAGAGCTCCGTGGCTTAGTGGGTAGAATGTTTGATGACCTTTTGAGAGAGTGCTGGTTCGATTCGCAGGTTGTGGCGTGTACCAATGAGACTTCAGATCTCAAGTATACGGACGCTCTAACGGTGAAGGAAAACATAGTGAGGAAACCCGCACTTGGTTGGCCCCCGACGTATTGACCAGTCATTCCTCTGGACTTGGCTGACTATGTTGTGAGAATGCCGTATGTGCTTGGGCAACCATACGACATTTAAATTTAGAGATTAAAAGTAGCCTATATTTTAATCCAGAGCCTAAAACTACTACCATACAGAATTTCATCGAAATCCGTTCAGTAGTTTTTGCGTGAAAGAGTAACAAACATCCATCCATACATCCATCCATCCATCCTCGCAAACTTTCACATTTACAATATTAGTAGGATAACATAGCATTAATTGTTCACATAAACCTTCTCCTTTTCTTGAAAGTCAGTTTAAGAAACACATCTCAGTGCTAAAAATGTTATCGTACACAACACTTACAAGAGATTCGAGAATCTAAGTATTCATCTGCCTTTCACTCCGCGACGGCTCATTACATTATTTTCTCTAGGTGATTGACCTGTCGGGCGCGGTCCGCGAGCTGAAGGCGCCCTGCATCATACCCGAGCTGGACACTCTCAGGGAGGTGCGGGTGAATGACCCCCGCTACTGGCCCATCAGCTTCCATAGGGACCACAATTGGGACCAGCTCAGGTAAGTGAAAATTATTATATTCTCAACTAGCTTTTTCCCGCGGCTCCGCCCGCGTAAATACATTATCCCGCGGGAACACTGCACTTTTTCGGGATAAAAAATATCCTATGTCCTTTCCCGGGATCCAAAGTATGTCTATACCAAATTTCATAAAAATCGGTTCAACGGTTAAAGCGTAAAGAGGTAACAGACAGACAGACACACTTTCGCATTTATAATATTATAGTATAGCTGATATTCTCAATTCAATCAAAAAGGAATATTAATGTTTTCTGTGGTAGAGACGTGCTCGACACGAGTGAGTCGCCTCGACCGAAGCCTCACATAAAACCGACGTAAAATATTGTTACGTGCTGGGGTTCGCAGGATTTGGAGAGAAAACCTGCTGATTCTTTTAAAGACTTTATTCACTAGCACTTATCATGTTCACACACTACTAAAGCACTAGGTCCAAACAATAAACACTAAGTCCAACACAAAGCACTAAGGGGCCCCATACATGGTCCGGTCTACCTTCAGTTCGGCCTGAACGGATGCAAAATCGTATCGTGTGTGTGCAATTTCGAGATCGCATCAGGCGGCCGTACGGACTGAAGCGATTCGTTCCAGTGTTGCCAGCTCTTTTTTTGTGAAACTACTAAACTCGTATCGATTTCTACTAAAACTACTAAAAAACTAGTAAAGAGGCTACTTAACTTAGGAATTCCTGAAGCCCCCCAAAAACCACTGCATTTTAGGTTTTATTATATTAAATTTTTTTCATTAATTGAATTTGATTATAAATTTTACCATTAAATTAAAATATACTAGGAAATATTACGTATTTAGTAGCTATTTTGCATATCATTACTGTCTGGCTCTTTCCTACTTAAACACTACTAATAACTAAATTTCTACCAAGGAGGGAATAAAATACTCAATTTAGTAAAATTTTGTAAAATAACTAAGTTGGCAACATTAATTCTGGCCTGACCGATCGGCCTGAACGCGCGGCCTGTCCTGACCGTGTGTGGACAAATCGCTTCAGTTCTTGCCCGACCCGCTGCCGTGCGGGCGTGTATCTTGTACAAGCGTTGTATGAGTTTTCGCGGTGTTTAAATACAAAACTGATAAACACGACCGTAGCGCGCGGCAAACCAGAATGGACTGATGCGACTGTTCCGTGTGTGGGCACGAATCAGATCAGGCCGAACTGACGTAAATTGGATTGGATGCGATTTTTTCCGTGTGTGTGCTCGAATCCGTTCAGGCCGAACTGACGTCAGTTCCAGCTGAAACGATCGGCCTCTCGTCTGTGGGGGCCTTAACGTGTCCTTAGTCGTATGCCAAGTCGTAGATTCCACTCACTGGTATCACTCTTGATCACCAGTTTTCACTTCGATATCGCCTGTTTGCGAAACAGGTGCAACTTCGAAGGAAGCTCAAACTGAACTCCACTCTTGATCACTAGTTTTCACTTATCGCCTGTTTCGCTTCGAAGGAAGCTCAAACTGAACTCAACTCGTTAGCAACCCTGAGGCGTATTTATACCTGCCGACACGAGTCCCAGACCACTTCAGAAGGTTCCCGACTCGCGTGACCGAGTTGGATTTATTCTGAAATGTTCGCACAGTAGCGCCATCTAGTATTGAGTAGGGGACCCCACGCTGTCCCTGTTCACACCAAGTGGTTTCATTGGTTGACGCTAGTTGGCGCTAGTCTCTTTGGGTGTTCGTAACAATATGTTTGCTAGTTTGTTTCGTCAAGTGACCGAAGTAATTTACTGGCTTTTCGAAAAGTACATAATAATCCATGAGATATTGTCTTTGCAATGGCATATCTACGATCAACCGTTGACGAAATACGGTCATCACAAAAGTGAGATTGTTGGAGAGCATTAAAACGCTATATACAAAAACTATGCACGAGTGACGTCACAACATTGACAGATTTACAAAGGTCAATGTGTAACAAAACTTATCTATCGAACGCACGGTAATGTAGTGGTTATAAAAATCTGAGGTGGTGTGTGTGTTGTTTTTACCTTTTATTTTATGTATTTCTTTTTCTAAACATTATTTTAAAGATTATTAACTTTCTGCACATAAACTGTGTCATATATCGCACTCCTCCATTCGCACAATTCTCTTAAAGGTGCTCCATCACCTGGAGCATTCGCGTGTAATTTAACGTTTCGAGCATTACATTAGTGTAGGAGGGTAACCGAGCGTTACCATGCGCACCTTGTAATGATACAATGTGTAATATCTTGATACAACTTGTAACATCAATAGATCTCCTGTCCACTCGGTGCTCAAAGTCGAATCTGTAATGTTACATTGTACGCGATTACTCGTCAGTCAGTGAGGTAGTATTGTAATTTAATGTTCAAAGTTGAATCTGTAATGTTATAATATTGGAGCACCTTTAGACTGTACTGAAAGTTTTTGCTTCAAGTATTGTAAAGTTTAATGAACACTTTCCAGAACATTCCTGGAGTACACATGGTGTATAGACATAAAACAGCGGGCCGGCTGTCTCTCTTACTCCGACGACCCGGACGGTTTCCTTACCATCCTTGCCCGAACCCTGACCCTGGAGCCGGCCAGGGTCTGGTCGGCGTCAGAGAACATTGAGCTGTTCACCAACGACGAGAAGATACGCAACTTCGTGAAACATTACCTGGGCGAGAGTACGGATGGGGGCATATGCGGGGACTGTTTGGCCACAGGTTGGAGTTTTTTCCTTTTTTTGCGACTTTAATTTTTTTTTACCGTGGCAGAGTCACGAATATGCCTGCGCGATTTGAGTGTTTATTTATTTAGGGCTACCAACAACATGGCCACCTTCATATTATCAACGTATATAGACGCGATTGTAGTTCATAAAATGACCGATATATGTCAGAAAATCGTGAATTGATAGCCAGCATATTTCTAATTTACTTTTATACTGGAATGTAAGGTTAAAATACTGACAAAATGTTTTGGCTTTATTTTTCCCCAACTCCTTAAACATTAAACTAACTCTATCAAAATTTCATCAAAAAAAGTAACTTTACAAAAATTTTTATTTTGACTTAACCCCGCTTTTGACCAGCCAGACCTGCAGTCTCGTGTTGAGGTACAATAGGAGAAGTATAGGACAAGGTTTCAGCTTGCCTCAAGCACCTTCTCTAAATTTCCTAGTTGATATTACAATATCGGTAGTTAGTGTTTACATCATCACTTATAGATTTGCACAACACTTTAGATAAATGATATTCCAAACACAATCAGAATAAAAGATTTCACAACATTTGTTTTCGAAATCAAAAATTTCACATTTGTTTTCGAACTTCGCCGTTGAAATTATCAAATGCATCTCGACTAAAGGCCCTGGGCCCCAATTCTCGTACCTCGAATCTCGATTCGATTCTCGTGCTGACTCATTCACACAGGCGTAAAATCATGCGTGCGCGAGTAGGACAGACTGACAATCGAACCGATATTCGAAGCACGAGAATCGGGGCCCTGGACCTCGTAGAGAACCAGCGTTTGCGTTTTGTTTCGCAGAGTTTCGAAGACGGTGTTTTAGTTTTTAAGACCGAAACGCACTTACACCTGGTGTTGCTGGTGTCCATGGGCGGCGGCAGTCGTTTGGCGATTAATTTTTTCGTTTCTCGAACTATTCCATAAGAAACATAATGTAGATTTCAGTTTTAATAAATTTATTTTATTTATTTTACAGCCAAGAAGAAGAAAGGAATCAAATCTGAAATGATGTCCAGGCAGTGCCTATGTCGGAAACCGTCCAAGGCTGAGCAGGAATACATACAAGCGCTCAGTATGTTGACATACGAATGTGTGGTCAAAGATATACTGTGCGCTCTGCCTATATGGACGA
Source organism: Glaucopsyche alexis (assembly GCA_905404095.1). NCBI lineage: Eukaryota > Metazoa > Arthropoda > Insecta > Lepidoptera > Lycaenidae > Glaucopsyche > Glaucopsyche alexis. The sequence continues at coordinate 2,184,562 of FR990060.1, forward strand.
CTTTCTTGAAGGTAAATAATGTCTATTCATGATACTATGATTATGTGCAGTTACAGAAGTTACGACAACAACTTTTAGGGTTAAGATAATTATGTGCAGTTACAGAAGTTACGACAACAACTTTTAGGGTTAACATGATTATGTGCAGTTACAGAAGTTACGACAACAACTTTTAGGGTTAACATGATTATGTGCAGTTACAGAAGTTACGACAACAACTTTTAGGGTTAACATGATTATGTGAAGTTACAGAAGTTACGACAACAACTTTTACACCCTTATTAATAAACTATGATTAGCGTCAGAACAACTTTACTCCAAGACTTACGCAAAGATTAGGCAATTATGGTATTAATAAACTAGGAGTAAGGACGGACTTAACTAATCAAAATTTGAACTGAATGATAAAAGGTTCTACGCTCAAGGATACGCTGATGACCTAGCGATACTAGTGGTAGGCAAATCGTAGGTCGCTGGGCTAATGCAATCGGCACTGAGAGTCGTCGAAAATTGGTGCATGAGGGTCAAGCTAACAGTCAACGCTGATAAGACAGTCTTGATACCCTTCACCGAAAAGAGGAAGTTGGATGGACTAAAACCCCCAACACTCTTTGGGAAAACTATCACGTTTGCAAGCGAGATCAAATATCTAGGAGTCATCCTAGACAAGGGACTCACTTGGAATAAGCACATCGAGCACATTACGAAAAAAGCTAGATGTGCTCTGGGATCCTGTTGGAGACTTGTCAGCTCTAAATGGGGCCTTCGGCCGAAAGCAATGCTGTGGCTATATACAGCAGTAGTGAGGCCGATGGCCACATACGGCTGCGTAGTATGGCACAAAAAGGCTCTACAGGTGAACTGCATCGCAACGTTAAATAGTGTACAGAGACTGGCGTGTCTGATAATTACGGGTGCGCTTTCGTCGGCACCCACCGCCTCACTAGAAGCGCTGATTGACCTGACTCCTCTTCCGCTGCTTGTACAGATGGAGGCTAAGAGGGCAGCTCTTAGGGCCAGGACGGCGGGCAAGACGAAATGGACTTCTACCCTACTAGGACAGTTGCAGCAGTCTCTTCTTGAGACACCGGTCATGGCCATGCCATCGGATGCCATGACCAAGGTGTACAGCTTCTCGAAGCTATATCAGGTTTACATACCTTCTAGGGAGGACTGGGAGGGAAACGTCCCAATTAATGTTCACCCCAATGACATTGTTTGGTTCACAGATGGATCCAGAAAGGACAACCGGGCGGGCGCTGGATTCTACGGGGGCATGCCACCAACCGGCAAATATGCTAGTTTGGGAGAATTTGCAACCGTATTCCAGGCTGAGATCTTTGCCATTATTGGTTGTTCACTAGAGAGCCTAGAGATGGCCTTAGTCCATAGGAACATTCTAATTTTCTCTGACAGTCAGGCTGCGCTGAAAGCATTGACTGCAGCTGAAATTTCATCCAAATTAGTTCTGAACTGTGTTGAGACGCTAAACATGCTAGGCCGTGACAACAATATCCGTCTGGTATGGGTTCCTGGCCACAGCAATATCCCCGGCAACGAAACTGCGGATGAGCTGGCCAGGCTAGGAGCCGAAAGTCTCATTTACGGACCAGAACCAGTCTGCGGAATATCTCCCAGCACTACCAAAGGAGCACTCAAGGAATGGGGCTGCAGCTTAAGCATAAAGCAATGGGCTGCAATCCCGGGCCTTGTGCACTCCAAGGCGCTAATCCCGGCCTTTAACAGAAAGCATGCGGAACTAGCGCTGTCAATGAGTAGGAATCAACTAAGAATCCTTACCAGAACCCTAACTGGGCACTGCAAGCTCCACAAACACCTCAACAAAATAGGAATTGGTGACACAACGACTTGCAGATTCTGCAAGGAGAAGGATGAAACTCCCATTCACCTTCTCCTTGACTGTCCGGCACTCCACCAGAACAGAAACAGGTACCTTGGGCAGCACGAATACTCCACCACAGACGAAATTCGTGGCACCAACCCCAACCACATCGTTCAGTTTATGAGCAGCATAGGCCTGGGGCAAGTACTATAACGCGAAGGAGTCACAATAGATCCACTTGGGTCGCAGTGACGTCAGGCTCGATCTTGACCTGCCTTCGGAGGAAAAAAAAAAAAAATCAAAATTTACTCCCGGAGTAAAAGTTACTCCGCGGAGCCACATGGTTTAAAGCTGGAGTAGGCATAGATTCGTATTGTATTTTCAACTTATAAGATATATTATGTATATACTAAACATAACCTAAATATATTTTCGTATTTGTTTGGTGTTCGTTCAAGTACTTACTAGTGTCTGAATTTGTAATTATTATGGATTAAAATGAATAGAGATTATTTCATTGACGATTTGAGAATGATAGTAGGAATTGAAGAAATATTACCATTAATAAGGCATGTGAAATTGTATAAACCTCGCAATAACCCTTTTTATATAAATATAACATTTTATATAAAATAGCACAAATTCTAAAACCACTATTTTGATTTCAACAAGAGAAATACAGAATTTACAAACATATTTTCGCTTGTCATAGTTATGATTGTCAAAAGTGTCAAATTTCAAAATTTTGCTGTCAGTGTCTTTTTAATCGACATTTCATTCATTTTAGTTCATTTTGTTAATTTTTTTCATGTGCGTTGACATAACAGTGTAAGAATAGTATTGTTACTCCGAACCTACTTCGTATTTATTAATACCGTTATTAAGACGTAGCTATTCTGTGACTAATCTAGAATTAACTACTCCCGGTGTAACTTAGGAGTAAGAGAAGAATAAGCAATTTTTATTAATAAGACTGTTAGGGTTAGCATGATTATGTGCAGTTACAGAAGTTACGACAACAACTTTTAGGGTTAGCATGATTAGCGCAGTTTGGTTTTCGAAAACAGCGTTCGACCGTAGACGCAATCCTCGAAGTCAAAAAAGTGAATGAGGAGGTGACAGCAAGTGGCGGAGTAGTGTTGGCAGTATCGCTAGATATTGCTAACGCGTTCAACACCTTGCCCTTTGAAGCCATCGAGGAGGGCCTCCGCCATCACGATCTACCATTATACTTGCGGAGAACAATCGGGAGATATCTCAGACGGAGAGTGATCATCTGCGTCGGGCGGGGAGGATTGGTCGTACGATCTCCGACATGTTGCGGTGTTCCACAGGGGTCTGTCCTCGGCCCGCTCCTGTGGAACATAGGATATGACCGTGTCCTTCGTGCAGCGCTACTCCGGGGACTACGTGTCGTCTGCTACGCGGATGACACATTTCTCCTGGCCTTGGCGAAGACGATGGAGGAGGCAATCCGCCTTGCAAGAGTAGGAGTGAGTCTGGTGGTTTCGCGAATCGAAAGGCTAGGGTTGCGTGTAGCGTTAGAGAAGACAGAGGCTATACTCTTCCACGCCCCTCGACGGCGACTCCCGGCGAACGCGTCGCTGCGCATCGGCGACGTTGACGTCCGCATTGGCAAGGAGATAAAATACCTGGGTCTCCTTTTAGACTCTAGATGGACGTTCGCCGAACACTTTCGTCGGTTGGAGCCCAAGTTGAAGAGAACTGCTGCGGTTCTCGGGCGCCTCCTGCCCAACGTTGGAGGACCGGGGTCCAGTTGTCGGAGACTCTACGCGGGGGTCCTACAATCAATGGCCCTGTATGGAGCGCCCGTGTGGGCGGATGACCTGAGCGCTGCAAATAAAGCGCTTCTGCGGCGACCACAACGAGCTATGGCGCTGAGAATGATACGCGGGTACCGCACAGTATCATGCGAAGCGGCACTCGCTCTTGCTGGAACCCCTCCATGGGATCTGGAGGCCCGAGTGCTGGCGGAGATTTACCGCCGCACGGCGCATTTTAAACAGTGCGGAGAAACGGTGTCTCCCGAGTTGACAGCCCGATGGCGTCGTCAAGCGCGCATTGCTATAATGCGCACCTGGCAGGACAGAATGGCGTCTCCGACTGCTGGCCATAGAATAGTGGCCTCAATCAGACCGATTTTACAGGAATGGGTGGCGCATAAACAGGGCACTCTCTCATACCGGGTGGTGCAGGTGCTGACTGGGCACGGGTGTTTCGGTCATTACCTGCACCACACGGCCCAGAGGGAACCGTTGCCCCAGTGCCACCACTGCCCGGACAGTGACGACACGACGCAGCATACGCTCGAGGCTTGCCCCGCCTGGAACGAGCAGCGAGCAATGCTATGCGCCGTAATTGGAGCAGACCTAAGTCTCCCGGCCATCCTTGACGCGATGGTTCGGTCGAGAGAGGCCTTTGAGGCGATGGCCACCTTTTGCGAAACCGTGATTTCGCAAAAGGAGGCCGCAGAACGGGAGAGAGAGGCGGACGTAACCTCAGACCCCGTTCGCAGGCGGCGACAAGGGCGCAGGCGCGCTATATACGAGCGCCAGTTACCGCCCTAAAGGACTCGGGTGACGGATTGGGGAATCCGTCGCCCATTGCACGAGTCCTCCCGGTAGCAGAGCGTCCAGTGCCTGGAATGCTCTCCCGGAGTGATGGCAGAACAAACTGCCATGCGAAGGCTCTGCATTATAATGCAGATGCCGCTAGCTAGGCCGCTGCTGTTATCGCTTTAGTGGGTCCGGCGGTCTAGCACTACAGCGGGGAAGAAGGCACCATGGGGATTTTGTGGCTAACCTCCGGGTGCGCTCCTCACCACGCACCCGGATGAGTCCCACATACCTCGGCTGGCGTCCTCAGTCCGCCGGGGATGCATAAAGCATTTCCCCATGAAAAAAAAAAAAAAAAAAGGGTTAGCATGATTATGTGCAGTTACAGAAGTTACGACAACAACTTTTAGGGTTAGCATGATTATGTGCAGTTACAGAAGTTACGACAACAACTTTTAGCGTTAGCATGATTATGTGCAGTTACAGAAGTTACGACAACAACTTTTAGGGTTAGCATGATTATGTGCAGTTACAGAAGTTACAACAACAACTTTTAGGGTTAGCATGATTATGTGCAGTTACAGAAGTTACGACAACAACTTTTAGGGTTAGCATGATTATGTGCAGTTACAGAAGTTACGACAACAACTTTTAGGGTTAGCATGATTATGTGCAGTTACAGAAGTTACGACAACAACTTTTAGGGTTAGCATGATTATGTGCAGTTGCAGAAGTTACGACAACAACTTTTAGGGTTAGCATGATTATGTGCAGTTACAGAAGTTACGACAGCAACTTTTAGGGTTAGCATGATTATGTGCAGTTACCGAAGTTACGACAATAACTTTTAGGGTTAGCATGATTATGTGCAGTTACAGAAGTTACGACATTAACTTTTAGGGTTAGCATGATTATGTGAAGTTACAGAAGTTACAAGAACTTTTAGGGTTCCGTATTATTACGAGCTGTTAACGATTAACCGTTATCATTCCGCTCTGTCTGTCTGCTCTTGCTTACTTATTCTGCAATCTTGAGTATAAATCGCGAGTTTCTTACGCCGGTTCTTCTCGCCGGGCTAGTTCCCGAACCGGTGGTAGGCATCATGTATACCGACGTTCAATAAGTGTATAAAAATACCAACATTGAATAAAAAAATTTTGACTTTGACTTTGAATGGATGCTTGGTGTAATTATTCTAACAACATAGTTTCGTCGTTTGTTATCGGCGTTTGGCGTCAATTTCTTAACTATTCGTATCTAAAACGTAAAATCTAATTATATTAGATAGAATAGATAAAATGATAAGACGTTTGTTTTCGTCAACAGGAAGTATACAAACAAAACATTCGTCTTTAAATTCCTATTTTTGTTTTCAGCTTTTTTTTTACAATTTTTAAAATTTTGCTCAGATTTAATTTTAAACACACTCATTAAAGAGGGTTGGTTATAAGTTTTATATTATGATTGTTTGCCTGTGAATTCAACTCTCTTAACTAAATAGACGGATTTTATACTGTTCAATTGTTTTATTAAAGAAAATAATAATCCATAATAAAACGTGAAAATTTGTATGTATGGATGTTTGTAAGTGTTTCATGTGTCTACTTAACAGATTTTGATGATATTTGGTGTGGTTAGTACTTAGTAGTCTAGACGTTAGATGAACACATAGGCTAATTTTATCGCAGCTAAATTTTTTGCGATATTTTTACTTGCGCGTACGAAGTATATGCGGGCAACATCAAGTATTTAATATTTTGAAGTTTCTTGAAACATTTAACGTCTATTGCATTTTGCAAAACATAGATTACACTTTCATTACATACTCTTTATTTAATTTAAATTTAAAATATCCACAGATTATAAAAACAATGAAGACGGAGCCCACGTCGTACCACATGTGGCAGATCAAACTACTGCTATCTCAGATAGACGCGCATCACAAACGCACCAACACCGACATGACAGTAGACGGCGCGGAGACCAACGAGCCCCTAGTGTCCACTCAATTCGTAGTGGCCATCAAGCAGAAGATAGCCAGCGTCTTCGATAGATGGGAGGCGAAGGTTACACCCTATCTGAGAAAGTATCTCGGTCTACCCAGCAGCAGACAGATCAACACCTGCGAAGAAGACATCAAGAGGATACTCAGTGCGTACGTAGTGTATCATGACCTACCCCGAAGTGTGCTGAGGAACGTGGATGATGAACTCTCTTTAGTGTTGTGCAGTGAACTCAATCTTAGTGCGGAGGCAGTGAGTAAAATTGAGGGTTTGGTGAGATGATGCAAGCCACACGGACGGTACATCACCAGATCCCAGTGCAGGGGAGACTGTGTACATGACTGGTGCTAGTGGGACTGCTACGACGGCTAATAGGAGTAACTATTACTGGGACTCACTACAAGGACTATGTGATGTATAATATTTTAGTCCATGGCAATATATTACAAATACAGCTGCCGTATTATAAACTTTAACTGACTGAGAACTTTTTAAAAAACAATTTAAAAAGTTCATACATCAAAATGAAGCCTGCTGCCCTATTACCTAATTTTATGGACTTCAACTCACAACTAGGAATGGTTTTCAATTTGACATTTGAACTTTTTTAAACACAATTTAAAAAGTTAAAAAATCAAAATTTTGACATGCGAAGACACGAAGACATAAGAAGTCCATAATGTTAAGTAATAGGGCAGTGTTCTCGTTTGTCAATTGAAGTTCATAATAGGGCAGCAGATATGATGTCATCAAATTTAACTTGATTTACAACACTCACGGCCGAATACTGGAACTATAATCAAAATTAAGAGCCCTCCTTTGAATTCACAGGCTATCTCTGTCTCCGCTAGCTGAAATGACAAGGATAGCATGTCACATTAATTTAACTATCGTTTCCAGTATTTAGGCCGTTAGGTCCACTTGCGCAGATATGAGTTAAAGGTAAAATATCATGGCTTCTTTTTTAAATAAGTATGAAGAACGATAGAGATAACATTTAACTCCCACACTTCGTCATAAATGGGCCGGCTCGACCGGATAAATACCACGACCTCACAGAAAACCTGCGTGAAATAACGCTTGCGTTGTGTTTCGCCGAGTGATTGAGGTTAACGGAGGCCCATGGGGGGATTGGGGATTTTAAGGACCAGGAACGCAAGTCACAACACCAGAGGAGTTACAAGTGTAACTTCTCTGGTATTGCGAGTATCCATGAGCGGCGGTAATCGCCTACCAACAATTGATCCGTCTGCTCGTTTCCTGGTTTATTACAAAAAAAAAATATATTTAACCCAGATCAGCGCAAGTGGGCCTTAGGGTCAAGAAGGTAGAGATGAAACCAATTTTTGGAAACCTAATAAAGCAAATTCACTGTAATGTCCACGATGTAATGCACAAATTCCTTCTCAGACAATATTCGTTCGTTTTCATTTTTTATCAGTAGCAGTATGAACATTACGTTATGGATATAAAGGTAAATTTGCTATATCACATTTTAAAATTGACCCAAATATTGTACAGACTTAACATTGTACGAATCAAGTACTTATTTGCAAGTTTTGTCTATGTCGCTCAGTATAAAGTAAAAAGCGACAAAACTTCCGAATAAGCTATTCGTCACTTGGCGATTATTAAACAAGCCAAGCCATATAAGTTTAACAAAATGTACTTATTTACCTTAAAATCTTACGCAAGTCAATAGATATTCTTGTCTTAATTCAGTTATAAAACTTTTTTTGTAAAATTTAAGTTATTTAGAAGGACCAAAAACTAAATATATTCTGAATTTGTAATAAAATTTTAAAGGTATTTCTTTTACATTCTATGTCTATTTACAATAGTACTTTTCCAGAAACTTCATACAATAATATGTGTAGTAGCAACTAGCAAGAAAGTAGCAAATTGTAAATTGGCGAAATATCAGATAAGGTAATAGGTAAATCTGTACCAAGAAGTTTGTCTACTATTTTTATAGTATAAAGTGTAAACTGCATGATAATAAAACACGAGCATGCTGCGAGCAGTGCTTATGTCACATCTGTTTGTTTTTAATATATTAATTTGTAAATATACCTAGTACCTACTGTATAAGGATTTTTTAATAAAAGGACCTGTTAATAATATTATAATAATTATTATCAATGATAACATTTCAACCAATCGGCCTAGAATCACTTAATTTTTAGCATAATAGACTGTTTTTAATTTCTAGTTGTTACATAATTCTACTAAATTATGGCTCTTAAAAAAATAATGGGTTTTACCCACAATTATTATGAATGCGAGTTAAAATATTAGCCTCAATAGAGATGTTTTGTCGAATATCACATTTTTACAAATTCAATTTTAAAAAATTTGAATGCATTAGATTTATTGTACTTATTCAAAATATTTTTAATTTAATTTTTTTTTTTTTTAAGGAAAAGGTTTTTAGGTTGACGCTATAAAAATTGTAAGCAAGAAAAAATGTTGCCCATCTCTCTAGCAAAACGATTTGTGACGTCACAATCTGCTACTGCCATATGTTGTCTGTGACTTTGAATTAATGGAAATTTAAATTGTTTGTTTCTTTTGACATTTGATTCGATTGACCCATATTTGGGTTTCAAAAAAAACAGTTTTTTTTCAGGCTGCATAGGCCTATATAGGCCATATTATAAACACCTTATAGACTAACATACATGTTATAATAAACTAACGCAAAGAACTCTTAAACGTGTCAAGGTGACCATGACATTGACCAAGTATGGTGGTCACTGATCAGTCATCAGGGTCACTGAAATCCAGTGATGGTCATCAGGTCTACGTCGACAGATAAGATATGACAACGTTTGTATTTAACGCGAACGTTTAAATGTTATCAATATTATTTTATGATAAATTTGATGCAGCACGAAGTATAGAATACCAGGAGTCCGAACGGTATAGGTTTTTCCATAATATTCATGTACACAATAATAGACCCAGATCATAGTTCTCTTTTCTGCCGCTGGCTACGCTAGAGTTTTGGACGTACCGATGCAATTGTGGCGGACCAATCAGCGCACAGTCCTGAATCGCTCGATTCTTGAACAATGGCGCGCCCTGCCGGCAAAAATCTGTCTCCTAAATTGAGACCATTATTTTAACGTTTAATTATTACGTTCGGACTCCTGGTATCCATACTTTGTGCAGTGGATGTAAAATGCACTTTCTACCACAAAATAACAACAAAATAATTTCTGAAATTTGCACCAAAGCTATTTGTATCTTTCACACAAAATAGCCTGTTAGATTACTGTCCTACTAATATTATAAATGTGGAAGTTTGTGAAGATGGATGTAGGTATGGATGGATGGATGTTTGTTACTCTTTCACGCAAAAACTACTGAACGGATTTTGATGAAATTTGGTACGGTAGTAGACTTGTCAATCATATACCTACCGCTTAGCTGCATGAAAAAGTAAAAACCGGTCGAGTCGGTCTCGCACACGAAGTGTTCCGTACAAAGCGACCAAAATTTCACGTCCTACTAATATTATAAATGTGAAAGTTTGTGAGAATGGGAATGGATGGATGTTTGTTACTCTTTCACGCAAAAACTACATAACGGATATCGATAAAAGTTGGTATGGTATTAGTTTAGGCTCTGGATTAAAACATAGGCTACTTTTTATCCCGAAAAAGTACAGTATTCCAGTGGGATACCAGATACTATATTTACGCGGGCGGAGCCACGGGCAACAGCTAGTTTTATTATATTTTTAGTATTTGTTGTTATAGCGGCATGGTATCATATTTCTGTTTGTATGTATTTACATCATCTGTGAAAATTTCAACTGTCGAGCTAGCCTGGTAACGGACGGACGGACTGCGTGGTCACGTTTTTACGCGTATAGTGCGGTTCAAATGAGAATAAGATCGAGTCGGCGCTATATTGGACTGTTATGGTCATAGATATCTATATATATAAAAGAAAGTCGTGTTAGTTACACTATTTATAACTCAAGAACGGCTGAACCGATTTGGCTGAAAATTGGTAGGGAGATAGCTTAGAACCAGGAAAAGGACATAGGATACTATTTATCGCGGGAAAATGCACGGTTCCCGTGGAATACTGTATTTACGCTTTTACGTAAAAACTACTTAACCGATCATCATGAAATTTGGCACAGATATAAAGTAGACTACGAGGAAGAACATAGGTTACTCTTTATTGCATAAAAATGTACGGTTCCCGTGGAATACTGTATTTACGCTTTTACGTAACTACTTACCCGATCATCATGAAATTTGCTATAGATATAAAGTAGACCACGAGGAAGGACATAGGCTACTTTTTATTGCAAGAAAATATACGGTTCCCGTGGAATATTGTATTTACGCTTTTACATAAAAACTACCTAACCGATCATCATGAAATTTTGCACAGATATAAAGTAGAGCACGGGAAAGGACATCGGCTACTTTTTATTGTAGAAAATGTACGGTTCCCGTGGAATACTGTATTTACGCTTTAACGTAAAAACTACTTAACCGATCATCATGAAATTTGGCACAGATATAAAGTAGACCACTGGGAAGGACATAGGGTACTTTTTATCGCGGGAAATGTACGGTTCCTGTGGACAACTGTATTTACGATTTTACGTAAAACTACTTAACCGATCATCATGAAAATTAGCATAGACATAGAGTAGACTACGAGGAAGAGCAAAGGCTACTATTTATCGCAGAAAAATATGTTTAGGGATTTAGTAAATAGGGGATTTAGGGATTTACAAATAATGTGATTTACGCGACGATACTCAAAGGAAAATTCGAAGGTGAGGAAGTTCTCACACCGAAGATCCCTATGATCCCTACCGAATACCGATATGCCGTTTGAGTTCAAACGACTTCAATTTCCGATCCGTCTTGCATTCACCATGACCATTAATAAGTCACAATCAATCAAGGCCAATCCTTGAAAGTTTGTGGTCTGAATCTACAAAATCTATGTTTTTCACCTGGTCAATTATATGTGGCATATTCACGGATCAGAAGACCATCTGCGTTATTTATTCTTGCACCTGATAATAAAACGAAAAATGTCGTCTATTACAAGATGCTTTACTAAAGATTGCAACCCATGCACTAAAATACATGGCCCATTTTAACAATCATTAAAATAATTGATTTCTTTTTAATTATATCTATTATCCTAATGAAAAATTGCACATAATGAAATCCAAAATCTGCTCATTTATTGCCTCTAAGGTAGAACAAAGTTTGCCGGGTCAGCTAGTATATAATATAGACTAGCTGACCCGGCAAACTTTGTTCTACCTTAGAGGCAATAAATGAGCAGATTTTGGATTTCATTATGTGCAATTTTTCATTAGGATAATAGATATAATTAAAAAGAAATCAATTATTTTAATGATTGTTAAAATGGGCCATGTATTTTAGTGCATGGGTTGCAATCTTTAGTAAAGCATCTTGTAATAGACGACATTTTTCGTTTTATTATCAGGTGCAAGAATAAATAACGCAGATGGTCTTCTGATCCGTGAATATGCCACATATAATTGACCAGGTGAAAAACATGGATTTTGTAGATTCAGACCACAAACTTTCAAGGATTGGCCTTGATTGATTGTGACTTATTAATGGTCATGGTGAATGCAAGACGGATCGGAAATTGAAGTCGTTTGAACTCAAACGGCATATCGGTATTCGGTAGGGATCATAGGGATCTTCGGTGTGAGAACTTCCTCACCTTCGAATTTTCCTTTGAGTATCGTCGCGTAAATCACATTATTTGTAAATCCCTAAATCCCCTATTTACTAAATCCCTAAACATATTTTTCTGCGATAAATAGTAGCCTTTGCTCTTCCTCGTAGTCTACTCTATGTCTATGCTAATTTTCATGATGATCGGTTAAGTAGTTTTACGTAAAATCGTAAATACAGTTGTCCACAGGAACCGTACATTTCCCGCGATAAAAAGTACCCTATGTCCTTCCCAGTGGTCTACTTTATATCTGTGCCAAATTTCATGATGATCGGTTAAGTAGTTTTTACGTTAAAGCGTAAATACAGTATTCCACGGGAACCGTACATTTTCTACAAATAAAAGAAAGTCGTGTTAGTTACACTATTTATAACTCAAGAACGGCTGAACCGATTTGGCTGAAAATTGGTAGGGAGATAGCTTAGAACCAGGAAAAGGACATAGGATACTATTTATCGCGGGAAAATGCACGGTTCCCGTGGAATACTGTATTTACGCTTTTACGTAAAAACTACTTAACCGATCATCATGAAATTTGGCACAGATATAAAGTAGACTACGAGGAAGAACATAGGTTACTCTTTATTGCATAAAAATGTACGGTTCCCGTGGAATACTGTATTTACGCTTTTACGTAACTACTTACTCGATCATCATGAAAGTTGGTATAGATACAAAGTAGACCACGAGGAAGGACATAGGCTACTTTTTATTGCAAGAAAATATACGGTTCCCGTGGAATATTGTATTTACGCTTTTACGTAGAAACTACTTAACCGATCATCATGAAATTTGGCACAGATATAAAGTAGACCACTGGGAAGGACATAGGCTACTTTTTATCGCGGGAAATGTACGGTTCCTGTGTACAACTGTATTTACGCTTTTACGTAAAACTACTTAAACGATCATCATGAAAATTGGCACAGACATAGAGTAGACTACGAGGAAGAGCATATTTATCGCAGAAAAATATGTTTGGGGATTTAGTAATTAAGGGATTTAGGGATTTACAAATAATGTGATTTACGCGACGATACTCAAAGGAAAATTCGAAGGTGAGGAAGTTCTCATTCCGAAGATCCCGATGATCCCTACCGAATACCGATATGCCGTTTGAGTTCAAACAACTTTAATTTCCGATCCGTCTTGCATTCGCCATGACCATTAATAAGTCACAAGGCCAATCCTTGAAAGTTTGTGGTCTGAATCTACAAAATCCATGTTTTTCACCTGGTCAATTATATGTGGCATATTCACGGATCGGAAGACCATCTGCGTTATTTATTCTTGCGCCTGATAATAAAACGAAAAATGTCGTCTATTACAAGATGCTTTACTGAAGATTGCAATCCATGCACCAAAATACATGGCCCATTTTAACAATGATTAAAATAATTGATTTCTTTTTAATTATATCTATTATCCTAATGAAAAATTGCACTTAATGAAATCCAAAATCTGCTCATTTATTGCCTCTAAGGTAGAACAAAGTTTGCCGGGTCAGCTAGTATAATATAAAAAGAGGGTTATGATAGTTAAATTTATGTTAAGGTAAGTGATTACTATTCAACGTTTTCATTTAAATTCGATGCAAGACTATTAATATTTAAATGCACATAAGTTTTAATGAAAGACGTTCCTATTCTCATTTGAACCGCGCTATATGCGTATCACGCACGTTATCTAGATTGGTAGAAATTACATAGGTATATTACCGCTCAAAAACAATTATTTTTAGTACCTCAGAAGCCCTAAACCTTAAAAATCCTTAGTGTGAGTTTCACTACTAATTATTAATTTATCACGTGCATCATTAATCACGGTCATCAATGATTTAGCGATATCTTATCACCGTTATAAAGTATAATTGTCTGTTATCATATAATGGACGTTATAAATATAATCGTCAAAACTAATTGTAGTAATTGGGGTCGAAAATGTCGTACAAAAGCTGTTTGCTCTTCCTTACACTCCTCGTTGGGAGCTTTGGTAAGTTTTTTTTTTATTTCTTCTAAGTACTTAGGTTATTAGTATAACCTATAAAGTAAGGTATACCTAACCTATATAAGGTAAGGTATATACCTTATAATATAGGTTGTAAGATATAACCTATATAAGGTATATACTATATACCTTATATTGGTTAGGTATAACCTTAAACCTAGAGGTATACCAAGGCGCAGTAGGGTACCATGGCCGACTATAGCTTTACCACTTCAGTCTTCACATTTATAATGATACTTAAATTTATTGAACGAAATTAATAAAAATAAGGCGGACCAATTAGCGCCACGATCCTGAATCGCACTATGGAATTTTTAACAGCTCGGTGTCGGCGCTATATAATATATATATATACCTACGACAGCTGAAATGACTACAAGTGGGCTTCGGACTGACCGCGCATACGGCATACCAGTTACCACCTTGCTCGGTCGGAGATCTCCCTTTGGGGCTTAACCAGGCCCACCGCTAGCTGTTTCGTCGCCCGCTTGCAATACCGATTATGCCGCCCTACGATTACTTAATTTAAAAAATTCGATTTGCCGCCCCCTGGGCGTGCCGCCCTTGTGCAGTGCACGCTTTGCACGCCCGCTTACGGCGGCCCTGGGCTTAACTATTCCCACAAAATCACTGTTCTTACAACAATAAAACTATAAGTACGAGTAAGTACCTAGTTGCATTTAAATGTGTTAAAAAGTCGACAAAATACAAATTACTAATATCTACTTATAAAACATAGTAAATATGCATTTTTAAAGTTATTGAAATGACTGGGGGCACCCTGGTTTACCTGATTCTAGGTGCTAATGTATATCTACACGTAGTACTAGCGGTGTATATTATAAAATGTAAATATAGATAATTAATTAGATATGCTGATGTTATCAGAATATTGAGATTTTATCAACATTTATCCATATCTAATAAATCACAAGTATTATTTTGATAAAAACTTCCTGCGGATACCAACAATTCACTAAAGAAACCGGCCAAGTGCGAGTCAGACTCCGTAAAGTCCGATTTGCACTTGGCCGGTTTTATTACCCTGTGGCGGACCAATCAGCGCACAGTCCTGAATCGCGCTATCGAAGTTTCTGAGCTCGGAAAGTATATATACGACAGCTGAAATGATTACAAGTGGGCTTCGGCCTGACCGAGCATACCACCTCGCTCGGTCGGAGATCTCCCTTTGGGGCCCCCACATATTCCCACATTGGTGACCCTCGACAGAACACGCCTCCTTCTGAAGGACATCATCATCATCACTCCCTACCCCTCCGCAGCACGCCAGCCAGCACTCAGCCTCATCGGGTACCTCGACCACCAGTCTCAACGCACCGCGGCCTGGTCGAACCCTCATCGGCTTCATCGGGCACTCTCACTACAACGACCGGTCAGCAAGCAGAGCACATCTCTCCTGGTCAGCACGTAGCATCGGCCCCGCACGGCAGCACTCCGACTCACTGGAGCCCGTGCAGCAGCAGCACAGTTCCGACTCACTGGGACTCTCTCCACTGGCACTGGCGACTCAAGCACAAAGACTCATCAAAGGGAGGAGTAATGTGGCGGCCCAATCAGCGCACAATCCTGAATCGCGCTATCGAAGTTTCTGAGCTCGGAAAGTATATATACGACAGCTGAAATGATTACAACTTACAAGTGGGCTTCGGCCTGACCGAGCATACCACCTCGCTCGGTCGGAGATCTCCCTTTGGGGCCCCCCACTATTCCCACCTGACAGAAGAGCACTGCAACAACCCTTTAGATGCGGAACCTTAAAAAATATGTCGACTAGGGCCTCTTCTTAAATCTAAAGATAGTCTCCAACTACTAGATAGTAGCCCAGAGCTGTAGAAACTAGTATTATGAGTGAAAACATGAAATTTTAATAATTTATCGATGGAAAAGAAATCCTAAGTAATTTTCAACTAAAAGCAATTTATGTTCAAAACTATGCATAGGTATAGGTAACCGAGTCAATATTTTAATACATACTGACTGTACCAGCGGTTTAACAAAATATTGTTATTTTACGAGTTACCATAAAATTTTTTCGGCGCTTAGTACGTTCTTATCTAGAACACTCTCGTTTTGTTTCACCTGGCATACGTAACCAGCAAAATGTTTACCTCCAGCGCTCCCGGCGGAGGATTTCTCGATATTCTTCGACCACACCGACCCCGCCGTCTCGCGCATCGTCGGCGGGACGGTCGCCCAGGACCCCGTGCCTCACATGGTGGCCATGACCAACGGTCTGCTCATCCGGTCCTTCCTCTGCGGCGGCTCCGTGATCACGACCAGACATATCCTGACGGCCGCGCACTGTATCGAGGCTGTGTTCAGCTGGGGCGCTCTGAGCAGGTAAGTTTCTATGCGATGTTTATGTCATCGTAAAAATGAAAAATTTTATATATATATATATATATATATATATATATATATGTCGTCTGATGGCTCATGATTTTTGAATCTATACCATTGAGATATAGCTATTGTGGGCTTGCATGGGTAAATCGTGCAAAGAGAATTATTATAGACTTACAATATCATTTGTTTATTCGAAATTACAATTCTTTATAATGTACACCTTACAAAATCAATGCCTTTATAAACACTGGTACTAAAACGAAACTATAGACAGTTCCTAGGCTTGTTGCCCGAACAACGACTACTCGAGATGTCATAGCTCATCCTCTTAACGTGGTAGGCACACCACACCAAGACCACATCCCCACCACGTCGCTTGTACGAACTTCAGACTAGACTCCGTCAAAGCGCGCCAAACACGTTTCTAATAGAGGGCACACTTGTAGTTTCGTTTCCGCTTTATGACCGGATGCGACACGGCCATCCTGTGTAGCACACGTCCCCGTGTGTGCTAGTCTGAAACAAAAGAAAATACCACACAGTATCGTTCACGCTCGGCTATACCTGACCTTATCTATTTTGTCTCATAACAAACTCAACTCCTTTTATCAATAATCATTTTACTTTTAACTCAATATTTTGTGATTTGTGATATTAAAAAGTGTTCTACAATAGTCAGCCCTGTGACCATTACAAATATGTCGAGTAGTCATCCCTGTGACTACAAGTGTTCTACGATAGTCAGCCCTGTGACCATTACAAATATGTCGAGTAGTCATCCCTGTGACTACAAGTGTTCTACGATAGTCAGCCCTGTGACCATTACAAATATGTCGATTAGTCATCTCTGGGACTACAAGTGTAATACACAAACACACACGCATACATAGTTTGTCATCCCTGTGACTAAACCGCAACAAAATCACTAATCGAAAATCTATTTACTTCCGCATTACTGCTTTTCAAAACTTGTATTATTGTACTATCTCTGTTACTGTATAAAACAAATCAATGTTTCTTCTACACTAAGATCTTTTAAAATGTGTTCATTTAAAAGACTATACCGAGTCATCACACTACAGTCACGAGATAAGCAATTACGCTCACCAAATAATTTTAGTTCCAAATCTGATACTTCAATGAAGTACAGAGTGCAGATCCCTGGCCGCCGCGGCACCCCGTCGCACGGCCCACACCACCTGCTGCACTTCGTCTCGTCTCGTCTCGTCGCGTCGCGTCTCGTCGCGTCGCATCGCGTCTCGTCGCATCGCTCGAATACTGAACCTGTACATAAAATAACAGCACAAAAATTGTCCAAACTATGTACAAATACGTTCTTTTTAGGGTTCCGTATCTAAGGGTAAAAACAGGAACATAAAATCTAAGACTTTGCTGTATGTCTACCTGTCACCAGGCTGTATCTCAAGAACTGCGATAGCTAGAAAATGGATTTCCTTTTTCTTAAAGATAAAAATGTCAGGTTTAATTATGCAATAATTTTAATTTCATTTCCTTTCCACAATCAAACTGATTGAATGAATAAAAGGCTTTTACAGTCTTACAATACCAAAAGACTCCATAGTGCGTTTACAACCCTTTACATGATAACCAAGTTCACCAAAGTTCACTGGAGTCCACCGAAGAGCTTTCTTATCCGCCTCAGTCACAGCCACTGGACCGTTGAGCGTGTGCTGCCGCGATCACCGTCATCACCAGCGCTTTCTTATCCGCCTCAGTCACAGCAACTGAACCATTGAGCGTGTGCTGCTGCAATCACCATCAACACCAGCCATAGGCACCTGCTTACCGTACCACAACTTCTGAAACCGTTAAATTATTTCTTTTAATTTCTTTTCCTTTTTTTGTCAATTAAACTATTATTTCCTATAATTTCCGAAACCTATCATGATGCACGCTCATGGATCTATCACATAAACAATATTATCATGTTATTTTTGTACTTTTAATCATTCCAATCGGCCTAGTCCAAAAAGTAATAGATAGACAAACATTGTAATGTTTCTTTACAGTTTACAACAACGATATCATAAGCTGACAGAATTTTCTCGCGAATTGCGAATGTCCTAGAACTTATTATCATGTTATCTAACAGTTCTTTTAGACACTTTCAGAATAATTAATAACAACATACATGACATTATTTAAAGTCACTTTTGAAACTGACCAATGATTAATTTCTCTTACTACGTGTGCAGTAACGCCAAATAAGAAATAAGACTATTCACAAACTGTATGTACTGTGATTAAAAACCAACTACAAAGTTGAGCTTCAATATTAAATAGGTAGGTAGACGTAAAATTTAATTGAAGTCATTTCAAACTAATACCGCATACACAACATTTGTAATGTACATGTCAACTGATTTTGTTTATGCAATGCACCAGTTATTGTTTTTCCG
This sequence comes from Glaucopsyche alexis, assembly GCA_905404095.1. Taxonomy (NCBI): domain Eukaryota; kingdom Metazoa; phylum Arthropoda; class Insecta; order Lepidoptera; family Lycaenidae; genus Glaucopsyche; species Glaucopsyche alexis. The sequence continues at coordinate 2,203,535 of FR990060.1, forward strand.
GAATACCTGCAATTGATAAGGGCTGTCTTTGTTTTCGCAATGGGTTGTTTACAACTTGCGCGTGCAGGTACGCGCGTATGACTTGTAATTTTATTACAAAGTTCAATGTGATATCACTAAATGGAATGTCGATAATGATTTTTAATTACCAGAAATAATTTAGCTTTTTAGTACCTAGTACTGCTATATTCAAGCGTAGATCACGCTTTGGTAAATCAAACAGTAATAATAATGAGTCTGTAAGACGTATGTCGTATGTACTGAGTACTCGTTTTTTTTTTTTTTTACTTTTACGTTTACGTTAATTTTTGCTCATTTACTTTCGTTTCTTTTTCATAATACTTTGGTTATAAATCCAGAATAATTTAGAACCCTATAATGAAATAAGTAAAGTTCGATACAACCAGTTCGCATCATTGTGAAGCGACTAGACCAGTCCACCAGAGGCACAATTCACATCCATTTGGCACCGCCGCCATGGAGCTAGCCTGCGCTCTGCCGCTGCTCGGTCACGCAGCGCCGCTTGTTGTCCCTTTGGCGCGGCTATGCACCGCCCAGTCGAACGTCCCTCTGCACATAAAACGAACACAGCAAAACAACTGAACACTAAATTGTTAAGGTTATTTTGAGATATAAGCAAGCTATTTCATGAACACTTGAAACACGAGATAAATCACTAGTGTATAGGTCTTAAAAATTATTGCGAGAATAAAAAGTTGGCTACCGCCTTTTACCAAAACCACCAAATAGATAACCAAAGCCTGTAGTTGATGCGCCACCGCGCTCGTGTCACCACCATAGACGTCACGTCACTGTCGTCATCACGTCCCTGCTGTCCTTACTTTCCCCGTCTTCGTGGGCACGAACAAAGGGTTATTGGTACAAGGTCACCTTGCAGCATTCAGTTCACTGCTGTCCCATAGTTTCACAATTACACCGTCTGCATGGCGTGCTGCCTTGTTGTACATACTGCCAAACTCGATCCACATCAATCGCAATGATTATTATCACTTTTTGTAGCCTTTGTGCGGGCTAGATTACACTTTTTTTTTTTTCTACTACCCACATTTTTTTCGAACAAGCATTTTTTACACGACTTGATCGCGATTCTGATGTATTTTCAGGGTCAAGTCGCCGTTTTAAATTTGAACACGATTTTACTTCTTGTACTAACTTATTTCGAGCTGTAACGAGCTAGAAATAGTTCACGAAAATATTGACAAGTCATACCTGCATGTGAATTTTGTGATAACCATGAATGCTCCCTTTCAAGGCTTTTACTAAGAGCTATAGCTGAGGTCGAACCTTGTGGCGGTTGGTCGACAAAACATCGTTAATGAGCAGTATCATGTTCTTCTGCTGCATTTCAAACAGGGCGCGTCATTGGGTATCAGATCCCAATTCTGATATCGGCTGATGGCTCATGATTTTTGAATCTATACCATTGAGATATAGCTATTGTGGGCTTGCATGGGTAAATCGTGCAAAGAGAATTATTATAGACTTACAATATCATTTGTTTATTCGAAATTACAATTCTTTATAATGTACACCTTACAAAATCAATGCCTTTATAAACACTGGTACTAAAACGAAACTATAGACAGTTCCTAGGCTTGTTGCCCGAACAACGACTACTCGAGATGTCATAGCTCATCCTCTTAACGTGGTAGGCACACCACACCAAGACCACATCCCCACCACGTCGCTTGTACGAACTTCAGACTAGACTCCGTCAAAGCGCGCCAAACACGTTTCTAATAGAGGGCACACTTGTAGTTTCGTTTCCGCTTTATGACCGGATGCGACATATATATATATATATATATATATATATATATATATATATATATATATATATATATATATATATATATATATATATATATATATATATATATATATATATATATATATATATATAGGTATAGTAATTAATCTTTCAGCATATTTTTACAATCTCGTTAGTTATTTTACAATCTAACGGTTTTTACAATTTTACGGTAAAAAAGTCGCGTAAAACGCGTGCGCAAGATAATATAATACGTTTTTGAGAGAAAATTCTCAAGCTGTAGAAACTAGAGACTTTTCTAGGAAATCAGGCCTTTTCTCCGGACTTTTGATTTTTTCATCTGGTAACCCTACATGACGTGTTAATCCAGAGCTCAAACTATTAGCTTTCCAAATTTTATCAAAATCCATCCATAATACATCCATCCATGCTCACAAACTTTCACATTTATAATATCAGTAGGGTTATCTATCTACAATATGTATATGGACGTGTCCACACTACGTCAATCTGGTCCCGTGGTAAGATCTCGAAGAACTCGTGTTACGAGTACCTACCGTACCAGACAACTTTTTATTATTTTAACATGTGTACATGTTAAATAACCATCCATGACCCTGGAAGTTCGAAAACTTTTTGTTCCTTTGGCGGGGTACGTAGTAGGTACCCGCGACCCCCGGCTTGAGCACTGACGGGCTCAATCACAGAGCCACAGTCGTCGAATCCATTTTCACAACTTCAGAGAGATTATAAATGTCTTTGAGATGCCTGATACTCACCTCAATTCTCGTATTTAATGTACACTTAATTTTACTTTGTTTGGATTGAAAGTGTAGCGACATGTTACGATGAACGGATTTAATGACGTTTCGACCAATCAGAGCGCGTTTCACGTTGGTTTAACGTTCATAAAAACACCTTTTGAGAGTAAGCGTGTCGGGACTTGATTGTAATTGCATTAATGCAGGCTTTTTTTAGCGGAATTGTCCTCTGATTGATTAAGCCCAGAATGTAACCAGAATATAATCGTTCCAGCAACCTCCGTGTAACTGTCGGCACGAACCGCTGGAACACCGGGGGTGACCACTACAGCATCGCCCGCAACATCACCCACGAGAACTACGTGTCGTCCACCATCAAGAACGACATCGGTCTGCTGATCACCACCACCGATATTGTGCTGAATGCCGCGGTGCAGACGGTCCCGTTGAACTATGACTGGATTGGCGCGGGTGTCCCGACCAGAGTGAACGGCTGGGGTAGGACTACGGTGAGTGTATTTAATGTTGTTTTCATGGAGAATAGAAGTAAGGAGGACCATCTCTCTAGAGCAGAAAAGCTAAAAAATGACAAAAAAAAACTTAGGCCTTTTGCATCAGTTATTGGATGATTTATACAGTATTCTCCGAGCGAAGTAACCACTCTTAAAATACTGTAGTGCCTGGGACAGTTGGTTTTTAAATGTCGTATGGTTGCCCAAGCACATACGGCATTCTCACAACATAGTCAGCCTAGTCCAGAGGAATGAACTGGTCTATTACGTCTGGGGCCAACTATGTGCGGGTTTCCTCACGATGTTTTCCTTCACCGTTAGAGCGTCCGAATAATGTACTTGAGATCTGAAAAAGTCTCATTGGCACACGCTTCAACCTGGGATTCGAACCTGCAATCTCTCGAGTGCGAGTGGAGTGAGGTTATTTGAAAGTTAGTTATTGGTTAGTTACTCTAATAATTTGTGGCCATTTTGTGGCGCTCTTTTTAAAATTCGTCCACAATCCACATGCTACTATAGCGGAGTATAGCGCCATCTTATATTGCTCCCTTTCAACGGACACTTTCTAATACACGAGATGGTTCTCCTTACCTCTATTCTCCATGGTTGTTTTTTCTACCATACTTAATGGGTTCGGCATAGTTGCCGACCACGATGTAAAACGTTTACGTGTGCACGCAGTGAACGCACACATACATATAAATGCGTAGTTCAAGGTTTCAACCACGTCTGCAGTCGATGCGGTCATTTCCTAGTGCAAAGGCAATAGTTTTGAAACTGGTCGAGCAGGAGTTTTGTCGATGTTGTAGTACTTAATAAGCAATGATTTCAAAACTAAGGATGGGCTGTGTCATGAAAATCTTCATAAAGTTACATTACGTCATCTTGAATTTTTATTTGAAAATAAATCGACATATTACTTACAACATACATACATACATATAATCACGCCTCTTTCCCGTAGGGGTAGGCAGAGCAGGGGCGTAGAGTTCCTACAACTCCATTCCTATCGGCTTATCACTAACCTTTTGCTAACCTTCATAGAAATCCCTAATTCCCTACCTATTATACAGGCTCCGGCTTCCCTATGAAGGAGAAGCAGTCTTCGCCACTGAGGCAAAGACCACTTCTTTCCACTTGCTACGATCCTTACATACTTGTTTCGCTTCATCCACTTTCATTCTTACCATCCATTCCTCCTCTTACATTCAACGTAGCAAAGCGGCTCTCCATGGGCCACTTTTCGCCTCCGCGAGAACGAGACGTGATGGGTGGCGAACCACATCGCCGCTATTACAATATCTCTAGTAATATTACAATCGAACGGTTTTTACAATTTTACGGTGACATTATACATATTTGACATTGCATATTATCATTTTGTATAAATATATACATTTAAGTATCTTTATCTTCCGTTTCAATGCATATATCACTATCAATACTAATTACTAGCGATTTTCCCCAGACTGGCGGTTCCCTCTCCGCCGTGCTATTGGAGCTGTACGCCACCAGCGTGGACGGCCAGGTGTGCATCGACGAGGTCGCGCGGCGAGGCAGCGAGCTCAACATCCGCAACGTACCGCCAGTGGAGCCACACATCGAGCTGTGCACCTTCCGAGCCATCAACCAGGGTGCCTGCAACGTGAGTTAGCCACACGATTATACATTGCAACTCGAGACTAGCTAAAGTGGACCCAAGGCACAGAGGCGACACTCTCTACAGATGACAACTCGAGAACAGAACAGGCTTGACAAAAATTCTCATCCCGCGCACACCGCGTTACCCCCATAGCTGTCTAGCCGCGAGCTGTCATTCGTTAGTAATATATTTAAATATACTATATTCTATGCAATTTTTGCCAAACTCTTTAGGGCTCTCTTTCGCTCTCTCTTTTCACTGAATCTAGTTTAATCCTCTTAGAGTTAGGGGCCCCACACACGGTCCGGTCTGCATTCAGTTCGGCCTGAACGGATGTAAAATCGTATCATGTGTGGGCTCGAATCCGTTCAGGTCGAACTGACGTCAGTTGGGTCTAGGGTTGCCACCTATTTTTTTGCAGATAAAGTATGTACAATGGTTATTGTAGGTAGGAAAAAAAGTACATTGTATTTAAAATAAAGTACAATTTATTTATTATCATTATTATGTTTAAATACATACCTACTTTTTATTGTTTTTTGCACTTTGTATCAAATTAATATCTACCTTTACAGTCCATATTTAAATTAAATTAAATAAGTAATACTTTTTAATCAAATTCAGAGACACTTTGTTTCTTTCGTCTCTCCATTTGCTATTGATCACAGATCATTTTCGGAATATATAATAAAAATTAAATGCCTTTATACAGGTTTAAAAAATTATCATTGCTTTTATTAAACACTTGCTGCCTTTATTGTGCAGTTGATAGTTCTAAAGTATATTGTAATAAAGTTAGCTAGTTAGTTAGTTTTTTTTTTTTCCTTATAGATCATCCATATCTACATTTAAGTTTTTGCAGATTTATATTTTCAATTATCTTAACATGCAATCGATGTATTTCGCTATATGTACGAAAAAAATCCTAATATTTTGACTAAAGTTTTCAAAATCCTAAAGATTTGGTATCTCGCGAAAATAGAGTATTTTCGTGTTCTTTAGTATTCTCATACCCCCTTACTAATAAATGCTGTCATAAGCTTTGAATAGTATGTTTTTGTTAGTTATATACTATGTTTTGTTCCCGTCACACAAGTGACATTTTTAATTCGATTGAAGAAGACAAAACACTGTATAACTATTCCAAGCTTATGACAGCGTTTATTAGTAAGGGGGATGAAGTATAGAGTACAATTACCTGAAATAACGTACAATACTTTATTATAAAGTACGGGTGGCAACCCTAGTTTGGTCGGATGCGATTTTTTCCGTGTGTGTGCTCGAATCCGTTCAGGCCGAACTGACGTCAGTTCTAACTGAAACGATCGGCCTCTCGTCTGTGGCGGCCTTTAAGGTTGAATTTCTAATCATCCATAATTATGTGCTAACTGCTAATTATTATTCAATCAGTTACATTTTCTACATTAATGTTATTGTTGTTTTCGATTTTAATGTGGCACACAATTAGAGTAAACCACGGGGAAGGACATAGGCTACTTTTTATCGCGGCTAAATGTAGAGTTCCCCATAAGATTTCCTTCGCAGAAGAAGAAGTCGCGGACAACATCTAGTAGGTATGAAATAAAACTTGAGTATTTGCACAATGGTAAAACTTAGCCACTCGCCCACTCTGCACAATTTGAATAGGGAATATGCACGTATTTTTTTTATTTATTTATATAGATCTATCTTGTTTGGTAAACCGTATGGTAAAATCAGTTTTTTGATATCATTAAAAATAACGAAGATATGAACGTTTAAAGTGGTCTATTAGACAGAGAGATCCGACGTGTATCGTGACGTCACATAACACGACTTTCATAGAAAGTTCATACTAAATTTCGTTTTGCTAGAAAGAGATAGATTACAAACTTTGACTGCTCATATCTTGTTCATTTATCAACAGATATTGAAAATTTTCACGCCATTTTCTTTATTTTTCTGTCTAGTATCATATTATTATATTTTAAGCTATTTTTATATTTTATGCATATTCCCTATTTGTCGGTCATTTAAAGACCGCGCGGGTTAAATATGATTATTTCTGTTCATCAGGGTGACTCAGGCAGCGCGCTCGTTCGTGTGGACCTCGGGGAGCAGGTCGGTATAGTGTCCTGGGGCATACCCTGCGCGCGCGGGGCTCCCGACATGTTCGTGCGGCTCAGCGCCTACCGCGACTGGATCCAGAAGAATACCGCCTGAGTGCTAAATGTAGACTAATGTATGCTAAATGCACTGGCTGAACATCGCCTGAGAAATGTCAATAATTATGTGATAGAACGCCTAACTAATGGATTGAATAAACGGATTTGCTTATGACTGGTAACGACTACTTTTAATACTTTTCTCCTTACCTAGATTCCTTAAATATTCTTCCCAAACTAAGGCTGGGTATATGATTCGAAATCGCTTGGGGAAATTCAGAGCACTGAAAATAGAACACTGTGCTACTACAATAGAGTTGAAAATGGAAGGGTTTGAGTATCATCGGTGGTATCATAATATAATATGACATCGACATTTAACTCGACACTTGTGTGTTCGATTTTCAGCTCTATTGTGTTACCGCAGAGTGCTATTTTCATTGCTCTTTTGCCCGGTCTTACGGATTCCCGACAATATATTCCCAGTAAATAAAAATAAAAACAATTTGTGTTGCTAAGCTCCATCTATTGTCAAATACATGAAAATTAGCCTTGATTTTGATATGCGCCATTTAGCGATGACAAGTTAACTGAAGACAAATATAATATTATCATATTAATATTATTATATTATCAATGTATATTAATAAGTGAAGACATTTTTAACGATAAATACCTAGATAAAAACGAAAACGATCATAACATTGCATATTAAACGTAAGTGCAAACTGCAAAGCGCCATGTAGCGATCAATATCGACGCTTCTATTCGACAATAGAAGTCGCTAGTTAACGATTATTATCATTAATATTATTTGTATCGACACAAATTAAGTTGTTAATCTTAAAATTTGGGATGGAAAAAATAATAGCCTGCGCACAAGATTAAACTATATTCCCAAATTAGTTATCATATTTTGTTTATAGACCTGCCTCGATTTTAATTTAATTTAATTTTAATATCATTTATATAAGACACTAGCTTTTGCCTGCGACTTCGTCCGCGTGGAACAGTTACTTTGGGATATCGCTAAAATTTACTCACGAGTCGCGACTTCATTTACGTAGAAGGAGAAGCGCTTCCACCTCACGACTGCCCGCCCACGCCGCGCGCCGTACATCATTATTGCGCGCTTGATTATTTTATTACTGTGATATCTTCTAAAATACTCATTGAAATCAAATGATGTTAAGGTAATTTTTTTCTAGATTAAATGCTTGTAATGAATAACGTATTTACTTTGATAAGGATTAAATTTCATCTATATGGAAAATACTTTCACAAATAATGCTCACTTTTAGAACAAATTTGGTTAGCATAAAAAGGTTATAGTGAGCAAACCTTAAAAGATAGACATATACAGTCGAGGACCGAGAACCCGCAGTGTACGCAGCGAAAGCTCTCAAAAGGAAAAAAAAACCCGATTTGTAACATTATTGATTGGTGCTCCGATCGTATTGAGCCTAGCATGATGTTATATATTTTTTAAACGGGCAATTGGCCCACCACACTTACCCACCACTGCAACTCCTGTGTAGCCAGGATCGACAGTGGTAACCAACCGCAAAAACCCTTTGATATGATCTCAGGGGACATGCTAAATCTGTCTTGGAACCCGCAACGAAATTAATCAGAAGATTGTAGGAGGAGTAGGAAGTATTCCAGTTTCCCTCCCCAAGCAAAGCGGGAGATAGCAAAAATTGTGATGACAAAAAAAAGTCAGAATTAAAGGGGAAGCACCACGGGAATAACATGTTTTTTTATGACTACAAGACAATGTAATTATATGTTTTGATTTGTAATATGACAATTATTACAATGGATTTATGATGACAAAATAGTGTTGCATTGTTTCCAATAGTACTTATGACAAAAACGTTTGAAAGCCCGGAAGTTCTTCGCGCAGCCCACGAGATCTTCATAATACACAACCCTAGAAACACAATGGACGCTGTTCAACATTTCGATTCTTTCGTCATACCAGAGATCACACTCCCAGTAGGGAATGGAAGAACCGGTCTGATTTTGAGAACCGGGAATTTCGGGACTAGGCAATTTCGGAACCGGGATTTCCCGGGAAATTCGGGAATTTCGGGACTGGTGTGAAGGCATGAAATACAAGTATAATTACTGTCTAAAAAGTAATTCAAAATATAATAATAACATTTAATAGTACAATTACAAATTAAATAAGGTTTTAATGGCAAGTCGACAAATCAGCCAACATGTCATCGCCGTGTTAATGACAATACTACTGGCGATAGTAAAGAGCCGTATGTCATTTTAGTTTATTAGCATTTATGGTGGTTTTTCGAGTTATTTGATTTTTGCAAAACATCAAATAGTTGGGGTGCCCAGAATGCTATTAGTGTACACTGTACATGCTCGAACGTCTAGGTAACCTATTAGAAGTGACAAATTAGATAATTAAAAGACTTAATAACCAGACACATACTGACAATAGCTGACACACTATAGGAATAGTGTGTCAGCTTTTAGCAGTCGTCGTCCTGCGTGGTTAAAAAGTTGTAAAAATGACCATGACATGGATATGCTGAACGCGTCAGATTATAATTAGTGTTGTTCATGCGCAAATAAGTCTCTGATATGAAGTGTATATTAATCTGACGATTTGCGTGAAAGGTGGGAAGGGGTAAAAAAAATTTTACTCGAGTGTCAGAAGTTCAATTCAGTGAATCCTACAGATGCTCCAATTTGAAATTAAAATTTTAAAATTAATATAATGCGTAACTATTTTTAAAAGGACAGTAAAGAGTATTTAAAGGACAATAGGTAAAATCCATCTAAACTGCTCACCAACCCCAAAAGCAACCAATATGCATATTAGTAGGTATACAAATATATACCTACGTATATATTTATCAAAAAAAAAACGCCATACAGACCTTGTAGGCCAAGTCCCAAGATGTTCTATTTAATCGTCAATACCAATATATTATTGAATGAATACTATTGAAGAAAATAAAATATAATCTAATAATGGAACATTACAACTAAACAGTCGGGATCCATTGAAAAATTAGATTGGCTGTCGAGTAATGGATCCCGACTGTTTAGTTGTAATGTTCCATTATTAGATTATATTTTATTTTCTTCAATAGTATTCATTCAATAATATATTATAGAATTCTAGACCACCGGACATCTAAGTGCTTGTTTTTTTCTTTTCAGTTTTTCATTATGTACTTAGTTTCGTTCACTTTTTACGCAGTCGGGTTTTTTAATTTGTTTTAATTATAATTTTTTATTTTATACTTTTTAGTTATGAGTACCTAGCTAGCTATTTACCAGACTGGATTTCCTATCAGCATCAGTACTACGTCACAATTGCACTGGAATGTGAGAATGGTTGTTACGCAACTTTAAATCGATATAGATCCTAAACGGTCAGTCAAATCGAAAAATGTTGAAAGAAAACTAAAAATGATTTTTAAATACCTATTCAACGATACCCCACTTGATATAGTTTGTTGACTTTCATTTTTTTCATTTTCACAATATGGCGTCCAGTAGTCGCCATATTGAATTTTCACTAACGACATGTCTTAAGTGACACTCGCCGGACTAAGAGGAATCGATTGACGTGTGAATCATAAAAATCGGCCCAGGCGTTTGGTCTGTATAGTGCTTCAAAGGAACATACATACATACATACATACATACATACATAGGCCTATAAACACATTACCACTCCTTTGCGTCGCGCAGTCAGGTAAAAACCAACTGTCCCAGGCACTACAGTATTTCAAGAGTGGTTACTTCGCTCGGAGAATACCATAGATATATAATAATACTGTATAAATCATCCATTAACGGATGCAAAGGCCTAAGTTATATTATAAAGACGATTTCATTAAAATCGCTATCATATTGAAGGAGTGAGAGGAGAATATTTTTGAATGTGGACTACATTAAAAAATAAGTGGGTAAAGTAAAATGCTCCTTTAATAAAATAATAGTTTTTCATCAAAATAATATTTATTTAGTAACATTGAATAGCCAACGACCAATATTAATAATTTTATTACAAGTTATTCTTAATTTTACTTAACACCCAGTACTTATACCAGCTGAATCTGACGAAGACATCGGGACCCCCCACTGCACAGGGGTAACCCCAGGAGACTATGCCGATCAGAGACCCGAACAGGTCGAGTAGAGCACTGCCGGAGTCACCCTGGAATAATTGAAACATTACTAGGTACGGCCTCTCATGGAACTGCGGCGTCAAAGCTTTCTGGATGTCAATCGCCTCCGTTGTATCGCAATGTTGTTCCGTGTGCCAGCGAGCAGCATTTCGCCAGGTTTCCTTTGATTCTAAGGAACTGCCTAGTTCTAAGGCTTAGAACTAGGCACTAACCAACTGTGTAGATTTTTATAGAAGTGAAGCTAATACCTAATGTACTTATCTACAGAACAGGGGCGTGGGGTTCCTACAATTCCATTCCTATCGGCTTCACTGACCACTTCCTATTATACAGTCTTGGGCTTCCCTATGAAGGAGAACCAGCCTTTACCACTGCTACAGAAAGAAATTTATAATACTATACAATATACTATCAAATTCAATTTTCCGTGATAAACCAACACTGACTGTTGTTAAACACATACCTACTTGGGTAAAGACCAGAGGGTCAATTCTGTTAAATAAAACTTGCAATAATACAATTACAATCAAGTCCCGATATGCTGAAACTGCGAAACCGGTATTCTCGTAAACCTAGTGAAACTTCATAAAATCAGTTTATGATAACATGTCGCTACTAGCTTCACATAAAAACATTCAACGTAAAATGGAAGTCTACTTTCAATACGAGACTTAAGGTTCAGCTGTAACGCACTTTGTGTTACGGTAGCAATGTGTACCTACCATCAGCAGCAAGGGAGTGATAACTGGAAGGTGCAGATCTCGCGGTCGGGCTCCATGGGCGGCGACCACCAGCCCAGCGCCTCCATCTGCTCGACCCAGCTCACGCCACTGCCATCAGGTGGACCGCTGCTCGTTACTCACGTGGCACATGCCGTGGCCGGGGAGTGGAAGGTGCAGATCTCGCGGTCGGGGTCCACAGGCGGCGACCTGCCCAGCGCCTCCATCTGCTGTACCTACCCGGCGCACGCCACTGCCATCAGGTGGTCAGCCGCTCGTTACTCACGTTGCACATGCCGTGGCCGGGGGAGTGGAAGGTGCAGATCTCGCGGTCGGGATCCACGGGCGGCGACCACCAGCCCAGCGCCTCCATCTGCTCGACCCAGCTCACGCCACTGCCATCAGGTGGACCGCCGCTCGTTACTCACGTGGCACATGCCGTGGCCGGGGGAGTGGAAGGTGCAGATCTCGCGGTCGGGGTCCACGGGCGGTGACCACCCGCCCAGCGCCTCCATCTCCAGCACCCGAAGCACGCACTCAGCGCCGTCGATGGTTGACACGTTGAGTATTTGGAGTCGGTCAGGAGACGGCTCCATGAACTGGAAATGATGAGTTTTGTGGTATAAGGTGTACCAGAATCTCATGGCAAATAGGGAAATAAAATTTTGTAGTGTGCAATACTGGGGAAACAGGATTAAACGATCTTGATACTGGTTAATTTTTAATTATGTCTTTAGTATTATTGAACATGAATTATAATAAGACTGTGTGAAGAATGTTCGGTGTATAATATAGAAAACTAGCTTTTGCCCGCGGCTCGCCCGCGTGGAATAGTGTTCTTGGAGAAAAAACTACTTCGGCGAATAACGCTCTACCTTCTTACAGCAATATACTTCTGATACAATATTGAAAATGCTTTTAGGTTTGCCCAATGCAAATTGTTAAAAATGGTACCCTATCACCTCGACACGACATGCGCGACCACTTGATGATATACTTACATAATATTATATTTATGGCACTTGAATATAAATTTTACCATAATCTTAAAGACTAAATACTTAAAGATTTGCGTAGATTTAAAGATCTAAGCATACAAGATTAAGCATACAATAAACTATACCTACATAGGGACAGACAGATAAAGCGACTTGTTAAAACAAACTTTACTTACTACATAGTACATAGTATAAATACTATGTACTATGTAGTAAGTAAAGTTATTTGACATTCCAACAAAACTGACAAACCACCTCTGGATATTCCATAAGAATTAAGAACTGCAGTTACTATTATGTATTCTGTGCTGCAGTTCAAAATATTCGTGAACCTCTTTATACTGTATACGTCCCGCGTTTTCGATAGCGCAATGTAGAAACGCGTGCGCCCGCGCCGCGCAGCAACACTATATCCCTGCATTTTAAATCTGTAATATCTTCGAAAATATTCATTTAAATTACATGCCGTAAAGGGCAGTATTGATCTATCTTAAATGCACAATGTATTTAAGGTACTTAATTGGATAAGGATTAATACTGTATAGCTTAAAATCGCTTTGTAAATAAGCTATTTAATTAAAATCAAAGTAAAGGATAAAAAAATGGTTATTGTGGGTTATCCCTAAGAGATAGACATATCTTTTTTGTAGGCTTTTTAAAGATGAATACAACTGTAGTACATAATTTTGATCTATCTCGTAGTGTTCAGCCAGCATTTTCAATGTAAGCGCAAAATATGTGATTTTTTAGGACTTTCGAAACATCTAAAATTATTTGTGTACCTCTACTATGTTATGCATGTTACATACCTAAAAACCTTCCCGTTAAATCACTCTATCTGTTAAAAAAATGGCATCAAAATCCGTTGCGTAGTTTTAAAGATTTAAGCATACATAGGGGACAGACAAAAAAGGGACTTTGTTTTATACTATGTAATGATATTTCATGAAAAATAAATCAATCGTGAATTACTTTATATACTTATTTATTACGAATAACATACAATTAAATTAGCAACAGTTTATTTAATGTCGTAATTTCCTTCCGAACTGTATAGAACTCGTTTACTTAATTCTTAATCAACTATAAATCGAAACTGTCTTATATTGATTTTCTTTTTTCCTCCTCTCCTCCTTTTACCAGGCATGGAAAACAAACCATCATTCGATTTGCCATCAGCTACGATTCACCTTATAGTAGTACTGGAAACACATTTAAAGAAGTCACAATAATTACCTAAGAAAATATAAAAAAACTAAAAGTATCAAAACAGCTCACTCTAACTTACCGGTCAACTCTACCACAAGCTTTAAATTATAAGATTGAGTTCGATTTACACCTTCTTCTTTCTGTATTTTACTATAGAGATAGAAAACAATATTTCTCGCTTGAGATCGAATTGCCTTTTTGGATATTTTCACAAAAACAACAAATTCCAAGAACATAATCACAAAATTTTAACAGCTGTTGACAGATCACGTACTTTGATTTGACGGGTCATACTTGACATTGCCATATGAAAATCACATTTTTTATTTTTTTTAAAATGCCATCAGATTCTGGTAGACCTATAGTCTCTTTAATGTTGAAAACATCTTCATGTGGAAAAGGCAAAAATGTTACATCTGGCCATTGCAGTGGCAAGAGGTTCCTATAACTCCATTCCTATCGGCTTCCCTTACCGCTTACCTTTTGAAGACCGTCATCCAAATCCCTACCTATTATACAGGCTCCGGCTTCCCTATGAAGGAGAACCAGCATTCGCCACTGGGCCATTGGTTTGAATTATAGACCTTCGTTGTACCTACACATTGATGGCACCATGGAGTATATGTCACCGTAAAATTGTAAAAACCGTTAGATTGTAAAATAACTAGTGAAATTGTAAAATGTTGATAGACTTCGGACGCGAATATGCTGCCTATAATTTAACACATTCTTTTTCGTTAGTTTATATTTATAAAATATAAGGTTTGGTAAAATCAATTACGGAAACTTTGGGTACGTCGTATACTGCTTGTGTAAAGACGTTTAGGCAAAAAAAAATATTTGAAACTCGTTGATTTTTTTTAATACAAAATTAAATTATGATGCAGGAAATTACATCTTATTGCATTATATCGACCACGCGCGAACAGCTGTTCAGATTAGGGAATGGAAGAACCGGTCTGATTTTGAGAACCGGGAATTTCGGGACTGGGCAATTTCGGAACCGGGATTTCCCGGGAAATTCGGGAATTTCGGGACTGGTGTTAAGGCATGAAATCCATGTATTATAACTGTCTCAAAAGAAATTCAAAATATAAGAATAACATTTTATAGTTCAATTACAAAATAAATAAGATTTTAATGGCAACTCGACACATCAGCCAACATGTGACCGCCATATTAATGACAACTTTATTGGCGATAGTAAAGATCCGTAGGTCATTTTAGTTTATTAGCATTTATTGATGGTTTTTTTATTGAAAAATCATTCATAAATGCTAAAGTTACTTCGAGTTATTTGATTTTTGCAAAAGGTCAAATGGTTGGGGACTTGGGGTGGCCAAAAACAGTATGCACTAGTACATGCTCGAACGTCGCGGTAACTTATTAGAAGTGGTAGATTAGATAATAAAAATACTAAATAACCAGACACACACTGACATAATCTATTAATCTGATGATTTGCGTGATGCGTGGTGGGGAGTGGTGAAAATAAAATAAATACTTGAGTATCAGAATTTCAAAGGGAGTGTTCAGTGAATCCTACAGATGCTCCAATTTCTTAATCTGATGATTTAGAAGTGCCGAAGTTTTCTTTGCCGAATGTTATCTTGACATACTCGAGTGCGTGAGATTACTAGCATACTGAAAGTAATAAAAGTAAAAAAAGAATATTAAGATCTCATACTCGCTGGGGGTACTTAACAATATTTAAGTAAGGTATCTTCGATGACTGATGGGCTCGAGCATATCCCAAACTCCCCTCTTTGACTCCCTAACTAAAAGAGGTTTGTTGGGGTTTGATCGTCGCCTCCACACATTTTATCTGCCTTAAGAGTATTCGTGCTACCCCAGGTGTCTACTGTGGTGCTGAACTTAAGAAGCTGTTAGCCGTTAGGGCGTCTCATCGTTTTCCTTACACACCTGCAAGTCGTTGTTTTATCAATGTTTATTTTAACGAGGTATTTAGTAGCTGGCAGTGCCTAGTTTTAGTTTACAAGGTTTCGCGTTTATAACATTACACCTAGTAAGGATAAGGATATTTTGATGTCAATAAATGTGCGAATAAAAACTCATTCGCAGCAAGGAACATTAAACAAGTTGGTTAGTGAACGAGAAAAAGCAACAAAATTAACTATTATTGGAACAGTGAGATATGACATCGGCTATTGCCTATTGGACAGCGCCCAATAGACTTATAATTGAACTTCTGAGCTAAAAGACTGATATAGTTTATCGGGATCAAAAGATATACACATATTATCTTATCATTTTAAAGACATAGTTCCTTGCACCCCTCACAGTTAGCTTTTATGTACAGAATCTAATATGAACTACTAATTATATTCTTTTATCGTGTAATATTTTTCATTTTTGTCTTGAATTTGCTGTCGGAAATTATTAAAAATATTTTTTTAGCTAATATTTACATTTACCGATGATAGTTTACTTAAATACGTGTAAATTTTAATACAATCTATTCGGTACCTACCGAAAGTACCGAAATTCCCGGTTCTCAATTTTTGATTCCCGGTTCTCAGAGCGACTCAAAATTTCGGGAATTCCCGGGAATTTCGGGACCGGGATTTCCCGGTTCCATACCCTAGTTCAGATACGAACTCGAATGACCTTTCCTGGTGTATGCAATATGTATCGCTGTCTCTGTCGTGCTACATCTGCTGTCCTTGTCGCGCGCGGATGCTTTATGCAAAATATTTAATTTCTTGCAATATTTTAATTTGATAATAATTTTAGTTTATTTTTTTACACGGGTTTAATTTTTTTTTGCCTATACGTCTTTACACAAGCAGTAGAGCACGTGCCCGAAGTATTCGTAATTGATTTTACCAAACCTTATATAGTATAGTTTATGGAGATCCACCCATAAGGTAAAATTATTTTATGATGCCAAAACCGAGATCTACACACAGTTATACATAACTATACTAAATTTCATCTATTATATTATATTCATAATTACAGAAGCTTTGCGCGGATAGACAGACAGACGGTAGAACAGAGCGAAACTATACGGAACCCTAAAAATGGCAAAAAATTCACGTTTGTTGTATGGGAGCCCCCTTAAAATGTATACTGTTTTTTACTATTTACAGTTATAGTACCTATTAGTGGCAACAGAAATACATCTGTGAAAATTTTATCTGTCTGACTATCACGGTTCTTGAGATACAAACTGTTGACAAACGTGACGGACGGACAGCGGAGTCTTCATATTAGGGTCCACTTTTACCCTTAGTTACGGAACCCTAAAAAATAATCGAAAAAACCTCACACGCTTTCCCAATACCAAAATTCATACTCACCCCAACATTTCCCCAACCAGTAACAGAACACTTTTCATTCCCTCCTATAAATTCGAAGTTCAGGGGAAGAACGTTCACCCTCTCCGACAGCTGTATACCGTTAGTCACCAGGATACCAATATCGTCCTTGATGGTCCACGGGTTCCAGCCCTCGTGGATGTGGAACCCGGTGAAAGTGACGATTATGTCGGTCGAGTTCCAGAAGTAACTGCCGACTGAACCGCGGAATGATCTGCAATATATAAAAAAACTATATAGCGGGATTTACCGTAATACGAATATCAATTTACCTACTTAGCAAGCATAATCACTAATTGCTTTTGTAAACAAAAATATTATCTATGTGTATATACCAAAATGATGGCTGTGTTCAGTGTTCGGGGAAAAAAGCGCTTGTTAGTGCTGAAGACAAAAATACAGATTACCGGCCGGACTCGTTTACTAACTTCAGTAGGTACCTACCGCTAACATATTACATAATCAGTGGCGTAGCTAGGTGGACAAGGGCCCCGGTGCATAAGGGAAGAATCGGGCCCTCATGCCCCTCATCCCCTCTTTCCGCATAGCTTGAACTTATATTGACCTTTAAAATTAGTCATAGGAATAAGAATAGGAAACAGTGAGTTAAACTTATCCCTAGTAAGTTAAATCCATACGTCGTCTCTATGAGGGGTAGAATAAATAATAAAGTTTTTACTTTTTTCTTTAAACTTTTCATCTTTACATATCCTTGATAAATAATAAACAGAATTATCACTTTCTGTTTTTTCGTATTTAAAGACGTTTTGAACGCAATAAAAATATTCTAATGTAACCCATTTTTAGAATTTCATAGTTGGGGAGAGTTGTGACAACGTTATTTCGCGCCAGGTTTTTGTGAGGCTGTGTTACAACTTTTACGTAAAATAGAGCTCTGCAAAGTTTTTTGACATAAAGCTATGGAAAACGAAACGTAAATGTCACAGAAACGTTAACATGGCCGAATTCCTATACAATTTTCGAAATTTTATTATATTTTTATCTCGAAAACTACGGATCTTATAATTTTGGAAACTTGCGAAATTACTGCGACAATAAAAGAACTTTAAGCGGTAAAATTACCATTAACCAATTAATAGTTCAAACGTGAGATATTATTCTAAAGTTTAGCCCTTTGTTGTTCGTAGAAGTCCGTCTATACTTTTTATTTGGTCTGAGATAGTAGCTCGTTCTTCAATTTGAAGTTTGAGTTTAGAAAAAGTTTTTTATTTTTCGTTGTCGATCAAGTTAAAAGTTTGAGAATTATTATAGATTATACGAATACCGTTGTGCTGCAACCTGTTTCCTGTATCATACATATTTTGTCATCGGATTTTTTTTTAGCGAAAATGAGTTCTAGCAGAATATGGATGAATGTGCGGAATATAAATAGTAGCATTTGCATTAGTGGCGATACTTTATGAAAGATGAAATAAGGCTGGTGCTGGTAGTAGGAAAAACGAATTGCAACGGTCAGTGACACACCTAGTCGACCTAGCGTCAACTATTATAGTGCATCCAGACCCCAGAAAGTTGGAAACATCGCAATGAACATCATAAATGAGAACTGATGCAAGGCAAGAGGGAATGAAAACTTGACGAAAAAGTTAATATGGGTGGAGTATGGAATTGTCGAATTGATCTCACGACCCTCAAGCACGTGAGCTTATCGCTGATCCAATGTGCTACGGGCGTACTCATCCCAATTATCAAATACCAAATAACAGAAATAACGATAACAAACAGCACATACTCATCGAGGACGCTTAGCGCATGTGTTGAAAATCTTAAATCAGAAGTCTTGTAATTCTTGCTGTTCATTTAACAACATTAAAAAAAAAATCGAGCCTCGAGTCTAGAGCCTGCTCACAAGATTTTTTTTCTTTTTTTCTTATATGCTCTCTTTTCAAAGCTGAGACTAGAGGGCCCCTTGAGCTCCGGGGCCCTGGTGCACTGCACCACCTAGCCCTTTTTTTTTTTTTTTTTTTGTTTCCGGAGGGGAAAATGCATTACGCATACCACCCAGGCGCAGGGGGCACCCGAGTGGTGATGTGGGACTCCCGTATAGGCTAATGGGACCCACGGTATACCCACTAAAAACCACCCCCCACCTTCCTCCTCGCCGCCCTGTGACGGGGCCACGGGAACGATACACACATCCGCGACCCCGCCGGCGGCAGCCGCCCACAAGCGGCTCCATCCAAGGCCCGAAGGCCCCAGGCGCACCAGATGGTAAGGTGCGCCTCCCTCCTCGGCCTCCACCAGCACTGTAGCAGACTCCCCCCGCGTCTGCTACTAGGAGGCAACGGATACCAGCCTCCACAACCGGCACCCGGTGGCAGATCTGGGCTATGGTTCTGCTACCGACCACAACTCGGACGCAGAGGATAGGGCAAGCGGCGCACCGTAATACCAACTTGCCTCTTCCTCTGCGGCCCCACCAATGCCGTTAACATACGGAACGGCCCCGCCAGCTCGCAGGGGGTAGGGAGAATGGCACAGCACCACCACGCCTAGCCCCTGCGTTCCCTCCACGGCCGCAGAAGATAGGGAGTACGGCGCACCGTAATACCGGCACTCCTCTTCTTCTGCGGTCCCACCTCCAAGCGCTTCCGCAGCGGACTCCTCCAGCCCGCTGGGAGCGTCCTCCTCGGGCCAGCCGGTGGCAAACAAGCCGGCCCTGGTTGCCTCTTCGCTTCACCGTGGGTGTCCAGTCCACGGTTACTAAGCCCCACCGCCACGACAAGGCGTGCAACCATCGGGGGGCACCACCTAGCCCAACGGCGGATCCAGGGGGGGGGTCATGGGGGTCATGACCCCCCCCTGAGCTGGTTCCAGGACTTAGGTGGACCACTAATTGAACATAATGATTTTATTTATATACCTTCAATATTTAATTAATTTAATATAATATAATAACTTTGTATGATGGCAAACGTTTGGGAACGAACGCATCAAAAATTTAAAATTTAAATCGTGGCTAAGATCTTCAATGGTTGAAGATCGCCTAACCGGACTGGCATTTCTCCACGTTATTAAAAATGTACCCATTGACTTTTGCGGAGTTTTGCGTCTATATAGTGCGATTCAAATGAGAATAGGATCGAGTCGGCGCCATATTGTTTCGAGTTTAGACTGTTATGAGAGTTAAATTTATGTTCATATAATTGATTACTATTTAACGTTTTTATTTTAATTCGATGCAAGACTATTAATATTTATATGCACATACGTTTTTATGAAAATCGCACTTTTCAAGTAATATTTGACAGTAAAATATCACTTGAAAAGTGCGATTTTGAATTTTGAACACTTGAAAACCGAATAAGTTATTTGTCATCTAATTTACAACATCAGTAATTACACTAATTTTACTTTAATTTAAATTACAAAACGATACTATTTTCAGTCTTTTAGGGTGTAAATTTGAGTAGATTTAACCTATTAAATAGGAAAAAAAATTTGCTTGCTCGCTTCGCTCGCTCGCGTTTAACATAAAGAACATATTATATTATTTAGTAGCGATGTTCTGATTTAGCCGGTTCGTTTTATGATATTTTTCCGAAGTTCACCGTTATCCAGTGTTTAAGTTTAACGATTGAATAGATTTTAACCTATTGAATGGGAAAGAAAATTATGCTCGCTCGCTTCGCTCACTCATGTTTGGCTTATACAGACATATTACTATAAAACTAGCGACCCGCCCCGGCTTCGCACGGGTACAATACTGATACTAATACTACAGAATGTCACCCACTGCGCAACGGGCCGTGCAGCACAAATCGTAATATTTTAATTTCGCCATAACTTCAAAACCAAACGTCCAATTTTAATTATTCAAAGACCAAATATTATCTACATAAACTGTACTTAGTGATGAAATTATTTATTTTGATAAGGATTAATAGCATGAGTAAAATAAACGCGTTTAAATGTAGTCCAAAAAAAATTCAAAATTTCTAAATAAAAAAATGGTTGTTGGGCCTCACTCGACATAGATAGGTATAGTGTGTCGCGGACTTTTTTGTAGATATTTATAAGATCTACAATTAATTAGAACATTATATGGTTCTATCTTTTATAGTTTAGGCAGCATACGCAAAATAAGTAACTTTTCTGGTTGATTTTTTACACCTTGTGTCCGAAAAACCCAAATATCTTACGGAACCCTATTTTTTTCCAAAATAAAATTTAGCCTATGTTACTCGTGGATAATGTAGCTTTCGAATGGTGAAAGAATTTTTGAAATCGGTCCAGTACTTTTTGAGCCTATTCATTACAAACAAACAAACAAACAAACAAACAAACATACAAACAAAGTTTTCCTCTTTATAATATTAGTATAGATAGTATAGATTTAGTACCGACGTTCAGTTTGGGCTTTTGATATTTGTATTTTTCGAATTACAGAGTTTTTCAGTGTTTCAGTCGTTGAGGGTTTAAAATTTGAGCAGATTTAACCTATTAAATAGGAAAAAAATTTTGCTCGCTCGCTTCGCTCGCTCGCGTTTAACATAAAGATCATATTATATTATTAAGTAACGATGTTCTGTTTTAGCTGATTCATTTTATGATATTTTTCCGAAGTTCACC
The DNA here is from genome assembly GCA_905404095.1 of Glaucopsyche alexis. Lineage (NCBI taxonomy): Eukaryota > Metazoa > Arthropoda > Insecta > Lepidoptera > Lycaenidae > Glaucopsyche > Glaucopsyche alexis. The sequence goes on from FR990060.1 coordinate 2,225,415, forward strand.
GTTATTCATTGTTTAAGGGGAAACCCTGAAAGACTGTGCTTTAAAGCATAAACAGGTAAAAATGAAAAAAAAAAAATGGGCGCCCATTATTCTAATGATCCTATTTCCACAGTATTTTAGGGTTTAAAGTTTGAACAGATTTAACCTATTAAATAGGGGAAAAAATTTGCTCGCTCGCTTCGCTCGCTCGCGGTTAACATAAAGGCCACTACATTATTTATTACCGATGTTCTGTTTTAGCCGGTTGATTTTATGGTATATTTCCGAAGTAAATATTTTAGTTTAACGTTTGAATAGAGTTGAACGTTTGAACCTGTAAAATAGGAAAAAATTATGCTCGCTCGCTTTGCTCACTCATGTTTGGCTTATACAGACATATTACTATAACAATTAGTACCGACGTTCAGTTTTGGGCTTTTGATATTTGTATTTTTCGAATTACAGAGTTTTTCAGGGTAACAGTCCTTGAGGGTTTAAAATTTGAGCAGAGTTAACCTATTAAATAGGAAAAAAATTTTGCTCGCTCGCTTCGCTCGCTCGCGAGGTTATATTATTAAGTAACGATGTTCTGTTTTAGCTGATTCATTTTATGATATTTTTCCGAAGTTCACCGTTATTCAGTGTTTAAGGGGAAACCCTGAAAGACTGTGCTTTAAAGCATAAACAGGTAAAAATGAAAAAAAAAAATGGACGCCTAGGACGCATAGGATCATACATTATTCTAATGTATGATCCTATTTCCACAGTATTTTAAGGTTTAAAGTTTGAACAGATTTAACCTATTAATAAATAGGGAAAAAAATTTGCTCGCTCGCTTCGCTCGCTCGCGGTTAACATAAAGGCCGCAACATTATTTATTACCGAAGTTATTTTCATATCATTATTTTCCGAAATAGTCTTTCAGGGTTTAAAGTTTAAACAGGTAACGAAAAAAAAATCTAATGTGCCCAGGGCCTCTAATAGGTTAAAGACGGCCCTAATTATTTAATGTACTTGTAGTAGTTTTATTTTCTTGAACACCCCCCCCCCCCCCTCCCCCGAAACTAAAACCTGGCTACGCCCATGATGTGACCCCTTCCTGGCGCCAAAGCTGGATCCGCCCTTGACCTAGCCCTACGATAGCCACTGTTAACATAATCTGTCATTTTGCTTATTTAACGCTTAGCGGTCGCCATTTTGCTTACGCTTTTTTCTTAGGCCTTTTTTCGCTGAACACAGCCAATGTCATTGATTTCCTTTCTTTCACAGTAAATAAATGACATATTGTAGCAATAATTATAGTATAGTATTGATATTAATTTTGATCAGGCGCTTAATTTTTTTTTTATAAAATAATTAATAAATTGCGAGTATCGTTTCGTTCGTTATCGTTTCATACAAATTTTACTTCAATTACAATCTTTAATATAATCCTGTACTCGTAAAAACTAAATATGTGCCATACGTCATACGAGACACAATATACTCACGGCAAAAGTTCTCCCCAAATCACGGCAGGTTCAATACAGTGGGCTGCGGTGAGTATGTCTTTTTTGGTGATGATGGTACCACCACACATGAGTGTGGTTATAACTTGGCCTGTCAGAATGGCAACCATATGATTAGCTGACCCTGGGGGTGCATCCGACCCCCCAACAATACGGGAACCAACATTTGGATTTAATCTGGAATTTCGAGAATACACGTCCAATGCAAAGCCTGAAAATTAAAAAAAACCTCGTGTCTTCTTTAAAAAAGTAAAAGGAAAACGAAATTTCGAATTTCGAATTTTTACTTCTACATAAACGAATGGGAACCAAAATTACCGTACCATTAATATGACTTCCAAGGAACAAAATGATTAAAGTTTGTGTGAACATGTTTAAAGCAGTTTAGTTTATGTGAAAAATAGAAAATGTATTGATATTTATAGCGATCACTGTAGCGAAAGTATTATCTAGTAGGTATCTACGGTTATCGTATTAATTTGGAATCTATATCTGTAATTAATAATTAAAGGGCTAAGAAACTTTAACCTTGTGTTCAAACTAGTCATTTCGTTGTTGTCGCATCTAGATAAAAAATGATCCTGTTTTTGTTTTTATCGATTGAAATCTTGTTAATGAAATCTACTAAGTGCCTTGACCTTATGTATGTGCTGGCTTATGTATTCTACTTATGTATGACCGAAGTATGTGCTGGCTTGTAAAAAAAGTTTTCGAAATATTCAATACAAATAAAAAAATAAACAGTCACAGCTTGGTCACAGCATATAAAATAATTAATCGCATCAGATGTCACAAAATGAGGGTAGAAGAAAAATTAATTTGAAGTAACTGCTGTAAAAGTTTTACAACTCACTTCAGAACCTAACTGCACGTGGTAAGTAAAAAATTATTAAAACTAATACCCTTTAATTTTCATTATACAATTACCTTTTTATTAAAACACAATACTAACATTTACGATGTTTGTTTACATAGGTTACGATCATGGAAAACCCAGACAATCAGAAAGATATGATGTACCCGGTGATTTTTATACCGAAAAACTGCACAAATCTCCAAACAGAGTGCGAGGCGACGGACAATGTGTTCATAGATTTGAATATAACATCATTGGACACGGAGGGCAACGAGATGAGTATATACAACGGGTTCTGTAACGTTAAACTTGTGGATAGCTACGATGTGAACATCCAGGAGGTAGATTCCACGCAGCCAGAGTGTTTGGACATATCGTCCGAGGTCCAAATACCGAACTCCTCCTACAACCAATCCCAGGTATGGATAGACCCAGCCAGGAGTCCCTTCGTTTATAACAATTACGAAGGAGTAGTTCAGGAGCAGTACGTCCATAACTCCAACCACAGCAACGCTCGCATCACCGTGGAACAGCACAACACGTACATCACCCAAAACGTATACAACTATACGGAAATAAACGATTATCCCGATCAATTCGAACACAAGAAGTTCAGGAAGGTACACATGAGTGAACTGAACCAAACAATAGATCAGTTGTACAAAGATGATGAAATAGAATGTGTACAGCTGGATGATTGTACTGAAATAATCGAGGAAGACACAGTTGCAGAGAGTGAATCCAACAAAGACAACGGGGCTCTCAAGCAGCTGATGTCGACGGAGATCCAGCCTGTGTCCAAGCAGCAGAAGACAATTTTGTACGTCGGTAACGACTCCCAGTACGGTCAGACCATACAGAATATTGCTATCAATGACCCCAGTGTCGAATGCGTGGATAACGTTGAGGATGAGCAGGAATACGTTGGTGAGTGTTTGTTATATACTCGTAATAGCTTGTTTATCGCGTTTCAAATGAGAATAGGAACGTCAATGACTTTTTTCTGTTAAATATCACTTGAAAAGTGCGATTTCAAGAAAAACTTATGTGCATATAAATATTAATAGTCTTGCATCGAATTTAAATAAAAACGTTAAATAGGAATCAATTATCTAAACATAAATTTAACTATCATATTAGGTCTAAATTCGAAACAATATGGCGCCGACTCGATCCTATTCTCATTTGAATAGCACTATACATATTAGTATAGGTACATATTAGATGGGGAGTAGGGTAGCCGTACCTAGATAGACTTATGGCCGCACTCAGAACAGAGCAGCTTCGGATCTACGATTTTTTCGAACCGGGGCAAAAACTTCGTTGTCCCTTCATTCAGTGCCGGTTCTAGCATTACCAGCGCCGTGGGCGATTATATTGTTTAAAATTCTTGTCTCAAGGATTTGGCGCTCCTATGAAACTGCCGCCCGGGGTAAGTGCCCGGGTTTGGGGTTTGGATCCGGGGCTGACTCGGAGACATTTAAATTTTAATGTCCGCTCCGCGAATGTCGTTGTGACTAACGGCCTGGAAGTATAATAGTAGGTGTTGCTTGTACCCGTTTCAACCTTTCTATCTATAACTATTTGTTAAAAACTTCGTCATTCAATCATTTGCCGGGTTTTCGCGATACAAATTTGACGTTTCTAACAAATAGTTATAGATGATATTAAGTTATTGAAACGGGCCGAGTTATCATCCTTATCCATCCACCATCATCATTAAAAGTATTTTTTAATTCTTTTGTTTGTTTCTCTGTTAACAATGATAACGTTAGACCGTAGACGTGTTAAGTGAAGTTGAATTTTCTTAAAATAAACGCAACAGTTTTAAGCAGGACAGAGGACATAACATTTTAATGCTTTGCTACTTATCTATCTATAATAGGAAAAGTTTGTTTGTTTGTTTGCATCGAATAGGCTCCGAAACTACTGGACCGATTTTGATGAAATTTGGCACTGATGTAGAGTAGACCACGGGGAAAGACATAGGCTACTTTTTATCATGGAAATTTTACGGTTTCTGCGAAATTAACTTTTGCGCACACATCTAGTATTTCATCCAACTAAAGTAACTTATAAAGTTAAAACATAGGTATTGTGTAAAATCCAAAATTACATTTAAGTCTAAAATTTAAAACTTGTCTGCAGCTCGTTCAGAGTTATTTTGCTTCGGGAGTTTTATGAGAGTGATTAATTTGTCGTCGGCGAAAGAGTCCTGTTGGCTGTTCCTGTCACAGGGAAAAATAACTTTGAATTGAACCTCTGAACCTATTCTCCATGCTCTGAACGGTCTGTAGACTGTCATATTTAAATAATCAATAATAATATATATTAGACGCTTCACGCCACGTCAATCTGGTCCCGTGGTAAGTTCTCGAAGAACTTGATGTGTTACGAGTTACGACTTACGGGGTACTAGACAACGGAAATATATTTAATACTTTTATATTAATATTATACCTACACATATTTAAGATTTTTATTATATTATACACATATTTAATACACATCCATGACCCAGGAACACAGAAAAACGTTTTGTTCCCGAAACCGGGTTCGAACCCGCGACCGCTTGAGCACCAACACGCTCAACCATTGAGCCACAGAGGTCGTTCACACACAATAAGCCACAATTTTATTTTTAAATAATTTATTTTAGCAGGATAAATATTTATAAACATTTTTAAATAATACTTCTCATTAGGGGTGAATGAAGAACGAATGGAGAACGAAATAAAAATAACTGCCTATATACAACGAACACAATACTTTTGTAATATTTTTTAAAACTTTTTTTTTAAATTATATTTATTATTGTTAACAGAAAACAATCAAAGCAACAAAAAGAAATATCAATGCGATAAATGCAAGCAAATATTCTACAATCTAGCCACTTTTAAACGTCACGCAGTCAGCAACCATAGCCATAAATTGCCAATTATTGATACAGACACGATGACTGAAGTCAAATTTATTTGCTCCCAATGTGGTAAAAACTTTAAAAGCCAGGAGAAATTCGAGTTGCACTGTGTAGGACATGGCGACCCAGATCTAGAATGTGACAAATGCAAAAAGGTGTTCGCATCAAAATTCACCCTTCGCACCCACCTCAAAATTCACAACAGAAAATTCTCGTGCGATCACTGCCCAAAATCCTACACTAGCGATGATGATTTGAGAAATCACATGGCAAAAATTCATTTTATATTTACATGTAACCAATGCGACTTCACGTCGAATAATTACTCGGCGTTGGACCTGCATAAAGACGTTCACAAGGTGAACAATATCATAAGCGATACGGAATCAGCCGTGTCTATGGCATCATCAAGTAACCATTCCATAGAACTCGACGAGGACGATGATGTGGAGGAGTTCCTCAGCAGACACGAGCAGATCGAGGAAGCGGAGTCAGTCATAGCAAAAGTTATAAACAATGAGATCTTCCTTCTGCACGCGAAAAAGGCGAGAAAGCATCGGAAGTATAACAAGGTACGTAGATAATTTCTTTATACTACTAGTAGTAGTATTGATGTACATTAGATGGGTTATTGATAAAGAGCATATTAAAAGTAAAGTGGTTGAGCGTGTTGGTGCTCAAGCCGGGGGTCGCGGGTTCGAATCCCACCGAAGAAACAAAGAATTTTTCTGTGTTCCTGGGTCATGGATGTCTATTAAATATGTGTATAATATAATAAAATCTTAATTTTGTGTATAGTTTAATAAGTATTAAATATATTTCCGTTGTCTGGTACCCGTAGCACAAGTTTTTCGAGAACTTACCACGGGACCAGATTGACATGGTGTGAAGCGTCGTCGTCGATTTTCGTCGTATATTTCTGTGTATTTTGGATAAGAGCATTCAGCTGATTGACCTTCAAATTAATTGGATAAGGATCGCGACATTCGAGTAGCTGATCACTAATGGATCCTGAATTGGATTGATTGAATATATCGCTCTCTTTCTTATTGTGTATTTCAATTGTTCAAGTATCTTCGTTATTTTTTATATTTTAAGTATTACAAAAAGGGTTTGAGATTGTTTATTATCGTGTTGTATAACATAGAATATACGAAAAAAATGTTTTAATCAACATGCCAATTAGGTATACCAAAATATTTAATAGTATATTTCCTTTCATTTTGCTTCTTTGTGTAAACTGTTTCCAAGTTAACGATTAAGCATATTAAAATATTTATAATTCATATTATTAAGTATTATTATCTAAAATCACAAACAGAGATCTAATCTTTTTTTTAATTTGTAAACATTTTAATCTTCACTTAATGAGTAATGAATGAAATGAATGAGTTATTGGTTCACATATCCTTGAACGAGACAGCTGTATGTACGGAATTAATGTGTGAATTAATTTCACTATCAAAACTTTCATGGACGTGAGTAAACTACCATAGACAAAATATTAGATGGAAATGTTGTACCTATATTTTAGCAATTACGAGAATGATAGAAATAAGCAATTTTATAACAAATCTTGATTAGTTTTATTCGTTAAGATTTCATTGAATCATATAATTAAATGTATCTGAAAGTCTATTAACATTTCTAGATACATATTGTTATTAGGGGATCGAAGACCGGACATATTTAAAAAAACCGGGTTTTTCGGTCCCAGCCATCTTCAAAACCGGGTACCCGGGTTTTTTCGGGTATTTCGGGTTTTTTGTTGATTTTGTAGAATTTTGTTAGGAATGTCCTAAAATTAACTTTTATCAGCTGCTTTCTGTTGTAACAACGTAATACTGGTAAAATGTGTTCCCACCATAAACATTTTCATGTAAAGTAATTAATAATTTCACAAACTTTACACCTTAGTCAAAATACGTTGCCTGACGAAATGGCCAAGCCACATAATTTGACTAAAGTGTAGAGTTTGTAAAGTTAGGCTTGTAGAGTTAAGGCGTGTAGAAACAGAAGTGCCTTGCCGGCCTTTTAGGAGGGAATACGCTGCCTTCTTGAAGGTGTGCAGGTCGTAATGGTCCGGAAATACTGTTGGCGACAGTTGGTGATGAGGATGATAAATATTTTGTCCCTTCGAACGATAGCGAAAAGTTGCAGCAGGTATAAGTCCGAACAACTCCTCGGAGCACTCCCCGTAATATAACATAATATGATGCAGAGCGATGCTCATTTCTACGTAGCTCTAAGGAGTAAAGCCTGTTTGAAATACTATGGCAGTCTACAATTCGAGCGGCCCTTCGTTGGATACGATCCAGAGGGAGAATCTGGTACTTTGGCGCTCCTGCCCAGAGATGAGAACAATATTCTATGTGAGGCCGAACCTGTGCCTTATAGAGTTGTAGGCGTTGGACCGGACTGAAATACTGCTTTGACCTGTTCAGAACACCAACCTTCTTGGAGGCTAACTTGGCCTTGCCCTCCAGATGATATCGGAACTAGACCTCGCTCGATATGCTAACACCAAGTATTCCGATGTTGGAGGTGACAGTTATGGGTATGTTTTCAAAATGAGGACATACGACCATCGGTAACTTATTAGCGATGAACGCGCAAACTTGTGTCAGAGGTGTTGAATTGGACTAAGTTAAGTCTACCCCATTCAGAGATCTTCTCCAATGAATTCTTAATTTGAGAGACAAGTTCGTTTCGACTCTCAATGACGTTTTGCCGAGAGATGTTCGGGCGACCTGTATATAAGGCATCACCCGTACTGTCGTCATCACATAATATTATCATTGATATGCATTATGCAGTATGAACAGGGCAGGCGATAGCACACTAATGCTGTCTACCAAGATGCCAGGACTGTGCCATAAGAGCAGGTGAGCCGAAAAAGATGCGTTAAGACCGGTGCCAACTCTGGAGCACACATTTTTAACACAATGGGACGGATTCCGTTAGGCCCACTCGATTTTTGGGTATCATGGGAACGGAGAGCAATTCGCACTGAGCGCTGATGGAACCGAATAATAAATTATACCAAGTTATGAAGGTCCAAAAAATCGACGAATCGCTTCGAGAAAAGGTAGTCTGGTCCCTTGCGCTTCGCTCACTCGTCCTGGCGGGGCGGAGGCACTACCGTGCCCTCAAATGTACTACATACAACATGAAAACATTATAACTATTGTTCTAAAATTCTACATTGACAATCACAAGCCACTATAACGTTCGGTTTGTGACTGTAACTGTTATAAACTGTTGTAAAATTTCATAATGAAAAAAAGCTCGAAAAAACCGAAAACCGGTTTTCAATATTTTGAAAACCGGGTTTTGTTGTATGCCCAAAAACCCGGGAAAACCCGGGTTTTCGGTTTCGGGTAAAACCGGTCTCGATGCCCTAATTGTTATATTGTATAAAAAATTTAATTTTCTCATACTGCTATAACCCGTAAATTATTGTTTTAAAAAGTAGGTTTATGTTAAATATTTAGGATTTGTCAGTATAACCAACCTTTCTTTCTTGTCTATTTTCATTTGTAAGTAATAGTTGAATTATCATTTCAGAAATGTGAAGTATGCCAAAAAACCTTTGACCGTGTTGGTGATCTCAAGAGGCATCTCATAGAACATGTGATTAGAAGTACATTGGCCAAAACGCCGATCAGCAAAAATGGAACTCTCACAATATTATGTGAGGTGTGCCAGAAGGAAACCTTCACAAAGATAGATAAATATAAAGCCCATTTAAGAGAGCACGCAAAGCTGACAATCTATAAATGTACCTTTTGCGATAAGTCCTTCAGTGACTCCAGCAACTTTTCAAAGCACAAAAAGATTCATGGTGCCACATTCTTCCAATGTGACCTTTGCCAACGTAAGTTTAACTCTAAGAGGATGATCGCCCAGCACATGGAATATCACAGGAACCATGCCCCGTTACCTTGTTTCTACTGCAACAAGATGTTTCACTTCGAGTCTATGCTCAATAAGCATATCAAATTCGCTCACATGCAGGAAACTTCGAAGTTCCGCTGTCGCTTCTGTCATGAATATTTTAGGAGTTTGAAAGAGAAATGGGATCATGAGTGGAAAATTCATAACGTAAGGAAAATTATTGTGGACTGTCTGATCTGCGGGGCGAAGTTTAGGAAGTATTCCGAATTGAAACGACATTGTAACAATATACATGAAGTGGAAATACCGTTGGCAAAAAGTATAATGGGCAACGCATATGTAGCCAGAAGAAAGTAGATAACAATCATAGCAGGTCTATGATATAAAACTATATTTGTTTTATTTATATTTTATTTACCTACTTTTAAAACTTTGATCAGGTTTTTATTTTTGTAAATGTTTTTTGTACTTAATTTATTTTTTTGTAAGTATGTAACTGTTCCGTTTTCGTTCTTTTGTATGTGCAACAGCAAAAGCTATTGATTTTTATAACAATATTTAAAAATGTATTTGTTTAAGATTATGTATTTTTATAAAAGTTACTAATAAGTGAAAATGTACATAATTAAAAATCAACGATCTAAATTTTCAGGTATCACAGGGTATCACAGATGGAATTAATATAATATGAAGTTATATTATAATATACCATTTAATAAACTGTTACGACATTTTTAATGATGTTACTCTCTAAAATACTTTCATATTGTTGTTTAGTTCGAGTAAGACAAAAATATGATACATATATTTTTTTACAAAAATAATAATTTATAAGCTAAACTTGTAACTACATACTCATGTAACTACTTATACAAAATTACTTCGTGTTTTGTAATAGCTATAATTAATTTATTAGGATAAATCATGAATTTGTTATACAAATTACAAACAAATTTCCAGTAAAAATTTAGGTGTGCTGTAAGTTGTACCTAACACCAGCTATGTAGTTGTTTTATACATTTTTTTTAAATCAGATGCAAAGTAAGTGAGCTTTTCTTTTCGTTTTGTTAATCATATTTTGTTAAAAACAATAATAATAATATACTAGGTACCTATGTAATGTGTTTTTGTTTTTTTTTTTCCATTATTGCTGTTTTTTTTTTCTATCAATTTAGTAGCTTTTCAAATTAAATTATTAGTACTTATTAGAACATAAAAAATCAGCAATAAAATATGTTGTAGTTCGGTCAAGAGTTGAATGATTTACGGGGACACGCGAACGACCTTGGCGAACCGGCAACGGCACATGCGCATCGCGGGTTAGCCATAGACAATCTCGGTCTTCGTTCGTACTTCGTTATTCGTTCATTCGCTCACAGTCCGCGAGGCCACGGTTGGCGTTGGTCGTGTATTTCGTTAAATAAATACACATCGGAGTCTGTAAATAGAAAATTTCAGTTTATAATTATTACCTTCAGTTTTATGAAATAGAATAAACGTTACCAGTTATATTTGTTCGTTATCCGAAGAGGAAAGGACCATTTTAGCCGGCAGGTCAGTATTGGATAATCTAAAGATCACGTTTTCCTACAGTTAATAGATAGACTACAATACGTTTGTTTTTTACGTTTGTTTATATTTTTAATGTGTACGTGCGCGTCATGGATTGCAATATTGACATTATACAATAAACAACTAATAAGCTAATTGGAACAACTCTTGAAGGTAAATGGTCAGATTGCGTAAATGTGTTATTAATATTATACTCTATTTATAATATAATATTAATATATAAATATCACATTCAGACAGCACAAGATTTATGCTTTACAATAAGTTAATTATTGTAATATCCTCGTGAAATTAAATCTACCTACTCATAGCCATAGGAAGTACATTATCAATGTAACCTGTAAACTTTGAGCATCCAACCAAACCTGTAATTACACACTAGTCCGACCGAAAGTTCGGTTTCTGTTTCGGTTTCGGCCGACTGCCGAGTTTCGGCCAAAAATCAAGTTTCGGCGGCAGTTTCGGTTTCGGCGAAACTGATTTCGGAAGTTTTCGTGCACGCTCGCCTAACTTCGTTTCTTGCGGCAACGCTTTGACAACGCAACTGAATTTGAAAACATAATTAGAATATAATTAATATTTTTTTAATATTAAATTAAATTAACGATTACAACAAAATTAATATACCGTGTTTCCATTTTATGTCCTAATAAGCAGAATAATGGATAAAATGCACCAAATTTCAGTATTTTAAGGAATTTTCTACTTGACCACGTGAGTTTCGGTTTCGGCCGAAACTGAAGCCACGGCCGAATATTCGGTTTCAGTTTCGGTTTCGGCCGGAAAACCAGTTTCGGTCGGACTCTACTGTAAACATATTCCGTGATAGTAAATTAAACCATATTATTAGCATAAATCCTATACAATAGTAACAATTTTGCAATAAAACACAGATTTATAGTTTGTGTTAGAAATTCAAACTTTGTTGACTTCCACAAGTTAGGTTAGATAGGTAATTTGACGTTTATCATTTCTTTAATTTCATTCAATCAAAATGTAGATCGTAACTTGTTAACCCTCGTACACACGAGAGTTTTTTAGTAGTCGCGACAGAAAAAACGGCACTGCAAATATAAGCCTGACCAGTGGTCACAGACGTGCTGAATTCCTTCCTGAATTTAAGAATCCAACATTCAGACACCAAGTTACACACATATCATAACTTAAAATTCATATTAGCACGGCCATTAACTACTGAACGGATTTTGATAAAACTTGGTATGGTAGTAACTAGTTTAAGCACCCCATATATTATATGGGTGATTTCAAAACATAAAATGAAATTTTCTGTTTCAGACATACCTATTTTGCTTTAGTTTAAATTTAAAACAACAACAAAAACAGATTATCCTTTTAATAAACGGTAACCTATAGCATCGTTTCTTAACTTGGGGGATCGAGTTTGTTTTTAAAGGTGGTCGCAGTCTGTTGAAAAATAATAAATACAAACTACATATACCTATTCGTATTTTGAACGAATCTTTTGTATCTAACGTCGAACTTTACATTTTGGTTTCTCCGTGAGTCACGAGTCGCGACATAAAAAAGGTTGAGAAACGATGACCTATAGAAATTGTGTTTATTATTTAATTTACAAGTACGTGTGTCTATATTCTATAGAAATATATGGAAAGCTGTGCGTTCTTTTCTCAATTCTGTAGATGTATTAGCGCACAGTTCTATTTACAATGCTGTTTTTACTGTCATGTCGCGAGTCGGGAACTCGCGACCACTAAAAAACGCTCGTGGGAACATACCCTTAGGGTTAGTTCACAGTCTTAAGAACAGCGTTTCCCAATTGCCGGGTCGCGACCCGATACCGGGCCATCAAATAAAATACCGGGTCGCAACATTCCCGCCTTGTTTTGAAACCAATACTTTCTATCAATCGACGCATCTTAAATATTCATAAGCGGTAAGCCGATACCAAATATGTAAATGGTCATTACTTATTATGAAATTGGCGTTTTGTAAAGGAGGAACAGAAATAGCTTTGAGGGCGCTTAGGACTGCCCCGTCGGAGTTGAATTTTTTCCCTTGCAAAAAGTTATCCAAATTTCGAAAAAAATTGTAATCTTTTGGAGCAAGGTCCGGGTAGTACGGTGGATGTTTTAGACATTACAATTGAAGCTCCTCTAGTTCGGTAGCCGTCTGTTGTGCAGTGTGTGGTCTAGCGTTGTCCTGAAGCACCTGGCCTAGGGCGAATGACCTACCTCGGTTGTTTAGCATTAGCTTTTCTATCATGATTTGCAGTTGCTAGCAGTGACAATAGACATCTGCCGTAATCGTCTGGCCAGATTTCGATGTAAAACATTCTTCATTGTTGTGCCGGTTGAGTAATGTAACGCAGCAGTCGACGCGCGTTTGTCGGTTTGCTGCACTCAATTCATGAGGTACCCACCCACCTTTCAAGCTTTTTCACCTTCCCAATTTACTTCAAGTGGATTAAAACAGTTTTATCACTAACACCGCAGCCTGCAGCAGCTAATTCGGACATGGTTTGCGATGGATGCGCTTCCACAATAGCCTTCAATTCTTCATTATCAACTTTGGTCTCCGGCCGTCCGCAGGGCTTGTTCTGTAGGTCGAAATTTCCAGAACGAAAACGTTGGAACCAAAAAGAAATAAGGTCGCGGAGCCACTCTTTGCTATTAATGTATAGAGCACTAAACCACAGAATATTGTGTTATTACTATTTTAGCTATTGCATAGCTTTTATCGCGGGCTTTGAGCGCGGCGACCGAATCAATGAATACCGTAACGAAAATAAAACCTAACACCGCGTCAATGGGACCACCATTGACGCGGTATTTTCCAGATTAGGGGCCATCTATAAATTACGTCACACGTTAAGGGGGAGGGAGAGGGTCGACGAAGTGTGACATTGTGTGACAAGGGGGTAGGAGGGGTTCTAGATTTTGTGACGTCACATTTCAAAATCTATTTTAATTTGTGTTAAGGACCGTATTCGGAGACGCGCCTCGCGAAGTTTAGGTTTTTAGCGCTACTCTCACAACGATCGAGCCTCGCGCCACAGTATAAAGAACAGTAAACCATCTGCATACAAACGTGCCGCGTTTCGGTTTAAATCCGCAATTCCGCACGCATGCACACACCTCGTATAATAATTTTCAAGAACACCAGCCAGCGGGCTTAGCATGGCGATCCGAAGAAATAAATTTAAGGAAGAAATATTTTATCCAAATAGTGAGTTGCAAAATAGTTCTTAATGTCGCCAAGACAAGGTTGCCAATAGAAATCAACATTTCTAAACAGACATATTATCTAGTTTTAAAATGGCTGTCGGGAAATCTTCTGTGAGAAAAGAAAGAGAAAATTCGGGAAGAAAAGAAAGATTGTTTCCAAACGACAATGCATCGACCTTGCTGCCTTACAATAAGACCTATTTTGCTACAAATGGTATTAATGTTTCTTCAATCTCTCATTTTGTCGACTCTCCGATGTTTCTGCGATGTGCATGCTAAGCCTGCTGCTCCTTAGCAGAACCGGTAAACCTTCAGGTACCATCGACGAAGTGTCCCAACCCAACACCATACATTTTTTGACCAGACCAATAGTCGTCACCAATACCCCAAAGACTTCGAGAGTCAAATTTCAAAATGGCCCCAAAAATCTCAAAAGTGGGGCCATTTAACCGGAGACACTTTTTTCTTCATAGTGTTTTCACCATACGTCAAATTTCAAAATGGCCCTAAAATTCAAAAGTGGGGCCATTTAACTGGAGACACCTCCATAGTATTTTCAATTTCAAAATGGCCCCATTCACCATACGTCAAATTTCAAAATGGCCCCAAAAATCTCAAAAATGGGGCCATTTAACTGGAGACACGTTTTTCTACATAGTATTTTCAATTTCAAAATGGCCCCAAAAATTTCAAAAGTAGGGCCATTTAACTGGAGACACTTTTTTCTCCATAGTGTTTTCACCATACGTCATATTTCAAAATGGCCCCAAAAATCTCAAAAGTGGGGCCATTTAACTGGAGACACTTTTTTTCTCAATAGTGTTTTCACCATACGTTAAATTTCAAAATGGCCCTAAAAACCTCAAAACTGGTTCGCGGAAATTGAACGAACGACACATGCTTAGTGCACAACGCCGACCGCATTTTCCTGTCCTGTTCTGTCCTGTTGACCTGTCGCGAGTTTAAGTCCTGATCGAAATCCATTCCACAAGTCCAAAAACAATTTTCGAAAGGTTTCGTGAGAAGGCTATTGGAGGGGTCAAAAAAAATTTTTGAGGGGGGGGGGGTGTGTCTTGACGTTTTTGAGGTATTTAGGGAATCTGATGGAGCCAAATTATAGGGATCGTTCTCCCGATTCCAATGATACCTCACTCGGGGGGTCTAGGGGTCCAGATGACTGAGATATGCCTCGAGGGGATTTGGGGGGGGGGAGAGGGGGGGGAAAGGTTTCGTGAGAAGGCTATTGGAGGTGTCAAAAATTTTTGAGAGGGGGAGGGGGGTTCTTGAGGTTTTTGAGGTATATCCCGGGTCCCGTTGGGAATTTAGGGGATCTGATTAAGCCAAATTATAGGGCTCGTTCTCGCGATTCCAATGATACCTGACTCGAGGGGTCTAGGGGTCCAGTTGTCTGAGATATGCCTCGAGGGGAATTTTTGGGGGGTGGGGGATGGGGGGAGGTTTCGTGGGAAGGCTATTGGTAAGGTCAAAAAATTTTAGAGGGGGAGGGGGGTTACATTGTATAGGGGGTGGGGTTTTTGGTGTGGAGGGTTGTTGGGTTTGGTTGATTGATGATGAGAGAGAGAGAGAGAGACAGAGAATCACACCGCACGGCTTACAACAATGGCAAAAAGTGTCGTTACAACTTTTGGTCTTAATTTTTTCCGTCTCCCTTTTGCAACGCGCCATAAGGAACTTCGTTCCAAAAGAAATATTTACTTGCTCAACAGAACAAATGTACCTACTATTATTAATTATACTGTGGTTCGATCGCGATCTGTGGATGCGGCGTAAAGCGACGTGCTCTCTCCTCGGAGTTGCGTGGCGTACTGACCGCAGCGGGCGCTCGCACATGTATTTGTGGAAACTCGCCAGTTCATAGTAATTTGTATGAAGAATTTGAGCGAAAAAATTGGGCAAGTTTATGATTTCTTAACACAAAATAAGAATATATTTACTAAGAAATAAAGATTTCATCAACTTCTTTATAGTTTTAACTTTATTATTTGATAAAATTAGTTTAATAATTCTTGATAATTACGACTCAGTTATTATAATACGGGAGTGCGATTTACACGTTTTCAGTGATATTCAGTTTTTTTTTTACACTTATCCATAAATATTATCTTAAATTCGAATGTTTCAGCGGCTAGTAACATTCATTAACTAGCCGTGTGATTTTTTTCAAGGTTGTGGAGTATCTTTTTCTGTATAATTCTCTTATATTCCCGACCCTCGATTGCCGTATAGGGCCCTTAAGTAAAAAATGAAACGTTAACCAATTGACACAACGAATTTTCCTAACATTAAGAGCATTGATCGGCGCGAGACTCAGATTTCACGAAAAACGCTACTTTTCAAATGCGTCTATATCTAACAAAAACTGGTTATTCTGATTTTTACATGAAAAAAAACACTAGGAAATATTGTATTCTAATTTTTCACTTATCATTTATTTTAAAATAATTTCAAACTTTTGAATAAAACTGACAAAACTAACCAGAAGTTTTTACAACTTTAGGTTCAGGGGCAATTTCAAAACATATAATAGCTAAAACCGCTTACATTTTTTAAAAACAAAAAATCTTTACAAACTTGTTTGATCCTCTTCCAGATTATCTCTTTGTCAGATTATTTTTATATACGTTTCTATCTCATAAAAATACAATTTAAAGAATGCGAAATTATCAGGAATTATAGTTATTTAAAATGATGATATTTATGTATTTTACTCGCTACTTTTGTTTCTTACTTACATAATCTATGAGAAGAACCTTTTATCTTTAATATGCTATTTAAATTTTTAACTAAATTAGTTTGACGAATTTTATATGATTTTTTGAAACTACTAAATAAATCGAGGCGCACGAGCGTTTACAAATACTGTTGTAAATGCTCGTGCGCCTTGATAAATACAGTAGTTTTAAAAATTCATATAAAATTCGTCAAACTAATTTAGTTAAAAATTTAAATAGCATATTAAAGATAAAAGGTTCTTCTCATAGATTATGTAAGTAAGAAACAAAAGGAGCGAGTAAAATATATAAATATCATCATTTTAATTTTTTTTTTTTTTTTTTATGAAATAAGGGGGCAAACGAGCAAACGGGTCACCTGATGGAAAGCAACTTCCGTCGCCCATGGACACTCGCAGCATCAGAAGAGCTGCAAGTGCGTTGCCGGCCTTTTAAGAGGGAATAGGGTAATAGAGGAGGGTAGGGAAGGGAATAGGGTAGGGGATTGGGCCTCCGGTAAACTCACTCACTCGACGAAACACAGCGCAAACGCTGTTTCACGCCGGTTTTCTGTGAGCCCGTGGTATTTCTCCGGTCGAGCCGGCCCATTCGTGCCGAAGCATGGCTCTACCACGTAACAAAAACTATAATTCCTGATAATTTCGCATTCTTTAAATTTTATTTTTATGAGATAGAAACGTATATAAAAATAATCTGACAAAGAGATAATCTGGAAGAGGATCAAACAAGTTTGTAAAGATTTTTTGTTTTTAAAAAATGTAAGCGGTTTTAGCTATTATATGTTTTGAAATTGCCCCTGAACCTAAAGTTGTAAAAACTTCTGGTTAGTTTTGTCAGTTTTATTCGAAAGTTTGAAATTATTTTAAAATAAATGATAAGTGAAAAATTAGAATACAATATTTCCTAGTGTTTTTTTTCATGTAAAAATCAGAATAACCAGTTTTTGTTAGATATAGACGCATTTGAAAAGTAGCGTTTTTCGTGAAATCTGAGTCTCGCGCCGATCAATGCTCTTAATGTTAGGAAAATTCGTTGTGTCAATTGGTTAACGTTTCATTTTTTACTTAACACAAATTAAAATAGATTTTGAAATGTGACGTCACAAAATCTAGAACCCCTCCTACCCCCTTGTCACACAATGTCACACTTCGTCGACCCTCTCCCTCCCCCTTAACGTGTGACGTAATTTATAGATGGCCCCTAATCTGGAAAATACCGCGTCAATGGTGGTCCCATTGACGCGGTGTTAGGTTTTATTTTCGTTACGGTATTCATTGATTCGTTCGCCGCGCTCAAAGCCCGCGATAAAAGCTATGCAATAGCTAAAATAGTAATATAAAAATAATCTGACAAAGAGATAATCTGGAAGAGGATCCAACAAGTTTGTAAAGATTTTTTGTTTTTAAAAAATGTAAGCGGTTTTAGTTATTATACGTTTTGAAATTGCCCCTGAACCTCAAGTTGTAAAAACTTCTGGTTAGTTTTGTCAGTTTTATTCAAAAGTTTGAAATTATTTTAAAATAAATGATAAGTGAAAAATTAGAATACAATATTTTCTAGTGTTTTTTTACATGTAAAAATCAGAATAACTAGTTTTTGTTAGATATAGACGCATTTGAAAAGTAGCGTTTTTCGTGAAATCTGAGATTAACACCCCAAACGAGACGAAAGGGTTGCTATGCCAGTTATAAATAATTTAAAGGAGTGGGTTCAAAATCCATGGACTCAAGATGATTGTTTGATCTTTATTTAATATTAAAAATAAAATCGAAAACAAAGTAGAAAACGATTAATTATCGTTTTCTGTTTTGTTAATTTCTAACAAATTTGATTTGATGTTTATTTTATTAAAAATCATTTAAGGCGCTCTTACCCTAGAAATACGCTTCTTTCAAAAAATTTTTGAGACGAATGGATACATTTTAGTTCAGCAAAAAAATATATGTTAACTTTGATCATATTTGCTAGGGGACCTTCGTTTTCAAAACACGTTATCTGAAAAATTTCTCGATAAAAAAAAATCATAAAGTAACCATTAAAATAGAAATTCTTGGAGTTGTAACTGTATTATTTGTGAACAAAAATGAGAAAATTATTTGCAGTTTCGTAAAACATAATAAAAGGAAGGGAATTGTTGTTTTGATTTTTCGTATCGAATGTGATATTTGTTAGTATTAATTTATTTCAATGATAAATAATTCGTACGAGTCGAATGAAACATCGCGAAATGGCGACCTGTCATTCCTTCTCTTTTATATCTATTGAATAAGACAGTACCGGCTTAGGCCTCTTGCTAATGAGACGTATGTCAAATTTTTCCCCTCTTTTCTGCTCAAAAATTATACGAATTTATTGTTGAAAGTCCGTTCAAATTTATTTTACCTCTGACTTGACCTTTATGTCGTCTGCATAAAGGTCAAGTCGAGGGTAAATATTAGTTTTTCTTTCGTCGTGTAATACTTATAACATATGCGTAATTTCGCTACCTGACGTAAGAAGCTCGATAGCCCTTTGGCTTTTTGCGTTGTTGCGACCAATTGGTCTCGGGTTCGAATCCTGGTCAGACGATTTTTTTTCCTTTTTTTTTTGTCAGTGCGACAAAAAAAAAAGGAATAAAACTCCGAGCAATGCTTGTTTTCCCAGTAATAAAAGTATATGGTTAATTATGTGCTTATTTTATTATTAGTTACTTTAAGTTGTTGTAAATATTAGTGTAGATTATATTATAAAAATATGAAAATATTGTATTCGATGAATGTCCAAATTTTTTGTCCAAAGTTTTAAGATGGAGGTAAGTACAAAAACTCTTTATAAGTAGGTACTAGGGAGACCGAGCTTTGGTCGTAGTTTTAGTACAACGATAAAAATTAATAAAAAATAAATAAAAACATATTAAAGAAAAACAAAGACAATATAAGAATCACAAAAATAATATTTATCTTACCGGGATTTGAACTCACCACCAAAAATCAAACGTCGGTACGCAAACCGAGCTGCCAGTCAGACTGACGTAAAATATCCGAAATTATTAATATAATTTATTACACGATGAAAGAAAAAACATATTTGATTCAAAATTGACAACATTGATTGACAACAGAATGAGTAAATATACCTAAATAATATTATTCTGTTGGTTTGTAAAGTTTATACATATAATAATTATATCAATTATTATAATCAATTCTAATTCTAATCACCATGAGCAGATATTAGGAACATGACGTATTCAGTAATATCTACGTTTATTTTTTACTAGCTTTTGCCCGCGACTTCGTCCGCGTAATGGTTTCCATACAAAATTTTAACCCCTTTGTTACACCCGTAGGGGGCGAATTTTCAAAAATCCTTTCTTAGCGGATGCCTACGTCATTACAACTATCTGTATGCCAAATTTTAGCAACATCTGTTTAGTAGTTTCGGTTGTGCTTTGATAGATGAGTTAGTCAGGTTTGCCTTTTATATATTTAGACTAGGTGTTGCCCGCGACTTCATGCGCGCAAAAGGAAATCTCGATGGAACCGTACATTTTTCGGCAATAAAAAGTATGCCTATGTGCTAACCCGTTGTCTATTCTATATCTGTCCTAAATTTCATCAAAATCGTTCCAGTAGTTTCGGAGCCTATTCAATGCAAACAAACAAACATACAAACAAATAAACCTTCTCTCTGTATTATATTAGTAATAGATTAAATAAAACAATATTTACAATTAATATGATGTAGCCGAAGAGACTATTTGGTTAAACCACAAATGTCAGAAACTAGGTATTTGAAATTGATTTTTTTTTGTCAGATAACCGAAGTTTCATGTACCTATATAGAAGGGGAATATTTGATATTGAATTTTATTGTGTATTTATGTATTGTATAAAATCAGTCGATAAAATTTAGCTTTGTGCTACGCGAACAAAGTTGCGGGCAAAAGCATATTTAGATTTTGTAATCGCTGAAAAATGCGAAATAGGTATATACAATTTTGAAATGTCGTTCTAGTAAGAAACGTCAATGTATGTAATATGTCATAATGTGTATTGTGTAATGTGTTACATGTTGTAGTGCGTATTCCGCAGTACTTCGACCGCATATTATAATAATACCACAGTGTAATAAAGAGATACAGTGGTCCAACGCGTTTGAAGTCGCGCGAAATGCCGCTTTTGTGTAGGTATTCGTCATTGCTGCAGGGTTGTCACAATAATGTGTTTTATTATAATCTGTTCTACATTTTGTGTAGGTATTCGTAGTATGTGTATGTAGAGTACTAGGAATAAAACAAAAAAATATATATAGAAGTATTAATGAAGAGTTTTATTATAAAAAATACAAATGTGTATACAAAAGCTCAGGGTTCGCATGATATATTATATCAATTGATATATATCGGATATATATCATGATATATTATATCAATTGATATTTATGTTTAAAAATGTAAAATAATGTTTTAAATGTAAAAAATCTTACATCAAGTCATAGTCTAAATACACAGGTCTTATTTTCCGAGAGTTTCACAAGCCTAGGTCATCAAAAACTTGCTATTTGACACGACATTAACTAATCATTAGGCTTATGACACCCACGTGACCCCCTGTTTTTCGGAAGAAAATTCCTTGTTTGTTATTATACTATTGTTATACCATTTATACCATGTGTCAAATTAATTCGACTGATAAAATTAATACACTTTTTTTTCTTCTGGTTATAAACAACAGTCATTTTATGGATTTAAGACTTAAATTGATACTCAAAAGTATCTATCGTTGATTTTTAATTTATTTGAAAACTTTGAATATCAATAATAAATAAATGAGTTTAATTTTACTTCCCTATCTTCAAATTATCAGAGATACAAATTATTTCGATACAACTATTACGAAAAAAACATATCAGAGTATGAAATTTGTATGTAATTTTGAAAATATCAAAAATATCAAAAAATCAAATATATCGGATATATATCAAAGATATCTGATATTTTGATATTTATTATAAATATCGGATATTTACGAACCCTGCAAAAGCTACAAATGCGAAACTGAAACTATTTTCGACATTTGGATTTACTAGTTTTTAGATTGCGATTGTTGAATTTGACGATGTATTTAGTAAATTCTCATACGTAGATACAATTTTATTAAAAATTCTGACGGGAAACAGGCGCATGGTTTTGTATTAAAATTAAACTTCTATAGCTGTTCATATAATTGACCATTGTAAATAAGTACCTACATACAACTCAAACGAAACACTGTCGCAAACCACTTAAAACAATCAAATTAAAAAGCGTCAACCCCGGCTGACGTGTCCCAAGCGAGTGTATGGCAGCTTGGGCTCGCTACCGCCCCTCTCTCACCCCGCACGCCCCGCACGATTGCTCTGTCTAGACGTGTCCGTTGGACGACTGTAGGTAAGTTCTATAGGCTGTGATAATACTAGCTATCCCGGCAAACTTCGTACCGCCTTAGAATTAAATTTGTTGACGTACTGACTACTGACAGTAGCGCCACCTACCAGGTCCAATTGCAAATCTAAACCATTCTCGAATCAACCTGAAGACACACAAAATTTTTCATTAAAATCGGTCCAGCCGCTTAGGAGTTCAGTGACTAAATTGAGCTTTTTTTAGATTTTTTTACCCTTTAACTACTTACTAAAAAGCTTAACTTTCTCAAATCGCAATGACTAAATTTGGCACAAAATTATGAATTAGACTTCTTATAATTGACCTAGACAGAAAATAGACATTTTGAAATATATTAAATTGTAATGAGATTTGAGCCTAGACGCTACGCTTTGCTTTAGGCGGGCAAAATACCGCTAGGCTATGAAGCACATTAAGATTTTACCGAAATTACGCTTTTGTACATTATAGACACATCACTTTGACGTAAATCGCATGAAGCCCCCCGCAGTAACGGGGGCGGCACGTCCCCCACTCATCTCCTTCACCCCCTCGAATACTTCATAGTTGACTACTCACAGCGCCTTAAATATGAAATAAAACAAATTTTAGAACTACTGTTATTCATTATTTCTAGATGTAAATTGTAAAATATGTGACGTCACACTAGGGAGGGAGGGGGTCTCACAAACGTGACCAACTGTGACAAGGGCGGGGGAGGGGGTCAAAAATCATGAAATTCGTGTGACGTAATTTATGGATGGCCCCTTATATAGTTTCTTATTTCAGTTACCATAAACCTATAGTTTTAATTAGAGCTGCCAGGCGTCCGGATAAAGCCGGTAAGTAGTTAGGCTTTTTGTTTGCGTGTCCGGCCAAAATAGACATTGTCCGGCTTGTCCGGATTTTATTAGGATTTTTACATTTTTCAAACGATGCCAATTAACATGTATCCGATTTATTTATATTATATCATTTTTTTCTTGAAAATTGAAATGGCTCGATTTTAGAAACTATTAATTTACCACCGCGCGCCGTATTTATTAATGCTGAGATAAAATACTCAAAAATGTAGGATGTCTGGCTTTTTTACCCAAATGTCCGCCCCAACTGGCTGGTCTGTACGGTTATTAGGTTTGGCAACCTGGCAACCATAGTTTCAATGATATTATAAGTAATTTATTGTTACTAAACTAAACAATCCCCGCGACCCGCGTCGCGCGACCGGTGCGCGGTGAGCGTAGCCAGAGCACCTGATTGGCTGGTTTGCTGGTCGGCTACCTGGACTGGAAGGCAATCTTTAAATACACAATCTAGATTCTAGTGCGGAGCGAGCGTTATTATTACTAACTTGCAGTAGCAGTTAGCTCCCCTGAGCACGGTACATCGCGCCTCGCGGGTCAGCGGGCCGCTATTTACATCCCTCGTCGTCATAGGTCTCAGGGGGTCTCCGGTGACCCCTCGTCATGGTTCAGGGGACACAGTCACTAATGTGTTTACTTCATGTTGTATATTTTTACCGTAGAACAGGGGTGGGCTTATTGCCTGTAAGCTAGACTGGAGTGTACAGAACATCACAATCTACTGATTCTGTAAACTTCATATCTCCATCTGAGTATCTGACACTTATCCACTAGGATAAGTGTCAGATACTCAGATAGTTTATTTGCATGTTCTGTCTCTGTCGCTTGATTTGAAATAAGCAGCGACAAAACTCCCAAATAAGCTATCCGACACGTATTGGAAGATTGTGAAACAGACCATAACCTTTTCTCTATAGAAAGGAAAATGATCTTCTGATGGTAAGCGACTACCGGATCAAAACAAACGTACGTGTAGGTACAGATTAGAGTTGAAACGGAGCTTCATTTTCGCCTTTACAATTGCGGAACTTCCGCAAAAAACCGTACCTCCGTACATTGAAATTAGGGCATCGAGACCGGTTTTACCCGAAACCGAAAACCCGGGTTTTCCCGGGTTTTCGGGCCTACAATAAAACCCGGTTTTCAAAATATTGAAAACCGGTTTTCGGTTTTTTCGAGCTTTTTTTCATTATGAAATTCTACAACAGTTTATAACAGTTACAGTCACAAACCGAACGTTACAGTGGCTTGTGATTGTCAATGTAGAATTTTAGAACAATAGTTTAAAAGGTTTGGTATTGTATGTAGTAGGTACATTTGGGGGCATGGTAGTGCCCCCGCCCCGCCAGGACGAGTGAGCGAAGCGCAAGGGACCAGGGCCCCGATTCTCGTGCTTCAAATATCGGTTCGATTGTCAGTCTGTCCTGCTCGCGCACGCATGATTTGACGCCTGTGTGAATGAGTCAGCGCGAGAAACGAATCGAGATTCGAGTTACGAGAATTGGGGCCCAGACTACCTTTTCTCGAAGCGATTCGTCGATTTTTTGGACCTTCATAACTTGGTATAATTTATTATTCGATTCCATCAGCGCTCAGTGCGAATTGCTCTCCGTTCCCATGATACCCAAAAATCGAGTGGGCCTAACGGAATCCGTCCCATTGTGTTAAAAATGTGTGCTCCAGAGCTGGCACCGGTCTTAACGCATCTTTTTCGGCTCACCTGCTCTTATGGCACAGTCCTAGCATCTTGGTAGACAGCTTTGGTGTGCTATCGCCTGCCCTGTTCATACTGCATATCAATGATAATATTATGTGATGACGACAGTATGGGTGATGCCTTATATACAGGTCGCCCGAACATTTCTCGGCAAAACGTCATTGAGAGTTGAAACGAACTTGTCTCTCAAATTAAGAATTCATTGGAGAAGATCTCTGAATGGGGTAGACTTAACTTAGTCCAATTCAACACCTCTAAGACACAAGTTTGCGCGTTCATCGCTAATAAGTTACCGATGGTCGTATGTCCTCGTTTTGGAAGCATACCCATAACTGTCTCCTCCAACATCGGAATACTTGGTGTTAGCATATCGAGCGAGGTCTAGTTCCGATATCATCTGGAGTGCAAGGCCAAGTTAGCCTCCAAGAAGCTTGGTGTTCTGAACAGGTCAAAGCAGTATTTCAGTCCGGTCCAACGCCTACAACTCTATAAGGCGCAAGTTCGGCCTCACATAGAATATTGTTCTGATCTCTGGGCAGGAGCGCCAAAGTACCAGCTTCTCCCTCTGGATCGTATCCAACGAAGGGCCGCTCGAATTGTCGACTGCCATAGTATTTCAAACAGGCTTTACTCCTTAGAGCTACGTAGAGATGAGCATCGCTCTGCATCATATATCGGTTATATTACGGGGAGTGCTCCGAGGAATTGTTCGGACTTATACCTGCTGCAACTTCTCGCTACCGTTCGAAGGGACAAAATATTTATCATCCTCATCACCAACTGTCGCCAACAGTATTTCCGGACCATTACGACCTGCACACCTTCAAGAAGGCAGCATATTCCCTCCTAAAAGGCCGGCAAGGCACTTCTGTTTCTACACGCCTTAACTCTACAAGCCTGACTTTACATCTCTACACTTTAGTTAAATTATGTGGCATGCCCATTTCGTCAGGCAACGTATTTTGACTAAGGTGTAAAGTTTGTGAAATTATTAATTACATTACATGAAAATGTTTATGGTGGGATCACATTTTACCACTATTACGTTGTTACAACAGAAAGCAGCTGATAAAAGTTAATTTTAGGACATTCCTAACAAAATTCTACAAAATCAACAAAAAACCCGAAATACCCGAAAAAACCCGGGTACCCGGTTTTGAAGATGGCTGGGACCGAAAAACCCGGTTTTTTTAAATATGGCCGGTCTTCGATCCCCTAATTGAAATTGTAGGCGTATGTATGTACTATGTACGAGTGTACCTACAATATCAACAGCTAAAACTACACATATAGGTGCACCTACTACCGCCACCGACCAACAATTAATAATAATTAATGTCTTACAGGTATCGTCGTATTTCATACATCGTCTCACGTCTGTCATTCCCATACAAAAACTGATGTTATTATTGCTCGTAACTTCTATACTCGGCGTTTTACGAGTTGGCCCTTTTTTATATGATTTAAGGTGAACACAGTAGTGAACCATTTCGTTTCTGTCAATTCTGGGTCACTTTCAGACCCGGCCCTTTGCACGTTGTGTCAACGTGCCGCGCCACCGCACCGTTTTACGTTGACGACGTCTGCTGACACGTGGACAGGCCGTTCACTATAATCCTATTACTGAGCGTATTGAGCGAAAATGTGACGACTGACGTCAAATGCCGTGACGTCAGAGCTCACCCTTCGCAAGAAATATGCTTTGTTTAAATATTTTATTTATTCTCCATCATCATCATCGCCAGTAACTACTGCTGGGACTCGGGTCCCCTCCTGGTACATTTCACGGGTCTTTTCATCTTGACATAAACCTCCTTACTAATAAACGCTGTATAAGCTTTGAATAGTATACAGTGTTTTGTTCACATCACACAAGTGACATTTTTAATTCGAGTGAAGAAGACGAAACACTGTATAACTATTCAAAGCTTATACAGCGTTTATTAGTAAGGGGGTAAGGTATTAGGTATTAATGAGATTACTTATTTCATACAACTTTAGGAATAACTAACAAGTGACGTCATAAGTTCCGTGACTTTTGTATGGAGCGTTTTCACGAGACTTTCGCGAAATTCTGTAAATAAATCGTTGCAATTTTCAAAGGAAAATAAAATTAGGCCTTTTTCATCCGTTATTGGACGATTTATACAGTATTCTTCGAGCGAAATAACCACTCTTGAACTCTGTAGTGCCTGGAACAGGCGGTTTTAAATGTCCTATGGTTGCCCAAGCACACACAGTATTCTCACAAGTCTCTCAACACGGTCAGCCTAATCCAGAGGAATGACTGGTCTATAGTCAATACGTCTGCCTCGTCAAGGGCCAACCATGTGCGGGTTTCCTCACGATGTTTTCCTTCACCGTTAGAGCGTCCATATAATGCACTTGAGATCTGAAAAATATCATTGGTACACGCCACAAGTCACAAGACACAACCTGGGAAACTTGCACTCTTTGTGCGAATCAAACGGAAAATATTGATTTTGATTAAAGTGCTTCTTCTGAGAAGTTACTCATAATTTTGAGTACTATAATTCATTTATGCAATAAACTAACCTAACCAAGAGCATGTCAGGACATGTCTAAGGAGGGTTCCGTAACTATAAACGCGTAATATGCTTTTTTTTTAATTACTCCAAAAGATACTGTCCGATTTGGTTCACAATAATTTTCCTAAAGAGTTTTTAGCATGATATATCAGCATGGAAATTTGCAAGTTTCTATCTCCTATAGTTTAAAAATGCTAGGGGGGACCGACTTACAAACTACTTTGGTGGCGGATTACTCGAAAATTGCCAACTTTATAAAAAAGCAACGTATGAAACCTTGCCTTTATTTTAAAAGACCTATTCTACGATACCCCACACGATGGGGTAGAGTGAAAAAATATTTTTCATCCCCACTTCACATGTATGGAGAGCCACCCCTAAAATATAAAATTATTATTTTTTTATGATCCCGAAACCGTGATCTATACACAATCTATAACTGCACCAAATTTCATCAACTTATATTCATAATTACAGGAGCTAGAGGCACGGGCAGACAGACAGACGGACAGAGCGAAACTATAAGGGTTAAGTATTACGGAACCCTAAAAAAGACGGGCTGCACTCTGGGAGCGCCGACAGAAGTAAAGACTTGAATATTAACGTTGTGCATTTTTGATATTTTAGGGAATAACTTTGCACGAATTGCTTTAATTATCAGTGTAAAAGTACTATCATTTATTTGGTAAATACAATATTCATTTTTTGCGCTATCCTCAGGCTATCCTACACAAACATAAGGTCATGACAATTTATATTACACTAAAAAATTTACATTTCAGATTTTTGGGGTAAGTATATCAGGAATTTGGAATCTGTATGTAGCCAAAATGTAGGGCTCGTTTTCTCAATTCCAATGATACCCCACCCTCTAGGGTCTAGGGGTCAGGAAGGCTTAGTTATAGCTCGAGGGGATTTTTGCTTGGAGGGGAGGGGGGCGGGGGAGGGAGGAGTTCGTGGGGGACGATTGGAGGTAAAGGTCAATGTGATGGGGGTGATTGGGGTCAAAGGTCAAGTTCAAAGGTCAGTGTGTTTGGGGGGTTGGGGTCAAAAGTCAAAACGAACTAAAAATATTGTTTCATGCTCGCGTCAACCAATACAGCAAACAATTGCAATTTAATCTTACGCATTTTCGATGGACACGTGAGTCGTGACTCGTGACCTGTCGCGCGAGTTTAACAGTTTTTACCCATCCCAAGAATAGTGCTCAGCGCCACTAAAGATCACAGAAAAATTAGTGTAAAAGCCAATAGGCAAGCGGACTGATTTTTTTTATTGCATAAATGAATAGTACTTTTAAATATGAGTAACTTCTCAGAAGAAACCGTATATCAAAAGTCAATATTTTCAAAGGTACAGACAGCGATTTGTATACAAAATTTCGCGAGTCTTTATACCAAAAAACATTTTTTTTTGCGAAATTGGTAAACAAAACAACATCATTAGTTTACTCACATCATATACAAAAACATTCATTATGGTAAGTATGAACTTAAACGCACAAATATCGGAGATATTTACAAATATATTCCTGCGGCCGTGTACTTCATAGTTCATATACTACTTCATATACTATAAGTTGTAACCTACAAGTGACGTCATTTGTAGGTCGACTTTATAATATGTCGTATGGAGCGTTTTTAGGAGGCTCGCGAAATTTTTTATACAAATCGCTGTACCTTTGAAAATATTGACTTTTGATATAAGTACGGTTTCTTCGGAGAAGTTACTCATATTTAAGAGTACTATTCATTTATGCAATATAAAAAAATTAGTCCGATTGCCTATTGAAACTTGTGTGAACTGTGAAGTGTGAACGACCTATATACGAATTCAAGCCTGAAACTGGATTAGCGGAGTTAGCTTCAGACGCTGTAACGGGGTGACAATACGCGTGTTATATTGTGGGACATTATTATAAAACACTGTGTAAATAATATGATAATAATGTATAAAATAGTTACATTGTTAATTGATGTTTATAGGGTTCCGTACCCACAGGGAAAATCGGGACCCTATTACCACATATAAATAAATAGTTACTACGTAAGTGCTATTACTGAGACTTCGCTGTCCGTTCGTCTGTCACCAGGCTGCCGTAATAGCTAAACAGTTGTTCACAGATGATGTAAGTATTTATGTTGCCGTTATAACAATAAATTCTAAAAAAAGATTATAAATAAAGTTTCCAAGGGGCTCCCAAATGCTTCCATCAAGTTACCTACAAGCCTACAAGAAACATGTTTTTTTTTGTCGTTTTGTACGGAACCCTTTGTGCGCGAGTTCGACTCGCACTTGGCCGGTTTTTTGTTTGGGCGGAAGATTTAATAGTCAACTAAAGAAAGGAAACAAAATGTGTCCTTTTCATTTATGTTTCCTTAAAAATACTTCAATAATGAACAAGGAAAATAAGTTTAATTGACGAAAAATATACAAAGGACCTAGGTATTGGATAACGTAACAAAGTTGAATAAAATTTAATGTAATATAATTGGTGAGATTTATTTTTTATGTAAGTACTAAGTACCTTAGGAACTTTAGGAAAAGAACTCTATAACAACAAGCACTCTACTATACATAAATAAAGAGCATGCGTCATTTTATAAAGCTACGGCTTTTGATTGGAACATTTCCACCAAACACGAGAAACATGGTGCGCCCAGCGTAATACAAATAAGGTGTGATAAGCGCATGCCTACTGTTAGCTATCGGAGCAGTGTAATTATTATTATTCATAGCTGCTGAGTGCGGACTGCCGAGATAAATAGGATAATGGATATCATCATCATCATCACAATATAATCTACACTTATATTATAAAGAGGAAAACTTGTTTGTATGTTTGTTTGTTTGTTTGTTTGTAATGAATAGGCTCAAAAAGTACTGGACCGATTTCAAAAATTCTTTCACCATTCGAAAGCTACATTATCCACGAGTAACATGGGCTAAATTTTATTTTGGAAAAAATAGGGTTCCGTAAAATATTTGGGTTTTTCGGACACATCACACAAGGTGTAAAAAATCAACCAGAAAAGTTACTTATTTTGCGTACGCTGCCTAAACTATAAAAGATAGAACCCTAAAATGTTCTAATTAATTGTAGATCTTATAAATATCTACAAAAAAGTCCGCGACACACTATACCTATCTACGTCGAGTGAGGCACAACAACCATTTTTTTATTTAGAAATCTTGATTTTTTTTTGGACTACATTTAAACGCGTTTATTTTACTCATGCTATTAATCCTTATCAAAAAAAAATATTTTTTCACTAAGTACAGTTTATGTAGATAATATTTGGTCTTTGAATGATTGAAATTGGACGTTTGGTTTTGAAGTTATGGCGAAATTAAAATATTACGATTTCTGCTGCACGGCCCGTTGCGAAGCGGGCGTCACCAAGGCGCGCGTCGTGCGCGTGTGGGGGGGAGTTTAGATCTATGGCATTTCATACGATAAAAGTACACCCACCTACTTATTTCATTGAGTTTTAGTAGGTACCTATATTAATTTTTTTCTGTTTGTTTTGACTAGATTTCGCCCGTTTTGTTAGAGGTTTAAAGACATTGACAGAGCTGAAAATCGGTAATATTGTTTAAAATATCATTAAAAACAAATCCCATCCCAAGAATAGTGCTCAGCGCCACTAAAGATCACAGAAAAATTAGTGTAAAAGCCAATAGGCAAGCGGACTGATTTTTTTTATTGCATAAATGAATAGTACTTTTAAATATGAGTAACTTCTCAGAAGAAACCGTATATCAAAAGTCAATATTTTCAAAGGTACAGACAGCGATTTGTATACAAAATTTCGCGAGTCTTTATACCAAAAAACATTTTTTTTGCGAAATTGGTAAACAAAACAACATCATTAGTTTACTCACATCATATACAAAAACATTCATTATGGTAAGTATGAACTTAAACGCACAAATATCGGAGATATTTACAAATATATTCCTGCGGCCGTGTACTTCATAGTTCATATACTACTTCATATACTATAAGTTGTAACCTACAAGTGACGTCATTTGTAGGTCGACTTTATAATATGTCGTATGGAGCGTTTTTAGGAGGCTCGCGAAATTTTTTATACAAATCGCTGTACCTTTGAAAATATTGACTTTTGATATAAGTACGGTTTCTTCGGAGAAGTTACTCATATTTAAGAGTACTATTCATTTATGCAATATAAAAAAATTAGTCCGATTGCCTATTGAAACTTGTGTGAACTGTGAAGTGTGAACGACCTATATACGAATTCAAGCCTGAAACTGGATTAGCGGAGTTAGCTTCAGACGCTGTAACGGGGTGACAATACGCGTGTTATATTGTGGGACATTATTATAAAACACTGTGTAAATAATATGATAATAATGTATAAAATAGTTACATTGTTAATTGATGTTTATAGGGTTCCGTACCCACAGGGAAAATCGGGACCCTATTACCACATATAAATAAATAGTTACTACGTAAGTGCTATTACTGAGACTTCGCTGTCCGTTCGTCTGTCACCAGGCTGCCGTAATAGCTAAACAGTTGTTCACAGATGATGTAAGTATTTATGTTGCCGTTATAACAATAAATTCTAAAAAAAGATTATAAATAAAGTTTCCAAGGGGCTCCCAAATGCTTCCATCAAGTTACCTACAAGCCTACAAGAAACATGTTTTTTTTTGTCGTTTTGTACGGAACCCTTTGTGCGCGAGTTCGACTCGCACTTGGCCGGTTTTTTGTTTGGGCGGAAGATTTAATAGTCAACTAAAGAAAGGAAACAAAATGTGTCCTTTTCATTTATGTTTCCTTAAAAATACTTCAATAATGAACAAGGAAAATAAGTTTAATTGACGAAAAATATACAAAGGACCTAGGTATTGGATAACGTAACAAAGTTGAATAAAATTTAATGTAATATAATTGGTGAGATTTATTTTTTATGTAAGTACTAAGTACCTTAGGAACTTTAGGAAAAGAACTCTATAACAACAAGCACTCTACTATACATAAATAAAGAGCATGCGTCATTTTATAAAGCTACGGCTTTTGATTGGAACATTTCCACCAAACACGAGAAACATGGTGCGCCCAGCGTAATACAAATAAGGTGTGATAAGCGCATGCCTACTGTTAGCTATCGGAGCAGTGTAATTATTATTATTCATAGCTGCTGAGTGCGGACTGCCGAGATAAATAGGATAATGGATATCATCATCATCATCACAATATAATCTACACTTATATTATAAAGAGGAAAACTTGTTTGTATGTTTGTTTGTTTGTTTGTTTGTAATGAATAGGCTCAAAAAGTACTGGACCGATTTCAAAAATTCTTTCACCATTCGAAAGCTACATTATCCACGAGTAACATGGGCTAAATTTTATTTTGGAAAAAATAGGGTTCCGTAAAATATTTGGGTTTTTCGGACACATCACACAAGGTGTAAAAAATCAACCAGAAAAGTTACTTATTTTGCGTACGCTGCCTAAACTATAAAAGATAGAACCCTAAAATGTTCTAATTAATTGTAGATCTTATAAATATCTACAAAAAAGTCCGCGACACACTATACCTATCTACGTCGAGTGAGGCACAACAACCATTTTTTTATTTAGAAATCTTGATTTTTTTTTGGACTACATTTAAACGCGTTTATTTTACTCATGCTATTAATCCTTATCAAAAAAAAATATTTTTTCACTAAGTACAGTTTATGTAGATAATATTTGGTCTTTGAATGATTGAAATTGGACGTTTGGTTTTGAAGTTATGGCGAAATTAAAATATTACGATTTCTGCTGCACGGCCCGTTGCGAAGCGGGCGTCACCAAGGCGCGCGTCGTGCGCGTGTGGGGGGGAGTTTAGATCTATGGCATTTCATACGATAAAAGTACACCCACCTACTTATTTCATTGAGTTTTAGTAGGTACCTATATTAATTTTTTTCTGTTTGTTTTGACTAGATTTCGCCCGTTTTGTTAGAGGTTTAAAGACATTGACAGAGCTGAAAATCGGTAATATTGTTTAAAATATCATTAAAAACAAAATTTGAAAGTTCCCCATCTTTCCCCTGTAAGGAAAAAAATTTATTCAAGGTCAAAGGTAAAAAAAATGAGTTTTTCGCGATTTTCAGCAAAACGGTATAGCCCAAGAGCTACTGAGAAATTTAGAGTAGGTATTTGAGGCACGATGAAACCTTGTCCTGTACTTCTCCTATTGTACCTCAACACGAGAATGCAGGCCTGGCTGGTCAGAAGCGGAACTTAGCCAAGTTACAAATTTTTGAAAAGTCCATTTTTTAATGCCAAAAATCCATGTTTGAGGCGCTTTGAAATTTTGATATACAGTTAGTATAATGAATAAGGAGTTGGGGAAAAAAGGCCATGTAATTTAGTTGGAACTTTAACCTAGCCATGTCAGTTTAAAAGTAAATAAACTGGCTTTCGATTCATGATTTTCTGACATCTATTGGTCATTTTATGAACTGCAATATACGTACGGGCGTAAATGCGACATCTATGAAGCCCTCAAAGAACTACGTGGTCAAAAAATGAAATAATTGCGTATTGTGCAATAAACTTACTCGTCAAAATGTATTTATAAAACAAATAGGTATTAATGAAATAGAAATGGCATACAAACCAGCATAACCTACCATCTACATGTTTTAGATAATAGTTTAGTTAACTATAAACGTAAAAGCGACATCTAGGAAGAATCAAAGAACTAAAACTGTATATAAAAAACAAATCTAGACACGCGGTAGTGTGTCAAGCCAAGTTCAAGTAACAGAACTGGCGAGCGGCACCGAGTGTAATATTACACGAACCATTTGGAGCCCAAACGGTTATTTAGATATTAACGTCCAAAAATCGTCATTTTGGTCACTGACTAACCTATAGATCAAAACTTTAACCCAGTTCCAGATGACCTAAAAATTCAATATTATGTTTGTTCGCAGATAACTTCGTCGTTTATGAACCGATTTTCAAATATTTTTTTTTGTGATGTAAAGGGTATAATACCAAGTTAGTCCGGTTGTCAAAAAAGTGGTGACCTGATGTTGGAATCCATAAAGAATTGAGGGAACTCCTCGAAATTTATATGGATACATATGGTGATTTTGACTTTTTCTGAACAAGTCTAAGCATGTGCTACCAAAAAGAAAGATTTTGCTAATTTTGCAAGGTATACCCTGGACCCAAAGGTACAGAACAGAACTCCTGACTCCTTATAGATACATGTTTGGGGATTTCGGCGTTGTTTAAAGAACTGCAAGCATATGCCACCATGTCAATAGGCATGTTGCCGAAAAAAAAATTTTTTTAGACAACATATTAAATAAATAATCCAGAACCCATTTTTGTATATATCTGAAAAAATAACTTAGATACAAACCATTGAAATTTACAATATGAAAGAGAGCGATATATTGGCCTGTGACGTCACAGCCTGCTACCGCCGTACATTTCTCATAACAAAATTTATGGCGGTAGCAGGTTGTGACGTCACGAATCGTTTTGCGAGAAAGAGATGGACAATATTTTTTATTTGCTTATATTTTTAATCCCGTCACTCAAAATACCTATTTCTTTCAGATTTATGTATCTTTAATCAACAATTTTAAAATTTAATTTGTATAACTGTGAAATTCCACACTAGGCAACATCCCTATTAGAATAATTTAATACATCATCACATTATTATGATATAAAAGGCTCTTCTCATAGTATTTTACACTAACTCGGAGATCTTTGAACATAACTCTGCCGTTTATAGACCTATTTGCAAAATTAATTTGTTGTAAAGGGTTTAATTCGAAATTGGTCCTTTAGTCACTAAAGTGGAAACCTGATGATGCTATCCATGAGGAATCGAGGGAACTCCTCGAAATTTATATCGGTACATATAGTGATTTTGACTTTTACTCAAGTAACACAAGGCATATGCTACCAAAAAATAAGATATTGCACCTTGGTGCTTTTGGGAACTCCTCGAAATTTATATCGACACACATAGTGATTTTGACTTTTACTGAAGTAACATCAGCATATGCTACCAAATAATAAGATGTTGCACCTTGGTGCTTTTGGATCTTTTGTATAACCTGGATCCAAAAGCAGTGAACAAAACTCCTCAGTCTTTAAAGATATGTGTTTGGAAATTTCGGTATTGTTTAAAGAACTGCAAGCATATGCCAGTTTGTATCTTACAGTAATCATCATCATCTTATTAACAAATTAGTGAAAACTTAGCGCGTATTCAATTATACATTCGATCGTTTATTTTAGACATTCTTAAGATGTATTAATAATAACTTAACAAAATATATTATCACAAAAAATTATGAAATTATTATTTTTAAACAAAAAAATAAACCGACTTCCAAAGTAAAAATACACAAAAAAAAAATGAAATAAAACTTATTTTCTAAATTATTTCCCTTTTAAATTGGGCTAAAACTTTAACTATTTCTCTACTCAATCTTCTTAATTTTGAAGTCAGTACCAGCAAATTTGAACGTAAGTTCTATAAAATATTGTTGGGTATTGTTTGGGCTGGTAGTGACTTTGGAAGTCAAACCGACTTTTTTTGTTTACCCATTGGCAATGGGAATGGCACCCATTTAGATCTCACATCTTTTGTCGTTGAAGTCAACAACCAAGGCATATATCATAATATTGAACTTGACTCTCATTTCACATTTATGTTTTTGATAGAATATCATTACTTTTTGTACATAAACTATACATAGTAGGTACTTATTTATAACAAAATAATTACCAAAGTTAAGTTTTCCTAATAGAATCAATTAAGTGAATTATTTTTAAACAAAAACGTCGGTTTGACTTCCAAAGTCGCTACCAACACAAACAATACCCTACAAAATTTTATAGAACTTACGTTCAAATTTGCTGGTACCGACTTAAAAATTAAGAAGATTGAGTAGAGAAATTGTAAAAAAAATTAGTTAAATTTAAAAGGGAAATTATTTAGAAGTTTTAAGTCATTTTTTGTGTACTTTTGGAAGTCGGTTTAATTTTTTGTTTAAAAATAATAATTTCATACATTTTAGTGATATATTTTGTTAAGTTATTATTAATACATCTTAAGGACGTCTTAAATAAACGATCGAATGTATAATTGAATAAGCGCTAAGTTTTCACTAATTTGTTAATAAGATGATGATGATTACTGTAAGATACAAACTGGCATAAGCTTGCAGTTCTTTAAACAATACCGAAATTTCCAAACACATATCTTTAAAGACAGGAGTTCTATTCACTGCTTTTGGATCCAGGTTATACCAAGGATCCAAAAGCACCAAGGTGCAACATCTTATTTTTTGGTAGCATATGCCTTATGTTACTTGAGTAAAAGTCAAAATCACTATATGTATCGATATAAATTTCGAGGAGTTCCCTCGATTCCTCATGGATCGCATCATCAGGTTTCCACTTTAGTGACTAAAGAACCAATTTCGAATTAAACCCTTTACAACAAAATAATTTGGAAATAGGTCCATAAACGGCAGAGTTATGTTCAAAGATCTCCGAGTTAGTGTAAAATACTATGAGAAGAGCCTTTAATATCATAATAATGTGATGATGTATTAAATTAACCCTTTACATCACAAAAAAAAATTTGAAAATCGGTTCATAAACGACGAAGTTATCTGCGAACAAACATAATATTGATTTTTTAGGTCATCTGGAACTGGGTTAGAGTTTTGATCTATAGGTTAGTCAGTGATCAAAATGGCGATTTTTGGACGTTAATATCTAAATAACCGTTTGGGCTCCAAATGGTTCGTGTAATATTACACACGGTGCCGCTCGTCAGTTCTGTTATTTGAACTTGGCTTGACACACTACCGCGTGTCTAGATTTGTTTTTTATTTACAATTTGTCGAGTAAATTAGACTATTGCACAATATATAATTTTATTGCACACAATATTGTATAAACAACGAATGGATGTCTTCGATTTTTATAGGAAAACCAATTAAAAACGACTCATATCGACTTTGCGAAAATTATCAAGACCACGTAGTTCTTTGATTCTTCCTAGATGTCGCTTTACGTTTATAGTTAACTAAACTATTATTTAAAACATGTAGATGGTAGGTTATGCTGGTTTGTATGCCATTTCTATTTCAATAATACCTATTTGTTTTATAAATACATTTTGACGAGTAAGTTTATTGCACAATACGCAATTTTATTTTTTGACCACGTAGTTCTTTGAGGGCTTCATAGATGTCTCATTTTCGCCCATACGTATTATTGCAGTTCATAAAATGACCAATAGATGTCAGAAAATCATGAATCGAAAGCCAGTTTATTTACTTTTAAACTGACATGGCTAGGTTAAAGTTCCAACTAAATTACATGGCCTTTTTTTTCCCCAACTTCTTATACAATATACTAACTGTATATCAAAATTTCAAAGCGCCTCAAGCATGGATTTTTGGCATTAAAAAATGGACTTTTCAAAATTTTGTAACTTGGCTAAGTTCCGCTTCTGACTAGCCAGGCCTGCATTCTCGTGTTGAGGTACAATAGGAGAAGTACAGGACACGGTTTCAACGTGCCTCAAATACCTACTCTAAATTTCTTAGTAGCTCTCCAGCTATAAGTTTTATCATAAAAATATTTTAAACAAAAATTGTAGATCATAAAATTATCTACAAAAAATTAATTAATACTTTTTTTCTACGAGCCACCGTTTTTGAGATATAATAACGATTCAAAAAGTTGTAAAAGTTGTAATCGTCATAATATGCATGAGTACGCCACGTTATATTAGATAAATACGTACATTATGTACGTCGACATTTTGGTTCCCGAGTTACTGTCGTGTTTGATGGACAAGAAATACCAAAGCTGCAGAACAGCGCCGTCGAACTTTAGCAACATCTTCAACATCAAATAAAATATCAATTGATATTTTATTTGATGAAAATATGACAGTTCCAACCAGCCAACAAAAAATTATTTCTAATACTCACAACAAGTCTCGGTTCATTTCAATGTTGAAAGAAAGATTTACTACGGAAAATATATTGGTAAGACAAGCTAATAATGATGCTGATGAAGTGCTGATGTATTGATAATTGTGGTTGCAAAAAAGTCGGACTATTCTGTTCTCCGGCATGTACACATTGTCAAGGCCGGTTGTGCTCTAATATTGAATCACCAACAGTAGAGGATCCGTTTGAGTTCGAGGCAACATGCGATACATCGCTATTAACGCAGTTTACATGCACTCAGGATGAAGATGAAGATGAAGAAGAACAAGAACAAGAAGAACAAGACGATCAAGAAGAAGAACAAGAAGAAGATTT
Organism: Glaucopsyche alexis; assembly: GCA_905404095.1. Lineage (NCBI taxonomy): Eukaryota > Metazoa > Arthropoda > Insecta > Lepidoptera > Lycaenidae > Glaucopsyche > Glaucopsyche alexis. Next base: position 2,263,988 of record FR990060.1, read on the forward strand.
TGAAAGTTACGACTCGGACGATTAAATTTCAGTACTTTTTTTTAACTTAAATTGCTTTTATCTTTTTAGTCTCTGCTAATATCCATTATTTTTCAATAGTTTCAAATAAAACAGGATCAAAACTGACCCGTGGAATAGGCCTACTGGGGAAACCACAAAAAAAAAAACGCGATAAGTACACTACCTCATATGTGGCGAGGAAACGTGTGCATATTATGACGATTACAACTTTTACAACTTTTTGAATCGTTATATCTCAAAAACGGTGGCTCGTAGAAAAAAAAAGTATTAATTAATTTTTTGTAGATAATTTTATGATCTACAATTTTTGTCTGAGATATTTTTAAGATAAAACTTACCGTTTTGCTGAAAATCGCGAAAAACTCATTTTTTTTACCTTTGATCTTGAATAATTTTTTTCCTTACAGGGGAAAGATGGGGAACTTTCAAATTTTGTTTTTAATGATATTTCAAACAATATTACCGATTTTCAGCTTGGTGGGAATTTATGTAACTTTACTCTTATTTTTATACGGTCTATACGGTCTTTGGAAGAACTACGTAGCCGTGTTAGAGCAGCCGCATCAAAAAAGTGATATAATAATAACTCCCCACCGATTTCGGTAATTACGCGTGATTCACGCAGGAACAATTTTATAGTGCCCAAGTGTGTGCGCAGTACACAAGAGCACTCTCTCTTCCTTTACTCTCGTAATCCAGTGGGATGGATAACCGACACGACTGATAAGAGATGAGGCGCAGGTCCGACTTTTTACATGCCCATCCGACGCATAGATTATCCTTCTTGTCAGACAATCAGGTGATCAGCCTGCATTGTCCTAACCAGACTTGAAAAAAACATTTTTTGTTTTCCAATGCGGGAATCGAACCCACGACCTCCGAGTCGAGAGCCAATGCTCTAACCACTAGACCACGGAGGTTGTTACGTTGACGATATACTAGATTGCTCAGAAGACCATGTATCCGTAGATGTAGGGCCTGCATAAGAGTGAGAGGCCAACAATTTGAACATTTATTGTAAATACGTGTAAAATTAAGTACCTATTCTTAATGTTAAACGATGTTTTTATTAACCCCCAATGGTCAGGTACAATTATTTTTCTTAAAGTTCCCCAATTACCTACTTTCTTTCTTTAGTACATTTTTCTCCTTTTCTACATTAATAGCAATAATTCACTATTTATGGTAGATACAATGATGAATTGTACCATTATAAAATCTACTTAAAACCAGCATTTAAAAATTATTGGTCACTCATGCCTTCATACATTTTTTTATACCCATAATGTTTAAACTTCGATGAAAAAATAAATTAGGTATGCAATTTTTTCTAAAATAAATCAACTTGCATACATTTTTTTTTAAAAACGTGCAATAGCTATTGATACAATTTATTTTCTATCTATCAGCATAGTTATACTACAATATGAAAACATTAAAATACCGATGTAATTCATTCATTTCTGGTCATAGTGTTCAAAAAACTAAAAAATAAGCTAAAAAAATAGACTTTTCTCTAAAAATAACTTATCTTAGGTACTAATTATGATAGATTTTTTTTGTATTTTTTTTGAACGGGCATAAGTTCTACTATAAGACATTTTAAGGTTATCCATTAATTACCGGACACCCGATATAGAGCGGACCACGGGGAAGCGTTTCATTATTCGGCCCTCCGCGTCAGTGTTTGTTTTGTCTTCTAGGACACCCATATGTAGGACGTAGGTATATAAATTACAAGTAATAAATAAAAGTTAATTATTACAAGGAGCACCATTATTGTAATACAACGCTGTGGGAAGAGAAATATTTATTACAAAAACTCCCCGTACATGAGAACACACATTAAAATATAATGCGTTATTAACATAACAATTTTTACAGAGTTGCATAAAACGAAGCCTGTTTGTCTGTGTAAAAGTTTTAAATAATTTTCTGCAGCCAGCCTGGCATAAAAATAAATTGTTAGTATTTTCATCCCACTACGGCGAAGCCAAAACGAAGGGTAATGATTTTGGCACTTGGCAGTCTATGTCATGTAAATATGTATGTTTGTTCCCTCGTATGTAGCGTCTAAACCACTGGTCCGATTTTAATAAATAAGGTGTCCAATAGATTCGTAAATCGTAATGATGCCGCGTGTAACATAGGCTATATTATTATTATTTTTTCAAAATTTTGTATTTTGAATATTGAACCTCAGATTCTAACATCTAAAAAATTCAAACGAGATAATCATCACGTTTTTGGTATCAAAAGAAAGGTCCTTGGCAAGCACATTAGAAATATAGTAAAATTTTAATATTTCGTTAGTATATAATTAATATATTGTATCTAGAAAAAAAATGTCTCTGCGCTGGTGAAGAAGATTTTTTAAATTCAAGTCTTTTGATTATACTTATTAGTTATTAATATTATTTCTAAAATATGTTCGATTGGGAAACGGAAAAATACGAAATAAAAAAATAAGTTACATAGAACTATAACCCGACTACTTAAACATAGGGGTTTATAAGGTCGAAACAAAAAAATAATTCACATTTCATCCAGAAATGCATAGATACAGAAATGATCAAGGTAGAGCCGTGGTGAACTCCACAAGCTAATCTTATCACTCTCCATCACGCGCGCCTCCGGAAGCTGATGATGATGATGATCTATTTAAACAGAATCGTTATACTCGGGAGAGTGAATGAAACTTTCACGAGCGTAAAATCTGATGAAGTGATATGTACCGTCAGCGAATAAAGTCGGTCGAGCGCCACTCGATACACGTGTAGATTCATTATTCCTGTATTTTCAGCGTTGCAGTTGCTCGGAAAATTAAAAACCTTATTTAGTGTTAGAGCCCGCGACTTCGTGCGCGCAAAAATAACCGTACATTTTGCCCCCATAAAGTAGCCTATATCCATCTCCGTGGTCTACGTTATATCTGTGCCAACTTTCATAAGATTCAAAAGTTTATTTGTAGATTATATTGAGGTAGTATCGATAAAAAATGTGCTTGCTTTGGTAATTATGGCAACTCTCTTTGGGGTTAGAGGATTCCCCGTATAATATCTTGCCAATCTCGAACTCAACTTGCGAGTTTTTTTTATTATGATGTTGATTCTCGCAAATAAACATCATAAGGCCCTCCCCCGAGCAAAAGACCTTGAGGCGGTCAGCCGCATAACTCAGTTGAAAATTTTTCACATAACTTAGTTCAAAATTGACCAAAAAAATATTTAAACGGCGAATATCTAGCTTATGAAATTGCCTATCTATTGGTGTATGTCCCAAATAAAATTAACTTGTAAATACTATGGAGACGCTGAAACTGTAATTGAATATTCATTGAATTATAGTTTCAGCGTCTCCATAGTATTTACAAGTAAACTTTATTTGGGATACACACTTGGCAATTTCATAAGCTAGATATTCGCCGTTTAAATATTTTTTTTTGGTCAATTTTTAACTAAGTTATGTGAAAAATTTATGCGGCTGACCGCCTCAAGGTCTTTTGCTCGGGGGAGGGCCATAATAAACAAAAATCGAAAACCGACTTCCAAAGTAGAAACGCACAAGAAAGTATGAAATAACACTCATTTTCTAAATAATGGTACATAATTATTCACGGCTACAACGATTCTGAATTCATTTGAAAGCGCTTAGTAGGCTTCTTTTGTTTCATGATAGCCTCCAAGGCTCCAAAAGTATATTGGAGCCTTGGAGGTGACTTACATTACACCACAATAGAGAGAGAACTTACACCACAGTATCTTACACGGTACACCCTAAAAGCCAAATTTTATTTATAGTGGAGCGCCGTACGTTTTATACCTCGGAATCCAGGGCCAGTCAATGAATTTGTCACCGTAAAATTTTAAAAACCGTTATATTGTAAAATAACTAACGAGATTGTAAAAATATGTCGAAAGATCCATTAATACATATTTATAATCTAACATGTTAAATTATAGGCAGAATATTCGCGCCCAACTCCAAAGTCTATCAAGATTTTACAATTTCACTAGTTATATTGCAATCTAACGGTTTTTACAATTTTACGGCTACATAATATATAAACTTTGGGAATGTGTTTTTAATAGTAAGTATACATAATTATAGAAAAATGTTAAAAAAAATTAACGACCTCAATTTCTGAATTAATAATAGAAATAATTATTAATTTTTCGGTGTTTTCCTTTATTTTAAATATTAGTTTAAACTGTAGAGTGTAGACGTTCAGGGTACCTACCCTGAACATTTTTTTAAACCTTTAAACTTTAAACGGTGAGAAATACATACTGGAATCTGCAAAAAAAAATCGATTTAACATAATTAACGAGAGAACGAGTGTCAGGAGTCGGGACAGCTAGTACCTATATATATTTTATAAAACATAATTACTACTCTACATATTATATACTACTATATACTATTATGAATATAAAAGTTTGTGACGATGGATGTTTGTGAATTGTCACTCTTTAACGCAAAAACTACTGAACGGATTTTGATTTTTGAAATGGAGTTGGTATGGCACTACTTTAGGCTCTGGCCTCTGTTATCTGGATTAAAACATAGGCTACTTTTATCCCGATAAACTCCAGCCGTAAACCACGGGCAAAAGCTAATAGGTGAATAAATGGATTCCTCATTCAATGAGCGCTACACTTTAATTACGTAATTAAGAATTTGAAATTTTGAATCCAGAGTTCTCCTAAATTTCATCAAACTCAAAAATATTTGCTTCTATATAATATAGTCTATTTAATATTATGATATAGTATAATATAGTATATCATTATATTAAAAAACACTTTTAGAATTGTCTATTGTCTAACTAGCCCGGCGAGATGAACTGGTTTAGCGTAAGAAACTCGCGCTGGGCCATCTGAAAAGATAGAAAATTATTCTTTTCAATTTTCATCAAAATTAGTTTAGTAGTTTTTGCGTGAATGACTAACATAGATCCATGTACATTGTACATAGAAGCATTCGCGTTTATACAATTAGTAAGATTGAAAAAAATGTTAATTTATCTGTGATTTCTCCACGTGGTCGATGAAACCATTTGAAATGTCAGCGCTAAATCCCGGCAAACTTAAAACATGTCAGTGTCTCAGTCAGTATCAACCTGAGATGATTCGAGATGTCAGCTTGAGTTTCATGTTTCATTAATATTAATAGATCATTGTGAGTTGTGGCCTGCGGCTGACATTATGAATGGCCACTTGGTGTTGGTAGCTGTGGCCTGACAGTAACTAACGACGTTATATGACCAATATGTTACTTTGTAATCATTCAGATAGGGTTTACCGGATACTGCAAAATTAGCTTATATCCGGCACTAATCTATACTAATATTATAAATGCGAAAGTGTGTATGTCTGTCGGTTACCTCTTCACAGTTTAACCGCTGAACCAATTTTGATGAAATTTGGTACAGACATACTTTGAGTACTGGGAAAGGACATAGGATACTTTTTATCCATAAAAAGTATAGTGTTCCCGAGGGATACTGTACACGGGTGTTACGCGGGTGGAGCCGCGGGCAACAGCTAGTTATTATTATATACGTGATCCGCACAAACATCTAGAATCTAGATTCTAGACACGTCGCACGTGGCAGCCAGTTAGCCCTCATAATCATAATTATGTTTATTTGTTTTAAAACATGGTAACATGTGTTCTTGCAATTTCTGAATATTTTTCACTTTCTCTTAACCTTATTTAGTGGATTTAAGGCATGTTTCACAATCGCTAAGTTATTGTCGGATAGCTTATTCGGACGTTTTGTCGCTGCTTACTTTGTACTGAGCGCCAGAGACAAAACGTGCAGTTAAGCTATCCGTCACTTATTTATTAGAAGATTGTGAAACAGAGCCATTCGTCAAGATGGATTCGATAATTTCGACGGCGAAGTTCAAAGTCAAAAATGTATGGGATTTGACATAAATCATCGTTAAGTGACATGTCGCTTGCGATGCCTGACGTCCGCACTCAGAGACATTTAATGCTTACTTTAAGCCTAGTTCGCATTAGGCCAGTATTTTAGTCAACTAACTCACTTTCAACTCGCTACTAACTGGAAAACTGTTCGCACTTGCGTTCAAGTGCAGTTCACAAGTGAGGCGTGTTTTAGAAGATTAATAGCCTACGATTGCCTCCAAAGTGAATAAACTGATTAATCTAATTGTAAAAGTTATTTTATTAGAGGTGGATGAAGAAGTTTGTATTATAAATTATTTTTAAGCAAAAAATTAAACCGACTTCCAAAGTAAAAATACACAAAAAAGTATGAAATAAAACTTAATCTCTAAATAATTCCCCTTTCAAATTCGGTTAAATTTTTTACTGTTTCTCTACTCAATCTTCTTAATTTTGAAATCGGTACCAGCCCAAACAATCTTCTACAATATTTTATAGAACTTACGTTCATATTTGCTGGTACCGACTTCAAAATTAATAAGATTGAGTAGAGAAATAGTAAAAATTTTATCCGAATTTGAAAGGGGAATTATTTAGAGATTAAGTTTTATTTCTTACTTTTTTGTGTACTTTTACTTTGGAAGTCGGTTTAATTTTTTGCTTAAAAATAATAATTTCACCCTTTTTAGAGATATATTTTCTTAAGTTATTATTAATACGTCTTAAGAACGTCTAAACTAAACGATCGAATGTATAATTGAATACGCGCCAAGCTTCCATAAGGTATTGCTATTAAGATGATGATGATGATTACTGTAAGTTATAAAGTAGCATAGGTATGCTTGCAGTTCTTTAAACAATGCCGAAATTTCCAAACGCATATCTTTAAAGACTGAGGAGTTCTGTACAGTGCTTTTGGATCCAGGGTATACCTTGGTACAATATCTTATTTTTTGGTAGCATATGCTTGTGTTACTTCAGTAAAAGTCAAAATCACTATATGTGTGGATATAAATTTCGAGGAGTTCCCTCGATTCCTCATGGATCGCATCATCAGGTTCCCACTTTAGTGACTAAAGGATCAATTTCGAACTAAACCCTTTACAACAACAAAAGAATTTTGCAAATAGGTCCATAAACGACAGAGTAATGTTCAAAGATCTCCGTGTTAGCGTAAAATACTATGAGAAATACCTTTTATATCATCATAATCTGATGATGTATGGTGTGATAGTGGTGGTGATGATGATGATTACTCTAACTGACAGGGTGGCATAATATGCTTGCAGTTCTTTAAACAACGCCGAAATCCCCAAACATGTATCTATAAGGAGCCAGGAGTTCTGTTCTGTACTTTTGGATCCAGGGTATACCTTGGAGCAAAATCTTACTTTTTGGTAGCATATACTTGAACTACTTCAGAAAAAGTCAAAATCACCATATGTGTCCATATAAATTTCGAGGAGTTCCCTCGATTCCTCATGGATCCCATCATCAGGTCACCACTTTGATATCAAAAGGACCAATTTGGAATTACACCCTATACATCACAGAAAAAAATTTTGAAAATCGGTCCACAGGCGGCGGAGTAATCGTTGAACATACAAAAAAAAATAAAAAATATATATACGGCCGAACGTATAACCGCCTCCTTTTTTGGGAAGTCGGTTAAAAAGAAGCTATGGATAAGACAATGGATCGATAGAAATACATTAGGAGCAACTAACTGTCTTCTGAAGGAAGCGTTGAAAGATCCGAAATACTTCGATACTATACTTCGATCCGAAATAATAAGAATGACTGAAAATTGTGCAAAATTACTGCTATTTTTGCAGCAACTAATGAACTCGACTAAATCGATAGGTTCGGACTTGTTTAGCCGGTGAGCCAGTGAGCAGGGACGCCTGGTGGGGGGGCTACTCGCCCGTGAAAAATGAAAAATAGAAATAAATGGATTGACTCGACTAAATTACTTACTAATCTACTCGACTAAATTTTTGGTGTTCAGACGCGTTTAGCTACTAAATTACTCGCTACTCGACTAAAATACTAGCCTAATGCGAACTAGGCTTAAAGGGTTACTTAGTAGAGGTTTTGACATATAGTCCATATATTTCATGTCAAAATTATAATTAGTGTCACCTTAAGTAAGAATTAAATGTCTCTGAGTACGGCCGTAAGTAGGCTAGTCCCATAAACTGTTTTTATTTACACCTAACTTTTTGGCAAAATATTTTCATGTCATTTTAGTTATTTGGATTTGGGAGGACCAATTACGCCAATTATAAAATGTCTGTTCTCGTCGGAACTTAAGATGCGGTTGAGGGCAATTACTTTACTGGGTCACGGCATGCTCGAAATTACCGACCTTCTGGAAACTTCTTATGATTTATTATTGTCCACGAGTCGCCACTTTGTTGTATACTGTTAGTATGGTTTGCGTGGATCGGAATACAAATAATAATTAAAGAATTTTCGGATAGTTTGAACAACTTCTACAAATAGGACAACTGACACCTCAGTCCTCCCGTGACCACGGCTGCTGGAAAGTAGCCGAAACGTTGGGAAAAAGAAAAGTGCACACACACTGTGAAAACAATGAATAACATTCGCGTAAACATAAGAAATCGATACTTTGGAGTACATAATACAACGTTGGAATAGCGACTTTATAACACACAATAAGTGTTGGCATGTGTGATAACTGATAAGTGATAACTGATAAGGAACGATACATATTGCATTGTGTTTCTTCTCTTACTTTTAAACCTGGTCTCTACTCTCTATGCTATAGTAATTAACTAGTGTGGCTGTTTGTTAGTTTTATTTATACTGCCAAACCAGTAATATCTATAATAATAATCTTTCAGAAGCTCTCATATTCGATTTTATAGCTGAATTTACGCAGTTTTGGTTGCGAAACCGAGGTATTCGTTTTTAAAAGCCCGCCGCATGTAACCCGATACCCATTAAAATGATGTATGAATATTATGGTTTTCAATCTCAATACCATGTTGACCCAAATACGGCTGATTCGGCTCTTGGCTGACGGCTTTTTATACATTACATACTCTGTAACAGTGGCGTGGGGTTACTATAATTCCATTCCTATCGGCTTCACTTACCTTCATAAGACCGTCATCCAAATCCCCACCTATTACACACTTACACAGGCTACTGGCTAGGACTTCCTTGTGAAGGAGAACCAGCCTGCGCCATTGCTGTCGAGTGTAGTCTCGCATACTGAATATGACATGATGCATATATGTATAGTATGTACATAGTCACAGGGGAGAAAATATATTAATATACTAATTACTAACGTACATAACAGAAACGGCTTTCATAGAACTTCAACGGATCAGACGCATAGACAGACAGGCACGTCAAACTTATAACACCACTCTTTTTTCGTCGGGGGTTAAAAATCTTGGGTTGAATAGGGAATACCCAAATGACGTCTATACAGTGTATTGTCCGATACACCGTTAAGTGCTAACCTCAAGGCCGTATATTCCTGTACTTCACGCAGTTTATACCGTAGTTTTATGGCTGCTTTGATACTTAAATAGCTCATTGAGGGCCGGGCGTGTAATATCTATAGTCTATTCGAGTTAAGAAGTCAGTAAAGTCTAAAAATCACATATTATGTCCATCTTACTAAGAACACGTCTTATGCGTGATTGTCTACGAAGTAACTATCTAATTAACTGTGGTAATTGGTCAATATTGATTTTTTTTTACATTTTACTGTCTTTTTCACTTTCCACGGGTTCTAGTCAGGCCACAGCGTCTGCATCACTTCGCCTCAGATTTTGTGCGTCGCGTCGCGTCGTGCGATGGTAATCATTATAATAATGTATAAGAATATTATATTAATAACATTATAATATCTACTAGATTCATTACTGAAGCAAAAACTTTGAGTACAGTTTTACGAGAATTGTGCAAGGAGTATGAAATTTGGCACGGTTAAAGTTTATGTGCCAGATAAAGATGTGCAGAAAGCTAATATTGTTTTAGAATGCTTAGAAATACATAAATTAATAAAAATAAAGTTACACAATGTCACACTCGCACTACTATGCGTCTGTATTAAAAATATTATATTTATATTCTCGTCTTTTTTTAAAGTTTCTCCCTAAATTTTTTGGGAGAAACTCCTTGCAACCAAATCCGTGGTCTGCTCCGGACCAAATCTGGGCGTGTCTTAAATGCTTTAAACTTAAAAATACTAAAAGTATTTTACGAAGGTGTACAATATTATAATAAAAACAATTAAATTTTAATTCTTTCTTTATTAAATTGTACATTTTCTCCATCACCGCAAGCTGCAGAGGTGGAGACATCTTTGCATAAGAGCCTATAACTAAATTATAATTTTAATAACAAACTATAACCCGTCTACGTAAATCGTATATCCTGCGATATAATCCACAATCCACATTTAACCGTAACAACACGCGGAATATTTAGATAACACAAACAAACCTATATTTAGATGAAGTGAAGTGAATCACGAAAGCAAACTACGCTTCATCATAGGCTAGCCGCACACGTGCAATATTATTGATACACTAGATTTGTCAATTTCTCCACCATTATATTATGGTCCCCGCATACATATCAATTTTATTTTCAATATTTTTTAATAGGCTCACTTAAGTACATTTCCTATAACTATATAGGAAATCAGAATGAAGAGAAGTAAGAAGGAAAAATGTTGTATTGTGTAAGGAAATTAGTTTAATTAATAAAAAAAACAAAAAAATATAAAACTATGGATAAAGATGTATGTTTTATAGGATAAATGTGTGTAATTTAGTATAATGTCATTTTGTAATGTTTAGAGCGTTCTTCTATTTGTTATGATGGCGATGACGGTTTCTGTTGGTCTGGTTGTCAATATGAGCATTATTGCCAATAATATGGTGTGTGTGCGGCTAGCCATAGATTGCTTAATATGAATGAATAAATTGCAATAAGATAACGAGTATAATTACCTAAATTAGTATATTTTTTGTAAAAAAATAAAAATTATGTAGCTTAAGTTACCCGGGCTACTAATGCGAATCTATTGACACCTAAATTATTAAAATCGGATCAACAGCTTAGGCGCTACAATGGAACAAACATACATACACAGACTGCCAAAATCATTAACCTTCCTTTTGGCTTCGCCGTAGTCTGGTAAAGAGAAAGTAGGGATGTATCATGTATAGTTGTAACTTTTAACGGAGGCTTTTTTTACCCGACTGCAGCGAAGGGTGAAGGGTAATGATAAGTGAATAATGATTTTGGCAGTCTATTGTGTATCTTTATGCCAACCGTAGCACCTAAACTATTGGACGGATTTTAATGTATGAGTTACCAATCGATTCGTTATAATAGCCCGGGTAATATAGGCTGTATAATTTGCGTTGTCGAGAGTATTTAACTTCTTCATCATTTCTATTAGGGTCCATCCACATATTATGTCACACCTGATGGGGGAGGGGGGGGGGTCATACAAAGTGTGACAGTACATGTTAAATACAGGTACAGGGATACTAAAAAGCGTGACATGGGGGGGGTAGGGGTTCAAAAAGTCGAAATTTTGCGTGACGTAATATGTGGGTGGCCCCTTACATGGTAGTAAGAAATTACTCATTTAAATGTAAATACTTAGTCGAGATACAAAATTAAAAGCTCATGTTCAAAACAAACAAATTATTTCGCAAGTCGGGATAAGGATAAGAGAATATAATATTGACCTTGGTTGTGTTATCATCACTTGCTAAATACCGTGTAGTATCTGACTAGCGATAAGTTTATGTTATGTCGGCTATACAGGTTGGCGGTTGGCCCAGTGTAGGCCAATGCGAGCGTCGACAAATAGGTACAAGCAAAGTGCTAATATTGGACAAGTCCCTTGGATGCCAATTCGGGCGGCCAATGTAGACGAGAGTTCGAGCTATCCACACATTGGCCGAGCGGCGAGCGCAGACGAGCGCCTTTGATTTGTGCACAAAAACCAACACCCACCGGTCCGAGGCGAGTCACGAAGTATACCAGGAGTCCGAACGTAATGTTAAATAATTAGTCTTAATATAGGGGACAGATTTTTTGCCGGTAGAGCGCGCCATTTTTCAAGAGGCACCAAGCGCGGTTCAGGACTGTGCGCTGATTGGTATGCCACAAAGCCCACAATAGCATCGGTGCGTCCAAAATTCTAGCGCAGCCAGTGGCAGAAAAGAGAAATAAGATCTGGGTTTATTATTGTGTACATAAATACTATGGAAAAGCCTATACCGTTCGGACTCCGGGTATCTATACTTCGTGGGCGAGTGATCACGAGTGACGGCGAGGCCGAGGGAAGACAAGTTGCAGCAAATGAGCTCTACAAATGTTGGCGTTGGGCTTTAGTAAGCCAACTAAGCGAGCGACACCCAGCGATGACAAGGTAAATCGGGTGTCTACACGTTGGCGCTGGCCATCGCTCGGCATCGGCAACGGCAACATGTATAGTCGACTTTTTTAAATGTTCACAACAGGACGCGTAGCATGACCTGCACGACCGCCGTAGAAATGCGTTTTGTCTTCACAAGAAGAGACATACCGACGGATTGTGTAGACCTAATGACAGATTTCCATTATCAATATATTCATGTATGTATGGTCGTACTACGTGTTACTATAACTTACAACTTACAAGTCTTTTGAACCCCCACAGCAGTCTTCGCACGAATTTTCTGTGAGCCTCCGGTTTTCTGTTACACTGGGACTATGTGATCCGGAATCCGGCGGGCCTGGGAAAATTCAGAGCACTGAAAATAGAACTTCGCTCCAATAATATAGAGTTGTAAATCGAACACACGAGTGACGCGTCAAATGTCAATGTCATGTTATTAATGTTATTATGACAGCTCGACACGTCGATTTTCAGCTCAGAGTTCTATTTTCAGTGCTCTGAATTTTCACCGGCGTTCCGGATTCCGGATCCTAGTCCTAGGCCTTAGACCGTAGCACAATATGCAGTATTTCTCCAGTCAAACCGACGCAGCCTATTCTTTCGGTCATGGCCTCACGGGCCATGGCTCGGCTAATTTGTATTTGTATTCGTTACTAAAAACATTCAGTTGAATTAAGAACCTGAAAATGAAAAACATTTTGTAAAATACCCAAAATTCTGTCACTTTCCGTATAAGTACCAATATCTTAAGGTTGTTACGTGTTATCGGAAAACGTGCCCTACAGGCTACACGTGTCCTTCAAGGAAAATGGATTTGTTGAGGGGAAAGAACCAATTATTAATATACGGCAATTCGGCACGAGCTGTCAGCTGGTCGCGACTGACTAAAGCCGAAAGTATTAAGTAGGATAGCATCTAAGTTGGTGACTAAATTCGCCCGTAAAGAGTGACGATCAGTTGCAGCGTGCAGGCAATCGCTCTTGGTCATTTTTAATAAATTGACCAACTACATGCGATTTTAGTCGCCTATGTACTACGAGATTTACGTGGGTCGATATTTGCCCATGTGAATCATGCAGTAGCTTCCGACTTTGACCGCACGGCAACCGGCCGCATGCGGTTGGTGACTAAATTCGATCGTGAAACGTGACGATCGGATGCAACTTGCAGCCGCAGGCAAAAAGGCAGGCAATCGCATTTTGTAATTTTTGAAGGAACTGGCCAAACCGCAGGCGAGTGACCTGTGTAAATGGGCTTGCGATGCGGTTTGGATGTCGATTTGTGAAACTAACCCAACAGGCCACGGCGGAGTCGACCAAAGTTTGTGAGGATAGATTGATGGATGGAAGGATGTTTGTAACTCTTTCTCGCAAAAACTACTGAACGGATTTAGATGAAATTTGGTATGGTAGTAGTTTAGGGTCTAGATTAAAACATGCTACTTTTTACCCCGCGTAAGTCATATCTCATACAAGTTATTTCACAGTATGATGCATCTTGCATGTAATTTGTGCTTAGAGTCAAATCAAACCGAAATGGCAGCGGAGCGGTCAGCAGCATAAACGTCATATAATTTTAAACTTTATCTTCGTATCCAGTTTCGCTTGAGACAACCACCGCTGCTCACGGCCGCTGACGGCCGCTACTGGCCGCCGGCGGCCGCGGGACGCGGACGTCCCCATTTTCTAAGCGATAATATGTACTATAGTAATGAAGATAAAGCTTAAAATTGTATGACAGTTATGCTGCTTGCCGCTCTACTGCCATTTCGGTGTGAATTGACCCTTAGAGCATCCATCCAAAAATGTGTGCGATGGAATTTCAAGTAACATTTTTCATGGTTCGATTATTCTGCTTAAGACCAGGTAGACCAAGCGAAATAGGCATTTAACGCTTCCAAGAGTTGCCCGCAATTGCCGCAAAGCGAGCCGCGCGCCTACGTCGCCGGCGTGAACTTACATGAACCCAAAGTGTTACAGTGTAGTCGTGTCGGCAGTAGGTCAATTTATTTTATTATTTGCATTGAAAAATATAATAAAATTCATAGATAACTGTTTTAATGCAACACATAGCACACATAATTTGAATAGATATTATAGGTAGGTACCTAAGTAAACAATGCTTAAATTTTATTCAATTACTAGCTTTTCCCCGCGACTTCGTCCGCGTGGAATAGTTACTTTAGGATATCGCTAAAATTTACCCGCGACTTCATTTACGTAGAAGGAGAAGCGCTTTCACCTCACGACTACCCGCCCGCGCCGCGCGCCGTACTATAGCGCGCATGATTATTTTATTACTGCGATATCTTCTAAAATACTTATTGAAATCAATTGATGTAAACGGCAAATTTCTTCTAGATTAAATGCTTGTAATGAATAACGTATTTACTTGGATAAGGATTAATTATAATCTTTATGAAAACACCTTCAGAAATAATGCTTACTTTTAGAACAAATTTGGTTAGTATAAAAAGGTTATAGTGAGCCAACCTTAAAAGATAGACATATACTGTCGCGGACTTTTTTTTAGAACTTTTAAAGAGGAACAATTCTGCCATACATCATTTTAGCGAAACTTTAACCGTTTCCGCAGCGTACGCAGCGAAAGCTCTCAAAAGGAAAAAAAGACCCCCGATTTTGTAACATTTTGAATGGTGCTCCGCTCGTATTGAGCTTAGCATGATGTTATATAGCCTAAAGCCTTCCTCGATAAGTGGACTATCCAACACAAAAAGAATTTTTCAATTCGTACCAGTAGTTCCTGAGATTAGCGCGTTCAAACAAACAAACAAACTCTTCAGCTTTATAATATTAAGTAGGTATAGATTTTGACAGTTTCTATGCAGTGTGTTCTGTTACAAGTATAAAAACACGCTGTGTTCGATGTGTGCATGGAGACGAGTACCTATCGTTAGCTCGTGTGGTCACTAAAGTACGTGTCGTTTCGTGAGATAAAAATACTGTATCAGGTACATAGGTGTTGACGATTTGATGGTACCTACTTAGGCAGACACTTGCAAAAAATGTATTCCTACTGCCGAGTCCGCACGTTTGCCACTTGCCGCAAAATCCAAACCTCCACAAACGTTTGACTTTTTGAAAATCCGGATTTTTGAATTTTTTCTCCCAAAAATCCGGATTATCCGGATAATTCAGATTTTTTCATTTTTTTTTAATTTGTTGCATATTTTATAAAACTTCAATGTTTATTTTACTACTATTTTGTAGCAAAAATTACACTCATTAGTAAAAAAAACAGTTACTTTTTTATAATTTAATTTAAATAAATTCTTATTTTAAGTTGTAAGTATTAGAATTACAGTCTGAATAAATAAAAACATAATGAGATTATATCAAAATTATATACTTAATTATATTTATTTTTTCATTTTTATAAATATTTTTGATTACGTTTGAAATCCTAGAATGTTCAGTTTTATAGTTAGTATTTTATTTTGAATAAGGTATGTATATATTGTTATTTACTAAATGTTCCAGCAGTAAAGAATTATAAAAAAGTGGAATAGCCTGTGATCTTTTTAACGCTTTTTTTACATAATTATCTACGCCACAGTTCACCACTACCGTTTTCGTAAAGTTCCATTTCTATGAGAAAGTACTAACGTAGGAAAATTATTACAGTTTAATAAAACGTAGGAAACTGAAAATCCTTTAAATTGAGATCCGGGGAGTGAAGACAAATCATTTGAAGTATGGGGCTGAACAAATAATTTTGTATGGACGAAATTGGACCACTTTTGAGTTATTGAAAGTAAAAACCACCCACCTATTTGGGTAATAATTAAACACGTAAATTGTGCTTTTAATTCCCTCGGTAACTAACAGAAGTACAATTAACAATTCTAAGCACAATTTAAAATCTGTAACTATTGTAAGATCTTTATTTTAACATTTTACTTACAAATAAACAGTAACATCTTACTCTTTATTGCACTTTGAAGTTTCCGCTATAAGATGAAAACTACATTACTTAAAAAAATAACAGTGGTTTACACAAATCGTTGGTGCTATTTTTGGCACCTATATCTTATCTTTAAAATATTATCTAAAAAATAATTATTTCTACGCAAAAACAGGAGCGTTGATTTTCATTTAGTTTTGCTACTGACTCGTTAGTTTAGGTTAGTTTAGTTCAATCAAATTAATTTTAATAATAAAAAAAAATATATTACTTTCATTCATTCGGAAAAACTCTCTCTAATCTTAAACCAACCAGTCAGGTATTATCGACTCCAAAACTTCTTCCCAAACTTTTTAAGAATTTATTCTGATATCATAGAGATAAGATTTAGGTATTTGGACTTAGATATTCATTATTTAGAAGATAATTAAATATAGTTAAACCACTACATTTCTTTTTAAGCTGTCATATTAATTTGGCATTCTATGATTGTAGAAATTAAAATTGCAATAATATGTTTTGACTTTCGTTAGTACGAATTCAATTAATAATAAATATAAATATACAAGTTTGGATTTGCTTATTATACTTCTTACTACTTGTGCAATTAAAACTGAAACCATATTCAGTGTTTTTATAAATTGGATCACCTATTACTGAACTGTACTACTACTAAAAAATATAAAATGGTAAGTATCTTAGAAACAGTCCATACATATACATATATAGCGACCATAATATTTTAGCAGATGTTCATCCCTCGCATCTCCATTTAATGGATTGACTATGTTCTACCAAATAACTTGAATAAATGGAAAAATGTGTCAACAATTTCAACAGGACAAAAAAATAATAATATCAAATTATCCAAAGGCATGGATTTAAACTCACGACAAAACAATTAAATTTTGGATGTGAAAATACCGAATATTGAATACTAAATTACCATGTTGGCTAAAGAATGTAAGGAATAAAAATTTACAAATCTGGTGACTAAGTAATACGACTGAATATTCCAAACTGGCAGACATATATTATATTAGCGAACAAATAACCATCTTGGCGACAATTTGTGAGTACACATTTAATTTAAGAATAGACACATATATTTTCCCTAATGTAGGTAACTCAAAAAACATACAAGCAGCAAAACCAGCGCACATAAAAAAAAACATAAAGAAGCGTACAAAATTCCCAATTTTTAATTTTCCTCGATTTTAGGGGGGTGTAGATATTGTGTAAATTGATTTTGAAATTTAAAAATAACGGATATTCATTTTTCGCAAAATGAACATAGGTGTCATTACCAGGTTTTTGGGGGTGCTGGATACGAAAATGGCATTCATTTTGAAATTCCAATATGGCGGAGATACTTAATTTTATAAAAATAATATGGTTGTCCTTTTGTTGGTTTCTGGGGGTGCTGATTACAAAAAAGTCATCCATTTTAAATTTCCTTAGTAACCCCGCAACCTCATATTTTCTTCATGATGGAAGAAAAAGAAATTTGAAAATCCTGAATTTTCCAAAATTTCCATACATCCCTCGTATCTCAATGTAGAGCATTTTTTTTTATAAAATTGATTCTATCTCGGAAATGGTGCATCCTATTGAAAAAATAATGAAAATTTCCTCCACCCGCAACCCCAAGAACCCCGCAACACCATAGTTTCTTCACGATGGAAGAAAAAGAAATTTGAAAATCCTGAATTTTCCAAAATTTCTATAGCTTTATACACTGTTTGTGTCAAAGTAGAACATTGCCATATTTTTTTTCTATAATCGCTTCTATTTTAGAAACGGAAAAATAATACTATTACTGGAAAAATAATAAAAATTTCCTCCCCCTTAACCCGGAAATCGCATATTTTTTTCATGAATGCCAAAAAAAGAAATTTGAAAATCCTGAATTTCGAAAAGTTTCTATAGCTTACATAGCTGGTACCTCTACAAACTACATGTTAATTTTACGAAGATTGGATAGTCTCCATTTTGGAAAATGAAATTGGAAGACAATTTTATAATCAGCATAATATGAAACATGGAAAAAGACATCCATTTTTAATAAAAAAAAAAAATATACGCCATTTTGGAATTTTAAAACGGATTTTATTTTCATATTATTCTGCACCCCCAAAAACCTTGAAAACGATACCCATACCAAAGAAAAAAAACCTCCAATAGTATCCAAAACTGGGATTTTCCGTAGCTTGCAAATTGAATTTTTAGCAGCTATTAATTTATCAATCAAATCTTTATTAGCTACTTACATGGTATAATGGTCACCATCTCATCGGTGCTAATTGGATTAAATTTCGCTACTTTTTATCTACCGATTTTTGTATTTTTTGTCACTTGAGTGATTTCACCAGTTTGGTAATTTAGTCGCCAACATATTAATTCGCTGCCAAATTCAGCAATACAGTATGCTCACGTACAGTCACCAACTTATTTTTTGTTCACTCGATTAATTATATCCCTTATTCAAATATTGTACGTCTAGAGTACATACTAATTACAATTAAAATATGTAATTTTCATAGTAGTAACCAAGATTCGAAAAACTCGAAAAATCCGGATTTTTAAATGAAAATCCGGATTTTTTGAATTTTTCGAATTTCGAAGTATCCGGATTGCAACCCCTACTTGCGAGTGACTTGGTGTGTTCTGCAAAGGCAAGCATGACGGATGTTGAGCACGTATCCTTATATTTTATTGTAAATAGAACAGCCTCCGTGGTCTAGTGGTTAGAGCTTGGCTCTCGACTCGGAGGTCGTAGGTTCTAATTTCGATTCCCGCACTGGAACAACAAATATTGTTGTTTCCAAGTTTGGTTAGGACAATGCAGGCTGATCACCTGATTGTCTGACAAGAAAGATGATCCATGCGTCGGATGGGCAGGTAAAAAGTCGGACCTGCGCCTCATCTCTCGTCAGTCGTGTCGGTTATCCGTCCCCCTGGATTACGAGAGTAAAAAAAAGAGTGCCTTTGTGTACTGCGCACACACTTGGGCACTATAAAAATACTCCTGTGTAACTGGCTAGGCTACAATAAAACCAGCCACCGTCACCGAAATCGGCGTGGGGAGTTATTTATTATTATTATTGTAAAAACAGAAATCGAAATAAAAAGAAACGAAAAGTACGGCAAAGAAGATGGTAGATGTTACAAATTCATAAAAACTGTTTACTGGCTTATTCAATAATGTACTAAGGCTACTCCACGCATCAGCTACTTTTTTCTCATAATACACAACACAATAATATATCTATGGACGCTTCACACCAAGTCAATCTGGTCCCGTGGTAAGTTCTCGAAGAACTTGTGTTACGGGTACCAGACAACAGAAATATATTTAATAATTTTTATATTAAGATATAATAGAATAATATTTAAGATTTTTATTGTATTATACACATATTTAATACACATTCATGACCCAGGAACACAGAAATTTTTTTTGTTCCTTCAGCGGGATTCGAACCCGCGACACCCGGCTTGAGCACCAACACGCTCAACCACTGAGCCACAGAGGTCGTCTCATCTGGCAAAAGCAACGACGTGGCGACGATAATGTTATTGTGTATTAGTACTTCGTTTGCGCCTAACTGACGGAAGCGGAGCCCTATTTTTTAAACGGAACCCTAAAATAAAAGTAGCCTATATTAGACCTTATGACATCAGCTATTTGCCAGTGAAAGTCCCGCGAAAATCGGTCCAGCCGTTTCAGAGATTAGCCGGAACAGACAGACAGACCGACAGACAGACAGACGGACAGACATTTTTAAAAATTGGTATTTTATTGTAATTGTAAGTACCGAATATACTTTCAGATGCATTATGTGAAAAGCTGTTAATTTGAAGTTACAAACAGACACTTCATTTTTATTTATCTGTATATAGATTTAGTTCAAAAATTAAAAGAAGCATAAAAAAATACAAAACAAACTTTCCTATAGATTTTTATTGTATTATATGTCCATGACCCGGGAACACAGGAAACTTTTTGTTCCTTCGGCGGGATTCAAACCCGCGACCCCCGGCTTGAGCACTAACACGCTCAATCACTGAGCCACAGAGGTCGTCTCATCTGGCAAAAGAAACGACGCGGCGACGATAAAATGTAACATCTTATTGTGTATGGTTATATGTATAACTAGCTGATGCCCGCAACATCGTTTGCGCAGATCTAACGAAAGCGGAACCCTATTTTTTTAAACGGAACCCTAAAATAAAAGTAGCCTATGTTAGACCTTATAATATCAGCTATCTGCTAGTGAAAGTCCCGTGAAAATCGGTCCAGCCGTTTCAGAGATTAGCCGGAACAAACAGACAGACAGACGGACAGACAAAAATTTTAAAAATTGGTATTTTATTATAAGTACCGAATATACTTTTAGATTCCTTATATGAAAAGCTGTTAATTTGAAGTTACAAACAGACACTTCAATTTTTTTTATCTGTATAGAATTAGTTCAAAAATAAAAATAAACATAAAAAAATACAAAACAAACTGACTTTCCTTTAGATTTTTATTGTATTATACATATCCATGACCCGGGAACACAGGAAACTTTTTGTTCCTTCGGCGGGATTCAAACCCGCTACCCCCGGCTTGAGCACCAACACGCTCAATCACTGAGTCACAGAGGTCGTCTCATCTGGCAAAAGCAATGACGCGGCGACGATAAAATATAACATGTTATTGTGTATGATATGCATAATTTAGTTCAAAAATAAAAAAAAACAAAACAAACTGACTTTCCTACACTGCGTTAGAAACGAAAGAATTGTTCGATAAATACGCGGGTAAGCCGTGCGCTGGCAAAACTGACATAGGTCTGTCCTCGTCAACGCCTAGCGGGCGACTGTGGGGCGACTCTAGCGACTTACGCACGCTGCATTTCAATATTAATTTATTGTTAAAATAATTAAACCAACATGCAAAATGTAACCAGAAATTATTCTTTTTTAAGTTATTAGCTTTTCGTAGATATGATTTTTGAAAGTAAAACTATCATGAACTTCATGAACAAAAAGAAAAATATTTAAATTTAGCCTCCTCTTCGGAATTATTTTTGATCGAGTGAAGTTTTCAATATTATGT
Source organism: Glaucopsyche alexis (assembly GCA_905404095.1). Lineage (NCBI taxonomy): Eukaryota > Metazoa > Arthropoda > Insecta > Lepidoptera > Lycaenidae > Glaucopsyche > Glaucopsyche alexis. The sequence goes on from FR990060.1 coordinate 2,285,407, forward strand.
TTTGAACCACAAATTGTAAAAGAACATTAAGTAAACAACAATGTGTATTTTTTTTGGCTTTTTAAAGTTACTATTTGTTTGTTTATTATCGATTCAAAGTCATGTAAAATTGGGTCTACACGGCCTTAAAGTGGAATTATTTTATGTTAATAACTTCATGTTCGCTGACTTCAAAGGGTTTATAAGGTTCATGAGTTTTGTTAGGAAAATGTAAATTAAAAATAATATATGTAGGTGGTTTGATAGTGGTTGGGTGGTTTCTTAACCCCGACGCGTGAATTAAAATGTGTGGTTTAAATAACTCCCCACACCGATTTCGGTGACGGTGGCCGATTTCGTTGAAACCAAGCCAGTTAAGCACGAGTAATTTTTATAGTGCCCAAGTGTGTGCGCAGTGCACAAGACCACTCTCTCTTCCTGTACTCTAGTAATCCGGTGGGACGGATAACCGACACGACTGACGAGAGATGAGGCGCAGGTCCGACTTTTTACATGCCCATCCGACGTATGGATCATCTTTCTTGTCAGACAATCAGGTGATCAGCCTGCAAAATCGAAGTGTCGAGCTGTGTGTTCGATTTTCAGTTCTATTGTATTAGCGCAGAGTTCTATTTTCAATGCTCTGAATTCTCCCCGGCGTTGCGGATTCCGAATCATATTATAGTCCCTGAATTTAGCGGCAACTTGCTATATTATGTTGTACCTTATAGCTAGTGTCCGACCGAATGTTCGGTTTCGGTCGAGTTTCGTCAAAAAAACGGGTTTCAGTTTAGTTTCGGTTACGGCGGAAAACCTGCCGAAACTACGACCGAAACCGAAACTGCATTCGGAGTTCTCGCGCTGTGAACGGTCATGTTCGACGCTTATTCCATCCAAGCGACGATGACATTCTAAAGTTATTTTGTTACAGGACATGATTTACTAATAGCTCCGTTGCATACTTCAGACAGGGTAAAAATGTTCGTTTTAATAGTGAAAGTATTTGATTTTACACCTTTACGGTTAGTATAGTATACATAATTAATTTTTTTTTGCTTAGAGATTACGCCATTACTCAAGAATTAACAAGACAAGGTTGAAGGAAATTCAGCCTACACAGGTAACCTGGATTAGGATATAGGGCAAAAGAGTAAATTTAACTCTTACGTCATAGACCGACAAGACCGGGCGGATCATTTGGGTTCATTCATTCAAATTGTCGCTTCGCTTCGCTCTTGTCGGTGGAGCTTTCTCCATTCCTCTCTGCACTCCGCCCTTCTCTTGACCTCGTGATGCGACACGATCATCACTTTCTCCTTCACCAGGTCCATAAAAGGCCTTCCACGTTTTCTTCTACCTTCAACCTTCCCTTCAATTATTCCTCTAATAAAGTTGTCGTGCCGTATCAAGTGTCCTAACATCTTTCCTCTCCTGTTCTCGATGGTCTTTAATATCACTCTCTTCTCATTAACTAATTCCAAAACTTCATTACTTTTCTTTTTAATCCAACTTATTCTCTCCATTCTTCGCCAACTATCATTTGGGTACAGTTCCTATATTAAATATTTTTTTGTTTAACATGACCCACTTTTATTTACTACAGCAGCGTAGTATCTGGGGGCACGGCAGTGCCCCCGCCAAATCGAGCGCGAATTACATATTTACTAGATGTTGCCCGTCATGTGCGCGCAACAGGAAATCCCCCGGGATCCACACGTTATGCTGCGATAAAAAGTGTGTAGTCTATTTTTTTTTTTCATGGTCTACTCTATGTCTGTGCAAAATTTCACCAAATTTGATACTGTAATTCGCAGCCTATTCAATTCAAACAAATATTTCCTATTTGTTTGGTATTTGAGTTCATGGATTAATTTCATTTAGTATTTTATTTATGGTCAGTTTCTCGTGTAACTTATCTACAAACAGGTGGACAGAGGAATGCTAGAATCTCATTACTGTAATGGCATTAAGAAGCCATTGAGTCACGACTCACTGAGACATACACGTTACATAATGCCATGCCATGGTTATTTTAGTCGATTTGATATGCTATTGATTTTACAAGTACTTCACTATGTTGGTTTTTGGAACGGAGTTCCTTATCGCGCGTTGCGAAAGGGTGCTAGACCAGGCTAGACCACAGAATAGATATGCTAGACGGAAAAAATTAAGACGAAAAGTTGTAACGACACTTTTTGCTATAGTTGTAGCCGTGCGGCGTGCGCGTGTTTCTCTGTATGTCTCTCTCTCTCTCATCATCAATCAACCAAACCCAACAACCCTCCACCCCAAAATCCACCCCCCCCCCCTATATAAAGTCACCCTCCTAAAATTTTTTGATCTCACCAATAGCCATCCCACTAAACCTGCCCAAATTTTTTACACGCACGTGTAAAAAAGTTCTTCCGAAATATTAGGTAATTGCTCCATCAACACCAACTTCCTTGTGCTTTATTTTATCACCCTGAATTAAATAAAGTATCCTATAATATCTAAAAAACACAAGGGCGCAGTTATAGAAGCTCGCACAGGGCGAAGAAAAGGCTATTTACGGCACTGCCTAAAAAGATCGTCGCTAACTAGTAAATAATAATCAATGGCGGGGTTACAGGTAACTGGGGTAGTTTTACTCAGTCAACAGATGAACAGACCCGAGCGGCCATTAGAGAAATGGACCGGTAATTGTCTGATATATATAGGTAGGTAGGTAGTATAGGTAGTAGGTAGTAGGTAGTATGTATAGCTAGCTCACTTTGTGGATACTCGATTTTAACGAGTCTGGAGTCTGGGACAGCACTAGCCTACCAAAAGTATTACTAGTGTTGTAAAAGTAATAAATAAAGGTTAAATTAATACGTGAAGTGTGTAGTGAAACTTTCAGTACAGTTTAATGGGAATTGTGCGACTGGAGGAGTATGATATTTGGCACAGTTGAATTGTATGTGGAGGAAGGTGGGCAGAAATCTAATATTTTTGAAATAATGCTTAGAAATACATGAGATTAATAAAAATAACAACACAAGATATTATTAAATATTAAGGCAAGGACTAATCTCAAAAACAAAATGATTTACACTACTCGTTAAATCGTATCATGTATGTACCATTGAAATAAGATTATTTTTTGCGTAGCATTATTTTCTATATTCATGTAGAAGACGGTGTTAGCACAGCCTATAGAACTAGGTGTTAGCAAGGTATCTATTCGGGATCATGTTGTACACTGTACAGCTTGTAAAACTGTATACAGTTGAATTACAAAGTTGAGACGTAATTGAATAAGTAGGTTCTAGTGTTGCCAACTAATGTAACTAGCTTGTAACTTGTAGCTTGTAGGAGCTCAGCTGAACATAAATTGGACCTAATAGGAGTCGGAACATTTACTATTGAAGTGATAACTTCTTATGGGAGGGTAAACCGCTTCGTTACGTAACGCGTTACGGTGCTACGAGTAAATAAGATATTATTGAGTAATTTCGAATACCAATGTCAGTTACGCGTAACGCAGATATACGCAGGCATTTGGATTTTGCTTTGTTGACCAATTGGTCTCGGGTTCGAAACTTGGTTTTTATTTCTTTTTATTTTATAATTAAGCTTTTCTCGAATTAAACAATTTCAATATTAAAAAGCTCAACTTAAGATAATTTTATCACTTCTGTCGGGCGTCCCGAGACACACATTTTTTTTCGGGCGTCGAGAGAAAACTGCTGGATATATAATATCTTCTGTGACTGTAATAGTACTTAGCTAACGGCTGAATACTAGAACTATTGCTAAATTAAGTGACGCTCAAATCACATGTTGTCCTTGTCATTTCGGCTATCAGAAACTGGGACAGCCTGTGAATAGGAGAGCTCGTAATTTAATTTTATTTTTATTTATATTTAACTTTGCAGCTAAAACTGCACGTCGCAGACGCATAGTGTTTGTATGTCGCAATAGGTACAAGGCTCCCATCGTGCACTATGGTGGTTGCAACTTGCAAGTGGTAGGTACCTATAACTTACAAGGGTGTAGAAGATACGGGGGTTGAGAGTTGAGACGTGTGATTTCTAAAAGTGTGTGATAATTATTATTCTAAAATGATTTGAATTGTGTTAGAAATTTTTATAATGATTTAGAAATTTTTATACTTAATTATCTAGAAATTTCTTGAATGATCTAGAATGAAGATTCATGTTATTCCTCTCGTTCTTCCTATTAATGAAAGGGGAATGGGGATGCTTGATATTTATATAAACGATTAACACATAAAATTAGGATTTAGGTCTTAATCTAACAGGGAAAGAGACGACTCATACACAGTGAACTGAGGAAAACACTCGATATCTCTTGACCCGACAGATGAGATGAGTGACCTCGCGTAGACCTTGAGCTCGAAGGTCCACCGTGCTCCCGGTCCGGTAAACAAGGAAAGCTATGAATCAACGTGACAGCAAGCTTATAGTACTTATAGTAGTTTTTACCAACTTTGTGTTTCATCGAACGAGTGAGGCACTCTTTTAATGTATACGCCTTTACAATAGAATCCCAGAAAACGTTCAAAATCTTTCCATTAATAAATTTAAATAACCTAACCAAGAGCATGTCAGGACATGTCTAAGGAGGGTTCCGTAACTATAAACGCGTAATATTCTTTTTTTTTAATTACTCCAAAAGTTACTGTCCGATTTGGTTCACAATAGTTTTCCTAAAGAGTTTTTAGCATGATCTATCAGCATGAAAATTTTCAAGATTCTATCTCCTGTAGTTTAAAAATGCTAGGGGGGGGACCAACTTACAAACTACTTTGGAGGCCGATTACTCGAAAATGGTCAACTTTATAAAAAAGTAACCTATGAAACCTTGCCTTTATTTTAAAAGACCTATTCTACGATACCCCACATGATGGGGTAGAGTGAAAAAATATTTTTCATCCCCACTTCACATGTATGGAGAGCCACCCCTAAAATATAAAATTATTATTTTTTTATGATCTCGAAACCGTGACCTATACACAATTTATAACTGCAACAAATTTCATCAATTTATATTCATAATTACAAGAGCTAGAGGCGCGGACAGACAGACAGACAGACAGACGGACAGAGCGAAACTATAAGGGTTCCTTAAGTATTACGGAACCCTAAAAAGCTGTTAAAGAACGTTTGTGTGCTATTATAAATATTATAAAGTCAGTGATTTCATTAACGATTGCACACCTTGGGAATAAGATGGCCCCATGCGAGGCTGCTTTTATGTACTTTAGTATGTTCTATCATGGACTAAACACTATGGACTAAGTAATTTTATTAGTCCATGGTTCTATGTACTTATGACTAATGTTATATAGATTAAGTTACAACATTGTAAAAATATTTTTTGAAAAGAACAATTTACCCATCTTTTTGCTAAAAGGTGGCCCCGTGCGAGTTTCTTACGCCGGTTCTTCTCGCCGGGCTAGTTTCCGAACCGGTGGTAGGCATCATGTAGGACAATTATATAAGCGTTATATTATAACCTACATGGAAATAAAAAATTTGAGTTTGAGTTTTGACTTTTGAGTCTGCTTTTTACGTCTTTCAACGCCGATTCAAACCCGCAAAGCGTGACCACCCTTTGCGGGTTTCCATGGACTGCGGTAATCATCAGGCATTTTGTCTGCTTGTTTGTCGTCTTATTTCATAAAAAGCCAATGTACAATTTGATCAGCGAGCGCACCAAAGTAACTCAGAAATATTATCTACGTAAAATATTAAATCAATTTTAGACTGACAGGTTGTTTGTTCGCAGATGAAATGGCGTGCTGAAAGCTAGTGGAGTCAGGGTGAAGTCGACCTTACACCATGACGAAAAAGTTCGAATTCAACTGGCAGATCCCCACCCCCGAGCCCCTGCTACAGGTAATTACCCCCTCATTGTAAATGAGAGAGATCTATCGAAAATGGTTAATGATAATATTAAATTATTATTGTAAGATGAAGTAGGTAAAACTTAGGTTTAGACTCCAATAACCCCACACCAATTTCGGTGACGGTGGCCCATTTCATCGAAACCAGACCAGCTACGCAGGGGTTATTTGTATAGTGACCAAATGTGTGTGACCAAAGTTTCTTGTCAGACAATCAGGTGATCAGCCTGCATTGTCCTAACCAAACTTGGAAACAACATTTTTTGTTGTTCCAACGCGGGGAGCGAACCCGGAGGAGCCCGATCTCCGGAGTCGAAAGCCAAGCTCTAAACCACTGCACTGGACCACGAAGGCGTTCTTAAATCACTAAAATGTTAGTACTATATGATGCTATTTATGCTAGATCAAAATGAATATTCCTTTTACCTTATAGCACACTGCACTTCCCGAATGTGAATGCGATTTTATATGAAATGCTATATTAAACCAAGGCATACATTGTATAATTTTTCATATTGCATACCACTCCGGTTATAAATAAGCTCACATTTTAAGCGCGATCGAGAGGCGATAGTTATGTTGCCATACAATATCGACTGACCGACATTTTCACCACAGCGTTTGTACAAAATTAATTAACAAATGAATAAGCTGCCTCGTGATAATTATAATTAGCTAAACAATAAAGATAATACGCGAGAAGTGCAAAAAGAGAATACAAGAGAAGGGCAAAAAAATAAAAAGTGTAATTAAAGAAATGTTCCATTGCGAATGCGACACCTCAGTCCGCGTTGAATAAGACTTGTAGTCTTCTTTCTTTCGTCTTTGTAATTTGGCCCCAGTTTTTGCTTTGTCATATAAAAACTGACTGACGGTTCTTTACCCAACTTCTACGCACGTACGTAGTGCGCTTGTATATCTATGCGTCTATACATAGTATAATACGAAAATGATAACCTTTTGCACACGTATTTCTTATATGACGTAGTCGATGACAAAGGAAGGATTTTTCAAAATTGAACCCCAAGGGGTAAAAAAGAGGATGAACGTTTAAAACCTCAATTCACGCGGGCGAAGCCGCTAGCCGCGGCAATTAATGTTAGTATTGTATATTATTATATATTATGGAGAGCTACTAGGAAATTTAGAGCAGATGTTTTGTACCTGAACACGAGAATGCATGTTTGTGTGAATTTTTAATGCCCAAAAAACATGTTTGAGGCAACTTGAAATTATGATATAGTGTTACTATAATGTTTAAGGAGTTGAGAAAAAACGCTACATTTTTTCTCAACTCCTTGTTTTAAAATTAGTTGGAACTTACCAGACCAGTTTAAAAGTAAATTAGAAAAAGGTTAACAAAATAAAAACACGATTTTAACTTAAAACCTTAACATTAAACTCTGAGTATAAGATTCTAAGATAAAAATCTAACCAAGAGCATGTCACGACATGTTTATTAACAAGGGTTCCGTTTTCTTTGAATTACTTCAAATGCTACTATCGGAACTTTGAGCGGAACGGAAATTTAAAGAGTTTTTAGCATGATCCAAACGCATGGAAACTAACAAGTTTCTATCTCATATAGTTTAGAAATACCAGGGGGTGGACCAACTTACAATCGGCCTGATTACTCGAAAATGGTTCACTTTGTAAAAAAGTCACACATTACACAGTCCATAACTGTACCAGTTGCCTCAACGTTTTTTTTGGGCATTAAAAAAAATCACTTTTCAAAAATTTGTATTTTGGGTGTTACGTTTCTGACCAGCTAGACTTGCATTCGCGTATTGAGGTACAATAGGAGAAGTACAGGACAAGGTTTCAGCTTGTCTCAAACACCTGCTCTAAATTTCCTAGTAGCTCTTGGGCTATTACCGGCGAAAACTATCTATTTATCCGAAAATGGCGGATAATCTGCAATAATTACATACCCTTAACCGGTAAATGGTATTCCTAACCGTATCCAGATCCGAAATTTCATTTCTGTATCAGACTGATCATGTACTCAGCCATATTTTGATCAAATTGTATTTGCATTTATGCTGATCACATTTTAATGTGACTCTGTTGCAGGGCGCGACGTTCGACCGATGGACAGAAGAAAAGGACAACACGGAGCTGGAGCTGAACTGCCTGTTCAAGGTCGACGAGTACGGCTTCTTCATCTACTGGAAGAGCGAGGGGAAGGTACGTGAAACATCCGGGAGTCACGCCTTCATAGGAAACTAGTGTGAAACAGTGCTTGCTTGGTGTTTCTAGAACGTAAGGGCATCGGCGGCCTATTGCTGTATGGCGAGATCAGGGAGGCCTGTTTCACCAGTTAGTTATCTATACCATAAATAAACAAAATTGAAAAAAGAAACAGCGGGAGTGCCGGTAGAAGTGAAAAATCTCAAGTGGGGCCATTTAACTGGAGACACTTTTATTCTCCATAGTGTTTTCACCATACGTCAAATTATTTCAAAATGGCCCCAAAAATCTCAAAAGCCGGGCAATTTAACTGTAGACAATAATTGGAGGTAAAGGTTTTAGACAAATGTGATGGGGGATGGTTCGGGGTCAAAGGCCAAAGGTCAACGTGTCTGGGAAAGTTGGGGTCAAGGTCAATGTGCTGGGAAGGTTGGGGTCAAAAGTCAATACGAACTAGTTTCATGCTCGCGTAAACCAAGACAGCAAACAATTGTAAGTTGCATCTTACAAATTTTCGATCAGGGTCACGTGTCCTGCTCAAATTAAAAGTTTTTATCCATCCCAAGAAAAGTGCACAGCGCCGCTAAAGAAGTTTTCACTTCAAAAAAATTAACTTAACCTCATCAATGTTAAGCAGTAAACGAGCTGATAATAATAGTTAAAAATACTCGATTGCGTCAGCTTTCAAACAAAAAAAATTAAAAGCAAATTCCTTTATAAAACCACAGAAAACAGGTAATTAGTTTAGATTATGAAACGGATTAATTAAAAGTTTGCGGACAAAAGTGGCCGAAAAAAAGCCATTGAACACGCCGCACGACACGGTTTAGGCTGGGATTATATGATCCGGAATCTGGCGAACCCGGGAAATAGAGTAACAAACATCCATCCATACTTACATCCATCCATCCATCCTCACAAACTTTCACATTTATAATCGTAGTATGATTTACAACGACTCTCCCATTACCATATGCATATGTCACCGTTAAACTGTAAAAACCGTTACATTGTAAAATAACCAACGAGATTGTAAAAATATGTTGAATGATTCATAACTATTCATTTATAATCTAACGAAAAATAATTTACTAAATTATAGGCAGCATATTCGCGTCGGCAGTGTACCAACATTTTACAATTTCACTAGTTATATTACAATCTTACGGTTTTTACAATTTTACGGTGACACATTACCACACGAAAAGTCCCTTTTCGGTAGTCGAACAAAATATACTCAATATTTTTTTTTTAGATCATTCCAATCTCCGATGGAATTTACTCGGTCTATATGTCACCGTAAAATTGCAAAAACCGATAGATTGTAATAATACTAGAGATATTGTAATACGTCGACAGATTGTCATAAAAATTTCTTCTTACAATTTATACGTTATTTTGCGTTATATTTGTAATATTTACCGTGCCGATTGGTTAAACGGCAAGTGCCCCGCGCCGCCATATTTGTTTTATTTTTCATATTACTAATTATAACGAAAAATAATGCGTACAATTATTGTAAGGAGAAATTTTTATTTGACAATCTGTCGACTTATTACAATATCTCTAGTAATATTACAATCTATCGGTTTTTCCAATTTTACGGAAACATATTACGCATATTTGAGTACCATTCGCTAAGTCCATTGCATGGCTAAATCTCATAGGAACACGCCCTACTCTAAAATGCTTCGACCTACCCTAGGGGACTGAAAAATACGTTTGATCATACATTCCGAATGGACAACTAGGTCACAGCTCGGCTGTTCCCTAGGCTTCTAGGTCATACAGGGTTTACATTGCTATCTAGAATTCTAGAATGTATCCGGGTATTTCGCGATACTTGTAGGACTAGACTAGTACATGTGCCATGTAGTCAGAATTAATTTCATTTTTTTTCATTTTCATTTAATTCATTCAATTCATTCTCGTATTCATCTTAGAATTTCAATTTAATTTGTAACTTTCAAATTAATTATACTTAAATCAATCGTCTAGATATCGTTTACTTTTAGATTTTTGGAGTTTGGATCAATCAAAACGCGTTTAACGTTCCTTTGACGTTTATGAGAATACCAATTGCCGTATTAAATAATATTTTGTTAAATGTTTATACAATTTTGTAAATGCAAACTATTATTGTAACATTTAATTAGCAAAAACGGCCTACTGCATAACTATAGGTGTTCTGTTGGGCTGGGACTGTATGATCCGGAATCCGGCGGGCCGGGGTAAATTCAGAGCAATGAAAATAGAACTGCGCTAATACAATTAAAGTATAGAGTTGACAATCAAACTGTCGTGACGTGTGTGCGTGTGTTGAGCTGTCATATATGAAATTGACAGTTGACTCTACACTTGTGTGTTCACTGTTATATTTTCAGCTCTAATGTATCAGCGCAGAGTTCTATTTCCAATGCTCTGAATTTTCCCCGACCTTCCGGATTCCGGACAATATAGTCCCAGCCTTAAACTCAATGAAGCCATCAAACAATCGGAATCGTCAGAAATGCCGTAAAATAGAAATAGCTGCGATCTGTTCCGTCTGACCGCTCGCTCCAATCTCCAGTCGGCCATATTGGTTCTGTTTCTGATTGTTTATGAGCAATTGACTCCGTATTTACTGGGCTCGCTCATAAAGGCACAAGTGGGCTGTGTTTAGCAATGATCTATCCTTAACTTTAGATTCTGGAACACTAAGGAAGAGGCAATACTGAATAGTACTTGCTGCTCAAAGTTTCTGATTTTATGAAAACCAAAAACGTGTCATGGCTAGTCTAATTTCTGAAAAAGTAACATAGTAGAAAAAAGAAATGGTCTTATTTTGGAATTCAAATTAATAAGGGTACCGAGACGTAAACTATAGAACCGTAGAAATGAACACAAAATGAGCTTGTAGCACTAAAAATTATTCGATTTATCACATCATTTATTACAGAATCCCATTTCCACAGGTTCTATTACTTAACTGAAATCTCTACCTCCTAATGTCAACAAATGTTAAGTTCTAGGTACTAACTATTTATTAATCTGTGGTTCTAGGATACAACAGAAATACAATCTGTTAAAGGTTCAACCTATAATAAATAATCAGCTATGTCATTATTAATCTGTCAGAGATGACCCACTTATAGTTTAGCACCAGCTGTTCTAGATGAAAAGGGTCTTTTGATTAGATTTGATCCGGAATTCGGCGTTCCCGAGAAAATTCAGAGCACTGAAAATAGAACTCTGCGCTAGTACAATAGAGTTGAAAATCGAAGTGTCGAGCTGATATACTATATGACATTGACATTTGGCTCGACACTTGTATTTTCAACTCTATTGTATTAGCGCAGAGATCTATTTCTAATGCATTAAATTTTCCCCGGCCCACCGGATACCGGACAATATATTATAAGGTTTGGTAAAATCAATTACGGAAACTTTGGGTACGTCATATACTGCTTGTGTAAAGACGTTTAGGCAAAAAATATATATTTGAAACTCGTGGATTTTTTTTATACTAAATTAAATTATGTTGCAGGAAATTACATCTTATTGCATTATATCGAAACGCGCGAACAGCTGTTCAGGTATGAACTCGAACGACCTTTCCTGGTGTATGCAATATGTATCGCTGTCTCTGTCGTGCTACATCTGCTGTCCTTGTCGCCCGCGGACGCTATATGCAAAAGATGTAATTTCTTGCAATATTTTACTTCAATAATTTTAGTTTGTATTTTTTTAAACGGGTTTAATTTTTTTTTGCCTAAACGTCTTTACACAAGCAGTAGATCACGTGGCCGAAGTATTCGTAATTGATTTTACCAAACCTTATAGTCCGAGAGTAAAGTTTTATGTTACATAAAATCCAATCACTTAGCTGCCGTTATTGTATCGTCAAGTGTGTCCCGGGGACCGGGCTACATTTTATTAGTAATACTAGTAATCTACCTAATTATTGAATTACTTTTGCAAGTTCCTCCTAATATGTTATAGAGCTACCTGGTCTCAAGGTACTATAGTTAAGATACTATAGTCCAAGGTATTATAGTATAGACAAACTGATTTTTGTGCGAAATAGAGATACTTGCCCTACAACTATATGTACCTCGTTGGATTCGGAATTACGTCCAGAAAATTGGGCTTAAACTTAGAAGCACATATTACCATAAAAATAATAATTATAAACGATTAAAGATGCCAAAAAGAGTGTTTTTAGTTTAAATTATTAATAGTTGTTAATATTTAAAAATAATCGGAAAATAAAAAGCCATTATTTAAATTTATATTTTCCTTTTCTTTACTAACTTTATAAAATAAAGAAAGTCTTTAATCTCCATTGAAAATATCAGTAAATTATTCTCAGCTCCAGTTACTTGATAAGCTTTATTTACCCCAAAGAATAAAGATGCCTTAAAGGGATAAAGGGTTTTTCTTTAGAAGCGTCTGCGTAAGGGGTCGTCCATTAATCACGTGATGCCTAAAGGGGGAGGGGGGGTCCGAAAAAAAATCACCAAGTATCACCAAGGGGAGGAGGGGGTATAAGGAGACATCACGTGTATTAATTTTCGGATCTAGTCTATGCATACCGAAATTATAATCGGTTGTAGATTCGTAGTGTTGTTTAAATACTTACAAGACAAATGACTCGTATAGTTTTTAATTGCTTAAAATATTCGATTAAATTGTTTTTTAAGTTAAAGTTTTTCTTCAAACATGACCTGCTTACTATGTAAATAAAATACACGTGATCTTAGGTGGGGGAGGGGGGGGGTAGTATAAAACCTCACCACGTATCACCAGGGGGAGGGGAGGGGTCTAAAAAGTTGTTAAAAACATCACGTGATTAATGCACGGCCCCTAACTAATAAGCTTTGTAGGGTTCCGTAGCACTAATATGTATAATGTATATTGTATAGGAGTTAGGAAACAAAATATGTAAGTATTTTAAAGTCACCCAACCCAGGTTACCTCTCAGGCCACTTGACGGCTTCATTATATTTTAACACAGAATACAGAACATCCAGAATGAGTGTTCGATCACATTTGTACGCAGCGCACTGTGTCCAAAACCATGGCGAAACACCGCCCGCACGCTTTTTACTTTACACTTTACACTTACAAAACAAATTCTCCTTAGAGCGTAGAAATGTAGCATCGCTCTGCATCCTCTAAAGGCAACGCACTTGCAACTTCTCTGATGTTGCGGGTGCCCATGGGCTACGGTAACCGCTTTCCATCAGGTGATCCGTTTGCTCGTTTGCGCCCTAGTTTTATAAAAAAAATGCGTTATGACTTATGTTATGACAATTAGGTATTCAACAAAAAATTAATTGAAAAAAAGTTGGGTAAAATATTCTGTTATTCTGTGGCAACATATTATGTGTGGATAGCCACTAAAATTTGAAGTAGTGACGGCTTCACTTTCAAGCGCGTTGACGGTTTCTGGAAGTTACTGTATTCGTGTATTTTAACTTCAGAATCGGGTCGAGGGGGCACTGCTAGTTTCAAATGTTTACCTCGATCTCTAGATGGGACCTAAGGTTTTATAGCTTTATTATCTTACTACCTACTAATTCTACTAATATTATAAATGTGAAAGTTTGTGAGCATGGATGGATGGATGTTTGTTACTCCTTCACGCAAAAACTACGGAACGGATTTTGATGAAATTTGGTATGGTAGTAGTTTAGGCTCTGGATTAAAACATATGCTACTTTAATCCCGAAAGAGTACAGTTTTTCCGAGGGATACTGTGAGGGCGGGCAATAGCTACAAGCGGGCAACAGCCTATGTTTTAATCCAGAGCCTAAGCTACTACCACTGACCACACCAAATTTCATCGAAATCCGTTCAGTAGTTTTTGCGTGAAAGAGTAACAAACATCCATCCATACATCCTCACAAACTTTCACATTTATAATATTAGTGGGATAATGTACCATTCATTGCCCAGTAGGACAGCAGGAAATTGGTTCACAAAGGGCCTTTATATGTACAGAAATATCACACGAGTAACAAAGAGTTTCCCCCTATCGGGACCTAGATACGTCTGGTCTCTATATCGTCTGGATACATCGCGACAGCTGGACTGGGTCTTTGTTGTCTTTCATCGCAAAATCACGTTTTGTTCGTATGGTAGAAAGTACGAATAAAAAAAAAGCCATAGGTATTTTAAACATTACCTAGGTATTGTATAGAAAACCTGAATTATACAGATTGCCGGTAACAGATATACTCAGACCAAATAAAAAGTAAAGACAGGGTTCTACGACAAACTGAGGCCGACGAAACTACGCCTCGCCCTGTAACTAGACAGTGTTCACACATGTACCGAAACTACGCCTTACCTTGTCAGTTGAGCAATGGCTGTGTGTCACGCGGAACTATGTAAAAACCGTATTTTTTACCGAAAATGCCAAACTGTGGCGTGAAACGGTGTAAAAACCGGCCATGTACGAGTTGGACTCGTGCACGAAGGGTTCCGTACAAAACGGCAAAAAACACGTTTGTTGTACTGGAGCTTGTTTTTTTTTTTATTTTTTTTTTATGAAATATGGGGGCAAACGAGCAAACGGGTCACCTGATGGAAAGCAACTTCCGTCGCCCATGGACACTCGCAGCATCAGAAGAGCTGCAAGTGCGTTGCCGGCCTTTTAAGAGGGAATAGGGTAATAGGGGAGGGTAGGGAAGGGAATAGGGTAGGGGATTGGACCTCCGGTAAACTCACTCACTCGGCGAAACACAGCGCAAACGCTGTTTCACGCCGGTTTTCTGTGAGCCCGTGGTATTTCTCCGGTCGAGCCGGCCCATTCGTGCCGAAGCATGGCTCTACCACGTAACAAACCCCTTAAGTATCTATTTTATTATGTTTTTAGTATTTGTTGGTATAGTGAATCGTCTAGCTATCACGGTTCATGAGATACAGCCTGGTGGCAGACGGACAGACAGACGGGTGGACAGAGGAGTCTTAGTAACAGGGGTCCCTTTACCCTTTGGGTACGGAACCCCTAAAAAGATAAGTTATATCTAAATGGAGATACCTCGTCGCTACTTAAAACTTAGGCCTTTACATCCGTTAATGGATGATTTATACAGTATTCTCCGGGGGAAGTAACCACTCTTGAAATACTGTAGTGCCTGGGACATTTGGTTTTTTAAATGTCGTATGGTTACCCAAGCACATACGGCATTCTCACAACACAAGTCAGCCTAGTCCAGAGGAATGAACTGGTCAATACGTCTGGGGCCAACTATGTGCGGGTTTCCTCACGATGTTTTCCTTCACCGTTAGAGCGTCTGTATGATGTACTTGAGATCTGAAAAAGTCTCATTGGTACACGCCACAACCTGGGATTTGAACCTGCACTCTCTTGATTGCGAACCAAACGGTCTACCCACTACGGAGCTCTGCTCGTCGCTAAGGTCACAGGTTAATAAACAGTTACTACGTAACTAAGGTGCAGTTTTTTTACAGCCCTAATTTGTTTTGCAGCCCTAATTTGTAGACTCAAATCCCAATATATTAAATTTTGTCTTCTACCCCGATTTTAAACTAATCGCACCTAGCAACACTAGTGCGAGCTAACCCTTGTTACCGGTAAAATTGCGCAAAAGCCTATCCCACCAAAAACATTCTGTAAAAAAACTAGCCAAGTCCTCGATGTAGCTGCTTGTTTATCTCTAAAAAGTAATGAAATCTAGACAAAGTCGTGCCAAGTCTAAGGTTCCTTACTGCGATTTCTTTTTTATTATAGTTAATGTTATGTGACTTAGCCGTTGAACATTCTTTATACGTACACGTATGCGTATACGGTACAAATCAATTTTGTTTTCCAAGTGTCAATTTTCCATCGTCAATGGTTAACGGTTCTGGCGACAGATAGGTGCAATGGTGTCATAGAGAACCTGGTTTTGTACCCTTATGAACCCTTCAACGGTAAAGTCGTGCCAAGTCTAAGGTTCCTTACCTTAGACTTGGCACGACTTTGTCTAGATTTCATTACTTTTTAGAGATAAACAAGCAGCTACATCGAGGACTTGGCTAGTTTTTTTACAGAATGTTTTTGATGGGATTTCACTTCTCTTTGTAGAAACGTGGGCATATTGATTTATTTTATTAGATTTTAGTGTAATTTGTTTATTTAATTTGTGTAATGTTCGAGTAGAATAAAGTTAATCGTTCGGCTATTTATTCTTCTAAACTTGTAAGTATAAGTATAAAATCCAGTTTAGTCTTATCCAGAGTTTTCCTTTAATTTTATTTATATGCGTATTAAAAGCAGAAGGGGAGGCATTCGCCCAGCAGTGGGATAGGCTAGATTAAATTAGAAGATGTGTCCCACTACGCTGGATTTTTGCAATGACAGTTGATTTTTTTATGTACCAATAGTAGAAGGGGGCATTACCATATCTCTAATCAGCTGAGACCAGCTGAGGGTTCTTCATCAGATACTTCAGACCTTCGATTTTTGACATAAAATGAAGTGGCCCACCAAGTTGGATATTTTTTGTAAAGGCGGTATGTCGATCTCTAATAGTTTGGTTGGGCTCTTGTGTTTTCTAATCAGGGTCACCAGGTACTCCAGATCTTCGATTATCCTGGTTTTTATAGTTTTCCCTTTATGTGGCCATTAAACCCTAACTCTGTACCAAATTTCAGCTCTCTAAGTTTATGGGAAGTACTAGTTCTATTCTGATGATCATGAGTGAGTGAGTGAGTGAGTGTCATAAATGCGAAACTATGCTTTCGCTTAACTTCGGAACTAAATGGCCTACAGACTTAAAATTTTGGATTTTAAGTATCTGATTATAGCTTACTGGACGACGAAAATTTCTGCGTTCTGGTCTTATCCAGAGGTTCTCAAATAGGGGCCTGAAAATGCGGCGAAATGGTTCCAGTAAAGGATGGTACGGCAGTGTTTGCTTCGCGCTCGACTTGGCGGGGGCACTGCCGTGCCCCCAGATCATGACATTGAACCTGAAACAAGCCAGTCATATTATGTATTGTCAATTGTGTTATTTCGGTAACCACTATACATAATACATGGTCAATTTGACACACGATTACCTATACGTTTATCTGTATGGTGTGTACTGTGACCACACTCCACAGTTAATTTGCGTATCCTCTTGTTATGTTGAACATTGTATAGAACGCTTTGTTCGATTTCTATGTAAGATGATTTTACTTTTAAGTACCTACATATTATGGTAAATTTTGGAGGTCGGCAACGACAACCAAACGACACGCAACGGTGATCACTTGTAATCAGGCGATCCGTTTACTCATTTGCTAACTATAACATAAATAATAGAAACCTGCCAATTCATCAATGAGAAGGCCAAGGTTCGCCAGTGATCAATGATGATGATGATGATTATGATGACGTCATACAGCTACGTATCTGGGAGCACGGTAGTGCCCCGCCAAGACGAGCTAAGCGAAGCGCAAGGGCACTACCAGACTACTTTTTCTCGAAGCGTTTCGTCGATATTTTGAACCCTCATAACTTGGGATTAAATTATACCAGATACACAAAATTTTCAGGATATGTTCCCAGTAGCGGATTAATGAAACATGTAAAGTTTTGATTATAAAGGTCTAATAATTTAGGTTTTATTGATATCCAAAAACCCCTGATTTCGTCACTGACTCACTGATGATCAACAAAATTATAGAGTACTTCCGGATGTCATAGAAAGCTGAAATTTGGTATGTAAGCTAGTTTTAGCACATAACCAACATAAAAATTGACAAACTTGGAACTTTTATCCTCCAACCCCTTAAACTAGGGGATGAAAATTTGTAAGAGACTTACCTATGTAAATATTTACTCTAGAGGTCTGAAAATTGTCTTTCAAAAAGAAGTGAAATCTCACCAAAAACATTTTCATGTAAAGTGATGCCAAGACGATACCATATAACTCGCACTGTCAAAAAGATATTAGATCTCATGTGAAACCAAGCTTCTGACTCTACCAAACTTCTAACTCTACACGCCTTAACTCTACAAGCCTAACTCTACAAACTCTATACTTTAGTCAAATTATGTGGCTTGGCCATTTCGTTCGTACAAGAATAGTATAACAGAAAAACAGTCTGCAAATTTTTCACCTTACGCCTAAGCGAATGTATCGAAATGGCCAGGCCACTTATTTTGACTAAGGTGTAGAGTTTGTAGAGTTAGGCTTGTAGAGTTAAGGCGTGTAGAGTTAGAAGTTTGGTAGAGTCAGAAGCTTGGTTTCACATGAGATCTAATATCTTTTTGACAGTGCGAGTTATATGGTATCGTCTTGGCATCACTTTACATGAAAATGTTTTTGGTGAGATATTTTATTCCTATCTTATTCCTATAAAATTATAATAATATAAGGATGATTAAAATTAATAACGGATATTTTGACCATATGATCTACTACTTAATATGTATGTAAAGACGTTTAGGCTGAATATAATTAAATATTTAAAAAAATATATATATATATATATATATATATATATATATATATATATATATATATATATATAATATAAAACCATCACATGAGATCTAATATCTTTTTGACAGTGCGAGTTATATGGTATCGTCTTGGCATCACTTTACATGAAAATGTTTTTGGTGAGATATTTTATTCCTATCTTATTCCTATAAAATTATAATAATATAAGGATGATTAAAATTAATAACGGATATTTTGGCCATATGATCTACTACTTAATATGTATGTAAAGACGTTTAGGCTGAATATAATTAAATATTTAAAAAAATATATCTATACTAATATTATAAAGCTGAAGAGTTTGTTTGTTTGAATGCGCTAATCTCAGGAACTACCTACTGGTTCGAATTGAAAAATTCTTTTTGTGTTGGATAGTCCATTTATCGAAGAAGGCTTTAGGCTATAAATAGCATGACGCTATGACCAATAGGATCGAAAAATCAGTGGAAAATGTGGAAAAAAGGGGAAAATTATTCATCTTTGAGGGCTTTCGTTGTTCGTTTGAACGCGCTGATCTCAGGAACTGTTAGTCGAATAAAAAAATGGATGGCTGCGGCCAATAGGAGAGAAGCATTTGTGAGAAATGTTGCAAAAACGAGTACGATTATTCATATTGGACAGATTTTAATGAATATTTTTATGTGTGTTCAAGTGGATTCGAGAATGGTTTAGATTTGCAATTGGACCCGGTAGGTGCTGTCAGTACGTCAACAAAATTACGTAAAAACGTTCGTCGGGACAGCTAGTATGTTATAAATATATTGCGCTCTCTAAGGCGCTGAGGTCATTAACCTCACATCAACAGGTGATTTAAATAGGGAGAAAAGGTTTTGCCTAAATAACACCAAGACACTCAGCTGTGTGAGTAACTGAGTACCAATGATACGTTAGTAATATATATTCTTTGCCAATGACCTTAAAAGCGTAATGTAATTTTATTAAGTATACTTTATTATGTCTAAACGTCTTGACAAAAGCAGTAGATTATAATTGATTATATTATGCCCAATATTGGTCTTGGAAAACGCTTATACTCGTAATACATATGAAGATGAGAATCTTTTAAAGCTTAATATTTTCAAGGGCGAATGAACCCAAGGGTGAATATTGAAGGGAGGATAATTTTTCATACCCACGAAAAAGCATCATTTTTCTTGTCAGTCAAGTCACAACTCACAAGTGACTAATCTTCTTGAGATGTGTAGTCCTACACGTTTCTCAACCAGTGGGTCGCTACACTTGGGGGAGTCGAGTTTGTTTTTGAAGGGGATAGCAGTCTGTTGAAAAATAATAGATGCAAACTACTTAAATGTACAAAATATACTTTTTCGAACGAATCTTTTGTATCGAACGTCGAACGAATCATTCGAACGTTCGAACCAGTGAAGGCTAATACATTATACAACGTACTTATAGCTGATAAAAATAAGCCGCTATGTAGAGATACATATTACTATAATTTTATAGTGACGGGGTCGCAAGATTTTTTAAATTAACTTTTTGGTTTTTTCGTGGGTCGCGAGTTGCGACATAGAAATCTTTGAGAAACCATGTCCTAGGGGCCATCCATAAATAACGTCACACGTTAAGGGGAAGGGAGGGGGTCGACGAAGTGTGACATTGTGTGACAAGGGGGTGGGAGGGATCCTCAATATTGTGACGTCACATTTCAAAATCTATTATATTATCTTAGTGTTAAAATACGAACTATAAACTTACTTTACGAAAACCTCAAAAAATATTCACAAATGTGACCAACTGTGACAAGTAGGGGGTAGGGGTAAAAAATCGTGAAATTCGTGTGACGTTATTTATGGATGGCCCCCTACTGCACCATACTGCCTATCATCCAATCGTCATGAGCCATCAGCCATGACGCTGCCGATTGATCTGTGGGCCTAGCAGGAACAACTGACAGCGGCGTAAACGTAACGTTGTCGGATGAGAATTGTATGAAAATCTGTCAAAATCACGACAGCAACCATACAAGTTTCATTCGATAATCGATAACGTTTACATTTGACAGCGAAATGTTCCTGCTAGGCCTAGTGTTAAAAGACCGTGTATGGGCGACGGGCGGGGATTGGTATGACAGTTATACTAGCTGTTTCCTGCGGCTCCGCGTGCGTAAATATACTATCGAGTATCCCGCGGGAACACTGTTCTTTTCCGGGTTAAAAAGTAGCCTATGTTTTAATCCAGAGCTTAAACTACAACTATACCAATACCAAAGTTCATCAAAATCCGTTCAGTAGCTTTTGCGTGAAAGGAACAAACATCCATCCATACATACTCACAAACTTTCACATTTATAAATTTATTATAGTAGGAGATATTCTATAATATTATAAAGAGGAAAAGTTTGTTTGTTTGCATTGATTAGGCTCCGAAACTAGCGGACCGATTTTGATGAAATTTGGCACAGATATAGAGTAGACCATGGGGAAGGACGTAGGCTACTTTTTCACACTAAGCTCTGAGAAAAAATTAATTTAAAAATATTTAAATAACAATATAAGTGATAAAATATATATATTTTTGAACAATAAGTCACTGTGAACAACTAAAATATAAAGTTAATTGCATAAAGTGCCATAATATACAAACATAAAATAGAGATTTAAACCGTGAGTGACAGTCAGCTGTTTAACGTACCTACTGTGATTTGAGTGCATAACGTTCGTTTTTTAAATAAAACTTTTAATAGTATTTTACATTAATCTTAATAATGCCAAATTTTAAATGTACCTTGTGCGCCAAATTTGCCAGCGTCGCAGATGGTGTTAAATGTACGAAATGCACAGGTATGTCACATCGCTCCTGTGTCAAAGGATACGATCCAAAGAATGCCAAAACTTGGACTTGCCGCACTTGCACTACCTCACCCAGCTGCCCTACGTACTCATCACCAACTGATACGTTTAGAGACGCGAATCCCGGCTGTTCGTCACCTAACCTCCTGGCCGAGGAAATTAGGCTCCTCAGAGAGATAATAACTGATGTTCGCGTCGAGATGAAAGCGATTAGACAGGAGGTGGCTAATATTAGTAATAATATGGGTGAAATTAAAAATCGAGTAGACGACGTAGAACTTCGTGTGTCCGCGGTCGAGGGACGTCTGAACGCGCACGCGTCTATCAGCGCGCCAGACTCAGCGGTTACTGAGCGCATCGAACAACTGCAGGCTGAATTTAATCATCGTGAACAGGAATACCTATTAAATGACATTGAGATAACGGGCCTGCCAGAAAAAATGGGAGAAAATGTCGCTCATTTGGTGAGTTTGGTGTCCAAAAAAATTGGCGTCGATGTGGATGATCGCGAAATTGTTTCCGTCATGCGCAGAGGTATCGGTCGACCTACAGCGTTAGATGGTGAGCTGCAAAGATCCCGACCGGTCATCGTCCGCCTGGCGCGTAGGACAGTGCGTGACAGTATTCTCAGGGCTGCTCGAGTGCGGCGTGGGTTGGACACCGAAGGTATCCTGGATGGCCCCGCGCAACGCTTCTTTCTCAACGAGCACCTGACTAAGACTAACCGTGCGCTGTTCCACCGGGCTCGAAATGAGGGCCGCCGTCACAGCTGGCGATATGTCTGGACTCGTGGAGGCCATATCTTTGCCAGACGTGACTCAGGCTCTAGGGCACACCGTATTAGAACAGATCTAGACATAACTAAAATTTTTGGTTCTGGTACCGTTGGTCTTACTCAGTCAGTTCTATAAATTATTATTATTTAAGTAAATATTTCTATAATTATTTTTTGTTAACGTATTGTCCGTCATGTTGTTTTTCTTTAGTTATAGTTAACTATTTTAAAGTGATTGATTTTATAACAGTATTTTACTTTTCAATGTATGTGGTACTACTTATATGTAAATGGTATGATAGTGGAATGCAAGAATTATTGAAAATAGTTGATCACTCCATGATTGTAATATATTTGGATGACTATGCAGGCTGCACAGTAAATACATTTTTTTACTATATTATTATTTTAATATTTTATTATATCTATTCTATTACTTGGAAGTTTATATATTGTATAAGTTTACGTATACCTTTAAGTCATTCTGTTTATTGTAAAATAAATTTAATCTGTATCTGTGTACCTCAAATACTATACCTATTTAATATCATAACATATATATATATATATATTTTTTTTTTTTTTAATTTATTATGGTACATAATTTTTACAAATGACTAATCATAGGAAAATAAAAATTGGTTTTTTAAATCCTGGATCTTTAGGCTCAAAACACGATGAGTTCGTAGTGACTTTGAGCAGATATAACTTCGACATAGTTGCAATTAATGAAACATGGCTGCGACCGGGTGAGGAGGGCCGCGCGCCACGGGTTCCGGGCTATCGCCTCGTGCACATACCTAGACCCGAGTGCGTGCGCTCTCGCGGTGGCGGAGTGGGGTTTTATATTACTAAAGGACTAAACACGCAGATAATTAAACACCAGAACACGACACCCAGCGTCGAACAAATGTGGCTATCATTTAAAGCTGGGGGCAAGCATATTTGTTTAGGTACGGCGTATCGACCTCCTTGGTTGTCAGTTAGAATATTTCTAGACGAACTAAGTGATACAATTAGCACCCTATCGAGTTACGACTATCTGTACTTAGTTGGTGATTTTAATATCAATTGCTTGTCCACCAACACAGCACAATACAAAGCCCTAGAAGAATTTCTGTCGATACACAGGCTCCGCCAGTGTACTACTGATGCTACCCACTTTACCTCTGAGACCGAAACCCTGCTCGACTTGGTCTGCACCGGCGCAGACCTGGACCGAGTATGGGTTGACCACATACCTGACCTAAGTAGCCATGCTCTTATATCATTCGTAATCAACCTGCCTAAAATAAAAAATATATCAAAGAAAATTACCTATAGGGCTCTAAAAGACATTGATAATGACGACTTTAATTTAGTAATGAATACTATTGACTGGAATTACATTAAGCAATTATCAAATGTAGATGAAATGGTACGTAATTTTAACAATAGTATCTTGTGGGCGTATGATATATTGGCACCTGTTAAAACTCTATACATCAGGGAACGTCAGTATCCCTGGATAACACATAATATTAAAATGTTGATGAGAAGGCGGGACAACGCGCATAAACGTGCACGCAATACGAAAATAGGATCGCATGAAAATTACTATAAAGACCTTAAGCGAGAAGTGTCACGAGCCTTGGTACGAGAGAAGGCAGCTTACTTTAATGACTATATTAACTCAAACACCAAGTCCCCACATGTGATGTGGAAGCACCTTAAGGAACATATTAATATGCGAAAAACTAAATCAGATGTAACACTTCCTAATCATCTACTGGACCCTAATCTCATTAATAACCACTTCCTAGATGTTCCAGGTGCCAATTTGGTACCTTTGACAACGTCTTCCCTTTTGTTCACCCAACCTTTTGGTTCATCCACTTTTAAATTTTCTGTGGTCAACGACAGTGACGTACTAAAAATTCTGAAGGCATTAAAGTCAAATGCGATGGGTAGTGACGGTATCAACTTGGATATGCTGCTGTTGGTTTGTCGGCTACCTATCTGTCTAAGTGTTATTACACAAATAATAAATACCTCTCTCACTACGCAAACATTCCCCGAATTGTGGCAGTTAGCAATAGTCAGGCCGATACCTAAAAATGATATTATATCTGACCCAAGAGATCTTAGACCTATTAGCATATTATCTTGTATGTCAAAGATACTTGAGAAAGTGGTGTGTGGTCAAATAAGTAGTTATCTAGATCAAAATAATATACTACCAACTGTACAGTCCGGTTTTCGAAGAAAGCACAGTACGACTACCGCATTAATTGACGTCGTTGATAATATTATTTCCGCACAGGACTCAGGCGAGGTAACGATCCTAGTACTATTAGATTTCTCACGCGCATTTGACACAATTCATATACCACTGCTTTTATCTAAATTAAAATACTATGGGTTTGATGAAAGTGTTATTAGATGGTTCTCAAGTTTTTTACTAAATCGTTCGCAAATAGTTGAGGTTATAGATAGTAATGGTGAGCTATTACGTTCTACTCCACGCCGCGTGGACAGAGGTGTCCCGCAGGGATCAGTGGTTGGGCCTACAATGTTTTCTATTTATGGTGCTGACATTACTCTTCACATAAAGCATTGTAAACATCATATATATGCTGATGATATTCAACTTTACATCTCCTTTAAGCCTTGCAATGCTTATGCGGCTATAGACAAGCTAAATGACGATTTAGCGCGAATTAGTGAGTGGTCTGAGTCTAATGCTCTGGTACTCAATCCTGACAAGACTAAGTACATGGTGCTGGGTAGTAGAAATCAAATTAATAAAATTATTTCTATTTCGCCTTTAATACACATTAAGAATAAAAATATCGAGAGAGTGAGTGAAGCTCGTAATTTGGGAGTGTTAATGGACGAAGAGCTAAAATTTGAAAAACATATTATAAAAACTGTAAGTCGTTGCTTCTTTCGCCTAAAGGTCCTATATAAGATAAGAAATCTCATTCCTGTAAATCTGCGTAGTACTCTCTGCGAATCTCTTGTGCTTTCGAATTTGAATTATGCGGACGTAGTTATAGGACCCTGCCTTCTATCGCGGTCAAAAAGGCTCGTACAAAAAGTTCAGAACGCATGTGCTAGGTATTGTTGCGACATACCGCCACGCGCGCACGTCACGCCATACATTAATAACCTACGTTGGCTCAAGATGGATGGGCGCAGGCAGGTACATTTCGCCACTATTTTGTTCGGGGTAATTAAATTCAAGATACCATCCTACCTCTTCAACAAACTACAGTGGGCTAGTGATAATGAGCTGACTGTCACTACTAGGGGTTCGTCTTTTCTGCTTATCACGCCGCTACATCACACATCCAGTTTTAGAGGCAGTTTCAGATACCTTGCCAGCAAAATCTGGAACAACCTTTTACCACCTCTTCGGGCTCTAAAAACGACAAATAGCTTTAAGTTAAAACTAAAAACATACCTACTTCAGAAACAACTAGAGGAGTAATATTATAAAAATAAATTAAAAAAAATATACATTAATCTTCAATCTACGAATTTTTACTGATATCTAATATTTATATTATATTATAATTTGGATATTATTATTATTATTTATTTTTAATAAAACCATATTATTTAATGAATTGTATTTAATTGATTATCTACAATTCGCAATTTTATATATATATATATATATATATATATATATATATATATATATATATATATATATATATATATATATATATATATATATATATATATATATATATATATATATATATATATATATATATATATATGTATATAACATAATAATTATATATATATATATATATTTTTTAAATCAATATTTTAATTAAATCATCTGCCTACTCAATACTTTTGCAAGCCGAAGCGGGTGATTACTAAGTGGTTCCGCCCGGACATTATTATTTTGTAAAAACGTGCCGTTACCACTAGCTACCGCCTGCTGCATACCTCCTCATTTTGACAGCTCGTCGCTGTTGCTATGGGCGGCGCGGCGCGTTGACGTCACGGGCATTGCGTGGTGGTGTGTCTCGGAAAAGGGAAATCCTAGCCCATTATTATTTTTTACTTATTGTATGTATCCATATTTATATCCATAGGTATATTATTACTATTTAATATTTTTTATTCCTGTTAAATAATTATATATTATACGTATTATGTATTTCGTGTATTCGCTGTAAGCTCTGCTAGTGTGCTTCTGTCGTTCGCCTGATACTCATGGGGCTCCACAGAATACCAGGGATCGCGGTGTAAATTACGTCGCGATCGTGTACCTGAGTGGAGTCCTATTTCAATTGCTTGCATTGCACTCTTTTGCCTACCTAAGTACCTACCTAATTTCTTTTAGTTGCCTTTCTTGTTTGATTAGATAATCGTCTTTTTTTTATTTTATTTCTTAGTCTGTTTCTTTGTCTGTCTAGATGTACCTTGTTATATTGTCTATCCTGTTATGTTGGTAATTGGTACTATGTTTTTATGTATGTAATGTGTTTAAGTGTAATGTAAGCGTTGAATAAATGTTTATTATTATTATTATTATTATTATTGCGGCAAAATGTACGGTTCCCGGGAGATTTCCGTTTGCGCGCACGAATTCGCGGGCAACATCTATTACTGTATAGATGTCAAGTTTCTAAAATATGATCCAAATGGCTACTGTGGCTATTAGGGAATGGAAGAAACGGTCTGATTTTGAGAACCGGGAATTTCGGGACTGGGCAATTTCGGAACCGGGATTTCCCGGGAAATTCGGGAATTTCGGGACTGGTGTTAAGGCATGAAATACAAGTGTAAAGTGTATTTAAGGTCTCAAAAGTAATTCAAAATATAAGAATAACATTTTATAGTACAATTACAAGTTAAATAAGGTTTCAATGGCAACTCGACACATCAGCCAACATGTCACCGCCATATTAATGACAATATTACTGGCGATAGTAAAGAGCCGTAGCTCATTTTAATTTATTAGCATTTATTGATGGTTTTTAAATATGTTATTTCAAGTTATTGATTTTTGCAAAACATCAAATAGTTGGGATGCCCAGAATGCTATTTGTGTACATGCTCGAATGTCTAGGTAACCTATTAGAAGTGGCAGATTAGATAGTTAAAAGACTAAATAACTAGACACACACTGACAAAAGCTGACACACTATAGGAATATTGTGTCAGCTTTAAGCAGTCGTCGTTCTGCATGGTTACAAAGTTGTAAAAAAAGCCATGGCATGGATATGCAGAACGCGTCAGATTATAATTAGCGTTCTTCATGCGCAAATAACTATCTGATATGATATATTAATCTGAAGATTTGCGTTTCAAGGTGGGGAGGGTAAAAATAAAAAAATATTATTTACTAGAGTGTCAGAAGTTCAAAGGGGGTGATCAGTGAATCCTGCAGATACTCCAATTTAAAATTAAAATTTGTTATTAATTTAATCCGTAACTATTCTTATAAGGACAGTAAAGAATATTTAAAGGACAATAGGGAATATCCATCTAAACTGCTCATCAACCCCAAAAGCAACCAATATGCATGTTAGTAGGTATACAAATATATTTAACAAAAAATTAAACAGGTGTCACACAGACCTTGTAGGCCAAGTCCCAGGATGTTCTATTTAATCGTCAATACCATTGGCTCCAGTATTGGCTACTATGTCGGTCGATGTATGGTGCTATCATACTACATATTAATATTAAATACGGCATAATATTATGGTTATTATTTCCTCGCACCGCTCACAGTTGACTTTTATAAACAGAATCTATTATCTAATATGAACTACTCATACTATCCTTTTATCGTGTAATATTTTTCATTTTTGTCTTTAATTCGCTTTTGGAAATGATTAAAAATTATTTTTTAGCTAATATTTACAATTACCGATGATAGTTTACTTAAATACTTGTAAATTTTAATACAATTTGTTCGGTACCGAAAGTACCGATATTCCCGGTTCTCAATTTTTGATTCCCGGTTCTCAGAGCGATTCAAAATTTCGGGAATTCCCGGGAATTTCGGTACCGGGATTTCCCGGTTCCATACCCTAGTGGCTATAACTGTAACTTTATTGTACTATAGTGCTTATTCTTCAAGCATCATTTTGCTTTATACAGCTATGTCTGGTCTTTTGTACTTTGAAGGAAAATGTCTTGTGTTCTTTTTGTCTCCATTTACCAACAAGAGTATAATAAAAGTCGCGTTAAAATTCATGTGCACAAGTCGCGTGTGCACTAGTGCAAAAGTCTTCCACATTTCCTTTGTGTGCATTGTCCTATAGACATGTCGCTCAGGGCGGAAGTTCGGAGCAGGCGGGGTGCAGGGCGGGCGGGGTAGGGCGGATATCGCAGGGTTATAGTGCAATTAATGACAATGTCATTACTGATATTAACGGATGTACTGATGCGCGGTAAAGAGACAAACATAAGAGTTTTTTCCCGTTTGTTTCTTACATAGATGCCTAAATGGCTCAACTTTTGGGGTTGTTTGGGGTCATTTTGACATTTTGAGGTATGGGAAATCAAGATGGCGCACCCGGCACCGCGCACACTTTCCTATAATATGAAGATTTGTTCTTTCAAATGTACGTCATAACTCATAGTATTTTTATTTAGTTTAGAATTCTTTGGTTTCTTAGATGTATGTATCATTAAAATTATAGCGATTCGAAATTAAATTTAATTCCGTGTACAAAAAGATACAAGTTTCTTGCAGCTACGGTTTACATAGTAACTATTTATTAATCTGTGCTACGGTGCAGCTCAAAATTCGAACTCTTGCAATGAAACGTGTGTCTTATGTAGTGAATAAAGTTTAATTTTGAATAGCTATATTAAAAATGTCCTACACTTATCAGTGAATCCTAAGCTACGCTATAAAAATTTGAAAACTTGTCGACACTCGACAAGTTTTCAAAGCACGATACAGTCCTATGATTATCATATTAATGTGTCGGTTTTCTATGTCTTCTCGATTTTCTTGACTATGATAGTATATTATTAATAAGTTAATTAACCGTCCTGTTTTCCCAGGACATGTCCTGATTTTTACACTGCCCTGGGTTGTCCTGGATAGTTTCAAAGCAGTGTCCTGGGTTTTTAAAGCGCCCCGATAAAGTCATGTATTTTAAAATTCGCTCGCCACTATTACATTTTATCTTTGTAATTTAATTTTATTCAAATATTTTTATGAAAATATATGATTATTAGCATTACATGTATTTCATTTAAGTTATTAAATTATTGTCCTATACGCAAAAACGATGGGGTGTTATAAGTTTGACGTGTCTGTGTGTGTGTGTGTGAGTGTGTGTGTGTGTGTGTGTGTGTGTGTGTGCGTGTGTGTGTGTGTGTGGCATCGTAGCTCCCGAGCACATGAACCGATTTTGATTTTTTTTGTTTGAAAGGTGAATTAGTACTTTTTTTCGGGTAGGTGTAAATAAAGTTAATACATGTTTCTACATTTTTCTTTAATAAATTAATTAGTTTTAATAAATTATTTGCTTAAGTAATAATAAATTCAAGTGCAATACATACGGTTTTTTGGAGGTTTTATGTTGGTAGAACTCTATGTGAAGGATTAACCATATAACTCATACACCACCTGTCAGCTGATTATCAACTTAAATATTTACACTATTTACAAGTTCACAAGATAAAATGTCTCAACTAGACGACATACAAAAGGCACAACAAAGCTTAGAGGAGTGTGTAATGAAGAAGATGGAGGAGCTTCAGGCACAGTTGCAAGGTGGAGCCGCTAAGGACACAGTAGCTAAAGTTGCTGAGGAGTTCCGCACATTTCGTGAGCTCACTTTTTCCATGCTCAATTTGCTCCGGAAACAAATAGCAGAGTGTTCCAGGGCCGTGGATATCATGGAAACCAGGTCACGCAGAAAGTTCCTGATTATCTCTGGCGTTCCCGAGCAAAGCAGTGAAAACTGTGTGTCTTCAGTTCTAAGTATAGTGCACCAAAAACTTGCAATGAAAGACATTACAGCAAATTCCATCAATGCATGTCATCGACTGGGTAGCCTTTTGACACCCAGCAGTCAACACAAAAGCCGGCCTATACTGGTTAAGTTTTCCTCTGCTGATATCAAAACTGCTGTCTTTAGAGCTAAAACTAAGCTTAAGGGTACACCATATTCTCTTAGAGAGTTTTTAACTAAGGCAAGGCAGACAGTGTTCAGTAAGGCGAGGATGCACTTTGGTCTGAGGGCGTGTTGGACTCAAGATGGCACCATTGTCGTTAAGAGTTCCGATGGTAATCGGCACAAAGTGACGACCTTAGAAGAGCTCCAGCCTCTTTTGATGAAGTACCAAAAGGCAACACCATCGGTAACTTCCTTTAATGCCAGCTAAATTTATTTTCCAAAATTTTATGCTAGGTTTAGTACTTTGTTTAATTATGTTTTAGTTTATGTTACTTTTTCCTCAGGTACGTCATAAAACCCCCTAAGATGCAACCTAAAATATTGTGTAGACGTTGTTTTTCACGCATGGATAGTGAACAGCTTATGTTGGATGCTGCGGAAATTAATTGGGATTCACTTTTAGTAGCTACCACCGTCGATGATAAAGTTCAGTTACTTAATAATTCAATTCTTGCTCTTTACGATGTCCATGCTCCGATCAAAAGAATTAAAATTAAGCACCTTCCGGCACCATGGATGTCGGCGGAGATAAGAGAGGCGATGAAACGTAGGGACCGTGCTTTTCGCAAATACCGGGCTAACCGATGCGATACTAATTGGGAGAATTTTAAGAAGGCAAGAAATAGGTGCAATCAGATGATACGGAATGCTAAACGCCGACACATCTTTCATAATATAATTAATAACTCTTCTTCATCTGCCACCTTATGGAAATTCCTTGGGACCATTGGTGTAGGTAAATCGCGTCAAGTGGAGTTACCGTGTGCGATTAGTTTGGATGACATTAATACCCATTTCTCTACTTCCATAACCATAGACATCCATACTAGATCTCGTACAATTAGCTTTTTAAACGGATTACCACGAGCGAATATAGAATATTTTCACTTTACACCAGTTGCTGCAGGCGAGATCAATACAATCATTAAGACACTTAGTTCGAAAGCCGTGGGCTGTGATGAAATCAGCCGCCAAATGATCATTCCCATCATTGAACATCTCTTGCCAGCCATTACCCACATCATAAATTTCTCCTTTGAGTCCTCTGCTTTTCCCGATTTATGGCGTAAGGCCTACATCCGTCCTTTACCAAAGGTACAAAATCCTGCACAACCCTCCCACTTTAGACCGGTTTCCATCCTCCCTTTCCTCTCCAAAGTGATCGAGGCGTGTGCTCACAGGCAGTTGTCTCGGTTTGTGTTCAAACACAACGTTCTCTCCCCACTACAATCTGGATTCAGACCCGGACACAGTACCACTTCGGCTCTATTAAAAATTACTAGCGATATAAGGGCAGGCATGGAGGATTCGAAAGTCACTATTTTAGTGCTGATTGACTTTTCAAACGCCTTTAACAATGTCAACCACGATATCCTCCTGGCTGTCCTCTCTCATCTTATGATCTCGCCTGAAGCGTTAAACTGGTTTTCTTCTTATCTTCGAGGTCGTCGGCAGCGTGTGCGCGTTGACCAGTATTTTTCTGATTGGCGGGTACTCGAAGCTGGCTGGCTGGCTCAAGGCGGAATACTCTCTCCTCTTTTATTTTCCATATTTATAAATTCAATTTCCTATGTTCTTCGCACTTCGTATCATCTGTATGCTGATGACTTGCAGGTGTACGTTCAAGAAACAGTTGAAAATCTGTCCACTGCCATCGATGATATAAACCGCGATCTAAATGCCATACACACCTGGTCCACCGAGTTCGGACTGTCAGTGAATGCCACTAAGTGTCAGACGATTTTATTGGGAAGTCCGAGACTATTAAGTAGAGTCGACACTGAAAGTCTCCCGCCTATTCTCTTTAACGGCAACGTTATTCCTTTAAGCTCCTGTGTTAAAGATCTCGGTTTATATATTGATGCTCATCTTGACTGGCGCACCCAAGTCACTAATGTTAGTAATAGTGTTACCAATTGCTTGCGATCTCTCTACCGTCTTAAAAATTTCTTGCCTTCTGGGATAAAAACAATGTTGGTTCAAGCCCTCATTTTTCCAATACTGGATTATGGTGACATTTGCTACTTCGACCTTAATGCAGACCTCCTCAACAAACTCGACCGGCTCCTTAATAATTGCATAAGATTTATCTTTGGCCTCCGTAAGTACGACCACATCTCCTCCTTCCGCTCTAAGCTTCATTGGCTGCCGATACGACAACGTCGTTCTCTACGGGCTCTATGTACACTCTATTCCCTTCTTCACTCCCCTTTTGCTCCTCACTATCTAACTCCTCATTTTAAATATCTGTGCAGTAACCATGATAGGAATCTCCGTTCTACAAATAATTTGCTCCTTCTTTGTCCTTCCCATAGCTCCTCTCTTGTCCATTCATCCTTCCATATTCAGTCCATCCTCCTCTGGAATACACTACCTCAAGAAGTAAGGATGTCTGATACAAAAAATGTGTTCAAACGCAAGTTCGTGAACTGTACTTGAGGTCTTTGGCAGAATAGACGTAATAAGAATAGAATAATCTGGTAAATTTAGTTATCTTATTATGTTATATATTATATTATATTATTATATATCATATTTATGTATCTATAATGTTAAGTAGGTTTATTCTATATAAAGTATGCTAATTATAATATATTATATCATGTTTTGGTGTATTATAAAACGCTATAATAGTATTTACCATATTTATATTATTTATATATTATTACATTATATTTTATATATAATATAGGTACTTAAGTCTCTGAACTGGTTTTCTTTTATAGGTGTACCAGAATCTCATGGCAAATAGGGAAATAAAATTTTGTAGTGTGCAATACTGGGGAAACAGGATTAAACGATCTTGATACTGGTTAATTTTTAATTATGTCTTTAGTATAATTGAACATGAATTATTATAATAAGACTGTGTGAAGAATGTTCGGTGTATAATATAGAAAACTAGCTTTTGCCCGCGGCTTCGCCCGCGTGGAATAGTGTTCTTGGAGAAAAAACTACTTCGGCGAATAACGCTCTACCTTCTTACAGCAATATACTTCTGATACAATATTGAAAATGCTTTTAGGTTTGC
This sequence comes from Glaucopsyche alexis, assembly GCA_905404095.1. Classification (NCBI taxonomy): domain Eukaryota; kingdom Metazoa; phylum Arthropoda; class Insecta; order Lepidoptera; family Lycaenidae; genus Glaucopsyche; species Glaucopsyche alexis. The sequence continues at coordinate 2,318,734 of FR990060.1, forward strand.
CCAATGCAAATTGTTAAAAATGGGACCCTATAACCTCGACACGACATGCGCGACCACTTGATAATATACTTACATAATATTATATTTATGGCACTTGAATATAATTTTTACCATAATCTTAAAGACTAAATACTTAAAGGTAGATTTAAAGATCTAAGCATACAAGATTAAGCATACAATATAATAATAATAATAATAACTATACCTACATAGGGACAGACAGATAAAGCGACTTGTTAAAACAAACTTTACTTACTACATAGTACATAGTATAAATACTATGTACTATGTAGTAAGTAAAGTTATTTGACATTCCAACAAAACTGACAAACCACCTCTGGATATTCCATAAGAATTAAGAACTGCACTACTACTTACTATACTTACTATTATGTATTCTGTGCTGCAGTTCAAAATATTCGTGAACCTCTTTATACTGTATACGTCCCGCGTTTTCGATAGCGCGATGTAGAAACGCGAGCGCCCGCGCCGCGCAGCAACACTATATCCCTGCATTTTAAATCTGTAATATCTTGAAAATATTCATTTAAATTACATGCCGTAAAGGGCAGTATTGATCTATCTTAAATGCATAATGTATTTAAGGTACTTAATTGGATAAGGATTAATACTGTATTGCTTAAAATCGCTTTCTAAATAAGCTATTTAATTAAAATCAAAGTAAAGGATAAAAAAATGGTTATTGTGGGTTATCCCTAAGAGATAGACATATGCCATCGCGGACTTTTTTGTAGGCTTTTTAAAGATGAATACAACTATAGTACATAATTTTGATCTATCTCGTAGTGTTCAGCCAGCATTTTCAATGTAAGCGCAAAATATGTGATTTTTTAGGACTTTAGAAACCTCTAAAATTATTTGTGTACCTCTACTATGTTATGCATGTTACATACCTAAAAACCTTCCCGTTAAATCACTCTATCTGTTAAAAAAATGGCATCAAAATCCGTTGCGTAGTTTTAAAGATTTAAGCATACATAGGGGACAGACAAAAAAGGGACTTTGTTTTATACTATGTAATGATAATGATATTTCATGAAAAATAAATCAATCGTGAATTACTTTATATACTTATATAATACCTACGAATAACATACAATTAAATTAGCAACAGTTTATTTAATGTTGTAATTTCCTTCCGAACTGTATAGAACTCGTTTACTTAATTCTTAATCAACTATAAATCGAAACTGTCTTATATTGATTTTCTTTTTTCCTCCTCTCCTCCTTTTACCAGGCATGGAAAACAAACCATCATTCGATGTGCCATCAGCTACGATTCACCTTATAGTAGTACTGGAAACACATTTAAAGAAGTCACAATAATTACCTAAGAAAATATAAAAAAACTAAAAGTATCAAAACAGCTCACTCTAACTTACCGGTCAACTCTACCACAAGCTTTAAATTATAAGATTGAGTTCGATTTACACCTTCTTCTTTCTGTATTTTACTATAGACATAGAAAACAATATTTCTCGCTTGAGATCGAATTGCCTTTTTGGATATTTTCACAAAAACAACAAATTCCAAGAACATAATCACAAAATTTTAACAGCTGTTGACAGATCACGTACTTTGATTTGACGGGTCATACTTGACATTGCCATATGAAAATCACATTTTTTATTTTTTTTAAAATGCCATCAGATTCTGGTAGACCTTTAATAAGTATTATGCATCTACCTCACACTGTTTCTGCATCACCCAAAGGTTGGCTGGTAGAAAATGCCACAAGGCATTAAGCCCGCCTCTGTACCATATTGTGTGCATAAAGTATTAATAAATAAATAAATAAATAAATAAATTAGTCGGGAGTGTTCTTAGCTATGTTTGAACTTTAGCTAAGTGAAACACAAAACAACAAAAGAATTTACTGCGAAAAGAGATCGCCGAAAAGAGATCGCTCGTACTTAAATGTAATTCGTAATAATTAATTAACTGTTGTTGGAAAAATACTTTATAAACTTTAGTGGTCCCCCGACGAGGCGACGCTTGGAAAATAAAAATATTTGAACTTACATAATAAATGTGACGATAATAATTATTATAATAGGTTTAAAATATTAGTTATTTTTTAGAGTTTATTTTTTGTGTCGAGGGGTTTTGAATTATTTTTATTTTATTAAACTGAATTGTCCTGGTTTTTTCAACTTCAAATCCTGTTTTTTTTAATTTGGGGTTGGCAACCCTAAGTTAAAATACAGTTCACAAGCAATGCCTGTAAGTGAAAAATATGAACTTCTTCAATTGTTATATTTTGTGTCAGGTGATGACTGGTGATGAGCTGATAATGATGTTGTTTCAGGACGGGGACGTCATCGAGCTGTGTCAAGTCAGTGACGTCAGATCGGGTGGAGTGCCCAAGGTATGTTTTTATATTGATTACACTTATAAGCAATAAACAATATTTTAAACATAGTAATAATTGTTATAGCCATTCTGAAAACCACTGGTTTAGGACCACATATACCATAGAAACCAGACCTGCTACGAATGAGTTATTTTATAGTGACCAAGTGTGTGCGCAATTCACAAGGGCACTTTCTCTTCCTTACTCTCATAATTAACCCAGTGGGACGGATAACCGACACGACTGGCGAGAGATCAGGCGCAGGTCCGACTTTTTACATGTCATCTTTCTTGTCAGACAATCAGGTGATCAGCCTGCATTGTCCTAACCAAACTTGACAGTTGACAATGAGGAGATCGAACCCACTGCTTCCAAACTCCCGGAATCGAGAGCCAAACTCCAAATAACAGGAACAAGATTACAAGACCTTTACACAACCACTAGTAATATAAGTACCTAATCTTACGGTACCTATTTACAATTTTAGACTAGCGTTACAACTTACACGGTCAGTCTGGCATCAGTTCAGTCCATCAGCCTGATCCAGACTGACGAAAGAATGATCGTGTAACCGTGTGATTGACGGACTGATCATTTTTTTATTATGTACTTTCCGGACATCATTCTGGCGTCCGCGTCAGTCTGAGACTGATGGACTGAACTGATGCCAGACTGACCGTGTAACCCTATTCTTAAGGTGACAGGCAGACAGGTAATGTAAATGAATGCTTCCAATTGGAGTTTTGTCGGAAATGTCAATGTGCGACGTGGTTGTTTTTGTATTTCTCGCAAAATTCGGTTCGTAATCTACACTAATATTATAAAGAGAAAAACTTTGTTTGTATGTTTGTTTGTTTGTAATGAATAGGCTCAAAAAGTACTGGACCGATTTCAAAAATTCTTTCACCATTCGAAAGCTACATTATCCACGAGTAACATAGGCTAAATTTTATTTTGGAAAAAAATAGGGTTCCGTAAGATATTTGGGTTTTTCGGACACAAGGTGTAAAAAATCAACCAGAAAAGTTACTTATTTTGTGTACGCTGCCTAAACTATAAAAGATAGAACCATATAATGTTCTAATTAATTATAGATCTTATAAATATCTACAAAAAAGTCCGCGACACACTATACCTATCTATGTCGAGTGAGGCACAACAACCATTTTTTTATTTAGAAATCTTGAATTTTTTTGGACTACATTTAAACGCGTTTATTTTACTCATGCTATTAATCCTTATCAAAATAAATAATTTCATCACTAAGTACAGTTTATGCAGATAATATTTGGTCTTTGAATGATTAAAATTGGACGTTTGGTTTTGAAGTTATGGCGAAATTAAAATATTACGATTTCTGCTGCACGGCCCGTTGCGAAGTGGGCGACATTCTGTAGTATTAAATTAAATTAAATTAAATACTATTTATTTCGGGCTGCATAGGCCCATATTATAAATACCTTATAGACTAACATACATATTACTATTATATTAGTATTATATCAGATCCGCCCCAGCTTCGCACGGGTACAATACTGATAGTATTGTACCCGTGCGAAGCCGGGGCGGGTCGCTAGTGTGCAATATTGGTAGAATATTATCCATTGGATATTCGTTAACGTGCACAAGTGTGGGCAAGTGGTACAAATTAAAAAAGCGTGCTATTTTGTGTTACCGCCAAAACTCCCTAGGAACTTTCAGTAAAACTTAAAATACCGCTTTACTGAATCGACTGACTTGACTCATTGACTGTACTGACTATTTATTTGGACTTTGAGACTAGACTAGACTTTAGACTTGACGATTTTCTTACGGTGTTAAACATTTTATGAAAATTATATTTCCCGGCTTTTTAATTTGACACGCCATTTATAAAAAAATAAATAAAATACAAGGACACCTCAATTAGGTTGAAACATAGATGTATAATAAATAATAATATGGTCCGAAAGTCGAAACATATTTTTTTATTTACATTTGGATTACATGTACAAGCGGAAAGTAGCATAGGTAGTTTAAATTTGAGCCTAACTCTATTAATGCTGCCGTCGTACGAGAGAAGGGCACATCTATCATTTTGGTCAAACTGAGATAATTGGGATTAAAGTTTTTACCATATTCTGCTTCATAGTGTGGAAACCTATTGCTCAAAAGAAAAAAAAAAACTGATGATATATGCGTGAAGGTTAGTACTATTATATTTTTTACTTTTTAGTTTTTATATATAATTAATTATTAAATAAATTCAAATTATTCCTTTCAACTTAAAAAAAATATATTTTAAAAATACCACTTACTACAAAGAAAAGGCATAGTTAACCAAATGTGACCTTTCTTTTTAATATTTCAAGCAAATTGGTCATTAAGTCTAAGAGAAAGGGCACATTTGGTTAACTATGCCTTTTCTTTGTAGTAAGTGGTATTTTTAAAACATTTTTTTTTAAATTATTGTGCTAATTGCGCCTTTTTAATATAAATTGACTTAATATAAAAATCTATATAAAAAAAAACAAATAATCATGTGAAGAAAGTTTATAAACTACTAGCTGATCTTTTGTATTTTTAATGCCATATTATAAAAAAATTAAAACAAAAAAAATCGTCCAGAAATAAAAAAAAATATATATAAGGATGAACAACCCTTATCACTTCGGGGTATGGAAAATAGATAGTAGCCGATTCTCAGACCTACTGAATACGCATATAAAATTTGGTAAAAATCGGTAAAGCCGTTTCGGAGAAGTACGGTAACTAACATTGTGACATGGACATTTTATATATTAGAGATATAAAAAAATAAAAACAAAAAATTTCTTCCAAAAAATAAAAAATAAAATTTAAGGGTGAACAACCCTTATCACTTAGGGGTATGGAAAAAAGATAGTAGCCGATTCTCAGACCTACTGAATACGCATATAAAATTTGGTAAAAATCGGTAAAGTCGTTTCGGAGAGTAACGGTAACTAACATTGTGACATGGAAATTTTATATATTAGATAAAACATATTTATTGTCATGACATTTCTGGTTAGCCTATCCAAATAACTGAAACAAAACTTAACAAATCTTCTTCTAGGATACCAACATTTAAAACGTTCTTAATATTCAATAGTTATTTATAAATTATTAGGGATAAGCATCTACCTAAGTACAAATATTTTTAACAAATATAAAACAAAAAGTGCTAATACTTACTCATTTACACTTTTTAGTTAGTTTAGATACCTAAGGAAAGTAAAAATTAAATATTTTTATTCTTTTTACTAATAGGTTGGACCCCTAACTTAAAAATGTATAAAAAAATAGAATCACAATATTAAAAATAAATCAAAATATTCTTAATTCTTAATAAAGGTAGTAATTTTTTGAACCTTTATTAAGCTTACTGTATTAGAGCTTATTCTAATTATTTATTGTTAATTTACAGGAAATAGCTTACACCCGTTATTATTAAAGGCACTCGTAGTTTAATATTAAAAAAATATATATTATTATAAAAATTAAATGTAACTATAACAAAAAACTTCTGTTGTCAGGCATAAGTGGCCCAAGCTTGGAAAGTATAGCTGATTATGAAAAATGCGACGTCGCAGGCACAACAGCTGGCGCGTTTCAATCAAACCCTGCCCTCCTTTCCTCACCCCTAATCGTAAATAATTTAAAGAAAAGGCACAACTGGTTATTTGTGCCTGTTATACGTAAATTAATTGAGACATGCATGGATCATTAATTAAGTAGACAGGGCACATCTACGTATTTGTGCCTTTTTAATATAATGGTAAATAAATGTGCCTTTTCATTCTATAAAACATGAATATTAGTGTTATTTGTGCCTTTTGAGCCTACTGTATCTCCGAATTCCTTGAAGATAAAATTCTACAAAAAATTGAGCAGATGTGGCTTTTTTTTCTGATTCTAAATATGTATATAACTCAATTTAAAAAAAAAATGCTAGTTGTGCCCTTTTTTCTTACGACGGCAGAATGTACCAGTTTGAACTTTGATATAATTTCAAGCTATTAGCCATCTAGCCAATATAAATTACGTACCTAACTTACCAATATCAATATATAGAGATCTAGGCCATGGGGAGTTGATTACGCTAATAGTGTCCCATTAAATTATGTCGGCTATCGAATTATGTATGTTGAACTAGGATCTAGAGGCACAGATAAACAGCTACACAGTTAGCTTTCGATTTCATTTCACTACTATAAGCATACGGTGTGTCCACGATTGTGTTGAACTGCTATTAGAGAATAAGCTTACGGCCGAATACTGGAACGATAGTTATGTTAATGGCTGTGTTCCGCGGAAAATAGCGCTAACAAAAAAACGTAAGCAAAATGGCGACCGCTGGCGTTAAATAAGCAAAATGGCTGATTATGTTAGCAGTGTTGAAGCTAGCAAACGTAACCTGGCCGATAATAATCTGTTTTTTTTTTCTTAAGCGCTACAAGGCGCTAACAAGCGTTGTTTTCCGCTGAATACAGCCACCAAAGTTAGACAGCCACTGACGCTGAAGTCACACGCTGTCCTTGACATTTCGGCTAGCGGAGACAGCCGCAGGCTGTGAATAACCCTCTTATTCACTCTGGAGGGCTCTTAATTTTGATTAGCGTTTCGGTATTCCACCGCGCCGTTAGAAATGCAAGAAAAATGATCCGTCACAAACTTGCATGAAAATATAGAGCTACCATTCTAATTAATTTTTGCGGATATATCAGGACTGTATTTGAATTAAACGTTTTCTTTCGTGTTAATTTGATTAATGTCATTTAAATGTTCTAGGATACCAAACTAAACGACAAACTGACAAACAAACACGGGCAGGACCTGGAAGACAAGTCGCTGACGATATGCAGCGGGACAGACTACATCAACATCAACTACCAACACGTGGTGTGTCCCGATGCTAACACGGCCAAGGTGAGAAAAAAAAACAATACTGTAGAAAAATCACTCACAATTAGAATAATATTTACAGCAGTGTCTTGAAACTAGACACCATGGCTTACTAGTTACTAACTGGGATGGGATATTGCATGAATGGTCTGCCTCGACCGAAGTGACACTACGACTTTACACCAGCGTGAAGCAAAGCCTTGAGAGAAATCTCAAGGGAGATGAAGGCTTTAAACTTTTTCATGGGCGACTAGTAACTGCGTCCCATTAAGCGATCTGCTCGTATATACAAGTTTTAGATTAAATTGTGACTTATGAATAAAATATTTTACATAAATATTTATTATCTTGAAATTTGGAATAATGTTAGAATTTATGAATAGGAATTCGAAATGAACTAGGTTTTTTGTCTGCAGGGAAAATTGTGTTCCAGTTGTATTATTCATAATGCAATACATAAACAGTATATTATAATTTTATCTTGCATAAACACTGTAGGTTCAATGTAGAGTTTTGTGAGCTTAATCTCTATTAAGTTAGCGATAAATAGCCTTTTACTGCGAGCCAAGTAATAAAAATATTTTATTAGTTTACCTTTTTCGTTACACATCAACTTTAAACAATTTAAAATTCGTATTTTTAGGGAAGACTTTAAGATTGCAATTTAGATATCATTAAATGGGTCTTGACTCTCGGTGCAGCGGGTAAAACCGCCAGTTAGCGTGACGTATCACCATGTGAAACCAATGAAAGTACAGCAAAAATTTGCAAAAAATAATTTCAATCAAAGACATATTTTGTCTTATGCCATTAGTCACTTAATTTCAATCAAGTTTTTCTTATGCCATTAGTCACTTAATAGTTGCACTCTTTACGTTGTGGAGTCGTATGATACTTTTAAGTACTTTTCTATTTTTCAAACGTATAACTCAATGCCTTTTGGACGTTATAAGATCGTCCTCGCTCCCTTATCGTGAAGTTTTATTGGTCTACTCCCTTGAGGTAGTCGTATAAAACTAATCATAATTTACTTCTGATTTCCTTTGTTGTCTATGTTCACAGACTATTAAGTCAGGGCTAAAAAAGGGCTAAAAAGTTTTAGGGCTCCGTAATACATAAGGAACCCTTATAGTTTCGCTCTTTCCGTCCATCTGTCTGTCTGTCTGTTGGCTAGCTTCTTCAGTTATGAATATAAACGGATAAAATTTAGTATAGTTATATATTTTGTATAGATATCGGTTTTAGCAACATAAAATAATAATAATTTTATATTTTAGGGGTGGGGATGGAAAATGTTTTTTCATCCTTACCCATCGTGTGGGGAATCGTTGAATAGGTATTTTAAAATAAAGGCAAGATTTTATACATGACTTTTTTACAACGTCAACCATTTACGAGTAATTGGCCTCCAAAGTGGTTTGTAAGCTGACCCCTGGCATTTTTAAAATATGAGACTTAGAAACTTGGGATTTTCCATGCTGATAAATCATGCTAAATACTCTTTAGGAAAAGTAACTTTTGAATTAATAAAAAAAAACCCTTTTATGCGGTTACAGTTACGGAACCCTCCTTAGACATGTCCTGACATGCTCTTAGTTAGGCTATTAACATATCATATAACAGAGCTGTTATTTCTCAGAGTTTATCTTTGAAAAAGATATTTTTAACAGTAGCCAATCGAAAATATATTCTACTTGACGATCCTAAATAATACTATGTAGACATAGTATAATTGTATACGTATTGCTCACGTTTTGGATATAAACGGAAGCTAAAATGTCTGATTTATTTATTTTATCTATAAAACGTTGCTATCTTTTAATGTATATTAATTTATTTCGTCGGTCATACGAAAACGTGAGCTCGGAAAAGTAAAAACAAACCTATGTTTGTAAATTGAAAATTGATCAATGAATTAAACATAAGAATGTATTGAATTTATATAACTCATTTCTTAGTCTGTAAAGTATAATTTTATTTACTCGCAACTCGACAATTTAGAGTTTATAACATCAAAGGGGATCTAATTTGTGATCTTTCAAACGTCAATCCTGTAGATTAATTTTTGGTAAAAAATATTCAAATAAAATAAAATGTTAAATAAAATATTCTGATTCTGAATCTACAGGATTGACGTACATAGGTACGTATCTGTAGGTTTTGTATTTGTCGATATTATATCTACTACTAGTCTACCGGCTAGGTTTAGAAAAAAAATTCTAGACTTACTACCCACATATACTTAGTTATTAATCTGAGATTATTTACACCCCACGTATATATATGTTCGCGCCAAAACGCGACGTTAATAAGCTGGTCACACAGACCGCTTAAATCAGCCAATCACGCACGAGTATTGGCTGTCAGTCCACAGCGCTGTCAAGAGAGTGACGAAGACTTGCTCCTGAGATTTCGTCCGCGCCGGAAGCATCCCGAATTATAAGTACTCGTGACTAGGGAATATTATTCGAATATTCGAATATTCGTTTTATTCGAATATTCGACGATTTTATTATTCGAATATGACTGGGTTCAATATTCGAATTTTTCGAATAAAACGAATAATGAAAATAATTTATTTATTTTTCAAAAATATGTTATTAATAGTAATAAACTTGTACATAAACCGCAAAAGTGTCGTTATTTAATACATTATTGTTATTATTTATTAATATTGTCGTCAATAATATCCTACACTGTTTGTAAAAGAATACATAACTGTCTTTAAATGAAAAAATATTTAAGGTGAATACTTCCTAGAGGCCTCAGCGAAAGAAATCCAGTATGGATATCTTTCGCTTGTCTAAATTACCTAACCAAGAGCATGTTAGAACGTGTCTAAGCTAAGGAGGGTTCTGTTACTGAAAAGCGTAATACGATTTTTAGTTTCTTAATCTTACTGTTCGATTTCGTTCAAAATAACTTTTCTAAAGAGAATTTACATGATCTACCAGCATGGAAAATTGTCAGTTCCTAATCTTCATAGTACAGAAATGACAGAGGAGGATGAAACCAATTGGAAATGGTTGACTTTGTAAAAGTCATGTATAAAACTTTTCCTTTATTTTAAAATACATAATATTCAACACACACTTCACATGGATGGAAAGATGGGGTGCCTTTTCATACATGTGAAGTGTACCTAGATGCAATATAGCCAGAGGAGCAGATAGAAAGAGAGACAGGCGGACGAACAGAGCGAAACGAACGCCTGCAAAACTAAGTTTTCGTTTAAAATTTCATACTTTTCAAAATATTATAACAAGATTTATCAGCTTTCTTTAAAAGTAATATATCAGTATATCAGTATATAATTTTTATCTTTAAACAAAAATTAACCATTTTAATGTTAGTCTTAAAGACTAAATTTACATGTTATATTGTTAAATTGCGATTTTGGATAACTCCTTGAGGCCTGACAACAGCTTAGAGGAGTTTTATCATACTGAAAACGAGGTTTTGGAGCCGAATTATGCAATATTCCCTCCCATTCTTATATCAGGGCGTGTTTTAGTGATGTGAGGGTACTAACTGTTCGTGACAATTTGCGGCTTCTGACTAGCCTTCTAAGCTCTTCTCAGGGTATACTTAATCGGGGTGAGGTGAGGACACTTAAGAGAAAATTTAAGAATCTCTTGACCATATCTTTCTCCAGGTAGAGGTCCAATTGTCATGGCCACATACTCAGTGCGGATTCCTGAAGGTATACCAGCCCATTGTTTATGTACTCTGCCTGGGCATACTGGACTCTATCTGAAAAGTAGGCTTGAAGATATCCCCTACCAGGTCACGTTTACTTAGCCTTCTTTCAGAAGTTCACAAAGTGAGTAAATCCACTCATCTGAGACCAAAATTCTGGACCATTCTCGTTCATCCTTTTGTATGTGTTCACGGTCGTATCACAGTATTGCTACTCGATACTAGGGGCTCTCGAGCTTGGTCTCGAGGTGAGACCACTCGCCTTCGCCTCGGTCTTTAGGGTTTCAGATTTACTTAAGCAAGTCTTCTTCATTGTGATGTCAGTAACATCATAACAGTCCCTTCGGGTCTGAAGAAGCTGTTTCTGAACTTAACTGCATTTAAGTGTTGATTTTCAACAAGTGGAAAATTTAACGGTCTTGCCGAGCGCTAAGTCTGCCATTAAAGTCTTACACGGACTTATCAAATATTTTTCAGTCTCTTTGTACCGTCACTTCATCTTCTGAACGGTTCGTAACATGACACTCCGTTCTTGCATTACAACGCCTGATACCTACTTCTGTACTGATGCCTAGTTTCAGAAAAATCATCAACACATTCTTCAGGCTATGATACAATTTCTAAATCTACTGTTGTCTAACTTCCTTTTTGTAATAAGACTCATCGTTCAAGAAAAAATTGAAAACATAAAGAGACCAAAAATATGGTTAGTTTGACAATGGAAAAAGGTTATTTTTGTTTTAAAGATCTTCCACCCACTTTATACCAACTATGAAGTTTTTTGTTATTATAACATAATATTAAAATCTTTTATGAGTTATTTTTATTTTGACGGTTTATCTTGTTTACTTATTCTTACTACGGACCATTATGACAGAACGATACTCGTGTTTAGAGTTTTCAGTTGCATTATATTAGAACAGAGCACTATTTACAGTGTATTCCGATTTCTGTGCAGTGTTCCATCTCTACAAATATATTTCTCTCCAATCTTAAACAAACTGATATATAAATAATAAAAAATATGTTATGTAATATTAGTGTTCATTATAGGTACATTAAATTATACTACCAAAAGCTTAATTTTAAACAGTCAGACTGTAGGTCTGACTTTTTTAATCGATTGTCTATGTTGAATCGATCAATAGCTTAACTCAATTAAAAACCAGAAAGAACGAACCTCTAAAACAAACCCCAAAAATTCTCTCGCATAGAGGATCTTTTCCTTAATTTTTGGGAGAAACCACTTAGTTGGCAATCAAATCCATGGTCTGCTCCAGACCTAAACCGTTCATGTGTTAGTACTTAATAGTCTTAAAAAGTTGTTGCAATTTAGTATTTTAAGTTTGAAACTTAAAAGAAGATTTTTTTTATTAAAAACACGTTGATTTTTTAGAGTAATTTGTGAAACACTTCACATTTTAATATTATTAAATATGCAGGTATATTTAAACGCATTATATTACTTGTATTTAAAGTTTATTACCAATATTCGTATTATTCGAATTATTCGAATTTATTCGAATAGTGTTTAGCCATTATTCGAATTATTCGAATAGTAAAATTTGTCGAATAATAACATTCCCTACTCGTGACGCGTCAGCACATATTGTGTATCCGAATATACTAAACTTAGCTCGCTAGCGACACGCGATAAAACTACCGAAAACCCCGCTCAGCTGTGTAGTGCCTGCAGGAGAAGAATCCGCCCATTTCTGGAACCACAGCTTCAGCCAGCTCACCATCAAAGGTCAGTGCCAGTTCTAGTTTCTCTAAACAATCCTTAAATTCTCAGCCCAAAACTCCCATTCTCCGCGTTTACCTATACCTACTTTCAGCTCATAGTCGTGTGCGCACACACTTGCGCATACATCTTTCTGGTCCTTCGTCGCCTTCAGGGTCCTCCTGGCCTTATTTAGGGCTAGGCCCCTCTAGAATCAGTACCTACACGTCCATTCCGCTCAATTCTGAACAAAAAATCAGCTCGATTCGTTATATTTTGACCGTTTCATTCTGCCCAGGCGACCTACCTACGTTGCATTTTTTGAATTTTCTGCAATTGTTTTGCCATATTTAACGTTAAACCCCTATTCTGCACATTAATATCAACATATATTTCAAGTAATTGAATTATTTTGTGTTTAATTCGGCCCGTAAACTCATAGGAAAAAACCCAAGATATTTATTTTTTAATAAGTGGGTAGATATCTTCGGGTCATAATCGAACAAGTAACGAACATTCCAGAACTTCCCTAGGTACCTAATACATAATTTGTGCCAATATCACAGAATTTCCTCAGCTCATAATTAATTACGAAATTTTTTAATCGTTGAATTGCATATAAATTAACTTGTTTATATTGTGAATTACGTTCGGCTCATAACTTAATAGTAAATCGCCTTAGTATTACTAAATAACGTTTAAATACTCATAATCTCGGTTTTAAAACACAATATTAATTAACTTAGCATTACTCTAAAAGTTACAAGTTGTATTCCAAAGCATTTCAAGTACCTATAAATACGTCATCGGCTCACTACACTTCGAGTTCGACCGATCGCACAGCTGATAACAGGTTTTTGTGCATTTGTAGGTATAGGGAACGCGCGTTAACATCTGTTTGCATTTATTCTCAAATAGGTATTTTTTCATAGGAATAATAGTGAACTTCACATTGAATTATTATCAACGTTCCGTGTTTATACAAATATATTATAGGTGTAACTTTACAGCTGTAATAAAGTGGTCGGCACACTATTGATATTTAAGCCTACTCATACCTACATTGTTTCATTACGTTATTTTGTTTCTAAGGCGCGCGTTAAGAACTTGTTTATATTTAAACTTCAGCACATTAATATAATATTATAGACGGTTTCTAACGCGTTAATATCCGCTCACTAGACATACACAACTCTTTATTACCATCAGGTGATCGGTCCGCTCATTTGTTCATTAACTTCTATACACTTTATCATTTAATTGTATACATTGTCTGCACAGTATTTAAACCTATTCTCTGCACTTTAATTTAATTGTGCGCGTATTTTCTGCTCATAAGTGTTGGACATTTAACTTAGTTTTACACAAATATATTTTTTTAAAAAAATGCCAACCAAGTCGCAAGCCGCCATCTTCAGACAAACAATTAAATCAATTAGTCGGCTCAGAGAGGTCGCCTTGGCATTACACAAGGGTGAATCTAAACACAGCAAAACTGAATTTAGTGCGCGTTTTAAAGACTTACCAAACTTGAAACAGAAATTGGAAAACCTATACTGCGGAATTTTAGACGACGGCAGCCTCACAGAAGAAAATGAAAAATTTTACACGGCCGGTTACGAAAACGCGCTATCCGAATATTATGATATTTTAACTGCAGCGGAAAATTTAAGTTCTTCTCAAGAGTCAAGTCAGCTCAATTCCGCCGTCCTGCCCAAAATTGAACTACCAAAATTCAGCTCACGCGTTGAGGACTGGCCTTCGTTTATTACAATATTCAGGAGTCTCACGGACGACATGACGTCACTTACAGATGCAGTTAAGCTGCACTATCTTTTGTCCTGCCTATCGGGGGAGGCGCTCAGCATGATTGCACATTTAAAAATAACTAATGAAAATTACAGTGTCGCGCTCGACATTCTCACACGTAGGTATGAGAACCGCCGTGTTCTCATTGATAGGTTTGTTGATATAATACTCGGCTTACCTAATATTCATATCCGCTCAGGCATACGCGCGACATTTTTAACTCCGCTCATCTCAGCACAAAGCGCCTTAAATAATTTAAATTTACCTATGGATAGTAACTACGTATTTGTGTCCATTGTAGTCAGGAAACTACAGGGTGAGCTCCGCACACTATTTGAAAGAAAATTTGGTACCTCGGACACTCTGCCCACCTTAGGAGACCTGATTTCTTTTTTAGAGGAGCACGCGCGTTGTATCGAGACAGAGTTTTCTAGTGCAGCGCGCGGTGTTACCTACTCACCACAACCGGGGCCCTCTCGTCAATACACACCCCCCGCACGCTCTCCGCGCAGTCCACGCTTTAGACCGATTAGTCCCGCGTATCCTCGTGATACTCAGCGCACGCCATCAGCTCATAGTTTAGGCAGCTATCACAGCAGCCCGGTTCCTCATCATCATCAACGCTATTTGCCCCCCTCCCCCCGTACGGAACGTCGCGAATACTCAGCTCGGAACACAAACAAACACAGTCGGCTCTACTGTCCCTACTGTAAGAATACAGAACACAAACTAATCGCGTGTCCCAAGTATAATCATCAGCCCACTCAAGGTCGTTGGGACTTTATAGAAGCCAACGACAGATGTCGTAAGTGTCTAGGTCCGCACTATGAAAATGAATGCCGTTCGACAAACGCATGCAAGGAGTGTGGAAGTGCAAATCACCACACTTCGCTTCATCGTCACGGTACCCCAAATTCACCTGTATCATCAGCACATTTACTCCCTCCACACTTACGCGCACAACCCCGCCGGCGTACTCAAGACAAACCACATACTTACACAGCCTATACACAACATACACGCGCTCATCAATCGTCATCATCAGACCCCAACCAGTCATCTGATTATACAACTCGTCAAACCCAAAACAAAAAACAATGACTACCTACAATCACGGAGCATATAGAATTAGAAAATCAGCCCAATAATTTAAAATCTCATTCAGCTCATAAAATACCTACAACTGCTTCAGCTTATTATTCTGCTCAAGTAAATTCAGCTCAGCACATAGAAAACCCATTAAAAACTCCAGTGTTACTACCTACAGTCGTTTTAAATATATCTGATAAATGTGGTAAATATCACAGAGCTCGTGCGTTATTAGACTGTGGTAGCATGATAACACTCATAACTCAGCGCATGACTAGAAATCTTAATTTGCAACCAAAACAATGTTCATTAAAAATTACAGGTGTAGGTGATCAGCACATACAAAATTCTAAAGGTTGTGTCACAATAACATTTCGGCCCACACACCGTGATACACCATCTATTACTACAACTGCTCATATTCTTAAAGATGTTACAGGTTATTTACCTATGCAAAAAATACCAGATGTTATACAACACTCAGACCATCAGATCATTCCGTTAGCAGATCAAGATTATCATACTCCTGCGCCCATTGATCTCATTTTAGGCTCAGACGTTTTGGGTCACGTTTTAGACGGTACTAAGCTCACTTTGGGCCCGGGGAAGCCCATAGCCTTCGGCACGATTTTTGATTTTGCACTCATAGGACCCATTGAACATTCATGCGATTCACCGGTAGCTCAAGTTAACTCTGCCCACATTACTCATTGTACTCAGTCGACTCATTCTACACATTCTACTCATGATATTTGCAAAAGCCTGGAAAGATTCTGGGAGTCAGAAGAACCCCAGTCTCGTTCTGCTCATTCAAACCCGCTACACGAACAATGTGAAAACATATTCAGCTCAACCACCACTCGTGACGATTCAGGCCGTTACACGGTGACTCTTCCCTTCTTGTCAGATGCTCCCGTGCTAGGTAGTACTCATGCTATTGCTCTACGTAGATTTCTCAATTTAGAAAAACGGTTACAATCCGACCACACACTGCGACAAAAATATATAGAATTTATGAATGAATACATAAACTTAGGTCACATGACACCTTGTCATCCTTCTACATTTACTCACAAACCTCATTATTATATTCCTCATCATGGCGTATTCAAATCAGGTACTGACAAACTCCGCACAGTATTCGATGGCAGTTGCAAGTCATCTAATGGAGTCAGTTTAAACGATTGCCTGCACACAGGCCCAGCACTTCAACGAGACATTGTAGATATC
Organism: Glaucopsyche alexis; assembly: GCA_905404095.1. Classification (NCBI taxonomy): domain Eukaryota; kingdom Metazoa; phylum Arthropoda; class Insecta; order Lepidoptera; family Lycaenidae; genus Glaucopsyche; species Glaucopsyche alexis. The sequence continues at coordinate 2,335,563 of FR990060.1, forward strand.
ATTATGTCATTCCGCGCACATCGTATAGTATTCAGCACTGATATAAAAATGATGTTCAGAAATATCCTCCTAAGACCAGACCAAAGACACTATCAGCTCATACTCTGGCGATCGTCCCCAGATCGACCTCTGCTCACATATGCACTCAACACTGTTACATATGGGTTGCGCTCGAGTCCATACCATGCTATCCGCACATTATTACAACTAGCTGACGATGAAGGTCATCGCTACCCTCAAGCTGCTCACATTCTGCGCAAATTTGTTTTCGTAGATGACATATTGTGCGGTCATGACACAACAGAAGAAGCATCAGCACTCCAAACCCAGCTCATTGAATTGTTATCACTCGGTGGATTTAAACTTAGTAAATGGACATCAAACACACCTCAACTCTTGCAAAGATTCCCAGACGATCAGTGTGAAATGCCTAAGGACTTTGACATCAGCGCAGAGTCTCCATCGGTTAAGGTTTTAGGTATTAGGTGGATTCCTCAGTCTGACGAATTTACATATCACATCTCATTACCACCAGTTACCCATGTTACAAAACGTTCAATACTTAGCACTGTAGCTTCTCTCTACGACCCAAATGGTTGGGTTACACCCGTCATATTCCGCGCAAAAATACTTCTTCAAAGATTATGGTTAATTAAATTGGATTGGGACGACCCCACTCCAAATAATATTACAGATGACTGGCAGCGCATTTCTCATGACCTTCCGCACATTTCAACTATACATTTTCCCAGACATATCGCTCCGCACAAATTCAATTCAACATACTCACTTCACGGCTTCGCAGACGCTTCGGAAAGCGGTTTTGCGGCAGTAATATATTTACACGAATCAGCTCACAATGGATCTGTTAATGTCCACCTCATACTCGCTAAATCTAAAGTCGCACCCATTAAAAATAAACTCACAATCCCCAAATTAGAGTTGTCTGCTGCAACTCTATTATCTCAGCTCATGTTACGTGTCTCTCAACAATTATCTGCTCATTTCACAATTACACATCACGTTTGTTGGTCAGATAGTACCATAGTGCTCGCATGGATAAAAACTCCGCCCCATCGTTTACAAACATTCGAATCAAATAGAGTAACAAAAATTAACGCATCCTCAATTACACTCACGTGGCGTCATGTACCTTCTCAATTAAATCCTGCTGACTGTGCAAGCAGAGGATTATCAGCTCAATCTCTCTCTGCTCATGATTTATGGTGGTCTCCTCCATGGCTCAAACTGCCAGAGGACACCTGGCCCAAGATGCCTTCAGCTCATACTCGACAAGATCTGCCAGGGCTCAAGCCAAAGTACGTACCATGTAATTTCTCGATACCCGGTGTAGATAGTGATCTGCTCACTCGCTTCAGCTCTTTAGACAAACTGATCGGCGTTACTGCATACATGAGGCGATTCATTCGTAACTGTAAACTAAATTCAAACTCGCGTCAACTAGGCCCTCTAACTGTAAGTGAACGTAGAGAAGCATTGCTCTTCTGGATCCGCTCTGTACAGCAGAATGTATTCGCAGAAGACATTCACCGCATGCAAACTGATAAACTCTGCACAGTTCGACTACAACGTTTGTCACCTTTCATGCAGGACGGACTTCTCAGAGTAGGAGGTAGACTCACTCGTTCCGAACTCACATATGATGCTCAACACCCATTCATTCTGCCTAGTTCTAGTCCGCTCGTAGACCTCATAATAGATCACTATCATCGCATACACTGCCACCCTGGCACAGACACGCTCCATGCTATTTTACGTCAACAATTTTGGATATTATCTGCACGCCGCATCATAAGGCACAGAACGTTTAAATGCATAAGATGCTTCCGTTGCCGCGCTCAGCCCGAAGTACCTGTCATGGCTGATCTACCAGCTGACAGAGTCATACCTCAGCCTGTATTTAGTCACGTATCAACTGATTTTGCCGGTCCGTTTCTGCTCAAATCAAGTCCATTACGTAACGCTAAGTTAATTAAAGGATATTTTTGCATATTTGTTTGTCTCACTACAAAGGCGGTTCACTTGGAACCAGTCTCATCGCTCACTGCCGAAGCATTTATTGCTACACTACAAAGGTTCTGCTCACGACGCGGACTTCCGGTATTGATACGTTCAGATTGCGGCACAAATTATGTAGGAGCTAGGAATTATCTTCTAGAGGTACAACAATTTCTAAAAGACAATAATGACGCCATTACTCATAAACTTTCAACTCAAAATATAACTTGGTTACTCAATCCGCCCAAAGCTCCATGGATGGGAGGCATCCATGAAATTAATGTTAAATCTACAAAGCAACTTTTGTACCGTGTTATCGGTGAACAACATCTCACTTTAGAGGAGTTTTCAACTCTGCTCACTAGAATCGAAGCTGTATTAAATTCTCGGCCCATCAGCCCACTCTCGTCCGATCCTACGGACTATCAGCCTCTTACTGCCGGCCACTTTCTCATTGGTCGTCCGCTCACAGCTCTTCCAGAGCTGACACTAGATGATAGAGTAATATCCCCGCTCAAACGCTTTCAGCTCATTCAATCACTCTCTCAGCGCTTTTGGACCCTTTGGACCAAGTCCTACCTCCATACCCTTCAAATCCGCTCCAAATGGCTTTCCTCTTCCTCTCCACCCAAAATTGGAGAACTAGTTCTGCTCAAAGAAGACAATCTACCCCCGCTACAATGGAAAATGGGAAGAATCTCACGTCTGTTACCTGGGAAGGATGGAGTCATCAGAGTCGTGGACTTGGACACCACTCAAGGCCAGCTGCGCAGGCCTGTCGGCAAGATTGCCCGGCTTCCACTGGATTCTGCTCAAGATAGGGTCAGCTCATTGCCTTTGCGGGCCCCCCAGGATGTTCGCGCCAAAACGCGACGTTAATAAGCTGGTCACACAGACCGCTTAAATCAGCCAATCACGCACGAGTATTGGCTGTCAGTCCACAGCGCTGTCAAGAGAGTGACGAAGACTTGCTCCTGAGATTTCGTCCGCGCCGGAAGCATCCCGAATTATAAGTACTCGTGACGCGTCAGCACATATTGTGTATCCGAATATACTAAACTTAGCTCGCTAGCGACACGCGATAAAACTACCGAAAACCCCGCTCAGCTGTGTAGTGCCTGCAGGAGAAGAATCCGCCCATTTCTGGAACCACAGCTTCAGCCAGCTCACCATCAAAGGTCAGTGCCAGTTCTAGTTTCTCTAAACAATCCTTAAATTCTCAGCCCAAAACTCCCATTCTCCGCGTTTACCTATACCTACTTTCAGCTCATAGTCGTGTGCGCACACACTTGCGCATACAATATAGTTTATCTGTAATAATTAATTAGTGTAAGCAGATAGACGAATGTATTTTACTATAATAATTGTATTTTGAGTCTAGTTGGATGCCCTCGCAACTGATGTTCACATTAATGTTTTCTTGTTTATTTAAACTGGAATTAACGGTGTTGGTTACACAATCACATATATTCTTTGTCTCATTGTAAGCTTTTATTGTGTTTACCTACTGTTGGTTGACTAAAATAAATTTAAAAAAAATCCTGTAGATTCATAGGAAATAACGTATTTTCTATTACGATTTTCTCTACCTATAGGTACATAATACTTAGAGAAATTCGTTTTTTTACATAACATTTTCGTATTTAATACTGTCTACAGTGCAGTCTACGTAGTCATATATAATAATATAGTTTTTAAGTCCCGTTTATCCTTAAAAATTTCAAAATTATGGTCACCACATGCTTTTTTTTTTATAAGAAATTCATAGTGGAACATTTGTCATTTATCCCGCATATTTTCCGAAGGTATGGCTGGACGGCTTGAGGAAAATAACGCACAACGTGAAAGCCAACAACGTGTGCCCTATGACTTGTCTCAAGAAGCAGTAAGTTCGCAATTCGCATGCTTTGTACCGACGGCAAAAATGCATGAAAGATTTTTAACTGCATGCTTTGCACAGTTAGCAACAAAAGTGCATGACAGATTTTTGGAAAAAAAAAAACGGTAAACTTAGACCAGTTCACACCGCGACGAAAGGTATTTAAAATTGAACTTTGTTCACCACACAATAAGATACACGTTTCATATGATATCAGTCATACACTGCACATGCACTGTGCAACGCGGTCATGGAGAATAGAAGTAAGGAGGAGTGTCCGACAAAAGTAACCAAATAATAGTTCCAAAACTGGCCATAATGGCGCTAGAGTCAGAAGAGAGTATGATATGAAGTTAGAATAAGAGATGGAGTGAAGTTATTTGAAAGTTAGTTATTGGTTAGTTACTGTAATAATTTGTGGCCATTTTGTGGCGCTCTTTTTAAAATTCGCCCACATGCTACTATAGCCACTATAGCGCCATATTATATTGCTCCCTTTCAACGGACACATTTCAATACACGAGATGGTTCTCCTTACTCTATTCTCCATGAGCGTGGTGCAACTAGACACACGAACTCTTACAATGAAACAATATGTATCTTCTTGTATGAATAAAGTTCAATTTCGAATAGCTATCTTAAAAATGCAGCGCCGTATCAGGTATCGTTTCTTTTCGGTGTGAATAGGCAATCGGACTGATTTTTTTTTTATTGCATTAATGAATAGTACTCTTAAATATGAGTAACTTCTCAGAAGAAACCGTATATCAAAAGTCAATATTTTCAAAGGTACAGCGATTTGTATACAAAATTTCGCGAGTCTTTATACCAAAAAAAATTTTTTTTTTTTTTGCGAAATTGGTAAACAAAACCTACATCATTAGTTTACTCACATCATATACAAAAACATTCGTTATGGTAAGTATGAACTTAAACGCACAAATATCGGAGATATTTACAAATATATTCCTGCGGCCATATACTTCATATACTACTTCATACTACTTCATATACAAGTGACGTCATTTTTAGGTCGACTTTAGTATGGAGCGCTTTTAGGAGGCTCGCGAAATTTTTTATACAAATCGCAGTACCTTTGAAAATATTGACTTTTGATATACGGTTTCTTCTGAGAAGTTACTCATATTTAAGAGTACTATTCATTTATGCAATAAAAAAAAAATTGTCCGATTGCCTATTGTGAATTGACCCTACATATTAGAGATTTTACGTGGTCATGAACTTTTACTGCTGTTTCGTAAAACATTTTCGACTGCTTTCGGAGACGCATGTAATAATAACCAGTTCGCATGTTGCTTTGGTGGTTTTGGGTATGATATTATGTAATATTTGTATTATAGTGCGATTCAAATGAGAATAGGATCGAGTCGGTGCCATATTGTTTCGAATTTAGACTATGTAATGATAGTTAAATTTATGTTTAGATATTTGATTACTATTTAACGTTTTTATTTAAATTCGATATAAGACTATTTATATGCACATACGTTTTTCTGAAAACTTATGTGCATATAAATATTCTCATTTGAAACGCGTTATACATATTTTTTTTAACCTCGTTCTAACTTTTAATATGGTACGGTGCCGGTGTATTGTACTTCGTAGACTAAAATTCCTTGACAGTAGTGAGATTGTAGATAATCTCCTTACCTCACTTATCCTAATGGCTGTGAAGTCATTCGGTCGTTATGTCCAAAACGAGGACAATGGACCACAAGCGAGGATACAGTTTGAATATAATCCTATTGTTCAGATAATAAGCACATAGTTTTCCATGCTCATACGTAGGTACGTATGTAAATCTCAGGGTCACACTGGACTCTTAATCTATACTGTCTCACGACTGGGGAAAGGGCTCGCCCAAGGTCTTCCATATATCTCAGCGCCACCGTTGGCCAGCCTTAAGCCTGGCTGGTAAGCATCCAGCTCGTCACACCATATTTTCGTAGGCCGGCCATCTTCAGGTGATGATGATCTGATGATTGCCCAGCGGTTCGGGTGCAGTTATATGACCCGTCGTGTCTCCCGTTTTCGAGTGCAGCGTGGTATATTTTAAGATAGCGATTACACGAAAAAAATACACGTTTCAAAGAGCGGTGCCGCGCTGCCGAAATTTCCGGAAGGCCAATGTTTAAATGTCTATCATTTAGTGGACATCTGATAGCTGAAATTTAAAATTAAATATAAGTGGGCGGGGATGGTATTTTTCAGTTTTTGTCCCGCCTGAAAAAATTGAAGATCCGGGACTGACTGGACGTTAAGACCAGTACTACTATTTACTAAGTACGATACCTACTAAGTACGTAGAGACCTATCTAATTAAAAGTATGTATTTAAAAATAATTATGACATTTTCCTCTATAAATACAAAAGAAATGTTTTAGAAATGGGGGGGGGGGGGGGGCAGCACCATAGATTATACAGATATATATTCTAGTACAGCACTATAAGGTCTTCAAAAATCAATTACGGATACTTCAGGTACATGAACCACTGCTTATGTAAAGACGTTTAGGCAGAAAAATAATTATCATATTCAAATTTGAAAAATCATCTGATGTATGGGTGACTCTCCGAAAAACGCAAACTCGCCCTTAAAAAGATAAAAAATATTTTTTCTAGTAGGTATGACAATTATTTTTCTGCCCAAAGCCGTCGTCTTTACATAAATACTAGATCATAATAATATGCCTGAAGTATCCATAATTGATTTTACGTGGATTTTACCGAACCTTATTAAATACTAGTGTCATACGTAACAGAAGGAACTAGGAAGCAGTATGTCGTCAATCCAACGTTCTTGTTTATTCGTTCCTATCATCCAAAATACCTGTAATTCTGATTTTGTAAACAATATTATGTATTTATAAATTAGTTATTTATTAGCATTTAGATATGTAATGATACATGTAATGTAACCTATTATCACAACTTATAAATGTTTTAATGATATATTTATAAAGAATATAATGTATACAAAATAAATAAATACTTGGATATCCGCAACCGTAATCGAAACGTGTATCCGCATGGGTGACCATACATTTATATATTTAGGGACACTTAGACACTTTTTTTTTCTTTAAGTTGATTTATTTTGCTGCACGACTCCCGCTTGTTTGCATGTACTAACACTAGATATGGAAGGAGGGGATCCGGCACATCACCCACAACAACAAAATCAACAACATGTGCGCGAGGACCAGTCTCATGAAACAGTACGTATTGTTGTGTTGTTTGTTGTTCTCACAGAAATGAATTATGTTCTGTTGTAAATTGTAATGCATCTAAAATAACATTTTTATGTGCGTTTTAAAGCTGCGCGTCCACTGCATCGGAATCGGAGCGGACGGAGCGGACGGATTTGTTGCTTTGTATGGATTTCTATAGTACTGCGTCCACTGGATCGGCATTTCTGCGCCCGCGACCGGTATTTTTGCCGATGACGTCATCGGCAGTGAACCCGTCATTCGGATTCCGAACGTTTCAAGTTCTGACGTGTTTGCGACGACGCGACGGCTATACATAAATACTTATTCACGACGAATGACGATATTTTAATTACTTTAGTGGAAAAATATGATGAACTTTACAATCTAAAACATCAACATTATCTTAACCAACTGAGGAGAGACGATATATGGGATGAAATTGGGCAGATAATAAATAAAAATTGTAGAATATAGTGAAGTTCAAAAAACTTTTTTCGAGTCATATGAATGTACCCAAAAAATCTATTTTCATCTTCTAATAAATCAGAATATAATGTATGAAATTCTCCAAAAATTATTCTTTTTGAATTTATATTATGATTTATGAACCCATATCTTTCGTTTCCTCTTGTTTCTCTTTTCCTCTTCTGATAAAATAAGCTAATTACAACCTATTCGGTCTGAGATTACAACAACATATCTCGTCACTATCCTCCATAATGCAAGTGCACGTTCAGGCTGACGGATTAAAAATAACTAAATTGCCGATGCTGAATCCGGATGCAGTGGACGCACCCCATCGGCATTTTGTAAATGCCGACGCTCCGTCCGCTCCGATTCTGATGTAGTGGACGCGCAGCTTAAAACTTCATTGTTTGGCGTACTCAATTATTAATATACTAGCTTTTACCTGCGGCTCTGCTTGCGTAAATAAAGTATCCCACGGGAAGACTGTACTTTTCCGGGATAAAAAGTAGCCTGTTTTAATCCAGAGCCTAAACTACTACCATAACAAATTTCATCAAAATCTGTTACGTAGTTTTTGCGTGAAAGAGTAACAAACCCTCATACATCCATCCATCCATCCTCACAAACTTTCACATTTATAACAGTAGTAACTAGTAGGATTTTCAAGACGAGTACAAATTTTGTCTAGTACCGAGGTAAATATGTGGACTCGCTGTGAACTCATCTTGACAAACAATGGAGTCATAAAATGCTCGTAAAAAGATCATTAAACGCTCATAAAAATATTATTTAATCTGAAAACTGGTACAGTAAGCTTCGGCCTGGCCGTCCACATAGATAAATGATTGGTCTCGGCGCTCGACTAGATACCGCGCTATCTACGACAGCAGCTGCGCCGTCAGCCGCCAACTCATTATTGTAGTGTGGATTTATAATATTATCGTTACGTGTAAGACAATTTCTGGTGTGCGTGAATTCGGTACGTACATCTGACACGAAGATTTCTATGTGACGGGCTCGGGCATGCCAACTTCGGCGTACTGTTTGCTGCCGCATTTTTCAAGCACGCCAGCGATATCTTGTCCAGCGCCGCTACCAATAATTTATCTATGACCGTTCCACCCATTCGGTTATCATTTTTTTATTAAAATTGTTAAAAATCAAACGGCAATCTCACCCACAACCGTATCCATCTCGCGTTTCAGTTGGATGCGGCTCTGCTTCCTCACCGACCCTAAAGGCAAAGTGCCCGTCAAAGTAGTAGCCCGGACCTTCGCGTCGGGCAAGACAGAGAAGCTGGTCTACCAGTGCCTGTCCGAACTCGGTCTGCCTTCAGGCAAATCTGACTCCATGGAGAAGGAGGCGTTCACCTTCGACAAGTTCTACGCGCTATACCACAAGATCTGCCCGAGAAATGATATCGAGGAGCTGTTTAGGACTATGTGAGTACTTTGAATTTTTGTTTGGGATTGTTAAAAAACTGACCATGAAGTGGTGCTAAAAAGTTCTCTTAACGGGCTAATAGCCAAATTCGCGTTGACGACGTCGTGACTCGGACATGTGGACAGACCGTAACTTAGATATTAAAGACATGGGATACTCATCCCAACTTACCTTTCCGGTATCTAGTTGTAGTATACCACTACTATAGTACCACTGTGGTACCGTATAGTATACGGGTATGCGACCCCGGCTTCTCTAGCTATTACTGTCCTATCCGTATCCCTTGCCCTCCTGGGCGGTAATATCCTATTTCCCTCTCTAACTTACCAATCTTCCTTTCCACTCCACCTTCCCTTTCCCTATTCATACCCTCTCCGCCAATCCGTGGGAACGCAATGGATAATCATAAAAATAAGTTAATTATCCAAAATGGCGGCGATGTGGATCGCCACCCGTCAGGTATCGTCCACCAAATAAATTAGATTTTTCTATCATAATAAGCACCTTATCATATTTCAGAACCCAAGGCAAAGCAGAACGCATTAACCTGGACCAATTCGTGACATTCCTCAACGAAAAGCAGAGGGATCCGCGCCTCAACGAGATCTTGTACCCGCTGTACGACGAGAAACGAGCCCTGGAGATCATCACGGACTACGAGCAGGATGAAGAAGCCAAGACTGCCAGTGAGTACATGCTGTACCTTGTGGCGGACCAATTAGCGCCACGATCCTGAATCGCGCTATCGAAATTTACACAGCTCGGCACAGAAATTTATACAACATCTGAAAACGACTACAGTGGGTTTTGGTGGGTCGAAGGCTCCAATGGCCTTCGACCTGACCGGTATATACCACCTTACTCGGTCGGAGAGCTAGACCTTTGGGGCTGCCACTACTCTCACAAGTCACCTAAAGATACACTTTTAAAGGCGTGATTTAAAGTACACAATTTCAACAACCATTTGTTTTTTGGGTAAATTTTGTACCAACAGCTTTTGGTCACATGATTACGTAACTGATTAATATGTAACTTACTTGGCAGAAAATTGTGAAATTCGAAAAAGAAATCATAATATACAAAATAAAATTACTTTGCACTCCCTTCGACACTTAAAAGTTATTTGACCTCACACAACTTATAATAATAATAATATCTATGGACGCTTCACACCACGTCAATCTGGCCCCGTGCTAAGTATCCGAAGAACTTGTGTTACAGGTACCAGACAACAGCGGCGTGCGCAAGTTTATGACACTGGGTATGCAGCGGAGTAGTCGGTCACAAAAACTTTTTTTTTATAGATATTTAGCATAGCCACAGCCAAGCGACGGATCTCTAAGTCGGAAACCATGCCAACAGAACTAACAGAACTTCATAACTTTTAACATGAAACTTTCGACTTACATTCCCTTTTTGCTGATTTAATTGTTGTAACTCGGGTACACACCTACCTTTAGACACCATTTGAATCTTTCCACTGAATGACAATTGTGAGAACTTATTATTTTTAATTTTTAATAAACACACATTTTCAACACAACATTTTCAAATAACATTTTTAAAAAATCAAATCAATTAAAAAGCAAATCACTACAATTTTTATAGAACTTCAGTAATAAACTGTTAAATGTACACATTTTCAAATGTTAAAATGAAAAATCTTTTAAGAAAACTGTAAATATTAAATATAATAGCAAACGAAAAATAACAATGCGTTTTCACATGAAAAAATGGCTTCTTTGAATCTGATATTTAAACAAATAAAACCTTACTAAAACAAAAACGCATCATGTGCGTAGTGAGTAATTAGATTTTACGTCAATTATAATTACTCGCATTATAGGCCACCGTGCCACGAATATACCCGATTACTTCCGTGTCCCGACAACTGCCGAACTTCGCCGAAGTCTATAAGCATGCCGTAGGAGTTGGACGACTCGCGCCTTGGGATATTCATAGGTGTGTGCGTTTGCGAACTGTGTACGGACACTAAAATTACTACACACATGCGAACAAATCTCCTGCGAGACGACAAGGTATGACTCATGAGTCGCATCACCAATATACGCCTGGGAAACATAATGTTCATGCAAATAGGTGCTATTATAAAATATTAGGCGTTTTTAAGTAATTATATTTTATGTATTCATTTATTTACTATTAATTAAAGTCATCTAAAACGTACGAACGTTTTATTAAAATATCTGTGAATGCTTAGTAATGCACTGCATTTCTGCCTTTAAGGAGCGCACGCCCCTGCCAGACAACGGAAATATATTTAATACTTTTATACTATACATATATTTAAGATTTTTATTATATTATACATATATTTAATACACATCCATGACCCAGGAACACAGAAAAACTTTTTATTCCTTCGGCGGGATTCGAACCCGCGACCCCCGGCTTGAGCACCAACACGCTCAACCAACTGAGCCACAGAGGCCGTCAAAACAACTTATTTTTATTGATTGAATTGATATTAAAAATTTCGAACTGAACTGCGAGCTCAATGACCTTAGTATCCTAGACAGAGCAATATGTAATTTTATTTTGGTAAAAATATATTTTGTGCTCGAGTTGCATATTTATTTTTAACGTCTTTACATAAATGATAAATCATGTGCCCATTTCTGTAATTTATTTTGCGAAACATCCTAATTATATGATACTAGCTTTTGCTCGCGACTTCGTCCGCGTGGAGTTCGGTTTGCATACAAAATTTTAACCCCTTTTTCACCCCCTTAGGGTTAACGTAGGCGAATTTTCATAAATCCTTTCATAGCGGATGCCTACGTCATTACAACTATATGTATGCCAAATTTCAGCGAAATCCGTTCAGTAGTTTCGGCTGTGCGTTGATATAGTCAGTCAGGTTTGCCTTTTATATATTTAGATATACGAATACATGTGTGCGGCGTGTCAATGTACGGTTAAATTTGCCTAAGACTGCAGATCCAATTGAATATGTTTAACACACAATAAAATTATCTGCAACCTAAAGAAAAACAATAATAATTCTTACTCTCTAATATACACGTACAATCTTCTCATTCCATGTCCAGAGTGCCTGACGAAAGACGGTCTCATCCGCTACCTGATGTCGGACGAGAACGCGCCCGTGTTCCTCGATCGTCTGGACTTCTACATGGACATGGACCAGCCGCTCTCGCACTACTACATCAACTCCTCCCACAACACCTACCTAAGCGGCCGCCAGTTCGGCGGGAAGAGCTCCGTGGAGATGTACAGACAGGTGCTGCTGGCTGGGTGCAGGTAAATATAAATGGATGGATGGATGTTACTCTTTCACGCAAAAAACTACTTAACAGATTTCGATAAAATTTTGTATGGTGGTAGTTTAGGCTCTGGATTAAAACAGGCTACTTTTTATCCCGGAAAAGTACAGTCTTCCCAAGGGATACTATACTTCCGCGGGCGGAGCCGCGGGCAACAGCTAGTAAGTAATAATAATATCTTCCCACGCAGATTTCGGTGACGGTGGCTGGTTTCATTGAAACCAGGCCAGTTACGCAGGATTAATTTTGTAGTGCCCAAGTGTGTGCGCAATACACAAGAGCACTCTTTCTTAATTTACTATCGAAACCCAGTGGGACGGATGACCGACACGACTGGCGAGAGAGAGGCGCAGGTTCGACTATTTACATGCCCATCCGACGCATGGATCATCTTTCTTGTGCAGAAAATTGCAGTAAATTTTAAAATTGTTTTTTTCAGGTGCGTAGAACTCGACTGCTGGGACGGCAAAGGAGAAGACGAGGAGCCCATCATCACTCACGGCATGGCGATGTGCACCGACATACTGTTCAAGGACGTGATCTACGCGCTGCGAGACACTGCCTTCGTGACGTCAGACTACCCCGTGATCCTGTCCTTCGAGAACCACTGCTGCAAGGCCCAGCAGTACAAACTGGCCAAGTACTGCGACGAGATCCTGGGAGATTTACTGCTGAAGGAACCCCTGCCTAACCATCCGGTGATTTTCCTCCCATTATTTATATCATAGTGTAGTTCTAGAACTATGTGCCGCTGGTTCTACCGCAGATTGTTCTGGAACCTAGTGTAGGTTAGGTTCCGAAATCCTTTTATTTCTTCAGTGCTGCAGCTACTACCGCTATAGAACCTACCCTATATACTTCAGATTATTCTAGAATCTACTCTATTCTAGAATAATCTGAAGTATATAGGGTAGGTTCCTATTCCTTGAAGTCATCTACGCCTAGGCGATACTACCTTCGTGGCTTCAGGGTCAAGTACTGCGACGAAATCCTGGGAGATTTACAGCTGAAGAAATTTCTTTCTATTTGTTACAATAATTGTACTTAAAATATTATATTATGTATAGGTGTTTGAGAAAAGGAGGGTTCTTCAGTATTATGTTGTGCAAGACAAGAAAAACAAAGTTCAATTATCATAATAAGTCCTAAGTTGTTAAAATTATACCTTACTGTATAATTTTAACAAATGGAAGAGATTTTGAGAAACACCATAAAAATAAAAGATAAAAATGTATTAAAGTATTTTCCCCCAATATATATTATTACTCTATTACTCTACTAGATCTTGCCCGCGACTTCGTGCACGTTAATTACCCAGAAACCGTACATTTTTCCACGATAAAAAGTAGCCTATGTCCTTCCCCGTGGTCTACTCTACATCTGTGCCAAATTTCATCAAAATCGGTCCACTAGTTTCGGAGCTTATTCAATGCAAAGAAACTTTTCCTCTTTATTATATTAGTATCCTTTCATTCTACGTCCATGATTAGTATAGATAGTTTAGATATAGATTAACGACGTCTTAAACATGACATGACCATTATAGCTGGAGCCCGGCCAACCCCTGCCTCCACCCTGCGAGCTGAAACGCAAAATCATGATCAAAAACAAGCGGCTTAAGCCCGAAGTGGAACGTCAGGAGTTGGAGCTGTTCCGCCAGGGCCAGTTCGTCATAGAGGACGAGGTCAAGGAGGACGCCTCCGCCGCACCGCCGCCCAAGAAGGAGGTAACGATGATGATGATTTTTCAAACCAACGAACAGTAATCTGAATGTAAACAAAGTTTAATATGGGCGGCTATAATGCTACAGATTTAAATGTCATAAATAAAGAAATACAATGAGTATTGAGTAATGAACTAATGAGTTAATAATGTCGTTTTTTTTCTGTTTACATTTCAACTACATTGACTCGGAATGGAGTATATGATTTCGTAGACAAATAGAAGACTACATAGGTTGATTTTCGCCGCACAATTACTGCCGCGCGACGACAAGCAACCGTATAATTGACAATAATTGGGCTGGCTGGCAAGGTAATTTTGCATCAAAAATGAGAAGGCGATCTGTCAAGCGACTTGTCGCTCGGCTAAAATCAATTCATGTTAATAGTTTTTCACATAATGCGATGCGATAATGTGAGAGGCAGTTAAACGTTTTTAAATATTCGTAGTCATTATATGACAAATGTGTAAAAGCTCTTATGCCGACGACATAAGAGCGTGCCTCTCACATTATCTCGCGCTATAAGCGGTATCGTGTAGCGTAATGTAGACGTTAAAGTAACGTTGCTGTAAAGTTACGCATGTTCCATGGATATTGCTCTCTCTCTCTCTCTCATGCCCCTAAATCAAGACGCAGTTATACAATATCATATTTTATTATAAATTATAATCATAACATCCGCGTTAATTAATCGCTTAGCATATCTGATTTCACGAGAATCAATCGTTGCAAATTCGCGGTAAAAAAGACATAATTGTATGTTATGTCCTTTCCCGTGGTCTACTCTGTATCTGTGCCAAATTTCATTAGTATCGGTCCAGTATTGTCGGACCCTTGTCAATACAAACAAACAATTAAATCTTACCTCCTTATACTACTCTGTATCTGTGCCATTTTTCATTAGAATCGGTCCAGTATTGTCGGACCCTTGTCAATACATACAAACAATCAAATCTTCCCTCTTTATATTAGTATAGATAATGGCTATAACCACAGTGAATGTCACCAGGAGGAGCCGCCACCGGAGGTCGCGGCGCCGGCGGAGGGCGCGGACGGCGACGCCCCCCCGCCCGTGCAGTACACGGGCTCCACCACCAACGTGCACCCCTGGCTGTCGTCCATGGTCAACTACGCGCAGCCCATCAAGTTCGTCAGCTTCGAGGAGGCGGAGAGTGAGTGACATACATCTATACTAATATTATAAAGCTGAAGAGTTTGTTTGTTTGTTTGTTTGTTTGTTTGAACGCGCTAATCTCAGGAACTACTGGTTTGAATTAAAAAATTCTTTTTGTGTTGGATAGTCCATTTATCGAGGAAGGCTTTAGGCTATATAACATCATGCTAAGCTCAATACGAGCGGAGCTCCAATCAATAATGTTTCAAAATCGGGGTGTTTTTTCCCTTTTGAGAGCTTTCGCTGCGTACGCTGCGGAAACGGTTAAAGTTTCGCTAAAATTATGTATGACAGAATTATTCCCCTTTAAAAGCTCTAAAAAAAAGTCCGCGACAGTATATGTCTATCTTTTAAGGTTGGCTCACAATAACCTTTTTATGCTAACCAAATTTGTTCTAAAATTAAGCATTATTTGTGAGGGTGTTTTCATAAAGATGATATTAATCCTTATCCAAATAAATACGTTATTCATTTCAAGCATTTAATTTAGAAGAAATTTACCATTTACATCATTTGATTTCAATAAGTATTTTAGAAGATATCGCAGTAATAAAATAATCAGCGCGCAATAATGACGCGCTGCGGGCAGTCGTGAGTCGCGGGCAAGCGCTCCTCCTTCTACGTAAATGAAGTCGCGGGTAAATTTTAGCGATATTACAAAGTAACTACTCCACGCGGACGAAGTCGCGGGCAAAAGCTAGTACATAATATGAGGAAGGATTCCTCGTCGAAGGAAGCGTTTGGATCTTCGTTATTTTTTTAAGATTTACAATAACGGGTTTTATATTGTTTATTATTATGTTGCCGTACATTGAATGGACGAATTTTTTTTTTGTTAATTTGTCACGTTCTGCTTGAGTCACGTTCCGCCTGGGCCGAGCGTGGAAGTGAGAACACGGAACAAGCGATAGAGAAGCACTCTTGGCCTAAGCGTTCGGCTTGTGATGGCGTTATCATATAGACAACAATTTTTTTAGTCAACATGCCTATTTATGTAGGAGCTATTATTGTCTTTGCATAGCTAACTCTATTTATAACAATTCCAGAGAAAAACATCCACCACAACATGTCGTCGTTCGCGGAGACCACGGGCATGAACTACCTCAAGCAGCAGGCCATCGACTTCGTCAACTACAACAAGCGGCAGATGTCGCGCATCTACCCCAAGGGCACGCGCGCCGACTCCTCCAACTACATGCCGCAGGTACTGACCACAGACTACAGGTACAGATATACAAGCAGGTAGGGTTGTCAGGTCGCCACCTAATAGCCGGATAGACCAGCCAGTTTGGCCGGACATTTGGGTAAAAAAGCCGGACACCCTACATTCTTGACTATTCGCCTCAGTATTAATAAATACGGCGCGCGGTAAAATAGTGTCTAAAATCGAGTCTTTTTTAATGCCTGTTCATTGGCATCATTTGCAAAATGTAAAAAGCCTAATAAAATGCGGACAAGCCACACACTGTCTATTTTGGCCGGACACGCAAACAAAAAGCCTAACTACGTCCGGCTTTATCCGGACGCCTGGCAACCCTACTAGCAGGGAATTTAACTCATAAGCAGTTGACTATGTGCTAAGTCTCGCACTGTCATCGAAATTAGTTTTGTTATACTCTATTCAAACTGTTCTACTATTAATCCATCTGTTACACGTGGCGACGCGCAGGTGTTCTGGAACGCGGGCTGCCAGATGGTGTCGCTGAACTTCCAGACGTCGGACCTGCCCATGCAGCTCAACCAGGGCAAGTTCGAGTACAACGGCAACTGTGGGTCAGTACTATATTATTATTCAACTTTACAAATTCGCAAGACAACGATGCAACACTTGTTTGCAAATGTTTAATATACTAGTCACTTTAGAGAATGTTGTAAGAATAAATAATCTCCATATCAAATATGAACAGTAATAAAACACAATTTTTCGTGCACTTTTTCCACTATATTAAGATATAATTATAAATTTTAATAAATAACACGACCGGTTTCGAAATAAATCATCATCAGGTGTCTTTACGTAATAAATCATCATCATTTATTTCGAAACCGGTCGTGTTATTTATTAAAATTTTTAATTATATCTTAATATAGTGGAAAAAGTGCACGAAAAATTGTGTTTTATTACTGTTCAACATGAATTTCCACCAAGAACCGACAGTACAATCAATTACATATATTTCAAATATGGCCTAAACGAGTAGGTAGATTTCAGCTGAGGTGGCGATAGTTTTGTCTCGATTGGAAATGTGATTCTGTGTACCTACGTATGCCAAAATTCAAATGAGCAATCAGATTTTTTGATAACTAGTAAATTAGTAAGATAGTAGTACCTACTATAAATGTACGTCTATATGGGCAATTATTTTTCGCCAGTATTGATCGAGCAATCTGGAGTTAATAACTCCGAATTGGAGCTCCCGAGACATGGGGGAGGCCTTAAAAATAGCATCGGTTTCGGCAATATTGCTACAAGTTGCTACATACATAATATTGCTCAATGTCGCTGATACGAATTGCTCCTTAACGCTCAATATTGTAGTAGCAAAACGTTTTCCACAACCGTTGCCGTAAATTGCTTGATGTTTTGTCACGTCGCAATCGACCATGATTGCTCATAATTGATCAATTTTTGTTGCCCATGTAAGGGCCTTAAGAGAAACTACGCAAGTTTTCAAGATAAGTTTACCTCCTACAGGTATCTTCTGAAGCCAGACTTCATGCGGCGCGCGGACCGCAGCTTCGACCCGTTTGCCGACGCGCCCGTCGACGGCGTCATCGCCGCGCAGTGCGCCGTGCAGGTACGCAATACTCAATAAACTCATGAGACTCATCAAACTTACTATACTATATCATATATCATAATAATTACGATTCACGACATTCATAAAACTCGTTACACTCACAAAACTCGCTACATTCACAAGACTCGCTACATTCGCAAAACTCGCTACATTCACAAAACTCGCTACACTCACAAAACTTGCTACATTCACAAATCTCGCTATATTCGCAAAACTCGTTACACTCACAAACAAAACTTGCTACATTTACAAAACTTGCTACATTCATTAAACTTGCTTTACTCACAAAACTCGCTATACTCACAAAACTCACTACATTCGCAAAAATCGCTACATTCATTATACTCACTAAACTTATCCAACTCACTACACTCACTCATTACACTAACTACACTCAACAAAGTCGTTGTAATTTTAAATTAAAATGGTGCTCGTAAAAAGTGGAATAGATATGTCTTAATGAAGATTAAATTTCACATAACACTACACATTATCTTATTTAATTATTACAAAATATTTGGTGAACATATTATTATAGATTAGGTATAAATAATAATCCTGTGTTGTATTTATCTCACAAGAAAATTAAGTTTGAACACAGAATAGATATTAGTTACCAGTTTGAATGAAATCTTCATCACAATTCAATATACTCATTCATGTTTATAGTGTGTACCGCTTCACAACCATATTTTTCCCAGGTGATAGCCGGCCAGTTCTTATCTGACAAGAAGGTCGGGACGTACGTGGAAGTGGACATGTACGGGCTGCCGTCGGACACCATCCGCAAGGAGTTCCGTACGCGCATGGTGCCCGCCAACGGACTCAACCCCGTCTACAATGAGGAGCCCTTCCTCTTCCGTAAAGTACGAAAATCCTCCTACTATTACAGTCGACTCTCGTTAATTCCTCCCTTTAACCTTTCTGTAAATCAAAGTTAAGGGAACTCCCAAGAGAATCTCTTTATATTATGCACTTATATATTTTTATGCACTTGGTAATTCAAACGAAAAAATCATCGTTACGTAACAAAACGACGCGTTAATTCGAACTCATCGGCATCAAACACTCGACTATTCAAAGTTGCAGAGAGAAAGAGATAGAAAGATTACCTACAAACTTTGCAAAAGTACATAAGTACATTTTGAGACATTATTTTGAGACATTATATTTGAGAGATTTAGAGTTGGTACTTTTGTAATGATTAATTTGACTCACACTTGCGCACGCATTGGTTTGTTTAGTTAATTTTCAAACCCTGGCTTTTTTTTTCGTTTTCGAATCATTTGATATTTCGAACACTCGATCCCCCGAGTTTGTGAGGATGGATGGATGCATGGATGTTTGTTTCTCCTTCACACAACAAGAATGAATTTGGATGAAATTTGGTATGGTAGTAGTTTAAGCTCTGGATTAACACATGGGCTACTTTTTATCCCGAAAAAGTACAGTGGGATACCTAAATATACGCGAGCCGCGGGCAAAAGCTATTAACATAATAGGCTAGATATATAGAATATGCTTTAAATCGCTCTTCACCCGCAGGTCGTGTTACCCGATTTAGCAGTACTCCGTTTCGGCGTATACGAAGAGTCCGGGAAACTCCTCGGCCAACGTATACTGCCCTTGGACGGTCTCCAGGCGGGCTACCGACACATCTCCCTGCGCACTGAAGCCAACTTCCCTATGTCGCTGCCCATGCTGTTCTGTAACATCGAGCTCAAGATCTACGTGCCGGATGGGTTCGAAGGTACACTACACTCGTAGCATAAACGCTATACACAAATAGATTAATAGACAAAGTAGGGAACATATATTTGTATTAAATTAGCAGTATTCTTATATTTTCCGAAAGGCAACATAAATATGGACCGAAAAATGCAGTAGTAAAAGTACAGTAATCAGTTGCTAAATTAAAAAGTTACAAAACTAAAAAAACGACGATTTATTT
Source organism: Glaucopsyche alexis (assembly GCA_905404095.1). Taxonomy (NCBI): domain Eukaryota; kingdom Metazoa; phylum Arthropoda; class Insecta; order Lepidoptera; family Lycaenidae; genus Glaucopsyche; species Glaucopsyche alexis. Next base: position 2,355,559 of record FR990060.1, read on the forward strand.
TGTGTTGATTAAAATACGTACATTTACGTATATGTATATGTCACCGTAAAATTGTAAAAACCGTTAGATTGTAATATTACTAGAGATATTATAAAAAGTCGACAGATTGTCAAAAAAACATTTCTCCTTAAATTGTACGCATTATTTTTCGTTATATTGTAATATTTACCGTGCCGATTGATTAAACGGCAAGTGCCCCGCGCCGCCATATTTGTTTGCTTGTTCATAATATTAATTAAATCGAAAAATAATGCGTACAATTGTAAGGAGAAATGCTTATTTGACAATCTGTCGACTTTTTACAATATCTCTAGTACTATTACAATCTATCGGTTTTTATAATTTGACGGTGACATATACATTTTCAACTGCTGTGACGTCACTCGTGCATTGTTTTTTGTATAGAGCGTTTTGAGTAGTGTAGCGAGTGGCTGAGTTAACCACTTATTACACTCATCAAACTCACTACACTACTCAACAACTCGCTACCCTCATTTCAGACGAAAACTCACTGTACCTTCTATTATACAGATTTCATGACGGCCCTCTCGGACCCGCGCGCGTTCATGGGCGCGGCCAAAGAGAGGACGGACAACATGAAGCAGCTCGGTATAGAGGAGAGCGGGCCGGAGAAGAAGGAGGAGGTGAAGAAGGAAGGTGAGCATGATAGCCTGGTACTTAGATCCATGAAAGATATGAGAACCTGGTAGAAATAAACCTATTTTATACTTTAAACGAGCAATTTCAAAATTCTTGTTTAAAATTATCTACGGATACCTTGATCATATTATAATCTACTGCTTATGTAAAAACGTTAAGGTATATATTATAATAAAATTACATTGCGCTTTCTCAGGCGTTGAGGTCATCAACCTCACATAAAAAGCTGATTTAAAGGCAAAAACTTTGTTTACATAACATCAATACAATCAGGTGTGTGAGTGCATTGACCTTAACAGAGCCTTAAAAAGCGTACTGTTATTATAATCAGCCATTAGTTTAACAAATATACGAAGTTACGAACTCATATTGGCATTCATACAATTTCCATGGATTGTGCAAATAATAGTTTATGATAAAATTAGGAATTTAAAATAGACTTCTTACGCAAATACATGCTTGAAAATGATTAATTGACCTTGGTTCTAGTCCAAGTAAGCTTTTAATATTTATTACAAGTTATGGTTGTAATCTAATATCAAAAACAGTAAACAACAAGTACCTATGTTTACATTCTATATAATCTAAAAATAAAATTTGACCAAGTATGTAAGTACATAATATTGTTACGTGTTAGGGTTCGAAGGATTTGGAGAAAAAGACCTGCTGACTCTTTTGAAGATTTTATTCACTAGCACTAAGTCCAACACTAAGCACTAACGGTGTCCTTAGTCGTAGCCAAGTCATAGGTCATTCGCTCACTGGTATCACTCTTGATCACTAGTATTCACATCGATATCGCCCGAAGGTAGCTCGAAACTGAACTGACTCGCTCGCATTCTTCCGGCATATTTATATCGGTCGATACGAGTCCTAGACCATTCCAGAAAAGTTTCCGACTCGCGTGCCCTGGTTGGATTATTCCGGAAGATTCACACAGTGGCGCCATCTAGTATTAAGTAGGGGATTTCACTTTGTCTTTACTCATACAAAGTGGTTTCATCGGTTGACGCTAGATGGCGCTAATCTCTTTGTGTGTTCGTAACAATATTATTACATACATTATTCATAACCAGGACTCAAAAAATTGTTGGTTATTAAAAATATTATAATTTATTTAACAACATTTTCAATGAAGAATACTTATTATTAATTTAAAAATAATTAATTAACATTACTAAATAAGTAATAACAAATTTCCTGGCATGTCCATACTAATATTATAATGAATAAAAAGTTTGTTTGTTTGCAATTTTGCATTGAATAGGCTCCTAAACTACTGAACTGATTTTGATGAAATTAGGCACAGATATACAATAGACGACGGAGAGGACATAGGCTACTTTTTGTCGTGGAAAAATGTACTATTCATCTAGTATCGGAATACTGTAATAAACTTTGTACAACGACAGCTGAGAATTCGATACTAAATATAGCAACTTCTGTTCATTTCTTAAAATGTAACGATAGGTCGATGTTCTCAACTCTAACTCATACTTCCAAAGACCTAAATTTTCAATCCTTCAATTGAATTCCGATATACAATTTTTGATGCGGCGCGCGCGCATCTGACGCACAATGTTTACGCCGCAAATAGCCGTCCGCGGTAGGCGCGAAGAATATTTCGGGATGTTTGTGGGCTATGTGATAGCCGATAGAGATTTTGAGATTTTTAACAAGATTTTATTCACTTTCACTTGTCTCTTTGAGTGTAGCCAAATCTTGCAAATTAAATTTATCCACATTCCGATTTTGGATTGAGCTGAAATTTTGCACGTATATGTAATATGTATATCGCGTGACAGTGCAATATTATGCCTCAGTTCACACCGAAACGAGACATGCATTTCAAAATAGCTATTAAAAATTTAACTTTATTCACTCCACAAGAACATACATGGTAGAGTCATGCTCTTACGTGGTAGAGCCATGCTTCGGCACGAATGGGCCGGCTCGACCGGAGAAATACCACGGGCTCACAGAAAACCGGCGTGAAACAGCGTTTGCGCTGTGTTTCGCCGAGTGAGTGAGTTTACCGGAGGCCCAATCCCCTACCCTATTCCCTTCCCTACCCTCCCCTATTACCCTATTCCCTCTTAAAAGGCCGGCAACGCACTTGCAGCTCTTCTGATGCTGCGAGTGTCCATGGGCGACGGAAGTTGCTTTCCATCAGGTGACCCGTTTGCTCGTTTGCCCCCTTATTTCATAAAAAAAAATACACGTTTCATTCACATAGTTCGAATGTCAAACTAGACCGCTCTTGTAATTTAACGAGTATCTTATTGTGTACTGAATAAAGGTCAATTTCGAATCTCTTTTTTTTTATAAGTGCCGCGTTTCGTATCGTCTCGTTTCGGCGTTACTGACCATTATTCCCGCTTACACCTGTATCCTACACCAAGCTCTCGTCTCCCGCTGTTATGTTATCCCAGTCGATCGCCGGCGGCCGAGTGTAGTAAACAATTAACTGCTTTAGTTACAATTAACTATGCTAGTAGTCGATCGATTTGTAAACAGTTAAACTAGTAAATAGTTAGCTGAGTGACGAGATGAATTGGTTTAACTTCAGACGTAATGACGGTGAGTAGTTTAATTTAAGCCGTTTAAAATTTTATTACATTGTTTGGAATTGGAGTTTATGATCAAGAAAGTTTTTTTTGTATGAATTGCTAATAAAAAATATGGGGAAAAGGATTTATGTACTTACGTTAACGATATTTCTAGGCAAACGATATTTTCAAAAGCTACTTAAGAGCATTGATCGGCGCGCGACTCAGATTTCACGAAAAACGCTACTTTTCAAATACGTCTATATCTAACAAAAACTGGTTATTCTGATTTTTACATGTAAAAAAACACTAGAAAATATTGTATTCTAATTTTTCACTTATCATTTATTTTAAAATAATTTCAAACTTTTGAATAAAACTGACAAAACTAACCAGAAGTTTTTACAACTTTAGGTTCAGGGGCAATTTCAAAACATATAATAGCTAAAACCGCTTACATTTAAAAAAAAAACCTTTACAAACTTGTTGGATCCTCTTCTAGATTATCTATTTGTCAGATTATTTTTATATATACGTTTCTATCTCATAAAAATAAAATTTAAAGAATGCGAAATTATCAGGAATTATAGTTATTTAAAATGATGATATTTATGTATTTTACTTGCTCCTTTTGTTTCTTACTTACATAATCTATGAGAAGAACCTTTTATCTTTAATATGCTATTTAAATGACGAATTTTATATGAATTTTTAAAACTACTATATAAATCGAGGCGCACGAGCGTTTACAACAGTATTTGTAAACGCTCGTGCGCCTCGATTTATTTAGTAGTTTTAAAAATTCATATAAAATTCGTCAAACTAATTTAGTTAAAAATTTAAATAGCATAATAAAGATAAAAGGTTCTTCTCATAGATTATGTAAGTAAGAAACAAAAGGAGCAAGTAAAATACATAAATATCATCATTTTAAATAACTATAATTCCTGATAATTTCGCATTTTTTAAATTTTATTTTTATGAAATAGAAACGTATATAAAAATATTCTGACAAATAAATAATCTAGAAGAGGATCCAACAAGTTTGTATAGATTTTTTGTTTTTAAAAAATGTAAGCGGTTTTAGCTATTATATGTTTTGAAATTGCCCCTGAACCTAAAGTTGTAAAAACTTCTGGTTAGTTTTGTCAGTTTTATTCAAAAGTTTGAAATTATTTTAAAATAAAATGATAAGTGAAAAATTAGAATACAATATTTTCTAGTTTTTTCTACATGTAAAAATTAGAATAACCAGTTTTTGTTAGATATAGACGCATTTGAAAAGTTGCGTTTTTCGTGAAATCTGAGTCGCGCGCCGATCAAGAGCATCCTGTCTCTGCTCGGCTGAATGACAACTCAAGTGTCCCTTAACTGCTTAGGAACCCCTTGAATATTTGGCCGTTAGAATATTAAAATGCGACGTATCGCAATGAAAGTAATACCTAAATGTTTATTATAATAATTAATGTAAATACATTGAAACCCGATTATAACGACGTTGAAGGGACCTATAAATCGTGGTCGTAATAGCAGATAGTTTGAAACCGATGGTGAAATGTTCATATTTTAACATAACGAACCTCAACACGGTTGTAATACCCAGATTGTCTATAAAAAGGTTCACTGTATAATAAATAAAAACCGGCCAAGTGCGAGTCGGACTCGCGCACCGAGGGTTCCGTACAAACCTGCAAGGTTTACAAAGTTCGTTCATTACGACAATCGAGTCATAACTATGGTATTTTTATTGCAACCTGAGTATTTGGTATGAATTTCAATTTAATACCTCTACGCGTTTATGAGGAAATGGGTAGTAAGTTTAAAATTATTAAAAAAATATATATTATGTGATGTAACTAAAAATTTATGGTTTTCGTAATTTTTCCTTTATCTATGCTATAAGACGTTGCTTCGTACCAAATTTCAAGATTCTGAGTTCACGGGAAGCACCCTGTAGGTTTTGATTCCCTTGCAAGTGTCGAAAATTTGCGGCATAAACGGCTGTATCTTTTGATTGCGTTGGCTTAGAAGTTTGATTTTTTCACAGCTTCAAGGGACAGTAGACCTGAGTAATTGATATAAATTTCAGCTTCATACCTCCACGCGTTCCTGAGAAAAAGGGTCTTGACAGACGGACGGACGGACAGACGGACAACAAAGTGATCCTATAAGGGTTCCGTTTTTTCCTTTTGAGGTACGGAACCCTAAAAATGCTTTTTCTTATTAGCTTTCGACTTATATATGAAGTTGGTAGGTAGGTACATATACTACCTAACAAGACATCGCTTTTATATTCAAATGCAGAGTAAACTGATTCCGTGCAATATTTGTGTCAGGGATGAGGTTAACGTAATTTACATTATAAACATAAAATATTTATAACTTTATAGCGATTCCGGTTTGGATTCATGAGTAAAAATATATATAACACCTACCTACCAAAACACTCGTTGTTGAACACTTAAAATATTCTCAAATTTAAAAATAATATAAGGTCGGAAAAAATAAATATCGTATTCAGTATTCACATACATTTCTAAGGTTACGTAGTTATGTCTCCGTCCGTTTGTCCGTCCTCAGCTTGATGAAGATGAAACTTTGCATGGATTAATTGTATTTACTACGTCGACAAAGTGCTGCTGCCCGGTTAAAAAGTGGGGATGATTTATTTCTCTCGACTATCCCATAGTGTGGGAAAATATCGTACAAAAATAACGAAATTATAAGAAAACATGTAATAAAAATAATTCAAAATTAAATAGGTGACTACGGAATCCTCTCTGTAACGCCACCGATTGGATCAGTTAGAACTTGACATAAACATCTTGTAAACTGTCATGCCAATTCACGTCCATATTCCGCTTATTCAAAAGTAGCGTCATGCTGAATGGATGATAGGCATTATAGTGAATGGCTACACTGAGACTTTCAAATCATAACCATGGTTGTAGATTTTCCCTTCAAAAACTCAATTGTGTTTCCGCAACACTCCATATCCAAGCAACATAGGCGCTTCGAACCAGTAAAATATTGTCACCGATAAAACTCTTATTTAATCTCCATTATCAATAAGCTCAATGATTAAACTCTTATTTATTCTCCATTATCAATAAGCTCAATGATAAAACTCTTATTTATTCTCCATTATCAATAAGCTCAACGATAAAACTCTTATTTCTTCTCCATTCCAGAACCTATGGTCTTCGAGCCCATAACCGTCGAGACGCTACGCCAAGACAAGGGCTTCCTCAAGACCGGCCGCAAGCAGCAGAAAGACTTGGACGCGATAAAGAAGCGACACTCCAAAGAGAAGATGACGTTGCAGAAACAGCAGTGCGGCGCGCTGGAGAAGATGATCAAGGGGAAGAAGTAAGTTGGCTTCGGCGCGAATGGGCTGGCGCGATTTGATACTTTGCTCATAGGAAAATACACTTGAACAGCCTCCGTGGTCTAGTGGCTTTGGCTCTCGACTCGGAGGTCATGGGTTCGATTCCCGCATTGAAACAACAAAAAATGTTGTTTCAATGCGGGAATCTAATTGTCCTAAGACAATGTAGGCTGATCACCTGATTGTCTGACAAGAAAGATGATCCATGCGTCGTATGGGCATGTAAAAAGTCGGTCCTGCGCCTGATTTCTCGTCAGTCGTGTCAGTTATCCGTCCGACTGAATTATGAGAGTAAAGGAAGAGAGAGTGCTCTTGTGTACTGCGCACACACTTGAGCACTATAAAATTACTCCTGCGTAACTGGCCTGGTTTCAATGAAACCGGCCACCGTCGTCGAAAATCGGTGGGGGGGAGTTGTAATAGGAAGATAATTAAGACTTAAAAACAAGTTGATCAAGGGCAGAAGTATGTTAATTCAGAGGGTTTGACCTTTGACCGCCACGCAAAAAGTCCATGTACTTGGCTAAGTGTCCTGTCTAATTCAGCAAGCACTAATTCACAGCAAGGAGCAGCTAAGCGGCGACGAGGCGTTCCGCTCCCTGGTGGGCGAGCAAGCGCGCGCCTGGTCAGACCTGCTGCGCAAACAGCGCGCGGAACTGTGCGCGGCGGCGCGCACGCGCCTCGACGAGCAGCGCGACCTGCTGCGCAAGTTCATGGACACCGCGCAGCAGGCGCAGATGAAGCAGCTGGAGGCCAAGCACGAGAGGTGAGAGACAGAGGGAGAAGTGAGAGTTACAGCTACAGCGGGAGAGGTGAGAACAGTGGAAGAGGTAAGAGAAACAACTACAGCGGGACAGGTGAGAGAGACAGCTACAACGGGAGAGGTGAGAGAGATAGCTATAGCGGGAGAGGTGAGAATAGCGGGAGAGGTGATAGAAAGAGTTACAACTGGAGAGGTGAGAGAGACAGCTAGATCGGGATAGGTGAAAGAGCTACAGCGCTAGAGGTGAGAGAGACAGCTACAGCAAGAGAGGCAAGAGAGTAGAGGGGCACTGCCCCTGACCATGGTTCCCCGACCGAGGTCCCTTCATGGGCACGTCGTAAATCAAATCAAATCAATCATGTATTTCACAGAATGTGGTTAACAATGGTAGATACAATAGGTACATCAGTTTTTACACAAACATAATAAGAAGACGAAGATAGTCTTAAACCCTCCGTCTACACTAGAATTTTATTTTGTTGTATTTGAATACATTCTGCCCTATATACAATATTTACAAACTTCCTGCTCGACCAGTTTATAAACAGTTTCCTTTGCATAAAATATTTAAACACAAAGTAAGTGCCCGCAATGACAGCAGACGTGGTTAAACTACGTATTTACACGTGACAACGTGTGCGTGCACATGATTCAACGGCGCTGTTAAGCGATTTTCATCTTATGCCCGGTCGCGCGGCAACTTGTCCGCTAGTACACGTTGAATAACCTATAACTAATTTCCAGGGAGGTGAAAGAGATGAACACCCGCCAGGCCAAGATCAGCGTGGAGACGAGCAAGGAGGTCGCCAACGACAAAACCCTCAAGACCAAGCAGGAGAAGGACCGCAGACTGAGAGAGAAGAAACAGAACAACACCAAGAAGTTCATGGACGAGCGAAAGGTGATATTTTGATACCGTGAAAAGTATACGTATAGACTTTATTTGTGTAAATAGCATAGCATGATGTTATTGTTAAGCGATCACCGCCGCCCGTGGACACTCGCACCACCTCAGGAGTTACACTTATGACTCCTCTGGTGTTGCACACTTGCGTTCCTGGTCCGCAGAAGCAAACTATTCTGCCTCAGATTTCGGGGCGAGACAGGAGTGCGAGCGGGGGAGACTGCAAAACTTTTGACTTCCGTTGAGGCTAATGACGGCAGGGTTTTTAGCTCTACATAAATAAATAATCTCTATCGTTTCAAAAGTAACATAAAAATCCTTGAGTATACCTCTGGTCTCCACACTAGGATTCCCTGTGTCGTGACTCATGGAGAGCGGTCTCTTTCATCGTGCACAATATATTTTTTTCCTATTTATCTATGTAGTGTACATAGAGCTGGCCCAAAATAAAACATCTCTTTTCAGAACCAAACCATCAAACAGAACCGCGAGAAGGAAAAGCTGAAGGCGACACACGACAAGCAGGTCGAGGAACTGTCCAAGGACATTGACAACGTAAGTGTAATGGTGTGCAGACGAGCTGCTGGATCGCCTGATGTTTAGCGATCTCTAGTTAGTAATTACATATGAAAATGGCAATTACAAAGCAGGAAGGTAAGGTCTGTATATCATGTCCCGCTCGTGTAGCATGGACTGAAGGTGCAAAATGAAAAACTTCGTTCTGAGTTTTCCGATATATTCGTAATATCATAATTTTTAGACTTTGGGTTAACTCACACCCAGACAAAGTAACAACTTTGTTACTCATCTCATGCTGTTACTTTAGAGCAAAATAAATTACATATTCGGAATCAGCGACCAGAAATACACAAAAACTTAGGTCTTTTTCATCTGTTATTGAATCATTTATACAGTATTCTTCGAGCGAAGTAACCACTCTTGAAATACTGTAGTGCCTGGGACAGTCGGTTTTTAAGTGTCGTATGGTTGCCCAAGCGCATACGGCATTCTCACAACACAGTCAGCCTAGCCCAGAGGAATGAACTGGTCAATACGTCTGGGCCAACCATGTGCGGGTTTCCTCACGATGTTTTCCTTCACCATTAGAGCGTCCTTATAATGTACCTACTTGAGATCTGAAAAAGTCTCACTGGTACACGCCACAACCTGGGATTCGAACCTGCACTATCTCTAGTGCGAACCAAACGGTCTACCCACTAGGCCACGGACCTCTTAAAAAATACATAAGGTAATAGGTACAGATAGTGCAATCCACGAAGACGCGCTCCACTATTCCTCCTAATCGTTTATAGTATATCCCCCTTACTAATAAACGCTGTATAAGCTTTGAATAGTTACACAGTGTTTTGTCTTCTTCATTCGAATTAAAAATGTCACTTGTGTGATGTGAACAAAACACTGTATAACTATTCAAAGCTTATACAGCGTTTATTAGTAAGGGGGTATGTGTGCAAGCTTTCGCCAATGTTTGAGTGTTATCGGTACACAGTACACACTAATTACCTATGAGTGCACGCGCACACTACAATAAATAGATCAATTAAGAGAAACGTCACGGTCAAAGGGAAAGATGCTCTACTTAAAATTGGTGGGGCGCGTCTTCGTGGATTGCACTATCCGTATGATGTACTTTAGCTACTTAGCTCGGCGTGGTCGATATGTCCCGTTTCTAAGCGTCTTTTCGTCAACCTCCCGCTCGCCTACATGACGTACATTTGTCAAAACATATTCATACAAGAAAAAGTTACGCCATCTTGATTTCACCATACCTCAAATGTCAAAATGGCCCCAACAACCTCAAAAGTGGGGCCTTTTAAGTGGAGACAGTGTTTGCCTTGGCATCCCTTTTCTATAAAATATAATGTCTCTGAAAATCAATTACGGATATTTCGGGCACATGATTATGTAAAGAAGTTAAGGCAAAAAAATAATTCTCATACTCAAAATAAAAAATCATCTCATGTATGGGACTTTGCAAAACGTAAACTCGCCCATATTAAGATTTTTTTTTCTAGTAATACAATTATTTTTCTGCTTAAACATCTTTACATAAGCAATAGATCATATGACAAAAATATCTGTAATCGATTTTACCGAACCTTATATAAGTGTATGTTAAAAGGAATATTTTTATCGATTTCCAGCTGATCGAGCTGTACAAGATGGAGGAGTCGGAGTTCGAGATGTCCAGCAAGTCCGAGTTCTTCGCCTGAAAGTACCCCGACCTCGCGCCGCTGCTGGACCAGCTAACCTGACCCGGCGGCGACGGCGGCGCGCCCGCCCGGCCCCGTCTACTGTAGAGTTTGTCTGTACTAATACTAGATGTGAGCGCAGCTGCACATCCCTCAGCCGTTCTCAGTAATATTGTCAAAACATGTTGTTTACCACAAATAATTTATAATTCCCAAAATTATTACGCTGGTGTCCTTGTTTACCGACAATATTTAAAAGGGAGTGCATTTCAATATTAATTGTTACATACAATTTTTATTTAACATATTTAATATTCAATTTTATACAATGAGCTAGATGAGTGTAATTATTTTATAATGTATAAAAATCAAACATAAAATGTAAAAAATATTAGTGAAAGAATTTTTTCGATATCTCAAAAACTGCATTTTTTATTAATATTCAAAGTTGGATGTTTTTAAAATCAGCGCGAGCTTGACCGCTCAACGCGTGACGTCACTTCGCCGGCTCTGACCGCCGCGGTAAGGAACTCCTACAGTAATTTTGAAGTTTTATTGAAATTTTTGGAATTATGGTGAAAAAATAGCATACAGATATAATTGTATAACACCCTTATGTATAATAAAACGCACTTTAGCACTCCACAAAAATACTTTTTTCATGTGCCCAACGACAAAAAGCTGAGAAAATTAGTTGTGTACAAACTGTTGAAAAGGGAGAAAGTGTTATAGCTACAAAAATCAGTAGACATTGCTGCGAAGATCATTTTAATGTGAGTACTGAGTAGGTACCTAAATAAATACGAAACACCTACCTACATATTTTTGCATTACTAAATGTTTAGTTTATAGAATATTATGCTCAGAATGAATTCAGTATTTTAGTGACAATGTATTTTAAACAATGGGCTTTACATAGAGAAATAAAACACGAGTCACGCAGATATGTTAGGTACCTACTTAAAAAACCTATAGAATCTATTGAATGAAACTTAAAAGATGAAATAAGAATACATGTTTGGGGATTTCGGCGTTGTTTAAAGAACTGCAAGCATAAATCACTATGTTTATTAAAGTAATCATCATCGCACCGTACATCATCACATTATGATGATATAATAGGTACCTACTTCTCGTAGTATTTTACACGGACACGGATATCTTTGAACATTACATACCCTACCGTTGTGCACCTATTTTCAAAATTATTTTGATTTTGTAAAGGATATAATTTGAAATTAGTCCTTTTAGACTTAAGTCACTAAAGTGGAAACCTGATGATGGATTCCATGAGGAATCGAGGGAACTCCTCAAAATTTATAGGTACATCTATAAGGATTTGGCTATTGTGAAGTAAATTAAGCATATGCTACCAAAAAGTAAAATTTTGTGCCAAGAGTATACCCTAGATCCAAAAGCATTGAACAGAACTTAGTCTTTAAAGATACACGTTTGGAAATCGCGTAATAGGTTTTTCAAATTACTTCAAAAGTTACTATCCGATTTCGCTTAAAATAATTTTCCTAAAGAGTTTTTAGCATGATCTATTAGCATAGAAGCTTACAAGTTTCTGTCTCTTATAATTTAAAAATTCTAAGGGGGGGGGGGGGGGGGGGACCAACTCCAAGTCCAAAGTGGTTTGACTTTGGACTTGGAGGCTGATTACTCGAAAATAGTTAACTTTGTAAAAAAGTAATGTATGAAACCTTACCTTTATTTTAAAATACCTATTCAACGATACCCCACATAATGGGGTAGAATGAAAAAATATTTCATCCCCCCTTCAGAGCTACCCCTAAAATATAAAATTATTATTATTTTATTATGCCAAACCTAAGATCTATACACAGTCTACAACTATACCAAATTTCATCCATCAATGTTCATAATTACGGAAGTATAACAGACGGACGGACAGAGCGAACGAAACTATAAGAGTTCCTTGTGTATTACGGAGCCCTAAAAAAGGGAAAAAATTATAATTTTGAAACAAAAAGTGAAAACCGACTTCCAAAGTAAAAACGCACAAAACTATAATTTTTAAACAAAAAATTAAACCGCCTTCCAAAAAAAAAACCAAACCAGCCCAAACGATATTCTATAATATTTTATAGAACTCACGTTCATATTTGCTGGTACCGACTTCAAAATTAAGAAGATTGAGTAGAGAAATAGCCAAATTTAAAAGGGGAATTATTTAGAAAATTAGTTTTATTTCATAGTTTTTTGTGTATTTTTACTTTGGAAGGCGGTTTTTTTTTTTTTTTTAATAATAATTTCACCCTTTTTAGTGATATATTTTGTTCAGTTATTATAAAATTATAATACGTCTTAAGAACGTCTAAAATAATCGATCGAATGTATAATTGAATACGCGCCAAGCTTCCATTAAGTATTGTTATTAAGACGATGATGATGATTACTGTAAGTTACAAAGTGGTATATGCTTGCAGTTTTTTAAACAATGCCGAAAATTCCAAACGCATATCTTTAAAGACTGAGGAGTTCTGTTCAGTGCTTTTGGATCCAGGGTATACTTTGGTACAACATTTTATTTTTTGGTAGCGTATGCTTATGTGTCGATATAAATTTCGAGGAGTTCCCTTGATTCCTTATGGATCGCATCATTAGGTTTCCACTTTAGTGACTAAAGGGCCAATTTCGAATTAAACCCTTTACAACAACAAAAGAATTTTGCAAGTAGGTCCATAAACGGCAGAGTAATATTCAAAGATCTCCGTATTAGCGTAAAATACTATGAGAAGTACCTTTTATATCATCATAATGTGATGATGTATGGTGTGATAGTGGTGGTGATGATGATGATTACTCTAATTGACATGGTGGCATATGCTTGCAGTTCTTTAAACAACGCCGAAATCCCCAAATATTATCTATAAGGAGTCAGGAGTTCTGTTCTGTACTTTTGGATCCAATATTGATTTGCTTATAAAAAACTCAATTTTCGTGATATCAACACAATTTTTTCACAGTTAGTCTTACTATTGCTTAAATTTTTTGTTAGGGCTGAAAAAGGGGAATAAATTTTGATTGACATCTTCCTCATTCTAAACACAGTAGAGACATGACAATTTATTTAACAAAAACACTTTTGTTGCCTACACTAGCTTTTTCCCGCGGCGTCGCCCGCGTAAACGGGAATACTGTTTTCGAGATAAGACTATAGAGAAGCAGCCTTTGGTTTAATCCAGTGCCTACAACCATACCAAATTTTGTCGAAATCCGTTCAGTTTTTGCGTGAAACATCCATCCATACATCATCACGAACATGTGAATGAGTAAGAAAAACATATCCTCACAAACTTCGAATTTATAATAGTAGTACGATTATAAAGAGGAAAAGTTTGTTTGCATTGAATAGGCACCAAAATTACTGGACCGATTTTGATGGAATTTAACACACTCCAAACAAACGCTGTTGGTGATTTACTACATTCTTGGTGATGAAATAAATGATTGATTGATTGACAGAATAGATTAGACCAATGGGGAAGAACGTAGGCTACTTTTTTACCTCAAATAAACAGGGAAAGGAAATACAGATACAAACTAAAGAGAAAGAGACAAGAAATTTGATCAAATATCAGATATCCAAGATCTTTGAAGTTTGATCAAACCTTTATTTTATCCAAACTATTTTCCCTTTCGTTTGATACTGTATCTCCTTTTCTTATTCATTTGATGAGTACTATAAAAAGTATTATGTCTAACTTTTTGTATGAAATTATATGAACGCATTACTTACACAGTATATTTTTATTCACGTTTCGTAAATTTTAGCAGCAAATTGGTAATAAAAAATTATATTGTTATTTACGCTTGGCGTAAATAATATTATGTACATAGTTAGGTTTCGTTCGCGAATCTATACATTGATGATTTGAATGCGATAATAATGATTAAAAATATTAAGAATAATTCGAAATGTTGTGCAACCTACATACAAATGCACACTTAGAACCTTATCACAGTTACAATTGAAACGTTTTTGAAGACATAGATAGATCTATGATTTTGTATTTAAAAAAATAATTAATTATTTAATAAAAAATGAATAACAGGAATACAGATCTGATTGATCGTTTGTTAGTTAGCAATATATTTGTAAGTCTGTAGCTTATTGGTTGTTTAATTTTTTTGGTATAATCTTTTTCGATATAGTTAATGATTGAAAATTAGATTTGAACTATTTTTTAATTATTTACTTGGCACTATTATTATTATTATCGGTACTTTGGGCTGGGTAAGTTACATTCATAGAATTTAAAATAATATATTTAAAAATAGCTTAATTTTATTAAAAAAATCATTTGAATCATATTAGAATGTAATTGTTCAAATTGTTTTGCGATAAAATGTATTTTATTGTTTTATCACACTAACCCCCTTACTCATAAAAATATTTACACAGTGGATAAGCTAGATATTAATGTATATATTATATTAATTAATAAAATATATGTTTTGTTCTTGCCTTATGCATTGGAAAAGTTGCTTGACAGACAAGGACGTTGCATAGCTTATCCACTGTATATTTTTTTTATTAGTAAGAGGGTATTTATATTAGGTACTTATGACTTACATCGCAGATATAATATTATTAATAATTTAAGCTACAGTTAATGGAAAATAAGTTATTTAATGTTATATGTCAATTTAAACCACATAATAAATATTTATTCGCTCTGTGGTTTACATAATTTACTTAAAATTTTTGTGTCTTGTTTTAATAATAATTATGTATTTTGAAAATATAATTAGTAAACTAAAAATCATTATTTAACATTAACTTTTACGGTTCATTTACGGGTACTAAAATATGATGTAATTAATTATTATTATTAGATAGTAATCATGGCTATTATTAGAATTATTATTTTAATACATCTAATAATCTTGTTATATCATTATAAATATTTATTATCATACTATACCAGTATACCTAACTGTTATGTATAAAATGTTTGTGAAAATACTGTTTTCTGCTGAATATAACTTTGGACATATATTATTAGAATACTAATAATAATATAGTTTCAAACTCGAGAGCAGTCTACAAGACGTATTTAAAACTACTGCTTAACTGACGAATCTCCTTTAGAAGCTCCTGAAAGATAAAGAATTTCTAGTACCCACTTACCTTACCGACTTAGCTATTAATTATGCGTGGAATATTAATTAAGTAATAATACCTTATTATTTTTTCTATAGAACGTAAGAAATATATCAGATCTTGCATATTCGTGCCACACACAATTCATTCCATTACTAACTCATCTACTTAGCGGACCAAACATTAAACAACTTCATAATACATAACTGCCATAAAAATAAGGTCAAAAGTTTACTCAAAGCCACATTATTTTGGCTTCAAACGACCCTTTTAACTAAGTGCATAAGATCTTATCTGGGAAGTACAGTACAATTTAATTAAAACTTGCCAAATTGTGGTTTAATAATTCTATTCTTCATAAGACAGAATTTCCATCGTCTAAAATGTCCAAGAAGAACGCCAAAGACTTAGTACATAAAACCGGATTCTTGCAATGTCAATAAATATATTCATAAACTTTCCTAATAGATTAGGTGCCTAAGTACTTAAGGTATATCTAGTCAATTTTATCATTTAATTATATATAAGTAATGTAAAGTACATTATGATAAATTTTATTCATATTAACTTTTTAATTCCGAAGAATTACTTTTTTTTAAGAAACAGCAGCTGTAGTGGTCTTAAATAAGTTTGTGAGAAACTTTGCCTGAAGGCCAAATTGGTTGAATCACTACTGGAACTGCTACTAAACTAACTTTTTAATTTTAAATTACATAATAAGTTTTATTGTAGATAAGTTTTAGCGACCGTTCACACCGAGACGCGAAGCGACGCGGCGCAGAATATTTGAAGAAAGCGATTCGAAATTGAACTAAAATATTCACTAAACAAGATACACATTTACAAGAGTTGGAATTTTGGGATGCATCGAGCTGCGTAGGGCGCCGTCGCTGTTGCAATGAAACGTGTATATTATTGTGTAGTGAATAGAGTTCAATTTTGAATAGCTATCTTAAAAATGCAGCGCCGCCTCTGTCGGTGTGACCTGAAAATGAAAAATTAGTGAGAATATTTTTAAGTATACTAGTTGCCTGTTATTGAATCTTTGTATATTATACAATGTGTCTTGAAGACCGAAGGTCTATTATGTTTAGTAATTTCTGGTTAAAATTGTTTATTGCACGTTTAATGTCGTAATATTTTAAATTGAATTCGCACCATACTTTTAAAATTACAATTTTTACTGAACATTGCAACACTGATGTAAAGCATATATTCTAAATTTGTTAAATAATGTTACGGTAATAGTACTTAAATTTTAATTTTGGCTATGTAATAAAATACAATATAACCATTATTCATTTATTGTTTTAAATATATTTAACTACATATTAACATTTTTTTTATTTAACCTTAAGAGTTCCTAGACACTTATCTTGAAGATTTCATACTGCGAATTTTTTTCTTCTCCTTGTATAAACTTTCCTGTTGAACTGAAATAAAAATAAATATATTATGTACATTATAAATTCTACATATAAACTGTCCTTAATATAGCTTTTAATTATTATTTTTTTTGTGATCTGGATACTGAATTCTTTGCAAAAAAAATGCTGGAGATCAGGCGCAGGACTGACTTTTTACACGCCCATCCTACGCATGGATCATCTTTCTTGTCAGACAGTCAGGTGATCAGCCTGCATCGTCCTAACCAAACTTGGAAACAACATTTTTGTTGTTCCAATGCGGGAATCGAACCCATGACCTCCGAGTCGAGAGCCAAGCTCTATACCACTGGACCACGGAGGTATTCCAGTTTATAGTTAATACAGAACAATGTATGTCGCGACAGCCAGTATAATATAATTATTTAAAATTTTAATTTTTTGTACATACATTCAATATACATACATGGAAATCATGACCCAGGAATACAGAAAACTTTTAGTTACTTGCCAGGATTGGAACCCACCCGCAACCTCTGTCTTATGTGTTAAATATTGAGCAACAGAGGTTGTAAAAAAGGTATATGTTATAATGAAAGAGGTAACACAGAAACGTAAAGCAATATTGTAATATGTAATAAAAAAAGAATCTATGCTAAACACAACCTATCTCAATTTTTTAATTAGACCGTAATAGGGAATATGCATAAAATATAAAAATAGCTTAAAACATAATAATATGATACTAGACTGAAAAATAAAGGAAATGGCGAAAAAAATTGATAAATGAGCAAGATATGAGCGGTCAAAGTTTGTAATCTATCTCTTTCTAGCAAAACGACATTTAGTATGAACTTTCTATGAAAGTCGTGTTATGTGACGTCACGATACACGTCCGATCTCTCTGTCTAATAGACTACTTTAAATGTTCATATCTTAGTTATTTTTAATGATATCAAAAAACTGATTTTACCATACGATTTACCAAACAAGATAGATCTATATAAAATAATAAAAAAATTACGTGCATATTCCCTATTGGATTCATACAAACACCAGACCTACTAATGATAAATCTATACTTCTATACTTACTTACTAATATTATAAATGCGAAAGTGTGTCTGTCTTTCTGTCTGTTACCTCTTCATGCCGCTGAACCGATTTTTATGAAATTTGGTATAGACATACTTTGGATCCCGGGAAAGGACATAAGATATTTTTTATTCTGAAAAAGTACAGTGTTCCCGTGGGACAAGCTGGTTATAAATATAATTAAACTAAACATCGCTAAAGTTATTATATTGAGTCTTGCAAAAATATTTAAAGATACAAACTCAGCCTTCATATGTGCATTCATACATATTGAATGTTAACAAGTAATATGGAGCTAACATGCATTTTGTTTGGGTTAACATTACAGCCTTGATTGATTGAATAAAACCAAAAGTTCATGAAGCATAGAAACATAAGTGCACAACTTCTTCAACTACAGAATTTCATTAGAGTTACTTACTGAATGGATCAAATCTTATTACTTCTAATTTGTCTGCTAGTCTTTCTCTGATTAGATTGAATCTGTGGCCAGAAACAACGCTTTCCATCATGACCATAATACTCCTGTAAGAATAAATATCGCAAATTCAACATTTTTTTACAAAAAGGATTATGGAATACATCGAATGTTTGTAGTAACTTACTTGCTTTTGGCTTTTTTTAACAGAATGTTGGTTATGAACATTTTGTAAGTAAAATCTAGCGAATAATATTTTATTTATTACCTAATGATAATTTTGGATTATTGTGAATTTTTATAAACAAAAACTGTGAGGTTATGATTGAACTTCTCATGAACTTCTTCTACTCATTTTCTTCATCTACGTCTTTTAGATATGTTAAATTTTTGCCAACATCTTGGGAAAGAAACGGAATGCGAGTTGTGCACCCTGATACGATTAGCCACCATAAATTTTAAAAACTCAATTTTTTAATCTTTTCCATTCAATCGTGCATCGTTTGTGAAGGTTCGTGATACAAATATTTTTTTCTTGTAAGTAATTAGTTAGTTCGATATTAATTTGCAATTTTTATGCTTACGATTAGCCAACACTTTTTTTAATTAATCGGAAAATAGACTGTATTTTGTATGTACTTTTTATTAATATTATACATCTATGACTGTATTATTTCAAAAAAACTTTAAATTTTTTCATTGATGGCTTGTTTGTGCATCGTTTGTGAAGGTTTGTGATACAAATGATTTTTTGTGAGTACCTAATTAGTTAGTAATTAATTTGCTATTTTTATGCTTACGATAGAGCTAGACTAACCCTAGTAACCCTCACTCGCACGGAAGATATCTCGGACATCAGCCTGTACGAGATTAGTATGGCTCTTAAAAAACTGACAGCTTAAAAACAATAAGGCGCCGGCGAGGATGGGATCACCTCGGAGCTGCTTAGGTCCGGTGGAACACCAACACCCAAAATGCTCCAGAGACTTTTTAATTCCGCCTTGTTCGAGGGCCAGAACGCCAGAGGCATGGAGCTGGGACGTGGCAGTCTTGTTCTTCAAAAAAGGAGATAAGACTTTGCTGAAGAATTATCCTGCCCATTAGAAGAAAGAAGAAGAGACCCATTACCCTGCTGAGCCATGTATATAAGCTGTTTTCAAGAGTCATAACGAATCGTCTCGAACGGAAGCTTGATGACTTCCAGCCTCTCGAACAAACCGGTTTCCAAAGAGGCTTTAGTACCATAGACCACATACATACGCGACGGCAGGTTATACAGAAATCCGAGGAGTATAATCTGCCACTGTGCTTAGCGTTTGTGGACTATAAGAAAGCCTTTGATTCGATTGAGAACTGGGCGGTGTTACAGCTCTTCAGAGATGCCGGATCGACTACCGGTACATCGAAGTTTTGAAGTGTTATTATAGTCAAGCCACCATGTCGGTGCGAGTACAGGAGCATAACAGAAAGGCGATCCCAGTTCCCACTGCAGCGTGGCGTCAGACAGGGAGACTTCGTCTCTCCGAAACTGTTTTCCGCTGCATTGGAGGATGCGTTCAAACTCCTGAACTGGCAAGGACTTAGGACCAATATAAATGGAGACTACATCACTCACCTTCGATTTGCCGATGACATCGTGGTTATAGCAGAAATTCTGGAAGACCTTAACACTATGCTAGAAGACCTCTGTAGAGTTTCAAAACAGGTGGGACTTAGTATCAACGCGGATCCAGGGGGGGGGGGTCATGGGGGTCATGACCCCCCCCTGAGCTGGTTCCAGGACTTAGGTGGACCACTAATTGAACATAATGATTTTATTTATATACCTTCAATATTTAATTATTTTATTATAATATAATAACTTTGTAGTTATGATGGCAAACGTTTGGGAACGAACGCATCAAAAATTTAAAATTTAAATCGTGGCTAAGATCTTCAATGGTTGAAGATCGCCTAACCGGACTGGCATTTCTCCACGTTATTAAAAACGTACCCATTGACTTTTGCGGAGTTTTGTGTCATATAGTGCGATTTAAATGAGAATAGGATCGAGTCAGCGCCATATTTTTTCGAATTTAGACTGTTATGATAGTTAAATTTATGTTTAGATAATTGATTACTATTTAACGTTTTTATTTTAATTCGATGCAAGACTATTAATATTTATATGCACGTAAGTTTTTCTGAAAATCGCACTTTTCAAGTGATATTTGACAGAAAAATATCACTTGAAAAGTGCGATTTTGAATTTTGAACACTTGAAAACCAAATAAGTTATTTGTCATCTAATTTACAACATCAGAAATTACACTAATTTTACTTTAATTTAAATTACAAAATGATACTATTTTCAGTCTTTTAGGGTGTAAAATTTGAACAGATTTAACCTATTAAATAGGAAAAAAAATTTGCTTGCTCGCTTCGCTCGCTCGCGTTTAACATAAAGAACATATTATATTATTAAGTAACGATGTTCTGTTTTAGCTGATTCATTTTATGATATTTTTCCGAAGTTCACCGTTATTCAGTGTTTAATGGGAAACCCTGAAAGACTGTGCGTTAAAGCATAAACAGGTAAAAATGAAAAAAAAAATGGACGCCCATTATTCTAATGTATGATCCTATTTCCACAGTATTTTAGGGTTTAAAATTTGAACAGATTTAACCTATTAAATAGGGAAAAAAATTTGCTCGCTCGCTTCGCTCGCTCGCGGTTAACATAAAGGCCACTACATTATTTATTACCGATGTTCTGTTTTAGCCGGTTGATTTTATGGTATATTTCTGAAGTAAATATTTTAGTTTAACGTTTGAACCTGTAAAATAGGAAAATTTTTGGCTTAAAGAACACATTATAAAATTTTGTACTGATGTTTAGTTTTAGACTATAGATATTTGTATTTTTCCGAAATACACAGTCTTTCAGGGTTTAAAGTTTAAACAGGTAGCGAAAAAAAAATTCTAATGTGCCCAGGGCCTCTAATAGGTTAAAGACGGCCCTAATTATTTAATGTACTTGTAGTCGTTTTATTTTCTTGATACCCCCCCCTCCCACCCCCCCCCCCCCCAAACTAAAACCTGGCTACGCCCATGATGTGACCCCCTCCTGGCGCCAAAGCTGGATCCGCCCTTGCTTAGTATGAACTTGATGAACATAGTTATCACAATTATGTTTAATGCCCATGTTGCACCCATCCAAGTGACCGGTGAAAATTCTACGCTCGAAGTTGTTGACGACTATACCTGGGGCACAAAGTCCAGTTAGGTAGGTCAA
This sequence comes from Glaucopsyche alexis, assembly GCA_905404095.1. Taxonomy (NCBI): domain Eukaryota; kingdom Metazoa; phylum Arthropoda; class Insecta; order Lepidoptera; family Lycaenidae; genus Glaucopsyche; species Glaucopsyche alexis. The sequence goes on from FR990060.1 coordinate 2,377,341, forward strand.
ACTTCGAAAAAGAGGTTAACCGTCGAATCCAGCTCGGCTGAGCAGCGTTCAGGAAACTGAGAAACATCTCGTCAAAAATCCCTCAGTGCCTGAAGACAAAAGTTTTCGAGCAGTGTGTTACTGGTGATGACATATGGAGCCAAAACGTGGTCATTCACAACGGGACTTACTTATTCAAAAGCTTCGTGTCACTTAATAAGCATAGCTGGGCATTAACTCGTTAATCCGTTAATCGTTAATTAACGAAGTTAACATTTTGATTAACGGATTAACTTTTAAGTTAACTTTTAAAAATGTTAACGGATACGTTAACTTCCGTTAATACGAACATAAGTCCGTTAATCGTTAATCCAATGCCTACTATTTACCGCACGGCACCGCGGCGCGTTCGCGCGGCGCGAAAAACAGGTTCAGACGGGCGGCGCGTGGCAGCGAATGAAACAAAAAAACTAGATAATATATTTTGCCGGCGCGTTCGAGTGAGAGAACTGCGAAGAGATTTATTTCGTTTGATCATTTCATTATTTAGCGCCGGTGCTTAGAGTGACGAGTGTTATGTTTATTGTTATTATCTAGACACGCGGTAGCGTGTCAAGCCTAGTTCAAGTAACAGAACTGGCGAGCAGCACGATGTGTAATATTACACAAACCATATGGAGCCACTTTTGACCCCCTCATAACTCAAAAACTATTCCACATAAACGTGTCAAATTTGGCTCATATATTGAGACTTGCGAGATACATATGTGCTCCAAATTTAGTAAAAACATCTCAAACGGTTATTTAGATATTAACGTCCAAAAATCGACATTTTTATCACTGACTGACCTATAGACCAAAACTCTAACCCAATTCCAGATGACCTAGAATGTTCAAATTTGGCATGCAGATAGGTAATTTGGTGAATACACAGGAATAGATCATAAACTGGTAATTTTTTATAATTTCATTATAATTTTTCACTTAATTGGTTATATCAGGAACACTTAACTTTGGTATTAATTTTGTTATAAATAAGTACCTACTAATAATTTATGTACAAAAAGTAATGATATTCTATTAAAAACATACATCGACGGTCCCTACGTACAAAAAGTCATGTCAAAAATGGCATTTTTTTTATTATTTCATAAATTGCTTTAGATTGTCCATACGCTCATACCTAATTATTATTATTATTTTTAAATATGTTTTTTAGCATATTTGCCAAACGTATAAGAGAATAAGTACAATAATTACAAAGTATTAGTGCCGTAGATGCGGATATCTAGAGGTATCCGTTTGCACTGTGTTTTAAAATGCGCGCCATTTGGTGCGAACACGGTCTTGTCAAACGTAATGCCATTTATAATGGTTTGTTTTTTAGTTATGTTCATTCATTATACTACAATATAACTATGAAAATAATAACACATTATTTATTTTCATTGAACATTTGCTTAAATAATATTTTAGAATACTGTATTTTTTATTTCCTACGTAAAAACGGTTATCTTATATTTGTCTCTTAAAATATTCAAAGTAGAAACGGTCATCTGTCGGTTTTATCAAGAAAATCTATAAAAATCTAATATTTATAAATATGACTTTAAACTTGACAAATCTAATGAAACAAAATAATAAAAATATATTCATATTTGTACATAGCATAATTTGTAGAACGATTGGAACCTTTACTACGCTCTCCTGTAAACCGCCACTTTTGACATGTCGCTTTATACGTAGGGACCGTCGAAATGTTTAATGAGAGCCAAGTTCAATAATATGATATAATATGCCTTGGTTGTTGACTCCAACGACAAAAGAAGTGAGATCTAAATGGGTGCTAAGTTTAATGGCCAGTCCTGAAATTTATTTATAACAATATAAATCATTTCTTCTTATAAATTAGGAAACTATATTGTAGGCTAAGGTCTGACTTGGCTAGTTTTCATATACGAATTATATTATAGCCTTCGGAAGTTCTTAACATGTTACTTGTCGTTTCTTATTTTATTATTCCGAGGCTTGCTGGTAGAAACTAGCCATCGAACACAATAATTCGTATATGAGAATTAAGAACTAGCCAAGTCAGACCTTAGGCTACAATATATTACCTAAGTTATGAGAAGAAATGATATTTTATGTTGTTATAAATAAATTTCAGCCATTGCACTTGGCACCCATTTAGATATCACTTCTTTTGTCGTTGGAGTCAAAGAGAATGTAAAGCTATACTACGTATTAAGAGGTGGCACTCCGAATAAAAAATAATAATTTCGAAATTCAAAATTATACCGTAGCTTTTTTACGTATTTATATCTTCTAAAGTGCAAAAGATTCAAGCCTACAATAAAAAAAAAATAAAAAAAACTATACGTAGGTTATTGTTTTCAATTTTATTTTTAGGACCCAATTATTAGGTTAAAAAGGTAAATAAAACAATAAACAACAATAATCCGATCGTTTTTATTGCATTATAGAAATACAAAAGTAAGGCTACATTCCCACGAGCGTTTTTATGTGATCGCGACTGATAAAACTACACTATAAATAGAACTTTGCGCTAATACGACACAGCTGAAAATCGTGTACACTTGACACTTCGATTTTCAGCTCTATTGTAGATTAAGTGCAGAGTTCTATTTACAGTGCAGTTTTTCCTGTCGCGTCACGACTCACGAAGTCACGACTCGCGACCACAAAAAAACTCTCGTGGATACGAGGGCTGAAAGTTGGTTACCAAAAAATTTCAGATTACCACATAATTATACGACATAGCCTGATTAACTTCAGCGGTTATCCTTTGGTGCAAAATAGATAGGTACATTTTATACGAATGAGAATCTTCAAATATTTTCATGTTGTCTTATTTATTATTGCGTGCCCTTGAAATTATAATCCAATACCTGCAAATTATGAATTTATATTACATTTTACTTATTCCTTCTTATTCGCAATACTAACAAAGGTTAAACTAAATGTTAAAATTAGATTAATAAGTATGCGGTAAAACTGTACAATAGTATTAAAAATAAAGTAGGTACCTACATAATAGGTATGTACCTATTTAAAGTTTAGTAAAGCAATATGACTTTGTTTTAAACAATATTGCGTGCCTTAATAAACATTCGAATCTTATATTATTAATAGATAAACTTTACAATCTTAAATCTTAGCATGCATATTAAAATCACTATACAATAAAATTCATTTATTGAAACAAATAATAATAATAATATGTATGGACGCTTCACACCACGTCAATCTGGCGCCGTGCTAAGTATCCGAAGAACTTGTTGTACAGGTAGGTACCAGAAAACAGGAAGTATATTAATTAATATTTAATACCATGTTAATACTATACTTAAGTATATTTAAGATTCTTGTTATATTATACACATACATATATACTTAGGTACACATCCATGACCCAGCAACACAGAAAAACTTTTTGTTCCTTCGGCAGGATTCGAACCTGCACGAGCACCAAAGCGCTGAACTGCTGAGCCACAGAGGTCGTCAAACAAATATAATCTTTAAATTTTCAATAAAACGAGAAGTTAAAATATGGTAAAATTTTATACAAATACCTTAAATAAGTACTCACCGACATTCTTTGACTTAAAGCATGTTTATATAGTGGTTATATACATGAACCTATTTTATATAAATCACTGTTTCATCATAATAAATATGATTTCGAGGTCATTTCACTAAAAATTACAGTTTTTTGCAAATAACAAAACATGAGTTAACAAATTTTGTAAAAGTTGAAAATAATTTTTCAAATTATTAATAGAATAGAATTTCGTAGTTTGAAATTTAAAATTAATCCTCTATTTCTGTTTAACCAATCACAGGCGATGTGTGAAAGAGTATACACGATAAAAGAGCGAGCAAGGTACATGGTTTGCACAGACGATAGTCAGGTATAGTTTTGGATTTCGAACGCCAATATTTACGATAGGAAGTTGCGACACCCTGGTTGGAGTCAACAACCAAGGCATATTATGTCATATTATTGAACTTGGCTCTCATTTCACATTTATGTTTTTGATAGGATAAATTACTGTCAGTGATCATTTGCGTGTTAATAAAGAAGAGTGCCGTGTAATATTTTAGTTACATAGAAAAAGTGTACTGTGCAGTGTAGTAATTAAAACTATATAGATTCCAGCGGTCCTGATGAGAATCCATGGCCACATTTGACTACAACATGTTAATGTTCATGTTGAACGGGAATATGCACTTTATGTCTGACAATTAAATTTCACATTTGAATTATACAAGTATTTTGTTTTGTTCCTAACCTGTTAACTTTCAGAACCTAAACCAACAGGTTTTCTAAGTTCACTCACTAACACAACGATATAAAAATGCAATTTTACACATATTAACGGATTAACGATTAACGTTAACTTGCGTTAATTCTTCCGAAATGTAACGCTTTAACGTTTAACGAAGCTAACTTTTTTTGTAGCGGATTAACGATTAACGAAGTTAACTATTTGATTAACGGTGCCCAGCTATGCTTATTAACATAGCTGGGCACCGTTAATCAAATAGTTAACTTCGTTAATCGTTAATCCGCTACAAAAAAAGTTAGCTTCGTTAAACGTTAAAGCGTTACATTTCGGAAGAATTAACGCAAGTTAACGTTAATCGTTAATCCGTTAATATGTGTAAAATTGCATTTTTATATCGTTGTGTTAGTGAGTGAACTTAGAAAACCTGTTGGTTTAGGTTCTGAAAGTTAACAGGTTAGGAACAAAACAAAATACTTGTATAATTCAAATGTGAAATTTAATTGTCAGACATAAAGTGCATATTCCCGTTCAACATGAACATTAACATGTTGTAGTCAAATGTGGCCATGGATTCTCATCAGGACCGCTGGAATCTATATAGTTTTAATTACTACACTGCACAGTACACTTTTTCTATGTAACTAAAATATTACACGGCACTCTTCTTTATTAACACGCAAATGATCACTGACAGTAATTTATCCTATCAAAAACATAAATGTGAAATGAGAGCCAAGTTCAATAATATGACATAATATGCCTTGGTTGTTGACTCCAACCAGGGTGTCGCAACTTCCTATCGTAAATATTGGCGTTCGAAATCCAAAACTATACCTGACTATCGTCTGTGCAAACCATGTACCTTGCTCGCTCTTTTATCGTGTATACTCTTTCACACATCGCCTGTGATTGGTTAAACAGAAATAGAGGATTAATTTTAAATTTCAAACTACGAAATTCTATTCTATTAATAATTTGAAAAATTATTTTCAACTTTTACAAAATTTGTTAACTCATGTTTTGTTATTTGCAAAAAACTGTAATTTTTAGTGAAATGACCTCGAAATCATATTTATTATGATGAAACAGTGATTTATATAAAATAGGTTCATGTATATAACCACTATATAAACATGCTTTAAGTCAAAGAATGTCGGTGAGTACTTATTTAAGGTATTTGTATAAAATTTTACCATATTTTAACTTCTCGTTTTATTGAAAATTTAAAGATTATATTTGTTTGACGACCTCTGTGGCTCAGCAGTTCAGCGCTTTGGTGCTCGTGCAGGTTCGAATCCTGCCGAAGGAACAAAAAGTTTTTCTGTGTTGCTGGGTCATGGATGTGTACCTAAGTATATATGTATGTGTATAATATAACAAGAATCTTAAATATACTTAAGTATAGTATTAACATGGTATTAAATATTAATTAATATACTTCCTGTTTTCTGGTACCTACCTGTACAACAAGTTCTTCGGATACTTAGCACGGCGCCAGATTGACGTGGTGTGAAGCGTCCATACATATTATTATTATTATTTGTTTCAATAAATGAATTTTATTGTATAGTGATTTTAATATGCATGCTAAGATTTAAGATTGTAAAGTTTATCTATTAATAATATAAGATTCGAATGTTTATTAAGGCACGCAATATTGTTTAAAACAAAGTCATATTGCTTTACTAAACTTTAAATAGGTACATACCTATTATGTAGGTACCTACTTTATTTTTAATACTATTGTACAGTTTTACCGCATACTTATTAATCTAATTTTAACATTTAGTTTAACCTTTGTTAGTATTGCGAATAAGAAGGAATAAGTAAAATGTAATATAAATTCATAATTTGCAGGTATTGGATTATAATTTCAAGGGCACGCAATAATAAATAAGACAACATGAAAATATTTGAAGATTCTCATTCGTATAAAATGTACCTATCTATTTTGCACCAAAGGATAACCGCTGAAGTTAATCAGGCTATGTCGTATAATTATGTGGTAATCTGAAATTTTTTGGTAACCAACTTTCAGCCCTCGTATCCACGAGAGTTTTTTTGTGGTCGCGAGTCGTGACTTCGTGAGTCGTGACGCGACAGGAAAAACTGCACTGTAAATAGAACTCTGCACTTAATCTACAATAGAGCTGAAAATCGAAGTGTCAAGTGTACACGATTTTCAGCTGTGTCGTATTAGCGCAAAGTTCTATTTATAGTGTAGTTTTATCAGTCGCGATCACATAAAAACGCTCGTGGGAATGTAGCCTTACTTTTGTATTTCTATAATGCAATAAAAACGATCGGATTATTGTTGTTTATTGTTTTATTTACCTTTTTAACCTAATAATTGGGTCCTAAAAATAAAATTGAAAACAATAACCTACGTATAGTTTTTTTTATTTTTTTTTTATTGTAGGCTTGAATCTTTTGCACTTTAGAAGATATAAATACGTAAAAAAGCTACGGTATAATTTTGAATTTCGAAATTATTATTTTTTATTCGGAGTGCCACCTCTTAATACGTAGTATAGCTTTACATTCTCTTTGACTCCAACGACAAAAGAAGTGATATCTAAATGGGTGCCAAGTGCAATGGCTGAAATTTATTTATAACAACATAAAATATCATTTCTTCTCATAACTTAGGTAATATATTGTAGCCTAAGGTCTGACTTGGCTAGTTCTTAATTCTCATATACGAATTATTGTGTTCGATGGCTAGTTTCTACCAGCAAGCCTCGGAATAATAAAATAAGAAACGACAAGTAACATGTTAAGAACTTCCGAAGGCTATAATATAATTCGTATATGAAAACTAGCCAAGTCAGACCTTAGCCTACAATATAGTTTCCTAATTTATAAGAAGAAATGATTTATATTGTTATAAATAAATTTCAGGACTGGCCATTAAACTTAGCACCCATTTAGATCTCACTTCTTTTGTCGTTGGAGTCAACAACCAAGGCATATTATATCATATTATTGAACTTGGCTCTCATTAAACATTTCGACGGTCCCTACGTATAAAGCGACATGTCAAAAGTGGCGGTTTACAGGAGAGCGTAGTAAAGGTTCCAATCGTTCTACAAATTATGCTATGTACAAATATGAATATATTTTTATTATTTTGTTTCATTAGATTTGTCAAGTTTAAAGTCATATTTATAAATATTAGATTTTTATAGATTTTCTTGATAAAACCGACAGATGACCGTTTCTACTTTGAATATTTTAAGAGACAAATATAAGATAACCGTTTTTACGTAGGAAATAAAAAATACAGTATTCTAAAATATTATTTAAGCAAATGTTCAATGAAAATAAATAATGTGTTATTATTTTCATAGTTATATTGTAGTATAATGAATGAACATAACTAAAAAACAAACCATTATAAATGGCATTACGTTTGACAAGACCGTGTTCGCACCAAATGGCGCGCATTTTAAAACACAGTGCAAACGGATACCTCTAGATATCCGCATCTACGGCACTAATACTTTGTAATTATTGTACTTATTCTCTTATACGTTTGGCAAATATGCTAAAAAACATATTTAAAAATAATAATAATAATTAGGTATGAGCGTATGGACAATCTAAAGCAATTTATGAAATAATAAAAAAAATGCCATTTTTGACATGACTTTTTGTACGTAGGGACCGTCGATGTATGTTTTTAATAGAATATCATTACTTTTTGTACATAAATTATTAGTAGGTACTTATTTATAACAAAATTAATACCAAAGTTAAGTGTTCCTGATATAACCAATTAAGTGAAAAATTATAATGAAATTATAAAAAATTACCAGTTTATGATCTATTCCTGTGTATTCACCAAATTACCTATCTGCATGCCAAATTTGAACATTCTAGGTCATCTGGAATTGGGTTAGAGTTTTGGTCTATAGGTCAGTCAGTGATAAAAATGTCGATTTTTGGACGTTAATATCTAAATAACCGTTTGAGATGTTTTTACTAAATTTGGAGCACATATGTATCTCGCAAGTCTCAATATATGAGCCAAATTTGACACGTTTATGTGGAATAGTTTTTGAGTTATGAGGGGGTCAAAAGTGGCTCCATATGGTTTGTGTAATATTACACATCGTGCTGCTCGCCAGTTCTGTTACTTGAACTAGGCTTGACACGCTACCGCGTGTCTAGATAATAACAATAAACATAACACTCGTCACTCTAAGCACCGGCGCTAAATAATGAAATGATCAAACGAAATAAATCTCTTCGCAGTTCTCTCACTCGAACGCGCCGGCAAAATATATTATCTAGTTTTTTTGTTTCATTCGCTGCCACGCGCCGCCCGTCTGAACCTGTTTTTCGCGCCGCGCGAACGCGCCGCGGTGCCGTGCGGTAAATAGTAGGCATTGGATTAACGATTAACGGACTTATGTTCGTATTAACGGAAGTTAACGTATCCGTTAACATTTTTAAAAGTTAACTTAAAAGTTAATCCGTTAATCAAAATGTTAACTTCGTTAATTAACGATTAACGGATTAACGAGTTAATGCCCAGCTATGTTAATAAGCTATGGAGAGGGCTATGCTCGGAGTCTCTCTACGTGATAGAATCAGAAATGAGGAAATCCGTAGCAGAACTAAAGTTACCGACATAGCCCAGCGCATTAACAAGTTAAAGACTAAAGTGGCAATGGGCTGGACATATAGCTCGTAGAACCGATGCCCGCTGGGGCCGAAAGGTTCTTGACTCTTGAGTGGAGACCATAATTATGCGTAGCTAGGGGGGGCAAGGGTGGGTAATGACATGGATAATCGGAAAATAGAATTCCGAGTACTTAATCGATCGGAAATCGTTTGTGAATTTCGAATATTCCCACGAATATATTTGTTTTTTTCAAGAAAATAGGAAAAAACATTTGAAACGAATAACAATTTGCTTCAAATTTGTGCCAGTATCAAATATTATTTTTCTACGTAATTCTAGTTTCTATAAAATACTTTTAATTCTACGTTATTCTAGCAGTGACGGATGCGGTGTGACTGAAACGTCTAGATAGCTTCCTAATTAGGATGCTACAGTCGGACAAGGATCTTTTGGCACTTGGATGGGGGCGTGAGTGTCGCAAATATGAACAATATTTATTACTAAAAGTGAAATTATTTTACAAGACGGCGATGTTAGTTCTGATTTTGTCCACGTGCCAAAAGATCCTTGTCAGACTGTAAACGATTTAGTCAGTTAGAAGCCCCACTTCTTCCGATTTAGAAGGCTAATTAGGATACTAACTTACTAAATGCTATTTCACTTCACTAAATTTAGTTACTAAATCATTTAGAACTTCTAAATTTAGTCTAGTTGAATAAGTGCTTAAACAATTTGCTTCAAATTGTTGCCAGTATCAAATATTATTTTTCTACGTAATTCTAGCATTTCTAGCTTCTTGGCAAATTGGTGACAAAAGCTGGTCATACCGACAATGTGTCGTGTGATGATGAACTTGTGAACCGGCGTTGCTGTTGGCGTATTTTAATACGTTTTGGACTTTTTGTGTTTTTCTTTGTTCGTTTCATTTTACACAAATGAAATAATTGACTTCCAGCAGTGTGAGTTTTATAAGTATTTTGATTTCCGTAGTGTAGTTTATAACAAAGGAACAATGTTAAAAAACGAGATAAATATGGAGAATGGCGGCGGCGACGCTAATAATTCCAATGTGTCACCAACCAAACTCATGGTCAACTATATTCCCGAGCTGATGACGCGGGACATGATGTATGCGCTTTTTTCTGCGATGGGAAAGATAGAAAGTTGTAAGTTGATAGCGAACAGAGGGTACGGCTTCGTGGAATACGAGAAACACGAGGACGCCGAAAAGGCGAGAACGGCGTTCAACGGCCTCCTGATGCAGGGCAAGACCCTCAAGGTGTCCTTCGCGCTCCTCAACCCAGAAAACAAAATAAGCCACAAACCCAACATCGACTCGAATCTCTACATAAGCAATCTACCTCCAGATATGACTATAGACAGACTGAACACTCTTTTTAACCAGTTCGGGAACATTACTAACAGCAGAGTATCACAAGGTATCGGCTTCGTCTGTTACGAGAATCGTCAACAAGCCGAAGAAGCGATAAATCGGATGAACGGGCAGACGCCCATTCCCGGTTCGGGTGCTATAGTTGTTAAGTTTGCTAATAAACCTAGTGCTAACAAAAACGCTCCGAGACCTATACAGAGGGTCGGCATGGGTCCGGCACCTCTGCCGTACAACGGAGCGGCAGTCTTCAATGGTGCGACGCCCGCGTTCAACGGGACAAACTTGAGTGCTGCGTTCGGTGCCCGGCCGGCTTTCGCGTCGGGTTTCCCCCAAGCCTCGCCTCCGCCGCTCCTGCCGTCACCCGGTAAGGCCTTGCCATTCATCAACAAGGGTCAACAGCGTTTCAATCCCATGGCGGCGACTAACCACACCCCATTACCGTTGCTAGGCGCGCCCGCGAGCCCCGTGCCTCTGCTGGGGGCTGCTGCTCCCCACCAGACCACAGTATATGTGTACAACATCGGCGAAGACACCGAGGAGTTGGCCCTGTGGCAACTCTTCGGGCCCTATGGTGCTATCGATTCCATAAAAGTAATTAAGGATCCGGAGACTAAGAAAAACAAAGGTTTCGCTTTCGTCAACATGAGAGAGTACGACGAGGCGGCGCTGGCCATCCAGGCCCTAAATGGTTACACGCTCAATGGACAGGTTCTGTTGGTTAGTTTTAAGACGCAAAAGAGAAATAATTAGTTTGAAAGGACGTTGTAAACGCTGACACTTGTGATCATTCAGGGGCCGAAAGCTTAAAGATTTCATTCCAATCTCTAAATATTTTTGTAGTGAAACGCGAGACGTGAGATCCTCTATGTGCATTTCAGATTAGCCACATAAGTATTTTTGTAAGTTTAGACTAGTTTTGTACTGGTGAGAGCTCGACATGACTACCTGTGGTTGGCTTAGCTGTATCTTATATGTGTACTCTATTGCATATGGTATTCTATTGCCGGACTATATTGTATGTTTTATTATCGTACTATGTATGCACCGGGATATGTATATGTTCCCGGGCGGGGTGGGTGTTCGCTACTCCCCGTTCCGCCTCTACCCTCCAGGTATTTTATTTTGTGTAAACAGATCACTGTATGTTTTTTAATCTTTAATAAATTTCATGTTTAAATAGAGTGTATTGTATATTTCTATTTTTTTATATATCCCATTCCTTTCCTTATGCATAATATACATAAAATTAACTCCATAATACATATATAATTATTTGTAGCCCTAGTGTGTACATGATATTTATATAGTGTGTATTGTCTGACAGGCCGACCGTGTAAAAAGAGCTTAAATATTGCATGTTGTGTAGTGACGAACAGAAATAATTTTTATTTGTTTATTATACACACAGTTTTATGTATTATCTGCCACACTGCCGCTAGGAGTGCTAAAATCTTGATATATTGGCACTGAGACCGACCAGTATTTCTAAAATTAGGGTTGTTTGACCTCTGTGAGGTTTAAATTTTGCATAGATTCTAAAATCAGTGACTACAAAAGTATATTAGGAGTGTAGGTTTATTATCAGTTATGACATGATAAGGTGATAAAGTTTTAGTGTGGGCTGCAAGCCGGAATATTAAAGTGATTAAGTCTGCCAAAACCATCGAGGTCCAACCTCGTCTCGTGCCTGGGTTTGAACTGAGTAAGTATGCAGAAGATTGTAATCTGTAGGTGAGTTATTTTTGCAAATATATTTAAATCTTTTGATAGCGTCATACAAATGGTAATAAAATTATCATTAAAACTTTACATATTATGTATTTCAAGTAATGATAATTGCGCTGTTGAGTGTTGCAGTACTGATAAATTTTATAATAATTTTGTAACAATATTCTAAACATGCTAACATAGGCAGTAGATTTTTTAAATATAAAAGTGTTTAAGAAAGTGGCATAAATGGGACGGCTCGACCGGGTATATAATACCACGGTCTTACAAAAAACCAGCGTGAAATAATGCTTGCGTTGTGTTTCGCCGAGTGAGGTTAAAATGCCAACCCGAAAATCATGTGCAAAACTTTGATATTCCAAAGCCAACTGTTTCTACAACTAATAATAATAATAACTCCCAACACCGATCTCGGTAACGGTGGCCGGTTTCATTGAAACCAGGCCAGTTACGCAGGAGTAATTTTATAGTGCCCAAGTGTGTGCGCAGTACACAAGAGCACTCTCTCCTCCTTTACTCTCGTAACCCAGTGGGACGGATAACCGACACGACTGACGAGAGATCAGACGCAGGTCCGACTTTTTACATGCCCATCCGACGCATGGATCATCTTTCTTGTTAGACAATCAGGTGATCAGCCTGCATTGTCCTAACCAAACTTGGAAACAACATTTTTTGTTGTTCCAATGCGGGAATCGAACCCACGACCTCCGAGTCGAGAGCCAATGCTCTAACCACTAGACCACGGAGGCTGTTCTACAACTACTACAAATGTAGCGCGACGGTGTCGAATCTCAGTCTCCGAGTATCAAAATTGTATTGATTTGCTTCTCGTTACACAAATACGTCCAATGTCATGCGAAACCTGACGCGTCGTCCTTTTCAAGGGCACGCGTATACCGCGACCGGCGACCCCGCGCCTCGGCAGACAGAAAACATCGCCAGAGCCAATAGAAGTCTGGCCAGAGTAAATAATTTTGATACTTGCTAAACAGTTGTCATAAAAACTAAGGGACACCCAAGTAAACTACGAATACAAGTAAACAATTATTTTGATACAAACTTGTTAAAACAATAAACACATACGTATTATGTGACCTAATAAAGAATTGAATGGTAAACTTCTTTGTAACGTATTTTCTAAAGAAATACGTTAAAAAAAAGGAAGATTTAAAGATTACTTAAAAAACTAAAAAAAAATCATTAGTTTTTTTTAGTTTTCAAATTAGAGCCACGGGAAAATCTCGAACAAAGGTAAATAAAAATGGGAATTCCCAAATTCGTTTTGCATTTAGGGATATTTAAATATTCACCAAGCAACTTTAAAACCTGCCTCTGATTTCGTGTAAACTTTACGTTAGGCATTTTAACGACAACATAAATACTAAAGTCATTAAGTAGACGTTTACACGAACCTCAATGGCTACTTTTAGGGCTAATTATAGCTAGCAGACGGGCTACGACCTGAAAGTGGCTAATGCTTGTCTAAAAATCGGAACCCCAATTCTCGTATTTAACTTAGACTTTCAATTAATTTATATTGATCGTCTTGATATCTTAAACTATTTTTTTTTTTTTTTAATTTGGACCAATCGAAACGCTAAAAAATAACTAAAATATAATATAAATTAGGTCTTTCATGCCTAGTAAGTGTACAATTTTGATGTACATTCAGATAAAATATACCAACAAAATAATTAGACGAGGTGTGCAGTTTGTGGTCTGCGGTTCGCGAGGTCGTTGAACCCATGTGACGAGTAATTACCCGGTGCCAATTGAATGACCCGACGTCACTAAAATCACCTTATTAGTTACAAGCGTCTTATTTTATAGGAAATTGCACATCATCATTATCGACCACTAAAGTCTCCCATTGCTACGGCTTCTGACCCAACTGTCTTTACTATTTTCGATATACCTAGTCTTGGTTCGGTCAACATGCTCGAGCAGGACAGCCTGAAAATCGAAACGAGATTTAACCGATCCAGGGTCTTTTCAATGCTAGCATAATATGTGTATTTTAGCGGATTTGCATTGCTCCCGTCAATGTGAGAAATATAAGGCAGTATTTGGCCCACATCTGCCCACATGTTACGTGTCTTAGAACAGTGTACGTCTTCGCAGATACGCAAGTTTCCGCACGCTGCTGGAAGGTTCCTCTCTCGAGTGCAATCCAAGCGATCTACTACGGTCTACTAGGTCACTACTCACTAAGCAGTAGGCAGTTTCAATCAATAGTCTGCCTGCTGATCTATTGAGGCTTGTCACATTGCTATTTTTTGTCCGTTGTCGTCAGGGAAACGGTGAGTTTTTCATAGCCGATGTTGTTTCATTCATTTTACCACCCACGTTCAACCTTTGAAACGGGAAATAAACACATTTGAATGGTGTGTGCAATATGTGATATATTATTGGTTTCATCTGCGAAAGTGAAGTTGCGTTAAAAATAATCATTGAAGAAGTCCAAAAATAACTAGAGCTTGAACGGATCATAAGGACATGCCATAATACGCATACAGCCATTTATCGATTGTGACCAAAATCTATTCTAAATCTTTGATAGATAGTACGACTCAGATTTATATGGGACTTGGCTTTCCTAATTTCTTGTTCGGACTCCGAGTGACTATAACATACCGATAACCTTCTAACCTTAAGTCCTTCGGGCTCTTAATTAAGCGATTCCCGAAGACTAAATACGTCGGTACGTTAAAACACTACTCTTCCTCCTTCAGGATTGCAAATTGCAATAATCCAATTGCACGATCTGTTGACATTTCCCATTGCACTGTGGCCATCGGACCTACTTCTGGCCCTAGTCTTTTGTTATCTGTCTGAGACGACTGTGCCCTTTCACTCGTGCAGCTTCAACCGCACCTTTCGTGGCTCCACCCTATTTCGTACATCACTATTATCAAAAGTGTTATTGACTTGTTTCGTTGTTTCCGGGAAGCCTTTGTTTGAAATCTCGAATTTTCGTGTTGTATCATCAGATGAAGGTGTACGTGAGCCGACTAAATATTTTCTACAAACAATGGACTTAGTTATTCGAAAGTTCATAATTTGTACATTTGCGAAGGATCTATTTAATCTAGACATCAAAACTTTGGCGATACCTCTTAAGTTTAGACGCTTTTTGTAGAAATAGTTTAATTGTCTACTAAAACAAATGAATTATTATTGTCTTAGAAAACATAAAATTAATAGTTTAAAACAATACATACTAATTTTCTTATGAATTTTAATTGAAATAGCGAAAGGACAAAAGTATTTTCTAGCATCGTAAATAAGTTGTACATATTCGAATTATGCGTTAAAGGTTAAACGACAAGCCCATTTATTACTACAAAATTTCATGTTATTGCCATGGATCGTTCATGGTTATTGCTACAAAATTTCATGTAAAGCTATAACTTTCATGGAAATGCCTATCGTTATCGATATTGGAGTTATCGTTAATTCTGTTTGTTCAGGCGGTCGTATCACAAATAACTGAATGAAAATATGACGTGTGCCATGTTTCATCAGCTCACATTAAAACGAGAGGAAAATTAATATCACTCGAGGCCGTATAATAAAGTCTGATGACAGTTTTAGTTTGAGGCGCATATAATATTCATTCACACATAAATTCATGAAATGATTTTAAAAATGCTAGATAAAGTTTTCAAGTCGCCTTTGATAAAATTGTGAGAAGCAGGTAGCAAATAGTGTGGGATGTATTTAAGCATTGTTTGTAAAAGGATAGCATTAAAAATAATCCCATAATTATTATTCTCTTATATAAATAGATCTAATTAAATTAAGTGCCCTTGTTGATGTAATATCTAGGGGGAACCCTGTCTAAGAAACTAAGAATAACTTAATAACTTCACGGAATTCCAAAATAGCTTCGGAAATCCGTGTAATTCAGCGAATTTTACTTCTCAGCTCCGACAGCGCGGCGCAATCATGAAATATTACATTGTTTGCCATTGTTGCCCAGAGTGCCAGCTGATTGGCGAAGTACTTATTTATTTTGCCGCTAAAAATAGGCACTATTACATTTCGATGTCATGACAAGTTTGGAGCCACTTCGCCGGAAGTATGTATTTAAAGTCTCACATTCAGAACTTTACTAACTTTTAAATTTTAATAACATTTTATTGGTTATGCAACTTCGATTATGTATTAAAAGTTCATTCAATTGATTTACGCAAGCAATTGAATTCATTGTTTTAAAATCATGTGTCAGCTCGAAGGGAATTCCAGTTGAATCAACAAAAGTTTATATTAAAAATATGATATTGGGAAATGCAGGATGTGGTTTTCGCCATGGGTTAGGGTGAGTTGGTGGCAGGTGTTCAGGGTCGTTTGGCCGTTATCACGTGCGTATATCATCAGGTTAGATAACAGCTGTTATTGGATAGGCAAATAATGGCGAGCCGAACTAAATATGCTCCAGCAGTTTTAATATTACGAAATAGGGTAGGTACCTGTTAGGGCTGTTAGATAAACTCAAGAATCGTATGTTCAATTCGTTATGTTTGTTTTTTTGATAGATCCGTGTTTTTGTTAATTTTTGTAAATTTATCTTTTCTTGATACAGCTATAAAAACACAAATCTTAAAGTATACTCTAATTAAGTTTCTGGAATAAATTTTAAAACCATAATATTTTAATCCGGAAGTTAAAGATCGTTCGTATTCCATATCCATAGTGATCTGGACGAATAAATTAATAACCAAGTTTCAAAATGAATTAAAATTCTCGGAGACGGGCAACCGGTTCTCTCGGAAGAATGTCTCGACTCTTGTCCTGACGCTGGCAAATGATGATGGTGATAAAATTCAAGAATCCGGTGTAACGTGAAACATATTCAGCACAAATCTTACGGATAAAAAATAGGAAATTAAACTCAACTTAGATTCAATTAGAAAATTAGAATCAGGCTCACGAGAAAATGAACCAAAATCGTTAAAAATTCGAAATAACTTCTTAATTTTACTTGAATATTAATTAATTACAAAGTGTGTCAAATATCGGCATATTCTTGTTCTAAATTAAGGTTGAAGTGAGACTCGATTCTTAGAATATCAATAATTTTCCCATTTCACGGACGTCCTAAAGTCGGGACAAACAAGTTTTTCGAGACGATAGTCGCTATTCGCTGATCTTATAGTCAAATAGTAGATTTCGTGAATTATCTAAACATTTTTATAGAAAAGTTATGGAAAACAGGTATCCAATGTTTTGTCGTGGTAATCTTTAATTAATTAGAAATGTCTATTTTGGACAAAGGCAGTAGGGCATCTTTAATATTTAATAGTCAATAGGCAATAACTGGAGTCGTTAATTGAGAATAGGTACGCCATCAAGCCTGGCTATTATCGGACCAACTTCCCTATATTTATATCACACGTACTCCCGTTTTCCATAGAGTAAGTAACTACTTACTCAGGACTAGGTTTGCACAAATCAACAGAAAATCATTCATTAACGCAAAAATATCGAAATTGTCATGTTTGTGGGTAAATATATGCAATCGTTTCACATTATCTTGTGCTAGGTCAATAAAATATTAAACAATAATGACTATATAGTATGTAGTACGTAGGTATGTACTAAAAATTAAATTCGTTAATATCAAAGGTGCGAAACCGCTCGTTACTCTAGTATTACTGGCGGCAATTTAGAAGTTCCTGCCTCATTGTCAGTCATTTACTTTGCTAAGATCCACTTGCGAGTTAGGAATTGGCAACTAAATTATGTACGTAAAGGTATAACGCGTGACTATTAACTCATAGTCCCTTGATATGGAAACGAGTCTCAAAAATACTTACTTCAAATTCTTGAAGTCATAATTATTACTTAAATTCCGCGAAAGAATTATGTTATGACTACACAAATTGCACAAATTACGTACTTAAAGACGGTAAGTTTAATGTCCAAAATGCATTTGCAATCCAAAGAAATTTACCGTCAGCTCCGTAACGGTAAAGCCGGCATTATTCAGCATGAATCAACAACTACGTAAAGAGGGTCGCATATTGTTCCCTATATCGGGAATGCGATATAGCTATATGAAGGTATCATTTATGTTAGAACCGTAGGTTCCTTCAAATGATCAGAAGATGATAGGCATTATTAATGTCCTCAAATAGCCGCTTCTATCTTTTCCTTTTTAAAAATTCTGTTATTGTACATAACCAGTATTTAATATCTCAATCACGAAAGTAAATCCATCTCGACTTTTTCCCCAATGTTCTCTAGCGTTGAAAGCCTTTACCGAAGTGCTTCACATTTATTTAAAAGGACCTAAAGCACGCAATTACATCAATGTGCCCTGCATTAAGTAATGAAAGAAGTAGATCAAAGAAAATTGAACCGAATCTACAGAGTTTAAAGTTTTTATTTCTGTGCTAGTCATTCCATTTGTCTCCTCAGATTGGTAAGTCTCTTTTTAGGTTTTTTGGACATATAAGTCATAGGTCTTATCGTTGCTTGAGTACTGACTACCTAACGGCACCATGAAGGTTAAATAGGGCATTTCGAGACTGTACTGTCTGTCCTGTACTGTTTATCTTTACCCCTAGACTATTTTTAATCGTATCTATCGTTTTTTATATTTTACATTATCATGTTCATTATGTTTGTTCCTGTTTCCTTTTATTAGTTGATCGATGACTTATATATAATTTAATAGCTGTTGTAAATTGTAATAAAGAGCGGGCATAATTTAAAACAGATGTTCGTGCCATGGTCATGTAGAACGTTATAAAAGTAGTGTAATTTACGAGGTGGGATGATACAAATTAGAAATACTTCTTCTTTCTAACAAGACTCCCCGTCGCCAAACGCTCTAATTTGATATTCTTCTCGTAGAATTTTATGCACAAAGTTTTGAAGTAAAATCTTATAACAATAATATGCAGGAAAGAGAACTAGGACTGAAAATTGAAAGGACACGCTAGTAGTAAAATTATAATTGGTAAATATAAATAATAATAGATTGACCCGGCAAGAAAAATAAAGTATGTCCCTCGTGGCCTAACAATACATGAGTATTGTTCTCTTTTCTGTCAAAAACTTATTTTAAAGAAGCATGTAGTTAAGCCAGCACGGTGATAACAAGAGTGTTGATAATAATGTATTGAAAGTATAGATTATGGCTTGTTCATAGCCGAAGCCGCATAACCGCGGTCACGTTACCTCGTACACTTGACACCGAAGGAAATGCCGTCAAAACCTCAACTCCCTCACCATTTCTCTGTTGAGTATCGTTTACATTAATGACCACTGTGGTCATATCGAAGGGCGCTGTCAAGTCTTTTTTGCATAACTTATATTGTCGTACATAATAACCCGCAGACTGCAATTGCCGAATGTGGTGTACTACAGCCCAACATGAAGCGAGATCCGAACTTTAGCAGTAGCGATGTCCATTGTTTCGATCCCGATCATAAACATTACTATAATCATTAATAATTGTAACGACCATGACCATTCTACATTGCAACTATATATATGATGAAGTTATATAACGTTATCTAAATTATATTTTTTCACACGGATCTTTGCCGTTTCTAAACTTCTACATTTTTTCGTTAATCATAGGCCTACGGTATGCGCTATCAGAACTTATAAACTCTAACGGCCCGTTTCAATAACCTATCTATCTATAACTGTTTGTTAGAAATGCCAAATTTGTATCGTGAAAAACCGTCAAATGATTGAATGACGAGGTTTTTAACAAATAGTTATAGATAGATAGGTTATTGAAACGGGCCGTTAATCGATCGTAATTACCTGTTATCCAAAATTAAAACGATTTTCATGAAACAAAATTCTGCAACAATTTCTTATTAAAATTGTTTTCACCAAGTTCGACTAATAAGCGTTCTGGTTCAGACGCAGGGGTGACCACTGTTGAATAACATTGATGGACTGATGGGCGTATGGCCTATCTCACACAAATATGATCCATTATGTTATGTATTTAATTGGCACGGAATTTGAATATACTTGGCCCAAAACTATTCGTTTATTAGGTAAATAATTAATTTGTATGTGAAATGGTATTCTTTTAATTAATACCAGTTACAAATTCTATCTTATGATGCCAAGCGCTTAGAGAACGCCATCATAGTACTTAAACGAATCGGTAAAAATATTTTGGAATTCGTATTTATTATTTTAAACATTCTCCGGCAATTCCATGAAATACGATCCTGATTTACGGGTACTAATAACGGAAACATTGTAAGGAAACATGTCTGTTTACGAGCTACGCCTATAACGCC
The DNA here is from genome assembly GCA_905404095.1 of Glaucopsyche alexis. Taxonomy (NCBI): domain Eukaryota; kingdom Metazoa; phylum Arthropoda; class Insecta; order Lepidoptera; family Lycaenidae; genus Glaucopsyche; species Glaucopsyche alexis. Next base: position 2,397,663 of record FR990060.1, read on the forward strand.
TTCATGGCCTCTTGGACTATAAATGGTTGACTTCGGGGTTTAGTGGTTAGATCTCCGTCTCCAGGGTTATTAGTTCAATGCCGTGTTCAAAAATTTGCTAGACGAGTCTGATTAGGAAAGTGCCTGACTTTCCTAATCAGACTCGTCTAGCAAATTTTTGAACACGGCATTGAATTACGAAAATTATTGTTAGTTTAACTTGTTACATGTAGCATTTAGTACACGAAGTCATTATAAACAATTAGCGTGCGGGTTTCTAAGCTACAATTAAATCATCACTCCATGGCGCAGTAGCTTATATATCTTCAGATGCTAAGCGTCAGTGAGTGCTTTTTCGTTTTACAATTATCGATGTTATTCACCCCAATGTTTGATTTTGTTTCAATCTTTATTGTGCTAATTTCATACAACTCAAATATTTCCTTTGTAATAAAGATTTTGAGTGAAAGTAATTTTATCTATAATTCTCGTCGTGATCGTTTAGCCTGGAGAGGTCCACTGCAGGATAAGGCCTCCCCCCATTTCCGGTGCGATCGGTCGCTCGCCGCCTGTATCCACCGACTCTCTGCGACCTTCCTCAGGTCGTCTGTCCACCTGGTGGGAGGCCGTTCGACGCTTCGACGTCCAGGGCTCCTAGTAGGAACATTTGAAAGCGGTGTAAACGTAACGTAACGAATGAAATTTGTACGGGCGCTATCATGATTTTGAGAGATTTTCATACAATTCTCATTCGATAACATAAAGTAGCCAGTACACAATGGCCCATGTTGGCCCACTGCACGCCATCACCATTGTACAGTGTACAGGGAGTAATGGTGCATATTGGCGGGCAATAGGAAGGTTGTCGGTTTTTTGGCACACATCAAAGGAATCGCCAGTGGTGATCACACAATTGTGCCATTGTTCGATTAGCGATATTTTTTGCAAAATATATTCGAAATCACTAGATGACATACGAATCCACCATCGCCTTTTGCGCAACTTTTTGGCGGTACACTCTTCTGTTATACTTGTAAGCAGTAATGTATAAATTGCCGCGCCCGTAACTACTTCCACATCCATCGTGATTGTTTCGCCGGACAGCAATTAACCATGCGCCATTGTGTGAACACCGAGTGATCGTGGCCTTTATTGTGCATTGGAAAGCATGGCCGTTGCATACTCATTGTGTACTGGCTACTTTACGTTTACGCCGCTGTCAAATGTTTCTGCTACGCCCACAGATCGTCTCAAAAACCTTTCGGACCTAACGGCCGTCATTGCCACTTCTCTATCATCTATACATATAAAATCCTTTGTCCTGAATGACTGACGGATCAACGCACAGCCTAAACCGCTGATCTTAGAGACCTGAAAATTGCAGGGCTTGCTCTTTATAATGCGTAGGGATCCGATAAGAAGGGATTTTTCGAAATTCGACTCCTAAGGGGGTGAAAAGGGGGAAAACAGTTTGTATGGGACAACGTGATTCCTTGGTCCAATCTACTTCATATTTTGCACAAACATTATGTAACAGAATTGATGGAATTCGTGTATCATAGTTTATTGAAATTCGTCCCCTAACGGGAATGAAAAGGGAAAGAAATTTGTTTGGGAGCGATTTGCTCTAAAGTTGATATAAATACTCCTTAGTGCTTTTGATTTAAAGCTCCCATTCACAAGCGATCGATCGATTTACTCTTTACAATTTAAACATTTACTGGATTCGTAGTTGCAAGTAAATCGGTTTACATAAAAATTGAATATAGTCTGAGATCCTAGGACCACCTTACTATACTTTTTATATGAAATTCGTATATATGTTACAGTCAATGTGATTAAATAGCTATTATACATAATGACTGGTCATTATATATAATAACTATATTGTCTAGATAATGTGATAAATTAATCACTTTGTCCGGATATTATTCATAATAGCGGGCCAAAGTTAGCTAAAGTAATAAACACGATTCAACTTAGTGATGCAACAGAACTCTGCTTCTGCTTCCGCTTCCGCGGAAGTTCTGCATGTCTTTTCACTTTCGTTTCGGGAAAACGTTACCAACCTCGGATTATAATCCGAGGTTGGTCCCGTTTTCACTAAAGTGGTGACCTGATGATCACCATAAGCTTTGATCAGAACTCCTCGGTCTTTAAATATACGCGTTTGAAAATTTCGGCATTCAAACTCAAACTCAAACTTAAGAACTGAGTTCAAAGAACTGCAAGCATAATATGCCACTATGTAACTTACAGTAATCATCATCGTCATCTTATTTTTACAACTATACAATACCTAATGGAAGCTTGGCGCGTATTCAATAATTATATATTCGATTGTTTATTTAAAACGTTAGTTAATAATTTAACATATATCACTAAATCCTTACCAAGTGCTCTCGGGTATTAATGACATGCTTGTCAGGACATGTGTAAGGAGGGTTCCGTAACTATAAATGCGTAATATGCTTTTTTTAATTACTCCAAAAGTTCCTGTCCGATTTGGATCACAATAATTTTCCTAAAGAGTTTTTAGCATGATCTATCAGCATTAAAATTTGCAAGTTTCTATCTCCTATAGTTTAAAAATGCTAGGGGGGACCAACTTACAAACTAGTTTGGAGGCCGATTACTCGAAAATGGTCAACTTTATAAAAAAGTAACGTATGAAACTTTGCCTTTATTTTAAAAGACCTATTCTACGATACCCCACACGATGGGGTAGAGTGAAAAAATATTTTTCATCCCCACTTCACATGTATGGAGAGCCACCCCTAAAATATAAAATTATTATTTTTTTATGATCCCGAAACTGTGATCTATACACAATCTATAACTGCACAAAATTTCATCAATTTATATTCATAATTACAGGAGCTAGAGGCGCGGACAGACAGACAGACAGACGGACAGAGCAAAACTATAAGGGTTACTTAAGTATTACGGAACCCTAAAAAGGGTAAAATTATTATAAAAAAAATATTTCATAAAGTTAAATTACTTTATATAGATCACAATAAAATTGTATCTATGACAATGTTATTATAATAATTATAATAAACATTATAATTATTATTATATAAAGGCAGATTGAAATACAATTTTATAATCTTTACCTGTACCTACTTTTTTATTACTTTATCCAATTCTTCGAAGATATTATATAAAATGGCCAGTCAATGTGATTAATTCTGTGTCATTTATCACTTTGTCTAAAATGAGTAGACATTATAAATAATGGCTGGATAGTATATATAATATCCGGATTTATTACTTTGGCTGTAACATATATACGCGTAAATTTTGTTCCAACTTTTGACCCCCACCGCAAAAACTAGCTGGTAGGTCTTACACTAATCATTTTATGTAATAGTTTGTCGTTAGCAATTTACTTTCAAATACGAATTAATTTCCAATTTGACCGATTCATTCGATAGCCCGTGAGTGGAGAGCTTTATTTTTATTTTGACATAATATATTGTCATCATGATAAAAATAAATCTGACAAGAATGCGTAAATTAAATTTGATGAAAATCTTAAATATTTGCGAATGCTATATTATAAATGGGAAAGTGTGTGTCTGTTTGTCCGTCTTCCACGCCAAAACTACTGAACCGATTGAAACGCAATTTGGTACACAAATACAGAGAGTATAGCCTGAAAAAGGATATAGGCTACTTTTTATCACAGGGAAGTGTACTGTTCCTATGGGACACTTTATTTACAGTTTCACGTAAAAACTACTAAACCGATTATCATGAAATTTGGCACAGATATAAAGGAGACCACGAAGAAGGACATCGGCTACTTTTTATCGCGAAGAAATATACCGTTTCCCGTAGGAAAATTTATTTACACTTTCACGTAAAAACTACTAAACCTATTATCATGAAATTTGCCACAGATATAAAGTAGACCACGAGGAAGAACATAGGCTACTTTTTATCGCGGTACATATACGGTTCCCGTGGGTTACTGTACATACGCGGGACGAGCCGCGGGCATCAGCTATCTATACTTATATTATAAAGCTGAAGAGTTTTTTTTTGTTGAACGCGCTAATCTATAGTAGCTATCAGGAACTACTGGTTCGAATTGAAAAAATCCATTTATAGAGGAAGGATTTAGGTTATATAGCATCACGCTGCGACCAATAGGAGTGAAGAATCAGTAAAAAATGTGGGAAAAACGGGGAAAATTATTCATCTTTGAGGGCTTACGTTGTTTGATTGAACGCGCTGATCTCAGGAACTACTCAATAGATTTTTTTTTTTTTATGAAATATGGGGGCAAACGAGCAAACGGGTCACCTGATGGAAAGCAACTTCCGTCGCCCATGGACACTTGCAGCATCAGAAGAGCTGCAAGTGCGTTGCCGGCCTTTTAAGAGGGAATAGGGTAATAGGGGAGGGTAGGGAAGGGAATAGGGAAGGGGATTGGGCCTCCGGTAAACTCACTCCCTCGGCGAAACACAGCGCAAACGCTGTTTCACGCCGGTTTTCTGTGAGCCCGTGGTATTTCTCCGGTCGAGCCGGCCCATTCGTGCCGAATCATGGCTCTACCACGTACAAAAACGAATTGAAAAAATATGTTTGTGTTAGATAGTCCTTCTGTTGAGAAAGGCTTTAAGCTATATAACATTACGCTGCGACCAATAGGAGCGAAGAATCAGTGGAAATGTGGAAAAAACGGGGAAAATTATTCATCTTTGAGGGCTTACGTTGTTCGTTTGAACGCGCTGATCTCAGGAACTGCTAAATCGAATTGAAAAATTATTTTTGTGTTGGATAGTTCATTTGTCGAGGAAGGCTTTCAGCTATATAACGTTACGCTGCGACTAATAGGAGCGAAGCATCAGTGAGAATGTTGCAAAAACGGGGAAAGTTATTCATATTTGAGCTTTATTTGAGGGCTTCCGTTGCGTGCGCTGCGTAAACGGCTCAAGTTACAAAAAAAATATGTATGAAAGAATTATTCCTCTTTTTCTATGATCTAAAAAATCTTTTAAGATTGACTTAAGTACTTGGTTACCTTTTTTATGGTAATCAAATTTGATCGAAATTGATGTATTATTGCGCCATCAGTTGACGCGAACGAAGTCGCGGGCAACAGCTAGTTCTACAATATAAAAAAAATTAAAAACATCAGTTACGTAAGCGCAGTTTTGAATTAAGTATACATATTTCATTTAAAATTTTCATTTTATAATCCAATATTATGCGCAGAGCTGTGTGAATTAAGTAAGCAGCAAATTGTAATTAAATAGTAATTTGCAATTATAAGTAATTGTTGTTTTGAGAAAAGAATTTCGCAATGAATTAAATTTTAAATAGGTCTAAAGGTCCTTTTTAGAGGTAGGCGAAGTAGGTATTACTTTAGCACAGAATTGCTTTCCCCCCGCCACCTCGCCTTTAGGGTAATTGTACTTTGGAGCCCAGACGGTTAGAACCGTTATAGGCGTATTTATGTATATATCATAAAAAATGCGTCTGCCCTTGCTAGATTTAATCCAAAGTCGTTTTATTCTCACGTAAATCATTGTACCTAAATCTTTTAAGACTTTTATCGTATTCCTTCGCAGTACTGAACACTCTTAACGTTAGACATATTTCATATATTGTTAAAATATTTAACTGGTAACTAGAATTGACTAACGTGAAGGTCACTTTTCATGTAAATATTAGGTACCAACATAGTATATAACTTTTTTTAGTCTAACCCCTAAGATCAAGCTAGATCTTAGGGTGTAGACTAAAAAAGTAATCTTAATGTAAGATATATAAAAGTCCCCAATCCTGTGTTTCGTCCATCGATAACCAGGCCTGTCCAAACGACTGAAGTTAACTGCTAGGGATGCATGTGTTGTACAGTTTTGTAAGTATTTTATATTTAGGCTGTAAGCCCGATTATTTACAGCTTATGCACTTTAGATTCATGTTAGTCGTTAGGTTATGTTTATATCGCGCTGCAAGCGTTTAAGAAAGCTTACGTCGATGATTTTTTTTGGCGACACGCCTGAAGACGCATGGTTATTTCGTATGTTTTTGATGTGAAACACCTTGACACAAGATTTAGTATTCATAAAAATGTTAATTATGCCAGGTTCCGCTTCCCACCAGGTCGATTGTTAAATTTCTCTCCCAAGCGGCGAATTTTCAGTTCTAGTCATGTTTTATAAAATATTTATTATTGTAAGCGCTTGTTTCAGAATATTCTAATAAGTGTCGGATATCTTATTTAGGAGTTTTGTCGCTGCTTACTTTAATATTGAGCGACAGATACAAAATATACTTAACATAATATAAGCTATCTAACACTTACATATGAGTAGATTGTGAAACATGCCTAAAGAAATTGTGAATTGTGATACTTGAGACTTTATAAATGTATGACATTCCCATATTATGTTGAGATTTATGGAAATTGTATTATTTTTTAACGTATATTTTTACGTAGGTCGCATGAAATTAAATTATTGTGGATTTGTAAAAAATGATTTTTTATATTTAGTAAGAAGCAGTAAGTTCACTTAGCGGTAAGAAATATAGCCGTACGGCATCATACAAGAACATTAAATTATATTTTCACACATATTTTATAGTAAACAGTGATAAAATAAATTGTTTTTGTAATCTGAGAGTTTTTATTAATTTATCCTTTGTTTCGGTTTTCCATAGTTGATAGTATCCAGCATTGAGTTGAGGGTCAAAAGCGATGCTATCCGTCACCCGCATGTTCAATAATAGCTCAGCAATACAGGCGAAATAGTAAAATCTAATGCTTTCGCTGTTTCCAAATCTAATTTCTTCTAGGTGATCACCAACTTTGCTGCCTTCGAACTGCCGGCGCTCATTATGGCGTATTGTGGTTTTAGGTAGGTACTAGGTACTATTTAGCCAAGTTTCATGATAGAAAATACTACCCGACTACGGCGAAGCCAAAAGTAAGGGAAGGTGATGATTAAAATTGTTTCTAGATAGGCGAGATTTATAAAAACCTACATTTTTTCCGACATAAAATCCTCGTTTTGAGCGTGTATATTAAAATCTACTTCCACAATAAAAGACTAGCATGATACTAAAAACCTGTTATATATTAATAATATAGTGTTATCTGATGTTAAAGGTCATTTAGGTATTAAATGAAATATTGGCCTTGGATTATTAACTTGTAAAAATTATTAATTCAGTAAATTATTATGTCATGGGATACTCTTCCCAACTTACCTGTCCGGTAGTTGTGGTATAGTATACGGGTATGCGACCCCGGCTTCCCTAGCTATTACTGTCCTATCAATTGCCCTCCTGGGCGGTAATATCCTACATTCCCTATTTCCCACTCTAACTTACCAATGTTCCTTTCCTCATCACCTATCCTTCCCTTTCCCTATTCCTACCCTCTCCACCAATCCGTGGAAACGCAATGGATAATCAAAATAATTAAATTATCCAAAATGGCGGCGATGTGGTTCGCCACCCATCACGTCTCGTTTCTCGCGGAGGCGAAAAGCGGACCATGGAGAGACGCTTGGCTACGTTGAATGTAAGAGGAGGAATGGATGGTAAGAATGAATGTGGACGAAGCGAAAGATGTATGTAAGGATCGTAACAAGTGGAAAGAAGTGGTCTCTGCCTACCCCTACGGGAAAGAGGCGGTCCTGCCTACCCCTACGGGAAAAAGGCGTGATTATATGTATGTATGTATTAATTTCCGAGACCCGAGTGATATAACTCCACGTTTTCTAAATCTCCGTGTTTTAGATTTCCCATGATAAATGCTATCAGCTATCCCCATAAGTTCCCATATCCCTTTTTGTATCGTTTAGATATCAGAAATAGCTATCTTTACATCCTTAATTGAAGACCAGAAAAACAATTGAATCTAATCATTAATGTACCAACTCTGCAAAACCTGAAGTTTTATTTCATGATACAATACAAAAAAGCTGATAAGGTCTGGTAACTAATATATATTCTGTGTAAGGGCTAAGGCTAAAATTATAAGTTTAATTTATCGATTTACCTAATAACACTAATTATAATTTGCTAACTAGAATTGTAATAATTATAGTTATGAAAACACGGTAACGTTAACATTTATTCAATTTATTCTTCATATTTAAAATGCAAAAGGTTAAAAATGTGTACTACTTGAAACTTATTTGATGAGCAAAATTGGTAGTAAAATAATTCAGGATATGCCATCTAGCGCAGCGGTATAATATTTCAGAGACGCGAAAAGCTCACTTGTTGTTATAATAATTAGTGTAATCGACGCTAAACGTGAGAAACATGTTCCTGCGCGATAGACAGATGTAACGAACGAAGTCGCGCTGGTGTACTATACAATTAATAATTATAAAGTACCAGGTGAGGAGTGCCCAAGGACGATAAAATTTGAGTATTTTTTAGACTTCTACTAAAACTTGCTATACTTATTTTGGGGAAATTCAGGTAGACCCCTCAGTCCACACGCATACTAGAAAACTGGTCACTGTCATATTATAAGGTTTGGTAAAATCAAAGTATCCGTAGATACTTCAGGCATATGATCTACTGTTTATGTAAAGACGTTTAAGCAACTATACTTAATTGCTATTTTTCTTCCTAAACGTCTTTATATAAGCAGTGGATCATGAAGTATCCATAATTGATTTTTTGGAGACCTTAAATAAGCATATAAAGTTAGGTAGAGCACCTATAGTTATTTGTGCAAAAAGAGATCAAAGTTGTTTTTTACCCGACTGCCGGGAGGGTTATGTGTTTAGCGCGTATCTTGTATGTATGTATGTATGTATGTATGTATGTAATATTCTTTATTACCTTGTATCTTCAGAACCGCTAAACGGATTTTCACATTTGAGGTATCGTTAGATTCGTCTTAATAGCCCAAGTGTTCTTAGATAGGTGACATTAAAAAAAAAAAAAAACAAAATGGCGGATGTTTGACGCCATGTTGAGGTAAAAAAAAAAACTACCAAGTATATCGAGTGGGCTATCAAAATAAAGGATTTTAAACACTGACTCTAAATATGTATATAACTTGCAGTTTTATATTAAATATAACGATAAATAATAATAATAAAAAACAAAAACCCGCCTGCATAGATAACTACAATTCAAAAGCAACTGAAAAGACTGAAATAAAATAAATAATTAAAAAAATAAAAAAACCCGACTGCAAAAAAGACATATACCTAAGCAACGCACTAAAAAGACCGAAACAAGTTTGAGAAAACTGACTACACTATGAGCTGAAACCCTAAGTGAAATAATTGACGTTATGTTTGTTAGCAGGCGGGGCCCATATATTTTTGTACGATTTATAATTTGCGAATCCCGCCTGCTAACAAACATAACGTCAATTATTTCACGGGTTTCAGCTCATAGTGTAGTCAGTTTTCTCAAACTTGTTTCGGTCTTTTTAGTGCGTTGCTTAGGTATATGTCTTTTTTGCAGTCGGGTTTTTTATTTTTTTAATTATTTATTTTATTGTTTCGAGTGCTGATTTTGAGTCCCGAGCAAGCGAAGGATTCTATGATTGATTCACGAGCGTAGCGAGTGATTCAAAGTTAGGATCCTGAGCGTAGTGAGGGACTCAACAGCACGAGATGCAAAAAACTTTGCTCTCGTGTAGCACACATAACTTTTCACCTCAGCAGTGAGAACACATATTACTTAGGAGACATAGAAATAAACAGGAATAGATTGAAATAACGTTTATCATTTAACATGAATCAAAATCACGCTAAACATTTTAAAAGTTACAATTATTGAAAGTAATTGGTTTTTATTATCTATTTATTAAATATTATTCTAATTATTAAAGAATTCGAAATTCGAATGTTTCAAATTTATGGCTGAACAATGTCAATTCGTGGCACTGAAGATTGAAAAATGAAAAAGCTACTTTGACCCACGCTCGCATCCAAATCGAGTTTTGTTCACTGTTGTCTCGCAGCAAAAGCGGCATGTTTGAGCTGCTGAGGTGAAAAATATATTGCAGCTAAGGAAAAGGTGAGAGAAAGAGGGGTAAACAAAAACACCAAGTAAAAAGCTTAATCTATTTTTTATTTGTCGGTTTCACATACAGACGTAAGGCATCCTACCAACTCCTGCAATTGGCACACAAAACCAACCTTACCGCGAGCCCTAGGGCTCCGCCGACCCTCGATACGGAATGTAAGGAACACATTGGAATGACGACCTCAGCGGTCTCTACACAAATCAGCCAGAGTAAAATTAAACCACAAAAAGACTAGAGTTTTTTTATAAGTATACCGCCGTGAAAATAATATACAACACAACAAATCCAACCGATTTGTGACACACGATACGAGATTCGACTCGCTGAGTCCGGAATTGGCACTCGCGTATATGCATCATAAATAATATACATACATAATATCCACAATATACAAAGTATATCATCATCAATACTGCATAATACTGTCACATTCACGACTAATTTCGAGATAAAATGGACGCAAACAAATTACAAATTATTGCACCGTAAAAAATAAAATTAAAAAAAAAATAAACAACACAACATTACTGGCCTGGCCTTACATCGGATAAAATAATTCCTAAAACTCTATAACATCTCCCATGGCAAAATCTCATAAACCGTTCCCGCAATTTTAGGCACTGGTTTCTTCGCTAATAATATCAAAGCTAATTTATTCGGTACCGATAATATACATCTTACATTTATATATAATTTTGATCGCGTACAATTGAAGCGTGTCGAATGTGTCGTTCGCCAGCTCGCTCGATAGACGGCGCTCGACGCAATGTACCCCCACATTAAATTTGAAGTTGCCTTATCCGCACAGCGCTTTTTATTCGCACTGATGATATTCCACGATCGCGTACTATTTATATCAAAGTCCCAGATTATTTATCCGAGCGATATTTTTACCCTTCCATAACATTCAATGTGTTACAAATTTGCTAACAAACAAAAATCGCGCGGTAAAAAAAATCGCTGCGCGGAGAGGCTAATTCATCCATTATTGTTATACAAAATCAATTACGTATTTGCCTTAAACTTTAAAGCGACACACCAGTTAACGTTACATCTCATAATATTATTAGTATCGATAGGTTTTAACTTTTAACACAGGTCTATCGGAATTCGTAACTTTAGGGTACAATACGTCCTCGCCGGAACTAATAACAATGCTAGATCAACAGGCCCTCTGACGGTCGGGCACAACGGGCTCACACAAGCGTAATGTCGGTTACATCGCCTGACCGCTACACCTACACCTACACAACGGCTACACGATTTAGTAAAAAATATCTAATCAGTTTGTACAAAATGTAAACTTATGTTAGTTTCTATACACATGATTAGAAAATGAATTCGACCTTAAAATATATTTGTACTATGTATAGTTTAACAAAAATAATGTATAATAATATTATATAAAACAAAAATCTGTATACAACAAAATGGCGGATAAATAAAACGAAGCTTGTACAGGGGCGTGTTATATACATTTGTACATGTTGTATGATGCCGCTTAAATTAAAATAATCTACGTTCAACCTCACTCTACACGCTCAGGTCTCCTACCACAGACGCCGAAGACGCGACGCGGGATGAACGTCTATGTCCGTAAAATTGTAAAAACCGTTAGATTGTAATATAACTAGTGAAATTATAAAAAAATTGTAGACTTCCGACGCGATTATTCTGCCTTAGATTTTTCGTTAGATTATAAACATATAGTAATCATTCATCTTTCGACATATTTTTACAATCTCGTTAGTTATTTTACAATCTAACGGTTTTTACAATTTTACGGTGACATCTACAGCACTCCCGGCCGTCGTCAAATATTTCTGGCACCGAACATATCTATCGACGCGAGAAAACTTTGTCGACGGCGCGCTGTAGACATATTACCCGCGTCGCGTCTGCGGCAATCGCGCTAGAGTGCAATCGGGCTCACGTGAATACAGACTAAGTGAGAGACCAATAGCTCGAGCGCTCGTATAAAGTGGGTTTGTGTCAATACGCGTTACATTATTGCAATACATTAGTTGAGTGATTACATTCTCTTAAAATTTCGAAAAATATGCACCACCGTCCTATCGTTAAAATGTTACTAGGAATTAACGTGTATGGTAGAGCACCATCGATTGATATACAATAATGTCGCGATATTTTAATATTTACATTATGACAGAACTAGTTCCTCGTACTATGTTAATTTCATTTAATACTTCATTCGAGACACACACAAACTTAATATACAAAATGAACACAAATTTGCAATTTAAATAAATTTGCAACACACTAGCTTCGACTAAACGAAATTCCGACTACCTTCGTAAAAAAAGAAATAGATATACGTGAATGAAGGTGGAAAAAAGCCGCCTAATTGAACTTAAAAAAAAGGCTATAAGTAAGTTACAAAAAGCTGCCCGATTTCTAAAGATTTAACATAAACTCTAGATAAACTAAGTTAATTTGGTGCAAGAGAGCCAAAAGATCTATTTAGCGGTCACTAGATGAAATTTTCTGTGAAGTTTTTTTGTCAGCGACATCTATCAGTTGCAGAATCAATTTTGAGTATATGGAATCAACAAACTCAAACTATGGAATCAATAAAATTTAGGTAATAAAACAAGTTAGGTGAATCTTAATTCATACGACACTTTTTTTGTCAGAAATAAATTATCGAACCAGTAGCGCTAATAAATTGATAAACTACGATCAAATTCAGTTACGAAACCGGGCATGACAGTAAGCAGAAAATTTAAGAAAAATATCATTACTCGAAATAAAATTTCAAAAAGAAAAAAACGAAACGTACTTGCAATATCCTTAGCTATCAAAGTTTAGAACCTCAACCTCTACATTTGGTCCTTTACAGTTTACAGTCGTACTAAAGCTAAATGATAAATTTTCTTGATATTTTAATTGTCAATGTAAAAATGTGTAAAATAAACAATGCCTTGAAAAACGCAGCGCGATAAAATATTACAGACATTGTCAGTTGGGGCAAGATATCACCTTGTGGAAATGTCTGTTCCTTATGACCCGGAATACAGTCAGCTTCTCTTGCCCCACCTATGGCTGGGACTGTGTTATCCGTAATCCAGAAAGCCAGGGAAAATTCAGAGCACTATTAATAGAACTCTACGCTAATACAATAAAGCTCAAAATCGAATACACGAGCGTCAAGTCAAATGTCAATGTCAAATATGACAACTAGACACTCATCTGTTCGATTTTCAATTTTATTGTATTAGTCCAGAGTTCCATTTTCGATGCTCTGTATTTTCTCCGACCTTCCGGATTCTGGACAATATAGTGCTAGCCTAAACTTACGACATACACGATAGTCTTTTCACTTAATTATCATAAATACTGTTCATTAATTTTCGAGTAATACGCAGAACACAATACAATAGAAGCGTGCTTAAACCCGGTCATCTTTTAGGAGTAAAGGAAAGTCGGGTGCGGGAGCTAAGGGTGCATCGCTAACTTTAGGAAGGGTTATTGCAGAGTTGCCAACTGCATTGGGTCCCTAGAAAGTTAAGCGCTTTATCACGATGTCATGTAAACGCTAGAAGTTATTAAGGACTATTTTAACCGGAATCTGGTAGGACGGGAAACATACAGAGCATTGAAAATACAACTCTGGACTAATTCAATAGAACTGAATATCGAACACACGTGTCGAGTTAAATGTCAATGTGATATAAGACAGCTCGACACTCTATAGGTACCTCCATTTTCAGCTCTATTGTACTAGCGCAGAGTTTTATTATCAGTGCTCTGAATTTTCCCCGGCCGGTCCCAGCCTTCAGTACAAGTAGTACCTGGCCACACATAATGCCCATCAACGTTTAAAAACAGATACGCGAGATACGCTTAATATTAAAAATAAGTACATGAGATAAAACTCTCCACAAAGTTGACACTAGCCGAATATCTCTTTTCAAAAGTCGATGGGCATTATATTTGGCCTGGTTTTATATGCCTGGCGGATTTACATTACGGCGCTCGTGACTGCAGTTGGCAACCCCGATGGGGCCGTCGACTGGCCCGGGGTTAGACGAGGTAGTGGGGGAACCGGGTGGGCCGGGGCTACGAGCGGCGCGGCGGCGCGCCCGGGCTGAACCGGACCCGTGAGTGAGCGCTGTCCCGCGCGGACGCGTACGAGCTGTCGCTCTCGCTCGGCAGGCTGTCCGGCGGGGTTCCGGCGCCGGAACCACCGGAGCTACCCGACGACTTCTTGTGCTTCTTGAGGTTGCTTCGTAGTCTGGTCGGCGCTAGCTCGAGATTAGCCGGGCGCTCGGGTTCCTCTCTGTAGAAATCTCTCGGCAGCGAGTAGTCCGGGGTTGCTCGGGGGTACTCCGTGAGCGGCGTGCGGTACTCCTCCCTTCGCCTGTCGTCGTCGTCACGCCGGCGGTAGTCCTCGTCGTAGCGGGAGTAGCTCGGGTGCGCGACCACGTAGTCGGCGGTGCGGTCGTACGACGGGAAGTGGTCGCGGTAGTTGTGGTACAGGTCGGCCAGGGAGGGCGAGGAGAGGGGCGGCGCGGAGTGCCCGTAGCCCGAGGAGGAGGAGGGGCCGAGGGGGGAGTCCGTGAAGCGGAGCGGCCGGGCGTCCTCCACCTGCACGCTCGAGATCTGGAAAAAAAGTTGAAATGTAAAATTACATATAATGTTATATATTTTAAACGAGCAATTCTTGTATATCTACACTAATATTATAAAGAGGAAAACTTTGTTTGTATGTTTGTTTGTTTGTTTGTTTTATTTGTTTGTAATGAATAGGCTCAAAAAGTACTGGACCGATTTCAAAAATTCTTTCACCATTCGAAAGCTACATTATCCACGAGTAACATAGGCTATATTTTATTTTGGAAAAAAATAGGGTTCCGTAAAATATTTGGGTTTTTCGGACACAAGGTGTAAAAAATCAACCAGAAAAGTTACTTATTTTGGGTACGCTGCCTAAACTATAAAAGATAGAACCATAAAATGTTCTAATTAATTGTAGATCTTATAAATATCTACAAAAAAGTCCGCGACACACTATACCTATCTATGTCCAGTGAGGCACAACAACCATTATTTTATTTAGAAATCTTGATTTTTTTTGGACTACATTTAAACGCGTTTATTTTACTCATGCTATTAATCCTTATCAAAATAAATTATTTCATCACTAAGTACAGTTTATGTAGATAATATTTGGTCTTTGAATGATTGAAATTGGACGTGTGGTTTTGAAGTTATGGCGAAATTAAAATATTACGATTTTTGCTGCACGGCCCGTTGCGAAGTGGGCGTCACCAATGCGGGGGTGCGCGTGCGGGGGGAGTTTAGATCTATGGTATTTCATACGATAAAAGGATACCCACCTACTTATTTCATTGAGTTTTAGTAGGTACCTATATTAATTTGTTTCTGTTTGTTTTGACTAGATTTCGCCCGTTTTGTTAGAGGTTCAAAGACATTCTTTAGTATTAGTATCAGTATTGTACCCGTGCGAAGCTGGGGCGGGTCGCTAGTTTTATATAATACTAGCTGTTTCCCGCGGCTCCGCCCGCGTAAATATAGTTTTTTTGCGGTTGTGAAATTGTGACTGATCCTTTGAGATACTCAACGGACTGATGCAAAAAATAGATAAAAACAATCCTTGATGCGGATTATAATATATCATGCTAAAATTTCAGCTCGATCGGTGCAGAACTTTTCGAGGTTTTGAAGCGTACACAAACCAACATAACATTTTTATATATTATATAGACTGGTTACGAATACGTTGATGTCATGCTAACACCCCAGCGGGCTTAGCATAGCGATCTGAAGAAATAATTTTAAAGCTGCACGTCCACTGCATCGGAATCGGAGTGTACGGATTTGTTGCTTTGTATTGATTTCTATGGTACTGCGTCCACTGGATCGGCACTTCTGCGCCTGCGACCGGTATTTATGCCGATGACGTCATCAGCAGTGAACCCGTCATTCGGATTCCGAACGTTTCAAGTTCTGACGTGTTTGCGACGACGCGACGGCTATACATAAATACTTATTCACGATGAATGACGATATTTTAATTACTTTAGTGGAAAAATATGATGAACTTTACAATCTAAAACATCAACATTATCATAACCAACTGAGGAGAGACGATATTTGGGATGAAATTGGGCAAATAATAAATAAAAATTGTAGAATATAGTGAAGTTCAAAAAACTTTTTTCGAGTCATATGAATGTACCCAAAAAATCTATTTTCATCTTCTAATAAATCAGAATATAATGTATGAAATTCTCCAAAAATTTATCTTTTTGAATTTATATTATGAACACATATCTTTCGTTTCCTCTTGTTTCTCTTTTCCTCTTCTGATAAAATACAGCTAATTACAACAATATCCTCGTCACTATCCACCATAATGCAAATGCACATTCAGGCTGACGGACTAAAAATAACTAAATTGCCGATGCTGAATCCGAATGCAGTGGACGCACCCCATCGGCATTTTGTAAATGACGACGCTCCGTACGCTGCGTACGCTCCGATTCCGATGCAGTGGACGCGCAGCTTAAAGAAGAAATTTTCTATCCAAAATAGTTCGTTCCAAAAAAGTAACTATGTCGTCAATAGAAGTCTACATTTGTCAACAGTCATATTTAAAAAATGTAGACTGCCGGGAAATTTTCTATCAAGAAACGAACAAATTTTCACGCCAAGAAACTTTTGTCCAGGAGCGCCATAATGTGGAGTAGGTGACATTATTGTAAGACTTATCTGTCAAAAGAAGACATTTTGTGAACTCATGCTCGGGAAGAAAAGAATGTTGTTTCTCATAACGACGATGCGACATTGCTGCCTTACAATAAGACCTATTTGGTCCTTACGGCATTAACGTTCTTCAATCTGTCATTTTGTCGATTCTTCGGTGTTTCTACGGTCCGCATGCTAAGCCTGCCAGGACAGCTGTGATACCAGCCTAAATAGAATGTTATGATGTGGCACTTACCGGCGAGCCGGTGATGGAGTTGAGAGGCGCGCGCAGGTGGCGCGTGGGGCCGTGGTACGTGTTGTGCGCGTAGCCGTAACCCTCGTAGATGGTGGTGCTGAGCGCCTCGGGCTCCACCTCCGGCCTGGAAGGAGGCAGGAGTAATATTTTTATTGAACTGAAAGCGTCGTAATATCTTTGTGGTTTGAAATTAAAATAAATAAACAATAACGCCATGCTATTAGGACACAGCGCCATCTATCCGCAGCACATTGAACTAATCTATCAGAAAACTTTATTTTTATATAAAATAAAAATAAAGTTTTCTGATAGATTAAGTGAGAACATCTTAATAACTTTGGACTTCCATTTAATATACCGTCGCGCCGCCATGTTGTACAGCACCAGCTCTATTATACTCGGCTTCCTGAGGCGGTATACCTGTGAGGCTGGAGGGTCGGGTGCAGCGGGCTGACGTTGGACACGCGCACGTCGTAGCCGGCCGCCACGCCGCCGAGCAGCGCCGCCATGTTGTACAGCACCAGCTCTATTATACTCGGCTTCTTGAATTTGTAGCCTGAAAACAATGAAAAAAGTAGAGTGTGTGCTTAAGACCGCACGCTGGAAGTGAAAACTTCATTGGTAATCGCAATGAATGAGGATGTTTGATATTTTTTCTGCCGCTAGGGGGCAGACCAATCACCAAACGCACACAATGCGGCATCTGGTGGCGTAAGTGGTATCGAAAACGGTCAATAAGAATTTTCGACTGTTTTTCTGTCACCAGGCTGCGCTTGGTAGCCCGACGGTTCTTGTGTCAAAAAGCTGTCAAAATGTTACGAATTTAAAAACCTTCATTTACGTGTAACGTAGCGTGAGCGTGACGGATCAGCCTCACTCACAGCCTACGAAGTAATGTGTGGCGGTGCGGAACTTTCTCGCTCGGGTACGCTCGGCGTTCCCGAGTTCACCCGATCGAGCTCAGATCGTGACGGATTAACCTCACTTACAGACTACGAAAAAATGTGTGTGCGGTGCGCCAATAAAGTTTTCACTTCAATAATTAATAAATAAATCATAATATATTTACTATTTTAGGATGGACGCAGCAAAATAATGACCTTTAAAATTGCAGAGATATTCCATCAACCGCGCGCCATGCGCCACTGTTCTCACTTAGCGTGATGGATTCTTTGATCCTAGTGGTGTCATAGAATTTTTTATGGATTTGATAGCTACAAGTAGAAAACTGTATCCTCCGCATTCTATAACATTCCCTTTTTGATTTGCCTCTTATTGCTTTTTTTATCTATTTATTCAACCTTAATAATTCTAATCAGATTTATTATGTATCTTAAAATCTCTTTCATTTTATCCGAATTAGTTGAGTCAATCTGTTTTTGGCTGTAATTTTACTTACTTTTTAAAGCATTGTATCCACTAGGCAACATTTGGCGCGCGACATATTGTACAATATGTTGCAAGTTAGCGCGCAACTTTATATTACTTATGTTGCGCGCCAGCTGGCAACGTCGCCCGTTTGCAACGTTGCCAAGTGCCCAGTAGATACGCTCACGCTCAGAACAAATTTACAAACATCCTCACCTTCAGTACTGTACAGTGTCGGCATGGGTATCGTGTACCTCGACGAGCTGAGCGGGAACTCCGGCCCCCAGTCGTCCGGACTGAAGTCTGAAGAAAGAAAACAACCTATGTGAGACATAGGCACGTTAGTTTCTAGTGCGTGCTATATGCAAACAGCAATATACCGTCGGAAGCATCGAAACAATTCATTGAAATTACATACATATGATATCTTATTAAAGCCTGAAAATATAAGGTTGTTCAAAATTTATTACGGATCTTTGAGGCATATTATGATCTACTGCTTATGTCGAGACGTATATGCTAAAAAGAAATTTACATTACGCTCTTTACGGTTCAGATGTTAAGGTCATTGACAACACACAGCTGAGTGTATTGATGTTATTTCGGCTAAGCCTTTTAAATCACCTGTTTCTGTCAGGTTTATGACCTCAGCGCATTAAAAAGCGCAAAGTAATTTTATTTAGTATAATTATATATTTAATTACAATTTTTATTGTTTTACTGCATACATAAGCAGTAGGTCATAATATGCCCAAAATATCCGTATCTAATTGATTTTGATCAGCCTCATATAAAAACCTGCACTGAGGACGTTTAATTTTTTACTGCGGCGACATTACGAAACATCTACTCGTACAATTCAATTAAAATTTTCAATCAATTTCAGTTCAGTTTCGTGAATTCTCCACAACATGGCGAGGTTTTTATTTCCGGGCTTTAAACATTGAGGATACAATATAGAATAGTCGTTTGCTTACAACTTTCACAAAACATGCTAACACCTACACATGCCAAACAGTTCATTTGATAAGCAACATAAAAAGCGTAATGTGAATAAATCTATACTTACATGTGCAAGTTGTCATGGCACTTTCATTATCAATGTTAATATTTCGTTACTATCTTCTTTCCCCATTAGATTCGAAGCTTAAGCTGGCCCGTCACCTATATTTTATTATTTTATGATCTGTCCACTTCGGACCGTTAAATTTTGTTATGGGGTAAGTTAGTCGCTATGATTAGTATAACCCATGTTAAAAGAATACACCAGCGTCGATTTTAAGGTTTATTTGATATATAAAAATTACTAAATATAATAATCAAGAACCAGATCACCGAAGAACAACTTTACATCTGAGCTATCGAGTGGCCACTTTTCTCTAATATAAACATAATCGTAACGGATAACCGACTGAATTTTGAGTACAGAGCACTGTGGGACAGTTAAAAAGTTAACTGTGACAGTTAAAAATGGCCACCGTTGGACAATCTGACTGCGGTGACAGCTGAGCCTCTTACATTAGGTCCACCACCTTAGGCCCGCTGACACCTAACGTAATACCGTAACGATTTACGCCCGAAATTAATAACGTACCTAAAATCTTAGATTGACTTCAATCTCAGATTCTCAATCAAAAATTGACGTAAATTGACGTGAAGTTAATCCTAGGATTGAAATGTATTGAAATCTTGATCTCAGATAGCTAAGGTTGATTATTATTAATTTCGGGCGTTAGCAGTGTAAGGCGTACTGTGTCGTTTTATCGATCGTGTGTATGGCAAATCGTAGCGAATTAGCGTGACAATTTATAAACACGATAGATGGAAACGGCACAGGGCCTTTAGTCAAGATGCATTCGATATTTTCGACGGCGAAGTTCCAAATCAAAAATGGGATTTGACATAAGGCAAGGGAGTAGGGACATGTCACTTAGCGATGACTTTTGTCAAATTCCATACATTTTGTTTACGAACTTCGCCGTCGAAATTATCGAATGCATCTTGACTAAAGGCCCAGTTCAGCTAACACCGTTACATCGTTACGATAACACGTTAGGTGTGTAGCGAGCATTTCTTGTTACTGTTACAGCGGAATTTGTACTATATTTATCTTCCTATCGCTACTGACAACTGTGGAAGCCACTGTGATGAAGCCTAGAAATATTCTTATATGACTGAATCAAGTTTTTGAGTTGGTAAACTATACAGTAGTAAAACATCCATAAAGCAAGAAGGAGACTGACGGTCGAATATCAAATGCGTAGGTAAGAGGCTCTCAAATCACATGGTGTCCTGTCGAGCAGAGACCGTGAACAGCTTGCGATTGGACCCTATATGGGACTATATGATCCGGATAAATTCAGAGTACTGAAAAAAGAACTCTGCGCTAATTTAATATAATTGAAAATGGAAGTGTCGAGTGTCCAGCTGCCATATGTGAGTGACCACTCGTGTGTTCGATTTTCAGAGCTCCGTTTTTCCCTGGTCTTACGGGTCCCGGGCAACATAGTCCCAGCCAACCTAGTGTTCGTTAATTCCGTCGTGAAAGTATCGAAATGAAACAAAATCACATTGGCTTCCAGCGAGTCGATATTAGACCATTGTAAACATTTGAAGGCGTGCCGTATGACGTGGTGAAAGAAGCGAATTGTATAGAACTAACATATAAGTAAGTACAGATACACATATAAATAACGATATATATATAGCGGAACTATGAACTGAAAGCATGCATAGCGCTTATCTTACTAGACATAGGCTGAAAGCAAACAAATGCTTACAATTTACAAAATAAAATAAAAAAGTCAACTGTCAAACGTAATAAAACTATGGATAAACCAAAAATGTCACTACACACATCTCACAGAGCAAAAATACATCGTGTCACTCGTCATTCACTAAACATGATTTAAAATATATTTAGAATAAGTTTCTACTAAAACTTAACTAACATCGATTGCCTAAAATCTGCCAAACAAAAAAAAACACTCTTTGTGACGCGTAAACATTATAAAAAATTGAGATTTCATCTTTTTAAATACTTACAGGGATATGGCAGACTGTCCTGTGACGATCCTTTAGGCAGCAGTAAAAAAATAAAATATTATAATCAATTCCAACTATAGAACATTGCAGTTTTTCAAGGACACAAGGAATTTGATTGTAGCCAGTACAAAAATTAAAATTTGGCAAGATCCTAGTTGTTTTCAGTCTAAAAAAAGATCTTAGTCTTTTTCAATATCAAAAAGGTCCTAAGTCTTACTATCTAACATTTTAACTCTAAAAAATTAACTATGTAACTAAGTATAATTTTTTTGAGATTTTCTATTTTCATAAGATTTAAAAATTGTACAATTAATAGGCTATTTGATGCTATGAATAATTTTGAACATTATTTACAGAAAACAGAAAAAATAAAGTATTTAAGAAGGTGCGCAAAAATGCTGGAAGACTTTTAGGAAACAAGAAAAACGTTTTATTTTTTAAAGATACAGTCAAATAGCCTACTGTCATTTACGTACGCTAGAACATACATTTAGTAAATGCTGTATAAATACATTGCTAGATTTCAAATGCTATTCCTTACTAAACAGTAAAAAATATTGAACTTGAACGTACAAAAATGTTTTTAACACTGGTTTGATATTAAAAATTGATATAAAACTAAGAAAAATAAGTCTTTTTACTTTTTTAACTTACAATCTAGTCGTATAAACTAATATCAAATCCATGGAACATTTACAAAGCAGCTAAGGACGAGAACAGTTAAGAGTATTAGACATACAAGAACGTACAGTAAAACCACGTTGTTAATGTCCCTCAGCAATCATCGTTTTTCTATAAGGAATTAATGACAGACGATATATAAAAAACGACGATTCCTGAAAGCCATCGTGATCGTGGTCGCACTCAACACGTGTGTGTTACAGAGTGTGAGACAGAAAATTATAATTCGAATTTAAAAAACAGAGAAATGCACTCTCGGCGGAATGTTGGCTTGATATGTTTCATATGGCAACAATTTGTACGCTGTCACTGTCACTTAGACATCTGTCAGTGTCACTCGTCCCTTAGCAGCTCGTCGGTCTCCGACGACATATTCGTGGCGACGGCTAGGAATCCAGCCAGACTGTTCGATCGCAGCGTTTTTAGGAAGTTCCGTTTGTGTTCGGCGCTGCCTTTCCGTTTCGAGTCGGGTATATCGAAGACCGTGTCGTAGTGATGGGGAATGTCGGCAGTGGACGTGAACATCGGACAGAAGAAGCGGTTCTTTCGTGGTTCGTCGTTCTGCAGCAGGTCGTCGTGGCTACCCGAGCGCTTTTTGGCGAGGTTGCCCTTCGGAGTTCGGACCTGGGATTTGGATTTGCGCGGTTTTCGCTTCGTCTCCTCGACGCCTATTACCACCCCTGCGAGCCAGCTCTTTATTATACATGGGTTATATTCGTTCCTATATTTTTTCATTATACATAAACCCACTTACTAATAAAAATATTTATACAGCGGATAAGTAATACAATGTTTTGTCCTTGTCTGTCAAGCGACTTTTCCAACGTACAAGACAAGGACAATACATTGTATTGCTTATCCGCTCTATTAATATTTTTATTCGTAAGGGGTATTATATTTAGGTGCGTTCCTATTATGTAACTTCCAGCATGCAATATACTGTCACAGCTTGTTTATATTTTACACCCAAGTTGCATACAAATTGCATAACGGAAACGCGCCATTGTAACATAAATAGTTGGTTCAGTTCCAAACATACAAACTTTGGGATTGTGAAATTGTGACAATATATGTTTTTCCAAAAAAATCTTGTCTAAAGTCCCCTCAGAGTTATTTAACTAACAGAAACTTTAAGCCAACGATACAAGGATTCGGAACGCCGGTGAAAAATTAGAGCACTGAAAATAGAACCCAGCTGTAATGCAATAGAGTTGAAAATGGAATCGAGTGTCGAGCTGTCATATATGACAATTGACATTTGACTCTACACTCGTGTGTTCGATTTTCAACTCTATTGTATTAGCGCAGAGTTCTATTTTCAATGCCAAAACTTTTCTACGGCCTTCCGGATTCCGGAGAGTTCCAACCTAACTTAATTTGAAATCGAAATGTTAAACTATAGTGTCAGCATTTCACTTAAATGATAATAATATATTCAACATAAATACAATGAGATGCTTTAAAGAAGTAGTTGTCATACAAAACTTTTAGAGTAAATTATAGCGTCTGCCATCGACAAATACGTGCGTCACGATTATTCAATAAGAAAATGAAAACGGACTTCAAAGGAGAACATTGCTAGTGTTGCAATTTATACTTTAACAGCCTCAGGCCCACTTGCGCCAACCCGGGTTAAAGTTAACCTTGGGTTAAAATATCATGCTTTCTCTTTCACAAATACGAAGAACGAGAGAGATAACATGATTTTTAACCCAGGGTTAACTTTAACCCGCATTGGCGCAAGTGGGCCTTAGTGGTTTAGAGCTTGGCTCTCGACTCGGATTCGGTCTCGGGTTCAATTCCCGCATTGGAACAACTAAAAATGTTTTTTCCAAGTTTGGTTAGGACGATGCAGGCTGATCACCTGATTGTTTGACTTTGATTTGAGAACGATCCATGCGTCGGATGTGCATGTAAAACGTCGGTCCTGCGCCTGATCTCTCGCCAGTCGTGTCGGTCCGTCCGTCCCACTGGGTTTCGAGAGTAAAGGAAGAGAGAGAATACTATGCACACACTTGGGCACTATAAAAAATAACTCGGTGACGGTGGCCGGTTTCAATAAAATCGGTGTGGGAAGCTATTCAATTCTATTTATATAATATACTTTAAGTTGTTCGTAAGCGAGGGCACGTTTTCGTAGATGGCGCACACTAACCTAACAGCACGCGTAGCACGACAGACGTAGAAATACGCTTTGTGACGAACGAAATACGAGAATAGGCATGCTGACGATACTAGACAAAATGTCAGATTTATCGATCTTTCATTTTGTCTATTCTTCTGCAGAAACAAAATACTTCTATGGTGGTCATACTACGCGTGCATGTCTATCTAAGGAAGGATTTTTGGTTGATTATAATTTGAATATTTCAAATACATTTAACATACAAACATAACATTTTTACACTAATTTTCGTTACTAAATGGATAAATTATTTAAATGACTGTCAAAGGAATTAGTTGCATGTTTGTTAAAGCTTTTCGTTTTAAGTCGTATTAAAGTGTTAAAGCATGTATGACGTATTCTTTAGAACTGAAAAAAGAATTTGTATTAAAATCTAAAAGCAAATGAATTTTAAGAACGTTGAGTGTTGTTTGGACAAATCTTGTGTCTTGACTTTTCTATTTCTTGTGTCTAGTAAGGTATGTGATTTTTGAACGTTTATAGTCACGAGCAACACGCACATAGGGCAATGGAGTCGAATGTTCACTAATTTTAAATGCAAAACTTTCTGTATTCTCCATGGAAAGTAAAAAATACTTGTGAAAGAATTATTTCGATACGTCAATTAGTTTCCAACATCTTTGACTTGACGACCTCTGTGGCTCAGTGGTTAGCGCGTTGGCGCTCAAGCCGCGACGGGTTCGAATCCCGCCAAGGAACAATAAGTTTTCTGTGTTCCTGGGTCACGGATGTGTATAATATAATATAATCTTAAATATATTATGAAAGTATTAAATATATTTCCATTGTCTGGTACCCGTAACACAAGTTCTTCGAGAACTTACCATGGGACCAGATTGACGTGTTTTTTTTTTTTTATAAAATAAGGGGGCAAACGAGCAAACGGGTCACCTGATGGAAAGCAACTACCGTCGCCCATGGACACTCGCAACATCAGAAGAGCTGCAGGTGCGTTGCCGGCCTTTTAAGAGGGAATACACTCTCTTCTTGAAGGTTTGTAGGTCGTATAGGTCCGGAAATACTGCTGGTGACAGTTCGTTCCAGAGTTTTACAGTGCGCGGCAGAAAGTTACGCGAGAAACGCACGGTGGAAGACTGCCACTCATCAAGGTGATGAGGATGGAATATTTTTCGCGTGGGACGATGGCGAAAAGTTGCAGGTGGTATGATTCCCAACAATTCCTCAGAGCACTCCCCGTGATACAACCGATAGAGGATGCAGAGTGAAGCTACATCTCGGCGTAATTCCAAGGGGTCCAAGCTGTTTGAAACACAATGACAGTCAACAATTCGAGCGGCCCTTCGTTGGATACGATCCAGAGGGAGCAGTTGGTATTTTGGTGCTCCTGCCCAGAGATGAGAACAATATTCCATATGAGGCCGAACCTGCGCCTTGTAGAGTTGTAGGCGTTGGTCCGGACCGAAGTACTGTCTCGCTCTGTCGAGAACACCAAGCTTCTTCGAGGCTAACTTGGCCTTACCCTCTAGATGATATCGGAATTGGACTTCGCTCGATATGCTAACGCCAAGTATTTCAATGCTAGGGGAAATGGGTGGTGTGTGAAAGCGTCCATAGATTATTTTTTAAAAAATCTTTAAAGTGGCCCAGATGATAACTTGGTGCATAGTACGATGCGCACTCCTGGCTAAATGCCAGGAGTGATGTCACGCTATTGTTAGCGGTATTCGAAAATTTTCGGAACTTTGAACATAATATGTATAATAATAATTATTTATTATTTTTGAATAAAACAAAAACTACATAATAGCTTTACTGTAAGTTTTTAGTACTTTTACATATTATGTAGACTCATATATCAGTAATGGTTGTCCAAAAGTTGTAGTTTAGTTTCTATGAAAATGTAGCGCTTATTTACGTTGGTGGTCGTGACTATAAACAATGTGTGAGTGAATTGTCTGTCGTGTATCTGTAGGTGTGTGCGTGTGCGGGGCGTAACGTACCGGCGTTGAGCGGGCGGTGCGGCGGGGGGCGCGCGGGCGGCAGGTGCGGCGCGGAGGTGGAGGGGCGGTGCGCGCGCGGCCGCAGCGCCGGCAGGGGGAGGTGCGCGCGCGCCTTCTGGTGCCCCGTCGATGGGCCCCACGTCTTGCCCTTCACGCCGTCCGCGGGCACTGGAACACCGAAACCAATACATTTTATACAGAATGTTGTTTTATATATGCAATGGATAATCATAAAAATAATTTAATTGTAGCCCTAGTATGTATGTACTTATGTATATATATTATAATACATATTTTATGTTTATAATATGTATACTTTGAGCACAATTTTACCCTTCACCAGCAATTTGATCGTTTGTTTCAAAGGTTGTCTGGAAGAAATTGCCGTTTAGAAATAAGGCTGCCTTTGTGTACTATCGCTTATATATCATATGGTTAGTATATGAAATAATATGTTTGTGTAACAGCTGATTGTGCACAATAAAGTATATTTTCATTTCATTTCATTTTCATTAATTATCCAAAATGGCGGCGATGTGGTTCTCCACCCATAACGTCTCGTTTCTCTTGGAGGCGAAAAGCGGACCATGTAGAGCCGCTTCGCTACGTTGAATGTAAGAGGAGGAATGGATGGTAAGAATGAAAGTGAACAAAGCGAAACAAGTCTGTAAGGATCGTAGCAAGTGGAAAGAAGTGGTATCTGTCTATCCCTACGGGAAAAAGGCGTGATTATATGTATGTATGTTGTTTTATATATTGACGACCTCTATGGCTCAGTTGGTTGAGCGTGTTGGTGCTCAAGCCGGAGGTCGCGGGTTCAAATCCCGCCGAAGGAACAAAAAGTTTTTCTGTGTTCCTGAGTCATGGATGTGTATAATATAATAAAAATCTTAAATATGTGTATAGTATAAAAAGTATTAAATATATTTCCGTTGTCTGGTACCCGTAACACAAGTTCTTCGAGAACTTACCACGGGATCAGATTGACGTGGTGTGAAGCGTCCATAGATATTATTATTATTATAATATTATATTTATCAAAATATAGTTTTAGGACTTTGGCAATGTACTCACGCGCTATCGCCCGCATGATGGCCGGCGAGCCGGGCGGCGTGTCGGTGGCGACGGCGACGAGCTGCTTGACGCTGGCGTCGTCCTCCGACGGCCGCACGGTCAGCGTGTGCCGGAAGTCCAGCGGGGAGGAGATCGTGTCCTTCTTCAGCAGCTTTATCTTGCTGAACTTGCCTGAAATTTACACACAATCGTATTTAGTTCTAGCTTATTACCGAGTTATACTATCCCACAGGAATACTGTATTTTTGGGGATAAAAAGTAGCCTACGTTTTAATTCGGAGCCTAAACGAATATTGTATCGAATTTTATCGAAATCCGTTCAGTAGTTTCTGCTTGAAAGAGACAAACATGCATTCATCCATCCTCACAAACTTTCATATATACTATAATAGTAGGACTAGCTGGTGCCCGCAACTTCGAGCAGAACTTACGGAAACGCGTCATTAGACATATCGTGAATACGTACGATTTGACGCGTGGATGACGGCAGCAGCATACTCTCACAAGCTTATCAAAAAGAGTACGGCGCGGTGACAGCAGGAGTTAAAGACATTTTCCACTGTACCAACTTTAATTAAACTTATTAATTAGATTGGAATGACATATTTAATTTAAATATATAAAATAAATATACTACATATCACTATATTCAAATAAAGTTATAAGATAAATTAGAAAATGTTTTAGTTCTGCAGTCACCATGTTGTATTCTTTTTTGCCAAGTTGTATGTGTTTTAGGTTTTCCGAGCACAGGTCGCGTAGCATTATGACCATAGAAATGGTTTCTTTATACGAAGAATAGACAAAATGACAGATTGATAAAGGAAAGTTGTCATTTTATCCATATTATCTGTCAGTATGTCTATTCTTGCGTAGATAATACCATTCTATGGTCATGGTGGTGGTCGTGATAAGCGTGCCAGTCGGCCTGGCGCGCAGTTATATAGTCAGGGAGCCCGCGTCTGCTCACCCTTCCTCTTGTTGGGCTGCGGCGGCTGCGTGTGCGACATGTTGCTGGCGAAGATGAGTATGTGCAGCTCTCTCGCCGCCAGGTCGATCTCCCTCATCTCCAGCTCCCTCTCCTTCTGCGCGAGATTCTGCTCCACCAGCCGCTGCTGCAGCTGCGCTCGAGATAGCTCCTCTTCCCGACACCGCAACTCCTGAGAACATAATGTCCATGATATACACAAACGGATTTAGGACTTTACTTGAACATAATATAACCACCTCAAGGGCCATCAAGACGGTCCAACCTGCAAATACAGCAGCCAGTCAATAGTGTCAATAGCCCCTTAGACATCCATACTACCTTGGACAGCCTGCTGGATTTGTAAGCTTGGTCGTGAGGATGGCTCTCTATAATTCGTCAGATCGTTTGTACATTAACATATTTTAGTTTTCATTTTGTAGTATGTGTCATACAATAAAAATATTTCAATCATATTGCAAAGCAAATTGCTAAAAAAAATTTTTAAACGAAAAATTCAATCCTTCTACACATGGACTGGTGAAACTAAAAATGCAGATACAACGAACTAAATTAAACAGATTATTAAAATTAAAAATAACATTCTTACGTCCCAGTAAAAGTATTAAATAACATAGCAAAATTATAATGAACATAAAAAGTATTTCGCCACTAATCAGTATCACTAACCTCTTCGATAGTTCTGCATTCCTATTGTGAGCATTGTAAGAGAAACACAACACTCGTATTAAAAATTAATAAATTATTGGATTTGTGTACTTAGTGCAAAATTTTATTTCATCATTTTTTAAGATTTTTTACATTATTATTGAAGACTTTAGTATGAATCGCTAAAGATAACAACGAGAACTATATTTTTATAACATGGCTTTTGCTGCCCTTTAACTTCCATAAATAACCTTACCCTTTGTTTTTCAGTCATTTAATTCAAATGTATGAAGTCTATCTGTACTATAGTCCAAAGGACAACAAAATCTAAGAGTAAGGTTACACGCTCAATCTGGCATCAATTCAGTCCATCAGTATCAGACTGACGCCAGAATGATGGCCGGAAAGTACATAAATAAATAAATGATCAGTCCGTCCATCACACGGTCACACGATTATTCTTTCGTCAGTCTGGATCAGACTGATGGACTGAACTGATGCCAGACTGACCGTGTAACCCCTAAGAGTACTTAGGGTCAATTCCCACCGAGACGAAACGATACGTGACATGGAATTGCATTTCTAAGCTAGCCATTCAAAATTGAACTTTATGCATTACACAAGAAGTTATACGTTTCATTGTAACAGTTCGTATGTCAAGTTGCACCGCACTGCACAGTGCATGTACAGTGTATGACTGATGTCATATGAAACGTGTATATTTTGGTGTAGTGAATAAAGTTTGATTTTGAATAGCTATCTTAAAATTGCAGCGTCGTGTAGTGAGATTCCGCGACCCAACCTTCAATGCTGTCTGTAGTCTAAGAGCCGGACACCATGTAGTCTAAGATCCCAACACAGTCTAGGATCTCTAGAACTAATCTTCACCACCTATGATTCCACTACCTAGTCTTAGATCCCACTACATAATAGGAGCCCACTCCATAGCCTACGATCCCCAGACCTAATCTCCACCACATAGCCCATGGGCCCACCTTCTCCTTCCTGCGCAGGTCCCGCAGCACCTCCTCGATCTCCAGCCGCCAGCCGTCCTGCATGGTGTGGAAGCTCTCGTGCGGCGCGCGCGTGAACTCCGACTGCCGGATCCGCTCCAGCTGCACCAGGATTTCGGGGAACAGCGGCCGCTCGCGCGGGTTGCTGTGCCAGCACGCTGGAATAAAAATATACAAGCAGTTAGCACACATTACATGATCAGACTCTATCAACAAGACATTTAAGCCACATATTATGTAGTTATAAAGAAGAGCCAAGCAGACAGCGCCAGAACAGAGAGATTAAAGTATAATTATAATGTTAATAAAAAAAAAAAAAAAACAAAAAACCCAGCTGCATCAAATAGTTTTGACTTTTGATGTATGTACCCAGTGTGACTCTCACGACTAAGACGAATCTAAAGATACCTCTCAAGCTCAAATGCGACAAGCCGTCTAGGCTCTAGAGCGAGCTAAAGAAACACTCGAAAAACATAACCCTCCTTCCGGCGCAGTCGGGTAAAATTTCGTGGATCAAAGAGAGCGAAGACGGTCACTTTCTTTCAGGCGATCAGTCTGTTCGTTAGCCCCCTATATGTCTCAAATTAGGCACTTGATTAGGGCATAGCCATAGCCTAAAGATAGTGAACTAGTAACTGCTACCACAATATAAATCATGTACAGTAGTGGAACTCAGCCGTGTCCTTGAAATTTTGGTACAAAGAAGACGTTGACAGTGCGCAAGCGTCGCGGCACAACTAACAAAAACTCGTTAGAGGTTCAATGCAGCGACTAGTCCCGGCACTACATACTTCTGCTATTTGAGGCTTCATTAGCGGCCGCATAAATGAGGCGTGTGCGTGCGTGCGCTGATTCGGGCGGTCTAATATGAACACAGATAGAGTGGAGACCACGTTAGGCAAACGTAGTGTGGGACGTCCTGCGGCACAATGGACCGACGATTTGAAGAAGGTGGCTGGCAGCAGATGGATGAGGGCTACCCAAGATCGGGATGGTTGAGGCTCATTCGGGGAGGCCTACGTTCAGCAGAGGACGGCGATAGGATGATGATTATTAAGATGGTCTACTATACATTATTTACATCGTGGTAGCATTGACAATCGACACCGACCTTCCATCAGCACTCGCCACGACTCGGGGCACGTGCTCGGTATGGGCAGCGTGAGCTTGTTGACGGCGACACCGTAGGCCACCGCCAGCGCGTCGATCCCCTTGTACGGCGTCTCGCCAGTCAGCAGCTCCCACAGCAACACGCCGTACGACCACACGTCCGACGCGTGGGAGAACGTCGAGTTCTTTATCACCTGGAAATATCGTGGAATAGTGTTAACATTTGTGCAAGTACAAGTTTGTAAATCGGTAAACAATGAACATTGGTAGTCATTATGTAACGTAGTTACATTTATCTACACTAATATTATAAAGAGGAAAACTTTGTTTGTATGTTTGTTTGTTTGTTTGTAATGAATAGGCTCAAAAAGTACTGGACCGATTTCAAAAATTCTTTCACCATTCGAAAGCTACATTATCCACGAGTAACATAGGCAAAATTTTATTTTGGAAAAAAATAGGGTTCCGTAAGATATTTGGGTTTTTCGGACACAAGGTGTAAAAAATCAACCAGAAAAGTTACTTATTTTGCGTACGCTGCCTAAACTATAAAAGATAGAACCATAAAATGTTCTAATTAATTGTAGATCTTATAAATATCTACAAAAAAGTCCGCGACACACTATACCTATCTATGTCGAGTGAGGCACAACAACCATTTTTTTATTTAGAAATCTTGAATTTTTTTTGGACTATATTTAAACGCGTTGATTTTACTCATGCTATTAATCCTTATCAAAATAAATTATTTCATCACTAAGTACAGTTTATGTAGATAATATTTGGTCTTTAAATGATTAAAATTGGACGTTTGGTTTTGAAGTTATGGCGAAATTAAAATATTACGATTTCTGCTGCACGGCCCGTTGCGAAGTGGACGTCACCAAGGCGGGGGTGCGCGTGCGGAGTTTAGATTATTGGGTAAATTTTTTGTTTTGTGTTCGTTGTAAAGCTATGATGGATAGTTACTTGAATACCTATTTATTTAGTGTTTGTTGTATTGTTAGTCCTGAAGAGTATAGGTATTTCATACGATAAAAGTATACCCACCTACTTATTTCATTGAGTTTTAGTAGGTACCTATATTGTTTGTTTGTTTTGAACTTTTAACTAAATTTCGCCCGTTTGGTAGAGGTTTAAAGACATTCTGTAGTATTAGTATCAGTATTGTACCCGTGCGAAGCCGGGGCGGGTCGCTAGTATTTATTAAAATCATTCATATCGATAGGTACCCTTAACGCCATCTATGTTGTATTCAGGTAATAGGGAATATGCACGTATTTTTTTTATTTATTTTAATAAATCTATCTTGTTTGGTAAACCGTATGGTAAAATCAGTTTTTTGATATCATTAAAAATAACGAAGATATGAACGTTTAAAGTGGTCTATTAGACAGAGAGATCCGACGTGTATCGTGACGTCACATAACACGACTTTCATAGAAAGTTCATACTAAATTTCATTTTGCTAGAAAGAGATAGATTACAAACTTTGACCGCTCATATCTTGCTCATTTATCAACAGATATTGAAATTTTTTTCGCCATTTCCTTTATTTTTCAGTCTAGTATCATATTATTATATTTTAAGCTATTTTTATATTTTATGCATATTCCCTATTATCGTTATAGATTTATATATTGATCTTCTTTATTTAAATCTGCTATTTTTATCATTTAAACCTTATAATCCTTAAAAATAATAAAAATACAGTAGTTTTGCATTATTTGGAATAATACTTAATAATCCAATATATTTCTATTGTGGCAATTAGTTAATTTATTTACATAATAATATCACACAACTTTTTATACACAACATAAGTAGGTAGTTTAAAAAAAAATTAACTACCTACTTATGTTGAATCTACCTTCAATTTACACCTGATGATGAGTTAATCGAAACCGGTCGTGTTTATAGGTAGGTATATAAATTATTGTAAAAATCTGAATAAAGTAGAAAAGTGTATAAAAAGTTGTGTGATATTATTAGGAACATGAATTTCCACCAAGAACCAACAGTACATTTAATCAGTTATAATGTATAATTACCTCTTGTTGTCAAATATAAAATAAAATAAAAAAGAGGAAGGAGACTATAAACGGTTCTCAGCCTATTTAGTGTCAGTTCCTTTTCCTATTTTATTTCGCTTGGGATAATTTCCAACATGTATGTAATGGTGTAAATTATATTTTAATTAATTGTTTGTTACGGTAGTCTTTGTTTCAATTAATATCCCGTAACAATTACTCCAGAGTCCTGACGCCAAAATTTTATACAATGACTTTATGACACTAATAATAATAATAGATCCCAGCAGCAGCAGCATGAGTTATTTGACAGTGCTCAGGTGTGTGCGCAATACAAACTTGTACACATGTGCAGTGGCATACCACTTATGTTATATGACATACCACACTGATGTTGTATAAAAAACCGGCCAAGTGCGAGTCGGACTCGCGCACCGAGGGTTCCGTACAAACCTGCAATCAATTACAGCTTAAAGGTATTATAGACCTGAGTATTTGGTATGAATTTCAATTTAATACCTCTACGCGTTTATGAGGAAATGGGTAGTAAGTTTAAAATTATTAAAAAAATATATATTATGTGATGTAACTAAAAATTTATGGTTTTCGTAATTTTTCCTTTATCTATGCTATAAGACGTTGCTTCGTACCAAATTTCAAGATTCTGAGTTCACGGGAAGCACCCTGTAGGTTTTGATTCCCTTGCAAGTGTCGAAAATTTGCGGCATAAACGGCTGTATCTTTTGATTGCGTTGGCTTAGAAGTTTGATTTTTTCACAGCTTCAAGGGACAGTAGACCTGAGTAATTGATATAAATTTCAGCTTCATACCTCCACGCGTTCCTGAGAAAAAGGGTCTTGACAGACGGACGGACGGACAGACGGACAACAAAGTGATCCTATAAGGGTTCCGTTTTTTCCTTTTGAGGTACGGAACCCTAAAAATGATTGATTCAAAGTTCTATTTTAAAAATTCAGCCTAAACCTTACTGACCCTAACCCTTAAATTATATGTACTTAGATAACATACGTTTCTTTTGTATACTGACTAGTAAATACGATAAGTTCATAGTACACAAAGTAGTAGTTAGGGCGGGGTAGCGTTGTGAAATAACCAGTACTGGCACAGGTGCGCCTCGATAAACTAAAAACTGCACCTTATAAAATATATAAATTGTACCTATTGAGTGGTTATTGTTTAACTTGGCCAGATAACGAGTTGAAAGTTAAGGCTGCGCTAGTCGGTTTTTTCTCCATACAAACGCTGTTGGTGATTTACTCCCAAGTCAAACATTGTAGACCCAAATTCTAGCATAATATCGATTTTTATGACACTTATCTAGGTCGGTATTTGCTTATATTTCTGAAATTCAAATTAGTGTAGAAGATAATAGCCTCCAAACATCGCATTTTTAGCGCAACTTTGAACGTAAATAAAAATTAAACGAAGAATGATAATAAAAAAGCAAGCAAATACCGACACAGTTCGATTATTCAGCAATTGAGATAATTTTACTTCAGACAAAAATATTATATAGTTTTTTCATAAATCACCAACAGCTGAGTGTCGATTTGCGTAATTTGAAGACGCCTTTTCTAAAATACTTTACACAGCTGCATAAATGTGTGCAGTATAGCTTCTCTTATAAGTATAGATTACTATTTTATGGGTATATCCTTTTTTCCACAATATTAGGTGAAATAACAAGCATTTTCCCCGCGCGCAGCACTGAGTTCGAGCCGTTGACTAGCGCACTCTTAATGGCGTTCGCTTTGTGACATTTAAGGGTGAGTAGTGTCGACACACCGAAACCAGACGATACATGACAGCATGCTCTAATTTTAATATAACGATTCAACATTGAATTTAATTCACTAGTCACTACACAAGAAGATATTATACGTTTCATTGCAAGAGTCCGAATGTCAAACTGCATAGCGCGGCGCCGATCTTGCAATGAAAATTGAAACGAGTATCTTCTTGTATACAGATTACCTACTGAGTAAAGTTCAATTTTAAATCGCCATTTTATTAATGCAGCTCCGCGTTACGTATTGTCTCGTTTCGGTGTGCTCTGACCCTTAAATGATAATAGTAAATAGACTAGGCGTTGGACATATTCAAATAACAAATCTACACTATCCCTAGGTCTCAGTGGCGAAGGGTTCCTATAACTCCATTCCTATCGGCTTCCCTTTTCACTTACCTTTTGCAAACCTTCATAGAAATCCCCACCTATTATACAGGCTCCGACTTCCTCACGAAGGAGAAGCAGCCTTCGCCACTGCTAGGTCTCTATTACATCTGCATCAGTGGCGAAGGCTGGTACTCCTTCATAAGGAAGCGCTAGCCTGTATAAGGGTCTTCAAAAGGTAATCGGCAAGCGAAGCCGGTAGGAATGGAGTTATAGGAACCCCACACCACTGACCTGTATATCTCCACTCAATGTGACGAGAATTGTGCTGTATTCCGCCACGTCAGTCTACTGCGGAACGCTTGTATAGTGAACATATATCTAAACACTTATATAAACCTATGTATACCCTTATGTATACCACAATAATTATGTAAACCTTTAAACTATTTACTGACCAATCTAAATATAAGAATAACTAGTCGTAAATGTGTTTATTTTTAAAACAACAAACACAAGAAAATGAGGTTTTACACAAACAAATTGGAAACAAAACTCATTCAGCACAGCTAACATTTGTTTTGCAATCACCATAATTTGGTATTCACAAATTGCAATACACTTTTCCACTCTGGAAATGAACTGGAAATAGCTTTACCGGCTCATAAGCCATTTGGAGACAAAACTATTAACATTTTCTATCTTATAGGTACACCTCCATGCACTTGATCAGGCCAACCATTTTCGGCATTCTTACAGGGTGGTCTTAAAAATATAAAGGTCTATATTATATGTATATTCAAGGAGCGTAATCAGTATTCGATTCTCGTTCCAAAAATATATATTGAACATGAAAATATTTATTTCCAAATAAAACTTAACAAGCTATTTTCGGAAAGTCAACAGAAAAAGCTACCACTGGTTTATTAAGTACATAATATGACCTTAATTTTTGATCAGTTGATTATCCTATAAAACACTAAATTCTATTCAATTTGCACAGCCCATACAGCGAGATGGGCGTCACGCGCAATCCATCACGGCGCGTTGTAGGGCAGTACGAGATTGTCCATATATTTGGTCAGGACAATGCAGGCTGATCACCTGATTGTCTGACAAGAGAGATGATCCATGCGTCGGATGGGCATGTAAAAAGTCGGACCTGCGCCTGATCTCTCGCCAGTCGTGTCGGTCCGTCCATCCCACTGGGTTTCGAGAGTAAAGGAAGAGAGAGAGAGAGAGAGAGTGCTTTTGTGTACTGCGCACACACTTGGGCACTATAACTCCTACGTAGCTGGCCTGGTTTCAGTGAAACCGGCCACCGTCACCGAAATCGGTGTGGAGAGCTATTATTATCATGAGTTACTTTTCAGGAATTACATTATTCATCTGTAAGTTACGCATTTTTTTAATTTATGCATACTGACATTACTAACGTAATATTGTAGAATACTGTACGGTTAAATATTTAATTCGGATAAAATACATTCTGTATAAAGGCTATGTAGTTGTATATGTGTGTGTGAGTGAGAGAGAGAGAGGGTGTAAGAGAGACGGAGAGACAAAATGTCGCTTCCTATACTCTTGTCTCCCGCAAAGCCTTAAAGCCAACCCAGAAACTTCAAATAGATGCAGTAATCAGAAATCAATAAGGCCTTCAAGAGGAGCCTATTATGGTCGATACTCGATAGGTATTGGAGAAATTCTAATAAGTGGTTTACACTCTCGCGCGAGTGGCGAGGCGAGGCCCTCAGTGAGTCGCGAGGCGAATGTGTAAACGGGCATTCGTTCCTCGCCTCGCCATTCACCTCGCCACTCACGACGCTCGCGTCCGGAGCGGTTTTTTGCGCACGAGTCAAAGGACCTCGCGACGAATACGAGCGGGTGTTCACATTCTCGCGTTCGCTTCAGTCTGTTGCTAGTTCTCATGCGCGACAGTTGTTTCTCTCGCACGCGAAATAATGCGTTTCTTAGAACTTTTTCAAAAAGAAAAAGAATAATATATATAGGCTACTTGACTCAAATATTTAATTTCATACATTAAGGGAGTATTTCATTTAGTAGGTACTTGGCTTAGGAAAACGTATTCTAACGATATCATAAATTAAAAACTTAAGATTGATAAATAAAGTTGATATATAAATTAAGTATTTTTGTTTTTTAATTTCTATGATAAAAACACCGAAGTAACTTCCGGAAAGGATGTGACGATACAAACACACTAAGCATATATTATTTTATACCTTTAAACGAGCAATTCTTGTATGTATAGTCTAATGTTTGGGAAAATGCGTATTTTCGAGTTTTCATGCGTTTTTCTTTCCACGCAGAATATGTTCGCTAATTTCGTCCTGCCGGCCACTGTCCGTTTGGTTCAGCGGGTTAAGAGGCGGATGGCAAGAAACGAGTGTTACGGGTTCGAACCCCGCTCGGTGACTCACTTTTATATAAATTTACTTTATATAATTTTTTAATTTTCATTGTTTTTAGACAAGTTTAAAAAAAATTGTTAATGCTTGATATCAAATACCTGATCTACACAGAAATCGATTGTAAATAATAATAATCTATCAACCAATATGTCGAATTGTGTTTTCGGCTGTTTTTAAAAAGTGTACTTATTTTTAAAAAAATTGTAGGTTTTGACGACCTCTGTGTATCAGTGGTTCAACACGTTGGTGCTATAGTCGGGATCGCGGGTTCGAATCCCGCCGAAGGAACAAAAAGTTTTTCCGTGTTCCTGGGTCATGGATGTGAATTAATATTAATTCATATTTATGTGTATAATATAATAAAAATCTTAAATATGTATATAATAAAGTACCCGTAGCACAAGTTCTTCGAGAACTTACCACGGGACCAGATTGACGTGGTCTAAAGTCTAAGATAATATATTATTATTATTTTAGGTTTCAAAATAATGTAATATTTTTTTTTTTGTGTAATAAAACAATTATGAAACGTTTAGGACTTAATATGGAACCCAAAGCATATTTATATTAACCATAAAACTCAACAAAGTTAGACTTGTTGCCGCTAAAACTCGACGTCCTCCATTATCAATGGCATACAGATAACTGAACGCACCACGAGAGTGTAAGCACCCACTCGTAGGCGCGTCGCGCGAGGTGAGAAACGAGGCGAAGTGCGAAGTGAGTTGCGAGGCGAGAGTGTAAATCTTATATAAGAATAGCGTGTCTTGTAGGGCAAGCTCATTCGTTCGAATTTATAGTATTTAATAAATATAAGCGTTAATAAGTTGTCAATTATGTATTGCATTAACATATTTATCAGTATTCAGTATCAAATATAAGTATTAAATAAATAGAAATTGTATTAGAAAATTTTCGGCACTAACGGAATCTATGCTCGAAAGCTTAGGATAATCCAAGAGGACACAAAAACCTAACGAAATCTTAAGTTAGATAAAATTTATCTAACTTAATATCAATTAGGATGAGTTATAATGTTGATTTACCAATCTGCAATGAATGCAAAGCTGATTGACTGATGTATCAACTAGTGATGTGCCGGATCGTTAAAAATGTATATCCGCGGATACGGATCTGAATACGGATATTTGGTGTCAAGATCCGCGGATACGGATCTTAACTTTCTTACGCAGTCGGTGTCGGTTCGCGCGACCTTCACACAATAATATGTTTAGGCTTGCATTGCACGGCGGTTCTTTCTTTTGTTTTGTTTATAGTTTAGTGTGAAACTGGACAGCATAGATAACGTTTGTTTGGTATTGGTACATGAGTTTGAAAAAATGCCTACAAAGAAGTTTAGTAGTGTAATTTGGAATTATTTTGTGTTAGTAAATGATGAATGTGCAAAGTGTAAAATTTGTAATGGAAAGCATTACCGTTAGGGGTAAAGACACAACTTCTTTAAAAAATCATTTACAAAGAAAACATTCTCAAGAATATTATCTGTATTGAATTTAATAGATTTTATAATTAGTTGCTACCTTAATCAGTAATCGCCTATTTAAAGAATACTCCCCTTACTAATAAACGCTGTATAAGCTTTGAATAGTTATACAGTGTTTTGTTCACGTCA
Source organism: Glaucopsyche alexis (assembly GCA_905404095.1). NCBI lineage: Eukaryota > Metazoa > Arthropoda > Insecta > Lepidoptera > Lycaenidae > Glaucopsyche > Glaucopsyche alexis. The sequence continues at coordinate 2,436,962 of FR990060.1, forward strand.
CACAAGTGACATTTTTAATTCGATAGAGGGAGAGAAAACACTGTATAACTATTCAAAGCTTATACAGCGATTATTAGTAAGGGGGTTCATCTATAATTTTAAAATTAATATTATTAATTTTAAAATTAATAATAAATAGATCCGTAAAAGATCCGCCAAATAGTAACGGATACGGACACGGATACGGATCTTTCTTCTGCCTCGGATATCCGCGGATACGGATATCCGGCACATCACTAGTATCAACGCACAGGCCAAACCCTTAAGGCCGTGTAGACCCAATTTTACATGACTTTGAATCGATAATAAACAAACAAATAGTAACTTTAAAAAGCCAAAAAAAATACACATTGTTGTTTACTTAATGTTCTTTTACAATTTGTGGTTCAAAACATAATATTGAAAACTTCACTCGATCAAAAATAATTCCGAAGAGGAGGCTAAATTTGAATATTTTTCTTTTTGTTCATGAAGTTCATGATAGTTTTACTTTCAAAAATCATATCTACGAAAAGCTAATAACTTAAAGAAGAATAATTTGTGGTTACATTTTGCATGTTGGTTTAATTATTTTAACATTAAATAATTATTGAAATGCAGCGTGCGTAAGCCGCTTGAGTCGCCCCACAGTCGCCCGCTAGGCGTTGACGAGGACAGACCTATGTCAGTTTTGCTAGCGCACGGCTTACCCGCGTATTTATCGAACAATTCTTTCGTTTCTAACGCAGTGTAGGAAAGTCAGTTTGTTTTGTTTTTTTTATTTTTGAACTAAATTATACATATTATCATGCACAATAACATGTTATATTTTATCGTCGCCGCGTCATTGCTTTTGCCAGATGAGACGACCTCTGTGGCTCAGTGATTGAGCGTGTTGGTGCTCAAGCCATATTACAAGTAGCGGGTTTGAATCCCGCCGAAGGAACAAAAAGTTTCCTGTGTTCCCGGGTCATGGATATGTATAATACAATAAAAATCTAAAGGAAAGTCAGTTTGTTTTGTATTTTTTTATGTTTCTTTTTATTTTTGAACTAATTCTATACAGATAAAAAAAATTGATGTGTCTGTTTGTAACTTCAAATTAACAGCTTTTCATATAAGGAATCTAAAAGTATATTCGGTACTTATAATAAAATACCAATTTTTTAAATTTTTGTCTGTCCGTCTGTCTATCTGTCTGTCTGTTTGTTCCGGCTAATCTCTGAAACGGCTGGACCGATTTTCGCGGGACTTTCACTGGCAAATAGCTGATATCATAAGGTCTAATATAGGCTACTTTTATTTTAGGGTTCCGTTTAAAAATAGGGTTCCGCTTCCGTCGATGCCCGCAAACGAAGTTGCGGGCATCGGCTAGTTATACATATAACCATACACAATAACATTATCGTCGCCACGTCGTTGCTTTTGCCAGATGAGACGACCTCTGTGGCTCAGTGGTTGAGCGTGTTGGTGCTCAAGCCGGGGGTCGCGGGTTCGAATCCCGCTGAAGGAACAAAAAAAATTTCTATGTTCCTGGGTCATGAATGTGTATTAAATATGTGTATAATACAATAAAAATCTTAAATATGTGTATAATATAAAAATTATTAAATATATTTCTATTGTCTGGTACCCGTAACACAAGTTCTTCGAGAATTTACCACGGGACCAGATTGACTTGGTGTGAAGCGTCCATAGATATATTATTGTGTTGTGTATTATGAGAAAAAAGTAGCTGATGCGTGGAGTAGCCTTAGTACATTATTGAATAAGCCAGTAAACAGTTTTTATGAATTTGTAACATCTACCATCTTCTTTGCCGTACTTTTCGTTTCTTTTTATTTCGATTTCTGTTTTTACAATAATAATAATAAATAACTCCCCACGCCGATTTCGGTGACGGTGGCTGGTTTTATTGTAGCCTAGCCAGTTACACAGGAGTATTTTTATAGTGCCCAAGTGTGTGCGCAGTACACAAAGGCACTCTTTTTTTTTTACTCTCGTAATCCAGGGGGACCGATAACCGACACGACTGACGAGAGATGAGGCGCAGGTCCGACTTTTTACCTGCCCATCCGACGCATGGATCATCTTTCTTGTCAGACAATCAGGTGATCAGCCTGCATTGTCCTAACCAAACTTGGAAACAACAATTTTTGTTGTTCCAGTGCGGGAATCGAAATTAGAACCTACGACCTCCGAGTCGAGAGCCAAGCTCTAACCACTAGACCACGGAGGCTGTTCTATTTACAATAAAATATAAGGATACGTGCTCAACATCCGTCATGCTTGCCTTTGCAGAACACACCAAGTCACTCGCAAGTAGGGGTTGCAATCCGGATACTTCGAAATTCGAAAAATTCGAAAAATCCGGATTTTCATTTAAAAATCCGGATTTTTCGAGTTTTTCGAATCTTGGTTACTATTATGAAAATTACATATTTTAATTGTAATTAGTATGGACTCTAGACGTACAATATTTGAATAAGGGATATAATTAATCGAGTGAACAAAAAATAAGTTGGTGACTGTACGTGAGCATACTGTATTGCTGAATTTGGCAGCGAATTAATATGTTGGCGACTAAATTACCAAACTGGTGAAATCACTCAAGTGACAAAAAATACAAAAATCGGCAGATAAAAAGTAGCGAAATTTAATCCAATTAGCACCGATGAGTTGGTGACCATTATACCATGTAAGTAGCTAATAAAGATTTGATTGATAAATTAATAGCTGCTAAAAATTCAATTTGCAAGCTACGGAAAATCCCAGTTTTGGATACTATTGGAGGTTTTTTTTTCTTTGGTATGGGTATCGTTTTCAAGGTTTTTGGGGGTGCAGAATAATATGAAAATAAAATCCGTTTTAAAATTCCAAAATGGCGCATATTTTTTTTTTATTAAAAATGGATGTCTTTTTCCATGTTTCATATGCTGATTATAAAATTGTCTTCCAATTTCATTTTCCAAAATGGAGACTATCCAATCTTCGTAAAATTAACATGTAGTTTGTAGAGGTACCAGCTATGTAAGCTATAGAAACTTTTTGAAAACCAGGATTTTCAAATTTCTTTTTTTGGCATTCATGAAAAAAATATGCGATTTCCGGGTTAAGGGGGAGGAAATTTTTATTATTTTTCCAGTAATAGTATTATTTTTCCGTTTCTAAAATAGAAGCGATTATAGAAAAAAAATATGGCAATGTTCTACTTTGACACAAACAGTGTATAAAGCTATAGAAATTTTGGAAAATTCAGGATTTTCAAATTTCTTTTTCTTCCATCGTGAAGAACTATGGTGTTGCGAGGTTCTTAAGGGGAGGAAATTTTCATTATTTTTTCAATAGGATGCACCGTTTCCGAGATAGAATCAATTTTATAAAAAAAAAATGCTCTACATTGAGATACGAGGGATGTATAAAGCTATGGAAATTTTGGAAAATTCAGGATTTTCAAATTTCTTTTTCTTCCATCATGAAGAAAATATGAGGTTGCGGGGTTACTAAGGAAATTTAAAATGGATGACTTTTTTGTAATCAGCACCCCCAGAAACCAACAAAAGGACAACCATATTATTTTTAAAAAATTAAGTATGTCCGCCATATTGGAATTTCAAAATGAATGCCATTTTCGTATCCAGCACCCCCAAAAACCTGGTAATGACACCTATGTTAATTTTGCGAAAAATGAATATCCGTTATTTTTAAATTTCAAAATCAATTTACACAACACCCCCCTAAAATCGAGGAAAATTAAAAATTGGGAATTTTGTACGCTTCTTTACGTTTTTTTTTTATGTGCGCTGGTTTTGCTGCTTGTATGTTTTTTGAGTTACCTACATTAGGGAAAATATATGTGCCTATTCTTAAATTAAATGTGTACTCACAAATTGTCGCCAAGATGGTTATTTGTTCGCTAATATAATATATGTCTGCCAGTTTGGAATATTCAGTCGTATTACTTAGTCACCAGATTTGTAAATTTTTATTCCTTACATTCTTTAGCCAACATGGTAATTTAGTATTCAATATTCGGTATTTTCACATCCAAAATTTAATTGTTTTGTCGTGAGTTTAAATCCATGCCTTTGGATAATTTGATATTATTATTTTTTTGTCCTGTTGAAATTGTTGACACATTTTTCCATTTATTCAAGTTATTTGGTAGAACATAGTCAATCCATTAAATGGAGATGCGAGGGATGAAGATCTGCTAAAATATTATGGTCGCTATATATGTATATGTATGGACTGTTTCTAAGATACTTACCATTTTATATTTTTTAGTAGTAGTACAGTTCAGTAATAGGTGATCCAATTTATAAAAACACTGAATATGGTTTCAGTTTTAATTGCACAAGTAGTAAGAAGTATAATAAGCAAATCCAAACCCAATTAAAGCTTTGTATATTTATATTTATTATTAATTGAATTCGTACTAACGAAAGTCAAAACATATTATTGCAATTTTAATTTCTACAATCTTAGAATGCCAAATTAATATGACAGCTTAAAAAGAAATGTAGTGGTATCTAAGTCCAAATACCTAAATCTTATCTCTATGATATCAGAATAAATTCTTAAAAAGTTTGGGAAGAAGTTTTGGAGTCGATAATACCTGACTGGTTGGTTTAAGATTAGAGAGAGTTTTTCCGAATGAATGAAAGTAATATATTTTTTTTTATTATTAAAATTAATTTGATTGAACTAAACTAACCTAAATTAACGAGTCAGTAGCAAAACTAAATGAAAATCAACGCTCCTGTGTTTGCGTAGAAATAATTATTTTTTAGATAATATTTTAAAGATAAGATATAGGTGCCAAAAATAGCACCAACGATTTGTGTAAACCACTGTTATGTTTTTAAGTAATGTAGTTTTCATCTTATAGCGGAATCTTTAAAGTGCAATAAAGAGTAAGATGTTACTGTTTATTTGTTAGTAAAATGTTAAAATAAAGATCTTACAATAGTTACAGATTTTAAATTGTGCTTAGAATTGTTAATTGTACTTCTGTTAGTTACCGAGGGAATTAAAAGCACAATTTACGTGTTTAATTATTACCCAAATAGGTGGGTGGTTTTTACTTTCAATAACTCAAAAGTGATCCAATTTCGTCCACACAAAATTATTTGTTCAGCCCCATACTTCAAATAATTTGTCTTCACTCCCTGGATCTCAATTTAAAGGATTTTCAGTTTCCTACGTTTTATTAAACTGTAATAATTTTCCTACGTTAGTACTTTCTCATAGAAATGGAACTTTACGAAAACGGTAGTGGTGAACTGTGGCGTAGATAATAGGGAATATGCATGTATTTTTTTTATTTTTTTAAACGTTTCTACTGGTTATAACATTACCAAAAATATATATAACACATCCAAAATATTATCTATAAAGCTACAAAAAATGTTTAAAAATCACTTTAATTTTTACGCGGCTTAAACACGCCATTTTCGCGGGCTTGGGTTGTGACGACATCGTACACGAAAAAGACAGTTGACAGTTGAAACATAGATGAGTCAGAGTATAAAGTTCAATAGAACGTCAGTCATGTCATTGTCATGAAAGACAGCGTCGTGTAGTGTGACGTCACACAAGCGCGTCACCATTGGTTTCGCAATTTTAAATATCCCGGGCTGATTTTGCATTTTTTATATATTTTATTTTCGGTTTAAATAAGAACTAAATTTTAAAAAATCCTTTTAGTTATAATGTGACGACAATAAAGAACAGAGAGAAAAATATTTCAGGCAAATTAAATTTTCATGCATATTCCCTATTATGTAAAAAAAGCGTTAAAAAGATCACAGGCTATTCCACTTTTTTATAATTCTTTACTGCTGGAACATTTAGTAAATAACAATATATACATACCTTATTCAAAATAAAATACTAACTATAAAACTGAACATTCTAGGATTTCAAACGTAATCAAAAATATTTATAAAAATGAAAAAATAAATATAATTAAGTATATAATTTTGATATAATCTCATTATGTTTTTATTTATTCAGATTGTAATTCTATTACTTACAACTTAAAATAAGAATTTATTTAAATTAAATTATAAAAAAGTAACTGTTTTTTTTTACTAATGAGTGTAATTTTTGCTACAAAATAGTAGTAAAATAAACATTGAAGTTTTATAAAATATGCAACAAATTAAAAAAAATGAAAAAATCTGAATTATCCGGATAATCCGGATTTTTGGGAGAAAAATTAAAAAATCCGGATTTTCAAAAAGTCAAACGTTTGTGGAGGTTTGGATTTTGCGGCAAGTGGCAAACGTGCGGACTCGGCAGTAGGAATACATTTTTTGCAAGTGTCTGCCTAAGTAGGTACCATCAAATCGTCAACACCTATGTACCTGATACAGTATTTTTATCTCACGAAACGACACGTACTTTAGTGACCACACGAGCTAACGATAGGTACTCGTCTCCATGCACACATCGAACACAGCGTGTTTTTATACTTGTAACAGAACACACTGCATAGAAACTGTCAAAATCTATACTTAATATTATAAAGCTGAAGAGTTTGTTTGTTTGTTTGAACGCGCTAATCTCAGGAACTACTGGTACGAATTGAAAAATTCTTTTTGTGTTGGATAGTCCACTTATCGAGGAAGGCTTTAGGCTATATAACATCATGCTAAGCTCAATACGAGCGGAGCACCATTCAAGAATGTTACAAAATCGGGGGTCTTTTTTTCCTTTTGAGAGCTTTCGCTGCGTACGCTGCGTAAACGGTTAAAGTTTCGCTAAAATGATGTATGGCAGAATTGTTCCCCTTTAAAAGTTCTAAAAAAAGTCTGCGACAGTATATGTCTATCTTTTAAGGTTGGCTCACTATAACCTTTTTATACTAACCAAATTTGTTCTAAAAGTAAGCATTATTTCTGAAGGTGTTTTCATAAAGATTATATTAATCCTTATCCAAGTAAATACGTTATTCATTACAAGCATTTAATCTAGAAGAAATTTGCCGTTTACATCATTTGAATTTTAATTCGTATTTTAGAAGTATTTTAGATAAAGTTATTTTAAATAAAGTATTTTAGAAGATATCGCAGTAATAAAATAATCATGCGCGCTATAGTACGGCGCGCGGCGCGGGCGGGTAGTCGTGAGGTGAAAGCGCTTCTCCTTCTACGTAAATGAAGTCGCGGGTAAATTTTAGCGATATCCTAAAGTAACTATTCCACGCGGACGAAGTCGCGGGGAAAAGCTAGTAATTGAATAAAATTTAGGAATTTTTTACTTAGGTACCTATAATATCTATTCAAATTATGTGTGCTATGTGTTGCATTAAAACAGTTATCTATGAATTTTATTATCTTTTTCAATGCAAATAATAAAATAAATTGACCTACTGCCGACACGACTACACTGTAACACTTTGGGTTCATGTAAGTTCACGCCGGCGACGTAGGCGCGCGGCTCGCTTTGCGGCAATTGCGGGCAACTCTTGGAAGCGTTAAATGCCTATTTCGCTTGGTCTACCTGGTCTTAAGGCTAGAACGTGGGCATCCACTAAGTAAGGATCTTTCAAAATTAAACCCCCAAGGGGTTAAAACAGGGGATGAAATTTTCAGGGTTCGAAAATATCCGATATTTATTATAAATATCAAAATATCGGATATTTATGATATATATCCGATATATATCAACATTTTGATATATTTTCATACAAAATGGATATACCTATATCCATTTTGTATGAAAATATCTTTTGTATGAAAAGTCATATTATTATTTTATTGTATTATTTATGTATACTATTTGCATATTATGTGTTACATAATAATAATAATATCTATAGACGCTTACCACCACGTCAATCTGGCCCCATGCTAAGTATCCGAAGAACTTGTGTTACCAGACAACAGGAAGTATATTTAATACTTTTACTATACTTAGGAACACGGAAAAACTTATTGTTCCTTCGGCGGGATTCGAACCCACGACCCCCGGCTTCAGCACCAACGCAATGAACCACTGAGCCACAGAGGTCGTCAAAACATAATGAATAAAAAAACATAAACAAAACCAAAGATTTCAACTCAAGATAGGCTATCACGTACATTTAGCAGAAAAAGATTTCATACAAGAAAAAGTTACGCCATCTTGGTTTTCACCATAACTCAAATGTCAGCCATCTTGTTTTCACCATACTTCGAATTTCAAAATGGCCCCAAAAATTTAAAAATTGGGGCCAATTTACTGGAGACACTTTTTGCCTCAACATGCCTCGTCTATAATATACGTCTATGAACAAAACGAAAAAACTAAAATGTTTTTATTATTTTATTTATTTAGGTAATTAAAATCATCCGAAATAAAAACCGAAATTTTATATAAAATTTATCAGTCTCAAATCTTCATATAAAAGGGCCGGCTTTTTCAACACAGCCTGGCTCTGATAACGTTTTTTGTTTAAAGTAAAGACAGCCTAAAAATTCATCATTTAATAAACTGTTATGTATTCTATACTAATATTTTAAATGCGAAAGTGTGTCTGTGTCTCTGTTACCTACCTCTGCACGCTTTAACCGCTGAACCGATTTTTATGAAATTTGGTATAGATGTCGTGGCCATATCGTAGATTTGCTCACTTCATGAAATACTCGAGAATTTCATGAAATGGTCGCATTTCATATCGTAGATTTGCTCACTTCATGAAATACTCGAGAATTTCATGAAATGGTCGCATTTCATGAAAAGTTTCTTTGTCTATTGGCCACATCATGATTTGGCCTGCCGCCTGGGCAGATCAATGATAAGAAATCGTTTATCGATATGGCCAACTACTCGTGGCTACTTCATGAAATGGTCCAGATAATTTATTATATCGTAAAATAATTACATTAATTACCTACCTGCAAGGAGAGAGAGGCCCTGCAAGCGCTATGATTATGTGTATTAGATGGCCGTCGCTACGAGAATATTTTTTTTTCGTGGTGAAAAAGTTAATAATTTATTAATAAACGAGGCAGAAAGCTATAACAAAAGAGTTTACGACAAAAACGTTCTCGAGTACCATGCAAGTTACGCAAAGAGACCTACAACCACCATCTACATTATTCACCTACGAGATAAACCTACAACCTACACCGATACTTACACTTAGGTATTTATAACTTATCTAAGGTTAGATTACAAAAAAAAAAACTTTTTTTTTTTAATTTTCGCGCAATGTTTGTGTCAGCGGGACTTAGCTGCGCGTCCACTGCATCGGAATCGGAGCGGACGGATTTGTTGCTTTGTATGGATTTCTATGGTACTGCGTCCACTGGATCGGCATTTCTGCGCCCGCGACCGGTATTTTTGCCGATGACGTCATCGGCAGTGAACCCGTCATTCGGATTCCGAACGTTTCAAGTTCTGACGTGTTTGCGACGACGCGACGGCTATACATAAATACTTATTCACGACGAATGACGATATTTTAATTACTTTAGTGGAAAAATATGATGAACTTTACAATCTAAAACATCAACATTATCTTAACCAACTGAGGAGAGACGATATATGGGATGAAATTGGGCAAATAATAAATAAAAATTGTAGAATATAGTGAAGTTCAAAAAACTTTTTTCGAGTCATATGAATGTACCCAAAAAATCTATTTTCATCTTCTAATAAATCAGAATATAATGTATGAAATTCTCCAAAAATTATTCTTTTTGAATTTATATTATGATTTATGAACGCATATCTTTCGTTTCCTCTTGTTTCTCTTTTCCTCTTCTGATAAAATAAGCTAATTACAACCTATTCGGTCTGAGATTACAACAATATATCTCGTCACTATCCTCCATAATGCAAGTGCACGGTCAGGCTGACGGATTAAAAATAACTAAATTGCCGATGCTGAATCCGGATGCAGTGGACGCACCCCATCGGCATTTTGTAAATGCCGACGCTCCGTCCGCTCCGATTCCGATGCAGTGGACGCGCAGCTTTAAATGACAATAAACTAAACACACCGGCATATTTAGCGGAACACAAAAAAAGGTCCACAATTAAAAAGATATGGTTTTATTTTAAAATCTACTTACTACACTTCTTTTGTTATTTAAAGTTTTATTCGTTTTACTTAAAATGAGATCACATTAAGAATAGATTTTGCGAGTAAATGCTATTTGTGAAAAATGGTAAATTTTTGAACTTTTCATGTAACCGGGAAAAGGGAAAAATAATATTAAAATAACAATTAATTAAATTAGAATAACCTAACCAAGAGCATGTCAGGACATGTCTAAGGAGGGTTCCGTAACTATAAACGCGTAATATGCTTTTTTTTAATTACTCCAAAAGTTACTGTCCGATTTGGTTCACAATAATTTTCCTAAAGAGTTTTTAGCAGGATCTATCAGCATGGAAATTTGCAAGTTTCTATCTCCTATAGTTTAAAAATGCAAGGGTGGGGACCAACTTACAAACTACTTTGGAGGCCGATTACTCGAAAATGGTCAACTTTATAAAAAATAACGTATGAAACCTTGCCTTTATTTTAAAAGACCTTTTCTACGATACCCCCCCACACGATGGGGTAGAGTGAAAAAATATTTTTCATCCCCACTTCACATGTATGGAGAGCCACCTCTAAAATATAAAATTATTTTTTATGATCCCGAAACCGTGATCTATATACAATCTATAACTGCACCAAATTTCATCAATTTATATTCATAATTACAGGAGCTAGAGGCGCGGACAGACAGACAGACAGACAGACGGACGGACGGACGGACAGAGCGAAACTATAAGGTTTCCTTAAGTATTACGGAACCCTAAAAATGGTGATTAATATCGCGTATTTCCTCCACGTGCTCTTATTAAAGTTTCTACCCGTCTAGGCATACTGAGACTGCACTTTGTCAATTACTTTCTTTGTAAAAAATAATAGAATAAACACAAAAAAAACTTGTTTTTCTGACACGACTGACACCATTAATGCCGGCAGAAGTGTTGCTATTGCTATTTATGGATTAGAACTTACTATTAGGGAATATGTTTTACATTTGGTAAGTTTAAGAAACCAAAAATTACCTAATAATATAAAATTTTAAAAACCAATTTGTATTGATATATATCATAAAAAGTCCTTTGATATATATCGGATATATATCGGATATATATCATGATATATATCCATTGATATATATATCCTCGAACCCTGGAAATTTTAAAACCTAATATCACGCGGGCAAAGCCGAGGGCAATTAACGCTAGTTAAGTAATATTCACAACGGAAGCCGGTATGAGTTGTATGTTGTTGTTGTATACACGCCTTGCTACTGTTAGACAGTTAGATACTACGTCTAATAGACCACGTTACCTCCGGCGGCATCCACGCGTACGTGCCCGCGGCGGACATCCTGGTGGTCTTGTAGACCTCGCGCGCCAGCCCGAAGTCCGTGATCTTGAGCGTCTTGTCCTCCAGCATGTCGTCGGGCAGGATCGACTCGCTCAGCAGTACTGGAATGAGAGACATATACGAACTTAGCTTACGAACGAAAACAGAGAGTCAATTCTGCTATATAAAACCTGCATTAATACAATTACAATCAAATCCCGATACGCTAAACCTCTCAAACGGTGTTTTTATAAACGTTAAAACAACGTGATTGGTCGAAACCTCATAAAATCCGTTCATGGTAACATGTCGCTTTACGTTCAATCCGATCAAAGTAAAATGAAAGTGTACTTTAAATACGAGAATTGATGTTCTGAACTAAAAGCAAGTAAGTACTGAAAGAATAACAAGAAGTAAAAAAGAGGTCATGATAAATCCTACTATAAATTACGACGATAATAGAAGACACGCTTTAAATCGTAAAAGATTGTGGTACATAATAGGTATCGTGGCAGTCGAATTAAAAAAAACACGGGTCGAATATATTTCCTCTACCTATTTTTGGAAGTCGGTTACTTACTATAACCACAGATTACTAAATAGTTAATACGTAAGTATAACCATACTCATTGAACAATAACTACAGAAGACACATTGATCAGAATATCAATGGTACACGTTTACAAAGCATCGGCGTGGTACAGTGTACTGTGTGGGCCATATCAGTACACACCACCAAAGCTATTGAACAATTACTACAGAATAGGCAAGCGGACTGATTTTTTTTTATTGCATAAATGAATAGTACTCTTAAATATGAGTAACTTCTCAGAAGAAACCGTATATCAAAAGTCAATATTTTCAAAGGTACAGCGATTTGTATACAAAATTTCGCGAGTCTTTATACCAAAAAAAAAAATTTTTTTTTTGCGAAATTTGTAAACAAAACCTACATCATTAGTTTACTCACATCATATACAAAAACATTTATTATGGTAAGTATGAACTTAAACGCACAAATATCGGAGATATTTACAAATATATTCCTGCGGCCATATACTTCATATACTACTTCATATACTATAACCTACAAGTGACGTCATTTGTAGGTCGACTTTAGTATGGAGCGTTTTTAGGAGGCTCGCGAAATTTTTTATAAAAATCGCTGTACCTTTGAAAATATTGACTTTTGATATACGGTTTCTTCTGAGAAGTTACTCATATTTAAGAGTACTATTCATTTATGCAATAAAAAAAATTAGTCCGATTGCCTATTACTACAGAATTACAGATTGATCAGATATAATCGACACACGTTTCAAAAATCAATGATCAGATATAACCAATGCAGCGTATTAAAAAGCATTAGCACAGTGTAGGCTGGCGTGGGCGCAGTCCGCGACCTGGATCCCATCGCCCGAGGGTGTGGTGAGGTCATGTCAATTGTGGTCTGTAGAGCGAAATTGTGTACATGGTATAGTCAAGTTGGGGATCACGATATGGGGCTTATAAATTACAGCCAGCACCCGCAGTATGCTGCATGACCACCGTAGAATTGGGTATGTTTACTGAAGAATAGACAAAATGTCAGGACAAAACTACGGATTTTCGAAACACGATGGTCTTGTAGATCATTAAACTGTAATATTCACCGCTAATGCAATAGTAACAATTAAACCAAATACGAAAGCTAAAAGCGCTCCGTTGAAAGGAATTATAAAATCCATTTCAGACATTCAGGTCACCCAAATGGTTTACCCAAATGGCACTCTACGGCACACAATTCTACAAATATCTTCAGGCGATGCCATATTATATTCACTTTTATAGAGCAGCGCATGCAAATCCATATTTGTTTGTCAAAATTTATCAGATTAAATTTGGTCAATTTATTGTTTGCACTTACGACACAGTAAAACATATTATAATGTGGTAGCAAAACAAGTAATAAATAACACAACTTTGCCACAACAGTCTGCTTGTTATATATGTCACCGTAAAATTGTAAAATAACTAGGTAATTTGTAAATAACGAGATTGTAAAAATATGTCGAAAGATTAAAAACTATATAATTATAATCTAACGAAACATAAAGTGTTAAATGGATACATTTTATCGCATTCCTCGAATTCCATGTAGTTTTTATAACGCCCCATATATATCTAATAATTAATATTATGATTTGTTACCAATTACCGTGTTATCGTAAGGACATCTAAACCGTTATTCCGTAAACACGTCAAAATAGTTTCATACCCTGTAGTGAAATTAACATTAGCTTCGGTTAAACTGAAATTTAACTGAGGTTTGGCACGGTAGTTGAGTAAATACTGAATAGTATACAGATTTAGTGTGAGTCTTTATTAACACCCGATTAGCTGTGAAATTCCTGGGCTTTCTGTGATAATGATACTAAACAGATTTCACCGCTAATGAAAAGGTAATTAAATTAGAACTTATGTAGTTAAATCAATGATTTCGCAGACGACTTCTTCTGAACATCGATATGGTCTTGACTTTTATTGAGTTCTAATACTGTTTTCAACAAGTTCTCTCAATTTTAGCCGAGATAAAATTAGGTGACACCTCTGTCTGCAATCTTTTAAACCGAAGACCACCAATTTAATAGCAGATCTGCAGCAGGTCTAAAATTGTTACATTGAGTAAACCGCACCGGCTGTTTTCTTTTAACAGAAAAGCAATGTTCCAAAGTCTCGCTAAAACTCGAGAATTCTGAATTGCTGGACCGATTTGACTTATTTTGGTCTTGAAATAAATGTGGAAGTTCAGGTGAGATTTAAACGTTGAGAAACATTGGAAAAATGCGGGGAAAATACTAAAAATGACGATTGACTTTTCCCATACTATTGTGTACAATTTGTCAAGTACATATTTATAGGTATGTTCAGTTTACCTATTTGGTTTAATTAAAAAAAATGGCCAGGTAGTTGTAGTTGTAGATGTAGTGTAGGTTGTAGGACGTAGGTGTAATTATTTAATTAATCTAGTTCATAGTTAAGAGAGAACAACGTGTCTCGGGGCAGCTAATCACAAATAAATCCGATATCACTGGAGAGGGAGACCAATGGGTCTCTTCCAGTCAGACAAGTCGTCACCTTTGTGCTTCTAGTAACTTCTCAGAAGGACGTTTTAGGGGGTTTTCCGACTGGCAGTGGACGACGCGACATGATTGCACACCAGTCAGAAAAGTCGTCACCTGCTAGTAACTTCTCAGAAGGATGTTTTAGGGGGTTTTCCGACCGGCAGAGGACGACGTGATTGCAATAATGGATCGTCAATAATAATAATCAATAGCCGGTGTAGACTAGACGGTTAAAATTCACGAGCCGCGGGCACGTAGCGGGAAACCCGCAGCCAAGGTCTTCGTCTTACATAACATACAATATGTCTAAATCGTATTATGCACCAAGTCCGATTGCATTGCGATTTGCGACAAAGGAATGGCATGAAATTTGGTATATTACTTTTAATTTGGCAACTAACAAACTACTTTAAGGCCGACCTTGCCTTTATTTTAAAATACCTATTCATATTTTACACGATGGGGTAAAATGAAAAAAAAAAATCATCCCCCACTTCACATGTATGGAAAGGCAACCCTAAAACGTAAAATTATTAAGTATTATTTTATTGTGGCAAAACCGAGATCTATACAGAGTCTTTAACTATACCAAAATTATTCATCTATTTATATTTATAAGACAGACAGACGGACGGACAGAGCGAAACTATAACGGTTCCTCAAGTATTACGGAACCCTAAAAATGCGTCTGCGTCTTATTGGTACCTACTACCTAGTCTGTTATCTTACTATATTATAAATGTAAGATTGTGAGAATGGATAGACGTTTGTTACTTTTTCACGCTAAAACTGCTGAAGGATTTTGATGAATAGACCATTGTAATAGATATAATATGTATATTTTTCTAGCGCTGGGGTAGTTCATAAAGTATTTCTTGCTATATGAGGATAAAAATCCAGGATATATCGAATACAACTACTGTACTGTAGGTAGGTACTTAGTAATTTACATTTAAAACAAGCTTCAACATCAAGTTGGACAATTTAAAGGCCAAAAAAGCGAGACAAACGCTCGGAATGCCGCGATTTCCGCCCGGGCACTGTGTGGCTCTAATTAACACAAAAAGGAGGCACACACTTCCATACGAAATGTTAACACTTGACCTTTACCTTCCAGTTCGGACCCTCCGCAAGATAAATGATCTACAACTCGTCTGCAAGTTTAACGAAATATGGATTCTACAGAGACTTTTAAATATACTATTTTGCAATTATGTGCTATCAGGGAATTTTTATAAGCAGGTTGGCTGTTGTCATATTTTTTTTCGAACATTAATAAATATTATGGTATCAAACTGACATTGTCAATTCTATAGTCTAGATCCGCTATCCCCCAACCCGCGGCCCGCGGGCCGCATGCGGCCCGCCGGGCCTTATCTGCGGCCCGCGTGAAATCTGTCAAGTACGAGTGGACTTGCGCACTAATGGTTCCGTACCATTTTAGGAAAAAAATAGACAAAAATTGTATATTTTATGAAAACCCCTTTTATATTAATTTTTATTTTGAATTATGTATGTAATATGTATTGGAGTATTTTGTATCTTAGTAATTTAGTATCTTGTGAATATTTAAAGTAGTGCCATTATTAACATCGACCAAAAAATGACAAAAAATCGCGTTTTGTTGTCATAAAAAGGGCTTCTCCTTATATTATTTGTTTTATCTTGTTTTTTAGATTTAGATTTAGACAGCTCGACACCTAAAACTTCTATTTTCAACTCTATTGTATTAGCACCGAGTTCTATTTTCAATGCTCAGAATTCTCTACGGCCTTCCGGAATCCGGTGCATATAGTCCCTGCCTTAAATCGTTAAATTTAAACAACGTATTTTTTTGCCCCTAAAAATTTTGGTTGCGGCCCGCGACACCAGGAGTATAACGGGTTTGTGGCCCGCGTAAAAAAAAGGTTGGGGACCACTGGTCTAGATTGTAAAACAGGTCATCTACTGAAGATGACGTATTCGATAATTTCGACGGTGAAGTTCCAAATCAAAAATGTATGTGATTTGACATCATGAGTCATGACATAAGTCATCGCTAAGCGACATGTCACTTAGCGATGACTTATGTCAAACCCCAATACATTTTTGATTTCGAACTTCGTCGTCGAAAATATCGAATACATCTTGAGTTTGGTATCCCCCACACGTCTCGCTTAAGACAGGATGCGGTCAACTTTGATATTCAGACGCAAATCCGTACGGAGGTAATATTTTACGTTCAAGTAATTTAAAATACCACTGCTGTAGTGTTATGCAAAGATATATTGCAATTTACACACCTCTTGGGGTAAATTTCCGTTGTTTATACGGGGTGTATTTAACTGACTTTAATGTTATGTATACCTATTTATAAAAAACTTAAATTTTTGAGGGATTTAAAAGAAATAATAAATGACAAATTATGTAAAACTAGCTTTTATCCGCGGCGTAAATACAATATCCCCCAGGAACACTGTACTTCTTCGGGATAAAAAGTAGCCTATGTGTTAATCCAGAGCTCAAAATACTACCATATCAAATTTCATCTAAATTCGTTCAGTGGTCTAGTGGTTAGAGCATTGGCTCTCGACTCGGAGGTCGTGGGTTCGATTCCCACATTGGAACAACAAAAATGTTGTTTCCAAGTTTGGTTAGGACAATGCAGGCTAATCACCTGATTGTCTGACAAGAAAGATGATCCATGCGTCGGATGGGAATGTAAAAGTCGTACTTGCGCCTGATCTCTCGCCAGTCGTGTCGGTTATCCCTCCCACTGCACAAATGAGAGTAAAGGGAGAGAGTGCTCTTGTGTACTGCGCACACACTTGGGCACTATAAAATTACTCCTGCGCAACCGGCCTGGTTTCAATGAAACCGGCCACCGTCACCGATATCGGTCTGGGGAGTTATTATTATTATTATTACAAGGTTCACTAATGTTTCATTGTAATTAAAAAGATAAATGACAGCGATTGCCATCGGTCCTCCCTTCTATCAGTATGTGTACGTCTCGCCATCACTGAGGACAGTATTCAGTATTCATGTAATGTGACGAGGGCCACCCGAGGGTCCATTCAAACGTCCATCAGTCGACAAAACCGGCGCCTGCGCGGCTGACAGCACGACACGGCTCTCGACCTACTGTGGGACCGTCCATTAATCACGTGTTTTTAACAACTTTTTAGACCCCTCCCCTCCCCCTGGTGATACGTGGTGAGGTTTTATACTACCCCCCCTCCCCCACCTAAGATCACGTGTATTTTTTTTTTACATAGTAAGCAGGTCATGTTTGAAGAAAAACTTTAACTTAAAAAACAATAGGGTATTTTCCAAGTTTTTGAAAAGTATGTCAAATTGTTCCTAATACCAAAATACATTAGCAGTTTGAACCATTATTTGTGAATTTCTTTCTTTTCCTTGCAAATTAGCCTAAAAGTTTAAATTAATATTATAGGCGCGAAAACGCTATAATGTGTTGTCATGACGTCATATTCTTGTGACATTGTAACTGTCAAGTGTTAAGTGTCAAATTACACTGAAAATACTAAATCCCAGAATACCTACTATTTACGTTTTTAAATAAATGTTTTAAGCCTATTAAAAACATTAAAAATACATTTTATAAATGGTGCGTAGTGCCAAAATGCACTAATACGTCTATTAAAACACCGGGGAAAATCTTTGTGACCATACCAAAGAACACTGAAATGCGAAAAAAAGTGGCTATTACTCGCTGACGCTTATCGTAAATGATTCGATGCTGGCTATTTTTTATGGAAATCGGGAAGACATTAATAAAAGACGAAGAAGTACAAGAATATGACGTCACACTCCAATCTCGTGCGTTTTTAGTCACGTGGTCAAACGTGAAAAATTAATAATTTTATTTTTATATTTTATAAAAATCATATATATTTTTGTGTAAAAAGTTGGTTAAATTGGTTTAAATAAATGTTAAGCGATAAAATATCAACAATCTGATGTATATTTTCATCACAGGATAATACCCTATTTAATCGAATAATTTAAGCAATTAAAAACTATACGAGTCATTTGTCTTGTAAGTATTTAAACAACACTACGAATCTACAACCAATCATAAATTCGGTATGCATAGACTAGATTCGAAAATTAATACACGTGATGTCTCCTTATACCCCCTCCCCCCCTTGGTGATACTTGGTGATTTTTTTTCGGACCCCCCTCCCCCTTTAGGCATCACGTGATTAATGGACGACCCCTGTACCGTGAGAGTGGTGACACGTGCGCTGGTCAAACGCTGCGATTTTTGGACAGTATTTAAGCAATATGTATAACTTACCGTGAGCAATATGTTAAGAGCTCAGACCATGGAAATACCTGACAAGTATGCTGTGAAAAGGACCATCTTATGTGAATGACTAAAAAAAGTCAGCGAATCGGACACAACAGTTTGGTGGTGGTGTTGCTGAGTAAAATATATTGAATATTTCGGGGGTAGGAGAGCATTAGCTTCAGCGATAGAGAAGAGAGGGGTTCTGCAATGCGTGTGCATGATTCGTGTGTACGAGGGTGTATAGAAAATAACTCCCCACACCGATTTCGGTGACGGTGGCCGGTTTCATTGAAACTAGGCCAGTTACGCAGAATATATTATTTTATAGTGCTCAAGCGTATGCGCAGTACACAAGAGCACTCTCTCTCTTCCTTTACTCTCGTAACCCAGTGGGACGGATAACCGACACGACTGGCGAGAGATGAAGCGCAGGTCCGACTGTTTACATGCCCATCCGACGCACGGATCATCTTCTTTGTCAGACAATCAGGTGATCAGCCTGCATTGTCCTAACCAAACTTGGCAACAACATTTTTTGTTGCTCCAATGCGGGAATCGAACCCACGACCTCGGAGTCGAGAGCCAATGCTCTAACCACTGGACCACGGAGGCTGTATGTTGCAGTGTTAAACACTAGTTATTACAATAGAATATACATTTTGAACGCGAGCGTCGTCGCGTTTTCCGCCGATGTGTCGCTACACCGTGATCACACAATTGTCACGGGGGATCTTGCCAAAGACATTCTGTTGAATTGTTTTCTGTCTGACATGTGAGAGTTTTGTTACAGACCGGAGGCCTTGGCAGCGCGGCGTGATTTAAATGACACATTTAACACGGAGACGAAAATGGCTATATGGTTTTGCTTTAATGTGCATTGTACACTCGTGTAACATTTTTATTAGGCATGTATTTCAACTTGCGACAAAACAATTACATTTTGAATGTGAAAATACCCAATATTGAATACTAAATTACCAAGTTGGCGAAAGAATGTAAGAAACAAAAAAATTACAAATCTGGTGACTGTATTATTTAGTCACCAAATTTGTAATTTTTTTGTCACTGAATTTTCCAAACTGGCAGACAGATTATATTTTAGCGAACAAATAACCATCTTGGCGACAATTTGTGAGAACACATTTCATTTAAGAATAGGCACATATATTTTCCCTGATGTAGGTAACTCAAAAACCATACTAGCAGCGAAACGAGCGCACACAAAAAAACATAAAGGAGCGTACAAAATTCCCAATTTTTTATTTTTCTCGGTTTTAGGGGGGTGTAGCTTATTGTGTAGATTAATTTTGAAATTTAAAAATGGCGGATATTTATTTTTCGTAAAATTGATATGGGTGTCGTTTACCAGGTTTTTGGGAGTGCTGGATACGAAAATGACATTCGTTTCGAAATTCCAATATGGCGGACATACTTAATTTAATAAAAATAATATGGGTGTCCTTTTATTGGTTTCTGGGGGTGCTGATTACAAAAAAGTCATCCATTTTAAATTTCCTTAGTAACCTCATATTTTCGTCATGATGGGACAAAAAGAAATTTGAAAATCCTGAATTTTCCAACATTTCTATAGCTTTATACATTCCTAGTATCTCAATGTAGAGCATTTACTTCTTTTTTTATAAAATTGATTCTATCTCGGAAACGGTGCATCCTATTGAAAAAATAATGAAAATTTCGTCCCCTTAGAAACCTCGCAACATCATATTTTCTTCATGATGGGAGAAAAAAAAATTCGAAAATCCTAAATTTTCCAACATTCCTATAGCTATAAACATCCGTCGTGTCTCAATCTTATTGAAAAAATAATGAAAATTTCGCCCCCCTTAGGAACCCTGCAACATCATATTTTCTTCATGATGGGAGAAAAAAAATCGAAAATCTTGAATTTTCCAACATTTCTATAGATTGATACACCCTTCGTATATTAGTACAGCATTGCCATATTTTTTTCTATAGTCGCTTCTATCTCAGAAACGGTGCATCCTACTGCAAAAATAATGAAAATTTCCTCCCCCTTACTAAACTAGACATCGCATATTTTCTTCATGAATGGCAGAAAAATTCATGAATCCTGAATTTTGAAAAATTTCTATACATAGCTGGTACCTTGAACTACATAACATACTGTAATAATAATCATCAATCCTAATTAGCATCCCCAAGATCTTTTAATTTAGTAATCATATTCATTTTACGAATATTGAATATTCTCAATTTTGGAAAATGAAATTGGAAGACAATTTTGTAATCAGAACCCTCAGAAACCTGAAAAAGGACAACCTTATTAATATTAATAACAAAAATATACGCCATTGTGGAATTTCAAAACAGATTTTATTTTCATATTATTCTGCACCCCCAGAAACCTAGAAAATGACACCCATGCCAAAGAAAAACATTCTCTAACAGTATCCAAAAATAGGATTTTCCATAGCCTGCAAATTGAATTTTTAGCAGCCATTAATTTATCAACCAAATCTGGTTTTATAGCGGCTTATATGGTATAATGGTCACCAACTCGGAAATTAAGTCACCAACTTAGAAATGTCGGTGATAATTTGGATTAAATTTCGCCTCTTTTTATCTGTCGACTTTTGAATTTTTTGTCACCCGAGTGTTTTCGCCAATTTAGTAATTTAGTCGCCAACATATTAATTCGCTGCCAAATTCAGTAATACAGTATGCTCACGTGCAGCCGCCAACTTATTTTTTGTTTGCTCGATTAATTATATCCCTTTTTATTATAGATAACAGATATTAATTTTTATTTTGACTTCGAACACTAGGCGTATTAATAAAAAAATAAAAGTTAGGCCAGGTTGGTCTATGCCTCTTTGGTTAAATATAAACAGTGCTATACAAAATCTTGTTCATGTAGACTAAGAAATAAAAACAAAGCATGTTACTGTCTCAATCAAAATACACTTTTAATCTGGACGCGATTCAGATTATATATGTACCTATAAAAATTGAATATAATTTTGCAGACGCGTGTATAATCGCTAATACAGCGCCAAGTCGTAACTGCGCTTAACGATTTACAAATGTTTAAAAGTTCCATTAATTAAGACTGTATTAATTTATTGTTATTTTTAGGTCGATGACGGATCGAGACAGATGTCGTTGACCTCATCAACGTTTATCCGACAAATAAAAAAAAATAACGACAAAAAATGTAAAATGTATCCGACTGTCTTAATTACTTTGGGAATATAATTGTTTATTTGGCAGTATACGAGTACATGATAAGCTCGAGTATTTTTATAAAGCGGTTAAGGAACAGTTATGTGAGGAATAATAAAGGTCTGCATTATTTGATTCGGATGATACCTCATCTCTTCTTGATGATCTTCGATACAATTTGGAAAATAAATTGTATTTTCCAAATTGTATCGAAGATACAAACATTTTAATGTATTGAAGAATGAAGACCTATTTGGGAATGTGCCTTGATTGCTAAAGAATGCTGGTTAAGTAGAATAGTTAAAATAAGAACGATTCTAATTAACCAGCGTTCTTTAGCGACCAAGGCAAATTCCCAAATTAAGAATGATAATAAAAGAGGCCATAGGGAATTTGCACCATATTAAGATACAATCAAAACAAAAACCTCTGCTGTAGCATATTTTGTTCATAAGCGGTGTTCATCTAATTATCTGTCTGCTTGTTACTTATTCCATAAAGAATACGAATAAAAAGCTCGTCTAGCCAACCGGAATAATAAAAACTGGGATATTACAATACAATATACAGACAGGTATCCATATTGTGTCATGCATAATTCAAGAGGAGGCGAGGAAGCGGAGATGCAGGATCCGGTGTATGGAACAAGTCAATACGTCAGCGTTCATCTTGTTTCTTAAGTTATTCACTGAGAGTCTTTTCTGACTAGAATAAGGAGTCCACAA
Organism: Glaucopsyche alexis; assembly: GCA_905404095.1. Taxonomy (NCBI): domain Eukaryota; kingdom Metazoa; phylum Arthropoda; class Insecta; order Lepidoptera; family Lycaenidae; genus Glaucopsyche; species Glaucopsyche alexis. Next base: position 2,459,639 of record FR990060.1, read on the forward strand.
ATTGTTTGACATTAAGTAAAATGGTCTCCTACAATGGAAATTCTACATTTGACCATATTATGCTTTGAGAATTCAGTTAGAGCGAGTTAGATAGCAGTTTATAATATTATTGTTGCGTTGTAGCTTGTAAGACATTTTTTTTGGAAAATTAAGGCCTACTTTCGAGCCATATCTATATAAACCTATCATACGAACAACGCATTTCAAGGCATCAAAATTACTCTAGTAAACACGACTATCTGAAAGCGCCATCGTAAAATGTTGTACAAGTAGGAAAAACCACCAAAGTACTAATGTTTATTACTACTAAAACCAGTTTGACTATTTTAACGATCAACAAAACAAAGATTCCTAATTACGTATGTAAAAAAAGCAACTCCATTCCTCACATTCTGTACGTTAAAGGCGACGAGGAGTGGCTAATAGCCCGTACTTGACATAGCTAGATAATGGCGTTGCATAATGCTAGCGCTAGGCCATTAATTAAACTAATTTCTCCGCTGAATATCATTACGGGCACATCTTACGATCCGCCCATTATAGATAGCTAGATGTGATTTCCTGTGACGTTTTCTTTTGAATTGTCTAAGGGTTGCCTATGTAATCTTCCTAAAAGGGCATGATAGAGGTCCTTTGGTTATATGACTTGAATTATGTAGGTAGTTGCAATAATTGTTTTGCAACGTAGCCCAGTCAACGGTATATTTTGCGAAGTGAGCTTCAACTGAGGAGTTAGGGATACGTATCCCTTATTTTTTATTTGGAGATCTCTGGAAGTTATTTGTCAGTGTCATCTCGGCTGGATGTACGTTTAGCCAAGATACCGAGATAGTAAACGCGATAACCGAGTAACTTTTGCCGAGATGTTCACCAATCATCAGATCAGTATTAAGCAAGGGGCTCAGCTGCTGGTAAGTGTAAACAAGTCGTAATCTCGTCTAACCCAGTTCGCTAATAAAGGCGATGTGGTGCAACTAAACTGTCGCAGGGTAAACACATCTCGTTTCATTGAACGAGTCGAAGCGAATTTCACTCGGAAAGTTAGACATACGGTCAATAACATTGTGGTTGAATGGTGTTAAATGTCAAAAAAGTAACAGATTTTTATACTACTACATACGAACTCGTCGAAGCTACATAGCCGATGTGAAAATAAATGGTGCTTGGAGGCTGGAATAGTGTATTTCTACCCGACTAAAGATGTCATCATGTCACACCAATACGCTTGGTGTCAGAATACGGATGGTCTAGGTCTACGGTTCGTTTAAGAACCTCGCTGGTTCAATCACAAGGCAATGGCACTCGAAACTTCTGTTTGAGGTATGCAATATGTTTGTGTATCGCTCGATAGTAGTCGATACTCTTCTCTAATGAAGCGTAAAGCGACACTCGTTCGTCTTTAGTTACTGCTACAACTTACAAGTTGCCAAGTTAACCACATTGTTAACGAACTTGCAAGTATTCTCTACTGCGAAGCGCATCTCAATATCAACTACTACACAAGGACGATATTTCACTAACTAAATCATAGGAAATATAAGAGCGACTCTACACATCTATCATTTTTTGATATTATGTATGTAGGTAGGTACATTTAACGGACAAGCCATACACCATAGAATCGATCGATCGATTGGATCAAATCGACTGGATGAGTGCCATATTGAGATAACAGTATAGACTATAGACCGTCAAGCCAATCTACGCCCATACGGTCACGGTCAGTTCTACTTGATCCAATCGAACTGATCAAGCCGATTGGACGATAGATTGGATGGTGTACGGCCTACACTAGACAAGTAGACAGTAGACGTATGTATGAAATACCAAAATTGATGATGTTAAATGACACAGCATCTGATAATGGGCAAAGGAAGTACGAAAAAAGTTTATGTGCTCGACATACTACCATGCCGTTGCACGTTCCGGTTGCCGGGTAGCAGCCGATGCCGGTAGTCGGTCGCGAAGTGTATGGCCATGTCCCACAGCTTTCACACGTACACCGGTACATGGCCATACATATCGCGACCGACTACCCGGCACCGGCTACCCGGTAACCGGGACGTGTGCAACGGCACTCACCGTCCTAAACCTCAAAGATCTACTTAGAAATAATCTTCTTTATAATATAATAAAAATAGATTGCAATTCCAATGTTGCGCTAAAACTTGAAAACGGCTGGAATGATTTGGATAATTTATACTAAAGTTAACAGCAGCGCCTGAACTAGGATAAGTCCTGTGTTACAGGCAAAAACTAGTGCAGATACAAGGAATTTACACTTATTGACATATCCAAGTCCTTGACAGTTAATATTTGAGCAATTTCCGTGCTCAATCAACTTTCAACGATACACTAAATATCACATATCCTGCGACTGCGCAGTATAATGTGCGAATTATTCAAATCGCCAGTTTATATCATCCTGTGGATCGGTACCACAGTCCACATCATAATCACGTTCTGATATCCGCCCGGCGGATGTCGTTTACTTTATTTCGCTTTTTATGTTTGGTAAATTAGTTATTAATAAATTGACAAATGTAGCTAACAGTGGCGAAGGCTGGTTCTCCTTCACAGGGAAGCTCCAGAGTCTAGCCTGTATAATAAGTAAATAGTTAGTAGGGATAGGATGAGAGTCTTCAAAAGGTAAGTGGGAAGTGAAGCCGATAGAAATGGAGTTATAGGAACCCCACACCACTGAATTACCGTATTATTTATTGTTTTAAATTACGCATTTGTCTTTCATTACTTTTTAGAGATAAACAAGCAGCTCCATCGAGATTTGGCTAGTTTTTTACAGAATGTTTTTGGTGGGATGTCATTTAAGGTACGCAGAAATTGTACCAATTTTAAAATTAAACCATGCCGCGAACATATATTATTGTAAGGCTAAATTAACGAAAAAGTAACAAGAGATTTGTAAAAGATACTGAGATTTACCACATCTCCTTTTAATAGTGTAGATAAGGCTTTTACAGCGTAACCCCAAAATGTATTTAGGGTTCCAAGAAAACGGATAACGGTACACATAAATAAAGGGTAAACTCGGGAATTCCCTACGGTAAACGACGGGTAAAGGGGGGCAAATAAATAGGGCCATCCCGAGCCGTTTACCCGGATAATTTATCTGTATAACCTCCACTAGTGTGTAAGGTCCCGGGTATAAATTACTATTGATAATTGCGGATATGGGTCAAGTTTTTACGTAACATGTTTCTGCTACATCCCATTTAATTGTGTACAATGTACCTACATAATTAGGAGCGAATTACGGACATTATATTTCTGAGTATGTGTAACGTTTAGATGTCTATTTTATTCTATAATATTATTTAAGTTTCTTCCTTTAAACGTACCGGTTTTATTTTTATGCATATTTAGTTGCGCAGTAATGATGTTTGACGTGATAAAGTCTCTTAAACCTCTGATCAAAGGTTGTACCATAATACGAATTACGAGACCCATAATTCACCCCTGGGGGGTACAAAGTGCACCGTCTCGCGTCGTCAGCAGAAGGGTTGAGGGGCTATTGTCTGTTTATTAGCCTGGGGAACAATTTTCCGGGGGAGATAGATGGAATACCGTATTTTTCATGTGCGATCACGTTCCCGGCTGGATGTTCGTGTCCATTAGTTCGAAAGGGTTACATTGAACGTGTGTAATGACTTGTTTGGGTTAAAATAGCGCGAATATTTTAGATAGGTACTGCAAAGTATAGATTTCGGAAAATAAATATAGGCACACTTTATTTGCAATTTAACGTTTAGAAAATACTAGTGCATTACTACCTACTAATAACTATTAGTAGGTAGTAATATAGAGCACAACACATACATCTGTATAGCCTACAGATAATAAACTTTAAAAAAAAAACAGGCCTTTTCATCCGTTAATGGATGATTTATACAGTATTTATAAATACTTCAGTGCCTGGGACAGTTGGTTTTTAAATGTCATATGGTTGCCAAAGCACATACGGCATTCTCACAACATAGCCTAGTCCAGAGGAATGACTGGTCAATACGTCTGGAGCCAACTATGTGTGGGTTTCCTTACGATGTTTTCCTTCACTGTTAGAGCGTCCGTATAATGTACTTGAGATCTGAAAAAGTCTCATTGGCACACGCCACAACCTGGGATTCGAACCTGCACTCTTTCGAGTGCAAACCAAAAGGTCTACCCACTAGGCCACGGACCTCTTCACAGATAATAATGGTACGAAATTCTTCGTGCGCGAGTCGTCTGTCATTTCTATAGAAAAACGGTTAGCAACGTCGTTTTACTGTACCTAGGGTTTGTTTACCCAATAGTCGCAAATAATATCTCATGTACCTATTAGCTCTTGACACTGCACTTTACCGATTCGGCTATTAAATTTTCCCTATCTAACACGAAGCAATTTCTTGATATCTCCTAAACCGCGTAACGTTCTCCAGAGTACGAATACCCGACCTGACCCCTCCCGGAGACCCGTAAAAATATTCCACGTGTGCCTTTAATCCCCCTTCCTCCTTCCTCTCGCCTCTCTAGGTGGGTTAGCTCGGAGTTACTCGCGGGGGTAGTCGGAAACTTTTACGTCTCCGACCGTGAATTAGTTATGGCGACCTGGGTCGACTTTTACGACGCTGAGTGACATTTACGTGCCGCTGGCGTATTGGATGTGTTTGCCGAACGAAAATTATTAATGTAAGACCAGAGGGGCAATTCTGCTAAATAAAGCCTGCATTAATACAATTACAATCAAGTCCCGATACGCTTATACTCCCAATAGGTGTTTTTATGAACGTTAAACCAACGTGAAACGCGCTCTGATTGGTCGAAACTCATAAAATCCGTTCACGGTAACATGACGCTACACTTTCAATCCAAACAAAGTGAAATTGACTGTTTAAATTGTCTACTTTAAATACGAGAATTGAGGTTCAGGGTTACACGGTCAGTCTGGCATCAGTTCAGTCCATCTGCCATCAGCCTGATCCAGACTGACGAAAGAATGATCGTGTGACCGTGTGATTGACGGACTGATCATTTTTTATTATGTACTTTCCGGCCATCATTCTGGCGTCAGTCTGAGACTGATGGACTGAACTGATGCCAGCCTGACCGTGTAACCCTAGTCTTAGTTTCATTTTATTTAAGTATTAGGTAAAACACGTATACCATCCTATTACCAATTTTTTTTGCAATTTCTTAACGCTGCTATTGATTACAATAGAGAAACACACAGCTGTTGAGAATCGCAGGTATCAATAAACAATAAATGTATTCTCTAAAATAAGACCTCAAAAAATAAAGTTATTTTACTTTATCGTAAGCAAACTTAGAGAACGCTTCTCCACGCTCCTAGGTCTACGTGCATCCATATAAAATATGTAAAGCTAAATGTTGGGGAGTTTACAAACGTAGTAGAAACTGAAGAATTAACGATTGAACAGAGGCGTCCGAAGGCACTACACTTTGTATCCGTTTAAAGTTTTAAGTCGAAATGGGCGAATGCTTTTTGGGGTGGAAATACGTTTTCCGACGTCTGACTTAAATGTCTTACGCTTTACCCTAGTTCAACATTTCTTTTGTTTGCTGACTTTTAAAAGAATGGCTTTTGACTTTTCAAATGGAATGTATCTAATGCCGCGTCCGCACGTTTGCCACTTGCCGCAAACTCCAAACCTCCACAAACGCTTGACTTGAAAAAGGGAATCAAACGTCGCCATCCGCACGCTTGCGAGTGAGTTAATGTGTTCTGAACAGGCAAGCATGACGGACGTTGAGCTCGTAGGTATCGGCTGTAGCATTTGCTTTGAGTTATTTTTATTCTAAAAACAACAGCCTCCGTGGTCTTGTGGTTAGAGCTTGGCTCTCGACTCGGAGGTCGAAGGTTCGATTCCCGCACTGGGATTATGAGAGTAAAAGAGAGTGTGCTTTTTTGTACTGCGCACACACACAGATATCAACTAAGTATCGTTGTCTGTATTACAATCGATAATAATAATTATTAGCATACGCGGCTTAACATTCCGCTGATCTCAAGCTTCGCCACTGGTATACCTACTTAGTAAGCTCATCGTACTAGATATGAGCGCCGATGGGCGGTAGGTCGGCGGCGGCGCGCCGGCTTTTTTGGGTCGGCGGCGGCGGCGTCGGCGGCGTGACCTTGAAAGGGTTGAAATTTGTACTTGGTAGTAAAAAAAAACTGTAGTTTACTTTATTTATTGGGTAACATACAATTACAATGCAATACAATTTATGGAACTTTTGCAGTGGTGAAAAAGACACTACTTTGGAAGAAACTACCTACTTTGGAATTGGCAGTTAACAGTGCTTTAATTCCAAAGAGCGTAATCACTATAATCTTTTTCTATTTTCGTTTTATAAACGTCCACGTTTTCAAGAACTGACGTCGAAGCCATTTATATAACTGACTGCGTAGGCTCTCTAGTGATCAACCAATAATAGCGGAGATCTCAGCCACACAAAACACGGTACAAAATCTTCCAAACAAGCATATCTGCCTGTAGATGGCACGCCCCCGTAGTCCAGCGCCATCCCGGTTGTCTTTCCTAGATCTGTCCGTAAACCAAATTATGTCCCTAAGGTGAATAATTGGGACCCAGTTCTCCCTAGAAGTTATGAAAACTGGGTATAACTTCTAGAAGCTATGCACCTTGATCATGGTGTCCGATGGCATGACCATGACAGGTCTCTTTAGAAGATACTGTTACAATTGTCCAAGTAGGGTGGAGGCCCGTTTTATCCTACCTGCCGTCATGGCCCTGAGAACAACCTTCTTAGCCTCCATAATATAAACAAGGAATAAAGGAAGTGGAGTTAAGTGAATCAGGGTTTCAAGTAAAGCGGTGGGTGCCGAAGATAGCGCACCCGTGATTATCAGACAGGCCAGCCTCTGCACACTATTTAATGTTTTGATGCAGTTGACCTGTACAGCTTTTTTACTGCGTAGTGTGGCATACTACACTACGTATATGTGACAATCGTTTCACTATAGCTGTGTATAACCAAACATAGCATTGCCTTCGACTTTTTTTTTTACGTGATAGAGCCATGGTTCGGCACGAATGGGCCGGCTCGACCGGAGAAATACCACGGGCTCACAGAAAACCGGCGTGAAACAGCGTTTGCGCTGTGTTTCGCCGAGTGAGTGAGTTTACCGGAGGCCCAATCCCCTACCCTATTCCCTTCCCTACCCTCCCCTATTACCCTATTCCCTCTTAAAAGGCCGGCAACGCACTTGCAGCTCTTCTGATGCTGCGAGTGTCCATGGGCGACGGAAGTTGCTTTCCATCAGGTGACCCGTTTGCTCGTTTGCCCCCATATTTCATAAAAAAAAAGGTCTCATTTAAAGCTGACAATTCTTGGGCAGGATCACAGAGCACATCTAGCCTTTTTCATAATATCCTCTATGTACTTATTTCAATTAAGTCCCATAATATATCTAGGATCACTCCAAAATATTCGACCTCGCTTACAGACGTGGTAGTTTTTCCGAAGAGTATTGGGGTTTTTAGTCCCTTTAACTTCCTCTTATTGGTGTAAGGTATCAAGACTGTCTTATTAGCGTTGACGGTTAGCTTGACCCTTTTGCACCAATTTTGCACCTGATTGCATTAGCCCAGCGACTACTGATGCGCGTTTGCCAACCACTAGTATCGCTAGGTCAGATTATAGCTTGGCTCTCGATTCGGAGGTCGTGGATTTGATTCCTGCATTGGCACAAAAAAAATGTTGTTTTCAAGTTTGGTTAGGCAATGATCACCAAACAAAAGGCTGATCACCTGATTGCCTGACAGGAAAGGTGATCCATGCCGATGCATGCGATGATGGGCAAGTAAAAACTGATCTCTCGCCAGTCGTGTCAGTTATCCGTCCCACTGGATTACGAGAGTAAAGGTAGAGAGAATGCATGTGTGCTCTTGTGTGCTGCGCACATACTAGGGCACAATGAGAATAACTACTGGCCTGATTTGAATGAAACCGACACTGAAATCGGTATGGGGAGCTATTATTTTTATTAGATCGACAGCGTATCCTTATTCATAGAACCTTCTATTCTTCAGTTCTTATAGCAGCCCATTCACTACCAGGGACCACTCGCGGCAGGGACAGCGGGCACTGTGTAATCCTCAATGGCTTTATCAAAGTGGTCTACTAGCTCGATCTACTCGATAAATCAGTAGAATTGCCTTTCTAGTAAGCACATTGTATTTTATGCAGAACTCTTTTGATGAGATAGGTGTCACTTAAGTGGATATCCTCGTTCGTCTCCTCGTTTAAAGCGTGAAAGAAGTAAGGCTTATATGGGTATAATTATATTATGACTTGGGTAATATGTGTTATGACTTGGCTCATAGTCACTGACTGAAATTACACATTATGACTATCCCTCTCGCTCACTCGGCGCGCCGATGTATTTTCGCGGCGGCGGCGGCGCGGCAAAATCGGCGGCGGCGGCGGCGCGCCGGCGCGGCGCTCATATCTACATCGTACACGTTATAAAACTATTGACGTAGAGTCAGTTTCCTGGTACAGGATAACAAGTGACGATCTGGTACAAAAACAGGCCCTATCGCTCGCAAACAGGAAAACTAGCCTCGCGAGTCGCGGGGCGGGTATGTAAAAACCTTTGTCCATTAGACGGCAGAAAGCTGTCCCACCGATATGGCAGCTTGTAAACGAACGCCATATTAGTGATGAATGAAAGTACTGTGTGACCCCAGCCAGCATTAGCATCAGCCACCACCTGAGTAACTAAATACTCAGACGCTACTTAATCTAAGTGACATACATCAATCTGCCAAGCTAAGTTTGAAAATCTTACTACTTGGATTGTATTGATGGTTACACTTTCACGCAAAAACTACTTAACGGATTTTGATTAAATTTGGTATGGTAGTAGTTAAGGCTCTAAGTTCGGCCTACAAAGTAACCTATGTTTTAATCCAGAGGGATTAGCCGTGGGATAGTTTATTTTAGCATTTATAAAATGTGGAGGCTATGCGTTTAAAATTTCAAAAACAATTTTTTTTGGCAATATAAGGGACACCCTTACATACATAGTAGTTTCTGATTGTAAGCTATAACTATTAATTAACATATTGCGATGTTTATAAATGTTAAAATATTACATCATTGACGCAAATAAACAAACACATAACGTACCATCGGTACATGCAGCGCGTACGCGGCTGCGCCTAATCTTGTGAACTTGTCGTTTTCAATAGTTAATTGAATCAGGGCCCAGGGGTTACTTTGCGGAAAACTATAGTATACTATTTAATCCTATTTACTATTATAATTGCGAAAATTGGATAAATGGATGGACGTTTGCTACTCTTTCACACAATAACTACTTAGGCCTTTGCATCCGATAATGGATGATTTATACAGTATTCTCCGAGCGAAGTAACCACTCTTGAAATACTGTAGTGCCTGGGACAGTTGGTTTTTTAAATGTCGTATGGTTGCCCAAGCACATACGGCATTCTCACAACATAGTCAGCCGAGTCCAGAGGAATGAACTAGTCAATACGTCTGGGGCCAACTATGTGCGGGTTTCCTCACGATGTTTCCCTTCACCGTTAGAGCGTCCGTATAATGTACTTGAGATCTGAAAAAGTCTCATTGGTACATGCCACAACCTGGGATTCGAACCTGCACTCTCTCGAGTGCGAACCAAACGGTCTACCCAGGGTCTAGGCTACGGAGCTCAATAACTACTGAACGGATTTTGATGAAATTTCGTATTTCTGGATTAAAACATAGGCTACATTTTATGTGGGATACTGTATTTACGCGAGCGGCTCCGCTCGGGCAAAAGCTAGTTAGTTTCATATCTAGTAACATCCCGTAAGCAGTATGGGAGGAGGGAGGTGCTTTCCGCATGCTTAAATGCGTGCACTCACATTTTTGCTTGCAGGTTGTGGGTATTTTGTCGCAGGATATTGCTAGATATGTAACGTTAATTAAATTGTTGTTTTCAGTCCGCGCGGTCTCATCCCTCACGCGCGATAGACGCATGTGTGAATGTGACACCTCACAGATCGAAACAGGATTATCATCACAAACAGTTTAGAGAAAAGGCTTCAGGCTTTCCACATTTTAGTAGTTGAATGAAATGCAGGACGATCTTACATAATATAATTTGAACTTTATACTTTGAACTTAATCCTTAAGTTTAACAAGTTTTTAAGATTAAATCTCTTTAAGGTCTTTAAGGTCTAAGGCCGAATAACGAAATGCTCATCAAAACGAAGAGCTCTCCTATACACAGGCTGTCGCAGACTCTGCTAGCCGAAGTGGGACACACTCTACGTCTACAGGCTGTATTGCAATATAATATATTATTTATACGGGGTTACAAAACGACGTGCGTGGGTGAGATAACGGCGCAGACGCCGGCGCAGCGATCAATGTCACTATGTAATTATTTACAGCTTGATCCGGTACTAAATATAAATATTAGTAACTGTGACCACAGAAGTCAGTAGCTACAACTTCGATAGTAAACTTTAAGGTTGGTAATCGGTATACAATTATACATAATACATACTTACCTACCCAATTCGGCGTTATAGATCTATGCCTAATTCATCGAACGATTAACTCGCGTTATGCCTAAACGTCATTTTCATCCGTCATTTGGTAAGCATGCGTCAAAAATGCGCGGACGAACTGCACGCTCATTGATTGTAATTATAAATCGTACTTTACGTGCAAAATTCCAGCCCAATCCCATCAGACGTTTGTTGTTGACAGCTATTTAGTATTTACACTGCACTTTACAACCAAACGAACGATAAATCCTTCGGTACTTCACAGCGTCTAGTGTAGGCATGCCAGCTGGTTGTAACATAGGCTACGTTATGTCATGCAGCTGACACGAAGAGATATCTAGATCTCTAGTGACAGCCGACACTTTAAGCTTTGTGACGTTTCGTATGATAAACTATTGCTAAACTGCGCTTAGCGCTCATTTCATTTTAGTCTTTTAGTGCAAAACTGTATAATGTAGTGGTGCCAAAATCTAGGAATTTCCTTTGGACATGAGCAAAATCTTTTGAGAAGCGTAATGCTAAGACTATATGATCCTGAAACCGGCGGGCTCGGAAAAATTCAGAGCACTGAAAATAGAACTAATTTACAATAGAGCTGAAAATCGAACATAACGCAGAGATCTATTTTCAGCGCTGTTTTTTTTTTCTGGCCGGAGCCGTTTCGCGTAATGTAGTCCTAGTCTTAGATAGCATTTACGTAGAGTCAGAAATAAGTTAAAAACTTTTAAATTATTTTGAACAATTGAGATTTTTTTTTTTTTTTATGAAATAAGGGGGCAAACGAGCAAACGGGTCACCTGATGGAAAGCAACTTCCGTCGCCCATGGACACTCGCAGCATCAGAAGAGCTGCAAGTGCGTTGCCGGCCTTTTAAGAGGGAATAGGGTAATAGGGGAGGGTAGGGAAGGGAATAGGGTAGGGCATTGGGCCTCCAGTAAACTCACTCACTCGGCGAAACACAGCGCAAACGCTGTTTCACGCCGGTTTTCTGTGAGCCCGTGGTATTTCTCCGGTCGAGCCGGCACATTCGTGCCGAAGCATGGCTCTACCACGTAACAAACGAATATCTAGTTATCCGACACTTATCAGCATATTGTATGACAGAGCCTAATTATAAGTAAAAAATATACCTAGATACTGTCAGATGAGGCAAAATTCAAAGTAAAAATGTGCCATACAAAAGGTACGTCTCTCTTGCCTAACTAACCTTAGTAAAAAAAACTTTACATGGGACTTATCATCATATAATTATAACATATTGATGTCATTGCTAAAGTGTCTTTAGAGTCGTAGCTTAGTATCTCGATTCTCGAGGTCAGCTATATAGGTCTCGGAAAGCACTTAGAAAGCCACTAATTAAGCAGTTACAGAACGATTGTTGCAATCCAGTTAGTTATCTGACGTCGTTGTTTCTATTAATTGGATATACAATTTAGATAATTGGTAATAGAATACGAATATAAATACGAACGTAAAGTATAGCCGCTTGCCAATTTACTTGGTTACTTATTATTGTACATTTCAATCGAATTATTATGACAATAAAGTCCCAAACGGCAGAATACTGGAACGATAGATAAATTAAGTGACGCTCAAGTAGGGTTACCATATCTCAGGATTTGTCCTGAGATTTCAGGATTTTTCGACTCTTCTCAGGATTCCGGCCGGATTTAGCAAATCTAGTGATAGCTCAGGATTTTCAATAAAACACAGGTTACATTTTAAAGATCTCTCTTATTAAACTACTAAAAATAATTTTCTTTTCGTAACAATTGCAGTTAAAATCAATAACTAATAATTATTTATCAAAGTGAAACAAACTAAAAATAATCTTCTTTTGGTAACAATTGCAGTGAAAATCAAAAAAGTCGCGTAAAACGCGTGTGCAAGATAATAATACGTTTTTGAGAGAAAATTCTCAAGCTGTAGAAAATCTCAGGACTTTTCCATGGAAATCGGGCCTTTTCTCCGGACTTTTGATTTTTTCATCTGGTAACCCTACGCTCAAGTCACATTCTGTCCTTGTCATTTCGGCTAGCAGAAACAGCGACAGACTGTGAATAGTGAATACCCTCCTATTAATCTCTTAATTTTGATTAACGTTTCAATAATCGGCCGTAAATCTTACGCTAGTTTTCTCGACTGTATAGTATATACTCTACTAGTAGACTATAGTAGAGCAACTAGCAAGTGCCAAGTAGGCAAAAATTATATTATATCATTTCGCGTATAAAAATGTAGGTATCGTTGGAGTGACGTTTTTAAATCGGTGTCGGTTGGTGCCAGGCACGGTCGGTCAAGGCTACGTTTTCCCGCTAAAAGCCAGCTAGAGCCGCTAGAGCTAGACTAGCTCGAGCTACAAATTAGCTAATTATTATTAAAGCTACATCGTAGGCGGCTTAGCCGACATATAGCTATTTCAATTCAGCAATACTTAATACATAAGAAGGCATGAAAATACCTTAGGCTTTTGCATACGCTATTGGATGATTTATATACTAATAGCAAAAAGTGTAAAACTTTATAAAAATAATTAATAATAGTCACAACTCGTGACAACAATTTTATTAAACTCGAAACTAAATATGGCTAAAAGTAATGAAATTAGAAACTTTACGATTTATAACAAATTAGACTCTATTGCATCAAATTATCACTTCACAAAACACTTCACAATTAATATCACTTTAAAATTAATACGATTCACTGGTTAGGTCCTCTCGCTTAGACCGTTCGATATTGACTGTGTAGAAATCGGCTGTGTTGAAATCGAAGAGACCTCCCTCCTCTATGAACCGAGAGTGGGGGAACTTGTTCCCTGTTCAGATACCTGTAGTTGTTTATACTGTGCTTATCGACAGCTGCAATGCAGGTGTTTGTTATTCAGGAATACGTGCAATGATAATGACAGCACTTGTTTACATTTTGTCGTTCGTATAGAATTGCTTATAAGTTAAATTTATACAATGAAAAGTAAGTTCAATCTGCATGATTATAAAGTGGATATAGTTAAAAACTCGTAAATATTGAGATCAATTTTAAATTAAACCTAATACGGCCTCTCCTGACGTGTGGCTGCCCTCAGCCACTCTCTTGTTTAAACGGTTGTCATGTTGTCTCTATCTTGGTAAATGGACTACAAGATTGCATTTACTTATCGATGTAATTAACTTCTAGACTCTTATTCGGTTGTGTATTTTTAATACATTTTAATCTGCTGTAAACAAAAAGAATGTTCACAAAAATTTGATACCAAAAATTATCTTTTGTAATGTTAGAACAAGAAAACTCATAACAAAACTATAAGCTACTACGACTCCCTTTCAATTTGAATGATCAGTAAGTCGATTCTGCCAATTAAATCTGTCAGTAAAACAGTTTCAATGCAGTCTTGATATGCTAAAACATCAAAATGGTATTCTTGTAAACGTCAACTCGACGTCAAACGCGCCTTGATTGGTCCAAAGTCCAAAAATCAGTTTATCATATCAAGACGATTCGTTCATAATTCACTGAAAGTAAATTGGAAGTCTTCAAGTTACATACTAGAATTTTAAATGGTTTTTATTTTTACTAGACTTTATAGTTTACAGATTATTTTGTTGTTGCTTGCCTACTTTCCTCTTTAAAGTAAAGCTTTTGACTGCGCTTAACTAAATATAAGCGCAATATAAAAGTGATGTTCTTTCATTTGATCTATACTTCATGATCTGATGAGATTACCTGTAAGCAAATAATCACACCAGAGCTAACATTTAATGCTCGAATAACAGTCGTAAATATGTCGCAGAAAATCAACGCTCAATACTAAATAGCAGAGCCAGTACTCAATGCTAAAAAGCAGAGCCATGCTAAATGCAAATGAGCAGAGCCAACGCTCTATACTGAAAAGTAGAGCCGACACTCAATGCATGAAATTTAACTATTGTCAATGTCTCTAATTCATAAGAATGGTACGTTACCATTCTTCAGGTTCATCTCGTAGTGTAGTCTTGCTTAAATATGACAACACGCAGTTCATTATTATACACGGAAAAGTTTACCGCCAAATCAATAAAGCTTGTGTCATATGCAATTCAGTTTATATCATTGTGGGCCAATTATTGCCAAATACACTATTTCGCTTTAAGCCACTCAATTAAACAATGTCATAACTTTTCCTGTTACTTCCCCTTGTAATTTAACCGTATTTCGTAATGGGATAGCAACAGATGCTATTTTTGATGCATAGTCATAAATGTATAACGACGGAAATATCCGACCGAAACTCACAAATGTCAGACTGCTTTGATACATAGGTAGGTTACCTGAAAGTCATATTAAAATTTCTTATTTATTTATGCTGCTCGGCCTAACCTGACCCTTTAAAATAGTTCTCCCTCAATATTCAACCTGTGGCTACAAACATACTTTTTTCATCATTTGATTGAAAAACCATCAGTTGCTGGAATTACCAAAACTTCATGTAAATTGATAACAGCTATGAAGCACAAATGACAGTGGACGCTAATATTAGTACTCGGTATGTTGTCAGTAGGTTTTTACCAAACCCAAAACTACAAGAGAACAATTTTGGTAAACCATTCTCATAATATGCTGTCAAAGTGTTGTAAAACGAAAGTAATTCTAAAAACTTTTATCCCAAAATAGCATAATATGTGTCATTCGAAAGTTTTATGCAATTACAATTGGATACATGAATTGTCAACAGTAGGTAGTTATCAAAATTACGAAACTTGTTTGATTTCTTTGTATATAAAATTATTGCGACCAGGACCGCGCCGATCCCCGGTAGCGCCTGTGTGCGAAACCCATGAAGCGCCTCTTATTTTTACGAATCTTCATGTTTTAACTTTTCGGTGGCGGCCCGCGGCGCCCTCATCGTCTTGGCGCCTGTGTGCGCCGCACACATCGCACACAGGGGCAGCACGGCTCTGATTGCGACCCTCTTTATTGCTGCCTTTCGAATAAAGAGTCTCACAAACTCGACACTAAACTATAGTTGATGTTCGTACCGTTAGTTAAGAAATCTTTAAACTTATTTACAACAAACATTAATTAATCGCGATCAGAACCTACAAGTTCTGTCTTTACAGAAAACCGCTTACCAGTTTATGACACAATATTATTTTCGGTGTAAAGATCTTTATTTCCCATTAACAGACAATAGCCACTTACATGAGAAAAATAAACTTAAAAGAAAGTTTACAGTGCATTATCAGTCGTCGATTTAAATGCAGGTACATTTAAAAACTTATAGAAGTGAGTATCTTCGCTGCGTAATGTTATTTTTACCCTTATTGGTTCTTACATAAGGCAATACGATATGATTGTCTCATCGAGTTGTGTATGTGTTTGTTTGTTTCTTTGTTGGGAACGTGAGTTGTGTGTGTATTAGTTTGAGTTTTATTTTGTATACGAGAACAGGTACATGTATGATATGTGTTAAATTGTAACAAATCTGCTGCACTTAACTTTAGGTTAATAATTTAGGCGTAGGAATGCACCACGCCACACTATACGCGACTCAACACGTCTGATTCGACTTGAAATGAACTTAATATCCAGTTGCCCTAGACCAAACACAAAATTTAATATTATGTCGTCATAGACCAAATAACACAGATTCAGTTACTAAAGAGACGCACAACAGTGCATGGATTGATACATCTACATAATATATTCCTCCTATAACATTACTCGTGTCTTGAAACTCAAAACGTTAACATCTTTGTCTCGCACATCTCGCGAAAGAAACATGATCTGTCCCGTCCGACCAGCTTTGGGCGAGAACACTGCACAATATGATCATGACTAATAATAACTCCCCACACCGATTTTGGTGATGGTGGTCGGTATCATTGAAACCAGGCCAGTTACGCAGGAGTAATTTTATAGCACTCAAGTGAGTGCGCAGTACATGAGAGCACTCTTTCTTTACTCTCGTAACCCATTACGACGGACGACCGACACGACTGGCAAGAGATCAGGCGCAGGACCAACCTTTTACATGCCCATCCGACGCATGGATCGTCTTTCTTGTCAGAAAATCAGGTTATGAGCCTGCTTTGTCCCAACCAAACTTGGAAACAACATTTAATATTTTAAATCATGACTAATGCCACACCCAAAGTAGGTGTTGATACTACCACTTGATAGTCTCTCGCGTATGCTACGATCAAACGGCGTACTGTGCGTTACCCTTCTGTATCTAAACTGCAATGGATTATATACCCCTTTAGTTTTAAATAAAATAGGAAACAGCAAAGTTATTTTATGAGAGACGGGTAACTAACAGTTGCATCTCGTAATTACTAGTATCGGTTATTGTTCGCGCCTTTAGCGCGCGTTTCGCCACTCCGTGTACCTCCGCGGTACTCGAGGGGCGTGCGGGGGCCCAACTGCAACGGTGCCGACCGGCATGCGGTCGACGGCAGCCACTAGCCACTACACATACATACTCCTCGGCAGCTGAACGAGTACACTAATATTTGTAACGCAAGAATAAACGTCTAATTACAGTCCGCTTTTCATTGATGAATCCCATAGGAGCAAAACTTTGCGTCCTCAACAATTATGCTCAATTTTATAATTGCAATAATCAAATATTGCAAATACGATTTTTAAATTCAAAGAAACACGCAACATCATTTGCGTATGTAAATTTTAAGTAAGTAGTCATAACGTTACACTAAATTCCCGCAAAATGGAATCTCCGTAAACAAAACTTAAAATTTCCGTTTTTAGATAGACATGTATCCCATTTATAAATATTCCTTGTTCCCGCACCCAGTTCACTCAAAAATAGACATGAGTGTAAACTAGGAACAAAACGTGAAATATAATAATCATGGTTCGATCTTACCTTACTTTACACCTTACTGTTCAAAGCACCGATGAGGTGACCCGTAAAGTCGTAAGAACTCGCCGATGAGGCACAGGGTAGCTCACACACTCGGTAGCACGCACACTCAGAGTAGCTACTTTTACCACTGACCTGGTGGTCTTTAGGAACTCATAAACTCACTTTTTTTTTGACTTCTTTTATTCCTTTTGGCCATATTTATTTTTCAGAACGTGATAGGCTGGAGCCGATCGCACTTCTGATAATAGCAAAAAGTGTAAAACTTTATAAAAATAATTAATAATAGTCACAACTCGTGACAACAATTTTATTAAACTCGAAACTAAATATGGCTAAAAGTAATGAAATTAGAAACTTTACGATTTATAACAAATTAGACTCTATTGCATCAAATTATCACTTCACAAAACACTTCACAATTAATATCACTTTAAAATTAATACGATTCACTGGTTAGGTCCTCTCGCTTAGACCGTTCGATATTGACTGTGTAGAAATCGGCTGTGTTGAAATCGAAGAGACCTCCCTCCTCTATGAACCGAGAGTGGGGGAACTTGTTCCCTGTTCAGATACCTGTAGTTGTTTATACTGTGCTTATCGACAGCTGCAATGCAGGTGTTTGTTATTCAGGAATACGTGCAATGATAATGACAGCACTTGTTTACATTTTGTCGTTCGTATAGAATTGCTTATAAGTTAAATTTATACAATGAAAAGTAAGTTCAATCTGCATGATTATAAAGTGGATATAGTTAAAAACTCGTAAATATTGAGATCAATTTTAAATTAAACCTAATAATACAGTATCCTCTAAAACAGTGGTCCCCAACCTTTTTTTTACGCGGGCCACAAACCCGTTGTACTCCTGGTGTCGAGGGCCGCAACCAAAATTTTTAGGGGCCAATAAATACGTTGTTTAAATTTAACGATTTAATAATAGAAAAACACAAGGTAGTTAAAAGAGTGAAACTAAACATTTAAGATGAGATAACGACACAAACTAAAATAAAATAACAAATATGCACTATCATAATTATTATGTTCACTCAGTGAGATTTTTGGAATTGTGAACGCTTTTTCACAACTTTATCTAGATCTGGCTTGTCGCTGCATGCTATCCTTATTACATCGTCCAGGTGAGAATCGGTAAGCTTGTTTCTATACACGTTCTTTATAAATTTCATTTTAGAAAAAGAAGATTCACAAAGGTATGTAGAAAAAAAAAAAGAAAGGTACCAAAGAATGTTAATAAAATTTGGGCACTTCTTTGTAGAGTTTCATATTTTTGAGGAACATTGCTCCAAAATTCTATGTATTCCTTATTCTCCCTTTTTTTCTTGAAATATAGCTTTAACATTGGTATCGTTTTTGAAGTCGATAAATTGATCGAACAACTGGGAAAAATTACAGTTTAAAACTGCAGCCAACTCAGCAATTGTTGCTTTATCCAGATGCCATGAATTTACTCCACTCCACTACGTCCACTCGTACTTGACAGATTTTTAAGTTACAGATTTCACGCGGGCCGCAGATAAAGGCCCGGCGGGCCGCGGGTTGGGGATAGCGGCTCTAAAAGGAGTAACTCTTTAAATACTGTAGTGCCTTTTAGGGAGGGACATGCGGTTTTAAATCTCACAACATAACCCAGAGAAATGACTGGTCAATACGTCTGAGGTCAAACATATGGGGGTTTCCTCACGATGTTTTCCTTCACCGGTTTAATGTACTTGAGATCTGAACAAAAGTTATTGGTACACGCCACAACCTGGGAATCTAACCTGCATCCTCTCGAATGCGAATTAACGGAGCTCTGAAGGCAAGAAAGTAGGTATTGTAACTGGATGAGAATATTATGCTGCGCTCAAACAAAAATAACCTAGGCAGTAGGCATTAGACAGGAGTCTCAACGAAACCAGTTTGCCTCCCTCAAGTAACCAATCTAACAATTCTCAAAGAACAAAGTTAAAACAGCCTCCACCAATTTTGACATTCCAAGATTGATTTTGACGGGAAACTCCGAAAATTGTAGATGGCATTTTAAGAGCTATCAGCAATTCAGCATCTACAAAATTTCCCGATGTACGGTCGTCGGCAAGCTGGTGTACCACTTACTTATTACTATGAGCATAAGTCGTAAAGTTCACTAGCCAGCACTGGCTTGACGGCAACCGTACATTGTACCTACGGTATGGTATGGTCTGGTTTCAACGAAACCGGCCACCAACACCGAAATCAGCGTGGGAGCTACTATGGTATTACACCTAATTTCAGATAAGACAAAGTCTGTAGTTCGCGCTAGTCTGTTTCATTAGCCTAGTGTCAATTCAAGGTTCAAGGCCGGAGTCAACGCTCGCGGATTACAGTTACGACGGAGATCGCAAGTATATTTACTTTGCCAGTTGCCTGTATCACTTCTAAACGGAGCTCATCAGTCTATTCTGTAAGCATCATCATCATCGCCGATCACTATACTTACTTTAGTGATCGGCGATGATAATTACTGTCCCCGGATGCAAAATTCACGGACCTTCGATCAATTAAGGTCTCATACACGTAGGGTGAAGATTCCCTGACTTTACACACAGAGGGTCTCCCGGAATGGACGATTTCACGGGCTTTCGAACAATTTAAGTCTCCTCATACACGTAGGTTTCCTAACTTATAACTTTACACTGAGGGTTTCCCGGAATGGTTGAAAAATTTAAGCCTCATATACGTTGGTTCCCTGACTTTACACTGAGGGTCTCCCGGAACGGCTGACTTCATAGGTCTTCGAACAATTTAAGTCTCCTCAGAGGACATACAAGTAGGTTTCCTAACTTTGCACTGAGGATCTCCCTTCACGGTCTAGGATATTAGTCTTTAGATCGGTCGGTTTTTAGATCGGTCAAGGATATTAGTCTTTTCTGACAGATAGATCTCGTGGATTGATAAATAACAAATATTCTCCGAGGTATAACTCGTGTCTAAAACTGCGTGTAAAAACGTAGGTCCATTTGAATACAACCGAGCCGCTTCGTAATTACTCCGATATCTCACAGTGATAACGCCTCATATTGATGGTGGAATTATTTAGATTATGTTCTAATTACTTATCTTGAAGACCATCCGTCAAAGTCAAAAGGGAAAAGGTTCAAAGCCACAACTAAATATTTTTCTTTAAAGTAAAAAAAAAATGGAGACGAGCTGACATTTAGGCTTTAAAGTTTCAGGGCGTAAATAAATACGAAATATGCAAGACGAGCTGTTTCTCACGGCTCCGCCCGCGTAAATATACTATCGAGAATCCCGCGGGAATACTGTACTTTTCCGGGATGAAAAGTAGCATATGTTTTAATCCAGATCCTAAACTTAAACCATACTAACTTTCATCAAAATTAGTTCAGTAGATTTTGCATGAAAGAGTAACAAACGTTCTTCCATCCATCCTGACATACTTTCACATTTATAATATTATAAAATAAGATAGTATTTAAAATATCTAATATTCTATCCAATGGCTGGTTTTCCACTAACCCATGACTGCTAGGCTGCCCGGGGCTGATGTATGAATATATTATTGTATAGCATTTTTTTCACTTACCGGGCTGGTAAGACACGGTGCCGACTCCCAAGTCCCACCGGCCACCCTGGCGCCGGGCAGATGAGTGGAAAAGTAGTCAAACTATTCGAATGTGTTTCCAAGACTATTCGAGGTCATTGTCCACTGCCCATCAAAAACATGACAGTCACGATGACGAGGTATTTTCGTTACGAATATGGGTTAAGTTGATAGTCTTTTTATCTCATTAGTTGGCTTAGAGCGAATTGAAATGTTTATGAAATTGCTGTAATATCAAATTGTTACCTACCTTTAAGATAATAATGAATTACTTACCTAATGTAAAGCAGAATTCATCCTCTTTTTAATGTAATACATCTTAGATCCTATTCATCGTTAAATTTTAATATTGCCCGAATACATGACGTGGTTGCCAACTTTTTTTACGTGAAATAAAGTATATTAAGGTCTGAGAAGAATATTAAACAGTATTTTAGAAAAACGAACAGTATTTTATTTATTTACGGATTTAAATACATATTTTAAAGCTTTTCGTATGACTTATCAACTTTTTTTACGTGAAATAAAGTATATTAAGGTCTGAGAAGAATATTAAACAGTATTTTAGAAAAATGAACAGTATTTTATTTATTTACGGATTTAAATACATATTTTAAAGCTTTTCGTATGACTTATTAATTAACAGCCTTTTTTAAAAATTTTATACGCCTCACCACAATCATAATAATTAAAATTGAAATAAACGAGCAGCTCATTTTTTATTAAATTAATAGCTGTTGCTCTATTTCTAAACTTTCCACTTTTGGCCAGTCCTCTTTTCAAGAAAATATTTTTCTGATATTTGATGCTGTAAACAGTATTTTGTATACTTTATTTTTGTTCAACAGTAAAAAGTATAATGTAGTTAAAACAGTATAATACTGTTTTTAACAGTATAGTTGGCAACCCTACGTGAGGTGCCAGAAAACAATTATTTATCAACGGAAGTTAGGCGCTGGTGATCCGATCTTTATTGAAGACATGGCTCTCGAGAAAATGTACTAGGAGACCATAAGCAACTTAAACAATATGTTCCTGACTTCCTGTCTTCTGCGATAGCTCTCTAGAAAAGTACTAAGAAACCATAAAGAGATTACATATGGAGTAAAACTGATTCACATTACTCATCTTGACTCACGGAGCTTCCCTGAAACTGTCGAGGGTTTTGGCTCCCAGTCAACGTTTTAATAGTCAAATGGAACCTCATCTCTACAATGTTCAGTGCCAAATCATTATAGAGATATGCGGATTTCCGATTAAAATAATTGACCGACTTTAGTTACTAGTACATGTGGACGAATAAAATTAAATGTTGAAAGTGCTCGTTAAGTGTTTAATACTACTTAATACTAGCGATGCTGAGTAATACAATCTAATACTTATATCATAAACGCGAAAGTTTGTGTGTAATGAATTAATGATTAACACATAGGCTACCGCTTTTTATCGCAGCAAAATGTACGGTTTCTCCCGATTTCTTTTTGCGCGTACGAAGTCGCGGGCGACATCTATCTTTTCTTATATTATAAGAAGGTAAGATTTGATTTGTTTATTTGCATTGAATAGGTAGGGTCCAAAACAACTGGTCCGATCTTAATGAAATTTCGCACAGATATTAATCTATATCTGTGCGAAATTTCATTAAGATCGTACCAGTTGTATCTAATGACCACGGGGAAGAACATAGGCTACCGCTTTTAAACGCGGCAAAATGTACATCAGTGCGCGCTAAGTGGAGGGCAACATCTATATGTACCACCGACAAAGTTCCCGCTCGACCAGTCTCTAAACATTCACCTTTGCACTAGTACGCCTCAAATTGTTTAAACGCAAAGGAAGTAACCGCAACGACTGCAGACGAGGTTGAACTACGTATTTAAACGTGAGTATGTTTGCGAGCCCACTATTCAACGGCGCTATTGAGCGATTTTCATCTTATGCCTGGTCGAGCGGGAACTTGTTCGGTAGTACATAGGCTACCGCTTTTTAACGCCGCAAAATGTACTTTTGTGCACACGAAGTCAAGGGCAACATCTATACGTAATGTTTTGTTGACAACATTAGATTTGACAACAACAGCGCGACGTTTCGCAACAGAGACCTTCCGGTGCGCGCGCGCCGCCGCTGTGATAACGCGAGGGTTTTCCCCGTGATAAGTGATAACTCACCACGTCGCCACGTCACGTAGTTCGTAGCGGTCGAAACGAGATGAAATTACAATTTGATAGTTAATATTAGTAAACAGACTAGAACACCGAAAGTGATACAGTTAATAGCCAGTTTAATAATTGAGTACCTGGGCTACCGAGCTTTGCTCGGAGTTCTACATTTAATAAAAATAATCACAAAAATATTTTACCGGGGTTCGACCTTCGAACCACATTACGAATTTCCAAACAACGCAAAAATTACACATACGCATACCAAACTGTGAATCGGACTGACATATTAGAGAATTTATTGATGTAGGTATTGCGACGAAAGAAAATTTCTTTATATAACTTGCGCAGTTTCTCAAGGATTAATACCTACCTAGGTATCTTGATCGATTTGCTCAGCTTGATTCAGCTCGCTTACAGCTTGGCAATGACGGGGGGTCAGTTAAATTTTGTTTTATTTACTTACTCGCTAACCCGGGCATCGGTATTTTAGCTGGTCCCACTACCGACCTTCTAATTGTAATTAAACACGACCCAATTGCATTACATTAGTGGGGTCGACTGTTTATCGTGGCACATATTTTGTTTCGTTTAATTAATTTCACATAAGTTCACCAGTAGATTGAAAGGGTATTTTTCTATAAGTTTATATTTTAAAGAGAAAAGATTCGTTGTTTGCATTGAATGGGAATAATGTAAGGTACCTGTGGGATAACTTTTATGAGCACGAATCGCCGGAATCCGGATATTTAAATGATGGAAATTATATACTTAAATAGTTGGAGTTATAAATTTTTAGTATGCAAACTTCCAACCCTTGAACGGATTTAGGCGTAGTACTTTAGACTCCGGATTAACACATATACTACTTTTTATCACAGCAAAATGTACGGTTCCCGCGAATTCAGTTTTTATTATGTATTTTTGACCGTACGACGTCGCGGACAACATCTAGTTTTTCTATACTAATATTATAAAGAGGAAAACTTTGTTTGTATGTTTGTTTGTTTGTAATGAATAGACTCAAAAAGTACTGGACCGATTTCAAAAATTCTTTCACCATTCGAAAGCTACATTATCCACGAGTAACATAGGCTAAATTTTATTTTGGAAAAAAATAGGGTTCCGTAAGATATTTGGGTTTTTCGGACACAAGGTGTAAAAAATCAACCAGAAATGTTACTTATTTTGCGTACGCTGCCTAAACTATAAAAGATAGAACCATATAATGTTCTAATTAATTGTAGATCTTATAAATATCTACAAAAAAGTCCGCGACACACTATACCTATCTATATCGAGTGAGGCCCAACAACCATTTTTTTATTTAGAAATTTTGAATTTATTTTGGACTACATTTAAACGCGTTTATTTTACTCATGCTATTAATCCTTATCAAAATAAATAATTTCATCACTAAGTACAGTTTATGTAGATAATATTTGGTCTTTGAATAATTAAAATTGGACGTTTGGTTTTGAAGTTATGGCGAAATTAAAATATTACGATTTCTGCTGCACGGCCCGTTGCGAAGTGGGTGACATTCTGTAGTATTAGTATTAGTATTGTACCCGTGCGAAGCCGGGGCGGGTCGCTAGTAATAAATAAAACTAGTTTCTTCACAACATCAGGTAAACCTAGAATCCCTAACCACGTATATCATTCAGTGGCATGCATGCAACATTCAATTTATCAACGGGGAAGGGGCAATCAATCACTCGGACTAACAAAATTACCACTTTACAAAAACCGCGCAACAGACAGCTGAAAGATTACTGCAGTCCCTACTACATAGGATACTAAACTTTAATACATTACAGTAAAGTACATTTTAGTTTCCGCGAATCGAATATCTTATTTCGCGATCGAAAGGGTCCGATCCACCCTTACGGCGAATTACAATAATTACGTAGTAACAGTGACCCCTGAGCCTGACGAGATAGACACGCGTCCAATAGGCAATCGGATAATTTTTTTTTTTATTGCATAAATGAATAGTACTCTTAAATATGAGTAACTTCTCAGAAGAAACCGTATATCAAAAGTCAATATTATCAAAGGTACAGCGATTTGTATAAAAAATTTCGCGAGCCTCCTAAAAACGCTCCATACTAAAGTCGACCTAAAAATGACGTCACTTGTATATGAAGTAGTATATGAAGTATATGGCCGCAGGAATATATTTGTAAATATCTCCGATATTTGTGCGTTTAAGTTCATACTTACCATAATGAATGTTTTTGTATATGATGTGAGTAAACTAATGATGTAGGTTTTGTTTACCAATTTCGCAAAAAAAAAAAAATTTTTTTTGGTATAAAGACTCACGAAATTTTGTATACAAATCGCTGTACCTTTGAAAATATTGACTTTTGATATACGGTTTCTTCTGAGAAGTTACTCATATTTAAGAGTACTATTCATTTATGCAATAAAAAAAAATCTGTCCGATTGCCTATTTCACCTTAGGGTCATTTCTCACCGCGACGATACGCTACGAAACGCAACGCGGCGCTCCATTTTTAAGATAGGTATAACGCGTTTCAAATGAGAATAGGAACGTCAATGACCTTTTTCTGTCAAATATCACTTGAAAAGTGGGATTTTCAAAAAAACTTATGTGCATATAAATATTAATAGTCTTGCATCGAATTTAAATAAAAACGTTAAATTTAATTATCTAAACATAAATTTAACTATCATAACAGTCTAAATTCGAAACAATATGGCTCCGACTCGATCCTATTCTCATTTGAATTGCACTACTTATATATAAATTTGAACTTTATTCGCTACACAATAAGACACACGTTTCATATGACATCAGTCATACACTGTACATGCACTGTGCAGTGCGGTGCAACGTGACATACGAACTGTTATAGATCGCGCAACGAATTAAGAGCTTTCGACAAAAGTAGAGGGGGTATGCGCAGAAGTCAGTTTTTGGGTGTGTTTGGCGGTAGCGGGCTCGGGCGGGGAGGTGTGGATACGCCGAACGCATGCCGAACGTGGCTGCCGACACGCTATTGGTTCGTTAGTAATATATATTCTTTGCTATTGGTCACATGCGCGAACGATCCCCTCCACTTTTACTGAGCGCTCATAAACCGTTGCGCGACCTATACAATGAAACGTATATATGAATCTTGTTGTGTAAGTTCAATTTCGAAAAGCTAACTTAAAACAGCAGCGTTGTAAATTGACCCTTTGCGATATTTTAGCTGGCCAAAATATAACTACCTACGATAGTAACATTTGGTATTTTCGTAAGCCAAAGGGTGCGCCCAAACTGCTACGTGTACTAAAAAGAAAATGCAATGCCTTCTTGGTGCTTACTAGTTCGTCTGTCGGGACTCGGGATGCCAGTTAAATGTGTCGAAAAAAAATTAAAAATTGCGTACCTTCCCTTGTGAGTTGTGATTAGGGAATGTTATTATTCGACAAATTTTACTATTCGAATAATTCGAATAATGGCAAAACACTATTCGAATAAATTCGAATAATTCGAATAATACGAATATTAGTAATAAACTTTAAATACAAGTTATATAATGCGTTTATATATACCTGCATATTTAATAATATCAAAATGTGACATGTTTCATAAATTACTCTAAAAAAATTAACGTCTTTTTGATAAAAAAAAAATCTTCTTTTAAGTTGCAAACTTAAAATAGGTACTAAATCGCAATTACTTTTTTAAAACTATTAACACATGAACGGTTTAGGTCTGGAGCAGACCATGGATTTGGTTGTCAACTAAGTGGTTTCTTCAAAAAATTAAGGAAAAGATCCTCTAGGGGAGAGAATTTTTGGGGTTTGTTTTAGAGGTTCGTATTTTCTGGTTTTTAATTGAGTTAAGATATTGATCGATTCAACAAAGTCAATCGATTTAAAGAGTCAGACCTACAGTCTGACTTTTTAAATTAAACTTTTGGTAGTATAATTTAATGTATACCTATAAATAACACGAATATTACAGAACATATTTCTTTATTATTTATTTATCAGTTTGTTTAGGATTGGAGAGAAATATATTTGCAGAGTTGGAACACTGCACAAAAAACGGAAAGCACTGTAAATAGTGCTCTGTTCTAATATAGTGCAGCTGAAAACTCTAAACATACGAGTATCGTGCACTGTAAATAGTGCTCTCTTCTAATATAGTGCAGCTGAAAACTCTAAACATACGAGTATCGTACTGTCATAATGGTCTACTCCAGACCTAATCGGTACATGTGTATATAAACCGTAGTCCGTAATAAGTAAACAAGATAAACCGTCAAAATAAAAAGCACTCAAAAAAGATTTTAATGTTATTTTATCATATCAAAAAACTTCATAGTTGGTAAAAAGTGGGAGGAAAATCTTTAAAACAAAAATAACCTTTTTCCATTTTCAAGTTATCCGTGTTTTTGGTATCTTTATGTTTTCAATTTTTCAACGATGAGCCTTATTACAAAAAGGAAGTTAGAAAACAATAGATTTAAAAATTGTATCATAGCCAGAAGAATGAGTTGATGGCTTTTCTGAAAGTTGGCATCAGTGCAGATGTAGGCATCAGGCGTTGTACTGCAAGAACAGAGTGTGTCATGTTACGAACCGTTCAGAAGATGAAGCGACGGTACAAAGAGACTGAAAAATATTTGACAAGACCATGCAAGACTTTGGATTGAATGGCAGACTCAGCGCTTGGCAAGACCGTTCATTTGTTTCCACTTGTTGAAAATCAACACTTTAATGTAGTTAAGTTCAGAAACAACTTCTTCAGACCCGAGGGAACTATGTTACTGACGGCACAGTGAAGAAGATTTGCTTAAGTAAATCTGAATCCCATAAGACCGAGGCGAAGGGCGAGTGATCTCACCTCGAGACCAAACTGAAGAGCCCTAGTATCGAGTAGCAACACTGTGATACGTCCGTGAACACATACAAAAGGATGAACGAGAATGGTCCAGAATTTTGGTCCCAGATGAGTGGATTTACTCACTAACTTCACAAGTCAACTTCTGAAGGGAGGCTAAGTAAACGTGACCTGGTAGGGGATATCTTCAAGCTTACTTTTCAGATAGTATGCTCAAGTATAGTACCAGTATGCTCAAGTATAGTACATACAGAATGGGCTGGCATACTTTCAGGAATCCGCGCTGAGTATGTGGCCACATAATGTCAATTGGACCTCTACCCGTAGAAAGATATGGTCAAGAGATTCTTAAAGATTCTCTTTAATGTCCTCACCTCAACCCGATTAAGTATACCCTGAGAAGAGCTTAAAAGGCTAGTCAGAAGCCGCAAATTATCACCTACAGTTAGTACCCTCACAGCACTAAAACACGCACTGATATAAGAATGGGAGAGAATATTGCATAATTCAGTATGACAAACCTCCTCCAAGCCTCGAGGAGTTATTCAAAACTGCAATTTTATATAACGTGTAAATGTAGTCTTTAAGACTAAGATTAAAATGGTTAATTTTTGTTTAAAGATAAAAATAATTTACTGATGTATATAATTTATTACTTTTAAAGAAAGCTGATAAATCTTGTTTTAATATTTTGAAAAGTATGAAATTTGAAACGATTTGTTAGTACAAGTATTTTGCAGGCCAGTGTAATACTGTAATAATTAACTTAACATGTATCCTTTATCGTTTCACTCTGTTCGTCCACCTGTCTCTCTTTCTATCTGCTCTTCTAGCTATATTGCGTCTAGATATCGGTTTTGGTTTGATAAAAAATATAATTTTATTATATACTTAGTTATAAACACTTCACGTGTATGGAAAGCCATCACAGTTGCCAAGTGTGTTGAATATTGTCTTTTAAAATAAAGGAAAAGTTTTATACATGACATTTACGAAGTCAACCATTTCCAAGTAATCGGCCTCCAAATTGGTTTCACCCCTCTGTCATTTCTGAACTATGAAGATAAGGAACTTACAATTTTCCATGCTGGTAGATAATGGTAAATTCTCTTTAGGAAAGTAATTTTAAACGAAATCGAACAGTAAGGTTAAGAAACTAAAAATCGTATTACGCTTTATAGTACAGAACCCTCCTTAGATACCTCATAATACGCTCTTGGTTAGGTTATTTTGGCAAGCGTGTGAGTATGGATTTCTTTCGCTGACGCCTGTGGGAAATATTCACCTTAAATATTATTTTATTTGTATGTATTCTTTCACAAACAGTGTAGTAAAATCTGTTTTAGGATATTATTGACGACAATATTAATAAATAATAAAAGTAATGTATTAAATAACGAAACATTCCGGTTTATGTACAAGTTTATTGCTATTATTAACATATTTTTGATAAATAAATAAAATATTTTTACTATTCGTTTTATTCGAAATATTCGAATATTGAACCTAGCCATATTCGAATAATGAAATCGTCGAATATTCGAATAAAACGAATATTCGAATATTCGAATAATATTCCCTAGTTGTGATCAAAAACCCACAAATGCGTTCATTAATATTTGCACACTAATATGGATTCAAAAAAAAACAAAACAAAGAAACGTGGTTATAGGCACGTATTATTTTCCATGCAAAAATTAAGGTCAAGGCTTCTTTTGTTCACCCCTATCATAATATTATGTAGGTATCAAGGCCGATTTGATATAATTCTTTGTTTAAATGGTGAATATTGTATAGTCTATACACATAAATTTTATGCATATTTAATTACTATAGGTATAGCGTTAAAATTGTAAAGTTAATAGCATGTACGTATAATATAGGTAATTAACTTTTTGATTTATACTTGGTGTATATGGTAGTAGGTATATTTTTGCAACTTGTCTCTGTTTACAATTCACATACCTACTTACCTACATTTTCTCGTGAAGTTCCACTATGTCCACTATTTATACCGAAATTAGTAATTGGGTAACCAAAAATAAACCGTTGAGAAGGTTAAGGCTGGGTCTATATGCACCGGAATCCGGAAGGCCGTAGACAATTCTGAGCATTGAAAATAGAACTCGGTGCTAATACAATGGAGTTGAAAATCGAACAATATTTTCAATGATCAGAATTTTCTACGGCCTCCGGATTCCGGAGCATTTATTCCCAACCTATGTGGTTTAGCAATCCGCTAATCGTGTCTCTTATGAGCATGACAGTGGCCCGCAGCTGCGTCGGTCAACTGTGGTAACATCCAGTCCATACCAAAAACGGCAACAGAATTAAAGTAATTTAGTGAAACCACACGCCGCGCCGCGCGCACCTCTTTGATGTCGTTCCTATACAACGTCAATAATTATACGTGTACGATTTGCAGAATATTGAGGAACTAAAATTGAAGGAATCATTGTAGAAAATCAAGGAATCGTTGCTCGTCGTTTTTAATCTTACAATTTTTGACCCCCGGGCCCCGACCCAAAAACAGAGGGTGTTTTAATTTTGACGTGCCCGTCTATCGGTCTGTCTCTGCGTTGGCACATTTTTTGAAATTCTCTATAAAACAATTAGGTATGCTTTTTCGTATTAGACGGTAATTAAGCTGTCAAAACAAGAATTATGCATAATATTTAATTTGGAAATACCCGGTGGCCGGTGCTATTTAAAGTCAACGTAATATTACAATAACAGCGGGCCGTCTTATTAACATTTGCGAGCGTGTCATTACAACACCAACATTATATCAACAGTTTAACCTGTACTTGTGCCATTAAACCGCATATTTTTACTAAATTTTTTACCCATGTCCTGTACGCCGTAAGTTGTAAGTCGCGAAGCGGAAAACTACAAGTACTAGGAGATTAAATTTAAATTGTCGTTCATACTTGATCTAAAACTTTATTATGTCGACTTTAATTTTAAGTAGGTGGAGTGTAGTGGTAGGGTGTTATTACTTCAAAACATCAAATATTTTTTAAATAATACTACACAGTAAGACCACGTTGTTAATGTCCCTTGCTAATCACAGTTTTTCAATGGAAATGACGGACGATGTATGAAAAACAACGAATCCCAAAAACATTAAGATTTTGGTTGTACTATACTCATTTGCATACATGAGACAGATAGGTAATTTACACTCAGGAATATGGATTAACAGTCTAAATTCATTCCGAAGGAATGTACAAATTCCGCAGGATAAACATAATATTACTACTTAGCTATTTCCCGCGGATTCGTCCGCGTAAATATATTATTAGGTATACTGCGCGAATAATGCATTTTTCCGCGATAAAAATTAGCCTTTGTTTGAATCCAGAGCCTCAACTACTAGCAAACCAAACTTCATCAAAATCCGTTCAGTAGTTTTTGCGTGTAACAGTATCAAACATCCATCCATCCATTAGTAGGATTTATGCAAATCCCTCATACAATACCCACAAAATCCCAATCCAAAACAAACGAAGTAACTTCATAACATTAGTGATGTCGGCGGGAGGCAATTTGGCGCAGGAAGCTTTAGCCTGATTGAAAACTGCGGGGTGACACAGGCAGGGGTGCCGGGTGAGCTTCCGCACTCTCTATTCATCTCTAAGGCTTGTACAGTCGCGGTCGCCGACATATCCGGTATGTAGAACCTTATTGCTAAGCAGTAAGGTCGAAAAGTGGTACACCGGTTTTGAAGACCACCCTACACACAAAACCCCTTACTAATAAACGCTGTATAAGCTTTGAATACAGTGTTTTGTCCCCGTCACACAAGTGACATTTTTAATTCGATAGAAGGAGACAAAACACTGTATAACTATTCAAAGCTTATGCAGCGATTATTAGTAAGGGGGAAAGTGTATAGAGAAAAGTTCTAGAGTGCGAGGAATGTTTACAAAGAAAATTCTTATTGAACACAAGATGTTTCCCATGGCTTATTGTGCAATAAACAAAATTAAAAACTATAAGTAACCTCCAAATTGTCAAGCACTGAGCGAGCTGATGATGATGAATCATAGCTAAGAGCACTCTCGATCATGTCAGCTTTCAAACAAAAAACTAGGTAGATCAAAAGGACAAGAAAGTTGTGATGAGTATTTTTTTAATGTTATCACCATAATAAACTTAACAACTATGAATCGTGAAATAAATAGTTTTTTAAAATAATCTTTTTTAAACTATCAATTTCACAGTACCTAATTGCAAATTTTGCTATAAAGAAGGTACATCCTAATTTCCAATTCTGGCAACTACCTAGCACACAATCATTTATCAATGATTTTCAACAAATGTTTTAAATCTAAATACCTACCTACCCAGCAAATATCTAATTTTAATTAAATATTTAAATCAGATCTTTGGCTCTTTGCCTAAAATAATTATATTACTTTAGGAAAATATGTTTTTAACGCAGTTTGTTTTTTATAATCTATAAATATTTTTCCTGCGTTATAATTACGAATTAATAAATTTTCCTGACTCAATTCATTATACTCTGTTCAAAGTTCAGATCTAATTTAATTTAACACTCTCTCTGCCATTGGATCCGCCGGCGGGT
Source organism: Glaucopsyche alexis (assembly GCA_905404095.1). Taxonomy (NCBI): domain Eukaryota; kingdom Metazoa; phylum Arthropoda; class Insecta; order Lepidoptera; family Lycaenidae; genus Glaucopsyche; species Glaucopsyche alexis. Next base: position 2,492,293 of record FR990060.1, read on the forward strand.
CCCAAGTCTTCGAGTGCTAAGGGCCAGTCTTATTTTAAAGAAACATAAACCAGCAGGCCGTGGGAGTCGCCGGCCGCCCCCAAAACATTTTGTTCGTCACGCCGCTTGTATTTTTCTAAAAGTTACCTGTGACGCCAGCTATAGTAATTATTGTTACTTGGCCGCCGGCCGCCCCCCTGGCTCGCTGTGTAGGCAGGTCGTTTTCCCGCGCTTACGCAACTTTCGGGATTAGAGGCAATTTTGTTGCGAAGGATATTATTTCATAGTCTACACATTATGAAATAATATCCTTCGCAACAAATGTCATGTCGGACGACTCGGAATATAATCCTGTTTACGTGCCTAAAAAAACAAGTACTGTATGCCTCACTTGCCCAACGAAGCCCAGTGTTTGTGCGTCTTGTTTTGCCAACAAACACAGCAAAGAATATTTTTTATCACTTTCACATATTATGTTGTTTCCTCGTTTATTTACCTATCAATAAAGATTTGTCAATTTTTTTTAAAAGTTTCCCCCACTATACAGAAATGTCATTTTTGCTCGGATTGACTTGATTTTTTTTTCAACATGTAGCTCATATATGCGCACGCCAATACTAGACATATTTTTTTCCTTATTAGCAGGCCAATAGTAGAAATATCTGTTTGAATTCAGGGGGTCACAGCGGATCCCACGGCGTGCCAAAAGCGTTCTTAGCTAAACGCCCGCGGACCCCACGGCCTGCTGTAATAGCCCAAGAGCTACTGAGAAATTTAGAGTAGGTATTTGAGGCACGATGAAACCTTGTCCTGTACTTCTCCTATTGTACCTCAACACGAGAATGCAGGCCTGGCTGGTCAGAAGCGGAACTTAGCCAAGTTACAAATTTTTGAAAACTCCATTTTTTAATGCCAAAAATCCATGTTTGAGGCGCTTTGAAATTTTGATATACAGTTAGTATAATGTATAAGAAGTTGGGGAAAAAAAAGGCCATGTAATTTAGTTGGAACTTTAACCTAGCCATGTCAGTTTAAAAGTAAATAAACTGGCTTTCGATTCATGATCTGACATCTATTGGTCATTTTATGAACTGCAATAATACGTATGGGCGAAAATGAGACATCTATGAAGCCCTCAAAGAACTACGTGGTCAAAAAATAAAATTGCGTATTGTGCAATAAACTTACTCGTCAAAATGTATTTATAAAACAAATAGGTATTGTTGAAATAGAAATGGCATACAAACCAGCATAACCTACCATCTACATGTTTTAAATAATAGTTTAGTTAACTATAAACGTAAAGCGACATCTAGGAAGAATCAAAGAACTACGTGGTCTTGATAATTTTCGCAAAGTCGATATGAGTCGTTTTTAATTGGTTTTCCTATAAAAATCGAAGACATCCATTCGTTGTTTATACAATATTGTGTGCAATAAAATTATATATTGTGCAATAGTCTAATTTACTCGACAAATTGTATATAAAAAACAAATCTAGACACGCGGTAGTGTGTCAAGCCAAGTTCAAATAACAGAACTGACGAGCGGCACCGTGTGTAATATTACACGAACCATTTGGAGCCCAAACGGTTATTTAGATATTAACGTCCAAAAATCGTCATTTTGATCACTGACTAACCTATAGATCAAAACTCTAACCCAGTTTCAAATGACCTAAAAAATCAATATTATGTTTGTTCGCAGATAACTTCGTCGTTTATGAACCGATTTTCAAATTTTTTTTTTGTGATGTAAAGGGTATAATACCAAGTTAGTCCGGTTGTCAAAAAAGGGGTGACCTGATGTTGGAATCCATAAGGAATTGAGGGAACTCCTCGAAATTTATATGGATACATATGGTGATTTTGACTTTTTCTGAACAAGTCTAAGCATGTGCTACCAATAAGTAAGATTTTGCTCCAAGGTATACCCTGGACCCAAAGGTACAGAACAGAACTCCTGACTCCTTATAGATACATGTTTGGGGATTTCGGCGTTGTTTAAAGAACTGCAAGCATATGCCACGATGTCAATAGGCATGTTGCCGAAAAAAAATTTTTTTAGACAACATATTGAATAAACAATCCAGAACCCATTTTTGTATATCTGAAAAAATAACTTAGATACAAACCATTGAAATTTACAATATGAAAGAGAGCGATATATTGGCCTGTGACGTCACAGCCTGCTACCGCCATACATTTCTCATAACAAAATTTATGGCGGTAGCAGGTTGTGACGTCACGAATCGTTTTGCGAGAAAGAGATGGACAATATTTTTTATTTGCTTATATTTTTAATCCCGTCACTCAAAATACCTATTTCTTTCAGATTTATGTATCTTTAATCAACAATTATAAATTTAATTTGTATAACTGTGAAATTCCACACTAGGCAACATCCCTATTAGAATAATTTAATACATCATCACATTATTATGATATAAAAGGCTCTTCTCATAGTATTTTACACTAACTCGGAGATCTTTGAACATAACTCTGCCGTTTATAGACCTATTTGCAAAATTAATTTGTTGTAAAGGGTTTAATTCGAAATTGATCCTTTAGTCACTAAAGTGGAAACCTGATGATGCTATCCATGAGGAATCGAGGGAACTCCTCGAAATTTATATCGGTACATATAGTGATTTTGACTTTTACTCAAGTAACACAAGGCATATGCTACCAAAAAATAAGATGTTGCACCTTGGTGCTTTTGGGAACTCCTCGAAATTTATATCGACACACATAGAGATTTTAACTTTTACTGAAGTAACATCAGCATATGCTACCAAATAATAAGATGTTGCACCTTGGTGCTTTTGGATCTTTTGTATAACCTGGATCCAAAAGCAGTGAACTAAACTCCTCAGTCTTTAAAGATATGTGTTTGGAAATTTCGGTATTGTTTAAAGAACTGCAAGCATATGCCAGTTTGTATCTTACAGTAATCATCATCATCTTATTAACAAATTAGTGAAAACTTAGCGCGTATTCAATTATACATTCGATCGTTTATTTTAGACATTCTTAAGATGTATTAATAATAACTTAACAAAATATATTATCACTAAAAAGTATGAAATTATTATTTTTAAACAAAAAAATAAACCGACTTCCAAAGTAAAAATACACAAAAAAATATGAAATAAAACTTATTTTCTAAATTATTTCCCTTTTAAATTGGGCTAAAACTTTAACTATTTCTCTACTCAATCTTCTTAATTTTGAAGTCAGTACCAGCAAATTTGAACGTAAGTTCTATAAAATATTGTTGGGCATTGTTTGGGCTGGTAGCGACTTTGGAAGTCAAACCGACTTTTTTTGTTTACCCATTGGCAATGGGAATGGCACCCATTTAGATCTCACATCTTTTGTCGTTGAAGTCAACAACCAAGGCATATAATATCATAATATTGAACTTGACTCTCATTTCACATTTATGTTTTTGATAGAATATCATTACTTTTTGTACATAAACTATACATAGTAGGTACTTATTTATAATAAAATAATTACCAAAGTTAAGTTTTCCTAATAGAATCAATTAAGTGAATTATTTTTAAACAAAAACGTCGGTTTGACTTCCAAAGTCGCTACCAACACAAACAATACCCTACAAAATTTTATAGAACTTACGTTCAAAGTTTCTGGTACCGACTTAAAAATTAAGAAGATTGAGTAGAGAAATTGTAAAAAATTTAGTTAAATTTAAAAGGGAAAATATTTAGAAGTTTTATTTCATTTTTTTGTGTACTTTTGGAAGTCGGTTTAATTTTTTGTTTAAAAATAATAATTTCATACATTTTAGTGATATATTTTGTTAAGTTATTATTAATACATCTTAAGGACGTCTTAAATAAACGATCGAATGTATAATTGAATAAGCGCTAAGTTTTCACTAATTTGTTAATAAGATGATGATGATTACTGTAAGATACAAACTGGCATAAGCTTGCAGTTCTTTAAACAATACCGAAATTTCCAAACACATATCTTTAAAGACAGGAGTTCTGTTCACTGCTTTTGGATCCAGGTTATACCAAGGATCCAAAAGCACCAAGGTGCGACATCTTATTTTTTGGTAGCATATGCCTTATGTTACTTGAGTAAAAGTCAAAATCACTATATGTATCGATATAAATTTCGAGGAGTTCCCTCGATTCCTCATGGATCGCATCATCAGGTTTCCACTTTAGTGACTAAAGGACCAATTTCGAATGAAACCCTTTACAGCAAATTAATTTTGCAAATAGGTCCATAAACGGCAGAGTTATGTTCAAAGATCTCCGAGTTAGTGTAAAATACTATGAGAAGAGCCTTTTATATCATAATAACGTGATGATGTATTAAATTAACCCTTTACATCACAAAAAAAAAATTTGAAAATCGGTTCATAAACGACGAAGTTATCTGCGAACAAACATAATATTGATTTTTTAGGTCATTTGAAACTGGGTTAGAGTTTTGATCTATAGGTTAGTCAGTGATCAAAATGACGATTTTTGGACGTTAATATCTAAATAACCGTTTGGGCTCCAAATGGTTCGTGTAATATTACACACGGTGCCGCTCGTCAGTTCTGTTATTTGAACTTGGCTTGACACACTACCGCGTGTCTAGATTTGTTTTTTATATACAATTTGTCGAGTAAATTAGACTATTGCACAATATATAATTTTATTGCACACAATATTGTATAAACAACGAATGGATGTCTTCGATTTTTATAGGAAAACCAATTAAAAACGACTCATATCGACTTTGCGAAAATTATCAAGATCACGTAGTTCTTTGATTCTTCCTAGATGTCGCTTTACGTTTATAGTTAACTAAACTATTATTTAAAATATGTAGATGGTAGGTTATGCTGGTTTGTATGCCATTTCTATTTCAACAATACCTATTTGTTTTATAAATACATTTTGACGAGTAAGTTTATTGCACAATACGCAATTTTATTTTTTGACCACGTAGTTCTTTGAGGGCTTCATAGATGTCTCATTTTCGCCCATACGTATTATTGCAGTTCATAAAATGACCAATAGATGTCAGATCATGAATCGAAAGCCAGTTTATTTACTTTTAAACTGACATGGCTAGGTTAAAGTTCCAACTAAATTACATGGCCTTTTTTTTCCCCAACTTCTTATACATTATACTAACTGTATATCAAAATTTCAAAGCGCCTCAAACATGGATTTTTGGCATTAAAAAATGGACTTTTCAAAAATTTGTAACTTGGCTAAGTTCCGCTTATGACTAGCCAGGCCTACATTCTCGTGTTGAGGTACAATAGGAGAAGTACAGGACACGGTTTCAACGTGCCTCAAATACCTACTCTAAATTTCTTAGTAGCTCTCCAGCTATAATATTTTTCATTTTGAGTGACGGCCTACAGCAGCGGAATCGTCGGGATCCGCAGGCGGACTCCATGGCCTGCTGAACTGGAACCTTATTATATATTAATGGCAGTGAGAGTGTTAAGCATAAACAAAAATACAGTAGTAGGCTATAATGCTACCAATTTTTTATGTCGCAAATTTACCATGTAATTAAGAAAACCAATGCATAATATGTTAAGTTAGTGAAATTAATAAAAAAAAAAAACTGAATGGATCAAGTAATCAATATAATAATATAACTACGTACTTATTTCATTGTTGATGAAAGGACATTCCGAGTTACTTTTGCATAACTTTATTATTTAAGTACAATAATTAAATCTTGTGTAGGTGAGTGTATATTTAAAATGCAGTGTGGGTGGAACAATCTGACAGGCCTATCTGAGCTCTTGACATTGGATAAGTATGTCGAAGTATTGTTATTAAATTTTTGTTGCAACTTGTGTTATATTCTTAACAATCATTATCTTAAATCCCATTACCTATCTATAGTATATTTATGTCACTGTAAAATTGTAAAAACCGTTAGATTGTAATATAACTAGTGAAATTGTAAAATGTTGATAGACTGCGTATGCAAATATTCTCTTATAACTTAACCCATTATTTTTCGTAAGAATATAATAAATAGGTATATAGTAAAGAATCTTTCGACATATTTTTACAATCCCGTAAGTTATTATATATTACAATCTAACGGATTTTACAATTTTACGGTGACATAAGTAGGTAAAGGGAAAAACTGATTGACTGATTGATTGATCAACATACAGGACAAACCCTAAGGCTCGAAATTTAAAATTTTTGGACACATATGCATCATATGATGTAGGCATCCACTAAGGAAAGATTTTTCATAATTCAACCCCCAAGGGGGTAAATAGGGGATAAAAGTTTAAAATCTAATTTCACGCAGGCCCCTGGTGACAGGCGGTTTTTTAAATGCCCTATGGTTGCCCAAGCACATACAGCATTCTCACAACACAGTCAGCCTAGTCCAGAGGAATGACTGGTCAATACGTCTGGGGCCAACCATGTGCGGGTTTCCTCATGATATGTTCATTCACTGTTAGAGAATCTGTATAATGCAGTTGAGATATGAAAAAGCCTCATTGGTATGCAAATCAAATGGTCTAACCACTAGGCCACAGAGCTCTTTATTATTATACAATAAATAACATAAATTCTTAGAGCGAAGTTCCACTCTTGAAATACTGTAGTGCCTCGGACAGGTGATATTAAATGTCGTTTGGTTGCCTAAGTATATACGGAAGTCTCACAACATAGTCAGCCTAGTCCAGAGTCAGAGTCCATGTGCTCACAAAGTGAACCATTAGATTATGCCTATAGTGTTCTTGATATCTTAAAAAGCCTCATCGGTACATGCTTCAACCTAGGAATCAAACCTGCACTTGAGTGCAAATCAAATGGTCTATCCACTAGGCCACAGAGCTCACTATTATAATATTATTTAATGTATAAAAATTATATACCTATTTAAAATATAATGTGATGTATAATATGTCATTAGAGCTTGCAATAGTATTCCAGAGGATGTTATTGCAGCTCAGAATATGAATCAGTTTAAGAGCAGACTTGACAGATATGAGAATAACTTGATACAGGCAATATCAGTCTCAACTGTAATGATTTGTTTTGTTTGAGTATGATAATTATTATTTTTCTACCTAAACATCGTTACAATTTAAGCAGTGGATCACGTGCCTGAAGTATTATAATTGATTTTTGGAGACCTTATATAAATAAGATGATGATGAGGATGATGTCATGGGATACTCATCCCAACTTAGGTAAGATGGGATGATTCCAGTAGATGTGGTATAGTATACGGGTATGCGACCCCGGCTTCCCTAGCTATTACTGTCCTATCCCTTGCCCTCCTGGGCGGTAATATCCTACATTTCCTATTTCCCACTCTAACTTACTAATCTTCCTTTCCACACCACCTATTCTTCCCTTTCCCTATTACTACCCTCTCCACCAATCCATGGGAAGGCAATGGATAATCATAAAAATAATTTTATTATCCTAAATGGCGATGATGTGGTTTGCCACCCATCGTGTCTTGTTTCTCGCGGAGGCGAAAAGCGGACCATGGAGAGCCGCTTCGCTACGTTGAATGTATGAGGAGGAATGGATGGTAAGGATGAAAGTGAATGAAGCGAAACAAGTATGTAAGGATCGTAGTAAGTGGCAAGAAGTGGTCTCTGCTACCCCTACGGGAAAAAGGCGTGATTATATGTATGTATATAAATAAATAGAACTTTCAAGAATGCAATGTAACGTTAATATTGAGCATAGTATTTCAATATTTCAATAATAAACTCATACCTACAAGAGGTACATATAACTCGTCATGATTTAGGTAAAAATAATTATTATTTGAAAAATGTTTATTGTTTAGTAACATAATACTTGCAATACCAAGAAAGGTCAGCAAAATGTAGTGCTTACAATGTTACGTGTAGCTAATAGCTGTTTAGTTTGTTTCTAAACTTACAAAAACAAACTGATGATATTTTATCAGTCAACATATAAATATATGTTTTGTTCAGGCAAGATGGACAAGACTAAGAGTTTCATAGGAATTTCAATATCGGTAGACCAAAAGGACATGCTGACTTACCATTTGAGCTCTTGAGGTCCCGATGTATAAGGGAGATGGGTGCATCGACATGCAAGTAGGCCATGCCCCGTGCGACCTGGATCGCCCAGTCCACGAGTATGCACGGCCGTATCTTCCGGCCCGAGAGCACCCTGTTCAAGGGCCCTCCGCGAGCGTATTCCATCACTAAACACAGATTGGGTTCCTCCAAACACACACCTTTTAACGACACTATGTTCTCGTGCTGCAACATCCAAAACAGTTTCGACTCTTGTAACACATTCTCTTTTATTATTTCGATGTCCTCGTTAGCGTCCTGGCGGGCCGCCTTCACGGCCACCACCTCGTCGTTGAGGTACCCCCGGTACACCTTCCCGAAGCCGCCCACCCCGATCACCTCCTCCAGCTTCAGCTCCGAGAACGACACACGCGGGGGGTCCACGTCGCCGATCACGGAGCTGACGGCCAGCGGGTCCTCCTCCGTGACGTACACGGACGGGAAGATCCCGACGCGGTCGCCGATCTTCCCCGTCCACCAGCCTTCGTCACCAGAGATGGTAGCATCCTTGGACAGGACCTCGACGATCTCTCCCCGGCGCAGGGAGAGCTCGTCCTCGCCCTGCGCTGCGTAGTCGAAGACGGCCGTGAACAGTTGGAGCGGCGGACGATCTTCCTCCGCCGCCATAGCCGCGCGGCCGACCGCTGGCCGCGGCGGCATCACCCCGGCCGGGCCATCCCGCGCGTCCTCGCTCAGGCGCCACGACACCGCGCAGAGCGTCGCCCACCACCGCACATAACTACCGCACTCGACTACTTTTGGTTACGATAACCGTATTATTCCGCCATCTTTGTTTCCCACATCGATCATGGCGGTGTGTTGAAGCGTTTGCTGTGTATTTAATCCTCTGTAAGGGCACTCGAGGTTGTGGTTTTCGCGGTGATAGATCGAATTTATGCTTCGCTGTGATTATGTTAATTATTTTCCATTCAACTATCACGCTATTCAATACACGGACCGAATGACATGACAACCACACTACAGCGAAGTCAGTGACAAACTGTCACACGGTGTTACCACATAAAATAATTTCTGAAAAAAAAAAAAAGAATACGACAGCTGTTGTTATTATTTTCACTGTATACTTTGAATTATTTTTAACAATTTTAATAATTGACGATTTAAAGTACCTATATACAGACTTTAAAGATGTATAACTATATAGTTATACTATTTACTGTAGCTCTTAATTTAATTTTTTAAATTTCATAAGTATCATACTAGCCGACATAGATGGCTCTGCTCACAGGTTTTTTGTGATTCCATCGGTTTGATTTCTGTCGTGCAGTGACATCTTGTGGAGTATAAGTAAAACTATTCTGAATATATGAACATACATAGTATAATTATGTACTTAGAAAAATGAATATTTAAGCCGGGTTTTCACAATACGAGTACGCTCGGACCGAGTGCGCTCGGATGGCTACTCGGACGCTACTCGTAATGTGTAAACAGGTGATCGGCGCTCGGATCACCTGTTTACACATAGCGAGTAGCGTCCGAGTAGCCATCCGAGCGCACTCGGTCCGAGCGTACTCGTATTGTGAAAACCCGGCTTAAGCAGGTAATATGAATATGTGCGACATATATTTTTGCGACTCTTTTTACATTTTATTTAATTTTTACCTTTGAATACTTGGAGAATGTTAAAATAATTGTTAGATGCATGAAATATTCTTTAATTTCGCCTTATGACTCAAGCGGTCCCATGGTGTAATGGTTAGCACTCTGGACTTTGAATCCAGCGATCCGAGTTCAAATCTCGGTGGGACCTTAAACTGAACTTTTTCTATTTCGTTTATTTTTCTGATTTTATATTACAATGTTTTTTTTCTATGTTGTTTAAAATCAATAACTAATACAAAAACAATTTATTCACAAACATTTTGTTTTCCAATGCGAAATGTAGGGATGCTGGGAAGGGAGCATTATTGATCGAGCGAAAATGGGATGGCCGTATCATTCGCGGCGGCCACCCAGGCCGCGGAACGTTGGGCAGACGTTCGTACCGCACAAACACTGTAATACGCTTCAAATACTAGTTTAATTACCAAAATATCAATTAAAACTCATACGAAACATGTGTACAATAAAAGTGAGCAGTACGTGCCTTCTCCGTGTACTCTGAAACGTGACAATGTGACAACCTAGTGAAAATACCAGCTGAAAATCGCTACAGTGCTCCTAAAGGACGATTTGGAGCAGAAAATATTAGACGTTATTTAGCAACGAACGTTAATGCAGACGATTGGGGTGTTGTTTTATAATTCGTACAGTTTACAAATTAAAATATGACTGATCTCTCACCAGGATAGCTGTAACGTTTAATAAAATGTTTAAATCAAATCGTTTTGCCATAAAGAGTAATTGCTTGAAGTGGTGCTGGCGAAAGCGCTGGACGATAAGTATATAATACTTAAACAATACATAATCTGCTTCAATAGTTCGTGAAATTAGCCAAAATGAATACTTTCAACGCACCCACCACACAAATTAGTACCATCGATAAAATGACTACCGTGAAATGTAAAACAGTCGATCTGGAGGGCTACGTGATTATTGTGGTTCAGACCAAGGATAATAAGATCAAGTTGTATGGTAAGTCATGTTTTAATATATTCAAGACCTTAAAAGTAGGTAGGTATCAATTTGGAGGCAGTTTTTCAATTCTCCTCTATACAATGTATATGAGAACCTTGTTTGATGTTTCTACCCGGTACCCATTTCTCGTTATGCGAGGAGCAGAACAAATTTAAGGAAGTCTGCGTAGGAAAATGTTAAGAATTTTGTTTTTCCAATTTTAAATTTCACCTTTGTTGCTGATTATTTTGTGCAATTAATTATTATTAATGTACCTAACAAAAGCGGGACCTACTTACTGAATTTTGACCTTTACCACGTCCTATTTAAATAAAATATTTTTTTAGCGGCGGCTTCTATTTTACAATCTAATATTTTCATTCACATTTCATTTCCAGTATCTAATTATTTTAATTCAGATCTACTCAGAAGAAATTAATTCGTAATTTAAATTTACATGAATATTGCTTGAAACTTGAAATGAGTTAAAATAATACGAGTATCACATTATTTACTCTACCTCCTGCAGAAATCAGTGTAATCTTAACTTTCAATTTTCAAATACTTATCAACTAAAAAAAAATTACTCTGTCAATCCCCTTTCTGGAACATTGTCTTGAATGACCCCACAGGACAGGCTACGTCTTGTGTGGGGATTCGTCATAACTAGTGTGTAAATGTATTTTTCGGAAATAAATAAAAACATTTGTAAATGCCGTTTTTATTTATTTCCGAATAATTAATTCCGTTGTAAATTGCAGTGGCGTGGGGTTCCTATAGAACTCCATTCCTAACGGATTCACTTACCACTTACCTTTTGAAGCCCCTCATCCGAATCCCTACTTATTATACAGGCTAGCCGCTAGAGCGTCCATATGAAGGAGAACCAGCCTTCGCCTCTGGTAAATTGTAATGTAGGTGTGGTTACTGTCAATTAGGTTAGATGTAAACACATCTTTTGCTCCATGATCGAACCTAAGTTTATCTTTGTTCTATAATAAAATTCTCACTTCCCTCAATTCTCAATTCTTTAGATAAAAAATATTCGGCAACACGATATCTAATCAGAAATTATGTTAATGCCTTATAATAAATACATTGCAAGCATTATTTGACGCCGGTTTTCTATGAGGTCGTAGTTATCTCTTCAACAAATAAACAATGATTTAGACCTAAAAGTGAAGGAAATAAACATTCCCTCTTACAATATACTAATACCTACTAGCTTTTGACCGCTGCTCCGCCCCCTAAAATAGAAAAAGCATCCCACGGGAACACTGTACTATTTCCGGATAAAAAGTAGTCTACGTGTTATTCCAGAGCTTAAACTACTACCCTACCAAATTTCATCAAAATCCGTTCAGTAGTTTTTGCGTGAAAGAGTCACAGACATCCATACAATTTACAAACTTTCACATTTATAATGCTTAGTAGGTAGGTAAGTAGTAGGATTAGGAGAGGAAAGGGAAGGAAGGATATTTTATTAGTTATAAAAGTTTTATTGTTTTTATAAGGAAATTCGGATAGGGGTAAATAGTAGTTCGTATTCTGTAGTAGCAAGTGGTAGCCAAGCCTGGCTAGGCTTGGCTACCACTTGCTACTCTCAAGGTTTAAAGCTTAAACAGGTAAAAACGAAAAAAAAATATTCTAATGTCCCCAGGGCCTCTAATAAGTTAAAGACGGCACTGGTTATTTATTGTACTTGTAGTCGTTTTATTTTCTTGACCCCCCCCCCCCCCCGAAACTAAAACCTGGCTACGCCCATGGCTATGGGCGTAGCCAGGTTTTAGTAGCAAATAACCAGTGCCGTCTTTAACTTATTAGAGGCCCTGGGGACATTAGAATATTTTTTTTTCGTTTTTACCTGTTTAAGCTTTAAACCTTGAGAGACTGTGTAATTCGAAAAAATAGAAATAGGTATATATAGTCTAAAACTAAACGTCAGTACTAACTTTTATGATACGTTTTTTAAGCCAAAAACGAGCGAGCGAAGCGAGCGAGCAATTTTTTTTTTCCTATTTTATAGGTTCAAACGTCCAAATCTGTTCAAATGTTTAACTAAAATATTTACACTGAATAACGGTAAACTTCGGAAAAATACCATAAAATCAACGGGCTAAAACAGAACATCGGTAATAAATAATATAATGCCCTTTATGTTAATGGCGAGCGAGCGAGCAAATTTTTTCCTATTTAATAGGTTAAATCTGTTCAAACTTTAAACCCTACACTGTGGTAATAGTATTATTTTATAATATAATGTATACCTATTGGGCGCGTAGAATAATGGGCGCCCAGTTTTTTTTTTTCGTTTTTAACTGTTTCAGGGTTTATTTTGAAAGACGAAAATTTTAATTCGAAAAATACAAATATCAAAAGCCTAAAACTGAACGTCGGTACTAAATTTTATAGTAATATGTTCTGTATGCTAAACACGAGTGAGCGAAGCGAGCGAGGAAAATTGTTTTCCCATTCTAAAGGTTAAAAATCTATTCAATCGTTAAACTTAAACACTGAATAATGGTGAACTTCGAAAAAATATCATAAAATGAACTGGCTAAAACAGAACATTGCTACTAAATAATATAATATGTCCCTTATGTTAAACGCGAGCGAGCGAAGCTTAAAAGCTTAGTGAAATCAAAAAGCAAAATCTTTATACATCCCTCGTATCTCAATGTAGAGCATTAACATTTTTTTTATAAAATTGATTCTATCTCGGAAAGGGTGCATCCTATTGAAAAAATAAGGAAAATTTCGTCCCCCTTAGGAACCCCGCAACATCATATTTTCTTTATGATGGAAGAAAAAGAAAATTGAAAATCCTGAAATTTCCAGAATTTCTATAGCTTTAAACGCGTGTTCGTGTCTCAAAGTAAAACATTGCCATATTTTTTTCTATAATCGCTTCTATCTCAGAAACGGTGCATCCTACTGGAAAGATAATGAAAATTTCCTCCCCCTTGATAAACCGTAAATCACATATTTTCTTCATGAATGGCAGAAAAAGAAATTAGAAAAACCTGAATTTCGAAAACTTTCTATACCTTATTACAGTATGTTATGTAGTTCGAGGTACCAGCTGGTATCTCGAACTACATAACATACTGAAATAATAATCATCAATCCTAATCAGCATCCTCAAGACCTTTTAAATTGGTACTCATGTTAATTTTACCACGATTGAAAATTCTCCATTTCGGAAAATGAAATTGGAAGACAATTTTGTTATCAGCACCTCCAGAAACCTGGAAAAGGACATACATATTAATTTTAAATGAAAAAAAAAAGTGTACGCCATTTTGGAATATTTCAAAACGGATTTTATTTTCATATTATTCTGCACCCCTAAAAACCTTGAAAACGATGCCCATGTCAAAGAAAAACATACTCCAACAGTATTCAAAAATGGGATTTTCCGTAACCTGCAAATTGAATTTTTAGTAGCCATTAATTTGTCAACCAAATCTGGTTTTAAAGCTACTTACACGGTATAATAGTCACTAACTCGGAAATTAAGTCACCAACTTATAAATTTCAGTGCTAATTTGGATTAAATTTTGCCACTTTTTATCTGCCGATTTTTGTATTTTTTGTCACCTCAGTGTTTTCGCCGGTTTAGTAATTTAGTCGCCAACAAATTAATTCGCTGCCAAATTCAGTAATAAAGTACGCTCACGTGCAGTTGCCAACTTATTTTTTGTTCGCTCGATTAATTATATCCCTTATTATAGTCCGTAGTAGTTTTGACAAAAATGTAAATATAAAGTTAAGGATTTTAGAACAAACAGAAAAGAATACAGGAAAATCATTTTGAGTTAATTCAATATAGCATCATTCCATTCCTCGGCCTTCCGGATTCCGGATATAGTCCCAGGCTGCGCGTGCACACGGTTCGTTACTATTTCTATTTAATATTATTTAACATTCCTGCTTACTAAAGCGCATTGTGTCAGGAAGGTTGATGTACACTTAAAGACATAATTCAACTATTTAGTGTCGGATAAGTAGGTGACTGTACCCTTGTCTCCTCACTAGACCTCCTCCTTCCTCACTGACATTGGCGAATCAATGACGGTGCCGTTATTAAAAAGAAGAACACATAATTGTAAGGCTTGGGCAATGGAGAATAGAGGTAAGGAGAACCATCTCTTGTATTAAAAAGTGTCCGTTGAAAGGGAGCAATATAAGATGGCGCTATAGTAGCGTAGTGGACGAATTTCAAAAAGAGCGCCACAAAATGGCCACAAATTATTAGAGTAATATGGAGGGTAGAGTTAAGGAGTACCATCTCCATACATGAAAAGTGTCCGTAAAAAGCGTTGACTAGGGGGCGCTGAAGACTTAACAGCAAATTTTAAACAGATAACTAAATATTAGCATCGTCTTCGGTTATGTTTATTAAAATAAATTCGACTACGCGAGTAAGTAGAATATTCATGATTTACTGAATTAACTACTTTTAATTTACTAAAGTCGTCAAAAATTTTAAATAACTAAACTCAACTCACTTCACTCCATCTCTTATTCCTAACTTCATACCATATATATACCTACCAAGAAGGGTTTCTTGTGCATCAGCGCCATTGTGGAAGATTTTAGAACTGTTATTTATAGCATACAGCTGGACACTTTTTCAACTTTTCTCCCATAAGAGATGGTTCTCCTTAGCTCTACCCTCCATATAGAGTAAGTAACCAATAACTAACTTTCAAATAACTTCACTCCATCTCTTATTGCTAACTTCATATCATATTACTCTCTTCTGACTAGCGCCATTATGGCCAGTTTTGGAAATATTATTTGGTTACTATTGTCGGACATTTTTTAAGCTTTTCTGCTCTAGAGAGATGGTTCTCCTTACCTCTATTCTCCATGGGCTTGGTCAAGGAATTTGTAAGTAAACAACTTTAGGCTTGGGTCATGTTATTATCCGACTTCCAAAAGTGAGGAGGTTATGTGTTCGGCTGTTGATACACTTTTTTTGTATATAAATTCGCCAATTGTTACTTTCATGGAAAGATTTTACTCATTATAATATAATTAGCTGCCTCCACAAATTTAAGCCTATTTTATATTTATCTATAGGCCAAGGCCGGTCATGCCGGTATAGGCCATGCGGGGGCGGAAGTGTAATAAAACTCGGGGAGCCAAGACGGGGTTTATATTTCTGACATAAAACTGCAACTCTGTTGGGAAAATTATAAAACTTTTATATTGCCATAGGTAACAGCTTAGCCTGTTTGATATGGTACTCGTGAGCGTGGTGGAAACTATTCACATCTACTTCTAAGAATTTTTGTTTCAATTCTTGTATAATGCGTTTCAAATAAGAATAAGGCCGTCAATTACCCAAATATCACTTGAAAAGTGCGGTTTTCAGAAAAACTTATTTGCTTATCAATATTACGAGTTAGTCTTGCATCGAATTTAAATAAAGACGTTAAATAGTAGTAAATTATCTAAACATTTTAGGTAATTACCATAATAGTCTTAATTGATAATTATAAACAATATGGCGCTGAGTCGATCCTATTCTGATTTGAAACGATAAAGTTGCGAATACGTTATTGTAAATTGTTCCTGATAGCCCCCAGTATGTCATGTTAAGTGCTAATTTCACAAACGCCGCGTATAGTTAAACGTTGTTTAAATATCTCGTTATATTTAGACAAACGATTAACACTAATTATTATTATAATAGGTGTTGATGAAATTGGGATGAATGTAACCCATAAAAATTCCTACTCCTTGAGAGTCTCTAAATCTCTGCAAAAAGCTCCCAACTACTAGTTCTCTGCAAATGAGATCATTGTCATCTAGCTCAGGTTAACTAACCACCTCCTCCTCCCCCAGGATCCCCCTCAGCGGGCAACTGGGAGAACCTGGAGTTAGCAGACGAGATCATGGACGTCAACGAGACCAAGCTGGAGGACATGACGCACACAGAGGTCATCACGCACATACACGAGGTGAGTGATATGACGCACAACAGGTCATCACACATATACACAAGGTTAGTGACATGACGTACACAGGGGTCATCATGCACATACACGAGGTGAGTGACATGATGCACACAGAGATAATCACGCACATACACGAGCAGAGGGACATGACGCACATAGAGGTCATTACGCACATACACGAGGTTAGTGGGGTGGTCACTTCTTGACTTTTTGGCGATATACAAAGAGTAATAATTTTAAATTTGAAATAGAGGGCAAACGGGCAAATGGATTAACAAGTGAAAAGCGATTACCGTTGCGTGTGGACACTCGCAACATCAGAGGAGTCGCAAGTGCGTTGCCGGTCTTTTAAACCGGGTTCGCTCTTTTCTTGGAGGTTTGAACGTCCTAGTGGTCCGGAAATATGCGTACGACGTACGTACACTGCATATGACTGTGGCAGCGTGGTGCAACCTGACATTCCAACTCTTACAGTGTTACGTGCATAGGCAGCATATTCGGGTCGGAAGTCTATCAACATTTTACAATTTCACTAGTTTTATTACAATCTAACGGTTTTTACAATTTTACGGTGACATATAAAAGGCAAACCTGACTGACTTATCTATCAACGCACAGCCGAAACTACTGAAGGGATTTTGTAATGACGTAGGCATCCGCTAAGAAAGGATTATTGAAAATTCAGCCCCTAAGGGGGTGAAAAAGGGGTTAAAACTTTGTATGGAAACAGAACTCAACGCGGACGAAGTCGCGGGCAAAAGCTATTAATTAATAAAGGCTGGGACTATATGATATATATGCCTGGAATCCGGAAAGCCGCAGAAAATATCAGAGTTATAAAAATATAACTCTGCTCTGTAGTCTGTAGTACTATAATATGTACAATAGAGTAGAGAACACTTTCATGTCAGTCGATCTACAAATTTTATATTTTAAAAATTCTACGTTAATCTGCCATTGTAGATACGGAAACAACTATACGAGTCATATACCAACACAGTACGTACAGTTTTATTTTAGCAATTAGTGGAGATATGAGATCCAGGCTGGCAACACTGGCGACCCGCCAAGTAGGGGCACAAGCCAAACGGGGAATTTGCATAGGAACTTTGAGCTTAGATATTACTGGGTTATGTCTATAACCATCATCATTCTTAGTTATTACTGATCATCGTCACCGATTACTAACACTTCCATTTAACCTGTGTTTAATGTATTAACCTGTGTTTAATGTATTATTGGTGAGAAATAAACTTTACTTTACTTACTTTACTTACTTACTTACTTCGGAAGTTCGGAGGCACTGGTGACGGGTATATCCTCAATATGAGGAGGATTTTTTTTTCTTTCTTCATCATCTCCATGCATCGGGTTAGTTCGTGCCATGTGATTTTTATTTCGCTGTATGATAGCTGTTGCCCGTGGCTCCGCCCGCGTAAATTTAGTTTTTTCGCGGTCGCGGATATGTGACTGATGCAAAAAATAGATAAAAACAATCCTTGATGCGGATTATATATCATGCTAAAATTTCAGCTCGATCGGTGCATAAATTTTTGATTTTTTGAAGCGTACACAAACCAACATATAGATTTTCTTTACAAATTATGTACCTAGTCATGTCAAATATATTTTCAATATTATGTTGTCATTTCTTCCTTATAAGTGATAATTCTTTCATAATTTCACCTTGGATATTGTGTCGTGTGTGGTTCCATTGATATGGCTTTTGTCCCGCCCTTTGGCTCATCATCTTGTCTATGGTGGCTCGATCTCTGTACTTTATGGCCATCTTTAGGTTTTAGTCCAGGATTTCTATGCATTTATTGCTCCCTTCATCAGTTTTGTCCTAAAAGTTAAAACATATGAGGAGGATTAGGGTATTTTGCTCTTCTATCTCTGCTGGTGCCTGGCGTGTACCTATTGTGTACGTACGTGATTGCACCACGCAGTCGTAATAGGTTTGGAGCTTGGCTCTCAACTCCAGAGGTCGTGGGTTCAAACCCCGTGTTGGAACAACAAAATATGTTGTATTCAAGTCTGGTTAGGACAATGCAGACTGATAACGTGATTGTCTAACAAGAGAGATGATCCATGCGTCGGATGTCCTACCTCCAGCTACTGAGCAAACTAGAGTTGCCAGGCGAGCAAAATTTACAATTTTTAGGGTTCCGTAATACTTAAGGAACCCTTATAGTTTCGCTCTGTCCGTCTGTCTGTCTGTCCGCGCCTCTAGCTCCTGTAATTATGAATATAAATTGATGAAATTTGGTGCAGTTATAGATTGTGGATAGATCACGGTTTCGGGATCATAAAAAAAATATAATTTTATATTTTAGAGGTGGATCTCCATACATGTGAAGTGGGGATGAAAAATATTTTTTCACTCTACCCCATCGTGTGGGGTATCGTAGAATAGGTATTTTAAAATAAAGGCAAGGTTTCATACGTTACTTTTTTATAAAGTTGACCATTTTCGAGTAATCGGCCTCCAAAGTAGTTTGTAAGTTGCCCCCCCCCCCTGGCATTTTTAAACTATAGGAGATAGAAACTTGCAAAATTCCATGCTGATAGATCATGCTAAAAACTCTTTAGGAAAATTATTGTGAACCAAATCGGACAGTAACTCTTGGAGTAATTAAAAAAAAGCATATTACGCGTTTATAGTTACGGAACCCTCCTTAGACATGTCCTGACATGCTCTTGGTTAGGTTATTTAATTTTACTCGGGTTAGGGTATGCCGTATGACATATCCGATATCCAACCTCACTCACGACGGGTTAAAAGTCAAAATTACAAAACACATCAAAATTCAGAGTAATACTGATAATAGTCATATAAAGGTCACATCAAAATATTTTTATGATATTTTTTTAACACCCACGGGCGAGCCGCGATGCCTCAGCTCTACGTTGCGGCGTCACATCGCAAATAACGACGACGCACCTTAGTTATTTGCCGTCCTCAAACTAAAAGGCGGCTAAATAACAAAGGTAATTTTTGAGGTATACCTAAAAAACACCGGATTATTTTGAAATTGATGCTAGTTATTTTCTATAAACAATTGTTAATGTTGTCATAAGACATTCACGAAAACATTAACAATTGTTTATACAAAATCACTAGCATCAATTTCAAAATCATCCTACGTTTTTTAGCTCTACCTCGAAAACTCTTTTTGTCATTTAGCCGCCTTTTAGTTTGAGGACGGCAGAGTACGTGGTTGGACGAACCGGATGCGAAGCCTCGTCGATTTATGCGTTACGACGCGACGCCGCAACGCAGTTTTGAAGCCTCGCCCTATCACCGAGAGGCGAGAACCACGAAATCCGAGGAATTGGTCTCCTAGATAATAGTATTATGATGAATTCTTCTACTTAAAAAATTGCCAGATAAATACCTAGTAAGCCGTTAGCTGTAGCAAGAAATTCAGTTGCTCTTCATGAAAACTATTGTACTGGAAATAACCTTTTATTCCTCATTTAACGCTTTCTGAAAACTTGTTACAAATGTCTGCAAACACCAGTGTTACGGGAAAATTAATTAACTTTTTAATAATACAAGTAAATAAAATAAGCAATATCGTTTTCAATTTCACTGGACGTCGCGAAATGACCTTTT
Source organism: Glaucopsyche alexis (assembly GCA_905404095.1). NCBI lineage: Eukaryota > Metazoa > Arthropoda > Insecta > Lepidoptera > Lycaenidae > Glaucopsyche > Glaucopsyche alexis. The sequence goes on from FR990060.1 coordinate 2,512,531, forward strand.
TCGAGGAACTCACAATAACAATTATCCTCTATGGTGTCGCGCTTTAAAATATTTGCATAATATGGCGTACTTACTCACATTTTTTGAAATGTTTTTTACCTTAAAGTGTTATTAGTTTTTATTATTTATAATAAACTTAGTGGGGTTGGTGATTTAATACTTCACATATTTTTTTAATTCAATCGTTTTTCAAAAAGTCGTTAACTAATTTAGTAAGATTAAGGAATCTATTTCTTTAATTTTTGGAATTCTATTGGAAATTGGAATCCTTTTGGATTGCGCGGTGCCGATTTCAAACACGCGTCAGCGCGCGGATTGAAACAGGATAATAATCACAAATATGAAATAGTAAACAGTTACGAGAATTGGGCTTCTGATATGTACCTATTTAGTTTTATACTTGCCTTATTTATTAGCATTAATTTGTCTGTCTGTCTGTGTGTTGCAGTGCATTTCGTCGTGCGTGATCAAGCTGCGGGTGAAGCGGAGGGGCGAACCCAAATATTGTGAGTCAATTTTACTTTCTACGTTTGCCTGAAAAGATAGGAACTTCTAGGTTTGACTAATACTTCAGTCAAAGGCCGAAATTGCAATTTATTTCGTGGTTTGCCCGAAGGCTTTGGTCAAACTTAGGATAAAGTAGACTTTCCGGGTAGAGACTCCATATCGACCTTTGAATGTAAGTGGACATACCCTAGTATATCAATGCACAACTTCATTTGTATCTTGTGATCCTTCTTCTATAGTAATATAATTATGAGGTAAGCGCGAGTGGTTTCATGCGGCAACATTAAAATTTTCATCACAACAATTTCCGACTTCCTTAACTCCTACAGAATGTGGTTCAAATTCGCGCAACATTTCATCACACAAGCGGAAAATTGGTTTCAGTGAGTTACTCAAACCGAACGTGCATACAAAACCGGCGAAGTTATTGCGTGCGATACGGTTCTATCTGTTATGCGACTGCACTACAGCTGGAACTCTATCACAGTAACGAGTAAACAGAACGTAGCCACATTCGCGGTTTTGGACGCGCTATCTACGTATCCACTGGACACAGCCTTTGAGGTTATTCGTCGTAGGGTTGCCATATTTCATGCGATTTCCATATTTTAAAGCAACCAAATAAAAAAAATTGAAAAATCTGTTTAAGTATTTGTAAAATGTATTTTATAGGATCTAAACACCAATAAAAATGAAATAATTTGAGGCATGTATTTTTCACTTGATATTTTTGTAAAATGAGTTTTATTTATTCATTCAATATTAATACATAGAATGATACGTTTATTTAGTTTCAGTTATTTATATTATTGTATGTATAGTTTTTGCTATTCTCATATTATGTAAGTGTTACATAGTTTTCATCTAATTGGTTACGAACAGTTTTCAGCAGGATACGATTAATCACAAAGTTATTACAATGTTTTTCATTTTATTTTTTGCATTTTTCGAGACTTTCGAACTACCTTCCAAGTAAAATTTATTTAAATCTTAAATCTAATAAACCTTAACATTACTTTCCCACGTATTCAAAATGCTCCAAGATTATAAGCAACTAGACGTTTCCCGCGACTTTGTGCGCTTTAAAAGAAATCAAGCAGGAACCGTACATTTTGCCGCAATTTTGTTTTTATTTTTATTTTGAGTAGTTTCGGAGCCTATTCGATGCAAACAAACAAACATACAAATAAACAAACAAACTTTTCCTCTTTATTATCTTTTTTCTTTCTAACTTTCTAACACAAACCTTAACGTAACCAATGAGGACAAACAAACGCAAAAGGTACATTTATCAGCTGCAGCATACATCTTAGTTAAGTATGTCCATTTTAAAACAATAAGTTATTTTAAAACAAAATTCCCCATTATTATCATTAAATACGTAGTAAAATTGTTTATTGAGCACGGCAACCTCGAATAAAACCCGCGCGAAAGAGATGGAAAATTGTTTGACGAGTCATCGCGAACCGCGCTACATTACCGGTGGGTTTTTCGTCTTCACAAATAATATTAAACGTTTACTAAAAGTTTCAGTGGTTTTAGTGGTGTTTAGTAACAGTGGTCAGTGGTTATAGTGCAGTGGATTGAGTGTGCAGTGGTTGGGGTTGCTGACCCGGCTTTGGCCGTACTTGGAGGCTGTATTTGGAAATGTGAGTGCGATTTTTTTATGAATGGAATGCACGGTCAAAGACATCGAGCATAACCTTTGTTCCGAATTCGAAATTATTATCGGAAAATTAATACCACCAATGTGCAATCTATTACTGGCCAGTAGTAATATTAGCCAAAAACATTTCATCAACAAAAAAATCCAGGCCTCATATTCGGATTTTCCCAATATTAATACTCAATACAGATTTATTCATTGTTATTCATGTTATATTAGTCAGATTTCGTAGCACTCATTAAATCTTGGAATTAGTGAAAGGCATTTGTAAATTAAAAAAAAGAAATATTCTTCAGTGCCACGAGTCACTCAATCTTTAGTATGTTTGTCAGTTTGTTACTTGCAAAACACAGTGCCAACTAGACATTAAGCCATTAAAAGTCATAAAGCGTTTTATATATCCGGTCCAGCAGGAATCGAACCCGTTATACCTCTATAAATGATCATTACATATTGATACCTGAAGCAAAACTCCGTTTTACAAAAGTTGTGCGAACGGAGAAGTATGAAATTTGGTAACTTTACAGTTTATATAGATGGAAAGTGATCGGCACTAATATAGGTATCTATTTTGTGTAACGATACTAAAAATAAATTAATAAAAATAACATTACACTGTACACACACTACCTCAGAAATCAGAATCCTCAGATTAATAACTCGGACTAATATCGGTGACGGTGGCCGGTTTCATTGAAACCAGGCCAGTTACACAAGAGTAATTTCAAAGTGCCCAAGTGTGTGCGCAGTACACGCAGTTTAAGAAACGTGTATCTTCTTGTGTAGTGAATAAAGTTTAATTTCGAATCACTATCTTAGAAATGTAGTGTCGCGTACGGCGTAGCATCTCAGTGGAAGCTGACCTTTACGCTCTACATTTATTAGAATCACTCTCAAACCGTACTATACATAATGGTTTAACATTGTTTGGTCAATTGATTAAATAGTGTCCCACTGAACGTGTCAAATATTTTCACTTTTTCTTCAAACACTATAATATTTTTTAGTGAAAGTTGAGTGGTTAAGACTCTATCTATTTGGTTTGTCAGTTTTACAATACTTCTAATACAGATTAACTCCTTACTATTATTAGTAAATATTTTTTGTCCTTGTCTGTCAAGGGACTTTTCCAACGTAACAGACAAGGACTAAACATTGTATACCTTAACCATTGTGTACATAATATTTATTAGTAGGTAAGGGAGTTAAAGTTTTTTGACGTTGATGAACACACGGATGATGTGAGAATTCTCTAAGAAGGGGTTATAAAAAAAAATTAACCCCTAAAATGACAAAACTCAGTTTGTGCAAAGAAAAAGATTTCAACGCGGCCGAGGCCGGGGCCCAAAACATCTCTAATGTTCTATCTTTTATACATACAAATTAATCAAATTGAAGTGTCTGTTTGTAATTTTAAATTAACAGCTTTTCAAGTAATGAAAGTTATATTCGGTACTTGCAATAAAAATATAGTTTTTAATTTTTGTCTAACCGTCTGTCTGTCTGTTTGTTCCGGCTAATCTCTGAAACGGCTGGACCGATTGTCAAGGGACTTTCGTTGGCAGATAGCTGATGTTATAAGGTCTAACATAGGCTACTTTATCTTAGGGTCCCGCTTAAAAAAATAAGGTTCCGTTTCCGTTAGTTCTATGCAAGGGAAGTTGCGGGCACCAGATAGTTAATAATAATTAATTAATGATAATTCTAATCTCTGCAAAAAGCAAATTAAAACGTTATTAAAACGGTTTAAAATAAATCAATTTAAGAACACAATATTACAGTACCAACTACCAGTACCAACCGACATGTAGAGGTCAAACAAATCCCAGATACAATTTGTACCTTAACATCTTCGTTTAATGTAACATTGTACAAGGAAACATTATTTGCATGTGAACTTCGAATATAACAATTACAAGACGTAATTACATACACACATCGCAAAAAGCCGCTAACCTTGATTCGGCAGACGAGACGATAAACTTCCGATACGGGAGGTCGAGTTAAAATATTTGAGTATATATAAAAGGTAAAGCTGATTGACTGATGTATCAACATACAGGCTAATCCCTTAAGGCTAGAAATTTGAAATTTGCACACGTACTCATCATATAACGTAGGCATCCACTATGGAAGAATTTTTCAAAATTCAACCCCCGAGGGGAACGGCCGAACACGCAAGTGCTACTTAAGTTGAGAGGATTTCCGTAGTGTCCACGCAGAGATCGTCTAGATAGAGATTTCTATGCAAGTCGTGTAACGTACGTCACATTACGTTACACTTCGGATTTTTGTTTAATTGACTAGGTATTTTAAATGTTCGAATTTGTTATTTTTAATGATATAACAGCCTTCGTGGTCTAGTGGGTTAGCACTTGGCTCGGAGGTCTTGGGTTCGATTCCCGCGTTGGAACAACAAAAAATGTTGTTTCCAAGTTTAGTTAGGACTAAGGACAATGCAGGCCGATCACCTGATTGTCTGGCAAGAAAGATGATCCATGCGTCGGATGGGCATGTAAAAAGTCGGACCTGCGTCTGATCTCTCGCCACTCGCTAGTCGTGTCGGTTATCCGTCCCACTGGGTTTCGAGAGTAAAGAAAGAGTGATCTTGTGTGCTGCGCACACACTTGAGCACAATTAACTCATGCGTAACTGGCCTGGTTTCAATGAAACCGGCCACCGTCACCGAAATCGGTGTGGGGGATATCATTTTCAATGCTATCCAGAAACTGATTATGCTACGCGTTTTATAAAACACGATAGATAAATAAATCTATACTTAATATAATAAAGAGGAAAAGTTTGTTTGTTTATTTGTTTCTTTGCATTGAATAGACTCCGAAACTACTGGACTGATTTTAACGAAATTTAGCACAGATGTAGAGTAGACCACGGGGAAGGACATAAGCTACTTTTTATAGAGGAAAAATGTACGGTTTCATGTCCTATTTACGAAGTCGCGGGCAATATCTCGTAAAAATAAAATTATACGTACAATGTGGATATTCCTTTAATCATAATATAAAATTTCTTGAAGTGGAATTTTATTATTCGTTTATTATTACATTTCAACTGTAGCGCTCGTGTGAGTCATAGACATAGCACGTGTTGCACTGACGCAGATATTGTTAGGTAACTACTAACTAGGTAGTGGGTACTAGGTAGTAACTAGTATATAGATACTGCGATTTTGTTTGAAAATTACTCCTGAACTGCGTTCTATTTGGCTGTCTCATGCTATAGATTATTGTATTATAGTGAGAAGACCATAGCCTAACATTACGTCGTATTAAATACAATAAGTAGAACGACGACCTCTGTGGCTTATTGGTTCAGCGCGTTGATGCTCAAGCCGGGGGTCGCAGGTTCGAATCCCGCCGAAGGAACAAAAATATTTTCTGTTCCTGGGATGTGTATTAAATATGTGTATAATATAATAAAAATGTTAAATATTATTATGTATAGTATAAACGTATTAAATATACTTCCCGTTTTCTGGTACTTGTAACACAAGTTCTTCGGATACTTAGCACGGGGCCAGTTTCACGTGGTGTGAAGCGTCCATAGATATTATTATTATTAAAATCTAAGCGCAGTTTTGCAAACTATTCTTTACTAGCTATTGCGGCTCCGCCCACGTAAATGGATTACCCCACGGAAATACTGTACTTTTGGCATACTCGGGATAAAAATAATAGCCTATCTGTTAATCCAGAGCTTAAACTACTACGATACCAAATTTCATTAAAATTCAGTTCAGCAGTTAAAAAAAATAGTATTTTTTTGTTAAGAGTGAGTGAGCTGATGATGATGAATTATAATTTAGAACACTTTTGATCATGTCAATTGTCAGCTTTCAAACAAAACTAGATCATTAAAAACCCCCGACACAAAAAATAAACTCTAAAAAATAATAAATAATATTTTAAACCTATTATAATTATATTATCACATATAATATTAAGTAAGTTGAAATAATTTTATTTTCCAATCGTCGCCTCGTCGGGGGACCGCTAAAGTTTATAAAGTATTTTTACAACAACAGCTAATTAATTATTACATTTAAGTAGGTATGAGCAAATTTTTTTCGGAGTAAATTCTTTTGTTCATTCTGCGACTACACGTGTTTTTTTCACATAGCGGTCCCCCGACGAGACGACGATTGGAAAATAAAATTATTTCAACTTACTTAATATTATATGTGATAATATAATTATAATAGGTTTAAAATATTATTTATTATTTTTTAGAGTTTATTTTTTGTGTCGGGGGTTTTTAAAATTTTTAATTTTACTTTTATTTTATCCTTTTTAAAGTAGGTATAAATAATGATTACCTTACCATATACATACTTTCAACATTATTGAAGTAACATGGTACCAAATTTCGAATCGATAGGACATGTGGACGACCCCTCATCAACTAATAAAGAAAAGATGATCTTCAAACGGCTAATCAGGTCATGGTTACCTTACCATGTTCTTTAAATATCGTTGAAGTAACACGGTACCAAATTTCGAATCGATCGGACATAAGAAAGTTAGTCAGATCCCCTCATCAACTAGAAAAGAGCTGATCATCTTCAAACTGCTGATCAGGTCATGGTTACATTAGCATGTTCTTTGAATATATATCGTTGAAGTAACACAGTACCAAATTTTGAATCGATCGGACATTGGAAAGTTAGTCAGATCCCCTCATCAACTAGAAAAGAGCTGATCATCTTCAAACGGCTGATCTTCCCACCACCAATTTTCTCATCAAACGAAGCTACGAACACTGTCGATTAAGTCATCAATATTCTCTTTCAGTGCGCTTTCATTTGAGACCTTACTCGAGTATATTTGCACATTCGGATTTTCTTCCCCGCTTTCACCCCCCACAACTTTTAAACGACTCAACCGATTTTCATCAAACATGTCTAAGAACACTCGCATGTAAGTCACCTTTAATACAAAAGAAACTAAATTGAAATCGCTTCATCCGTTCGGGAGCTATGATGCCACAGACAGACAGACAGACAGACAGACACACCCACAGACAGACAGACAGACAGACACGTCAAACTTATAACACCCCTCTTTTTGCGTCGGGGGTTAAAAAGCGGTTCTTCCAATTGGGAGCTACGACGCCACGGACAGACAGACGCACAGACTGACAGATAGACAGACTGACACGTGAAACTTATAACAACACCCCTTTTTTCGCATAAATCATCTACTTAGTAGTATTCAGTCTTCTAGTCACGAATAAAAACTATGTTACTTAGTTAATTTAGGTACACTAAAGTACCTACAAAATATCTGCCGTCCTCAAACTAAAAGGCGGCTAAATGACAAAAAGAGTTTTTGAGGTAGAGCTAAAAAAACGCGGGATTATTGTGAAATTGATGCTAGCTATTATCTATAAGCAATCAATAAATCATATTATTGTCATAAGACATTCACGAAATCACGATAACATTGACAATTATTGTTTATACAAAATAACTAGCATCAATTTCAAAATAATCCCGTTTTTTAACTCTACCTCAAAAAAAATTTTTGTCATTTACCCGCCTTTTAGTTTCAGGACGGCAGATATAACCTCAGCCTTTTTTGGAAGAAGGTTAAGAACACAGTAGATCTGGTATTATTGTTATCTGGAGAACCCTGTACTTGATACCGGAAATACCGGTCCGGGGAGGTCTCCAAAACCTTGACAATTCGCTTATAAACTTTTCCGGACACGTGAGGGTTCGATATGTATAAAAGTGTAAATAAAATAATCTGCGTCTAATGGGAAATCAGGAGGAAAATCGCTGGAAAACCTTGAAAGTCGTATAGCATACTATATTATGGTGTTATACCTATATCTATACTAATATAATAAAGAGGAAAAGTTTGTTTGTTTGTTTGCATTGAATGGGCTCCGAAACTATTGGACCGATTTTGATGCAATTTGGCACAGATGTAAAGTTGACCACGGGGAAGGACATAGGCTACTTTTTATTGCGGAAAAATCTAAGTTTCTGCGAAATAAACTTTTGCGCGCACGAAGTCGCGGTTTACATATATGTTGTTATAATATATAAATAGTATTATACGCGGTGTTTCCCGCGACTTCGTATGTACAATATGAAATCGCGCGGGGACCGCACATTTTCCGGCGATAAAAGCCTATGTCCTTCCCCGTGGTACTCTATGTCTGTGCCAAATTTCATCTAAATCGGTTGAGTAGTTTCGAAACCTATTCAATGCGAACAAACAAACCTTTCCTATTTTTAATATTTATTTATTTATATTTAGCACACAAACAGGTTACAGTCACTGCATGATAAGTTAAACTTAAGCATAAATTAAGTGGACGTGAAGACGTATACAACGGCTACAATAATTATTGTAGACACTCGCAATAAACGTGTTTGGCTACAATTATTATTGTAGAGTGTAGACACTCGCAATAAACGTGTTTATTTCATTTTGATAGAGCAGCCATACAGTTACAGATAGGCAGTAAGCTACGTTCCCACGGACGTTTTTAGTGGTCGATAAAACAGCACTGTAAATTATAGAACTGTGCGCTAATACAAATAGAGCTGAAAGTAGTGAAGAGCTGTAAAATCTGACATATGACACTATTTTAGTTATTTTAAATATTTCATTATGGCTTAAAACCATTAGCCAAGTTAAATTAAAAAGGCGGTAAATAGAATTTTATTTTAAGTTTTCAACACCGTATTTCTAAATTGACAAGTCCAAAGTCTAGTCAAACTCCAAATAAATAGTCAGTGCAGTCATTGAGTCAAGTTAGTCGATACAGTAAAGTTGTAGAAGCTGTACTGAAAGTTCCTAGAGGGTTTTGGAGAGAACACAAAATAACAAGCTTTTTGAGGTTGTAGCACTTGCCCACACTTAGGCACGTTATCGAGTATTTAATGGCTAATTTTCTACCAATGTTACACATTCTGTAACAAATTATAAGGAGAAAACAATAACAACAACGTCACTGCAATCCACATCCTCCCCAAAACTCTATTTGTCACCTTAACACTTTGATTTTCAGCTCTTTTGTACTAGCACACAGAGACTCGAGACTACAAAAAAAACTCTCGTGGGAACGTAGCCTTAGCGTCAGTTCACACCGAAACTTTTTAAACTTTATTCCTATTGATAGATATAAAATGTTATATGTTATGTGTCTGTCTGTCTGTGTGTCTAGGTCCGCAACGGATGAGCCGATTTTGAACTAGTTTTCTTTGTTTGAAACGTTTGAAAGCTGACTAGATCGAGAGTCTAGAGTGTTCTTAGCTATAATTAATCATCACCAGCTCGTTCACTGCTTGACAATAGGCTATTCTATAATTTTTTCAAATATATTTCAAAATGTTCGTAACGATCCGATTAACAACTAGTATTTTTATTTCCTGGAAATAATATCGCTTTATGCAAAGAAAAAATGATTCAAATTTAAACGATAATTTTTTGCGCCAAAACGACAGCCACCATTATCGTGAGTTCGTGACGTCATAAGAACAGAAACAAATAAATTTTTCATAGGTCGTGTGTAGTGCATGAACTTCAGATTTAACTTTCGCTGTTCTTTATTCGATTTGATTATGTTCTTATGACGTCACTTACAAGCACAATATGGCGGCTGGCGTTTTCGGTCACGTGACATACAGTTAGTAAAACTACAGTTTTATTTTCGAAATTTTAAATAAATCGCATATTTATATAACTAAATAGTCTTGTATTCGCATTTCTTACGATAGAAACTATATAAATAACAAATTTATATCGTTTGATTTTGATAGATGAAACTAGCCTATTCGGGGGTTACTTAATTTTTTAAATTTGTTTGTTAATCTGGGGGCACGGTGCTAAGCGAAGCGCGTGGTCTTCGGCGATAACGCTTCGAGAAAATATGGTCTGGTAGTGACCAGACCATATTTTCTCGAAGCATTTCGTCGGTTTTTTTAACGTTCATAACTTGGATTCATTCAAGCAATAAAAAATCAAATAGCCTATAAAAATTAAAAACGACATATCCAGCCACTATCACATAAGCCGCAGACGATACGTCACAAATCTATACTAATATAATAAAGAGGAAGTTTGTTTGTTTGCATTGAATACGCTCCGAAACTGCTGGACCGAATTTGATGAAATTTTGCACAGGTGTAGGGTAGACCACGGGGAAGGATATAGGCTACTTTTTATCGCGGAAAATTATAATAAAGATTATAAATCGCGTTTCTGCAAAATTAACTTTTGTGCGCACGAAGTCGCGGGTAACAGGTAACTAATCTATAGCACAACTCACATATAACGGAGTCAAAGAATATATATTACTATGACGGAGTGCCGGAGTCACGGCTGTCGGCCGATTTGCCACGTATAGCCACGTAACTGTACACGACATACGTATTGTTTCATGTACCATCTACCAGGACAACATAGCTGCATAGGTCATCATCATTTTATATCCCTAGTCCCTACCTAAGTTATGATTTCCTGGTGTTTGATGTGGTTTGATTTTCACGAAAGCTTGAAGTTAAGATTGAAGTATTTTATAACAAGCTTTTATATATTTCACTCTGTCTGAGTTATATAAAAATGCCAGACAATAGCAAGTATTTTTTTAAACCCGTGTCGGAAACCCGTAGTGATTTTGTTACAGCTTAAATGTATTATAAACCTGAGTATTTGATATAAATTTCAATTTAATACCTCTACGCGTTTATAAGGAAAGGGGTAGTTTAAAATTATTAAAAATATTTTTATTATAGGATGTAACTAAAAATTTACGGTTTTCGTAATTTTTCCTTTATCTGTGCTATATGACGTTGCAATTTCAAGATTCTGAGTTCACGGGAAGTACCCTGTAGGTTTTGAGTTTGCGAGTGTCGAAAATTTGCGAAAATTTGCGGCATTACCGGCTGTATCTTTTGATTGCGTTGGCTGATTTTTTCACAGCTCCAAGGGACAGTATACTAGTATTTGATATAAATTCCAGCTCGATATCTCCATGCGTTCCTGAGAAAAAGGGTCTTGACAGACATTCGGACGGACAACAAAGTGATCCTATAAGGGTTTCGTTTTTTCCTTTCGAGGAACAGAACACTCAAAATTTAAAATTACTGATACTGGTAGCATCAGTAAACAATTACTGATGCTATCATACTACACATAAGGACTGGCTATTGCATACATTTAGCCTAAAACAAGGTAAAAGCCGTCCGTTGAGAATCGTTCGAACTATGATGTAAGTGATCGAACTAAGTCTTGGAAGTTGTAATGGCTTCCGTAACCTGTGCTAACTTTAATTTTGAAATACCTTAATATGTAGTACTACAGCTTCGCACGGGTACAATACTGATACTAATACTACAGAATGTCTTTAAACCACTAACAAAACGGGCGAAATCTAGTCAAAACAAACAGAAACAAATTAATATAGGTACCTACTAAAACTCAATGAAATAAGTAAGTGGGTATACTTTTATCGTATGAAATACCATAGATCTAAACTCCCCCCGCACGCACACCCCTGCCTTGGCGACGCCCACTTCGTAACGGGCCGTGCAACAGAAATCGTCATATTTTAATTTCGCCATAACTTCAAAACCACACGTCTAATTTCAATCATTCACAGACCAAATATTATCTACCTAAACTGTACTTAGTGATGAAATAATTTATTTTAATAAGGATTAATAGCATGAGTAAAATAAACGCGTTTAAATGTAGTCCAAAAAAAATTCAAGATTTCTAAATAAAAAAATGGTTGTTGTGCCTCACTCGACATAGATAGGTATAGTGTGTCGCGGACTTTTTTGTAGATATTTATAAGATCTACAATTAATTAGAACATTTTATGGTTCTATCTTTTATAGTTTAGGCAGCGTACGCAAAATAAGTAACTTTTCTGGTTGATTTTTTACACCTTGTGTCCGAAAAACCCAAATATCTTACGGAACCCTATTTTTTTCCAAAATAAAATTTTGCCTATGTTACTCGTGGATAATGTAGCTTTCGAATGGTGAAAGAATTTTTGAAATCGGTCCAGTACTTTTTGAGCCTATTCATTACAAACAAACAAACATACAAACAAAGTTTTCCTCTTTATAATGTTAGTGTAGATGTACTTGTTTTAATTACAACAATTGATATTATTCTACTTTCGCCTAAATTATATCTCGTCTATCTTTTTAATCGTTTGTCGCAATTTTCGCAGCCTTTTACAGTGCAACACCGAGCTATTAATAAAACGCGAGTACCCCAATGCGGCACTCCAAGTAAAGACATTTTTAGCCTCGATATGCTCTATCTCTAATCGGTAAAATCAATTACGGATATTTTGGGCATATAATCTACTGCCTATTTTAAGACGTATAAGCAGAAAAATAATTGTCATACTAGAAAATTATTTTTCTTTATATGGGCGAGTTTGCGTTTTGTGGAGAGTCGTATGGGCGATAAGATGATTTTTTACTTTGAGTACGACAATTATTTTTTTGATTAAACCATGTGCCCGAAGTATCCGTAATTGATTTTCGGAGACATTATATAGAATTTATATTTGAACATTGTAAAGTGAACGCCTAATCTGCTTTACTGAGGCGCAGTTCTGAGGTATGGGGTATAGTTAACCCGAGTTAAATATCGTGTTATCTCTCTCGTTTCTCGTATTTCTAAAAGAGCAGGCTTGGTAATTTAACCCAGGGTTAACTTTAACCTAGATCTGTGCAAATGGGATTAAGGCGCCATGGCACGTCGCGCGTCGCTGGCTACCATATGCAGTTAATATTTAAATGTATGATACCTATCTCACTTGGCGACGGTTTGGCCACCAGACATTTCCATTACAACTCTTAGATACGTAGCCGGCGACGTCCCTATGGCATCTTCATGAGGTAGGTATAGCTCTAAGGCTAGCCGCACACACTCCATATTATTGGCAATAATGCTGACGTTGACAATAATATTCCTTGTGTGCGGGCCGGGCCATATTGCCGTTTTTTTTTGTTTATTCTGTTGACTAGTATTGACAAATTTATTCTGTCAATAAAATTGCACGTGTGCGGCTAGCCACTAAGTTCTCTGAATACAAAATATGCACGTATTTTTAAAAAAAATTATATAGATCTATCTTGTTTGGTAAACCGTATGGTAAAATCAGTTTTTGGATATCATTAAAAATAACAAAGATATGAACGTTTAAAGTAGTCTATTAGACAGAGAGATCGGACGTGTATCGTGACGTCACATAACACGACTTAGAAAGTTCATAAGTAATTTCGTTTTGCTATTAAGAGATAGATTAAAAATTTTGACCGCTATCTGTATAATGTACACATTTATCAACAGATATCGAAAATTTTCTCGACATTTCCTTTATTTTTCAGTCTAGTTTCATATTATTATTATGTTTTATGCATATTCCCTATTACGCTCATGTTGCATACACAATAACATATGACGATCACACCGAGGAGTTGGCTCAAATATACGGAATACCTGGCAGATATTAAATTTTTCTTTTTCTATTTTATACCGTTCTAGGAGTGCTGGAATGTTTCGTTTTATAAATAAAGCATTCAACTTCTAAGCGAAAACAGTCCTTATAAAGTGGACCATAAAGCTGAAATTATACTCAAGTTAAACGAGAACTGGTTCTTAAGTCGCTGGTAAATGACCAACAGTGAGACAGTGCAATCAAAAATTAATCTTAAGAGTTCTTACAATGAGTGTCTTTTCGAGCGCAGTGTATTTCTCCGTCGGTTCGTGCAAGCGAAATGCAGTCTTATTGTTTAAGAATTAAAGGTAAATGATTGAAAGTATAAATCTGTTGGCTGATGATTTTGAGATAGTAGTTATCGTGGTTTGAGTAGCGTGAATGAATGTTCTATTCGCTAGAACGCGGTGGAGACAGTCAAAACCTGCCCGATAAGAAGCATCATTACTTACAACTGTAGTTTGCTGATCCGCATAAGAATTGCCTTCCTTGTTTAAGTAAACGCTGAGATTTGAGTTGAAGAAGATACAAGAAGTAACACTACGTATTCATATATTGATAATGTATTTAAAGGAGGACAATTTCCTGTGAAAAGTGAAATTTACCAGGCCATACCATCTGGCAGGCCCATCGCTAGCTGTTTCGTCGCCAGCGTGCAATACCGATTATGCCGCCCTACGATCACTATGAGTTTTGTCAAGGAAAAGGTGATGAGTCGCTCGATTTGCCGCCCCCTGGGCGTGCCGCCCTTGTGCAGGGCACGCTTTGCACGCCAGTTTACGACAGCCCTGCCATCTGGACAAAAAGTTGTTGTATGTAAGGGTTACACAAAAATTAACAAGACGAATTATTATAATGTTAAAAGTTGTCGAATAGTTAGTGGTAATAGCGATAGATAATCTCTCACTCGTTAAAGAATACGTTAAGTACAAACTATACAAGTTAAAAACTTTTGAATTGGGATATTGAAAGTATAAAGTTTACCAGGAAACAACAGCTAATCCTATTGACAGTTGGACTATAGGAACATTGTCGTATGTATGTGAGCACTTGCCGGTCTTCCCGAAGCCCTAGTATTCTGACCTTTGACATGACAATACCTCGACCTAGTCATAGTATACTCCTCTGGTGTCCATGAGCCCTAAGGCGTGGGTTTGCAAAGTAGAGGCCAGACTATGCTGTAATATTTTGCAAAGCTGACTAGGTTCCCAAAAGCTTAGGCTGGGACTATATGATCCGGAATCTGTTGGGCCGGGGAAATTTCAGAGCAATGAAAATAGAGATCCTCTTTTTTCGCATAATTTTATTTGTCATAATTTCATTTGGCATACCTCACTTGGCATAATTTTATTACGCATAATTTTTCTTTGGCATAATGGTTTCTTGGCATACTATATCATTAGGCATAAATATCATTTAGACTAATATTTTTTGTCCTAATTTAATGAGGCATAACTCGTAAGGCATAATTTTTCTTGTCATAATAGTACTTTGGCATAATTGTTTTTTGGCATAAACTCGTTAGGCATAATAAATTCAAGGCATTCTGTCACAAGGCACAAATGTGCATAAAATGTAAGGACATAATGAAAACACGGTTAAGGTAATTAAACGCATATTTATAAAACATTAAAAGCAGGTATTACACACATTATACCTAGTGTAACATGTGTAACAGTAGGTTAAGTTGCGGCGGGGTGGCCATTGGGCCACCTGTAAGCCGCTAACATGTTTAAAATAATTAATACGAAAGGTTATTTAATTCAAAAACAAAACATACTTTATCCTTAAGTGCATTTGACGACCTCTGTGGCTCAGTTGGTTGAGCGTGTTGGTTCTCAAGCCGGGGGTCGCGGGTTCAAATCCCGCCGAAGGAACAAAAAAAGTTTTTCTGTGTTCCTGGGTCATGGATGTGTATTAAATATGTGTATCATATAATAAAAATCTTAAATATGTGTATAGTATAAAAGTATTAAATATATTTCCGTTGTCTGGTACCCGTAACACAAGTTCTTCGAGAGAACTTACCACGGGATCAGATTGACGTGGTGTGAAGCGTCCATAGATATTATTATTATTATTATTATTATTATTATTATTATTATTGGGCTCGTGTTTATGGCTCGGCATATTCTTAGATAGCAGTTCGTGTTGTTTGTCCGAGTTTAATTTCGTAATCAGTCGAAAATTAGTATTATAATTGTTATTTCGTCTTAACTCGCACATCCGGTAGAATTTATAATTCATTAATAAGTATGTGAAAAAAATGCTAGAAAGAAGTATGCGTAAATATAATAGTATGCTTAAATATCATTAGGCGTAAATATATTTATGCTTTTTAATATTATGCTTAATTAATATTATGCGTAAAAAAATGTATGCCTTACAATAAGTATGCCTAACAATTATTATGCTTTTAGTAATTATGCGTAAAAAATTATGCTAAGTAAGTTATGCCAAATGAATATTATGTGAAACTACTATTAGGTCAAATGAAATTATGCCAAGTAAAATTATGACATGATTTTATGCGAAAAAATAGGGAACCATGAAAATAGATCTCTCCGCTCATACAATAGAGCGGAAAATTGATGATGAAGATATAAGTGTTGAGTCAAATGTCAATGTCATATATGACTTAAGTACCTACCTACGACACTTCCTTCTCTCATCTCACATTAGAGAAGAAGACCAGCTGTGCTATTCTCTAAGAACATTTTCAAATCTCGACAGCTGAATCCGCGGTGAGTGTCAAATTTTTATACTGATCACCGCGGATTCAGCTGTCGAGATGTATGTTTCATGTTCTTAGAGAATAGCACTGCTGGTCTTCGCTGCTGTTACCCTTATGTTAGGTACTTTAGTGGTTGATAAAAATTATATAGATTACCAACACTATAAATCCATAACCGAATACATTGGATACTACCCAATCTTATTATGGTGCAGATGAGTAAATTGTAATAAAATTTTTATCCATTTCTGTTTATTCCTGACAGTATTGATATTTTAAAAGGCCATTGTCCTAAGTTGCATATCCAAGATTTTACAGACACATTTTCCTCCAAATAAAAGTTTTAGCAATTCAAATCGTGAATCCGTCTTTGGATTCACTTTACGGATTCTCTTACTGAATATAACCAAATGTGCTGCTTACTGCTTTCGACTCTGGAATATTGTATAGCAGCCATCGTTATTAAAATACTATATACACTATTCCATCATTGTCTCCAGACAATTATATATTCTGCAGGCAATCCTGCATACTTCGACTGGCAATGACTCAATACTTAAGTAATACGTAGCTGCATTGTAATTTCAACATTCTGCCAATACAAAAGAGTCTAATTTGCATTAATTCTGTAACGTTAGGCAACATCGAAGGCTCCATTCATTTTCGTATCAGGTTTATAATGTAACTAGCCGATTCCCGCGGCTCTGCCCGCGTAAATCTACTATAGGGTAACCCGCGGGAACATTGTACTTTCCCGGGATAAAAAGTAGCCAATGTTTTAATACAGAGCCCAAACTATTACTATACCAAATTTCATCAAATTCCGTTCAATAGTTTTTGCGTGAAAGACTAATATATCCATCTATCTATCCATCCATTCATCCTCACAGACTTGAGCGGAGTCCTACTTATATTATAAATGTGAAATTTATAATATTAATAGGACTCTGCTCAAGTTTGGATACTATAAACACTAATGGCAGAATTCTCTAACGCGTCTTAAATAAGGAGGCTCTTAATCCCAAGTCACGACTTGAATCGGCATAACAGCTATACATCTGTGGAGTATCTATATGAACTGCAGATTGTATCAAGTCAGCAGCGTCATGCAAGAAGACAGGCAGAATGGTATTGAGTATTGGCTGCAGTATGGTCAGCATATAGCACAGAACACATAATACTCGCGGAGGCATAAAGATACCTACTCGTTTCATGTGTGAATTTGGCTGTAAGAAAATCAGAATATTTACACACAAAGACACGTGAATAGAAAATTAATGGATACGACTACATTAAAATTTTTGCCATTGTTATCTGTATATGAAAGTCATTAGAGATAAATGTTGGTTTGGATTATGAAGAACCGGTTTCTGACTAATGTAACAGCAATGAAATTGCGGATGTCTATTCGAATAATAGTTTATTTGAAATATTAAAATTAGATGCTAATGAACATTTAGTTTTGATTCTTTTAAGTTTTGAAAACGAATTTAAAAGAACTACTTATTTCAATTAGATGATTTAACAAAGATACATACATATAAACACGCCTCTTTCCCGTAGGGGTAGGCAGAGACCACTTCTTTCCATTTGCTACGATTCTTACATACTTGTTTCGCTTAATCCACTTTCATTCTTTCCATCCATTCCTCGTCTTACATTTAACGTAGCGAAGCGGCTCCCCATGGGCAACTTTTCGCCTCCGCGAGAACGAGACGTGATGGGTGGCGAACCACATCGCCGCGATTTTGGATAATTAAATTATTTTTATAATTATCCATTGCGTTCCCACGGATTTGCGGAGAGGATTGGAATAGGAAAAGGGTGGTGTGGAAAGGAAGATTGGTAAGTTAGAGTGGGAAATAGGAAACGTAGGATATTACCGCCCAGGAGGGCAAGGGATAGGACAGTAATAGCTAGGGAAGCCGGGGTCGCATACCCATATGCTATAGCACAACTACCGGACAGGTAAGTTGGGATGAGTATCCCATGACATGATTTAAGGTCCTTTAAAATTAGCATTATCAACATTGGGACTTGGAACATATTTGTATGCTTCGTTATTCGTTAGAGATTGTTCGCCTCTTTACAGAAAATAATCTTTAAAATATTATGTAATAATCTATAAAATAATCTATAAGATCTATATGATCTCTGTGAGGAGTATTTTTCAAAATTTACCTTTCTATGAGAATTTTACATTAAGTTTCCATCCGGATTTCCAGATGAAATAGAAGTAGAAGTTAGCACCCGCCACCGGAAAATAACAAATCACTTGAGGGTTTTCTATCGATCACAATCGCGACATTTGTTTCACTTACAAGTTACAAGTGACGACGTGTGAGGAATGAAAAACGCGGTACGCATTCTAAACCAATACTTTCCTATTATTGCAATAAAAAAGAAAGAAATAATCGCAAAAAGGGTGTTTAGAAGAATATGAATACTAGGTGATTGAAGAAACGATTTGTAAGGTGAAATAGAAGATTTATCGCAAACTCCTTATCAAAAGAGATGAGAGTACAAGAGATGCAAATTAGGCCAAAAACAATTGAATTTCAAACGATAAATCTGAGCATTTAACCTATAATTCTAATCTCAATTACTACCTACATTTTTATAGAGACATTAGAATTCTTGGATAATAATTAATTACTTAGTTTCTTATTAAAGTTTAATCTATATTTCATTATTAGGTACATTATTTCTTCATGATTCCGTCTATGAAGTAACCTATTTTAAATTCATATCCTTCTATAACACCTTCACCATTATTATTAGTTACTACTATAGCGTCCCAAGTTTATTAACTTCAAGTTATTGCATGTTAAGTGAAAATATTAGCGACATCAAAGCGAACACTCTAACTGCTCTAATAGAGTTATTAAACTTACTTCCTACTCCCATAGATGTTCTGTCGTCTAGACCATTTGCTAGAATTTCTTCATTTCCCTCATAATTCCTACCAAGTCCTTTGTCTCGTTTTTCAAAAAGTTGACCTTAATAGTTAGTTGAGCGTTTCAAGAAGTGAATTTATGAAGTTATGCGATTGATTGATATTTTTGAGTTTCTACAGATGGATTTGATAATACTAATTGTACTCGTTTTTATCTGACCTCAGAATTTTAATTAAGAGACCTCAGCTACTATCGGAATTGATGATTCATAATATAAGATACTGCTTAAACTTAAACAACGTATTACTGATGTTTTGATTGTAGGCTCAAATTATAGTAAGTAGGTACCTATAAGTTAAGATGTACAAAAATCAAAACTACGGATACTTCGAGCCATGATTCGCTACTTATGTGAAGATGTTTAGGCGACGTTATTTTTATAAAATTTGGTATGCTAGTAGGAGAACCTATAGGCTCTAGATTAAAATATAGGTTACTTTTTATCTCGAAAAGGTAGAGCGTTTCCGTGGGACACTTTATTTACGCGAGCGAAGCCGCGGGCAAAAGCTAGTAATATTGTAACATTCCCAATTACTACTAAAAAATTTCCCCAATTTGACGCACCTTACAGAATATTTCTCCAATCATACTACTTACTCCAATTATGATAAAACTTTGCTAACAGTCATTTTTCTGTCCACAGTATCGGACTTGGGACCGAACATTGTCCAGGATGCGTTCCTCATCGCGGTGGAGGAGCAGGCGCAGCAGCGGCTGCAGCGGCTGTCAGCGCTCAAGCGGATCACCCCCGTCGACATGTCCAAGCTCTCTGTAGAGGTAAATACGTAGGTCCATCCAGACTTTCGACGAGAAGGCCCAAGAAAAGTGAATAGCGAGAAAGACAAGGCGAGACACAGCTTGACTTTTCTCTCACCAAACCGGTTTTTTATGAGAGGGGTTTCTTTTTACCTGACTACGGCGAAGCCAAATGGAAGGTTAATTATTTTGGCAGTATATGTATGTATGTAACTATGTATGTATGTACCACCGTAGCGCCTAAACTATTGATCCGATTTTATTGAATGAGGTGTCAATAGATTATTATAGCCCGGATAACAGAAGCCTAGATAGTTTGCGTATTATAGTTTTTAGGCAGGAGATACTATCTGCCTAAGTAACTAAGGCAAAATAGTATCTCCAATTTAGTTCCTTATTACCTTAAAGGCTTTAACGAATGAAGATACAGAAAAAAAATCACAGGAGACTCATTATTTAATGACAAAGGCAATATTTTAACTCTTATCTAGAAAACACTACCACGAACCATCCAAAAATTTCTCTTCCAATCAGTTGACTAAACTCGTTTGTGTAAAGAATGGATTATAACAAAGTAGCCGCGGACATACAACAATGGCTCATCAGCACAACAACACCCATTGTGACATAACCAGAACCAGACGTATGAAAGTGTCCCGAGAATACCTGGGCTGATTGTAATGTAGAAGATAATGCATAGGATAATCTATTTTGTAGACGATTAAACAGTTAAGAAAATTAATACTACAAAAAAATACTAAAGCTACAAAAAAAAAGACATCTCCCAGGTCGTCGCCACTAGGCAGAGTACCTAGAAGGCTCAAAGAGTTTCCTCGCTGAATGGCAATGCTAACTCTTTGAGCTCAACTCTTAAGAGTTAAGTAGTTATATTTATGGTGTATAATATTGTATAAAATATAGTAATTTATGATTTAGATTTCAGTAATTTGTTAGAACTTTGTACCTAGCGAGGAATATTTTAATTAACTAAAATGTTTAACAGCGTATTAAATACAAACTTAATAGGTATTAGTGATGTAACGAATGTCTTATTTTAGCATTCGCGAATGCGAATGCGAATGCGAATATTCAGTTTTTGTTCATATTTGGCGCCAATTTGTCTATGGCTTGGCGGCAGTCGCGTTCGGAGTTCGGACAAGGGCCTCGAGTCAAGATGCATTCGATAATTACGACGGCGAAGTTCGAAAACAAAATGTATGGGATTTGACATAAGGCATCGCAACTCGCAAGTGATATGTCACATAACGATGACTTTGTCAAATCCCATACATTTTTCATTTCGAAGTTCGCCGTCGAAATTATCGAATGCATCTTGACTAGAGGCCAAGGTTCGTTATGGGTTCGTTACGTTCGTATCTTCCGAGTATTGCCGAGTTCATACGAACTCATCTATGATCTAAATAAAGCGTCATTCATTCCGCTCCGCTCACTCAAACTTAAACTCATTTTTTTTATTTCCATGTAGGTTATGATATAACGCTTATAGAATTGTCCTACATGATGCCTACCACCGGTTCGGAAACTAGCCCGGCGAGAAGAACCGGCGTAAGAAACTCGCACATTTGCTGTTGTTTTTTGATATTCATATTCGCAAAACATTCGCAAAATTTTGCGAATGCGAATGCGAATGCGAATATACAAAAATGTGCGAATATTCGCGAATGCGAATGCGAATGCGAATATTCGTTACATCACTAATAGGTATCATTGAATGACAATGCATTATCTCAGTAATCTTGTCAGGCTGTGATTATCAATCAGATTAATGATTGTTATTTTTTTCAGTTGAACAAACGAAAACGAACCCAACCGGAGAACCGACAAGAATTGAACGGCTACATAGCCAACTCGACCGTCTACGTCACTTCGATCAACGAAAATGGCACGATAGAAACGAAACCGACGATATCGTCACCGAAAACGCAACCGAAGTCACTCCAAGCGAAACCAGCACCGATCATAGCGAACGGTATACAAGAGAAGAAGGAAGAGGATAAAGTGGAACCGGAGAAACACGAGATAGATTCGAGTGAGAAAAGTGCAGTGGAAAGTGAAGTGAAGGGTGAAGTGAAAAGTGAAAAAAGTGAAGCGTACAATGTTGTTAGGGAGCAGCTGAACAACGGCCGCTGTGAGAAGTTGTTGGGCGAACAGCCCGACCACAGGAGCAGAGCTTCGTCAGCAGACAATAATAAACTAGCACCAGGAGAAAAGGGGTGAGTTCTAGATATTTGTAGTTCCTTTTGTGCTCGTTTTAGGATTATACGCAATAACTTATCCTAATCCTGTGTGGCCTCACCTATACCAAAGAATATATATTACTAACGTACCTGGCTATACTACGTTAGTAATAAATATAAGGTTCGGTAAAATCAATTACGAATATTTTGGGCATATGATCTATTGCTTATGTAAAGACGTTTAAATTAAACAGAAAAATAATTGCCATACTAGAAAAAAATTTTTTTTCTTTATATGGGCGAGTTTGCGTTTTGCGGAGAGTCACCCCACTTAAAGTATGACAATTATTTTTTTGCCCAAAAGTCTGTACATAAGCTGTGGATCATATGCCCGAAGTATCCGTAATTGATTTTCGGAGACATTATATTCTTTGCCTATATAAAATCCGGCGGTACTGCTGGAGCAGCAATGCGTGTGTACTGTATAAATACAGTTACTCATTAAACTACAAGTTTATTTTATTCAACACATTCATAAATCATAACTATTATTATGTATATGGGATTCGTGTTGATATGATAAATAAATAAGGCCATTTGAAC
Source organism: Glaucopsyche alexis (assembly GCA_905404095.1). NCBI lineage: Eukaryota > Metazoa > Arthropoda > Insecta > Lepidoptera > Lycaenidae > Glaucopsyche > Glaucopsyche alexis. Next base: position 2,535,451 of record FR990060.1, read on the forward strand.
TCCATTTGAATGCACTGCATCAATACTTCAAAGCACTAGCTAGCTTCAGTTTGCTTATGTCTTTAGTTATTTAGACACATAATACTAAGGTATTAAGGTATTGTCTGATTTGTCTTATATAATGTGTGACGCAATTAATGTAAATGCTTAAATGGTTTTAGACCTGTGTGCATAAATTGAATAATTATGCGCTCATGTCGGTCTTTTCGATATTAATGTAGGAAGTAATAAAGCAATTGTCTAGAGCTACTATCACTTAGGGTGAATTCACACCGAAACGAAACGATACGCTGCGCTGCATTTTTGCATTTTTAAACGACTTCCAAAAAAAGAGGCGGTTATTCATTCGGGTGTATATGTATTTTTTGTATGTTCACCGGATAATTCCGCCGTCTGTAGACCGATTTTAGAGAGATAGAGATCAACTTTCTTTTTTTGTTAAGAGCGCTATTTAATATTGAAGTTTAATCATTACACAAGATTCATTGCAAGAGTTAGAATGTCAAGTTGTGCACAGCGCATGTGCAGTGTACGACTGATCTAAATATAAAGGCCAACCTGACTGATCATCTATCAATGCACAGCTTAAACTACTGAACGGATTTTGCTGAAATTTGGCATACAGATAGTTTTAATGACGTAGGTATCCGCTAAGAAAGGATTTTTGAAAATTAGCCCCCTAAGGGGGTGAAAAAGGGATTAACATTTTGTATGGAAACCGAACTCCACGCGGACGATGTCACGGGCAAAAGCTAGTGTCATAAAACGGATGGGTATCTTGTTGTATAGTGAAAATACAATTTTTAGTAGCTATCTTAAAAATGTCATGAATGTCATGGGATACTCATCCCAACTTACCTGTCCGGTAGTTGTGGTATAGTATACGGGTATGCGACCCCGGCTTCCTTAGCTATTACTGTCCTATCCCTTGCCCTCCTGGGCGGTAATATCCTACATTTCCTATTTCCCACTCTAACTTACCAGTCTTCCTTTCCACACCACCTATCCTTCCCTTTCCCTATTCCTACCCTCTCCGCTAATCCGTGAGAATGCAATGGATAATCTTAAAATTATCCAAAATGGCGGCGATGTGGTTCGCCACCCATCACGTCTCGTTCTCGCGGAGGCGAAAAGTGGCCCATGGAGAGCCGCTTCGCTACGTTGAATGTAAGAGGAGGAACGGATGGTAAGAATGAAAGTGGACGAAGCGAAATAAGTGTGTAAGGATCGTGGCAAGTGGAAAGAAGTGGTCTCTGCCTACCCTTACGGGAAAAGGTGGTCTCTGCCTACCCCTACAGGAAAGAGGCGTGATTATATGTATGTATGTATCTTAAAAATTGCAGCGCCGCGTCCCGTGTTGTCGCGGTGTGAACTGACTTAGTTCGGTCACAAGATATTTGGGGAAAGGCACTAGGAAGTGTTTGAAGGTTCCCCGTAATTACTTCGGAGTGTTTAGACCAACTTAAGGTCATTTCAATTAACTCGGAAGATTAGGAACGAAGAGCAATTTTGATAATGCTAATTAAAGGGGTTTAGTTAGAGCTGGGATTTTGGCGTTTGTGGGTTTTGGCGACGAAATCTAAAAGAAACATCCGGATTAATGCTTAATTGTATTAAAACAAAGACAACTAGGTAAAACTAGATGTCTAGGGCTCGAGGTAATAAGTAATAACGTAATGGCGGAGCAAATTTTGTTAGTGGAGTATCAAAACACATAAAAAATTACGAAAGGAATCGCGTCCGCGTCCGTTCGTCCGCTCGTGGAGTTCGTTTACCATACAAATTTTTAACCCCTTTTTACCCACTTACGAGGCGAATTTTCAAAAATCCTTTCTTAGCGGATGCCTACGTCATTACAACTATCTGTATGCCAAATTTCAGCAATATCCGTTCTGTAGTTTCGGCTGAGTAAAAGTTTTTATAAAAGTTTATTCCTTAGACATATTCAGCCCCTAGGAGAGTAAATGGGGGATGAGAGTTTTTAATTATTTTAAAGATATCGTTTAAAAACCAATTTCACGCGAGCGAAGCCGCGGGCAAATGCTAATTCGCAATAAGCCTGGTGTTTTATTGGTGGCTAAATGCAAATCTTTGCGCAAACACGCGACAACTGACTTGTTTACTACTGTGAGCTTAGCACGAACAATTGAAAACAACGTATTCGCAACTTATCGATTAACATTTTTATTTTTATGTATTAAATTTATAAATATTTTTATGTATTATAAATATTTCAGGCAAATTAAATTTTTATGCATATTCCCTATTCGCCACGTCCAGGTTTCTATTAGACATTACTCCTTTACGTCTGACTGCTTTCTTTTTTGGTTTACCAATTAATAATTATTATATCTGCCTTTCCAAAGAAGTTAAAATTTTCTAATCCGTCGTTGCATTTAGTTTGATTAAATTCTTACAAGTTACATTAGGGAAATCCGTGTGCTAATGTTTTATATTATTAAAATAATCATAATGTGTAATTATCTGTTTGTGTTTAATATTAATTATTTGTTTGTATTTAGTAAGTTCTACATTTATAATTAAAGCAGCCATTTCACTTTCTATTCACTTTGAATACTGGGTCACATGTTGACTCAAAAATCTAAATGATGCGAAGTAAATTTTCACTATGAGAGCCTATCCAGTGTCCAATGTTGTGTTCCCTTATCCCTCTAAATGTCTGCTTTCTTGACAGAGTTTAATATGAGTTTCGATATATTATGTATATTTAGCACTTTTATTTCTCGCATTTTTTAAAGTTCCACCTACCAGCCAGCTTCATTGCACGTATAATTAATTATTCATAATGAAGTAAAATAACTTTTCTTTTTCTTTCTGTAACTCTTTGTAACATATTCATCTATATTCTATATTAACAAAGGATTAACGGAACCTCTTAAGCCTAAAATATTCCAAATAACAAAGAGATGCCATTGAAAAAATTAAACTTGCGCGGGGTGGCTTTACCTGTCGCGTCACCTGCGCGGGCGCATCGGACCTGTTTCTTCTGTCTCGCTCCCACGCGTCTCTCCTCCTCGTTTTTCATTACAATTTTTCGAACGCGCTCGCGGAGCGGTCGTGTGTGTGGTTGTGTTTTGTTTTGTGTTGTGCCATGAAATGTGATAAAGTTTGACTCGGGATGCACTATAAACTCTTCAAAAGGTATTTATTCAGGTGTTTTAAGTACGTGGTTGTTAAAACCTATGTCTCATTTCTCGATAGGTTGATACCGGTTAAGAAGATAGACTATTAAAACGGTTAAATTCGAAGATGTTTTACTAGAAATTGTTTTCTTCACTGCAGTAAATACCTGTGTAGGAAGTAGGAACTTTTCTAAAAATGTATAAGCATATCCGTTGGAGAAATAAAAAGCATGAAATGTTGCCTTCGTTTCGTGCATTCTTTATATTTTTTAGGAACAGAGCAGCTTTATCATGTTTAAAAGCATAAAATGCCGGGGAATTTCCTTTATGAATTATGTAGTCTTTGAGTTTTAAGTTTTAACTGACAAACTACCTCAAAATTCTGAACAACAGAACTAAGATAAAGGATGCGTTTGGTCATCAGTCTTTACGTATGCGTACGTTAAACATAAAGACTTAAAAAGATAAAGACTTTGAGTTTTAAGTTTTAACTGATAAAATACCTCAAAATTCTGAACAACAGAACTAAAATAAATTTGAACGCGTTTAGTCTGTTTAACGTACGCACACTATCAGTAACTTTGAAATACCTAAGTACAATTCTGTAATATTTAACCATTAAATGACGTCAGTAACGATTATAGCTAATTACTCACGTAATTTAAACCGAAGTGACGTTTACCTGATAGCTATAATTCCTCTATGTTGATAGTAAGCTGAAGATGACTATAGTAATATAGGTATGTATATAAGATACAATTACAGTTACACTATACCTCGTATTACATACTGGAGAAAGAACACGAGATAGTTTATAAACATCGTCGTCCAAATGGATACATGGATGAGCTGAAGTTGTAACCCGTAACGTAAACTTAAATTGTTGAATAGTTCATCGTTTGGTAGTTTACAAAACATTAAAGCGACTTTTTTTACGTGGTAGAGCCATGCTTCGGCACGAATGGGCCGGCTCGACCGGAGAAATACCACGGGCTCACAGAAAACCGGCGTGAAACAGCGTTTGCGCTGTGTTTCGCCGAGTGAGTGAGTTTACCGGAGGCCCAATCCCCTACCCTATTCCCTTCCCTACCCTCCCCTATTACCCTATTCCCTCTTAAAAGGCCGGCAACGCACTTGCAGCTCTTCTGATGCTGCGAGTGTCCATGGGCGACGGAAGTTGCTTTCCATCAGGTGACCCGTTTGCTCGTTTGCCCCCTTATTTCATAAAAAAAAAAAAAAAAAAAAAAAAAAGACTTATGACTACTGCCAAACGAATTATAAAAAAAAAAAACAATATTGTGGGCAACTGCATCCAAGAAGTATGTAGCAGTAGCTACTAGCTACCTGAATACGTGTCGCCGCTGGTAACAATTCAAGCTTCCAATCAATCAGTAGCGAAGGATCATTTTTTAAGCAAATAGTCAATCAATAAATATTTTTATTTCAATGAATATCTATCTACTTACCTACTTACTACTTTTATAATTTTGAAAGTGTGTGAGGATGGATGGATGTTTCTTACTCTTTAACGCAAGAACTACTGAACGGATTTCGATGAAGTTTGGTATGGCAGTAGGCTCTGGATTAACACATATGCTAATTTTTATCCCGAAAAAGTACAGCGTTCCCGTGGGATACTGTATTTAAGCGGGCGTAGCCGCGGGCAAATCTGGTACCTACTATTATAAATGTGAAAGTTAGTCAGGATGGATGGATATTGGTTTGTTACTCTTTCACTCAAAACTACTGAGCGGATTTCAATGAAATTTGGTATCGTAGTAGTTCAATCTCTGTATTAAGACATAGGCTAGTTCCCGTGGGATACCGTATTTAAGCAGGCGGAACCGTGGGTAAAAGCTAGATGTTCTATAGTCTTAGGTACAGGCTACAATACAACATGTCGGGTTTAGTTTCAAGTTAACTATTGTCAGTGTGTTCTATGTACGTGCCCAGAGCGGCGAGTGAGTGGACAATCCGTCACGTATTGCCGTGTTATTCATAGCAACATACCTACTGTGTAGTAAGTACTAGCTAGGTACCTGCAGCAGAGAATATGCCAAATACGTTGAATCACTCTGGAAGAAATATAAACGAATGCTGAGGGTATCCTAATGTGAAAGTTTGTGAGACTGAGGATTGATGGATGTTTGTTACTCTTTCACGCAAAAACTACTGAAATTTGGTATGGTAGTAGTATTAGGCTCTGGATGACAATATAGGCTACTTTTTATCCCGAAAAAGTACAGTTTTCCCGTGAAATTTAAGCTAGTAATAAGAAATAAAAATATTTTTGTAAAAAATTTTTTAACCCGATTACGTAAAATATATAAAGCCTATGTTACAAGGGCTGTTAAGCCAGGCCTAAGTCGCGGGCAAAAGATAGTATCATATACATTCTATCAGTAAGGATATAAGGGTAGCGCACCTGGGCCCTGGGGTATCTCAGACCATAACTGTAAATACTTTTTTGACTAGACATAAAAAATCAATAAACGTAGGATTCACATATCTTTTATGGATTGAAATGAGTCTCCGCCTTAAAGCTTTTCTTGGAAAATTTACCGTAACACTTTACAAATAAAAAGTTAAGTTATTGTAGATATTAACTATGCAAGGGATCAAATAATCATTTAGGATAAGACGACCTATACACATTAATAACCTAACCAAGAGCATGTCAGGACATGTCTAAGGAGGGTTCCGTAACTATAAACGCGTAATATGCTTTTTTTTTTAATTACTCCAAAAGTTACTGTCCGATTTGGTTCAAAATAGTTTTCCTAAAGAGTTTTTAGCGTGATCTATCAGCATGAAAATTTTCAAGTTTCTATCTCCTATAGTTTAAAAATGCTAGGGGGGGGACCAACTTACAAAGTACTTTGGAGGCCGATTACTCGAAAATGGTCAACTTTATAAAAAAGTAACATATGAAACCTTGCCTTTATTTTAAAAGACCTATTCTACGATACCCCACACGATGGGGTAGAGTGAAAAAATATTTTTCATCCCCACTTCACATGTATGGAGAGCCACCCTTAAAATATAAAATTATTATTTTTTTATGATCCCGAAACCGTGATCTATACACAATCTATAACTGAACCAAATTTCATCAATTTATATTCATAATTACAGGAGCTAGAGGCGCGGAGAGACAGACAGACAGACAGACAGACAGACAGACAGACGGACAGAGCGAAACTATAAGGGTTCCTTAAGTATTACGGAACCCTAATAAAAACCATCTTATACCTTACATAATACATAGGCTATGCCCGAAATGAGCTTAGTGGTTGTATGTCCGTAATCGGCTTAACTCCGCACGGGGCTTAGCACCGATAGTGGGTAGTGGGTAGTGGGTAGTGGATACCTGTCCCCTGTCTGTTATGGTCAGATTGTCTCTTAGGGTCAGCTCACACATCCATTTTCAAGATAGCAACTCAAAATCGGACTTTATTCACTACATGATAAGAAACATCTTCTTGTACACAAGAAGATGTTTCTTATCATCACATCAAAGATTGTGATTCAAAATTGAAAATAACTACAGTTATTTTCAATTTTGAATCACAATCTTAAAAATGCAGTTGTGAACTGAATTTAGTTGCATTGATGTCCTTTGGTATAGCTCTGTGTATAGATCAGGTTTACTATCCTACTAATATTATAAATGAGGAAGTTTGTGAGGATGTATGGATGTATGTTTGTTCTTCTTTCACGCAAAAACTACTTTGATTTCGGATTTTGATGAAAATTGGTATGGTAGTAGTATGGGATCTGGATTAAAACATAGGCTACTTTTTATCCCGAAAAAAGACAGTATTCCCGAGGGATACTGTATTTACGCGGGCGGAGCCGCGGGCAACAGCAGCAACAGTTAGCTTATAATCTGCTCATTTGCGTCCTATGACCTATCATATAAAAAGTTTCCAAATACTAGGATAGTTTGTAGCGAACGCCGAACAACTTTTATTTCTGACTAGCTTCGCACCCGCACGTATTTAAATATGTCGTAGGATAATTGAAAAATTGCTATCTTTGCGAAAATCCTAGGATCATTGCAAAAAGCCGGAATATTTAGTTCTGAGATAAAATATCGCTATCTTGAACTATGCCTGGTCAGGTCAAAGTCAGGGGAAACCCTAATGGAGGACGGGAGCGATTGTGAAGTGCAAATCGATCGTCGGAACTGGGTATAAGGGCGAAAGACTAATCGGACCATCTAGTAGCTAGTTCCGTCCGAAGTTTCCCTCTGGGTAGCTGGCTGTCGATTGTTAACTGTCCCATCCGGTAAATAGGATAGTAGCGAAAAATCTTTGATGCTTTCTATGTCTAGCACTAATGTTAACTTGCTAATAGTTTTTTTTAAGCTTTGGCGTTAATTTCTCAAAATGAATTGAGTGAATGACAGAAATTTCTTTAATTCAAGTGAATAACAATTTAACAGAGAGATAAGAAAGTTGGACAGTAGTCGCAAAGATGATTGTTCAAAACCATAATGGACTTTGGAGCGAATTAATTACATTTAAAGCACGATAGTGAAATTTAATTCGGCAACTTTATAAAAACGGTATGAGACTCAGCAACAATATTGTTTAACATTATTCACATAATAGTTAACGGTTATCACTTATAATTATTCAGGTAGAAAGAATACGTACTACTATTGTTACCTTTTTTCCATTTTTACCTAACAAATATCAATATCCATTTAATAAAGAACACATTTGTCACTTCTAAACTTTCTGAAGTCTATATATAGAATGTAGCTCGCTAATTTTTTACCAATCGGAATAAAGATGTTCTAAACGTACACTTTGGAACAGCCAATCAGTACTCAAGTCGGGGTTTTTTGCGAAGATCCTGAAAATTGTTAAGAAAATGGCGAAATTTTATCTCAGCATTAAATAATCCGGCTCTTTGCAATTATCCTAGGATTTTTGCAAAGATCTTAATTTTCCAACTGTGCTGCGACATAAGTATATAAGACTCCATGCTCTTGAATCACTCTATCTATTGCTGAAAACTGCATTAAAAACCGTTGAGTAGTTCCCAAAGATCTGTTCGCTTAGATCTTTTATACTAGTATAATACTTACTATATTATACATATTATATATAGTCTATATATAATACTTATATATGTACCTAGATACATAAGTACTATTATATATCTGAATCTTTTAATCTAATTTAAATGTTTTTGATGTCTCGAGCAGCATAATATTTGCAAATTGACCAATGACGTATAATCCGTGTTCACATTTAACCATACGATTTTGTCCCATTCGGTGTAGAGACCCTTGGTCCGTGGGGTCCTAGCGCTATAAGGCTTTTTAAGGAAATAGGGAAAAGGTTAGTCGACATAACAGGAGAACGAAGAGCTGGCAGCTACCTCGGACAAAGAATCAGTCTAGCTATTCAAAGTTACGCTGTATATATGCTGCCAGTATCTTCGGAACCTACGGGACTCCTTTTAATAAATATATTTTACATACATACATATAATCACGCCTTTTTCCCGTAGGGGTAGGCAGGACCGCCTCTTTCCCGTAGGGGTAGGCAGAAACCACTTATTTCCACTTGCTACGATCCTTATATACTTCTTTCGCTTCATCCACTTCCATTCTTACCATCCATTCCTCCTCTTACATTCAACGTAACCAAGCGTCTCTCCATGGGCCGCTTTTCGCCTCCGCGAGAAACGAGACGTGATGGGTGGCGAACCACATCGCCGCCATTTTGGACAATTAAATTATTTTTGATTATAATATGATAATTAAATTATTTTTGAATATATTTTAGATAAAATATAATATCTAAAATATATTTTAGATATTATATTATATTTTTTAAGGTTTTTAGTTATAGGTTCACTGTTCTAGTATATATATTTATGATAATTATTAGCAATAGATCATTGTATTTGATAAATTAAATGTTCCGAAACAAAAAAAGCGTCATTTTGACATTATGTACGCTTGATTCACTGGCTTCTTAACGCGTCTAATAAGCTTTTCCTTATTTATAATTAGGCTTATAAAGCAATATAAGATGTTGCTGATAACACTTATGCCATAAGGAAGCCAGATAAAGTCAGACCATCTCGAAAGCGGGAGAAAGCCGCGTCTATAAATTACAGTCATTTATTGCTTCCAGTAACGTGACGGATTTGTCATACTTTATAATTATTTTCAACGTGCGATAGCCATGCTTCGGCACGAATGGGTCGGCTCGACGCATTAATACCACAGCCTCAAAGAAAACCGGCGTGAAATAACGCTTGCGTTGCGATTCGCCGATTGAGTGAGGTTGGGGATTTGAAGAAACAGGAATTTAGGAGTAACACCAGAGGTGTAACTCATTATTATCAGAACTCATGACTATGTTCACACCGAGAACACGTAATGCTATCTACAGACACACGAATTTGGTACGGAGCGTACAGCGAACCATATCCGGAGACCAAATTCGGTGTCGCTACACACGCACGGATTTGGTACGGTGCAGTGAAGCGAAACGCTCGACACTCGTGTGTTCGATTTTATGCTCTATTACATTAGCACAGAGTTCTATTTACAGTCCGGTTTTTAAACGACGACGATGATTCCCGCAATTCATTGATAACGGGCAGTGATACCAACACTTTAAAAATATTTCTCCCCAAATTTTACCCCTGATTACTTATACCATTGACAGGTCTAAGAGATAATAAGCTAGAAAGAAAGGTTATGTGTTTAACATAAAGACTTACGCGTGAATAACATAAAACTAACTTGTCTTAATCTGATTTCACTCCCAATATATTTTCATATCCCTGGCTATATACACACATTAAAATAATTTATAATAAAATTAGTATTACATACAAATTGATTCATAAGGAGTAAACTCTAAACATCCTGTCCCCTAGTAAACCCCCGTAGATATTTTCCCTAATTTTGGGGGGTACATCCCTAAGTTGGCAACACTGATACCGTTGTACGGCCTAACCGCCGGACTGCTCTACACACGCACGAATTTGGTACGGAGCAGACCAGATCCGATGCGGACAGCAGCGAACTCATCGCCTTCTTCTGGCGTACTCTTCGCCTTCTTCATATGTTCGCCGGACTGCCCTACACACGCTCGGATCTGGTACGGAGCGTACCAGATCCGCTGTACGCTCCGTACCAAATTCGTGTGTCTGTAGATACCATACAAGATACACGTTTCATTACAAGGGTTCGAATTTCGAACTGCACCGCGTTGCGCACCGACGCGCCCTTGCAATTAAAAGTGTATCTTTAAAAATTTCGATGTGAGATGACCTAAGAGTTTATTTAATGCTGCATTCCCGATCCCGAGTGTCTAGAATACAAAATTTAGTACTTGCTTTTGCCCGCGGCTCCACCCGCGTAAATATTGTACATATCCCACGGAAATACTGTACATTTTAGGGATAAAAAGTAACCTGTTTTAATCCAGAGCCGAAATTACTACCATACGATATTTTATCGAATACCGTTCAGTGGTTTTTGCGTAAAAAAGTAACAAACATCCATTCATCCATCCATCCATATTCACAAACTTTCACATTTATAATAGTAACTAGATGTTACCCGCGACTTCGTGCGCGCAAAAGTTAATTTGACCAGAAACCGTAGTCATTTCCCGTGGTCTACTCTACATCTCTGCCAAATTTCATCAAAATCGGTCCAGTAGTTCCGGCGCCTATGCAAAAGCCTAATGCAAACAAACAAACTTTTCCTTTTTTATTTTATTAGTATAAAGTGTAATAGATAGATAATAATGGGATGTTGTACTGTCTTTATAACCTTTTTTCTTTCTTACGTTTCTCTGTCTCTGTTTTTCTTTATGTTCTACTCAACAGCTCCTAAAATTCAAATTCGTGTAAGCTCCTTAAGAGTTTTTTACTTATCGGTTTGCGCCCTCTCATCAATCATACATACTTCAGTATGGTGAAAGTGAATTAGCGAAAAAACCGGCTTCAAGAGGCAACTCAACCTCTAAATAAATAATGCCTAAGTGGATTGAGTGCTTTACAATTCTCACGGATCCGAGCTACGCTGATCCTTCTAGTTCTGACACATTTTTAGATGGGAAGAACTTTAGTTATGAATTTTGATACTAGTTGGCGATTTCGATTCCGGAATCTAACCTAAAAAACCGGCTATGTGCGAGTCGGACTAGCACACGAATGGTTCCTTATATGAAATAGGAACACAAAAACTTTTAGTTGTTTGTTGCTCCTTCGGTGGGATTCGAACCCACGGACCCCTGCTTGGGCATCAACGCTCAACCACTGAGCCACATATAACTGATTGAATGTACTGTTGGTTCTTGGTGAAAATTCATGTTCATAATAATATCACACAACTTTTTATACACACTTTTCCACTTTATTCAGATTTTTACAATAATTTATATATAAACACGATGGGTTTCGATTAACTCATCATCAGGAGTTAATCGGAACCCATCGTGTTTATATATAAATTATTGTAAAAATCTGAATAAAGTGGAAAAGTGTGTATAAAAAGTTGTGTGATATTATTATACACTGAGCCACAGGTCGTCTGAATTCCTACGATTGTGTGATACTAAAACAATTACGTTTTTAATATCTATACTAATATAATAAAGAGGTAAAGTTTGTTTGTTTGCATTGAATACGCTCCGAAACTACTGGACTGATTTTAATAAAGTTTGGTACCGATGTAGACTAGACCACGGGGAAGGTCATAGGTTACTTTTATTGCGAAAAAATGTACGGTTTCTACGAAATTAACTTTTGCGCGCACAAAGTCGCGTTCGACATCTAATCATTCATAAGATCAAACCTACTCAAAGTTCTATTGTCGTGGAGGGTTTTTGTATCCCATAGATAGTTTAATCATTATTGTTGTACGCGAAAATATATATTGTGATTTGTGGCCCAGTATTAAGGCACATATTGCATTGTCAGTGTTCAACTAGTATTTTGTATTCTGTTTGTCTATTCACGGTCGTGAGTTGGGATTAAATCTGGATTCCAGGATAGGAAATCACCTCTGATGGGTGTAAAAAATATTTATGATGCTCCTGTACCTTTTTTGTTGGTTCTATTCCATTCTATTCTTTTCTTACTAAAAACACTTAAAATAAAGCAAAATTAAGCACAAGAAAGTCCTTCTAGCACGCGTAACATGACCGCCTTAGAAATGAGTTTTGTCTACATATAGAATAGGCTACACATAGAATAGGCATACTGACAGATTGTCTAGACATAATGACAGATTTTTCAATTTAGATTTCGTAGAAGAAAAAAATTCTATGGTGGCCAATGGCCATATAAAGCTACGCACGCTTAAACTTGAAGTTAAGCTATTATTGCAAATTATACATACAATTATATACAAATCGAATGAAATTTGTATAGGCACTGTTATGATTTTCACAGATTTTCATACAATTCTCATTCGATAACGAGACGTTTATGCCGCTGGTAATGTTCATGCTAGGCCCTCAGAATATAATAAAACTATGTACAACGGTCAACCTCACAAACCACAACAGAACGTAGTAAAACAACAGCAAAACATAGTATTACAACAACAAACACATGGAAACAACAGCAAATGACGTCCTGTGAGCCTGTGACGTCATCTTACCTGCGGGAATCACCGTCCATTACTAAGGAATGCGGACTTTCGGTTGCTTTTGGATGCTTTGTTGTTAGGGCGGCGACAGTTTTATTGTCGATATTTTTTATTTTTATGATAGGTACCTAATTGAGTTCACGTGTAGAGATCTACTGTCTTCTGAAGCCCAATTCTCGTAACTATTTGTGATCATAGTCCTGGTTTTCTATAGCTCACGCGCGAAACTACTACTGATTGAAAATACATTAATTTTGGGCATTACATTAAAGTACTAAAGAAAAAAAGTTACATTTTTGAATTATAGATTCGCCTGAGAAGAAAAGATTTCAACGCGTGTCAAAACTTTATTTTAAAAAGTTTAAGTTATGACGTAGGTACCTATCTTAAAAATATTTTTATTTGCAAACATATATATTATTATAAATTTTAGGTAACTAATCGATATCGATATACCAAAAATCCCAATCTGTCGATACCTGCACTAGCTGCTTTTGTCCGCCCTGGGAATGGCCGTCTTCATAATTTCCCGAAATCTTTTTGCGTTATTTTTTGTAGTTCTTTTGTTTGTAGATATTGTTATTATTTTACGATAGGATTAACTTTTACTAGAACATTAAACATGTGCTAATGTTTAAGGAAAGTAGGATATTCTAATAAAAAAATTGAAAATTTAAAAAGTTGAGGTGCTCTTTATAAGTTCATCTTTAAAAGTTCCGTTTCTGTTTTTTTACCTTATTTGTTTAAATAATATACTGCCTTTATCCACTAGTAATATTTCTATTGTATTTCTAATATTACTCATATAGTATTAAATAATTGAAAAATAGTATGTGCTGGTTAGTCCATGTACCTACTTAAACTTTCAGGTCTTAAAAGCTTTAAAGTTTTTTGTTTGACAAAGCTCAATGTACGATATTTTTACTTTTTAAATTTATTCTGAGGCACTAGTAGTGTAATTCCCGTTATAAGGTAACATAAAGTAGCATATTATACTATATTCTTTTCATTCATTTTGGAGTACACAGTACACTCGAGAGAAAAACTTGTCTAGACACACGACACACCAGATGCTCGAGAAGACAAGTTTTTTATGCGTCGGTTAATTGATAGTTTCATGACAATTCTTTCATAAAATGTATTTACAATGATATTCTTTCTTTAACAAGGTCTAGAATATAGATACCCTTTGAATACTTATTTTCTTCTGATATATTTATCATCATCTGTGAAAATTTACACTATTATTACGGCTAATGCCCGAAGTAATGAGTCAGGTGGTATACAGACGGACAGACAGACAGCGAAGGCTCAGTAAATAGGGTCCCGTTAATACCCTTCAGAGTACAGGTACGTTAGTAATATATATTCTTTGGTTCAGGTACCCTAAAAAGCAACTACCTAATATATATTTTATCACAACTCTGCCCGACTGCTAATAATCCGTTAATATTAAACTCCTAACACCGGCCCGTTAAACAAAGTAACATTATTGGTAAAGTATTTTAATATGAAGTTTAACGTGATACGTGAGTCCGGAGTACGGCAAGACGTTTCGTGCTTCGGGAACTAACGCGCCTTAATAACGACTACAATACGCAGGGCTGTCCCGAGCGAGTTATTTTTTTTATTTTATTATTATTAAACATGTGTCGTTCGTTAAATCTTCGCGAATCAGATCAGTACTGACCTGTTGAGTAAATAAACCGGTTCAATTGACCCGTTCGGACGAATCGTTCAATCGATTGAAGGTATAAGCGAGCTATAGACTTACGTGTCAAATAGATTGACATTTGACACGTTATATTATATAGCTTAGAGCTCTTATGGTTCGTTCATAAATCAATGACCCAAACTAGAGACCGAATCGTTTTCATAAGAGTGAACGATTGATCTAAATTCTAAGTGAACCGCGCGACCCGGGTCGTGTGGCTTGCTCTTTCGCGCACGACGCGACATAAGCTTATCTACACTAATATTATAAAGAGGAAAACTTTGTTTGTATGTTTGTTTGTTTGTAATGAATAGGCTCAAAAAGTACTGGACCGATTTCAAAAATTCTTTCACCATTCGAAAGCTACATTACCTACGAGTAACATAGGCTATATTTTATTTTGGAAAAAAATAGGGTTCCGTAAGATATTTGGGTTTTTCGGACACAAGGTGTAAAAAAACAACCAGAAAAGTTACTTATTTTGCGTACGCTGCCTAAACTATAAAAGATGGAACCATATAATGTTCTAATTAATTGTAGATCTTATAAAAATCTACAAAAAAGTCCGCGACACACTATACCTATCTATGTCGTGTGAGGCACAACAACCATTTTCTTATTTAGAAATCTTGAATTTTTTTTGGACTACATTTAAACGCTTTTATTTTACTCATGCTATTAATCCTTATCAAAATAAATTATTTCATCACTAAGTACAGTTTATGTAGATAATATTTGGTCTTTGAATGATTAAAATTGGACGTTTGGTTTTGAAGTTATAGCGAAATTAAAATATTACGATTTCTGTTGCTCGGCCCGTTGCGAAGTGGGCGACATTCTGTAGTATTAGTATCAGTATTGTACCCGTGCGAAGCCGGGGCGGGTCGCTAGTGTTTGAATAAAGTTAGTTAATATTGAATTATCCTTGTATTATAAAATATCATTGGTTAAATCGTATACGTGTATCGCGTATCAGTCAGTAGTAAGTACGGATACTAGTTGTAGAAAGTGCGTTACTTATTAGAATGTCCGATAGTTAGCTTTTTCCAGACCTTTTCCAGATAGGCGAAGCCAAGATATTGACCAAATCTATCTATCTAACTGTCTATACTGTCTATCTGTTCTAATATAGCCTATCTTTTCGCGATGTACTCAATAACCGCTGCATAGATTTTCAAGTGGTTTTCAACAATAGCTAGAGTGATTCCTGGGGAACTTTAGATAGGACTTTGAATTACCTACGCGAAAGGCGAAGCCGCAAGCGAAAGCCAGCCTTAGGTCCTCTCTCTTAATTTAATATACTATTTTTTTCGACTAATTTTAACAAAAAGCACACCGTCTTGAAATAAGTAACTTTTTTCAAAAACATAAAAAGGTTCTCACGCTATATTCTTAATGTCCATTGACCCGAACTTTTTACGCTGAGTATTTAAGCTGGTCAAACACCGTGGTATAATTTTTTAAGTTAATTATACACTTTCACTCTACGATTAAGGGCTTATGTAACTTGATTATACGATTTATTTATTATTATTATTATTTATTTCACTTTTCACATTGAGTTTTTCGTATAAGTTTTCCTCTAGATGCCCACATAAAATAAGCTCTAGGTTATAACTTGGTAGTGTTTACGAATTAATTTCTATTTTTAGTTTGGAGAGTTTTTAAAGCAAAAGTGCATACATTTTTAATATAATATTAGATGTTGCACGCGACTTCGTGCACGCAAAAGGAAATCTGGCGGTAACCGTACATTTTGCCGCGATAAAAAGTAGCCTATGTCCTTCCCCGTGGTCTAATCTGTACCAAATCTCATCAAAATCAGTCCAGTAGTTTCAGAGCCTATTCAATGCAAACAAACAAACTTTTATTTTTTATAATATTAGTATAATTAATTAGTATAATAAAGATTTGATAATAATAATATCTATGATGTATTGACGCTTCACGTTTTTTCTTGAATGTTAACACGTACCACCGACAAAGTTCCCGCTCGACCAGTCTCTAAACATTCACCTTTACACTAGAACGCCTCAAAATATTTAAACGCAAAGGAAGTAACCGCAACGACTGCAGACGAGGTTGAACTACGTATTTATACGTGAGTATGTTTGCGAGCCCACTATTCAACGGCGCTGTTGAGCGATTTTCATCTTATGCCTGGTCGAGCGGGAACTTGTTCGGTAGTACATGCCATTTGTCGTACATACATTTTAGAAAAACGTACATACATTTTGCGTAGAAACAATCAATATTACTAATTTGCTAGTTACAAGTTTTGATCGCTAACATCCTAAATTTTTTTTGTCGACATCCCTACGAGCATTCCTTAGGGCGGAGATTAGGGCGCGTCCACGATAGCGCGGCAAACAAAGCGTTATCGGTCGGACGGTCGCTGATGAACATTGTTCGGGCCTTACTCAGCCAACCCAACACGGAACTTACAATATTTTAAACGATGCATTGAGTTGGGACTCGAGAGAGAGATATTGAACAAAATAACTGAGCAGGCAGCCCGAGTACGAAGCCAAAAAGGAAGGGTAATGATTTTGACAATCTATGTATTGTATATAAGTTATAATTATATGATGTAGGTAACTAAAATTAACGGTTTTCGTAATTTTTCCTTTATTTGTGCTATAAGACGTTGCTTCGTGCCAAATTTCAAGATTCTGAGTTCACGGGAAGTACCTTGTAGGTTTTGATTCCCTTGCGAGTGTCGAAAATTTGCGGCATAAACGTTCTTTTGATTGCGTTGGCTTAGAAGTTTGATTTTTTCATAGCTCTAAGAGACCGTGGACCTTAGTACCTATTTGTTATAAATTCCAGTTTGATATCTCCACGCGTTCCTGAGAAAAAGGACAGACATTCGGACGGACAACAAAGTGATCCTATAAGGGTTTCGTTTTTTCCTTTTGAGGTACGGAATCCTAAAAATACAATCACGGAATAAACTTAGGTATATTTTATATTCTTTTTATTACTCATTTTATTTCGTATTTTCGGAAGTAATAAAGCGAAATAAGAATTTAAAATAGAGCTGGCCATATAGTGTGACCTAAAAAACTTGGGTTTGTTAATTTTTTTTATTAAAAATGTTAAACTCGAGCACCGAAATGCAGAAGTGGGTAAGTGGACCTTTATCATAAGTACAAATGCATTTTAAACACATTTTAAAAATAAAACTACGTTTTTGTGAGATATAAATGTTTGAAACATGTGCTGCGGAATTCTGAATTGGTTGTAAACTGTCTGTTAAAAACTTATGTTAATAATGAGCTTTGCACATTTCTGCTTTCTTTCTGTCCTTTATGTGAAATATAAACTTTGAGCACCCTTTGACGAGAAATGTGCGAACGAAGGAGAATTAAATTTGGCACAGTTAACTGTTAAAGTTTTTGTGTAGAAAGGTGTTCAGAAAGCCAATATTTTAAACCAGTTGTTGCCCGCGGCTCGGCCCGCGTAAATACAATATCCCTCGGGAACACTGTATTTTTTCGGGATAAAAAGTAGCCTATGTTTTAATCCGGAGCCTAAACTACTACCATACCAAATTTCATCAAAATCTGTTCAGCAGTTTTTTCGTGAAAGAGTAACAAAAATCTATCCATCCTCACAAACTTTCACATTTATAATATTAGTAGGATTATTGCTTAGAAATACCTACATACAATTAATAAAAATAAAATTACACACACTACCTCACTCACACTAACATGCGTTTGTATAATAACCACAATTGACAAATGCCAATCTTTCTTTCCCATTCCAAACCTTCAGGAAAACATCTTTTTAAACTCCTCTGGCTGATATTTACAGCTTACCATCAGGTGATTCATCATCTCATATTTAAAATGCTCTGTTTATGTGTAATTGTCTTATTTGAGAACAGGTTTTGTTACGGTATCGCGAAGGTGTAGTGTGTACTAAGTTACTAACTACTATAGCGAGCGTCAAGTGTGAGGTGTCAGGTGTACTGTCTCACGGTACGCCATCTTGGATATGATATGGACTATTAAAAGAGGAAACACCAAGGGTTAGAGAAATGAAAAATAGGTATTTGTATAATCTATTGCTGTCCCGCAGTGTCGCGATCAATGTGTGCTAGTGCGATAGAGACAACTGCAACTTGAGCTGAAAATGTCTATTAAATTCAATGAGTCGTAGTCCCCTGATTCCTACTACAAAACTTAACCAATTTAAGTACTTTATCATTTTTAAAAATTAAAAAAAGGCTCGAACTGTTTTCCTATGTTTTCATTTAGTCAAATTTGTTTTCTGGATGTCAAACACAGCGGAAAATCTGGCAATTTTTTTTATTTTTTGAACGTCCAGATCTCTTAATAATTAATTTATGAAAAAAGGAAATCATAGGGACATGCTAATAGTATCCATAGATATTCAGGAAAAAAATTGTCACTCAACTGGCATTATCCAGGGAGGAAACAGGACTATGTTTACTTATATGTTTTTCCATACATGTATGTATGGTCTGATATATCTACCAGAGGTCGCTATTTTGTATTCACGCCAAAACTTTCTAGTAACTTTCAGTAAAGCATCTACCACTTTACTGAATCGACTGACTTGACTCATTGACTGCACTTACTATTTATTTGGACTTTGACTAGACTTGACGATTTAGAAATACGGTGTTGAAAACTTATACGAGAATTATATATTTCCCGCCTTTTTAACTTGACACTGGCAAATGGTTTTAGGCTGAATGCCATATTAAGAATAAACGACATGTCTAAGGAGGGTTCCGTAACTATCAACGCGCAATTGGTTTTCTTTGATTTACTTCAAAAGTTATTGTATGATTCACTCAAAATAATTTTCCTAAAGAGTTTATAGTATGATCTATCAGCACGGAAACTTTCAAGTTTCTATTTCCTATAGTTTAGAAATGCAAGGAGGTGACCAACTTACAAATCATTATTTTAAAAGACCTATCCAATGTTAAAGCATTATTTACATAATTGAAATTTTGAGGGGGTGTATTGGTATCTACAAAACTCCAATTAATAAAACCTCTGTATTGTTATTAGTTTAAAAAGTGAATTAATAATTTGACTTATATTGTTAATAATTTTATCTTGATATATTGGAATACATATTCTAATTCGAGCTATATTTTTCTTTTTCGTCCTTACTACATCCAACGATACCCCTTACGATGAGGTAGAATAAAAAAATGGAGAGCCAACACTAAAATGTAAATTTATACTATTTTATGGTGGCAAAACCGAGATATAACTACACACCGTATTTAACTATACCAAAATTCCATCAATTTATATTAGAGGCGCGGACAGACAGACAGACAGCGAAACTATAAGGGTTCCTCGAGTAATACGGAACACTAAAAATGTACTACAATTCCAGTCAACTATCAATTGTCTATCTCCAGATGTATATAAATACCGAGTAGAAACTGCTAAAATTCTAGTCTAATATTACCAAAAAAAGTAAAATCGAACAGTGCGAGCTGGTACGTGTACACGTGAAAGTGGAGTACCACGCGGACGCATGTTTTAGTAAACGTACAATGTCATGCGGGCCGTAGTACGGACATTGTGCATGGTAGAAAGGGTAGAAAGTATTCCAACCTCAGATTAACGACTGTTGCATAGATACGGCTATTAGTGAGAGAAGAAACATATTATGTCGTTCCTTATCCCACATGCTAAATGTAAAAATCCCATGTAAAATCGGTGTGTGCGGTGTTTCATATATTTTTGTTTCAATATAAAATTTTGTCGACCGTAAACTAAAATATTGTAACTTCTAGCTGTCTATATTTAATTTTTACACTAGACGTTGCGGTTTTGTGCGTGCAAACAAAAATCTCGCGGAAGCCGTACATCTTGCCGCGATAAAAACAGTTTTTGTCCTCCACGCGGTCGCGGTCCACTCTAAGTCTAGTTTCGGAGCCTATTCAATATAAACAAACAAACGAAACTTTCCTCTTCCTTATCCTCTTCATAATTTACTTATAGTATTTTAGATTTAAATAATATATTCTCGCGTTTCAAAAAATGTTGTTTCCAAGTTTGGTTAGGAGTTAGGACAATGCAGGCTGATCACCTGATTGTCTGTCATGAAAGATGATCCATGCGTCGGATGGGCATGTAAAAAGTCGGACCTGCCCCTGATCTCTCGCCAGTTGTGTAGGTCCGTCCGTCTCACTGGGCTTCGAGAGTAAAGGAAGAGAGAGTGCTCTTGTGTACTGTGCACACATTTTGGCACTATAAAATAACTCCTGAGTTTTATGAGCCATGATGAGGCCAGCTAGCCTGGTTTCAATGAAACCGGCCACTGTCACCGAAATCGATGTGGGGAGCTATTATTAATTTATTATAATAATATATCGTTTCAAAAGATTATTATCTTCAAAGCCTTTGAGGTAAATAGTCTTTTACTAAACGTCTAAACATCTTAACATAATCAGTATTTTTGGAAACGTTATATCTACACTAATATTATAAAGAGGAATTATGATTCTTTTTTATTTGCATTGAATAAGCTCCGAAACTAAGAGTAATTTCGGAGCTTATTCGGTACAGTACCGATGTCCGATTTTGATGAAATTTAACACAGCTATAGATTAGACCACTGGCTATACTTTCGTCCTTCTCAGATCTACTATTCCCGTCGGTTTTCTTTTTAACCGACTTCCCAAAAAAGGAGGCGGTTATACGTTCGGCTGTATATATATATTTTTTTTTTTTGTATGTTCAACGATTACTCCGCCGCCTGTGGACCGATTTTCAAAATTTTTTCTGTGATGTATAGGGTGTAATCCCAAATTGGTCCTTTTGATATCAAAGTGGTGACCTGATGATGGGATCCATGAGGAATCGAGGGAACTCCTCGAAATTTATATGGACACATATGGTGATTTTGACTTTTTCTGAAGTAGTTCAAGCATATGCTACCAAAAAGTAAGATTTTGCTCCAAGGTATACCCTGGATCCAAAAGTACAGAATAGAACTCCTGACTCCTTATAGATACATGTTTGAGAATTTCGGCGTTGTTTAAAGAACTGCAAGCATATGCCACCTTGTCAGTTAGAGTAATCATCATCATCATCACCACTATCACACCATACGTCATCAGATTATGATGATAATATAAAAGGTATTTCTCATAGTATTTTACACTAACACGGAGATCATTGAACATTACTCTGCCGTTTATGGACCTATTTGCAAAATTATTTTGTTGTTGTAAAGGGTTTAATTTGAAATTAGTCCTTTAGTCACTAAAGTGGAAACCTGATGATGCGAGCCATGAGGAATCGAGGGAACTCCTCAAAATTTATATCCACACATATAGTGATTTTGACTTTTACTGAAGTAACACAAGCATATACTACCAAAAAAATAAGATATTGTACTAAGGTATACCCTGGATCTAAAAGCACTGTACAGAACTCCTCAGTCTTTAAAGATATGCGTTTGGAAATTTCGGCATTGTTTAAAGAACTGCAAGCATATGCCACTTTATAACTTACAGTAATCATCATCATCATCTTAATAGCAATACCTAATGGAAGCTTGGAGAGTATTTAATTATACATTCGATCGTTTAGTTTAGACGTTCTTAAGACGTATTAATAATAACTTTACAAAATATATCACTAAAAATGGTGAAATTATTATTTTTAAACAAAAAATTAAACCGACTTCCAAAGTAAAAATACACAAAAAAGTATGAAATAAAACTTAATCTCTAAATAATTCCCCTTTCAAATTCGGCTAAAATTTTTACTATTTCTCTACTCAATCTTATTAATTTTGAAGTCGGTACCAGCAAATATGAACGTAAGTTGTATAAAATATTGTAGAATATTGTTTGGGCTGGTGCCGATTTCAAAATTAAGAAGATTGAGTAGAGAAATAGTAAAAATTTTAGCCGAATTTGAAAGGGGAATTATTTAGAGATTAAGTTTTATTTCATATTTTTTTGGGTATTTTTACTTTGGAAGTCGGTTTAATTTTTTGTTTAAAAATAATAATTGCGTACATGAAGTCGTGGGCATCATGTAGTAGGTAGGTAATTTATTTAGTATTAAAATGCGGTCACGGAGCATGTAGAATTTAGTACTTGACTTATCGCTACTCGTCTCTTTCACTCGCGCACGAATTTAATATTGCTATCACGCTGATACCGCGTACCTGTGTAAATGCGATAGCAATATAATATTCGTGCGCGAGTGAGAGACAAGTAGCAATGGGCCGATGTACGAAATTCTACGGGCTGCGCGACCGCACTCTACCGATGCTCATGTCGCAAAAGAAATAAAGTTATCGATATTTCTGGTAACAAAAGTACAAATCCGAGCTCATTCTTGTAAAATTGCAAATTGAAATACCCACCTCGTCTTTTTTGCGAACTCGTCTGTTCGGCGTAACCGAAGTGTGGAGAAAGTCATCAAAATCGATCATACTAGGCGCAGCTATTACAAAGTCAGAGTGTTCTGTGCGCGACGGTCGTGACGGTTGTTACATTTCTCTCGCGCTTTTTGTCGACACGTCCATATTTGATCGCGTTAGGCTCAAACACACGGAGCGACTGTTTTTGTAAGTCGCAAATTAATTGTGGCATAAATTCTGATAGAAATGGCTGGAACTCACGAGTTTTTAGGGTTTCGTAGTAACTACAAGGAATATTGGCATCATTAAATAATTCTAATAGGGGTAGATACATGTGGAATGGGGATGATTCTTTTACAAAAGATGAAAAGACTAAAAAATATGGCTCACAATGAACCTACCTTTATTCTTTTTCTTAGAAAGTCAACAAAACACGGTAAGAAGGTATAACTAGACGTGAGTATTTCACGTCTAGTTATACCTTCTTACCGTGTTTTGTTGACCTCACGTTTCCTTTTCTTACCTTTTGACCACCCATAGACAGCAGACGGGACAACTCGCAACACCACCCGGATGCGTTTGGGAATTTGTGCGTGTGAAAGTCGCTCGGTTTGTTCGGGCTCTTAGCTCACAATAGGCCCACTTCCCACGCCCGGTCTGGGTGCGCCAATAATTGTTTGATGACATGCCATTGTGTTCCTGTACCTGTACAGTACAAGCCTGTACGTCATGTGCGTAGGATTGTAACCAATGGGACTAATTGAATACATAGTATGGTTAATAGACGTTACTTAGCGGAAATCCATAGCATACAATTGAATTAATATTATATCTAGCAATATCCCGCGAAAAAATACCCACAACCTGCAAGCGTGTGAGTGCACGCATAAGCATAAGCACTTCCCTCCTCCCACACTGCTTATGCGTACACTCAGAAAAAAATCGTGCAAACACCACCACCACACAAGCAACAATGTCAGCAAGATCGTGCAAGGCCCAGTGGCGTGGGGTTCCTATAACTCCATACCTATTCCCATCGGCTTCACTTACCATTTTCCTTTTGAAGACCCTCATCCAAATCCCTACCTATTTTACAGGCTAGGGCTTCCTTATGAAGGGCAAACCAGCCTTCGCCACTGGCAAGGTCCCATACCACTATCACAACTACCATGCCGGTTGCAAAACTTTTGCAACCTCGGGATATCGCTAGATATATAATATTAATTAAATTGTATGTACATACTACATAGAGTAGTTGTAGAAATTTAATGGATCTTCATATACTTTTTGCATTTTTCGGTCCACATTTATGTTGCCTTTCGGAAAATATTAAGAATTTTGCTGATTTAAAACAAATGCATATTCTCTATTCTATTATCTATAAGACGAAAAACGTGATTGTATAATTTTAAATTGATTAATATATTAAAATAATGATTAGTAATTGTATGAGGTAGCGATGTTTGTGTGAAAGTTGATATTTCCTCTCGAGATGTGCTCAGCTCCTGTATATAAATGTATGTGAAACATAGTTCAAAACCAGCTGCCTTCCTGTTTTCGAAAAGCACTAGCACAGATTAAAGAAAGAGGAATAGATAAACAGCTACACAGAAAGCTCTCTATTTAATTGCACTACTACAAGCATGCAGTGTGTCTACGATTGTGTGCTTCTTGTGTGGAAGAATTGTGGGCCGTTGAAGGGGACGTCAAAATTTTCTTTGGATCTATTTGAATCTGTGGCACTGCCCGGCCGCACTAGTTTTTGTAATTTAAAACTAATCACTTGGTCATTCCTAAAACTGTTACCCCTTAACTAATAATCGCTGCATAAGCTTTGAATAGTTATAGTGTTTTGTCTCCTTCTATCGAATTAAAAATGTCACTTGTGTGACGGGGACAAAACACTGTATAACTATTCAAAGCTTATACAGCGTTTATTAGTAAGGGGTTAAGGTCCACTTGCGCAGATATGGGTTAAAGTTATATTTCATAAATACTAAAAACGAGAGAGAGAGATAACAACATGACATTTAACCCAGGGTTACCAGAGGGGCAATTCTGCTAAATAAAACCTAAATTAATACAATCACAACCAAGTCCCGATACGCTAAAATTCTCAAACGGTGTCTTTATAAACGTTAAATCAACGTGAAACGTGCTCTGATTGGTGGAAACGTCATAAAATCAGTTCATGATAACATGTCGCTTCACCTACAAGTTACAATACAATCAAAGTAAAATGAAAGTCTACTTTAAATACGAGAATAGAGGTTCACTGCGCAAATGGACCTTACTAGGTTTAATAGTAGGCAGTAGCCCTTTATTTACTTACTAGCTGGTTCATTTTTTATCGTACGCACGTAACATCTCCTTCATAAGCACTAGGTTATTCATAGGTCAGCACTTGGTTATAGAATAGGATTTAGGTTATTCATATCGGTGTCAGCTGTGATTGGCATGCATCGTTAATTGTGGGGACAATCTGTCACTGTGACATCAGCAGGCACCACATCAGCACCAGCAGTATTTCGTCACATATTGCGAGTGACGAAACAATTGCTGACTATATTATACACTAAGGACTCGTTTTAATTACCACAAAAATCACAACGCGATCGCCGCAAATTGGGGTTTTTTAGGATTAGGTCACAAGTGATACAGGGTATAGATTCTTAATAAGAGATTGAAGAGTGGTTGCCATTAGATTGTACGACGTACATTAGGCCTAGTCAACAAAGCTTCATTTGCTACGAATGGAAACAGGTGCTCGGCCATCGCGCGCCTCGTCTAACTGGGCCCTACAGCAGCTGTTCTAAGCTATTATAGACACCATGCTGTGATTGTTATTTATTAGGATGGTTGTCTTAGGCTTTAAACTTTGAAGCCAATGGCTTTAATCTTCCTTAGGTGCGGACATGTCCCAACAGCGTGCGCGCACAATTCTTTAGTTCAATCAGAAATGTATATCTAATATCGGCAAAGTTCCCGATCAACCAGTTTCTAAACACGTTCCTTTGCACTAGGTTGCCTCAAAATATTTAAACACGAAGGAATATATTGCATCAACTGCAGACGTGGTTGAAGACTGTATTTGCACGCGAGTATGTGTGCGTGCAAGCGATTCATCGGCGTTAAGCGATTTTGATCTTAGGCCTGGTCGAATGGTAACTTGTTCGATAGTATCTACGCGCTAACTGCTACCTCGTACATCTTTAATGAAGAATGTGAACTTGAAATATAATCTTCTTTGGTAATTACGTAATATCCTATAATATCTTTGCAGTTTTTATAAACAGGTAGGTACTTATGTATTTATAAAACGAATGTGCTATTATTGGCCAAGGTTATTGAGGTTATACTATAAATATACTGATATTAAAGGTAATATCTGGTTTTTTGTTCGTTTATTTGTTTGCATTGAATGTGCTCCGAGTTCCGACACAACTGGACCGATTTTGATGAAATTTGCCACAGATATAGAGTAGACCGCGAGGAAAGAGCTAGGCTACTTTTTACCCGACTGCGCAACGCAAAGGAGTGGTAATGTGTTTATCAGCCTATGTATGTATGTATGTATGTGTGTATGTATGTATGTATGTTCCTTTGAAGCACTGTACAGACCAAACGCCTGGGCCGATTTTTATGATTCACACGTCAATCGATTCCTCTTAGTCCGGCGAGTGTCACTAAAGACATGACGTTAGTAAAAATTCAATATGGCGACTACTGGACGCCATATTGTGAAAATGAAAAAAAATGAAAGTCAACAAACTACATCAAGTGGGGTATCGTTGAATAGGTATTTAAAAACCATTGTTAGTTTTCTCTCAACATTAATCGATTCGACTGACCGTTTAGAATCTATATCGATTTAAAGTTGCGTAACAACCATTCTCACATTCCAGTGCAATTGTGATGTATTACTGATGCTTATAGGAAATCCAGTCTGGTAAATAGCTAGCTAGGTACTCATAACTAAAAAGTATAAAATAAAAAATAATAATTTAAAAAATTTAAAAACCCGACTGCGTAAAATGTGAACCAAACTAAGTACATAATTAAAACCGAAAAGAAAAAAACAAGCACTTAGATATCCGGTGGCCTAGAATTCTATAATATATTATTGAATTAATACTATTGGAACATAACAACTGAACAGTCGGGATCCATTATTCGACAGCCAATCTAATTTTTCAATGGATCCTGACTGTTTAGTTGTTATATAGCTAGTACCTAGGTACTACATAGTAGGAAGTACCCAATCTCACGTTCAGTATAATATGTAAATTTATAATATCCAAAATGGAAGTTGAAACATCGAAAATCTTATCGTTAACAAAAACAGACGAATAAATTAACAACTTTTTATAAAGTCTGAAATCAAATTCACAATTTTAGTGAATTTAACAGTATGGATGTCATGAATGTTACAACGACTAGATGCTTCATGCTACCCGCGACTTCTTGCGTGCAAATGGAAATCACGCGAAGACCGTAGATACAGATTGCCACTATGAAAAATAATAATTTAAAAAATTTAAAAACCCTAGCTATATATTTATAGGTATATGAAACTAATGTTAGTTTCATATACCTATAAATATATAGCTAGTAGCAATTGTGATATAAATATAAATATAGTGCTATGTAGCAATTGGCATACTTAGTTTACTTTTTAGGGTTTCGCTTCCTTAGCACTCAGGGAACCCCTATAATTTCCTTCTGTCCGTTCATCTGTCTGTCTATCCGCTAATCTATCTTCTGTATTAAAAATATGAAATTTGGTTTATTTATAGGTGGCTGGTGGTGTATCACAGTATCACTCAATATTGACTACGCACCACCTATTACGTATTTACTTTACCTTTACCTTCCTTTATGGAATGAGCTAAGCTAATGAGTAATTAATGTGTAATGACTAATGGCCCAGTTTACACAAAATCAATTATTATGCATGGAGTATTATGGATTGTAAAATTGTCGTAACGTAATGTGTTTCACGCCTCGTTTCAGACAGCTGTAGTATAATTTATTTTCATCCGACGTCACGTATTGCCACATTATTATTTATCAGTTATCAGTGTAATAATTAGTTCGCCAGACGTACCTGCATTGATGGCGCGTATTCATACGCCCACCTTTTTCACGCGTTTTGCTGTATTTGAAAATGGAATAGTTTTATTTTTTTATTTTAGTGTGTTTCTCGTGCAATGAAATATTTGTGTAAATTCCTTTTTAATTTTCAATTTACAAAAACAGATTAACGCCCTATACGACCTACATTAGAAACAACGCTGCGTTCTAACCTATTATTGTTTTAGTTTTTGTTTTTATAATGGTGAGAAGAGTTTGGTTTTGTGAATTATTTACATCGAAACACCAGGACAGGTAGGTAGCTGATATGACGGTAAATTGTTAGTATTCGTGTGTTTTGATGTATCATGTATCGCAACCGTTATCTTATCAAAGCAAGTTGAACCCATTTTCTGTTCTCTTTGGATAGAATTAATAATTATAATAATTAACATAATATTTTCAAAGTTCCCGGTGCCGTGGTGCATGGTTGTTTTTTCGGCATTCAAAAATACTAACTAGGTTAGGTGTGTTTCAACTTTCAAGTAGGTATCGAGCAGTGGCGAAGGCTGGTTCTCCTTCATAGGGAAGCCCAAGCCTGTATAGGTAGAGATTTGAATGAGGGTCTTCAAAAGGTAAGTGGTAAGTGTAGCGATAGGAATAGGTATGGACTATGGACTTATAGGAACCCCACGCCATTGCTATCAAGTTTGCTTTTAATGTAACTAAATAACAGAATTGAACAAAACAAAATGCAAAGAATTTTGTATTGTTCAATTCTATTACAATTTTAATTCTGTTACCAAATTCAGTATCTAGCACTTCCGTTGAAAATGAAACTGGCGGTAAAGCAGTAACGCGATATGTTCTATCTCTGTCACAATTATTCGGACGTGACGTCACGATGTGTACATTGTACAAATCGTTTCCCGTCAAATCTGTTTTTAGGGTTCCACACCTTAAGGTTAAAAACGGGCCATCGATATTACATAAGGGTCATCCTGACCATCCAGCCGGCAAATCCAGCACCATTATGGCCGTCCGCGTTATGAGTGCAGACTTGCAAAGTATCAATATTGTCAATCATATTAAATTTTGCCTACTAGGTAGTCCCCCTTCAGACAGGCTCGACCGTCAGTATGGCTCTTAAGAATCTGATGTCCGTCCGTCTGTCCGTCTATCTGGCACCAAGCTGTATATCAAGAACCGTGATAGCTTGTAAGAAGAGTTCAAATATTCACAGATGAAACATTTATGTTGCCGCTATAAATACAAACACTAAAAACAGAACAAATAAATTATTACCTTCCACTCTCTCCTGGCTCCCATACAGCAAAAGTATTTGCCATTTTGTACGGAACTACCTTCGAGCGCGAGTCCGACTCGCCCTTAACCGGTTTTTCTGAAAACCAAATCTACGTGACCATTGTTTATGAATGACGTTCAACGGAATCCGATTGTGGTTTACACAACATTTATTCGAATTTCGAAACACGTTCCTCTTTTTCTTTTAAGTCTGACGTTTCATGGATTTTGCATACTCCGTTCCGATTCAAAATAATCTAAACTATATCCTTTAGAGTAAGAACTAAGGACACATAAAATTGTCTTGAATAAATTATAAAATAAAAATTAAATACACGCAACTTTAGGTCTAAAATCTAAGTTAAAAAAATTATACATTTTGAGTAACCATCGAATTTTCAATTAGTGAGTAAGCGGATGATGTTGAATTATAACCTGGAATACTTTCGATCATTTTAGCTTTCAAACAAACAAACTACATCAACATTGGTTCATCCGTTTGGCAGCTACGGCCTTAA
The DNA here is from genome assembly GCA_905404095.1 of Glaucopsyche alexis. NCBI lineage: Eukaryota > Metazoa > Arthropoda > Insecta > Lepidoptera > Lycaenidae > Glaucopsyche > Glaucopsyche alexis. The sequence continues at coordinate 2,565,226 of FR990060.1, forward strand.
ATGGCACGGACAGATTCAGGCTCACACACAGACAGACACGTAAAACTTATAACAGCCGTCTATTTTCCAGCTCTTGGGGGTTAAAAAGTTCTTGTGAATTCAGTCAGCGGCCATGAAACTAGATGAATACGAACTACTATGTTTTAATCCAGCAGTGGCGAAGGGTTCCTATAACTCCATTCCTAACGGCTTCCCTTGTCACTTACCTTCTGCAAAACTTCATAGAAATCCCAACCTATTTTATAGGCTCCGGCTTCCCTATGAAGGAGAAGCAGCCTTCGCCACTGTAATCCAGTGCCTTAATTACTACCATACCAAATTTTATCACAATCCGTTCAGTAGTTTTTGCGTGAAAGAGTAACAACCATCCATCCACCCATCCTCACAAACTTTCACATTTATAATTTAATAGTACATAGTAGGATTTGTGACGTTATTAATTTCCTAACATTTCTTTGAAGAGGCTTGCCGCGCTGGACTCTAAAATTTGTCATCAATATTTTAAAATTAATTATTCATTTCACTTAGGATTTGACCTACTTATCCCTGGTTTCAGGTTTGTGAGGTGAATTTGATATAAAATATCTACTCAATAACGCTTATGATCGGTTAACTCCACAGTGGTTAACTCATATTACGTCAGCAAATCAAAACCGCTCTTGAATAGAATTAATCTGATGTCAATTTCACCTCAGAAACCAGGCATTACAGGTATATAGATATTGTGTACCCATCTCATACTGATCACATATTACCAAAAAATTACATATTCACTAGGAGTCTGATAATTTTATACGTTGTCATAAATAACAAAGAATAAAGTTGAAATAGTAGTAATTATAGTAATAACTACCTATAATATTATTAAATTCGCTCAGTGGTTAGCGCGTTGGAGTTCAAACCAGAGGTCGCGGGTTCAAAATTTCTAATCCCACCGAGGGAACAAAAAGTTTTCTGTGTTTCTGCGTCATGGACATGTATTAAAATAGATTATGTGTATATTATAAAAAAATCTTAATATTATGTATATGTATAGTTTAAAAGTATTAAATATACTTCCCGTTGTCTCCAACCTGCAACACAAGTTCTTTGGATACTTAGCACGGGGCCAGATTGACGTGGTGTGAAGCGTCCATAAATATTTAAAAAAATCAAATTACAATGTATGGCACCCCATTTGAAGGCGGTCAGGCAACACCTTCTGTTAGTATAGGTCAGGTCATAGTCTGCCAGATGATGGTATAAGAAATTATCGTGTCCGTACGACTTCGGTTAGCGGTTGTAGGGTGTGTGAACTTCACACTTGCTTACACTGGAATGTTCTTTGTGATGCACGCGTAGCGGAAAATGCTTCTTTTTTCTAGCGACTCAAAATTTAAGATGAACAACATTATTAACCGCCCAAATTCTCAAACGCTTCTGGGCGTACCAGCTGTAGGTCTAATTGCCCTGGCTATCTTGGCCACATTATATGAATCGTGCTATGAAACGTCATCTATTGAAATTCAAAATTCATCGTTTTAGAATTAAAATCACATGCTGACTTTGACTTTCCATCGAGTGGAAACTGGAACAACTTGTGATTTAGGGGGCCTTTTACTTTAAGTAGCGTATCAATTTTCAGCCGTATGCGACTAAAAATTAAAACTTCGGTACATTTTGATACAATTCCATTTAATTTAAATTACACATTACATTCAGTATATCTATGATACATCGTATCAAACGCTTTATATGGGTCAGACACAATACCTGTTACCTGCCGGGGAGTGCCGGGGTATTGTCTAGCGGACATCCGATCCCGAGCCACGAGTGTGACGCCCATTCAGCCGATCCAACGTTCAACATGTGGGTGTACCGCAGGGTTCTGTTCTGGGACATGCGATGTACTTGATATAGACAATTGACGCAATTGCTTAATTTTATTCAACAGGATGCAATATTGAGGTGAAAACTTTATATTTAGTAACAGACTAAAATATTTAAAGTAAAATTATCTTTTGCGCAGTTGTGCATGAATATAGAAGGGATATTAAGAAATCCAAGTGCAATTTACATTTTGTCTATAATAACTATAATATTGGTCCAGCGATTGATACCAAATGGACCTGTCCAATCGAAAGTCTTGTGGCCGTCAACTATTTATTAGCCATATACAATTTCGCGCACCGCCAGTCCGGTGAAATCAGTATTAATGTGATTGTCGACATTAGAAACAAATGGGACTGCGACCGATTGTGACAGACTTCGTTTCTAGTATTTCTTTGTAATTATTCCTTTCATAGACCCAATCATGTAGTTTGTTGATTCTATTAATCTATACTGATATTATAAAGAGGAAAAAAATTTGTTTATTTGTTTGCATCGACTATGAAATTTGGCACAGATCTACATTAGACCATGGAGAAGAACAGGCTGCTTTTTATTGCGACAAAATGCAATGTTCCCGCGGGATTCCCTTTGGCGCGTACGAAGTTGCGGGCAACAGCTAGTGTGAAACAATTCGGCTGGCTATCGTGGACCGTGGTGAACCGTAGTGGACCGTAAAAATCATCTGTTATACCTACAAACTTAACGACGACGCGACGTAGCTCATTTGCCACAGCACCACAGCCTGGTGACAATCAGATGTACGGACAGGCAGCAAAGTCTCAGTAATAGGAACTTGTTTTTAGTTTTTACCCTATGGATAAGGAACCCTGAAAATGAACAGACCTAAAAACTAAAACTTTTATATTTGATATCTATTCTAAAGGAAATAATGGTTTAAAATGTGTTTATTTCTTTGCATCGCGTGTACGTACGTGTACAAGTTGCACGGGTCAGCAAGTTTATTTTGAAAGTATTGATCAGAATATTCTCGGAGCTAAAGCTGGTGCATACAATAAAATCCAGCTTAGTTTCATCTTGGACCTCTAAATAGATTAACACAAGAATAAATAAATAGGATAGTCATTATTGTACTTGAATCTGCCCGCGATTTCGTACGTGCAAAAGAAATCCCGCAGGATCTGTACATTTTGCTGCGATAAAAAGTAGCTTATGCGTTATTCCATTATCCTTAGTCTAAACTGCTTTACCAAATTTCGTCAAAAACTGTTCAGTAGTTATTGCGTGAAAGACTAACAAACATCCACACACACATACATCAAACCAACTTTCGCGTTCATTATAAGGAGAGACATATTGCGTTAATTTATAAGGTTTGGTAAAATCACCTACGAATATATTGGGTATGTGACCTACCTACTGCTAATATAAAGACGTTTAGGCAAAAAATTGTCATACTTAAAGTTAAAAAAATCATCAGAGTGAATCTCCGCTCAACGCAAACACGCTCATTTAGAGGATTTTTTTCGAGTATAACAATTATTTTTCTGATTATATCCGTTATTGATTTTACCGAACCTTATAATTGTTAGAGTATAGCGTAGGACTGCTATATTATATTGTATTAGCTTATGTTCGCAACTTCGTTTGTATAGAACTAACGGAAACGGAACCCTATTTTTTTAAAACGAACCCTAAAATAAAAGTAGCCTATGTTAGACCTTATAACATCAACTATCTGCCAGTGAAAGTCTCGTGAAAATCGGTCCCGCCGTCTCGGAGATTAGCCGTAACAAACAGATAGACAGACCGACCGCCAGACAAGACGGACAAAAATTTTACAAATTGGTGTTTTATTGTAAGTACCGAATATACTTTCATATGCTCTAAGTAAAAATTTTGAAATTACAAACAGACACTTCAATGTATAATTATAGTGTAGAAATAAGAGTTTCAAGTTTGCTGATATTTCTATAGGCGTGTGTCGATGCAAGTGCACATGACTTCTCATGACGAGTGCCGAGTGATAATGAAGACAGTGCTGCCAACTAGTCTTAGCAAAAACGCGCTACGAAAAGGCGCTAGAAAGCGCTAACATGGCTTTGTAGAAAAAAGCGCTATACTGGCGCCAGCTACAAATGGTTTTTAAGTTTTAACCGACTTCAAAAAAAGGAGGAGTTGTTCAATTTCTCGGAATCTTTGTTTTTTATGTATGTATGATTACTCAAAGGAAATATTCTTTTTTTGTCTGAAAGGGTATCATTTCGAATCCAAATTTATAAAAATCTGTTCAGTACTTTGCTTGAAGTGGTTTTTTTTATTTGAAAAATCATAAAATAAAATATAAATGAAAATGCAATGAATGCAACATATGAATCAATATAAAGTGCGTCAAAAAAGTGAATAAATTAAAAAGTGGCAACCCTTTCAACTCAATATAAGAAAAAAGGGATGATACTACGATGTTGCCACTTTTTAATTTCTTCACTTTTTTGACGCACTATAGTAATAAGATTTTGTTTCGCTGATAGTTTTTTTAATAAAAAAAAAATAGGATAAAAAGTATAATTTAAAAAGGCGCTAGATTTAGCGCTAGGCGCTAAAAAGCGCTTCGTGACAAAAAAGCGCTAGATCTGGCGCGAAAAGCGCTAAGTTGGCAGCACTGAATGAAGATACACTTGAAATCAGATGCCGACCTCGCGTGTCCGTTATAGCATATCTATAGAGGCACAAGCGGAACGTCTCGGCTGGCTGACCCCTCCCTTTTTGTCTAATATTTTCGTTTTTTATGTTACTGCAGTTATTATAGTAAACATCTAAAGACTTCTTCATATATTGCAATTCCAATATCTCAAGAAAACTCGAGAACGCTGGATTAGGCTAATTTTGGTCTTGAAATGATTGTGGAAGTTCACGGAAGGTTTAAACGGTGAGAGATATTGGAACAATTGCAGGGAAAATACTAACCCTAAGCTAGCTCTGCCCATTCTAAAAACCAGTAGTGTAGCGAGCCTTCGGACTTTAGCCCGTATCAAAACAATTTGCCCCCCAGAGTGAAGAGTAACAATTTTCCGGGGGCCCCATATAATTCATACGACTGATACAGCTAGCTACGCCCCTGTTAAAACCCATAACATAATAGCAAACAGCCCTAAAAAGTTGTAACGATACGGTTCAGTGCCTTATAAGGAGATTGGCTGCACATATTCGGTTTGGAAGAGGGTGTCACGCAATGTAATCATAGTCGTAAGAAACGCTATATATATATTATGTTTACACAAATGTTACATTGTAAAAATACTTTTATGGATTTTACCTATCACGTACTAGACACTCGTATATGCACTCTCATCACAATAATGTTTGCATTTGGACGTTAAACTTCCCCCAATAATTCCCCCACACCGATTTCGGTGATGGTGGCGGTTTCATTGAAACCAGGCCAGTTACGCAGGAGTAATTTTATGTGTCCAAGTATGTGCGCAGTACACATGAGCTCTCTTTCTTTACTCTCATAACCCAGTGGAACGGATAACCGACACGACTGGCGAGAGATCAGGAGCAGGTCCAACTTTTTACATGCTCATCCGACGCATGGATTATCTTTCTTCTCAATCAGGTGATCAGCCTGTTTTGACCTAACCAAACTTGAAAACAACATTTCTTATTGTTCCAATGCGGCAATCGAACCCACGACCACCGAGCCGAGAACCAAGCTCTGACCACTAGACCTTAGCTCTAACCACTAGGCTATTAACCAACCAGTACAATAACATATTTACGTATCAATATAAAATAATTATTGCTCTATGGCATCGTTTCTCAACCTTTTTTAAGTCGCGACTCACGAAAAAGCCAAAAAGGTAAGTAAAACAAAAAGTCTTGCGACCCCGTGACGATTTTTTCGACGTTCGATACAAAAGATTCGTTCGAAAAACGAATCTTTTATACCTATATGTAGTTTGTATTTATTATTTTTCAACAGACTGCGACCCCCGTTATAAACGAACTTATTTTAGCCGACGCGCTGCCTGGAATTTCGCTGTGGACGGCGCGGCGAGAGCTTGCGGAACAGTTTGTGGCTTGTCACAAATGCACTCCCGTCACTTGCTTGTATTGTGTTACCTCTAACCCAGCTATCGTCACATTCCAGGCCCCGGCGCCGGTCCGGCTCCAGTATCGTGGTGCTGGGAGCCGAGGAGAAGGCGCCGCCGGATGACGAGCCCGACATGCTCACCATGCTCTCGCTCACCTCCGACACCGGTCAGTACGAGCTACTCAGTACACGTAACACGACACAGATATATACAATTTAACGTTTCGTAAAATAAGAAAAAAAATCGAAGGTGCCGAGGTCATTGACCTCATACTGTAACTACAGCTGATTTCAAAACGCAAGGTTTTAAGAAAAACGCTGCCCCGGAGGATGTTCTTGAGTTTTTAGTTAATTGGCAGTTGAATATAGGTGGTATCCACGGGAACACTGTAGACGTACATTTTTCTGATAAAATATAGCCTATAATGTGTTTTAATCCAGAGCTTAAACTACTATTCCACACCAAATTTTATCAAAATCCGTTCAGTAGTTATTGCGTGAAAGAGTAACAAACAGTCATTCATCCATCCATACATATCCATCCATCACTCCATACATCCGTCCTCACAAACTTTCACATTTATAATAGTAGTAGAGTTATCTCGTTACGTCAAATAAAGTCTGATTGGTATTTAAAATTATTTGACGAGTAGGTATTATTTCTTTTAGGGTTTTTACAAAATGTTTAATTTATCATAACAAAACATAAGTCACAAATCACATCTCATGAAATCACAAGAAAGTAAGATAGAATACTTTGGCCCTATCGACTATTTACTAAACTGTAATAGTTGTTTAGTATCCAATGTGTTCCTTTAAATGTTAACCAACCATTTTTCTTCTACGAAAACAAGGTAATAAAATAGAGTATTGACATAAAACCTTTAGGTCTAGCTGTGGTCAGTTTGATATAAAAGCAATTTATATCAAACTGACCACAGCGAAGGAACTAGAAGCACAAAGTAGAAAAAATATACACTTACAGAGAAACAGCTTCCATAGAACGATCCAAATTTGAAAATTTTGACTCCCCTTTCAACGGCCCACAATTTTTCTACATAATCGTGGTTACAAGGTATGCTTGTTAGTTGTAATAGTGCAATCAAACCGAAAGCTATGTAGCTATTTATGGGGGGGGGGGGGGGGGGGGGGAGATGGGGGAGGGGGGGGGGTCATACTTAATGTTTCAGTACATGTTAAATACAGGTACAGGGATACTAAAAAGCGTGACATAGCGGGTGGGGGTTCAAAAAGTCAAAATTTTGCGTGACTTAATATGTGGATGTCCCTTATCTGTTTCACTTTCTTTAATCTATGCTAGAAATAACTATAGAAACGAGAAATATTAAATAACAAATGACTACACTATAATTGATTACAGAAATATTTTAACTTTATAAAGATATGACTACAATATATAAAATATTTATTTTAATTTACTCAAGAGTTCTTGAAGTATTGATTACTAGTGGATAAACGTAATAATATAATATTTTATGTATAGTTTAGTTATTAGATACAAAAAATACAAAAGAGTTTCAAATTTTTTTGCTAAATTAGTAAAAGATACTTAATTTACTTACATCATTATAATCTATCTATATATTATATAAAATAAAATCGTGTTAGTTACACTATTAAAACTCAAGAATGGCTGAACCGATTTGGCTAAAAATTGGTGGGGAGGGATCTTAAAACCAGGAGAAGGGCATAGAACACACTTTTATCCCGTTCTCGAGGGACTCAAAACTCGAGAACGGCTCGACCGATTTGGCTAATTTTGGTCTTGAAATAATTGTGGAAGTTCAGGGAAGGTAATTATTGAAAAAGATGTAGGTTGAAGGACTAGGACGTAGGTTGCATTGTAGGTGTAGTTATTTATTAATTCCAGTTCGTATTAAAGACAGAATAACGTGTGTCGGGACTCGGGACAGCGAGTATTATATAAAAACATTCATTATAGTATGTATTAACTATGAAGTTAAACGCACAAATTTCAGAAATCTTATCAAATTGAAACGTGTACCTTTGAAAATATTGATTTTCAACATACCGTTTCTTCTGAGAAGTTAGTCATTTTTAAGAGTACTTCTTATTCATTTATTATTAAAAAAATCAATCGTCTAGCTTATTGAACTATGTATTGACTATTCTAGTTCTGCCTTACTATTGACAAAACTTTAGCTACTAATAAGTTTATGATCGGTGAAGCTATCAATAGCAATAAAAATAGTTTCATATCAAAATAACATCATTCTTTCAGTTTTAAATGAAAACGGGAATAAAAAATAATATTTCATGGGCAACATAAAATTTTATGAGGGTACCGTCGTATTTTCCCTGGCTCATATATATTGCTTGCTTTCTTATGGACTATTACGGAAAGTGTTATCACTTTTTTATTATTTTATATTTTGTTACACAGGGTATATTTTTATCAGAAGAACCCAACATTAGGCTAGAATATTACTTAAGGAGTGACAGTATGCTGTAGGCATGTATTTTTTTTTGTTATTTATAGAAATATAAAATGACTAGCTTTTGCCCGCGACTTCGTCCGCGTGGAACAATACTTTGGGATATCGCTGAAATTTACCCGCGACTTTATTTATGACTAACGAAAGCGGAATCCTATTTTTTTAAACGGAACCCTAAAATAAAAGTAGCCTATATTAGACCCTATAACATCAGCTATCTGCTAGTGAAAGTCCCGTGAAAATCGGTCCAGCCGTTTCAGAGATTAGTCGGAACAAACAGACAGACAGACCGACTGACAGACAGACAGACGGACAGACAAAAATAAAAAAAAATGTATTTTATTGTAAGTACCGAATATACTTTCAGATTCATTATGTAAAAAGCTGTTAATTTGAAGTTACAAACAGACACTTAAATTGTATTTAACTGTATAGATGTATAGATATTATAATGTATTATATTTTAAGATATTATCAATTTGATGTTTATATAATAACTAAACTATTTAACTAAACTAAACTAAACATTAACCCGCACGCGCACCCCGCCTTGGTGACGCCCACTTCGCAACGGGCCGTGCAGCAGAAATCGTAATATTTTAATTTCGCCATAACTTCAAAACCAAACGTCCAATTCTAATCATTCAAAGACCAAATATTATCTACATAAACTGTACTTAGTGATGAAATAATTTATTTTGATAAGGATTAATAACATGAGTAAAATAAACGCGTTTAAGTGTAGTCCAAAAAAAATTTAAGATTTCTAAATAAAAAAATGGTTGTTGTGCCTCACTCGACATAGATAGGTATAGTGTGTCGCGGACTTTTTTGTAGATATTTATAAGATCTACAATTAATTAGAACGTTTTATGGTTCTATCTTTTATAGTTTAGGCAGCGTACGCAAAATAAGTAACTTTTCTGGTTGATTTTTTACACCTTGTGTCCGAAAAACCCAAATATCTTACGGAACCCTATTTTTTTCCAAAATAAAATTTAGCCTATGTTACTCGTGGATAATGTAGCTTTCGAATGGTGAAAGAATTTTTGAAATCGGTCCAGTACTTTTTGAGCCTATTCATTACAAACAAACAAACAAACAAACAAACAAACAAACAAACATACAAACAAAGTTTTCCTCTTTATAATATTAGTGTAGATTATCATTTCCTGAAAACTTACTACGCATGGAGACTCTCGCCGCCGGCTTTTAAGGTCACGCGCCCGGCGCCCTGCGTTAGCCGAGCATTACGAATAGTTAATTAAAGTTTTTGGATTATCTGAACCACAATTCTCGTATTTAAAGTAGACATATAGCATTTAGCATATCGGGACTTGATTATAATTGTATTATTGCAAGTTTTATTTATCAGAATTTACCCTCTGGTCAAAATTTACTGTGTTAAATATATATTTTTGCAACGAGAATATAATACAGATTACGCTTCTTGAATAGTTTTTTTAAGACCACCCTGTATAACTACCGTTATAAGTTAGAGGCTAGAGCCTAGATAATAGTCCTACATCGTCATCATCGGTGTAAGAAGTCTGCGAATGAACAAAATGATGTTGATCAAGTTCACTGATAATGAGGAATTATGATTTTTTTGATAATAATTACAATGAAGATGAATTTATATTTCCTATAAAAGCTCAATCCAAAATCTCTCTCTGTCAGTTCATACGCGACTCGGTGCTGCGTTTGTAAGATAGCTTACTTTGAATTTTATTAACTACACAAAAATATACTGTAGGTATAGGTATACTCTATGAGCTAAGGACTTTATTCTTGAACTTTAATTTTCTCACGTGTGTACTCTTTCACACATCGCCTGTGATTGGTTAAGCAGAAATAGCAGATTAATTTTAAATTTCAAACTACGAAATACTATTCTATTTAATTTGAAAAATTATTTTCAACTTTTACAGAATTTGTTAACTCATGTTCAACTCATGTTTTGTTATTTGCAAACTCAGACCGAATAAAAAGTATAGATTGAGGCCTAGCCGTCGTAAACAATCGGGACGAAATAAGTGAGGCAAAGTCTCGGCTTTGTGTGCGTAACTCGGTGTAAGATATCGTAGATTTGCGCATGTGTGCTAGAGAAAAATGTTGCAAGCATTGTGCTGCGACTCCCAAGTGCGAGCAATATACTTCGGTAAAAGTTATATTAAGTTATATTATTTAACTGTGGGACACCCACACTTCGACATGAATGGGCCGGCTTGACCGGGTAAATACCACGACCTCACAGAAAACCGACGGGAAATAACGTTTGCGTTGTGTTTCGCCGAGTGAGTGAGGTTACCGGAGGCAAAGAATATATATTACTAACCGGAGGCCCATGAGGAGGGGGGGTTGGGAATTTTATGGACCAGGAACGCAAGTCGCAACACGAGTGTCCATGGGCGGCGGTAATCGCTTACCATCAGGCGATCCGTCTGCTCGTTTCCTGGATCATTACATAAAAAAGTGTAGTATTGTGTTTTATTTGTATTGGTTGACTTAAAAGTAAAAGTGCTTTGGAATACTTACTTGGACTACAATACTGTAGCTATGATATTTAAGTTAGGTGTCGTGATTGTGTGACACCTGCCAAGTGACAAGCGAGCGACCTTCGCCGAACAATGGCAAGATGTTGCTCAGTGCACGTCGCTCGGTCAACAGGGTTACTTCTAATCATGTTTATAATATTATCTTAACACCTCATCCAGAGTCCAGGCTACTCACGAGGTAGGCCGAGGTGAGCCAAATGAGACAGTGTGGGCACGCATTTTGATTCGTCTTTTCATACTTCGGATTACTTCGCTGAGCACTTCCTCGGCCTACTTCGCGACCAGGGTGATACAAATTACAAATAAATAAAATTGAAGTGATTGATTGTAATATTAAATTAACCGAATGCATATGTCATGACTCATGATAGATAGTACCTATAATATAGGTAATACATACATCAAAAAATCTATTTAAAATGAAACTTTGTCTGTCTGCTCGTCCGTCTTTGTGTTTCTTCGGGCTACTATCTAAAACGGCCGAAAGCTTTTTACCGGACTTTAACTGGCAGTTGACTTATTTTATGGTTGTAACTTGTAACTTAGGCTATTTTTACCCCACTGCGCGACGCAAAGGAGTGGTAATGTGTTTATCAGCCTATGTATGTATGTATCTATGTATGTATGTTCCTTTGAAGCACTATACAGACCAAACGCCTGGGCCGATTTTTATGATTGACACGTCAATCGATTCCTCTTAGTCCGGTAAGAAAGACATGACGTTAGTGAAAATTCAATATGGCGACTACTGGACGCCATATTGTGAAAATGAAAAAAATGAAAGTCAACAAACTATATCAAGTGGGGTATCGTTGAATAGGTATTTAAAAATCATTGTTAGTTTTCTCTTAACATTTTTCGTTTCGACTAACCGTTTAGGATCTATATCGATTTAAAGTTGCGTAACAACCATTCTCACATTCCAGTGCAATTGTGATGTAGTACTGATGCTGATAGGAAATCCAGTCTGGTAAATAGCTAGATAGGTACTCATAACTAAAAAGTATAAAATAAGTATAGGGTTATCTTAGGTTAGGCACAGAATAGATATTAGTTACGGGTAGGGTATAAATATCTTAGGGTTCCGTTTAACAAATGTCACTCCGTTTCCGTGAATTAGTTTGGTTCACTTTTTACGCAGTCGGGTTTTTAAATTTTTTAAATTATTATTATCTTAAGGTTCCGTTTAACAAATGTCACTCCGTTTCCGTGAATTATCCACACAAACGAAGTTCGTTTCCCTGAATAGCTCTACACAAACGAAGTTGCGTGTACCAACTAGTTTCGTATATATTCACTGTTATTTAGCACAGTCAATGAATAAATGCAGTAAATTGCTCTATTGTTCACAAATGAACCTTCTACAGAAATTCCATATTTAATTATTACTCGCTTAAAAATATTTTACGTGACGATTTGCTTTGACCTCGAAAAAGTAGTTTTTGGTCCAAAATTTGTGACTAGACTATATCAGAGAACCTCTTGGACTATCAGGTGATCCCTCTGCTTGCGGATTTATTCCATTATAACTTTCAAATGTCACTATTTTTTATGACAATGAAGTCCTCTGGTGTTGCGACTTGCGTTCCTGGTCCTTAAAATTCCCAATCCACCCCTTGGTTTTATTTCAGTATTTTAGTACAGCCAACCAATTCTGAATAGGTAAAATGTGGAAGCAAGGGGAAGATATAGAAAAATCTCTATTTAAATATCATCTCCCAAGTCCCAACCTTGGCTTAAAATGCACACCTGTTTAAAATATCCATCGATCGATGCAGTCGAGTGAACACCCAAAGTAGGCAAAGGGTGATGACGTCACGACCCAATGGCGTGTAAATACCGTAAATACCCTCATTCATACGTCAAATTGGACGGATATTTATATTGCCGGTGAAATTGTAATATCGAAGGTTCGATTTAAAATTGCCCCATTTGCAATTTTGCGCGCCGTTTTCTCCTAGTTGAAGTAAAAAGATCAACCCTTTTAAAACTAAAGTTAGCGACCGATGTTCATCGTCTATTAAGTGTGGTTCTACGAGTATATTAACACCGCAATACTTTAATACTGATGGTCATCGATGTCATTTAGAAATTACTCAAAGTGTACCCATTACATAAAATAGTTTGTTCTTATGCCAAACCCTGAATATATTACAGGACTTAACTATGCGATCTGAAATCGCAATTCATATCTAAGGCACTCGACAGCCTAACAGCCTTTTTTTTAAACCAGATTGTTTCATGATTTCGATATGGGGAAATTCGGTAAAAGTTGACCACATTGATTAATTTATTAAAAAAAACTTGAGAGGTGTCAAGGGACACCCGGATGGAACGAAGTTCCGGATGAAAATATCTGGCTTGCTTTCTATAAGAGAGAGAGAGACAGACAGAGAAACATGCGACGCCGCACAGCTTACAATAGCTTACTATAGCAAAAAAAAAAAGACATACAGACAGACAATTGTACATGTATATATAAAATAAATAATAATACAATATCCGAACCGATATTATCCATACATACATTACATACATACATACATACATACATACATACATACATACATACATACATACATACACACATACATACATACATACATCAATATAATAAATGTATACGCGTAAATATTTAATTTTTATAAAAAATAAAATTATCTTTTGTAATTAAAAAAGTGTCGTGACAACTTTTCGTAAGAATTTTTTCCGTCTAGCCCCCTTTCACAACGCGTGATAAGGAACTTCGTTCCAAAAATACCCGGTATTTATTGGAAGTTGGAAAAATTTGACTCAAACCCTAATCCTCTCGTTCTAGGCCCTCACCGCGAGATGGCGGTGGACGTGCCGGACAGTTTCATCGCGCGCAACAAGACGCCGCCGCGCTACCCGCCGCCCCGCCCCCCGCAGGTACGGCACACGGACGGGCCCCTGCTCTCGTCCGGCCGCTCCCGCACCTCGTACAGCACGCACCGCACCGCCTCGGACGACGGCTCCGTCAGCAGCAAGCGCTCGCCCTCGGACGACTTTCTCCGGACGTCGGACAGGTCCGCGAGCAGCGAGCAGCCACCCTCGGACGACTTCCCGAGGACGTCGGACGGGTCCGTCAGCAGCAAGAGCAAATCCTCGGAGACGGCCAAAATATGTGATTCCCGATCGGAGTCGGTGGCGTCCAACTCGACGCACAACATGAGCGACCACAAGATCCAGTTGCTCATATCGAACGGAGACGATTTGTTGGACTGCAGGGAAGGAGTCACGTATTCGGCGAGGACAGATTCCGTCCTGATCAGAGAGGCTATATACGCTACCTACAATGACCTCAGCTTCGATACCACGCCGGTTCTACTGGGGAGGGAGGTAGCGGTGGACGTGCCGGATAGCTTTGTCCAGATCGTGAAAACTACCCCGAAATATCCGGGTACTGGGGACAGAAAGAGTGTCCCCACTGTCCCCTTCCAGGTAAAAGCACGCGCCTCACCATTCCATCGGTTGGGTGACTAACACATGGGATTTTGGTAGTATATTATGTAATGTGAAATTAACAAATGATTATTTTATTATAGCCTGACCAGGAAAGTAAACCAAATTAAGTAACCCTTGTCGTTTTTTTAAAACTTTGTCGAGTAGTAATCTAGTTGATAATGATGAATTATAGCTAAGGCGAGCCGATAATGCGACCTGAATTATTATATTTGAAAGGTGAAGCGAGTTTTACCTTTCAAACAAAAAAATCTAGAATTAACTAATATTATGATTTAAAGCACTTTTCCGCTAAATATTATTGCCGCCGCTCATAATATTAATTAATTGTATGCTAGGAATTTCCGCAAAGTAACGCCTGATTCTATTAACTATTAAAAGAAATCTAGATCAAAATTGGTCCATCCGTTTGGGCCTTTGGGAGCTACGATACCGCAGATAGACATACACATACACGTAAATTTTATAACACCCTTCTGTTTGTAACGTCAAATCTGTCCTAACCTAACCTACGTCGGGGGTTAAAAGCCTGCATTGAAGGTGCTTCATATTTTATTGCAGCTATACTACTAGCTAGGATGTGATTGGTTAATTATTAAACCCCTTACTTATAAAAATATTTATATAAGCTATACAATGTTTTGTCCTTGTCTGATATATTGGAAAAGTTGCTAGACAGACAGAGACAAAATATTGTATAACTTGAACTTTGTGTAAATATGATTGTTAGTAAGGTGGTTTTTCTCGAAGATTCGTCATTAATGGCATTTCAATTTAGTAAAGTTTCCGAAGCATGGCGAGATTATCTGTATTCCTGGTTAAGCTATTACTAAAATAATTATTTGTAATCACTGCGGGAAAATAAATATTTAGCAGTTGAATAATAATTGTCCTCATAATTTATTCATATCTATAATAGTAAAGATTTTTGATGACGTTGTATCGTCATCAGGCGCTTGCCGTTGAAAAGTAGTAACAAGAACCATTTCAGAAGAAAATTAAACTGCTAAACATTAATTTTCCATTGGTTCATTATGGTTAGCCGGAAGACTTAAGGTGGTTCGTTTCCCATACAAAAAAACAATGGACATTATTTAGGTAATTTCATACTATTACTATATAAATTTATATGCACATCTATTTATTCTGCAATACAATTGTCGCAAAATATATTTAGAATACTTTATTTCACACAGAAGTCACATTTTTATTGAATTTTCGACAAAAAGTGACATAAGTTACAAATGTCACTTTTTTGTTGAAAATTCAATAAAAATGTGACTTCTGTGTGAAATAAAGTATTTTAAATATATTTTGCGACAATTGTATTGCAGAATAAATAGATGTGCATATAAATTTATGTAGTAATAGTATGAAATTACCTAAATAATGTCCATTGTTTTTTTGTATAGGAAACGAACCACCTTAAATCCTATCAGTTATGAATTAGCAACCAAATACACTGGGTGTTTCTTTCATTCTGTTTCGAGAGCAACAGGTTATAATAAGTACATGAAATAGAGTACTATATACTTAGTTTAACTAAGTACCTTTTTCTTTTTTCTAACTTGGTGAAAATATTTTAAATAACATCACACTACTAATAATATAAATCGTTATTTACTAATTTATACATTTTAAAATATTTCAGAAATAATGATAAAAATATTATGTTTACAAATAATTGTCACCCTATCGCCCCTGTCGACCCCGATGACATTGCGCGTGATTGGACCATACCACGGCGCGGGGCGCTTGATGCAGTAGGGTGACCTAAATTCATGATCTTTTTAAGATTTGCCAACTTCCAAATACTTGAGCTTTGACACAAATACTATTTTCTATGAATTCTATTTTCGATATAAAACAGTTTCTCTAAAAACGGAATAAAAAATCACCTAGTATTTAAAGATCAATTTTTTATTTATTTTTATTAGCTATATTTTTTTACAATTGCATGAATAGGAAATCTAATGTAATATATTATTGAATAACGTGCATGTTTGTCAGTTGTATTTAAATTTATAATATACAATTTAACTTTTTCATAAAATTCGGGAATAATAGTTTTCCTGTGGAAATAACAGAACTAAGAGCTGTACACATGTAACATCTTTTGCTTTATTTTTAAAAGAATATGGGCTTGTTGCACAATCTACTGAAACGTATCAGGTAGTTTATTTGCACGTTTTATCTCTGTCACTCGATATAAAGTAAGAAGAAACAAATCAATTAATATATAACTACAATAATTAAATGTCGTTCCAATCTAATAAGATGATACAGTCGAAAATGTTTTAGTTCCTGTTGTCACCACGTCTTACTCTTTTTTGCCAAGCTGTAAAGTCTTGGATTCCATATTATTTTCAGACTTTACTTTTTTACACGAAGTGACAATATTTGCAGTTGGTTGTTATTTGGTAATGTTTAAGGACGCGTTTACAAAATGTGTCGTTTGGCAGCGGCCTAGTAAGGACTGACATTTCTTTAGAAATGTATTGTGTAGTAAAATCCAGACTATAACCAAGTAAAATAAGCCTTATTGCAACATATTAAGATTCATGGATAATAGCAAAACGCGTGAAAATTTTGAGGACACTTGTTATGCTTTTTTCAAATCAGTTTTTAATATTTTGGATTATTTTTAAGAAAACTTTAAGGTGGTTATATCCGCTATCTTTAGGTATTTTTTAACAACTAAATTTAGCTACATAAGACCAGAAAAAGGATCCTAAATCTATTTTTGTAAATTTTGGGTGGAAAACTATTCTTACCATACTAAAAATCATAATTTTTTAAACCAATTTTAGCTATAGAAGTACTCTATTTGTGACCAATGTTTGCTTAGTTTTTGTTTTTATTTGTTGTTAGTTAGACCAAATAATCAAATTTGTAAACGCGGTCTTAACCAGAACCTAACCATATTAGTCATCGTTTAATGCAAATCACAATTAGGTGGTTATGGTCACTATCGCATACGATTCGGTTCGCTCAAGTGTTTCACTTTCACCATCATAATAATGATCATCATCACACGCTTCATGCACAACACTTTTCTGTCCGCGATTTTGTAGTTAAAATAATCTCAATATATAATATAACGTATTGAAAAATTTATTACATAAAACTTGGGGAAATTATTTACTTCTTATGTAAAGAAGTTAGGCATAAACAAAAAAGTCTAGTATAAATTGAGTCTACACTCTACTGCGCCGAAAAGGTCTTTGACCTCAATTAGCAGTTGATTAAATAAATATTATTTAAATTTATTGAAATCAGCGTTGAATGATCTCTGTATCGTAAAGTGCAGTTTAGTTGTATTTTGTAAAAAAATTCGCTATTTATAATAAACTAGCTTTTGCACGCGACTTCGTCCGCGTGGAATATTTACTTTGGGATATCGCTAAAATTTACCCGCGACTTTATTTACGTAGAAGGAGGAGCGCTTGCCCGCGATTCACGACTGCCCGCAGCGCGCCGCACATCATTATTGCGCGCTGATTATTTTACGATATCTTCTAAAATACTTATTGAAATCAAATGATGTAAATGGCAAATTTCTTCTAAATTAAATGCTTGTAATGAATAACGTATTTACTTGGATAAGGATTAATATCATCTTTATGAAAACAACCTCACAAATAATGCTTAATTTTAGAACAAATTTGGTTAGCATAAAAAGGTTATTGTGAGTCAACCTTAAAAGATAGACATATACTGTCGCGGACTTTTTTTTAGAACTTTTAAAGGGGAACAATTCTGTCATACATAATTTTAGCGAAACTTTAACCGTTTCCGCAGCGTACGCAGCGAAAGCTCTCAAAAGGGAAAAAACACCCCGATTTTGAAACATTATTGATTGGAGCTCCGCTCGTATTGAGCTTAGCATGATGTTATATAGCCTAAAGCCTTCCTCGATAAATGGACTATCCAACACAAAAAGAATTTTTCAATTCGAACCAGTAGTTCCTGAGATTAGCGCGTTCAAACAAACAAACAAACAAACAAACAAACTCTTCAGCTTTATAATATTAGTATAGATAACTACTTTCTGTCTCGAGGTCTTTACATAAGCAGGAAAGCACATAATTTCTTATGTTTCTGTAATTGAATTTGTTAAACGTTATATTTTACGCTTTTACGAACATGGACTTACGTAACTTATAAGTAGTTATTTTAGTTAATATCGAACTAAAGACGAATTATTGGGAAATTACCATGTTTTTTACTTTTAGTAGCCTTTACTGAATCTTTAAGGTCGATCGGTGTATTTTATAAAATAATTGTATATTTCTTTCAGATCCTCCAACATATTTCATTTTACAGGTGTACTAATCCTTATAATAATATTTATTTTGATAATTATGTAAATTATAATTATACCTAAAATCTAAGTAAATAGATAAGATAATTTGATTCTTATACATATTTCAATATATTATGTAGGTATGTACAAGTGCGAAACTGATAGGTACCTATCTAATATGTATGTTAAAAATAAAATTATATAAGTATCTACCATGACGTACCACTATGTACTGTTTTTGTATCTTTTCTATTTACTTAATTGAAATAAGTATATCATTGCAAGTAAATAATAAGGTTGTGCAATATAGTATGTTGATTTTGGGGTAAAATTGCATGCAAAAAGGGAAAGCATGCATTGCATCCGTATTTGAAACTTGGAATAAAAATTTGGTTAAGTTTAACAACAAGGAAACATTGTCTTTTTAAAGTACAGCCACAAGCATTGACATAGATATATAAGATGTTATGTTCACTGTTCGTCTTTGAAAATGCACAAAACTTTAAATAAGTATGATTAATTTATGTTAAGAGCATTTTCTCATTATCCGATTCCTGTACGATATCGGACCGATCTACAAGGACAAAACAATTAAGAATGCATTCTATATTGTTTGTAAAGGTCGTATTTATACCAGTGCTCGTGGTCGTTACTTATTTTGTCCCAGAAAATTGTGATTTAAGTGATAAATATAATAATCCAACTTGTAACAATGTGCACCAAAATAAAATAGAGATGCATAATTATAGAGTTTACGAACAATTGATGAAAAAGGATAGATAATAATTACAGACTTACAGTATGAGTGGGACACAATTTTTTTGTAAAATTTTGATGCACATTGGTTAATACATTTTTTAACTCAATACAAAAGCCTTATTTCAATTTCAAGGGTTTTCAGAGTAAAATAGTAGTTGCGTTGAATCGTTGATAGATGGGCGTTAGGTACGTGATCCAAGTTAACAGGAAGAAAATTAGTAATTATACTAATTACTAACTACTATTAGTAGGTATAATAAGCTATCAATATTCCGTGGTAGTTACTAATAAATATTTGCGATAATATAAACTAGATATTATTGCAAAATTATATTCATCATTGCAGCATTCATAATAAACTTTCAGATTAAAACAATTAAATGTCCCTAGTTACTGAGAAACCTACAATGATTACCTACAAATTAAATTGTAGTAAAGCTCTACTTAATTTAAAGAATGCAAAAGCGCCATCTATTGACGATTCCTAGGCACTAATTTCTGTAGGACATTTTTGTAGAGTACTATGATGTAGCTGTATAGTACAATACAATATACGAGTAGGTACGTTCTTAATGTTTTTTGGGAATCTACGAAGATTTCCATAATATGTCTGACATTGCCATAGAAATACAATCAGTATATTGTCTCACTCGCACGCGTACGGTTTAATGTGTGTGCGACCGCTTTACTCGAGATCGAGAATTTAAATTTTGAATATTTTAAAAATGCATTTCGCTAAAATGCCACGTCGCGTATCGTCTCATTTCCGTGTGAACTGATCCTAAGAATTAAAGATGTTAAGACCCTAAGGGCCGATTCACACCCAAACGGCAGCGGAGCGACCAGCAGCATAACTGTCAACGGGCATCGACGGCCGTGAGCGGCGGCGGTTGTCTCAAGCGAAACTGTGTTTTATAGTAATGAACTTATATATTAATATAAACTAATATAAACTTTAAAGTTTAAAGCTACGCTGCTGGCCGCTCTACTGCCGTTTCGGTGTAATCGACCCTTAAGGTCAATTGCCGAGTAAAACGGCGCACTCATTAAATCGAACGCGTGCGAGTGAGCTAAAATACACTGAACCATACGAATTGATTTTTAATTACGAGAATGAACCTTCAGCACAACCTTCAGCGATGACAATGATAGAATGTATAACAGCAGGTGAACGGCACGGCGAAGGCGGCGCCGGCGGTACCCCCCCGGGAGACGCCGCGCGACGCCCCGCCCCGCCCGCCCGCGCACGACGTCACCAAGGAGCAGATGGAGTCCGTCAAGAAGTATCAGGTTAGTGACTCTCTGACTGGAACGCCCGCGTCGACACACTTTGGTATAACGCGTTTCAAATGAGAATAGGAACGTCAATGACCTTTATCTGTCAAATATCACTTGAAAAGTGCGATTTTCAGAAATACTTTTGTGCACATACCTAAATATTAATTGTATTGCATCGATTTTAAATAGAAACGTTAAAATATAATAATCAATTATCTAAACAAAAACTTAACTACCATAAGTCTAAATTCGAAACAATATGGCGCCGACTCGATCATATTCTCATTTGAATCGCACGGTATATTCCGATATGCACTGCGACCACTGTACTGTGTGACGTCTATTCAGTATACTCTGAAGCCGTTCCTTTATAGCCAGTTATACTGCTGCCCTATTACCTAATTTTATGGACTTCAACTGACAACTAGGAATGGTCTTCATTTTTACGTTTGAACTTTTTAATCACGTGATCAAAGTACTGCGAGTACCTTACGTCGAAAAAACCAGTGCTCACAGTAGAATATGGCGGTGATTTAGGACGTCATAGGGTACTGCGGCAGTATACTTCCTATACAGGCAGTCCATAACGGAACGAATTTTTCTACAGTGATAGCACTGTGCACTACGCAGTGCTCGCAGTGCAAATCGGAACACACCCTTTTTTAGGGTAAAAAATGAGGGCTCTTGGATATCGTGGCGTAGCTATGGCAACGCCATCAGTCGGTTGACGGCGGCAACTCGAGGTCATTTTTCTCATAGAAGTGAACATATAATTATGATTCGCATTTCGCATAAAAGTCAACTGCACTTTTTTGGTGATTGTTTATTAATGATATTGTTTGATTTGTATGATTGTTTGTTAGTGATAACACAAAAAAAGTATTTTATCTATATTATAAGCCAAACTATTATTCAGTATGGATTCCAGAATATTTGTGTCGAAAGATAATATAATATGAAATACCGACACGAACCATGAAATATTCTTTCATGTTCATTGTATGTTATTTTTAGTGTGTATTTATTTATTTGTAAGATCATCGTATAACTAATAATAACAGGATGTTCAACTAATTAAAAATTGTAGGGTACAAACTATTCCAAAGCCATCATGTTCAGGAGTTCTTCGAAATCCATGATGGTGGAGAACGAATCATCCGTGGAAAAGTAATACCACAGACCAGAATATGTATTTAATACCCGGTAGTAAGCTGGTTGATCGTCTGTTTTGACGCTAATCAGAACGAGCAAATCATTTTAAAAAATTAGAGAAACTACGCCTAACTGCAACATACTTTTGTCTGATTCAATATCAGATAATCCTGAGATAATGTACAATATCGTCAGGACCACATGACTTAGTGGCGACGGTTTTCAGCCCTTTCACTATATTTCGCTCGTTTTTATCAGGCTTCCCATAAAAATGTTTGTCTGCGTCGCAGCTTCATTCCTAAATCCTATTGTTATTCCAACTCCAGAAAGTATTTCCTTCTGCACTCTCTTCTTCGTAGTCACACGCATCAGTTTGACAAGCAATGCTTGTACTGCCAGCTTCCTTGGGAGTTTCATTTAATCCTATAATTACCTAAACGAAATCATTGAAAGATTATAGACTTCGTGCGCGCAAAAGTTAATTTCTCAGAAACCGTAAATGTTTCCGCAATAAAAAGTAGCCTATGTCCTTCTCCGTGGTCTACACCAAGTAATTACTCTGAGGTCTACACTCCATCTGTGCCAAATTTCATCAAAATCGGTCCTGTAGTTTCGGAGCCTATTCAATGCAAACAAACAAACTTTTCTATTATA
The DNA here is from genome assembly GCA_905404095.1 of Glaucopsyche alexis. Classification (NCBI taxonomy): domain Eukaryota; kingdom Metazoa; phylum Arthropoda; class Insecta; order Lepidoptera; family Lycaenidae; genus Glaucopsyche; species Glaucopsyche alexis. The sequence continues at coordinate 2,587,819 of FR990060.1, forward strand.
TTAGTACCTATAGAAGTATAGATAACGTAACATAAAACAAATGTAAATTTCCAAAACTTGAAACCGCTATAAAATCGCAATAGGTTTACAGACAGGAAAATGTTTTAAATACATTTTAACAGATGTATTTATAATATTTTCCTGTTTTTCTGGTTTTGCAGCTGTTGACGTACACACCCCACAACACAACTGTATCTCGTACCACCCATTTTTTTCTTTTTTGAGAGGAATTTTAAACGTTTTCAACTGATGGAATAACGTAAACCGTACAGCTGATCGCACTCAGACGACCGGATGTTGCCTGAATCCGCCACGCGCCGCGCCACTAGCGATATCCAAGAGCCAAAAAAAAAAAAAATCCCAAAATTTTGTGAAAACTTACCTTTTTATGTTCCAAATATACTGTAATATTTTACATAATATCGGAAAATTAACCCTAATTTTCAATCGAAAATTCTCCCGTCAAAATATCAGTTTTTTTTTAAATCGGCAGGCTTTTTGTTCGTTGAAATCTTTCCTTTTTGAAAATGTAAAAAATATATACTTTAGGTACCATAGTAAATGTGCTCAGAAAATGCAAAGAAAATAACAAGTAGGTAGTAAGACCCAGACCCGCGTTACGGCGGTTAGTATAGATTCCAGTCACGGTGAAAGTCACATTGTTATTTTGATATTTTGTGCATTTGTGCATAATAAATACATTAAATATGCGCCAAAGAACAATGGCAAGATTGTACCTGAGTATTTGCGGAAGTGTCTAAAAATGTCACATATACTAAAACTCATCATTTATTTTGCAGCTTTTTTTCACATAAATGTTTTTTTATGTAAGGGCCGGAATTATTTTTGTAAATAAATAAAAAGCTCATAATTGATTTAAATAAAATGGCCGCATAACAATGACTCGTGTCAATGACAGTAAACAAATGTCACTTTGATTGGCTCATCTCCTTTTCTCTAACTTCCATGATTGGCTAATTCCTTTTCTCTAACCTCCATGATTGGCCCGTCGTTTTTTAGAATACTTGACGTTTTAAATTGTCATTGTCATCATTGTAATCGAATTGAGGTATGCTCAGAGACTTTAAACATATCAGAAAATAATTTAAGAGGAAGTGCACCAACTACACTTATAAGGGGAAAAATAAAGTCGCGACATGTGTCGAGGAGGCAGTATTATGTGTACATATTGATTTAAAATAATAATTTGAGTCGGTCTGGTATAGTCGAGTACTACTGCAACTGCAAAGTTGGTAGACGAACTGTAGGATGTTGCCCACATGTTATAACGGTCGTGTGGTATCTGGGATGGGCTAGGCATGAAACAAATATATCTGCACCAGCAGAATTTTTAGATGATATAGTTATACGAGAGGATGAATTTGAATAAATACTTTGAAACATCAATGGGTGTTTTATTTACATAACCATTATAATGATATTTAACCCATTATTCTCAACACACTACCTAGTACCTACTAGCGCTAAATAAATCATGCATTTTCTTTGTATTATGAGATGTTTAAAGGATATCTTTATAAGATAATAACAATATTATGTAATAATACAGGCGAAAATAATTTTTATGTACCCATAGACGTATTATATTAAAAAGAGGAATGTGTCTACTTATGTATATTAAACTTCCTATTGGATCGTATTATTAAAACGCATTAAAAAGCCAACATTTGAAATTAAAATTATTTTTGCACTATGCAATGCAAAGGCATATAACCTCAAAATACAAAAATATAAATAACTTTTTTTCGTGGCCTCGATAAGACAAAATTCTTTTTGAATATGATAACGTAATGCAATTGCTATCTTTTCAATATTTTTGCAACCTTAGACGCTCAAAAAAAAATCAGGTATTTCGTTGTATGGAACTCTGCCATTGTTCTTTATATTTTGTGAATTGAGAGAACTAAGTTTTTAATTCTATCGTTGTTATTCTCACGAATTTGAATATTTATGTTGTACATATTTAATATTTTCTGCTCCCATTTAGTTGCGAGTATTTCCTTTGTTCATATTTATTAGGCTTTCTACTTTTTCTAGATCATTTTAAAGTCTTTTTGGCCGATTGTGTTTTAATGTAATCTAATAATAAATTCGTTTTATTCGGAAGGACTAAGATTGGGGCCATTACATAATGGGGCGCCACAGTCGGCGAAAATACTTGAATATTTTATCTTAAGATACCTGGATATATTTCATAATACAAAAATATATAGTTTCTTAGACGTCTGTGATAGTTCATACAAATAGTATAACAAGCGTTATTTTATATTAACTTAAAATATTATAGTCTTAAAATAAAATAATCGTCTGTGATGCCCTTAACTTTCTGTTGGTGGTACTTGTTGGGCTAGGGACGTCTCAGCCCAAAAACATTTTTATTTGAAAACGACGATGTGTCCTAACTACTTAAATCGACGACGAACACGAGTTTTCACAAAAACCAGGAAATATCTTGATAAATGTATCACGTCACTCAAACTGTCATATTGTAAGCCATAAGTACATAAGTAGGTTGCTCACGGCTCACCCGCCGTCCAGCGATCTATTTCGGGAATAGTCAACTATTATGGACATAATCTCCTATTGAATTTTCGACAAAAAGTGTCATTTGTAACTTATGTCACTTTTTGTCGAAAATTCAATAAAAATGTGACTTCTGTGTGAAATAAAGTATTTTAAATATATTTTGCGACAATTGTATTGCAAAATAAATAGATGTGCATATAAATTTATGTAGTAATAGTATGAATTACCTAATTAATGTCCATTGTATTTTTGTATAGGAAACGAACCACCTTAAGGCTAGAAATTTGAAATTTGCAGACGTATTTCTTATATGACTAAGAAAGGATTTTTCAAAATTCCACTCCCACACTTTAATTTTAATTTATAAACTTTGACTAATTTATTGACATTAATACTTTATTCTATTATCAATTATTAATTAAAATTTTACCCCTATGACATTACTTTCATTAAGCATACTTAATAATATGACTAATTATAATCTTTTAATCTGCTAATCTACTGTGTGTTTTGTCGTCCTTTTATTTCGTAGTTTGTGACATCTGGGTGCTGAAAAACAAAATTAAATAGTTAGAAAATATTTTAACCGTATTAAAGTACTAGTAAATAAATATAGATTACCTGTATTTCTTGCACCACATGTAAGGTCACAGGTTTGCGTTCAATTTGGATGCTAAAATAATAAACACAGTTCAGGGCAGCACTATAAATAACATAATTATCAACAATTTATAGTATAAATCAGAACAAAATGAATACCTTTATTGAGCGCATCTCGAGTAAGTGAACGGCATACGGAGCGAATCATTGTATTTGGATAGCAGTTCAGTAATAATTTATCTTCTTACTTTCTAACATAATTTGGACAAATTTATAATACATTAAGTTGAAGTACTATGTTTTTGGCTGCCACGTTGTAGGGTTGTAATAGGCCATGCTTAAAAATTATAATTTATAACCTCTCTACGACACATGACACTTTTTTTTTTTTAATAACATTTGAAATATTGTTTGTCTGTTATATATTTTTTTCTTTTTTATGTGTAATAGGACTTGTTTAATTTAATTGATGTATAATTTATTTACTTAATGAATTCAATTTATGTTATGACTTAAATATCTAATGTTAATACTTATTATGTTAATGTTCAATATCTTTATTTTTGACTTTTGTGATATTGCCTCTTGTAATAATTTTGCACGCCACTGACAAGGCAGAATGTTGGATCCATATAAAGCATCATATTGTAACACCCTTATAAACCACATTTCATGCAATAAATGTTATTCTATTCTATTCTATTCAAGGTATAAAATAAGGGATAAAAGTTTGTATAAAACTTTAGAGTGAATGGTGAATGGAGCTTTGCACTCTTTATGAACAGTCGGAAGGCTCCTTTGGCTGTGCTTGAGGGGCTGTGCTTGTTGGTTCCGACACTCATGTACGGAAGTGAAAGTTGGGTATGTCAGAAGAAACATGAAAGCAGAATAAATGCAGTTGAGATGAGAGCGTTAAGAAGTATGATAGGAGTTAAACTGAGTGACAGGATAAGAAATAGTGAGATAAGAAAACGTTGTTGTCTAGAAGAAGATGTAGTGACAAAAAGTGAGAAAGGTGAGAAATTGAGATGGTTTGACCATATCGAGAGAATGAATGAAGAATGATTGACGAAAAAAGTGTATAAGGCGAGTGTGAATGGAAGAGTTGTAAGGGGTAGACCTAGGCGGACGTTTCGAGACCAAATCAGAAACGTCTTGAAAAAAGGCCAGGTCAAGAGTACCCTAAACCGAAGAGCATGTATGAAGGGAATAATGAAAGTGGACGAAGCGAAGCAAATATGTAAGGATCGTAGCGAGTAGAAAGAAGTGGTCTCTGCTTACCCCTACCCCTACGGGAAAGAGGCGTGATTATATGTATGTATGTATGAAACTTTAATGCTAGAATAACAATAAGTTTCTAGTGATTTAGGCCGATATTGAAACGTATAAACGTTTCGATATCGGCCTTAATTACAGTTTACGCACTGAAACTGCAATAATATTGTATTCTGTAAATCTATATTACATGAACTACACAATAAGACTATCATCAGAACTTTAGCAGATTTCGGTAAATATCAAGTCGAAAATTGAAGAAAAGACAAAACGATACAGTACCTACGTCTCTAGAGGTGTAATTTATTGAAGAAAAATATATTTATCCTACCTACCGTAAATAACATATTTTAAGCATTCTAAAATGGTATATACTTATATGATTCTCTTAAATGAATTAGACAATAAACAAAAACTCATTTCCATCCTATAAAGTAGAAAAACATACCTTCACATTTTAAAATATTAACTCATGTTGCGCACTGATGCCGCAACAAAAAAATTACCATATAAATACATTCTATAAAGAAGTACTTCGGCAAATTTCGATAACTGTCAAAACTCTAATAGAAGATTAAACATAAGAAAAATGGCATACTACGAGCTTTCTAAAGTGGTACAACACTTATATTATATTCCATATAGGAAAGCTACTCTAAAATCAAAGTTAAATGTCCACATTTTAAGAATAGTTTTCAACAAATTTCCATTCGGCTACTTTGAGCGTCTTTTTTTTCAAAAATAGGGTCAAACAGAAGTGTTTGTCGTTTGTATTTAGGTAGATTGGTCCTTCGTCTTGAATTTGAGGTATAATCCATGTACCTCTGCCGACTTTTGGAAAAAGCATTTATGGCACGGCTTTCTTAGAAGAATCCACATAGTGCGACGCAGCTCCTGCTGCGTGTGTGTACATAGACAAGCCATTACACTTTATTTTGTAAAGACGCTTAGTTATAATTTTCAAAATATAACATTACCGATGTCCGTTCGTCATTCGGAAAGCCTGCTGACGTAACAAATTATCATACTCGTCCGTGGAACTTAATGAAACTCTTAATGTTCGCTTCTACTTTCCGCCGCTACAGCTACAGTGCTAAATTGTTCGTGTAATTTATGTTCTTCTGGTTCACTGGTGGAATATTTTAGTTGTTTTTTGCTGCTGATATGTAAATAAATACTTCTCTTATATTTCGTTCTTTATCCATAAGCCTTTTAGTATCCTACTGCCATTATAAATGTAAAAGGATGGACGGATGGATGTCTTGTAGGATTTAGTTTCATTTGTTCGCTAAATATATATTACCGAAAAACAGCCAATTTATGTTAAATTCGTAGACGCGCCCTTAAATTGCAATCCTTCCCAATATTACTGTTAGTCGTGAAAACATCCCCTAAATTGTGCAAAACCAGCTGCTCTGGTAAATTGCCCTAAATTCTAAAAATCTGCTCCAGTTCTGTTTTTATTTCTAGTTCTACCGTCTACGTGAGGTCAATATTTCCAACGCTCTTGTTTATTTTAGTTTGGTACGAAGTTTCTAAAGTTTTCTCACTTCTGAAGTATTCTCGTTACGTTTTAACGATCAACGAAAACTAATAAAAAATCTCCAAAAAATAAAAACAAAATTTAATATTAAAATAATAATTCTAGGAACGATAAAATCGCTTGATGCATAGCTGACCTTTCTAGAATCCAGAGTAATTACTGTGCATTGAAAACGGAATAAAGTGTAAATTGATAAAAGATATTTATAAATATTATCGTGAATAACATAATAAAATAACCTAACCAAGAGCATGTCAGGACATCCTTATCCTTAATAAGGTTCCGTAAGTATAAACGCGTAATATGCTTTTTTAAATTACTCCTAAAGTTACTGTCCGATTTGGTTCACAATAATTTTCCTAAAGAGTTTTTAGCATGATCTATCAGCATGAAAATTTGCAAGTTTCTATCTCTTATAGTTTAAAAATGCTAGGGGGGGGGCAACTTACAAACTACTTTAGAGGCCGATTACTCGAAAATGGTCAACTTTATAAAAAAGTAACGTTACATACGTTACTTTTTTATAAAGTTGACCATTTTATTATTTTTTTATGATCCCGAAACCGTGATCTATACACAATCTATAACTACACCAAATTTCATCAATTTATATTCATAATTACAGGAGCTAGAGGGGCCGACAGACAGACAGACAGACAGACGGACGGACAGAGCGAAACTATAAGGGTTCCTTAAGTATTACGGAACCCTAAAAATGGAATATATTAAATGAAACACAATGAATTTAGAAATGGAAATACATAAAGCTGTAGATATTTAGATTAGAATTCGAATGTATTTAGTTAATTAAAAAATACGAAATAAACACAAGTATACCTAATACGGAAATTACAAACATCTATAATTTTATTCATGTTTTAGTATTTGCAATTTCGTTGTGTTTTGTATGCACTTTTGATATCATTGAGGATATTAACGACAACGATATCCTTTTAATTAATATTATTTAACGTCCATAACGTCGTAATTAGGGTACCACCTGTTGTATTGGTTACAAGCTTTTATATACTTTAACACAAGATAAATATGTTGTTTAAGGTTTAACTTACGTAATGCAAGTGAAAAAGGTTTGTAGGGCCAGTCTCTAGCGTGACGGGCGAATCAGCGCGCAGTAGTATGCCGCGAACCTTTGCCGCGAGTTGACGTTCGCCGATTAAAAATAAAAGTGTCAGTTTTGCCTCCATTTATTCTCGTGTCAGTAATGTTCTTTTTTTGAAAGTGTCTTGTGCCAGTGGTTTGTGTGTGATAAACGATATCAAGTTATCGTGTTTTTATTTTTTGTTGGTACAACTTTCCTCGTAGCAAAATATTTATTTATTTTTTCTAGAAATTACTAATTAGTCATGAGTCACAAAGACGATTTACAACTGATTATAAATAGCTAATTACAGCTTTTATAAATTCGATTCCATTTGAAATTTAGCATTGACTCCAAACAATCGGTATTACTCATATATGTCATTTTGCGCAGCACAATACATATTACATATTATGTTTACTTATGAAAATATTATTATTCGTGCGATGTTAAGGTCAGTATCCATCTGTACCGCGACCATTTCAAGTAGGTACGTGTTTTGTTTATCGAGCTCGGAGTGGCTCTACAACTTATTCACGTGAATCGAGACAACGTTGAGGGCCGTGTACTGACGTCACTTCAAAGTTCGAAAGCACTGATTGCCTAATAAATTCCGTAAGTTTTATATTATGCGGCAAGATATCTGCTGTTTCATCTACATTGGAGTCTGTTTCTCGTACATCATTTACGTGCACTGATATTTTGTAATAATCTTATTCTGATGTTTTGGAAGCTTTTAAGGTTAAGGTTCTTTGTTTGTATTTGAAACTTTTGCGATATTTCTTACGTCTGTTCTTTCTTTAGTCATGTATCAATAACTCCCTGGGGTTTCTAGCTCACGACTTTACAAATATATTGTAACAAATACTTTTAATGTTATTCTTCGCACGTATAATATCATCTGTGTATGCGGCTTTCTGTTCTTGCACGAGTTCAGGTATAAAGAGTAATCTCTAAATAATGAGCTCTTGTCTCAAAGTAAAATAAAACGTTAAATAAAATACATGCTACAGACTGACGGCATATTCTTCGTATCGTATTGTATTATAATTAATGATTTACGTCGTAATACATATTTACATTGGCATTGTGGCCACCAACCGCAAAATACTTTTTGATGGCGTCATACAATAACATCGTTACATACAGTACAAATGATTTACATAAAACGTGAATTTCATATTAAATAGAGTTCATTGATTTCAAATAAAGCTTTTATTAATAAATAATGTATTGATTACAAACAAATTAAATACGAATTAAGAATTTATATAATAATATAAGTATTGGTATAAGATAAAGCGACATAAGTTTAAGAAGAAATAGCAATATTAAGAATAATGCACAAATACACAATGAAGACAATATTATTATTGTTAATGAAACTTATCACATTGTTAACGACATATAAGCAACTATTGATTCCTCTAAAACAGATTATTGTATAGGAGCTTCCCACGCCGATTTCGTTGACGGTGCACGGTAGCCGGTTTCATTGAAACCAGGCCAGCGACGTGGGAGTTATTTTTATAGTGTCCAAGTGTGTGCGCAGTACTCAAGAGCAGTAGATGTACAGTAGATGGATAATCATACTACTTACTAATGGACGCCTAAAATTAGGTCGCTAGTCGCTACTCGCTGGACAAAAAACTTAAATAATTATAATTTTTAATTTGCCGTTTCGCACAAAGAAATTATCCGAGTATACTTGCATAATGCCTTACACGATGTTAGGTAATATTGTAATTGCTTTACACAATATTTGAAAGGCAAACACAATTGGTCACACATGGCCTGGTGAAATGTCTGCATAATTTGATGGTAAAATAGACAATATTATGTTATGTAAAGAATAAATATATTATTGTTTTCTTCATATCAAATATACGCGAAATGAATGAAGGGATGTCCCAAAAGACGATAGTTATTATGCATCAAATAGGTATTTTAACAATTTATTTAATGATACAGGCAAGAAAAGAATGAATTTCCTGCTTAAAGATGATTAAATTGTTAATTTTCAAAAGATATTCGCTCCAGAAACACTGAAAGCCCATTTCTCTGGAATTTTAGCGTTTAATTTATCAAAGTACGAGTGTCGGAAGGTGAGCGTTTTGCCGCAAATATCAAAACATTACTTTACTCAAAGCTAGCAAGGCGCGGTAGACGCGAGAAGGACTAATTGCACTAAAGAATGCATTACATTCGGAGAGTGCTCCACAATTGCAGAATTTTTATTTAAATTACTTAACCCAACTTCCTCTGCTGCAAATTTTTCTTTTACTATATTCACATTCAGACATAATTTTCAGCGGTTAAACGGGTCAGGTTTTTAATTTTCATCTCTGCCATCATTATCAGCTGCTGGAATATTGCAGGATATGTTTTAATGATCTGTTTTATCATATCTTTAATTGAAGTGATACAACTACTTATTAATGGTAATTTAATTAAAATATACGTTGTTATTGCAATGTGGATTAAGGTAGTGCAGAAGACGATTATTTTTTCTAGTTAATCATCATCGTCATGTTTGTGATTAATGTAATCTATACCATTTTGATATTCAATTTAATCTATAAAATCTAAACATAAAAAAGTAGATGAAAACCGACTTTATTAATGAGGCGCTGTTATTTATTTAGTGCTCGGTAAATAAGTGACATTTACATCGGTAGCATAAGGCACGAACTCCGCCAAAGCCGAGACAGACGAGAGGAGAGGAGCTGTGTTTTAAACAATCAATAGAAATCTGAAATTCGTTATTCACACATCATGTCTCCGCTCAGCTTCAGTGGATACCTTCGAGCGGAGATGTATCATGTTTATATGGCACTAACAAGCTAGCGGAGGTGTGAGCGGTGCCTCGCAAGCTGGCGGCTTCCGACTGGAGTCTACAGTCTATAAAGTCAGTACGTATCTCCGCTCAGCTTTGGTGGATACACCTTTGTTATGTTAGTAATATACATTCTTTGCCTTTGTTGAAGAAGATCACTTCTCGTCTCCGTTTCGAATATCTCCGCACACCTTTGGTGGATTTCGGGCCTTATAGTGTACTATGTGTTTTTGTTTCAAGTTTAGTTACTGTTGTCTGTTACACATCCATGCGTTTATTAGGTTACCTATATGCTGTCCAGTATACAAGTCCTTTTTCTGGTATTAGAGCCTGAATGGAAAAAGTTTCGTATGCCTGTGCAATTCGTGACCAAATAAAACCCATCACGAGCAAAACAGGAATAAAATAAGCCGGGAATCGAATTGATTTAGCGACGAGCTATCGAGGGGAAATCAGTTTTTGCGATTGCAACATTTCCAACCCTTTAATCGATGTTCGCAATATTTATTTTGTGATGTATTTTACCTCCAAATATATTATTTAGTGTATCGGTTGATGAGCTCTGTGGCCTAGTGGGTAGTTTGATTAGCACTCGAGAGGGTGCGGGTTTGAATCCCATTGAGACTTTTTCAGATCTCAAGTACATTATACGGACGCTCTAACGGCGAACGAAAACATCGTGAGGAAATCCTCACAAGGTTGGCCCCAGACGTATTGACCAGTTCAGTCCTCTGGACTAGGCTGACTGTGTTGTGAGAATGCCGTATGTGCTTGGGCAACCATACGACATTTTTTTTTTTAATATCTATGGACGCTTCACACCACGTCAATCTGATCCCATGGTAAGTTCTTGAAGAACTTGTGTTACGGGTACCAGACAACGGAAATATATTTAATACTTTTATACTATACACATATCTAAGATTTTTATTATATTATACATATATTTAATACACATCCATGACCCAGGAACACAGAAAAACTTTTTGTTCCTTCGGCGGGATTTGAACCCGCGACCCCCGGCTTGAGCACCAACACGCTCAACCAACTGAGCCACAGAGGTCGTCGACACATTTACGAACCGACTGTCTCAGGCACTACAGTATTTCAAGAGTGGGTACTTCGCTCGGAGAATACTGTGTAAATCGTCCAATAAGGATGAAAAGGCCTGAGTTAAGTGTATCGGTTATGTCTGTTTTCTATTTTTAACTCCCGACGCAAAAAGAGAAGGAGTTTTATCAGTTTGACGTGTCTGTCTGTTTGGCTGCTCGTGGCATCGTCGCTCCTAAACGGTTGATTGGATCTAGTTTTTTTGTATAAAAGCTAACACGATCCAGAGTGTTCTTAGATATAGTTCATCATCATCAGTATGCTCACTGCTTGACAATTCGAGGCCTACTTTAAATTTTGTTTTTATAATTTTACATAAATAGTGTAAGCCAATATTAATGCTAGTGTACAGTATAAACATAAAATTTAAAAAAATAAAGTTATACACACTACCTCAGATAAATAACTCGCACTGCCATGCTGCATTGGCACGTGGTTTGACACAATTGTTAATCTTTCTTTCATTTTTTGTCTATTTTCATTCTCTTTTTTTATTGCGTATTTAAGATGCAAAAGAACCGTAATAAAGTTGAAAATTAAAAATTAAGCTCAATAGGTTGTAAATATCTGCTTCAGAATTATTGAGTTGCAAAATTCCACCCGAATAAAAGACATACATTGCAAGTTAAATAAAAGCTTTTGAAAACTAAAATATGAATTACTAGCTTTTGCCCGCGGCTCCGCTCGCCTACCTAAATACAGTCTCCCATGAGAACACTATACCTATATTATAGTGTATACTTTCTCGAGTTAAAATGTAACCTAATAATTAATATGTATGTGTGTTAATCCAGAGCTTAAACTACTACCATACCAAAATTCAGTATTTTTGCGTGAAAGAGTCACAAACATTCATCCATCCATGATCCATCCTCATCCTCACAAACTTTCACATTTATAATATGGTCGAATTTTGACCTCGGGGTCGACTAGTGATATTCTAACTTGTATGAAGTAGGAATTGGGCACAGCGTAAAGTCACCGACAGATCTGACTTTACCAATTTTGAACCTTATTGCCAAGCAATAAAGTCAAAGAGAGGTAAACCGGATCTCTCCCCGACCGTACGCCATGTGGGCGGCGGCACATAGCCCGAACTAAGTCGGACGAAAATCCGCCCGAAGCCCTGGGCCTCTAGTCAAGAATGTATGGGATTTGACATAAGGCATCGCAAGCGATATGTCACTTAGCGTCCGACTTACGTCAAATCCCATACATTTTATTTTCAAACTTCGCCGTCGAAATTATTGAATGCATTTTTTACATGGTAGAGCCATGCTTCGGCACGAATGGGCCGGCTCGACCGGAGAAATACCACGGGCTCACAGAAAACCGGCGTGAAACAGCATTTGCGCTGTGTTTCGCCGAGTGAGTGAGTTTACCGGAGGCCCAATGCCCTACCCTATTCCCTTCCCTACCCTCCCCTATTACCCTAATCCCTCTTAAAAGGCCGGCAACGCACTTGCAGCTCTTCTGATGCTACGAGTGTCCATGGGCGACGGAAGTTGCTTTCCATCAGGTGACCCGTTTGCTCGTTTGCCCCCATATTTCATAAAAAAAAATGCATTTCGACTAGAGGCCTAGCTAATGCTGTAGTATCAGACTGTAAAGCTGAAGGTACTGAATGGATTGCGCTGAAGTCAAGGATGCATCATGCAGATTACGCGTACGCTTATAAAGGAATATTATGTAGGTACTAGCTGGTGTTCGTAACATCGTTTTCGTTGAAGTAATGGAAAAAATCCCGAGATAATATTAGGCTATGTTATACCTTATATCATCAACTATCTGCTAGTGAAAGTCCTGTGAAAATCGGTCCAGCCGTTTCAGAGATAAGGCGGACAAAAAGACAAACGCAGAAAAAATTATAAAAAAAAACTGTAGTTAAAAGTACAAAGGTATTGTATTAAAATTACAAATAGACATTTCAATTTTATTTATTTGTATAGATTGTACCTATAGATGAAGGAAACAAAAAATTGAGAAAAAGAATTAAACGCGAGCGAAGCAATTGGTAAAAGTTTTGTCTGAGTCCTAGAGGCTGGAACTATGATTGTTTGTGAATGTGGACACTATCTTCTCTTTTTTTCTCTTCTTCTATTTGTGTGGGTTTTTGTTGCCTTGAATCAGCTGCTTATATTAATTAAGATAATAATACAGGCGAGAACCTCGAAAGCTTGCGCTAAGAAATAGACGTACAGTTCTCCAGAAATTCCTGCTACTAAACGTTTGCAAGCTCTTGTCGTTGTGGAAAATGCCGGTGTAACGTTCTGTGTATTCACAATTCGGTATTTACAAACACGGCTGTGGGTGTAATTTAGAATATCGCAGTGTTCTCAGTTCGTGTGGCATTTTGCGACAACTATTAATACAAGCTATATCAACACTTGGAATGTTATGAAAGATAATATTTAGACTATACGAGTATAATTTAGATTTTAATAATAATTTAGCTGGTGCCCCCAACTTTATTTGCGTGGAATTAACGGAAACGGAAGCCCATTTTTTCAAACAGAACCCTGAGATAAAGTAGCCTATGTTACACCTTCTGACATCAGCTAAGTAACGTATGTAACTATGTACTTATATACTTTAATATGCATTTAGCGAAAAGTTGTAAATTTAAACAGACACTTTAAATTTATTTATAACTAGCTGTTGCCCGCGACTTCGCCGCGTCAATTTCTGTTATTATGATCGCAATTAAAAAGTTTTTAAAATAATATATTTTAATTTTCTTCTTATTCAGATTTCTTCTTAAATCTACATAAATGATAATATTTTTAGTTTTATTTTCTTGTGGCAGAAGAATAATATTATGAAGAATTGGATCTTGCGTTTACGCAGCGCACGCAACGGAAGCCCTCAAATATGAATAATTTTCTCAGTTTTTGCAACATTTTTCACTGATGCTTCGCTCCTATTGGTCCCAGCGTAATGTTATATAGCTTAAAGCCTTCCTCGACAAATGGAATATACAACATAAAAATAATTTTTCAATTCGATCTAGCAGTTCCTGAGATCAGCGCGTTCAAACAAACAAACCCGTTTTTTCCTCATTTTCCCCTGATTTTTCGCTCCTATTGGTCGCAGCGTGATGTTACTTAGCCTTAGCCTTCCTCGATAAATGGACTATCCAACACAAAAATAATTTTTCAATTCGAACCAGTAGTTCCTGAGATTAGCGCGTTCAAACAAATAAACAAACAAACTCTTCAAAAAAATAAATAAATAGTCTTCAGCTTTATAATTTTAATCTAGTGTTATCTATTATACAAATATGTATAATAGATAACATACTAGAAATCGCCTGTGATCGAAATTCGCAACATAGTTTATCATAATATTTATGTATTTCTAAGCATTATTTGAAATATAATATGAGAAATAATAATATTAGCTGCCTGCATACCTTCCCCCATATGAACTTTACTTTACCGGCCAAATTTCCTTCATGTTAATGATATACATTTATCGAGTCTAATGTTTATGGAACGAAATTAAGTCAGCTTTACATTTTCGCAGGTATTTTCGTAATTAACGTTCTCATTTCTCGGTTTCTGATGAGATTCGGGGTCTTGGTCTCGATTCTTGAAGAAAATATTTTACGTAACGTTAACGTTAAATCAAAACCACGTTGAAATTCTGGAATTTTCTTTAAAATTCATTATTAATTGTGTTTTATTTTTTAGCATTTAAGACGAGTTCTTAAGAAGGTTAATGAATAGATCTTTATCAACTTAATTCAAAAGTATTAGTATAACTTTTCCGTCTCGACAGGGCGAATGACATAAGGGTCCATCCACATATTACGTCACACCGTATGGGGGAGGGGGGAAGGTCATATTTAATATGACAGTACACGTTAAATGCAGGTAAAGGGATGCTAAAAAGCGTGACATGGGGGGGGGGGGGGGGGTTAAAAAGTCGAAATTTTGTTTGACGTAATATGTGGATGACCCCTAACTAATCATTTTTGAAAAAGTTTAATTTTGGTAGCTATCTTTAAAATGTGTGACTTGACCCTTACTTGTTCATACAACTACAGCTTTATTGAATAGGAAAAACTGCACCTGCTCTTCTGGTTCCACGTTCTTAGTAAAAACATCTTGAGCCTTCACATTTATAGTGTATGTAAAAAGTGTTTTATTAAAAACTGGCTTTTTCTCAGCAATTTCACCCGCTAAGAAAGGGCTTGTAACTTACATTTTATAGGTTTCTTTACTAAGATTCTTTACATTAAATCTTTAGCTAGCATTATGTTTCATTAGTATCCTTTGGTATAATTATAAATCAATTTTTTTCTAAGCTAAGTTTTTAGAAAATATATAATATAGATTGTATTTTTATCCTAATGAAATATTTAACCTAACATTAAGTTACAACATGACATAAGTAGGTAATGATAGTACACATTACTAAAAATGTTTGTTTTTACAAACAAATCTCATGATTAACATTTCCTGACAACTCGTCCTAAGTAGGTATGGACATTCTCGCACTGCCGTACAGCGTACTCCGCGCCGGCTTTGAAGATCATGGGCCCGCCGCACAGTATGGACTTTATAGGATAATCAAGTAGATACTTAACGTACGAAATTTATAATATTGCTCCGCGACTTTATAATATTTTACTTCCTAAATCAGATAAAGGATTAGGAACACCAAACGTAATAATTTTAGAGTGGTAATAATCTAGCCCAATAACTGAAGTAGCGTGGTGAATAAGTAGCAATCTAAATAATGTCTCTGTTTACCAAATAACGTCGCAGTGTGAAAATATGGATGTTGTTTATTTGGAGTACTTGAGTGCTACAACAAGGTCGGAATGAATGATACAGGTTCTTCGTTTTTTAATAATTACATTCTACTGTTATAAATGTGAAAGTTTGTGACGATGGATGGATATATGTATAGATGAATGGATGGATGGATGTTTGTTACCCTTTCACGCAAAAACTACTGAACGGATTTTGATGAAATTTGGTATAGAAGTAGCTTGAGCTCTGGATTAAAACATAAGCTACTTTTTATCCCGAAAAACGACAATGTTTCCGTGGAATATTGTATATACGTGGGCACAGCTAGTAAAAAATAAAAGTTGGACATTAAAGACAATAAAATAAGACAATTCTGATAGATCATAAGACGTATAACTCGTCTATGACATAATATACTATGTCTGAATATCTACACAAAACAGTTTTTATTTTATCTCAAGTACTTATAACTTTATGATCGAGAACGTAGAAGCGACAATAATATTAGCAAAGTCAGTCATGTGCAAAGGTGCGGAGATAAAGTTTACGATAGGAATTCTATATAATCTTTATAGCGCATAAAATATCCGAAGAAAAGTGATTCGAGGATTAATGGCGGGATGAGTGTCGTGATAATGTCCTCATAGTAGTACGTCATGACACGTCACTTCGCGTAAAAAGGTAACGGACCTTCCTCAATAAATGGACTATCTAACACAGAAATAATTTTTAAAAACGATCCAGTAGTTCCTGAAAAAAGGGCGTACATACAAACAAATTCTTGTGCTTAATAATAAGTACTAGTTGTCTGCTATTGCGTTCGCGCATCCGTAACTTATGTAACTGTATACTTTGCTGCGACAAAAACCTCTATGCTTTCTCAGGGTGTATTCTACCCCTATTATCATAATTTCATCCAAATCCGTTCAGTAGTCTAGGCGATAGAGACAAAATAAGAATTAAGAATATTTTATTTGCAAAAATATGGTACCTATCAGAAGACGGTAGGTACCTATGATGTTAAATAACACTCATATTTTGTTAGATTCATCTCGACGTGAGATGTTTAGTGAAATTAAAATTTAATGTAGCCCTAATTAACATCAGTATTCTATCAAATTAAGTGCAGACAGAGTTACTGTAGCATTTATAATTAGGAATATTAAGCAAAGCTAATTATAGAGGGTGCCAACAAAATAAAATAACGTGAACAGTCATCCAAAGTGCCAAACATGTTTTGTACTAAACTTTGATTTTATTTCCTGTTTTGTCTTGTTTTGATGCAGACAAAAAGTAACAAATCAAATCTGCCTCTGGCGCTTCTAGCGGAATAGTTTGGCAATTTCATTCTTTATAATATTATGGGCGTGTTTCGCAATCTTCTAAGTGTCGGATAGCTTGTTCGGATAGCTTATTTTAATCGCAGCTTACTTTATATCGAGCAACAAAAACAAATCATGGAAATAAGCTTTCCGACACTTCACTAGATTGTGAAACTAAGTTAGGAAGTATTGATAAAATATCCAAAGAAGCAGTGATTCTGGAAAAATGTCGATATGATAATCTGTTATGTAACTCATATGAATATGTCCCCATTCGGCCAGATATATCCGCCCTTGGGCAGCAGCGATAGCTTAAGTTAGAAGTAATACTCTTAATCCTGAGTCTGACCCGTTTAGATTTGTAATGCATTGCTATTTGCTGTGCTCGTATGCGAAGAAAACTTTTCAGTGGATTCTTCTGAATTTATTCCAAATTTATCTCGTGTGACGACCTCTGTGTTTGTTGTGTTGTTGTCGCGGGTTCGAATTCCGCCGAAGCAAAATTTATTGTGCGTTCCTGGATTACATGTGTATATAATAAGTATTAGGTATATTATCTCGGGGCCAGGTTGACCTGGTGTGAAGCGTCCATAGATATTATAAAGCAAAAAAGGCTTCGTAAAAATTAGAAACATAATAAGCTATCAATATTCCGCGGGTATAGCAAATAGGTTTGGAATAGGAAAAAATATATTATTCTTTGTACTAGGTTTAGTTACATTTTAATTATTTTTAGGCTCCATCAATATTTTAATAGTTTTTATTTATATTTGACACGTTTTAACATAATGACCTCGTGCGATTACCCATTTAAGTCATTTCAGTTCTATCTGTGCCAGTGTCATTCCTCATTACCTTGGCCTAGCGCTCGACCGGCTCGTGTCATTTTAGATCGTTGTCTTGAACTCATGACTCAAAACAGCGGCGATCTGTATTTCGGTAACTATATTTGGGATTGTAATTGTGCCATTTTTGGAAGGTGTAACTTCATGACATAAGCATTTAGTTTTATGGCTTTGACATTTTTCTTTCTTCTTTTAGGTTCCTTTAGATACTCGTAAACGCCAAGATATCTATATTCTATACTAATAAAAAAAGGACAGAATTGTGTTAGTTTGCATTGAATAGGCACCAAAATCATAGGGCTTATTTTGATGAAATTTGGCACAAACTTTTATAGATTAGATCACGGAGAGACTTACTTTTCATCACCGCAAAATATACGGGTTCTTATCGAAACATTAAGTCACGGACAACATTTAGTTCCTCAAATATGTAGCAAATTATTTTAGTGTTATTAAAAATATTTATTAAATATGCTTTTATCTCTCTGTCGACTTCTGTGGCTCAGTATGTAATGCGTTGGTGCTCGTTTAAAATAATAAATTATAAGTACATATAGTATTTAAATTGTATATTATATTGTCTGGTACACGTATCACAATTTCTTCGGAAACTTCCCACGGGACCAGATTGACGTGTATGAAGGCGTCCATAGATATTATTATTGTTGTAATTATCTCTAAAAGTCAGTAAATTGGGACATACATTTCGCTAAGAGGGAGTAACTCTCGGTCGTCCGTTGACAGCCCGTTGAGTTCAAGTTACAATCTGCCCTAAATGAGCTGGCAAAACACCTAATGGAGTGAACAATCACTCATCTATATTAAAACATGATTCGGCATAAACTTTGTGAAATAGTTTAACTGTGAAATAGAGGATGCGATTTGCGCGGAAATTTCTGTAATTATATTTCTGTAAATATCAGCCCTAGCCTAGCAGAATCGCAAGTAGATAGGACGCGAGATATGTCGCGCACGTGCGATAAACCTTTGTCGCTAATACGCACGTCGCACAATATACTAACAGTATCTTGAAGTCGCGGTGTTTTTGACTTAATTTTTGTTTTATTTAATAACTAGCTGATGCCCACGGGGACCTTATATGTCCCGCGATAAAAAGTAGCCCTTATCCCATGGTCTACTTTATATCTGTGCCAAATTTCATGATAATCGGTTTAGTAGATTTTACGTGAAACTGTTAATAAAGCATCCCACGGGAACCGTACATTTCCCCGAAATTAAGTTTAAGTAGCCTATGTCCTTTCTCAGGCTCTAGACTATCTGTGTACTAAATTTCATTTCAATCGGTTCAGTAGTTTTGGCGTGAAAGACGGACAAACAGTCAGACACACACTTTCCCATTTATAATTTGAGTATGGATGGATGATGAATCCCAATTCCCAACTAACTGGAGAGTAGCCGAATAGTCGGGAATAACTACAATTTTTATAAAAAAAACTATAATCCGACTACGTAAATGATATATCATTTACGTAGTCGGATTATAGTTTTTTAGCCTATGTTACTTGGGCTATTATTACGAACGACGACGACTATCTAAAATCGGACCAGTATCTTATGTGCTACTGAGGAACAAACATACATTATACATACATACATAGACTGCCAATATCATTAGGTACCCTGCCTTTTGGCTTGGCCGTAACAGCCGTAGTCAGGTAAAAAGAAAACTGCACCGCGACACAATCCGTAAGTGTTTAAAACAACTAAAACAAAGATAGAATTCGACCAAAAAAAAATCTATTTTATTAAAAAATCCCACGGGAACTCAGTATTTTTCGGGATAAAATGTAGCCTTCGTGTTAATCCAGAGCCTAAGCAATTACCATACCGAATTTTACAAAAATCCATTTAGTAGTTTTTGCGTGAAAGATTCACAAACATTCACATTTACTACATTTTCTGGCAACGACACTACCAGCCGCACTACCAGTAGTGTCGTTGCCAAATGAACGACACTACCGCATCTATTTGGAATCAAATTGTACAGTCAACAACGACATTATGTATTTCGTTAGTACTGAGACCAAAGAGATTAACTCAAAGTTCTAACTTATGATCAACCTTTTGGCCGAAAAAGTAGTGCTATATTCCTAAATCACGCTATCGAAGCTTTCACAATTCACCACCCGCTCGGTCGGAGATCTCCCTTTGTGGCCCTTCCATGTTTCCACATTGGTGACCCTCGATAGAATACGCCTCCTGCTGGACATTTATCTCCCCCGTCCGACCCTCCGTGCAATGCCAGCCAGCTTCAGCCTCATCGGGTATCTCGACCACCAGCCTCAACGCACCGCGGCCTGGTCGAACCATCATTGGCTTCATCGAGCACTTTCACTACAACGACCTATCAGCAAGCGAGCATCTCTCCTAGTCAGCCGAGATACCCGATGAGGCTGAAGCTGGCTGGCATTGCACGGAGGGTCGGACGGGGGAGATAAATGGATAGAATACGCCTGTATTCTATCGAGGGTCACCAATGTGGAAACATGGAAGGGCCACAAAGGGAGATCTCCGACCGAGCGGATGGTGAATTGTGAAAGCTTCGATAGCGTCATTTAGGAACATAGCACTACTTTATCAGCCAAGAGGTTGATCATAAGTTAGAACTTTGAGTTAATCTCTTTGGTCTCAGTACTAACGAAAGACATAATGTCGTTGTTGACTGTACAATTTGATCCCAAATAGGTGCGGTAGTTTCGTTCATTTGGCAACGACACTACTGGTAGTGCGGCTGGTAGTGTCGTTGCCAGAAAATGCATTTACTATCGTAGTAGGGTTTTAAAATATTCCAACAGTACAAATAGTCCGGTCAAATTAGACCAAAAAATAAGAGTAAAGTTACATAAATTCCCACCAAGCTGAAAATCGGTAAGATTGTTTGAAATATCATTAAAAACAAAATTTGAAAGTTCCCCATCTTTCCCCTGTAAGGAAAAAATTTTATTCAAGGTCAAAGGTAAAAAAAAATGACTTTCGCGATTTTCAGCAAAACGGTAAGTTTTATCATAAAAATATATCAGATAAAAATTGTAGATCATAAAATTATCTACAAAAAATTAATTAATACTTTTTTTTCTACGAGCCACCGTTTTTGAGATATAACGATTCAAAAAGTTGTAAAAGTTGTAATCGTCATAATATGCATGAGCACGCCACGTATATATACATCTCTATAGTTGTAATATATGTTAAAATATTTTTCTATCGGTTATTGTAACTTACACTACTAATATAAAATATACATAAGTTATAACTATAAGAATGTCAGGTAAAATGATGGCTGATGGCTATAATGATTGCACGAGAAATATCAAAGCTGCAGAACAGCGTCGTCGAACTTTAGCAAAATCTTCATCAATTGATATTTTATTTGATGAAAATATGACAGTTCCAACCAGCCAACAAAAAATTCTATCTAATCTAACTCACAACAAGTCTCGGTTCATTTCAATGTTGAAAGAAAGATTTACTACGGAAAATATATTGGTAAGACAAGCTAATAATGATGCTGATGTATTGATAATTGAAACAGCAATTGAGCAATTCAAATTTAGCCCCAAGGCCAAGGAGAGCCGCAAGGCTGAATTCAACCGGCCGAGGACAAGAGCAGGAGGTGCGATGAGGAGGGCTTCACTGTGGTGGAGAGAAGAAAGAAGAGGAAGCCTGCCGTCCGCAACCATCGCGGCACCGCACCCTACGTACCCAAGCTGCGCTTAGTGTGTTTGTGTAGTGTGTGTCTGTGTGAGTGTGTGTAATAATATACCATAGTATAAAATTGTTAAATGTGTACCCATTGTCTGATTGCCATAACACAAGTCTTAACTTAGCATGGGATTAGATTGATGTGATGTATATTACTTGTTTATTCTATTGTATGTTATAATGTGTGTTTAATAAAGAATTTGAATTTGAATTTGACAAATACATCTATTGTTGTTGGTGAAGATATAGACTTACTTGTATTACTGACTGCTCGAACTCCAACTGAAAAAACTATTTTCTTCTTAGAACCAGGAAAAGCTTAACATCAATCGGAAATGTATTCATCAAAAAGTTTATCTACTTTTGCAAAGTGTCAAAATCATGTACTATTTTTACACGCAATAACTGGCTGTGATACGACATCTGCATTTTACAGGAGGGGTAAAATAACAGTCTTCAAATAATTTGAGAAACAAAATTTAATTGAATGTGCTGAAGTTTTTAAAAATAGTAATTCTACTCGACAAGAAATTATTACTAACGGCATTCGCTTTCTTCTTTCTATGTACGGAGCTCCTAAAAAAACTACCTGCTTAGATAAGTATAGATATGCATGTTTCGTTACCAAAAGTAAAAAACAAGTACAATTAGCTTGTCTTCCTCCAACCTCAGTTGCTGCTCATCAACATCTTTTTAGGGTATATTATCAAGTTCAAGTGTGGCTTAGTTATCAGCTAGACCCTACAGACTGGGGTTGGAAGTTGGTCAACAATTTATTAGAACCAGTGCACACTTTACTTCCACCTGCGCCGGAAAAACTGCTGAACTCGATTTATGCAACTTCAAAAAGGGATGCAGTGCTAAATGTGGTTGCAAAAAAGTCGGACTGTTCTGTTCTCCGGCATGTACACATTGTCAAGGCCGGTTGTGGTCTAATATTGAATCACCAACAGTAGAGGATCCGTTTGATTCCAACGAGGCAACATGCGATACATCGCTATTAACGCAGTTTACATGCACTCAGGATGAAGATGAAGATGAAGAAGAACAAGAAGAACAAGAACAAGAAGATCAAGAAGAAGAATTTGAAAATTCTAATTTTGAAAAGTCTAAATTGACCGGACTAAAAGCTAAGGTAGTGAATAGTAGGTTAAACTTATGTAGAACAGTGGAGTTCGAAGTTTCTGCCGCACACCTGTTTTCTAACTTCAAGTCTACTGTACGCAGTTCTATTGGGTTCTTATGATCAAATTCGTTCTTGATATTGTCTTTTACTAGCTTTTGCAAAAGATGTATGTAAATACAGTATTTTTTACGTATTCCCGTAGAGGGAATACTGTACTCTTTCAGAATAGAAAGTAACCTATGTGTTAATCCATGCATTTTATCCCGGAGAAGTACGATGTTTCCGTGAGAAACTATATTTATGCGGGCGGAGCCACGAGATAAAGCTAGTAATAAATGAATAAAAGTTTATTTTGTGAAAATACACTGCTTTATAAGTGTTCGTAAATTGTAACATCCATTTCTGTTGTGAATTTTGTCGGTTTACAATTTGTGACGGAGATAACTCAATAATCCGAGCAAATCCACGTGTTGAAAGCCTCTGCCGTCGTTAATCTATCCGCTGTTGCAGATGGGATTTAGTGACTTTTTTAAAAAGATAACTTTATTTTGGTTAAAAACTGGGAAATATTAAAAGAATGCGTTAAAGACATTATCTTTACGCTGTGATAGAAGATAACATACTCATTTTTAGGGTTCCGTATCCAAAGAAAAACGGGATCCTATTTAACTGAGAGTTGGCTGTATGTCTGTCTGTCCCGTCTGTCAACAGGCTGTATCTCACGAACCATGATAGCTAGACAGTTGAAATTTTACAGACGATGAATTTCTGTTGCCACTATAACAACAAATAGGTACTAAACACAAAATAAATATGTAAAGGCGTGACTCCTGTTCGAAACATTACACAGAAAACATGAAACAAAAACATTTGTTTTCATACACAAGCTGTCTCCAGCTACAGAAAATGTTTTTGGTCGAAACAAAACATTTTGTCCAGACACGATCTAAGTTCCGACGAGGAAGACGTATTAGCGCTCACAGTTTTAGTGATTGTAGGTGTAGAATCTAGGAGAAAAGAGGAGTTCTGAAAAGGCCACTTTAGGTGTTATAAATATGTGCGCCATTTTACGCATTTCTATTGAAAACTGACAAAATTTGTGTTTTTTAATTAAGTCAGGCCATATATTATGAGCGATCACAAAAACAAACACAAACAACACAACAAGCAAAACTATAACCCTAAAAAACCTGTACCTAGGTGTCATATGAACGATGTGAACACTAGATAAGAAATGAAACATTTCTTCCCCTCTCTACCCGCGCGGGAATGTTTTTCGTCCGTCTCCGAAAACAAAAACATTGTCTATTCCTAGACAAATGTGTATAGCCACGCCCCAATGTTTCATGTTTTCTGTGTAATGTTTCGAACAGGAGTCACGCCTTCAGGGGGGCTCCAATATTATAACAAACGTGATTACAACGACTAGCACTTGGCCGGTTTTTTGGATTTCATTTCATTACAAAAATAAATAATAATACTACTAACTACTATTTTGAAAGTTTGTGAGGATGGATGGATGGATGGACTCTTTTACGCAAAAACTACTGAAGTTATTTTGCTATGGTTTAGGTTCTGGATTAAAACATAGGCTACATTTTATCCCGTGGGCTTGAAATTTTCTGCCTGCAGCGTCATACCGATTGGAAGATAGGTAGTATGGTGTATGGCCAATTGGCCAACCTTATTTATTTTATTATTGACAATGAGAAAATCAACGTAAAGCAATAATCGATACACGAACAATAGTGACGCAATCCATTATTACCACAGTGTTAGCTGTGTCAGTTACCAGATGGTTACCAGTTACCACATCGTACATATACGTCGATACTAGAAACATTCACTAACTACCAGGCAAATTGTTTTGCCTGGTAGGTGTATTGACATCTCATTTATTGATCATCGTAGCGCCTAAGCAGCTGGATCAGTTGCTTAGGCGCTACGATGGAAGTAACCACTCTTGAAATACTGTAGTGCCTGGGACAGTCGGTTTTTAAATGTCGTATGGTTGCCCAAGCACATACGGCATTCTCACAACATAGTCAGCCTAGTCCAGAGGAACGACTGGTCAATACGTCTGGAGCCAACTATGTGTGGGTTTCCTCACGATGTTTTCCTTCAATGTTAGAGGCTATATATAATGTTCTTGAGATCTGAAAAAGTCGCATTGGTACACGCCACAACCTGGGATTCGAACCTGCACTCTCTCGAGTGCAAACCATACGTTCTACCCACTAGACCACGGAGTTCTCAATGTTTTAATCCGGAGCCTAAACTACAACCATAGTAAATTTAAACGAAATGTGTTAAATAATTTTCGCGTGAAAGACTACCAAACAATTAATATGGTTGGCAACACTGCCAGGCCATGTTTTCTGGCATCACTGGCGCTGCTAATTGGCCAATCACTGCGATCTGTTTATCACTGTCTGCTGTCATTCATTATCTGATAACTTCCACCGCAGATTTATTACCGACTCAACAGTTCGGTTTTAATGACGAGTTTTCAGTTGCCACTGCTCTTGCAGACTGCTCATTTAAAATGCGACGAAAACGATACACGACGCGCAGCAGGCAGCTGCATTTTTAAGATAGCTCAAAATTGATTTTTATTCATTGCTCAAAAAGATACATGTTTCATTTTGTGAGTGTTTGAATGCTCAGTCCCATCGAGCTGCACAGTGCACGTGCAGTATTAGACAGAGAGGGAATATGCATAAAATATAAAAATAGCTTAAAACATAATAATATGATACTAGACTGAAAAATAAAGGCAATGACGAAAAAATTTCAATATCTGTTGATAAATGAGCAAGATATGAGCGGTCAAAGTTTGTAATCTATCTCTTTCTAGCAAAATGAAATTTAGTATGAAATTTCTATGAAAGTCGTATTATGTGACGTCACGATACACGTCCGATCTCTCTGTCTAATAGACTACTTTAAACGTTCATATCTTAGTTATTTTTAATGATATCAAAAAACTGATTTTACCATACGATTAACCAAACAAGATAGATCTATATAAAAAAATAAAAAAAATACGTGCATATTCCCTATTCTCTTAATTAACTTAGACTTTCAACTTACCATCAATTCATTATAAATTTATCATCCTGTTGTCATAAATTGACCGAAAGTCGGTATTCTACTACACTATTTTCGTAAATTTAAAATCCCAACAGTCATTTTGCAATGATATTGACTACAATTTATAAATAAAGTGAGCACAAAGCATGTTTAAAAACAGCTGTTGCTTGACGTTTGTACGATCCAGTGTTGCCAATTATTGTCAGTTAAGGCGCGTCTCCTGCTCGTGTTTTTTTTTTTTAAATTCCACAAAATCATCGAATTTGGGGCATGGCTATGCACATTTGTGTACGCATACACGATTTTATCCTCTTCTGAGACGGACGGAAAATTATTTCCCGCGTGGTTAGAGAGGGGAAGGCAAAAAAAGAGATTTTTGCTTAAAATAAATATTTTTACGTCATGGCATCTCCACATGTCAAGGTGAAAAAAATATCCGGCTGACGGATCGGTTCGAGTCAAATTGGAGTTAAGTTTATAAACATACGAGAATACCATTTTCTATGGATAAGTGGTTCGCTCAATCTATAATCAAGCTGTGATACAATGATAATCGCATCGCGGTGTAATTCGTCGTTTGACGTTTGTTTGAAGTTTAGTTGAATACCATTTTGCTGTTTGATAGGTTCCGGACTGTATAGAAACAGTAACGAAGTTGCATTATTGTTGGATTAAAATAGCAGAATCGATTCTGGTGTCGTCTGAAACGTGTATTTCTTTGTGTAGACTTGTAGAGAATAAAGTTCAATTTTGAATAACAATCTTAAATATGCAGCGCCGCTTCGCGTATCGTCTCGTTTCGGTGTGAACTGACCCTTAACATAAACTTCAACAAAAATTTTAAATTCGATCATATTCATGTGTAATTTTTTTATTGCATGGTTAATAGGTGACGTTTAATACTAAATACATTTATATAATATAGCTGTTACTCGCGACACCACCCGCGTAAACACAGCATCCCTCGGGAACACTGTACTTTTTCGGGATAAAAAGTATCCTATGTCCTTTCCCAGGACTCAAAGTATGTCTATACCAAATTCCATCAAAATTGGTTTAGCGGTTAAAGCGTGAAGAGGTAACAGACAGAATTTATTATATTAGTAAAGTATAGAAGTAAGTATAAATTAGTATAGATGATGTCGTTTTGTTTACAAAAAAAAAATGCTTTATTTATGAAGAAGATATTACCAACCCGATGGCCTATACAGGTTTTGATTACGAGTTTAAATGATAAAAATTTTGTAATAACATAAAATATTATTCATCGAACAGGAAAGCTAAAACATATTTTAACTAACGGTAAAAACTAAAATTTTAAATTATTTTAACTCGGAAACTCATTTTAAATTCGTTTTGTTCGGAATGGCAAAACTATCACAAAACATATTGCTACAAGCACAAGGATAACTTTCAAATATATTTGTTTGCTCGCTTTTAAAAACTGGTTTTGTTATACAAGATGTAACTTTTGGGAATTATTGGGAAAATATTTATGTAGAACTACCTTTTGCCAGCGATTTGCCCGCGTATTCCACGAGAACACAAAGATAAAAAGTAGCCTATGTGTTTTTCCAGAGTTCTTTATAGTATAGAGTATAGATTATATATATTTATTAATAACATTGAACAATACAGGTTTCCAGAGCTACTACTATGCTAAATTTCATCATAATCTGTTTTTTATATAGTTTTTGCATGAAAGTGTAACAAACATCCATCTATCCTCACAAACTTTTACATTTAAAATACATATTAGTAGGATGTTTTTAAATAAATTACGGACCAAAATACTTATGTATATTTAATTATGAAAATTAAAATTATTTTGGTTTATTTTTATGCATTTTTATGTAACCAAGCGAACAAACATTGGAATTAAAATTTCAACGCGTGACCAAATCGCTGGTATCATTCGGTTTTTCTATTGATCTGAAATGTTTAAAAATCACTATAGTTCACCTGCGTTTCCGGTGCTGCCGTCTCATCTCGCTCATGGCACTATTCATGAGTGTGAGGGGGAAGGTTGTCCATTGTCGCCATAGTGACAGGTATACAACAATCACGTACTTCCCGCTTCCTGCCATAATGAATAAAGATAGCGTCAGCAGCAGCAGGCTGTCGAAACTCCGCACAATAGGATGCCAATATTTGACGAGCTATTTACCTATATTACCTATATTAGTTTATAACAGCCTCCATGGTCTAGTGGTTAGAGCATTGGCTCTCGACTCGGAGGTCGTGGGTTCGATTCCCGCATTGGAACAACAAAAATGTTGTTTACAAGTTTGGTTAGGACAATGCAGGCTGATCACCTGATTGTCTAACAAGAAAGATGATCCATGCGTCGGATGGGCATGTAAAAAGTCGGACCTTCGCCTGATCTCTCGTCAGTCGTGTCGGTTATCCGTCCCAACTCCCACTGGATTTCGTGAGTAAAGGAAGAGAGAGAGTGCTCATGTGTACTACGCACACACTTGGGCACTATAAAATTACTCCTGCGTAACTGGTTTCAATGAAACCGTCCACCGTCACCGATATCGGTGTGGGGGAGTTATTATTATTAGTTTATTGCTAGTTTCGTTTCGGACGTCCGCGCCCTCCCCCTTGATCATTTTATTAGTTTGGCTCTCTGTTTTTGTCTGTCTCTCTATCTATTTGGATTCTGGACCGATTTTCACGGGACTTTCATTGGCAGATAGCTGATGTTATAAGGAGTAACTCAAGCAACTATTTACTAAGCTATCTTTGGGTTGCGTTTAAAATAAAAGCTTCCGTTACTTCTATGCGAACGAAGTTACGTGCACCAGCTAGTCTTAAAGAGATTCTCACTTCAACAATAGTTTTAATGATAAAAGATAACAACAACTCTAAATCCATTAGTACAGGAAACTATCGTAAACTGACGGACACACAGCTGAAATTCACTTTAGTATTTCCCAATTAGATTGGCACCGCGCGGGAAAAGTTTCCCAACTTCCGCCATTACCAAATGAATCTTTTCCCAGAAACATTTTTACGGGGATCATTTATTATCTTTACATCTACGGACAATCCCTGGCGGTATCTTAATAAAGACGATTAAACGTCTCAAAATGTGGGAATAGCTGGCGTTTTCTTTTGTTTTGTCAATGACGTTTCGTTTTATTTGTAGAGAACGTTGTGTCTATTGATGAAACAAAGTCAATAGACACAACGTTCTCTACAAATAAAACGAAACGTCATTGACAAAACAAAAGAAAACGCCAGCTATTCCCACATTTTGAGACGTTAAATACGTCTACTCCAAGGAGCCAATTTTGGACCGCGTCTTAATTATGTGCCAATTTTTTTTG
Source organism: Glaucopsyche alexis (assembly GCA_905404095.1). NCBI lineage: Eukaryota > Metazoa > Arthropoda > Insecta > Lepidoptera > Lycaenidae > Glaucopsyche > Glaucopsyche alexis. The sequence continues at coordinate 2,617,033 of FR990060.1, forward strand.
TGCCATTTTTACTGTCTCACTTACAGCTTGACAAAAAAGAGTATGACGCAGTGACAGCAGGAACTAAAAACATTTTCGACATTATCATCTTTTATCCTTAATAGATTGGAATTTGGGATGGCATATTTAATTTAAATATAATATATAATTATAAATACAAATATTCAAATTTTGTATGCCTGGAGTCTGGACTCTGGAGCCTCCAAAGAGTCCAGCGCGCTGGACTGCGGTTTCAGCTACAGTTATCCGCTACAGTACCTTAGAATCTATCATATTTTTTACATTTAGTGCAAAGCTATTAATTCGAAATTACAAACATAGAATTCTATTTAATTTATTTGTATAGATAGAACTAGTTTTAGAATAAATTTAGATCTAGCTCTCTAGGTATAACGGACCTGTCGCATTCAGCTCGAGATTAGGTTCGTTACGGGGCGGGGATGGCGGGGACGTAATAGAGAGCCGGGCGATATGCACACAAATATATGCAAATTTAACAAGTTTGCTATATTTGCATATATTTATGTCACAAACTACGACTAAACATACAAACGAAAAACTTATTTACCCGACTACGGCGAAGCCAAAAAGAAGGGTAATGATGGTTAGACAACCATCAACCACCAATACCACCAATACCAGTAAGTATGAATGTAATGTTTTTTATTTTATTTTACTGGCGAGTAAACTACTGATCCGATTTTAATTAATGAGGTATCAATAGATTCGTAATAAAGGCCCGGGTAACATAGGCTAGACGGGTTATAGTTTTAAACTTTTGATTATGTTTAAAAAAGAAAAATAAATTACTAATATCCTCTGTTCAATTTCGGATCCAACAGCTGAATTCGACCAAATAAATGGGTCGTTGTATTTCTTTACACGGTAAATATTGTGACATTTAAATTGGTATCATTATATCGCGCTATTGTTCTCTTTGTTTACGTTAAGACTTTAGACCTGGATAGCAAGTCTGCTTAAGATCAGTCGATCTTAACGCTTTCCTTCATCCTCGTTTGATTGCCAATTCTCCGATGAACATTGAAAGGGTTGCAGAGAAATTGCATCAAAACACTTCGATTTTAAGAAGACGACGTCCGGATAGGATTAATAATGGATATTTTAGCGAGCTATCACACACACGCTAGACAAGCAGCTTGGCAAGCAGGGATCCATGGGAGTGGGGAGCCTTGGGACTGGAGATCAGAGCCTCAATTCTCGTATTTAAAATAGACTTTGATTTTACTTTGATGTTATTGTAAGTGAAGCGTACATATTACATAATTATGTAATAATGAACTGATTTTGTGAAGTGTGGACCAATCAGAGCGCGTTTCACGTTTGTTTAACGTCTACGAGAATACCGTTTGATAGTTTTAACGTATAGGGACTTGATTATTGCAGTTTTAATTTAGCAGAATTTTTAGTCTTTAGTCTGTAAAGCTGTCTAGTAAGCAAATTTCGTCTACTCCCTTCACCCTCAAGGCTACCTGAATCCTGCTGGCCAAGCGTGTGCAAGTGCCTTAATATGTCGTAACAGCGAGCTATCGGTGATACAGAATTTCTATTAGCTGTTTCATTGTTCAAATTTAATTAAGCACTTGCGGCGCTGAACTGAACACTGGAGTGGAGTTAAGTAGGTGTTTTGTTTTAAGATAAGTAGGTACATACCTACCTTTGAGAGTAAAATCTACAGACATCTATTGACTACGCAAGTGTATGTAGGTACTTCGCGTGTAACTTCGCGTGTCAAAGAGGAGTAAAAATTACTTCCTTCAGCGCCATTTCATCTCGAATGTTTTCGGTGCCAAACGTCAAACGAAAACTAAAAATCGCGACGGGGCGGCGCACGGCGACGGCCTTTGAATTGTTTACTCGGGGACGGGAGTTATAAATCGCTCTTGTCACGTCACTGTAAATATGTATGGTTTCTATATAGACGATGAGACCTGCTTTATCTAGTCAGTAGATGTCTGGTCAAATGACTACACTTCCTTTTGCCCTCGCCGATGTCGCGTAAAAATTCACCCTGTTAAATCTTCTATATACCTATATAAAAGGCAAACCTGGCTGACTCATCTATCAACGTACAGCCGAAACTACTGAATGGATTTTGCTAAAAGGCATACAGATAGTTGTAATGATGTAGGCATCCGCTAGGAAAGGATTTTTGAAAATTCGCCCCCTAAATCTGTGAAAAAGGGGTTAAAATTTTATATGGAAACCGAACTCCACGCGGACGAAGTCGAAGCGAAGAAGTTAATAATAATAATAATAAAGACTAAATATGTAAAGCTTGCCATTATACACGTTAAGGCTGCTGAGTGTTGAGACTCCAGTCTGCTTCACTATGAAGAGGGCGGCTATTATAAATAGACTGGCAGCTAAAAGTGTAGTGAGTCTCGTTTTGACCTAATTAGATGTTTTTATTTCATTAAAAACATCGCATAATTAGGTATATTAGTTTTCCAGATCGGAATGGTGTTAGATTTACATTAGTATAGTAGCTTATATTGGTTGTTGAAAATCAATTATTACGGATATTTTGGGCACATGATCTGCTGCTGTAAAAATGCTTAGGCACAAAAATAATAATAAAAAAATATATATATTATATACTGAATAAAATTACATTGCATTCTCTTAGGCGTAGAGGTCATTAACCTCACAGAAACAGCTGATTTAAAGGAAAAGCAAAGACTGGGCCTAAATAATATCAATACAATCCCGTGCGTGCCGTGTGTAATGAGCGTACTATATAATTTTGTTTAAATTATTTAAAAAAAATATATTTTTCTGCCTAAACGTCTTTACATAAGTCGTAGATCATACGCCCAAAATATCCGTAAATTATTTTGAACAATCTTTAAAAAATATACTCACAGAAGCTTAGTAAACAAAGATAAGTTCCATTAAACGCAGTGCTGATAGAAATCTATCTTATCCACGGACCACGTCCATTATAATTTTCATAGTAAACTAATAAAATGCATCGGGAACTGAAATAGGCTTCCAATACGTTTCGACGTGTTGAAAGTTCATGATGTATCTACATTCTACACGTCCACGTTACGTAAATAAATGTCAAACAGACCTAAAGGTCATCGCAAGTATGTGGGATTCGCATGCTATTGTCCCATTTGAATATATATATTCTTAACTATAACTAATATTATAAAGAGGAAATATTTGTTCGTTTGCATTGAATAGGCTCCGAAAGTATTGGACCGATATTGATAAAATTTGACACAGATATAGACGACGAGAAAGGACATGCGAAATTTTTATTGTGGCATAGTAGTACGGTTAAGTACGGTTTCCAAGGGATTTTATTTAGCGTGCACAAAATCGTGGGCAACGTCTAGAGTGTTAATATAATATAAGTATTTATTCATAAGTCAGAAAAATCAGTAACTTTGTTTACTCTTTTCCTTACTTTTCTCTCATGAGTCAAACATCTAGAGATTTTTTCAAAACAGCTGACATAAGCCGGAAGCTCAATTCTCGTGAAATTCAAATTGACCTTACACTTTTGTCTTTTAATTTACTTTCAACGAATTATAGATATGAATTGTGTTTGCTGTTGCAGTGACGTGGGGTTCATATAACTCCATTCCTATAGGGTTCACTTACCACTTACCTTTTAAAGACCACGATCCGTACCTATTTATTATACAGGCTAAGGCTTCCCTACCAAGGAGAACCAGCCTTCGCCACTATGTTATTATCATATACTGACCCAAAGTCGTTAATCTAATATACGTTTGACGTTTATTTGATGTGACCATTTTGCTGTTAGATGAGATCAAGACTGTATCGAAAGTGTATTATTGTGAGATTGAAATAGCAGAATCGACCTTCAGGTTCTATACAAAAATGTCCCAACCTTATTATATAATAATAATTAATCTATAGAACAATAGGCAATCGGACAATTTTTTTTTTTATTGCATAAATGAATAGTACTCTTAAATATGAGTAACTTCTCAGAAGAAACCGTATATCATAAGTCAATATTTTCAAAGGTACAGCGATTTGTATAAAAAATTTCGCGAGCCTCCTAAAAACGCTCCATACTAAAGTCGACCTAAAAATGACGTCACTTGTATATGAAGTAGTATGAAGTAGTATATGAAGTATATGGCCGCAGGAATATATTTGTAAATATCTCCGATATTTGTGCGTTTAAGTTCATACTTACCATAATGAATGTTTTTGTATATGATGTAAGTAAACTAATGATGTAGGTTTTGTTTACCAATTTCGCAAAAAAAAAAAAATCTTTTTGGTATAAAGACTCGCGAAATTTTGTATACAAATCGCTGTACCTTTAAAAATATTGACTTTTGATATACGGTTTCTTCTGAGAAGTTACTCATATTTAAGAGTACTATTCATTAATGCAATAAAAAAAAATCAGTCCGCTTGCCTATTGCCTTTTAAAATCTTTCTGCAATTGACGTTTCAATAAAAATAATTACCGTCGTGGGGCAAAGTGGGGCATAAATACTCCAATTCAACCTTTTCCACATGTACTTAACGGGGTTTACGCATTTAACACATTTGGAAAGGCAATAAACGCCCCCGGAACCTTCGTCCCTTAATATGGATATGGATGGATATACTATTATGTCACCTAAAGGGGAATGGGCAGATGCAGTGGCGTAGCGTGAGTGTCTGCCGCCCGGGGCGGATGACAATTTGCCGCCCCCTCGTTTAGGTTTTTATTCGACTGCGCGACGAAAAAGACTAATAATGTGTTTATCAGACTATGTATGTATGTATGTATGTCATGGGATACTCTTCCCAACTTACCTTTCCGGTAGTTGTGGTATAGTATACGGGTATGCGACCCCGGCTTCCCTAGCTATTACTGTCCTATCCTTTGCCCTCCTGGGCGGTAATATCCTACATTTCCTATTTCCCACTCTAACTTACTAATCTTCCTTTCCACACCACCTATCCTTCCCTTTCCCTATTCCTACCCTCTCCACCAATCCGTAGAAACGCAATGGATATTCAAAAATAATTTAATTATCCAAAATGGCGGCGATGTGGTTCGCCACCCATCACGTCTCGTTTCTCGCGGAGGCGAAAAGCGGACCATGGAGAGACGCTTGGCTACGTTGAATGTAAGAGGAGGAATGGATGGTAAGAATGGAAGTGGATGAAGCGAAAGAAGTATGTAAGGATCGTAGCAAGTGGAAAGAAGTGGTCTCTGCCTACCCCTACGGGAAAAAGGCGTGATTATATGTATGTATGTATGTATGTTTTTTTATGTAACATCTATGGACCATGCCACTGCCTCATATAGCAATAAGCGTCGGTTCACATCGAGACGCGACGTGGCACTGCATTTTTAATATAGCTCTATCCTAAATAGCTAATAATAATAATCGCTATCTAAAACTGCACGTATTCCGTTTTGGTGTGATCTGACCCTTGGATTATATTGTTGGAAAGGTCTTTTCAATTGGAACATTTTGACCTCGTTGAAATTATGATATTTGGTTTGAATGATTTTGTTTTTTAAAAAGATATTCGAAGAATGTCGAAATGAAGCCACCAGGTTGGCGGTATTTTCAGTGGAGTCTGTGAATCTTTGTAATTCATAATTTAAAACTAAAATCAATGACAATTACTCGTTTTTAAGACAAATAAAGTTCAAAGAGAAGGATAATTGCCAGATAGAGAAAAGTCTTTGTAGAGAAACAAGTCCAAAGTTCATACAAAATTGACAGTAAAAGCTGACGGTTGAGAATTTAAAACAAAAATCTTTGATTGCCATTTAGACTAAAGAGATTAGACCCATCATTAGACAGCATATTATGTTAAATGTTAATTTCAAAGGTTTTTGCTCTAGGTATTCAATATAAAACGGCATTCCTAGACACTAAGTTAGGTGGTAGGTACATCTGTAACCTAGATCGCAAAAATGGTATAGTCTATACACCTGTTGTAAGTTTCTCAGTAAGTTATTAATGGTGCAACTTCGTACTAGTTTCTTGTCTATTATGAAATTAAATAAGTACACTATTTACAAAATAATTACCTATATTGATTTTGACGACATCGTGTATATGAAACTACCTTCAATTAACGATTGGGGATACAAATAATGCAATGCAAAGTATAATTAGTACACTACGTCCGCTGTATCTTGACGGGTCTGAACATAGGCTCTGCGAACTTTAGCGCATGTACAACTCGTGAAGAAAACTGTTATTGTATTATTTTTATATACCTATGTACTAATAAAATTCCCCTAATACAGTTGACCAATTAGTACAAATAAAATAAATACGAAAACACTTAAAAACAGTTATTGCGCAACCTTCTGCGCGAAGTTCAGACTCGCCAAGATACATCGGGCGTATTGTAAAGCGTTATGCTCTCTTGCTACGAAGTAACTAATTTTAAAATCTGTGCACTTGGAATAATTTGTAAAGCACACGGATTTTGAAGTATTACCTAAATGGAAACGACGAAGGAAGGAAAAGACACTCACGACTCAATATTTTTCCCGCAAATAGTTCTTTTGGTGCAAAAATTTCTAAAAATATTGTGATATTCTTACACAAGTTGGGGTCATCGATCATGTTGGTTCTACAATAAAAAATCTATAGAGATTCAGTTTCGGAACCCATATCAAATAAGTGGGTCGGCTGTCAGAGGAAAAGATTGATAAATATCTCCAATAACCAAAGCGTACGCCCACAATACAATAACACCTTCCTTATCAAACATCATACCGCGAATATCTGCCGTGACAAAATCGAGATAGCCACTCAGATAACACCAGTCTGCATTCATTTACGCGGGCACGCGCACGCCATTTTGAAAACAATACGTTCGAAAAACGAACAGGATCCCGCGCGGAATGACAGGTTTACTTTTTAAATCGTGATGGCGAAAGTTGTACAGACGTTGAACGCGTACTTACTGGACACGTCGAAATGCTGCATGACCGTGGACAGGCTGAAACACTTCTGCCTATGTCGCAGAGATAACGAGGTAATCGATATGGATTTTAAAACAAATGGGTGACTATCGATGTAATTTAAATGTCCTTCAATACTTCAACGTTGAATAGCCATTGCATTTTTATAATACATAGCGACCCGCCCCGGCTTCGCACGGGTACAATACTGATACTAATACTACAGAACGTCACCCACTTCGCAACGGGCCGTATAGCAGAAATCGTAATATTTTAATTTCGCCATAACTTCAAAACCAAACGTCCAATTTTAATCATTCAAAGACCAAATATTATCTACATAAACTGTACATAGTGATGAAATAATTTATTTTGATAAGGATTAATAGCATGAGTAAAATAAACGCGTTTAAATGTAGTCCAAAAAAAATTCAAGATTTCTAAATAAAAAAATGGTTGTTGTGCCTCACTCGACATAGATAGGTATAGTGTGTCGCGGACTTTTTTGTAGATATTTATAAGATCTACAATTAATTAGAACATTATATGGTTCTATCTTTTATAGTTTAGGCAGCGTACGCAAAATAAGTAACTTTTCTGGTTGATTTTTTACACCTTGTGTCCGAAAAACCCAAATATCTTACGGAACCCTATTTTTTTCCAAAATAAAATTTAGCCTATGTTACTCGTGGATAATGTAGCTTTCGAATGGTGAAAGAATTTTTGAAATCGGTCCAGTACTTTTTGAGCCTATTCATTACAAACAAACAAACAAACAAACAAACAAACAAACATACAAACAAAGTTTTCCTCTTTATAATATTAGTGTAGATTAATGTTGCGCGCGACTTCGTGTGTGCAAAAGTTAATTTCGCAGAAACCGTTCAGTTTTCCTCGATAAAACGAGCTTTTGTCCTTCTCCGTGGTCTATTCTCCATCTTTGCCAAATTCCTCAAAATCGATCCAGTAATTTCGGAGCCTATTCAATGCAAACAAACAAACTTCCTCTTTATTATAGATGATGAATACTTGGTATTTTCAACTTCTGTTTTTATTGATATAAATAACACGATATAAAAATACCGGGTATAATCATTCAGGTATTTAATTATTAACCTTCGTTTTAAAACAAACTTTGTGTAATGATGCAATGTAGTTTCAAGGTGAACATTGAACAGTGTATCTGAGAATGTTGGAATTTTGTCACCATCCGCATCTCCTTGGCCCTGTAGCAAACTTTTCCGGACTTAATTTCTGTAGCCGTTTGCATTATAACCGCCGTCTTTTGGGAATCGGTTAAAAAGGGTAGAGTTCTGATTTTGGCAGTCTGAATATGTATATGTATGTTTGTTCCATCATAGCGTCTTAATTATACGTTATAATTAAGACGCTATGATATAATTATACGTGGTAGAGCCATGCTTCGGCACGAATGGGCCGGCTCAACCGGAGAAATACCACGGGCTCACAGAAAACCGGCGTGAAACAGCGTTTGCGCTGTGTTTCGCCGAGTGAGTGAGTTTACCGGAGGCCCAATCCCCTACCCTATTCCCTTCCCTACCCTCCCCTATTACCCTATTCCCTCTTAAAAGGCCGGCAACGCACTTGCAGCTCTTCTGATGCTGCGAGTGTCCATGGGCGACGGAAGTTGCTTTCCATCAGGTGACCCGTTTGCTCGTTTGCCCCCATATTTCATAAAAAAAAAAAAATGATCCTATATTATTAAATGAGGTGTCAATAGATTCATAACAAAGGCATTTGTGTAGTCGGTTTATAGTTTTGATTTAAGCAATAAAAAGCAAACCTCTTCGATTCTCGTTCAGTTGTTTCTACAAATTCTACATAATTTTCTCTACCTAATTTTAAAACCAAATGCTCTAACTAATTACTACATCTATCTGCTCTACGTATCATTTTTAGGTGTCATGATTTTTACAGTCTATATATGTATGTATGTTTGTTCCACCGTACCGCTCAAACTACTGGTTCGATTTTAATAAATGTGGTGTCAATAGTTTCGCAATATAGCCCGGGTAACATAGGCTATATTATTTACGTAGTCGGGTAATGTTTTTAATGAAAATGTAGTTATTTTAAAAATTCTCAATATATAATTTACTGAGGTATTGATTTTCTGATGTGGACTGTTTTTAACTGACTTTTGATATTAAACTAACTTGTCACAATTTAATAACTGCACATGTTTAAATTATAATATTTCCGTGGATTGGGGTTCAACTTTTGATGTGTGAACGTGTTGCCGCTAAATGATCAAGTTATAAAAGTATCTCAGTTGCTTTGAACAATTTAATCAATTTTATCGATTGCATTGACTCTTGAAGATAAGATTGTCCTTATAATAAAGTATTCTATACTTTGATAGTAAATATTACGTAAACAACAAGTAATATTTACTTTGTTTTTATCCTATTTTCTACAGCTTGTAATGTTGATAAGTAGTGTAAATGTTTCTAATAAATTAATTTTATAAGAGCTGTTAGCTCCTACTTGACAAGCAGTGAGCGAGCTGATGATGATGATGAGCTATAGCTAGGAATTTTCTCAATCATGTCAGCTTTCAAACAAATAAAAGTGTAACAAAATCCGCTACAAAGCCACGGACAGACACACAAATTCGTCTCCTCTATTTTCGTCGGGGGTTAAAAAAATATGACGACAAATTTTACCATCAAAATACATTTCGGTAAGATGTCTCTTTCTAGTGCTGATTAGCTAGCTGCTAGGTTATTAATCTAGTGAAATATGGGATTCTGTACCTACTTTATGTATACTTTCAGTCGTAAAAATATATCAAATATATTATCATAATACTTGAAATTCGCTGTCATGGCTTTTACTTATATGATTCCGTAAACTTGGGAAACATTTTTATGAAGATAATATTGCGCGGGAAAACGTACTGAAATTCTCTTATAATCGTTTGTAGGCAACCATTGAATACTGATCAAACAAATGCTGCTTAAAGTACTGAATAGATTGCTCTGAAAGAAAAGCATGCAGTTATTATGGTCGTACGTCTTCTAAGTTCCTTAATCCCAAGGGGGACGAAACGGTCGTCCGGAAAGACTTCTTCTCACAACTTGGTATTATAAAAATGTTTGAAAATGTATCAACGAAAATTATGCAAACGGTGGTGTATGAAATTTGCCACAGTTAAATTTTTTGGGGAGTGTTTTTTATTGCTTAGAGTTACATAAAATTAATAAAATAACGTTACACACACTACATTAGAATAATAACTCCCACTTCACTACCTAAATTGTGTTTGTTCAGTAACTGTTAAATAGGAAGTTGGTTTGATGCTTATGACAAAATATTTATCATCAGTCTATCTTGCACATTCCATAAACAACCTTAACATTTTTGTTTCCTTTAATTTTATATTATAGGCGAAGCGAAAGAACCCATAACCCTTAACTTAAAAACTTTAATATGAGTTATGGTCGAATTTCGTGTACGAGGTCTAGAGGTCACCTCCTTTTTTTAAATGTGTCAAAGTGTGATCCAATTTGAGTGAGTCTGAGTGAGTCTGACAGGTTACAGCGAGACACGAGTTAGCACTCAGCTACCCACTGTTTTGAACCCGCCACGCCACAATTATTGTACGTTGCTAATTTTTTTTACATGGCTGAAAAAAACAATTTGAATAAATAAGAAATGTTATGTAAACATAAATTGTTAATTAATTAGAACGTATAAAATAATAAAATTGAACCTTTAGTCTGCCCATAAAATACTCTAGAAACAGAAAAGTAAATTCAATATCATTACGATTTACGAACGTTAAAATTAGGGAATATTATTCGAATATTCGTTTTATTCGAATATTCGACGATTTTATTATTCGAATATGACTGGGTTCAATATTCGAATATTTCGAATAAAACGAATAATAAAAATTTATTATTTATTTTTCAAAAATATGTTAATAATAGTAATAAACTTGTACATAAACCAGAAAAGATTCGTTATTTAATACATTATTTTTATTATTTATTAAAACTGTCGTCAATTATATCCTAAAACATACTTACTACTCTGTGTGAAAGAATACAAAACTGTTTTTAATTAAAAAATATTTAGGGTGAATACTTCCTAGTTCCTACAGGCCTCAACGAAAGAAATCCATACTTACACGCTTGTCAAAATAACCTAACCAAGAGCGTGTTAGGACGTGTCAAGGAGGATTCTGTTACTATAAAGCGTAATACGATTTTTAGTTTCTTAATCTTACTGTTCGATTTCGTTCAAGATAACTTTCCTGAAGAGAATTTACCATGATCTACCAACATGGAAAAGTATAAGTTCCTAATCTTTATAGTTCAGAAATGACAGAGGGGGGTGAAACTAATTTGAAGGCCGATTACTTGGAAATGGTTGACTTTGTAAAAGTCATGTATAAAACTTTTCCTTTATTTTCAAAGATAATTATATTCAACACACACTTCACATGTATGTAAAGCCGGGGTGGCTTTCCATACATGTGAAGTGTACTTAACTATATAATAAAATTATATTTCTTATCAAACCAAAACCTATATCTAGTCGCAATATAGCTAGAAGAGCAGATAGAAAGAGAGACAGGCGGACGAACAGAGTGAAACGGTAAAAGATACCTAGTTAAATTTATTATTACAGTATTACACTGGCCTGCAAAACTAAGTATAAATCGTTTAAAATTCTATACTTTAAAAATATTGTAACAAGATTTATCAGCTTTCTCAAAAGTATTAAATTATATATGTCAGTATATTATTTTTATCTTTAAACAAAAATTAACTATTTTAATCTTAGTCTTAAAGAATAAATTTATATGTTATATAAAATTGCGGTTTCGAATAACTCCTCGAAGCCTGACAACAGCTTGGACAAGGTTTGTCATACTGAAAACGAGGTTTTAGAGCCAAACTATGCAATATTCTCTCCCATTCTTATATCAGGGCGTGTTTTAGTGCTGTGAGGGTACTAATAATTGTAGGTGACAATTTGCGGCTTCTGACTTGCCTTCTAAGCTCTTCTCAGGGTATACTTAATCGGGTTGAGGTGAGGACATTAAAGAAAATCTTTAAGAATCTCTTGACCATATTTTTCTCCAGGTAGAGGTTCAATTGTCATGGCCACATACTCAGCGCGGATTCTGGAAGGTATGCCAGCCTATTGTATATGTACTCTGCCTGAGCACACTGGACTCTATCTGAAAAGTAGGCTTGAAGATATTTACAGAAGTTCACTTTAACTTGTGAAGTGAGTAAATCCACTCATCTGGGACCAAAATTCTGAACCATTCTCGTTCATCCTTTTGTATGTGTTCACCGACGTATCATAATGTTGCTACTCGATACTAGGGCTCTCGAGTTTGGTCTCGAAGTGAGACCACTCGCCCTTCGCCTTAGTCTTTAGGGTTTCATATTTACTTAAGCAAGTCTTATTCACATTGCCGTCAGTAACATAGTCCTTTCGGGTCTGAAGAAGCTGTTTCTGAACTTAACTGCATTTAAGTGTTGATTTTCAACAAGTGAAAACAATTTAACGGTCTTGCCGAGCGCTGAGTCTGCCATTAAAGTCTTGCACGGCCTTGTCAAATATTTTTCAGTCTCTTTGTACCATCGCTTCATCTTCTGAACGGTTCGTAACATGACACACTCCGTTCTTGCAGTACAACGCCTGATGCCTACTTCTGCACTGATGCCTAGTTTCAAAAAAATCATCAACACATTCTTTAGCTATGATACAATTTTTTCATCTACTGTTGTCTAACTTCCTTTTTGTAATAAGACTCATCGTTCAAGAAAAAATTGAAAACATTAAGAGACCAAAAACATGGTTAACTTGAAAATGGAAAAAGGTTATTTTTGTTTTAAAGATTTTCCACCCACTTTTTACCAATTATGAAGTTTTTTGTTATGATAACATAACATTAAAATCTTTTTTGAATGCTTTTTATGTTGACGGTTTATCTTGATTACTTATTCTTACTACGGTTTATATACACATGTACCGATTAGGTCTGGAGCAGACCATTATGACAGCACGATACACGAGAGTTTAGAGTTTTCAGCTGCATTATATTAGAACTAGAGCACTATTTACAGTGCATTCCAATTTCTGTGCAGTGTTCCAACTCTGCAAATATATTTCTCTCCAATCTTAAACAAACTGATATATAAATAATAAAAAAATATGTTCTGTAATATTAGTGTTCTTTATAGGTACATTAAATAATACTACCAAAAGCTTAATTTAAAAAGTCAGACTATAGGTCTGACTTTTTAAATCGATTGTCTATGTTGAATCGATCAATAGGTTAACTTAATTAAAAACCAGAAAATACGAACCTCTAAAACAAACCCCAAAAATTCTCTCCCCTAGAGGATTTTTCCTTAATTTTTGTGAGAAACCACTTAGTTGGCAACCAAATCCATGGTCTGCTCCAGACCTAAACTGTTCATGTGTTAATTGCTTTAAAAAGTTATTGCAATTTAGTATTTTAAGTTTGAAACTTAAAAGAAGTTTTTTTTTATTAGAAAGACGTTGATTTTTTTAGAGTTATCTGTGAAACACTTCACATTTTAATATGATTAAATATGCAGGTATATATATAAACGCAATAAATTACTTGTATTTAAAGTTTATTATCAATATTCGTATTATTCGAATTATTCGAATTTATTCGAATAGTGTTTAGCCATTATTCGAATTATTCGAATAGTAAAATCCGTCGAATAATAACATTCCCTAGTTAAAATACTAATATTCTTGTAAGCTGAATGTGACAAGAATGAAGTTTAGATAATAATATAATATCTATAGACACTTCACACCACGTCAATCGGATCCCGTGGTAAGTTCTCGAAGAACTTGTGTTACAGGTACCAGATAACGGAAGTATATTTAATACTTTTATACTATACGCATATTTAAGATTTTTATTATATTATACACATATTAAATACACATCCATGACCCAGGAACACAGAAAAACTTTTTGTTCCTTCGGCGGGATTTGAACCCGCGACCCCCGGCTTGAGCACCAACTGAGCCACAGATAGTTTTCGAGCCGGATCGCGCTGCAAATTCGAATTCTTGCAAAAAAACGTATATCTTCTTGTGTAGTATATAAAGTTCAATTTCGAATAGCTATCTTATAAATACAGCGCGCGTCGCGTATCGTTTCGTTTCGGTGTGAATTGACGTAGATGTCAAATAAGCGGAAAATATGGTTTTTAAATGGATTGAAGTAAACTACTTTATTACAGAGATGTTGCCCGCGACTTCGTGAGCGCAAAGGGAAATCTAGAGGGAACCGTACATTTTGGCGCGATAAAAAGTATCTTATGTCCTTCCCCGTTGTCTACTCTACATCTGTGGCCAAATTAGATCAAAATCACTGTAGTACTTTTGGAGCCTATTCAATGCTAACAAACAAACAAACAAACTTTTCCTTTTTATAATATTAGTATAGATCACATTACTAATTGCGTCCTAATAAGCGTTATTATGACTCATACTTAATTATCATAACAATTATTCATTTAGTAATTATTATATTATGTTAAAGTGCCACAAGGAAAGTTGACCATGCTATTTGTTAAACCATAAAGAACCTAAAAGTGCTACAATGCTAGTGTGTGTGATATGACGATCTATAGATCTGGTGATCTATAGATCATGGTGTCGTCGTCGCCGCGCGCGCAGACGCGGTCGCAGCACGATGTTGACCCAGAAAGAATAAAGGCGTACTCGGTGAGTAAACAGGTTCTTATGGAGATATGGCCTACGCCATGTTGCGTGCTAGCGACAATTACAGTCGTACATATTGTGGTTTATATTATTATATAAAGAAGGCATTTAGACGTTAGAGAAGTCTCCTCTCATTATTCTTGTGAAAAGTCTCTGCGAAAGACAAAATAAATAAATAAATAAATACATTTTTACTGTCTACGAATCCAGTGTCCGTTTTTCAAGCTTCTTGGCGAGGTTTTCGACTAGCTTCAGTATTTTTATTATAAACATTTTATGTGACAGGCCATATTCCATACTTAAGTATCCGCAGTTTACTTTGCATAATATGTAGAATTAAAAATACAATGTGAGCATTGTTTCTATCATTTCTTTAGACTCTACCAAATGTAATGACGTATGCACATTTGCTGTGTTTGTTTTTATATATTATATCATATTATAATATGTATACCATTTTAATTATTATAGTAGGTACATAATCATCTATTACTGTATTATTATTATTAAATATTAGTATAATGTATATAGTAATATTAGCGACATGCTACTAGCGACAGAAACAAGCGACAAGCGACCACAATATGTTACAGACCCTAATACGAGCTCGGCTCAAGACGCAGACCGAACTAGGCTGTGTGGAGTGAAATCCACGCTTTTATCGCAATACATATACACAAATCACAATACATATATCGACGCCATGTTTAATGAAAAATGGCGTGTCACTATATAGGCCTATTTACTTTCTTATGCAGTTTTTGGTAGCAAGAGCTTGGCTTCTTTATGTTTTAGTTATAATTTCCAAATAATTCTAGTGTAATTAGTTATGGGGCTTACTTTGAAATTTACCCTGTTGCTACTGTGTTGCCACCCTAATTTAACGCATTTCAGCGGACACTTTTATGATAGTTCTTCTTTCTTCTACCCTCCATAGTTTTAGTCAAAGAACTAGTAATAATAAAGCGTGTTACTTACTTCTATAATATTATAATTTTTCCACGTTTGTGTTCTTACGAATGATGTTAATACCATGATTATGATATTAATTTTGTAATTACATAATTACGAACATAATATTTTTAGTTAAATGCTAGTAATATGTTTCGTTAAAATTACTAGCTGATAACTTACGCAAAACCTCTATGAAGCAAATAAGGATAAACTTTAAGAGGAAAACCAATAAAAGTTACGATACAATATGTTAGTCGCGAGTGCTCCAATTTTCATTACCTACTTACTCCTTAAGCGCGCTCTACACTCGCTTCAAAGGCAAGTAAAGCAATTTCTATACAACAGTATGAATGGTGGTTTAGCGTCAGTTCATTCCGAGACGCGGCGCGGCATTTTCAAGATAGCCATTCAATATTGAACCTTATTGAACACAAGAAGATATATACGGCTTCATTGCAAGATTGGATTTCGAGCTACACCGCGCTGCGCCACTCTTGCAATGAAAACACACCGTGTATTGTATCTTCGTGCAGTGAATAAAGGTTAATTTTGAATCGCTATCTTAGAAATGTCGAGTCCCGTCTCGGTTTGAGCTGACCGGAAAGGGAAACATCGTTGATTTTAGCGACAATTGATACCTAGAGTTTATTGAATTACCGCTCTAAGTTAAGGCAAAAACATACATTCAACTTCAAAAATAGCGACATAATTAAATATTATAGCACATCACTTCACTACATAGTATAATAGTATAAAACAAAGTCGCTTTCTCTGTCCCTGTATCCTATGTATGCTTTTATCTTTAAAACTACGATGCGGTTTTTTTAATAGAGTGATTGAAAAGGAAGGTTTATATGTATAATCCATTAAATAGTGGAGAAATACTGTTTTTTTTTTGAGGTTTCTAATGTGATGTCGTAAATAATTACATTTTTCCCGCTTACATTGAAAACGCTGGCTCAACCTTACGAGATAGATCAAAATAATGTACTACAGTTTTGTTAATCTCAGAAAGAAGTATATAGCGGTGAGTAAAGTTATCTGCTGAAGAAGTTTTTTCTCCAAGAACACTATTCCACGCGGGCGAAGTCGCGGGCAAAAGCTAGTATTATGTAAGATTATATTAATTACTCTGTTATAAGTTCGCTGTAAACTAACCTCTTATTCATAAAAATACACCACGGATTAGTTACGCTAATCCAAAAGACAACAAATTGGATTAGCGTATCCGTGGTGTAAATATTTTTATTAATAGGTAAGGGGTGAACCCCATTCTCCACACTCTACGCCTGCTTATCCTGGATTTAACTAGAATAGAACATGCTTCAGCTATAAAAACACGTGTGAAAGAGAGTTAACTTACATAACAACTTAATTTTAACCATAAAGTAATAGTTTAAGATTCAAATTAGTTAAATAGTTACAAAAGGTCGTTCATTTATATTCGATTACTATTTACTAGCTTATCGTTGAGGCCAAGTCGGTAACGATTGTGAACTTATTAGAACCGTCGCCCACTTATTAGGTCAATGTTTGATTGTTAATACATAGCTCAGAAACGCAGTTTCTTATGACATATCTTCAAAGTTCAATTATTTATTTTAGAAGCTGAAATAAGGTGTTCTTTAGGGCTAGAGAGTAGAAATGGGACCCTAATCCCTATTATTGAGACTTCCCTGCCTGTCCGTCGTCTGTCTGTCACCAGGCTGTATCTACTTAACCGTGATATCTAGATAGTTGAAATTTTCACAAATTATGTATTTCTGTTGCCGCTATAACAACAATTACTTAAAACAAAATAAAATAATTTAAGTGGGGCGCCCATAATACAATAAACGTGTTTTTTGGCCTTTTGTACGGCAGCTTTTTATTTCAGGCATAACTTATAATTAGCCCATAATTATTATTATAATATGCTATTTGCGAGCGGGGGCGTATAAAAGTAAGCATCTTAGCGTACCGGACGTAGTAAATATTTAGTAATCTGTGGTAAAAGCACGCAAACCCTGACTAGCATCAGAATATTGGCCTCTGGTACAAGCGTATCCCAATTTTCTCCCTCGACTTTCAAAAAACCGAGGTCCTATATTCGGTTGTAATTTTGCTCTATATTTAACACCTAAATATCTTTCCAGGAACAACTACGCCAGCGCAAAGAAGCAGAAGAACGGATTGCAGCACAGAATGAGTTCCTCCGCACCTCCCTGCGGGGGTCCAACAAGCTGCAGGCGCTGGAGCAGCACCCCCAACACCCCCCGGCCTTCGTCAACGACGCGTACGAGGAGGACGAGGTCCCCCAACTGTATAGGCTTGTGGGTGAGTAGATGAGCATAAATATCAGATTATGGTAAGCGATTACTGCCCTTTTCGTTGTGACACAACAGCTGTGACGTCACTCCTGCTACATTTTTTGTATGGAGTGTTTTTGATGCTCTCCAACGATCTCACTTTTGTGATGACAGCATTTTGTCAACGGTTGATCGTAGATATGCCCATTGCAAAGAGAACATTTCCTGACTTATTATGTACTTTTCGAAAAGCCAATAAAAGAAAAAAAAACAATTTTTATTCTGACATAATAATAATGGCTTCTGCGCGATTACACCTTGTTGTTTTTAAACAAAAAAGAAGTTATGGAAAATCCAACGTTATCGCTAATCGATCAGATATAGCACTTCAATAACGATACAATAACACGTTACTGTATTAATTAATTCTAAACGTGGCACAGATTTGTAGAAAGGTATATCGCTTAGAACTTAGCAGATATTTGCTATTTACGTTAAAAATAAACTACCAATGAAGTACAATCAATATAATTATTATTATGATATTGGTTACCGTGAGGTTTCACCTGAATCGATTAGCTGATATAACTTCCTTGTACATAAGTTCATTGTTTTAATAAATATACAATAGTAATAATCGCTGTATAAGCTTTGAATAGTTATACAGTGTTTTGTCTCCTATCGAATTAAAAATGTCACTTGTGTGACGGGAACAAAACTGTATAACTATTCAAAGCTTATACAGCGTTTATTAGTAAGGGGTTAGAAATATACAGTACGAGACACATTATACGATACTCGTATGTATGTGTTAGGTAGGTATACGCGTTAATTTCTTAAAGAAATATGTATAGTGTATACACGAACACGTCAATCTGAAATAGTGTGATACAATGTGTCCTTTGTATTTTTTGAGTTGGCGCGTATTCATCCTTTCCTTTCCTTTGTTTTTTACTTTCTGTCCACAATTGTACCTAGTTTTTAACCAAACTTTATAAACAGCAATGACGTCATCGTGACGTTAATATAGAAGCTATTTAAACTATTGGATAACCTCCACTCAGCCCATGGTTCTCTGGTAGTCGGTAGATTACTTCCAGTCCAGCGCTCGTTTCATTTAGGTCAGCTGAATAGTGAACTGCTCAAATATAAAAATTAATGGCGCACCACACACTAAATCTTTTTTTATCATAGTGACATAAGAACAAGGGTCCAGAGTTAGACTTTAGTTCCTTTCGTATTTAAGAAAGAAAAAGCCTTCTATATTTTAGGTTTTCATAACAAAGTCGCCTTTTTTGTCTGTCCCTAGATCTTGTATTATGTATGTATGCTTAGATCTTTAAAACTACGCAACAGATTTTGATGCAGTTTTTTTAATAGATAGTGATTCAATAGGAAGATTTTTATTCACAAGCAACACAATACACATTCCACGCGGGCGAAGCCGTGGGCAAAAGCTAGTAACTTATAAGTTTGACAAAAGTTCATTTGTTTTCTTATGTTTACGCGAATATTGTTAATTGTTTTAAACACTTACGGATTTTGTCGCGGTGCACTTTTCTTCGAAACGCTGGGAAAAAGAAAAGAGTACACATTACACAATCCGTAAGTGTTTAAAACCAGAAAAAACATATTGCTCCAGATTATTTACACGCATTCGATATCCGATTTCAAAGGTTTTGTCCAGGCCAGCAAACCACTTGTGTTAAAGGATACGTTGACCACTTAACACCGATACAAAATATAGTATCGAATAGTGATGTAACGAATGTCTTTTTTTAGCATTCGCGAATGCGAATGCGAATGCGAATATCTGCTACCGACATTCGCGAATGCGAATGCGAATGCGAATATTCAGTTTTTGTTAATATTTGGCGCCAAGTTGTTGGCTTAGCGGCAGTCGCGTTCGGACAAGGTTCGTTACGTTCGTATCTTCCGAGTATTGCCGAGTTCATACGAACTCATCATGATCTAAATAAAGCGTCATTCATTCCGCTCCGCTTACTCAAACTTAAACTCAAAATTTTTATTTCCATGTAGGTTATGATATAACGCTTATAGATTTGTCCTACATGATGCCTACCACCGGTTCGGGAACTAGCCCGGCGAGAAGAACCGGCGTAAGAGACTCGCACATTTGCTTTTGTTTTCTGATATTCATATTCGCAAAAAATTCGCAAAAGTTTTGCGAATGCGAATGCGAATATACAAAAATGTGCGAATATTCGCGAATGCGAATGCGAATATTCGTTACATCACTAGTATCGAATGTCACTGTTGCAGTGGCACCCAAAACGCTGAAACCGACAACGAGAGTCAAATCTCGTCTATTTACTCTCTTGCTACTAAATGTATCAATTTCGACATTTATTTGCACAGTAGCCATGTTACCTACATATTCAAACTCAAATATTAAGTTTGAAGAGTTCAACAAGAGTTCTAAAAGTGAATTGATCAATGTGAAAGGGCGTTAAACTGTATTATACTGTATACATAAAACTTCTCCACCTCTCACTCACCAGTCTTGCTAGTTGCAGACTTCACCTCTCAACAATGGCCTGAGGTTCCTTTAACTCCATTCCTATCGGCTTCACTTACCACTTGCCTTTTAAAGTCCCTCATCTAAATCCCTACCTATTATACAGGCTAGGGCTTCCCTTTGAAGGAGAACCAGCCTTCGCCACTGACCAGCACACAAACTATTTGAATTACATATTTAATGGATGCCATTGCCTCTCAATATTGTTATTATTTTCTGACACGCACACGAAAGTAGAAATACTTTCGTCACGATGTTCTTCGCCTTTTTAGTTAAGATTTGTATTTTAATTTACAGACTACCAAGAAGTATGCGCGGCGCTCACTCGTCTACAGAAGTCGCTAGCGACAAACGGGGAGGCGGCGCTAGCGGCGCGCGTCTCGGGGGCTGCAAGCGCTCTACTCGGGCCCGGACTCAGGAGCGTACTCAGCACCCGCGCGGCCGTGCTCACGGCGACGAGACACGCCCGAAACGGCCTCCCACCCCCACATACGCACCGCGCCACTGATCGGCTGAAGGATGTAAGTTAAAATTCGTTCATACCAAAGTTCATGCCCAATTCAGTCTGAACGTAAACAATGAGAACAATAATAATGATATTTTCATACCACCTGCTCGACAATGTCCGATTATATATTACGCAATCTCAACGTAAAGCAAGTCATTGACTCCCAAGGGAGATAATGTTGTATGAAACTCCCAAGGGATTAAAGTGATTTAAAATGGAACTTGAAAATTCGTATGAAAACTCCTAATAGATACGTATCTATCATAGAGTTTTTCAATAATAATATGGCATTGCAAAGAGAGTTTATTCGAAAATCGAACTGGCCACCTATTATTTTAACATTCTCACGTGTCGAAATCGTCAGTCACAAGTTCCTGAATCTTTAAGTACTGCTCAAATAAAGTCCACCACAACTTGCATAAATGTTCCTAATAAAAATATTACTCTGTCCGTCAATAACTGGACAAATGTGTCCAATACCAATATTAACTTTTAACAAAACAAATGTTTTATTTATGTAGCCCTGGGTTTTTATTGCCTCGAAGTAGGTATGAAAAGTAGAGTATGCACCTCTGGGATAAAGCCTGTCTTCGTCTTGGGCAGCTTGAACCCCTCGCTTCATTCAGGACTCTCGAGTCCCTCGTTACGCTCAGGGTCTAATATGCTGCCCGTGACGTAAGACACTGCTTTATCCCCTTGGTGCATAATCTACTATTAAATGCTGCCTTCTAAAAATCCTTCTAAAATTTATCTGATCAAAGAATACCATGTGGTCATTCCGTCTTCCTACCGTTTACTTACATGTTAGCTGCATAGACTAATCATTGGTCTCAATCAAGACCAATTATTCCATCTATGGTTAGCTGATATGAACTAAAACGGTGGGCACAGTTGACAATGGTAATTTATTTATAATTATCTGTGCCCATCTGTTACTTAGTTCGTAGCATTTTCTTTTCAATTTTATAATCTTCAGTGTATTTCCAAATGATATCAGTGTTTCCGCTTTGGCCAGAAGCCTTGTCAATTGTCAAATACTTATAGGCCTTTTTCACAATCTTCTAATAGGTGTCGGATAGCTTAATCGGAAATTTCGTCGCAGCTTACATAAAATCGTGCGACAGAGATAAAAGATGCGAATAAGTTATGTGACACGTATAAATACATTGTGAAACAGGCCCTTAGTTTTCTAAAGCTTCAGTGTGGACAATTCGTTCTAACTCATTATGCTTAATATATTTTGTCGTTCCAGTGTATAGACGTGGTGGGTGGCGTGACGTCATCGGGCGGCGCGGGCGCAGCAGTGGCGGCGGAGCTGCTGGCCGTGCTGGGCTCACTGGAGCTGGAGTCGCTGCTGCAGGCGCACGACCAGGCCGCCGCGCTGCTCGACCCCGACTGCTTCTCCGGCAAGAGAGACAAGGTACTGACAAACCGAGAAAACACAAGTAGAAAGCAGTGGCGAAGGCTCCTTCATAGGAAAGCCGGAGCGTGTATAATAGCTAGGGATTTCTATGAAGGTTTGCAAAAGGTAAGTGACAAGGGAAGCCGATAGGAATGGAGTTATAGGAACCCTACGCCACTGGTAGAAAGTATGGATGCCTCGCCAATACGAAAGATAAGTTACAGTGTGTTACTCCCCACACCGATCTCGATGACGGTGGCCGGTTTATTGAAACCAAGCCAGTTACGCATGAGTAATTTTATATTGCCCAAGTGTGCGCAGTACACAAGAGCACTCTCTCTTCCTGTACTCTCGTAATCCAGTGGGACGGATAACCGACACGACTGACGAGAGATGAGGCGCAGGTCCGACTTTTTACATGCCCATCCGACGCATGGATCATCTTTCTTGTCAGACAATCAGGTGATCAGCCTGCATTGTCCTAACCAATCTTGGAAGCAACATTTTTTTGTGGTTCCAATGCGGGAATCGAACTCACGACCTCCGAGTCGAGAGCCAATGCTCTAGCCATAAGACCACGGAGGCTGTTACAGTGTGTAGACGAGATATCAAGCGCGGTTCCACCTACATGGGCAGTCTGGCAACGTCCACAACCCTATTCGATGTGTAACGTCATTGTTTTATAGTCTGTCTATAAATAACGATAGGGCGCTATATTCGGATCCGGAATGCAAAAATGACGCAACCACCGTCCACCAGCACAATAGGCATCATGCCTTTAAATATTATACAATGAGGATAACGATACTTTGTTTCTGACGCGTAGGTGACGTGGCCGATTTTTGGTTAGCTGTGACTGCAACCTTTTTTTGAGGCTGGATCTGCCCTTGCTTGATATGATATATTATCATAGAGGGAGAGTTGGCTTGACCGGAGAGAACTACGCGATTACTAAAAATTATACCATGGAATTACTTACTACCCAAAATATTGGTGCAACACTGGGGCATTTTAAGAAAGTTCAGTAGTAGTCGGGCCAGTTTCAATAGCAGAATTAAGATCAGTTTGACAACCACTGAACAATTACTATATTTACTTTTGCAGACTGGAGCTAACAAGGGCGAAAACGACAAATATGTTCCGTCACATTCGCCCGACGACTCAAGTGAAAACATTAAAATTATTAAGATAGAGAAAACCAATGAACCTCTTGGTAAGTTATCTTTAATCTTTTTAGTAATACTTACACGCTTTACTTTACTACCTTTTTCGTATCATTATTTTTACCAACAATAAATCAGATGAATATAAGTGGGCTACACATTGAACCTTGTGGTACTCCATTAAAAATCCATACTTTTTCCGATAAAAAGATGTTTTCGGGACGCTGACTAATACCTTTGTTCTTCTCAATTAAGAAAGAGACATCTAGGGACTTATATTTCCTGTATTTCTATAAATACAGGGAATATGTCTCTTCATAGTCTTATGGCAATAACGAATTCGGCTAAGGCTTATGATACTTTCACAGGTGCTACAGTAAGAAACGAAGGGGAAGCGGTGATCATAGGCAGGATAGTACGGGGCGGGGCCGCGGAGAAGTCAGGGTTATTACATGAGGGAGATGAGGTGAGATTCTTCGAATTGTAAATACATATAGAGGTCGCCCTGTGGTCGAAACTCGCCCTTAGTAATTAAATTTAATTGTTAAGTTTCAACATTATTGAAAAATTAAATTGTGACATATTGACAAATGTCAATGTGTAAACTATCTGTCTATCTCTCCCTAATCTATCTATCGAACGCACGGTAGTGTGGGTAAAATGAGGTATAGGGTGTGTTGTCTTTACTGTATTAATTTTTTGTATTTCTAAGCGTTATTTAAAATATTAGCTTCCTGCACACCTTCCTCGACATTAACATTTAATTGTGCCAAATATCACACTTATCCGTTCGCAAAA
Organism: Glaucopsyche alexis; assembly: GCA_905404095.1. Lineage (NCBI taxonomy): Eukaryota > Metazoa > Arthropoda > Insecta > Lepidoptera > Lycaenidae > Glaucopsyche > Glaucopsyche alexis. The sequence goes on from FR990060.1 coordinate 2,641,386, forward strand.
TTCTCGTAAAACAGTACCGACAGTTTTTGCTTCACGTGTTAACATAATAAACGTAGCTTTCTAACATAGCTAATGTGTCGGGATTTTAGTACAGAGAATAGTACACAGTAAGTAAGCAAAAAAATGGTTTTTGTAACAGTCACGACCTAAGAGAAAAAAATAGACAAAAATCGAACTAAGACTGTTTCCATGTATATCTATGTATTGCTTGTGACACAAAAAGCTATATTACCAGTAAAATGCTCTGCTAAAGTTCCCTGTAACGGTTCTAAATCAACAGGCTTAGCACGGCGATCCGAAGAAACAAATTTAAATAAGAAATATTCTATCTAAATAGCTCGTTACAAAATAGTTCTTAATCCATGGCAACAAGGTCGTCAATAGAAGAAGTCAACATTTCTAAACAGCCATAATTTTTAAAGGGCTGCCGGGAAATCTTCTGTCAAAAACGAACAAATATTCAAGTAAATGCCTGAACGTAAAGAAACTATTTGTCTAAGAGCGCCGTGATGTGGAGTAGGTGACATAATTGTAAGAATCTTTGACATTAAAATAAGAAAAAGTTTCTACTTTAGGTGTCAAAAGAGGCCATTTTCTGAGCTCATGCTCGGGAAGAAAAGAGATTTGGTTTCTTAAAACGACGATGCTACCTTGCTACCTTACAATAAGACCTATTTTGCTCCGAATGGTTTAATGTTTCTCCAATCTCCTATTTTGTCGATTCTTCGGTGTTTCTACGATGTGCATGCTAAGCCTGCAAGACCACCAACGTCGTACGTTATTGCTCGCACTGACATATTATGCGACTCTTCCAGTTGCTGGAAGTGAACGGCGTGAGCATGCGCGGCAAGTCCGTGCATGAGGTGTGCCAGCTGCTGGGCGCGCTCGCCGGCACGCTGGTGGTGGTGCTGGCGCCGCGCCGTACGCCCCGCCCGCCGCCGCCGCACCGCGTGCTGCACGTGCGCGCGCACTTCGACTACGACCCCGAGGACGACGTGTACATCCCGTGCCGCGAGCTGGGTGAGTGAGACAGATAGAGCGTTCCACTAGCATAGTCAGAACGAAAATTTCGTTATTTACATTCACATTCTGTTTCTTTAGCGCCACTATGATCGTTCGTAACTGTTTTCACCCCTGTTCCACACGCGACTGTCATCTGTCAAAAACTGTTAAAAACGCTAAGAATGATCACGCCATTTTGCATATTTTTACCCAGCTCCCTACTTGGGTTAAAATTGGGTTAAAATTAGCACTTTTTGACGTTTTCAAATCAGTTGTGATCAGCTGTCAGTAGTTCCACTAGTCACAAAAATTGCTTTTCGAAATTTTCAATAATAACGTTATTTCGCTAAAGAAACACCATTTTGTGGTAAAAATTATCGTAGCGTTTTGGGCAAAATTAGTGCCGTGTGGAACACGCTAAGAGTGTGCGAGAGATATAGATACGTTTCTGTAGAGTGAGGGAATAGGAGAGATTTCCGTGAGATGCGGAAAATGGTGCTTTTTTATTGCAGCAATACTACGAAAAACTAGGATGTGATTGGTTGAAATATCCCGAAGATTTGACATTAGTGACTTTTAAATATTTTGTTATCGCAATTTTCCACAACATTACAAGGTTTTTTTATTCGCTTAGCAGAACTGGGTTAAAGTTAGCCACGGGTTAAACATCATGTTATCTCTCTCGATTTTCGTCTTTTTGAAATGAAGGCATTAAATTTTAACCCGGGGTTAACTTTAACCCAGATCTGCGCAAGTGAGCCTGAGTCATTTTATACCATCGACATCTAAACTCTATAGTAATTCATCAAGTATAACCATCTGTTCCCCAGGCATCAGCTTCCAGAAAGGCGACGTGCTGCACGTGATCAGTCGAGAGGACCCCAACTGGTGGCAGGCCTTCCGCGAGGGCGAGGAGGACCAGTCGCTAGCGGGGCTTATACCCAGCCAGGCCTTCCAGCACCAGTGAGTTAGATGATTGTTTGTTAGGCTGGGACTATACTGTCCGGAATACATTAGGGCGGGGAAATTCAGAGCACTGAAAATAGAACTCTGCGCTAATACAATAGAGTTGAAAATCGAAGTGTCGTGCTGTCATGTGTGACATTGACATTTGACTCGACGCTCTATTGTATTATCACAGAATTTTATTTTCAGTTCTCTGAATTTTCCCCGGCCTTATGGATTCCGGATCATATATTCCCAGGATTAGGCCTCCCCCATATTTGGCGTGCGCGTTTCTCGGGCGTTTGAGTGACGTTCTCGCAGCGCGCGCGCCTTGTGAGCGTCGCAATTTACCGGCGTGTGGCGAGCACGCTGCGTGAGCGTCTCTCAAACATCCGAGAATGGCGCACGCCAAATGTGGGGGAGGCCTTACACCCATATCATTAGTTGTTACCTCGAGATTTCCTCCACTCGACTCAACCTCAATCCACGAAAGTTGTATCATTAGTTCAACAAAATTCCCTCGACTTGAGGAATTTCTTTACGCAAGTTGAGGAATAAACTGTCAAACTTAAGGTACCTCAGGACGTACCTTGAGGCTCTCTCGAGCGTCTATTTCCGACATTTATATCAATTCTATTTACAAACAGAGTGGAATTATTTGAATTAATTACGCAATTACAGAGGGATACTTATTTAAAGATAAGCATGGAGGATTTTTTGGATCTTTGCTTTAGGAAAATCCGCCACTGCCTTTACGAAATTCCGTATAATTATACAGCGCCTATATTTTACAGAATGATGAATATCTATATATTCATCATTCTGTAAAATTTGGATCGAGTTTTAATGGTTACTGTTGGTGTTAACATAAAAAAAAATATTTTTCCATGATTATTTATCTCCACTCAACCTTACTGGAGGAGCAAAGAGCCAAAGTAGAAATTATGTTTAAGAATACCAAACTCGAGGAACTTCTCAAGGATACCTCAGATGAGGTTGAGTCGAGGCGGATCTGAGGAAACAACTAATGATACGGGTGTAAGTCTTTACTCAGCCGGGCCTTCAAGACCTCTGGCTTTGTTGATCCGCGCAGGAGCTTCGGCGATAACCGCCAACGCTGCGGCATTTTGATTTCGAAGAAAGTGACAATGTGGCACACAACAATAAATCTTACACTTGAAACGAGATAATCTTGTATAATACATAATGTAATTAAAATCTCGAAGACGGCTGCAAGTATTATAGTTAAATTTAGTATGCAGTAAGTTAGGGGACGAAAAATCGCTTTAGCTAGGTTTTTATTATCGCTGGGAAATTGTGCAGTTTTTAGTTATTTATGTTTTTTTCTTTCATCGTGCAACAATATATCAATAATTTCGACTCAATGTCCGATTGGCAGTTTGGTATTTTTTTTTGCGATTATTTTTATTTTGTAAATCTACTAGAGCTACGAGCAAAGCTCGGTTACCCGTGTACTAAACAAGTAATAATATTTACAGACGGGAGTCGATGAAGCTGACGCTAGCGGGCGAGGTGGCGGCGCGGGACAAACCCCGGAAAGGCGGCACGCTGTTGTGCGCGAAGAAGCCGCCGCGGAAGAAGAAGGGCAAGAAGGCGACCAGTGAGGCCGGGTATCCCCTCTACTCCACGTCTGGAGGAGATGGTAGGTCAAATTTTTGAATAACATACTATTCATTAGTTTATAATAATTTAACTTGAAAGACATATGACATGTCTTTCAAGTATGATAATTATAGATGTCACCGTCAAATTGTAAAAACTGTTAGATTGTAATATTACTAGAGATATTAAAATATGCTGACAGATTATCAAATACAAATTTCTCCATACAATTGCACGCATTATTTTTCGTTATAATTATTATTATGAAAAAGCAAACAAATATGGCGCCGCGGGGCACATACCGTATAACCAATCGGCACGTAAATATTACAATATAACGAAAAATAAACGTACCATTGTATGGAGAAATTTGTATTTGACAATCTGTCTGCATATTATAACTATCTCTGGTAATATTACAATCTAACAGTTTTTACAATTTTACGGTGACATAGCTAAACAACAGATTAATAAAAGACGAACAGATATACATCTACATATAGTAAGCTTTCTATTTGATTGCACTACTATAAACATACGGTGTGTCCACGATTGTGTGAAAAAATTGTGGGCTGGGAACGTAATTTTTTTCTTAATTTGGATCTTTATATGAAAGCTGTTTCTCTGTACGTTAGTAAATAATATACGCTATTCTGTGGCTAAACCACAGTATGTAAATTTCTGCGTAAGGATCAGTTCACATATTTGCAGAATTATATTGAAATGCGTCTTTAGCAGAAGTTTCGTAGCTAAAGACTCAATAATTTGTACATGGAACAATGTACATTTGTGGCATGGAATGACGATTTCATCAATTTCAAACTCACAAAGTTTTATTTCCGTATATTAATAATAACACTTACCTACGGAATAGGGGGATGAAATATTTAGTTTCAATAATATATTCAGAAATATTGAGGCATTACTACTTGGTAAATGTAAAAGAATATATTATTTTATGTGTTGTTATAAAATACATCTAAAAAGTAGCAAAAAAATGTTTTTTTTTTGGCGAAATTGGTAAACAAAACCTACATCATTAGCTTACCCTCATATCATATATACAAGAAATTTTCATTTTCGATATACGGTTTCCTCTGAGAAGTTACTCATATTTAAGAATACTATTCATTTATGCAATAAAAATAAATCAGTCCGCTTGCCTATTGTCCCTACGTGATACCTATTATCGGTTCGGGAATTAACCCGGCGAGGAAAACATCTTTCTAATACGGGTGGCATGTAGCAGGCAACAGCAGAAAATAACAAATCTTATTTAGCGTGTTCTGAAGACTATATCGTTTGAACTATCCTGTAGAATACGAGCAAGAAGAGATCCTGACGTACGAGGAGGTGGCGCTGTACTACCCGCGCGCGTCGCACAAGCGGCCCATCGTGCTCATCGGCCCGCCCAACATCGGCCGACACGAGCTGCGCCAGCGGCTGATGGAGGACGCCGCGCGGTTCGCCGCCGCCGTGCCGCGTGAGTAACCCACGCATGCTCGCACGCACGCACGCACGCACGCACGCACGCAAATGCGTACGCGTTAATGCAAAAGTTAATCAAGAAAACTCGTGTATTCAAACTCAAAATTTTTACTTCCATGTAGGTTATAATATAACGCTTATAGAATTGTCCTACATGATGCCTACCACCGGTTCGGGAACTAGCCCGGCGAGAAGAACCGGCGTAAGAAACTCGCACGGGCCACCTTTTAGCAAAAATATGGGAAAATTGTTCTTTTCAAAACCACGTGTGTGTATGTTACGTACCAAAGACACACGTTTGCATGCACACGCGTTAGTTCTTATTATAAATATGAACTAATGTGTTGTGGTTACGTATCCCAATCGTCCTAATATGATCATGACTACAATACAAATAATGTACAATTCAGCTGTGCCCTTGAAATTTTTACCTAAGATTGAGCGTGACTTAGCGGTGCGCTAGGGCTGGTAGTACCAGCCCTAGCGCACCGCTAAGTCACGCTTCTTTGTAGACGTACCAGCCTGGTACGTCTACAAAGAAGGCGTTGACAGTACGCAAGCGTCGCGGCACAACTAGCAATAACTCGTTAGTCTTTCATTAGTCTTGGTGGCGCTGCGAGATACTACATACTTCTGCTATTAGAGGTTTCATTAGCGGTCGTGTAAATGACGCGTATGTGTGCGTGCGCCAGTAAGGACGATCAAGTATGAAGATGGTCTACTGTACATTATTTATATTTTTTCATGACCTTGCGGTTTCAGGAGAACATTTGGCACGAGTTGGATAACTAAATCTATATGGTGCTGCGTGTGTTCTAATCAGCTTTTCGCTTAATACCATTGAAAATTCTTTAATTAAATGCCTCCGAACAGAACAATAACTCAACATTATAATATAACCTATTTGCAGACACGTCGCGCGCGCGCAAGGACCACGAAGTGCCGGGACAGGACTACCATTTCATCTCGCGCACGCAGTTCGAGGCCGACATCCTCAACCGACGGTTCGTGGAGCACGGCGAGTACGAGAAGGCGTATTACGGTCAGTATATAAAGTTATTCTGATAGCTTAAGTAGGTATTATGTGTGGCGATAATTTAAGTAGAAACCCAATTAGAAACTATTTTCGATATAATCTCGGTTGTCAAACCGCTGACTCATTCGTGTGAGCGAATGCCTGAAAATTCAAACGAGCTTTAACCGATAATAATTGTACGCAAATTGCCGCCGCCCATGGACACTCGCAACACCAGAGGAGTTACACTTGTAACTCCCAGTCTCTCTTGCGTTCCCAGTCCTTAAAATCCCCAACACTCCTTGGGCCTCCGGTAACCTCACTCACTCGGCGAAACAACGCAAGCGTTATCTTACGCTGGTTTTCTGTGAGGTCGTGGTATTTACCCGGTCGAGCCAGCCCATTCATGCTGAAGCTGAAGCTCTCCCACGAGTAATTTCTAGTGTGCGTGAATTCGGTTCATACTATCCGACTTCGGCGTCAGGCGTAGGTACTATTTGTTGCCGCATTTTTCAAACACACCAGCGGTATGTGTCAAGCCTCCGTGGTCAAGTGGTTCGAGCATTGGCTCTCGACTCGGAGGTCGTGGGTTCGATTCCCACATGGGAACAACAAAAAAAAAATGTTGTTTCCCAGTTTGGTTAGGACAATGCAGGCTGATCACCTGATTGTCTGACAAGAAAGATGATCCATGCGTCGGATGGGCATGTAAAAAGTCGGAGCTGCGCCTGATCTCTCGCCAGTCGTGTCGGTCATCCGTCCCACTGGGTTACGAGAGTAAAAGGAAGAGAGAGTGCTCTTGTGTACTGCGCACACACTTGGGCACTATAAAATCACTCCTGCGTAACTGGTCTGGTTTCAATGAAACCGGCCACCGTCACCGAGATCGGTGTGGGGAGTTATATATGTGTCAAGTGCCTCGACCAATAATTTATGTACGTTTCAGGCACATCGCTGGAAGCGATCCGCTCCGTGGTGAACTCCGGCAAGATCTGCGTGCTGAACCTGCACCCGCAGTCGCTGCGTCTGCTGCGCAACTCGGACCTCAAGCCCTACACGGTGTTCGTGGCGCCGCCCTCGCTCGAGAAGCTGAGGCAGAAGAAAATCCGCAACGGCGAGGCATTCAAGGTATCTTAGATCTAACAAAAGAGATGTTTGATTTTGGGCAAGTTCTATGTACACTACATCGGTAAATAGGAAAAAAATATGGGAATATCATAAAAATACAAAAAAAATAATTTGAAGAAGGGTACATGCGTACAAAAATGATTATTTGAAGAGTTTTTTATTGCGAGAACACTATTTTTAGGGCGGCCATGACGGTTGTTTTGACTTGACTTTTGACGTAGCAGACAGTTTTACGAAGAGACGTCGTCTTGAATGTCATACGTCTTTCTTTGTCAAAAGTCATGTCATTGACAAAATGACATTCGTAAGTTAATTCTAATCTGAGCCGCCATGTTTTATTTTACTTTGTGTTGCTCTCCTTGACGAAGTTAATTTAAATGTACATGGAAACGAAGTGAAATTAAACAAAATAAAGAATAGGAAACGGTTACTATATTATGTAGTTATATTTACATATAGTGTACATAAGGCTGGCCCAGGCCTCATACATTTCTTGAACATCTCTTTTTCCAGCCTTATTTATGGCTGGGACTATATTGTCCAGAATACGGTAGACCGGGGAAAATTCAGAGCGTAAAAAATAGAATTCTGCGCTACAAAACAACAAAGCTGGAAATGGAAGCGTCGAGTTTCTAGCTGTCAAATATGACATTGACATTTGACTAGACATATTTTGTATGTTCGATTTTCAACTCTATTGTTTTAGCGCAGAGTTCTATTTTCAGCGCTCTGAATTTTCCTCGGCGTTCCGGATTCTGGGACATGTAGTCCCAGCTTAAGTGTGGCTTCAGTGCTGTAACTGTATGAAAAACATCACTTACTACCTACTTCCGACTCAAAAATTAATAGCTTTTATGATGATAAAATGGATTATTTTGAGATAGTGGACTTTTTTACAATTTTTGTGGATAAATAGTTTAATGTATAATTACATAACCTCAATTTTCTCAGGAGGAGGAGCTGAAGGAGATCATAGCGACGGCGCGCGACATGGAGCTGCGCTGGGGCCACCTGTTCGACATGATCATCATCAACAACGACACGCAGCGCGCCTATCAGCAGCTGCTGAACGAGATCAACAGCCTGGAGCGCGAGCCGCAGTGGGTGCCCGCGCACTGGCTCAAGCAGACCTAGCGCCGCCGCCCCCGGGGCAGGTGGGCGCCCCCCGCGCTGCTCCTAGACCTCATCACAACGGTTCTCTATCTCGTGTTCGTGAACTCGAAGCGAATCGAGCTCGCGGTGGACTCGAAGCTAGTCGAGTCGGCGCGTGGGCAGGACGTAGGACGTAGTTTCTCGGTCCGCGGCGTACGAGCGTAGATGCACGAATAGAACTCGAACTTATATAATAATCTGTAGAATGCAATAAATTTGACCAAGCCATCCGTCGAGAGGCGTCGATAGGCGTCCGGGGGTAGAATTATTTTGTGCATATTACTCGTTGACGCGAGACTAGTTTCCACAACATACTGCCTTAATATTCCTGTTAACTAATTATAGAATTGCGTGTTTAAATTCGATGTGTTTCTTCGTTAAATTTTACCCGTTCCGGCGACGTGCGTCGGGACTGACAGTGACAGCTGTCACGCTGACGTGTATCGTCGGAACGGTCGGAGTCATTTTTGTAAATTTAAATAAATTTCGTATTTAAATGTAAACATATTTTATTGTATTTCGTACTTATGCACTTGAATTTGAATACGTGTACTTAAATTTTTATAAGTATTGATCCGAATTTTAAGACTTTAAATTCTATGGTTTTCGATTTATTCTAGATTGTATATTTCTCGCGTACTGATCGTTTGAACCAGAAGACACAAAATGCAAGGGAATTTATATTTTGCATCAATATGAACGTTGTTTTTACTTAACTATTCGATAGAACTATTAAAAATATTACCTTACTCCTCGTTGCCAAAATTTCTACTATCTAGATGAAAATACGTAAAATTTTAAAATTTTACAAGTAGCTAGTTCTGTGGAATTTTTCTATAAATAATTGACGGTTTAAAAGCTGAAATTTAAACATTTGCCTAAAGTTAGATATTATAGAGAGTAGAAGATCTCAAACTATTATAAATCCGTAACTTTATCTCGTTCTTAAACTAAATGTCGACTTGATATTACTTATCTGGCAACATTTTAAAAGGGTAATTTTACACCATAGACAAATAGAACGGGAAATAGACTGAGCGCCATAGCTGAAGTAAAATAAATTATTTTAACGAAGTGAAATAAGCTCTGTTTAAAAAACATTCTTACACTTAAACCGGATCTATATTTTATGGCTGTTTATTTTAAAATTTTAAGCTAGAAAGCGTTCAGTCCATTCCTTACTGTTTATGAATTATATTTAATTAATTAACGAACATATCTAATTTTTATAAAGAGAATATTGAATTTTTAACCTCTTTTTTGTCAAATTTACCAAATAATATAAAATCAATAGAAATAAATAAAATAGTGGAAACTTTGAAAACTTCATCAAAATTTACAAGCAACATTTTTTAGAAGTGATGTCGTAATAGTAACAATAGTAATAATATGTACTATGTTTATAGTAACTCGACCAATATGCAGAAAAGAATAACTATTGGCCTTTTGTACGTAATGGGTCGGTTAAAGAATGACCTTTTTGCATGTAAGGATATACAACTTACTTAAAAACCATTTGAAATAATGCTTACCTGTGTAAATTCGGAAATTGACAATAAAATTGGTGAAAAGGTGCACTTTAATTATAAAGTTAAGACACCAATTAACTAAAAGGAAACAAAATTTTATGTATTAATTATGTACAGTTTACCTAATGAAAGGGAATTTAAATTATGAAAAAAGAACTTTTTATTTTTTTCTACAGGTATGTTTTGTTAGAGGTCGAGTTACAATATGATTTAAATACCAACTTTTTTTACGAAAATTAAACATATTCTAAATGTCCAAATCTGTGTTTAGAATATTTACAATTAGTTTCAAATAATTATTAACTAAGTGAGTAGATAGAATTGTGCATTCCAAATAAATATTAAAGTGCCAAAAATTACACCGGTACTTTCTTGGCGTGTGGCGGTACAGCTGTCGCCCTCTGTCGCCTGTAAAAATCACAATTTAAGTTTTAATTAATTTATGCGTATGTTTGAGTTGTACTCGCAGTGTGCTCATTTGGAATATCATTTTAATATCGATTGAGTAACAATTTTACTGTAGTGAGTATACTATAATGGATTATTATAAATATTGTTTAGCCTGTGCGGGTGCTAAATTGCATAGTTAGTTTAGTTTTGTTGTACTCTTTGTATTTTAAGTTTTGTAGGTTGGTGCGCACGAGGAATGTTTTTAATAAAAAAGTTCTCGTGTCTTCGACCGACCGAATAAGAATTTGAGACTATGCAGTATTGATATTAATATCATATTATAATTTATAAAAGTCCTGTATATAAAATATATTAATGAAATTGAATAAAAATATAAATATTAAATACCATGTTAATAGAGAACAATTTAATGTAAATAATAGAATACCTATTAAATTTAATATCAGATATTTACAGTGTTTTATTTGAGCCATCCAAATTCCAAAGTGATACTATACTCGAACTCAAACATTTTATTTCCATGTAGGTTATAATATAACACTTACAGAATTGTCCTACATGATGCCTACCACCGGTTCGGGAACTAGCCCGGCGAGAAGAACCGGCGTAAGAAACTCGCACGGGGCCATCTTTTACCAAAAAGATGGAAAATTATTGTTCTTTTACAAAAAAAAGTACATAACAATGTTATGACTAAAACTACATAACAAGAGTACAATCGTATAAAGAAGTAGCCGTGCAGCGGGCCACATTGGGGCCACCTCATTCCCAAGGTGTGGTATCATTAATGAAATCATTAAGTTTCTAATAAGCTTTACCAAACAAACGTTCTTTGACTACTTTTTTAAATTTATTGATTGAAAAATTATGAACGTTTTCTGGGATCCTATTGTATAGGCGTATACATTGGCCTTTAAACGAATTATAAACACGAAAGCCTGCTAAATGTGCACCATTTACGGCAACGCTTCTGGGTTATCTTAGCCCATCTTTATGATAAGTTATACTAGGTGAGTGCTGATCCGTGCCCACTTCGTTGGGCGTTAAACATAAAATGTTATGCTTGTGATAAAATTATGCGTGCCATAACACTGCATACATACATATCTAGTACTGTACATTATAGTGCTATGATTTATTTATTGACTGCCAAAAGAAGCGTTATAATTTTAGTGCGTATGTTTGTATGTATTTGCATATAAATTTGGCTAAGTATAATATTATAAAAAAACCGGCCAAGTGCGAGTCGGACTCGCGCACCGAGGGTTCCGGATACCTGTACCTGTAGGTATATTATATAAGTAAAAGTCACTTATGAGTTACTTCTGATACCTCATAACCAACTGGTTATGAGGTATCAGAAGTAACGAGTAACTTAATGATACGATAGTAACGAGTACTAATATTATAGTTACGAGTACATACGGGTAACCTCACCTACACAAATGACCGTAGAAATATTACATACATAGAAGGTAATTTCGAAGCCGTAGGCAGCTATTTGTCTCATAAAACATTAGAGGCAAAAACCAATAACGTCGAAATTCCGACGCGACGTCTCCAGCCGGACTGGAGTCCAGCCAACCTTAGAAAAAACGAAAAAAACAGGAAGATGGCTTTCTCTTTCACTCTTATTGGCCTTTTCCTTTGATGTTTTTTGAGACAAATAGCTGCCTACGGCTTCGATTTTAGTTTACCTTCTATGTATGTAATATTTCTTTGCAAATGACAATGTAGCAGGTATCTGTCAGTAGCGAACATTAAGCGAATAAACTACTACTAATTCAAAATGTCACTTATTACCAGAGTGATAAAGTCGTAATTCCAAAATTTGACTAGACTTTGGACTTGTCGATTAGAAATACGGTGTTGAAAATTTGAACGAATATTCTATTTCCCGCCTTTTTAACTTGACACTGGCAAATGGTTATAAGCCATATATAAAAAAAAGTGACGTCTTTTGTTTTGACGTTGACTTTGACGTTTGAGTCTTGACGTAAGCTGTAATTTGTTTTTTAACCTCTCTAGCGTGTCAGAGTTTTTTGACAGTTACCCCCCTCACGCGTCGAAGTGTTTTTCGCGCCAAAAAACGATACCCCCCCACGTCTCCCGCCTTTTCCCGTGATATTATTTTTCAGGATTTCAATATTTTATTTTAAATAAAACCTATTCATGTTATGTATATTTAAAAATAGAATATATTCCCTAAGTGATTACGTATTATGAATCGAAGCAGACAGATTTATAACAAATTACACCACACTCCTCTCGAAGCACTTGAAACTAAACATTTCAACGTAAACAATAACCCGACCTTTGAACCCGATACTCATTCACACATGTTGATTGTTATTAGTACGGTCTACTAATGATAATGGATAAGATTTATGACGGTCTCAAGTACTAACACGAATGTATAGACGCAATTTCACAGAATGACAAATGAAACAGCTGATGGCGTCCGTCACTCTGACGCAGGCAACTCCCGTGTTTTTTTTTTTCAAGATTAAATTGTTAAAGTGTTAATAAAACCTATTCATGTTATATATATTTAGAAAGGAGATTAAATATCCTAATTGATGATATAACTGGAATTAAGAAAAATACTAATTTAATAATAGAAATCTTGATTCAAACATAACACACACGTATTTTTTTAATATTCCATTGCAAACCTAAAGTAAGGCCAAATTTATGTTTCTATATAGTGAAATTTGCTTAATTTACGTAGATGCACACATTATACATAAAATTTAAATAGAAAAACAGATATAAAACAAATTACAGTTACCTACTATAAAATTGTCAGTCTAATTTCGATTCCCGCGATTTTTATTTTTCCGAATTATATTGTTATAATGTATGTAAAACCTATGCAAATTATATATATTTAAAAAGTAGAATAGATTTCCTAAGTGATGACGTAAATGGAATTTAGAAATATACTCATTTATTAAATGAAATCTTGATGCAAACAAATAAACTTTGATTTTTTTTTTCATATATTGTTTGAAAACTCAATTAAATATAAAATTTATGTTTCTATACAGTGAATTTTGCTTTAATTACGTAATTGGATATATAATACAAAATATTTAAATACAAAAACAGTTGTACTAACAAGGATTGGAGCAAAACTAATTACAATTACTATGAAAAATATCTGACATAGTACATATTTTGATTGCTCAATAAACTGTAACTGGGACATAATTATATGAATATTTTTATATTTTTATGCAGTTCAGGATGTTAAATATTACAATAACACATTAATTTTTTACAACGCACAATGTAAATAGTAACTGATTGAACCCTCCGAAAATAGTCCTATTTTGACGGAAATGTCTTACAAAAACAATCATAGTAACTAATTTACTTATTAATATCCATAAATTCTATTCCTAGATTCTACAATAAATACTGTTCTAATAAAATATCTAATAAAATGTTCAATTCAAAATGCATTTTACAAGAAAATCATAAACTCACTATGATAAAAATCTCAATAAAAACGTATATTTTTCGATCGATTTTCCGAAGTAATTTATAGTAGAATTATAGAAAATACTTAATATACGCATAAAAAACTTAATATTAATTACGTAAATGTTAAAATTACGTGGTACAAACAAACCACTTACAAATTATAAATACATTTCTATGGGCTTTCCCGCCTTGCCGACCGTCGGCAAGCGACGCTTGGGGATATAGCTGTCACTTACCGACCGTCGGCAATCGACGCTTGACAGGATAAACTATAAAAAGGAGCGAAATTCTTGGATTTTATTTATTTGCTTTTATTATTTAATTTATTGTAGCTAGTTTTGATCATGCCATCGATGAAAGTGGAGGGTGACAGTGATGGGGATGGCGACATGTCTGGCGGTGAAACTGAGAGATCTGGGGGCTCCTCCAGAGGTCCAGATCGTGACTCCAGCGCAGAGGATGCAGACGAACCGGACTCCGATGACTCCTCCGAGATGGACGAGTGTGAATGCGAAAGGCGACGGATAGAGTGCCTCAACAATCTGGGTGAGTAAAGTTTTGAGGTTATGTTTACAAACAACTTGAACACTTTTTGTATAATTTTTGGGGTATGCTACTCATTTCTACCATTTTAAGATTTTTATTAGTTCAGAACAAAATGAATGAAACACTAATTCATAAAAAATACTTTAATATTAACATATTTATTGGTTATACTTGAAAAAAGATAAAGTAAATTAAGATTTCGTACCTTTGCCAAACCAAAAAACTATCAGCATCTTGCTAAACCGCTCCAATGTTCAAAACATTGCATGGAATCTAATTAATTTGAAATCTCTTTTGATAATTAGTTGAGAATTTAAAAATGAATACAAAAATATTTTGATAAGCACTGACTTGTTGTGATATAATTCCAGCGAACCTGGAGCGTCAGTTCACCGTGCTACGCGAGCAGCTGTACTCGGAGCGCATGAGGCACGTGGAACATCAGCTGCAGGAGGTGCGGGGCGGCCGGTCGCAGGAGTATGTAGGCCCGCTGCGGCGGCTACAGGAGAATATGCGCATCAGGTGAGACAAATGATAAGAAGGATTAGAGTCAGCCCAAGTCTGTGGGAGAGTCACGCTTCGTGACAAAAGGGCCGGCTCGACTAGATAAATACCACAACCTCACAGCTAACCAGCGTGAAATAACACTTTTGTTGTGTTTCATCATTTGAGTGAGGTTACCGGAGGCCCAATGGAATTTTAAAGACCAGGAATGCAAGGCGCAACACCAGAGTAGTTACAAGTGTAACTCCTCTGGTGTTCAGAGTGTCCATTGGACAGTGGTAATTGCTTACTATCAGGCAATCCGTCTGCTGCTTACCTATTTTTGATAGTCTCAGTCAACATGCTGACTCGTATTGCATAAGCATAAGCATCAAATTATGTGCATCTGGGACAGCCTGAAAATTGAAATGGGATAATATTATGAGAATTACTTTATTATGTAAGAACTGGGATAGAATGTGGGTAGAACAGAAGAGTGTGTTGTTATGTTACAGCTTAAGAGCCAATCACACAAGAGGCTACAAACTATAGATATAAGCTAGATTGGGCAAAATTCAAAGATAGTATAATTAAATTTTGGTTATAAAAAATTGGTTACACACCTATTCTATTGTCATTTGTCTTACACTTGTGCTAGTTATATCTTATAATATTGTACAAATATTATATAAATATTATAAGATACAAATAGCACATGTTAATACTGTATAAAACTGTTCAAATTGTCGGGGTATCCTGCCTGCTTTTTCATGAGAAATTTTGGACAAATATAAACCCTACCACCCTTGAAATAACAAAAATTCTGTGACTATGTTTTCATTCCAATAAAGAATAATTCATTTTATTGGTGCAAGAGACTTTTTTCAATTATTATTTAGTTCTATTATTGTATCTTAAACTATAATAATAATCTTATATTGTTATGTTTAAATGTAACATATATTTATAAGGGAAGCCAACGTGAATCGCTTACAAAAAGGTACATATAACTACCTTTTGCCACTGGTATTTAGTCAATACAGAGACAAATTTCGACCTAATAAATGTGTCATTTTATTTCTTTGTAGCACAGTAAAAAAATGCCTTTAAAAAATTTCTTTATGAAAAGCTACTTTTAAAAAAGTGACTTTGGTACTAGGTATTAAGTGTCTTTTGTAAAAGCTTAGATTAATTGGAACGGAATGTAGTGTTTTTAACTCTATTGACCTTGCGACGAATCTTATCCCATATAAACAGCAAATAACTAGTTCCGAATCAGCTGCTATCAATTCTAAAATTCATGTATTTCTTATCAAACTTCATATAACTTGGCAAAGCTTCGTTATCCAGAACCTCAATACTCGTAATTCAAGTAGACTTTCATTTTATTATGATCGTATTATCAGTGAAGCGACATGTTATCATAAACTGATTTTGTGAAGTTTGGACCAATCAGAACTCGTATTACGTTGGTTTAACATTTACGAGAATACCATTTGGCAGTTTTAGCGTATCGAAACTTGATTGTAATTGTATTATTGCAGGTTTTATTTAGCAGAATTGTACCTCTTGTTTACTCGTTTTTTACCTACGTGAGTTTGTAAATGTTAGAACGATTATTTATCTAAAAAGTCGTAGTGTTAAAATTGAACCGGTGCTACGCCGGCGTAGAGCCGCTACGAGCGCTACGAAGCTACAATAGTCACGTTCTACGAAATACTTCTACTTCTTTCTAAGTCTTTACTTTTTGCCTTTCACTTCCAGATAAACACTGTTATGGTGTTTGACCTTGGTATTTTGATTTTATATTTTCTCTCTGCTCTCATAGCGCCATGGCAGAATCTAACTTGCTGACTTAAAATTTGTGTTTTAAAAGGTTTTTGTTGGTATTTTCCAAAGTGTATTAAATAGGTTGTGACGTCCATTATAATACCTGGATGCGGTAATAGAAGTATGTAAGGCGTAAGGATTGCACAAATTGGATTCTATAGTCCACGGCGTCGTAAGCATAATAATATTGTTTAATATGTAGTACTGTGGTGTTCGGGGGCGTCTGTGTAAACATTAAATATATTTCGATTCTATTCATAATTACTACACAAAAAGACACACGTTTCATTACAGTAACAGTTCAAATGTCAGGTTGCACCAGGTTGGAGTCTAGTCAATACTACTAGGGTAAGCCCTAGTAGTATTGACTAGACGACATGGTAAGACATGGTAAGCCATGTGCGGGTTTCCTCACGATGTTTTCCTTCACCGTTAGAGCGTCCGTATAATGTTATTGAGATCTGAAAAAGTCTCATTCGAACCTGCACTCTGTCGAGTGCGAATCAAACGGTCTACCCACTAGGCCACCGACTAGTCTGTAATGATGATATGATACTTATACGGTTGTATTGTATTTCCAGGATCGAGGTAGCCGGAGTACTGAAGCAGATGAAAATAGACAACATCAAGCACAAGTTCCAGGCGGAGGAGCAGGCCGCGCACCAGCACTTCAGGGTGAGTGCTTGTCTAATATGTTCCTTAGTAGCTTAGGTATAAGGTAGAAATTAGTTTCATCATAATCGAGATGAAGTAGAAATTAAATTAACACGGCAATAGGGAATATGCATGAAATATAAAAATAGCTTAAAACACAATAATATAATACTAGACTGAAAAATAAATGGCGGAAATGGCGAGAAAAATTTCAATATCTGTTGATAAATGAGCAAGATATGAGCGGTCAAAGTTTGTAATTTATCTCTTTCTAGCAAAACGAAATTTAGTATGAACTTTCTATGACAGTCGTGTTATATGACGTCACGGTACACGTCCGATCTCTATTAGACTAATTTTAACGTTCATATCTTCGTTGTTTTTAATGATATCAAAAAACTGATTTTACCAAACAAGATCGATCTATAAAAAAAAACGTGCATATTCCCTATTGTTATTTTGTGCCTTATATTAGTCTACATATGGCAGAATTTGACATAATTGACTTCACCAACACAGGTAGTGGGTAGTTTCCAGTTGCCATGTACCTTAAGCCTACCTTACACCTTATTATGTCATGGTATGGCAAATAAAAATAAAAATTATAACTTTTGATAACTCGTTAATACCGAGGAAAATGGCATATTACGAGTACATCAAAATATATACATGCATATTGCACTGTACTACCAATATCTTAGTCTTTCGGCGATCGTCGTTTTTCTTATATCGTCTGTCCTTTCCATAGAAAAACGATGATTGCCGAGGGCCATTAGCAACATGGTTACACTGTACGTCTAAGTGTAGCCGTACACCATACCCCCTATCGTCCATACTGATTACTGACCTGACCTTGTATGACATGACAGTTTAAACGTCGGTATTCGATAGAGTCAAGTCGATTGGTCGACATGGTATGGTGTATGGCTATCGTTTTAATAAAACGCAATAAACCGCATATTCATGAGCCAAAAATTATAATTGTCACTGTTATCTGGTCCGAGAATTTAGCAATGAACTACAGATGGCGCTTAGGAGGGGATGTTTAAAATGAGGCTGACCAATGTTTTTATCTAGACATGCTAAAGTGATCTAGAAGACAATACAGGAACACCTGCTTTTTGACTTTTTTTATATTCGCAGAGATAGCCGAGATAATAGCAATCGAAGTGCGCATTTTCGCGGGAAATTATTTAAAAATGCACACAATGATTGTGTTCCGCGGAAAATAGCGCTAACAAAAAAACGTAAGAAAAATGGCTACCTACCTACAAACCGCGACCTTGGGCTTATAGGCTGGACGGTCAGTGTAGCCCTTTACGGTTGTAACTTCCGTAATACTGCATAGATTTACGTGAAATAAAGTCTAATATAACGCACGTAATCAAAACTTTCTGATAAGGAGTTTTTAAGTACAATATTCGCATGTGCTAGTAACCCTGTTTTTTTTTTGGCTTGGCTTGTGTCGAAATCGACAACGTTAGCCTTATAAAAACAGGATTACAAACCTTAACACTAACAAATCAATCTTAACACTTAATCAATATTATTCTAATCAGATCTATATTTAACAAAATATCAATAGAAATTAACCAGCCCCCAGCAAACATATTCTTTCGTATGCGAGAATGGCGCCTACACAACCAACTTGACAGCCTCAAAAACCCTGATTTTATTTTTAGTACTTTATAAGTATGTACTTTGCACAGGCGAGGCGTGCATACAAGCCGGCTTCCGTTATGAATATTACTTTAAATCTATTATATTTTAATATATAATGATTTTTAAAATACGGAATTGGTTCGTCACATAGTGTTAGCGCAAAATTCTGGGTGCATTGGGCGCAAAATATTTTTTAGGTTTAGTACCGTATTTAAAAAAATTATATTTATAATTATTAATATCATTTACCAAAAATTAATGGCCGATTCAAAACAGGAATGACAACTAGGCAGAAAGCACTTTGAATTTTTTAAATGGAATTGTTATCATTCAAATAATTATTACTTATATTATACACGAAGCAAAAGTGACCATTACAATTTTACGAGCATTGTGCGAACGGAGGAGTATGATATTTGGCACAGTTAAAGTTAATGTGGAGGAAGGTGTGCGAAAGCCAAAACTTTGTTAAATAATGCTAAGCATTATTTAATAAATAAAAATAACAACAGTGTGTAGGTGTACACACATTTCAGGTAGTGTACCTCAGATTATTAACACACACACTATCGTGCGTTTGAATTTTTGAAAAATTTAAATATAATTTTGTTGTATGTTGACAAAAATATAAAAAATATATATGATGTGTGTGTGTGTTAATAGACTGCTATTACATCATTTATATTTTTTATATTAAAGAACCTAATTTAAGTTCAAACTTATTAATAATTTGAATTATCATTGGCGACTTTCGACCACAGGGGACCTCTAGTAATATCTAATTTACTTGTAGCTGACATACCTTTTATTTGAATGATAGTTCTATAAATTCGACTCACGTCTTTACCATTCTCACATTCAACAGGTCGCTGCAAATAATAATATGTCCTCTCTGTGGTCGCTGGTTTGATTCGGCCCTAAGTCTTAGTATATTATATATTATGCCAGTTCCAGTGAAAGGTAAGTGCTTCTATTTAAAATATAACTATTTTTGTATATAATGTACACGCTTTGTGTTACTGTGAAATGTATGCATAAAACCCATTTATATTTAACATAGTTTTTTTTGTACTTGATGTAACTTTCTCAACTTATTATTATTATTATGTAAATTTTTTAAACTATTGTTGTAAAAAAACAACGTGTTACACTCCGGGAGTGCCGGCAAAAGTGAAAATTTGTACATTAAATTGGAAAAACCGTCATCTAGGTTAAAAGATACGAACTAATATAGTTTCATGCTATTCTCGCGTAAGGGAACTATGACAACAAACAGTTGCAAGTTGCATCTTACGAATTTTCGATCAGGTCACGTATCCACAACATTTTTTGCCCATCCCAATAAAGTGCACAATGGCGCTAAGGCAGTTTTCACTTCAAATATTCAACTACTTGTGACTTTGAAATACACCTTATTACAAAACTACACATAAAATTTTAATTCTTTTTACATTTATCGTGTTGTAATATCTAAATTTCTGAATGTTAACAAAACACAAAATTTTTGCATGTTATCAAAAACCCAATTGGAGAATATACGTATTCTATATCAATATGTTAACTATAATGTACGTACATTGTACGTGATCGTCCCGAGAAAGTTTTGAGCCTTAAAACGATGCTAGTAATTATGGGGCCTTGTTGACTTATGATCAGCCTAATAGATAAAGGTAAGCGTCCACATGTTCGTATCTTACGCTGAACTTACAAACCGCGTAGGGGGCAGGTCTTCAGGTCAAGTGATTAGATATTAGGTTTTAATAAAATAATTAGGTAATGACAATTAACATTAAATTATCCTACTACTATTATAAATGTGAAAGTTTGTGAGGATGGATGGATGGATGGATGGTTGTTTGTTGCTCTTTCACGCAAAAACTGCTATCACGAACGGATGGTGGAAGTTTAAGCACTGGATTAATACACAATTTTTTATCCCGAAAAAGTACAGGGCGAAGCCGCGGGAAAAAGCTAGTTTTATTTTATTATACAAAATTTTTTTAGTAAATAATGGTAAAAATTACTTTGGTATGATTATTGTTTAATATTGTTTTGTCTATGAACTTATTCTTCGCTAAAATGGCCCTTTATTCATATCAACATAAAGTTTTGATATTATTATTATTATTAGCCGTTTGTGTCCCACTGCTGGGCAAAGGCCTCCCCTCTCTTTTTCCACAAGTCCCGATCTTTAGCTCTTTCTGGCCACTCTTTGTCGAACGCATCCAACTCGTCGCGCCACCTTTTTTGGGTCGGCCTCTGTTTCGCCGACCAGTCGGTATCCACTCCGAAACTTGACGCGCCCACCTGTCTGGGTGCATACGGGAGACGTGCCCTGCCCAGCTCCATTTCAGGCTGGCTGCTTTCCTGCCCACGTCAATTAGCCTCGTTTGAGAGCGCAGAGTGGTGTTTCGGATACGGTCAATCCTTTTGACACCTAAAATGCTGCGCTCCATGGCTCTTTGGCAGACTCCGAGCCGGGACTTCTGCGAAGCGGTCAATGACCAAGACTGGGCACCGTAGGTTAGGATAGGCAGGATACACATGTCCACGAATTTACGTTTTAGACAGAGTGGAAGGTTCCCTTTCATTAGATCTTTCATTGACCAAAAACTCTTCCATGCTTTTTCGATTCGTTGGTCTATTTCCTTATCTTGTCTGTTGTAGAATGATGTTGTTTGTCCTAAATAAACGTACTCGTCGACATACTGCATCTCCTGTCCGTCCACCTCGAACCTACGTTTCGTGCTGTTAGACATGATCTTGCTCTTTGATTGATTCATCTGAAGTCCCGCCTCGAGGCTCGCCGTACTAAGGTCTTGTAGCATTGACTGCAGGTTTTGGGCTGATGTGGCAAACAAAACGATGTCATCGGCGAAGCGAAGGTTTGTAAGCCTTTTCTTGTCGATAACAATGCCCTTGTTTTAAAAATTTTAAAAATTTTGGGCCTGTGGATTGTAATTTGACCGCGGCTGTACTGCTTTGGTAAATGATTTTGAGAAGGTCTATGTAGGTCTATGTAAAGTTTTGATAATAAAATATATTTTACAAAGCATCACTTTTGCACTGCGCGACGATGCGCGGGCGCATGGCGGAAGTGACGTCAGCGTTTCAGAATGGCCGACCACGACCGCGGACCGAGTCGATGACACGGCGCACGTCCACACGTTTTATCTCCACAATGTAATATTCTGGTTAATGGCCCATATTCGTATATTTTTTTAACCTTTTGTCTGGTTTTAGAGACAAACTTTCAAAGCCTCAGCAAATTAAATATGTAGCTTACCCGTTTCTGAAAAACTTTTTTCGACTGATGTTGGGCGTAATTTATTCAGAAAAGCATAAAGTAGTCATAAAGCTAGATAGAAATTAAGGCAAGTTATAATAAGTGCTAAATATTTTGGACGTGCTTAGCATGCTTCTCCTAAATCTCTTTTAATCTAGCTCCTAGCTAGGTAGTACCACCTATTAAAAAACTTACGCCTTTGCATCCGTTAATGGATGATTTATACAGTATTCTCCGAGCGAAGTTGCCACTCTTGAAATACTGTATAGTGCCTGGGACAGTTGGTTTTTAAATGGCGTATGGTTGCCCAAGCACATACGGCATTCTCACAACATAGTCAGCCTAGTCCAGAGGAATGAACTGGTCAATACGTCTGGGGCCAACCATGTGCGGGTTTCCTCACGATGTTTTCCTTCACCGTTAGAGCATCCGTATAATGTACCTACTTGAGATCTGAAAAAGTCTCATTGGTACACGTCACAACCTGGGATTCGAACCTGCACTCTCTCGAGTGCGAACCAAACGGTCTACCCACTAGGCTACGGAGCTCTCCACCTCCGCCTCCACCTATACAATATGTCACTGAAATAACAACAATTTTTACTAAAAACAATCCATAACCGGACTACGTAAATAGAGAAGATGCATTTGTTTTAAATCAGCACAATTCTTATATTTTCCGAAGAGCAACATAACTATGGACAGAAAAATGCAAAAAGTAATTGCAGTAACTAGTACTATATTAAAAAGTTACAGGATTAAAAAAACGTCGATTTTTTAAAATTTAATCGCAAAACGAAAATTACTGTTCAAATCCTTGTTATTTTTGTTATTACAATGGTATACATAAACGCAGTATTTAAGTTAGTAAAATCAATTTTGTATTTATCTTCATTCATTTTTAACAGCTGTGACATCACTCCTGCTACATTATTTGTATAGAGCGTTGCACTCCAACAATGTCACTTTTGTGATGACTGTATTTCTTCAACGGTTGATCGTAGATATGAACATTTCCTGGCTTATTATGTACTTTTCGAAAAACCAATAAAAATAATGCATTTTCTCTATTATATAGCCTATGCTACCCGAGCTATTATTACGAATCTACTTAGTCTGGCCATAACTTAATACTGTTACAATTAAAAATAAACAAAATATTACATTTGAATTTGGAATCTGTCATTTTTATATGATTGTTCATTGGGTTTTCTCATTTTGGCGCCAATACATTGTACAATATTTTGCGATATTAAAATGAAGTGGGGTGATAAAAAGAACCGAATCGCTGTGATTGCATTACACAAAGTAGGTATGGAGCCAAATGCAATTTTAAAACTACATACGCTTGGTATTAGTAAAATTTTTGTGTACCAGGCTATTATTAGGTACATTGAGACCTCCCCTGTTTGTGGCAGAAAAAGATCTGGCTGTCCACGTAGTGTTCGTATGAAGAAGGTGGTCAAAGCAGTAAGAGTAACTCGAAGAATGCCTGTCCGAAACCAAAAGATTTTATCTCGGGAGATGAAGATAGCACCTAGACCCATGTCGCGTATTTTAAAAGATGACTTAGGACTTGCAGCCTATAAGAGACGTACTGGTAATTTCTTAACTGATAATTTAAAAAAGAATAGGGTGGTAAAATCGAAACAACTACTGAAGCGGTATGCAAAGGGAGGTCACAGAAAAATGTTGTTTACGGATGAGAAAAAATTTACAATTGCTCAAAGCTCTAAGGAAGCTTCCCAATTAGTCGACAGAGTGCAACGTGGGCACTATCCGACTTCAGTGATGGTTTGGTGGGGTATTAGCTATGAAGGAGTGTCTAAGCCATACTTTTGAGAAAAAGGTATCAAAACATCGGCACAAGTGTATCAAGATACCATTCTTTAGAAGGTAATGAAGCCCCTTAACAACACCATGTTCAAAACCAGGAATGGTCATTCCGGCAAGACACGGCGCCGGGTCATAAAGCTCGGTCTACTAGTCTTGGTTGGAAACGAACGTTTCGGGCTGAAGACTGGCCGTCGTCCTAGTCCCGATCGTAATCCGCTGGATTATGATTTATGGTCTGTGCTAGTTTGTGAAGGACAGAGACTTCGGACTTTTTAGTGTGTTTATGTTTTAATCTATAGATAACCCTTTAGGTATAATTTTACACTTTTATGTGCTACGTACTTAATTTATATAGATACTTATTTACTTTAGGCTAATCTAGGCTAGTTACACTTTTCAGTGTTATTGTGCATTTTAAGGTATTCGTGTTCGTGATTCGGGAACAATTAACATACAAATATTTCAAAATAATGTCAATTATCATCTTTTTGGACGGACGGACAACAAAGTGATCCTATAAGGGTTCCGTTTTTTCCTTTCGTACCTACGGAACCCTAAAATAGCTAGTCATAATCGTTGTAAAAGTTAGCTAATAATAATTAACCACGGTTTTTGTGTCAAGACCCCGCGACGCGCGCGCGCCCAAACGCGAACAATGGCCCACGTCACATCCGCGAACAATCGCGCACCGCTGCCAAGTGCCAACACCGATGGTTCTCGTTTGGTACCTAAGACTGGGAATAGACGATCTGGATCCCGGCGGGCCCGGGGAAATTCAGATCATTGAAAATATAACTCTGCTAGTACAATAGATTTTGAAAGTCGAACACGCGAGTGTCGAATCAAATGTCAATGTCAAATATGACAGCTCGGGGAGTTTTGCCAGGAATGTCAATCAGCTTCTAAATTTGTGTATTTCGGTTTTTAATGTGTGATATTGGTAGAATATTATCCATTTGTTATTCGTTGAACATGCACAAGTGTGGAAAAGTGATACAACTACAAAATGCGTGCTTAACCAAATTTAAAGACTTTTCATACAAACTTTCAACCTCTATTTCATAGCCTTTAAAAGTTGGATTGGAAGAAGTAGAATTTTTCAAAATCCCGTCTTAAAGTGCGCGCCAGATAAGTCTGCGGGCAGTCAAAATCCCCGGGCCGGACTACCAAATTTTATGTATACTCGTAGTGCGCGCCAGATAAGTCTGCGCATAGTCAAAATCAGATACTAATTTTTCCTATTAGAATTTAAAGCTTAGAACAAAAGAAAGTACTGTAATAAGCAAAGAAAACACCCCAGTCACGCGCAGAGTTATCTGACACGCACTCTAGTGTGCGTCTATAACATTGTAATTTTTTTTTAATGAAATATGGGGGCAAACGAGCAAACGGGTCACCTGATGGAAAGCAACTTCCGTCGCCCATGGACACTCGCAGCATCAGAAGAGCTGCAAGTGCGTTGCCGGCCTTTTAAGAGGGAATAGGGTAGGGGATTGGGCCTCCGGTAAACTCACTCACTCGGCGAAACACAGCGCAAACGCTGTTTCACGCCGGTTTTCTGTGAGCCCGTGGTATTTCTCCGGTCGAGCCGGCCAATTCGTGCCGAAGCATGGCTCTACCACGTTATAGCATGGCTCTACCACGTTATATTGAACCTCCTGTCCAAATTTTACGTTTCTACCATTAGCAGTTAGAGCTGTGCATACTTATAAATGTTTAGTTAGATGGATGTACTTCTGTTACCGCTGTAACAACAAGCACTAAAAGCAGAATACAATAATTGTCGTTTTGTACGGAACCACTCGTGCGCGAGTGCGACTCGCACTTGGCCGGCTTATCATTATCATTACATATTAGGTTGGGGAAAAAGTTTCTTCGCATTTTATATAAAAATTCAAAAGGTTTTTTTATAAAGTTTATTTACAAGTGACTAAAGTATATAGGTGCCATTTTGTTCGATAACTTTTTGCCATCTTGTTGGTAGGTACATGATCCCATTGCTATAAAATTTTTGGGGCTTCTGATGAAAAAACTGCGACAAGTGGTTTTGGCAGTCCTCTTGTGATGTCAACCTGACACTGCCTAAGGAATTCTGCAGCGACCGAAACAGGTGGAAATCTGAAGGTGCAAGGTCAGGACTATACGGCGGATGCATTACCACTTCCCAGCCAAACTCCCGTAATTTTTTCTGAGTGGCTAAAGATGTGTGAGGTCTAGCGTTATCATGGTGAAAAACCACACCCCTTCTGTTGATTAATTCCGGCCGCTTTCTCTCAACTTCTTGCTTTAATCTCATCAGTTGTTCGCAGTACAGTTCAGAATTGATGGTCCTGCCTGGCGGTAACAGCTCATAATGAATAATGCCCTTCCAATCCCACCACACACACAGCATCACCTTGTTGCGAGTTAACCCGGGTTTCGCCACAGTCTGTGAAGCCTGACCGGCCTTTGACCACGATCTTTTTCGCACGTTCTTGTCGTACGTGATCCACTTTTCATCACCAGTTATCAGCTTCTTCAAAAATGGTTCGGTTTCATTACGTCGTAATAAAGAATCACAAATGAGTACACGGTTCATTAGGTTTCTTTCAGTGAGCTCATGAGGCACCCAAATATCGAGCTTTTTTGTGTACCCAGCTTTTTTCAAATGCGCCAAAACCGTTTTGTGGTCAATCCCCAGTTCTTCAGCTACATCGTAACTACTAATATGCCGATCTTGCTCCACTTTTTCAAAAATGGCAACAGTTTTGTCCGTAACAGGGCGACCAGAGCGACGTGCATCTTTGATATCAAAATTTCCGGATTGAAAACGCTTAAACCAAATTTGCGCTACTCTCACAGATACTGCATTAGGTCCATAAACATCACAATTTTTTTTCGCGGCTTGTGTTGCATTTTTACCTTTTTTGTAATAAAATTTTAAAATGTATCGAAATTCTTCATAAGAATCACTCATTTTAACAATAAGAAAAACAAATGAAAATCTCAAATTTACCTAATTTGAATTTGGAATCGTCTTCTGTAAAATTAAAACTTTTTAATGATACCAAAATCAGCCAGATATAATTGGTATAGCCCAAGATATTTTATGACAAGTTCATACATACTATAATGCGAAAAGACTTTTTCCCCAACCTATTAGTATAAAACAAAGTCCCTTTTTTGTTTGTCTCTATGTATGCTTAAATCTTTAAAACTACGCGACGGATTTTGATGCGGTTTTTTAATAGATAGAGTGATTCAAAGGGAAGGTTTTTATGTATGTATATACCTAACATGCATAACATAATAGAGAAACACAGATAATTTTAGAGGTTTCTAATGTCCTAAATAAACATTTTTTTTTGCGCTTACATTGCAAACGCTGGCCGAACCCTACGAGATAGATTAAAATAATGTACTACAGTTTTGTTCATCTTAAAAAAGTTTATAAAAAAGTGCGCAATGGCATATGTCACATAGTGTTGCGACTGCACTGGGTTCGCGCTTCTGCATCGCGCTATTGAAAACGCTGGACGTATGTATAAGAGGCTCACGAATATTTTCTACAGCAGTAATTAAGATAAATTTCCCGCCAGACTTATTCATTAAATTCTTCTTTTGATGACTTCCGCCACTTCATGCGCGCATAAAGGAAAGCGGCAAAATGAACGGTTCCTCGCAAGTCCATTCTCGTGGTCTAATCTATATCATAAAAATCGGTCCAGTTATTTCGGAGCCTATAAACAAAAAAACCTTTCCTCTTTATAATATTAGTATAGATCATAATATACTCATCCTTTTAATATAATAATATATCGACGCGTCTTTATGATAGGGTCCTGTTTTTACCCATTCGGTACGAAACCCTAAAAACAATTTCAATATTGTATACAGAAGTATATAGCAGTGAGTAAATTATTTGCTGAAGAAGTTTTTTTCTCCAAGAACACTATTCCACGCGGGCGAAGCCGCGGGCAAAAGCTAGTATATTATGTAGTTGACAATTCTACACTGTATAAAACTAACTTTAGTAACTTTAGTAACTCGTTGATTACGGCGTTATTATGAAACGAGGCGGAAGTTGGCTTTGTCCGTACTCCACAGTGATTCATACACATTGCACAATGATGCAATTGTTTCACATTTGGAATTAGTGTACTGAACTATAGTTATATTGTAATTAGAACATAATTTGTACTGTACTAATATGTATAATAAATCGGTACGGAATACAACATCATAGGCACTAATACAATATTGGACCAATTCGAGCGCCTTTGTCGTTGGTTTAACGTTTACGAGAATACCTACCGTTTACGTTACAGTCAACTGTCAAGTCCCGATACGCTCAAACTGCCAAACGGTATTCTCGTAAACGTTAAACCAACGCCAAAGGCGTTCTGATTGGTCCAAACTCAAAGTAAAATGAAAGTCTACTTTAAATACGAGAATTGATATTCTGGTGTTAGTTATTTGTTGTAGAAAAGATACGTAATTTGTAAAAAAATCTATTTCCTAGCTATCACGGTTCATAACAGACAGACGGACAGCGAAGTCGCAGTAACCGGGTCCTGATTTTATCCTTTGGGTACGAAATAATACCTAAATAAGCAACAATACATAATCTCTTAAGCCCTATTCTGAAATGTTTGTATCCCGCTGTTGTCCCTGGGCCATTTGTGGGGCCTAGGCCTTGATCTGCATTATTCAATGCTTGGTTACATAACCTTGTCATAGAACGATCCAAATCGACCCAAAAGAGATGTTTGATATTGGGCCAGCTCTATGTACACCACATAGGTAAATAGGAAAAAAATATGGGAATTTCATAAAAATATAGAAAAAAATATTTGAAAAGGTTTTTTTATTGCGATAACCCAATTTTTAGGTCGATCATGACAGTTGCTTTGTCATGACTTTTGACGTACCTAGTTGACAATTTTAGGAAGCTCAGACGTCTTCTTGTACGTCATACGTCTTTCTTTATCAAGTCATGTCATTGTCAAAATGACATTCTTTGAATAATTCTGATCTGATGCGCCATGTTTTATTTTAGTGTGATTATTTGAAGTTAGTTTAAATGTGCATTGAAACGAAGTGAAATAAAATAAAGAATAGTAAACGGTTACCATATTAGCTACATTTACATAATATAGTGTTCACAGTGCTGGCCCACGCCTCATACATTTCTAAAACATCTCTTTTGCTAATTTTGAGTTCCTCTTCAACGGCTCAATCAATTTTTCGCACAATCGCGGACACATCACACACCGATTGCTTGTAGTTACGCAATCAAATTGAAAGCTTTCTATGTAGCTGCTTATCTATTCCACTTTCTTTAATCTGTGGTTTCCAGCAGATGTCCACCATTGCTTGCATCTTATAAAAAATATTTCGACTGTACCAAGATAATCTTATTAATAAGAATAAGAGAAAGGTCACAATATGATCGTCAGTTTAAAACAAGTGAAAAAAAGAAACAGATTTCTTTGGTTAATTTTTGGACATTCGTGATCCAAACCAAAAAGTTTTGTGAGTCCAGATACGAGTATCAGTCGTGAGTCCGGTCGAGAGCTTTTACGTAAAACTTAAAAAGGAATTTTACGTAAAACCTCACATAAAGTTATATATTTTCTGTAAAAGTAGGCGTAAGTTTGGGTCCAAAAATGTAAATTAAAAAGTGCTTTATTTAAATGATGACCTCCTTCCTCTCGCGTCTTCGCGAAAGTCTAACGATTTGTCGAACGCTTGGAGTGTTGAGAGCTAAGAGGGTCAGTTTAATTGGTCTATAACGGTTCGTAGCGCTACTTCTCACAGCTATGTACTAAGTTCAATATTACAGACTAGCTTTTGCCCGTTTCTCCGCCCGTGTAAATGCAGTATCCCCGAGATTACTGTACTTTTTCGCGATAAAAAGTAGCCTGTGTGTTATGTCCAGGGCTTAAACCTCTACCATACTAAAATTCATCAAAATCCGTCCAGTAGTTTTTGCGTGCATAAGTAACAAACATACATCCATCCATACTAGGGTTGCCAATCGTCCTGTTTTCCCAGGACATATCCTAGTTTTTGCAGCGTCCTGGGATGTCCTGGATAGTTTTAAAGCAGCGTCCTGGGTTCCTGGGTTTTTAAAGCGCTCTGACAAAGTCATGTATTTAAAAATTCGCGCGCCACTTTTACAAATTTTCTTTCTAATTTTATTTTAAATTCAAATACTTTTATGAAAAAATATGAATAGCGTTACATATAGTATTTCATTTAACCTATTTTCACTCCAAATTAATTTTACTGTTGCAACTCTATAACTGCGTTCTGTTTTTTAACAGAATTGTCCTGGTTTATCCGACTTCAAATCCTAGTTTTTTTAATTTGGGGTTGGCAACCCTAATCCATCCTCATAACCTTTCACATTTATAATAATAGTAGGAATATAGTATGGTCCCCTCCACTCCACTTTGTGCGGAAGGTAATCTCACTGGCGGTACTTTTTGTCGCAATAAACAGTAGCCTTTCGCTAGCCCAAATCGCTCTAATAGTTTCGAAATCTATTCAATGCAAACGAACAGACAATCGAACCTTTTCTCTTCAGTGTAGATAAAATACTGCTACGTTCGTGCGTAATATTGCTGATAGAATGCACCTTTAGATGCAGTAAGCAGTAAGCACTTTAGTGTTAATAAGTTAACCTTATGATTTGAACAAAAATTAAGTTTACTTGGTAAGTTGGCGCTAAGTAAATGTCTTTACTTATAACAGGCAGGACATTTCATGCGATTGACGAAAAAGTGTATAAGGCGAGTGTGAATGGAAGTGTTGGAAGGGGTAGAGACCTGGGCGGACGTTTCGATACCAAATCAGGGACGTCTTGAAAAAAGGCTAGGTCAAGAGTACCCTAAACCGAAGAGCATGTATAAAGGGAATAATGAAAGTGGACGAAGCGAAATAAGTATGTAAGATCGTGATTACAGGAAAGAGGCGTGATTATATGTATGTATGTACATTTCATGCCTTATGATCAATTTATAGCTTAATATTCTCTTCAATAATAACTCTATTCAAATAGTGCGAGTATTCTAAAATAGTGCGAGTTTTTGTCACTCGCCGTGAAGAAGTCAACTACAATTATTTGTATGGCATTGAATTAGTTACCATTGTTTGCCACTAGGGGGCGTTGTTTCGATTTTTGTAGATCCCTAAAATTTTTGTATGTGTGCGTGCGCACGAATTCAATGGCGCTGTTAAGCGATTTTAATAATAAGATGAATGCCTGACCAAGCGGCAACTTGATCGATAGTACCATATGCAATTCTTATAGAAACGCTCAATACTAGACTGAATTCTGAATTCCATAGATTCCAATGCAAGTTCACCATCCTTCAGTTATTGATTTAGAATAAGATTTAAATGGGTTTCCTATATTTAACCCCATTTAAATCCATCGTGTAGTTGATAGGTTCTATTGCATACTAAACAGTTATGTAACTGTTTTAGTATAGTTAAAGCAAGAGAGTAAAGATAATTAAGTAAAAGTAAGAAAACACAAATTTCCTCGTACCAGTAAAATTGTCGTATCACACTGTTTGTATAACAAACTCCTCCGAAACGGCTAGCTCGACCAATTTTTATGAAATTTTTGTGTATATTCCATAGGGCTTGAGCCTGAGAATAAGGTCGTAAACAAGTTTTTAAACCGACGAGTGTTAATTTATATGGCAAAACAACGTCTACCGGGTCAGCTAGTAAATAATATAAATCACGGAAACATCGTACACATATTTTATGTACCGCGTTCGGCGTTATGTATAAAGTGGCCGGTACCAAGCGCAATGGGGTCGTCGGCCCGCGGGTCAACGACCGCGAGCGTGAGAGTTTCAGCTCCGGCCGCTCGACCATGGAAAACTGACAATTGGGCCTCTTCTGGTGTGGTGAGTTTTGGGATTTTTGCGAATTGGGTATAGTGTGAATTGGGATTTTTGCGAATTGGGTATAGTGACAATTGGGAATTTGCGACTTAGACACGATGAGAATCGAATCTTTTGCGAATTGGTTTAGAGAATAATTGCTTCTGTCGCAAATTGGCATGATAAGAATTAGGACGCTTTCGTGTTAAATTTCGCTGATTTGGTGTCTGCAGCGCGATATTTGGTTTAATAAAAATACATCATTAGGCTTCTCTGTTTTATCCTTTGAGATAACTTTTAAATTTTGTCAATGAAGCCTTCTACTAAATCTATCTATATATCTTATTTATATAAAAGAAAGTCGTGTTAGTTACACTATTTATAACTCAAGAACGGCTGAACCGATTTAGCTGAAAATTAGTGGGGAACTATCTTAAAACCCGGAGAAGGACATAGGATACTTTTTATCCCATTCCCGAGGCATTCAAAACTCGAGAACGTGGAAAATTTTAGTCTTGAAATAATTGTGGAAGTTCAGGGAATGTTTAAACAGTGAGAAATATTGGAAAAGTTTAGGAAGCATTGTACGTGTAGTCGTGTAGTTATTTATTCATTCCAGTTCATATTTAAGACAAAACAACGTGCGTCGGGTCTAGTTTTAGTTAAAATTTTAGGTAATTCTCGATTGGGTTTTATAAGAATTCTAAACTAAGATAGTAGGTACGTATTTCTTAAAAAGGTATGTTTACTAGTTTCCTTTATCCCTTCAAGTGTTTTAGATCTCAAAACTCTGTAATTTTAATTACTAAAACTGGGCCTGCGACCTCCTTGAAGGAGCTCTGTTGGCTCTGCAAGCTTTATGTTGTAACCAATAGGTACGGTCGAGGTCAGATCCGGTGTACCACATTTCGACCTTATTACTTGGCAATAAGGTCGAAAAGTGGTACACCGGATCTGACCTCGACCGTACATTTGGTTTTACCGACGACGGTTTTAAACAACCTTTTACAACGTTTGGCTACCGGTCCGCCTTTGTTTGGGGTAGACCGAGATTATAAGCAGTAAAGGGTCCACCTCCTCCTCACGTCGTATTCCTCATTGCTGAGGGTCGTGATTCCCCCGCGGAATAATTTTGTTTGCGACTATTTTGCGCCATCTACAACGATCCTTTGCAGTATGGAGAGCGTCATGAAAGCCAGTGTCGAGCGCAGTGCGTACTTGGTCCGACCGTCGGATTAGACTTCGACCTTGCCCACGTGCTGTTCTAGGTTCTGACCATCCTTTCTTGCAATGTGGCCAAAGAACTCCAGAACCCTACATAGATGATAGTCTGGTTTTATTTTTTACGTGGTTTTTACGTTAGTACGAAAGGCGGTCCACGGTATTTGTAACATTTTTAGCCAACACCACATCTCAAAGGCATATCAATTCGGTCGTCAATTTTTTCAAAACTAAGGATGGGCTACGTATCTACATTTGGGATGTTACTACGTATGTTTAGGATGTGTTATGGTGCGCCGTGCTACAGCTGTCTTGTTCTGTTGTTCTGTGAACAAGAGGATGGAACGTTCTGTGTAGGTTTTGTAGCAAGCGTTAGCTTTAAGCTTAGATTAACATAAAAGTTTAATCGAACAATAAATGCCGTAAGAAAACTAAATAATACTAGCTTTTGCCCGCGGCTACGCCCGTGGCTTCGCGTAAACACAGTATCCCACGGGAACGCTGTACTTTTTCGGGATAAAAAGTAGTTAGTAAGGGATAATAAGTTACCAGTTCGTCACCCAAGTTTGGGAACATCCGCATTTTCGTCATCTCGAGTAGCATTCAATCAAAGATTTCAAAACTCAATCTTGATGTTTTCACCATACTGCAAATGTCAAAATGGCCCCAAAAATCTCAAAAGGGGGCCATTTAACTGGAGATACTTTTTGCCTCAACATGCCTCGTCTATAATATACCTATAATATATTGCATTCAATAGAATCTTACTTAAAAATGTAATTATTGTTCGAGCAATCAAGAAACAAAAATCGACCAACGAACAAAACACCGCTTATTTATAAAATTTACAATATAATTAGCCTAATTACAAATCGAGACGAAAATATAACGAAAATGAACGTTGACACAAGTGAGCCTGGGTACGAAAATAGCCCTAAAGACGTCGCGTCGGCCTTGTCGAGTTTACCAAGTTAGTACACAGATGGCGCTAGTGGTACTAAAAGTTATAAAATGTATATGATTTTCCTTCAGGTTATGTAACTATTTACTTGATAACGAGTTTATTCATCGCTTGTTTTTGTTCTTTATTATGTTATATTACTCATAATAAAGGTCATATTTTGCTAGAAAGCTTCATCTTATTGTGCGTTGAAAGGGTGGGTTTTGCTAAAACGTGGCAGACAATTTAACGTTAGGTTAGGTTAAAATAAGTGTTTTTATGAGTGTTGTAACATTATTTTGTAATGTCTATAATAACTTGTTCTACTTAATCTGATAATAATACCTACTTAATTTAAAAATAATAATTTTACATTCATTTTTATTTTCCTTACGTAGGTAGGTACCTAGGTACTTATTATTTTAGAACCTTATAGTTTTCAGAAATATGATGAAATGTTTTGTAATAAATACACAATAAATACAGTTAACAAGTAATAAATAACGATTTGACCTTCGACTTTGGTTTATCAATAATTAATGTTAATGACTATGTTTTTGCAATTTAAATCACTGAAACGTCTTACGTAATTAAAGATGCAAGATATTTAAACGACGCATTTTATGTGCGCCCGCGCAAGCTTTCATAGCAGATGCAATATATATCTGTATTATCTATGGCAGATGCGTTGTGAAGAGGCTCCTAAATAATTAATCAACAAAACAACAAAATGGCGGCCGGACGCGTAGCGTTTCTGAAAGCGTCTACGGGCTTTTCTCATCCCGCTCGCACGGTACGGCTACGTGGGCGTGTGAGAGGGATAGCGAGCATGTCAAGGTGACGTACCCTCACGCACACGCGCGCGCGCAAATTTCTGTGCCAATTTGCGAAATCCACGTTTGAAACTAGCTAATCATAATATAAAATAAGTTTACGACTATTGTTCTCTTTAACGCTTCTATGTTATGAATTTTGTGATATCATTGCTTAATTAACATTTTGTTCTTCTTTGTATATTATGTGTACCTAAGAGTCACGTCCTTAAAACAAATTATGTTTTAGTAAAAAGAAAATCTAACCTAGTTAGTTAACTGTGTAGGCGTAATCTAGTTACGAATTGCATTGTATAAGCAACTAGATGTTGCTCGCGACTTCGTACGCGCAAAAGTTAATTTCGCAGAAACCGTACATTTTTCCGCGATAAAAAGTAGCCTATGTCCTTCCCCGTGGTCTACTCTACATCTGTGCCAAATTTCATCAAAATCAGTCCTGTAGTTTCGGAGCCTATTCCATGCAAACAAACAAACAAACAAACAAACTTTTGCTCTTTATTATTAGTGTAGATAATATCATATTTTATTTTAAACGAGATGTTGCCTGTGACTTCGTGCGCGTAAATGGAAATCCCGGAATCGTACATTTTACATTGCCTATATCCTTTCCCGTCCGTGGTCTACTTTATTTCTCGTAATTTCGATGCAAAATCTTTCGTCTTTATATTGTTCGTATACATTACCTATATACGAGACTAGATGTTGCGCGCGACTTCGTGCGCGACAAAAGGAAATCTCGTGGAACCGTACATTTTGCCGCAATAAAAAGTAGCTTATGAAGGAAAGGACCCCGTGGTCTATTCTATATCTATGCCAAATGTCATCAAAATTTGTCTATTACTTTTGGAGCCTATTCGATACAAACAAACAAACTTTTCCTCTTTATTATATTAGTATAGATATAGCCTGTACCTTTCTATATTATCTAATCTATACAAATTCTTAATAACTTCTTTAACTAATTTTAAATTGTCATTGGTAATAGGTAACTAATAAGTCGTTTTGATATGCACTCTCATTGTTTACCTATTTGCTATTTAATATACATATTTACCTAATCACTAATGTATTTACGTACTAGTACAGTATTTAGGACGTATTCTTTATTTCCAACGATTTAATATAAAAAATAGGGTAATTCCAGGATACACGCCCCTGTGGTGTGAATGGGATAGATACCGCGATATTATTATTTTTTCTAGTTTTGCGAATGAATTATACACAGTACATCAATTTTGTTAATAAAAAATTACAATAATACAGTTTCAATGCAGCCTCGATATGCTTAAAAGTTGGTATTCTCATTTCTCATAAACGTGCAAATTCATTGTTAGTGAATTGCGAGTCCAAGTTAAATACGAGAATTGGGGTTCTGTTTCAATTTTTTATCGCAAGACATTTTCAGCTACTACTAAGTCGACCGTGTTTCATCTCTGTTGATTGCATGAGAAGGCAAAATGTGATCAAAGGTTTTCGGGGATTGTTGTCACGTTCCGGGGGAGGGAGAGGGAAACGTAAATCCAAAGGATGTATGTATTATGTCACAACATAAAGAGGTCTGCTAAAATCGCTAATACTCTTAAAGTATTCAAGAAAATGATTTTTACGTTTTTATAAATTGGTCAATGAAAACCCGACGTACGAGCTGGATTTTTACGAGATATGAGATTTAAAAAAGTGGGGCAACTCTCCTGTTTTTCCCTATTTATCTTACTAAATTGCAGCTCTTTTACTATAAGAATAGACGCAAGCAACTCGTTCTATGTCATTTTCTTATACGCTTTCCTCAGCCCACAGATAAGAGCGTTGATAAATAGGCACATCATTAATAAAACATAGATTGAATGTTCAGTTATATTTTGTCAAACGTTTTAATTAACTATTTATTTATTAACTTTTTTAAATTAAAAAATATAACTACATATTTACAACTTAGTAAATACAATAAGGCCTACTTGCGCAGATCGGTTAAAGCTAACCCTAGGTTAAAATATCATAAGTACGAAGAACCAGAGAGATAAGATGATATTTAATCCAGGGTTAACTTGAACCGAAATCTGCACAAGTGGGTCTTAGTGTAAACAAAATGGCGGAAGTGACGTTTCCCGCCAATTCTCCAGCCATCGCCATGACGGGAAACCACCGCCGCGCGCCGCTGTTGTATCACATCAATTATTATCTAACTGCCTTCATTAGGTTATGGAGAAACCAGTTCTTACTAAAAAGTAAAAACCGGTCAAGTGCGAGTAGGTTTCGCGCACGATGGGTTCTGTACAAAACGGCAAAAAAATCACGTTTGTTGTATGAGAGCCACCCTTTAATATTTATTTTGTGGGAATATTGTGGCAAGCCCCAAAGGAAGATCTCCGATCGAGCGAAGTGCTATGCTCGGTCAGGCCGAAGCCCACTGTAGTGGTTTTCAGATGTCGTATATATGTCGCCGATCTTAGAAAACTTCGATAGCGCGATTCAGGACTGTGCGCTGATTGGTCCGCCACATCACTCCCCCCTAAGACCGGAGGTCGAATTTTTTTTTTGAGTCTTCTGCTTAAGTCGCTTGTGCCAGAGAGTTCCAGTGAGTCGGTACTGTGCTGCTGCTGCACGGGCTCCAGTGAGTCGGAGTGTTGCCGTGCGGGGCCGATACTACGTGCTGACCAGGAGAGGTGTGCTCTGCTTGCTAACCGATCGTTGTAGCTACGTGTAGGGAATGTTATTATTCGACAAATTTTACTATTCGAATAATTCGAATAATGGCAAAACACTATTCGAATAAATTCGAATAATTCGAATAATACGAATATTAGTAATAAACTTCAAATACAAGTAATATAATGCGTTTATTTATACCTATATATTTAATAATATCAAAATGTGACATGTTTCACAAATAACTCTAAAAAAATCAACGTCTTTTTGATAAAAAAAAAAATCTTCTTTTAAGTTTCAAACTTAAAATACTAAATCGCAATTACTTTTTTAAATCTATTAACACATGAACTGGATCAGACCATGGATATGGTTGTCAACTAAGTAGTTTCTTCCAAAAATTAAGGAAAAAATCCTCTAGGGGAGAGAATTTTTGGGGTTTGTTTTAGAGGTTCGTATTTTATGGTTTTTAATTGAGTTAAGCTATTGATCGATTCAACATAGTCAATCGATTTAAAGAGTCAGACCTACAGTCTGACTTTTTAAATTAAACTTTTGGTAGTATAATTTAATGTATACCTATAAAGAACACGAATATTACAGAATATATTTTTATTATTTATATATCAGTTTGTTTAGGATTGGAGAGAAATATATTTGCAGAGTTGGAACACTGCACAGAAATCGGAATGCACTGTAAATAGTGCTCTGTTCTAATATAGTGCAGCTGAAAACTCTAAACACACGAGTATCATGCTGTCATAATTGTCTGCTCCAAACCTAATCGGTACATGTGTATATAAACCGTAATAAGTAAACAAGATAAACCGTCAAAATAAAAAGCACTCAAAAAAGATTTAATGTTATGTTATCATAACAAAAACTTTATAGTTGGTAAAAAGTGAGAGGAAAATCTTTAAAACAAAAATAACCTTTTCCATTTTGAAGTTATCCGTGTTTTTGGTATCTTTATGTTTTAAATTTTTCTTGAACGATGTGCCTTATTACAAAAAGGAAGTTAGAAAACAGTAGATTTAAAATTTTTATCATAGCCTGAAGAATGTGTTGATGGTTTTTCTGAAAGTAGGCATCAGTGCAGAAGTAGGCATCAGGCGTTGTACTGCAAGAACAGAGTGTGTCATGTTACGAACCGTTCAGAAGATGAAGCGACGGTACAAAGAGACTGAAAAATATTTGACAAGGCCGTGCAAGACTTTGGATTGAATGGCAGACTCAGCGCTCGGCAAGACCGTTCAATTGTTTCCACTT
Source organism: Glaucopsyche alexis (assembly GCA_905404095.1). Lineage (NCBI taxonomy): Eukaryota > Metazoa > Arthropoda > Insecta > Lepidoptera > Lycaenidae > Glaucopsyche > Glaucopsyche alexis. Next base: position 2,680,257 of record FR990060.1, read on the forward strand.
GTTGAAAATCAACACTTAAATGCAGTTAAGTTCAGAAACAACTTCTTCAGACCCGAGGGAACTATGTTACTGACGGCACAGTGAAGAAGATTTGCTTAAGTAATTCTGAATCCTTTAAGACCGAGGCGAAGGGCGAGTGGTCTCACCTCGAGACCAAACTCGAGAGCCCTAGTATCGAGTAGCAACACTGTGATACGTCCGTGAACACATACAAAAGGATGAACGAGAATGATCCAGAATTTTGGTCCCAGGTGAGTGGATTTACTCACTAACTTCACAAGTTAAAGTGAACTTCTAAAGGGAGGCTAAGTAAACGGTAGGGGATATCTTCAAGCTTACTTTTCAGATAGAGTCCAGTATGCTCAGGTATAGTATATATACAATGGGCTGGCATACTTTCAGGAATACGCGCTGAGTATGTGGCCACATAATGACAATTGGATCTCTACCCGGGGAAAGATATGGTCAAGAGATTCTTAAAGATTCTCTTTAATGTCCTCACCTCAACCCAATTAAGTATACCCTGAGAAGAGCTTAGAAGGCTAGTCAGAAACCGCAAATTATCACGTACAGTTAGTACCCTCACAGCACTAAAACACGCCCTGGTATAAGAATGGGAGAGAATATTGCATAATTCAGCTCTAAAACCTTTTCAGTATGACAAACCTCCTCCAAGCTGTTGTCAGGCCTCGAGGAGTTATTCAAAACTGCAATTTTATATAACATGTAAATGTAGTCTTTAAGACTAAGATTAAAATGGTTAATTTTTGTTTAAAGATAAAAATAATATACTGATATATATATAATTTATTACTTTTAAAGAAAGCTGATAAATCTTGTTATAATATTTTGAAAAGTATGAAATTTGAAACGATTTGTACTTAGTTTTGCAGGCCAGTGTAATACTGTAATAATCAACTTAACAGGTATCCTTTATCGTTTCACTCTGTTCGTCCATCTGTCTCTCTTTCTATCTGCTCTTCTAGCTATATTGCGTCTAGATATCGGTTTTGGTTTAATAAAAAAATATAATTTTATTATATAGTTATAAACATATAGAAAGCCATCCCGGGTTTCCATACATGTGAAGTGTGTGTTGAATATTATGTCTTTTAAAATAAAGGAAAAGTTTTGTACATGACATTTACGAAGTCAACCATTTCCAAGTAATCGGCCTCCAAATTGGTTTCACCCTCCTCTGTCATTTCTGAACTATAAAGATTAGGAACTTACAATTTTCCATGCCGGTAGATCATGGTAAATTCTCTTTAGGAAAGTTATTTTAAACGAAATCGAACAGTAAGATTAAGAAACAAAATCGTATAATGCTTTATAGTAACAGAACCCTCCTTAGACACGTCTTAACACGCTCTTGGTTAGGTTATTTTGACAAGCATGTGTATACACACATGCTTGTCAAAATAACCTAACCAAGAGCGTGTTAAGCGAAAGCTTCAGCGAAAGAAATCCATACGGATTTCTTTCGCTGAAGCCTGTAGGTAATATTCACCTTAAATATTATTTTATTTAAAAACAGCTTTGTATTCTTTCACAAACAGTGTAGTAAAATCTGTTTTAGGGTATTATTGACGATAATATTAATAAATAATAAAAGTAATGTATTAAATAACGAAACATTCCGGTTTATAGACAAGTTTATTACTATTATTAACATATTTTTGATAAATAAATAAAATATTTTTATTATTCGTTTTATTCGAAATATTCGAATATTGAACCCAGTCATATTCGAATAATGAAATCGTCGAATATTCGAATAAAACGAATATTCGAATATTCGAATAATATTCCCTAGCTACGTGTGACGACCAGGAGAGGTGCCGCGTACTCTGTTGCTGATCGTGTAGCTACTTGTGCTGACCAGGAGAGGTGCTGCATGCTCTGCTTGCTGACCGGTCCGTGTAGTGGACTGCCCATTGAAGCCGATGAGGGTTCGACCAGGCCGCGCTGCCTTGCGACTGGTGGTCGAGGTACCCGAAGAGGCTGAAGCTGGCTGGCGTGGTGCGGAGGGGTGGGGAGTGATGATGATGATGTCCAGAAGGAGGCGTGTTCTGTCGAGGGTCACCAATGTGGGAATATTGTGGCAAGCCCCAAAGGAAGATCTCCGACCGAGCGAAGTGCTATGCTCGGTCAGGCCGAAGCCCACTGTAGTGGTTTTCAGATGTCGTATATATGTCGCCGATCTTAGAAAACTTCGATAGCGCGATTCAGGACTGTGCGCTGATTGGTCCGCCACAATTTTATTCTGTTTTGAGTATTTGTTGTTATAACGGCAACATAAATAAATCATCTGTGAGTATTTCGACTGTCAAACTATCACGGTAAGGAGACACAGACGGACAGACAGACAGACAGCGAAGTCTCAGTAATAGAATCTCGTTTTTACCCTTTGGGTACAGAAACATAAAAAAATTACACTCTATTTGAGTTACATACCTAGTATAATTCATGAAGACATACTATTTTCTTGAAGTCAAGTCGAGTTAAAGAGTACAATAGTATGTAGAAGTAGCCTTGCAGGCAGTTGCAGGCGGCCACGTCATTCCCAAGGTGTGCGGTCATTCATGAAATCATTATGTTTAAATAGGCTTTAGCACCCCAATGTTAAGTATTATGTCATTACACATAGATATATAATATTAAAAAGAGGTAGATACGTTATAAACGCATAAAAATGAAGAGTCGAATTGGCCCGAGTCGGGCCAATTTTGGTTAGTGTGCTCCGCGAGTAATAGCGTGTTTTGTGTTACTATGCGACGTTGACACATTGACAGCGTCCCATGTCAATGTGTGTCGTGGCACAGAAATATTGTTAGTTTTGTAAGGATATAACGTATCTATGTAATAATTAATCATTACATATGAAATTGGCGTTTTCATATGGAAAGGAGGAACATAAAGTCGTTTTTTTTAAACATAATAAATTTATTTAATCAAAGTATATACATTGCTATATATGCACTTTTGCCATCTCATAGGGTTCATTGTTTCTCTTCCTAAAAAAACATTCGGACAGGAATCAATAAAATCTTTGAAGTCGCTTTGGACTGCCCCATCGGAGTTGAATTTTTTCGCTTGCAAGAAGTTATGCAAATTTCGAAAAAAAAAAATGAATATCTGTTGGAGCAAGGTCCGGGGAGTACGGTGGATGTCTTAGACATTCCAATTGAAGCTCATCTAATTTGGTAGCCGTCTGTTGTGCAGTGTGTGGTCTAGCGTTGTCCTGAAGCAGCAGTGGCCGAGAGCGAATGACCAACCTCGGTTATTTAGCAGCTAGCTTTTCCATCTTGATTTGCAGTTGCTGGCAATAGACATCTGCCGTAATCGTCTGGCCAGATTTAAGAAAGCTGTAGTGAACGACACCGGCACTAGTCCACCAAACGCTCACAAGTAACTTTTTTGAGACAATTTTCGCTTGGGCAGGGTTTGGCTGGTTCACCAGGCTTCACCCATTGCGATAAGCGTTTCCGATTATCGTACAGGATCCACTTTTTATCACAGGTAATGATTCGATTTAAAATCCCTTCATTATTGTGCCGGTTGAGTAATGTAACGCAGCAGTCAACGCGCGTTTGTCGGTTTGCTGCACTCAATTCATGAAGTACCCACCTTTCAACCTTTTTACCTTCCAGATTTGCTTTAAGTGGATAATAACAATGTTATCACTAAGACCGCAGCCTGCAGCTAACTCGGACGTGGTTTGCGATGGATCTGCTTCCACATAACCTTCAATGCTTCATTATCAACTTTGGTCTCCGGACGTCCACGGGGCTTGTTCTGCAGGTCGTAATTTCCAGAACCAAAAACGCATTGTGTTTTCTTTTGCGACACGGCCGCCATACACATCATTAATCCTTCGAGCCGTTTCTGCAGCACTGGTGCCACGGTGGAACTCGTATTCGAAAATAATACGATATTTCAAGTTTTCCATTTTTTAAACAGAGTGACGCAAGGAAAAAACCAAAAGAGGAAAAAACAAATTAATTACGGTTTTCGAAACACAAATGCATGAGTCAATAGCGGTATAAATTTGAAATTTGAATTCCTAACCAAAGAAGATATATTTGAAATCTAAGTGGCAAGTACGACAAAACGTCAATTTCATAATTATGTAAGCACCTAATATATCTACTTTTTTATTGATTGAAAATGTTTTTCATAAAAAATGCCATATCAATAATACAGAACATAACCTAATATTTTAGCTACCCTTTTATAACCGCCTCCTTTTTTTGAAAGTCGGTTAAAAACTCACACTTAGCTCTCATTCAATGTTAGAACGGGACAGACAGATCGAAAACCGTAGCGTTAAACGTCATTTTAATACATTGGTGATATTGGGGCTTATTAGATTGGAATTATATATTTAATTTAAATATATTGTAATTTAATAAATTGTAAATAATAAATTGTAATAAAATGTAATTTATATTAATTTAATTTAATAAGGTTATAAGATGATACAGTCGGGAATGATTTAGTTCCTGCTGTCACCGTGTTAAGGCTCGACGTAGATCTCGGTCTCGGTCGAGCCTTACACTGCGTCATACCCTTTCTTGCCAAGGTAGAGGTGGGTGTACACATTTTTTTTCTATATCTAAATGTATAAAAGGCAAACCTGACCGACCCATCTATCAACGCACAGCTGAAAACGGATTTTTTTGCTTGACGGATTGCTAAACGGATTTCACTGTGGCATACAGATTGTTGTAATGATGTAGGCATCCGCTAAGAAAGGGCTTTTGACAATGTTCCCCCTAAGGGGATGAAAAATGGGGATGAAAGTTTGAAATCTAATTTCACGCGGGCGAAGCTGCGGACAATTAATGCTAGTCATTCGCTAAAGATACGAATATGTACTTTTTTCTTCGCACTTTGGTTACCAACAAAAGCCAACCAAACTCGGTGAAAATACGAGCGAGATACGAATTAGTTCCATAACAAGACGCTTCAAAGTTTGCCACACGCAGTTCTATTGCAATCAAAATACGTTTAGAAAAATGCGTCAATATTTGAAAACGCGTCATAGCTTAGAGGTAAGATATAAAGGTTTTCCTCGTACCGTACCTACTATAGATACGTACTTAATATAGCATTAAAATTTTAGATACCGAATTAATTATCAAACAAAACTACCCTCTTATTCATAATAATATTTATGGGACTGACTTGGACGTAGAAAACCTTTTTTCTACGTCTATGACTAATTAGCAACAAATTTATCTGTGTTTGGAATGGGTAGAAGGTAGTTCAGGGTGTGAGGGTCGATTCTGCGAAATAAATCCTACAATAACACAGTTACGAATTACAATACTTTCCCGATATGACAAATTGGTGTTGCAATATTATTATAATTTATAGCTGTTGCCCGCGACTTCGTCCGCGTTAATTCCTGTTATTATGATCGCGATTAAGATGTTTTCAAAAGAATATATTTTAAAGTACTACTGCTTATAATGCGATTCAAATGAGAATAGGATCGAGTCGGCGCCATCTTGTTTTGAATTTAGACTGTTATGATAGTTTTTTTTTTTTTTTTGTTATAATATCTATGGACGCTTCACACCACGTCAATCTGGCCCCGTGCTAAGTATCCGAAGAACTTGTGTTACAGGTACCAGACAACGGGAAGTATATTTAATACTTTTATACTATACATATATTTAAGATTTTTATTATATTATACACATATTTAATACACATCCATGACCCAGGAACACAGAAAAACTTTTTGTTCCGTCGGCAGGATTCGAACCTGCGACCTCCGGCTTCAGCACCAAAGTGCTGAACCACTGAGCCACAGAGGTCGTCGAGATTTATGTTTAGATAATTGATTACTATTTATTGTTTTTATTTAAATTCGATACAAGACTATTAATATTTATATTATGCACATAAGTTTTTCTCAAAATCGCACTTTTCAAGTGATATTTGACAGAAAAAGGTAATTGACGTTCCTATTCTCATTTGAAACGCGTTATACTACCTAATTCTGCGTAAATTATATTTTTAGTTTTATTTTATTGTGGCAGAAGAACAATATTATGAAGAATTGAATCTAGCGTTTACGCAGCGCACGCAATGGAAGCCCTCGAATATGAATAATTTTCCCCATTTTTGCAACATTTTTCACCGATGCTTCGCTCCTATTGGTCACAGGCCACAGCGTATATATATTTATATAGCTTAAAGCCTTCCTCGACAAAAAAAACTATCCATCACAAAATAATTTTTCAATTCGAACCAGTAGTTCCTGAGTTTAGCGCGTTCAAAGAAACAAACTCTTCAGCTTTATAATATTAGTGGTGTAGCAATATTATAATTTACTAGCTGTTGCCCGCGGCTCCACCCGCGTAAATACAGTATCCCTCGGGAACCGAACGGGAAACGAAACCCTTAAGGCCCCCACAGACGAGAGGCCGATCGTTTCAGTTAGAACTGACGGCAGTTCGGCCTGAACGGATTCGAGCACACACACGGAAATAATCGCATCCAACCCAATTTACGTCAGTTCGGCCTGATCGGATTCGGGCCCACACACGGAAAAATCGCATCAGTCCATTCTGGTTGGCCGCGCGCTACGGTCGTGTTTATCAATTTTGTATTTAAACACCGCGAAAACTCATACAACCCTTGTACACGATATACGCCCGCACGGCCGCGGCTCGGGCAAGAACTGAAGCGATCTGTCCACACACGGTCCGGACAGGCCGCGCGTTCAGGCCGCCCGGTCAGGCCAGAATTAATTTTGCCAACTTAGTTATTTTACAAAATTTTACTAAATTGAGTATTTTATTCCCTCCGTAGTAGAAATTTAGTTATTAGTAGTGATTTAGTAGGAAAGAGCCAGACAGTAATCATAATTATGCAAAATGGCCTAGCTTTTACACAAAAAAAAAACTTATCATAATAATTAGGGCATCGAGACCGGTTTTACCCGAAACCGAAAACCCGGGAAAACCCGGGTTTTCGGGCCTACAACAAAACCCGGTTTTCAAAATATTGAAAACCGGTTTTCGGTTTTTTCGAGCTTTTTTTCATTATGAAATTCTACAACAGTTTATAACAGTTACAGTCACAAACCGAACATTATAGTGGCTTGTGATTGTCAATGTAGAATTTTAGAACAATAGTTATAATGTTTTCATGTTGTATGTAGTACATTTGGGGGCACGCCAGTGTCCCCGCCCCACCAGGACGTGTGAGCGAAGCGCAAGCGATTCGTCGATTTTTTGGACCTTCATAACTTGGTATAATTTATTATTCGGTTCCATCAGCGCTCAGTGCGAATTGCTCTCCGTTCCCATGATACCAAAAATCGAGTGGGCCTAACGGAATCCGTCCCATTGTGTTAAAAATGTGTGCTCCAGAGTTGGCACCGGTCTTAACGCATCTTTTTCGGCTCACCTGCTCTTATGGCATAGTCCTGGTCCATATCTTAGTAGACAGCTTTGGTGTGCTATCGCCTGCCCTGTTCATACTGCATATCAATGATAATATTATTATGTGATGACGACAGTACGGGTGATGCCTTATATACAGGTCGCCCGAACATCTCTCGGCAAAACGTCATTGAGAGTCGAAACGAACTTGTCTCTCAAATTAAGAATTCATTGGAGAAGATCTCTGAATGGGGTAGACTTAACTTAGTCCAATTCAACACCTCTAAGACACAAGTTTGCGCGTTCATCGCTTATAAGTTACCGATGGTCGTATGTCCTCGTTTTGAAAGCATACCCATAACTGTCTCCTCCAACATTGGAATACTTGGTGTTAGCATATCGAGCGAGGTCTAGTTCATCTGGAGGGCAAGGCCAAGTTAGCCTCCAAGAAGCTTGGTGTTCTGAACAGGTCAAAGCAGTATTTCAGTCCGGTCCAACGCCTACAACTCTGTAAGGCGCAGGTTCGGCCTCACATAGAATATTGTTCTCATCTCTGGGCAGGAGCGCCAAAGTACCAGCTTCTCCCTCTGGATCGTATCCAACGAAGGGCCGCTCGAATTTTCGACTGCCATAGTATTTCAAACGGGCTTTACTCCTTAGAGCTACGTAGAGATGAGCATCGCTCTGCATCATATTATATCGGTTATATTACGGGGAGTGCTCCGAGGAATTGTTCGGACTTATACCTGCTGCAACTTTTCGTTATCGTTCGAAGGGACAAAATATTTATCATCCTCATCACCAACTGTCGCCAACAGTATTTCCGGACCATTACGACCTGCACACCTTCAAGAAGGCAGCATATTCCCTCCTAAAAGGCCGCAAAGGCACTTCTGTTTCTACACGCTTTAACTCTACAAGCCTAACTTTACAAACTCTACACTTTAGTCAAATTATGTGGCATGGCCATTTCGTCAGGCAACGTATTTTGACTAAGGTGTAAAGTTTGTGAAATTATTAATTACTTTACATGAAAATGATTATGGTGGGATCACATTTTACCAGTATTACGTAGTTACAACAGAAAGCAGCTGATAAAAGTTAATTTTAGGACATTCCTAACAAAATTCTACAAAATCAACAAAAAACCCGAAATACCCGAAAAAACCCGGGTACCCGGTTTTGAAGATGACTGGGACCGAAAAACCCGGTTTTTTAAAATATGGCCGGTCTTCGATCCCCTAATAATAATGTGTGGATAGATAAAACCAGTTCTACTGGTAAGGGAAAATCAAACCTATTGCGTAGGGAATTGAACACACTTTCGCCGGGTGAACTTAAGCGCAATATTACTATGGCTGAAATGGCAAGTCAAGGAGAATGGAAGGATTGTGAGAAGAAAGGTGAATGGATAACTGTGCGTAAAAAGAAAGAAAGATATTTAAATCGCTTTTCTGGAGAAAAAGGTACCTGTACAGAGTCAGAAAAATTTAGAGCCGCTGATATTTCGGTACCGTTATTTATAAATAATGTACATAAAGAAACTCGGGAGGAAGACATTATCTCATACATAGAAAATAAAACAAAAGTTAACGTTTCACTCTTTAAGATTAAAACAAAGCAGCCCAGAGATTATCATTCATATAAAATTTTCGTGCCTAAACATAAGCTTAGCGTGTTTATGGACTCAAACATTTGGCCTGATGGTATATCTTTTCGTAGATTTGTTGAATTTCGTAATAGGAAAGTCGAAAAAGATATAGCTAATAAAGTACACAACTTAGTTAAAAATGGCTAATAATAAAAATACATCACTCATAACTTTTAACTGCAAAAATATTAAAAGATCTTTGGAATGTGTGAAAAATCTAAGTCAAACAGTGGATATTATTGCGTTACAAGAAACCTGGCTGCTGCCTCATGAAATATCGGAACTGAGTCGAGTGAATACACAGTTTAGCTACTACGGGAAATCAGCTGTTGACACCTCGCAGGGTATATTGCGCGGACGACCGTACGGCGGTGTGGCCCTGCTGTGGAATAAAAAGAAGTTTAGGTGTGTTTCTGTAATAAAATGTGAGAGTGATAGAATTGCGGCAATTAAAATATCTAGTGCAGACCGAGAATTTCTTGTGTTTAGTGTGTACATGCCAACGGATTGCTCGGAAAATTTATTAGAGTATGTACAGTGTCTTAGTGAGATTGTAGCAATAATTGAAAACTGTAATGTAGAATCTGTGTATATTTTAGGGGACTTTAATGCTCATCCTGGAGAAACTTTTGGAACTGAATTGTTAAATTTTTGTAATGAGCAGAAATGGTGTTGTGTTGACATTAGTATGTTGGATCCTGATACGTTTACTTTTGTTAGTGAAGCACACGGCAGCAGAAGGTGGCTGGATCACTGCTTAATCACTGAGTCTGTGCGACGGACGGTGGTCTCAATTAAGGTACGATACGATGTTTACTGGTCAGATCATTATCCACTAGAAGTTCAGTGTAACATTTATACAGTAGGGCCAACACTTCAGTTGCCGTGTGCGTCTAATAACAAAATCATATGGGGCCATAGAGAGAAAAGTCAAATAGAGTTATATACTAAAATTTGTAACGAAAAACTTAGAGAAATTGACTTTCCTCATAAATTAGGCCCATGTTGTGATGCGGCATGTGACAACAAAAGCGAAGAACATTTAGTTCTCATTGATAATTTATATTTTAAAATTATAAACACTCTGCAAGATGCCGCTATACACAGTTATAGGGGTAAAGGCTGTAGTAGTAGGAAGAGACGTCACATTGTGGGATGGAACAAATACGTCAGGGGCGCTCACCGTGATGCTAGACAAAAATTTTTGAACTGGGTTCGGTGTGGTCGACCGCGAATTGGTAATATTTATGCGGATATGCGCGAGTCTAGATTAATGTTTAAGAAAAAATTAAAACACTGTGAAAATAATCGAGAATTGATTAAAATGAATAATATAGTCTCAAAACACAAAAATAAGGACTTTCGAGGATTTTGGCAGCAAACAAAAAAGATGACACTTAAGTCTAGTGTCCCGGTGAGTGTCGACGGTATTAGTGAACCTAAGGATATAGCCAATATGTTTAGGGCTCACTTTTTTGTCAGAGATGTAACGCTACAGTCAAATGAAATTGTTCATGCTGAGGCAGTCGTGGCTGGCAGTTATGAGCGAGTTACTGGTAAAGAAGTTTTATCAATCATTAAACAAATGACCAGAGGAAAATCACCGGGACACGACGGTCTCAGCATTGAACATTTCTTGCACGCGGGCCCTCATCTACCTAGGCTTCTAGGAATGTTATTTACAATCTGTAAAAGACATTCCTATCTGCCTAAAGATCTTATGAGAACTATTGTGGTACCTGTGGTAAAAAATAAAACTGGAGATATATCAGAGAAAGCTAACTATCGGCCGATCTCACTTGCCACGATCACGGCCAAGGTGCTGGATGGTTTGCTTGAGAGACAACTTAAAAATTTACTCGTATTGCACGACGCGCAGTTTGGCTTTAGGTCGAAGTTATCCACAGAGTGCGCGATTCTGTCTCTCAAGCATATCATCAAGTACTACACTGACCGAAAAACATGTGTATATGGCGCTTTTCTAGACTTGTCGAAGGCATTTGATCTGGTAAGATACAATGTTCTATGGTCAAAGATGGGCAAGTGTGGTGTGCCGTCTGATACAATAAATATATTCAAATATTGGTATGGACACCAGATAAACCAGGTCAGATGGCTTGGACATTTGTCGAACGAGTATAGGTTAGAGTGTGGTGTGAGACAAGGTGGACTGTCCTCGCCTAGTCTATTCAATCTCTATGTGAATGAATTGATTGATGAACTTAGCAAAACACAAGTTGGATGCTCACTAGACGGTCACTTTGTCAATAGCATAAGCTACGCGGACGATATGGTGTTGCTAAGTCCATCAATCTCTGCTCTCCGGAGACTGATTAGTGTATGTGAGGCTTATGTAGAGTCGTACGGCCTTGTCTACAACGTCCAGAAAAGTCATTTGGTAATTTTTAAATCAAAGGGACGTAACTTAGACTCGGTACCGACTGTAACGCTGAATAGAGTGGCTCTTACAAGGGTATCGTCTTTCAAGTACCTCGGTCATGTGGTAACTGAGGACCTGAAAGACGATAGTGACATCGAAAGGGAGCGGAGGGCGATGGCAGTCCGATGCAACATGTTGGCTCGCAGATTTGCGCGGTGTAGTACGGAAGTAAAAATAACTCTTTTCAAAGCATTTTGCCAAACTATGTACACGTGCAATCTGTGGGTCAACTATACGCAGCGGGCTTACAACGCTCTCCGAGTCCAATATAATAATGCACTAAGAGTGATGTTGGGGCTCCCGCGATTCTGTAGCGCATCACATATGTTTGCGCAAACTCATACTGATGGCTTTCAAGCCGTCATAAGAAAGAGAGTTGCTTCATTGATGAGCCGAGTCCGCACGAGCACCAACACCATTCTTACAGTTATAAGTGATAAATTTGAGTGTCCCATTTTGCGCCATTGGATACATATACATGCACATGTGTCTAGTGCCGCAAACAGGCACAATAGATATTTAAATTAAGCTGTATTTATCGTTTTCACCTACTAACATAGATTTTTTAAGCTTAATAAACTGTAATTACTAACAAAATATGGACTCAGTCTGAAATAAATGCTTTATTATTATTATAATAATAATACATTCGTCCGTAATTTTCTTAAAACTACCCGTTTAATTACTATATAGTATATACGTAATATTTGCTAGTATATTTTAATTTAATGGTAATATATTTTATAGTAAAATTCAATGAATGAAAAAAAAATATTATAACAAAACCTAAAATGCAATGGTTTTTGGGGGCTTCAGGAATGCCTAAGTAGCTTCTTTAGTAGTTTTTTAGTACTTTTTAGTAGAATTCAATACGAGTTTAGTAGTTTCACAAAAACAGAGCTGGCAACACTGGAACGAATCGCTTCAGTCCGTACGGCCGACTGACGCGATCTCGAAATTGCACACAGACGATACGATTTTGCATCCGTTCAGGCCGAACTGAAGGCCGACCGGACCATGTATGGGGCCCCTTATAGGATCACTTTGTTGTCCGTCCGAATGTCTGTCAAGACCCTTTTTTCAGGAACGCGTGGAGGTATCAAACTGGAATTAACATCAAATACTAAGATCTACAGTCCTTTGGAGCTGTGAAAAAATCAATATTCTAAGCCAACGCAATCAAAAGATACAGCCGTTAATGCTGCAAATTTCCGATCCGAATTATTTAGGCGAGTGCGTGCCGCGTGGTTAAAACTGTGGAAAATTAGCTCGCTGTCAGCCGCGCCCGGTGTTCGTTCGCGAGGGTTAAGGGAGGGAAAAGGGCGTGCTGTTTCCCGCGGTCCGACCTCCGTGTGAAGGGCGCTTATGAACTTTGATGCGTCGCGTGGGTAATGGGTATACATTTTAGAGTTCTGAGAATAATTTAAACCCGCCAAAAACATTTTCATGTAAAGTGATGTCAAGACCATATGATTCACACTGTCAAAAAGCTGTCAGATCTCATGTAAAACCAAGCATCTGACTCTACCAAACTTCTAACTCTACACGCCTTAACTCTACAAGCCTAACTGTACAAACTCTACACCTTAGTCAAATTATGTGGCCCGGCCGTTTCGCTACATTCGCTTGGGCGTAAGGTGATAAATGTAGTTTTTCTGTTACAATATTCTTCTAAGAACGAAACGGCAATGCCACATAACTTGACTAAGGTGTACAGTGTGTGCAGTTAGGCTTGTAGACGGCCATAAGTGTAATACCTTTTTTTTTAAATTAAATATTAGGTCCTTAGTCTTTACACATGAAATTGGCGTTTTGTCGTACTGGCCACTTTGGTCTCAAATATATTTTCTTTGATTAGGAATTCCAATTTAAAATTAAATACCGTTATTTAATTTTATTTCGAAAACCGTAGTTCATTTGTTTTTTTCCTCTTTTTGGTTTTTTCTTTGCGTCTCTCTGTTTACAAAAAGGAAAACTTGAAATATCGTATTATTTATAGCTTCATCAGTTTCTAAGAGTGAGAAAGACGTTATGTTAGAGCTGCACGTCAACTGGCAATACGATTGACCGCTTTGACTATGCGCTTTTGATAGACGTTATATTGATAACGGACGGACTATAACGGACGTTACTATAAAAAAGATAGACATATACTGTCGCGGATATTTTTTTAGATCATTTAAAGAGGAATAATTCTTTCACACATAATATTTTTAGTTACGCAACGGTAGGCCTCAAATATGAATAATTTTCCCCGTTTTTGCAACATTTTCCCCTGACTCTTCGCTCCTATTGGTCGCAGCGTGATGTTATATAGCCTAGCCTTCCTCGATAAGTGGACTATCCAACACGAAAATAATTTTTCAATTCGAACCAGTAGTTCCTGAGATGAGCGCGTTCAAAAAACAAACTCTTCAGCTTTATAATTTAAGTATAAATTATTTATTTACAATATTTAAAGATTCTAATTCTGACGGATCATTTTTTTAGCAAACTTGAGAATGATTCATGTTGCTTTGTAGCGTACGATATGTCCTTAATATATTTCCAAATTAAGTAGCTTACTATTATTTCCAGTGCGTTCCAAACGGTTTGTCGTTAGATTTGTCTGACGTGACGTTTAAAATTATTTCGGGTGTTATCCTTAAGACGTCAACATGGCTCGGGCTATTTCGGGGTCATTTGTACAGTGTCGCCGTAGTTATATACTTAAAGGTGTCGCCCCTGCCCAAAAGCGCGCGTTCCTTATACGTTCATCCTCTACGCGTTGGAAATACGCCGCGTGCTCGCTCTAAGGGCTGCATTTTTCTTAGATTTTTTTCATGTCCTATTTCTGTTATCAAATATTTAAGCGTAGTTTTGCTGACCCGAAATTTTTCCTTGAACGTAAAATGCCACGTCAAAAGTAAAGTTTATCCTTCTACGAAAAACTCGCCGTTGCCGTTCAACTACAATTATAATTCATCATCACTACTACCACTAAGATTTGTTACTGTCATTGTTAGTCCCTTATGACATTAGTAGTGTAATTTTCTGACTAGTGTAGCATGGTCTACACAATCAAATGCTTTGGAAAGGTCGCAAAAAACTCCTAATGCATCCTGCGCCTCCTCCCAAGCCTCGAATATACTACAGAGAAGCTTGATGCCTGCATCTGTAGTAGACCGACCTTTGGTAAAACCGAATTGTGTAGTGTGCAATAAATTATTTGTGAGGACCGGAGAGGACCACGGAGGCGATAAGAAAGGACGTGTAGGCTTTTAACCAGAAGGTTGATTCTGCTAATGAAATTCTGCAGTAATACAGTTTGGATTAACTGGATTGTTCCAGTCTCGATATGTTAAGACTGCAAAATGGTATTCTCGTCAACGTCAATCCAACGTCAAACCCGTTTTGATTGGTCCAAACTAAAAAAATCAGTTTATGATATCATGACCTTCTTACTAATGTGTAAGTTTGTGAGGATGTATGGATGGATGGATGAATGTTTGTTACTCTTTCACGCAAAAACTTCTGAACGGATTTCGATTAAATTTTGTATGGTATATAGTACTTTAGGCTCTGCATTAAACATAGTCTACTTTTATCCCGAAAAAGTACAGTGTTCCCGCGAGATACCCGATAGTATATTACCGGAGGCCCAATCCCCTACCCTATTCCCTTCCCTACCCTCCCCTATTACCCTATTCCCTCTTAAAAGGCCGGCAACGCACTTGCAGCTCTTCTGATGCTGCGAGTGTCCATGGGCGACGGAAGTTGCTTTCCATCAGGTGACCCGTTTGCTCGTTTGCCCCCTTATTTCATAAAAAAAAAAAAATGCGGGCGGAGTCGCGGGAAAAAGCTAGTTCATTTATAATTCAATAATATTAAAATGAATGTGTAAGTTAATTACGAGAATTGGGGTTCTGTCATAGACGTAATCTATACTAATAATATTAAGCTGAAGAGTTTGTTTGTTTGCTTGTTTGTTTGAACGCGCTAATCTCAGGAACTACTGGTTCGAATTTAAAAATTATTTTTGTGTTGGATAGTCCATTTACCGAGGAAGATTTTAGCCTATATATAACATCATGCTAAGCTTAATACGAGCGGAGCACCAATAAAGAATGTCTCAAAATCGGTTTTTCCCCTTTTAAGAGCTTTCGCTGCGTACGCTGCGGAAACGGTTAAAGTTTCCCTAAAATTATTTATGACAGAATTGTTTCCCTTTAAAAGTTCTAAAAAAAGTCCGCGACTGTATATGTCTATCTTTAAAAGATACGGTTGTATATAGATAAGGTTGGCTCACAATAACCTTTTTATACGAACCAAATTTGTTCTAAAATTAAGCATTATTTGTGAGGGTGTTTACTGTTTTCATAAAGATGATATTAATCCTTATCCAAGTAAATACGTTATTCATTACAAGCATTTCATTTAGAAGAAATTTGCCGTTTACATCATTTGATTTCACTGAGTATTTTAGAAGATATCGCAGTAATAAAATAATCAAGCGCGCAATAATAATGTACGGCGTGCGGCGGGCAGTCGTGAGGGAGAAGTGCTTCTCCTTCTACGTAAATGTCTAAGTCGCGGGTAAATTTTAGCGAAATCCCAAAGTAACTGTTCCACGCGGACGAAGTCGCGGGCAAAAGCTAGTAGATATATACGAGACATGTTGAGGCAAAAACTGTCTCCACTTAAATGGCCCACTTTTTGAGTTTTTTGGGCTATTTTTACTTTTGAAGTATGGGGAAATCAAGATGGCTGACATTTGAGGTATGGTGAATACCAAGATGGCGTAAGTTTTTCTTGTATGAAGATTTGTTCTGTCAAATGTACGTTTCGAAATCTTTGGGTTCTGTTTAACAAATCCTCAAATTTCCACAAAATCAAAATAAAATCATTTACTTAAAATATTTTATTGCAGAAATAAATGTTAAATGAGTAATTAGCGTCGTTATTAACTTGTTACGCCATTAAATGCCATTTGCCCAGTAAGGAGCAAAATGCGCAAAAGCGTTTCTCGGAACTTTTTTGAGGTCGAAACTTGAAAATACACGGAATTCACATATTGTGTCTTGTTATTATAATATAATTCACCAGTATACAAAGTAAATAGACCTTTCAGACGTAGATATACATTGTGACTTTTCAATGTTTTTTTTTTCTTCTAGCTGTCCCGACAAATGTTGTTCTGCCTTAACGATGAACTGAAATTTCTCACCGTTTAAACCTTCCCTGAACTGATACGATTATTTTAAGATCAAAATTAGCCAAATCGGTCCAACCG
Source organism: Glaucopsyche alexis (assembly GCA_905404095.1). Taxonomy (NCBI): domain Eukaryota; kingdom Metazoa; phylum Arthropoda; class Insecta; order Lepidoptera; family Lycaenidae; genus Glaucopsyche; species Glaucopsyche alexis. The sequence goes on from FR990060.1 coordinate 2,697,023, forward strand.
TTCTCGAGTTTTAGCGAGACTAACGAACAGTAATTCATTTTTATTTAGAAGAGATTAGAAGAGAAGATAAGGCGTTCGGCTGAAAACCAATGACAGTGTCAAGTTAAAAAGGCGGGTAAATAGAATTCTCATATAAGTTTTCAACACCGTATTTCTAAATCGTCAAGTCCTAAGTCTAGTCAAAGTCCAAATAAATAGTCAGTGCAGTCAATGAGTCAAGTCAGTCGATTCAGTAAAGTTGTAGCGAATATTTAATGGTTATTATTCTACCAATATTACACATTATGGACCGAAATAACACAAATTTGTGGAAGAAATAAAAAAACAACAACGTCACACACTGAATTCCCCGGAAAACTCCCAATGTAATGTTATGTACACTACGGCCGCTGTATCGCGGCGGGTCTGAACATAGGCTCTGCGAACTTTAGCGCATGTACAACTCGTGAAGAAAACTGTTATTGTAATATTTTTATATACCTACTAGCTGACCCGGCAAACGTTGTTTTGCCTTATAAAATTTTAAGGGTGAACAACCCTTATCACTTTATCAGACCTACTGAATACGCATATAAAATTTGGTAAAAATCGGTAAAGCCGTTACGGAGGAGTACGGTTACTTACATTGTGACATGGAAATTTTATATATTAGATGTACTAATAAAATTTCCCTAATACAGTTGACCAATTAGTACAAATACGAAAACACTTAAAAACAGTTATTGCGCAACCTTCTGCGCGAAGTTCAGACTCGCCAAGATACATCGGCCATATTGTAGTCAAACTATGGATGGGCTATGTCGTACATTTGACAGTAAAAGTGTTCATTACTCGAAAAAGTGAGCCATCTTTATTTTAGAAGATATTGTCAAATAAATGCGGATTAAACCGCGAAAAGCAAATGTTTAAATGTCAAGACAAAGATTTCCAAACTCAAGATAGGCTATAACGTATATTAATTTTGACAAAACAAATCTTCATTCAGTAAAAAGTTACGCCATTTTGGTTTTCGCCACACTTCAAATGTCAGCCATCTTGTGTTCACCATACATCAAATGTTAAAGTGGCTCCAAAACTCTAAAAATGTGGCCATTTAACTGGAGACACTTTTGCCTCGTCTATAAAATATATACGTCTATGTGTCAAGACGACAAAATATGTCAAACCTCGTCCGACCCAAATAACCCCAAAACTTGTACACTTTTGTGCAGTGAATGCCGAAAAATCTTTTTTTTTTCCATAATTTTAAATGTATCAGTATAATTCCTCAGCAAAAAGACATCGTTTCGGTTTGACCCGACCCTAACATTACCGGCTGCACTAATATAGATGTCACCGTAAAATTGTAAAAACCGTTAGATTGTAAAATAACTGACGAGATTGTAAAAATGTCGTAATATTAAAAACTATATATTTATAATCTAACGTAAAATAATGTGTTAAATTATTGGCAGCATATTCGCGTCGGAAGTCTATCAACATTTTACAATTTCACTAGTTTTATGACAATCTAACGGTTTTTACAATTTTACGGTGACATAGACGCCCCCAAAGACATAGGAAGTAGGAACGCACCATTTGTAGCTACATTCCTACACGTATAGTTTTCTTTAAACAGATGATTGTGCAAATTGAACACTAGTATTGTTTATACAACTTAGATGTCGCTTTTGTATGCGATCTAAGATCTTTATTCGTTGTTTATCAGAATGATTAGGTATGTAAAACTATACATTGTAAACTTGTTACTTACACGAAGGATATTATAATTTTAGTAAATAGCTATCGCTTATCGTAGCAAAATATTATATGCCTTAACTGTTATTTCTGTAAAGTATTCGAAGCCATAAGAAGCCTTAAGATATACGGAGACTTACTTTATATGGGTAAAAAGAAAAGAGTATTAATATTAAAATACCTATAAACGAATATAGTAGTATTAAAACAGTTATGGAATGTCTTTTAGACCTTACAGGGAAAACCTTCGCTGGAATCTTAAAAAATGTCGCAACTCGCACGGCGACACATTATAGGTCCTGGTCTTCCTGGCTGGAAAGATACGAAAAAGTTTCAAATTTGGAATTGTGCGGACAACAAATTCACATTTGGAAGTTGGAACGTTTATCACGTGACGTCACTCGAAGGTACGGGTAGCGCTTGCGACGTTGCCGCTCGGCTGCAAGAATGCGACCGCTACGTTGCCAAGTCACATTTTGATATGCCGGCCGATAAGTGCATTGGGCGGCTGCGACGCCATTTTGTTTTTATTTATTCCCAATTTTTAATTTCGGAGAACTGAAAACTTTGTTTTTTCAATTAATCAAGTAAAGTCATTTTTTTCTAATATTTTTGAGCGTTAAAGTGCATGAACAACGTTGGATCTATTTTTAGTTCGCGGTTGACACTCGGTATACAGTAATCCAGTTATCATAGTCACGTTTCGGTTCTCACGTGTCTCTTTTGAGTTTTAATGTAGTTAAGTTCTTTAGCATATATAAGTTATAACGTACATAAAATAGGCATGTAGGATAAACATTTCAGTAAATAGGTACTTGGCGCTTGAATATCGATAGGGTTTCGTCATCGCACAGAATATTACTAATGCGAGATGCGAAGTCAAACCAAGAGAAAGATAATTTTAATGCTCTACCTGCCAAATCTATAAAACAATCTCTGTGTAGAGCTAACACTTTCGTACCTAATAAGAACATTATTGATCAACTAGCTTTTCGATCGCGCTCGAGTAATTATAGTAAGTATCCCACGGGAACACTGTAGGTACTTTTCTTTACCGCGATAAAAATAGCCTATGTTTGAATCCAGAGCTTAAACTACTACATAAGTACCATACCAAATTTCATCAAAATCTGTTCAGTTGTTTTAGTGGGATGTACCTATGTTTATTACTCTTTCACGCAAAAACTACTGAACGGATTTTGAAGAATTTTTGTATTGTAGGTACTTTAGGCTCTGTATTAAAACATAGGTAACTTTTTACTTTTTATCCCAAACATACAGTATTCCCGTGGGATACTCGATACTATATTTAAGCGGGCGGAGCCGCGAGAAAATCACGTATATACGATTCATTCGATTTGAACTTATTGTTTAACTAGCTTTTGCCAGCGTCTCTGCGCGCGTAAATACAGTACCCCAAGGGAAAACTGGTAGGTGTTTTTTACCCGACTACTGCGAAGCCAAAAGTAATAAAAAGTGAGGGTAATTATTTTGGCAGTCTATGTATATATACAGATTACAGTATGTTTGTTTCACCGCACCTTAGCACTTCAACTACGGGGCCTCTAGTCAAGAACAAGATGCATTCGATAATTTCGACGGCGAAGTTCGAAAACAAAATGTATGGGATTTGACATAACGGATCGCAAGCGACATGTCACATAACGATGGCTTATGTGATATGTCAAAACCCATACATTTTTGATTTCGAAGTTCGCCGTCGAAATTGTCAAATGCGTCTTGACTAGAGGCCCTGGTCCGATTTTAATGAATGAGTTGTCAAATGTCAATAGATTCGTAATAAATAGCTTGGGTAACATAGGCTGTATAATTAACGTAGTGGTGTTAGGAGTTATGGTCATAAATTATAAAATATGTAATAATATCCTACTACTATTGCAAATGTGAAAGTTTGTGACGATGGATGGATGAATGGATGTTTGTTACACTTTCACGCAAAAACTACTGAACAGATTTCGATGTAATTTGGTAAATGGTAGATATTGTAGTAGTCTAAGCTGTAGATTAAAATATAGGACACTTTTTATCCCGAAAAAGTAGGTACAGTGTTCCCATGTTCATAATAAAATAGCGTATTACATTACAAGACAATTATCTATGCATTTAACAAACCATAATAATAGTGGATACAATTATAATATTTATTTAAGTACTGTAAAGTCATTGATAAGTTTATTCACTACAGGAAATTTTTATGAAATTTTCAGACGACACGCTTATTCAAAGCTTACGCAACTTTTTTTAAGTGACTACACATTGTATCTAAGTCGAATATATTTTAAAGTATCTATCATATTGAGATCAGAGATGTGTCGAGCTGTCGAGACGAAATAGGACCTTGCGCATGCGTCGGCGCAGCTCAAAACGTGTGACTTTAGCGCGACCTCCACGTCACACGCGCGTCACATACACGGGCCGCTACACAAAACCTACCACTGTTAGATTGTATTATACGTTAGTACTATACGTACAAACGTATACTAACAATGATTAGAGCATTGGCTCTCGACTCGGAGATCGTGGGTTCGATTCACGCATTGGAACAACAAAAAATGTTACCAAGTTTGATTAGAACAATGCAGGCTGATCACCTGATTGTCTGACAAGAAAGATGATCCATGCATAGGGTTGCCAGATGTATTTAAGCGTACAGTCCGGTATTTTCGAGGCCTGTCTGGTAAAAAATAAATGGTCATACTGGACAGAACAATGTCCGGTATTTTGAGGAAAGTCGGTACTACTGGTCACAAGCGCCTACAAAAGTAGGCATAATATGAAAGTCCTAAAAGCATTTTTTCGCGACTCACCTGGCAACCCTATCCATGCGTCGGATGGGCATGTAAAAAATCGGACCTGCGCCTGATCTCTCACCAGTCATGTCGGTTATCGGGCCCACTGGGTTATGAGAGTAAAGGAAGAGAGAGTGCTCTTGTGTACTGCGCACACACTTGGGCACTATAAAATTACTCCTGCAACCACCGTCACCGATATCGGTGTGGGGAGTTGTTATAGTTATAACAAACGTATAGTCGAAATCTCAGACCAAATAATAAAGTGGCAGAGATCTGCGAATCACACAGCGAGGCTGGTCTAAACTACACACAGTCATCCACACACACACACATGACACATGTAACGAAACTACGCCTTACCTTGTAAGGTGAGCTGTCGTGGTGTGTGGTTTATTATGAAGGTATGTAGTGTCTAGCCCGTAGCCACACGCGCACCACATACACGGGTCGTTACACAAAACTTACCACTATAAAAAACTGACAATCAGTTTATTTGTTTGACATACAACATTAGTCTGAACGTAGATGTATTATATTAAAAAGAGGAGTCTGAACCTCAATTCTTGTATTCAAAGTAGACTATCATTTTACTTTGATTGTATTATATGTGAAGCGACATGTTATCATAAACTGATTTTGTGAAGTTTTGGCCAATCATAACGCGCTTTACGCTTGTTTACCGTTTACGAGAATACTGTTTGACAGTTTTAGCGTATCGAGACTTGATTGTAATTGTATTAATGTAGGTTTTGTCAAGCAGAATTGACCCTAAGTCAAGACTACTTTTTTGATTTATAATTTTAGTTAACAATATAACAACCCAACCATCGTCCTATCTCTACACACTACTAGATATAGTCTATTCGTGTTAAGAAGTCAGAGAATCGTGCGTAATTTTGTTAAAATGTCGCTTAGGGACGGAAAGTTCAACAGTCAAAATTCATTACTTGAATAGACTCCGAAACTACTACGAGATAATACAGATATCGAATAAACCTCGAGATAAGATACGCTACTTTTATCGCGGTAAAATGTACGGTTCCCGCAGGATTTCATCTTCTGCGCACTAAGTTGCAACAAGTCTATAAATAAATCCTTGGCTAACTTACAAAAATTAGACACAAACGCAAAGTAATTTAGTTTCCTACCGAGAATGAAAAAACCGCAATTAGCTATTAAGATTTGTCACGCTTTCTACAGCGTCCTCTATAATGTTGGTTTATGAGTTTCTCGTGTTTTTCCAACGTCCGCACTCAGATATATTTAATGCTTACTTAAGGACCTACTTAGTGTAGATTTTGACGGATAATATAATTATAGTATGTACTTTATGTCAAAATCTCCACTAAGTAGCTCTTTAAGTAAGCACTTAATGTATACGAGTGCGGCCGCAATATACTTAAGATTTTCGCGAGCTGATGATGATGAATTTATAGCTAAGAACTCTCTCTATCAAATAAGCTTTCAAACAAAAGAAAACTAGATCAAAATCGGTTCAGCCGTTCGGGAGCTACGATGCCACGGATTGACACACAGACAGACACGTTAGAACTATAGCGCCCCTCTGTTTTCGTCGGGGATTAATAATAAACTTTAAAATTTTAGATTTTACTTTATCTAGCTACCGCGTAACGCATAGGTAGCAAACAGTTCTTATAGAAGATTTGATAAAATCAACATACATATAATCACGCCTCTTTCCCGCAGGGTTAGGCAGAGACCGCCTCTTTCCCGTAGGGGTAGGCAGAGACCGCTTCTTTCCCGTAGGGGTAGGCAGAAAACGCCTCTTTCCCGTAGGGTTAGGCAGAGACCGCCTCTTTCCCGCAGGGTTAGGCAGAGACCGCCTCTTTCCCGTAGGGGTAGGCAGAGACCGCTTCTTTCCCGTAGGGGTAGGCAGAAACCGCCTCTTTCCCGTAGGGTTAGGCAGAGACCGCCTCTTTCCCGCAGGGTTAGGCAGAGACCGCCTCTTTCCCGTAGGGGTAGGCAGAGACCGCTTCTTTCCCGTAGGGGTAGGCAGAAACCGCTTCTTTCCCGTAGGGGTAGGCAGAGACCGCTTCTTTCCCGTAGGGGTAGGCAGAAACCGCCTCTTTCCCGTAGGTGTAAGCAGAGACCGCCTCTTTCCCGTAGGGGTAGGCAGAGACCGCCTCTTTCCCGTAGGGGTAGGCAGAGACCGCCTCTTCCCATAGGGGTAGGCAGAGACCACTTCTTTCCACTCGCCACGATCCTAACATACTTGTTTCGCTTCGTCCACTTTCATTCTTACCATCCATTCCTTCTCTTACATTGAACTTAGCATATCGGCTCTCCATGGGCCACTTTTCGCCTCCGCGAGAACGAGACGTGATAGGTGGCGAACCATATCGCCGCCATTTTGGATAATTAAATTATTTTTATGATTATCCATTGCGTTTCCACGGATTGGCGGAGAGGGTAGGAATAGGGAAAAGAAAGGATAGGCGGTGTGGAAAGGAAGATTGGTAAGGTAGAGTGGGAAATAGGAATTGTAGGATATTACCGCTTAGGAGGGCAAGGGTTAGGACAGTAATAGCTAGGGAAGCCGGGGTCGCATACCCGTATACTATACCACAACTACCGGACAGGTAAGTTGGGATGAGTATCCCATGACAGAAATCAATACACTTACGTGGTAGAGCCATGCTTCGGCACGAATGGGCCGGCTCGACCGGAGAAATACCACGGGCTCACAGAAAACCGGCGTGAAACAGCGTTTGCGCTGTGTTTCGCCGAGTGAGTGAGTTTACCGGAGGCCCAATCCCCTACCCTATTCCCTTCCCTACCCTCCCCTATTACCCTATTCCCTCTTAAAAGGCCGGCAACGCACTTGCAGCTCTTCTGATGCTGCGAGTGTCCATGGGCGACGGAAGTTGCTTTCCATCAGGTGACCCGTTTGCTCGTTTGCCCCCTTATTTCATAAAAAAAAAAAAAAAAATCAATTACGGATAATTTTGCTATATGATCTACTGCTTATTATAATTATAATTTTATCAAATAGTTCAATAACTATTTGATAAAATTATAATTATAATAAATTAAAAATCTACCAATGTAGATATTATTGAAGCGGGCGGTAAATAAAGTAAAATGCTTTATTTATTAACCAGGAAATACTTTTCATTGACCAATTAATGAAAAGTAAAAATAATTTTATTGAGTATTTCAGAGTATTAGCTATTTTAGCGGACCTCTCTATTTTGTGACTAGTAGTCGCTCGCGACTTCGGGCGCGCAAAAAATTGCGCGGGAACTGAACATGAACTTTCAAAAGCCTTTTATAATGCATTCTGTTAAAATAATGTGAAAAGTTAAAGAATAGGTGTTTAGCTAATTAGAATTGGTAAAATATTTCGTAAATGTTTTCCCTCGCTACCAACACAAAAATGTCGGTAAATAAAAGAAAAAGTTTAAAAAAGCATTTTCAGAATTCAGTACAGGCAAACGACCCAATTATTGCGTCTAAAAACAAAATTTAAAAATTTATATAGCCCCGAATCTTCAAACTGAGCGAGCTGATGATGATGAATTAAAGCTAAGACCACTCTTGATCATGTAAGCTTTCACGGACGGCACGGACAGACACACAGACACACACACGTCAAACTTATAGGTAACACCTTACTGTTTTCTTCGAAGTTTAAAAATAAATCCACGAGAATACCTATACCATCGTTTTACCTCTTTAAATAATATCATTTTCGTTTTTAGGGTTCCGTACCTCGAAAGGAAATATCGGGACCCTTATAGGATCACTCTGTCTAATGTCTACTGTCCCTTTAAGATGTAACAAAATCACTACAGATTTGTACGGAATCCTCGGTGCGCGAGTCCGGCTCGCACTTGGCTGGTTGTTTTTAACCGATTTCCAAAAAAGGAGGCAGTTATACGTTCGGCTGTATATATTATTTTGTCCGTCCGTCCGTCTGTGGACCGATTTTCAAAATTCTTTTTTTTTAAATAGCTAAATTTAAAAATGGAATTATTTAGAAAATAAGTTTCATTTCTTTTTTGCGTTTTACTTTAGAAGTCAGTTCAATTTTTTGTTTAAAAATAATAATTACTGTAGCTATCCAGTACCTATCAATATTTAATAGACAGACTTTATAAAATCGCATTATTTTGTGTTATTTTTTTACAATGTTTGCTTAAATTTTGTAAAAAAATAACTAGAACATTATATTCATTAGGCTTCCGTAGTACTGAGGAATCTAAGGAATCTTTTTATAAATTGTAATTTTCGAGTAATGGACATCCAAAGTGGTTTACATGTTTCGGGGTGACGGTGGCCGGTTACATTGGCCAGGCCAGCTACGCAAGACTTATTTTATAGTGCCCAAGTGTACAAAAGAGATCTCTATCTTCATTTACTCTCGTAACCCAGGGGGACGGATGAGCAACACGACTGACGAGAGATCAGGCGCAGGACAGACTTGTAACATGCACATCCGACACATGGACCATCTTTCTTGTCAGACAATCAAGGAATCAGACTGCTTAGTGCATTGTCCTATCCAAACTTGGAAACAACATTTTTTGTCGTTCCAACGCGGGTATCGAACCCACGACCTCCAAGTCGAGAGCCAAGTTCCTGGACCACGGAGGCTGTTATTTTAATAACATATTAAAGAGGCTGCTGTAAGTTTTACCTTGGTAAGTATTTCTTGGCCTTGTATTTACTGTAGCGTATAATTTCAAAGGGTTTTCTTTATGCTAGGTTGAAACTCTATGAAATTAATATTTTTAGCTATCCTGTTACTTTTTGCTGCTTTGTTAGGTTAGGCCACGCATTAATGCACCCTACCATAGGTACATATAGAATTGGATATGTACTTGACTGTAATTTTTTTATTGTAATTGTAATGCAGATGAATATGGCTCTGAAAAATAATAAATTTCACAAAGTGTAATAAAAATCAATACTTTTCAAGAAACTACGGATTGTTTAAAGAACTTTAGTGAGTCTTGTGAAAACGCCCCATACGAAAATCATTGTGAGTGAGACGTCTTCGTCACAGGGGCGACACTCTCTACAAATGACAGTTCGAGCACCGACAAATGTCAGCTATGTTGACTTAAGCCTAGGGTTGACATCGAATTAATTTAAAATATTTTTTACGCCCGCGTAAATATAATACTTATTACTCGGGCCGCGGGCAACAGATACTTAATATGAAAAGAGAAATCATACCTACCTACTTTAATCTACGTCTCAGTTATTTATAGTACTGCGTGTGACAAAAGAAAGGGTTAGGTTAGAAAAAATAAGTAATAATTCTCGAGGTAGGTAGGTACTTACCTTTCTGGATTATTAGGCAAGCGGAAGAAGCTTTTGTCATAATTTTTTTCTTGGTTATTACGGCGACCATATATACAACCACAATTAAGCCTATTCATTTTAATGCCGAACAGGAAATTTCTAATATGTTAGGTACACGGTACGTGCGATTTGAACTTTTAAAGAATACTGATATTTACAATGAAAATTCAAAATAGTATCCAAATGCTAACGTATTTTAAATATATTTTTAATCAAAATTGTACTCAGGCCATTGGCCCTTATATTGGAAAAATATACCTTGTGTCCTTAGCAATTGGGATTAATTTGTACTTAATTCTTAAGTAGTACAAAGACTATTTGAATTATATCAATGCAATTTTAAACTTTTATTACCACTCAATAAGTGTTGTAACACAACTAAGATCGTCGCACAATATCGATAGGTATCGACAGATTTAAATGCGATTAAGTACTAAATGTAATATTCAATCTAAAATATTATGCGGAAATCCTTACTAATATTTTACTACTGTTATAAACATGAAAGTTTGTGAGGATGAATGGATGGACGGATGGATCTTAAACGGGCAAAACCACACGTTTGTTACTCTTTAACGCAATAACTATTGAACGGGTTTTAATAAAAATTTGATATGCGTTCGAGGTTAACCTCCTACAAACTTTACCCAACCCAAGCATATTTCGTTAAAAATATCGATAAAATCAAATTATTGCATGACTACATCACTATTCACTAGTAAAACAAAAAAAAAATATTTTTTATAATAGTCGCGTCAAACAAGTCTTTCTTATGAAATTACACTGTCGCGTCGCGTCGCTGCGTCGGCGAAACTGCCAGCCCCGTGAACCATAGTCCAGGCTGGGAAAAAGTTACACCCCACCCGCCCCCGCATTCGCCCAGACACGCACACATAGCTGCGAGCGGCGAGTCGTGTAAATCGGTGGAGTGACGGTTCTTTACGTTAGTAATATATATTCTTTGTCTTCGTTGCTTTGTGAGCTACGAAAGTAGGATCATATTATGCACAAAATTTCTTTCCGTGGTGTAAATATTTTTATTACTTAACTAGATGTTGCCCTCGACTTCGTGTGCGCAAAAGAAAATCTCGAGGGAAGCGTACATTTAGCTGCAATAAAAATTTGCCTATGTCCTTCCCCGTGATCTATTCTATATCTGTGCCAAATTCCATCAAAATCGATCTTGTAGTTTCGAAGTATATTCAATGCAAACAAACAAACAAACATTATATTAGTATTATAGATAAGGGGGTCAATATGTTAAAGAGCTATGTGGCCTACGTGGCCTAGTGGGTAGACCGTTTGGTTCGCACTCCAGAGAGTGCAGGTTCGAATCCCAGGCTGTGGCGTGTACCAATGAGACTTTTTCAGATCTCAAGTATATTATACGGACGCTCTAACGGTGAAGGAAAACATCGTGAGGAAACCCGCACATGGTTGGCCCCCGACGTATTGACCAGTTCATTCCTCTGGACTAGGCTGACTATGTTGTGAGAATGCCGTTTGTGCTTGGGCAACCATACGACATTAAAAAACCGACTGTCCCAGGCACTACGGTAGTATTTCAAGTGTGGTTACTTCGCTCCGAGTACTGTATAAATAATCCAATAAGGATGGAAAGGAAGGAAAAGGCCTAAGTTTTTTAAGGGGGTGAAAGTGTAAAATTCATTTATTCTGCTGCAAAAACGGCTATGTTGAAGTTTTCTAATGTTGTTATGAAGTACAACTACTCATAATTTATGATATTAAAAATCCCTTCTTAATATCTAGCCAGTTGAGTTTTACAAGTAAACCGTAAACCGGAGCGTGTATACTCGCACTATTACATACAAGCTTACCTGACTGGTGTAACTGTGCAGGGAAACCTGTCAGGTACACTCTTACGTGTACCTTTGTAGAATACCTTCATAGCTAGGTTTAAATAGGTCATCTATCTGTCAAAATGTACCGTTCTTTCACGTATGTACCTACGTTCTTTCTACGCCTTCCAGGTCACGGGCTAACGCTATCCTACTACTATTATAAATTATGTTAGAGTTTTTGAGAATAGATGTTTGTTACTCTTTCACACCGAAACGGATTTCGATGAAATTTGGTATGCTAGTAGTTTTTCCTCCTGAAAAAGTACAGTGTTCCCGTGGGATACTGTGTTTATGCGGGCGGAGCCGCAAGCAACAGCTAGTTTAACAATGAAGATAGCGTGCTACGTGGTAGCTAGTAGCTATGTGTAACACGTATATGTTACATATACCGCCGTCTTCCGGCTGCGCTCAACAGATGGCACCAGCAGTCGCGTCGGAACGCCGCGCGCCGTGGCCACGTCTCCACCTTATGTACTAACTAATTATGTAGCACTGATATAGGAGTAATGAGGCCAGAAAATACTCATAGTTTCGTTGATTATTAGTTGTATACATTTTTTTGGAGGCTCGATGGATCGATTTGAATGAAATTTGGCACGTATATAGAGTAGACAACGCGGTTGGACATTGGTAACTTTTTATCGTGGCAAAATGTACGGTTCCTGCGAGATTTCCTTTTTGCGCGCACGTAATCACGGGCAACATCTAGTTTATAATAGTTTTAGAAACGCGCTTTACTTTCATCGATAGCCCTTACATTTTAACGAAATGCAGTGAATTTCAGTTCAATATACACGTGTAACTATTTTATACTTCAAAAGCACAGAATACAGAACATTGTTCTGTATTCTGTGTTCAAACGCTATTGTCCGATTTCACTCGAAATAATTTTCCTAAAGAGTTTTTAGTATGATCTCTCAGCATGGAAAGTCTCCATGTTTCGAATTTTCGATCATTACTCGAAAATGGTTGACTTTGTAGAAAAGTCATGTATGAAACCTTGCTTTTATCTAAAAAATACCTATTTGACGATACCCCACGCGATGGGAAGAAAGAAAAATTATATTTTTCATCCCCACTTCATGGAGAGTCACCCCTAAAATATAAAATTGTTATTATTTTATGTTAAATCAAGAAATATTTTACATACCTTATAACCCCCTTACCAATAAAAACATTTACACAATGTATAAGCTACACAATGTTTTGTCCTCAAGTTTTGTCAAGCTACTTTTCCAGCGTATCAGACAAGGACAAAACATTGTTTTGCTTATACATTGCGTAAATATTATTATTAGTAAGGGGGTTAGTCTATAACTATACGACATTTCATCCATTTATATTCATAATTACAGAAATTAGAAGGGCGAACAGCAAGATAGACGGACAGAGCAAAACTATAAGGGTTTCTTGTCTAGTACAGAACCCTATATAAAAATGAAAGAGCAACTTGTGGAATATTATAACTGGTACGCCCCGGATGATATACGTATGTCGATAAGTAGTATACAATATATATCGTTATACCAGTACGTCGATGCTGCTAATTAAATCAAACAATACAGGTTCGATGGATTCGCGATATGTTAAAACAGCAAAATGGTATTCTCATAAACGCATAACCAACGTTTAACGCGTTTTCATTGGTCCAAACTCCAAAAAATCGGGTTATGATGTCAAGACGAATAATTTATAATTCACTAGCTTTTGCCTACAGCACCGCCCGCGTAAACGAGTATCCCACGGGAACACTGTAATATGGTATTTAGTAAAGTACCATGTTTGTTAATCCAGAGAATAACCTACTAAAACCTCCTCCTTTTTGGAAGTCGTTTAAAATACTAAATTTTATCCAAATCCGTTCAGTAGTTTTTTCGTGAAAGTTGGTGAGGATGGATGGATATTTGTTAAACATCCATCCATCCATCCTCACCAACTTTCACATTTATAATGGTAGTAGGATTGAAAGTAAATTGAATGTCCAAGTTAAATACGAGAATCGAGATTCTGGTACATTTATACGTGGTCTATTAGCGTTGTTTTCGGCGTAAAACTAGATGGAATAGATAATTAAGGCACATTCCGTTTGCTAATGTGTTTGAAGGTTATGTTCATAATAGCACTTTGGTATTTGGGCGATAGTAAATACGTGTAACTATTTTTACTTCAAGAAATTCGATAATAGAGATTCGTGAGTCGTTTTTAGAAGAAATGGCTACATTATTTTCAAAACTCGATATATTTAGCAGTTGAAATGAGGCTAGTTTAATAATATTATTAATTATAAAGTCGTTCCGTCTTAACTATGAACCGTAATATCTATACTCTATACTAATATCATAAATGCGAAAGTGTGTCTGTCTGTCTGTTACCTCTTCACGCTTTAACCGCTGAACCGATTTTTATAAAATTTGGTATAGACATACTTTGGGTCCCGTAAAGGACATAGGTTATTTTTTATCCCGAAAAAGTAGTGTTTTCGCGGGATAATGTGATTACGCGGGCGGAGCCGCGGGCAAAAGCTAGTTTTCAATATTTCTCACCGTTTAAACCTTTCCTGAACTTCCACAATTATTTTAAGACCAAAATTAGCAAAATAGGTCCAGCCTTTGTAGTGAGACACACTGAGTTGTAGCGAGACATTGGAGTTGCAAGCCATTTTTATATATAAGACTAGCGACCCGCCCCGGCTTCGCACGGGTACAATACTGATACTAATACTACAGAATGTCGCCCCCTTCGCAACGGGCTGTGCAGCAGAAATCGTAATATTTTAATTTCGCCATAACTTCAAAACAAACGTCCAATTTCAATCATTCAAAGAACAAAAATTATCTACATAAACTGTACTTAGTGATGAAATAATTTATTTTGATAAGGATTAATAGCATAAGTAAAATAAACGCGTTTAAATGTAGTCCAAAAAAATTCAAGATTTCTAAATAAAAAAATGGTTGTTGTGCCTCACTCGACATAGATAGGTATAGTGTGTCGCGGACTTTTTTGTAGATATTTATAAGATCTACAATTAATTAGAACATTATATGGTTTTATCTTTTATAGTTTAGGCAGCGTACGCAAAATAAGTAACTTTTCGGGTTGATTTTTTACACCTTGTGTCCGAAAAACCCAAATATCTTATGGAACCCTATTTTTTTCCAAAATAACATTTAGCCTATGTTACTCGTGGATAATGTAGCTTTCGAATGGTGAAAGGATTCTTGAAATCGGTCCAGTACTTTTTGAGCCTATTCATTACAAACAAACAAACATACAAACAAAGTTTTCCTCTTTATAATATTAGTGTAGATTAGCTTTTGCCCGCAGCCAGAGCCTAAACTACTACCATACCAAATTTCATCAAAATCCGTTCAGTAGTTTTTGCTTGAGAGAGTCTCAAATATCAATCCATGATTTGATGATCCATGATCATAATTATCCATCCTCACAAACTTTCACATTTAGTAGTAATTTTTTAAAGTAGGATTTAATATTTGATGAGATTACTTATCTTAACAGATAATAACGAGTGTCAAGTACTAATTAAGTATTTATTTACTTCAAACACACACATTCAAAAGTATCATCATGGTATGTTCGTAATACTAATTTCCATAATAAAACTGGAAAACTTCTTAAATCAGCGTGTATTGTGTTATTAAAAACATGAAAGTGGATACGTAAAAACATACTTTCGTGTTATTGTACGAACGTGATTCATACGATAGTTATCATAAAAGGAAAATTTGATTCTCTACATAATAACAAACATACCGTGTATGGCTTTAGGTTACATACCAATTTGAAAGATTGATATTATATATGTTTTATATTGTTTCAAATACAATACAGGCAATTTTTTATCGATTATTTAAGCGTTTAAGAGAGTTTTTAAACAGTTTTATCGTTTTTATTACTTGTGTCAAGAGACAGAAGTAATCGCTGAAGCTTATCAGAAGTTTGGAAAGAGGCCCTCAGTTTAGATTATTTCTTTTTTAAAACTGTCCCGACACGTTGTTCTGCGTTAACTATGAACTGGAATAAATAAATAATTACACCAACATCTACAGTCTACACCTAGGTACAACTACACCGACAACTGTACCTAGACCTACAATCTACATTTACAACTTACACCTTTATTTATTTTTTAAAACTGTCCCGACACGTTGTTCTGCGTTATTATATGAACTGGAATAAATAAATAATAACACCAACATCTACAGTCTACACATACAACTACACCTACAATTGCACCTAGACCTACAATCTACACTTACAACCTACATCTGCACCTACCAACCTACCGGGGCCCAGGTAACCTTTGTAGTGTGGATGTAACATAGATTATTCTTGTACTTGTATTTGTTTTGTGCACGTGTGTTGTGTGATAAACAAAATAAAGTTATTCTTGTTCTTTGCTCGGAGTTCTAGTGTAGACCTTAAAAATAAAAATAAAACACAAAAATATTTCTTTGACCGGAAGGAATTCAAACATTAAGTTTCCAACAACACAAAAATTATACATACGTACCAAAGTGCAATCCGGACTGACAATGCAAAAGTCAAATATATTGATCAATATAGTTTCAAGACGAAAGAAACACTTATATAATTAAAAAATGCGCGGTTTTATAAAGATAAGACCTAGAGCTAGAACGATTTTACTCTCTCAAATATGCATACCTACTTTTCGTGGAAATACTCGCAGCCGTTTCCGAGATTCTGATTATACATATACAAGTATTGCTCGTTTATAAGTATAAAATGAAACTTCTCAACTTTTAACATCCGTGTATCAATGTCGTTTAAAGTAGTTTGAACGTCTAAATCAAACTATGTAGTATGTTAAGTGTTAACATACCGTTTGTATATTTTGTATAAGTAGTGAGTGACATCACTCAACGCCTACGCGGTACAAACAAAACCAATAGCGCCCTATATGGTGTAGGTACTAGGTACAGATACTTGGGTACGCAGTACGTACCTACTGGCTAGCCGCACACGTGCAATATTATTGACAGAATAAATTTGTCAATACTAGTCAACACATACAAAAAAAGGCAATATGGCCCGCACACAAGGAATATTATTGTCAATATGAGCTTTATTGCCAATAATATGGTGTGTGTGCGGCTAGACAATAAGCTACGTATTGAACAAGCTTTAGCTGATACTATTGTCTATTCGCGTTAAGTTTGCAGTGAACCATGCGTACATATGTCAAAATGGTTTACTTTAATTGGATAGTATGTACAGTTGTACACAGCTCTTGCGTCGTTACTCAATTTTGACATATTGTGTTCGCACGATTCACAGCTAGAGCTTACACAAGCAACATTAGAAATCAGTTTTGCATTACACAGGTAGAGAACTGGATAATTTTGGGCCTTGAAATAATTGTCGAAGTTCAAGGAAGGGTTAAATGGTACGAAACATTGGAATAATTGCGAGAAAAATTCTAAATCGATGACAAAATTTTCGCATACACAATAGTTGTTTTTTTTTAAACACGTTTTTTTTTTTAAATTAACAAAACACATTGTTTGTTACGAAAAAACATATTTTAATCTTTTTAGGATTCCGTACCTCGAAAGGAGAAAAAGGAACCCTTATAGGATCACTTTGTTATCCGTCCGTCTGTCTGTCAAGACAATTTTTCTCAGGAACGCGTAGAGGTATTAAGCTGGAATTTATATCAAATACTGGTCTACTGTCGCTTAGAGCTGTGAAAAAATCTAACTTTTAAGCCAACGCAATGCCGTAAATTTTCCGGTATCTGCCGTGGATACAGAATCTTGAAATTTGATACGAAGCAATGTCTTATAGCACAGATAAAGGAAAAATTGCGAAAACCGTAAAATTTTAGTTACATAATATAATAAAATAAAATTTTAATAATTTTAAACTTACTACCCCTTACTATGACTCGATTGTCGTGATGACTGAACTTTTACTTATATGTATACCTACAGGTTTCTACGGGAACCCTCGGGCCTCGGTGCGCGAGTCCGACTCGCACTTGGCCGGTTTATTTTTTAATAATGTTTTAATTGACATGTTTTAAACATCGTTGAAAACACTTATGAAAAAAAAAAGTTCGGAATGTAATAACACAGAAGAAAACAATAAAATGGATTTAAATAGTGAAACTGAAACACAACTTCTTCTTACCTAATGAACCAGAAGTATTTATTAAACTATTGTTTTACTACTAATCTTTGACTTTAGGAAAATCAACATGTTTCATTTAACCTTCCTTATCCTGTTCTATTTTTCTTATTCTTCGTCAGCTTCATAGACTATAAGCGAAGCAAATCCGGTTGCATGTTTTTGAGTGAACTATCAACTAATTTGTAAGTTGTTCAGTGAGTGTTGCCAGCTAACAGAGGTGGCACAACCTCAAAATTTATTGCAAAATTTGCAAAAAAATACTGTATGAAATAAATGAAGTGCCAGTAGGTATAGGGTTTTTTTATGTATGTTTAAAACAAAATGTTTTAAAGGGACTTGTTTTTATTTCAGTGTTTTATACAATGATTTAAACACTTGTTTTGAGCAATTGTTTAAAACGATGCAAACCCTGGATCATTCTCTGCTTAAAAAAAAAAGATCAATTTCATTCATTTGGGAGCTACAATGCCACGGACATACACACACAGACAGACACGTCAAACTAAATATAATAAAAAAAATAGGCTCGTAGCGTCGTCGTAGCGGTAGAGTAGCCAAATACGAGTAGTTCACAAAAACTGTAGTAGGTAAGTAATACTTAAATCTAAAAATAAACAACAAATAATATCCTACTAATATTATAAATGTGAAAGTTTGTGAGGATGGATGTTTGTAACTCCTTCACGCAAAAACTATTGAACGGATTTTGATGAAATTTGGTATGGTAATAGTTTAGGCTCTGGATTAAAACATAGCCTACTTTTTATCCCGAAAAAGTACAGTGTTCCCGCGGGATACCTCGATAGTATATTAGAAACAGCTAGTACTATATATATACTAATATTATAAAGCTGAAGAGTTTGTTTGTTTGTTTGAACGCGCTAATCTCAGGAACTACTGGTTCGAATTGAAAAATTATTTTTGTGATTATAACATCACGCTGCGACCAATAGGAGCAAAGAAATTGTGGAAAATGTGGAAAAAACGGGAAAAATTATTCATCTTGGACAGATTTTAATGATTTTTTTTGTGTGTGTTCAAGTTTATTCGAGAATGGTTTAGATTTACAATTGGACCCGGTAGGTGGCGCTGCTGTCAGTACGTCAACAAATTTAATAGGGATGTTGCCTAGTGTGGAATATCACAGTTTTACAAATTAAATTTTAAAATTGTTGATTAAGGATACATAAATCTGAAAGAAATAGGTATTTAGAGTGACGGGATTAAAAATATAATCAAATAAAAAATATTGTCCATCTCTTTCTCCCAAAATGATTCGTGACGTCACAACCTGCTACCGCCATACATTTTGTAATGACAAATGTATGGCGGTAGTAGGCTGTGACGTCACAGGCCGATATATCGCTCCCTTTCATATTGTAAATTTCAATGGTTTGTATCTACGTTATTTTTTCAGATATACAAAAATGGGTTCTGGATTGTTTATTAACATGTTGTCTAACATCGAATAGACGAAAAAAAATTTTTTCGGCAACATGCCTATTGTAAGGCGGTACGAAGTTCGCCGGGAAAGCTAGTCATATTATGCTTAGATATTAAAAATTTGAACTAACTATAAAAAAACATAGATGTATAATATATTAGGTATAGACAAGGCATGTTAAGGCAAAAACTATCTCCACTTAATGGCCCCACTTTTTTAGTTTTTGGGGCCATTTTGACATTTCAAGTACGGTGAAAACAGGATGGCTGGCATTTGAGGTATGGTGAAAACCAAGATGTCGTAACTTTTATGTATGAATTTGTTCTGTCAAATGTACGGCATAGCCTATCTGGAGTTTTGAAATATTTAATGAAAGTGTTTTAAAAACTAATAATGATGATAATTTTCATGTAAATTGGCAGAGGTTGCGAAAATACTGAGACAGAAATTTTCATTTTTCCTAACCAATAACATATGTAATTAAGTAATCTGTAAACAAAAATAATTCTTTTAATGGTTTCAAAGCTTTCCAGCTTTATTTACAACCATAAATGGCGTTCGCAATCCTATGAAACCATATAAGCATATATTGACATACAATGAATTATACACTGCACTGATGACGAAATGCCATCATAATATGAAATGAATCACAGAATTATCGTAGTAAGGAGATCGTATTATAAAAAACCGGTCAAGCGCGAGTCGGACTCGTGCACGTAGGATTCCGTACGAAACGGCAAAGTTTTTAGTATTTGTTAGAGCGGCAACAGAAGTACATTATAATATAATATCTGTGAAAAATTATACTGTTCACGGAGCTATCACGGTTCACGGATGTTCACGGATATAGCCTAGTGGCAGATAGACGCAAAAACGGATATATGTTATGATAGTCTAATGCTGTTACAGACACACGAACTTGGTGCGGAGCGGACCAGATCCGATGCGGACAACGGCGAACTCTTCGCCTTATTCTTATGTTCGCAGGACTGCCTTACACACGCCCGGATTTCCGCTAATAAATAATAGTACAAGTATGGTAATAGGCACCCGTTTTTACCCTTTGGGTACGAAATCCTAAAAACGTGATGTCGCTAAGCGCTTAATGGCTGGTAATGTAATATGACTAAATTTAGAAGTGCGTCAATCTGCAAGATGCAATTTCCTCTGCATGCATGTAGGTAACATTCAATACATTCAAACTTCAAACCATATTTTCGGGTAAATTAGAGCAATGTAATATTGTCAGATAAGCTATTTCGAGATGTACCAGACCATACGCTTAGCTCGTAAATATAATAAATAGGCTATAATATTATATGAATAATAACCCCGAGAGACGATACTATCTCACATAACCTGTATCCAGCTCATAAAATTGTACTTCATTGTTTTCAATGATGACGAGAATCAATGTTGTTATTATACTTTGTTTATCCAACTACTATTATAAATGTGGCAACACAGTGTGTTTAACAGCCTCCGTGGTCTAGTGGTTAGAGCATTGGCTCTCGACTCGGAGGTCGTGGGTTCGATTCCCGCAGGAACAACAAAAAATGTTGTTTCCAAGTTTGTTTAGGACCTGATCACCTGATTGTCTGACATGAAAGATGATCCATGCGTCGGATGGGCATGTAAAAAATCGGACCTGCGCCTGATCTCTCGTCAGTCGTGTCGGTTATCCGTCTTACTGGGTTGTGACTTGTGAGAGTAAAGGAAGAGAGAGGGCTCTTGTGTATTTCGCACACACTTAGGCACAATAAAATTACTCCTGCGTAACTGGCCTGGTTTCAATAAAACCGGCTGTTCGAACCGAAATCGGTGTTGGCGGAGTTATTATTATTATAAATGTGAAAGTTTGTGAGGGATAGATGGATGTGTGTTACTCTTTAACGCAAAAGCTACTGAACGGATTTTGACGATATTTGGTATGGTAGTTTGAGCTCGGTTTTGAACACCTTTTATGCCGAAAAAGTTTTATCCCGAAAACAGTTTTCGCGTGGGCTAATCGCATTTACGCGGACGGAGTCACGGGCAAAAGCTAGTTTTGTATAATATATAATGGGTTTCTATGTATTATCTATGTATTACCATAAAAATTAATATGCAGGGAGTTTTGGGGGAGAACAATCGATCTAGGGACAAGACCAAGGTCTTATCCCTGAGTGACTGCGCATTTTTAAGCTATATAAGTTATTTCTTTCATCGTGCAACAAGATATCAATAATTTCGACTCTATTATTCAGTGATAAGGAGAACAATACTTAATGTTTGTAAAATAGTTTGAAAATAAACGATTTATTTATTTCTTTAGTCATAGCCTGTCATAGCGCATACCAAACTGCCCAGTGGGATGGCACTTTGGTATGCGTATGTATAATTTTTGTTTTTTTCGAAAGTTGGGAATAGGAGATTATACGTAAAATGATAAAACCCTAAGATAAAATTTGCTTAAATACTTTTTCTGTAACATCAGCTATCTGCCAGTGAAAGTCCGGACGAAATTGGTCCGGCCGTTTCAGAGATTATCCGGAACAAACAGACAAACATTTATGCATCATTTTATCCATTATATGCAAAGTTATTAAGTTGAAATCACAAACCGACACTTTAATTTTATTAATTTTTTATAGATAAATGTTTCAAAAACACTAACGATTAGTAATGTAATATTATTTGTTTTAAACGGATTTTTTTGATCTTTACTGCTGTTATTGACCTGTTTCCTAGTTCTATAGTAAAATTATTATTGATTTCAAAAACACATCAAACTGCTAAACATTCATTTTCCTCGAATCTACGTATAAAATTAACAGAATTTTCGTGAAAAATAAACATTTAATTGATATTTAAGGTGTCCTGATTTGTAAAATATCTCGAAGGGACAAAATCGTATTTTACTCACGCCGCGTGCCGAGTCATCCAGCCTCATTTGGGCGCAGCTGAATATAAATTTTAATCCTCGCAACTCACAAGTCATAAGTCGTGACTAAAGCTCTGAGTAATTGACTGATAATAAAATAATGTTTTAGGGTTCCATATGGACCTAAAGGGTAAAAACGGGAGTCGGGACCCCATTTCTAAGACTCCGCTGTCCGTCTGTCCGTCCGTCTGTTTGTATCTCGTCATTAGGCGAGTAGGAAATGAGCCAAAAACAAAAAAGGAGGACCGTCCACGGTAACCTGAGTAGGTAAAATAGGTGCGAATATGATATAATACTAGCTGTTTCCCGCGGCTCCGCCCGCGTAATTATACTATCGAGTATCCTGCGGGAACACTGTACTTTTCCGGGATAAAAAGTAGCCTATACCATACCAAATTTCATCAAAATCCGTTCAGTAGTTTTTGCGTGAAAGAGGAACAAACATCCATCCATACATCTATCCATACATACATCCATCCATCCATACATCCTCACAAACTATCACATTTATTAGTAGGAAAAGTTAGTGGCGAAGACTGGTTTTCCTTCGTAGTAAAGCCCTAGCCTGTATAATTGTGATTTGGATGAGGGTCTTCAAAAGGTAAGTGGGAAGTGAAGCCGATAGGAATGGAGTTACAGGAACCTCATCCCACTGATATATGGTATCATGTGCTGTAGCCGCTCGGCTCACCGGGGTCGGTATATCCCCTTTTTAAGCGACTTTTCGTCAGTCAACCTCCTACCCGCCTAGATAGCTAGACAATTGTCTAAGTCGATGTATTGCTGTTCAACAAAGGCGTTTGACGTTGGTTTGACGTTGAAGAGAATACCATTTTGCTGTTTTAAGTTTTAACATATCGAGAGTCGAGAGTACATCAAAACTGTATTATTGTGACATTTTATTTGCAGAATCGTTCCACAGGATGTGATGTGGAAGCGTCCATAGAAAGAAAACTTTCTCTTTGGCACCAGCTTAACCCATAGTGGCATAGACCTCTTGAGTCTTGTCCCAATTGACAATAAGTAAATAAATAAACAAACAAACATTTTAAATTTGACACAATGGCTGTGTACCGAGGAAAAAAGCGTTTAGCGCTAAAAAAAAACAGATTATCGGTCAGGATCAAGGAATTTGTAAGTATTAACCCTAGGATGGTAACAGGGGTGACCCAACACCCCACGCAAGCAATCACGCGCCGATTTATCGAAAATTATTGGCTATCTTGCTCTAGCATTTTGTGTATTCTTTTGTTTTACTGTAAGTCATCAGTAGCCGTTGCGCGGTTGGAGCAGCAACACGTCAAGTTCGTTCTGCAGGTATGTGTGGGGTGATGCGACACCCCTGTTACTATTTACGTAGGTATATTTGGCATTTATATCAAGCTGGAATCAATTCTATGATTCTCTATCTAGAAGTAAAACATCCAAACACGCCAGCTAACAAATTTAGAAGCAATTTCCTAAAAAAACTAGCAATACTGCTAGCCGAGCCGCACATGAAACGACGTTTAGAGTCCAATTTACCTCGACTACTATAGGGAAATATACAATATATATATAAATAGGGAGCTACAATGCCACGGACATACACACACAGACAGACACGTCAAACTAAATATAATAAAAAAAATAGGCTCGTAGCGTCGTCGTAGCGGTAGAGTAGCCAAATACGAGTAGTTCACAAAAACTGTAGTAGGTAAGTAATACTTAAATCTAAAAATAAACAACAAATAATATCCTACTAATATTATAAATGTGAAAGTTTGTGAGGATGGATGTTTGTAACTCCTTCACGCAAAAACTATTGAACGGATTTTGATGAAATTTGGTATGGTAATAGTTTAGGCTCTGGATTAAAACATAGCCTACTTTTTATCCCGAAAAAGTACAGTGTTCCCGCGGGATACCTCGATAGTATATTAGAAACAGCTAGTACTATATATATACTAATATTATAAAGCTGAAGAGTTTGTTTGTTTGTTTGAACGCGCTAATCTCAGGAACTACTGGTTCGAATTGAAAAATTATTTTTGTGATTATAACATCACGCTGCGACCAATAGGAGCAAAGAAATTGTGGAAAATGTGGAAAAAACGGGAAAAATTATTCATCTTGGACAGATTTTAATGATTTTTTTTGTGTGTGTTCAAGTTTATTCGAGAATGGTTTAGATTTACAATTGGACCCGGTAGGTGGCGCTGCTGTCAGTACGTCAACAAATTTAATAGGGATGTTGCCTAGTGTGGAATATCACAGTTTTACAAATTAAATTTTAAAATTGTTGATTAAGGATACATAAATCTGAAAGAAATAGGTATTTAGAGTGACGGGATTAAAAATATAATCAAATAAAAAATATTGTCCATCTCTTTCTCCCAAAATGATTCGTGACGTCACAACCTGCTACCGCCATACATTTTGTAATGACAAATGTATGGCGGTAGTAGGCTGTGACGTCACAGGCCGATATATCGCTCCCTTTCATATTGTAAATTTCAATGGTTTGTATCTACGTTATTTTTTCAGATATACAAAAATGGGTTCTGGATTGTTTATTAACATGTTGTCTAACATCGAATAGACGAAAAAAAATTTTTTCGGCAACATGCCTATTGTAAGGCGGTACGAAGTTCGCCGGGAAAGCTAGTCATATTATGCTTAGATATTAAAAATTTGAACTAACTATAAAAAAACATAGATGTATAATATATTAGGTATAGACAAGGCATGTTAAGGCAAAAACTATCTCCACTTAATGGCCCCACTTTTTTAGTTTTTGGGGCCATTTTGACATTTCAAGTACGGTGAAAACAGGATGGCTGGCATTTGAGGTATGGTGAAAACCAAGATGTCGTAACTTTTATGTATGAATTTGTTCTGTCAAATGTACGGCATAGCCTATCTGGAGTTTTGAAATATTTAATGAAAGTGTTTTAAAAACTAATAATGATGATAATTTTCATGTAAATTGGCAGAGGTTGCGAAAATACTGAGACAGAAATTTTCATTTTTCCTAACCAATAACATATGTAATTAAGTAATCTGTAAACAAAAATAATTCTTTTAATGGTTTCAAAGCTTTCCAGCTTTATTTACAACCATAAATGGCGTTCGCAATCCTATGAAACCATATAAGCATATATTGACATACAATGAATTATACACTGCACTGATGACGAAATGCCATCATAATATGAAATGAATCACAGAATTATCGTAGTAAGGAGATCGTATTATAAAAAACCGGTCAAGCGCGAGTCGGACTCGTGCACGTAGGATTCCGTACGAAACGGCAAAGTTTTTAGTATTTGTTAGAGCGGCTACAGAAGTACATTATAATATAATATCTGTGAAAAATTATACTGTTCACGGAGCTATCACGGTTCACGGATGTTCACGGATATAGCCTAGTGGCAGATAGACGCAAAAACGGATATATGTTATGATAGTCTAATGCTGTTACAGACACACGAACTTGGTGCGGAGCGGACCAGATCCGATGCGGACAACGGCGAACTCTTCGCCTTATTCTTATGTTCGCAGGACTGCCTTACACACGCCCGGATTTCCGCTAATAAATAATAGTACAAGTATGGTAATAGGCACCCGTTTTTACCCTTTGGGTACGAAATCCTAAAAACGTGATGTCGCTAAGCGCTTAATGGCTGGTAATGTAATATGACTAAATTTAGAAGTGCGTCAATCTGCAAGATGCAATTTCCTCTGCATGCATGTAGGTAACATTCAATACATTCAAACTTCAAACCATATTTTCGGGTAAATTAGAGCAATGTAATATTGTCAGATAAGCTATTTCGAGATGTACCAGACCATACGCTTAGCTCGTAAATATAATAAATAGGCTATAATATTATATGAATAATAACCCCGAGAGACGATACTATCTCACATAACCTGTATCCAGCTCATAAAATTGTACTTCATTGTTTTCAATGATGACGAGAATCAATGTTGTTATTATACTTTGTTTATCCAACTACTATTATAAATGTGGCAACACAGTGTGTTTAACAGCCTCCGTGGTCTAGTGGTTAGAGCATTGGCTCTCGACTCGGAGGTCGTGGGTTCGATTCCCGCAGGAACAACAAAAAATGTTGTTTCCAAGTTTGTTTAGGACCTGATCACCTGATTGTCTGACATGAAAGATGATCCATGCGTCGGATGGGCATGTAAAAAATCGGACCTGCGCCTGATCTCTCGTCAGTCGTGTCGGTTATCCGTCTTACTGGGTTGTGACTTGTGAGAGTAAAGGAAGAGAGAGGGCTCTTGTGTATTTCGCACACACTTAGGCACAATAAAATTACTCCTGCGTAACTGGCCTGGTTTCAATAAAACCGGCTGTTCGAACCGAAATCGGTGTTGGCGGAGTTATTATTATTATAAATGTGAAAGTTTGTGAGGGATAGATGGATGTGTGTTACTCTTTAACGCAAAAGCTACTGAACGGATTTTGACGATATTTGGTATGGTAGTTTGAGCTCGGTTTTGAACACCTTTTATGCCGAAAAAGTTTTATCCCGAAAACAGTTTTCGCGTGGGCTAATCGCATTTAGGCGGACGGAGTCACGGGCAAAAGCTAGTTTTGTATAATATATAATGGGTTTCTATGTATTATCTATGTATTACCATAAAAATTAATATGCAGGGAGTTTTGGGGGAGAACAATCGATCTAGGGACAAGACCAAGGTCTTATCCCTGAGTGACTGCGCATTTTTAAGCTATATAAGTTATTTCTTTCATCGTGCAACAAGATATCAATAATTTCGACTCTATTATTCAGTGATAAGGAGAACAATACTTAATGTTTGTAAAATAGTTTGAAAATAAACGATTTATTTATTTCTTTAGTCATAGCCTGTCATAGCGCATACCAAACTGCCCAGTGGGATGGCACTTTGGTATGCGTATGTATAATTTTTGTTTTTTTCGAAAGTTGGGAATAGGAGATTATACGTAAAATTAATAAAACCCTAAGATAAAATTTGCTTAAATACTTTTTCTGTAACATCAGCTATCTGCCAGTGAAAGTCCGGACGAAATTGGTCCGGCCGTTTCAGAGATTATCCGGAACAAACAGACAAACATTTATGCATCATTTTATCCATTATATGCAAAGTTATTAAGTTGAAATCACAAACCGACACTTTAATTTTATTAATTTTTTATAGATAAATGTTTCAAAAACACTAACGATTAGTAATGTAATATTATTTGTTTAAACGGATTTTTTTGATCTTTACTGCTGTTATTGACCTGTTTCCTAGTTCTATAGTAAAATTATTATTGATTCCAAAAACACATCAAACTGCTAAACATTCATTTTCCTCGAATCTACGTATAAAATTAACAGAATTTTCGTGAAAAATAAACATTTAATTGATATTTAAGGTGTCCTGATTTGTAAAATATCTCGAAGGGACAAAATCGTATTTTACTCACGCCGCGTGCCGAGTCATCCAGCCTCATTTGGGCGCAGCTGAATATAAATTTTAATCCTCGCAACTCACAAGTCATAAGTCGTGACTAAAGCTCTGAGTAATTGACTGATAATAAAATAATGTTTTAGGGTTCCATATGGACCTAAAGGGTAAAAACGGGAGTCGGGACCCCATTTCTAAGACTCCGCTGTCCGTCTGTCCGTCCGTCTGTTTGTATCTCGTCATTAGGCGAGTAGGAAATGAGCCAAAAACAAAAAAGGAGGACCGTCCACGGTAACCTGAGTAGGTAAAATAGGTGCGAATATGATATAATACTAGCTGTTTCCCGCGGCTCCGCCCGCGTAATTATACTATCGAGTATCCTGCGGGAACACTGTACTTTTCCGGGATAAAAAGTAGCCTATACCATACCAAATTTCATCAAAATCCGTTCAGTAGTTTTTGCGTGAAAGAGGAACAAACATCCATCCATACATCTATCCATACATACATCCATCCATCCATACATCCTCACAAACTATCACATTTATTAGTAGGAAAAGTTAGTGGCGAAGACTGGTTTTCCTTCGTAGTAAAGCCCTAGCCTGTATAATTGTGATTTGGATGAGGGTCTTCAAAAGGTAAGTGGGAAGTGAAGCCGATAGGAATGGAGTTACAGGAACCTCATCCCACTGATATATGGTATCATGTGCTGTAGCCGCTCGGCTCACCGGGGTCGGTATATCCCCTTTTTAAGCGACTTTTCGTCAGTCAACCTCCTACCCGCCTAGATAGCTAGACAATTGTCTAAGTCGATGTATTGCTGTTCAACAAAGGCGTTTGACGTTGGTTTGACGTTGAAGAGAATACCATTTTGCTGTTTTAAGTTTTAACATATCGAGAGTCGAGAGTACATCAAAACTGTATTATTGTGACATTTAATTTGCAGAATCGATCCACAGGATGTGATGTGGACGCGATATAATACGATGGAAGGAAAACTTTCTCTTTGGCACTGGCCAGCTTAACCCATAGTGGCATAGACCTCTTGAGTCTTGTCCCAATTGACAATGAAATAAGTAAATAAATAAACAAACAAACATTTTAAATTTGACACAATGGCTGTGTACCGAGGAAAAAAGCGTTTAGCGCTAAAAAAAAACAGATTATCGGTCAGGATACGTTTGCTAACTTCAATACCGCTAACATAATCCGCCATTTTGGTTATTTAACGCTAGCAGTCGCCATGTTGCTTACGCTTTTTTGTTAGAGCTTTTTTCCGCTGAACACAGCCATTGAGACATAATGCCATAATTAATAATACAAAGACTTTCATAATTAAAAAAAAACTCTTAGAGTATTAGGAAAATAAATAGAAGAAAGCAAAAACTTTCAATAAAGTTTTAAAAGAATTGTGCAACCGGAAATTATGAAATTTGGCCGAGGAGGGTGTGCAGAAGGCTAATACATTTTCAAATAATGCTTAGAAATATAATAAACTAGCTTTTGCCCGCGACTTCGTCCGCGTTGAACAATACTTTGGGATATCGCTGAAATTTACCCGCGACTTTATTTATGACTAACGAAAGCGGAATCCTATTTTTTTAAACGGAACCCTAAAATAAAAGTAGCCTATGTTAGATCCAATAACATCAGCTATTTGCTAGTAAAAGTCCCGTGAAAATCGGTACAGCCGTTTCAGAGATTAGTCGGAACAAACAGACAGACAGACCGACTGACAGACAGATAGACGGACAGACAAAAATTAAAAAAAAATGTATTTTATTGTAAGTACCGAATATACTTTCAGATTCATTATGTAAAAAGCTGTTAATTTGAAGTTACAAACAGACACTTAAATTGTATTTAACTGTATAGATGTATAGATATTATAATGTATTATATTTTAAGATATTATCAATTTGATGTTTATAAAATAACTAAACTATTTAACTAAAGTAAACTAAACTAAACATTAACCCGCACGCGCACCCCGCCTTGGTGACGCCCACTCCGCAACGGGCCGTGCAGCAGGAATCGTAATATTTTAATTTCGCCATAACTTCAAAACCAAACGTCCAATTTTAATCATTCAAAGACCAAATATTATCTACATAAACTGTACTTAGTGATGAAATAATTTATTTGGATAAGGATTAATAACATGAGTAAAATAAACGCATTTAAATGTAGTCCAAAAAAAATTCAAGATTTCTAAATAAAAAAATGGTTATTGTGCCTCACTCGACATAGATAGATATAGTGTGTCGCGGACTTTTTTGTAGATATTTATAAGATCTACAATTAATTAGTACATTTTATGGTTCTATCTTTTATAGTTTAGGCAGCGTACGCAAAATAAGTAATTTTTTTGGTTGATTTTTTACACTTTGTGTCCGAAAAACCCAAATATCTTACGGAACCCTATTTTTTTCCAAAATAAAATTTAGTCTATGTTACTCGTGGATAATGTAGCTTTCGAATGGTGAAAGAATTTTTGAAATCGGTCCAGTACTTTTTGAGCCTATTCATTACAAACAAACAAACAAACAAACATACAAACAAAGTTTTCCTCTTTATAATATTAGTGTAGATAATTTAATAAAAATAACTACAACACACAATATTGTTATGTACACCACGTTGACATAATTATGTGCGGTCTTATGCGGTGTGGCCTGTGATGTCTTGAATAACTTGCGGATTCTTCTTATGTTATAGTGGAGATATGAATAATACAACTAATAGGGTATTCTGGTATTCTTCTTCATTGCTAACATCTGTCAATATATGACATTGACATGTAATACGTCTTATTATATTATATTATATATATATATATATATATATATATATATATATATATATATATATATATATATATATATATATATATATATATGGCTTATAACCATTGTGGTTGTATCACTTTTCCACACTAGTGCACGTCGACGAATAACTAATTGTTAATATTCCACCAATATTACACATTAAAACTCAAAAAAACACGAATTTAGAAAAATAACACAGAAACACAACATTTTCAATTCATCACAATTGGCATTCCCGGCGAAAAACCACATGTAATACTTTTTCTCATTAAAATAATATGCAACAGTCAATCTGCCACAAGTGAGTGAGAGTCACAACACATTTATTTTTTATTTTGCCATCGAAGAGGCAAAAGAACCCTAATAAAGTCAAACTTAAAAACTCATGAATTATTATGGACAAATTCCGACCGCAGGGCTACCTCTTATACACGTACATGATCCAGTTTAATAAGTGATTTTATTAACTATATTTTTTTAATTAACGTCATTAAAAAAAAAATAAACGGCATTAAAAGCCAAGTTTTAGTGATATATTGTTTTGTTGTACTATTACCGAGTAGCCATTTTCGAGTAATCGGCTTTCAAAGTGGTTTACGTAACTTTTCATGCTGATAGATCTTACGCTAAATACTCTTTGGAAAAATTATTTTATGCGAAATCGGACGATAACTCCTGAAATAATTTGTACAAACCTATTGCGCGTTGATAGCTACGGATAGCATGCTTCATTGATAGCATGGCTTCGTTAGCCATGTCCTGAGTCCTGACACGCTCTTGGTTAGGTTAATAATACCTTGTTATTGAAGTAGTCACACTTAAAGAACATGATAGTATTGAAGGTACAATATCGAAAAAAGTTCCTGCTCGGCCAGTTTCTTTACATTTTCCTATGCACTATGATGCCTCAAAATAATAAAACACAAAGAAATTAACCGCAACGACTGCATACGCGGCGATTTTCATCTTATTCCTAGTCGAGCGACAACTTGTTACTTGTTCGATAGCACTTTTGTACGAAATGAGTATCGAGTAATAAAGTGTAGTGTGGTAATGAGTGTATGATGTAGTGCTAGGGCCTACGCTACGCCGATGACGTCACTGTGATAAAACCAATTACTCAACGTACATATCAAATAGATATTTGGTCATTGGTGTGGAAAATTTAGACGGTTACAATGACTGGGAAGTGTGAAGAAGTATTTCACAGTTAAAAGTTATTCTTCTAGAATCTACACCATAAATTAGATAATTATCATTATTCTACATACTTGTCTGCGTTCATACGCTACTATTAACTTTTTTATTGATTAAATGTTTGACAACCCATAGATATATTATATACGAGGCATGTTGAGGCAAGTGTCTTCAGTTAAATGGCCCCACTCTTGAGATTTTTGGGGCCATTTTGGCATTTGAAGTATGGTAAAAACAAGATGTACATTTAAAGTATGGTGAAAATCAAGATGGCGTAACTTCTTATTGTATGAAGATTTGTTTTGTCAAATGCCTGTCTTGAGTTTTGAAATCATTATTCAATATTGTGACAACCTCATTTTGTAGTAAATGTATAGAAATATAATATATTTCTATACATTTACTACAAAATGAGGTTGTCACAATATTCAATAGAAAGTTGACTACAACATTATATTATAATGTTGTAGTCAACTTTCTATTGAGTTTCCTTTTGTTAGTTGAAACGGGTGGTGCAGCAGTTACAAAGTAGCTTAAAGTTCCAAGGCTTAAAAGAGTCTTAGTAATAGAGTACTGTTGTTACCTAAAGGGGACCCTGCTATGCTTAGGTACCCAAAGGGTAACAATAGGAGTATTACTAAGACCGTTGTGCGTTCGTCCGTCTGTCACCAGGCGATATTTCATGAACCATCACGCTTAGCTAGACAGTTGAAATTTTCATAGGTGATGGATTTCTGTTTTCGCAAATATTTGTAGCAATTAGAGTCTATAGTATATAATATAATAGACACATGTATCAAATATTTAAGATTAGCTTTTGCCCGCGGCTCTGCCCGCTTAAATACAGTATCCCACTGGAATACTCTACTTTTAGGGATTAAAAAGTAGCCTATGTGTTAATGTTAATCAGTTCAGTAGTTTTAGCGTGAAGTAGTAACGAAACTTCGGACAAATATTATACAGAATAAGAAGATTGAATACGAAAAGTTTTGTTGCTAGTATAATCTCGCTTAACTGTAATCAGAGTGGCCTTGTTAACCTTGGCGTAACGTCGAGGTTAAATCTTTCAACTGTACGCGAGTGGACTATTGAAAATAATCTCATTATGTTCCACGCTTGTTTACATAGGGGAAATGATGCCTCCGTGGTCCAGTGGCTTGAAACTTGGATATAGCTTCAGACGTGGTTTCGATGATCGATCCCCGCTTTAAAACAACAAAGAATGTCTTTTTCGACTTCCATGCGTCGGATGGGACGGACGGGATGGTCACCCGTCCAACGTTTACGAGTTACGGTTACGCTTACGAGAGTAAAGGAAGAAAAAATGCTCTTGTATATTGCGCACACACTTGGGCGCAACAAAACAGCTGGACTGGTTTTAACAAAACTGGCCACCGTCACCGAAAAATATTATATAAAACTAGCTTTTGCCCGCGACTTCGTCCGCGTTGAACAATACTTTGGGATATCGCTGAAATTTACCCGCGACTTTATTTATGACTAACGAAAGCGGAATCCTATTTTTTTAAACGGAACCCTAAAATAAAAGTAGCCTATGTTAGACCCTATAACATCAGCTATCTGCTAGTAAAAGTCCCGTGAAAATCGGTCCAGCCGTTTCAGAGATTAGTCGGAACAAACAGACAGACAGACCGACTGACAGACAGACAGACGGACAGAGAAAAATTAAAAAAAAATGTATTTTATTGTAAGTACCGAATATACTTTCAGATTCATTATGTAAAAAGCTGTTAATTTGAAGTTACAAACAGACACTTAAATTGTATTTAACTGTATAGATGTATAGATATTATAATGTATTATATTTTAAGATATTATCAATTTGATGTTTATAAAATAACTAAACTATTTAACTAAAGTAAACTAAACTAAACATTAACCCGCACGCGCACCCCGCCTTGGTGACGCCCACTCCGCAACGGGCCGTGCAGCAGGAATCGTAATATTTTAATTTCGCCATAACTTCAAAACCAAACGTCCAATTTTAATCATTCAAAGACTAAATATTATCTACATAAACTGTACTTAGTGATGAAATAATTTATTTTGATAAGGATTAATAACATGAGTAAAATAAACGCGTTTAAATGTAGTCCAAAAAAAATTCAAGGTTTCTAAATAAAAAAATGGTTATTGTGCCTTACTCGACATAGATAGGTATAGTGTGTCGCGGACTTTTTTGTAGATATTTATAAGATCTACAATTAATTAGAACATTTTATGGTTCTATCTTTTATAGTTTAGGCAGCGTACGCAAAATAAGTAACTTTTCTGGTTGATTTTTTACACCTTGTGTGCGAAAACCCAGAATATTTTACGGAACCCTATTTTTTTCCAAAATAAAATATAGCCTATGTTACTCGTGGATAATGTAGCTTTCGAATGGTGAAAGAATTTTTGAAATCGGTCCAGTACTTTTTGAGCCTATTCATTACAAACAAACAAACAAACAAACAAACATACAAACAAAGTTTTCCTCTTTATAATATTAGTATAGATAATGTTATATAAAATAATATTATATAAAATGATAATAATACGGTTCTACATAATACGGTTCTACATAATACATTCGTAATTTGTTGCATAAAACACAATTCATAATTGCATAAATTGTAGATTTAACATGGTTACCGTCCATTATGGGAATGAAAAGTTGGTAGAGATCAACTACTAAAATGACCCTACATGCAGGTCTAACATAATAGTGACCGACGACCGACTAGTGACAGACGGACAGACAGACGTACGGAAGGTCGGACAGACAGTGAAGTCTCAGTAATAGGCTCCCGTTTTTACCCTTCGGGTACGGAACCCTAAAAATAAGCTACATAAGAGCTAAAGAAATTTATTAAATTTTGGGTTAAGACTTAAGAGGTTCTGGAAAATAGTTTTTGTTATACTAAATCATATTTTTATAAAAAAATCATTTTACAGATAAAAAACAGACCAAGTGCGAGTCGGACTCGCGCACCTAGGGTTCCGTACAAACCTGTAGTCATTTTGTTACAGCTTAAATGTATAGACCTGAGTATTTGATATGAATTATTTCAATTTAATACCTCTACGCGTTCATGAGGAAAGGGTTAGTAAGCTAAAAATTATTAAAAATATTTTTAGTAACTATATGGTATAACTAAAAATTTACGGTTTTCGTATTTTTTCCTTTATCTGTGCTATAAGACGTTGCTTCATGCCAAATTTCAAGATTCTGTGTTCACGTGGAGTACCCTGTAGGTTTTGAGTTTGCGAGTGTCGAAAATTTGCGGAAACGAGATGTTTGATTTTGGGCCAGCTCTTAGGTAGACTACATAGGTAAATAGGAAAAAAATATGAATATTTTATAAAAATACGAAAAAAATATTTTGAAGAAGGGTACATGCGTACAAAAATGATTATTTGAAGAGTTTTTTTTTGCGAAAACACTATTTTAGGGCGGCCATGACATAATATGTTTTGAGTTGACTTTTGACGTAGTTGACAGTTTTAGGAAGAGACGTCTTCTTGAACGTCTTTCTTTGTCAAAAGTAATGTCATTGTCAATAAAATAAAGAATAGGAACCAGTTACTATATTATGTAGCTATATTTACATATAGTGTACATAGTGCTGGCCCACGCCTTATACATTTCTAGAACATCTCTTTTGCGGCATTAATGGCTGTATCTTTTGATTGCGTTGGCTTAGAAGTTTAATTTTTTCACAGCTCCTAGGGACCGTAGACCTTAGTATTTGATATAAATTCCAGTTTGATACCTCCACGCGTTCCTGAGAAAAAGGGTCTTGACAGACATTCGGACGGACAACAAAGTGATCCTATAAGGGCTTCGTTTTTTCCTTTCGAGGCACGGAACCCTAAAAATACTCTATTTGTGACAATTGTTACTTTTGTAGGATTTGGCTTCATTTTAGTCCCAAAACAGCCAATCTACGTCAAACTGAAAAGCTGTCGCGAGTCCCGACACACGATGTTCTGTCTGAAACTATGAATTGGAAATTGGAATAAATAAATAACCAATCAGATAAACTGAACGAACCTACAAAATATTTACAGTCAAATAACAGCAGTTAGTTTGGGAAAATTCAATCGTCATCAATTTTCAAGACATTACTATCATTTCAAGACCGTAATCAGCCAAATCGTCCTTGTAATCTATCGAATAATGTGTAATGTGATCTATAATTGGAATTGTAATCTATGTAATGCTTTTGCGCGATGATTATTTTGCGCGTACGAAATTTCCCCCTAGGGCCTAGGCTACTCTATATCTGTGCCTGTTTTCATCAAAATAGGTCCTTCGGGAGCATATTAAATGAAAACAAATAAGCATACAAGCAAAAAATCTTTCCTCTTTATAACAATAGTATATGAGGATGAAGTAGAAGATTTGACCAAACGCGTCTTTGATTAATTATTACATAGATACGTTATATCCTTACAAAACTGACAATATTTCTGTGCCACGACACACATTGACATAGGACGCGTGTCAATGTGTCAACCTCGCATAGTAACACAAAACACGTTATTACTCGCGGAGCACACTAACCAAAATTTGCCCGACTCGGGCCAATTCGAGTCTTCATTTTTACGCGTTTATAACGTATCTACCTCTTTTTAATATTATATATCTATGAAACGCGTCCTTAACAAAGTAAATATATCGTGACTCGTTATGTTGCCACTCGCAACATGCCATCGTTTCTAATCTGCAGCATGAGGATGGAGGAAGCCATCCATGACGTCAAGTTCGGTTCCGCTCTGGTTTACATCCAGACCCGCGCCGCAGTTAGCGCCGCGCGCCTCTGTGAAAACTACTAGTATTTTCACCGGCTCATCGCTCAACTGTACAGGGACAAACCACTAGGAGTCCATTCTAGCTCTTTGAAACTTTCAAAGCGTTAGAATCAGAATCCCAATTACTTACAGCTGAATACTGAAATGCTAATCAAGATTAAGAGCCCTCCTATTCGCAGTCTGTCGCTGTCTCTGCTAGCCGAAAGTACAGGACAAGGACAGCATGTGACTTGAGCGTCACTTAATTTAACTATCGTTCCAGTATTCAGCCGTTGGACTTTCAAGGAATTATAAATGAATCTTCTAGATATCATAAACTGATTGTTGGAGTTTGCACTTTGGACCAATTAATCGCATTTGACGTTGGTTTGACGTTTATGAAAGTACCATTTTGCTTTTTTAATTATTGAAACTGCATCTTTGTTTATTGTTTCACGACGAAAGAGAAAACGTATAAAGCTTAAAAATGCGTTTCCCAGGGATAAGACATAGCTAGATAAATTTTTTTCTCCCCTAAAACTCCCTGCCTACTAAATTTCATGTAAAGGCGTGACTCCTGTTCGAAACATTACACAGAAAACATGAAACATTGGGGCGTGGCTATACACATTTGTCTAGGAATAGACAATGTTTTTGTTTTCGGAGACGGACGGAAAACATTCCCGCGCGGGTAGAGAGGGGAAGAAATGTTTCATTTCTTACCTAGTGTTCACATCGTTCACATGACACTTAGGTACAGGTTTTTTTGGGTTATAGTTTTGCTTGTTGTGTTTTTTGTGTTTGTTTTTTGTGATCGTTCATAATATATGGCTGACTTAATTAAAAAACACCAATTTTGTCAGTTTTCAATAGAAATGCGAAAAATGGCGCACATATTTATGAGTTAAAAAAAATACTTTTATGAAACACCTAAAGTGGCCTTTTCAGAACCCCTCTTTTCTCCTAGATTCTACACCTACAATCACTAAAACTGCGAGCGCTAATACGTCTTCCTCGTCGGAACTTAGATCGTGTCTGGACAAAATGTTTTGTTTCGATCAAAAACATTTTCTGTAGCTGGAGACAGCTTGTGTATGAAAACAAATGTTTTTGTTTCATGTTTTCTGTGTAATGTTTCGAACAGGAGTCACGACTTAATTACGCCCATTACTTACTTACATACTTGCAACCACTTTTGTGATTACGATTATATTATACATACATACATACATATAATCACGCCTTTTTCCCGTAAAGGGGTAGGCAGAGACCACTTTTGCCACTTGCTACGATCCTCACATACTCGTTTCGCTTCGTTCACTTTCATTCTTACCATCCATTCCTCCTCTTACATTCAACATAGCGAAGCGGCTCTCCATGGTCCACTTTTCACCTCCGCGAGAAACGAGACGTGATGGGTGGTGAACCACATCGCCGCCATTTTGGATAATTAAATTATTTTTATTATTATCCATTGCGTTTCCACGGATTGGTAGAGAGGGTAGGAATAGGGAAAGGGAAGGATAGGTGGTGTGGAAAGGAAGATTGGTAAGTTGGAGTGGGAAATAGGAAATGTAGGATATTACCGCCCAGGAGGGCAAGGGATAGGACAGTAATAGCTAGGGAAGCCGGGGTCGCGTACCCGTATACTATACCACAACTACCGGACAGGTAAGTTGGGATGAGTACCCCATGACATTATATTATAACGTCTTCGAAAATCAACTACGGATACTTAGGGCACATGATCCACTGCTTATGTAAAGTTTAAGCAAAAAAATATTTGTCATACTCGAAGTAAAAAATCATCTACTGTATGGGTGACTCTCCGCAAAACGCAAACTCGCCCATATAAAGAAAAAAAATTTTGAGTATGACAATTTTTCTGCTTAAACGTCTTTACATAAGCAGTAGATCATATGCCCAAAATATCCGTAGTTGATTTTACCGAACCTTATATACCTATATAAACAAGATTGTCTCATGTATTTAATTTTACATATTGAGTGACTAAATACAGAAATTAACAATTGGTACAATTTTGTTTCACGTTATGTGAGTTAGCCATATAATATTGCAATGGTCCCAAAACTAGCCTGTATCTTGTTGGTCCTTAAATCATTTACCTATTTATCCACATTTCACATATTTTAGTACCGTTTTTGCCCCGCTGACGAAAATTACATGATTATAATATAGAAAGAAAACATCCTTTGTAAGTTCTGCTCAAAACTTGAGTTAAAACTTAATATGCTCAGTGAAATGGTATTTATCGTAATTCTGTTTTATCTTTGTTTTGGTTTCATTCTTTTCTCAAAAGATTGTAACCAACCAACCTGCCAACAGGAGTACGAGCCACGAGGTTCAGAGAGCCATTAAAAAATTTCAAAACTCAAGATAGGTTATGGCCAAATGACGTACAATTGACAGAACAAATCTTCATACAGTAAAAAGTTACGCCATCTTGGTTTTCACCATACATCGAATGTCAGCCGTCTTGTTTTCTCCATACTTCAAATGTCAAAAGTGCAATTTAACTGGAGACACTTGTTGCCTCAACATGCCTCGTCTATTAATAAACGTCCATGGTTCCACCTCAATTTTTTACAATATGATTCTATTCATATGGCCCTACTATGTAATTGCATACAACCAGGGGGTAGCATGGGTCAAAAGTACTGAAAACGTCCTTTTGACCCGATTACGGCGAAGGAAAGTAAGAGTAATTATTTTGGGAGTCTATGTATGTATGAATGTATGTTTGTTCCTCCGTAGCGCGTAATTTACGTAGTCGGGTTATAGTTTTTAATACAAATTTAAGTTATTTATTTATATTTAGCACGGAGTCGATATTTTTGAACCGGACATATTTTCTTTAGGGAAAAACTAATAAATTGGGCATAGAAATTGACTCGATAGCATTAATATTTTTGGACCTAGTTATGTTTAAAGTTTCGAAAAATGATAAAATGGGTTACTTTCAATCAAAAATGTGCAAGTTTGTGGGGATAGGTTGGATGTTTGTTAATCTTTCACGCAAAAACTACTGAACGGATTTTAATGAAATTTCGTATGATAGTAGTATGAGCTCTGAATTGACACATAGGCTACTTTATATCCCGAAAAAGTACTGTGTTCCCATGTGATACTGTATTTACTATTTACGCGGCTGAGCCGCGGGCAAAAGCACTACCTTTTTAATTTTCCATTTATCATGGACTACCATGATAAATATATAAAATAAAGAAATAAATACTTAACAAAAATGTATATTAATATTATTTCAGTAGCTGTGACTTGTGACAACCTCCGTGGTCTAGTGGTTAGAATTTGGCTCTCGACTCGGAGGTCGTGGGTTCGATTCCCGCTTTGGAACAACAACAAAAAAAGTCGTTTCTAAGTTTGATTAGGACAATGCAGGCTGACCAACTGATTGTCTGACAAGAAAGATGATCCATGCCTCGGATGGGCATGTAAAAAGTCGGACCTGCGCCTGATCTCTCGTCAGTCGTCTCGGTTTTCTGTCCCACAGGGTTATAAGGGCAAAGGAAGAAATAATGCTCTTGTGTACTGCGCACACACTTGGGCACTATAAAATTACTCCTGCGTAACTGGCCTATTTTCAATGAAACCGGCCACCGTCACCGAAATCGGTGTGGGGGAGTTAGTTTTTTAGCTGTGTGTGATATCAAACACTTAATTCCGTGTTGGAAATATGGCATCTATTATCTATGGGGCGCTTTTGGGTGGCCGCGCGTCACACCACTGCATTCTAGAAAGTAGAAATACATGAAACGGATCTCCGTTATAATTTAACGCTAATAAAATACGTTAGTTACCGGCTAATCGGTTTCACTACTACCAAACAGATTCTTTAGAAGTCTCTTTTAATCGATCGAATATAC
This sequence comes from Glaucopsyche alexis, assembly GCA_905404095.1. NCBI lineage: Eukaryota > Metazoa > Arthropoda > Insecta > Lepidoptera > Lycaenidae > Glaucopsyche > Glaucopsyche alexis. Next base: position 2,737,479 of record FR990060.1, read on the forward strand.
TCGTATAATCGTTGGATAATTTCGAAACTTAGTTGACTAAGTTATAAGTAAGTATTTATAAACAATTATAATATCTGGATTCAGGCCGTAGGTGTTAATCTCCGTAATATTAGGTCATTACTCATTACATATGAAATTGACGTTTTGTAAAGGATATAAAGTCGTTTTTTTTTTAAATATAATATATTTATTTAATCAAAGTTTATATCTATGCACTTTTGCTATCTCATAGGTAATTGATTCCTTTACTAAGAAAACCATTCGGACATGAATCAATAAAATCTTTGGAGGTGCTTTGGACTGCTCCATCGGAAATGAATTTTTTTCCTTGCGAGAAGTTATCCAAATTTCGAAAAATAATTTTATCTGTTGGAGTAAGGTCCGGGGAGTACGGTGGATGTTTTAGACATTCCAATTGAAGCTCCTCTAATTTGGTAGCCGTCTGTTGTGCAGTGTGTGGTCTAGCGTTGTCCTGAAACAGCAGTGGCCTAGAGCGAATGACCAACCTCGGTTGTTTAGCAAATAATGATGGAACATCATTATTTGCCGTTGCTGGCAATAGACATCTGCCATAATCGTCTGGCTAGATTTAAGAAAGCTGTAGTGAACGACACCGGCACTAGTCCACCAAACGCTCACGAGTTACTTTTTTGAGTAAATTTTCGCTTGGGGCAGGCTTTGGCTGGTTCGTCAGAGTTCAGCCAGTGCGATGAGCGTTTCCGATTAGTCTTCAGCACACTTTCCTCCACATAAACTTTAATTAACCGGCTAAATTTCTTACTCCTCCCGTTGCACAATTCTCGTAAAACTGTACTGAAAGTTTTCGCTTCCCGAATTAATATAATGATTAGAATTAATTATGTATCTAATACATAACGGACTATTTTAAATATATTTTTACATTCATTATACGACCTTGCTGCAACAATGGACAAAGACTTAGGTATATCTGGCCAGCATGCTGCATGCTACCTTTTTTTGTGACGTTTTAATATTTTATTGAAGAATATATAAATAGGTTAAGTTACTTAACAAATAATAACGTCTATATAATAATAATTTGTTACGTAAACATGTCTTAATTCTTATCCCTATCTGCTTTTGGACCAACTTGTTCTGATCTGGATCATTAAAAACTAGTTACCCAGTTATCTTTGTTTCTGAAATATTTTCAATACGAAATAGTGTTATGTGACTGTCTAACGTGAATTTAAGCGTGCTAAGAAGCTAAAAATTTTATATTGCTCCTTGGTAAGAAGTCACCTAGAGTATGCCTCCCAAATACGGAATCCTAGAAAAATACAACCGAAAACATTCAAAGAAAATTCATAAGTTACCCGTGTTACCGAAATAATCAACCGTATAAAAGCGCAGCCTTATTTAGATATACATATAATATAGGTATACTTTACCTCAGAGAACCGTCGTGGAATTGCTGATCTGTCGTTTCTTGTAAAAAGCATTTAAAATACAGAAAAAATGTATAAGATCGGTATGTGGTGCAGGGTTTTTAGACAGTTGCAGGCCGCTATTTAAAAATTTAAATGTGTTGCCACTGCCTTGTTTATACATTTATGAAACGGCAATTTTTGTTTACAAGCATGCATATCTATTTCCTAAAAATAAGGATTATAAATATAGAGGTAGAAAAGGAGACCAACTATATATTCCTGAACAAAAGCTTACAATGTTTTCTAAAAATGCATACTGTATGGCTATTCGAATATATAATAAACTGCCAAATATCCTAAAAGGTTTGACATTGAATCAATTTAAAAATAGATTATTTAATTTATTAATAAACAAAATGTATTATACTGTTGATGAATTTATTAATGATAAAAGCTTATTATGACATTTTAATTATGACATTTATTAATTTTCAATATTGATTCGAACTTTTGACGGATGCTGACATTTTATTTAATATTTTTTAATTAACTACTATTTTATTTCATTTAATTAATTAATCGTACCTAACTTGTGATCATTATAATTTAATCTTTACAATAATTTGTCCTTAATTTGTTAAATACATATCTCTATGTTAATTATTATTATCTATATTAATTTCACAAAATATTTGCACGTCGAGGTAAATCCGACAAAATATGAGTGTCATTTAACATTGTACCATCTTATTGTACCATATTTTTGCAAATAAAATATTCTTATTCTTATTCTTAAAATTGCCACAAGTGCTCTTGACTGTCCCGATCTACTGTCTAAATTCTCTTTTAAGATTCCTTCTTAGTCTAGCCAACGACATGTTCCCATCTTCTTACCAGTGGGTAGTGACCCAGACTTAACTACCGATATAACTCCTTCGTGTAACGTGCAAGCAAGCGATTTAACTAAACTATGTTTGTGAGGATGGATGGATGGATGTTACTCCTTCACGCAAAAACTACGGAACAGATTTCGATGAAATTTGATATGGTAGTAGTTTAGGCTCTGGATAGGCTACTTTTTATCCTGAAAAAGTGCAGTGTTCCTTTGGGATACTATATTTACGCGGGCGGAACCGCGGGCAATAGCTAGTGCTTCTATAATATCTATTTCATAATAATATGTGAAGCTTAAAATATAAGGTTTTCCGTTTTTATTACATTAGCACAATAAATTTATATACTTACATTGTATCAGCATTGTAACATCTACGCAATAGTAAGATCTAACATGTAATTGTCAACTATTACTACTAGCGAAAACTTGTAATTAGCATAGTAACTTTGTTTCCTGTTTCTAACTCTACTGTATCTAGCTGTAACTTTTACATGTATTTAAAAAAAAAAAAATAGTACGGAAAACAAGTTTATTAAAACCTATTATTAAAACCTAAATATATTTATTCTCAGATTTGTAATATTTATATTTCTGTCCTTATTACTTATTATTTGTAAAACAATGATATCATAATAAGTAGAAATACGTTTTTGTAAGATGGGAACTTTTAATATTTCGTTTAGGGAAGGGTTTAGTACTTACTACGTGACTATTTTTGCTCATTTTTCACCCCCCATCTAGTGACTAAATATGAGTTTATCAATTTTGAATAGTGCGCGCTGCATCTTGTCTCTGTGTGAGCTGAACCTAACGGTATATTTTGCTATACGTCACTCGGAGAGTAATTATCTCTATGTAAAGCTCTGAGCGCACAAAGAGTTCGTTCACAAAGACTCATGTGTCATCAAGCTTAAATCAACTTTACATATTGTTTAAACTTTAATGGTGTATAGAAATTGGTATCCTACTTTACTGTGTAAATGTGAAGGTTTTTTAGTATTCCTTACGTGGTAGAGCCATGCTTCGGCACGAATGGGCCGGCTCGACCGGAGAAATACCACGGGCTCACAGAAAACCGGCGTGAAACAGCGTTTGCGCTGTGTTTCGCCGAGTGAGTGAGTTTACCGGAGGCCCAATCCCCTACCCTATTCCCTTCCCTACCCTCCCCTATTACCCTATTCCCTCTTAAAAGGCCGGCAACGCACTTGCAGCTCTTCTGATGCTGCGAGTGTCCATGGGCGACGGAAGTTGCTTTCCATCAGGTGACCCGTTTGCTCGTTTGCCCCCTTATTTCATAAAAAAAAAAAAAAAAAAAAAAAAAAGTATGGATGGTGTAAATGTGAAGGTTTTTTAGTATGGATGGATGTTTGGTACTCTTTCACTCAAAAACCGCTGCTTTGAGCTCTGGATTAACACATAGGCTACTTTTTATCCCGAAAAACTACAGTGTTCTTATGGGATACTGTATTTATGCGGGCGGAGCTGCCGGTAAAAGCTAGTATTGTTATAATTTCTAGATTTCAAGACAGGTTTTTGTAAATTTTGTTCATACTAAGAAAACGAAATTTTAACACAAAGTCAACTAAAATACCTCTGTTATTGTAGCAAAAATTCAAATTTAAATGAAATATCTCAACATAATAACATATTATAATATTATCTTCCGCCCATAATCGCGTCGAAGGCTCGCCTTGATGGTCTGCCAGGAGTTTATTTCTGTACCGAAAGTGCGCGGGCGCAGCCGTTAGCCGAGCCCGAGCGCACGCGAAAACGGCCGAGCGCGCCCGAGTCTCGATGCTGTGCGCGCAAAGCAGCGCATGTTACACGTGTAAAATATTCTTTATAACTTCATATTATACCGTAAATAACATAGTTTTCGCGACATATTTGCTACTTTCGTATGCTCCTGTGTGAGAATATGGAGGAAAAATACAGAAATTCAAGTTCTGAGACCTAGTTTTGGAGTAAATCACGTGTATTTAACTCGGCGTGCACATGCGCGGTGTTGCGCGCGCTTTCTATTTACAATATCGTACGGTAGATGTTAACCCCTCGGTTGTTGGACGTTTTTTCTCTCTTTATTATTATTAACTTGGCTTGGAACGCGTCTCGCTTACCTACATACACGTGGCGCGCGTTATACGACTGTAGCTCCTGTTCTAGTGAATATAAACGACATAATTGCATAAATTCCTTTATTTCATAGAGTATAGAAATGCATTAAACGAGTAAGTTATGCGCAGACACGAATTTATGAAGGGAATTTAAGGCTAGGGCTAAACGAACGTTGTTGTGAAAACTTGAGCTCTCTTCGATAGGAACTGGTCATTTACATAATGATTAATGACGTTTGCGAATAGAACGATTTGTTCAACGTTTCTTATTGATTTTACTGACTAATGGGAAAACGATTTATTTAATGTTTCTTACGATAAGTTCCTGAAATTAACATATTATGTAGCTTGTATTAAATATTGTGCTATTTTAATATTATGTTTATATTCTATGGTGTACACGTTTGCGTTTGGAAAACAAAAGTTTTTGTCAAACTTTATTAATACTTATCGATTCCTCGAAAATGTAGAGATGGTCGGAGACGGGAGTGGCTATTTTAAGTCTTAAAGTGGAACTATTTAAATTCTTACATAATGAAACGGATTGGAATTTATCCAAAGTTTTTAGGTCCCCGTGTCTGTACCTGGCCAGCCTGGCTTTAGTGCCTGGTTTGTATTCAGAACCCCAAAGCTGGTATTTAACTTAGGCTCTGCTTCACAATAAGTAAGTGTCGAGCACTGAGCGTCTTTGTCGCTGCTTACACTTTATTAATTAACTAGCTATTTATAGTGTCGGGTAGCTAAATATAGTGTCGGGTATTCCACGGGAATATTTTCAGGTTAAAAAGTAGCCTATGTTTTAATCCAAAGCCTAAACTACCACCATACCAAATTTCATAGAAATCCGTTCAGTAGTTTTTGCGTGAAAAATTTACAAACATCCATCCTCACAAACTTTCACATATTTTATAATAGTAGTAAGAAGATGTTACTGTGAAGTAAGATGTGCGGAAAGCTAAAATATTTTTAAATAATGCTTAAAAATACATACAATTTATAAAAATAACAACAACATACACTACCTCATTGTTAACACACTACCGTGCGATTGGTAGATATACAATTTTGTAAGGTACATTTTGTAGTACATGTTTGGTAGGTAAATGTTGTGATATAAACGTCAATCTCTCACAGCACTCAATTTTTTATCTAGGCACGAGGCAAAAGAACCATAAAAAAATGTAATAAATGTTTGATAAATTTTCGTTGCGTTGCAGACCCAACGCACACAGAGCATCATCTGGTGGCGTAAGTGGTATCAAAAACGGCCAATAAGTTTTTTTCTGTCACCAGACGGCGCTTGGTAGCCCAACAGTCCTTGTCGTGTCAAAAAATGTCAGATTTTACGTGGTAGAGCCATGCTTCGGCACGAATGGGCCGGCTCGACCGGAGAAATACCACGGGCTCACAGAAAACCGGCGTGAAACAGCGTTTGCGCTGTGTTTCGCCGAGTGAGTGAGTTTACCGGAGGCCCAATCCCCTACCCTATTCCCTTCCCTACCCTCCCCTATTACCCTATTCCCTCTTAAAAGGCCGGCAACGCACTTGCAGCTCTTCTGATGCTGCGAGTGTCCATGGGCGACGGAAGTTGCTTTCCATCAGGTGACCCGTTTGCTCGTTTGCCCCCTTATTTCATAAAAAAAAAAAAAAAAAAGATGTCACGAATTTAAAAACACTCATTATTATGGACGAATTTCGACTTATAGATACGATAGATTATTCTTTACGAATCTCCTTATCGTTCAATACATAATACATACATATTTACTTTATTTAGGTCCCTGGTCAGTGGTCGGTATGCAACCAGCTAGTTTACTCCTCGGATAACAAAATATTACCTTTTTGATCGACAGACTTTGAATGTTTGTTAAACATACGGGTTAAACCTAAAAAATCCTAAAAATTAGAAAGCGGTAGAGACGTCTTGACATAAGCAGTAGATCCAAAGATTTCATAACTCAAGATGCTATGACGTACATTTGACAGAACAAATCTTCATACAAGAAAAAGTTACGCCATCTTCGTTTACACCATACTTGAAATGTAAGCCATATTGTTTTCATTTTAAAGGGCCCTAAAATCTTAAAATTGGGGCCATTTAACTGAAGACATTTTTTGCCTGAACGTGCCTCGTCTGTAATATAATATATTAACGTCTATGAGTAGATCATAATACATATGTACCACCGACAAAGTTCCCGCTCGACCAGTCTCTAAACATTCACCTTTGCACTAGGACGCCTCAAAATATTTAAATGCAAAGGAAGTAACCGCAACGACTGCAGACGAGGTTGAACTACGTATTTACACGTGAGTATGTTTGCGAGCCCACTATTCAACGGCGCTTTTGAGCGATTTTCGTCTTATGCCTGGTCGAGCGGGAATTTGTTCGGTTACATGATAACTGATTTTGAATAACCTTACATACAACTAATACATAACTGCCATTTAAATACTTTTTGCAGTTAGATTATTTCAACCTGAGAATCAATTCATGGAAGTTTTGCTCATCATTATTAATTACTAATTAATATTTATCAACTCGATTTATTGTAACATAACACAAGTGGGATTGGTTTGTTTTAACACAAAGTAAACTCATAACATCGAGTAATATAAGTTACTAGCTTTTGCCCGCAGCTTCGCTCGCGTTAGAGGGAAAGCTTGTTCGGGAAAATACCAATACCAAAATTGAATACATAATGGTGTAGGCAGTGGCGTAGCTAGGTGTACAAGAGCCCCGGTGCATAAGGGAAGAATCGGGCCCTCATGCCCTCATCCCCTCTTTCCGCGTAGCTTGAACTTATATTGACCTTTAAAATTAGTCATAGGAATAAGAATAGGAAACAGTGACAAACTTATTCCTAGTAGGTTAAATCTATACGTCGTCTCTATGAGGGGTAGAATCTCTATGTGTTAAATGGAGGAAAATGGGAATAAATAAACAACGACGCACATACATGACGATATTTACTATACAGATGAGACGCACATACATATTTATTATACAGAGGAGATCAATAAAGGGTTAAAACGAATTTTAATAGAATTCCCCGTCCAATTCACAATCTTTTGCGCGTTTTAATTTTTGCGAATTCGTCTATAATTTCACTCAAATCCAAGTTTGATGCCGCCTTATTTTATATTGCAATTAACGATAAATGTCGGAGGCGATCTTGTCCAATGCTGTTTCTTAAATATTTTTTTATAATCTTCAGTTTACTGAAAGATCTTTCTGCGACTGCGGAAGTAACAGGAATTGTATGAAACAGTAGCTGGACAGAATTATCACTTTCTGTTTTTTCATATTTAAAGACGTTTTGAACGCAATAAAAATGTTCTAATGTAACCCTAAGTAATGTAATTTTTAGAATTCCATAGTTGGGGAGAGTTGTGACAACGTTATTTCGCGACAGGTTTTTATGAGGCCGTGTTACAACTTTTACGTAAAATAGAGCTCTGCAAAGTTTTTTGACATAAAGCTATGGAAAACGAAACGTAAATGTCACAGAAACGTTAACATGGCCGAATTCCTATACAATTTTCGAATTTTTATTATATTTTTATCTACTACGGATCTTATAATTTTGAAAACTTGCGAAATTACTGCGACAATAAAAGAACTTTAAGTGGTAAAATTACCATAAACCAATTAATAGTACAAATGTGGGATATTATTCAAAAGTTTATCCCTTTGTTGTTCGTAGAAGTCCGTCTATACTTTTTATTTGGTCTGAGATAGTAGCTCATTCTTCAATTTGAACTTGAGTTTAGAAAAACGTTTTTTATTTTTCGTTGTCGATCAAGTTAAAAGTTTGAGAGTTATTATAGATTATACGAAACCGTTGTGCTGCAACCTGTATCCTGTATCATACACGTTTTGTCATCGAATTTTTTTTTAGCGAAAATGAGTTCTAGCAGAATATGGTGCCAGATGGATGAATGTGCGGAATAGAAATAGTAGCATTTGCATTAGTGGCGATACTTGATGAAAGATGAAATAAGGCTGGTGCTGGTAGTGGGGAAAACGAATTGCAACGGTCAGTGACACACCTAGTTGACCTAGCGTCAACTATTATAGTGCATCCAGACCCCAGAAGGTTTAAAACATCGCAAATGAATATCATAAATGAGAACTGATGCAAGGCAAGAGGGAATGAAAAGTTGACGAAAAAGTTAATATGGGTGGAGTATGGAATTGTCCAATTGATCTTACGACCGTCAAGCACGTGAGCTTATCGCTGATTCAATGTGCTGCGGGCATACTTATCCCAACTATCAAATACCAAATAGCTGAAATAACGATAACAAATAGCACATGCTCATCGAGGACGCTTAGCGCATGTGTTGAAAATCTTAAATCAGAAGTCTTGTAATTGTTGGTGTTCATTTAACAACATTAAAAAAAAATTCGATCCTCGAGTCTCGAGCCTGCTCACAAGATTTTTTTTTCCTTTTTTCTTATATGCTCATCTCTTTTCAAAGCTGAGGCTAGTGGGCCCCTTGAGCTCCGGGGCCCTGGTGCACTGCACCATCTAGCCCTACGATAGCTACGCCACTCAGTAGGCACTGCACAGCCGTATCAGTTGTATTTTATTTGAATGTTTCCTGCGACTTCGTAGGTACGCTCAAGAAGTCTACCGAGAACTGTACCATAAATAAAATTTAATAAGCTGCAAAAAGTATTCTATGTTAATTCTGCTTAACCTACTACGGACTACCATACCTGATTTCATCAAAATTCTTTACGTGTGTTCTTTACTTTACTTTATTGCATTTAAAATTAAACATATTATTATGTACATACAAACTTTCGCGTTTAGGTATAATATTAAGTAAGGATTTCCTTGTAGCCGATAATTAGTATTTTAACGATTTCGAAAATCTTTTCAATGGGAAGACGTTGTGGACTTTGAACTTAATAAAAATAATTTGGATTGTCCTAGTTGGGACCACGAGAGAGAGAGATGAGTTAGCAGTACGACCACGAAGCCATCTAGCTTCCCACTTATTCCTCATATTATAATAATCATGATTAGGATTAACCTAGGTAAAGTTTTAACCAATTCAAATACCTGGTTATTTTATAGCATATTATACTAAGTTATTTTTTAGATTGATAAAACTTTTTGTAGGTATGAACCGATTGAATTGAAATACCTACACAAAATTATAAGCAGAGCTATCCTAATTCCTATCCGCGTGGAACCCGTAGGTAGTAAGGTAGGTACCCAAAAATTTTCCGCGATAAAAAGCGAGTCCTATGTATTTATCCAAGGGCTAAACTACTACGGTAACAAATTTTATAAAAATCCGTTCCGTAGTTTCTGAGATTAGCGCGCAAAAACGTACAGATCAAAAGTCTGGGTTAAAAACTAAAAACCTATGTATTAAACACTGATAAATCAAGCACAAATAAATTAAATATTACATATTATAACAACAAAAGAAAAAGAAATATAATACCTACACTCAAAGTATTCTACTGAAATCATAGATATATAATATTAAAAAGAGGACTGAAATAGTATGTAATATAATAAGTATTATGAATATAATTAATATAGCAATCGCAAATATTTAGGTGCCTAGTTTTTCAAAGAGATTTTCATCAAATTTAACTGTGGCATTCTTGTCACATTTATTTTTCAACATGATGACAATATATTATGTCAAAATAAAAATAAAGCTTCCCACTCACGGGCTATCGATTGCTTCGATCAAATTGGAAAATAATTCGTATTTGAAAGTTAATTGCTAACGACAAACTATTACACAAAATGATTAGTGTAAGACCTACCAGCTAGTGGAACAAAATTTACGCGTATATATACGAGTTTCATATAAAAAGTATAGTAAGGTGGTCCTAGGATCTCAGACTATATTTAATTTTTATCTAAACCGATTTACTTGCAACTACGAACCCAGTAAATGTTTAAATTGTAAAGACTAAATCGATCGATCGCTTGTGTGTGGGAAGCTTTATATCAAAAGCACTAAGGAGTATTTATATCAACTTAAAAGCAAATCGCTCCCAAGCAACTTTCTTTCCCTTTTTATTCCCGTTAGCGGACGAATTTCAATAAACTATGATACACGAATTCCATCAATTCTGTTACATAATGTTTGTGCAAAATATGAAGTAGATTGGACCAAGGAATCACGTTGCCCCATACAAACTGTTTTACCCCTTTTCACCCCCTAAGGAATCGAATTTTGAAAAATCCCTTCTTATCGGATCCCTACGCATTACAAAGAGCAAGCCCTGCAAGTTTCAGATCTCTACGATCAGCGGTTTAGGCTGTGCGTTGATCCGTCAGTCATTCAGGACAAAGGATTTTATATGTATAGATAATAACACACAATGATAAATGAAATATTATCTCATCTACACAAGTAAATAAAATTTAAGTGTCTGTTTGTAATTTCAAATTATCAGCTTTGTGCTAAACGCGTTACATGATAGATTCAACGGTACCTACAGCAAAAGTTTTGTCTGTCTGTCTGTTCTGTGTGTCTGTAATCTCTGAAACGGGCCAAGTGCCCGGCAAAAGCTGATGTTATAAGGAGTAACTCGGGCTTCTTTTATCTTACGGTTCCGTTTCCAATAGTTCCACCCAAACGAAGTTGCGGGCACCAGCTAGTGATAATTATTATCGTATGTTGTGGTTAAAGATGGCGACCGGTTTGTTTTACACTCATATAAAAGTTCGGTTATTATATCTATTATTGTAAAAAATTAACGTAATAGATTTTAAACTGTACGTTTTCTAATCGTAGTACGTATAACTTATAAGGCGTTTTCTTAAGAGGGGGTGAAAATTTACACGGTTTATTCCGTGTTCAATCCCTAGATTTTCAACCCTAGTTTCTATAACAACGTATCGTAGAACTTTTCGTATAAAGCCGTTAGTATCTGGGTAACCGAGCTTCGCTCGGAGTTCTGATAAATTTAAAGAATCACAAAAATATTTATCCGACCGGGATTCGAACCCACCACATTTCGAATTTTCAATGAAAGCAAAAATTATATACACGCATACCAATCGGACTCTCATAATAGAGTCGAAATTATTAATATTGTTGCACGGCGAAAGAACAAACATAGCTTAAAATAGGCAATCGGACTAATTTTTTTTTATTGCATAAATGAATAGTACTCTTAAATATGAGTAACTTCTCAGAAGAAACCGTATATCAAAAGTCAATATTTTCAAAGGTAGGGCAGAGCGGGGTCACTTGATCCGCATTTTGTTCAAGTCAGTGTTAGGTGCATTTAAAGAAATAATAAAAAAAGATTTAATTATAAATCAGTCGTTTATCTTTTGGACCACATATGGAGATCAAAAAACTTTAACAAATCCGTTGTTTACTATACTTAATTTACCTTATAATGAAAATAGTCAAATGGCTCATAAGACCCCACAGGCGGGGTCTTTTGAACCACCCAACGGGGTCACTAGAACCATTTGGTTATACTAACTTGTCACATTAAAATATTATATGAAACAGAAATAAAAACATAATAAAATATTTGAGATTCCTCCTGGAAACAAAAATTAACTTAAATAAATTTCGTATGGAAAGAAACACTTAAATAGTTTGGTTACTGTCACAGTAACCAAACTATTTAACCAAAATGCAAACATAAAATGCACTGACACCAGAAGTGCACTATCATGAGCCTAATCTCGACAACTAGTGCATTGTACCCACTCTTCTCATGGGAGACTGATTGAATAGGACTCAGCGCACATTAGACAAAAATAATCATCCTCTTCGGCGTCTAAAGAAAAAAAAATGTAAAGAAGTGTTTTCCTTACATTTTTTGTTCTTCTTTATATTATTTTTCCTAATGGAGTGACTTTTTTATCTTATTAACATATCTCGAAAGCGTAGTTCTGTCTATTTTGCTATCTTTAGTAGCTTTACGGATGCGTGTACCTTTAAGGACTTCTACAGCTTGTTTTATTAATTCTTTACTAATATTATCACGTTCCGTTTTTATTTTGTAAGTTCGTATCCTAAAATTAAAAGAACATTAACGTAGAAACAATCGAGCGTAGAGTAACTAAATATTAGAAGTCATTTGAACATGGCTCATTCGACCCCAGTTGTTTTGTCTCAAATGACCCCTTCCCCGAATTTCATTCAATATATTAAATAACTAAAAAAATATTGAAAATTATTTATTTATGAAACTTAAAACATTAACAGTAATCATGTTAAAATCACAATATACTTACTTGATGACCGTATGATAATATTTCGTAGTTTTTAAACCAAATTTCAGTGGCAAGATGTTTTTAACTTTGAGTACTAAACTTCAAACATCACGCGCTCATACCCAAAACAAATGCCGGCCGGCGACTAATGCAACAGTGGTGCGGGTCCCTTAACCCCCCGCTTCGTCTTATACCACCCGCCCGTAGATATCACACCCCGTTTGCGTGATAATATAGGTGGAGCACTAGACCCCGCGGCTCAACAGACCCCGCTCTGCTCTACAGCGATTTGTATAAAAAATTTCGCGAGCCTCCTAAAAACGCTCCATACTAAAGTCGACTTACAAATGACGTCACTTGTAGGTTATTCTAATTCTCCCATATATGTGCGTATAAGTTCATACTTACCATAATGAATGTTTTTGTATATGATGTGAGTAAACTAATGATGTAGGTTTTGTTTACCAATTTCGCAAAAAAAAAATTGTTTTTGGTACTTTTTAAATGTATTTAATAAGTAAACTACACATAAAATAATATATTTTTTTACATTTACCAAGTAGTAATTAACGAAACTACATATTTCAGATGTTGTCCGATCCCCTATTGCAGTTTGATAAGACCTAGACTTTTGTCCCCCAAACTCCCCGCATACTAAATTCCATGGATTACCATTACCATGATATTCTATTAAGAATAGTAATGGTAATAGAGTAATAAAACTAGAAATCCGACGAAAAAATAATCGTTTAAGATTTAGTATTGTATTATTTGATACTAGCTTTTGCGTGCGGTTCCGCCCGCGTAAATACAGTGTCCCACGGGAACACTGACCTTTTTCGGGATAAAAAATAGTATGTGTTAATCTCTGGATTTACACAGTTTGAGCTCTGGCGATGTGGTTCGCCACCCATCACGTCTCGTCCTCGCGGAGGCGAAAAGTGGCCCATGGAGACCCGCTTCGCTACGTTGAATGTAAGAGGACGAATGGATGGTAAGAATGAAAGTGGATGAAGCGAAACAAGTATGTAAGGATCGTAGCAAGTCGAAAGAAGTGGTCTCTGCTTACCCCTACGGGAAAGAGGCGTGATTATATGTATGTATGTATGTATGAGCTCTGGCTCAAACTATTACCATACCAAATGTTATATACCGTTCGGTAGTTTCTACGTGAAAGACTAATCTATCCATCCTCTCACATCTATTCATCCATCCAACTTTCACATTTTTAATAGTAGTAAGATTTAACTCAACCGCTAAAATTTGGGCATAGCCCGACGGCTATGCCCGTAATTTTAACGATTTCTTAACTAAAATGATATATTGTATTTTATAGCTATTATTTGTCTATATCAGTGATGAGAAAACTGGCTGTTCAAAATATAAGCAAAACCTCAATATACAATCTGCAATTGCCTGATATTCAACTTGCCCGAGTTCATCAGGTCTAAAAAGGCCACTTCGAGTGTTTCGTATTACGGTCATAATTTGTTTCATTTCAGATATCATACACTGACTATATGTCAGGTGAATTATCATATTACTAGCTAATATAGTATCGGGTATCCCGCGGGAATATTGTACTTTTCCGGGATAAAAAGTAGCCTATGTTTTAATCTAGAACCTAAACTACTACCATAGCAAATTTCATCGAAAACCGTTCGGTAGTTTTTGCGTGAAAGAGGAACAAACATCCATCCATATTCCATACATACATCCTCACAAACTTTCACATTTATAATATTAGTACGATTAGCAATTTATCAATTTTCACGCTAACGTGAAAATACCATACCATACCGTACCATAAGTACGTACGACACACTTAATCTGATCATTTAAAACCTGCAGCAGCTCAGGACAGATGAATGCAAATTACCTACCCTTGATTAAGGGTACTATTTTCGAAATTATAAAAAGTAATACGTAAACGTTTGACCCTCTAAAATTCCTGAATTTTGTAAAATTCCACAAATTCTGACGAATAAAACTACTTCATAAATGTGTTTAACATTTTGCATAGTTTTGAGTCCACTATTAAGAGTTTGTCTGTTAGAGCGTTTTCGCATTATCCGATCTGATGTCCGATGTCGGGCCGATAATGAGAAAGGAAGGTATATGCTCCAATATTCGACCTCTGTGGCTCAGTGGTTCAGCGCTTTGATGCTCAAGCCGGGGGTCGCTGGTTCGAATCCTGCCGAAGGAACAAAAGGTTTATCTGTGTACCTGCGTCATGGATGTGTATTAAATATGTGTATAATATAATAAAAATCTTAAATATATGTATTGTATAAAAGTATTAAATATACTTTCCGGACTGGTACCTGTAACACAAATTCTTCGCATACTTAGCACGGGGTCAGATTGACGTGGTGTGAAGCGTCCATCGCTTGTAACGGCAATCACGAGGCTATTATAGCTGGTTCTACTCCTAATTAATTATACTACGACGGTACTTATAAATTAAAAAGTTTGTTCTTACAAATTAAAAAATTTAAACTAACCCGGAATTGTCAAACTGTGATTGAGCTGGTGATAATGAATAGGCAAGCGGTCTGTTTTTTTTTTTATTGCATAAATGAATAGTACT
The DNA here is from genome assembly GCA_905404095.1 of Glaucopsyche alexis. NCBI lineage: Eukaryota > Metazoa > Arthropoda > Insecta > Lepidoptera > Lycaenidae > Glaucopsyche > Glaucopsyche alexis. The sequence goes on from FR990060.1 coordinate 2,752,694, forward strand.
CTTAAATATGAGTAACTTCTTAGAAGAAACCGTATATCAAAAGTCAATATTTTCAAAGGTACAGCGATTTGTATACAAAATTTCGCTCCGCTCCAGTACCAAAAAAAAATTTTTTTTTTGCGAAATTGGTAAACAAAACCAACATCATTAGTTTACTCACATCATATACAAAAACATTCATTATGGTAAGTATGAACTTAAACGCACAAATATCGGAGATATTTACAAATAATATTCCTGCGGCCATATACTTCATATACTACTTCATACTACTTCATATACATGTGACGTCATTTTTAGGTCGACTTTAGTATGGAGCGTTTTTAGGAGGCTCGCGAAATTTTTTATACAAATCGCTGTACCTTTGAAAATATTGACTTTTGATATACGGTTTCTTCTGAGAAGTTACTCATATTTAAGAGTACTATTAATTTATGCAATAAAAAAAGTAATTGTCCGATTGCCTATTATAGCTAGGAACACTCTAGATCATGTCAGATTTCAAACAAAAAAAATCTAAATCAAAATCGGATCATACGTTTAGGAGCTACGGTGCCAGGACACACAGACAGACAGATAGGCAGCAGACACGTCGAACCTAATCTTTTTGCATCAGGGGCTAAATAGGAAATTACACAAAAACTATTTTTATATTTACTTTCCGCGATAACATCATTGTATAAAAGATACAATTGTAACAATTTTTTTTTAATAATTTGATAGTAATAATGGAATGGATCTTTTTGCGTTCCCTTTTTACTTTTGTGATTACGTTTCTCTACTAAAATGTACGTAAAATATCAACATAAAATGTAATAAATACGCGGCTAACGTTTATTCCGAAGGTCGCTGAACTGGTTTTAATTTGTAGTTTTTATATTTGTAATTGACAGTATATTATGACAGTATAATCGATTATTTATTTATTCATAATATGATATAAGGTCTCAGATCATTTACGGATATTTTGGGCCTATGATCTGCTGCTTATGTCGACGTTTAAGCAAAAAAATAATGAAAAAATTCGAAAATACGTGACTTGTTCAATGGAGAGGAGTCTTCAAAATACTACGCTTGATCACCGGGTGGCGGGACGGGGTATATGTTTTTGTCACGTAGACAACATCTTCTAGCAAAATGTCGCGCGATGGCTATTAGTACTACGTGAAAAGGAGAAGGGGTCTCGGCACACACTACAGATAGTCACCGTTTGGGCTTAAAAAGGGGTCAAAAGTAGTCACGTGGTATGGGTACGTTCCCTTACCAGTCACCTTGATGCGATGAATGGTAATTAACAAGTTGATTTTCATCACATCACGACGACTGGAGTATAAAATAACAATTAAACAAATATTGTCAGGAGAATTTATTTCGTTACGTCCGCGTCATACGGATGATCTCACATGCACCTACTGTACGGTGTGTTAGATTGCAGGCAGTAAAATGTTATTTAATCTTAAAATTAAATTAATCTTAAATCCTAACATATTATTTTTCAAGATAAAAGTACCTTATTTTTCTTTTTCACTTTTAAAACCTAGAATTTTCCATCATAGGGAAAAAGAAGAAAACTCCTTCAAGGCTTCTCTTTATAGCTCATAAGTTCCTTGACCTGATTTCGCGGCACTGCATTAACAGCCTCCGTGGTCTAGTGGTTTAGAGCTTGGCTCTCGACTCGGAGGTCGTGGGTTCGATTCCCGCATTGGAACAACAAAAAATGTTGTTTCCAAGTTTGCTTAGGACAATGCAGGCTGATCACCTGATTGTCTGATAAGAGAGATGAGCCATGCGACGGATGGGCATGTAAAAGTCGGTCCTGCGCCTGATCTCTCGCCAGTCGTGTCTGTCTTCCGTCCCACTGGGTTAAGAGAGTAAAAGGAAAAGAGAGTGCTCTTGTGTACTGCGCACACACTTGGGCACTGTAAAATAACTCCTGCGTAGCTGGCCTGGTTTTCAATGAAACCGGCCACCAATCACCGAAATCGGTGGGGACTGGGGGGAGCTATTATATTATTATTACTGCATCCCGAAGAGGAACCAAACGATAGGCTGCAAATGGGCTTTCAGGTCAAAATAGTTGCCTGTATTGCCCGCGACTTAGAGTTTTTGACGAAAATATTGCCCGTGGGAATCGTACATTTTAAAAACCATTCAAATCTGTTTAAAGGTCTATCAACATGTTCACGTCACGACGGCTACAATGTGAAACAGAGCGGCGACGTTGCCGCGTCGTAATTTTTCCAAAAGTACCGGAATTTTACATTGCACGGCGATCTGACATCGTGACGTGCATTTTTATGACGACTAGATTTTGCATGTTGTGTCAACGCACCGTGCCGCGACACCGCACCGTTTTACGTTGACAACGTCGTGACGTCGACATGTGGACAGGCCGTAACCCTATGTATACATAAGGGTCAAAATCCACGTACAAAAAGCTATAGACATAATTTAAGAAGGTATTGCTTTCAGTCTGCGTTGATATGCACATTGCACGTGATCAAAAACTAACCTTATTCATAAACGACTGTTTCCATTGGTGAAAATCGCATTAAAATCCGTTGCGCAGTTGGCTGGGACTATATTATGATCCGGAATTCGGCGGGTCCGGCAAAATCAGAGCACTGAAATTGAAAACGGAGTTGAAAACCGAAGTGTCGAGTTTCGAGCTGCCATATGTGACAATGGGTGTATTTCGCGGAAAAAAGCTGTTGTTAGCGCTAAACAAAAAAAAAAAACAGATTATCAGCCACGTTTTCTAACTTAATACTGTTAACATAATCCGCCATTTTGCTTATTTAATGCCAGCGGTCGCGATTTTGCTTAATTTTTTTTTGTTAGCGCTATTTTCCGTGGAACACAGCCGTTGTCATTTGACTCGACACTCGTGTGTCGATTTTCAACTCTGTTGTACAAACACAGAGTTATATATTCAATGCTCTGAATTTTATACGGCCTTTCGGGTTGCGAACAATATAGTCCCAGCCTTAAAGTCATTTAAAGCGTTTAGACTTCAGAGCCTAGAAGTATAATATTATGTATTACCTAGTATTAATTACCATATAGAAATAATATTATATTAAGTAATATAGTATTATGTAGGTCTACAGTACTGTGCGAGATACAGCATTAGGATTCTGTGGGTGTCGCGTGCGGCGCGGGCGCGTGAGAGTGTGCCCGATTGAGGAAAACGGTATTCGTCTGGTCGCACATGCTATATCACATGTTATAAAGTATAAACTGGTGGATGTCGAACGATGTACACAGGTTACCCGCTGTAGACCAGCGTCATAAAGTAGAAAATTTAAGGTTCGGTAAAATCAATTACGGATATTTTATACTACTGCTTAAAGCAGAAAAATAATTGTTATACTAGAAAAAAAAATCATATGGGCGAGTTTGCGTTTTGTGGAGAGTCACCCATACATATGAGATGATTTTTTTACTTTGAGTTTGACAATTATTTTTTTGCCTAAAAACTTTTTGTCTTTATATAAGCAGTGGATCATGTACCCGAAGTATCCGTAATTGATTTTCGGAGACATTATATTATATCGTACAGAGAAACAGCTTTCATAGCACGATATAAATCGATCCAAAATTAAAAATTTTGATGTCCCTACAATTTTTCCACACAATCTTGGACCGTATTGCTTGTGTAATGCAATCAGATCGAAAGCTAACTATGTAGCTTTTTGTCTAATTGTTCCTCTTTCGTTAATCTGTGCTAGCGTGATGGACCATAGTGTAAACACTGTAAAGGATTATTAATGTGTTACTGAGATGATGAATATCGGACCTCAACAAAAAATTAATAAATGGAATAAAAGCTTGTATTATATAGTCCATTCGCGTTTAGTAGGTTGTCAATTGCCCGATTTCGTCCGCGCAAAAGGAAATCTCGCGCGAACCGTACATTTTGCCGCGATAAAAAGTAGTCTACCCCCTTCCCGGGATCTAAAATATATCTATTAATGCAAACGACCAAATCTTTCCTGTTTAATATTAGTGTAGAAAACCCTAATTAAATAAGGAACTTCTCGTTTTACTGTTTGTCTGAAACGGCGATCAATATCGACAATAGGTATGCTTTTTTACCCGACCACAGCGAAACCAAATGTATCAGTAGCGTGTTATAGGAATAACTCCATACCTATTCCCATCGGCTTCACTTACCACTTACATTTTGAAGACCCTCATCCTATCCCTACCTATTATACAGGCTAGGGCTTCCATATGAAGGAGAACCAGCCTTCGCCACTGTTATATATGTATGTTTGTTACACCGTAGCGCTTTAAACTACTGTTCAAATTTTAATAAATTACGTGTCCGGGTAACATCGGTTATATTATGATTCACGTAGTCGGGTTATAATTTTTATAAAAAAATATAGTTATTCAACATTATAAGCCCGTCCACATATAACGTCACACAAAATTTCGACTTTTTGAACCCCTATCCCCCATATTATGTCACGCTTTTTTTTGGATCCCTATAACATGTATTGTCCCGATTGGTAAGACCCCCCCCCCCCCCGCCCCCTCTTGCACTGGGTCGTAATATGTGGATGACCCCTAATGATGCTGATATTGAATGAATTAACCACACAGTGTATCTGCGATACAACGACCTCGCCCCCCGCGCCCCCGCGACCTGACCCATATCCTGGACGTCAGAGGCCAAAGAGACTGAAATAAATGGCTTCGTAATATTATACCACTGCGAGACAGAAGGATTCGTTAATGTTTTTTTAACAAGTTATTCTTAGCTTGCGTCATTTGCGAGAAAAAAAAATCATGGTTTTCTCTGGTATCATAAAAAATAACCTTTACAGTTTGAGTATACGCTTTTTAACCCCCGACGCAAAAAGAGGGATGGTATTTATCCTACTACTATTATAAGTGTGAAAGTTTGGATGTATAGATGGATGGATGGATGTTACTCTTTCACGCAAAAACTAGGTACTAAACGGATTGTGATAAATTTGGTATGGTAATAGATTAGGCTCTGGATCAACATATGGGCTACTTTTTTCCCGAAAAAGTACAGTATACCCTTCGGATACCCTATAGTCGATCTATACTATATTAACGCAGGCGGAGCTGCGCGAAAAATCTAGTGTATTATAATTATATTACTAACTCAAGTTCATTTTTAGAGTTTTTAGCCAATTGTTCACAGCCACAAAAAGTTAATACCCATAAAACATTTAAATGTTGTCATAAAACGACGTAATATAAATGTAGTTTTGTTAAAAAGCCCATTTTGGTACAGAACTATACACGTATACATGTAGAATGTAGATGGACAGAAAAACTCCACCACGTATGCCCACTGTGGGAAAAATAGTACGGAAGGTCGATTCTGCTAAACAAATCCCGTAATACAGTTACGATCCAGTCAGAAATGGTATTCTCATAAACGTCAAACCTGTTTTGATTAGTCCAAACTTAAAAAAAAGCCGATTCATTTATAATTTAATGAAAGTAAAATAAAAGTGTTAGGGGTACAGATCAGGTGTAGGTAGAAAAGATTTCAACGAAATTCTATTTTTTTTGAGGTGGGGATAAAATGGCCGAATGCTAGCATTTTGTTTGTTTGCATCGAATAGGCTCCGAAACTACTCGACCGATTTTGATGAAATTTGGCACATATATAGAATAGACGATGGGGAAGGACATCGGCTACTTTTTATTGCGGCTCGAGATTTCCTATTGCGCGCACGAACGAAAAACGTAGATCATATCTTCAATATCAGCAAAGAGCTTGTGAGAGCACTGCTTTTGCACGAAATAATAATGATAGCTCCTACCGATTTCGGTGGCGGTAACGTGTTTGGTTGAAACGCAGAAGTAATTTTATAGTCCCCAAGTGAGAGCACTCTCCCTTCCTTCACTCTCATAAGTCATAAACCAGTGGGACGGATAGCCGACACGTCACACGACTGGCGAGAGATAAGGTGCAGGACCGATTTTTTGCATGCCCAAACGACGCATGATCCATGCGTCGTTTGGGCATGCAAAAAATGGATCATCTCTCTTGTCAGACAATCGATCAGCCTGCATTGTCCTAGCCAGACAATATTATTTTTGGTTCAACGCGGGAAGCCACGACCTACGGAGTCAAGAGCCGAGCTACTGGATCACTGGGGCGTCAATGAACGTAATTTGGATAATCGTACTAGCAACTTTTCTGTGGGCTTAGCACGAACTATTGACAACAACGTACTCGTATACATATTTATGCTTCAGGTATATTACAAACATTTCTTTAAATTTAAAAATCGACTACAGTCTACATCTCGATAGTTCAAATTTAAGGGAGCTTCAAATTACTTTGAATTACTGAGTAAATATAACTAAATAGTTCGAAATTTTAAATTGAGCAAAAATTAAATTTTAAAAGGCAAAACAACCATTATTATTTGTAAACAAAAAATTAAACCTCTTCTTCTAACTTCTTCTTCTAAAATCTCAAGTAAAAATAACCATAAAAGTATGATATAAAACTTATTTTCTTTATAATTCCTATTTTAAATTAGGCTAAAATTTAATTATTTCTCTACTCAATCTTCTTAATTTTGAAGTCGGTACGTTAAATAAATTTCGAGGAGTTTCCTTGATTCCTCGTGGATCCCATCATCAGGTTACCACTTTTTGAAAACGAGACCAACTTGGAATTTAATACATACATACATACATATAATCACGCCTTTTTCCCGTAAAGGGGTAGGCAGAGACCACTTTTTGCCACTTGCTACGATCCATACATACTCGTTTCGCTTCGTTCACTTTCATTCTTACCATCCATTCCTCCTCTTACATTCAACGTAGCGAAGCAGCTCTCCATGGTCCGCTTTTCACCTCCGCAAGAAACGAGACGTGATGGGTGGAGAACCACATCGCTGCCATTTTGGATAATTGAATTATTTTATGATTATCCGTTGCGTTTCCACGGATTGGTGGGGAGGGTAGGAATAGGGAAATGGAAGGATAGGTGGTGTGGAAGGGAAGATTGGTAAGTTAGAGTGGGAAATAGGAAATGTAGGATATTACCGCCCAGGAGGGTAAGGGATAGGACAGTAATAGCTAGGGAAGCCGGGGTCGCATACCCGTATACTATACCACAACTACCGGACAGGTAAGTTGGGATGAGTACTTGGAATTTAACTCTTTACATAAACAGAAAAATATTTTGAAAATCTGCTTACAGACAGAATTATCGTTGAACTATATTGTTGATATTTATATAAATTCAACTTTTGCCTCCTTTTTTGGAAGTCGGTTAAAAAGTGTAACTGACATTTATGTCTGGGGTTTTTTGCCGGTAGTTTATCTATTCAATAGAGCATATTATACAAAACAAGCATAATATTATACTTGTTTTAAAAATGTACTTAGGCAATGTGATATTTCCGAGTTGTCGAATATTTTATGCCTATAGTGCCTACGAATTCGAATTAAGTACCTACTGCGTCGTTTTTAACCCCCGACATAAACAGGGGAGTGTTAAAGTTTCACGTGTCTGTGTCTGTGAGTCTTAGCTATAATTCATCATCATCAGTTCGATCATTGCGTGACAATTCTCGGTTACTTAAAAATTGTTATTTTGTTTTGTAACGCGGAGTCGACTTTTTGGTTCGAATCACCAAGTAGATTTTTCGTTCGTTTCGATGTGATTTTCAAGGAAACTCGGGGTAAATTCGAATTATTATTTCCAATAACCGCATGTCCGAATTATCAAGAGTCGACTGTATTTACTATCGACACCACCGAAGACCCCTCTAGGGCTCTATATTGGAGGAATCTTTAGAGTGAAATTAAACATATGTGTAGATTAAACTAGATTTATTCACCACATATACAAAATACATTCGATCGAGCAGCCAGCCAAAGGAAGAGAGAGCACAAGACAGGTTGACAAGTGTCAAATCTGACATTTAACTTTTTTTTCACGTTTAGATTGTGTTTATTGCATAGACATCTTTAACACTCTAGCACTAAGCTTTTGCAGTCAATTTCATAGTCGGACGAGTAGTCGTTGAGTTTTCAGAAGTGTCTAAAGGTCAATTCACTCCGCGACCACATGTGACACGACGCAGCGCTGCATTTTTAAGATAGATATTCAAAATTTTACTTTATTTACTACACCAAAATTTATGTACTTTTCAATTAATAATTCATTCATGGCAAGAGAGACATTCGAACTCTTGCAATGAAACGTTCTTCTTGGGTAGTGAATAAAATTCGAATAAGTATTTAAATATATTGAGCATTTGATGACAGCGGATGAACCGGTGTACGGGCAAACCCTTCAGGTTTTTGTGACACAAATGCTATCTACAGACACACGAATTTGGTACGGAGCGTACAGCGAACCATATCCGGAGACCAAATCCGGTGTCGCTACACACGCACGCATTTGGTACGGTGCAGTGAAGCGAAACGCTCGACACTCGTGTGTTCGATTTTATGCTCTATTACATTAGCACAGAGTTCTATTTACAGTGCGGTTTTTAAACGACGACGATGATTCCCGCAATTCATTGATAACGGGCAGTGATACCAACACTTTAAAAAATATTTCTCCTCAAATTTTACCCCTGATTACTTATACCATTGACAGGTCTAAGAGATAATAAGCTAGAAAGAAAGTTTATGTGTTTAACATAAAGACTTACGCGTGAATAACATAAAACTAACTTGTCTTAATCTGATTTCACTCCCAATACATTTTCATATCCCTGGCTATATACACACATTAAAATAATTTTTATTATTACATACAAATTGATTCATAAGGAGTAAACTCTAAACATCCTGTCCTCTAGTAAACCCCGTAGATATTTTCCCTAATTTTGGGGGGTACATCCCTAAGTTGGCAACACTGATACTGTTGTACGGCCAAACCGCCGGACTGCTCTACACACGCACGGATCTGGTACGGAGCGTACCAGATTCGCTGTACGCTCCGTACCAAATTCGTGTGTCTGTAGACACCATTAGTTTATTTTGTACTTGTGTAAGATTTTGAGAAAATAATCAAATAAATAAAATATTAATTTTATTTATTTGATTATTTTCTCAAAATATCTTAAAAATGTAGCGCTGTGTCACGTCGTGTCTCGTCGCGATATGAACTGACCCTAATAACCGGCTTAGCACGAGGGTGTCTGGGGCCTAAAACTCCACGTACACGGCTTCCTCATAAACAGATATCGTCCCGTGTTCTACCCGCCTACGGGGAAGCCAAAAGGAAGGGTGATTATTTTGGCAGAATATGTATGTACCACCGACAAAGTTCCGGCTCGACCAGTCTCTTAAACATTCACCTTTGCACTAGGACACATCAAAATATTTAGACGCAAAGGAAGTAACCGCAACGACTGCAGACGAGGTTGAACTACGTATTTACACGTGAGTATGTTTGCGAGCTCACTATTCAACGGCGCTGTTGAGTGATTTTCATCTTATGCCTGGTCGAGCGGAAAATTGTTCGATAGTACGTATGTATGTTTTTTCTACCGTAGCGGCTAAACTAATTCTGTCTGATTTTAATGAATGAGATATCAATAGTTTCGTAATAATAGCCCGGGTAACATAGACTATATGTTTTACGTAGTCGGGTTATAGTTTTTTTTTTATATAAAAATTACTTCATACTAGCTGTCTCGGCAAACTTCGTACCGCCTTAGAAATTAGAGTTAAAGTTGACGCACTGACAGCAGCGCCACCTACCGGGTCCAATTGTAAATCTAAGACCTCAGAAACCTTCTTTGGCTAATGTATAACAACTTTGCTAAAGATCATCACATGATCAAATGCATAGTTTACGATTCTATAAAGGAAATACAGACAAACATTCACTTTTATATAAATAGAAGATAGGCGGCGAACTTCAGCGGATCGCCTGGTGAAAAGCGACTACTCGCCTTTGGACATGGCAAATGTACCTACCTATATGTAGAAATAGGCTAGTTGACAAAAAAATATTTTTCGTCTATTCAATGCTAGACAACATGATAGTAAACAATTTAAAACCCAATTTTATAAATCTTAAAAATTAACGAAGATACAAACAATTTAAATTTACAATAAGAAAGATAGCGACATATCGGCCTGTGACGTCACGCCTCGCCACCGCCATACAATTGTCTTGATGCAATGTATGGCGGTAGCACGGCATCAGGCATGACGTCACAAATCGTTTTGCGAGAAAGAGATGGGCAATACTTTTTATTTGCTTATAATTATTTATCGCGTCAACCTAAATAACTTTTTCTTTTATATTTATGTATCGCTATTCAACAATTTTAAAATTTAATTGGTATGAATGTGATATTCGACTTTAGGACACAGCCCTATTCAAGCCCTCTATAAAAGCCACACATAAAAAACTCATTTTCTTTTGCGAAAGGTATAATTACAAGATTTTGTTAGTAAAGTGTAAACACCTAACCGGCAAATAAAGCTAAATGTGAATTTTAATGTGACATGACAATCATATTTAATTATATTAACTACAGTCAAATTCAAGAGACGAATGAAAAATGTAAACAAACATTTAGGCATTCGCAACCTTTGGATAAAAAAAAGATACAGTTTTATCACTTCTTAATTTAATGAAGAAGTGATAAAACTGTATCTTTTTTTCTTGAACAACAAATCTGTCAAATTTACTTAACAATCCGACCAATTAAAATTGCTTATTAGTTTTGAATGACACGTATGTTATTTTTGGTTGTTTGAATTTAAAATTATTTACATTTTGACCGATTATTACTGTTTACATAAATTAATCTCTCTTTTGGAGCCTAGCAGGAACGCTGTCTAATGAGATTCGTATGGGCGCTGCCATGTTTTTGACAGATTATCATACAATTCTCATTCGTTAACGTTACGATTATGCCGCTGTCAAATGTTTCTGCTAGGTCCACTGGTTTTTAGTATAGCACGCGTAGTATGACCCCCCCCCAAAAAATGGGTTTTACCCACGGAAGAATAGATACAATTATATATAGACTAGCAGTTGCCCGCGGCTCCGCCCACGTAAATACAGTTTCCCTCGGGAACACTGTACTTTTTCCAGATAAAAAGTAGCCTATGTTTCAATCCAGCCCGTTAACTACTACCATACCAAATTTCATCGAAATCCGTTCAGTAGTTTTCGCGTGAAAGAGTAACAAACATCCATCTATCCTCACATACTTTCACATTTATAATATTAGTAGGAAGTAGAATAGATAATTAAATATGTAATTTTGCCCATACAACTATTATCTATTGTAGTTACTCATTAGTAGACAAATCCCATTTCTACGATTTCTACATGCCACGCGAAGTATGTAAAACGTACATACTGACAATTAAGATTGGCAATATTTATATAAAGCAAAATAGTGGCGCAGCCATGCTCCTCTGGTGCGAGTGCCCATGGGCGGCGGTAATCGCTTACCAGCAGGCGATCCGTCTGCTCCTTTCATGGCTCCTTTCATCGATTACATAAAAAAATATATATCTACGCGTACAGGTAATATTAAAAGCTAATAATTCAATGTTAAAATTGCATGTGTTAAGTCATTGGGAGTTACGATGAACAGTTACAAGCTAATTAAATGTGTTTGATGTGATGCGTTTATGGGATTAATATTGTCTGCCGGTACACATCATACAAGAGCGTACAGAGCGTCGCTGGGTAATATTGATGCCGGGTAGGGATGTGACGTAGGGATCGAGGATTTTGGTGACGTCAAATCATATAACTTATCTCGAATGCACGTTATTGGGAATATTTTGTGACGTCACACGTCATTAAAGATACTATTATGTATATTGTATATTACCTATATTCAAATTGAGGACGTTTATTCAAAAGGCTTTTATATTATTTCGCTGTTTTTTGCCCGATATTAGTAGGTACTAATAGTTGTATATATAGGTAATGGTAAGGAACCCTTCGTGTGTAAGTCCGACTCGCACTTACCCGGTTTTTGGTACTATTTTAGCTAAGAAAGGTAAATCTTATTTCTTAACTTTTATGTTTTCGTGTTCGGCTAGCAACCACGTCTGCCTATTCTCTAAGTTTTATTTACTACTAGGTTTTGCCCGCTGCTCCGCCCGCGCAAATACAGTATCCCACGATGATGGGTGATGGGTCTCTATTCAAGAGTTAGTCTACCGTGGTAACCTTCTGCGGGCGATTTTAATATCGACAGTGTCCCACCCCGCGTATATACTATAGTACATAGCGGACATCTGCATCGCGTGGTGGCGCGCATGCGCGGTTCGCCGATCGATTCTCGCTATATCTTTATAAACTAATTCCGCATTATGTACTAGGTATATACCTCCCACACATGCCCGGGACGGCCAGAATACCTTTTCAAATTACTCCTATTTTATTGCTTAGGTGGACATATTAAGAGGTAAAATAAGTCATTTTAAAGGAACTAGTCTCTTTTCATTGTTTTAATTTGCGTTAATATTTTATACGAAATTTTCGTGCGTGGTGTTTGTTACAGATCTCCTCCGAAACGGCTCGATCGATTTTTATTAAATTTAGCAAGTGTATTCGGTAATATAGGAGAATAGGTTGTATGCTATCTTTTATATCGTGCTAAGTTCCAGGGGATTCCCACCCCAATTTTTGACACCCTTTTACTTATTTTAGTATTTTATGTTTTGGCATTAAAATACAACACATTTTCACCCTTCCAACACCAACACCCGTTCTGTAACTATCTGCGATCTTTAGCTTTGTCGATAACTCTTTCGCACATTATATATCTGTAGGTGTAAGTGTAGGTGTTGGTAGTTATTTGTTTATTCCAGTTCACAGTTAAGACAAAACAATGTCTGTTGGGCACAGCTAGTATTTACTAATTATATAAAGATAGTACATAAAAACATAACTGAGTTGGTTCTAGAAGTTTTATCTTGTGATAATAATAATATAGTATCGTTAATATATAAACCTCTTTAACGGGTAATCTGCAGTACGAGGTGTAACTACTGTGTTATTTTAACTCATTTTAAAGAATATTCATATAAAATATGATTAACAATAATTTATTTATTCTCTCTACAGAAGTAGAGAGACCACGGAGAAGTGGATCTGAATTTAAATTATTACGGGTAATGAAATGTGAAGGATAATTGTACAATCTAATAGTAATTTGATTTGAGGTCGCGACTTTTTATAAGTGAATAAAAACGGCCCGTGTATTTTTGTTTCCAAAAAATACAACTGAAGGTTTAAGGTTTTCGTTCAAAATGAAAAATATCGACAGTATGGAGCTAACGTTTAAGCCGAGACGTAAAAAAGGAAAGGCTTTTTTTTACGTCGCCGAAATTTTCAGGACAATGACTTTTACTCCGCAAGGCTCTGGTACTGCAGGGCTTCAGTTATTGACGTTATTTATTAATTAGTCGCAGCGGGGAAAGTGATACATTAAAGTACTTTATATATATAAACGACCTCTGTGGCTCAGTGTTCGAGCACGTTGGTGCTCAAGCCGGAAGTCGCGGGTTCGAATTCCGTCGAAGGAATAAAAATATTTTCTGTGTTCCTGAGTCATATAATATGTGTATTAAATATATGTATAATATAAAAATCTGTAATATATATGTAATATGTATAGATTAAAAGAATTCAATAGATATTATATTATATATTATAGATATTATACGTCTTTATAACAATTTACTTATAAATTAAATAAATACGTATGTAACACGTATAGGAAACACAAATTTTACCAAGTTATGTTTTACAATTACTAAGTAGGTACGAAAGTAAAAACAAAGATTAATTAAAAATAGATCTCAACTCAAAAGTAGTCAATTATTCTATCATGTCCACTTGTAATACAGTTAACTACAAAATAACTAGGTTATAAAAATATATGACGCCTAAAATGAAAATAGGTGATAAAATAAAATAATACACGCAACAGAGCACGAGACTCGTAGCCCGTAGCTCGCGCGTAGCGGGGTTTGTGCTACGAAACTAGAAAAAAACTTCTTTTGTTCACAAACCTATTATTTTGTGACTAAATTGACAGCCTATTTATTAGGTACAACTTGTAGACAACATTAGGTTTGTTAAATTCATAAAATAAAAAAGTGTAAGCGGCATAGCTTTAAACTCAGATGATATCGATTTATTTAATTACGAGATGTCGACTTCGTGCGCGCAGAAGGAAATCCTGTAGTAACCGTACGTTTTGCCGCGATGACAAGTAGCTTATGTCCCCGTGTTATATTCTAGATATCCCGCTCACGCACGCCCAGTTCGACGCGTATTGGAATGACTCAGTGCCTTGACCGAACCGAGATTATATTGATAATAGTTACAAGAATAGGGGTTCTCCGTAGAACATCATTGACATTTATTTATGTTTCTTCCATTTCCTTCTGAAAAAATTAAATGTTTCAGCTATTCGTTATACGCCGAAAAACTATAAAACAAAAGTTATTATGAATATATTTATAGAATACTATCGAACCCCGACAAACGTTGTCCTGTCTTAAATATGAACTGGAATGAATAAATGACTACACCTACACATACTCCTACTTTTCCAATATGTCACTCAATTTTTTTGCCTTCCCGGAACCTCTCCACTAGCACTTGAACTTTGTGGTATGGTATTAAAGTTCAAATTGACTTTTAAGTATTATTACGAATCGTTTGTATGGGAGTATAGAAGTGTTGTTAGGGTTCCGTAATACTTAAGGAACCCTTATAGTTTCGCTCTGTCCGTCTGTCTGTCTGTCTGTCTGTCTGTCTGTCCGCATATAATATCAATCCACATATAAATTGATGAAATTTGGTGCAGTTATAGATTGTATAGAGATCACGATTTCGGGATCATAAAAAAATAATAATTTTATATTTTAGGGGTGGCTCTTCATACATGTGAAGTGGGGATGAAAAATATTTTTTAACTCTACCCCATCGTATGGGGTATCGTAGAATAGGTCTTTTAAAATAAAGGCAAGGTTTCATACGTAACTTTTTTATAAAGTTGACCATTTTCGAGAAATCGGCCTCCAAAGTAGTTTGTAAGTTGGTCCCCCCCCTAGCATTTTTAAACTATAGGAGATAGAAATTTGCAAATTTCCATGCTGATAGTTCATGCTAAAAACTCTTTAGGAAAATTATTATGAACCAAATCGGACAGTAACTTTTGGAGTATTAAAAAAAAGCATATTACGCGTTTATAGTTACGGAACCCTCCTTAGACATGTCCTGACATGCTCTTGGTTAGGTTTTTAAACTTCTCAGGCAATTTTAAATTTTACTCTCCGTCAGAACCATCCTCGTAGTTCAAGGAATATTCTCAAAAAAATAGCGAAATCGGTTTAACTGTTCTCGAGATTTGAGCTTAGCAACACATTTAGCGATTCATTTTTATATTATAGATTGTTTATTAGCTTATTATTTTTATAAAGGACGCCCTTAGAAATTCAAGGAAAAGTGTAAGCTTCCTTAAACGTTTATTTTTATACGCTTGTATAAAATGTTTCTGAGAATATACCTACGCCCATACCGAGTTGCTACCGTTCCGCGTACTGTGACTCATGGAGAACACTGAGGGGTATCGAATGTATTACGAAATACTGTGCAAATGTATCATCATGAGCAAAAGCTGCACCAAAATGTCGAAATAGGGTTATGACTTTAGAGCCAAGCTGAACTGAATCAAAAGTTAATAACTATAATCCAACTACGTAAATTATATAGCCTATGTTACTTGGGCCATTGTTACGAATCGATTGACACCTCAATCAATACAATGGGATTAGTATTTTAGGTGGTACGGTGGAACAAACATACATACATTTCCTTAACACAGGGCAAACTAGTTAGGGCTCCCAATCTCTTACCATCATATCTTTTTTTGTAACTACACTTTCTTTTTGCATGTCTCACCATAAAATTGTTAAAACCGTTAGATTGTAATATTACTAGAGATATTATAAAATGTCGACAGATTGTCGAATAACAACAAATAACAGATTTCTTCTTATAATTTTACACGTTATTTTTCGTTATATTGTAATATTTACCATGCCGATTGGTTAAACGGCAAGTGCCCCGCGCCGCCATATTTGTTTGCTCTTCTTAATAATAATTAACTCAATTTAAAAAATCTACGGGTGGCAAATGTGGCAACATTCTAATTCCTTATAAAAAAATTGAAACAACATAATGAGTTACTTGATTATAATCAATCAATTAGTGATACTAACATGATAAACAAAAAGTGGATTTTTTTACTCTTTCGAGGATAAACCACTGATTTTGTGTCAAATTGGCTTTGATTTTTTATATGGCGTCAGCTTATAACCATTTGTCAGTGTCAAGTAAAAAAGGCGGGAAATAGAATATTCGTTCAAATTTTCATCACCGTATGTCTAAATCGTCAAGTCCAAAGACTTGTCAAAGTCCAAAAAAATAGTCACGGTAGTCAATCAGTCGAGTCAGTCGATTCAATAAAGTGTTAGATGCTTTACTGAAACTTCTTAGGAAGTTTTAGCGGGAAACCCAATTTAACACGCATTTTGTGGTTGTATCACTTGCCAACATATGTGTACGTTAACGATTAACTAATGGTTAATATTCTACTAATATAACATATTAAAACCGAAATAACATAAGTTTTTAAAGAAACGCACATGCAAAAAGCATCACTTATTGACAGTCCCGGCAAAACTCTATTGACTTTAAAGGTCGTATAGAGTTGCCACTTGCCAAGTTAAAAGTTTGAAAGTAACCCAGGTTTAAATATCGTTTTCCAGACTTTATATTATGTCATTCGATAACTGGATTTCCCGGTGTAGTCTTGAATCAGGAGTCAGGACTATAATGATTACTCATCGCCTAATAGGAAACATGCATTTGTTTTAAATCAGCAAAATTCTTATATTATTCGAAAAGCAACATAAATATGTACCGGAAAATGCAAAACGTAAGTACATTACTTAATCAGTAGCTAAATTAAAAAGTTACAGGAACTCAGAGTTAGAATATCGTCGATTTTTTTTTCTATGATTGAAAAACGATTAGTACTGTTCATTCCTCATGTTATTTGTGACATTTTTCTTAAAATAATGAAATAAACGCAGTAAAGTTAAGAAAGGTAATTTTGTATTTATCTTGATAAATTTTCAACTGATGTGACGTCACTCGTAATTTTTGTATAGAGCGTTTTTAATGCTCTCCAACGTTCTCAAATAACAAACAATAATATATGAATAGTATAAGAAACGATATCTTCATCGTGGAACAGTATGTGTCTATACGGCGCTAGATAAGGTTATCAGTTAACCCTGATAGCGGTTATCTGTGTGTCGCGATGTTGACTATTTTGTTCTGTCCCCACGCGCTGAGCGTGAATGACCATTTTTCCAATGCCCCCTTCAATGATTTTATGTGTTAAAAGCTAATTTATTGTTTTAAGACGGCTTGATCTTTTTAACCCCCAAAGCAAACAACACTCCACAGAAATTCTTTCTACGAAAGAATAGACAAGATGACAGATTGATGAAGGAAAGTTGTCATCTTGTCCATATCATCTGTCAGTATGTCTATTCCTGTGTAGACAAAACGCATTTCTATGGTGGTCGTGCTAAGCGCGCAGGGCCTTTAGTCAAGATGCAGTCGTGTAATTTCGACGGCAAAGTTCGATAGCAAAATGTTCTATACATTTGACGTATTGCATCGCAAGCGACATGTCGCTTAACGTTGACGTATATCAAATCCCATACATTTTGATTTCGAAGTTCGCCATCAAATTATACGAATGCATCTTGACTAGAGGCCCAGGGGTGTTATAAGTTTGACGTGTCTGTCTGTGCTATCGAAACTCCTAAACGGATGAACTAATTTTGATCTAGGAAACTGCCGTAATCGAATGTTCTTGGCTATAATAATTCACAGTCATCAGCTCACTTAAGCTTATTATGTTGTAGGCAACATTTTTAGCGTTTCTTGTAACTGTTGAATTTGGTCGTACTTCCTCGAGCCATCAGCTTAATTCTAATTTATTTCAGCAATATGAACGTCGTTGTGCAAAATCACCGATTATTGACTATTTTGTATTGGCTGGTAAAACCAAATGAAGCAACGTCCAAAAGGAGATAATTTCGACTGATCTATACTTGCAATTCTTTGTGAATATTTCCAGTAGTAATAAATCATAATCATTTTTAAAAAATAAGACTATACATATTGTAAAAATAAATCGTATAACAGTTTTAATAACTATTACATTATGTTTATCTAAGTTTATATAATTTATAGTTTATATTAAATTAAATGAATTACTACAGTGCCTGAATTCCACTACTATTATAAATATGAATGTTTGTGAGGGTGGAAGGCTGGATAAATGTTTGTGACTCTTTCACGCAAAAACTACTGAACGGATTTTAATAAAGTTTTGTACCCTCGTGATCGATACATTCAAAACGAAAACATTCTAAGCAACATGACCAATCAAACGACGTGTCATTCATTAAAATCGGCCCACGCGTTTGGTTTAGATAGCTGATAGTGCCACAATGCTACAAACATACGTCATACATACATAGCCTAATAAACACATTACCCTCCTTTGCGTCGCGCAGTCGGGTAAAAACCGAAAGTGCCGAGGTATATTAGCAACGTGATTAAACTGTAAATTGTATTTTTAGCCTTAACGAGGCTATTAAAATTCGTCTCGATTTCCTCGCAGCAAAATATCGTGCAATACTACGTCACCGTTGTACGTTCTGGTTGAAAATTTCGACGCTGTGATCAACGTCTTCGGTAGTATAGTGGTCAGTATCCCCGCCTGTCACGCGGGAGACCGGGGTTCGATTCCCCGCCGGAGAGAACTTTTTGTGGAAGTTGTACACATAATATTATAAGTTCCAAAGCATTTTAGATGTTTTAAATGTATTTTGTGCAGAATACTAGTTGTTTTTCTGTGACTCCGTCTGCCTTAACTATATTTACTTGACAAAGTAGCAACTCCTGACGCATTAAGAATTACGTAGAAATAAGTGGTACTATTTACTATATATAGACATGCAGATAAATATCACCGAGTAAATATAAAATATACCGCATACAGTAAAGTAAAATAGCTTTCATAGAAGCTTCGAAATCGACTAAGGTTTGTGAGGGTTGACTCATAAGATTAGAGTAGAATAAACTTTAACAATTTTAAATAAGTATACATTTATGATAACATGAACAATAAGAGTGATTTATTATTTATTGTTCATGCATGCAGTACAATGAACAACCACTCATGTATTGTATTATTATATAAACCTATAAATTTACATTTGTAGGTATATATTATACTTTAAACGAGACAATCTTGTATAAATATATATAATCGGTTTCTTGAAAACGGCTGGAAGTATTACCATGAAATTTAGTAGGTATACAGGGAGCTTTGGGGGAGAAAAATCGATCGGGCTAGGTCTTGGAAACTGCGCATTTAGGCTATATTATAGTATGTTTTTTTTCTAACGTCGTTCATTCGACTCTATTATATCAGTCTGATTGGCAGCTTACTGTGCGTATGTATAATTTTTGCGTTGTTCGGAAATTTGGAATGTGGTGGGTTCGAATCCCGGTCAGATAAATAATTTTGGTATTCGTTTTATTTTTTTAATTTACTAGATTTCCGAACAAAAAAAAACAAAAAGAACGAAAAACATTATTATTAATAACATGTAGTTATGTTTTAATAAAAATTATATTTAATCGGCATTCGTCAATGATACAAAGGAAGCGCTATAACATAATGCCGTTGAACAAAATGGCGGCGCGGCGCGGCGACCTCGCGCGCGTTTCCCGGAAGGCGGCCATGTTGGATGCGCGGGCGCAGCGCGCAGCGCAGGTGGAAACACGCGGTAATTAAAGGAGATGTTAATAAATGGCCCTCTGTATTAAGTCGAGAGTTTGTAATGATACGAGTTAGTGAATTAGTAGGTTTTGTTGTTGTATATGTCCTTATTCTTCATTTTAAGTTTATTTTTTAAAAAAGCTCTTGGCTATTAACTTACCTTTTCATCCGATAATGGATGATTAATACTGTAGTGCCTGGGACAGACGGTTTTTTAAATGTATACGGCATTCTCTCAACACATTTAGCCTAGTCCAGAGGAATGACTGGTCAATACGTCTGGGGCCAACCATATGCGGGTTTTAATGTAAAGTGTTGGCTATTAATGTAATAAGTTTATAACACAAATAATTACAAGTACATGATATTTATAGGCATGTATTTAACTGATGAATATTTAATTGCAAAAATAGTTACCAAATATTAATTATTGATCATCTTTTCTGAGCCTCAAAATTAATAACGTCGGTCATTATTTAATGTATTTAAAGACGTAATAAAAAAATCTAACCTAACCTACTTTTAAGAGGTCCGCCTTAAAGTTTCAAGTCTATGATCAATCATTAAAAATAAAGACCAATTATTATTTTAATGTAATATCTATTGATGACCGCAGACCGTTTATAATTTTCCGTGGCCAAAATAATTTAAGAGAGTATAAAATATTAAATTAATCACCAATTAGTTTATTTGATATTCAGTTTAATATTTCCCATATTTATATCGTCTCTTGTAAACTAAAGTTGTTTGTATCATATTAAAGTAATATATTATAGTATAGTATAGTTTATACCAACACTAGCTGACCCGTGCCTACTTCGTTGGTCGGTAAACGTTTTTACTTGTGTTGAAATTATGATTGTGGTTCGGTTAATACTGAGTGCTATGGTTTATACCCTGACTGCCAAAAGGAGGCTTATTTAAGTGTGTATTTGCATGCCAATAATTTGGCTATATTGACGAGATTCAAATAAGATAATTAAATCATTAAAATTAAGTAAATTATGTTTTATTTTAATTGTTCTAAACTCTGTATACCTACTATATTAGATGTAATGTTATTATTTGGTCCCAAAATATATTGTCTTTCAGGAGTCTCCAACCCGAGATAAGAAAACATATAATCTAAATAGAATTTCCTTGCTGATAAAGCAATTTTGTAAATTGATTGACGTGTTGTATATGAAAAAAAACGTCTAATAGAAATATCACTCAATAGATTACGGGAAGGTCGCGGTTCCATACATAATATGTCGTATTATATCTTTAACCATTCGTCCAAATTATATGTAGTAAAAGGAAAAAATATTTTGTTTAAAACATTTGAAACTATAAATTTACTTATATAGGCATTATCAAGCTCTACAACTTTTCTCTAGGACTTAATCATATATCTTCCATCGGTAAGGCAACGTTGAGTTCGTAAGAAACGTTTTCGTTCGACCGTTTTTTCTCCGACTTACTTTGCAAATCCGTCTACCACGAATTTTCATTTTTCGGGTTAATATATAACCTATGTCACTCACAAATAACGTAGCTTTCTATTACTAAAATAATTTTCAAAATCGGTTCAGTAGATCCAGAGATTACCCCCTACAACGTCACAAACCCACTAACCCACAAACTTTACGCCCACTCTATATAATATTTGTATAGATTAATAAAATTTCGAATTCTTTATACGTGTAATTGAAATTTTAATAATATGAAATTTTCTTAAAAAAGACTATTTAGTCGAAAACAAAAGAATGAACAATATCTTGTCAGATATTAATAAATAATAGAGGTCGCCATCTTTCTGCACACTTTCTTCCACATAAACTTCATCTATGCTAAATATCATGCTCCTCCGTTCACAAAATTCTCGTAAAACTTTACTTAAAGTTTTTGCTTCGCGTATATTCGGTCGTTGATTTATAAATTCTTTATTTTTTATTTGTCCTTTATTAGTTATTGTCGGCATTGTAGATGTTACGACATCTACACCTTATCGAAGATACAAATGAGGAGTTGCTAATATTCACTAACATAATTCTTTTCTTTGTCAGCAGAGTGAAAAGTGGCTAGCGTACGAGTCCCTGAAAGAGGAAATCCTAGAGAAGATTCGCAAGATAGAGGAGGAGCGACACACCGTGGACCTCTACTCTTGCGGCGCCGAATGGGGGAGAAAGAAACGCAAACGCCAGGTCACCGTGTCTCCCCCCTACATAGTGTACATGCTCCCGGACTCGGACATCATGGAGGACTGGAGGCTGGTGAGGAAACTTCTCGAACGCGCTGACTAAGCGCGCGAATCGCCATGTTGGTGTGTGCCAAACGTTCTGTTTTTAAATTTGACGTTAAGTCAAAATGTCATCTGTCAAAAAATGATGATCTGTCTGTTACTGCATCTGGTAATATATGATACTTGAAATATTTGCAAATTAAGTTTATAGTAATTATAAGCTCCGTTTGAAAAGGGACATAATGGCTGCGTTCCGTGAAAAATAGCGCCAACAAAAAACATAAACAAAATGGCGACCACTGGCGTTAAATAAGCAAAATGGCGGATTATGTTAGCAGTATTGAAGTTAGCAAACGTGTCCTGGCCGATAATCTGCTTTTTCATTAGCGCTAGCAAGCGCTAACAAGCGCTTTTTTCTTCGGAACACAGCCATTGTTGTTGATGCAAAATTAAAAACAAAATTCCTGTATATTCCTAATATGTTTTGATAGGAGATTATCAGTTTTATTTCGAATTTATTGTATTTGGGAACTCTTATAGCTTTTGGTAAATTGAGAAATATAATTATACTAGGTGTTGCTGCAGGACAAGACAGATAGAATTGTAAAGTTTGTGTAAAGCATTTTATTATTAATTTAGAATACCTATTTTAATTTGTAAATAAAAACAGAATGTAACATTTTTACCTCAAAATTCTTCTCCAGAAAATAACTATTTTAGTAATAAGCAACGTCTCAGAAATTGTGCATCTCGAAGGCTCAATACATAAGACGAAGATGCCAAGTGATAATCTGAACATAAATTATGATAACTAATTTAACTGTATAGTTTATTGCTAGTGTACTACCGATATTTTAAGTAAAAACGAGAATTGCAAATGGCTGCATATTTTAGAAGAAAAAATCTGGCTGTATATTCCAAATTTGATGTACTTTCCTAATCTGGATGAATCTAAAGATGGATTCGCATTTCGGTAGTTTTAGTCTTTTATTAATTCTTTTATTTGGAACAACGTAAGCTACCCCAGTAATTGGGTAGCTTTACCTGGAATGTATTGGGGGAGTTTTGCAGATATGTAATTTTATAGATTTTGATTTTGCTCTTTTCGAATTTCAACTTTGCCACCGTACTTGGCCACTAGCGCCGCCGTCTTGAAAAAAAATGCATCATGAAGAAGTTTTATGATGTATCATCTTTCCGATTAATTTTACTATAAAAACGTGTAATACAAAAATAAACTAGAGAATGTTTTTGTAAAATCAATAGTTTTGCATGATGCACCAAAAACTTCTAAAAAGCTCTTTAATAAATTGTCCTTCTAAATCAGTCATATGTGTATTATATCACCGTGAAATTGTAAAAACTGCTAGATTGTAATATTACTAGAGATATTGTTTATTTCTCGACTTATTGTCAAATAAAAACTTCTTACAATTGTACGCATTATTTTTCGTTATAATTATTATAACGAAAAAGCAAACAAATATGGCGTCGCGGGGCACTTGCCGTTTAACCAATCGGCACGGTAAATATTACAATATACCTAACGCAAAATAACGTGTAAATTGTAACAAGACATTTTTATTTGACAAATAAGTCGACATATTATTACAATATCTCTAGTAATATTACAATCTAACAGTTTTTACAATTTTACGGTGACATATACAATTCCATTAAAAATTTAGTCTCCTGAGCTCCTAAATTCTAAATGATAATATTATGTTTAAAAACTACAAAAATCAAGTCGATTTACAAAAAAAAAACTTAAAATTATTTGAACTTCCAATGGTATGCAAAAGTCATTCAAAAATTATGCCATGTTTGCAGAGCTCGTTCAAATAAACTATAATTGAACTTACAAAAATATTGATGAAACATGAACTGTAGGGTTCTGGTTTTATGTTGTTACATGTTTTTTATCGTAAAGTGAGTCTGTAAGTAGATAACATCAAAAACTGCTTCATTTTTTTTTTTGTTTTTTTTGTTTAATTCGTCCCGAAATGGAACAGGCTAAGGTCTTAGACCATACTGCCTCGTCTGTCGTTTGAGGTATTTCTTTGTCTTATTACTAAATCGTCAAGTCCAAAGTCTAGTCAAAGTCGAAATAATTAGTCAGGGTAGTCAATTAGTCAAGTCAGTTGATTCAGTAAAGTGGTAGACGCTTTACTGAAACTTCCTAGGGAGTTTTGGCGGGAAACCCAATTTAGCACGCATTTTGTAGAATGTATCACTTTTCCACACTAATGCACCTCACCGCATAATTAATGGTTAATATTCCACCACTATAACACATTAAAAACCGAATTAACACGAATTTAGAAAAATAATACAGAAACACAACATTGCTGATTGACTTTCCCGGCAAAACTCCCAAAAACTGCTTCAATTTATATATTTTTGGAAAAGTTAAAATTCGAACAGAGAGCATCAAAATGCAAAACTCCCGCAAAAACTTCGCGGTAACCCCTTGACACCTTAACCCCGTTTTTTTTTTCTTCAACCAAATGAGTGGGGTAAGTCATGAGCTTTGTAGTTTGGTTGTAATAATGCCGAATTTATTTTGAATTAGTTTGATAAAGAAAATCCAAAACAGTTCTAATTGTAACTATTTACTAAATTGTTTTAGATAATTGCTAGGAGAAAATAAGAATACTTAGGTTTATTTATTTAGTTTGCCTACAAATATAAGGTACTATAAAACATATTGTTAACTCGGGTTAATTGTGCATCTTGCCGCTTCCGTCATACAATTTTCATAAAAATATTTTATGTTATCTTCGAATTAAGTGTTGCTGTTATTTCGTCATCTTTTATTTGATTCTACTTAATGAAAACTGGTTTTTTTTTCTACATAATTAAGTTAAATTAGAAAATAAAATGACTCGAGGTGCACAGTTAACTCGTACGAGTTGTGACATTACGGTAGCCATACACCACCCTGCCTGTCGTCCAATCTGCATGACGCTACAGATTGTATCCTCCGTAGCATAGATACCCGGCTATTATCAGGAGAAGAAGATATAATATATCGTTCCTTATTCTCCTTAGATATTTTCCCTCCTTATACGTGCTAATGGAAGAAGGAGATTAAATAATTATAGTCATCATCTACATTCTAAATCCCACTTTTGTTCAACAAAAGTGCTGCTTCAGCATTCCGCACACAAATGACATTTATATTTTAGTATATAGTCGTAATTCGTACGTCGTACTAGAAAAACTAACAAATCTATATTTACCTTTAGAGTTTCTTCCATCATTGGATCAGTTAAACGGTTACAAATTGTTTCAAGAACAAAGTATTTAGTTATGTTATTGATTGTACTGTAGGTTCTTGGTGGAAATTCATGTTTCACAGTAATAATACACAATACTTCTTGCACTATTTCCACTTTAATAAGTATTTTACATTAATTTTAATATATTACACGACCGGTTTCGACAACGTACCTGATGATGACGTTGTCGAAACCGGTCGTGTAATATATTAAAATTAATGTAAAATACTTATTAAAGTGGAAATAGTGCAAGAAGTATTGTGTATTATTACTGTGAAAGTATTTAGTGTTCAATAAATTTAATTGTACCACCATCAAAATAGTATCCTTGGCTATCGATATCTATTGTTTCCATTATTGGAATTGATATCTCGAAAACGCCTCGACGTAAAAAAAGTTTTAAACGTTTGTATAAAGAGTTTTATTCACTACTGGATGTTGCGCGCGAGTCCGTGCGCAACAAAAGGAAATTTCGTAGAACCGTACATTTTGCCGCAATAAAAAGTAGCATATGTCCTTCCCCGTGGTCTATTCTATATCTGTGCCAAATTTTATCGAAATCGGTTCAGTAGTTTCGGAGCCTATTCAATGCAAACAAACAAACAAAGTTTTCCTCTTTATTATATTAGTATAGACAAATCGGTGTGACGCCGCCGATTAGACGATGGCAGTGTGGTGTATGGCTACACTTAGGAACTCGCCTTTCAAGGCATAGGGCCGAATACTCAGTGCTACTTAAACTTAGGAGCCCCTCAAATTATAGGATGTCACTATCTCAGCTCTGTACAATGATGACGACAGCATGAAACTTGAGGGACGCTTAGTTTAAGAAGCGTATTAGTAATCGGCCGGCTTTAAAACTACACAACGGATGTTTATGCCGTCTTCATTAAAATAATTTAAACAAAATATTATATAAGGGTTCCGTTATTCCCTTTGAGGTACGGAGGTCTGAAAAGTATGTGGTACAAATGATTCAATAACAGATTTGCCTAAAAAATAAGCTTTGAAATTATCTCTTCGATATTTCCTCCTCAAAATGTGTCTACTTCTTAAATCGTGTGAAACGGATGATTGTAAGTTGATAGTTGTGTATTTATTTTAAATAAATGTTTCTAAATTTTATGTATCGTTTTCTTGAATATTTCTACCCTGAATATTTAAAATACTTTATTTGAGGCAAAAGAGTTAATACATATTATATTAATTAATTACTAATATATAAATGCTCGTGTCTAACTCCCTTATAACTTTGGAACTTTGGAACAGTCACTTGATAGACAAAGAGAGCGATTTGGATTTGCTAATCCATGGTGTAAATATTTTTATTAATAAGGAGGATAGTGTATATGAACATACTCCTCCAAAACTGAGAATTGGTCGTAATCTATTTTTTCAAACCCTAAATGATAAGGTTTACCCACCTCTAATTTTATTTTTCGTCTTTATTTTTATTTTACTTAATAAAATACATACAACCTTAAATTTTCAACCTTCTACCACTGCATTTATTCCCATTAATAGAAAAGGCAGTCGGGACAGCTAGTATATTATATATTATTAGTAGTCCAACAAAGTGGAAACCATCATCATCATCAACTTATACTGTAGCTCTTTACACCGTTTTCAATAGTGTCGTTATTGCCAATACTGAACAAATTAATAATATACGAGTAGATAGTATATTTTGTTTATATTACCTAGTTAATAAACACTAATTGTTTGCAGTCTGAACGAATAAATTGTACAAACGAAAAAATAGAATTATGATTATTATAGAAGTAATCCAAATCGTGTTAGAAAAGTAAAAAAAAATATATATTCCGATACCGGGAATCGAACCCGAGCCTCCTGGGTGAGAGCCAGGTATCCTAGCCACTAGACCATATCGGAGATGACGAGTCAAATAAAATTTTCGTAAACGATTCTCTCGCTTCTATTTACAATTTGCTTTATTTACAATAACACACTTTAATATAATGTAACACGCAATAGTTTTTCAAATATAGTATATTGTATAATATTATAAACAAAAATAATTTGTCCAAATAGACTAACGAATATCTACGTCATGTGTTGCATCTCTGTCTGTTTTTAGAAGTCGATGGAGACAGATAATATCTTTATTTAGCTTCAAGCAAAACAGAATATGAGTGTGAATAGGTCTAGAATTAAAAAAAAAAGAGAACATAATTATGCGTAGTAGATCCGTAGCGCTGCTACGACGCCGCGTAGCGCTGCTACAGAGGTCAAGCAACTAGAAATCGATATATTTTCTTCACTTAGAACAAAATATATTTAATGTTGAGTACTGTCAACAAAGTGAACGGAGTTCCATTTAACATTATGCGCTTGCTTGATTCGATTTTTGTGTACCACAAGAAATAGAACTCACATAATAATAGGCAAGCGGACTAATTTTTTTATTGCATACATGAATAGTACTCTTAAATATGAGTAACTTCTCAGAAGAAACCGTATATCAAAAGTCAATATTTTCAAAGGTACAGCAATTTGTATAAAAAAAATCGCGAGACTCGTAAAAACGCTCCATACTTAAATTTAATCTACAAGTGACGTCACTTGTAGGATAAAGTGTATGAAGTATACGGCCGCAGGAATATATTTGTAAATATCTCCGATGTTTGTGCGTTTAAGTTCATACTTACCATAATGAAAGTTTTTGTATATGATGTGAGTAAACTAATGATGTAGGTTTTGTTTAACAATTTTGCAATATTTTTTTTGGTACTTTTTAAATGTATTTAATTAGTAATCTACACATAAAATAATATATTTTTTACATTTACCAAGTAGTAATGCCTCAATATTTCTGAATATATTCATGAAACTAAATATTTCAGATGTAGCCCGATCCCCTATTGTATTATGTCGCTTAATACTAATTACAATATATTATATTACATATTATATACAATAAAATTAGCTAGAGACATACGATATTGCGCATTATATTTTGACATTCGCTTTGTTATGAAGGACAAATATTCGAGTTTCATATAAGGACGAACAATATAGCGCTTAATGTAGGTTTATGAGAATATGATAATACTAGCTGATGCCCGCGGCTTCGCCCGCGTAAGAATTAACCCACGATAAAAAGTAGCCTATGTCCTTTCTCAGGCTCTAGACTGTCTGTGTACCAAATTTCATTTAAATCGGTTCATTAGTTTTGGCGTGAAAGACGGACAAACGGACAGACACACACACTTTACCGTAAAAATAATGCGTACAATTGTAAGGAGAAATTTTTATTTGACAATCTGTCGACATTTTATAATACCTCTAGTAATATTACAATCTAACGGTTTTTACAATTTTACGGTGACATATATACATAATGGGAAAAAAATCACATTTGTTGTTTGGGTAGTGGGAACCCTCTTAAATATATTTACCTTTTGTGTACGGAACCCTAAAACACGAAGGGACAGGGGTTGGCATCAAGTGTCCCCAATCTCCTTATCCTTCTGATATTATTCTAACTAGCTTTTGCCCGCGACTTCGTCCGCGTGGAACAGTTACTTTGGGATATCGCTAAAATTTACCCGCGACTTCATTTACGTAGAAGGAGAAGCGCTTCTCCCTCACGACTGCCCGCCGCGCGCCGTACATTATTATTGCGTGCTGATTATTTTATTACTGCGATATCTTCTAAAATACTCATTGAAATCAAACGATGTAAACGGCAAATTTCTTCTAAATTAAACGCTTGTAATGAATAACGTATTTACTTGGATAAGGATTAATATCATCTTTATGAAAACACCCTCACAAATAATGCTCAATTTTAGAACAAATTTGGTTTGCATAAAAAGGTTATTGTGAGCCAACCTTAAATGATAGACATATATACTAGTGATGTAACGAATGTCTTTTTTTTAGCATTCGCGAATGCGAATGCGAATATCTGCTACCAATATTCAGTTTTTGTTCATATTTGGCACCAATAATTTGTCTATGGCTTGGCGGCAGTCGCGTTCGGACCGATTCATTATGGGTTCGTTACGTTCGTATATTCCGAGTATTGCCGAGTTCATACGAACTCATCTATGATCTAAATAAAGCGTCATTCATTCCGCTCCGCTCACTCAAACTTAAACTCAAAATTTTTATTACCATGTAGGTTATGATATAACGCTTATAGAATTGTCCTACATGATGCCTACCACCGGTTCGGAAACTAGCCCGGCGAGAAGAACCGGCGTAAGAAACTCGCACATTTGCTTTTGTTTTCTGATATTCATATTCGCAAAACATTCGCAAAGATTTTGCGAATGCGAATGCGAATGCGAATTTACAAAAATGTGCGAATATTCGCGAATGCGAATGCGAATGCGAATGCGAATGCCAATATTCGTTACATCACTAATATACAGTTGCGGACTTTTTTTTAGAACTTTTAAAGGGGAACAATTCTGTCATACACATTTTAGCGAAACTTTAACCGTTTCCGCAGCGTACGCAGCGAAAGCCTCAAAATGAAAAAAAAAACCCGATTTTAAAACATTCTTGATTGGTGCTCCGCTCGTTTTGAGCTTAGCATGATGCTATATAGCCTAAAGCCTTCCTCGGTAAATGGACTATCCAACAGAAAAATAATTTTTCAATTCGAACCAGTAGTTCCTGAGATAAGCGCGTTCAAAAAAACAAACAAACAAACTCTTCAGCTTTATTATATAGATCCCAAAGAAACCCAATTTGTCGCGAGTATTTTGGTTTATGAATGCTCTGATACACTAAGGCCCGCTTGCGCAGATGTGGGTTAAACTTAATCTTTAAACTAAATTATTAAACCAGCGAAAACTAAAGTATAGATTATATATAAGTACTTCATGTATACATAATGTGTCCGAAAATCAATTATGGATACTGCGGGCACATGATCCACTGCTTATGTAAAGACGTTTAGGCAAAAAGATATTTGTCATACCAAAAGTAAAAAATCGTCTCATGTATGGGTGACTCTCCGCAAAACGCAAACTCGTCCATATAAAGATTTTTTTTTTCTAGTATGACAATTATTGTTCTGCTTAAACGTCATTACATAAGCAATAGATCATATGCCCTAAATATCCGTAATAGGCAAGCGGACTGTTTTTTTTTTATTATTGCATAAATGAATAGTACTCTTAAATATGAGTAACTTCTCAGAAGAAACCGTATATCAAAGGTCAATATTTTCAAAGGTACAGCGATTTGTATACAAAATTTCGCGAGTCTATATACCAAATTTTTTTTTTTTTTGCGAAATTGGTAAACAAAACCTACATCATTAGTTTACTCACATCATATACAAACACATTCATTATGGTAAGTATGAACTTAAACGCACAAACATCGGAGATATTTACAAATATATTCCGGCGGCCATATACTACTTCATACACTTTATCCTACAAGTGACGTCACTTGTAGGTTAAATTTAAGTATGGAGCGTTTTTACGAGTTTCGCGAATTTTTTTATACAAATTGCTGTACCTTTGAAAATATTGACTTTTGATATACGGTTTCTTCTGAGAAGTTACTCATATTTAAGAGTACTATTCATTTATGCAATAAAAAAAAATTAGTCCGATTGCCTATTGATTTTACCGAACCTTATATTATATTGAAAGTAAAATAATATTTACTTCATGTTTATATTTTTTACTTAAGTAGAATGCAAAACTCAAACTCAAAATTTTTATTTCCATGTAGGTTATAATATAACGCTTATAGAATTGTCCTACATGATTCCTACCACCGGTTCGGAAACTAGCCCGGCGAGAAGAACCGGCAGAAAGCAAAGAATAGATCTGTAGACCGTGTCTCAGGCTACGCTGGCCAGGAAGGTCGTTTGGAGGGCGCTCGGCTATCAGCAACAACTCCGGTGATTAGATAACGCATGACGTCACACACGAACACAAATACGGAGCTAAATTATATTGTGTTGGTTAAATATTACAATAATAATCTCTACTAATATTATAAATGCGAAAGTGTGTCTGTCTGTCTGTTTCTTTTTTTTTTTTTAATATTTATTCCATCCCCCTAACTGTATCAGGGCTTGTTATTTGCTGTATTTTTTCATTTTATGCTCTTTTCATTATTTTTCTATTTTCTTTTACATTTGTCTTACAACTAATTTTTTACAACTTTCTTTCTTTTCTTCTTCTTGATTGATTTTTTACATTCTCGTTTCGTCTTTACATTACAACATTCTTTTATATATTTATTACAATAGTAAGTTGGTCGTCAATATTAAGTACCAATTTGTACATGTCAATTATTCACAATATAACAAGTCGTCAATATACAGAGCAATGTTTTTGTTACTTCGCTATTTATAACATACTCGTATATTTATATTATTACTGAGTAAGACATCTAAAGATGTTCCAGTAATACCAGATGTGTAGTTACCACACAATAAATCCGATTAAATACAGTAAAACAATAACATTCCAATAAAATTCAATAAAATTACAATCAAACAATAAAAATCCAATAAATTAATAAAATCCTATAAATAATGTAGTCCAATATGTCAAGTATAAAAACGATAAAACTACGGCACAAACATTCAATTTAACCCTAATATCACAATTTAATCCTACATCTAGAGCCTACACTAATATCACACCAGTTTATCACAATTTTTCCTATTTGTATACACAGCGATTTTCTTACAAAAAGAGAGGAATATCTCCCTCTTTTTTCCCCCCAGTATTGAAGGTAGGTTCTCACCCGTCATCGACATGCCCAATTTCTGCTCAATATCGTATCTATTGCTAGCAAAAATTGGGCATTCGAGTAACAGGTGAGGAACCGTCTCCTCAACTCCTGGCTGACATGAGCACGACGGATCCTCCTTCACTTTTACTTGAACAGATTCAAGTAAAAGGCGAACCCGCCGTGACCAGTCAGTATCTGTGTAGTGTGGTGAGTTATGTCTATTTTCTTGACTATTTTGTGTGCAGCAGCAGCGCTTGGGAAAAAGAGCTTAGTGACTCTCTGTCTGTCTGTCTGTCTGTGAAGAGGTCTTCACGCTTTAACCGCTGAACCGATTTTTATGAAATTTGGTATAGACATACTTTAGATCCCGGGAAAGGACATAGGATATTTTTTATCCCGAAAAAGTAGTGTTCCCGCGGGATATTGTATTTACGCGGGCGGGGCCGTGCACAAAAGCTAGTTTAAAATAAATAAGAATGTTTTGTTTTCTGTACTATTATTATGAAGAGGAAAAATTTGTTTGCATTGAATAGGCTCCGTAAACTGGACCGATTTTCATGATATTTAGCACAGATATAGAGTCGACAACGAGTGTGGATATTGGCTATTATCGTAATTTTTAGTCATTATATAATATTTCAAAAGCCACAAAGAAGCACAAAACAATGACAGTTATGCTTATATTATATTATATTACTAGCTTTTGCCCACTGCTCTTCCCGCGTAAATTCCCGCGGGAACTCTCTACTTTTTCGGGAAAAACAATATCCTATGTCCTTTCCTGGGACTCAAAGTATATGTTTATTACAAATTTCATAAGAATCGGTTCAGCGGTTAAAGCGTGAAGAGGTAACAGATAGACAGACAGACACTTTCGCATTTATAAAGTATGGATAGTAGTTTGTTTCTAAACTATTGTTTCTAACAAATATGTCATTAGTGATGCATTACTAAAATCCTATAAACAAAATATATTTTGTGTTTCAATGTATTTTGTAATGTTTGTAAAATAATCCTATCTTTTTAAATTAGATTATAGTGATACTAGTAATGAATGATGGGTCTTTGACCTTGCTGGTTTGGTTAATAACCTATAATTTTATTTTAATAATATGTAATAGGCCAGATTACTGTTTTTTATTGCATAAATGACTAGTAATCTTAAATATTAGTTGTAGAGTAGAGAAGAAACAGTATATCGAAAGTCAATATTTTCAAATGTACAGCTGCGGTTGAAAGAGAAAAGTCGTACCTAACTGTGATATCACTATTAGGTAAAAGTTGTTCACTAATTTAGCAAACAATTCTAAACTAATTCATATTTTTATATATATCTTATTGCTAAACTACACAATATAAAATATTATATTTTTTCACATTTATCAAGTTGTAATGCCCCAAATATTTCTGAGTATATAAATTAAACTAAATATTTTACATGTAGTGTTTCAAGTTGATACCGCTATTTACTCATGCATAATTTGTGTTTCGAAAACCGTACTTCATTTGTTTTTCCTCTTTTGGTCTTTTCTTCGCGTTGTTTACAAAATGGAAAACTTGAAATATCGTATTGTTTTCGAGTACGAGTTCCACTGTGGCACCAGTGCTGCAGAAACGGCTCGAAGGATTAATGATGTGTATAGCGGCGGTGTCGCAAAAGAAAACAAAGTGCGTTTTTGATTCCTACGTTTTCGTTCTGGAAATTTCGACCTGCAAAACACGCCTCGTGGACGGCCTGAGACCAAAGTTGATAATGAAGAATTTAAGGCTATTGTAGAAGCGGATCCATCGCAAACCACGTCCGAGTTAGCTGCAGGCTGCGGTGTTAGTGATAAAACTGTTTTAATCCAATTAAACCAAATTGGGAAGGTGAAAAATCTTGCAAGATGGATACCTCATGAACTGTGTGACTGATGCGCATTACTCAACCGGCACAGTAATAAAGGGATTTTAAATCTAACCATTACCTGTGATGAAAAGTGGATCCTGTACGATAATCGGAAACGCTCATCGCAATGGCTGAATCCTGGCGAACCAGCCAAAGCCTGCCCCCAAGCGAAAATTGACTCAAAAAAGTTACTTGTGAGCGTTTGGTGGACTAGTGCCGGTGTCGTTCACTACAGCTTTCTTAAATCTGGCCAAATGATTACGGCAGATGTCTATTGCAAGCAACTGCAAATCATGATGAAATGCTAGCTGCTAAACAACCGAGGTTAGTCATTCGCTCTAGGCCATGACAACGCTAGATCACACACTGCACAACAGACAGCTACCAAATTAGAGGAACTTCAATTGGAATGTCTAAGACATCCACCGTACTCCCCGGACCTTGCTCCAACAGATTACCATTTTTCTTTTCGTTTGGATAACTTCTTGCAAGGGAAAGGAAAAAAAATCAACATACGGTAGAACACGGGCAGTCCAAAGCGCCTTCAAAGATTTTATTGATTCCTGTCCGAATAGTTTTTTTAGTAAAGGAATCAATTAACTACCTATAAGATGGCAAAACGCAGAGATAACAGTGGTATATACTTTGATTAAGTAAATATATTATTATGTTAAAAAAAATCGACTTTATGTTCCTCCTTTACAAAACGCCAATTTCATATGTATACCTAATAGTTGCACGATTGATTTCCTGTTGCACATTTCACGAAATTACTCTCACAGATTCAAGACCGAAAAAAATTTTACACATCCATAATTCTATTAACGTTGAGCTGTTAAGTTCTGTGCCAGACAGTAACGAACTGTTTTTTTAAGTAGATAAGTTTTCTAGTCTCAGTTTTTTGTTAATTGTATGTTATGTCATCTGTTACTAGTCACAGTAACATGTTTTTTAAAGCTTTGGCTAACCTGCATATTTATTGTTTGTTGTTACCTTAGTACAGTGTTTTTCAACCTTTTTCATGACGCGACCTTGTACGACCTTGTATGAAAAAATATTTCGCGACCCCCCGACCCTTCGCTTTTTAATCGTGTATGTTACAGTGTTACAAATGTTAATCATTCCATACGACGTTTTTATGCGTCTCCATAATTATTATTCGGATATAAGTACATAATATAGTACGTCAAACACATTATTTTACAATTACATACATCGATGATCGATTTATGAGTATATCCTCTTGTTAAAATTCTCTTACTTAATAAATCAATCTTTTAAATCTTGATTGTTTTTTTTTCTAAAGCTCTCTCGATCTCCGGCGACCCACAGGTTGAAAAACACTGCCTTAGTAAATAAATTGTAATCATAGATGTATTATATTAAAAAGAGGATTGTAATATAATATTAAATAAATAGGTAAGTACACATTTTTGCCCGATGGCGAAGCCAACAGGAAGAATAATTATTTTGGCAGTATATTATTGTATATTGTAACTTATATGTTTATATATAAACCCCCTTACTAATAAACGCTGTATAAGCTTTGAATAGTTATACAGTGTTTTATTCACATCACACAAGTGACATGTTTAATTCGATAGAAGGAGACAAAACACTGTGTAACTATTCAAAGCTTAAACGGCGTTTATTAGTAAGGGGGATAATGTATATGTATGTTTCCACCTTATCGCCTAAACTCTGTAAGAATCTGTTTAATCGACATTGAATACCGATAAATTATGACCATTATCGCATAAAGTAATTAAAACCGATATTATATTAAAGCATAATATGTCTCAAAATTTCGTCTTAATACCCAGTGTTCGTCTTTAAAAATGTTGTCCTTATAGAAGGTATTCACTATTTAAGTATGATGGGGACGACCAAGAGGTTTTCTTTTTTATAGCCTATCTTGTACTTTAGTTTTCTCATTTTTAGTTTTTTTTTCCTTTCTTTCTTTTAGTCTGTAAATAATATAAGGTAGGTAGTTATTAATATTTTATTGTAAAATTGTTTAATTTTGATATTCTTTTGGTGTGCAATAAATACTGGATAAGTATTAATATGTAGTTGTATGTGATTATTTCCGCGTGGAACCGCGCCGCGCCGCGGACGCCCGCAGTGCTACGAACACGCGTAGCAGTGCTACGGTTTCTGTCAGCGCGGCCGGCGCGGGCGGCGTGACCCCGTAGGACCGATTCACACCCTAATGGCAGCGGAGCGGCCAGCAGCATAACTGTCATATAATTAATTTTAAACTTTACCTGCACTACAGTAAAACACAGTTTCGCTTGATACAATCGCCGCCACTCACGGCCGCCGGTGACCGCTGGTGAACGCCGGCGACCGTGAGCGGCGGCAGTAGTATCAAGCGAAACTGTGTTTTATTGTAGTGCAGGTAAAGTTTAAAATTAATTATATGACAGTTATGCTGCTGGCCGCTCCGCTGCCATTAGGGTGTGAATCGGCCCTAAAAAAGGATTAAAGTAACCGGTTACTTATGGTTAAGGTTACGTAAAAGGAGATTTATAATAATTGTTAATATCAGATAAAATATTATTAATTAACAATAACAATTTTGTAACAGTTAACAACATTACAATACACTAATAAAAATTACAATAATTTACAATATATGTATAAAATTCTAAAATAAATAATTAACCTTTTTTATACATATTTATAAGGTAACGGAGGATGGGCGATAATGTATGAACGCCGGTCTATCCACTCTAAACGAACAAGCCATAGTCATTGGAAAAGGCGGTTTTGTACATTACTTTCTACCTTGAACACACATCCTTAAATGATAAGGTTTTTGTGTTTACTTCAGAAACAAAAACAGAACGAGATTTTCTTCTCGTAACTATGAGCAGACATTACATTATCTGCTGCATTTTTGTGTCGGATTAGGAATGAAGTACGATTAATGCATGTTTGCGTAATAAATTATTTTTCGAAAACTTAAATTGGCCTTATGTATGTCGCCGTCAAATTGTAAAAACCGTTAGATTGTAAT
The DNA here is from genome assembly GCA_905404095.1 of Glaucopsyche alexis. Lineage (NCBI taxonomy): Eukaryota > Metazoa > Arthropoda > Insecta > Lepidoptera > Lycaenidae > Glaucopsyche > Glaucopsyche alexis. The sequence goes on from FR990060.1 coordinate 2,789,757, forward strand.
ATAACTAGTGAAATTGTATATCGAATGACTGCGGACCCCAATATTCTGCTTATAATTTACATTTTATTTTTCTTTAAATTAAAAATATATAGCAAAGAATCTTTCGACAGATTTTTACAATCTCGCTAGTTATATTACAATCTAATGGTTTTTACAATTTTACGGTGACCTGTATTAACAACCATAAGCAATGTTACCGTGATCAGAAGTTTCTGATAGAGTAACGTAAGACTGTGAGATAAATTATAACGTTGGAAAAGTATTATTGAAGTAATTAAAAGTTACTATCACGCCAACACCCAAATCTTAGTCAGTTAAGAGAAAACCCATATTTAAACATACCAATTTTTCTAATAGGGCAGTATTAGAAATATGAAGCAATGTATTAAAATACTATGTTATGTATAAGTTTGCCGCATTGCGTTGCTTTCCAGATTTTTTTCCTTATTAGCGAAATTATCGAACGATGTAACAAACAGGGTGTGTTTTTTTATTAGTTATTTTTATCGCCGTTTATTATTTTATCGTATCGCCATAAAGACGTCGATTTACATGAATTGTTGTACCACGTCGTTTGTGCGATGCGTCCTCACAATTCAGTGATCTCGCTCTAAGTAGCCTCCTGTATTTTCATCAAGCTTAGAAACTTCAATGCGCCAAATTATTTTTGCAATAAACTGAAACAAACTTAGAGCATCAAACTAACAAACTAGCGATGTAAACGTAAATAATGTCCGACATATTTTAATTATTTTTTTATTTGAATTTGTTTATTTGCTAAATAGTACAGTAGGTGTTTACATTTATCTTACTCATCTATCACATAAACTTGTATCAAATGAGTACTGCCAAGTAAAATATAAACCAGATCTAATTTCATGAAAACCAATTTTCCTCGGTTAAGGCAGTAGCGACCCCGTTGAAATCTTAAACTGTTCCGAACCGGCGCGGCGCGGCGCTCTCTACAAACGCAAACAGAACCCAATTCCCGTTACATATTTAACTTAAGGTATGTTTAACAATCTACTGATAAGTATATTTACATGTTTAGTTTCTGTCGCTCGAACACTTTTCTGTTTAGAGAAATAAAACTTACGAATAATAATAATAATATCTATGGACGCTTCACACCACGTCAATCTGATCCCGTGGTAAGTTCTCGAGGAACTTGTGTTACCAGACAACGGAAATATATTTAATACTTTTATACTATACACATATTTAAGATTTTCATTATATTATACACATATTTAATACACATCCATGAGCCAGTAACACAGAAACCTTTTTGTTCCTTCGGCGGGATTCAAACCCGCGATCTCCAGTTTGAGCACCATTGAGCCACAGAGGTCGTCAAAATAAACTAATTAAAATAATAAATCGTAATGATATCATATAAACATATTTTTGGAGTTTGGACCAATCAAAACGCAACTGACGTCGGTATGACGTTTAGGAGATATCATTTTGCTGTTTTAACATATCGAGACTGCATCGAAACTATTTTTGTAAGATTTAATTAGCAGAATCGAGCTGGTATATTATAAGGTAGCAAGGTCGACGTATCGTCGTTATGAGAAATAACATTTCTTTTCTTCCCGAGCATGAGCTCACAAAATGGCCTGTTTTGACAGCTAAAGTAGAAACGTTCTCTTAATTTAATGTCAAAAAGTCCCACAGTAATGTCAACCACTCCTCATCATGGCGGTCCTAGACAAATAGTTTCTTAACGTTGAGTCATTTATACTTGAAAATTTGATCATTTTTGAGATTTCCCGGCAGCCATTTTAAAAATATTAATATTTATAAATGTTAACGACCTTGTTATCGTAGATTAAGAACTATTTTGCAACGAACTGTTTTGAATAGAATAATCCATAGAAATTTTAAGCTAAGCCTGCTGGTATTAATCCAAACCCAAGTTATGGGTGTTAAAAAATTCGACGAAACGCTTCGAGAAAAGGTGGCCTGGTAGTGCCTTTGCGCTTCGCTTGGCTTATCTTGGCGGGGGCACTGTCGTGCCCCAGATACAGTGTCTGAACTAGATTCAAAAATATTGTCATACAATACTAAAACTCTAATTTGGATACTAGCTTTGGTCTTCGACTTCGTTGGCGTGGATCGCGCACTGCATAATGCATTTATATAGTGAGAGTGCATATTTTAAGTGTTATTTCCATTGAGAAAAATAGTTAATAGACAGACAAAAACGTACATAACATAAAAATTGTTCATGTGTAACGCTAGCCATACACGTAAGGGTGTAACTGACAGATTTGCCTGCACAGATACCTGTCAGGTAAACTTGAGTTGTATGGAAAACTGCACAGCTGTGCAACACACCCGCTGCGGTTTAGCTGTACAGGCAAACCTGTCGGTAAACCGTTACCTACGTTGCTATCATTATGCCAGTTAGTGTACGTAGCAGATAGATAGGTATCTGGGGGCACGGCAGTGCCCCCGCCAAGTCGAGCGCGAAGCAAACACTGCCGTACCATCCTTTACTGGAACCATTTCGCCGCATTTTCAGGCCCCTATTTGAGAACCTCTGGATAAGACCAGAACGCAGAAATTTTCGTCATCCAATAAGCTATAATCACGTACTTAAAATCCAAAATTTCAAGTCTGTAGGTCATTTAGTTCCGAAGTTAAGCGAAAGCAAAGTTTCGCATTTTCGACACTCACTCACTCACTCACTCACTCACTCACTCACTCACTCATGATCATCAAAATAGAACTAGTACTTTCCATAAACTTAGAGAGCTGAAATTTGGTACAGAGTTGGGGTTTAATGGCCACATAAAGGGAAAACTATAAAAACTAGGATAATCGATCTGGGGGCACGGCAGTGCCCCTGCCAAGTCGAGCGCGAAGCAAACACTGCCGTACCATTCTTTACTGGAACCATTTCGCTGCATTTTCAGGCCCCTATTTGAGAACCTCTAGATAAGACCAGAACGTCGATCTGGGGGCACGGCAGTGCCCCCGCCAAGTCGAGCGCGAAGCAAACACTGCCGTACCATTCTTTACTAGAACCATTTTGCCGCATTTTCAGGCCCCTTTATTCTACTCGAACTTTATTCTACTCGAACATTACACAAATTAAATAAACAAATTACACTAAAATCTAGGAAAATCAATCAATATGCCCACGTTTCTACAAAAAGAAGTGAAATCCCACCAAAAACATTCTGTAAAAAACTAGCCAAGTCTCGATGGAGCTGCTTGTTTATCTCTAAAAAGTAATGAAATCTAGACAAAATCGTGCCAAGTCTAAGGTTCCTTACTGCGGTTTCTTTATTATTATAGTTAATGTTGTGTGACTTGGCCGTTGAAGGGCACACAAGGGTACAAAAGGGGCTCCATGACACCATTGCTCCAATACGTGTGTTGTACAATCAACAACAGCCTAAAATGAGACACTAGCGTCCAATTACCAATACCAGTATGGGCTATTATCTCGCTTAACAAACATAGGTAGTTACAAATGTAAACAAAATTGACTTGTACCCACTAAAGTATAAAGAATGTTCAACGGCCAAGTCACTCAACATTAACTATAATAATAAAGAAACCGCAGTAAGGAACCTTAGACTTGGCACGATTTTGTCTAGATTTCATTACTTTTTAGAGATAAACAAGCAGCTCCATCGAGACTTGGCTAGTTTTTTACAGAATGTTTTTGGTGGGATTATTATTTCCTGATGGTAAGCGACATAATTATGACGACATACAGGTGTTATAATATTATAAACAGCCTCCGTGGTCTAGTGGTTAGAACATTGGCTCTCGACCCGGAGGTCGTGGGTTCGATTCCTGCATTGGAACAACAAAAAATGTTGTTTCCAAGTTTGGTTAGGACAATGCAGGCTGATCTCACCTGATTATCAGACAAGAAAGATGATCCATGCGTCGGATGGGCATGTAAAAAGTCGGACCTGCGCCTCATCTCTCGTCAGTCGTGTCGGTTATCCGTCCCGCTGGATTACGAGAGTAAAGGAAGAGTGAGTGCTCTTGTGTATTGCGCACACACTTGGGCACTATAAAATTACTCCTGCGTAACTGACCTGGTTTTCAAAGAAACCAGCTATCGTCAACGAGATCGGTGGGGGAGTTATTATAATATTATTAACTAGATGTACCCGCGACTTCGTGCGCGCAAAAGTAAATTTCACAGAAACCGTACATTTTTCCGCGATCTCTCTCACTCCAGTAACAGTAAATAGGTCCAGTAGTTTCGGAGTCTATTCAATGCAAACAAATAAACAAACAAACAAAATTTTCTTCTTTATTACATTATAAGTACCTACCTATAGACAAATTTACAAATAAATTATAGTGGCATATTGTCTTGAATCAGACCCCCATTTCTCGTGTTTAACTTACACATTCATTTTACGTTTATTGAATTATAAATTAATCATCTTGATATCATAAACAGATTTTTGAAGTTTGACGTCGATTTGACGTTTATGAGAATACAATTTTGCATTAACCGGGACTGGATCGTAACTGTATTATTGCAGAACCTAGCTGTTGCCCGCGGCTCCGCCCGCGTAAATACAGTATCCCACGGGAACACTGTATATTTCGGGATAAAAGTAGCCTATGTTTTAATCCAAAGCCTTTTACTACTAAGCCAAATTTAATCAAAATCCGTTCAGTAGCTTTTCCGTGAAAGAGTAACAAACATTATCTTTCCATCCATACATCCATCCATCCGTCCATACATCCTCACAAACTTTCACATTTATAATATTAGTAGGACTCAATACCGAAGCAGAATAGACTTTCTGGACGGCCGCACAGCGTCGCGGGTAAGTGTAACTCAAAAGCTTTGCAGTCGCACCAACAAAATTTTCAATTATTTGTTTTAGAATGATTTTAGCTGATATCATATTGTTTTTTATTATTTATTAACACAAAAAAAAACATCTTTTACGGGCATTACATAAATCGCTAAACTGTGGAGCAGTTTGTTGGCGGTTAAAGTATTCTAAATAACAAAATATAATTACACTTCTAATTTAAACAATTTTTATCTAACAAAATGAAATATTATACCTACCTTTAAGACAAAATAATAAATTTCTAGAATAAGAATAAGAATATTTTATTTGCAAAAATATGGTACAAAAAGATGGTATTTAATATTACATGGAACTCATATTTTGTTGGTTTTATCTCGACGTGCAAATATTTTGTTTAAGGTAAACTTATAATATTATCATCAAATTAGTGAGGAATTAAACATATTTTTACAAATTATAAAATTACATGCACAAAAACAATTGCAATTAGATTTCAATTATAAAGATGTCATGATCCGTCAATAAAAACAAAAAAAATGTCAATATAAAAAGAATACAAAATATTAAAGTATCAATTATTGTCATGTTATTACTATATTTTTATCATTTATAAATTCATTTACAGTATAATACATTCTGTTTAGTAGTAATGTAAATAAATTATTTTTAAATTGATTAAATGTTAAACTTTTAAGATTATTAGGCAGTTTATTACTTATACGAATAGCCATACAAAATGCATTCTTAGAGAACATTGTAAGTTTTTGTTTAGGAATGTATAACTTGTCTCCGTTTCGACCTCTATATTCAAAATCTTTATTTTTCGGAAACAAATGTGGATGCTTATATACAAAAATGGCCGTTTCAAAAATATACAACTCTTTGAGTATCCAACTATATCGGATACTCCATTCCAGTAAATATTTTTTCAGCTTTCTCTTTAAAGTTGACAAGCTTAATTTTTTATTTCTTATGAAATCTATTTTATTGTATAATTAATGGTGTCAAATATTGTCTAGTTCTCTTACATAATAATTTTTTATATTTGGCATAATAAAAATAGAACGTAAAGTTTAAATCCTGTGTTTCAAATATTATTAAATATTTGCGTTTGCCCGCGGCTCTGCCCGCGTAAATACATTATTCCGCGGGAACAAAATATTCTATGTCCTTTCCCGGGTATGTCTATACCAAATTTCATAAAAATCGGTTCAGCGGTTAAAGCGTGAAGAGGTAACAGACAGACAGAAACACTTTCACATTTATAATATTAGTATAGATATTTATTTGTTATTTATCATGATAAATAGGAAGGTGAACAGCTGCCGGCTCTAAACAGATAGAGCTCAGACAATGAGAGCTTTACCTGCCCCAGCCTCTAACAAAAGAACACGTTTGCAAATAATCGACTGTAGGTCTTAGGTACACTTTTTACCGACTTTTTTGCTTTTATCTACAAGTTCTATAACTTTGGGGTGCCGCAGATTTTTGTAACATGACTGAATACTCACGTTACACAAATAATATTATGTACTAACTTTATTAATGAAATGGACCAGGTAACGAGCATACCTATCGCCTGATGGCAAGCGATTAAATTACCGCCGCCCATAGACGCAACACCAAAGGAGTTAAAAATCCCTAACCCCCTTGGGCCTCTGGTAATATCCATCACTCGACGAAACACAACGCGAGCGTTATTACACGCCGGTTTTCAATAATGCCGTGGTATTTATCCAGTCAGAGGGCAGACCATTCATGCCGAAGCATGGCTCTACCGCATTTGAACTCACGTAACTTACTTGATTACAAAGACTACTTTTCAACAATATGTTCAAATTTATTTTCTCCTTACTTACGAGTATTCCATAGATTTCATAGAATGTTGTGTCTTATGAAGCTAGATGAAGTCTCGATGAAAGGCCAGAATATCTTGATCGATCGAATTAAGTTTGCATAATGATCATTCGCGTCATGGAATTTTTTAAAATAGTAACCTAATACGCGTACATTTATAATTACTTTTGTGTTTTATATATCTCTATTATTTAGTTTAGACTTTATCACGTAACCGTTTCCCTTCCAATTAAGGATATTAAATAAAACTAAGCATCAGTTCATAGCTATAAGCGACGTGGCGCTGCAATTTTAAGAAAGCTTTTCAAATTTTTACTTATTCACTACACAAGAAGGTGCAAGAGTTCGAATTTCCAGCCGCACCGAGCTGCAATTTGCAATGTATTATGTAACGCGTAATAGGTGTATTATTATGTCTATATACCAATCTATACTGAAATAATAAAGAGGAATAGTTTGTTTGTTTGCACTGAATAGGCTCCGTAACTAATGGACCGATTTTGATGAAATTTGGCACAGATGTAGAGTAGACCACGGGGAAGGACATATTATGCTACTTTTTATCGCGGAAAAATGTACGGTTTCTGCGACTGCGACGACTTAACTTTTGTGCGCAAGAAGTCGCAGGCGGCATCTATCCTACTAATATTATAAATGTGAGTTTCTGAGGATGTATGGATGGATGGACGGATGGATGTTTGTTACTCTTTCACGCAAAAACTACTGGACGGATTTCGATGAAATTTGGTGTGGTAGTAGTTTAGGCTCTGGATTAAAACAGAGGCTACTTCATATCCCGAAAAAATACAGTGTTCCCGAGAGACACTGTATTTACGTGGGCGGAACCGCAGGCAACAGCTAGTAATAAATATAACTGTAACCTTAACATGTCCGCCTACGTAAAATTGTTTTATTTCTAATTCTTTCCTTATTTCACGTTTGAATACTAAATAGACTTTTATCTAGATAACACTTTTAAGGACAAAGTCCGACCTTCCCGAACCTTCTACGCCTGTCATAAATCATACTCTATTTTTAGGTAACCTAGTTCACCTATTAACGTTTACTACGCACGGTTAGTTAAATTTTCCTATTATTTTTTTTTAGTTTTCGTTTCATGTTATTAATATTATGTTGCCGTAGAACCTTCTAAAATTAATAATATAATAAATATAATAATATCTATGGACGCTTCTCGAAGAACTTGTGTTGCGGGTACCAGACAATGGAAATATATTTATTTAATACTTTTATATTATACACATATTTGACGTTTTTACTTTTTATTATATTATACCTACTATTTAATACACATCAATGACCCAGGAACACAGAAACTTTTTGTTCCTTCGGCGGGATTCGAACCCGCGACCCCCGGCTTGAGCACCAACATGCTCAATCACTGAATCACAGAGGTTGTCAAAAAATTCAGAGCACTGAAAATAGAACTCGCTAAATTAAAATATAGCTGAAAATCGAACACTCGAGTGTCAAGTCAAATGTCAATGTCAAATGTGACAACTTGACACACATATTTTATAGTCTAAGCTCATATAGAGTATAAAATATATGTGTGTCAAGTTGTCAGATTTGACATTGACATTTGACTTGACACTCGAGTGTTCGATTTTCACCTCTACTATTAGCGCAGAGTTCTATTTTATTGAAAACTAGATGTTACTCGTGACTTCGCGCGCGCAAAAGTTAATTTCGCAGAAGCTGTACATTTTTCCGCGATTAAAAGTAGCCTATGACCTTTCCCGTAGTCTACTCTACATCTGTACTAAATTTTATTAAAATCGTTCCAGTAGTTTCGGAGCCTATTCGATGCAAACAAACAAACAAACTTTTCCTCTTTATTATATTAGTATAGATATAACTCTGATTCACCGGAATTCCGGTTCATAATATAGTCCCAGCCACACCCCTCTAAACTCTCCCCTCTTACTAATAAAAATATTTACACAACTGATTAGCTATTAAATATATCTGTCTTTTTCTGACAGCAACATTAAATATGTAATTAATCAGTTGTGTAAATATTTTTTATCTATTTCAGGATGTTAATTTCTAACCACTGGTGGTAAAAAAAATTGGTGAAAAGAGCATATTGTTTTATTCCTATTATTTCATAAAACATTTCAATAAGTTTTAGGACTCTAGATAATATTAAGAATCAATAATAATTCATAACACATTACCGATGATCAAAAATCATGTTTAGTGAATATATTTAGTATAGAAAGTTTAAACTCAATGTGTGGAATACATTAATTTATGATGATTTAAGATTGAGAGAATGACTATTTCCAATTTCATCGACGCCTGTCCGTGTTACTTGTTTAAATATCATGAGTTCTCTTTCATTAATATGAAGAACGAGCGAGACAACATGATATTTAATCCAACATTAACTTAGACGGGCGTTTATTTAGTAAAGTTGGTGAAATTGGGACTTTAGATTTTAATATAATGGAGTCGTAACAGTACTAGAGCTAGCGCCCACCGTCGAAAAAGGAGCTCATCGAGAACAAGCATTGGACCACTGCAGATCGGTAGGGGCCCTAAAGCTTGATATAAAATCGCCGGTCTGGCGGTTCTAAACCTGGCAGATTTTTTTTTATTGACCAAAATGTGTGAAGATTTTTTGAGTAAAAAAAGCTCATAAGGAACAAGAAAACTGTTGTTATACACGGGTGCGCGCCAACTAGAAACCGATAAAAATGCAAGTCTGGCAGTCCTACTCTTGACCAGTTTCCAGCCAGACCGCCCCGAACGTGTAAGAATTTTGAGTAAAAATAGCTCATAGAGAACAAGGTCAAGTTATATGTCAATCTGTTCGTCTCCTAATCCTCTTTTAAAAATCGTCGGTCTGGCATGTTCAAACCTGGCCAAAACTCAGCCAGACCGGGAAGAAGCTACCTCCTGTGATACTTACTAATAGGTAAATAATGAGTAATTTGCTTTTAATGAAGCGTGATTTTAATAGATTTGTATGTATTATTTCCGAATTTAAAATTTGCTACCCCATATTGCTACCACTCGATCCGCCATCTTCAAAAAATGGCGATAACTTTCAATATTTTGGCTATATCTCTTTACAGACATACTTTACGATAAAAATATGTTTCACGAATATAAACTATATATAATTTTCTACAATTTATTATATGAGCATTTTTGTGTCACATTGATAGTTTTAGCGCTGCAGAGACTTAGAGTGAAATTTTATTCGTGTTGGTGATATTTTTTATAATTCAGTATATTTTACTTTTTGTGCCCTTTTAGATGATACCCATATCGCGAAGTTTATAAATAATTATAAAGACCGCCAATTTAGGACTGCGGCCATTTCGAATTCACAATCATTTTAAATATACCAAATTTTAGTAGCAATAAAACTAAAAGTATACTAAACTAATATCTTATAATAAGTAAAATTAATATTAGTGAAAAATAATTTCTGTACAGCGAATATTAAAAAAATAAATTTGTGTGATGCTTTATTTTTATATTTTAGGCTAATAAAATCAATTTTATAAGAAACAAAGTTCCAAAGTTTGCAAAACTCTCAATTTTGTAAGCAGTCAACATTCGAATAGAAGTTTGACCCCTTTATCTTTGATATTCTGATCTGATATTAAGAGTATATCCTTTTAGTTTTATTGACACTAAAATTTCGTATATTCAATATTATTGTTAATTCAAAATGGCTGCCTTCATAAATTGGCGGACTTTATAATTATTTACAAACTTCTCGATATAAGTATCATCTAAAAGGACATAAACAGTAGAATATAGTTGATTACAAAAAATGTCAACAACACAAATAAAATTTCCTTCTAAGACTCTGCAGCGCTAAAACTATCAATTTGATACAAAAATGCTCATATAATAAATTGTAGAAAATTATATATAGTTTATATTCGTGAAACATATTTTTATCGTAAAGTTTGTCTGTAAAGAGATATAGCCAAAATATTGAAAGATATCGCCATTTTTTTAAGATGGCGGATCGAGTGGTAGCAATATCGGGTAGAAAATTTTAAATTCGGAAAGAATACATACAAATCTATTAAAATCACGTTTCATTAAGTGAAAATTACTCATTATTTACCTTTTAGTAAGTATCACAGGAGATAACTTCATCCCGGTCTGGCTGAGTTTTGGCCAGGTTTGAACATGCCAGACCGACGATTTTCAAAAGAGGATTAGGAGATGAACAGATTGACATATAACTTGACCTTGTTCTCTATGAGCTATTTTTACTCAAAATTCTTACACGTTCAGGGCGGTCTGGCTGGAAACTGGTCAAGAGTAGGACTGCCAGACTTGCATTTTTATCGGTTTGTAGTTGGCACGCACCCGTGTATAACAACAGTTTTCTTGTTCCTTATGAGCTTTTTTTACTCAAAAAATCTTCACACATTTTGGTCAATAAAAAAAAATCTGCCAGGTTTAGGACCGCCAGACCGGCGGTTTTATATCAAGCTTTAGGGCCTCTACCGATCTGCAGTGGTCCAATGCTTGTTCTCGATGAGCTCCTTTTTCGACGGTGGGCGCTAGCTCTATACAGAGTGTGTTACAATTTTTGAAGCCCTATATGCTTAAATTTTTTTTTACACTTATGTGATTATTACTTACTAGCGGTCATCCAATAGTCGAAATTCGTTCATACTTCTTTTTATAAACTAGCATTAATCGTCCGCGGCTTCGCCCGCGTCAAATAAGATTTTAAATTTTCATCCCCTTTTTACCCCCTTGAGGGTTGAATTTTGAAAATCCTTCCTTAGTTGATGCCTACGTCATAATTATGAGGAATACCTGTGCAAAATTTCCTTGCCTAACGGGTTTGGTCTGTGCGTTGATACATCAGGTTTGTCTTTTACATGTTACCGTCAAATTGTAATTTAAGTAACGAGATTGTAAAAATATGCCGAAATATTATTTACTATATACATAACGAAAAATAAGTTATAAGCAGTCTTTCGATATTTTACAATTTCAGTAGCTGCATTACAATCGAACGGTTCTTACAATTTAACGGTGTCATATATTATATACGAGTAGATAGATAGATTTAATATTTGAACCTTATAAAAGTTCTTTTGCCTCTTATGTAGATATAAAAATAAATAAAAATGTAATTATGTTGTGTATTGAATGTAAAAAACTGCATGGTCGATTCTGCTAATTAAATCTTATCACAGTTTCGATGCGTTATCGATATTTTAAAACAGCAAAATGGTATCCTTATAAACGTCAAAGAAACGTTTAACGCATTTTCATCCAAATTCTAAAAATCAGTTTATGATATCAAGACGATTCATTAATATAATTCATTGAAAGACAAACCCCCTTACTAATAAACGCTGTATAAGCTTTGAATAGTTATACAGTGTTTTGTTCCCGTCACACAAGTGACATTTTTAATTCGATAGGAGACAAAACACTGTGTAACTATTCAACGCAAATACAGAAATTATTAGGGGGTTAGAGTTAAATAATCATATTTAACTCTATCAAATTGCGGTTCAGATTGACAAACGTGTGACAAAAATGTATCAGCGTGAGTTATAATAATCTTCGTATTATAAACGGCTACAACATTAATTTTATAAATATATAATATAATAATTTATCAAATGCATTTATTTTTATGATATTTTCTTCGATACGATATATCATTTAACTCTTCTACAATTTTACTACACTTTGAATTTCTGTAATGAGTTAATGACAGATGTCAGTATGATAAATAAATTAAATAATAATTTATATAAATACCGCCAGCACATGAGTGTGAAATGTATACAAAATGGCGGGAAGGTGAGGGGCCGTTGTGTCGGGAAGCTGGCTTCCGACACGCTTCCGATCTGCATTTTAATAGCTCGCAGTCTCGGTACTCTCGCTGTATTACAGATATTTAAGCTGCGTTTATATGAGCAATGTTTGAGCAATAATTGCTCGGCAATACGGATAGATCAATCTGAAAATGGAGCAATTCAAAAAAATTCTTCAATTGTTTCGGAAATATTGCTTCTAGTTCGCTCCATATATTCCATACTAGATGTTGCCCGCGGCTCCGCCCGCGTAAATACAGTATCCCAAAGGAACGCTGTACTTTTTCGGGATAAAAAGTAGCCTATGTTTTAATCCAGATCATAAACTTCTATCATACTAAATTTCATCAAAATCAGTTTAGTAATTTTTGCGTGAAACAGTAACAAACATAAATCTATCCATCCATCCTCACAAACTTTCACATTTATAATATTAGTATAAACGTCGCTGATACGTTTTTCGACAGAATTGCTCGTGTAAGTATTGGTCTAGTTTCTTGGAGTTGCTCCCTATCGCTCAATATTGTAGTTGCAAAACATTTTCCCAGTATGCTGCATGTTGCCGTTGCCGTTAATTGCTTAATATTTTGTCACGTGGTCGCAATCAAACAATTGCTCATAACTGATAAATGTTTGTTGCTCATGTAAGCGCACCTTTACACTGCCTGATTCCTTGAACTTTGATCTTATGGTTCTCCTCTAGTAACTTAAAGAGCGAAGGACTAAAACATTGGTGTATTATAAACATAAAATAATGAGCTCCAATAAAGGAAACATCGAAATCAAAATTCATAATTTTTGAAAACAGCAAGATTTTCAGTCGACGCGATGAACGAGGCGAGTACGAAACAAAGGAAATTCGTCCATATAAACTTTAAAACTGTGTCAAATTCCATACTTCCGCGTTCGCATAATTTTCGCAAAATGGTGTACAATGCTTTTGTTTCACGTATCTTATATCTACTTTAAACGAGCTAATCTTATATATATATACCTATATTCGGGATCTTGGCAATGGCTGCAAGTATTACAATGAAATTTAGAATACAGGGAGCTAAGCTATATATGTGTTTTTTTTCTTTCGTCGTGCAACAATATAATTATCAATAATTTCGACTTGTCAGTCCGATCGGCAGTTTAGTATACGTAAATGAATATTTTTTGCGTTATTCGAAAATTTGGAATGTGGTGGGTTCGAATCCCAGTCAGATAAATATTTTTACGATTTTTTTAACTAATTAGAACTGCAAACAAAGCTTGGTTACCCAGGAACCTACTTACTTAATTTTTATGATAGTAACAGTTTTTTTTATACAATATAAAAATGCCCTAATTTTCGTAAGAGCTTTTCAACGGCAATCTTGGTGGAGATAATATCATATTTAAAACGAAACTCGGTTCTAGAAACGTTTCGAATTTCTGTAGAAGTACTAAAATTGAGTTTAATCACAGTTTAATCAAGATAATTATAATTTACCTATTAAAGTATGGTAGATATAAAGTGTATATATAATAGTACTTAGTAGTAATAATATAAGCAAAGAACTGAACTCCAATTCTCGTTATTAACTTTCAAATTCGTTTAACTTTTAGTGAATTATTAATTAATGGTCTTGATATCATAAACTGATTTTTGGAGTTTGGACTAATCAAAACGGTTTTAACGTTGGTTTGACGTTTATGAGAATATCATTTTGCTGTTTTAACATTTCGAAACTGTAATATTGTAAGATTTAATTAACATAATCGACCTACTGGTAAATTAGGCTAATAATGTTATTTTTACTTCACAAGTAGGTACCTAACTGTAGTACTTTGTTGTTTTGATTTAGTCTCTTTATTGTTTAGTACACAATTAGTCACAAATTACTGTTTGACATTGGGCTATGTCGGTACTCGGTACTCAGTAGTACCTATATGGTACCAGCAAACTTTTCCAAAGAAAATATTAGATATGGACTTTTTTAAATGGTGAAAAAAAAATTGTATTTAAATAATTTTTATTCAACATAATAATATACAATAGAATAAAAAATATATTTAAACTAGAACAAAGAACCTAAAACTAAAAACCTTAAAAAATATAATATAATAACTAAAATATATTATTAAAAGGAGTCCCTTTAGGCAAGGTTCCGAAGATACTGGCAGCGTTCCCCCTTTGAATAGCTAGACTAATTCTTTGTCCGAGGTAGCTGCCAGCTCTTCGGTCTCCTGTGACGTCGACTAACCTTTTTCCTATTTCCTTGAAAAGCCGTATAGCACTAGGACCCCACGGACCAAGGGTCTCGACACCGAATGGGACAAAATCATATTCGGAGCCTAGACCCCTGTATTTGCATGTTTTAGCCTTTTCAGCCGCTTCACATGCCGCACCAGCTCTGCTGTAAACGTACGCACTATAAATTGTATTCAACTTTTATTTTGTATGTATGTTTTTATTCTCATTTTAGAAATATTTTAAGAAATGTATTGATTTAAAATTTATTACCGTACCTATGTCTTGCGTTTTATTAAAAAAATGTATTAATCGACTTTAATGATTAAATTCTTTATAGCTGCATAAGACTACTTCCGGGTACACAACATGGTACACTTCATTTGGATCGAGTGCCTCTTAAAACATTTTTTATATCTGATAGGACTATAGATATAATATTATTAAATATATCTATAGTCCTATTATATGTATATTAAAAAAAAAACAAAAAAAATATACACAAATAAACGTAACAAACCATAAATAATGACCATGAAAAATGTTATAGTTTTATTACTAAACCACCGCTAGCACTATAAGTAAGCAATAGTAATTAAAGCTTTTAGTGCTCTAACAAGCAATAAATATAGCCTATAGGTTAAATTATCATTTTTTTAAACAGTTTTAAAGTTGCATAGTAATTGTATGGCGAAACAAGTGTCCCTTATACTTGTAACTAATATCTATTCTGTGCTTATACTCGGAAACGGGGACACTTTTTACAATTCCCTGTCTTTCGTTTTATTATGTAAATTAGTATTTTTTCACTGATATTCGTGCCATTTTTTTCAAATGGGACCTGTTAAACATGTAGGAAATTAGGGTTAAAAACAAAAGGTGGGATTAAAATTTAAAATTTAGTGTTCTCAGTTTCCCTAAAGAATTATATTATGTGCTGCGGTAAGCATGCACCTGTCCTTGAATATTGTACCTAAGGCATAGTATTTTATGATATTTTTAAGATTAAAAGACATTGGAATTTTTTTCCGACTTCTTACAAAAGTTGCGACCACAAACCAAAATACTATTAGATTGTACAATTTTCATTCGCTTTTCATTTTCCGTCATTATTTTAATGTAGATCCATGAAGAAGTGGAGATAGTCAATATATTTTTAATATAATGTTTTAGAAGAATTTTTATTATTTGTTAAAAAAATATAAGGTTCGGTAAAATCAACTACGGATATTTTGGGCAATTGATCTACTGCCTATATATACAAAAATAATTGTACTCGAAAAAAAAATCTTCCTTTATATGGGCGAGTTTGCGTTGAGCAGAGAGTCAACAGAGATGATTTTTTTTTTTCTTTTTGACTATGACAATAGTATTTTTGCCTAAATGTCTTTATATGAGCAGTAGATCATATACCCAAAATATCCGTAGTTGATTTTACCGAACCTTATATAAATCCAGCTGTAATTACGTTTACATCTAGCCTTATTTTATTTTTGGTCGCCGTGGATTCCATAGTAAAATTCCCAATGACCTATTTACAAATTACTAATATTATAAAGAGAAAAGTTTGTTTGTTTACATTGAATAGTCTCCGAAACTAAACCAATTTTAACAAAATTTAGCACAAATATAGAGTAGACCACGAGGAAGGACATCTAGGCTACTTTTTATCGCCGAAAAATATACGGTTTCTGCGAAATTTACTTATGCGCGCACAAAGTGGCGGGCAACATCTAGTAAGTTACAAACGGACATTAGAGCATTAGTTAAGTTAACAAAATCTCATATTTACCCATATAAATTATATTTTACCAATATGAATTATATTTTTATTACTTATTACAATTTTTTTCAAATTTAGAAAATAATTAAAACTGTAATTCGCGTGATCCTTGTTAGAACTATACCTACGTACTACGTTCAGTAGCCCGAGCAGGAACAATTCACAACAAAGTATTCGTAATTATCGAATAAAAATTGTATTGGCGTAGTCATGATTTTCATACAATTTTTATTCGATAACGTTACGAATACTTTCTTGGTAATTATTCCTGCTTGGGCTACAGATCAGGGGACCTTAGCCAAGACTCAAGATGCATTCGATAATTTCGACGCCGAAATACGAAAATAAAATGTTTTGACATAAGGCATTGCGATGACATCATATGTCAAGTCCCATACAAATTTTTGATTTCGAATTTCAGCTTCGCCCTCGAAACCAAACTCGAAACGATCGAATGCATCTTGATTCTTGACTAAAGGCGCCAAGAAACGTAAAGATGAAATTCGACCAAATAACGTCATTGTACTTCAATATTGCACGGTAAATGTGTGCCATTTACACTATTCAATTGTTCTCTTTGTTTACGATTGGAAACTACATTAAAATAAATTGGAATTAAACAGACTATCGGTGCTTAGTGAAATCTTTTTTATTAACAACTCTCATAGTTCAATTGATCGAACGAGTCGAACTTGTGGGAACATGCGCAATCATAATATAATTTAAGGGTAGAGATATACGCACCGGAATCCGGAAGGCCGTAGAGAATTCTGATCATTGGAAATAGAAATCTATGCTAATACAATAGAGTTGAAAATCGAACACATGAGTGTCGAGTTAAACGTCAATGTCATATATGACAGCTCGACACCTGACACTTCAATTTTCAACTGTATTGTATTTGGACAGAGTTCTATTTTCAGTGCTCATAATTCTCTACGGCCTACTAGTCTAAGATCCGTACTAAAGTCGTCCTTCACCGAACTCCTTACCAGACAAAAATGATGTTTTAGAGAACAAGATAATTTTTTAAATATGTTTAGATTAGGCAACCCCTTTGGAAATTGTCATTATTATTTTTAATTAAATTTATAAAAAAATATTTTTTTTTAAATTTCACTGGCGTGTCTACTAAATAAAATTAACTCCGATAGAAAGTATATAATGTATACAATATGCTACACCTCAGTTGCAGACCTTTTTTTTGTCCCTATTACCTGGTTGCTGTGTTTAAACAGGTAAATTGATATTAGTAATTGCGCTTTATTGTTTACCAATTGAGACCAGTCTCAAAATGTAAGCAATTTAATTAGAAATAACGTAGTATAAAGTTGCTTGAGAAAATTCAGTCGTAAATACGGGTTGCAAGGGTTTAAAGTTAAATTCGGGGCGAGCAAAATTGTTAGACAGAGAGGCATTGAGTGTACAATTCCATAAAGTATAGAGTAAAGGCTATTAGCAAGAGGAAAATTATATATCGTACCTTATCCTCCTATATGAGTTATGACACATGCCAATGAGAAAGAAAGATATATCTAGTTGTTCGTTACTTACAATTTTTGTAGACGGTTACAGGTTTTGAACATAATATGTAACCAACTTCAGACAGATCAGCTGTCTGAAGTTGGTTACAAGTTGCCATGCTCGTATTTATCAGGAACTTCATATGTAAATATATTCCCGTCCGCCAGTGAAGTCCCTAGTCGGCATTTTGTGTCGATAAAAATCAAAATGATGATGAAAATGTTAATGTTTTCATAGCATAAAATGAAGTATTTTATTCCGCTTTATGTTTGCTTAGATCTTTTAAACTACTAAGGCCCACTTGCGCCAATCCAGGTTAAAGTTAACCCTGGGTTAAAAAACATGTTATCTCTCTCGTTCTTCGTATTTTTGAAAGAGAAAGCATGATATTTTAACCCAAGGTTAACTTTAACCCGGATTGGCGCAAGTGGGCCTAAATGAATTTAAATGCAGTTTGCAGCCAATAGATTGAATGATTAAAGTGGAAGATTTATGCGTAATGATCTATGCACCTTTGTGATTTATAAATTATTATCAGTCGATCAAAAACGAATTATTGCAGTATTGTCTACAACAAACAGAAGTATGTTGGGGGAGCTAGTCTCTTGAACTATACACCCACACACTATTGACTATGCAGGCTATCGTCCAATCGACTTGTCAGCATCCTACTACTATTATAAACATGAAAGTTCGTGAGGATGGCTGGATGTATGTTTGTTACTCCTTCACGCAAAAACTATTGACCAGATTTCAATGAAATTTGGTATGGCAGTAGTTTCCTACTCAACATGTAGTTATTAATAATTTTTTTAAGAATATTGTTCTTTGATTTGTTTTAAAAACGTGCTTCTCTACTAGTTTCATATATGCCAAGCTTTTCAAAAATCATTTAATGAATTTAATAAAAAAATAACTTTATCCACTCCGAAACACTACACTATAGTACATTAATTTATCCTTGTCTTTACCATGGAGTATGGAACATGCGCACTCTCTCACAGTTTACGACGCCTGTGCGTACAGCTGTAGTAGTGTATCCTTTTCTATAACAGAGAATTGTAGACTCAATGCCTCTCTGTCTAACAATTTTGCTCGCCCCGAATTTTTTAACTTTAAACCCTTGCAACCCGTATTTACGACTGAATTTTCTCAAGCAACTTTATACTACGTTATTTCTAATTAAATTGCTTACATTTTGAGACTGGTCTCAATTGGTAAACAATAAAGCGCAATTACTAATATCAATTTACCTGTTTAAACACAGCAACCAGGTAATAGGGACTAATAAAAGGTCTGCAACTGAGGTGTAGCATATTGTATACATTATATACTTTCCATCGGAGTTAATTTTATTTAGTAGACACGCCAGTGAAATTAAAAAAAAAATATATTTTTTTATAAATTTAATTAAAAATAATAATGACAATTTCCAAAGGGGTTGCCTAATCTAAACATATTTAAAAAATTATCTTGTTCTCTAAAACATCATTTTTGTCTGGTAAGGAGTTCAGTGAAGGACGATTTTAATACGGATCCTCTACTATACCGGATTCCGTTGCATATAGTCCCAACTCCCAGCCTAATAGTAGGTAAACGTTATATATGTCACCATAAAATTGTAAAAACTATTAGGTTGTAAAATAAATAACGGGATTGTAAAAATATGTCGAAAGATTGAAAACTATATACTTATTTATAATCTAACGAAAAATAATGTGTTAAATTATAGAAAGCATATTCGCGTCGGAAGTCTATCAACATTTTACAATTTCACTAGTTTTATTACAATCTAACGGTTTTTACAATTTTTCGGTGACATTTATAATAAATTATTGTTATAGAGTACATTGTAACCGAGGTAAAGAGATACGATATGGGCAAAAACAATCCTACTACTGTTATAAATGTGGAAGTTTGTGAGGATGGATATATGGATATTTGTTACTTTTTTACGCAAAAACTACTGAACGGACTTTGATGAAATTTGGTATGGTAGTAGTTTAAGCTCTTCATTAAGGCAAGATTATTTTTTGCGTAGCATTATTATCTATATTCATGTAAAAGACGGTGTTAGCAAGGTATTTTTGAAACATCTTTTGAAATATTGTACAAATCACGGTTAAAATTAAAAGTGTTAAAGTTAAAGTTAAAAGTGTTCGGTTAAAATTGAAATATATGTAGATATTAATCATTTAACAAAAAAAAATATGGTGCTGCACAAAATTTTACGTTTTAGGAGATTGTGTAATTTTCATGAATTTTTAACTCAGGATTTTTTTTTTTCAAAATGTGTACGGTGTCAAGAATTGTGTACTTCATCGCTTCGCCACTGCTTTGTCCCATATTTTTTTCGAATTCGTAATTAAACTCTGATACAAGTACTGTATTTACGCTGCCGCTGGCGGTGCCACGGGCAAAAGCTAGTAATTAATAAAATTATTAAAAGGTCAAGGAGACGAAGGTGACCAGGGACTTTGATTTTAGTTTACCAAAACCGTGGTGGACTTCGTAAACAATCATTTAATACTAGCTGATGCCCGCGACTCCGCCCGCGTAAGTACAGCAACCCACGGGAACCGTATATGTCCCGCGATAAAAAGTAGCCTATGTCCTTTCCCGTGATCTACTTTATATCTGTGCCAAATTTCATGATAATCGGTTTAGTAGCTTTTACGTGAAACTGTAAATAAAGTATCCTGCGGGAACCGTACATTTCCTTGCGATAAAAAGTAGTATATATCCTTTCTCAGGCTCTAGACTATCTGTGTACCGATTTTCATTTACATCGGTTGAGTAGTTTTGGCGTAAAAGACGGACAAACATACACACTTTCCCATTTATATATTAGTATGGATTTAAATAATTTTGGGAAATTATAAATGTCCTGAGCATAATAATTGTAATATTTGACTCAAAAGGTTATGGGATTGGGGATTAAGTATTTGTTTTTATTTTAAAAAATCGAGGAAAAGTTATTCCAAGCCTTATCCATTCAAAATTGTTAGGGTACCTACCTACTTGCTAGTGGCTACTTTTAGGGGTTGGGGGTGCGCTCGATAGAACTGAAAATTGGAGTTCTTGAAACCTTTTTTGTCAGTCATGGTCGTATCGAAAAATCCCAAAAATATGTACAAAATCTGCATTATATTTAGCCGCGGACAGTCTTTTTATAAATTGAATTTTTTATTTAAACATTGCTTAAAAAATATGCTAAGTCCACCCTTTTTAGGGTTCCGTATTTCTAAAGGCAAAAATGGAACCTTATAGGATCACTTTGTTGTCCATCCGTCTGTCTGTCAAGACCCTTTTTCTCAGGAACGCGTGGAAGTGTCAAGCTGGAATTTATATCAACTTCTCAGGTCTATTGTCCCTTGGAGCCGTAAAAAATCAAACTTCTAAGCCAACGCAATCAAAAGATACATCCGTTTATGCCGCAAATTTCCGTAAATTTTCGACATTCGCAAGGGAATCAAAACCTACAGGGTACTCTCAACTAACTCAGAATCTTGACTATGAACTCGATTGTCGTGATGGGTGAACTTATACTTATATACCTACAGGTTTGTACGGAACCCTCGGTGCGCAAGTCCGACTCGCACTTAGCTGGTTTTTTTTAAGTTAAAACCTTTTTAACCGACTTCCAAAAAAGGAGGCGGTTATACGTTCGGCTGTATATATATTTGTATGTTCGTCGATAACGCCGCCGTCTGTCGACCGTTTTTTAAAATTCTTTTTTTGATGTAAAAGGTAAAATCCGAAGTTGGTCCCATTTTCAGAAAATTGGTGACCTGATGATGGGATCCATGAGGAAACGAGGGAACTCCTCGAAATTTATATGGATACATATGGTGATTTCGTCTTTTTCTGAAGTAGTCCAAGCATATGCTACCAAAAAGTAAGATTTTGCTCCAAGGTATACCCTGGATCCAAAAGTACAGAACAGAACTCCTGACTCCTTATAGATACATGTTTGGGGATTTCGGCGTTGTTTAAAGAACTACAAGCATATGCCACTTTGTCAATTAGAGTAATCGTCATCACAGGCCACAGCATACATCGTCACATTATGATGATATAAAAGGTACTTCTCATTGTATTTTACACTAACACGGAGATCTTTGAACATTACTCTGCCGTTTATGGACCTATTTGCAAAATTCTTTTGTTGTTGTAAAGGGTTTAATTCGAAATTGGTCCTTTAGTTACTAGAGTGGAAACGTGATGATGCGATCCATGAGGAATCGAGGAAACTTCTCGAATTTTTATATCGACACATATAGAGATTTTGACTTTTACTGAAGTAACATAAGCATATGCTACCAAAAAATAAGATGTTGTACCAAGGTATACCCAGGATCCAAAGTCACTGAACAGAACTCCTCAGTATTTAAAGATATGCGTTAGGAAATTTCGGAATTGTTTAAAGAACTGCAAGCCAGTGGCGAAGGGTTCCTATTACTCCATTCCTATCGGCTTCCCTTGTCACTTACCTTTTGCAAACCTTCATAGATTTCCCTACCTTTTATACAGGCTCCGGCTTCAATATGAAGGAGAAGCAGCCTTCGCCACTGCTGCAAGCATATGCCACTTTGTAACTTACAGTAATCATCATCATCTTAATAACAATACTTATAGAAGTTTGGCGCGTATTCAAATATATATTCGATCGTTTATTTTAGACGTTTTTAAGAAGTATTAATAATAACTTATCAAAATATATCACTAAAAAGGGTGAAATTATTATTTTTAAACAAAAAATAAAACCGACTTCCAAAGTAAAAATACACAAAAAAGTATGAAATAAAACATTTTCTAAATAATTCCCCTTTTAAATTTGGCTATTTATCTACTTAATCTTCTTAATTTTGAAGTCGCTACTACCCAATAGCCGAATTTAAAAGGGGAATTATTTAGAAAACAAGTTTTACTTCAAATTATTAAGTTTTATTTTTGTGTATATTTTTTACTTTGGAAGTCCTTTTAATTTTTTGTTTAAAAATAATAATTCTCTTCTTCTATCTGTCACACCAGTGTGAAAATTATTTCAGTACTTTAAGTAAGATAAGACGTATTAAAGGGATTTCAGTTTTTGCAAATTTAGTTAATGATGACCCCTAAAATCGGATCTCCTCGAAAATCTTAGGACAACTGAGAAATGCTACATGACAAGAAAAAGGAAAAAAATTTAATCCAAACGTAAACAAAAGGATCAAATTAGTTACCCATAGACGTGTAGCTAGGTATATATTATAAGACAAAGCATATCTGTCAAAAACTGTCCCCACTTAAATGACACCACGTTTTGTTAGTTTGGGGCCATTTTGATATTTATGGTACGGTGAAATCAAGATGGCTGACATTTAAGGTGTGGTGAAGTCAATATGGCGTAACCTTTTCTTGTAGAGTCTGACAAGGATCTTTTGGCACGTGGACAAAAACAGAACTAACATCGCCGTCTTGTAAAATGTCACTTTTAGTAATAATTAGTATTGTTCTTATTTGCGACACTCACGCCCCCATCCAAATTCCAAAAGATCCTTGTACGACTGTATGAAGATTTGTTCTGTCAAAGTATGTCAGTACGTCATAGGCCATAGGTTATGGCCTATGACGTTATTTCAAAACTAAGGATAGGCTATTGGCCCATAGCCTATCCTTAGTTTTGAAATCATAGCTATGCATTACCCAATTATTGTGCCATTTTGTTTCTTTATTGCACGGTAAAGTGAAATTTAAATTGGTAGAATTATGTGTATTATAACTATGTTCTCGTTGTTTACGTTTCGATACAATGTGGGTAGATATTTGATATTTTGTCTGCCGTTAGGAGCCAGACCCAACTCACATAAAGCGTCATCTGGTGGTGTAAGTGGTATCAAAAACGGTCAATAAGAATTTTCGATTTTTCGATTTCGAATTTTCGAAAAATACGATCAGAAATCTACCTTCCCAAGTTCCTAAGTTCCCCCCTTCCGTAGAAAGAAACCATTTCTACGCTGGTTATGCTACGTAGTTACGCGTGCTGGTGGTGGCGTGTCCTAGAGAGTACGGCTCGTGCCGGGCCTACAGTCGAA
Organism: Glaucopsyche alexis; assembly: GCA_905404095.1. Taxonomy (NCBI): domain Eukaryota; kingdom Metazoa; phylum Arthropoda; class Insecta; order Lepidoptera; family Lycaenidae; genus Glaucopsyche; species Glaucopsyche alexis. Next base: position 2,813,870 of record FR990060.1, read on the forward strand.
ATAACTATTTATATACATAATAGTAATCCGTAGCTGATTTATAACTATCAATGCATAATTTCTTGGCACGCGCTGTACAGGCTGACACATTGGACATGTACTTTGTGTACATCAACATATACTCAAAGACATCAATACTTGTGCCACCTTTGCGTCATTTTATACAGCACAGATTAAAGAAAGAGATACGGATAAACAGTTCCGTAGTAAACTTTCGATTTGATTGCACTACTACAAGCATACGGTATGTCGATGATTGTGTCGAAAAATTATGGCGTGTAAATATCGAGCACATTGGAAATGAATCTACGGAATTCGAAAAAATATAGTCGCAAAAAGGTAACATGACCCACATGACAAAGCATTAACGCGATCGTCTTTGTTTTTGGCTCAAATTGTAGCCGACTAAATTGTCCAGAGGAGTTTTTCTCAAAATCATTCTTCGTTTTCAAAATATCGAGCCTTAGGGGCTCTAATCAAAAATTCGGAAAAAAAATTGAATATCATATCTTCACAACTCCTCGAGATATAAGGAGATTGCACCTTTTCCTGAAATCGGAGCCTACAGAGCGAACGAAAAGACATTTCCAATGTCAAAACTGGCCAACTGCGAGTCGGACTCACGCAGTTTTTTATTATATGTACGGAACTCTGCGTGTGTGCGGCAATAAAACCACGTTTGCTGTCTGGGAGCTTCCCACTTAAATATTTATTGTATTCTGTTTTAAGTATGTATTTGTTGTACAGCAGAAACAGAAATATATTATTATTATCATCTGTGAAAATCACAACCGTCTAGCTACTACGGTTCATGAAATGCAGCATGGTGACAGACAGATAGACGGACGGACGGACAGCGGAGTCTTTACTAAGACTCCGCTGTCCGTCCGGTATTATAGGGTCCGGTATTTACACTTTGAGTACGGAACACTACAAACGTACCGAATTAATCATTTAACTCAGTTTTTCCCAAAGTGGGCGATACCGCCCCCTTGTGGGCGCTGGAGGCCTAGCGGGGGGCGGTAAGGGGCCCAGAAAAAATTGGGGGGCGCTGATGTGAGTAGTTTTATTATAGCTCAATGTTGATTATTATTGGTTAACGTTCAATAGATAAAATATACTCTCCAGTCGAGACTAATATGTTTTCAGGTTTTTAAAGTGAAAAAAAATGGGGTGCGCACTGCAAAACTACAAAATAACTGATTTTCGAAGTGGGCGTTACACGGAATAAGTTTAGGAACCTCTGGTCTACCTTAACAAATTGATTGATTAACTAGGTTTAGTGTCCTTACGACTTGTCACTTGTTAGAAACTGCCTAATGTCGTTTCAAAACCATAGTGACAAAGACTAGGAACACACATAACATACCTACTGAATTTGACAATATAACTGATTGAATGTACTGTTGGTTCTTGGTGGAAATTCATGTTCATAATAATATCACACAACTTTTTATACACACTTTTCCACTTTATTCAGATTTTTATAATAATTTATATATAAACACGACCGGTTTCGATACACCTGATGATGAGTTAATCGAAACCGGTCGTGTTTATATATAAATTATTATAAAAATCTGAATAAAGTGGAAAAGTGTGTATAAAAAGTTGTGTGATATTATTATGAATTTGACAAATTCAGTGAAAATTCATGTACCTACCTAATTGTATGAAAGTGTCAGACCGATTTGACATATTCAGGATCTGAACAAGTCAGTAGGTACGTGTATGAGAATGCGTGTATTGTATGGAAATCATCTTATTAGGTACTTAATTTGGCATCCTTGTCCTCAAAGTACGTGTGATCCGGCTCAGTATTAAATTCGCTAATCAGTTGTTTAAACATTAAATGTTACATTTTGGCAATCTATTTATGTAGGTATCTAATATCTATGTTTATTTCATCGTAGTACTCAAACTACTGATATGATTTTAATGAATGAGGTGTCAAATGTCAATAGATTCATAGTAACGGCACTGCAAGTGACATAGTCCAGTATTTCTTCAGAAAGAATATACATAGCTGAAGTACGTACTTTAAAGTATAGTCGTTTTCAAATTGAGAGTCAATTCTGCTAAATAAAATTGCATTAATATAATTACAATCAAGTCTCGATCCGCTAAAACTGCCAAACCGATATAACCTGCGTGAAACGCGTTCTCATTGGTTGAAATTTCATAAAATCAGTTTATGATAACAAGTCGCTTCACTTTACAATTAAAGTACAATGATAGTCTACTTTAAATTCAATTCAAATAAAAATTAGTTAATTGGTTAGGTCAACATCTATTTAAAGACGAAGGCTGATACTCTGGGGGGGTAAAAATGTAGGTAGGGGAAGAAAGGAGTAGTCATGATTGGTTCTTTTTCATGTCTACCGACTACCAAATACAATATCGACAAGGTCCTTTCAATTTTGTACCAAGATTCGACCGAGGAAGGACCAACTCGACCTTAAAATATTTCAATCCAAAGGAAGTGACTCCTACGGCTTGCGGGTCTACACTAGTCCTAGTAGATCTAGTCCTGCTACTATTATAAATGTGAAAGTTTGTGAGGATGGATGGATGGATATATATGTATGGATGTATGAAGGGATGGGTGGTTGTTACTTTTTCACGCAAAAACTACTGAACTGATTTTGATGATTGGTATGGTAGTAGCTTAGGCTCTGGATTATAGGCTACATTTTATCCCGAAAAAATACAGTGTTCCCGTGGGATACTGTATTTACGCCGTAAGCGAGAGGAGCCGCTAGCAACAGCCAGTCATTTATAAATACGAAATTGCGCAGTGTGTAGGTACTTTGTAACATAATAATATTTTCTTTGAAAGTTTATTCCGAATGTTAGTATTTAACTATCTAGTTGTACCCGAATAGTATTGTTCTAAAAGGTAGGTTAGTTACTTACTTTGATTTTTTTTGTCCCCATTTCTCAAGTATGGAAGTGTCGTACTGGCCTCATAGAAAACCGGCTTAAAATAATGCATTCGTTGTGTTACGCTGAGTGAGTGCATCGGGAGGCCTAAAAAGGAAGGTTAAAGACGGATCGCCAGCTGGTAATCGCTTACCATTATAATATCGATCAGATAAACGCCAAAAAGTCACGATTTATTCGAACTTTAAAGAACTTTCCCGAGTAGCTTACAACGCCAAACGTTGTCTTCAAGTGCGTAGACGCAAGGAAGATGCTTTGAAATAAAGTGCTTGGAGTTTTGACATTCTAACGAATAAATTGTATGATGTATCTACCTATATTATTCTTAGTACATCAACAATTTTGCCTAATACAGGCAAACGAAGTGTAGAACGTCCTGCGGCACGATGGACCGACGATTTGAAGAAAGTGGCTGGCAGCGGGTGGATGAGGGCTGCCCAAGATCGGGATGGTTGGCGGTCATTGGGGGAGGCCTACGTCCAGCAGTGGACGGCGATAGGCTGATGATGATGATGACAAACAATATTACCAGCTTCTTTATAATGTAGTGCGGGAGATAGAAAAACCACCGCGATAATGTTTTGAACTATAATGTACAGTTACCTATTAGGTAAGTTTATATTACCTATTAGCACAGAATTACTGAAAAATCCAGAAACCGTCAACACGCTTGAAAGTGAGGCCGTCACAACCACTCCAAATTGGAATGGTTGTCCACACATAATATGTTGCCACAGAGTAACGGAATATTTTACCCAACTTTTTTTCAATTAATATTCATTGAATACCTAATTGTCGTAATAAAACACCGCGATTTGTTTTGTAAGTGTAAAGAGTAAAAATTAAAAAGTGCGGGCGGGGCGGTATTTCGCCATGGTTTTGGACTCAGTGCGCTGCATACAAATGTGATCGAACACTCATTCTCTATTAGGTAAGTTTTACCTACTTTTAAAGCTATTTTTTCTATTTCTCTATTTTCTCTCTCTACAAACTGATCGATATCCTAATGGTAAGCGACAACCATCTGATGGTCCGTCTTTTAACCCTCCCCTCATAGGTCTCCCTTTAATTTAAATTTTATTCTTTTTAGGGTTCCGTACTTCGAAAGGAAAAAACGGAAGCCTTACCGGGTTCCGTTTTTTTCCGAACGGACGGACAGCGATCCTATAAACTATAAAGGATTGTTGTCCGTCCGTCTATCTGTCAAGACTCTTTTACTCAGGAACGCGTGGAGGCATCAAGCTGGAATTTATATCAAATACTCAGGTCTACTGTCCGTGGGAGCTGTGAAAAAAACAAACTTCTAAGCCAACTCAATTAAAAGATACAGCCGTTTATGCCGCAAATTTTCGACACTCGCAACTCGCAAGGGAATCAAAACACAGGGTACCTGATACCTCCCGTGAACTCAGAATCTTCAAATGTGGTACGAAGCAACGTCTTATAGTAACCGATAAAGAAAAAATTGCGGAAATCGTAAATTTTTAGTTACATTATAATAGGTTGGGGAAAAAGTCTTTTCGCATTATAGTATGTATGAACTTGTCATAAAATATCTTGGGCTATACCAATTGTATCTGGCTGATTTTGGTATCATTAAAAAGTTTTAATTTTACAGAAGACAATTCCAAATTCAAATTAGGTAAATTTGAGATTTTCATTTGTTTTTCTTATTGTTAAAATGAGTGATTCTTATGAAGAATTTCGATACATTTTAAAATTTTATTACAAAAAAGGTAAAAATGCAACACAAGCCGCGAAAAAAATTTGTGATGTTTATGGACCTAATGCAGTATCTGTGAGAGTAGCGCAAATTTGGTTTAAGCGTTTTCAATCCGGAAATTTTGATATCAAAGATGCACGTCGCTCTGGTCGCCCTGTTACGGACAAAACTGTTGCCATTTTTGAAAAAGTGGAGCAAGATCGGCATATTAGTAGTTACGATGTAGCTGAAGAACTGGGGATTGACCACAAAACGGTTTTGGCGCATTTGAAAAAAGCTGGGTACACAAAAAAGCTCGATATTTGGTTGCCTCATGAGCTCACTGAAAGAAACCTAATGAATCGTGTACTCATTTGTGATTCTTTATTACGACGTAATGAAACCGAACCATTTTTGAAGAAGCTGATAACTGGTGATGAAAAGTGGATCACGTACGACAAGAACGTGCAAAAAAGATCGTGGTCAAAGGCCGGTCAGGCTTCACAGACTGTGGCGAAACCCGGGTTAACTCGCAACAAGGTGATGCTGTGTGTGTGGTGGGATTGGAAGGGCATTATTCATTATGAGCTGTTACCGCCAGGCAGGACCATCAATTCTGAACTGTACCTACTGCGAACAACTGATGAGATTAAAGCAAGAAGTTGAGAGAAAGCGGCCGGAATTAATCAACAGAAGGGGTGTGGTTTTTCACCATGATAACGCTAGACCTCACACATCTTTAGCCATTTAGAAAAAATTACGGGAGTTTGGCTGGGAGGTGTTAATGCATCCGCCGTATAGTCCTGACCTTGCACCTTCAGATTTCCACCTGTTTCGGTCGCTGCAGAATTCCTTAGGCAGTGTCAGGTTGACATCACAAGAGGACTGCCAAAACCACTTGTCGCAGTTTTTTCATCAGAAGCCCCAAAAGTTTTATAGCAATGGGATCATGTACCTACCAACAAGATGGCAAAAAGTTATCGAACAAAATGGCACCTATATACTTTAGTCACTTGTAAATAAACTTTATAAAAAAACCTTTTGAATTTTTATATAAAATGCGAAGAAACTTTTTCCCCAACCTAATAGATATAATAAAAATATTTTTAACAATTTTTTTACTACCCCTTTCCTCATGAACGCGTAGAGGTATTGAATTGAAATTCATAATATCTATTACTCAGGTCTATTATTATAGAGGTATTCCTTTAAGCTGTAACAAAATCACTACAGGTTTGTACGGAACCCTCGGTGCGCGAGTCCGACTCGCAATTGGTCGGTTTATATTTAGTTATTTTTTAATGCGGCAACATACTTAAATAAAAAAATTTAAATCTATAAAAATTTAAACTGTCTAGCCATGACGGTTAAGTCTTAGGTAATAGGTAGGTTCCCGTTTTTATCCTTTGGGTACGGAATCCTAAAACGGCAAAAAGCACGTTTCTTAAATAAGTAGTTGCTTTACCTAGTAAACTGTATATTTTAAATATGTATTCGTTTTAGCATGTAGTAGGTAGGTACCCTAAGTAGGTACCTGCCTAAGTGTTTTGTTTTCTGTTTTGTTTTTCTTTTTGACAACGTTTTGTCCCTTAAGTAGGTAGGTAAGTATATTTTGTACAATAAATTATTATTACCTATTTTATTTTACCTACCCAATAGCATATTATATGTATTATATTAAAAAGAGGCCCAATAGGGTGAAAGACGTTCAAAAGCAACTAGGTTAGTATTAACTATTTTAACCAATGAAAATATATGTAGGTAAGGTAACCTAGCTATTTAATACTCATCTATTATGAAGGCAAATACCCTATTAATTATTATTTAGATAACACGTAGGTAGGTATGCATTCAAACGACGATATCAGACGTAACCTAATATTAATCGTTAAACAAATGAATTGATACTAAGTAGGTAGGTATATAACTATAGGTATTTAATTAGCCCACTTAGCTTATGTAATGGTACATGACCGCAAACGTCGAACGGGAAAATACTATTGATTGATAGCATATAACGTCTAAAATTCTGAAAGCGCTTAGCCTTGAGCCTAGCTACGTACCTATGTACATAATACAACTAACATTACGCAAGCGAATAATTGTTTTGATAGGTATTGATTCCCACCGAGCTATATAGGTACGACGATTTTCAAACAACTTAAAAACATTCCTAGGCGATGTATTACGTAAATTATACTAATTATTAATGAGAATTGAATAACCTAAAATTGTGATAAAATCGAAATAAAATATCGCAAAATGCAGTCTACATACGCTGAAAAACATGTTATGAAGTTATAAAACGTACATTTGTGCCGTAAAGATGCAGAAAAGTTGTTTTAGACAAAGAGAAGTGTTCGGGTCTAAAATAATGTGTGCGAGTTAGGGCCGAGTCGGGCGGATGTTGTATAGCTACGTAGATAAAACCTTCCGCCGCCGTCAGCGCCCCTGGTGGCCGCGCGTTAAAACTCGCTTCATGCCGTGTACACCTCGACGCACAAGTTCGCCCGAAACATTCAATGCATTGATTAATTTATTTATTTTGGTTTTATACTTATGAAGTTATGATAAAGATTTATATTCATATTATTTTCAGTTGGAGTAATATAAAAAGAAAGAAACGTGCATTTATGTTACAGAGTTAATATTGTAATGTTTTCCGTGATAACTTTTACAAATAAGCACACCGTTCACCTCAAGGTAAGTGATTACAAAGAGCAGTCATTTTAGAATGCTTATGAGAAATTATTTAAGTATTTCTAGATTCTCGGAACTACGGTAAAACAAAGTGGTTGTCTTCCTAATTGACCGATTTTAACTCGTTAAAATTAGTAAGTAATAATTTTAGGTGCATCAATAGATAGTTTAAATTACTATTCATCTTACTTAGCTAGTATTATTGTTAACTTTTTATGAATTACTTATATCATAACTTTTAATTAATTACTATTTTAAATTAGTTACTACTCTAAATTAGTTACTAGGTACTTACTTTTTTCTTCGTAAGTAAGAAACATTTTAATTATAACAAAAAGACAGTAATAGGAAAAAGGATTTTTTGGTTTAAATTTGGTGTGCTACTTATTTCAATTACTTCAAACAAAAACAACTATTTTAATCTTTAAAGTTTTGTTTTATTAGAAAAGGGAAAATAAAAGATTAAATGTATATTAAACACTTTATTTATTTACCACATTTCTATTTATGAGGTAGGGCTACTTAATATCCTTTGGAATGTGCCCAATCACGCAGAGAAATGACAAAATCGCCTTTAACTTCAATAAATCTACCTAATTCATGTACTCTCGTTTCTACGTAGCGTTTATGTGTACCTTTAAGGTAGGCCTTGATTTCATCATTCATAGCCCATATATCACCCTCAATGCTTTTTATCTTTGAAATCTGTCTTTGTCCTCTATACGATAAATTTAGATAAATAGGCAATTCGTGGTTTTTCGTTCGTGCTATGAAATACGGAAGGTTTTTTGCTTCTTCTTTTGGCGGGATCCAACCAGAGGGGTAGTTTTCTTTGGGCGTGAATTGAGGAATAGTATCTAGTGGTAATAATCTTTCAACAAATTGCCATTCTGCGGGATCTTTTGTGATATCAAACTCATATTGTTCTGTAACTTTTCTTACAAACGGCGAGTGAGCATAGTTAGAGTAACTCCTGGCGGCGCAAACCTGTAACAATAGTATATATATTTTATAAATCATTCGGTCAAAAAAAAGGTCGTGCGTAACGCACCCCACCCCATCCCCTAAAATAATTAACCTTAAAAAGCTTTTTAAAAAAGTTGTGTAAAAACCTAACCTAACCTAAAAGTATTTTTAGGTTAGGTTAAGTAAGTTTTTTTTTATTCAGAAAATGAAACAAAAATTTAAAATATTCAAAATTAAATTGAATTGAAAAATAAAATAAATTATTTTTATAACGACGCAAACTTGTGTGTTCCTCTGTACACCCATAGTTCTGTCACATGTCGCGGTCAAAGCGACAATACAACTCGGCGCGAGTGAAAACAATTAAATAATTACCGATATTGACTCCTGGGTTAATTTGGTTCCAAAATCAGTTGAGTTGTTCAGGATTCGCCAAGTTTTTCCAACCAAAAAACGTGCAAACGCGCACCGAGAACGCAACACCGTCGCCATTTTGAATAGCGAATAGAGCGATTGCTTGCTACAAGAGCAATAAGAACTATATTATTCGTTTCGAAGGAAACATTATGGCGGACGCCTGTAGACACTTGGGCTTTTCAAAAATCGTTTTCTAAGTTTAATCGCGAGTTTTTATTGAACTTTTTCGTATATTATGGTGTATTGAGTGTTAAATTGACTGTTTATTGTAGTTTTTAGCAGTTCCATGGAATAATAAGTGAGTATTTTGTTAGTACATAGTGGAGGTGCGCCACGGGTAGGGAAATGATTTGGTGCTTTCTGTCTCTCGGTCGACGCATACGCAGCGCTAGCGGACAGCTGTAGGTGGCGTTGAGTTATGTATCATCAAAACATAGGTTTTCATGAGTTTTCCGGTGGGATTTTCTGCAGATAAGACACTTTTAACGTAAATATCACTGCATATTTTGCTTGTTTATGCACTGATTTCTTATTTTAAACTAGTTAATATGACATATAATAACTAAATTAGGAAATAAAAGCACAAGAACTTTAGTATTGTAGCACCATGCTATTGTTTATTCATGACTGTAAACTTAAATTTTAGGCAAATAACTTAATTTGTTTAATAATTATATAGCCTAAGGAGTTTAATTCAATAAACTTCACCATAATACAAGAGAATTGTTCAAAGTTATGGAGTCTTTCAATATGAATTAATAGAAGGAGTAATAATATTTTTACCACTATCAATATTATTTGTACATTGATATCTTGTGGTGTTTTGACTTATAAAGTTACTGTATGCTTTATAAATCATTGACATTTAATTAATTAACACTATTTACACTGTCTTCCATAAACTTATCAGGAGCATCAATTTTAAGATGTTATTGCAAATTAATTCAAATCATTGTAATGTAATATTATATTTTATAATAATTATTTCATTTTCAGGTTCAATGGAAATAGCTGAACATTGGGTCTACTGAAGAAGAAACTTACAAATATTTTATATAATGTTATGAATATTTACTGTAAATATTTATTTTAAAAGATACTTTATAAACTAAATACATTATTAACTAATATTGTGATAAGAAGACTTAAGAAGTAATAATCAAATTTATAAATAAAATAGCTTGTAGATTGGCTGATCAGTTTGACCAAATAACTGAATATCAGCAACCTAATGACGGAAATACAGATTAGCCTGTGTACACATCAACATGAAAACTAAGCAGCCTAAAGAGGAGTCAGAAAAGACTACAGATGAGGACATAATAGAACCCAAGACCCGGGCTCGGAAGAAAGCTTCAGACCTTATTGACGAAGACAAGAACAAGGCTAGCCAAGATGACCCCAAACCTTCCAAAGAGACCAAGAAGAATGCACCAAAACCCAAGGCAGTAGTCAAGAAACGGCCCCTTGGAATTAGAAAAACCAGAACTCTGAAAGGCAAGAAAGGGATTCCCGCCAAGAAAAATGCTATAAAAAAAGTAACTACCCGAGGTAGAAAGGCAGGTGTCAAAGTTGAAACTGAAGTTACAGAAAAAGAAACCGTCCCACTGATACCTGCCTCTGAAATCAAGAAAGAACCGGTCGAGGACACAACTCCTAACTCTAGGTCCTCAAGTCCTAAAACCACTGGCCGCAGATCAAGGCTTACCTCTGATATTATAATGATGAAGTCAGTCTTAGCTGATGCACCAAACAATCTCATACTGGGACCCCGAACTAGCCCATACTCAATGCGCTCCGAAAGGAGCAATAGTCCTTCATTGTTTGACGGGAAGAAGAATTTGAGAAGTGGAAAGCCAAGAAAGGCCAAAAATAATCTGCTCAATGAAGTTGTTATCAAAGAACAGAAAAAAAGAAGATTGCTGTCAGATACAAAGCTAGAAGCTGAGACTCCGGAAGACACAAAAAGATTAAAAAGAGGTCGCTCATGTTCCAGGGATGGCAGCGAGATCTCCAAGTGTTCTGATGTCACAGAATCAGACGCTAGTCTTAGTGAGACTATAAACGAAAGTGAAAGCAAGGAGCTCAACAAAAATGTAGATAACCTAAAGACTGATATAGTAGATATAGATATTGCAACAAATGTACAGATCTCTTCTATTGGAAAAGTGCCTTCTCCTAGTGATGATCCCACATTATCAGAAAATAAAGCAGATACTAGTTCTATCTCAAAAGAAAAGGAAAATAAGAATTTGAGCTTAAAAAGTACTTCCTTAGATTCAGAAAACAATAATAGTAATAGACTTAAGTTAGAAAATTTAAATGTGTCTGATCTAGAGGACAAGTATATATTGAAGACTGAAAATGATGCGCTGTTTGAAGAGAGGAGTAGTATATTGACAAGCATGTCTAAGACATTTAATTCTAAGGAAGTTTCTAAAAATATTAGGAAGGCAAGAAGAGGTAAGAAGGCTGCAGCTGCCACTAGAGTGACATCAACTCCAACTGCAAAGAATGGAATACCTCCTCCCATACCTAATGAGTTGGTAGAAGACAAACCTGAAACAGTAGATTCATTATCAAAAGAAATAAGTGACTTAATAAATGACCTAGATCAAAACATTAATCAGGACCAACAAAATCTAAGTAACAGTACACTTATCCCTGAACATCCACAAACAAGAACGGTTAGCTCATTCTATGGACTATCTAAACCATTGGGTGATAATAATAGTATTCCGGCACCTGAGACACCTGTTAAAGAAAAAGACAAGTTGGCCATAAACAATGAACGCACGCCATCTAAAAATGACGACTGTGAAAATATTAGGTTGCACTACGAAGAGGATTCAGCGGAGAAGTCTTACGAAAACAGACCAGAGATAACATGTGCTGCTACAAGTATAGATAAACTAATGGACAGATTGAAGGAGTTTGAAGAATTTGACAAAAGAAGACAAAGACAAGAGTCTGAAAGTAAATCAAACGAGAACAAATCCGTAATGGTGACTAATGACGTCGTCCTTATTCACAAATCAGGGGCCGATATCAAGCCATTTAAAGACATACAAACAGTTAAGTCTCCTGAAAGAGTTATTGAAAAAGAAAATGTGCTCAGCTGTTTTGAAAACAATTCAGCTATTTCCATAGTCAAGCGAGACCAAATGAGACGGTCTACTGATGTGGATTTGCCAAATACGATTACTTTAATCAAAAGGAATAGTGTTAGTGCTAGAAAAGAATCTACTAGCTCTAACCATTCCCGAGAGTCAGATGCTATTAGCATTTTTGAGAAATCGTTGGGCAAGGATGTGACACTAACAGAGATAAAGAAATCTATGGACAAGCCTGCGACACCGGCGCCTCAGGTGGACTTGCATCAGTTTGCTACTTTACACCCTACAAATACAAACCAGACAATTGCCATGTTTGACTCCAATCAGATTTCTATTACACCTCGAAGTATCGAGAACAAACTGAATAGCAACGACGTGCAGTTGACGAGAAGAAAATCGAGCGTTTCTGTGACGCGAAAATCATCTGATTCCAGCTTAGAGTCGGACAAAATGGCAACCATTGAGAAAATCAAGTCACCACCACATCAGATAATATTTAAGGGGATTCCAGTTACTTCAACTCCAGTAGCAATCAAGTCACCAGAGTCGGTACAGCCTGTCGAAATAGAAGCACTGCCACCTCCCATGGAGACTGATAAACCGGCGCCAGAAGACACATCCTTGACCTTGGAAGTCCCAAAAGTTGATAGTCAGCTACCTGATATGAGTAATATCGAAACAAAAGAGGACATTACAAATCAAACAGTGCCTAATGAAGAAATTAAGGAAGCTGCGGAAATTAAGGAGTCTGCCGAAATGAAGGAAGATATTGAGCAAGTAAATAAGGAAGAAGAAAAAATGGAACAAGTAGAAGAAGCTTCTAAGGCAATGGAAAAGAAACTAGACGTATCTCCTAAAGAGGTTGAAACACTGCCTAGTATTACTGATAAAAAAGAAATAACTGAAGTAGATGACCAAAAAGACAATGAAGTTGAAATTAAACCACCAGAAATTAAGCCTACAGAAAAACCAACAGGAAAACCTGTTAAAAGTAAGTCTTTGGAAGATGAAGTGCCAGGACCAAGCAACCTTTTACATGAAACACCTGAGAGTCAAAAGAGGAAGGAGAACATTTTAAGAACTTTAGGACTAGTTACACATAAAGCTGCCAACGAGGAGCGTATAGACAGACAGAAGGAAAAGAAGAGGCTATATGGAAACAACTATCCAAACATCTTAAAGGGGAAATCCAGTAAATCTGATTACACGGGCACTCTGAAAACAGTTATCAAGCTGAGCAGAGGTTCAGGGGATAAGGATAAGAAGAAATACACGAGTTCTCTGAAAATGACTTTCCAGAAGAGCAAGAATAGATCGGGCAAGCCACCACAGGAAGTTGGCGCGCAGTCGGGAGTCGAAGACGCGTACTACACTATCGAGAGGAGAGAGGTACGTTTATTTAATCACTGATATTTAAATTGTATAATTGAATAAAGACATAGGATGAGACAAATGACGACTACAATATATGCTATCAGTTGACATATCGATTGTAGTAGTTCTGTGTCTCAAGCCCTGTCGTCATATGAAAGAGTTATTCTTATGTATTGTCAATTCATCTCACAATTTTAGTCTGACAGTCAGTGACTAAAAATATTTAAAAGTAACCATGTAAGGCTTTCAAAAAAAAATTTAATCAGTTTCTTTATAACTTGAAGTTTTTATAAGCTGAAATTTAATAACTTTGAACCTTGAAAAATTTAAATCTTGAACTTTTTAGTAGTCGCAATTCGCTGAGCCAACTTTTTTTTCTACCTTTTTTTAAGTTAGGTTTTTTTTTTCAGGGAGGTGCGGGCACGTCAACTGAGGGTGGGCACAGAAAGTCTCATTACAGTAATCGGCTTAACAACCATGGTGTGTGGACATTGCACTCACATCGTAACCCAGGCATAGAAAATAGACTGAGCATTGTCATAGCATATGCTTGATGTTCGTGGGCTAAGGGCGAGGCTACAAAACCATGTGCGTCGTCGTTTTTGGTGTTGTGGCCTCGCCCTAAGATATTTGATTCGACCCACACCAAGTCTGATTTGATATTGTCTAAGGCCTTTGGACTGCTGCACACATGAAAACCATTGGTGCCATTTTGAAGTAAATTTGACAGATAAATTATTCAAATTAATAGCCAAGTGACGATCCTGTTATTTCCATTTAATCCAAAGGCTTGCACACCTAACTGTTTGTTTACATTTTTTATTTTGTCTCGTGAATTGGATTATAGATAATAGCCAATTAAGGTATTATTCAAATAAAGCTCAGTCTGTTCTCTATGTCTATGTTAACACCACTATGAGCAAACACCATAGTTAAAAAGTCTAAATAATTTTGCCTAGAACCAATATTGTTTTTTTTTCTTAAGTTCGTCGACTGAAAGAGACAAATCTTGAGAATAAATACATAAACCTAGAAAAATTAGGTCACAGTTAGGTCTTTGCTCAAAGCTACAACACTATTAAAATTTGTAACCTAATTAATAAAAACCATATTATACATTAAAATACAATAATTTTAATTGCATGCATCTGATTCGTATAATATAGTTCATATTCTTACATTAAGTAAATAATTAACTAAAATATAATATACTAAAATTATTATTATAAGGTCAAGGAAAATCATCTAACAACGGTTTGAAAATTCAATTAAAAATGTTCAATAAGCACAATAGTAATAAGTTAAAATAATATCCTTAAATAAAATCATAAACCCTCAATTATAATACCAAAAATAATGTGCATGCAACTGATTTAACGTTAATCTTAATTTTATATTTTTACCAGCAAAATGTTGTAATTTTTTTATCTTCATTTTGGTCTGGTTTTTCGGATCAAAAGTACATTTTATAAAAATACTGCATTGAATGGTTGTACATCTATACTAATTTATTAAAGAGGAAAAGTTTGTTTGTTTGCATTGAATAAGCTCCGAAACTGCTGGACTGATTTTGATGAAATTTGGCACAGATGTAGAGTAGACCACGGAGGACATTGGCTACTTTTTATCGCTGCACAAATTACGGTTTCTGCGAAATTAACATTTGCGCGCACGAAGTCGCGGTCAACTTCTAGCTTCGAATAAACTTAGTTTCGGGTTTATGATAAACTTTGAATTCACGACTTAAAAATATTTTCCCTTTGGTAATTAACCAACCATTTATAGTAATAAATAGAAGAGAGTGCATGTACAGTACAGCTTAGCAAAAAAGGTTATGACGCGATATAGCAGGAACCTAAAAACATTTTCTACCGTATCATCTTTTAACATTATTAGATTAGATTGGAATTACATTAATTTTAATATATTGTAATATAACAAAAATATATAATAAACTAGCTGATGCCCGCGACTCCGCCCGCGTAAGTACAGTAACCCACGGGAACCGTGTATGTCCCGCGATAAAAAGTAGCCTATGTCCTTTCCCGTGGTCTACTTTATATCGGTGCCAAGTTTCATGATTTAAATCGGTTTAGTCGTCTTTACGTGAAACAGTAAACAAACTTTCCTACGATAACTGTACATTTCCCCGCGATAAAATTCCCCTATGTCTTTTCTCAGGCTCTAGACTATGTGTATACCAAATTTCATTTAAATCGGTTCAGTAGTTTTGGCGTGAAAGACGGACAAACATACACACTTTCCCATATTTTATAATATTGGTATGGATTTCATTCCAATTTATTAAGTATAAAAGATGATACAATCGAAAATAGTTTTTAATTCCTGCTGTAATCGCGTCGCCGTCACGGTTTTTGCTGAGCTGTAAATATTCTGTTTTTGGTGCAAACATATTAGGTACGTATTATGTAAATGTTTCAATTATTTCAATGTGTCCGTAAATGTTTATATTCATTTTCATGTTATACGTGATATTAATTGTTGATGTTGGACGTACCTACCAATCCATGGACATTGGACAGTCCAAAAAATATATAAACTTAACCCTTTGATTGCCACGGATACATGCGCCTTTTTAGTGACCATAATATTGAATCTGATATTTAAAGCCTTTATTAAGTCACCCCCTGCTTACTCTAATACTCAAACACCACGAGGTCGTGTTTTTTTGTGTTTAAAATGTTCAAAATGCAACTTCTCGTACTACTACTAAACTTCCGTTAATGGATGATTTATACAGTATTCTCCGAGCGAAGTAACCACTCTTGAAATACTGTAGTGCCTGGGACAGTTGGTTTTTAAATGTCGTATGGTTTCCCAAACACATACGGCATTCTCACAACACAGTCAGCCTAGCCCAGAGGAGTGACTGGTCAATACGTCTAGGGCCAACCATATGCGGGTTTCCTCACGATGTTTTCCTTCACCGTTAGAGCGTCCGTATAATGTACTTGAGATCTGAAAAAATCTCATTGGTACACGCTACAACCTGGGATTCGAACCTGCACTCTTTCGAGTTCGAATTAAACGGTCTACTCACTAGGCCACGGAGCTCTTCTCGTTCTACTGTTTCATATTAATCGCATACCTCGGTTTGAGATTGAAACTGAAATGAGAAAGCATTTGAACATAATATTTACTATTAGATGTTTTCCGCGGCTTAGTACGCGCAACAAAAAAACCCGCGGGAATCGTACCTATATTTTAAGGCAGTAAAAAGTAGTTTAGTCCTTCCCCGTGATCTATTCTATATCTGTGTCAAATTTTATTAAATCGCTCCAGTATTTCGGAGCCTATTTAATGCAAACAAATAAACAAAATAAATATTTCCTCATTGTAATATTATATAGCGTTAATAGTGTAGATGAAAACGGGTCTTCAGATTTATATGACGTTCACAGATGTGGAAGCAGCTCCCGAGCCGGAGCCGGAAACCTTGAACCTGGTGATCCCGGAGAAAGCCTCCTCCTTCAGCATCCATCCCGGAAGGTTGTGCATGGACCAGTGCTTCTACTGTGGCGGCAAGTTCGGACTGTTCGACACGCCCTGTCATATAGCGCAGATGAAGAGCGGGGAACGACAGCGGAAGGTTTTGGCCAGTAAGTTTTGGTTTGTCTTACAGTGGCAAAGGCTGGTTCATATTCATAGGGAAGCCGTAGCCTGTATAATAGGTAGAGATTCGGGTGAGGGTCTTCAAAAGGTAAGCGGTAAGGGAAGCCGATAGGAATGGAGTTATAGGAACCCCTCGCCACTGTTGTCTTATATTTTGGTTGGAAAAGATTGATGACATTAGTTCCATGACTTGACATTCCATGTACGTGTATTATATGTGTCTTTAAAATATGACACGGTGCCGTTTGTAAGTTACAAAATCTCAGAAATAATATATTGAATTTACATTACATCCCGCCAAAATTTATTTATCCTTCCACGTTCCACTTTGAACGTAGGTCGTTACCAACTACCCTAATAGAGCATATATTAACTTTCAGACGAGGAGAAACTGACCATAGACAGCTGTCTGTGCGACGCGTGCTACCGCCACGTGGACAGGCGGGCCAACTGCCCGTCCTACCGCAAGCGCCCGCTCGGCAAGCCCGCGTCCGCCGACCCGACCGACGCCAACGCCGCGCCCGCAAAACAGACCGAGCCGTGAGTGTCTCAATATCTTTAATAAATAAACAAATAAAATAAAAACCTAACTAAGAGAATGTCAGGGCATGTCTAATGAGGGTTCCGTAACTATAAACGCGTAATAAGTTTCTTTTTCAAATAACTTCAAAAGTTACTGTCCGATTTGGTTCAAAATAATTTTCCTAAAGAGTTTTTAGCATGATCTATCAGCATAGAAAATTGCAAATTTCTAAGTCTTATAGTTTCGAAATACCAGGACCAACTTATAAATCACTTTGGAGGCCGATTAGTCGTCGTCGATTAGTTAATTTTATAAAAAAGTTATGTATGAAACCTTGCCTTTATTTTAAAATACCTTTTAAACGATACCCCACACTATGGAGTAGAAAGAAAAAAAATCATCCCCACTTAACATGTATGGAGGGCCACCCCTAGAATATAAAATTATTATTATTTTATGATGCCAAATCCGAGATCTATTCGCTCCGTGCACGACTTCAGCTCCACCTAGCGTACGCAACTTTGTTGGCTCTGACCGTTCTGATTTTTTAAAATTGTTTGGCGGCAGTGTGATAAAATATTAAAACAATAATTTTCCTAAAGTGTTTTTAGCATGATCTATCACCATGGAAATTTGCAAGTTTCTATCTCCTATAGTTTAAAAATGCTAGGGGTGGGACCAACTTACAAATACTTTGGAGGCCGATTACTCAAAATGGTCAACTTTATAAAAAAAGTAGCGTATGAAACCTTGCCTTTATTTTAAAAGACCTATTCTACGATACCCCACACGATGGGGTAGAGTGAAAAAATATTTTTCATCCCCACTTCACATGTATGGAGAGCCACCCCTAAAATATAAAATTATTATTTTCTTATGATCCAGAAAACCGTGATCTATACACAATCTATAACTGTACCAAATTTCATCAGTTTATATTCATAATTACAGGAGCTAGAAGTGCGGACAGACAGACAGACGGACAGAGCGAAACTATAAGGGTTCCTTAAGTATTACGGAACCCTAAAAATATTATTGTATTATTAATGTAAACTTCAAAATTACTGTGATTTGGGTGGACAGTGTTGTGTAATCATTTTTGGGCATTCAAATTTGGTATGGTAGGTAGGTAAAATGTGGTAGGTATGTAAAATCTATTCAAAAGTGTGTTTTATTTTGGTTATATCTGGATTTGCTTACTTCTTTTTTAATTGTAGTTTTACTGTAAAATAAGAAGATAAAGCTACTTTGATGGTTTTATTAAATAATAATAAATTTAATTTAATTAAATTTTAGTAATAAATTAAATATTGTTTTCAGATCAAAATGAGTATTATTTTAAAGACCGGGTTTGTGAGTATCACTCAATATAAAATTTCAACCACAAACCGTTTGTAAAGGAAAATTGTTGGTATCTGCTGGACAGGTCCGAGATGTAGCGGAATTAAGAACAAAACAAGGACAGAGTTCTATACTTGAAGCCCGCATTATCAGACAAACATCTGTTACTTTGATACATAGATATATAATATTAAAACTTTGATACCTTAAAAAACGCTTTTAGAATTTTAGAAAATTAAAGATTGCTTCGGCATTGACAGATGACAGAGCCTACATAATTTCTACTTTTTGCCACCATGAGCGCTGCGATCGATTATGATACCCCCACCTAGTACTTCGCACCCAGCGAATACACAATCTATGACTATACCTAATTTCATCCATTTAAATTCATAATTACCTATGCTAAAAGGGCGGACAGAATACGGACAGAGTGAAACTATAAGGGTTCCTCAAGTATTACGGAACCCTAAAAACCCCTTTATTCTGTGAAATTACAATTTTTGAATAGATAACATTTTAAATCATGTCTCTTAACACTGTGCCTTTCGGCATAGGCCTCCAACGATTTCCACTGTCTCCTTTCCTTTGCTACCAGTCTCCAATGTGGTCCTGCTGTGAGCTTTAAATCATCCTCCCACCTATGCTACTGTCTGCCTCGGTTTCTCCTACCATCCCTTGGGTACCAATCCGTCACTTCTTTATGCTATGTAAGAAATTTATTACACAGCTGAGCCTATTTATATTTAGTCCTATAGACAAACCTACCTTCCGGAAATATTTACAACCCCATGGCACAGTACACATTTAATTTAGTAGTGTAAATCGACCGTGTCCTGACTCCTGAGCGGAGCTAGTGTTGGTACGTCATAAAAGTATAAACATAATAATAATAACAAATAGTATGAAGATGTAGTACTGTATTTTGTGTTTACTGTGCCCGTGGAGTTAATAAACCCCCCATCTTCAACTTTCGTAATTTTAATGACTTATCTGTTTGTCTCTAGCGCAACCAAATCCGGCAGTCCGTTAGACAGCGAGGACGAAACCACCGCGGGCCGTCGCGCCGCCTGCCACACCAGCGGTTGCGGCGCACCGGCTGACCACTCCATACGCCGCAAGTGGCTCATCAAGATGCGTTCTAGCGTCAATAGCATTGTGAGTAACTGGAGTAGATACCTATATCTACTATATGACCTATTCTTGGCATCCCCCCAATTATTGGCCCCAAAGTTTTAAAGTCATAGTCTGTGTTGGGCACCTTTCATTTATACACAAATAAATAACAAAAAACATTATGTATATCATGACTCAACAAGATGCACTCCAGCAACCAGAGCAAAATAGGAACACGTGCACATGTGTATATGTATCACATAGGTGTGCGTATACGCAAGCGTGTACGCTCTGCATGTGTGCGTGCACTGCGTGTCTACAGATTATTACATTATTGTCTACAAGTATTTGTACCACCTAGTATTTCATTTTAATTTAATAATAAATATCTATTTTTTGTTGTCTTCCAGCTAAAACTGGAGGGCGACTACCCCGGTCTGCACACGATCCCGCTGTGCGGCGAGCACTACCGCGCGCTCGCGCCGCTCCGCGCGTGCGCGCTGTGCCGCCGCCGACTCACCAAACACCACAACTTGCAGGCGCCGCAACAGGTACACTACGTTTACGTTGATCCTATCATTATTTCGCTATAACTATAAGCTCAACAATAACTGGAATTTATAACGAGCGCTGTATTTAATTAAGGAAGACTTTAATGTTATAATTGCTCTTATCGAGCGTATGGGTCTATTACGGCCCTTTTTAATAACCTATCTACTAATAATTATCTATAAAAAACGTCAAATTTTTAACAGATATATAACAAACGCCCTTTTACCCTAGTAACCTCACTCGGCGAAATATAATTCAAGTGTTATTATACTCCAGTTTTCTTTGTGGCCATGTTGTGATGTCAGTGATACCTATACAAGTATTGAAAATACAATTCCTGAAAATTCCAGGAACCCAGCGATCTCAACGGTTTGCTGCAAGAGGCTCAGATTCCGGCTGAGTTGCCGGAGAAGTCATTACTATGTAAATGGTGTAGATGTTTCTGCTCGTTGCTGCAGCGCCCCACGCAGGACAAACACACGCGCGCCTACCGGAGAAAGTGAGTGAAGTTGAAAATGTCTACTAGCTGACAAAGAAGAAAAGAGACTTTTACTGACTAAATTCGAAATCGTAACTTAAATAAAGCAGAGCCAGCTGAAGCTATGTACTTCGATGTTATAGACCTCAGATTATTACTTATCCTTCAAATCCCGAATTATGTCTTTAAATGTTATATTATAAAATATGATGAATGCCTTAATGAAGAAAATAATACAATCTGCATACTAATGCAGAATGTAAACTATGATTGTTTGAAGTTTGAAAGATGGGAGCAGTATTGCATTTGAAATACTTATACATTACTACATACTACTACATATTGTTATATTTCTTTAAAAATAATAAATCTTGTTATTTGTTTCAGACTACTGCAAATATACAATGTGGAATTACCCCCAGAATTGGAACAGGTGGGAGACGATACTAACATCCTGAAGGACTGCAACAGTGGAACAAACAAACAGAAGAAGAAGGCACGAAATAAGTCCAAACAGAGAAAATCAACTGATAATAACTCTGAGTCTTCCACCAAGAGTCCGAGTGAATCGGAAAAAGAGAAGAGAGAAGAAATTGTCAGTGATGTTAACAATGTTAATGATGCTAACAATCCAGAAAGTAATCTCGAAGTTGCGACATCTAATCATTTACTGCATGAAACTAGTGAAAATACAGATAGTACCAAAGAACCTAATCAACCAATAGAAGAAGATATAGAAAGTCTGATATCGTCCAATAAAATACCTGTTCCTGGAGCTATGTCACTTGAAAACAACTCGCAAAGTGATAGTTCGGAAACGGACATGCTTTCGGATCCTGACACACCCTTGTTGCCACTCGACAAACAGACTGAACTGCGGTATCTACTCCAAAAACAGAACAACCCAGCACAATTCCAGCAAATGGGCAACTTGACACAAAAACAGAAGAACATATTAAAGGTGCAAACGATGGGTATACAGAAACCCGGACAACAGCATAGGATAAGCGAAAAGAACACAAAGAGAATACAGAAACTAGGCCAAATAATTCTACATAAGGATAAGGCTGCCAAGAAAGACGAAGCAGAAAAAGTAAAAGAAGTGACAGTAATGAGAAATATACCACTAAATGAAGAATGCACAATAGAGACAATACCAAATAAGAAACCAGCAGATATTAATACACTCAAAAACAAATGGCAAATGTCGGAGAGCTTTACACAAGTTAAGAAAAATCTAACAGAGTTATCAAAGAAGGCACCCGTCGAAAATCCAAAGAAGTCAGGCGATGGAAAGTATTCAAATCCTGTTAAAAGATTAGAAACGAACCCTTCTATATCAGTCAGGGAATTATTCCCAGGGGAAGAAGAAATGAGTCTTCAGTGTAATATAGATTTCAATAATGTAAAAGGAGTGACTCCCGAGGGCTGGGAGAAATGTAACAGTATGATACAATATGATAATGAAACAAAACGATTGTGGACTGAACTACAAAGACCATACGGAAATCAGTCCAGTTTCCTTAGGCATTTAATTTTATTAGAAAAATATTTTAGGAGTGGTGATCTCATCTTATCGCATAACGCGTCGCCTCACGCTGCCAACTACAGTTGTTCGGTGCAAAATAGGCTAAAAGCTTATGATAACATACCACAAGAAGCACCTAAAAGGGACTCTGTTAGTTTATTAGAATTCAGAAAGAAACCATCTATGAATGGGAAGAGTTTGCTTAAATCAAATCAAACGCCGGAAGATAAGGATCCTAAAAAGTTTATGCCTCCACCAAATCTACCGAAACCTAAGAATAAGACTGACAAGAAAGCCAAACCACTACCTCCTGAACTAATTGCCATTAATACACCGAATGCTGCTGGAAGAAAATCTATCAACAATGTCCTACAAAATATACAGCAACTAGTAAAAGATGTATCAGCTTCTGATCCCACTGTGATAGCAGCGGCTCCACTTCCAGCAAACAACCAACCAAAAGAAAAGAAAGAAATGCCCGCGCTTAAATATGACCCGCCAAAAGAAAAGAAAGAAATGCCAGGCTTGAAGTTGGATCAGGGCAAAGATAAAAAGGATCGCTCACCAAAACCTGACGGCAAAGAAAAGAAGGACAAAAAGGAAACACCGAAAAAGAATGAAAACAAAGGCTGGAGACCTACGCTAATGCCCATAACACCTGTAAGTAAATAATAATTTTTCACTTGGGCTACACAAAGATAATGTTTATTATTTTAGACACTTAATATTACAATATATAAGGATAAGTATCCTTCTAAAAATGTACCAGAATAATAATTCTTAAATTCTACTTTTCAGGAAAACTTGGCAAGGATAGCTAGGGAACCTCTGAAGACATCAGTAGATGGCCACAGTTTACCGAGCTTAGTTCAAGTTTTATCATCAGGAGTTCGATATCACATCACATTTGAAGATTACAACAAAATGGCGCTTATCAGAAAAGAAAGACGAAAAAAGAGATTTGAAGACAAAGAGGCTAAAACGAGGAAATCTACCGATGACAACACAGTGGTAACAGAAATTCTACCATCACCTATGTTAGGTAATGGTGGAACATTAGTTCAGAATATCACCGCAGATACAGAAAAGAAAGAAACAGAATTACAAATGACCTCAAACGCCGCTACAATACTCAAGAATGTTGGTCTTAAAAATATCACAATAGCTCCCATTACTCCTAAGACTGCAACGGTGACATCTCAGACACTGTCACCAGCTATATCATCACCGTCCCTACTTGTCACCACACCAATAAGGATACCACAGTTTGGTCCTGCGGTATCAATCACAAGTGAGACCATTTTGACTCCAAACCTACCAATCATGGCCACGAATCAAATGATTCTACCGAAGATCCCAAGGTCTTTGACTGTAATACCCCAGACGGTAGTAGCAAGTCAAGCTGTTGTCATGCCCATCGCCTCCACCGCGCCTTCTCAAGCTGTGATGTCGGAGCGACCATAACGAAGCCTAATATTTGTGGTCGTATAGCGACCACCAGTCACAACGACGAAGCCCGCATAGGTTTTGTGTTGTGAAGTGATATTCAGTGAACCTAGTGTAGTGATGTGACATATCGGATTGCAGTTCGGACTTCCTGTTAATAGTTAGCGCCTCTAATAGTGGGGTGACGCAATATATAAGTGAGAACACCAGAAAGCCTTAACTTGTGTAAATATTAGGATAGGTATGGATTTGCGCTGTGAAAATGGTGACAAAATTGATAACATATTACTGTTAATTTAAGTTACTTTGTGCAAATGATACGGAGAATCATTCATGCTATTTATTACATACGGACTGTTCTGATTTATGTGTACTGAGCTGAAGTCATATTTATTTGTATTATCAATATTAGTTACATTTTTTTAAGTTACAGAAATCAATACCTAGTACATACAAAGCAATCTAAATAGCAATAATAAATTCCAATTCAA
Organism: Glaucopsyche alexis; assembly: GCA_905404095.1. NCBI lineage: Eukaryota > Metazoa > Arthropoda > Insecta > Lepidoptera > Lycaenidae > Glaucopsyche > Glaucopsyche alexis. The sequence continues at coordinate 2,838,196 of FR990060.1, forward strand.
TTTAAAACATTTTTTATTTATAACATTCGTTGTTAATACTAAAGACTAAAATTATTATATAATACTTAACTGACAAATGCTTTTACTAACTTATTAAAAAACCATTGAACATGATGACGCAGTAAAAAGTTGTGATTATAACCTTCAAAATTGTCTAGTCAGGTCAGAACATGCATTTATAATTTATTTGATAACAAAATCACTAACTTTGTATCATTTGCATAAAAATAGACTTATGTCAACACTGTTAAGTGTTATATATGTCGATTGTAAATATTATATTTACTGGGGAAAGTGTGCTTTCCTCTGTTAGGAGCTAGTTCTAATGTATAATATACTCCATAGACGGACAAACATACAACAGAACTTGCATAATGTATAAACCTAAATGTGGACCCTCAAATGTATAGTAAATGTAATTAAGGATAAATGAAACATATTTTTCCATTGAATTAATGTTATATTCCTATCAGCACGTAACCAACCATATGCAACATATTTCTTTTTGACCCTTTTTAATTCCTATGCCTGTAATATATAAAGGTGTGATACTCCTTAGGTGTATGTTGAGTTGTAGCTTATAGGAAACTTCCTTTGTTATAAGTATTTTGTAGTAAAAAGGAACAATAACCCTGACCAATTTAGATGTATCCTGATTTTTTATTATTTATGCTTCATAAATTTGCTGTTATTTTTTTGAAAATGTTATTAAAAGTTTCTAATCAGAGGGCTTAGCCAACCTGCCGTCGTTAATTACAATGACTATCTTCCATATTGAAAATATAATATGGGATTATGTCAATCTCATTTCAAACATTTGCTAAGTAACAGCATGATACGTTAATACCATGTTTTTTTTATTATCTAACTTCGTTATCGTAATAAACGATGGCATTTTGGCTAAAGGGCCAGCTGTTCCTACCCATTAGGAAGAAATATAGGAAAATTCCTTCTATTTCACAAAAATGATTCATGAAAATAAGTTTTTATTTTTTTATTTTAACTTGGTCATTACTACCTTGGTCAAAGCATCCAAATGGTTATTTTAGTAAATGTTATATTTAAAACCCTTTCACATGTAAATAAGCACAACAGACCCGTTTATATTTGGTAATGCTCATGGTTGAATCGTAAGTTGAACATAATTATATGTATTGTTGAAAATTACTATTTTATTTTGGTCCATTGTATAACGGTACCAATGTTAACGTGTTGTACAGAGGTGTGTCGGGGCGGTTGCGATGACACATTCTCATTTCAAAATTCCCGCCATTTTGTTGATTTTTCCGCCGTTTTGCTGGGGTTTTTTGCTATTTTTATGTAATAAAAATCATGATTATTTCATTACATTTATGTAATATATGTTACAATAAAAAAAATATTTTTGATCTCTATTAAATAGTATTTTTAACTATAATTACATTGCAAAACAATATTAAACATTAAAATAGCATTGTACTTAATAAAGTGACTTGTAAAATCACAACGTTTTTGTTTAATATTAACCACACATTTAAGTAATCAAGTAAGAAATGCTATGTCCCAAGCGGGCCCAAAGACAATGACTTGACTGGAGAAAAGAAAGATTGAAGAAAGACTTGACATCGCAACAATTCGGTGTTCTAAATTTAATTTACGCTATAAAATGGCGGGAATAAGGCTAGGACTACATGCTCCGGAATCCGGAAGGCCATAGAAAACTCTGAGCATTATAAAAAGAACTCTTCGCTAATACATTAGAGATGAAAATCCAACACGTGAGTGTCGAGTCAGATGACAGAATTTTCTACGGCCTTCCGGATTCCGGAGTATATAGTCCCAGCCTTAGGCAAAGCAATCGCCTTAACATGCAACAAATTGTTATAGAAATATATTTTAGTAATTGGAAGTTTCATGTTTCATATGAACAAAATCGACATAGCCCGATGTTTAGTTTCTTCCAAAGATAGTGTGTTAGTTTACAATATTATTATGTTTAGTTATCTGTGGCGAATACCCGTGCCTGATGTATGAATTTGTCTAATAAACATATCCTTATCTCAATTTGTTTTGTCAATTTTTAAGAACAATTATGAATACCTACCTACTTACTAAATAGTACTAACTCACTACTACTCACTACTATGTACTAAGAAGTTAAAAGCATTTGACAAAAAAATATATTTATGTACACTACGGCCGCTGTATCTTGACGGGCCTGAACATAGGCTCTGCGAACTTTAGCGCATGTACAACTGTTATTGTATTATTTTTATATACCTATGTACTAATAAAATTTCCCTAATACAGTTGACTAATTAGTACAAATAAAATAAATACGAAAACACTTAGAAACAGTTATTGCGCAACCTTCTGCGCGAAGTTCAGACTCGCCAAGATACATCGGCCGTATTGTAAGTACTTAACTAATGTTTTTTAGGAACTATAATAATTAATTTCTTAAACTGAATGCATCATAGGTTTAAACTTTTTAGGCTTTAATGAATTTTATAATGTAATGTTAGTAAGTATATTTTATTTATTGTTTAGCGACGCCTTTGTTCCTTTTCCATTTCATTCTTCGGTTTTGAAACCAAACTTTTACCTGAAATCAAGGGAAAGTCATTATAATTATATGTTAAGTATATTACTTATAATACTTCATGTTGCCCGCGACTTTGTAAAAAAAAAATCTGCATTGTCATTTCCCGTCACCTAGTCTACCTAGTCAGAGTTCAATTACGAAGTGGAAAAAAATATGGGATAAAGTAAATTCCTTGGATAAAGTACACAACACTGACAGGTTCTGAACTCTGAACTATTCACATTTTGAAAAAATATATTATATATAATGTCTCTGAAAATCAATTACGTATACTTCGGGCACATGATCCACTGCTTATGTAAAGACGTTTAGGCAAAAAAATAATTGTCATACTTACTCAAAGTAAAAAATTTTCTCATGTATTGACTCTCCGAAAAAACGCAAACTCGCCCATAAAAAGCAAATTTCTTTTTTTCTAGTATGACAATTATTTTTCTGCTTAAACGTCTTTACATAAGTAATAGATCATATGCCCAAAATATCCGTAATTTATTTTACCGAACCTTATATAATATGTATAAGTATGTATTGAATTAAAAAATCATAAAATCACCTCTTAAAAATTACACAATATCCTAAAACGTAAAATTTTGTGCAGCACTATGCATATTTTTTGTTGAATAATTAATACCTACATAATTATATTTAAATTTTAACCGAACACTTGAAATTTGTACAATATTTCAAAAGTTGTTTAAAAAATACCTTTCTAACACCGTATTCTACATAAATATTGAAAATAATGCCACGCAAAAAAGAATCTTATTGCAATGTGCATTCGCGTAGTGTTTTTGAGCTTAGACCAAGGGCCTTAAATGTGTAAATCCAGAGCTGAGTTTAGCTAAACTATTAGGTACCATACCAAATTTCATCATAATCCGTTTCAGTAGTTATTGTGTGCAAGAGTAATAAACATCCATACATCCGTATACAAACTTTCGCGGTTATAATACATGAAGTCTTAAAAGCTCTTACTCTGAAGCCTAATTCTCGTAATTGTCGCGTGCCAAAGCACGGCAGAATTCAGACTTCTCATATTCGCGCCATATAGGCGCCAAATCGGCCAAATCCTTGAGACAAGAATTCGAAATATCGAACAAATATCAAATATGAAGTCTCTTTTCTTACAATCTTATAGGTTTTTATGTAATCGAATCATAATATCATGTTTGGGGGCATATCAAGTTTTTGCCCCGGTTCGAAAAAGTCCTAACCTAACTTATTCTTATTTCTAGTATTACTACAATGTCGCTTTTCTTTTTATAATTATTTAACATTACACATTGTCCAAAATGTATTGAAAAGCAACGGTCAGAATACCTATATTTCTTTAAATTTTTCTCACAGAGATTCAAAACATGACATCTTATAAATATATAGAACGCATAGCTCGCTTCTGTAGCACAAATATTATATTAATGTCCGCGGCGTTTCCCCATAGAAGGATGCCATATGACATACTATGAAAATAACTAAAAGAATCTAGTCGCGCTGTGTCCTAATCGGTAATTTCTCTATTTTTTTTTTACTGCATAAGCTACAGAACTGAGCCTATCTGCCAGATTTGCAATATGGGGACACCACTGTAATTTACAATCTAGTGTTATTCCTAGAAATACAGTGGTGTCCACTAAGTTCATTTTCTCACCATTTAATAGTAGGTACATTAGTTCGTGCCTGCCTAACATTTGGCAGGCTAAACTTTAAACATTTTGTTTTATTTAAATGTAAATTATTAACATTAAACTAATGTACCATTTTTGAGAGAGCACTATTTGACTGTCGTCGCTGCACATAAAAAAATAGTGAAGTGTCATCGGCAAAGAGTACTATCTCATGCTTATCTTTAACTAGATAAGGAAGGTCATTTATATAGATGAGAAAAAGAAAAGGGCCTAAAATGGACCCTTGTGGCACACCTAGTTCTATTTTGGTCACAGTAGACCTTGTAGAATTATCTTCCCCATTGTCTCTACTTGTCTCGTAACTGTCTACTGGTTTTGCACTGATGGTTCACTGCATTCTTAACGAGTACCTGTCTCTCAGTAAGCCGTAGCTGTACGGCTACCTCGTACCGCCTCAGTCGGGTGAGGTAGTTGGCGCGCGCGAACTCCGCCTCCAGACCGTGGATCTGGGCTTTGGTGAACGCCGTGCGCTCTTTACGAGCTGAGCTGACGCGGCTGTCTGAAACATAGATTTAAAAAAATTGGTCTGAGGATGGAAATACAAAAGTCAAAAAAAATTTTTATATCACATGCACAAGCACAACACTCATAGGTAATATTAGCATATATATTATATATATACCTATTAGTTAAGATTCATTTAGGTAGGCAAGTACTAGATGTTGCCCCCGACTTTGTACGCGCAAAAAGAAATTCCACAGGAATATATTTTGCTATGATAAAAAGTAGCCTGTGTTAATCCGGTTTTTTTATGGTTAGATACTCAAAGGGTTTTAAGTTTTTTCATATTTTTGCTAAAATATAGCCACGGTTCTTCTTGTGGTAGGCATCACGTAGGGACAATTCTGTGAGAGTGATGGAAATAAAAATATATTTTGATTTTATTTGGAGTTTAAATACTTTATTTCACACAGAAGTCACATTTTTATTGAATTTTCGACAAAAAGTGACATTTGTAACTTATGTCACTTTTTGTCGAAAATTCAATAAAAATGTGACTTCTGTGTGAAATAAAGTATTTTAAATATATTTTGCGACAATTGTATTGCAAAATAAATAGATGTGCATATAAATTTATGTAGTAATAGTATGAAATTACCTAAATAATGTCCATTGTTTTTTTGTATGGGAAACGAACCACCTTAAACTAGTACCATACAAAATTTCGTTAAAATCCGTTCAGTATCTAGTTTTTGCGTGAAGAGTAACAAACATCCACAGATAGGTACAAACTTTCGTTTTTAAATATGTATTAGTATAGTGCGATTCAAATGAGAATAGGATCGAGTCGGCGCCATATTGTTTCGAGTTTAGACTTATGATAGTTAAGTTTATGTTTAGATAATTGATTACTATTTACTTAACTTTTTTTTTATTCGATGCAAACTATTAATTAAGTTTTTCTGAAAATCGGACTTTTCAAGTGATATTTGACAGAAAATGGTCAATGACGTTCGTTCTCATTTGAAACGCGTTATAATAGATTTGTTGTTAATTTATGTAAGTACCTACTAAGTACGTAATTATAGAGACGGGCACAAGGAAGAAATAAGAATAATTTTGTTCAAACTTTATCTACGTAGGTACTGCTACAGCACTAACAGCCTCCCTGGCCCAGTGGTTTAGAGCTTTTCTCTCGACTCGGCAGTCGTGGGTTCGATTCCCACGTTGGAACAACAAAAAATGTTGTTTCCAAGTTTGATTAGGACAATGCAGGCTGATCACCTGATTGTCTTACAAGAAAGATGATCCATGCGTCGGATGGGCATGTAAAAAGTCGGACCTGCGCCTGATCTCTCGCCAGACATGTCGGTCACTAGGCTACGAGACTCGAGAATAAAGGAAGAGAGAGTGCACACACTTGGGCACTATAAAACCCCTGAGTAGCTTCAATGAAACTGGCCACCGTCACCGAAATCGGTGTGTGGAGTTATTATCATTACTGCTACATTTATTTATTTATTTATTTATTTAAATGCACAATACACATCACAATCATTGCTTAATATAAGTAATTCCTAATACAATTTTATTTGAGCTGGATCGCAACGTAACAAATAAGTGCATACAACTAAACAGTAATAATAAGGTAACAATAGCTCTACATTAAATATAAATATTTACAAGTTACAGCGTTATATTTACGTGCTACATGAGTCTTTTAAAGTAACTATGTTATGGAGGATGTCTTTCACAATTTTTGTATAAGATTGGAAATTGTTGTCAAAGATGTCTAATTCTGGATTATCTTTTACAAAATCATTGTATTGCCGGGCCATCCGCGTCGATGGGTTGAAGTAAGAGATGTTGTTTTTATAAACTTGTAGGGCAAATATATTTGTGCGTTTAGCTCTACGAGCACTAAATTTAATATTAAAGTTAACGTTAGAAAGTAAATCCGGAGAATCGATAAAATAATGTATGATTTTGTATAAATATAATAAATCGAAATATATGCGTCGGCTTTCAAGAGTCTGCATTTCAAAGTATGTAAGTCTGTCGCGGTATTTTAAATTTGAACGGCCGGGATTTTGGCGATAACAAAGAAGTTTGAGAAATTTTCTCTGAACGCGCTCTATATCCTCTATATGTACCTAATAATTCGGCTACCATACGGGGCTCCCGTATTCTAAAATAGTTCTCACCAGGGCTGAGTATAGATATAAGGTACTTCTAGGTTTTTTGAAATCTTTAGTTGTTCTCAAATCGAATCCTTGTAATTGATTTGCTTTGCAAATTATATGACTATAATGGGCCCGAAAAGAGAGTTTTTCATCAAATAGGATGCCTAAATCTTTTACTATTTCTACGCGGCTAAGTTCTTGACCATTAATATTATATTTCCAGCTAATTTTGTGACGCTACAGCACGTTACGGTCTAGTAGTTATTACTTATTAGTAGCTAGTCAGTAGTCCCTAGTGCATGTGTGAGAGCTAGGCTCTAGCACCTAAACACATGTGTTGGCGCCGGCGCCTGTTTATGACAGTAACACAGCTGCAGGTGCGGTTTACGACTGTAAACTGTAACTAAACGACTGTTTATGATACCTTTTATGGATATTTCCGTTGCCAATATTTGTTAAATTAATAAATAACTATACCTACTAAGTATACTTATTTATTAATTTTACTTCAATATCTTACAAACTGTAATTGTTTTTAGCAAGAGAATAATTTCGATGCCGCGATGCTATCGTAGCAAGCGCTTCGCAGCAAGTTCGCAGCCGTAGGCTGGCGTAGCTTTCAAATGGGACATTTAATTTTGTTTTAAACTACATAGATAATTATTACAGACTAGCTGATGCCCGCAACTTCGTTTGCATAGAACTAACGAAAACAGAACCCTATTTTTTTTTAAACGGAACCCTAAAATAAAAGTAGCCTATGTTAGACCTTATAACATCAGCTATCTGCCAGTGAAAGTCCCATGAAAATCGGTTCAGCCGTTTCAGAGATTAGCCGGAACAAACAGACAGACAGACAGACGGACAGACAATAATTTTAAAAATTGGTATTTTATTGTGAGTACCGAATATACTTTCATATGCATTAAGTGAAAAGCTGTTAATTTTAAATTACAATCAGACACTTTAATTTTATTTATCTGTATAGATGTATAGATTGCTTAGAAGGTAATAATAAATAATAAAAGCTTCCCACGTCGATTTCGGCGACCACCGTCACCGAAATCCGGTTTCAGTGAAACAGGCTAGCGACGCCAGATTTATTTTATAGTGTCCAAGTGTGTGCGCAGTACACAAGAGCACTCTCTCTTCCTTTACTCTCGTAACCCATTGGGACGGATAACCGACACGACTGACGAGAGATCAGGCGTAGGTCCGACTTTTTACATGCCCATCCGACGCATGGATCATCTTTCTTGTCAGACAATCAGGTGATCTGCCTGCATTGTCCTAACCAAACTGGGAAAAAACGGTTTTTGTTGTTACAACGCGGGAATCGAACCCACGACCTCCGAGTCGAGAGCCAAGTTCCAAACCACTGGACCACGGAGGCTTACAAGGTAATTACTTACTATGTCTACCTACTAACACAGCATAACGATTAGATTTTTTGATTTGGTTATTCGTTTGCAAGATATTCAACTTTAAAGCGTGTTTTTGTTAAAATAGGTCCCCCACCCGCTAAAACCTAAACGGTAGGCTAGAAAAAACTGAAAAAAATCAGGATAGATATAATGCTGTATACTTACATAAGTGATGCACTTAGAAGGTAAAGTATAACGGCTTGTATAACTCTGTTAGTTTGGGAGTTATAGAGCAGTTATACAGGCCTAAGGGGAGAGGCCACAACACTGTGCTACGACGACGCGTCGCCAAAAGACGTCACGTTTTGGCAACACATCATCGCAAACGCGTGTTGCAGTCTCACCCTAACTTGTAAAATGCGCTTATTTTGTAAACGAAATAATAGGTAAACAATGTTATGTACAATATTTAATGGGACAATGTATGGGACCCTTCGAGTCGGACTTGCCCGACTCGCACTTGCCTGTTTTTATGTTAGCCGGTTCCTAAGAAAGAAGTTAACAACTTACTGTGAACAAGTAACTTCTTAGTCGATATGACACCCCTTTGTTGTGTCTATAGACAAAGGTTATTGCATCCCATGAGTTAATCCGTTTGCTCGTTTGTCCCCTTAATCATAAAATAAACACATGGTAAAATTAATTGACCTTCTTCACCTGTTCCAACAGATTCTCTTGTGACCATAATATTTGCTGCTGGACTGTCATATATTTGCGCCTCACAGTGCCAGTCACTTTCTTCGGGAACCTCCTCAGTCTGCGCTTCAGATCTTTCAGAATAATCGTACAGAAGGTGGAAATAATTGCACAATTCTTCGTTAAAAGTTATCTCCTGATACACAATTTGTTCATAGCATGGCTGTATATTTTGTTTCTCCGCACCATCGTTTTGAATAAAAAAGTTATTGTGGAAGTGTTCCATTTTTGAAAAAAAAAATCATCAAATTTTATCCAGAATAAAATTTTTGCTATTTTAAAACTATTGTTTTTAAAAGTTATTAATGATTTTTTTTTATTTCTTTTCACAATTTTCACAAACACAAGTCACCCACTGAAAACACGTCGCGCGTCGTCTTTGTGTTGTTGAAATGATGATTTCTGATTCAAGCTGTAATGTAGCAAGGGGACGCAGACGGCACAATTCGAAGGGCGATTTATTTGTCTTGGGCGGAACAAGCTGAAAATTAATAACAGAAGAAAGAAGATATGTTTTGTCTGACGTATTTAATTTACGCATGTGAAAGTAACATTCATTAGATAATTATGTAAACCACCATTATGTCAATCAAAACCTTGATTGACGCCGTGTTTGATGAGTGTTTGACAAACATATTCGAACGTCAACTATGGTGTTTCGACCATTGCGTTTTTCGGCCATTACGGTCACTTCCTAGTGACCGCAACGACTGCAGACATGGTGGAATTTCGTATTTACACGTGAGTATGTGTGCTTGCGCACGATGCAAGCAGCGTTCATCTTATGCCTGGTCACTTACTTCTTCTTACTTCCTTAGTACCTAGTTACCTACATTAAGAAATTTGAATTTTGATTACTAATTCGTAAACCAACCTCAAGTAGGTAAATGTAAAAATCAAAACCGTTTACGGTTAACTTAAAAGTGACTTAACAAAACACACGACTTTAATTATCAGCTAGTCGGAGTGTAATAGAGATTTAGGTGCGAAGTGAAATGCTGGGGGCACGGGGCATCCCCTGGGGACCTTCGGGTAGCGCAGTTCTCACGAGTCCAGTGACGAGTGACGCGGCTGCACTGGGATGCGGACATATAAAACTTAGGCCTTTTCATTTAATGAATGATTTATACAGTATTCTCGGAGCGAAATAATCACTCTTGAAATACTGTAGTGCCTGGGACAGTCGGTTTTTAAATGTATGGTTGCCCAAACACATACGGCATTCTCACAACATAGTCAGCCTAGTCCAGAGGAATGAACTGGTCAATATGTCAGGGGCCAACCATGTGCGGGTTTCCTCACGATGTTTTCTTTCACCGTTAGAGTGTCCGTATAATGTACATGAGATCTGGAAAAGTCTCATTGGTACACGCTACAACCTGGGATTCGAACTTGCACTCTCTCGAGTGCGAACCAAACGGTCTACCCACTAGGCCACGGAGCTCTTTATACGGACATACCTATAGTAGTACCGACAATATTAGGGCAATGGTGACCACGGGCGCTGCAATATGTGGTCTAGCTAAGTTTAAAATATACAGATTGTTTTTTAGTCGGTGGCCAAACTTTCAAGTGTGAATATACCGACTCCTGAATATGCAACTTTTACTATGGAAATTGGAATCAACTTTCCTACTTGAAAAAATCTGCTATTTCCTACAAAAATGATATCTATGCCATAGCACTTACTTGATCTATAATTGACGAGTTCTGTAGTTCAGTGGCTAGCGCAGCGCGTTCTAGCACTCAAGCCGGAGCCCGGAGGTCGCGGGTTCGAATCCCGCCAGGGAACAAAAAAGTTTTCTGTGTTCCTGAGTCATAGATGTGTATTAAATATTATGTGTATTATATTATCTATACTAATATTATAAAGCTTTTGTTTGTTTGTTTGTTTGAAAGCGCTAATCTCGGGAACTACTGGTACGATCATTTTAGCGAAACTTTAACCGTTTCCGCAGCGTTGAGCGTACGCAGCAAAAGCTCTCAAAAGGAAAAAAAAACGATTTTGTAACATTCTTGATTGGTGCTCCGCTCGTATTGAACTTAGCATGATGTTATATAGCCTTAAGCCTTCCTCGATAAGTGGACTATCCAACACAAAAATAATTTTTCAATTCGTACCAGTAGTTCCTGAGTTAAGCGCGTTCAAACAAACAAACAAACTCTTCAGCTTTATTATATTACTAGCTGTTGCCCGCGACTTCGTCCGCGTCAACTGATCGCGCAATAATGCATTAATTTCGACCAAATTTAATTACGATAAAAAATGTTATAGTGAGTCAATCTTAAAAGATAGACATATACTGTCCCGGACATTTTTTTAGATCATTTAAATAGGAATAATTCTTTCATACATATATTTTGGGTATCTTGAACCGTTTACGCAGCGCACAAACGAAAGCTTTCAAATATGAAGAATTTCCCCCTTTTTTGCAACATTTTTCACTGATGCTTCGCTCCTATTGGTCGCAGCGTAATGTTATATAGACTAGTAAAATGGACTATCCAACACAAAAATAATTTTTCAATTCGATTAAGCAGTTCCTGAGATCAGCGCGTTCAAACAAACAACGGAAGCCCTCAAAGATGAATAATTTTCCCCGTTTTTTCCACATTTTCCACTGATTCTTTGCTCCTATTGGTCGCAGCGTGATGTTATATAGCCTAAAACTTTCCTTGATAAACGGAATATCGAACACAAAAGGAATTTTTCAATTCGAACCAGTAGTTCCCGAGATTAGCGCGTTCAAACAAACAAACAAACTCTTCAGCTTTATAATATTTGTATAGATGAGTATAGATTATTATGGTTCCGTTTGACGTCCAAAGATGAGAGTACATCGTCTTCTTTCCGCATGTGAGCCGCTAGATGTCGTTTACCGTCACAGATCAGCTCCCTGCGCTGCTCCCTCTTCCGGTAAGTCTGTGAACTAGATAAGCCACAAGCCGCCATATTTGATATAACTGATCATTGTTGCGTCGTTTTTGCTACCATGCAGTCGCTAAAAACAGACTTATTTAAGTTCAATTATAACTTAACTTTTATTTTAAAAATACTTTTAAAATTTCTTTATGAGTCTATTATAGTCGTGAAACCGTCACATTTCGTCATTTGAGTTCATTTATAGTATTCTTTATCGCAGTCGTAGCATCGGGTAGACGAAAATCACGCGATCGGGTAAAAAGTTCGTCGTTTAAACTCATTGTCGGCGGTTACTTCAGAAGCGCGTTCGCGGTAAGAAGCGTTTATAAGATTTGGACCGAAGCAAAGGTTTGCCGCAACATTTGGTGAGTCATGTCATTTCACGATTATGCGGTAATAATGATCAATTGCATGTGATCGTGACTAAAAAACCTGATTCGGTGACCTCCTATTACATTGTGAGAAACCAGAATAGTTTAGAAGTAATTAAAAACTATTTTTAAACTTTTTACGACTACCGCCATTTTTTTTCGAACGTAGACTATTATTTATATTTAGACATATCTCTTCAAGAAACCGCTATCTTTATATATTTCGAATAGTCATGCAATGTATTTATACGATTTCATTCTTAAATCGGATTTCCGTCCGTTATATAGAATGTTGTGTGCAGAGCCTGCAGACGCATGCTAGTTAAACGCAGGTAGTTAAAAATTAAAGCATAACCAAGCAGAGTTGTCGCTTTTCTACTGCAAAATGAACCTGTACGTACAGTTCTGTAGATATTTAATTCAAAATACAATATACTTATTACATATTTGATCGAAAATTAGATCGATGTTTGCATTCAAGGTTCAAATTTTCCAGACACCTTCAATACATTAGCGTCTTGACTGTTCGATTCCAACAATAGTTAAGTACGCCTGAAATACTTTTGCGACACATACCTAATGCAAAGAGAAAGCTCTAAAATACATGTTGGTCATAGATATCGAATACTTAACAAGCTATTGTTAGGTAGATAAAAAGTAGGCAAATATAAAGTGGGTACTCGTATAAAAATAAAAGTAGCGATCCAAGGGATTTCCCGAACCATCCTCACTTCTCAAAGACGAGGAAGAGGGGGAGGGGATAAAATAGATATGTTACAGTCAATGTGATTAAATAGCTATTATACATAATGACTGGTCATTATACATAATAACTATATTGTCTAGATAATGTGATAAATTAATCACTTTGTCCGGATATTATTCATAATAGCGGGCCAAAGTTAGCTAAAGTAATAAACACGATTCAACTTAGTGATGCAACAGAACTCTGCTTCTGCTTCCGCTTCCGCGGAAGTTCTGCATGTCTTTTCACTTTCGTTTCGGGAAAACGGAACCAACCTCGGATTATAATCCGAGGTTGGTCCCGTTTTCACTTAAGTGGTGACCTGATGATCACATAAGCTTTGATCAGAACTCCTCAGTCTTTAAATATACACGTTTGAAAATTTCGGCATTCAAACTCAAACTCAAACTCAAACTTAAGAACTGAGTTTAAAGAACTGCAAGCATAATATGCCACTATGTAACTTACAGTAATCATCATCGTCATCTTATTTTTACAAATATACAATACCTAATGGAAGCTTGGCGCGTATTCAATAATTATATATTCGATTGTTTATTTAAAACGTTAGTTAATAATTTAACATATATCACTAAAACCTTTCCAAGAGCATGTCAGGACATGTGTAAGGAGGGTTCCGTAACTATAAATGCGTAATATGCTTTTTTTTATTACTCCAAAAGTTACTGTCCGATTTGGATCACAATAATTTTCCTAAAGAGTTTTTAGCATGATCTATCAGCATGAAAATTTGCAAGTTTCTATCTCCTATAGTTTAAAAATGCTAGGGGGGGACCAACTTACAAACTATTATAGTTCGGAGGCCGATTACTCGAAAATGGTCAACTTTATAAAAAAGTAACGTATGAAACCTTGCCTTTATTTTAAAAGACCTATTCTACGATACCCCACACGATGGGGTAGAGTGAAAAAATATTTTTCATCCCCACTTCACATGTATAGAGAGCCCACCCCTAAAATATAAAATTATTATTTTTTTATGATCCCGAAACTGTGATCTATACACAATCTATAACTGCACAAAATTTTATCAATTTATATTCATAATTACAGGAGCTAGAGGCGCGGACAGACAGACAGACGGACAGAGCGAAACTATAAGGGTTACTTAAGTATTACGGAACCCTAAAAGGGGTAAAATTATTATAAAAAAAAATATTTCATTAAGTTAAATTACTTTATATAGATCACAATAAAATTGTATCTATGACAATGTTATTATAATAATTATAATAAACATTATAATTATTATTATATAAAGGCAGATTGAAATACAATTTTATAATCTTTTTTTATTACTTTATCCAATTCTTCGAAGATATTATATAAAATGGCCAGTCAATGTGATTAATTCTGTGTAATTTATCACTTTGTCTAAATTGAGTAGACATTATAAATAATGGCTGGATAGTATATATAATATCCGGATTTATTACTTTGGCTGTAACAGATATAACAACATATCCAGGAGATCGAGACTACAGATTTTTTTTGATGTTTTTTATTAGACTGATTACTCAATGGTTTATAATAAAACTTACGATACATTATATCTTTAGACACAGTACCTATATTATTCATATTTAGACAAATGATTGAATAATGTGTACAGTCGGTACCCTCACAGAAATTAGCCTATATTGACAAATCTTATTATTTTTGAAAATTCTACCTCTTTTTACTATTGTACAGTCAACGCCCTCACGATAATTACCATTCTCTTTCTTTTTAAAGAGGGTTAGAATACTATGTACAGTCGACGCCTGCTTTCTGTCTAACAATCTCGTTCTTTTTTAAAGAAAGTTAGAATATGTACAGTCGGTGCCCACACGAGTTTCCAATCTTGTTACTTTTGAACTGGAAGGCTTAAACTGTATTATGAACATAAAATGGACAGTACATACACCTTATTACTTAAACATCGATCTAGACGATAAAATACATTTCCTTTTGGAACAGTACATCTGACCAATACAATCAGGCTTAAATAATTTTAAAGATTTTGAGGAGATCTTATGCTGGGTGTCAATTACAAATGTAAGCAGCTTACCGCGCTTAGCGTATTAAATTTTGTTAGCATTTATAGCTATTGTCCACACAGTACTTACTACAATAGTTCAAGGCCATACAATTAGCTTCGTAACCTTCATCCCCTGCCGAGGAAGGTTGTTTCGCCGTACACTCACACGCCCCGAGAGCAATTTTATGGGATACAGTTTACTATACAAAGTCCCTGTTTAAAGTCAATAAGTACGGAAAATTAATTACAATTGTCAGTAGCTTACCGCGCTTAGCGTATTGAAATTTGTAAGCATTTGTTGGCCATTGTCCAGACAGACAGATCTTGGTTTGCACATGTACTCACTACAATAGTTCAAGGCCATACAATTAGCTTCGTGACCTTCATCCCCCGCCGAGGAAGGTTGTTTCGTCGTACACTCACACGCCTCGAGAGCAATTTTATGGGATACAGTTTACTATACAAATTCCCTGTTGAAAGTTAATAAGCACGGAAAATTAATTACAATTTACGGACTGCAGTCAGTAGCTGGTTCTTCAAGCAGGTCTTACGCCTCTTGGAGTATAATATCAGCAGCATTCGCGACAACTCCTGGTATAGTAGCATTGCCGTAGTCTGCAACGCCAGGCTTTTAACCCGCGAGTTTTCATGCTATTTGGTTTTCTCTCAATTTACATAAGACAGAATTAAAACCAAAAAGATACCGTAGAAGTACGCTATTCGGCATTTCTCACATCGCGAGTATCGAAGACGCGGACATACTGCGCGCTACATTATATTGACATTACATTACCATCCGTAAGACACTGTAGATTTACTAGGGCCTATGGAAGTCAGTGCAGTCAGCAGTTAATCGTTCAAATTGGTCCAGCCTCATAATGTTATACTTCTACCGTAATTTTACTTTGGGAATGATAACTTAACGACGCTTACATACAAAGTCAAGAGGTTTATGGCACACTTTTTATTACGAAGTTCCTATTGAAAACCATGATATCGAATACGTGCTATGCTATACATATGTTCTCTCTGCAGACTAAAGCTTCAGAGAAATTAAACTTACGAACTTACTTCGCAATACGAAGTTCTTGCCAAAAACTAAGATGCTGAGAATGCGATGTATTTTGCAGCTTATGACGTTTTATAAGGATTATCACAACACGAAGTTCCTTTTGAAAAGTAAGATAGAATGATGGGAATGATAACTTAACGACGATTACATACATAGTCAAGAAATTTATGGTACACAACACACGTTCTATTACGAATTTTCTATTGAAAACGAAGATATCGAATACGTTCTATGCCATACAGATGTAATCCCTCTGCAGTCGGCAGTTGGTCCCAAAAGCTACTGAGATACTGAGGACGTAATGCATTTTGCAGCTTATATCGGATTATTATAAGGAATTATTATTAGGATTATCAAAACACAAATTTCCTATTGAAAAGTAAGACACACATATACACGTGCACTATGCACTGTATATGTGCTACAGCTTATGGAGTCTTCTGTGCAGGCGGCGATTTGGTCCCTCAAGCAGGCCTTGCCTCTTAGGGTAATATGTATTTTACGTGCACATATGCACTGTATACGTGCTAAAGCATATAGTCTCCGGTGCAGCTGGCGGTTGGTCCCTCAAGCAGGTCTCGCCTCTTAGGGTTTATCAACTTCGCGACCTTCATCACCCACCCTGCGGGGAAGGTTGCTTGCCGAACGCTCGCACGCTACAGCTTCAGAGAAAGTGAACACTCATCGCAAAACGAAGTTCCTGTCAAAAAGTAACATACTGAAGACGGAATGCAGCCTATGGACATCTATTCTCCAGTTGCTGGTTGGTCACATAACCAGGTCTCACACTCTTGGAAAGGTACCAATGCGACACGATCGGTAATATAAACATGAACTTTCCTTTTTCTCATTTATTCTCAGGAGTTGGTCCACAGTTGCTGAGGTTCGTCTAGGTACCATAGTACATAGTACCTATACTATCGAGCTGTTATTTGTTCATAGAATCGAATGTGGCATTTTTTATTTAGCTCTGCGAGACGTTTTGAACATTGTAGTCAGTCCTTATCACCAGCCGGGCGTCTACAATATCGATGGTGGTCAACTTTCTCCCACCTAGGGCATGTATGAATTTGTATCTCAAAAACGCATAACGCGTCGTAATAAATTGTTTTTCATGCATCTAAATTTTTGCTCGTATTACATTATACCAAACTGCAAATACTAAGTGTAGAGTTAATCGTTGTCACTTTGTTGACTGGCGAGAACGCACACTTTGGAGTGCAATTCTTTTACACGAAACTAGTATCAGTTGTAATGGGAAATTATTATAATTCTATAGAATAAATTAAAAAAGGCGATTCAATTGTGGTGCTCTCAGAACAGAATTACTGCACCAACTAGGCCGATATGGGGAAGCATACACGATTACAATAATTGTGTTGTATGTAAAGCTATATTTCGGTCATTCTCCGATTCGACGTTCTTTGCCTAATTACCGTAACCTTTTTTATTTTTCACTGATTTGACTTAAACACATTAAAATATGAAGCAAATCAAAGATACGTATTCAATAATTAATGAGGCATGTAACAATTAATTGTGGTTTTCTAGATAATGAGACTTAAAAATTTTATGAGTATGGTAATTAGAAAAAAAGAATATTTAATGAAACGGTAATTAGAAAATATCATCAAGTTTATGTAAAAATGATATAATGAAATGATAATAACACACATTAATAATTGAAGTGATAGAATTAACGATGTCTTTCATAACTATAACCTACCAATAGTAAAAACAGACATTTTATCATTGCTATCATTTAATAAAAATTAGACACTTTTTTTGACATTTCTTTTGATTGCTGATACAAAATATAGTAATTTTAAAAGCTTTTATTTAACTTGCAATGTATGTTAGTTCGGGTGCAATCTAGTTAAGATTCCAATCTTGCTACTAATTTTAAAGCAGATATCTTCAACCGATTGTGCTGAAATTTTGTACACTCGTTTAGTTTGGATGACAATATTTAATTCGTTCTCGGCGTTGTTGAGCGGCAAGCCTTCTCTTTTCTTTAACTTCCTCTTTGGTCTTTTTGGGTTTTCCCATCCTATAAATTAAATAATTTGATGAATGGTAAGCATATAATATAGACATATTTACGGACAATGATAATAATAATCTACGAAAACCGCGGGAAAACTTTCCATTGGTACGACATCGCGGCTTCAGTTAGTAAACAAGTATTAATTTTTCATACAACGGTAATTATAAACATATGGTAATTAGTATACGGTAATTAGAAAACGATAGATTTTCTTAAAAATGTCGCAAACTGACACAGTATGCAAATACTAGCTTATTACAACATACGGAGGCCAAAGTACTGTCTCCATTTACATGATCAACTTGGGTCTATCTTAAAAAATCAAGTATTAAAATAAGAACAACGGTAATTAGAAAAGTTTTTAACCAAGGCTACGGTAATTATATACTCACGTGCTTCATTGGCGGTACACTAAAGTTAGAGACGTGCAACTGCTGATGGTCCTCGGTACACACGGAGGATACGCGACTCGTACGGTAGTGGTATGCCAAATACTTTTATTTAGGCATGTGCACCCGAGAACAGCAAATGTTACGGCAATTATAACTTTCGATTGGACATGCGATTACTTAATGATAATTAATTATAGACTGGTTCTATTGAGTCGATATTTTGTTATGCGATACAGGTTGCTTAATATAGTTTAAAACGTTGAATGGATCAAAGTAAATCTGTACGTTATAAAAATTACAAGCAAGTTTTAAGATAAAGTCGGTGTGCGCCGCGTGCCACGGTAATTAGAGAATAGAGGTTTTTTGAACATAATTTAATATAATTGAGTCTTAATTACTTAAAACAGAAGCCAATGTTTTTGTTTACAGCTAGATACGGATGCTATCTAACATATAAAAAATAATGCATGATTGAATATGATAAAATGACGGATTATACAAGCCCGGACACATAAAATTTGCTAATAGGAGAATGGCCGATTTATATTAACAGTACGCCTTGAAAGCTTAAGATTAGCATTCATGTTTGTAACTTATTCAAATTAGTCAACGGCTAAGATGGTTTACATCAACAAAATTTCATCTTAAAAAATTGAAAGCTCAAACAGTTTACAGATACACATCTCATAGATAAACTATTGTACTCATAAGTATTACTTGAGTCGTTTTTGTGATTCTTGTTACTAAAAGCATTATCACATTGTTGCATTATTTACAAGCCACCAGGAGATAACAAACACGTCTCTCATAAAGGACTTTGGACGTCAAACGGAACCATAATATAGAATTTTACCTTCCAATAAAATTGATATTATGTTCTAAGACGTCCAAAGTCCTGGTAAGGGCTTCCTGGTGTTCAGCCTCATCATTATGAGACTCTAACAATGATCAGTTATATCAAATATGGCGGCTTGTGGCTTATCTAGTTCACAGACTTACCGGAAGAGGGAGCAGCGCAGGGAGCTGATCTGTGACGGTAAACGACATCTAGCGGCTCACATGCGGAAAGAAGACGATGTACTCTCATAAAGGACTTTGGACGTCTTAGAACATAATATCAATTTTATTGGAAGGTAAAATTCTATATTATTATAGCTAGTAATAATATAAATTAATCTATATAATATGTAAACGTGTTAGTACAGCTAGTTCCTAGGCACTAACACAATAATTACAGGAAGATGTAATGTTCTATAAAGCTTTCGGCAGTCGGCACGGACATCGGATGTCTGCTGTGTTTGTAGAACGTCACTTCCCTCAGAACTCAGACGAACAAAAAAGTGAAGACAGAACTTTACCTATTAAATATGTAATAAAACCGGCCAAGTGCAACTGTGGGAGAGCCACGCTTCGGCATGAATGGGCCGGCTCGACCGAGTAAATACCACGGCCTCACAGAAAACCGGCGTGAAATAATGCTTGCGTTGTGTTTCGCCGAGTGAGTGACGTTACCGGAGGCCCATGGGGGATTGGGAATTTTAAGGACCAGAAACGCATGTCGCAGCATACCGTATTATTTTAACAAAAGTTGAATATCTCGCAAACGGATACCAAAATGCGTTTTAAAGTTGAATATTTCGCGAACCAAATATTTCAGAACTAAAGATAGGCTATGACGTACATTCGACGGATCAAAATATCTTCATACAAGAAAAAGTTACGCCATCTTGGTTTTCACCATACCTCAAATTACAGCCATCTTAATTTCTTTCTTCAAATGTCATAATGGCCCTAGAAACTCCATGTCTATGCGCAAACGGATACCGAAATCAAAAAATAATTGTCTTAGCAACCTCTCAATACTTTTCTCTCCTCCGAAAAAAGACTTACTTATCTAATGATACGGTATCATCGCTACCAGCCCAAACGATATCCTAAATATTTTATAGAACTCACGTTCATATTTGCTGGCACCAACATCAAAATTGAGAAGATTAAGTAGAGAAATAGTTAACATTTCAGCCAAATTTAAAAGCGGAATTATTTAGAAAATAAGTTTTATTTAACACTTTTTTGTGTATTTTTACTTTGGAAGTCGGTTTTATTTTTTGTTAAAAAATAATAATTTCACCCTTTTTGGTGATATATTTTGTTCAGTTATTGTTAATACATATTAAAGCGAAAATATACGTGGATGACGTCACAGATTCGGGCGTGGCCTAACACATCCCGCCGCGCCACCCGCATACACCCCGCTGCGCTAGCGATCTCCGCGTCGCGACTCAAGTTATAAATTGAGGAACGGCCCTTTTATACGACTTTAGGACTGATTTAAATGCAACTTGAAAATATTAATCCCACCAAAAACATTCTGTAAAAAACTAGCCAAGTCTTGATAGAGCTGCTTGTTTATCTCTAAAAAGTAGTGAAATCTAGACAAAGTCGTGCCAAGTCTAAGGTTCCTTACTGCGATTTCTTTATTATTATAGTAAATGTTGTGTGACTTGGCCGTTGAAGGGTACACAATGGTACAAAAGGGGCTCCATGACACCATTGCTCCAATACATGTGTTCTACAATCAACAACAGCCTAAAATGAGACACTACTCACTAGCGTCCAATTACCAATACCAGTATGGGCTATTATCTCGCTTAACAAACATAGGTAGTTACAACAGATATACATTACGTGTAAACAAAATTGACTTGTACCCACTTGTAACGTATAAAGAATGTTCAACGGCCAAGTCACACAACATTAACTATAATAATAAAGAAATCGCAGTAAGGAACCTTAGACTTGGCACGACTTTGTCTAGATTTCACTACTTTTTAGAGATAAACAAGCAGCTCTATCGAGACTTGGCTAGTTTTTTACAGAATGTTTTTGGTGGGATTTCACTTCTTTTTGTAGAAACGTGGGCATATTGATTTATTTTACTAGATTTCAGTGTAATTTGTTTATTTAATTTGTGTAATGATCGAGTACAATAAAGTTAATCGTTCGACTATTTCTTCTTGTAAACTTGTAAATATAAATATAAAAGCCAGTCTAGTCTTATCCAGAGTTTTTCTTTAATTTTGGAAGAAAGGGAGGCATTCGCCCAGCAGTGGAATGCTACGGACTAGATTAAATTAGAAGATGTGTCCCACTTCGCTAGGTTTTTGAAATGACAGTCGATTTTTTTATGTACCAATAGTAGAAGGGGGGCATAACCATATCTCTAATCAGCTGAAACCAGCTGAGGATTCTTCATCAGATACTTCAGACCTTCGATTTTTGACATCAAATGAAGCGGCCCACCACCATGTTGAATATTTTTTGTAAAGGCGGTATGTCGATCTCTAATAGTTTGGTTGGGCTCTTGTGTTTTCTAATCAGGGTCACCAGGTACTCCAGATGTTCGATTATCCTAGTTTTTATAGTTTTCCCTTTATGTGGCCATTAAACCCTAACTCTGTACCAAATTTCAGCTCTCTGAGTTCATGAGAAGTACTAGTTCTATTCTAATGATCATGAGTGAGTGACTGAGTGAGTGAGTGTCATAAATTCAAAACTTTGCTTTCGCTTAACTTCGGAACTAAATGACCTACAGACTTAAAATTTTGGATTTTAAGTATGTGATTATAGCTTACTAGATGACGAAAATTTCTGCGTTCTGGTCTTATCCAGAGCTCCTCAAATAGGGGCCTGAAAATGCGGCGAAATGGTTCCAGTAAATAATGGTACGGCAGTGTTTGCTTCGCGCTCGACTTGGCGGGGGCACTGCAGTGCCCCCAGATCGACGTTCTGGTCTTATCCAGAGGTTCTCAAATAGGGGCCTGAAATGCGGCGAAATGGTTCCGGTAAATAATGGTACGGCAGTGTTTGCTTCGCGCTTGACTTGGCGGGGGCACTGCCGTGCCCCCAGATCGACGTTCTGGTCTTATCCAGAGGTTCTCAAATAGGGGCCTGAAAATGCGGCGAAATGGTTCCAGTAAAGAATGGTATGACAGTGTTTGCTTCGCGCTTGACTTGGCGGGGGCACTGCCGTGCCCCCAGATCGACGTTCTGGTCTTATCCAGAGGTTCTCAAATAGGGGCCTGAAAATGCGGCGAAATGGTTCCAGTAAATAATGGTACGGCAGTGTTTGCTTCGCGCTCGACTTGGCGGGGGCACTGCAGTGCCCCCAGATCGACGTTCTGGTCTTATCCAGAGGTTCTCAAATAGGGGCCTGAAAATGCGGCGAAATGGTTACAGTAAAGAATGGTACGACAGTGTTTGCTTCGCGCTCGACTTGGCGGGGGCACTGCCGTGCCCCCAGATCGACGTTCTGGTCTTATCCAGAGGTTCTCAAATAGGGGCCTGAAAATGCGGCGAAATGGTTCCAGTAAATAATGGTACGGCAGTGTTTGCTTCGCGCTCGACTTGGCGGGGGCACTGCAGTGCCCCCAGATCGACGTTCTGGTCTTATCCAGAGGTTCTCAAATAGGGGCCTGAAAATGCGGCGAAATGGTTACAGTAAAGAATGGTACGACAGTGTTTGCTTCGCGCTCGACTTGGCGGGGGCACTGCCGTGCCCCCAGATCGACGTTCTGGTCTTATCCAGAGGTTATCAAATAGGGGCCTGAAAATGCGGCGAAATGGTTCCAGTAAAGCATGGTTCGGCAGTGTTTGCTTCGCGCTCGACTTGGCGGGGGCACTGCCGTGCCCCCAGATCGACGTTCTGGTCTTATCCAGAGGTTCTCAAATAGGGGCCTGAAAATGCGGCGAAATGGTTCCAGTAAAGAATGGTACGGCAGTGTTTGCTTCGCGCTCGACTTGGCGGGGCACTGCCGTGCCCCAAGATCGATTATCCTAGTTTTTATAGTTTTCCCTTTATGTGGCCAATAAACCCTAACTCTGTACCAAATTTCAGCTCTCTGAGTTTATGGGAAGTACTAGTTCTATTTTGATGATCATGAGTGAGTGTATAAGTGAGTGAGTGAGTGAGTGAGTGAGTGTCATAAATGCGAAACTTTGCTTTCGCTTAACTTCGGAACTAAATGAACTACAGACTTGAAATTTTGGATTTTAAGTATGTGATTATAGCTTACTGGATGACGAAAATTTCTGCGTTCTGGTCTTATCCAGAGGTTCTCAAATAGGGGCCTGAAAATGCGGCGAAATGGTTCCAGTAAAGGATGGTACGGCAGTGTTTGCTTCGCGCTCGACTTGGCGGGGGCACTGCCGTGCCCCCAGATTTATTTCTGGTCTGGGAGCAAAGAAA
Organism: Glaucopsyche alexis; assembly: GCA_905404095.1. Classification (NCBI taxonomy): domain Eukaryota; kingdom Metazoa; phylum Arthropoda; class Insecta; order Lepidoptera; family Lycaenidae; genus Glaucopsyche; species Glaucopsyche alexis. Next base: position 2,862,048 of record FR990060.1, read on the forward strand.
AAACGTAGAATGTATTAGCCGCTTCTCCTTCTTTTGTAGAAAAAAAGCGCCCGCGCACGCACCGCTTACGAATATTTTCACAAAATAATAGTTATTTATGTATTTTTTGAAAACAAAACGGTATTTCGAAAAACCCAACGATGAAATGTTAGATACTAATAAAACACAATTTTTCGTGCACATTTTCCACTATATTACGATATAATTATAAATTTTTATAAATAATACGACTGGTTTCGAATTAAATCATCATCAGGTGTAGAAATGTTAGATAAATATATTGTTACGTGTTGGGGTTCGAAGGATTTGGAGAGAAAGACCTGCTGACTCTTTTGAAGACTTTATTCACTAGCACTAGGTCTAACACAAAGCACTAACGGTGTCCTTAAGTCGTAGCCAAGTTGTGGGTTTCACTCCTGGTATCATCACATCACTAGTATTCACATCGTTATCGCCCGTTTCGCTGTTCAACTCGAACTCCCGATCACTAGTTTTCGCTTGTATCGCCTGTATCGCTTCGACGGAAGCTCAAAAAGAACTCGACTCGCTCGCATTCTTCCGACGTATTTATACCGGTCGATACGAGTCCCAGACGTCTCCAGAAGGTTCCCGAGTCGCTTGACCGAGTTGGATTTATTCCGGAAGATTCGCACAGTAGCGCCATCTAGTACTGAGTAGACGGTTTCACGTTGTCCCTGTTCACACCAAGTGGTTTCATTAGTTGACGCTAGATGGCGCTGTCTCTTTTTGTTGTTCGTAACACTGCCATGGTACCACTTTGAATGACCCTCTTGACACCCAGATGACCTTCTGATACGCCATCATGCATTTCACGGAGAACATCGGGCACTCTCGTTCTTGGGACAATTATCTGAAGATGGAACTCTCTGCCGTTATTTCCGGTAGGGTATTCCGTTTATCAGACTGTCCCATTGCGCCCAGTACGCCTTAGTGATAGCGCCAGTGGGTGCAACTTCACTCCAGATTAGTTTTACGTCGCCCCGTTTCTTGCACGTGACGATGTGTCGAAGGTTGTCATCTCTTTCTTGAGCCTCCCTCATAGCATCATCCTCCCAGAGATCCAAAGGATTTGAGCAGGCGGGGCCCGGTGGGCGGGGCCAGTGGGCGGGGCTTGGCCCACAGCGGGCGGAGCCTGAGGGGCGTGGTCAGTGGGCGAAGCTTGGTCCCCAGGGGTCGCACCTCTCCGCCAGGGGTCGCACCTCTCCGCCAGGGGTCGCACCTCTCCGCCAGGGGTCGCACCTCTCGGCCAGGGGCCGCTCCTCTCGGCCAGGGGTCGCTCCTCTCGGCCAGGGGTCGCACCTCTCCGCCAGGGGTCGCACCTCTCCGCCAGGGGTCGCACCTCTCGGCCAGGGGTCGCACCTCTCGGCCAGAGGTCGCACCTCTCCGCAAGGGGTCGCACGTCTCCGCCAGGGGTCGCACGTCTCCGCCAGGGGTCGCACCTCTACGCCAGGGGTCGCACCTCTACGCCAGGGGTCGCACCTCTCCGCCAGGGGTCGCACCTCTCCGCCAGGGGTCGCACCTCTCGGCCAGGGGTCGCACGTCTCCGCCAGGGGTCGCACCTCTACGCCAGGGGTCGCACTTCTCCGCCAGGGGTCGCACCTCTCCGCCAGGGGTCGCACCTCTCCGCCAGGGGTCGCACCTCTCGGCCAGGGGTCGCACGTCTCGGCCAGGGGTCGCACGTCTCCGCCAGTGGTCGCACGTCTCCGCCAGTGGTCGCACCTCTCTGCCAGGACTGCTCCTCCCGTCGCACTTCTTGAAATCTTCTCGCGGAGTCAATGGCATCTCCAAATCTCACTTCCGACACCAGTTGTTACGTGTTGGGGTTCGAAGATTTGGAGAAAAAGACCTGCTGACTCCTTTAAAGACTTTATTTACTAGCACACACACACTATTAAAGCACTAGGTCCAACATTAAACACTAAGTCCAAACACTAAGCACTAAGTCCAAACACTAGTATTCACATCATTATCGCCCGTTTCGCTGTTCAACTCGAACTCCCGATCACTAGTTTTCGCTTGTATCGCCCGTATCGCTTCGACGGAAGCTCAAAAAGAACTCGACTCGCTCGCATTCTTCCGACGTATTTATACCGGTCGATACGAGTCCCAGACGTCTCCAGAAGGTTCCCGAGTCGCTTGACCGAGTTGGATTTATTCCGGAAGATTCGCACAGTAGCGCCATCTAGTACTGAGTAGACGGTTTCACGTTGTCCCTGTTCACACCAAGTGGTTTCATTAGTTGACGCTAGATGGCGCTGTCTCTTTATGTTGTTCGTAACAATATTCTTCACATTTTCGTAAAAGAACCATTTTTATAGCCGTATTAGGTAAGTAGTACGTAGATAGAAAAAGAAATCTGAAAACAGGGCTACTTAATTTTAATTTATTTAATATTAATCTTCGTCTTATTAAAAAGATTAACGATGATATTAAAGATGAAGGATTGAAGTGTGAAATGTATATATTTTTTAATTTTTTTATTCCCATTTTTCGGAGTTTTTGAGACTCAAACTGAGCGATTTTTAAGCTTTAGGGGCTATTTGCGCCTTAAGAACGTCTGAAACAAACGATCGAGTATAAGTATATAGGTAATTGAATACGCGCCAAGCTTACATTAGGTACCTATTGTTAATAAGATGATGATAATGATTTCTGTAAGTTACAAAGTGGCATATGCTTAGAGTTCTTTAAACAATGCCGAAATTTCCAAACGAATATATTTAAAGACTGAGGAGTTCTGTTCAGTGCTTTTGCATCCAGGGTACACCTTGGTACAACATCTTATTTTTTGGTAGCATATGCTTGTGTTACGTCAGTAAAAGTCAAAATCACTATATGTGTCGATATAAATTTCGAGGAGTTCCCTCGATTCGATTCCTCATGGATCGCATCATCAGGTTTCCACTTTAGTGACTAAAGGACCAATATCGAAATTCGAATTAAACCCTTTACAACAACAAAAGAATTTTGCAAATAGGTCCATAAACGGCAGAGTGATGTTCAAAGATCTCCATGTTAGTAGGTATAAACGAGAAGTACCTTTTATATCATCATAATGTACCTAATGATGTATGGTGTGATAGTGGTGGTGATGATGATGATTACCCTAATTGACATGGTGGCATATGCTTGCAGTTCTTTATACAACGCCGAAATCCCCAAACATGTATCTATAAGTAGTCAGGAGTTCTGTTCTGTACCTTTGGATCCAGGGTATACTTTGGAGCAAAATCTTACTTTTTGGTAGCATATGCTTGGACTGCTTCAGAAAAAATCGAAATCACCATATCTGCCGTTCTCAAACTAAAAGGCGGTTAAATGACAAAAAGAGTTTTTGAGGTAGAGCTAAAAAACACGAGATTATTTTGAAAATAATCCCGCGTTTTTTAGCTCTACCTAAAAAATATTTTTGTCATTTAACCGCCTTTTAGTTTGAGGACGGCAGATATGTGTCCATACTCCATATAAATTTTGAGGAGTTCCCTCGACCCCTCATGGATCCCATCATCAGATCACCACTTTTTTGAAAACGGATCAAAAAAGAATCATCAAAATCGGTTCATAAACGACGAAGTTATCCGCGAACAAACATAAAAAAAGCATAATATTATATACGGTCGAATTCAGAAACCTCCTCGGTCCTCCTTTTTGGAAGTCGTTTAAAAAGTACTTTCAACACATTTAGGTAGGTACAATCCTATATTGTTGAGATTTCTCTCAGATACTGTGCGCAGTTTCGTTTGACTGCTGACGAACATCATAACGCTATCAAGCTGTCTACAAAGTTTACCGATAACTTTTTACACACCGTCGCCTGCCGGTGTTTTGGCAGCTGTGTGTATGCTGTGGCTCATCTCAGGAACTTGACGATGAATATATTGATTATTGACACGCCGCGCGCGCCGCTTATGTATTCGAGCATTGAGTCGATTCAGCGGCCTAAGGTATTGTTTTTTTTATAATAACTATTGGCCTTTTTTTTAATTGTTCGTAATCAATGATTTCAAAACTAAGGATATGGGCTCTATCGTATCTACATTTGACAGAACATGTCTTATTCATGTCTTCACACAAGAAAAAGTTACGCTATCTTGATTTCACCACACCTCAAATGTCAAAATGGCACCAAACAACTTCAAAAGTGAGGCAATTTAAGAGGGAACGGTTTTTATTTCTATATGCCACTTAAATACCTACGTCTATCTATATCTACGTCTGTTTGTAATGATATGTAGGTAATATTATGTTGTTGATGATACATTTTATTGTTGACTACCTAGCATTAATTGCCTGCGGCTTCGCCCGCAAGAAATTAGCTTTTAAACTTTCATCCCCTATTTTACCCCCCTTGGGGATTGAATTTTGAAAAATCCTTCCTTAGTGGATGCCTACGTCACAGTGTAATAAAGAGATACAGTGGTCCAACGCGTTTGAAGTCGCGCGAAATGCCGCTTTTGTGTAGGTATTCGTCATTGCTGCAGGGTTGTCACAATAATGTGTTTTATTATAATCTGTTCTACATTTTGTGTAGGTATTCGTAGTGTGTGTATGTAGAGTACTAGGAATAAAACAAAAAAAAAATATATATAGAAGTATTAATGAAGAGTTTTATTATAAAAAATACAAATGCGTATACAAAAGCTCAGGGTTAGCATGATATATATCAATTGATATTTATGCTTGATATATTATATCAAAATTGATATTTATATTTAAAAATGTAAAAGAATGTTTTAAATGTAAAAAATCTTACATCAACACAGGTCTTATTTTCCGAGAGTTTCACAACCCTAGGTCATCAAAAACTTGCTATTTGACACGACATTAACTAATCATAGCCGTCGACGCAGCTTGTAACGGCTTATGACACCCACGTGACCCCCTGTTTTTCGGAAGAAAATTCCTTGTTTGTTATTATACTATTGTTATACCATTTATACCATGTGTCAAATTAATTCGACTGATAAAATTAATACACTTTTTTTTCTTCTGGTTATAAACAAAAGTCATTTTATGGTTTTATGGTTTTTTTAAATTGATTCTCAAAAGTATCTATCGTTGATTTTTAATCGATTTGAAAACTTTTAATATCAATAATAAATAAATGAGTTTAATTTTACTTCCCTATCTTCAAATTATCAGACATACAAATTATTTCGATTCAACTATTACGAAAAAACATATCAGAGTACCTATGAGATTTGTATGTAATTTTGAAAATATCAAAAAATCAAAAATATCGGATATATATATAATCAAAGATATCTGATATTTTGATATTTATTATAAATATCGGATATTTACGAACCCTGCAAAAGCTACAAATGCGAAACTGAAAGGTATTTTCGACATTTGGATTTACTAGTTTTTAGATTGCGATTGTTGAATTTGACGATGTAGTTAGTAAATTCTCATACGTAGATACAATTTTACTAAAAATTCTTACGGGAAACCTCCGGGAAACATGCGCATGGTTTTGTATTAAAATTAATCTTCTTTAGCTGTTCATATAATTGACCATTGTAAATAAGTACCTACATACAACTCAAACGAAACACTGTCGCAAACCACTTAAAACAATCAAATTAAAAAGCGTCAACCCCGGCTGACGTGTCCCAAGCGAGTGTATGGCAGCTTGGGCTCGCTACCGCCCTTCTCTCACCCCGCACGCCCCGCACGATTGCTCTGTCTAGACGTGTCCGTTGGACGACTGTAGGTAATAGTTCTATAGGCTGTGCCTACGTTATATGAGAAATACGTAGGTATGCAAAATTTCAAAATTCTAGCCTTAATGATTTGGCCTGTGTGAACATACATTAGTCTATCAGCTTTGCCTTTTGTATAATTATTACTAGACGTTGCCCGCGACTTCGTGCGCGCTAAAGTTAATTTCGCAGAAACCGTAAATTTTTCCGCAATAAAAAGTAGCCTATATCCTTTCCCGTGGTCACTTCTTCGTCTGTGCCAAATTTCATCAAAATCTGTCCTGTAGTTTCGGAGCTTTTCCTCTTTATTATATTAGTACATAAATAGATATAGATGATATAAATTATAGGACTTATGGAAACTTTCCGCCGTAGCATACCTAATTCGGCGCGATGAGCGCAAGAGAGACGAGAAGGTGTCTTGACACAACACGATTGTCACCAGTCCTTTTGGTTGGATGCTCTAAGCCAGTCCTAGCCCCTAGGACAGTGTCGCACTTAGGTACACCTTCTCGAGTGTCGCGTGGGCCACAAAACACAGAATTAGGTAGGTACTAGGTAGGTACATAACTCAAATCGACTTGGTTGCTTCGCGTCGTCGGACATTTTTGTCAACACATCTAACATGAAGGGTCATCTCGTATCTTGTATAATAAATCCCCGTTAAGAGATTATTTAATTAGTTAAGCAGCGCCACTAAATGTGTCATACAAGTTACAACATAATTAGGTGGCTGGTGGGTGAATCTCGAAAACATACATTTTTATTGGTCATTTTTGTGGTTTTTATTTTATTTAATATCTTTGGACGCTTACATATCACGTCAATCTGGTCCCGTGGTAAGTTCTCGTAGAACTTGTGTTACGTACGGGTGCCGGTCGTCCTTTTTAAAAACCTAAGATATTTAAAACCTTCATTTTATTTCCCAATAATATTTTACTAGATACTCTTAAAATACCTACATCTAGGTAGTATTAAGCTTCTTGGAGACTAGTGACTACTAATATATACGCAGTATTTGTTCAGATAATCACGATTTTATAAACACTGTCGCTGAGGACAGTGACGGCATCGTGACAATAATGATTTTGTTGCAAAGTAGAATGAGGATGTACTGAGAACAATGACTTTTGTAAATGATATCTTATACTTTCACCCCCTTACTAATAAACGTTGGACAAGTGGTAAAAAGCTAAGCTATTTATATACCCCCTTACTTACTAATAAACGTTGTATAAGCTTTGAATAGTTAAACAGTGTTTTGTTCACATCACACAAGTGACATGTTTAATTCGATAGTAGGAAACAAAACACTGTGTAACTATTATAAGCTTATACAACGTTTATTAGTAAGTAAGGGGGTATATAAATAGCTTAGCTTTTTACCACTTGTCCATATTGAAACGACTTATTTATGTAAGGGTTAAGAAAAACACAAAATGTTTTTTAAATAATTTTATTTTAAGAGATTACAGTAACTGAGATCAATTAATAAAAATTAAGCTTCTACGTACAATCGCACACAATTCGTTGCATTATAATTTATAACTTTGTCGACAAAAAATTAAAATGGCTCTTTATTGATATGTTATTGACAAAAATATTTTTAAAAGCACACTCCTACATATTGAAATTACAATAGATTATATAGGTAGGTACTAGGTAGGTACATACAAATTCCTATTTATTTATTTTTTTATGTTTTTGTGTGCGATTGCAGTTCTAAGTATGTCTAAACATCTACACGGAAGCTTATAAGTATTTGTACCGTGTTGAAGCTACGAAAGCTATAAGTACACTTTGGTACACAGCATTGTACCTACTTTAACGGCTTAACCACTTATTTAAACTGTAGATAGTAGTAGTTTAACTGTGGTAGCTTCCAAATACATAATTCAAGCCACATTAGACAATTTTTTTGGTCTCTCTTCAAACTAAAAATCCGTGCAGCAAAAAAAACTAGTAGGTACCTAGTAAAAGTTGAACTTTAAATAAACTAAAGTGCCATACTTACCGTCCAGCCTGCAAATCCAGCACCCATACTACTAATCGTCTTTAGAGTCAAAAGTGTCAATCACTTTTTTTAATTTTTGCATAAAAGCCTGGAGCAATATTAACAGTCGGTGTTGCTACAAGTCCGCTTCAAGGTCGTGGCATTGGATTTTCAGGATGGACCGTGAGTAAGGCACTTTATGATCAAATAGGTATAAAAACATTATCGCCGCTTTCTAAACTTTATATCCTCTCTCAGTCTTCAAGTCATACACTTTGACCTTTTCTTTTGTTCTTTATCTTCATACTCTCGACTACAACTTTTCTTTAAAAATTCTGCCTAATTTTTGATCGGAATAAGCAGGTATTTTTAGAAAGCACAACATTGATCATTACTTACTTATTATTTTTAATTTAAAAAAGTATTTATACGGTCTATGATGCTCTATGGTACGGAATTTCCACGGATTTTCCTGACTTTCTTCATCAACAGATTGTAAAAATAACTTCTCAGTGCAAATAAATATTTAAATCAATGTAGGTACTGAATGTTTTGTTATTGCTTACATACCTAACATTCATAAGCTTCAATTTATTTTAAAATATTAAAAAACTATGACTAGCATTTTATTCTATAACAAAAATTACAGGGTATTGTCACTTAAAATTAAGGCGTTTTTCAACCTTTCCGATATTCTTTGTCGAACGTTCTTCTTTGTGTACATAAATAAATATTTTAATTAGTTTTTTCAATAAAATCATTTCAATACAATTTATTCCAATTTCCAACACAATTTTACTTAAGTACTACTTAAGGTACCTACCTACTTATTGCACAATAATAAATATATTTGCATTGTTTGAAGTAAGTAAATGCGTTGAAAACGAAATTTAGGTTTTAATTTATTTTACTTTCTCTGTAGGTACCTATTTTGCTTCTTCGTTAATTAATTCAAATTTAAAAATTTGAAATTCGAACAAGAATATTCTTAGAGGATTCTCTCAACTCAATGTTACATACAGATACAGATACGTTTCGTTTTGAATCTGATAATAAGTTTTGCCTCGAAACTACACACACCTTTACTGTAGGAAGTTTTTTAATAAGCTACCCTCATTTCGGAAAGCGTAACGACGTACACAATATTAAGTACTATCACGACTGCAAAGTGATGACTCGTATGATAGTAGTGGTGACGTATGTGACTATGTTCCTCCCGCTGGGCGTGGGCTACCGCTCGTCCACCGTTGGGCTGCTGGGCAACCCCTTACTGAGCTCGGACAGGGAGCTTGCGCGCTTCATGCTAGCGAGGAAACATACTGTTAGAATATAGACATTCGAAGAACATAGTGAGTCCACATCGCAGTTGATTCATTTTACTAAATACTCTCTTAATGCGACATCTAATTTGTAAACACATCAAAATATAGCATGTACCTATCTATGCTGTGGGTTTTACACTAATAGCGTTTTCGAGATCTAAAACTACCATGTGGTAGTCGAAAACATACGGAAATAGCCGAATGTGTATTCAATGCGCATTTAGAATCATCTATCTCCAATCTTCACGGAATAAATAAGCCAATAAAATAAGGATGTCACTTTTTAAGGCAGAAAACACGGGATCCGCCCTTAAATATTTATAGGTACTATTCTGATTTTAGTATTTGTTATATATGGCGATAGAAATAGGTTCATCGTCAATTTGGAGATTACTAATATTATTAGATAGTTACTAATAGCCCAACTAGCAAACTTGCTTTATAATGCTACAATAAGCTATTTTTCTTTGCTATAAAAGTTTATTTAACATTTATAAAATAGTAAATGGGCCGCAAATTGTAAGGACTAAATCGTTGAGAACGTTTTATAGTTAACATGTAAGAGGATCCCGTTTTTATCCTTTGTTTACAGAACCTTAAAAAAGAAGTGAAAATCACAGGATTTGTTTGGCTACTCCTGTAGCTACTTGTTCGACTGACCTGTCCGGGAGAGTTTTATATCTCGAAAACGCTTATAAGAAAAGGTGCTCTACAAAAATCAACTGCGGTGTGGATTTTTAGACTTTGCCCATGTAACAAACCTCTCCGGGTCAGTGAAGTCTACGTCAGGCGGCAGGGTGGCGGAATGGCGGCCGGCTAGCCGGTGGAAAAGCCTCACGGAGGACCGCCTCAACGACTCCCGAAGTTTCGTGAAACTCGCGCTCCGCGACACCTTGCCCGAGCCCTGCCCCGTGTTATGCAATTTACACTCCACTCCATAGACAAGATGTGACAAATAAAAATAAAAAAGAATGCATCTTAACATAAATCTCGAAAATCAAAATAAAAATTGTTCTATTGTTCGAAATTTAAATTAGATTTATTTTTGAATTACACTGTGTAGGTGGCACTTTTGCCGCCAAAATAGATGTTTGACGTTTTAATTTTTTTATTGCAATTGAACGAATCTTTTGACAAAATATATTTTCCTTAAAAAAATAATTTTATATGAGTAAAAAATAATAATGTTGATGATTCCACATGCATCTACCTCTAACAGCGAAAGCCGTTTGATGTGTTTGCCTAATGCCACTATGCTTTACATTTATAAAAATATAAATACTAAATACGGAACTTCTTGATAATAAGACTTGGAGAAAATCATTCGGTGTGCTATAGCACAAATTTTACAAGTTATTTAAATAATCTGTATTTGTTTGAAATATTTGCATAATTTTATCGTACACACATAAATTATGAATACATAAATACTATCAAATAAATACCTTATATGTATGTTTCTAAACAAATATTGATAAAAAATTGTGTAATATGTTGTTGGGCTATAAATTGCATAACACTGTAGACCTCACCCTCTCACACTCAAACCAAACAAATAAAACAAAACGAGGTGATATATAAATATTTATTAACAATTAAAAATTAATGTGATCGAGACATTATTCAAAAATTTAAAAAATGGGATTGTGTACGGAGATTCATATTCAAATTTGTGTTCAATTCCCAAAATCATACCCGAGCAGCACCTCATATAAAAATCAATGCAATAAAAAATATATCTTCATCCAGTATCTCTTATATAAAGCTTAGATATTCTACATTGGAATGAGTTTAAGCATAATATTAGTTAAACATAAAAACAAAACAATAATACGCGTACTCGGTACGCAGGGCAAATGAAACTTCTGTGATAGATAGAAAAAATACTGCAATTTTTGCCTCTGATCTCTGGCGACTTCTCAAAATATCTCTTACACTTTAATAAATTAAAATTTCGATCATCTTCAGATAAAAATAATAATTTTGGAATAATAGCACCCCCACTACTACGACAAAAAATACTGAATACAAACTTTTATACTAACCAAAGAAGTTTCACTTCGCAAACAAGTGGTGTGCAAAGTAAAAACCGACATGCATAAATAATGCACTCAAGTCTATAAAACGATATTTGTGAACAAATAAAAAAATACTTGTTAAGCATGCAACAGTAAAACCAGCCGTAGCGAAGGGCCCAGTTATATAAAAGGGCCAAAAAATTACTAATATTGAAAAAATCTCATAAATAGGGCCCGGCTGGGTCTTCGAAGACCCGACTGACATTCAAGTATCTACGCCACATAAAACCACAACAATAAATGCATAATATTCATTAACAATAAATTTAGCACGAGCGACGAGCACATTTTAGTTAATACAATATTTAAAATATAACTAAAAATTGCAATATAGAAAGTAACAAGTATTAGTATTACTTGATACAATATAACTTCAATAATATTATACATAAATAAAATAATATAAAACAAAAATAATTTGATAATAATTTATCTATAAGTAGGTACAAAAATCAATTAATACGCACTAAAAATTTGAAGTCTAAAGTTAAATATAGAGTACCTATTGTAAGTGCTTTCGTTGGCTTTTATAGAATTAAATTTATAGGTAAGATAAGCGGCTAACTTCACACTATTAACTAGCACACGCGTTTGACTCTAAATACCCTTTCAAGTTATTTTAATATGTAGTTACGAATAAACAAAATATATATTTTAAAAATAAAAACATGATTTTTATTTAAAATTCTTTTTAAATCAAAATTTATAAAATGTAACTCAGCCGCACCAAAACGTCATGATGTTAAAAGCGATTCAAAAAACAATTCGCACCGTCAGTGTTGCCAACATTATAAAATATACATATCTATCTCTCGAAAGGACGGTATCCATGCTTTGATCTCCTTCGTTATATTTTTTTCATTTTCTTTTTTCTCTTAAAATTAATATCGTTCGCATGCTAATAATTTATTCTAAGCTACTCGGCTCACCGTTTTGTATTAAATAGTCACAAGTTTATATAAAAAAAAAAACTAAAAAAATACAAAATGGCGGGCCAAATTTGAGTGTGAGACATGAATGGTCCTCGAGTATGTTGAGCGACTCAGCCGAGGAGCATTCACATTGAAGCGAAATAGTGCTTAAACATAGTTCCTAAGTTTTAGTTCTTAGTCTAGACTACTGGTGCGGCGTGTTCCCGGTGTTGATACCTAACGCGTTAAACAGTTTGGATTTAAGGTTCATTCGCGGCTCACTCGCCTGGTTCGTGCCCTATAAATAAAAGAAAAAAAAATAAGCAAACAAAAAGAAAAGCGCAAAATACCATAAAAATGTTTTACATTCTTGCCAACTTTGACCAAATAAATTTCCCTCCAAAAATCCCCGTGTTTACTATGGATGTGCAGAAACATAAAAAAAGTATGGCAAGACTGCAAACCAAAACATAATATTCTAATGAAAAGGCACAAACTCAAACAATATTGTACCATCAACTGAAATGATAAATATTATGTGATATTATGTATGTGTATGTGAGGTTTATTTTACAACCTACTTAGTTATACTTACATAAATGATATTTATATGATATTATAATTATTTAAAATACAGCCAAATGTGCAATATAATGTGTAAGAAAGAAAGAAATTTTATACCCTATTAGTGAAAATTAATACCTATAAGAAGAGCTTTTTACACGAAAATAACGAAATGAATGGACCACACGCTGCCCCGCACTATAATTTATGGTATAAGATATTTTGTACAGATGCATTTAATGTTGTTGAAATGACAATCATAAACCAGCTGAAAAACGTGAAATTTGACAAAACATGAAAAACGAAAGCATGCCATCTAGAGGGAAAAAGTGAAACATTAAATGTGCAAATGTGCGATAAAAGAAAAAATGATTAGACCTTGAACGAATAGCGTGAAATGCTGAGAGGATTCAAATCTGTTATTCTAATATATCGAAAAGTCTTGTTATTATAAAAAGTAAAAAACGTGGAAACAAATAGCTGTCTTTAAAACTGTCTATCTGTACTTAATCCTTTAATAAATAACAAAAACTTTTCAATCGTCCTAAGCAACAGATTTGAACCCACACCGATCCCTTTTCGGCATTCGGCCAAGCACACCGACACACACACATCACAGAATAAATGGAAACAGAAGGCAAGCTCATATTATGTATCTCACTTATCGTACCTACGCTCGCGGCGTCACGATCTCTTGAAAAGCTTGGGCGCTTAGATAATGTAGCAATAATGAAACGATAACGAAGCGAGAAAATATGAAAAAAGACATAATATAGGATTTACAAATTTCATCGTTATGTCACGTGGTCAATCTCGTACATGTTATTCTACTCGAACTTTGTTATCGTTTCGATATAATTGTACATAGTCTAAGCCCCCTGAGCTGAGTTCGAGTATTTGTCACTACTCGCTGCGAATAAGTTAACTACAACTTGTTTGCCACTAGGGGCGTTGTTTCGATGCTTACAAATGAGGACTATCGCATATGGATTCGCCGCTAGGGGCGCTTGTGTAGCGTGAGGACTCCGAAATGTCAAATGTTACTGTTTGCGGCTTGGCTACGCGGGTTTATTTCTATTTATATTACTGTTGCGAATATTTAGCAATACGTTAGATTAATTTTGACAAAGTTACGGATAAATTAATGTAAGTGCTTTAGAATCGGAGCTAAGAAAAAAATCTGCCTTTTTTCGAGCAAAAAGGGACTGCGTAAGTCGTAACACTGTGGCGTGGCCATGCGTGTTCTATTTTATTAAATATGATTCACAGCCGTACTTTAGAACCTCACTCTACAGTGCGCTACTTGGTGAGACAAAAAACGATAGTCCTCATTGTAGTAACTTCTTCACGAGTAGGGTCAAAAAGTCGCACTCGGCACATTGTTCCACAGCGTTTTACGTTTCAAATTATCGTGTATGTCGGTGAGCAATCTCTATGTGCGAGTTGTGCGAGCGCGGACTATTTAAGACTTGTCTTCTGTCTCCATCCACCCTGTACACACACACGTACACACAGACCTCGTCGGGCTCCTGGCTGACCTCCATGGAGTCGCGGCCGCCGCGGCCCCGCGCGCGCGACTGTTTCACGATGTCCAACGCCTACACGCGGGAAATTTCCACATCAACACTAATTTCACTCTAAAATACTAGACCAATATGTTGGACCATTCGTAATATTTTGCTAATTACTAAACATTTTACATCATACTTGTTGTGTCTTGAATCGTGTATCAATCTAAAATGCGCCAATCCAATCAATTTCGTGTCATTTGTGGCAAGATTTTATGATAATGTTCGGTGAAAAAGTATTTAAAAGTACAGGTAGATACATAGCTGTTTTACAAAGTAAATAATATACTTATGGTAAATATGAATATTTTGGCACTAATATAGCACTGAACAGATTGTATCTTTAGTCTATTCGAGTCAAGAAAGCAGTAAATCATGCGTACAAAATATGTCAAAACGGCTTACTTTAATTGATTAATGTGAATACAGCATATACGTCATTGGTTAACGTTGACATTTTACGCATGATTCACTGCCTTCTTAACGCGAATAGACAATAATAATAATTGTAATATAGTTGAATGTGGTGTGACTTACGTGAGGTTGCTGGCAGCGTGCAATCCAAACATAGTATCAAGTTATACAGTATAGTGCTCAATACAATACAAATGAAGTCATTGAAAATCTTATTGGATCCCTGATTTTTAAATAATATACTGCCTGCTTTAGACGAAAGTACTAATATTTAAATTTTATCAGGACCAAACAAGTTTCTGGCATGAGCTAGCATCAACAGTTGATTCTAGACATATAATACTTTGGAGTCAAAATGTACAGTAAGAATGTATAAAAAGATATGTTATATAAAATGCTACAAGAGATTGGTCAAAATAAAAATTATAATAACTATTTACTAGTAATACTTAAGTAAGAAATATATTGTAAGCTTATGTCAACGACAAAACAACAAGTAGAAGAAAATATAAAAATGGAAGAGGAAAAAATAGGAAACACTAAATATTGAACTAAAGTTTTCTCTGATGGCTAGCCGCACACACACCATATTGTTATTGACAATAAAGCTCATATTGACAATAATATTCCTTGTGTACGGGCCATATTGCCGTTTATTTTGTATGTGTTCACTAGTATTGACAAATTTATTCTGGCAATAATATTGCACGTGTGCGGCTAGCCAATATTTTTAATGGTTAAGTTTGTGCTTTTTAAAATTCACTCGTAGATTTGTGAACTCATCTAATAATAATTTGCAAATAAAAAAATGTCTAAATAACCTTCTCCTTTTGGATGTTCGTTTAAAAATAATACATCTGAGTTAATAATAATAATTGATTGATTTGGATTTAAAGTTAGTGTTGTACAAACTTCAAGTAAAAGTATGTTGCACAATCCTACCACATATTCCCCCTTACTAATAAAAATATTTATCCAGTATATAAGCAATACAATGTTTTGTCCTTGTCTTATGCGTTAGAAAAATCGCTTGAATGTTGACAGACAAGGACAAAACATTGTATTGCTTATCTAAACTTGGCCTTTACATCCGTTAATGGATGATTTATACAGTACTCTCCGAGCGAAGTAACCACTCTTGAAATACTGTAGTGCCTGGAACAGTCTGTTTTTAGGGTTCCGTAATACTTAAGGAACCCTTATAGTTTCGCTCTGTCCGTCTGTCCGTCTGTCTGTCTGTCTGTCTGTCTGTCCGCGCCTCTAGCGCCTGTAATTATGAATATAAATTGATGAAATTTGGTGCAGTTATAGATTGTGTGATCACGGTTTCGGGATCACAAAAAATAATAATTTTATATTTTAGGGGTGGCTCTCCATACATGTGAAGTGGGGATGAAAAATATTTTTTCACTCTACCCCATCGTGTGGGGTATCGTAGAATAGGTCTTTTAAAATAAAGGCAACGTTTCATACGTTACTTTTTTATAAAGTTGACCATTTTCGAGTAATCGGCCTCCAAAGTAGCTTGTAAGTTGGTCCCCCCCTAGCATTTTAAACTATAGTAGATAGAAACTTGCAAATTTATATGCTGATAGATCATGCTAAAAACTCTTTAGGAAAATTATTGTGAACCAAATCGGACAGTAACTTTTGGAGTTATTAAAAAAAGCATATTACGCGTTTATAGTTACGGAACCCTCCTTAGACATGTCCTGACATGCTCTTGGTTAGGTTATTAAATCTATGGTTGCCCAAACACATACGGCATTCTCATAACACAGTCCGCCTAGTCCAGAGTAATGAACTGGTCAATACGTCTGGGGCCAACCATGTGCGGGTTTCCTCACGATGTTTTCCTTCACCGTTAGAGCGTCCGTATAATGTACTTGAGATCTGAAAAAGTCTCATTGGTACACGCCACAACCTGGGATTTGAACCTGCACTCTCTCGAGTGCGAACTAAACGGTCTACCCACTAGGCCACGGAGCTTTTCTATTGGATAAATATTTTTATTAGTAAGGGGGTCTATATATAAATGTGAAAGATGTGTTTGTAGTCGTGTTTGTTTCTGTCGCTCTATATAAAGTAAGCAACGACGAAACTTCCGAATAAGCTATATCGGATAGCTTATTCGTTAGAAGATTATGAAACAGTCTTTAAGTACAGTAAAATTATGTTATAAACTGAACATGTCAATATCATAGTATAGTGGTGACATTTTAATTGCGTATTTTCGGTGTATTCTGGTTCTACTTTCATGATTGTTAATCGCAATATTACATTTTGGATAAAAATTTTGGATAAAATATTTTTTTGTTTTCTTGTGTGTACGACGCACACGTGTGTACACGTATCTTACGTGCCCGTACGTTTGTTTGGCGTTCGTGTACCTTATGCGTGCGTCAACGTGTGTGCACGTAAAATATTCGTGCGAATATGAATAGGTTCATATTTTTGGCGTCCGTATGCGTTAGCATGTGTGCACGTTAATTGCGTACATAATATAAAGTTTGGTAAAATCAATTACGGAAACTTTGGAGACGTGATTTACTGCTTGTGTAAAGACGTTTACGCAAAAAAAACTGAAACTCGTGGAAAAAAAATTATACAAAAGTATATTATATTACAGCAAGAAATTAAATCTATTGCATTAGGTCGACCGCACGCGAACAGCTGTTCAGATATGAACTCGAATGACCTTTCCCGGTGTATGTAATATGCATAGACTAATGATTGGTCTCGCTGGGCGCTCTACTAGACCGAGCCGACGTGCTTGTCAAATACACACTAAATACTAAGCCGAGGTCGGCTTACACGAGCCAGTCATATTGAAAGCTTTGACAGTTGTACATCCCGAATATTTTATTACATTTTAGTTAAAATTGGAAACAAGATGCCATGTTGTGTAGTGAAACTATGTAAAAACAATACGACCAGAAATAAAGAAGGACACTGGGATCACATATCATCAGTAATTATCGTATAAATTCGAAATTTCAACATAAAATTACGTAAACTCAAAACGCCATTCAGTGTTGCCGCGTTTTGTAAGAATCAAGTTCCCCGGAGTTGATAATTTTATGATGTGATTTTATAATCGTCATTGTATTTATTATAATCTAATAAGCTACAATGAAATAAATTATATCTTTGGTATTTCATTTACCTTATTTAATTTTATTGTGATTCTTCAGGATTCTTCCCATGAAACTAAATAACTATTCGAAAAATACAGATCAAAAATACGAAAAAAATTAAAACGTCACAGTCTTACTAAATATTAAAAATGTAAAAGTTTGTGAGGATGTATGGATGGATGTTTGTTACTCTTTTACGCAAAAACTACTAAACGGGTTTTGATGAAATTTGGTATGGTAGTAGTTTAGGCTCTGGATCTTATGCCGAAAAAGTACAGTGTTCCCGCGGGATATTCGATAGTATATTTACGCGGGCGGAACCGCGGGTAACAGCTAGTTAAATATTATATTATTACTAGATGTTGCACGCGATCCCGTTGTAACCGTACATTTTGCCGCGATAAAAAGTGGTAGAGATGCTTCCCCGTGGTCTAATCTATAATATCTGTACCAAATTTTATCACAATCGGTCCAGTAGTTTCGGAGCCTATTCAATGCAAACAAACAAACTTTTCCTCTTTATTATATTAGTATAGATGTGTAATATTAGTATCGTACTATCTGCCTCGATGCACGTTATTCTGTCTTGATTAATAAATAAATAAAAATTAGACCTAATCATTTGTTTACATATAACCTACCATTTTTCTAAAGAAGAATTCGGGTGGAGCCGCGTCAAAAGCTAGTTTTAACTTACCTGAATTTATAACCAATAATTATAGACTAGAGCATAAGATATTTTTTCCCGTCAAATCAGGCAAAAGTTGAGTAGCTGGCGTCACAATTTTTCACGCACACTAGAATTTGTCACATGTAAGTCAATTGTCACTTTACACACTACAATAATTTGTGGCCGCATTCACAAGGTCATCTCAAGTCATTCTATGTGAGTGCTCTATCTAGTTGAGCACCCAGCGAGACTAATCATTCATCTATGGTAATATGTATCACTGTCTTGCAAAACAATTTTAAATTGTATAATTTATTTTCCACGAGTTTCAATTTTTTTTTTGCCTAAACGTCTTTATACACGCAGTAAATCACGTCCCCAAAGTTTCCGTAATTGATTTTACCAAACCCTATATACGTGTATTTTGGGTGTGTGTACGTTTATTTCAGCGTTCATGTACATTAGTTTGTGTATGCTCGTTGCTCACCTCCTTGCGGCTCCTGAGCGCGCAGTCCTCTAAGGTTTCAGCGGCCTCGTACTTGCCCTGGCGGCGGTACAGCGCACCGAGGTTCTTCAGCGTGGTCGTCACAGTTGGCGAGTCCACCTGAAATAAATCACGACCTATGATGTCTGCCAGCTAAATTATTCACTACATTTTACGACACGAAAGAGTTATTATGTTTTTATTTATACAAAATCTTCCTTTGCTTAAAGAAATGGATTCATGAGTATTTTTACAAAAACTTTGAAGACCATATAATTTTTTGTGGACAAATATCAGACATTTCGATGTGAATTGCAACTTTAGAGATACTGTTTGTCTTCGGATGACTAACTTCTGAGTACAGCCTTACTCGCGATAGATTTAATAGAGAAAATTTATATTTTCCAAATCTGCAATACGTCGTATGGACTACGAAATGAATAAAATGAACGAATGAAACATACATACGACTTAACACATACCGAAGATTTGACTACATAAATGAAATAAAATAAAATAATATTTAGGTGTTTTTACCTTGGCAGCCTTATGCCACCCACCGTACTCGCCGTAGGGCGTGTTCTCCTTCTGTAGGTGTTTGTTCTCTTCCCTCTCCTCTGCTACCTGCCAGATTGGCTTGTTGTCACCTATGATACAATAATCCATTAATATATATATTTATAACAAATTAGGGGCCATCCACATATTATTACGTCACGCAAAATTTAGACTTTTTGAACCCCTACCCCCCCATGTCACGCTTTTTAGTATCCCTGTACCTGTATTTAACATGTACTGTCACACTTTGTATGACCCCCCCCCCCTCAGGTGTGACGTAATATGTGGATGGACCCTTAAGTGTTCCTTCATATTATGTAGAAGTAACATAAACGTATAGGTATTTAAAGCGTTATTGAATATATAATTTAATCATCACAAGCAGAGAAACCATGGTCTAGGCTCTAGTTTGTGTTATTATTGTCATAATAATCTCGTAAGTTAAACAAAATAGTATGAAATTGTTTTCTTTAAGTTTTCTAAAGGCTTACGACAACGTTTCCTCTGTGCGACCAGCCAGATAAACCACAAACACGAATATAAACATAATTAAGCATTTATTTTTTATACTAAAGCTATATGTGACACAAGTTAGGAAGGTGTGACACAAAAAAGTAAAGAACAAAATGTAATTAAAAAAAAATTAAACAAAAAATATATAATTGGCGCCTTTCTTACCTGTGCCACACTTAAATAATCCAAACTTGTGTCACTCACCTATTTTAGAAGGAAACACCACGATTCTGTTTGCATCGACTTTACACAAGGGTATCAATAAAAAAATAATAAAAAAACTAAGTAATACATTTAATAAAATCACATAATCTATAAAATTCATTTCTAAAATACATAAACATTCAAAATTCTACTATTCTAATAGTATTCATTTATTCATAACACTATAAAAAATCCCGATAATTATCACTACATTACTAATAAACGCTGTATAAGCTTTAAATAGTTATACAGTGTTATGTTCCCGTCACACAAGTGACGTTTTTAATTCGATTGAGGAAGACAAAACACTGTGTAACTATTCAAAGCTTATACAGCGTTTATTAGTAAGGGGGAAGTAGTATAGGTTTGTTACAGTATTATGAATATGCGGATAGGTGTGCATTTTCGTGCGGTGGGCCAAGTTGGGCCAAGCACTTGACTGAGCAAAGCGTGATCGAGACTTTAAAATTGCACTTAAAAACATTCTTAATACGTAAAATATTTCTTATGAATAAATGGAAAACTTTCGATTTAGTAACCTTATAACATATAATATTATTTAATAAAAATATATAACTTTAGTCAAATTGATTGTCAATAAAAGTAGAAACAGTTCTCATAGACTTAAAACACGGCAAAACAGTCTTAAATTACCGTAGGAACTATTAGTTTCGAGGTATTTAAACTATATTGTATCAATAATAAAATTAAAATTTGTAAATATACCTATAACATTTCATTTTTTTTCATCTAATAAAATTGACAATATTTTTTTCATCGAATATAAAAGTTTCTACTGTAATAAAATAAAAAATACTTTGGCAAAGGCACTTCTATGGCAAACAGGCAAGCGGTGAATATCTATAATCTATATATCTATCTACTATTATAATAACTCACAACCATACTTTTTACCTTATTGAAAAGGTAACAGTGATTGTAAAAACATTTGTCGGTCTTGATAGTATGAAACATACATTTCATATACAAGATTTTCACATATAAACATCACAATATACCACTATATTATATCACAAATATTGGAAATCTAATGAATATATTAACTAACTTGGCTCTGTTAAAAATAAACAATTGATTTTAATTATCTGGGAGACATGTAAATTATTCTGATATTAAAAATGTGGTAACCATGTTTAAATCACAGAATATTAAATAGTAAATTCATTTTAAAACATCCATATTCCACAGGAAAGATATAAATCTTAAAAATATAAAAAAATATATAAGAAAATGATAGGTATGCCAAATATTCATGCCTAATAGCTGCTAGCCATATTATCTAAAATTCTAAACAATTCTACGATCTACTTCTACAAAAACATTCGAGTATCAAATGCATAAAGAGATCTAATACATAAAACATAAAATCCTACATAATCTATAAGCATTACATATTAAAAATATTATTTGATATAACTTTTTGTTTCAATAGATTTATTTTTCTATTTACTGTCAGATGGGACAAGACAGTCTTATTAGATAAAGGTAGAAATTTATTTCATCTAAGAAGTGTGTTCCTCATGACCTAGGAAAAATGGTAATAAGGTGCCTATTGCCCCATCTGACATTACCTAATAATGGAGTGAAACTTATTAATTATTAAGTGTCCTACTTTAAGCCTCCTTAGGTCCCTACAAAGGGAATAAAATTAGGAATGTAGTCGATACAAACATTATTCTTGAGGTATATTTCCAAGGGGATCAGGATGTATGTTATTTTTTGGGTTTTTTTAAAGATGCTATATACTCTGAAATGGCAAATAAAATAAGGTTCAAATAAGCAAAACACAAAAATGTGCAAATCAGTTCAGTCGGAGTACAATGCTACAAATATTTGATTTTTCTATTTAAGTTTCAAGAATCTTATCTATAAAAATATTACTTAAATTACATAATAATACTTATTTATAAATTCCCTAAATTACGCTTCATATGTACTCTTTTGATCACGTCTTATAAATTATATTAAAAAAGAAAAAAAAATTAACAAAATAAACTTGAGTACCGAATGAACTATCTCTATTTAACTATTATATTATTGTTATGTAATCATGGAGAATAGAGGTAAGGAGAACCATCTCGTGTATTAAAGTGTCCGATGAAAGTGAGCAATATAAGATGGCGCTATAGTAGCATGTGGACGAATTTTAAAAAGAGCGCCACAAAATGGCCATAAATTATTAGAGTAACTAACCAATAACTTTTACGTGGTAAAGCCATGCTTCGGCACGAATGGGCCGGCTCGACCGGAGAAATACCACTGGCTCACAGAAAACCGGCGTGAAACAGCGTTTGCGCTGTGTTTCGCCGAGTGAGTGAGTTTACCGGAGGCCCAATCCCCTTCCCTATTCCCTTCCCTACCCTCCCCTATTACCCTATTACCTCTTAAAAGGCCGGCAACGCACTTGCAGCTCTTCTGATGCTGCGAGTGTCCATGGGCGACGGAAGTTGCTTTCCATCAGGTGACCCGTTTGCTCGTTTGCCCCCATATTTCATAAAATAAAAAAAAACTAACTTTCAAATAACTTCACTCCATTTCTTATTGCTAACTTCATATCATACTCTCTTCTGACTCTAGCGCCATTATGGCCAGTTTTGGAACTATTATTTGGTTACTTTTGTCGGACATTTTTTAGCTCTTCTGCTCTAGAGAGACGGACCTCCTTACCTCTTTTCTCCATGTATGTAATACACAAGTCACTCACCGTCGATTGTGCCGAACTCCCTCTCGTGCGCTCGCGTTAGGACCTGTTTGTATAGTGTTTCCGCTTCTTTGTATTTGCCCTGTAAATTATTTGTCGTTAATTTTAATTATATTTATCAATATTTTTTCTTGTTTATTGTTATAAAACTTCGATAATCTTTTCGAAAAAGTAATATTATTATTAGCAAAATATACAGAAGGGAATATGCAAAAAATATAAAATTGACTTAAAACATAATATGACACTTGAATGAAAAATAAAAGAAATGGCGAAAAAATCGCCAATATCTCTTAAATAACCTAACCAAGAGCATGTCAGGACATGTCTAAGGAGGGTTCCGTAACTATAAACGCGTAATATGCTTTTTTTTTAATTACTCCAAAAGTTACTGTCCGATTTGGTTCAAAATAGTTTTCCTAAAGAGTTTTTAGCGTGATCTATCCGCATGAAAATTTTCAAGTTTCTATCTCCTATAGTTTAAAAATGCTAGGGGGGGGACCAACTTACAAAGTACTTTGGAGGCCGATTACTCGAAAATGGTCAACTTTATAAAAAAGTAACATATGAAACCTTGCCTTTATTTTAAAAGACCTATTCTACGATACCCCACACGATGGGGTAGAGTGAAAAAATATTTTTCATCCCCACTTCACATGTATGGAGAGCCACCCTTAAAATATAAAATTATTATTTTTTTATGATCCCGAAACCGTGATCTATACACAATCTATAACTGAACCAAATTTCATCAATTTATATTCATAATTACAGGAGCTAGAGGCGCGGACAGACAGACAGACAGACAGACAGACAGACAGACAGACAGACAGACAGACGGACAGAGCGAAACTATAAGGGTTCCTTAAGTATTACGGAACCCTAAAAATGAGCAATGGCATGACGGATGATGGGCGACCGCCCGGGGCGCTGGATAAAAAGGGGCGCTGCTGCAGGCGTACTTTTATTTTATAATTCTCTAAATTTAAAGTACTCAAACGACTACCAATGAGGAATTTTACAATTTTTTTTTTATAAATTCTAAAATTATAGTAAAATAAAATAAACATTTGATAGAATTATCAAAATGTCTCTAGAAATAAAAAAGTTATGGGACTTTGAATTTGCGTAATCGTGACGTCACTAAGCCCGAATAAGATAAATTACGCCCCACTTTTTCAGCCCTTAGGAGTAGAATTTTAGAAAATCTCTTTGTCGTATCGTATGCAGTGCCGTAAATAGGGCGGTGCCACCGGTGCCCAGGCACAGGGCGTAGACTCTAGGGGGCGCAAAAATGGCCAGACCAGGCCACCATTTTGGTGAAATTTGGTAAGGTAGTAGTTTAGGTTCTGGATTAGAACATAGGCTACTTTTTATCCCGAAAAAGTGCAGTGTTCCCGAGGAATACTATATTTACGCGGGCGGAGCCGCGGGCAACAGCTAGTTTTTAATAACTCTCTCCCACACCGATCTCGGTGACGGTGGCCGGTTTTATTGAAACCAGGCCAGTTACGCGGGAGTAATTTTATAGTGCCCAAGTGTGTGCGCAGTACACAAGAGCACTCTCTCTTCCTTTTACTCTCGTAACCCAGTGGGACGGAAGACCGACACGACTGGCGAGAGATCAGGCGCAGGACCGACTTTTTACATGCCCATCCGACGCATGGATCATCTTTCTTGTCAGACAATCAGGTGATCAGCCTGCATTGTCCTAACCAAACTGGGAAACAACATTTTTCTTTCCCATGTGGGAATCGAACCCACGACCTCCGAGTCGAGAGCCAATGCTCGAACCACTTGACCACGGAGGCTTTTAATACTATCTGGCTCGCTCAATTCAGCTAATGATTTTAATACAAATATTAATTTCAGCTAATGATTTTCAATGTGTGAAAACTCGTAGATATGGATATTCAAAATAAGTTAACACTAGATGTTGCCCGTGACTTCGTGCGCTAAGTTAATTTCGCAGAAACCGTAAATTTTTCCGCGATAAAAAATAGCCTATGTCCTTCCCCTTGGTCTATTCTACATGTGTGCCAAATTTCATCATAATCGGTGCATAGGCGTAGTTTCGGAGCCTATGCAATGCAAAGAAACAAACAAACAATCAAACAAACAAACTTTTCCTCTTTATTATATAAGTTTAGATAATAGTACCTACATAACTAAATTTCAAAGTACACAAAGCCTTCCAGAAATTCCCTCAACTTCAATGATCCATTTCTCAGTCATTTATTGATCGATTCCAAAATTTTTTGCAGAGATTGATTAGTTTTGGTGTATATTTTATTATTATCACACTGGATATTCTCGTAAACACTAGTCACTACAGTCTTACCTGTTTGAGGTAGCAGGAGGCGAGGTTGTTCTTGGTCTTGGCGACGTTGGGGTCGTCGGGCCCGAGCTTGGTCTCGTAGATCTCGAGCGCCCGCTGGTAGTACTGCTCCACCTCCTCGTATTTGTTCTGCGTGATTATTGAGTTGTTACCTTGGGAGTTGGGTGTGATCAGGGTGGTGATGGGGACGTTTTGCACCGAGAATATGCGAGAGGAATGGCGCTGAAGGAAGTAATTTTTACTCCTCTTTTACACGCGAAGAACATACACGTGGTCTAGTCAATAGATTTCTGTGGATGTGATAAACCACAGCCAATTACAGATAATAATTTGTTTTAAAATTAAGACTTTAATTTCTGGTCTGAAATCAAAAAATCTTTTCAGGCCGTGTCGTTTCACAGATTAAAGAAAGAGTTTTAAACAATAAAGTTAAATATTTGCAATAAAGTGTTTTTATATTGTATTGTAAAAATATATGCTAAAATTATGAATCACTGAATGCATTTAAGCACACAGACAGGGGCGTAGCTACCAGTGTATCAGCCGTATTAATTATATGGAGACCCTATCAAAACTATTTTTGATACGGGGCCCCTTAAGGCTCGCTACGCTACCGCAACCTTTAGGCTCTACACACACGTATACGACAATATGCCGCTGTGCGAGCGTACCTGGTTCTGGCACAGGAGCGCGAGGTTGTTGAGCTGCTTGGCGACGTCGGGGTGGTCGCGGCCCAGCACGGCCTCCCGGATACACAACGCACGCTTGCACAGCGGCTCCGCCTCCCTGTATTTACCTGAAACGTTACAAAAGTACGTTGAAAAGTGTGTTTCATTTCAGTGAAGCAAAAAATCTCCCATCCTATACAACGCGTCGAGGGCAACCGATCAGATAAAATCGCTAGATTAAAACGCTGAGTTATTACAGCGCATGAAGTGGTTCTGCTGTAAATAAAACGCGTTCGTTACGCGAACAGCGTTAACGTTAAACGAGCAGTGGGAAAAATTTATTGGTCTGGTAAACTCAGTGTATATCTAATCAAATGTTGATAGATCGCGTATCCTGGTCATATGTTACTGTGAAAAGGCTTTAATGGTCAGGAGACCATGCAACAATATTCAAGGCCACAGACAACCCTGACCATAGACAATTTAATTGACGTTACCTCTCTTGCCATAAAGCACGGCGAGGTTGTTGAGCGTGGCGGCGACGGCGGGATGGTTCTCGCCGAACGTCTTCTCGCGGATGGACAGCGCGTCGTTCAGCAGGTTAGCGGCCTCTTTGTATTGGACCATAGACAATGCAGTTCACGTTACCTCTCTTGCCATAGAGCACGGCGAGGTTGTTGAGCGTGGCGGCGACGGCGGGATGGTTCTCGCCGAGCGTCTTCTCGCGGATGGACAGCGCGTCGTTCAGCAGGTTAGCGGCCTCTTTGTATTGGACCATAGACAATGCAGTTGACGTTACCTCTCTTGCCATAGAGCACGGCGAGGTTGTTGAGCGTGGCGGCGACGGCGGGATGGTTCTCGCCGAGCGTCTTCTCGCGGATGGACAGCTCGTCGTTCAGCAGGTTGGCGGCCTCATTGTATTGGACCATAGACAATGCAGTTGACGTTACCTCTCTTGCCATAGAGCACGGCGAGGTTGTTGAGCGTGGCGGCGACGGCGGGATGGTTCTCGCCGAGCGTCTTCTCGCGGATGGACAGCGCGTCGTTCAGCAGGTTAGCGGCCTCTTTGTATTTGTTCTGGTCCCTGTGTATAGATAAGGAATAATGATTTTGTGTACATATCAGAAGTTATATTTAGCACAGTAGCGACATCTGGGTAAACTTGGCCTGAAGGCTAATTCCAGTAATTAAAAACATTCAAATCGCAGTATGACTCCACTCCCGTTATACTTTGTCTCAATCGCACGCGTAGTTTGACGCGAGCGCTTACGCGACAGCTTCACTTCATACTGAAGCCACACTGCAATTTAACAATTTTTAATGACGAATTGGCCCTCTGATGCCTTCTCCAGATCAACAATAGATCTTACCTGTACACCAAAGCCAGTATATTCAACATAGTGGCGACATCCGGGTGGTCGTGGCCCGACGTCTTCTCCAGGTCCTCCAAGGCCTGCTTGCAGAGCGGCACCGCGACCTCGTAGCGGCCTTGCGACGCGTACTGGATGACCAGGTTGTGGAGCGTGCGCAGGCGCGCGGGGATCTCGTAGCCCGCGTTCACCTGCTGGGCGAACTGCGACGGGGGGGTTGGTGACATGGCTGAAAGAATAATCAAGAGTTATAGATATACAAAAAGAAAAATGACAACAGAGTGCTAAGATTAGATATATCTACACTAATATTATAAAGAGGAAAACTTTGTTTGTATGTTTGTTTGTTTGTTTGTTTGGTTGTAATGAATAGGCTCAAAAAGTACTGGACCGATTTCAAAAATTATTTAAAAATCTTGATTTTTTTTTGGACTACATTTAAACGCGTTTATTTTACTCATGCTATTAATCCTTATCAAAATAAATAATTTTATCACTAAGTACAGTTTATGTAGATAATATTTGGTCTTTGAATGATTAAAATTGGACGTTTGGTTTTGAAGTTATGGCGAAATTAAAATATTACGATTTCTGCTCCACGGCCCGTTGCGAAGTAGGCGTCACCAAGGCGGGGGTGTGCGTGCGGGAGGGAGTTTAGATCTATGAGGTAGGATTAGTATCAGTATTGTACCCATAGATTATACAGATATATACATTGTACCCGTGCGAAGCCGGGGCGGGTCGCTAGTACAAAAATAAAAGTGACAACCACAACAACCAGAAATATTCGAAATAAGCATATACTTGATGTACTAGTGACTAGACTAAGTAAAGAATTCGTTTAAAGGCCAATGTATACTCGTACACTTATAAAATAGAATCCCAGAAAACATTCAAAATTTTTTAAACAAATAAATTTAAAATGTAGTCATGGTCTTTGACATTGTGAGCTAAACCTGTAAACGTAATGATTTCATGAATGACAGCACACCTTGGGAATAAGATATACCCCTGCATGGGTACTTCTATATAGGTACTACTTTACTCATGTAGTTTTAGACACAACGTTGTTAAATACTTTTGATAAGAGATGGCCCCGTGCGAGTTTCTTATGCCGGTTTTTCTCGCCGAGCTAGTTTCCGAACCGGTGGTAGGCATCATGTAGACTGACGTTCAGAAAGTGTATAAAAATACCAACTGAGTGTGTCCGCTGAGCGAGTTTACAAAAGTAACACTAGACGTCATATTATGTGTCTTTCTTTAATTATTATCTCTTTATCAATTATTATTATTTAAATTGGAAATATCATAATATCTATTAAGTAAAATATGTATTTGCTTTCCTACGCTATCGAATTGGATTTTGTCTGTAATGGTAGTTGTATGTCTGTTAAATAAATAAATAAATAAATAAACTATGAAAAAATGGCTTTGACTTATAATTATTAAGATAGTACTTTCATTCTAATGGAATAGCTTGAGCAAAGTGCCCACACCGTATGCACACTCATTTACGGAATACAATAACTGAAATAATTTTATATTATACTTTACGATAAATCTAAAATTATCAAATAAATATCGCGTACTTATATGAAAGTGTTCCCAAAGAGTGTTACGATATTCCCTAACGAACGTTACATAAACGTAACCCCAACGCGGATGTAACAATGATACTGTCCGGCTGTTGACATCGATATCTATTGCTCTGTGCTCATATACGACATCCAATTACATTTAAAAAAACACATTTATTTTCTTACCACAGATTACATAACCTATCTATCTGTAACTGTTTGTTAGAAACATCAAATTTGTATCGCGAAATACAGGCCTGCCCGCAGCTCAACACCTCTATTATGTCACTGTCGTACTTGCTGCAGAAGATATACTGTACTAGTACTACACTCACACTTGTTGTTCCTGTTGTCGTCGTGGTCGTCGTCGGGGAACAGGTCGACCATGGGATCGTCGCGCTTGTTGTCCGCCTGCCCGCGGCTCTCCGCCTCTTCCGTTATGTCGCTGTCGTACTTGCTGCAGGAGATAAAAATGAGTCAGCGTTTATGTATATAAATATGAATGTAAATTGACATGCAGTTTCGTCGAAAGCATAGTAAATTGTAAAAAAGTGGTGTGTTATTATTATGAAAAGAGAGAAGCTACTTTACAGTAAATAATCATTATTCGCATCCGTGATTCGTTTAAAGTAGCATGAAACAAATTTGCAAAACAAACCAAGCAACCCTTTGATTATATTAGCACCTTCACTCTTTTCAAGATCTATCCTACCGACTGCGCCGATTAGGCTTATGCCGCACTCACCGTATGGAGGCCATGAAGTCCAAGTGCTTGTTCTCCTCCTCCAGTTGGCTCACGCGCTGCTCGGACGCCTGCAGCCGCTGCTGTGCCGCCGCCAGCTCGTCGCGCAGCCACGCGTTCTCCTGGCACAGCCGCCGCACTTGAGTGCGGAGCTTCTGTTTCTCGGCCTCTACGGATTGCAGGTGCGAGGCTAGGGCCATCATCACCTGAAAAAATATAACGATGGAACTTATTTTTTTGGGCAACATAGCCAGCAAGTATAAACTAATTTGACAATTTGCAGACATAGAAAATTAATTTACACTTATGATAAATATTAAATTTTATAATAATAAATTGTACTTAGTTGCAGGATCTTAGAGCAATTAATATAGCAACAGTCGACAGAGCAACAAATAGCAAAACATACTCTAAATGAGTCCAAACCCCACACGTCCTCCAGTTCAACAACCCAAAGAGCTCGCTAATGGGGAGATGGGGCCTGATTGAGAGCTGAAGCACATTCGCATGACGTGTCAAAACGAAATACTTAAACTGTGTTTGAAGGGTTTGAAAGGGTTTAAAATATTTTTTTACTTTTGCTTCACTGGGATAGCCAAGTGTAAGTAATTGTTTTGTAAATATCATTAATGGCCTTATTATCTGTTTCAAGTGAATTAAGTGCGTCCTTTAGATACACACTTCTTTTAGTGGGGCATGAAGTAATATTTTAAAGGAACAGGCTATTGAGATCGAGCTGATTCGATTCTCGATTGTGGTTTAAACTCACTGATGGAAGAATAAATATTTTTATAATATTTATTAAGACTAGCTGTTTTCCGCGGCTCCGACCGCGTAAATATACTATCGAATATCCCGCGGGAACATCGTACTTTTCCGGGATAAAAAGTAGCCTATGTTTAATCCAGAGCCTAAACTACTACCATACCAAATTTCATCAAAATCAGTTCAGTAGTTTTTGCGTGAAAGAGGAACAAACATACATCCATCCATTCATCCATCCATCCATACATACATCCTCACAAACTTTCACATTTATAATATTAGTAAGATAGAAAGGATATTATGATATACGATGATGAAGTTCCGATTTGCAAACGCGTTACTGCTATATAATGACGGTAATTTATTTGATTTACGTCTAGAAATCCAATGAACTAAAAATATTTCCTTTTAAAGGTATGTTTATGAATGACCAGCCGAATACCATGGGCTTACAGAAAACCGGAGTGAAAAAACGAGTGTGTTATATTTCTCCCTTTGGCCAGAGACGCGATGAGCTGGAAGTTAAAAACCGGCAACGCACGTGTGTCTAATCTGGTTTTGCATTGTAAATGTCACCGTAAAATTGTAAAAACCGTTAGATTGTAATATTACTAGAGATATTATAAAAAATCGACAGATTGTCAAATAAATATTTCCCGTTACAATAGGGAATATGCATAAAATATAAAAATAGCTTAAAACATAATAATATGATACTAGACTGAATTATTATTTTTAAACAAAAAATTAAACCGACTTCCAAAGTAAAAATACACAAAAAAGTATGAAATAAAACTTAATCTCTAAATAATTCCCCTTTCAAATTCGGCTAAAATTTTTACCATTTCTCTACTCAATCTTCTTAATTTTGAAATCGGTACCAGCCCAAACAATATCCTACAATATTTTATAGAACTTACGTTCATATTTGCTGGTACCGACTTCAAAATTAATAAGATTGAGTAGAGAAACAGTAAAAATTTTAGCCGAATTTGAAAGGGGAATTATTTAGAGATTAAGTTTTATTTCATACTTTTTTGTGTATTTTTACTTTGGAAGTCGGTTTAATTTTTTGTTTAAAAATAATAATTTCACCCTTTTTAGTGATATATTTTGTTACGTTATTATTAATACGTCTTAAGAACGTCTAAACTAAACGATCGAATGTATAATTGAATACGCGTCAAGCTTCCATTAGGTATTGTTATTAAGATGATGATGATGATTACTGTAAGTTATAAAGTAGCATATGCTTGCAGTTCATTAAACAATGCCGAAATTTCCAAACGCATATCTTTAAAGACTGAGGAGTTCGGTACAGTGCTTTTGGATCCAGGGTATACCTTGGTACAATATCTTATTTTTTTGGTAGCATATGCTTGTGTTACTTCAGTAAAAGTCAAAATCACTATATGTGTGGATATAAATTTCGAGGAGTTCCCTCGATTCCTCATGGATCGCATCATCAAGTTTCCACTTTAGTGACTAAAGGACCAATTTCGAATTAAACCCTTTACAACAACAAAAGAATTCTGCAAATAGGTCCATAAACGGCAGAGTGATGTTCAAAGATCTCCATGTTAGTGTAAAATAATATGAGAAGTGCCATTTATATCATCATAATGTAATGATGTATGGTGTGATAGTGGTGGTGATGATGATGATTACTCTAACTGACAGGGTGGCATATGCTTGCAGTTCTTTAAACAACGCCGAAATCCCCAAACATGTATCTATAAGGAGTCAGGAGTTCTGTTCTGTACTTTTGGATCCAGGGTATACCTTGGAGCAAAATCTTACTTTTTGGTAGCATATGCTTGAACTACTTTAGAAAAAGTCGAAATCACCATATGTGTCCATATAAATTTCGAGGAGTTCCCTCGATTCCTCATGGATCCCATCATCAGGTCACCACTTTGATATCAAAAGGACAATTTGGGATTACACCCTATACATGATAGAAAAAATTTTGAAAATCGGTCCACAGGCGGCGGAGTAATCGTTGAACATACAAAAAAATTAAAAATATAAAATATATACAGCCGAACGTATAACCGCTTCCTTTTTTGGGAAGTCGGTTAAAAATAAAGGAAATGGCGAAAAAAATTTCAATATCTGATGATAAATGAGCAAGATATGAGCGGTCAAAGTTTGTACTCTATCTCTTTCTAGCAAAACGAAATTTAGTATGAACTTTCTATGAAGGTCGTGTTATGGCCTGTATTCACTTTGATTAGTGCGAGTGCGAGTGATTAGTGTTTAGTGCAGGTGTGTAGTGCGAGTAGTGTCCAATACTGTTTAGTGGCTCTGTTTAGTAAATTCATTTGAAACCATGTCCAGACGTGTTTAGTAGGAGGCACGCGGCGAGTGAGGGGGAAGCGGGGCGCGCGGGCCCACCCCGCGCGCGCCCCTTCCCCCTCACTCGCAGTCTACTCGCAAAAAAATAGAACACGCTTCTAATCACTCGCACTAAACACTCGCACTCGCACTCGCAGTCGCTGTCCACACGTGTTTTCTACTAATCACTAAGCACTCGCACTACGCACTCGCACTCGCACTAATCAAAGTGAATACAGGCCTTTATGTGACGTCACGATACACGTCCGATCTCTCTGTCTAATAGACTACTTAAAACGTTCATATCTTACTTATTTTTAATGATATCAAAAAACTGATTTTACCATACGATTTACCAAACAAGATAGATCTATATAAAAAACTAAAAAAAAAATACGTGCATATTTCCTATTGTACGCATTATTTTTCGTTATATTGTAATATTTACTGTGCCGATTGGTTAAACGGCAAATGCCCCGCGCCGCCATATTGTTTGCTTTTTCATAATAATAATTATAACGAAAAATAGTGTGTACAATTGTAAGGAGAAATTTTTATTTGGCAGTCGACTTTTAATAATATCTCTAGTAATATTACTATTATTAAAAATTAGTAATATTACAATCTAACGGTTTTTACAATTTTACGGTGGCATATACATGGGTAGCAAGCAGAGAACGCTTACGATCAAGCAATACGTCTGCGAGTTTAGCGGTCTTAGTCTGAGTCAATTAAAATGTCTCGTTTTATACTTGCTTTAGTGAGAACATATTTTAATTTAAAGTCACTCTCTTCAGTGTGAGGCGAGGGTACTTATGAAAAGATGTTTTCGCGTAACAAACTCAGTAGCGTCTTGAATCCTCTATGTAGGGCACGCCGCGCTGAGCCTCAAAGCCTTGCGAATAGGGTCACTTCTATTACGTCGCTTAGTTGGAGTGGGCGGGTAGACACTTAATACTTACATACTTGCTTACATGATTCATCATCATCATTAACATCGTCATTGTTATAGAGTAGGCAGTAGGTATGGCTAAGAGAAATGATGGTAAATACAGTTTGGAAATAATAATGGAGATTGGACATAATTATTATTTTTAAACAAAAAATTAAACCGACTTCCAAAGTAAAAATACACAAAAAAGTATGAAATAAAACTTATTTTATAAATAATTCCCCTTTTAAATTTGGCTATTTCTCTACTTAATCTTCTTAATTTTGAAGTCGCTACCAGCCCAAACGATATCCTACAATATTTTATAGAACTCACGTTCATATTTGCTGGTACCGACTTCAAAATTAAGAAGATTAAGTAGAGAAATAGCCAAATTTAAAAGGGGAATTATTTATAAAATAAGTTTTATTTCATACTTTTTTGTGTATTTTTACTTTGGAAGTCGGTTTAATTTTTTGTTTAAAAATAATAATTTCACCCTTTTTAGTGATATATATTGTTAAGTTATTATTAATACGTCCTAAAAACGTCTAAAATAAACGATCGAATGTATAACTGAATACGCGCCAAACTTCCATTAAGTATTGTTATTAAGATGATGATGATGATTACTGTAAGTTACAAAGTGGCATATGCTTGCAGTTCTTTAAACAATGCCGAAATTTCCAAACGCGTATCTTTAAAGACTGAGGAGTTCTGTTCAGTGTTTTTGGATCTGGGGTATACCTTGGTTTCAGCATCTTATTATTTGGGAGCATATGCTTGTGTTACTTCAGTAAAAGTCAAAATCACTATACGTGTCGATATAAATTTCGAGGAGTTCCCTCGATTCCTCATGGATCGCATCATCATGTTTCCACTTTAGTGACTAAAGGACCAATTTCGAATTAAACCCTTTACAACAAAAGAATTTTGCAAATAGGTCCATAAACGGCAGAGTAATGTTCAAAGATCTCCGTGTTAGTGTAAAATACTATGAGAAGTACCTTTTTTATCATCATAATGTGATGATGTATGCTGTGATAGTGGTGGTGATGATGATGATTACTCTAATTGACAAAGTGGCATATGCTTGCAGTTCTTTAAACAACGCCAAAATCCCCAAACATGTATCTATAAGGAGTCAGGAGTTCTGTTCTGTACTTTTGGATCCAGGGTATACCTTGGAGCAAAATCTTACTTTTTGGTAGCATATGCTTGGACTTCTTCAGAAAAAGTTGAAATCACCATATGTGTCCATATAAATATCGAGGAGTTCCCTCGATTCCTCATGGATCCCATCATCAGGTCACCAATTTTCTGAAAATGGGACCAACTTCGGATTATACCTTTTACATCAAAAAAAGAATTTTGAAAATCGGCCAACAGACGGCGGAGTTATCCGCGAACATACAAAAAAAAATATACAGCCGACGTATAACCGCCTCCTTTTTTGGAAGTCGGTTAAAAATGACCCACCGGAAAGCCAGAAACGCGTACGCATACGATATCGCCAAAAACATTTGGATCGAAAGAGCCCAAAATTGTAAGGTAGAAAGCAGCATCATTGTAAAAAATTAGTTGTATTAGTTGTGTTAAGAATACATTTAAAAAGTAATAGAGTTCAAAACAATGAACAAAAAATCTCGATTAGTTCCTGTGATCTCCAACATGAATCATATTTTAATAGATTCATCTACGCAATGAGCAATCTATTGTCTATCAACAGGCTAGCCAATGATTGTAGTAACAGTTATAACAATACCGATACTTGACCTACCGCAATACGAGTAACGGTTGGGATTAATTTAAATATTATATCGCTACGTGACTATCGACTTAGTATTACAGTAACGGACTAGAAATATTTCGAGTAATCGGGAACGGAAATGACGCATTGATAAAGGACTCTCCATTTCGCATAGGCATACAACAACGATAATACTTTTCAATAATCTGTTTAGTCCTACATCCCCTTCTTACTTAAATGAACGTTTCTCCTTTCCTAATTTCTAAAACATGTCTTGTAGACCCTTTAGACGCACTCTTCTAAATATCCCTTCCCATCGTACCGACTTCTTTGCCTACTCCTTCACGGTACATGCTGCTAAACTGTGGAACTCATTGCCAGCTGACATACGGGAGTGTAAGACACTGGGGCTCTTTAAAGAAAGATTACGTGAGCACTATCTCAACTTAACCTGATAATTACTATGATATTAAACCCTTAATTTAATTTATTTATGCGATTATTATGTTATGTTTTTATTATACTATTATAAACTATTGTATGTATTAATATAATATTTCTATTTAAATATTTGTATAATATTATATATATTTGTAGAACTTAATCTCTCTTTTTCATTGTAATAATCGTACGCACCAGATATTGTTACTTTTCTTTATTTTTTTCCTGTATCAGGTCCATTGGAAGAAATTCCAATTTTGGAATAAGTGTACTACTTATTCCAAAATTGGAATACTTTGTACTAAATTATATCCTAGTTTTAAGTTTGCTTTGTTTATTATTGTGTGTACATAAATTATTAAATAAAATAATAATAAAAAAATAATAAGTAGAGAATAGAGATACATATTTGTTTCGGTTAGAATTTTTAACAGTGCCTTTTAAGTAATTGCAAAGAATATAAGAAACGTTTAAGACGCTTACCTATGCATTAACTAAGTTAATTATGGTAGATAAAAAATTAAGAAGTAGATGGAAATCACTTCCGTTTAGGCCACAAAGAGGGACAGTCTCCAATGTTTAACCATAATTTTAAGTCTTTATCTCATTACCTGACCATAGAACAGCGAGAGGGGATTATCTCTCGTGGTCTCGGTTAAAACAGCTATTAAACTGACCTGCGCTTCACCCAGTCCCAGCTCGATGGCATCGATGCTCTTCTTAACCAGGGAGGCCTTCTCGCCTTCATGGTCTGTGTTAGCAGCGAGTCCAGCGAGGAGCTGCGCGTGCTCGGCCCTCAGAGCCTCAAGGCCGGCGGCCACGGTGCGGGCGCCAGCCACCATCTCCTCCTGCGTCATCGCCGTCATCCTGCCCAGCGATTCTATCTTCTTTCTGTGGACAAGAGAGTTAAGATTTCAATGATACGTTTTAGAGAGTAGAGATCAAAATTGTATGGGACATTAATCTTTAGTTCTTAATTGTGTAGAACATAAATGACGTGTTCTTGAACTAATATTAAATTACATTAATAATAACTCCCCACACCGATATCGGTGACGGTGGCCGGTTTCATTGAAACCAGGCCAGTTACGCAGGAGTAATTTTATAGTGCCCAAGTGTGTGCGCAGTACACAAGAGCACTCTCTCTTCCTTTACTGTCGTAATCCAGTGGGATGAATAACCGACACGAATGACGAGAGATCAGGCGCAGGTCCGACTTTTTACATGCCCATCCTAGGCATGGATCATCTTTCTTGTCAGACAATCATTGGAACAACATTTTTTGTTGTTCCAAAGCGGAAATCGAATCCACGACCTCAGAGTTAAGAGCCAATGCTCTAACTACTAGACCACGGAGGCTGTTAAATGACATTAATAACACAACATCAAGTTTGATGATAATATAGAATCATATCAGAATGTAGAATTGTCAACTTTCGACCATTCATGCTATGGTATAATATAAAGATAGGTAGTGGTCTCAGAGTCACCTTAATCAATTTTAAGTGACTACTCGCATATCTACATTACAGATACACACATGTGTGACTACGTTGAACGAATGTGTAAAATGTATACAGAATATAAATAAAACGCCTTGAAACACCAAAGCACAAGTTAGAGTCATTGAATGGGAATTGATATCATAGCGTAAACAGGTAATAAGTATCGAGTATTATCTGTCGTAATAATTCAATAAAATATGCTACAGAAGGTACGATTTTCCTGGCTTTTGTTTGTGACGGATTGCAGTTTACAACAGTCAATAATTTGGAAGTAGGTACCACACAGGCTTATCAGAATTAAGGTCTTCTAGAAATCGGAATTCTCAATGCCCAATCATAATGACACGACATCAGCGTCCAATATATAATCACTATTACGACAAAGAATGGATTTTAATAATTTAATTAGCATGAATGAATTGAATATACAATATCAGATAGCGGATCGACCGTGAGAACAAACCTTGGTAATATCATAACAGACCACTCAAATACGACATATACTTTCCGGTGCGTTTAAGCTGCAGGCAAGATATGCCGTAAAAGTCGGCAGGAAAATGAATGGATATCACCTAGTATTTCCCAAGTTATGTCTGGTTTCCTAGGCGAGGATAATATATTATGTATAGTTATTAGTTAGATATGCCGTAAGCGTCGGCAGGAAAATGAATGGATATCATCTAGTATTTGCCAAGTTATGTCTGGTTTCCTAGGCGAGGATAATATATTATGTATAGTTATTAGTTAGATATGCCGTAAGCGTCAGCAGGAAAATGAATGGATATCACCTAGTATTTCCCAAGTTATGTCTGGTTTCCTAGGCGAGGATAATATATTATGTATAGTTATTAGTTAGATATGCCGTAAGCGTCGGCAGGAAAATGAATGGATATCACCTAGTATTTCCCAAGTTATGTCTGGTTTCCTAGGCGAGGATAATATATTATGTATAGTTATTAGTTAGATAAGCCGTAAGCGTCAGCAGGAAAATGAATGGATATCACCTAGTATTTCCCAAGTTATGTCTGGTTTCCTAGGCGAGGATAATATATTATGTATAGTTATTACTTAGATATGCCGTAAGCGTCGGCAGGAAAATGAATGGATATCACCTAGTATTTCCCAAGTTATTTCTGGTTTCCTAGGCGAGGATAATATATTATGTATAGTTATTAGTTAGATATGCCGTAAGCGTCGGCAGGAAAATGAATGGATATCACCTAGTATTTCCCAAGTTATGTCTGGTTTCCTAGGCGTGGATAATATATTATGTTTAGATATGCCGTAAGCGTCGGCAGGAAAATGAATGGAAGTATTCATATCACCTAGTATTGCCCTAGTTATGTTTGGTTTTTTACGCGTGATGATATATTATAATATAATTCAGTATGTTGGCTGTGTCGGGGAGATTGCTATATCGTCTCACTCAACTTATGATATAGGAGAAAATAGTTAAAGCTATTAGATATGGGCAAGAACGCGAAAAGTAGTACACTGCTTCAATATTGAGCTTTGATTTTTGTTGGTGAAATTTCCTAGGATATTTCACATAATATAATCTCCAATAATTCATTTTTCCGCTAATCATAAAAGTTTTTACGTAAAATCGTTATTTTTTGAGAAATTAGTAAATTTCTAAAAGAAGGCGTTAATTTGAATCCTGTTCGTTACCGCTGGTTCTTGGTTGATTAATGTTGTAAAAACTTAAAATGTATGCAAATAAAATTTATTGAATGAAAGAAAACATGCTTTTAAATTAATAAAATATATTTTCAGTTCGATAACTTAGAAATACACGAGATCAATCTAGTATTCCTGTCCTGTACGTTACTTAATGTGTAAAATGTATCCAAAAGTTTTTCATAAAATTCACAAAATTGGCTGTTCTGATATTTAACTATTTTAATTTCTAGTATTTTGATAAACTACGTTATTTATTTAAAAATGTGTATACATATTTTAAACTTTCTCAAATAAAATTAACATTTTTAGCTACATTGGTTTAGGGTACAGTCTCGTAACAGGACATGCTGTCAACGAACAGGACCCTGTAAGGTTGAGTTCACATGACGCTTAATATAAGGATTCACTTTTTAATTACCCGACTGTCAAGAAGGGTTATATTTTTCGCGCACATCTTGTATGTATGTATGTATGCATGCATGTATGTTTGTAAATTCCTTTATTCCCACGTATCTTCCAAATGGCTGGATGGATTTCAACAATTAAGGTATCGTTTGATTTGTCCCAAAAACCCAAGTGTCCTTAGTATAAGTAGTTCAAAGAAAATGACGGATTTTGGCGCCAAATTGTAAGTAGTTCAAATTTTTTTAACCAAACCTATCAAGTAGGGTATCATAATAAAGGAAATTAAAAGCTGATTTCAAAAATATACATATGTCATGTATTTAAATTCAACCAGGAATAATTATAACAATTTTAATCATTCGACTAATTTTGTAATCAATGCATTCAAATTGTATTTTTGCTTAAAATCTACCAAGTGTGTGTTGAATAAACTAAAAAATCTAAAATTCCGAAACAAGATTGAGAAAACAGACTAGACTATGAGCTGAAAGCCAAACGAAACGAAACGAAAAATTTAGTAACTTTCTCTATAGAACTAAAATAAAACAAAAATTGGTATCTGGAATAGCATACTTTTTAGCTATTTTAACTTAAAAACAAAAATAGTGGATCAATTTTGATGGAATTCTATTTAACTAATCCAGAAGATAATTAAAATCAAAAAATATTTCCATTCCATTTCAATTAATATAAATGACGGTGCAGTGTTCAGTGGTAAACATAAAAATACAATTAAATAATTATATTTTATGTACCTACATAAAATATATTCAGTTGTATTTAGTGTGACCTTTATGTAGGGTAGGTAGTTAGGTACCCGCCTACCCTACATAAAGGTCACACTCATATTAAGACTACTAAAAACAAAACCCTTATTTTGCCTCGCATTGCAAGAAAATATTATATGCAATAAATAAAATAATACAAAAAAATCAAGCTTACACCATATAAACCTTGCTTTACGTGATCCTGTTCGTGACTTTCAAGTCCGGCCTATACGTTACCACCGTGATGGTAACGGACATGAGGTAACGGAATCGAGTACTTCTTAAACAAAACTATAAAATTTCTACAATTGCTGATATTTATCACACATTTTTTCACATTATAGTAATCTTAAATAGTTTATTTAAGTTTTAGACATTAAATCTGTCTTGGAAAAACGTTAAAACATCAAAAAACAAATATATATATACTCACCGGACAGTGCCCGCAGAAACACAACCACTCACCAAACAGAAAAATTAAACAGCCGTTTGAATAAAATGGCTGATTAAACCTTAGACACCTGTTTTTTTCTTTTTTCGGTCTCATTATGATGTTGCCATTTACGTACAATATGAATACCACATCGAGCAAAAATGCTAAAAATTTAAAGGAAAATGCGGTAACGGAACCTGGACATGTCCGGTAGGTCCATACGTCGGGGACAAGTTTAAAAATTACTTATTTAGTAAAAATTCGGGCTTTGGCAACACAATAAACTTAATAAATGATTAAAATCCCGCCAAATTTCAAATGCAACCAGAGGTTTGCCAGTCAAGTAACTTATATTTTTTACAAAACGCTATTAAATGCCGGGTTTTTTTAGGGGACAGTACTATACAACGAATTTGCGATTTTTTGAACTTGAATTTTAACAATATAATAAAGGTTTATGTGTAATATTTTAACAAATATGACATGCCTATTTCATTTAAAATCAAATAATATGGTAACAATTCTTGTAAAACCTATCAAAGTCATGCAGCAGTACGATATAACCTGGGGACATGTAGAAAAGTCCAATGTACAACTTTTCGCGTTCTTGCCCATATGCCGTAAGCGTCGGCAGGAAAATGAATGGAAGTATTCATATCACCTAGTATTGCCCTAGTTATGTTTGGTTTTCTACGCGTGATGATATATTATTATAATTCAGTATGTTAGCTGTGTCGGAGAGATTGCAGTTTCGTCTCACTCAACTTATGATATAGGAGAAAATAGTTAAAGCTATAGGCCTACAATTACTTGGCATTTTTATTTTTATTTAGAGGAACAGTTTTTATTGACATGTCGAGGCAAAAAGTGTATACACATAAACTGTCCCAGTTTTAGGGTTGTTTGGGGCAGTTGAGGTTTAACATTCTTAATTTTGACATTTGCTTTCCGCAGTCTAATCAGTCCGCCTATATTTGACAAAATCTAAAATCAAGATGGCGCGGACGTATCATAGTTTTGAAATCATTGGATAAAGTGTATTATGCGGTAACAGATCTTAAGAAATTACTATGAGGATTGAGGCCTACATAATGATACGATTAAATAATATATTAAAATTTATTAGTAACATGTTTGTAGGGACATAAATATGTGTATTAAGTGAGTAGTTATTACCAGTCGTAACAATTATATTGGCCAAGTAGGAAATGTGTTTACACAACACGTCTGTTAAGGCTGAGCTGTGAAATAGTGGGCAAGGGTTCTGCTTCTGATAATATCTACTTAACCAAAAATAGAGTTGTTTCAAGTATGGCAATGACAAAAATAAACCAGCTCTTTCCATACCGTTTATTTTATTTATTTACATAAAACTATTCCAAAAAATGTTATGGGTGTACCTAATTTTCGATTTTACCAGATATTTACGGATTTTGACGAAATTTGATATGGTAGTAGTTTAGACTACTATTCATCGTAGCAAAATGCACGGTTCCCACGAGATTTCTTTTTTAAGCGCGTACGTCGTAGCGGGCAACATCTAGTATAATAATATGTATAATTAGCATTTGCCCGCGGCTCCGCCCGCGTCAATAATATAGTATCCCACGGAACACTGTACTTTTTAGAGGTAAAAAGGAACCTATGTGTTAATCCGGAGCTACTCGTAGAAACTACTACGAGTACCATTACAATTTTCATCAAAATCCGTTCAGTAGTTTTTGCGTGACAGTCATAAACATCCATCCATACCTACATCTATCTATCCATCTGCATCCTCACAAACTTTCACATTTAGGTATAATATTATTAGGACTAGGATTTACCTACAATCTACATGTATGGCTATCAGTAGGTTTAAGTTTGGCCCGCATCATCGCCCACGTAGTACGTTGTTTACGAGAACATTAATTGGCAGAGAAAGTGTTGATAAACAAATTGTTCCAACCTCCAAGTAAGATACATATGTCAAAAAACAACTCTGTCGGTGTCATCAAAACAACATAAATTAGAAAGTTGACTAATTAATTATTAAACAATACGACATCAACATATTTTCTGATACAAAGGATAAGAATAAAAAGTAACAGTGGTATCATTCAGATTTTAGAAGGTTGGAAAGGAAATAGTAGGATATCTCTAATGCACACTAATACAAATTTTATCGGCCATAATCTCTAATTCATTATCTACGTTAATAAGATCTTTCAAAACTGCAACCTACAATGCATCGGTAGCCAGTTAGTCACTAGCCACGAATACTAAGACAAATTCCCTTAAACCACTACACGCTGCACTTCTAAGGCCACTTTCGCAGATCTGAGTTAAAGTTGACCCTGGATTAAATATCGTGTTATCTTTTTCGTTCTTCGTTCCAATTTCATCAAAACCTGTTAAATTGAATATTTGATTAGATATCACGATACCTCTCTCGTTCTTCGTATTAATGACAGAGATGTCATGATATTAAGACAAACGATTGACATTAGCAGACGTCGGTAAAATCGGGACTACGTTTTTTTTTTGTTGTTTTAACCCAGGGTTAACTTTAACCCAGATCTGCGTAAGTGAGCCTTAAAATACTTACCATTTTGGGCGAATAATTTTAAAGCCTATACTAAACTAGCTGGTGAATAGATCCTTGCCGAAAATTAACACAAAATTTTCCTTAAACCGGTAAAAGACATACAACACAGGGATGATTCTTCTAACCACGGAACTCTAAACCCATTCGCTGGGGTACTCCAGCTGCAACGTGTACAGAAACTCTATTTGGGTCAATAGCTTGCAATCTGGTTTACTGCCCATAACACTCTGGCGTTAATAAACTATTGCTCTATATTGGATGGACCACATGGGATTATGTGGGTCCATCCATCCATCTACTATTGCACTAGAGTAGATAATTATGAAGCAATAATAATGGTAATCGATTTCATTGCCTATTTTTACCAAATCCATCGCACGGAATGTAAACAAGGTTATTTTTTGAAAACAAAAAGTAAGGAAGCGAAAACACAGTGTAAGGATAGCAATAAATGGAGGTCTATGGTCTGTATCTTGGTAAATTATGGGAATGGGAATGATATAAGCCATAAGGGATTCATATAAGGCTTATGAGGAACTTTATGGTTTTTAATAAAAAACATAGACAAATATTTCTACTTGTTAGTTTAGAAAAAACTTGTATATTTGTTTTGATAATCATCATAAGAGCTCCGTGGCCTAGTGGGTAGACCGTATAGTTCGCACTCGAAAGAGTGCAGGTTCAAATCCCAGGTTGTAGCGTGTACCAATGAGACTTTCTCAGATCTCAAGTACATTATACGGACGCTCTAACGGTGAATGCGAACATCGTAAGGAAACTCGCACATGGTTGGCTCCAGACGTATTGACCAGTTCATTCCTCTGGACTAGGCTGACTATGTTGTGAGAATGCCGTATGTGCTTGGGCAACCATATTACGACATTTAAAAACCGACTGTCCCAGGCACTACAGTATTCCACGAGTGGTTGCTTCGCTCGGACAATACTGTATAAATCATCAATTAACGGATGGAAAGGCCTTAGTTTTTTTTAATCATCATAAAGAATATGTCGTTGTTATTCATTTATCTAGTTTAGCATGTCCTCACGTACGTGCTAACATTTTGTTTGTCACTTATATCAGGTGCTAGAGTATCGTTTACGCAACACCACACTAGTTCACAAGGGCAAACGTATCGCGTGTTACAATTTTGGTACCCAATTTTCGTGCAATGCATTGCATTAAAATAATACGTCGTTTTTAATGTTCTCTAACTCACTTTTGTGATGACTGTATTTCGCCAACGTTTGATCGTTGATTATTATGCCGTTACAAGGATAATATTTCCCAGATTATTACGTTCTTTTCAAAAAGGATATTAAAAAACCTATGCATATGTTGCCTGTAACATAGCATCCTGCCATAAGTGTAGATGAAGCAACCAAACATGAAACAATCGTCTCGTAGGGTTAAATAAATGTGACCTTTAGAAAACAGGGCTAAGAGCACATAATATGGAACCATAAAAGGTCAATAGATATTAAACGACAATCAAGTCCCTAAGTTACCCT
This sequence comes from Glaucopsyche alexis, assembly GCA_905404095.1. NCBI lineage: Eukaryota > Metazoa > Arthropoda > Insecta > Lepidoptera > Lycaenidae > Glaucopsyche > Glaucopsyche alexis. Next base: position 2,906,722 of record FR990060.1, read on the forward strand.
AAATCCTACCCTGAAAATCCAAAGTATTATAATTTTCATTGTCGTCTGGAGGGCGTAAAATTGCAAATCTTTGTTCAAATCAATAAAAGATTTTCCAAGTTCATTGAATTTTACTGCAACCAATAACTATATAATACGACGCAGTATTTTCATATTAGCTCCGCCATTTTCAAGTCGATATAGTATTTTCAAGACTTTGAAGCATATTATTTTAGCACCAAGTCACGTATACGGCGTAACTTCCCAACCCCTCGGGTGTTTGGGGGTGGGACGTAAAATATCCCGTTGCCATGGCTACCAAGGGCGACAACCCCCTCGCGGGCCGTTTCAGGAATGAAATTAGAAAAACATTGTATTCCGCGCGTTTGAGGTACCTAATGTTGTGGCTTGAATACTCGTGTACATTTCACGTGGAATGTAGCACGACAGGACAATTACGACATGATACTTATATTTACTTTACATTACATAAGCCTTATGTTTTATTTCCTTTTATTTCACTTATTTTCTAACACCCTCATGACTTAAACAGTACCTATATACCGGAATACTTAGACATGCTAGTCGTTACGTTTTCAATACACTTTGCATATACATAGGTTTTCCCTCCATAATTTTCAAAAGTTAAAAACTATAACCCAACCACGGAAATTATATAGCCTATGTTACCAGGGCTATAATATGACATGAATATAAATTCATATCATACTATTATTTAATAATAATATTCATTAGATTAAACTTTTAGAATCAAAGGCAGTATTTCTAAAATCGCTGTATCTAGTCTCGAGTTCATGATAGACACAGCGAATACCAGAGGCACTATTTAGTACTCCATGATATTGGTATCAACGATGGTAAAACATGCAATTTCGCCATTAAAGCGATGAATACGTAAAGCACTAACACAGGCAGGACGAGAACACATCCAGTATCGATTTCAGTTTATCGCTTGCTAATATCGTTGTCGGGCAGCCAATATGGAGCTACAGTTGGTTACGCGCTAATAGACCTTTGTTTTGTGGAATACACAAAAATATTTGCTTTGAAACTTGGTCAACGTTGCAAAGCTACTGTTGTATATTTTGGCAGAGAGTACTCTCTATATGACCAATTCCCTAGAGCTTTAGCATCGAGGCTTGATAATTAATAATTATAAAGTTAAGAGTAATTTTTTTCTGGCAAAGATAGTCTCAAAATGAGAGAAAATTAGGTTAAATTACAAAGTTTGATAAATCCACTTGTGCAAGTTTTTATATTATGCTTGTTTTAATTTTAAGAAATTTAAAACGCAAAAAAACGAGGAACCGCTATAAATAAAAAAATATAGAAAATTAAATAAAAAAAAGAATACTAAATAACGTCTCACGTAATTTACCACCCGACCGGCTTTTTTTGACCGACCAATTTACTGGACGCCCCCTTACTGACAGTCAGAACCAGAAGAGTCACGACGAATGCCTTGCCAAACTTAATAAAAGTGTATCTACTGCCTTTTTCGTGAGTCATGCGATGCATATATTATGACGGTGTCATGTCAAATTGTTAATGATGAATGAATCATTAATTGCCAATCAATACATTAACTACTCGTATAAAATCCATTAATAATATTAATTAATCCAATGAAGCCTCTGCGAATCCATGACCCTAATAATATTATCCGACATTTCCCACGTAACTTGATCTTTTCTCCCTCTGAGGTTGCTGAATCAATGAAATATGCACGTGCAAAATATAAACATTGGCAATAATGCAAGGTCATGGTCGGACTTTGGCATTTCGAATCAAGAAAGCCATAATATCGACAAAGGTGAAGTAAAGGTTAAGATCAGAGACTAAGTAATTATCAATTAATGCCCAATTATTGAATGAATTAGATAAAGGACTAGATTTTACTTAAGGACTAGAAGACTTATGATTCTAATTTCTAAGCATGTAGATTGTAGACATATTCAATGCACATTACACATTCAAAAATATTCTAGATATTGTTGCATAAAAACTACAACGAGAGACTCGTTAAGAACGGCTGAGATAATAAAAAAATAAGTTAAAAACTATAACCCGACTACGTAATAAAAAGGGGGTCTAAAAATGCCAAAACAAGAAAATAATTTAGATAGAAATCCAGAAATGCATAGGTACAAAAATGGTCAAGCTAGAGCCGTGGTCGCACCTACTTTATAAGGTTCGGTACAGTCGATGTCAAATTGCACCCGTCTGTCTGAAACTTCTCTAGGCCTTAGCGTCTTGGTGTAAACTGCAGTTTAGATGCCAATTGCCATTAGTGGGTGCGACCACGGCTCTAGCTTGACCATTTTTGTACCTATGCATTTCTGGATTTCTATCTAAATTATTTTCTTGTTTTGGCATTTTTAGACCCCCTTTTTATTAGGGTTCCGTAATACTTAAGGAACCCTTATAGTTTCGCTCTGTCCGTCTGTCTGTCTGTCTGTCCGCGCCTCTAGCTCCTGTAATTATGAATATAAATTGATGAAATTTGGTGCAGTTATAGATTGTGTATAGATCACGGTTTCGGGATCATAAAAAAAATAATTTTATATTTTAGGGGTGGCTCTCCATACATGTGAAGTGGGGATGAAAAATATTTTTTCACTCTACCCCATCGTGTGGGGTATCATAGAATAGGTCTTTTAAAATAAAGGCAATGTTTCATACGTTACTTTTTTATAAAGTTGACCATTTTCGAGTAATCGGCCTCCAAAGTAGTTCGTAAGTTGGTCCCCCCCCTAGCATTTTTAAACTATAGGAGATAGAAACTTGCAAATTTCCATGCTGATAGCTCATGCTAAAAACTCTTTAGGAAAATTATTTTGAACTAAATCGGACAGTAACTTTTGGAGTAATTAAAAAAAGCATATTACGCGTTTATAGTTACGGAACCCTCCTTAGACATGTCATGACATGCTCTTGGTTAGGTTATTATTACGTAGTCGGGTTATAGTTTTTAACTTATTTTTTTATTTCGTATTTTTCTGTTTTCCAATCGAACATGTTTTTGTTTCAAATGAGAATAGGAACGTCAATGACCTTTTTCTGTCAAATATCACTTGAAAAGTGCGATTTTCAGAAAAACTAATGTGCATATAAATATTAATAGTCTTGCATCAAATTTAAATAACAATGTTAAAGAGTGATCAATTATCTAAACATAAATTTAACTATCATAACAGTCTAAATTCGAAACAATATGGCGCCGACTCGATCCTGTTCTCATATGAATCGCACTATACTAATGAGCGCGAAGCGAGCCAATTTTTAAGAACGATAATAATAAGATAATATTTATAAAATAAAATATATTTTATGAAAGTAAACTAATATGTATAATATAAAAATTATATACAGTGCAACCTTAATATAACGTACCTCAATATAACGACTTCCTCGATTTAACAAATTCTTTGTAATCCCCTTGAATTGTCCATAAGAGTCAATATAAAATATACCTTTACATTGCGAACATTCTTTGCGTACAACCTCTTAATAACGAATTTTCAACTATCAAGAAAAAGTATTCATACCTCTAATTAACGAATTTTGCCAACCCAAAACCTTTATATAAAGTTTCCACCAATAATATAACTCTTAAATCTTATAATGTGATTCATGTCTCGACATGTTTCGACACGCTTTTGTTTGTAATCATTGTTGTTTTGATGGAAAGTAATGTAAACACCTCTGCTCGTCACTATTGTTAAAGATTTAAGTTAAAATGGCTCAGAAACGTAAAAGGTGTTCCTTATCGGTCGCAGAAAAGCGAAACATCATTAATTATGTTGACCAAAATCCCATGACGAAAAAATTAGACATAGCTAATAAGTTCGGAATTCCCGCAAGTACATTGGCTACAATTTTAAAATTTAAAGATAAGTTTTCAGAAGAAAGTGGTGTGAATGTAAACAGTAAAAGAATAAAATCATGCGAGTTCAATAAAACTATTCTTTTACCTCTTTATAACGAATTTTAGACCAATCTAACCTCAACATAACAAACCTCAGTTCAACGAATTACTTGATATTACGAATATTTTCTTGTTCCCCTCCGATTTGTTATATCGAGGTTGCACTGTATTTATATAGTCTTATATTACGTAATGTTCGAAAATTGGACAACTAGGATTGTAGGTACGACCGCATTGTCAACGTGCATTTTGAGATATTTGTGCAAGTACGCCATAAATATGTATAATATATATACAGATTTGTGATGTGCTCGCCAAGACCTTTCTTTTGATACCAAACACGTGATGATTATCTCGGTTTAATTTTTTTAGATGTTAGAATTTAAGGTTAAATTTTCAAAATACAAAATTGTTAAAAAAAATTATATAGCCTATGTTACCCGCGGCATCATTACGAATCTATTGACACCTCATTTATTAAAATCGGACCAGTAGTTTAGACGCTACGAGGGAACAAACATACATACATACATAGACTGCCAAAATCATTACCCTTCCTTTTGGCTTCGCCGTAGTCGGGTAAAAATAGTCTCTTCTGCACTCGAGTATTTACGTTTGCCTTACAGCCTTTATTTCAAGCATTTTAAATACGAAAAGATTCGAACGTTTCTTATGGAAATGACTCGCAGTAAATTTAAAAGCATTTACGTGTATTTCTTCTGCAGTGCTATTCTCTAAGAACATTTTCATATATCTCGACAGCTGAATCCGCGGCAAGTGTCAAATATCATATAAAAATTTGACACTCACCGCGGATTCAGCTGTCGAGATTTGAAAATGTTCTTAGAGAATAGACAGGCTGCTTGGCAGAGGTGTATTTTGTACTAGTGACATTTTAACGTCGGGGTTTAAAAAATAGGTAAATCGCAGGACCGACATAAACTAATCCAATAACATAAATCACACTGGCCCCACAGTACATACAGGACACGGAAATCGATTTGTCTAGACAAAGCCGGCCATATACACGGTTGAATTAAAAATTTATGCATGAGCTGAATGCAGTCTTTGCTCTAACGTGGGCACTCGAGCTAATGAATGAAAGACCTAATTCGTTAGAGCTGGATCACTTTCGAAGGGCTAATTGCTAATGCTACACGGACGTTTTGAGATGTTACCTTGTCTAAGAATGATTCATGATTCTGCAAACGACTGCCAAGTGACTGCTATCTGGGATAGACGATTGGCATTGACTTTGATCATTGTCTTGAATCTTTTTTACTGTGTCAAGTGGACCTAACTAACATAATATATTATTTCGATAGTCATATTTCCTGATATGATTTATCATAGTAATTACAGCAAGGTATGTTATGGTTAAAACTGAAATAAACTTGAAAAATCTGCAAAACTATCTACTACTTCTACTTATATTCGCTAGTGGTATTTTGATGGCATTTTTACATGCAGAGTTTGAACAATTCACAATTTAAATTATACAGATTGACTTAGGTACCTATGTACATTCGAGAGAAATACTAGTCAAATGCTGTTGTTAGAATTTGTAGTTTCTTTGGTAAACTAGAGGAACATGTTTTTTTTACATGTATATTGATAAAATGGGATTGCAGAGGTTAAGAATCATATCAAACGTAAAACTGTTAATAAAAACAAAACAAAAATACAATTGCATTTTATTAAGTTTTCAAACTTTGTTTTCAAACCCATGCTTTATATATGTCACCGTAAAATTGTAAAAACCGTTAGATTGTAATAAAACTAGTGAAATTGTAAAATGTTGATAGACTTCCGGCGCGAATATTCTGCCTATAATTTAACACAATAATTTTCGATAGATCATAAATATATAGTTATAAATTGTTCGACATATTTTTACAATCTCGCTAGTTATTTTACAATCTAACGGTTTTTTACTTTTTTACAATGACATATACAAATCTTTGCAAATGGTTGCCCTGCAATAAGATTTCTAGCTTCTATGATATTATAATTATTTATTTTGCCTTAAGCAGTTATTTTATGAACACGACTAATTATTATTGAAGTAGTAATTTAGATTCAGACAGTACAGAAGTCAGGAATGCTGTAATAACTTAATTCTGACGTTGATAACCACACCCGTTGTTACGCAAACTTGTTGCAATATCATAAAATTAACGCAACCAATACTTACATTCTGTACGCGTTTAGAGTCTTCGACATTATACTTCTTCGCGAGTTACGAACTATTATCCATCACACAAACACAGTGCACTCAACACTTCAAAATGTTTACAAAAATATATATACACTTAAACAAATTATTTCTAAAATCACACGATATGGACCTGAAATTATTATAATTTGTAAACGAAAAAATTTTAAACGTCCTGCAAGTCATGTGTTTCATGTATTACTAAAATTAATCAGCGACGAGTCCTTACTCCCAAAGCGAAAGCCTACATACGATGAAAATGGTCAAGTCTCTACAACTTAAAAAAAAAATTTTGAATAACTTCTTTCAAAGTCAATTAATCTTGTCATAAATATTAATTAAAATAAAAAATATTTTAAAAAATATAGAAACCGACTTCCAAAGTAAAAGCAATAACATTCTTAAAATCACTAAAAAGTATGAAATAATTCTTATTGTCGAAATAGTTCCCTTTCAAATTCTACTAAAATGTTACTATTTTTCTACTCAATCTTCTTATTTTTGAGGTTGGTACCAGCCAATTTGAACGTGAGTTCTTTAAAATATTATTTGTATATATAAGGACTTAGTTGTGTTAAAATTAATATTTTTTATTGAAAGGATTTATACAATTATTTGGGCTGGTACCGACTTCAAAAATAAGAAGATTGTGTAGAAAAATAGTAACATTTTAGTAGAATTTGAAAGGGAACTATTTCGACAATAAGAATTATTTCATACTTTTTAGTGATTTTAAGAATGTTATTGCTTTTACTTTGGAAGTCGGTTTCTATATTTTTTAAAATATTTTTTATTTTTTTCTTTTCAGTGGTATTATAATATTATTAACTAGTACCTGGGAGACCGAGCTTTGTTCGGAGTTGTTATAGGACGATAAAATATTCAAAAATAAATAAAAATAGAGAAAGGAAATAAAAAGAATCACAAAAATATTTATCTGACCGGGTTTCGAACCCGAGACCAATTCGTTAACAACGTACAAATTACCATTCTACCATCCAGCTGAAGCTACATTTTTTCGCGGCAAAATGTACGGTTTAAGCGAGATATCCTTTTGCGCGCACGAAGTTGCGATTAACGTCTACTATAGTTTAATTATGTGTTTTCAATGTAGATTTTAAGCACTTATGCATAAAACACCTCCATGAAGTTAGTTGGAGCAAGAGGTCCTACACTCACGACTTCAAAAATGAAATCTACTCAAAATGCCTAATATTGAATCGGCCGGCGCAGCGCCGCGCCGTGTCTCAGATTAGTTCTTAGTAAGTGATCATCTTCTGTATAAAAAAAATCGCCTTTTCCCTCTGTTATTCATTGCATAAACTGCTACACCAATTTTCATATATATTTTTTGTGGTGTTGTGTTGACAGAAAAAGTTGCGGGGAAATTAAAAATTTGTAGGAAAACGATCATCAACTTTTCTATTAAGAGTTTCCTCTATTCCTCATGGATCCCATTATCATCGTTGTTAGGGTATATACGCTTGGAACAACATATCACTTTTGAGTAGCTCTGAATGTTCAAAGAAATCGATATCGGTGTAAAATACTATGAAAAATACCTATATCTGCATAATTTATCATGATGTATGGTGTGATTATGATGGTGGTGGTGATGATGATTATTATTTAATACGGACATTTGCTTGGAGTTTTATAAACAATGCTGAAATTTTTAAACGTATATCTTCAAAGACTGAGAAATGCCGTTCAGTGCTTTTGGATCCAAGGTATACCTTGGCACAACATTTCACTTTTTTGGTAGCATTTGCTCGAGTTACTTAAAAAAAAGTCAAAATCACTATCGGTGTCCCTATAAATTTTGAGGACTTCTCTCAATTCCTCATGGATTCCATCACCAGATCTACCATTTGATGAGAATGGGACCAATCCAGGAGTAAATCCTTTACAACAAAAAAAATATTTTGATAATCGGTCCACAAACGGCGGAGTAATCGTGTAACATACACACAAAAAAAAAAACAAGAAAAAACATACACACGAATTGTAAACCTCCTCCTGTGTTTTGGAAGTCGGTTGATTAGGTAATTACAGTCATTTAAGATTAAATTTAAACAAAACTCGGAACCAAAACCAAAGAAAGTCAAACTAATTAGACGTGGTAAAGTTTCGGAAAGCAGAATATTTAATATTAAAATCTTAGCAAGAGGCGAAATACTTTTAAAAGTGAATAAAGCTGTAGATAAAATTAGCAAGTTCGCACAATCGGAGAGCCAATCTACGTGAACCATTAAACATTAACATAATAAAATGTATGTAGCCTATAATATTTTATATTTATGTTGCGGTTCATTTACCCAGCGTGGGTTCCAGCAAAAATGAAGACGAGAAAGTCGCAGTCGCAGGTCACGCACGTGTATTTTTTGGCACGCAGTAACCACCGGAATAGGTGCTCATGCCAATAATTGCACAATTCCATTCCGGACCGAGATAACGCTATTTTTAATTAGTGTGCGAAAAAGGGACGGTGATAGGTTTCAAAATAGATCCACTCCTACGCATCCCGTCGTTTGTGTCGTTGATCTCGGCTCATTGTCTGTTTCGCGTTTGTTTTTGTTTTCGAACTTAATTGGCTTCTGATATGGCCATCATGTAACGTGATGATAGGGTAATGTATTTATAGGTGACATATTACTACATTTCTATCGCAATAATGTTTTATTGGCATTTTAAATGCAGCAATTAAAGGATACTCTTACACACACTAGACATGAAAAATTACCACTCAAAAATGAAAACATTTCTAAGAATGTTACATACATTCGTATAAATGTTTTCTTTTCACCTCTTCAGGAGTCAGAATGTCGTAACTTTTCTCAAGTAGGCATAAGACATTTTCAAGACATTCTACATAACAAGGCCCAAGCGCCAATAGCACCTTGCTAATTAGCATACGTCACATTTCAATTAACGTGTATCATTAGCCCATTAAATAATCAACAAAAGGTTTCTCGTCTTACAATACGGAGATTATGTTAATTGGATCAAGCCGCCTTTAAACTCTACCTTGGTCCGGTTAAGTTAGTTTGCGGGTAAACTTTGAACTAAGATATTATAAAACCAGTCGTGGCGGATTGATTGTGGTCAATTTGATTATATTTCCCGAAGAAGAGCTAGATTCACGAATGCATAAAATAGCAGACAGACATTAAAATATCAAAGACAAGAATCCCACCAGCAATTTTCTAACTCGCTTCATTCCCTGCAATAAAAAAATGCAAATTATGACCCCTTCGTGCTCCTCCCCAGGCACAGTTGCGTCATATTGGAAGGAGTCCTTTTATTGAGTTGAAATTGCATAGTTTATTTCAATGCAATTTTATATCGAAGTTCGAACATATTGGATCTTCTGTGGAAAACATTTTCTTTCGAGCTGCGTTTAAATTGAAAGAGATTTTAGCAACAAGTTGTGTTAAAAATAACTGCAAAAAACTCTACGTAGTTTTTTTTGGATATGCCCATTTTTTTTATTTTCAATCTGAACGGTCTGCACTCTACACATTGTAAGACATTAAGGCATTTAGATTGCAGCTCTCTAAAAACTACTTCTAATTCGAAAATTTCACTAATAAGATAAAGTAAAAGTTACGGAAGCGAGCAAATACGATATCATTATCGCATTCTGAGCGTGGCGTGAGAAACTGTAACCGTGGAAGGCCAAGAGGAATGCGTCTCGGTTTTCTATCTTTGGACTTTACTAATATTGGATGATAGATCAATGCTTCACTGCAGACATCATTATACACCTATTATTAAGTAGGTATACAATATACATTTCTCTAAAGATAGTCAAATCTTCATCAATTTAGTAATGATAATTATATTACAAATTGTAATCAATTCAGTCAATTGTAAGTCAATTGTAATTATGTATATGGAACAAAATATGGAATGCATGTGCAGATTATTTTACCATGTTATCAATAAAAAATCTAAGTAGATTAGATTTCACATAAAAACGTATCAAAATAACATTTGTCAAGATAGTCAAGCTTTATTTATGTACAACCAGCATGATTTAAACGAAAAAAGAAAGAAAACAATAATAAAAGCAACTCGTAGAAAGGATAATAGTGACAGGAGAAATGCAGTCAAACTTACACCTGACGCATTACAACAATATAATTCAGAATAACGTTGAGGGTAATAGAGCGTAAATAACAATTCATAACGAACGTGGGTTTGAAACATATTATCGTTATCAATATAATCATCATCATTATCAACACGTAGCAACGTAGCAAATTAAAGTTCATACAGTAGTCCCGTTGGCCGTTTCTAATATAGGTCGATTTCCTGCCACTAGGCTAGTAAGCTTCAAAAACTAGATCTTTATTTAGGTAACTTTTAATTTTTATACGCTAGAATTTTTGTAAAACATGAAACAGCTAGAGTTGCGGGCGCGAGTTCTGATAGTCCCTAAATAAACTGTAACCTATAGATGAGGAGGCGTAGCAGCCGGCAACGCCGATTGCGGATTATCTCACACGAAATCCTCTACTGACACTCGAATATTATCGGCGTGATAATCATTGATAAACATCCGAATCGAATTAATCCAAACGAATTTCCCAACCTTGTGGAAGGGTCTCAAATCAATAACATTTACACTTATTTAGTAGATCTGTTGATCTCAGTTAAAAGTACACAAAAGTAGTTCCAAAACACACTAGAACACTATAATCATGGAAGAATAGTTAAGACAAATGAAATGTCGGGACGGCAAAGTGGACATGAAAATGGCCGGCCGGGAGGAACGCGTCCGCCTCCACACGCTTCCGAACGCGTACTAAATGTGGACGGGATCGACACAGTGAGGCGCACGCAGATATCGATAAAAATATTATAATTAAGAATTCATATTTTACGTTCTTTCTAGTTTTAGAGCTGCATTGGATCATAAATTTAAAAACCGACCAAGTGCTAGTCGGACTAGCGCTCGAAGGGAAAGGAAAAGCTCGCCATTATCTATAGGTACAACATCAAAACGAGCTAAAAATATCAAAAAATCACGTTTGTCGTATGGAAGCCCTCTAAAATATTTATTTTATTCTGATTTAGTATTTGTTGTTAAAGCGGCAGCATAAATACAACATCTGTGAAAAATTCATCTGTCTAGTTATCACGGTTCACGAGATACAGCCTAGTTACAGAGAAACAGACTGACGAACGGACAGCGAAGTATCAGTAATATGGTCCCGTTTTTACCGTTTGGATTCGGAACCCTAAAAATTAAAAGAATTATCAAAATAACAATCTATGGGAAACTAGGATATATACGTTTGTCGTTTCAGCCTGGAGGCGTCCAATTCAATCATCAAAATCAAACCAAAAAAACACAGGCCACCCCGTTGATTTTTAGTGCGACCGGTCGCGAAAAGTAAAAAGAGACTTTCAATTATTAGAAGAAAATAGATATTACTGAAATCAGTCTTGTAAGATTAAAATTACATATTTTAATTGATAAGTTGATAACAAACAAGGGCATTATACATTGAATCAAACTTTGACTGATATAATTTGGATAACATGGATAAATTTTACTATCAATTCTATAATAAACTGATGATGATCAAGCCTATTATAAATTCTGCTACCTATTCAATAGTAAAAAGCAATGTTTTGTATTCGATTGTAATCTAAAATGATTTGGCCAAAACCGAAGATGAAGAACATGTGGACATGAAGTATTCGAAATAGTTACTTGATTAAGGAAAATTAGTTTTTCATGTCATCAAACGTGATTTCGAAATTCGATACTCAAAAATTTGGCGCATCTCTAGCGACCATTCGCCACCCCTGCAACTACGCCACACATGCGCAGTTACACGTACACACACTCTGCAGGGGTTTGTGAATCATAGGGGAATTGATAGAGCAAACAAAAAAGCACCCCTTATGGACGCCAATTTCATGTACAAGTAGCAGCAGTAATTTGCTAATTACTGTTTCCTTTGTTAATGAAGCTGGTTGTTTATTTTATATAATGGATGCTATATCTGTTATGATTACAGATACATAACAATAGATTGTTTATCTGAGGTCATACTTCATTTCACAGAAAACCCACATTCATCAGGTTTTTCATTATTGGGTGTTTTCAAAATTTCATAAGTCGTAATTGACATTGCTACTAAATACTACGAGTAATATGTCGCGCTTTCACATAGAGAAAATAATTAATTTTCCTAGTTTAAATATTTTAAAGCGACCCATTTCGTATCCAAAATAACACGTTTTTAATAAAACTAGTTAGGTAAATTGCCGAATTATAGTTGTTGTTAGCAAATTGGCGTCTCGGGTTCGATTTCGAATCTTAGTCTTTTTCTTTTATTATTATTTTTTAATTTTTAAATTATGTTATCGTTCTACTAAAATTGCGAGCAAAGCTTATTCCTAATTGCAGTGAAAATTTAATTATTCTTCATTGTCCTATGAATGTCATATTTTAATTTAAATCAATTATTGTACTGTCAACCGTGCAAAAATGGCTTTTAAACTGAGAAATAAGGATACTGGAACCTCAAAATGTTGGAGATTGCCGTTTTGCCGAATTTTGTTAACACTTCCAAAATAGTACTTTTAATTAGAACAAATTCTGAAACACAAGCAATTTTTACCGCAATACACAATCAATTGAGTATTCATCCCAGATATTCATTTGTTGTATTCCCTAATCCATGATACAATGAAATTAATAGGTCCACTAATGAAAATCCGCAATAGCAGCCAAATAATTTCTTCCAAGTTACGTAAAGCGTGCAAGGTCGCAGGAATCGATACTAAGTCGCCAATGCGTCTACATACGAAGATAAGTTTACTCAAGAATTAAATAGGTACGTTATACAATTAATGAATGGTTTGGAAATGGTTTTAGTGAAAATTTCAAATAATTTCAAAGAAAGGGCGTACATACCTACTGTTATTTTCACTGTCTTAAGATTGACGTGGCGTGAAAGCGGCTATGGATCTTTATTATTATTTTTTATCAAGATCAAGAGTCAAGACAGAAGGCGATTTGATCGCACTGTCCATCATTCGTAATCAAAACACACAATCTTCGGGCTGACAAATTTTTTAGACTCAAATCATAAAATCTATGAAAAGAAATGAGAAAGCTAACTTAGAATTTAATGTTGTAATGGATTGTAAAGCTATTAACGTCACAAATAACCAACACAATGATCATAAAACCAACATTAATACAATTGATATCAGCAATCATAAGAAATGGTACAATGGAAAGGCATTAATCATTCAAAAAAACTTTCCCCAATGATAAAATTAAAGCTTGGATTACATAAATTGTATAGCGATGATATTAAACTAATAGACCGAATGATAATTACATACAGTTATTTTAAAACCGTGACGAAAGAAGTATCTTTGAAATGCGCAGTATCAATTGATATAGTCCATATAGAAGCTCTACATTTATGCAAAATAAAAAAACTGCAAGTGCGAGTCGGATTCGCGCACGAAGGGTTCCGTACAAAAAGGAAAAACCTCTTGAATATTTATTTTATCCTCTTTTTGTTGTGAAAGCGGCAACAGAAATACATCGTCTGTGAAAATTTCAACTGTTTAGCTATCACGGTTAAGGAGATACAGCCTGGTGACAGACAGACGGACCGACAGCGACAAGACTCAGTAATAGTGTTCCGTTTTTAAGGGAACCCGGAAAAAAAAAACAGAACAACCGGCAAATATCTATTATAATAATAAAACAATAATAATAATATGTTGTTCAAATATATTATACAAGCAGCGATAACTCAGATGTCGTAATGAAGTAATCAATATTAAATTATTTTAAGGGGTGAGAAGTGAGAAGGGTGCAGCATAATATGCAATGACGTCACCTGATGCTGCTAGCCAGATCCATGACGTCATCTTTAGGATAAAGATCGATAGCAACAATTTCCCTATGTAAGGACCAAGTTTCGCTATGGATAGCGGCCAAAACTAGACATGGGAAAACAACTTTTACTTTCTGCCCTAAAGAAAATACGTAAATAGAAAATCTGCGTAAAACAAGGATACGTATCTTACATTAAAAGAAACTAACCTAACCAAGAGAGAGATATATTATAAAAGGGATAAAACTATTCTTACATCACACTGTATAACTGTATGTCTTAGATTAAGGTCTTATACTTTAAGTTTAATAAAGATTATTATTATTATTAAAGAACGAATCAACGCATAACTTATTTCTAGGAAAAATTTGCCGTTACGTTTATCGACAGCTTGATTTAAACATTAAAGTTTGTTTAAATAATAAAGCCTCTATTGTCTATTACACATTAGCTCCTTAAGCTTCGAAGAAAGCACTTGTTAGAAACTTCACACTTACAAAGAGCCTTTGTTGCGATGAAATCTTACAAAATCTTTTAATTCGCCTATTTTTTACTTTTATATTGCGATTTCACTTTCATTTTCATAACTGTTCGGTTGCTTCTTTCTTCTATTAGTATTTTTTTTATTTACGAGTCAAGATCACATTTTTTATCAGTTGACTTTCCTGCATTAAAATTAATTTTATTAATTTTGAGAATTAACAATAATTTTTATACTGTTTTACTCACCTGCGTGTAGATTTAAAAGTGTCGGTCGAGAGTCGAGACTCGTTGACATCATCACATACAAATATAGAATTTATTCATCATATCGCTATAATCTATGTGTGATGTTGTATTTAATACCACGATATAGCTTTGGCTTTTTGGACTAAGCATTATTTTTGTCCGCTAACTGCTTCAAAAGAATCCCGACGGGCGACGACAACAAATTCTACGGTTCCACACAGAAATCGCTAAGTACAAAGCTCTATTTACAAGTAAGTATAAAAACATCCAATGTTTGAATACCTATATAAGTACTCCACTACAAAACCATAAATTGTGATTGCATCGAAATAAAAACCCGTCGACTAGAGTGAGAAATTCCAAAAGGATGGAACAAGACGACAAAAACAAAATGCGGTCTCGGCGCATACTTGATTCTATAAATTATTTATAGAACAACCATTTATTTAATGACTCTACTTTAAATAGACTTACAAACGACAGCTTTACGCGTAGAGGTCTGCTTTTTATGGAGTAACGTTAATATTTTACACCATCGTTTATATTCAGTTTCAGCCGATGTCACAGTAAACTTAATATTAAGATCCGATAGTTAACTGTTTACAAGTGTCAAGTAAATAAGTTAAGTCATTGTTATAGACTTTCAGAGATACTGCCATAGATGCATGGAAGTTCAATCTGGAACGGTGGAAGTTGAAACGAATTTTGGCATTTTGAACAGGGATAATGTGTTAAATACCATACTTAATTGGAATTTATAATTTGTTAACGTTTAACAGCCACACACATTGGCTCTCGACTCAGAGGTCGTGGGTTCGATTCCCACATTGGAACAATAAAAATTGTTGTTTCCAAGTTTGGTTAGGACAACGCAGGCTGATCACCTGATTGTCTGACAACTCCTGCGTAACTGGCCTGGTTACAATGAAACCAGCCACCGTCACCGAGATCTGTGTGGGGA
Source organism: Glaucopsyche alexis (assembly GCA_905404095.1). NCBI lineage: Eukaryota > Metazoa > Arthropoda > Insecta > Lepidoptera > Lycaenidae > Glaucopsyche > Glaucopsyche alexis. The sequence continues at coordinate 2,922,435 of FR990060.1, forward strand.
GTTATTATTATAATTTAACGTCGTTCGGGAAAACTTAAAAACTCGGATAGGCTATTTATTCCGGAAAAATACCCCTTTCGTGGGGCGCAAATTCCATATGGGTACTTTTTAAATCCTATATCAGAATCTTCTTAATCCAAAGTGAATTTTAATCGTTTGGATATCTAAATATATGCACGATTTATCGGACAACGACGCTAATATCCGGTTCAGATAAGTGAGTGGTGCTGACCTGTTTTCTGTGGGAAATGCACTGCAATAATCGGACACTGCTTTACAATATACTTACATTTTGAATAGCTTTTTTTTTTCTCTACCATACTGCAACTAGCAGCGGAATCTTTTGTTTTCTTTTTAATTGGAATATTTAAAAAAAAATGGCTCCCATAATTAGTCTCCACGTTTAGAATATTAATAAAATATAACGAAGACAAAAATATTATTAGGTACATAATATTATTAATTCCTACTTTATACGCAGAAGGCCGTATCTTAATAATTTCCTGTGTATAATATTAATGAAGAATAATGTTTTGATTAAAATACTGAATTGAAATTTTAAAACTAAAATTACTTTTGTGAAATTGTAATATTTATTACTTGATTTGGTATTCATATACATTGGTCCTTCGAGTCGGATATGGACCATCAAGTTTCAACTATGGACTGCAAAATCTTTCATGAAATATAATTTATTTATTAATGACTTTTCTTATTACCCTGCTTTATTATTTACTTTTAATTTTACTCTCCTGTCCTCCAGTGTCGCTTGGAAGAGATCGCTTACAAGGCCGCCCATGCCCACATATAGGTTATAATTTTGTTAGCAATAAAGTGTTTATCTATATATCTGAATCTTTATATAATTATTTTTCTATTAGTTTTAATTTTCTGCAATGGCGTACCTACTGCACAATTTAACTGGACATTGGACGCGTTCGACCATGACCTGCAGTACGGGGCTCAAGGCGTGCACGGTGCAACAAGTTTGCACTTCAGCCTTAATACATATTAAAACGCAGATTTCCTGCTTTACCTTAATGGTGTTCTCACTTCTCAATGAAAGCCCCAAGTATATAAATTGTTTACGCAAAAGGAAACTGTTTAAGTGTTTATCATGCTTCCTGGGGTCACGACTATCTGCTTTAAATCATTCGTTATATCGCCATTAGGTCTTTACACGTCTGAAACTGATATCCGACATTATTGGTAAAAGTGAATGAGGGATCACTATGGTGTCATAATCGCATCATTGACAGGCTGTTTAGACGGCAGACTAAAAATATAGTATTGAACGTTGAAAAAATCGTGACGGAGTCGCAAGACTTTTTTAACTTTTTGGCCTTTTCGTGGGTCGCGACAACAAACGTTGAGAAACGATGCTTTACAATTTTTACAATCATGACTATACGTCTTCTGACAGGCGTGATATTAGGCGATATCCACCAAAATGGTCTAATTGTTACGCTCAGAGAGTTTCAATGTCATGACTCAGCGCTGACTGATCACTGTGATCACTGAATGCACCTTTCCAAAACCCGAACACGAAATGCACGACTATAGCACCTGTTCTTACCTCTATTGAATTTATTACCCCTTATACAGTAAATATAGGTTTTTTTTTAAATAAAACAAGGGGGCAACGAGCAAACGGATTACCTGATGGAAAGCGATTACCGTCGCCCATGGACACCCGCAACATCAGAGAAGTTGCAAGTGCGTTGCCAGCCTTTTAGGAGGGAATACGCTCCCTTCTTGAAGGTTTGCAGGTCGTAGTGGTCCGGAAATACTGCTGGCGACAGTTCATTCCAGAGTTTTACAGTGCGCGGCAGAAAGCTTCGGGTAAAGCGCACGGTGGAGGACTGCCACTCATCAAGGTGATGAGGATGATAAATATTTTGTCGCATGGAACGGTGGCGAAAAGTTGCAGCAGGTATAAGTCCGAACAATTCCTCGGAGCACTCCCCGTAATATAACCGATAGAGGATGCAGAGCGATGCTACATCTCTACGTAGCTCTAAGGAGTCAAGCCTGTTTGAAACATTATGGCAGTCGATAATTCGAGCGGCCCTACGTTGGATACGATCCAGAGGGAGAAGCTGGTACTTTGGCGCCCCTGCCCAGACATGAGAACAGTATTCCATGTGAGGCCGAACCTGCGCCTTATAGAGTTGTAGGCGTTGGACCGCACTAAAATACTGCTTTGACCTGTTCAGAACACCAAGCTTCTTGGAGGCTAACTTGGCCTTGCCCTCCAGATGATATCGGAACTGGACCTCGCTCGATATGTTAACACCAAGTATTCCAATGTTGGAGGAGACAGTTAAAGGTATGCTTTCAAAACGAGGACATACGACCATTGGTAACTTTTTAGCGGTGAACGCGCAAACTTGTGTCTTAGAGGGGTTGAATTGGACTAAGTTAAGTCTACCCCATTCAGAGACCTTCTCCAATGAATTTTCAATTTGAGAGACAAGTTTGTTTCGACGCTCAATGACATTTTGCCGAGAGATGTTCGCGTGGCCGGTATATAAGGCATCTCCCGTGCTGTCATCTGCATAGCAATGAATGCCATTGGTTTGTAACATATCATTGATATGCAGTATGAACAGGGTAGGTGATAGCACACAGCCTTGTGGGACACCAGCATCAATAGACAGAGTATCCGAGCATTCACCGTCGACTACGACCCTTATGCTTCTGTCTGCTAAGAAACTCGTGACCCACTTGCATAATTTCTCGGGGAGCCCATAGGAAGGAAGCTTCGAAAGAAGCGCTTTGTGCCAAACCCGATCAAAAGCTTTCGCTATGTCCAGACTTACAGCCAATGCCTCTCCCTTAGACTCGATCGCCTGTGCCCAACGATGAGTTAGGTACGTCAGCAGATCACCAGCCGAGCGACCTTTACGAAACCCGTACTGTTTGTCGCTTAGCAACTGCTGAAGTATCGAAGGAGCTGTCTATTAATAATTGACTCCATTATCTTCGAGAAGAGAGAGGTTATAGCGATTGGTCTGTAGTTGGAAGGATTGGAGCGATCGCCTTTTTTAGGGATCGGGTGCACCAAAGCTGTCTTCCAAGATGCTGGGACTGTGCCATAAGAGTAGGAGAGCCGAAAAAGACGCGTTAAGACCGGTGCCAACTCTGGAGCACACACTTTCAACACTATAGGAGGGATTCCGTCAGGCCCACTCGACTTTTGGGTATCAAGGGAACGGAGAGCAACTCGCACTGAGCGCTGATGGAACCGAATATCCGACATGATGCTCTTGCATCGCGGTATAGTCGGCGGTTCCTGTCCCCCGTCATCCAGGGTCGAGTTGGACGCAAAGAGCTTGCCAAGAAGTTCAGCTTTCTCTTTTGCGTCATGGGCCAACGAGCCATTTCCTACGTGTAGGGATGGAAGAGATGGCTTACAGAAATTCCCTTCGATAGCTTTGGCGAGAGACCAGAATGCACGGGTTCCCGAAGGGAGACGCTCGAGTCTCTCGCCAATTCTACTGATGTGCTGTTTCTCCGCCCCAGCCCCGCCCCGCCCCGATCGCCCAAGCGATCTCTCTTTTGAAGGACCTAGAGGCAAGGTTGTACTCCTTTTTAAGTTTGCTGGTATTTAAATCCTGTGCTGACACTGCATTAGCCCAGGTTTGGTAAGCTTCCTGCTTCCGGCAAGAAGCTTTTTTGGAAGATGAACCAAACCAGGGACGGAATCTGCTGCCAGTAGGGACCACAGAGGACGGAATGAAAAGTTCCATTCCTTGTGGCACCACGTTGGCAACAGAGTTGGCAGCGGTGTCAGGATCATCCGGCGAGAAGCACGCCTGCCCCCAGGGGTAGGAAGCAAAAAATGACCCAATCTGCTAACTTGTAGTGCCACACACGACGGTATTTAGCAACACGCTGTCGCAACGCGCTCGTGAGTTGCACAGAGCTGCGGACAAGGCAATGATCCGATGAGCCAAGTGGTGCGGCCACGGATACTTGGTAGCCGTCCGGATGTGACGTCAGCAGAAGGTCCAACAGGGAAGGAATCTGACCATCCACATCTGGAATTCGCGTAGGCGCAGTAACCAGGTACTTAAAAAATCATTCCTTTTGAAGTTTCGACCAGATTTAAAAATACTAGGACTCATTACGCCAACAATTCTCAAACGCCACTTAAAGTTAAGGCCGCCCTAAAACACAGATTGTCATTGTCTCTGCTTGACAGAATCACAATGACTGCCTGTGACTTGAAGAGCCTTTTAATATTACCAGCATTGTAATTGGTCAATAAAAAACTTGGCCTTTTCATCCGTTATTGGATGAGTTATACAGTATTGTCCGAGCAATGTAACCACTCTTGAAATACTGTAGTGCATGGGACAGTCAGTTTTAAATGTCGTATTGTTGCCCAATCACATACGGCATTATCACAACACAGTCAACCTAGTGACTAGTCCAGAACGACTGGTTAATACATCTGGGACCAACCATGTGTGGGTTTCCTCACGATGTTTTCCTTCACTATTAGATTGCCCGTATAATGTACTTGAGATCTGAAAAAGTCTCATATCTCGTACATGCCACCTGGGAATTGAACCTGCACTCTCTTGAATCAAACGGTCTACTTACTAGGCTAAGGATCTTTAGCGATAGTCGGGCGATGGCGTCTATATAAATAACGAGTCAAATTAAATAGTCTCCGGTTCAATAATAGTCCCTGATGAAATAATAACATGAAAAGAATGACGATTGTCTGTACGCGCGCGCATCGCGTGCAAAGGATTGGCTGGTTTCAATGAATTTTTATTTAACTGTGGACTGACCTAAAATACATACAATAGACCCGAAAGGAGGTTAGAGCAAAATAGCTTTTTGTATCACTTGTTCTTCATGGCATTGGGGGTATATGAGCAGAAGTAGACTAAGAAACTGACCAGCATGCTTCGCATAGCAACAAGAATATACATACTAACATACAATATGGACAAATAAAATGACAGCTTCCCAGCTTCCCTTCACCAAGCTATGCTTTTTACCTTGTGAGTCAGTATTATGGAAAAAAAAGATACTTTATATAATTTTAAGTGGTTACTTATTTTACTATAAAAATAGTTTTTTTTTTTCATATTTATTATATGTACTGGGGAGGAGATCCAACACTTGATCCTTATGGGAGACTAGGTATGCTCAATTTGCATAGCGTGCATGGACAATGACAAAACCTTTATAGTGGCTTTGTCTTTAGTAATATAAGAAGATACCTGCAAACTTTTTCAAATAAGTCGAATTGTCAGATATGGCCCTTTTCTGGATGGTGGACGAAACATGATCTCAATTAACAGTTATCTGTTATTATGAAACTATATTTGAGATGTCTATGAATATAAAATGAAAATCTAGGCTGTTTTTCATTTCTGTTATATAAAGTGTTAATCTTAATCGACTTTCATGATGAATTCAGCTTTTAGTTTAGTTTTATTGCTTTATGCAAATTGGCTTATAGCATAAAACTACTAATAGGCACACTGCGTTTGGGAAGACTTGATTGATTAATTATTGAACATTTCCATAGTCCTAAGATCCTGTAAGCAAGAAAAGGTACACAGGAAAGAGTAACAAACCATAAAAAAGTTATGTGACAAATGTTATGATAAAATTAATGATAAAACACTACATGTCACACAACAAGAATAGTAACTTATGCTTTCAGTGGTCTAATATATGAAAGAAATTTCAATGTTTAAAAAAAATAGACTTACTTACCTTAGTAATTGTATCGCTATAGGGAATCAAGTGTTTTTTTTTATGTAATGAACCAGGTAATGAGCAGACGGATCGCCTGATGGTAAGCGATAACCGCCACCCATGGACACTCGCAACACCAGAGGACTACACTTGTAACTCCTCTGGTGTTGCGACTTGCGTTCCTGGTCCTTAAAATCCCCAATCCCCGCATGGGCCCCCATGTCCCATAAATGGGGACATGGCTTAGTATGACCACCATAAAATAGTTCCATAGAAATGGAAGAATAGTCAATCTGTCAGTTTGTCTATTCTTGTGTAGACAAAACGCATGTCTACTGCAGTCATACGACACATGCTGGTACAATTTCCCTGCCTTTTATTTAATTTTAGTAGGCAAGTAAATTAGTATTTTTTCAATAGATATTCTGTTGGTTATCACAGATTATTGTAATATCCACATATACCAGCAACAATTTTTTTCATGTAGGACCTTTATGAAGGAAATTAGGGTTTAAAAAACAAAAGGATCAAGTGTCCCCCTTCTCCTATAACTTTAATTAAATGATGCAGAGAAAAGTGTTAACAAAAGTTTCTAACAGAAACATTTTTAAAAATCCATGTTTACTTTCCATTTGCAGGTTTTATGTCTGAAATGTTGTTGTGAACTTTAATTCATTAAATTGATATTAGGTACATAAGTAAGTATATTCTTTTAAACCTAAAAATCATAATAACATGTGTTTTTGATTAGAAGTTTTAAAAGGCTTGGTTTTCATGTGTAAATACAACTCAAACAAATTTCATGTATAAGTACAAGATTAAAAATTTACAAAAAGAAACATTTTTTACTTCGTACAAATTCGTACTTAGTTGTTAGACCTTGTCTAAAGATTAGTCATCAAAATCAAGACGGCGACATACAAGAAATATTTTTCCATTTTAACTATCTTTGTTAACGATTATAAACGTATTATTCATTTTAAAGCCTACACAGAAATATATTTATTCGTTTCGAATGCCTAAATTGCTAATATAAATGTTTCTGATGACTGGCAAAGAGCGAAAAATGGCGTTACATATTCGGTGTTTTTGCTTTTTTTATAGTGATTTAAAGTCTATATAAATAATTTGGATCCATTAATACATTTATTATAATGTAAATTTTTGTGAATTGGATTCTTTTAAGCGTAAAAATACTTGAATTTTACTTACCTTTCTATTTTATTGACAGTATCACACAAGACCTCACGAAATTCACTGTTATGTCATAGACTACAGACATTACAGAGAGCTCTAAAGTCAGAACTATTTACAGGCTATAATGCCGCGTCCGCACGTTCGCCATTTGCCGCAAACTCGAAACCTCCACAAACCTTTGAGTATCCAACTATACGGAGACGACAATATGACAGCTAATTTCTATACGAAAAAGTCTCGCCATTTTCTGCGGGGGGACGACCGCACCGCTAGTGCTTGACACTATCGATGTTTTACTATCGATGACTTCGGCTAGTAATAATTATGTGTGGCAAAAGTAAATTTTAAAAATTATATCTATTATATCTTAACTACAATATTTAATTTACAATTTCGCTCAGTATCATAAAGTAAATAAGTATTAAAATGTTGAAACATGCAAAAATGGAAGCGTCATCCAGCGTAAAGAAGAATTTTAGCATTATTAGCAGTGTTGCGAATATCTTAGTTGCGGAGCGGCTGGTGCATACAACCAATTTGTAGCATTCCGTAATACTCAAGAAACCCTTATAAATTTGCACTGACCATCCGTCTGTCTGTCCGTCTTTCTAGCATGTGTAATTATGAATTTATATAAATGAAATTTTGTATAGTTTATAGGTATTTTAAATTTGAAGTAAGTGTACGGTAGTTTGGTGTCCGTACAAGAGTAAAAGATAAGTTAAGCTCATTGAGCTAGGTATATAAGTTGAATAATATAGCTATATAAGTGAAGCGTCAAGTAATTTTAAATTGCCGCGCCATACGGCGTCAGGAAGGCGAATCCGCCCGCCATACCGATATCGCGCCATTAGTTCAACTACTCCCCGCTAGAGGGTGCCGGGACTCGCGGAACAGTCGAGAACGCGAGCGTAATCGGGAATGGCGGCTGGGTTGCGTCTCCCATAAATATTAATTTTTGTGGTGTAATTGTGTATAAATGGTGAATAAATAAAGATATATTCGCTAAATAAGTTGAATATTTAACCAGTTCGCGTCAAGCCGCCAATCGGTTCGCGTGCTCTCTTAACAGTTTCACCATTTTACCATTAACTATTTAGTAGTATAAGTTAAGTATTCAATAAACCCAATTATGAAATAGAAGATTTATAAATTACTACTTTTAAATATTACCTTAAACTTGGATGTTGTACGATTTAGTAGCAACATTTATTCATCGACTAAAATTTTTGGATTTTTGCTAATTTATCGCAATTATTGTTAATATTTAGGCAAAATAATACATACACATGGAAAGTAACACCATCCTTTTGTTTATTTGATGTTTCCGATCTGTTTTTGCAGGAAAAAATACAGCAAGTCGGCATTTTTTGCTCCGGTTCGTTCCGCCTCGCTGTAATTTTCCGAATACGTCAAAAACGCGCAGCAACTAGTTTTATACAACCCTCACGACCGGAGGGCTCTAACCTTTGGCAGTGGGGCACGCCTGACAAAATCGAGTCTCCGTATAGTTGGATACTCAAACACTGCCATAGTTTTTTCTGGCTCAACATGGGATGAGGTACATGGCTTTGCTCAAAAAGGACTAAACCAAGTAGCTTTATAGTTGGATAAAAATTTATTAACTTTGAATGTTTCAAAAACCAATTATATTTGTTTCACAAATTATAACAACTCTGAGCCAAATTCTATCTACAAACTAAAAATTCATGTTTGTAAAGACTTCACTGATCAAAATTTTTCATGTTGCTGTATAGACAAAATATCACAAACTAAATATCTAGGAGTTATGGTTGACCAGCGCCTCACTTGGTATCCTCACATTGATCTACTGATAGGTAGACTTCGTAAACTTTCTTGGATGTTTAAGACCCTTAGACAAGTGGCTGATGTAACAATATTAAAACAAATATACACATCCTTGGCCCAATCTATACTAATTTATTGTATCACAGTATGGGGCGGTTCTAACAAAACCATATTTCTAGAATTAGAACGGGCACATAGACTATTACTTAAAGTAATTTATTTTAAACCTTATAGATACCCAACTGATAGTCTGTACTCTAAATGTGGCTTACTATCTGTACGGAAACTTTACATTCTACACTTGATTCTAAAACTTCATAGTAAACTCCCCTATAATCCCATCAAGCAAAATAAAAAACGGAGGATACACAATATTGCATCAGTAACTCAAGTTAAAACTGCTTATGGCAGGAGACAATTTACAGGACAATCAGCCTTAATTTACAACAAATTAAATTAAATTCTTAATTTTCACCCCTTAACGACCCATAAATGCAAGTACACGTTAAAAATTGGCTTCGGGACAAAGAACATACTATAATAGAGAACCTTATTGTATATTAAACTAGCTGGCTCGACTCACATTGTTTTTATAAATTTATTATTGTGTATTGCATTGAACTATTTAGCTGTAAGATAACTATGTAATGCGTAACTATGTATGTAAATGTATAAATTATGTGTGCATGTATAGTTTAATTTAACTATTATTACCTAACTAGTATCTACTTATATACCACTTTCAAAATTAGGTTATTGTATCTTTTGTTCATTTGCGGAAAGAGCGGGGTCTCCTAACACAGGTCTATACCTAAAAGGAGGACCTAGCAACTTGTTATGTTTAAGTTTTTTGTAAGATACTGAATAAAATTTTTTTTCATTTTTTTCAAAGCCACAAACGCTTGACTTGAAAAAGGGAATCAAACGTCGCCATCCGCACGCTTGCGAGTGAGTTAGTGTGTCCTGAACAGGCAAGCGTGACGGACGTTGAGCTCGTATCGGCTATAGCATTTTCTTTGAGTTATTTTTTATTGTATTATTTATTGTAAAAACAACAGCCTCCGTGGTCTTTGTAAAATCCAAACACTTGTAGGAGGTAAATAAAACACAAGAGAACTTGTCACTAGACACTTCCACTCTGTGTGGCGGTTGGTAATAGACTGACCCCCACGCCGCACGTACAGCGTATTATAAAGGCAAGCAATCCCCACCCGCCCTTCCAGTGTAGGTGTGTCTATATTTATTTATCCAATACACTACAGTCTTGTGCTTAGAGCTTTGCTCTCGACTCGGAGGTCGAAGGTTCGATTCCCGCACTGGGATTATGAGAGTAAAAGAGAGTGTGCTTTTTTGTACTGCGCACACACTTGGGCACTATAAAAATACTCCTGCGTAACTGGCCTGGTTTCAATAAAACCAGCCACCGTCACCGAAATCGGTGTGAGGAGTTATTATTATTATTATTGTAAAAAATACTTAAATAAAAACACAAAAAAACGGCAAAGAAGATGATGGACTAAGATACAAATTCATAAAAACCGTATAGTGGCTTATTCAATAATGTACTTAGCCACGCATCGGCTACTTTTTTCTCATAATAATAATAATAATATCTATGGACGTTTCACACCACGTCAATCTGGTCCCGTGGTAAGTTCTCGAAGAACTTGTGTTACGGGTACCAGACAACGGAAATATATTTAATACTTTTATATTATAAATGCCACTGCAAAATTGAAAAAACCGTTAGATTGTAAAATAACTAACGACATTGTAAAAATATGTCGAAATATTTATAACTATATATGTATTTATAATCTTACGTAAAATAATGTGTTAAATTATAGGCAGAATATTCGCGTCCAAAGTCTATCGGCATTTTACAATTTCACTAGTTTTATTACAATCTAACGGTTTTTACAATTTTACGGTGACATATACATATTTAAGATTTTTATTGTATCTAAGTGTATTATACACTTAGATACAATAATTGTGCTTGTTTTTCGGGTCCCAAATGCATGGATCAGCCTGATAACATTCGAGAAAAAACAAGATGTCTTATTTGACCAATCACCACTCATTTTGTGCGAGCGTAGGCACGTCTGCCCGTCTCCAGTACACAAACCAGACTGAGCGTGCGCAAACGTGGAATGTGGATGCATCGCAAGCGCTTGCGACTAATTCCCTTTGATTTGTGTCAAAAAACCGACACTCGATCGGAACGGCTGCAAGCGCTTGCAAACCTACACAAACCAAGGCAAACGCTCTATCCGCACATTTGAATTTTTGTGAGCTTGTCGAGGTTTGGCAAACGTGCGGACGCGGCATAATATTTAACCACAGACTTCTTTCTCAAACGTATGTCTTGCAAAAAGAAAATATTTTTTGTCTATGAAACAAGCCACCAATCAACGCTTTGTAATTTGACATAAATGTGACAACTGACAAGAGTCTCGACGTTGTTTGTCAAATGACAAATCGTCATTCTTGTCAAAACTAAAAATTGTAATTTGCATTTGCAGTCTTTTGTGGTTTTTCAAATTTCAATTTATAATTTACCACCTATCTATCTACCTGGCTAGTGGCTACTTATATAGAATAATAATCAGTATTATTATTAATTTCCAGCTGGTCTCATAGACCAATTGTTAAAAGTATTGATGCTTACATGCAATACATACTAAGGTGAAAATAATAAAATTTGTAATCGATGTGTTTATCGTTTGTGTCTCAGTGTCTAATTATAAAAATTACGAATCTATAAACAAGTGCACGGTAGCTATTATATTATGTAAAAGAAGCATGCAAGAGAAATGGCTAATATCGGTGTCGGAATATATGTTTTGATTGTAATTTGGTTCCTTACGCTGCTGTTTTGCTGGGTTTCCGTGCGGACGGGGCATTACATAGGAAAGATCTGTGTTGTAATTTCAGTTATTATAACAATTGTTCTAGTGCTGTTGCCAAAAGGGGACGAGATACAAACGGCTGCCAATTTTTATGACAAGTCGTACGTGCCGCGCGTAGCTACATTATCGTGTCTGATTTTAAGTCTGATAGGGAGCTTATTGTATTGTTTTATTACTGTATGTCTCTCGCCAGTAAAAACTAGAAAAATCAAAGACTTGGTCACTAACTCTTACTAACACTTGGTGAGTCTAAAATCTGTTTTATAAGGTGCTGTAAAGTTAAAGAGAATTTAAACATAGTTTTATACATCATTTTAGTGTAATTATCTCTATGTTTGCTTGCTGTAGCTAGTGATTTTTATGTTAATTATGTCTTTGATGGACTCTAATATATTGCTAGAATTTCATAACGTCAATGTTTTAACTAAAAGTCAATTAGTTACAATAATACAATTTAAAAGCCTTGTTTGCATCAAAGTTTATAAGAGACTAGATGTAGCACGTGACAAAAGGAAATCTCGTGGAACCATACATTTTGCCTCAATAAAAAGTAGCCTATGTCCTTCGCCATGGTCTATTCTATATCTGTGCCAAATTTCATCAAAATCGATCCAGTAGTTTTGGAGCTTTTTCAATGCAAACAAACAAACAAACAAACTTTTCCTCTTTATTATATTAGTATAGATAAGCACAGTTTACAATTTACCTAGTATGGTCGACATTAATTGATATCCTATGCCTTAGTTTTTCTTATTGTGCTATATTTTTAGGGCTAAAACGTTTAGTTGCTCAATGATAACATTTTGAAGGAATGATTTGCTAAGAATTGTGTAAAGTCACATGATAAAATTTATCTAACTTAAACAATTGTTTAATCTGTTAAGAATCTAACAGCATAATATCTCTTTCTTATCAATGCTTACTTGTGCATGTTTAATGTTTTAAAAATTAATGTTTTATGCTACCTCACTCATTATTATAAGTAAATTAAATTACCAATATTAATTTCGTCATTAATATTTTTCAAATTTCTTGTATGCCATTTTAATTTCAGCCACAATGTCTGGTACGATTACACAGGGTCTACGCTCTCCGGTACGGAGGCTGGCACATTTGAGAAGGGCCAACACAATATCCACATCTCTAGTACACAATGAAACTATTCTAGTCAAAAATAATGATGAATTTGTCAATAAGGTACTATTTTACAATACTTTTTTGTTTTTCATTTGTAAATAAAAAACATTTGTCTGTTCTATTTAATATGGAAATATGTCTTATGCTCTAAACATATTTTCAAACTAGCTGTTGCCTGTAGCTCTGCCCGCGTAAATACAGTATCCCTCGGGAACACTGTATTTCTTTGGGATAAAAAGTAGCCTGTGTTTTAATCCAGAGCCTAAACTACTACCATACCAAATTTCATCAAAATCCGTTCAGTAGTTTTTGCATGAAGGAGTAACAAACATTCATCCATACATCCTCACAAACTTTCACATTTATAATATTAGTACGATTAAATAGATTCTGCTGGTCTAGAGCAGCAGTTGGCAATACTTGCAGGCCTTATGCAACCTGAGACCTACTTCTTTAGGGCCCATAACCATTTTGTAAATTCTTACAATTGGGTGTTTGCCTACCATTTTGTTTAACAAATTATTACGTATTACAACTATTATACAGGAATAGTTTTTTATCGGTACAATAAATTTTACACGTCATCGGTATCGATAATAGAGTAGAGTACATTTCACAAATAAAAAATCGGCCGGGCGGCGCACAAGTTGGCAACAAAGCATCGATAGATACGTATCTATTACGTAATGCATCCACATTTTGTATTAGTTTAGCGGATAAGTTCGGGGATTGATAATTTTGTTTTTTTGTTCCAAAGGGGCAGTAACAAAAATCGCTAGTATTTTTTATTTTTGACAACTATTATGTATGTTGATTTATTGTACTGGTGAAAAAATAATCCTGTATTATTATTATTATAGTGTTATTTTATTACAACCTAAGCAAAACACATTAACTTACTATTTCCAGGTGATGAATAATGACAAACCTGTAATAGTCAACTTCCATGCTGACTGGTGTGAGCCGTGCAAGATCCTCACGCCCAAACTCAAGGAGCTTGTAGAGCCGTTAAACAATTTAGATCTGGCGATTGTCGATGTCGAAGACAACGCTGATCTAGTGCATACATTTGAGGTAACAATAATGTATTTTTTTCCATAATCTTTAATCAGTTCTACTATAAAACATCTATCTTTTTTCTTGCAGTTTACTGTACAATATGCTGGGTTATAAGTTATAACTATCCTATATTATTTTAACAATTTATAAAATTCTGGATTCCTTACATTTTATTCCATTCAGTGATTTAACCCCACAAATAATCTCATTCAGAATATTATTACGGCGATGATATTTAAACACATTCCCTTTTAATAATAACCAGAAATTGCAGGTGAAAGCCGTTCCAGCAGTTTTAGCAATAAGGAATGGTCTAGTTGTGGACAAGTTCATCGGTTTAGTGGATGCTGACATGATACACAACCTCATAGACAAGATGTCAGGCAAGAAAGAAGGCACTTAATCTAATACCTGTTCCTAGTTTCGTTAAGGTGTATATATTATGTCACCGTAAAATTGTAAAAACTGTTAGATTGTAATATAACTAACAAGATTGTAAAAATGTGTTGAAAGATTCTTTGCTATATATTTATAATCAAACAAAAAATAATGTGTTAAATTATAAGCAGAATAAATTCGGGCCCGCAGTCTTTCGACATTTTACAATTTCACTAGTTGCACATAATTCAATCTAACGGTTTTTACAATTTCACGGTCCCATATATATTACGTTTTCTTGCTTATTTGACAGCAACTATGTCAGGCGAAAGGTTTGTTTTTGTAAAGTTCAATATGTTACAATTTTTGCGCTTTAATTGTAGGCATGTAGAAATAATTATTTTATGCCCAACTGTACTAAGATAATGTCAATACCTCATGATAACTATTATTGTTGCCGATTATAGAATTATTGCAGATTGCTATAAGTCGTGAATAGTCGTGACAGTGGAGCCCCAGCTTAAAATATTACGCAGCAATTTACCTGTTAATTAAAAATTCATTTTAAGGTATAAAAGAATTTATTAGTCAATATTTGTATTATTTTAAGCGGTATAAAATATTAAATGTCTTTTCCTTGGATGCTTATATTCCAATTATTTTATATAATTCGGTATATGCTAACCTGACTGACTATCAAAAGGAATGATTTACTATATTCGTGCGTGTATATTAATTTTTAATACCAAAGCTATATAACAGTATGAAATGTATGAAGCAATTGTAACATATATTATGATTTAGACTAACTACCTACTGTATCTATAACACGTGCGACTTATCTAGACACTTAATTGTCCCGTGGCACTCGCCTTCGTGTTGTACTGACCGATAGCCATGGAGAATAGAGGTAAGGAGAACCATCTCGTGTATTAAAAAGTGTCCGTTGACAGGGAGCAAGATAAGGTGGCGCTATAGTAGCAAGTGGAAGAATTTCAAAAAGATCGCCACAAATTGGCCACAAATTATTAGAGGAACTAACTTTCAAATAACTTCACTCCGTCTCTTATTGCTAACTTCGTATCATTTCCACCATCTACATTAGCGCTATTTCGGTGAGTTTTCGAACTATAATTTGGTCCTAACGGGTGGACACTTTTTCAAGTTATCCCCCATACAAGATGGTTCTCCTTACCTCTATTCTCCATGCCGATAGCATACCATCACGATGACGTCACGGCGTGAAGTGTCCAGTCGAGTCGCACGGATTGTATATTATGTTACATGTCGAATACAGAACCTCAATCATCGTATTTAAAGTAGACTTTCCTTTTACTTTGATTGTATTATATGTGAGGCGACATGATATCATAAACTGATTTTGTGAAGTTTCGACCAATCAGAGCGCGTTTCACGCTGCTTTAACGTTCACGAGAATACCGTTTGACAGTTTTAGCGTGTCGAGACTTGATTGTAATTGTATTAATGCTGGTTTTATTTAGCAGAATTGTCCCTCTGGTAAACGTCATACAACTATTGAACATATTATATAAAATAAAGGGCCTGTATTCACAATCTAATGAAAAGTCTCTAATAGCTTATTCGCTTGTTTTGTCTCTGTCGCTCGATGTAAAGTATGAAGCGACAACACTTCCAAATAAGCTAGCAACACTAGAGATTGTGAAACTAACCCTTAGCCAAAAATATATGATTTATATTAATTCATTTATGATCTATTATAGATTTTTTTTGTCGTAGTCACACAATTTGAATTACATTTTTATTTAGTATTTTTAAGTTTTAATTGTACAAAAATAATTTTAGTTAAATATTTGAATTGATTTTATATTTGATTTTTTTGTAGCATAAGAAAATTTTATGTTATGTTTTAAAAGTTCTTCATAATATTATCATTTTCAAATATAAGTAATATATAATTTTTTTGTGTTTTTCTTTTGTTAATTTAAATGCCATTTATAAAATTTAAAATATTACACTATATTCTTGCAACTTAAGTTAGAGTTTTTCTAATCTCTCAATTATTTTTGAGTTGTTTACTATAGTAAATTCATAAATAACCTAATTAAGAACATGCATGAGAAGGGTTCCGTAATAGGGAATATACACGTATTTTTTATATAGATCTATCTTGTTTAAGATAATATAACAATAACAAAGATATGAACGTTTAAAGTAGTTGGTATATTAGACAGAGAGATCGGATGTGTAACGTGACGTCACATAACACGACTTTTATAGAAAGTTCATAAGTAATTTCGTTTTGCTAGAAAGAGATAGATTAAAAAATTTAACCGCTCATATCTTGCTCATTTATCAACAGATATTGAAAATTTTCTCGCCATTGCCTTTATTTTTCAGTCTAGTATCATATTATTAAGTTTTAAGTTATTTTTATGTTTTATGCATATTCCCTATTATCGACGCGCGCAAGGTTTTCTTCAAATTACTTCAAAAGTTATTGTTCAATTTTGCTCAAAATTAAAAATATTCTTTATTTTACTAAATACTCGTTTTATTAAATACTCTTCGGGTAAATAAATAATTTACCCGAAGAGTATTTAGTAAAATCTATCAACATGGGAAGTTTCAAGTTTCTATCTCTTATAGTTTAGAAATGTTTGGACCAACTTGTAAACCACTTTGGAGGTCGATTACTCGAAAATTGTTTAAATTATTAAAAAATCGTGTATGAAATTTCGCCCTTATTTCAAAAGATCTACTCGACGATACCCCACACGATGGGTTAGAATGAAAAATATATTTCATCCCAACTTCACATGTATGGAGAGACCCCTAAAATATATTTTTTAAATTGTTTTATACATACAATAAGTACAGCCTAAGTATATTCAATCTTTATAGACTATTGCATACCACATCAATTTATATTCGTAATTATCGGAGTTAGCAAGAGCGGACGGACGGACAGAGCGAAACTATAAGGGTTCCTTGTAGTTACTACGGAATCCTAAGAAGCTTCAATAAGTATTCAGAGGTAAAATTCTATAAATTATATGTACTATAAATCATTATGTAATGATTTATAGTACATATAATAGTTATATGCATGTGCATATAACTATAAATGATAAACTCTGACTTTAATTCTAAAGTTAATCCAATGTGGCTGTTACATTTTCAATTATGAATATATAATATCAAATTATATTCCTTATAAAAAATCACCACCCAGAAAGTAATTAATGGTCTCGACAGTTTTCGAATTTATATTAACTAGAATATAAAATTATTACATTACCGTTACTAATTCATCAACAATATTATGTCGATACCCGCTAGATGCTTTCTATTCCTTCCTATATAGATATACATTCAGTCCTAGACTTAAGCGGGAATGTTTGACTATGATTGATATGTAATCGGCCAAACCCTATTTTTGGCCAAACTAGTTTAAGCCTAGGGTAAACTAGTTCATCCTATATTCGATCGGATAAACCGGTTCAGACTAGTCACTAGACTAAACTTAAGAGCAATAGGAGAATAGTTTACCCTAGAAGAAACTGGGTAAGATAATATAAGAATAGGTACCCAGGACAAACTGGGCCTTTAGCCAAGATGCATTCGATATTTCGACGGCGAAGTTCGAAAACAAAATTTTATTTATGGCATCGCAAGCGACATGTTATATAGCGCTGACTAATGTCAAATCCCATATATTCAAATCCCAAAGACACCGGTTTGGCCTAGTCTAATGTGTATACTAATTTTGCATAGTGAAAATATATCAATTTTGTCTAGGCAAAACTAGTTTGGCCGTAAATCGTATTTGGCTAGTAACAGGTACCTACTGTAGTTTGTAATGGATGAAAAACAAGGGACGTTATATATGCCATAATGTCATAATAGTCGAAGAGTTGGCCGTCACTTTTCGGTTGGTATTTGAGACAAGAATGTTTCCAACAGCTCTCCTACTATTAACCGACTTGTTATGGCCCAGAAGAGTCGCATAGTTATGTCGTCGCTCGGTTGGCGAGCGGAAACGTCAGTGTGCTAAGTGTGAGTTTTTCTATTCGCATTCGAACGTTTGGCGTTTACTGGGAATTTGTATGTGATTTGTACAGCGCCATCTAGCTGTCGCGTGTACAACTAGGTCAAATCACATACAAATAGTGTATAGCGTGAGCCAACCATGGGGTTTTCACACTAAGACACGACACACGACGCGACGAGATGATGCTGTAATAATATGCATATAATGAATGCAGCCGTGCGTAGCGCAACGCCCCGGGAAATTTCGATTTTGTATCGCTGCGTCGTGTCGTGTCTCGTTGTGAACTGACCATTAGAGTTTTGCAGCGATTGATGGTATCAGGATCGATATAAAGATATCAGCTATAAGATTTTCGGAAATTAATAAGTTACTATAAAAATACAATAAACGTAGATTCATAGAAGTCCTAAATATTTTAAATCGTAGATTTAGTCGCTTGTGAGCTTAGATAATAGACCAATCGCGTTTGGACCACTTTACCTTGCTATACACTTTAGAATTTATATTAGATACTTCACTTCGGTATGCCCACTCTACACTTCACCCGCAAATCGAGCGCGAAACCGCGAAAGGTCCGCAAAAATGAAGTGAAACATTACGCGAAAAATATGCGAATCGGCTCCACAATTTGTATTCCTTTCGCAATGCCCAGCCCCGGATCCACGATTTTTTCGAACCGGGGCAAAAACTTGACAGTGGTAGCTTGATTCGCGGAGAAAGTGTGGAGCGGGCTCTAGAGTTATTATAAGCTTTTCTTAATAATAATAATAATAATAATAATAATAAAAACAATTTGTAATAAGTTTAATTTTAAAATATTATATGGTATTTTTCATAGAGAACTGCTTGTTTCAAAATATGCATTTTAATTTTAAAATACTAAGACAGGAAATAATAAATCCAGACATCGAATAGAATGTACGCTAACATGTTATTTGTTAAGCCTTTCTGAGCATTAAAATGCGTTATGAATCTACTCATTTTATTGCGATCAAAATATTTTGCTAAAATTGCTTATTGTTATTAATTGCTCGCAATTTATGAAGTAAGGTACTTATTTTCTGCTTTAAGTCGAATATTTTTACATAGTCATTACGTTAAGAACTTGTCCTCAGTATTACAGAGTATTTTGAAGAGTTTATAGAATATATGAATTATAATGTTCTTGAATAGGTTGTGTTTATTGAATAAATATAATATTTCTTTTTATGGTTCTTTTACTTGTAGCTAGCTGATTACTGAAAATCTGTAACACAAATACAAGTTGTAATTTTCCTATGATTTTTCATAGGAAAATTTAAGTTGTAAATTGTAACACGGAAAAAGAAAACGAAATATTTTGAATCATTCAATTTATTGCAGGATTATAGGATGTAATAATACAATGTCTGATCTCCCTGCGTTCATTAAGTTATATTATGTATTTCAACTGTACTTATTATGGTTTTTCCCAGTTTCTACCGACCACAAAATACTGTTTTGCCCAAAACTCGATTTAGCGCCATCTAGCTGTGATCGATAAAAACTTTCAACAAAGATGGAGGCAGCTAATCTGCAGTCGATAGAAAACTAGGAATTTGAAATTCGAAAACAAACGGTCTATCTTTTTATTCGTGTTGGATATATCAAGTTTCAAGGAGCCGTATTTGAAATAATGTAGTATTTTAACGCTCATTTTTAAAATTTAATATCTTGAAAACATAACTGATTTATAAAATTTAATTAGAAGTACTAAAATCAGTTTAAAATTTTAGCCGCTAGATGGAGTTAATCAATTACTTGAGAAGCGACAATAACTCTTCATTAATGGACCAATTTAATATTTCTCGTGTAAAACTTTAGCGTTTTTGAAATAAAATTGAAACATTTCTCTTAACATTAATTATACATTTAACAAATATATGATAAACCGCTTATTACACTAGAATCACATTTACAATCGTATTGTGCAAGTTTAAACTCTATTACAGACGATTCCGAACGAGCAGTTTTAATCTCGAAAAAATATTTTCAAGACATTTTGATACGATAAAAAAGTTTCAACTTTTACCGCTACTGGCGCTGACATTTCATATATTTACAGCTAACTTAAAAAACCCGCCTTTTATTTCGAAACTGGGCCTCTAGTCAAGATGCATTCGGTAATTTCGACGGCGAACTTCAAAAACAAAATGTATGGGACTTGACATAAGGCATCGCAAGCGATAATTATGTCACATATTGATGACTTATGTCAAATCCCAATACATTTTCTTTTCGAAGTTCGCCGTCGAAATTATCGAATGCATCTTGACTAGAGGCCCAGGATCTACAACGCTCGTGATTTTACCGCTAGTTCGTATCGACTGACAATCATAGACTAATAAGAACATTGAACTTTGTATACACTCAAACGTCAGAGTGCATAGAAAACACTTTTTGGACGGATCGTGCTTTCCATACATACGCCAGCCGTCAACATCCGACTTTTTCAAATTTTATAAATTTTTACACCCTTAAGCTACGATCCAACGAGAGTTTTTAAGCAGTCGCAACTGAAAAAGCAGCACTGTAAATGGAACTCTGCGCTGATACAATAAAGCTGAAAATCTATGTGTCCGAGTTGTCAGAAGTCAGACTTGACCTTGAAAACTTATAGTGCTGTTTTTTCTGTTGCGACCACCTCAATACTCGTGGAAACGGTGGCTTAATATGTTCAGATAACTGAGTGATTTATTTTCCGGTTCGAGAGAAACAGGGTATAATTATAGGTACATGAAAAATAAAGCACTATGGCATTCTTTTTTTTTTTTTTGTGAAAATTGTTTCTACAACATCGCACTACTAATTTAAAGTCATTATTTACTAATTTATACATTAAAAAAAGTATTTCAGAAAAAAAAAATGAAATTACAAAGAATTACTACCCTGATACGCGTAATCGAAGCGTACAATGGAACGTGGGGCGGCACATACTATACTTGAGCCATGACACAAATGCTTCTCTGTAATTTATTTTCGTTTCCACTTAATAAAAACAAATCTTTAATGTTTATGGAATCTACTGCCGGCGACACCATACTTGAAACTATAAAGTATTTCCCTCTGTAATAATTGAGGTTAAATTTTGACCATTTCTTTAAGTGCTGATAATTGGTACTCTCACCCTATATACAGGTCGCGCAACGGTTTATGAGCGCTCAGTGAAAGTGGAGGGGGTCGTTCGCGCATGTGACCAATACAGAGGCGTAGTCTGCCTTGGCGGGGCCCCGTGTAAAAATTTGTTTGGGGCCCCTTAGGAAGGGTAAAGATTGCTCACAAAATAAAAAAAAATTGCATAAAATTAAAATAAATATTTATTCGTCATAATTATCAGCTATCTGTCTTTTTCCAAATTTTTTTAAATTTAAATATACACTCTCCTTGCCTTTTTTTTTCGGCAAACTGATTTATTAAATCATTTATAGTTGATGATGAAATGAAGATGAAATTTGGGAAGTTTTTATTAATTTTTGCACGTTGGGGGGTCCCCCGTGCCCCGTGCCCCGGGGGTCCCGTATAATTGATACGGCAGATACGGCGGTAGCTACGCCCCTGGACCAATAGCAAAGAATATATATTACTAACGTACCAATACCGTGTCGGCAGCCACGTTCGGCATGCGTTCAGCGCATCCACACCTCCCCGCCCGAGCCCGCTACCGCCAAACACACCTAAAAACTGACTTCTGCGCATACCCCCTCTACTTTTGTCGAAAGATTGCGCGACCTATACCTGGTACAAAACATTCCCTGTTTCTCTCGAGATGGAATAAAAAATCACGAAGTATTTATTTAGGTAAACTGTATTATGCATAGTTTTTAATGTATTTAACTATTTACAGACGTACTTTTAAGTTTTTTTTTAATACAATAGTTTGCAAATAAAATATTATAATAACTTTACCCGACTACGGCGAAGCAAAGAGGGGTAATAATTTTGGCAGTCTATGTATGTAATATGTATGTATGTATGTTCCACCGCAGTGCCTAAAATAATGATCCGATTTTAATAAATGAGGTATCAATCGATTTGTAATAATAGCCCGGGTAACATAATATGCTCTATTTATGTAGTCGGGTTATAGTTTTTTTTTATTACAGTTATGTTATTGAATAATTCTGAAGAACTTTGTTTTTGGTAAATAATTGTAATACATATTTGTAATTAATGAAATGTTTTTTTACATATAAATTTAAGATTAAGTGTAATTAAGTCTTAGAACAAAAATTCAAATTAAATTTATCGAAAAAGGCAAAAACTATGTTTGTCGTGAACTTAACATCCCAAAGCGAAGCTTGTCACGACAATTATTTAATATTTTTAAAATTAAATTACCAAACAATAATTCATCATCATCAAAACATCAACTAAGTACAAGATTTGCCTTTATCTTATATTTTTTTTATGACAATGCACTTATTATAATATAAGGTATTTCAAATTCAATAACGGTCATTTTGGGCATATGTTCATGACTACTCATGACAAGACGTTTAGGAAAAAAAGTAATTACAATTTTTGGAAAAAATTACAGTACGCTCTTTGCGGCGTTTTTAGTCATTGGCCTGATCTGATTGTATTGATGGTTTTTAGGCAAAGCTTTGCTTTCCCATTAAATCGGCTGTTTCTGTGAGGTTTTTAACCTCAACGCCTAACGGTCCGTTTCAACAACCTATCTATCTATAACTATTTGTTAAAAACGTCGTCATTCAATCATTTGCCGGTTTTTCGCGATACAAATTTGACGTTTCTAACAAACAGTTTTTGGAATAGGTAGGTTATTAAAACAGGCCTTAAGTGAGCAATATGATTTTATTCAGTATATTTTTTTTCCGTCTAAACGTAAGGCGTAGCCGTTTACATAATATTCATACTTGATTTTGAACAACCTTATATAGAAACACATAGGATGGTGTATAATATATATAGCGCCTCCGTCCTTTAATTTAAAATAGAGCACAATGCAATGCATTATTTAAAATCAGTCTAAAATATATTAAGGCAACTCGCGAACGTATTATGAATCAGACAGATGAGAACCAAAAACATTTTACTTGAACAAAATGACAACTACTAAATAAATAAATAAAAAATAGGTATGAAATCAGTAGCTACTTAACTTAATTATTATAAATAATGTTATTATTGTACATACGTGTTTTACATGTTTGTGTTTGTTGTGGAATTAAATATTTCAATTGAAATTCGAATGAACCGTATGGAACAATCACAGGCGTATTTTAAAATTCCAATGATTAACCACTATAATATACAAAAAGGTAAAAACAACCGTTATATTATGTTAACGATAAATAATAAAATTTATCATAAGATCATAAATATTTAAAGAAAAGTTATATACAAACATGATTATAAGACCCAAAACTTAAGACTGCATATCACAAATATTTAAAAAATATACTCAAAATATACTTGATGGGCCCGAATTGTATAGGTATAATGTTTTTTTTCACTAGATCATAAAGGGGTTTGAACATTATTATGAATGAAAAATCTAAGTATGCTGCGAGTATATGTACTAGCCAATAAATAAAATAAATACTTTTTGGTTTAAGAAGACTAAAATACATTTGGGAGGAAACGTTTTTAAAATTAATAAAAATGAGAAAGTAACAAAAATAAAAAAAAATCACACACCACCTATTTATAGCTATCGATACTTAATTATATACAGCTATTTACATATATGTAGTTGACACACAAACAAGCGTTTTGTACACGCAAACAATTAAACATACAGACAAACATATTGCCATTTAGCCATAGCAGAATACTTAAAAAACCTTAAACTTTTTCTGTGGATTGGCACGGCGAAATGAAAAACTGAATAGAGTTTTGTTTTACTTAGGAATAACATTTTTTAATTTTCTGCTATATAGATACAACGGCTACAATTTGGATGCTACAAAGCCAGTAATTTACACGTATTTTACAATTGTTACAATTCTTACACATACAGGCTTTATGCCATGGCTACATTTCTGTCAATTAGGGATAGGTACAATTTCCATAAAATAAATTCATCCACCGAGTTTTATATCAACAACCATTCTCCTAGTTCACGTGCTTAGAGAGCACTGATTCAATAATTTGAGACATTTTGAGTATTTTCAACTTTGGTGTTTGAGGAGATCGGAAAATGTCAGCTTAGG
Organism: Glaucopsyche alexis; assembly: GCA_905404095.1. Classification (NCBI taxonomy): domain Eukaryota; kingdom Metazoa; phylum Arthropoda; class Insecta; order Lepidoptera; family Lycaenidae; genus Glaucopsyche; species Glaucopsyche alexis. The sequence continues at coordinate 2,946,881 of FR990060.1, forward strand.
AATGCATAACCACGAGAAATACTTATTTCAGTAAGTATTTACTACAAAATGAGTAATTTTTTTGTGGTTTGATTAGAATAACGGTGTTATATATATATATATATATATATGCGAGGCGAATTAAAGTAAAAAAAGTGTAATGTGTCTCTGCTCTACAGTCTGTGGACCATTTCGAAAAAGATAGTTGCACATTATACACGATATTTCTTTCTATGAGTGGTCATGCAGGCCAGCCACTCAATATGCAGTTTTAAGTCGTTCTAACTCTGTTCTCTATGGTCTCTGCTCTACAATCTGTGGACCATTTCGAAAGAGATTAATGTGCAACTGCACATTATACACGCTATTTCTTTCTATGAGTGGTCATGCAGGCCAGCCACTCAATATGCAGTTATAAGTCGTTCTAACCACCAAGAAGATACTATTTATATCTATAATATCAGTCCATTCGTATCAAAGTAGTCCATAACATTGCATTGGACATCTTTTTTTAATCTGTGACATTTAACATTGACAGGTGTCAAAACTGACATTTCTCACTTGTATTAACTGTTCAAACCTCGTCTCCTAGGTCCTGAACGCAGTTCTCTGCTATCGGCACGAATTTGTCGTCAATCTGCACGAGTAGTATGCTCTTGTCGACGTGCGACCGGAGCTTTAGGTCGGGATGTTTGGGCGTCCATTTGTGTACCACCTGGAAATTAACACGTTATTTTTTCATTGAACAAGTTCAACCACTGAACGGCTAGCACTGAAATGACGCTAGGTTAAGGTTATTAAATTGATCACATATAGCACAGTAACATTGAATATTTTTTAGTGTAATTGACCGATGGGCGGCGGTAATCGCTTACCATCAGGCAATCCGTCTGCTCGTTTTCTGGTTCATTTCCTAAAAAAAAACTGGTAAAAGAAAAGCGTACTTACCAATCCGTCCATACCGGCGACCGGCACCCAGCTCTCCCAGTAGTTTCTGCCTCCCCGTTCCCTCTGATACTCCGAGGGCCACTGCACATCTATCCTCCTGCCCAGGTTGATACAGTCGTACACTCCTAGCGGCTCGATTATCAACACTTTACTACCGACACTGATGTTCACTTTCACTTCACTCTTACTAGAATCCGACCGTTTGATTTTCGTCTTTATTTCCTTAGGTTTGGGGTCCTTTTTCGTTTCCTTCTTGAAGTCTTTGTCTGCGTAGTGGGTTTCTTTGAGGGGTATCGCTTCGGTTCGCTCGATATAGCGGCCGGTTAGTTCTCTATAGCTCTCGCGCTCATGTCGTATTTCCTTGCTCAGTTTGGATAGGTCCTTCGACGTACCTTCGTTAATGAAGTATCTGTAAAGACAGCGGGGAATAATATCATTATTATTTTTTAAACAAGCTTTATTACTGGGGAGTAATAAGTACTCAAACGAGCCTAAACTCGATGGGGTTATGTGGTTTTATCACAGAGTTCTTATTGCCACCTTCCAGCTGCATCATCAGATCAGCTCCACGTCATCATAATATTGTATTGTCACGCAATTTACATATTCGTGCAAAATTTCAGCTCAATCAGAAACCGGAAAGTGGGTCAAATTTAACTTGCAAGATTCCATTACAGACAACGGGACAGGTGAAAGTAAATAAAAGCTTGTTATAAAATTATAGTTAGTAAACTAGGTTCAATTGCGCAGATCTGGGTTAAAGTTAACCCTGGGTTAAATATCACATTATCTCTCTCGTGCTTCGTATTTATGAAAGAGAAGGCATGATATTTCAACCCAGATATGTGCAAGTGGATCTAAGTGGCGTTATGGTCAGTGTAATTGCGATAATTTACACATTATTGTGGTTACTAGAACAGTCATCAATGTGACTGTAGATTCTGTTACAGAGTAAAGTGAGAACCATCGAGCAAATATTCTAGACAGTGTCATTACACGAATCCGGAAAAAATCCGTAGTGGATTAGCGGATTCGTTTAGTTCATTTATATAATTTGAATGCTTTTGGATTATATAGAAATGTCAACCATTTGGCACTATAGTCTATTCTAAGAATCCTGTGAATCATCAGTGCAAATGTCAAATCGTCCGATGACGCATAGGCTGTTTCACATTAACCAATTAAAATAAGCCATCTCAAAATTTGTACTGATGATTCACTGTTCTTGACGCGGGTAGACTATTAAAATCAAAAAACAATTTGGCGTATTATGGGATAATAACTAATAACTCCCCGCACCGATTTCGGTGACGGTGGCCGGTTTCATTGAAACCAGGCAGGTACGCAGGAGTAATTTTATAGTGCCCAAGTGTGTGCGCACTACACAAGAGCACTCCCTCTTCCTTTACTCTCATAATCCAGTGGGACGGATGACCGACACGACTGACGAGAGATCAGGCGCAGGTCCGACTTTTTACATGCCCATCCGAAGCATGCATCATCTATCTTGTCAGACAATCAGTCTATTAAATTGTCCTAACCAAACTTGGAAACAACATTTTTTGTTGTTCCAATGTGGGAATCGAACCCACGACCTCCGAGTCGAGAGCCAATCCTCGAACCACTAGACCACGGAGGCTGTTATTATGGGATAAGTCCACACGGGAACTACTTCGGCACGTGACGTTGGTAGGTAACGCGTCGCCACGTTACCTGGGGTCGGAGTCGTGTCTGGCGGCGCGGTTGGCGATGATGCGGCAGTCCGCGGCGTCGGCTAAGTCCTCCAACGACGACCCCGCACTCGCCGCTGACGATACCTATACATTCAATGAGGGTTTTTGAATTCGTGATATCTGACAGCTTTTTGGCAAGACAAGGACCGTCGAGCTTACCAAGCGCGCACGTCTATAGAATGACTGATTCTAAGTAGAATGTTTATTTCACATTTTATGAACTCGCTATTTATATTACAATCTAACGGTATTTACAATTTTACGGTGACATATATATTCTTATGTCATGGGGTACTCATCCCAACTTACCTGTCCGGTAGTTGTGGTATAGTATACGGGTACGCGACCCCGGCTTCCCTAGCTATTACTGTCCTATCCCTTGCCCTCCTGGGCGGTAATATCCTACATTTCCTATTTCCCACTCTAACTTACCAATCTTCCTTTCCACACCACCTATCCTTCCCTTTCCCTATTCTTACCCTCTCCACCAATCCGTGGAAACGCAATGGATAATCACAAAAATATTTTAATTATCCAAAATGGCGGCGATGTGGTTCACCACCCATCACGTCTCGTTTCTCGCGGAGGCGAAAAGCGGACCATGGAGAGCCGCTTCGCTACGTTGAATGTAAGAGGAGGAATGGATGGTAAGAATGAAAGTGAACGAAGCGAAACGAGTATGTAAGGAACGTAGCAAGTGGCAAAAGTGGTCTCTGCCTACCCCTTTACGGGAAAAAGGCGTGATTATATGTATGTATGTATGTATATATATTCTTTGGTATGTTGCAATTTTATACCTTAGCGCTGGCGGCCCTTCGCGGCGTATCTCTATGTCCTTCCCAGCCACTCTGTAACAATAAGAATAGGAACATGAAGGACTAGCTGTTTTCCGCGGCTCAGCCCACGTAAACATACTATCGAGTATCCCGCGGGAACTCTGTATTTTTACGGGATAAAAAGTAGTCTATGTTTTAATCTACTACCATACCAAATTTCATCGAAATCCGTTCAGTAATTTTTGCGTGAAAGAGTAACAAACATCCATCCATTCATCCTCACAAACATTCACATTTATAATATTATATAGTAGGATACTATAGAACAAAGAACACTAACGTAGCAGGCGAAACACGACCACCGTTGAAATGTTGTAATGATTGGTACAAACATTTCAAAACTAGATAGCAGCGACCACACATCCTAACAGACGCCTAATGTTTTAATTTCTCGAAACAAATAATTGTGTCAATTACACTACGGCCGCTGTATCTTGACGGGTCTGAACATAGGCTCTGCGAACTTTAGCGCATGTACAACTCGTGAAGAAAACTGTTATTGTATTATTTTTATATACCTATGTACTAATAAAATTTCCCTAATTCAGTTGATCAATTAGTACAAATAAAATAAATACGAAAACACTTAGAAACAGTTATTGCGCAACCTTCTGCGCGAAGTTCAGACTCGCCAAGATACATCGGCCGTATTGTACTTAACTACTTAATTTAAGTAATTCGACAAAGTGACATTACATAATACATACATACATCCATCAATCTAGAAACTTTTGCACTAATAACATTAATAACAACTCCCCACATCGATTTCGGTGACGGTGGCCGGTTTCATTGAAACCAGGCCAGTTACGCAGAAGTGATTTTATAGTGCCCAAGTGTGTCGCAGTACACAAGAGCACTCTGTCTTCCTTGACTCTCATAATCTAGTGGGACGGATAACCGACACGACTGATGAGAGAGCAGGCGCAGGTCCAACTTTTTACGTGCACATCCGAAAGATGATCCATGCGATCATTTTTTTGTCAGACAATCAGGTGATCAGCCTGCATTGTCTTAACCAAACTTGGAAACAACATTTTTTGTTGTTCCAATGCGGGAATCGAACCCACGTTTCTAACCACTAGATCACGAAGGCTGTTATAACATTAACTAGATGTTCCCCGCGACCTCGTGCGCGCAAAAGGTATTTGGCTGAAACCGTACATTTTTCCGCGATAAAAAGTAGCCTATGTCCTTCCCCGTGGTCTACTCTACATCTGTGCCAAATTTCATCAAAATCGGTCCAGTAGTTTCGGAACAAAAAAACAAACTTTTCCTCTTCTTTAATATATTTACTTAGTCTGGCCATAAATACTGTTACAATTGAAAATAAACCAAATATTACATTTTTTTTTCTTTGTTTCAGTATTTATGGCAACACTAGGTAGATATTAGCACATTAAATGGGCGTGTCACCTGATCGAAGGTCCTGATGGCGTGCAGCGTGTCGGATGCGGCGAGCAGACGGAAGGACGCGGGCAGCGCGGGCAGCGCGCGCGACCGCCGCCGACCGGCCGACTGTAGATAACAAAACGGTTATTACACTTGTGGCGGACCAATCAGCGCACAGTCCTGAATCGCGCTATCGAAGTTTCTGAAGTTCGGAACTATATATACGAAGGACGCGGTCAGCGCGCGCGACCGCCGCCGACCGTCCGACTGTAGATAACAAAACGGTTATTACACTTGTGGCGGACCAATCAGCGCACAGTCCTGAATCGCGCTATCGAAGTTTCTGAAGTTCGGAACTATATATACGACATCTGAAATGCATACAAGTGGGCTTCGGCCTGACCAGGCATACCACCTCGCTCGGTCGGAGATCTGCCTTCGGGGCTTGCCACCACATATCCCACACACTGTAGCGAGGATTGGCATCGGCCTTGGGAGAACGCTCAAGTCAAAATGTGTAGGGGTGTTGTTGTATAAGCTGTTGTGTAAACAAACGTAAAGAGAGAATAATGTAAAGAGCTCCGTGGAATAATGAGTTGACCGTTCGATTCGCACTCGAAAGTGCAGGTTCGGTTCCCAGATTGTGGCGTGTACCAATAAGACTTTTTCAGATATCAAGTACATTATACGGATGCTCTAACGGTGAAGGAAAACGTCGTGAGGAAACCCGCATATGGTTGGCATCAGACGTATTGACCAGTCACTCCTCTGGACTAGGCTGACTGTGTTGTGAGAATGCCGCATGCGATTGGGCAACCATACGACATTTAAAAACCGACTGTCCCAGGCACTAGAGTATTTCAAGAGTAACCATACTATCAACATACACAAACAACCAACATAGCGAAGTAACCATACTTCGCTCGGAGTGGTTACTTCGCTCGGAGAATACTGTATAAATCATCCAGTAACGGATGAAAAGGCCTAAGTGTTGTGTAAACAAGAAACTAGTGTACAGACCGCTAGCGCGGGCCGAGACCGAGGTCTGTCCCGACGTCGCTCCTCGCGCCGCCGCTCCGGCCCGCTCTCCGCGCACGGCACTTGAGCTGAGAACACATGGAATGTTACTTTCGAATATCACATTATTACAAATTCATTTTTAAACTTGCTAAGTAGACATGTTTACGTGTCAAATAAGCTGAGGCCCCATAAGCGCGTTACAATTTACATCGCGTCTGCATAAAATGCGTTAATCTTTTAACGGCCAGTTTCAATAATCTAATCTACCAGTAGGTAAATCTACACTAATATTATAAAGAGGAAAACTTTGTATGTTTGTTTGTAATGAATAGGCTCAAAAAGTACTGGACCGATTTCAAAAATTCTTTCACCATTCGAAAGCTACATTATCCACGAGTAACATAGGCTAAATTTTATTTTGGAAAAAAATAGGGTTCCGTAAGATATTTGGGTTTTTCGGTCACAAGGTGTAAAAAATCAACCAGAAAAGTTACTTATTTTGCGTACGCTGCCTAAACTATAAAAGATAGAACCATAAAATGTTCTAATTAATTGTAGATCTTATAAATATCTACAAAAAAGTCCGCGACACACTATACCTAAATATGTCGAGTGAGGCACAACAACCATTTCTTTATTTAGAAATCTTGAATTTTTTTTGGACTACATTTAAACGCGTTTATTTTACTCATGCTATTATTCCTTATCAAATATAAATTATTTCATCACTAAGTACAGTTTATGTAGATAATATTTGGTCTTTGAATAATTAAAATTGGACGTTTGGTTTTGAAGTTATGGCGAAATTAAAATATTAAGATTTCTGCTGCACGGCCCGTTGCGAAGTGGGCGTCACCAAGGTGGGGGTGCGCGTGCGGGAGGCATAGATCTATGAGTAAGGTATAAGGGAGTTTAGATCTATGAGTAAGGTACCCGCAGTATTAGTATCAGTATTGTACCCGTGCGAAGCCGGGGCGGGTCGCTAGTATTTGCTAAAAACGTCAAATTTGGTATAGCTCTCGCTGTCACAGAGAAGGATTCTGCTAAGTTAGTTTATTGAAACGCAAAAAAACCGGCAAATATAACAAAGGTGACGTTTTTAACAAATAGTTATTGGTAGATAGGTCATTGAAACCGGCCGTAATACGACGCAACGCAACGCACTGTAATAATTGGGCTTCAGCCTTTTTTACCTTTTCGTAATTAAAAACATAAGTGTATGGAGGCATTAATGTCTTTCTGTCTTAACGCAAAAAATGGTTGCTAAAAAGTAAATAAATGAGTATGATTATAATCATGACGGCAACTAGTATCCATTGGACACCAGTCATTTTCTTAAAATAATGAATTTATAATGTATGGTAAAATAAATTATACATTTATAATTTGGGTGCATGGTCTACTCCATATTATGAAGACGTTTAGGCAAAAAAAATATTGTCATATTAAAAGGAAAAAAAATCATCTTATGTATGGGATAATATCCGCTCAACACAAACTCAGCACAGCTCAAATCCAGACAATTATTTTTCTGCCTAAACGTCTATACATAATATGCCCAAAATATCCGTACTTGATTGTACTTAAACCTTATATAATTTATTTCTTAATTTTAAACTTTTTGTTGTACAATGGCAGACTTAATGCCAAAATAATATACATTATGAATTTATTGCGTATGTCATCGCTAAATATTTCAGCATTTTGTATGTTCCAAACTCACCCGGATCATCGCCCCGGTCGTACGTGTCCTGGGAACCTCCCACCAGCGGGTCCCGCAGGAGGCCCGTCAGCGACGCGAGCGTCGGTTTCCCCGCGCTCGACCGCACGCTGCCACGGGTGCTTCCTGCACACAATATAATCCATACTAATATTATAAATGGGAAAGTGTGCGTGTGTCTGTTTGTCCGTCTTTCACGCCAAAACTACTGAACCGATTTAAATGAAATTTGGTACACAGATAGCCTGAGAAAGGACATCTTTTTATCGCTTTTATTCCCGTGGGATACTTTATTTACACTTTCACATAGAAACAACTAAACCGATTATCATGAACATGGGGAAGGAGATAGGCTACTTTTTATCGCGGGACATATACGGTTCCCGTGGGTTACTATACTTACGCGGGCGGTGCCGCGGGCATCAGCTAGTATAGTATAAATTAATACACTGCTTCAACTTCAAGCCGTTACATTTTTGACTGTCGTCAAAAGTTGAACTGAATGAAAATCCAGTCTGGTTCACGTGATTATTATTCATAAAATCTCGCTTGGGTCGGCACGCCATTCTCACACGCGTCAAATCGTACGCGTGTGGAGGCCGAAAGTACGCTTACTCACGCGCTGCTAAACTAAGATTTGCATGGGCGAAATCAGTGCAAAATGTAAGAGATAATAGGCTAGATGACTGATTTTTTTTATTACATAAATGAATAGTACACTTAAATATATGTAACTTCTCAAAAGAAACAGAATAACAAAAGTCGATATTTTCAAAGGTACGGCGATTTGTAGATTGTTTTAGATGTATCAAATACCGCAAAATTATAAAAACCGTTAGATTGTAATATACTTAGTGAAACTATAAAATGTTTATATACTTCCGACGCCTGCCTGCCTATAATTTAACACATTATTTTTCGTTATATTATAACCCCCTTACTAATAAACGCTGTATAAGCTTTGAATAGTTAAACATTTTTAATTCTATAGAAGGAGACAAAACACTGTATAACTATTCAAAGCTTATACAGCGATTATTAGTAAGGGGGTAAATATATAGTAATGAATCTTTCGACATAATTTTACAATTTCGTTAGTTAAATATTTTACAATCTAACGGTTTTTACAATTTTACGGTGAAATATTTAATTAATAAAGTATACATATTATATTTTTTACATTTACCAAGTAGTAATGCCTCAATATTTCTGAGCATATTAATGAAACTAAATATTTTAGATATAGTCTAGAAATATGTACTATGTAGTAGTAGAAATTACATTAAATTACTAATGACAACACTTCACTGCTATGTAGTATATACTATGCACTGACCGAGCTGGGACGGGGGCGCGGTGGGGGGCGCGGTGGGGGGCGCAGCACTGCGGGGACGCGCGCGCCCCGCCTCCGCCTGCGCCGCCTCGCACGCACCGCTCGAGCAGCCCTCGCCGCACCGCCGCCGGATCCTGCAATAAAAATTATGGCCCACTATTAAAATATTATGTAAAAAAAATAAAAACGAACAAAATAAATTGTTATGCATGATTGATGGACCAGTGCAGGCGGGATATGTACAACGGCGTCGCGGGTACCTGGCACCGCAGGCGCATATCCGGTACGGTGCCGCGACGGTTGCGGGAGGCGGGCTTCCTCTTTTTTCCATTCTATAAAACCCTCCTCATCGCAACTCCTGCTCTCGTCCTTACCAGGTCGAGGGTACCAGCGATATTTATATACATATATGTTCTATAGCGCTCAACGCACGCCACTGACCATCATAGCGCATATACTAATTCATACAATTTTTTTTCGAATTTCATTTTTTCTTCGGCCTGAACTTCTTTACATAAGATGCAAATTACTTGTCCGAAATATGATTAATTGATTTTGCAAAACGCTATAAAATTTATTTTTATAGTGCTTTCACAGTGTCTGAGAGATAGGATAGAGTGTACCTGTGCCACAGCTGCTGCAGATGGTCACGTATACCGCGCACGCTGAGCGGACCCCCGAGTAGCGCTCGCAGCGGTGGCGACGTGTCCGCGTACGAGGTGGTGAGCGGCGACACGTAGATCGGGTAGCCGATCGGCTGGTCGCACGACGAGTTTATTATGTTGCGCAGCGCCTGTTGATACGACGACAATACTTTATTACGACGAGCTAGGTAGACTAGAGTGAAATGTGTAAATGAAATACCAGCGTAAAATAACGCTTCTAGGTAAGTATGCTATAGTAGGAGTCACCAGAAGAAAAAATGTCAATAAACATACTGCGGTTCGTAACTTTGGGATTAAACAGAACTGTTTCGTTACTTCGGGGTTAGCTTGGATAACGGTGAAATGTTTACAATTCATGTGTCAGACGCTAGATTATAATACTATCAAGTAAAACGGCTTATTAGTTTCAAATGACTCATGTCTCGTTATTTTTCTCGTGGATGTAAGTATAAAGAGCTGACACTTCCCCCTATTAAATGCCGGTAATGCACTTATGACTTCTAACGGTGCACGATACTCGACCGTAACGCGACGCAGTACGTACCTGTTTCGCGTTCTGTATGGAGCCGCGCTCGGGGTTGCGGTTGCGCAGGTACACCAGCTCCTGCTGCTGCCCCGCCCCCAGCCCGCGCACGATACTCGACCGTAACGCGACGCAGTACGTACCTGTTTCGCGTTCTGTATGGAGCCGCGCTCGGGGTTGCGGTTGCGCAGGTACACCAGCTCCTGCTGCTGCCCCGCCCACAGGCCGCGCACGATACTCGACCGTAACGCGACGCAGTACGTACCTGTTTCGCGTTCTGTATGGAGCCGCGCTCGGGGTTGCGGTTGCGCAGGTACACCAGCTCCTGCTGCTGCCCCGCCCACAGGCCGCGCACGATACTCGACCGTAACGCGACGCAGTACGTACCTGTTTCGCGTTCTGTATGGAGCCGCGCTCGGGGTTGCGGTTGCGCAGGTACACCAGCTCCTGCTGCTGCCCCGCCCACAGGCCGCGCACGATACTCGACCGTAATGCGACGCAGTACGTACCTGTTTCGCGTTCTGTATGGAGCCGCGCTCGGGGTTGCGGTTGCGCAGGTACACCAGCTCCTGCTGCTGCCCCGCCCCCAGCCCGCGCACGATACTCGACCGTAACGCGACGCAGTACGTACCTGTTTCGCGTTCTGTATGGAGCCGCGCTCGGGGTTGCGGTTGCGCAGGTACACCAGCTCCTGCTGCTGCCCCGCCCCCAGCCCGCGCACGATACTCGACCGTAACGCGACGCAGTACGTACCTGTTTCGCGTTCTGTATGGAGCCGCGCTCGGGGTTGCGGTTGCGCAGGTACACCAGCTCCTGCTGCTGCCCCGCCCACAGGCCGCGCACGATACTCGACCGTAACGCGACGCAGTACGTACCTGTTTCGCGTTCTGTATGGAGCCGCGCTCGGGGTTGCGGTTGCGCAGGTACACCAGCTCCTGCTGCTGCCCCGCCCACAGGCCGCGCACGATACTCGACCGTAACGCGACGCAGTACGTACCTGTTTCGCGTTCTGTATGGAGCCGCGCTCGGGGTTGCGGTTGCGCAGGTACACCAGCTCCTGCTGCTGCCCCGCCCCCAGGCCGCGCACGATACTCGACCGTAACGCGACGCAGTACGTACCTGTTTCGCGTTCTGTATGGAGCCGCGCTCGGGGTTGCGGTTGCGCAGGTACACCAGCTCCTGCTGCTGCCCCGCCCCCAGGCCGCGCACGATACTCGACCGTAACGCGACGCAGTACGTACCTGTTTCGCGTTCTGTATGGAGCCGCGCTCGGGGTTGCGGTTGCGCAGGTACACCAGCTCCTGCTGCTGCCCCGCCCCCAGCCCGCGCACGATACTCGACCGTAACGCGACGCAGTACGTACCTGTTTCGCGTTCTGTATGGAGCCGCGCTCGGGGTTGCGGTTGCGCAGGTACACCAGCTCCTGCTGCTGCCCCGCCCCCAGCCCGCGCACGATACTCGACCGTAACGCGACGCAGTACGTACCTGTTTCGCGTTCTGTATGGAGCTGCGCTCGGGGTTGCGGTTGCGCAGGTACACCAGCTCCTGCTGCTGCCCCGCCCCCAGCCCGCGCACGATACTCGACCGTAACGCGACGCAGTACGTACCTGTTTCGCGTTCTGTATGGAGCCGCGCTCGGGGTTGCGGTTGCGCAGGTACACCAGCTCCTGCTGCTGCCCCGCCCCCAGCCCGCGCACGATACTCGACCGTAACGCGACGCAGTACGTACCTGTTTCGCGTTCTGTATGGAGCCGCGCTCGGGGTTGCGGTTGCGCAGGTACACCAGCTCCTGCTGCTGCCCCGCCCACAGCCCGCGCACGCACTCGCGGTTCAGCTTGATCACGCGGAATCCCAGGTGACGTTTGTTGAGCATTATTATTTTGTAGTCGTCGTTGCCTTCGTCCATCACGTGCCTGAAAAATATATATTAGGACTTAGGTTAACGAACAGAAATAAAATAAATCTGTAAAGGCTGACATAAATTTACTCTTTGTTTGTACATTTTCGTCTTTATTTACCTACGCCAATATTATAAATATTTGTATGTTTGTTTGATACATTAAATACTGGCTCCGAACCAGCTGGACTAACTTTGATGAAATCTGGCACAGATGTAGGCTACTTTAATGGCAGCAAAAGTTCCATACTTCCATTCTCTCATATAAACCTACATATACATAATACACACACACACCGATGGCGGCGATTTGGTTCACCACCCATCACGTCTCGTTTCTCGCGGAGGTGAAAAGCGGACCATGGAGAGCCGCTTCGCTACGTTGAATGTAAGAGGAGGAATGGATGGTAAGAATGAAAGTGAACGAAGCGAAACGAGTATGTAAGGATCGTAGCAAGTGGCAAAAGTGGTCTCTGCCTACCCCTTTACGGGAAAAAGGCGTGATTATATGTATGTATGTACACACACACACGCAAGTACGCACGCACGCATACGCACCTCAACGCCAGCAGATGCGGCGCGCCGCGCAGTACGTTGTGCCGCCACGCCGGCGCCGCCTCGTGGCATATCACGAGGCGCTGCGAGTGCGACGATATGGCGGCGTACAGCGCGGTACTGTTGCAGTACTCTTCGGGGAACATGAAGTGATCCTACAAGCACAGGATCATTTTCAATCAATCAATCAATCAATAATTTATTCACAAGATGTGGCATTTAATTTTGATAACATTAAAATGCTTATTTTATTTATTTAAACATTTTATTTTAAAACAATTTTAATGAACATCTTTCGAGACAGTGTTGACTAATTTTAGTAGATACCTTTTTTTTCAAACTTATGGGATTTCCAGTGACAGTCTGGTTTAGATAATATATCTCTCTCTCTGACACATACTTTTTTTTAGTTTCTTATTATGAATAAGAAACTAAAAAAAAGTATGTATGTAGAGCTCCGTGGCCTAGTGGGTAGACCGTTTGGTTCGCACTCGAGAGAGCGCAGGTTTATATCCCAGGTTGTGGCGTGTACCAATGAGACTTTTTCAGATCTCAAGTACATTATACGGACGCTCTAACGGTGAAGGAAAACATCGTGAGGAAACCCGCACATAGTTGGCCCCAGACGTATTGACCAGTTCATTCCTCTGGACTAGGCTATTTTGTGAGAATGCCGTATGTGCTTGGGCAACCATACGACATTTCAAAACCGACTGTCCCAGGCACTACAGTATTTCAAGAGTGGTTACTTCGCTCGGAGAATACTGTATAAATCAATCCATTAACGGATGAAAAGGCCTAATTATTCATAATATATAATCCAGATTTTGTCACCTGATGCAGCTTCAGCGCCATGCGCACGGCGGGCGCGAGCACCGAGTCGAGGAGCGCCACGTCGGAGAACACCCACTCGTCGCGCGCGCACGTGATGCGGAAGTCGCCCTTGAAGAGCGCGTGCAGCCCATACAGGAAGAACTCCACGCTGTGCCGACAACTGCGTCGTGTTAACATATAGATAGCGGACGAGCACGTTAACATAGGGAAAGGTCTGCTCGTTACCAACTGGGAACGGGTGTGATAAGGGATAGAAAACTACACCGCGTTACGGGACGGAAGGATGATATTCGGGCGCGAGGCGGACGGACAAATGCATAGTGTTAACATTTGAAGCACGATAGGGACAGTATAGAAAAGAGTTTTTATGAATTTACGAATCGCCGATTTAGGGATAAAGAACATAATTTTATGTGTCACAACTATAGATACATTTTAAACATTTTATAGCGAAATTGTAATATGTACGTTATTTAATATTATGCGTACTTTTATAAAATTACAGTACTTAAGAACTTTTTTGGTGTCCATGGGATTATTATTTATGAATATTTCGTTATTAATTTACATTATTATTTTTAATAATTTACAGAATTATTGTAACATTATTTACCTGGACGCGGATAGATGGTGAGCGGCCGCGAGAGCCCTACGGCCTAGCAGACTGAGGGCGAAGCACAGCGTCACGAGGGCGGAGTCCCGCGCCGCCGCCCGACGCCACGCCGCGCCTCGCCGTGCGCCGCAGTGCGCTATCCACTCTTGGTATACGGCACAAAAGCGGCTTCTGCAATTATATTTTTCTATTAATACTTTAATTTTAAGAATGTATAACGGAGCTGATAAGTCCAACAGGATAAAGGCTCTGAGAAAATAAAATATGATCTGGGGGCACGGTAGTGCCCCCATGCCAAGACGTCAAGCGAAGCGCAAGGGCACTACCAAACCACCTTTTCTCGAAGCGTTTCGTCGATTTTTTGAACCCTCATAACTTGAGTTTGGATTGTACCAGATAAATGAAACTTTCAGGATTTGTTCCCATCAGCGGTCTCATTAAACATGTAAAGTTTCGACTACCTACGTCTTATACTTTAGATTTTATTGATATCTAAAAACCCCTGATTCCGTCACTGACTCACTGATGATCAACAAAATTATATCGTACTTCCGGATGTTCTCGAAAGCTGAAATTTGTTACGTAAGATTGTATTAATACACAACCAACATAAAAATTCTCAAAATTGGAACTTTCATCTTCCAACCCCTTAAACAAGGGAGTTAAATTTAATTATCTGTGAAAGCGCCATCTATCGCGTTATTATGAACTATATAAGTTATGTCGTCGTTCATCGCTAGGCTTGTAAACTAATTGACTAATATTGATTGAAATAATTATTTCCCGAATATTCTGAATTTGAACGGAAAATTTAACATATATGCAACATTCATTTAATTAAGTTAAGAATTATTAAGGTAAGAAGTCTCATATAAACTTTTATCCTTCAACCCCTTAAACTACAGGATGGAAGTTTCTATAATATTACCACAAATTTAGCTAGAGGCCTGAAAATTGTTGTTGTTATTAGGGATCCGACAATAACAATAAAATTTAATAAAATAACCATGTATCCCTTTATTAACAACAAAAAACACAATATTTTTTTTAATCTTTATCGATATAATAGGTTGGGGAAAAAGTCTTTTCGCATTGTAGTATGTATGAACTTGTCATAAAATATCTTGGGCTATACCAATTGTATCTGGCTGATTTTGGTATCATTAAAAAGTTTTAATTTTACAGAAGACAATTCCAAATTCAAATTAGGTAAATTTGAGATTTTCATTTGTTTTTCTTATTGTTAAAATGAGTGATTCTTATGAAGAATTTCGATACATTTACAATTTTATTACAAAAAAGGTAAAAATGCAACACAAGCCGCGAAAAAAATTTGTGATGTTTATGGACCTAATGCAGTATCTGTGAGAGTAGCGCAAATTTGGTTTAAGCGTTTTCAATCCGGAAATTTTGATATCAAAGATGCACGTCGCTCTGGTCGCCCTGTTACGGACAAAACTGTTGCCATTTTTGAAAAAGTAGAGCAAGATCGGCATATTAGTAGTTACGATGTAGCTGAAGAACTGGGGATTGACCACAAAACGGTTTTGGCGCATTTGAAAAAAGCTGGGTACACAAAAAAGCTCGATATTTGGGTGCCTGATGAGCTCACTGAAAGAAACCTAATGAACCGTGTACTCATTTGTGATTCTTTATTACGACGTAATGAAACCGAACCATTTTTGAAGAAGCTGATAACTGGTGATGAAAAGTGGATCACGTACGACAAGAACGTGCGAAAAAGATCGTGGTCAAAGGCCGGTCAGGCTTCACAGACTGTGGCGAAACCCGGGTTAACTCGCAACTAGGTGATGCTGTGTGTGTGGTGGGATTGGAAGGGCATTATTCATTATGAGCTGTTACCGCCAGGCAGGACCATCAATTCTGAACTGTACTGCGAACAACTGATGAGATTAAAGCAAGAAGTTGAGAGAAAGCGGCCG
This sequence comes from Glaucopsyche alexis, assembly GCA_905404095.1. Lineage (NCBI taxonomy): Eukaryota > Metazoa > Arthropoda > Insecta > Lepidoptera > Lycaenidae > Glaucopsyche > Glaucopsyche alexis. The sequence goes on from FR990060.1 coordinate 2,962,872, forward strand.
GAATTAATCAACAGAAGGGGTGTGGTTTTTCACCATGATAACGCTAGACCTCACACATCTTTAGCCACTCAGAAAAAATTACGGGAGTTTGGCTGGGAGGTGTTAATGCATCCGCCGTATAGTCCTGACCTTGCACCTTCAGATTTCCACCTGTTTCGGTCGCTGCAGAATTCCTTAGGCAGTGTCAGGTTGACATCACAAGAGGACTGCCAAAACCACTTGTCGCAGTTTTTTCATCAGAAGCCCCAAAAATTTTATAGCAATGGGATCATGTACCTACCAACAAGATGGCAAAAAGTTATCGAACAAAATGGCACCAATATACTTTAGTCACTTGTAAATAAACTTTATAAAAAAACCTTTTGAATTTTTATATAAAATGCGAAGAAACTTTTTCCCCAACCTAATATTTTATTGCCCTTGTTAATTTTACCCGTATGTATTTTCCGTTTAAATTACTAAAGAATACTCGGGAAATAATTAGGTACCTATTTAAATATTACGTCAATTAGATTCCAATTCAAGCGACGAACTCATAACTAACATAATTCATAATGTACGAGATAGATGTCACTTTTTCACAAGACTATAAAAATATTATGAGTTATCATTAAAACGAATAATAATAAATAACTGAAGGGAATGAAATAATAAAAAAAACTATGTATCAAATTACAGTTACATACTTTTTAGTATCATCAAAATATTTACAGTATCCGAGTAACTTACAATAAATAAAAGCGCCACCTAGCAAAGCTTATAAACAATAATCAATTATAAATGGGCATTCAAGTAGTACTTACTGCTACCGACAGATGTCAGTGCTTCGACTTTTATTACATAAGTCATAGAACGTGAGTATAATTTTTTTACCTGAAAGATTCGGCTACTTGTTTGTAGTAACTATTTCCTGGGAGACGTGAGTCATGCTCAGGAGTGACCCGGGAGATCGAGCTTTGCTCGGAGTTTAAACAATAGTACGGAAGAAGAAAAATTATAAAAGGAATAACCTAACCAAGAGCATGTCAGGACATGTCTAAGGAGGGTTCCGTAACTATAAACGCGTAATAGCCAATAGGTATTTATTTAAATTACTTCAAAAGTTATTGTCCGATTAGTTCAAATATTTTTCCCGAAAGAAAGTAACGACCACTGTGGCGCAGTGGTCAGCGCGTTTGCACTCAAGCCGGAGGTCGCGGGTTCGAATCCCGCCAGGGAACAAAAGTCTTATTATTTAGTATGATGCAAAGGGTGGGGAGGGCTTGGGGGGGGGGGGGAGACTTGTAAACCACTTTGGATGCCAGTTACTCCAAATTGTTGACTTTGTAAAAAAGTAATGTATGAAACCTTGCCTTTATTTTAAAAGACGTATTCAACGATATAACGTTTCCGAGAATCTCAATTCATATTTACAAGATTTGCTTGTTTGAAGTACTATCAGATAATGAAAATTTGTATTCTAATTTGTATTACGTACGTTGCAATATATTAAAGTTATATTATTACCAGCTGACCCGGCAAACGTTGTTGCCTTATTAAAAGTTAAAAACACTATAATTGATCAGTTATCGAGCGGGATGAAAAATGATTAAATTACTAAAATGGCTATAAAAAAAATAAAAATGGTGATAAAAAAGTAAACATTTAGGATTGTATGTATTTTTAATGCCACATTATAAAAAAATAAAAACAAAAGATTTCGTCCAAAAATTAAAAAAAAAAAATAAGGGTGAACAACCCTTATCACTTAGGGGTATGGAAAATAGATAGTAGCCGATTCTCAGACCTACTGAATACGCATATTAAATTTGGTAAAAATCGGTAAAGCCGTTTCGGAGGAGTACTAACATTGAGACTTGGAAATTTTATATATTAGAAGATAGATAGATTGTTCCAGTGTAATATTACGGAAATACCGTGATATTATTGTTTAATATGATAAAAGGGAGCAAACGTGATACGCCTGATGAAAAGCGACTACTGTTGCCCAAGAATACTTGTACTCTCGTATGTACGTACTATACGTACTCTTGTGAGCAGGCTTATGTAGCATTCTCTAGTGACCAATTCGCAAGGCGTTCACCTAGTTAAATATTGACTTCAGTTGTATTAAAACACAAGAGTCAGCTGTAGTCAAATATAATCGACTAAGAGCCAAGTATCGCCCTAATCTGCCACTTATTGTATATAGTAAGCCAACAAAGAAAAACCAAACCAAGAGCATGTCAGGACATGTCTAAGGAGGGTTCCGTAACTATAAACGCGTAATATCCTTTTTTTTTTAATTACTCCAAAAGTAACTGTCCGATTTGGTTCACAATAATATTCCTAAAGAGTTTTTAGCAAGTTTCTATCTTATATAGTTTAAAAATGCTAGGGGGGGGGAGTAAATTACAGGAGCTAGAGGCGCGGACAGACAGACAGACAGACAGACAGATGGACAGAGCGAAACTATAAGGGTTCCTTAAGTACTACGGAACCCTAAAAAAGGCAAAGGGAGAGTGGGCAGAAAAAAATCGTCTCTGTTGTGAAAGAAATACACCAAAAAAAAAAAGAAAAAGAAAATAACAATTCTGTTATAACAACATACAAAAAGAAGTGAAATCCCACCAAAAACATTTTCATGTAAAAAAATTATGCCAAGACGATACCATATGACTAGCACTGTCAAAAAGTTATGAAATCTCATGTAAAACCAAGCTTCTTACCCTACACGCCTTAACTCTGCAAGCGTAACTTCACAAACTCTACACCTTAGTCATTTTATGTGGCTTGGCCATTTCGTTATTATAAGAGAGTATAATAGAAAAACAGTCGATTATAAATTTTTCTCCTTACGGCCAAGTGAATGTAGCGAAATGGCCAGGCCACATAAAATGACTAAGGTGTAGAGTTTGTGAAGTTACGCTTGCAGAGTTAAGGCGTGTAGGGTAAGAAGCTTGGTTTTACATGAGATTTCATAACTTTTTGACAGTGCTAGTCATATGGTATCGTCTTGGCATAATTTTTTTACATGAAAATGTTTTTGGTGGGATTCCCATTTCTGGTAGATATAAGAATTACGAGATACGAATTACCTACTTAAATTTTATTTAATTAATATTACGATTACTTAAAGAAAACCGGTGTGGAATTTGTTTTGGCAAATAAATACTGACAAATGTTGAAGCCTAAGAGTTTTTCTTCATGCTAATAATAATATGTTGTTATTATTTTATTATCTTATGTATTTCTAAAATCGCTTATATCTTTTAAACTAAGCAACGAATTTTAATGCCGTTTTCAGTAATAGATAGAGCGATTCAAGGAAAAAGCTTTATACTTATAAAGCTTGTAATTAGACCCGTAATACATTGGACCCGTGACAAGTGGAGTGGGTCGCTAATATAAAACAAAAAAAAAAAACAAATTTTGTCAAAACCCCATTCCTGAGGTGGATGTCGTCATACTGAATAATTATCAGTGTGGCAAGAGCTATAAACTGAGATAGGTTTGAATCTATTGCAGGTGGGGACACTGCCCATACAGTTTTTTACATGGTCATTTCATGCACCTCCATTCTCATAAAACAGCACCGAAAATTTTTGCTTCGCGTATTAATATAACAATGATACCATATAGAACTTAATATACTGTTACGAACACACAGAGACTAGCGCCATCTAGCGTCAACCAATGAAACCACTTGGTGTTAACAGGGACAACGTGAAACCCTCTACTCAATACTAGATGGAGCTACTGTGCGAATCTTCCGGAATAATTCCAACTCGGTCACGCGAGTCGGGAACTTTTCTAGAATGGTCTGGTACTCGAGTCGGCTTATATAAATACGCCGAGTAATGCGAACGAGTTGAGTTCAGTTTGAGCTTCCTTCGAAGCGAAACAGGCGATAAGTGAAATCTAGTGATCAAGAGTGATACCAGTGATTAATACAAGTGAAACCAACGACTTGGCTACGACTAAGGACACCGTTAGTGTTTAGTGCTGGACTTACACCCGTATCATTAGTTGTTACCTCGAGATTTCCTTCACTCGACTCAACCTCAATCCACGAAAGTTGTATCATTAGTTCAACAAAATTCCCTCGACTTGAGGAATTTCCTTACGCGAGTCGAGGAATCGACTGTCAAACTTAAGGTACCTCAGGACGTACCTTGAGGCTACCTCGAGCGTCTATTTCCGACATTTATATCAATTTTTTTTACAGAGTGGAATTATTTGAAGCAATTACGTAATTACAGAGGGTTACTTATTTAAAGATAAGCATGGAGAATTTTTTGGATCTTTACGAAAATCCGCCACTGCCTTTACGAAATTCCGTATTATACAGCGCATCTATTCAAAATTTCTGCAAAATTTGGATCGAGTTTTAATGGTTATTGTTGGTGTTAACATAAAAAATATATTTTTCCATGATTATTTATGATGTCATACCTCCACTCAACCTTACTGGAGGAGCAAACAGCTGAGGTAGAAATTATGTTTAAGAATACCAAACTCGAGGAACTTCTCAAGGATACCTCAGATGAGGTTGAGTCGAGGCGGATCTGAGGAAACGACTAATGATACGGGTGTCAGTGTTTAGTGTTTGGACCTAGTGCTTAATGTTGGACTAAGTGCTTGTGAATAAAGTCTTCAAAAGAGTCAGCAGGTCTTTATCTCCAAATCCTTCGAACCCCAACACGTAACAATACTATACCTAGTAATGCCAGAAGCTCTAAAGTCGTAGTCCTCGTCGAGATTGACGTTGAATATCGGGTCTAGGTCCACGAAGCTCCGCTCGCTCATGGGCCGCAGGGCTTCGCACAGCTCCGGCGATGACAGCCACTCTTCCAGCTTCGGGGACTGGACGGTGTAGTAGATTATACTCTGTAATAGGGTAGTAGGTTACAGTGTAAAAATTTGGGCAGTGTAATGAGTTTAATATACTTCCTAATGAGTAATGTAGTAATCGTACTGAGTCTAGTAAATATAAATGTTTTCTTCGTCCACAAAAAGTTTATTTTTTCAATCAAATAATTTACACAAATTAAAAGAATTAAAATCTAATAAAACGATTTGATCATCAGGATTTTTGATGTTCAGGTTTTTTGTATTTGGTAGGTAGGCAGTAGTATAATAGGTGGTATTCATATTTGGCGCGTTGTGTATCGATACTATTCCCCCCGCGTCCGCGCACCCCGCGATCGGAGATATTTACAAATATATTCCTGCGGCCATATACTTCATACACCATAACCTAGAAGTGATGTCACTTCTAGGTTAAGTTTAGTATGGACCGTTTTTACGAGACTTGCAAAATTTTGTATACCTTTGAAAATATTAACTTTTGATATATGGTTTCTTTTGAGAAGTTACTCATATTTAAGAGTAAGTACTATAAGTACTATTCATTTATGCAAAAAAAAAAAATAGTCCGATTGCCTATTACGATCAAGTCTCGATACGCTAAAACTGCCAAACGGTATTCTCGTAAACGTCAAACCAACGTGAAACGCGCTCTTCTTGGTCGAAACTTCATAAAATAAGTTTACGATAGCATGTCGCTTCAATTATAATAAAATCAAAGTACAATGAAAGTGTACTTTAAATACGAGAATTGAGATTCAGGTATGAAGCAATGTCCACTGACCTTCACATAATAAGTGAGCAGCACCTTCCTGAAGTCGAACACCTGCAGCATGGACACCGCGCTGTTGTCCGACACGGAGTAGCCCTCCAGCACATAGCGCGCGGCCGCCAGCTGCCATGCCAGCCAGCGGAGCGCCCAGCACGCGCCCACGCCCAGCACGCGGCCACCGAGCGCCCATCGACCGCCGCAGGAGCCCTCTGCGGGTACAGAATTACAGATATCGACATAAAATAAACGGGAACTATCGTACTAGCATAGACATATATACAATACTCAAAAAATTCGTCAACAAACATTGCCGGTCGGATATTTATACCTGACCAGTAGACTGAGCCAGTCGGTAAATCGACCCCCAAACTTCGTCTCAATATTTGTTTGGAAGAAAAATTTTCCAGACACCATAGAGATATGATCTAAGAGTTATACATTGTCTGAAAGAGTATAAAAGTTTTAAACAAGTAGTTTTTTAAGTCACTATTTTTCATCATTATATACTCGTGGTATCTTCAAAATGCAATTAAGGCGCTGCCTCGAATTTCGTGATGAGCGGCTCGGCGGCGAGCATTGACAGCAGTGGCGACATACGCAAACGGGCGCCACAGTCAACGCTTGTCAGCCCCCCCCCCCCCCCCCCCCCAACTAATGGTGATTCACGGATTGACTATTTTCTACCAAACACCCTGTATGTATAATCTATCTACGGCCTAAGGGTCAATTCACGAAGTGAAATGATACGTGACATGGCGCCGCTTTTACGTGGTAGAGCCATGCTTCGGCACGAATGGGCCGGCTCGTCCGGAGAAATACCACGGGCTCACAGAAAACCGGCGTGAAACAGCGTTTGCGCTGTGTTTCGCCGAGTGAGTGAGTTTACCGGAGGCCCAATCCCCTACCCTATTCCCTTCCCTACCCTCCCCTATTACCCTATTCCCTCTTAAAAGGCCGGCAACGCACTTGCAGCTCTTCTGATGCTGCGAGTGTCCATGGGCGACGGAAGTTGCTTTCCATCAGGTGACCCGTTTGCTCGTTTGCCCCCATATTTCATAAAAAAAAAAAATTAAGCTAGGCTATAGAAATTTAAACTTTTTAGAATGTCAGGTTTGCACCACGCTGCACAGCGCAGTGTACACTACGGCCGCTGTATCTTGACGGGTCTGAACATAGGCTCTGCGAACTTTAGCGCATGTACAACTCGTGAAGAAAACTGTTATTGTATTATTTTTATGTACGTATGTACTAAATTTTCCTAATACAGTTGACCAATTAGTACATACAAATAAAATAAATACGAAAACACTTAGAAACAGATAATGCGCAACCTTCTGCGCGAAGTTCAGACTCGCCAAGATACATCGGCCGTATTGTATGACTGATGTCATATGAAACGTGTAACAGTCCTGCAAGGATCTTTGAACACTTGGATGACATCGACATGGGGGCGTGAGGTCGCAACCGGGTCGAATAAGTAATACTAAAAGTGACATTTTACAAGATGGTTTCTCATGAGACATCAGTACTGATTATGTCCACGCACCAAAATATCCTTGTACGACCGTATCTTTTTCGGTAGTGAATAAAGTTATATTTTTAATAGCTATTTTAAAAACAAAGTACCGCGTACGTGCGTCACAGTGCGAACTGAATCTAATGCTCCACTACAGTGTGCTAAGTGCGAGTTTTTATCACTACTCGACATGAAAAAGTAAACTACAATTTGTATGGTATCGAAACAACGCCCCTAGTGGCAAAAATAGGAAACATAATTAGCGAGTGTGAGTTTTGTGGATTTTAACTAATCGAGCGCCGTCTCACACTCACGTTCGAATGTGGGTGTTTCGGCGCTTTGATTGGTTGTTTCAAAAGTCTTGCTAGTGCCAGTTGCACATTTTGACATTCGAATAGTAAATTTGTGTTAACGACGTCGAAAAGTTGTCACCCCGCGCTCACTTCCAATTTCTCAGTGACTAGGTAGTGAATTGCGGTGAAAGCATTTATAAAAGAACATTTTAGCAATTAATTTGCTTTGGCAGGACTTTCTTTTCGCGTGGAGGATGTTTGTGGCTGCTCAATCTCAAGACAACCGCAATTTTAATGCAAAACGCGAAGCAAGAGTTTGTGCATCTTTCGATCGTTTATTGGACATTATTGTTTACCGATTGTCACACTTACTGTTCCATGAATGTTATTATAGTATCAAATTGAGAAAAACTTGTTTTCATCATTTTTAAGTTTAAATACAATTTATTATAAACGAAATGTAAAATTGTGTAAAATGCTTTGCAAATAAAATTCAAAATTTCGGCGACTTATGTCAGTGTCACAAACAATAACACTCGATATAACCCGTCACAATCTTGATGACAGCAGCTTCATAACAAAATAATACAGTGAAAATGACATTCAATTTGGACGGTTAATCTCACAGTGAAGTCGTGCTACCAATATAACAAAAATAATAAAGCGTACTCTCGGCGAAGAAACGCGTTCGATTAGTTAGATTGGATAATGACTCGCACTCGTTAGCTTTTAATTTTCGATTCGATTTGCGCTAACTCGATTTACAAGGTAGTAAAGTAATCGAAAAAATTTGTGGGACTCACACTCAGCACACAGATCCACTACATGTATACAGTCCATCACCACTATGTCTACTGCCCATCACCACTACGTCTACCCACCTGCGCCCTCCTCGGGCCCCTCGGAGATGGCCTCCACCTCGCGCTGCTGGCAGTACGTGCCGCGGAACTCCAGGCCGCGCAGCTGGAACGACACCAGCCCGTTGCCCATCTCCACTATGTGTACGAGGCAGTTGAGGTAGTCGGACGCGAGCACTGGAATATCATTTTCGATTAGTTTAAATTCAAACGCCGTAAAATCCTAATAGATAAAAATAATTTGAAAGTTAATAAGCACAAAAAGAAAACCCTTGGAGTAACCCCTGAATTGTTACAGTCAGCATGCTGATAATTTTTATGAATTATAGCTAAGAACACACCCTCTTTTTGCTTCGGGGGTTATAAATACATAAAATTTTAATTATTATTACCTACGATTAGTTCTAGACGAAATATATTTTTGTAGATTTTGTAGATTGACTATTAAATAGATTAAAGATCTATCTATATTGTTTTTTGTCCAATGTCATAACTAACTAAATGCGACAGTAATTCTGTTATAACATCACGCCTTACCTACCTCAAAAAATAACGCCTATATAAGTACCTAATAGTTCATACCATCAATAAATTTTATCTAACATAACTCGTTTAAATAGTCAGAGACTGAATCTAATGATGTGACTTTACATTTTCGAATAACAAAGGTTATGGTCCAAAATTTACCCAGAGTTGACACAAATGAAATGGTCTTATAAGCCAATGAAGCTTCTATTCCCGGCGTATTTCAGAGTTGTCCTTTCGGTGACATCAATAATGATTTTAAAGTAAACCCATTGGCAAACATTTCATTTGTGTCAGCTCTGGGTTTTTTTAGTATGTATTTTGCACATGTCCATGTCCTTTATAGATAGTCATTCGTCCGTCTTTACTTGTATCACTTACCGAAACAGTCCCCCTGCTGCACCTGCCCCCAGCGCCCTAGCATGAGGTCGCCGCAGAGATAGTGTTGCAGCGACCGCGTGAGATGCTCGTAGAATATGGAGTTCAGGTTGTTGTCGTCTGCGAAATGTTTTTTAATTCGTGACATCTGACAGCTTTTTGACATGACAAGGATCATCGTGCTACCAAGCGCCAACTTGGGACAGAAAAAGAATCGAAAATTCTTATTGACCGTTTTCGGTACCACTCACGCCACCAGATGACGCTAGCGGCAAAAAAATATCAAACACCCTCATAATACACATAAAAAATGTAATGTAAAATATCAATATATAATTAACAAAACACTAATATAGCTTAGAGATAGCGAAATATACGTAGGAGATCTATGCGTCGCACAGTGGTTCCAATTCCAAAATTCGTGGAGATAGACCCCGAAGTCGGAATTTCGACTTGATTTTTTTTCTGTGATAGAAAACAACATTTCAAACAACTTTTACTTTTGTACAATTCTTCGAAAAACTTATATTTTTCAAGATATAAAATAAATTTAAAAAAATTGTATGGAGAAAAACACATTTTATTTTTTTCTTCAACTGCCGTAGTTTGCGGGGTGTTTTGAGGCATAGGCGTATTAGATAAGGTGACAAGGAATATAAAAATAATTTTATTTGGTCTCGCAGAGTGCGGCCGCGCAAGAAAATTAAGTTTAATTTTTTTTATGAAAACCCTTTTTTTACAAAGAATGAAATGTTTTTCGTAATGTTTTACTTCTTTTTTGTATTTTTACTTTTAATTATATAATCTAAGAGTGAAATATCCCATAAAATACTATAAAAATGGTTTTTGTTGAACATTTTAATTTTATTTTAATTCATTTTTTTTACAAAGTTAAGACTTTTTTTAGGAATGATTTGTTACTTAGAGGATTTGTTGGCGGGATTAAACGTCTTGGGGGTCCAAGCAGGGTCTTTGGGGGCTCAAATGGAGTTGAGGTTGGTCTTAGCGGTCCACATTACGTTCTATTTAGAAATTCCTACTATTTGTAATAACTCCCGCAATAAAAATATTTTGAACAAACATCGACTATGACCGGATAGTGCAAAGATTATTCAGGATTATTCAGTTTTACCCATAGGTAAGCCAATATTACTTCATTTTTATTTAATATAGCGACCCGCCCCGGCTTCGCACGGGTACAGTAGGTACTGATACTAATACTACAGAATGTCTTTAAACCTCTACCAAACGGGCGAAATTTAGTCAAAAGTTCAAAACAAACAGAAACAAATTAATATAGGTACCTACTAAAACTCAATGAAATAAGTAGGTGGTATACTTTTATCGTATGAAATACCTATACTCTTCAAGACTAACAATACAACAAACACTAAATAAATAGGTATTCAAGTATCTATCCACCATAGTTACGTTAGTAATATAATTATATTCTTTGCCATAGTTACAACGAACACAAAACAAAAAAAAATTACCCCGCACCCGCCTTGGTGACACCCACTTCGCAACGGGCCGTGCAGCAGAAATCGTAATATTTTAATTTCGCCATAACTTCAAAACCAAACGTCCAATTTTAATCATTCAAAGACCAAATATTATCTACATAAACTGTTCTTAGTGATGAAATAATTTATTTTGATAAGGATTAATAGCATGAGTAAAATAAACGCGTTTAAATATAGTCCAAAAAAAATTCAAGATTTCTAAATAAAAAAATGGTTGTTGTGCCTCACTCGACATAGATAGGTATAGTGTGTCGCGGACTTTTTTGTAGATATTTATAAGATCTACAATTAATTAGAACATTTTAAGGTTCTATCTCTTATAGTTTAGGCAGCGTACGCAAAATAAGTAACTTTTCTGGTTGATTTTTTACACCTTGTGTCCGAAACCCCCAAATATCTTACGGAACCCTATTTTTTTCCAAAATAAAATTTAGCCTATGTTACTCGTGGATAATGTAGCTTTCGAATGGTGAAAGAATTTTTGAAATCGGTCCAGTACTTTTTGAGCCTATTCATTACAAACAAACAAACAAACAAACAAACAAACAAACAAACAAACAAACAAACAAACAAACAAACATACAAACAAAGTTTTCCTCTTTATAATATTAGTGTAGATAATATAGTCATTTGTTATTCTTTGGCTTACTCTAATGAAATTAAATTCCTTTTCTAGGTATATTATCAGAAGAAGCATCAGAAGCTCGCAGTAAGGATTTCAGAAAAGTAAGAGAGGGACATACACGGAAAATAGGAAGGATCCAGACGAACGAAGATATTATTCACGGTCTTTTGATTAGCTCCGATCCACACATTTCCAATATTAAACCTAAATTCTTCAAATTAGCCCATCATAATTTACACCCTGAAGCAGTTCAATTACTTCACAACGATGATGTTGATGATGTTATAGAAGAAGAACTAATGTTTATAGAGTCTCAAAACATTTAACTAAACAGACGTTTAATCCTGCTAACAAGTCCTCCAAGTAACAAATCATTCCTAAAAAAGGTCTTAACTTTGTAAAAATAATGAATAAAATTAAATTTAATTTTTCAACAAAAACCATTTTTATAGTATTTTATAGGACATTTCACTCTTACATGATATAATTAAAAGTAAAAATACAAAAAAGAAGTAAAACATTACGAAAAGCATTTCATTTTTTGTAAAAATTAACTTAATTTTCTTGCGCGGCCGCACTCTGCGAGACCAAATAAAATTATTTTTATATTCCTTGTCACCTTATCTAATACGCCTATGCCTCAAAACACCCCGCAAACTACGGCAGTTGAAGAAAAAAAAAATGTGTTTTTCTCCATACAATTTTTTTTTATTTATTTTATATCTTGAAAAATATAAGTTTTTCGAAGAATTGTGCAAAAGTAAAAGTTGTTTGAAATGTTGTTTTCTATTACAGAAAAAAAAAATCAAGTCGAAATTCCGATTTCAGGGTCTATGTCCACGAATTTTGGAATTGGAACCACTGTGCGTCGCGTCGGCACAAATGGTACAGAATACGTTTAGATAGTAAAAATATTTTAGGCACTCCTACAATTTTTCTGTCTCTTTCTTTCTTTTTATCATTATGCATATCTCTCTCTTTCATCTGGTATTCTATCTCACCGGCTCCCAGGTTCCTCTCCAGCTGCGACGACAGCCGCGTGTTGCTCTGGTCCACTCGCTTGGTGTTGTAGTCGCGCTCCCAGAACTTGACGGGCCGCACGTATGACGTCATAAATATTGCGCTGCCTGTGAATATATGCAGATACACAAGGGCTGAGTTTGGCGGAAAAAATTAAATAAAATACAGTTGTCGGCCAGGACACGTTTACAAACTTCAAATGCACAAACACAATCCGCTATTTTGCTATCCGCCGTTTAACGATCGCCATTTTGCTTACGAACTCAGCCGAGCGCTTTTTTCTACCAAACACAGCCATAAAGTATTGGCTGTGTTTGGTGGAAAAAAGCGTGGAAGTGAAAGGTGGTTTTTTTTGTAATATGTGTTATCTTAGATGTATATGGAAATGACAGTCGTTTTAAAATTTTGAAAAATAGAAAATAAAATAGACATTTAAGTTAACTTCTATGACATAAGTAAATGTTCCATCTCGTTCGCACTAATTCCGCTGGGGCATATACAGGAATACTTTTTCATCGGTACAATAAATTTTACCACGTCATATCGATAATAGAGTACATTTCACATTTTTTTTTTCATTTCAATTATTTTATCCTATAACCAATCTAATACCACATGGGCGCACTAACTACAAGGCGTCAACGGGTGCGGTATGAGGTAGGGGGCGGCGGGGTGGTGTAAGCGATCGGCCGGGCGGCGCACGAGTTGGTAACAAAGCATCGATAGATACGTAATGCATCCACATTTTGTATTAGTTTAGCGGATAAGTTCGGGGATTGATAATTTTGTTTTCTTGTTCCAAAGAGGCAGTAACAAAAATCGCTAGAATTTTTTATTTTTGACAACTATTACGATGTTGATTTATTGTACTGGTGAAAAAAGTAACAGGGAGTGGATACAAGCCGCGAGCGACCGGTCGCGCTGAAAATAATTTATGGGGGAGGCCCATGTCCTGCAGTGGACGTCACCAGGTTGAAACGACGATATATCTGTAGCTAAACAGTAAACACTCCGCCTCTCTCGCACTCACCCAGCGCCGGCGTGAGCGGAGAGGACAGCAGCGCCGACAGCGCCGCCTGCAGGAATAGCATGGCGGAGTGCGGCACGGAGAACGGCTGCGCGAACGCGTGGAACGCGCTGCCCCACGTGATCTGCCACGGCGCTATGTACGTCACCACGAATTGCACCTGCGGGGGAGCAAAAATTCGGAACGATTACAAGATTTGAACAAGCTGGGCGCTGGCTATACAATATTACATATACAGAATTTCTTGTTATATGTTTCACGTTTTTCTTCCGAACTTTAACATTACTTCCAATACATTTATTAAACAATATTATTTTTAAAAGGTTTTATTTTTATTTATTTATTTATTTAACAATCTATTGCACACAAGAAAATAGATAACATCACAATTTAACAGAGAAAGACGACACAAAGGTACTGCTTATTTCTAAAAAGAAATTTACGGCAGCCCTACGGAGAGAGATGGTAAAAGACAGCAGATAGGACGTGCACAATTACAAATACACAACTTACATAATATTATATCTTTACTAAAATTAAGAACATAATGTGTAGTATATATTATCAAAATATACATACCTACATAATAAATATAAAATACATTTATTGTACAAGTATGCAACTGTGAGTCCCCGTAAGTACGTTAATTGCGTGCTAGTGTACGTATTATGCGTGCACGTACGCACTGGTGCATTGTTTGCGTCATAATATTATTTACCTTATAATTTTACAAATCAAGTTACTCTTATATTGAGTTACCTTGAGAAGAAACTCGTAGACCTTGTTGAACACGATGGCCATAACGAAGTAATCGACGAGAAAGGTCTCCGAGACGGCACGCGTGGCTAGGTCAAGTTGGAACACCAGTACGGCAAACACAACTATCAGGTATTGGTTGTCGGTCTCCGAGTATGCGTTACGTAAACCTGCAAAGAATATTCATATTTATATGATGGGTGTTGAGTTTAATGTGTCAGCCAGTTCGACAACAAAATTTATAAGGAAATAGTTTTTGCCCGCGGCTCCACATAAATACATTATCTCGCGGGAACACTACTTTTCGGGATAAAAAATATCCTATGTCTTTTTCCGGGACACATAGTATGTTTTTACCAAATTTCATAAAAATCTGTTCAGCGGTTATAGCGTGAAGAGGTAACAGACAGACAGACAGACAGACACACTTTCGCATTTATAATATTAAGTATAGATGTATTTAATTAAATGTGTACTGTAGAAGTACAAGATTCTAACATCTATTACTGATTTTCCAGTTCTGAATATGCATTATACAGTAATGCATAATATATATTGAGTATCCTCAATATTCAGTATTCTCAATTTGTTTATACAGAAACTAGGCGTTGCCCGCGACTTCGTGCGTGCAAAAGGAAATCTCGCGGGAACCGTAATTTTGCTGCGATAAAAAGTAGCCTATGTCTTTCCCCGTGGTCTAATCTATATTTGTACCAAATTTCATCAAACTCGGTCCAGTAATTTCGGAGCATATTCAATGCAAACAAACAAACAAATAAACTTTTCCTCTTTATTATATTAGTATACATGTTCACTTGAGCGGGCGTATACGTACATTTGAGTGCGCACACGCACATGACGAGCGCGCCCACCGTGTCGCCGTACTTGAGCGCGAGCGCGGGCGCGGCCTGCGTCGTCGCCGCTATGACCACGCCTGGATAGATCACGTTCCTCTCCACGCAGCACAGGTACACGAATATCTACACTTGAGCGGGCGTATACGTACATTTGAGCGCGCACACGCACATGACGAGCGCGCCCACCGTGTCGCCGTACTTGAGCGCGAGCGCGGGCGCGGCCTGCGTCGTCGCCGCTATGACCACGCCTGGATAGATCACGTTCCTCTCCACGCAGCACAGGTACACGAATATCTACACTTGAGCGGGCGTATACGTACATTTGAGCGCGCACACGCACATGACGAGCGCGCCCACCGTGTCTCCGTACTTGAGCGCGAGCGCGGGCGCGGCCTGCGTCGTCGCCGCTATGACCACGCCTGGATAGATCACGTTCCTCTCCACGCAGCACAGGTACACGAATATCTACACTTGAGCGGGCGTATACGTACATTTGAGCGCGCACACGCACATGACGAGCGCGCCCACCGTGTCGCCGTACTTGAGCGCGAGCGCGGGCGCGGCCTGCCTCGTCACCGCTATGACCACGCCTGGATAGATCACGTTCCTCTCCACGCAGCACAGGTACACGAATATCTACACTTGAGCGGGCGTATACGTACATTTGAGCGCGCACACGCACATGACGAGCGCGCCCATCGTGTCGCCGTACTTGAGCGCGAGCGCGGGCGCGGCCTGCGTCGTCGCCGCTATGATCACGCCTGGATAGATCACGTTCCTCTCCACGCAGCACAGGTACACGAATATCTACACTTGAGCGGGCGTATACGTACATTTGAGCGCGCACACGCACATGACGAGCGCGCCCACCGCGTCGCCGTACTTGAGCGCGAGCGCGGGCGCGGCCTGCGTCGTCGCCGCTATGACCACGCCTGGGTAGATCACGTTCCGCTCCACGAAGCACAGGTACACAAATATCTACACTTGAGCGGGCATATACGTACACTTGAGTGCGCACACGCACATGACGAGCGCGCCCACCGCGTCGCCGTACTTGAGCGCGAGCGCGGGCGCGGCCTGCGTCGTCGCCGCTATGACCACGCCCGGGTAGATCACGTTCCGCTCCACGAAGCACAGGTACACGAATATCTAGTGACAGAAGTGAGATAAACAATTTCATTATCATTAAACATACAATATGAGAAAACTATTTTTTGGGACATTTGTCATCTCAATGCAACATTAAACCACAACGAATTGCGATAAAAGGCATATTGGCTGACTAAGTATTTTCTAATATTCATATGCATAACTAATTATGTTTTAGACATCAGTTAAGGAGTATATAAAACCAATTTACTATAGGTACTCTGATCAGACTAAATATATATTTTTGTAATTGGTAGCATTATTAAATTTGATTTGAACACAGTACACATTATTATGTGGAGATTACTTTGTTTTCATCTAACCTATTTAAATACTTCATATTGTCAAAGTCACTTTAGCGTAATTGTGTTCTCCATAAATTAATTTACTAATTTAATGTAAAAATTGCTTAAACGTCTTAGTTTCTGATAAATTTACTTACACCAGTTTTTTTAAAGTGAAGTGAGAAAATAATTTAGTGAAAATTAGCACAAAAACAACGTGAATTTTAACAAAATAAGCCCAACTATAAGTGACATTTTTCTTTACACTACCCACATTCCGAAAAGTCTATCTGATAAGTGATACTTACTATTATTAATAATATTATATATCTATTACTCCTTTTTTACACTAGACCACGCAAGTGTATGTAACACTTGCGTGGTCTAGTCATTAGATATCTGTGAAGACTACCTTAATTAATAGAATCATGCGTTACTTTGCAGGAATCCATAGCATAAAAAAATAGATAATTTCTAGCAATATCCCGCGAAAAAAATTAATACTAAAATGGGGTATTTTTTCGCGGGATATTGCTAAATATAATTTTAATTAAATTTTAAGTGACTACCTTCTCAAAGTACATAAGTTTAGCCGGCTCCGTGACCTCGAACTGCGCGTGCTCGTGCTGCTTCAGCACCGGACCGGCGAGACACAGCCACGGCTGCTGTTTGCGGAGCTGCGGGATTATGTAGTGCAGGAGCCAGCCGAGAATGCCGCATATTATCCACAACGCCTGGAATAAACGTCACAATAAAATATGTATTTGCGTTTACATATTTCCACGAAATTTAATATACGAGGTAATAAATACAAATTAATGACTATGGGGTAAAAATTATATTAATAAAGGGGTGAAATGGATCCAAAGTTTGTATGGTGAAATATAAACAAATGGTGGGATTACGTTGAATTTTGTCAGGCAGTTATAATAACATGAAAAAAAGGGTTTTTTCGAAATACATACCCCACGGGGGTGCAATAGGGATCTACGCAGACGAAGTCGCGTGCAATAGCTAGTGATTAATATTAATTAGACTGAAAACGATTTTAGACAAGTCATTTTTGATAGCAATTCACACAGATAATTTTATTTTAATTCATAATTTCATATTCAGTAAATACTACTCACCGTGTCTAGCTGCGGCTCCAAAGTCGTAAAGACCGTTGTACAATGCAGACCAAAAACGAATAACCCGAGAAAAGTGCAGACTATGACGTCATTCTTGAGTCTCGCATTGACGGTCTCTTGTAGCTTCTTGGGCAAGGGATCTTCCATATCCTCATCAGACTTTTCATCGGGTTTATTCGCATTTGAGTTCAGCGTATTCGAATCTCTGCTTTTATCTTCGTTTTCCGTCGGTGGATCTCCTTTAAGAGAAGTCGTAGACGTCATAGAATCCCCTCTCGGCTCTATCTTCAGAGAATTGACACTTGATGTCTGCGATCTCTTCTGGTTCCGCGCTATATTAGTCTCGGAGCTGAAGTTAATTTTCGACGCTGAGCTTCCTATAGAATTCTGTTTAGATATGTTGCTTTCGGAGTTGTTTTTCTTTTCTTCAGATAGTTGGTTCTGTTCAGATTTTTCTGTCTCTGGGGCACATTCGGGAGTATGCATGACGTATAGTTCGGGCGGCAACAGATGCTTCTTTATTAAATTCCATATAAGCGTGTAATCGCTTGCACTCCTGCTCAGATGATACGCAATCGGTACGAGCATACCGCAAAATATGGAAAATAGAATGTTATGCTTTTGATGTTGGGATTTCTTCCCTTCAACTATTCCACTGTACGCGAACCCGTATAGAACACCTATAGCGGCTAGCGAGCGTACTACACAAAACACTGCTGCACTAAGACTACTCGTGGCATTTCCGCCAAAAACGTGCATATCTATCTGCTCCAATAAGTACATGAGGAAGGTATTCACTTGAGGAAACAGTCCCAAACTGAAAGCCAGAGGAAAAAATAGCAGGAACTTGGAGAGTATCTCTTGAATTATATAAAAGAAGTCGCGCTCGTTCATCGCAATGCCGTAGACGGTAAACGGCGTCTTATCGTCTATGCTTCGTTTACTTCGAGTCATATCGTTTTCGCTTTGTGGCCCATCTTGTAACTGATTGTGGGCTACACATAAAATGGCCGTACATAGACAGAAGTAAACTGGACGGGAAAATAATACCATTTTGTTAAATCCATGGACTGGGGACGCTGAATCGGGTTGGACGCTTTTCAACAAGGAATATTGGCTGCCGGCCATGATGAAGCAGAACCAAAAAGCGTAAATGTCCTTGTAAAAGCCAAGATTTAGTACCATGGAACCTAGAACGGCTACGGCGACGGCTAAAAATATAGATATAAATGTCTCTTTAAATGTTAAGTTCCGATCGAACAGTGCCATCAGTTTTAGTCTGTCCATCGTCACTTTTACTTCCCAACACTTTGAGAACTTGAACTTGTAGAAACTTTTCGTTTTAGGTTTGTTCGCTTTGTCCATTTCATCCATTAGCTTTGAGAATTTACTCCTTATGTTCATGTCTACGCTTCTCTCTTCCTCGCCTATCGGAGGCATGAGCGTCGAGCTGTGAAACGACGCATTTTCCGCTTGAACCTGCGCCTGAAATTGGCTCATTAGGAAGTTTATATGCATGCTCGGAAGCCCCATTCTAGTTTGCCTTTCTGCCTCTATTTGTTCCAGAACTCTAGTTTCTAAAAAACAATCGGGCGTGAAAGTGACTGGCGAACGTATCTGTTCCGATTGCGTTCCGGTACCCCCATCGAAGACATAAAACCTTTTATTTGTATTTCCTGGGTTCGTATTTATGGGTACTATAGTCGATATGTTATTATTACTTGATACCGAAGGCGGCAGTTTTATGCTGCCTTGGGTGGAAGAATCTGTACTGGACGTTCGTTTCGTTTTCGGTATCGATTCGTTTTGGGCGGCTTCGGACTCTAACGATCCACAACTACCCTCGCCGGTAGTTTCTTGGGAATTATCGTGATTTTCACAAGACTTTTCGGTTATACTACGTGCACTGTCTTCCTTGTTTGGCAACGGTATGAGTGTGGCTTGCGCTCGTCCTGAATTATTTTTGTCGAATGTGTAAGACATCCAATGTCCACGTTCATCCATGAAACAATGAATAGCACCATCGGTTGTGTCATCGAAGGAGGTCGCAAAGTGTACGCCATTGGCGTTAATATTCTCAATGACACTAGACTTATCTTTTTTATCGAAAGAACTCTGTGAAGGATTGTTTCGTTGGCGTGTCGATCGTTTGATTTTTCTAACTCTATTTCTATGATTTCTATCCATAAGCGGTCTCAGTCTTTGATTTTCATCATTCTGTTGCCCGGTTTCCTGACCATTTGCAGCATTTTCTTGGTTGCAACATGGTGTCAAGTCAACTTTTGAATTAAGAAATGCTGCTAGTAGTGGCATTGTCGTTGGCAGCAATGTATTCGTTGAAGTTTGTGCAACTTCTTCTATTGAACGTTTTCGAGCTTTCTGCGAGTTTTCCCTTTCGCTTCTAACACTTTGTCTATGACTTCTCGATCTCTCGTCTCTATTTAAAGGCGGTACGACTACTGTGTTCGCATTGGTAGCTGCAAATAAGCTCTCCAATCCTTGTACTAGTGCCGCCTGGACTTCGACGGCATCTAGAAGGTTTCTGTCATCGGTTTGATTTTCATCCTTTTCTTTTCTTGAATCTTTCATTTTGTTCTCTTTCTGTGACGAAGCTCGAGAGCGAGCCAAATTTTTCATTTGTTTGGGTATTGCGCCTAAGTTTTTTGGGACGTTAGATGACGTCTCCCCCAAAGCAATTGCTACTTTTTTGGAACCTTCTTTGGTTACATTTTCTTTACAATCACTCTCTTTGGTATCCAATGATTCTTCAAATAACCAATCAAGGCTATATATACTTTTTTCATCTGCACTCTTGCTATCACAAGTTAACTGCGATTCTTCAGTTTCTGGGGCATTGCCTGTATTACCTTTTTCATCATCATCAGGCCTTTCAATTTCACTACTGCTACTCGTGTTAGAAATATCGTGGTCCCAAAGTTTTTTCTCGACTGGCTTTTTTTCGCGTCTCTCTAAAGGATCAGCATTTTCGTTCGATTCAAGGCTAGATTTTTCAATGAGGAGATCCTTCGAACTTGCACTCGCTTTGTCAAAATAGTCAGTATTAATATTATATTTACAATCACAAGTGTGGGCTGATTTGGCTTCTGGTTTATTGTTTCTTTTTAATCTAACCGGTTTTGGCCTCTCACTCAATCGGTCCTGGGTTCCTTTCGAACTTTGATGCCTATCACAACAGTGCTTTTTAGTATCACCATGTGTTTTCGAACGAACTATTCTAATGTCATTAGAACGGTCTAGTAGAGGTGATCTAGACCCATTATTTTCGTAATCTGAATCACTAGAACGAGCAACAGGGGACTGTTCTGCATCCCAGTCGAAACCCCGGAATTGCTTCTCATCCTCATATTCACTATAACTATCTCCACTAGTATCTAAATCAGTCTCTTTTTGCGAAGTTTGCATTTCGTCGGATATTTCTGCAATCGGATACACAATTTCCGATCCATAAGTGAGATAAGGATAACTAGATCCCTCTCCCGTTTCATTCTTTGGGTAAAGATTTAAATGCGGCCCGCGAGTTAGACATTTACTTGGGGGTGGGATGACCGCATTCTTTGGATTTTTAAGCATTTGGCCACCTATTGTTTCGGCACTATTTGGATGGGGGGATAGATTTGATACACTAGGGGGAGGACAGCCTATTTCCAGAGCGGCACTCTTAATGCGCCTAACTCCGGGGCTTTTACTCTTAGCTTTATCAGTTTCACAGGTTGGAGCTTCAGTCTTTACCATCATATATTCGCCGAGTTCCACACTTGCGAAGAAACCTGTGTCGGCGTTGTTAGAATGTCTTCGCATGTGTGAAACTAGTTGGGCAGTTGAATTAAGTAGAGGCAATTGGATCGTCGACATGGTTGAGTTGGAATTTCTTCGCATGTTCGACGATTGGGCAGTGGCTAAGGCTATAGCTGATTTGGTGCAGCTTTCGTCAGGATAGTTCGCGTATCTTCGCCTTTGTGCTAGCCTTTTCTTAGGCGAAGACGGGCCAACGCTCGGTTCCGAATTGTCTTTCGAGTCGGAGCTGAGTTGCCGAGCGAACTTCGACTGATATGGCTCTCCTGCTACCTCATTGGCGTCTAAGTACAACCACTCTTTGAAAAAGTCTCTATTGTTGGAACCACGCCGATGTGAGCACTCGTGGTATCGTCTGCTAACTTTCGCAAACGGACCTTCATCGACAAACATATGTACTGGCAAGTTTCCATCTCGAGTGTTACGAGATTCTTCAACAATAAGTTCATCAATACGCCCACCTCTTCTAGTCTTCGGTCTATGATCTCTTCTGTTGGATTTGGAACGAGTCCTGTTTGGGCGTGTTTTTGAAGGCCCCGTCTCTGCAGTTTGCGCGACGCACAGATCGGATTTAGTCGTAGCTACTGGTTCTGATTGTTTAGCAGACACAGCGCTATCCTCCACACTCGATTCAGAACTATTCTTTCTGTGAACATCCACTTTTAAATCTGTAAAAGTATAAATTTGCAATTACTTAAGGTACAAACACAAATGTCATATGCAGCGACGTTATAAAGAGTTAGCATTGTATATTTTGTGGTTACATTGAATGGGCCGGCTCGATCGGATAAATTCCTCGGTCTCACAGAAAACCGGCGTGAAATAGCGCTTGCGTTGTGTTTCACCGAGTGAGTACCGGAGGCCCATGGGCAGTTGGGATTTTGAGGACCAGGAACGCGAATGTGCAACACCAGAGGTGTTAAACTTGTAACTCCTCTGGTGTTGCAAGTGTCTATAGGCGGTGTCTATTTCCAGAAGGTCGGTTCTATTAATTACAACCTGCAATAATTCAGTTGTGATCTAGTCCCGATATGTTAAAACTGCAAAATGGTATTCTCATAAACATCAAACCCGTTTTGATTTGTTTTTGTTCAAACTCCAAAAATCAGTTTCTGATATCAAGACGATTCATTTATAATTAATTCATTAAAATAAGTCTATAAATAAAATGGTAACATAAAAATGTTTACAAGCCCCATATTATATTTCTTAGACTAAAGAGCATAAGTAAAATTTAACAAACCTATTGTGCTGGTGTTAGGCTTATGGTATTCTATGGATGTTACAGATTCATTGTCGCTGTGGGCAGCAGCGGCACCGTTGACAGTCTGCATCTCCATTTGTTCCTGTTCCCTGCAACAAAAAAGAAAAGAAAAATAAATTACTATCAGTTATCGTTGAGCAACAATGTATAACATGATGAAATGCTAAATGCAAAAGTAACATGTTTGTAACCACAATAACTGTAATTTTTGTAGAAACTATAACCCGACTATGTAAATCTATGTTACCCAGACTATTATCACGAATGTATGGAAACCAAATTTATTCAAATCAAATCCGAAGTTAAGGCGATATGGTGGAACAAACATACATACTACATAGTATGTACTTACATAGACTGCCAAAATTATGTTGGGTAAAGAACTCTCTGGCACTGGCGACTCATGCAGAAGACTCAAAAATTTCGACCTCCGGTCTTACGGGGGAGTGATGTGGCGGACCAATCAGCGCAAAGGGGCTTCGGCCTGACCGAGCATAGCACGTCGCTCGGTCGGAGATCTCCCTTTGGGGCTTGCCACGATATCCCCACAATTATTACCCTCCCTTTTGGCTTCGCCATAGTCAAGTAAAAAGGAGTAGACACATCTATTTCTATCTTTTTATAACTGGCTATTAATAGTAGATACTATATCTAACCATGAACATATACTCATATTTATTCATAACACATACAAGGTCTTTGCATTAGTGTCACACCAGAAATTTATTTGATATGACACATGTAGCATTATATCAAATAAGTATTACCTACTATTCATTTTATATAACTTTCTAATCTAACCTAAGTATTACTGACGTAATTACATGCCGCAATTAATAATCTCAGTCAACAAAATTACATTCTTCAAATTAATTTCCTTTATAATAAATTAATTTTAACCAGTAGAGACAGAGTACCTAATGGTTTCGCTGTCATTTTACTAGCTGAGAATTGAGATTGAAATTCAAGTTTAGACAGCAATATAGATTAGAGATGTTACGGATAAGACATTTTGGATATAGGAATAAAATTATATCAGTTTCAGTTACGGATATTAAATTATTTCTGTTAGTTGTGGATACTTTCGGTTACAGATATTAGATTTGAGACAAATGTAATAAAATATAATTACTTAATTGCATTTAACAAGTTTAGCTAAGTATTTGGCTTGAAAAGCTAGTTATCACAGCTGGCAAATTAAATAAACATGTCACATTATACTCCATCTATATCCAAAATTATCTGAAGCTTTTATACCGCATTTGGTTACAGTTACGGATATTTCTTCATTTTGGATAATGGATAGTTTTATGGTTACGTAGCTCCATAACATCCCTAATAGAAATTTGGCACAGATGTACCAGATAGAGTAGACCACGGGGAAGGACATAGGCTACTTTTCATCACAGAAAAATGTATGGTTTCTGCAAAATTAACTTTTGCGCGCACAAAATCGTGGGCAACATCTAGTAGAAAATAAATATGTAGGTACCCTGTGTTTGTATTATTAGCATCTCCATCATCACATGGCTGCACAATCATCTCATTTGTATCGTACATGTGGTGGAGACCATGGTTTATCAGCTTCAGGGTAGTAAACAGTACTGCTACAAGAGCACAGTATATCAACCACCCAGCGCTGGCCGGAGGAAAGTACTGAAAGTAGAAAGGACCATCATTAATGTTTGATACTCAAAAAAAGCTTATAACTTAAAAAAATGGGTCGAATTTAAACCTCCTCCTTTTTTAGAAGTTTATCAAAACTATACTATCTGAAAAACATGGTTATTTTTCAGATAGTATTCCTTCACAAATATTTATACTGAAAAAATATTATATTATTTAAAATAATGCTGCATGTTATTTAAAGATTTTATGCAGGTTGAACATTGTCATCATTTATTTGTATTAAAACAATAGCTCTCCCCCCACACCGATTTCGTTGAAACCAGGCCAGCTATGCACGAGTTATTTTACAGTGCCCAAGTGTGTGCACAGTACACAAGATCACTCTCTCTTCCGTTACTCTCGAAACCCAGTGGGACGGACAGACTGACACAACTGGCGTGAGATCAGGCACAGGTCCGACTTTTTACATACCCATCCAATGCATGGATCATCTTTCTTGTCCGACAATCAGGTGATCAGCCTGCATTGTCCTAACCAAACTTGGAAACAACATTTTTTATGTTCCAATGCGGGAATCAAACCCACGACCTCCGAGTCAAGAGCCAAGCTCTAAACCACTGGATCACGGAGGCTGTTGAGACTAAAACAATATTATCATATGAAACTGTTGTATTGTAACTACATGCCGTAATTATAATACAAATAAGTTATGAGAATTTACTGCTTATGAGTTAGATTCCCTGTTAGTATAACTAAGCTTTAGACGAATATTGTGTACAAAACACTATGAGACCTACAATATACAACCTTGTGAAAGTTGTTCATCAAAACATCATAAGAAAACTGTTAATGAAATAAATAGTTTTGCAGCTATAGAGTATATTGCACAATTTTTAAGGTCATTGCATTACCTCTACCTTTCCATTCTATTGTATTCACAGTTTTATAAACATTATGCTGTATACAACCACATGAAGATATTTAAAACACTTTGATCTTTATATTTAAATAAATATTATTGTGTTAACCGCTAGGGCGTCGCGCGGCACATAAATACAAATAAAAACCACCCCGTTTTGCGTCGGCCGGCACATTTGTCCATTTTTATTGCTATATTTTCTGTTTATTCTCATTTGTAAATATCTGGATTTTTATCTGTGATTGAAATTTATTTACTTAGTACAGGGATAAAACAAAGCTGTTATAGTTTTTTGTCTTTGCTGTTGTACTCAATAATAAAATAAATAATTGTTTGTCTCAGAGTAAAGAAATTTGACACCAATTTCACTCCACTCCACTAATCATTGATGTTTGGTTAATTTTGTGCACAAATCACGACTTTTTATATATATATCGTTATTTGAACACGTATTTATTTCATTAAATAAAAACTTTCGTATGCATGTGATATAATTTTTCGCCATAATTTAGCTTCAAAAACCAACATTATAAAATTAATTTCCAGTGAAATCATGTTTGATATTTTGCATTATGTAGTTTATATTTCTTTTAAATTTTTTTTTCATTGTGTAGAACGATTCTTCTAATTTCTAAAAATGTATAATGTGCCAAGGTTTTACTAACAACTCAATAATAAAAATCGAAAAAACAAGCGCGGGTGCCTTCTGGCGTATAATACCGCGTAACGCTCAAGGGGGGTCATGGATTTTTTTTTTACATTGGCCTGTTTTGTTATTAAATAATATGAACAATATATCCACAGAATGTAATTAACGCAAAATCAAATTAAATATGTTTTTTATTGAGTTTAAAAACTAAGAATTGGGAAAAAAAAAACAATTCTTTTGTGTTCACATCATGATTGCTTTTATTCGTTAAGTTTTTTTTAAATTCCAGTTACATCATCATATAAGAAATTTATTCTATTTTCTAAATATATATAACATGCAATAGTTTTAAAATCAATTGATTAATATAATCTTGAAAAACCGGAACCGGAGAAACCGCGCGAACGCCTTCAGTGCCGGACGCCGGACCCGCTGACACCACCCGGCTTTTGAAATTTTAACAGTCCGACGCCCGAGAGGTTAATAATAGCATAACACTGTCACTTACATGTGTATTATAATTTAATTCAATAAAGATGTATTGACCTCATGTGCAGTAAAGCAAAATATCCAATATGTTGTAAATGAATTATAAAATGTGAATGTTACACATAGTTCTTATTCAGATAATAAAGCTATAATATTATAACCTAACATTACAGGGATTTGAGAAAATAACATAAACACATGTTCCAAATAACATTGAACAGTAAACAAGATGATGACCTGATTTTACCTCCTACTTAAAGCACAGCTGAATCATGCTAAGTACTGCACACACTTCTTACCAGGTACACAGAGAATGGTAGGCATAACAGGAACAGCCAGATGTACAGATGGACCGTGTTACAGAACAGATTCTGGTGCGGGTCATAGAACCAGCCACCTGTCAGTGAAGCCCATATACCCTGACGAAGTATTTCCAATGTCTGAGAACCCATTTTAGTCACTTTGTCCACATGACCATCGTCAACTCACACTACACGCCCGTCGCACACGCTATTACAAAAACATTTACGCTTCACATCAGCTCATGTCCAAAAGAGAATATTTCGTTCCTGCCATTTTGTATGGCAACATACACACGAAAAAAGACTTTATAGACATCCACTAGCTCTAACATAATAGCTTAACAGTATAACATTGAATCTTATAAATCTTTAACACTATATTAAACGCGGATCATGATTTATACAGTAAAAGGTATAATAAATTTATAAACAAAGAGTTATTTGGTGAAACATCCCCCAAAACTTGACAAAATTTACGACAAATGACATTTGACAGTCTCATTTGTCAAAGTCAAATGTCAATAATTGGCAAGTTTTATTTTTTATTTTTACTATAAATATTTGTATGGAATCAAAGTCGAACGTTCGACTTAGATTTATGTAATCAGTAATTTACACGGTTTCTGATGTGAATTTGTTGGTAGTTTATCAATTCAATTACGCTTTTGTTTGGATAACACATTTGAGTTATATAAATCAAAAGCGTTTTACTACCTACAAATTTACCTCAGAAACTGGGCATAAAAGTTAAAAAGGACAAAAATATCTGTGGTCTAATAATTTCAATGTCAAAATCTTTCATAAAAAAATTGGAATGCGTCAAAAATCAAAATTCAAAAGCGGAAGGCGCAATTTTATCACAATTTCAAATAATTTCTCGCTATTTGCGCGAAAGGTTGTCGTGGATTGTTATGGAAAAATCGATTTAGGAAATTAAAATTTAATTGCATCAAATTAAAATATATTTTTAAAAATGGCTGACGTCGAAAAATTATTGAAACAAGCAGCTATGCAAATTGGTGCTGGTGGAAGTGCAGGTTTCGTGGAAGTGTGCATCATGCATCCCCTGGATCTCGTGAAAACTAGATTACAAATACAAGCCACCAAGAGCTCCTTGACGACATCTGATCCTCACTATTACAATGGAATTGCGGATTGTATGAAGAAAATGTACAAATTTGAAGGTGTAACATCTTTCTGGAAAGGTATACTGCCACCCATACTCGCTGAAACTCCGAAGAGAGCTGTTAAGTTTTTTACGTTTGAACAATATAAAAAGATTTTTATGTTTGGTTCAAGCTCACCTACCCCATTAGTAAGAACTTTTAATTTTCGTTTTTTATCTTAGATATTTATTTTATCCACCTTACCTTTTATAGTCCTTTCTATATTTATATACCTATATTAATAAATAAATTATTCAGAAAGCTTAAACAAAGTACAAAACAAACTCAGCGTCACAAACACCTGAAGGGTTTGTGACACCAAGTATATGTATAACTACCTATTATATTTCATTTAAACTGTATTAAGAATTTAAAATCAATTTAGAATTTTGTGATTATTACATATGAAAACAAGAAGTTTTTTTAAAAAAATCTGTTGTCTAAAAAACTTTCCTATACACTGTGTATTTGTGTTGATAAACTTTGTGATTGTTGCAAATAGGACTTGAGAAAACAAATATTTTATAAATACTGTAAACTGTACTTTACTCTTTGATAAGAATATTGCAGAGTGATTATATTTGTTCAAATTATATATGACATAGAATAATTACTACTTTTTTCATTATAAAATGATTCTTTTACTTTCAGACTTTTGCATTAGCTGGCCTAGGATCTGGGATTACAGAGGCCATTTTTGTGAACCCATTTGAAGTGGTCAAAGTGACCTTACAATCGAACAAGTCCTTGACCACACAGGTGCCAAGTACATGGAATGTCACAAGACAGATTGTCCGAGAGAGTGGTTTGGGGTTCCGAGGCCTCAATAAAGGTCTCACAGCGACCATAGCGAGGAATGGAATATTCAATATGGTTTATTTTGGCTTCTATCACAGTGTTAAAGGATATCTGCCGGAATATGAAGTAAGTTTTACTATT
Organism: Glaucopsyche alexis; assembly: GCA_905404095.1. NCBI lineage: Eukaryota > Metazoa > Arthropoda > Insecta > Lepidoptera > Lycaenidae > Glaucopsyche > Glaucopsyche alexis. The sequence continues at coordinate 2,991,602 of FR990060.1, forward strand.
ATAGTTACTGATGGGATTTGTATGTATTGACTCATGATGATGATGTTTGCTGATATAAAATTTTATGTTTTTAGTTGAGAGGAAAATTTAGTTGTGACTTGTGATGCTTATACTATTTTGTTTGTACCACCTAGCTAGATAGATAGGTGCTTATCAGAGATTGATATAAATTTTCTCACTTATCTCAAGTGGCGGCAGAGTAAATATTTCGTAACCTAGCATAGCAACTGCAAAACAAAATTCTTAGTTTACATAGCTAACATTATCACAAAAGAGTCAATGACACTCATGACTCATAAATAATTTAAACTTGATGCAAACAATTTTGTTGATGTCTTGGTATCTTAATTATTATTATAATATATAGGATTAGGCTATAGTGTACCATGTTTTCCTATTGCTGGTTGGTACTTTTTCATAAAAATTGGAAAAAATTCGGCAATACACGGCTAATATGCAGCAGGATGTTTTTATAAAAGTAGCAATGTATGCCTATTAAGAAATATAGTTGATGCCTCTGATGTTGAATCACCTCCCAGTGGGTCATATATAGGTCACACAGAGGTCCAACGTCCGAAGTCCAAATTTTACATAGGTATGACTTAATAGTGACTATGTTTGATGACTTTTATTTGATGTCATATATATGACATGACCATGACTTCATATTGACTGTCGGCTCGAGCGCTATGTGTACGCGCGGTCGATGAACATGAACTAAAACCTTCTACCTCGCATAATAGATGGCAGTAAGCGCGAAAAATGCAAACTAGCGTTGTTTTGTATTATAATAGATACTATCACATACTATTTTATCAGCTTACACAGGTTTAGGCTAGGCTTAAACTAAATAGCCTAGCTTAGTAATAAGATAAGGTAATCCTTATAGCGAAACTCAAGCAACACCACAATTAGTAGGTGTATGCACCTACCTGTGTGAGATTTTGCCGACCCTTTTATAGTGCCGTCCGGGTTTTAAAAAAAAAACCGGATTTTGTATCCCCTAGATAGATTATCAGTAAAGTTAAATCACATTGAAGTAAATTTGAGAATACATAAAGGTAAGATTAAGGTCATATTTACGTAATACTTTGACGTCAATAGGTATGAAATAATGACTCACATATGACCCTTATATGACGTTCATGACATAACATGATGTTATCCTGACGTAAATTTTACGTAAATGGGTTTACTGGGCTAGAATGCTGAAATACAAGTTCATTGACTCAGCTGGTAGGTACCAAGTTCAAATCAAAAGGTACACAATACTCTTTTTTTAGTATAGATAAGAAGAAAGTCCTCATTTGCACAGTGCAGTACTCACTACTCAGTAGTACCTACTACATAAATAATGCATTGTATAACTTTCGTAATGTTACCCATCTTGCAACTGACATACTGATGTGTAGGTACTGATGCTGATAACCTTAAGGCTGCGCTAGTCGGATTTTTCTCCATACAAACGCTGTTGGTGATTTACTCCAAAGTCAAACATTGTAGACCCAAATTCTAGCGTAATATCGATTTTTATGACACTTATCTAGGTCGGTATTTGCTTATATTTCTGAAATTCAAATTAGTGTAGAAAATAATAGCCTCCAAACATCGCATTTTTAGCGCAACTTTGAACGTAAATAAAAATTAAACGAAGAATGATAATAAAAAATCAAGCACGTACCGACACAGTTTAATTATTCAGCAATTGAGATAATTTTACTTCAGACAAAAATATTATATAGTTTTTTCATAAAACACCAACAGCTGAGTGACGATTTGCGTAATTTGAAGACGCCTTTTCTAAAATACTTTACACAGCTGCATAAATGTGTGTAGTATAGCTTCTCTTATAAGTATAGATTACTATTTTATGGGTATCTGGGGGCACGGCAGTGCCCCCGCCAAGTCGAGCGCGAAGCAAACACTGCCGTACCATCCTTTACTGGAACCACTTCGCCGCATTTTCAGGCCCCTATTTGAGAACCTCTGGATAAGACCAGAACGCAGAAATTTTCGTCATCCAATAAGCTATAATCACGTACTTAAAATCCAAAATTTCAAGTCTGTAGGTCATTTAGTTCCGAAGTTAAGCGAAAGCAAAGTTTCGCATTTTCGACACTCACTCACTCACTCACTCACTCATGTTCATCAAAATAGAACTAGTACTTCCCATAAACTTAGAGAGCTGAAATTTGGTACAGAGTTGGGGTTTAATGGCCACATAAAGGGAAAACTATAAAAACTAGGATAATCGATCTGGGGGCACGGCAGTGCCCCTGCCAAGTCGAGCGCGAAGCAAACACTGCCGTACCATTCTTTACTGGAACCATTTCGCCGCATTTTCAGGCCCCTATTTGAGAACCTCTAGATAAGACCAGAACGTCGATCTGGGGGCACGGCAGTGCCCCCGCCAAGTCGAGCGCGAAGCAAACACTGCCGTACCATTCCTTACTGGAACCATTTCGCCGCATTTTCAGGCCCCTATTTGAGAACCTCTAGATAAGACCAGAACGTCGATCTGGGGGCACGGCAGTGCCCCCGCCAAGTCGAGCGCGAAGCAAACACTGCCGTACCATTCTTTACTAGAACCATTTTGCCGCATTTTCAGGCCCCTTTATTGTACTCGAACTTTATTCTACTCCAACATTACACAAATTAAATAAACAAATTACACTAAAATCTAGGAAAATAAATCAATATGCCCACGTTTCTACAAAAAGAAGTGAAATCCCACCAAAAACATTCTGTAAAAAACTAGCCAAGTCTCGATGGAGCTGCTTGTTTATCTCTAAAAAGTAATGAAATCTAGACAAAATCGTGCCAAGTCTAAGGTTCCTTACTGCGGTTTCTTTATTATTATAGTTAATGTTATGTGACTTGGCCGTTGAAGGGTACACAAGGGTACAAAAGGGGCTCCATGACACCATTGCTCCAATACGTGTGTTGTACAATCAACAACAGCCTAAAATGAGACACTAGCGTCCAATTACCAATACCAGTATGGGCTATTATCTCGCTTAACAAACACAGGTAGTTACAAATATAAACAAAATTGACTTGTACCCACTAAAGTATAAAGAATGTTCAACGGCCAAGTCACTCAACATTAACTATAATAATAAAGAAACCGCAGTAAGGAACCTTAGACTTGGCACGATTTTGTCTAGATTTCATTACTTTTTAGAGATAAACAAGCAGCTCCATCGAGACTTGGCTAGTTTTTTACAGAATGTTTTTGGTGGGATATCCTTTTTTCCCCAATATTAGGTGAAATAACAAGCATTTTTCCCGCGCGCAGCACTGAGTTCGAGCCGTTGACTAGCGCACTCTTAAACAGTTGCGGACATTTGTTGTATACCACTTTGGGCCTTAATTCTATAGTAATAAGATCGAAATGTGGTACACCTAGTTTTTCGAGCGCACGCACACATACATCTCTTATTACTGTGCACATACGTGTAAATTCTGCAATCTGCAGTAGTCGCTCACTCCTTTGTGTTTAAATAATTTGAGGCGACCTAGTGCAAAGGGAAAATATTTAGAAACTGGCCGAGTAGGAACTTTGTCGATCTTGTACATGCGATTCAAATGAGAATAGGACCGAGTCGGCGCCATATTGTTTCGAATTTGGACTGATAAGATAGTTATATTTATGTTTGACGTTGATTTTTGCGTTGCGACGACATAACGCAGTGTCGTGGTCCTGTGAGTTCCCTTACTCAATCGATGATGAAATAAGAACGCGGTTTTCTGTAAGACCGTGACATGATGACATCACTGGTTAGGGGTCGTCCATTAATCACGTGATGCCTTAAGGGGGAGGGGGGGTCCGAAAAAACATCACCAAGTATCACCAAGGGGAGGAGGGGGTATAAGGAGACATCACGTGTATTAATTTTCGAATCTAGTCTATGCATACCGAAATTTTTATCGGTTGTCGATTCGTAGTGTTGTTTAAATAATTACAAGACAAATGACTCGGATAGTCTTTAACCCTCGATTACTCGCGCGGTTTTTAGTCTCGCGAGCGCTCGCGGGGTGTTGTGGCCACCCCGCGCATTTAAAGTGCATTTTATACAATATAGTATTAGTTGACGAAATTAAGCCAGCTTATAATTATTTTGCGTGGTACGATGTTTATAAATAAGAAAACGTAAATTGTATAATTAACTTTTTTACTGTTCTACATAACATTAGAATAAACAGCCTTTTTCAGTCTAAATATTGAGATCCTTTCTAAAAAAAAACAAAAACAAATACTTCTAACTTTTCCACATAAACTTTCTCATTCAAAACAACAAATATAAGGACTAATTATCTAAATAAAATAAAATTTTCTTATTTTTCGTAACAGGAACTACAAATTAACTTCATATGTTTTTGGCATATAGTTTTTTTGCAAAATTTGTAGTGACTCAACGTTTTGATGTCTTTATAGCTTGGAGAGACTATACAGCGTTGCTTTTTTGTTGGTGGCATTACTTCTGTGCTTGGTCCAGGAGCATGCAACATGCTTTGGGCAACCTTGGTTGTTCAGATCTTTTTTGAATTTGGCCTTGAATCATGCTCAAACCCAATGATTCCAAAAACTCAGACCTTTTCATGTTACTTTGCGATTGCTCCTAATTCCAATTGAAAATAACATAAACTTTGTATTTTCCTATGTAACATTGACGACCTTCAATTCCAGTCTCTTCTAATTCAGACTCATCTGCCGAAGCATCCTGTTCTGATGAAGAGTCATGATCAGATTCTTCAATAAAATCTTTATCCATGCTGGCATCGCTTTCCACTGCAACATTATCCTCAACATCTGACATTTCTTTTTCTAATAATGCCACCACTCTCTCTTGCTCTTGTTCCCAACTCATCTAAAAACAAAAATATTTGAAGAAAAATGTTACATACAAACAGAAAAAAGTAAATAAAAAGTTTGTAAAACATAAATCATTGGATATATGTTCTAAGAAATAGACCATTATTTATCTTATAGTAAATAACGGCACAATAAGATAAGTTACTTTCACAAAATAATAAAAAACACGTACCTTGCTAGTAAAGTAGCTTCTGAAAAAGTATAGCACGAGCACTCGCGGGGTGTCGTGACCACCCCACGCAAGTTTTGACACATCCTCAAGCTGCAAGCACTCGCGCCACACTGCCCCTCCCGCCTTGTGTTGACGCGTTTGAAGATCACTTGAAGGTACTGGGAAGCGCGAATTCGTAACTCGAGTAATTATTATTTATTTTTACGTTCAAAAACGCGTGGGGTGGTGACAGCACCCCGCGCGAGTGATGGCGGGTTAATTGCATAAATTATTCGATTAAATTGTTTTTTAAGTTAGTTTTTCTTCAAACATGACCTGCTTACTATGTAAAAAAAATACACGTGATCTTAGGTGGGGGAGGGGGGGTAGTATAAAACCTCACGACGTATCACCAGGGGGAGGGGAGGGGTCTAAAAAGTTGTTAAAAACATCACATGATTAATGGACGGTCCCTTAAGAGGGCTGTATCTAAAACATCTTTACTTACTATTATAAATGTGATAGTTTGTGAGGATAGATAAGGGATAGATAGATGGATGGATGGATGGATGGGTGTTACTCTTTCACGCAAAAGCTACTTATCGGATTTCGATGAAATTTGGTTTGGTAGTAGTTTAGGCTCTGCATTAAAACATAATATACCTAGTATTTATGCAGTTGCAATATAATATATTCTCTGGTTATGCTCTTGTATGGTGTATAGCACAGGTGTATAATACCTGCCTATAACTCATTTCTACGTAAGAACATACCTAAGTCCTTGTTTTCAGGACCCAGTACTAGAGTTCGGTCGGAAGGTAGCAATAGGATTCACCTCGGGAGTCCTGGGTTCCTGCGTCAACATACCTTTCGACGTCGCCAAGAGTCGAATACAGGGCCCGCAGCCGATTCCCGGCGTTATCAAGTACAGCTCTACCACTGGTGCTATATTGTTGGTGTATAAAGAGGAGGGGTGAGTTTGACGTAGTTTTTAGGGTTCCGTAATACACAAGGAACCCTTATAGTTTCGCTCTGTCCGTCCGTCTGTCTGTCTGTCGGTATAGTTAAAGTATGTGTATAGAACGGTTTTGGCACCATAAAATAATAATATGTAATAATTTTACATTTTAGGGGTGGCTCTCCTTACATGTGAAGTGGGGATGAAAAATATTTTTTCATTCTACCCCATCGTGTGTGGTATCGTTGAATAGGGTTATTTTAAAATAAACGCTAGGTTTAATACATGACTTTTTTGCATAGTCAACCATTTTGTAGTAATCGGCCTCCAAAGTGCTTTATAAGTAAGTATAGTGGATAGATACTAATAAACTAATGTTTATCTTATAGTTGTCTTGTTGATATTTTTCTCTGAATTTTCGTCTCGGCATTATTTACAATCGCAAAAGACAATAAGAAGAAATCAATATTTGAGTAAATTTTCCGTAATTAGAAACTGTTTATGTTGGCGGCCTGCCAAGTGCCAAGTGCATTGTCCGTATGATAGTTCGTGATACACCCGGTTTTACTGTATTATAATTTATAATCAACTGTTGTTGAATATAATAAGTAAGTCGGTACCAGTTTTGAACGTGAGTTCTATAAAATATTGTAGAATATTGTATAGGCTGGTACCGATTTCAAAATTAAGAAGATTGAGTAGAGAAGTAGTTAAAATTTTAGCTGAATTTAAAAATGGGAATTATTTTGAGAAAATAAGTTTTTTTCATACTTTTTTTGTGTATTTAATTTCGGAAGTCGGTTTAATTTTTGTTTAAAAATAATAATTTCTAGGATCAATGATTTCCTACTCTCTAGGTAGTCTAGTGTGGTTAGTAGTTTCACTCTCAAAGCAAGCGTCTCGTCAGTTCCCCCGAGTCACGGCGCGTACTTTTTATGATAGCGATTCAAATTTGAACTTTATTTACTAGACAAAAAGATACACGTTTCATTGCAAGAGTGACGCCATGCTCGCAATTCTAACTCTTGCATTAAGTTTTTGTGCGCCGCGTCGCGTCTCGGCTGGTTAGCTGACCCTAACGTAATCCATACTAATATTATGAGTGCGAAAGTAACTCTGTCTGTCTTGCTTTCACGCCAAAACTACTGAACCGATTTAAATGAAATTTGGTACACAGATAGTCTACTGACTACTAGTGAGAAAGGACATAGGCTACTTTTTAATTGGAAAAAAGTGTTGTAAAGGGTTGAAAAGGGGGACGAAAGATTGTATGAAAGTACTTATTGTCATTTTCAGACCCAGAAGCATAAAGCTTATATTTTAGGCTGTTGATTAAATAAAATTAAATAAATAAATATGGCATTCATAGTTTGTAAAAATGTTACCCATAAGGGTTTAAAATAAACATAGGGGGTACCTACAGATAGTTCAACTCAATTATGCGCGCGGCGCTATGTGTGCGTGCGCTTGTGCCAGAGACGCTCCCAACTACCCGTACGCGGGGCTATGTGAGGGTAAAGTATTACACGTTACCCACATATAGCGTCGCGGGAATAAATGAGTTGAACCGACTATAACACATTACAAATTTAGTCCGATTCATCAACGTCGAACCAAAACATATATATTTTTATATATTTTAACTACTAACTAACTAGCCACAGCTTTTTTACATCTATCGACTCTTGTTACATCAACTATTCTTGCTTTATACTTAATACTACTGTGTTAATATTTATATATGAAATATACAAATAGGTAAACGGAAAACACATTGACTAAAATTAACGCATATGCACTCTATTTATAACGGATGAATGGGGATTGGGGAGTGGGGACACATTAGTAACAGATGAACACGGCGATTATGTTCTTGCACTTTACCGGGAAATCTCTTGGACGTCGTCCAGATACATTGTTAGTGGGAATATATAACCATCATTTTTATCAAAATATTTGTCCCTAAGAAGTTTAATTTTTTTTCAAGTAGGGAAAGTTGATAACATAGGCGCCATTCATTTATTACGTAAGACTGTTTTCGCTAGTTTTTGGCCCCCTCCATTATAAAAAAATAAGAATAGTTCCCCTCCCCCCTGTTTAATATTTATTACGTAAGAATCTAAAAAAAAATATTTTAAACTTAAAGTTAAACCTAATTCCAAAGTAAAAATAGGTACACAAAAAGAATGAAATAAAACTTATTCTCTAAACAATTCACAATTTAAAACAAATTCAATAATGCCGCCAAATTACATGTTTGGTTTGAAAACAAAATTAGCATATTAAATTAAAATATTGTTTTTTAAAAAAGTTTTTACTTTAAATTTATTTAGTTTACTCTTTGAAGTTGTTGTCTTGATGTATGGCGCCATCTCTTGAGTAATGTAGGAACTAAATAATACTTCTGCTTTGTGATTGGGAAGCACCGACTTCAAAAAGTTTAAATTTAGGAACGTTAGGAACATTGTTTTGCACATTTTAAATTTCGGTTCTCGATTTGAAGTCGGTTAAAAAAAATAAGGAAAATGAGATTGAAATTGCTTCCTTCGTCTTCTTAGCTAATTTGTAACAGTAGCAACAGTAGTGAGTAGTATAGATTACTTGATATTATGTGGGTTAACTGTTAGCCTACAGTCTCATTCGACTTGTTTTAACAGGTCACCGTTTATATCTAATGAGTTGGACGTAATTACCTTTGTACCCCAAGCAGGAACATTTTGCAATATCGTTACGTGTACGTAAGCGAGAAATATTGTATGAAAACCATGATAGCACCTCTAGCGGACGTAAAAGTAACTAAAATTTTCATACAATATTCCTCATAATTTTCGTTTACGTACACGTAACGATACCGCAAAATGTTCCTTGGGGTACAGATTATGAGACACGTGGCTCGGACACGTAAAAGCATTACGTGACGAGTGTAAGACCGGTATTCGTAGACAGCACACAACGTAGCAAGTACACATGTAGTAGGCGCCAACTCTTATATAACGGCCTATATAGTGCGATTCAAATGAGAATAGGATCGAGTCGGCGACATATTGTTTCGAATTTATACTGTTATGATAGTTAAATTTATGTTTAGATAATTGATAACTATTATTTAACGTGTTTATTTAAATTCGATGCAAGACTATTAATATTTATATGCACATAAGTTTTTCTGAAATTCACACTTTTCATGGGGTATTTGACAGAAAAAGGTCATTGACGTTCCTATTCTCATTTGACTCGTTAAATCTGTCATAAATTTGATGTTTAACTGCCAGGGTTTACGCGATTGTATTTAAATGCCTACTTATTTAAAATCTTGTTCTATGTCAAATTATTGTTATAGATGAAAATATTTATTTTCACAGATTCCGAGCGCTATACAAGGGGCTGTTACCGAAAGTGTTACGCTTGGGTCCTGGAGGTGCAGTCATGTTGGTAGTATATGACTACGTGTACAATTATTTAGAAGACAGGTTTAGGAGCAAGGATGATTAGTAAAAATACGGTGCCAAAATATGTTACCACTTTGGAACGACTGCCTTATTCTATTGTGATAGTATTGCAAATGCAACGCATTCTATACATTTACGAGTATTTCATTAAAGCCAGTTATTTGGAATAGCAATATTTATTTCAAGCAAATGTATTGTGTACATTTTGTTGGTAATTTGGCATGTATCGAGCTAATGCTCGTGAATGTGTATCATAGAGGGCGTTGCTAGCAACGTTATTAGTGTTGCCATAAAAAATTAAGAACATGGTTTCAAAATATTTTTAATTAAAAAAATCCTTATTAAAGTAGGTAACTAAAGATAAATTATATTTAAGCAGTACTTACTAGTACATTTAATAATTGTAGAATATTAGTTTTAGGTTAACTTTAGACAGTGAAATGTATTTGAGATTGTTACTTGTTGTTGGCTTTAAAGCTTTCCACTAATCATATAAATTATAAACACGCATTTATAATGTAATAATATCGTACCTACAGAATATTGTGCAATATTTTGACATCAATATATTTATTATATTTTATGATTGTTTATTTTGAAAATATACATAGGTATAGGTGTACCAGAATCTCATGGCAAATAGGGAAAAAAAAATTTGTAGTGTGCAATACTGGGGAAATTGGATTAAACGATCTTGATACTGGTTAATATTTAATTATGTCTAGTATTATTGAACATGAATTATAATAAGACTGTATGAAGAATGTTCGGTGTATAATATAGAAAACTAGCTTTTGCCCGCGGCTTCGCCCGCGTGGAATAGTGTTCTTGGAGAAAAAACTACTTCGGCGAATAATTCTCTACCTACTTACAGCAATATACTACTGATACAATATTGAACATGTTTTTAGGTTTGCCCAATGCAAATTGTTAAAAATGGGACCCTATCACCTCGATACGACATGCGCGACCACTTGATAATATACTTACTTATTAAGTACTTGAATATAAATTTTACCATAATCTTATAATATCATAAAGACTATTAAATACTTAAAGACTATTATTTTAAAAACTCGCATCAAAATCCGTTGCGTAGTTTTAAAGATTTAAGCATATTATAGAGGACAGACAAAAAAGGGACTTTGTTTTATACTATGTAATATAATGATATTTCATGAAAAATAAATCAATCGTGAATTACTTTATATACTTATTTGTTACGAATAACATACAATTAAATTGGCAACAGTTTATTTAATGTTGGAATTTCCTTCCGAACTGTATAGAACTCGTTTACTTTATTCCTAATCAACTATAAATCGAAACTGTCTTATGTTGATTTTCTTTTTTCCTCCTCTCCTCCTTTTACCAGGCATGGAAAACAAACCATCATTCGATGTGCCATCAGCTACGATTCACCTTATAGTAGTACTGGAAACACATTTAAAGAAGTCACAATAATTACCTAAGAAAATATAAAAAAACTAAAAGTATCAAAACAACTCACTCTAACTTACCGGTCAACTCTACCACGAACTTTAAATTATAAGATTGAGTTCGATTTACACCTTCTTCTTTCTGTATTTTACTATAGACATAGAAAACAATATTTCTCGCTTGAGATCGAATTGCCTTTTTGGATATTTTCACAAAAACAACAAATTCCAAGAACATAATCACAAAATTTTAGCAGCGGTTGACAGATCACGTACTTTGATTTGACGGGTCATACTTGACATTGCCATATGAAAATCACATTTTTTATTTTTTTTAAAATGCCATCAGATTCTGGTAGAGCTATATATAAAATATATGTCGCCTGAAGGCTCATGATTTTGGATCTATTCCATTCAGACATAGGTACTGTGAGTGTATCTTGCAAAGAGAAGTAACAAACTTACAATATCCCTCGTTTATTCGGAATTACAATTCTTTAAACATTAAGTAGGTACACATTCGTTGGTCATTGGGTAGGCCACACCACATCCCACCATGTCGCTTGTACGAACTTCAGACTAGACTCCGACAAAGCGCGCCAAACGCGTTTCTTATAGATGGCGCACTTGTAGTTCCGTTTCTGCTTTATGACCGGATGCGACATATATAATATAGTAATAGATAGATAGGTTATTGAAACGATTTGTAGGTCTTGCGAGTATGCAGATAGTTTAAGATATTTCACGGCGAGTGGCGACTAACCGTGGCTGTAGTACAATTTTTTCGCACTTTACCTAAGAAATGGCCCACCGCAGAATGTAGCGGATATGCATCATTCATTGTACATTTGAACCCTCAAAATCCCCCTCTGGCTACCCTCATGGTCCAGCCTGTAATCCACCACCGATATGAATGGCCATCAATTTTTTGCCAACAAAGGCCCGCTTCAAGGCTGGACGGTGAGTAAAGCCCTTTAGAAAAATGGTGTTGAAAACAATTAATGTTAAATTCTTTGATTAATCTTTTTAATATTATATATCTATGCAATATCTATGGTTAAATTGGAATATTTTCCTTCTTTCTTAAATTAACACTGGCAAGGGTTTTATGCTGTACCGCCATACTAAAAAAAATCAATTACTAAAAGTGAAATTTTACAAGACGGCGATGTTAGTTCGTTGTGTATTTTTGTTAATTTTCTAGTGTTATTTCGGTTTTTATTGTGTAATATTGGTGGAATATTAACCATTAGTAACTAAATTAGTTACTAATGGTTAATATTCTACTTAATAACTGTTATTCGTTGACGTGCATTAGCGTGGAAAAGTGATACAACTACAAAATGCGTGCTAAATTGCGTTTCCCGACAAAGCTCTCTAGGAAGTTTCAGTAAAGCGTCTATCACTTTACTGAATTGACTGACTTGACTGATTGACTACCCTGATTATTTATTTGGACTTTGACTAGACTTTGGACTTGACGATTTAGAAATACTGTGACGAAAATTTTAACGAATATTCTATTTCCCGCCTTTTATACTTCACACTGGCAAATGGTTATAAGTCGACGCCATATCTAATAAAAAAACGCACTGACTACTGAGGTCGCCATAATTAACGAAGAAGAAGATTTAATTTTTCATCATACATTGTTTTGCTCAAAGAAATAGGATGGTTTTGCTTTATAAATTGAAGTAGGAATTATATCAAATATTAGAGATTGATAATAATCGCGAAAACTTGAAATCAAGTTTTCTTGAGGTATCCGGTAAGTAGTGTTAATATTAATAACGAAATTGATGTGTACCTACTTATTGAGAATAAGCGTTTACGAGCTTTAATTTTAATAATATCGCAATAACTGTTAATTTTCAGATTAAAATGGAACAAATACAGGCAGTACCGGCTAGTTTGCCGCATTTAATTCAAGTTTATCACACGAGTCATCCACAAACGCAGGACAAAATTGTGTATCCTCAGCCGATTAGTACGGAGTCCCTGCATGTACCGGTGACGTCTCAAATGCATGAAATTGGTACCCAGCATTTAATATCACAGAACCAAACAGTCATGTGCCAGCCTATACATTTACAGGAAGTGCATCAATCCATACACACACAAATTCCAACGCAGGTCCTCCAAAACGATATGCAGCCTCTTCAAATCAAATCGCACGTAATCTTACCTCAGGTGCTTAAGCAACATTTGGTGACCACAAACATCCAGCATCAGTATTATGGGCAATATGATACATATTTAAAAGACTCATTCGTTGTCACAAAAGTTGGAAGTGATTTTACAGTCTTGATAGAAGAAGCTCAAGATAAGTGAGTATAGTCTTTTTGTATTTTTAAATGATCATAATGTGGTTACAGTCTGACAAGGATCTTTTGGCACGTGGTCAAAATCAGAACTAACATTGCCGTCTTGTAAAATGTCACTTTTAGTGTTATGTATTGTTTTGTAATTGCGACACTTACCTTTTAGCACATGGATAAAATCAGTACTAACATCGCCATCTTGTAAAATTTCACTTTTAGTAATAAATATTATTGTTCTTATTTGCGACACTCACGCCCCCATCCAAGTGCCTAAAGATCCTTGTCCGACTGTAGTAATGTTGTGAACATAACAATATTATATCAAACTCAAAAACCTAATAATCTGATCAATTTATATAGGTGCTCAATATAGTTATAAATGTATTAACAAACTTTTGTCTCATATTACAGTTGTAAAAAAGATAAAGATGAGCTGGAAAAGCCAAAAATGGAAAAGACGAAAAGAACAAGAAGCCAAATACCAAATCCAAAGGAATGGGCTTGTAACGTCCGGAAGTTAAAACATCAGCGAGGTGAAGCGTATATTAACAAAAAAGGGAAATTGGTACCAGAGAGACAAGTGCGTACCACTAAAGACTGTCTAAAATCTTGTAGATATAAATGCAATGAAAGAATAAACGATGTTGATCGTCAACATATATTCAAAGCCTTCTATTCTCTCAATTCAAATGAAAAGAAGCATTTTCTATTGAACACAACAGAAAGACATAACGTCAGAAACAAAATGCATGATAGTAATTTAAAACGGAAGTATTCATTCAGATATTTCTTTCTTGTGAGAGGTGTCAGGTATGTGGTGTGTAAAAATTTTTATTTAGGCACCCTAGCAATATCACAAAAGCCAGTTTATAATGTTCACATGAGTAAATCTGAAATTAATACACCAAAACCAGATGGAAGAGGAATGTCGGAGTCCAGCACACATTCTTTACCAGCGGAAGCGAAGGATAGAGTCAGAGGGCATATAATGTCATTTACCACAGTTGACTCTAAGCCGATAAAACAATTTTCAAGAAAGAAACAATATCTGGAATGTAATTTAAGTATAAAACAAATGTATTCTATGTATGTGAGTGAGGGTAGTAAAGATAATGCGGAAATCGTAAAGGAATCAATGTACAGGAAAATATTTAAACAAGAGTTTAACTTACATTTTAAAAGGCATAAATCATCTCAGCTGTGCTGCCGATGTAAAGAACCAATGAAAAAGAAATGAAATTGAAAATGTGTCTGTCAATTTTCTAATTTTGTCTACACAACAAGGGTAACTTTGGTTTGCATGCATTTTGTTTAAGTAATTTTTTTTTTAACTTTCATTCTTTTCTTGCAATCTGCCTGATTCGGGGCATTTTGTTTAATTAAAACTATTTTTAATTAAATGTATTATGAATTTACAAATTAGCTCAAATGAATGCACCATTGCAAGCTCTATTTTTATGGTGTGTTAAAATGATATGCTTGATTATGAACTTGCAAAAAAACATTAAAATTTTGGGTGTAAACAAACCAAATATGGCATACTCAATTACTAATTTGGCAAAATAATCTTGGCACAAAAAAATACAATATCCGGTGACTAAATAACTCCAGTTTTGCTTACTGAATATGCCATACCTGTCGAGAAATATTATTTTAGAGAACAAATAACCATTGTGCCTACAACTTAAAGAGCACACATTTAAGAATGAGCTCGTATTTTTTTCCTAATATTATAGAACTAAAAAAATATATTAAGCAGTGAACCATGAGCGCATAAATGAAGTTAGTACTTACTTACTTAGTTGTTTTTTTAATATCGAGATGGCGGACATTTATGTTTTTAAAATAAATAATATGCGTTCCCTTTCTATGAGTAGGGTGCAGCTTACAAAAATTCAATTATTTTGAAATTTCAAATTGGCATATATTTATCTTTTGTAAAATCGACATGAGTGTCGTTTTCAGGTTGTACGGAGTCCTCAATATAGGTATTATATTCAAAAAAAAAAAATGAAAAAAAAAAAAAATATTAGCACATTTTAAGAAATATATTAACACAAACAAGCCAGACATTTCGATTTTTAACTCTATTGTATTAGTATAGAGTTTTATTTCCAGTGCTTTGAATTTTCTGAGCCCGCCAGATTCTTGATAATAATATTTTAAGTCCCAGCCTTAAAAATAACACCCATATCAATTTTTATTACTTAGTCGGGTTATAGTTTTGTTAACGTATAATAAAAATAAATGCATGTCAAAAACCTTGAAAACGACACCCACGAAATTTCGTAGCCTATAAATTTTATTTTTAGCAGCCGTTACTTTATCAGCCCAATTTTATAGCTGCTTACATCATATAATGGTCAGCAACTCAGAAATTAAGGCACTAACCTGTAAAATTATGTGCCAGTTGGGATTAGTTAGATAGCCAGCTAGTTTAGCAATTTATTCGCAAATATAATAACTCGCTGTCAAATTCAGTAATACAGTATGGTCATGTGCAGTCCGCAGTCGGCCACTTATTATTTATTCGCACGATTATTTATGAGCAAAATAATGTTTTATGCGATTATACTGACTAAAACTGATAGTGCTACTAAAATATGCTGATTAGGCTGATGATGATATGAATTATGTTTATCTCGATAAAATTTCGCCTTGATCATAATAGGAACGTGATGTTAATGTTGCTGTGTGATAAATGCGTTAAAGGACACGGCGCACGCTCCATACAAGTTTGGGCCCTGATGTTAACTAGCCGCCCAACAATAGGGTATTTTCCAAGTTTTTGAAAAGTAAGTCAAATTGTTCCTAATGTTAAAATACATTAGCAGTTATAACCATTCTTTGTGAATTTCTTTCTTTTCCTTGCAAATTAGCCTAAAAGTTTAAATTAATATTATAGGCGCGAAAACGCTATAATGTGTTGTCATGACGTCACATTATTGTAACTTGACAGTTACACTTGACACTTGACAGTTACAAGTGTCAAATTACACTGAAAATGTCAAATCCCAGAATACCTACTGTTTACGTTTGTAAATAAATGTTTTAAGCCTATTAAAAATGCCTTATATATGGTGCGTAGTGCCAAAATTCACTAATACGTCTATTAAAACACCGGGGAAAATCTTTGTAACCATACCAAAGAACACTGAAATGCGGAAAAAGTGGCTATTACTCGCTGACGCATGACGTTAATGATTCTGATGCTGGCTATTCTTTATGGAAGGCCATTAAAAAAAGAAGAAGAAGTACAAGAATATGACGTCACATTCCAATCTCGTGCGTTTTTAGTCACGTGGTCAAACGTGAAAAATTCATAATTTTATTTTTGATATTTTATAAAAATCATACATATTTTTGTGTAAAAAGTTGGTTAGATTGGTTTAAATGCATGTTTAGCGATAAAATATCAACAAACTGATGTATATTTTCATCATAGGATAATACCCTATTAAAATTGTAATAGCAGGCCAGGACTATATTGTCCGGAATCCGGGGGGCCGGAGAAAATTCAGAGCATTGAAATAAACCTCTGGACTGAGGCTGGGTCTATTTGCCCCGGGATCCGGAACGCCGAGGAAAATTCAGAGCACTGAAAATAGAACTGCGCGAATACAATAGATATGAAAATGGAAGTTTCGAGTGTCGAGCTGTCATATATGACATTGAGATTTGACTCGACACTCATGTGTTCGATTTTCAACTCTATTGTATTAGCACAGATTTTTATTTTCAATGCTCAGAATTCTCTACGGCCTTCAGGATTCCGTATCATATAGTCCCAGCCTAATCCAATAGAATTAAAATCGAGTTGTCAGAATTGACATTGACATTTGACTTTACACTCGACTTTACACTCGTTTGTTCGATTTTGAGCTGTATTGTATTAGTCAAAAAGTCATATTTCCAATGCTCTGAATTTTACCGGGCCCGTCAGATTTCGGATCATATAGTCCCAGCCTCATAGATGAAGTCAAACTGAATATTTTTTATTATGGCAAGTATCTTCTTTGTGTGAAGGTAGATTTAATACGAAAGTGATATTATGTGTAAGTAAGGGTTAATAATAATAAAAGTATTTTTGAAACTAAAAATTGTGTTTGTATTAAGTACCTATTGAGTATATCTTGCATTTTCATCCGTGGCGGATCAACGGCTTTTTCGAACCGAGGCAAAACTTGATATTTGACTTCATATTTGATACTAGCTTTTGCACGCGACTTCGTCCGCGTGGAATATTTACTTTGGGATATCGCTAAAATTTACCCGCGACTTCATTTACGTAGAAGGAGGAGCGCTTGCCCGCGACTCACGACTGCCCGCAGCGCGCCGCACATCATTATTGCGCGCTGATTATTATTTTATTACTGCGATATCTTCTAAAATACTTATTGAAATCAAATGATGTAAATGGCAAATTTCTTCTAAATTAAATGCTTGTAATGAATAACGTATTTACTTGGATAAGGATTAATATCATCTTTATGAAAACAACCTCACAAATAATGCTTAATTTTAAAACAAATTTGGTTAGCATAAAAAGGTTATTGTGAGTCAACCTTAAAAGATAGACATATACTGTCGCGGACTTTTTTCTAGATCTTTTAAAGGGGAACAATTCTGTCATACATAATTTTAGCGAAACTTTAACCGTTTCCGCAGCGTACGCAGCGAAAGCTCTCAAAAGGGAAAAAACACCCCGATTTTGAAACATTATTGATTGGAGCTCCGCTCGTATTGTGCTTAGCATGATGTTATATAGCCTAAAGCCTTCCTCGATAAATGGACTATCCAACACAAAAAGAATTTTTCAATTCGAACCAGTAGTTCCTGAGATTAGCGCGTTCAAACAAACAAACAAACAAACAAACAAACTCTTCAGCTTTATAACATTAGTATAGATTTGTTCGATTTCGAATTCTCGTCTCAAGGATTTGGCCGATTTGGCGCCCCCATGAAACTGCCGCCCGGGGCAAGTGCCCCCAGTTGCCCCCCATAGTTTCAGGGCTGATTTCATTATCTTCTGACTCTTTTGCTACCATAGGGTAACGAGAATAATATTATAAATTATAATAACCCCCACACCGATCTCGGTGACGGTGGCCGGTTTCATTGAAACCAGGCCAGTTACGCAGGAGTAATTTTACAGTGCTCAAGTGTGTGCGCAGTACACAAGAGCACTCTCTCTTCCTTTTACTCTCGTAATCCAGTGGGACGGATAACCGACACGACTGACGAGAGATCAGGCGCAGGTCCGACTTTTTTACATGCCCATCCGACGCATGGATCATCTTTCTTGTCAGACAATCAGGTGATCAGCTTGCATTGTCCTAACCAAACTTGGAAACAACATTTTTTGTTGTTCCAATGCGGGAATCGAACCCACGACCTCCGAGTCGAGAGCCAATGCTCGAACCACTAGACCACGGAGGCTGTTAATATTATGCAAGGATGATAAGAAATAAAAAGAACACTTTTTGATTATTTTATTTTTAGAGAGCATTTCATAACAATGTTGATAACATTTTACACTGTTATTTTAATTCAATATCATATTTTTGGCATTATAGCATTTTGACCTTTCAACTTACACAATAAATAGGTACTTACTTATCTGCTTACAATAATATTTAAATAACACTTTAGCTAGGTAGATGGATGTTATCTAGTATATTATTTCTATTATTTTATGCACAATTGAATATTTCGCTAGTCTTATAAAACTTTTAATTATAAAAGTACAGAATATTTTGTTGTTGTTGTTATAATACTTTGTTGAGAATCATAGACCTTTCTTTATATTATAGACGAGGCATGTTGAGGCAAGTGTCTCAACTCACTGTCACTTTGGGTGAAGAGGATTTGGATTTTTTTTTCTATACTAAAAATCATATTTTTTATAATTTTTTCGACCATTGTTAGTTTTGTAGAATTTGGTTTCATTTGGTCGCGAAATCGACCGGAAACCAACCATTTTATATCAAATTTACTTATGTTAGTAACTGGTTAAGTAGCTGTAACTGGTTTAGTTGATTTTGGCGGGAATCATGATGCAGATGATGCTCTCCTCTTTGTCGTTCTTCAGCTCCCATTTGACCTCGACCTTAACCTTGGGGTAGGATTTCAGGATCGGCAGGGTAGTCGCGTACGCCGCTTTTGTGCCGGCCTGGAAGAACAAATTGATCGTCTTCGTAAGTCATATCCAATATATTATTTTATATTAAAAATACGTCACGCAAAAACTTCGAGTAGGCCTACAGTTTTACGAGAATTGTGAGAACGGAGGAGTATGAAATTGGACACAAATAAAGTTTATGTGGAGCAAGATGTGCAGAAAGCTTATATATATTTTTTAAATGCTTAGAAATACATTAAAATTAATAAAAATAAAGTTACACACATTACCTCACGGCTAGGGAATGTTATTATTCGACAAATTTTACTATTCGAATAATTCGAATAATGGCTAAACACTATTCGAATAAATTCGAATAATACGAATATTGGTAATAAACTTTAAATACAAGTAATATAATGCATTTATATATATCTGCATATTTAATAATATTAAAATGTGAAGTGTTTCACAAATTACTCTCAAAAAAATCAACTTTTTTTTTTTCAATAAAAAAATCTTATTTTAAGTTTCAAACTTAAAATACTAAATTTCGATAACTTTTTAAAACTATTAACACATGAACGGTTTAGGTCTGTTCTGGTCTCAGGAGCAGGACATGGATTTGGTTGCCAAATAAGTGGTTTCTGCCAAAAATTAAGGAAAAGAACCTCTAGGGGAGAGAATTTTTGGGGTTTGTTTAGACGTTCGTGTTTTCTGGTTTTTAATTGAGTTTAAATTATTATTTATATATCAGTTTGTTTAAGATTGGAGAGAAATATATTTGCAGAATTGGAACACTGCACAGAAATCGGAATGCACTGTAAATAGTGCTCTAAACACACGAGTATCGTGCTGTCATAATGGTCTGCTCCAGACCTTATCGGTACATGTGTATATAAACCGTAGTAAGAATAAGTAAACAAGATAAACCGTCAAAATAAAAAGCACTCAAAAAAGATTTTAATGTTATGTAAACATAACAAAAAACTTTATAGTTGGTAAAAAGTGGGTCGAAAAATCTTTAAAACAATCATGGTAAATTCTCTTCAGGAAAGTTATTTTGAATGAAATCGAACAGTAAGATTAAAATACTAAAAATCGTATTACGCTTTATAGTTTATAGTAACAGAACATTCCTTAGACACGTCCTAACACGCTCTTGGTTAGGTTATTTTGACAAGCGTGTGAGTATGGATTTCTTCCGCTGAGTCCTGTAGGAAGTATTCAGTTTAAATATTATTTTATTAAAAAACAGTTTTGTATTCTTTCACAAATAGTGTAGTAAAATCTGTTTTAGGATATTATTTACGACAATATTAATAAATAATAAAAATAATGTATTAAATAACGATACTTTCCGGTTTATATACAAGTTTAATAGTGCTATTAGGTAACATATTTTTGAAAAATAAATAAATTATTTTTATTATTCGTTTTATTCGAAATATTCGAATATTGAACCCAGTTATATTCGAATAATAAAATCGTCGAATATTCGAATAAAACGAATATTCGAATATTCGAATAATATTTCCTACTCACGGCTCACTTACTCTTCGTTTGATTTTTGAATTTTGATATTTGAATAATATTAGATAATAATAGTGCAATGTGCAGGCTTAGGGAGTCCAATTAAAAGATTTTGTCTTCGCGAATAATGTTTATTAACTAACTAGAACATACACTTACATTACAATATATAGGTAGGGAGGTGATACACACACTACACCTCCCCCGTATTTTAGAAAAAAAAAATATACATAGTTTTTTTTTACCTTAATATAATATAACATAGCTTTAATCTTTAGTTATTTTTTACTATTTACTAATTTTATTCTTACTTAATACTTATATCCATCTTATTGGAACTAAAACAATAATAAATACAAATCTGTGCCTTTTTTTTTTATGTACCTAAAACATGTTTTTAATATTAATTTAAGATATGGGATGTTGACGATTTTTTTTTTTATTAAAATAAACGGAACTTGTTAACTTAAATTGAATTTAAGATTCTTTTAACATGGTTACAATAATAATTATTATATATCCAATTGTTTCTAATAAATTTAATTTATACTAAAATTACATTCCTAAAAAAATCGTTACCTCCTCAATATCATTAGTTTATTTAATTTATTCTTTCAGTTTAATAAAAAATATATATAATCTAATTTCACTTATATTAAGTCAATCCATTTTCATATTCATTTTCTTTGTCATTATCATCCTTCCTTACATTTATTTTTACTAATACACTTGATTAGTGGACTGGCCAGTCACTTACATTTACATCATCAGGTACCTTTTTTCATTTATCATTATTTTCATAATATGCATGCTTTTTCATAAATCATAATAGAATACACTTTTATTATTCATATTTAATATTTACTCGTATACATTTTTATAATTTTATTTATAGTCGACTTTAAAGTATTTATTATTATGGTACTTTATTTTATTTATTTTAATACTTCATGTGCGCACTTTATTTTGGTACAATACTTTATTTATTCATTCAACATTTAACGGGACCTATTTTAAGACTAACCAACACAATATAATAATATGTCTCCAACCATTTTTACTAAGTGGAGGATTGTTCCCGCCGAGCATGCTCTAAGTACCATTTATTTTATTTTTGTACCATATTTGTACCATATTTAAATACCAAGGGTTTGTTTTAAGGCTTCTTGACCCCCAACTATTCTCACAGAGAAATCTCGTTTACACCATGATCGAATGAAGGATTACCTTGCGTATTTTATTATTTATGCTTTTAGCATTTTATTTATTACCCATACATAGCATTTTAGCTAGTATTTAATTAATGCACTATGGCATTTTTCACCTAAACCTACCCAAATTCCTTACAAAATAACCAATTCCATAATTTTGATGCACTCAATATTTAAAATATCCATCAACTGTTGGGTGATCAAGCCAACAGCTACTAGACATTCCAAACATCGACACATCCCTGTCTACCTAGTAACTGTTCAATTTCAATCAAATACCTTCTTATAAAACTTTAACCCAAATCCTTATTTCAAAATAATCTTTTCTTTACATCCCTACATAGACTACAGCTATGTTACAAACTAAATAACACATTCCTAATTCTCTTCACAATAATATTACGTCATATCTCGTATGAACGTAAATATTTTTTAAGTAAATCCATGTAAGTCATATCCAGTATAAAATCTCAGAAAATGTAGCTAATCAACTTACAAAGTAGTTAAAAAGAATTTAATACATTTCTAAGAAATAATTGTCTCGTTTTGAGATTTTTACATATCCTTTCTTTTTACCGATTCCTCCTTTAATATACTTTATAATAAAATTATATTATTTTTATAACTTTAAAAGTAACCATGAAATAAAAACTATTTATTTTATTTTATTTAATAATTAATTTGTATGTTCGAAACTTAATTGAATTGGATTGGAATACATAGCAACATAACATCTTATTATTTATTTATTTTTTACCTGTATATTAAGCATTTAATTACTTTTATTTTATTAAAACCTTCTTACTTTGTTTTTACTTTCCAAAAAGTTAAAGTTACTATTACAAAATAAATTAATATCACCTATTTGAAGTACGTTAACGACGTATAATTTATTAATTATAATTTTTTTACTACGTTCCACTATAATTTTTTAATTTCTAAACCGGAAATATATGACTCTCAGAGTTCATATTAATTTAGAAAGATTAATAAGCTGTGTTTTTTATTTTGTCACCTTATTACAAAACAATGAAGATTCACAAACAAAAGAAACTCACAAAAAAAAGAAAGATAACGTACCTACCTATGTAGGTATTTTAAATTATTTTAATTTACCAAAATCAATTTTCCTTATAGATTTTTAATGTTGCAAGTTGCAAATTGCAACATAATCTTTTGCACATATAAATTCATGCAATCTTTCCAATCTAAGTATGGCATGCTTACTTGACACTTTTGGATGCATATTGTAGCTTATGCATCGTATTGCTAATGTTTTGATTTGTACCACAAATGGTGCATGTAAAGTTGAGATGATCTGTTATTCGACACCAATCATTGATGATCTCATATCATGGACATGGGTGGTCCATCTACGTACTATTAATATAGAATTTAATTGTCACTAAAAATACCGAACGAACTTTCTCGATAAGAGGTCAATATCAAAATTTTAACAAAATTTAATTACTTCAATATTCTGGACTTTTATCTATTTTAACTAAATGTCGAAAAAAAAAATACCTCTAACTTTTAAGTGACATACCAAAATATTTCAAAACACACTATTCGTTTTCAGTCTTATTTCAAATAAAAATAATTTCGTGAAATGAATTTAAATAATACTTAACATGAATCTTAAATCTGAAATATATTGTTTTTTTTTTTTCAACTAATGCTATAATACCTTAAAAATTAACCTTAAAAATTGACATATTTTATGACGAATTTTTATGTATTGTAAATTAAAAATCTTTAAAAAAAAAATATACATATTTTTGTACAATAACGTTGTTTGCTTTGATTAACAAATAGTATCTACTTACATTTCGTTGCGCGAATGCTGTGCTGGCACCGCGGATATTTGACGCTTTCCCAGCAAAGGCGTTGTTTGCTGTGGGAACTTACCTACCTGCGTTAACTGCGTAAAATATTTAGTTAGTAATGAGTTACTATGTATTCCCTTTTTCAAATATCTAAAATTTCAATATTAATACTAATTATAGTTAATAATAACTGACACAAATTATTTTAACTCATATTATTTTCTTTAAAGTTTTCTTTCTGTCACAACTAATATTATTATTTATATTTGCTTAAAATATCTTTACACATCGTCAACACCCATTTATTTAATTTTATTACAAAGTTCACTTTCGTTTTACTATTACATCCTTACAATATTATAATAATCTTGTCTTCAGCCAAAAATTCCTTTTTAAATATTGTAACTTCCACTAGGTACCAAAATATACCTACGAGGGGCGACATAAGTTGCAAGATAATAACATTATAAATTAAATTCAACTATTGAAAGTCACTTGAAACTAATGAAATTACAAAAAGCTTTACCTAATATCATTAACAATTTGTAAACATACTTTTTTTTTTAATTGTAATATTTAATTATTTATTTTATTCGATGTAATTTTAATTTATTTTGACATTAGATAATTTAAATGTAACTGTTTTAATTTACATAATTTATTTGTTACTTTTTTTTTAATATTTTCATAGCCGATACTTTTTTTTATAGCAAAATGTACTTAGTAAATAGCCTGTAATTAAAAGTGCAATAACCATTTTAATGTAATCCCAATTAACATGCATGCATATTTGTAATTTTTGTTGGCTATTCATAACAATAATTCAATACATTTTTTATAGATCTAAAAATTTACTCAAAAAATAATATTTATGAGAATACTTGATTTCAAAACTTTAAACGACAACATAATTAAATAAACATCAATATTATCTACTTGCATAATATGCTTTTGATATTTTATTTTAACTTTACTTCACAAACCAATCTGACACTTAAATTTAATATCTCTCCATTTAAAAATCAAATTATTTACGTCTTTTGAGTACTGTATACTTAATACAATTTAAATTTAGTTTATTCCCAATAGTTCATAAAAATGCTTTTCCTTTTACTACTTTAATTAATTTTGTAAGCTTTTGTTTTTGTATATTATTCCATATTACTAAATTTTATTATAAATTAATTCATCTAAATTTTTAATATATTAACACACATAATTTTTTTTTAAAATTATACTATTACTGTTATAAGTACATAGGTTCATTTTTTATTTGTAAAATAGTTCAATTAATTATAAATTCTAAAATTATGAAAATGTTACGTAATAAGCCTAGAAAAAAAAATCTGACGTCCAATTATTCTTATCTCTGCGCTTTGCTCACTGATCTCCCGGCTGCATCCACTTCCGACTCGAACTTCTCCCGGCTGCCTGCTCTACATAATATCCACTCATCTGACACCAACAACTGCCGGCTGCCTGCTCATCATCTCTACTCATCTGACTCCAACAACTCCCAGCTGCCTGCTCGACATTCCCACTCATCTGACTCCAACTACTCCCGGCTGCCTGCTCACCATCTCCTCTCATGACTCCAACAACTCTCAGCTGCCTGCTGATTTTCACTCAAATGTCTTCAAAATTTTATTTTTCTTCAACTGATGACCCATATTTCGTTTTGTACTCTAACTTCTGTATCTGTTTTTTTTTTATTTTCTATTTAGCCTTTTTTTAATTCTTCTTTATCATGCCTATGATTATAATATTCTTCTTGCAACTTTTAAAATTTAATTTCTCAGCTCCCCCATTTTGTTTTACACTTTATTTTATTTATTTTCACCAAAAGTCATATAGATTTTATTAATTAAATTATTTTTATGATCATTTTTAAAACTCGTTACAGATTTGTATTTATGTCTCTACACTATTTACTCACTAATAAATTTAACCTTACATTATTTATTTCCTAACAGCCGTTAAAATATATTATTTTATAGTTCATTTTTTTTTTACTAACATGTCCAAATTTTCCACTGTATTTAATGTTCACATTTCACATCACTTTTTATAGTCTATATATTTTCACTAATTATAATTGTTCCTGTTCCATCTGCGCAGCGCTGCCGCGAGGCAGCACTGGCAGGGTCGCCATGCAATGTGCAGGCTTAGGGAGTCCAATTAAAAGATTTTGTCTTCGCGAATAATGTTTATTAACTAACTAGAACATACACTTACATTACAATATATAGGTAGGGAGGTGATACACACACTACAGTAGGTTTATAGACACCATTTAAATAATATTTTTATTAACCTACCCTAAAATTGAAACTTAAAATTTTTAATATACCTATGTAACTTAATAATGTCAAATCAGATGAATCGTCTAATGAGCGCAATACAAGAGCAATTAATCACAAGTGCGTTATCTTTTAAAACATAAGAAACTAAGTTAAGTAAAATCGACAGGGCACCATTAAAGATTTATATTATTTATAGGTACAAATTCCAAGTTAAACTCTAATGGTATCTAATATTACATAGTCTTTAGAGCTTATCAGCCGTTTTGGTATAAGTTGCGAAATGGCCTCTATCTAAAATGAGGCCGTGAGAACCAGAGTGGCCTAACCAGCAAATTGTAAAAATGGTTTATGTGCCACATTGGTATTGAGAATTATGCAAAATTAATAAAATGTTTAGGAGGTGATAGTGCTGCCACCTTGTATAAAATAGTTATAACTTTCTTAGGCCACTCTGGCTCGAAAGAAAGGCATAATTGGAACAAGTTTATGCACATAAACCATTTTTCATTTTTTCACAATTTGATGGTTAGGCCACTCTGGTTCTCACGGCCTCAAATCAAACTCTGACATTTATGGAGATATCTTGAAGAAATATAATTCAGTAAGTAGAAGCCTAAAATCCCATATATGACATAGGCCATTGTAGCCTTCTGGAAACTATTAATAGAATAGGCTTGGGATATCTTTTATAGACGTTGGTAAATTGAACAATTACTTAGATGCCATTATTTTGTTTTCTTTCCAAGTTTTATTATATCCAAGTTTTATTATTTGAGAAAGCATTATAGTTTCTAAATAGGTATTTATTTCTTTTGTAGGTTACAGTTATTTCTGTATCTTTTGTATCTTATGTATATAAGTTGTATGATTGTCGGAGGTTAAATAATGAAATTACGTAAACACACATTGCACGTATTATTGCCAATCGGTTCACTTAATATGGCTAGCCATACAACCAATATGTATTCCTTAGTAGCCTTTGCATAATCAGCCGTTGAAGTGCTAGCTAAAATTAGCTGATAGAAATTTGGAAAAAGAATATGACTTGGAAGGAGAACTAAAATCAAAGCCGTAAGCAGCTCACAAAACATCAATGGTAAAAAGAAAACCCCTTATGAGTGAAAGAGAAAGCAAATTCATGTATTTTCATTCTTTTCTAAGGTTACGCCTTTGGAGTTCTTTTTTGAGTCCATTTTTACGTTAAAATTAGTGCCAATAAGTGCACATAGTGTAAGATAAGGAAATACCTACATATTTTTCTTCTCTTACTAAATAGCCGGGTCTATATTATGCTATATGTACCTCTTTATTAGGTACTCTATAGTCCTTGATATAATAACGGTCGATTTTCAATATATAGCCATATAACATTGACTACAAGTACCTACTCGAAGAAGAAAGAATTACTTGCATGTTTTACATAATAATAGGTACTTAAGATTTTTATTATACCTACATACTTATTATACACATATTTAATACATATTCATGACACACAGGAACACAGAAAAGCTTTTTCTTCCTTCGGCGGGATTCGAACCCGCGTCCTCCGGCTCGTCAGAGGTTGTCATATTTTTTATTATTTTACTACCTGATGCCCGCAATTTCGTTTGCATGATGGAAACGGAACCCTATTTTTTTAAACGGAACGCTAATATAAAAGTAAAGTAGTCTATGTTAGACCTTATAACATCAGCTATCCAGTGAAAGTCACGTGAAAATCGGTCCAGCCGTTAGAGATTAGCCGGAACAGGAAAAGACAGACGGACAGACAAATATTTTAAAATTGATATTTTATTGTAAGTACCGAATATATGTACTTTGTAAGTACCGAATATTGTAAGTACCGAATATACTTTCATATACATTAAGTGAAAAGCCGTTAATTTTAAATTAGAAACTGACACTTCAATTTTATTTATCTGTAATCTGTATAGAGTAGGGGCCATCCATAAGTAACGTCACACGTTAAGGGGGAGGGAGTGGGTCGACGAAGTGTGACATTGTGTGACAAGGGGTTGGGAGGGGTCCTAAATATTGTGACGTCACATTTCAAAATCTATTATATTATCTAAGTGTTACAATACGAACTATAAACTTACATTACGAAAACCTCAAAAATATATGCCAGTTACAATTATTTAAGGAAAGGAGTTCAACTTCAAAGTCCATGGATTGAAGATTATTGAGTTTGTATCTTTAATTTAAAGATAATTCTATTAATATTATTTTTTGTTTTGTTAATTTCTTTAATTAATATAGTCAATCGTTTTTTGTTTTGTTAATTGTTTCATTTGATGTTAATTTTATTAAAAATAATTTAAACGGAAATAAAACTGGTTTCGGAACCAATATTTTTATTCAATAATTTCTAAATGTGAAGGGCATAGCCGGATAAATATGGGAAATCTGCCCCCATGGCTTTTTTGACTCACACTCAGGGCGATCCCCTGAGTGTGAGTCAAAAAAGCCATGGGAGCCATTTGGTATCGAATAAAAATAATTCATCTCAATTTTTAGCCCTTTAACTCAAACGGCTTTCGAGATTTTCGAAAAAACAGGTTTTTTCGAAAATCTCGAAAGCCGTTTGAGTTAGAGGGCTAAAAATTGAGATGAATTATTTTTATTTTATTTTTATACTAAAATTCGGAGTTATTCAATGGTGATTCTTTTTTCTTATTCTTAGGAGTCTAAAACATGAAAAAATCGTATGATCATAGTTTCTTAATGAAAAGCCGATTTTTAACGAAGGATTTAGCATTTTTGAAATATGTCAATCACCAAAACTCGTCAGAACATGTCTTTTATACCCCTCTAGATTCAGGAATTTTTTCAGATTTTTTGAAGTGGTGGAACAATGTCAAAAAAATTAAAAACTCATTTTTCCTTAAATCCTGCGTTTTAACACATTTATTGTTTTGCTTGAAAAATACGTACAAAAATTTTTCTTTACTCATAATTCATACAATTACATTCCTTTTTAAACATTTCTAATCATTTTACTAAACAACTATTACGTAAAAACTATGGTTTTCAAAATTCGCGCCAAGTTAGCGTTTTAGAACGTTAATCTCCTGGGATTTCTAGAAACTATCGTTCATATCTTCTAAAGTTTCGTTTGTTCAGGTAACCTACAAATAATGTAATATTCATGATTAACTTATTGTTTGTATTGAATAGCAGTTACTCCGTTAATTAATTCAGTTCATTTATATTGAAACTTTTTTCACGTTCCACGATCAAATAACACTGGAGTATGATAATTGTTGTTGTTATTTTATCTCCTTTCATCTTTGTAAGATATTGTTTTTCACCATTAAATAGTGTAACAGTTGTTTACATCTACCTATTCAATTAAGTGAAGCTTTATTTTAGTAAATGAAGTCAGTGATGAAGACTAACCTAGTTATTGTTTGGATTATAATTTTTATTTTTGTTGTATCAAAATTCAAAATGATTTCCAATTGTATGAATAAATATGAAATTCACCTTTAAGTGTATTTTGAATTATTAAGAGCCTTTTTACATACTTTATGTTTCTGATTTTTTATGTGTAGGTATCTTTTGAAAAGATATATTTTTGGCAAAAAAAAAATTCTACGTATTTTTTGAAACAAAAAAAAAGAAAAAAGTGTTAAAACGCAGGATTTAAGGAAAAAAATGAGTTTTTAATTTTTTTGACATTGTTCCACCACTTCAAAAAATCTGAAAAAAAAACCTGAATCTAGAGGGGTATAAAAGACATGTTCTGACGAGTTTTGGTGATTGACATATTTCAAAAATGCTAAAAAAAAGATTGTAATTTTCTGTCCTTCGTTAAAAATCGGCTTTTCGTTAAGAAACTATGATCATACGATTTTTTCATGTTTTAGACTCCTAAGAATAAGAAAAAAAATCACCATTGAATAACTCCGAATTTTAGTATAAAAATAAAATTAAAATCGAAAAAGCAGGTTTTTTCGAAAATCTCGAAAGCCGTTTGAGTTAAAGGGCTAAAAATTGAGATGAATTATTTTTATTCCATACCAAATCGATCCCCTGAGTGTGAGTCAAAAAAGCCATGGGGGCAGATTTCCCATATTTATCCGGCTATGCCCTTTGCAAAATATGTGACGTCACACTAGGGAGGGGAACGGGGACGGTGCTCCGGGACAAATGTGACCAATTGTGACAAGGAGGGGGGTAGGGGTAAAAAATCGTGAAATTCGTGTGACGTTATTTATGGATGGCCCCGTACCTATTATATATTTAGTATTATAGTAGGTACTACCTTGATGGGGCACTTTATGCCAGAGTCTTGGCAGGCGTCAGGCTGCGGCAGCGGGAACGGCACCGGCAGGTTCATGATGATGCCGTGCACCACCGTCTCCAGCTTGTCCTCATCCTGACCTGAAGATAGGAGACAGGAGGTCTTGTTATATGTTCAAAGGAAACAGTGTGCGGCGTTCATAGAAATATTATACAATGTGAAATTTTTGTGGTTGTTTTGACGAAGCCCTCTTTATAAGTAGGTAGGTAGTAGGTACCATGAATAAAGTCCTTTTAGCAAGTTAGATCAATAAAATAAGCGATAAAAAAATATCTGCTGTTCCATACATTATTAACGAGTAGCCGTTCCATTTTGTATGGAACAGCATTTTTTTTTGCGCTTAATTTTATTGATCTTACTTGCTAAAAGGACTTTATTCATGATACCTACCTATAAAGAGGGCTTCGTCAAAACAATCACAAAAATTTCACATTGTATAATAGCTCCCCACACCGATTTCGGTGACGGTGGCCGGTTTCATTGAAACTAGGCCAGTTACGCAGGAGTAATTTTATAGTGACCAAGTGTGTGCGCAGTACACAAGAGCACTCTCTCCTCCTTTACTCTCGTAATCCAGTGGGACGGATAATATAACCGACACGACTGGCGGGAGATCAGGCGCAGGTCCGGCTTTTTACATGTCCATCCGAATCATCTTTCTTGTCAGACAATCAGGTGATCAGCCTGCATTGTCCTAACCAAACTTGGAAACGACATTTTTTGTATATTCCAATGCGGGAATCGAATTCACGACCTCCGAGTCGAAAGCCAAGCTCTAAACCACTGGACCAGGCTGTTATAGAAATACTAGATGACGCCCGCAACTCCGTTGCGCCAAAATTCGTTTATCGCGGCGGAAAGTACATTTTTCCGGGATAAAAAGTATCCTATGTCCTTTCTCGGGTCTCAAAGTATCCCTATACCAAATTTCATCAAAATCGGTTCAGCGGTTTGGGCGTGAAGAGGTAACAGACAGACAGACAGACACAGACAGACAGACAGACAGACAGACACACTTTCGCATTTATAATATTAGTATGGATACATAGGTATTATGTAGGTACTGACGGGAGTGGCTATTGCCAATACCGGTCATATTTTAAACTTAATCCACATAGGTAGGTACTTCTAGGCACAGTCTTAGTATGTTTCTAAACATTATTTATTTATTGAATAAGAATAACTATACCTACCATTGAAATAAGTTTCGTGATCGATACGTTCAAAAAGAAAACATTCTATTTGGGAATATTACGATTTTAACAGTCGCGAAGAAGAAGAAAAAGAAGATGAACGACTACGCCCTGTAAATGTGTCACAGGGCGTATAGTCGTTCTTCTTCAGCACGCACTCCATGGCGTCTTCAGCACACCTGCTCACTTCCACACTCTTGCTAGCTTAGACCCTGGAATATGGCGAATACTCACTGGGTGTGAAGTCAATGCTGATGGTGGCATTGGTGTTCCTCTTCAGCACACACTCCTTGGCGTCTTCAGCACATCCGCTCACGCCCACACGATCGATCGTCGCCAGCTTAGACCCTGGAATTAGAATATTAGGGTATTAGAATATTTACTCAATCCGTTCTGAGGGATTAGACTAGCAGTAAGCAGAACAATTTTTAAATTGAGGGAACGATGTACAATATCGACAAACTTCCTGCTTTTTAAACATTTTCCCTTTGCACTAGGAGCCCTCAAAATATTTGAACACAAAGGAAGTGACCGCAACGACTGCAGACGTGGTTGATGTCCGTATTAACACGTGAGTACCGTAAGCGATTTTCAACTTATGCCGGGTCGAGTGGTAGCTTGTTTGATAGTACATACATAAGTGTAGGTAAATCACCTATTATATATTATCACAGCTGTCATGAACTCATGTACATAGGACAGTCATCAAAAACGTGGTTAGGTATAAAGCACAATATTTTATGAGTTGCTATTTTGAATCTCTAAGAGATAAGTTTAAAGAAATAGGTATTCTGACCGTCGCTTCTCAATACATTTTGGACAATTTGTTGTATGTCAGAAAGAATTTAAATAACTTTAAAAAGAAAAGCGACAACCATTGTAGGAATACTAGAAATAAGAACAAGTTAGAAATACCGGTGATCAGACTAAGCAAAGTAAGTAAATCGTTTAAAGGTTCATGTATACGCCTTTACAATAGAATCCCAGAAAACGTTCAAAATCTTACCATTAATAAATTTAAAAAAGCTGTTAAAGAACGTTTGTGTGCTAAAGCTTATTATAAAGTCAGTGATTTCATTAACGATTGCACACCTTGGGAATAAGATGGCCCCCTGCAAGGCTGCTTTTATTTACCTACTTAAGTATGCTCTATGTACTTATGACTAATGTTATATAGATTAAGTTACAACATTGTAAAAATATTTTTTTTGAAAAGAACAATTTTCCCATCTTTTTGCTAAAAGGTGGCCCCGTGCGAGTTTCTTACGCCGGTTCTTCTCGCCGGGCTAGTTTCCGAACCGGTGGTAGGCATCGTGTAGGACAATTCTATAAGTGTTATTTCATAACCTATATGGAAATAAAAAAAAATTGAATTTGAATTTGAATTTGCTCATTTATGAGTTAACCTGGAAACACAATCAATCCTACTACTATTATGTGAAAGTTTGTGACGACAAATATAAGGATAGATTAGTTATAGGACGTTTGTTACCCTTTCACGCAAAAACTACTGAACAGATTCTTATGAAATTTGGTATGGCAGTAGCTCGAGTTCTGGATTAACACATAGGCTACCCATTCCCAAATTCCCGTGTTGTTCCCGTGGGATACTGTAGTTACGAGAGCGGAGCCGCGGGCAAAAGCTAGTTCCAAAATACAAATGATATTTTTTGCGAAGTGCGATGAATCGTGGGCGATGTTTTAGTAGCTTGGTGCTTTAAGTCAGCATAAAACAGAAACGGTGTTTCATTCAAAAGCTTGCTTTCCATTTTACACAAGTGTTATTTTAATATTAAACTGCATTTTACACTCTGAAAATAGAGCTCTGAGGCAGCTCTATATGTCTGCTGGTAAGGTACATTGTACAGTCACGAGAGAAAGAAATACCTCATGAATATTGACAGAACCTGGCTGAAATGGCTGCAGGTTTCTGAGGTTGAAACAGCTAATAGGTACTATTTATAAATGTGAAAGTTTGTGAGGGTGGATAGATGGATGATGTTTGTTACTCTTTCACGCAAAAACTACTGAACGGATTTCTATTAAAAATTTGGTATGGTAGTAGTTGAGGCTGTGAATTAAAACATAGGGTATATACTTTTTATCACAAAAAGTACAGTATTCCCGTGGGATACCCAATACTATAATTTTACGGTGGCGGAGCCACGAGAAAAAACTAGTGTATAAATAAACCAAATTACGTTAATTTAACCGTGTGACAGGTAACAAGAGAACATAATATTACAGAGATTAAAGGTGGAAAATGATTTTCTTTACGAGCGAAATACTAAACAACAATTTGTGTGATAAAAAGATATAAGTATTCATTAGAAAGTCTGCAGTCAGCGCTAAATTATAACCCGATCAACATAATATGTAATATGGTTGTAACATAATACATAAATCATAATATAATAATACATTACAACCTTTTACAATATATCTATCTATCTATCTATCTACAAACATGTTTCAATGTCTGTCGGCCGTTGGGAATAGTCGTTTGTCATACTTTGTCTCACGTCTGCCATTTTCATAGTAAAAACCTAATAACTATCTGGGGGCCACGGCAGTGCCCCCGCCAAGACGAGTGAGCGAAGCGTAAGGGCACTACCAGACTACCTTTTCTCGAAGCGTTTCGTCGAATTTTAGGGCCTTCATAACTTGGGTTTGGAATTTTGGATTATACCAGATACACAACATTTTCAGGATATGTTTCCAGTAGCGGACTAATGAAACATGTAAAGTTTTGATTATATAGGTCTTATACTTAAGATAATATTATTGACATCTAAAAACCCCTGACTTCATCACTGACTCACTGATGATCAACAAAATTATACAAATTTGGTATGTAAGCTAGTTTTAGCACACAACCAACATAAAAATTGACAAACTTGGAACTTTTATCCTGCAAGCCCTTAAACTAAGAGATAAAAAATGAGGAAGATGTAAATCAAAATTTATTCCCCTTTTTCAGCCCTAACAAAAAATTTAAGCAATAATAAGACTAACTGTGAAAAAATTGTGTTGATATCACGAAAATTGAGTTTTTTATAAGCAAATCAATATGGGAACGCGCGAAAACTGATTGCGCCCGTCGAGTAATGGCTGTGACGTCACATCGCCGTGCGTAGCTAGCTAACTATGCAATGTGCATACAGTATGTTTTTGACACGCGCTCTGTAAACTTACCTTCGTTCATTTCGATTCATTTTTATATATTATTATAATAAATATGACTTAATAGGGAAAATTGTTCAATTTAAACAAAAAATTAATACCAACTTTCAAAGTAAAAACGCACAAAAGAGTATGAAATAAATTTTATTTTCTAAAAATAATTCTCCTTTTAAATTCGGCTAAAATTTTAACTATTTCCCTACTCAATCTTCTTAATTTTGAAGTCTGTGCCAGCCCAAACAATATCCTGATAAAACAATATTTTATAGAACTCACATTTAAGTTGGCAACCAACTTCAAAATTATGAAAATCGAGTAGAGAAATCAAAAATTTCAAACTCAAAATGGGCTATGAAGTACATTATTTTGATAGAACAAATCTTTATCAAGTAAAAGTTACGCCATCTTGGTTTTCACAATACTTCAAATGTTAGCCATCTTGTTTTCACCATACTTCAAATGTCAAAATGGCTCCAAAAATCTCAAAAATGGGACCATTTAACTGGAGATACGTCTATGAGAGAAATAATTAAAATTTTTGCCGAATTTAAAAAGGGAGTTATTTAGAAAATAAGATTTTTTTCATACTTTTTTGTGCGTTTTTACTTTGGAAGTCTGTTTCATTTTTTGTTTCAAAATTATAATGTTTTCCATTTTTAGGGCTCCACTTAGGGCACTCAAGGAACGCTTATAGTTTCGCTCGCTCCGTCCGTCCGTCTGTTATACTTCCGTAATTATGAATATTGATGGATGAAATTTGGTACAGTTATAGATTGTGTGTAGATCTTAGGTTTGGCATAATAAAATAATAATAATTTTATATTTTAGGGGTAGCTCTGAAGGGGGTATGAAATATTTTTTCATTCTACCCCATTTGTGGGGTATCGTTGAATAGGTCTTTTAGAATTTAGGTAAGGTTTCTTTTAACATTACTTTTTTACAAAGTCGACTATTTTCGAGTAATCAGCCTCCAGTGGTTTGTAAGTTGGTCCCCCCTCCCTTAGAATTTCTAAATTATAAGAGATAGAAACTTGTAAGCTTCTATGCTAATAGATCATGCTAAAAACTCTCTAGGAAAATTATTTTAAGCGAAATCGGATAGTAACTTTTGAAGTAACTTGAAAAACCTATTACGCGATTTCCAAACGTGTGTCTTTAAAGACTGAGTTCTGTTCAATGCTTTTGGATCTAGGGTATACCCTTGGCACAAAATTTTACTTTTTGGTATGATATGCTTAATTTACTTCACATTGGCCAAATTCTTAAAGATGTACCTATACATTTTGAGGAGTTCCCTCGATTCCTCATGGATTCCATCATCAGGTTTCCACTTTAGTGACTAAAGTCTAAAAGGGCCAATTTCAAATTAGGGGCCATCCATAAATAACGTCGCACGTTAGGGGGGAGGGAGGGGGTCGACGAAGTGTGACATTGTGTGACAAGGGGGTAGGAGGGGTTCTAATTTTCGTGACGTCACATTTCAAAATCTATTTTAATCTAAGTGTTAATATAGTAATTATAAGTAATAGCTATATGATATTATGATAGCTATTGCCCCAGTGTCGAGACCCCCCAGCCCCAGTGATGTTTAAGAGATCATAATGTTGTTTTTTTATTACATAAGTTTTTTTTTTTTCGCCGAGAAAATGCGTTTCAGCATCCCACTAGGGGATAGCGGTCCTACCCATGAGTATGTGAGACTCTGCTGCACCCGAAAAGATGGTGAATGGGCGCAGCCCCTACTCAATAAAAACTCGGCGGTACTCCACTCCATACCACCCTTGGCGGGCCACGGGATCGATCGAAAGACGATCCATGCGTCAGATGGGCATATAAAAGTTGGACCTGTGCCTAATCTCTCGACAGTCGTGTCGGTCATCCGTCCCACCAATTCAAATTAAACAAATTTCGGAACTGCTGTTTTAATTGAATAATTATTTCTAGATGTAAAATTGAAAAATGTGACGTCACGCTAGGGAGGGAGGGGGTCTCACAAATGTGACAAGGACGGGGGAGGGGGTCAAAAATCATGAAATTCGTCTGACGTAATTTATGGATGGCCCCTAAAACTCGAGAACGGCTAGACCGATTTGGCTGATTTTGATCTTAAAATAATTGTATCAGTTCAGGGAAAGTTCAAAAGGTGAGAAATTAATAGTCCTAACGTATAGTAATATATACGTATATTAATATATACGTTAGGGCTATATACATATATAGCCCTAACGTATATCCGCCTCCTTTTTTGGGATGTCGGTTAAAAAATACTAAAATATAATAGTCAATCTATGACATTTTGTTCATAAAGTTTTTTGTCGAGATCTCAAACAAGTGACTACACCATAAACATAGTTATAAGCGAGGGGAAAAAGTAGGTAGGGAGTTTTTTGTATTGTCTTATTTCATCTTTTAAGTTTCATTCAATAGATTAAATATATTTTTTAAGTAGGTACCTAACATATCTGCGTGACTCGTGTTTTATTTCTCTATGTAAAACCCATTGTTTAAAATACATTGTCACTAAAATACTGAATTCATTCTGAGCATATTCTATAAACTAAACATTTAGTAATGCAAAAAAAAAATGTAGGTAGATGTTTCGTATTTATTTAGGTACCTACTCAGTACTCACATTAAAATATTCTTCGCAATAAATGTCTACTGATTTTTGTAGCTATAACACTTTTTTCAACACTTTACACAACTAATTTTCTCAGATTTTGTCGTTGGGCACATGAAAAAAGTATTTTTCTGGAGTGCTAACCGTTGTATTATACATAAAGGTGTTATACAATTATATCTATTATATCACCATAATTCCAAAAATTTCAATAAAACTTCAAAATTACTGCACGAGTTCCTTACCGCGGCGGTCAGAGCCGGCGAAATGACGTCACGCGTTGAGCGGTCAAGCTCGCGCTGATTTTAAAAACATCCAACTTTAAAAATTAATAAAAAAATCAGTTTTTGAGATATCGAAAAAATTCTTTCACTAATATTTTTTAGATTTTATTTTTGATTTTTATACATTATAAAATAATTACACTCATCTAGCTCATTGTAAGAGACTTACCTACGTAATTTATATTATAGAGGTGTAAAAATTGTCTTTCAAAAATAAATGAAATCCCACCAAAAAAAGTAAAGTAAAGTAATGCCAAGACGATACCATATAAGTAATAACTCGCACTGTCAAAAAACTATTAGATCTCAATTCTCATGTAAAACCAAGCTTCTGACTCTACCAAACTTCTAACTCTACACGCCTTAATTCTACAAGCCTAACTCCACAAACTTACACTTTAGTCAAGTTATGTAGCCAACAATTTTGTCCTACAAGAATAGTGTAACAAAAAAACAGTCTGTAAATTTTCACCTTACGCTTATTAGCGAATGTAGCTAAATGGCCAGGCCACATATTTTGACTAAGGTGTAGAGTTTGTGGAGTTCGGTTTGTAGAGTTAAGGCGTGTAGAGTCAGAAGTTTGGTAGATCAGAAGCTTGGTTTTACATGAGATCTAATAGCTTTTTCACAGTGCGAGTTATATGGTATCGTCTTGGCATCACTTTACATATAAATGTTTATGGTGGTATTATTCTTACTCATAACTTCTATACCCGCTCAAATATCATTTAACTCGACTACTCTGTGTCAATTTTCCGAAAGAAGACGTCTTTCACCTTAAGGGTCGAGCGTCTGGAGTCACGCCACAAGGTCAATTTCAGTTCCTTTGTGGTGAGAGTACCGACGCATCTTTTACCGACCTTTGAGGTGGAAGAGTTCTGGCCGACGGACGTAGTCTACCGGAGGTTTCGGGGAAGGCTCCCCAACGATGCGCGCATCACGTCGCCGAAAAAAGACAATACGTGATAAACTACAGTGTGTGTATGTGTAAGAGTGAATGTGAATAATATAGAAAATTAGATTTATGTATACCTAGTATTGTATAGTATAGAATTGTGTGTGTTTATAGTATAAAAATATATATCCGTTGTCTGATACCCGTAACACAAGTTCAACTTAGTACGGGATCAGATTGACGTGGTATA
Source organism: Glaucopsyche alexis (assembly GCA_905404095.1). Classification (NCBI taxonomy): domain Eukaryota; kingdom Metazoa; phylum Arthropoda; class Insecta; order Lepidoptera; family Lycaenidae; genus Glaucopsyche; species Glaucopsyche alexis. Next base: position 3,030,524 of record FR990060.1, read on the forward strand.
TATGAGCATTTCTCAAATTTTTTGACCATAATTTTAATAATCTTCTTAAAATACAATAAGTATATTTTGGACATATTATGTTAAATACAGCTAGCTAAAACTAGACAGATTCTGAATTTATGGTTGTTTTTTTGTTTTAATAGAGTTTTTATACAAAAAACCTGTAAATTATTAGTTAAGGGCGAAATAAAAGTTCTTATTTTGTTACTTGGAAATTAATGAAAACCATAAAGAAACATGCAGACTGTATTATAAATTTATGTTTTTCTATGTAGATCATAAATTAAACAACATCTGATAAAAGTAAAAATTGTGAAAAAAAATATTTAAATTGTTTTTAGCAGTACTGAGTATTTTTTGTTACCTTTTTTAAACTTTCTAATCAAAATGTTTAGTTTTCCTCTAAAATAGAAAAAGGGATGTTATATTTACTATTTATAATTATAATAATATTTATCATAAAATTGTTTTAAATTATTGATTATACCATTTCAATTTAAAGAAAAAGAAATATCTACCATTATTATCAGAAAAAATTTGGGACAGTATCAAAACAAGAAACTTGGGTAACAAAATCGGAAATGTAAGGCTAAGCATACACACACTTGACACTCCATTATAAAATGAAAACAAAATAAGTGAAAATGAAAACAAAAAATTAAATATTTATTGTGAATATTATTCCAAAAACAAAACTTTCATTAAGAAAACAAATAAAAACTTAAAATACCTTCTAATTAATCAGTCAAGTCTTCATACAGACTTAATTATCTTTGGCTAAAATTAACATTTTAAATTATATTATAAACAACACAAGATATTTTTTTAATCTCACGAAAACTAATTATAATTATTACAATACTTATAATACGTAAATAACAAGACCCTTGCAGAGCAACTTATAATCAATGTCTCAAACAATTAGGCACCAAATTAATCACGCTTACATATCAAATCTAAATAATTTTCTTTGGTCCAAAATATTTAAATTTTACCGGCAGTAAAGTACGCAACATTTTTTTTAATAATGCTATTATATAATACTTATGATATACGCAACCGTTTTTATTTTGTAATTTATACTTATTATGTGATCGTTATTATTTAGTTTTATCCTGTGTTATAATCTTCAAATTTAGTAATATATACATAACAAAAGATATATATATATATATATATATATATATATATATATATATATATATATATATATATATATATATATATATATATATATATATATATATATATATATATATAAAACATTATGGGGATTAAACGAATATAGATACCTACCTACCAGTATGGCAATTTTACGAAATGTGTACTTAGCTTTAAAACTCCTTTTTTGTTACCCCTCGTTCTGGTTATACGTTACCACGCGAAAGTAACAAAAACAGAAGTAACGAAATGACGGGTACAGATTTTGAATAAAATACATATTCTTTAAAACTCAATACTTAAAACAGTATTTTACATCAAATTGTAGCCCATTAAAAGAACTATTTATCAATTTCAACAAGAGTATTAAGTATCTTGAACTTACCTTCACACAGTATAACAAAATCCAGATCGAATTAGTCGCAGTGCAGAGCACAACGTCAAGCCGCGGCTGTTGTCGACACCGAAATGACATCACAACAAAATGGCAATGTGAAATGTCGTCAATAGTGTTGCCAAAGGAAAAAAAAATCAATTAACTTTGTAGTTTAAAAAATCTTTCGACACAAAAATCGGTAACAAAATCTGAATTCCGTTTTGGATTTTTTTATGGGACAATATTATTTTCCTGAAACTGATTAACTTACGACGTATTTCACTATTATACTAAATAAAATATGTATTCAAATACTCTAAGTAGTGTTTTAAGACTATAACATATTAGGTTGGGGAAAAAGTTTCTTCGCATTTTATATAAAAATTCAAAAGGTTTTTTTATAAAGTTTATTTACAAGTGACTAAAGTATATAGGTGCCATTTTGTTCGATAACTTTTTGCCATCTTGTTGGTAGGTACATGATCCCATTGCTATAAAATTTTTGGGGCTTCTGATGAAAAAACTGCGACAAGTGTTTTTGGCAGTCCTCTTGTGATGTCAACCTGACACTGCCTAAGGAATTCTGCAGCGACCGAAACAGGTGGAAATCTGAAGGTGCAAGGTCAGGACTATACGGCGGATGCATTAACACCTCCCAGCCAAACTCCCGTAATTTTTTCTGAGTGGCTAAAGATGTGTGAGGTCTAGCGTTATCATGGTGAAAAACCACACCCCTTCTGTTGATTAATTCCGGCCGCTTTCTCTCAACTTCTTGCTTTAATCTCATCAGTTGTTTGCAGTACAGTTCAGAATTGATGGTCCTGCCTGGCGGTAACAGCTCATAATGAATAATGCCCTTCCAATCCCACCCCACACACAGCATCACCTTGTTGCGAGTTAACCCGGGTTTCGCCACAGTCTGTGAAGCCTGACCGGCCTTTGACCACGATCTTTTTCGCACGTTCTTGTCGTACGTGATCCACTTTTCATCACCAGTTATCAGCTTCTTCAAAAATGGTTCGGTTTCATTACGTCGTAATAAAGAATCACAAATGAGTACACGGTTCATTAGGTTTCTTTCAGTGAGCTCATGAGGCACCCAAATATCGAGCTTTTTTGTGTACCCAGCTTTTTTCAAATGCGCCAAAACCGTTTTGTGGTCAATCCCCAGTTCTTCAGCAACATCGTAACTACTAATATGCCGATCTTGCTCCACTTTTTCAAAAATGGCAACAGTTTTGTCCGTAACAGGGCGACCAGAGCGACGTGCATCTTTGATATCAAAATTTCCGGATTGAAAACGCTTAAACCAAATTTGCGCTACTCTCACAGATACTGCATTAGGTCCATAAACATCACAAATTTTTTTCGCGGCTTGTGTTGCATTTTTACCTTTTTTGTAATAAAATTTTAAAATGTATCGAAATTCTTCATAAGAATCACTCATTTTAACAATAAGAAAAACAAATGAAAATCTCAAATTTACCTAATTTGAATTTGGAATTGTCTTCTGTAAAATTAAAACTTTTTAATGATACCAAAATCAGCCAGATACAATTGGTATAGCCCAAGATATTTTATGACAAGTTCATACATACTATAATGCGAAAATACTTTTTCCCCAACCTATTATATTCCGTTTCTTAGAATTTAATGAAATAAATGAGTTCAAAATCACCGCAGTCACAATGGGACAACCTATTTTCCATACTACGAAAATTTTGGTATTTTAGATTATTAATTATTTATTGTAGTGAGAGTGTTTTATTTATAGCTTTGATATTTTCTCTGATAATTAAATAATATCAACGAAGTTACGACAGTCATGTATGTTATTTATGTTATCGTAGTAAAAAAATAATCAAAGACCAAAACATGGGACATCGACGTTGCGGCTATGGTCAAAAAATTTGAGAAATGCTCATATACTATTTAATTATGTATATTTGTTTTGTATCTATTTTTATGTGTTTTTGAATAAATTGAAATTGAAATTGAATTGAATTTTGGACTACGTCTTTAAGGGCTGACCCATAAGATACACCTACGATAACAAAAAATTTTGTTTCCAAGTTTGTTTAGTACAATGCAGGCTGATCACCTGATTGTCTGACAAGAAAGATGATCCATGCGTCGGATGGGCATGTAAAAAGTCGGACTTGCGCTTGATCTCTCGCTCGTCATGTCGGTCTGTCCGTTCCACTGAATAATACGAGAGTAAAGGAAGAGAGAGTGCTCTTGTATATTGCGCACATACTTGAACACTATAAAATAACTCCTGCATCGCTGGCCCGGTTTCAATGAAACCGGCTCCCGTTACCGAAATCGGAGTGGGGAGTTATTTATTATTAACATGAATAGTTAACCCAATATGTTAACCTATGCAATGCTAATATACATCTTGTGGTCAGTGGTTAGTCTTAGTGTTTACTCTGTCAGTCATACACTCATTACTCACATACATGATACAGCCATTCATACATACTTATCTAACACGTACTACTAAAGGTATCATGACAAAGTTGTCTTTGTCACTTATTTAAACATATCCTGTGTTTCTGTCGCTGCATTTTAAACTGTAAGGTTAATGTTATATAGTCGAGGCTCGGTTGTGTGGGACAACAATGACTAACGTAGTATTGTCACAGTTTATAATGTGAATTCGGTGGGATCGTTTTCAGCTTGTTTGTGAGTTGTGACATATTATATCACATGTACTAAACTGCTGAGCAGTCTAGACTAATAATTATTCTGTGGTCTAGACTGGACTTTAGGCTATAATATTGAGGCCTTAGTATCTCTGTATATTATATACTCTCTATATTATTAGTGTCCGACCGAAAGTTCGGTTTCGGTTTCGGTTTCGGCCGAGTTTCGGCCAAAAATCAAGTTTCGGCGGCAGTTTCGGTTTCGGCCAAAAGTGGCCGAAACTTTTGCCGAAACCGAAACTGAAGGTCGATTCTGCTATTTTAATCCAACAATAATGCAACTTCGTTACTTTTTCGATACAGTCCGGAGCCTATCAAACAGCAAAATGGTATTCAACTAAACTTCAAACAAACGTCAAACGACGAATTACACCGCGATGCGATTATCGTTGTATCACAGCTTGATTATAGATTGAGCGAACCACTTATCCATAGAAAATGGTATTCTCGTATGTTTATAAACTTAACTCCAATTTGACTCGAACCGATCCGTCAGCCGGATATTTTTTTCACTTTGACATGTCCCCACATGTCAAAGTGAAAAAAATATCCGGCTGTAAAAAATATGCCATGACATAAAAATATTTATTTTACGCAAAAATCTCTTTTTTTGCCTTCCCCTCTCTAACCACGCGGGAAATAATTTTCCGTCCGTCCCAGAAGAGGATAAAATCGTGTATGCGTACACAAATGTGCACAGCCACGCCCCAAATTCTATGATTTTGTGTAATGTTTCAAAAAACACGAGCAGGAGACGCGCCTTAACTGACAATAATTGGCAACACTGGATCGTACAAACGTCAAGCAACAGCTGTCTTTATAAATGCTTTGTGCTCGCTTTATTTATAAATTGTAGTCAATATAATTGCAAAATGACTGTGTTGGGATTTTAAATTTACGAAAATAGTGTAGTAGAATACCGACTTTAGGTCAATTTATGATAACAGGATGATAAATTTATAATGAATTGATGGTAAGTTGAAAGTCTAAGTTAATTAAGAGAATTGGCCCTCTGATTTCGGAAGTTTTCGTGCACGCTCGCCTAACTTCGTTTCTTGCGGCAACGCTTTGACAACGCACCTGAATTTGAAAACATAATTAAAATATAATTAATATTTTTTAATATTACATTAAATAAATGATCTCACCAAAAACATTTTCATGTAAAGTGATGCCAAGACGATACAATATAACTCGCACTGTCAAAAATATATTAGATCTCATGTGAAACCAAGCTTCTGACTCTACCAAACTTCTAACTCTACACGCCATAATTCTACAAGCCTAACTCCACAAACTCTACACCTTTGTCAAAATATGTGGCCTGGCCATTTCGATACATTCGCTTAGGCGTAAGGTGAAAAATTTACGGACTGTTTTTCTGTTATACTATTCTTGTATGAACGAAATGGCCAAGCCACATAATTTGACTAAAGTATAGAGTTTGTAGAGTTAAGGCGTGTAGAGTTAGAAGTTAGGTAGAGTCAGAAGCTTGGTTTCACATAAGATCTAATATCTTTTTGACAGTGCGAGTTATATTGTATCGTCTTGGCATCACTTTACATGAAAATGTTTTTGTTGAGATTTCACTTCTTTTTGAAAGACAATTTTCAGACCTCTAGAGTAAACATTTAGGTAGTCTCTTACAAATTTTCATCCCCTAGTTTAAGGGGTTGGAGGATATTAGTTCCAAGTTTGTCAATCTTTATGTTGGTTATGTGCTAAAACTAGCTTACATACTAAAATTCAGCTTTCTATGACATCCGAAAGTACCCTATAATTTTGTTGATCATCAGTGAGTCAGTGACGAAATCAGGGGTTTTTGGACATTACTAAAACCTAAATTATTACACCTTTATAATCAAAACTTTACATGTTTTATTAGTCCGCTACTGGGAACATATCCTGAAAATTTTGTGTATCTGGTATAAACTAATCCCAAGTTATGAGGGTTCAAAATATCGACGAAACGCTTCGAGAAAAAGTAGTCTGGTAGTGCCCTTGCGCTTCGCTTAGCTCGTCTTGGCGGGGCACTACCGTGGTCCCAGATTACAACAAAATTAATATACCGTGTTTCCATTTCATGTCCTAATTAATGCAGATTACTCTGGATAAAATGCACCAAATTTCAGTATTTTAAGGAATTTTCTACTTGACTACGTGAGTTTCGGTTTCGGCCGAAACTGAAGCCACGGCCGAATGTTCGGTTTCGGTTTCGGTTTCGGCCGGAAAACCAGTTTCGGTCGGACTCTATATATTATACATTATCCCCCTTACTAATAAATAAGCAATACAATGTTTTGTCCTTGTCTTATGCGTTGGAAAAGTCGCTTGACAGTTGACAGACAAGGACAAAACATTGTATTTCTTATCTACTGTATAAATATTTTTATTAGTAAGGGGTAGATGTGTAAGTGTAGGTACCTAAGGTACCCCAATTATTCTAAACGTAAACGTAAAACTGTTTGTTTGTTTGCATTGAATAAGCTCCGGAACTACTGCGCCGATTTTGATGAAATTTGGCACAGATGTAGAGTACACTACGGGGAGCACACGCACGAAGTCGCGGGCAACATCTAGTAATAAATATACTTATATAATGTCTCCGAAAATCAACTACGGATACTTCGGGCACATAATCCACTGCTTATGTAAAGACGTTTAGGCAAAAAAATAATTGTCATACTCAAAGTAAAAAATCATCTCACGTATGGGCGACTCTCCGCAAAACGCAAACTCGCCCATATAAAGAATAAAATGTTTTTTCGAGTATGACAATTATTTTTCTGCTTAAACGTCTTTACATAAGCAGCAGATCATATGCCCAAAATATCCGTAGTTGATTTTACAAAACCTTATATTATAATAATTATTTCTATTAAAAATATTATTTATAATATTTGCATGAGAAGCCAAAAGGTATTCCCCTAGTGTTCCCAATTTAATGTGGCGTGTGAGTCGTGTCAGCAAATTTGACTAAATCAAATATTTTAGGGCCTAGGCAAACTCAACACAATATTGTTTTGGTTGTGTAATGTGTATACAACAACTCCCCACACCGATTTCGGTGACGGTGGCCGGTTTCATTGAAACCAGGCCATCTACGCAGGACTAATTTTATAGTGCCCAAGTGTGTGCGCAATACACAAGAGCACTCTCTCTTCCCATACTCTAGACATTTCATTTTAAAAGACCTATTCTACGATACCCCACACGATGGGGTAGAGTGAAAAAATATTTTTCATCCCCACTTCACATGCATGGAGAGCCACCCCTAAAATATAAAATTATTATTTTTTTATGATCCCGAAACTGTGATCTATACACAATCTATAACTGCACAAAATTTCATCAATTTATATTCATAATTACAGGAGCTAGAGGCGCGGACAGACAGACAGACAGACAGACAGACGGACAGAGCGAAACTATAAGGGTTACTTAAGTATTACGGAACCATAAAAAGGGTAAAATTATTATAAAAAAAATACTTCATAAAGTTAAATTACTTTATATAGATCACAATAAAATTGTATCTATGACAATGTTATTATAATAATTATAATAAACATTATAATTATTATTATATAAAGGCAGATTGAAATACAATTTTATAATCTTTACCTGTACCTACTTTTTTATTACTTTATCCAATTCTTCGAAGATATTATATAAAATTGCCAGTCAATGTGATTAATTCTGTGTCATTTATCACTTTGTCTAAATTGAGTACACATTATAAATAATGGCTGGATAGTATATATAATATCCGGATTTATTACTTTGGCTGTAACAAATACACCCTTTACAACTCCGCTCCGCTCGCTCCACTTCGCTCGCGTAAATACAGTATCCTACGCGAACACTGTACTTTTACGGGATAAAAAGTCGCCTATGTGTTAATCCAGAGTTCAAACTACTACCGTACCAAATTTCATCAAAATCCATTGAATAGTTTCTGCTTGAAAGAGTAACAAACATCTATCCATATATCCATCCACACAAACATTCACATTTAGGTATAACCCGCTTTTTCCCGCGGCTCCGCCCGCGAACGTTAAATACAGTAAATCCCATGGACACACTGTACTTTACCGATAAAAAGTAGCCTATGTTTTAATCCAGATCATAAACTACTACCATTCATCAAATTTCATCAAAATCCGTTCAGTTTCAGTTCAATCCATCCAACCTTACGAACTTACACATTTATAATATCACTATTAATAGGATAGTAGCAGGAATGTAGGAAAATAGGATATGCAAGCTGTATAGTGGGTGAAGATTTCCTCATAATTTGTAGCTGATCTCTAACCACTCGTCACTAACCACAAGTTTACCAAGTTGACAGTTATCACTTATCAGTTATCAGTCACGAACACGAGATTAACCATCTCAATTATCACTATTATTATTATTATCAATGGGAAATGAGAATATTATCTTTAACCAAATACGTGGCTTAGAAGAGATCGTGATAAAATACCAATCAGAATAATAATAGTCTTCTGTGATAATTTTATTGTCGTCGTATATTTTTGGACATATTATACACACATATACGGAGGAGTAACGAGGTGCATTGCCTGTCTTTTAAATGTCTAATTTTGATTGAGTGATTGAGTGAGTGAAACAATACACACGTTTTCTGAGAGGCCGTGGTATTTTAACTGTCAAGCCGGATGAGTAATTTAAAAGGAATATTATAAAAAAATATTTTCCATATTTTATACCTACTAGCAGTAAGCAGACTCAACTACATACATATACCTACAATTTCTACACCTACACCTACAGCCTACAGGCGATGTGTTAAAGAGTAGGTCTTAGTACTTACTGCTTACTGCAGATAAATAATTATAATATCGACCACTGTGGGTTGAAGATTGTTACAGTACTAATATCGTTAATATGGGAGTTGGTGTTAAAAGTATAAAATATAAAAATGTAGAGCCCCGTGGCCTAGTGGGTAGACCGTTTAGTTCACACTCGAGAGAGTGTAGGTTCAAATCCCAGGTTGTGGCGTGTACCAATGAGACTTTTTCAGATCTCAAGTACATTATACGGACGCTCTAACGGTGAAGGAAAACATCGTGAGGAAACCCGCAATTAGTTGGCCCCAGATATATTGACCAGTTCATTCCTCTGAAGAAGGCTGACTATGTTGTGAGAATGCCGTGTGCTTGGGCTTGCTTTTTTAACCCCCGACGCAAAAAGAGGGGTGTTATAAGTTTGACGTGTCTGTCTGTCTGTCTGTCTGTCGGTCTGTCTGTCTGTCTGTCTGTCTGTCTGTGGGTGTGTCTGTCTGTCTGTCTGTCTGTCTGTGGCATCATAGCTCCCGAACGGATGAAGCGATTTCAATTTAGTTTCTTTTATATTAAAGGTGACTTACATGCGAGTGTTCTTAGACATGTTTGATGAAAATCGGTTGAGCCGTTTAAAAGTTGTGGGGGGTGAAAGCGGGGAAGAAAATCCGAATGTGCAAATATACTCGAGTAAGGTCTCAAATGAAAGCGCACTGAAAGAGAATATTGATGACTTAATCGACAGTGTTCGTAGCTTCGTTTGATAAGAAAATTGGTGGTGGGAAGATCAGCCGTTTGAAGATGATCAGCTCTTTTCTAGTTGATGAGGGGATCTGACTAACTTTCCAATGTCCGATCGATTCAAAATTTGGTACTGTGTTACTTCAACGATAATATTCAAAGAACATGCTAATTTAACCATGACCTGATCAGCCGTTTGAAGATCATCTTTTCTTTATTAGTTGATGAGGGATCGTCCACATGTCCTATCGATTCGAAATTTGGTACCATGTTACTTCAATGACGTTGAAAGTAAAAAATAATAATGAAAATAAAATACTTTAAAAAGGATAAAATAAAAGTAAAATTAAAAATTTTAAAAACCCCCCGACACAAAAAATAAAATCTAAAAAATAATAAATAATATTTTAAACCTATTATAATTATATTATCACATATAATATTAAGTAAGTTGAAATAATTTTATTTTCCAATCGTCGTCTCGTCGGGGGACCGCTATGTGAAAAAAACACGTGTAGTCGCAGAATGAACACAAGAATTTACTCCGAAAAAAATTTGCTCATACCTACTTAAATGTAATTCGTAATAATTAATTAGCTGTTGTTGTAAAAATACTTTATAAACTTTAGCGGTCCCCCGACGAGGCGACGATTGGAAAATAAAATTATTTCAACTTACTTAATATTATATGTGATAATATAATTATAATAGGTTTAAAATATTATTTATTATTTTTTAGATTTTATTTTTTGTGTCGGGGGGTTTTTAAAATTTTTAATTTTACTTTTATTAAATGTCGTATGGTTATACGACATTTAAAAAAGCAACTGTCCCAGGCACTACAGTACTTCAAAAGTGGTTACGCTCGGAGAATACTGTATAAATCATCCATTAACGAATGTAAAAAGGTGTTAAAAGAGTGAAAATTTAGGTATAGATAGATATAAGTATGTATTTTTAATTCCAAATCGTAAAATAATAAATATACAAAAATACAAAAAAAAAAAGTTTTTTTGGGGTAAAAAATTGTCACTTCTCATTACCCCTAGTATGAAAAATAGCTAACAATAATCACACTTGTGACGCATAAAATCGTTCAAGCGTCTTCGGAGCAGTCCTGTAATTATCTTAGTAGGTGTATAATTTTATATTTTTATAAACAATCGAATGAACTCTGGCCTTTCACCGTACATATGAGTATAATGCCCCGTCCAGACTGCTCGCGAAGTAGCCCGAGGAAGTGTTTCCGCGAAGTAACCCGAAGTATGAAGAGGCGAAGCGAAGTGCCTTATTCGGAATGTCGAAATGTTGACCGAAATGTCTTATTCGGCCAACCACGGCCTACTTCGCCAGTAGTCTGGTATAAAACTATAAACATACATTATTAAACACTAGACTGTTATTTGGAGCATAAACAATAATGAGATAGGCACTTCCGTTTTCCGCTAGATCTTACCTCCTTGTCTTTCCAAAGTGTTGCTTTCTCTGTCTATCTTGGCGCCATCACCAGGCAGGAAGTGGGAAGCTTCCCGCTTAAGGGCCCTATACGGCAATCGAGGGTCGGGAATATAAGAGAATTATACAGAAAAAGATACTCCACAACCTTGAAAAAAATCACACGGCTAGTTAATGAATGTTACTAGCCGCTGAAACATTCGAATTTAAGATAATATTTATGGATAAGTGTAAAAAAAAATCTGAATATCACTGAAAACGTGTAAATCGCACTCCCGTATTATAATAACTGAGTCGTAATTATCAAGAATTATTAAACTAATTTTATCAAATAATAAAGTTAAAACTATAAAGAAGTAGATGAAATCTTTATTTCTTAGTAAATATATTCTTATTTTGTGTTAAGAAATCATAAACTTGCCCAATTTTTTCGCTCAAATTCTTCATACAAATTACTATGAACTGGCGAGTTTCCACAAATACATGTGCGAGCGCCCGCTGCGGTCAGTACGCCACGCAACTCCGAGGAGAGAGCACGTCGCTTTACGCCGCATCCACAGATCGCGATCGAACCACAGTATAATTAATAATAGTAGGTACATTTGTTCTGTTGAGCAAGTAAATATTTCTTTTGGAACGAAGTTCCTTATGGCGCGTTGCAAAAGGGAGACGGAAAAAATTAAGACCAAAAGTTGTAACGACACTTTTTGCCATAGTTGTAAGCCGTGCGGTGTGTTTCTCTGTCTCTCTCTCTCTCTCTCATCATCAATCAACCAAACCCAACAACCCTCCACACCGAAAACCCCACCCCCTATACAATGTAACCCCCCTCCCCCTCTAAAATTTTTTGACCTTACCAATAGCCTTCCCACGAAACCTCCCCCCATCCCCCCATCCCCCCACCCCCCAAAAATTCCCCTCGAGGCATATCTCAGTCAACTGGACCCCTAGACCCCTCGAGTCAGGTATCATTGGAATCGCGAGAACGAGGCCTATAATTTGGCTTAATCAGATCCCCTAAATTCCCAACGGGACCCGGGATATACCTCAAAAACCTCAAGAACCCCCCTCCCCCTCTCAAAAAATTTTGACCCCTCCAATAGCCTTCTCACGAAACCTTCCCCCCTCCCCCTCCCCCTCCCCCCCAAAATCCCCTCGAGGCATATCTCAGCCATCTGGACCCCTAGACCCCCCGAGTGAGGTATCATTGGAATGGGGAGAACGAGCCCTATAATTTGGCTCCATCAGATTCCCTAAATACCTCAAAAACGTCAAGACACCCCCCCCCCCCCTCAAAAATTTTTTTGTCCCCTCCAATAGCCTTCTCACGAAACCTTTCGAAAATTGTTTTTGGACTTGTGGAATGGATGTCGATCAGGACTAGTGACTCGACTTAAACTCGCGACAGGTCAACAGGACAGAACAGGACAGGAAAATGCGGTCGGCGTTGTGCTCTAAGCATGTGTCGTTCGTTCAATTTCCGCGAACCAGTTTTGAGGTTTTAAGGGCCATTTTGGAATTTAACGTAATATGGTGAAAACACTATTGAGAAAAAAAGTGTCTCCAGTTAAATGGCCCCACTTTTGAGATTTTTGGGGCCATTTTGAAATATGACGTATGGTGAAAACACTATGGAGAAAAAAGTGTCTCCAGTTAAATGGCCCTACTTTTGAGATTTTTGGGGCCATTTTGAAATTGAAAATACTATGTAGAAAAACGTGTCTCCAGTTAAATGGCCCCACTTTTGAGATTTTTGGGGCCATTTTGAAATTTGACGTATGGTGAATGGGGCCATTTTGAAATTGAAAATACTATGGAGGTGTCTCCAGTTAAATGGCCCCACTTTTGAATTTTAGGGCCATTTTGAAATTTGACGTATGGTGAAAACACTATGAAGAAAAAAGTGTCTCCGGGCCGGGCATTTTTGGGGCCATTTTGAAATTTGACTCTCGAAGTCTTTGGGGTATTGGTGACGACTATTGGTCTGGTCAAAAAGTGTATGGTGTTGGGTTGGGACACTTCGTCGATGGTACCTGAAGGTTTACCGGTTCTGCTAAGGAGCAGCAGGCTTAGCATGCACATCGCAGAAACATCGGAGAGTCGACAAAATGAGAGATTGAAGAAACATTAATACCATTTGTAGCAAAATAGGTCTTATTGTAAGGCAGCAAGGTCGATGCACGACAACGTTTGGAAACAATCTTTCTTTTCTTCCCGAATTTTCTCTTTCTTTTCTCACAGAAGATTTCCCGACAGCCATTTTAAAACTAGATAATATGTCTGTTTAGAAATGTTGATTTCTATTGGCAACCTTGTCGCCAAGGATTAAGAACGATTTTGCAACTCACTATTTGGATAAAATATTTCTTCCTTAAATTTATTTCTTCGGATCGCCATGCTAAGCCCGCTGGCTGGTGTTCTTGAAAATTATTATACGAGGTGTGTGCATGCGTGCGTAATTGCGGATTTAAACCGAAACGCGGCACGTTTGTATGCAGATGGTTTACTGTTCTTTATACTGTGGCGCGAGACTCGATCGTTGTGAGAGTAGCGCTAAAAACCTAAACTTCGCGCGGCGCGTCTCCGAATACGGTCCTTAACTATGATCATTGGCGTCTTGTTTTCCGCACCGCACGGTCGTGCTTAGAAGCCATTACGTATTATACCTCCCTATTATATAATTCAAGTGCTATTATATAATTATATAATTCAAGTGACAAGTGAAATTTTTATAAAAGTGTCGTGATCATTCACGTAAGTTATATTTCTTCTTACCAAAATATTAAAATTTTATTACATTAATAACGAATTTTATCGTTCGTTTTTGCTGAATGTGTGTAATTTTATTTCTTTCCTAGGTAAAGGTTGCTTGTTGAAAATGACTAGCGAAATTAACTCATTTAGGGTAGTTTGAAAATAATTTGGTAGTGACAGCAGCAAATAATTTAAAAATATCCGGTACAGGAGTTAACAAAAAACCTACTAGACGTGCTAGGTCAAGTAGTAGTAGTTCATCAAGTGAATCGAGCTCGTCATCGTCACCTACTTCGCTTAGCAAACGTAAATCGGGGCTCCGCCGCCATAAAAAGGGGGGGGGGGGGGCAAACGAATTCAAAGCCGTGACCACCTTTTGGCTAAATAAACACAAGAGATTACTTAAACTTAATAAGCGAGCTAATTCTTATGACGAAAGTAGACGTATTTTTCAAGGTCATTCAAGGTCAAGCGTTAATTGTACTGTGAATCACCTGAAAACTGCGATGCGATTCCGGAACAGCCATTAGCAATTCTTTTCAACCAAATGTTGATTTCGAAATAGAAACAAAACTTTTTGACTATATTAAATGACATCCAACATTTTAATAGCAACGAATTTTCAGAGTTTTGTTATTCTGAGGTGCAAAAATCCTATAATGATAATCCGGGGTTTGTCGATTTAGAGGTCAATGATGAGCTCAAAGGTGAAACATTTATCTCACTAAGATAAAGTATACGCGGCATTAACTTATTGCGTACTTAAGCAGCGCGAAGCCATGCAATCTGCTCTTAAAAAATTGTTGCAATGGTCGCACAATTCAAACTTAACACCTGAAGGATTAAATGAAATCGTTAATGAATTGTTTCTTAAAGGTGATTTATTTAAAGTAACATCGGATTTACTTCAATTAATTTGTGGCCATAGAACCGAGGTCATTCAAATGAGACGCGATGATATTATTGACTTTGTTCGGGACCCGGTTCATAAGTCTGCAATGCGCAAGATATCCCCTTCTTGCAATCACATTTTCAATTCAGAGTTGCTGGTGTCACTACTCAAGAAGACAGGTTGTGTTCGCAAGACGTTTCTTGCGAATAGACCGAGTAATGTTGCTACCGCTACGCAAGCGAGTTCCAGCAGCAACAGATCAATTCTCCACCCCCCGCAGGGGCAGGCTATGAGTAATATACCCGCGCAGGGTTCATCTCATGGATGTTGTGTAAGCTCACACATTTCCCATGCTCATCAGCCTGCACAAGGCTGCTCTATAACCGTCGTCCGCAGGGACAAATAATCAATTCAGAGTCGATATTTTCACTACTTGAAAAGACAGGTAGTGCCCGCAAGACGTTTCTTGCGAATAGACCGAGTAATGTTGCTACCGCTACGCAAGCGAGTTCCAGCAGCAACAGGTCAACTCGCCACCCCCCGCAGGGGCAGGCTATGAGTAATATATATACCCACGCAGGGTACGCCTCATGGATGTTGTGCAAGCGCGCACATTTCCCATGCTCACCAGGCTGCTCATATAACCGTCCTCCGCAAGGACAAATAAATAACAATTTTGAATCGCGTTCTGCATTGTCTGGCAATTCACGAGGTTCCTTTTGCCCGAGAGGTGCTCGAACAGACAATAGACGGAAATTTCATGACAGAAATACCCGAAAACGTCCGGCACATTTTCTCCCTCTGACTACGGAAATGCAAAGAAACGTACTTACGTATACTTAAGTATTGACAATAAAAATCAGGGCAGACCAACTTCTGCTGTTTCACCATTGATGGCAGCACCTGGGTGCTCCAGATTTCTCTTTTAAAAATATAAGACGGGTACCGCATATCCAGTGTGGAAAAACCTCCTCTGATTATTTCCAAATTGAACAGGAACCGTTTTTCTACCATAGTGTCGGAAGAAATATCTTCCCAAATTCGCCAGATGCTGGCAAGGCGTACTGAAAGTGGCCACCCCTTCCCCAAATTTTGTTTAGACAATGTTTCTTGTCCTGAAAAGCGACGGATCTTACCGTCCTATCTTCAATCTGTCAACTCTGAACGATTGTTTTAACCCAACCGTTCAAGCTGATAAATGTTAGACGCATTCCAGATTTTCTGCAACCCAACGATTGGCTTTGCAAAATTGACCTGTCCCAGGCATATTTTCACCTGTCAGTGGCTCCGCCGCACAGACTGTTTCTACGTACATTTATCAATTTCTACGTAATTAATATATATAATATACGAAAGTCAACTAATGCAAATGACCTGTTTACCGTTTGGCCTCTGTACTGCACCAAATGTTTTCGCTTCCCTGGTCAATTTGGATTGCACAGGCTCGCAGGGAGCAGGGACTACGTATCATAGTCTATTCTGACGATTATCTTATTGCTCATCAAAACGGATATACTCTATAAGAGGATGTTTAGGTTTTGCTCCAGAGACTTTAATATCTGGGCTGGCAGATAAATCCAAAGAAGTCTATATTTATACCTCAACAAGACCTGGCATTTCTCGGTGTTCGCTGGAAAACATTCAAAAACGAAAAACCCGCAAAATTTTACCACTTCTGACAAATGGCCTGGTAGATCTAAAGTCTTTATAGAACGTTGTCGGTCTCCTAAACTTCTTCAGTTTCATAGTTCCGAAGGGCAGTCTAAATTACCGTGATCTTCTCATAAACCTAGAGAAGTCCCAAAACCTGAGTCGTTGCCCTCTGCCGAGACAAGCATTAGAGGATCTTCAGTGATGGTTTCAAAACCACCATGTCCACTACCTTTCATTGGACCCCCCCCCCCCCCCCGCACTTCTTAGGAACAGATGCGTCGGATCTAGCTGGATCACCTATCCTTGACAGGGACATGGTCCAGACGAGAAAACCTATTGCAATGCAATCAGAAAGAGCTTCTGGCGCTGTACAAAGTCTTACATAACCAGCACTATAATCTCTCTTAGATATTCTCTCTTTTCTTTGGTAGAGCAACAACCGAACAGCAACAGCCTATGTTCGGAACGAGGGTGGAACAAGGTCCAAGGACCTGCTAGATATAACTGCCCAGATTTTTCAGTTATTAGAGCGTCACCAAATTCACATTGCCGCCTATCATATTCCCGGAAAATTCAACGGATACACAGATCATCTGTCACGCTACCGCTCTCCCCCAGAGTGGCATCTGTTGCCTTTATGCACAGAGAAGGTATTCAGAATATTTGGTGTACATATCCGTGATAGATCTGTTT
Source organism: Glaucopsyche alexis (assembly GCA_905404095.1). Classification (NCBI taxonomy): domain Eukaryota; kingdom Metazoa; phylum Arthropoda; class Insecta; order Lepidoptera; family Lycaenidae; genus Glaucopsyche; species Glaucopsyche alexis. Next base: position 3,047,762 of record FR990060.1, read on the forward strand.
GCTTCTGTCAAAGCGCATGTAGTGGTGAATTATGTAACTTGAACGATCAAGCAGCATTATACCACGGCGCCTTTTCACGCGTCTTGAATTACCCCCTAGCGTGAATATATCATCCACCTTATTTAATACCCAAAGTTCTTCAATCTATGAGTGGTTCCACGTTGGGAACGCGTATTTTGGCGGGCAGATCTCAAGTCGAGAGCAATAGCAGCGCCAATTACAATTCTCCATCTGGACAAATGCTTAACGGACATTTCAACGGGGTTTCCCCCTCCGAAAATTCAGGAAATGACCTTAGATATCTGGAAATATGGGAATGGTCGCAAAATTTTGTTGATTGGGATGATGCCCACTTAAATTTATTACTATCATCATGGCGACCATCTACCCGCAAGACATAAGGTTGCCTGGAATAGATGATTATCTTGGCGTAGGTTACACAACCGCGGTTCTTGCAAGATTTCTGGCAGATCTTTGTTTAAAAGATCAACTCTCTTATAATACCATTTTATTACACAAATAGGTAGTATCTACTATGTGTAATACCGAGGTCTCTGGAACATTGAGTTCGGACGTCTTTGTAAAACATGTTTTAAAATCTATTGTATTGAAAAAACCTGTACAACATAAGTCAAAGATTTGAGATACTGAGTTATAACTTAATTTTCAAAAGAGTATACTGTTGACGAAAACAATTCCTTTGCAGTGTCTAGACAAACAGCTATTTTGCTTTTACTATGTTCTGGTAGACGCGTTCATGATCTTACATTACTTACAGTAGATGTAAATCATTAAAATGAATTCGATGATCCCGTAGTTATGTAGCCGCAGTTCGGATCTAAAACTGATAATTCAGATTCCAAGCAATCGGACTGGAAAATTTTAAGCAATTCTAGCAATAAAGAACTTGATGTCTCCTTCATCATAGATGTAGCGAAGCTAATTGTTCTAACTTATTTACCAACTTAAGAGGAAAACAAAAGGCTGCCTCCAAAACTGTAATCGCTAGATTGGTCAAAACTCTACTTTCTGAGGCAAAAATTACTGCATCACCAGGTAGTGTTCGCTCAGCTGTGGCATCTGTAGACGAAATACTCTCACAAGATAATTGGAAATCGGTGCATACCTACTTTTCAAAAAAATTATAAAAGAGAAGTGATTCCGTCTAAGAATAGTGTTTTAAGAAATTAGTTTGTTCCTGTAAGTTAATTTAATATTAACTTAATCATAATACATAGTTAAGGAGTTTCGTTCTTTGATTAATGTATTTTTTGTATGTTGGAGATTATTTCAATTATTTAAGTAAATAAACATGGTTTTTGTTTACTTTTTTAAAAGGTTTTTAATCATAATCTTGCTCTAATATCACCTAAATACTATTAACTCGTGCAAGCTTGTTAAAATTACTACTTTAAAAATAATATATTTAGAATATTATTTATAAGTAGTCCTTTTACTCTGTCACATTGGCGTCCATCAACACCAGGCGATAACAAACACGTCTCATTATTGTTTATGCTCCAAATAACAGTCTAGTGTTTAATAGCAGCGTTTTACCCTGAAATAAAACGCTTATTAAATACTTACTTTATTTGGAGCATAACTTTTATTCCTGCCTGGTGAAATTTCGACCCAATGATCATAGTTAAGCGGGAAGCTTCCCACTTCCTGCCTGGTGATGGCGCCAAGATAGACAGAGAAAGCAACACTTTGGAAAGACAAGGAGGTAAGATCTAGCGGAAAACGGAAGTGCCTATCTCATTATTGTTTATGCTCCAAATAAAGTAAGTATTTAATAAGCGTTTTATTTCAGGGTAAAACGCTGCTATTGTTGTTGCCTTACTTTAGTCATAGATTGTGTAAGGTAACTAGAGTGAGTAGTAATTACATGACTCACGAGTAACATATTTTTTTTGAAGAAATTATAAGATACTCTCAGTAGGTAAATAATCGGTAGTTTATTTACCCTTCAGTAGAAGCGTAAATAAACTACAGTTCGTCGTAGTGGTAGTTAGTAACTACCACTACGATGGATATAATGAACGATGTTTTTCTTCGCAATATTATTAACTGTAATATTTAATTAATACATATAGCACCTATCTGTAGTTACAAAATACCTATTTGAGGTCACAAGTATCTCACAGCGACAATAACAACTCTGATTCTTTCGATTACAAAACATCCAATTTGTCGCATAAAAAAATATACTTCACAACCGCCATTTTTATACTAAAGTCAAATAATATATTTTGTAGAATACTCACCGCAGTCCGTATAAAATTTAGCCTGCGCACTAGCCAGTAACAACACAGATAAGAAATAAAACAACATGGCGTATATTTTGCGCGCTAACGTGTATATGACTCGCGCATCGGCTACTGACTGGGCGGATGGGCTATGCTCTGTGACCTTTGTGTTGTCTTTATAATGCGCGTGCGCCAGTCAAAGATTATTTATTTTTTTGTTTATACCTATTTCGTACATATAAAACATATTTAGCAAAGTTATGTTCAGTGTTTAATCTTATAATTCCGTATAAGTAGTCTTGAATAAATGCAAAGCCATAACTAGTATTTTTGTACAAATTCGGTGAAATGAATTCAAATTAAGTGAATGGCCTTAAGTTATATTGAATCAAATTATGTAATAGTTTTAATAATTTTATTATTTTACATACTACTTGCTATTTACATACTTAATAAATACCTACTGAGAATATTTTGGAAGAGACTTACTACCACCTGTATAATGTAAGTGTGCGTAATATATATAGAATATTCTATGAACCTAAAAGCCTGTGTTATATCAACGTATTGCAAATTAAAATTATAGAAGAAAATAATAAGTACAAAACGCAAACTAATACAGACTGCCTGCTCTACGCTGTTAAGTCTATGACGCAGACCGGAAGCGCGTTGTAATCGCGCGGCGTTTCAGGAAAATCGGATTACACATGGCGCGAATATCTATTGCCGATTACTACAAAAAAAAATGTTACTTTGTCTAATGGAAATTATTCGTTTATTTTGGTATTATATGTCATGCGGTCACGCTTCAGTTAAATAACATAATCTACAGCGTAGATACACATATTAGGCTGTGGTGTTTTAGTAGTTGCGACAGAAAAAAAACACCTCTGCGAATATCTGCTATATTACAATACAGCTGAAAACGAAGTGTCAAGTGTCAGATTTGACAAGTCTACACGATTTTGATCTCTATTGTATCAGTGCACAGTTCTATTTACAGAGCTGTTTTTACAGGAATGCTCGTGGGAACGTAGCTTTAGGCTCTAGAAATCAAGCAGACTAATCGTTTCGCTAATACTATGTATATGTCACCGTAAAATTGTAAAAACCCGTTAGATTGTAATATTACTAGACATATTATAATATGCTGACAGATTGTCAAATACAAATTTCTCCATACAATTGTACGCATTATTTTTCGATAAAATTATTATTATGAACAAGCAAACAAATATGGCGGCGCGGGGCACATACCGTATAACCAATCGGCACGGTAAATATTACAAATTACAATATAACGAAAAATAATGCGTACAATTGTATGGAAAAATTTGTATTTGACAATCTGTCAGCATATTATAATATCTCTAGTAATATTACAATCTAACGGTTTTTACAATTTTACGGTGACATATACACGTAACGGTAACAGGTTTTCCTGTACAGGTAAACTGGAGCGTGTTGCAAGTCTGTTCCATATCGTGTTGCTGTGCAGGTTTCCATATAGCTCAAGCATACGTACCTTACAGGTACTCTGTGCAGAAAAACCTAACAGGAACAGCATTACGTGTTTGGCTTACTTAGGCGATTTCTGCCAGCCATAAACACGCAACACCAGACGAGTGACAATCTTGTTGCGTCTTTAGTATCCAAACTTTCTTACATAACAACAACACATCCCATCAAATCCTTTAGTCAAGAATTCAAGATGCATTCGTTAATTTCGACGACGAAGTTCGAAATCAAAAATGTATGGGATTTGACATAAGTCATCGCTAAGTGACATGTCGCTCGCGATGCCTAAGTCAGATCCTTCTGTTTTCTAACTTCGAAATTAACGAATGCATCTTGACCAAAGGCCCTGTTTCGTGAGTCACGGGTGTCGATTGCACTCAATTGCTTACCATCAAACGTTTCGTCTACTCGTCTTATTTCACAAAAGGCGTTATTAAATGAGAGAATGTCACCATTAAAAGGAAGTCTCTAGTTAAAACACGAGGATGCTACGGAGATAATATCTAATTGCTTTATTAGGTACTCAAACGGCGAATTCTCAAGATTTCGTAGAAATGTATGCGTGGGTAGGGTGAAGTGACGTTGAAGTGCAAATGAATATTAAGCCTATTTACTTCTCTGTTTTTCAAAATCACAGAATTAACATAGTACGTCAAATATGTCTATTTCGCAATAGGGGTACTGATAGCAGGAACTATTTAGTAATATGTGTTGATAGACCGAGACCACTAAACTCCATAGGGGTAGGCAGATACCACCGAGCCCGATAGAGGTAGGCACTAGGCAGAGTGCACCGAGCCCCGTAGGGATATGCTGACACCACCGAGGCCCATAGGGGTAGGCACTAGGCAGAGTGTACCGAGCCCGTAGGGATAGGCAGACACCACCGAGCCCCACAGGGGTAGGCACTAGGCAGAGTGCACCGAGCCCGTAGGGATAGGCAGACACCATCGTGCCCCACAGGGGTAGGCTAGTGCCTACCCCTGTGGGGCACTATGGTGGGGCCTAGTGGCCAGAGCCCGTAGGGATATGCAGACACCACCGAGCATCATAAGAGTAGGCAGAAACCTATATAAGAATAGGCAGAGGTCGCGTACAAAAACTGTAGCCCACTTCTTGCCGGAACCCTTACGTGACGTGGGTAAAGAACCACGTCATCCCCGTAAATAAGGGAGCTTATTCAATTTCGAACTCAATTTTTCTCAAGACTGATTGCGCTTACTAAACCTGATCCGCCTCACTACCAGTGGCGTGGTGTTCCTATAACACTATTCCTATGAGCTTCACTTACCACTTACCTTTTGAAGTCCCTCGTCCAAACCCCTACTTATTATACAGGCTACGGTTTCTATGAAGAAGAACCAGTCAGGCCACTGCTCATTACAACGTATTATTGTAGTGAGAGCAGCTAGGTATAGTTAATTCGCTTTAGGTTAGCAGTGAGTCATCAGTGACAAAAGTGAGATTCTGAAGTTAAAGATTATACCTACATTGTATTTGTAGAAATACTATCTAAACTAGATTATTATTAAACACTATTACTTGTATAATTAGATTACCTAATACCTACCTATTATTATGAAACCGAACTTTACGCCCCCAGAGTCATATTTTTGCCCATAATATAGCAGCAATATTGTTTGGTTACGAGTGACCATAATGTTGGTATTTGTGGTATAATAAAACAAGAATTTTATCATATTAATTAACTTTAGGGTCAGATCAGTGACGCTACGCGGAGGTGCATTTTTAAGATAGCTATTCAAAACTGAACTTTATTTACCACACAAAAAGATACAAGTTTCATATGACATCTCACACAGTCATACACTGCACAAGCACGCGGTGTAATCTGAACCTTAATTCTCGTATTTAAAGTAGACAATTTAAAGAGTCAATTTTACTTTGTTTGGATTGAAAGTGTAGCGACATGTTACCGTGAACGGATTTTATGACGTTTCGACTAATGAGAGAGCGTTTCACGTTGGTTTAACGTTCATAAAAACACCGTTTGGGAGTAATAATAATAACTCCCACACCAATCTCGGTGACGGTGGCCGGTTTCATTGAAACCCGGCCAGTTACGCAGGAGTGATTTTATAGTGCCCAAGTGTGTGCGCAGTACACAAGAGCACTCTCTCTTCCTTTTACTCTCGTAACCCAGTGGGACGGATGACCGACACGACTGGCGAGAGATCAGGCGCAGGACCGACTTTTTACATGCCCAACCGACGCATGGATCATCTTTCTTGTCAGACAATCAGGTGATCAGCCTGCATTGTCCTAACCAAACTTGGAAACAACATTTTTTGTTGTTCCCTTGTCGAACCCACGACCTCCGAGTCGAGAGTCAATGCTCGAACCACTAGATCACGGAGGCTGTTGGGAGTATAAGCGTATCGGGACTTGATTGTAATTGTATTAATGCAGGTTTTATTTAGCAGAATTACCCCTCTGATAAACTCTTACAATTCAACGTCTTCGTGCTTGTGTAATGAAATAAGGTCAATTTTGAATAGCTATCTTAAAAATGCAGCGCTGTGTCGCGTATCGTTTTGTTTCGGTGTGAATTGACCCTTAGACTTTGAATGTCTTTGAGCTTTGAAATAAAATATTTGGAAGACAAACTGACAGAAATCGTAATATAATTTGTCATTGTACGAAGTTACAATTAATGGACAATGAATGTCACCTTATTCCGAATATTAATATAGCGGTATCGGTTTCCTATTAAATTTAGACTTAAATGTTTATTGCCCCCTATAATTAGACACGACGAGGTTACCCGACGACCCGACGAAAACCGAGGGTTGTTGTAAGTTTTACGTGTCCGTCTGTCTGAGTCTGTGGCATTGTAGGTCCCAAAAAGACAAAGCGATTTTTGAGACTTACAACATTGTTTTTTGTTTTAAAGCTAACATGATTGAGAGTGTTATTAGATCCTCATCATCAGCTCACTCATATCTTGACAATTTGGGGGTTTTTCAAAGGATTTATAAAAGCCAGAATCGTGGTCACCGTGAAGGAAAAGTTGATTATTCAGCTATAAGTCGTTTGTGTTCTCAGATAATGTCCACACATTAATTTGGTGATGACCCTTACCTGATATTAGGGTTGTCCACACGTACATTTTTATATTTGCAAAAAAAAACAAAAACAAAAGATAAGTTGAGCTTAAAGGCTCCCACAGACGAGAGGCCGATCGTTTCAGTTAGAACTGACGTCAGTTCGGCCTGAACGGATTCGAGCACACACACGGAAAAAATCGCATCCAACCCAATTTACGTCAGTTCGGCCTGATCTGATTCGGGCCCACACACGGAACAGTCGCATCAGTCCATTCTGGTTTGCCGCGCGCTACGGTCGTGTTTATCAATTTTGTATTTAAACACCGCGAAAACTCATACAACGCTTGTACACGATACACGCCCGCACGGCCGCGGCTCGGGCAAGAAATGAAGCGATTTGTCCACACACGGTCAGGACAGGCCGCGCGTTCAGGCCGCTCGGTCAGGCCAGAATTAATGTTGCCAACTTAGTTATTTTACAAAATTTTACTAAATTTATTCCCTCCTTGGTAGAAAATTAGTTATTAGTAGTGTTTTAGTAGGAAAGAGCCAGACAGTAATCATATGCAAAATGGCCTGGGTTAAACACAAAAAAAAACCTATCATTATAATACATTCGCCGTAATTTTCTTAAAACTACCCGTTTAATTACTATATACGTAATATTTGCTAGTATATTTTAATTTAATGGTAAAATTTATAGTAAAATTCAATGAATGAAAAAAAATTAATATAACAAAACCTAAAATGCAATGGTTTTTGGGGGGCTTCAGGAATTCATAAGTAGCTTCTTTAGTAGTTATTTAGTACTTTTTACTAGAATTCAATACGAGTTTAGTAGTTTCACAAAAACAGAGCTGGCAACACTGGAACGAATCGCTTCAGTCCGTACGGCCGACTGACGCGATCTCGAAATTGCACACAGACGATACGATTTTGCATCCGTTCAGGCCGAACTGAAGGCAGACCGGATCATGTATGGGGCCCCTTAGGTAGACTCTACAGACGCTCGATGCAGCGGCCTTATAGACATTGTACTATGGACATAGAAAATAATAAATAATAAACCCAATTGCTAGCACTGTACCAAATTATCGCGACCCGAACAAATAGAATTATAAGCTTTGCACTAATTAATTTTTGTTTCCACTTATTAAAATCAAAAACTTAATGTTTCTGGAATCTACTGCCGGCGACACTATACTTTAAACTATAAAGTATTTTCCTCTGTTAAATTTGGACCATTTTTAAAGTGCTGGTAATTAGTGCTCTCACCCTACATTAAAACTTTTGCAATGTGAAATTCATTATAATTGGAAATTGAAATTAACGTAGCAAACATACTTTATAATTGTTTTGTTCAGAATATTTTTGCATGGCACAGGCATTGATGAACTTTAAACAAAGTGTTAAACTATCGACCATCCGGAAGTTAATAAAATGTTAATTCCTACATAAAATGTCAATTAAGTCTTGAATTAAGAGGTGACTCCAAATTTTAATTAAATGGTATATGTGCCATCAAATATAAACATTTAAAATGTCAATTATTATTATTATTACTATCCTTATTATTACTTACTATTTTACTATCGAAAAGGCTATATTAGTCAAAATTTAAGCTACATAATAGGAGAAAAAAAAGATCATTACACGTTTACTCAAAATAATATGATCAATTGACAAATCGTATGTAGCCTTTGTTTGTCTGGAAGTGGAACCCGTTCTTCAAGTTAAATTGTTGTAGTTAAACTAAAAAGCTTATAGTTTATCTTTTTTGAGGCAACCCTACGTACAATTTGAAGCTGGGGTCACTCGGGTACAATAATGAATGAAAAGAATAGAGGGGGGAGAGTGGGTGGCGGACGGCGGTGAATATATTATAATCCTAAATAAAATATGCATTTTGCCAAATAACAAGGTGAGAGTGTTTGTAAGGAACACTTAAGATACTTCTTATTTCCTCCCATAAATGTGTTGGCAAGGCCGGTTCTCCTTTATAGGAAGCTTAGCCTGCTTAGTAGATAGGGATTTAGATGAGGGTCTTCAAAAGGTAAGTGGTAAGTGAAGACGGTAAAATGGAAGCCCATGCCACTTCTGGAAATAATTATCTTTTTGCATTGAAATAAGACCTATCCCAAAACCCAGGACATGTTTGCCTAAGTCTGGAAGTTAGTTTTTTATGAACTATCAAGAGATCTAATTCATAGGCAGTTAGAGTGTTCTCATGATTTGTTTTATTATAACGGCGACATGCGGTCACAATATTATGTCGTTATTTTGATATCATAATAATGCTTACCTTTATTATAAATGTAAAAGTTTGTGAGGATGGATAGATGGATGGATAATATGGATGATATTTGTTATTCTTTCATGCAAAAGCTACTGAACAGATTTCGTTGAAATTTGGTATGTGTGACAACGTAGAGCCTTGTTCTAAGGGCGCAACTATAAGGCCTACGGCGTAGACTGTTCGTAGCACTCGTAGCAAAAAGTACTTTCTTCTATAATATACTTTTATTTTACTGTTTTCTTTTTTTTTTAAGGTTGTAGAAAATATATTTATATGCCAATACAATACACTAATGTAGCCAAAGATAATGTAGCACGAAACCCGTTTTAACTTCTTTATTAGGCATCTAAACCAAAAATAAAATTGGTACACTAAAGAAATCTCAAATTGAATTTTATATTCGATTTTAATAAAATATCAAAAATGTAATAAACAGATTTAAGCATGTGTAAAGAAGTGTGCCCCAAGGTGTGATCTTGGGTACGCAGATTATTCATTTTCATACATATTTTATACGCATAGGTAAAAACTGCGTGGATTTAGTGAATTTATTTAGCTAATATAATATAGATTTATAATATTTTTTATTTTTATTGACTTAATACAATTTGATATACTTACTAGCTTTCACCTAAGTACAGTGTCCCACGGGAACACCGTACTTTTTTGTTAAAAAAGTAGCCCATGAGTTAATCTAAAGCTATTAAAAAAGTGTTAATCTAAAGCTAATCTAAAACTATTGTCATGCCGAATTTCATGAAAATCTGTTTAGTACTATTTGCGTGAAATAGTCAAAAACATCCGTCCATCCTCCTAAAAAAAATTCGCATCATAATAGGATGTAGATTTAGATTAATATAATAATAATATCTATGGACGCTTCACACCACGTCAATCTGATCCCGTGGTAAGTTCTCGAAGAACTTGTGTTACGGGTACCAGACAACGGAAATATATTTAATACTTTTATACTATACATACACATATTTAAGATTTTTATTATATTATACACATATTTAATACACATCCATGACCCAGGAACACAGAAAACTTTTTGTTCCTTCGGCGGGATTTGAACCCGCGACCCCCGGCTTGAGCGCCAACACGCTCATCCAACTGAGCCACAGAGGTCGTCTATTTTATATACTTAATTTTTATATACTTAATAGATTAAGTTTATATACTTTAGTACAACTTTCGGAATATTATACCAGAACCTCAAATCTCGTATTTAACTTAGACTTCCAATTAATTTCAACGAATTATAAATTAATTGTCTTGATATCATAAAGTGATTGTTGGCGTTTGGATCAATCGAAACGAGTTAGATGTTGGTTTGACGTTTATGAGAATACCATTTTGCTGTTTTAACATATCGAGACCTCAGAGTAGAGATAATATTATATATACTTACTATCTTTCTCCCGTGGCTGCTCCTGCGTAAATATCCCATGGGAATACATACATGTAATTTCATCGAAGATCCATCCATCCATCCATTTCGATCCTTACATACTTTCACATTTATAATAGCAGCAGCAGGACGTACAGATAAACAGCTTTCATAGAACGATCCAAATTTGAAAATTTCTACGTCCCCTTCAACGGCCCAAAATTTTTCCACACAATCGTGGACACACCGTGTGCTTGTAGTAGTACAATTGAAAGCTAACTATGTAACTGTTTATCTGTTCCTCTTTCGTTAATCTGTGTCGAAATTGCATCGAGACTGCATCGAAACTGTATTATATTATTTATTGTAAGATTTAACCTCAAATAAAAAACCAAGATAGCGCATGGCGTTTGTTTGAAGTGAAGCCTAAAAAACTACGCTACTTCAATTTTACACACGCGCTCACGCACACACTAGCAAAAAAGTACTTTACTATTTGTCAGTATAGATTAGTCGTCGCGACGACTCGTTCGATACTGTCGAAAAGTAGCGTACTTTTTTGCTTGTGTGTGCGTGAGCGCGTGTGTAAAATTGAAGTAGCGTAGTTTTTTAGGCTTCACTTCAAACAAACGCCATGCGCTATCTTGGTTTTTTATTTGATCTGAGGATTTAACTAGCAGAAGGTTTTGTTTATCCTTATCCTAAGGTACCTATCTACTACGTAAAGTTTGTAAGTTTACAAATCAATTTTTGCGAGTAAGTAAATAGACATGCTAAAGATACTCCTGTTTGATGAAAAACTTTTTTTGCGTAGGTACCTTTAGTTTTAGTGAAATATTTTGGCATAAAGCATTCATTACTATTATATATATATATATATATATATATATATAATATATATATATATATATATATATATATATATATATATATATATATATATATATACGTCTATTTCTCTAAATACTTACACGGAAACAGGTAAAAGTCCTTGTAACTTACAATGAAATAAAACACAAAATATCAACATTTCCAATTTAAAACGGGTATTTAATTAATGGCGTTTAAATTTTTAAAACGGCTAAATAATTGCCCGGATCAGGGTAAACAAACAAACCTTTCACGTCCTAAATAACCGCCCAGGGAAATTAAACGAAGAAGGTGGTGGTTCTGCTTACACTGCGAAATAAATACTGTGATGTTAGGATATTTTTAACTCAGATTAATAACTCTAACTAGCATGGACTAACTAATCTAACTAACAGGAAGAGACATATATCGTTCTTTATTCTTATTACGGCATGCTGATGGGGAAGAAAGAGATGTATAAGTTAGGACCACATGCCAAATTCTTATAGGTGTTCAATGTTATTGTTGAAGATTATCGTAAACAAAAAAAAAATATCTTTGGACGCTTCCACGCCACGTCAATCTGGTTCTGTACTAAGTATCCGAAGAACTTGTATCAGTATCTACTTTTATACTATAAACATTGAACATATACTATACAAATATTTAATACACATCCAAGACTTAAGAACACTGAGAAACTTTTGTTTCTGTCCCTTCGGCGGGATTCGAACCGCGACCTCCGGCTTAAGCACCGACGCGCTAACCACTGAGCCACAGAGGACGTCGAATGATGATAGTGAGGGGGAGTAGGGGAGGCCTAAGGGAAGGCCTAAAATAACTAACTACTTACTCCTACTACATAGATGCCTAATAACTCCTCTGATGTTATGGGTGTCCTCGAAAGCCACCCATAATATCAGAGGCTACTATTAGACGAGTCATCTGCTCGTTAACGTTTCGTTTCATAAAATTACGCATCCTACAATAACGAACACTTCGCGCCCCACGTCGAAGAAAACACGTGTTCAGTGTTAGTTTATTATAACAATACAGATATAATATATAGTAATATGTATGTTAGTTTATAAAGTATTTATAATATAGGTCTATTCTATGCAGCCTGAAGTAAAGAGTATTTAATTTAATAACCTAGATAAACAATGTTCTATGTATTTTACTAAATCATGCCTTATATTCTTAACGTCTGTTCTATAGGTAGCTCGGAACATTCAATAATTTCTTCGACAACATTCAGCGTCCCGTGTATCAAGAGATGACCTCTGTGGCTCAGTGGTTGAGCGTCTTGGTGCTGAAGCCAGTTGATCGCGGGAAAAAAAACAAACAATACAAAAAGTTTTTCTGTGTTCCTAGGCCATGGATATTGGATGTGTTAATACACATAATATGTGTATAATATAGTAACAATCTTAAATATGTGTAATGTGTATAGTATAAAAATATTAAATATGTTAACTTACCGCGGGACCAGATTGACGTGGTGTGAGGCGTCCATAGATATTATTATTATTATCAAGAGACAACTGACAAGATGCCTGACAAAGGCGTGTACCAATACCGATCTCCAATTGAACCAATTCCACTAACTGGCAAATGGATATCACTTCCTCATTGCCGACCCTCATTATGTTGTGCTAGTTTAGGCGAACGAGCGGAGCGCCTGATGGTAGGTGATAGCTCGCAACCAAACCATATCCCCCTTATTAATCGAAATATTTACACCATGAACACGATAATCAATGGATTATCGTGTTCATGGTGTAAATATTTCGATTTTTAAAAGTATCAAACGAATACAGCAAAATGTTGCTGTATTCGTTTGATACTTTTAAAAATCCACTTTATAGAAAAAGCTACACGGATTAGCGTATCCGTGGTATATTTATATTAATAAGGGGGTAAAGGTTTTACAGAAGTGTTACTGGTCTTTTCGGTGTGATAGTTAACCTTTTTAACCCCCGACACAAAAAGAGGGGTGTTATAAGTTTAACGTGTCTTTGTATCTGTCTGTCGTATCGTAGCTCCCAAACGGACAAACCGATTTTCATTTTGTTTTTTTTTGTGTCATAGATAATTCTTTTACTACAAAATTTGCTTTTGAGACTCTCAAACGGTATTTTAAGTGAAAATTTCAATTGTCAAGCTATCACGGCCACGGTGTCAGACACACAGACATACGGACAGACAGACAGACAGCGAAGTCCTGTTTTTACCCATTGGGTACGTAACCCTAAATACAGACGTAAAAAAATTTGTTTGCAAACGTATTTTTTGTAAGTACAACCACTAACATTTGTGAAGGTTATCTTTGCAAAACTGTAGTAAATTGGGTAATAGGGTAATCACACCTACCCAATACTCACAATGCTAACGAGAACTTAATCGTGATATAATATACGATTGTTATATTCAACTATATTATAATTTTTCCCGTAAAACGAATATAATAGAGTATACGGAAAATAACAAAAATAATGGATGGCGTGTTTTTGTACTCTATAATATTGTGCAGAGACATATTTTGTTACATAAAAATTATATTTCAGCTCATTAGGTAACTGTTTTGCTTTGTCATATCGTCTATGTCTTATTTAAAAGGATTGTTGACTGATGTTTTTATTGCTTAAATGAAAATAAGATTAAAAACAGTTTTAAAAAAACAATATTTCCAAAGGTACAGTTATTTGTTTATAGAATTTCTCAAGTCTAGTGAACACGATCCTAATAATAATAATAACACCATAAAATTACGCAGAAGTAATTTTTATAGTGCCCAAGTGTGTGAGCAGTACACAAGAGCACTCTCTCTTCCTTTACTCTCATAATCCAGTGGGACAGATATCCGACACGACTGACGATAGAACAGGCGCAGGTCCGACTTTTTACATGCCCATTCGACGGATGGATCATCTTTCTTGTCAGACAATCAGGTGATCAGCCTGCATTGTCCTAACCGAACTTGGAAACAACATTTTTTGTTGTTCCAATACGGGAATCGAACCCACGACCTCCGAGTCAAGAGCCAATGCTCTAGCCTCTAACCACCAGACCACGGAGGCTGTTACACGATCCTATCAATATTATAGACGACGACGAGGCATGTTGAGGCAAAAAGTGTCTCCAGTTAAATTAACCTACTTTTGAGATTTTGTGGCCATTTTGATATTCGAAGTATGGTGAAAACCAAGATGGAAGATATTTTGTCCTGTCAAATGTACGTCATAGGCCATAGGCTATTTTGAGTTTTTAAATATTTAGATCCGATTATTTAGATTTAGAATATTTACGTTCAAAAGTATCTTATTGAATGTTGTTTTATATGATTATATAATATAATCTAATGATGTAGGTTTTTTATAGCAAACAAATTTGAACCCTTTTTTTTGTAATAGTTATGTACAATACGGCCGATGTATCTTGGCGAGTGTGAACTTCGCGCAGAAGGTTGCGCACTAACTGTTTCTAAGTGTTTTCGTATTTATTTTATTTGTACTAATTGGTCAACTGTATTAGGGAAATTGTATTAGTACATAGGTATATAAAAATAATACAATAACAGTTTTCTTCACGAGTTGTACATGCGCTAAAGTTCGCAGAGCCTATGTTCAGACCAGTCAAGATACAGCGGCCGTAGTGTATATTTAGATGTACCTATCTCATAACAAAATATAAAATGGCTCACTTTAATTGGTTAATGTGAACACTTATGCGTCATCGCCCAATGGTTAATTTTTGACATAGACAAGTACGCATCATTCAATGTATTATCGACGCGAATATATAATATAATGTCTCCGAAAATCAATTACGGATACTTCGGGCATACGATCCACTGCTTATGTAAAGACGTTGGGGCAAAAAAATATTTGTCATACTCAAACTAAAAAATCATCTCATGTGTGGGCGACTCTCCGCAAAACGTGAACTCGCCGTAACAACGAATTTTTTTTAGTATTACAATTATTTCTCTGCTTAAACGTAGCTTATGTAAAGTAGTTTGCTTAAACGTAGTTTATGTAAAGCAAGTAAGCAATAGATTATATTATGCCCTAAATATCCGTTATTGATTTTACCGAACCTTAATATATACTATAGTGAATAAGAATCGGGGATATGCATCATCATCATTACACACTGACGATTCTCTATAAATCCTTCACTGGTTCGAACGTTCGAATGATTTTTCATCGTTTCATACAAAAGATTCGATCGAAAAACGAATCTTTTGTACTTATATTATGTAGTTTGTATTTATTATTTTCACACAGATTGCGACCCCCTTTTAATACAAACTCGACCCCCCCAAGGGTCGCCACCCACCGGTTGAGAAACGATGGTTTATAGGTAGTATGTATCTATTAAAACGAAATAAGAATATTTTTTTAAGTCAGAACGAATAATTTGAGTAGAGAAATAAAATTCAGCATTTACACATTCTTTATTCATGATAAGTATTCAATATTAACAATTAAAATAATTAATTTATAATAGTTAACATGCATTGAGTCAAATATACGTTTGCCAAATATATTCTCAATATATTACACTAATTTGATATGTAATTAATAAGTACTTAATTAAATTAGTAAATGAATAGTATCGTAACTTGATTATAACTGTCAATATTTTATGTTCCAAAAATGAATACAAGGTAGTATCAAAAACAGTTTTGAGTTTAAAATGTTGATAGTGATCATTTTTCACTTAAATGCATTCTCAGTCAATTAAATAGGTATTAGGTATCTAAGTTGATAGAGATCTTGAGCATTTTACATCTAAAAAAATAAAATAGGAACTTATAAAATGCATTTATTTTACGTTAAATATAAAAAATAAGCGCATTATTTAAAAACATTTATTTTTAGCTTAAATCTTCAGATAAAATCACAAATAAATAATGTCCTAATAATATTTGGCTTTATTTATTAACACTTATTTTTTTACACATCAGTATAGTTTATTCTAGAACAAATATTTATATTAAAGACAATTTTATTTAGACAAGTTCGTGTAGAAGATAAAAAATTATCTATAATCCAGCTTATTCAACATAACAAGGAAATGTTAAAGTGTTCAGCTGATTAACATTATTTATTTAAGATACATAGGTAATAGGTAATAGGTAATATAATTAAATACTATAATGTTATGTAAAAGATAAGAAATAGGACATTTAATTAAGTACATTTTTTTTCTAAGTCTAATAATTTTAATGTCGCCGAAGTTTGGCAGTTTGTTTTACATTTTTTATCCAGAATTTCATGTTAAAATAGATTAGGCCAAAATACATTGATAACATCAATAATTATAATTAAACATCTTAATCATTGGATGTTTAGTTTTACGTTCTAAATTGTACAATTGTTCTAGCTTTCGAAAATTGTCTATACATTTATGATAGTCTATGGCCAGTTGAGTGCAGATTAAAAAAAGCAATTCTATTTCCGAATTCAAAAGTTGCGCGGGGCATTCCGCGTTGGCGGGAGGTCTGTAGACTTTCCGGTCTTTTTGGTCTTCTCGGTCGTCTCGGTCTACTGGTCTACCGGCCGAGGCCGGTCCACAGCAGTCCTGGATCATGGTGGTTTGCGCCCGGGTAGCCATACGCCTCCAAATCCGATCTGCGGTTGTAAGATCTACGTACAAATAGTTTTTGTGAAATATGATTGGTGGAATGTTTTATTCACAATGATGATATAAAAGCATTATCGCCATAAATATGAACAAAAAAAAAATATATTTACAGCCGAACGTATAACCGCCTCCTTTTTTTGGAAGTCGTTAAAAAATTAGCATATCTTCAGTGCAGAAAAGGTTAAAAGCGAGTACTTATTTACATATTTTGTGAGTTGTGTATGATTCTTTAACACGTTGCATTGCGATAAGCGGAGTGGGTCAAGACAGTGTCAAAAAGCCAAACAGCGACTTGATACGTGGTAGAGCCATGCTTCGGCACGAATGGGCCGGCTCGACCGGAGAAATACCACGGGCTCACAGAAAACCGGCGTGAAACAGCGTTTTCGCTGTGTTTCGCCGAGTGAGTGAGTTTACCGGAGGCCCAATCCCCTACCCTATTCCCTTCCCTACCCTCCCCTATTACCCTATTCCCTCTTAAAAGGCCGGCAACGCACTTGCAGCTCTTCTGATGCTGCGAGTGTCCATGGGCGACGGAAGTTGCTTTCCATCAGGTGACCCGTTTGCTCTTTTGCCCCCTTATTTCATTAAAAAAAAAAACATAACTAATGGCGTTCTCACAAAAACTCATCAAAAACTCCCCCGGGGCTGGGTAGTGGGTAGTATGAATAAGGAAATAGCCGAATGAATATATAGCTAGGGTGCTATTAAACTTTTTATTTTTAAAACCAGCCAAGGATTTGGCTTCTTCGACTACTGCTTTTATTGAGCAGAATACTAGTACTAGTAGTATTAACGAATTGGAATATGTTCCAAATTCTTATTTAAATTAGATAATAAGACAATGGAGGATGTCTCTTGCAGAAATAAGATAAGTTTAAATGTACAAAATCCTACCATAAAAAATGTATTAAATTATAATAAAACTTCTGTGATTAACCTGGTGCATCAAAATTTACAAGGAATGGTAGGTAAAGAACTTGAAATTGAGTTATTTTTAAATGAATTTAATGTTGACATTATTTGTATATCGGAACATTGGTTCAGACAACATGAACTCATTTTCAATTTTAATGATCACCAGTTAGCAAGTTCGTTCAGTAGAGAAAATGCCATTAGAGGTGGCTCTTTATTATTAATTAGAAAAAATTTGAAATTCAAGGAACGCAAAGATGTCGTGAGCCTCTCAACTGAGCGAATTATTGAAGTAGCTTGCATAGAGTTGAGTCAACTTATTATTGTAAGCGTATACAGGCCTCCATCAGGGTTATACGATTCATTTGAACAAACTATGGAACAAGTATTGTCAAAAATATGTGCATCTAACAAAAAAGTTATTATATGTGGCGATTTTAATATAAATTTATTAGATTTTAACTCCACAACTGTTAGATTCACATCTTTGCTTAAATCGTATAACCTCTTTAATTTATTTCTTGAACCGACAAGAGTGTGTGACACAACTGCTACTTGTATCGATAACATTTTCACGAATATTACTCCATGTAAAAAAGAAATAATTAATAAGCTCAGTTCTGATCACTGTGGACAGTTAGCTTCTTTTAATATTAATTATGACCGTAACCAAAAGGAAGAGTTTGTGTTTATTCCTGTGAATACAAAACGTATTGAGAAATTTAGAAATAATTTAAGTACAAATATTCAATTATTGGTTGGGTCAAATAGCTCAGATGAAGGTTTTAGTAAATTGTTTAAGGTAATAAGAACCCAATTTAATTCAGTATTTACAACTAAAACGGTTAGAAATTGTAAGAAAAAAAGTAACTTTATTGAATGGGCAACTGCAGGAATTAAAATTAGCAGGCAAAGACTATATGAATTATATGCTGAAAAAAGTATCAATAATAATGAAACATTTAAAACATATGTTAAAAACTATTAAAAAACCTTCAAAAAAGTATGTAAAGCTGCTAAGGCTCTTTATATAAAGAATAAAATTAAATATTCTAAAAATAAAATTAAAACTACATGGAAGGTAATAGCTGGTGAGACTGGAAACGTCACCTGTCGTAGCCCTGAATTTGAACTTTATTTTGAAAAAAAAAAAAAATACTACTGATTTTTTTTTTTTTTAATTCTTTATTTTTTATAGAGAGTTTGGTACAATTTAGACCATGTCACTCTCGTAGATTGCCATTTATTTAACTACTACACATCGTAATATAATATATATTAATGCTTAAGCTCTAACATTCAAGCCTCTTAAAACTAATTTATACAAAGAAATTGCTTCATTAGATAAAGGGGTGGACAAATATGGAAAGAAAACACCTACTTCATTGATATTTAAATCTAGATGGTAAAAGATTTCCCGTCTAGCTGCTTCGTTCCGGACACACTCCATCAATATGTGTTGGACATCTTCTATTTTATCACACTCAGAGCAATTAGGAGACGTTACCTTCTTTAATAAAAATGCAAATTTATTTAGAGGAATATGTCCAGAACGCAACCTTAATGCTACTGTAATATATTGTCTGCTCAAAGAACCCCCAAACCAAGGTATTTTAAGTGGTGACGGTTGAATTATTTTGTACCATATGCCTTTTGTCACAGATGTGAGGTCAAAATAATCTTGCCAGGTTTTATATGATAAATTTTTCATGTATGGAATATAGTTAGTAAAGTGAGGATAGATATCAGAAATCAATCCATTACTTATGGCTTCTTTTGCTAAACAATCTGCCTTATCATTTCCCTCAAGACCTATATGTGAAGGAACCCACTGGAATGTTACTATTTTGTCTTGTATTTTAAGTTTTTGTATTAGATCTAAAATTTGATAGGCTGTCGCTGTTCCTCGAAAATTCGAGGTACAGCGAGCCAAGTGCTGTAGTGCGCTTCGGGAATCACTCAAGATAACAAAATTTACAAAATTAATTGATTCTATATAACGTAGGGCTTCCTGAATGCCAGCTAATTCGGCCTCCATAATACAAAGTGATTTATTCAATTTCAACTTAACTGACGTATTGGCTTGAGGGTCAAATACAGCAGCACCTACTCCCGAAGCATCTTTAGAACCGTCACAATAAATCTTGTAAAAATTGAGAAACTGATTTGAAAGTAAATCTATACATCTGTTTTTTAAATAATCCTTATCAATTAATCTCTTTGGTTGATCAATATCTTTAATCTTTATATTTATACTCGAAGATAAATCCATACCAGTAATCCAATAATTAAGATTAAACATTTCTAAGCGGTTGATGTTCGGTATGTGATAATCCTTAAGATCATCCCACACAGTTGCTAATAGCGGTTTTCTTTTACGAGACCAATAATGACCACGACAAGTATCCCTAAGTTTAATTAAAATATCTGAATTATAATCACCGTCTAGATATTTCAATTTTAAAATAAACTTCCCAGCCAAGAAGAGTCTTCGAACAGACAAAGGTGGAATGGCTAGATCGCTCTGCATCACGTGAATAGGTGTACTTTTTATATAATGACCGATAATTCTTAGACTTTGGTTTTGCAATTTATCTAATTTATAAAGTATTGATTTGGCACTGTTGTCATAAAAATAGCTTGCATAATCGATTCGACTGCGAATTACACTCAAATAAAGTCTACGTAGTTGTAACGGATGTATTCCCCAGTTTGATCCGCTCAAAACCTTCAATATATCAAGAAACTTTGTAGCTTTTATATAAATCTCATTTATGTGCTTTCTCCACGTGAGTGAGCTATCCAGCCAAACCCCCAAGTATTTCACCATGCGGGCATTATTTAATTGTTGTCCATTTATCCTAATTTCAGCTACCTCTTCTCTACCACCTCTTTTGAATATGCATAAATTACTTTTTACGTTTGATATTGACATACCTATGTTATTTATAGTATCTTCAAAATAGTCAATAGCCTGTTGAAGATTTAATGCACTGTTATTAAGAATTCTATTGGAAGTATATATTATAAAATCATCAGCGTACTGAGAGACAAGAACGTTTTGAATATTATTACAAATTTCGGAGGTAGCGACGTTGAACAAAAGAGGAGAAAGAGGATCACCTTGTAAAATTCCTTTACTAGTGAGTCTAAAAATACAACCATTATTTAAAACAATAATTAGTTTTCGGTCTATTAAATATTGCCAGATATATCTACACAGGAGAGGTCCAACACCCATTCTATCTAATGTTTTAACTAAGTAAGTTATATCTACATTGTTATAGGCACTATCGATGTCAATAAAGCAAGCTAAAGTGGGAATTTTACTCGAAAAACCTATTTGTATACGAGAAATCAATCTAAAGAGAGCATCAAAGCATGAACGACTTTTTCTAAAACCTATAGTTTCTCTAGAAAAGTAGTTATTCTTTTCTAAGAACCATTCCAACCGATGAAAAAGAATATTATGGTAAGTTTTACAGACACAAGACATTAATGCAATAGGTCTAAAGATAGAATTACTGTTAGATTTAGGAATGGGAACAATTTTGACTTCTTTCCATTGATACGGAACAAACCCTAGATGTAAACAAAAATTGTAAATTTTAACTAAATGTACTTTACCGAGCAATGGTAGATTCTTGATCAATGAAAAGGTTACATTATCTATTCCTGGAGCAGAGTCTTTTGATTTTATACAATTGTTTAGTTCATGAAGGGAAATTGGCGACTGGATTGGCGATGAAGCTGCGGAAAATACGGGAATTGATGGAAAACGTAGTCTGGTGCTAGATTTTGTAACAATAGATTTGCATTGTTAGTATCTGGGTAAACTGTTGGAGATTTATAGCCTTTTAACCATTTCATCCGCTTCCACATATCACCGGCTGAAGTAGATCCATCTACAGAGTTACAAAATGTTTTCCATGCATCTGATTTTGCTTTCCGAATCATTTTCTGGGCTATAGATATTTTGTACTTCAGTAATTCGTAATTTTGGGGAGTAGCATTTCTTCTGAAATTTTTAAGTGCTAGTCTACGTTCGGCGACCGCTTGGGAGAGTTGTGCATTCCAATAAGGTTTTGCTGTAAATTTTTGACTAGGATTATTGTAAATTTTAATGTAAGGTATGTGTCTATCAGACGCTTCATTCAAAATATTCAAAAACCAGTTATAAGCTTTTTGAGGTTCGTTTGGCATATCCGAATTTTTTATTAAGTTTTCAATATGATCTGCATATGCGGACCAGTCTGCATTTTTCAAGTTACGTTTCTTAATAAAGTTGGGATCGAACGGAATGGTTGTAGAAAATTTTATTACATGATGGTCACTTCCGAGCGTTTCTCTAATGACTCGCCAATCAAACCTTAGAGATATGTTAGTTGACACCATAGTGATATCTGGAGATGATTCTTGAAGCCTTCCATTAACGAGTTTAACTCTAGTCAAAGATCCATCATTCAGAGTGCAGAAATTACTGTCAGATAAAGCGTCAAAAATTTGCATACCTCGTGAGTCAGTGCGATTAGACCAATTTGAGTGATGGCCGTTAAAATCTCCTGCCAGTATGGTATTGCTTTGAAACTTATTAAACATTTCTTCCCAGTCATTTTGATTCGTGCGCGCTGATGGGCAATAAACAGACACTACATTTCTAATAGTATCGCAATTAAGAATTTTTACATGAATAATTTCAATATTTTTATTAGTAAGTTGTAAAACACACTGTTGTGCTTTTAAAGAGTAATGCGTTAGAATGGCCACTCCTCCATAAGAGTCATGCCTGTCTTGGCGAAATACATTGTAGCCCGAAATTCTTAATTCACTGTTTGGTTCAAGCCATGTTTCACTTAATATCGCAATATGAACTTTTTCTTTAATCAATAGTTGTTCTAAACATATCTTTTTCAATCTTAAGCTTTGAGCATTCCATTGAATAATGTTTATATAGTTAACTTTGTTTATACTACTATCCATTATGTAAAAATAAATTAAATAAGTTTTCAATCACTTTCAAATCTGATAAATATGAGCTTACAAGAGTAACAAACCATTCTAACAAAAATGTTCCTGCTAATTTGAGCTTATTTTCTAGGGTATCATTTTTTTTCAAAATTATGTACTGCAATTTAAATAACAAGTCTTTAAATAAAAATCTTTTCTTTTGTTTCTGTGGCTGATTGATTTCTTCGCCCGAGTCCGGTAAGCTTTCAGCTGATGACAAGATATGTTGTGTTACACCTTTATAATTTTTATCCATTTTCTTATTCTTTTTCTTCGGAGATTTCCTTGATGTACTTTCTTTTTGTATATTGGTTTTTGGAGTTGATTTTAAAACTTCCGCATATGTGTTAATAAACTCAGGTTGAGTAAGTATATCCAGTGTAGAATTATGCAGCATATCATTTGTATAATCTTGTACATGATTAGTGGGTACATCAGGTTGATCCGGTGAAACGTATAAAGTTAGTGCTTTTTTATAAGAGCAATTAAAATCTGCCATCAAATCTCGTAATTTCTTTTCTTTTTGGAAAACAGGGCAATTTCTTGATAAGGCTATATGATTACCGGAACAATTGGCGCATTTAAATTCAGTTACTTCGCAATTCTCATGATCTTTCCCACATTTTGGGCAAATTATCTTTTTGGATGGGCAAACATTACGAAAATGGCCAAATTTCCAACACCTGGAACACTGTGTCACTCGAAACGTATACGGAGTAACTTGGACTGGATTATTATATATATGTATGTACCTGGGTAAAGACGAGCCATTAAAACAGATCCTCACAGTCTCTGAAAAAGTCCATTTACCATCAGAATCTCGATATTTTTCCCTTCTTACTCCCAATATTTCATATGGACTGGATAAGCATTCTAATATTTCCTCGTTACTAAGTTCAATGTCTATATTCTTAATAATTCCGTAAGATCTATTTACCTCCATAGTTTTTTGGCATGTAATATTCTTGTTCTTTATATATTCACATTCTATTAATTTATCTGCACTTTCATTATTTTTAAATTGAATAATAACTTTATACATATTTAAGTATTTGACTTTTGTTATGTCCTTAATTCCCTCCTTTTGAAATAACTGAGCTAAACCGACTTGTTTGGGTAATTTATCTTTTCCTATCATACACACTTCTATTTTTTCTACAGCTTCTCTAGAAGTAACATCGGAACCCCTGGTAATTTTTTTCCTTCCTCTAGTAACTGTGTTCCAAACTTCATTATCATCCATTGGTCTACTTCGCTTCTCGATACGATTAGTTAACTGTTCAGTAGGTATAAAGCACGAATTCATCGTATTTTCTTCAATTTCAATCATACTTCTCGACTCCCTTAAGCCCAATGAAATTTCATTGTTTTGTATAAGCTCTTCAATATTCATATCGTCTTCATAGTTTTCGTCACGTAATTCGCTCGATTCGTTCATTACTTCACTCGCCAGCTACGGCCGGGAGCGACCGGCTTCTTGCCGAGCGCGCGCACTCCTCACAAAACCAGTTTTGCAATATTATAATCGCGTGTTTACAACAGAACGTCTAGCGCGGACCGATGCTCGCACGCAACTCCACTACTGATTTGGAAGTTGCGACGGTCTTTGAAAAGTTTTTTGCTGACATTCCGGTCTCAACTACAAAAAAATTAAATTCCTCACCTGCAGCTGCTGAAAAACTACTCAGAGATAATGTAAAGGAATGTGATGTCAATTTTAAGTTTAAAGAAATTGACTCCAGAGATATTATTAACACATTTAAATTGTTGAATATTAAAAATACTGCTGATCTCTGGGGCATGTCTACAAAAGTTATTAAATCAATAATTGACATCGTAGCTCCTTATCTAGCGACAATATTCAATGAATGTATAAAAAGTGGTGTATTCCCTGATTTAATGAAGCAAACCTTATTCAAAGCAGGAAATAAATCTGATCCGACAAACTACAGGCCTATATCAATTCTACCGACTCTTAGTAAAATATTTGAAAAAAATTATTTTAAGACAGTTATTAGTGCATTTTAATTTAAACAAATTATTACATAATAATCAATACGGTTTTACTAAGGGTCGATCCACAACGGATGCTGGTATAGGTCTTCTTTGTAGTATCTTTGAAGCTTGGGAGGGGTTACAGGATGCATTAGGTGTGTTTTGCGATCTCTCCAAGGCCTTTGATTGTGTTGAGCATGCTACATTGATCAGAAAATTGCACCACTATGGCATTCGGGACTCTGCACTCAAACTTTTGAGTTCTTACCTTAACAATAGAACTCAAAGGGTGGAGATAAATAGTAAAAAGTCCACTGGGACCAAAATAGAATTAGGTGTCCCACAGGGATCTATTTTGGGCCCGTTTCTTTTTCTCATCTATATAAATGATTTACCTTATCTTGTTAAAGATAATGATAACGAGATAGCTTCTCGATAAGATAAGATGATAACTTTTTGCCGATGACACTTCACTAATTTTTAATGTGAAGCGACAGCAGTCAGACTACGACGAGATAAATTATAGTGCTCTCTCAAAAATAGTACATTGGTTTAATGTTAATAACTTACTTTTAAATTCCAAAAAAACAAAATGTTTAAAGTTTACATTGCCCAATGTTAGGCAAGTTCAAACCAATATACTATTAAATGATGAGAAAATGAATCTTGTGGACACCACTGTATTTCTAGGTATAACACTAGATAGTAAATTACAGTGGGGTCCTCATATTGCTAATCTTGCAGATAGGCTCAGTTCTGCAGCATATGCAGTCAGAAAAATTAGAGAAATTTCTGACGAAGACACGGCGCGACTTGTTTACTTTAGTTACTTTCATAGTAGAATGTCTTACGGCATCCTTTTATGGGGAAGTGCCGCAGACATTAATACGATATTTGTGCTGCAGAAGCGAGCAATACGTTCAATTTACAAAATGTCCCCCTTTGAATCTCTGAGAGAAAAGTTTAAAGAAATAGGTATTCTGACCGTCGCTTCTCAATACATTTTGGATAATGTATTATATGTTAGAAAGAATATTAGTAATTTTAAAACTAAAAGTGACAATCACTGTAGAAACACTAGAAATAAGCACAAGCTAGATATACCGGTGATCAGACTAAGTAAAGTAAGCAAATCATTTAAAGGTCAATGTATACGCCTATACAATAGAATCCCAGAAAACGTTCAAAATCTTTCCATTAATAAATTTAAAAAAGTAGTTAAAGAACGTTTGTGT
Source organism: Glaucopsyche alexis (assembly GCA_905404095.1). Classification (NCBI taxonomy): domain Eukaryota; kingdom Metazoa; phylum Arthropoda; class Insecta; order Lepidoptera; family Lycaenidae; genus Glaucopsyche; species Glaucopsyche alexis. Next base: position 3,073,939 of record FR990060.1, read on the forward strand.
GCAAAAGCCTATTATAAGGTCAATGATTTTATTGACGATCGCACACCTTGGGAATAGGATGACCACCTGCAAGGCTACTTCTAAGTTCTATGTACTATAATATGTATCTAACTTTTGTCAATATTATATAGACCTAAGATTTGTTTTTGTAAACAACTTCATTTTTTTTAAAAAGAACAATTTTCCATCTTTTTGCTAAAAGATGGCCTCGTGCGAGTTTCTTACGCCGGTTCTTCTCGCCGGGTTAGTTCCCGAACCGGTGGTAGGCATCAAGTAGGGACAATTCTTTAAGCGTTACTTTGTAACCCATATGGAAATAAAACTTTTTTGATTTGATTTGATTTGTCAATTATCAATATTCAGTGCTACATTATGATAGATTTAAAAAATAAGTAGAAATATGAATTGAAATGTTTGTGCTTTGTGAATCATCCTTTTTTTTCGGGTATTTCCTTAGTCCGTTCTCATTTAGGTTGCCCTTGGGGCATATCGAGTGTACCAAATGAAAATGTACTTCGATGGAGCGAATGAGCTCCCAATGATTAAGCTTTTGAACAAATTATTAAAAACTATCGGCCGAATACTGAAACGATAGTCAATAGAATAGCGTTACTTTGCGGAAATCCGCAGAGTAACAGTTTAATACATAAAAATAATACATAACAAATAATAACAAGACATACAATTAAATTAATATATATTTTACGCATGCTTATGCGCACATACATTTGCTTGCAGGTTGTGGGTAATTTTTTCGCGGGAAATTGCTAAATATTAATTAAACTGGAACGATAGTTAAATAAAGTGACGCTCAAGTCACATACTGTCCTTGTCATTTCGGCTAGTAGAGATAGCGAGAGTCTGTGACTAGGAAGGCTCATAATTTCGATTGTCGTTTCAGTATTCGGCAGTATAAGTGTTGAAATTTGAAAATGCTTTAAAAAGTGAACGTTTGAAAATACCTCATGTTTCCAGTGGGCCGCAGTGGTCTGAGAGCGTGGAGCTTCCTAATGCCGCTGCCGCCGCCGCCGCCGCCTACATACAGATATAATATTCTGAATAAGGGTCAGTTCTCACCGAGACGTGCCACGCTGCGTTTTATAAGATAGCGATTCAAAATTTAATTTCTTTCCCTACACGAGAAGATACAATTTTCAATGAACACGCCTGAATAGAATCCCAGAAAACGGTTCAAAATCTGTCCATTAAAAAATTTTAAAAAGTTTTTAAAGAACGTTTGTGTGATAAAGCTTATTATAAGGTCAATGATTTCATTAACGTTTGAGACACCTTGGGAATAAGATGGCCCTCTACGAGGCGCTGCCTGCTTCTATATACTTAAGACTATGTACTTTTGTTATATAGATTAAGTAACAACATTGCAAAAATATTTCTTTAAACATAACAAATTTTCCATCTTGTTGCTAAAAGGGGCCACATTTTAGCAACAGTGCTAGTTTCTTACGCATGTTCCTCTCGTCAGGCTAGTTTTCGAATCGGTCGTAGGCATCATGTAGGACAATTCTATAAGTGTTATTTAATAATCTATATGGAAATAAATAAAAATATTTGAGTTGTACACGTTTAATTGCAAAGTTCCAAAAAAGGCGCCGCTCTTGCTATTAAACGTGTATCTTCTTGAGTAGTGAATAAAGTTCAATTTTTAATAGCTATCTCAAAAACGCAGCGTCGCGTTGCGTCTCGGTGTGAGCTGACCCCAAGAATACATAATTTAAGGAGCAATTATAAATTACCGATTTCCCGTACAAGTAAATAGTTGACGCTACAAAAAAGTACTCAGACTAATGCGATTAATCTTAGATAGTTAAGTAGTAACTATTAATCCTATCTACCAATAACTATTTGTCTAAAACGTCACGTAGATAGGTTATTGAAACCGTTAGTAATCTGTAGTTAAGGTAAACTGTACAACCACCTACTTTTATCCTCAATATGTTATCCCAGTTATGGGATAGAATATATATGTACCTACTGGCTGGTAACTGAAACAAGGTACAGATCTTTTCCATGGCCAAAGTTTCTCGCAATTATTACTAAGCTTATATTACAGCTTCAAGATTATTAAAGTTATTTATGATATGTGGTGTCAGAAGTCCGATCAAACCGGACACAGCCGGACACAACTAGATATAACTGGACAGAACTAGATTGAACTGGACACGAACAAATTAAACTTGTGTATCGAGTTACTTCGTTCTCGGGAGCTTTATATTATATCTGTATTGGGGACAGCTTCCGACGGATCACAATACACATCGTGTTACGTGTAAATTGCAACACCGCGGTGGACCGAAAAAGGATTGTGGTCTTAAATAGGTAAACAGTTACGAGAATCGGGGAGACGACTAAATATCAAGGTATATTATCCTGGATCCAGGATATACCTTGACATAAAATGTCACTTTTCTAAAAGGCAATAATATGTTTGGGCTACGTCAAACACGTCGAAATTAAAAAAGATGTCGCTATAAATTTTGAGGAGTTTCTTCGATGTCTCATAGATCCCATCACCAGGTCTACCATTTGGTGATAACGGTAAACGGTGTCCCGTTTAAAGTTTAAGGAAATCATTTAAAGTAAAAAGGAATTTTGAAAATTTGTCCACAAACGGCGGAGTAATCGCGTGCATACAAAAAGAAACATACAGTAGAATTGTATACCTTCTTTTGAAAGTAAAAACTGGGGACAAATAAAAAAAATAAGCAAATCACTTCGACACAAATCAACATAATATTGTAATAGAATATTGGATTTCAACATGAAAGGGTTGGACACGAGGATAATCCTATATCGGCTCGGGTTGTGATGGACCATCTACTAGGTAAAAGTTTTGACAATTGCATTAACTCTTTTCTTAGCTATTTAAATTGAACCTAGAATAAAGAAAGAGCAAGGTTTATTTGATTTACATTGAGTATACGGTGTGCATCTGTCTTTCATAAATTAACAATTTTGAGAAATTATGAATTTGAAAAACTATACCAACACTGAAAATCTAGAAAGATTTTAATAATAACTTGTTTTTTTATAACTATAAAAAAAAGGTATAACTTTTAGTTTTTTTTGCACTCATACCTATGTTTCTATTCATTTCATATTTCCGAACCAAAATGAACTAAACTAAATTACAATAAGTGACACCATGTCATGTTACTTCGTATTAGGTACCTATAAAGGACGACCATCTGCTAAACATTCGTTTTTCCTGAATGTACTTAACAGATTCTAACATTAGTCGCTACACCTTTTTCCCTATAAATAAATCATAATGCAGCCATCATACTCTTAAGGAAATATCTTTCATTGAGGAATATACTATAGTGTGCGGCGACCTACGACGCCGCTCGCGTACCGATGACCGTGTGAGGTCACCCTAAGTGTGATTAGGAAGTGGGGAAATCCAGGGACGGATATCATTTTACTTTGGAGTATGCGGAAATGTGCATTCAATGCGTTAAAAAGGGCAACTTTATCGTCAAAGATGCTTGTTGATATTAACCATCAATGTGCCCCTACTGCGTAGCTCAACGAGCTCCGTGGCCTAGTGGGTAGACCGTTTGGTTAACACTCGAGAGAGTGCAGGTTCGAATCCCAGGTTGTGGCGTGTTCCAATTAGACTTTCTCAGATCACAAGTACATTATACGGACGCTCTAACGGTGAATGAAAACATCGTGAGGAAATCCTCATAATATGGTTGGCCCCAGACGTATTGACCTGACCAGTAATTCCTCTGGACTAGGTTGACTGTGTTGTGAGAATGCCGTATGTGCTTGGGCAACCATACGACATTTAAAAACCAACTGTCCTAGGCACTACAGTATTTCAAGAGTGGTTACTTCGCTATAACTTCGAGAAGCTTCGAGTATAAATCATCCATTTAAAGAGTGCGCTAGTCAACGGCTCGAACTCAGTGCTGCGCGCGGGGAAATGCTTGTTATTTCACCTAATATTGGGGAAAAAAGGATATACTCATAAAATAGTAATCTATACTTATAAGAGAAGCTATACTGCACACATTTATGCAGCTGTGTAAAGTATTTTAGAAAAGGCGTCTTCAAATTACGCAAATCGACACTCAGCTGTTGGTGATTTATGAAAAAACTATTATAATATTTTTGTCTGAAGTAAAATTATCTCAATTGCTCAATAATAATCGAACGATGTCTGTATTTGCTTGCTTTTTATTATCATTCTTCGTTTAATTTTTATTTACATTCATTTTTGCGCTAAAAATGCAATTTTTTGAGGCTATTATCTTCTACACTAATTTGAATTTCAGAAATATAAGCAAATACCGACCTAGATAAGTGTCATAAAAATCGATATTATGCTAGAATTTGGGTCTACAATGTTTGACTTAGGAGTAAATCACTAACAGCGTTTGTATGGAGAAAAAACCGACAAGCGCAGCCTTAACGGATGAAAAGGCCTAAGTTTTTTTTGTGCCCTTACTATTATTTGTCGAGTTTATTTAGCTTCTGCGTATTTGTACGATGGATTACTAATGTAAATATAAATACTTGTGATTGAGGAATAATTGCCTCACAAATAATATGTGATATTGCTTGACCTATAAAAGTTAAGTAAGTGTTTCTCTGTGGCCTATATTTTTGTAAGTTATTTGCGGTTTCAGTAATTGAAGTAAAATATTCAATTATAATTGATAACATGTACAAAGTTTGTACTTTATTCTGTACAAACGGGAATAATAAACAAATTATAGCTATATGCTAGCCTACCACGGGAAGAAAATACTGACCAGAATACGAGGTCTACACCACCGTCCGTCCGTGGACCGCTGTTGCGGCGACAGCGAGGCGAGGGTCTCCAGGTTATCGCGGAGAGAGTTGAAAGCCTGCAAGACTTGGGTCTCACCAGTATACGAGGTCTGCACCACCGTCGGCGGTTCCTGGAATAGGATGGACCGCTGCTGCGGTGACAGCGAGGCGAGGGTCTCCAGGTTGTCGTAGAGAGACTCGAAGACCTGCAAGACTTGGGTCTCACCAGTATACGAGGTCTGCACTACCGTCGGCGGTTCTTGGAACAGCGTGGACCGCTGTTGCGGCGACAGCGAGGCGAGGGTCTCCAGGTTGTCGCGGAGAGAGTCGAAGACCTGCAAGACTTGGGTCTCACCAGTATACGAGGTCTGCACCACCGTCGGCGGTTCCTGGAACAGCGTGGACCGTTGCTGCGGCGACAGCGAGGCGAGGGTCTCCAGGTTGTCGCGGAGAGAGTCGAAGAACGTGCCGACGTCGTTGAGGACACCTGTAAGAGTTAGGTGTAAATCGGTGCAGCTATCAGTATTCTGTTTCAAACTAATAACTTTGTATAGGTGACTCGTGTCACTGGATTTTTTTTATCAGTGTGATAAAAAGTATAATGTGCTACTTATAAGTCATAACCCCTGTTATTGTTTATTGATGATAATTAACTCCAACAAATGGCCTCTCCCCCCTCCAAAGAAAATAGAAGAATTACACACAAAATTACGCTCGTTTGGCCTCACCCTTACATAATATTTACCTACTGACATTAAAAATATTTTCTAAAATAATACTTAGTATACCTAACCAATAAAGAGAAAATTATATTATGAGGAATATTAACTCGTAAATATTTTCCACTTTAGAATATTTTCCGCAAGTTAATTAGGTTATCATTCCTCTTTGAAGAAAGTAACTTAAGTCTCCTACAAATTAATAGAGCTGTAAGAAAACTGTACAGTGCTACGTTTATAGATTCGATGAATACTTCTAGGTATTGACTGCAACCTATAAATTAATAAAGCCGCCTACGAAGCCGCATTTATTCAGCTTTACATAATTAAAAAAAAACATGACGTGTACAGAGTAAACAAGTGAAACGTTATTCGTTGTTTAAAATCCAAAAATACTCTCATCGTGCCTATAAGGAACATCACATAAAGAAATCATAGAAAAATTAAAGATTTGTACACCTAGTGCCATATAATCTGTGTACCTATACTTTACATATTACAACCTAACTTTCTAAAGCTGCACCTCAGAAAGTTAGGTTGTTATGTAAGGTATAAGTAGCTTGCAACAGATGGCGATATATTTAAAATCGTATGACAAACGTCGTGACGTGACGAAACCGTGTTTATTCTTAATGCCGCTAAAAAATTTTCACACCAAAAAAAATTAAGCCTATTTGCTCGATTTTTAAAGTTTTTATCGGTAGTTTATCTATTCAATGGCGCTTTTGATTGGATAACGCAAATCAAAATAAAATTTGAAATTAAATTAAAACGTTATTGTCATTGTAAATATATGGTTGTTTCTGCTTATAAATAAATACTCTAATTGACAGGGTGGCATATGCTTGCAGTTCTTTAAACAACGCCGAAATCCCGAAACATGTATCTATAAGAGTCGGGAGTTCTGTTCTGTACTTGGATCCAGGGTATACCTTGGAGCAAAATCTTACTTTTTGGTAGCATATGCTTGAACTACTTCAGAAAAAGTCGAAATCACCATATATTGTCCACATAAATTTTGAGGGGGAACTCCTCATGGATCCCATCATCAGGTCACCAATTTTCTGAAAATGGGACCAACTTCGGATTATACCTTTTACATCAAAAAAAGAATTTTGAAAATCGGCCAACAGACGGCGGAGTTATCCGTGAACATACAAAAAAAAATATACAGCCGAACGTATAACCGCCCCCTTTTTTTGGAAGTTGTGTTACACTGTGGAACAAGTGGAATTACATCGATCTCTCGAACTATCTAAGTGAGAGAGAGTCTAGAAAGTATCAAACAGCGATGATACAGCTCTCGCTTATCGCATGAATTTTGGTAGGGAGATTGGATCTAGCTTACAGCAGGTAAACTGAATAGTTTAATTAAAATATTTATGTTTCGTTGATACTAACTTTTGGTTTACCGGTACTGCGCGGCGGTGTGAAAACCGAGTATTGTAGGGTGTATTTACAAGGTATATAGTACGTTACGTGTCGTCTCGGTCCTTACCGACGCCGACATACGGCGTGACGGCCTTACCGAGGGCGGGCGCCGGTTGCCGCCGCCGCCGCCCGCCGTTCAGCGCCGTCGCCACCGCAGACCGCTTCTCCGAACCCGGCCTGGACAGAGACACAGTTACAATGAGAGTACTACAGTAGGAAGTGGAAATGGAGTAGCTAAATTTAAGAGTCTACGCAGCAGGACGCAAAATCTAGACAGACCGCTTCCTAGTGCCACATATTAAAAAGAGAGGAACAGATAAACAGCTACATAGTAAGCTTTCGACTTGAATGTACTACTACAAGCATACGGTGTGTCCACGATAGTGTGAAATAATTGTGGGCCGTTGAAATGGAGGTTTTTTTTTAAAATTGGATCTTTTTGGATCGTTCTATGAAAGCTATTTTTTTGTACGTAAGTATATTATATATTTTCTACTCTAGTGGTTTCCTAGTGGTTAGCTAGTGGCTTCCCTTGTCACTTATAGTGGGTAGTACGCAGTCAGCACACATTCACAGAAACTTACTGTCTCGCCAAACTAGCTTTATACTTAGCGCAAAAACTATTAACTAGCTTGAAAGTTGAAGGTTCAGAAACTTTCGGAAATGACGTAGTAAATTTTAGCTAACTACTATTTGACTATACTGGAGAACTAAATGAATGAAATAAATATAAATTTTCAACGTCTAGACCAGCTAATAGAAACGAGAAGTCCTTACAATTCTCACCTAATAAAATCATCCGAATAATTCCTAGAGTCCTCGTCCTCCGTGTACCGTGGATGACCCAACTCTTCATCTATATTAGGGTGGTCCCAGCGGTGAGCCCAGGGCTTCTGCGTGAGGATCCTGATCAGGTCCAAGTTCTGCAGCTTGTAGTCGCGGAGCTGGGCATTGGAGACTGTTGCGCCTGGGGACAAATGTAATGGCTGATATTTTTCAGGCATATTTAATAACGTACCTATAACATTGTAATATCTATACTAATATAATAAAGAGGAAAAGTTTGTTTGTTTGTATGTTTGTCTGATTGTTTGTTTGTTTGCATTGAATAGGTTCCAAAACTGCTGGACCGATTTTGATGAAATTTGGCACAAATATAGAGTATCTACTCTACATTTATGCCAAATTTCATTTCGGAAGAAAGGACATAGGCTACTTTTTATCGCGGAAAAATGTACGATATCTGCGAAATTAACTTTTGCGCGCACGAAGTCACGGGCAAAAAATCTAGTAGTTATGTACAGGCCGACTAATGCCTGATTTCTGAGGTTTTGATTGGTTAGCGTTTGCGTCATCCAATCAAAAGCGCCATTGAATAGATAAACTACCGACAAAGCCTCAGAAATAATAAAATAGACTTTAAAGATATTTATTATTTTAGCACCGCGTAGGTATGTATTGCATTCCGTACGCCACTTGTCTAATTGAATTGTTAAAGGAGAAAGTCGGCTAGGTATAGACCGTATAGATATTATGTTGTGAGCGTCTGGACCTCTGGACCAATAGAAAATAGAAACCTGCCTCCTTGCAGCTTCGCTTATAGCTTGTAAACGAGAAAACGGCTCGCCTGATAGAAAGTGAAACGTCCTACCCACAGTCCACACAGAGGAGTTACGAGTGAGATGCCGACGCGATGCGATGATTTTTACATACATACATACATACATACATATAATCACGCCTTTTTCCCGTAGGATAGGCAGGACCGCCTCTTTCCCGTAGGGGTAGAGACCACTTCTTTCCACTTGCTACGATCCTTACATACTTCTTTCACTTCGTCCACTTTCATTCTTACCGTCCATTCCTCCTCTTACATTCAACGTAGCCAAGCGTCTCTCCATGGTCCGCTTTACAAGTAATAACTAAGTAATTTTTTTTATAAAAACTAACCCGACGTAAATTATATTATAGCCTATGTTACCCGGACTATTATGACGAATCTATTGAAAACTCATTTATTAAAATCGGACCAATAGCAAAGAATATATATTACTAACGTACCAATAGTTTAGGCGCTACGGTGGAATAAATACATTACATACATAGACTGCCAAAATCATTACCCTTCCTTTTGGCTTCGCCGTAGTCGGGTAAATATTACAATTTAATTGAAGTATTTAAAAATGTAAAAGCAATTAATATTCGATTTACATTTCTTGCCATTTACACTGTGGGACGAAGAAATCAAGAAAACAATCTAGACCTTTTCTTGCACAATCACGTTCCTGGGTATACTTTGCCGTGAAATGTAATTATTATTTAGTATTTGTAAACTATATTCATATTATTATAATGTTAGTTACAACTATTAGGTAAAAGGGTGTATTTAGACTAAAACACAAGTAATTAAGTAGAGTTACAATTGTAGTAGCAAAGTGTGCATATAACACGATCCACACCAGCTTCACGGTTAATTAGGATACAGTAACTATGACAGTACAGTTTAAACTTCGTAACCTACAATATTGACTTATAGATCATGAATACCTATGACCTATAGATATATAATATTGAAAAGATCACTGCTATGCCCTATTTGTACTTATTTACGGACACGACAAATTTTTTTCCCGAGATATTTCTTAACATAAGTATTAAAAAAAGTTCTGCAATTGATCTTAGATTTCCAAACAAAAGGAGAACCACTTCGCTATTAAGAGGTATAATATTATCTCTTCTTATCTTAATTCATACTATTGGTCTCAAACCCTACTCTTCATTCTTTGCTCAAATAATAAATTGTTTCTTGTCTTTTCTCCTCCGAGTCTCACAAAACTAATTTCTGTGAAATTTAATTTTCTTTCACCATATCCGCCATTTTTCTCTGGCATGCATTATCTGAAATGGATTCAGGTCGAAACATTTTAATAAAATACTTTAGGATGGTTCCTATATAAATGAACCCTGCGCCACAGCTGCTACACAGTAATAGGTAATCAATTCAAAATTTTGTCAAAATTTTATTTTCCACTTAATAATTATTATTATGTATTATTTATTAAATTATTACATATTGTATTTAGTTGTTAAATATGATTGAAATATTTTTTTAATTATACGAAAATGTTTAGAATTGGCTAGTTAGAAACATTGCTAATGAAAACTTTTTTGAATTTCAATTTTAGAACTCTTTGGTAACCTAATGTAGTATATTGCATTCATTTATCATTTGTTTTTGTGAATTGGCGGCAAATCTAAAACTCTTGTTACAAGTAAAAATGAACATAACGCGAGAAAATTGACTTTCGTTGTGGGCTTACTCAACAACAATTAGAATGCGATTAGCATTTCTTAATGAATCCATCTTGTGCCACTATTTACAATTGGTTTAACGAGTTTAAGCGTGGACGTAGCAATCTCAATGATGATCCGCGTGAGGGACGTCTTTTAACAGCGACTACTGAAGATAACATCACTACTGTGCGACATATGATAGAGGAAGATAAGAGAGTGACCTATCCGCAGATACGGGCAAGCCTAGGCATTGGTATGAGTCAAGTTCAAAAAATATTACACGAACATTTAGGCGTCAGGAAGCTTTGTACCAGACGGATTACCTTGGATGGGCATTTCTCAGTGGTTTCATCGAATGCGACGATGTGTAAAGAGAAACGGAGATTACTTCGAAAAACGATAAAAGTATTGGCAACTTTCTACATTAAGCCGTTATTCATTTTCTAAATATTTTCAGTGTTACCTAGGTATTTTATCAATTGTATTGCAATGCGACGTCGATTTTGGCCATGCGTTTTTGCAACGTTTGTGACGGCGAATCGCCAAAAACGACCAGTAGTAGACTGTGCAACAGGTAAGTTGTATAATACTAATGTAAGTCTAATTGTTATGTAGTACACCGGAATTGCCGGTTAACCTACCTAAGTAAATAATTTGCTCAGTTATCACATTCCAAATATTTTATCAATACTTTTGTTCAATGAAAAACAGCTACAGTCATCTATAAATCCTTTAGAAATACAAACAATACACGGGTGTTTTTGTTTTGTCTTCACGGTGCAGTGGCAGTGCTCTCCGCGTGGACACAAGATAGATTACAGTAGACAATGATAATGGATACGATCCAGGAAGAAGAATAAAATATGGAAGGAGGATATTCTAAGGAGGATATTCTAAAATATTTCTAAGGTTGTCTCGGCATTGGTGAACCTTTGAAATCCATTTTTACGACGTTGTAATTCCTACTTTATGGCAACTTTAAGCCAGATTGGACTGTCGGTCCCGCGCATTTACACGTCCGTTTCGGTTGGAACGGAGCGTGCTATTTCTCGCAGTCCGAACTGAACGTGTGCAGAGCGCTATTATAGATGAACTGCAGATTGTATTAAGCCTGCAGCACCATGCCGATAACTGAACCAATAGGCAGCTTCATGCCGATTGGACGATATGCAGATATGGCCAGAGATTAAAGATAGAGGAACAGATATACAGCTACATATAGTTAGCTTTCGATTTGATTGCACTACTACAAAGTACAAACATACGGTGTGTCCCCGATTGTGTGGAAAAATCGTGAGCCGTTGAAGGGGACCTCAAAATTTTCGAATTTGGATCGTTTTTATTCAAAGCTGTTTCTCTGTATCTAAGTATATAATAATATAATATGTTCTTTTCTGTGTGTCTCCACTTGTTGTTGCTAGAATTATACCCAAATTATGACCCCAGCATAATGTAGAACAGTCGATAATAAACTTCTTAGACAGACAGTCTTATTAATAAAATTATTTACACCACGGATTAGCTAATCCAACATGGCTGTCTCTGTCAGATACTTTGGAACAGTCACTTGATAGACAAAGAGAGCGATTTGGATTTGCTTATCCATGGTGTAAATATTTTTATTAATAAGGGTGTAAAGGTTTGACAAGCAACTTAAGGACGCGTCACGCGACGTATCGAGTGTCGTCTCAAACGAGCAACACAATACGGGAGTAAAACCCGAATTACCCGACCAATTTAATATGATCCGAGCAGTGATTCTTATATATGGAAGAGGATATAAATTGCATGATCTATCTTACCTTTTTTCAATGATTTCAAAACTAAGAATGGGCTATGCTATGACCCAAAGTTCATACAAAAAAAAAAAAAACTACGCCATCTTGATTTCAGAGGATTTGGTCAATTTTATGCGAACTGATTATTTAATACTGCGGAAAGCAAAATATGTTAAAATATCAAGAGGACAAAATATACCTCGACTGCCCCAAATAACTATTATAGATGTATTATATACCTATAGTACGTCGTATATATTATAGACGAGGCAAGTCGAGGCAATAACTGTCCTCACTTAAATGGTCCCACTCTTAGGTTTGTTTGGGGCATCTTGATATTTAAGGTATGGTGAAATCAAGATAGTGAAACTTTTTCTTGTATGAAAAGTTCTGTCAAATGTACGTCATGCATGGGCCTATCTTTAGTTTTGGAATCTTTACAAACAACCCCAATAGAAGACGAAACCCAAAGTTTATGTGTGGATACTTTTTTACCGGACCGGACCAAAGTTCGTTAACCATCATAATATAATTGTACTAACATAGATACGAATCGTACAGTCGAAGATTTGAATGTTTAGCATATTAAGCAGATGGTCAATTCTGCTAAATAAAACCTGCATAAATTATAATAAAACCTGCATACATTTACAATCAAGTCGGTACTTCGGTATTCTCGTAAACGTTAAACCAACGTTCATTTCAAAACTTCATTTTTTGTTTATGATAACACTAGCTGTTGCCCGCGGTCCCTCGGGAACACTGTATTTTAGCGGGATAAAAAGTAGCCTATGTTTTAATCCAGATTCTAAACTACTAAGGTACCAAATTTTATCAAAATCCGTTCAATTGTTTTTGCGTGAAAGAGTAACAAACATCCATCCATCCATTCATACATCCTCACAAACACACTAACTAAATTAATAATATTAGTAGAATGCCTCTTCACTTATAATACAATCAAAGTACAGTCGCGTGCACTAATATAGATACATTGACAAATTTGCAATAATATGTCAACGTAGAATATTTTAAAAATATGCACACCATGTTGTATTCACAATGATGTAACCTACAAAGTGTTTCAAAATTATGAATACATTTTTTTCACAATAAAGTGAACAATAGTTTGTCAGTGAAAAGTAAACACCCCTAAAGCTATAATTAAGTATGTATACGTGACAATGTCAATAACATGTAAGCATTGTTGTTTTTCAATATAATGTCAACATTAATTTTGTGTTTCCGAAAATGTAAAACACAAAACACAATCAGTGCCAGCAATTATTGATCAAGATGAGTAGACGGATGGACATGACGAAACCATAAGGCCAGAAAGGTGCAACATTGCTTAGATATGTGTATTTACTACGTCGACAAAGTGCTAAAGTAAATTAACGAAAAATAACTTTTTTGGAGTACTCCCCCTACAAGTGGGATGATTTTTTTTTCTCGCGTCTTCCCCATATTGTGGAGTATCATTAGAGACCCCATATACGGTCCGGTCTACCTTCAGTTAGGCCTGAAGTGAACGGATGCAAATCGTATCGTCTGTGCAATTTTGAGATAGCATCAGTCGGCCGGATGGACTGAAGCTATTCGTTCCAGTGTTGCCGTTTTTGCGAAACTACTAGACTCGCGTCAAAACTACTAAAATTACACCAAAAACTATTAAAAAAGCTACTAAACTTAGTAATCTAAAAATCCCAATGGAATGGAAAAAAATACATGTAGGGAGGCACTTTACAGGTGGGAAGGTAGCTATAAAATATAAAAATTTTCGCAATAATTCAAAAGTTATATCAAACTAAAAATTAATTTCTGAATCCAGTACCGAAGACACGCCGGGTTTAGAATCGGAGAAAATCTACTTTGAATACGAGAATTGAGGTTCAGAAATTGGTTCAGATGTATGTCGAAGTCTGAACTCCATAATTACTATTAAATTTCCCTACGCTAAGCATCTGTCGACGTCACCACGTCATTAAAAAACTAATAATTTATGAGGACTACCCATTTACTTAACAATAATTTTCCTATCTGTACTCTGTACATAAAATAACTTGTTATGAATACGTAAACAAATTGCATAGAATTTAGACTCACAGCAATAAATTGAACTATTAGATATTAATCGATTTTCAGCATATTTCATATGAAAGCGTGTAACTGGCGTGCAATTTTCCTATCTACACAAGTAAAATTTGAAGTGTCTGTTTGTAATATTAAATTAACAGTTTTTCATATAATGCATATGATTTTTAATGAGAAAGATGGAATCACCTAATTGCGAACAGTGTGGGATGATATTTATCATCGATTGATTGAGTGTTCCCGGAACGCGGATTTATGAAAACTTTTAATTACTAGGTACATTTCAATTAAATATTATATGTAACCTAGGTATATTTCATAGCATCCTAGCTGAACCTAATTCTGAAGCAGCTAGAATGCTTTATTCCTTTCATTTTAATTAATTCTAGTTTTAATTTTTGCTTTATTCCTTTAATTTTAATTAATTTAGAATAAGGTACGATGGGATTGACATCGTCATTTCTTGTACAAAAATCCCTTGTAATAAATAAAGATAAAAAAGTATATACGCTACTTACAATAAAAAATATTTACTAACATTTTTAGTTCTGTCTAGACAGACCGACAAAAATATTTGTTCAGGCTTATCCCTAAAACGGCTAGACCGATTTTCTCGACACTTTCACTGTCATATAGCTGATGTTATAAGGAGTAACTCAGGCTACTTTTATCATAGGGTTCCGTTTGAAAAATAGAGTTCCGTTTCCGTTAGTTGTACGCAAGCTACCAGCTCATTTCAAAATAATTTTCTGCATTCTAAATATAAACGGCATTTTTATCAGCAGTCGCTAAGGTAAACTGTAATTTGAGATACAAAGGTATATTATTTCAAACGACGAAGCTTCAACTTCAATCTTGTGATAAAATATATTAAAAATAATATATAATGTTTTTTAAGGATAAGAAAATATAAGAAAATGTACATTCTTATGTTTTACAATATAATATTTAAACTTGTATATTTTATAAGACATATTTTGTTCTATTCTTGTACTTGGTTCTTGGTGATTACCTACGAGAAGTAAGAGTGTAGAGTCTACACTCTACATTTTGGATTGTATTTTTCATACGTCGTTTTCAGGGTTCCGTAATACACAAGGAACCCTTATAGTTTCGATCTGTCTGCCCGCCCTTCTAGCTTCTGTAATTATGAATATTAATTGATGAAATTTAGTATAGTTATAAAATAATGTAGAGGAGAAGGTGGTAATGTGACCCCTGCATGTATTTTGGCCCCCTTCAATATTTTGGTTTTTAAACAGCGTCATCTAGTTCAAAAGCAGGTTAACTAGTAGATAACATGCCAAAATGATCATTAATACCCAAAGTCACCGCTAGATGGTATTTCATTTTTAGTTATTCAGGCAAGTTTTATTGAGTCCGGGCGAAAACTTTTCGTGTGCGTTTTTAAAATTCAATATTTGTATCTAAAAGTAATTCTGGATTCATCTGATGTATTAATTCAACGTGTTGGACGCCTTAGTCTTCGATTTTAAGGTAATTATCATTCAATAGTTGTTTAATAAAAAAAAATTATTATGTTGTCGCAAAATGTCTCATTTTGGTATTATAACCCCCTAATATAGTATGTAATATGACCCCGGGGGTCATATTATATGTATGATGAATTATTTTTTTTAGATGCCATGAAAGACCTTGACGTCAACTTTGATTACAAAAAGGAAAACCTGAGATCCCGAAAAAATGAAACAAGCAGTTCAGGCCATCCGAAACAAACCCATGGGTTACAAGAAAGCCAGTCAAAGCTTTTACTGTTCCGAGGTCCACATTGAAACATCTTGTAAAGGATGCTGAGGAATCATTAGACTTGGCAGTGAAAAAAACCACTCGGAATCAAGTCTATCCTGCCACATAATTTAGAGAAAAGTTTATTAGACTATGTTCATGGAAGCCAAGTACCTATTATGGATAGACTAGGCAAGATATTCGGCGGTCTGCATACAGGATAGCCGTGAAACTGCTTACTTCAATGATCGTCGAGGTGAAGAGTGGATACAGTGCCAAAGCTGCCTTCTGTGGGCTCATAGCGCTTGCCCGGGCCCTGAAGGAGAGCATATCTGCGATTTTTGTCTTTATTGTTTCTTACATTTAATATGGCCCCCAGGGGGCCATAATACCGTCCTCATATCTCAATTCACATTTTCTCTACTTTTTCGAAAAAAACGTTTTTTATAAAAAAATAATCGCTTTTCATTCAATACAGACCCAGACACGAATAAATAGATAAATGCCTAACATTTTAAGGTATATTGTTTATTAATAGACCTATTAAATAATTTCTTATAAGCTAAAAACAAAATGGGGGGCCACATTACCACATTCTCCCTGTAACTATATAGATTTCGGTTTTGGCATCATAAAATAATAATAATTTTATATTTTAAGGGTGGCTCTCAATAGGTACATAGTGGGGATGAAAAATATTTTTTTTATTCTACTCCATCGTGTGGAGGTCTAAAAATAAAGGCAACGTCTAGTACATGACGTTTTTTCACAGAGTCAACCATTTTCGAGTCCTCCAATGTGGTTTATTATAAGTTGTTCCGCCCCTGGCATTTCTAAACTATAGTAATTTGTAAGTTACCATACTGATAGGTCATCTTCTTCTAAATCACGCTATCACAGTTTTCACAGTTCGGCGCTACATATACAACATCCGGCTTCGCTCGGTCGAAAATCTTCCTTTGGGGCTACAAACTTTTGAAGTAATGTAAAGAAAATCTATTGTGCGTTGATAGTTACGAAACCCTCCGTAGACATGTCATGACATGGTTTTGGTTAGGATATTTTTTATTTTAAAAGTGCGCTAGTCACCGGCCCGAACTCAGTGCGGCGCGCGGGGAATATGCTTGTTATTTTACCTAATACCGGAGAAAAAAGAATATACCCATAAAATAATAATCTATACTTATAAGAGAAGCAATAGTGCAAACATTTATACTGCTCTGTAAAGTATTTTAGAAAAGGCGTCTTCAAATTACGCAAATCAACACTCAGCTGTTGGTGTTTTATGAAAAAACATAATAATATATTGTCTGAAATAAAGTTATCTGAATTGTTGAATAATAAAACTGTGTCGGTATGTGCTTGCTTTTTTATTTTTGGACCAAATGGTCTAAATGTGGTGCGGCTAACGTGGGCCGAAAATAATATGGCCGTCTGAAAACGACCATATAGGGCGTGGCGATTTGGGAAAAAATTAGTTATTCTTTTGATATTTCGTGGACTGTACTAAGGATGACTGGCTAGTCGCCAGCGATTTTAATAAGCGATATTTTGGGAAATAGGAAGGATGCACTGTACCTTAGGATCTCTGCTGTTGATCTTCAATCCGCATGAATCTGCTTCTCCTCTGATATCCAATCACTTGTCACGCAGTCTCATGAACCAGCACTCGCGAGCGGATAAGCGCACAGGATTATGGATTATTAGCTATAATTAATGTTCAAGTTAGCGGTTTTGCAACGAGTCGCGCCGATGCCGAGAAGCTTCTAAGCGTCCGTTTCTTCATATCTTCCTCGTGATTGGTCGACGCCGGCGCACAAGAAAATCACGCCATCTTGTCCTCCAATCAGGGCGTGCGCGGTATCAGTGCGAAAGAGAGGGATATATCGCTTATTCTAGAGAATACTTTGAACTCGCCAATAGGGAACAACTTTAAATCAATAAAGGCCAATAATATATTAGGAAAATATAGGTGGCGCCAATTAGAATGTTTTTAATAAAGAATAACATAGTTGGCGCTAACATTCCCCCGGCCTTAAAGGGTTACCTTTAAAAAAAAAAAAAAGAGAAAAGAAAAAATAATAATGATAATAATATTTTTCTTAAGTAAACTATCGCATGACCGTTAATTTGCTAGAATTACAACTAAACTATAAACTAAATGAGAGAGATCCAGGTTGCAACTAGATCTCACTGAGTAGGTAATGGGCAGAGCCGTACAACTGGGCGCACGTAGCTACCCATCGCGGTCTTAACAGTCACAACGCGGGTTGTACCGTCTTTAGCGGTATGTAATTTTTCGATGACACCTAGTGGCCATGAAAGCGGTGGTGAATTGTCATTAATGATAATGACTAACGCTCCCTCCCGTAAAGGCGAGGCGGGACTATTCCACTTATATCTAGTCTGCAATTTATGCAGGTATTCTAAACGCCAGCGCCGCCAAAATGACTGCACGAGTTTGTCAAGCAGTGTATGTCTCTGAAGCATGTTAGATGAGTTTGCTTCAGGAGCGGGTAGTGACGACAATGGCATTGTGTTTAGGAAGTGCGCAGGAGTTAACGCGGAAGGCTCAGCAGGGTCGCTACTCAATGTAGTAAGCGGACGCGAATTTATTAATGCCTCGACTTGAGCAAGGACAGTTAGAAGTTCTTCGTAAGAAAGGATCTGCTGGCCTATAACCTTAAAAAGATGCGTTTTCACTACTTTAACCATGCTCTCCCAGCATCCTCCGAAATGTGGAGAGGCAGGCGGAATAAACTTCCAATCAATGTGATTGACTAAAAGTTCGTCTTGGAGACGTATACGGTATTCTTCCTTTAGAAATTTATACAAATCGCGTAAGTACGAATTAGCACCTACGAAACAGGTGCCGTTATCAGAGTACAAGCATTGTATGGGACCGCGGCGCGAAAGAAAACGTTTTAGTGCTGCTAGAAAAGACACCGTGCTTAAATCCGTCGCAACCTCAATATGCGTAGCGCGCGTTGTTAAGCATGTGAATATGCATAACCAAGCCTTACGACTTTTAATACCTCGACCACGTATTGGAGTGTACTGCAGTGGTCCTGCGTAATCGCAACCGGTATGTGTAAACGCTTTATCTACCTGGTTCACGCGTTGGCTAGGAAGGTCTGCCATAAAGGGGTAAGTTGGACGTGGACGAAATCTAAAACACGTGTTACACTTATGTATTCTCTGGCGAATGGTACGCCGAGCAGCTAAAATCCAGTAATTTTGCCTGAGTAAGGACATAAGTAACTCTGGACCGGCATGGAGATGCCTTTTGTGATAAAATTCGACAAGAAGGTCGACTACATGATCATGACGCGGAAGAATGCATGGATGCTTATAGTTATAAGGCTCGTCTGAATTAGACAAACGACCACCGACGCGTATTATACCGTTCTCATCGAGAAACGGCTTAAGCTTAAGAAGAGCAGGGGAGACAGGTAAGTCATTTTTTAAATTTTGAATATCATTATCAAAATGAACAGCCTGTACGGATAATAATATTTCGCGTTCTGCGAATTCTAAATCGGATATCGAAACAAAAGTTCCTTTAGGTAATTTCCTAAGAAACCTGCATACATAAACAATGACGCGTAACAACTTAGACCAAGATGATAAGCGCTGTGCGAGTGTATAAAACGGGGACTGTGGAACTTCAACGACCACGGGATGAGAGACAGATTTTTGCTCGGGTACGTTCTCAACTTCTGTATCCTTGCTATAGGGTTCAATAGGCCACTCTAACGGATCCTGGCTGATCCAAGGTGGGCCACGATGCCACAATGGATGATCAAGAAGTGTCATTGGAGTGATTCCACGAGACAAGCAATCAGCGGGGTTTTCAATACCCGGGACGTGATTAAAACAAGTGGGGGAAACAAACTCTATTAGTTTGGTAATGCGATTGGCAACAAAGGTCTGCCAGCGATGAGGGGAAGAATAAATCCAAGCAAGTACTATCTTGGAGTCAGTAAAAGCGTAAATATTATTAATGGAATAGTGGGACGAAACTGTGTCTTTAACTCTGCGAAGCAGTTGTGACAGCAGAAGGGCTGCGCACAATTCGAGCCTTGCAATCGAAATGGTTTTGACTGGCGAGACTTTAGACTTGGCACAAACTAATTGCACAGAATAGTTACAGCCATTACGGACTTGCATATACACTACTCCGCCGTAAGCGCTTTCGCTAGCGTCAGCGAAACCTATTAGATTAACAGTACATCCATCGACCAATCCTAAATGACGCGGTATCATAACTTGATTGAGCTTGGGAAGCTCGTTGCAGAACTGCTTCCAGGCTGCGACTATATGTACAGGAGGTGCGTCATCCCAATCGCACTTTGCCAACCAAAGTTCTTTTATCAAGAGCTTGGCGTACAAAATGGAGGGAGCCACAAACCCCATCATATCCCAAAGTCGAGCTATTGTGGACAGCATTATGCGTTTGGTGCACTTAGCATCAGGCAGTGCGACGTCAAAGCGGAAACAATCTCGGGATCTGTCCCAGCGTAAGCCAAGGACCTTATGCGGAATGGACCTATCGAACTCAATGTCCGGTGAAGCTTTATGAGAATCAGATATATGGGCGAGAACCTCCTTTGAATTACTCGTCCATTTGACAAGATCAAATTGGCCCCGCTTGAAAAGCTGAATAAGCTCTTTACAAAGCGAAATTGCACGCGGAGTGTCTATAACACTACATACGATGTCATCCATAAATAAAGACGTAGAAGCTGCTGATGCAGCAGCGGGAAAATCATCGCCTTCATCAGCGATCAGCTGACGTACAACACGTAAGGCGTGATACGGGCTGGACCTAAGTCCGAAACAAACGCGATTAAATTGGTAAACCGTCAGAGGTTCATCATTATTGAAGCGGTAAAACATACGTTGAAATCTACGGTCAGATTCGTGGACGCCTATATTAAGGAACATTTGTCGACAATCAGCTGACAAAGCAATTTTGAAAAGCCGAAAGTTTATTATTATGTTAAATAAATCACCCTGTAGATTCGGTCCAGTATGCAAAATATCGTTGATAGATCGGCCCGATGTAGTTCGACAGCTAGCATCTAAAACCACGCGGAGCTTGGTGGAAATTTTATCCTCGCGAACTACACCGTGGTGCGGGATATAATATGCGGGAACGCAGTTAAGGTTGTCTATCGTAACTGGGCTCAGAAAATCTTTATCGAGGTAGTCACGAATGACGTCATTATAAGCGCGGCGTAAATTAGGTGACGAATTCAGTTTTCGTTCTAAACAATGAAAACGTCTGAGCGCGACGGCGTACGAATCGCCTAACGAATAAGGGTCACCGCTAAATGGTAGCGCGACCGTATACCTACCACTGTCATCGCGAACAGTAGTAGCGCGGAAATGTTCTTCACACTCGAGGTCCTTAGGACTCATCGAGGGCGGCGCGGAAATCTCTTCAAGCTCCCAGAATCGCTTTACGAGAGAATTAATATTATTTTCTTGAACGACAGAACAGCAAGACGTAGTATAACGAGAACTATGTGACGTAGGCACGGCACCCATAATCACATATCCTAATACCGTCTCAATAGCGGGAGGTAAATTATTTTTCTCACTGCGTACTATATTAGGCAGCAGTAAATGTGGGAATATTGCAGCTCCGATCAAAACATCGATGTTACCCGGCAGCGCAAAGTCCCGGTCCGCGAGAGGCAATTTCTCCAGATGAGTAAGTGCGGACACATCCACATGAGCGTTCGGCAACACGTCCGTAATACTATCCACTATAAGCGAGGAAACATTAAAATTAATATTATTATTGAGGCGTGAATATAATTTTATATCTACGGAACCCTTACACGATTTTTCTGAGCCACCGATCCCTGTTACTATTAAATTACAATTTTTCATTTTATTCCGCAGTCCTAGACGTTGAAAACAATGGGAAGTAATAAAACTGCTCTGTGAGGCGCTATCCAGCAGACAACGCACTACTATAGGTGTTCCGCTGGCATCGTAAACGATGGCTTGCGCCGTGGCTAACAATATCGTAGCGTGAGCAGTACATTGCTGAGCGACCACTTGACTATCATAATACGCGCGCGGCGGACGCGCAATGAGCGTGGTACACAAAGAAACTTCGGACTGGGAATTCCTAGGCGCGGTGTTATCAGAAACTACGTTATTCATGTTACGCGGCAAATTTTTATTAAAATGTAGTAATGTATGGTGACGCTGATTGCACGCACGACACTTGGATGTACTTGAACAGACACTTATTTTATGCTTTAAACTCAAACAATTAACACAACCTTTATTATCTTTTACGTGTTTAAATCGAGCGGTCGGAGTCAAGTTATTAAAAGCGGGACATTTAAAAAAGTGATCGTGTACAATATTATCGCACATACATTTATGTAAATTATTATTATTATTAGGTTCCGCACATGTTACGTACGACTGCGGATTTGGGGCGGGATTATTACTTCGTAGTCTATTCGAACTTCGTTTACTAATATTATGAGATGAGCTAGTATATGAAATAGTTTGTGTATTGAGAAATATTCGAGACTGGTCCCGTATAAAGGAAATGAAACTATCGAGTGTAGGTATCTTATTATGGCGTTCCGTCATTTCGAATGCGTGTATAGTATCTCGGTCGAACTTTTTCAAAGCAAGTTGCAGCAATATAAAATCCGAAAGATTATCCAATTTTAAGTTTTTCAAAGAGTTTACTGCCGTAACAAAGTTATTCATAAATAATTGAAAGTTAGAAACTGACGCGGGTCCGGACAATTTAAGATTTAAAGCCTGATCCAAATACATGGATCCTAGGACGCGCGTATCCTGATACCTATCAAGAAGCGATTGGAATATTATTTGATAATTCTCCGCATTAGGTGTAACGCCTGCGAACACGGTCTGGGCCTTCGGCGACAGCTTACCTAATAAGTAGTACAACCTGTCAGCGTCGGTCAGTGAGCCGTTGTCGTGCACAGTAGATTTAAAACTTGCATAAAATAGCGGCCAATTGCGTATGTCACCATCGAATGATACTAGTTCGATTGTAGGTAGCTTTGGCATACGTACTGTATCCACGCTAGCCGCTCGTACGCTGGGCTTAGCGTACCTACATTCTAAACGTGCTTGCACGCGTTTAATAACGCAATACAGTTCCTCGAATGACGTGTATGCTTGATAGTTTGGTTGAGATTCAGGGTTTAAAGAAAGCAACTCGGCGTTATAATCGTCTAACAATTTATGAAAATTAGTTCGAATTTCGTCTATCGTCATACAAGAACTAAGAAACGATTCTTTACTAGCTTCGCATGACTCAGCGTTTTTTGAGAGCTCGTAAATATTTTGAATGTGTTCAAATAAAATGTTACGCTTAGCTACTAATATCGCTAACTCTTTGTCATCAAAAATAGACTGTTTGTCTTGTTTCGACATTTTATGTAAATATAATAACGACCGTATGAAACAAATCTAAGTTTTAAATATTTAGGTACCTAGGTATTTATTTAAATGTAAAATACTTGAGGTTGCGGAAGTGTGAACAGATACCTATTATGCAGTTGTAAGTACGTACAAATTATAGCGAACAATTATGGCGGTAAAACATTAAGTACCAACTTGTAATATGGAAGTAAGGTACGCGGTGCGGGTTATATAATCCTGTGACTTTAGGCGGGAATTGAAATTATATACCTATTAAGTTTAAGCAAATTGCGGTATGCGATAGTTGCGTATTAAGCTGTAAAGGCAACACTTTAAGCGGTTTAATGAAGCGCTTGAAATATGGAATTTGCAAGCGACACCATATTATTATAAATTGAATTTAGCAATTATTATGAATGTAGGTAACTACTCAAAAATACAGTATGTTATGGCCTGTATTCACTTTGATTAGTGCGAGTGTGAGTGCGTAGTGCGAGTGCTTAAGGCCTGTATTCACTTTGATTAGTGCGAGTGCGAGTGCGTAGTGCGAGTGCTTAGTGATTAGTAGAAAACACGTGTGGACAGCGACTGTGAGTGCGAGTGCGAGTGCGAGTGTTTAGTGCGAGTGATTAGAAGCGTGTTCTATTTTTTTGCGAGTGGACTGCGAGTGAGGGGGAAGGGGCGCGCGCGGGGTGGGCCCGCGCGCCCCGCTTCCCCCTCACTCGCCGCGTGCCTCCTACTAAACACGTCTGGACATGGTTTCAAATGAATTTACTAAACAGAGCCACTAAACAGTATTGGACACTACTCGCACTACACACCTGCACTACACACTCGCACTCGCACTCGCACTAATCAAAGTGAATACAGGCCATTAGTGATTAGTAGAAAACACGTGTGGACAGCGACTGCGAGTGCGAGTGTTTAGTGCGAGTGATTAGAAGCGTGTTCAGGCCTGTATTCACTTTGATTAGTGCGAGTGGTAGTGCGTAGTGCGAGTGCTTAGTGATTAGTAGAAAACACGTGTGGACAGCGACT
This sequence comes from Glaucopsyche alexis, assembly GCA_905404095.1. NCBI lineage: Eukaryota > Metazoa > Arthropoda > Insecta > Lepidoptera > Lycaenidae > Glaucopsyche > Glaucopsyche alexis. The sequence goes on from FR990060.1 coordinate 3,098,270, forward strand.
GCGAGTGCGAGTGTTTAGTGCGAGTGATTAGAAGCGTGTTCTATTTTTTTTTGCGAGTGATGGGGGGGAAGCGGGGCGCGCGGGACGGGCCCGCGCGCCCCGCTTCCCCCTCACTCGCAGCGTGCCACAACACGTCTGGACGTGCAGTGTTTAGTGTTTAGTTTTCTGCGTCGGACGCTCAAATACTGTTGTACAAAATGACAAAGTGGACCGAAGATATAACCCACAAATTTGTGCAGGAGTATGTAAAATATGAATGTCTTTACAATTGTAAATCCCCAAGCTATAAACTGAAGGGAAGCCGAGATGCGGCACTTTTGCGAATAAGTGAAGCGATGAGCATACCGGGGTTTGGAAGCAAAGAAGTTTATAATAAAATAAGAAACTTGAAGTCTACATATGCGCAAGAGCTTAAAAAAGTTAAACAAAGTACAAGATCTGGAGCTGGAACGGATGACGTATATAATCCACATATGAAGTGGTTCAAATTATTAGACGACACTTTAAAAGCTGTAAATGTACAGTGCAGCGACTCAGGGAGCAATTTGGTAAATAAAAAAATATATATTTTTTATATTCTTTATTACATGACTACACAATAAACATAACTGCAAAACCACGTATTAATTTAATTTATCATTCGTGACTGCCAAGAGACTGCACCTTCTCCAACAAAATAATCTGCATAATCGTTGCGTATGTTTTGTGCAACTTGAGATGATCTATTCTGCATTCTCATAGTAAATGGGACTAGTCCATCTGATGGTACTTCTCTCCACGATCCTCCAATCAAATTTCCATTCTCTGTGTCCTCGATATCAACCGTGGCTACATGTACGGGTACTTTGGTTTTTCTCGCCCAGTTATGCATGGCGCAACAAGCTTTTACGATTTTTTGCACCTTGTTGGGAAAAAAGGGTAACGGCCTTTCAAAAATTCTGTATCGACTTACTAATATGCCAAAAGCATTTTCGATGATTCGTCTTGCCCGTGATAATCTATAATTAAAAATTTTTTGTTTAAATGTCAATTGATTTCCACCATATGGTTTCATCATATATGGTTTTAGTGGAAACGCATTATCGCCCAGTAGAACATGACCTTCGGGCAGTAAATTATTTTCCAAAGCATGACTGAGATTACAATGTGAGAAAACTCCACCATCCGATACACGCCCATTACAACCAACATCAATATATGAAAAGCAGTAGTCGTCGTCTGCTACTGCCATGAGAACAATGCTATTATTTTTTTTGTAGTTAAAGTAATAACTTCCTGCATTTGGTGGAGCTTTGATGGTAACGTGTTTCCCATCTATAGCCCCTGAGCAACCAGGGAAATTCCAGGAATTTCTAAAGCCTCGTTCAATCCTTTTCCATTCATCGCCGTTAGGTACCTTAAACAATAAAAAAAATTAAAAATTTTAAGTAACCCCCGAATTGTCACGCAGTGAACGAACGATGTGATGATGATGAATTATAGCTAAGAACACCCGCGATCACGTCAGCTTTCAAACAAAAAAAAGTAGATCAAAATCGGTTCATCCGTTTGGGAGCTACGATGACACACACACACACGCACACACGCACACACACACACACGTTAAAATTTTACGCCGGGGGTTAAAAAAATAAGTTAAAGAACAGACGCTACTTTCTTAGGGGTCGTCCATTAATCACGTGATGCCTAAAGGGGGAGGGGGGTCCGAAAAAAAATCACCAAGTATCACCAAGGGGGGGAGGGGGTATAAGGAGACATCACGTGTATTAATTTTCGAATCTAGTCTATGCATACCGAAATTATTATCGGTTGTAGATTCGTAGTGTTGTTTAAATACTTACAAAACAAATGACTCGTATAGTTTTAATTGCTTAAATTATTCGATTAAATTGTTTTTTAAGTTAGTTTTTCTTCAAACATGACCTGCTTACTATGTAAAAAAAAAATACACGTGATCTTAGGTGGGGGAGGGGGGGTAGTATAACACCTCACCACGTATCACCAGGGGGAGGGGAGGGGTCTAAAAAGTTGTTAAAAACATCACGTGATTAATGGACGGTCCCTTATAGTAAAATGATTTTTAAAAATTGAAATATTATTTCAAACTTTTGAGTTGGTTAACTATATGTTTTTCTTTTTGCTTTGGTTTTTGTATCATAATTTATTGTTTTACAGCAGCTGGATTCTCAACATGAAATACTTGATGGAGAGGAACCTTCAACATCCCAACACAATCAATCTGCTGAAAAAAATAACACCGAAGCAACACCTGAATCGCAACATCAAGATGAAGAAGAACAAAGAAAATCTCCGATTCCTCGCAAAAGGGCAGTACGGGACCTCAGTCGTTTGGTCAATAAAGTGAAGAACATGGCCGACTCAATTACAACACGCATACCAACAGAGTCAGAGTTCGATATATTTGGGAAAAGTGTAGCTGCCCAGCTTAAAAGTTTGCCAATGCACAAAGCAATAGAAGGACAAATGTTTATTCAAAATTATCTCAGTAATTTACGTCTCCAACAAATGGGCCACGGACCATTTAACTACGCATATAGCCCGTCACCAAATTCTATGTACCAATCTTCACCATCACCAACTAGCACACTACCACCACGATACTCTCCTTACACACAACAACCACGAGACTCTCCTTATTCACAACCATTACTAGACTCTCCTTACATACAACCACCACAATCTTCTACACCTGATCCTACTAATAATATTTCTCCTGCTGACCAATCTCTCAACCTACTACAGTCAAACATTGACAATAATATAATTACTGTATACTCCGAAAACAATGAATCTCAAACTGCAATTGTACTAACACAGAATGACATATTGGCTCGGGCAGTATCGAGTATTCACTAAGTTGATTGCAAACATGTTATATTTGAAAATAAACCTGATTTAATATGAAAACACAATGTTTTAATACACGACCTGTTTAATTTATATGATATATAGACGACCTCTGTGGCTCAGTGGTTAGCGCATTGGCGCTCAAGCCGGAGGTCGCGGGTTCGAATCCCGCCAGGGAACAAAAAAGTTTTCTGTGTTCCTGGGTCATGAATGTTTATTAAATATGTGTATATAATATAATAAAAATCTTAAATATAAGTATAGTATAAAAAGTATTAAATATATTTCCGTTGTCTAGTACCCGTAACACAAGTTCTTCGGATACTTACCACGGGGCCAGACGTGGTGTGAAGCGTCCATAGATATTATATGATACTAGATGTTGCGCGCGACTTCATGCGCGACAAAAGGAAATCCCACGGTAACCGTACATTTTGCAGCGATAAAAAGTAGCCTATGTCCTTTCCCGTGGTCTATTCTATGTCTGTGCCAAATTTCATCAAAATCGGTCCAGTAGTTAAACATACAAACAAACTTTTCCTCTTTATTATTATATATGTATATGTATATATATATATATATATATATATATATATATATATATATATATATATATATATATATATATATATATATATATATATATATATACACGCTTCAAAAACTCAAAAAGTTCTGCACCGATCGAGCTGAAATTTCAGCATGATATATAAAAAACTATATTTACGCGGACGTAGCCGCGGGCAATAGCTAGTTATATATTATATAGAAGTATACATTATTATTTTATGATATTATAAGATAATATTTACCTACCTTTATGTAATCTCTCAGTGCGTTGTAAATAGCATCGCATACTTCGGATATGATGTTACAAGTAGTCGATCTTGGTACCCTGAATAGGTGTTGTAAAACGCGTAAACTAATTCCGTTAGCCAATAGGTATAAAATAGCATGCAATTTCACTTTTGACGGCAAAGCAGGTCGCATAAATGTATCGCATTTTTGTATGACGGGTGCAACGAGGTTTAGGAGTATATTAAAAGACTCTTCAGTCATCCTGAGAGCAAAGTAATATTCCGTCGTATCTTCCGCAGACAATTCCTTAAAGAGTTGGTAGCTTGCGCCATGAATGGGTCTCCTATTAATCCATTTTCGAACCCACACTTTTTTTGGTCTTGCAATTTCAGCTTCCAAAAGTTCTTCGGTTACAGACACCACCGCTTTTAATATTTCTATGAGTACTTCTTGCAATTGCAAGCGGGCTTCCCTATAGTCGTCCATACTTGCTGGTCGACGGCTACAAATGAATTTACTAAACAGAGCCACTAAACAGTATTGGACACTACTCGCACTACACACTCGCACTACACACTCGCACTTGCACTCGCACTAATCAAAGTGAATACAGGCCATTACCTGCAGCGGAGCGGGAAAACCACGAAATGGGTTATTGTATTTGTATAAATAAATTATGAATGTAGGTAACTACTCAAAAATACAGTATGTTACCTGCAGCGGAGCGGGAAAACCACGAAATGGGTTATAGGTATTTGTATAAATAAATTATGAGTGTAGCCTTGTATTACAACAAAATGAATAGATATTCTAGGAGAAACTTATGCGGTATTAATGAGAATACGGGAAGTAATCCGGATCGTTTGGACCAAAATGGACCAAATGGTCTAAATGTGGTGCGGCTAACGTGGGCCGAAAATAATATGGCCGTCTGAAAACGACCATATAGGGCGTGGCGATTTGGGAAAAAATTAGTTATTCTTTTGATATTTCGTGGACTGTACTAAGGATGACTGGCTAGTCGCCAGCGATTTTAATAAGCGATATTTTGGGAAATAGGAAGGATGCACTGTACCTTAGGATCTCTGCTGTTGATCTTCAATCCGCATGAATCTGCTTCTCCTCTGATATCCAATCACTTGTCACGCAGTCTCATGAACCAGCACTCGCGAGCGGATAAGCGCACAGGATTATGGATTATTAGCTATAATTAATGTTCAAGTTAGCGGTTTTGCAACGAGTCGCGCCGATGCCGAGAAGCTTCTAAGCGTCCGTTTCTTCATATCTTCCTCGTGATTGGTCGACGCCGGCGCACAAGAAAATCACGCCATCTTGTCCTCCAATCAGGGCGTGCGCGGTATCAGTGCGAAAGAGAGGGATATATCGCTTATTCTAGAGAATACTTTGAACTCGCCAATAGGGAACAACTTTAAATCAATAAAGGCCAATAATATATTAGGAAAATATAGGTGGCGCCAATTAGAATGTTTTTAATAAAGAATAACATAGTTGGCGCTAACAATTTTCATTCTTCTTTTGTTTTTTATTTACGGTCAAAGTTGCGCTAAAAATTTGGAGGCTATTATCTTCTAAACTAATTTAAGTTTCAGAAATATAAGCATATACCGACCTAGATTTATGAATCGATATTACACAAAAATTTGGGTCTACAATGTTTGACTTTAGAGTAAATCACCAACAGCGTTTGTATGGAGAAAAAACCGACTTTACTTAAAACGCGTAGGCTTAATATTAGTTGCAACCTAATAGGATTAATAAGTGTAACACTTTCCTTTCTTCCACCACCCTCCACCATCCCACCATCACACCACTTTCCGGTGGTAAAAGTTGGCATCGGCTGTGCACTGTGCAGTAGAGTGGTATAGGTAGATGCATGTAGTCCGAGCTTCACAGTAGTCGCATAACAAAATATAACAATGGCTGTGTTCCGCGGAAAATAGCGCCTGTTAGTGCTTGCTAGCGCCAATGAAAGAAAAACAGATTATTTATCGGCCAGGACACGTTTGCTAACTTCAATACTGCTAACATAATCCGCCATTTTGCTTATTTAATGCCAGCGGTCGCCATTTTGCTTACGTTTTTTGTTAGCGCTATTTTCCGTGGAACACAGCCATTGTTATATTTGTTATGCGACTACTGTGTAAGCTCGGACTACATGCATCTACCTATCTGGCCGGAAAAAAAGCAGCGCTGAAATTACAACTCTGCGCTGACAATAAAGCTGACAATCGTACATACGGCAGCGACATAATAATTCGACGCTCATGTGTTCGATTTTCAGCTGTATTGTATTTACCTACTGTATCAACTTTAGGCCTTTACATCCGTAAATGGATGATTTATACAGTATTCTCCGAGCGAAGTTACCACTCTTGAAATACTGTAGTGCCTGGGACAGTTGGTTTTTTAAATGTCGTATGGTTGCCCAAGCGCATACGGCATTCTCACAACACAGTCAGCCTAGTCCAGAGGAATGAACTAGTCAATTAACGTCTGGGGCCAACCATGTGCGGGTTTCCTCACGATGTTTTCCTTCACCGTTAGAGCGTCCGTATAATGTACTAGAGATCTGAAAAAGTCTCATTGGTACACGCCACAACCTGGGATTCGAACCTGCACTCTCTCGAGTGCGAACCAAACGGTCTACCTACTAGGCCACGGAGCTCTATCAACTAACGCCACGATAAAAAGCGCTCGTGGAAACAAGGGCTTAAAGTACCAACTAATAATAAACAATAATTAAGTACCAACATACAATTAATTTCGCACTCAGCCATCCAGCCACATTACACAATCAACTAAGTGTAACAATCAAGTAATTGACACAAAGTTGACGCCATGTTTGCGTAGCTTGTATTTATGTACATATAATTAATACTTTGATTAGAAGTTGCTAAGACCTTACACGGGCGATTGAAGTTGCGCGGTTCATGGAGACCGACGACATAATATTATCTAAAATTGGAAAGAGGAAATATTTTTTTGTTTGTATTGGTTAAACTCCAAAACAACTAGACCGATTTTGATGAAATTTGGTACAAATATAGAATATACGGAGTAGAACATAGGCTATACTTTTTATCGCGGTAAAATGTACGATTCCCGCGTTATTTTCTTTTGCGCCCACGAAGTCACTGACAATATGTAATATGTACTTAAGTATGTAACATATTACATACGCATTACGCAATATTATCCAATATCGACGACCGACGTATAGTCCATCCAACGTAGAGACTGATGACGCTCCCGCAAACCACCTGGTGATGCAGACGTTTAATCTAATCTTGCAATATAATATCAATATATTATTATCTAAATATATAAACGACAAACCTGACTGACTCATCTATCAACGCACAGCCGAAACTACTGAACGGATTTTGCTGAAATTTGGCATACGGATAGTTGTAATGACGTAGGCATCCGCCAAGAAAGGATTTTTGAAAATCCGCCCCCTGAGGGAATGAAAATGGGATTAAAATTTTGTATGGAAACCGAACTCCACGCGGACGAAGTCGCGGGCAAAAGCTAGTGTTATAATATGCGTATTGCGTGCTTTGATGTCGCTGTTAATCATTGCATTCGCAAACAATTATTAATCGTGAAAGAACTATTTTAAATTAACTACAAAACAAATAAAAAAAATTAGCTAAATATTTATTTATTTATTTAAGTAATGCTCGAATTGTCAAGCAGTGAGTGAACTGATGATGTTGAATTAAAGCTATAAGAACTCGATCGTGTCATTTCAAACCAAAAAAAAACTAGATCCAAATAGCTTCATCCGTTTGGGAGCTATAATGCTACGGACAGACACACAGGCAAACAGACAAACACGTCAAACTTACAGACAGACAGACACGTCAAATTTATAACACCCCTCTGTTTACGTCGGGGGTTCAAAAGTAATAGACCCGCGGGCTTATTACGTATCTTGCAATAGCCAAGCAATAGCAAAAATTGCGCAATTTTTGCGCAAAATTCGCAAATTCGTATTACGTATCTGCAAAAACCTAGCAGAAGCAACCTAGCGACAGTACTGCCTCTACCGAACAATCGAGGAACTATAAATCAATCAATCGTTCGATCTCTTCACTGCTGTCTAATTTTTTGTATTATGTAAGACTTTTACAGCAAAGCGAAAGCAATCAGCGAGCGATTTGAACTATCAGTTAGCAATAATAAGCGCAAAAGGAAGTAAAGTGCATTCAAACACAACAGCGAGCGATTAGCAATCGATCGCATAGGTAATACGATTTTATTTGACGTTCAGCAATCGACTGCGCGTCTATCGCGCGAGGACTGCATGATATTTGCTAATCGCTATTTTTACGTAATACGGCGGCCGTTTGGATAAGTTTTGAGGGTGTAAAATTTCTAGTCTTTTATTTTTTGCATTTAGTTTCCGGACCTTCTTCTAAGCATAAAATTTGGTTTTGTGTCATTCTGGAGTTGCGTTTGTAGCAATTTATCTATTTGTCTTTCTCATTTAAGTATTGGCCGAAAAGTCAATTATAGCTAAAATTTTACTTTCACGATATTAAGGAAAGAGTAACCGATGTACAAATACATTTTGAGTCATATCTGGTTAGATACTTATTGCAGTTCATAATATCAAGAACCCCTGGTTAGGGGTTCTTGATATTTGGCTACTATATAGAACATGGTCCCATCAGGTCCACAATCATTCTAATGTCTGAAAAATCTAATAAGCTGTAAGGTTACCGTCGTTAACAAGTTAGATAGCATTTTTATTTCTATGAAAGTTAAGTTAACACTATTAAACATTATTTTATAAACATTTAGACCGCCTTCTCCAAATTAACTGTCACATGGCTTTTACCTTAATTCGATATTGCTTATTTGTTCCAAAATTTACGTATGTCTTGCGGTGTTGCCAACTTTGGAAGTTCCCCCAACTCCTCAAAAGTTTAGACGACACCATAAAACATACGCTTTCTTCCATTCTTAATATAAATTTTGACCACCGCTCATGGACTCAAGCAACGCTTCCAGTACGATTCGGTGGCCTGGGCATTCGACAAACGTCTGACGTAGCCTTACCAGCGTTCTTGTCCTCGGTTCACGCAAACCATGCAGTAATTTTAAAAATATTAGAGCGCTCATCCTGTCCGTTAGCTATCCCTTTTGCGGACGAGGCCAAGAATGCTTGGGACATTGCTAGTGCCGGCAGCAATGTGCCCGAGAACACATTTTCCCAAAGGCTTTGGGACGAGCCCATCTGCAGACTGGTACGGAATAGACTTTTTAACACGTCTTCCAGTCCTGCAGAGCGGGCTCGTCTTTTGGCTGTGGAGAAGTGGGAGTCGGGCGTTTGGCTGCAGGCACTACCGTCAGCCAATACTGGAACACTGCTGGGCCGCAATACATTTCGGCTAGCCACTGCCCTGCGTCTTGGTGCCCCCCATGTCGTCCCTCATCAGTGTGTTTGCGGCGCGAACGTAGACAGCCACGGTTATCACGGGCTGTGCTGCTCACGAAGCGCTGGACGCATTTCCCGGCATCACAGTCTGAATGACCTCATTCGTCGGGCTCTTGTCACCGCCGGTGTGCCAGCTATATTGAAGCCCTCCGGTCTAGCGCGCGACGATGGCAAGAGACCTGATGGAATGACCCTGGTTCCTTGGAGTGTGGGACGGGCTCTTGTATGGGACGCTACTTGTGTCGATACTCTTGCTCCGTCCCATATCCAGGGCACCTCGAACTGTGCGGGCTCGGCTGCAAACCAAGCGGAGAACCTCAAACGGCGCAAGTATGAGAACCTTAGCGGAGACCTCATATTTGAACCGTTTGGGGTGGAAACCCTAGGCGCATGGGGTCCGGGCGCACATAAGCTTTTTAAAGAAATCTCTAAGCCGGGAACTACCTGGCACAACGGATAGCCATTGCTATCCAACGAGGCAATGCTATCAGTTTGCTAGGTACTCTGCCAGATGGGGACGACCTGGGGAAGATTTTCTATTTATAGTTTTTTTTAGATATAGATTATTTGTAGGTAAGTCTTCTTTTTGTTAGTACTAATTTTGAGTTTTTTTATTTGCCTCTAGTTTTATTGTTAATTTTATGTTTGTTGTATTTTGATAATAAATTAATTAAATCCAACATTTACCTGGACTTTATAATAGCAAAGCTTCAGTGACGGACGGACGTACACGGTACAATGTAATATTTTTTTATAGTTTAGCGGGCTGCCCACTGCAAGCTCTTTAAAGGATTACTCTGTACTGTTATGTCGCTACTATATTGTTAGGTTTGTTAGTGTTTATGCCAACGGCCACATACTGGCCAATCATAAAGCCTCGTTTTATGGCAAATGTAAAATGTAATAGGAATATAAAGGACAATAGTTGCACATTATTTTGACGACCTCTGTGGCTCAATGGTTGAGCGTGTTGGTGCTCAAGCCGGGGGTCGCGGGTTCGAATCTCGCCAAAGAAACGAAGTTTTCCTGGGTCTTGGATGTGTATTAAATATGACGTGTATAATATAATAAAAATCTTAAATATGTGTATAATATAAAAGTACTGTAAAATTATATCCTACTCATATTAGGTATAAATGTGAAATTTTGTGAGGATGTATGGATGGATGTATGGATGGATATATAGATGGATGAATGTATGTTTGTTACTATTTCACGCAAAAAATACTGAATGGATTTTGATGAAATAATGTATCTTAGTAGTTTAGGCTCCAGATTAAAACAGGCTACTATTTATCCCAAAAAAAAAAAAACAGTGTTCCCGAGGGATACTGTATTTACGCGGGCGGAGCCGCGGGCAACAGCTAGTATGTAATATATTTCCATTGTCTGGTATCCGTAACACAAGTCAAGAACTAACCACGGGACCAGTCTGACGTGATGTGAAGCATCCACAGATATTATTATTATTTGACTTGACTGATGTTGTGCGGGTTTTGCTGATATGTTTGTTAGGATTTAATTAGATGTAACCCACAACGCTTGTACTGAAAGACGTATATCACGTAGGACATAAATAGTAGGATAAAACAGTTCCATAGCTTAATTGCATTAAAACAAGAAAATAAAACCTTTGAAAACCTAGACGTATCCGTATTGATAGTGTAGACATTTTTTTCCCCTTATTTTAGGGAGAATATCCGTTGTTTGATCACAAAATTCTCGTATTTGGTATTTGTGATCTCCGAGGCGGCTAGACCGATTTTTTGAAATTTTACAAGCTGGAAGCTATTTTTATTTTTACACCCGTAATTAATAGAGGTGACACACCTTAACATTTTTATTTTTTTTACCTACTTAATTCTTTACTTTTATTATTCTATTATTTTTCAACATTTTATCCGGTTAACACCATTTCTTATTGTTTGTTAGTTATACAATCTGCTACTACGTACTATAACAATCTTCAACCTTGAATCTCCTGAAGGTTGTAGGGTTAAGTGGTAAGTAATAGGCGTAGGAGTAGATATTAGATATATGCAGTAGGTGTAGTTGTTAGTAGGTACTTATTGCAGTTCATAATTAAGACATATTACATAACATAGTCTGTAGGCTACAGCTATAATAATATAATATGCAAACTATAGATATATTTTTAATGTTTATCATACAAATACCTACCAACAACTTTGGCACCCCCAATAAAAATTAAGGTCTCTAAGTAACCTACATTCTATAAATACCAGCAGATTATAAAAATATGCAATGGTTTTTTAATACCTTACGTCTTTACAATTATAGAAAAAGTCAGAACATTTCTAAAGGCGAAATGAAGAAAAAGCCGTCGAAATAATCTCCTTTACTCATTCAATGGATATTAATTTATTGGTATTATTGTCAATTATATAAAAAAATCTATTTTTAGTCGCGTTCTAGAATAAATTGGTCTTTATGACGTTCGAGCCAAGTTTTCAGCTAATGGCATGAAAAATAAACGCTATTGGAATATTTTTACGTATGTATATTATTTTTGTCATGATTACCTATACATTGTCCAGATACAATTTATAATAATAATACTTTATTTAAGGCATGTGGCCCATGGAGAGCCGATTCGCTACGTTGAATGTAAGAGGAGGAATGGATGGTAAGAATGAAAGTGGATGAAGCGAAACAAGTATTTAAGGATCGTAGCAAGTGGAAAGAAGTGGTCTCTGCCTACCCCTACGGGAAAGAGGCGGTCTTTGCCTACCCCTATAGGAAAGAGGCGTGATAATAAGTTATATTATTAGGAAGTCGGTTTTAATTGTTTGTTTATTAATGCATTACATTAGCACAATTATTTTCGTTAATTAATGAATGAATGGGAAATTATGATTCAATTAACGGGTAAATGTTGGTATACTATTGACAAGAATTGGGACGGGTCAACACTTTTATGATTAATCTGGAATGTTAGCGATTAGACCAACCCACATGCATGACACAGCCCAATTATTGTCTTTTATATTGTAACTAGATGTTGCTCGTGACTTCGTGCGCGTGCAAAAGAAAATCCCGATAGAACCGCAGCAAAAAGTAGCCTATATCCTTCGCCAAAGTCTACTCTATGCCTGTGCCAAATTTCAATAAAATCGGTCCAGTAGTTCCGGAGTCTACTCAATGCAAACAAAGAAACATACAACAAATTTTCCTCTTTGTGGTCTATCTATTATATTAAATTTAAAAAGCATTAAAGCATAAACGGATAAACTAGCGAAATACTTCAGGTATTGGTTATTGAATTAAAAAATATTTAAAAACAATTATAAAATAATAATAAAAACATTTATTATTCCTTATCTTATGTATAGATTAGGGTAAAACACAGAAGTATTGTACAATTTAACAAATTTATGTGCGCAACCCCTACACTAAGAGTTCTTGTGCTGTAGGGGTTGGATGAATGGTTATTAATCAAGTTTAATAATTGGTACCCTAATATCAATTGTAAATTAATTGTAATTGCTTTATGTCGATGTCTCACGTAGCAATCGTAGACTGGCGTAGCGAGTGCTACGAAAATGTAGCTATAGGGGAATATTAATGGCGGTGTCTATGGGCGGTATTCTTGGTCGATTCTTATTTCTAAGTTCGCCTTATAGACATACTTAAGGTGACATTTCGATTCACAGTCGTAGCTGAAGCATTGTCTTAAGTATTATTTCATACAAATAAGGCGGACTTATTCGAAAATTCTTAAGTCGTTTCTTAAGCAACGACCAAGAATTCCGGCCTATGTCACCGTAAAATTGTAAAAAACCGTTAGATTGTAATATTACTAGAGATATTATAAAAAGTCGACAGATTGTCAAATAAACACTTCTCCTTACAATTGAACGCATTATTTTTCGTTATAATGTAATATTTACCGTGCCGATTGGTTAAACGGCAAGGCGCCGCCATATATTTTGTTTGCTTTTTCATAATAATAATTATAACGAAAAATAATGCGTACAATTGTAAGGAGAAATGTTTATTTGACAATCTGTCGACGTTTTATAATATCTCTAGTAATATTACAATCTATCGGTTTTACAATTTTATGGTGACATCTACATACGATGTTTACTATCCTCCTGGCTGCCTACCGTTGTGTCTTCTTTTTGACACCAAAGTGGTGACCTGATCTCATCATCAGGTCACCACTTTGGGACTATACAGTACACAGCAAAAATAAATTGAAAATCGGTCCACAGAGTAGGTAATCGTTGAACATACAAAAAAAAATATACAGCCGAACGTATAACCGCCTCCTTTTTTGGAATTCGGTTAAAAATATAATTAATGTAGTGATGTACCTACTTTTTAAATCAGTAAGAATAAGTTTATCCTATCTAAGAGCTCCGTGGCCTAGTGGGTAGACCGTTTGATAGGTTGTGGCGTGTACCAATGAGACTTTTTCAGATATCAAGTACATTATACGGACGCTCTAACGGTGAAGGAAAACATCGTGAGGAAACCCACACATGGTTGGCCCCAGTCGTATTGACTAGTCTGACTATTTCTCTGGACTAGGCTGACTGTGTTGTGAGAATGTCGTAAATGCTTGGACAAACATAATACATTTAAAAACCGACTGTCCCAGGCACTACAGTATTTCAAGAGTGGCTACTTCACTCGGAGAATACTGTATAAATCATCCAATACCGGATGAAAATGCCTAAGTTTTTTTGGCGCTGCCTCTTGATTTAAATTCTTATATGTTTTTTTATCTAAGTGTTAGCTTTCAGTTTCGTATGTTTGGTAATATCATTTCAATTATAAAATAATTGAAGACTTAGCATAATTTTGAAATTTGTATCTTCGGATTGGATTTATTTGTTTTGGTCGAGTTCCCTTAGCTTAGCAAACTTCAGAACTTTGCAGCGGACTCAGCGGACCTTTGGAACTGAGTAAACGAATTATTTGAGCTTTGTAGGGCCAAATTTTCCGATCAGGCTGACTAAGCATGACTTAAATAGTAAATGCATCATCCTGCTACTATAATAATATAACTTTGTGAGGATGGATGTATGTATGGACGGATGTTTGTTACTCTTTCACGCAAAAACTACTGAACGCATTTCGATAAAATTTGGTATGGTAGTAGTTGAGGCTCTGGATTAAAACATAGGCTACTCTTTATCTTGAAAAAGTACAGTATTCCCGTGGGATACTCGATACTATATTTACGAGGCCGGAGCCGCATGAAAAGCTATTTACTAATAAATATTGGCTATTAAAATCAAATTTAATTAAATGAAAATGTATTTATTCAGTTTGAAAACATAAAAAAGTCCTTTAAAAAAACAACCAGCGGCTCAAACTTAACCCAGTGAAAGTCGAAAGAAACTCAGGTTAACACTACCTACTAAACGTATCCATTATTATGTCGGTCTAAATTGGTGAATGCATTTTCGTACGTCTAGAGTGCTGTAGTCTAGACCAAGCATAACAATTTTTTAGTTTTTAGTTATGTAGTCAGTTTTTTATAGAAAACTGAGAACGTAAATTATTTACCTGTTGCCCGGGTCATTATTACAAATCTATTGATACCTCATTCATTAAAATCGGTTCAGTAGTTAAGGCGCTACGATGGAACAAACATTCATACATAGACTGCCAAAATCCCTTCCTTGTGGCTTAGATGTAGTTGGGTAAAAACGCATGCAATTTTTACGGCGCCGATGTAGACACCTCAATTAAAAGCAATTTAGTTAATTGATTGACAAAATTTAGTTTGGGCACATAATAATTTTTGCCTGCGTGTACTCCATTTATCTGTAAGTGCATTACAGAATAAATTATTTTTTACAATGCTTACTCTGGAGACGCAACTCAAAATCTGCCGTACGTTTTGTTTAGATTTATGCTTCTTAAAATTTTAACGATGACATCAAATATATTATTGTATTGTTTTTTTAAGTCCACGCATATAGAGTTTGCATTTATTTTTTTAGGTAATCAAATATTAATTAGATAGCATTGCATTACAATAAAATTAACAAGTTATAAAAACTTTTTCTATGAAAAAAAAAAAAAAATTGGCCTTTCAAGTTTCTAATTCTCTTTTCGTGTTTAAAAAAAATAAAAAAAACTTACCCGCGAGTAGGATGGCAGCCAGGATCACTGCACCCGCCATGGCTCGGTCCGATGTGCCGCGCGCCGGGACTTGTCCCTCTTTATACAGTGGTACCGCGTACCGCCCTCGCGCTGCGCGTGGTACCACAGGTACGTCCCTATGATTGATGCTTTCAAATGTTAACAGGTGGTCTTCACTTGAATTTCGTGTAAGTTTTTTAGGGTTCCGTAATACTCAAGGAACCGTTATAGTTTCGCTCTGTCTGTTCGTCCGTCTGTCTGTCTATCTGCGATTCTAGCTTCTGTAACTATAAATGTATAAATGAAGTTTGCTATTATTAAAGACAGTATAGATGTCGGTTTTGGCGTCATAAAATAATAATCATTTTATATTTTACGGGGTATCTCTCTATACATGTGAAGTGGGGATGAAAAACATTTTTTCTCTCTACTCCATCGTGTGGGTTTATCGTCAAATAAGTATTTTTGAATAAAGGTAAGGTTCCATACATAACTTTTTTACAAAGTCAATCTTTTCGAAGAATCGGCTGATTTTTCGAAAATCATAAACACAAACCACTACTCGCGCCGTAATCGCTAAAAAACTCTTAAGGAAAATTATTTTGAGCGAAGTCGGACAGTAAATTTCGAAATAATTCAAAGTACTCGTAAACCTATTGCCCGTTGTAGTTACGGAACCCTCCAGACATGTCCTGACATGCTCTTGGATATGTTATTGTAATTATGTAGGTTCATTGTATTTACAGGTCGTATTAAGGTTGAATCAACCTAGTATCTATAACATATAAAATATAAGTATTAATAAAGTGAAGCAAAAACTCTCAATACAGTTTTTGATTTGAAAAAGCAAGCGGAGATATATTAAATTAGGCCGGTAAGTTAAAGTATATGTGAAGAAAAGTGTACAGAAATTTAATATTTAAAAAAATGCTCAGATATACAAAAAAATTATAAAAATAATAACAAAAAACGCTACCTCAGATTATAAACACACACTACAGTGCGTTTGATACATATTGCATACAATTATGTTACACATTGACGTTTGTTAATCTGTTACAACATTTACATTTACTTTTATATCCAAGAGACAAAATACTTAACCCTTTTCATGAATTATTATACCCAAATTTCGAACATAATATAGTAATAGTAATTAGCCATTCAGATTAGTACCTAAGTACATCTAAAACTTAGTTAAAAAGCAATTAAAACTAATATTTTATGTAAAAAAATATTTTCGTGTGCCGCAAACATAATTTTAAATAAAAGAGAATAAACCTTATGTAAGTCGTCTTTCCCCGAATAAAGTACGTTTGTTTTAACTGGCAGTCGTATCGCGTAAATTAGATTGTTGAATAAAAAGTTGTCGTTACTTTTAATGGCAACACTTAAAAGTTTACCCAAAACAAAAAAATAAATTCATTGAGAAATCGCGAGGAAAATGGTAAAGGGTGAACCGGACACTCAATTGTTCTTGCAGATATTTTTTTTTCCTATGTTATACAGAGACACTTCAGCTTTTACACTTTCACTATGGCCCTAGCCTAAACCTGACCCTTAAATAAGGTTGTTGATAATAATCAACTATAGATATTTTGGGCATAATATGATGTAAGTACTGTTTATGTAAAAACGTTTAGGCCAAAAATAATTAAAAAATTGAACAAAAAATACTAGATACAATTATTTGCGATCTCTAAGGCGTTGAGGTCATTAACCTGACAGAAATAGCTGATTTAAAATTTTTGAAAAGATTTTAGTTAAATAACATCAATACAATCAGATGTGTGAGGTCAATAACCTTAACAACGCCGTAAAGAGCATACTGTACTTTTTAACCGACTTCCCAAAAAAGGAGGCGGTTATACGTTCGGCTGTATATATTTTTTATTTTTTTATTTTTTTTTGTATGTTCAACGATTACTCCGCCGCCTGTGGACCGATTTTCAAAATTTTTTCTGTGATGTATAGGGTGTAATCCCAAATTGGTCCTTTTGATATCAAAGTGGTGACCTGATGATGGGATCCATGAGGAATCGAGGGAACTCCTCGAAATTTATATGGACACATATGGTGATTTTGACTTTTTCTGAAGTAGTTCAAGCATATGCTACCAAAAAGTAAGATTTTGCTCCAAGGTATACCCTGGATCCCAAAGTACAGAATAGAACTCCTGACTCCTTATAGATACATGTTTGGGGATTTCGGCGTTGTTTAAAGAACTGCAAGCATACGCCACTTTGTCAGTTAGAGCAATCATCATCATCATCACCACTATCACACCATACATCATCAGATTATGATGATATAAAAGGTATTTCTCATAGTATTTTACCCTAACACGGAGATCATTGAACATTACTCTGCCGTTTATGGACCTATTTGCAAAATTCTTTTGTTGTTGTAAAGGGTTTAATTCGAAATTAGTCCTTTAGTCACTAAAGTGGAAACCTGATGATGCGAGCCATGAGGAATCGAGGGAACTCCTCAAAATTTATATCCACACATACTGGGTGTCCCAAAAATACCGTCTCATAGTGACATGGGAGATAGATTAGCCTTATATCTCTCGGATAAAATAAAAATGACCTTAGTAAAAGTTGCTTAGTTTTCGAGATATTTGGATTTTTTTGGTTTTATTCAAAATCTCCATTTTTAGTTAGTTTTTATTTCCGCATTAGTACAAATTCCTTTAATTTATTTATTTTTATTTTTTTAAGTATCTCGAATAGTTGTTTGATGCATACAAAATAAATTTTTGTCAAATAGTAGTGTATTTTTTAAGAAAAAAATATTTTTGTGTTGCGTTTTAGCTCTCCCAAAATTTCGAACAAAATTTTGACAATCTGCCGTGAAAAAAAAATGTACTAAAGTAAACTGGAAAATTATTTTAAAAATTACTCAATTTATTGCAGATTTAGAAATGGTATAACACTTACATAAGAATTTTACAGAAACTTAGAAATTGCCATTTTTATCATTAAAGTCTGATTCAAGCCAGACTCTTATGTAGTAAAGAAGATGAAAAAGTACCAGGAATTTTCATCGCAATCTTATTATCTATCGACCTTTATTATCTTTTGTATCTGTAGACTTGTAAAACTGAATGTACTATTGCAACCCTAATTTGTTATTTCGTTCTTTCCTTCGCTGTTATGGGGCACTGTGATAGTAAATAAAATTAGGAAAAAACTTTAGAACTTAGATTTATTACAGTAAATGCTCGAACTGTCGACCTCCAACACGAATGCACAATCGACATCTTCTGATAAAATTATTCTTTAATCTTCTCAAACTTATCTGAGATATTTCTTGAGCCGCTGCGGTGACTCTGTCGCGTAGTTCCCTTTCGTTGCGTATTGGTTTACCATAAACTTTGTCTTTAAGACATCCCCAATAAAAAAAATCCAGGGGATTAAGATCAGGGGATCGTGGTGGCCATAAGATTGGCCCCAGTCGCCCAATCCACCTTCTCGGGAACCTGCGGTCCAGGTGTGCTCGAACGTCTCGAGCGTAATGTGCTGGGCAGCCGTCGTTTTGAAACCACATCGTTCGTAATGATTCCAGTGGCACATCCCCGAGGAGCGTTGGCAATTGGTTTTCTAAAAATTCCAAATAGGTGTGACCATTTAATATTGGAGGCAGCTCCACTGGTCCTACTATTGTACCGTTGTAGATTCCGGTCCATAAATTTATTTTAAACATGTGTTGCGACCGATCTTCTCTATTCTCGTGTGGGTTTTCTAGCTGCCAGCTATGAATATTATGAAGGTTTAAATAACCATCTCTTCTACATTGCGACTCGTCACTCCACAGTACTTTATGAAAAAAGTCGGGATCTTCCCTATTTTTTTCCAACATTCGTTGACAAAATTGTACCCGTCTCGCATAGTCACTCGTAAGGAGAGTTTGCACTCTTTGGACAACATGTGGCCTTTTCATTGTGTTTGAATATTGAATATTCACTTCATAGTTGAGTCCGGCTTGAATTAGACTTTAATGATAAAAATGGCAATTTCTATGTTTCTGTAAATTTTTCATGTAAGTGTTATACCATTTCTAAATCTGCAATAAATTGAGTAATTTTTAAAATAATTTGCCAGATTACTTTAGTACATTTTTTTTCTACGGCAGATTGTCAAAATTTGGGTTGAAATTTTGGGAGAGCTAAAACGCAACACAAAAATATTTTTTTCTTAAAAAATACACTACTATTTGACAAAAGTTTATTTTGTATGCATCAAACAACTATTCGAGATACTTAAAAAAAATTAAAATGAATAAATTAAAGGAATTTGTACTAATGCGGAAATAAAAACTAACTAAAAATGGAGATTTTGAATAAAACCAAAAAAATCCAAATATCTCGAAAACTAAGCAACTTTTACTAAGGTCATTTTTATTTTATCCGAGAGATATAAGGCTAATCTATCTCCCATGTCACTATGAGACGGTATTTTTGGGACACCCAGTATAGTGATTTTGACTTTTACTGAAGTAACACAAGCATATACTACCAAAAAAATAGGATATTGTACCAAGGTATACCCTGGATCCAAAAGCACTGTACAGAACTCCTCAGTCTTTAAAGATATGCATTTGGAAATTTCGGCATTGTTTAAAGAACTGCAAGCATATGCCACTTTATAACTTACAGTAATCATCATCATCATCTTAATAGCAATACCTAATAGAAGCTTGGCGAGTATTTAATTATACATTCGATCGTTTAGTTTAGACGTTCTTAAGACGTATTAATGATAACTTAACAAAATATATCACTAAAAAGGGTGAAATTATTATTTTTAAACAAAAAATTAAACCGACTTCCAAAGTAAAAATACACAAAAAAGTATGAAATAAAACTTAATCTCTAAATAATACCCCTTTCAAATTCGGCTAAAATTTTTACTATTTCTCTACTCAATCTTATTAATTTTGAAGTCGGTACCAGCAAATATGAACGTAAGTTGTATAAAATATTGTAGAATATTGTTTGGGCTGGTGCCGATTTCAAAATTAAGAAGATTGAGTAGAGAAATAGTAAAAATTTTAGCCGAATTTGAAAGGGGAATTATTTAGAGATTAAGTTTTATTTCATACTTTTTTGTGTATTTTTACTTTGGAAGTCGGTTTAATTTTTTGTTTAAAAATAATAATTTCATTTAAAGTATACTTATTCGAATTTTTTTATTATCTTTAAACGTCTTTACATAAGCAGAAAATTATATGCCCAAAATATCTATAATTGATTTTGAGCACGTGTTAATAAACACTTGAACACATTAAATTACTAGCTTTTGCCCGCGACTTCGTCCGCGTAGAGGTCGGTTTCCATACAAAATTTAAACCCCTTTTTCACCCTCTTAGGGGGCGAATTTTCGAAAATCTTTTCTTAGCGGATGTCTACGTCATTACAACTATCTGTATGCCAAAAGAGATGTTCAAGAAATGTATGAGGCCTGGGCCAGCCCTACGTACATTATATGTAAATATAGCTACATAATATAGTAACCGTTTCCTATTCTTTATTTTGTTTAATTTCACTTCGTTTCGTGTACATTTAAATTAAATTCGTCAAGGAGAGCAACACAAAGTAAAATAAAACATGGCGGATCAGATCAGAAATAACTAAAGAATGTCATTTTGTCAATGCCATGACTTTTGACAAAGAAAGATGTATGACATTCAAGACGACGTCTCTTCGTAAAACTGTCTACTACGTCAAAAGTCAAGTCAAAACAACTGTCATGGCCGCCTTAAAAATAATGTTCTCGCAATAAAAAACTCTTCAAATAAACATTTTTGTACGCAAGTACCTGTAGTGTATTGACATTTATAATAATAAATATAAAGCACGCACACTTATGGGGCGTGGTATCGGTGTGAGAGTGGTAGGGGCTGAGCGAGTGGTGGGAGTCTCCCATGCACCCGCTGGCACTATCATTCCTTTACCGACCGCCGACCAGAGCGGGTCTGCTTTACAGCAATATACAAGTGTTTCATTTACCAACTCCTATTCTATAGTACCCTTCTTCAAATTAATTTTTTCGTATTTTTATGATATTCCCATATTTTTTCCTATTTACCTATGTAGTGTACATAGAACTGGCCCAAAATCAAACATCTCTTGTATATATAAGGTTCGGTAAAATCAATGACGGATATTTTGGGCATATAATCTATTGCTTATGTAAAGACGTTTAAGCAGAAAATACATACTAGAAAAAAATATTTTTTCTTTATATGGGCGAGTTTGCGTTTTGCGGAGAGTCACCCATACATGAGATGACTTTTTTACTTTGAGTACCTATGTCAATTACTTTTTTGCCTAAAAGTCTTTACATAAGCAGTGGATCATGTGCCTGAGGTATTGATTTTCATAAACATTATATACAATCTGAATCTCGTAAACGGTTCCAACGAATTCATTAAAATCATGAAAATTAGTATACAGGGGGTTTCGGGAGCGATAAATCGGTTTAGGTAGGTTTTATTCCTGGGAAACTGGCATTTTTAAGTTAGGTATATATTCGAACCCTGGTGAAATATTTTTGTAATACTTTTTTTTTAAATCTACTACAGCTCCTAGCGAAGCTCGGTTACCCAGCTACTATACTTTAGCCCCCTTACTAATAAACGCTGTATAAACTTTGAATAGTTACGCAGTGTTTTGTCTCCTATCGAATTAAAACATGTCACTTGTGTGACGTGAACAAAACACTGTATAACTATTCAAAGCATAAACAGCGTTTATTAGTAAGGGGGATGGACTATTAAGTGTCTGGCATATTATATATAGAAAGACTTTACACAATATCCTATAATAAAATACTTGCTCTCAATACAACTCTAGTAAGTAGTATCACGAAGTAAACTATGTAGTCTCTCTAATGATTTTGATGAAATTGATAATACTTTTTATTTTTATATTTACACTACTAAAAATATCCTATGTCCTTTCCCGGGACCCAAAGTATGTCCATACCAAATTTCATAAAAATTTGTTCAGCGGTTAAATCGTGAAGAGGTAAAATTATTTTTATGATTATCCATTCGGTTCCCACGGATTAGCGGAGAGGGTAGGAATAGGGAAAGGGAAGAATAGGTGGTGTGTAGTGAGTGATGAGACTCTAATCACATTGGGTTCTAATGATTCAAATGATGACGATGAAAACATTGTTGTCACAAACAGCCAGATAGACTGACACACCTTCGCATTTATAATATTAAGTATAGATAATTTTTCAATGGCATTCTCCAGCGAGTATTTCGAGCAAATAAATTTTGTGTTTTGCCTTGTGCTACCGAAGGAGACGAACGCTGGATGCACCGCAGTAACCGGTAGATACGCCATTGTCAAAACTTTCATAATTATAAAGTTTTGTGGTCGACTCTATGTATCATGTTTTCACGATATGTTTTCAGGACGGAGGCGTGATATAAATGTATGCCGCAGATGTAAATAATATGTTGCCCTTTCAAGCTCATATTTGTGTACTCGTACGTAGGTCATAGGAGATCACTTGAGTTGCATCTAAAACATCTATAGTAATGTAATAAAGAGGAGAAGTTTGTTTGTTTGTTTGCATTGAATAGGCTCCGAAACTACTGGACCGATTTTGATGAAATTTGGCACAGATACAGAGTAGACCACGGGGAAGGACATAAGCTACTTTATTGCGGCAAAATGTACGGTTTCTGCAAAATCAACTTTTGCGCGCACGAAGTCGCGGGCGACATCTAGAATTCTATAATAATACGTGAAGCAAAGAGTACAGTTGTTCGAGAATAAAGCGAACGGAGGAGTATAAAATTTGGCAGCATTATGCAATTGTGTACGGACGGAGTATAGGTGTGCAGAAAGCTAATTCTTTTAAAGACTATAGTGCTTAGAAATATATTAATATAAAATAATAAGTATGTGTAACTTATTACACCTACCTAGACCACACCTACATGCGATTGTATAATAAGTAATAACAGTAGGTATGACAAAATTGACAATCTTTCTTTCACATTCCCTAGACAAAATTTACATTTTTTTACGTACCTATCTAAGAGGAAAAAAGAACACTTTAAAAGTTGACAC
Organism: Glaucopsyche alexis; assembly: GCA_905404095.1. Classification (NCBI taxonomy): domain Eukaryota; kingdom Metazoa; phylum Arthropoda; class Insecta; order Lepidoptera; family Lycaenidae; genus Glaucopsyche; species Glaucopsyche alexis. The sequence goes on from FR990060.1 coordinate 3,121,621, forward strand.
ATAAAAATTAAAAGATGGTCGAATTTCGACCAATAGGTAACCTCTATTCAGTTTCAGGTATTAAAACTCTATAGTTTCAAACAAAATATGGTTTGTGTTGCAATTTGCAACTAAAAAAAAGTTACAATTTTCTGCTAAGCTGTGATCGACTTATCTCTCAATTCGCAAACCTTTTAACCTTTTGTTCTTATTTTTCAATATTAGAAATCTGTATCGCCTACAATCTGCATGATAATGTGGAGTCGCTGTAATTAAGCCTTTACCTATATGTATTTTATGTCTAAATACTTCTTAGATCTATAGTCAGATCAGTTTTTTGGTCAGTGTTCTGAGCAGTAAAGTATTGGTAGATATTATATTATGGATTTCAAGCTATCACGAATTACGAGAGTGCATTGAAAGTGGCAGGTCATTGCCTAAATATAGTACAAAGGACAAAAACCGTTTATTTTATGAAGTAACTAATATTTCATCGTGGATTTATTAAACGCGTACTTAGTAAGTCATGGGATACTCACCCCAACTTACCTGTCTGGTAGTTGTTGTATAGTATATGGGTATGCGACCCCGGCTTCCCTAGCTATTACTGTCCTATCCCTTGCCCTCCTGGGCGGTAATATCCTACTTCCTTCCACATCTTCCTTTCCACACCACCTATCCTTCCCTTTCCTACCCACTCCGCCAACCCGTGGGAACGCAATGGATAATCATAAAAATATGTCATTTAATTATCCAAAATGAGGGCGATGTGGTTCGCCACTCATCACGTCTCGTTCTCGCGGAGGCGAAAAGTGGCCCATGGAGAGCCGCTTCGCTACGTTGAATGTAAGAGGAGAAATGGATGGTAAGAATGAAAGTGGACGAAGCGAAACAAGTATGTAAGGATCTTAGCGAGTGGAAAGAAGTGGTCTCTGCCTACCCCTACGGGAAATAGGCGTGATTATATGTATTTAGTACTTAGTTCGCGTAGTTCACTAAACTGTCCCTTTAGGGCAAGAATTTCGAAAATTGGTCTATTATCGCATGGCTAATAACTCAGTCAGCGACTAACGACTAAAAGTTACCGTTTTAGGGTTTAGGGTTTTCAGAATTTAATCGCTGTTTTCATTTTAACATTTTAGAGTTTTCGGATTTTACAACCGTAGTCTCCAAGGGACTGACATGTGTCCCTATGCTAACATTTAAAGTAAAAATTTATAAAAATATAAACAAAGTATTATTATTTTAAATACAAGTTAGTTTTCTTTGTGTAATGGACAAGGATATGAGCAGACCAATCTCCTGATGGCAAGCGATTACCGCCGTCCATGGACACACGCAACGTGTTCCTGGGCCTTAAAATTCCCAACGTCCTTGGGGCTCCAATAATCTCACTCACTCGGCGAAACTCAACGCAAGCGTTATTTCACGCCGGTTTTATGTGAGGCCGTGGTGTTAACCATATATATTTTAATAAGTAATAGGTACTTAGTTAATATTTGGGGCGAGTCTAAAAAGCTTAGAAGTAAAATCTGATAACGGTTCATGATCATCATCATCTGCCTATCGCCGTCCATTGCTAATCGTAGACCTTTTTTTTTTTTTTGATGATCCTTAATGACCGCCAACCATCCCGATCTTGGGCAGCCCTCATCCATCCGCTGCCAGCCACCTGTTTCAAATCGTCGGTCCATCGTGTTCGTGCCGCAAGACGTTCTACACTACGTTTGCCTAAGCGTGGTCTCCACTCTAATACTTGTCTACTCCATCGACTGTCTGTTCGTCTGCAAACATGGCCGGCCCACTTCCACTTCAGCGTGCTAATTCATTGAGCAATGTCGGTGACTTTAGTTCTCTGGCGAATGACCTCGTTAAGAATTTTATCCGGTTAGTAATTTAATCCGGTATAATGGTAACGGTTATCTTCTGCATTATATCTACGTAGCAGGCCCAATTCTAATCTAAGATTAGTTTAAGTTATTGTAAGTCAATTCGAAATACCGGTTAAGCGTTAAATCCTTGAGACGAAGGCCTAAACCGATGTGACATAGTTAATGCCTTATCTGTTCATTTGTACATCTATAGCCCTAACCCCAGTTTAAATATTAACGTCAGTTTACACCGTGACGCGACGCGACGCGGCACTGTATCTTATCTTATTATAAATGTGAAAGTTTGTGAGGATGTATGGATGGATGGATGTTTGTTCCTCTTTCACGCAAAAACAACGTAACGAATTTCGATTAAATTTGGCATGGTAGTAGTTTAGGCTCTGGATTAAAACAAATGCTACTCTTTATCCTGGAAAAGTACAGTATTCCCGCGGGATACCCGATACTATATTTACGCGGGCGGAGCCGCGGGAAACAGCTAGTTTTAAATATAGCGACACAAAATTGAACTTTATTTCCTACACTAGAAGAGACACGTTTCACTGCGAGAGTTCGGATTTCGAAGTGCATCGCGTTGCATAACTTGGCGTCGCTCTTTGCAATTTTGAATCGTTTGAATCTTAAAAATAGAGCGATGCGTTGCGTTGCGTTGCGTTGCGTCGCGTCCCGGTGTGAGCTGACCTGTTGACATCGTTGATGATGATGATGATGTATATTTTTATAGGACTAAGATTTCAAGAACTCGAACAGCTTTTACATTGTTTATTATTGTGTCTACTACTTGGCGTCGCTCTTTGCAGTGAAATGTGTATTTTTGTATAGGAAATAAAGTTCAATTTTAAATCGCTAGCTTAAAAATACAGCTATGTGTTGCGTTGCATCGCGTCCCGTGTGAACTGACCCTTACTTACAGCTTAGATGATGACGATGATAATGTTTATTTTATAGGACTAAAAAGAGATGTTCAGAAGTGTATTTAAGGCGTGGGCCAACACTATGTACACTATATGTAAATATAGCCCAGGAACCGTTTCCCTTTCTTTATTTTGTTTAATTTCATTTCTTTTCAATGTACATTTAAAATAACTTCGTCAAGAAGAGCAACACAAGGTAAAATAAAACATGGCGGATCAGATCATAATAAACCAAAGAATGTAATTTTGACAATGACATGGCTTTTGTCGTATGACATTCAAGAAGACGTCTCTTCCTAAAACTGTCAACTATGTCAAAAGTCATGTCCAAAGAACTGTCATGGCCGCTCTAAAAATACTTCGCATTAAAAAACTTTTCAAATAATCATTTTAGTACGCATGTGACCCTTCTTCAAAGTATTTTTTTTTTTGGTATTTTTATGAAATTAACATTTTTTTCTATAAACCCTACATAGAGCTGGCCCAAAATCAACATCTCCTTTGAAGAACTCTTACACCTTTTACATTGTTTGTTACTGTGTTTTCTTCCTCACGTAGTACGTAATCGTCCTTTGAAATTTTGGGTTCAGTCATGTTAAATGACATTAGACCCTAATTATGACTAAACAAAACGCACAAAGAATTTGAAACATTGTACCTACTATGGTAACCGTTAAAATATAATATAATATCTATGGACGCTTCATACCACGTCAGTCTAGCCCCGTGGTAAGTATCCGAAGAACTTGTGTTACGGGTACCAGACAACGGAAATATATTTAATACTTTTTATACTATACTTATATTTATGATTTTTATTATATTACACACATATTTAAAACACATCCATGACCCAGGAACACAGAAAATTTTTTTGTTCCCTGGCGGGATTCGAACCCGCGACCTCCGGCTAAAGCACCACTGCGCTCACCAATGAGCCACGGAGGTCGTCGAATACGCAGTGACGGCGCTAGACTACAATGTAGAGAAATCAAGTTCGCGAGGCCTCTAACGATTTTCTTGACTGCGATTTCTTCGCAGTCGAAGAAAATCGTTAAATTAAGTGAGACAAATTATAAAATAATGTATAAGTTTTATTGTTGACTAGATGTTTCGGAGCCTATTCGTTAGTTTCGGAGCCTATTCAACGCAAACAAACAAACAAACTTTTCCTCCTTATTATATATAGATAATCAAATGATGACAAAAAATAATTGCACACATAGCCTCACTGATTTTTTCAGGATTGTGTCGTAGCTAAGACTAGCCGCTAGTTCAGCTTCGATTGACAGAACTCATAACGCGGATAGTCTGTCTTAGCTCATCGTGCTTCTCAAATAGGTCTTTATCAATAAAACGTCCAGTGTCTTTTAAATTCAGAAAGTTTGTTTTTTTTTTTTAAATTCAAAAAGTGTGTTTTTTTTATTTTATTTTAAAGTTGATGCTTGTGCTACCTGTGCTCCGAGAAATCTAAAAAAACACCTACATAATATATTTATATAAAAAAACTTTTCTTTCTTGATTTTTTATTCGAACGTACGTTTTTTTTTAAAGTAATATAACATCGAGGCTATTTTTTGCATATAGCGGATATCTATTCATTTGCATATATCAGTAATAACATTTTCTATTAAACTTGTGCTGCGTATGCGTTCGATTGTAGCGTCAGCAGAAAGTTTTAAACTAACTTTTAATACGGATGTTGCCTAGTGTCAAATATTACATTTAAAGAAATAAAATAAAAAATAGGTACATACTCGTATTTATTATAAAGAAAAAGTTATTTAGGTTGACTCTTTCTCGCAAAATGATTTGTTGTATTGATGTATGTCGTCATAATCGCCATAGATTATATTTTTATATACATACGCAAAATATATGGCCATAGCGGTTATCGGTTTTTTTTTATTGCAAAATATTGTTGTATTTTCGTTATCTCGATTTACAAAAATCAAATTTTAGACAATTTTGGGCAAAGAAGTTTCTAGGGTGGGCATTGCCCACCCTTGCCCCCCCCCCTAGCTACGCCTATGGTTATTTAAGCTGTACCGCGCTACGTACGCTCTTGCGCTCTTGCAATGAAACGTGTATCTTCTCAGAGTAGTGAATAACGTTTAATTTCGAATAGCTATCTTAAAAATGCAGCGCCGCTTCGCGTTGCGTCTCGGTGTGATCTGACCCTAACATTGAATTGAATAATATTTTATGGCAACAGCACGCCTATTATTTGACATAATCCAATTTAAACTTTTGTGATTTTTATTATCTTCTATTATCTAATCGGAATAAGATTTTATGATATAAAATTTGTGCTCAAAGTATACCTACCTATTGTATTAAATGCTATGTGCATGGTGCATGTAAGTGAGATGCGCGTGCTAAGATGGATGTGTGGTGTGACCAGGTTAGATAAGATCAGGAATGAGTATATAAGAGGAAGTTTGTAAGTGGCACCGGTAGTGGATAAGGTAAGGAGTGCAAGGTTAGCATGGTATGGGCATGTAATGAGGAGGGAAGACACACACGTCACCAAAAGGGTCATGAATATGAATGTGGACGGATATGTATGCAGAGGAAGGCTGAAAAAGAGATGGATGGATTGCGTGAAGTATGATATGGAAATGAAAGATGTGAATGTAGAATTGACGGCTGATAGGAATGCGTGGAAGGGGAACACATGTTACGCCGACCCTACTTAGCGTGGGATAAGGGCAGGAAAATGATGATGTATTAAATGCTATGTATTAAGTAAGTATATTAATAAGCTAATGTGAGCTCCGTGGCCTAGTGGGTAGACCGTTTGGTTGGCACTCGAGAGAGTGCAGGTTCGAATCCCAGGTTGTGGCGTGTACCAATGAGACTTTTTCAAATCTCAACTACATTATACGGACGCTCTAACGGTGATGGAAAACATCGTGAGGAAATCCTCATATGGTTGGCCCCAGATGTATTGACCAGTCATTCCTCTGAACTAGGCTGATTATGTTGAGAGAATGCCGTATGTGCATGGGCAACCATACGATATTTAAAAACCGACTGTCCCAGGCACTACAGTATTTCAAGAGTGGTTACTTTGCTCGGAGAATACTGTATAAATCATCCATTAATAGATGAAAAAGGCCTAAGTTTTTTTAATAACCTAAAAAAATAAAAAGTACTCTATTCTGTATCTTTCTGCCTGGCTGTCGAACGGCCAAAATTCAAATGCATTTATTTAGGCACTGAAGAAGCAGTTGAATTTAAAATTTGACAATTTTTTCATAACAATCCTACCTATAGTCCTTCAATGTTTCAGTCAATTCCATAGAAATGCGTTTATATTGGATATCGTTATTCGTTTATGATAATTCTGATTTGTGTAGAAATATTTTCCGTTATCTGGGGGCACGGCAGTGCCCCCGCCAAGTCGAGCGCGAAACAAACACTGCCGTACCATCCTTTACTGGAACCATTTCGCCGCATTTTCAGGCCCCTATTTGAGAACCTCTGGATAAGACCAGAACGCAGAAATTTTCGTCATCTAGTAAGCTATAATCACATACTTAAAATCCAAAATTTCAAGTCTGTAGGTCATTTAGTTCCGAAGTTAAGCGAAAGCAAAGTTTCACATTTATGACACTCACTCACTCACTCACTCACTCACTCATGATCATCAGAATAGAACTAGTACTTCCCATAAACTTAGAGAGCTGAAATTTGGTACAGAGTTAGGGTTTAATGGCCACATAAAGGTAAAACTATAAAAACTAGGAAAATCGATCTGGGGGCACGGCAGTGCCCCCGCCAAGTCGAGCGCGAAGCAAACACTGCCGTACCATCCTTTACTGGAACCATTTCACCGCATTTTAGGCCCCTATTTACGCATATAAATAAAATTAAAGGAAAACTCTGGATAAGACTAGACTGGTTTTTTTACTTATACTTACAAGTTTACAAGATAGTCGAACGATTAACTAACATTACACAAATTAAATAAACAAATTACACTTAAATCTAGTAAAATAAATCAATATTTCCACGTTTCTACAAAAAGAAGTGAAATCCCACCAAAAACATTATGTAAAAACTAGCCAAGTCTCGATGGAGCTGCTTGTTTGTCTCTAAAAAGTAATGAAATCTAGACAAAGTCGTGCCAAGTCTATGGTTCCTTACTGCGATTTCTTTATTATTATAGTTAATGTTCTGTGACTTGTGACTTGACTTGCCGTTGAAGGGTACACAAAGGTACAAAAGGGGATCCATGACACCATTGCTCCAATACATGTGTTGTATAGTCAACAACAGCCTAAAATGAGACACTAGCGTCCAATTACCAATACCAGTATGGGCTATTATCTCACTTAACAAACATTACAACAGATATAACATTACGTGTAAACAAAATTGACTTGTACCCACTAACGTATATAAAGAATATTCAACGGCCAAGTCACACAACATTAGCTATAATAATAAAGAAATCGCAGTAAGGAACCTTAGACTTGGCACGACTTTGTCTAGATTTCATTACTTTTTAGAGATAAACAAGCAGCTCCATCGAGACTTGGCTAGTTTTTTACATAATGTTTTTGGTGGGATCTATTTATCTGATCAACACACAGTAAGCTCAGTTGGTTCCGCACGCCCACGCTAATCATACATTTTTCAACCAATTTACACAGGATCCTAATAAACGGCGCGCCTTTATCTCTTCGTATTTTTTTAACAAAATAATTTTGGACTGTTTATCAATTGTAGTATTCAAAGTTTTTTACCCAGTGTCCTAAGTGTAATGAAAAAAAAATTGCTGAAAATACGTTTAGTGTGCTTGATGATTATCTTATGAAAAGAAAATAAAAAAAAAGAGCCTGGCCTTCACGACACAGGAAATCCCAGTGTGAAGACCAGTGATAGACATAAGATTTCAATATGTACTTTTTGCTCAATAAACTTTATTTTATTTTATTAAATATGTTTATTGTGCTGTGCGTGTGTGTCATTAGACTTCTTCTAAACTGCTGGACCGATTATGATAAATTTTGTGTGTGTGTTCAAGTGGATACGAGAACGGTTTAGATTTACAATTTTCACTGGATAATGTTTTATTAGTTAAATTCTTTAAGTAAAAATTTACAAATAATAATGTTTTACATCCAACGAAGTAGATACGGGGCAGCTGTAATACAGACGCACAGTGTTCTATTTGACTCAAAAAATTTCCCTATGCTGTTTATTGCATAAATCGATGAAGAAATGCATTTTAAATGCAAGAGTAAAACACCCGCGTGTCTCTTTCAAATACTTTTTTTTATAAAAAATAATTTATGTTTCGTGACCTCGACGTAAAAAAAACACTTAATAAATTCTGTAAGCGTGTCTGATCAATATATATTTTTTTGGTTAATATGGTTTGATGAAGGACCTTTAGGCGCATATTTTCCATGTTTTATTTTTTGAAGATCACTTCTGGCTACCGAGTTATTAATTTTTATTCAGATTTTGGTTTTTATTTTTTTTCTCCCAAAACACTCAAAAGTGCGACTTGTGAATGACACTCAAAGATTCATCGTAAATGGAAAACATGGAAAATATGCGCCTAAAGGTCCTTCATCAAACCATATTAACCAAAAAAATATATATTGATCAGACACGCTTACAGAATTTATTAAATCTTTTTTTTACGTCGAGGTCACGAAACATAAATTATTTTTTATAAAAAAAAGTATTTGAAAGAGACACGCGGGTGTTTTACTCTTGCATTTAAAATGCATTTCTACATCGATTTATGCAATAAACAGCATAGGGAAATTTTTTGAGTGAAATAGAACACTGTGCGTCGATCACTCTACCTGCTTATGAAGTAGATTCCCTGATAGTACCTATAATCGTAGTTGCCCTAGCTCTAGCCTCTCTATTTAGGCACTTTTCTCCACTTATACTTTTATATTGAGTAAATCGAACATAGCTTAATTACCAATAAATAATGAGGTACGTACAATGAGTTTGTAATTCTGCGTAATCTTGTAAGCTGCTTACAGATTCTAAGCCTATTGTAATGACCGAAAACCCAGGGATATCGTCAAACAAACAGAGATACCTGGTGTTTATTATTATTATTATTTTATTCTGTTTCAAATTAAACATTTTGTTATTTATAAGTTCACCATGCAAGGGTTATGTTTCGGCACGAAAGAATCGATTCATCCGGCTAGAGAACTTACAGAGAATCGGCGTGAAGTAAGGAGAAGTGAAGTATAGTGAGGAGTTGGGACGAAAGATTTAACAGAAAAATAAAAATAAATTTATTGATGTCTTTTTTTCTCCATTAAACCAATTAAAGTCGAATTCATTTTTAATGGTTTTGAATTTACCGCCAAAACGCTCGGCTCGATGACTTTTACTATTTGAAATGCGGTTTGTTTAATTTCTGATATTTGTATTAACAAGGTATTAACTATTATTTACATCATTATATTTTAAAACGGACGTTTGCTTGTTTTGCGCTCAGTATTCAATACATTGTGCAGCCCACCGCGAACGCACTAACCTTTATTTATGGCTACTAATACTCATTTTTACCCCACACGGTGTAAAAAGTAGAAACTACCCCGCATGATATATCACACAGGAGGGAATAGGATTTAATTACAAATATTACACTTAGGGTCAGCTGACACCGAGACGTCAGACGCCACGTGACATTTTTAATATAGCGATTCAAATTTAACTTTTTTCTCTACATAAAAAAATACATGTTATATTGAAACAGCGAAGCCGAGCTGTGCAGCGAGATAAATCTCGAAAATAGAGATCTGGCAATGCAACAGTGGCGAAGGGTTCCTATAACTCCATTCCTATCGGCTTCCCTTGTCACTTACCTTTTGCAAACCTTCATAGGAATCCCTACCTATTATACAGGCTCCGGCTTCCCTATGAAGGAGAAGCAGCCTTCGCCACTGCAATGCAACGTGTATATTTTTGGGTAATGAATAAAGTTTAATTTTGAATACTTACTTACTTACTTACTACGATGGCTCAGCGACCCAAAATGGATCTTGGCCTCCGACACAAGTTTGCGCCATTTGTCCCGGTTTAGTGCCGTTTCTCGCCATTCTGTGGCTTGAAGATCGCACAGGTTAGACTCTACGACATCACTCCAGCGGTACCGAGGACGGCCGATAGGTCGTCGCCCGACCGAACGTCCCACGAACGCCTTTTTAGTGGCACGATCTTCTCCCGTTCTTGCCACATGGCCAAGCCATCGGAGTCATTGGGCTTTCGTTATACCGATAATGTTAGGCTCAGCCATGAGGTTTTCGACTTCGGCGTTGGTTCGGACGTTAGTTTCAGCGGGCCCAAGATTTTGCGGAGGATTTTCCTTTCGGCTACCAGGAGTTTATTCTCTTCTTCGAGTGTTTGTGTCCAAGTCTCGCATCCGTATATTAGTATCGGCCTAATTACTGTCTTGTAAATGGCGATCTTACTTTTTCTACTTAAGGCCCTCCCCCGAGCAAAAGACCTTGAGGCGGTCAATCGCATAACTCAGTTGAAAATTTTTCACATAACTTAGTTCAAAATTGACAATAAAAAAAAAAAAAATTAAACGGCGAATATCTAGCTTATGAAATTGCCTATCTATTGGTGTGTGTCCCAAATAAAATTAACTTGTAAATACTATGGAGACGCTGAAACTATAATTCAATGAACATTCAATTATAGTTACCAATAGATAGGCAATTTCATAAGCTAGATATTCGCCGTTTAAATTTTTTTTTGGTCAATTTTGAACTAAGTTATGTGAAAAATTTTCAACTGAGTTATGCGATTGACCGCCTCAAGGTCTTTTGCTCGGGGGAGGGCCTTAAAAGATTGGATACTAACACTTCGTGAAGTGCCGCGCTGCATCGTAAGGTGTTTTGGATGCGGATGCTCATCTCCTCCTGTCTCGTATTGGTGTCTGTAATGGTGCAGCCGAAGTATTTGAATTTGTCCGTCCCTTTATAAACAGTACCTCCCACGTTCAGGTTTTCTCTTTTTGCACGTTTTTATAACGTTTTATGTGGAGGTATTCGGTTTTCTCGCGGTTAATACTTAGGCCTACCTTCAACGCTTCGGTTTCCAAGAATGCAGCGGTGCTGGCCACTTCTTTTGGAGTTTCACCTTGTAAGGCCAGATCGTCGGCGTTCAATGTGAATTTATGCTTATACCTAATACAGTTAGCTTAATTGTGCAGTCGACAAAAAGTTCGTTAGTCATAATGATTCATAGTCAATTACTAGTTTAAAATCTGACACTTAATTCTATCGCCTATCGCACTTCATGGGTATACTCGGGTACACAGAATACATAAATCATCCAGAAGCCGTCAACGCGCTTAAAAGTGAAGCCACGACTACTCCAAATTGGAGTGGCTATCCACACATAATATGTTGCCACAGAATAACGGGATATTTTACCCAATTTTTGTTCAATTAATTTTTGTTGAATACCTAATTGTCGTAATATAATAACGCGATTTGTTTTGTAAGTGTAAAGAGCGGGCGGGGCGGTGTTTCGCCATGGTTTTGGTTACAGTGCGCTGCGTACAAATGTAATTCTGGATGTTCTGTATTCTGTGGATAAGGACAATGAAAACTTGTCAGTGATCACCTGATTGACTGACAAGAAAGATTATCCATGCGTCGGATGTGCATGTAAAAAGTCAGTCCTGCGTCTGATCTCTTGCTAGTCGTGTTGGTCATCCGTCCCGCTGGGCGAGAGTAAAGGAAGAGAGTGCTCTTGAGTCAGTCATGTGTAGTACTAATAATGACTCCCACGTAGCTGTTATTATATGTTAATAATACGATATTTGCGTACATTCGTACAATTTTACCAACTCTGCTTATATCTAAACTCGTTTAATTAAAAAGTACATCTAAAGAGATAAAAATAAAAAGTATTTTACGGGTGTAATATGAAATAATGTTTTTATATTACTTTAATAAAGTTTTAAACGAGTCTTTAAGGTTCTAATAAATGTATTAAGTAAATACTGCACTAATACTATTATGATAATATTTTGCTTTAATTATAATTAAGTGTAGATGTATAAGTACTGTATCTAGAAATAATTATATGTTTTTGAAGAGCCATGCTTTAGCAATTGACACTAATAACACCCTTCCTACTCATATTATAAATGTGAAAGTTTGTGAGGATGTATGGATGGATGTTTGTTACTCCTTCACGCAAAAACTACTGAACGGATTTTGATGAAATTTGGTATGGTAGTAGTTTAGGCTCTGGATTAAAACATAGGCTATTTTTTATCCCGAAAAAATACAGTGTTCCCGAAGGCCGCGGACAACGGTTAGTAGTAATATATTATTTGCTAATAAGCCGAATAAACTGGAGTAATATCATGCCCTTAAAGAAAACCAGCGAGAAGTTTTTCTGTAGGGCGGGCGGGTGAGAACTGGCACCTTATGTCGTTTCGCCGAGTGAAAACTGAAAAGGGGATACAGTGGGCCTAACAGGAATATTTGTTAGCGGCGTAAACGTCACGTTATTGAATGAGAATTATATGAAAATCTGTCAAAATAATGACGCGTAGGTGCATACAATTAGGTAGGTCAAATGGTCCTGCTAGGCCCAAGGCGCACCAGCCACCACGTATACGTTCAAGAGATTGGCTTTTGTGTTTGTAACACCAAATGTTGCGGATGTTCATGTTATACGCTAAACTTCAGAACCGAAAGCAAACCAGAGGGGCAGAATTTGCTACGGGCCCCGCGCTGGCTTAATCCGGCACTTGTTCTCACGACTGATGTCATATGAAACGTGCCGGTCGTCTTACTCCGATTGCTTCACTATTCATATTACTGAAGTGGTGTCCGCCTTTTTTTTTACGTTCATGCACTTAGCACTCTGTATTGTTTAGTTCCAATGTGAACTGACCTTTAAGTATCACGTATTTCTGTGATTTAATTATAAAAGGTTTAAATTTCATTCTACCCGTTGTAAAATTTTTAATTAAAGTGGGTAAGCACATTTAATGTTATTTGGTTTACAAAGAACCTTTCCTTTTTCAAAGTAAACAGTCCTGGATGTCCCCACCGGTGACAGGACTGGCATTGCCTTGTGTGGGATTCGTCATCACTTTTTGGATAATAATTAATATTTTTGTATTTTGTTAAACCTAGTACTTACTTTTCATAACGCGACAGTAAAGATTTTAATTAATTTTAATTTAAAACTATAGAACGGAACTTTTTTAACCACTCCCCCTCTATGGGCTCTATGTCATTAAAAAAATTATTTTACCCAAAATACACCGTTAAACAAATAACAATATATACGTTTAAAGGCCCCCACAGACGAGAGGCCGATCGTTTCAGTTAGAACTGACGTCAGTTCGGCCTGAACGGATTCGAGCACACACACGGAAAAAATCGCATCCAACCCAATTTACGTCAGTTCGGCCTGATCGGATTCGTGCCCACACACGGAACAGTCGCATCAGTCCATTCTGGTTTGCCGCGCGCTACGGTCGTGTTTATCAATTTTGTATTTAAACACCGCGAAAACTCATACAACGCTTGTACAAGATACACGCCCGCACGTCAGCGGGTCGGGCAAGAACTGAAGCGATTTGTCCACACACGGTCAGGACAGGCCGCGCGTTCAGGCCGATCGGTCAGGCCAGAATTAATGTTGCCAACTTAGTTATTTTACAAAATTTTACTAAATTGAGTATTTTATTCCCTCCTTGGTAGAAATTTAGTTATTAGTAGTGTTTAAGTAGGAAAGAGCCAGACAGTAAAGATATGCAAAATAGCTACTAAATACGTAATATTTCCTAGTATATTTTAATTTAATGGTAAAATTTATAATCAAATTCAATTAATGAAAAAAATTTAATATAATAAAACCTAAAATGCAGTGGTTTTTGGGGGGCTTCAGGAATTCCTAAGTTAAGTAGCCTCTTTAGTAGTTTTTTAGTAGTTTTAGTAGAAATCGATACGAGTTTAGTAGTTTCACAAAAAAAGAGCTGGCAACACTGGAACGAATCGCTTCAGTCCGTACGGCCGCCTGATGCGATCTCGAAATTGCACACACACGATACGATTTTGCATCCGTTCAGGCCGAACTGAAGGTAGACCGGACCATGTATGGGGCCCCTAAAAGTCAAAGCAGTTTTCATATGTTAAAATAGTATTATGCTCACAATACAAATAGAATGTATGAAGATATCAGATGGTAAGTAGTTTTAAAGTGACTATTCACTTTAGACGCACCGTGCTCATCATGAATACGGAATACCTACTAGGAATACCAGCCCTTTGAATTCAATGTCGAAAGACCTCTAGAGCAGTGTTTTTCAACCTTTTTCATGATGCGACCCCCCTTGTATGAAAAAATATTTCGCGACCCCCCGACCCTTCGCTTTTTTATCATGTATGAATGTGTATGTTACAGTGTTATAAATATTCATTCCATACGACGTTTTAATGCGTTTCCATAATTAGTATTCGGATATAAGCACGTAATATAAACACATTATTTTACAATTACATACTTACATCGATGATATCGATGATCGATTTATGAGTATATCCTTGTGTTAAAATTCTCTTACTTAATAAATGAATATTTTTCATCTTTATTCTTTTTTTACTAAAGTTCTATCGACCTCCGGCGACCCCCCTACAGAAGTTTCACGACCCCCCAGGGGGTCGCGACCCACAGGTTGAAAAACACTGCTCTAGAGCCACCGTGCACTTACGATTTTTAGTCGTTCGACAGTTTGATCGTTATGAGAATCAGTATGGGGATATTTTTTTATTTTATTTATATTATTATTATTTTATTTATATTATTATTATTTTATTTATTTATATTTTATTTCAATTTTGTATTTACATCCCCATACTGATTCCCATAACGATCGAACTGTCGGACGACGAAAAATCGTAAGTGCGCGGTGGCCCTTACTGTACTATACTCATATGTACGGATGATAATTTTCGCAAAATTAATTATTATTTAGGCCAAGGTGACTTTCTAAGAACGGAAAATTGTATAAAATAAAATGTCAAACTGCGTGCACAGATACAGTAGGTACATAAACTTATTATTATATTATTATACAACCTTTATAAGACAGTAAAGTAATTCAGCCGTTCCTTGAAAGTAGATACAGCGCTAGGGTCGGTAGATCTGGGATTTGAGCTTGGGAATGAAAACAAAGATATTAATTTTTTTTTTAATTCTTCGCACTACGGGAGTAGAAATTTTGGCACTGGAACTGCATATTTTTGTGTTGCGAATACCTAGGTAACACTGAAAATGTTTAGAAAATGAAAAACGGCTTAATGTAGAAAGTTGCCAATACTTTTATTGTTTTTCGAAGTAATCTCCGTTCCTCTCTACACATCGTCGCATTCGATGGAACCACTGAGAAAAGCAGTGGGCCCATTCTTCCTTAGGGGTCTCCTCTATGGCATTTTCGTACGCTTTCACCGCATCTTCAGGGCTCGTAAAGCGAATACCCCGAATTTTATCTTTAGTTCTTGGGAATAAATGAAAGTCGCATGGCGCCAGGTCGACTGTATGGCGGATGACTTATTATCTCGACACCTATGGCTATAGTCAAATATTCAACAGTCCGTTTTGCGGAGTGGGCTGAAGCATTGTCGTGGTGAAGGAGGATCCTGCTTCGAGGGCGTTGCTGTCGAATTATTTCCAACTCATCCAAGACAACAGGCAAGCAGTGATTGACATACCAGTTTGCAGTAACTGTCCTTCCATCTTCTAGCACAACTGTCGCGAAATGACCTTTTCGACCAAAGAATGAGGCAATCATCTTTTCCTTGACTTCTTCCTTTTTTCCCTTATTTGGCCGATCCTCGAAAGGAAACACCCACTGAGCTGATTGTCTTTTGGTTTCGGGTTCGTAGCAATATATCCAGCTTTCATCACCTGTGACGATATCAAATACAGCATTTGAGTCATCGCCGTTGAACTTATCTAACATTTGGCGACACCAGTCCATGCGAAGGTGTTTCTGGTCGTCGGTTAAAGTATGAGGAATCCATCTGGTACAAAGCTTCCTGACGCCTAAATGTTCGTGTAATATTTTTTGAACTTTGCCCGTATCTGCTGATAGGTCACTCTCTTATCTTCCTCTATCATATGTCGCACAGTACTGATGTTATCTTCAGTAGTCGCTGTTAAAGGTCGTCCCTCACGCGGATCATCATTAAGATTTCTACGTCCACGCTTAAACTCGTTAAACCAATTGTAAATAGTGGCATGAGATGGGGCTTCATTAAGAAATGCTAATCGCAGCCTATCATAGCTTTGTTGTTGAGTAAGTCCACAATGAAAGTCATAAATTCATAATACATCATTGACCGAAAATTTTCTCGCGTTAGGTTAATTTTCACGTGTAACAAGAGTTTTATACTATGTCCAGAAACTGCGTATTCTTACGCACGCAAGGTCTACGCACGTAGTCGAGGTACTAGGGCCCCATACATTGCGTCCAGAAGCTACGTGCGTATTATTTTAGCTATGCGCGTATCGTACAAAATTGACCTATTAAACCGCTTTGGTTGATTCAGGCACGGATCCAGCTCTCAAAAGAAGATGTGGCCCGAAAATTTTGATTTTATTATTTTCTTCATAACATGGTTATTAGAATATAAAAAAAGAATTTTATTATTTTCTTTATAATATTATGTTAATTAAAAGCTACGCGCGGAGTGAGTGAGAAAGTTTTTCGCTTATTTAGCAAAAAAATTATTTTATGTTTGGTAAAAAAATAAGCTTTCAATATAAACCTTAAACAAATTAACATCAACTAAGATTATAAATTAATTAAATAAAAAATATATGCATATATAGTAAAGAAACATACACAAATTATAGATTATATAACATCGGCAGGAGTAATTCCTATCGGTTCAAACAAAGTATTATTTTTTCTTAAATCTGTTGGTTAGTAAATAAAAAAGGGCCGAAAATTTATGGAGAGGTGACAAATTTTGCGTTTTCTTCAATCTACCTGACTAAAGGTCCGCTTAACACTAAATCCACTACTATAAATATGTATTTTAACAATAATATAAGTATGACCAGCAGGTAAAAAGCACCAGGTAAGACTCAAAAGGCTAACAATACCAATACTACTACCCACTGAACCTATTTTGACTATAAATTAATAGACCTTGAAAGTATGCACTCACAAGGCTGTTGGGGTTGTGGGTATGCCCATACCACACGTATAGGTGCTCCGCTTCTGACTCAATAGATGCAGCAATTACGCAGTAATACGCAGCTACCTCGAGTACGCGCGAGACACAAAGTGAAAGAAAAATGTTTTTCTCGCTCCGATTGTATGATTCAGAGTGAGACAGAAGTATTCAGTTCATTCGTTACACAGCATTCAGATCGGTTGACACTGTTGGCATTTTACTTTACAGAGTGTTCCGAAATTTTGTGCTGTCAATGTTTTGTCAAAACCAATTATTTCTGAAGACACTTTATATTAAAACCTTCAACACACAATTGATATCGATTTGAAATCATCCCCTGTATTTTGGAGTGCAATGAAAGCGTAGTAAGATCGAGTTGCCAAGTTTCAAAAAATATTTCTCCCTAAAACAAATAGTACGGTTCCCGTGGATTTTACCTAGCATGCCAATACTCTCAAATATAATTATTAAAGTACTTATGCCTCATCGAAACTTCATAAAGTTACATAATACGATAAAATATATATAGGTACCGTTAAAAATCAAAAAAATTACATACCAAATAATATGTAAGTATTACCTTTTTAGAAAAACATACCTATAAAGATACTTTATACAGTAAAACTACTTTGCTAATATCTTTCGGAAGTCCCACACATGCTTTCCAACATCCGTCATTTCCGTAGAAAAAAAAAACGATGATTGCCGAAGGCATTAACAAATTAGTTGCACACATGCTTTCCAACATCCGTCATTTCCGTAGAAAAAAAAACGATGATTGCCGAAGGCATTAACAAATTAGTTGCACTGTACGCAGCACATTGAATGACGCGGTCGCGTCCTATTCGTGTCATATAAAGTCTATACTTTAGCCTATTCACGTTATGAAGGCAGTGAATCATGCGTATCTACATACTATTGACGACCTCTGTGGCTCAGTTGGTTGAGCATGTTGGTGCTCAAGCCGGAAGTCGCGGATTCAAATCCCGCCGAAGGAACAAAAAAGTTTTTCTGTGTTCCTGGGTCATGGATGTGTATTAAATATGTGTATAATATAATAAAAATCTTAAATATGTGTATAATATAAAAGTATTAAATATATTTCCGTTGTCTGGTATCCGTGAGTCAATTTTTATATTACAAAAAAGAGCTATTAGGGCCATATACAATTTCGCAGTCGCGAGTCTGTACGAGAACTGTTTAAACAAATAAACATTATGACCGTGCCAGGCCAATATATCTATGAAAATATCATGTATGTAAGAAAAAATCTTCACTTGTTTCAAAAGTGAAATAATATCCATAAGTTTAACACTAGAAATAAAGATAAAATTATTCAACCGCTTTATAGATTGTATAGAGTAAATACATCTTTTATGGGGTACTGTGTAAAATTTTACAATAAAATTCCTTCTAAAATATTACAGCTTACTGAAATTAAATTCAAAGCTTGCTTAAAACGCACACTATGTAGAAAAGAAAATTATAAAATAGACGAATATTTAACTGACAGAAATGCTTGGTCAGACACTATTCCGGCTCCACTTGCACAGCCATAATATTTGGAATTTTGTTTGATCCTTTTCTCCATTTAATTAAATTAAATTAAATACCATTTATTTCGGGCTGCATAGGCCCATATTATAAATACCTTATAGACTAACATACATATTACTATATTATATTATATAACTAACACTAAACACTAAACACGTATTGTCTGCGACGTGGGGCGCGAAGTGTTCGGGAGTCGTCCTCTGAATCTTCTGTAGGCGACTCCAATCGGCCAGAACTCCTCCTTCTCGAAGGTCGGTAAATGATGGGTTGGAACTCTCACCACAAAAGAACTAAAATTCACTCTATGACGAGATTCCAACCGCTCGACCCTCAAGGCGAAGTTGGTTCTGCTCCTGATGTAGTCCACGACCTGCTCGACCGTCGTAGACCAATGCAGCCGAGACACGTACAGCGGTGTCGCGGGAGTCTCACACCGCAACAGCTGCTCGGGTCCTCCGGGTGCGGTGCCGCGATGGTTGCGGACAACGGGTTCCTTCTTCTTCCTCTCGACCTTGATGAACCCGTCATCATCGCACGTTCGGTCCTTTTTAGAAAGAGGACGCTCTTTTGAAGTGGCCTCCTTCTTCCCTTTGTTTTTCGAACGCGGGGGAGGTGGCGGGGGTTCGCTAGCGGCGACACTTGCGTAACTCGGCACCGGCTCCTTAGCGGGCGGGGAGCGGGCAGCGGGGGCGGCAGCAACGATGTTCGTTGACCCGTCGGATAATGCTGACGGGTTAAACGTGACCACCTGCGCGCCTCGACGACGAGTGACGTTTGCGGCATCAGGTGACCTACATATTGAATTAACACTTTTTAGCTGTGATAATTCACTACGTAGATCACTTATGGTGGACTCTGATGCCTGCAATCTACCTCGAACTCCGGCCAGTTCTTCCTTCAGGAACTTGATGTCCTTCAGTAGGCTGACGACGTCGACGTGGTCCAGTGTCACAGGCGGCAGCTTATGCAGATTTTTCGCTACAAAAGCTGGCACCTCATCCGGATCCGTCTGCTTCAGCAGGGAGATGATGTCCTGCACGCTTCTTTCGGTTCCATCTCTCCGTCGCGATGGCATGTTCGCGCTCTGGCCGAGCGTCTCGTACAATAAGTGCTTGCCTTCGCAAATCTCCTCGCTGGTGAAAGAAGACTTGCAGATCTGCATTATGCTGACTTCGTCCATGGTGTCAATGGCATGCTGGATAAACGCCAGCAACTCATTAACCACGAGCGCCATGATCACGTGCAGAATTAATGACAAAAGTTCTCTTGCATGGTCTTGTTGTGTTGGAACATACTACTAATGCATTTATTTTGTAAACTGACATTCAAAAGTGCCATTATGTATGGTCTAATTGAATAATTGAATAAATAAAAATAACACAAGTTCTTCGAGAACTTACCACGGGATCAGATTGACGTGGTGTGAAGCGCCCATATATATTATATTATTATAATTATTATATTATATGTCAATATGGCTTACTTTAATAGGTAAATTAATGTAATCACAGCTAATGCGTCAATTTTGACATTTGTTTGCATGATTCACTGCTTTTTTTAACACTTACAGACTATAAGTTATTTCGTAGATATCTAGAGGGTAAAAACTGTATGTCTGTCACCAGGCTATGTCTCATGAGATCATAATCCTTGATAGCTAGACAGTTAAAATTTTTAGATAACCTTTACTAAAAATAGTCGATTTCGTAATAAAAAGGAACTCTTATAGTTTTGCTCTGTCCCTCCGTCTGTCTGTCTGTCCACGCCTCTAGCTTCTGTAATTATGAATATAAATGGATGAAATTTGGTATAGTTTTTTGTATATTATATTATCTCGGATTTAGCATCGTAAAATAATAATAATTTTATATTTTGAGGGTGGCTCTCCATACATGAGAAGTGGAGATGAAAAATATTTTTTCATTGTACCCCGTTGTATTGCATAACGTTGAATAGCGCTTTAAAATAGAGTCCAGATTTCATACATGACATTTTTTCAAAATTTTCAAGTAGTTGTAGAGTAGTTTTCTAAATTATAGGTTAAACTTGTAAGTTTCTATGCTGATTTAGATGCTTAAAACTAAGGGAAAATTATTTTGAACCAAATCCGGACTGTGACTTTTGAAGTAATTTGAAAAACCTATTACGCGTTGATAGTAACGGAACCCTCCTTAGACACAACAAACGTGAATTTTTTGACGTTTTTGGCGTGATTCTTTAATGGCAAGTTGGCAACAGGTAGACGCTTGCAATAATAATTTTGGTTTTTTATACAATACATTTTTTATACCAATAAGTGATAGGTCAGCTGTAATTAAATAATAATAGTATATTATATAACTTATCGTCAAGCAAATCAATTGCATATTTAAATAAAACAAGCATAAAACCCCCCCTTATAACCCCTTCAGATACCTTTTCTCCCTAAATTTAGGGAAAAAGTCCCAAGTTGGCATCACAGATAGACCGGCAGACATTTTGTTGTGATAAGATAAGAATTTCTACGTGCGTAGGTTTACGCAGCTTACGCACTTTCTGGACAGAGTCTTAGATTTGCCGCTAATTCACAAAAACAAATGACAAATGAATGCAATACCTATAACATGGTTACCCAAGAGTTATAAAATTGAAAATTCAAAGAAGTTTTCATTAGCAATGTTTCTAATTGGCCAGATCTAAACATTTTCAGTGTTACCCACGTATTATTATGTAATTATGACGCTTTACGCTTTAAACGTGAACGTGTGCCGATTCAGTTAGTCTAGAACTCTAGACGACCATAAATTCGAGTAAAAATATTTGTAAGAATTATTCCTCACAGAGTAAAAATATTTAAATTCTTATACTTACGTACACAGGGTCTATTCATTATAATACAGTATTTTCTTCTGGTTGTAAATGTTGTATTAATTATTAGTTACTAGGTACTAGGCGGTATAAATTTTACTTAAATATTACTTAGATATAAATATTAAATATTATAATATAAAAAGTAAAGAAGTCAATCTTGTTTAAATATATAATACTTATAGTTAATCGGTTTCTCGAAATCGGCTGGAAGTCTTTTCTTTATTATTTAGTATGCAATGAGTTTTGGGGCGAAACACCGATCTAGGTAGGTCTTATCCCTTGGTAACAGCGCATTTTTGGAGTTAACTCCTTAAGAAACGATTTGAGTTATAAAAGTAAAATTAAAAATTTTAAAAACCCCCCGACACCAAAAAAAAAAAACTTTAAAAACTAATAAATAATATTTTTAACCTAATATAATTATTATCGTCGCATATAATATTATGTATGTTGAAATATTTTTATTTTCCAATCATCGCCTCGTCGGGGGACCGCTAAAGTTTATAAACTGTTTTTCCAACGACAGCTATGTAATTAATTATTACGAATTACATAGGTACGAGCGAATTTTTTCCCGGAGTAAATTCTTTTGTTGCAATCTGCGACTACACCTCTTTTTCTCACATAGCGATCCCCCGACGTGACGACGATTGAAAAATAAAAATATTTCAATTTAGATAATATTATATGTGACGATAATAATTATATTACGTTAAAAATATTATTTATTAGTTTTTAAAGTTTATTTTTTGCGTTTTTAAAATTTTTAATTTTACTTTTATTTTGTCCTTTTTAAAGTAGGTGCAAATAATGGTTACCTTACCATAATCTTTCAATATCATTGAAGTAACACGGCACCGAACTTCGAATCGATAGAACATATGGAAGATAGATAATCTCATCAACTATTTAAGAACTTATAATCTTCAAACGGCTAATCAGGTCATGGTTACCTTACTATGTTCTCTAAATATCGTTGAAGTAACACGGTACAAATTTCGAATCAATCGGACATAAGAAAGTTAGTCAGATCCCCTCATCAGCTAGAAAAGAGCTGATGATCTTCAAACGGCTGATCTTCCCACCACCAATTTTCTCATCAAACGAAGCTAGGAACACTCTCGATTAAGTCATCAATATTCATATAGTATACCACTCGAGTAAGTATATTTGCAGAAATTCAGTTATTCTTCCCCACTTTCATCAAACATATCTAAGAACACTCGCAGATAAACTACCTTTAACACAAAAAAATCTAAATTGAAATAGCTTCATCGGTTCGGGAGCTATGATGCCACAGACAGACAGACAGACAGACAGACAGACAGACAGACAGACCGACAGACACGTCAAACTTATAACACCCCTCTTTTTGCGTCGGGGGTTAATAAGGCCCAGTACGGAAATTTTATGGATAATAAAATCAAGTGTAACACGGAAAGTTGAGGCGTTACGTAGAAAGAGACAAACATAATTGTTGTAGGATTGAACGTGCAAAAGAATGAGATGGAATACATTACACAGCATAATATCTTATTGAAGATTATTCGGATTATTTATATTAATAAATATAAATAATCCGAATAATTACAGATTGATTTGAATTATAGATGTTTCTCTTATCATTTTAGAAGATGCATTCATTTATCCTCTTTTTCTATTCGATATATTATTATATCATAATTATCGTTCGTAGGAGTAAACTTAAGTCGTGCGTCGGAGGCCGGAGCTGACACACACACACTTTTTTTTTTGCAATAAGTACCGTAAAACGGGGTGTATAGAAATTGCGGGGTGAATGGAAAAATTTTCAAAAAAGTTTTCAAAGTTAGTGTTTGATTACTTTTTATTGAAGAATTTTGGTAGATTTTTAAATTATTACACATCAACATTTTTTCTTTGCGTTGGCAACAATTTCCAAACGTCAGAATTGATATTTTCCGTTAGAACTTAATTCAAAGTGAACCCTCTGTGAACCTCGTTACATTGTACTACCGAAACTCTTGATTTTAGGTGTTAATAATTTGGGAATATCGATATTTAATGTGTTTATCTCATTACACGTGTGATAAAGTAAATAAATACAGTGAAGGTAAGTGAGTATCGGTTTTTAAATAAAAAAAAAAATTGATAAAATACAGAACATGTAAATTTACTGCATAAAAGGGGTCAATAGAATCTATTGAGGGGTGAATAGAACTGTAGTGTGGGTATAATGGGAACGTATTAGGGGATAATAGAAACGCTTCATGTGTGAATAGCAACGAATGAGGGGTGAATAAAGATAAATTAATAGGGTTGTCAAAAACTATTAACAGAACTAAATAAATACTTTCATAGTTTCTGTATCATTAGGATATAATGAATAGTATATCCATATTATATAGGTAAGTAAGATCTAAGTAGTATCTGAGAGCTGTAGATTAGTGATTGATAGGTAAATAAATAATCTTTTTTAAAGTGATAATTTTTTGTCACAGGTATATAACGTAGGTATATATTTATATATATTTAAATTAAATATGCCGCGTGTATATAGAACCGATCCTACAAGGAAAAGGTATATAAAATATGACACGGAAATAATTAAAAAAGCCGTGGAAGAGTATGCAACTTTTCTATCTCTTTAATAAGATTCTATAACGTAGACTGAAGTTGATTACCTACCTGTGATAATTTTGATAAAGTATGTTATATAATTTTTAAGTTCACAAGATTTTATAATTGTTTATTTTTCGTCGCATGACTCGCATGTGTATGCGACCTATAATTTAGAAAAAATATTTTATTTTGTTTTACTCCATTCTAATAAAAATACGAATAAATATGTTGTTTAATTTATTGAATTGAGGTCATGACATTCTGTACAAATGAAATCAGTTATTATACAATTGTTTAAATCACAAAATTAAATTTTTAACAAACCAAACCAATGTTTTAAACACACAACCTTACATTTTACATGTTGGTTAAGTATTTTTGGTAGCCCTAGCAGTTTTTCCATTCACCCCTTTACGCGTTTCTATTGACCCCAGTTGTTGGGTTAATAGAAATTGTACATAATTCTTGTAAAAACTGGAAAACCTTTGCTTATAGTTAAAAAAATATTGTAACAGCTCGTTCTCTATGGTACCGGACACGATATTGAAGCCACTTTAGACTAAAAAAAAAAGTCACAGGCAACACATTCTTAAGACAAAGTTGAAAATTGTTGCTATTCACCCCGTTTTACGGTATCTGGTTTTACTTTTTTCTTTCAACTCTATTATGTCAGTCCGATTGGTAGTTTGTTATATGTACGTATGGAAAAAAATCCGAGGTAACAACTTCGTCATAGCTTAGGTCTCTTAAATACTTTTAGCGCAATACCCCTCTCTATCACTCTGTTCCTTTCTTTCAAAATAATGTTGTCTGGAAGAAATTGCTATTTAGTAATAAGGCCGCCGTTGTGTACTATCGTAACGTTCTTTGTATTGTGTATTTTTATGTGTGTGTGTAACTAGTGATTGTGCACAATAAAATATATTTTCATTTCATTTCTCGTAGATATACCTACTTACAATTTTTCGCGTTTCCGTGACGTGTCGTGACGACAGTCGACAACTCGACAACCACAGTGATGACATCATGACTGGCAGAAACCCGAGTGTAGGAGAACATGATTACGTCGAGTCGAGATGCTAATTAAAATTGTTGACAATCAGTAGTTATCAGTAACTTTTCACTTTTTATTGATATGAGCTTAAATTATATTATAAAATGGTTTGATTTTAGCGAAGATGGCTTTCAATACTTCCTAACATGTCTTTGAACATTTTGAAATGGTTATTACAAAGGCCAAATTACAAGACAGATTAAATATTAAGATGGACGATGTGTATTCCGAATTATAGATTAAAGAAATCCAAAGAAAATTCACTAATGATGATGAAGAATTTTCAGTGAAAAGTACAGTAGAAAACTGGGCTAGTGTTTAGTCATGCCCCACATTTATCCTATTAGTAGGTTTATGGTAATTTTACGGCAGAAAGGTCTTCTAAATATTTGTTTGATATTAATATTTTGAATAAGAAATATTTTTATGATAACGCGGTCTCACAAAAACCCGGCGTAAAATAACGTCGTGTAGTGTCGTGTAGTGTGTAAGGGGGCATGGTCTTAATTTTTTACCGAAAAATGGCAATATATACTTAAAAATGCATCTGATAGCTTACCAAATATAAAAAAAAAAATATTTCTTACCTACTCTCCATTCCTGCCACTTCAGCTTTCACTGAAAGAGTTTTTTTCTGTAATGAATCTAAATTGGCGAGAAGAGAGAAATAGAGCATCAATAAATTTAATTAAAAACGAATTGTTTATTTATTGAAATTAAAATTTTGATTGTCAAACATGCTTTGTAACATTTAAAGATAACAAAAAATTGTTAGCATGTGCTAAAAGCACACAAAAATACATTTTTAAAGCAATAAAAACATACAATTTGGAAAATACTTTTTTTTCTTCCTAATACTTTATTTTTTTCCTATCCAAACCACTTTATACGTTTTTTTTTGTCAAAAAAAGTTGGTAACCCTAGTTACCCCCCCCCCCCCCCCCCTCAGAAAAGTTACACCCATACAAATACTGTCGTAGGTATATAAGTAGGTATAGTTAGCTGTTAGAGCCTATAGGTAGGTAAACACCAGAATTAAATAGTTTAAACCAAAGATTTCAACTCAAGATAGGCTATCACGTACATTTAGCCGAAGAAATTTTCATACAAGAAAAAATTACGCCATCTATGTAAAATCAACGGAACTTCGATGTTCCTTTGATTTTACGATTTTACCATTCCGATGGAACAGTCGCTAGTCGTATGATATAACTTTGTAAGGGCGTACAACGCATACATTTTTTTTAAATACATATCTTGACTAAAGAAATGTTAATAAAATTGTCCGGCGTACTTAATATAAGTTTAGCTCGCATTAATACTGGAATTACTAAAATATTAGCAACAATAAATCAATAAGGCTTACAAACAAATATAAATTTTACAGGTACGTAATGTAATTTAAATATTTCATATTTCTTATTACATTACTCTCATTATCATAAAGCATAGACGAGGCGTGTTGAGGCAAAAAGTGTCCACACTTAAACTGCCCCACTTTTGGGGTTTTTTGGGGCAGTCGAGGTTTCATATTTTGTCATCTTGACATTTCGACATTTGCTTTCCGCAGATTTTTCAGTCCACATTTATTTGAATAAATCTTCTGAAATCAAGATGGCGTAACTTTATCTTATACCTACATTATTTGTCAAATGTATGCCAAAGATCAGGAACGCACTTTTAACTCCTCTGGTGATTAGTACCCATAGATGACGATAATTACATACTATAATATTATACAGATATTATATCGGTGTAATAGATTAGTGCAATGGCTATTATGGTGTATAGATACTAGATATTTTAACCTAAGCAAGATATTTTTTTAAGGATTTTACAAGAAAACCAATTTTTTTCTTCTATACGGCGTATGGACCTAGACCAGACAACAAATTTGTTTTTACACATGTGCCGTAGCTCCAGCGGCGCCACAGAGGGGCGGAGCCGTAGGAGCTGTGACGTTTCACAGCCAGCGCTGCAGCAAAAATTACATACAAATCCTAGCGCAACAGCACTTAATATTCCTTTATTACCTAGATAAATAAAACAATACTTATTAAAAACAAAACTAATTATATTAAGTACCATAAAAAGAATATCGAATTATAATTTATAAAAACTTATACCTACATAATCTAATTCAGTTTGAAAGTAATAATCTACATCTACACTATAATATTATAAAGAGGAAAACTTTGTTTGTATGTTTGTTTGTTTGTAATGAATAGGCTCAAAAAGTACTGGACCGATTTCAAAATTTTTTTCAGTTTTCGAAAGCTACATTATCCAGGAGGAACATAGACTAAATTTTATTTTGAAAAAAAATAGGGTTCCGTCATATATTTGGGTTTTTCGGACACAAGGTGTAAAAATCATCAGAAAAGTTACTTATTTTGCGTACGCTGCCTATACTATAAAAGATAGAACCATAAAATGTTCTAATTAATTGTAGATCTTATAAATATCTACAAAAAAGTCCGTGACACACTATACCTATCTATGTCAAGTGAGGCATAACAACTATTTTTTTATTTAGAAATCTTGAATTTTTTTTGGACTAAGTATATTTAAACGCATTTATTTTACTCATGCTATTAATCCTTATCAAAATAAATTATTTCATCACTAATTACAGTTTATGTAGATAATATTAGGTCTTTGAATTATTCAAATTGGATGTTTGGTTTTGAAGTTATGGCGAAATTAAAATATTACGATTTCTGCTGCACGGCCCGTTGCGAAGTGGGT
Source organism: Glaucopsyche alexis (assembly GCA_905404095.1). NCBI lineage: Eukaryota > Metazoa > Arthropoda > Insecta > Lepidoptera > Lycaenidae > Glaucopsyche > Glaucopsyche alexis. The sequence goes on from FR990060.1 coordinate 3,149,432, forward strand.
GTCACCAAGGCGCGAGCGGGAGGGGAGTTTAGATCTATGAGTAACTTTTTTGTTAGGCTCATTTCGTTGTTCTCGAATAAGGCGAGTCCAAATCTCTTTGCGCTCTGGATTATTGGGAAATCTGTAATTTAAATACTATAAATTTCTGCGATGTTTACAACAAATGTTCACTAAATTAGACAAAAGAAAAAAATAATAAACTAAGTATGCCAAAGTACTCTATTTTGTGTAACTATTATACACTGTTTCTCTTGAAACGGATTAAAAAATCACTCGGTATAAAGGTGCTTCCAGTAACATAGTAATATTTCAGAAATACTACTTTTTTTTCTCCAAAAGTGCATAATGTTAAATCGGCTGGCCCCTGAACATTGTAGGTAGTTGTTTAGGAGTAGAAGAGACAGTAGGTGCAGGTTATAGGTGATCTACATCTAGTAGATGTAGCTTGTAGGTTTTTAGTGGGGTAACTACTGTTTACCTACCAACCTATCGGCTATCACCTACCAACTATAGGTATGTAGTAGGTCTAGATGTAGGTTGTAGGTGTAGGGTATGACTTATGGGTGTAGCAACCTACGCTTACAACCTTCAAGTGTAGTTATTTTTTATTCAATTTCATAATTCACAGAACAACGTCTGTCAGGCCAGATAGTAAATAATATTTTTAAATATAATATGTAAAAATCAAATAAATAGTTAGCCTTAGTTTCATTTTATTTAAATTAATCAAAAATGTGAATACTGACGGGTAAGGTAAGGTTTGGTTAGGTACTGTAATAAAAAAAAACTGAATCTCTTATTTCTGTAATTTACAATAATAAAAATGACGTCCCTACAAAGTTACCTTTTCACTGTTGCGCATACAATAACCAGTGTTATATTTCATAGTTGGCCGCCATTTTTTGAATATTTATTTAAAATTCCATAAGTATTTTAACTGTAACAAACAATATTGTGATAATTACCTGTGATAAGATGTCCCGTCTATCTTTTTTACACGTTTGTCATAGTTTTTACAGCCTTTAATTACGCAACTACTCGGCATTTTATGAATTATATGCGGACTGGATAAACTGCATTTATAGCAAATGTAGAAATGGTAAGATCACAAGTGCCAAACCTCAACTGTCAAAATGGCCCCAACATTTAAAAATTGGGGCCATTTTTTTGGAGACACTTTTTGCCTCAACATGCCTCGTCTATAATATACGTCTATGGTTTAAACCAAAGATTGATGGTTTAAACGCATTACAATTACAATAATTCCAACCAGTAAACCTTATTTCTACACTCGGCGCCATCTTGAAACGGTGACATTGACGTAGTTATCAGAAGGAGGATTAAGTCGGCGCGGAATTTTCCCTTGAATACTTTGAGTATCCATTGGATACTCAAAGCTTGAATATGATTTTCCTGCGCATTTCAAGATCTTGCATTTCTAAAGAAATTTAATTGGATGAATTTGTTTTAAAGAGGTTTAAGTGCACTACCTATTTATAGTTGATGTTTTCTTGAAGATTATTATTAATGTCTCTGTTGCAGGTTGCTCAGTGGGTACTTACAGCGTAGTTGTACGTAAGAATGCTCACACACGTAGATCGAGGTACCGATCAGAAGCGTAGCGTGCTGCGTGCCTTGGCGGGCCCCGTATAAAAATTTGTTTTGAATTTTTGTATAAAAGTTTGGGGCCCTTAGGAAGGGTAAAGATTTCTCACAAAAGAAAAAAAATTGCATAAAATTAAAATTTATTCATTAATTATTATCTATCTATATAGATATTTATCTAGATATTTCTATTTTTTCGCATTACACAGTCTTTCAGGGCTTAAAGTTTAAAAAGATTTTAACAGGTAAAGGAGTAAAAAACATTCGCTCGCTTTCTCAGTTTGAAGGCATTTAACATACGCACAGTGTATTTTTTGTCCAAAAAATTGGCCATGCCGTTTTTATTACTTAATTTTATAGGATTTGTGATTATAAATGCAGGACGAGAACACCCGACTGCCCATTTCATATAGAAGAAGGCAAATTAGTACTTGAAAAAATTTTCTATGGTTTCCAGAAAAAACATAGAAACAGTTATAGTTCAAAAGTTTGATATTCTTTTAAGATTTTATTAATTGGTCTAAATAGTGTCTTAAAAGCCCTACGATAGCGAAAAACATCCAGGCATTATTTGTTCAAGATAACGTATTTATGACTGATTTTGTAAATTTATGTTTTAATTTTTTTAACGCCATGCCGTTTCATATTTGGATTTGAAACTAAGACTGAAATATTCTTTTTATTGATACTTATAACCCAAAAAAAAATGGGATCCAAATGAGGCGGGGCATCGGAGTTATTCAATTTTATATTATTTTGGATAGGGTTGTCACCGCATAGTTGAATATTTGAAGTATGTTTTTATATGCTCATTTTTCTAATGAAGTTCGTAACTTCAACAAAATAATTAAGAGTAATAGTCTTTTTTACTTACTAGCTGCTGCTCGCGACTCCGCCCGCGTGGAAATTCATTATGTTAACCATAGTTTACATTTTCTTCGCGTTATACCTGTTTGATGTTCCGGCCAGGATCTCTACGTTGAATATCTTGGGGATTCTTCTTATAAGTTACATGGAGATACAAATGATACAAATCATAGCATCACAATATGTTGATTTATTACTACACGTACAACAGATGCATTTAATATATAACTCATATAACAGAGGAGCATACTAATACATGTCTATACTATACATAGCCTTTCGGCTAACTGAATAAACAATCATAGGCATCAAAGTGACAGTACGAAGTTTGGCATTGACATAACATGCTCTTAAATAATTATCATGTTATGTAACACCTCCCTTTTCAAGAAGAATACAACTTAATATTTTGAACTATACAACTAGAAACTTACTACTATACATAACTAATCAAATTTTTCATGCATATACATTTTAGGACGTTTTATATTTCTACCAGATCTGGTTACATAATTATTATTGGCTGGACTCTCCATAGGAACACAGTTATCATCATTAACACAATTTTGAACAGGACCGTTTCCGAGGTATGCCGAACTCATGGGGTCAACAATATCCATTAGGGGAACCACACTGTTATTTTTGCCAGCGCTCAGTTCACTACCAGAAAAAGAAGGAGAAGAATTTTCGTTTGTTATGTCACTTTTTCTAGGTCTAATGTGTCCTCTATTCCTCCTATAAACAGTACCATTTAAATCTACTACATAATAAGATCTACCGCATTTCAATTTCTCTTTAATAATTCCCGGCGTCCAGCAGGATTTGGGATTTCTTTTAAAAAAAATGTCATCTCCTGGCTGAAAGAAATATGACGTTTGCCTAGCCTTCCTGTCAAAATAAAAAGACATTCTGTCTCTGCTTTGTTTATAACATCTCTCGTATGTTGAAAATTTTACAATTTCAGGTTTTAATCTATTTTCTAGAATAGGTAAGTTTATTCTCAAATTCCTTGACATTAGTAACTTCGCAGGACTATGAAAATTTCCTTTAGCCGTGTTGCGATAATGTAATAAAGCCAAATATATATCAGAATTATCTTGTTTGCATTTTCTTAAAATATTTTTTACTATCTTTACAGCGCTCTCAGCTTGCCCATTGGATCTGGACCAATAAGGACTAGTAGTTATGTGCTCAACATCCCAATCAACAAGGAAAGATCTGAATTTACATGAGTTGAACGGTGGACCGTTGTCGGATATCAATGATTTTGGGATTCCATGTCTAGCAAAGAAAGACTTTAGGTGTTTGACAACATTGTCTACAGTGTAATTTTTGTGCAACGAAGCAAGCTCAATATACTTGGAATAATAATCCATACAAACAAGGAAATTTTTACCGTCAAAATATAATAAATCTACACCGACTTGTTGCCACGGCAGGTAACTCATCTCGTAGCACTGCAACGGTTCATTAGTTGTGTTTGGCTTAAACTTAGCACATACTAAACATTGATCAATTAAATTTTTAATATCTACATTTATATTAGGCCAATAAACTGTTTCTCTAGCAACATTTAGCGTTTTATTTATACCCAAATGACCACAGTGAATCTTATCTAATATCTGTTTTTGCAAAGATTTAGGAATAATAAGTCTATTTCCCTTAAATAGTAAGTTATTCATTATATGTATTTCATTTTGAAAATTCCAATATGGTTTCACCGAACAGCATACTTTGTTTTTGCTGGGAGGCCAACCATTTTGAATGTAAGATTTAAGCAAATTTAATGATTCATCTTTATTACTTTCTGTTAATATTAAATTCAAATATGGCTTGCTCACAGATATGTTAGAAAACATTGAATTTACATGAAATTCTAAATCTTGTTCATATTCAGGTATATAGATATCACTAAGTGATGCTCGTGATAATGTATCAGCTATGTACATATATTTACCAGGTACATGTATCACATCTAAGTTATAGCCTTGCAATGAGAGCATCATTCTTTGTAGCCTAGCAGGTACTTCATGAAGAGGTTTTTTAAATAAATAAATAAGCGGTTTATGGTCAGTTTGTACAGTTATTCTACTGCCATAAATATATTGGTGAAATTTATTACATCCAAACTGTATAGCAAACAACTCCTTTTCAATTTGAGAATAATTTTGTTGTGAGCTTGTAAGCGTTCTTGAACTGTACGCAATGGGACGTTTGTTTTGCATAATGACGGCACCGACAGCATTCTTTGATGAATCTACCGACAAAGTCAAAGGTGAGTTACAATCATAATTAGCTAACACGGGCGCTTTGGATATGACCTCTTTTAATGAATTAAAGCATTCCTGACAATTATCATCCCATAGCCATACTACATCTTTTTTAAGCAAATTTCTCAAGATACTAGTTTTATCCGCTAAATTTTCTATAAAGGATCCTAAAAAATTTACCATGCCCAAAAATCTTTGTAAATCTTTTATATTTTTAGGAATGGGCATGTCTTTTATAGCTTTAACTTTCTCTGGATCAACTTTTATACCTTGTTTACTAAAAATATAACCCAAATATGCTATTTCTTCTAAAAGAAATTTGCATTTTGACTTATTTAACTTCAAGTTCATCTGTCTGGCTCTGTCAAGAAACATTTCTAATCTTTTATTGTGTATTTCAATTGTTTCCCCATATACTAAAATGTCATCACACCAGATAATAATACCTTCAATATCTCCAAATAAATCTATCATGGTTTTATAAAAGATTTCTGTAGCGGTGTTTATTCCAAATGGTAACCTTAAAAATTTATATCTGCCAAAGGGAGTTTGAAACGTACAGAGGTCACTACTCTCTTCAGTTAATTTTATATTATAAAATCCAGAAAATGCATCTAAATGTGAAAAATATCGGGCTTTGGACAATTTAGACCTAACTTCATCTATGTTTTTAATCGGATAGTGACATCTTAATAAATTTTTATTTAAATTTCTAGGATCTAAACAAATTCTCAAGCCTCCATTCTTTTTAATGGTACACACTAAGCTACTCACCCACAGTGTCGGTTTGCTGACTTTCTGTATAATTTGCATCTTTTCCATGAGATCTAGTTCCCTCCTCAACGGTTCCATCAGGCTAAACGGCACCTTCCTAGGTGGGTCTATACAGGGAACAGCATCCTTTCTTAGCACTATTCTGTGTTCGTATGGGAGACAGCCTAGACCCTGAAACACATCATTATACTTGATTACAATTTTGTCACAAGTTTTTTGATCTATTTTTAAGTTGAAATTTTTTAATATTAAATTTAGCTTTATACAAGTGGGCAAGCCTATCACAGTAGGACAATCTAAACTAGTTATCACAAAATTAATACATTCAGGTTCTGTTTTGTTTTCAAAAACACACCATATGTTTGACACTGACAATATGGGAACTCTACTTCCACCATAAGCATAGACATTATATTTTTTACATTGCTCTTTGCTTTGCTTATCAAATTTAAGATTTAATTCTTTAAAAACTTTATAAGACATCATATTTATGTCTGCCCCAGTGTCAATTAAACAATCTACATTCTTATTGTTTATTTTTAAAAAATAATGCCAGGAATTTTCTTTAATCAAATTTGTACTGGTATTTTGAGAATTTATGTTTTTAATATTGAATAACGCCCCAATAGTGAATCTCTCAGTATGAGTATTGTTTTGAGCAACACTCGATTCATCATCGAGACCCATTTTCCCTATTTCAGAAGCTATATTCCTGACACTATTCTTCTTTTTAAAACACAAATTGGTAAAATGTCCATATTTAAAACATGACCTGCATCTGTGCTTCCAAGCTGGACAATTGCGCGGACCATGGGCTGTGTTGCACTTCACACATTTTGCTCTGGATCCAGGTGTGGCTGATCTCGGTTGACCTTGGCGCGACGGAGACCTTGATTTTCTTCTTTTCTGATATGAAGTGGCCCGACGACTTCTGTGTATCTTGTATACTGTGGCTTCTTCTTCTTTCTTGTCTGTTGAATTCATTGATTCCTCGCTTTTTTGTGCCATGGTGAGGGTTCTACACAAAAGTTTGGCTTTTTCTAGGGTCAAATCTTGCTCTAGTAGGAGTTTCTGACGAAATTGCGAGAAGTTTGTGGCCATATTCGCAATAAGGATGTCCCTCACTAGGGAATCGCGGAGCGAACCAAACTCACAGGCATGACTTGCATTTTCCAATTCCATAAGAAAGTTGTCCAGAGACTCGTTCATGCGTTGTTTCAACGTAAAAAATTTGTGTCTCGCTACCGTCAGATTCTTCTTGGGTTCAAAATACTCGACGAATTTTGTCTTGACCTCTTGAAATGTAGCTTTATCTAGGTCCAAATTGAAGGAATTGTAGATATTTAGACCTTTTTCTCCCATGGAATGTAGCATTAACGCTATTTTTCTTCTGTCTTCAGTTTTCTCTGTACCCGATGCCAGTAGATATATTTCGAATGATTGCGCCCATTTCTTGAAATTCTCAGCATTATTGTTGATAATTTCGGTAGATATTTCAAGTTTTTGTACACCGTTTCCAGCCATTGTAAAGTCTTCACTTTTCTTTTTTTTACCACCGTTTCTTTTCGAAAACGCCACACCCGCAGAAGTTGTTGTTGAAGTACCCACTCTTCGGTTAATATTTTGTTTTTCTTTTTTATTATATTTTAGCTTCAGATCCCACTTCTGACACCATGTTTGATGTTCCGGCCAGGATCTCTACGTTGAATATCTTGGGGATTCTTCTTATAAGTTACATGGAGATACAAATGATACAAATCATAGCATCACAATATGTTGATTTATTACTACACGTACAACAGATGCATTTAATATATAACTCATATAACAGAGGAGCATACTAATACATGTCTATACTATACATAGCCTTTCGGCTAACTGAATAAACAATCATAGGCATCAAAGTGACAGTACGAAGTTTGGCATTGACATAACATGCTCTTAAATAATTATCATGTTATGTAACAATACCTTTGCTCCCTTTTGCTTCACTGCTGTTGCACTCTTATATCGAAGTCAGTGAGATACTGAGAAGCTCAAGGTCACTATTTGGTTTGAACCTTTCTGTTTTTTGGTTATTTATGTTTATTATACTGCATATTATATGATGTACCTCCGCCGTGTTCCATATTTGTAAGAAGTATCGATCTAAATATTTAAGTGTTCAGATTTATTTCAGCATAAAAAATCTAACATGCCTTGAATATACATAAATAATATAAATAAGTAAAAAATATATTGTCTTGTTCGCATGTACTAGTCGAAACACTGTGTGTTTGGTAGAGTAATATTTCAGGAATTTCAAGTGAAAACAAAGTTTTATTCAATTACCTAGCAGTTGCGCGCGGCTTCGCTCGCGTGACATTCAATTTCTCTGCACCTTCTTAATTTGATCGTTTTGGTATCAGAAACAGACACTTATTTTTTAGGCATGTATTTACTTGCGACAAAACAATTAAATTTTGGATGTGAAAATACCGAATATTGAATACTAAATTACCAAGTTGGCGAAAGAATGTAAGGAACAAAAAAATTACAAATCTGGTGACTAAATAATACCACTGAATTTTGGCGACAATTTGTGAGTGCACATTTAATTTAAAAATAGGCACATATATTTTCCCTGATGTAGGCAACTCAAAAAACATACAAGCAGTAAAACGAAGATACATAAAAAAAAAAAAACATAAAGGAGCATACAAAATATCCAATTTTTAATTTTTCTCGGTTTTAGGGGGATGTAGATATTGTGTAGATCAGTGGTCCCCAACCTTTTTTTTACGCGGGCCACAAACTCGTTGTACTCCTGGTGTCGCGGGCCGCAACCAAAATTTTTTAGGGGCAAAAAAATATGTTGTTTAAAAGTTTGATTTTGGGCCAGCTCTATGTACACCACATAGCTAAATAGGAAAAATATAAGGGAATTTCATAAAAATACAAAAAAAGTAATTTGAAGAAGGGTACGTGCGTACAAAAATGATTATTTGAAGAGTTTTTTAATGCGAGAACCCTATTTTAGGGCGGCCATGACAGTTGTTTTGACTTGACTTTTGACGTAGTTGATAGTTTTAGGAAGAGATATCTTCTTGAGTGTCATACGTCTTTCTTTGTGAAAAGTCATGTCATTGTCAAAATGATATTCTTTGGTTTCTGATCTAATCCGCCATGTTTTATTTTACGTTGCGTTGCTCTCCTTGACGAATTTATTTTAAATGTGCATTGAAACGAAGTGAAATAAAATAAAATAAAGGATAGGAAACAGTTACTATATTATGTAGCTACATTTACATATAGTGTACATAGGGCTAGAACACCTCTTTTAACGATTTAATAATAGAATAACACAAGGTAGTTAAAAGAGTGAAACTAAACATTTAAGATGAGCTAACGACACAAACTAAAATAAAATAACAAATATGTATTATAATAATTATGTCCACTCAGTGAGATTTTTGGAATTGTGAACGCTTTTTTACAACTTTATCTAACGGTTACAGATTTCATGCGGGCCGCAGATAAAGGCCCGGCGGGCCGCATGCGGCCCGCGGGCCGCGGGTTGGGGATAGCGGGTGTAGATTAATTTTGAAATTTAAAAATGGCTGATATTTATTTTTCGTAAAATTGATATGGGTGTCGTTTATAAGGTTTTTGGGAGTGCTGGATTACGAAAATGACATTCGTTTTGAAATTCCAATATGGCGGACATACTTAATTTTATAAAAATAATATGGGTGTCCTTTTATTGGTTTCTGGGGGTGCTGATAACAAAAAAGTCATCCATTTTAAAATTCCTTAGTAACCCCGCAACCTCATATTTTCTTTATGATGGGAGAAAAAGGAATTTGAAAATATGGAATTTTCCAACATTTCTATAGCTTTATACATTCCTAATATCTCAATGTGCAGCATTTACATTTTTTTTTTATAAAATTGATTCTATCTCGGAAACGGTGCATCCTATTGAAAAAATAATGAAAATTTCGTCCCCCTTAGAAACCCCGCAACATCATATTTCCCTCATGATGGGAGAAAAAAAATTTCGAAAATCCGGAATTTTCCAACATTTCTATATAGATTTATACATCTCTCGTATCTCAATGTACAGCATTTACGTTTTTTTATAAAATTGATTCTATCTCGGAAACGGTGCATCCTATTGAAAAAATAATGAAAATTTCGTCCCCCTTAGGAACCCCGCAACATCATATTTCCCTCATCATGGGAGAAAAAAAAATTTCGAAAATCCGGAATTTTCCAACATTTCTATATAGATTTATACATCTCTCGTATCTCAATGTACACCATTTACGTTTTTTTATAAAATTGATTCTATCTCGGAAACGGTGCATCCTATTGAAAAAATAATGAAAATTTCGTCCCCCTTAGGAACCCCGCAACATCATATTTCCCTCATGATGGGAGAAAATTTTTTTCGAAAATCCGGAATTTTCCAACATTTCTATATAGATTTATACATCTCTCGTATCTCAATGTACAGCATTTACGTTTTTTTATAAAATTGATTCTATCTCGGAAACGGTGCATCCTATTGAAAAAATAATGAAAATTTCGTCCCCCTTAGGAACCCCGCAACATCATAATATTTTGTTTATGATGGGAGAAAAAAAATTCGAAAATCCTGAATTTTCCAACATTTCTATAGATTTATTCTGCAACCCCAGACACCTAGAAAATGACACCCATGCAAAGGAAAAACATACTCCAACAGTATCCAAAAATAGGATTTTCCGTAGCCTGCAAATTGGATTTTTAGCAGCCATTAATTTATCGACCAAATCTGGTTTTATAGCTGCTTATATGGTATAATGGTCACCAACTCGGAAATTAAGTCACCAACTTATAAATGTCGGTGCTAATTTGGATTAAATTTCGCCTCTTTTTATCTGCCGACTTTTGAATTTTTTGTCACCTGAGTGATTTCGCCAGTTTAGTAATTTAGTCGCCAACATATTAATTTGCTGCCAAATTCAGTAATAGAGTATGCTCACGTGCAGCCGCCAACTTATTTTTTGTTCGCTCGATTAATTATATCCCTTTTTTTTAATACTAAAGATTTATTTTAAATTCAATGTAAGTCTGATAATTTTTAATATTTTGTATACAAATTATTATCCGGCGTTGTAAATACCTAATATTTTTACAACAAATATGCTGATAATTCGGTCTGCCAGTGAAAGTCACGGTTAAAAATACATGCAACCATTTCAAAATTTAGTCAAAAGCAAAACAAACAGACGGACGGGCATTCTATTTAAAATCCAATGAAAGGTAATATGTGGTGCAGGGAAGGGGTTCGTTAGGTTACAGCTAAAACCAGGTAATAAAATCCGAAACCGGACCCGGTCTGCACCGGCTACCTATTAAACAATAGATTTCCGGTTATAATTAAACCTATATGAGACTATTTTATACCGGAAATATATAAAAGATTTTAAATGTGTCACCATGTGTACATTAGAAAAGTATTAATTTGTTAAAAAAATCCAAGTCAGTATTGTAGGATTGACATGTCAAATTAATATGAAAACTGCAATAAAAAGTAATCGTTTTTTTGTTTCTGCTCAAAAATATTTCACGGCATTAATAAAATATTTTCTCGATTTATCGAGTCACTTTAGTAACTCAATGCAGTTTCTCTAACCTTCTGTTTAAGTATTAGTCAGGAATAAAAAAAAAACAAAGTTCAAATGAATAAAAAAATTTGGTATAGAAATATTGACAACCCTAAAACCATAGTTACCATAGAAAACTTTAGAAGCCTCTAACTTCAGTGCCCTTTATTATTTGGACCTAATTTTTTTTACACAAATTCTAGTACATTTAAGTAACAATTCTGTATAAAAATAAAATCCAAATATTTAGAAATACGTTCATAAAAAAATAAAGAAAAAAAAAACATAAATCGTAAATAAATCTTTAAAAACTTATTTAAGAAATATGTGAATCAGGTTAAATTGTGTGTTTTTTGATTATTGTCGATCAGAATAATCAAGAAGATAATTAAGTAAATATTTAAAAAGTTATGGCAATTTTTAATTTTATTGAAAAAAAAAAAAAAAAAGTGTTTTTTTATTGTTCATAATAAGATATTAACGCATGTAAATACTAATAAATTATTTACATAACATTTCTGTATGAGATTTCCAAAAAAAAAGTCATGGCCAATTTTTTGGACAAAAAATACACAGTGATACGCTCATACATATAGTACAAATTAGTATCAAAGTTCTGTTTTAGGCTGTTGTTTTTTTCCTATAATAACTCGAAAAATTGAACCCCCCCCCCCCCCCCCCCCGGCTACGCCCATGCTAATACTTGTGGATTTAAACACCCCCAAAAGCAACAGTAACTTATTTTCTACTTGTAAGCAACGGGAGGAGGAATTTCACAATGGAAAAACTGGATGTACGACTGAATGTCCGTGTATTCACTTTATACAAACACTGTTACATTAAAGACATTGAGGCACAATAGTTAGGTATTTAAAAACAGAAAATCTAACACTATATACATAAAAAAATTAGTGGTGCATATTATATTACGTGCACTCGACCGCGCAAACTCGGAGACTGTTTTCTCGCTTCCCGCGTTTTTAGGCGCGAGCGCGAGCCGAGCGCGGCAAAATTCAACACATAGACAATAGATTAAACTTTTTACATATAATTATAGGACGTGTGGCAAAAGCAGTGCGGCGGTAAGTATACGCATTATCGCGTCGCTAACATTCCCCACCCCAGTGCTGGAACAGCACTCCTAACTCATTGGTATACGTGCGACGCGGGTCGCAGAGCGTCTTAAAACTCCTGCCCTAGTGCGAATGTCCACCACTCTAACACGCTTATCTTTCCCGGGCATAACCGACTCTACCGTTCCCCGCAACCACAAGTTTCGAGGAGAGTTTGGGTCCACGACTACTACAAAATCGCCTACTTTTAAGGGTGTCTCTTCCTGGGTCCATTTACTTCTAGGGATCAGCTGCGGCAGCATCTCCTTCACCCAGCGAGACCAAAACATATCGGCGAGGCGTTGCGCTATACGCCACTGCTTGCGTAAAAATAAATCAGAGTCATCGAACTCTCCTAACACAGGTAAATTAGACGAAGAACCTAAAAGAAAATGATTAGGCGTGAGAGCCTCCTCAGAACCTGGCTCCACGCTCACGTGTGTCAACGGACGACCGTTCACGATCTGTTCGACCTCAGCCATCAGTGTGAGTAAGACTTCCTCACGGGGGGCGCGCTCATTCAATATAACCTTCAGTGAACTTTTTACAGTTCGAATGAGGCGCTCCCATGCCCCACCCCAGTGCGGACTGGAGGGAGGTATAAAGGTCCACGTTGTGCCATAATTAATCGCGGTCGACTGTAACGTATCGAAACTTAAATTTAGAATGGACTTTCGAATCTCGGCGTCAGCTCCTCTTAAGTTAGTACCGTTATCAGAGTACAAATGTAACGGCCATCCTCGTCTAGCCGCCATCCTACGGAGAGCCATTATTAACGAGTCCGTTGTTAAATAAGAAACGATTTCAATGTGTATGGCTCTGACAGTTAGACATGTGAAGAGCACACCGTATCTTTTTTCTCTTCTTCTAGCCACTACAATTTCTATAGGACCGAACAGATCGAGCCCGCAGTAGGTGAAGGGTCTCAGATGATGTGCCAGACGTGCCTCCGGTAAGTCACCCATTCTAGGTGGTTTAGGCTGTGCTTTTCTGATTCGACAGAGCATACAATCCATAGCTACACGCTTGACTGTCGGCCTAATGTGTAAAATCCAATACTTTTGTTTTAATTCGTTAACCACTGTCTCGTGATTACCATGAGCGGCACGAACATGAAAATGTTTGACAATAAAGGTACAGTTACACATGCTAGTTAGTAGCACGAAAGCATGCTACTTTTGAGCAAATGCTCATTAGTAGCATGTGTATTGAAACATTGCTAATAATGAGCATGCTAGTTTCGAGCATGCTCAAAAATCGACGGTCGTGCGATTATTGAGCATGCTACCTGCAGCGCGGGTGGAAGGGGGCGTGCTTATAGCGTGTGTGAACAGGTTTGCTTATTGAGCATGGTAGCATCGATCAGTCGTTAGCAGCGGAGTGTTTGCTTTAAGCATGCTCACTAGCATGCTTATATCTAGCAAATGTAGACAAGTGCAGAGCATGCTCGAAACAAGCATGCTAATGAGCATACTAAAAAGTATGCTACTAACTAGCATGTGTAACTGTACCTTAAGGCGCGCGACGTGGTGCCTGCCGTCGAGTATGACGGGTCGTTTCACATCAACCGGGACGTCACGAGCAGCGTCAATGCGGCCACCAGCGCGCAAGATTCCGTGTTCGTCGAGAAACGGAGACAAGGTAAGTAACCTACTTTTTTTATTTACAAAACTATTATTTTTCAGACTATGTACATCCTCGGAGAAGCTCTGTGACTGCGCGTATTTAATCAACAAACGTTCAGCCTTCGACATCATGTTACCGTCAATAGTACCGGTAAGTTTCATACATTTTTTATATACAAAAGAAATAACTATACAAGTAGACTTAACTAACCGTAGCCACGATGAGAAACGCAACGGATCGGGCACTGCAGGTAAATATTCGATAACCTTGTGGACTGTATTTACGAACTCCAGATCTACCTTATTGACTTTAGGTACCAAAAAATCCGCGGGCCATAATGACTCATCCCTGTACAAATAATCCGAGCCACGGAACCACTCGTTATCTAAATTAAAAACTGAAAAATCACAAGCTTCTCTTGTGGCAAGATCAGCGACATTTAATTTGGTAGGTACGTACCTCCATTCGTTTATATTCGTTAGATCGTCTATTTCCCCTAGACGATGAGCGATAAATGATTTATAACAACGCGCGTCATTTCTAATCCAATGTAGTACCGTACTAGAATCACACCAAAAATATCTATTTACAGGTTTCATATTGTGCTCCTTTCCAATAGTGTCAGCGAGCCTAGCCGCGAGAAGCGCAGCTTGTAATTCCAAACGCGGTACTGACGTAGGCTTTAAAGGAGCTACTCGACACTTACTGGCAATAAACGCAACGCGAATATTATTATTAGACATCCAGCGCCAGTAAGCTACGGCACACATAGCCTTTGTAGACGCGTCGCAAAATATGTGCAATTGTAAATCGCTATAACCGCCTGAAACATAGGTACACGCGTCAGCTGTTTCGCTATCGCATGTCCTTGACCCCACGGGCGACGGGAGCGCGCGGGCGCACGGCGGCGGGCGACTGAGGGGGGCGCGCGCGGGCGCGGACGGGGGGCACTCGCTATTCAGTGCATCTAGTACATTTTCGCTCCGTTTATTTACATTTTGAAAATAGCGCGGCAAACGTATTGTATCGACGCGTTTTAAAATTTGTAACCACTCGTTCCACTTGTTAAATATACAATTAGGTATTTCGTCAATTAATCTATTTACAGCGTGAGGTAGCGACTCCGGCATCTTACTATTAACATTTTTCCACGGCAGCCCTACGTACCACCTTCCGTCTATTAACGTGGACGTCTGCTCCAGGTGGGCGACTGCCCGGGCGTCTTCAGCGTTCTCACGAGGCTTAACACTGATTCCCATTGACTCTAAAGTGAAAGAACGACGAATGTCTTCCTGAATCTCGCGCAAGGTAAGTTCGGTAGCTGAGGGGACGGAAGGGTCTTCGCAGACGAGCAGCGCAGAGTGGGGCACGTAAGGTAAGTTCGACACGAAACCATGAATACACCAACCCAGTGGGGTAAATGTCGCGTAAGGTTCATTTGGCTTGCCTTTAATAATTTTGAGCGGCAATAACAAATTATAATTATCCTGACCTATTAATATGTCCGGTTTACAAATCCCACTACAAAGTTTATTTTTAATTTGACATAAATGCTTATATTTATAAAAATCTATAGACGTTAAGTTTTGCACCGGTAGATTCAACTCGTCTATGCTGCGCGCGGTGAATTCGAACTCGTTACCGTCGACGTTCGATATACCCATACGTACCACCGCACTGTTACATTCTAATGCGGTGTTATTCCACGCGCCACACACTCGCAAAGTTTGTTTATTTCCACATAAACCTAACTTATTAGACAATTTGCTACTAATTAAAGAAACACTAGATCCATCATCTAACATGGCTATACAATTAATAACACCTTTAGGGCCGTGAACATTAACACGGACAACTTTTAATAGACATTTTGAACTGCTGCAGGTATTTACATTAGACACATTATGTTCCTGCGATCTACAGGTGTTTAAATTAGAAACATTTTGTACCTGAGATTCTCAATTAGACAATTGTGCAGTACTTACATTATGCTGCGGCAAGGTGAAATGTAACAACCTGTGATGCGACTCGTTGCAGCCGTCGACGTCACATGCTGCTGGGCAGGTCTCCCGGTTGTGGCGACCGTTTATGCACTTGTAGCACAAACCGTGACGCTTTACATATTCCCACCTATCTTTGCGCAGCGACTTACAAAACTTTTTACATTTTGACAAAATATGAACAGATATATTACAGTATTTACACTTTGACTTATTACCTACGTTGTTATGTACTAACATAACATTTTTAGAGTTGCTATATTTATAGTTTTTATAGTCATTTGACGCACACAACGACACTGAGGTTTTGGACACTTTTAGGGCTTCCTCGCTAAGGAAATTAGATAGTATTTCGAGTCTACACACTGAACTATTTACACTTATTAGGGGGTAACCGTAATCACTCCACTTGGACAACAATATGGGGGGCAACTTGGACAAGATTAGGGACGTTATGTTGACACCTCGTAGGTATTCCTCCTGGGAAAGACATCTCACTGCAGCCACGTAGTTCTTCACTTTGATGGAGAAACTCACAATATCCTTGTGGTACTCTAGACTCACGGGGTGCAGCTTGCGTAGTTCCTGCAGTATTTTCGGCAAAATAATGTCCGGCTGGCCGAACTGCAGCTCCAACGTCGACATGACGGCCTCGGGGTCTGCGGCACTGATGAGGAGCGCGGTGACGGACTCTCTTGCCGCTCCCTTGAGACACTTCCATAGGCGCCACATGTTCTCTTTCGCGCTAAACTGGCACACCTCCGTCGACTCCTCGTATGCTTGCTTAAAAGCGAGCCACTCCATCGGGTCGCCGAAGTAGGTGGGGAGCTCTTTTGGGATGCACAGTCGGCTCACCATTCCCGCGTTTGCGGCGTTGGAAGTAGCGGCTACAGCTACTTGCTTAAGCGCTTCGGCTAACTTATCGAAATCCGATTGCGGCGCGGACAGGTTTTTTGGCGCGAAGCGCGCGAAATCGACCGGCGCGGCGGTGTCGCGGACGGGACTAGCGGGTCCGTGCGGCGCGCGCGACGACAAAATGGCGTCGGTATTTTCTGGATTTTTATTTTCAGTTTTTTGGATTTCCACGTTTAGGTTGCTATTTTCCAACCAATTTTCGACTCTATTCGATAGTGACGAGCACTCCGAGCTTGCACTTTTACACGAATATTGTTCATTTAGCGCGGCAATTTTTGCCGCCATTTTTCGTTCTATGAGTTCTTGTTGGGCTTTTGCTAGATTTTCTGCGGCTTCTAGCCGTACCCTCGCTAGGTTTTCCGTATTTTCTGCCGCTTTTAACTGTGACTGTGCTAGGGCTTCAGCGGCTTCTAGCTCAATGAGCTTCTTTTGGGCCTCGAATTCGACTTTCTTTGACGACATTTTGGACGACTTGTGTGATTTCACTGACTTCATGGATCCGTGACAGACAGGTTCCGACCTGTGACTGATTTCGCGGTCCCCGGTAGTTCGTACATCCCCATAAGGTTCCTCCCGTGCTGATTGCGTTTGCAACATCCTCTGCCTCGCGCCACGAGTAAGTACCATATCGTGTGGCGGAGTATTGAACATCGCGGTGCTGGTTAATAGACAAATAAGTAGACGATCCGGCTCGAAGGACCAGCCTTTGTAAGCAACGGGAGGAGGAATTTCACAATGGAAAAACTGGATGTACGACTGAATGTCCGTGTATTCACTTTAAGGTGGGTTTAGACCAAGCGAGCGAATGCTCATTCTAGTAAAGCTCTTTTGATGTAAACAAACAACGAGCATTCTTTCGTTGTTCTAGTGTATTCGCCGCGTGTTCGCCGGTAATTTGGTAGAATGCTCTAAGAAGACTCGCTCGTTTGGTATAACCGACGCAAGAGCGCACAAACAATTGCTTAGAGTTCTTTCGTGTTCGGACGTGCTCGCTACTTGAGGCGGTCTCTTCAAAGGGATTCTAGTGTTCTTGAATCTTGTACATTTTGGCGGCTAGTTTTAGGTTTACTCCTAAATATGGATTGGAGCAACGAAAAATGTATGATAGAAATGTACCATAATATAAGGTGTTTATGGGATCCAACTTATGTTTTATGAACATTATAAAAATAAACTGTACACGGAAGATGTTTGGAGGCAAATTGCAACAGCAATCGTCACCCACCAACGTCTCTTCCTTCTTTTCTTTTTCATTAATTACGTATTATCAATAAATGAAGCACTTGAAATCACAATATAGTCGCTATCACACTCAGACATAGTGTAGTGTGAACAGTACTACTTATCGTTGGCAAATGAGCAATGAGCATTCGCTCATTTGGTCTAAATGATTCTCATATAAAGAGCAAAAATTCTTGTTCTTATTGTTCTTGTTCGGAATGTTTAGTGTAAATTATGTAAACTATGTCTTAACGAATTATCGTTTACATTAAACGAATACAAAATAATGTTCTTGTGTAGTTCTTGCTCTATGTTCTTTTGGTCTAAACCCACCTTTATACAAACACTGTTACATTAAAGAGATTGAGGCACAATAGTTAGGTATTTAAAAACAGAAAATCTAACACTATATACATAAAAAAATTAGTGGTGCATATTATATTATGTGCACTCGACCGCGCAAACTCGGAGACTGTTTTCTCGCTTCCCGCGTTTTTAGGCGCGAGCGCGAGCCGAGCGCGGCAAAATTCAACACTTAGACAATAGATTAAACTTTTTACATATAATTATAGGACATGTGGCAAAAGCAGTGCGGCGGTAAGTATACGCATTATCGCGTCGCTAACACTACTCCTTGCTTGACGTGTATTTTATATTTGCCTACGTAAGATAAGCTCAAAAAAGATAAAATAACAGACACCTACGTCAATACACAATGCCCAATTTGCTGACCAATGAAGGCGAAAAATATTCCCATTTACCTTGAATATTTTTTTTTCACTCGTTAAATGCTTCTTAATAAATAATCAAAAGTTTGCCACGGAGTTGGATGAGAAAGACAAATTAATCTAAGAAAATAGCCTACCCTGCTGAATTATTTGTTTTACGATTTTTTTGCTGGTCAGAACACCGTGTTGATTTTCTTTTAATTCAAAGAAAATAAAACTGTATGTATACAGTATACACTATAGTTACGCTACATACGATTTTCTTAATTTAGACACTAAAGCTTATCATATTTTTTAATTTGAGCAAATGTGCAACTTACTCTTACAGCACTATGCTCCACAATTTTATTCGTAAGTAGGTAAGTATTATTATACTTATAATTACTTATTATTATGCGAAGTGTTTCTAGAACGAATAAGTAGGTACCTACGCATAGGTATACCTACCTATTATCAGCTAAGTACAAATCGAATAGACTTAATCTGAAAACCACTACAGTGGGCTTCGGCTTGACCGAGCATACCAGCTCGCTCGTTCGGAGATCTCCCTTCGGGCCTGCCATCATATTCCCACAGACTGAAATGGTTTACTTTCATTAGATAATGTGAACTCGGCTTATGCATCATTAGCTATTTTTGACACTTGTACTGATGATTCTGGCTAAAGCTAAAGATAGAGGAGCTTTCTGTCGTGTGTTGGGGGCCACCCATAAATAACGTCACATGAATTTCACGATTTTTTACCCCTACCTTGTCACAGTTGGTCACATTTGTGAGAGTGTTTCCAAACAAATAACGAAAAAACTTTTGACTATATTAATTAAAGAAATTAAGAAAACAAAAAACTCCCTCCCCCTTAACGTGTGACGTTTTTTATGGATGGCCCCTTGGTGGTCACAAAACTGGTGTGTAAACCACACCGCAGTTTCCTATCACACTTTAAAGTTTAAACTTATAACGAAGCTTGTTATAAAGATAAATTATCTGAAGGTATCAAATAGCAGGCTAGAAATAGACAAGGATATTGCCTAAGACTTCTTATTCATAATATTAATTTGAAACGATTTTAATTTCCTATTCTTGCAAGGTGCAGTCAGATTTTATGTTATTATTTTTTAACAAAAAATATGGAGTAGGTACATGGCTTGTACATACATACGTTTGTTACTCTTTCGCGCAAAAACTAAACGGATTTTGATGAAAATTGGTAGTCGTTTAATCTCTATAATAACACATAGGCTACTTTTTATCCTGAAAAAGAGAGTGTTCCCGTGAGTAACTAGTAATAAATAATTTGTAAACAACCCGCAAATGATACCTACTTAATATTAAGGTTGCCCCAGCATCATGTTTTTTTTCAATTTTGTGCAAATTAGTTAAAAGGGCTTGGTCCAAAATTCTTACTAAAAACCCAGAATCGACATCAATGAAATGGTTGCCAAAGGGTTCACTTTAAATCATATTTAATGTTACCGAACGAGCAATTCCAGAAAACGCCAGGTACCTTTAGACGTTATGAGCACGAATAAAATCTAAAATAGTAGGTAGAGATGTAGGTGTAGAATGTAGAAATATGTGTTGGTGTATGAACTGTAGTCTGTAGGAGTATATAATTAAGTTGCTGTCGTAGGTGGCCAGGTGTAGGTACAGACTAGAGTTGTAACGGAGCTTCGTTTCCGCGTCCACAATTGCGGAACTTCCGCAAGAAATCATACCTCCGTACATGGACGTACCTATGTACGAGTATACCGACAATTTTAACAGCATAAACTATACAAAGTACAGATACACCTACTGCCAATACCCACCAGCAAAATATGTTTTTAATGTCTTTCGGGTATCGTCATATTTCATAGTTTAAGTACAATGTCCATTATTACTGCGTAGCATTTATCACAGAGTCCGAACCACGACAAAGTGAAACCGAATGTCCACATTATTGTTTTCAATCAGTGTTTGTCTAGTTTGTACGTCTTCATGTCGTATTAGATTATATAAATACACAAGTTTGAATTAGTTTCAGTTTGGGAATTCGTATTGTATTTGTACAGCATCTTACGCCTAATTATTTCACAATACGAAAAGTAGAGGTTTATTTATTAAATTATTATTTTTAAACAAATATTAAACCGACTTCCAAAGTAAAAAAACACAAAAAAGTATGAAATAAAACTTATTTTCTAATTAATTCCCCTTTTTAATTTGGCTATTTCTCTACTTAATCTTCTTAATTTTGAAGTCGGTACCAGCAAATATGAACGTGAGTTCTATAAAATATTGTCGAATATCGTTTGGGCTGGTATCGACTTCAAAATTAAGAAGATTAAGTAGAGAAATAGCCAAATTTAACAGGGGAATTAATTAGAAAATAAGTTTTATCTCATACTTTTTTGTGTATTTTTACTTTGGAAGTCAGTCTAAATTTTGTTTAAAAATAACATTTTCACCCTTTTTAGTTATATATTTTGTTAAGTTAACAACTTAATACGTCTTAAGAACATCTAAAATAAACAATCGAATGTATAATTGAATACGCGCCAAGCTTCCATTAGGTATTGTTGTTAAGGTGATGAAGATGATTACTGTAAGTTACAAAGTGGCATATGCTTGCAGTTCTTTAAACAATGCCGAAATTTCCAAACGCGTATTTTTAAAGACTGAGGAGTTCTGTTCAGTGTTTTTGGATCTAGGGTATACCTTGGTTTCAACATATTATTTTTTGGGAGCATATGCTTGTTTTACTTCAGTAAAAGTCAAAATCACTATATGTGTCGATATAAATTTCGAGGAGCTCCCTCGATTCCTAATGGATCGCATCATCAGGTTTCCACCTTTGTGACTAAAGGACCAATTTCGAATTAAACCCTTTACAACAACAAACGAATTTTGCAAATAGGTCCATAAACAGCGGAGTAATGTTCAAAGATCTCCGTGTTAGTGTAAAATACTATGAGAAGCACCTTGTATATCATCATAATGTGATGATGTATGGTGTTATAGTGGTGGTGATCATGATGTTTACTCTAATTGACAGGGTGGCATATGCTTGCAATTCTTTAAACAACTCCGAAATCCTCAAACATGTATCTATAAGGAGTCAGGAGTTCTGTTCAGTACTTTTGGACCCAGGGTATACAAACAGAAAAATTTTGAAAATCGGTTTACAGGCGGCGGAGTAATCGTTGAATATACAAAAAATATAAAAAAATATATACAGCCGAACGTATAACCGCCTCCTTTTTTGGAAGTCGGTTAAAAAGACGGGTGTGCACTGTGCATGTTCAGCTTTGGATTTCTTTTTTCTGTGGAATATTAAGTTTACTTTGCTATTTAGTATTTTTTCTATTTATCCTAGCTTTATAAGGAAAAAGGATCTAAAATGAATGAATAAAAACAAATGAACAATGTTTACTATTATGATTTATTTTTGGTTACTTTAATATAGTGTTTTTCAACCTTTTTCATGACGCGACCCCTTTTTTATGAAAAAATATTTCGCGACCCCCCGATCCTTCGCTTTTTTATCATGTATGTATGTGTATGTTATAGTGTTACAAATATTCCATACGACGTTTTTATGCGTCTCCATAATTAGGATTCGGATATAAGTACATAATATATTAGGTCTTTACTCTTTACCTATAAAATTGCCGTTTTGTATGAAAAAAATCAAACTAATTTTTTTCATGTATTTTTTATTTGTATTAATCGAAGTAATCACCCATGCAATCAATGCATCTTTGCCAACGCAGTGGCAGCTTATTGATGCGCTTCTTAAAGTAATCAGCTGGACGGGAGGCAACAAATTCTTCAAAGGCATTTTTACTGCCTCTCGGGTATTGAATTTTTTTCCCGCCAAGAAGTTATCCAAATTCTGGAAAAAGTAGTAGTCTGTAGGCGCAAGGTCTGGTGAGTAGGGCGGATGACGGAGAGCTTCCAACCCGTTCTTGCAACTTGGAGACCGTCTGGTGTGCAGTATGAGGTCGCGCGTTGTCGTGCAGGAGCAGCGAAGACGAGCGATTAACCAATGCTGGTTGGAGATGTGCCAGCTTCTCCATCATTGTGCTCAGTTCTTCACAGTACACATCTGCAGTAATGCTCACCACGTTTGGTAAGAAGCTGTGATGAATCACACCGGCGCTAGACCACCAAACAGTGACCATCACTTTTCTAAGGGTAAGATTTCGTTTAGGGCATTGTTAAGGTGCTGAACCAGGATCCAACTGACTTGCTGAGCGCTTGCGGTTATCAAACAGAATCCATTTTTCATCGCAGGTAACAATGCAGTACAAAATTCCTTCATTTGTGTGTCTGTTGAGCAGTGCAAGGCACGTCTCGACGCGTACTTCGCGCTGGCGATCATTGAGTTCGTGGGGCACCCATTTGACAAGCTTTTTACCTTGCCAGTTTGACACAAATGGACCAATATTGTTTTGACGTTAACGTTAAAAGCTGCTGCTAATTCAGCCGTAGATTGTGTATCATCAGCTTCCACAATCGCCTTTAATTCGTCATTGTCGACCAAAGTCTTCGGACGACCGCGAGGTTCATTTTTCAGGTCAAAATTTCCAGAACGGAAGCGAGCAAACCAATAACAGGTGGTGCATTGGTTTGTAGTGTTAGCTCTGTAAACGTCGTTGATGTGGCGTGCCGCTTCTGCCGCGTTGCTGCCACGATGGTACTCATATTCCATATTTACTCGAATTTTTAACGTATCCATGATGACGAAAAAGATTGAAATGCGATGAAAATGTAAACTAATCAATAAACCACCGACTACTTTTGGAAAAAGAATTCCATGTTTTTAAAATAAAATTAATTTGAAATTAGAATTCTTAGCCAAACGAAAATTATTTTGATTTGAAATGGCTAGTAGGTACTGCAGAATTATGAGTATATCATTTTGTTAAAATTCTCTTACTTAATAAATCAATATTCTTAAATATTGATTTATTTATCTATTGTTTTTTTACTAAAGTTCTCTCGACCTCCGGCGACCCCCCTACAGAAGCTTCGCGACCCCCCAGGGGGTCGCGACCCACAGGTTGAAAAACACTGCTTTAATATAACGGTTTCATATAAAAATTCAAAATTACCTACAATTGCTGACAGATCCGTTAAAACACGAACCCTATTGCCAAGTAAGTCCTCGAAGCCACGAGAGTTTTTTGTGGTCGCGACAGAAGAAACTGTACTGTAAATAGAACTCTGCGCTAATACAATAGAGGTGAAAATCGAAATGTCAAGTGTTAAATATCAGATATTAGACAGCTCTACACGATTTTCAGCTCTTATGTAGTAGCGCACAGTTCTATTTACAATGCTGTTTTGTCTGTCGCGACCACAAAAATACTCTCGTGTGTACGAGGACTAAGCTCCTTCCCACACGTATACTAGGTAGTATGTAGGTACCACAATCACAACGAAGTGATATAAAATTGGTCAAGCTGTGGCTTCTTGTCGTTGCGTTGTGGTACCCATGTGGTTGACTAAAAAATGTTTCGTCTATTCAATGTTAGACAACATGGTAATACCCATTTATGTAAATCTTAAAAAATACTGATGATACAAACAATTAAAGTTTACAATTAGAAAGATAGCGATATTTTCATACCTGTGACGTCATTATTCATCATTTAGTCATCATTTTTAATCGCGTCAACATAAATAACTTTTTCATTTAACTTTGTCTATTACACTGGGCGACAACCCTATTGTCGATGTTTGTTATAATATAAATAGTAATAATATAATAATATCTATGGACGCTTCATACCACGTCAATCTGGTCCCATGGTATTAAGTTCTCGAAGAACTTCTGTCACGGGTACCAGACAAATTACAATATAAGGTTCGGCAAAATCAACTACGGATATTTTGGGCATTATGATCCACTGCTATAGACATTAAAGGCAGAAAAATAGTTATTGTACTCGAAAAAAAATCTTTTTTTTGCGTCGAGCGAAGATGCACCTAGTATGAGATGATTTTTTTACATTGAGTATGACAAAAAATATTGTGCCTATATATGTCTTTATATTTTTAAAGCCTACTGCACATCGCTTTACTCGAGTAGTCTGTGGGTCAGCTACACGAAGAACTCGTACAGCGCTTTGCAGGTCCAATATAATAATGCCTCGTTTGCAGAGCGCCTCAGCTATGTTTGCTCACGCCGAAGTCGATAGCTTTTGCGCCATTTTACGCAAAAAAGCGGCTTCATTGTTACGTCGTATACGAGGCAACAGTAACGGTCTTCTGAAGGAGATAGCAAGGAGATAGCCGACAGCGGGGACTGTCCGTTCGTTGGCAATTTAATTAAGATAACAAAATCGCTAGTTAAATATAAATACTAACACAACTACATAGATATATGTTTTACTAACAATCTATTATTATGGATCTCAAAGTTGTCCGATAATAAACATTTTTTTTACCGATACCGGTTCCTCCTCGTTGGTGTCCCTGGGCAACACATGGGTGCGCCGCTCCGCTCTTTACATGGGGTGAGGTATTCAGGTGGCAGAACACCGGTCTTTCTTTCTCACCACCTTTTTATAGTTTACTTCTTTTGTTTATTTTGTTTTATCTATTTTTCACCGTCTTTTCTTATCTACCTTTCCTATTTTGTTAACTCTTCTCTACCGTTTTGTGTGTTTGTGTGACGGATTGACCCGTGGGTGCCTAACCCCAAGCTGGTGACGGCCGGTGACGGGATGCATGGCGATCAGGTGGCTGCGCATCGAGGCGCAGATTCAAAACGGATCTGGCCAGAATCAGTCCATAAACGACTACAATATGCGAATCATTCTCCCAGGGTGGGTCCCGGCAACGCCGAGCAATTCCACACTCCCGCTTTAGCGGGGGGTCGTGCCAAGTATACTGGGGGCCCCAAACATGCTTTGGAAACAGTTTCGCGCTATTTGCCGACCGAGCAACATCGTTTTCGCGTCGCTCAGCGCTCCGCACAAAAAAATATAAAAAAGTGGTCAAACATCAACCGATTTTCGTAAACGAAGCGATGTTAGATTCGTCTCGGTGTTCCCACGGTGTACACCGGTGTACCGCGGTGTACACGCGGGTGATAGTGGCAAACCTTAAATAAGTGAGAAAAGTTTTAAAAATTGCAAAAAAAACTAAAAAACAATAAAGTTACAAAATAAAAAGTATAATAACTCTTGTGAACTTAACGGATTTTTTAAACAATAAGTGGACATTGTACAGGACAGGGACCTTTATTAGTGTTATAAGTTTCATAATTATAGAAGTAGTATAAGTGCCAATGACCTTGTGTTATAGTTTATACTTTATAGCGTCACCACGAGGATAGGGACCCGTGAACCCTGGATTGTAGTGTATCTGGAAGCCGTACAATAGGCGACCGTTAATCCGGAAAAAGAAATTTTTTTCAACATCAACAACAACATCATTATAGAATTATAAAAATCACAACTTTAACAGCCTGCCGCACCAAGACCACCAGAGACGCGTGGGTTCTGAATAGCCGATAATTAGGTCCACCGCAACACCTAACTACCCCACCAAAAAGGGTAAGCCCCATTCCATGGGAAAAAAATCACCAGAAAGGAACAACTGTTTTCCGCAAAAATACCTCCTAGGCTGAGCTGGCGACGGTGAGACACAACCGGACTGATCCACAACACAACAGCCAAACTACAACAACATCTAGGCACAACTAGACCTGTAAAACGGCACCTCGATCAGCTCCCTGCGACGACCAGATCCGGAGATACTGGGAAAAAGGTGTCTTTCAGGAATAAATAGGGAATCACAGGAGCAGCACAGTATACAACTACATTAAAAGATAGACAAGAACAAGACCTTTCAAACGAGCCCTCGCGCGTCCACATAGGCCTTTAGGTACAGGAGCTATCGCAAGAAAACGTTTGGCGGCCATTTTGTTCGCCATTTTGGACAAACTAAAATCGAAGGTAACTCCGGAACCGAGAGTCGCCTAACAACGCGCGACACAACATTGAAAAGAGTAAGAGTAGGAGTATCCAACTGCAGCAAAAACAGAACGCAAAAAAGGGAGAAAACTAGACTATACCCAAGGTACGGTAACCCCAGGCAGAAAGAAACCGCGATCCGCTACCGACAAATCCAAGTAAGTTATTATTACTTTGACGTTTGGTCATCTTGGAAATTTTCAAACGTTTTCAAAATTTTCAAAATTTTCAAAATAAACATTTTTTTTACCGATACCGGTTCCTCCTCGTTGGTGTCCCTGGGCAACACATGGGTGCGCCGCTCCGCTCTTTACATGGGGTGAGGTATTCAGGTGGCAGAACACCGGTCTTTCTTTCTCACCACCTTTTTATAGTTTACTTCTTTTGTTTATTTTGTTTTATCTATTTTTCACCGTCTTTTCTTATCTACCTTTCCTATTTTGTTAACTCTTCTCTACCGTTTTGTGTGTTTGTGTGACGGATTGACCCGTGGGTGCCTAACCCCAAGCTGGTGACGGCCGGTGACGGGATGCATGGCGATCAGGTGGCTGCGCATCGAGGCGCAGATTCAAAACGGATCTGGCCAGAATCAGTCCATAAACGACTACAATATGCGAATCATTCTCCCAGGGTGGGTCCCGGCAACGCCGAGCAATTCCACACTCCCGCTTTAGCGGGGGGTCGTGCCAAGTATACTGGGGGCCCCAAACATGCTTTGGAAACAGTTTCGCGCTATTTGCCGACCGAGCAACATCGTTTTCGCGTCGCTCAGCGCTCCGCACAAAAAAATATAAAAAAGTGGTCAAACATCAACCGATTTTCGTAAACGAAGCGATGTTAGATTCGTCTCGGTGTTCCCACGGTGTACACCGGTGTACCGCGGTGTACACCGGTGTACCGCGGTGTACACGCGGGTGATAGTGGCAAACCTTAAATAAGTGAGAAAAGTTTTAAAAATTGCAAAAA
Source organism: Glaucopsyche alexis (assembly GCA_905404095.1). Taxonomy (NCBI): domain Eukaryota; kingdom Metazoa; phylum Arthropoda; class Insecta; order Lepidoptera; family Lycaenidae; genus Glaucopsyche; species Glaucopsyche alexis. Next base: position 3,177,116 of record FR990060.1, read on the forward strand.
AAACTAAAAAACAATAAAGTTACAAAATAAAAAGTATAATAACTCTTGTGAACTTAACGGATTTTTTAAACAATAAGTGGACATTGTACAGGACAGGGACCTTTATTAGTGTTATAAGTTTCATAATTATAGAAGTAGTATAAGTGCCAATGACCTTGTGTTATAGTTTATACTTTATAGCGTCACCACGAGGATAGGGACCCGTGAACCCTGGATTGTAGTGTATCTGGAAGCCGTACAATAGGCGACCGTTAATCCGGAAAAAGAAATTTTTTTCAACATCAACAACAACATCATTATAGAATTATAAAAATCACAACTTTAACAGCCTGCCGCACCAAGACCACCAGAGACGCGTGGGTTCTGAATAGCCGATAATTAGGTCCACCGCAACACCTAACTACCCCACCAAAAAGGGTAAGCCCCATTCCATGGGAAAAAAAATCACCAGAAAGGAACAACTGTTTTCCGCAAAAATACCTCCTAGGCTGAGCTGGCGACGGTGAGACACAACCGGACTGATCCACAACACAACAGCCAAACTACAACAACATCTAGGCACAACTAGACCTGTAAAACGGCACCTCGATCAGCTCCCTGCGACGACCAGATCCGGAGATACTGGGAAAAAGGTGTTTTTCAGGAATAAATAGGGAATCACAGGAGCAGCACAGTATACAACTACATTAAAAGATAGACAAGAACAAGACCTTTCAAACGAGCCCTCGCGCGTCCACATAGGCCTTTAGGTACAGGAGCTATCGCAAGAAAACGTTTGGCGGCCATTTTGTTCGCCATTTTGGACAAACTAAAATCGAAGGTAACTCCGGAACCGAGAGTCGCCTAACAACGCGCGACACAACATTGAAAAGAGTAAGAGTAGGAGTATCCAACTGCAGCAAAAACAGAACGCAAAAAAGGGAGAAAACTAGACTATACCCAAGGTACGGTAACCCCAGGCAGAAAGAAACCGCGATCCGCTACCGACAAATCCAAGTAAGTTATTATTACTTTGACGTTTGGTCATCTTGGAAATTTTCAAACGTACATAACTCCGGAGGGAAAGGTCGCAGAGAGACGCGGCGGATTCCGGCAGCTGCGAGACTGTACTACCGTACCCACAAGGTAAAAAAAAAAAAAATACGGAAAAATCACGAAAAAAAATTCTGCACCGAGATAAGCCCAGAACCAGGTAGAAGAGCAAAATCCCAACTAGAGGAGCTGAAACAGGACCCACCAGTGGCTTACCGTTCCTGAGATATCGGCCTTCAAAGATCGACTTTGACAGATGTACAACTGTCAAAAGGCCGACTAAAACCTTAATAATTCGGCTCCTGGTGGTCCTAGGAGACAGCAGTTTCCTCTGAGGTGGTAGGCCCACTGCCATCTATCCACACACAAAAACTGAACAAGTTTTGAGCACCTCGACCTTTGAGTGCTAAAATCTGAAAAAGATTAAGGTCACCTGGAAAAGAAGAAAAAACTGACCGCAAAGAACCCAAACACCATCCTCCTAAGACAAATGGTTAAAAAAAAAAGCCATCTTGAAAACTTTAAATCGCATATAACTCGGGTTCCAGACATCGTAGGAGATAGCGGTTTTCACCACTGACACCACCGTAACATAATCTTTCTGATTACCAGCATATAAACCCTAACCACAGCCGCTATATTGGAAGCCATATTGGATCGACAAAGCACCAGCGTCGACGTATGAAAGCTTAGCTAAGCAAGTCTGTGAACTGACAAGACAAGTAGCAAATCTCACCGCACGTCTGGAGAACAACAGTCGCTCACGCTCACATACTCGCAGGTAGGTACAATCGCTCTCGTAGCCGTTCTCGCCCTAAGCAGCCACCACCTAACCACCCACACTGTTTCTACCATTTTACATATGGTATCCGGGCAACCAAAACAGCGTAGCGTAAACAGACGGGGAAAAGGCCTACAGATAGAGCGAGATGAGGGCCTTCCAGTGAAACAGGAAACACTGCACTGCACTTTTTCGGAACACCTGAAAAGGACTTAAAACTAAAAATAATAAAAATACCAACAACCAAAACTTACCGTCGACACGCTTGCAAGAAGACAATGACAAGTAAGAAAAAACACCTGAAAAAGAACTTATACTAAATAAATACAAGACAAACAGACACTTACCAACAGAATCTGCGGGATAAAGGTAAGTGTAAAAACTAACAAATACAAGAGAAAAAGAGAAGTCACCAAAGAAGACATCACGAAAGTCCTGAAAACAAAGACCGAAGACAGCCGATACACCAGCACCACTTTACTTGTCAGTGTTAGTCAGTAAGAAAGACAAATTAACAGAAATGTCGAAGGCATATAAAACAGTAAAAAATCCAACCGGATCAAGTAAAACAAAAAAGACTCTCAGAGACAGACTGCTAGAGGGACAGATTCGCCAGGCTTCCATCTGCGAATCTGAAACATCCGAAGAATTCCAAAGCATAACAACTAGGCTAATGGACCTAGACCTTGGAAGGTCGTTTTCAGACATGAGGGGGGGCCTCATGTCTGAAAACGACCTTCCAAGGAGCATAGTAGATTCCAACGACGGGTCGTCTGTGGCCTCTAAGACTTCCAACAATAGCAGACTTAGCATCCTCCCAATACGCAGTAAGGGAGGCGTAGGAGTAGCTATGGACGAGGCCACCAAACTAGCGAATGACATGCTCCTCAAAGGGAAACAGCATTAGAGGAAGCCGGGAACATGAAGAGAGAATGCAAAACTACGGCACTCGAATGCATTCAGACTCTGTACGAGACAGTAGTGGCCCTCTCGGACTCAAGATCTAGGCACAAATTTAATCTAGAGAAAGAAAGAAGCCGAAATGCAATAGAGCTGGTCAGAGTCGAGAGACACACGCAAGAGATGAAAACCCTAAAAATCAATCTTACAGAGGAAATTACTAAAACAAGAATGGAAGTACAGTAAACGGCAAAGGAGATAGAAAATATAAGAAAATGGCTCCACTTTGAAACACAAAGACCGTTCAGAGATGTGGAAGAGGCAGGAGTGATCCTTAACACGTTTGCGGACACGCCGGCTATGGCATTCATCAGTGATCTGTGTAGAATGACGCGACTGCTATACCTGTCGTTATTTTTCGCTGTTCTCTAGAGACACACATGCTTTAGCAGTCGAATTCTCATACTACTACCATACAGTTCATTATCAAGTGCTCCCAAATTGAGATTTTCAATATCCTAGGTGTCACATAACACGTATTTTTACACATACAAATGTGATACTAATAGGAACATTTGTGTGCGTACTCACACTAACACACCTATTATAGCAGCGGCGATCGTATCACGTATGACGATTTGTTCAGTTGGCCGGCGAGTGCCCCGCTGAGTGGAAGTGACGCGGTGTTTGTGCGCGCGGATTTTGATCGACGTAGTATCGAGTATATTTAGTTTTTATTTATTTTTTAATGATTATACTTCACAAAATACTTATGTCATTAATAACAGCTAATGTTGTATTTCAATTTAAGCATGTGTTTTTTCTATGTATTACCAAATTTTAAGTTGGTAATAATACCTCAGACCAAAAGAATAACTTGTTGTTCTTTTAGTCTGAGGGTAATACATATTACCAACGTAAAGTTTATAGTTTAATCTCCGAAATTAAATACACTTATACTGAGTACATTGTCTACTTTTTAGATGTCTCGAAAAGGCTCAAAAAAAGTCCTCGATCCATATGAGCGGGAGAATGAAAGAATTATGAAATTATTCAATGACGCGAGCTCAGGCGAACTCTCTTGTCATTCAGAGTCAGAAGAACCAGAAACATCGAGCGAAAGTGAAAAAGAAGAGTCAGAAGAGGATCCGTACAACGATTGCGATGGTGACTATGGTTCAGATACTAATTACGTACCTAATGTAGATAGCGGGTCATCAACAACTCACGTGTCTGACTCTAAAGAAGACGGTGATAACGTGAAACGTACAACTAAACGTGTTAGGCATGAACAAGTGCTTTCAGTCGATACTCCAACTACCTTAAAGGATTTAAGTGTCCACGTCCATGTTCCTGCTTCAGTTGACTCGTTAGTTAGTTTAACTGCTATTTCCTCCCGAGCTAGTACACAAAATATACAAAATTCGGTCCTGATGAGATGTGAACAAGTGCCTTCTGTTGAATCTCCAATTACCTTAAAAGATTTAGGTGTCCACATCCATGTTCCTGCTTCGACTGAGTCTGTTTCAACTTCAGCCAGCCACCAGAATGCTCAAAATTATGTACTCCAGTCAGAGATAAATTTGAATAACTTACGTTCGTATGATTCCGATACAACTCCACCAAGATCAATTGAATCGATGTCGCTTTTGCAGGAGATGGACAGTGAAAATGCTGAATCAAACTCGCAAAGCGCTAACGGTCAACAGCAACCTATATTACCACCTACTTTAAACGCAGAGAACACTGATCAGCAACCACTATCTGCATCATCAACTTTAGACGCACCCACAGCCCATAATAATCAATACTAAATGATGAAATGACTATGAAAAACTGAAGGACATAAAGACAGACGACATTAATGTAATCAGGAGAACCAAAGGACGGTTGTCGTCGGCTGTGTGAGTGAGGAAGAAAGAAATAAGGTGAAGGAGAGACTGAGATAAAATGAAGGATTGGTTGTGGAGGAAGTAATAAATAAGAGCCCCCTTTTAGCCTTCAGGGATGTTATGAAGTGCGATAATGCCGACTTCGTTACTGCATTTAAGAACCAGAATGCAGGCATCCTTGAGGATCCGAAGGGGGAAGAATACTTTACTTAAGAAGTAAGATTGAGGTAGCGTACGCGATGAGGTAGCGTACGCGATGTGAGCTAGGAACCGCCTCCAGAACCACGTAGTGGTTAGAGTGAGCCCACAGGTATGGAAGAGATGCACGAGTATAGGACACGCCCATATAGGGCTAGGCAGAGTGAGAGTGTTGGATCAAAGTCCGTTGGTGCAGTGCTCCCACTGCCTTGAGTATGGGCATACCAAAAAGCTATGCCGCAAAGTAGAGGAACGATGCAGCCACTGCGCCGGTCCTCATATGAAGACCGAGTGCGACAAGTGGCGGCGAGGAGAAGCGCTTAAGTGCATAAACTGTAATAAGGCCAAGAAAGGTAGCGCGGAGCACAACGCCTTTGATAGTGGATGTATGGAAAGGAAGAGGTGGGACGCTCTAGCCAGATCGGCGGTAGCGTATTGCTGAGGTTGTCCACGGTGAGTATTTCCAATACCGAGTATTGCAGGTAAACTTTCAGCGGAACCAGATCGCCACAAGGGAGCTATTGCTCGAGGCCACCAAGCGTAAGGCATGCGTAGCATTGCTGCAAGAGCCCTCCATAGGTGGGGCACGGAGTATGAGGACATACAATGGAGTGAGGGTCTACCAGAGCGATGGGGAAGGGGGTGGTGTGGTTAAGGCGTGTGTTGTAGTACTCGACGACACGTTGGATGTCGAACTACACACATGCCTCAGCAACAACAACATTGTCGTGACCACCCTCAAAACCAAAGCTTGTAGTGTCCTTCTACTTCGAGCCTGATAAGTCAGTGGGGCCCTACCTGGACCATCTTATACGGATAGGAAGAGAGCTGGGTACCGATAGGATGGTCTTGGGAGGCGATACTAACGCAAAAAGCCCGTGGTGGGGTGGCAACAAGGAAGGGATGTGTCTGCTGTACTGGAAACAATGAGGATGTACATACTCAACACGAGACGGTTCCTCACCTGTTACTCGAGTGCCCAATTTTTGAAAACAATTGATACGATATTGAGCAAAAATTGGGCATAGCGATGACGGGTGAGAACCTGTCTTCCATCCTGGGGGGAAAGAAGAGAGAGATGTTCCTCTCGTATTGTAAGGTGGTTGAAATTGTAAATAAAAGGCACTGTGATGATCTGTGATATAAGGGTTAAGTTGTGATATTAGGCTTAGTTTTTTGTGATATTAGGGTTAGTTTGAATGTTGTGCCGTTGTTTTAAAATGAGTATTTTATTGACATTTTTGGAATTGTATATTATTTTAAATTGATATTTTATAATGTAATTTTAAATTGTAAGTTTTATTCAATTAGTTAAATTTTAATGGACATTTTATTGGAAACTTATTTTTTGATTGTGTATTTTAAATTATAGTAATATTTTTATATAGTAAATTTATATTGTAATTACTTGGAATTGTAATCTAATCTTATATTTGTTAAATTGAAATTTTTTGAAAGAAAATATTATGGTATGTTAAAAATGTATAATGTAGGAAAAAATGTAAGAAACAAAACACAAACAAAATAGAATAAAAGATAAAAAAGAAAATAACAAGCCCTGTCCACGATAGGGGGACGAAAAAAACCCAAGAAAATATTATGGTATGTTAAAAATGTAAAATGTAGGAAAAAATGTAAGAAACAAGACATAAATAAAAGAGAATAAAATATAAAAATGAAAATAACAAGCCCTGTCCACGATAGGGGGACGAAAACCAGAAAAAACCGGATCGGGCCAGAATCAGTCCATAAATGACAACTATGGAGGTGGTACAGCATGCGAATAATTCTCCCAGGGTGGGTCCCGGCATTTGTGGAGAGAGCGACTTGAGGCGTCGGTGGTGAGCGTAGACCTACTGGCCGCGATCCGCCCAATGTTAAGACAATGGATGGACCGCGGGGGAAGGGCGCTAACATACCGCCTCACACAGGTGCTGACTGGACATGGGTGTTTTGGTCGTTATCTGTGTGACATAGCCAGGCGAGAGCGAGACACCGGCTGCCATCACTGCGGCGACGACTGGGACACGGCCTAACACACCCTGGTAGCCTGTCCCGCATGGACTGACCAAAGAGCGGCCCTACAGGCCGCCACAGGAGTAGACATTTCGCTGCCAGCAATCATCCAAGCGATGCTGAGCAGCGAAAACCAATGGAGGGCGGTAGAAACATTCGCTGAAGGCGTAATGTTTGCCAAAGACTCTATCTTCCGCTCGTTCCGCAGACGGTAGATAGAGTCGCTCGACCCTCGGAGACGGCCGCGGCGGAACCGTAGAGCGGTCCACAGTGACCGCAACATCCCGCCTTAGCGGGGGACTTCAGGATGGTGGTGCGGGGAACGCCGCTGCCCGAATCGAGTCCCCGAGTGATCGCGATGCGCACCGTGTTCCTGCGCATCGCGTTTGTAGAGGCATGCTGGGCCCAGAAGTCCGGGAGCTGGGCCTGCAATGAGGCAGGCAACCGCCGGCGGAGTCGCGGTTGTATATCACATGTTTCCCGTGACTCCGCCAATAGCGGTGAGAGGAGCACCATGGAGTTTTAGTGGGTAACCCCAAAACTCAAACTCAAAACTCGCTGGGGATGCATAAAGCATTTCCCAATGTAAAAAAAGGGTGGGTCCCGGCCCTAACAATGCTTTGGAGGAGGAGGTGAGGAGAAACGAGTATAACGGCAAGGCTTTAACGGAAAATGATACGTCTGACGATATGGACGATATGGGAGGGTGGATCACGGGTGGCGACACCCGCGTCCGTCGAAAGCAGGTTCTTCCGTACTGGAGGAGGAATCTCCGATGAGAGCGGCAACAAGACCGCCGTCTCTCAGAGGTAGGAAGACGAGAAAGACAAAATGAGACGGCGTTCAGAGAGTGGCAAAAGAGCTTCCACAGCAATGGTCACACCGGCTGTCGGAAGTTTCCAATTACACGGATGTGACAATGCCAGACAGAGAGTATAAAGAGTTTACATCGGTTAAACTGGGTTCAACAATCACCAACAACCTATAACTCGTCCAAGACGTGGCCAGGAAGTCAAAGAACCTCAGCGGACCATGGTAAAGCACATGAAAGATGCCACGAGGAACATACAGGAGGCGTGTGCATCGTTGCTGACTCGATTTGCAACTGCCGAAACTAAGGCTCTGGAGGCGACGAACATACGCCTCTCCAAAGAGCTCGCTAAATTGAGGGCCGAGCTTGCGGCGACGGTCAAACGCGAGCTCGCATGTGTCAGGCCGCATGCCGTGGCGCTTTCGCTGAAAGAGGCAATCTCCATTTCGAGCGCCCGATTAGACGCGCGGCTGGAGAGCCCCGACTTTAACCACCTCTTGCTGCGGATAAGAAGAGAGAGACAGCCCAAGACACAACAACACTCGTGTCGAAGGCGAAGAAGAGGGCTCCTGAACCGGCACCTGCGGTATCGACTCTCGATCATAAACTCTCTGTCGCCCCCACTCAATCCAGGTCCGGCTCAAAAACAAAGAAAGTGAAGAAGTCTGCTGCCGCCGCAGAGGTCAAGTGCCCGGTCGAGGCAGCGAAGAAGGTCACGGCGCCCAACACAGAAGTGGACGTCGGGTGGACAGTGGTGCGGGTGGTGCTTTTGTCCGTGCGCCCCATGCGTTGTTACCGGTGTCACGAAACCGGTCACACCTGAGCGACTTGCCCGAAAGAGAGGAGAACGGCGAATGCGAGAGGTAGGACATTTGCGAACTGGCTAACAGCCACAGGCCTGGTCTTGGCCAATCGAGGTGCCGTCAGCACTTGTGTTCAGTTCCGTGCCGATTGCTGAGCGAGCAACATCGTTTCCGTGACGCTCCGCACTAAAAAATTAAAAAAGTGGGAAAACATCATCCGATTTTCAAAAATAAAGTGTCGTTGGATTCGTCTCAATATTGTGCCCAATATAAAAAAGCGAAAAAGTGCGAAAAACTGAAACAGGAAAAAATTACAAACTAAAAAGTGAATTTTAACGGGTTTTTAATAGAAATAGTGGAAATTGTGCAAGACAGGGACCTCTATTAGTATTGTAAATTTTAGATTTATAGACATAGTGTATGTGCCATTGACCTTGTGTTTTAACTAAGCGTCAACACGAGTTCAGTGATTTAGTGACATGTGAGTATCGGATTACAGTGCGTCACGAAGCCGGAATCAGACAACTTTAAATCCGGATAAGAAAAATTTTTTCATAAACAGGGGGGTGAGTTATTATATTATAAAAACCGTTAGTTCAACCAGCCACCATACATAGACCCTTAACGCTCGAACGAACCAGTTCCGCTTCGCCCGCAGTCGAGGTAGCACGCGCCCAGCGACCACTGAACCGCATAAAAGTTGTTTAAAATACATAAAAGTGGCAAAAAGTGCAAAATATACAAGTGCGATACATCAAAATACGTGGAAAAACTAGACAAGTGCAACAGTGAAAATCGCGTGGAAATCCGATGAAAATTGACTGAGAAATCGCCAAAAACCGTTTTTTTTGTGCTATTTTTAACATTCGGACGCGTGCGGCGCGCGATTTGTCAGGGTGACCCCTAGTTTTTTCTTAACAAGTTTGCTTGCCAGGATTTACTGCTGCTGATGAAACAAATTTTTCTGCGAAACCGCGATTCGCTACCAACTAACCCAAGGGAGTTCTAAGCAAATTAAACCTAACTTTGACGTTTGTCGGCCATATTGGAAAATTTGAAACGGTCAACTCCTGAGCGGCAGGTCGCAGAGAGACGCGGTTTGTGGATTCCGGTAGCCTTAAGGACATGCTAAAGTACCCATAAGGACATGAGGTTGAAATCCCAAAAATTTTTTTTTTCATTCCACACTGAAAAAAAGCTCAGAAATAGAGGAGGAAAAACCCTACCCGAAAAGCCCAAACAAGACCCACCAGCGACACATCGTTCGCGAGATATCGGAACTTAAATTTTGTCTTTGACAGCTGTTGAACTGTCAAAAGGCCGACAAAAGCCGAGATAACTCTGCTACTGGTGGGCGTAGGAGACGTTTGGGACTTCAAATCCAGAAAAGACCTGGAACACCTGGAAGAAAATAAAAATCTAAAGAAAACCATCCAGTTACGATAAACAGTTCGGAAGTTATAAAGGAAAGAAAATTATGGCAGCCATCTTGGAAGCCATCGTACGTCGACGTCGAGACGTCGCACGAGAACGTGGTTTTCAACACTGAAAACGGCAGGAGAAGCTCTTTCCAGGCAAGAGGAAACCGAACACCTGCAAGAACACCTCAACACCTGGAAGAAAAAATAATAGATATCTCGGCACCAAAACATCGCAGCGAGGAAATGCCCTGAATGTCGCTGCAAACAGCCAAAACAAGACAACTCAAATACTCCTGTGCGTGTGTGCTATCCAACTCAACCCTGGAACGGCACATTAACCAGCAACGTAATGCTGCGACAAATAAAAGGAGGACGAAAACTACATTGTTCGAGAGCTCCAATTGTTCCGTGGCGAACTGGAGTCAATGCGACTAGAAGTGTTCCAAGTTCGCCTCCGCTTTTGAAAAGCTTTCATTGACCGTAGAAGGTTTGAACAACCATGTCAGCGGATTCGAAGATCACATCAAGAATCACATTGCAAACAAGTCAGTGAGCTGTCAAACACAATAGAACAACTTAAAATGAATCTAAATGATCATGAACAAGACCTTTTGCTGACAGACGTGGGAATATCTGGCTTAAATGAGTGGAAAGAGGAAAATCCTGTCCACCTAACTACTCTGGTGGTGTCTGGTGGTGGGAAGCTTCCTGTGACCTCTCAGAACGTCTAGATCTGTACCCCAAGCAGGAACATTTTGCGCTATCGTTACGTGTACGTAAACGAGAATTATGACGAATATTGTATGAAAATTTTAGTTACTTTTACGTCCGCTAGAGGCGCTTGCATGGTTTTCATACAATATTTCTCGCTTACGTACACGTAACGATACCGAAAAATGTTCCTGCTTGGGGTACTGATGAGAATTCGATTTTTGCAAAACGGAGTAAAACCAATAACTTCCCGATTTTTGAAAATCTTAGATTTTCTTAGCGGGAAGTTAAAAAAGCACTTGTGTTCGGCAGCAGGGCGAGTTGATAGTGGACCTAACACTGGTCAGTCCATCTGTCGCTAGCCGAGTTAACGACTGGCAGGTTCTCGAGGAGGTCAAGACGCTCTCGGACCTTTATATTAGATTCGTAGCTGCTTCCGCGTCGGAGTTTGGGCGCATTGGACTCCATCTGGCGGTGGCCCAAGGTGATCTTTAAAGAGAATGAACCGGGAGCTTCTTGAGGAAGCTGCAATTATCGCGCCTTGGCTTGGCTACTTTCCACCGATGTCAACGAATGTGCGGAATGGCTTAAAAGGCGATGCACGGCGTCTGCGATGCCTCGGTTGGAAAGGCCCTGGTGGTAGTGGTGGTGGTACTGACGATGTCCCGAGCAGTCTCCATCTGCAGCGAAAGCACGGCGGCTCATCGCCGCTACAAAAGGTATCGCAGACGGCGCACAAGAGACCAACAAGAATAAAAGGAACTGTATGACGCGTATCGTGACAGCCTGCCTCACCCCTCGCGACGCCATTCTACCGACGAAGTCTGAAGAAGACCCGTGGGGCAAACCGTTCAAGTGGGTGCGCCAAAAGCTGCGCCCGGATGTGCCCCCAATAACCAAGACCATCCAACCGGAGCTCCGAAACAGAGTTTTGTCGGTCCTATTTCCATCTGGGGCCGAAAGGTCGTCACCAACGGCATCACAAACGGAGGACACAGAGTCCGAAGGAGAGGAGGAAGTGCCGCCAGTTACGTCGGCCGAATTAGGGGTGGCGGTGCACAGCGCTGGGTCCTGGCGATGAAGGACGTGGAGTCGCGGGTACTGGCCGCTTTGACCAGCTGCCTGCCCGCCTTAACTGGGGAACTCCGCCCATTGTACCGAGAGAGAGCCGTACGTACTGCTTACGTACTCCTGCACATCGCGGCACACGTGGTGGAAGGCCTACACAAGCCCTGATGGGGCCTCTGTTCGGCCTGAGGGGTACATAAACGCCCCCAACCCGATGGGCCTGCAAATTCCACATCGCAGGCACCCGTCGTATATTTATGTTAAAAGAATAAATAAGTGTTTATCAACGTGTTGTGTGTTTGAATTGGTAGACCTAGCCACCATCTGAGCGACTACGCCCCCAATAATACGCCACAGTACTGTCGGAGTACCGCTAAGTTTGGGTAGGGCTGCGGTCAATTCCATCTTCACGGACGCAGCTAGTCCCACATATGCGTGTAATGGAATCCCCAATCCCCCGCGGAATGCGGAACGGCATTTCTTGGCGAAATAAAAAAACATGAGAAGTAGATCATATAACCAAAATATCCGTAGTTGATTTTACCAAACCTTATATTTAATAATTTTATACTATACACGTATTTCAGATTTTTATTATATTATACACGTCATATTTAATACACATCCATGACCCAGGAACACAGAAAACTTTGTTCCCTAGGGCTGATTCGAACTCGCTAACCGCTGAGTCACAGAGGTCATATTATTATTTTACGTCAGCACCTACTAAGGGCGCATCGACGTGCCGGTTTCTACCCGGCACGGCGCCAATTATATATGAAACCGGCTTCACATTGTCGACGCGCCGGCACTAGAGCCGCGCCGGTAGGATTCGAAGCCGATTTCATACATTACTGGCGCCGGGCCGGATAGAAACCAGCTCGTCTTAAAGTACGATCGCCGACAGATGCGGACTTTTCGACCTTATTTCCTAATAAGGTCGAAAAGTCCGTTTGCAATATGAAGTAAAACAAATAGTTGAAATTCATTATTATAATATGCTGTGATGTAGTTCCATATAATATGCTTTATGGAATGGATCCTTCCATTCCATAAAGCATATTATAATAATGAATTTCAACGATTTGTTTTACTTCATATTGCAAAATGCCTTTGTTAAAGATTATTGTAACACTAGAATATAAAACTGAGCATAAACGCTATCTAGCTTTGAGCATACGCTACCTTACAGCAACAATACTGTGACAGCGCGGCGATAATATCGGATCGAACAACTTCACCAAATACACGTCATCGAATCCATTTTCATATAAAAATAATATTCTATCCAACAATATAACACTCTCAATAACTTGAGCTAAACACAGTCTCATTAAATAAAATAAAACTATTTTTTTCCACTGGCAACTCTCGGTTTGTTGTAACTGTGCAAAGTAGCTGTCGGGCAAACTGTCATAAACGTCAAGTTTTAACAGAGAGTCCGCCATCTTGAAATACTCTCGGAAATCTTGACATTTGCCACCCAATCCCTTTAGTTTGCCTTCAGTTACCTTTCTTTTGGACGATTTTTCTTTTATCACCATCTAAAACAGATAAAATACAATTAGCTATCGTTTTCATAGAATCATCGATCACTCTCTAGAATACGAGTAATAACATATTCGTAGTAACCGCCTTTTAACTTTTTGTACAATTGCTAGTTTAGAAATTATTGTTGTTTCTATTATGAGTGTGCAAATAAAAAGTTTTCTATTATATTCTAGAAGAGCTCAAGAGGGGATTTGAGATGTAGTTACTTAGGTATTAGATGACTTCGTAAGACGTAAGACGCTAGATGACCCGCGACTTCGTGCACGTTGAAGAAAATTTCGCAAGAACCGTACATTTTGCCGCAATAAAATACTTTTTATGTCCTTCCCCGTGGTCGAATCTATATCTATGCCAAATTGCATCAGAATCGGTACAGTAGTTTCGAAACCTATTCAATGCAAACATACCTTTCGTCTTTATAAATTATTATAAAAGGTCTGGTTAAATCAATTACGGATATTTTAGGTATATGATCTACGGCTTATTATAAAGACGTTTAGGCAAAAAAAAATCCATACTCAAAGCAAAAAATCATCTCAGGTATGGTAGAATCTCCGCTCAACGCAAACTTTTTTTTTCTAGTATGACAAATCTTTTTCTGCTTAAACGTCTATACATAAGCAGTAGATCATATTATACTGAAATTTTTAGGTAGTTGATTTTACCGAACCTTATAGATATCATACATACATATAATCACGCCTCTTTTCCGTCTTATAGATATAATCTGTCAGTAACTCTTTCTAGAGATCGAATTGCTCGCACTTTGTTTTACACTTATCGAGACAAATTGTACTAGGGCTGTAGTTTGTAATCTTTGAGTATACCTGCAGAATGGCGCGATACAGTAGACTCCTGCAGGGCAGTTGTCTCTGGTGGACCACGCGGTCTATGGACTGGGCGGCCAGCATGCGAGCGTTTCGGCCCAGATTATAACCTAAAAATAACCAGAGGTTTAATGATTAAGATTGAGAAGCTAAACTTAATAACGAATGTAAGTAAATATGAGACTGGAAAACTGGAATATTTCCTACTCTTCCTACATTCTTCGAACAGAAGAGAACAGAACAGAAGAGGAAAGATGTCAGGACACTTGATACGGCACGACAACTTTATTAGAGGAATAATTGAAGAGAAGGTATGTATGGTTTTAATTCTGGTGCCCATGAAGGTAGAAGAAAACGTGGAAGGCCGAGAAGAACTTTTAAGGCCCCCTCAGACGAGAGGCCGATCGTTTCAGTTAGAACTGACGTCAGTTCGGACTGAACGGATTCGAGCACACACACGGAAAAAAAAGGATCCAACCCAATTTACGTCAGTTCGGCCTGATCGGATTCGGGCCCACACACGGAAAAATCGCATCAGTCCATTCTGGTTTGCCGCGCGCTACGGTCGTGTTTATCAATTTTGTATTTAAACACCGCGAAAACTCATACAACGCTTGTACACGATACACGCCCGCACGGCCGCGGCTCGGGCAAGAACTGAAGCGATTTGTCCACACACGGTCCGGACAGGCCGCGCGTTCAGGCCGCCCGGTCAGGCCAGAATTAATGTTGCCAACTTAGTTATTTTACAAAATTTTACTAAATTGAGTATTTTATTCCCTCCTTAGTAGAAATTTAGTTATTAGTAGTGATAATACATTCGTCCATAATTTTCTTAAAACTACCCGTTTAATTACTATACACATAATATTTGCTAGTATATTTTAATTTAATGGTAAAATTTATAGTAAAATTCAATGAATGATAAAAATTTAATATAACAAAACCTAAAATGCAATGGTTTTTGGGGGGCTTCAGGAATTCCTAAGTAGCTTCTTTAGTAGTTTTTTAGTACTTTTTAGTAGAATTCAATACGAGTTTGGTAGTTTCACAATTAATTCAAAAATAAAAAAACCCGACTGCAAAAAAATGTTAACTAAAAAGACCGAAACAAGACCTCATTCTGCTGGAGGCGTCTAGTCCATGTTTAAATTGATATCACTATTGCTTACGAGTTTCATGCCAAGATGAATAGAAGGCTACATAGAAAAATGTAGAAGAAAAATGTGGAGTCCTACAAAATGCAGTCGGAGGCATGTCGCACCAATTTTAACATTTCATAAATCATAAATATGCCTCTGCATTTTGTAGGACTCCACATTTTTCTTCTACATTTTTCTATGTAGCCTTCTATTCATCTTGGCATGAAACTCGTAAGCAATAGTGATATCAATTTAAACATGGACTAGACGCCTCCAGCAGAATGAGGTCTTGTTTCGGTCTTTTTGGATAACATTTTTTTGCAGTCGGGTTTTTTTATTTATGAATTAATTTACTTTATTTATGTCTTTTTAGTTAAGAAAGATTACGTAACCGGATTAATTCTTTAAATGAGTTTACAGAAAACCGGCGTGAAACAGCGTTTGCGCTGTGTTTCGCCGAGTGAGTGAGTTTACCGGAGGCCCAATCCCCTACCCTATTCCCTTCCCTACCCCCCCTATTCCCTCTTAAAAGGCCGGCAACGCACTTGCAGCTTTTCTGATGCTGCGAGTGTCCATGGGCGACGGAAGTTGCTTTCCATCAGGTGACCCGTTTGCTCGTTTGCCCACATGTTTCATAAAAAAAATATACAAATATTGTAATAAAATATGTAAATACTAATTTAAATAATTTCAGTATTTTCAGTTGCTTTTGAATTGTAGTTATCTATGCAGGCGGGTTTTTATTTTTTATTATTATTATTTATCGTTATATTTAATATAAAACTGCAAGTTATATACATATTTAGAATCAGTGTTTAAAATCCTTCATTTTGATACCCCACTTGGTAGATATATATTTTTTTTTACCTCACAACATGGCGTCAAACATCCGCCATTTTGTTTTTTTTTTTTAATGTCACCTATCTAAGAACACTTGGGCTATTAAGACGAATCTAACGATACCTCAAATGTGAAAATCCGTTTAGCGGTTCTGAAGATACAAGGTAATAAAAAATATTACATACATACATACATACATACAAGATACGCGCAAGGGCGGATCCAGCTTTGGCGCCAGGAGGGGGTCACATCATGGGCGTAGCCAGGTTTTAGTTTCGGGTGGGGGGGGGGGGGGGGGGGGTTTCATGAAAATAAAACGACTACAAGTACATTAAATAATCAGGACCGTCTTTAACCTATTAGAGGCCCTGGGCACATTAGATTTTTTTTTTCATTACCTGTTTAAACTTTAAACCTGAAAGACTGTGTATTTCGGAAAAATACAAATATCTATAGTCTAAAACTAAACGTCAGTACAAAATTTAATAATACGTTCTTTACCGAGCGCCAAAAACGCCAAAAACGAGCGAGCGAAGCGAGCGAGCAAATTTTCCTATTTTACAGGTTCAAACGTTCAACTCTGTTCAAACGTTAAACTAAAATATAAACATCGGAAAAATACCATAAAATGAACCGGCTTAAACAGAACATCGGTAATAAATAATGTAATGGCCTTTATGTTAACCGCGAGCCAGCGAAGCGAGCGAGCAAATTTTTTTCCTATTTAATAGGTTAAATCTGTTCAAACTTTAACCCCTAAAATACTGTGGAATTAGGATCATACATTAGAATAATGGGCGCCCATTTTTTTTTTCGTTTTTACCTGTTTATGCTTTAAAACACAGTATTTCAGGGTTTCCCCTTAAACACTGAATAACGGTGAACTTCGGAAAATATCGTAAAATGAACCGGCTAAAACGGAACATCGCTACTTACTAATATAATATTATGTTCTTTATGTTAAACGCGAGCGAGCGAAGCGAGCGAGCAAAATTTTTTCCTATTTAATAGGTTAAATTTGCTCAAATTTTAAACCCTCAAAGACTGTTACCCTGAAAAACTCTGTAATTAAAAAAATACAAATGTCAAAAGCCTAAAACTGAACGTCGGTACTAAATTTTATAGTAATATGTCTATATAAGCCAAACACGAGTGAGCGAAGCGAGCGAGCATAATTTTTTTCTCATTCTATAGGTTAAAATCTATTCAATCGTTAAACTTAAACACTGAATAACGGTGAACTTCGGAAAAATATCATAAAATCAACCGGCTAAAACAGAACATCGCTACTAAATAATATAATATGTTCTTTATGTTAAACGCGAGCGAGCGAAGCGAGCAAGCAAATTTTTTTTCCTATTTAATAGGTTAAATCTGCTCAAATTTTACACCCTAAACGACTGAAAATAGTATCATTTTGTAATTTAAATTAGAGTAAAATTAGTGTACCTAATTTCTGATGTTGTAAATTAGATGACAAATAACTTATTATGTTAGGTTTGTCATATAATACCAATTTACACTTTTTTCGTAGTATATTATTACAAAATTTTAGGTATAAATTAATAATTGACGTGCCCAAAATATTGTGTAGCATGCTATACGTTCGAGGATTCGATGGCACGCGTGCCATAGGGTCGCGATCCCTGTTTTAAGCTAGTGATTTTATTGTTTTTTCCTAAGTACAATATTCTTTCAGGGCTAAGATTTTAACAGGTTAAAGCGTAAAAACATTCGCTCGCTTTCTCAGTTTGAACGCATTTAACACAAATACATATAGCTACGCCCATGGGTCATATAGTCGTGGTCAAGTCAAGAACTTATAATTTAATTTTGATAACAATAGGTACAAGTAAAATGTACTTATTTTATGGATGTACGTAAGTACTGTACTTAACAATATTTATTATTTATTGTACACTTGAAAAACTTAACTTAATAACTTGTACATACACGTACATATTGCCATCTTCTCTTGAAGACATCCAGAGAAGCACTATCACGCACGGAATGAGGCAGCCTATTTATATTCCATAACCATGGTGAATGATTTGTCATAAAAGCTAGAGGTATATCGAGGGGTATAACGCGTTTCAAATGAGAATAGGAACGTCAATGACATTTTTCTGTCATATATCACTTGAAAAGTACGATTTTCAGAAAAACTCATGTGCATATAAATATTAATAGTCTTGCATCGAATTAAAATAAAAACGTTAAATAGTAATCAATTATCTAAACATAAAACTATCATAACAGTCTAAATTCAAAACAATATGGCGCACAGTGGTTCCAATTCCAAAATTCGTGGACATAGACCCCGAAGTCGGAATTTCGACTTGATTTTTTTTTCTGTGATAGAAAACAACATTTCAAACAATTTTTACTTTTGTACAATTCTTCGAAAAACTTATATTTTTCAAGATATAAAATAAATTAAAAAAAATTGTATGGAGAAAAACACATTTTATTTTTTTTCTTCAACTGCCGTAGTTTGCGGGATGTTTTGAGGCATAGGCGTATTAGATAAGGTGACAAGGAATATAAAAATAATTTTATTTGGTCTCGCAGAGTGCGGCCGCGCAAGAAAATTAAGTTTAATTTTTTTTTATGAAAACGCTTTTTTTACAAAAAATTAAATGTTTTTCGTAATGTTTTACTTCTTTTTTGTATTTTTACTTTTAATTATATCATGTAAGAGTGAAATATCCTATAAAATACTATAAAAAATGGTTTTTGTTGAAAAATTTATTTTATTCATTATTTTTACAAAGTTAAGACCTTTTTTAGGAATAATTTGTTACTTGGAGGACTTGTTAGCAGGATTAAACGTCTGTTTAGTTAAAGAAAATGCTATATCATAACAAGAGGGTCTGAAATGTTTTGAGACTCTATAAACATTACTTCTTCTATAACATCATCAACATCATCGTTGTGAAGTAATTGAACTGCTTCAGGGTGTAAATTATGATGGGCTAATTTGAAGAATTTAAGTCTAATATTGGACATGTGTGGATCGGAGCTAATCAAAAGACCGTGAATAATATCTTCGTTCGTCTGGATCCTTCCTATTTTCCGTGTATGTCCCTCTCTTACTTTTCTGAAATCCTTATTGCGAGCTTCTGACTGATAATATACCTAGAAAAGGAATTTAATTTCATTAGAGTAAGCCAAAGAATAACAAATGACTATATTATTGACCAATGACCAACCTCAACTCCATTTGAGCCCCCAAAGACCCTGCTTGGACCCCCAAGACGTTTAATCCCGCCAACAAATCCTCTAAGTAACAAATCATTCCTAAAAAAAGTCTTAACTTTGTAAAAAAAATGAATTAAAATAAAATTAAAATGTTCAACAAAAACCATTTTTATAGTTTTCTGTGGGATATTTCACTCCTCGATGATATAATTAAAAGTAAAGATACAAAAAAGAAGTAAAACATTACGAAAAACATTTAATTTTTTGTAAAAAAAGCGTTTTCATAAAAAAAAATTAAACTTAATTTTCTTGCGCGGCCGCACTCTGCGAGACCAAATAAAATTATTTTTATATTCCTTGTCACCTTATCTAATACGCCTATGCCTCAAAACATCCCGCAAACTACGGCAGTTGAAGAAAAAAAATAAAATGTGTTTTTCTCCATACAATTTTTTTTAATTTATTTTATATCTTGAAAAATATAAGTTTTTCGAAGAATTGTACAAAAGTAAAAATTGTTTGAAATGTTGTTTTCTATCACAGAAAAAAAAATCAAGTCGAAATTCCGACTTCGGGGTCTATGTCCACGAATTTTGGAATTGGAACCACTGTGTGGCGCCGACTCTCATTTGAATCGCACTATATGACGCAAAACTCCGCAAAAGTCAATGGGTACGTTTTTAATAACGTGGAGAAATGCCAGTCCGGTTAGGCGATCTTCAACCATTGAAGATCTTACTTCCACGATTTAAATTTTAAATTTTCGATGCGTTCGTTCCCAAACGTTTGCCATCATACCAAGTTATTATATTATATTAAATTAATTAAATATTGAAAGTAGTTACAAAAAATCTGTATGGTGACAAAATATATAAATAAAATCATTATGTTCAATTAAATTAGTGATCCACCTAAGTCCTGGAACCAGCTCAGGGGGGGGTCATGACCCCCATGACCCCCCCCCTGGATCCGCCCTTGGATACGCGCTAAACACATAACCCTCCCGGCAGTCGGGTAAAAACAGAGCTGGCAACACTGGAACGAATCGCTTCAGTCCGTACGGCCGACTGTTGCGATCTCGAAATTGCACACAGACGATACGATTTTGCATCCGTTCAGGCCGAACTGAAGGCAGACCGGATCATGTATGGGGCCCCTTATGGACCAGGTGAAGGAGAAAGTGATGGTCGTGTCGTATCAGGAGGTCAAGAGAAGGGCGGGGTGAGAGGAACGGAGAAAGCTCCACCGACAAGAGCGAAGCTCCTAAATTAGAATGAACCTACATTCTTCTGAATAATTTCGTTGCGGGTCTCAGGACAGATTTAGCATGTCCCTCGGGCACCCCTAAGATCATATCAAAGGGTTCTTGGAGCTGGTCACCGTTGTAGATCCTGGCTACACAGGAGTTGCAGTGGTGGGTACGTGTGGTGGGCTAGTGTAAATATGCGAGCGAGACTATACTCTGCGGAAACCGTATATTTTTTCAGGCTTCTAATCAATTATGTGTTGTTGAATTTTCATTAAAAATTTTATGCGAGAAACAGAAAAATACATTCATCTGTTCATCTATTTATATAAAAGGCAAAGCTGATTGACTGATGCAGATGTATGTGCACAGGCCAAACCCTTAAGGCTAGATTTTTTTTATATTTTGTACACATACTTTGTGGCTGCTGCTCGCAAACTCAAATCATCACTTACAACTAGCAAACTGGGATTCCAGACAGATAATATTGTATTCGTCAATGATCATCTCACCCGTGACAATAAGATACTTCTTAATAAGACCAAGAAATTGACTAAAGAAAAGGGTTTTTTGTACGTTTGGGTAACAGGTTGCAAAATACTTATACGGAAAAACTCTACGTCGCCTATTCATCATATCAGAACGGAAAAAGACTTAGCAAAATTTATAAAGTAGTTTCGATACCAAACAACTGCTCCGATTCGCCCAATGTATTAACTCTCGCTTGGTTTAACAACAGGTTGAGGAACCTAGGTAACGTTTTCTTATTATATTTTCTAAACATCATAAAATTTTTATCTGCTTGCTTCTTGCTACAAACTTATGCTTATGTAGTTGCTTTTAGTCATTATGGCTACATCGCTATGGTTGCTTCTCACTTTTTTAGAACTGTGTTTTGTAGTTATAGAATTTATTTTTCCTACTATTCTGCAATCTCTTCGATACGCCTCAGTTTACGATTCATCTATGATTGCTTAATTAAAATTTATTTCAGCTCGGAAGTTTACTTTGTCAATTTAAATAAATTGTGTTCTTATAAGTGCTTATTTTATCTAATTTTAATCCTTAATTCAATGCTGCTAATTGCTAAATTTAATTTGGACAATTATATTTACTCTATTTACATACTAAATTATTTCATTATTTATAATGCTCCCCATTAGTGTTTACTATCAAAACGTAAGAGGATTGCGCACCAAGACTACCGAGTTTTATCGAAACATTTGTGCTAGCAATCATGATATAATTTGTCTCACAGAGACATGGCTCATTGCAGACATTGCAGATTGCGAACTATTTGATGATCGGTACACGGTCTGGAGGCGGGATAGGAATTACGCTGCCACAAACCAGACCCTAGGAGGAGGTGTGCTAATCGCAGTGCGGCGAGACCTAGTAAGTGATATGCGCAGCGAGTGGTTTTCGACCGCCGAGGATCTGTGGATTACTCTGTCCACACGCAATAGGAGATCGTTCACAACATCAAAAATGCATATATGTGTGGTATACATTTGCAAGCAGAACCTCGGTTACTCTCAATCAGCCCAGCTTGCGAATTTTTCCGACAACCTGCACGATATCGTTGTCGGTAATATGTCTGATATGTTCCTGGTTGTTGGTGATTTTAACTTGCCAAATATCGAATGGCAACCTAACGATAATGATAATTCTCTCTTTCCTTCAAACATTCAAAGCGAGGCCCAGGTTGACTTCTTTGACAATCTTAATTACACAAATCTCCTGCAGTACAATTCCCACGTTAACGTGAATAACAAAATTTTAGACCTGATTTTTTCAAATAATGAAATAATAGTTCATTGTTGCCCAGACGCTTTGGTGCCGGAAGATTCTCACCACAAGGCCTTATGTGTTAATACCGGTCCAACTGATTTTGACACCCTCACCCCACAGCCTCGTACCAAGTATCTATATCATGCCGCTGATTTCATCACCATTAAGGAACGGTTGTGCGAGATAGACTGGCCGAATGAACTAAATTGTGAGACGGTCGAAAATGCGGTTTCTATTTTCTACGATATTTTGTATAAACTCATAGATACTTTTATACCTACTAAAACAGTGGTTCCGTGTCGTAGATATCCTCCCTGGTATAAACAACCCCTTATTAAAATTCTCAAAGAAAAGTCGAAGTTTCATTCAAAATTTAAAAAGTATGGTAATTTCTCAGATTATGAATCATTTACTTTGCTACGTGAACGGGCTAAAGCAATCGAGAGTGAAATGTACAACAGCTACATATCCCATATAGAGAATAACATAGCGCAATCGCCTAAGGCTTTTTGGTCGTACGTAAAGTCCAAAAATCAAGCCAATTTGTACCCCTCCTCATTTAAGTTTAATAATTGTGCTTCTAGTAATGGGAAGGATATTTGCAATATGTTTTGTGACTACTTCAATTCTAACTTTCTCTCCAGTAGCACTGTTTGTAATATCGATACCCTTTCCGAAGACTCGTTACAGTCCACGCCGCTCCCAAATAGCATTGCAGACATACCATCGATAGAAGTCAGAGAGTCGGAAGTATACAAGTTACTTGCCACTGTCGACATTAATAAATCTGCCGGTCCAGACAAGATCTCTCCATTGTTTATCCGCAAATGTGCAGATGGCCTTAGTGCACCACTTTCGATTCTCTACAAGCGGTCACTGGCTGAGGGCGTTATGCCCACAATATGGAAATCAGCTTTTATAACTCCTATCCATAAAAAAGGGCCAAAGGATAATGTTCAAAATTATAGACCTATATCTAAACTCTGTATCTTCGCTAAAATATTCGAAAGAATAGTACACGGCCAGGTAAGCGCATTGTTAAAGCAAAGTATGAGTGAGAGTCAACATGGATTCCTTACAGGACGATCGACTACTACCAACTTGGTTATTTGTAGTGAATTCATAAGTAAATGTATGTCGGAGAGAACGCAAGTAGACGTTATTTACACGGATTATGCTAAATGTTTTGACCGTCTTGATCATGTTGTTCTGTTGCGCAAACTTCTAGACATTGGCATAAGGGGTGACTTGTTCAGATGGTTCAAATCCTATGTCCACAACCGATGTCAAACCGTTGTCCTAAACGGATTTTCGTCAAGAACCTCATTCATCCCTTCAGGTATTCCCCAGGGCTCTTTATTGGGTCCTCTGTTGTTTAATATATTCATCAACGATGTATCCACACAATTTTCGAACTCCAAGGTATTGCTGTTTGCTGATGATATGAAGATCTTAAAACAAATTAAAAACGTTGATGATGCTTTTAAACTTCAAAACGAAATCAACAACTTTTACAATTACTGCATATCTAATCGACTGGATCTAAATGTATCTAAATGTTGCGTTTGTTCTTACAGCCGTAAACCTACCCCAATAAAATATGATTATAAATTTTCTAACATATCTATAACACGAGTTCACTCCATTAAGGACCTGGGTGTAACATTCGACTCCAAGCTTCTATTTGACTCGCATATAAATAACATAGTTAATAAAGCATCAAAATCACTTGGTTTTATTTCTAGGATTGCAGCAGATTTTAATAACATAAAAACAATTAAAATATTGTATTGTACCTTTGTCCGCACTCATTTGGAATACTGTTCTCCAATTTGGAATCCCAATTATCTCACATATATTGAGCGCATTGAAAAAATCCAAAAGAAATTTTTAAGACTTATCCAATTTAAATCTAAAACTTATTTACCGAACTACTTGAAACGTTGCGAAAATTTTCATATTCTTCCATTGTTTGAGCGCAGAAAAATAGCCGATATACTTTTTCTTTTCAAACTAGTTAATGGTACAGTGGACTGTCCCGAACTTATTGAAAAAATTAATATAAGTGTTCCATCATTATCACTCAGGAAACATCAACCTCTGTACGTTCCCCCAGTATCAACGAACTATCGTCGGAATTCCTTTGTTTTTAGATCAAGCAGAGCATTCAATGAAGCGTCTCGGAGCATCGACTTTGACTTATTTTTTACTAGTATCAGTACACTAAAGAACAACCTCAGTGACTACTTTTTTAAGCAATAACTATTATTACCTATATATTTGTTTTTAAAATATTATTATTATTATTTTTTATTTTTTACATTTGTTACAAATAGTGTTTAATTCTTGTTTGCTGTTTGTTTGCTGTCTAACATTCTTATTTTTTACTATACTTTACTTCTATCTGTGAAAACTTTTAATTGGCCTTCTTGTACTATGTCAAAAGTATATTATGTTCTAGCTGTAAGTTTTCCTAAATAAATAAATAAATAAATATTTCTGTTATGACGTATCGACTAAGGAAGGATTTTCAAAATCCCAAAGGGGTTAAATAGAAGATGAAAGTTTAAAAACAAATTTCACGCGGGCGAAGCCGCCGGAATTGAATGCTAGTCCTTAATATGTTTCATGTTTATTCTAACTACCTCTCATATGCTCAGACATAGGGAACCCGTGGTCTTGTTGATGGATTCCGTACGTCTTCTGGAACACGTCGAACAGATCCACATCAGTGTCTTCAGTCAGCAGGTGGTAGCAGCAGGGGGTGTTGAATATGGCTCCAATATAGTCATGGGTTGTAAAGAGTCGGAGTGAGTCCGGGCCAAGGTTGCCACAGGTGTGAAGACCTTGATTAGAAAAAGTATATTTCAAAAGATTGGACAGTTTTTTTTAGTTACTTTAAATGCCTGGCAATGACAAATCGATTGATGGTAATTATTATTAGGGAATTATGAAATAATTTTGTTATTGTGCCTCGGCAATCTTCGTTTTTCTATGGTAATGACACATGCTGTATGTAAAACGATGATTGCTGATAGATATTAAGATCGTTGTCGTAATGTAAGCTGGCTCGAATTTCGCGGGGAGGAACTACGGCGCCCTTCTGCACCGCTTGACAGGGCTGCATTACAATAAAGCTGAAAAAAAATTTAAATGCTGTCTTTGGCGGAAAAAAGCGCTCGGATGCGCTCGTAAGCAAAATGGCGAAAAAATAAAATTGTAAAAATACGGCTAGGACACGTTTACTAACTTCAATAACGCTAATATATCCGCCATTTTGCTTATATAAGGAACATTTTGCTTACAATAGCATTCGAGCGCTTTTTTCCGCCAAACACAACCAATGTTCTATGCTATGTTCCGCGGAAAATAGCGCTAGCAAAAAAACTTAAACAAATTGGCGACCGCTGGCGTTAAATAAGCAAAATGGCGGGTTATGTTAGCAATATTGAAGTTAGCAAACGTGTCCTGGCCGATAATCCCAGCCTTATACGAATTTTGCGCAGGTACCATTGACGGAATATCATATACCTACATATGAAACGATACTTATACATATTACGATAATAGCGTATCAATGGCTGCGTACCGCGGAAAAAAGCGCTAACAAAAAAGTGTAAGCAAAATGGCGGATTATGTTAACGGTATTGAAGTTAGCAAATTATGTGTCCTGGCCGATAATAATCAGATTTTTTTTGCTTTGACGCTAGCAAGCGCTAACAAGCGCTTTTTTCTGCGGCACACAGCCATTGACAAAAAAAAAATAAAGGTACAGTACCCACCAGTTAACAGCAGTTTGATATCGTCTGGGCCCTCTGGAAAGTTTTGTCTGACCAAACCCAGTAGATCCGAATCTTGAGTCACGAAGGCCGAGACGAAGCGATTTAGGGTGTTTTCTTTAGTTTTGGGACTTTCTTTTGTATCATTGCTTATCCTTTTTGCTATGGCGTGCCATTGTTTCTGAAAAATATAATTGGGAGGTTATGGTAATAGAATAAAATAGAAACCTCTTTATTTGCACACATAATAAAAACAACAAGAAGTACAAACTATAGGGACTGTTAGAACATGGAACAAAAATTAATAGATGAAAAATATATTTTTAGTCAACATGCCTTTTGCATGGGAGGTTTATTTCGAACTTTTTTTTTAATTGCTGTAATGTACATTTTGTAAACAGAAATAAGTATTTCTTTATTAATTTATCTATACTTACTAATATAATAAAGAGGAAGTTTGTTTGTTTGTTAGTTTGCATTGAATAGGCTCCGAAACTACTGGACTGAATTTAATAAAATTTGGCACAGATGTAGAGTAGACCATGGAAAGGGACATAGGCTACTTTTTATCGCGGAAAAATTTACGGTTACTGCGAAATTAACTTTTATGCGCACGAAGTCAAGGGCAACAACTATTTTAAAGCATCCATAGCACAGTTTTAAGTGACGCTACAGTCTCACAAAATATTCAGTTTAGTGGGCATTTTCACCAAGGGAGGTTAACAGCTTAGCACAATACCTGTATAATCTTAATCCTCTCCCTCGCCGTATTGATAGCGGCTTCATTGCAGTCCACCGTCAGCACCGGCTGGTGGTAACCTAGCGCCAGCGCGGCAGGTAGCGGAGCCCTGCCGCCGCCGACCTCGACGCAGTGGGAGCACCCCGCAGCTGAGGACAGTGCGGCCACAAGACGTGACATGCGTTGGACCTGAAAAGTCATCTCGTACAGTGAAACAGTAATGATGTCGCATGTATGTATGGTTTTTATTGTGGTGCTCATGAAGAGTCGTGCGGTGACGAAAGTTTATCTAGCTTTTTCCCGCGGCTCCGCCCGCGTAAATACAGTATCCCACTGGAATAATTTCGGGATAAAAGTAGCCTATGTGTTAATGCAGAGCTCAAACTACTACTATATCAAAAGAGATGTTCAAAATATGTATGAGGCCTGGGCCAGCCCTATGTGCAGTATATGTAAATATAGCTACATAATATATAACCGTTTCCTATTCTTTATTTTGTTTAATTTCACTTTGTTTCCATGTACATTTAAATTAACTTCGTCAAGGAGAGCAACACAAAGTAAAATAAAACATGGCGGATTAGATCAGAATTAACTAAAGAATGTCATTTTGTCAATGACATGACTTTTGACACAGAAAGACGTAGGTATGACATTCAAGACGACATCTCTTCGTAAAACTGTCCATGGCATGGCCGCCCTAAAAATAGTGTTCTCGCAATAAAAAACTCTTTAAATAATCATATTTGTACGCATGTACCCTTCTTCAAATTTATTTTTTCATATTTTTATGATATTCCCATATTTTTTTTCCTATTTACCTATGTAGTGTACATAGAACTGGCCCAAAATCAAACATCTCTTTTCATCAAAATCCGTTCAGTAGTAATTGCGTGAAAGAGTAACAAACATCCATCCATCCTCACAAACTTTCTCATTTAAAATAGTAGTAGGATTTGAGTTGTAAAGTATTATTAAACTGACAACATACTTTTAAATGTATGAATTCAGTTTAATATTTTCAAAATCTAAATTCTTACTTGACTCATAAAATAAAATAGCTTTATTATTTCCTTTTTTTAGTTGGTTGTACATTTATCAGTTTTGGTATTCTGTTTGGCTTAAATTCTATGTTAGTTGCAGTTTCACGTCAGTGGTAAGGACCACAGTCTGCGGTAAAAGCTTATTGCTGATTATGTCATCACACCACCGTTTGTTAGGTCTTCCTTACTGGAGTTACTAATGAATAAGTAAGCTCTAGGCACTAGCTAGCCTAGTTAGCTAATTTATAAGGAGTAGATATTTAGTAGATTTTTATGATAATAATAAATTGTGTTAAAATGAAAATAAATATACACCTCATAGCTTTTCTTGCTAGTCATAAACTGGGACACTTTTATTTCAGGCATCAACACACCATCCCAGGATGTGATGCGTTCTTCAAGCTGTGACACTGTGAGACAGTAGTCATTGTTGGCAGACACACAATGAGAGCGAGCTTCATTCACCCATTTTGTTAGTTCCGTGGCTTCTGTCACTGAAATGTGAAGAAGCAATTAAGATTTTATTGACATAGGTAATTAGCAGGAATAGCCCGCCTTCTTCCTTCTAAGGCCGCTACCTCGAATATTGCGGGCGGCGACGCGGCAGCTTTGGCGGCGCGGGCGCGGTGGAATCATATGCGTATCATCAAATGAACCGGTTCTCGAAACGAGCCGCGCTCAGCGGCGCGTGCGCGGGCAACTAGCGGTGAGCGCCAGTCGAACGGCGACCGCCTGCGCGTCTGCATTGACAGTGAGTGTTGTGCAATTTATTTTTATGTTTTTGGGTATTTATTATTAAAATTTTTCGAATTCAAATTCTTTATTAAACACACAATTATTGTGTATTTCAATTCATAATATCGATAAACTCGCCTTTTATTTTACTTGCCTTATAGTAGGGATTCACTTTTTCTTTAGCCCACAATAAATCGAGCGTAGGAATTTTGAATCAAAAAGATGTTGCCGCCGTTACTCAGACATTTCGTTCGCGAATAAAACAAATATCTCGACGACACAACCACGAACACAACACTACGCCGCTATAGTGCCGCGCGATCTGCCCGCTAGTTTCGAGAACGGGTCTGCGTTGCCCGCGCCTCGCTCGCGCCGCCGACGCCGCCGCCCCGCTGCCCGCAAAATTCGAAGCAGCAGTCTAAAGGTCCTCAACAGAAAAAACTGGTCTGAATTGAAATGTTCTATTAAAACTTCACCTATTAACAATGGGCAGGTTATATGGTGAGAGGTATACAAAAGTGGTCACAAAAGGTAACTCCTAGAGGTGAAAAAAATAAAAATAAAAAGAGGGAGACAAATACAAAGGTTTTTTCTTAATTTTCAAATAGAGGAAATGCTACAAAACTCTATGCTTTAAAATGGTTTAACTGTGTAACATTTAAAAGTGAGATCTCGAATTAAAGGAGAGAGGCTTTCCTAATTTTACTATCTCATTTCCTTACCACTTGAAGGATTGGCATATATATTCAAGAACTGTTGTACTGCATCTCCTAACTCACAGTTTTCTAAATACTTTCTCAAACTACTAGGCAGATGGTTCTCCCAGTGGTTATCAGTTATAAACTCCACCATGTGACAGTTGGCCAGCGGCAGGAATGGTTTAATGTATGATACGATAGAGTCTAAGTTATTCTTTATTCTTAAAATCTTTGTATCCATTTTAAATATTGCTGGAAAAAATATAAACAAATTACTTGATTATTATTTTACATTAATATAAACTTTAAAAGCCAGTTAGCTATCTACTAGATAAGCTAATAAGTTTAATATAAATAAGGGCCTGTTTTACAGTCTTATGATATGTGTCGGATAGCTTATTCAGAAGTTTTGTTTCAGCTTACTTTTTATCGAGCGACAGAGACAAAACATGCACTTAAACAGTGTCAGATGGCACTGACACTTATTAGTAGATTGAAACAAGCCTAAGCGCACACTAGCGGACATGCCACGCCAACCACCAAAATGTATATAAAATAATAAAAACCGTTACATTGTAATATAAGTAACGGGTTTGTAAAAATATGTAGGAAAAGTTTTTGCTACATAATTATAATGTAACGAAAAACAATGTATTAAAATATAAGCAGAATATTTGGGTCCGCAGTCTTTCGACATTTTACAATTTCATTAGTTAAATAGTAATATCTAATGGATTTACATGTATATGTCACCCTATAATTGTGGTGTTGCGTGCACTAATGATACAACGTATATTGTATCATCGTAACATATATTGCTTGCATACATTTAGGTGGCTGACGCTGCCTGACTGCTACGGCCTGGCTGCCAGTGCCTACTTAGGCTTAGACAAATAATTCAAATTCATTGTGAATTAGTATTTAGACTATGCAAATAATAATAGTTTTTCTAACCAAATGTTTTAGAAAGAAACATTAGTATGAAATGGATTATTTGATTGTATTTTCAGGAGTGCACATGCTTTTTTATAATTTGCTCTTATATTGTCCGCCATTCCCAGAATATCATCATCAGTATTAGTACTCGGGAACTGGTCAATAAGTTCTATCACTTTTTCCAATTGCTTCACTATCTTTTCTGAATGATTCTCTTCAGTTTTATGATCTAAATGATGAGTAACTATGCCTTTATAGTATCCTGGAAATAACAAATATTATCACTAAGTTGGCTTTATGGTGCTAAAGTAACTTGCCAGTTATAATTTCTAGATGTATTAAATGAAATGTAAATTCTATATTAGTGTTTAACAAGCTATACAAGATTAAGTTCTAACATAGTCTTTTGTATAAGTACCCTGTTTTTTAGAAAAAGAAAATATAATAGGTATGTTATTCCTACAATGGGCAGGTTTATCTAGAAAAGTCTATTAGGCAATTGGAATAATCATTACCTAGTTCCCGCCCCAACTCAGCTCCCCTGTGGTATCCCAAATGATAGCCTTCCGGATTACCACCTTCTATGCCATCTTTTACACCACGTTCGTAACTTTCTTTCCTTTCGGCTTCCTCTCTAAGTACAATGTTATCAAGCGCGTCGTTAAAATCAATGTCATCTGCCATTTATATTTGTCTTTAAATTTTGTGAAATAAACAAGATTTTCGTTTCGCTTTCTCGTAAAATATCTTACTATCACAAATCTGAAATCACTTGGAAATCACATGTTTTTGGCATTTATCTGACAACTTGACAAATCACAAATATTGGCATATGATTTTTTTTTTATGGCGTAACAGCTTAAAACCATTTGCCAGTGTCAAGTTAAAGAATAGGCCTCTCGTTTATGTTTTCAACACCGTACCTATTTCTAAATCGTCAAGTCTAAACTCTAAGTCGTCCAATAATCACGTGATGCCTAAAGGGAGAGGGGGGTCCGAAAAGAAGCCACCAAGCATGAAGCATAGATACCAGGAGTCCGAACGGTATAGGCTTTTTAATAATAATTATGTACACAATAATAGGACCAGGTCTTAGTTTTCTTTTCCGCCGCTAGGCGTGCGAGACCGACGAGTACCGAGTGTTGCCAATACTATTATACCGAGTGTTGCCAATACTATTATTTATTACAATTATTTTTAAATTACCGTTAGGCAATTACCGTGTTCTACGGTATCTATTTTTCGAGAACAGTTTCTAAGAATTTCCTAAAACTTTTATTTAATAAGATTTCAATCTTTCCAGAGCTGTCAATAGCAACTTTAAACTTCCCGCGTAATTTCAAACGAGTGCATGTCGGACCATCGCGCGCTCTACCGGCCAAAATCTGTCCCCGTAATTGAGACCATTATTTTAACATTACGTTCGGACTCCTTGTTATCTATACCTTGTGCCACCAAGTATCACAAGGGGAGAAGGAGACATCACGTGTATTAATTTTCGAATCTAGTCTATGCATACCGAAATTCTTATCGGTTGTACTTGTAGATTCGTAATGTTGTATAAATACGTACCTACAAGACATGACTCGTATAGTTTTTGATTGCTTAAATTATTCGATTAAATTGTTTTTTAAGTTAAAGTTTTTCTTTAAACATGACCTGCTTACTATGTATCTACAAAAATATATACGTGATCTTAGGTGGGGGAGGGGGGTAGTATAAAACCTCACTACGTATCATCATGGGGAGGGGAGGGGTCTAAAAAGTTGTTAAAAACATCACGTGATTAATGGGCGGCCCCAAACTACCTACTCTAAAGTCTAGTCAAAGTCCAAATAAAATAGTCAACTGTCAATGCAGTCAATGAGTGAAGTCAGTCGATTCAGTGAAGTGGTAGAAGCTTTACTGAAAATTCATAGGGAGTTTTAGAGGCCCACAAAATAACACGCTAGGAAGTTTCAGTTAAGCGCACCTATACGGTATACAAGTTATATACCACTTTACTGAATCGACTGACTGAACTCATTGACCGCACTGACTATTTATTTGAACTTTGACTAGTGTTTAGACTTAATGATTAAGAATTAAAAATAATAATATTATTAAGGTGTTGAAAACGAGAATTCTTGTCCGCCTTTTCAACTTGACACTGGCAAATGGATTTAAGCCGTAACGCCATTAATAAAAAAACACCTGGTTTTTTGAGGTTTATCAATGACTAAAAAAAAATTACTAATTATAAATTTATTACCAAGTGCACTCTTTAATTCATAAAAAGAGTCCTGTGTTTTCAGGCACAGTAACTGAATTATTTACTCGGAATAAATGAAGTAATTAACCTTGGTCCTTGGTGAATTGGAATAAAATTACGAAATTTTTGAGATTTCTTTCCTTATAAAGCTGTCATTTGTCAATAAACCTCATTGAGGTCAATGACTAAAGAATTCAAAGGACAGGCCCTACCTATGACAAAAACGTGTCCAATTTATCAGCTGATTATGAGCAAAAAATGGCTGCCGAACTAGAGTTGCAATTATGGGTATCGACAGTATCGATATTTTAAATTTTCATAAGTTTTACAATAACTTACATGTATACGTAAATAAAAAACTTATTTTACTAATGACATTGTACATTTAACTACTTTTATTAATCGATAATATCTTTTAACGGACATCCAAAAAAGTATTCGATGCTGACGATATATTTAGGTATACATTCTATTTGTTCTAACTGGACCACTTTCAAAAAAGTTTTTGTAATATCTTTATTAATCATGTAAGACTTACCTTTATTTACCATGGGACAGAAGTGCCATTTCTTTATTGAAGTCAACACGCTTAAGTATAATTATTAGTTAAGGATCTTTTAACTCCTAGGTCCTTATAGGTTATAATATTATAACCTCTAAGGACCTAGGAGTTAAAAGATCCTTAAATATTTATTTGTATACGAGCTGAGCCAACTGTATAAATTGGTTTATGACATGAAATTATGATTTTTTTATTCTTAATTTATGCATACCTACGTAAGTAAAAAAACTTATTTTACTAATGACATTATACATTTAACTACTTTTATTAATCGATAATATCTTTTAACCGACATCCTGAGTATTCTATGCTGATTGCTGAGGATAGTTTTATTCTATTTGTTCTAACTGGACCATTTTTTCAAAAAAAATTGTAATACCTTTTTTAATCAAGTAAGACTTAACTTTATTTACCATGGGAAAGAAGTGCCATTTCTTTATTGAAGTCAACACGTTTATCTTTTATTATTTAAGGATACTTTAACTCCTAGGTCCTTAGAGGTTATAATATGGTTAAATATTTATTTTCATACGAGCTGAGCCAACTGTATAAATTGGTATATGAAATGAAATGGTGCTTTTTTTATTCTTTATTTAGGGACTTTTGATGTACAGCGTAACTCAGTCCCATCGTAACCTAATCTTATACATAATGACAAGATGCTTTATTTGGTGAAAATATGGTTACAATTAATAGGTGTTACATTTTTACAGCTTGGCAAATAATTAGTCCTTGTGGCATCGACAGATGAAACTAAAAACTTTTTGAACTATCTAAGGTGGAATAGAAATAAAAGACAAAGGAATATATCCACTTGTTATGAATAAGTCTATCCATTTCTAAATAAAATTAAGTTTGTTCAAAAACTGGCTATGCTATTCTCTTGACTGGGTCCGGGGATTAATATTTTCTTCTCCAGCTTTCAACCATAATTTGCTTATTGTATCACTTTTCGGAAACCTATAAAAAACCAGTATTATTAGTTTTATCATTTGTCAAATAATTTTGGTCACAACAATATTATTAAAAGCTATTAAACTTATATTTTTAAAACCACATCGAATACATTCAGATTGCTTTTTGAGACATAACACAAATGTTATTATTATGTTTTTACCGATGTAATTATTATTTGTACCTTTATCGATAACTATTACAAACGGTAGGTACAACACTTTTCAATTACATAAATAAATCTAATGACTTAAAATGCAATTTAAAGGACTGTTCTAATGAAATTTAAGTGGATATGAATATAATAAATGAAAAAATCAAATTGCAACGCAATTATTTCATGAAATGTTTATAGTATTGCATAAAACCGGCTACTAACCTGCGTAAATACAATTGAGGTTGATTTATACTCTTTAATGCATTGCACCTTGGGGTCGTCCATTAATCACGTGATGCCTAAAGGGGGAGGGGGGGTCCGAAAAAAAATCACCAAGTATCACCAAGGGGAGGAGGGGGTATAAGGAGACATTAATTTTCCTTACATTCTCCCGCAATTTTTTTCGCGATTTTTTTTCGCAATTTTAATGTTAATAAGTAAATAAAACCTATGGATGATGTATATATTTAAAAATATAATTAATTTCCTAAGTGATTACGTAATATAGAAACAGATTTATAAAAAATTACAATTAGATTCAGTATAATTAAGTACCTATCCACTTGAAAGTAAACATTTCAACTAACGTAAACACTTGCACTGATTGTTTACTTTTGACTTCGTTATTGACACTCAAGTGGGAACATGCCAAATGATACCTCATCACACACATTACGGAGAGGAAGGAGGAGGACGACCTCATTCCCTCATGACAGATGCACGGAGTACCGACCTCTATAAATCATATGACGTTTCCCGTCGTGTTTTTCTTCAAGATTATAATGTTTTAATGTGAATAAAACATATGCATGTTATATATATTTAGAAAGGTGATTAAATTTCCTAATTGATAATATAATTGGAATTAAGAAAAATACTAGTTTAATAAAAGAAATCTTGATCCAAACACAACACACGACTTTTTCTTATATTTTTATTGCAAATCTAAACTAAGGCCAAATTTATGTTTCTATATAGTAAAATTTGCTTAATTTACGTAGGTGCACACATTATATATAAAATTTTAATTCAAAAACCGATATAAAATAAGTTACAGTTACCTACTATAAAATTGTCAGTCTAATTTCGATTCCCGCGATTTTTATTTCTCCAAATTATATTGTTATAATTTATGTACTACCTATGCATGTAATATATATTTAAAAAGTAGAATAGATTTCCAAAGTGATGACGTAAATGGAATTTAGAAAGATACTCATTTAATAAATGGAATATTGATACAAACACATAAACTTCGTCTTTTTTAATCTTTTGTTTTAAAACTCAAATAAATATAAAATGTATGTTTCTATACAGTGAATGTTGCTTTATTTACGTAATTGGATATATTATACATAAAAATTTAATACAAAAACAGTTGTACTAACAAGGATTGGAGCAAAACTAATTACAATTACTATGAAAAATATCTGACATAGTACATATTTTGATTGCTCAATAAACTGTAACTGGGACATAATTAAATACATATTTTTATATTTTTATACATTTCAGGATGTTAAATATTACAGTAACTCATTATTTTTTTACAATGTACAATAACGGAACTCCCTCATTGAACCCTCCGAAACTAGGCCTATTTTGACGGTAATGTCTTAGAAAAACAATCATAGTAATAAATTTACTTATTCTTATCCATATATTCTATTCGTAGACTCTAGAATAAATACCGTTCTAATAAAATTTCTACTAAAATGTTCAATTCAAAATGCATTTCACAAGAAAATCATAAACTCACTATGAAATAAAATAGCAATAAAAACGTATATTTTTCATTCGATTTTCTGAAGTAAATGTTGTAGATTTATGGAAAATACTTAGTATATGCATAAAAAACTTAATATTAATTACATAAATGTATAAATTATGTGGTACAAACAAACCACTTATAAATTAGAAATTTATTCTATGGGCGTGCCCAGCTTGCCACGAGGCAGCAAGCGACGCTTGAGAGCCATGCTGTCACTTGCTGCCGTGCAGCAACTGACGCTTGACAGGTTATTGTAAAACTTATGAAAGTTTTTTTTGCTCTGTCAAGTGTTGAACGCGCCGGTTTGTTTTCCAAACTTTTGTTTACATTTGACGATTTTTTCTCTTTTTGTTTTGGTATTTGATTGTTTATTTATAAGTATATATTTTGTGCCGTCCTGATATAGCTGGTAAGTGTTTGTTTTACGTGTTTAATGTGTTTTTAAATCATGGAGGGTAATGAACCCCCAGACCCTTTGCCTCCTGATATAAACCTAACTCCTGATGATTTTTCATACTCCCCTGTCCTCTCTGCTCCTCTTTCTTCCTTCACTGCCCTAGAATCTTCCATTAGAAAAAGAAACCTCACTACGTCCAATGAACCTCCCACCAAACAGAAGAAACAAAATGAACATAGAATTCTTTATAATGATACGGACAAACGACCCTTCATTGTACATGTCACAAGAACAGTAACTGATCCATCGGCTAACACCACACTACACCCTGTGAAGTTCGGTCAATTCTTACAAAAAAATTCATTTCAAGGGATTCTAAATGATGGTGTCAAACGAGTCGGACGCAATAGGGTTTCGATAGAATTTAAATCCCCCCAAGATGCCAATACATTTCTGACCCACGCAACCCTTATCCAAAATGGATACACCTCTTCTATCCCTACTTATAATATCACCCGCATGGGTGTTGTCCGAGATGTCCCTACTGATTGGTCTCTGGAGGAAATTGTTAGCAATCTCGAGGTCCCTTTAGGTTGTGGCAAAATTATAAAGGCACGTCGAATTAACAGGAAAGTGGTTGTTAACAATTCCCCAGAATGGCACCCTACTCAATCAGTAATAATTACATTTGACGGACAGACCCTTCCTCCTCGAGTTTTTTGTTGTTACACATCCCTCCCAGTTGAGCTGTATAAATACCCGACTATCCAATGTTTTAATTGCTGTCGTTTTGGAC
The DNA here is from genome assembly GCA_905404095.1 of Glaucopsyche alexis. Classification (NCBI taxonomy): domain Eukaryota; kingdom Metazoa; phylum Arthropoda; class Insecta; order Lepidoptera; family Lycaenidae; genus Glaucopsyche; species Glaucopsyche alexis. The sequence continues at coordinate 3,214,165 of FR990060.1, forward strand.
ACACCAAGAGTCAATGCAGATCTAAGCCAAGATGCTACAAATGCTCTCAAGACCATAGTGGTGAGGGATGCCTGACCACAGAAGACAAATCTGTTTGTCTTCACTGCTCAGGGAGACATTTTGCTGTGAGTAAGAGTTGCCCTGAATATTTGAGACAGATGGAGATTAAAACAATCATGGCAGAGCGTAACATATCCTATGAGGAGGCATCTAAATCCTTCCCAACCTCATATAGATCTTATGCTGATGTCTCCAAACATAGTACCATTCCTCAACATAAATCCCCTACACCAACTATTCCCTCATTTGACTTAAATCGTAATACTCCTACATCCTACAAAAAAACCGTCTTTATTCCCCGGAAGCCTCGCCTTCCCCAAGCACCAGGATATGATAAACAAGCTCACAATACTATTTTAAATGATTTTAGAATCCCTGAATCCCAAAATGGCTGTGCTCTCTTAGACATAGAAAATAAAATTGACAATAATAATTCTAATATTAATGATCTTCTTGTGAATCTTTTAATAAATTTAATCAGTAAAAAAGACTTTATAACAGACCACGTTGCCCATAAACTTTACTCAATCTTAAACCACTCCAATGGATCCTCTCAAGTTTCTCCAGTGGAATGCTAGGAGTATTCAGAATAAGAAACATGAACTTTGTACAAAGTACAATATAATTAGGTTAAGCGTGTCGATCGCCTTATGCTATGTCAGCATATAGGTACATTCCACATTGTTCGATTATATTAATTAATAAATCAGTGTACAAACAGCACTCGTTGGGTTTGGTCATTTATCATCCCTTATATTAACTGTAGAAACACTACAAACTTATACACTTAGCTAACAATCTTACACCTTCTGTAATCTGTATATCAGAAACATGGTTAAATCCTAATCAAAACTTTAATTTACAAGGCTTTTCATCATACCGTGATGATCGGGATGATGGCTACAGTGGATCTATGATCCTTGTTGATAATAATATCTCATACAATATTTTACCAATCCCTGCTCACAATAACTATGACATCAACATTGTTGGTGTTAAATTAGAAGGTATAAATATCTTATCCATATATATTCCACACCCTAATACTTCTATCCTACCTTTTCTACGTTATACCTTTCTCCTTTTTCCCCCTCCTCTTCTTGTTCTTGGTGATTTCAATTGCCATAACATAATGTGGGGTTCAGAGGCAAATGACTCCTTTGGCAATGATCTTGGAGAATTGCTAGAGGAATTAAGCCTCTGCATCTTGAACAATGGACAAGCTACAAGAATAACTCCTCCTGGACAAAGAAGGAGTTGTGTAGACCTCTCATTTTGTACAAGTGACTTGTCTACACTTTTACAATGGGAATGTTTGCTTAGCTCATATGGCAGTGATCACTACCCCATTTGTATTGTTTACCCTCTCAGATGCATCCCCCATATTAGCCACATTCCTTTACTCAAGTACAGATTGTCACATGCCAATTGGGACCAGTATAATTTGCTTTTAGAATCCAAAGTAGCATCATTACCTGATATCAGTTCAGAAAATGTAAATCAATGTTACATTGAATTTTGTAATACTATTTCTGAAGCAGCCGATTTAATTATCCCCATCAAAAATTCTTTTAAAAGAAAAATATCATCCCCACCCTGGTGGGATAGTGAGTGCACAGAAATGATAAAAGCCAGGAAAACAGCAGAAAGGACTTATAATAGAAACATGACCGAAACTAATTTGATAAACTACCGGAGAGCTGTAGCTAAGTCAAAACACTTGTTTAAGAAAAAGAAATTCCTTGGCTGGCGTCAATTCTGTGCATCCCTTACCCCAGGTACTAGCTCCAGTAAAGTTTGGAATCAAATAAATAGATTTCGTCGCGGTTGTTCTTCCACAAATTCTCCACGCATCTCTTATGATGTTGCTATGTCCTTCTTTGATAAAATAGCCCCCCCTTTTGTCCCAAACATCTGTGACATACCAAATACATCTCGTTCATATCAAACCCATAATCTCTGCTCTCCATTTTCCATGACAGAACTTAAATCCATCCTTTCCCATGTCAAAGATTCCACCCCTGGAATTGATGGCTTCCCTTACTCCTTTCTTAAAAAAGCGGGTCCAAAATTTTTAGACTATTTCCTTAAACTTGTTAATCTTTTTTTTGACAGTAACTTCATCCCTCATGAATGGAAAGTACAAATAATTGTCCCTATTCTTAAACCAGGAAAACCACCTGATAAAAGTGATAGCTATCGTCCAATAGCTCTATCTTCCACTTTTTGTAAAGTATTTGAGCACCTCCTAAAGAATCGACTTGAATGGTTTGTAGAAAGTAATAACCTCATCCCTCCCTGCCAATTTGGTTTTCGCAAAGGTTTGTGCACATATGATAGCCTCAGCTTATTACTTTCCGATATTAATATAGCTTTCTCTAGAAAGGAATCACTTGTTGCTACATTTCTAGACATTTCGGCGGCATATGATAGTGTTCAACTTTCTATGCTCAGGTACAAGTTACAACAGCTGAACATACCAGAGAAGTTTATAAATATCATTTGTAGCCTGCTAATGTGTCGGGAAGTTAAACTCCATGTTCCTGGCTATCATTTTGATTCCCGCTTGATCTGGATAGGTCTTCCTCAAGGATCTGTAATCAGCCCAATCCTGTATAATCTATATTCATCCTCTCTACACCTCTCCCTAAACTTAGACTGTCACATCCTTCAGTATGCAGATGACCTTGTCCTATACATATTAAATTCCTCAATTCTAGCAGCTTCATCCTCTTTGCAACACTCATTAGACTCTCTAATATCTTCATTACAACAGATTGGTCTCCAATTATCAGCCCCAAAAAGTAATGTGGTGATTTTCAGTAGGAAAAGAAATATTCCCCATGTAGATCTGAAAATTGAAAATCAAATTATTCCTCTCAAAAATAGTGTTAATTTTTTAGGTTTAACCTTGGACTCTGGACTAACTGGAGCTAGCCATATAAATAATATAATTAAAAAAACGGAACGCAATCTAAACATAATAAAGGCTCTTGCAGGCGTCTCCTGGGGCTCCCATCCCTTTTCCCAAATTCTTTACAACGCCATCATAAGAAGTATTTTTGATTATGGCACTTTCCTCCTCAAACCTTGTAATAAGTCCTCCTTTAAGTCCTTAGATTTACTACACTCAAGAGCACTTCGTTGTGTACTCGGCTGCATGAAATCTACTCCAATCAATGCTCTTCAAGTAGAATGTGGTGATCCTCCTCTCTCCATCCGCTTCCAACTTTTATCAGACCGCTTTCTCTTTAGAACTAGTTTACGTTCAAATCACCCCCTGAAAAAAAAACTTAATTGTCTAAATAACCTGTGTCTCACATCCCCGTTTTGGCGTCATAAACCCATTCCCTCGCTAATAAACAGCTTTAGAAAACTACATATTATTAAACAGAATACTCCCATACAATCCCATTCCAAGCTACCTCCGTATGAGTACCCATATGAGGTACTAACCTTCATACCAAATGTTTATATTGACCTTGGCTTTGTAAAAAATTCTCCCTCAACTAACGCAAAATTTCTGTCAGAATTGGATAAGAGATGGAATAACAGTCACTACTTCTTCACAGATGCATCTAAATTAACAGAGGATGGAACCACTGGTGTTGCAGTGTACTACCAAAATTCTAAAATAGCACTGCAATTCCAGTGCCCTTCTCATTCTTCTGTATATACGGGTGAATGCACTAGTATATTAGAGGCTTGTTTATTTATAGACAGTCACAATATATCAGATGCAGTTATATTTTCTGACTCGAGGAGTGCCCTGGAATCTCTTTCTTCTAATTCAATTTAAAATAAACTACATAGCTCTGTTCTTTTAAACATTAAACAATCCCTCTTAAATAGTTTTCAAAAAGGTTTAAATATTTCACTTGTTTGGATTCCAGGACATTCAGGCATTAGGGGTAACGAAGTGGCAGATTCCCTAGCTAAGTATGCTTCCTTAAATCAAGTGGATCATAAACACTTTAGGTATCAAACATACGATCTACTAAGCATCCCACAAAAATATGCTCTCAAATCTTGGCAAGCTGATTGGGAATCGTCAAGCAAGCTTAGGGGGAGACCTTACGCCTCAATCCAACATACAATTAGACATAAACCTTGGTTCTGCAAATATAAAAACTTATCCAAAAATATTGTTTCTACATTGTGTAGAATTCGTCTAGGCCATTGCTGCTCTCCTGTATTCTTAAACAAAATTAGAATTAGAGATTCGTCCTTGTGTGAGTGTGGTTTAGACGATGGGACTCTCGACCACATTTTCTTCAACTGTCCTAATAATTCCTCTCTGTTACACATTTATGATCATCTTCCAAATCTTAACATCCCCTTACCTATTAACTTTCGCTCTCTTCTCTCCTATTTCGATAATTATAAATTGGTTTATCTCCTATCTAAATTTATAAATTTAAATAAGATTAGTTTATAACCCTCCCTAATATGTTTGTCTTCTCCTTATATTCGTATAACTCTCTTTTAGTTACTAACAAATGTGTGTTTTATTCCAGATTTCAAATACCCAAATTCAAAATAAATAAAAGTAGTTTTTTTTCCTTTCGTTCGTCGTCTCAATTATTATTTTACTCTCATACTTGACACTGGCAAAATGTCGCAAAAAGCGATAGTTGGCCATTAATAAAAGAAGAAGAAGAAGAACTTATGAAAATTTAAAATATCGATACTGTCGATACCCATATTTGCAACTCTAGTTCGGCAGCCATTTTTTGCTCATAATCAGCTGATAAATTGGACACGTTTTTGTCATAGGCAGGGCCTGTCCTTTGAATTCTTTAGTCATTGACCCAGCGTTGCCAGAATGTTACAAAAGTAACATTTTACGTTATTTTTGACCCTCTCATGTTACACGACTCAATATGTTACTTTTGTGTTACTTTTTAGGCTGGACCTATAATATATTCCGGAATCTGGAAAGCCTAGGAAAATTCAGAGAATTTAAAATAAATCTCTACGGTAGACTCTACGCTAGTACAATAGAGTCGAAAATCATAGTGTCGAAAATATATGACATTAACATATTTTGACTCGACACTTGTGGGTTCGATTTTAAGATAAGTTGTATTAGTGCAGTGTTCTATATTTTGCAATTTTCCTCGGCCTATCAGATATCGTATAGTCCCGGACTTATACAGATTCGGTATGGATGTAATTGGTGCAGAGTTCTGTTTACAGCTGAAATCGCAGCAGCAACAACAGCGCTGTTTTTTTTTTTTTTTTTTCGATTTAAATTTTCGTGCAGTGTTGCCAAATCTCACAAGTATTTCGCCCCAAATTTAAATAAACTGCACAAATAATAAAATATTAATGTTCTGTTATATTAAACAGTCCTTAAACATTAAAATACACTTCAAACAGCCGCACTCAGAGACATTTAATGCTTACTTAAGGTGACACTAATTAGAGATGTTGACAGAAAATATATTATGGACTTTATGTCAAAACCTTTACTAAGTAACCCTTTAAGCATTAAATGTCTTTGAGTGCGGCAGTAAAAGTTTATTTTCTATTGGTTGACTTTAGGATATAACAGTTACAACAATAGCTTGTTTTAATTAAACTATGAAGAATGTATTAACCTTTAAAATTAACCTAAAAAATCCTCCCCCACGTTTTATTTTCTTGGTCAATACGATTGTGAGTAATTATTACGAATTTTTTCGAAGTTCAACAGGAAACTATTTCATCGTATTGTGTCGTTTTCCACAAAAAAATAAAGAAATGTTACTTTTCTCGTGAAAATGTTACTTTTTGAGCTGTCTCATGTTGTATTTGACTATCTGCTACTGGCAACACTGCATTGACCTCAATGAGGTTTATTGACAAATGACAGCTTTATAATGAAAGAAATCTCAAAAATTTCGTAATTTTATTCCAATTCACCAAGGACCAAGGTTAATTACTTCATTTATTCCGAGTAAATAATTCAGTTACTGTGCCTGAAAACACAGGACTCTTTTTATGAATTAAAGAGTGCACTTGGTAATAAATTTATAATTAGTAATCGTGTTTTGGTTAACAGCTGTTGTATTTTTAATTCATAAATAGACGTTTTAAACCATATTCCTGTAAGAACAATGTCTAAAGTAATTACGAGCGAAGAAGTAATCAATCATAACAATAAAGACAGCGTTTGGATGGTCATACGAAACGACGTATACGATGTAACAAGCTTTTTGGAAGAGGTGTGTACTCTGTCTATATCTCGCATTTTCCTTATAGATTAAGTGCTTGTTATTGACCTTCCTATAAACTGATGCAATATACATAAAATGTGTTAACAAGCTTAACACATAGTGTATGACATAAAAAAAAACTTAGGCCTTTACATCCATAATGGATGATTTACCACATGTGCGAACCAAACGGTCTACCCACTAAGCCACGGAGCTCTGCAATACTGTATGACATAGGTACCTATCTATTTATAATAGTTTCGGATACCCATATTATTTTGTATTTCAAGCTTGAATGGATGGTTAGAGTAAATAAAATAAATAAATAAAATAAGCCCTTATTCAGATACTCTTACATTTTTTTTCTCTTTTTACCAATATTTAACTTGTCTAACTAACATCTACCTATCTATCTATTTGACTGATCTAAAGTCTTCCAAAGTTGTTTGTCTGTGGCCTTCCTGCTCCATGTTGGTCCTGCCATCCCTTTTATCTTATCCTCCCATCTTTTCCTTTGTTTTCCTCGCCTCTTTTTTCCATCTTGTGGGTACCTTACGGTGACTTCTTTAGCCCATTTATTTTCCACTTTAATCTTTTCAATGTATATGTCACATCTGTTACCCCAGTTTTTTCCATATTTCAGATAGAATTTGACTAAGTGTCAAACTAAAAGGCAAATTTAAACTATCTGCTCATACTCCATCCTGTTCTGACATGTTTGTAGGGATTTTCGTTGCTTTTCTATTAATGCCCATGTCTGGTAGCCATATAACATGCATGGCAATATGCAAGTGATATAACAATTTCTTTTTGTCATTCATAGTTATCATTTAGAACTGGGGGTTTTTCATGATCTGGTTAGAGTAAAATATTTATTTAAATATAACATCTTTTAATAAGTTAGGTACTAACATCCAAAAATAATCATGTTATTTTAGCATCCTGGTGGAGAAGAAACTCTCTTGGAGTCAGCAGCCCAAGATGCAACACAAGCATTTGATGATATTGGTCACAGCGAGGATGCTAAGTAAGTGGTGTTCAATGTTATTCCACATTTGTAGACCCCTTTTTTACGTAGTCGGGTTATAGGTTTTTTTTGTTGGTTTTTTCATGTGTAATGGGTAAGGCGGGATCCGTTACTATCAACATGTTACAGGGTTTTTCAAAAGGTTCACAACAAGATACTTCAGAAATTACTGTCCGAATTCATTCAAAATAATTGACCGACCGACAGATGGATGGATGGACAAACAGAGTGAAACTATAAGGGTTCCTTACTATGGAACCCTAATTACTACAACTTACACATTTTAATATGAATTCTTAGGAGTAAGGCCTATTTAAATAGGGAGTGTATCCAAGTGTCGAATTTCACATTCATACAAATTAAATTTTAAAATTGTCAAATAGATATACATAAATCTAAAAGAAAAAGTTATTTAGGTTGACGCGATAAAGAATTATAAGCAAATTAAAAAATTTGGCCATCTCTTACACCTAAAGCGATTTGTGACATCATGACGAGCTACCACCATACATTGTTTAATGACAATTGTATGGCTGTAGCACCTCATGGTGTCACAGGCCGATATATTGCTCTTTTTTATTGTAAATCTAAATTGTTCATATCTTCGTTACTTTTTAATATTTATAAAAATGGGTTTTATACTGTTTATTATCATGTTGTTTATTAGTATTGAATATACGAAAAATATTTTTTTAATAAACAAGCATACTATTTCCAGGGAGCTGCTTAAGAAATATAAAATAGGTTCTTTGCCCCCCGGGGATACAATGCCGGATGTTGTACCACAACATAAACCTAATTGTTGGTAAGTTCAATGATATATTATACACAAAATTAGCTTAAAGCCAAGTATCATGATACAGAATTTGCTTTAGAGTTCTTTAATTATTGTATTGCTTTAAATTCTATAGCAGTATTAATCATGATACGGAATATTCTTTAGAGTTCTTTAATCATTGTATTGCTTTAGATTCTATATCTGCATTTGTAATAATGATGTTATATAGCAAAATTTTATTTAAATTTAATTTAATTAAACACTTTCTAACTTTACATAATTATGTAACCTCAGACCAAATAAATAAGCGAAGACAGAGTTTTCGAAACCACATAGTGAGGCCAGTCTAAACTACGCCTTGCCATGTAATTACACAGTGTTACTGCGTTAGTAACAAGTAATATAACTATGCCTAAGGCAAGTTATCACAGTGTGTGGTTTTTTATGTAATATGTAGCCTACACATGCACTAACTATATACTTATTAAAAAACTGGCCTCAGATTTTATTTGACAAAGTTCTTTCGTTTTTTATCTGTCCTGAATACTAGTACCAACCAACCAACCAACCAAGTTGGAACTGTACTAATTATTTACATTATTTCATGAAGGTCATTTTGTTCATAATCAAATATTGTTTGTCATTATTTACGTAACAATGTTTTGTCTGCTTCAAATTTTCAGTTGGTTTTATCTTGTACTATCTATTGATATCTATTTTATATAAAACTTATGATAAACAATATTTTTTTCCTTAAATTACATCACCAAATGATATTCATGTCTGGCCTTTATGTCTGCTGTGCTATTTGAAGGCATAGATTTATAGGTAGATACTGAAAGCATTCAAATTTTCAGTTGGTTTTATCTTGTACTATCTATTGATATTTATTTTATATAAAACTTATGATAAACAATATTTTTTTCCTTAAATTACATCACCAAATGATAGTCATGTCTGGCCTTTATGTCTGCTGTGCTATTTGAAGGCATAGATTTATAGGTAGATACTGAAAGCATGTTTATTATTTTGCTGAGTCACAGTTCTTCGTTTAACTATGTTACACCATTTAAACAAGAAAAATAATAATTTAAACAAGATAAATGGGATACGTAATTGATAATAATAATAATAATAGCTCCCCACACCGATTTCGGGACTGGTGGCCGGTTCCATTGAAAAACAGGCCAACTACGCAGGAGTTATTTTATAGTGCCCAAGTGTGTGCGCAGTACACAAGAGCACTCTCTTTTCCTTTTACTCTCGTAACCCAGTGGGACGGATGACCGACACGACTGGCGAGAGACCAGGCGCAGGTCCGACTTTTTACATGCCCATCCGACGCATAGATCGTCTTTCTTAAGGCCCCCACAGACGAGAGGCCGATCGTTTCAGCTGGAACTGACGTCAGTTCGGTCTGAACGGATTCGAGCACACACACGGAAAAAATCGCATCCAATCCAATTTACGTCAGTTCGGCCTGATCTGATTCGTGCCCACACACGGAACAGTCGCATCAGTCCATTCTGGTTTGCCGCGCGCTACGGTCGTGTTTATCAATTTTGTATTTAAACACCGCGAAAACTCATACAACGCTTGTACAAGATACACGCCCGCACGGCAGCGGGTCGGGCAAGAACTGAAGCGATTTGTCCACACACGGTCAGGACAGGCCGCGCGTTCAGGCCGATCGGTCAGGCCAGAATTAATGTTGCCAACTTAGTTATTTTACAAAATTTTACTAAATTGAGTATTTTATTCCCTCCTTGGTAGAAATTTAGTTATTAGTAGTGTTTAAGTAGGAAAGAGCCAGACAGTAATGATATGCAAAATAGCTACTAAATACGTAATATTTCCTAGTATATTTTAATTTAATGGTAAAATTTATAATCAAATTCAATTAATGAAAAAAATATAATATAATAAAACCTAAAATGCAGTGGTTTTTGGGGGGCTTCAGGAATTCCTAAGTTAAGTAGCCTCTTTAGTAGTTTTTTAGTAGTTTTAGTAGAAATCGATACGAGTTTAGTAGTTTCACAAAAAAAGAGCTGGCAACACTGGAACGAATCGCTTCAGTCCGTACGGCCGCCTGATGCGATCTCGAAATTGCACACACACGATACGATTTTGCATCCGTTCAGGCCGAACTGAAGGTAGACCGGACCATGTATGGGGCCCCTTATCAGACAATCAGATCAGTCTGCATTGTCCTAACCAAACTTGGAAACAACATTTTTTTTTGTTCCCATGCGGGAATCGAACCCACGACCTCCGAGTCGAGAGCCAAGCTATAAACCACTAGACCACGATGGTTGTAATTGATAATACATATTATTTAATATTTATTTGAATAAATGTGTTATAATAATGTGTTATATACATTCCCATAATATTTGTGATTTAAGTACTATATAGGATTGCCCTTAACGACTTTTGTCATCACTTATTAATAAATTTTTATATTTTCAGTGAGAAAGTGAAACAAATCGTCATAGTCAGCTCGGTGGTAGCGGGCGCCATTCTAGTGGGCATCATGCTGAGAAAATACCTCGCATCAAACTAATGTTAGTAAAACTTGTATACCTAAGACTAGGGTTACACGGTCAGTCTGGCATCAGTTCAGTCCATCAGTCTCAGACTGACGCCAGAATGATGGCCGGAATGTACATAATAAAAAATTATCAGTCCGTCAATCACACGGTTATACGGTCATTCTTTTGTCAGTCTGGATCAGGCTGATGGACTGAACTGATGCCAGACTGACCGTGTAACCCTAGTCTTATACCTAGCATCACAAATATTATCTTATAATATCTTATCCTTGGAAGATACTATGTATATGTTGATATTATATGTAAAAAGTATACCTACTACCTGCATTTAGCTGTTTGTAAAGCATGTATGTTGAAAATGACTCATAAAAATATAAGTATAAACAAGCAATAATTGACCAATCAGAATGTCGGATTACTCTATCAGTTTGAGGGAAATATAATTATTCTTATATGATACTAAATATTTTTTTTTAATATTAATTTTCTGGAACATTCCTTAACCAACAAGAGTAAAACTATACTACCTTCTTCATATATATTATGTGTGTTTAAAACCTTAACTAACGCAAATGGTTGTCTGTATTACCGGTGTAAATATTTTCTATGTGTAATTAAACGTAAAATTCTTAATTTTGTATTATAGTACAAAGTATTTTGTTGTTAATTTATTCTGTGGATGAAATAAATATTATGAATGTTTGGTTTCGCTTTTACTATGGTATCCATCAATCATCATAGTGTTGAATGTAAGTATGTGCATCAATTTTAATAAAAAAAAAATGAAACAAAGTTTTAAAAGTGCAAAAATTTATTTTTAACAAAATCAATGTAAAATTACTAAGCACAATATGACGTAGTTCAATAATTATAATACACGTGGTTTGAAAACAGAGCTGTATGCAGTGATAACTAAGGATACGTTATACCCTTACAAAACTGACAAATTTTTTGTGCCGCGTCACACATTGACACTTTTAATAACTGTGATATTTCACTCACAGCAAAAATTCGTGACAAGGATGGCATTCCTAATTCAATAGCAAAGAAAAAGATGACTAGTGTTTGTCACTACCAATTACATACGATTCCACATTTAAAGTTTGAAATCTCTGACATAATAACTCCCCACCGATCTCGGTGACGGTGGCCGGTTTCATTGAAACTAGGCCAGTTACGCAGGAGTAATTTTATAGTGCCCAAGTGTGTGCGCAGTACACAAGAGCACTCTCTCTTCCTTTACTCTCGTAATTCAGTGGGACGGATAACCGACACGACTGACGAGAGATCGGGCGCAGGTCCGACTTTTTACATGCCCATCCGACGCATGGATCATCTTTCTTGTCAGACAATCAGGTGATCAGCCTGCATTGTCCTAACCAAACTTGGAAACAACATCTTTTGTTGTTCCAATGCGGGAATCGAACCCACGACCTCCGAGTCAAGAGCCAACGCTCTAACCACTAGACCACGGAGGCTGTTAATCTCTGACATAGACTATTTAACGACGCAGAAGGTACAAAATGCGTATAAATTCTATTTCGTTCGTAGGTACTATTAAGAGGTAATTTAATAAAATTACCTCTTATTAGTAACTATGATTCATTTCATTTCATTTTTATGATAATGGCATGAACATGAACTATTATTTACATAAAACATATTTAGTTTTTTTTATCAATGTCAAAAAGGAATTGAAACTTGATATTTAAAAACATGTTTGTATTAATACACTCTTTTATAGGCGATGTTGGGGCACTAATTCTGCAAAGAACGGTACAGATGAAGAAAAAGTTTATTTTTTATAAAAATACTCCTTGACCTTTACGTCAAAAAAGTAGTTTGTTTAAAGTTAGCTTATTTTCAAGAATTTGTTCCTCATTAAGCTGGAACTATATGCTTCGAAATCCGGAACGCCGGTGAAAATTTTGAAAGTTAGAAATATAACTCTGCGCTAATACCTAACTACAATAGAGTTGAAAATGGAAGTTTTGATCGTCGAGCTGTCATTTAAGACATTGAAACTCGACACTCATGTGTTGAAATTTTCAACTCTATTGTATTGGCGCAGAATTATATTTTCTACGGCCTTCCGGATTCCGGATCTTATATTCCCAGCCTTGGGAAAAGGTAAAGGATAAGAAGTAGAGCTTGCAAATATTTAATCGACAATTTTGTTATTCGAATAGGTATTCGGTGTTTTTATGGGAACTATTCGAATAATAGAAAAAAACATTTTTTTTATTATAATCCCTTTTTTTAGTTTGGGAGTATTAAATGTAAATATCTTTGCGCTGTATATATTATGTCTTCCTGGAAAAAAAATTAAACAATTATAATATTATTTAAAAAAATACTAATATTGATTTCTTATTTTTACGCGAATATTGTTCATTGTTTTAAACACTTACGGATTGTTTCGTGTATGTACGATGTGTGGAAAGTAGGCGAAACTTCAAAAAACCAAAATGCACTACGACTCAATCTGTAAGTATTATGAACAATGGAATACTAAGTTCGAAATTATTAAAGTAAAAATTATTAGGATATAGACTGTAGGGTATAGGCAGTAGGTGTAGTTGTTGGTGTAAAAATTTTAGTTTTATGTAGGAGGAATAATTATTTCAATTTATATTTCCATCAAACAAAGTACATACAGCTAATGTATAATAAACATATCTTTGTTGTAAACCGTTTCACTAAGCTAGAAATGTGATGGGAATTTTTATATTAAGGATCTGTTTCACTATTCACAGTCGCCTATTAAGTGACGAAAAGCGCATCCAATACCGCAGTTCTGTCCCTGTCGCTCAATAAAAAGCAAAAAAAAAAAAACTAATCTGAATCTCTTAAAATTCAAGATTGATGAACTTAAATCAAATAAAAGCAGCAGTTACTTTACTGTTAGGCCCTCAAATCGTTCTAAGTTATTTCGTTAACATCTCACAACTAATTTTTTGTATTTTACAATTTTAAAAAGTTAATGGCTAGCCGCACACGTGCAATATTATTGACAGAATAAAATTGTCAATACTAGTCAACACATACAAAAAAAAACGGCAATATGGCCCGCACACAAGGAATATTATTGTCAATATGTGTTTTATTGTTAATCATATTGCACGTGTGCGGCTAGCCATTGATATTAATTTAACTAATTGAACAATATAATAACATTATTTTCGTCAATCTTATCAAAATATCCTTCAAGCTAGATAAAATATAAAATAAGTAAACGGTCTGTAATAATTCTGTACAAGTTAACGACATTCGCTTCTGTACTATTTACTCTATGCCTCTAGAAATGCATGCATCCTTATTAGATTCACAAAAAAAGTATATATTGACATTGCTTTCCATTTTTCTTATGACATAAACTGTCAAGTATTTTCTTGAAATTATTTATTGTTGAAAAATATTTTTTTAACAAAATACTTGACTGAGTAATAAATGTTGTAAAGTTACATGGGGAATAAAATTCCTTGACTTGTATTCACTTTTTTGTCATGGTTTTTACAGCTTTTATAGACACACGATAGAATTTTGTGCAAGGCGCACGGGGCGCGTAGTACGTGCTACACGTCGACCAGCTGGTCGCATACTAACCAAAATTGGCCCGACTCGGGCCAATTCGAGTCTTCATTTTTACGCGTTTATAACATATCTACCTCTTTTTAATATTATATATCTATGGCTGTATCCATACTAATATTATAAATGCGAAAGTGTGTCTGTCTGTCTGTCTGTCTGTTACCTCTTCACGCCCAAACCGCTGAACCGATTTTGATGAAATTTGGTATAGGGATACTTTGAGACCCAAGAAAGGACATAGGATACTTTTTATCCCGGAAAAATTACGTTCCGCCGCGATAAACGAATTTTGGTGCAACGGAGTTGCGGGCGTCATCTAGTACTTCTATAGGTACCTACTTACTATACTTCTTTATTAAAGAGGAAAGGTTTGTTTGTTGGCATTGAATAGGCTCCAAAACTACTGGACCGATTTTGGTGAGATTTGGCGCATATATATAGATTAAAGAATAGACCACGGGGAAGGACTTGGGCTACTTTTTATTGCGGCAAAATGTAGATTAGATTGCGCGCACGAAGTCGCGGACAACATCTAGTGTTACAATAAATATTAAATAATACATAATATAGGTCGTAAGATAAGAGTTGGCCTAACGCCTACAACATATTGTAAACATTTTAGGTACGTTGTGTGCTGTCGATGAATTTTTGCATTACGTGATGTAGCACGTCATAATTATTCATAGACAGCACACAACGTAACATTTATATATGTTGCAGCACATAAAACATAAACCAGCACGATACTGATAAATAAGTTTATAATATTTATTTAACAATATTTTACAAGCACAACGTATAAATATTTCTTTATAATCATAAATTAATAGCCTCTTAATTTGTTATATTATTATAAAACATGGTATAGCAATACTGACACATGATAATAATATGTAGCTGCAATTACCTGCAGTAAAATACAAGCAGTATCGCTAGCAACAAGGCAACTCTGGGTCGGGCGTAGTGTGCTTGCGAGTGCGGGCCCATTCGCGCCGCGTACGCAATGGCGTGATGCACGTAGTGTTGTTCATGAACGTTGTGGAACAGGTTGTTATCATAATAGCTGCATAGCTGCAGTTAGCTGCAGTAAAATACAAGCAGTATCGCCAGCAACATGGCAACACTGGGTCGGGCGTATTGTGCGTGCGAGTGCGGGCCCATTCGCGCCGCGTACGCAATGGCGTGATGCACGTAGTGTTGTTCATGAACGTTGTGGAACAGGTTGTTATCATAATAGCTGCATAGCTGCAGTTAGCTGCAGTTATCTGCAGTAAAATACAAGCAGTATCGCCAGCAACATGGCAACACTGGGTCGGGCGTATTGTGCGTGCGAGTGCGGGCCCATTCGCGCCGCGTACGCAATGGCGTGGTGCACGTAGTGTTGTTCATGAACGTTGTGGAACAGGTTGTTATCATAATAGCTGCATAGCTGCAGTTAGCTGCAGTTATCTGCAGTAAAATACAAGCAGTATCGCCAGCAACATGGCAACACTGGGTCGGGCGTATTGTGCGTGCGAGTGCGGGCCCATTCGCGCCGCGTACGCAATGGCGTGGTGCACGTAGTGTTGTTCATGAACGTTGTGGAACAGGTTGTCATCGTTATAGCAACAATGATACCTACATAATAGCTGCAGTTATCTGCAGTAAAATACAAGCAGTATCGCCAGTAAGATGGCAACACTGGGTCGGGCGTATTGTGCGTGCGAGTGCGGGCCCATTCGCGCCGCGTACGCAATGGCGTGGTGCACGTAGTGTTGTTCATGCACACTGTGGAACAGATGGGCGAATGGACCTGAAAATGAAAGTTTATTAATCATTATTTTTGTATTTAAAACATCAAAGATATTCAAGTAGCGTGATCAGCATTTGATTCTCGTTACAAAAATACATATTACAACATGTGACCTTAAGTTTATTATCACAATATCTTATAAAATAATTATTAACGTCGATTCATAATCGCGCGGCCGATACAAAGCAGCGGTCGTCACGTTTAGGTATCCATTGGTACTGTACGAGCGGAGTCGTACATTAACGCTTGTTTAGTATAACCGCTGACCGAACACTTTTCAAACGTTATAAAACTGTGTTAACATAACTATATTTTAATGACAATAAACACTTTGAACGGGTCATTGCTGTCGTCATTCCTTGAGTTCAGATTTACTTTGGACTTAAGAACATCCAACATCAACATCAACATTCCTGTAGGGAAACACCCCTACATATTGGTCCTTCGAGAAACTCAGTGCTGCGGGGGTTGTGTTTGTGCTGTGATTTGCGATCGGTCTGACAGGCCTCCCAGAAGCGGGTCTCACCTGTTGGATTGAGAAGGCGCTCTACGATCACAGTATAGACGCATTTCCAAAGCCCTGATTTGAACTGGAACCTGGAACAAAGTCCACAGGAAGCTCGACGATTGGACGAGAGGAACATTTAAACATCCACGAAAAGCTCAACTAGCTTTCATAAACATCAAGAACATTTTAACATCCACGAAAAGCTCAACAAGCTTTCGTGAACATCAAGAACATCTTCAACATCCACGAAAAGCTCAACTAGCTTTCGTGAATAACTTCAACATCTACGAAAAGCTCAACTAGCTTTCGTAAACATCTTCAACATCTACGAAAAGCTCAACTAGCTTTCGTAAACAACTTCAACATACGCGAAAAGCTAAACTAGCTTTCGTGAACAACAACGTTAACATCTACGAGTAGCTAAACTAGCTATCGTAAACATCAACAACATTTAACTTTTTTCGTCGTACAGTAAATAGCCATCATCATGGAAGCTTTGCTGGAACGTCAACAACACATCATCAACACCGTCGAGAGGATAATTACCAACTTCAAAAAGGATTCTCCTACTCGAAAAACATCAGAGTATCTTCAAACGAGATTGGAGACTCTAAATAACTTGTGGGAAGAGTTTCAGTCGAACAACACTCTGCTTCAGCTAGAGGAAGACAAGTCCGACAAATACTTCACCACTAAACGCTTTCAACACCTGGAGCAACTCTACAAGAATGGAGTTCAACTTATTCAACAAACAACTCCAGTTGTTAAACCAACAAACGACAACAACTCTGAGAAGATAGAAGTCACAGATGAGCCTACACTTGGAACATCGGGAACTAACAAGGGAACGCCGTCGCGTACCGATGAACTACTGAGTCAGCAGCGAACAAACTTCCGAGCTCTGACTCGAGTAGTTAAGAACATTGACTTCTGCTCGCTATCAGAACGTTGGGAAATTGAAGACAAACTACAGATGCTTCAATTCCGCTGGGGAGCCATCGACCAACTACATTGGCAGATAGACAACTTGTTGGAAGGGGCTGACAAGAAATATGAAAAGGTTTTCTGTGAACACGAAGAGATTTACGAGAAAACAAAATCGTGTCTTCACAGAAAGCTCAACAACGTTAAACATCAACAAGAATCCACACCACATCTGGAACTACCAGTATTTACTGGCAACTACGCCAATTGGCCAGCCTTCGCGGATCTCTACCGGGAGGCTATACATAACAATCCTTCCCTTAACAAATGCCAAAAGATGCAACATCTCAAGGGAAAACTCAAGGGCGAGGCCGAGCGGCTCGTCCAACATTTGAACATTTCGACTGATAATTATGACGCTTGCTGGGAGATTCTGAATCATCGATACAACAACAAGCAACTTCTTTTCACAAAGCTCATGCAAACCTTCATGAACCAGCCGACGCTGCAACAACATACTGCCTACGAGATCAAGCGACTTCATGATGTCAGTCTGGAGACCGTTCATGCCATACATAACCTGGGCGTCGTCACATCAACGTGGGATCCCATTCTCGTACACATTATCACAGACAAGATGGATTCTGAAACATACGCAGCATACATGGATGCCAGAACAAACAAACGCGATCTTCCTTCTTTCGACGAATTAATTTCAATTCTCGAAAGTAAATTCACCGCATTGGAGCCATTGAACAGGAAAAATCGGCAGAACAAACCTAGTCCCACACCTGCAAAGGAAAATGAACATACGAACAAAGAGAACATACGCGACTTAAGGTTCAAGATCGCAAAAACATACAAGTCGTACGCTGAACGCATATGCCCACTATGCAAGAAAAATAATCATGTTTTAATATCATGCCAAAGGTTTTTGAACATGTCACCGGATGCAAAAATAAATACAATCAAAACATTAACATTATGCAAAAATTGTTTGTTTTATCACAAAGAAAATTGCATTTCGAAAAACAAGTGCAAAATATGCAACAATGCACATCATACAATTTTGCACGACGCGTTGGCTGACGCAAATGGAACGCAGCAAAATACAATGACCGCTCCAAATACTTTGCCCCGAAAATCCAATCACGTGTCCGGATATTATGATGAAGTATTACTATCAACAGTCGAATTAAAGGTACAGGCCAGAGATGGAAGCTACATCACTATGAGATGTCTTTTAGACCAAGGATCGCAGATCAACCTGATTACGGAATCCGCTGCTCAACGATTACAACTACAGAGATGCAACCAGAGCTCATCTGTATTTGGGGTTGGTACCAACGCAACACAAAGCAACGGAGCCATACAACTAGTCTGCGCATCGCGTTACGACGACTACAACTTCATCACAAACGCTTTAGTCATGCCCAAAGTAATTGGAAATTTACCGAACTTTACGTTCGAGAAACCATCGTGGCCACATATACAAAACATTAACTTAGCGGATCCGGACTACAACATCTCGAAGCCGATCGACGTGCTATTAGACGCCAAGATCTTTGCCGAAATATTAATGGATGGAATTTTGAGGGGTCCGTCTAATACACCGATCGCACAACAGACAAAATTAGGATGGGTATTAGTCGGCAACATGAAAAACTTCAACTGCTATGCGGTCACTAACAACATCAGCGAAATTTCACAATACTGGGAGATGGAGGAAATAACATCAACCAACGCAAACATGACGTCAGCCGAAGAGTATTGTGAAACACTCTACCAACAAACAACAACCCGACAGCCTGATGGACGTTATGAAGTTAGGCTGCCGATGAAACATGACTATGAGCATCATCTTAGTCCATCCAAACCGCAGGCGATCACGCAGTTCAAACAGCTGGAAAAAAGATTTTCAAAAAATGAACAACTGGCCGAAAACTACAAGTCATTCATTGACGAATACCTACGATTAGGTCACATGAAACTCTGCATCAGCAAGAGCGAGCCCAGCTGTTATCTTCCTCATCACGGCGTCATAAGATTAGAGTCGCAGACAACAAAACTAAGAACAGTATTTAACGCTTCGCTCAAATTAAAATCGGGCGTAAGCTTAAACGATTTAATGGAATGCGGCCCTAACCTACAACGAGATCTACAAAGTATCATATTACTTTGGAGAACGTATCGATATGTCTACACTGCGGACATAGAGAAATTTTATAGACAAATTTGGGTGAAAGAGGAAGATCAACATCTCCAAAAAATAGTATGGCGTGACGCACCTACCTACGACATACAGGATTATCAACTATGTACAGTGACGTACGGAACTAAAGCAGCTCCGTATTTAGCTATGCGAACAATAAAACAGCTGACTCAAGATGATGGTCACATGTACCCATCAGCTGTAAACATCATCAACAACCAGCTGTATGTCGATGACCTTTTGGGCGGCAATAACAACCTGGAAAATGCTATACAAGAACAAAAACAAATATACAATCTTCTGCTCGGTGGCGGCTTTAAGTTACGAAAGTGGGCTAGTAACGACGCGAAGCTCCTACAACATTTTTCGGAAGATTTAATTAACCAAAACATGTACGACTTCAAACATGCTGAAACAAACAAAACACTTGGATTATCGTGGAACCCGCGCACGGATCAGTTTACATTTGCGTGCGAAAAACTGGCGGGCGATAAGTCCGGATCTGTAACAAAGCGAACATTATTATCAAATCTCTCAAAGATATTTGATCCCCTTGGTTGGTTGTCTCCTATATCAATCAAGGGAAAAATTATATTCCAAAAGGTGTGGAAAAATAATTTATCCTGGGACGAAAACATTCCTCAAGATATTTATCAAGAATGGGATATATTGAGACAAGATCTACACAACATTAACAAAATTAAAATTCCACGATGGATAGGCGACATAGACAAGCCCATCGAACTCCATGGATTCTGTGACGCATCGGAGTTGGCATACGGCTGCGTCATATATTGCAAATCCCTGGATACAAACGGACAAACAGTCATACAGCTGATCGCGGGAAAAACAAAGTTAGCACCTTTACGTAAACATACGTCACTGCCCCGACTGGAATTATGCAGTGCGTTGTTGTTGTCCAGACTTATGAAAAAAGTCATAGACTCAACAAACATACAGACAAGACCAACAAAATTATATGGATGGACTGACTCAATGGTCGTATTAGGGTGGCTACAAGGTGACATAGGACGGTGGAAAGCATTCGTTGCTAACCGCGTAGCCGAAATACTGAGCATCATGCCATCGACATCTTGGAGACACGTGAAGTCAGGAGAGAATGCCGCAGACTGCGCATCCAGAGGTCTTCTACCATCTCAACTTCTGACGCACTCTCTTTGGTGGGAAGGCCCAAAATGGTTGAAAGAACCCATCACAGAACAACTCATAGAAATAGACAAATGTCATCTGGAAGAGAAAAAGAAAAAGGTCTTTGTCACTAACATAATTAATGAAACAACATTTATTGAGGAACTTCTAAAACGTTATAGCTCTATGGAGAGAATCACTCGCATTTTAGCTTGGGTGTCTCGTTTCATTCATAACCTACGACACCGTCGCAACAAACAATTAACATTGGATTTAAACTTGAATGAAATACGAAGCGCTCACAACATAATAATAAAGGCTGTGCAAGCGAAATATTACATACGGGATATAGAACAATTAAAACATATGGGTCGAGTACATCGGAAAAGTCAGCTGTTGTGCCTCAATCCATGGATTGATGATGAAGGAATTTTGCGTGTAGGAGGCCGACTGGGACTTTCCAACTTAAACTATCAACGCAAGTATCCCATCATACTGCCTAACAACGACAGGTTGAGTGCATTAATTATTGAATGGGCCCACGATATAACATTACACGGCGGAGCAAGGCTAACGTTAACATACATACGAACGAGATACTGGATGATTGGGGGAATGAGCGCTGTAAAACGACAACTTTTAAGATGCATCAAGTGTTTACGCTTCAAGGCCTCAAACAGAAGTCAACTGATGGCAGACCTGCCACAAGCTCGAGTCACACCATCACGACCGTTCACAAACACTGGAGTAGATTTTGCTGGACCAGTCGATGTGAAGTCAAATAAAGGCAGGGGAATATCCACATCAAAGGGTTACATCGCTATTTTTATTTGCATGGCTACAAAGGCCATCCACCTGGAGCTGGTCTCTGACTTGAGCTCTGTAACATTTTTAGCCGCTTTCAAGCGTTTGTGTGCTCGCCGAGGAACGCTAAGACACATGTACAGCGACTGTGGCACAAATTTTGTCGGCGCAGCAAGAAGTTTACAACACGAACATGAAAAGGCTGTACAACAATACTTTAACACTGAAGTATTAAACAACTTGATATACCACGGAGTGGAGTGGCACTTCAACGCTCCATCCTGGCCAACCGCAGGTGGTCTATGGGAGGCTGCTGTTCGTCGCATGAAACATCACTTAAGACGCGTCCTTGGGGAACAGAAGCTAACTTACGAAGAGTTTTCCACTCTATTAACTCAGATCGAGGCTTGCCTCAACTCCAGGCCCTTAGTGGCTTTAACAGATAGCACGGAAGATCTCGAGTACTTAACACCAGGTCACTTCCTGATAGGAGACCAAACTCTTGCCCCTCCCATGTCACAAGAGGTAGAAGACATTAGCTTGGGCACAAGGTGGAAGCTTGTGGAAAAAATGCACAAGGACTTTTGGAACCAATGGTCAATGGAATACCTACAAACTCTTCAAACAAGAAGCAAATGGCACTATGCTAGCAAGGACATTCAAGTCGGTGACTGCGTCATTGTCAAGGAAGATCACATTCCTCCCGCTCGTTGGCTAATGGGAAGAATTACACAAACTCACCCCGGGAATGATGGTCACGTACGCGTGGTCACGCTGAAAACAAAGAACAATGACAGCATCAAACGTCCCATCAACAAATTGATTTTACTTCCGATTGAACAAGACTCTCCGCCACCGCAACAAGAACGGAAACAGGAACCTGAAGAAAAAGCGGATGAAAACAATAAAAAACAAAATCCCAGAAGATTTACAAGACGAAACGTTATGCTAACGTTACTTAGCGTTCTGTTTCTACTCTCGCCGACAAGAGGAGAAACCAACACGCCCACCACAGATGGCAGTATTAAGCTTTTACCACTTAATCAACCTCTGTATTTCGATAAGGTGGCAAACATGCGGACCATACAAGATGAATGGAAGATTATCATCTACTACAACTTAACAACATACTGGCTCGCCACAAAACATATTCAATATCACATCGACCTACTAAACGACTTGTGCAAGGACGAGCCCGTCTTCAAAACGATGACGAGTCAGCTGCAACATGAAGTTAATGAACTACAACATTGTAACATATTGTTAAAAACGGAACATGGCAGACGCGCTAAACGTGGATTAGTAGACGGAGTGGGATACGTCGCTAACTCTCTGTTTGGAATACTGGATGAACGATTTGCTACACAATACCACGATGACATCGAAAAAATACAAGAAGACGAGAAACATCTGTTAAGCTTGTACAAACAACACACTTCGATCATCGAGAGCGAGTACAACATTATTAAGAGAAACTAAGAAATTATGGTAGATCAGTTCGCCAGCATCAGCAAACAAATGGCTCATCTCAACAACCTAATAACCAACGAGCATGCGAAATCCATCTACATTACGGCTACCATTTTAACAGCTAACTTGATCGTGGATAAATTGCAAAGATTGCAACAACAACTTTTAGATTTGGTTACGGACGTACGCAGTGGACGCATGGACATACATTTGCTACAGCCAGAGGAATTTATCAACCAGCTAAACATCATCAAGGCTCAAATTCCCGTCGACGTAACACTACCTTTCCTCAGCAGTCAAGAAAACTGCATACAAGAAATGTACAAACTATCAAGAGTGCATGTACGACTGAAGGATTTTTTGATCTTCGAAGTCAAGCTGCCTCTTACTAACACCGAGCCTTTCGAATTGAATCGTGTTATACCTATACCGAGGATCTACAACGAAACTACATTACGTATAACACCGACAGCTGAGTATTCAGCAATAAACCTCAAAAGGGACATGATTGTGCCTATAACAGAAAACGATGTGCATAAGAACTGCATATCGTTCAACGAAAACAATTTATTATGTTGGCTCAACCTACCTACATATAAAACAACAAAGGAGCTATCAACGTTATGTGAGGCGAACGTAATAAACAATAGAAACATAACAAACTGCGGCACTGTGTCATCGGGTTGCAGCGACGACTGGATCATGTTACACGGCCGGCACGCGTGGCTGTACACCTGTTGTCGGGAGTGTGCTGTGCGCATTTTTTGCCCAGACACTAACATTATGACAAAAACATTAACTTCTACTGGGATACTGAGGATGGAGCCGGGCTGCATGTTAAAAGGAGACAACGTCATCATCCATTCTGCAAGAACATTTCGCACACAGTTAAATGTCAACAACTTACAAGAGCTGCAGATACCAGAATCGGAGACGAACATCTTGCTGAAGAGCATGAACTTTACTTTAACTCCTGAGAACCATACCTACGACTACATCAGCCTGCAGAGTCAAATCGAGGCAGTGAAGAATAATCAGGAGAACATGAACATCCACAACTTATCGCACTACATGCACCATTACACCAGTTATGGATGTATAGGCCTACTCAGCACAATTCTAGGCCTAGTCTGCTTGTACCGTGGAGTAAAAAGGCGCCTCCATGGGAACAGAGTCGCAGACCAACGGCAGGACGTGGAAATGCAGGGCGCGAGCGTGCGGAACCCCATCACCGAGGACGGGTCCCCAGCGGCGCGGGCAGCGGCGCAGCGGTCGCGACGCATGGTCAACAGGCAAACATCGCCGTAGTTCTCTACTACAAACTTATAGGACATTTAACTATTTAATTTTAAACTTTTTACTTTTATTTAACTTTATACTTTTTACTTTTATTAACTTTATTTACAAATATTTTTAACTTAATAACCTTTAACATATTTTATTTACATTGTTAATTTTTTCTCTTTTTTTGTGTTTCGGCAGCATGTACGAGCGGAGTCGTACATTAACGCTTGTTTAGTATAACCGCTGACCGAACACTTTTCAAACGTTATAAAACTGTGTTAACATAACTATATTTTAATGACAATAAACACTTTGAACGGGTCATTGCTGTCGTCATTCCTTGAGTTCAGATTTACTTTGGACTTAAGAACATCCAACATCAACATCAACATTCCTGTAGGGAAACACCCCTACAGGTACTGTGATTATTTAAGTAATGTTATAACTTATAACCTAATATTGGGTAAAACATTTCACTCGGGTAAAAAGCTTTCTCCCGCGGCTCCACCCGCGTAAATATAGTACCTATCGGGATTCCACTGGAATACTGTACTTCTTCGGTTTAAAAAGTAGCCTATGTTTTAATCCAGAGCCTAAACTACCATACCATTTTTTTTAATTTCATCAAAACCCGTTCAGTAGTTTTTGTGTGAAAGGATTAACACATATACCTACTATATAATAATATCTATAATAATATAATATCTATGGACGCTTCACACCACGTCAATCTGATCCCGTGGTAAGTTCTCGAAGAATTTGTGTTACGGGTACCAGACAACGGAAATATGTTTAATACTTTTTATACTATACACATATTTAAGATTTTTATTATATTATACACATATTTAATACACACCCATGACCCAGGAACACAGAAAAACTTTTTGTTCCTTCGGCGGGATTTGAACCCGCGACCCCCGGCTTGAGCACCACATGCTCAACCAACTGAGCCACAGAGGTCGTCAACTATGTACTGTTTATTACCAAAAAAGTATTGTGTACCCGTGCTTAACAGCTAGCGTACTATAACTTGGTTAACCTCACCTTTAGCGTATACAACAACGTCCCCCCCGCCATGGCTGTTCTCGTCTAGCGGCACAGCCGCGATCTGCTCGTACAGGTAATCGGCAGTGTCATCCGCGCTGGGGTCCCTGCGGACCGCGGTGTTGTTGACCACTGTGTAGTGTACGGACCCCGGACCGCCGGTGCCATAGGCGAGGGTGGTGTAGTTCTTGTGGTCGTACGGTGAGGGGCCGATTACTCCTGAAAAAATGGAGAAAAGGTATATAATGAATATATTATTATCGCTCTTTATATATTATAACGCCCGTCATTGTCAAGTAGTAAGAGCTGATGATGATGAATCATAGGTAAGAACACTATCGATCATGTCATTTTATCAAACTAAAAAAATAACTAAATCAAAATCTGTTATCCGTTTGGGAGCTCACACACACACACGTACGCCACACGCACGCACATAGATACGTCAAATTTATAAATAACACCCCTGCAGTATTCGTCGGAGGTTAAAACATCTATAATTGTCAACTACTATCCGGCTTATTTCTAAGAAAGAAATAAGCCGGACTAGGAATTATGACATTGATTAAACGCGAGGTCTGTCAGACCGATCGCACTATCTACGTATGCCACAGACATATATTGTGGTGGACCAATTAGCGCCACGATTTATACGTGGTAGAGCCATGCTTCGGCACGAATGGGCCGGCTCGACCGGAGAAATACCACGGGCTCACAGAAAACCGGCGTGAAACAGCGTTTGCGCTGTGTTTCGCCGAGTGAGTGAGTTTACCGGAGGCCCAATCCCCTACCCTATTCCCTTCCCTACCCTCCCCTATTACCCTATTCCCTCTGAAAAGGCCGGCAACGCACTTGCAGCTCTTCTGATGCTGCGAGTGTCCATGGGCGACGGAAGTTGCTTTCCATCAGGTGACCCGTTTGCTCGTTTGCCCCCATATTACATAAAAAAAAAAAAAAAAAAACGATCCTGAATCGCGCTGTCGAAGATTTCACAGTTCGACGATATAATATACAACATTTGAAATGCTTAGTGTGTGGGCTTTGGCCTAACCGAACCTGCCATCTCGCTCGGTCGGAGATCTGGCGTATTCAACCGGTTCGTAGTCTCACGCCGGGCCATGGGCGGGGAACTACGGTCAGGGGCTTTGCCCCTCTACGTGGGGTGATTTTGGGATGACGCGTCCAGTACTAGTACTGGGCGCAAAAGTCAAGTTTTAGGGGAAGACCCCCCGCGGCAGAACGCGGGGGAAACCCATGGCGAGCGAAAAATGGAAAATACAAATTCGCCAACCAAGCACGACCAAGGACCCGGCGGTCGGCTCCAAACGACGCGTGGAGGTCCCGACCTGGAGGCAGAGAAACGTGTTTGGGTCCACTCCCTCACGCGCACCGTTTGCCGAACCGTGGACTCGAGCGACCTGGGGAAAGGGTGAGAGTATAAACTTCCGGGCCCCAGCCCGTTTGTATAGCGGGGTGGAAGGTACGCCACGGAGGCGACGGGGTGGCAAGAGGGCTGCCACTCCAATAGGCCCCAGGCGAATAGTAGAAAAGTTGCACCGGTAGGTTTTAATGTGTTTTGCAAAATTTTTTTTCTACTGGTGTATCAACTATCCTCACAATATTATTTATACTCTGCGCTACTGCTGTACTCACCGAAGATGTCCGAGCCGCGGTCGGGGTAGCCGGCGATGCTGAGCGTGTGCGTGTGGTCGGCGGTGAGCACGACCAACGTCTCGGTGGGGTCCGTCAGACCCAGGGCGGCTGCTACGGCGTCGTCGAGCGCGGCGGCCTCGGAAACGGCGGTGCGCGCGCGCCCTCGGTGGTGCGCCATGTCGATGTTGCCGCCTTCCACCTAGAAATTATTATATTTTAAGTTAAATCGGGGGCCGTCACAATAATTAGGTAAAGTCCTTTAAACTTCTTAAAATTCTTCTTATTTCATTTTGGGTTTGGACGTCTATTTGGACGTATAGTTCCCCCTCAATCTTCATACACCCTTGAGATCTAATATTATAGAGTCAATTAAGATTCAAATACTTTTGAGTATCCAAATAGGTATCTGATGTAATCTATACTAATATAATAAAGAGGAAAGGTTTGTTTGTTTGTATTAGTGATGTAACGAATGTCTTTTTTTTAGCATTCGCGGCGAATGCGAATGCGAATATCTGCTACCGACATTCGCGAACGCGAATGCGAATATACAGTTTTTGTTCATATTTGGCGCCAATTTGTCTATGGCTTGGCGGCAGTCGCGTTCGGATAAGGTTCGTTACGTTCGTATCTTCCGAGTAGGCAGAGTTAATACGAACTCATCTATGATCTAAATAATTAAACACGTTTTTAAGTTATTACCATCAAGAAGAATCCATTAGGGTTTTTCCTCAGCACCCTGATGGCGGCCTCGGTCATGTTGACCAGGGACGGCATCTCGTCGGCCGCCATGGTCTTCTCGTGCTCGTACTTGAGGTGGGAGTTCGAGAATATACCTGGAGAATACAACAAATAATACTTATACTGCAGGTAGAGGTTTGATAATACGAGTGGACGTTCTTTACGGTAGTTTGGTAGGTACTGGCACAGAAGTAAAAGACATGTTAAGCTCAATAGGTTTACCTAAGTACATTACCTTTACTTAAAATCTTAGTTACTGGTAAAATGTTGAAATGGTCAACAGTAGTTGCCATACCTACACCATACGGTCAATCGTCGATCGATTGTATCAGTTCGACTGGACAAAGTCCGTATTATTGACGTAAACAGTAGGTTTAGAGTTTAGACCAAAGACAGACCCGTGGTCCTCAAATTATTGCTAATTCACGGATTTCGCTGGGTGCTATTTAATGTCAAATTTTACTTATAAATTTAATGGCTGTGTTTGGCAGAAAAAAGCACCAAGAAAAAAGCGTAAGCAAAAAGGCGATCGCTAAGCCTTACGGTATTGAAGTTATCTGTTTTTTTTTTCAGCGCTTAATAGCTCCGAACGCTTTTTTCCGCCGAACACAGTCATTAACAAATTATGAACTATTATTATAGAATGTATATATTTTTATAACAGTTTTAACAAGCAAAACTGGTCTCGTGCTCCGCCCATTCGTCGGTTTAGTTCAAGTTCCAACCGAACCTTTGAACAAAAGTTAAACTATCATAATATTATAGCTCTACTTTTTCATAAAAACCCTTTCAACTTTCATGGTTAAGATTTTCATTACTTATTTTTTTTTAAATAATAAATAATAGTAATAATAATAAAAAATAAAAAGTTACATTCCGATACCGGGAATCGAACCCGAGCCTCCTGGGTGAGAGCCAGGTATCCTAGCCACTAGACCATATCGGAGATACACGATAAAACCAAATTACAGTATGTTATATACAAATATATATTATAAAATAAATATTATACATAATAATTATATTATCATCCGCGTACTGCCCACGCCAATCGTCGTATCTAACAAGCTGAATTGATCCTTATGTACTACACCATAGACGTATATTATAGACGAGGCATGTTGAGGCGAAAAGTGTCTCCAGTTAAATGGCCCCAATTTTAAAACTTTTTGGGTCCATTTTGAAATTCGAAGTATGGTGAAAACAAGATGGCTGACATTTGAGTTATGGTGAAAACCAAGATGGCGTAACTTTTTCTCGTATGAATGTTTTTTCTGCTAAATGTACGTGATAGCCTATCTTGAGTTGAAATCTTTGTACTACACGCTAAAGTCGACGCTCACCCAGCAAATAGTCAGTTTCGTCATAATCAACGTTTCTCAGTTGTCCGTAGTTCTCCACTACCCTGTATTTCAGTCCCCTGGCCTTCTTATCGTCTCGATACTGCTGCATGAGGTCCCTGCCGTCTTTCCGGGAACAGCCCCAAGAGCTGATGGGGTCCGATGGGGTTCCGGTCGCGTTGGGGACGAGGCCCTGACGACCACCGCCCATTATCACCTGGAAGCAATGAAATATAATAGGTATATATTATAATTATTTAATTAGCAACAATGAAGGAACTCTACCTACGTACCTCACACTACTTATATATATTATGTCACCGTAAAATTGTAAAAACCGTTAGATTGTAATATAACTAGTGAAATTATAAAATTTTGATAGACTTTGGAGGCGAATATGCTACCTATAATTTCACACACTATTTTTCGTTAGATTATAATATTATATAGTTATGAATCTTTTGACATATTTTTACAATCTCGTTAGTTATTTTACTAAAATGACTAACGAGATTATAAAAAAATGTCAAAACATTTATAACTTTATATTAATTATAATCTAACAAAAAATAGTGTGTGAAATTATAGGCAGCATATTCGCCTACAAATTCTATCAAAATTTTATAATTTCACTAGGTTTATTACCATCTAACGGTTTTTACAATTTTACGGTGACATATACAATAATTTAAATTATTATAATAGTTTAGTCATCTTATACATGTATAATAAAGACTCATTATATTAATTATTATTTAAATAAGATTCATGTACCTAATCTTTTAAATCGAGGTTAGATATCGTAATTATTTTGCTTGAATCTGGGTAATGTTATTATGATAAGCTTTTTCCGGCGGTTCTGCCCGCATAAATATAGTATCAGGGGGGCAATTCTGCTAAATAAAACCTGCATTAATACAATTACAATCCAGTCCCGACACGCTTACACTCTCAAAAGGTGTTTTTATGAAGTTAAACCAACGTGAAACGCGCTCTGATTGGTTGAAACGGCATAAAATCCGTTCACGGTAACATGTCACTACATTTACAAAACTAAGGAAGTAAAATGAAAGTCTACTTAAATACGAGAATTAAGGTTTAGGTATGTGGTATCCGACGGGAATAGTGTACTTTATCGGGATGAACAGTACGTTGCCTAAGTATGTTTTAATCTAGAGCCTAAACTACTACCATACCAAAGTTCATCGATATACGTTCAGTAGTTTCTGCGTGTTTCGAGTAACAATAACACCCATCCATCCATCCACGCAAACTTTCACATGTATAATAGCAGTAGGATTATCTGTTTTATGCTGTCTAGACTCTAGTCTAGACGATGTAGTTTAATGGTAGAATTACTTATAACACTCATTATTATATTTCAAGTTTTTGAGACTTATTAGTATTGTATGTTGACAATGCTAAGGCTGACTCCACATTAGGTGTGCGCTTTTCTCGGGCGTTTGAGCAACCTGCAACGTTCACGCAGCGATTTGCCGGAGTGTGGCGTGTGTGCAGCGTGCACGCGGCGCGCACCACACACTGGAAAATCGCGACGCACAAACGCCCCAGAAACGCGTACGCCAAATGTTGGGGAGGCCTAAATGCTTAGATTTTGTTTACTGCGTAAGCCCCCGTCCAGGCTAATTATTCCGCTCGCAATTTAGCATTTACCGCCTCGCTGTGAGCGTACATCGGCGTGGGCTTGCGGCTTGCCTCATGCACGTCGTGGTCACTACGCCTGTGACGTTACAGCTGTGTCACTGATTACTCACGTGTAGGTCTCTCCCGGGCCAGTCCTCCACCATCTGCAGCGCGATGTCCTTGCAGTTGTGGTGCGGCACGGCGGCGTCACACTCCCACTGCCGCGCCGCACTGTGGGCGTACACCGGCGCGGGCGTGGCGTGCGTCACGCGCATCGTGGTCACGAAACCTAAGTCATGTCATGAGCCATGAGTTTTCGCAAACCTAAGTCATGTCATGAGCATCCACTATGTAACATACGTCACCAATATACGTGTGACCTATTTTGCTCAGCAAAATGAATGTGGACATTCACCGTAGGGCTGGTTCATAAGCGTGCGATAGAAAGAGCAATGTTGAGGGTAAGTATCTCTGGTGGATAAAATAGTAATGACGTTATTCACCAGAGAACTAAAGTCACTGACATTGCTCAACGAATTAGCACGCTGAAGTGGAAGTGGGCCGGCCATGTCTGCAGACGGACAGACAATCGATGAAGCAGACAAGAATTAGAGTGGCGACCACGCTTAGGTAAACGTAGTGTAGGACGTCCTGCAGCACGAAGAAGGTAGCTGGCAGTGGATGGATGAGGGCTGCCCAAGATCGGAATGGTTGGCGCTCATTGGGGGAGGCCTACGTTCAGCAGTGGACGACGATAGACAGATGATGATGATGAACGAATGTAAGGGTCAGTTTACACCTCGACGATACGCTACATAATTGAGATAACTATTTAAAATTCAACAAATTCACTAGGTACATAAAAATTTTAGATACAAGTTTCATAATATGACAGCCATACACTGCATATGCGTTGTGCAGCGTGGTGCAACATGACATTCGAACACTTTTATGAAACGTGTATCTTCTGTAACGAATAAAGTTCAATTTCGAATAGTTTCGGTGTGAATTGATCTCGCTAGCAACTTCCGTTGGTGTTATCATCGCAGCACAGAGAACATGTAGCGTCGCCAGTTACTCGTCAATAGGCAAGCGGACTGATTTTTTTTTATTGCATTAATGAATAGTACTCTTAAATACGAGTAACTTCTCAGAAGAAACTGTATATCAAAAGTCAATATTTTCAAAGGTACAGCGATTTGTATACAAAATTTCGCGAGTCTTTATACCAAAAATTTTTTTATTTTTTTGCGAAATTGGTAAACAAAACCTACATCATTAGTTTACTCACATCATATACAAAAACATTCATTATGGTAAGTATGAACTTAAACGCACAAATATCGGAGATATTTACAAATATATTCCTGCGGCCATATACTTCATATTATACTACTTCATACTACTTCATATACAAGTGACGTCATTTTTAGGTCGACTTTAGTATGGAGCATTTTTAGGAGGCTCGCGAAATTTTTTATACAAATCGCTGCACCTTTGAAAATATTGACTTTTGATATACGGTTTCTTCTGAGAAGTTACTCATATTTAAGGTGGTTCGTTTCCTATACAAAAAAACAATGGACATTATTTAGGTAATTTCATACTATTACTACATAAATTTATATGCACATCTGTTTATTCTGCAATACAATTGTCGCATAATATATTTAAAATACTTTATTTCACACAGAAGTCACATTTTTATTGAATTTTAGACAAAAAGTGACATTTGTAACTTATGTCACTTTTTGTCTAAAATTCAATAAAAATGTGACTTCTGTGTGAAATAAAGTATTTTAAATATATTTTGCGACAATTGTATTGTAGAATAAACAGATGTGCATATAAATTTATGTAGTAATAGTATGAAATTACCTAAATAATGTCCATTGTTTTTTTTGTATGGGAAACGAACCACCTTAAGAGTACTATTCATTTATGCAATAAAAAAAAATAGTCCGATTGCCTATTGTGGAGAGCGTGTCAACTAATAGAGACGATAGTAAATTATGATTGACTATAGCTTCTTCCCGCGACTCCGCCCGCGTAGGTATTCATACAGAATTAGTACTGGAATAGGTACTTTTTCGAGATAAAAGTAGCATAAGTGTTAATCCAATACTTAAATTACTACCATACCAAATTTAGTAGTTTTCGCTTGAAAGAGTAACAAACCCATCCATCCATCCTCACTAACTTTTAAATTTATAATATGTAGTAGTAGGATTTTTATATAGCTGTTTCCCGCGGCTCCACCCGCCTAAATATACCTACTATCAAGTATTCCGCGAGAACTATTATTATTTTTAAACAAAAAATTAAACCGACTTCCAAAGTAAAAATACAC
Organism: Glaucopsyche alexis; assembly: GCA_905404095.1. Lineage (NCBI taxonomy): Eukaryota > Metazoa > Arthropoda > Insecta > Lepidoptera > Lycaenidae > Glaucopsyche > Glaucopsyche alexis. The sequence goes on from FR990060.1 coordinate 3,247,291, forward strand.
AAAAAAGTATGAAATAAAACTTATTTTATAAATAATTCCCCTTTTAAATTTGTCTATTTCTCTACTTAATCTTCTTAATTTTGAAGTCGCTACCAGCCCAAACGATATCCTACAGTATTTTTAACCCCCGACGCAAAAAGAGGGGTGTTATAAGTTTGACGTGTCTGTCTGTCTGTCTGTCTGTCTGTCTGTCTGTCGGTCTGTCTGTCTGTCTGTCTGTCTGTCTGTCTGTGGGTGTGTCTGTCTGTCTGTCTGTGGCATCATAGCTCCGGAACGGATGAAGCGATTTCAATTTAGTTTCTTTTATATTAAAGGTGACTTACATGCGAGTGTTCTTAGACATGTTTGATGAAAATCGGTTGAGCCGTTTAAAAGTTGTGGGGGGTGAAAGCGGGGAAGAAAATCCGAATGTGCAAATATACTTGAGTAAGGTCTCAAATGAAAGCGCACTGAAAGAGAATATTGATGACTTAGTCGACAGTGTTCGTAGCTTCGTTTGATGAGAAATTTGGTGGTGGGAAGATCAGCCGTTTGAAGATGATCAGCTCTTTTCTAGTTGATGAGGGGATCTGACTAACTTTCCAATGTCCGATCGATTCAAAATTTGGTACTGTGTTACTTCAACGATATTCAAAGAACATGCTAATGTAACCATGACCTGATCAGCCGTTTGAAGATGATCAGCTCTTTTCTAGTTGATGAGGGGATCTGACTAACTTTCTTATGTCCGATCGATTCGAAATTTGGTACCGTGTTGTTTCAACGATATTTAAAGAACATGGTAAGGTAACCATGACCTGATTAGCCGTTTGAAGATCATCTTTTCTTTATTAGTTGATGAGGGATCGTCCACATGTCCTATCGATTCGAAATTTGGTACCATGTTACTTCAATGACGTTGAAAGTAAAAAATAATAATGAAAAAAAAAATACTTTAAAAAGGATAAAATAAAAGTAAAATTAAAAATTTTAAAAACCCCCCGACACAAAAAATAAACTCTAAAAAATAATAAATAATATTTTAAACCTATTATAATTATATTATCACATATAATATTAAATAAGTTGAAATAATTTTATTTTCCAATCGTCGTCTCGTCGGGGGACCGCTATGTGAAAAAAACACGTGTAGTCGCAGAATGAACAAAAGAATTTACTCCGAAAAAAATTTGCTCATACCTACTTAAATGTAATTCGTAATAATTAATTAGCTGTTGTTGTAAAAATACTTTATAAACTTTAGCGGTCCCCCGACGAGGCGACGATTGGAAAATAAAATTATTTCAACTTACTTAATATTATATGTGATAATATAATTATAATAGGTTTAAAATATTATTTATTATTTTTTAGAGTTTATTTTTTGTGTCGGGGGGTTTTTAAAATTTTTAATTTTACTTTTTATAGAACTTACGTTCATATTTGCTGGTACCGACTTCAAAATTAAGAAGATTAAGTAGAGAAATAGACAAATTTAAAAGGGGAATTATTTATAAAATAAGTTTTATTTCATACTTTTTTGTGTATTTTTACTTTGGAAGTCGGTTTAATTCTTGTTTAAAAATAATAATTTCACCCTTTTTAGTGATATATCTTGTTAAGTTAATACGTCTTAAAACGTCTAAAATAAACGATCGAATGTATAACTGAATACGCGCCAAGCTTCCATTAGGTATTGTTATTAAGATGATGATGATGATTACTGTAAGTTACAAAGTGGCATAGGTATGCTTTGCAGTTCTTTAAACAATTCCGAAATTTCCTAACGCATATCTTTAAAGACTGAGGAGTTCTGTTCAGTGCTTTTTGGATTCAGGGTATACCTTGGTACAACGTCTTATTCTTTGGTAGCATATGCTTGTGTTACAGTAAAAGTCAAAATTTACTATATGTGTCGATATAAATTTCGAGGAGTTCCCTCGATTCCTCATGGATCGCATCATCACGTTTCCACTTTAGTGACTAAAGGACCAATTCCGAATTAAACCCTTTAGAACAACAAAATAATTTTGCAAATAGGTCCATAAACGGCAGAGTAATGTTCAAAGATCTCCGTGTTAGTGTAAAATACTATGAGAAGTACCTTTTATATCATCATAATGTGATGATGTATGCTGTGATAGTGGTGGTGATGATGATGATTACTCTAATTGACAAAGTGGCATATGCATGCAGTTCTTTAAACAACGCCAAAATCCCCAAACATGTATCTATAAGGAGTCAGGAGTTCTGTTCTGTACTTTTGGATCCAGGGTATACCTTGGAGCAAAATCTTACTTTTTGGTAGCATATGCTTGGACTACTTCAGAAAAAGTCGAAATCACCATATTATGTGTCCATATAAATTTTGAGGACTTCCCTCGTTTCCTCATGGATCCCATCATCAGGTCACCAATATTCTGAAAATGGGACCAACTTCGGATTATACCTTTTACATCAAAATTTAAACTTATCCGGACATTTCCGGAGATGTTTTTAATGGTAATTAGGAGAAAAATACTTAATTTATCAACTATACGAATAATTATAGCCCGATCTATCCCGATACATAAACATAAACCCCAGTAAAGAAAAAAACTAAGAAAATCACTGTATGAAAAAGGAGTTCTGTTATTATACAAATATATTTCAAGTTTATTACTTTATTATAACTTTAATAATGTACATTGTAAGTTTCTTACCTGCACTAACAGAATCCATCACTTTCAAATCATAAAATATATATAAACACTTTTAAAAACTGTTTAAAGTTTCAAAGTTTTAGTAGCGCCGAGAATAGATACATACACTTGATGCAACGTTACAATTCCGACTGACGGTACGGGTGCGGGGTGAGCGATGGCGGGGGTGGGGGTAGCGGCTATTGTTGTCGGGTAGGTAATATATTCGGGGAAACCGGTTTTATGACTGTCATTGTTAATTGAAAAACAGGACTTTTGGCCGCCTAGATCGCACAAATACCTGTATGTGCGGCGGAGTTATCCGCGAACATACAAAAAAAAAAACATATATACAGCCGAACGTATAACCGCCTCCTTTTTTTAGAAGTCGGTTAAAAAGTAGCCTATGTTTTAATCCAGAGTTTAAACTACTACCATACCAAATTTCATCAAAATCCGTTTAGTAGTTTTTGCGTGAAAAAGTAACAAACATCCATCCATCCATCCTCACAAACTTTCACATTTATAATATTAGTAGGATCTTACAAAGACTAGGAGTTACGCAGTTATGTAGTCCATAATAAGTTACCTGCGCTCTTCCCAGCTCGCAATGCCAGTGCAGCCAGCGACTCCATTCTAGCGCTGTCCTCGAGTGACGCAGCACAGTCATAGTGCTCCACCGTTGCGTCCACCCCCACTGTGCCTTGGTTGGCCTTAGCCCCGCAGAGCAGGGCGGTGGCCGTGCTGGCGGAATCGGGGACCATCTTGTTGGCGGAGTATGTCTGCGATGCAAATTAAAAATACTTTAGGTTTAAATATGATAATTTCCATGCAAATGATTATACAGGGGGTTTTAGGACTTAATAATAATCTATCCCAGAAAAACCGTGAATTTCTAAGTCTTGTAGGTATACTTTTATTTATTGCGTGTTACGTAAAGAGTTATTTCGTTCCTTAAATGTCTGGGTTTTTGATTTTTGGCAGATTTGTATCCTGGCTTTGCGTCCCGGGCGGACTAACATAAATTTTTTGAGATATCACCATCTTTTTTTCTATACCGGCTGTACTCGAAGCAACTTGAACTAACCTTCAAAAAACCAACATGTGGGAACTTCTCATAGCTCAGCCGATGGCTCTCTCCTCCCTTATGTATCCTGGTCGCCGTCACCGTGTTGGGGCCCATACCGTCTCCTATGAAGAGGATCACGTTCTTCGCCACAGCGGTATTGAGGTGCACGCCTAGAGCTTCATTGAGCTCTTCTTGAGCTAATGTCTTCCAGTATTCCGCATCTGTTTTGAAATGCGAACTGTTAAAAATATAAGCCCGGCGCAATTGGGCCGACTTGGTTGGATGCTCAGGCTACCGACGACTGTGACTTGTCGCCTGACGCATACTGTGGTGGGGCCTGTATACAAGTGTGTGAATGCTGACGCGTGCGAGAATTAATTGTGTGTGTAAGATAATATGTGTGTGGCTGGAGTTAGTTGGAAGTTATTTTAATAAACAGTTGGCATCTAGCTGATCTAGCACTCGAGTCTTTCACTTGTGTTCCCTGCTAGGCTTTCCCCTATATAATACCACAGTCCTCACACTCTCACTCTATCAAGTGTTTACTGTTATTAGTACCTACCCACTTACGACAAAAAAAAAAAAAAAAAATCTTTTTATTCAGAATAAAAAAACAAGGTTTTGTTTTCCGAACGTCAAAAAAAAAAAAAAATAAATAGAAGAATTACAATTACCACCGGTTCGGAACCCTAACCCGGCGAGAAGAACCGGCGTAAGGAACTCGCGCGGGTGCCACCTTTTAGTAAAAAGGATAGCCAAAATTGTTCTTTTAAAAAAAAATACATGTATACAATACAATAACAAAAAACATGTAAACAAAAAAAAAATTACAATATATTACAGTACAAAAGTACATTGTATAACTAGTTAAAACTGAAATTGCCTCATAGGGTCATCTTATTCCCAGGGTGTGCTGTCCTCAATGAAATCTTTAACTTTATAATAACCTTTGGCACACAAATGTCTTTTAACTACTTTTTTAAATTTATTTATTGACAAATTTTTCACATTTTCTGGGAGTTTATTATAGAAACGTATACACTGACCTTTAAAAGAATTGTTTATTTTACTGAGTCTAGTCACTGGCACAGCCAGCTTGTGCTTATTCCTAGTATTGATGTTATGTTGGTCACATTTTTTATCAAATTCATTACTATATTTTTTTACATACATAACATTATCAAAAATGTATTGTGAGTATACAGTCAGTATCCCTATTTCTTTAAATTTTTCTCTTAGGGAGGCGTATGGGGACATCTTATAAATAGCTCTAATAGCTCGCTTCTGCAGCACAAAGATAGAATTAATGTCGGCGGCATTGCCCCATAAAAGGATACCGTAGGCCATTCTGCTATGGAAATAACTAAAATAAACTAACCGTGCCGATGCTTCGTCAGAAATTTGTCGAATTTTTCTGACTGCAAATGCTGCAGAACTGAGACTATTCGCCAGGTTAGCAATATGTGGACCCCACTGTAATTTAGAATCTAATGTTATACCTAGAAATACAGTTGAGTCCACTGGGTCAAGTTTAACATCATTCAATAGTACGTTGGTTTGTGCATGTCTCACATTTGGTAAACTAAACTTTAAACATTTTGTCTTAGATGCATTGAGAAGGAGATTATTACTACCAAACCAATTTACTATTTCAGAGAGAGCATTATTTACCCTGTCATAGTCCGACTGCTGTCGCTTCACTTTAAAAATAAGTGAAGTATCGTCAGCAAATAACACTATCTCTAGTATATCTTTAACAAGATATCACACACACTCCCGTCTCCCCGGTTTCATACCTATCTACCAATGACTATTTGTTGAAAATTTCGCATTTGGTATCGCTTTCAGCGATCTCGGTGGTTAGTTTATCGAAACGGAGAAAACCGGCAAATGATACCAAAGTGACGTCAGTTAACAAATAGCAGTATTGGTAGGTAGCCAGCCGGTACTCGCGTTTCAACCTACAAATCCAGCATTGGTGCTAATTAATGGTCGTCATTAGTGTCCAAAGTTTTTTATCAACAAGTATGCTTTTGCCAACAAGTACGCTTTTGCAGACTGTGAGTAGGGTTACGCTGTTTAGCTTCTCTATATAATGTGCAGCGTATGGAGTTTTAAAAAATGCATTTGGCTCCATACCTACTTTGTGTAATGCAATCACAGCGAATCACTCCATTTTAATATCGCAAAATATTGTATGTAACAGTATGTAACAATCATATTATAAAAATTACAGATTCCAAATTCAAATGTAATATTTAGTTTATTTTTAATTGTATCAGTATTTATGGCCAGACTAAGTACTTATATGTGCAGAACCTTCTCAAGATACAAGTACAAATAGCTAGGGATCTGTATGAGTCAGGACACAGTTAAATAGAAATTAGGATGCTACTAACTTTTAACACATTTGATAGGTATTGTAATTAACCGCTATGGGGTTATCTACTGTTTGACTAACAAAATGTTTTATCAGTTCGTTCATAAGCATTATTTGAGGATAAAATGTTATGCATCAACCTACGACCTACGTGTACCTATTTGCTTACTTATTATACTGATAAACTTAAATTTAAAAAACAACTTTATTATTTCATAATGAGGGTTCTAAATTCCTGACATCTGACAGCTTTTCGACACGACAAGGACCATCGAGCTACCAAGCGCAGTCTGGCGACAGAAAAATAATCGAAAATTCTTATTGACCGCTTTTGAAACCACTTACGCCACCAGATGACGCTTTGTGTAGGTTGGGTGTGCCCTCTAACGGCAGGAAAAATAACAAATGCCCTCATTCACACACTCCACTAACAAGTGTAAAGTATCGAGGGTATCGAGTGTGATGTGGTGAAGATTGTCACCAACTATTTTCACCACATCACACTAATCACAGTTAGGCAAATGTTAACTTTAATACCAATTTAAATTTCACTAATTACTAATGCTTTGTTTTTATGCTTAATTTTAGTTACTAGTAAATAATAATAAAACAATCATGACTTGCGTAGTTTAAACCTAATTTAACCTACTGTAACTTGTAAATTACAGTTAGGTACAATAAATCTCAAAGCATATAATTATTTATATAGATTCCCAAGTTTAATATTCAGATTATGTACGTTGATCCTAGTCTCCCACTAGGAACACTCAATTAACGGAGCAATTATACTTACCTTTTTTCGATTTCGCTGGGGAAACGACACCGTGGGACTCCCGGTGTTGTCGCCGGTACTTTACCCACTAAAACCTGCGGGTTACCATCAGCCGCTATGTAGGGCAGCTATGATCTGTCTAACGGACACCCCCCCACGACCAGCCGGTCTATCTCAGCTAAGCTATGCACATGGTACATTTATTTGGGAACCTTGATCCTACCTATTTAGATCTTCATGGTATGATATTTTTACTGATATTCTTTTGGTTGTTACAGATACTTGTAGTCAGATAAATTACACGTAGGCGCTCCAGTGCCGAAAATTTTCAAATAATACTTACGTGTATTAGAAATTAGGATTAAAAAGCAAAAGGGGATCAAGCGTTCTTCTCCACTATCTATCTATTTTCCTGTACAAAGCAATCGTAACTAACTACAAATTACAATTATAACACTTTGGCTTAGTAAATAATTAATGATAAGTGTATCATCACGATAACAGAACTTAGCTTAAACAAAAAAGGAATACGAAAACCGAAAGCAAGCTACTTTTAAGTAACAAATGCAGAATAAAAAATGTTAATGAAAAAGAGAAAACTAACCTTTTCGTAAAGAACATCGCACTGCTAGAAAACAAATGAATAACACAACCGCCCCACTCACGCGCATGTTGACAACTGAGTTTGACGTTTGAACTGTCAAGACTCAAGTGTGTCAACTGTCAAAGTGAGACGCGAAAGTTTTACGGTTCTTTTCATGCATCCACTTTTATTTATCATAATATAATATTATTCACGTATCGTTGCAACAAATTAGAATTATTTTTACTGTGTTTCAAAGATTATTTATTATCACATATGAATGAGATTAAATCAATAAAAAATAATACCAAAATGATTCACAAGTGCCCATCAGTTTTAAATATCAAAGGTCAGGTCGTAACTGACCTACTCGATATAGGTTGCTGAGGTCACGCCAGGTCACAGCGGCCTATTTACCGGGTCAGATTGCCCGATAATCTAGGAAATGGCACGAATCTTATTCGATTTTGTTTCGATCTTCTGTGGGGATTTTAGTTTTAATGAATGACTTTTAACCGAGAAAATGCTTTGGCCCTAACAGAACTACTGCCCTACAGAAAATCGGCGTAAAATAATTTAGTTTAGGTTTTACGGTTGCCGTAGGGCCTAGAGTTTAGTAATATAATATATTCTTTGCTAGAGTTGAGTTAAGAGTCGATGCATAGTTTCTGGATTACAATCAGGCGATCAATCTGCTCGTCGACATAATCTACCGATAGTGAAAGTGGCATCAACCCCGGTTCGTGTGACATGTCGATGCATTGTTTGTGGATGGAGTCACTGACGATGGCCGCATCGATCGCCGGCGTGCGCAGCTTCCCTTAAGGCGAAGCGGCAGGCAATGGAAAATGGATGAAGAGTTAGAGGCTAGAGCGCACCCATTAGAGTTTTTTATGTGGTCGCAACAGAAAAAAAATAACTATTTACGATTCCGCTAACAGTAGCGTGATGACAGTTGTCACGCTACACCTTGGCCATACAGTCCGTAGTTCAAAGTTAAATAACTTGGAAATTAATTGACGTATTAAAATAATAATTTCACGTTTATTTTTTACTAGCTTTTGCCCGCGACTTCGTCTGCGTGGAGTTGGAGTTTTCATACAAAATTTTAACTCCCTTTTCACACCCTTAAGGTGCGAATTTTCAAAAATCCTTTCTTAGTGGATACGTACGTCGTTACAACTATCTGTATTTGCCAAATTTCAGCAAAATCCGTTTAGTAGTTTCGGCTGTGCGTTGATAGATGAGTCAGTCATGTTTGACTTTTATATATTTAAGATTTTCCATATCAATTTGTGAACATTCCCCGTTATCTAACTGCGCGGTTGTGGCCTAGTCGATAAAGCTTAATTCGCTATGATCGAAAACAGGTGCTCGGCCTTCGCTCGGCTCGTCTAACTGAGCCCTTAGGACACGTACGGGTGTCGTACAAAAGGACAAATGATGCAGAATGAGAGAAGAGTTTTGTATGTCATTTTAAACACCGCTTATATTAAAATGTTTACGAAACTGGTAAAAATGTTACGAACTTATCCTATAGTTATTGTACTTAGTATCTAAATACTGGCAAAGGTAATGGTCAAAATGGTCTTCTACTCGTATAATATATAGATACGTCTATATACCTGTATATCGGCCAAACAAGGAAAAGGAGCGCCTCATAGAAAGTGACAAACGTCGTCTGCTTGCAGTTGCTAAATATCGTCAGAAAAAGCTCTTCCTAAATACCAAAGCACTTTCCCTTAAGCGTAAGTTCAGTGAAACCGGGAGATCACTCGCAGTGTCGCTTACAAGTGGGTCACATGACTCCTGTCCTAGCGTTGTGAACCCCTCTGCATTTGGGGGTTAAATATGGTAAGCGAACATTAAGCGAAAGTGATGTTATAAAGTGGCTGTTTTAGTGTTAATTTTTGATAGCGCAATAGGGTATTTTCCAAGTTTTTGAAAAGTATGTCAAATTGTCCCTAATACCAAAATACATTAGCAGTTTGAACCATTCTTTGTGAATTTCTTTCTTTTCCTTGCAAATTAGCCTAAAAGTTTAAATTAATATTATAGGCGCGAAAACGCTATAATGAGTTGTCATGACGTCACATTCTTGTAACATTGTAACTGTCAAGTGTCAAGTGTCAAATTACACTGAAAATGCCAAATCTCAGAATACCTACTATTTACGTTTTTAAATAAATGTTTTAAGCCTATTAAAAAGGCCTTATAAATGGTGCGTAGTGCCAAAATGCACTAATATGTCTATTAAAACACCGGGGAAAATCTTTGTGACCATACCAAAGAACACCGAAATGCGGAAAAAGTGGCTATTACTCGCTGACGCATGACGATAATGATTCTGATGCTGGCTATTCGTTATGGAAATCGGGAGGCCATTAATAAAAGAAGAAGAAGTACAAGAATATGACGTCACATTCTAATCTCCTGCGTTTTTAGTCACGTGATCAAACGTCAAATACTCATAACTTTATTTTTGATATTTTATAAAAATCATACATATTTTTGTGTAAAAAGCTGGTTAAATTGGTTTAAATTAATGTTTAGCGATAAAATATCAACAATCTGATGTATATTTTCATCATAGGATAATACCCTATTGTTTATTGATAGAGATAGTAATTAATTGGTGTGAAAACAAATAAGTGTAGTTTATAATTTCATCTAAATGCTTTTGGGTCTACCTAAATAAATTGGATAAAATATGTCCTATATTCCTCTAAGGGCGCGTTTACTAAATTTGACATATATTGGCTGTTTTTCGGTACCTACTCTATGAAACCAAATCCTACAGAACTAGCAATTGTCACAAATATAATACCAACTTATTTATCTTAAACCAGATGTTGCCCGCGATTTTGTGCGCGCAAAAGGTAATTTCGCAGAAACCGTACATTTTTCCGCGATAAAAAGAAGCCTATATCCTTCACTGTGGTCTACTCTATATCTGTGCCAAATTTCATCAAAATAGGTCCATTAGTTTCGGAGCCTATGCAATGCAAACAAAAAAACAAACTTTTATCTTTAAAATTATTATTGATTTGCTTAATTTTTATACAAAAAATTATGGTCAATCAAATATTATATAGCAAAAACAATTTTTCAGAACCTCTTCACCCAAAGTTAACATAAAAAGAGGTCTTGTTTAGAATCATTTTTCTGCCCTTATTTTTATTGTTGAAAAACGAATATAATCAACTTACATTCGGTTAAAAATAATCCAATAATATAAAAAAATATTTCGAAAATGCATAAAAAGTCTACTCAACATTTTCGCGTGTTTTGCTTGTGAATTTTGACGAGTAGCAATAAAGTTTATTTTATTTGGTCACTTATATTATATCACTCCATACTCGGGTGCCTGTCAAACAAATTTTCGTAAATGCATCCTTAAAGAAATAATTATTATTGTCAGTGAAAAATAAATTGCGTTACGATTTAAAATAGGCATTTCATAAAGTTTCTTACTTAATGTTTACGAAAATAAATGAATTAATAAATGAAAAGAGTGCGATTTGTTCCAACCTACAATTCTACACTTTTCCTATAAACATTTTTGCTGTTTAACTACTGATAGTGTTCTTTGGCAGGTGATTGCCATGATGGATTTATAATATTAATCATCCGGGGCTACTGGCAGATTTTTGGGATTGTGTAGTAGGTATATATTGGTAAGCAAATACGTCCAATATATTTTCTGTGCACCAGCATGATAAACTTAACTTGCACCAAATAAGGAGATCTATGAAAATCTATGAATAATCTAGGAAAATGAAAAATGTTCTCATCTTTCATAATTATTATATTCTGCCGGCATCGCAAAATGTGCTTAAATCATTGTCTTAAATTAATATCGTCACTTGCATGACTGCGTTTGAAGAACAAGCTTTATTGCATTTTATAAAAAAATATTAGTCGCTCGATTTCTGCTTATGTCCATTACGAAAATACTTCTAGAATAGAAACTATTACTTTTTCATTCTTTCAATGTGCTTTGTGTATCCTTCAGAGACTAAAATGAGTGTTTTATCCACCACCAAATCGTTTTCTATAGCGACCTATGAAGGCTTTTACTGCTCTTCACAACAAATTATGCTCTTTTCTAAAATATCTGTGATTTCTCTATCAGCTTAGTCTTTGCGTGTGCCTATTCGACATTCTCTTTGCGATGGTAGCTACTTACCTACTGTAAAAATGAATTTACGTAGTATATGTTACCATGATCACATTATTTAAATATTATAGGAATTAAATTAAATTAAATTAAATTAAATAAGCATTTATTCCACTTTTTTAAGTACTACACTACCACATAATTAAATAGAGATTTATAAATAAATATACTAGATGTTGCGCGCAAAAGCTAATTTCGCAGAAATCGTACATTTTTCGCGACATAGTACCTACATCTGTGCCAAATTTCATCCAAATCGGTCCAGTAGTTTCAGAGCCTATTCAATGCAAACAAACAAACAAACTTTTCCTCTTATTATATTTATTAAGTACCTATAGATTTCATCACACTAGGATTTGATATGATTTTCGTCACATTAATAGTAGGTATATGTTTTAGTCAATTGAAATTAGCTTGTGCACGGTCAATGACCTTTTCAGCACCGTACCTATTATTCATATTATTTGTTTTTTTTTCAATATTTTTTATGCGTAAACTTCTTAACATAGGCAGACGGCAGTAAATAATTTGTACCTATTATTCTGAATATTATTTGTTTTTTTTTTCTTTTCATTTTTCTGCGTAAACTTTAAGATAGGCAGTGAATCATTTCCCCAAAGTTTCTGTTACTGACTTTGTAAAACCTTACTTCATTGACTTTGTATACTTCCTGATGTAACTCAAAGCTCCATGTCCAGGCGAGGATGGAGCTGCCGGTGCTGGAGAAGTTCTGCTTCATCTTCGACCTGCGGACCGGCTGCATGGTCATGGGCATCGTGCACTCGGTGAGTGAATAGGCTCCCCACGATTGGTACCAGCGGTGTGACACTGGCTACGTTCCCACGAGCGTTTTTTTGCGGTCTCGTCAGAAAAACTGCACTGTAAATAGAACTCTGCGCTGATACAATAGAGCTAAAAATCGAAGTGTCAAATGTCCGATTTGACAACTGTACCATGACTTTCAACTCTATCGTAATAGGGCACAGTTATAACAGGTGGCTTCAGATATATATATATTTTTCAAATTTAATAAAACTTTTGATTCAACGAACTTTTGAAACAAAATGAAAATCCGACTAAAAATGTAAGACCTTACATATGGTTTTCTCGTGGATGCCATTGTCAGAACCGGACCAAATTCAAGTGGGACCACACGTGAATCAACTGCTTTCAAATAAAAAAAGTATCATCAAAATTGGTTCACTCACTCTGAGATACGAGTAACAAACAAAACAAAATACAGTCAAATTGAGAACCTCCTCCTTTTTTGAAGTCGGTTAAAAATTCTAATCACTAATATGTTTTTACCGTGATACCCGATAAGTTTACTCTTATTTTTATTCCCTACTCTCTTCTTCTTATGTATTCTCACTCTCACATTCCAGATAATCACCCTCGTAGTGGCCTTGGTCCTGATCACCTTTGCATCGGACCTGAAGGCTGCAGAGCGAGATGGGGAGGGTGTGTCGGTGGTGTACACCATCGTGGTGATGGTGGTAGTGCTGCTGTGCCTCAAGTTCCTCCTGAACCTGGTGTTCGTGTACGCCGTGCACAAGGTGAAGATAAAGCCATACTATTTCGGTAGAGGTGGCTGGTTTTGTTGAAATCAGTCCGGCTACACAGAAGTTATTTTATAGCACTAAAATTTGTGCGCAGTACACAAGATCACTCTCTCTTCAATTACTCCGATAACCCAATGGGACGGATGACCGACACGACTGCCGAGAGATCAGGCGTGGACTTTTTACATGCCCATCCAATGCATGGATTATCTTTCTTGTCAGACAATCTAGTGATCAGTCTGCTTTGTCCTAACCAGACTCGAAAACAACTTTTTTTTGGTTCCGACGCGGGATTCGAACCCGCGAACCACGATCCAGATCACGTGAGCTGATTGGTCCATCATGCGTTGTTTGACCAGCCTCCGATTTTCGACAAATGTATGCAATTAGAAGAAGAGCGAAGAGAGAAGTGCGTGTAGGAGTTCTTTCGAAATTTGTCGCGTTGCGTCTACAATCCTCAGACCAGACAAAAGAGAAGAGAGAGTTCTGCAAACCACATTGTGAGGTCATGTAATTACGCAGTGTCACGCACACATATGTAACAAAACTACAACGTACCTTGTGAGGCGAGATATCGCAGTGCATGGTTTTTCATGTATGTAGTGCGTAGCTACACGCGCACTTCGTACGTACGTAAAAAAAACAGGCCTCAGGTTTTGTTTCAGAAGCGCTATCTTTACTTTTTTATTTGGTCTGAGCTACAATCTACATACGAGACAGAGGTAGAAGCTGTGGAGTAGTTTGCACAGCACTGAAAATAACTTCTTTCTGAATAACTCATAGAGTGGATCCTGTATTATAATGTAATGGGTAAAATTTTTTGCCTGTATATAAGGTACGAAATTTTTAATAAAAAAGCGGCCAAGTGCGAGTCGGACTCGCGCACCGAGGGTTCTGTACAAACCTGTAGTGATTTTGTTATAATATAAATTTCAATTTAATACATCTTCGCGTTCATGAGGAAAGGGGTAGTAAGTTAAAAATTATTAAAAATATTTTTATTATATGATGTAACTAAAAATTTTCGGTTTTCGTATTTTTTTCTTTATCTGTGGCATAAGATGTTGCTTCATACCAAATTTCAAGATTCTGAGTTCACGGGAAGTACCTACAGGTTTTGATTCCCTTGCGAGTGTTGTAAATTTGCGGAAATTTGCAGCATAAACGGATGTATCTTATTATTATTATTATTTGATGTAAATTCCAGCTTGATACCTCCACGCGCTCCTGAGAAAAAGGGTCTTGACAGACAGACAGACGGACAACAAAGTGATCCTATAATATAAGGGTTCCGTTTTTTCCCTTCGAGGTACGGAACCCTAAAAACAACATATACCTAATATGGTTAAACTACGAATAAGTTTAAATCTCCGTTTTTGACGTTTCCAGGATAAGACCGCCATAATGAAGAAGTACTGCATCTTCTGGGTCATTCTACTGGTGCTGTTCATCATCGGCTTCCTCAAGACCATGTCCCACATGAGCGCCGGACACGTCATAGCGCAGATTATATTCATTGGTAAGTGCGTACCAATATACCTACCACTTATTTTTAGGCAAACATTAGGCTGGGGCGCCAATGGACCGCAACCGAACCAGTCGTCCATTGCAATACTTTCTTTCTCTATTAGGGTCTATGTGGGTCTACATGATAATTATTATTATACCATAATGCCGGTATCCTAATCCTGAAAGTCCTACTAATATTATAAATGTGATAGTTTGTGAGGATGTATGGATGTAATAGTTGTTGCCCGTGGCTCCGCCCGCGTAAATACAGTATCCCTCGGGAAGACTGTATTTTTCGGGATAAAAAGAACAGCACCTAGTATCCAGAGCCTAAACTACTACTGTACCAAATTTCATCAAAATTCGGTATGGTAGTAATGTAGGCTCTGGATTAAAACATAGGCTACTTTTTATCTCGAAAAAGTACAGCGTTTCCGAGGGATACTGTATTTACGCGGGCGGAGCCGCGAGCAACGGCTAGTTTATTATAAATGTGAAAGGATGGATGGATGGATGTTTGATACTCTTTCATGCAAAAGCTACTGAATGGATTTTGATGAAATTCGGTATGGTAGTAGTGTAGGCTCTGGATTAAAACATAGGCTACTTTTTATCCTGAAAAAGTACAGGGTTTCAGTGGCATATTTTATTTACGCGGGCGGAGGCAACTATTTTGTGTCTTACAGTGTTTCTAACTTACTAAATCTAGATTATGCTTTAACGACTCGTGTGGCTCAGTAGTTAGCGCGTCGGCGGTTAAGCCGGCGGTCGCGGTTTCAAATCCCGCCAAAGGGACAAAAAGTTATTCTTTTTTCCTGGGTATTAGCTTAGATGTGTATTAAAACATGTATAGTATAATAATACATACATACATATAATCACGCCTTTATCCCGTAAAGGGGTAGGCAGAGACCACTTTTTGCCACTTGCTACGATCCTTACATACTCGTTTCGCTTCGTTCACTTTCATTCTTACCATCCATTCCTCCTCTTACATTCAACGTAGCGAAGCGGCTCTCCATGGTCCGCTTTTCACCTCCGCAAGAAACGAGACGTGATGGGTGGTGAACCACATCGCCGCCATTTTGGATAATTGAATTATTTTTATGATTATCCGTTGCGTAGTATAATAATAATCTTAAAATATGTGTATTGTGTATAGTATATAAGTATTAAATATATTTCTGTTGTCTGGTACCTGTGACATAAGTTCTTCGGATACTTAGTACAGGACCAGGATAACGTGGTGTGGAAGCGACGATAGATGTTATTGCTAATGCCATGCTATCGGTGGTTGCGCTACGACGCGCTACAATACACTACGACGCGCTACAATGCGCTACGATGCGCTACAATGCGCTACGATGCGCTACAATGCTCTACGACGCGCTACAATACACTACGACGCGCGACAATGCGCTACGATGCGCTACAATGCGCTACAATGCTCTACGACTCGCTTCTATGCGTTACAATGCGCTACGACTCACTACTACGTACTACAATGCGCTACGATGCGCTACAATGCGATACGATGCGCTACAATGCTCTACGACTCGCTTCTATGCGCTACAATGCGCTACGACTCACTACTACATACTACAATGCGCTACGACGCGCTACAATACACTACGACGCGCTACAATGCGCTACGATGCGCTACAATGCGCTACGATGCGCTACAATGCTCTACGACTCGCTTCTATGCGCTACAATGCGCTACGACTCACTACTACATACTACAATGCGCTACGACGCGCTACAATACACTACGACGCGCTACAATGCGCTACGATGCGCTACAATGCGCTACGATGCGCTACAATGCTCTACGACTCGCTTCTATGCGCTACAATGCGCTACGACTCACTACTACGTACTACAATGCGCTACGACGCGCTACAATACGCTACGTCGCGCTACAATGCGCTACGACGCGCTACTACGAGCTACAACGCGCTACGCCGCAGCTACGAGTGTCATTATTACGGAAATATTATCATAACCAATATTCAGGGCGCGTTTGCAAACTTGACATAAATTGGCTGTTTTGCGATACTAAACCCGATTCCACCTTGGGACTGTTGGTCTCCTTCCCGGTAGAAGAACAAGTTACCGGATGCCAGGGTCATCGTGTCTTCTCCCTTTCTTCGGACTTCCGATAAACCAACTATATCCCAGCGTAACTTGCTCAATTCTTCTTCCAGCTCTATTATCTTCTCGTCTTTCCTCTATGTGCGTGCGTTGTATGTTACCAGGGCCAGAGGTCGTCGTCGGGAGTGGTAGCCGGATCTCTGCCGGAGATTCTTAGCACCCCCTGCCCCGCCGTTTCCATGACCGCTACTGTAGCCAAGACTAGCGGGGCTGCCGGGGACTAGGGGCCTGGTCTCATATCTGGTCCTCATATAGGGGGAAAAATGCCATACTCACCGCGCTTGGCAAACGTGTTGGCGAGCGCAGTATTATTTAAAAATGATAAAGTTCGCGGAAACGCTGCTGCCCATTTCCGGTATGTATTTCCCTTAGTCGCCTCTTACGACACCCACGGGAAGAGATGGTTAATGGGGAGGTGCAATTCTTACTCCGGCACCACACGGATCATAGGATATAAAATTTATGTAGTCGGGTTATAGCTTTTTTTAGTTATTAATTAAAGACGAGAGCCTATGGAGAGCCGCTTCGCTACGTTGAATGTAAGAGGAGGAATGGATGGTGAGAATGAAAATGGACGAAGCGAAACAAGTGTGTAAGGATCGTAGCAAGTGGAAAGAAGTGGTCTCTGTCTACCCATACGGGAAAGAGGCGTGATTATATGTATGTATGTATGTAGGTATTAATTAAGGGCGAGGTTTGATTCGCGACTTTTTTCTGTTTCAGCCGAGAACGTGTACAATATAATAATAATTAGGAGTTATTTAATGTCCATCAACGAAGACGGGGTCCTGTAGGTAACTATATCGTAGTATAAATTATTTTTATACCTATTTATTTCGATTTGTAAAGATGTGTAAATTGTTATTTATTATAATATTATTAACATTTATAAACATATTTACGATTGCTTAATATTATATTAACTTTAACAGTGAACAATATGAAATGAGTACCTAACATATTTTGTAAACCATTTTATTAAATCCTACTATTGTTCTTTGATAATGAATTATATTTTTATGAAGATATTGTAATAGTCAAGATGAGAGGGGCTTTTCTAATATGTATTAGCGAATCTTATATCAAATTAAATATTCCGTACTATAAAGTAATATATTTTAAAAACACCCTTTAAATAATATCATCTTTTGAGAATAGCCCCTTTTAATATGGAAGCTGTATTTTGTTTATATTTTACTGGGAATCTTTATATCTCAAACTTTGGTATAATAATTTTGTATTTATGTACTGCAAGGGAATACGAACGTTTGCATGTGCATGTGGTGACGTTATCAGTCGCTTACCGTTGCGAGGTGAAAACGAACAATTTTGGAAGTATGCCTATATGCTAAACTTTCATTTTCCTCGCCCGTACAAACCGCAACGCACAGTAAAACTTGTAACAATATGTATATAAAGGTACATAATATTGCTTGCTCCGGGAAACAAAGTCGTAAATGTCTTATTCCATGGAAATAATTTTGTACACAATCGCAGTACATAATTTTACTTAATACATAAGTTTTCATAATTTTACTTTCCGGAAATAAAACGCAATAACCATGAAGATAGTTTTCGTAAAAACAACCGTAAAATGGTATTGCTCTTCAGTCTAATAAAATAATGTAAAGTATATTTAGTTAATCTTAACCTATAGTGTAAATAGGTTAAAACTAACAATTTTTTATTGTTTCACAATATTTCTTTTATTATAAATTACACATAAAATAGCTTTCACTTGATATTTAATATGTATGTTTGTGTACCTACTACATAGAAAAAAAAAACAAATTACCTTTTATTTTTCCTCACAAAAGTTGATTTTACTATTATTACTTTATTCCCCGGGGCAAGCGATATAATAATATAGTTTATAAGTTCAAAATATAATTTCCCTGTAAATATTAGTCACAAACCAAAGAGTCAATTATACTAACGTCTGTTATTAAGGTGGTTCGTTTCCTATACAAAAATACAATGGACATTAATTAGGTAATTTCATACTATTACAACATAAATTTATATGCACATCTATTTATTTTGCAATACAATTGTCGCAAAATATATTTAAAATACTTTATTTCACACAGAAGTCACATTTTTATTGAATTTTCGTCAAAAAGTGACATTTGTAACTTATGTCACTTTTTGTCGAAAATTCAATAAAAATGTGACTTCTGTGTGAAATAAAGTATTTTAAATATATTTTGCGACAATTGTATTGCAAAATAAATAGATGTGCATATAAATTTATGTTGTAATAGTATGAAATTACCTAATTAATGTCCATTGTATTTTTGTATAGGAAACGAACCACCTTAACTGTCAAAAAATATAATTTTTTAGTTTTAGTTTAACAAAATTGGTTTAAATATTGTTTGAAAATTGTGCATTAAAAACTTTTCATCGTCGTTGGCAACTTGGCAAAGAATACATTATCTGCAGCATCATATTTATGAAGATAAAAAGAAAATCGAACCACCACTTTACTGGATATTTCTTAGCGGATTATCACATATTAAGTTCAACAAATACTAACAAAATAAGCTAGCGTGGTCCCAAAAAAAAAACAATGTTTGATAGAGGCACTGAGTTGACTAAATCCACCTCACATTGAGGGTAGGTTGGGATATGAATAATTATGATGGCAGAAATATTATACCATTTTATTACATAAAATCGCCCATTATCGCCCAATATAATATCCTAAATAGTTAAAAAGACGGTTCAACTCATTTATGCTCGCAACGCTATGTTTGCGTAACGTATAATACGATACCCACACATAGCGCCGCGTACGAGGAGTAGGTAGCATCTCTGAGTTCTGACATACATAATATTTAATTAGTATAACTACAAGCGCAAGCACACATAGCGCCGCGCGCATAATTGTGTTGAACTATCTGTAGGTAACTATTTATAATAATTAGGCGATCTTGTATTAAACGAAACGAATATTGATCGAAAATACAAAAGACTTGTCGAGTGTGTTATCTCAGTCCTATAATCATAATAATATAATTGGATAATTCATTGGTGACGAACGTCCATTTTGAACAGTCATAATTCAATTCAAGGGAATCAATCGGCTTAACAACTTTACTAACGCCAAATGCGTTGCTAAGCTTTATCATAAATGTTATAGAGTGATACGGGAGTTATTAAAGCTATTATAATTCCTTTCTAAAATATTTTTTAATTGAGCATATTTCAAGGAGCAATTTTCAAAATAATTCTAATTTTGATATTTGAACTAAGACCATTTAAATGACGACTTTCTAGTCAGTGGAGCTTATTTTTCTCCTAACCAGTCCTATAACATAACATATTAATATACATATAAGTGTATCAAAGTTTTCGAATACTGTATTTTGTAATTTGTATTACCAATTTTAATGTATTTTTCAAAAGTATAATATAACGAACAGCAATCTGTCCTACTATATCTCTACTATGTCTATATTTCGAAATATTTGATATCAAATATATTTACCTACATTATATAAAATATCACATCTTGGACTTTTTTTAATACTTTATACACATAATATACACATATATTATATTGCTATTGATCTTAGCAAGTGGAAAGAAGTGGTTTCTGCCTACCCTTACGGGAAAGAGGCGGTCCTGCCTACCCCTACGGGAAAAAGGCATAATTATATGTATGTATGTATATTATCAAGCTGTTATTCAAGAAGTTATTTAACTTGCTATTATGTTTTTTTTTACCAGTAACGAAGTTTAATAGTCGATATTTCTTTTATCCGTAACATTACCTACTGAAATTAATTTGAGTTTGAAGTGTTTGTCTACTGAAATGATAGGGTTAACCCTATCATTTGTGATATCCTACAAACGAATAGGAATTTGTAATTTGGTTGTGAATTCATTACTCGATCACAGCGGGCGAAACCTACCTCTCGGCTCTCACCCTCATTTTCCTATTGACTTTCATTCAGGCGAAAAGATTTTGTTGTTATTAATATAAGTGCTTTACACTATCATGCATACAGCAGTATTACCTTAATAAATGTCTATTTATGTTAGCGACTAGCAGTAACAGTGGCCATACACCATACTGCCTATCGTCCAATCGGATTGACGATGCTGGCTTGATCCAATCTGCAGTTCGTGCATTATATATTGCTACCGTAAAATTGTAAAAACCGTTAGATTGTAATCGATTCCCACATTGGAACAACAAAAAACAAGAAAGATGATCCTTGCGTCGGATGGGCATGTAAAGAGTCAGACCAGGGCCTCTAGTCAAGATGCATTCGATAATTGCGACGGCGAATTTCGTAATCAAAAATGTATGGGATTTGACATACGTCATCGTTAAGTAACATGTTGCTTGCGATGGCTTATGTCAAATCCCATACATTTTATTGTCGAACTTCGTCGTCGAAATTATCGAATGCATCTTGAGGTCCTGCTCCTGATCTCTCGCCAGTCGTATCGGTGTCCGTCTCACTGGGTTATGAGAGTAAACGAAGAGAGCGCGAGTGTTCTTGTGTACTGCGCACACACTTGATAAAATTACACTTACTTAATAAAATATACACTTAATAAAATTGTTCCTACGTAGCTGGTCTAGTTTCAATGAAACCGGCCACCGTTACCGAAAGTTATTATTCTTATACTCAATCAGTTAAAGCTGATCCAATCGGCACATCATGCCTATTGGACGATAGGCAGTATGGAGTATGGCTACAATTAGCAGTGGGACCTGTAACGTAGTCCTGTAGCGTGTATTAATTAATCAACTGAATCGACAATAAAACGTCCTTCGCTTTAATTAGTTCTAGTTTTGTGAGAGAATAATATTGTGTACATGGTTCAGCCAATGCTGTGCAAATACACAGACTAAGGGCCAGTCCACATCGAGACGTAGACCGCAATCCGCGGCGGGCCGAGGAAAATTCAGTACACTGGATATCTCTCTCTCTCTCTCTCTCTCTCATAATCTCTGTGCATAAACAAGTTGAAAATCGTAGAGCCGAGTGTCGAGCTGTCATTTATGACATTGTAATTTGACTCGACACTTGTGTGTCGATTTTTAGCTCTATTGTATTATCGCAGAGTTCTATTTTCAATGCGCTGAATTTACTGGGCGCACCGGATTTCGGATCATAAGGGGCCCCATACATGATCCGGTCTGCCTTCAGTTCGGCCTGATCGTATCGTCTGTGTGCAATTTCGAGATCGCGTCAGTCGGCCGTACGGACTGAAGCGATTCGTTCCAGTGTTGCCAGCTCTGTTTTTGTGAAACTACTAAACTCGTATTGAATTCTACTAAAAAGTACTAAAAAACTAGTAAAGAAGCTACATAGGAATTCCTGAAGCCCCCCAAAAACCACTGCATTTTAGGTTTTCTTATATTAAATTTTTTTCATTCATTGAATTTTATTATAAATTTTACCATTAAATTAAAATATACTAGCAAATATTACCTACGTATATAATTAAACGGGTAGTTTTAAGAAAATTACGGACGAATGTATTATTATGATAGGTTTTTTTTTTGTGATTAACCTAGGCCATTTTGCATATTATGATTACTGTCTGGCTCTTTCCTACTAAAACACTACTAATAACTAAATTTCTACTAAGGAGGGAATAAAATACTCAATTTAGTAAAATTTTGTAAAATAACTAAGTTGGCAACATTAATTCTGGCCTGACCGGGCGGCCTGAACGCGCGGCCTGTCCGGACCGTGTGTGGACAAATCGCTTCAGTTCTTGCCCGAGCCGCGGCCGTGCGGGCGTGTATCGTGTACAAGCGTTGTATGAGTTTTCGCGGTGTTTAAATACAAAATTGATAAACACGACCGTAGCGCGCGGCAAACCAGAATGCACTGATGTTCCGTGTGTGGGCCCGAATCCGATCAGGCCGAACTGACGTAAATTGGGTTGGATGCGATTTTTTCCGTGTGTGTGCTCGAATCCGTTCAGGCCGAACTGACGTCAGTTCTAACTGAAACGGTCGGCCTCTCGTCTGTGGGAGCCTTAATAACAAGTAGTCCCAGCCTATGCACTGGTGCGTGATGCTGCACGCCATTTTGAATTTTTGTAATGAAACGTATTGGTATCTATTTCTGTAATAAATAAGTTATATTTTGTCTCGTCATTTTTAGAAGTGCACGCGGTGTCGTGACACGACTCATGTCTCGTTTTAATGTGAGTTGACCCTGACGTACGTCACCGACCGGTCCGGTGTAATCACTGTTCGACCTTACTACTTGGCAATAGGGTTCAAATTGGTACATGGGATCTGGCGACGACTCTACATCGCTGGCAAGCTTAGAGCATTAATCCAACCCGCCGCTGGCGAGCAGAGCCTAACGCTAAGAACCCACGGAACGAGTCGAGAGACAAATATCCGGATAAGCTATTCGTCACTCATTAAGCGATTGTGTCACAGGCCCTGGTACTTGTAATTAATTAAACCAAGAAATAATTAATTTAAACATTTTTTTAATAAGTATCGTTTTTTTTTTTCTACAAAATGTATATCTACGAAGATCATAGTTAAACAAATAATAAATGGTAATAGATAATCGTATAGCTGGTTACATGCTTAATTTTTTCCTATTATATAAGGTCTCCGAAAATCAATTACGGATACTTCGGGGACATGATTCACTGCTTATGTAAAAACGCTTAGGCAAAAAAATATTTGTCTTACTCAAAGTAAAAAATCATCTAATGTATGGGTGATTCTCCGCAAAACGCAAACTCGCCCATATAAAGTAAAAAAAAAAAAAAATTCGAGTATGACAATTATTTTTCTGCCTAAACGTCTATACATAAGCAATTGATCAAGTGCCCAAAATATCCGTAATTGATTTTACCGAACCTTATATTTCTGTAAGGTTTATTAATGTGTTATATAAAACATAATATTATATGATGTATGAAATAATTTATTATAGTTGCAGTTTAAAGTTGATCTTACCTTCGTTGTTGTTATTTGTACTATCGACCAAGCTGCCGTTCGATCAGGCATAAGATCAATATCGCATAACAGTATCGCATACATACTCATAGTAAATAAGGACGAGCCTCTGCAGTCGACGCGGTCACTTTCCTTGTGTTTAAATATATTGAGGCGACCTAGTCTAGCAAAGGAAAATGTTCCAAAGTCGAGCAGCAACTTTGCCGATATTGTACTTACATACTCATTTAAATAAGTTCCTATTAAAATTTTACTTCAAATATAGTTATATATTATTAAAATATAAGATTATACGTAAAACTCAGAGACTAACGCCAAAATTAAGTTGTTCCTAAAGTTAAGTCTTCTTGAGCTATCTTTGTCATTAAGCCAAGTAGCGACAGTGATAGCCTGGGACTTAAGATTGGCCTAGATTTAAGAGTCGTTTGAAAACGACGAAGTCGACCGTTCCCTTTAAGGCCAGGAGAATATCGTCCGGAATCCGGAAGGCCGGAAAAAAATCAGAGCGTTGAAAGTCTACGCTAGTACAATAAAGCTGAAAATCGAACACACGAGTATCGAGTCAAATGCAAATGTCATATAAGCTCGATACTATACACTTCGAATTTCAACTATATGTTGTTATAGCGCAGATTTCTATTTTCAGTGCTCAGAAATTTCCCGGACCTGCCGGAATCCGGATCATATATCAGCCTGACTCTAAAACGATTTTTAAATCTGGAGGCTAGTTGTTAGCTTTGCCACTGAAGTCAGAAACAGACTATGCCTAGGACATATCATTTCCTAGTAGATATGTTAGACTTGAGCTAGGAAAAAAGAAAACTTTGTAAACATGAAACGAATGCTATGAAACGAGAAATTACTGCTTTTTATTACTAAAACAATGTGTTCGGTGTTATAAGCCACGAAATAATGTAGTTTAAATTAAGTGATATTCACAAACGAATAGACAAAATTATTGTTAATATGTTTTGTGAAAATGTGCCATCAAATAATAAAATTTTATGAACTTAAAATAACTTATTCTACATATCTAGTTTAAATGTTGATAAAAATATACTATTTCTATAAGATTAATGTTAGATAGTATTTAGGTGTAGGTATAATGTGCCGTAGGAGTATTACCTAGGGCTTAGGTTCGGCTACGTAGTACCTGTGTATTATAATAATAATTATAACACTCGTATGGTGAAACACCTAATTGTTGGCCCCGAATACCAAATTGTTGGCCCCGAACACCCAATCCTCATTCCCGGGTTGGCCCCCTATTATTGGCTACCGCCATAATATCATATTATTATAAATCCCATATCATGTTATAGTATACGCGTTGCATAATCGTTATGTTTAATTTTGTATACTCCCAGACATTGAATTATGTTTTTTCTTGTATATTATACTCGTATTTGTGTAGGTACCTATAAATGAAGGGTAGCCAACACAGAGGTACTTTAAATCTTTAGGGCCAATACTTACTGTATATTATTATGGCAATATCGTATTTGAAAACATTTTATTTTAGAACTTGTATTTTTTATTCCTATTTATTACAATATTTATATTTATAAGCATTTTTAGGTAATACAACAGAAAAAATAGGAAATCTTATATTATCTTATAACAAATAAATAATTGGACTCTGTCGACTGATCGGTTTCTGGGGTTTTTATTCAATATCGCTTTTGATTCGTTAGGTAACGCGTTTGCGTCATCCTATCAAAAGCGCTATTGAGTAGATAAACTATCACCAAAAAATCTAAAAAACCAGGCATTACTGGTATTCAAAGTGCGAATATATTTTTACGTAATTTCTTGCAAAAGTCATATACCATACTGCCTATGGAATATATATCGTCCTATCAGCTTGACGCTGGAGGCTTGATCCAAGCTACAGTTCATCCAATGTCCATAATATACATCACTAACGCATATCTGTCATGCGGCATGCCACGGCCATTCTCGGTCATTTCCAACTGATCCAATCGGCAGCGTTATGCCGATTTGACAATATGGAATATGGCTACCTTATCCACGATTCTATACTCTACATAGAGCGTGTGAACTGTTTGTGTTGAATTATTGATAGATCGCGGATAGAAAAACGAATATTTCTCTAAAACAATTCGCCGCGAAAAGCACGAGACATTCAAGGTGGCAGAACCCATTAGCTATCTCAGTGATTTGACTTATTGCGCCGAATTATAAAAACTTCGATAGGATTCAGGATCGTGGCGCCAATTAGGTACTATCGACAAAGTTGTCGCTCGACCAGGCATAAGATGTAAATCGCTTAACATCGCTGTTAAATCGTGTGCACGCAAACATACCTACGTGTAAACACGTAGTTCAACCACGTCTGCAGTCCTTGCAGTCACTTCCTTTGTGTTTAAATATTTTAAGTCGTCTTATTGAAAAGATAAAGTTATGAAACTGGTCGAGCAGGAACTTTGTCGATATTGTACATATAAAGCCTCGTCTAGACTACTTACGAAGTAGGCTGAGGTGGGTCGAATAAGACAGTGTGGGCACGCACTTTCCTTCGCCTTTTCCTACTTCGGGTTACTTCGTGAGCAGTCTGTACGGGACATTAGTACTTTCGACACCTTGACTTTCTCGCGCTTTTCGTGAGGATCTGTTAGAAGCTGAACATATGTTTTGGGTAGAACTCTACATATCTTCTGCATAAATCAGTGTTTTTCAACCTGTGGGTCGCGACCCCCTGGGGGGTCGCGAAGCTTGTGTAGGGGGGTCGCCGGAGGTCGAGAGAACTTTAGTAAAAAAACAATAAAGATTAAAAATATTGATTTATTAAGTAAAAATTTTAATAAAAGGATATACTTATAATTCTGCAGTACTGGCCATTTTAAATCAAAATAATTTTCGTTTGGTTATGAATAAATGTCAAATTAATTTTATTTTAAAAACATGGAATTCTTTTTCTAAAAGTAGTCGTTTGTTTATTGGTTAGTGTTACATTTTCATCGCATTTCAATCTTTTTAGTCATAATGGAAACGTAAAAAATTCGAGTAATTAAGGAATATGAGTACCGTCGTGGCAGCAACGCGGCACAAGCGGCACGCAACATCAACGACGTTTACGGAGTTAACACTACAAACTAATGCACCACCTGTTATTGGTTTGCTCGCTTCCGTTCTGGAAATTTCGACCTGAAAAATTAACCTCGTGGTCGTCCGAAGACTTTGTGGAAGCTGATGATACACAAGTTAGCGTCAAAACAATATTGGTCTATTTGCGTCAAATTGGCAAGGTAAAAAGCTTGTCAAATGGGTGCCCCACGAACTCAATGATCGCCAGCGCGAAGTACGCGTCGAGACGTGAATTGCACTGCTCAACAGACACACAAATGAAGGAATTTTGAACCGCATTGTTACCTGCGATGAAAAATGGATTCTGTTTGATAACCGCAAGCGCTCAGCAAGTCGGTTGGATCCTGGTTCAGCACCTAAACAATGCCCTAAACGAAAACTTACCCTTAGAAAAGTGATGGTCACTGTTTGGTGGTCTAGCGCCCGTGAGATTCATCACAGCTTCTTACCAAACGTGGTGAGCATTACTGCAGATGTGTACTGTGAAGAACTGGACACAATGATGGAGAAGCTGGCACATCTCCAACCAGCATTGGTCAATCGCTCGTCTTCGCTGCTCCTGCACGACAACGCACGACCTCATACTGTACAGCAGACGGTCTCCAAGTTGCAAGAACTGGGGTTGGAAGCTCTCCGTCATCCGCCCCACTCACCAGACCTTGCGCCTACAGACTACTACTTTTTCCAGAATTTGGATAACTTCTTGGCGGGAAAAAAATTCAATACCCGAGAGGCAGTACAAAATGCCTTTGAAGAATTTGTTGCCTCCCGTCCAGCTGATTTCTTTAAGAAGGGCATCAATAAGCTGCCACTGCGTTGGCAAAGATGCATTGATTGCATGGGTGATTACTTCGATTAATACAAATAAAAAATACATGAAAAAAATCGTTTGAATTTTTTCATACAAAACGGCAATTTCATAGGTAAAAACCTAATATATTATGTACTTATATCCGAATCCTAATTATGGAGACGCATAAAAACGTCGTATGGAATGAATATTTGTAACACTGTAACATGCACATACATACATAATAAAAAAGCGAAGGGTCGGGGCTCGGGGGGTCGCGAAATATTTTTTCATACAAAGGGGGTCGCGTCATGAAAAAGGTTGAAAAACACTGGCATAAATGAATACTGAACCTGTTCAATTTTCATGCTTTAAATGTTGTTTTACTATATAAACGGATCTATTGTATAGAATGTCTGACTGTTGTTGTATGCATTGGGTAATAAACATATAAAAATTATGTGACTTTTATTGTTTGACTTTTACGACAAAAAACAACAGAATAATATTTTAACTTTATTGATATATAAATTAATCTTGTCTTGCCATAAAGTTTTTTAAGTGAAATTATTAAAGTCATGTTCCTGAAACATGAATTTGAATGACAAAAGTAACAACTTTTCCTGGAATATTGATATTTAGGTACTGCGAAATCGAGGAGGCAATTCTCGTAATTATTATCGGTTGATACAGTTTGGATTAGCAGGCCGTCCCGCTTGGGTGCACACGATATGCGTATGCGAATGAGTCAGCACATTGACCGAACCGAGATTGTATCGATAATAGTTGAGAGAAATTGGCTACTCAGGAACATTTAACAGCGGCGTAAACGCAAAATCGAATGAGAATTGTATGAGAATCTGTCAAAATCATGTCAGCGCCCATACAATTTCATTCGATGATACGTGTACGCTGCTGTGAAATGTTCCTGCTAGGCCCCACCGCTCAAAGTAGTGTAGAAGTATCTATAGATATCCATTTAGCCAAAATGATGATACTGATTTAATTATTCCTAGTATTTCTGAATCAAGTCTGTGTAATAATAGCTCCCCACACCGATTTCAATGATGGTTGCCGGTTTCTTTGAAACTAGACCAGCTACGCAGGAGATATATAAAAGTGCCCAAGTATGTGCAAAATACACAAGAACACTCTCTCTTAGTTTACTCTCGTTAGGGCTCCCACACATAAAAACTATACGACGTTGCGTCGTACCACGATGCGTTGTCGCGTCGTGGAAATCTACGACGACTATCGTAAAAATTTGCAACGCGACATCGTAACGTACCACGATGCATGGCATGACGCCGTCCGTCGCGTCGATACAATGCAGGGTGAATTGTCGCAGTTTATTCCACATAATTTTCGCATACCTCTTTCCATGCCAGTGGCGAAGGGTGGTTTTTCCGCAGAGGGAAGCCACTATGGTCTTTATGCATATTAAACAAGTACATAGTAAATACATACCTAGAGGCTGCTTCGTGGGATTCTATCTATTTCGGTACAGAGTCAGAGTTTCGTTTGATTCAATATGTATTAACGCCATTTTAAGAAATTCACGATCGTTTCAATAATGTAAATACTATGCCTACTAGAATCTACTCACCACAATAATGCAATTTACAATCCAAATAAGTACACTTCACAATATAAATATAATATTTTACACTACAAATTACAATAATACAAGAAACTAGCGAATAATTTATAACGAAATTACAACGCATAATATGGAATGTAGTCGACTGTCATGTCAAATTTTCTAATGTTTGGGATTTTCAACCAATGAGAGACCATAACCGGTCTCCGAGCGGCTTATTTAATGATAATTTCGACCAATAAAATTGTACAAATACTTTGTTATTCATTTCCAAAACGTAATAAGAGCCATTAGGCCTACAGTTTGAATATAACCTTAAAACAAACGAAATAATGACTATTATAGAATGAAACATATATTTCATTACTGAAACCCTCAGACACTGTATTGCGATTTTCAAAATTCGAACTGGCCGTCCAATAGGACGGCATATTTTTAATTTCAACTTTATTTCGAACGAAATAAGGTCTTTTATACAATGCGATAAGCCGTTATTCATCGGGTTATGTGATATTGTGATGTCCGTTGCATAGATAGCGCTCGCGCGGCCCTACATCACGCTATAGCTTGTACGATAAGTCATTGCTGTAGTGAATTAGTTTTCGAAATAATTTGTCATAGTTACTGAAATGTATCCAACACAAAAGGGAAGCCGATGGGAATCGGCTTCTATACACGCTTCGCCACTGTTCCATGCTGTTGTTTTTATATTTTTATTCTTGTATTCTTCTGTTTTGTCTCACGATACGGGACGCTCCTCGACAAGGA
Organism: Glaucopsyche alexis; assembly: GCA_905404095.1. Lineage (NCBI taxonomy): Eukaryota > Metazoa > Arthropoda > Insecta > Lepidoptera > Lycaenidae > Glaucopsyche > Glaucopsyche alexis. The sequence goes on from FR990060.1 coordinate 3,277,387, forward strand.
TTATTAAATGATCGACCTTTAGTATCGTCCGTCATCTTTGAAGTTTGAACAACAACTGCAGGAATGCATCGCAAGTTTCCACGACGCGACGTCGTGCCGTGCCGATGCACGGCTTGGCACGTTACAATGTCGTGTCGTAGATTTTGTACGACGCGACGTCGCATCGTGAAACGATGTCGCGTCGTGGCACGATGCGATGTCGTATTGTGTTTATGTTCGGGAGCCCTAACCCAGTGGGACAGATGACCGACACGACTGGCGAGAGATCAGGCGCAGAACCGACTTTTTACATTTCTTTCAAACGCATGCATCATCTTTATCGCAGGTGATCAAACTCAAACTCAAAGTTTTTATTTCCATGTAGGTTATGAAATAACGCTTATAGAATTATTGTCCTACATGATGCCTACCACCGGTTCGGAAACTAGCCCGGCGAGAAGAACCGGCGTAAGAAACTCGCACGGGGCCACCTTTTAGCAAAAAATTTGGAAAAATTGTTCTTTTCAAAAAAAAAAAAAATTTTTACAATGTTGTAACTTAATCTATATAACATTAGTCATAAGTACATAGAGCATACTTAAGTACATAAAAGTAGCCTTGCAGGGGGCCATCTTATTCCCAAGGTGCAACCCCGTCGTTATACACACAACCCGAAGGAGCGGAGGTGAAGCATCATGGAGCCTATCAAGACCCATGCCGCCGCTAGGCACGGGTTTTTAGCAATTGCCTAAGTAGGGTGGACCCCTTCCCGCGCTATACACTACCTTTCATCGGAGTTTATGAATTTTTTATTTTCGTTAAATCTATGGTATATGAAACTTTGCTCTTAAAAATAGGTCTTTTTTTATTTTTTTTATTTTTTTTTTTTTTTATAATTCCTGCTGCTATCAAATTGCAGCACCCTTTGAAACTTTCTAATATCTATTAACTAATTAGTTTAATGTAGGTACCTATAGTTTTAGCCATTTTTTTTTTAATTTTTTTTTTTTTTTTTTTTACTAGTACACACATTAAAACGAAAGTACTTATATAAACGAATAAATTAAATATCATTTGATAGTCGAGCCATTTGCTTTGGCTGCTAACTTATATACCGTTTCAGCGTATGTTAAAAATGGTTTTCTTCTTTCATCGTCATCTACGAGACATCCGAGATTTTTTATGGTAATATTGCTGTTTATTACATGTTCGCAGTCGTATCTTTTTTTTGCGAAACGAGGACATTCAGCCAGGATATGTGCGACCGTCTCGGGTGTTGTTTTGTCGCAGGGGCAATAGGCATCGTCATAAAGTTTAAACCTAAACAGGTAAGCCCGGAGTCCCCCATGTCCCGTAAAAATTTGTGTCTTTACGTTGTCGATGCCAGCACTCTGTATTATTTTATAAGCTCTTTTTATATTTGGAAAAAAATATCTAGTGAGCTCTCCAGTCCTCGATGTGCTATATCTTTCTTGGTACTTATCAAGAGTTTCTGCTCTCAGAATACCTCTGACGTATGATAGTGGAAAGTTATCATAAACTGATTGTTGGGAGGATTCTAGGGCGCCTTTTTTCGCCAGCTCATCAGCTCTTTCATTGCCCTCGATTCCTGCATGTGCCTTAACCCAGCATAATTTAAGCTCCTTTCCATTCATTTTAGTTTTATAGACATTTTGTATTATCCTAACAGCTAAGGGATTAGTTGTATGTGGATCACAGATGGTTTGCAGTGAAGACAGTGAGTCGCTCAGAATTATTCCTTTGCGAGCATCGTCTTGAAGGAAAATTTCGCTAGCTCTCAGGATTGCTAATAGTTCTGCCTGATAAACCGAGCAATAGCTTTCAAGGTTAAAGGAGATCTTGTAAGTTTCTGAACCGTCTCGCCAGCAAGAGATTCCCGCTCCGACTTTTCCCTCAATTTTGCTTCCATCAGTAAATAGTTGCAGATATTCATTTGGAAATATTAACTGCTGCTGTATAAAATCGCACTCGTATTTCAAGATGAATCTCTCTGCTGGATGTGGCAACTCGTAAGGGCTCACTCTCGCTTCCAAAATCTTATCTGGGAAGTCATGTAGAGGTTTTCCCCTTTTAATCTCATATAAGAGAACATGTTCTTTAGCTCGAAGGTCAAGGGGTAAAATTCCAGCGATCAAAGCTGCCGATGTGAGAGAAGTCGTGCGGTGTGCTCTGCTTATTTTGATGGCAAACATCCGTGTAATCTTATTGAGACGATCTTGTACATACTTTTTGTCTATAACATGTGCCCACACGCTTGCGGCATATAAGACTTTAGGTTCGATGACAGTCGTGTAAATAAGTTTGGTTACTTCTGGATTCAAGCCCCACTGAGTTTTAACTGCTCTTGATACGACATTGAATGTACTTAAGCATTTAGAGTGGATAGTTTCTAGGTGTCGTCGAAAGTTTAGGCGTTTGTCTACGGTTAGCCCAAGCACCTTGATAGAATCAGATAACCCAATCAAGGTCCCATTAAGATAGAATTTGGGCTCATCATATTTTCTTTTTCGTGTTATAATGATGGCTTGCGTCTTATGGGCTGCAAAGGTCATTTTATTCGAAGAACCCCACTTTGACACCGCCTCAAGGGCAGCATTTACCTTTTCTTCTAGGTGTATAATTGTAGTGGCAGTTGCAATGATTAAAATGTCATCAGCGTAGGCCTGTACATAAGATTCCAGTTGCTCCGCTAACTGTAATAGTGGATCTAGCAGTACGTTCCATAGAAAAGGCCCCGAAACAGATCCCTGTACGCAACCAATATTAGTTTCTTGATCAATTTCAGAGCCAGCAAACGATATTTTCACAGATCTTTCGCTAAGATAGCTCGTCAATAATTTTAACATCTGTCCCTTTATTCCCAGCCTATCAAGTTGTACTATGATAGCAGGCCACCAAGCGTGATCAAAAGCTCCCTGGATATCGAGTGAGATAACTGCTACTATTTTCTTTTTAGCTTGTCCCTCTCTAATAACTTTCATTGCATCATATAATGCATCTTCCGTTCCTTTTTGTGGCGTGAAACCGTATTGTCTACCACTTATACTTTTTTTCTTGCCTAGAGTCCACGTCAACCTATTAACCAGGAGTTTTTCTAAAGTCTTCCCAAGTATTGGCAATAATCCGATTGGTCTGTAAGATTTAGGGTCCGCGTAGTCCTCTCTGCCAGGTTTCCAAATAACAACAGCTCTGGCCGTCTTCCATTTTCGAGGAAAATAACCAATCTCCAGACATCTGTTATACAATGCCAATAGTATGGAAGGTTGTGCTAAAAAGACTGCCTGGCAGATGTCTGATGTTAGTCCATCGAGACCTGGTGCCTTTTTTGGGTCCATTTGCATGAAAATTGATGTTATTTCATCTTCAGTAAAGGGAGGTTCTGTTACTAGTTTTTCACTGTTAATTCTTTTTATTATTTCTAATGATTCTTGTCTGGTAACAATTTGATCATTATTATCAGTTTCTGGTTTGTCTACTGGATAAAAGGTCCGTGCTAATAATTTTACTGAGCCATTTGGGGATAAGATTCTTCCGTCTGAACTAGACCTAATTAGTCTTTCATTGTTTTGCCTACCTGTGATCTTCATAACTCGATAAGCACATTGCCATATGTTTTCCTTGCTTTGCTTTGAGCAAAATTCCCTCCAGCTATTTGTAATCGCTGCTTCAAGGTGCCGTTTGTAATCTTCTTTACTTTGAATATACTCTTCTACAACATACGGTTTCCTTATAGGGTTTGCATTTTTAATGCGTCTTCGCAAACGTATCATTTGTTTCTTTTTCAGTTCCAGTTCTTCCGTCCACCAAGATGACTTTTTCTGCTTCCTACCTCCATGATTCTTTTTTGGAATAGTGTCATTACAGGTTTCAATTATGACTTGTAGGTACTGTTCCAGAAATTCGTCTATGTCTCTAGGGGTTGTTGCTGAAAGTATTGTTTGTGAGTCTATTTTTTTTGTTTCGATTAAACTTTGGAATTTGGTGGTAAATCGATTCCAGTTAGCTCTTCTCGTGTTGAAAACTCTAGTCGTTCGTACTTGTTCAGGGCTTAGATTTGGTCCCTTGTAGCATTCGAAAGTTATCAGTCGATGGTCTGACAGTGAAACCGTGTCTTCGTGAACCTTCCAGCTTAGCATATATTTAAGTAGGCTTTGTGTGCACATTGTTACATCTATGAAGCTAGAGTACAAGGTAGACCCTCGATAGACATGAAAAGTGGGTATTTTACCGTCATTTAAAACGTAGAGGTCATTTTGCATGGCCATATCAGATAGTTTAGTCCCTCTAGTGTTATCTTTTGTGGATCCCCACCAACGGCTAGCTGCATTGACATCTCCTGCTAAAATGATATTTGGAGTTTGCAAACTGTTTTTAATGGTTTCAATACTTCGAAGGTCCTCCTCTATATCCTTTTGCCCGTCCAAATATACATTAATTATACCAATCTCGTGTTTCTCTGTTTTGATTATAAGTCCAACTATTGTTTCAGAAATAAGATCCGGATTTTCAGTGATTTGTAAATTTGGATCCAATATGACAACCGCAGATCTAACCGGATTGGATCTATCACATGTTTGTTTTTGTATGACCCTATATTTTAATACTACGTGAGCCACAGATCCGACATATGGTTCCTGCAGAAGCAAGACGCTGATATTTTTTTTAAGTGCTTGGTTTATACATTCATTGGTAGCAGCATAACCTCTTCCTAAATTTATTTGACCAAAAGTTATTCTGGCCAATGTCTTGTCGTTGCCCTTAGCAATAATTTACAGCTGCCCGTGATATTTGGTCCCATTTTATCCATTCTGGGCAATCACTACTGTACGCTGCGTGGTCAGCTTTCAATGTCTTGTTTTGAATTTTGCAGTTGACACAGATTGGTGAAATTTCACGTTTAGGGCATTGTCTAGTATCATGTGGCTCACTGCAGTGGCCACATGTAATTTCTTTCCGACATTCTTTAGCAAAGTGGTTGAAGCCCAGACATCTGTAGCATTGGATCAGCGGTGTATGGTCTACAGCTATAACTACTTGATATCCAATGTGTATTTTTTGGCCTTCTAATATTTTCCATAAAGGTGTTGGTGTCTCAATTATAATGTTGTGAAGTTCCTTTACTCTTCCTTTAATCCTTCTTTTGACTGTAATTTTCTTTTCCATGTCATCTATGTCTTGCAATACCTTTGAATTTTGCTTAAAAATTGCTTCCTCAATCTCCTTGTCCGTCAAATCAGAAGCTACCCCTACCAGCTTAAGCAAAGGTTTCTTATTTTGGAGTTTTTGTGTTGTTAAATGTTCACCACTTGCTTTGATGGCTGCTTCCATCTTATTTCGGTCTTCAGCAGAGTAACAACTAAGAAGTACTTTTTGGTTACGTTTCTTCTTAATTGCATTTATCCCGATTCCCATGTCGATAACGTTAACTTTTGTCTTGATTTTTTTAACAACGTCTTCACTCGTGTGTCTGGGATTAATCGAGTTAACTAGTATTGAAAATTTTCTTTCTGTATCATTTGGTTTTGTTGCTCCTTTGGGTTTTTTTTCTGGTACCATCAGAGTTTGTTCGTAATCCTCGCGTCTTTTATATTCATGAGATTTTTTTGATAAGAGGGGCCAAATGCTGGTTTCATTCATCTGAAGATCAGGACAACTTAATTCGTTTTGACGTATCTCATTTATACTTTTCTCTGTGTCAACTATGCACTCTTTTCTAAGATTCTCAATTGCCATTCGTATGGGTGCTACTGCTGCAAGTGTTGTATCTTGCATTTCTTCCAGTCCCTTGCGAAGAGAACTGATACTGGTAACAGCAGACTGGAATTCTTCCCCTCCGACGCAATTATCTCTTTGCCGTTTTATCTCGTCCTTCATGTCTGTTAGCAAGGTCATCATATGATTTAATAAATCCGAAACAGTAGAGTCAGGCTTTGTTACCGACTCAGATTTAGGATGAGACTTATTTATGCTGTCTAGGTTATTCGATATTTTGAAAACCAGCTTTTGTAGTTGCTGTAGATCCTCATCAAATTTTTGTGTTGGAATAAGACTCTTTACTTCAGTTTTTAATTGCAGAATCGATCTATGAACGATAGCTAGTTCAGATCTAAAGCTATCTAATGATATTGAGGTCTGGGCCGGGGAAGAAGTGATGTCTTTTATAGCTTTAAGCTCCGTCAAGATATGTGATAACTGGCTAGTAAGGTTTATGAAATTGTCTTCAATGATCCTGATGTTTTTGTTCTGGTTTTCCTCCATATCTCCGAATAACCATCTAACTGACTGAGTTTCTTTAAAAGTTTTCGATATCTCAGTAAAAAGTTTTTCTTCTCTATCGGCACTTGCGCTTTGTATCAGGACAAGGTCTTCAGCGTATTGTTTCTGAATAGCAGCCAAATGATGTTCATAATATACCTTTGTTTTTTCCTTTTCTACAATATGTCTTTGTCTTGAGTCCGCTAAGCTCAGGATCATTGTAAATAAACCGTGAATTCCATCACATACATCTTGTCTGATATCTTTACTTAGGTTTCGAGATTCCTCTAATCTACCTTTCGTTTTCCTCATCAGCTCTCCAGCCAACCTGGGTAGGTCATGCAAAGCTCCTCCGCAGTTTAATGACGAGGCGTCTGATAAAACCGATTTTTCTGATTCGCTATTGTGTTCCAGGTTTATTGTAAAATTGCTACTTGATTTTTGTCTAGCTTCAAAAATTTTCGCTCTCATTTTGTTGCCTTTTTCGCCTTGAACATAAAGTGGTGTGTCGGAGCTAATTTCAAGGCTATGAGAGAATTTTTCTTTTTCTTTGCCCTCGCCTTCATTAGATGGCGAGCTTATAATTAGTTCTGGTATGTTAGGGGTGGATTTGCTTATTTCTGACCTAGTGTGTATTATTGCCGATCGATATTGCTTGGTCTCTTTATTAGATTGAGCTGTGGCGTTACCTCCACTTTGAGTCGACATTTTATTTTATTATTGAAGTGACAACTTAGTTTTAGTTCACTGTGCCAAAACTAGATGGCGCTAGTGCCACAACAACAAACTATAGTTTTAGAGAGAGGAGACGAGTAGAACAATTTATATTCACCGCACCAACACTAGATGTCACTCGTGTCACAATTTGATTCAAATATGTTTTGAGTTCTACCTTCAAACATAAGAGTCACTTAAAAATGTATGCACAGTATTAATTTAAAAAAAACCGTGTAATATTATATGCACTGAACACAGTTAGTTGTAACTATTACATAATATTCTTTTCAGTCTTTAGAGTCAGTTCATCAACTTTTATCGTTATAACACTTGCACTTTACCATGCTTTGGAATTTTAACTACGGACCGCAAAAGAAACAGTGTTTTCTGTTTGACGTCTCGAGTGACTTTCAAAATTTTATTAAAAATAGGTCAGGGGCTACTTAAAAATAAAAGAATGCTTATTTCTCCCGTTCCTAGTTAGATTGGCAATTGAAAAAAATCCTGTACAAAGAAACTATGACAAAGTATGTTTTAGTACAAAAAACAATTGCGGAAACAACTTACTATCGAAGAAAAAAAATCAAGTTTGAAAAGTGAAAAAAATTAAATATCTTTAAAAGTACTCAAGTGGGAGAAACGTAATAAAGTATTATAAATGCGCATCTCACTGGTGTATCGAACAAAGTATATAACAAGTTTACAACGCCTCGCAATTGACGTAATAAATTAATTTTATGAATCGATGACTTGAAAAAATGCCCATATTCCAAATTATTTATCTCAAAAACTAAGTAGAATTAGCACACGGGTGTTCTACTCTTAAGTTTGGAATACAAGACGCCATAAATCTATGGGCTTAGTTTAGAAATGTCCGATTTTAAGGATTTCTAAAACACTGTGAGCTTTTTTAAATTTATTAATGGTAAGATTTTGAACGTTTTCTGGGATTCTATTGTAAAGGCGTATACATGAACCTTTAAACGATTTACTTACTTTGCTAAGTCTGATCACCGGTATTTCTAACTTGTTCTTATTTCTAGTATTCCTACAATGGCTGTCGCTCTGATCAGTCTGCATTGTCTTAAATAAACTTGAAAACAACATTTTTTGTTGTTCCAACGCGAACATCAAACCCGGAGCTTGTCCCGTCCGTCTTAATTTTTCTGTATCAGAGTTCATTTTTTACTTACACAGAGAGGAGGTTTTCGTAGTGCAAGCGTTCATGGATGTATTTATATTGGCCAAAATGATACCGACGGTATTAGGGCCATAGAAGGGCAGTGTATGGCCCACACACGTTATAAATACGCGCGGAAATACACGTCTACTGTCTAGGTCAACGAGAATAGCGCGCACATCTCGTCAGATTCAGAACATTGTAGAAAAGAAATACAAATTGATGTGACATTAGCTGATGCCCGTGACTTCGTTTGCGTCGAACTAATGGAAACGAAACTCTATTTTTGAAATGAAATCCAAAGATAAAAGTCCTTATATCCTCAGCTATCTGCCAGTGAAAATCAGTCCAGCCGTTTCAGCGATTAGCCGGAATATACAGACAGACGGACAGATAAAAAAAAAAGATTTTTTATTGGAAGTACCTACCTCATACAATTTCATATGCATTTTGTAAAAAGCTATTAATATAAAATTGCAAACAGACACTTTAATGTTATTTATTTGTATGTACTCGTGTATGTCACCGTAAAATTGTAAAAACCGTTAGATTGTAATAAAACTAGTGAAATTGTAAAATGTTGATAGACTTCCGACGTGAATATACTGCCTATAATAGGGAATATGCATAAAATATAAAAATAGCTTAAAATATAACAATATGTTACTAGACAGAAAAATAAAGAAAATGGCGAGAAAATTTTCAATATCTGTTGATAAATGAGCAAGATATGAGCGGTCAAAGTTTGTAATCTATCTCTTTCTAACAAAACGAAATTTAGTATGAACTTTCTATGAAAGTCGTGTTATGTGACGTCACGATACACGTCGGATCTCTCTGTCTAATAGACCACTTTAAACGTTCATATCTTCATTATTTTTAATGATATCAAAAAACTGATTTTACCATACGGTTTACTAAACTAGATATATTTATATAAATAAATAAAAAAAATACGTGCATATTCCCTATTTAACATATTATTTTTCGTTAAAATAAAAATTATTATGAATCTTATTACGTTAGTTATGTATCTTTCGACATATTTTTCCAACCTCGTTAGATTTTTTACAATCTAACGGTTTTTACAATTTTACGGTGACATATAGATACCTACCATGGCATCGCAGAGAACTGACATGAAAATAATAACGCTCGCTCTAATGGGTGGACAACGCATTTGTAATTCCTCTGGTGTTGCTTGGTAGTAACTGAGAGTCACCATCTGGCGATCTGTCAGCTCGTTTTTCGGTTTATTCCAAAAATTGGCGCTAGTTAAGCTGTAATTATAGTTTTAAATTTCGTTTAATGTGTGGAAGTAATTAAAGAATTATTCTAATTTCCAACAGTTATCATATTTTGGTAGGTGTCTATGAATATGCATGAGTTATTTAACAATTTAATTCTAAGAAATAAGAACCTTTAAGTTTAAGATTTCAGTGTAGATAAATAAAGAGGTAAAACAAAAAGATATAATTACTTATAATTATAAGAAGCTATAAAATACAAAATAAACATAATATTAGGTATTTCATTTCGCTTGGAGTAATTTAAAATACTTTTTGTACAATGATAGAGATTGTCTAAACTAAAATGACGCGCCCCACTACTTAATTACTTTATTTATAAGTGTGAGTGCGAATATTAATAACGGCACTGCATCTGTGTGGGAGTGTCATTATTCGGTGAAGTATGATTTGTATGTGCACATGACGGCCGACTAGTCGGGTGATAAATCCGACAACGCTCTCTCTATGGAGCAGCGCCGTCACATTGTATAGAACAAGACGTCCTCTCCTGTCGCAAGTTCACGATCTACTAAACTAGTTGGACAACAAATCCGAGAACGATGCGTGCTTCCTACGTTTGATAACTGGCAACTGAACGACCAATAATAATTGCATTTTATGTGTATTTTGAAATTTGCTTGTTTGAGTGGAGGTGGGGCGCGTCATTTCAGCTTAGCATGATCTCTAACAAGCAAAATGTTAAATAAAACAAAAAAATACATAATAAAAACATTTTATAAAATAATTACTTACATTAATTTATTACGTAAGGATATCATAATTTAAATACATAAGCAAATAATAATAATGTTTTCTTACAAATGTATATAATAATAATAATAATTAATAAATAAATATTTACATATTCAAAATTATTGGTCTATTTTATAATAAAATATTATTATGTGGTCCAATTTTTAAAGAGGTTTTAAATCTATCACGTTAAGCACAGCCATATTTTATAAAAAGTTATATTTTTTTATTATTTTTTATTGATATTTACATGCTGATTTAGGCTCACCGCTTACCAATAAGAATCACATCATAAGTACCTAGAATAGTGTTACGAACACACAAAGAGACAGCGCCATCTAGCGTCAACCAATGAAACCACTTGGTGTGAAGAGGGACAGCGTGGGGACCCCTACTCAGTACTAGATGGCGCTATTGTGCGAATTTCCGGAATAATCCAACCAGTTCACGCGAGTCGCGAACTTTTCTGGAATGGTCTGGGACTCGTGTCGGCTGGTATAAATACGCCTCAGGGTTGGGAACTAGTTGAGTTCACTTTGAGCTTCCTTCGAAGCGAAACGGGCGATAAGTGAAAACTAGTTGTATGTTGGACCTAGTGCTTTAGTAGGTAGTGTGTGAACATGATTAGTGCTAGTGAATAAAGTCTTCAAAAGAGTCAGCAGGTCTTTCTCTCCAAATCCTTCGAACCACAACACGTAACAATATAATATCTAGATTTGTACCACCATTGCTCTGTAAAAGCTTCATGGTACTTCTGTAATACGAGTATGTATAAGCTTGTGTCCTTCGCGCGAACGAACGAAAGAAACGACTCGGGTCGCGCGGTTCACTTAGATCAATCGTTCACTTTTAAGAAAACGACTCGATTGATCGAGCGATCTACTGATCGATTATACGTATATCAGTGCATAGCTCGCGATTAGACCAAGTAAATAGATTGATACGTTAGTCTATAGCTTGCTTAGATATTTCAATTGATTGATCGGTTCGTACGTATAGGTCAATTGAATCGGTTCATTTACTCAATAGGTCAGTATTGATCTGGTTCACGTAGATTGAACGAACGACACATGCTTACTTCTGTAGAGTTAATTAGTCTTTGACGATCACAGACTATACATAGTCAGAAGGTATGAGGTAGCTACATGGGCAGCGGGGTCTCGCTGTACGACATCTTCATCTTGCGGTACAGGCTGTTGATCACCATCAGGTAGTACATGGAGAACACTGCAAAATAAAGAATTCAGTAATATGTATTTAACCCTAGCTCATGGCAAATAGGAAAATCGAAGGAAAATAGCCCTATAATATATGTCATAGATAGTACGGATCAGATAACAAATCGGCCCGAAGATGGCGTGGTCAAACGGCTCTCTATACGGCATTGCCATAAGCATCAGAGCGCGAACCTTGCTAGATCTATGGCCATAAGTTAGGATAGTCAACGAAATTTTGTGTAAAACGTCCTCCTTTATTAGTCTTTTTTTACACCTCGCTCTGCACATATCAGTATAACCCTGGGTATCTTCGAGTCATCAGTTGGAAAATTATCGCAAATTACTGTCCCCTACAGTGATTGTGATTTAACCAATTAGAAATAGATGCCAAAAACCAGATTGTTTTGTTTGTTTTGTCACAACTCCTGAGAGTTTTGACAAAACAATCTGGTATTCTCAGTGAAAAATAAAACCCTTGTCATGTTAGACTAAAGGTCATCGATTACTGTAGAATGCTGCTATTGTTAAATGGTCAGTAAACGTCTGCAAGACAAAGTAAGTGTTTGAAAGTAACTGTAATATTTAATCCGAGATTAGAGCAAATAGAACCGAATTTGTGGTTATTGGTTCACTACATAGTTTGGTACCAGTTACCAGGATAATAACATTTAACTAAATATCTAGTCGAAGACATGCAATGCTGATTGCTGACATACAAGAGTGCTCAAAAAATTGAAACATACTTTATTGAGCACAAAACAATATGCACACAAAGGTGGCTTTATTACTTAAAACAATTTCTTCCAGGCAACCTTTTGGATGATTTTGGAAAGAATGATGCGCAGAAAAATAAGTGATGTTTATAGATCAGTGGCGAAGGCTGGTACTTCTTCATAGCTACCCTAGCCTGCATAATAGGTAGGGATTTGGATGAGGGTCTTCAAATGGTAAGTGGTAAGGGAAGCCGAAAGGAATGGAGTTATAGGAACCCCACGCCCGCGCCACTGGTATAAATGATTGACATGACATGTTATATAAGGTTTGGTAAAATCAATTACGGATATTTTGGGCATATGATCTGCTGCTTATGTAAAGACGTTTAAGCAGAAAAATAATTGTCATACTTGAAAAAAAAATTTTTTCTTTATATCGCCCATATAAAGAAAAAAATTTTAGTTATAGTTTGCGTTCTGCGGAGAGTCACCCATACAAGAGATGATTTTTTACTTTGAGTATGACAATTATTTTTTTTGCCTAAACGTCTTTATATAAGCAGTGGATTATGTGCCCGAAGTATCCATAGTTGATTTTCGGAGACCTTATATATATCACCGTAAAATTGTAAAAACCGTTAGATTGTAAAATAACTAACGAGATTGTAAAAATATGTCAAAATATTCATAACTATACATATATTTATAATTTAACGAAAAATAATGCGTTAAATTATAGGCAGCATATTCGCGTTGGAAGTCTATCATAGTTTTACAATTTCACTAGTTGAATTACAATCTAACTGTTTTTACAATTTTCCGGTTACATATACATACACATGTTGTGGACTGTGGTACCGTACCATTAACTAATGCAATAATAGTCTCAAGCTCACCCGCGCCACCGATCAGCAGCAGGACCACCAGAGCAATGTTCCCCGGTTCCTTCATAAACGGCGCCAGCTCCGGGCTGAACAGACACGTCACTATCGCCACCAGGAATATGCAGAGGATGAACACCGAGTTGAACACCAGCGCTAGTTGGAGGCAGCCTGGTCGCCTCTATGGAAAGAAAGTTGAGCTGAAGAATTATGTCAACTGGTAATTGTTTCAATGGTAATTCAATGGCTTTCTTGCTACACCATAGGGGTCAAATTTTTACAGCGACGTAAAAGTAATGTTATCGAATGATGATATTATGTTTTAATTCTCATTCGATAACTTTTCGTTTAACACTCCCCACACCAATATCGGTAACGGTGACCGGTTTCATTGAAACCAGACCAGTTACGCAGGAGTAATTTTATAGTGACCAAGTGTATGCGCAGTACACAAGAGCACTCTCTCTTCCTTTACTCTCGTAATCCAGTGGGACTGATAACCGACACGACTGACGAGAGATCAGGCGCAGGTCCGACTTTTTACATGCCCATCCGACGCATGGATCATCTTTATTGTCAGACAATTAGGTGATCAGCCTGCATTTTCCTAACCAGACTTGGAAACAACATTTTTTGTTGTTCCAATGCGGGAATCGAACCCACGACCTCCGGCTATTACGTTTACGTCGCTGTCAGAAGTTCCTGATAGGCTCACTGATGCTTCGAGGAAAAGGAAGGGAATATTGCCCTGCATTAATACAGCTGATTCTGCATCCGAAATCCCTATCTAGTGCATAAGAAATTTGGCCTATTCCGATATCCTCAAATATTTGTTCACCACTGGTAAACATCCGACAAAAAAGAGCTAAATAACAACATTTTTCCTGATGTTCCACCAGCGGTGAACAGATAGTGGGAGACCTCGGAAATAGACGGAAGTTTTGGAGCCATCCCCATATCCTTATTGAAGAATGCTCTTATCTTGTCTTCTGTGAGTAAATAATTGTTTCACTGATTGATTTATATTAGTGAATCAATCATTTACTCACAGAATGCAGTTAATAAATTAAACTCGAACTTGGAGTATCTGAATCAGTGTACGAAATCTCGTAGCTGATGGCAGCAGTGCGGCTGACTATGAAGGGGCAGTCTTGAAATAATATTTTTTTTATGTAATGAATCAGGAAACGAGCAGACCGATCGCCTGATGGAAAACGATTACCGCCGCCCATGGACACTCGCAGCACCAGAGGAGTTACACTTGTAACTCCTCTGGTGCTGCGACCTGCGTTCCTGGTCCTTAAAATCCCCAATCCCATGGGGGCCTCCGGTAACCTCACTCACTCGGCGAAACACAACGCAAGCGTTATTGAAATAACGTTGTATTTACCCGGTCGAGCCGGCCCATTCATGCCGAAGCGTGGCTCGCCCACAGTTGAATATGTATGTCATAATAATTCATGCTATGGTGACATGCCGTGGTGACGCCGGCCAGCGCCACAGCGTTGCTGACGGCGGACAGCGCGGAGAACATGACCGCCGTCATGGAGATGAGGTTGTCTTCGTGCTCGCGCTGCCGGTGTCGCGGCAGGTTCCAGGACCCGGCTATTATGTAGCCGATGCAGGCTAGCTGGAAGACAACATCGTGATTCTGAAGACGTCCAAACAAGATCAAGAGAATCGAGACGGGGTCAAAGCTAAACGGCCTCTAGTCATGATGCATTCGATAATATACAACGGCGAAATTATCGAATGCATCTTGACTAGAGGTCCCGTCCTTGGAGCAGTGAAGTGTGTCGCTTTTTGAATTATTTTTTAATTCTTAAATATGACATGAATTATGTCGCCGTGAATTGCAGTCAGGGGAGCTATATTGATTATTATAATATAATATAAGGTCCCAAAAAATCAATAATTCTACTAATATACTTCAGGTACATGATCCAATGCTTATGTAAAGACGTTTAGGCAGAAAAATAACTGTCATACTCAAACTAAAAATCATCTCATGTATGGGCGACTTTGAGTATACAACCAACCAGTATGGTTGGATACTCAAAGATGGGCGATTCTCCGCAAAATGCAAACTCGCCCATATAAAGAAAAACATTTTTTTCGAGTATGAAAATTATTACGTCTTTACATAGGCAGTAGATCATATGCCAAAAGTACATATCCGTAATTGATTTTACCAAACCTTATATTTTTAGGGGATTTTATTTAACCAACTTTTTCAAGAAAAGCCTTTTCGGGGTAAGGTACAAAGAGACCAATGAAAATACTCAGATACTTACTGTGGATAGAATGCAAAGTACAAAACAACCTATCTCCAGGGATAGGCAGCCACAACATCGCCGCAGCATCGGCAGTCCCATTGTGCTGTAAAATAATATCATTGTATTTGAAAAATAGGTTGATTTATATCATTATATATAATATAAAAGGTATGATTTTTGGTGCGATTTTGTTAATAACACAAAAATCACGCTATTTAGGGTCCCGTAGTAACTATAAGGATGAAGGAACCCTTACAGTTTCGCTCTGTCTAACCGTCCGTCCGTCCGTCTGTCTGTCCTCCCTTGATAATTTCGGTAAAGATGGATTTAATTATATTGCATTTAGACTTTTTTGACATTATAATAATTATACTTTTGTATTTTAGGGGTAGCTCCCCAATCCCCATGTGAACTGGGGATGAGTTTTTTTTATTCCATCCCATCACGAGGGGTATTCCATCACGTCGAGTAGGTCTTTTTAAGTTAAGGCACGGTTTCATACATAACTATTTTATAATGTAAACCATTATCGAGTAGGTCCACCTCCAAAGTGTTTTACAAGTTGGTCCCACGGCCATTTTATTAGGGTTCCGTAATACTTAAGGAACCCTTATAGTTTCGCTCTGTCCGTCTGTCTGTCTATCATTTCTAATATAAATTGATGAAATTTGGTGCAGTTATAGATTGTGTATAGATCACGGTTTCGGGATCATAAAAAAATTATAATTTTATATTTTAGGGGTGGCTCTCCATACATGTGAAGTGGGGATGAAAAATATTTGGTAAATATTCACAAGTGGGGCTCCACCTTGAAACGACTGCAATTTCTTTTTTATTGCATATTTTTATTATAAAACAGTCTGTTATGCAATATTAAGGTGGCGGAAGACCAAAAAAAATGTAAAAAAAAAAAATACCACTCCGAAGACGTTTTGAACAAGATAAAAAAGTTCTAACCTAACTAACCTAACCCAAAACTACACAAACCTTATTTTACGCTGGGTATTTTTGAGGTTGACATGTTTTTTATATATTTTTTTTTTTACATTTATTTTTCTTCCGCCACCTTAATATTGCATAACAGACTGTTTTATAATGGAAATATGCAATAAAAAAATTTTTGCAGTCGTTTCAAGGTGGAGCCCCACTTGTGAACAATTACCAAATATTTTTTCACACTACCCCATCGTGTGGGGTATAGGTCTTTTAAAATAAAGGCAAGGTTTCATACGTTACTTTTTTATAAAGTTGACCATTTTCGAGTAATCGGCCTCCAAAGTAGTTTGTAAGTTGGTCCCCCCCCCTAGCATTTTTAAACTATAGGAGATAGAAACTTGCAAATTTCTATGCTGATAGATTATGCTAAAAACTCTTTAGAAAAATTACTGTAAACCAAATCGAACAGTAACTTTTGGAGTAATTAAAAAAAAGCATATTACGCATTTATAGTTACGGAACCCTCCTTAGACATGTCCTGACATGCTCTTGGTTAGGTTATATATGTTATACTTCTAAACTACTGATAATTTATATGTTATATTTCTATACTAAACTATTGTATATTTCTAAACTACTGAACTTAGAAACTTGTAATTTTACGTGCTAAATACTCTTATAAGGAAACATTTTTTGAACGAAATCGGACCGTAATTAAAAAAAAACGGTAAATATTCCGTATCGCTCCACCAGTGATTTTGAGGCCGATTTTTTTTACAGTCGCGTTATAATCTGTAAACATCAGAACTAGTATTGTTATGATGGCGCATGACTATTTCTGGCTAAGAAAAAAAAAATATTCCGTATCGCGCCACCAGTGATTTTGAGGCCGATTTTTTTTACAGTCGCGTTATAATCTGTAAACATCAGAACTAGTATTGTTATGATGGCGCATGACTATTTCTGGCTAAGAAAAAAAAATATTCCGTATCGCGCCACCAGCGATTTTGATGCCGATTTATTTTTACAGTCGCGTTATAATAAGCCCTCAATAACAACTGGCTTCAATGAGGAAGATGTAAATCAAAATTTATTCCCCTTTTTCAGCCCTAACAAAAAATTTAAGCAATAATAAGACTAACTGTGAAAAAATTGTGTTGATATCACGAAAATTGAGTTTTTTATAAGCAAATCAATATGGGAACGCGCGAAAACTGATTGCGCCCGTCGAGTAATGGCTGTGACGTCACATCGCCGTGCGTAGCTAGTTAGCTATGCAATGTGCATACAGTATGTTTTTGACACGCGCTCTGTAAACTTACCTTCGTTCATTTCGATTAATTTTTATATATTATTATAATAAATATGACTTAATAGGGAAAATTGTTAAATTTAAACAAAAAATTAATACCAACTTTCAAAGTAAAAACGCACAAAAGAGTATGAAATAAATTTTATTTTCTAAAAATTATTCTCCTTTTAAATTCGGCTAAAACTTTAACTATTTCCCTACTCAATCTTCTTAATTTTGAAGTCTGTGCCAGCCCAAACAATATCCTGATAAAACAATATTTTATAGAACTCACATTTAAGTTGGCAACCAACTTCAAAATTATGAAAATCGAATAGAGAAATCAAAAATTTCAAACTCAAAATGGGCTATGAAGTACATTATTTTGATAGAACAAATCTTTATCAAGTAAAAGTTACGCCATCTTGGTTTTCACAATACTTCAAATGTTAGCCATCTTGTTTTCACCATACTTCAAATGTCAAAATGGCCCCAAAAATCTCAAAAATGGGACCATTTAACTGGAGATAGTATACGTCTATGAGAGAAATAATTAAAATTTTTGCCGAATTTAAAAAGGGAATTATTTAGAACATAAGATTTTTTTCATACTTTTTTGTGCGTTTTTACTTTGGAAGTCTGTTTTCATTTTTTGTTTCAAAATTATAATGTTTTCCATTTTTAGGGCTCCACTTAGGGCACACAAGGAACGCTTATAGTTTCGCTCGCTCCGTCCGTCCGTCTGTTATACTTCCGTAATTATGAATATTGATGGATGAAATTTGGTACAGTTATAGATTGTGTGTAGATCTTAGGTTTGGCATAATAAAATAATAATAATTTTATATTTTAGGGGTAGCTCTGAAGGGGGGATGAAATATTTTTTCATTCTACCCCATTTGTGGGGTATCGTTGAATAGGTCTTTTAGAATTAAGGTAAGGTTTCTTTTAACATTACTTTTTTACAAAGTCGACTATTTTCGAGTAATCAGCCTCCAGTGGTTTGTAAGTTGGTCCCCCCTCCCTTAGAATTTCTAAATTATAAGAGATAGAAACTTGTAAGCTTCTATGCTAATAGATCATGCTAAAAACTCTTTAGGAAAATTATTTTAAGCGAAATCGGATAGTAACTTTTGAAGTAACTTGAAAAACCTATTACGCGATTTCCAAACGTGTGTCTTTAAAGACTGAGTTCTGTTCAATGCTTTTGGATCTAGGGTATACCCTTGGCACAAAATTTTACTTTTTGGTATGATATGCTTAATTTACTTCACATTGGCCAAATTCTTAAAGATGTACCTATACATTTTGAGGAGTTCCCTCGATTCCTCATGGATTCCATCATCAGGTTTCCACTTTAGTGACTAAAGTCTAAAAGGGCCAATTTCAAATTAGGGGCCATCCATAAATAACGTCACACGTAAGGGGGGATGGAGGGGGTCGACGAAGTGTGATATTGTGTGACAAGGGGGTAGGAGGGGTCCTAATTTTCGTGACGTCACATTTCAAAATCTATTTTAATCTAATTGTTAATATAGTAATCATAAGTAATAGCTATATGATATTATGATAGCTATTGCCCCAGTATCGAGACCCCCCAGCCCCAGTGATGTTTAAGAGATCATAATGTTGTTTTTTTATTACATAAGTTATATTTTTTCGCCGAGAAAATGCGTTTCAAATCCCACTAGGGGATAGCGGTCCTACCCGTGAGTATGTGAGACTCTGCTGCACCCGAAAAGATGGTGAATGGGCGCAGCCCCTACTCAATAAAAACTCGGCGGTACTCCACTCCATACCACCCTTGGCGGGCCACGGGATCGATCGAAAGACGATCCATGCGTCAGATGGGCATATAAAAGTTGGACCTGTGCCTAATCTCTCGACAGTCGTGTCGGTCATCCGTCCCACCAATTCAAATTAAACAAATTTCGGAACTGCTGTTTTATGACATTTTGTTCATAAAGTTTTTTGTCGAGATCTCAAACAAGTGACTACACCATAAACATAGTTATAAGCGAGGGGAAAAAGTAGGTAGGGAGTTTTTTGTATTGTCTTATTTCATCTTTTAAGTTTCATTAAATAGATTAAATATATTTTTTAAGTAGGTACCTAACATATCTGCGTGACTCGTGTTTTATATCTCTATGTAAAACCCATTGTTTAAAATACATTGTCACTAAAATACTGAATTCATTCTGAGCATATTCTATAAACTAAACATTTAGTAATGCAAAAAAAAAATGTAGGTACATGTTTCGTATTTATTTAGGTACCTACTCAGTACTCACATTAAAATATTCTTCGCAATAAATGTCTACTGATTTTTGTAGCTATAACACTTTTTTCAACACTTTACACAACTAATTTTCTCAGATTTTGTCGTTGGGCACATTAAAAAAGTATTTTTCTGGAGTGCTAACCGTTGTATTATACATAAAGGTGTTATACAATTATATCTATATGTTATTTTATCACCATAATTCCAAAAATTTCAATAAAACTTCAAAATTACTGCACGAGTTCCTTACCGCGGCGGTCAGAGCCGGCGAAATGACGTCACGCGTTGAGCGGTCAAGCTCGCGCTGATTTTAAAAACATCCAACTTTAAAAATTAATAAAAAATTCAGTTTTTGAGATATCGAAAAAATTCTTTCACTAATATTTTTTAGATTTTATTTTTGATTTTTATACATTATAAAATAATTACACTCATCTAGCTCATTATGAGTCGACGGAGCCCCGCTACGCGGGGCTCCTACTTCTGGGTGGTTTACAAGAAAATTTACAATGAAGTCGTATTGGGCCAACTCGGAGTAACACAAGATTTTTTTTTAATTTTTTTTTTTTGCAAAAAAGGTCATACGCCGTCATAACAACGCTACTTATGATGCCGAGAACTCATGACGAAGTCATAAAAAAAAATCAGCCTCAAAATCGCTGGTGGCGCGATACGGAATATTTACCAAAAAAACACTATTATGCCTTTATAGTTACGGAACCCTCCTTAGACATGTTCTGAGTTCTGACACTATGAGTAGGTATATATTTTGTATTGTGCGTCTTTGATAAATTCGTTGACACTTTTCGTCATGGAAAACTTAAAGATATTCATAGCTTAGTACTAATTTAATGAATGGATAGTAGAGATCATATAAATTAAATAATTAATCATTCGAATGGAACCATAAATCACGAAAGTATTGCCTACGTGACTTGTATTAAGTGGCAGTAAAAAATAATAGATTATGAGTAAGTATGCCATTCAATTGTCAACAGCATACTGTCTACGTCTGGATCGTCTGGACTGTGCATTCCCGAGAATCCTATGAGTGCGACCTCATAATAATATGTAGGTACTACTTACTAGGTAGTGTCCGACCGAAACTGGTTTTTACGACCGAAACCGAAAACGAATTCCGGGAACGGTCTCAGTTGCGGCCAAAACCGAAACCGAAAATTCCTTATAAGGGTCATGTTTTGAGGGAAAAATAAAGAAAACCTAATCAGCCAGTCTTTTTATGGTTTCATATTACCTATTCAAGGAACCCTTATAGTTTCGCTGTGTCCGTCCGTCTGTCTGTCTGTCTGAAATTTTTCAAAAAGTTTCTAGAGGTCATTTCGAAACGAATGAGCCCTGGTTCATTATTTTCGGTACCCTTGGATAGAAATTAACTGAATTGGATCTTGCGAATCAGACTATTAGGTGTACAGCGAAGTAGTTCTTATGCGAATGAGGTACAACCCGTACAACGCAAGATAGTCAAATAGCTCGTAAGCCCAATAGCTATCTGAAAATAACGTTTAGACAAAGCACGAGTTAGTGGTTCTTTGAATTATGTATACTTACCAATTACTAACCGTAAAGGTGTAAATTCAAATAAATTCGCTATTAAAACGAAAATTTTTACCCTATCTGAAGTAAATGCAACGGAGCTAAGTAAATCATGTCCTATAACGAAATAACTTTATAGAATGTCATCTTAGATGGAATTAAAAGCGTCGAACATGACCAATCACAGCGCGAGAACTTCCGAATGCAGTTTCGGTTTCGGTCGTAGTTTCGGCAGGTTTCCGCCGAAACCGAAACTCCTATTTTTGCCGAAACTCAACCGAAACCGAACATTCGATCGGACACTATTACTAGGTTACAGTCACAAGCAATATTACTACGCATCAATTTTTATATCTTTTAATAGGTTCCGTACCCAAAGGGTAAAAACGGGACACTATTTGACACTGGCTGTCTGCCCGTCTGCCTTTAGGTAGTAGGTTTATTTAATCTGTTTTTGTAGGTATTTGTTGTTATAGCGGCAATCGAAATACACCTTCTGTGAACATTTCAACTCTAGCTATCACGGTTCAAGATAATAATATACAATACAGCCTGGGCCTCTAGTCAAGATGCATTCTATAATTTCGACGGTGAATTTCGAAAACAAAAATGGGATTTTACATAAGTCATCGCAAACGACATGTCACTTAACGATGACTTAAGTCAAATCCCATACATTTTTGATTTCGAAGTTCGTCGTCGAAATTATCGAATGCATGTTGACTAGAGGCCCAGGTGGCCATACAGACGGACGGACGGACAGACAATCCTCAGTGATAGGTTCCCGGTTTAACCTTTTGGGTACTGAACCCTAAAAAGCGCCGTATTTTTGATTACGTGATAGCTCTTATCCCAATTCCCAGAGGGATAGGAAGCGGGGATATACATATTACTACAGTTGGCCTTGTCCGGCAATGTGTACCTACTACCTAGGTAGGTACTACTAATTACTAATTGATCGTTTAATTAAATTGACTTTAACATGTAGAGTTAACAACTATTTAATTTATTTAACAACACAAAAAAACATACCTACCTACCGTTTTATAATACACAAGTAAGTAGGTACATAATAATAATATCCTAGCCGTTTGTGACCATTATCAATATTAAAAAACAACTCAAAATAGGTACCTACCAATATGCAATTTTACGCAAAGTGGCAAAACCACCAAACAGATTTGGAAATAAATATTAGGTAAAACATTTTTTGAGTCTGTTCCAAAGTCTTCTAATAATAATTAGTGTTAGATAGCTTATTCGGTTTTGTCGCTACTTACTTTATATTTATACTGACAGAGATAAAACATCCAAAAAGAGCTATCTGCCACTTACCTAATTACCAGTAGAGTGGAACTGTCCTAACTATTAAATCTGTTTTGAAGGCGGATATGGTATTATTTTTTTTTAATTTATTCATGACCATGGATACAAAGTCCTTCAGTCGGATACATTTTGAGTTTTGACAATATCTAATATGTATTTATAAGACATTAATATCCGCTCTTTTCGACTTCCCGCCAAAAGTCCATATGGTCCTAAAATAAAATATATTTACCTGGTGTGAAAATCCTTTCCACAGATTCTATTTTATATCCCATTCATCCGGAAATTGTTAATTTTCTTTTTACACTGTGACCATGTATGCGACACATTTTTGTTGTATTTCCCGTACGTAGACGTAGTGAAAACTAAAATTATTCCGACGCGTTGATTCACATCAAAGTTCTATTTACAAACGGATAATATAAATCTATTTTTGTCTTCACAGCGCTCACTGAAGTTTATTATTTTATTTAAATCACTGTGCAAAATATCTGCAAATATTTAAATAACAAACACAAAACAGGTAAAATAATATTTACAATGCACTAAAGTAGCACTGAAATTCTTCCCTATAAAAGAAGAAAATTTTCAGCCAGGTGTTTGAAATTTCAAAAATGGAATGCAGTTTTTGGCGCGGCACTTTTTTACTTTTTTCCACAGCTGGATTAGTGGTGTTAGCGTTTGTTCGCTCGGCTGAAGACTAGCGAATAGCGATGTCTTCCGCCATACATCTGTCCTTGCTCACAAAGTCGTCATTAATAAAATGAGCGGTTGATTGTTTTCGAAGAATTTATTACAGCTGTTCGCTTAATCTTTTGTCAGAAATCTAAAACGTATTTGGAAGGAATGCTATTGAAATATATTTATTTACGGACATCGTAAGTATTATAGGGCAATCGCTCATCTGGAAATACTATAACTTGGGCCTGTAAATAATCTTTACAGTTTTTTTTTGTTGTATACCTCTATCTAAATTATAAAAAATCTTATTAATTTGGACCTAGGTAATAATTACTAGTTACTACATATTAATTAAACTTAAAGGAACTAACCTATTTCCGATATCTAGCTATTTACCTATTATGTAACTTACATTATAGGTAAATAGGTAGATATATACATTTATTTAATATCGGTAATATCGGTTAAGTCGGAGATAATAAAGATCCTGTAATTAAATTCCGAAAATAATAATATTATTTTTATTATAATTTTTAATTATAATTTTGTAAGTATAGCATGGTATAGCTGTATCTATACATATAAAATCCTTTGTCCTGATCCTGAATGACTGACGGATCAACGCACAGCCTAAACCGCTGATCGTACAGACCTGAAACTTGCAGGGCTTGCTCTTTGTAATGCGTAGGGATCCGATAAGAAGGGATTTTTCGAAATTGGACTCCTAAGGGGGTGAAAAGGGGGAAAACAGTTTGTATGGGACAACGTGATTCCTTGGTCCAATCTACTTCATATTTTGCACAAACATTATGTAACAGAATTGATGGAATTCGTGTATCATAGTTTATTGAAATTCGTCCCCTAACGGGAATAAAAAGGGAAAGAAAGTTGTTTGGGAGCGATTTGCTTTAAAGTTGATATAAATACTCCTTAGTGCTTTTGATTTAAAGCTCCCACTCACAAGCGATCGATCGGTTTAGTCTTTACAATTTAAACATTTACTGGATTCGTAGTTGCAAGTAAATCGATTTAGATAAAAATTGAATATAGTCTGAGATCCTAGGACCGCCTTACTATACTTTTTATATGAAACTCGTATATACGCGTAAATTTTGTTCCAAGTATTGACCCCCACCGCAAAAACTAGCTGGTAGGTCTTACACTAATCATTTTGTGTAATAGTTTATCGTTAGCAATGTACTTTCAAATACGAATTAATTTTCAATTTGATCGAAGCAATCGATAGCCCGTGAGTGGGGAACTTTATTTTTAATTTGACATAATATATTGTCATCATGTTGAAAACTAAATCTGACAAGCATGCGAAAGATGATGTCTGTGAACTAGGCACCCATAGGCAAAGAGAATATAATCACTACGTTTTACCCATAGGCACCTAAATATTTGCGATTGCTGCATTAAAATATATTCATAATACTTATGTATTATAATATTACATTTGTATACTATTTCAGTCATAGATGTATAATTTTCAGTAGAATATTTTGAGTGTAGGTATACCTAATTAAATTTCTTTCTCTTTTGTTGTTATATCATGTAATATTTAATTTATTTGTGCTTGATTTATGAGTGTTTAATCATAAATATATAATATTAAAAAGAGGATTAATCAAAGTGTTTAATACATAGATTTTTAGTTTTTAATCTAAAACAACGACTTTTAAAATTTTCTTAAAATATTTTTGATCTGTACGTTTGTGCGCGCTAATCTCAGAAACTACGGAACGGATTTTTATAAAATTTGTTACCGTGGTAGTTTAGCCCTTGGATAAACACATAGGACTCGCTTTTTATCGCGGAAAATTTTTGGGTACCTAACTACCTACGGGTTCCACGCGGATAGGAATTAGGATAGCTCTGCTTATAATTTTGTGTAGGTATTTCAATTCAATCGGTTCATACCTACAAAAAGTTTTATCAATCTAAAAAATAACGTACCTAGTATAAAATGCTATAAAATAACCAGATATTTGAATTGGTTAAAACTTTACCTAGGTTAATCCTAATCATGTATGATTATTATATGAGGAATAAGTGAGAAGCTAGATGGCTTCGTGGTCGTACTGCTAACTCATCTCTCTCTCAAACTCTGTCGTGGTCCCAACTAGGATGGGCGATCACAATATATATTTTCGAAAATGAAAATGAAATGAAAATGAAAAATTTTATTTCCAAATAAAACTTAAAAAGCTATTTTCGGAAAGTCAACAAAAAAAGGCTACCACCGGTTCAACCCTAACCCGCCGAGAAGAACCGGCGTAAGAAACTCGCACTCGAAATCGTTAAAATACTAATTATCGGCTACAAAGAAATCATTACTTAATATTATACCTAAACGCGAAAGTTTGTATGTAGTACATAATAATATGTTTAGTTTTTCATGCAATAACGTAAAGTAAAGAAAACACGTAAAATTTTTTGATGAAATCGCAGAATTAATACAGAATACTTTTTGCAGCTTATTAAATTTTATTTATGGTACAGTTCTCGGTAGATTTCTTGAGTGTACCGACGAAGTCGCAGGAAACATTCAAATAAAATACAACTGGCTGTGCAGTGCCTATACCATTATGTATTCAATTTTGGTATTGGTATTTTCCCGAACAAGCTTTCCCTCTGACTTAAACCCAATTTCACGCAAGTACAAAAATATTATCAACGTTATTAAGACCGTAAAGGTCATATTATTATAAGTACAACATAAATTAAATTTATTAGAAAACAAAACATATTATAAAAATAACAGAAATATATATATAAGCTTTGGTAAAATCAATTACGAATACTTCGGGCACGTGATCTTACTGCTTGTGTAAAGACGTTTAGGCAAAAAAAAAAAATATCTGAAACTCGTGGATTTTTTTTTATACAAAATTAAATTATGTTGCAGGAAATTACATCTTATTGCATTAAATCGACCACGCGCGTACAGCTGTTCAGATATGAACTCGAATGACCTTTCCTGGTGTATGCAATATGTATCGCTGTCTCTGTCGTGCTACATCTGCTGTCCTTGTCGCGCGCGGACGCTTTATGCAAAAGATTAAATTTCTTGCAATATTTTAAATAATAATTTTATAAATAAATAATAAATAAATAAATAAATCTTTATTTCAGACAATTACAGACCATATGATTTATTAGTAGGTAGATTAGTAACAATTTTTCCTTAGAAGCTATGTTAGTAGGTTAGTAATTATGTATTAGGAATAATATAATTTTATTAGGACATATATATGAAAAACATACATTACTCAGACACTGGATGATCACATGAGCATGCGCCGTGCTACAGGCGCATGTAGACCGATCCAGTGCTTGAGCAATGCAGAGTCCCACCTGTCCGCCAACGCCATCAGGATACTGTTGGTGCTAGCCCGGAGCCTCGTTAGCATTGAGCTGCTGCGCTTCCTAATGATAGCAAAAAAGTCGTCTACTTGCGCCTCAGCCAGCATGCCTGACGCACTACAAAACCTTGGCAACCCCATCAGTACCCTGAATGCGTTGTTGTATTGAACTCTTAATGCATTGTATGATCTCTGCGTGTAGCTGGACCACAGACTACACGTGTAAAAAGATTGGCAGTACGCTTTAAATAAGGTAACTTTAACGTCTCTGCTACAGCGTGTAAATCTGCGGGCCAGCTTATTGCATCGGACAGCCAATGCCCTCCGTTCCCGCTCCATGTCTAGATCATCTCTAAGATTATCGGTGACCCAGTGACCTAGGTACTTAAATTGAGTAACTCTTTTAAGTGAAGTGTTACACAATTCAATAGACACGTTCGTGTCATAACATTTTGCACCTGACTTAAAAACCATGAACTCACTTTTCGTAGCATTGTACCTAAGTCCATGGGCGTCCGCGTACCGTTCACAAATCCCTAACAGTTTTCTCAGCGCTCCTATTGAGGGGCTCAGCAGCACCATGTCATCAGCGTAGCTTATATTATTTACGCATGCATTCCCAATATGGCACCCGATACCTGTGCTACTGAGCTCCTCAATAAGAGCGTTTACATACAAGTTGAATAGACGAGGCGAGGTAATCCCCCCCTGCCTCACCCCGCACTTTAACCTATAGGGTTGCGAATACACACCCGCCCATCGGACACAGTTTAATTGATTACCATACCAGTATTTAAAAATTGATATGACGTCATCAGATAAACTGGTTTCATATTTTAATTTCTGCCATAGTATATTATATGATACCATGTCAAATGCTTTTGACAGGTCTAGGTAACAAGCATACACTGGTGTATTTCTAGACGTGTAGTATTGGACAGTTTGCTTGAGGCATAATATCGCGCTTTCTGTTGATAATCCGGGTCTGAACCCGAATTGTGCGTCATTCAGTTGTATATTATTATTTAAATACTTATCAAGCAAACTATCCAACACTTTGGCGACAATAGTCGCCAAGGATATCGGTCTGTAATTGGAAATATCCGACACGTCTCCTGTTTTATCTTTCACAATAGGTACAACGACTGTATACATCAAGTTTTTAGGCAGATAACAATGACCCACACACAGAGAGAGGAACATGGCGAGCACTCTCGGTAGGTGCACCCCGGCGTGCTGCAGGTGCTCGATGCTAAGGCCATCGTGACCCGGTGACCTTCCTCTGGTCATGGATTTGATAACAGATGCAACCTGCTTAGCAGTAAATCTTATACTTGGGTTCCCAGAGTGACACTTAGCATCAGGCGCCTGCAGCGCCGTTGGCAACGGCGACTCAATTTTAAAATAGCGGCCAAAGGAATCGGCTATCTCCTTTGAATCATGGCTGTCACCGATACTCACGGGAAGGCTCGACCCGGCGTTAAAATTTTTAGTAGACTTCCAAAATTTTTTAAAATCTTTATTTTCATGGTGTTTTGCAATTATATCCATTTTGATTTGTTGTTCATTTTTCTGGCACCATTTTAACTTTGATTTAAATACCTTACGCGATTCTATCATATTCGTATAGATATATCCACTATTAGGTTTTCCATGTAAAAGCCACGCTGAAAACCACTGTCTGGCCCTCCCGTGAGCATCGCTGACATGCCTGTTCCATTCAGTTACATATTTATACCTTTTATTTCTGTCACAATAACTGTTTATTGACGATTCCGACAATATCAAAATTATGCGGCTATACATTTTGTCTAACACATTTTTACATGCTTCCTTGGTACATCTCTTATCAGCACAAAATCTAAGTTCTAAAGGAAAATCAAAATCTTTTAACTCTTTTTGACATAGTGAAAAATAATTTTCTATTTGTGTTAAGTCCTTCTGTCCCCATACTATTTTTCTAAATGAGCTATTTGAAGCCTGATTAGCCTTAACTTTAATTAAATTAAAATTACACTCGACTAGTAGTGGCAGATGATCCGACCAGTAAATATCTTTTAAAATTGAGACATTTGTAATTGTTTGTCGCGCGGCACTAGTTACAACACAGTGATCTAGCCAGCGCTTAGATCCGTGAGCGTCACTTATAAACGAATACGTATCACTAGTCATTATATCCAGGTCTACGCACGACCACGCTTGTTCACTGCAAAAGTTTAATAGTTCTGAGGCAAATGACTCACCAGGGTGGGCGTTGAAGTCACCAAGTATATATACAGACTCTACATCACTACTCTCAACTACTGCATAAAGCTCACTTAGACACTCTGTGAACTCCATAAGATTATCACTTGAGTCGGTAGGCATGTATACGGAAAATAACAGAAGTGATCGATCGCACAATGATATTTTGATAGCAGTAAGCCGTACACTATTACATTTCACTGTTGACACACAAGGAAACGTAGATTTTCTCCACAGGATGGCCACCCCTCCATATGGCCTTCCTCTCAGGATGCCAGCCGAGGTATCCACAGCTGACTTTCCAGTAAAAGCGAAGTCACTATCGATGGTTCCTAGGTATGGTATGTCGTGCGGGAGAAGCCAGGTCTCTTGGAGAGCGATGACATCTGCTTCCTTACACAGCCTTTTTATGCAGTTCACCGACCTCACTACATTTTTACAATTGAAGCTGATAATCTTAGTTATGTTAGCCATTGGTATGATTTTTAAGTTCTTCATTTATGTTGTGCACCCGTTTACGCCCAAAGTCAATAAAGCGACGATACGATATACCTTCAGGCCAGAAATCTTCCTGCATAAATACATTGAGCTTATGTTTAGGTATAAATATTTTGTACCCATCATAATCCTTGGCTACTTTCATATCATTTTTTTCAACCACAACATTTAAGCCCGTTTGTTGCTTAACATAGTTTTCAATGTCAGTTTTGTTCACATTCTTTGACACATGATAAATATAAATTGGATTATTTATATCTGCTGCCTTAAACTGTGATTCTGGCACTTTTGCTTTTCCCTTTTTACCTATAAAACGGTTTTTTGGTTTTCTTTTTTGAACGACTGACCACCCTTCATTTGAAATGTCCTTGTTTTTTCATTCTCCCTCCTTACGACCTCAGACATTGTTTTTAATTTTCTTTCCATTATAGTTTCAGTATTAGTAAACGGCGCGCGTCTCAATACTACTTGATCGCATATCAGCTGTTGCGGCGTGTGATTCATCTAGTATGAATAGGCGAGGGCGAAGGCGCGCGCGCGGGTGCGGACGGGATCGGTGCAGCGGGGGGCGGCGCGGCGGCGCACTCGGATCGCTCTGCGCGCGACCGTTACATATCGTTTTATCACTACCTACATCTGTTAATAATTCTGAACTAGGTATTCCAGGAATTATCTCAACTTGGTTCATTGTTTCTGAAACAGAAACTAATCCCATTGGCCCACTATTACAATCTCTAAAATTATAATTTTTAAAACTATAGTTGTCTAATATTTCTTTCTGACCTCTTTTTAAGATATTCATATCTGCCCTTAATATTTCCACTTGCTCCATTGTGGCATAAATATCCTTAATTTCACATATTTCTTTCTTTAGCCAAACTATATCCTTCAACAATAATGTAGGGTCTAAGTGATTAAAATGAACAGGGGGTAATTTGTGAAGGTCACGGGCTACAAATATTGGAATATCTTCTGGATCACTCTCTTTGAGGAGGCATATTATATCGTCGATATCGCGTAACGATTTACCATCCCTTCTACGTAACTTCTTACGTTTTGTCGTACTAATGGAGTCAAACAGTAAATTTTTTGCAGTTGCTACATCAGCCTCCGAAAAAGCACTAACACAAATACGACTTATACTTTCTTCATCCATCACATCAATCTTGTTAGATATAAAAGAAAGCACTTCGTTAATCACGATATTACAAGTTTTACACTTCACTACGTTCGATGTCATTTTAGTTTGTATTTTTTTTATACGGGTTAATTTTTTTTTTGCCTAAACGTCTTTACACAAGCAGTAGATCACGTGCCCGAAGTATTCGTAATTGATTTTACCAAACCTTATATACATAAGTGACTAGACAGTAAAGGGTAGTTTACAACGAGACGCAGCGCGCACTTTTAGATAATAATGTAACAACTACGTTTCACACCACGTCAATCTGGCCTCGTGCTAAGTATCCGAAGAACTTGTGTTACTTACAGGTACCAGAAAACGGAAAGTATATTTAATACTTTTATACTATACATAATATTATATTATACACATATTTAATACACATCCATGACCCAGGAATAAAAACTTTTTGCTCCTTCGGCGGGATTCGAATCCGCGACCCCCGGCTTGAGCACCAACGCGTACTGAGCCACAGAGGTCGTCAATAACATTTTTAGTTCAAGATATTTTCTTATCTAAGATAAGTCTCTGAAATACGAGTTGTTTTTTTTTAGATTTTTTTTTCTAATACGTTAGGTACTTGCCGTTTTCCCAAAATAAAATAAAAAAAACTTTCTTTATGTTTTTTCACCCCTTCTCGGGGGTGAATTAAAAAAACTTTCACAATTAGTTTTAAAATTTTTCAAAGTAAGTAACTCGTATCAAAAATTTAAGTTTTAACTCAACATTCGTATTTCAGAGCCTATTTTCTTGGACTAAGTATTTAATAGCGATACAAAATCGAAATTGCTTGCGGTGTAGTGTTACGCAGCGCTGAATTATGAATATCACAGCATCTCCAAGCACCGTTGCGTCGCGTCGAGTCTCGATGGGAATTAACCCTAACGTATTTGAAGTGAACCGCGGTGAAAAATACTTAAAAAGTATTGCACCGAGCGAAATGGAGTCCAAGCATTAGAACTTTATAACACCGGCAAGGCGGCAACGCAATAGGGGATCGGACTACATCTGAAATATATAGTTTCGTTAATATATTCAGAAATATTGAGGCATTACTACTTGGTAAATGTAAAAAAATATATTATTTTATATGTAGTTTAGGTACTAATTAAATACACAATTTTTTTTTTTGCGAAATTGGTTAACAAAACCTACATCATTAGTTTACTCACATCATATACAAAAACATTTATTATGCTAAGTATGAACTTAAACGCACAGATATGGGAAATATTTACAAATATATTCCGGCGGCCATATACTTCATATACTACTTCATATACTATAACCTACAAGTGACGTCATTTGTAGGTCGACTTTAGTATGGAGCGTTTTTAGGAGACTCGTGAAATTTTTTATACAAATCCTTGTACCTTTGAAAATATTGACTTTTGATATACGGTTTCTTCTGAGAAGTTACTCATATTTAAGAGTAGGTACTATTCATTTATGCAATAAGAAAAAAATTGTCCGATTGCCTATTGTTGAATGTTGTTGGTGGTAATAATGTAACATCAGGCCATCCGCCTGCTCAGGTGAGTCCAGTCTAATTCTATCAAAATCGGCCAAGTGCGAGTCGGACTCGCGCACGGAGGGTTCCGTACCAAACGGCATAGAACCACGTTTGTTGTATGAGAGCCCCACTTAAATATTTATTGTATGGTGTTTTTAGTATTTGTTGTTATAACAACAACAGAAATGAAATCATCTGTGATAATTTCAACTGTCTAACTATCACGATTCATGAGATATTGGCTGGTGACAGACAGACAGACAGGCTGATAGACGGACGAACAGCAGTCTTGGTAATAGGGGGACCCTTTATATTGTTGCTGTTTGGGTACCGATTACCGAACCTTAAAAAGTACCTTCTTCAACAGCAAGCTCTACAAAATATGTTCAGTCTGGATATCGCATAATTTTTTAATATTTTGTTTGCACCAATACTTATGAATTGAAGGTCAGTGTGACGTCACAAAGACAAAAATATAATCCTGAATTTGTACAGAAATCATTAAGATTCAAGACCAATCGACGCACGCATCATAATAAATAATATTATGATTATGACGGTCGCGACTTGCGTCGTTATAAAATTATTACTGGAATAATGATAGTTTTGAGATAGCGAGGTTATCTGAGTTCGAGGTTTTTAATCTGGTATGAAATAAAGGGAAATTAATGAGCAAACGAATCGCTTAATGGTAAGTGATTACTAAATGGTACCCACACCATGATGACTTTGTCAATACAGATCGTGTAATACTTATATATTAAACTAGCTGATTCCCGCGGCTCCGCCCGCGTAAGTCCAGCAACCCACGGAAACCGTATATGTACCGCGATAAAAAGTAGCCCTTGTTCTTTCCCGTGGTCCCGTGGTTTATATATCTGTGCCAAATTTCATGATAGTAGTTTTTACGTGAAACTGTAAATAAAGTATCCCACGCGATCCGTACATTTCCTCGCGATAAAAAGTAGCATATGTCCTTTCTCAGGCTCTAGACTATCTGTGTACCAAATTTCATTTAAATCGGTTCAGTAGTTTTGGCGCGAAAGACGGACAAACATAAACACTTTCCCATTTATAATATTAGTATGGATACACACTTACCGAAACAGTGCAAGAAGTTCTGTGTATTATTACAGTGAAATAGAAGCAAGTGCAAACACATACTTATGTTTGGTCGAGCTTGGGAAAGCCGTAGAGAATTCTGAGCATTGAAAACAGAACTTTTCGCTAATACAATAGAGTTGAAAATCAAAGTGTCCAGTATCGAGCTGTCATATATGACATTGACGTTTAACTCGACACTCATGTGTTCGATTTTCAACTCTATTGCATTACCATAGATTTCTATTTCCAATGATCAGAATTCTCTACGGCCTTCCGGATTCCAGTGCGTATAGTCCCAGCCTTAGGGGTCGTCCATTAATCACGTGATGCCTAAAGGGGGAGGGGGGGTCCGAAAAAAAATCGCCAAGTATCACCAAAGGGAGGAGGGGGTATAAGGAGACATCACGTGTATTGCCGGAGTGGTGGACTCTCTGTGTGGTGCCGGAGTAAGAATTGCACCTCCCCATTAACCATCTCTTCCCGTGGGTGTCGTAAGAGGCGACTAAGGGAAATACATACCGGAAATGGGCAGCAGCGTTTCCGCGAACTTTATCATTTTTAGGGTTCCGTAATACTTAAGGAACCCTTATAGTTTCGCTCTGTCCGTCTGTCTGTCTGTCTGTCTGTCTGTCTGTCTGTCTGTCTGTCTGTCTGTCCGCGCCTCTAGCTCTTGTAATTATGAATATAAGTTGATGAAATTTGGTGCAGTTATAGACTGTGTATAGATCACGGTTTGGGGATCATAAAAAAATAATAATTTTATATTTTAGGGGTGGCTCTCCATACATGTGAAGCGGGGATGAAAAATATTTTTTCACTCTACCCCATCGTGTCGGGTATCGTACAATAGGTCTTTTAAAATAAAGGCAAGGTTTCATACGTTACTTTTTTATAAAGTTGACCATTTTCGAGTAATCGGCCTCCAAAGTAGTTTGTAAGTTGGTCCCCCCCCTAGCATTTTTAAACTATAGGAGATAAAAACTTGCAAATTTCCATGCTGATAGATCATGCTAAAAACTCTTTAGGAAAACTATTTTGAACAAAATCGCATCATAATTTCTATTTCTAGAGCAATTATAGAATAACAAATTAACATAAACATAATTTTGAAACATTATTTTAAATGATTATTTAAAATAATGTTTCAAAATTGGTTGCATAATTAAAAAAAAACTGAAATTAATAATTAATAAAAAAAAAACGAATTAATAATAACTAAAACGCGCTGTCGGGTTTGAACCTACGTTCAAGGACAAACACTGTGATTAACTGAGATGCAGTAATTATATTGATTGTTACGAATTTATGTTTCTTTACCAGAATTAGAGCTAAGTTTCGAAACACATTTAAAATTTAAATTAATAATTAATTTTACGAATATGTGCCTCTTTTACCAATTATTACAATAATTTAATAACACTGAAAACACATTAATATGTATTATTATTTACTAATTACCATAGTATTATTGTTTTTTATTATTATTTAATACCTACCTTTAATATTAAAAGCATCAATTTGCTAGTAACTTTACGAAAACAATATGGCGCTAGTCTCCAGTTTAAATCGTCGATTGTTTTTGAAAAATAATACTAGATGTCGCTGTGTTATTGGATTTAAATTCTGTATCACGCTATCGGAAACCTCGCTGATATGTATAAGTAATAAGTATTATTGTATTGTATTTTTTTTACATTTTTCAATGTAAAAAAAATACAACGGTCAAGTATTTTTTTTACATTGAGATAGGTGATATCGTATTAGACTAAAATATGCTCCAATGTTAAGTGATTAGCGAATATTAAAATTAGTAAAAGCTCTTTAAAATATTTAATATCATCGAAATCGAATAAAAATTAATCTTAAAGAACATCTGGTTAGTGGTTACTATTCACTATATATTTTGATTATTAATCAACATTCAAAATAATAAAGAAATAATACATATTACATAATATTACATAATAATATTAAATATTATTATTAATTTATCATACGTTTTTTTTTTAGTTTAACCGCCTCCGTGGTCTAGTGGTTAGAGCATTGGCTCTCGACTCGGAGGTCGTGGGTTCAATTCCCGCATTGGAACAACAAAAAAAAATGTTGTTTCCAAGTTAGTTAGGACAATGCAGGCTGATCACCTGATTGTCTGACAAGAAAGATGATCCATGCGTCGGATGGGCATGTAAAAAGTCGGACCTGCGCCTGATCTCTCGTCAGTCGTGTCGGTTATCCGTCCCACTGAATTATGAGAGTAAAGGAAGAGAGAGTGCTCTTGTGTACTGCGCACACAGTTGGGCACTATAAAATTACTCCTGCGTAACTGGCCTGGTTTGAATGAAATCGGCCACCGTCACCGATATCGGTGTGGGGAGTTATTATACGTTTATTCTATAGTGTACTATAGTCTATACTTCTATAGTGTTTAGTAAACTTAATAGTTTACGGAACCCTCCTTAGACATGTCCTGACATGCTCTTGGTTAGGTTATTAAATAATACTGCGCTCGCCAACACGTTTGCCAAGCGCGGTGAGTATGGCATTTTTCCCCCTATATGAGGACCAGATATGAGACCAGGCCCCTAGTCCCCGGCAGCCCCGCTAGTCTTGGCTACGGTAGCGGTCATGGAAACGGCGGGGCAGGGGGTGCTAAGAATCTCCGGCAGAGATCCGGCTACCACTCCCGACGACGACCTCTGGCCCTGGTAACATACAACGCACGCACATTGAGGAAAGACGAGAAGATAATAGAGCTGGAAGAAGAATTGAGCAAGTTACGCTGGGATATAGTTGGTTTATCGGAAGTCCGAAGAAAGGGAGAAGACACGATGACCCTGGCATCCGGTAACTTGTTCTTCTACCGGGAAGGCGACCAACAGTCCCAAGGTGGAATCGGGTTTTTCGTCCACAAGTCTCTTGTTAACAACATCATGGCCATCGAAAGTGTGTCGAGTAGGGTTTCGTACCTTATACTCAGAATATCTCAAAGATATTCGTTGAAGGTCATACAAGTTTACGCACCTACCTCGTCTCACCCAGATGAAGAAGTAGAGGTTATGTATGAGGACATATCTAAAGCCATACATAACTCGAAAACTCACTTCAATGTTGTTATGGGAGACTTACGCAACGCAAAGTTGGGAAAGCGAGGTGAAAACGAGCTGAAAGTGGGAAAGTTTGGTTTTGGTCAGAGGAATCCCAGGGGCCAAAGGTTGGCCGATTTTCTGGAAAAGGAAGAACTATTTATGATGAATTCCTTCTTCCAGAAGCCACCTCACAGGAAATGGACCTGGATGAGCCCTGACGGAGAGACAAAAAATGAGATAGACTTTATCATGAGCACCCAGAGACAGATATTTAAGGATGTCTCCGTGATACACCAAGTGAAAACCGGCAGCGATCACCGAATGGTGCGAGGCACATTAAACCTAAATATCAAACTCGAAAGAGCTCGCTTGGTAAAGTCTACGCTCCGACCGTCTCAAACCGGAATTAAAAACCCCGAAAGCTTTCAACTCGAGCTACATAACCGCTTTGCTAGCCTGGAAAACTACGCGTCAGTGGACGAAATCAATGACAGGTTCACAGAGACTATCCATGCGGTTGGGTCAAAGTACTGTGAAACCCGCCGTAGAGGTAAGCCACAGAAAATCTCCGACCACACGTTTACACTAATGGCTAGGCGTCGCACCCTTACTCTTCAAACCTCTGACGATGCTAAGGCTTATAGGCAGCTTAACAGACAGATATCAAAGTCTTTGCGGCACGATATTCGTCTCTTTAATACTAAAAGTATTGAGGACATGATACAGCGAAACAAGGGCTCAAAAGTGTTTGCAAGAGACACGTCTGTTGGGCAGAGCCGGTTGACGAAGCTGAAGACAGAGGATGGGAAAGTTGTGTCGGCCGGGCCCGAGGTGCTCGCAGTGATCGAGAGTTTCTATGAGCAACTTTACACCTCAGTTGCCAAGCCTGTCGTTAATCTGGCTGAAGATCCTAGAGCTAGACTAACCCGATATCACACGGAAGATATCCCGGACATCAGCCTGTACGAGATTAGTATGGCTCTTAAACAGCTTAAAAACAACAGGGCGCCGGGCGAGGATGGGATCACCTCGGAGCTGCTGAGGTCTGGTGGAACACCAACACTCAAAATGCTCCAGAGACTTTTTAATTCCGCCTTGTTCGAGGGCAAAACGCCAGAGACATGGAGCGGGGGCGTGGCAGTCTTGTTCTTCAAAAAAGGAGATAAGACTTTGCTGAAGAATTACAGACCCATTACGCTGCTGAGCCATGTCTATAAGCTGTTTTCAAGAGTCATAACGAATCGTCTCGAACGGAAGCTTGATGACTTCCAGCCTCCCGAACAAGCCGGTTTCCGAAGAGGCTTTAGTACCATAGACCACATACATACGCTACGGCAGGTTATACAGAAAACTGAGGAGTATAATCTGCCACTATGCTTGGCGTTTGTGGACTATGAGAAAGCCTTTGATTCGATTGAGACCTGGGCGGTGTTACAGTCTCTTCAGAGATGCCGGATCGACTACCGGTACATCGAAGTGTTGAAGTGTTTATATAGTAAAGCCACCATGTCCGTGCGAGTACAGGAGCAAAGCACAAAGGCGATTCCATTGCAGCGCGGCGTCAGACAGGGAGACGTCATCTCTCCGAAACTGTTTTCCGCTGCATTGGAGGATACGTTCAAACTCCTGGACTGGCAAGGACTTGGGATCAATATAAATGGTGACTACATCACTCACCTTCGATTTGCCGATGACATCGTGGTTATGGCAGAAACTCTGGAAGACCTTAACACTATGCTAGAAGACCTCCGTAGAGTTTCACAACAGGTGGGACTTAGTATGAACATGGATAAGACGAAAATTATGTTTAATGCCCATGTTGTACCCACCCAAGTGACCGTTGGAAATTCTACGCTCGAAGTTGTTGACGACTATATATACCTAGGGCACAAAGTGCAGTTAGGTAGGTCCAACTTGGAAAAAGAGGTCAACCGTCGAATCCAGCTCGGCTGGGCAGCGTTCGGGAAACTCAGAAACATCTTTTCGTCAAAAATTCCTCAGTGCCTGAAGACAAAAGTTTTCGAGCAGTGTGTGTTACCGGTGATGACATATGGAGCCGAAACGTGGTCATTCACAACGGGGCTTATTCAAAAGCTTCGTGTCGCTCAAAGAGCTATGGAGAGGGCTATGCTTGGAGTCTCTCTACGTGATAGAATCAGAAATGAGGAAATCCGTAGCAGAACTAAAGTTACCGACATAGCCCAGCGCATTAGCAAGTTAAAGTGGCAATGGGCTGGACATATAGCCCGTAGAACCGATGCCCGCTGGGGCCGAAAGGTTCTTGAGTGGAGACCACGAACTGGACGCCGAAGCGTAGGACGGCCTTCCACCAGGTGGACAGATGACCTGAGAAAAGTCGCAGGAAGTCGGTGGATACAGGCCGCGAGCGACCGGTCGCACTGGAAATCTATGGGGGAGGCCTATGTCCTGCAGTGGACGTCACCAGGCTGAAACGGAACGTGTATTAATTTTCGAATCTAGTCTTTGCATACCGAAATTATTATCGGTTGTAGATTCGTAGTGTTGTTTAAATACTTACAAGACAAATGACTCGTATAGTTTTAAATTGCTTAAATTATTCGATTAAATTGTTTCTTAAGTTAAAATTTTTCTTCAAACATTACCTGCTTACTATGTAAAAAAAATACACGTGATCTTAGGTGGGGGAGGGGGGGTATTATAAAACCTCACCAAATATCACCAGGGGGAGGGGAGGGGTCTAAAAAGTTGTTAACAACATCACGTGATTAATGGACGGCCCCTTAGGGTGCAGCGCGGTGCAACCTGCCATTCGAACTCCTACAATGAAACGTGTATCTTATTGTGTATTGTATAAAGTTTAATTTTTAATAGCTATCTTAAAAATGCAGCGCCGTGTCGCGTATTGTTTCGGTTCTAAAAGAGTAGGTACTCGTAGATAGTAGATACGCACTTTCGTCACAGATTAATAAATAGTATAATGTAATAGTATACTCTTTCGTTCAATTTAAAATAGTAATAACTAGCTGTTGCTCGCGGCTCCGCCCGCGTAAATACAGTATCCCTTGGGAACACTGTATTTTTTTATGACAAAAAGTATTCTATGTTTAAATCCAGAGACTAAACTACTACCATACCAAATTTAATCAAAATTCGTTCAGTAGTTTTTGCGTGAAGGAGTAACAAACATCCATCCATATATCCCCACAAACTTTCACATTTATAATATTAGTAGGATTCATAAATACAATAAATAAATTAATAAAACTACTAAATAATATAGGAACAATTGAAAAACTATGTAAGTGACTAACATTTATTATAACTTTTTAATCATCAGCATACACTTGATCAATCACATAGACATCCAATATTCTATAATCAATCTAATTGTCCTATAGTTTAATTGTAAATATTGTCCTATAGTTTAATTATGATTACTTTCAGAAGCTGTTTAACAATCTCCTAATAAGTGCCGGTATCTTATTCGGAAGTTATCCGACTGCTTACTTTATAACGAGCGACAGACATAAAACATGTAAATAAGCTTTTTGACAATCATCAGCATAATTATTATAATAGATGACCAGCGGGTCTAAAAAGGCCACTTGCGCAATATCATCGCAATATTGCTATTTGACACTAAAGCAATTCTGCTTGTAAATCTGTCAAATGAATGCATTTCAGCCAATTTCTGCATATGAATTGTATCCAAATCATATTATGAGAATTGCAATTCAAGTGGCCATTTTACGATCGCTGTCATCTTTCATACAGTAATTCATAACAAGAATTGAAAATGAATTGCTAAAACGGCCTTTTTAGACCTGCTGTAGGTACATAATACATACACAAGTATAATACCTATTAAAGACGAGTCATGTTGAAGCAAAAACCACACATAAACTGTTCATACTTGATTTGCTCTACTTTTGGAGATGTTTGAACAATGTCATATTGACATTATGATTTTTGACATTTTGAATAAATATTGTTTCTCTCAAATGTACGGCATAGCCGATGCTTAGTTTTAAAACCAGTTCAGTAGATTGTAAAACAGACCCTCAAATTAATTACATATTTACAATCCTACATTGAGTATGACAACATTTAAAATAGGTATAACTTATTATAACAGCTATAATTTATAATTAATAATATAAAACAATAATATTTATGGAGTTATTATACGCTTTACCCCATGTCAATCCGTTCCCGTGCTAAGTATCCGAAGAACTTGCGTTACGGGGACCAGACAAGTGACGGGAAGTACGTATAATAATATGTCACCGTAAATTGTCAAAACCGTTATATTGTAAAGTAACTACCGAGATTGTAAAAATATGACGATTCAAAATTATATGTTTATAATCTAACGAAAAATAATGCATGAAATTATAGGCAGCATATACGCGGTGTATAGTCGTAAGTCTATCAACATTTTACAATTTCACTAGTTTTATTACAATCTAACGGTTTTTGCAATTTTACGGTGACATATATAATACTTTAATACTATATAGTATACCTGTCACCGTAAGATTGTCAAAACCGTTAGCTTGCAATATAACGATTTTTACAATTTTACGGTGACATACCTACATATTATTTAATATTTTTATTATAATAATACATAGGTATATACAGTATGTACTTACAATAAAAATATATTATTTTTAATTTTTGTCAGTCCGTTGTCTGTCTGTTTTTCAGACGATAGCTGATGTATAACTTATAAGGAGTAACAGGCTACTTTTATTGAACCTCTTGAGTTTTCAGCTGATAGGTTATCCCGTTAGCCAATGTAGTTAACATTTTTATGAAAATAATTGGTTTCAGACTTATTACGTAAAACACAGAACAATGAATATAATACTGTTTCAAATCTAACCATGGACGTAGAAAAAAACCTTTTTTCTAGGTCTATGAATCTAACCTAAAATGTTTAATTAAACAATGGTGGCGCCCTTTTTTTTGAGGACGATATAATTACCAACGTATTAGGTACCTACCTAGTACCTACAGCAAAATTATATAATACTAGCTTTTGCCCGCAGCTTCGCTCGCGTCAGAGGGAAAGCTTGTTCGGGAAAATACCTACACCAAAATTGAATACATAATGGTGTAGGAACTGCACAGCCGTATCAGTTGTATTTTATTTGAATGTTTCCTGCGACTTCGTAGGTACGCTCAAGAAATCTACCGAGAACTGTACCATAAATAAAATTTAATAAGGTGCAAAAAGTATTCTGTGTTAATTCTGGATAAAATACTACCATACCAAATTTCATCAAAATTCTGTACGTGTTTTCTTTACTTTACTTTATTGCATGTAAAACTAAACATATTATTATGTACTTACAAACTTTCGCGTTTAGGTATAATATTAAGTAAGGATTTCTTTGTAGCCGATAATTAGTATTTTAACGATTTCGAAAATCTTTTGAATGGGAAGACGTTGTGGACTTTGAACTTAATAAAAATAATTTGGATTGTGATCGCCCATCCTAGTTGGGACCACGACAGAGTTTGTTTTTGAGTTTTACAGTACGACCACGAAGCCATCTAGCTTCTCACTTATTCCTCATATAATAATCATACACATTAATGATTAGGATTAACCTAGGTAAAGTTTTAACCAATTCAAATATCTGGTTATTTTATAGCATTTTATACTACGTTATTTTTTAGATTGATAAAACTTTCTGTAGGTATGAACCGATTGAATTGAAATACCTACACAAAATTATAAGCAGAGCTATCCTAATTCCTATCCGCGTGGAACCCGTAGGTAGTTAGGTACCCAAAAATTTTCCGCGATAAAAAGCGAGTCCTATGTATTTATCCAAGGCCTAAACTACTACGGTAACAAATTTTATAAAAATCCGTTACGTAGTTTCTGAGATTAGCGCGCACAAACGTACGGATCAAAAATCTGGGTTAAAAACTAAAAACCTATGTTTTAAACACTGATAAATCAGGCACAAAATGGGCACAAATAAATTAAATATTACACATTAAGTATAACAACAAAAGAGAAAGAAATAATTATGATATTATATATTCTACTGAAATAGTAGGTATGTAATATAATAAGTATTATGAATGTATGAATATAATTAATATAACAATCGCAAATATTTAGGTGCCTAGTTTTTCAAAGAGATTTTCATCAAATTTAACTTTGGCATTCTTGTCAGATTTATTTTTCAACATGATGACAATATATTATGTCAAAATAAAAATAAAGCTTCCCACTCACGGGCTATCGATTGCTTCGATCAAATTGGCAAATAATTCGTATTTGAAAGTAAATTGCTAACGACAAACTATTACACAAAATGATTAGTGTAAGACCTACCAGCTAGTGGAACAAAATTTACGCGTATATATACGAGTTTCATATAAAAAGTATAGTAAGGTGGTCCTAGGATCTCAGACTATATTTAATTTTTATCTAAACCGATTTACTTGCAACTACGAACCCAGTAAATGATTAAATTGTAAAGACTAAATCGATCGATCGCTTGTGTGTGGGGAGCTTTATATCAAAAGCACTAAGGAGTATTTATATCAACTTAAAAGCAAATCTCTCCCAAGCAACTTTCTTTCCCTTTTTATTCCCGTTAGCGGACGAATTTCAATAAACTATGATACACGAATTCCATCAATTCTGTTACATAATGTTTGTGCAAAATATGAAGTAGATTGGACCAAGGAATCACGTTGCCCCATACAAACTGTTTTACCCCTTTTCACCCCCTTAGGAATCGAATTTCGAAAAATCCCTTCTTATCGGATCCCTACGCATTACAAAGAGCAAGCCCTGCAAGTTTCAGGTCTCTACGATCAGCGGTTTAGGCTGTGCGTTGATCCGTCAGTCATTCAGGACAAAGGATTTTATATGTATAGATTACCTTACTAGATGTTGCCCGCACCTGAGTGCGCGCAAAAGGAAATTTCGAGGGAACCGTACATTTTACCGCAATAAAAAGTAGCCTATGTCCTTCCCCTTGGTCTATTCTATATCTGAGCCAAATTTCATCAAAATAATACCTGTAATTTTGGAGCCTATCCAATGCAACAAAAAAGCGACCTCTCGCATATGTTATATCTCAAAAGTAATTAATAAACAATTAAGTACATACACAATATTCCTTTAGAAGTTTATAAATTATAATAGTCATTGGTTTTGTAAATATCCTGTAATATTTGTAATCCGCGCTACTTATACTTATCTATACTAATATATTAAACAGAAAAGATAAGTTTCTTTGTTTGTTTGTTTGCATTGAATAGGCTCCGAAAGCACTGCACTGATTTTGATGAAATTTAGCTCGTAAACATTATAGAGTAGACCACAGGGCAGAACGTAGGCTACTTTTTAATGGCGGAAGATGTACGGTTCCCGCGAGAATTTGTTACACGTTGACATTTGTCAAATTGTCATAACTTTTGCATTTCTTTTTCTATATAGCGGCAAAATAAAACGTTCAAACTTAAAAATCATAATAATATGAATTATCATAGAATAATTTTTACCTCAGGGTGATCTCCAGTATATTATTAACGTCATACAGAAACGCCAGTGGTTATCTCAGTCAGTCTCACACTTGCACTGATGGGGTGGTTAATTTTATTTCTAATCATCAAAACAAAGTAAACCATGATGGCGATAACTTGGTACGAATTGAGTGTAGCAAAGGATTTGACTAGGATGTCACTTCTAATGTCATCGTAGTAGTACGCCAGCAGGTCTGTCACGAACACTTGTAAACTCATCATGGTGACTAAAAGAAAAACAATTACCATCGTTTTTAGATACTTCGCCAAATTTCTGTCTCTATCCAATCTTTTTCTTAACGTTACATAAATTATCATGAAGAAACATAGCATGTTAATTGTGAGAACTCCAAACTTTATGTGGGCGTACACATTGTAGTAGGTCGCGAAGTATTCAAAATTATGAGACCATAACAATGGACATACAATGGAAAAGGGGGAGGGTGCCAGCCACACGCATAGAGACAAAACAACTAGATTGTAAGATTTCACTGAGAACACTTTCACAATTTTGGAGAAGAGATTCTTCGTGAATAAAAACATAAGAGTCAGTAGCACGACGTCCGAATGTATGTATACAGCGAACACTATATAACTGAGTAAACACTGCCCCATACTCTGCAGGTGGTATATAACGTAGAACTCACAGAG
Organism: Glaucopsyche alexis; assembly: GCA_905404095.1. Lineage (NCBI taxonomy): Eukaryota > Metazoa > Arthropoda > Insecta > Lepidoptera > Lycaenidae > Glaucopsyche > Glaucopsyche alexis. Next base: position 3,321,926 of record FR990060.1, read on the forward strand.
ACCAATGATCGTCCTCGCCGCTGTCATCTCACAGAGTATTATCTCGTCAAATTTTCGCAACTGCCGGTACAGAATTATCAAGCACGCTTGCACTATCACTCCCACTATTGATAACAATATTCCACAGATCATCATTGCCTTTAATACGTTGTCTAAATGTTTATTTTCTGGTGAAAGTTCTGCTGTACTCGTTGTATTCATTTTGAATATAAACAAACTTTACTTTTCACATGTTTTCTGGCCTATTGATCCAAACGCTTTGGCGATTGTCAAGCGAATAATTACTTAGCCGATGATGTGTCGTTGTTTTGTCGTTCAATAAATGTATCTACTGTCCATTGTCTCGTTAAATTGAGTGTTACGAATATATTAAAAGTTACACCACCATTGTACTCAGTACATAAAACAGTATTAATTGTTATAATATAATATTTTAATCAGTTGAAACATCAGCTTACAACATCTGGCGTTTGTGACTCGTTTAAAATTTTTTATTGGTATTTATCCAGAATTACTACTAAAAGGTTACTCTCTTATTATCAGGAGTACCTAAGGGCATTTTCTAGGCCCCAATGTTTATAAAACTTTAATCGATGGAAACACTATTATATATCTATGGATGGAAATATAATGTAAAGAAACATAATTATTATATTATCCACTATAAATTTTTCGTATCTTATGTATACTTTTTACTGTGAGACTGAAATGTTTTCTTTCTTCGGATTCGGATTTTTCATTTTTTTCAATTTCGGGTTCTTTGTGGTAGATTATTTGAAGCCATGCCAGCAGCACTTGATGATGACGCATGAATCTGTAAGAAACGGATACGAATATTGTGATTCATGATGACGTGAATAGTCAGTGATTTTTTTAAAGTCGCGGTAGTCGTGAAAAAATATCCCTATTGGATAATGTATCTACGTAATTTCGTACCTGTCTAGCGGAGTCGTAGTTTCAAGCACGTCTCTTTATATTGTTTCATACTCTGACAGTTTTAAGTCATAAAATTCATTTCACTCACTACACTGATCGTTTCGTCTCTGAACGCCAAACGTTTAACGTTAATACGTGTACCTACTTAATTATTATGATTTTGATTAACGTTACCAGATGTACACTAATATATATAATTATATCTAGGTATTCTCAGCCGCGGTCACACACTCGCCAACAGCTTTTTATGCGGCCGTGCCATCTTATCTCGAAGCATTTCGCGGTTTTTTCGCATACCGAAAAACCCAGAATCGACTCCAATGAAATGGTTTACAACGGGTTCACTTTAAATAATTTTCAAGATTTTAAAAAATCGGGAAGTGTGTGTGCGTGTGTGTGTATGTGTGTGCGTGTGCGTGTTTGTGTGCGTGTGTGTATATCTGTGCCAAATTTCATGATCATCAGTTCAGTAGTTTTAACGTGAAAGTGTTCAGGTTTATTTTTCCTTTTTCTTTAACATATTAAATTAGTAATATCTATTGAATGGAATACCCGATTTGAACAATTCAAAAAGTAATCAACATGAATTGAAATAGTCTTGAAAACAATATTATGATTTAACCGGATAAGGATTTAAACAGAAGTACATGAATAACAAGGTCGAATTTTAGTCGTTATTTCTATAACTTTTAAAATGTAAAAAGTGGTTATTGTGACATAACGATAGTAGTTGGACATATAGTATTGCCATGGAGGGATCTAGTTTTATTGGTCCATGGTATTGCGATTTTTGTAGTTATTGATATGTTCTTTAATATTGTAGAACATACTTTTATTCCATCGTCAATGTTTCCGCAGCGCATGGTACGAAATATGTTTTATTGCATTTTTTTACACCTTGGGTTACGTTAATAAAGTTTTAGTAAGGATCCTTAATCTTTTCTATCAATAAATATAGCAATGTTACTCAGGATGAATGTAGCTTTATAATGGTGAAAGAATTTTTGAAATCGGTATAGTAGTCTTTGAGTTTATTCATTACAAACATACAAAAATACATTCTTTCCTCTTTTTATTATTATTATTATTATATAGTGTAGACTAGATGTTTCCCGCGACTTCGTGCGCGCAAAATTAATTTCGCAAAAACCGTACATTTTTATCTAAAAAGTAGCCTATGTCCTTCCCCGTCGTCTACTCTACGTCTTTGCCAAATTTTATCAAAATCGGTCCAGTAGTATCTGAGCCTATTCAATGCAGTCAAACAAACTTTTCTTCTTTATTTTATTAGTATAGATAAATACTTACTAAAGTGGAAACAGTGCAAGAAGTTCTGTGTATTATTACTGTGAAATGGTAGCAAGTGCAAATACATACTTATGTTTGGTCGGGCTTGGGTGCTGCGCAGTGCAACTGTTATTCGAACTCCTACAATGTATCTTCTTAATCTTGTGTTATTAATAAATTTTAATTTTGAATAGCTGTCTTAAAAATGCAGCGCTGTGTCACGTATTGTTTCGTTTCGGTGTGAAGTGACCCTTAAAAAGAGTACTCATAGATAGTAGATACGCACTTTCGTTTAGTAATTATTTATTTATTATAAAACAGAATAAAAATATAAAGGAAGGAAGGAAATTATGGATTAGGTATATTAATAAGTAGAGATGGCCGTTTAAACGAAAAGCGTTTAAAAAAGCGTGCTTTTATAAATAAGTTGAAAAGTCGTTTATAAACGTAAGCGTTTAACGCTTATATTTATCGTTTATATCGTTTATAGTCATTATGCCATAAGTGTGGTATGAGCAAAGAAAAATAGTTCTTATGACAGCGCTATAAGAGTGAAAATTCTATAATGTAACTCATAAATTATTTAAACTGCTTATTTTTTGTACTTATAACTTATATGCTTTTTCATGTTTATTCACTTTTTGTTAGTTACGCTTTGCAGGTTGACGAAAACACGTTATATTACTTTACGCAATAATTCGTATTAATATTATTCAGATTTCAGACAGTCCTACGCCTGCAAAGTACGAAGAAAAGTTCATTGAAATCAGTTTTAGCGATCGAAAAACGTAATATAAGCGCAAAAAACATTATGAGTGGCAACTGGCAATAAGTAGATAAGCAGATAAGCCGTTAGCATAAGTTGCTTTTGAATATTCAATAACGGATAAGTTAACTTTTAATTTTAAGCCGTTTATCACATCTCTATTAATAAGTAATTCATAAATACAATAAATAAATTAATAAAACTACTAAGTAAATAATATAGGAACAATTGAAAAACTATGTTAGTGACTAACATTTATTATAACTTTTTAATCATCAGCGATCACTTGATCAGTCACATAGGTATATTTTATATTGTCCTATTACTTTAATTATGATTACTTTCAAAAACTTTCAAATTAATTAAGGTATTTATAAAGTAAGGTAAGGTATTTATAATATAGGCCTATGCCGCCCGAAATAAACGTTATTTAATGTTATTTAATTACATATTTACAATCCTACATTGAGTATACAACATTTAAAATAAGTATAACTTATTATAACAACTATAATTTATAATTAATATTAGATAGCAATAATATTATGACTATGATTACGCGACCTCCGGCGTGAGCACCAAGTGAGCCAATAGCAACACGATAACCACTGAGCCAAAGAGGTCGTCAAGTCACAGTCACAGAGCACTCTAATTTCACACAATTTATATCTATTTTGCTAATTTTAAATAAAAAAAAATAAAAGAAATCGGTACTTACACTAAAACACTACCAATTTAAATGTCATTTATTTACAAAGAGTTTGAATTAGATCTGAACGGACTATAAAATTTAACGAGTACATTGCGTTATTTATGTTTAATGTGTGTGTTAAATTACCTTAAATCTTTAATTAAATTAAATTGAAACATAATATGGCCTCACTAATCACTATGAGAATATATTCTATACAAATAAAAACTGAAGTGTATGTTTGTAATTTTAAATTAACAGCTTTTCACCTGATGTATATGTCACCGTAAAATTGTAAAAACCGTTAGATTTTAATATAACTAGTGAAATTGTAAAGTGTTGATAGACTTACGACGCGAATATTCCGCCTATAATTTAACACATTATTTTTCGTTAGATTATAAATATATAGGTATAGGTAGGTATAGTTTTGAATCTTTCGGTTACAATCTACAATCTAACGGTTTTTACAATTTTACGGTGACATATATAACGCGAAAATCAATTACGGATACTTCGGGCACGTGATTCACTGCTTGTGTAAAGACGCTTAGACAAAAAAATTATTGTCATACTCAAAGTAAAAAATCATCTCATGTATGGGTGGCTCTCCGCAAAACGCAAACTCGCCCATATAAAGTAAAAAAAAAACTTTGAGTATGACAATTATTTTTTTGCTAAAATGTCTTTGTATAAGCAGTAGATCATATGCCCAAAATATCCGTAGTGGATTTTACCAAACCTTATATTATACAGTAACATACTATACAGTTTATTATATGTATATGTGATATGTCACCGTAAAATTGTAAATTGTTGATAGACTTCGGACACGAATATGCTGCCTATAATTTAACACATTATTTTAAGTTACGTTATTAATATATTATAGTTATTAATCTTTTGACAAATTTTAACAATCTCGTTAGTTATTTTACAATCTAACGGTTTTTACAATTTTATGGTGACATAATTATATACAATAATACACTATTTTTATTTTTGTCAGTCCGTTTTCTGTCTGTTTTTCAGACGATAGCTGATGTATAACTGATAAGGAGTAACAGGCTACTTTTATTAAACCTTTTGTGTGTTCAGCTGGTAGGTTATCCCGTTAGCCAATGTAGTTAACATTTTTATGAAAATTGGTTTCAGACTTATTACGTAAAACACAGAACATTGAACATAATACTGTTTCAAATCTAACCTAAAATGTTTAATTACACAATGGTCGCCCCTTTTTTGAGGACGATATAATTACCTATGTATTATAGGTACTTACAGCTAATTGATATATTACTAGATGGTGCCCGTGACTTCGTGCGCGCAAGAGGAAATCTCGAGGTCATCGTACATTTTGGCGCAATAAAAAGTAGCCTATGACCTTCCCCGTGGTATATTCTATATCTGTGGGAAATTTAATCAAAATAATTTCAGTAATTTTGGAGCCTATCCAATGCAAACAAACAAACAAACAAACCTTTCCTCTTTATTATAATATACCTACTAGCTGTTGCCCGCGGCTCCATCCGCGTAAATACAGTATCCCTCGGGAACACTGTATTTTTCCGGAATAAAAAGTAGCCTATGTTTTAATCCAGAGCCTAAACTACTAAGATGCCAAATTTCGTCAAAATCCGTTCAGTAGTTTTTGCGTAAAAGAGTAACAAACATCCATCCATCCTCACAAACTTTTACATTTATAATATTAGTAGGAAGTATAGAAGTATAGATACAGATGAAATTTAAATAAAATAAAATAATATAAAATAAAAAAATATCCTGTAATATTTGTAATCCACGCTACTTATACTAATATTATAAACAGAAAATATTTGTTTTATTGCATTGAATAGGCTCCGAAACTATTGCACTGATTTTGATGAAATTTGGCACATATACATAGAGTAGACAGGGCATAGGCTACTTTCTTATGGCGGAAGATGTACGGTTCCCGCGGAAATTTGTTACACGTTGACATTTGTCAAATTGTTACAACTTTTGCATTTCTTTTTCTATCTAGAGGCAAAATAACCCTTATAACGTTCAAACTTAAAATTAATCATAATAATATGAATTATCATAGAATAATTTCTACCTCAGGGTGATCTCCAGTATATTATTAACGTCATACAGAAACAACAGCGGTTATCTCAGTCAGTCTCACACTTGCACTGATGGGGTGGTTAATTTTATTTCTAATCATCAAAACAAAGTAAACCATGATGGCGATAACTTGGTACGAATTGAGTGTAGCAAAGGATTTGACTAGGATATCACTTCTAATGTCATCGTAGTAGTACGCCAGGAGGTCTGTCACGAACACTTGTAAACTCATCATGGTGACTAAAAGAAAAACAATCACCATCGTTTTTAGATACTTCGCTAGATTTTTATCTCTATCCAATCGTTTTTTTAACGTTACATAAATTATCATGATGAAACAAAGCATGTTAATTGTGAGAACTCCAAACTTTATGTGGGCGTACACATTGTAGTAGATCGCGAAGTATTTAAAATTATACCATAATAATGAACATACAAAGGAAAAGGGGGAGGGTGAAAGCCACACGCATAGCGACAAAACGACTAGATTGTAAGAATTCACTGAAAACACTTTCACAATTTTCAAGAAGAGATTCTTCGTGAATAAAAACATAAGAGTCAGTAGCACGACGTCCGAATGTATGTACACAGCTAACACTATATAACTGAGCATACACTGCCCCATACTCTGCAGGTGGTATATAACGTAGAACTCACAGAGACCAATGATGGTCCTCGCCGCTGTCATCTCACAGAGTATTATCTCGTCGAATTTTCGCAACTGCCGGTACACAATTATCAAGTACACTTGCACTATCACTCCCATTATTGATAACAATATTCCACAGATCATCATTGCCTTTAATACGCTGTCTAAATGTTTATTTTCTATTGTAAGTTCTGCTGTACTCGTTGTATTCATTTTGAATGTAAACAAACTTTACTTTTCATATATTTTCTGGCCTATTGATCCAAGCGCTTTGGCGATTGTCAAGCGAATAATTACTTAGCCAATACTGTGTCGTTTTTTTGTCGTTCAATAAATTTATTTACTGTCCATTGCTTCGTTAAATTGAGTGTTACGAATATATTAAAAGTTACACCACCATTGTACTCGTACTCAGTACATAAAACAGTATTCATTGTTATAATATAATATTTTCATTGTTATAATATAATATTTTAATCAGTGGAAACATCAACATCTGGCGTTTGTGAAATTAATATTTAAATATTTTTATTGTATAAATTAAATATTTTTATTGTACTTTATCCAGAATTACTACTAAAAGGTTACTCTTATTATCAGGAGTACCTCAGGGCACTATCTAGTCCCCAATGTTTATAAAACTTTAATCGATGGAAATATGTAAAGAAACATAATAATTATTATATTATCCATTATACATTTTTCGTATCTTATGTAGGTATACTTTATACTGTGAGGCTGAAATGTTTTTTTTTTCGGATTCGGATTTTTCTACGTAACATAAACTTTACATTGTAGAACGTCGGTTCTTTGTGGTAGATTATTTGAAGCCATGCCAGCAGCACTCGATGATGGCTCATGAATCTGTAATAACATACGAATGTAAGAAACGGATACGAATATTGTGATTCATGATATGAATAATCACTGTCTTTTACTTGGTGATTTTTTTTTTAAGTCGCGGTAGTCGTGAAAAAATATCTCTATTGGATAATGTATCTACGTAATTTTGTATCTGTCTAGCAGAGTTGTAGTTTAAAGCGTCTTTTGAAATTGTTTCATACTCAGTTAGTTTTAAGTCATAAAATGCGTTATCACTAACACTACACTGAGCGTTTCGTCTCTGCACGCAACGTTTAACGTTAATACGTGTAGTCGTGTACCTACTTAATTATTATGATTCTGATTAACGTTCCCAGATATACACTAATATATAAGGTTCGGTAAAATCAATTACGGATATTTTGGGCATTTAATGTAGGTACTGCTAAGTATAGATATTTAGGTAGAAAAATAATTGTCATACTCAAAAAAAAAATTACTTTATTTAGGCGAGTTTGTGTTTTGCGGAGGGTCACCCATACATTAGATGATTTTCTTACTTTGAGTAATACAAATATTTATTTGCCTAAACGTATTTACACAAGCAGTGAATCATGTCCCCGAAATATCCGTAATTGATTTTCGGACACCTTATATATAACTATATCCAGATTCCAGGTATTCTCAGCCGCTGTCGCAAAATTCATACTGAAAAACCTAGAATCGACGTCAAGGCTTGGTCAAACTTAGAGTATGAATACAGTTTGAACGGATTTGGATAGATTTCAAGAAATCTAAAAAAGACAGATTTTTTTTATTTGTTTTTTTTTTTTTGAATAATTTTTAAACGGCTTTATTGATCAACTCCAAAAACTAATTAGCTCTTAACCATTAAAAACCACGTCGTTCGCCGCTAATCCAGTCAAAAGCGGTTGATTTGTTCGAGAGATATCGTGAAGGAAATAAAACCGAAAAAGTGTTTTTTCGGAATTACTCCGAATTATTTCATCTAAAACTTTTTTGCTGTCGATTTTTTCAAAGTACATGAAAAACTGCATCGATTGCCGCCAATCGCGTGAAAATAGGTTGATTCATTCCAAAGTTATGGCAGTTTGTAATTAAAAAAAATTGTGTTTAAACTTTCATCAGACCTTTGAGCTCGGAGAGCTGATGAAAGAAAATTATCAGTGAACATTTTTAGAAGCACTTTTATTTTTGAGCTCGATAAGTTCAACAATGACGCATTAGATAACATTTAAGCGCTTAGCGGGAAGTTGCACGGATGGACTTTAGGTCAACTGTTTTCCTAATTTTCTTTTAGTACTTATACGGCGTATACTAAAATATAATATACTATATTTTAGTATAATAGTATACCTTGGTATTGCTTTGGGCAGATAGGTTTATGTTATACTAGCTTTTGCCCGCGGCTCCGCCCCCGTAATTACAGTACATCACACGGGAATACGGTACTGTTTCGGATATAAAAAAATGCCTATGTGTTAATGCGGAGCATAAACTATTATTATAACTAATTTCATTAAAATCCGTTCACTAGTTTATGCGTAAAAGAGTCACTAGTATCCAACCATATCTATACCTATCCAATATCTCACAAACTTTCACAATTATTATAATAGTACGGTCTATCTAATAGTATGAACTAAGAAATACAGGTTCCATTTTTTGTAACATGCTATATATATACAATAACTAGCTTTTGCCTGCGGCTCCCGCGTAGAATAGTGTTCTTGGAGAAAAAACTTCTTCAGCAAATAACTTTACGCTCTGCCATATACTTCTGTGTATAATATTGAAAATGTTTTAGTGTTTAGTACCCAATGGGTAAAAACACAACAACAAACAATCATATCGACGCGTCACGTGACGTGCGAGACCGCGTGATATCCTATCAAAAACATAAATGTGAAACGAGAGCCAATTTCAATATTATGATATATGCCTTGGTTGTTGACTTCAACGGCAAAAGAAGTGAGATCTAAATGGGTGCCAAGTTCAATGGTCAGTCCTGAAATTTATTTATAACAACAAAATATTATCATTTCTTCTTATAACTTAGGATAATAATATGTATATTGGAGCCTAAGGACTTGGCTAGTTTTTATATACGAATTATACGCAATTTCTACACCTGTTACTGTCGGTTCTTATTTTATTTTTCCGAAAATTTGGCTTGCTGGTAGAAACTAGACATCGAACATAATAATTCGTATATGAGACTACTTTTTGTAGCCGCAAAATGTACGGTTCATCGTGAGAACCGTAATACCAAAAAAGTACAGTTTTTACGTAATTACACGCGGGAGGAGCCGCGGGCAAAGGCTAGTGATATTTAAGTTGCATTTACATGGATGACAAAAGCCGTTACGGTTAAAACATTATTGTGTGTGCTTCTAAAAATTATCAGTGAACATTTTTAAAAGAATTTTTATTTTTGAGCTCGATAAGCCCAAAAATAAAAGTGCTTCTAAAAGTTACGCATAGACGCAGATAAAATTTAAGCGCTTAGCGGGAAATTGCACGGATGGCATTTAGTACCACAGGGGCGACACTCTCTAGAAATGACAGTTCGAGCATCGAAGAATGTCAGCCATGTTGACTTAAGCCTAGGGTTAACACCGAAAATATTCACTTTTGCCCGCGTAAATATTATACTATATTTACGCGGGCGGAGTCGCGGGCAATAGCTAATTACTTAATATGATAAGGGAAATTTAGCTATTGCCTACTTACCTACTTTAATCCACGTCTCAGTTATTTATTGTATGGCGTCATGCGTGTGACAAGAGCAAGACCTACTTACATTTCTGGATTGCAAGGCGATCGGAAGAAGCTTTTGTCATAATTGTTTCTGGTTATTACGGCAACCATATACACCACAATTAAGCCGACTCATTTTAATGCCGATCAGGAATTTTATAATATTTTAGGTACACGGTGCGTGAGATTAGAACTTTTGAACGATACTGATATTTACAACGAAAATTCAAAATACTCTCCAAAATAACAAACGTCTAATTGCCATATTCAAAAATGTACTCAGTCATTGGCCCGTATATTGGAAAAATATACCTTGTGTACTTAGTAATTGGGTTTAATTTGTACTAAATTCTTAAGTAGCATAAAGACTATTTGAATTATATCAATGCAATTTTTAATTTTTATTGCCACTCAATAAGTGATGTAGCACAACAAGACCGTCACACAATATCAATAGGTATCGACAGATTAAAATGCGATTAAGTACTACATGTAATATTCAATCTAACATGTGCGGAAATCCTTACTAATATTTTATCTACTATTATTATAAATGTGAAAGTTTATGAGGATGTATGGATGGCTGAATGGATGGACGGATGAATCTCAAACGGGTAAATGGCCCACCACACGTTTATTACTCTTTAACGTAATAACTATTGAACGAGTTTTAATAAAAATTTGATATAGTTTCGAGGTTAACCTACAAACTTTACCCAACCCAAATAATATGATATTTTGTTAAAAATGTCGATAAAATCAAACAAAAAACAAAGTTTTTTAGAAACGTCGCGTCATGCGTCAGACAAATCTTTCTTAATATGAAATTAAACGGTCACAGGCGAAACTGCCAGCCCCGTGAACCATAGTCACAGGGGCGACACTCTCTACAAATGACAGTTCGAGCACCGACAAATGTCAGCTACGTTGACATAAGCCTAGGGTTGACATCGAATTAATTTAAAATATTTTTTTACGCCCGCGTAAATATAATACTTTTACGCGGGCGAAGCCGCGGGCAACAGCTAAAAAGGGAAATCATACCTACCTACTAATTTAATCCACGTCTCAGTTATTTATTGTAACTACTGCGTGTGACAAAAGCAAGAGTTAGGTTAGAAAAAATAAGTAATAATTATCGAGGTAGGTACTTTTTATTAGCAAAGTTGTTTCTTAATTTTCTATACTCGATGAAATTGTATAAAATGTAATGATTTAACTACTTTTAAACTACACGATATCAATTAAATGCAATTTTCTATTATTTTAATGTTTTAAATTAAGTTATATTCAATTTGTAATCTGGCGTAGGGAAAGGGACCGGTGGCTTTATCACAGGTTGCGCTGTAACCTAGCTAAGCCGCCGGTTGCGATCCAACTACTTTTGCACTATAAAACTATTCTTACATCACATTTTACAACTGTATGTCTTAGATTAAGGTTTTATGCTTTGAGTTAATAAAGATTATTATTATTATTATTATTATTATTACTTACCTTTCTGGAGTATTAGGCAAGCGGAAGAAGCTTTTGTCATAATTTTTTTCTTAGTTATTACGGCTGGCGATCAATTATACAACCACAATTAAGCCCACTCATTTTAATGCCGATCAGGAAATTTCTATTATTTTAGGTACACGGTGCGTGTGATTTAAACTTTTGAACGATACTGATATTTACAATAAAAATTTAAAATAATCTCCAAATGCAAATGAATAATAGCCATATTTTTTAATCAAAAATGAACTCAGCCATTGGCCCATAAATTGGAAAAATATACCTTTGGGTTGAATTTGTACTTAATTCTTGAGTAGTTTAAAGACTATATTTTGAATTATATCAATGCAATTTTAAATTTTTATTACCACTCAATAAGTGTTGTAAGACAATTAAGATCGTCGCACAATATCGATAGGTATCGACAGATTTAAATGCGATTAAGTTACTACATGTAATATTCAATCTGAAATGTTATGCGGAAATCCCTACTAATATTTTACTACTATTATAAATATGAAAGTTTGTGAGAATGTATGGATGGATGAGTGGATGGACGGATGAATCTTAAAGGGCAAATGGCACACCACACGTTTGTTTCTCTGTACCGCAATAACTATTGAACGGGTTTTAATAAAAATTTGATGTACGTTCGAGGTTAACCTCCTACAAACTTTACCCAACCCAAGCATATTTCGTTAAAAATATCGATAAAATCAAATTATTGCATGACTACATCACTAGTGAAACAAAAAACAAATATTTTTTATAAACGTCGCGACAAGTCTTTCTTAGGAAATTACACTGTCGCGTCGGCGAAACTGCCAGCCCCGTGAACCATAGTCCAGGCTGAGAAAAAGTTACTCCCCACCCGCCCCCGCATTCGCCCAGACACGCACACATAGCTGCGAGCGGTGAGTCGTGTAAATCGGTGGAGTGACGGTTCTTTACGTTAGTAATATATATTCTTTGCCATAGTCCAGGCTGGGTAAAAGTTACTCCTCACCCGCCCCCGTATTCGCCCAGACACGCACACACAGCCGCGAGCTGTGATTCGTGTAAATCGGTAGAGTGACGGTTCTTTACGTTAGTAATAGGTAAGTATATATTATTTGCTTTAGGTCAACTGTTTTCCTGATTTTTTGTATGGGAATGACAGACATATTGAGACGATGTATGAAATTAGACGATTCCCGAAAGACATTAAAAACGTGGTTGTAATGTATTACATATTATTATGTTGTTCGGTGTCGGCAGTAGGTGTATGTGTAGTTTATGCTGTTAAAATTGTCGATATATTATATATCCTCGTACATACGAGTACATACGCCTTTTTTTTTTTTTTTTTTTTTTATGAAATAAGGGGGCAAACGAGCAAACGGGTCACCTGATGGAAAGCAACTTCCGTCGCCCATGGACACTCGCAGCATCAGAAGAGCTGCAAGTGCGTTGCCGGCCTTTTAAGAGGGAATAGGGTAATGGGGGAGGGTAGGGAAGGGAATAGGGTAGGGGATTGGGCCTCCGGTAAACTCACTCACTCGGCGAAACACAGCGCAAACGCTGTTTCACGCCGGTTTTCTGTGAGCCCGTGGTATTTCTCCAGTCGAGCCGGCCCAATTCGTGCCGAAGCATGGCTCTACCACGTACAATTTCAATGTACGGAGGTACGATTTCTTGCGGAAGTTCTGCAATTGCGGAGGCGGAAATTAAGCTTCGTTACAACTCCAATCTATACCTACACCTACCCACATATAACAAAAACTTAACTATACATACTCCTAAAGTACATAGTACACCAACAAATGTTTCAACACCTACCTCTCTAGTCTCTACCTACTATGATTTTTTTACTTTATTCTTGCTCATAACTTCTATACCTTGCGTTTTTCTTAGTGTCATAGATCAGTGATAAGGTCTATGACAAATTAAACTTAAAGGGGTGAAATGGGGGACCAAAGTGTGTTGTGTCTGTAGTGAAAATAAATATCAACGACTAGACGGATTGCGTTGAACTTTGGCATGCCAGTTATTATTACGTAGAAATCTGTTAAAAAAGGATTTTTCGAAATTCATCCTCCTTAGAGGTACAATGGACAAAGTCGCGCGCAAAAGCTAGTATTTAAATAAAACCGATACTATTATTTGATACTGATAGTACTTAACTCGAGATTGGTAGATACTAGGTAACGAAGATAGTTAATTATGTTCCTAACCACTGTGTAGTGGTCCTCCAAACCCACGACTCAGCTCGGAGGCCACTTATATTCACTTTTCCACAGTCCACGATGTTGCAGTATCCAGCACGGCAGCCAGACACTGTCCGGGGGCCACTATCTGGCCTAATACAACGCACCCTCCGTTCCAGGTACGCCGTATATTACGTTCGTGGACCGCCTCGATAGCTCTGGGGAAATTTCGATTGAAACGACCATTACACGATTGAAACCCGTTCGTTTATTTTCCCCATACAATTTTCCCGTAGCACAGTATTCACTATTCACTATACTAGCACTACTTTCACTATTACTATTTCTTCCAGGGTTTCTTCGGGAGTCTTCTTCTTCCAGACTCGTGACTGCTTCGACACACAGTGAAGAACCCGGAATCCGGCTCTATATTTATAGCCAGAATCAAAGAGGCCCCGCGGGGTTACGAGTTCGTGACCCCCGCGCCGCGGATCATGCTATCCCTCACCGCGAGGTGCGTCTCTTTTCCGCGCACACATATTCGCCCGCGGTGATCGGATAGGCCCCTTTGATCCTTAACAGTACAAAAAAGTGACCTAGGACCTATCGACTCGATACAATGCAAATTATGTACAATATTTACAAAATGTATCGGACATATTCTGTCGATATTATGCAAATAACTTACATACACGTATCCTAGCCTATTCTAATACATTTCAGTGATTCTTATCCTACTGAAACTGTACTATTTACAAACAAATATACAAATTAAGCCTATTTACAATAAAACTTAATTCTATCCACAACATCCTCCCCCCGGCGCAGCTTGCGTAGCCTCCTTCTTTACCAAGGTCACGAGCTTGCTCACGGGCCTCTTGAAGGTTCCAGTTCGTGTCCGCACCTCCGCGATGCGAACTCCTCCGTCGGGACCGGCGAACGTCTTCTCGATGACTCCCAGCGGCCACACGTTGCGGGGTAGCGTGTTGTCGACGACCAGCACGACGTCTCCAGGGGATACTGCCGTCGTGTCCCGCCGCGGCTCTCCTCGAGGTACCAGCGTAGGTAGGTACTCGCGGAGCCAGCGTCGCCAGAAGTGGTCGGCGAGCGCTTGGCTGGCGCGCCATGTGCGCCTGTCGTCTTCACTGCATGGACCCGTTGAGGGCAGGCCCATCGATGAACCCAACAGGAAGTGGTTGGGTGTCAGCGCCTCGGGATCTCGAGGATCAACGCTCACGTGTGTAAGTGGGCGAGCGTTGACGCTGAATTCTGCTTCTTGCAGCAGAGTCTGAAGAACTTCTTCGGTGGTGACCTTCTCACGTAGCGTGGCGCTCAGTGCAGTTTTGATGGACCGCACGAGCCGCTCCCACGCTCCCCCCTGGTTTGGTGCTCCAGGAGGTATGAAGCGCCACTCCATGTTGTGGCGGAGACCCTCTTCTTGTAGGGCGGGTCCCCACTCCTTGTAGGCGTTGCGAAGCTCGTTGTCTGCTCCCCGGAAGTTGGTGGCGTTGTCCGAGTAGATTATCTTCGGCCATCCTCTTCTCGCCGCCATTCTTCTTAACGCCATTATCGCAGAGTCCGTCGATAGTGATGGCACCAGCTCGATGTGGACTGCTCTCGTCGTCAGGCACGTGAATAATGCACCCCATCTCTTCTCTCTTCGTCTTCCAATTTTGACGAGCATGGGCCCAAAGTAGTCCACCCCACAGTTGGAGAAGGGGCGGCGCCCCCGCAGTCGCAGGATGCCGTCGTCCAGCATCGGGTCCAGCCTCCGGAGCCGACTCGTCCTCGACAGCGGCTGCCCTCGGCGCAGGCGCCCCAGCTCGTCGGCGAAACTCTCCGCTTGAGAGCGCCGTATAAGCAGGGCCTCAGCGCGCTCGAGGTGTGCCACGGTCATGCCCGAAGACCGTCGTCGTAGGCGATCTGTGAACACTAGAACATAGGCAATAGTGCGCACGAGTTTGTCAAAGTTCGAAAACCTAGCCGGGTCGGGCAACCAGTCGAAGTCACTTTCCTCTTCTCTGGTGACTGCCACGGTTTCTTCATCTTCCCGGTCTTCAAGTGCCCTTTCTTGGGGCCACGCCTCTTCGTCACGGCGTAAGAAGTCTGGACCACAGAACCATCGGTGGTCTTCCTTCAGTGGTTCCTCTCTGAACCTTGTTGCGTCGTCTGCAACATTTTCCTCCGTTGGCAGCCATCTCCATTCTTTTCTGTCGGTGAGTTCATTTATCTCGCCGAGCCGATGTGCCACGAACGGTGTGTATCTTCGTGCGTCGTTCTTGATCCAGTGGACCACCGTTGTCGAGTCTGACCAGAAGCACGTTCTTCTCAGGTGTAGACGATGTTCTTTCTTGACACTATCGGCTAACCTAGCTCCTAGTACAGCCGCTTGCAACTCAAGCCTCGGTATGGTTTGAGTGCGACGTGGTGCCACCTTCGCCTTAGCCGCTACCAGGACCACGTCCGTTTTGTCCCCGTACATGATCCGCCAGTAAACCACTGCAGCGTAGGCCTGTTCACTCGCATCACAGAAGACATGTTGTTCCACTTCGAAGTCCTTGCTGTCGAAGTAGCACCTTCTGATCTGTAAATTCTTTACATTTTCCAATTGTCCAATCCAGTTGTTGAACATGTTACTTTCCTCCTCGGGAATACATTCGTCCCAAGGAATTTGGAGCCTCCATAAACTCTGCAGAATTATTTTGGCCCTGATCGTGTAGTACGACAGGAGCCCCAATGGGTCAAAGACCGACATGACTGCACTAAGTGCCTGTCTTTTCGTAGGTGCGCAGCTTCCTGTAGCCACGTCCCTTGGTACTCGGCTCATCCTGGTGTTGAAACCTAGTACATCCTTACCTGCATCCCAGTAGATTCCCAGGATCTTGTTTTCCGGCTGCTTGCCCCCTAAGGTCGAGCTCGCAGCTTCCCGTAGTTCCGCAGGCACGTCGCGTAGCACATATTCCTTGTTCGAGCTCCATCCTCGTAGTGTGAAGCCTGCTACAGCATGTACCTTGCGTATTTCCTCTACGGCCATTCTGGCTTCCTGTTCGTCTTCGTAGCTCATCACCAGGTCATCTACGTAGTGTCCCTTGGTGATTGCCTCCAGAGCTCTAGGGTACTCCTCCGCATGCCTTTCCGCGTTGTAGTCCCTTACGAAGTGTGCCATGAATGGTGAACTGGCTGCCCCGAAGATCATGCTTTTCATCTTGAACTTCTGAGGTGGTCGGTTCCGTGCGGTTCCCCTCCAAAGGAACTGCTGTGCTGCCTGATCCTCCTGGATAATCTTTATCCTGAGGAACATTTCCTGGATGTCCGCTGTTACTGCCACCTGCTTCTCTCGGAACCTAAAAAGAATACCGAGCAGCGATACTAACCTGTCGGGTCCCTCCAGCAGACCGTCGTTCAGGCAGGTGCCCCCCGCTTTGGCTGCGGCGTCGAACACCAAGCGAAGCTTCCCCGGCTTATTGGGATTCTCCACTGCGAAGTGTGGCAGGAACCAGCTCCTCCTGCTATGTTCTTCTGAACCGTCACATGGAACAGCATAGCCTTTTTCAAACAGATTACTTACCTGTGCTGTGTAAGCCTCTGCAAATTTTGGATCTGCATCCATTTTTGCCTCCATCTTCCTGAGGCGTCTGCAAGCTGCCTCGTAGCTGCAGTTACCTGGAAACACAAGATTATCGTCTTTCCATGGTAGACCTACCTCGTATCCTCCATCGGTGGGTCTGATGGTAGCTGCCACGATGTCCACTGCACGTTGGTCCTCTGGCCTTACCCGTGCCTTGGCTGCTACTCCCAAAGACTCAATTGCGAAGTGCTCCTCCACCAGTTCGTGAAGTCCTTCGTCCGTCCTCGCGTGGAACACCTTTTCTGCATTCCCTCGAGGCATCATTCTGCGCGGTATCGTCCCATGGATGACCCATCCCAGTTGGGTCCTGGACGCTGCCGGCTCATTTCGTTTCCCAGTCCTTATTTCCTGACTGATAATATACTGCCAGTGGTCGCTCCCCACCAGTAGCATCGGTTTTGCTGCTGCGTAGCAAATTTCTTCTTTCCGAAGATCCCTTAAGTGTTGACACGATGCGACGTTCAACGGTACTGCTTGCCGGTGCAAGTCCAAGTTTTTGACTGTCCGCGCTCGGAGTGCGAGCGGTTTTCCTGCGAACAATCCACGAATGTGTAAGTGAACTTCTCTGCTGGCATTGTCGCTCTTCTGCATGTTCACTCCACGTAACCTTAATGGTTTTGCATCACCCTGTGCACCGACGGCTCGCGCCAACTCTTCATCAATGAGTGTGACGGTAGCTCCTTCGTCCAGGAATGCATGTGTGGTGTACTCCCCCCGTGGTCCGGACACGATCACCGGGCACATCTTTAGGAGTACCTTCTCAGCTGAAGCTGTTTGTGTCGACATCGCAACCTCCTCTTGCGATTGTCGCTGCCACTGCTGCTGCGGTTGCTGCTGTGGCTCCGTTGGCTGCTGCTGCTGTTGCTCCCCCCGTTCCACGTGAAGCGACGGATGATGAGCCCTGTTGCAGCCGTTCACGTTGCAGCCCTTTGCCTTGCATTTGTCTTTTCGGTGCTTCTCATCGATGCACTTGAAGCAAAGCTTTTCCTTTTTCACGAATTCCCACCTGGCACTTACGCTCATGCCCTTATATTTCTGGCAGGTGCTCAGTTTGTGTGGTCCCTTCTTACAGCACGGGCAGGTACTTGCAGCCTCTGTAGTACTGTAGACCACGTTCTTTTTCTTCGGTCCGGCTGCTCCAACTGGCTGCCTCACTTCCTTCCTGGCAGACGCTGCACTGGTTTGCGGTGCATAGGAGTATCGGAGCGCTCGGTCCGCTTCCTTCATCAGAAATCGTGACAGAAGTACGATTTCGGGTTGCACACTTCCCTCTTGTTCGTGTGCGTAGTCGCACCACCTTGACTTGAGGTGTGGACTCAATTTCTCCAGGACCTCCCTGGTTAACATGGGGTTGTAGAGGTAACCTCGTCGATTGTCAACACTCTGCAACACACAAACAATATTTTGCACCTTGATGGCAAAATTATTCAACTCACCGGCCGCCGACGTGGGCCGTTGTAACCTCTTAAGGTCTTCCATTGCCTTATCGATTATCACTTCCGGACGTCCGAAGCATTGTTCCAGTGTCTTCATGATCACCTCCGGATCCGTCGCAGTACTCAGAAGTGCCGATACGGCTTCCCTTGCGTCGCCTTTCAGGCAGGTTCGTATTCGTTGCAAGTTTTCTGCTGCTGGGACTTGGTACATACTTGTACTTTCATTGTAGGCCGCCTTAAATGGAAGCCACTCCGTGATTAGTCCCGAAAAGGTAGGTAGATCTATCCTATGAGTTCGTGGCCGTGCCATTTTCTCGATGGCCTCTGCCAGCCGTTGAATGTCTCCCTTTTCCGTTGGGCCTTGCTGCACTGGTTGGGGCTGCTCCACTTGAACAGCTTCCTCCCTTGGCTCTGCCTCGGTAGACTTCAACCATTCTGTCACCCTTGTGTGACTGTTGCGATCCTCATCGTGGATGCTAACCTCGTCTTGAATGGCAGATACTTCGGCCTCCAATCGCTTCTGCACCAATTGTTTTTCCAGCTCGAGTTCCTTTTTCTTGATCTCGGCTAGTTTTTCTGCAGCTTTCAGTTCAGCCATCTTCACACGAGTGACGGCGCTCATTGTGGACACATGTGATCCCGTTGTCGAACGAACCCTTGGCCGTTCTTGCATGAGCAGCTGCGATGTGCCTGCTTCCGTAGGCTCCGTAGTGTATGCCTTTGTGCGTACAGACGGGGATGCTGGCGGATCATGAAACCGTAGACGTTCCATTTCGGTACGATTCCTTTCAACTATCTCTGGTGCGTCAGCTTGGCTTCTGGTTACTACCATTGTCAAGACTTAACCTAATATTTACACAACAAAACAAAACAAAAAACAAGCAACAATATGTACAGATTAAATTTAAAATTAAAATTTAAAATGTAAAGACAATTAAAGAATAATTCACAAAATATTTACGAGAAATAATTCGAAATTAAAATTTAAAATTAATTTAAACTTAAATTTTTGTTCCCTCAACAGTTGGGAACGCCTTCCCTATTGTGAAGGCAAAAATGCACAAATGAGAAATTGCTATTAAATTTCTACAGGCATTTAATAACCCCTGTCTTTGCTCGAAGGCAAAAACTCAAATGAAATATTGCTATAAGATTTTTCGCAGGCACTTAATTGGCCTGACCTTACATTAATATATACAGGGGTTTACTAAAACTAAGTACTTAAAGAGTCTTTAAACACTTAATGTTCACAAAACACTTTACACTTTCACTGAGTATGAAAAAGTTCAGTGACTCACGGTACTGTCCGTACGTAGCGACGACGTGCGCGCGACGTACTTGTCCGACGTGAAGACACGACGACCCGATGATACGACCTTCCCCGGTGACTCGATGCACGCGGCGGAAGCTTGCAGACCCACTTGGCCCACCTGGAGACGATTCCACTCGACGTACCACGGCGAAGGTTCACGACGAACACGTAGACGTAGGCTCCTCCACTTCCCGAGTTCGTTGGACCCGATACCCCTTCTGGGCCGAGACTCCAACACGCACTGAACCGGGAGCCGATCGGGCAGGGCAGGAACACACAGCACTTTTTCACCCACACGGTACTCACGATCCGACCGTGGGGCCAACACGTTGGACCAGAATACTGTCACTGGCAAGACAGCGTATCCGGCCGAGAAGGACCAGCAATGTAGTGGTCCTCCAAACCCACGACTCAGCTCGGAGGCCACTTATATTCACTTTTCCACAGTCCACGATGTTGCAGTATCCAGCACGGCAGCCAGACACTGTCCGGGGGCCACTATCTGGCCTAATACAACGCACCCTCCGTTCCAGGTACGCCGTATATTACGTTCGTGGACCGCCTCGATAGCTCTGGGGAAATTTCGATTGAAACGACCATTACACGATTGAAACCCGTTCGTTTATTTTCCCCATACAATTTTCCCGTAGCACAGTATTCACTATTCACTATACTAGCACTACTTTCACTATTACTATTTCTTCCAGGGTTTCTTCGGGAGTCTTCTTCTTCCAGACTCGTGACTGCTTCGACACACAGTGAAGAACCCGGAATCCGGCTCTATATTTATAGCCAGAATCAAAGAGGCCCCGCGGGGTTACGAGTTCGTGACCCCCCGCGCCGCGGATCATGCTATCCCTCACCGCGAGGTGCGTCTCTTTTCCGCGCACACATATTCGCCCGCGGTGATCGGATAGGCCCCTTTGATCCTTAACAGTACAAAAAAGTGACCTAGGACCTATCGACTCGATACAATGCAAATTATGTACAATATTTACAAAATGTATCGGACATATTCTGTCGATATTATGCAAATAACTTACATACACGTATCCTAGCCTATTCTAATACATTTCAGTGATTCTTATCCTACTGAAACTGTACTATTTACAAACAAATATACAAATTAAGCCTATTTACAATAAAACTTAATTCTATCCACAACACACTGAAAGGCATCAGATTGTGGGAATCAGGGAATTTATGCTTACCATAAGATAGTTATCACCAAATCGTCCAAGTCAATAAAACTTCGTCCAAATGTTGCTTCCTCAATTTTGCTGCGTTGTTAGCCGCTTCATCGATTTTGCTGCGTTTTCTGCTGCTTTATTGGTCGTTTTTTCAATCTGCGTTTTGTTAACCTTCCTCAATTTTGCTGCTTCTTCCTGGCTGTTTTCTATTTTTGTTCGCTGTCGTCTAATATAGTTAATTTCTGGCTCTCCTCTTGTTTTGGCTCTTGTCTTCGGTAGCAACACGCTGGAAGACCGAGTTACTGTGTTGATCTTGTGATTCTATCACTCTAGTGATGTGCCGGGTCACAGATTAATAAATAGTTACTACGTAAGCCGGGTGCGGGATCGATCCCGCGTCCAGACACAGCGGCGCCAGAGTTTGACATAGAGTAGTGGAGAGAATAGACACGCATCGCGGCAGACACACTCGTACCTACCTCTCTCATACTCGTACACGGTTGAAAGTAACCACTAACGGCAAAAAATATATGTTACTAACGTACTAACGGCCCGTTGCTATAACCTATCTATCTTTTACTATTTGTTAAAAACGTTGTCATTCAATCATTTGCCGGTCTTAACAAATAGTTATAGATAGATAGGTTATTGAAACGGGCCGTAAAGAGGTAGTATTCAGTAGTTACTAGTTAATTATTATTCTTTCGTGATAACATTCATTTGTATTAACCTTTACTAAAACACTGGCCATTAATGGCCCGTTTCGATAACCTATCTACCAATAACTATTTTTTAGAAACGTAAAATTTGTATCGAAAAAAATTGTCAGATGATTGAATGACGATGTTTTTAACAACAAGTTATAGATAGGTAGGTTATTAAAACGGACCGTTAGACTTTTTAAAATTTCAAACACCCGACAAGTCTAATAATGGCTGTGTTTCGCGGAAAATGGTGCTTGTTAACGCTTGCTAGCGCTAATGAAAAACAGAAAACAGACCATCGCCCAGAACATATTTGCTAACTTCAATACTGCTAACATAATCCGCCATTTTGCTTACGTTTTTTTGTTAGCGCTGTCTTCCGCGGAACACAGCCATTAATAGTTCCTACTTGATAAAAAAACCGCCCAAAGTTAGAATTTTTGAACTGCAAATAAATCTGTAAAAATATGTACCTACATATTCAATATTATCATAAGTTAAAGGTCTTCTGTACTGTAACTCATCAATGGTCTGTCTTTGGTGTTTTCAGTATCATTCTCAGTTTGCGTAGCTTCTTCATCCCATTGACAGGAATTTTGTGCGTGAATAGACAAAGTAAGTGCCTCATTTTATTCTAGTATTTATAAGTATGTTATAATATGTATAACTCATTTACTGAGGATCAGAAATAATTTAATATGTTTTTTGATATCATATTTGAACGTGACTCAACTTTTTATTAAAAGCTAGACTGCTAGGCTTAGACTGCGATTCTGCGTGGCGTAAATAAAAGACGGGATGAGATGGATGGATGGATGGATTTTTTATTTTTTAAAGTTGGGTACAGTCTACAGCTACGTGATTCTTTTACGTTCGTTTTAACAGCTGTTATGGTTTATGCGAGTGAATTTTAATTATCTATTCAAATCAGTCAAACTAAGAAAAAATGCGTCATTTTATCCTCATTTAAACATACACTGTATAGTAAAACCATGCTGCTAATGTATTTCGGGAATGTTCGTTTTCTCATACATCGATATAATGTAGGTAATGTTTTTTAAATTGTTTTAAATTCTAATAATCTTGACGTTCATAAGTGTTACTGTGTGACCTATGTGAATAAATGTTTTTGATCTAAACGAAGATTGTCGAGTGACATTATCATAAGGTGGTCGTCCTGTAACGTACTTTGATTAATATTATCTTCAGCGATGCGATGGAGTTCCTAAAGATCTGAAAATTTGCTCAACCAATTCACTAGGCGCTTAACTTTAAATAATTAATCTAATATTCTAGGCGCATGATTAATTTGTTAAAATATTTTTAAATATTGTACAGATTACAAGTTAATAAATATTTATCAACATAATTTTCACTTTCATTTCAGTAAAATAAAATGGCAAAAATATTATGATAAAGTCTTATATCCGTACTGATGTGGAGAATACTCTCCTCGAATTATCCAAAAATACAAGTAATATTAATATTAACATTAAAAAATACTAGCTTTTACCCGCGACTTCGTCCGCGTTGAGTTCGGTTTCTATACAAAATTTTCACCCCTTTTTCGCCCTCTTAATTTTCAAAAACCCTTTCTTAGCAGATGCCTACGTCATTACAACTATCTAAATCCATTCAGTAGTTTCGGCTATGCGTTGATAGATGAGTCAGTCAGGTTTGCCTTTTATATATTTAGATAAACGAGTCATAATATTATGTCTATCACAGGAGCAATTACCTCTTCTACGTTAATATTGCAACAGTAGAGAAACGAGCTGTACCATAGCCTGATAGTTTCCAGATCACCATGGGGCTGCCCGAGCTACAGACCTGCTGCTTCGTGCTCGACCTCAAGACCGGCAACATCGTCATGGGCTGTATCAATGCGGTATGTTAAATATTAAATATTAATTAACTACATTTAAATCAAGTAGAGCAACTCTACATTTCCATGTTCCATTGCATCGATTTATTAATTTTCTGTTATCATTAAATTTTTTTACTAAAATCGCCAAGAGCATTAGAATTTAGGTAGCGTAAGAGTAGGAACGATTTGCAAGGGTTCTGTTCCCATCAAAGTTTTATTACTTGTTTCAAAAATTATTGTCCGATTTCTTAAAAATATTTTTCCTAAAAAGCGTTAGTAAAAGTGTAATAATATTATGAAATATCGTCACAATAAACTGTGAATGTCACCGAATTAGCTATGTAATATTACAAGCGCCAAATTAGATTTCCATACACTAAAAATTTTACACCTTCTAACTTTCAAAAATTCAACTGTTTTTTTTTATGTTTTTTATCTCAGAACTTTCGACCGGGTGAACCTATTTTGATGATTCATTTTTTATTTGAAAGCTGGTGCTTCTCGTGTGTATTTTAATTTGGCCCAGTTCTGACAATGGTATCCATGAAAAAACCAAATAAGTCGTAATTCAAATTTTACTTTGGAAGTCGGTGTTAATTTTTGTTTAAAAATAATAATGCTACCATTGTTCCCAGTTCCTCTCGTTCATACTATTCGTCATCATGATCGTGGTGGCGTGCACCCTGGAGCCCTTCGAAGAGGAGGCCAAGGAGACCCACGACCCCAACCTGGAGGCGGAGTTTACCGGATTATACGCCATGTCCATAATACTAGTGCTGATGTTCCTCGTCAAGTTCTTCTTTGACTTGTTCTTTATATATGGAGTCATATCGGTAAGATACTTTATTAAGTTATAGATACATGCAAACCCGAATGATAATTTATATATTTGTCTCAACATTGGGTCTAATGGCAATAAAAAGTTTCGTACTTAACAGAAAGAAAGCATTACAATAAGCAAAAATCACGCAACATATGGACACGGGGACAGTCTCGCTCGCACTCACATCGTAAATTTAATATTATATTAACTAGCTGACTCAACACATGTTGCTCTGGCTTAACTATAAACTGGAATAAGTAAATAACTACACCTACACCTACAACCTAGACATACTATCTACCTACAACCTACAATCTTCTGGAGCCACCCGGTTATTCTGAAATATAATTATAGAACTGTTTGCAGTCCAAAACTGGAGACCCAAAGAGTTTGGTCCAAAATTTACCTAGAATCTACAGACACCTTTAATTATTTTTCATACCAGGTGGTATGAAAGACGAGCAGGTGCTCGACAATGTCGGATTATTATATATCACGCGATCTCAACGTAAAGCAAGTCATTGACTCCCAAGGGAGATAATGTTGTATGAAACTCCCAAGGGATTAAAGTGATTTGAATTTGGAATGTTAAAATTCGTATGAAAACTCCTAATCAAGGAATTTGTAAGTATTAAACTTAATACTTACAAATTCCTTGCTCCTAATAGATATGTATCTATCATAGAGTTTTTCAATAATAATATGGCATTGCCAAGGAATTTGTAAGTATTATATACAACATTAAAGAGTACTTTTTTTTCTTTTAATTCAATAAAAAATGATCTTTACTACTCAGACTTAAAGCTTATCACGTGCGCAATAAAAAATCCCGATCCCGGTGAGATAGCTATAAGTTATCCCTGTGTCTCGTTCTAACAAGTAACCTAGTGTAGCCAGTTTATATATTTCCTTAAATTTCAGGTTTGGTAGATTTTATGTGCGATATAGTGTATAAGCAAGAAATACTAATAAAATCGGTTAAATATTATGTTATTCATAATCTGAGAGAGAAATGTTAACTAAAAATCACTAGTTATTTAGAACCTACATACTAACCGATAATTAGAAATTTGTTATTTATTTTTTGATTATTTGCATTTTGGTAGAGTAAAATGGAAGAAATGAAAATAGAATAGTTGCAACACAAAACGCTGTGTATTTCCCTTGGAACATTCTAGATGTTCGGGTGACAATATGATTTAATAGGGAATATAGGACATTTATATTATTTTACCTACCTTCATGATATTGTGAAGAGGAAACCTTTGTATTTTTGTATGTTATGGATAATTTCTGAAACCTAACAGATTTGAAAAATTCTTTCACTGGTTAAAAAATAATTATTCCCTGAGTGCTATTTTCGTATGTGCGCATAACTTTACGTGAGAACCTCGCGGGCGGGCAGGCGACATCAGACAGACAGAGTTATAATATTAGTAGGTAGGTTTATCTGTATAGGATGGCTTATAATATAATAATAATATTTATGGACACTTCACACCACGTCAATCTTGTCCCGTGGTAAGTTCTCAAATAACTTGTGTTTAATTTTATAAGCTTTTATTTAGTTTCACCTGTCCCGTTGTCGGTCTGTAATGGAATCTTGCAAGTTAAATTTGATCCACTTCCCGGTTTCCGATTGAGTTGAAATTTTGCACAAATATGTAAATCGCATGACAATGCAATATTATGATGACGTGGAGCTAATCTGATGATGGAGCTGGAAGGTGGCCACAGGAATTTCGAAATAAAACCACATAGTCCCATCGAATTTGGGCTGGTTTAGTTCGTCTTGACAAGTACTTTGATACTATATTATGGTAACCAGGGTCTGATGATGGAGCTGGAAGGTGGCCATAGGAACTCTGTAATTAAACGACGCAACCCCATCGAGTTTGGGCTCGTATGATTCGTCTTGACGAGTATCTTGGTTGGTGTGAATATGCAATCAAATGAAAGAGCTCGCTGAGAATATCTCGAAAATCCAACATGACGGAACATCTAAGATGTACGACAAGTAATTTCTAATGCACTCATACAATATGGGTATCAAATGAAAGGGCTTGCTGAGAATAACTCGTAAATCCAACGTGATGGAACATCCAAGATGGCTGACAAGTCATTTTTAATGCACTCCTACAAAATGGGTATCAAATGAAAAGGCTTGCTGAGAATAACTCGAAAATCCAACATGACGGAATATCCAAGATGGCCGCCAAGTCATTTTTTAATGCACTCCTACAATATGGGTATCAAATGAAAGGGCTTGCTGAGAATAACTCGAAACTCTAGCATGACGGAACATCCAAGATGGCCGCCAAGTTATTTTTAATGCATTCCTACAATATGGGTATCAAATGAAAGGGCTTGCTGAGAATAACTCGAAACTCCAGCATGACGGAACACCCAAGATGGCCGCCAAGTCATTTTTAATGCATTCCTACAATATGGGTATCAAATGAAAGGGCTTGCTGAGAATAACTCGAAACTCCAGCATGACGGAACACCCAAGATGGCCGCCAAGTCATTTTTAATGCATTCCTACAATATGGGTATCAAATGAAAGGGCTTGCTGAGAATAACTCGAAAGTCCAACATGACGGAACATCCAAGATGGCCGCCAAGTCATTTTTAATGCACTCCTACAATATGAGTATCAAATGAAAGGGCTTGCTGAGAATAACTCGAAAATCCAACATGATAGAACATCCAAGATGGCCGACAAGTTATTTTTAATGCACACGTACAATATGGGTATTAAATGAAGGTATGGTGTGTTGGGGTTTTTTGAGGTCCTTACTGAGTAGAGTAAAATCTGTAGAAGGTCTCCTTATTGAAGAGCTCGACTGTACTAAATTAACCGGCAAACAAACTTGCAACAATGATGCGTTAAATGAGATGAACAGACTGAGAAATCTATCTAGCGATAACTAAAAAGTAAAAAACAAATTAAAAGAAAAAAAACTTTTAAAAAACAAGATTTTATTTGAATGCGCTTAAACGAATAAAATATGTTTTCCTTTAAAGCTTTTGCTATCAACAACAAATCAAAGAAGTAAATTAAGTAACTTGATCTGATGGATTTATGAGACAGTTTGTTTGATTCTCGACAAGCTTTTATATCATATAAATTGTGTAATTACGTTATAAGTTGATAGTAAAAGTTTTAAAAAGAAAAAATATTTTATTCTTTTTAGCGCATTCAAATAAAGGCTTGTTTTTTAAAGTTTTTTACTTTTAATTTATTTATTATAATCAACTATGTGAATTATTCACATATTTATAAGTATTAAATATGTGAATTATATACACAACCATGACACGGAACATGGTAAAACTTTTTGTTCCTTCGGCGGGATTCGAACCAGCGACCGGTTTGATCACCAACATGCTCAACCACTAAGCCAAAGAGGTCGTCAAACTTTAAATTAGTGTAAAATATAATTTACCACGTGGTAGTGCTCATGATTACAAACTTTCCCAAAGGAACTTTTTTAGAATAACTTTTTTATTTAAACCACCTCAACTTAACATTAGGTAGTGAATTAAATATTAAAGAAAACAACGGGTTGCACTCCAGGAGTACCGGTAGAAGTGAAAAATCTCAAAAGTCATGTAACTAGACACTTTTTTCACCATAGTGTTTTCACTATACGTCAAATTTTAAAATGGCCCCAAAATTCTCAAAAGTGGGGCCATTTAACTGGAAAGACTTCTTTTCTCTATCGTGTTTTCAATGGACGTCAAATTTCAAAATGGCCCCATAAATCTCAAAAGTGGGGCCATTTAACTGGAGACACTTGTTTTCTCTATCGTGATTTCACTGTACGTCAAATTTCAAAATGGCCTCAAAAATCTCAAAAGTCGAGGCATTTAACTGGAGACACTTTTCGTGGGGGGACAATTGGAGGTAAAGGTCAATGTAAGGGTAAATGTGATGGAGATGATTGGGGGTCAAAGTCAAGGCCAATGGTCAATGGTTGGGGTCAAAATTCAATACGAACTAAAATAGTTTCATGCTCGCGTAAACCAAGACAGCAAACAATAATTATAAGTTGCATCTTATGACTTTTCGATCAGGGTCACGTGTCCTGCTCGAGTTTAACAGTTTTTACCCATCCCAAGAAAAGTGCACAGTGCAGCGCCGTTAAAGGAATTTTCACTTATAAAAATGCTCTAAAAAGTTTATTTGGGTAACTCAGACCGAATAAAAGTATAGACATAACATTGCGCTCAAACAGTGAGGTACGTAATATGAAGACAATTCGGCGATATGAAGACGGCCGCGCGGTAGTCTGCCGCGAGTGACTGAGAGCGTGAGACGTAGTTTTAGTGAAATAATAATTGCGAAATTATGTCGTCCTGCGTCATAAACTGCTGCAAAAACAATTCATGTTTTCAGAAAAAGTCATCTGGGATTACTTTTCACAAGTAAGTATCTGATTTGGTGTGTAATTTAAACAAAATCGTAAAATGTTTGTCAATATTTCTCGGAACACGAATTCTAGACGCCATTGTGTCAGTGTTGCAAGTTAAGAACATTATCTTTTCCCAAAAGTAAGGGAAGTTGTGATTTTTCGGAGACTTTACAATTAAGTGTGTTTTAGGAAATTTTACTATTGCATATTTAGTTTTGGAGTATATTAGGTTATATATGTCACCATAAAATTACGTGAATTTTAAAATAAATGACTCTCATATGTAAGTTGCTTAGGGGCCGTCCATTAATCACGTGATGTTTTAACAACTTTTTAAACTCCTCCCCTCCCCCTGGTGATACGTGGTAAGGTTTTATACTACACCCCCCCATCCCCCACCTAAGATTACGTGTATTTTTTTAAATAGTAAGCAGGTCATGTTTGAAGAATAACTTTAACTTAAAAAATAATTTAATAGAATAATTTAAGCAAATAAAAACTATACGAGCCATTTGTCTTGTAAATATTTAAATATTATAATATTTAAACGAATCTACAACCGATAATAATTTCGGTAGGCATAGACTAGATTCGAAAATTAATACACGTGATGTCTCCTTATACCCCCTCCTCCCCTTGGTGATACTTGGTGATTTTTTTTTCGGCCCCCCCCCCCCCCCTCCCCCTTTAGTCATCACGTGATTAATGGACGACCCCTTAATTGTCTTTCATTTAAGTCAACCAATACAAATAAAACACAATACTACACTTTTTTATGTAATGAACCAGGAAACGAGCAGACGGATCGCCTGATGATAAGTGATTACCGCCGCCCATGGACATTCGTGTTGCGACTTGCGTTCCTGGTCCATAAAACCCCCCCCCCCCCTCCACCCTCATGGGCCTCCGGTAACCTCACTCACTCGGCGAGACACAACGCAAGCGTTATTTCCCGCCGGTTTTCTGTGAGGTCGTGGTATTTACCCGGTCGGGCCGGCCCATTCATGTCCCAGCGTGGCTCTCCCACAGATAAATAATATAACTTAATATAACTTTTACCGAAGTATATCGCTCGCACTTGGGAGTCGGAGCACAATGCTTGCAACATTTTTCTCTAGCACACATGCGCAAATCTACGGTATCTTACACCGAGTTACGCACACAAAGCCGAGACTTTGCCTCACTTATTTCGTCCCGATTGTTTACGACGGCTCAGTCTATACTTTTTATTCGGTCTGAGTTGGGTAAGTTGTTTGTTATCACGCGGTAAAGTGTTTTACACTTATTGAAAGCACCCTATAATATACCTTTCAGCAACTTATATTATCATTTATGACTTAAAATGGGGGCTCATGTTGTAAAAGATAGATTAGCAAATTTCGACTAATTTATTCCCAAATTTTAAAATATTGTTATCACCCTTGTTAGAAAGAGACGGAGCGGTTTTTGTGAGCGATTCGCTGCGGCCCATGGCCTTAGATATAGCACCACCAAAAGTAAGTTGCTGGTTTTTAAAGCTGGTAACAAGAGCTATAAGGTTCCTCCTGTGATGCTAAATGGTGCTGCGGTTGCGCAAGTAAAACGTTTTAAATACCTGGGGCACTGGGTCGGTGAAACGCCCAAAGATGACGAGGACATGGGAGCGAAGGGCTCTGTATGTTAGAGCTAATATGCTATCCCGTAGGTTTGCACGTTGTTCCAGAGCAGTGAAGATAACACTTTTCAAAGCGTATTGTCACTCTCTCGTGCGGCCTCTGGGTGAATTACACTCAAACAACTTACAGGGCCCTGCGAACCCAATATAATAATGCCTTCAGGGCATTGCTGGGGCTACCTCGTCACTGTAGTGCTTCAGGGGTGCTAGCTTCAGATGAAGTTGATAGCTTCTCAGCTATCATTAGGAAATGTGTAGCATCTCTGATACAGCGGGTGCGTGGCAGCGCCAATAGTCTCCTGAAGACAGTAGCGGGAAGGCTGGACGTGGACAGTGCTATCATGCAGCACTGGATTCGCATCCACCTCACCAAGGATACTTAATAATACTTATATTGTACGTGACATTGGTGTCACTCATACAACTAGATTTTAAAAACCAAGTTTCAATAATATACTAACATAGCTTCTAAGTAAAAATGTTTACTAACACTTATGGCCTGTTGACCGAAATAAAAACATTTTATTTATTTATTTGTATTGTATCTCCCTCTCGGCACAGATTTGATGTCGAGAGCTCATTCCAGTTGTTTACTTACAAATTCCTTGGATATAATTTGTTCAGTTATTTACGTCTTAAGATCGAATGTATAATTGAATACGCGCCAAGATTCCATTAGGTATCGTTATTAAGATGATGATGATGATTACTGTAAGTTACAAAGTGGCATATGCTTGCAGTTCTTTAAACAATGCCGAAATTTACAAATGCATATCTTTAAAGACTGAGGAGTTCTGTTCAATGCTTTTGGATCCAGGGTACATATTGGTACAAAATCTTATATTTTGGTAGCATGTGCTTGTATTACTTCAGTAAAAGTCAAAATCACTAAATGTGTCGATATAAATTTCGAGGAGTTCCCTCAATTCGTCATGAATCGCATCATCAGGTTTCCACTTTAGTGACTAAAGGACCAATTTCGAATTAAATCCTTTACAATAACAAAAGAATTTTGCAAATAGGTCCATAAACGGCAAAGTAATGTTCAAAGATCTCCGTGTTAGTGTAAAATACTATGAGAAGTATCTTTTATATCAACATAATGTGATGATGTATGGTGTGATGGTGGTGGTGATGATGATGATTACTCTAATTGACATGGTAGCATATGCTTGCAGTTCTTTAAACAACGCCAAAATCCCCGAACATGTATCTATAATGAGTCAGGAGTTCTGTTCTATACTTTTGGATCCAGGGTATACCTTGGAGCAAAATATTACTTTTTATATTTATAATATTACATATGCTTGGACTTCTTTAGAAAAAGTTGAAATCACCATATGTTTCCAAACTTCAACTAATTTGTCCCCAAATTAAAAATATTGTTGTCACCCTTGTTAAAAAGAGACGGAGCGGTTTGTATTGTATCTCCCTCTCGGCACAGATTTGATGCCGAGAGCTCTTTCCAGTTGTATATAATACTTACAAATTCCTTGGGCATTGCAAAGAGAGTTTATTTGAAAATCGAACTGGCCACCTATAACAAAAGAAAAACGCGATTGAAAAAATTCAAATAAAAGCCAGTGTTTGGTGCTATTTTCAGAAAGTAAAATAGGTACCTACTACGTTATTTTAACAGTTCCGTGTTTTAAAATTCTCACGTGTCAAAATGTCGTCGAGCGATAGTGATTTGACTCCGGAGCTTATAAAAATGTAGCTCTGGGTTTTTATTGCCTCGCAGTAGGTATGAAAAGTAGAGTATGCACCTCTGGGATAAAGCCTGTCTTCGTCTTGGGCAGCTTGAACCCCTCGCTTCACTCAGGACTCTACCATAGACTAATGATTAGTCTCGCTGGGCGCTCTACTAGACCGAGCCGACGTGCTTGTCAAATACACACTAAATACTAAGCTGAGATTGGCTTACACGAGCCAGTCATATTGAAAGCTTTATGACAGTTGTACATCCCGAATATTTAATTACATTTTAGTTAAAATTGGAAACAAAATGCCATGTTGTGTAGTGAAACTATGTAAAAACAATTCGACAAGAAATAAGAAGGACACTGGGATCACATATCATCAGTAATTATCGTATAAATTCTAAATTTCAACATAAAATTACGTAAACTCAAAACGCCATTCAGTGTTGCTGCGTACGCAAGAATCAAGTTCCCTGTAGTTAATAATTTTATGACGTGATTTTATAATCGTCATTGTATTTATTATAATCTATTAAGATACAATGAAATAAATTATATCCTTGGTATTTCATTTACCTAACTTATTTATTGTGATTCTTCAGGATTCTTCCCATGAAACTAAGTAACTATTCGAAAAATACAGATCAAAAATACGAAAAAAATTAAAACGTCACAGTCTTACTTATAATAAAAATGAAAAAGTTTGTGAGGATGTATGGATGTATGGATGGATGTTAGTTACTCTTTCACGCAAAAACTACTGAACGGATTTTGATTAAATTTAGTATGCTAGTAGTTTAGGCTCTGGATTTTTATGCCAAAAATGTACAGTGTTCCCGCGGGATATTCGATAGTATATTTACGCGGGCGGAACCGCGAGTAACAGCTAGTTAAATATTATATTATTACTAGACGTTGCACGAGACTTGATACGCGCAAGTGGTTATCCCGTTGTAACCGTACATTTTGCCGCGATAAAAAGTAGTGGAAATGCTTCCCCGTGGTCTAATCTATAATATCTGTACCAAATTTTATCAAAATCGGTCCAGTAGTTTCGGAGCCTATTCAATGCAAACAAACAAACTTTTCCTCTTTATTATATTAGTAAAGATGTGTAATATTATTATCGTACTATCTGCCTCGACACACGTTATTCTGTCTTGATTAATAAAAATTTGTTTACATATAACCTACCATTTTTCTAAAGCAGAATTCGGGTGGAGCCGCGGGCAAAAGCTAGTTTTAACTTACCTGAATTTATAACCAATAACTTAAGTAATAGACTAGACCTAGAGCATAAGATATTTTTCCCGTCAAATCAGGCAAAAGTTGAGTAGCTGGCATTGAGCTGGCACCACAATTTTTCACGCACACTAGAATTTGTCACATGTAATTCAATTGTCACTTTACACACTACAATAATTTGTGGCCGCATTGACAAGGTGTCATCTTAAGTCATTCTTTGTGAGCGCTCTATCTAGAATTGAGCGCCCAGCGAGACTAATGATTTATCTATGGACTCTACATAACTTCGCTTCGCTCGGGAGTATCAATATGCTGCCCGTGACGTAAGACACTGCTTTACCCCTTGGTGCATATTCTACTATTATAGGATAATGTCGTGAAAAAGGTCACATGTACATAAACCTATATTTTTTGGAATAAAAATCGTATACTGGTCACGCTCCTTAAATATGCAATTTTGTTTTGGGGCAGGCTGTATAGGTTTTTGTCTAATGTTCTATCTACATCATTAGGAGCGTGCGAGCATCATCAAGGCGTACTTCGTGATGTGGGTGGTGTTCTTCCTGTTGTCAATGTTCACGTTCTTCCTCAACGCCCCGCACTACAACGCCGGCACCATCTGCATGGAACTCTTCTATATCGGTGAGTTTTCTATTAGGAGTAGTGTAGTTAGTACCTATGGTCAGTATGGAATGATCCTGATGATTATAAAAACACATTTCACGAAAGTTCATGTAGCTATTATAAACCAGTGGTTCATAGGAGCAATAAAGGCAAGACTCGTTTTTCCCAATTTCGTTACGTATATTTTACCATCGAATGGTGACGGTTCGCGTATTTCACTTTGAGAAACCCTACCATAGATAGGTCAGGTTATTACATAATATATCTATATTATAATATATCTATATATCTATATTATGTAATAACTATATTATAATATATCTATATTATGTAATAACCTGACCTATCTATGGTAGGGTTTCTCAAAGTGAAATACGCGAACCGTCACCATTCGATGGTAAAATATACGTAACGAAATTGGGAAAAACGAGTCTTGCCTTTATTGCTCCTATGAACCACTGGTTTATAATAGCTACATGAACTTTCGTGAAATGTGTTTTTATAATCATCAGGGTCATTCCATACTGGGTTGGGTTATCTAACCCAACGCTAAAAGATGTTTTAAATCACATATGTACATACCTAATGAAGTTATTAATTTTCAGGTCTCAACATTTACGCGATTCTTCTCAGCCACAGCTTCTACAAGCTGCTGAACACTAGAGAAGAAGTCTAATTATTCCATAAAAAATATAATATTTAATATAGGTGATATATAAAAAAAAGTCCATATTAATTTAGAAACCTGGCGGTGTGGTAGTCGAGCTACCAGAGCAAATGGACTATAAATTATAATGGCGTTCGCACATGCTAAACAAGCAGCTTAGCAATAAGGATTAGCTGCAGGGATGTGGGCGTGTGACACCGGAGAAAAATGGTTAACTTGCTGGCCAAACTGCTTGCCAAGCGAGTAGGTAAATATAGCATTTTTTAGCTGAGTATACTATTTTGTGCTCAAAGATTATAATTGTTATTTTATTTTAAGGTAAAACTATCTCAACTTAGTAAATTAGGTACTTATATTTTAGTTGTAAATTGACAATTTATTTATTACTTAGATAATAATAAACTTAACCTTATTTAATTATTTGTAAGTAGAGACCTTATTACCTCAGATGTTTAAATATATTATTATTAAGGCTGACGATTATAATAAAATATTGTTGAATTATATTATAGTGCATATTAAAATGAATTAAGTCAATTCTGAATATTATATAACTGTTTCTTTTTTTTTTAATTGTAAACATATTATGATGAGATAATAAATTAAAAAACAATTATAAAAAAAAATATATTATATTTTAAAATACCGAAGTAAATAAACAGTTTCCTTACTTGGCTACCACAATATAAGTAATTTGGTAGCTTTTTGGTTTCGTTTCGTAAACAGGTAATTATTAAATTACATTTTTTACTAAAATGATATGGCAAGTTTTCAAAACAAACCTCGTACATTGAGGTAGATATAGAATTTATATAATAACCTTAACCAACATTTGCCAGAAATCATTATTGCTTCTTAATTATAATAATAGTCTCAACAACTTAATCTAATAAATATAATTAAAAATTGTAAGTATAATAACCCCGAATTTTCAAGCAGTGAGTGAACTGATGATGATGAATTACATCTCAGAAGACTCTCGATCATACCAGATTTCAAACAAAAACAACTAGATCAAAATCAGTTTATCCGTTTGGGAACAATCGGAACAACCCGAAAAAAACAGAGGGTAGAGGAAGTAAAAGTTTGACTTGTCTGTGTATAACGCGTTTCAAATGAGAATAGGAACGTCAGTGACCTTTTTCTGTGAAATATCACTTGAAAAGTGCGATGTTCTGAAAAACTTATGTGCTTATAAATATGAATAGTCTTGCATCGAATTTAAATATAAACGTTAAATAGTAATCAATTAACTAAACATAAATTTAACTATCATAACAATCTAAATTCGAAACAATATGGCGCCGACTCGATCCTATTCTCATTTGAATCGCACTATACAATGCCACACACAGACACGTCAAACTTTTACCACCCCTCTGTTTTTTTCGGGAGTTCAAAATAAACAAGGTAGGTACTTAAAATCATTCGTAAGTCCTATTTCTTAAAAGATAACTACTTTATGCTAATATGTAGGTAATGGCATTTTTCATCTCTTTGTAACACTTTATAAAATCTTAAATTAATTAGTCGTAGGACTAATGGCGCACGCACACGTTACGCATTCGGCTCGGCAAACAGGGTTCCACTGGGGTGCGATTTGTTTGCTTGGCGAGCTGCCTGCTTAGCGCGTAGAGGTAGTGGTAAGGCACAGAGCACTATGCCGGGAGTTCCTCCTCCTGCAGTAGATTATGTTCCAAGTTGCCTGAGATTTTGCCTCTCACGATGCACTCATATCCGTCGTACATCTTCATGAGACAAAATACGTATAACCCTGAAAATATAAATATGCATATTAACCAGAATCATAATATATTATACTTTAAAACGAGACAATCTTGTATGTATATAATCGGTTTCTCGAAAACGGCTGCAAGTATTACCACGAAATTTAGTATGCAGGGAGTTTTGAGGTAGGAAAATCGATCTGGCTTGGTCTTATCCCTGGAAAACTGCGCATTATTTAGCTATATATCTTTTTTTCTTTCGTGGTGCAACAATATATCAATAATTTCGAAGCTATTATGTCACTCTGATTCGCAGTTTGGTATGCCTATGTTTAATTTTAGCTTTCTACGAAAATTCGGTATATAATGGGTTCAAATATCGGTGAAACAAATATTTTTGTGATTCTTTTTTTTTTACATGTATCAGAACTCCGAGCAAATATGTTACCTACTTATTTAAGCGACAGAAAGCTTATTTTATTTTTCCGTACCTCAAAAGGAAGAAATGGAATCCGTTCGTTCGCATGTGACTTGCAGGGCCGTAGCTAGGTGGCATTGTGGGGCAATGCCCTACCTTGAAATCATAATGCCCTATCTTAAAAATACCATAAACTAAGGCTGGGACTATATGCTCCGGAATCCGGAAGGCCGTAGAAAATTCTGACCATTGAAAATAGAATTCTACGCTAATACAAAAGAGTAAAGAATCGAACACATGAGTGTCGAGTTAAATGGCATTGTCTCATATAAGACAGCTCGACACTCGAAATTTCAATTTTCAACTCTATTGTTTTAGCGAATTTTCACCGATAGGTCACGAGAGATTGGCAGGCTGGTATGGTATTTCAGGCCTTTGAAAAAAAAGTTGTTTTTATTACTTAGTTTATTAATTAGTTTTAATTTATTAGTTCTTCGCATATTTTTTTATAACATAGCGTTAGCATAGCGTACAGTGGCGAAGGTTGGTTCTCCTTCATAGGGAAGCCGTAGCCTGTATAATAGGTAGGGATTTGGATAAGGGTCGTCAAAAGGTAAGCGGTAAGGGAAGCCGATAGGAATGGAGTTATAGGAACCCCTCGCCACTGATAGCGTATTATAGAATTCAGCTGTTTTAAATATATTTTTATATAATTATTATTGTACTAAGTTTGCATAAATACGACCGACGAACAGATATAATCGAAAATATCATTTGCAAATTGCAATAGATATAGACCATTTACTCGTATCACTCTCACTCTCACTCAAGACGTGGATCTCTACATCAAAATCTGGAACAAGCGAACAAGATGGCTGAACCATCTTGTTCGCTTGTTTTTCATCATTGAGAACTTTATAGTAATTTAATCCATGCTCATGCTATCTCACAGAAATAATTTGTCTCCGAATAACAGCCCCGGATCTAGTGGGGGCTAACCGGGGCCCATGCCCCCGGGCGGCAAGTTCAAGGGGCGGCAAATTCACACTTTACAGACGAATATTTCGTGTGATAATTAAAAAAAATCAAATTTGAAATTTATTATATTCTACGCATAAAAGGATATAACTGTTTTAAAATAATCCAGTAAAAAAACAACACCTTTCCATACTGTTTTTAGAAATCTACATTGGGCACATCTGTCGATACGCCAGTAGGTGGTATTTATAGTTTTATTTAATACGCAAAAATAATAGAAAATGTGTAATTTAAGTACTATATTTACGTATTTAGTTCCATATAATATACCAGGGGCGCTGTATCAGTCGT
Organism: Glaucopsyche alexis; assembly: GCA_905404095.1. NCBI lineage: Eukaryota > Metazoa > Arthropoda > Insecta > Lepidoptera > Lycaenidae > Glaucopsyche > Glaucopsyche alexis. Next base: position 3,360,389 of record FR990060.1, read on the forward strand.
ATCAATTATGTGGCGCCACCGGGCTACAGGACGTGTCACTCTCACGTTATTCCGCTGTTGATTTGATAACCACTTTGAGTATCCATAACCAGTCATTTTTTTTCCTAGTTTCGATGTTTCCAGAACTAAAAATACGAAAAAAAAAAACATATTTTTAGTTCTGGAATTACATATAGAACTTGTATTTTACTGTAAGTTTTGCAAATTACTTAATAACCAACATATTATCAGTATAATATTTTTAATACTATCTGCTCCGCTCCATTCAGCTAATGATTTTAATACAAAGACTAGCATTAATTGCTCGCGGCTTCGCCCGCGTGAAACTAGGTTATAAACTTTCATCCCCTATTTTACCCTCCTGAGGGTTGAATTTTGAAAAAGCCTTCCTTAGTGCCTACGTCATATTATGAGAAATACGCAAAACTTCAAAGGTAACCTTAAGGGTTTGGCCTGTGTGTTGATACATTCGTCATTCAGCTTTGCCTTTTATACGTATAGACTAGCTTTTGCCTGTGACTTCGTCCGCGTGAAGTTCGGTTTCCTTACAAAATCTTAACCCCTTTTTCATCCACTTAAGGGGTGAATTTTTAAAAATCCTTTCTTAGCGGATGTGTACGTCATAACAACTATCTGTATGCCAAATTTCAGCGAAATCCGTTCAGTAGTTTCGGCTGTGCGTTGATAGATGAGTCAGTCAGGTTTGCCTTTTATATACTTATATATACATATTTAGAAGAAGATTAATTTCAGCTAGTGATTTTCAACGTGTGAAAACTCTTAGACACGGATAGCATCTCAAATTTAGTTAACATAACTATTCTATAACTAAATTTCAAAATTTGGAGCAAAAATATTCGAAAAATTTCTATTTATACTAATTGATATATATACTAAAAATGTTTTTGTAAAAAAAAACCTACTTTTAAATTAAATGCGAACAATTATTTTCTCCCTTTTGTGAATTTTTACCCTTCGGCTGGGGGGCCGCCAAAAATTATTTGATATGGGGTTAGCTATCTATGCCACTGATGTATAGTTACTATGTATGTATGTGGGTGCCTGACTGGGTGGTGATTGATTTAAGGGGCTGTGCTTTGAGGGCAGATCAAGTATGATATTTTTTTTACTTGTAACCTATGTTGCCCTACCTGAAATTCGACTCTAGCTACAGCCCTGGTGACTTGCGAGTCAAGAGTTCAAGACCTTCCGGAAACGCGTGGAGCTATCGAGTTGAAATTCAAACCGTACCGTACTCGGTATTATATACTCTGGGCCTCTAGTCAAGATGCATTCGATAATTACGACAGTGAAGTTCGAAAACAAAATGTATGATTTGACACAACGCATCGCAAGCGACATGTCACATAACGATGGCTTATGTAAAATCCCATACATTTTTAATTTCGAAGTTCGCCGTCGAGATTATCGAATGCATCTTGACTAGAGGCCCTGGGTCTTTTCAGACTGTCCCGCTCTCGGGCGCACGATTTGACGCGTATGCGAAAGTCAGCGCGTTAACCGAACCGAGATTGTATCAAAAGTAGCGGCCAGCCCCATGAAGCTCTGAAAAAATTAGACTTCCAAACGTGAAAAAATATACGGCTGTTTTTCCCACAAAAATGCACATTTTTGATACTGTCGAGGTAATCAAAATTCATCAGGTATACTTACGACTATGAAATTTAGCAAATAACATTGATATATAGTACAAGACTACAAGTACATGAGGTAATATGAGAATTGCACCAGAGCCCAGTAGGTACAGCCAGATGAGCAGATGCAGAACAGATGGTGATCGCCATGAACGCGCCGTACCCCATATAGCTTTCTTGTTTGCTTGCCAAGCTGTTTGCCTAGCGTGTAAACAGTCGTGTATCGACCTCTGTGGCTCAGTGGTTATCGAGTCGGCGCTTAAGCCGGAGGTCACATGCTCGAACCCCGCCGAAGGAAGTTTTTCCGTGTTCCTGGGTTTTGGATGTGTATTAAATTAAATATATTATATAATAAAAATCTTAAATATAATATGCATAGTATAACAATACTAAATATATTTCCGTTGTCTGGTAGGTACCTGTGATACAAGGTCTTCGGATACTTAGTACAGGACCAGATTGACGTGGTGTGGAAGTGTCCATAGATAATAATATTATTTCTATTAAATCTAGCATAATGCCCCGTCCAGACTACTCACGAAGTAGGCCGAGGAAGTGCTCCGTGAAGTAACCCGAAGTGTGAAAAGGCGAAGCGAATTGCGTGCCCACACTATCTTATTCTGCCAACCTTCGCGAGTAGTCTGGACGGGGTATAAGATTTACCGTCAAAGAGCAGTATCACCAGAGCATCAGCCCAGTACAGCCAGAGGAGCAGTAGCAGCGCCATGATGAAGATGGTGATCGCCATGAACGCACCGTACCCCACGTAGAAGGCGATTAGCAGGGGCTGCTCCTGAAATAACGTATCATGATGGTGCAAACGAGCGAAGGAATAGCCTGATGGTAGGCGACTTAGACCTCGTAGAAGGCAATTATCTGGGGTTGCTTCAGTAAAAACATTTTATCAATTATTGTTCAGTTGAATTATTGTGTTATTGCATTTTTAACCAACTTCTAGGAGGCGCTTATACTTTAGGCTATATATTTTTTTTCGTATGTTCAACGATTATTCCGCCGTCTGTGGACCGATTTTCAAAATTCTTTTTTTTTATGTAAACTTGTAAAGGGTATAATCCCAAGTTGGTCCCGTTTTCAAAAAAATGGTGACCTGATGATGTGATCCATGAGAAATCGAGGGAACTCCTCGAAATTTATATGGACAGAATGATTTTGACTTTTCCTGAATTAACACAAGTATAATATGCTATCAAACAATAAAATTTTGCACCAAGGTATACCCTGGACCAAAAAGCACTGAACAGCACTCCTCAGTCTTAAAGATACGCGTTTGGAAATTTCGGCATTGTTCAAAGAACTGCAAGCATGCCACTATGTATCTTACATTAATCATCATCATGAATCATCATAATATTTACAACTAGCTTTTGTCCGCGACTTCGTCCGCGTGGAACAGTTACTTTGGGATATCGCTAAAATTTACCAGCGACTTCATTTACGTAGAAGGAGAAGCGTTTCCCCCTCACGACTGACCGCCGCGCGTCGTACAATATTGTTGCGCGCTTGATTATTTTATTACTGCGATGTCTTCTAAAATACTCATTGAAATCAAATGATGTAAACAGCAAATTTCTTCTAAATTATAAATGCTTGTAATGAATAACGTATTTACTTGGATAAAAATCAATATCAACTTTATGAAAACACATTTAGAACAAATTTGGTAAGTATAAAAAGGTTATTGTGAGCCAACCTTAAGATATACTGTCCCGGACTTTTTTTTAGAACTTTTAAAGGGAAACAATTCTGTCATACATAATTTTAGCGAAACTTAAACCGTTTCCGCAGCGTTCGCAGCGAAAGCTCCCAAAAGGGAAAAAAACCACCCCGATTTTGAAACATTATTGATTGGAGCTCCGCTCGTATTGAGCTTAGCATTATGTTATATAGCCTAAAGCCTTCCTCGATAAATGGACTATCCAACACATTTTTTTTTAATTCGAGCTAGTAGTTCCTGAGATTAGCGCGTTCAAACAAACAAACAAACAAACTCTTCAGCTTTATAATATTAATATGTAGTATAGATAAATAATGGAATCTTGGCGCGTATTCGATAAATACACATTCGATCGTTTATTTTAAACGTTCTTAAAATGTTGTTTTAAACACTTACGGATTTTGTCGCGGTGTACTTTTCTTTTGCCCGACGTTATATACTAGAATGATACGCGAGGCTATAGAAATTAAAAAGTACCCTAATTTTAACCGAGAAGATGGCTGGGTGCTGCCATCTAGTTGGGATCCAGTGATAAATAAAATAAAATTCAGGTCAAAAACACCGCGGCTTCAAGATACTGTGTATGTTTTGCGTGGATCGGAACACAAATAATAATTGAAGAATCTTCGGGTAGTTTGAACAACTTCAACAAATGGGACAACCGACACCTCAGTCCTCCCGTGACCACGGCTGCTGGAAAGTAGCCGAAACGTCGGGAAAAAGAAAAGTGAACCGCGACAAAATCCGTAAGTGTTTAAAACAATGAACAATATTCGCGTAAACATAAGAAATCAGTTCTTAAAATGTTTTAATATTAATTTAACAAATATCACTAAAATGGGTAAAATTATTATTTTTAAACAAAAAATTATACCGACTTCCAAAATAAAAATACACAAAAAAGTATGAAATAAAACTTATTTTTTAAATAATTCCCCTTTTAAATTTGGCTAAATTGTTTAACTATTTCTCTACTCAAACTTCTTAATTTTGAAGTCGGTACCAGCAAATTTGAACGTGAATTCTGTAGGATATTGTATGGGCTGGTACCACAGAATACTTAATAGTGTGCTGGTACCGACTTCAAAATTAAGAAGATTGAGTAGAGAAATAGTTAAAATTTTGCGGAATTTAAAAGGGGACTTATTTAGAAAATAAGTTTTATTTCATACTTTTTTGTGTATTTTTACTTTGGAAGTCGGTTTTTATTTTTTATTTATTTATTGCACAACAATAAGCACATACAATTTAGTAGCATTATATTTTGTTCTATTTTTTTGTTTACGTTGAGATTAAGGAGCTTGGTCCGAAATGACCCAGAATCGAATGGTTAATAATGTGCTTACTCTAATTCATTGCACACCTTGGGAATAAGATGGCCCCTGCAAGGCTGCTTTTATGTACTTAAGTATGTTCTATGTACTTATGACTAATGTTATATAGATTAAGTTACAACATTGTAGAAATATTTTTGAAAAGAACAATTTTCCCATCTTTTTGGTAAAAGGTGGCCCCGTGCGAGTTTCTTACGCCGGTTCTTCTCGCCGGACTAGTTTCCGAACCGGTGGTAGGCATCATGTAGGACAATTCTATAAGCGTTATATTATAACCTACATGGAAATAAAAATTTTGAGTTTGAGTTCATATATTGCGTCACCAAAAGAGAAAACTCGAAGAACGCCGGGTCTAAAGTTATAAGCAACAAAGTTATCAGTGCGTTGCTAGCTGTGATAAGAAGTTTTGTATTTATTTAGACGACGGTATTATATGTATACTGTCATGGGATACTCATCCCAACTTACCTGTCCGGTAGTTGTGGTATAGTATACGGGTATGCGACCCCGGCTTCCCTAGCTATTACTGTCCTATCCCTTGCCCTCCTGGGCGGTAATATCCTACATTTCCTATTTCCCACTCTAACTTACCAATCTTCCTTTCCAAACCACCTATCCTTCCCTTTCCCTATTCCTTCCCTCTCCGCCAATCCGTGGGAACGCAATGGATAATTCATAAAATAATTTAATTATCCAAAATGGCGGCGATGTGGTTCGCCACCCATCACGTCTCGTTCTCGCGGAGGCGAAAAGTGGCAAATGGAGATCCGCTTCGCTACGTTGAATGTAAGAGGAGGAATGGATGGTAAGAATGAAAGTGAACGAAGCGAAACGAGTATGTAAGGTCGCAGCAAGTGGCAAAAAGTTGTCTCTGCCTACCTACCCCTTTACGGGAAAAAGGCGTGATTATATGTATGTATGTATGTATTATATGTAACAATAATTATTATTAAAGCATTGTAACTACGAATACTAGTGAGTATCAGTATACCTAATACGATTCCTGTTGGTAGTTAGGTACGTTATTTTCCTGTTTCCCTCTATTTTTAGAGTCAGTCACACCGCGACCGCCGCTGCATGATTTTTTAAACTTTATTCACTACACAAAAGAAAGACACGTTTCATATGACATCAGTCATACAGCATACTGCACAAGCGCTGACATTCGTACTCTTAGTTCTTACTATGAAACGTGTAACGAATAGAGATCAATTTTGAATAGCTATCTTAAAATATGAATTGGCCCTAATATAACGTCTTCAAAAATCAATTACGGATACTTCGGGCTGATGATTCACTGTTTGTGTAAAGAGGTTGGGTAAAAAAAATATGTCGTCATACTCAAAGTTAAAAACCATCTCATGTATGAGGGTAGGATAAAGTGTTCTGTGTACATGAGTGACTCTCCGCTAAATGCCAACTCACCCACGTAAAAAACCTAGCTGTTGTCCGCGACTTCGTCCGCGTCCACTGATGGCGCAGTAATGCATTAATTTCGACTAATTTTACATACATACATATAATCACGCCTCTTTCCCGTAGGAGTAGGCAAAGAACGCCTCTTTCCCGTAGGGGTAGGCAGAGACCACTTCTTTCCACTTGCTACGATCCTTACATACTTGTTTCACTTCGTCCACTTTCATTCTTACCATCCATTCCTCCTCTTACATTCAACGTAGCGAAGCGGCTCTCCATTTGCCACTTTTCGCCTCCGCGAGAACGAGACGTGATGGGTGGCGAACCACATCGCCGCCATTTTGGATAATTAAATTATTTTATGAATTATCCATTGCGTTCCCACGGATTGGCGGAGAGGGAAGGAATAGGGAAAGGGAAGGATAGGTGGTTTGGAAAGGAAGATTGGTAAGTTAGAGTGGGAAATAGGAAATGTAGGATATTACCGCCCAGGAGGGCAAGGGATAGGACAGTAATAGCTAGGGAAGCCGGGGTCGCGTACCCGTATACTATACCACAACTACCGGACAGGTAAGTTGGGATGAGTATCCCATGACTAATTTTAATTACTATAAAAAAGGTTATAGTGAGTCAACCTTAAAAGATAGACATAATATAATGTTGGTGACATTTTTTTATATCATTTAAAGAGGAATAATACATATTTTTTGGGTAACTTGAACCGTTTACGCAGCGCACGCAACGGAAGCCCTCAATGAAGAATGTTCACAAATTTTGTTTTTTAGCTCTCCGTAAACTCAGTTGAAAATAAAAAATATGAGTGAAAAAAATATTTCGTGTAGTTACCGAGATACGCCGTGTAGTTTCCGAGATATTTAATTCCAAAGTACTTTGCGCGACCTGAGATTCCACCAGCATTAGCATGGCGATCCATAGAAATACATTTAAAGTAGAAATATTCTATCCAAAAGAGTTCATTGCAAAATAGTTCTTAATCCATGATAACAAGGTCGTCAATAGAAGTCAACATTTCTAAACAGCCATATTTTTAAAATGGTTGCCGGGAAATCTTCTGTCAAAAACGAACAAATATTCAAGTATATGACTCAACGTAAAGAAACTTTTTGTCGAGGTCCGCCGTGATGTGGAGTGGTTGACATTACTGTGGGACTTTTTGACATTAAATTAAGAAAACGTTTCTACTTTAGCTGTCAAAACAGGCCATTTTGTGCGCTCATGCTCGGGAAGAAAAGAAATCTAATTTCTCATAACGATGATACATCGACCTTGCTACCTTATAATAAGACCTATTTTGCTCCGAATGGTATTAATCTTCAATCTCTCATATTTTCTATTCTTCGTTGTTTCTTCTATGCGCATGCTAAGCCTGCAGGCCGGCGCTCGGGGCGATGACGTCACTGCACAGTACATCGCAATACTCGCTCAGTAACACCGCGTCGCCCGTACCTTTAACTTACTATTAAAGTTAAAAATGTCTTATCTACATGCTAAAAATCATGTGTTTTAGGTAGGTTATGCAATTTCCCTTTTTAACCGACTTCCAAAAAAAAGGATTCGGCTGTATATATAGACTATATTGTTTTATTTTTTTGTACGTTCAACGATTAGGTACTCCGCCGTTTGTGGACCGATTTTCAAAATATTTTTTATGTATAGGGTATAATCCCAAATTGGTCCTTTTGACATCATACTCATAGTGGTGACCTGATGCAATACCTTCTGCTAGTATATGTGTTGCCTGATGATGGAATCCATGAGGAATCGAGGGAACTCCTCGAAATTTATATGTACACATATGGACCATATGATGATTGAAACTTTTCTAAAGTTGTCCAAGCATATGTTACTAAAAAGTTAATTTTGCTCCAAGGTATACCCTGGATCCAAAAGTACAGAACAGAACTCCTGACTCCTTATAGATACATGTTTGGGGATTTTGGCGTTGTTTAAAGAACTGCAAGCATATGCCTCTTTGTCAATTAGAGTAATCATCATCATCACCACCACTATCACAGCATACATCATCACATTATGATGATAAAGAAGGTACTTCTCATAGTATTTTACACTAACACGGAGATCTTTGAACATTACTCTGCCGTTTATGGACCTATTTGCAAAATTCTTTTGTTGTTGTAAAGGGTTTAATTCGAAATTGGTCCTTTAGTCACTAAAGTGGAAACGTGATGATGCGATCCATGAGGAATCGAGGGAACTCCTCGAAATTTATATCCACACATATAGTGATTTTGACTTTTACTGAAGTAACACAAGCATATGCTACCAAAGAATAAGACGTTGTTACCAAGGTATACCCTGAATCCAAAAGCACTGAACAGAACTCCTCAGTCTTTAAAGATATGCGTTAGGAAATTTCGGAATTGTTTAAAGAACTGCAAGCATATGCCACTTAGTAACTTACAGTAATCATCATCATCATCTTAATAACAATACCTAATGGAAGCTTGGCGCGTATTCAGTTATATCTTCTTAATTTTGAAGTCGGTACCAGCAAATATGAACGTGAGTTCTATAAAATATTGTAGAATATCGTTTGGGCTGGTAGCGACTTCAAAATTAAGAAGATTAAGTAGAGAAATAGACAAATTTAAAAGGGGAATTATTTATAAAATAAGTTTTATTTCATACTTTTTTGTGTATTTTTACTTTGGAAGTCGGTTTAATTTTTTGTTTAAAAATAATAATTTAAAATAGAACTAATTATTCATTTTTAAATATTGTTTTATTATGGTGTTGTTCAGGCTGGTACTGTTTCTAATTCAAATCCGTCATCCGTTGTACTTACTGCACATAAATTACAATATTATAAACACTAATATTACACTACTAAATACTAATAGACACTTATTAAACTTAATATTACTTAATGGCTGGCCGCACACGTGCAATATTATTGTCATTAATGCTCATATTGACAATAATATTCCTTGTGTGCGGGCCATATTGCCGTTTTTTGTATCTGTTGACTTGTGTTATTCGGAAAAATACAAATATCTATAGTCTAAAAGTAAACGTCAGTACAAAATTTTATAATACGTGTTTTAATCCAATAACGAGCGAGCGAAGCGAGCGAGCAAATATTTTTTCCTATTTTACAGGTTCAAACATTCAAATCAGTTCAAACGTTAAACTAAAATAATTAACACTGAATAACGGTGAACTTCGGAAAATACCATAAAATAATAAGGCTAAAACAGAACATCGGTAATAAATAATATAATGGCCTTTATGATAACCGCGAGCGAGCGAAGCGAGCGAGCAAATTTTTTTCCTATTTAATAGGTTAAATCTGTTCAAACTTTAAACCCTAAAACACTGTGGAAATAGGTTCTTTTATAATATATATTATAAAATGGGCGCCCATTTTTATTTTTTATTTTTAGTTTAAGCTTTGAAGCACAGTCTTTCAGGATTTACCCTGAAAGACTGTGTAATTCGAGACATACAAATATCAAAAGCCTTAAACTGAACGTCGGTACTAAATTTTATAGTAATATGTTCTGTAAGCCAAACACGAGCAAGCAAATTTTTTTTTTCCCATTCTATAGGTTAAAATCTATTCTTCAGAAAAATATTATAAAATGAACCGGCTAAAACAGAACATCGCTACTAAATAATATAATATGTTCCTTATGTTAAATGCGAGCGAGCGAAGTGAGCGAGCAAAATTTTATTCCTATTGAATAGGTTAAATCTGTTGAAATTTTAAACCCTAAAATACTGTGAAAATAGGATCATTTTGTAATTTAAATTAAAGAAAAATTAGTGTAATTTATGATGTTGCAAAATAGATGAAAAATAACTTATTATGTTAGGTTTGTCATATAATACCTATTTTACATTTTTTTCGTAGTACATATTTACAAAATTTTGTGATCACTGACGTGCCCAAAATATTGTGTCGCATGCTGTACGTTCGAGGATTCGACGGCACGCGTGCCATAGGTTCGCGAACCCTGTTTTAGGCTATTGATTTTATTGTTTTATTTTTTAAGTACAACATTCTTCAGGGCATAAAGTTTAAAAATATTTTAACAGGTTAAAGCGTAAAACATTCGCTCGCTTTCTCAGTTTGAACGCATTTAACATTTAAAACACATACATATAGAACAAGTATTAAAGTTCTACAACGCTGTAGATTGATTTTCTAAAATAACATTAAAAAATCATCTTTCAGATTGTTATTGGGGCGGCAAAATATGTTAATTGGCCTGGGGCGCAAAATTTCTAAATACGCCTTTATATGTGGGTCATCCACATGGACCAGCCGGCACATTTCGGGGGGGGGGGGGGGGGGGTTGAACCCCCTAAATCCCCCCCCCCTGGCTACGCCCATGGCGCAAGCATTATTTGTACTAGGTAACTCGGCCAGCACTGTGCCGTGACGTCACACTCTCCACGAGCGCCTGCTACGGGCCGCGAAATTTACGAGAATTTGAAATGTCTATAAATCCATTAATACTCGGTCTTTTTCAATGAAACAAATGCATTTGTATAGATACAAGCATTACTGGGAAAATCGTTTTAAGCAGTTTTGTATAGCTATTAACATTCTTCATTATGAATAATTTTTCCCGTTTTTGCAACATTTTTCACTGATGCTTCGCTCCTATTAGTCGCAGCGTAATGTTATAATATACCTTAAAGCCTTCCTCGACAAATGGACTATCCAACACAAAAATAATTTTTCAATTCGATATAAGCAATTTCTGAGATCAGCGCGTCATCAGGCGCAACGGAAGCCCTCAAAGATGAATAATTTTTCCCGTTTTTTCCACACTTTCCCCTGACACTTCGCTCCTATATGTCACAGCGTCATGTTATATAGCCTAAAGCCTTCCTCGATAAATATACTATCCAACACAAAAATATTTTTTCAATTCGAACCAGTAGTTCCTGAGATTAGCGCGTTCAAACAAATATTTTTTCGAGTATGACAATTATTTTTCTGCCTAAACGTCTTCACATAAGCAGTGAATCATGTACCCGAAATAATCCATTTAAATTGATTTTCTAGACCTTAGTCCGGTCAATCTAGACCAAAAAATGAGAGTGAAGATACATAAAATCCCAACAAGCTGAAAATCAGTAAAATTGTTCAATACATAATTATAAATAATATTTAAAAGTCCCCCATCATTCCCGTGTATGGAAAAAAAATTCAAGGTCAAATATCAAAAAATGAGTTTTTCGCCATTTTCAGCAAAACGGTAAGTTTTATTATAAAAGTACCTGTGACAAAAATTGTAGACCATAAAATTATCTTTAAAAAACGTATCAATACTTTTTTTCCTACGAGCTACCGTTTCTGAGATATAACGATTCAAAAAGTTATAAAAGTTGTTATCGTCATAATATGCATATTATATAATATGTTGAAATATTTTTCTATCGGTCATTGTAACTTATACTTAAAATATAAATATACATAAGTTATAACTATAAGAATATCATTTTGGTTTCGAACTTCGCCGTCGAAATTATCGAATGCATCTTGACTAGACGCCCTGCTATAATAAATGATCGTCACTCTGTAGTGAAAACACATGTTTATCCTAACCTATACTGTGCTGTTTTGAGTTTTATAACGAAAATGTATAAAAAATATTGGTTTATTTGTACTCAATTTTTAACTGAAAGTGAAGTTGTTACTGTTGAACATGGTATAAAGACATTAATTAAAGCAAGTATCGAAAGAGCTGATGAATTTTCGGAATATCTCAAAAATCAGAAATCTGTGACAATACATGAAAATTGTCGTAAAAATTATACTCGAAACTTACGAATCAAGCGAATGAGCTTCACCACTTTATTTTCATTTACATCACTTTTATCTTTTCCAATCTTTGAAAATTTCCGTTATTTTGTTATAGTTTCACATTAAACAGGATCACAACTGACCCGTGGAGTAGGCCTACTGGGGAAACCATGTAAAACGCGACCAAAAAACGCGCTAAGTACACTACCTCATAAGCAGCGTTGCCGATTTGTGGGGAATTCCCCAAACTGCGGGGAATTTCAAGTCGATTGGGGATTTATTGGGGATTGGCACTATGTGGGGAAAATGTGGGGATTTTAATATTTCGACATCTTATTCTCATCGGTAAATATTTCATCATTCATTATCGACACGATATCGACCTTTTTAGGGTTCCGTAATACTTAAGGAACCCTTATAGTTTCGCTCTGTCCGTCTGTCTGTCTGTCTGTCTGTCTGTCTGTCTGTCTGTCTGTCTGTCTGTCTGTCTGTCTGTCCGCGCCTCTAGCTCCTGTAATTATGAATATAAATTGATGAAATTAAGTGCAGTTATAGATTGTGTATAGATCACGGTTTCGGGATCATAAAAAAATAATAATTTTATATTTTAGGGGTGGCTTTCCATACATGTGAAGTGGGGATGAAAAATATTTTTTCACTCTACCCCATCGTGTGGGGTATCGTAGAATAGGTCTTTTAAAATAAAGGCAAGGTTTCATACGTTACTTTTTTATAAAGTTGACCATTTTCGAGTAATCGGCCTCCAAAGTAGTTTGTAAGTTGGTCCCCCCCCTAGCATTTTTAAACTATAGGAGATAGAAACTTGCAAATTTTCATGCTGATAGATCATGCTAAAAACTCTTTAGGAAAATTATTGTAAACCAAATCGGACAGTAACTTTTGGAGTAATTAAAAAAAAGCATATTACGCGTTTAAAGTTACGGAACCCTCCTTAGACATGTCCTGACATGCTCTTGGTTAGGTTATTTAAAATCATTATGTATGGCATGGGCATGGCACATCTCTAGTTTCAAACTACTAGTAGATTGACATTTGTTTATGATCAGGCGATTCAGTTTTCCCTTTTTTAACAGATACTGTTGTATCATTTATGGCTGTAAGAGAAGGAATAAAAAACCGGGCGGCAGCGTCAAGTTCTACCCTTCAAACAAAATGCTATCCACAAAAATATGGAAAAGAATATTAAAGATATCAATATTATTTAAATAATCTATATATCTATACTATAATATTATAAAGAGGAAAACTTTGTTTGTATGTTTGTTTGTTTGTTTGTAATGAATAGGCTCAAAAAGTACTGGACCGATTTCAAAAATTCTTTCACCATTCGAAAGCTACATTATCCACGAGTAACATAGGCTAAATTTTATTTTGGAAAAAAATAGGGTTCCGTAAGATATTTGGGTTTTTCGGACACAAGGTGTAAAAAATCAACCAGAAAAGTTACTTATTTTGCGTACGCTGCCTAAACTATAAAAGATAGAACCATAAAATGTTCTAATTAATTGTAGATCTTATAAATATCTACAAAAAAGTCCGCGACACACTATACCTATCTATGTCGAGTGAGGCACAACAACCATTTTTTTATTTAGAAATCTTGAATTTTTTTTGGACTACATTTAAACGCGTTTATTTTACTCATGCTATTAATCCTTATCAAAATAAATTATTTCATCACTAAGTACAGTTTATGTAGATAATATTTGGTCTTTTAATGATTAAAATTGGATGTTTGGTTTTGAAGTTATGGTGAAATTAAAATATTATGATTTCTGCTGCACGGCCCGTTGCGAAGTGGGCGTCGCGTCGTCGCCAAGGCGTGCGAGTTTAGATCTATGAGTAAATTTTTTGTTTTGTGTTCGTTGTAACTATGATGGATAGATACTTGAGTAACTATTTATTTAGTGATTGTTGTATTGTTAGTTCTGAAAAGTGTAGGTATTTCATACGATAAAAGTATACCCACTTACTTATTTCATTAAGTATTAGTAGGTACCTATATTAATTTGTTTCTGTTTGTTTTGACTAAATTTCACCCGTTTTGTTAGAGGTTTAAAGACATTCTGTTATATTCTGTAGTATTAGTATCAGTATTGTACCCGTGCGAAGCCGGGGCGGGTCGCTATACCTATATAAAAATGAATCCCCATCTCCATTGGTCACGGCATCACGTGTACGAACGGCTTGACCAATTTCCCTAATTATTATTTTTTTATTGTGTTTGTTTTAGGAGAAGGTTTTTATGTAAGAAAAACTAAGAAAGTAGCGTGGAACGATAGAATTAAAGAAAACTTATTGATCATATTAACTGTTTGTTTGACTCTTTATTTTTATTAATTACTTATACTAATGCGAATTATACTCAGCTAGTAGAATATTGTTTCATTTTTTAAAAAAACCTATGTGGGGAATTTGTGGGGAATCAGCGGATTTTTGTCCCCAAATTGGGGAATTCGATCCCGATTTTTGGGGAAATACATAAATTAGCATTGGCAACCCTGCTCATAAGTGGCGTGAAAACGCTATATATAAAAAACTTTTTGAATCGTTATATCTCAGAAACGGTGTCTCGTAGGAAAATAGTATTGATACATTTTTTATAGATAATTTTATGACCTACAATTTTTATCAAAAGTACTTTTATGATAAAACTTACCGTTTTGCTAAAAATCGCGAAAAACTCATTTTCTTGACCTTTGACCATGAATAAAAAAAATTCCATACACGGGAATGATGGGGAACTTTTAAATATTATTTATAATTATGTTTTGAACAATTTTTATTGATTTTCAGCTTGTTGGGATTTTATGCACCTTCGAATGTCTAAATTGACCGGGCTACAGTATCATTTCAGTGCTTATAATCATTACTGGTAGTGGTTTTTGCCACCTTTTCCTCGCTTTAGATCCATAGGTCTTTGTTAGATCCAGGGCCCCAATTCTCGTACCTCGAATCTCGCTTCGATTCTCACGCTGACTCATTCGCACAGGCGTCAAATCATGCGCGCGCGAGCGGGACAGACTGACAATCGAACCGATATTCGAGGTACGAGAATCGGGGCCCTGAAAACGTTGAACATGGGATATTTAGATTGTATGGAAGTTCAGGGAGATATGTTGATACGTACTCTTTCACGACGCAGATGACTTGAAAATCATAAAATTAAAATAAATATTTGGTACCTTCTTAATCCCAATCGTCGATAAAATTGAGAACAAAGCCTCTAGAGCTGAGAAGATCATGAAAACGGTAGCAAAAGGTTTGATTAGATGTTCCACCTTCTTAGATATCTGCAGGTACTCTGGTGGGACGTACTCCATCATCAATAAAAACGCCAGAATTGCAAGTGACGAAAATATAACCTGAAATGAATAAAATAATCACAAAATAATACAGTATACACACCTACAACCAGGGACCACCAGTGCTTACCCTTTAAGGGGTTTTGATTGGGTATTTCGAAAGGCTGGCTACTTTAAGTTAATTAAAAACCCTTATGATGGGGTTACACTTATGATTTGGTAATCCGTTGAACGGAAAACCCTTTCAAAGGGTTTCCCAATAAATAAGTCGAATAGTAGTTAAGCACAACGAAAAAGCCGTATGGATTGAATAACCTCATCTAAAAGGGTTACCCCTTCATAAGCGCTAACCAAGTAACCTCTTCGAGTGACTTTAGATTGTAATTCTTTACGAATAGGGTCAATTATTGTATGCGTTAGCGTACGCTACCGGCTGGCGCATGCGCACTGCGTGAGCTAGGCTCAACTCGATCACTACTTGCACGCAACAATGTATCGACGAACGGCTATATTATGGTAGAACAGAAATTGCGCTCACGCACGCCTTCTTCTCCCCGTTAATTTGTTAACTGTTTTTACTTGCACTTTGCTTGCTTATTCACGTCTTATTTCGTTCTTGGTTAATATTTTCTAACCAAACGAAACTACGTTTGTATGGGATTTCGACGCTCCGTCTAAACGGAAAAACTCGTTAATACAACTATAAGGGTTAAACGTCTAAACGTTTAACCTTCCAAGCCGTTTAGCTAGGCCTTGATTATTAATCATGTTAACCGAAAGAGCATGGCATCGACTGAGCGAAGCGAGCGACAGCCATGCTAGCGACGAGAAGCGCGCGAGCCCTGAATAATGCGCGGGCAGAAAGGGGACGTTGGCAAACGAAACACCAACGTGTACAAACTAGATATGAGCACCGCACCGGCGGCGCCGACGATTTTGCCGCGCCGCCGCCGCCGCGACTTTAGTGACTATGAGCATTCATATTACCCAAGTCATTTATTATACCCATATAGACCTTACTTCTTTCATGCTTTAAACGAGAAGAAGGTGTTTAACCTCCACGTTCATCGAAAGGGAAATGAGCATCAAATTCCCCAGTGGGATTCCCCAGAAAAAAACCCAGTGGGACGAATAACCGACACGACTGAAGAGAATGATCTCTCGACCTCTCATGCCCATCCGACGCATGGATCATCTTTCTTGTCAGACAATCAGGTGATTAGCCTTTTTTCATGGAGAAATGCTTTATGCATCCCCGGCGGACTGCGGACGCCAGCCGGGGTATGTGGGACTCACCCGGGTGCGAGGCGAGGAGCGCACCCGGATTTGCCACTAAAACCCCATGGTGCCTTCTTCCCCGCTGTAGTGCTAGACCGCCGGACCCACAAAAGCGATAACAGCAGCGGCCTACCAAGCGGCTTTTGCATGATATCGCAGAGCCTTCGCATGGCAGTTTGTTCTGCCAACACTTCGGGAGAGCAGTCCAGGCACTGGACGCTCTGCTACCGGGAGGACTCGTGCATTGGGCGACGGATTCCCCAATCCGTCACCCAAGTCCTTTAGGCCGGTAACTGGCGCTCATATATAGCGCACCTGCGCCCTTGTCGCCGCCTACGAACAGGGTCTGCGATTACATCCGCCTCTCTCTCCCGTTCTGTGGCCTCCTTTTGCGAAATCACGGTTTCGCAAAAGGTGGCCACCGCCTTAAAGGCCTCTCTGGAACGAACCATCCCTTCAAGGATGGCCGGGAAACTTAGCTATGCTCCAATTACGGCGCATAGCATTGCTCGCTGCTCGTCCCAGGCGAGGCAAGTCTCGAGCGTATGCTGCGCCGTGTCGTCACTGTCCAGGCAGTGGTAGCACTGGGGCAACGGTTCTCTCTGGGCCGTGTAGTGCAGGTAATGGCCGAAACACCCGTGCCCAGACAGCATCTGCACCATCCGGTATGAGAGGGTGCCCTGTCTATGCGCTACCCACTCCCGTAAAACCGATCTGATTGCGGCCACTATTCTGTGGCCAGCAGTTGGAGACACCATTCTGTCTTGCGCGCTTGACGACACCATCGGGCTGTCAATTCGGGAGATACCCTTTCTCCGCGCTTTTTAAACTCCGACGTGCAGCGGTAGATCTCCGCTAGCACGCGAGCCTCCAGATTCCATGGAGGGGTTCCAGCGAGAGCAAGAGCTGCTTCGTTTGATACTGTGCGGTACCCGCTTATCATTCTCAGCGCCATGGCTCGTTGTGGTCGCCGCAGAAGTACTCTATTTGCAGCACTCAGGTCATCCGCACTCACGGGCGCTCCATACGGGGCCATTGACTGTAGGACCCCCGTGTAGAGTCTCCGACAGCTGCAGGCCACTTGCGCAATATCATCTCAATATTGCTAAAATTCATTAATTCGCAGAATACCTTGCAATTCTGCTTAATGTTGCTAATTCACCACTTTTAGGATTTTTTGGGGAGATTTTGAAATTTGAGGTAATTTTAACCGACTTACAAATAAGGACGCGGTTATACGTTCGGCTGTGTATATAGTATGTGTGTTTTTTTTTTGTATGTTCAACGATTACTCCGCCGTCTGTGTGCCGATTTTCAAATTTTCTTTTGATTTCAAAGTGGTGACCTGATGATGGGATCCACAAGAAATCGAGGGAACTCCTCGAAATTTATATACACATATTATAGTGATTTCGACGTTTTTTGAAGTAGTCCAAGCATAAGCATATGCTACCAAAAAGTAATATTTTGCTCCAAGGTATACCCTGGATCCAAAAGTACTGAACATAATTCCTGACTAAAGAGTTATAAATACATATTTGGGGATTTCGGCGATTGAGGATTATTTATATTTAGGTAAGGTAATCAATGAAGTACAAAAATTTCGTGATACATTCTTATTCTTCGACTGGCAACTCGTTAGACGTCACGGCGAGTTTCAGCGGCGTGCAGTGGGTTATGACACTGGGTATGCGGCGGAGTAGTCGGTCACAAAAACTTTTTCTTTTATTGATTTTTAGCAATTAGCATAGCCAAAGCCAAGCGACGGATCTCTAAATCGGAAACCATGCCAACAGAACTAACAGAACTTCATAACTTTTAACATGAAACTTTCGAGTTACATTCCCTTTTTGCTGATTCAATTATCGTAACTCGGATACACACCTACCTTTAGTAGACAAAATTTGAATCTTTTCACTGAATGACAATTGTGAGAACTTATTATCACTCAAATCAATTAAAAAGCAAATCACTACCTACAATTTTTATAGAACTTCAGTAATAAACTGTTAAATGTAGGTACACACTTTCAAAAGTTAAAATGAAAAATCTTTTAAGAAAACTATAAATATTAAATATAATGGCAACCGAAAAATAACAATGCGTTTTCACATGAAAAAATGGCTTCCTTTAATCTGATATTTAAACAAATAAAACCTTACTAAAACAAAAACGCATCATGTGCGTAGTGAGTAATTAGATTTTACGTCAATTATAATTACTCGCATTATAGGCCACCGTGCCACGAATATACCCGATTACTTCCGTGTCCCGACAACTGCCGAACTTCGCCGAAGTCTATAAGCATGCCGTAGGAGTTGGACGACTCGCGCCTTGGGATATTCATAGGTGTGTGCGTTTGCGAACTGTGTACGGACACTAAAATTACTACACACATGCGAACAAATCTACTGCTAGCCGACATGGCATGAGTCGCATCACCAACATGTCGCCAAATGTGAATGAAACGCCTGCCAAACATAATGTACTTGTAAATAGGTGCTATTATAAAATATTAGGCGTTTTTAAGTTATTATATTTTGTTTATTCATTTATTTACTATTAATTAAAGTCATCTAAAACGTCCGAACGTTTTATTAAAATATCTGTGAATGGTAAGTAAAGCACTGCATTTCTGCCTTTATGAAGCGCACGCCCCTGGCGAGTTTCGTTTGACGTATGGACTATGGAGATAGTTTGACGTTTCACCGTTCACGTTTGTTTATAAACAATGCGGCCCTCGAAACCAACTCGCTTTTATGGTCAATTTCACTAACTAAATGGTTATTTTTCACTAACACGGCTCACACTAACTAAAATGCAAAAGTTTTCAGAGAGTTCTAAATTTATTGTAAACATCGAGTGTCCTCACGAGTAACTTTTTATGAATTATTGCTATTTGACACTTAAGCAATTCTGCTTGTAAAGCTGTCAAATGCAAGCATTTCAGCCAATTTCAGCATATGAATTGTATCCAAATCATATTATGAATTGCAATTCAAGTGGCCATTTTACGATCGCTGTCATCTTTCATACAGTAATTTATAACAAGAATTGAAAATGAATTGCTAAAACGGCCTTTTTAGACCTGCTGGACTCCGGTCTTCCAAAGTTGGGCAGGAAGCGCCCGAGAACCGCAGACGTTCTCTTCAACTTGGGCGCCAAATCCATTAACACCAGACTAGCTACGCAGGAGTTATTTTATAGTGGCCAAGTGTGTACGCAGTACACAAGAGCACTTTCTGTTCCTTTACTCCCGAAAACTAGTGGGACAGATAACCTAAACGACTGGCGAGAGATCAGATGCAGGGCCGAATTTTCACATGTCCAGCCGTCGCATGGATCATCTCTCTTGTCAGATATTCAGGTGATCAGCCTGCATTGTCCTAACCAAACTTGAAAACAACATTTTTTTCGTTGTTAATTTGCGGAAATCGATCCCACGACCTTCGAGTCGAGAGCCACGCTCTAAATATCACTAGGTTGTCAGCCTCCGTCGTCCAGGCTGACAACCTAGCGATACCTTACAAACCTTCAAGAAGAGAGCGTATTCCCTCTTAAAAGGCCGGCAACGCACCTGCAGCTCTTCTGATGTTGCGAGTGTCCATGGGCGACGGTAGTTGCTTTCCATCAGGTGACCCGTTTGCTCGTTTGCCCCCTTATTTTATAAAAAAAAAACTAGTGGTAAGCAAATGCGCATCAGTAGTCGCTGGGTTAATGTAATCAGCACTGCAGAAAATCGTCGAAAATTGGTGCAAAAGGGTCAAACTAACAGTCAACGCTAATAAGACAGTCTTGATACCTTACACCAAAAAGAGGAAGTTGGAGGAACTAAAACCCCCAACACTCTTCGGGAGAACTACCACGTTTGCGAGCGAGGTCAAATATCTTGATAAGTATTACTTGGAATAAGTACATCGAAGACATTATGAAAAAAGCAAGATGTGCTCTGGGGTTCTACCCGAGACTTGTCAGCTATAATGAGGCCTTCGGTCGAAGGCAATGTTATGCATGGTTATACACAGCTATAGTGAGACCGATTGTCACATATTGCGAAGTGTGGTATGCCACACTATGCAGCCAAAAAAGTTGTACATGTCAACTGCATCAAAACATTAAATAGTGTATAGAGGCTGGCCTGTCTCAAATCACGGGTGCGCTCTCTTCGGCACCCACCGCTTCACATGAAGCCCTGATAAACCTGACCACTGCTTGTTCATATGGAGGCTAAGGTGGTTCTCAGGGCCATGATGGCAGGTAGAATGTAACAGGCCTAAAAGCATAGCTTTTAAAAGCTATACCTGCTTTTCAAAACTTCTGGGGAGGACGGGGAAGGATAGGTCCCAATTAATTTTCATCCTAGTAACATAATTTGGTTCACAGACAGATCCAGGAAAGACAACCGGGTGGGCGCTAGACTATGGGGGAGGAACCACCTATAGGTAGATATGCTTGTTTTGGGTTATGCACCGTGTTTCAGGCTGAGATCTTAGCTATTATTGGTTGTTCACTAGAGAGAGCCTCGATAGTTATACAAAGGGCTTCAACGTCAGTTCCTGAAAAAAAGGGTGTTGATAAAACGAAAATAGAAAAAGATTACAGTGATTATACTCTCTGGAATCAACGCACAGTTAATTGTTGGAACTAATTTGGAATTCTATAATTGTCTTCTTCACCACTACAAAAAGTTCCATAAATTGTATTGCATTGTAATTGTATCTAAACCAATGTATTTACTACACTTTTTGACTACCAAGTACAAACTTCAAAAAAACCTTTTCAATGTCACGCCGCCGACCCAAAAAGTCGGCGTGCCGCCGCCGACCCAAAAAGTCGGCGTGCCGCCGCCGAGCCGATCTACCTCCCATCGGCGCTCATATCTAGTACAAACTAATTAAGTTGATATTCAGGGGGTAGGTACTTATTAAAAATCATACAATATTATACTTCATATATATGTATATACTTAATCGCCTACTTAACACCTATATTTTTCTTAATTATTTAGATTTTCTAATGTGATTAGGTTAGGTTATTTAAGTAGGTACATTAGAATTATTATCTATGGTTACATTGGCGAAATCTAATAACCTGATACATAAGAAGGTATATGTATGATCGCTTCACGGCTTACTGCAGGAAACGAAATTATTTAAAGATGGCCCCGTCCCTCCTGCAAAAAATCTTGGATAATAATATGAAATACCAATCAAAAGTCAGAACCAAGAAATCGGACGTGTGTGGGGATAAAACCTCTTCAATAGCGGAAACCCAAACCAGGAAGCGCTTTCCCTTTCAAACCCCCGGTAAGCGCTTACGTTTTCGTTAGTGTTTCCCAATTCATAGGGTAAGCCTTATTTTGGGTTACCCAATCAATAGGGTTTCCCAAATGGTTATGGTTACCAAATGACCTGGGTTTCCTTTTTTAAGGGTTTTGAAATTAAACGGGTTTTCCGGTCCCTGCCTACAACCTCCTTTTTCTATACAAATATGTTAAAAAGGAAAAGTTTGTTCGTTTGCATTGAATAGGCTCCGAAACTACTGGACCGATTTTAATGAAATTTAGCACAGATGTAGGGTAGACCACGGGAAAGGACATAGGCTACTTTTTATTGCGGAAAAATTTACGGTTTTTGCGAAATTAACTTTTGCGCGTACGAAGTTGCGGGCAACATCAATATGATGTAAAAACTTGTAATTTAATTTAACTAATATCTATGCATACAATCTACTTAAAAGTGAGGAATAGATTGGCTGGCAACGCATCTGTGACTATTCTGGTGTAAAAAATATGTTTTTAAATAATAAACTAAAGGAAGGAAATAAAACTAAAGAAGCAATAAGTATGTACAATAAACCAGTAACGAAAGTGCAGTAGTCAAATAGTAGCAGTACCTATTAATAATAAAAATATTAAAAAGAAAATAATAGTAGATGTTGCGAGTGTCCCATATCCATGGGCTACGATAATCGCTTTCCATCAGGCTAATGTAAAGTTTCATCAAAATCCGTTCGGTAGATTTTGTGTGAAAGAATCAAACTCTCACATATTAATAGTTTATAATAGTAAATAGGATATAGTATACTTACAAATGTTGTACCAGTTATTATATACATAAAAAAATTGGAAAATCCCCAAACCTTCGCCATTTTAACACTTTAAAAGTAATCAAGTAATAATAAGTTTAACTTTGAAACAAATAATTGCGAATAAAACAATTCTACAAAAACCTTCCTTCCTGTTACGTAGGACTGTTGGTAAAGCTTTGGCCAATATTGTTGACTGTAAAATACCAAACTACTGCAGTTGGTGTTGCCAATAAGTAAATATAAATTTCTACTAATAGCAGAGCCTTAGCTATTCGCTTGGTTTAGGTTTATTTGTTTATTTTATTAAAATGCTTAATATCAATTGCAATTTGAGTTTGAGAATTTAGTAAATATTTGAGTATGTAGTACCCACCAGTTTCTATTATAACTCTATTCCTATCGGCTTTACTTACCGCTTACCTTTTAAAGACCCTCATCAAAATTCCTACTTATTATACAGGTTGGGGCTCTCTATGAAGGAAAACCAGCCTTCGCCACTGGTATGTACTATAGACAGGCAATAGACATACCCCCTTACTAATAAACGCTTTATAAGCTTTGAATAGTTACACAGTGTTTTGTCTCCTTCTATCGAATTAAACATGTCACTTGTGTGATGTGAACAAAACACTGTATAGTTTATTCAAAGCTTATACAGCGTTTATTAGTAAGGGGGTGTGACTAGGTATATGTATTGTCCGGGACCCATAAGGCCGGTGAAAATTCAGAGCATTGAAAATAGAACTCTGCACTTATACAATAGAGCTGAAAATCGAACACACAAGTAGTGTCCAGTCGATGTCATAATTTATATGACAGCTCGACACTCGACACTTCCTTTGTGTTTAAAAATATATTACTTTAAAGCGTCCTAGCGCAAAGGAAATTGTTTAGAAACTGGTCGAGCAGGAACAAAGCATTAATATGTTTCCGAACCTAACTATAGTATTCTTAATAAACGACGGAAATAACATTCCTTTATTTAATTTAACAATCGTCATCTTTCTTCTTTCTGTACAATAATTCCTATTACAGCCAATTAATTAATTAATCAATTATATTCCGAATCAAATTATTTGCCTGTAACTACAAATTACGTATTTTTTTAAATTCCTACAAAATCCTATGTACCTGGCCACACTGGTAGTTTTCAGTAAGTTTAGTACAAGTAGGCGGTATGAAAAATTGATCAATCAGCATAACAAAAACTTAATACTTAGAGCAACGCTTTGTAATCTGAGTTATGAGGACAGAGACGGACTCAAGAGTTCGATACTGCATGGGTACTCGCTACTCCGTGGGCCCTCGATTCGCTAGTCTTCGGAAAGAGAGCTTGAATTTTCTGATTTCTATCGGAAATAAATCTTTTTAAATCTTTTATTTCATGAAAAAAAACATCACAAAATTTACTTATTACTAGAGGACTCTGTGACTGTATTCACTTTAACACTTGGACATTTAAAGACTCGACGCGTAAGCATGTGAGAGTAGTCAGTTCGTCGATGACTTATGCGGTGTTGTTTCAGGACTAGCTTTAGTACATAAAGTTGCCTTACACTAAGCAGAGACATTTCCTTATATAGTGAGTCTGTAGGATATCTAATAGGTTTTCTAGACATCACCCTTAGCACAGATCTTTAGGCTCTTTCGAGATGTATCATGGTAGCCTTTCCAGCACCACCCCAAACAGTGAGACAGTAGCAAATAACAGATTCACACAGGGCCATATAGACCAAATGAAGGACATTTTTATTTGCCGAGTTTCGTAGCAACTTCATCAAGAAAATGATTTTTCTTGTGCGCTTTGCCACTAACTCAATGTGGGGTTTGAAGGTTAGTCGCTGATCTATCAAGACACCTAGATATCTAATATAATCAACTCTTTGAATCACTTCACATGAGCATGTCAACAAGTTACATGTTGGTAAATGGATCTTAAGTTGCAAAGGACGTTTTGGAGCTGTTGCCTGAGTTTTATAAAAGCAGACGTATTTAGTTTTTTGTATATTTAGAGATAGCAGGTTCAGATCTAGCCATTTTTTGATATTAGCCAAGCCAATTTGGGTTTCTTTGATAACGGCATCCCAAGAATTTTTTTGAAAGATAAGCACTGTATCATCTGCGTTAGAAATTACTTTAGCATTTTCGGAGAAAACACGTTGTATATCATTGATATATATGATGAAAAGTGTCGGGCCTAGTACACTACCCTGTGGGACTCTATATTCAATATTTTTATGATCATTAATATAGTCACCTACCTTAACACATTGACTTCTATCGCAAAGATAAGATTTAAACCACTGGAGTGGCAAGCCTCTGACACCGATATTCTCCAATTTTTTAAGTAGTATTGGCGTAGCTACAGTATCAAATGCTTTTGCTAAATCTAGAAATACGCCTATACATTTTTTGTTATTATCTAGATTGGAGGTCAAGATTTTAGTTAATAACGTTACAGCGTCTTCTGTCGACTTACCATGCCTAAATCCAAACTGTAGATTAGATATTAAGTTGTTGACTTCAAGAAACGATGTGAGACGCTTGTTAACAACCTTTTCGAGAATTTTCGAAAATGTTCCTAGTATGGATATGGGCCTATAGTTATTGGGAATTTGCTTAGATCCATTTTTATGGATTGGGATGACCTTCGCGACTTTCCATTTACTAGGAAATATTCCAGAACTAAGACTAAGGTTAATTGTATGATTTAAAGGTGTTAATATTTCATGTTTTATAAGTTTTACTGTTTTTGAAGCAAGTCCGTCCAGTCCTGGAGAGCTGTCATTTTTTAAGTTTGTTATTATTCTGTCAATCTCAAAAGGGTCAGTAGGTTGTAAAAAGAAATTACTACAAAAAGGTTCTTCTAGTTGTTGTTTAGAAATGATACTTTCTAGGGTTTCATTGGTGTTAGAGCGGATTTTGCTAGCTAGATTTATTCCGACTGAGGAGAAGTATTCATTGCATTTATTAACTGATTCTTGTGCTGAGATATTAAATTTGAGCAGTTCGATTGGGTTACTTTTGGTGTTTGTATGTTCCGTAATGTCCCTGATAGTTGTCCATAATTTCTTTATATTATGTTTGTTTTGCTCTAGTCTCTTATTTTCATGTTCACTTTTAAGCCTGTGCATGATGTTGGTAAAGAAGTTTCTGTATCTTCTATAAATAAGTTTTTTTGTGTCATCATTAGGGTGTTTCTTTAAGTCAAGATGAAGTTTGTCTCTGTGATTCATACATTTGATAAGTCCATGTGTAATCCAGGGTTTCCATATATATTTTGAACGGCTAATTTTCTTTTCTGTTGTATATTTATTTATTAGACTTGATAGAACGTCTTGGAATTTGTTAACAGCTATATTTACGTTTAATTCTGTCATCACTTCTGACCAGTCGATATTTTTAAGTTCTTCTTTTAGCGCAGCAATATCTGTAATAAGAAATATGCGTTGATTACATTTTTTACCAGTCTGAGCCAGTGAATTGTAACCCATCATAACCATTCGGTGATCAGTGATGTCAATATCACATATCACGCCTGTAGCAGTCAGGTATTTTGAAGTTCAGAAATATGTGGTCTAAGAATGAATTCGCACGAGTGGGTTTAGAAATAACTTGCTTTAGTCCATGTTCAGACATAAGGCATAAATATTCAGAGCTGTAGTGATTAGCAGACGATATTATATTTATGTTAATATCACCAGTTACTACAATTGTTGAGTAGTTGTTTACTGAGTTGAGAATTTCGTCTAAGGAAGTAATGAAGTCATTCAAGTGCCTGTGGGATGGCGAACGATATATAGCAACCAATACTATATCTTTGGAGAGTTCTATTAGGAGTGATTCGGCATCGCGAATAGGGGGTTCTGAAACGGTAGGGTTCCAGCTGTCACTTACATACGTTACCACCCCCCCACATTGGTTAAGGTTGTTAATTGTGTGATACTCGGTGTAACCATGAATTTGGCCAATAACTGAATCAACTGGACAACCAACATTCTGTAAGAATAATAACGTCGAATTTTATGTTTAATCGTTTAAGTGCGATACAAAATGCATTGAAATTGTGTTGTATGCTGCGAATATTAAATGTTAAAGTCTTGAGATTGTAGGATGCAGCCAAAATATTCGAACAATTTTCAACTTTCTCAACTTCGTGACACTCTATATCATTATTGGTATCAAATTCATCACTCATGAAATTAGCCATCGCTGAACAAATGTTTAGAGTTAAAGAAAACTGGGACAGTAAGATAGTAAATAACAAGTGTCACGAAGTTGTGACAATAACATGTATAGGACATTATAATGCAGTCAGAGAGTGATTGAGGTTGTTTATTTCTAATGAATATAATATTATTTAGTTGGGTACTGATAAGTGAGACCGAATAAAATACAGAAGTAAGTACTTGCATTACCAATAAATTCTTAAGACTACGATGTGTAAAGTTATATATTGGCTGTGGAATATTGGCTGTTACGTTTATAGAGTAATGTATGAATTGTTTGAGTAAGATGGATTTACAATAATATGGTATATTTATGTTAATGACAATATTTCTGTATAATTTAATATATTTCAATTGTGACAACATCAGAACCACAATAATTATATTTTTATATTAATTACTAAGTGATTAGTTAATTTGATTTTGAAAATGAGTAGAATCTTCGCGTTGCTGAAACCCAATCTTCTCGTCCAGGTCAGTTTGTGTTCGTATAGGGACAGCTGGATAATGCTAAGCCTTTCGAATATAAATGGTACCATTCCGTACCCAGCAGTAACGCAGTCCATGTATTCGTGCACGTGTGCGTGCTTCGCGAAACAACATTCTATTTGTGCTAGTCAGACGTTCATTGATGTAGATGTTGTTTGTTGTTCCTTTTTGAATGTTATCAGAGGAGAACGGTCGCCTTTCTTTAGCAGCTTTCAGAATGCTATTGCGCATCGTACGGCGAGTAAGTCTTAAGACGATGGGCCTTGGTTTTCCTGAGTTGGTATGACGGGAGCCCGCTCGATATACTTCACCTATGTCAGTTTCTGGTAGGTCGATACCGATTTTTATTGCTGTCAACATAGTTACGTGGATTAGATTTTCATTATTTTCTTCGTGTATTCCAACAATTTCGACCTCATTTCTCATGTTATTTTGTTCATATGTATTAAGCTTGTATTGAAGATCGCTTACAGTATTTTTAAGCAATTTTATTTCGTTGTTTTGAAATTCTATTTTCCTGTTATAGTGTTCCAGCTTCTCGTTTAGGAAATCAGAAACCATGGAAAGTTTCAGTCCAATATCGGCGTTCTACTGTTTTAAATCACATACTTGCTCCCTCAATAGGCGTAATTCAGATAGTACCAGCGACGTATCTGTTCCAGACATGGGGGAGGTCGATATTTCTAGTACTTCTTTTTGGGCAGTGTTGGTGGAGATAGGTGACAAATCCATTCGTGGACGCTTCTGGCGAAGTGAAATATTAGTGTCGTCCTGCGTATCCGAAAGCACTTTTTGCAAGTCGGGTTCTGATTGTACATGCAGAACTCCAATGTCTGCTGATTTGGGGGGAGTGCGAATAGTCTTTGGCATTTTGATACCCTTTCAATGTAAAATAAAAATAACAACAAAAATAAAATATCACAAAAAGTCACTTCGATAGCTCGGGATCGATCTTAGGACACTTCAATAT
This sequence comes from Glaucopsyche alexis, assembly GCA_905404095.1. Taxonomy (NCBI): domain Eukaryota; kingdom Metazoa; phylum Arthropoda; class Insecta; order Lepidoptera; family Lycaenidae; genus Glaucopsyche; species Glaucopsyche alexis. Next base: position 3,388,711 of record FR990060.1, read on the forward strand.
GTAACTCAATTATTATAGTAGGACAGATGCCTTACCCAATGAAACACTGAGGCTACAGCGAAGGACGTGAAAGTAGAGTACAGTTCAAGCTCACGTCTTCAGAATGCGTGCGACATACAAGAGATTTTATTCAAGTACCCGCACATTTATTGCAAAATTTAAATGCTCAATGTTTTATTGCAAACTTTTTACCGTTTTTAGCACTTTTTACGCAATATTATGCACTGATGTAATACACAATTGGAAAGGATGTTATATTAGACTTCACTGGTGTATAATAGTCACTGTAATAATCACTTGTTCAGAACTTTAGTAATTAAATTTGCGGAGCTAACAAAGACGTGTGTGACTTGCAAGGTTGCAAACTGACCACTCAATATACATAGTTTATATCTTTAAAATCCGGATACTTCATAGACTTTGCAAAAAGGAAATATAATAATTATAATGAATAGGTGTATGTCAAACCGTGAGTCACGAGTCACGACTCGCGACTAAGCGCACTTAGTATTACGCACCAAAAATACGTGCAAAAACTTTTTAATTGCAAAAACATTTTATTTGCAAAAACTGTTTAATTTCATAATCCTTTAAACACATCAATATGACCTGATTTTGCTTTTGTTTCTATGACATTTTAATTCAGTAGCATGAGTAGTACATTAATTTATTTCCTTTTTTATTTATTCTATAATAATATAATAATAATAAAAAATAATGTAATTATCCAAAATGGCGGCGATGTGGTTCGCCACCCATCACGTCTCGTTTCTCGCGGAGGCGAAAAGCGGACCATGGAGAGACGCTTGGCTACGTTGAATGTAAGATGAGGAATGGATGGTAAGAATGAAAGTGGACGAAGCGAAAGAAGTATGTAAGGATCGTAGCAAGTGGAAAGAAGTGGTCTCTGCCTACCCCTACGGGAAAGAGGCGGTCCTGCCTACCCCTACGGGAAAAAGGCGTGATTACATGTATGTATGTATGTATGTATTTATTCTTTATGTACATAATTTTTAAGTAAAACTAAGACAACACAGTGATAAAGGTACGTAGGTGTGCTTATCTCTACAAGAGATCTCTGCCAGCAGACCTACAATAATTTATCAATCTCATGTGTTGGATATATATTTAAAATTTAATTTTTTAAACGGTAAAAAATAGTACAAATTTGAAAATGTCCAAGAAGTTTTAATATTATTACTGTAAAACAGGAGGGTTTTAATAAATCACGAGACTAGGATTTTTTTAAATTTAAAATACGGCCCTGTTGTTTAGGAGCTTGAGGCAAACTTGAGGTCCAATCGACACTTACGAAATCTTCAAATGTATGTTTGACTTTAAGCCTTATTTTAATTCACATAAGGTTTTAATTGGAAATTAATTAGAAGTACAATTCCTTGAAGACTTAAATAATAATAGTCCATAAGTGTTAGTGGGCGTGATATTTATGTTACAGAAATGTGTAAACACCGGATGTTATAAAGTTATTGGTCATTATGAAAGTTTAAACCAAACAAAATCAATAGGAATTTAAATGAATTTTTCTCCACTGTCATTTAGTTCATAGTTGCCTGGACTAAAACAAAGGCTACTTGTATTCCAAAAAATGTACAGATCCTGCGAGATAGACAGATCTCGTTTTGTGCGAACTTACTAATAAAAATATTTATCCAGTAGATAAGCAATACAATGTTTTGTCCTTGTCTGTCAAGCGACTTTTCCAACGTATAAGACAAGAACAAACATTGTATTGCTTAACTCTAATAAAACACAATTTTTCGTGCACTTTTTCCACTATATTCAGATATAATTATAAATTTTAACAAATAACACGACCGGTTTCGAAATAAATCATCATGACGATGAAAATTGTGTTTTATTAGTGTTCAACATGAATTTCCACCAAGAACCGACAGTACAACCAATTACTTACATATATTGCTTAACTACTGGATAAATATTTTTATTAGTAAAGGCAGGTACAGGCCGATCGTTTCAGTTGGAACTGACGTCAGTTCGGCCTGAACGGATTCGAGCACAGACACGGAAGAAATCGCATCCGACCAAACTAGGGTTGCCACCCGTAGTTTACAATAAAGTATTGTACGTTATTTCAGGTAATTGTACTCTATACTTTATGAAAATAATAAAGTACTTACACGAAAATACTTTATTTTCACGATTTGTTTTTTTTTTTAGGATTTTGAAAACTTTAGTCATAATAATATTATGATTTTTTTCGTACATATAGCGAAATACATCGATTGCTCAATCGATGTCGATTGCATGTTAAGATAATTGAAAATATAAATCTGCAAAAACTTATGTAGATATGGATTTTTTTTTACTAACTAAATAGCTTACTTTATTACAATATACTTTAGAACTATCAACTGCACAAAAAAGGCAGCAAGTGTTAAATACGACGATGATAATTTTTTAAACTTGTTTATAGTCATTTAATTTTTATTATATATTCCGAAAATGTTCTGTGATCAATAGTAAATGGAGAGACGAAAGAAACTGTCTGTTAATTTCATTAAAAATGTATTACTTATTTAATTTAATTTAAATATGGACTGTAAAGGTAGATATACTAATTTGATACAAAGTGCAAAAAACAATAAAAAATAGGTATGTATTTAAACATAATAATGATAATAAATAAATTATACTTTATTTTAAATACAATGTACTTTTTTCTATCTATAATAATCATTGTACTTTATCTGCAAAAAAAAAGAGGTGGCAACCCTAGACCCAACTGATGTCAGTTCGGCCTGCGGGCCACAGAACACTATTACTCGCGGAGAAGAAGGTCGACTTCATACAAAAAAATTGGGACCAAAATAGCGCCTCTAGTGAGCTGCCCCCTCAAACTTTTAACCGCCTTCCAACAAAGGAGGACTAAATATTTGATTATATGAATATGACGGGAAATTGAAGATACGTAATTAAAGTTTAAGTTAACGTTAAATTTCTCTTTAGAGCTAAATTTTGCATTCCAACAAAACCGAGCGACCACCTCCACGCACAAATCATAGCTAAACATAACAAAATGTTCGTGAGCCCTTAAATACATACGTCTAGTGTTTTCGATAGCGCGATCTAGAAGCGGCATAGTGTCTGTTGTGCGCCATCTGTTGTGGTTTTTAAGTAACTTTTATGTAATATTAACCATGTAAGACAGAGAGCGATATATTGAAATATAACCATTCTTGTCGCACCGAACTGCCCCCTTTTTGGTCCAAGGTCATTCATACAAAGTCGACCACCCCTGCTGCGGGCCTATTCGCTAAAATACAAGTTGAGTTAATCACTTTGAAAATGGCTATTAACCAGCTTTTGTTTGTAACCGACCAGTTCCATAATTTTGTATTCAGTACCTTTTGATGGCAAAGTGAATAACTCAATTGACGCAAAGTTCTCGACTGTAATTCGGCTAAATTGAATAGTGCCGTCTGTGGAGGAGTACATTATAAAATGTGAGAACCTTTTAATTTATTCGGATAACTATTTATTTTGTTGTCTGTGGACTAAGTTATCAACTATTGTTTGTCAAGTCAATGAGACGAGTACCTACATAAATATTTCGAATTATAAGTTTTTCCTCTCAACTTTTTCAAAATAAATTAATATTTCCTAACTTTCTGCAGCATATACCATTATTAGAGTGTGAGCCATCTTTACCTTTACCTACGTGAAACCAAAAATAGGTTAGAGGAAAATTATTCAGCGGTAAAGTCAACAATGTAAATGTTTTTGTTAAGTTAATTACATCGATGTTATGAGGTACTTACAATTTCTGTAGTACCTAAATCGCACTTACAGCGATTTACTACTGCCGTGAACGTTTACTACTGCCGTGAACATTTACAGAAGGTTTTAATATCCCTAGGTTTTAGATACAAAAAATGCCAAAACGATAGAACGGCTTTCATAGAAAAACCAGTGAAGTCTACCTGGAAAAAGATATAAAAAACAGAAACTTGCCAGAGGAGCTGAAGAAGAATATTATTTATATTTTATTTTGATGAGAGTTGTGTTCATACATCATATAAATTAAAAAAGTGCTGGCAATCTTTGGAAGTCAGTGCCCAGTGGAATAAAAGAAAATATTTCAAAAGGTATGTAGTCCTAACTGAATTAATTTAATTATTTTTAATAAACTTCCACTTTCTTAATGTATTTATTTAATGTTCAAGCATTAAACCTAATTATTGTTTAATATAATATATTCTCTTTATTTATTCAACATACATAATAATATACAATAGAATAAAAAATATATTTAAACTAGAACAAAGAACCTAAAACTAAAAACCTTAAAAATATAATGTAATGGCTAAAATATATTATTAAAAGGAGTCCCTTTAGGCAAGGTTCCCAAGATACTGGCAGCGTTCCCCGTTTGAATAGCTAGACTAATTCTTTGTCCGAGGTGAACCGAGCCGCCAGCTCTTCGGTCTCCTGTGATGTCGACTAACCTTTTTCCTATTTCCTTAAAAAGCCTTATAGCGCTAGGACCCCATGGATTTATTTTGATTTTTCTATTTTTATTTTATATTTATTTTGATCTTTGATTACCTATTTCAATTTTTTTTCATGATTACCTATTTCTATTTTTTTTTTTCAGATACATAATAATTATACATGCAGGCTCTGATAAAGGTTTTGTACCAAATTTATTGCTAATTTTTTTGTGGAAAAAATAAAAATGATGATTATCATTCAGAAATGAATAAAAATAATTTTACAAAGTGGGTTAGGGAAAGATTAATTCCCAATTTGTCAGAGCCATATTGATGATTGTAATGGATAATGCTCCTTACCATTCTGTTTTACTAAATAAAGCTCCTACAGCAGTGGTTGGTGAAAATCAAAATAATGTTTAACGAAACAGCGAAAAAGCCAAATCTGGTAATGCTTGTTAACACAAGCCCGAGACTATCTACGAGATCGATAAACTGTTAGGTGGTTCCCACCTTACCACTGTGACCTTAACCCTATTGAGTTGATCTGGGGCATAGCAAAACAAAAAATCGCCTCACGCAATGTGGGATCAGTTGATATCATGGTAGGTACTACAAAGTACTAACTTTATTTGTGAATTATGTACTTTACTTATGGATTAGTATATTAAAAAAAATATTTGTTTTAAATATGTGTTTTATTTTTCAAGGTGTGTGTTTGAAGAAGATGTATCTGCTGAGGACTGGAGAAAAGCATGCCAGCATGTGATAAAAATAGAAGACGGATATGTTAATAGAGGACACACATTAATCATTATATGATGACATAGACAGAATAGTCGTAAACCTCCGAGACGACAGCTGCAGCATTAGTGACAGTGATTCTAATAACAGCCAGACTTTTGGGGAGGGCTCGATCCAGGCTATTGAGGAGGGCTCGAGCTAGACTTTTGGGGAGGGCTCGAGCCAAGCTATAACTTGGTTTTCTGATATAGAATATTTGGATGAGGGTGTTTTTGACTCTGATGAAATAAACAAAATAAATATACTGCTTTTATTTATTCCTAAAAAAACTATTTTATGAAATCCGCTTAGATGCAATTTGACCTAAGCAACGTAAACAAAGATACAAATGCGAGCTTTAATGCTACTATTTGTTATTATGTTTATGGCTAGTTAAATTTGGACATAATAAAAAATGTACCTATATGCAAACTCATTAAATTAATTAATGGATAAATTATTTTTCAAAACTGAATTTAATCAAAGTATATTTTATAGTTATATAATATATAGGAAATGAGGTGAGGTGACCATCCGAACGATGCTGGCGCCCCTATTAATTTCACGATTTATTTGCCAAGCTGTAATTTCAATTAAAATCTTCAAATATTATCAACGCACGAAAACAACTACTCTTTAGCAGTTGTTAAAATGGGTTAGTCACTTCATTGAGTTCGTAATTATGAACTGTCATTTTGCTTTAGTGAATACATATTTATTGATAGTTAAGAACTTTCGATGATAGTTTAGAAGTAGAAGAGGCATGCATTTTGCCATAAAAAAATTTATGGCAAAATGCATGCCTCTTCCCTAAAAGTTATCAACTAAGATTTGGTTAAAAACCGTACCAACTCAGTTGATAACTTGTGCATAGTGAATACAAAAGTGACACTTTCCGTTACTCACTCCTCCGTTTCGTTATTAACTCAGTGATTAACTCACAAAATGTACGATAGCGAATAGGCCCGCACGGATTCGAGCCCACACATGATACGATTTTGCATCCGTTCAGGCCGAACTGAAGGCAGACCGGACCGTGTGTGGGGCCCCTATGGGGGTAAATGTTTAACGTGGGAGAGCCATGCTACGACACGAATGGGCCAGCTCGGCCGAATAAATACCACAGCCTCACAGAAAACCAGCGTGAAATAAAGATTACGATGTGTTTCGCCAAGTGAGGGAGGTTACCGGAGGTCGAAGAGGGGGTTTGGGGATTAGTGATGATAATGATGATGAGTGTGGCATATAGCATATTTTGTTATTATATTAAATACTAGCTGTTGCCCGCGGCTCCACCCGCGTAAATACACTATCCCTCGGGAACACTACTTTTTCGGAAAAAAAGTAGCCTATGTCCTTTCCCAGTACCTACTCAAAGTATGTCTCTACCAAATTTCATGAAAATTGGTTCAGCGGTTAAAGCGTGAAGAGGTAACAGAGAGACCGACAGACACAGTTTCGCATTTATAATATTATAGATAGTATAGAAGTATACTCGTATAAGATAGATATAGATAGTAAGGATTGTGTCTGTGAGCCGCCTGCTGCCGCCTGCTCGCCCCGCACTTCATACCGAGCTGTGAAGGCGGGAGCCGCGAAGGAGTCGCGGGACGGACGGTGTCTCAGGCGCATTGTAAACCAATCTGTGTTTTACTGTTTTGGCCCGATGGCCGATATCCTGCGACCAAGGAATTTGTAAGTAAAACAACTTGTTGTTGTTTACTTACAAATTCCTTGCCTACGACCTACATAAAAGTTATTCAGACATCACAACGAGGGTCACTTTTCTGAGCCGTTAGCCAAGTTGCCATCGCTAATTACGACGACGAATTTGTAAAACAAAAATGTATGGTATTTGATATAACCATTGCTATGTCAGTTGTCACTTAGCGATGCTTAAATCAAATCCCAGCTTATGTCAAATGACAAATCCCATAGGTACATTTTCGTTTTCCAAAATCGTCGTTGTCAACTTTGCTAACGGCTCAGGAAAGTGCTTAACACCTGAGGAGTTTCAAGTGTAAGTGAGTTGCTGTCCATGGGCAGCGCTAGTCATTAGGAGATCCGTCTGCTCGTTTGCTGGTCTATTTTATTAAAAAAATAACAGTCTGCTGACTGCTGATGATAACTATAAGTATAAGGTCGTAACTAAATCTCTTGCGACACTGACCGCGGGCTAACTGGAGCACTTTCAAAATACTATTGTGATGGTTAAGTAATTGTAAGTAGAGATCATCAGCTGATAGTGATAGCTAGACTCGGATCTGGGCCTCAGACCAAATATGAGATCTGGGCCTTGCTACCTGTTCTTTTCTTTGAATTTTCTGAGAACATTTACTATGGTAATGTATATTTTTTTACATTATCAGAAAGAATAGATTTCAACGAACAAAAAGCCCACCGACTTTAAAAAAAACCGGAGTCAGACTCGCGCACCGAGGGTTCCGTACAAACTTGTAATAAAAAAGAATGGGTCACGGTTTATGCATAAGGCTTATGTTTATGAAATTAAATGTTTTATTTTATATATTTGAGTTGATTGAATGAAAGGTAAATTGCGGTTCGATTTATGACATATTATTAAAAAAACTACTTAGGGGAACATGTGCAACAGTGGATCACGGGGAACAGTGAATCGTTTAGTAAAACTCTGTATTTATTGTACTCACACATACACGCGTCGGTTTCGCTAACGCTATCCCTTACCCCCGCGCCACCCGACCAGTCGCCGTCACTGGATCACAGCAGGAGGACGTGCGACGGCGCGTCGGTCAGTAGGTAAGTACGAAAAAAATAATTTACGTAATATTTGAACTTGTTTTGGTTTAAAGTTATTCAGATATTCTAAAGTCTTTGTGTATGTTTCTTTAGTATGTTCGTCTAATTGTATAAACCTGTATTAAGTGGTGTGATATAAGCTATTTAGATTTTGCTAAAATTAAAGTTTCCGTTATTAGTAAATGGGTTACAGTGAATCAAGTGGTAATGGGGTTCATTGGATCATGATCCACTGTTCCCCAATAAGTTTCAAATTATTACTAGTAATACTTGTTTACAGGTCAACATGCCACGTGATAGACAAAGGAAAACAGAGATTGGTCTTCATACAGAAGAACAAATGCGCCACGCTTTAAACATGATAGTGGAGGGTCAAACCATAAGAGCCGTTTCAAAATTAACCAAGATCCCATTCACCACTCTGCAAAGGTATTACAAAAAATTATCAAACACCTTAGCTCTGGATCCTACTGGCTCAATTTCACTAACACCGAACTATGCTGTACGCAAAATATTTACTTCCACTCAAGAGAAGGCAATTGTTGATTATGTTATTAAATGTAGTCAGATGTTTTATGGTCTGACTACAATTGACATTCGTACTCTTGCATACGAGATGGCAATGCTCAATAATATTCAGGTACCACAAAAGTGGCATGATACTAAATTGGCAGGTATAGAGTGGCTATATGGTCTTAGAAAAAGACACACCATTCTGAGTCTGAGAACACCGGAAGGTTGCAGTTTAAGCCGCGCAACATCCTTCAACCGCCACAACGTTAAATTATTTTTTGATAATTTAGAAAATGCTATGTCAAGGGAAACTGTGTTTGGCAACGGTACTAGGGTCTTTAATCTAGACGAAACCAACACAATGACTGTACAAAAGTCGGCCAAAGTGTTCGCCGTCAAAGGACAGAAACAGGTATCCAAAGTGACTAGTGCCGAAAGGGGAACACTGGTAACTACATGTTACATAGTGAGTGCACTTGGCAATACTCTGCCACCTGTTATGATTTTTCCAAGGGTTCATTTTAAACAACACATGATAAATGACGCACCGCCTGGGACCTTAGGTCTCGCCACACAATCTGGCTGGATGAATGGGGAACTGTTCGTGAAGACATTACAACATTTTATATTTCACACAAATAGCTGCAAAAATAACCCTAGTCTTCTAATACTAGACAATCATGAGTCGCACATTTGCATAGAGGCTCTTAATTTAGCTAAAGAGAATGGAGTCACAATTATTACCGTCCCACCGCATTCAACAGGAATGATGCAACCTTTAGATGTTGGCGTTTTTGGGCCTTTCAAAACGGCATATAACAAAGCGGTTGATGGCTGGATGATGCGCAACCCAGGCAAAACATTCTCTATCTATGATGTAGCTGGGTGCGTTAAAGAAGCGCACTTGAAATCTATGACACCGAGTAACATATGTAATGCATTTCGGGCTACGGGGATTTTCCCATATAACAGAGATGTTTTTACTGACCTTGACTTCGCACCAAGTGAAGTTACTGACAGGCAATACGAGCCAAATCCAGGTGAGATAGAACAAGATATCAATTTCTGCAACGACGAGAATGATGACAAGAACAGAACAAGAAGTCCATCACCATCTATATGGCCACCTTTACAGACACCATCAGCAATCGAAGATGACCTAATCCTCTTTACTAACCGTCAAAATACACCATCTAACAATACATCCCTTGAAAACTGTGTTGAACTCCCTATTCAATTTATAAATGACACTCAACCAGAACAATCCATATCTTCTATCGCGCCTCAAATCTATCTGAATCAAGATCAAACTCGACCACCTTGCACACCAGTAAAATTATCCCATTCTGTCCCAGATCCTAATATATTATCTGTAAACCCATCTTTTGCTTCATACTGCGACCAAACGCCAATGCCCTCGACATCTGGAGCCCTAAATACGCAAACGAGAACATTTATTAGTCCATTAGAGTTTCGTGGTCTACCAAAAGCTGCCCCTAGAAAAGGTGGCAGAACAGCTAGACGAAAAGGTAAAACCATGATTGCGACAGATACACCAGAAAAGGCCGAAATTGCAAGAAGAGCCGAAGAATTAAAGCAGAAAAAGGCTAAGATACAGATTAAGGCTGTTGTGAAAAGAAAGGTCTTAAATAGTGACAGTTCCAGTGAAGACGAAGACCGAATCAGCATCTATTCTGAAGAAGAACCAATGTTTGAAGAGGAAGCTGATGTTTTAACAATTAATCCGGATAAATTCATTCCACTGAATAGTTCACCAAGGGAAGGAGACTTTGTATTGGTATTATTTGAAGTAAAGAGCAAGCATATTTATTATATTGCAAGAGTCATAGGGGAAAAAGATGAAGAGACAGAGGTCAGTTTTCTTCGCAAATCTGTTAAAAATCCAAACAAATTTCACCTGCCCGTCATTCCTGATCTTGCCACAGTTCCGTTGTATGATATTAAAATGATTTTACCTAAGCCAGGTTTTACAGGAAGCACGAAAAGAACGCAAGGTTTATATTCTTTCGATGTTGACTTTTCAAATATTGATTTACGTTAAGTTGATAAGTATCCAATTTACTATGCTCAAAACATTGAGCTGGTAAGACAGTATTTAAGTTTTTCTTGTTTTAATTTTTGCAAGTGCAATTTTTTTATTTTAATTTGTTCAATTGTTTATGTTGTTACTCAGGACTTTTAGGAGATTTACTCCTGTTCAAGAAGGTGTATTTTATGTTGTAAAACTTAACAAAAGTAGCATAAGTTACGGGTTTTGTTTTTTTTTTTTTTCATAGTTTGCTGTTATTATTAATCTTAACACGTATATTGTGATTTTGCTACCAAGACTGATTAAAGCAATGACTGATAGTTATATTTAATTTGTAATAAATAAAGAGTTTAATTAATTTAATAAGTATTTTTGATTTTAAACACTTATGATTCATAGTACCCCATTTGATCCACTGTAACTCAAACTCTGATCCACTGTGACCCATTCATGGGCCACAATGGATCAATTCGCTGTATGAGAAAAAAAAATCTTGTAAAATAAACCAAACTGTAAAAAAGGCATTTGAAAAAAGAAAGTGAAATATTAAACATACTTTTATATATTTAATTAAAAACCTCAGTCAAAAAAGCAGAAATTTAACCTCAAACGCCTTTAGAAAAAAAAGTGATCCATTGAGCCCCATGTTCCCCTACTAGATCTCGTTCAAACCAATTTTCGGTGGAAGTTTGCATGAATGATAAAACTAAAAAACATGTATGATGTACATCATATATTATGTTTTTTTTGTTTTATATCATATTATATGATGTACATCATATATGTTTTTTTTAGTTTTATCATTCTCTTATTTTAGAAGTTACAGGGGGGGGGGGGGGGGGGGACACACATTTTACCACTTTGGAAGTGTCTCTCGCGCAAACTATTCAGTTTAGAAAAAAAAATGATATTAGAAACCTCAATATCATTTTTGAAGACCCATCCATAGATACTCCACACGTATGGGTTTGATGAAAAAAGAAAAAAAAAACCTTTTGAGTTTCAGTTCTAAGTATGGGGAACCACCAAAATTTATTGTTCTTTTTCTATTTTTGTGTGAAAATCTTAATGCCGTTCACAGAATACATCTACTTACCAAGTTTTAACAGTATAGTTCTTAAATAATATAGTTTCGGAAAAAAGTGGCTGTGACATATGGACGGACAGACGGACATGACGAATCCATAAGTGTTCCGCCTTTTGCCATTTGGCTACGGAATCCCAAAAACTGATATTTTGACGGGAGAGTTTTCGATCTAAAATTAAGGTTAATTTTTCGATATTAAGCCAAAATAAGGTGAAAAAATAAATATTTAAATATCAAAAAATTACAGTGTATTTGGAACATAAAAAGTTAAGTTTGTATTGAAAAAAATGTGAATACAAAAGTTGTAGATCTTTCTATTACCTACTACTTGTAGTTTTTCCGGAAATCGAGATAAACCGTTTTCTACCCTTATATATTCACCCCCTTACACTTCCCGACCTCAAATCACCCGTAAATTTTTAACCCTTTTATTTTTGTTATATTCTCTTCCTTTTCCAGTGGGTTTCATCCTACTATAATTTTTTATTTTACTTTTGTCCATTTTCAAAGGTAAAAGTCCTACTCTATATGGGTAGGTGCACTGTATAAATAGCTAATGGATACAAATTACCTACTAGAATTGATGCGTATATCCCTTTTATGTTTATTATATTCTCTTCCTTTTCCAATGGGTTTCATCCTACTATAATTTTTTATTTTACTTTTGACCATTTTCAAAGGTAAAAGCCTATATGGGTAGGTGCACTGTGTAAATAGCTAATGGATACAAATTACCTACTAGAATTGATGCAGTTATCCGACATTGCTCATCTGTTGATACTTGTAACTTGATAAATAAATTTAGTGCAAGTCCTACCGCTGATCTGTTCTCTCGTTTGTGATGGGTTTTACCTTTCAAAGTTATGTGCAATAAAAATGTTAAATAAAAAATGCACAAAATGAACAAAAGTGATGACAAAGTTTTATGTGTTTAGTTAGCTCTACATTTATTTTGATTTTTGTTTTGTCGTTGTCGAAAATTAGGTAATTTATCTGAAGTGACATTTGATTGTAAATATCAGTACTATTGGCTGCGTTCTCTGGAAAAATCTATTTAGACGCATGTGCATTTTGATGTGCTCGCGCAAGTTTAATAAAGGCGCCGTAATTTTTGACATTCGAAAAATTATGCGCAGAAGTTTTGCGCACGTATACTGCGCATGCGCAAAAACTGTTTTTTCTCAAAGAACGCACCCAATGACAGGCAAAAGTATTTGAAACTGTTCAAAAGCGATTGAAGATTTGGTTTAATAATTTGTGATTTCTATTTTTTTTAATATGGATAAAATAAGTTTTACCATAAACGGGGAGCAACATACGCTGTGTAAGTAGTAAATTTATATCCTTTTATTTTAATCTTTAGAAAATTAAAGATACTTACTTTTTTTTTAAATTAATAAAACAGTCTACTTATTACAGCTAGTCGCTGTCGTAATTAACTCTATCACTAATTTTAAAATAGTTTATTATAAAATATTATTGGTAAATGGTAGGTAATCTATGTTTTTTTAACAAGTACCTAATAACAGTTTTAATTTTACGACTATCGTCCTGAATATATATTTACAATAGTAATACCATCTTGTATAATAATAATTATTATTATCCTATTTACTATTCTACTAGGTACTATTATAAATGTGAAAGTTTGTGAAAATGGATAGATGGGTGTATGTTACTCTTTCACGAAATAACAAACGGAGTTTTATGGGTATGGTATTAGTTTAGAGATTAGACAATGGAATCTGGATATAACACATAAACTAATTTTTTAACTGTAGAAAAATGTAAGGTTCTCGGTTAACTGGGATGTCTTTTGCGCGTGCAAAGTCGCGGGCAACATCTACTTGCATTTAATATATAGATAATAATATAATAAATAGGAAAAGTTTGTTTGTTTGTTTGCATTGAATACGCTCCGAATCTATTGGACCGATTTTGATGAAATTTGGTACATATATAGACTAAACCACGGGGAAGGGCATAGGCTACTTTTTATCGCGGAAAATGTACGGTTATTGTTTAGTTATGGCTGTATGTTGTTATAGACTGTATCCAATTACTTATCTTTCACCTAAGTTTAAGATTAATTGCTATCTACGCTATAGCACTTTTTAGGAAACAGCAATTTTTTTCAAGTAAGAAAGTTGATATCATAGTAAAAGTTTCTTATATTTAAGAGTATAATATTCAGTCTTGAAAGTTTGGTCACTGACTGAGAAAACACCTCGTATATTCCAGCTGGTACTGAGGTCTCATCCTCAACCTCTCTCAACGACTACATCCGCAACTACGTGGGTTTATTCGGCACCAAGGCCATGTGCCACGAGGGTGGATGCGGGGCCTGCACCGTGTCGGTGGCACAGGCACACCCCAATACCAAGGAGAGGAAGGTGTTCGCCGTTAACTCGGTGAGTATCGACAGTGGGGATGTCACAAACACCCCATACATTTATATACAGCAAGCATGAACGTAAAAAAAGGCGAACACCGCTTCAGTAATATGAATAGTGAAGCAATCAAAGTAAGACAACCGTATCGTAGCGAGTCGCTACGATACGGTCGTCTGTTGGCTAGTCGTACTAGCGACACGCGCCGCACGCACACATTCACAGCAAAGTAAAACGGTCGGCCGTCAGTACGCCAATGGCAATTATCCGTAAATCTCACACAAACGTAAGTCGCCGCCATTGTTGGGCTTCACTCAATGCTTAGCTCACCTTCCGTCCGCCTTTTTTTACGTCCATGACAGCAAGGCGCTTTTTTGTGGTCGCAAACATCAATTGACGTTTATATTATAGACGAGGGAAAAAACTGTCCCCACTTAAAAAGCCATTTTTGGGGTTGTGTGGTGTGGCCCCACAAATTTTGACATTTGAGGTATGGCGAAATCAAGATTGCGTAACTTTTTCTTGTATGATTTGTTCTGTCAAATGTACGGCAAAGCATATTTTTAGTTTTGAAATCATCGGTCGCGACAAAAACTGCACTTGTTCGCAACTACAGTAGACCTGAAAATCGTGTAGAGCTGTGAAATCTGATACTTGGATTTTCAGCTGTATTGTAATAGCGCAGAGTTCTATTTACAGTGCAGTTTTTTCTATCGCTCCACAAAAAAAAAAAAAAAAGCTCGAGGGTACGAGCTCTAAGAGACTGGTATGCGTTTTTGCGAAGTATAATTTAGGATTGCCAGATGATTGCCAAATGTCGGGACAATCCGAATTTGTCTGGATTGTCCCGACATTTCGTATGATGACCAGAATTCCGACAAATTACAAAATATCCCGACATACTGCTGTTTTCTGAAATGAATTTAAATCTCCTAAAGTTTGCTAGATATAGTGTGATTCAAATGAGAATAGGATCGAGTTGGCAACATATTGTTTCGAATTTAGACTGTTAAGATAGTTAAATGTTTAGATAATTTAACGTTCGATTCAAGACTACTAATATTTATATAATATATGCATATAAGGTTGTCTGAAAATCGCAGTTTTCAAGTGATATTTGATAGAAAAAGGTCATTGACGTTCCTATTCTCATTTGAAACGCGTTATACGAATGTTCTAACGAGCCTGTTTGATCGAGATTTTGGAGGCTATTATTTATCAATAATCTTAATAGCTGGTAGCCACCAACGTCACTCAAGCTTGAGTGACGTTGGTGGCTACCAGCTATTAAATTACTTGATCAAGTAATTAGATGAATAGACAGATTGACGTAATGTGTCTTATCTCACTCTGTGCTCAGCGGTGCATGAGATGGATGTTGCTTACAACACACTTGAACGTCTCATGTTACGTTACGATGACTTTTGGGCAAAAACTTACCGAAATATGAGATTTATTGTTTAAAATATTGCCTTATTTACTGTGTACATTAAGAAAAAAATAATTACGCTTTGGTATTACATGAGTGATGAGACATATTCCAACAAACAAAATTGTCGTTATAATAACTAACGTCGTCCTTGGAGTCCGTACCAGAGGACTTCGGGCGTTCAGTACCCACATTCACTTGGCGGTTGCCAATCGTTTCACGTCGGTTTACCGCGAGACCCTACAATCACTTGCCATTGCCACTTTCAGTGCCTAGTCCACGTGCTGTCCTGCCACCAGTGGGACATCACCACCATCGAGGGTGTGGGCGCCAGTCACCGCGACATCCAGAAGAGGCTGGCGGAGTTCAACGGCACCCAATGTGGCTATTGCACGCCGGGATGGGTCATGAGTATGCACAGGTGAAGAATATTCATGGAGCTTTTTAGGCTGAGAAATATTGTTTCTCAGCCTCTTCTTCTTATTTCTTCACAGTCGTCATATTGTTACTCAGAATTAAAAATGGAGTCACTAGGACTTCAGGGAGGCTTAACTAGTCAGCTTATTTTTGCCAGACGCTAGTGTTACGTTACGTGTTAACTTTTATATTGTTCACTGGTTAGGCCCTTACGGCGAGGCTACAACACTGGACGATGCATCGCTTAAAACGACGACGTCCTATTGCAATACAATTTACAAGAATTGTACCACGTCGTTTGTGCGATGCGTCGTTGCAACGCAATTTAACGCAGTGTTATGGCCTCGTCCACAGGTTCATCAACAGCAAGTCCGACTATTTGTTACAATCATTTTAATACACTTAGGACTACTTACCCAAATCTGGGTTAAAGTTAATCTTAGGTTCATGTTATCTCTCTCGTTCTTCGTATTTTTGAAACATAATACTAGCTTTTTTAACTCAGAGTTAACTTTAACTCTACCTTAAAATACCTATTGTCCTTGCAAAACGTAGGTAAAATCAGCTAATGCCGAAAAATAAGCAGATCTAATGGTAAGCGATCACACACGGGAAAATGGACACGCAACCTCAGAAAAGTCAAGTCCGTTGAGAGCTTTTAAATTCAATCCCCCATTCTTGCCAGACCATGGCACTCCCATAATGTATGTACCTATTATGCACGGACATCTATTGATTAGACCACGCAAGTCTCATCGTCTATATAGAAACCAAGCGTTCCATTATTTTTCTATCTACTGTAACGTCGCAAGAGCGATTTTATGGAGCTAACTCCCCGTCTGCGAGTAAACGATTCAAAGATAGTCGCCGCGCGCTGCATCGTCACGATTTTTAGTTTTCGTTTGACGTTTGGCACCGTCAATATTCGAGAGGAAGTGGCGCCAAAAGAAGTAAATTTTACTCCTCTTTTACATGCACTAGTCAATAGATGTCTGTGGTATTATAGTAAAGCCATAATATATAATAATACCTCAATATCTTCTTCCCCTAGCCTCTACGACGGTTCCGAAGACAAGCTCACGGAGCGTCAGGTAGAACGAGCATTCGGTGGCAACATGTGTCGCTGTACTGGCTACAGACCCATACTGGATGCCTTCAAGTCCTTCGCCGTGGACGTAGAGTCAGATATACAGGTAAAAAAGAGGAGAGTAAGTTTACTGGTTGTCCCATGACTATAAAATCCGGATTCCGCAGGGCCCGAGAAAATTCAGAATAATGAAAATAGAACACGTAAGTGTCGAGCCAAATTATTATCTTATCAAGTGCACTCTCAGTGAAAACAAAACTAGGTAACGAATTTTTTGGCTCTAAACAATAATTTAGTAATTTTTATTTTTAATAATTAACTATACTAAATTAATTAAATAAAATGTTTTTCTTTACACTTGACATTGGGAGCTTATGACACACTGTTTTAAAAAAGTGTCGACTACAACCCAGAATAATACCTATTAGATTGTACAATATTCACTCAAAATTTATTGATATTTTATAATATGAATATTTGTTAAAATCGGCTAAAATGTGATACCAAATTTGTCTTTGGTCGCCCTAAGTCATCATTCCATAATAAAACGCCCCATGTCCTTTAATGTTCTCTGTTACAACATGATAGTTTTAACTTTATTGTTAGTTTTAATGTAAACTGTATGTACTACCTACTCGTGAGAACCTGTAATTGGCTTTCTGTCACCTAGCTTTATGTCTATTGTTAATTACTCATGCTGTTGGTTTTCCATTAAGATAAAATCAAACTCAAAATTTTTATTTCCATATAGGTTATAAATAACACTTATAGAATTGTCCTACATGATGCCTACCACCGGTTCAGAAACTAGCCCGGCGAGAAGAACCGGCTTAAGAAACTCGCACGGGGCCATCTTTTACCAAAAAGATGGAAAATTGTTCTTTTAAAATAAAAAAGGTATTTTAAAAGTAAAGTAAAATAAAATAAAATATAATTTACGACAGCTTGACACTTGACACTTCGATTTGCAGTTCTATTTTCAGCGCTCTGAATTTTCTCCGGACAATTCCGGACAATAAAGTCTCAGTAATAACAACACGTTTGTAATTATGAATTCTTAAGAATAGAGGAAGCTTACATTTAAAATCAGTGATCATTCTCCATAATTACCTATTAGATATTAATCTTGTTATGTGCATTTAATTGAACGCATACCTACTGATTAATGATAAATAAGTAAGGAATGTATTGTACGTATATGAGCATCAGCTATCAAATCGTTGATTCGAGAGGGTGTAGGTTTGAACCCGGATTCTGACTTGTAGGTACGGACACAGACATTTGCGGTTTCGATCTCACAGTATAGCAATAAGGTCCAAAAAAGTGGCACACCGGGTTTGCCGGCGACAGTAACTACCTATAAAACATTTATATTATCATCAGTCATCACACATGTTTATACGGTACACAAACAGTACATCTAGAACATTTTACGGACGCTCAAAGGTTGAAGAAAAAAATAACATCGTGAAGAAACCTGCGAGTTTGAAAATACTAGTAACAATCATCGAAGGTTCGTAAAGTCTACTTACCTGGCAGTGGCGAGGGGTTCCTATAACTCCATTCCTATTGGCTTCCTATACCGCTTACCTTTGGAAGACCCTCATCCGAATCCCTACCTATTATACATGCTAGGGCTTCCCTATAAAGGAGAACCAGCCTTCGCCACTGCTACCTGGCAGGGCTAGCGTGGTCCAACTAAGCGTAACCCTTCTCACATTTAGGAGACACCTGACGTCACGAACGAGACCTCGGTGACAGTGATAAGGATGATGAATATGATGATTATGATAATGGTGGTGATAATGATGATGATGAATGAGGAATTTAAGAGGCAGCCAATGTTTTTGTTATTGTCGCGATCACAAATAGAAGTCACGATTCAAGTTTACTCGGCATGCGCGCCCTTACAATGAGACCTAGGTCGTTGACATTAGTTTATCCGTTATGTAGATAGGTAAAAAAGATACTAAACAAATCTTTCTTCGTGTTTGTTAAATGTAGCTTTAAAAATGTTCTGGTAGGTATAGAGAAGATGCATAATTTTGTTTATTGGCTTTTCTAATAACCCAGAAAATATTGTCTTTGCAATGGCATATCTACGATCAACTGTTGACGAAATATAGTCATCACGAAAGTGAGATCGTTGGAGAGCATAAAAAACGCTCTAGATACAAAAAATATGCAGGAGTGACGTCACATCTGTTGAAAATGTATGAAGATAAACACAAAATTGATTTTACTAACTTAAATACTGCGTTTATATGTATATCATTGTCATAACAAAAAATGACACAAATAACATAAGGATTTGAAGTTTGAACAGTAATTTTCGTTTTGCGATCAAAGCAAAAAAAATCCTGTAACTTTTTAATTTAGCACTAATTGCTGTACCTAAGTTTTTACATTTTTCTGTCCATATTTATGTTGCCTTTTGGAAAATATGAGAATTTTGCTGATTGCAAATGCATCTTCTCTATTGTTTCGAGAAATAAAATTTAACGCGCTATTTTATAACTAATATAAATTCATATATTGTCATTCTAGAATCTAGGTTGTATGCAGATTCTATACTAGTTATATTATTATTAATAAATATTTTGATGCGGCAAAATACGTGACACGGAAAGAAAAATAAAGTACCTACCTATGCCCTCTTGTCTGTACTATAATATATAATATTATATTATAATAAAGAGGAAAAGTTTTGTTTGTTTGAATTAAATAGGCTCCGAAACTACTGGACCGATTTTGCTGAAATTTGATACAGATGTAGGGTAGACCACGGGGAAGGATATAGGCTACTTATTATCGCGGAAAAATGTACGGTTTCTGCGAAATTAACTTTTGCACTCACGATGTTGCGGGCAACTAGACAATTTATCTAGTGATAAATAAATAGGTATGGTTGTGTATATCTACATTTTTATAACAGTCCGCGACTGTACGCACACTGTAGGCTACAAATGATTACCTCATGTCATCTCAGATATAACTTAACATGTAATTAAACACATAAAATATTTTAATATTTACTGCGCAGTGCACTAGTGTCAGTTACTGATATTAATTTTACTATTTTCCTGTTTCATTCCACTTCTATCTGCAATCTACATGTCACGAGTTTTTCCTCTGAATGCTTTATATTTTATGGCTTACAGCTAACTAATACAATATGCTTTATGATAATTTACAATGATTATGATATTTTGTCTTTTCTAGGATATGGAAGATTTACATAAAATGAAATGTCTGAAGAAAGTAAAAGATGAAGAGGACGGCAAAGATGATTGGTGCGTCATTGATCACGTCAGCGATTCTCTACTATCCCTGAACCTGACTGCTAGTAGATGGTACAAGGCGTATACTGTTCAAGATGTATATAAGGTATTTTCAAGCTCAATACTCAATACCAACCTAATTATTACGTAATACGTATACCAGTAGGCAAGCCCTAGTTACGAAGTAATAATAATAATAAGTTAACTCCCCACACCGATTTCGGTGACGGTGGCCGGTTTCACTGAAATCAGACCAGTTACGCAGGAGTAATTTTATAGTGCCCAAGTGTGTGCGCAGTACACAAGAGCACTCTCTCTCTCCCTTTACTCTCATAATCCTGTGGGACGGATAACCGACACGACTGGCGAGAGATTAGGCGCTGGTCCGACTTTTAACATACCCATTCGACGCATCTCTTCTTGTGATCTCATCAGGAGATCAGCCTGCATTGTCCTAAGCAAACTTGGAAACAACATTTTTTGTCGTTCCAAATTCCAATGCGGGAATCGAACCCACGACCTCCGAGTCGAGAGCCAATGCACTAACCACTAGACCTCGGAAGCTGTTAGTTACGAAGTAACTATTTATTAATCTGTGGCCCTATCCTGTTTATTAGGTAGATGTTTGGATGAGGGTCTTCAAAATGTAAGTGGTAAGTGAAGCCTATAGGAATGGAGTTATAGGAACCTCACACAACTGACGTCTGACATTGTCTGTTTAGAATTTGAGAGTATTTCATAACAATCATAACAACTTGACGACCTCTGTGGCTCAGAGATTAGGTCATCGGCGCTCAAGCCGGAGCTGAGATCGCCGGTTTGAATTCCGTCAGAGGAAAAAAGTTTTCTGTGTGTGTCGATGTGTGTTAAATATAGCGTGTATAATATTAAAAAAATCTTAAATATATATTTAAGATTTTTTTAATATTATACACGCTATATTAATAATATAGCGTTTATATAATATTCATAGTATAAAATCATTATAATAAAACTTGAGAACTTACTACTTAACTTAAGTTCTCGAAGATGACGTGGTATGAAAGCATCCATAGATATATAATATTATATTGAAAATAACATGGACGATTTCCGTTTCAGATACTGTCGAGGGAAGGATCGGACAGTTACCGATTTGTTGCTGGTAACACAGGAAAAGGTATCTAAGTTAATTGTTAAGACTAGAAAATATGATTTATTCTATTTCTCGAAACTAGAAACTAATGTAGGTACCTAAATATCACAATTAATTGTTATTGTCCAGTGCAAACACAGCATCTATTGATTATACCACGCAAGTGTATGTACTTCGCGTGTGAAAGAGGAGTCAAATTTACTTCCTTCATTGCCATTTCCTCTCGAATATTCTCGGTGCCAATCGTCAAACGAAAACTGAAAAACGCGGCGCACGGCTACGGCCGCGGCCTTTGAATTGTTTACTCGGGAACGGGGAGTTAATAAAATCGCTCTTGTAACGTCACAGTAGGTAGAAAAATATTGGCACGCTTGGTTTTTATACAGACGATGAGACTTGCGTGGTCTAGTCACTTGATATCTGTGAGCACAAAGATGGTCAACGATGTAAACTAACTAAAAATACGGCGGGAAAAGTCGACCTTTTAAAGCCGTCCGACATATTTGCGATTTTTTGACATCGACCTTTAAAAGGAAAACAACAGTCAAGGGGATATGGCTATTTTTATACAATCCGGTTAAAATTGTGTTCGCTTTAATAAAGTAATATTTTAAATCCTGTAAATAATGAAATGAAAATGTGTAAAAACATTAAAAATTCCAGGAGTCTATCCCTACAAATCCGAAGCGCGGGTCAATATAGACATATCATCAGTCACAGCCCTTCGAGACACATACACAGACGAGAATCTGGTGCTGGGAGCCGGGATGACCATCAGCGAGGTCATGGCCACCTTCCAGAGGATAAGGCAGAAGAACTACGACTTTCACTACCTCGACCAGTTCTACAGGCATTTGGAGTTGGTGGCTACAATGCCAGTGAGGAATGTAAGTTAGTTAATGAATAGTTAGTAGATAGGGGTACTTCTGAAATTAGTCATGTTACTATTTCCTGCTGATGATGACGATAATGAATGAACAAACTATCAGGACGATCAAATAGGTGATATAATGACTTGAAGATTCTGCGAGGAAATTAATGAGGTGCCGATCCACCTTCTCGACTGTCCAGCACTTCAACAGAACAGAAACAGGTACCTTGGGCAGCACGAATTCGCACCACAGCCGAAATTCGCAGCACCAACCGCCAACCCCAACCATATCGTTCAGTTTATTACTACTGCTTATTCTGAGAACTTACACATATGATTTAAGAGTAATTCATTCGTCTAAGGGCGGTATTCTTGGTCGATTCTTATTTCTAAGTTTACCTTATAGATGTGCTTAAGGTGATATTTCGATTCACAGTCGTAACTTAAGCATTGTCTTAAGTGTTATTTCATACAAATAAGGCGGACTTATTCGAAAATTCTTAAGTCTTTTCTTAAGCAACGGCCGAAAATTCCGGCCTAAGACTCTAGCATATAGTAAATCTTGATTTTCAGATTGGCACTTTTGGAGGTAATTTGGCGCTGAAGAACTCACACCACGAGTTTCCGTCCGATATTTTTGTACTGCTGGAGACAGTCGAAGCTACTGTAACATTAGGTAAAAGAACTTCGTTGAAGTTGGCACTTAGTAAATAAAATCAACAGTCAAAATTCAAAAGCTATAACTCGATTACGCAAATTATGTAGCCTTTGTTACCCGAACCATTATTACGAACCTATTGACACGTTATTAATTAAAATCGGATGAGTAGTTTAGGCACTATGATAGAACATACAAAGACTGCCAAAATCATTACACTTCCTTTTGGCTTCTCCGTAGTCGGGTAGAAAATAGTTACTTATTAACGTTACTTTTATTGTTAAGTTGACAGTAGTCAGAAGTTTGTTGAAATCCAAATGGAGGAATTCCTGAAAACAGATCTGAAAAACAGGCTTATAGTAAATGTCAAACTACCTCCTTTATCTATGAGCAACATGATACGGACATACAAGGTAAGAAAATATGATTTTTACTTAACAATGTCTAATATTATTGCCCAAACCGTACAAGCCAGTAGGCTCGCATAGCTTCGGCGAGGATTTATCGCCCCCTGCTCTAGTTGCCGCTATGGGATGGAGCAAGGAAGCTTGGGACGCAGGTGCAAAAAGAAGCGGCGGAGCGAGAGCGTGAGGCTTCGTGAGTCGCACCCGATGCGTCGTAGACGACGTGGTCGGCGGCATTTAGCGTACCTAAATGCGCTAAATAGATTACCGTCGTAAAATTGATCCGTAGACGGCATCTGGGGGTTGCCGCCTACTGAAGGATCAGGAGATGTAGGGTTCCCTTATGTCCGGGGAACCCTTAGCTGAGGAAGATGGCAGCATCGCCGTCATTTATAATAAGATGATGCCCGATGAGGCAAAACGTCAGCGGGGTTGTGGTAGTCACAATAGTTCCCATGGCCCCGCCTAAAGCGTGAAAAAGGACATCGGGGGGTTTTAGTTGGTAAACCGGTGCAAAGCACTGCAGAGTCCAACATAACCCTGCGAGCCTCCCCGAGTCGCAAAAGGCTCGCATGGCTGATACACCATAATATCCCATAAAATTGAGGTGAGACCAACATCCTAGTTTTAAGGACATTAGTAATGCACAATGATAATAAATATTTAATATTGTCTTTTGATTCAATAAAGATCCTGTAAAGATAGTGTGATTCCAGATTATGCCAAGAGCTCAAAACGCGCATGCCATAGTCAACGCAGGATTTCGTTTCGTATTAAATTCAGAAAAGGAAGTGTCGTCGGCCATTTTGGTATTCGGCTCCATCAACGAGGAGTTCGTGCGAGCGAAAGAGACAGAGAATATTCTGGAGGGGATGAAGCTATTCACAGATGAGACTCTACAGATTGCTCTGACAAAATTGCAAGAAGAACTAAAACCCGATGATCGACCACCAGAACAATCTCCTGCATGCAGAAAGGCCATTGCATTGGGTTTGTTTTATAAGGTAAAACAAGAAATCACATTTTTTTTCGTTATATCACATACTGCTATGAAATATATTTACGACGCTGTTAAGTTCATTGACTTCGAGCAGCTGATTGTATTGATGTTATTTGGCTAAAGTATTTGATTCCTATTTAAATCACCTGCTTCTGTGGGGTTAATGACCTCGGCGCCTCAGAGAGCGCAATGTACTTATCAGTAGGTTACTATGAATTTCTTTTTTGAAATTTTTAATGCCATCTCGGTGTGAACCGGCCCTTAACGTTTTTACATAAGCTAATAAGTAGATCATATTATTATTATTCCCAAAAATCCGTAATTGATTTTGGACAACCTCAAAAGCTTTGAGAGATTAAATAAAACGATGCGTTATTGATTAGAATTTAAAGACACGGAATAGGTACCTTAAGAGAGCCATATAAATCGTAAGCAGAAATTTTAACTTAGCAGGAGCCAAAAGGATTAGAATATTCATATTGATTATTATGTTAAAATAATTGTCACTTTGATGGTTTTCAGTCAATCCTATCTCTGAGTCCATCCGTAAACCCGCGCTACAGGTCCGGAGGTGAAGATATAGTTAGAGAGATATCGAGAGGCACACAAGTATATGACACGGACAAATCCGTATGGCCGCTCAATCAGCCAGTGCCGAAATTGGAAGCTTTAGCGCAGGTAACATGAACTAGTTGTAAAATCCTACATAAATTATTTAAGTGAAAGTTTGAGCTCACAAGTAACTTTTTTGAGTCAATTTTCGCTTGGGGCAGGCTTTGGCTGGTTCGCCAGGGTTCAGCCATTGCGATGAGCGTATATTATGATCCACTTTTCATCACAGGTTTTTTTTAATTCATTGAAATAATTCGATTTAAAATCCCTTCATTATTGTGCCGGTTGAGTAATCGCAGCAGTTGACGCGCGTTTTCCGGTTTGCTGCACTCAATTCATGAGTACCCACCGTTCAAGCTTTTTCACCTTCCCAATTTGCCTCAAGTTAAAACAGTTTTATCACTAACACCGCAACCTGCAGCTAACTCGGGCGCGTGGTTTGCGATGGATCCACTTCCGCAATAGCCTTCAATTCTTCATTATCAACTTTGGTCTCCGGCCGTCCACGGGGCTTTTTCTGCAGGTCGAAATTTCCAGAACAAAAACGCACTGTTTTCTTTTGCGACACCGCCACCATACACATCATTAATCCTTCGAGCCAATTCTGCAGCACTGGTGCCACGGTGGAACTCGTACTCGAAAATTATACGATATTTCAAGTTTTCTATTTTGTAAACAGAGTGACGCAAAGAAAAAAACCAAAAGAGGAAAAAATAAATGAATTGCGGTTTTCGAAACACAAATGCATGAGTATATAAATTTGAAATTGGAATTCCTAAATCCTAACCAAAGAAGATATTACGACAAAACGCCAATTTCATATGTAAGGACCTAAATAATAAATATATAGGGCTCGAAATTTGAAATTTTGCACACGCATTTCTCATATGACGTAGGCATTCATTAAGGAAAATTCAACCCCAAAGGGGTAAAAAAAGCCGTGGGCAATTAATGCTAGTAATTAATATGTGCTAAAGTAATTTAAACTAAAATGAGAAGAAACCGGGATAAAATCCATAAAATTAGTTGTTTTATTATTTTTCTTTCTAAGCATCGTGTCGTGAGGAAACCCGCACATAGTTGGCCCCAGGCCAGACGTATTCCTCAGTCATTCCTCTGGACTAGGCCGACTATGTTGTGAGAATGCCGTATGTGCTTGGGCAACCATACGACATTTAAAAGCCTACCAACCAGATTTGCAATATGGGGACCCCACTGTAATTTACAATCTAGTGTTATTCCTAGAAATACAGTGGTGTCCACTAAATTCATGAGAAAATGAACTTAGTGGACACCACTGTATTTCTAGGAATAACACTAGATTGTAAATTACAGTGGGGTCCCCATATTGCAAATCTGGTTGGTAGGCTTAGTTCTGCAGCATATGCAGTGAAAAAAATTAGAGAAATTTCCGATGAGGACACAGCGCGGCTAGTTTATTTTAGTTATTTTCATAGTATAATGTCATATGGCATTCTTCTATGGGGAAACGCTGCGGACATTAACACAATATTTGTGCTGCAGAAGCGAGCTATACGTTCTATTTATAAGATGTCATGTTTTGAATCTCTGAGAGATAAGTTTAAAGAAATAGGTATTCTGACCGTCGCTTCTCAATACATTTTGGACAATGTGTTGTATGTCAGAAAGAATTTAAATAACTTTAAAAAGAAAAGCGACAACCATTGTAGGAATACTAGAAATAAGAACAAGTTAGAAATACCGGTGATCAGACTTAGCAAAGTAAGTAAATCGTTTAAAGGTTCATGTATACGCCTTTACAATAGAATCCCAGAAAACGTTCAAAATCTTACCATTAATAAATTTAAAAAAGCTGTTAAAGAACGTTTGTGTGCTAAAGCTTATTATAAAGTCAGTGATTTTATTAACGATTGCACACCTTGGGAATAAGATGGCCCCTGCAAGGCTGCTTTTATATACTTAAGTATGCTCTATGTACTTATGACTTATGTTATATAGATTAAGTTACAACATTGTAATTTTTTTTTTTGAAAAGAACAATTTTCCCACCTTTTTGCTAAAAGGTGGCCCCGTGCGAGTTTCTTACGCCGGTTCTTCTCGCCGGGCTAGTTTCCGAACCGGTGGTAGGCATCATGTAGGACAATTCTATAAGCGTTATTTCATAACCTACATGGAAATAAAAATTTTGAGTTTGAGTGAGTTTGAGTTTAAAAACCAACTAACCCAGGCACTACAGTATTTCACGAGTGGTTACTTCGCTCGGAGAATACTGTATAAATCATCCAATAACGAATGAAAAGGCCAAGTTTTTTATTATTTTTCTTTCTACACAGTGTTCTGGAGAAACCCACTACGCCTGCGACCGTGTCTCCTCGCCAAGGCAAGTTCACCTGGCATTCGTCAAATCCACCATTTGTTTGGGAGAGATATTAGACTTCGATGCAACTGAAGCTTTGGTAAGCCTGATTGATTTAGGCCACAAGGGAAAATGGCGTTGATGGTTGTAATTTTGGATGTTACGATAGCTATTTAGCAAAATCACACCTGATGATGAGTTAATCGAAACCGATCGTGTTTATATTTAATTATTGTAAAAATCTAAATAAAGTGGAAAAGTGTGTATAAAAAGTTGTGTTATATTCTTATTTAGCAAAAAAATATTAGTGGACAATTTACGGATCGAGATCATATTCGCCAGTTACAAGGGACAATCGACCTGAGTATTTGATATAATTTCCAGCTTGATACCTCCACGCGTTCCTGAGAAAAAGGGTCTTGACAGACGGACAACAAAGTGATCCTATAAGGGTTCCATTTTTCCTTTCGAGGCACGGAACCCTAAAAACAATCCATTGCACAATCCTCAGATTAACAATAAGTAGTGTAGTAAAGGCGTTTAAGGAGGAGACATAATATAATATCGTTCCTTATTCTCTTTACTCTTAACGACAGATGCTAATGGGAAAGAAATAAGTAGGTACAAACAGTATATAGGTATACTTAATAGTCACAATATGCAATTTTTTCTATAATCTAGGTTTTCATTGTTTTGTTTAAACAATTCGTACACAAATGACCTTCGTATTGCTACCAATTTAAGATGTTACTTATTTACATTGCAATAAAGTCGTAATTCGTCGTGATATTAACATTACAACCAAAATAACAACTGAAGTACCAATTGTATTTTGACGACTGTTATGTTCCATTATCATACCTTCCAACGCTCTCTTTCTCTTTCAGAAATTATCAGGAGTAGTTGCTTTTTTGACGGCGAAAGACATTCCCGGCGCGAACAGTTTCACACCAAAAGACGTGCCCTGGCAGGAACACACTGAAGAGATCCTCGCTTCCAAGACAATATCGTACCATGGCCAGCCGGTTGGTGTGATTGCGGCTGTGACGCATAAACTGGCCCTGAAAGCGGCTGGTCTGGTGAAAGTTAAATACAAGAAGTACGATAAAAAACCTGTGCTGGACATACAATCAGCACTGAATGCCCCAGATAAGGAAAAGAGGGTAAGTTTTCAAGACAAATTAATACTACAAGAACGAAATATTCAAATAATGCAGTTAAGTAGGAAGTTATAAAAATATCCACTTTCTAGAGTGTAGATTATTACCTAATTTAATATTATTTTACTGATATAGTGTAGGTAATATAAAAATGCCGAAGTATGAATGACGCGAAAGAAGTTTTATGTAATCAAAGAAACTCTGTAGTCTTCGATTCGATCTACTCCTAAAACGGGAGAAGTGTACCTAATTGTGTGTGTAATACACTAATATCTATTCTGTGGTAATACGTACCTAGTGTACTCGGTAGCTATGTAAAAAATATTAGAAACAATTCTTTCAGATACGCGAAGACGCGAACGTGAAAGCAACGGAACGGGGCAATGACGTCACACACGTCATCAAAGGCACCTTCTTCGTGGGTGACCAGTACCACTACACGATGGAGACACAGAGCTGCGTCGCCACGCACACAGCGCGCGGGCTGCGGCTGCGGTCAGCGACGCAGTGGATGGACTTGGTGCACGTGGCTGCGGCGCAGGCGATTGGACTGCCGATTCATCGGTGAATTAAGATTTATAGCTAGTCAATATGTCTATTATATTGCTTTTACGTAGGATAGCCAAATTTCGACTGGAGAGACAAACCGACCAAGACTTACAGAAAACCGGGGTTAAAAAGCGCTTGGTTTGTGTGTTATCTAATACGTGAATTTCCAGGAGCCAACACTATTACGCCTTTACACACGTTACAACTACACCTTAAAAATAACGAAATAATTATTTTATTATTTTTTAGTCTAGAAGTAGAAGTACCTCGCATCGGTGGCGGTTACGGCGGCAAGGCGTCGCGGTCCGCGCAGATAGCGTGCGCGTGCGCAGTGGCGGCGTACGCGCTGAAACGAGACGCCGCTATCGTGCTGCCTCTGTCTGATAACATGGAGATCGTGGGCAAGAGACAGGCCTGTTATACCAAGTTTGAGGTAAGGTACTACACGTCGTGATAAAGGTTACCGATGTGGATTGGGATTATGGAAAGCTTAATAATATTTTGTCTGACTATTTTTTAGCCTCGTGGCTATAAAATTGAAGTAGTCGACAGAATTTGTATCTGATAATTGTAGTAATTACGAAGCTAGCAAGGCCTAGCAAGGCAAGCTACCTAGAAGTAGATTTTAGAGCCAATAGGATTAATAATAATAATATAATAAGTATTCCTATTAAATTAAACGTTTACAGGTTGGAGTCAACGACGAAGGTGTTATCCAGTATTTGGACATAGTATATTACTCCGACTGTGGATGCTCCTACAACGACACATCTGGTCTAGATGTAGCTGGTACCATGACTAACCTCTACTGCAGCAAACGATGGACAATTAAAGGCTACAGTGTGCTAACTGACAAAGCAAGTAACACTTGGTGTCGCGCACCAGGTAAGGTTTTTAAGTTAAATCTACTAAGCGGTAGGAAAGAAAGTATAGTAGTAAAATCAGTACCTAGTAAATTTTACTGAAATAATGATGGTGATATAGCTTTAATATAAATAGAATATTAGGGAGAAGTTCACTAATGTTGTGTTTTTTTTTCAGCAACTACTGAAGCTACTGCAATAGTAGAACACATAATGGAAAGGATAGCACATGCGACTAAAAAAGATCCCATAGACGTAAGAATATCTAATATAGCTCCAGAGCATAACTCTATAAAAGACATGATAGATACGTTGAAAATTGACTCCAAGTTTGACGAAAGAAAAGCAAGTATTGACAAATTCAATTCCGAAAACGCCTGGGTGAAAAGATCCTTGAAAATGTCACTGATGTCCTTCCCAATATCGTATTCAGGCAATTTTTCTGTAACTATTTCTGTGTATCACGCTGATGGGACAATTATAATATCCCACGGTGGGATCGAAATGGGACAAGGAATCAACACAAAAGTCGCCCAAGTCTGTGCCTATGTACTAAAAGTACCTCTAGAGATGATTACAGTGAGAGGGTCTGATAGTTTTACGTCGCCTAATGCAATGGCGAGTAACGGCAGTATTACTAGTGAATCCGTTGCCTTTGCAACAGTCAAGGCAAGTAAAGAACTCTTGGAAAGATTGGAACCAGTCAGAGCAGAATTGTACGAGCCACAGTGGATTGATGTGGTCAAAAAAGCATATGACAAAGGCATGTATGATAAACAGTATTCAGCAATTAATATTTAAAATGAGCTCTAGAAATAATGATTAAAATAACATAAGTATATTGATTTTAAATTATTACTTATAAGTTCCATTGCCAAACCGTTAACATCATCAGTTTATCATGGTGCTAAACAGCAAAAATTAATCAGAAAATTAGATGATTATTAGAGAATTCTAGAGATCATGCTAGAGTATTCCCCGAAGACGCATAATTTTATCAAAAATATTGTTTGCATGTTTTACAAACTGATGTACTTAGCGTGTACGATTTCGTGGCGTAACCGTCGGTTCATTAGGTGCTAATGTAGATTTAGCATTAGACACTAACTTTCTCATCATCATCAGGAATAAATCTACAAGTGAACGCCATGACGTCACCACTGGACAACCTCGTCGGCTACTCGATATACGGCGCGTGCGTTGCCGAACTCGAGTTACACGCTCTAGAGGGGGCCACGCAGTTACTGCGGGTAGACCTGGTGCAAGATACAGGGAGAAGTATGAGCCCCGCGCTCGACGTTGGCCAGGTACATACACTAGAGGAGGTTAGTGCATCTAAGCTTGAGCTGCTCGCACTAAAGAAGACCTAGAGGCTACATAAATAAGGCAGACTTTTCCTGTTTCCACCGCCACCAAATATTGTAACCACCGTAAATGTGTATAAGGATAATGACTAGCTTGATGACTCGACAAAAGTACATAACTAGTAGCTACTCCCAGCCAGCTGTACTTAATATCTTAGGTTCTAACCTAGAACGTTTCGTACCTATAGCAATTTCTTGCCAACAAACAAATTTGAACAATTTTATTGCGCTCCAAACACTCCAATCTATACCTGTGGTTTGAGTCTCGGCGTAGTTTAGTAACTGCTGCTTTTTATACAAAAACAACAATTTCCAGATCGAAGGCGCCTTCATCATGGGTCTGGGGCTTTGGACTAGCGAGCGTCTGGTGTACGATCCTTCAGGGAAGCTCCTCACGAACAACACCTGGACATATAAGCCGCCAGGGTCTAATGATATTCCCGTGGACTTCAGGGTTTATTTTAGAAGGAACGAGGTGGACAATGTTGGGGTGTTGCGTTCGAAAGGTGATTTATATAATATATAATTTAGTTGAAAAGGGCAATGCCGATGTTTAGAAGATTCAGCCATTTCGTATTCGCGCGAGCGAATCAAACCTTGATTTTTGGTTTTAGATTAGTGATTTGGACTGAGATCACCACACAATCGGGCGCGTATACAAACGTTTATTTTACACAACTAAACTACAATATGACATACTTTTTATCAGTAAGGATATAGGGGAGTCTAGCGAGGTTAGGATTTCAATCCATAAAGAATCAAACTTTTTATGGCCATTCTTCTTCAAAGTCAGTATTGACAGAAATATTAAACACTAAAAGACACAAAAAAGACATAAAAATATCATCCTGATACTATCAAATAGTTATACAAATAGACCACATACATACAGGATTTATTTTCGCAAACTCTGAAACCTGGCTAGGGAATTATGAATTTACTTTTTAAAAATCTTACAATGCAGATAAAATAATTACATTAAAATATCATCAGTTAAATATTATTTTAGTTGGAACTAGTTATTTAATATTATATATCTATGCTTGGAACTAAAACAGAATACCTAAGTAAGTACATCACCATTAGATTTTTGGCAAATCAATATCTCCAAGATTCAATCCAACACTCTTCTCGTTTCTCTCTCTTACGTCTTTGGGCAATATTTGTCGCTTACCATCAAGTAATTTGTCTCGTTAGTCTGTCTCTATCTTAAGTCCCTTTTATGTTGTAGCGACTGGAGAACCAGCTCTGGTGTTGTCTGTGGTAGTGGCGCACGCCATACATGATGCTGTGGCAGAGATCAGGAAGGAGTTCGGATATAACGACGCAGAGTGGGTTGCTCTAGGTGGGTAAATATGTCAGAAGAATATACCGAATTAAGTAGAGTAAGCAGATAAGTTGCTTCTAAAAATACTTAACAATAAATTATATCCATATTATATTACTATACTAACTGTCCCGACAGACGTTCTGTTTTAATTATCAACTGGAATAAATGAATAAATACCTACATACATCTACAACCTACAGGGGATGTATGAGAGTGTACACAAATTATAAGAGCTATGGGACCTTGAAAATGAATGAATGAAGAATGTTGAAAATTGATAATTGTTATATTTTTAATGCCAAATCGCAAAAAAAAAATGTTTTGATGATGTTTATGTATTATTTTATATATATATATAAATATTTATTTTCAGATACACCATGTACAGTCGAGCACATAATGAAGGCTATCTCGCCCAGAGTCGAGTCTTACAAACTACATTAACGTACTGTATTAAAATATTACGAATCTAAACATATTATTTTCTTTATACACCAGCTATGAATATAATTATAATATAAATACGTAGGTAAACAATGCCTGTAATAAAATTAATCGCCTTAAAACAGTCTCCGTGGTCTATTGGTTAGAGCATTGACTCTCGATTCGGAAGTCGTGGTTTCGATTCCCGCGTTGGAACAACAAAAAATGTAGTTTCCAACTTAGGTTAGAACAATGCAGGCTGATCACCTGATTGACAGATAAAGATGATCCATGCGTCGGATGGGCGTGTAAAAACTCGGACCTGCGTCTGATCTCTCGTCAGTCGTGTCGGTTATTAGTCCCACTGGATTATGAGAGTAAAGGAATAGAGAGTGCTCTTGGGTAGGTACTGCGCACACAGTGGGCACTATAAAATTACTCCTGCGTAACTGGCCTGGTTTGAATGAAACTGGCCACCGTCACCGAAATCGGTGTGGGAAGTTATTACTAATTGCC
This sequence comes from Glaucopsyche alexis, assembly GCA_905404095.1. Lineage (NCBI taxonomy): Eukaryota > Metazoa > Arthropoda > Insecta > Lepidoptera > Lycaenidae > Glaucopsyche > Glaucopsyche alexis. The sequence continues at coordinate 3,422,221 of FR990060.1, forward strand.
TTAAAAATAGTATTCTTAACTTAGATCTTAGTGTTAACCTCTTGAGGCTCAGTGGTTAGAGCGTTGGCGCTCAAGCCAGATGTCAATTTCCGCTGAAGGAACAAAAAGTTTTCTATGTTCCTGCGCTATGGATATTGGATATGTATTAAACATGTTGCATCTATATTATTAAGAGGAAAGTTTGTGTTTGTTTGCATTGAATAGGCTACGAAGGCTCCGATTTTGATGAAATTTGGTACAGATATAGAGTAGAGTGTAGACCACGGTGAAGGACTTCCCGTGGACAAAGGGTTTTTTATTGCGGCAAAATGTACGGTTCACGAAGTCGCGGGCAACATGAAACATCTAGTTACATAATAATAGTAGATTATGCACCAAGGGGATAAAGCAGTGTCTTACGTCACGGGTAGCATATTGGACCCTGAGCATAACGAGGGACTTTAGAGTTAAAACTTAACTCCCGAGTGAAGCGAGGGAGTTATGTGGAGTCCTGAGTAAAGCGAGGGGTTCAAGCTGCCCAACACGAAGACAGGCTTTATCCCAGAGGTGCATACTCTACTTTTCATACATACTGCGAGGCAATAAAAACCCAGGGCTACAAAAATATAACATTTATTTTGTTAAAAATTTATATTGATATTGGACACATTTGTCCAGTTATGGAGGGACAGAGTAATATTTTTATTAGGAACATTTATGGAAGTTGTGGTGGAGTTTATTTGAGCAGTACTTAGATTCAGGAACTTGTGACTGACGATTTTGACACTTGAGAATATTAAAATTATAGGTGGCCAGTTCGATTTTCGAATAAACTCTCAACAATAACATAATATTATTATTGAAAACTCTATGATAGATACGTATCTATTAGGAATTTTCATACGAATTTTAACGTTCCAAATTCAAATCACTTTAATCCCTTGGGAGTTTCATACAACATTATCTCCCTTGGGAGTCAATGACATGCTTTACGTTGAGATTGCGTGATATATAACCGATACATTGTCGAGCAGGCAGGATGAAATAGTAGATTATGCACCAAGGGGATAAAGCAGTGTCTTAGTCACGGGCAGCATATTGGATCCTGAGCGTAACAAGCGACTCTAGAGTTAACTCCCGAGCGTAGCGAGGGAGTCAAAACTTAATTCCCGAGTGAAGCGAGGGAGTTATATAGAGTCCTGAGTGAAGCGAGGGGTTCAAGCTGCCCAAGACGAAGACAGGCTTTATCCCAGAGGTGCATACTCTACTTTTCATACCTACTGCGAGGCAATAAAAACCCAGGGCTACATAAATAAAACATTTATTTTGTTAAAAGTTAATATTGATATTGAACACATTTGTCCAGTTATGGAGGGACAGAGTAATATTTTTATTAGGGAGAATGTTAAAACACGGAACTGTTAAAATAACGTAGTAGGTACCTATTTTACTTTCTGAAAATAGCACCAAACACTGGCTTATGCTTTGAATTTTTTGAATCGCATTTTTCTTTTGTTATAGGTGGCCAGTTCGATTTTCGAATAAACTCTCAGCAATACCATATTATTATTGAAAAACTCTATGATAGATACGTATCTATTAGAAGTTTTCATACGAATTTTAACATTCCAAATTCAAATCACTTTAATCCCTTGGGAGTTTCATACAACATTATCTCCCTTGGGAGTCAATGACTTGCTTTACGTTGAGATTGCGTGATATATAATCAGACATTGTCGAGCAGGTGGTATGAAAAATAAATTGTGTCATCGTAAAATTGTAAACACCGTTAGATAATAATAGATTGTAAAATAACTAACGAGATTGTAAAAATATGTCGAAAGATTCAAAACTATATATTTAATGTCTTATATAATAATTTCTAACGAAAAATAATGTGTTAAATTATAGGCAGCATGTTCGCGTCCGAAGTCTATCAACATTTTACAATTTCACTGGTTATATTGGTTTTTACAATTTACGGTGACATATGTATAGTATAATAGTGTTAAAATATACTTCCCGCTATCTGGTACCCGTAACAGAAGTTCCTTACTTACCTCGGATACTTACCACGGGGACAGATTGATGTGGTGTGAAGCGGCCAAAGATATTATATTATTATAAGCTTTTATTTAACTTGCAATGTATGTCTTTTGTTTATGTCGTTGTATATGTCACCGTAAAATTGTAAAAACCGTTAGATTGTAAAATAACTAACAAGATTGTAAAAATATGTCGAAAGATTAAAAACTAGGTATATATTTAGAATCTAACGAAAAATAATGTGTTAAATTATAGGCAGAATATTCGCGTCGGAAGTCTATGAACATTTTACAATTTCACTAGTTTTATTACAATCTAACGGTTTTTAAAATTTTACGGTGACATATATAAAGTATATTTGTTAGTATTTTAAAGAAACATTCCAGTATTCAATATAATTTATTGTAATAATTATATACCTAATTACACAAAACATTACATTCTACTATGTACAGGGTCACTCCATCCCGGGCGGTAGCGGCTCGAGCGGGTTCGATCCCGGCGGGGGGTACTCCTGGAAACAACATTACATCTGTTATTATTCATTATACAGGGTGTTTATTCAGTCAGTAACCAAACTTTCAAGAGTGAATATACTCTTGAATACAAGAAACTTTTACTATGGTATCAACTTTCCCACTTAAAAAAATCTGCTGTTTCCTACACCTCCCACGTCACTCTACTATAACGTCACACTGTACCTGGGCGGCTCGCAGGTGCGAGGATAGCAGCGCGAGCGCGACGGCGGCGCGCGGTCTGAGCCGCTCGCACACCTTCACCCAGCCCTCCCATGTCACTCTACTATAACGTCACACTGTACCTGGGCGGCTCGCAGGTGCGAGGATAGCAGCGCGACGGCGGCGCGCGGTCAGAGCCGCTCGCACACCTTCACCCAGCCCTCCCACGTCACTCTACTGTAACGTCACACTGTACCTGGGCGGCTCGCAGGTGCGAGGGCAGCAGGGCGCTCGCGTGCGGCGGCAGCAGCGCGAGCGCGACGGCGGCGCGCGGTCCAAGCCGCTCGCACACCTTCACCCAGCCCTCCCACGTCACTCTACTGTAACGTCACACTGTACCTGGGCGGCTCGCAGGTGCGAGGGCAGCAGGGCGCTCGCGTGCGGCGGCAGCAGCGCGAGCGCGACGGCGGCGCGCGGTCCAAGCCGCTCGCACACCTTCACCCAGCCCTCCCACGTCACTCTACTGTAACGTCACACTGTACCTGGGCGGCTCGCAGGTGCGAGGGCAGCAGGGCGCTCGCGTGCGGCGGCAGCAGCGCGAGCGCGACGGCGGCGCGCGGTCCAAGCCGCTCGCACACCTTCACCCAGCCCTCCCAGGCCACTTTGTTGTTCCACACCTATCCAAATATAATAGTTAATAAATTTTAAAATATTACGATAGTAAACATAAGCTCTAAATGTCATACACTATGTAAAAGAGCATAATGTAGCCTTTTTAAGCCAGTTTTATTTATTTGGTGGTTTGTTTAAATTTTCTTTTATTTAATGCTTAACTTATTTTAAATAAAAGATCAATAAATAATTTTTAGGTTTCAATTTTGCTTAAATTAAGTAAACTAAACTTTTGTTATAACGAGGATAGTTGAAAACATTTTCAGTATTTTATTATGAACCAAACGGGTCACCCACTTATGGAAAAAGACATTATATACGTCTACGGATGCCAGCAGTCAATGCCCACCGCGCGAGCCCTACCTCCTTCTCCACCAGCAGCTGCAGCACGTTGAGCGCGAGCGGCGCCAGCGCGGGGTGCAGGGTCAGCGCCTGCAGCACGGACCGCATCATCAGCACTGGGATCTCCGGCTCCGAGCCCAGCCGCTGCAGCACCGCGGAGAGTACCTGACGAGTGTGGTGGGAGACGTCAGCATAAAATAGTGATGAGATCTCATCCTACTAATCCTACTAATATTATAAACGTGAAAGTTTGTGAGGATGGATGTTTGTTGCTTCTTCACACAAAAACTACGGAACGGATTTTGATGAAATTTGGTATGGTAGTAGTTTAGGCTCTGGATTAAAACATAGACTACTTTTTATCCCAGGAAAGTACAGTGTTCCCGAGGATACTGTATTTACGGGTATGTGCTAGTCAAATATAAACTAGTGGTAATCGTGAGAAATCACTACAAATTCGGTAGATGACTACATGAAAAATATTGAGTTAAATAATAATAATTTCTATGGATACTTCCACACTACGCCAATCTGGTCCCGTAGTAAGTTCTCGAAGAACTTGAGTTACGCACGGGTACCAGACAACGGAAATATATTTAATACTTTTATACTATACGCACATAATATTTAAACATTTAAATATTTATTAAAACGTTTTAATATTTTGATTATAATATACAGATATTTAATACACATCCATGACCCAGAAACAAAACTTATTTGTTCCTTTGACGGGATTCCAACCTCCGGCTAGAGCACAACAATTTTAACGCAACAATTCCGCAATATTGAGATACCTATTTAATAATTTAATAATTTATTCAGTAAATATACAATATGGTAAATTACAGGTAGGTCGTAGGTAGTAGGTAACAGTTTATACTTAATCTACATAAAGTTAACAATAGCGCCTGAACTAGGATAAACCTGTGTTTCAGGCAAAAACTAGTGCAAAAAAAATTATAATACAAACTTTTAGCTTAGAATAAATAAATAAAATGTAGGATTTATTTTGATATACAATAAAATATAGTATCTGGGGGCACGGCAGTGCCCCCTCCAAGTCGAGCGCGAAGCAAACACTGCCGTACCATCCTTTACTGGAACCATTTCGCCGCATTTTCAGGCCCCTATTTGAGAACCTCTGGATAAGACCAGAACGCAGAAATTTTCGTCATCCAATAAGCTATAATCACGTACTTAAAATCCAAAATTTCAAGTCTGTAGGTCATTTAGTTCCGAAGTTAAGCGAAAGCAAAGTTTCGCATTTTCGACACTCACTCACTCACTCACTCACTCACTCACTCATGATCATCAAAATAGAACTAGTACTTCCCATAAACTTAGAGAGCTGAAATTTGGTACAGAGTTGGGGTTTAATGGCCACATAAAGGGAAAACTATAAAAACTAGGATAATCGATCTGGGGGCACGGCAGTGCCCCTGCCAAGTCGAGCGCGAAGCAAACACTGCCGTACCATTCTTTACTGGAACCATTTCGCCGCATTTTCAGGCCCCTATTTGAGAACCTCTAGATAAGACCAGAACGTCGATCTGGGGGCACGGCAGTGCCCCCGCTAAGTCGAGCGCGAAGTAAACACTGCCGTACCATTCTTTACTGAACCATTTCGCCGCATTTTCAGGCCCCTATTTGAGAACCTCTAGATAAGACCAGAACGTCGATCTGGGGGCACGGCAGTGCCCCCGCCAAGTCGAGCACGAAGCAAACACTGCCGTACCATTCTTTACTAGAATCATTTTGCCGCATTTTCAGGCCCCTTTATTCTACTCGAACTTTATTCTACTCGAACATTACACAAATTAAATAAACAAATTACACTAAAATCTAGGGAAATAAATCAATATGCCCACGTTTCTACAAAAAGAAGTGAAATCCCACCAAAAACATTCTGTAAAAAACTAGCCAAGTCTCGATGGAGCTGCTTGTTTATCTCTAAAAAGTAATGAAATCTAGACAAAATCGTGCCAAGTCTAAGGTTCCTTACTGCGGTTTCTTTATTATTATAGTTAATGTTGTGTGACTTGGCCGTTGAAGGGCACACAAGGGTACAAAAGGGGCTCCATGACACCATTGCTCCAATACGTGTGTTGTACAATCAACAACAGCCTAAAATGAGACACTAGCGTCCAATTACCAATACCATTATGGGTTATTATCTCGCTTAACAAACATAGGTAGTTACAAATGTAAACAAAATTGACTTGTACCCACTAAAGTATAAAGAATGTTCAACGGCCAAGTCACTCAACATTAACTATAATAATAAAGAAACCGCAGTAAGGAACCTTAGACTTGGCACGATTTTGTCTAGATTTCATTACTTTTTAGAGATAAACAAGCAGCTCCATCGAGACTTGGCTAGTTTTTTACAGAATGTTTTTGGTGGGATACAATTTAACTTATAAATTACATATAATTATTTCTACAATAACACTATTTTAAGACTATTAACAAGTTTTCTGTTTCCTCATACGTCAATTTTTGAAGTGAGTTCTTTAGGTTCATTTTACAATGGTAATAGTTAAGGGCGTATATTTTGAATAAAGCATGAATTCTATTGTAAAGAAGCGGGCCTAAAAATATATAAAATTTTGCAGTAAAAGCATGTTTTGTATCTGCTTTCAATGGACAGACGATATCTTTCCGTCTTTTATTGATGAAATCCGAGCAATAGGGTAGAGATGTGTGCTGTTTTAAAACTACATACAATATGAATAATTGACGAACGGTTAGTACTTTAAATGAATCATAAAGCAGGTTAGTTGGGAAAAGGAATGGACGGAAGTTACATACTTTGATGATTGCTCTCTGTGCTCTTTCAACGGTTAATGATAGTGTTTTACCCACTCCTCCCCAAGATGTAATACAGTAAGTTAATATAGATTGACATAAAGCAAAATAAACTTGCCTTATTAGCTGTTTGTCTATTATATGACGAAGCTTTTTGAAAATAAACATCAGCTTACGCATCTTATCACATAGTGCATCAATGTGATGTTTAAAAGACAGATTTTCATCTAAAATTATTCCTAAATACTTTATTTTGTTTAATATTCCAATGTTAGGGCATATTGTGCATTCGCTACTAGTGGAGGGAGTTGTGCAGTAGTGGGCATACAGTGTGTGGTTGGTAGGAGCTAAGGTGGATTTGCGCATTGAGAACTTTATATATTTCGTTTTTTCTGCATTCAATGTTAATAAATGAGTCCGAAGCCATACGTTTACTATGTTAAACCCGTGTTGCGCATACTTGAATACTTCATTATATGAGTTAGCTGAAAAAATAAGTGCAGTATCATCAGCGTATGATATGGTTATACCGTGGTCTAGGGTTAGTTCACACAGATCGTTTATGTATATTAGGAACAATGTTGGCCCTAAAATACTTCCTTGTGGGACACCATATTGTGTATTATTTACATATGAGCTAAACGCATTTCCAATCTTTACACATTGAGTGCGCTCTTCTAAGTAACTTTGAAATAATTTTAGTTGGTTACCTCTTATTCCTATGCATTTAAGTTTGTGCAAGAGGATTTCGGTTGACACTGTATCAAACGCTTTGGCAAGGTCAAGGAATATTCCAATTACATGATTACCTTTATCAAGTTCTTGGGCGATATGATTTGTCAAATTGTGCACAGCATCAGCGGTTGATAATTTTGATCTAAATCCGAATTGGTTATTAGATAATAACGATTTCTTTTCTAAAAAGTTGACCAACCTGATGTTAATGACTTTTTCTAATATCTTTGATATGGATGGTAATATTGAGATTGGTCGGTAATTTGAAACTTCCTGTTTGTCACCAGATTTATAGATCGGTACAACTACAGCTTTTTTCAAACATTTGGGGAAATATCCTTCAGATAAGCATTTCTGAAAGATGTATGTTAAAGGTGGAATCAAAATACTTCTACATTTTTTTATTATTTTACAAGAGATTCCATCCCATCCAACCGCACAATCGTCTCTTAAGCTCAGAATTATCCTTTCTACCTCAGCTTCATCAGTTTCTAAGAGTGAGAAAGACGTTATGTTAGAGCTGCACGTCAACTGGGAATATGATTGGCCGCGTTGACTATACGCTTTTGATGCTAGGCGGGATCCAATATTTACAAAGTATTTATTTACAATATTTAAAGATTCTAATTCTGACGGATGAATTTTTAGCAAACTTGAGGATGATTCATGTTGCTTTGTAGCGTATGATATGTCTTTCATATATTTCCAAATAAGCTTACTATTATTTCCAGCGCGTTCCAAACGGTTTTTTTCGTAATTATTTTTAATATTTCTTAGTAAGTTATTACAAACATTTCGATATCTTTTGTATGTTATTTGCAACATAATACTTTTAGGGTTAGCTCTAGATTTCATATGTAATTTATCCCTGTGTCTTATACAGCGTAGAAGACCGGGTGTAATCCAAGGCTTAATATTAAAATTTTTACTGTTACAGCGAGAGTGTAATGTATTTTTCTGAATTGCATTTTGTACCTTTTGTATCACGTACATCATACAAAACTCTGTGTCGGCAGAACTATAAATTGGAGTAGTCTATATTGCATAAATCTTCCTCAAGTTTATTTATATTTAATTTAGAAATTACACGTTTAATATTTAGCCTAGGTAATCAGCAATTCAATGTTAGTAGGACAGCATTATGATCTATTATAGCCGAGTTTGAAATTAGAGTTAATGACTGATAATTTGATTTAAGCATTACGTGGTCGAAGCAGGATCCACTTTGGTGAGTAGGGAGCCTGTGAGCGGGAAGCCGTGATAAGCACACAAGTTAATGTAGTCCAAAGCATCTACATCAGTGCTTCCTGGAAGGATATTTATATTAATATCTCCAATCAAAACGATGTTTTGGTTGTAATTATTTCGAGTCATGTACATATTGTAGCCCGTCAGCATCGGTGTGTTATACTGCTTAGCTAGCCAACATTCAGTTAAAACAATGACGTCACATGTTAAGTCCAATCTTTGTTGAAAAATATTTAATTCGCTAAAGTTCTTATATATACTGCGAATGTTTTGTGTTAAGATGGTTAGCGGGTTAGTAAAGCCAGAAAGATAACGTTTGCAATTTTCAGCTTCACATACTTTTGATTCAGATACATTGAAATCATCTATTTCTTGTATTATATTATTCATAATTACAGACTTAATATAATATGCAATAAATGTACAGAAAGAAATGTAGAATATAAAAGAAAAGAATACAATAAGAGGTCGAAAAATAACCTAAGGTGTGGCGCTCTTAGGCGCCTTCAAAGTCAACCGAATTTATGTACCTTTTTTCAGACATTACTTTAGCAGGACAGTCAGCGGAACCCGTACTGTGATTGCACGGTTTTTTGAAGCGCAGGCACGTTGCGCACTTTGGATCTAGTTATTTTTTGGGGCACTCTTTTATTGAGTGCCCTTGCTCACCACAATGACTGCATGCAGTTGGTCTCCCGACAGGTCTTCGCTGCATGGCCATACTGTTGACACTTGAAGCATCGCGTTACAATAGTGAAATCCTTTACAGGGCACGACGACCAGTTCACAAAAACTCGGCCATTAGAGATAAGGACTTTGCGTATGGTAGCCGGTACTTCAAGGATGAAGTTGCAGGTCTCTGCGTCTCTTTTGCCTGACTTGTGGCTTAGCCTACTGGACCTGAGAAAAGTTTCGACATCCAGGTCCTTTATTTTTTCGGCTAGATTTTGGTTGTACATACACATAAGTACTTCTCTTTCCGTCATGGACGAGGGCACCCCAATAACAACGATTCTGGGCTTGCGCTTACGGGGCTCATCGACAGTTAGACCTGCATCACTGATAAGTGGAGATTGCTTGATTTTTTCGATATCTTCTTTGGACTCCGTGCTTATTACAACACCACCGTTTCTTGTCTTCCGTAGGGCCCGCACATGGAGCTTTAGTTGTTCAGGGCATATAATTTTTTGTACCAAGGATTTAGTGTCAGAACTGGTTTTTTGTTTGTCGCTGGGATATATCGCTACTGAGCTTAAGTTAGAGGGCTGAATATAATTATTACCTTTCTTCACCATATCCGCAAATGAAAACCCTGTGGCTGTTTTGGGTGGTTCTTTTAGCATCGCTTTTATGTCTTGCAGGTCTTGATCCAGATCTTGTTGGTCACGGAGAACACGAAGAGAACATTGGGCTTGGATGGTCTTCTGCTTGACGGACTGATAAAGTATGGCCATCTGTCCAGCACCGTGGCTGACTTTTCTGCACATGGAGTTGATGCGTAGTTTTTGGTCTGAGTTCAATTTTCCTTCGGCCGCAATAGAGCATATTTCGCTTAAGCTCTGGTCTATGGTGGACAACCAGTTCTGGATTTCCGGTGTGCTAAGAATTTCAATCGCATCTTGCCCAGAACTGTGAGCTGTAGGTGCGGGTGTAGATGGTGGGGTTCGGCCCGTTCTGCTGCTACGGTTGAAAGGACTGTCCATCATTTTGCTTAACTTATTATTTTTTCACTTATTCACTTATTAATACACTGTACATAGTTGTTAATTATATTATGTTAAAATTGTCACAGCAGTAACGAGGTCACAAGTCAGCGCATTAAAGTTTGTATATTTTTGTTAATATTAAATCACGACACGTCTGCTCTCAATAGATTCTCGAAAATTTAATAAGTACTTGATAAATGCAAAAAAAATATATGATTTTATTTTATGTTTTGGCATACATCTAAAAAATACAAGAATGTTTCAATTTTTTTTTGCTTTATAAGTAAAAAACCTACATCATGATTATAGTTTATTTACAGGAAGTACATAAACATTCACTACGTTAATTATAAACTTAAACGCAATAATTTCAGATATATTATCGATATGTTCCTGTAACTATATATATTAATACAAGTTACACAACGTAAGTTATTAGTACAAGTTAAGCAACGCGTGACGTCATAATATCTCGGGCGACTTTTGTATGGAGCGTTTACACGAGACATACACAAATACAAAATTTTTAATATACCGTCTTTCGTCTGAGAACATAATAGGTTGGGGAAAAAGTCTTTTCGCATTATAGTATGTATGAACTTGTCATAAAATATCTTGGGCCAATTGTATCTGGCTGATTTTGGTATCATTAAAAAGTTTTAATTTTACAGAAGACAATTCCAAATTCAAATTAGGTATTATTATTGTTAAAATGAGTGATTCTTATGAAGAATTTCGATACATTTTAAAATTTTATTACAAAAAAGGTAAAAATGCAACACAAGCCGCGAAAAAAATTTGTGATGTTTATGGACCTAATGCAGTATCTGTGAGAGTAGCGCAAATTTGGTTTAAGCGTTTTCAATCCGGAAATTTTGATATCAAAGATGCACGTCGCTCTGGTCGCCCTGTTACGGACAAAACTGTTGCCATTTTTGAAAAAGTGGAGCAAGATCGGCATATTAGTAGTTACGATGTAGCTGAAGAACTGGGGATTGACCACAAAACGGTTTTGGCGCATTTGAAAAAAGCTGGGTACACAAAAAAGCTCGATATTTGGGTGCCTCATGAGCTCACTGAAAGAAACCTAATGAACCGTGTACTCATTTGTGATTCTTTATTACGACGTAATGAAACCGAACCATTTTTGAAGAAGCTGATAACTGGTGATGAAAAGTGGATCACGTACGACAAGAACGTGCGAAAAAGATCGTGGTCAAAGGCGGTCAGGCTTCACAGACTGGCGAAACCCGGGTTAACTCGCAACAAGGTGATGCTGTGTGTGTGGTGGGATTGGAAGGGCATTATTCATTATGAGCTGTTACCGCCAGGCAGGACCATCAATTCTGAACTGTACTGCGAACAACTGATGAGATTAAAGCAAGAAGTAGAGAGAAAGCGGCCGGAATTAATCAACAGAAGGGGTGTGGTTTTTCACCATGATAACGCTAGACCTCACACATCTTTAGCCACTCAGAAAAAATTACGGGAGTTTGGCTGGGAGGTGTTAATGCATCCGCCGTATAGTCCTGACCTTGCACCTTCAGATTTCCACCTGTTTCGGTCGCTGCAGAATTTCTTAGGCAGTGTCAGGTTGACATCACAAGAGGACTGCCAAAACCACTTGTCACAGTTTTTTCATCAGAAGCCCCAAAAATTTTATAGCAATGCAGGGATCATGTACCTACCAACAAGATGGCAAAAAGTTATCGAACAAAATGACACCTATATACTTTAGTCACTTGTAAATAAACCTTATAAAAAAACCTTTTGAATTTTTATATAAAATGCGAAGAAACTTTTTCCCCAACCTAATATATTACTCATATTTTAGACTTTAGAGTACTATTCATTTATGCAATTGAAAAATCATATTATGCGTGCGTGACTTTGAGTGTGTGCTTTACAAGCAAGTGTGTGTGTTTGACACTTACGTCCTGTGTGAATATCCTCTTCTCGGCGAAGCAGACGGCTGTGGCCTTGATTATGTACTTGAGGTCCGCTTTGCTCGGGTCAATAAGATGGAGCTCCACCAATAGATCTTCAGGACTGACTGTAAAAAGATAAAATATATATATAAGCAGAAAAAAAATGTCATACCAGAAAAAAAAAATCTTTCTTTATATGGGCGAGTTTGCGTTTTGCGGAGAGTCACCATGATTTTTTATTTGAGTATGACAATTATTTTATTTGAATAAACGTCTTTACATAATCAATGGATCATGTGCCCGAAGTATCCGTAATTGATTTTCGGAGACATTATATACCTACAGCATTCAAAGATTCAATTCGTTATGGATTAGATTAGCTGGTACCCGCAACTTCGTTAGCGTGTAAATGACGGAAACGGAAAGCCTAATATAGCCTAAGTCACTCCTTATAACATCAGCTATCTGCTTAGAAGTGAAAGTCCCGTGAAAATCAGTCCAGCCGTTTCAGAGATTAGCCGGAACAAACAGACGGACAGACAAAATTTTTAAAAATTGTTTTTATTTTTGTCTATTGTCTTTCATATGCATTTATTGAAAAATAATTTAAAATAATTTATACGAAACTTGAGTGGTAACATACTCAATGATTTTTTGTATTAATATGCTAATATTTAATTTAGTCTATGTTTTTGTAAGTTTTGAAGATTTGCCTCTGATATTTAAATTAAATTACTTTTATTTCAAACTGCATATTTACCATTAGGTATAAATTAGGGAAGGAGCGATAAGTAGTGAAAGTAAGTGATAGTTATTTAATTGTATTACTTACAAATTGCATCTGAAACATACAGTAAGTACTTTAAATTTGACGTATTTCTGGTTTCAATAAACCCCTTACTGATAAAAATATTTACACAATGGATTAGTTATTTAATGTGTCTTTGTCTTATACGTTGGATTAGTCTGACAAAGACAGAAACGTTGAATATCTTAACCGTTGTGTAAACATTTTTATTAAAACACGAAAGTAATAAGGGAGTAAATGTATCAAAACACGAAACATATGCTACGTTTTTCATCTTTACTTTATTACATATCCAGTAAATAATTAATGTTGTTTCCAAGTTTGGTCAGCACAATGCAGGCTGATCACCTGATTATCTGACAAGAAAGATGATCTATGGACCATGCGTATAAAAAGTCAGACCTGCGCCTCATCTCTCGTCAGTCGTGTCGGTTATCCGACCCACTGGATTACGAGAGTAAAGGAACAGAGAGTGCTCTTGTGTACTGCGCACACACTTGGGCACTATAAAAATAATATGCGTAGCTGGCCGGGTTCCAATGAAACCAGCCACCGTCACCGAGATCGGTGTGGAGAGCTATTTTTATTTCAAATTATTAATTATTTAAGAAAACGAAAGTTCCATGAACACTTACGCGGCAAGTCCTCGTTGTGCGGGTTGTGGACGCCGAGCAGCTTGTTGAATACCTCCTTCACAACTTGCGGGTTGAGTTTTATTAGTTTCGGTAGAGCCGCCAATATCTGAAATAAAGTATGTACAAATTGTAACTTAAATGTGATTTTAGCCCCCATATTCATACTATTATTATTATTAATAACTAGCTTTTGCGTGTATGTGTAAGTATGTGTATGTCTATACCAAATTTCATAAAAATCGGTTCAGTGGTTAAAGCGTGAAGAGGTAACAGGCGGCGGTAATCACATACCAGGCGATCCGTCTGTTGGTTTCCTGGTTCATGTCATAAAAAAAAACTTGAACTGTCCCAATGCCAGTCCTTACTCCTTACCTCTCTCTTGGACAACGCGTTGATGACGGGTATGAGGAAGCGCACGTCGGACACAGACGTGGAGTATAGCTCGCGCACCCGGCTCACCAGCTCCGGGCTGGGTGGTCCTGCGAACGGGTGATATTATTAACTATAGTAGAATCATTTTGTCCGTGAAGTTGAGTCATAAATCATAGTCCAGCTAGGGCGGTGAGCATGTTGCGCGGGCGCAATGCCGTTATCGATAAAAACAAATAAGTCATCGAAGGCGATGCGGTATACAAAGGGTGGTGCGATATCGTTATGTTATGAGTCATTTGTTTCCCAGTATTACCCCCGCCTAATACCTGCAAATTAGTGCAATGTTAATTTAGTACATAACCTATCTAACAGAAATGTGTTTTTGCGTTTCTCTTTCTGAATTTCTTTAGTGACACAATGGCTACTAAATACACTATCGATAACGCTTATCGACAACAATAATGCGCATCACTATACTCACCCATAAGGCCCGTGAGTGAGAGAGAGGGCGAAATACTCGCTTCACCGCTCCGATAATTTATGGCCAAAGTGCACGGACAAAATAAATATACTATTATAGCTGACCCGACAAATGTTGTGCCATATACATTATCACCCAGGGCGGGGGTGTAAATAAATAGTTTTGATGACTTATTCTAAGACCTACTGAATACACAAAAAAACCTGACGTATACCGAGTACACACGTGGCAGAAGTGAAACTTCATTTATCATTTGAAAAATCAAAAAATACTCTCATCGTGCCTAAAGAACAAAACTTAAAAAAAAAAGAATAGAAAAAATATATAATAAATTTTGTAACACCTAGCGACATCTTGTATAGAGCCATAATTTATAAAGTTAGGATGTTATGTAAGAAATATTAGTACCTCCCGACAGATGGCGTTTTAACGAATTTCGTTTTAAAAGTTGCCTGTAACTTTGTTCGCGCAGTAAAATATCTGTGTAACACACAGGAACCGTACATTTTGACAGAACAAAAAGTAGCATCTGATAAGGCAGGCCCATTACTTACCATTCTCAGTCAATATATGTATGATACGCGTTAACAGCGTCTCTGATCCTCGGGGGCACACATCCAGCAGTCTCTCTATAGCTGGGGGCATTGAGGCCCCAGGTGGCAGGAGGCCCCGCAACGGGGCCTCGGCGGAGCGCAGTACGCTGCGCTTCGCCTCAGCCCCCGCTAGGCCATACACGCGCCCGACTTCGCATATTAGATCTGGAACATAAATAACAATTATTAGTAGGTAATCTTTTTTAATAACTCCCCCGCACCGATTTCGGTGACCAGGCCAATTACGCAGGAGTAATTTTATAGTGCCCAAGTATGTGCGCAGTACACAATAGCACTCTATCTTCCTTTACTCTTATAAATCAGTGCGACGGATAACCGACGCGACTGACGAGAGATCAGGCTATCCAAACTTGGAAACGACACTTTTTGTTGTTCCAATGCGGGAATCGAACCCACAACCTCCGAGTCGAGAGCCAACGCTCTAACTACTAGACCACGGCTGTTATAGTAGGTAATCTTTACTAACAAAGGGGTTTTTTTTGTAGGTTTGTTTGTTTGCATTGAATATGCTTAAAACTACTAGACCGATTGTTATTAAATTTGACACAGACATAGGTAGACTAGACCATGGGGTACTTTTCCCGCAAGTTTTCTTTTAGCGCGCACGAACTCGCGAGAAACTTGTAGTACATTATGTTTGTTCAAAGTTATCTCCCAGTAGTATAAATACCTGGATTCTCCGGCAACAGAGCGAAGACTAGATTCAGGCACATCTTGTACATGTCATTGGTCCACTGCCTGGAATGTCTGGTGCACACCTCGGACGGTGGGGATGTGAGTGCTATGAATCCGAGGTACAGCAGTGCATGCTTCTCTATTACTTTCTTTACTGGTTCTGAACTGCACTTGTATATTTTCAACGCTAATGATAGAGCCATGTCTCTGATCTCTTCGTTTTCGTGTACTAAAATATTTAAAAAGTATAATAGACAAAAAAAAATCATTATGAAAGCATCTAGAACATAATATTAAAGTATTCAAAGTTTCAATAATGTGTACCAGTAGGTTTTTGATTTATATTACCACAACTTGTAAATTGCATGATAATCAAAGTGCCTTTTCCGACTTTACATAGATAGATAGATAGTTTTAATTGCATACCTACATTAGGTAGTGCTATTAGATGTAATATTATGAATGTACTTTACATAATATGAATATGAAGATATTATAATAGCATTTTTATAACTGAATTTTTGGAAAGATACTTACGAACATGACACACTAGCGACAAAACGTATTTGTGTGCACGCGGCGGTCTCATAATACACAGCTCTTCTAATAACTCCAACGCAACTATAGCAGACTTGTCTTCGTTGATCAAATGTTTCAAGTATTCCACGGCCTCCTCGGTAACCACTGGTGCTTCCGTATACACCCTACGTATGAGAATATCCTTATTGCCTTCCATAATGGGGTCCCCACTTTCACATATTTGAGTAATTAGAGCACAGAACAGCTGGTTGTAATTCTGATCATGTTTCTCGTTGACTTTTGGATGCAACGTAACGGGCAAGCGATTGAATCCTTGCATTATTGCATACTCTTCAAATAACCAGGACAAAGCCAAGTCGATCCTGTTAACAGGGTCGTCTAGTATATAATTCAGTACTAGTTCCCGTATTTCAGGAGTGTAGCTTGATGCAAACATTGATATTAGCTTCGAACGTATTCGGGCAGCACCACCTATAGCGGCGTCTTTCTCCGCCAATAAAATCCTATTTATAGCTTGCAACATTAGCTTCTCTTTAATTTCCTTTGGTATTGGTCTCGTTATTTCTTGCAATTTCAATAGTTTAACTTTTTGTTTCAGTTTCGGTATAGTAGGGGTTTGCGGAGGTTTCTCCTTTTCTTTCGTTTTATTTTCGTCTGCCTTTAAGTGGGCTTGTCTAGTTTCTTCCATTAGTTTGGATATTGCATTTTCCACTTGTCTCTCAGCTTTTGATGACTCTTGCAGTTTGGCTACAGCGTTTTTTAGTGTCATTTTCTCATCATCGTCTTTAAGGAGTGGTATACTGGACGATTTAGTCACGCCAGATGTAATAGTAGCGGTTTGAGCGGGAATTTTATCTTCTTTGATAAGTGTCATCATCATTTTAGCTAAGCTCTTCTTTTGTGAAACAGTACCTGCGTTTGATATTGGTTTGTACAATTCTGAAAAATTATCTGGCATAGTCTCTGGCAGATTGTTACGTAGTGTAGCAATAACAAGATTGACAACATTATCTACATTATTGAGACCTTCAAACACTGATTCTTCTGTTGGTATTGATTTTGAAATTGTACTCTGTTGGCTATTATCATCATCAAACAAATTGAAGTCACTTCTACTGTTACTATTACTATCACTGTTAACGACGGGGGAATCGATTCTAATTCTTTTGGCTGGCGCATCGCCGTTTTTGACCTCGCCCAATCGTTTATTGCGCCTCTCCTTTGGCAGAGCTTTGTTTATTTCCTGTGGTGTCATGCCTATGTCTAGCAACAACTGAGTAAGCTGCGGCATCAAATCATTTGACGTTGGTCTTTTAACAAGATTTATGAGTTGCATCTTCAAGTGTTTGCGTACAGAATTAACTTGTGACTGGGACAGAGTGGGCGGTAATGTTGTATGTAGGTCTCCTAATGCCTGTACTACTCTTGGCAAATATTTTGGTCTAAACTTGCCTATAAGGCACAATGTCGTCATGCAAGCCATCAAGTTGACACTCGAAATAAGTTGGGAGTTATGAAACTTTAGTAGAAGAGTAAAAATGTGGCTGAAATAAAGAAAATTCATGTAAACCTAAAATTTATTTCATCTTTACTATCTATATTAATTTAATAAAGATTACGACGACGTATTAGACCGATTTTTATAAAATTTGGCACCTCGAGAACACTGTACATTTTCGGTGTAATGAATGGTACGCGCACATTATGCCGGGCAGCAGCGTGCCGGGGCGAAGCGCAGCGCAGCGCAAAATGCTAACCTATTTTTAACTGCTGTTAGAAGAATAAGATAATGAACGGCATAGACAAGAAGTTCGTCAAAAAAAAGAAAACGTAAAATATGGATTGATCCAATTTGCTTCAAGAGAAAGGTATTCGGCGAATACCTTTTTGTTTTGGGGATATTTTCAGATGACTCCTGATCGATATTTTCAATTACTTGAAAAAATTAAGAAGGATCTGCATAAAACAAATCCGCTTGCTATCGCACACTGTTGACGGGGCGTAGCGGGGCGGGGCGGGCCGTATCGCACGGACGGCAATAATGCGCGCCGCTGCAGCCCGGCATAATGTGCGCGTAGCTTAAAATGTATCCTATGTTTTAGGGGCCCCATACATGATCCGGTCTGCCTTCAGTTCGGCCTGAACGGATGCAAAATCGTATCGTCCGTGTGCAATTTCGACATCGCGTCAGTCGGCCGTACGGACTGAAGCGATTCGTTCCAGTGTTGCCAGCTCTGCAGTTTTTGTGAAACTACTAAACTGGTATTGAATTCTAGTAAAAAGTACTAAAAAACTACTAAAGAAACTACTTAGGAATTCCTGAAGCCCCCCAAAAACAAATGCAATGGCATTTTAGGTTTTGTTTTATTAAATTTTTTTCATTCATTGAATTTTACTATAAATACCATTAAATTAAAATATAATATGTACTAGCAAATATTACGTATATAGTAACTAAACGGGTAGTTTTAAGAAAATTACGGACGAATGTATTATTATGATAGGTTTATTTTTGTGTTAAACACAAAAATAAACCTATCATAATAATACACCTAGGACATTTTGCATATGATTACTGTCTGGCTCTTTTCTACTAAAATACTACTAATAACTAAATTTCTACCAAGGAGGGAATAAAATACTCAATTTAGTAAAATTTTGTAAAATAACTAAGTTGGCAACATTAATTTTGGCCTGACCGAGCGGCCTGAACGCGTGGCCTGTCCGGACCGTGTGTGGACAAATCGCTTCAGTTCTTGCCCGACCCGCTGCCGTGCGGGCGTGTATCTTGTACAAGCGTTGTATGAGTTTTCGCGGTGTTTAAATACAAAATTGATAAACACGACCGTAGCGCGCGGCAAACCAGAATGGACTGATGCGACTGTTCCGTGTGTGGGCACGAATCAGATCAGGCCGAACTGACGTAAATTGGGTTGGATGCGATTTTTTCCGTGTGTGTGCTCGAATCCGTTCAGGCCGAACTGACGTCAGTTCTAACTGAAACGATCGGCCTCTCGTCTGTGGGGGCCTTAAACCTAAAGTTCAAGCTACTACCATACCAAATTTCATCAAAATCCATCCAGTAGTTTTGGCGTGAAAGAGTAACAAACATCCCTACATGCATCCCTCCATCCATCCTCACAAACTTTAGTAAATTTATTTCATTGTTACTACTTTCATAGAATTTTAAACATTTATTTATTAAAAAAAATTAAATGAATGATCCCTAATGGCCGAACTATAATATATCACAATAAATAAGTATTTACTTTATCAATAAACTTAAAAAGTTAAAAATACTCACTCAGCCTCTTCCTCCAAACTCTTTCTATTCAGAATAGGCAGGTCCTTGGGCAGGTTGTCTAAGGAGAAATCATCTCCACTGTCGTCCCCTGTACTTTGTAACAGAACCACCACTTCAAGAAACTTAATAGAGTGTGTCCTAATACCTTCGTTCTCGCTATCTATCATATTCAGAATTAGCAGCTGAAATATTTTAATATTATTGTTAAAGTAATTTTGATATATTTGTTTTATACTATGTAATGATACTTTTCAAAATAGGTTATTCGCATTGCTTTACAAATCGAATCCATAAATTACATTAATTACCTTTAATTTAGTCAAGTGTTCCCAAACATGTTGCATTTCTATGAACTCATTGTCGGGGTCGCACATCCACAGTAGAATGTTCTTGTAAACGATGCTGGCGGCCTGGATTGCACGCTTCTGTACTGCAACTATACTGTCTATGACCAGGAGCTGCAAGTGGCTCACTACTTTTGGTAAATATTTTGGGTGGGATTTACTGCAAATAAATAAAATAAAATAAATAAAAGATTTACTGCAAATAGAATTATATATAATTTATTTATTTATTTATATTTAGTACACAAACAGGTTACAGTCATTGCATGATAAGTTAAACTTAGCTTAATGGTTAAACTAGACAGCAAACCAAAAAAGTATAAGTATATGTCACGGTAAAATTGTAAAAACCACTAGATTGTAATTTAACTAGTGAAATTGTAAAATGTTGATAGACTTCCGACGCAAATATGCTGCCTATAATTTAACACATTATTTTTCATTACATTATAAATATATAGTTTTGAATATTTCGACATATTTTTACAATCTCGTTAGTTATTTTACAATCTAACGGTTTTTTCAATTTTACGGTGACATAATATAAAAACTGTAACCTGACTACATGAATTATATATCCTATGTTGGGTAACATAAGCCCGGGTGGGCTGTTATTACAAATCTATTGATAAGTAATTTATTAAAATCGGATCAGTAGCTTATTCACTACAGAACAAACATACTTACATAGACTACCAAAATCATTACCCTTATAAGTAAAATAATCAAACAGATCTTATAAGTAAATTTCCAAGTCCTTAATCTGTATGATTATCAACTAGATCAACACCAAAGCATGAACATAAAAAAAGGCGGACACCGCTTCAGTAATATGAATAGTGAAGCAACCAAAGTAAGACGGCTGTATAGTAGCGACACATGCCGCACGCACACATTCACAGCGAAGTAAGACGATCACTTCACTTCACTTCACTACTTTACTCAATGCTTAGCTCACCTTCCGTCCGCCTTTTTAGGGTTCCGTAATACTTAAGGAACCCTTATAGTTTCGCTCTGTCCGTCTGTCTGTCTGTCTGTCTGTCTGTCTGTCTGCGCCTCTAGCTCCTGTAATTATGAATATAAATTGATGAAATTTGGTGCAGTTATAGATTGTGTATAGATCACGGTTTCGGGATCATAAAAAAATAATAATTTTATATTTTAGGGGTGGCTCTCCATACATGTGAAGTGGGGATGAAAAATATTTTTTCACTCTACCCCATCGTGTGGGGTATCATAGAATAGGTATTTTAAAATAAAGGCAAGGTTTCATACGTCACTTTTTTATAATGTTGACCATTTTCGAGTAATCGGCCCCCAAAGTAGTTTGTAAGTTGGTCCCCCCCCTAGCATTTTTAAACTATAGGAGATAGAAACTTGCAAATTTTCATGCTGATAGATCATGCTAAAAACTCTTTAGGAAAACTATTGTGAACCAAATCGGACAGTAACTTTTGGAGTAATTAAAAAAAAGCATATTACGCGTTTATAGTTACGGAACCCTCCTTAGACATGTCCTGACATGCTCTTGGTTAGGTTATTTATGTCCATGCATCAAAGAAATAGATTTTGGTTTTTTGAGCTCAAATTTATTAATTACCTTATTTCTTCAATGAAAGCAATGACCTGTTTCTTCACGTCGGTAGTTTTATCGGAGACGTTACTGAGTACGTTCTCCATGTACACTGGTATCATGTCCGGTAACTGATGAAGTAACACTTCTATTATTTTTCTCAGTAGGTTTGCTTTTTTCGTACCCTCCGACATGCCAGCATCGTTGATCCATTTTACAAGCTAAAATAAATATATTGCATGCTGTATTATTTATGTTTCAATAACAAAAACTTTGATCATAAGAGGTTTACAAACTAACCTGATTTTGTGCAGTAACAGTACTTGGTTGCGGCTTTTTGGACATCGTGATAGATTAAGGTAATCCTTATTGTTATTTTGTAGTTAGGACACTTGAATAATATTAATTATTTCATTTTATTAAAAATTGAGAACGCACTAAAACAACAGCAAGCAGTAAACCAAAAAATATGACACTTGATTCAGATTGACAGTTGACAAACGCCGAGCGTGGATCGGTCAATGTCAAAAACATCTATTTGACTACTTCGCCTTCTTAAAGAGTTAACAAATGCTAGGGAATTTCTAATAATAAAAAAAATGTTTAGTATAACGCGTTTCAAATGAGAATAGGAACGTCAATGACCTTTTTCTGTCAAATGTCACTTAAAAAGTGCGATTTTCAGAAAAACTTATGTGCATATAAATATTAATAGTCTTGTATCGAATTTAAAAAAAACGTTAAATAGTAATCAATTATTTTAAGATGAATGTAACTATCATAACAGTCTAAATTCGAAACAATTTGGCACCGACTCGATCCTATTCTCATTTGAATCGCACTATAATCAATAAGAGCCGAAAACTCACTATCAGATACTTACGTAATTTACATTTCATATTATTTCAAAACGGATCACTGTGTATCAGAAGCTCTTTATGAGTAATATTGTTCTGTGATCAGAAGCGTAGCGTCCCTTGGCGGGGGCCCTGTATAAAAATGTTTGGGGGCCCTTAAGAAGGGTAAATATTTCTCACAAAAATAAAATTGCATAAAATTAAAAGAAATATTTATTCATCATAATAATTATCTATCTGTCACTTTTTCCAAAAAACAATTAAAATTAAATATACACTCTCCTTGCCTTTTTTCGGCAAACTGATTTATTAAATCATTTATAGCTGATGATGAAATGAAGATGAAGACATGTTGGGGGCCCCCGTGGCCCGGGGAGGAAAACTCGCGCCTCGAAACACGTCTTGAAGATCGGTTTTTAATCCATAGCACTCGTGTCAGCGCGGAAGTCATGACATAACTTTGATTAATTATTTTTAATATTATATATTATCTATGTGACATAAGGTTTTTCTCATCTATCGCTCAGAGAATCCCTGTATTTCATTTCGTTCGTCAACTCTTGTTACCTTGGAATTATTTTGCTTGCAGTATGAGTTATAAAATCATCATCTCTGTATATTTTGTTATTTGTAAGGGATAAAACCTCTTTTTAATATTATATATCTATGTTGGCGACTAAATTACTGGCGAAAGCACACAGGTGACAAAAATATATAAATCGGCAGATAAAAAGCGAAGAAATTTAATCCAAATTGGCACCGAAATATATAAGTTGACGACTTAGGTATTTCCGAGTTGATGACCATTAAACCATGTAAGCAGCTATAAAACTAGATTGGGTTGATAAATTAATGGCTCCTGTTGTGGATAGAATGAAGTCCTATGTAAATAGACTTAGTTTTGTATAGTTTTTTTGTATATAGTACATTTTGAGTAGGATAAGTGTCTCAAAATCTAGGGGGTTTATCGGGTTCCCGCGAGCGAATATGTGTGCGCAAGAAAGAGACGCACCTTGTGGTAAAGGATAGCATGATTCGCGACGCGGGGTCATGAACTCGCAGCCCCGCGGAGCCCCTCAGATTGCGGGTATAAATATAGCGCCGACACCCGGTCTATTCACTGTCGGAAAAGCAGTCAGACTGGAAGAAATAGGTCAGAAGAAGTCTTCGGAATAAGAAGAAGCTCTGGAAGAAAATAGTGCTAGTATAGTGACAGTGCTATTGTGAATATTGTAAATGGGGGCATAAACGAACGTTTTTCAATCGGTTGTAATGGTCGTTTCAATCCGAACCCCTGAGAGCTATCGAAGCGAACGTATCATACAGTCCACTGGTACACCTGTGTGTGTATTGAAGGATCAGTAACAGCTCCTTTTTTTTTTCAATTTGCACGCTACGGAAAATCGCATTTTTGGATTCTGTTGGAGATCGTTTTCCTATAGTATGGTGTCGTTTTCAAGGTTTTTGGGGGTGCAGAACAATATAAAAATTAAATCCATTTTGAAATTCTGTGAAATGACATGAGTAGTTACCTACTTAAATTTAAAATTTGTCGGGGATGCTGATTAGGATTGATGATTATATTAACACAGTATGTTATGTAGTTCGAGGTACGTAAGCTATGTAAGCTATATATTTTTTTGGAAATTCAGGATTTTCAAGAAAAAATATCATATCATAAAGAATACGAAGTTCCACTACGAAGTTAAATACGAAGTTACTTGGGGGGGAGAAATTTGCATTATTTTTAGGGTTCCGTACCTCGAAAGGAAAAAACGGAACCCTAAGGACAACGGGTCAACGGCAAATACCTGCCGCCCGGAGCCTCGCAATGAGTTAGGCCGCCGCTGCTTTTAGTGACCTAATATAAGAAATTAACTAAGATTTAAGAAAATTATAAAAGGTATTAACCCTCTTATTAATATTATATATCTATGGTATTAACAATTTTTTTCTTTTATGTTGCAGCCTTTTTTTCAGCTGTTGCTTCATCGAGGAACAAACTGTAAAACGGCCAAGAGCATTAAAACAAAAACACATTTTTAATGTAATTAATTATAATAAATTTTTAATAGTAGGTAGGTAAGTATAATTAAATTGGTATTGTATCATTATTCCCTTCACTCGTATATAGTGTGCGGAGGCCTTAACGGGTTGTACAGGTTCTGCATCTCAACTTCACGGGGTTTGTTTTGTTCGTCCATTTCTAAATAGGTGCTTCGAACTAAAATTAGGCAGTAGAAAATTATAACTGAAAAAAAAAAAACGAAATTTCGTTAGTAATTTCGTAGAAAGAAGATAAGATTGTATATTATTATGGCCGATTGGCCAGTCTGAACT
Organism: Glaucopsyche alexis; assembly: GCA_905404095.1. Taxonomy (NCBI): domain Eukaryota; kingdom Metazoa; phylum Arthropoda; class Insecta; order Lepidoptera; family Lycaenidae; genus Glaucopsyche; species Glaucopsyche alexis. The sequence goes on from FR990060.1 coordinate 3,446,908, forward strand.
TCGCGCAGAAGGTTGCGCAATAACTGCTTTTAAGTGTTTTCGTAATTATTTTATTTGTACCTAGATACTAATTGGTCACTGTATTAGGGAAATTTTATTCGTACATAATATTTAAAAAATATATACAAAAATTACAATAACAGTTTTCTTCACGAGTTGTACATGCGCTCAAGTTCGCAGAGCCTATGTTCAGAGTTCAGACCCAGGGGTGGTCGACTATGTATGAATGACCTTGGACCAAAGAAATAGGAGTCTCATATAACTAAAACAAAAATCGAAGCCGTAAGCAGCTATTTGTCTCACAAAACATCAAAGGCAAAACCAATAAGAGTGAAAGAGAAAGCCATCTCTATGTCTATACGTTTTTTTTCCAAGGTTGCTCCAATTTGGAGTCCAAATTGGAGTCCAATTTTAGACGTTGGAATTACGACTTTATTGCTTTAACAATAAGTGACATTTTGAATTAGTAGCAGTAGATGTGGCCTGAAGTTAGCCACTGACAGCTAATGTCATTTGTTTACGTGTGCATTATGATACAAGAAGAAGAAGAAGCAAATCATGAATTTATAGTGTGTTATTTGGTAAAAATCTTAGTTTATAATAAAAAGTCTTATTAGAAAACAAAGCTGTGCTCAAGTTAATATGGCCCGTTTGGTGGAGGGCTATAAATCACACTCTGCGAGGAAAGAAAATCGTGAAGAAGTGTTAACTTTTCACCAGTATGTTGAGAATTGTTTCAGGTTAAATAAATACAAGCAATTACACTGAAGTTATTATATTCTTGTAGATAAATGTGTTTATTGTCCATTATATGCGGATTTCAACAATATATAATAGAAATTTTGTATAAATTTCAGAGGTTGTGTATTTACATAGTGATGTTTTGGATATCGATAAACCTTCGAAAGAGAAAATATGTTAATCTGAAAGAAAAATGTTTTGCCTACTTTATATTTACCAAACACCATACAATTATACAAATTAGTAAGATCTAAAATATAAACTAAGTGATAATATATGTATAATATAAAATAGTGAGGTGTATTTTTTATTAATTATAATTATTAATTAATAATTCCTGTATATTATAATGGAGTTACGGTTGTACATCATCACAAAAACATGTCACAAATTTTCAAATTTAACTTTGCTTTTTGGTTTTGCAGGGAATTAGGTGGCCTTTTGCAAGGATACTTCTATGTACTTTTTTAATTGAAAACGGGCAGACTGATCGCCAGATAGAGAGCGATTATCGCCACCTATACATACTCGCCATACCATATTATAGGAGGAGTCACAAGTACGATCCCGGTCTTAAAATCCGCAACTACTCCTTGAGTACCCGGAGGCCGTGGTATTTATCTGGTCCAGGTGGACCGTTCGTGCCAAAGCATGGCTCTCCCACGTAAACGGACTGCTGTGCTCTGTTTTCTCCACATATTTAGCTCCATGCTGACAATCTGAGAGCTTTTTGGTGTTATCGTAACGTGTAAGCTAATAAATGATGTCCAATTGTTAACAAATAATAAATATATCTATTAAAATTTCCTATTTTTATTTATCATTCCATGTAGGTACCCCAAATCAAGGGAGAAATGCATAAAGACATAAAAAGTCTATACGTCTACTGTTTATATATTTACCAGCTGTATCCAAGTATCCTATGTTTTAATCCAGAGCTTAAACTGCTGCCATACCAAATTTCATTGAAATCTGGTCAATAGTTTTTGCGTGAAGGAGTAACAAACATCCATCCATACATCCAGCCATCCTCACGAACTTTCATGTTTATAATAGTAGTAGGATATAGAACTGACAAGTCGATCGGACGATAGCCTGCATAGTGTGTGGGTGTATAGTTCAAGAGACTAGCTTCCCCAACATACTTCTGTTTGTTGTAGACAATACTGCATAGATTCGTTTTTGATCGACTGATAATATTGTAATTTATAAATCACAAAGGTGCATAGATCATTACGCATAAATCTTCCACTTTAATCATTCTATCTATTGGCTGCAAACTGCATTTAAATTCATTTGATAGTTTAAAAGATCTAAGCAACCATAAAGCGGAATAAAAGACATCATTTTATGCTATGAAAAATTTAACATTTTCATCATCATTTTGATTTTTATCGACACAAAATGCCGACTAGGGACTTCACTGGCGGACGGGAATATATTTACATATGAAGTTGCTGATAAATACGAGCAATGCAACTTGTAACCAACTTCAGACAGCTGATCTGTCTGAAGTTGGTTACATACTTTGAGTATATTATAACCACGTTACATATGTTCAAAACCTGTAACCGTCTACAAAAAACGAACTAACGAACAACTAGATATCTCTTTCTTTCTCATTGGCATGTGTCATATAGGGGGATAAGGTACGATATATAATTTTCCTCTTGCTAATAGCCTTTACTCTTTATACTCTATGCCTTGGACCAAAAAGGGGGCAGTTCGGTGCGACAAGAATGGTTATATTTCAATATATCGCTCTCTGTCTTACATGGTTAATATTACATAAAAGTTACTTAAAAACCACAATAGATGACACTATCCCGCTTCTAGATCGCGCTAGCGAAAACACTAGACGTATGTATATAAGGGCTCACGAACATTTCGTGACATGGTGAAGTTAGGGAGGGCCAACCCTCCCATTAAACTCTAAACAAACCAACTAGCCACCAGGCTAGTTATAGTCCGATTACGCTAGAGCGGTCTTAACCCGACCGCTAGCATAGACCCTTTCGAAAAAAAAAAAAAAAAAAAAAAAAAAATTTCGTGACGTAGTAGTTATGATTTGTGCGTGGAGGTGGTTGCTCGGTTTTGTTGGAATGTAAAATTTAACTCTAAAGAGAAATTTAACGTTAACTTAAACTTTAATTACGTATCTTCAATTTCCCGCCATATTCATATAATCAAATATCCTGTTGAGTGTCACTTGCCGTGCCACGGCAAGTGACACCTATAGACGCAAGTGTCACTTGCCGTACCACGGCAAGCTCAAGGTCAATCTTCCCGCGTCGTATGATTTAAAGACTATATGGTATAAAGTCTCTGATTTTTTTTTATTATTTTGCTACAGACATTAAAGAAGGCATTGTAGCTTTTTGTTTTTGCCTGAATACGTTCGAATAAAAAAGAAAAAACTTCAAACTATGAGTAAAGAAATCTAATGACAAATGGCATCAGTTGTCATCTGCATTATTTGATATTTATGATAAAAATTATTTACATATTTCAAATTTTTTTGTATAAATAGTTATTTAAACATATATTTAACTAATTTAATACAAACTTAGGTATGTGTGTCGTAGTATTTCGCCATAATTTAGCTTCAAAAACCGAAACCAAAAATGTGAAATTATGTTTGATATTTTGCATGTTAAACGTTATATTTCTTGATATTTATTTAATAAAATGTGTAGTATGTTTATTCTAGTTTCCAAAAATATATAACATGCCAAGGTTTTACTAATGATTAATTAATAAAAATCGAAAAACAAACGCGGATGACGTTTGGCGTGGACAGCCATTCGACACGCAAGGGTTTTTTGTGTAAACATTGCGTTCACATCAAGATTACTTGTATTCATTCAGTATTTTTAAAATTCCAGTTTCGTAGTCATGTAGAGAATTTATTCTAGTTTTTAAATATATGTCATATGCACAGGTCTTAGCAGCAATTTATCAATATAATCTTAAAAATATAAAAAGCGGGAAACCCGCCGCACCCCTCGCCGCCCCCCGGCGACACGTAATCTGTTACAAAATTTTAAAGCGCGACACCTTAGAGGATATATAGTCCTCCTTTGTTGGAAGGCGGTTAAAAGTTTGAGGGGGCAGATCACTAGAGGCGCTATTTGGTCCCAATTTTTTTGTATGAAGTCGACCTTCTTCTCCGCGAGTAATAGTGTTCTGTGGTTCAGACCCGTCAAGATACAGCGGCCGTAGTGTAGGTAAAGTGACTTATCTTCGTAGTAAGTTCTTTTTTAGACATAATAATATTACCTACGTAAAGAGGGGGATCGAGACATATGGAGGTATGCTTTGAGTAAAAAAGATAGACAAAATTAAAAAATTAAGTATGTATCTATTACCCCGAATAGTCCAGCAGTACAGAGCTGTTGATGATAAATTATAGCTTAGAATACTCAACATATTATCAGCTTTAAAAAAAAAAACTAGATTCTTATTGGTTCATCCGTTTGGGAAATGGGAGCTACGATGCCACGGTCAAACAGACACGTCAAACTTATAGCAACCCTCTTTTTGCGTCGGGGGTTAAAAAGGGTCTCATTACATTATTCGACTAGATGTTGCCCGCGTGTTCGTGCCCGCAAAAGTTAATTTCGCAGAAACCCAGTCCCGGATCTTCAATTTTTTTTAGGCGGGGCAAAAACTGAAAAATGCCGCCCCGCCTACCTACTTATGTTTATTTTCACCTTTATCATCCATATAATTTCAGCTATCAATATGTAGAATATATATATAACAGGGTAGGGTTTAAAATAAAAATAAATATGCATAATAAAAATAAAAATCAAATATATTATTAAATTTGTGAATTTAAATTACAATTTTACTCTTCGAGCTTTTTGTTCAGCAAATAAATCTATAGCCTTGTCATAATTTAACTCGTGTGCAATACGATTTTCTATCGCTAAAATTGCAAGACCCGATAAGCGTTCCTGGCTCATAGAAGATCGCAAATAATTTTTAATCAGTTTTAGTTTGCTAAAACTCCGCTCGCAGCTTGCGGACGTAGTAGGAAGCGTAGAGTAAATTCGCAGAGCAATACAAATATTAGGAAAAGCATCCTGCAAATTCCGTGGTCAAAGTTAAATAAATGATGAGTTGTCCATTGATCCGTGAAGTGTGAATTTGGCTGCCCCCTGAACTTGCCGCCCGGGGCATAGGCCCCGGCTTGCCCCCCCCTAGATCCGGGGCTGCAGAAACCGTATATTTTTTCGAGATAAAAAGTAGCTTATGTCTTTGACCGTGGTCTAACCGCTATCTGTGCTTAATTTTATCAAAATTAGTCCAGTAGTTTCGGAGCCTATTGAATGTAAACAAACAAACAAACTTTTCCTCTTTATTATACCTACCTACCTATTCTGCCGTGCTAAGCGCAAAAGCGGTATCTCAAAAAACGTTTTCTTATGTTAAAAAAAATACGCATTCAATGAACTAAGCCACATAGTATTATATCTTATTTAAAACATTAAAAAAACCCCTAAAATAAGGTTTCACTAAGAATAAATTACTAAGAGAATTAAAGAATATTAGGTATTTTACAAAACTTCTGCAATTTTCTCAAAACTCCCTTTTTTAACCCCCGACGCAAAAAGAGGGGTGTTATAAGTTTGACGTGTCTGTCTGTCTGTCTGTCTGTCGGTCTGTCTGTCTGTGGGTGTGTCTGTCTGTCTGTCTGTGGCATCATAGCTCCCCAACGGATGAAGCGATTTCAATTTAGTTTCTTTTGTATTAAAGGTGACTTACATGCGAGTGTTCTTAGACATGTTTGATGAAAATCGGTTGAGCCGTTTAAAAGTTGTGGGGGGTGAAAGCGGGGAAGAAAATCCGAATGTGCAAATATACTCGAGTAAGGTCTCAAATGAAAGCGCACTGAAAGAGAATATTGATGACTTAATCGACAGTGTTCGTAGCTTCGTTTGATGAGAAAATTGGTGGTGGGAAGATCAGCCGTTTGAAGATGATCAGCTCTTTCTAGTTGATGAGGGGATCTGACTAACTTTCCAATGTCCGATCGATTCAAAATTTGGTACTGTGTTACTTCAACGATATTCAAAGAACATGCTAATGTAACCATGACCTGATCAGCCGTTTGAAGATGATCAGCTCTTTTCTAGTTGATGAGGGGATCTGACTAACTTTCTTATGTCCGATCGATTCGAAATTTGGTACCGTGTTACTTCAACGATATTTAAAGAACATGGTAAGGTAACCATGACCTGATTAACCGTTTGAAGATCATCTTTTCTTTATTAGTTGATGAGGGGATCTGACTATCGTCCACATGTCCTATCGATTCGAAATTTGGTACCATGTTACTTCAATGATGTTGAAAGTATGTATATGGTAAGGTAATCATTATTTATACCTACTTTAAAAAGGATAAAATAAAAGTAAAATTAAAAATTTTAAAAACCCCCCGACACAAAAAATAAACTCTAAAAAATAATAAATAATATTTTAAACCTATTATAATTATATTATCACATAATATAATATTATGTAAGTTGAAATAATTTTATTTTTCAATCGTCGTCTTGTCGGGGGACCACTATGTGAAAAAAACACGTGTAGTCGCAGAATGAACAAAAGAATTTACTCCGAAAAAAATTTGCTCATACCTACTTAAATGTTATTCGTAATAATTAATTAGCTGTTGTTGTAAAAATATTTATAAACTTTAGCGGTCCCCCGACGAGGCGACGATTGGAAAATAAAATTATTTCAACTTACATAATATTATATGTGATAATATAATTATAATAGGTTTAAAATATTATTTATTATTTTTTAGAGTTTATTTTTTGTGTCGGGGGGTTTTTATTTAGATACCGCTTTTGCGCTTAGCAGGTACCTATCTATATACTAATACTGCCCAGTATTAGTATATAGATAGGTACCTATATTACATAGGTACCTAAAATGAATTCTCTTTTGTCTCAATTCTCCTCTTTAAGTAATTATGCGTTATCTATACCTACTAATATTATAAATGCGAAAGTGTGACTGTTACCTCTTACCTTTTCACGCTGCCCGCTGTAACCGCTGAACCGATTTTATGAAATTTGGTATAGACATACTTTGGTCCCGGGAAAGGACATAGGATATTTTTCATCCCGAAAAGGTAGTGTTCCCGCGGGATAATGTAGTAGTTAATAGTCTGTGATACTTACGGCACCATTTCAACAAGGATAACGTGACAACAAAATGCAGGAACACAGCGGACACCACCACGGTGGCCAGCGCCAGGCAGAATAGGCAAAGTCCGGCGTTGAAGTAGTATCGCATTAGGGTGGTTTTGTTCTGAAAGGAAAAAAAACAAAAGTATAGCGGTGACGAAATGACGACCAGCCTCCGTAAAAAAACGGGTTGCATTCCGAGGTGCCGGCAAAGAGTAATGTGCCGGCAGAAGTGAAAACAAAACCGCCAGGTTAAAAGATACGAGCTAAAATAGTTTCATGCTCGTGTAAGGGAACTAAGGACAGCAAACAGTTGCAAGTTGCATCTTACGAATTTTAGATCAGGTCACGTGTCCTGACGCGAAATCTGCATTTTTTACCCATCCCAAATTCCGAAATTCATAAATTCCGAATGTGCGATTCAAGTTCAGGCTGGGAGTTGGGATGGGACTATGGTCTATGTGATCCGGAATCCGGCGGGCCATGAAAAATTCAGAGCACTGAAAAAAGAACTCTGCGTTAATACAATAGAGCTGAAAAACACGAACACACAAGCTCGACACTTCGATTTTCAACTTTATTGTTTTATTGTATTAGAGTTCCATTTTCAGTGCTCTGAATTTTCCTAGTCCCGCCAGACTCCTGAACCTCAATTCTCGTATTTAAAGTACATAGACTTAATTATTTTACTTTGTTTAGATTGAAAGAATAGCGACATGTTACCATGAACGGATTTTATGACGTTTCGACCAATCAGAGCGCCTTTCACGTTGGTTTAACGTTCATAAAAACACCGTTTGAGAGTGTAAGCGTATCGGGACTTGATTGTAATTATATTAATGCAGGTTTTATTAGGTAGAATTGCCCCTCTGATCAAATTATAGACCCAGCCTAAGGCTATTACTACATGATCCGGAATTCGGAAGGCCGAGGAAATGATTAACGTCATAGCTACATTTTTTATAAAAACTTAAAACTGACTACATAAATTATATAGCTAGCTTAATGCCTATGTTACCGGCCATTATTACGCATTGACATCTCATTCATTCCACCCTAGTGCCTAAACTACTGATCCGATTTGGATCAGTAGTTTAGGCATTAGGGTGGAACAAACAGACATATTATATAATATAGGTACATAGATACATAATATACACATGCAAGACTACCAAAAACATCACCCTTTCTTTTATCTTCACCGTATCGGGTAAAAATAGGTCCGTCCGGTCCGACCAGTCCATCCGGTCCAGTCGTTTCAGAAATTAGCCGAAATAAACAGACAGAAGGACAGATATTTCAAATGTCGATTTTGACTCACCACATGCACACCGATGACTAGTAGGAGACTTATAGCGAAATAATATAGGAACACTAACAGTAGGTACGCGTGTATGATGTACAGACTGAGAGCTACTCGTTCAAACTCCTCCGGGGTGTGGTCTGCGACCCCCTCGTCCTTGTGTGTGTCCACAAACGTCACCACCCTGTATAAAGAGAAGGAACTCCCGCTTAGCGCGAGACAGGACATTACCTGAAATTAAATAAACAAAATTACAAGTTTTAAGTAACCCCGATATTGCCAAACAGTAAGCACTAAGTGATGATGAATATAACTCAGTGCTAAGAAATCTTTTAAAAGGGTAGATCAAAATCGGCTTATCCGTTTAGGAGCGATGACTCAGACATACAGTGATCAGCGGCGTCGGGTTCCTATAACTCTATTCCTATATGAAGCCTAGGTTTACAACTAACCTTTGAAGACCCTCACCCAAATCCTTACCTATTATTAGTACAGGCTAGGGTTTCCCTATGAAAGATAACCAGTCTTCGCACACACATGGACGTTACCGTAAAATTGGCAATAATAATATAACTAGTGAATAAAATTGAAGTTGTAAAATAAAACTTATGTTAAATTATAGGCCGAATATTCGCGTCGGAAGTCTATCAACATTTTACAATTTTATGGTGGCAATTAAGTACAAATAAATTTGAGGTAGGTATTAAAAGAAAACATTCTATATAGAAGCAAGATTCAAAATAACTAGAGAAAGTACAGCTAAGTAACTACATTAAAAATATTTTATGTTTTCATCTGGAAAGTTCGGTGACAATATAATTATTATGAACATTACAACAATATTTTATAATGTTTATGATAACAAAATACGATGATTAATCGATCCTTACCATAGAAACGTATCCAATAATAAGTGAACCAGTCCGCAAAGGTAAACAACAGCAGCACTTTTTGAAACGCGGCAGAAACGGGCCCATGTTTGAAATATAAACGTTTTTTTACATTTCATAAATAGATGACACGCGCAGGTATTATTTAGAACGGCTTTAGCGCGAGTTAGTATGGGCGTTGTGTTTATCAGCTTATCAGATTTAACGTGTCCTGATAAGGCTGCCCGTTCCTTTCTACACATTTAGGTCGTGTAAAAAAAGCTTTTTTTAAAGACAAAGGTCCACGAAAAACGATGGAAAAAAAATATTGGTTACCTACACTTTAGAATGCAGGAGAATTTTGATTTTTTAAAATGAAACTGGCTGCCTAGTTTGAAACTACCCAATTTTAACGAAACTAGCCAGAATAGGTTATGTGCTTCAGTAGTTTGGGTTACTCGTAATATTATTATCTATATATGTATCTATAACAATGGTCAACAGCATTTTACATACATTATTTTTATTGCTTTTATACCTAGAAATAATTGCACTGGTCTGGTCCACAGTATCTCGCACACACACTGTGCACACTATCCGGCACGGCAGCCAGACAATGTCGGTGGGCCACTATCTGACCTTATACAGCACACTCCACGTTCCTGGTGCGCCGTATATTACGTTCGTAGTTGGACTGTTTGAATTCGCTTCGATAGCTCTGGGGAAATCGATTGAAACGACCATTACACGATTGAAACCCGTTCGTTTATTTTCCCCATACAATATTTCCGTAGCACAGTATACACTTCGCACTATACTAGCACTATTTTCACTTATTTACTATTTCTTCCTGGGTTTCTTCGAGAGTCTTCTTTCAGACTCGTGACTGCTTCTCCGACACAGTGAAGAACCCGGAATCCGGCTCTATATTTATAGCCAGAATCAAAGAGGCCCCTCAGGGATCGCGAGTTCATGACCCCCGCGCCGCGGATCATGCTATCCCTCACCGCGAGGTGCGTCTCTTTTCCGCGCACACATATTCGCCCGCTGTGACCGGATAGGCCCCTTTGATCCTTAACAATACAAAAAGTGACCTAGGACCTATCGACTCGATACAATGCAAATTATGTACAATATTTACATGAAGTATCGAACATATTCTGTCGATATTATGAAAAATAACTTACATACACTTATCCTAGCTTATTCTAATACATTGTAGTGATTCTTATCCTACTAAAAATGTACTATTTACAAAACAAATTATACTTAAAACTAAGCCTATATACATGACTTAATTCTATCCACAACAATAATAATAAGAAAAAAAAATAGTTCTGTATTTGCTTTTAAGTGTAAAAAATGAAAAAATTCAAATCAATGAAAATACATCAAAAATTTACATAGAGGTGATTTATTAAAAGATACTGAGCATCAATTTTATGATAAAATCTTACAAAATAAGTTTTAAAATAGTGTTAAAATGTTTAAAAATTAACAGTTTTGCTTTTCCTGTTATGTTCAGTAGAAGTTATCTTATTAACCACCAAATATAGTCCCTCAATCCTCAACATGTATTCTAGTGATGTAACGAATGTCTCTTTTTTAGCATTCGCGAAAGCGAATGCGAATATCTGCTACCGACATTCGCGAATGCGAATGCGAATATTCAGTTTTTGTTCATATTTGGCGCCAATTTGTCGCGCAGTCGCGTTCGGACAAGGTTCGTTATGGGTTCGTTACGTTCGTATCTTCCGAGTATTGCCGAGTTCATACGAACTCATCTATGATCTAAATAAAGCGCCATTCATTCCGTTCCGCTGACTCAAACTTAAACTCAAAATTTTTATTTCCATGTAGGTTATGATATAACACTTAAAGAATAGTCCTAAATGATGCCTACCACCGGTTCGGAAACTAGCCCGGCAAGAAGAACCGGCGTAAGAAACTCGCACATTTGCTTTTGTTTTCTGATATTCATATTCGCAAAACATTCGCAAAAATTTTGCGAATGCGAATGCGAATATACAAAAATGTACGAATATTCGCGAATGCGAATGCGAATGCGAATATTCGTTACATCACTAATGTATTCAGTATGTATACCGGCCTTGGGAACGTCTCTCAAATTCCAACTAAGTATATCTCGATGGAATCCTTCTCCTTGTTCTTCCGAATAAGCTCCCATATTATCTTTAAACTTATCAAAATGAGAATTGAACATTTGCCTCTTTAACCGATATAGCCATCCTATAACCGACGATGAAAAAAGTCTTAATCATCTCGTTATTTTATTCATACATTTATTTCATAAGCCCATTTTTAGGGTTCCGTAATACTTAAGGAACCCTTATAGTTTCGCTCTGTCCGTCTGTCTGTCTGTCTGTCTGTCTGTCTGTCTGTCTGTCTGTCTGTCTGTCTGTCTGTCTGTCTGTCTGTCTGTCCGCGCCTCTAGCTCCTGTAATTATGAATATAAATTGATGAAATTTGGTGCAGTTATAGATTTTGTATAGATCACGGTTTCGGGATCATAAAAAAATAATAATTTTATATTTTAGGGGTGGCTCTCCATACATGTGAAGTGGGGATGTAAAATATTTTTTCACTCTACCCCATCGTGTGGGGTATCGTAGAATAGGTCTTTTAAAATAAAGGCAAGGTTTCATACGTTACTTTTTTATAAAGTTGACCATTTTCGAGTAATCGGCCTCCAAAGTAGTTTGTAAGTTGGTCCCCCCCCTAGCATTTTTAAACTATAGGAGATAGAAACTTGCAAATTTTCATGCTGATATATCATACTAAAAACTCTTTAGGAAAACTATTGTGAACCAAATCGGACAGTAACTTTTAGAGTAATTTAAAAAAAGCATGCGTTTATAGTTACGGAACCCTCCTTAGACATGTCCTGACATGCTCTTGGTTAGGTTATTGGTCTTGATTTGTAACAGGTAGATGGAAGTAAGCTTGTTATACCCCGCAAATCTTTAAATCTGTAGTTAAATAACACTTTTTCTCTCACTTTAATAAATTCACCACAAATATAGCAAAACGAGTCATCGTCTCCTTTTCAACTTCTCGAAGCCATTTTGTACAAGATAATACAGCGAAAAAAATATTTAACACGTTATTTCTTTATAATATGTCATACCGTCGTACACAAGGAGGGATTTAAGAAAGACAACCCTCATACCATACCACATACCAATGCCAGCAATAGAGCGCAAAGACCGACTTTAACTGGAAGCAAAAATCATAAATGGTCAAATCGCTATAACTTCTTAAAAAAGCAAATATTTTCGATTTGTAATCGCACTTTTTTATAAATATTTGCTTATATATTCAGAATAAATCAAGTAAAACCCATGCGCAAAAAAAATGTTTTTTTGTTGACCGGTGTAATATTATATAGTATATCTATACAAATAAATTAATTAATTGAAGTGTATTCTTGTTATTACAAATTAACAGCTTTGCACTTACAAATATTATGATTGCCATATGGTACCGACAGCAAAACATAAAAATAAATTTTTATCGTCTGTCTGTTTGTTCCAGCTAATCTCTGAAACGGCCAGACCAATTTTCACTGAATTTTCACTGGCAGATAGCTGATGTTATAAGGAGTAAGTTAGGCTACTTTTATCTTAGGGTTCCGTTTATAAAACATAGGGTTCCAGTTCCATTAATAGTTCGGGCACCATCTAGCTTAAAAATAAATAGATCCGACTGTTTATCTCTAATCTCTACGCTACACTCGCGCTCGCTACAAAACGAAGTCGCCCACTACATACATACTAAACGCTCCATACAAAATTTGTACCTAACAGTGACGTCACGATTAAGTAAAAGTGTATGAAATACAGAGCCGCAGGTTGGTTTAATGCTCTAAGGCTGGGATTATAATACTATGCTCTGGAATCCGGAACGCGCGCCGGTGAAAATTCAGAGCACTGAGAATAGAAATCTGTGCTAATACAATAGAGTTGAAAATCGAACACATGAGTGTCGACTCTGAGAGCTCGACACTCGAAAATTCCATTTTCAACTTTAATGTATTAGCGCAGATTTCTATTTTCAATGCTCAGAATTTTTTACGGCCTTTCGGATTCCGGATTATTATTTTATATAGCACCAGCATAAGAGCTGCAGGAACTTAAGTATTTATAAATTTCTCCGGAATTTGCGCGTTAAGTACATAATTTCATTTAATTTACAAGCTTGTACATAATTAATGTTCTTGTATATTATGATGTAAGTAAACTAATAAAATAATGATCTAGGTACGCTAGCTGTTTTTTTTGTTTATCAAATAGTAGGTATAATACCACAATACCTCTGAGTATAATATGAACTCTTACGTGGTAGAGCCATGCTTCGGCACGAATGGGCCGGCTCGACCGGAGAAATACCACGGGCTCACAGAAAACCGGCGTGAAACAGCGTTTGCGCTGTGTTTCGCCGAGTGAGTGAGTTTACCGGAGGCCCAATCCCCTACCCTATTCCCTTCCCTACCCTCCCCTATTACCCTATTCCCTCTTAAAAGGCCGGCAACGCACTTGCAGCTCTTCTGATGCTGCGAGTGTCCATGGGCGACGGAAGTTGCTTTCCATCAGGTGACCCGTTTGCTCGTTTGCCCCCTTATTTCATTAAAAAAAAAAAAAAAAACTAAACATTTTACATGTACCATCGACAAAGTTCCTACTCGACCAGTTACTAAACATTATCTTTTACAATAGGACGCCTCAAAATATTTTAACACTAATAAAGTGACCGGCGACCGCACTACTGCAGACGTAGTTGAACTACGTATTTACACGTGAGTGTGTGTGCGTTCGCAAATTGCAAGTATCAACGGCGCTGTTGAGCGATTCGTATGCGTGGTCGAGCGGCAACTTATTCGATATTACCTAGTCGTTTCCTATATTACTTTTATCGACGTTTTATTTTACGTAAATATTTGGTAATTTAATCAAGGCAATAATCTAATACTTTCGACGTTAAGCGAATTTTCACAATCTACTTATCACATTGACATTATATTATCTGCCTGATAATAACTAAATATTATTAGGTACGTGTTGAAGTGTTGCAAAACATTAACATATTTTAGGCAAAATATTTATTTATAATCCTACAGTTTTAAGATGGATCATTATATCTTGGTTTTTCGATATAAAATCGTATAAAGGTGTAAAAATTATGGGGTTATATGTAAAGTTCAAGGAAAACCTGAAAAAAGGGTAAGATTCTCAAAAATTCATAGTAACAAGTTAAAAACAAGGTTTAGAATTGACAAAAATTTCAATCTCTTCATAACATAGATACCAATTATTGCCACAATTATTACCTACCTTAAATATAATAAAACAAAGTAAAATAAATATTTTTTATAATAATTAAATAAATAATAAGTTGGTAAATAATAAGTTAAATAGTGAAAGTCATAAATCACACAAGATAATAGCAGTGTTTTTTTATATTTTCATTTTTTTACTAAAATATACGAGTCAAACGAGACAGATCGTCTGATGGAATGCGATTTGTATCAGGAGACTGATGCGCATATCTGGGAGCATGGTAGAGCACCAAGACGAGCCCGAGCACAAGTGAAGCGCAAGGGCGTAGTGCCCAGACCACCTTTTTTCGAAGCGTATCGTTAATTTTTTGAACACAAACTTAGGTTGGGGTTATGCCTACCAGATAAATGAAATTTTCAGGATATTATGTTCCCAGCAGTAGACTTATTAAACATGCAAAGTTTTGATTGCATAGGTGCACTTAACGTTTTATTGATATGTAAAAAATATATATAAAAAATATTCACATCCCACTGAGATTCGAACCCGCGACCTTATTTTTCAACAACGCAAACTCTTGTCAGAGTTTGACGCTTACGTATTTGACATTGGCTGGCGACTTACTAAAAATATTTTCGTAACAACTTACAAAAAGAAATGAAATTCCACCAAAAACATATTCATGTTAAAATATTTGCCAAGACGATACCATATGACTCGCTCGGTCAAAAAGTTACCAGATTTCACTTAGACACGTATAAATAATAAATCACTTCAGTCAAGATATGTGGCTTGGCCGTTTCGTTTGTACAAGAGTAGTAAGTATAACAGCGAATAAACAGTCAGTAAATTTTTCACCTAACGCTCAAGTACCTAAATGTAGCGAAATGGCCAGGACTCATATTTTGACTAAGGTGTAGAGTTTGTGAAGTTAGTCTTGTAGAGTAAGTAATAAAGAATTTGAAATAATTTTATTTCCAGATTGAAGACATGGAGTAGGTGCAACTGGCCGGAGCTCTCCAAGTACTGCGGATGCTGCGAGCTCTCCACCGGGATCTACATCAGATGTGTCGCTACGGTCGTAAGTGGTTCTCTACACAGTTGTCTATGTCTTGTAGAAATAAAAGAGCAATAATAAGTCCCGACATCTTATAATCTATACTAATATAATAAAGAGGAAAAGTTTGTTTGTTTGCATTGAATAGGCTCCGAAACTACTGGACCGATTTTGATGAAATTTGGAACAGATGTAGAGTAGACCACAGGGAATGACATAGGCTACTTTTTATCACGGAAAAATGTACGGTTTCTGCGAAATGAACTTTTGCAGGTCGCGGGCAACATCTAGTAATTGAATAAAAGTAAAATGAAAGTGTAAGTTATGATTACGAGAATTGGGGTTCAGATCTCTGGTTCGCAAGTATAGCTTAAATTTCTACAACCGGTTTAATTTTAAATAATAATACATGATACATTAATTTCACATTCACATATTATTAGGGTTAGGTAAGTTTGTTAATTATTAAACAATAATCAATAATTTTAGGTTATAACAACAGCGACAATTATTTTCAACAGCTTCCTTCTGCTATCTCTAACACAAGCCAGAAAGCGAATACGTAATGCTGACATGACAACCCTAGAGGAATTCCTCGAAGAAGCAACGGATTCTGAGCAGACAGACCTGAATGGTGTCTTCATGATATTGGATGGTGTGGTCGCTTATTTCATACTCTGGAGTAACTTTAAACTCTTCTATATTATTCGGAATATATGGACAATATACGCGGTTTACAAGGTATGTTTTTGGCGTTCCCAAGAGCAGCAGTTCTTTTGCATTTAACCTATTTAATAGCTTAGCTATCAGAAGAAGAAGAATCTGAAGAGTTTGTTTGTTTGAACGCACTAATCTCAGGAACTACTGGTTCGAATTGAACAATTATTTTTGTGTTGGCTAGTCCATTTATCGATGAAGGCTTTAGGCTATATAAATTACGCTGCGACCAAAATGAGTAAAGAATTAGTTGAAAATGTGTAAAAAAACGGGGAAATTATTCATCTTCGAGGGCTTCCGTTGTTTGTTTGATCAACTGCTCAATTGCGCTGATCTCAGGAACTGCTAAATCGAATTGGAAAATTATTTTTGTGTTGGATAGTTCATTTGTCGAGGAAGACTTTAAGCTATATAACATTATGCTGCGATCAATAGCAGCGAAGCATCAGGGAAAAATGTTGCAAAAACGGGGAAAATTATTCATATTTGAGGGCTTCCGTTGCGTGCGCTGCGTAAATGGTTCAAAGTTACCCAAACAAAATGTATGAAAGAATTATTCCTCTTTAAATGATCTAAAAAATGTCCGCGACAGTATATGTCTATCTTTAAGATTGACTCACTATAACCTTTTTTATGGTAATCAAATTTGGTCGAAATTAATGCATTATTGCGCCATCAGTTGACGTGGACGAAGTCGCGGGCAACAGCTAGTTGTACATCTATACATATAAAATCCTTTGTCCTAAATGACTGACGGATCAACGCACAGACTAAACCGCTGATAGAGACCTGAAACTCGGAGGGCTTGCTCTTTGTAATGCATAGGGATCCGATAAGAAGGGATTTTTTTGAAATTGTCTGACAAGAAAGATGATCCATGCGTCGGATGGGCATGTAAAAAGTCGGACCTGCGCCTCATCTCTGGTCAGTCGTGTTGGTTATCCGTCCCACTGGATTACGAGAGTAAAGGAAGAGAGAGTGCTCTTGTATACTGCGCACACACTTGGGCACTATAAAATTACTCCTGGGTTACTGGCCTGGTTTCAATGAAACCGTCACCGAGATCGGTGTGGGGAGTTATTATTATTAGTTGTTGGTGAAGAAACTCGTGTGTCCCTACTTACTGTAAAGAAATTGCGTAGTTATTTATTATTCCAGTTCATGATTAAGACAAAACAACGTCTGTTGGGTCAAATAGTACATCTATAAAAACTGATGATAATTATACTATAGTATGTTCTCGTTAAGAAGGCAGTAATAATAATATATTAATTAAAATAATGTGAACATGGCTCATAATTATTATGTTATTGGCCAACTTTGATTTTCACCGTCTTTTTAACGCGAATAGACTATAGTTAATTTTTACTATTAGTACCTACACTACCTACCTACTTAAGTGGTAAATAATTGTAAGTGTGTAACGTAACAATTTCTTCATAACTAGAGAAAAAATCTGCTAAATCAATTTCGTCATAACTAGAGAAAAACTCTGCTTAATCAATCAAATTAAGGCCGGCAACGCACTTACAGCTCTTCTGATGCTGCGAGTGTCCATGGGCGACGGAAGTTGCTTTCCATCAGGTGACCCGTTTGCTCGTTTGCCCCCATATTTCATAAAAAAAAATTATAATCGTCACTATTATTATTCTATCTGGTATTTCCAGAAGTATTTAGTAGGTATTGCCTATCTATTCCAGATGTTTTATTTCATTCCAGAGAAGTCCTCGGTCGTTGAAAGTATTACTGTACATTGGAGTGCCATGTTGGATTTTTGACGGATGCCTTTCAATCATTGGGACCATACTGTTGAGGTACTTAGTCAAGGGAATGCTGTTTTTTAATTTTAGTAAGTTTTTCTATTTTATTACTTGTCATTGTCATTGAGTGTTATTCTACTGTAGTAAGAACAGATGTCTAGAAAACTATTGGCAAACTCATGGCAAAACAATTTTTCATTTCTCATACTCGGAAAGTAGTGTTGTTTTGATCTGATTATTGGGTGGAAGATGCTGCTTTCCTTTCATAGGGGGAAAAAACTCATACAAATTCATTCCGGCACGAGGATCTTCAAAACTTCAAAAATAGAACTGCTGTCAGCTGTGAAGAGTTTTATGTAAAAAAGAACTATTAAAAAATGACATGACTTCCAAACAATTTAGCGCAAACTTCTTTGAGCGGAGTAAGTCGCGAGTGCCGAGACAATTACGCGGCGAGCGGCAAGATTTTGATCCATATTTAAAATTTAAAAAGTCAACACAAATTGGCGGGATACTAAAATCTGTTATATTATGTATGTATCTGTGACGGACTTTTGTGCTAAGATTTGAATTGAATTTAGGTTTATTTTCCATATATTCTAAATGAAAAGTAGAGTGTATGCCACGGGTAAAAGAATGAATTCCTACTCGGACTATAGCCGGTGTCTATAGTCTCAACTACCTCGGGAATTGATTCTTTTCAACCCTTGGCTAACAATCTACTATAATAATAGAGTATAATGAATTAAATTACAGTACCTAATCTATGCTATGGATTTCCGTAAAGTGACGTCTATTCATTATTTAATATTATACTAAACATTTTCTTTTGTTTCAGTGTTCGAAGGCTACAATCTTCTGGCAATACATAGTAAATACAAAGAATTATCCGGGAAATCCAGAAAAGTAAAAGACTTCGTTATGCCTTCTGAAATAATCAGTCCGCAGATAATAAATGCGAGTGAAACTCCTATAGATACATCAAATCAGCCACATTGTATAACTTGTAAATGTTATGATAGAAATAATGATAATGATAATTGTCCACATGATTTAGATAATGTAGCAGCAATGCCAGTAACTGTAGCCCCAACTATTGCAGAAATGAGTTCTGTCAGTGCAGAAGCATTAGATTCTAATGCAAGCAAAAGTGAAGACACATTAAATTTCAAAGACAGTCCAATTATTTATAATCAAGAAATATTACAAGGTGCGCAATCAGTAATGGGTGCACCACCTATACCAATAAATGGCATAAATAATATAATATACATACCTAAAGAAAGACCCCAAAGACCCACGACATTAGCAATAAAACCTTTCGAACTAAAAGAAGAGAAGACGGACTTATGTGATACGCCTGTTATATACGATGAAGGACAATTCAATGTGGGAAAAAGCCCTATTATAGAAAGTTTGTAATTTATTATTGTTATTTAGAATAAAAAAAAAATATACATGAGTGATGAGAGTAATAAAATTTATGTTGCTTGAGGTTCTGTCTTCTTATTTAATTACCTCTAAAAATAAGGCGTATCGCAGGGACCTCTTTTAGGTTCAGCACATTTTATAATTTTTACATGATATTTTTAATTACAGAATGGCAATCAAAACTAAAGAAAATTAACAATTGTTTACCCTTTACATACTTACTGCAATAAAAAATTTGAAAACCCATTAGTTGCCATTAGTATGTTTGCGAACTACGTATATTTGTTTTTTGTAGTTTATCTTATCTAACATCTACTAAAAAGTGATCGTTTATTTAGGGCAGATAAGAGATTTATTATAAATCAGTCACTTACGTTTGTAAGTCGTGTACGTGTATAATATCCTCTCTAATAATGTAATGTGTCACGGAATTTATGAGTATTTACTTGATTAAATAATTCTGATCTAGCTAGTTATTGATATAGTCTGGGAAAATTAAGGAATTCAGACCGAATAATTCATGTAGTTTTGAAAGTTGCTACAGTTATTCCTAAAGGTGTCCAGATGAATATACTAAAAGCCCCCGAGGGAGGGACACGAGTCGGCGGTGGGGGAGGGGGGAAAGGTCTCTTTTTCAAGGTTTTTGCTTGTTACTCGAAAATTATTTATAATAGCTCTTTAGTGACTTCTACATTAATTATCTACATTAAATTTCCTATAAATTAAGTCTTAACATTTTTACTGTACGACTTTTGACTTTAGGAGATACAGAGTATTAAAGGTGATTAAAATAAGAAGCTAAATTGTTTTACAAATTTTAATTCTACAAAATTAAACACATTTTTTTTGCACGAGTATGCCAACTTATCAATCAAATTGTGTTTCATCTTCGTCATCTTTATCATTAACATCGATGGGGGCTCCATTAGTACAAGCTCCTAGGCAGCCGTTACAGATCAGACTACACTGACTACACTGACTACACTGCCCGCACACTAATTTTCTTAGACTAATAACACTGGTCAACACTGGTCATGCCACACGAACTATATATATATATATATATATATATATATATCTTGCGAATCATGTTGCGTCCTACATAGCGATTTTTACGAATGATACCGCGTCCGACCGACTTGTTGCGTCCGGTATACGGACGCAAGATTAACCGACCCTCATTTTTCGTCCAAGGGTGTCTTTTCATCATTAGAATGCATAGGCAAAAAATTGGCATGGACTCAATTTCATCACTAGAATGATTTTCAGCGTATTTCGTAGTTCAGCCATCGGCCGCGTGGAATTTCGAGGGCGCTACTGAGAAGCGTATATTTTGTACCGTATATTGAGCGTTTAGTTTACCGATTATATTGCGTCTCCCCGAATATACACAAAAAGTTTTTTTCAGTTCTCTACGAGCATCATCTTGCGTCCAGAATTTTTCTTACATCAGGACACCGCCTAGATCCTACTGGGGCCTTTTAGGGTGCACGGGTGTGGGGCGCGCGGGGGGCGGGAAGCGAGCCGGTCATCAGCGCCAGCAGCGCGGTCGCATCGCATATTTTGTTAACCGTCTTCCAAAAAAGGAGGCGGTTATGTACAGAACAGAACTCCTGACTCCTTATAGATACATGTTTGGGGATTTCAGCGTTGTTTAAAGAACTGCAAGCATATGCTTCCATGACAATTAAGTGATCATCATTATCACCACCACCATTACACCATACATCATTACATTATGATGATACAAAAGGTACTTCTCCTAGTATTTTTCACAAACACGGTGATCTTTAAACGTTCCTCTACCGTCTATGGACTTACATTTTGTAAAATTATTTTGTTGTTGTCATTAACATGGAAACTTGATGATGGGATCCGTGAGGAATCGAGGGAACTCCTCAAAATTTATATAGACATATAATATAGTGATTTAGACTTTTCCTGAAGTATCTTAAGCATATTATGCTACCAAAAAAATAAGATTATACCCTGTATAATAAGAAGGTATTTCCTGGATCCAAAAGAACTGAACAAAACTCCTCAGTCTTTAAAGACACGCGTTTGGAAATTTCGGCATTATTGTTTTAAGAACTGCAAGCATATGCCACTATGTACGTTACAGTAATCATCATCATCATCTTTTTTTAAAATAGTGTCTGACCGAAGCTGGTTTTTACGACCGAAACCGAAAACGAATTTCGGCAACGGTCTCAGTTTCGGCCGCAACCGAAACTTCCGTAGGTACAAGGATCATGTTTTGAGAGAAAAATAAAGGAAACGTTAGTTTAATCAGTCAGTCTTTTTTGGGTTCCATAGTATTCAAGGAACCCTTATAGTTTTGCTTCGTCGGTTAGTCTTTCTTTCTGTCTGCCCCTCTAGCTACTGTAATTTTGAACATAAATGGGAGAGATTTAGTAAAGTTATATATTGTGTATAGATCCGTGTTGTACATCATAAAATAATAATAATTTCATATTTTAGAGGGGTGGCTCCTCCATACATGTGAAATAGGCATGAAAAATATTGTTTCATTCTACTCCATCGTGTGAGATATCAGTCATTCAGTCAGTATCATCTCGGAAACTCAGTCAGTTGATGCTGGTGTCCCTCAGGGCTGTGTGCTATCGCCTACCCTATTCATACTGCATATCAATGACATGTTACAGACCAACGGCATTCATTGCTATGCGGATGATAGTACAGGTGATGCTGTATATACCGGCTCCCCTAATATTTCTCGGCTAAATGTCATCGAGAGTCGAAACGAACTTGTGTTTAAAATAGAGAATTCATTGGAGAAAGTCTCTGAATGGGGTAGACGTAACTTAGTCCAATTTAACCCCGCTAAGACACAAGTCTGCGCGTTCACCGCTAAAAAGTCACCTATGGTCGTACATCCTCGTTTTGAGGGCACATCTTTAACCATCTCCCCTATCATTGATATACTTGGCGTTAGCATATCGAGCGAAGTCCAATTCCGATATCATCTAGAGGGTAAGGCCAAGTTAGCCTCGAAGAAGCTTGGTGTTCTCAACAAAGCGAGACAGTACTTCGGTCCGGACCAACGCCTACAACTCTACAAGGCGCAGGTTCGGCCTCATATGGATTCTCATCTCTGGGCAGGAGCACCAAAATACCAACTGCTCCCTCTGGATCGTATCCAACGAAGGGCTGCTCGAATTGTTGACGGTCATTATGTTTCAAACAGCTTGGACCCCTTGGAATTACGCCGAGATGTAGCTTCACTCTGCATCCTCTATCGGTTGTATCACGGGGAGTGCTCTGAGGAATTGTTCGGAATCATACCACCTGCAACTTTTCGCCATCGAACCACGCGAAAAATATTCCATCCTCATCACCTTGATGAGTGGCAGTCTTCCACCGTGCGTTTCTCGCGTAACTTTCTGCCGCGCACTGTAAAACTCTGGAACGAACTGTCACCAGCAGTATTTCCGGACCTATACGACCTACAAACCTTCAAGAAGAGAGCGTATTCCCTCTTAAAAGGCCGGCAACGCACCTGCAGCTCTTCTGATGTTGCGAGTGTCCATGGGCGATGGTAGTTGCTTTCCATCAGGTGACCCGTTTGCTCGTTTGCCCCCTTATTTTATAAAAAAAAAAGAAAAGATCTAAAATAAAGGTGTGGTTTCATACATAACTTTTTTACAAAGAACCATTTTCGAGTAATCGGCTTCCAAAGTGGTTTTATAATTTGGTCCCCCACTGGCATTTTTAAACTATAGGAGATAGAAACTGGAAAGTTTGTATGCTGATAGATCATGCTAAAAACCTTTTAGAGAATTTATTTTGAGCGCAATCGGACTACAACTTTTTCAGTAATTCAAAGAAGGCCTATTGCGCGTTGATAGTTACAGAACCCTCCTTTGACATGTCCTAACATGATTTTGATTTACTGCCGCTTAGTAGTTTATTTATACAAATCTGTGTTGCGAGCAAAACACGAAAAAGCACTATAATATTTACAATTGTTTATTGTAAAACAGCTATATTATTATGTACAACGGATCTTAAATACTTTAAGCTTAGCCCAATTCACGAAACGACTATCTCGTTATACCTAAATCAAATCGCGAAGTAGGTTAAGAGAGTTAGCGTTATTAACTAAGCATGGCGTTCTCATAATTATGAGAAAATAGAATATCGCAAAAGTGTCATTGTCGTGTACGGTCAACGGTGTGACAGTTAAATATGGTCAAACGTTCCATCATTCTAATCTATGAACAAAATTTCAGGCTTAAATTGAAGTCGTTCTTAAGCGAATTAGGCACAATGCAAGCTAGTCAAACACCTCGTAAGCCTAATAGACTAGTGCTTTTACCTTTGAAAATGGTCAAAAGTGAAAAAAAAAACTTATAGTAGGATAAAACCCTTTGGAAAAGGAAGAGAATTTAACAAAAATAAAAGGAAAAAGTATTTTACGGGCAATTTGAGGTCGGGAAGTGTAAGGAAGTGAGTTTTTAAGGATAGAAAACGGTTTATCTCGATTTCTGGCAAAACTACTAGTCCTATGGAAAAAGTCAAATGGCAAATTTGTAGGTACCTAATAGAAATATCTACATCTTTAAG
The DNA here is from genome assembly GCA_905404095.1 of Glaucopsyche alexis. Taxonomy (NCBI): domain Eukaryota; kingdom Metazoa; phylum Arthropoda; class Insecta; order Lepidoptera; family Lycaenidae; genus Glaucopsyche; species Glaucopsyche alexis. Next base: position 3,470,873 of record FR990060.1, read on the forward strand.
CACGCCTCGGGTGTGCTCTACTCTCGAAAGGCCGCGTTGTGACAAGTTCACAACATAAATCTGTTGAAATACCCGAAATTCAATAATAAACTTATAGAAAAATTGATGTTTTTACAACTAGGAACTTCAAACATGACTGTAGACTGTTTTTCTTTTTACTTATTTAATTTAATTTATGTAATATAAAATGAAATAATAAAAAAAAACTAAAGCTGTCCGTAGGTCTGTTTGTTCCATAAATTAAGAAAAATATGGGCAATGAAATGAGTTGAATCTTTTTTTAAACGTTTCCGTTTATCCTTAGGGATGAGCCCTGTTGCTTGGCGTTATTAAATTCTAAATGGTTAAAAATATATTAATTAACATTTTTTGATAGAATAACCAGTTTTATTCGTTCCCCGTTCTCTTTTATTATTTTCCCATTTCTCAGTACCGCTTGCCGATATTTTTTTATATTGTTTGTTACATATTTGTTACATAATATTGTTCATTTAATGCATATTATATATTTTATGTGCAACGGATGCAAGAAAATAAACGTAAATAAATATATAAAAAATGACAAAACACTAAGAAATATTTATTGTAGTCACCATACCTTGTTTTATTGTAAAATCATCAAAATACGGTATTAATGGGGGCAAGAGGGGTCACATGCTGATGTATCATACTCGTAATGCATACATAAATTATTTTGTACTAAATGATAATGATAGAGATGTAAAAAAAATATCAATATTCCAAATAAACTGTTTATAATTTACTGTAATAAAATATTATTGCGTCTATTTAAGGATATATATTGACGGTGTGGTACATCAGTCATTGTTTAAGCGATAATTTTTCATCTTACGGTTTCCTGATTATAGTATAAAACGCGTGTGAGGCGTGCAAACTTTATATTTATATTTTTTTCACATAACCTAGACCCGCCTAGCCTCAATTCTTATTGAAGCTAGGCACAAAATATTTTAGTAGAAGATATCTACAAAATATTGTAGATGTCTTCATTTACAATATTTTGTGTAAGTTGTCCAATCGTCTTTAAATTATATCCATAGATGCTTATTTATTGCTATTTTAAGATAGCTTAAATATATGAGTGACCTACGGATAATTTTAGCCCATCAAAAGGTATTTCAGAGAGAAGTGGGGAACGGGCTAAGCGGGTCTGGGCCTTACTACCTGTTCTTTTCTTTGCATTTTTTTGAGAACTTTTACTGTGGTAATGTATTTTTTTTACATTATCAGAAAAGAGAGATTTCAACGAATAAAAAGCCCACCGACTTTAAAATAAAAAAATAAAAAGATATTTTGACGTGAGAGTTTTCGACTGAAAATTAGGGTTAATTTTTTGATATTAAGTCAAATTAAGGTGAAAAAATAAATATTTTAAATAAAAAAAATTACAATATATTTGAAACACACGGGTACGTTTTCACCAAATGTCGTGATTTTTTTTGTAATAACATAAATATAAAAAAAGAACAAGCACTTGGTTAGTTGAATTTTTCACATAAATTATGAAGTTATGTGAAAAAACTGTAAATAAGTACCTACAAACGTTGTAGATCTTTTTATCACCTATAACTTTGCTATTTTACTTTCTTCCATAGGACTCGTAGTTTTGCCGAAAATCGAGATAAGCCGTTTTTTACCCCTTGTAACTCACCCCCTTACTCTTCCCAACCTCAAATCGCCCGTAATTTATTTTTTCCTTATTTTTTGTTAATTTTTTTCCTTTTCCAGTGGGTTTCATCCTACTATACTTTTTTTGTTTCAAAAATTATCGGCATTGGTCTACAATAGCTATTTCAAAATGACGTTTGGACAATCCGCGAGTTAGTGTTTTTTTATGTATACCAACTGTAAATGTGTAAAATCAAATACTTACTTTTATTATTTTTACCCCATCTCAAGTAAATGCAACGGAGTTAAATAAATCATGTCCTGTAACAAAACCTTATAAAATGTCATCGTCGCGTCGCGCGTCGCTTAGTTGGAATTTAAAAAAGCGTCGAACATTACCGATCACAGCCCGAGAACTCCATGCACATGCAGAATGCAGTTTCGGTTTCGGTCGTAGTTTCGGCAAAACCAAAACTAAACCGAAACACGTTTTTTTGCTGAAACTCGACCGAAACCGAAACCGAACACTCGGTCGGACACTAATTTATAATACCTAATGGAAGCTTGGCGCGTATTCGATAATTACAAACGTCACAAAAAATTGTAAAATTATTATTTTTAAATAAAAATTAAACAGACTTCCAAAGTAATCATACACAAAAAAAATGATGAAGTCGGTCGTCAGTCGGGTTGTTTTTATTTTTTTAAATTAGTTATTTAATTTAGATTTTTTAAATTTAACTAACACACACTTGGTCGATTTAAATCAAAAAGACGACTATTTAACATACATACATACATACAAGAAACGCGCGAAAAACATAACCCTTCTTACAAAAATACAAAAACAGTAATTCGGAATCACAATCTCATAAAAGATTGAAGGGTGTAGCTTTATCTGCATAATGTTGGTAATATATGTAGGGCATTATACGGAATTGATATGAACAAATTGATGGGAGGTAAGAGCATCCATGCAGTGTATAGAAGTATACGGATATATACTGTGTGCTGGATAGCTTTGGTGGTGAACGGAAGTACTAGCATCCATGCAGTGTATAGAAGTATACGGATATATACTGTGTGCTGGATAGCTTTGGTGGTGAACGGAAGTACTAAGTGACCAGGAAATTTCCAAAGCTGAATATTAATATTTCATTATTTATCGCGATACCAAGTCGACTCTTGAGATCATACTGATCAAAACTACACATATATGCATTAATAACATGTAAAATCTTGCCACATACAGTGGACGCTACACACACCTCGTGGAATACAATCTACCCATCGTCCGGTCATGAGTAGGCTTTATACAATTTTAAGATTCAGCTGTTAACTAGTATTTCTATGGTAGTCTAGTTTAAGAGACACGTTTGTTTATAAAATTTTGAAGGACAAATAAAATATTTAGATATTTTCTGACGCCTCAACGACTGGGGGGGCTGCGTGCAAGGCTCAGCGGCCGGTGGTCTAACTAGAGGGAGGTAATCTAAGAAATAAATAATAATTGTTATTTGTCAAAAACTTCCCGCCTTCGTCGCACCTACAATATTCACAAAAAATCGAGTAAATCTTGATTACAATTAATAACTCTAATGCCATATTATAAAAAATAAAAAAAATATATTATGAATATACATATCATAAATAGACATACCTAATCGATGGAATACAACTCACTTATCTAACAAACGTTACAATTATACATATTTACCAGTAGCGAGAATCAAAACAGATCTACAAATAAGCGCCAAAATTCGATCTGAAGACAGCGATGTCCCAGATGCCGAATCTAGATCAAACCACCCTAGTCCACAGGCTCCACATTTCAAAAGAGGAATTATTATCTTGATTTTAAGATTATCCCCTAATAATGTAATGTGTCACGGAATTTATGAGTATTTACTTGATTAAATAATTCTGATCTAGCTAGTTATTGATATAGTCTGGGAAAATTAAGGAATTCAGACCGAATAATTCATGTAGTTTTGAAAGTTGCTACAGTTATTCCTAAAGGTGTCCAGATGAATATACTAAAAGCCCCCGAGGGAGGGACACGAGTCGGCGGTGGGGGAGGGGGGAAAGGTCTCTTTTTCAAGGTTTTTGCTTGTTACTCGAAAATATACATATACATATCATAAATAGACATAATCGATGGAATACAACTCACTTATCTAACAAACGTTACAATTATACATATTTACCAGTAGCGAGAATCAAAACAGATCTACAAATAAGCGCCAAAATTCGATCTGAAGACAGCGATGTCCCAGATGCCGAATCTAGATGAAACCACCCTAGTCCACAGGCTCCACATTTCAAAAGAGGAATTATTATCTTGATTTTAAGATTATCCCCTAAGATAAGAAGATAAGATAAAAGGTATAGATATATATACCGCTTGCTGAATCAATAAAAACTCTGCACAAAAAATATAAAGTAACAAAAAGATTACGATGCGTTCACAATAGGTAAAAGTTTTTACTTTGAAATGGTAAAATGTTTCTCTTATATTGTGTCTCCATCATTCTCATAAACTTTAAAGTTTGCTAAAAATAGTTGACATAGAAAAACATTCATAATTAATAGTCCTCTTTAGAACAGATAGACGTGGTATCCGCTATCTTTTTAAATTCGTAAAAATAGCAAACCAATCATTGTTAGGCACTATGAAAATGCATCCCTTTGTCATTGATGTCGGAGCAGTGTGACGTAGAATATTAGATACCTTGGTTGCCGGAGTGCTCTGCTGCCCGCATTACCATGAGACGTCAACACAGACTCCGTAGACATACCTAAAGTTAGGCAATAATATTGCCAGTCTCATATAACGGGTTAACTTAATAATGTCTGTCACAAACGATAACTACTATACGTAAGATAATTGCAAAATTACTACAAAGTACATACTTCGATTTTGTCCTTCTTTACGTTATACTTAGATATTTTTACAAAGCTGTTTCATAATTCAAAGGCTGCCAATACGGGGCATGATACCTTAACAAAAATAATCGCAGCAATTTCCTCTCAAACTATTAGCCGAATGCCTCGGCTATACTCGTACATACCGCTTAACAGTATCGCGTTTCTAGTACGCAAAACTCTTGGGTAGAGAAATAAACACATTTCCTAGACTTTACCATGGAACTAATTAAGTAACCATTTTAGGTTAAATTTAAAACCTAATACAGAAATTATCGTAGTAATATAAATACTAATGACATTGTGACCAACTATTGTAACATAATAAATAAATAAAAAAATACTAAGTATATTATGAGGAGACAATAATATGATTTATTATTTTAGTAGATGCAAGAATAATAAATATTCGCATCACATTAAACATTTTTTTTTTCTAGTAAAATAGTAACTGTACTCTTGCGTTGCTACCAATGAAAATTATGAATAATAATAATAATAATAAGTATAATATTTATTAATAAAATAATTAAACATAATATCTGGGAATCATATTTCAATCTATAATATTTCCTCAAAACAAACTCTCAAAATCTACAAGTGGCTTAAGTAATAATTTATTACCCTTAAGGTACTTCATCTAGAGAGCAAAGTTCAAAGCATAATTTATGATAAAACGAACTTACCAGTACGTGAAGTTCAATCATAATTATGCGAAGTACTTTGCTCGAAGAGATGAAGTACCTAGCACCCAACCCGCCCAGACCAAAAATATTTTTCGGAAATATCAGTATGAGATAAACTAACTCTGAACGTAATGACGGGAAGCAGGTACCATAGCAGCATTCAGGGCGGGATCAGGGGTCAGGAACCACAAAAAATTTCCTTTCCCATAGGTCTCTCAAGCATCAGTGAGTGTTGACAAGCTGAAATACACTACTACAAGTAATAATTTATTACCCTTTAGGTACTTCATCTCTTCGAGCAAAGTACTTCGCATAATTATGATTGAACTTCACGTACTGGTAAGTTCGTTTAATCATAAATTATACAGTATACTAGTATTTTTATATACTACTATTTTAAGTTTATTTTTAAAAATTTTAAAATTATTTTCAACTTTTTAGTTCGATATTCTTTAAAAGCGTGTTTTTTAGTTTTTTTAAACTATATTTATTTTCAACTTTTTAGTTCGATATTCTATAAAAGCGTGTTTTAAAGCTACCAGATCCGAGGAAGGCAGCAGGCGCGCAAGAGAGAGCTACATACAAGCAAACAAACAAGCTTACATAAATAAATAATTGCCCGCGGTCGAAATCGGTGTAATAATTTACACCTATTTTACCCACCTAGGGCTGAAGTTTAGAAAACACTGAACTACTCATAATTTTTTTCATACTCATTTAGTACTCGTGACACCCTCAGGGGTATATTTCATTGTCATTAGACCAGAGTGTACCTTCATACGAAATATCACGCAAATATGTCCAAGGAATAAAAAGTTACATATCTTCGAACTTTTATGACTTATATAAAAATAGTAATTAGGTCACAATATTAAGGACTTAAATTTAACAGATAAGATTTAGATAAAGTTAAAGATTCATATAGGTAAATTGACAATTTTAGAATGTAAAAATAAAATTCATTATCAAATTATTACAATGTCAAAGGATAAATTATCAAATAATAAAAAAATAATCACATTAAAAAAATACATTAAAGATATGGTTTTAAAATAAATAATTATCCCTACTTAGTTACATATTATGTCAATTTTGCAGAGTAAAATCCACTTGCTATTATAAAGATAAAATAAATTATAACATAAGTGAAGTCAATGTATAAATAAAGGATAATATATTATGTCAATTTAGTTATATACAGGTACATTATTTATCGATTTATTTTATCTTTTCTTCAAATTTCATGTATTCATCAAGGGCCTTACTAATAAACGCTGTATAAAGTATAAGCTTTGAATAGTTAGGTACACAGTGTTTTGTCTCTTTCTATCGAATTAAACATGTCACTTGTGTGATGTGAACAAAACACTGTTTATCTATTCAAAGCTTATACAGCGTTTATTAGTAAGGGGTCAAGAGTATAAAAAGAGTTTTCTAATAGCCATTTTGATATCTGAGTTTTAAAATTGATTAAATTAAAATCCTTAAATCTGTTAGAAAGTTTATTATACACTTTTATAACGCTAATGCAAACATTTCTTATATATAAGTCTAGACGACATTGGGGCATATATAATTTGTATTTTACACCGCAATCATCGAAACGATGATTGCGGTGTGTTGGAGATTGTAAAGACCAGAGGCAAGTGCGCAACACCAGAAGAGTTACAAGTGCACAACACTTGTGGTGAGCGGCGGTAATCAGTCGCCTAACATCAGGTGATCCTTCAGTTCGTTTTATGGTGCATTTCGGTTAAGAAATTCTCTAATCAACACAATGTTTATATTAAACACATTTTATTTTTGTAACGATATTGACAACATTATTTATTACCTTGAATGATGTTTACAATAATAATATTACATTTAATTATATTGACAATATTAACTACCTTTAATGATATCGACAATATTATTACCTTTAATGATATTGACAATATTAACCTTTAATGATATTGACAATGTTATTACTATTAAGCTAGCCGCACACGTGCGATATTATTGATGAATAAATTTGTCATACTAGTCAACACACACAAAAAAAAAACACACACACACACACACACACACACACAAGGAATATTATTGTCAATATGAGCATTATTGCCAATAATATGGTGTGTGTACGGCTAGCCAGTGATTTCGACAATATTGTTTTTAACCTTTAAACCTTTTTTTAACCTTTAAAAATATTGTCAATATCGTTTACCTTTATTAATATTGGCTGTAGGCTGCTGTTAAGGACAGCGGCCTCGCCTCAACAAAAGTGAATTTAAAGACAATGAACGCTTATGAGTGCTTTAAAACGTTTCTAAAAACTGTGAGTAAATAGTACATAAACTCTTAAGAGTGAAAATAGTGAATATAAGTGTTGTATATAAGTGTTAAATTCATTAAAATAGTGGTAAATAATTGTTTTAAAGTCACGAGTTTATTTTCGTTATAATTTCTTAACCGTAGCTTATTTCACTTGGAAAATTAGTGTTGTACATAGGGAAAATTAGTGGCTAAAGTAAATAACGTTTAGGTAAATTGAAATGTAAATGGTTTTAGAGAAAATTAGATTATAATGGTGAAAAATATATGGTTTGCTTACACTTGTAACTTTAAGTTGTGCATTACTAAGTATATATGTAAACTGTGTGATTATGTATTGTTTTATGGTAAATAAAGAATTTCACGTTATGCGTTTCACTTATCCTGGCTCAGGGGAAATAAAGGGAAATTAGGGAAAATTATGGAAAAATAGCCGTATAGAGAAATAAGAGAGAGATAGCTTATATGAAAGTTAGAAGAGTACATTTGTGCTCCCTATACGGCATTGCCCTGAGCCAGGTAAGCTAACGACTTATCGTGTTAAATGTTCTCCTCAAATCAGTGTTATTATTTATACGCCCCCGCTCTGCCCGAATCGGTGTAACCTTGCTATCTTCGAGTCTGATCAGAGCCGGCGGTGAAAACCTAGTGGAAAAATACAGTCCCATACAGTAGTGCGTGGTCCTTGCGATCCGGATTGCAAGTTAGTGAGTCTATTTTTAACTGTAGATACGATATTGAAAACGGCCGTTAGTCGCGTGTGATCCGAGATACAAGATTGAAGAAATTTTCGAAGTCCAATACCAGTTGAAAACAATCAAGACGACACTTAGAAGAATTTATTGATGACGGAACATAGAAAAATTTACTGAACATCGGACATAGAAAAATTTTACTGAGCCAAGGAGATAGAAAAATTTATTGAAGACCGGACTTAGAAAAATTTACTGAACACTGGACATAGAATAATTTCATCAAGCCAAGGACATAGAAAATTTTTTGAAGAAAATTTATCAAGCCGAACATAGAATTTTGGAAGAAAGGAATTCAACACCGGGGATCAACGGACTCAGATTAGAAGATTGGACTCGAAGATACAAGACAACACCAAGGAAGAGGGAAGCAAGGATTCGCAGATTTTTCGCCTGAAAAACCTACCGAAGATTCTTGAAGAGTCGTGAAGACTCTGAAGATTTTTGGAGTTCGAAGACGAATATTTGAAAATTAATTTTTGATTTGATGATTTAACTTAACGTAACATTTAACTTAAACTATGGTCATCACAAGGAGTCAGAGCGGGGCCGAGGAGAACCAACCACAACAACAACAACCGCGAAGATTTCCAGATCCGCCGCGATCGCCGTCTGCTGCCGCCACGAGCCAGCCGCCGCCGACCGAGGGAAGGGCAGATCTGCTTCAAACAATTTTAAAACCGAGACCAGGTACTAGCAAGCAGTGTTGCCAGAGCCTACTCAGCCCAGGTTGCTATTTTTAGGATCAAATGTTGCCATCTCAAACCAAAGGTTGCCATTAGAAAAAATCTGTAAAAAAATTCTATAAAATGAAAGTTTAATAAAACACTACTTTTTGAAATTTCAAACTGTCATAACTTTGGAATGAATCAACCAATTTTCACGCGATTGACGGCCATCGATGCAGTTTTCATCTTCTTTGAATGAATCGACAACAAAAATTTTTTAAGATCAAAAATTTCGGAGTAAATCTGAAAAACACTTTTTCGGTTTTATTTTCTTCACGATATCTCTCGAACGAGTCAACAGATTTTGACCGGATTAGCGGTGATCGACGTGGTTTTTCAAGGTTAAGAGCTGATTAGTTTTTGGAGTTGATCGATAAAGCCGTTTAAAAGTTATTCGAAAAAAAAAACACTTAAAAAATCACAGTTTTTTCGAAATTCCTTGAAATCTATCTGCCCGAATCAGTCAAATTGTATTCAAAATCTAAGCTTTGCCAAGCACTTTCGAATAGCGCCAGGCGCAATAAAATCGGTGAAAATGTTCAAAAGTTATAAGAGGTTTACATACTTACACACACACGCGCACACATACACATACACATACATACATACAGACATAGTGAAACTCTCGCGGGGGTAGTCAGGAAAGCTTTCTATAACCTAAGAACGTCGAGATCTGATGAGAATTTGATTTTTACAAAACGGGGTAGAACCAGTAACTTCCCGATTTTTGAAAATCGTAGATTTTCTTAGCGGGAAGTTAAAAAATGTGTGAGTGCCCGTTGCATTTAAAATCCAATATTAAAACATGAAAAAAATTAAGAACTTATAAATAGATTTAAAAACAAAAGTAGGTCTTAGAAAACCACGAAAAAAACTTCCCATGCACTGCACTACACACTGCTCACAGACACACACTTTCTTCCATTTTTGTTTTAGACTTTTCTTAAAATTACTTTTATCTCTAGCTTCACCAATATAGCCCTTTTAGATGTAGAAATACGGGTACTAATTATGAATTGTTTTCGTTTGGGAATAAAAATGTGTTCAAAATTTTGATTTTGTTCATTTCGATGTGTTCAGTTCTGCTATTTGTATAAGTTTTAAGTAGTATTCGTAATAAGATAATCGATATTTTTTTACTAATGATCGCGCGACAAGTCGAAAAGTTGCCAAATAGTTGCCATTTGAGCCTGATTGCCATTTGGTTGCCACGAAGGGTCAAATGTTGCCAAAATGGCAACCAAAGTTGCCAAATGGCAACGCTGCTAGCAAGGCACCTGTAGCTCCGGAAATGCAAACACTAGCCAGGAAGAAGGCTATTTCAATTAGGTCGCGTCGATCGACAGCGAGTGTCGTCGCACGCATACAATATGAGGCGGAAGAGAAGCTTGCCCCTCTCCGTAAAAAGGAACTGCAGATCGAAGCAGAACTTATCAAGAAGAAACTCGTCCCCGACGTCGCCGCTGCAGAGGATGGAAGCAGCCCCGATGACGACGAGCCGTCTGAACAGGTGGAGCAACGTGTACGAGCCTGGCTAAGCGAACAAGGACCCGACCATGAAGAGGCTAGACAAGAGCCGGTCGTGTTAGAGGAGAGAGAGACGCCGAAGCCAGAAGACATGCCACCAACTGGAGGAAGACGCGAAGGCCAGAAGACGAGATTTGAGTGGCCGGAACAGCGCCGCCCACGCTCACCCACACCGCCCACGTCTAGGGCCAACGGAGTGGAACATCTCGCTGAAACGTTAGACAAGCTGCTGAATCAACGCCAGACACGCCACACGACGGAGCTGCCTACATTTTCAGGGGCACCCACCGAATGGTTGTCCTTCAAAGCAGCCATGGAAGACACCACTGCATTCTACAAGCTGAAACTGATCGAGAACTTAGCTCGGCTGAGGAACTGCTTACGGGGAGAAGCCAGGGAAGCCATGGCACCACTGCTGAGCGACGCTACGCCACCCGAACAAATCATGAAGACTCTAGAACAATGCTTCGGACGTCCAGAAGTTATAGTGGACCGCATGATGGAAGACCTGAAGAGGCTACCGAGGCTCGGAGGTTCGGCGGCGGAACTCAACCAATTCGCCGTGAAGATTCAGAACATGGTGGCTATCCTGAAGAGGCTGAGGCACGGGTACCTTTTCAACCCGTTGCTCACGAGAGACATTCTAGAGAAGCTCAGTCCCTACGAGAAAAGCAAGTGGTACGACTACGCAGAAGAGACGTCGCGCTTCAGGAACGAGCCCGATGTCGTCCTTCTCTCTGAATTCTTAATGAGAGAAGCGGACAGGGCACTGCGCTACGGATTCAGCACGACAGCGAAGAAGGAAACACCGCGTCAGCCTCCGAACAAGAGTGAAACCAGAGCAAGAAGGCCAGTCTTCGCGGTGACACATGAGGGCAGGGGTTCGCCGAGCCACAGCCAACCCAAGAAGGTACGCGAGGAAGCAATGAAGTGCCCGATATGTGCCAATGATCACGCTCTGCCTCGCTGCGCCACCTTCAAGAAAATGAGCGTACCAAAGAGATGGGACACAGTCAGGAAAGAGGGGCTGTGTTTCCTGTGCATATCGAGTCGACACAGAAGATTCAACTGTAAGGCGAAACGGTGCGGCGCACAGGGTTGTAAGCGGCTGCACCACACGTTGCTGCACGAGGAGAGGTCCGGCGGCGCTCCACAGGCTGAGGACGCCGTTATTACCGCATCGGTCACGTCCGACCGTGCGGTAAAACTCAAGATGAGAAGGGTTCAAGTCGTAGGTCCACGGGGCGAAGCGGACATCTTCGCGCTGTTCGACGAGGGCTCGACAGTGACTCTGCTGGATGAAGACGTCGCGAAGGCTATCGGCGCAGACGGTCCGTCGAAAGTGCTGCGGATGCACGGGATCAATGCCGAGAGGAATGAGGAGAAAAGCCGACTCATACAACTGGGCGTACGGGGTCACGACGGTACCAGGCACGACATCACTGCGAGAACGGTGGGCGGATTGAACTTGCTCACTCAATCCGTTCCGGAATCCTTGCTGCAACTCTCTCACCTGCACGACCTCAGGGATGAAGAGATGTGTTATGAGAACGAGAAACCCCAACTTCTCATCGGTACGAACAACTGGCAGCTCATCGTCTCAAGAGAATTGAGAATCTGGAAAAGGAAAGGAAACCAGCCTGCGGCCTCAAAGACCAAACTCGGCTGGGTAATTCACGGCGGCATCCCGAGACGCATGAGAACGAAACAGGATGACGAGAATATCCTGCACATATGGACCGTCGACTACCCGGACGAACGAACGGGAGAGAGTCTAGACGGGACGAGACTCCAGTGGCGCAAAGAGGGCGTCACATTACCCCGGAGTAACAACGGGGGGAGTCACACAAACTGCAGTATGGGGCCGGGACTCCAGTGGCACGCGAGAGGTGTCATAACCCCAAGGATCGACGGGGGGAGTCGTGCGGACTGCAGTTTGGAACAGGAAAATGGAGATGTTCGAGTCGTATTGGCCGCAGCCAAGGTCAAAGTGGCGCCGTTGAAGGCCCAAACGATACCGAGGCTGGAACTACAGGCCGCCCTGGTCGGAGCGAGGCTGGGAAGCGCCGTCGTAGCAGAACACAGGTGGAAAACAGATACCGTTTTCTACTGGATTGATGCACAGGTGGTGCTGTGTTGGATACAGAACGGCAGCCGGAAGTACACGCCGTACGTCGCGCACCGCCTGGGGGAAATCGCCGAACTGACATCTGTCCACCAGTGGAGGTGGGTGAGCACTAAGAATAACGTCGCGGACCTGGCCACGAGAACGGGCTATGTTCCGAAGAGCGACGAGGACCCATGGTTTAAAGGGCCAGACTTCCTGCGCAGGCCTATGAGCGAGTGGCCCGCGGAGAGTCCCGCCCAAGTCGAAGATAAAGAAGAACACGTCGCCTTTTACACCACAAGGGCGAGTGAGCTGGACTGTCTACCGGATGTGACGCGCTTTTCGAGCTACGAGCGCCTCATAAGATGCACAGCGATGGTTTTGTTATTCTTAGAAAAGTGCCGAGATCGTCGAGCCAACCTCGAGGTACGACACCTAGAACGGGCCGAGATGTTGTGGTATCAGAGGTCACAACGGGACAGCTTCACGCAAGAAATTGAAAAGATCACAAGTGGCAAGACAGCGCCTAGGAGCTCCTTATACCGGCTCAATCCGGTGTACAGAGATGGGCTGCTCGTACTGGACGGGAGAATCAAAGCAGCGCAGGTTCCGGCGGAGATGAAGAATCCAATCATCCTGGACGGAAGACATCCGTTTACAAAGTTACTGGTGGCACGGGAGCACGCCAGGGCAGGACACGGGAGCCGTGAGAGGGTCGTGAACGACCTCAGGCAAAGGTTTTGGATCCTGAAGCTGCGGCCGACGGTGCGCAGCATAACAAGTAAGTGTGCGTTTTGTCGGCTACGACGGGCGCACCCGAGAACACCACAAACTGGAGACCTGCCGGCGGAGCGCCTGGGGGCGTTCCAGAGACCATTTTCGTACTGTGGTCTCGACTGTTTCGGCCCGATGACGATCACCATCGGCCGACGTCACGAGAAGAGATGGGGAGCGCTCTTCACCTGTCTGACGACGCGGGCCGTGCACCTGGAGCTGGTGGCCTCGCTGTCGACAGACTCAGCAATAATGGCCATGAGAAGGATGGCTGCGCAGCGAGGATGGCCGTCAGTCATGTACAGCGACAACGGGACAAACTTCAGAGGCGCGGACGTCGAGCTGCGGCAGGCGTACGCTGAGTGGGCACCGGCTATGGCTCAGCTGGGCCTCACGCACCGCATGCAATGGAAATTCACCCCGCCCGGGGCGCCGAGTCAAGGAGGTGCCTGGGAACGGATGGTGAGGTCGGTGAAAACCGCCTTACTCGCTACGCTGAACGAGAAGTCACCGAAAGAAGAGGTACTCCAGACCCTGATGGCCGAGGCGGAGTACTCCGTGAACGCACGACCGCTAGTTCACGTTTCCGTGGACCCCAGCGACCCGGAGGCAATCACACCGAACCATTTCCTCCTCGGGTCGTCCACCGGACTGCCGTACGTCGGACCGTGTGTGCCGGCGGACAAGAAGACTTGGAGAGTCGCGCAAGCCCTTGTCGACGAGTTCTGGAGGCGCTGGGTGAGGGAATACCTCCCCACGCTCACGCCACGCTACGGGGCGCCGCAGAGCAGCCGTGCCCTGGTGCAGACGGAGCCGGGGGCGGTGCCGGGCGCGGAACGAGCGCCTGAGCGAGCCACAGACAGCTCGCAGTCGCCGGAGCGAGCCACAGACGGCTCGCAGTCACCACCACGAGCTGTAGCGAGCACAGACAGCTCGCGGTCGCAGCCAGTTGCAGCGGGCACGGTCAGCCCGCAGTCACCAGAGCAGTTTGCGGCGGACACAGACAGCTGGCAGTCAGCGGAGCAGTCCACGGCGGGTCCGGCGAGCCCGCGGTCACCGGAGGAGGCTGCGTAGAACCTGGCTACTGCGCCGGGGGGAGGATGTTAAGGACAGCGGCCTCGCCTCAACAAAAGTGAATTTAAAGACAATGAACGCTTATCAGTGCTTTAAAACGTTTCTAAAAACTGTGAGTAAATAGTACATAAACCCTTAAGAGTGAAAATAGTGAATATAAGTGTTGTATATAAGTGTTAAATTCATTAAAATAGTGGTAAATAATTGTTTTAAAGTCACGAGTTTATTTTCGTTATAATTTCTTAACCGTAGCTTATTTCACTTGGAAAATTAGTGTTGTACATAGGGAAAATTAGTGGCTAAAGTAAATAACGTTTAGGTAAATTGAAATGTAAATGGTTTTAGAGAAAATTAGATTATAATGGTGAAAAATATATGGTTTGCTTACACTTGTAACTTTAAGTTGTGCATTACTAAGTATATATGTAAACTGTGTGATTATGTATTATTTTATGGTAAATAAAGAATTTCACGTTATGCGTTTCACTTATCCTGGCTCAGGGGAAATAAAGGGAAATTAGGGAAAATTATGGAAAATTAGCCGTATAGAGAAATAAGAGAGAGATAGCTTATATGAAAGTTAGAAGAGTACATTTGTGCTCCCTATACGGCATTGCCCTGAGCCAGGTAAGCTAACGACTTATCATGTTAAATGTTCTCCTCAAATCAGTGTTATTTTTTATACGCCCCCGCTCTGCCCGAATCGGTGTAACCTTGATATCTTCGAGTCTGATCAGAGCCGGCGGTGAAAACCTAGTGGAAAAATATAGTCCCATACAGCTGCCGTCCTTAAACTAAAAGGCGGTTAAATGACAAAAGCAGTTTTTGAGGTAGAGCTAAAAACGCGACATTATATTGAAATATATGCTAGTGATTTTCTATAAACAAGTGTTAATGTTATCATTAGTCATTCATGACAACATTAACAATTGTTTAAAGAAAATCACTAGCATAGATTTCAAAATAATCCCGCGTTTTTTAGCTCTAGGTACCTCAAAAACTATTTTTGTCATTTAGTTTGAGGACGGCAGTAGGATATAAACTACTATATATTTTATTAGGCAGTACAAATAACTATTCGTGTCACTTGAAACGTATTACAGGCTATCGTTCCAGGTCGTAGTGTTTTCGAGGATCGCGTTAAGCGGAATTATTGTATTGAATCTTTTTGGAGTTACATTTTGTATGTAACAACGAGTTGGACATCAGTGAAGTGTTTAGGACCATATTCGTTGTTTTGGCCCATCTTTGGATTGTTTTTCACCTTACATACGCTACCATAATTGTGTTGACTGTATACAGTATTGTTAAGGTAAGATTTACTTTTCTAAGTAGTACCTACACGGCTATTCAAAATTTAACTTTGTTCACTTCATAAAAATAAACACGTTTAATAATATGACCTCTAGTCAAGATGCATTCGATAGTTTCGAAGATGAAGTTCGACAGTAAAATGTATGGGATTTGACATAAGACATCGCAAGCAACACGTCAATTAACGACGACGTATGTCATTTCCCATTCATTTATGATTTCGAAGTTCGCCGTCGAAATTATCGAATGCATCTTGACTAGAGGCCCTGTTGTAATACACTGCACATTCGCTGTGCAGTGCGCGCGCAGTATACCTATTGTGTGTGAATTTACCTTAAGAGCAAAAATATTAAATAATGTTTTATTAGTTAAATCAAGACTTAGGGTCAGCCCACACCTAAGACAAAATTGAACTTTATTCGCGACACAAAAAGATTATAGTGCGGTTCAAATGAGAATAGGATCGAGTCGGCGCCATATTGTTTCGAATTTAGACTGTTACGAGAGTTAAATTTATGTTTAGATAATTGATTACTATTTAACATTCTTATTTAAATTCGATGCAAGACTATTCATATTTATATGCACATTAGTTTTTCTGAAAATCACACTTTTCAAGTGATATTTGACAGATAAAGGTCATTGACGTTCCTATTGAATTGAATATTGAAGGTCATTGACGCTTTGCGCATGCGCTGTGCAGCGCGATACTACTTTCATTTCAAACTCTTCTAATGAAACGTGTAATTTACTGTGCAGTAAATAAAGTTCAATTTTAAATCGCTGTCATAAATAAATATACGCGCCGCGTCGCGTCTCTGTGTAAACACGCTTACAGATAGAAGGAGATAGAATTACGAAATCTTAATTATTTAATATTGGTTATGGATATTATATTTGTCCTACCTCATATATGCTTTTACCTAAAATGTTAAATATCCTTACTAACTTAATGATGTTAAAATTATTATTTGCAGAAAAAGACTCGAATGTTTAGAGTGCTTTTTTATTTCAACGCTTTACTTTGGACTTTTTATTATAATTAGTTTTTAAGATTCCAGTATTCAATTAAAGAGGGTGTTAAAAGTAAATTATCCATTTATTTCAGTGCCAGAGGGATACAGACTCCTTGCAGTGTTTAGTATTCACAGAAAATTTATAGGCAAATCAGCTATTATAAATGACTTTGAAACTATTTCGGATCTTAATAGCGTATCGCTACTAAGAAATGATGTTACTGATGGAAATCAAATTGTATGGGGAAGAGTAGAAAGTATACCGATGGAACCTATACATGGTATTCAAGGTATAAAAGGTACACATGAGACACTTGTAAATGATGAAATTGCAAGTTGTTGCAATACACGCGAAAAAAATTTAGATAATATTATTGAAAGTGGAGGAAAAAAGTTACATTTTGAAGACAATACTTTAATTTTTGATGAATCACAATTGCAACATGAAAATGATACAGAAGAATGTATGTATCATAATACAGCAATAGTCGAATCGCCCAGTCTATCAGATGAATGGTGTGAAGTTAAAAAAATATTTTTTATAGAAAATACTGTAATTTTTGACAAATCGCAATTGCAACATGAAAACGATGCAGAAGAATGTATGTATCATAACACAGCAATAGTCGAATCGCCCAGTCTATCAGATGAAGGGTGTGAAGATAAAAAAATAAAATTTGTAGAAAATACTGTAATTTTTGACAAATCATGCGATTGCAACATGAAAACGATGTTGAAGAATGTATGTATCATAACACAGCAATAGTCGAATCGCCCAGTCTATCAGATGAAGGGTGTGAAGATAAAAAAATAAAATTTGTAGAAAATACTGTAATTTTTGACAAATCATGCGATTGCAACATGAAAACGATGTTGAAGAATGTATGTATCATAACACAGCAATAGTCGAATCGCCCAGTCTATCAGATGAAGGGTGTGAAGTTAAAAAAATAAATTTTATTGAAAATACTGTAATTTTTGATAAATCACAATTGCAACATGAAAATTATGCAGAAGAATTTATGTATCATAATTCATAATAATATAGCAATAGTCGAATCGCTGTCGGTCTAATAAAGTGTGTGAAGTTAAAAAATAATTTTTGTAGAAAATACTGTAATTTTTTACAACTCACAATTGCAACATGAAAATGATGTATGTATCATAATACAACAATAGTCGAACCGCTGTCTGTCAGATGAAGGGTGTGAAGTTAAAAAAATTAATTTTGTAGAAAATACAGTAATTTTTGACGAATCTTAACTGAAACATGAAAATGATGCAGAAGAATGTATGTATCATAGCACAGCAATAGTTAAATCGCCAAGTCTAGCCAAGAAAGAAAGTGAAGTGAAAAAAATTTAGAAGAAACTGTACTTTTTGATGAATCGCAACTAAGACATGAAAATGGCTTAAAGTAGAATAACTCAGATTGGCATAGTGGTTCAAATGCAGTATAAAGTACCTGCTATCAATCTAAAAAATAATTCATAAATATTGTAATTAACACGGTTTAAATAGAAAAAAAATACGAATATTAATTAATTGGTTCTAATAGAAATAATCGTAAATTTTAAATTGAATGAAGATTCAATGAGAATTATTATTATAATGACTAGCTTTTGCCCGCAGCTTCGCTCGCGTGAAATTGGGTTTAAGGCAGAGGGAAATCTTGTTCGGGAAAATACCAATACCAAAATTGAATACATAATGGTGTAGGCACTGCACAGCCGTATCAGTTGTCTTTTATTTGAATGTTTCTTGCAACTTCGTAGGTACACTCAAGAAATCTGCCGGGAACTGTACCAGAAATAAAATTTAATTAGCTGCAAAAAGTATTCTGTGTTAATTCTGGATAAACACTACCATACCAAATTTCATCAAAATTATTTACGTGTTTTCTTTACTGCACTTTATTGCATGAAAAACTAAACATATTATTATGTACCTACATACAAACTTTCACGTTTAGGTAAAATATTAAGTAAGGATTTCTTTGTACCCGATAATTAGTAGGTATTTTAACGATTTCGAAAATATTTTGAATGGGAAGACGTTTTGGACTTTGAACTTAATAAAAAAAAATTGGATTGTGATCGTCCAACCTAGTTGGGACCACGACAGAGTTTGAGAGAGATATGAGTTAGCAGTACGACCACGAAGCCATCTAGCTTCTCATTTATTCCTCATATTATAATAATCATACACATTAATGATTAGGTAATACCTAGGTAGTTTTAACTAATTCAAATATCTGGTTATTTTATAGCATTTTATACTATGTTATTCTTTAGACTGATACAATTTTTTGTAGGTATGACTATGAACCGATTGAATTGAAATACACAAAATTATAAGCAGAGTTATCCTAATTCCTACCGCGTGGAACCCGTAAATTTTCCGCGATAA
Source organism: Glaucopsyche alexis (assembly GCA_905404095.1). NCBI lineage: Eukaryota > Metazoa > Arthropoda > Insecta > Lepidoptera > Lycaenidae > Glaucopsyche > Glaucopsyche alexis. The sequence goes on from FR990060.1 coordinate 3,490,130, forward strand.
AAAGTTAGTTCCATGTGTTTATCCAAGGCCTAAACTACTACGGTAACAAATTTTATAAAAATCCGTTCCGCAGTTTCTGAGATTAGCGCGCACAGACGTACAGATCAAAAATATTTTAGGAAAATCTTAAAAGTCATTGTTTTGGGTTAAAATATTCTACTGAAATAGTATGTAATTAATAAGTATTATGAATATAATTAATGCAGCAATCGCAAATATTTAAGGTGCCTAGTTTTTTTCATCAAATTTTACTTTCGCATTCTTGTCAGATTTATTTTTCAGCATGATGACAATATATTATGTCAAAATAAAAATAAAGCTCCCCACTCACGGGCTATCGATTGCTTCGATCAAATTGGAAATTAATTCGTATTTAAAAGTAAATTGCTAACGACAAACTATTACACAAAATGATTAGTGTAAGACCTATCAGCTAGTTTTTGCGCTGGGGGTCAAAAGTTAGAACAAAATTTACGCGTATATGTACGAGTTTCATATAAAAAGTATAGTAATGTGGTCCTAGGATCTCAGACTATATTTAATTTTTATCTAAATCGATTTACTTGCAACTACGAATCCAGTAAATGTACAAATTGAAAAGACTAAATCGATCGATCGCTTGTGAGTGGGAGCTTTAAATCAAAAGCACTAAGGAGTATTTATATCAACTTTAAAGCAAATCGCTCCCAAACAACTTTCTTTCCCTTTTTATTCCCGCGAGGGGACGAATTTCAATAAACTATGATACACGAATTCCATCAATTCCGTTACATAATGTTTGTGCAAAATATGAAGTTGATTGGACCAAGGAATCACGTTGCCCCATACAAACTGTTTTCCTCCTTTTCACCCCCTTAGAAGTCGAATTTCGAAAAATCCCTTCTTATCGGATCCCTACGCATTACAAAGAGCAAGCCCTGCAAGTTTCAGGTCTCTACGATCAGCGGTTTAGGCTGTGCGTTGATCCGTCAGTCATTCAGGACAAAGGATTTTATATGTATAGATGATAATTTTAGGAAAAATTCTTTTACCTACAAAATTGTTATTATTTTGTTATTATAAATATTAAAACCAATCTTAGGCATAAAAATATTTTAATATAGATACTAGAACCTAATCACAAAGTTTTATCAGTGAAATCATAGTAACCTGCACAACTATACTTACTTGCATTTTTAGGGAACCGTAGTTCTGTTCACGTCTCGTATTCCTTATGGTTTCGACATGTCCGTCCGTCTTCGGCTTACTGTCCAAACATTGGTTGCTAGAAAGATGAAGCTTTGTAAATAATATGTGTATTTACTACGTCGACAAAGTGCTAGAATAAAATCACGAAAAATACATTTTCATGGGGTACCTCCTCCCTTACAAGTAAAGTGGGGATGATTTTTTTCCCGCGTCTGACCCATAGTGTGGGGTGGATATCATTATGGTCTTTTAAAAACATTGAGACGTTGCTGAAACGATTTTATAATTAAGGTATTCGGTGGCCAGATTCAACTTTAAAGCGCATTTTTTTGTTAAAATAGAGCGGGCGTCTACTTAAGCTTAACGACTGACTCGAAAACTCTAAAAAACACTCGCACTTGGCCGGTTTTTATTTGTTTAGGTCATACTTACTACTATTTTGCGTAAGTTTGTGAGTATGTATAATATTGTTGTTAAATAAGTCCTATTATCAATTTAAAACGTCATCACAACCGCCCATCCATCGCCCGTAGGTGGCGTGGCGACGGGAAGTAAATAGAAATTACGCATTACTCTTATCGTAGGGGAATTTGCATCTGACTAAAAACATATTATCATCGTTGACTGTGGGCACAATAGTGCCCCAACCAAGATAAGCCAAGCGCAAGGGCACTACTAGACCACCTTTTCTCGAAGCGTTTCGTCGATTTTTGTAACCCTCATAACTTGGGTTGAAATTATACCAAATAAATGAAATTTTCAGGATATTATGTTCCCAGTAGCAGACTTATTAGACATGTAAAGTTTTGATAGTATAGGTCTTATACTTTAGATTTTATTGATACCTAAAAACCTCTGAATTCCTCACTGACTTACTTACTGATGATCAACAAAATTATATGGTACTTCTGAATGTCCTTGAAAGCTGAAATTTGGTACGTACGGTTGTGTTAGTAGTTAGTACTCAACCAACATAATAATTGTCAAAATTAGAAATTTTATTATCGCTTAAAGTAGGATATGAAAGTTAATTCTATGTAAAAGCGCCATCTTTCGTGTATATTACGAACTACGTTAGTTATATCGTCGTTCGTCGCTTGGATTGGAAACTAAATGACGTAATATTGAAATAATTATTTCCAGAGTAGGTATTCTGTAGTAATTTCAACGGAAAATTAAACATAAAAGTAACAATTCTAATTATTAAACGGAAGTCTCATATTATCCTCCAACTCCTTAAATTAGGGGATGGAAGTTTGTATGAGACTTCCACTAATTTTGACGCTAGAGGTATGAAAATTGCTCCGAATGTAATAAAATAACCATGTAAAAGGGTTACAACAAAGGTTAGGGTATTGACTACAAAAACACATTAGGTAAGTATTTTAATATATTTATCGACATATTTTACTTCATTTTATATATTAGTGTACGAACGTCCCTTTAATAATTAAATGTTACTTTTATGTTTAATTTTCCGTTTAATTTATGTACTAAAGAATACTCGGGAAATAATTAATTCCAATCCAAGCGACGAACGACGATATAACTAACATAGTTCGTAATATACCTACATACCGCAGACGTCATGCACGTCGTCCGTCCGTCATCGTCGCGTTTAAAATACGCCGTGTGCTCACGTCCTAAGCTACTCGGGCTACTCGATTACTAAAATACAATTGGTAGAGACCCAGTAGGGATTAGCCTACTGGGTCTCTTTGGAATTTTTCAAAATCAAATTTGTACAGTAGTGTTATTTTATAATGTAGACGCGCACTAAGAAGGGATTTTGAAAAATTCCATTCTTAAAGGAGTGAAATAGGGGTTGAAATTTTGTATGAAAAATCTTTAAATCTGCTCCGATTTCCATGTAATTTAATATCCGAGCTAATAAATAAAAATTAATTTATAATTTTTTAAATTTGACCCCTGAAGGGTGATAAAATATAAATTTGTTATATATAAATAATGTACGTATATTGTTCAAATAATAAAAAAATATCTCCCCCCTCTGAATGATTTCTGATTTTAATTTTTAAATAGGTAATAATAAAAAGAAACAAAATAAAAAAATGACCCATGAGTTCCTGAGGACTTTCGACCAAAAAGCTTTGACACAACTATTATTAGGATTACCTATTACTTACTTTTTCAGATAATATGCCTGCTATGCCTCCTTATTCTTATAACCTTCGCGGTGAAAGGGATGACCACAGAAGACATTTTCGAGGAGCTGCGCGAAAAGGGACTCAACAGCCCCCTTCCCGTTATTATCGCTTTCACGGTACTGGGTGTTATCTTGACAAATATTCTACTGTTTGGAGTTCATAAGGTAAATGGTCTTATATATTTATATCGAGGTTTTAAATTAATGCGCGAATCTTTGTGAATTGTGAGCAAGCGCAAGAATAAGTGAATGGTTTTCACGTGTTGTTTTTTTTATATATATGACAGTCACAGGGAGAAGTTTCATGAAAAGTGGTTTCTCTCATGAGAAGCTACTCCACGCTGTAGCACATGACTTAAACACTAGTTGGTAGAAGTGAAACTTCATTTATCATTTAAAATCCAAAAATACTCTCATCGTGCCTAAATTATGACACTACAAAAAAGTATACAAAAGTTAAGAAGTGTAAGTAGCCTCCGACTGATCACGCTATATCCAAATTCGTAACGCAAACTTGAAATTTCCCTCTAAACGCAGCTAAAGCAGTTTCATTTAACAAAATGGACTGTTAGGTAATTTTTTACCTTCCTTCAATTAAATTTATCAATTCACGCCGTGAATTCATGGCGGGAATTCTCGACATGTTCACGACGACAGTGTAGAACCGCCATTGTGAACGGGATCCTCAATTAATTTATTTTTGATATAGGTACGCGATAGACGGCGCTTTTACAGAGAATTAACTTTCATCCCCTAGTTTAAGGGGATGGATAATAAAAGTTCCAACTTTGACAATTATTATGTTGGTTGTGCACTAATAAACCTAGCGTACCAAATTTCAGCTTTCAAGGACATTCGGAGGTACCAAATATATAGAAGAACGTCCGATGAAGTCTTTGGCATCGTAGCTCCCAAATAAATGAATCGATTTTGATCAAATTTTTTGTTTGAAAGCTGATATGATCGAGAGTGTTCATAGTTATAAGTCATCATCATCAGTTTGATCACTGCATGACGTTTCGCAGGTAACTTAAAATTTTTATATCATACAAAAAAGAAGTTATATAAAAATGTTGCTATAAACATCAATTTTGGCTGCGAATCACTTTTCTCCATGCAAACTTTAGACATCTACTTTAATTTATTTTCTTATGTAAGTACGCAGTTAGCAATTCAATATTTACAACTGCAAAAATAAACTGCAAAAAGTCCCACTGCAATCAGATTGTAAACATTATTTATGTCAATAATATTTACCGAAAAAAAACCGTGATTTGTCACGTCGCGTCGGCTATACGATGCTATTGTGCTATATAAATTAAGTGTTGGACTTCGTCTATCAGTGACCGCTATCGCTCGGCCGGAGTCTGTTGTCTGTTGTATCTGTTGTCTGATTGTTGCGTCTGGTGTATCTGTTCTATTTGTTGTCTAATTGTTGCGTCTATATAATATCTCTTCTGTGTTGCGACTGCTGTGATCATGTTCTGTGAAATACCAAAATTCGCGAGATGCTGTTTCTGCCTGCCTCTGCGACAGGGGATTTTGACGTTCGGTTATTTGAATATTGTAAGTATTTTAACGAGAAAAACTTTACTAGTCTTATTTTCTAACGATAGCACACGCGCAAGTGCATACCTAAGACGTGTCGTGAATGATCATAATTTGATAATTAACCATTTAATAAGCTTTCTAAAATAGCTTTCGATTGTGAATCTGAAACTGAGAAAGATCATGAAATTATAGTGAGTGACTATAACAGTGAATCAGAGCAGAGCGAAAATGAACTGGATGATGGTGACCAGATATTAGAGAAGACAAACCTCAATGACCATGTCTTCAACAAAAACGACTAAAAAGGCATCATGACATTGAAGACCAAGAAATTGTTTCTGAAACAGAAAGATCGCAATGATACAATGTAAATTTGTAGATATGTCAAATTTGTTCAAGAACGAAGGATTGGAAAACAAAGACTGGATGCTCTAAGTAGTCATATAAATATCTGTGCAATAACCATGTGATTATATTCTGCCCTATGATTCTGCCAAAATCATTATGAAAAAACTAGTACATATAGAAAGTTATTTTTTACTATATTTTTTATTTTGATTCCATTAAAAAGAAGTGTAAAAGTTAATGAATATGTAAGTTCAAATGTGTCTATTAATAAAAGTCTGATTTTATATGTAAGTATTTCGTATGTTATTTATTTTTTTTTGATTTGGGGTGCTAAACACCCACGAGCAACTTTTTAGGCGCGCCTAATTAAGAGTTAAGAATTAATAACCCTCCCCTTTTGGAAATTAGGCCTTAAAACGGTAATACATACTTGATAACAACATTATAGGTAACAAGAAGAAAATACTCCACCAGAGTTTCGAGTGGGCACTAATAATAAAAAAAAAAATGAAAACAACTTCATTAGGGTACAATATTTAAACTTATTAATTTGAGTTTAAAACTTTTCGCCGGTCAAATACATAAAATTGTTATTAAATAGTAGATTATGCACCAGGGGGATAAAGCAGTGTCTTACGTCACGGGTAGCATATTGGACCCTGAGCATAACGAGGGACTCTAGAGTTAAAACTTTACTCCCGAGTAAAGCGAGGGAGTTATGTAGAGTCCTGAGTGAAGCGAGGGGTTCAAGCTGCCCAAGACGAAGACAGGCTTTATCCCAGAGGTGCATACTCTACTTTTCATATACCTACTGCGAGGCAATAAAAACCCAGGGCTACAAAAATATAACATTTATTTTGTTAAAAATTAATATTGATATTGGACACATTTGTCCAGTTATGGAGGGACAGAGTAATATTTTTATTAGGAACATTTATGGAAGTTGTGGTGGAGTTTATTTGAGCAGTAATTAAAGATTCAAGAACTTGTGAGTCACAAGTTCCTGAAGTTTTTCAATAATCTGTAAGCCACCTATAATTTTAACATTCTCACGTGTCAAAATCGATTTTGACACGTGAGAATGTTAAAATTATAGGTGGCCAGTTCGATTTTCGAATAAACTCTCAGCAATACCAGATTATTGAAAAACTCTATGATAGATACGGTATCTATTAGGAGTTTTCATACGAATTTTAACGTTCCAAATTCAAATTACTTTAATCCCTTGGGAGTTTCATACAACATTATCTCCCTTGGGAGTCAATGACTTGCTTTACGTTGAGATTGCGTGATATATAATCGGACATTGTCGAGTATGAAATAGTAGATTATGCACCAAGGGGTTAAAGCAGTGTCTTATGTCACGGGCAGCATATTGGATCCTGAGCATAACAAGGGACTCTAGAGTTAACTCCCGAGTGAAGCGAGGGAGTTATGTAGAGTCCTGAGTGAAGCGAGGGAGTTATGTAGAGTCCTGAGTGAAGCGAGGGGTTCAAGCTGCCCAAGACGAAGACAGGCTTTATCCCAGATGTGCATACTCTACTTTTCATACCTACTGCGAGGCAATAAAAACCCAGGGCTACATGAATAAAATATTTATTTTGTTAAAAGTTAATATTGATATTGGACACATTTGTCCAGTTATGGAGGGACAGAGTAATATTTTTATTAGGGAGAATGTTAAAACACGGAAATGTTAAAATAACGTAGTAGGTACCTATTTTAATTTCTGAAAATAGCACCAAACACTGGCTTTTGCTCTGAATTTTTTGAATCGCATTTTTCTTTTGTTATAGGTGGCCAGTTCGATTTTCGAATAAACTTTCAGCAATATCATAATATTATTATTGAAAAACTCTATGATAGATGCGTATCTATTAGAAGTTTTCATACGAATGTTAACGTTCCAAATTCAAATCACTTTAATCCCTTGGGAGTTTCATACAACATTATCTCCCTTGGGAGTCAATGACATGCTTTACGTTGAGATTGCGTGATATATATATCCGATACATTGACGAGCAGGCGGGATGAAAAACAATTTATGAAACTCAAATCACAGTAGGATATAATATATGTCACCTTAAAATTGTAAAAACCGTTAGATTGTAATATTACTAGATATATTATAATATGCTGGTAGATTGTCAAATACAAATTTCTCCATACAATTGTACGCATTATTTTTCGTTATATTGTAATATTTACCGTGCCGATTGGTTAAACGGTATGTGTCCCAAGCCGCCATATTTGTTTGCTTTTACATAATAATAATTATAACGAAAAATAATGCGTACAATTGTATGGAGAAATTTGTATTTGACAATCTGTCAGCATATAATAATATCTCTAGTAATATTACAATCTAACGGTTTCTACAATTTTACAGTGACGTATACAAAACATTACCCTTCCTTTTGGCTTCGTCGTAGTCGGGTAAAAACAAAACAGATGAAATGACGAAGCGGTGATAATTTTATCTACATTGATTCTTTTCCGGCGGTGAAAAAATTATTTATAGTGACTTTTGACCTTTGAATTATAGACCTAATTTAGATATAATTGTAATTATTAGTATTGCAGCTTACTGTTTACTTATTCATACAGATAAAGTTATAGATTATTTTTGCCTTCATTTTATACTAGCTTTTGCCAGCGTAAATACAGTATCCCAGGGGAACGCTGTACTTTTTATTTTATATAATAAAATGTAGCCTGTATATTTAATCAGAGCTCAAACTACTACCACACCAAAAGACATGTTTGATTTTGGGCCAGTTCTATGTACACTACATAGGTAAATAGAAAAAAATATGGGAATATCATAAAAATACGAAAAAATTAATTTGAAGAAGGTAATTTGTACATGCGTACAAAAATGATTATTTGAAGAGTTTTTTATTGCGAGAACACTGTTTTTAGGGCGGCCATGACAGTTGTTTTGACTTGACTTTTGACGTAGTAGACAGTTTTACGAAGAGACGACGTCTTGAATGCCATACGTCTTTCTTTGTCAAAGGTCATGTCATTGACAAAATGACATTTTTTAGTTAATTTTGATCTGATCCGCCATGTTTTATTTTACTTTGTGTTGCTCTCCTTGACGAAATTAATTGAAATGTACATGGAAACGAAGTGAAATTAAACAAAATAAAGAATAGGAAACGGTTACCATATTATGTAGCTATATTTACATATACTGTACGTAGGGCTGGTCCAGGTCTCATACATTTCTTGAACATCGCTTTTCATCAAAATCCGTTGAGTAGTTTTTGCGTGAATTTCGTTTATATAATTATAAAATAATATGAATCCATTGCTTGAATAATCTTTCCTATTTTTACTGTAGATATCACAATATAAATTACCTACATCGATAAAGGCTAAATTATAGTAATTGAATCTTTAAACATGTTTAATGACATAAAATTAATCATTACCTACTGGGAGGGAGATAAGAAGGTTCACAAAGGGTCTGGGCCTTTACTCAAGATGCATTCGATAATTTCGATGGCGAAGTTCGAAAACAAAATGGAATTTGACATAAGGCATTGCAAACGAAATGCCACTTAGCGATGACTCATTTCAAATCCCATACATTTTTGATTTTGAACTTCACCGTCGAAATTATCGAATGCATCTTGCCTAAAGGCCCAGCTCACACTGAAACGAGACGTTAGGCGACGCGCCACTTCATGTTTAAAATAGTGATTAAAAATTGAACTTAATTCGTTAATAAGAATATATAATACGTTTCATAGTAATTTGGGGGGGAAATCCCTAAGTTGGCAAAACTGACATCGTTGTACGGACTAACCGCCGGACTGCTCTACACACGCACGGATTTGGCACGGGGATGGACATAGGCTACTTTTTATTGCGGTAAAATGTACTGTTCCCTCGAGATCCTCCTTTCAGCGCGCCGAAGTTGCAGGTAACATCTAGTTTATTAATAAGGGGGTCAGTGCATAAAGTTTAAATACGAATTGCTATCTTAAAACTGCAGTGACGAGTCGCCTTTCCTCGCGTCGCGTCTCGATGAACTGACGCTTACGTAGGTACAAAATCTATATACCTTATTCACTTGCAGCTAATCGACTCTCTCATGGTGGCTCTATACAGCTACTTTGTGGGCAACGAGTACGGAACCACCTTGCTGTACCACGGCGCGGTGTCACACATGTTCGAGGACGAAGTGTCCATAGCCATGTACGTCATCGAGATACTGTTCAGCTGCGTACTGCTGTTCGGGGCTCATATGGTAAGTGAAATAGGCAAGCGGACTGATTTTTTTTATTGCATAAATGAATAGTACTCTTAAATATGAGTAACTTCTCAGAAGATACCGTATATCAAATGTCAATATTTTCAAAGATACAGCGATTTGTATACAACATTTCGCAAGTCTCGTAAAAACGCTCCATACTAAACTTAACCTACAAGTGACGTCACTTGTAGGTTATGTTGTATGAATTATACGGCCGCATCTCCGATATTTGTGCGTTTAAGTTCATACTTACCTTATTGAATGTTTTTGTATATGATGTAAGTAAACTAATGATGTAGGTTTTGTTTTCCAATTTCGCAAAAAAAAATTTTTTTTGTACTTTTTAAATGTATTTAATTAGTAAACTACACATAAAATAATATATTTTTTTACATTTACCAAGTAGTAGTGCCTCAATATTTCTGAATATATTAATGAAACTAAATATTTCAGATGTAGGCCGATCCCCTATTATCAAGCTCATGTGGTAAGGTCATTCTGACCTGAGAGAAGCCGCAGGAGTAGGTGGACACAGATGGGCAATTCTGCTAAATAAAACCTGCATTTCAACTTGATTTCAACTCTATTGTATTAGCGCAGAGTTCTATTTTCAATGCTCTGAATTTTCCCCGGGCCCAACGGATCGTAACATCATAGTCCCAGCCTTAAGCAAAATTTTTGTTGTTCCAGAAACATCTGATTTGCCTAAAGACGTTCTACTACTACGCGCTGTGCACGTGTGTGGCGACGGTGTTACTCGAGGTGCTCAGCCTCATCGCCAACAGAGTGCGGGACCTCGACCTGTTCCCTCTGTTCGTGGTGGGACTATGTGAGTACCTATGCCTTCTTGATGGTAATGAGCGAACGGATCACCTGTTGGTGGTGGATGGTATATTATAGTTACCGACCATAGTCGATCGCATCACCTGTAGAATTGCAAATTTGCTAGTGTCAAAGCGAACGAATCAGATATTAACAGAAAAACCTTGGCTAATATCTTAGTATCGTAATTGTTTAAAAGCATAAAGTTTACCGGAATTAGAGACACTAAAAGGTTAACTAAGTTAACTAATTAAGTATAAATTGATTTTCTATAAAAAATCAAAGTATACTAAAGAGGGTCGATGCTGCTAATTAAATTCTGCAATAAAATTCCCATTACTTAACATTTACTTTCCAGTCCCAAATCCGATATGTTAAAACTGCAAAATGGTATACTCATAAACGTCAAACCAACGTCAAACCCGTTTTGATTTGTCCAAACTCCAAAAATCAGTTTCAGATAATATCACGACGATTCATTTATAATTCAATAAAAGTAAATGCAAAGCGTAAGTTAATTACGAGAATTGGGGTTTATTTATAGCTTGAATTTTTTTCTGCAGGTATCCACATATACTTGATATTCCTGGTGGGCAGCTTGATCAACAAGATGGAGACATCTGGAATGAGATTCGAGAATGAGCTCCACCAGTTTATCAATGGAGAAACCACTGTCAACAAAACAGAAGGGACTGAGGTGTACCCAACAACAGTTGTACCTAACAACGTCGTTTGAGGTGTAACCAACAACCAGATGTACCTAATACCTGTGTTGTCTGAGGTGTTCCCAAAAAATTTGTACGAGGTGCACCCAACGACGTTATTTTGAGGTTTTCCTAACAACACATGTACACTTTTAAGATTAAAGTGTGGTCGCGGAGCACGTAGAATTATGTACTTTGACTTATCGCTACTTTCTCTTTCACTCGCGCACGAATATATTACTATCGTGTTTACACAGGTACGCGAAAGGGGCGCGACAGCAATATATTTTTGCAAGAGTGAAAGAGACATCAGACAAGTAGCGATAAGTCACTGTAAGAAATTCTACGTGCTTCGCGACCGCACTTTATCTACATTTATTAAAATAGACGCTAATGATACAGAACTCAGATGATGATAAATCGCTTAATTTATTGCTCTGACAACTAAGATATAATATCATCTACCTTGTTAACATTACAGTCAACTTGTAGGAAGAATATTAGATCTGTCTTCGTCTCTCTCATACCTAAATTATGTTTAAAAATTTATATTATGGTTAAAATTATACCAGTCGTTGCCAAAGAAACTAGTCTTTTAGTGTATTGTATGATGTTTTTAAGAAACAAATCTTTATTTAACTATTGCTTTAAAACATACCTACCTATGATATTATGAATATATACTTACGATCTGTAAAAGTTTTACAAATTAGGAATCTCACAAAGTATTACCCGGCGGGAACCGTACATTTTGCTGCGATATAAAGTAGCTGGCTTTCCCGAAGCTAAATTTTATCAAAATCGGTCTCGTAATTTCGAAACCAAACTCAAATATTCAATGAAAACATACAAATATTTCCTTTTTATGATATTGGTATCGATATAGATTAAAAACATTCTTGAGTGACTGGTAAACTTTCCGTTTACTTAAATAAAAATCTGCTTCAAGATACAATATATTGTACTCAAATTACAGCCTTTGAACTATTTTTGTAAGATAGAATTTAGGATATAATGTAATAACAAGAGATTGCCTTGTGGTCGAAATTCGTCCATAATTATTCATATAATTTTGAAGTTTGAACTTTATATTTTGTCTCTTAGATACAAAACATTTTAAAAAATGCAAATGTTAGAACACAGATTGACAAAACGTCCTGTAACTAAACTGCAGATAATCCTATCAAACGCACGGTAGTGTGTATTAATATAATCTGATTGTGTGTTGTTATATTCATAATTTTTTTATATTTCTAAGCATTATTCAAAATAATATTAGCTTCCTGCACACTTTCCTTCTCATTAACTATAATAATTTACCGGCCAAATTTCATACTCGTCTGATTTCAGAAATCTCGTAAAATGGTACTGATTTTTTTCACTTCACGTATTAATAATATAATTATTAGGTATAGGTATATTTATTGTAATGTAAATTAAGGTACTTATGTAAAATTACGAATACATAGAATGTATATAATAGCTGTGTCCAACATGTAAAAGAGCTAAATGTATATCTGTATATTTTCATATTTTAATAAAATAATCGAACCATATTATTTTCTTCATTTATATACCTAATCTGTACATATTTCTGATTTCAATTATTCCGTAGTTTATTGTAGTTTAGTCTAGTTTTCAGAGTTATGGGATGATTTCAATCAGTAAGATGTAAAAATCTGTTTATGATATCAAGACGATTCAATTATAATCAATGAAAGTGTAAGTTATATACGAGAATTGGTTAAATATAAATACCCCATTTAAATACTATATATACTGAACACTAATAAAACACAATTTTTCGTGCACTTTTTCCACTATATTAAGATATAATTACAAATTTTAATAAATAAGACGACCGGTTTCGAAATAAATCATCATCAGGTGTAGCTAATTAGTGTAGGTAGTTTTAAATAATTAGCTACACTAATTAGCTACACCTGATGATGATTTATTTCGAAACCGGTCGTGTTATTTATTAAAATTTATAATTATATGTATCTTAATATAGTGGAAAAAGTGCACGAAAAATTGTGTTTTATTAGTGTTCAACATGAATTTCCACCAAGAACCGACAGTACAATCAATTACATATACTTACTATATATACTGTTATTCTATATTATGTTATTCTTATATGAAGCTTAAATAAGCCTAAATAAAGCTGTTGTGTCACATTTTAGCATAGAAATAGATACCTATTAAAGATTCGAAGCTCGATTATCTTGGTTTGGTTTTCTTTTTTGATTTGATTTTGTATATAGACTTACACTTTCATGAATCGTCTTGATATTATAAACTGATTTTTGGACTTTGGACTTTAAACCAATCAGAATGGGCTTGACGTTGGATCGTGGATCGATGTTTACGAGAATACCATTTTGCCGTTTCATTATATCGGGACATGATCGTTTATTGCAGGGTTTAATTAGCAGAATCGAAGTTCTTATATAAAGATAAGATAGGTAGATAGATTGAAAACTTTATTTGCAAACACCACATAACACACGATGGCTGTGTTCCGCGAAAAATAGCGCTAACAAAAAAACGTTAGCAAAATGGTGACCGCTGGCGATAAATAAGCATAATGATGCATTATGTTAGCAGTATTGAAGTTAGCAAACGTGTCCTGGCCGATAATCTGTTTTATTTTCTTTAGTGCTAGCAAGCTAACAAGCGCTTATTTACGCGTAACAATACAACACAAGCAAACAAATATGGCGTCGCGGGGCATATGCCGTTTAACCGATCAGCGCGCGAGTTGCAATTTAACGAGTATCAGTTCGATAAATTGGGCCGGCTCGATCGGATAAATACCTCGACCTCACAGTAAACAGGCGTGAAATAACGCTTGCGTGGTGTTTCATCGAGTGAGTGAGGTTACCGTTGGCCCAAGGAGGGATTGGGGATTTTAAGGACCAGGAACACAAGTCGCAACACCAGAGTAACTACAAGTGTAACTCCTCTGGTGTTGCGAGTGTCCATGGGCGGCGGTAATCGCTTACCATCAGGCGATCTGTCTGCTCGGTTCCTGGTTAATTTCATATAAAAAAATCTTTCCCTGTTATTCTGGAAGGAATTCGTGAAGCGAATTTCAGTTTCCTAGCTAGCCATAATGTATTTTCCGGTGACTTCATTGCCATCAAACGCGTAGGCAGACTTATCAACTGGGAACATTTCCGTGAGCTAAACGAGATAATTATGAACTCAGTTCGTAACGCCAGTGCTGACCGACAGGTCACACATAAATATTATTGTAACACAAACAAACATAAAACGTAAATAATATAGATACAAATCCAACATATAATATAGTTTTTTGTTCGCTTTATTTTGCTCTATTCTTTTAGTCTTTTGACTTTTATAAAAAAAAGAAAAGAAAAGATAATATGTATCTAGAGTTGCCAGAATTCCGCCGCTGCTGTTGTTGTTTGCCACTACGGCATGGCATTATCGCGTTTGGCTATTTACACATGGTAAGGATATCTAATGTAGTTTTATAAATATAGCACCGTCCAGCCTGAAAATCCAGCACCAATACTAATGGCTGTCATTAGTGTCAATCATTTTTGCTTTTTTCCTACAAATCCGCTTCAAGGCCGCGAGCTCGGATTGCAGATTGGACGGTGAGTATGGCACTTTATTTTTTATCCCCGCAATCTTCTTTTTCTTCTTTTGGCATGCGCTCCACATAATAGGTGTTGCCAATATCAGAGTGTAGATCTGGATATTGAGTAAATTAAGGGTATGTTCCGATATGCACTGCGACCACTGTACTGTGTGATGTCAGTTCAGTATACTGTGAAGCCGTTCTTTTATATCCAGTACTGCTACCCTATTAATACCTAATTTTATGGACTTCAACTGACAACTAGGAATGGTCTTCATTTTGACGTTTGAAAGTACTGCGAGTACCTTAACTCGAACAAAACAGTGCTCACAGTAGAATATGGCGGCGATTTATGACGTCATAGGGTACTGCGGCAGTATACTTCCTATACTGGCAGTCCATATCGGAACGAATTTTTCTACAGTGATAACACTGTGCACTATGCAGTGCTCGCAGTGCATATCGGAACTTACCCTAAATGTTACAGAAATGAAGAAGGCATGAGCAGAGACTTGACGCGGATAAAAGTTAAGTTACTAAAAAAAACTATTTAAGGAGATTTTTACACGATTGATTCCTAACAAAGTCTATTTTTATTGTTATTAAACAATCAACGCCATGTTAAGATAAAAAAATAACATGACAATATAAACAACAAAAACTTTTATGACTCAGGTACTTAAAATGTTGCTATTTCTCAAAGCTTGACTTACAAGTAAACTACCAAAGGAAAAATGCCAGCCCGTACTTAAACACTTTGGAGGCCGATTACTCGAAAATGTTGATTTTGTAAAATTTCATGAATCAAACCTTGCCTTTATTTAAACATACCTACTCGCCGATACCCCACACGATGGGATAGAAATTAAAATGAAAATTTTTTTTTATCCCCACTTTACATGTAGGTACGGAGAGCCACCCCCTTAATACGAAAGTATAATTAATTAATTATTAAGTATATGATTTCAAAAATAAAGTCTATATATATTATATATATGATATGCAATCTATAACTAAACAAAATCCAAAGTTATTAAAGGAGAACAAATGGACGAACGGAAAGGGCGAAACCATAAGGTTTCCTTGTAGGTACTAAGTACGGACCCTAAAACTCCTTATGTAAGTTATATTTCATAGCTATTTTGTTACCATGGAGAATAGAGGTAAGGAGAACTATCTCGTGTATTAAAAGTGTCCGTAGAAAGGGAGCACGATAGGATGGCGCTATAGTAGCGGGTGGAAGAATTTCAAAAAGAGCGCCACAAAATGGCCATAAATTAATAGAGTAACTAACCAATAACTAACTTTCAAATAACTTCACTCCATCTCTTATTGCTAACTTCATATCATTTCCACCCTCTACACTAGCGCTATTTCGGTGAGTTTTCGAACTATAATTTGGTATTTACAGGTGGACACTTTTTCAAGTTATCCCCCTTAAAAGATGGTTCTCCTTACCTCTATTCTCCATGTTTGTTACAACGAATTCTATTTTGGTGAACTCTACTGCCATATTAACATATCTACTATCGAATGTTTGCCTGGTAGTCCTTTGTATACTCATTAGGATTTAATACTTATAAGGGTCAGGACTCGGGAGCTTAATTGATATTAAGTGCATCTTGTATTGTTGGTTATTCAAGAGGTAATTATAGTTGTCTAGACTCTTCAAGGACAAACTAAGCTTTTTTTTATATTATAATGAACCAGGAAACGAGAAGCAGCAGACGGATCGCCTAACGATAAGCAATTACCGCCGCCCATGGACACTCGCAACACCAGAGGAGTTATACTACGTAAGAACAAACTGACTGCACTACCGAGATCGTCGCGGTGGACAGACGATTCGCCGTCACGTCAACTGAAATAATCTCGTTCTCGGTGACGTCCCGTTGACGGTGGCGGTGAACAAACAGCGTTAAATAACTTACAAACCATTAAGCGAAAAGGTAAAGAACGGTTTTTCTCCTTGAAACACAAATACCGCTCGAATGAGTCTGCTTGACCATAAAAGGACATGGGGAATTTTACTATGAAGAAATTAGCCACGCTTGTTTTACTTTTAGGCCATCGCGTGTCTAATAATATCCCTGGAAGGTCTTTGGCTGAGTGACAAAGAGCACCCGGATGCGAGTAAGCCAGTGCTGACCGTCTTCAACGGGGTGGGCTTCATGGTGCAGGCCTGGGTGGTCTTCGTACTGTATGCTGTTGATATTGTCTTCTGTATTGTACTGCTTGTTGGGGCACATAAGGTAATAACCATATTTTTACTAGTTTTAGCCCGCGGCTCCGCCCGCGTAAATTCAGTATCCCATGTACTTTTTCTGGATAAAAAGTAGCCTATGTGTTAATCCAAAACTACTACTATTCCAAATTTTAGCAAAATCCGTTCAGTTTTTTTATGCATGGAAGAGTAACAAACATTCATCCATCTATCCATCCATCCTTACAAATATTCACATTTATAATATTAGTAAGAATTAAAAAATAACCTAACCAAGAGCATGTCAGGACATGTCTAAGGAGGGTTCCGTAACTATAAACGCGTAATATGCTTCTTTTTTTTTAATTACTCCAAAAGTTACTGTCCGATTTGATTCATAATAGTTTTCCTAAAGAGTTTTTAGCATGATCTATCAGCATGGAAATTTGCAAGTTTCTATCTCCTTTAGTTTAAAAATGCTAGGGGGGGGACCAACTTACAAACTACTTTGGAGGCCGATTACTCGAAAATGGTCAACTTTATAAAAAAGTAACGTATGAAACCTTGCCTTTATTTTAAAAGACCTATTCTACGATACCCCACACGATGGGGTAGAGTGAAAAAATATTTTTCATCCCCACTTCACATGTATGGAGAGCCACCCTTAAAATATAAATTTTTTATTTTTTTATGATCCCGAAACCGTGATCTATACACAATCTATAACTGCACCAAATTTCATCAGTTTATATTCATAATTACAGGAGCTAGAGGCGCGGACAGACAGACAGACAGACAGACAGACAGACAGACAGACAGACAGACAGACAGACAGACAGACAGACAGACAGACAGACAGACAGACAGACAGACAGACAGACAGACGGACAGAGCGAAACTATAAGGGTTCCTTAAGTATTACGGAACCCTAAAAACCTGCTAAGTGCTAGTCAGATTCGCGCACGAAGCGTATTTTACTCAAGTATATAATAATAACTAGCATTGTTTGCACGCGGCTTCGCCCGCTCGTGTAAATTGATTTTAAACTTTCATCCCCTATTTACTCCCTTGGGTTGAATTCTGTCCGTACTTAGTGGAATGCCTACGTCATATGAGAAAAACGTTTGCAGAATTTTAAGCTTCTAGCCGTCAGGGCAAGGCCTGTGCGTTCAGTCAATCAGCTTTGATTATTAAATATGTATATAGATATAATATGTATATAGATAGATTCATATTATTTATAAAATAATCGGCATTTTAAGTAAAAAATCTGACTGCTGCTGCAATCCTTTTATAATTTTTTCATGAATTTAATCTATTATATAAAAATGAATGTCTGTCCATATTATGTCCTTTATAGAATCGTAATCTATGCATTTGATCATATTATTGTGATGATCTTTAGCAAAGTTGTTGTGCATGAGCCCGAGGTTTTTGGACCTTTTTTAATATTGGAAAAGGTGTAGGCTGTAGGTGTAGGAGTATGTATAGGAGTAGGCGTAGGGGTATGTGTAGGAGTAGGTGTAGTCATTTATTCATTCCAGTTCATATTTAAGACAGAACAACATCTGTCGGGGTCAGCTAGTATAATACATTTTTTGTATTTCACAATCTTCGTAGAGGCGCGTAGAAGCTCTACGCGCCTCTACGAAGATTGTGAAATTTTGAAATAAGCTTTTTTTGTTTACTTTTAATAAACACAATAATATTATGCTGATTCATCAACCAGAATTTTAATGAATAATTATTTGAATTGAAATAAATTAATTCCTAGGGATAAGCTAGATCGATTTTTCTCCCCCAAAACTCTCTGCATACTAAATTCCATTCAAGATTATGTCGTTTAAAGTATAAGTTTTGTAATATCTTTACATTTCTTATGATTTTAGAAGGACACCCGACTGCTGAAGGTGTACGCCTACTACGGGATAGCCACCTGCTGTGCGAGCTTCGTCCTCTTCATCATCATGAGGTTCCAGATGGAGGACTACGACCATACTTACTTCGTTGTGTACATGATGGTCACAGAAACTAGCCTGGCTGTTGCGGCTCTCGGTAAGAGTTTAAACACTTCTATACGATCTGCAGGAGAAACTAAAAACCTAACCAGCTGGCCGATTCTGTATCGTACATTTTGTGAGTTAATCACTGAGTTAGTAACGAAACGAAGGAGTGAGTAACGGAAAGTCTCACTTTTGTATTCACTATAATACAAAAGTGAGACTTCCCGTTACTCACTCCTCCGTTTCGTTATTAAATCAGTGATTAACTCACAAAATGTACGATACAGAACAGGCCAGCAGAATATTTAGATAATGTATGTTAACAAAATTAATTTTTAGTGACCCCGAAATGTCAAGCAGTGAGCGAGCTAATGATGATGACGATCATGTCAGCCAAAGACTCGTCGGGGTTAAAAATTTAAAAGTTTCCTGAACTTTTCGAAACTCTTTTTGTATGCCGAAAAAAACAACAACACAAAATTTTTCCCAATTCATACTACACATTGACAAATTTAATGTTTGTGTGTAAAAAATTAAGTTGTTTAATTGATTTGCAACACCCATCAGGAATGATGATAAACGGGTAATTTCTAAATTCCCCAATATAAGTGAGTTAGCTAGTAGTCCATCGCGCATTTAATTTAGTGTCCTCCTTTTTCCCGTGTTTGTTTCGCCGGTTTTTCGCAACGGATTAAATTTTCATTAATTAAAAGAGATGTTTGATTTTGGGCCAGTTCTATGAACACTACATAGGTAAATAGGAAAACAGCCTCCGTGGTCTAGTGGTTCGAGCATTGGCTCTCGACTCGGGAGGTCGTGGGTTCGATTCCCGCATTGGAACAACAAAAAATGTTATTTCCAAGTTTGGTTAGGACAATGCAGGCCGATCACCTGATTGTCTGACAAGAAAGATGATCCATGCTTCGGATGGGCATGTAAAAAGTCGGCCCTGCGCCTGATCTCTCGCCAGTCGTGTCGGTCATCCGTCCCACTGGGTTATGAGAGTAAAGGAAGAGAGAGTGCTCTTGTGTACTGCGCACACACTTGGGCACTATAAAATTACTCCTGCGTAACTGGCCTGGTTTCAATGAAACCGGCCACCGTCACCGAAATCGGTGTGGGGAGTTATATTGTTATAAATAGGAAAAAAATATGGGAATATCATAAAAATACGAAAAAAATAATTTGAAGAAGGGTACATGCGTAGAAAAATTATTATTTGAAGAGTTTTTTACTGCGAGAATACTATTTTTAGGGCGGCCATGACAGTTGTTTTGACTTGACTTTTGACGTAGTAGACAGTTTTACGAAGAGACGTCGTCTTGAATGTCATACGTCTTTTAAATTTAAGTTTTAAATTATTTTACTTCAACCATTTAAATTATTATTATTATTATTATTATTATTTATTTAATTTCATTACAATTTTTCACAATCAGAGGAACACAATATATATTTATACAAAGTACACTAATAAGGGAAACATTGGCAGCCGTACTAGTATGAACTGTGTCACAGCTGCCTTTGTTTACAGCTCAGGTATCTCAATTTGTAGTAACCACACAAAGAGTACAGTATAACCGCTAGCAAATAGTAACAAAATAAATATTAAAATAACTAAAGATAGTAGTAAAATATTTCATGCAGTAGATACACTAAACTTTAAATATTATGTTTCAATTAAAATTGTTATCATTCATTATATTATACAGATTTTGAGGTTTCAAGTACAATCTATCAAATTCTAAATAACATAAAGTTGTATAGTTTTGTAAAACTGGAATGAAACAATAACAAAATATAAATACATTAATATAAAACCAATTTCATTACATTTCAAAATCAATTTCATTTTAGTCAACATAAAATTAATAAAGTTTCTCAAAATTAAGATTAATATTAATAGAATGTTAAAATATTAAATTAGATACATCAAATTAGAAAATAAATAACATAAAGTTGTATAGTTTTGTAAAACTGGAATGAAACAATAACAAAATATAAATACATTAATAAAAAACCAATTTCATTACATTTCAAAATCTATTTCATTTTAGTCAACATAAAATTATAAAGTTTCTCAAAATTAAGATTAATATTAATAAAATGTTTAAATATTAAATTAGATAATAAATATCAATATTACTTACTTTTAATAAATATAATATTATAATAAATTAAAATTTATCATATATATTAATTATAATATATATATATATATATATATATATATATATATATATATATATATATATATATATATATATATATATATATATATATATATATATATATATATATATATATATATATATATATATATATATATATATATATATATATATATATATATATATATATATATATATATATATATATATATATTTACTATGTAGAGAGCCATACCTACTATGCCATACTTACATTGAGAGTTGATTGTGTGAGTGAGTGTGTGTGGGTGTGCGTTATCTATGTGTATGGGTTTTGGAGAATTTTTTCTGTTTTATTATAGTCTAGGGAAGTTAACCAATTTATGAGATGTAGTTTACATTTTCTAAGATTAAGGGGATATAAAATATTGTCTTTATTCGCAACATTATAAAGATGTGAAGAGATTACGTGGTAATGTCGCCAAGCAGCAGAGGTATGGTGTCTGACTGCTGGACAGATTTTTCTTGTGCCTCTTTTTGTTGTTTTTACATACGGGAGTTCTTTATGCTTGCGGAGAATCGTATTTAGAATGTATAATTGCCTAACCGTTAAGATTTTGGATTCTCGATATAAGGAAAACGAGCTGTAGCGGCGCGGAAGCCCATAAATAACCTTCAGGATAGCACGCTGAGCACGCTCCAGTGGAAGCAAGATACGGGTCCCACACCCTCCCCACGTAGCAATACAGTATTGTATAATAGACTGTGCTAGGGCAAAGTATACGCACCTCAACGTGTTGAGATCTGCAGAACTCCTTAGCTTCCGAAAGACAGGAATCAATTTTCTTAGACGCGAAGTAACAGCTTGCACGTGTAGAGTCCAACTGAGCCTGTTGTCTAAAACAAGTCCCAGGTACTTTATACTGGTTGCTGACGCCAAAGCAGAACAATTACAGTTGTCTCTATCACAGGAATGAGCTATGATGCTGAAGTCCTGGGGTAGCCGGGCATTAGAGAGTAAGGAGAAGGGTATATATTTAGTCTTGTCTAAGTTCAAGGTCAACAAGTTATTGTCTAACCACTTCTTTACTTCTCTAAAAGCCAGCTCTGCATAAACCTTAGCTTCACTCCAACTATCCCCATACACAATCAGAGCTGTATCGTCAGCATAGGCAAAAATTTTGCAATTTTTCAGCTGAAGTTCGCATAAGGAGTTCAAATATAAAAGAAAGAGTGTGGGACCCAAGACACTTCCCTGTGGTACTCCATAAGAGAGCCGAGTGGGACTACTTATAAATTCTCCAATCTTTACGCACTGGGAGCGATCAGAGAGGTAATCTCGTAAAATGCTCAAAGCTATACCACGTACTCCAATAGATTCAAGCTTATTCAACAAAAGAGGAACGGAGACTGTATCAAAGGCCTTTGATAAATCCAAAAACATTCCTAGGACTTTGTCACCTTTGTCTAAGTGCTTAACTATTGTTTCGGTAAGGTCTAAAGTTGCATCGTCTGTCGATTTACCTTTGCTAAAACCATACTGATTTTGGGCAATTGTATTATTCTTTTTTAAGAAGCTAATAAGCCTAGTATTAATAAGTTTTTCTAAGATTTTCGAAACAATAGTCAACACAGAGATAGGTCTATAGTTGCTGATACAGTCCCTGCTCCCACCTTTGTGAATAGGGTGGACAAGTGCACGCTTTATATTCTCCGGGAAGACGCCGGTGGTAAGGCATAAGTTAAATAAGAAAGTCAAAGGAGGAATCAAGACTTTCTTCGAATTTTTAATTACTCTTGTGGAGATACTATCCATACCTGTCGCACAATCATTTTTTAATTTTGTTATGATGGCTTCAACTTCGGCGGGATCCACGTTATTGAGAACCATGGAATCTCGCTGTGAATATTGTTGATGTGTTTTGTGTAAGGATGATAAAGTGTTACTTTGCTTTAACAGTATCGCATCGCATAATGTTTTACCTACTTCCGCAAAGTAATTATTAACAATATTTACGGAGTTCAAAGAGTCTTTGGAAATATTTAAAAGATCAGTTGGTGGATCACATGACTTCTTGAAGTTGGTTATTTTATTAATAGTACTCCATGTGCCCTTAGGATTATTCTTATATTTTTTAAATTCAATTTGTTCATATGTAGTTTTAAGTTTTTTTAATAAGTTATTACAAAAGTTTTTATATCTGGTATACGTGAGTTGCAAAATGGCATTATCGGGATTTAATTTGACTGTTTTGTGCATTTTGTCGCGATTTCTGATGCACTGTACAAGGCCTGGTGTGATCCATGGTTTGATTGGACGATTCTTGTGGGGAACTCGCACTAGTGTGGAGTTCATCGAAACTACATTTGATACCACATCAACAAAAGCCGTCGCTGCTAAATTTGCACAAGAAGACTGATATACTCCACTGAAGTCAGCCAGTTCGAGATCCTTATTTAATTGCTCGTAATCAATTTTTGTGCGTGAAGTGTTCGTCATATTTTTATGCCTGACTCTACATTCCAGGGCAAACACAAGTGGTACGTGGTCTGTGATAAGGGTGTCTAGGATAAAAGTTTGTGACCTATGATCCGTTCTTACCATTACGTGGTCAATACAGTTGTCAAGACGTGTGGGATGTGTATGTGACGGAAGCAGGCCATGAGCAGCCAGGGTATCCAAATATGTATTTGTATTCATATCACAGCATCCAGGGACAATGTTTATATTGATATCACCAATCAATATCACGGACTTTATTTTGCGCAATCTTGACAAACAGGAATCCAAGCTGTCACAAAATTTATCAATATTTCTGTACGATGGGGATCGATATATTCCCAGAAGTGCGACATCGCTGTGATGGAGTTGGATAATAATACTGTTTGCATCGTTTATGGAAATGTCGGGGATTAGATTATGCTGAATATCACACCTCACGTAAATAACAACACCGTCATTTTGATTACAAAAATTTGAGGTATAGGAAATGAAACCTTTTATTTCAGGGGTTGCATTAAGTTTACTGAGCCAGCACTCGGTGAGGACTAGAATATCACATTGTAAATGAATTCTCTCTAACAAAACTCTTTCTTTGTCAAAAGTCATGTCATTGACAAAATGACATTCTTTCCTTTTCTGATCTGATCCGCCATGTTTTATTTTACTTTGTGTTGCTCTCCTCGACGAAGTTAATTTAAATGTACATGGAAACGAAGTGAAATTAAACAAAATAAAGAATAGGAAACGGTTACTATATTATGTAGCTATATTTACATATAATACTGTACATAGGGCTGGCCCAGGCCTCATACATTTCTTGAACATCTCTTTTTATGATTCATTATTTTCAGGTATCAAAGTTTACATACTGCTACTGATTCGCAGTGAAATAAAGAAGTTGCAACGGAACAGCGAGCTGCGCTTCTCCATCAAGCCTGAAGAAGGGAACCCATTTTAAATCACATATAAAGCTGTGTGTCTGGTGTTGTCCCGAGGCTAAAAGATTGTAACAGCTTCGGCATGAATGGGTCGGCTCGACCGGGTAAATACCACGACCTCGCAGAAAACCGACGTGAAATAACGCTTGCGTTGTGTTTCGCCGAGTGAGATTACCGGAGGCCCAAGGGGGGATTGGGGATTTTAAGGACCAGGAACACAAGTCGCAACACCAGAGGAGCTACAATTGTAACTCCTCTGGTATTGCGAGTGTCCATGGGTGGCGGTAATCGCTTACCATCAGACGATCCGTCTGCTCGTTTCCTGGTTCATTACATAAAAAGAAATATTATAGATATGAAACACCACCCCTTTGGCGGCCGCAATATACCTATAAGTAGATGTTTTGGTCACTACCTTACGTTAAATAAAACTAAATAAATATTTTTTTTATGATCCACTCACATCTAAGCGGTCTCATTTTATGCCAAATAATACGATACGTGATTGAATATTTTATTTACTAACTTTCTACATTTTCTACTTTCAACATTCAACTTTCTTTTTCAAAGATTTTTCTCATTTTTAACTCGCTTATATTAACTTCACCTGTATGTAAGCTTGTTTGCTTGCTTGTATGTAACTCTCTCTTGCGCGCCTGCTGCCTTCCTCGGCTCTGGTAGCTTTATAACATGCTTTTAAAGAATATCGAACTAAAAAGTTGAAAATATATATATATATATATATATTTTTTAATAAACTTAAAACACTGTAGTATATAAAAAATACTATCTTAGTGTAATTGAGGGAAAAGCGTGGGGCGCTTTGTGCCATAATTTTCGTATATCGAGCGACCCACGCTTTTCCCTCAATTATACTAGTATTTTTAATATACTACTGTTTTAAGTTTATTTTTAAAATTTTTAAAATTATTTTCAACTTTTTAGTTCGATATTCTTTAAAAGCGTGTTTTTTTTAGTTTTTTTAAACTATATTTATTTTTTTATCATTGTTTTTTGACCAAGCCCTTTTATACCTTAAAAATCTGGGGGCACGGTAGTGCCCCCATGCCAAGACGATTGTTGTTTTCTGATAATATTGCCTACAATTTCATGTAAAACACAATACTAAAAGTTTATTCTTTCTACAGACAATCAGCTGTTGAAAGTATAACAATAACCAAATTGCATACAAGGGTTGTATGCAATTTGGGTACCCCTGAGAGTCAAAACCGGGAAGCTAAAATATTAATCGAGGACAAAACCTCGATTAATATTTTAGCCTCGAGACTACATAGTACATTGTTATTTGTTACTAAAAACATCTATCACATCAATTTTTTTTGCAGAATATTGTCCAATGATATCACAATCACGAGTTACCACCCGTTCATCACTCACGTTACCTTTCGACACCTGATACATTAGAGCCTTATTTGTTTGTTTGTCTCACGTCGTAGTACATTTGCTGCTATATAAATGCTCACATTATCTTGTTCTATAATGTTATTATGTTGGCTAGTACCTACATTAAATTTTGGACCCACAAGTTACAATCTTCTATCAAAACCTTCATCGAGCTTTATTCATTTAACTTTTATACTTAAACCAAAATTATTATTTTAGTAAAAATATTTTTATATTGTATAAATAATTTTACACGCACGCACGCACGCACGATGTAACGAAAAAATTCACATGATGAAGTTGGCTACAGAATGGATGACCTGCGCGCGCACGATGTAACGAAAAAATTCACATGATGAAGTTGGCTACAGAATGGAATAAATTATATTATATTCCTTTAAATAGGTATCAAGATATTATGATTGACGTTAAACCAGTGTTGTTATGGCAACACTAGTCCGTACGATAATACAGCATCAGTAATTAGGTAAAACAGATAATATCTTGTAATTACAGAAATGCGCCTACATACTTATATAATTATACAAAATAATATATTATATTTTTGAATAATAAGTACGTATATTTATTATATAAATTTGTCAGTTACAAAAACTGTAAAAATTCTGAGAGAAAAGAAGAAAAACCAAAGAACTATAACTTCTAACGTTCTAATATTGAAAAAATATGTGTGTGTGTACATAAGTACATTATGTACACACACACATATTTTTTTAATATTACAGACGTCTGCGTTTTGCAACTTATACTTACTAATAATAAGATTAAAACTGCGAGTTTCTTATGCCGGTTCTTCTCGTCTGGTTAGTTCCCGAACTCGTGGTAGGTATCACGTAGGGATAATTCCAGAAGCGTTGCTTAGTAACCTATATGGAAATAAAACTTTTTTGATTATTTTTTGAAGAAATAATACATAACTAATAGTTTCGATTTACCTATGAAAATTACAAATATTAATAGCTCCCGAGTCCCCACACCGATTTCGGTGACGGTGGCCGGTTTCATCGAAACTAGACTAGCTACGCAGAAGTTATAGTAGGTACCCAAGTGTCTGCGCAATACACAAGAGCCCTCTCTCTTACTTTACTCTCGTAACATAGTAGGACACCTGTCGCGTATCGAGAATGATGCGCCTGAACGCAGGACCGACTTTTTAACCAATAGACCATTGAGGTAAAACTTACAAATACCTTAAAATCACATCACAAATCATAAAACCAATATCATAAATTAACGGAAACCTTATGCTACTCTTCTTAATATTATTATGATTATAAACATTGACAAACATAGTTATTAAAAATACGCGTCGAAGCCAATAAATAATATGGCAATAATAAAAACAATTACGTACACAGTAATTAGTGGAGCAGCGTACTTTTTGTTTTTATTGCACATCAGAATCTCAGTTATATTTTATCTAATATCTATCGCAAACATTTCGTATTCAGATTATCCGAGCAAACCCGATATGAACCCGTGACCCTGGGCAATTGTAAACAAACGGCACAATACCATCTTATAAACGAGATAATGGCTCGCAGCATTCAGTACCAGTTCAAATCTTCGAGGAAGGAACATAACTTAGAACAACGTTTCGAACATCAGACTGTTGAGTTTGAAATTGGAAATAAATACTGGCTGTAAATAAAATAAAAAGAACGCCTTTGAATTTAGATATTTGTGAATAAATTACTGGCAACTTATAAAAAAGTGCAACTTTATAATTTTAATGTCAAAGCTTCGTTACAGTGCAAAATCAAGTTGACAAAATACAATAAGAAAAAAAAGTTTTTATTTTAATTAAAAAGTTTTGTTATTATTACTACTGTTAAAATGTACGTAGAAATACCAGAGTTCAAAAGATGTTGCATGTGTGTTCCGTTACGGTATGGTCTTCTAGTTTTCGGATATTTGGGTTTGGTAAGTGTTTTTTACGATTAAAGTTTCATACAAAATGTTTTTACTTATTTTCCATGAAATACAAAGATTAATAGAGTCTGTTTTGGGTTTGGCAATGATTAATAGAGTCTTGGCATTGTACATTTTACAATAATTTACATAAAGAAGGTTCAAACTCTACATTTTATATTTTAATTAGGAATATCAGTACCTACTAAAGATATTAAACCTATGTTCGCTTTTGGTGGTTTTCTGAAATAAGTTAAATATTTTAATACTAGATAGTAATTAGGTACAAATTTAACTTCGGCAAAGGACAACAACATACAATTATCATTACATTAGGAACTATCTAATTACTTTCTTTAACCTACCAGAGGTACTTACTACTTAAGTAGTGTAAATAGTACAACGCTCACTAAATTTCTCATGTAATAAAATCATGTTGGATTACTAGTTGCTATTTTTACGCCTATTATACCAACGTCATATTTAGATATTAATATTACTAAATTAACGGTTTTCCAATCAGTCACAAAATTTTCATTTTAATTTTTTCTATCTAAGAGGCTGAAGAACCCTTATAAAGTTCAAACCTAAAAATATATGAATTATTATGGGCGAGTTACTCTATTTAACTGTAGCACACATTGTGGTTTGTCCTATAGTATCCTTCATACTAGAAAGCCGTCTTCAAAAAAGTTAACAATTAATCCTTGTGTCACTTTAGATTATCTCTATTCTCTGGTTCAGTCTGGAGGTCGTCCAGTCCTACTTCTCTGGCATGGATCTCCGCGACCACACCATCACGCTGCACAAGGGCGTCAGCTTCATGGTGGAGACCTGGGTAGCACTGATACTCCATGCGACAGATATAGCCTTCTACAGCGTGCTTATTGTTGGCGCTCATAAGGTAAGTCTTCAAGATATAACAGATAATCTCGGTCTCTGGTTTAGTCTCGTCCAGTCCTACTTCTCCGGCCTGGGTCTCCATGACCGCACCATGACGCTGCAACAACACCAGAGGAGTTACAGGAGCCTTTCGTCATCTTACACGGTATCTGGTTCTACTCAAGCCGGAGATCCCGGGTTCGAATCCCACTGAGGAAAAAGGTTTTTCGGGATAAAAAGTAGCCTATGTTTTAATCCAGAGCCTAAACTATAAAGATACCAAATTTCATCGAAATCCGTTCAGTAGTTTTTGCGTGAAAGAGTAATAAACATCCATCCATACATCCATCCATCCATACATCCTCACAAACTTCCACATTTATAATATTAGTAGGATTAGTAGGAGGAAATACGTGTATAATATAATAAAAACCTTAAATAAACTTCCCGTTATCTAGTCCCAGTAGATAACATAAGTTCTTCGGATTGCATGGGCACGGGGGCCAGACTGACGTAATCGTCATCGTAAGCGTCCAGGGTTATAAAATAACACAAATCTTTTTTGTTTTTCAGAAAAGCACCCGTCTAATGCGTGTGTACTTCTACTATAGTGCTACCACACTAGCGGCTAGCTTCGTTCTGTTTCTGATCACGAGAGGCAACGTCCACGAGTCTCTGCTCTACATACACTTTACTGAGATATTCTTCGCCGTGTTTTGCTTTGGTAAGTTCCATATAAGTGACTGGTACGCCGTTACCACACATGGACGTAGAAAAAAAGGCGGACGTAAGGTGAGCTAAGTATTGAGTTAAGCACAACAATGGCGGCGACTTACGTTTGTGTGAGATTACGGATAATTGTCATTGGCGTGCTGGCGGCCGATCGTCTTACTTTGCAGTGAATGTGTGCGTGCGGTACGTGTCGCTACGATACGGCCGGCTTACTTTGATGGCTTGACTATTCATGTTACTGAAGCGGTGTTTGCCTTTTTGTCTACGTCTATGCTACCACAATGTTAATTCAGCAAGAGATTCGTAATACATAGAATAAAAATTTAATACATAACTACATTGTGGGTTCTTGTACAAAATATTTTGAGATCTTTATGACGCGATGTGTCGACACCCATCACGTCTCGTTCTCGCGGAGGCGACAAGTGGCCCATGGAGAGCTGCTTCGCTACGTTGAATGTAAGAAGAGGAATGGATGGTAAGAATGAAAGTGGACGCAGCGAAACAAGTATGTAAGGATCGTAGCAAATGGAAAGAAGTGGTCTCTGCCTACCCCTACGGGAAAGAGGCGTGATTATATGTTTATCACTGCAAGATAATGCAAAACAGAGATTTTATCATTTTTGGTCTGTAAGTTTGCACAAATCTCAGAAACGATCTAATCAATTTTAATAAAACTTAGCAAACCCTCCAACAATGATGATCGATGCAATTTGCGATACGCTAGTTTCTCACTATGAACAAGACTACCTCAATAACATCACGATTTGCGACACTATAAATAAATAAAAAACTTGAGAGGTATCAAGGGACACCCGGATGAAACGAAGTTCCGGATGAAAATATCTGGCTTGCTTTCTATAAGAGAGAGAGAGACAGACAGACAGAGAAACATGCGACGCCGCACAGCTTACAATAGCTTACTATAGCAAAAAAAAAACATACAGACAGACAATTGTACATGTATATATAATATAAATAATAATACAATATCCGAACCGATATTATCCATACATACATTACATACATACATACATACATACATACATACATACATACATACATACACACATACATACATACATACATACATACATACACACATACATACATACATACATCAATATAATAAATGTATACGCGTAAATATTTATTATAAAAAATAAAATTATCTTTTGTACCTAATTAAAAAAGTGTCGTGACAACTTTTCGTAAGAATTTTTTCCGTCTAGCCCCCTTTCACAACGCGCGATAAGGAACTTCGTTCCAACAAACCTTTAAAATATTATTGCAGTAATAAAAACATGAATACACAGGGTGAATTATTCAAGTGGGTGAAATCCGAATCGAAAAATCATTAGAGATAAAAGAAAAAATCATTAAAATCATTCACGTTAAAACATTAAGTTTGTAACTACATACTGGAAGACAAATGTTTATAAGTCAGTAGGGATCAGATTGTCCAGGTGTTTTAACAATTTTATGACTGCATACATAATACATTGCTGGCTAAGGAAGCTAATAGAATAAATAAATAGAACTTACTAATAATGATGAGATAGAAAATAGAAAATAATAGATTACACGGACACATCGAAAACAGGCGTGAAAGACACGACTGTTATTATTTCGTTGAGACAATAATTTGACGACCTCTGTGTTTGACGACCTCTGGCTTAGTGGATGAGCGTGTTAATGCTCAAGCCGGGGGTTGCGGGTTTGAATCCCGCCGAAGGAACAAAAAGTTTTTCCGTTTTTCTGGGTCATGGATGTGTATTAAATATGTGTACATAATATAAAAAAATCTTAGATAAGTGTAAAATAATATAAAAGTATTAAATATGTTTCCGTTGTGTGGTACCCGTAACACAAGTTCTTCGAGAACTTACCACGGGACCAGATTGACGTGGTGTGAATTATCCATAGATACTAAATAATGAGGGTAGTGGGTGGTATTTTAAAAGCCTTCTGGCACTTGTAACTCCACTGGTACGGGCGGTAATTGCACTTCATCAGGCTATCCATTTTCTCGTTCATCTGCTTGTTTTTTTCGATAAAATAAAATAAAAATTTCTTGCAGGTCTCCAAATATTCATTCTGTTGCTAGTCAGAAGTGAAATTAAAAAGTTGAAGGAGAAAAGTGGACATCGTTTTGTCAACCACGCGGCAGAAGTGTGTGTAGATGTTCCCACAGGGGAAGGGCATAACCCCTTCTGAAGGAGCAATTATTCTCAACCATCTTATAGGACGCAGATGGAATAGTGTGAAGAAAAGAGACTTGTAGGGCTTATTCCGTGGTTTTTAAATAATATTTATTTAGTATTTATATTTAACTGTTAGATAATATGTTAAGTTTATTAAAAGTTATTAAATTATTTTTTGTTTTATTTATTGCACTAGAATATTTTTAGAAATATATATTTAAGAAATTGTTATTTGTACATCTTATGGAAAATATTATTAGATAACGAGTAACGAGTGTTGATTGTTACGCTAATTTTAAAGCCTTGTTTACACACGCGTACCGATCGCGCCGACTGAGCGGACAACACAACATATTAGGGTACAAAGTGGTTGGGACATAGCCACGTTTTTTGGGTTCCAAAGGGTTAAAAACGGAACCCTGTTACTAAGACTCTGATGTCTGTCCGTCTGTCTGTCTGTCACCAGGCTGTATCTCATCGTGATAGCTGAACGGTTAATTTTTTACAAAAGGTGTAAATAGCTATAAAAATAAACAACAAATACTAAAAACACTAAGTATAAAATAAATATTTAACGATATTTCGCAACGTTAAATGCCTGATCTTTCACAATTAAGACCAAAATTAGCCAAATCAGTCCACCCGTTCTCGAGTTTTGACAAGACATTGAAACTGCAATCTATTTTCATAATTTAAAAAAAATACAATAAATTAATGTCGTTAAAAATCAATAATAATAGTAATCATTGATGACTATAGTTACTCGATAGACTGTAGACGACCTGCTGCGACTGTTCAAAAGTCTGCTGCATTTACTTGATATTATAGCTAAGTTTTGGTGACCCGGGCAAAGATTAAATATTACTAACGTAACCCGGGGCTGGGTAGCCCTACCCGTTTATGTAATATCAAGGAATCTAATAGGCTAGATGACTAAATTTTTTTTTATTGCATAAATGAATAGTACTCTTAAATATGAGTAACTTCTCAGAAGAAACCGTATATCAAAAGTCAATATTTTCAAAGGTACAGCGATTTGTTTACAAAATTTCGCAAGTCCCGTGAAAACGCTCCATACTAAAGTCGTACGTAGCTATGACGTCACGTCCATGTTAAAGTGTATGAAATATATAGCCGTAGGAACATATTTGTAAATTTCTCCGATATTTATGCGTTTAAGTACATACATACCATAATAAATGTTTTTGTATATGATGTAAGTAAACTAATAATGTAGGTTTTGTTCACTAATTAAGCAAAAAAAATATTTTTTTTGTACTTTTTAGATGTATCTAATTACTAAACTATACATAAAACATAATTTTTTATATTTACGAAGTAGTAATGCCTCAAAATTTCTGAGTACATTAATAAAACTTAATATTTTAGATGTAGTCGTGTAGCCTATTCATAGCAGGTTTACTGTTGTCATAATTTGTTCGTATTATGTCAATAATAATATGATATCAAAATGATATGTCATTGACAATTGTATTGTATGCAGTCGGGATGACGTCATTATAATACAAGTAAATTATGAGAACACTCTATCTGCTTATGAATTAGATTCCCTGATGGTATAAGTACTATATTTACATTGTGAAATCTCTTACAGCACCTTACAGTTAGCTGCGTTTAATGCGTTTCGTGTGAACATAGCGCTATAGTAAATCACGAGAATTAAATGTGAAGTCGGAAGATTGAGCTTAAACTTTAAAGTTATAATCTAATAAAGTTTTAAATAATATCCCAATTTAAATTAAGTTCACAAAACTAGCAATGTATAACAAAATGTACGCTACGAAATAAGGAAGTGGTTTATTGGTTGTAATGAGCAGCCACTTGATACGCCTTTGTCCAGTCTCGTTGAAGTCACTCAGTCAGTCAGAAGAGAGATTAGAAGTCAGTCATGAAGTGCCCCGTGTTGTCAAAGTGTTGTTTCTGCGTGCCTCTGCGGAAAGGAGTGCTTATTTTCGGTTACATCAACCTGGTATGCCATTATTCATAAACGTGATTAAAACATGTCTTCTATTTATTGAGCAGGATTTTAGTTCTAAATATTACACCTTTTTAATTAACTTCCAAAAAAAAGAGGCGGTTATTAAATGTCCGGTATATTTTTAACTTCTTGCTAAGAAATCTAAGATATTCAAATATCGGGAAATTATTGGTTTTACCCTGTTTTGCAAAAATTTAATTCTCATCAGACCTCGACGTTCTGAGGTCACAGGAAGCTTCCCTGACTATCCCTGCGAGGGTGTCACTATGTCTGTATGTATGTATGTGTGTGTGTGTGTGTGTAAGTATGTAAACCTCTTATAATTTTTGAACGGTTTGACCGATTTTGTTGCGGCTTGCGCTATTCGAAAGGGCTTGGCCAAACTTAGAGTTTGAATACAATTTGGACCAATTCGGATAGTTAAATTTAAAAAAATCTAAAAAAAAAACTGTGAATATAATATTTAAAGTGTTTTTTTTTTTGGGATAACTTTTAAACGGCTTTATAGATCAACTTCAAAACTAATCACCTCTTAACCCTTAAAAATCGGTCGATTCATATTCGAGAGATATCGTGAAGGAAAGAAAACCGAAAAGTGTTTTTTTCGGAATTACTCCGAAACTTTTTAGCGTAAAAATTTTGTTGTCGACTCTTTCAAAGGACATGAAATACTGCACTGAGTGCCGCAAACTGTAACTTTGGAATAAATCAATCGCGTGAAAATCGATTGATTTATTCCAAAGTTATGACAGTTTGAAATTTCAAAAAATAGTGTTTTATTAAACTTTCATTAGACGAAAGAAAATTATTATCAGTGAAAATTTTTAGAAGCACTTTTATTTTTGAGCTAGCGAGCTCAAAAATGGCGCATTAGATGAAATTTAAGCGCTTAGCGGGAAGTGCACGGATGGCCTTTAGGTCAACTGTTTTCCTAATTTTTTAATCAGAAATATCATATTTTTAGAAAGACATTATTAATAGGATTACTAACCTACTTTTTCAGACAATATCCCTGATATGCCTCCCTATTCTCATCTTCTTGGCGGTGGAGGGGATGTCCACAGAAGACATTTTCAAGAAGGTGCACGAAGAGGAACCTAAGATCCACCTTCACCTTACCATCGCTTTCACGGCACTGGATATAATCATGACAACTATACTACTGTTTGGAGTTCATAAGGTATTCAAATATTAAAAATTAAAGAAACTTAATTTAAATATTGAAAATCAAAATGTCCTGCTTTGAATCTCTGAGGGAAAATTTTAAAGAAATAGGGATTCTGACCGTCACTTCTCAATACATTTTGGACAATGTATTGCTTGTTAGAAAAAAATTAAGTATGTTCAATAACAAAAGTAATAATCACTGTATGAACACTAGAAATAAACACAAAGTACTAGATATACTGGTAAGTAATTAAGTTAGTCAATATTTTGAAGATCAATATGTATACGCCTATACAATAGAATCCTAGAAAACGTTCAAAATCTGTTAATAAATTCTTTTTTTTTTTTTTTAAGTAGTTAAAGAACGTTTGTGTGCTGAAGCTTATTATAGGGATGACCCTATTTTATTGACGATCGCACACCATGGGAATAGGAATAAGGATGGCCACCTGCAAGGCTGCTTCCTGTACTATTGTACTCTTGTTATGTAGGTTTAGTCATAACATTGTTATATTACCTTTTTATTCTAAAAGAACAATTCCATCTTTTTGGTAAAAGATGGCCCCGTGCGAGTTTCCTAAGCCGGTTCTTCTCGCCGGGCTAGTTCCCGAACCGGTGGTAGGCATCATGTATACCGACGTTCTAATATTACTTACTTTGAATAAAAATGTTTGACTTTTGACTGTTGAAACCGTCCTAAATATTAATTAAATCGAGGTTTTAAATTTTTTCGCGAAGCTGTGTGAACAGGTGAGAAGTAAATGTGAATGGTTTTCACGTGTTGTTTTGTATGTTGCAATTAGAGTTAGCGAGAAGTTTCGTAAGAAGAGTTCCTTCTCATTTCGTGAGAAGAGTTTTATCTCATGAGAAGCTACTCCGCGTTATATCGAGCATAAGAAGTAAGAACACTATGTAAACAGAATGTTTAAAAGTAAAAAAAAAAACTGAAATTCTGTGTTCATGTTATTTTATTCCTATTTTGTATTTGTTACCTATTATTTAAAACTGCATAATATTGCTGCTATAAATGGTTATTTGTATATTTTGTATAGTTTAACTGTTAAATACTTTAAAGATGTCATGTTAATTTCACAAGAGTTACTAGTTATATTTTTAACTAATTGTTCTCATTCTATCACGTATTATATATGAGCGTTTTTAGTTTTATTTTTCGTTTTATTTTATTTTTCTTTTTTTTTTGTTTGTTATGGTGCTCACTGAAAATCAGCGTTGCGATTTTGCAACATTATGCTGAGTGCATTTTCTATTTCACCAAATTGGTGCTTACAAGTTTGGTGAAATAGAAAATAATTTTTTGTTTGTTGTGCTAATTTTTTACCAAATAAATAATATTTATATTCTATTCTATTCTATTATATTCTATTCTATTCTATTCTATTCTATTTTATTCTACATAACTGAAACTTCATTTATCATTTAAAAACCAAAAATAATCATCATCATCGTGCCTAAAGAACATCACTTCAAACAAGAATAGAAAAATTGAGAAGTATAAGTAGCTTCCGACAGATGACGTTATATCCGAATTTCAA
The DNA here is from genome assembly GCA_905404095.1 of Glaucopsyche alexis. Classification (NCBI taxonomy): domain Eukaryota; kingdom Metazoa; phylum Arthropoda; class Insecta; order Lepidoptera; family Lycaenidae; genus Glaucopsyche; species Glaucopsyche alexis. The sequence continues at coordinate 3,526,460 of FR990060.1, forward strand.
GATCACGTATCGTGACGTCACGCAACCTTGAAATTTCTCTCTTAACACCGCGAAAGAAGTTTTACTTAAAACTGTTAGGTAAATTGTACTTACTGGGTATCCCTAGTACAATCCAAATTAAATCTAGTAGTTCACGCCGTGAACTTACGATCTTTATGGCGTGAATTCTCGAAATAATATGTAGAATAACTATTGCGAACGGGATCCTCAATTAAATGTTTAATCATTTTTATACATAGACCTTTGTATAAAAATGTATGACCTATGTATTGTGATTTGTGTACCTACCTGTAAATCACAATACATATTACTTAAAAAATAAAAAACAATGGCTCCTAAAAATGTTTTGTCAGCCTAAATATATTTTTGCAGAAAAAGAAGAATCTATTGAAGATATACTTCTACACAGGGCTGGTGCTGCAAACTTTACCGCTGTTCATAGACATCATCTTCTTACAGACTAACACAGTATTGGGGAATTTCGCCTACTTCTTTTTTTTGGGTAAGTGCACCAAATCTTTAAAATATTACGAAGTGCCATCAAAGGACATGGGGATTTTCACTAAGGAACTAGAATAGGCAAGCAAACTGTTTTTTTTTATTGCATAAATGAATAGCACTCTTAAATATGAGTAACTTCTCAGAAGAAACCGTATATCAAAAGTCAATATTTTCAAAGGTACAGCGATTTGTATACAAAATTTCGCAAGTCTCTTAAAAGCGGCCCATACTAAACTTAACCTACAAATGACATCACTTGTAGGCGTATGAAGTATATGAATGACCGCAGGAATATATTTGTAAATATCTCCGATATTTGTGCGTTTAAGTCCATACTTACCATAATTAATGTTTTTGTATATAATGTAAATAAACAAAACCTACATTTGTTTACCAATTTCGCAAAAAAAAAATATTTTTTGCTACTTTTTAAATGTATTTAATTAGTTAACTACACATAAAATAATATATTTTTTTTTACATTTACTAAGTAGTAATGCCTCAATATTTCTGAATATATTAATGAAACTAAATATTTCAAATGTAGTCCAATCGCCCATTAGCCCTGGCGACCAACAAATAAACTAGATTACATAATTATCTGCAGGAGGTGGGGTAGGTACATACTGTGATATTTTAGCTAATATCAACGAATATTTAAAAATAAAATATTATGATTTATTGTCTATGTCCACTTCTCAGTGGATCTGAATTAAAATAATTACGAGAAATAAAATGCGAATGAAAATTGTAGGTACCTACAATCTAATAGTATTTGGTACTAGCGATTTTCAAAAATCGGGAAGTTATTGGTTTTATACCCCGTTCTGCAAAAATCGAATTCGGGCAAATAGATTTCAAGAAATCTCAAAAAAACTGTGATTTTTTTTAAAGTGTTTTTTTTTTGGAATAACTTTTAAACGGCTTTTTCGATCAACTTCAAAAACTAATCGACTCTTAACCTTGAAAAATCACGTCGATCGCCGCTAATCAGAACCTCAATTCTCGTATTTAAAGTAGACAATTTAAAGAAACAATTTTACTTTGTTTGGATTGAAAGTGTAGCGACATGAACGGATTTTATGACGTTGCGACCAATCAGAGCGTGTTTCACGTTGGTTTAACGTTCATAAAAACACTGTTTGGGAGTATAAGCGTATCGGGACTTGATTGTAATTGTATTAATGCAGGTTTTATTTAGCAGAATTGCCCTTCTGGTCAAAATCGGATCATTCGTTCGAGAAATATCTTGAAGGAAAGAAAACCGAAAAAGTGTTTTTTCGGAATTACTCTGAAATTTTTCATCTAAAATTTTTTGTTGTCGATTTTTTCAAAGGATATGAAAAACTACATCGATTGCCGCGTCGATAATTGCGTGAAAATCGGTTGATTTATTCCAAAGTTATGACAGTTTGAAATTTCAAAAAATAGTGTTTATTTAACTTTCATCAGACTTTTGAGCTCTCCGAACTCCGAAGCAAAATTATCAGTGAAAATTTTTAGAAGCACTTAAGCTCAAAAATGACGTATTAAATAAAATTTAAGTGCTTAGCGGGAAGTTGCACGGATGGCCTTTAGTTCAACTGTTTTCCTATTTTTTTTTACTGCTGTAGTTTTCCCCACCTTTTGCAACTCCAACCTTCGCGACCCCCCTAAAGAGGCTTCGCGACCCACACTTTGAAAAACACTGCATTAAATCATTACATTTCTATATTGCACAGTTAATAAGTGATATTCTAATTGGTAACATAATAGTGTAGGTACTTACATTAATGTATAGGTATAACTCACTATCTTATTGTTTACAAAAATATTGATCTGAAGGTCTAAAATGGCCACATTAAGAGCTCGTACCCACGAGAGTTTTTGTGGTTACGATAGAAACTGCAATGTTTTATGATAATAGAACTCTGCGCTAATACAACTCTGTGCTGAAAATTTAAGTATCAAGTGTCAAAGTAGGTCAGGTTTGACAATTCTACACGATTTTCAGCTCTATTGTAGCTTAGGTATTAGCGCAGTTGTTTTTTCTGTCGCAACCACAAAAAAGCGCTCGTGGGAACGTGGGCGAGGTAACACTCTAAGCTTAATTTTTCAAACATCGACTTTATTATTATGTTTATTATTATTATATTTGAGGGGGACAAAGCCTAGATTACCTAGGGCAAAGGAAGGGATCGAAATCTGGTGTGTAGGAATGAGGGGATAGGTGAGAGGTAGAAGGGAAAGCTGGAAAAGACACAGGAAAATACACGGAAATAACAGGTAGGAAATAAAAGTGAAAAGAGAAAGGAATATAGAAAGGAAAATAACAAAGGTTTACCAATTACTTCGAGCTGTGGTGAGGCAGGGATTCCTTGTTGACTTGTCGACTTGTCGGAGCGAAGTACCATTTGTATGGCGATTGGCCCTATCTTTATACTAGTCTGACAATCAACCTTCTAGAACATTCCATTCCTCACCCCCTTAGCTCGAAATATCGTTTATTTTACATCAAGGCAACATTATTTACATAAAATACATTTTTCTTAATATTCTAAGACATATTTACAACATATTTTAATATGAATAAAACTTGGAAAATTGTCGGGAATTGAGTGAGCGAGGAAAATAGGTTTTTCCAGTATTTATATTGCCTCGTCCTCCCCTGACTTAACGGGCGTTCGCTCCGTCCCTGTCTAATAGCAAGTCTCTCTCGAGACCGAGGCGCTCCCTAGTAGCAAAAATTTGCAACTATGGCCTTTCTTTCTAGATAACTCAACCCCCGCACAGCTAATACCCTTACATAAAACTAGGTCATATTTTATCAATTTTAACAATATTTCGCTAATTACTATCACAATGAATTGAGAACAATGGACAAAGTTATATAATCATAAGTATGAGTCTAATAAGAATGTTAAAACAATGGCTTTTGTGAGACAATGGCATCTAATAAGATTTTACATCTACTATTGTTACGTATTACGCAACGAGTCTCTACTATTTTTACTTTACATTGCAAGCTCTAAGTTATAACGAATTGTTATGTTTTTAAAATTAACTATTTACATGGTTTTATAACTAATTCGCTACCTTCTAATCGTTCGTCGTGAACATTTCTCCCGCCGGTCGCGCAGGCGACACTACTCCCGGCAGCACGACGATCTTCTTGCAGGGCCGGCGGAGCACGTGACCGTTGCTGGTCTCGACGTCCACTACTCGTACCACGCCGTCTTGTCCTGGATACGTCTTCTTAATGCGGCCTCTCGGCCACACGTTGCGGGGCAGGTTGAGGTCGCACACTATCACGACCTCGCCGACTTCGGGGGCGGAGCCAATGGAATGAGGCTCCCGCCGGTGTTGGAGCAGGGGCAGGTACTCCTTGACCCACCGCCGCCAGAACTCGTCCGCCAGGTGCTGCGCGCGCTTCCACAGCTGGCGCGCAGTGATGCCGTCGTCTTCTGAGCGCACAGGCGCTGGGACGTGGCAGTTGGACCCCAAAAGAATGTGGTTTGGGGTCAGTGCCTCTTGATCTTCGGGACTCACGGCCACATGAGTGAGGGGCCGCGAGTTCACGACGTTTTCGACCTCCACTAGTAGGGTGTGGAGGGTCTCGTCGCTGGGATGTTTCTCGTGCAGCGTGACTCGTAGGCCTTCTTTGACGCTCCGCACCAGTCGTTCCCAGGCGCCGCCCATGAAGGGAGCGGCGAGGGGAATGAATCGCCAGTTGATACGACGGGCGTTGACCTCTTCTTCTAACGTTCGCCAGGCTTCTTTCAGCTCCTTTTCTGCCGCCTTGAAGCACGTTGCGTTGTCCGTCCAGAGCTCCGTCGGTTGTCCTCTTCTCGCGATGAACCTCCGCAGCGCGGCTATGGCTGAATCCGCGCTGAGGGAGGTCACCACCTCCAGGTGGACGGCTCGACGGTGAGGCAGGTGAATAGGGCCACCCACCGTTTCTCTCGGTGGCGGCCGACGGTCACCTCGACCGGCCCGAAATAGTCGAGCCCGGTGAAGGAGAAAGGGCGCGCATGGTGTGTCAGGCGCGCCGCTGGTAGATCGCCCGTGGCTGGGCTGATTGGTTTCGCCTTTCTCAGGCGGCAGACTTGGCAGGTACGGATGACGCCTTTCACTGTGGGGCGAATACGAGTTACCCAATACCGCTGTCGTAGCTTGTTCACCGTCGCCTCGACGCCGCCGTGTAGTAGCTGCTCGTGCACGTGTTGCATGTACTTCTTCGTGTATTTTTAAGTTGTCTTCCACCTTGACACTCAGCGAGGCTAGACGATCTCCCGCCGGTGGGGGACGATGGTCTTCCATCCTTTTCTTTTCTGCGCATTTGTCTTGCAACTTCTGTAACCAGAGTGTCTCGTCGCGGTCTAGGTATGCCGTGTCGAGATATATGTACCTTTTCTCGCTGCGTGCCCGGATTGTACTGTTTTTCCTTTGTTTCCTCTTTGCGCTTGCTTCTCTTCGGGGGACGACTGCACCTTCGCCTTCAGTTGCGAAGCGTCGTGGTGTCGTTTCTTTGTTAGACACCCCGTCTCGTGGCTCGAAGTTGGCGCGTTGCTTTGCGTGGTCCTCTTCCTCGGACACTTCGAGTGCTTCCTTTTCGTCTGCAGTGACCGTGTAGCCACAGAACGCTACCGGCCTATCGTGGGACGTGCGATATCCGTGCAGCACCCATCCTAGCCGTGTGCAGTAGGCGACCGGCTGGTTCTTTTTTCCTGTCCTTACCTCGAGGGCTACCAGCATCTCCCAGTTGTCCTGCCCGATGAGTATCCTGGGGCGGGCATCCTGGTACAGCAGCTGGTCTTCTATATCCCTCAGGTGTACGCAGTCCTTGAGGTCCTTCTTTTCGACCGTTTGACTGGCGAACGTCAGCTTGTTGACCGTTCGCGCCTCTTTCATGACGTACTCGTTGCCGCTGTCTCGCCCTTTAATTCTGACGTCTACCTTTTTGCTGTCCTCATGCTTGACAGTCTCGCTGACGCCTTTCACCCACATGTTGTCGCGTGGGCCGTCGAGGTCCAGCAGGTCAGCAAGCCGCTCGTCGATCAGCGTCACCGTGCTGCCGTCGTCCAGGAGGGCGTAGGTATCCACCCTGGTGCTATTTTTACCTGTGACGGTGACTGGAGCGACCTTCAGGAAGGCTTGCTTGTCCTTGATGTGGCTGGCTATACTTACCACCTCTACCGTTGACGCCACTTCCTCCGTTGAACTGGCTGGTGGTGACGCTGCTGGTGCTGTCGGCGCCGCTTGCGGCCTGGGGTGGTGTAGCAGGCGGTGATGTGCCATGCTGCATCCTTCTTGGCCGCACCTCTTCGCGTTGCAGCTGCCGCGGCGGTGTGTGCTCCGCAGACACTGGTAGCAGATGCGGTTCTTCTTCGCCACCTCCCAGCGCTCCTTCACGGATGTGTTGGTGAAGCGTCTGCAGTCGGCGAGGTAGTGTTCCTGTTGACAAACTGGACAAGATTTTTTATTTATAATCGCGGTTGAGTACGTACGTTCGAATCTTTTCTGGCGGGGCTTTTCCTCGTTTATTTCTTCGGGTAGCGCGTAGGCACCGCATTTATCCGCCTCTTCATTGAGGAATGACGTCATCTTTTTCAGGTCTGACGTATCATCTTGATTTTTCGCTGCAAAATCATACCACTTATTTCTCAATATAGGTGGCAGCTTCTCTACAATGTTCTTAACCAATTCTGGGTTGAACAAGTAGTGCACCTTTTTTAATGCTTCGATTGTGGCTACAACATTCGCAATCTTGTTTGCGAACACGCACAATTCGCGCGGACTATCGTTAAGTCTGTGTAGCGCCTTAATTTTTTGTATCTCGTTCATTGCCAGTGTGTCCGGGCGGCCAAATCTTCGCTCCAATGCTTGAAGAATAGTTCGCGGCTCCGGCTGGCTAATTAATAGGCTATTGACCGCTTCTAAGGCCGCACCTTTAAGGCTTCTTCTAAGTCTCGTAATGTTTTCTGTGCTTGAAAACATGCTTTCCGTTTCTTCATACGCCGCCCTGAAGCCGAGCCAACCTGTAGAATGTCCGGCGAACAGGGGCAACTCTTGTAAGAACCTCGGAGCATCCCTGGACATGCGCACAGCCTGTGTGAGGGCCGCTGCCAGCGAGGCGATGTCTCCTGTCGGCATTTTCCCATTTTCTTCCAGCTTCCGCTTATTTTCCTGAAGCTTTTCCTTGTTATGTCGTACGTCGGCCGGCGGACCTATATTCCGCCCTTGCGGCCATTTTTCCGGAAGGTTTTCCCCATTTTCCTTGGGTTTTCCTTCGTTGTCCTCCAGCTTCAGTTCCGCCAGCTTTTCTTCGGCCTCCGCTATCCTCTTGTATTTCCTTGCACGAGGCGCACGCTTCTCTATAATCGTGTCCTCCTCGTGTCTCGCCGTTTCCCCGCTGGTGGACGTCGCTGTGGTCGTCTGATCTGTCGTTATCATGGTGGATGCCGTGGTGGGCCCTTCAGCAGCCTCTTCTGCCGGTGGTGGTGGTGGCGCGAGGCGTGTCGCTTGTGCGCCGCTCCGCGTCAGCACTCCTTGTTGGTGGTACGCCCGCTCTGCCGCGTCGACGATGCTCGATGTACCGGACTTCGACATCTTGATTGCCCGCGCTGGATTTATACTTACGTGGATTTTCTATCCGGCTCGTTAAGGACCATGAAATGAGGGGGACAAAGCCTAGATTACCTAGGGCAAAGGAAGGGATCGAAATCTGGTGTGTAGGAATGAGGGGATAGGTGAGAGGTAGAAGGGAAAGCTGGAAAAGATACAGGAAAATACACGGAAATAACAGGTAGGAAATAAAAGTGAAAAGAGAAAGGAATATAGAAAGGAAAATAACAAAGGTTTACCAATTACTTCGAGCTGTGGTGAGGCAGGGATTCCTAGTTGACTTGTCGACTTGTCGGAGCGAAGTACCATTTGTATGGCGATTGGCCCTATCTTTATACTAGTCTGACAATCAACCTTCTAGAACATTCCATTCCTCACCCCCTTAGCTCGAAATATCGTTTATTTTACATCAAGGCAACATTATTTACATAAAATACATTTTTCTTAATATTCTAAGACATATTTACAACATATTTTAATATGAATAAAACTTGGAAAATTGTCGGGAATTGAGTGAGCGAGGAAAATAGGTTTTTCCAGTATTTATATTGCCTCGTCCTCCCCTGACTTAACGGGCGTTCGCTCCGTCCCTGTCTAATAGCAAGTCTCTCTCGAGACCGAGGCGCTCCCTAGTAGCAAAAATTTGCAACTATGGCCTTTCTTTCTAGATAACTCACTCAACCCCCGCACAGCTAATACCCTTACATAAAACTAGGTCATATTTTATCAATTTTAACAATATTTCGCTAATTACTATCACAATGAATTGAGAACAATGGACAAAGTTATATAATCATAAGTATGAGTCTAATAAGAATGTTAAAACAATGGCTTTTGTGAGACAATGGCATCTAATAAGATTTTACATCTACTATTGTTACGTATTACGCAACGAGTCTCTACTATTTTTACTTTACATTGCAAGCTCTAAGTTATAACGAATTGTTATGTTTTTAAAATTAACTATTTACATGGTTTTATAACTAATTCGCTACCTTCTAATCGTTCGTCGTGAACAATATTGTTTACAAAATGTTTATTATTATTATACCTATTGTTTACAAAAATATTGATCAGAAGGTCTAAAATGACCACATTAAGACCACGTCATAATGTTTAATTGCAATTCAATTGTTAACGTTTCATAGTACATATTCATTACGATTTTTGTGGCCTGCTGAACTGAATATGGCGTTTCTATGAATTCTAATATGCAGGCTGAGACTATATGATCCGGAATCCAGAACGCCGATAAAAATTCTGAGCATTGAAAATAGAACTCTGTGCTAATACAATAGTGTTGAAAATCGAACACATGAGTGTAGAGTCAAATGTCAATATCATAAATGATAGCTCGACACTCGAAACTTCCATTTTCATCTCTATTATATAAGAGCAGAGTTCTATTTACATTGCTCTGAATTTTCACTGTCGTTCCGGATCTCTATAATTTTAGAGATTACTAGCTACTAGCTAGTACCCGTATCATGTAATGGTTTTAGTAGCAACTGAAACTAGGTTTTTCTTTCAGGATTGAACTTCTACCTGCTGTTCCTTGTGTACAACCTGACGTACACCATTGAGGCCATTGAGGAGCTCTCGCCGGCCATGGAGTACACGAATCACAACCAGAATACCAATTTATATGTTTAGAGATAAGATACCAGTAAAAAATACTTTGTCCCCACCCATCACGTCTCGTTTCTCGCGGAGGCGAAAAGCTGACCATGGAGAACCAATGCGCTACGTTGAATGTAAGAGGAGGAATGGATGGTAAGAATGAAAGTGGACAAAGCGAAACAAGTATGGATCGTAGCAAGTGGAAAGAAGTGGTCTCTGCCTACCCCTACGGGAAAAAGACGTGACTATAATATGTATGTATATGTAAAAGATACTTAATATTGCGTCTTCGCGATAAGCGCGAGTTAGGCCGGGACTATATGACCCGGAATCTGGAAGACCGGAGAAGATTCAGTGTACTGGAAATAGAACTCTGGGACTAACACTATAGAGTTCGAAATCGACCACATGAGTGTGGAGTTGTCAGATTTGACATTGAAATTGACTGACTTGACACTCGTGTGTTCGATTTTCAGCTCCATTGTAATAACAATCGAACTAATAACTAATTGCTAATGCGCAGAGTTCTAATTTTACTGCTTACTGCTCTTCAATCAATCAATCAATCAAATCATTTATTTGCTAGGAATATGGTACATTATGGTGTTAGCATTTTTCATTTCCGCATATTCTACTACATGCATAGTGTGCAAATAAGTAAATGTCAGTTATTTCAATTAGTTATGAATTTCAAGTGATTACATATTATTATAAAATTGTCAATAGAATATAGAATATGTCTTTAATATATATGAGATAGAATATTATGGAACTATTTTTTAAATAATTATTTATAATGTCCTTTCATTTATTTAGATAATAAATTTTTTTATGCCTTTGATTGTTAATAATAAAGTGATAAATCATTTTTTTTAATTTTCCGGTGATCTTTTAAAAATCATCTAGACGCATTTAATGTCACACTCAGAAATATCACGGTCATCAAAATCAAGAGATTGTGTATTTTTTTTTTTCATAAAATCTGTAAATGTAGTTCAGTTCAAAGTTAGCCCTATAAGTACGTTATCTTGTAATTCCAATATTTAAGGTACCCTTATGTTTCCCTTTTCCGTCTAAAAATGTACCGTGAATAATATAAAGTCAACACTAGCTTTATAACCGACTTACAAAAAGAGAAGGCGGTTATACATTCGGCTGTATATATTTTGTTTTTTTGTATGTTCAACGACTGTGGACCGATTTTCAAAATTATTTTTTTAATGTCAAGGGTGTAATCCTAAGTTGGTCCCATTTTCACCAAAGTGGTGACCTGATGATGGGATCCATGAGGAATCGAGGAAACTCATCGAAATTTATATGGACACAGATGGTGATTTCAACTTTTTCTGAAGTATTCTAAGCATTTGCTACCAAAAAGTAAGATATTGCACCAAGATACCCTGGATCCAAATTACCGAACAGAACTCCTGACTCCTTATAGATACATTTTGGGGATTCCGGCGTTGTTCGAAGAACTGCGAGCATATGCCACTTATAGTAATCATCATCATCATCACCACCATCTCCACAGGAAACACCAACATAATATTATTATGATGACATAGGTACTAACTACTAACTACCTACTCATCAGAGTTTTGTGCACCGATATCAATGTCTCTGAAATTTTGCTATTGCCAAAGTTACCTATATTCGTGATCATCATCATCATCACTATAGTATTGTGGCGGACCAATCAGCGCACAGTCCTGAATCGCGCTATCGAAGTTTCTGAGCTCGGAAAGTATATATACGACAGCTGAAATGATTACAAGTGGGCTTCGGCCTGACCGGGCATACCATCTCGCTCGGTCGGAGATCTCCCTTTGGGGCCTGTCACCACATGTTCCCACAGTATATTTAATGCTTACTTACTGCTACATTTTTGCCACCAATAATAGCAATAGATAATCGGTAATAATTATTTAATAATATAGTTTCTAATCATTATCATCGCCGATGATTGTTTAGTAGGTTCGCAGATCAGTAATGCTTGTTTGGGAAAATAACACGGCGTCTCAGAAAACTGGCATGAAATAACGATTGAGTTTGTTTTGCCGAGAAATATAATAATAATAATAGATAATAATTTTAACTAAAAAGAGAAAAAATATTATTTTTAAACAAAAAGTTAAAACTGACTTCCAAAGTAAAAATGCACAAAAAAATATAAAGTAAAACTTATTTTCTAAAATAGTAAAAATGCATAAAAAAGTGTGAAATAAAACTCATTTTCTAAGTAGGTACATTAAATTTAAACTATTGCTTTATTCAATTTTCATAATGTTGAAGCCGGTACCAGCCCGAATCACCCTGATAAAACAATATTTTATAGAACTTACGTTCAAGTTGTAACGTTCCGGTATGCATCAGACCGGAGTCGAAACGGCCATGATCGGCCAGAATTTTTCTAACAATGTTCAATATTTTTATATGATTCAATACAAAATGTAGGTATGGTCGCGCAACGAATTAAGATCTTTCGATAAAAGTAGGGGGGGTATGCGCAGAAGTCAGTTTTTGGGTGTGTTTGGCGGTAGCGGGTGCGGGCGGGGAGGTGTGGATGCGCCGAACGCATGTCGAACGTGGCTGCCTCACGCTATTGGTATGTACATTAGTAATATAATATATTCTTTGCTATTGGTCACATGCGCGAACGATCCCCTCCACTTTCACTGAGCGCTCATAAACCGTTGCGCGACCTATATGCACTAAGCTGTCAGATTTTTTTAATGTGTGTCATAGAAACAAACTACGCTATTTTTCCGTATTGCATTACACTGCTTTTATTTATTGCGATCTTTGTCATACATGATTAAGTAAAAATTATATAATCTGGGGGCACGGCAGTGCCCTCGCCATGATGAGCTAAGCGAAGCATCCCTAAAGAGTTTTTATCATGATCTGTCAGCATAGAAAATTGCAAGTTTCTAAGTCTTATAGTTTAGAAAAAAAATTTTGAGTTTGAGTTTATTACGGTACCCTAAAAAGAATAAACTCCTGATTTCGTCACTGACTCACTGATGATCAGCAAAATTATAGGGTACTTCTGGATGTCCTAGAAAGTTGAAATTGGTATGTATTTATGTCACCGTAAAATTGTAAAAACCGTTAGATTGTAGTATTACTAGTCGTATTATAAAACGTCGACAGATTGTCAAACAAATTTCTCCTTACACTTGTACGCATTATTTTTCGTTATAATTTTAATGAAAAAGCAAACAAATATGGCGCCGCGGGCACTTGCCGTTTAACCAAGCAGCACGGTAAATATTACAATATAACAAAAAATAACGTATAAAATTGTAAGAAGAAATTTTTATTTGAAAATCTGTTGAAAATTTTATAATCTCTCTAGTAATATTACAATCTAACGGTTTTTACAATTTTATGGTGACATATATATGCTTTAGTACATAACATAAAAATTGTCAAAATTGGAACTTTTATTATACTCCAACCCTTAAACTAGGGGATAAAAATTTGTAAGAGACCTACGCAAATTTTTACTCTAGAGGTCTGAAAATTGTTGCATGGATCTGTTATCACAACCATAATGTGATGCTAAGACGATACCATATTATAAGACTCGCACTGTCAAAAAGCTATTAGATCTCATATAAAACCAAGCTTCTGACTCTACAAAATTTCTAACTCTTAGTTTCGCATAAATTTTTGGTACTTTTTAAACTCATGTTGTACCCACCCAAGTGACCGTTGGAAATTCTACGCTCGAAGTTGTTGACGACACAAAGTCCAGTTAGGTAGGTCAAACTTTGAAAAAGAGGCCAATCGTCCAATTCAGCTCGGCTGGGCAGCGTTCGGGAAACTCCGAAACATCTTCTCGTCAAAAATCCCTCAGTGCCTGAAGACAAAAGTTTTCGAGCAGTGTGTGTTACCGGACTTACCGGTGATGACATATCCATTAGTCCACGTTTCGGCTCCAGCCGAAACGTGGTCATTCACAACGGAACTTATTCAGAAGCTTCGTGTCGCTCAAAGAGCTATGGAGAGGGCTATGCTCGGAGTCTCTCTACGTGATCAGAAATGAGGAAATCCGTAGCTGAACTAAAGTTACCGACATAGCCCAGCGCATTAGCAAGTTAAAGTGGCAATGGGCTGGACATATAGCCCGTAGAACCGATGCCCGCTGGGGCCGTAAGGTTCTTGAGTGGAGACCACGGACTGGACGTCGAAGCGTAGGACGGCCTTCCACTAGGTGGACAGATGACCTGCGAAAAGTAGTAAACTACACATAAAAATACTTATTTTTTTTTTACATTTACCAAGTAGTAATGCCTCAATATTTCTGAATATAATAATGAAACGAAATATTTCAGATGTAGTCCGATCCCCTATTGCTTACATACATGTATCTGCATTCAGGGCCGTGCCGACCCCCGGCAGCGCCTGTGTGCGAAACCCATGAAGCGCCTCTTATTTTTACGAATCTTCATGTTTTAGCCGCCCGCGGCGCCCCCATCGTCTTGGCGCCTGTGTGCGCCGCACACATCGCACATAGGGGCGGCTCGGCCCTGTCTGCATTCTACAGAACCTGCGAGCCTGCAACCTCGGCGAGTGCGGGTGAAAACCGCTTCGTGAGTATTTGGCCTAAGGCGCGCACTCACACGATCATAAGATAACAGATGATAATACTGATTCACCTTATGACCTAAGTCAATCTTTTTTAAGTCCATATTGTTTCCTAAGTTCAGGTTTAACATTTTGCATCTAAATCTGATATTTAAGCAAATGAATAAACCAATTTAGTACTAAGTACCTACTTACCTATGTAGTTTTCTTTTTTCAGAAAAATTACATACAATATTTTTAACATCAATATTGCCATTAGAGTGCTAATTTCATTGAAATATGAAAAAAAACATGCTGAAATTACGATAAAAAATATGAATGTTAGGGGGTTGCGATTTTGTTGACGTGTATAATTCTTACGTAAATTATTATATTTTATAGTAATTATTCTGAGTTTTAAGAAAACAATCCAAAGTGGTTGATATTTCTAGTTTTTTAATTAACAGGTCCACATAATCTAAGAAGAGTGTAATTTTGTGTTAAAATAGTTAAAAAATAGTGAAATATCTGTAGTTAATATTTTTATTAGTTTTTTTGAAGCTGTTATATTACAGCTTCAAACTTTAAAAATATAAATAAATATTTTTCGCATTTAAATCCTTTCTTAACACCGTACAATCTGAGATAAAGTTTTCCTTGAACGGTCTCCAGGACCGCACGTAGGTGGTTACGTGACAAAAATAGGTGGTAGGTTAATGGTTAAAATCAATTCGGTTATTTATATAAGATGAATTATCTGACCTTTTTATTGGCTGTAGCCATCTTCGCTATGTTGGTTAGTGAAGGATGATGATATTTATATAGTTTCTGATTGGACTATTGAGCTGCTATAGAGCTGCGTAAAAGGGTGAGAGCGTCATGGTGACCTATCGCGCTGATACTCCATGCGACACCGAGCTCATTCTTACCTCTGATACGTTGGAAAAGCCACTTGACAGACAAAGACGGCAACATAGGTAAGCGTATCCTTGGTGTAAATAATTTTCTCAATAGGGGTGATAAGATATGATGACTTTAATATTGCCTTTCTATGAATTAAAATTGATAAACAAGCAGCCGCCATCGATAGACAACGATACCAGTGGAGTTGCATAATATTATGGGCCTTTCGGCGACCGGCGTCTTACACGGTACTTATCTAGTTTTTCTCTAGGCCCTCGATCTTGATTGCTCATACATACTATCGATCTGATTAATAATCCATGGCCTCACAAAAAACCGACGTGAAATAACGCTTGCGTTGTGTTTCGCCGAGTGAGTGAGGTTACCGGAGGCCCAAGGGGGGATTGGGGATTTTAAGGACCAGGAACGCAAGTCGCTGAACCAGAGGAGTTACAAGTGTAACTCCTCTGGTGTTGCGAGTGTCCATGGGCGCCGGGCGGCGGTAATTGCGCATCAGGCGATCCGTCTGCTCGTTTCCTGGTTCATTACATTACAAATAAAGGATCTCGGAGGTCTAAAGAGGGATTTTGGAAGAAGATGAAAGCAGTTGAAGAGCTCGCGCTTGTCGACCTCTGCAGTGGCTTAGTGGTTAAGCGTGTCGATGCTCAAGCAGGAGGTCGCGGGTTCTAATCCCGCTGAGGAAAAAAAGAGCGAGTTGTGCGCGAGTTTTTGTCACTACTCACTGTATAGAAGTCAAAGTAGTATGCGATTTAAGTATGTCATCGAATTAGTTACCATTATTTTACCACTGGGGGCGTTCTTTCAGTGCCACACAAATTGTAGTTAACTTCTTCACAGTGTCTAGTCACTATGAAGAAGTGTAATTTTTTTTCACTAGTGACAAAAACTTAACAAGAAAAAAAATCACATCAGTTCGCTGTGTGTTAGCTGGTGTGATTTCTTTTCCAAAATCAGTCCGATACTTGACAATAGAAAATCTAAAAATTTACCAAAATCAAAAAAGTTTGGCATTGTCCCTACGTGATGCCTACCACCGGTTCGGGAACTAACCTGGCGAGAAGAACCAGTCAGTGTAAGAAACTCATAGAATTCAACTAAGAAAACACGTGGCCATCTTTTAGCAAAAAGATGGAAAAATTATATTTTTTAAAAGATACCTATATTAAGTATATAT
Source organism: Glaucopsyche alexis (assembly GCA_905404095.1). Taxonomy (NCBI): domain Eukaryota; kingdom Metazoa; phylum Arthropoda; class Insecta; order Lepidoptera; family Lycaenidae; genus Glaucopsyche; species Glaucopsyche alexis. The sequence goes on from FR990060.1 coordinate 3,541,854, forward strand.
TTTTATAATATGTAAACTTAGTCGATTTAATATTAACAAAAGTCAGATACATATTATAGCACATAATAGTAGCCTTGTAGGTGGCAATCCTATTCACCTAACAACATATTAAGTTTCTTATTACTTACTGGAAGCCAAGTGTTTACAAGTCTCTGTTTACGACTTACATTATGGACAATGATTAGGGATCAGTTTGTCCAGGTGTTTGTTTTGGCTTCAGTTTTATGATTGCATACATAATACTGAATACATTACTGGCTAAGGAGGCGAATAGAATTAATAAATACGACTTACTAATAATGAAGAGATATGAGATGAGAAAATATAAAAGAATAGATGACACAGACACATCGAGGTTTTTTCTGTAATTCTGTGGTTGGGATTTTAAAAGACCGAAGATGTGCTTGTATTTCCGCTAATGGTGTTCTTACGGGCGGTAATTGCATTTCATCAGGCTATCCATTTTCTCGTTCATCTGCTTGTTTTAATAAAATTATTTTCTTCTTTTATATCTTGCACAATTTTTTATTTAAGTAAAATAACAATTAAATTAAATTGTCAGAACATCTCAAATTGAGAATGGACGTATTTTTGAACGCTGAATTAGAAAATTCAAATTAAATATTATCTGGCATTCAGCTCCTATAAAAGTGCCACGAATTTTTTTATAAATGTGGATCTACATTTATTTTCATGAGCAGGCCTCCACATACCGGTTCTCCTGCGAAAATCCGAAAATATTCGCATGCCTGTGTCATAATAGTTTTTTTGGACAACGAAGACAATCAACAAGGCTCGTTCGTATCCAAGGCGACGGCAGCGATTACCACGGTCCTCGACAGCTTCAAAACCCTTTTTGGATAGAAAAATAGTGCGCGCGCAGTTCTACCTACGAGATTGACTTTTATTATATTTTTTTATTTATTTTTATTTTAAGATTTTTTTTAATTTCAATAAGGCAATTTCTAGTATTTCTGATAAAAGTTGTAAACTAATGTTAAGCAGCAGCCAAGATGTAGGGACGTCCACCGATGATGTGACCGTGCCGTTGGAAAATTTAGTGCAGTGTCTCCAATGTCCTCAACCACGATATTTCAAAAGTGAGAGGGGCCTACGTATCCATATAGGTAAGTACCATAAACAATCGTTAGCCCCTTCTCCTTCAGTATTTCTATCATCACAAATCTCCACTGAACACCAACCCTTTTGGCAAAAAATTTCCAAATTGAAAAATTCAGTCCCCATACTCAGGCGGATCCCTAGGGGTGCAAGAGTAGCTGTGGCCCAGAAGCTTGCCGAGACGGTACACAAAACCGTAAGTGAAAACTCGAAGCAGGCCTGGCAACATCTATTTACTTTTCCCTACCGCATCCTACACGTTACCAGGGATCCCCACAATAATGCCTCCCTCACGTCTCTTGTAAAAAAGAACCGTGTTTCCGATTTTGATTCAAACCTAAATTTTTCTTTACCTTCATCGACCAAAAACAACATCCTAAAAAATGTCGAAAATAAGATAAATGAGGGAGACATTAAAGGCGCCGCGCGGCTACTTTTTTCCAACTCCCCAGAAACCCTCACCGCCTTGCAGAATAAACATCCTCCTCAATTATTACCTCAACTTTTCCCAGACACCGATAATGCCGAACCAGCCCTCCAAACGTCGGTTGACAGTGTTCGCGGTGCCATCATGTCTTTTCTTCCGGGTTCAGCGGGCGGTCTCGACGGTCTCACCCCTCAGCATCTGAAGGATCTCACCAGCGGTTGTTGTGGGGAAGCCGGAGAGAAGCTCCTGCAGGAAGTCACGAATTTGTGCAACCTGATGCTTCGTGGGGGGGTTGCATCAGATGTCGTTGACATTTTGTATGGAGCAAACCTCTGTGCCTTGAGGAAGAGAGATGGAGGTATCCGGCCGATCGCTGTCGGCTCGACATACCGGCACCTCACTGCCAAAATAGCCTGCAGGTCCATTAATTCACTAGCTTCTTACTTCCAACCGAAGCAGCTTGGTTTTGCCTGCAAAGGTGGTTGTGAGGCAGCCGTTCACTCTTTTCGCACATTTATTCAAAACCAAAATGACAGTGTATTTTTAAAGGTGGATGTTAAAAACGCATTCAACTCAGTTAATAGGGTTGCCATGTTGGCCCAAATAAAAGCCAAAGCGCCTGCCATTTTGCCTTTTATGCTTCAATGTTATAAGGAGCCCACCAAGCTTATCTACAAAAATAATCTCGTCTCATCAGAAGTTGGCTGCCAACAGGGCGACCCTTTAGGTCCAGCAATTTTCAGTCTTGCTATACACCCGGCCATCGAACTTCTAAATTCAAAATTTAACGTTTGGTATTTGGATGACGGGACCCTTGGAAGCGATGCATCTACGGTACTCTCTGACTTCCGTACACTAATCCATGAGTTCCAAAATATCGGCCTAGAATTGAACTTTGGGAAATGTGAACTTTTTGTCCCTGATAATTGTGAGGACAGAGAAGCCGTTATATCCAGTTTCAAAGAAGTAGCCCCACAATTATCAGTTATCGAAAAAGGTTCACTTCTTCTCTTAGGTTCCCCTATTCTAGACGATTCCCTTCCGGAATTTATAAACAATAAATTACAAAATTTTAGTGAAAATTTAGACCGTCTTCTCCAAATTAACTGTCACATGGCTTTTACCTTAATTCGATATTGCTTATTTGTTCCAAAATTTACGTATGTCTTGCGGTGTTGCCAACTTTGGAAGTTCCCCCAACTCCTCAAACGTTTAGACGACACCATAAAACATACGCTTTCTTCCATTCTTAATATAAATTTTGACCACCGCTCATGGACTCAAGCAACGCTTCCAGTACGATTCGGTGGCCTGGGAATTCGACAAACGTCTGACGTAGCCTTACCAGCGTTCTTGTCCTCGGTTCACGCAAACCACGCAGTAATTCTGAAAATATTAGAGCGCTCATCCTGTCCGTTAGTTATCCCGTTTGCGGACGAGGCCAAGGACGCCTGGGACATTGCTAGTGCCGGCAGCAATGTGCCTGAGAACACATTTTCCCAAAGGCTTTGGGACGAGCCCATCTGCAGACTGATACGAAATAGACTTTTTAACACGTCTTCCAGTCCTGCAGAGCGGGCTCGTCTTTTGGCTGTGGAGAAGTGGGAGTCGGGCGTTTGGCTGCAGGCACTACCGTCAGCCAATACTGGAACACTGCTGGGCCGCAATACATTTCGGCTAGCTACTGCCCTACGTCTTGGTGCCCCCCATGTCGTCCCTCATCAGTGTGTTTGCGGCGCGAACGTTGACAGCCACGGTTATCACGGGCTGTGCTGCTCACGAAGCGCTGGACGCATTTCCCGGCATCACAGTCTAAATGACCTCATTCGTCGGGCTCTTGTTACCGCCGGTGTACCAGCTATACTGGAGCCCTCCGGTCTGGCGCGCGACGATGGCAAGAGACCTGATGGAATGACCCTGGTTCCTTGGAGTGTGGGACGGGCTCTTGTATGGGACGCTACTTGTGTCGATACTCTTGCTCCGTCCCATATCCAGGGCACCTCGAACTGTGCGGGCGCGGCTGCAAACCAAGCGGAGAACCTCAAGCGGCGCAAGTATGAGAACCTTAGCGGAGACCTCATATTTGAACCGTTTGGGGTGGAAACCCTAGGCGCATGGGGTCCGGGCGCACATAAGCTTTTTAAAGAAATCTCCAAAAAGCTTACAGAAGCCACCCGAGACCCCAGAGCCGGGAACTACCTGGCACAACGGATAGCCATTGCTATTCAACGAGGCAATGCTATCAGTTTGCTAGGTACTCTGCCAGATGGGGACGACCTGGGGAAGTTTTTCTATTTATAGTTTTTATTTGTAGGTAGGTCTTCTTTTTATTAGTACTAATTTTTAGTTTTATTTTTGTTTATAGTTTTGTTGTTAATCTTGCACTAGAATCTATTTAGTAATAAAAGATAAAGGCACTTGTACACTTAGATTACGCACTGGGATTATGTATTACGGATTTTGTGATGCAGCACTGGCGGTGGAATCCATTGAAAAATCGGCGGCCCGACGCCTCGGGTACGTTAGTAATATACTAATACTATAGATATTCTTTTCCTCGGGAGCTGCGAGCTGCGGCGCGTGTGTAATAGCTCTAAGTGTGATAACTTCACAAACTCAAAATTTATATTTCCATATAGGTTATAACACATAAAGAATTGTCCTACATGATGACTACCACCGGTTCGGAAACTAATCCGGCGAGAAGAACCGGCGTAAGAAACTCGCACGGTGGCCCCGTGCGAATTTCTTACGCCGGTTTAGCAAAAAGATGGGAAAATTGTTCTTGTCAAAAAATATTTTTACAATGTTGTAACTTAATATATTATAACATTATTCATAAATACATAGAATATACTTAAGTGCATAAAAGCAGCCTAAAAAACCAACTTACAAACTACTTTGAAGGCCGATTACTCGAAAATGGTCAACTTTATAAAAAGTAACGTATAAAACCTTACCTTTATTTTAAAAGACCTATTCTACGATACCCCACACGATGGGGTAGAGTGAAAAAATATTTTTCATCCCCACTTCACATGTATGGAGAGCCACCCCTAAAATATATATTTTTTTATGATCCCGAAACCGTGATCTATACACAATCTATAATTGCACCAAATTTCACCAATTTATATTCATAATTACAGGAGCTAGAGGCGCGGACATACAGACAGACAGACGGATAGAGCGAAACTATAAGGGTTCCTTGAGTATTACGGAACCCTAAAAACGGTATAAAATAAATATTTAACAATATTTTTCACCGTTTAAAGCCTGAGCTTTCATAATTATTAAGATCAAAATTAGCCAATTCGGTTGTCGAGTTTTGGTTGATGGTCGACAATGATGGTTTTTAAATTCGTGGTATCTTACAACTTTTTGAGACGACAAGGACCGCGTCGAGCTACCAAGCGCCGCCTGCTGACAGAAATAGAATCGAAAATTCTTATTGACAGTTTTTGATACCACTTACGCCACCAGATGACGCTCTGTGTGCGTTGGGTCTAACGGCAGAAAAAATATCAAACACCCTCATTAATATAATATCAAAATGACATAGTCAATATAATTCCCTGATAGTAGGTACATTGTACAAATGCCAACTTATATTATTAATGTCACTGTAAATTTATAAAAACCGTTAGATTGTAATATAACTAGTGAAATTATAAAATGTTGATATATGCTGCCTATAATAACACATTCCTTTTCGTTAGATTATAAATATACAGTTCGACATATTTTTACAATCTCGTTAGCTATTATATAATCTTATGGTTTTTACAATTTTACGGTGACATTAACAATTAAAACGCGATAAGCTGTAAAACTTATAGCAACTTACAGTTAGCTGCGGCCGCGGCAGTACGTTTCGTCTGAACATAGCGCTTGTATATCTTATGATTAATAAATGTGAAGTCGGAAGATAACCAGTCATAAGTTAAATCTAATAAAAATTTAAATAATATCCTAATTTAAATTAAGCTCACCCTTATAATGTCACAAAACGAGCAATGTACCTATAACAAAATATTCGCTACGAAGTTAAGAAAGTGGTTTATTGGTTGTAATGAGCAGCTACTTGATACGCCTTTGTCCAGTCTCGTTGAAGTCACTCAGTCAGTCAGTCATAAGAGAGATCAGAAGTCAGTCATGAAGTGCCCCGTGTTGTCAAAGTGTTGTTTCTGCTTGCCTCTGCGGAAGGGAGTGCTTATTCTAGGTTACATCAAACTGGTATAATATTATTCATAAACGAGTTTATAATTTTTTTTTTTCGTGAAAGCGATTTTAACCCTTATGCTGTAAACACACAGTGTTTTTAAAAATGTACAGACGACGCACGTTTAGGAATGCGCACTTTCAGCGCCGAATATGCCGTTGTTGTATATAGAAATTAATTCTTATCTCGTTTGAAGCGCGTATACATACCGCAGACGTCATGCACGTCATCCGTCCGTCATCGTCACGTTAAAAATACGCCGTGTGCTCACGGCCTAAGGTACTGGCTACTCCATTACTAAAATACAAGTGGTAGAGACCCAGTAGGGATTAGCCTACTGGGTCTCTTTGGAATTTTTCAAAATCAAATTTGTACAGTAGTGTTATTTTATAATGTAGACGCGCACTAAGAAGGGATTAAGAAAAATTACATTCTTAAAGGGGTGAAATAGGGGTTGAAATTTTGTATGAAAAATCTTTAAATCTGCTCCGATTTCCATGTAATTTAATATCCGAGCTAATAAATAAAAATTAAGTACGTATTTTATAATTTTTTAAATTTGACCCCTGAAGGGTGATAAAATATCAATTTGTTATATATAAATAATGTACGTATATTGTTCAAATAATAAAATAATTATCTCCCCCCTCTGAATGATTTCTGCTTTTAATTTTTAAATAGGTAATAATAAAAAGTAACAAAATAAAAAAATGACCCATGAGTTCCTGAGGACTTTCGACCAAAAAGCTTTATTGACACAACTAATAGGATTACCTATTACTTACTTTTTCAGATAATATGCCTGCTATGCCTCCTTATTCTTATCACCTTCGCGGTGAAAGGGATGACCACAGAAGACATTTTCGAGAATCTGCACAGAAAGGGACCCAAGATCCCACTTCACGTTATTATCATTTTCGCGTTACTGGATGTTATCATATCAAATATTCTACTGTTTGGAGTTGATACGGTATTAATAAAAGAAATGGTCTTATATATTTATATCGAGGTTTTAAATTAATGCGCGAATCTTTGTGAATTGTGAGCAAGCGCAAGAATAAGTATAACACAATTTTTCGTGCACTTTTTCCACTATATTACGATATAATTATAATTTTTTATAAATAACACGACCGGTTTCGAATTAAATCATCATCAGGCTGATGTTTATTAGTGTTTTATTAGTGTTCAACATGAATTTCCACCAAGAACCGACAGTACAATCAATTAAATAAACATGCAAGAATAAATGAATGGTTTTCACGTGTTGTTTTTTTTTTTTATATGACAGTCACAGGGAGAAGTTTCGTGAGAAGTGGTTTCTCTCATGAGAAGCTACTCCACGCTGTATCGAGCACATGACGAAAACAATAGTTGGTAGAAGTGAAACTTTATTTATCATATAAAATCCAAAAATACTCTCATCGTTCCTAAATAATATCACTTCAAAAAAGTATACAAAAGTTAAGAAGTGTAAGTAGCCTCCGACTGATGACGCTATATCCAAATTCGTAACGCAAACTTGAAATTTCTATCTCTACGCAGCTAAAGTAGTTTCATTTTAAAAAAAGGACTGTTAGGTAAATTTTAACGTCCCTTCAAATTAAATTTATCAATTCACGCCGTGAATTCACGATACTTCATGGCGTGAATTCTCGACATGTTCACGACGACAGTGTAGAACCGCCATTGTGTACGGGATCCTCAGTTAAATATTTAATTATTTTTGATACATAGTACATACCTTCCTTTAAAAAACAATGGCTCCTTAAAATGTTTTGTCAGCCTAAATATATTTTGCAGAAAAAGAAGAATCTATTGAAAATATACTTCTATATATAGCTGGTGTGGCAAATTCTAACGCTGGTCAATGACGTCACCATCATCCAGTATAACACAGTATTGGAGAACTTTGTCTATTTCTTTATTAAGGGTAAGTGCAGCAAAACTTTATATTGCGAAGTGCCTACAAAGGACATGGGTCTTTTCTCTAAGGAACAATAATAAGTTCCAGCGACCAAAAATAAAACGGCATAGGTTGCGTACGCGAACGTGATACACTTTTACTTTTCCGGGTTAAAAAATCCTATGTCCTTTCCCGGGACCCAAAGTATGTCTATACCAAATTTCATAAAAATCATTTCAGAGCGGTTAAAGCGTGAAGAGGTAACAAACAGACAGACAAACAGACACACTTTCGCATTTAAAATATTAGTATAGATGTCCACTTGTCAGTGTTTCTGAACTTAAAAAATACGAGAAATGAAATGCGAATGAAAATTTTAGGTACCTAACTACAATCTAACAGTATTTTGGTTTGTGGTCGACACTTTTTTAAACAGTGGGTCCGTACGCCCAGATCTTTTAGTATTTTATTTATTCATTTAACTAGCTGCGAAACCCGGCGTTGCACGGGTTAAAATATACACCGTATGTTTAATGGTGTAAAAAATACATGAAGATACATTTTTGATGTAGATATTATAGATTCCTATGGTAGATATTAAGACTTATTCGACCATTAAACTTACGGTGGATATACAGTACATCTTATAGACTAATAATTAGCAAATCGAAATAATGTAAAGAAAGAATTTAGTAAATATAAAATTTTTCATTTTATTTATATAATTGTCTATACATCATATCATTCATACACAGATTACATAAAACGTTATACACTAATACTATTACATATTTACATTTGTTATTTTAGTTTTATTTTTTGTTTTAAATTTATCTTTATAATATTTGCTTGTACACTACATTTATGGTTCTGTTGTTTGGACTATAAATAAACAAATGTTGAGGTGATCCAACTCGTGAGCATGCGACATATAGTTGGCCATGTGCAAAGCATGGTTCCTTCAAGTCAACGCCACAGTACTGAAATGTTTGACCTTGTGCTTTATTCACTGTCATACTGTAAGCCAACTTTACCGGGAATTGTAATCGTTTAAAAGTAAAGGGCAATCCATTTGATATCAAAGGTATCCGTGGTATAAATACTGTCTGTCCTTTCTCTTTACCAGTCATTATACTGGCTTCGATAATGTTATTGTGTAATTGTTTGATACAAAGTCTCAAACCATTACACAGTTTCGGCGAGTTCAGATTTCGTAGTAAAATAACTGGTGAACCAATTTTTAATTTAAGGCAGTGTAATGGCATTCCTGGAACATTTAATGAATTCAAAAATACAGTAGGAAAATTAACGCTTTCTACCTCATCAGTCATTGTATCGATTGACGTGTAAATTTTCTCTTCTCCCGGAATCATTCCCTGGATGATGTTGTTGATGTCGTTGACAATGTCGTTCTTTGTGGCTAGAATAATTCGTTCACGTAACCATTCTGAATAAGTATAATTTTCAGCAATATTTGGATATACTTCATTTATTAGTTTTTCAGGTGTTTCAACGACATAACTCCTTAGTTAATACTATTTGACCAGTATTTTCGTCTACTGGATAGTTGCCTTCTCCTATTTGCAATAGTTTTTCAGAGAATTCCTGTGCCTTTTTATCTCCTGACATTTGCGCTCTCATGTTTGTTGTTAACTTAATAATTTTCACGTGGTCCCATATGAACGATTTCTTCAAGCAAGCATTAATTTCATCAGCCGGCGTCGATTTGGGAATAACAGGCAGAGTTTGACGAAAATCACCTGACAGTATTAACAGCACACCTCCCATTATATTATTATTGTTGCATAAATCTTGAAGTGTTGTATTGAGCGCTTCTAGAGATTTTTTATGGGCCATTGTACTTTCGTCCCATACAATGGCTTTGCACTGTTTCAATAATCGTCCACGCGCTGATGATTTTGAGATGTCACATACCGGAAATTCACAGTCAGCTACATTTAATGGTAATTTTAAACCAGAATGTGCTGTTCGTCCACCATCCATAAGAGTAGCCGCTATCCCCGATGACGCCAGGGCGAGAACGATATCTTTATTTGCACGGATTTCAGCTAGAATTAAATTGATTAGAAATGTTTTTCCGGTGCCACCAGGTGCATCTATAAATATTATGCCACCTTGCTGTTTTCCAATATAATAGTCCATTATTATATCATATGCTTGTTTTTGACTCTGAATTAATAGGCATTTGTTGTGTTGGATGTAATGTTTCAATTCTTCTATATTATAATTTGTTTCTCTTAAAAATTCACTATTCATAGCATCTAAATGACTTCGTTGAGGAGATTGAACACCTAGTTGTTCTAATGTTTGGTTAGATATTGCTAAACATTTGTCTTCTATCAATATCAAAGCTTTGTTCAAAATTTCTTCATTAAAAGTTATTTCTAAGTCCGGATTTTGTCGTCGTAGTTCAGCCAAAATGTCATCGCTCATATATTCTCGATATTTTAGCCATAGTCGATTTGGATTAGAAGGGCTACATGTACTTATTATAATTGCAAATAGCTCACGAATTTGAGTCGCTGTTGCTGTTTGGGCTGCTTCGTTCATAGCTAACTCCCAATGATTATCGTTTTCTAATAGACCTAGTCTTTGACATGCCTCACGATATGTTTCACAAATAAAACCATTGACACTTCTGAGGTCTTCAAAACACGTTGGGCCACGAATATTGTGTAGTAATAAACGCAGATAAAAACATTCTGCGTTTTTTGGGTCCACTGTATAGACTCGTCCTATTGCGTTACTTTTAAATATTCCATCATGTCCCTCTACTGGTATTCCACGTTTTCGAGGATTAAATTCTTTACTTGTTGCATTCCACGTATAATAATATGGTACCTCTGAATAAAATAAAGTTTTAGCAAATGAATCTTTCTGGCATAATTCAAAAAATGCTGTTAAAGTTGTTCTTGCTCGTGGTTCTGTCGCAACTTTCTGTGCTGTTTCTGTAGTAAAAAACACACGTTGTCCATTTTCTAAGTGCACGGATAAATGGAGAACTGGCGGATCTCGATCGTGAATTGGGAAACTTAAAATTCGCCAAACCGCTTCATTAGTATTAATGTAACGACCCATTTGATATTCTACTATTTCATCATGCTGATTTTCATTGGTCACCGTAAAAACAGCCATATCACTGCCTTTGTTAATATACTTGCATACATATTTAATTGATTTGACAGAACTGCAGTATTCGTCATTGATATGGGCATTAATTGTAAATTAATTGTTACTAACACTCTATGGATGAAAATAAACGATTTTTATTTTTATTTTATTAAACATTTTGGATAAAAGTGCATTGTATGGAACTACCCATTGATTGTTAATTAGAATTTCTTGATTGCCTCGTATTTTAATTTTAGCTGTAAACCCACCTTGTTCTGGTGATCGACGCCTGTATTTCGGATATCCATCTTCACCCGTAATTGTTTCATTCAAAATGGCTTTGGATAACGTTTTGCACATGTTTCATCTTTCATACACGGAGAACTTTTATTTAGTACACCACACGGGCCATGAATCATATTTCTCACGATTATATTATACAGGTCAGGATCTTCGTCCGGGTTTGGAAATTCAGCCTTGATAATATTATCTATTTGATCCGGATGTATTTTATTTTGAAGCCAAATTAAGTTGTGAGAATGTGGCAGTCCTCGTTTCTGCCATTCGATTGAATACATCCAGCAGATAACAGCACCAAATATTTGATTTTTTACGATGGCATCAATAAACTTAATTTGTTTTAGGCGAAAAACTCGGGCAACAATATCATGTCGATCGCTGGCCGTTTGCTTATATTGTAATTCATCTTTGATTTCCACCCATGAAGAATTACATGTAAATGTTATGAATAAATCTGGTCAGCCGTGTTTTCTGACATAAGTTATCGCATCTTGGGCATATTCATGCATGTAACGTGGACTTCCAGTAAACGTAGAAGGCAAGATGACCAATTTTCCCATGTTATCAACGTTTCCATCATTTATCATAGCATCTCTCAAATGAATGTATTCATCAGAACGCAACTTTCGTTGATTGTGGCGAATAAATTGTAATATTTCTGTCTCTATTTTAGCATACATATCCACGATAAACTGCTGAAATAACTGACGACAATTTAAAATATGGTTATATTCATTATTTCTAGTCATAATTCGATAAGCATAAAATTGCATAGCTGACACTTTATTAGTTTCTACACCTGTAGCCGGATTGATCTGTTTAATGTTAAAGTGATAACCATCCTCACCTTGCCAAAAAATTAACGGGTATTGTAGTGCATCATAACTGCGATGTGTTTCAGCAATACGTTGCAATTGATTACTTCTACGTTGAATAATAATACCACGATGGCTATATTCATTATCAACAATTACTACAGCAACTTCTTCCGTTTGAGGAGCATTAAACCTTCGTTCATGTTGACCGGCTGGTCTTTTATCCGCTCGAATGACGATCTTGTAATTGTCTGCAACCATTTTATCTAATGAAGTTTTAAATACATTGATTAGTTGATTATTATCGTGAAGTAGACACTGTAATTTTTGAATGATGTCTCGTTGTAGCCCCTGAATATGAGAATAACGTTGATCTATTTCAAGCTCTTCGTTACCAATAAAATATACTTGAAGAAACTTTGGAGTTCCATCTGACATCGGCATCAGAGATCCTATCCGATGGTAAATTTGGCCTTGAACCTTAAAAACTGAACTGAAATCTTCTTCCTGACATATTAAAGTCGCTCCAAATGAAGTCATTTGAAAACAACAGTTATATCGTCGTATATTTTGTAGAAAATGAATGGAATCTGGTGTTTCTCCTTTCATATATGCGAGTAATTCTGGTGGTGGTGTATTCAATGGTGGTAAATTTACTTTACCACTTGAGCAACACATACCGGGAGTTTCTCCTGGAAATTTGCGTGCATTACAATACTTGCATATCGTATCCATTTTTCCAATAATTATATTCGGATGTTCACTATATTTCTTTTTACAATCATAATGGAACGACTGAAGTTCTAAGCTTTGTCGTAATCGATTTCGAATTGCTTGTACTCGGGACTGGGTTTCTTCGTTAGTGCGAACTCTTACTTCGGCGGTTTGATTTTCTCTGAGTTTCTTTATACGTTCACGATTATTCGAAAGTCGTTTTTCCGTTTGTTCTTCTGTTTCATTTTGACGTGCTTCTTTCATTTTTTTTTCTCTCACTTGAGGTTTTGTAAATACTTTTTTACGCTTTGGCATTGTGTATATGTAATGTAATAAAATTACACAAAGTCGATCTCTCGCTTATAACGATGATAACACTAACAAACTCACTAAATTTTGGTATTTAAATAATCGAACATGAAAATTTCTAGATTTGGAACACTCTAGAACCTTCCAAAAGTTTATTCTATTTTTAGAACTTTCTGAAACGTTCCAGAATGATAATAACCGATAATATAAAATAAATTTTCAGAACTTTCCTAAAGTTCTAATGAGTTAGAAAAGGACAGATTATTAATTTCAGTACTTTCTAAATTATTCTAGAAAATATTAAAACTTTCCGGAACATTTTATATCAACTACATTCAGTTTTATACATTTTGGAACGTTCTAGATCATTCTAGAAAATATTAGAACTTTCCAGAACATTCTATATCAACTACATTCAGTTTTACACATTTTGGAACGTTCTAGATCATTCTAGAAAATATTAGAACTTTCCAGAACATTCTATATCAACTACATTCAGTTTTATACATTTTGGAACGTACTAGATCATTCTAGAAAATATTAGAACTTTCCAGAACATTCTATATCATCTACATTCCGTTTTGCACATTTTGGAACGTTCTAGATCATTTTAGAAAATATTAGAACTTTCCAGAACATTCCATATCAACTACATTCAGTTTTATACATTTTGGAACGTTCTAGATCATTCTAGAAAATATTAGAACTTTCCAGAACATTCTATATCAACGACATTCAGTTTTATACATTTTGGAACGTTCTAGATCATTCTAGAAAATATTAGAACTTTCCAGAACATTCTATATCAACTACATTCAGTTTTATACATTTTGGAACGTTCTAGATCATTCTAGAAAATATTAGAACTTTCCAGAACATTCTATATCATCTACATTCCGTTTTGCACATTTTGGAACGTTCTAGATCATTCTAGAAAATATTAGAACTTTCCAGAACATTCTATATCAACTACATTCAGTTTTATACATTTTGGAACGTTGTACACTACATAGGTTAATAGGAAAAAAATATGGGAATATCATAAAAATACGAAAAAATTTATTTGAAGAAGGGTAGGTAGGGAAAAATGATTATTTGAAGAGTTTTTTATTGCGAGAACACTATTTTTAGGGCGGCCATGACAGTTGTTTTGACTTGACTTTTGACGTAGTAGACAGTTTTACGAAGAGACGTCGTCTTGAATGTCACACGTTTTTCGTTGTCAAAAGTCATATCATTGACAAAATGACATTCTTTAGTTAATTCTGATCTGATCCGCCATGTTTTATTTTACTTTGTGTTGCTCTCCTTGACGAAGTTACTTTAAATGTACATGGAAACGAAGTGAAATTAAACAAAATAAAGAATAGGAAACGGTTACTATATTATGTAGCTGTATTTACATTTACTGTACGTAGGGCTGGCCCAGGCCTCATACATTTCTTGAATATCTCTTTTCTTTTGTTGTTGTAAAGGGTATAATTCTAAATTGGTCTTTTAGTCATTAAAGTGTAAACTTGATGATGGGATCCATGTGGAATCGAGGGAACTCCTCGAAATTTATATGAACTTGTGTGATTTATACTTTTCCTGAATTAACATAAGCATATGCTACTGTAGCATACGCTCGAAGTACGTGAAACAGAACATCGCTCTGATAAGAGCGTTTTTACGTCGATTGAAACAAAGACCACGACGTTCGTACGAAATACGAATGAAACGAATATCCGAGTATTAATCCGTGACTGGAAACATCTTCAAACGTTGCAGCCCCGAAAAGGACTTTTTCTAATATGAATTTCACTTTGTAGCACTATACATAACAAACAATCTTCATTCTTCACACGGCAAGAGTCGGTGCGCCAAGGGACGGCGAGACGTCGTTCTCCAGTGAAGCCAGTGAAGCGTATTAAATAATTATACATTCGATTGTTTATTTTCTCAAAGTTTATTTTATAAACGTTTTTAAGATATATTAATAATAATCATTTAACAATATATATATATATATATATATATATATATATATATATATATATATATATATATATATATATATATATATATATATATATATATATATATATATATATATATATATATATATATATAATCACTAAAAAGGGTAAAATTATTATTTTTAAATAACTTAAACCGACTTCGAAAGTAAAAATACACAAAAAATATGAAATAAAACTTATTTTCTAAATAAGTCCCTTTTTAAATTCGGCTACAATTTTAACTATTTCTCTACTCAATCTTCTTAATTTTGAAGTCGGTACGGTAAAAAATATGTCATAACTATAAAAACCTAATCAAACGTTAAACATACGTTTGATTAGGTTTGATCATGGATGTTTTTAAGTAAATAATATTATTATCAACAGTTTTGTTGTTAAGTCATAAAAATTAATTATATGGGACGAACATGATACAAAAAGTAATAAAATTTGAAAATCGCCTTTTCGTCCTATTACGAGTAGGACGAAACTTTTGGGACGAACAAACGAAGTACCCGAAGCTAAAACTAGGTTTTCCTTTCAGGATTGTACTTCTACCTGCTGTTCCTTGTGTACAACCTGACGTACACCATTGAGGTCATTGAGGAGCCTTCGCCGGCCGTGCAGTACACGAAACACAACCAGAATACCAATTTAAGTGTTTAGAGTTAATATACCAGTAAAAGATGCTTAATATACCACCAGGCTTCTAGCACATTTGCCAACGACGCGACGAAGGAGCTTTCTTACGCGCACGTTAGACCGGGACTATAAAACCAGGGTCTCTAGTCAAGATGCATTCGATAATTTTGACGGCGAACTTCGAAATCAAAAATGTATGGGATTTGACATAAGGCTTCGTTAAGTGACATGTCGCTTGCGATGCGTCACATACATTTTGTTTTCGAACTTCGCCGTCGTAGGGTAAATACGCCAAACGTCGGCCCCCCTCCAATCCTCGGCCGTCTGCACATTTTCAGCTTGCATTCATTCAAAAGGTAATTAAGTGGTAATTTTGCCACTGAAATTGCAAGCTTAGTTCATACTCTTTAAGTGCAAACCGTTACTATCCGATTACGTCACTTGCTCTTCGCACACTGAGCGTCAGTAGCGATAGCGCCGTTGAACTATTGAAATTCGTAGTTAAAGCAGCTTACTTGATGTGAATACCCACGATTCGGGGATTGATATTACAACGGTAAGACATTTCTTTTTTTGGTTTTTAGCTTTGCTATCACTAAAAATGTATTTTTACTATATTTTGAGATAGTGTTTTCAACGTTTTGCGTATTGGTTTTAGGGAAAAATAGAGGGCCGTCATTAGAATACCAGTTTCGACTGAAAATCGGAATCTCGGCCGCGGCCGACTTAAGGTAAAAGCAGTATGTTTTATAAAGTCCAATACTACGAATTCCATTGTCTTAATAGTAAAATTTGTAACGCTTTTATGTTAGTAAATATATTTTACGTTCAATCACTAAATACCGGCCGGGGTGGTATTAGCTGAATCTCGAGAAAAAAGCTATACGAAACAGGGGCCGACTTTGGAAATATTAAAGATCGTAATATCGGCCAGCCTAAGAATCGAATGCTACTGTACAGGCTGATCATTTTTGTATTTTTCATTGTTTGTGTAGGTACTGGGTAGTCATTTTTTAATTTATTTATCAAAGTTGCTGTCTCAAAATGGAATTATGTATTATTATAATTTAATAATATTATAAGAGGTTACACGCTATGCCCGGCCGACATATGGGAAAAACGCGACCGACCATTGGGTTGTGAACGGCCGACTTTAAGGTTTTTTCGTTTTCGACGCATTTAAACCTTAATACTTTTACGGTTTAGTAGAAAAGTAAACCATATGCCTATAAATATAAAATAGATTTATCAACCTTTCTAAAACCGTATAACAAGCTATGCTTTCGTTTCAAACTGATGGATCCGGAGCGATCTAAAGTTAGAAAATCCGTAAGTGGCCGACATTTAGCGTATTTACCCTAATTAACGAATGCATCTTGACTAGAGGCCCCGGAATCTGCAAGGCCGGAGAAAACTCAGAGCACAGAAAATAGAACTTTAGACTAACACTATACTTGTCAGATTTGACAGTGACATTTGACTTGACACTCTGTGTTCGGTTTTCAGCTCCATTGTTTTAGCAGAGAGTTCTAATTTTACTGCTCTGAATTTTCCCCGGCCTTATCACCTAGTTCACACTGAGACGCGACGCGACGCATGTTTAAGATAGAGATTCAAAATTGAACTTTATTCACTATCTAAGAAGATTCACGTTTCATTGCAAGAGGTTAAACTACACTGAACTACGTAGCGCATGCCGGTCTTGCAATTAAAAACGCAGCGCTGTATCGGGTCGCGTCTCGGTGTAACTAACCCTTAATGTGTGGTGGAATTATGCTAGGTAGAGGAGAGTCGATGCAATGGAAGAATTTATAATGTTAGTTTGAAATGATAATATCACAAAATATATTAGATGTTTCCCGCAAAATCGTGCGCGCAAAAGTTTATTTCGCAGAAATCGTACATTTTTCCGCGATAAAAGTAGCCTACGTCCTTCCCCGTGGTCTACTCTACATTTATACCAAATTTCATCACAATCCGTCCTGTACTTTCGGAGGCTATTCAATGCAAACAATAAGGCATCGCAAGCGACATGTCATTTAGCGATGACTTATGTCAAACCCCATACATTTTTGATTTCGAACTTCGCCGGCGAAATTATCGCATGCATCTTAACTAAGGGCCCTGATTACGGACTATCTAGCTATTTAATTTAGACAGAATATAATAGGTACCATGTAAATGCGACGCTGCAACCGAGTTCCCACGATGTCGCAACGTTGCCTACTTCGCCTTAGACTAGAACTTAGGATTGGTCTATGAGTTAGCCATCATTTTAGTATTATATTTATTTAAATTAAAGGAGCTTATCTTATTTTACTATTATTTTTTAAGTGTGGTATCGCAAAAAACAACAATATAACAATAACATAATTTTAATTTTAACAGTCTCAATGTTTTTAAAATGTTGAGACTGTTAAAATTAAAAT
This sequence comes from Glaucopsyche alexis, assembly GCA_905404095.1. Classification (NCBI taxonomy): domain Eukaryota; kingdom Metazoa; phylum Arthropoda; class Insecta; order Lepidoptera; family Lycaenidae; genus Glaucopsyche; species Glaucopsyche alexis. The sequence goes on from FR990060.1 coordinate 3,559,869, forward strand.
TATGACCGTCGCATCTTAGTATTGGTAGTATCGTGCCAGTAAAATGTTTAAATATACATTAATATATTTTTTCCATTTCTAATTGTTTCTTTATCAAAACCTTGTTTAAAGAAAAATCCTACTTTATTTTACTTTTACAGTGTTTTTCCTTGTAAGTAGCTGTTGCTTAGAATTATGATCAAATTAATCATATTTGTTAACCTTGTAACCTTATAGATAGTCATTCCATGTAAATACAGATAAAACATGTGTCTCGAAGTCTATGTAAATAAATGATTTTGATTGCAGATACCAAACGCGAAGGTTTGGTATCTGCAATATTATCAATATTACAATATTATCTGCAGTCATTTAGCAATATTTTTTTTTCAAAATAACTAAAAAAATATTGCTGACCTTACATAGTTCTCACCAGTAACTACACACTTACCATAACGTTTCCGTTTTTGCCTTGAGTTATACCAAAAGTTAGGTTACTATTCCCAATTTTTAGCGTTCCCATTACGTTAGTAATATCCTACTGTCCTGCTACTAATATAAATGTGAAAGTGAGGATGGATGGATGGATGGATTTGACTCTTTCACGCAAAAACTACTGAACAGATTTTGATGAAATTTGGTATGGCAGTAGTTTAGGCTTTGGATTATAACGACAAAGTACAAATTCTCGTGGGACACTTCACACTGTATTTACGTGGACGGAGCCGTGGACAAAAGCTAGTTTTAATTACATAAGGTTCGGTAAAATCAATTACGGATATTTTGGGCATATTATGATATATATTTCTTATGTAAAGACTAAAGACAAATAATTGTCATACTAGAAAAAAAAACTTTATATGGGCGAGTTTGCGTTTTGCGGAGAGTCACCTACATTGGATGATTTTTTAGTTTGAGTATGACTAACATCTTTTTGCATTACGTTAAACGTCTTTACATTAGCAGTAGATCATATGCCCGAAGTATCCGTGATTGATTTTCGGAGACATTATATTTTAACCTTCGCGTGCGGTCTCATAGTAAGTCTGTCATAATAATATAAAGACAGATGGACAACCGAGCAATCTTATTAAATGAGCTCGATTTTCACTGTCGAAGACGGATCATGAAACAGAGCACAACCTCTTTTTAATATCTGTATAATACTAGATGTTTGCCCGCGACAGAAAAATCTCGAACCGTAAATTTTTCCGCAGTAAAAAAATAATAATTTAATTTAGGCCACCGGATATCTAAGTGCTTGTTTTTTTCTTTTCGGTTTTAATTACCTATGTACTTAGTTTGGTTCACTTTTTACGCAGTCGGGTTTTTAAATTTTTTTAATTATTATTTTTTATTTTATACTTTTTAGTTATGAGTACCTAGCTAGCTATTTACCAGACTGGATTTCCTATAAGCATCAGTAATACATCACAATTGCACTGGAATGTGAGAATGGTTGTTACGCAACTTTAAATCGATATAGATTCTAAACGGTCAGTCGAATCGAAAAATGTTGAGAGAAAACTAACAATGGTTTTTAAATACCTATTCAACGATACCCCACTTGATATAGTTTGTTGACTTTCATTTTTTTCATTTTCACAATATGGCGTCCAGTAGTCGCCATATTGAATTTTTACTAACGTCATGTCTTTAGTGACACTCGCCGGACTAAGAGGAATCGATTGACGTGTGAATCATAAAAATCGGCCCAGGCGTTTGGTCTGTATAGTGCTTCAAAGGAACATACATACATACATACATACATACATAGGCTGATAAACACATTACCACTCCTTTGCGTTGCGCAGTCGGGTAAAAAGTAGCCTATGTCCTTCCCTGTGGTCTACTCTACATCTGTGCCAAATTTCATCAAAATCAGTCCAGTAGTTTCGGAGTCTATTCAATGCAAACAAACATACATACAAACAAACAAACAAACTTTTCCTGTTTATTATATTAGTATACACAATATCTGATCTGTACAGGATAAAATATATTTATTTATTAAACCTGCGACCACTGGCTTCAACCAGTAACTCGGTTTTTTTGTAAAAAAAATAACATAATTCGTAACAAACAATAAAATTCTTAGAAGATACCTAATTATTAACAACAGAGTTCGCGATATTTAAACAAAACAGTTTACAATTCAGTCGGCTTCCACTCTGAGTGTTGTGCGGTTGTGTTTCCCAGTTGTCAGGGAAAGTGTTGGTTCAGTGGCCAGTGCATCTCAGTTCTAGAGCGAAGTGGTCATGTCGGCGACAGTGCAGACCACGATAAAGTAAGAGAAAGTTACACGCACGATCTTCCGTTATTTTACGCGTTTTAGTATTTTTATCTTTTTATGCGTTTATTTGACGACCTCTGTAGCCCAGGGGTTAGCGCGTTGGCGCTCAAGCCGGAGGTCACGGGTTCGAATCCCACCAGGAGAAAAAATATTTAAATTATACAAGGAATAAAGGTATTAAAATTGCCCGAAACTTTTCCGCAAGAAAATGCCTATGTTCTTCCCCGTAGCCTACTCTTTATTTGTGCCAAATTTCATCAAAATCGGTCCAGTAGTTTCGGAGCCTATTCAATGTAAACAAACATACAAACTTTTCTCCTCTTTATAATACATAAGTATAGATAATAAAGATATTTCCGTTGTCTGGTAAAATCCACAAAATTGCAATGACCAATAATTCAAAGAACTAAAGGGGAAGCACCACGGGAATAAACCGTATTATGTCGTTCTAAGCGAAAGATAAGTTTATGGATAGATGCCTGAAGCACAGATTACTAAACAGTTACTTCGTAAGTTCGTAACCTAACCAAAAGCGAATAGATAACTGCTTAATAACATTAAGGTTATCTACTAGATACTATTTTAACATTTTTAACGGGTCAAGAAAAACGTAAATTTTATCCGACTGCGGCGAAACTAAAAGGAACCCTTCCGTGTGTTTAGAAAATAGGCAACCTCATATGAATGTACATGTTTTCTTATGTCAGATAATCTTAAAATGTCTTAAGTTATGGTTCTATCGTAAATTTGTTGTTATTTATGTATTAATTTATAATCTAAATAGAGGCTTATAGTAAGTTGTAATCTATGTAAGAAGGCAGAAGAGAAAATCTTAAAATTATAACAAGAGGGTTTCAATGTCGAGGACGTAGGTACAATATACAAGCGTTGTTGTAAACTGTAGTTAAAAACATATTTTTTTTATTTAAGTACTATGTTTTAATTTTTACACAATTAATAACGCAACGATCAAAGGTTAGATTACAGATTTTCCTTGAAGAAGTATAGAAAAAAAAACTATTCGGTATCGCTTCATTGTTTTCCAATACCTACTCTCATTGTTCAGATTCGCTTCCCATTAAATCATAAGTGTTACGTATTATGTACCTACCTATATGGTATTATATACTGTAGCCCAAGCAGGAACAATTGACAACTATGTATTCGTAACGTCATCGAATGTTAAAATACCATGGACGCTGTCATAGGTTTTATACAATTCTCTTTCGATAACGTAGTTTTAACGGGCGATTGGTCCACCACACTACCCACCACTGCAACTCCTACGGGGCCGTTGAAGTATTACGTAAATCGATTTTTTTAAATTATTAACCCACCTTCCATGTCCATGTCACCCCCCACGTTGTTCTGTCTCAAACCACCTGCATCTACACCTACATCTAAAGTATATCCTCCGCAATTTTTCCGATACTTCTCACCTTGTCTGTACTTTCCCAATTATTTCAAGATCAAAATTGCCAAATCGGTCCAGCCATTCTCGAGTTTTAGCCAGACATTAAAATTGCGATTCATTATTTTGAACTTTAAGAAGATGACTTGTTTTCATATAAAATTACAAAAATTGTGTTATCGACTTATCGTCAACGGTTTGAAATGATTATTTTAGTGGAATTTCCGTGTAGGTAGGTGAGCTATATGATTACTATTGTTTATGACAGCCTCAGTGGTCAAGTGGTTAGATCGTTGGCTCTCGACTCGGAGGTCGTGGGTTCGGTTCCCGCATTGGAACAACAAAAAATGTTGTTTCCAAGTTTGGTTAGGACAATGCAGGCTGATCACCTGATCGTCTCACGTCTGACAAGAAAGATGATCCATGCGTCGGATGGGCATGTAAAAAGTCGGACCTGCGCCTGATCGGTTATCCGTCCCACTGGAATACGAGAGTAAAGGAACACAGAGTGCTCGTGTGTACAGCGCACACACTTAGGCAATATAAAAATTACTCCTGCGTAACTGGCCTGGTTTCAATGAAACCGGCCACCGTCACCGAAATCGGTGTGGGGAGTTATTATTATTATCTGTGAATTTTCGTGTTGTTCAGATTTTACTTTCCATACTCAGGTTAAACATAGAGTATTTATTCAAAGATTATAAATGTTCAAGTTTAAATATAAAACCTTGTAAAACAATACACGGAGTTGGCAAATCATCCTATACAATAATATAATACGGGCAGCAAGCGTTTTATATTGTGTTACAACAATGCATTTTCTATTTTCGTATAATATTGTGAATCGATATCACATTTCATATTATGTGGAATTTAAATACATTCATGAAGAAAACGTCAAGGTTATCTTAATAGTTGTACATAATAACTATAATACTTGGTTCAGAATCCCAATTCTCGTATTTAACTTGGACTTTCAATTTACTTTCAAGGAATTAATTATAAATGAATCATTTTGATATCATGAACTGATTTTTGGAGTTTCGACTAATCAAAACGTGTTTGACGTTAGTTTGATGTTTATATGAGAACTAGCTGATCTAAACAGACGTTGTTTGGTCTTATTAACTTAGGTTCGCGTCATAGAAGTACAACGATTAGACCAAACGACGCAGAAAAAATACAAACCCATTGGTAATATAGGTACTCGTATCTATATTAATCTATTTATATAAAAGAAAGTCGTGTTAGTTACACTATTTATAAATTTGGGAAAATTGTTGGGAAGGTAGCTTAGACCACAGGTCAGGACATAGGCTACTTATTATCGTGGGAAATTGTTCGGTTCCCGTTGAATACTGTATTTACGCTTTTACGTAAAAACTACTTAACCGATCACAATGAAATTTGGCACAGATAGAGTAGACTACGGGGAAGGACATAAGCTACTTTTTATCGCGGGAAAATGTAGGTTTCCCGTGGAATACTGTATTTACGCTTTTACGTAAAAACTACTTAACCGATCAGAATGAAATTTGGCAAAGATAGAGTAGACTACGGGGAAGGACATAGGCTACTATTTTCCCGTGGGATACTGTATATACGTGGGCGTAGCTGCGGGGAAAGGCTAGTAATAATGATATATAACTCACTTTCGATATTTTTGTCGCTTAGATATATTTATGTCTTTCAAGCGTCGATAATAATACGAGCAATAATAGTAGAGTCTTGTGTAGAGTTCATAATATTGCTAAACCGAGTCGTGCAAATCGGAACGAAGTCTTATGACTTATTGTGTAATATCACTTATAGTTTGCATTACAATGCTATTTTGCTGTCTTTCTTGTTAGTTTAGGAAGATGGCGGATCATTCTTGTTTCTTTACAGGTAACTGGGCTACAAGCTTACAACCCAACTATAAACTTAGATATTGAAGTGTTTATTCCCATTTCCCGGTAGTTTATCACTTTTGATTGGATGACGCAAACGCGGTAACCAATCAAAAACGCTATTGAATAGATAAAATACCGGCAAAAATCACGATTACATTTAGGCCGCAGCCTCGAAAATAGCGGGGAGCGGCTAGGGCTGCAGCGCTCACATGCAGAAGTAAAGTACCTCCCCTGGGCCTTTAGTCAAGATGCATTCGATAATTTCGACGGTGAACTTCGAAATCAAAAATGTATGGGATTAAGTTATCGCTAAGTGACATAATCGCTTGCCTTATGTCAAATCCCATACAATTTGTTTTCGAACTTCATCATTCGGTATATATGCTCCGGCTGGGTCTAGGATAATATACTCCGGAATTCCGAACGCCGGCGAAAATTCAGAGCATTGAAAATAGAACTCTGCGCTCATACAATAGAGTTGAAAGTAGAAGACGAGTGTTTAGCTGTTTTATATGACATTGACGTTTGACTCGACATTGTGTGTTCGATTTAAATGTTGACGCGCAGAGTTCTATTTTCAATGCTCAGAATTTTATACGGCCTTCTGGATTCCGGAACATATATAAAGTCCCAGCATTGGGGATAATGGATACCCCCTTTTACCGTTAGTTAGCAGAATAATATCAACTGTCTGTGATGATGTTTCTACCAGTAGCAACTAATTGTGTATTTAGTAGCTTTCTCTTCACTCTTTGGTCGTTATAACGCCAGAATATTGCCAGAATGCTTAGTTATAGAATACCGATATCTTTCTGTCCATCTGTGACACTCTTATCTGTACATCCGTGGTCACTGCACGCGAGCCAATTGTAGGAAATTATAATTAAACAGGAAGCTCTGATAATTTGATTGATTTGAGCACAAATTATCAACACGCACAAACATACATCATAATATGTTATTGTTTGTACTGTAGGTTCTTGGTTAAAATTCATGTTTCCCGCAACTTTGTGCGCGCAAAAGAAAATCCTGTAGGAACCGTACATTTTCCCGAGACAAAAAGTGTCCTTTCCTCGTGATCAATGTCTGTGCCAAATATCATCATAATCGGTCCGTAGTCCGTAGTAGTCCGGAGGCTATTTTCTTTCCTCTTTCTCGACCTGAGACGCATAAGGTCGAGTGTCGAGATACCCTAAGCAAGAACGTGTACGTAAACGAGAATTATGAGAAATATTGTATGAAAATTTTGATACTTTTACTTCCGCTAGAGGCGCTTTCATGGTTTTCATACAATACTTTTCGCTTATGTACCTACACGTAACGATACCGCAAAATGCTTGGGATACTGATCTCGACATTTGACCTTATGTGTCTCAGGTCGAGCTTTATAATAGGTATTAGCGTATAAGTGAATATTATACGTTATATTTTTGTCAAAGTAATTGTAAACTATTACTAATAGCGAAAACTTTTAATTGGCTTACTGCTTAGTAATTGTGTAATCTGTTGTTAACTCTATTGTATCTAGCTGTAAGTTTTCCATGTATTTTAAAATAAAATAAAATATTAGGTACACAGCTTTTGACGAACCGTAGCCTAGTCGATAAAGCTCAATTTGCGGCGGCCACGTTGTGATTCTCGTGGTCATATAAACGCGCCCTAACGGAGTGATATAACGGTCATTATGTAGCGCACTGCACACAATGGGTATTACCCGCTCTGCTGCTCACACGGCCAAGGTCTTCTGGCCTGTGGTGGTACTTAGAACTGTTGGCCTATGGTAAACTCAACCTTTAGATCAGGAGTTAGTAGTGGGGCGCTCTAGGGGTAGAGAGATGTCAAGGGCGGCTAACCACAAATTCTTTTTCGTCAATCGCTTTGATGAGTTTCGGCAAGTTACAATATTTATTTAATTCCGGAAATAGATATACGTATACCTTTATCGATAAAGATCGATAAAAATGCCTTTTTGCACCAAAAACTATCAGGGAAGTATAAAATATTTTTTTTAGAGGTGGTGTCAAAAAGATTGGGAAACATTGCTCTAGCTTGAGTCTAGATCGGACCTTTTAATTATGGTAAATATAAGATAGATCAAGAGAGGTTGTTAGAGAAATTACAGTTTTCAAATCATAAAATATGTTTCGAATAAAACCTTTTGCATATAATTATATTATTCAGTTAACATTGTCAAGGTTAAGATAAGTGAGAAAACTGGAAAAATATTTATGGAGTTTCACAGAATATTGTTATCTTTTTTATTCTTGGGAATTTTGTTATACTTATCTTAAGTGACAATAATGTGAACAAATAAATACTTAGAAATGCAACTTTCGTGAATCATCGTTTCAATAATATAGAGCGAATAATTATCTCCTTTCAAATAACACAACGACCTCATTTGAGGCCAAATTAACAAAAGTTTGTTAGTTGAAGATAAACTGCTCAGCGATAACTGAGGAAAACAATTACTGGTCACTTTCTAGTCTCTACGTTACTAAGTATAGACAACATTTACCTAATTCCTTAATTAGCTGTTAGGTGGCTGTTGGGCAAATGGATCGTCCTTTTAACGATAGGAAGTTATTAAACCGGCCAAGTGGGAGTCGAATTCGCGCACGAAGGGTGGAAATACAAAATGTTGTATGGGAGGTGGGAGCTCCACTTAAATATTTATTGTATTATGTTATTAGTGCAACAGAAATAGGTACATCGTTTCATTTCAACATTTCAACTACCCTACCTAATACGGTTTAAGAGACACAGTATGGTGGCAGACAAGTGGACGGACAGTGGATTCTTAGTAATAGAGTTCCGACTTCCGATTTTTACCCTTTTTAGGGTTTCGTAATACTTGAGGAACCCTGATAGTTTCGCTCTGTCCGCCCGTCTGTCAATCTGTCAGTCTGTCAGTCTGTCTGTTTGTCTGTCTGTCTGTCTGTCTGTCTGTCTGTCTGTCCGCGCTTCTAGCGTCGGTAATTATGAATATAAATGGATGAAATTTGGTATAGTCATAGATTGTGTATAGATCCCGGATTTGGCATCATAAAATAATAATAATTTTATATTCTAGGGGTGGCTCTCCATACATGCGAAGTTGGGATGAAAAAATATTTTATCTTTCTATCCCATCGTGTGGGGTATCGTTGAATAGGTATTTTAAAATAAAGACAAGGTTTCATACATAACTTTTTTTTTAAATAAAGTCAAATTTTCGAGTAATCAGCCTCCCAAGTGATTTAAAGGTTCCCCCTCCCCTGGAATTTCTAAACCATAAGACTTAAGAAGTCCTCAGTTCCCTTACACGAGCATGAATTATTTTAGCTCGTATCTTTTGATTATTTGATGGTTTTGTTTTTTATTCTGCCGGCACTCCAGAGTGCAACCTGTTGATTTTTTATTAATAAGGGGTTTTGGGTGCGAAGGACGGACTTTTTACGTGCCCACTCGACACATCATTTTTCTTGTAAGACAATCACGTAATCATATTTTAGCATTGTCTTAACCAGACTGGAAAAAAAAACATTTTTTGAACCCACGACCTTCGTACTCCCACCCACCATCATCTGGCAAGCCTACTCTCGACAAAGGTCGTGCCTTTGTCGAGAGTAGGCTTGCCAGATGACCGGGAAATCCGGGACAATCCCGGTTTTTGGCGTCTTGTCCCGTGTCTAGTAATTATAGATCTTATTGTCCCGGATTCCGCAAACCTACTAGTTTTGACACGACTGTGAGTGCCAAAGTTTTAGGTCTAAGCTGTATCTTAAAATTATTGCTGGCGTTAATTACCTACTAAGTACGTAGATCTAATAAAAGTATATATTTAAAAATAAATGGCATTTTTCTTTTCGAATATAAATCCTTTGAAAAAAAAAAACCAAGATCCTTTTTACTATAGCCACGACCCGAGATAGTCCTAGAATTGTCCCGGATTTGATAAGTTTCTATCTGGCAAGTGGCAACCCTAGTCGGGAGCCAAGCTCTAACCTTGCTAGACCACGGAGCTGAGGCATCTGAGGCGGGTATGGTGCTCCCTAGAGAGGCGCTAGTTTTCTTTAATAACTTTGTAGTTCAATAATTGCAATGAACATAAATATTGTGCAGCAGTTCAAAATTCGTATTTAAAATAAAATAGTTTATCTCATATTTTTCTGCAATTTGCGTGTTTGACAACCGTGAAGAGTTGAGCTCAGCTCAGCTTGAGTTGCTCATAATAAATCGAGAATAATTTGAAAATAACTTGCAGAGATTCTGTCTGCAGTAATGTAACAAGACACAAACGATTATTGTCAAACCAGAAATTCTCTTTGCAGTTTGCAGTAATGTAACAAGACAAACGATCATTTGCGCACCTGATACTTCATTATACGCTTCCGGGAATCTATAAACATATAATCAGACAGTTCATGTTTTATAGATTCATAGAAACTGTTCCACATTCTTCAACAGTGTCGAAAAGCTTATTGGTATGTTTTGTAAATAATAAATATAAATAAATAAATCATTTATTTGCAAGAATGTTCAGTCGACAGATGGTATCAATTACAGGTCGTTCAAGGGTCAATACATTCAACTAATTAAATAATATGCAAAATATAAAATAGTTCTTAATGCACAAAATTAATTACTTAATGCAGTTAATAATTATTTCGAGTATGAATGAGAACTAATACGAAAAACTACGTCACTAATATAACAAAATTCATTTCATAATTTCAATTTAGTAAATTTACTTTAAAATTTAAAATAATAACTAACATTAAAAATAAATTATGATCTCACTGTTGCAAATAATCCTTTAAATCATTAAAACGTTTCTCTAGAGCCACTTATTAATATTTTTCTTGAAAATTGCTACAGTCATGTTGTTATTTTTAAATTCATTTGGCAACTTATTGTAGACTTTTATAGCCATATAATAAGGATTTTCATGTAAGTACTGCTGTTACATTGAGGTATGTATAGATTATCAGGATAACGCCGAGATCTGTCTGTATAGATTTCCCCATTTCTCTAAAAATAAAATTTTTACGAAGATACAAATATCCCTAATATACATGCAAGATAACGGTAAAATGCTTAGTTTAAGGAACAGTGGCCTACAGCTTTCAAATGGCCCTACCTGACAAATCGCCCTAATGCATTTTTTTAAATTCTAAATGCTCTTATCACTTCAACCGAATTACCCCAAAGTAGTAGGCCATATGACAGGACGGAGGACACATATCCATGATATGCACTCAAAGCAGCACTTAACGATATCGTTTTGGCTAGACATCTGAGAGCATAAGTAAACCTATCTAATTTCGTGCATATCAAATCAATGTGTTTTACGAATTACAGTGTATAACATATAAAATCCTAAATATTTAAATGTATCAACTTCCTCAATACTTAAATCATTGTATTTTATAGTTTTTGGTGTCCTTTTTGTATTGTATATATCTAAATTGTATCATTTTTGTTTTGCTCAAATTCACCATTAGATCATTATTGCTTAACCATTTTATAATATCTTGTAGCGCATCATTTATTTATTTCTCGTACATCTCTGTTGATTGATTGTTACATTTAATCAGAACTGTAGTGTCATCTACATTAATATACTCGTAATACACATGGATGGGAAGTTGCCATGGTAATATCATTAATTTACGTTAAAAAAAGAAAAGGGCCTAATATGTTACCCTGTGGCACACCTATTTGATTTATTTTATACTGCGATCTATATATTTTCCTGGTATAATTTTCAATGTTTGCAATAGGCAAGCAGCCTGATTTTTTTTATTGCATAAATGAATAGTACTCTTAAATATGAGTAACTTCTCAGAAGAAACCGTATATCAAAAGTCAATATTTTCAAAGGTACAGCGATTTGTATACAAAATTTCGCGAGTCTTTATACCAAAAAAAAATTTTTCTTTTTTTTTGCGAAATTGGTAAACAATACCTACATCATTAGTTTACTCACATCATATACAAAAACATTCATTATGGTAAGTATGAACTTAAACGCACAAATATCGGAGATATTTACAAATATATTCCTGCGGCCATATACTTCATATACTACTTCATATACTATAACCTACAAGTGACGTCATTTGTAGGTCGACTTTAGTATGGAGCGTTTTTAGGAGGCTCGCGAAATTTTTTATACAAATCGCTGTACCTTTGAAAATATTGACTTTTGATATACGGTTTCTTCTGAGAAGTTACTCATATTTAAGAGTACTATTCATTTATGCAATAAAAAAAATAGTCCGATTGCCAATTTCTGTACATATTTTTCTGTCATGTAAATAAGATCGAATCCAATCATTGGCTTGGCCTCGTATTCCATACCTATTTAATTTTTCTAATAATATTTTATGATTAACTAGGTCAAACGCTTTAGTCATGTCAAGAAAAACTGCAGTAGTTGGTACTTTGTCATTAAGATTGTCATTAATTATTTTACTAAGATAGAAACATGCATCAGTAGTGGAACAATTATTGCGAAATACGAATTGTTCTTTCACAAATAAGTTTTTTGATTCATAGAAATATTTTAACCTTTTAGGCATAATTTTTTCAAAGATCTTAGAGAGTACTGGTATTAAAGTTATGGGGCGATAATTGTTTACGTTACATCTGTCATTTTTCTTAAATAGGGGTTTTATTATAGAAATTTTAAGATTGCTTGGAAACACGCCTTCCGCGAAAGACATGTTTATAATGTGAGCAGTTGTCGCTGCTTACTTCATCTATATCGAATGACACAGATAAGACATGCAAATAAGCTATAATATGACACTTGTCAGTAGATAGTGAAACAGTCTCTTAGAATTATACAATATACTTATTACCATTGATAACTACTTATTCTATCACCTTACAAAACATAATTTATAATTTATTATGTATCTTCGTTGACCACTTTGCACAATCTTCTCATGTATCTTAACCTCCCCAATGAAGCGTATATCACGTCGCCGAAAAAAGACAATACGTCATAACTATTTTAGCGTGATGGTGTAGTGTGAGAGTGTGTCTAATAAAATAATAATAAAATACCTAGTCAGTGGCGGGGCTAGGCGCCGGCAGGGCCTCGCAAAAAGTTTTACAAGTTACTTTTGTATTTATTTTTGTTTCACCAATCATCCTGGCTTAGGTAGCCGACCCCGAACACTTCGGGAAAGAAGCTAAGCAGGTGATAAGGACTTTTAGACTTCCGCTGAGAGAAGCTTTGTCTTTTTGAAGGCGAAGTAAAAAAGGCCTCGTGAACTTGATGTCTCCGACGTACACGTGTGGTCTAGCGCCGCCACTGACTATAGTTTAAAATTATCAAATGTACCTATATCCGTTGTATGATTGTCATAACACAAGTCTTAACTTAACATGGGATTAGATTGATGTGATGTACGAGTATATTACAGTCATGTTTATTCTACTGTATATTATTCACTAATAAGTATGTTGAATAAAGAATTTGAAAAATTTACTGAACGGATTTTGATGAAATTTGGTATGGTAGGAATAACACATTAGCTACTTTTAATTTAGCGCAGGCAACATCTAGTAGTAAGTAGACTATTATAGAGGAGGGTGTTGTTTATCTCAAGACATAGGTACCAAGTTACACAGGTCTTATGTCCGATATCTGTGTATGGAGTGGGTTTTTGTCCCTACTCGCCGAGAAGAAGTTACTACAATTTGTATGGCATCGAAACAAGGCCCCTAGTGGCAAATAATAGCACCTAATTCGCACTTCGCATCATGTTTTTGTCAGTAGTTTATCTCTTCAATAGCGCTTTTGATTGGTTAGTTCATTAATTTCATCCAATCAAAAGCGCTATTGAATAGACTAAATACCTACAAAATGCCTCAGAAACTGGACATTAGAAGATTATAATGATCTTAGAAACCCAGGACGTCTTTCATCGGTTTGATAGATCTCTTGGTCTTGAGAGAAGCTACTTTGAGAAACTATTTATGGGTGCATAGTTGATACTTGACGTGCACAATGTAGGTTCTCAGATGTTATCTAAGAGCTGTGAAGTGTGCTACTTACTCACTAGCAATACACTTACTGAGGTGACCTCGTAAGTAGTAAGTCGTAACCACAGAAATGCAGACGCAACATCATGCAGTTGCTAACGTTGCAGTTTGAGCTCTATTGAAATTACAACGGAACAAGTCAAATTTCACCTTAAAAGTCTAGACCCTAATAAACTAGCAGGGCCAGACTACCTATCCCCTAAATTTCTTATTGCCTGTCATGATACCTTAGCTCTTCCTATTTCAATTCTTTTTAAAAAATCCTTGTCATCATGTACAGTTCCCATAATTTGGAAAATGCCTTTTGTCACACCAATTCTTAAAAAAGGTGACATTTCACAAATTATGAACTACAGGCCAATCTCTAAATTATGTGCTATTGCTAAAATATTCGAAAGAATAGTATATAATCAAGTGTATGCTACTTTTAAATCTTTTTTCAGTGAATCACAGCATGGGTTCCGAAAGGGTCGTTCTACTGTCTCAAATCTTGTCTTATTTAACGACTACCTGACAAAAGAAATGGATAGTAACAACTAAATTTATGTTATATATACAGATTATAGTAAGTGCTTCGACCGTATTGAACATAACCGCCTTATACAATATCGGAATCCGTGGCAACCTGTTTAGATGGTTTTGCTCGTACTTGGACAATAGGTCACAGGCTGTTGTTATCAACAACTATATATCGAGTTGGGTGCCCATACCTAGTGGTGTCTCGCAAGGGTCGCTTTTAGGGCCTCTCCTATTCACGTTTTTTGTCAACGATATTGACTCATGCTTTGTTTATTCTCGCTCTCTCTACTTTGCTGAGGACATGAAATTTTTTTTACCCATAACATCACCTGAAGACGCGGAAAATCTTAAATCTGACCTAGCTCGTCTTGATAATTACTGTCTTATAAATAACCTAGACTTGAATCCATCAAAATACACAATTACTACTTTTTCCAGGAAAAGAAATATAATTCCTACTTCATATCATCTTAAAGGACAGGAAATACCTAGGAGTTCTATTGTGCGGGATTTAGGTGTATACCACGATGAAAAACTTATATTTGATGCACATATTGATAACATCATTGCGAAGGCATCAAAGGCTCTTGGATTTATAAGGAAATACCTAGGAGTTCTATTGTGCGGGATTTAGGTGTATACCACGATGAAAAACTTATATTTGATGCACATATTGATAACATCATTGCGAAGGCATCAAAGGCTCTTGGATTTATAATGAGAGTAAGTTCCTCCTTTAAATTAGCCAAAACATTTAAAATATTATACTGTACCTTCGTTAGGAGTCATTTAGAATACTGCTCTCAAATATGGAACCCGTGCTACAAACAATACATCAATAGAATTGAACGAATTCAGAAAATATTTATCCGTTTCTTATGCTACCGTCTCAAAATACCATACAAATCAGACAGTTACCTTTCACTCTGCAAAAAACTTCCACATCCAGCCTCTCATTAACAGACGACAAATCACAGATTGCACATTTATGCTCCAAATTATTAATAACGAAATTGACTGTCCTGAGCTCCTCTCTAAACTTAGTTTTAATGTACCTTCCAGGTCCCGAAGATTCCATCCTCCACTGTTAGTTCCAGCTTGCGCTATCTATCAATGCACAGCCGAAACTACTAAACGGATTTTGCTGAAATTTGGCTTACAGATAGTTGTAATGACGTAGGCATCCGCTAAGAAAGGATTTTTGAAAATCCGAAATACGGGTGAAAAAGTGGATAAAATTTTGTATGGAAACCGAACTCCACGCGGACGAAGTCACGGGCTAAAGCTAGTATTATAATAAAGAGACAACTATTTGTTTGTTTGTATGTTTTTTGCCTTGAATAGGCTCCGAAGTCCGAAGCTACTGGACCGATTTTGATGAAATTTGGCACATATATAGAGTAAACCACGGGACAGGACATAGGCTATTTTTTACTGTGGAAAACTCTACGCCTACGGTTTCCTTTTGCGCCCACGAAGTCACAACATTCAGTTATATTATAAAGGAGTTTTGTACATATCTAGCAAATCAATGAAAACTGATAGTTATTATGCCAGCGAGACCATTTTAGTTATTATGCCAGCGAGACCATTTTAGTTATTATGCCAGCGAGACCATTTTATAATAACAACAAAAATTAATTGCCGTCAATAATTCAATGTTTGATAATAACAGCTATAAAAAACCTGAAACGATAAAACTTAAGGATATGAGTAATGTGGATAATATTGCCAAAAATAGACACAAACTTGTGTAGTTACATAGTTTAAAAAAATGCACAAAAAAGTACGAAATAAAACTTATTTTCTAAAAAATTCCCCTTTTAAATTCGGCTATAATCTCGTCGGCTTTCTCTATTAATTTTGAAGTCAGTACCAGCAAATTTAAGCGTGAATTCTATAAATCGGCTGTATAGTAGGTATATATATTATGTGTCACCTGAAAAATTGTTAAAAGTTTATAGACTTCCGACGCGAACATTCTTGCCTATAATTTAACACATTATTTTTCGTTAGATTATAAATATATAGTTTTGAATCTTTCGCAATATTTTTACAATCTCGTTAGTTATTTTACAATCTAACGGTTTTTAAAACTTTACGGTGACATATGTATACTAGTATACCTATACTGCCGAACGTATTATAACCGCCTCCTTTTTTTGGAAGTCGGTTGAAAAATAAGCCGGTGGCCGGTTAATTTTATAGTGCTCAGTGTGTGCGCAATACATGAGAGCACTCTCTTTTCCTTTACTCTCGTTCCTAACCCAGTGGGGCGGATGACCGACACGACTGGTGAGAGATCAGGCACAGGACCGACGCTTGGTTATTTTTTCTTGTCATATAATCAGGTGATCAGCCTAACCAAACTTGAAATAACATATTTTGATGTTCTAACACGGGGAACGAACCCACGCCCACCGCTCAGTCGAGCCAAGCCTTAATCTACTGGACCACGGAGGCGTTACTTTAATATGTAGGTATGAAAAATGTTGAAATAAAATAATATAATATTTTAAGAACGGATACAAGCGCAACAATTATATTTTAATTTATGTTATTTTAGTAGGTATGTATGACTGTACAGATTTAGCTGAAGAAAACCTTCATTATTAAATACAAATGGATATTATTAAATATTGTTAACTTAGTTTGGTTAACACACAAAGAATTTAACCTAATGTAAGTATGTATCGGTAACTTCGATCAATAAGTTGTATTACTGATCGAAGATCAGAAATAATAAAATCTATTAAGCGGTTTTTTTCTCGGCGCACACGAACCACATACATGCACACAATTGCGACTGATCGGCCCAGCTGCTACACAACTTGTAGTTATTTATTATCCAAGACAGCAAAATTATTTTTTTTTTTTTGGTATTAGCCATCAAATCATATCATCAAAAGTCCTAAGCCTTATATTATGTTGATGAATAAATTTTATAATCTAGCACTCTTACCCTTATTAATAAAATTATTTACACCACGGATTAGCTAATCCAACATGGCTGTCTTTGTCAGATAGTTTAGAATAGTCACTTGATAGACAAAGACAGCAACGTTGGATTAGCTAATCCGTGGTGTAAATAATTTTATTAATAAGGGCGTCTGAGAAAAAGTCAAGGAGTAACAAGTTAGCGGTAGCGCGCAGTAGTTTGGTCATTGGTGTAGCAAGTGTGTAGCGACCGACCGCCCATGTGGCCCGTCTGCGCCGACCGTTACGCTACTCTATTAAGTGAATCTCAACTCAAAGGTAATTAGCACCAACTCGGCCAGGGTCGCGCCTCGCGCATTATCGCCTCACAACTGCAACTGTCTGCAGTTGCGACATTCTCTCATGGCATTAGTACTTAGAAATGTCTCATGCGGGTCAAAGAGCGGCGGCGTAAGGCGTCGCTACGACATCTTATAATCCGAGGAGCAATTCTGCTAAATAATACAATTACAATCAAGTCCCGACACGCTAAAACTCTCAAACGGTGTTTTATGAACGTTAAATCAACGTGAAATGCGCTATTGGTCGAAACGTCATAAATTCCGTTCATAATAACATGTCGCTTCACTTTCAATCCAAACTAAGTAAAAATAAGTAAAAATGAAGTTTACTCTAAATATGAGAATTGAGGTGCTGTTGTTTGTAATGTACAATATGCACCTAACAGTTGTGTGGGGTTCCTATAACTCTATTAATATCGACTTCACTTACCACTTACCTTTTGAAGACCCTCATCAAAATCCCTACATAATATTATCCCCCTTTATACGAGCTAGTGCTTCCCTATTAAGGAGAACCAGCCTTCGCCAATGGCACCTTAGCATCAGTTCACAACGTGACGCGACACGACGAGCACTTTTAAGGCTGCGCTAGTCGGTTTTTTCTCCATACAAACGCTGTTGGTGATTTACTCCAAAGTCAAGCATTATAGACCCAAATTCTAACGTAATATCGATTTTTATGACACTTATCTAGGTCGGTATTTGCTTATATTTCTGAAATTCAAATTAGTGTAGAAGACAATAGCCTCCAAACATCGCATTTTTAGCGCAACTTTGAACGTAAATAAAAATTAAACGAAGAATGATAGTAAAAAAGCAAGCAAATACCGACACAGTTCGATTATTCAGCAATTGAGATAATTTTACTACAGACAAAAATATTATATAGTTTTTTCATTAAACACCAACAGCTGAGTGTCGATTTGCGTAATTTGAAGACGCCTTTTCTAAAATACTTTACACAGCTGCATAAATGTGTGCAGTATAGCTTCTCTTACATACAAGTATACATTACTATTTTATGGGTATATCCTTTTTCCCTCAATATTAGGTGAAATAACAAGCATTTTCCCCGCGCGCATTACTGAGTTCGAGCCGTTGACTAGCGCACTCTTAAGATACAGAATCAAAATAGACCTTTATTTACTAGACACAAAGGTACACGTTCCATTGCAAGAGCTCGAATTGCAAGTGGCCGCCCTGCGTAGCGCGGTGTTGGTCTTGCAATGAAACGTGTATCTTATGGTGCAGTTAATAAAGGTCAGATTTGAATCGGCATCCTGAAAAGGGCGCGCCGCGTTATCATAATATAAAATCGTAGTAAGTTAAATATGTATACTCCGAACCTCAATTCTCGTATTTAAAGTAGACTTAATTTTACTTTGTTTGGATTGAAAGTGAAGCGACATGTTACAATGAACGGATTTTATGACGTTTCGACCAATCAGAGCGCGTTTCATGGTGATTTTTCATAAAAACACCGTTTGAGAGTGTAAGCGTATCGGGACTTGATTGTAATTGTATTCATGCAGGTTTTATTTAGCAGAATTGCCCCTAAGGTATCTGGCGTCATACCACCATTTAGTAATAATTATGTGGTCTTACGACATTAGGTTTTGTGAAATCTATGTTTAGTTAAAACCCTCTAGCATCTCTTCGTTGTGATTTGGAATTAATGAAAAGAAAAAGACAGCAGTATTTTGTACTTTTTAATTTATCGATTTAAGTTTAAGTGTAATTTTTTGCAGGATTCGAAATTCCTTAAAAACTTTTATAATAATTGTGACGGAAAATGTCAACTTTCATTAAAAACTCGGTCAGCTGAATATTATATCAGCTAACTATAACAATGGTATATTTTAATTAAACTACATTAATTATCACGAGAAATGCAATGTTTTATCGGTAGGTACAGACATTTACTGATAAACGAATAAACAATCCTTTGTTCGATGTATTTTTGCCTTTAAGGTCATAGGGTGAAAAGTTACTTTTATCAATATTATGAGCTCCCATACTTATAAGTATACTATACATATTTATACGACTGATTGACTTTTCCAACGTATCAGACAAAGGCAGCAACATTGAATAGCTAATCAGTTGACACTGTCATGACGTGATGTCAAGTGAATTTTCCAACATTAAAGAAACATTGAAACAAAGACAGTAACATTGAATAGATAATCACTAATATATCACTAATATCTAATCCATCCATACATCCGTCTATCCTCACAAACTTTGACATTTATAATAGTAATAGGTTAATATTCAGGTATTATTCTGTGTAGATGTAGTCTGTGCTCTGTACCGAGTCTGTGCCCCGCGTATGAACTCTATACTGTAAGAATTATAGGCCGCTGCAGAGCCAAGTGGTACAGGCTCTCAGTGTCCCTCAGTCCCGCTGTATTCAAACTTGCCCTAGTACCGCCATCGAACGCCTAATCTACATAATGCCTTTGGCACATGAGCCCTTACTGGAGCTAGGTAACACGGGAACCTTCGGGTCGTCCATGATGGTTGAGGTCCTTGATAAAATAATAATATTTCTACGCCCAAGAAGCAGACATTTTGATCCAAACCAAATTATTGTAAGACCTTGTAACAAATTTCTTGCAAATAAATAAATAAATTCTAAGTTCTATACATTTTAATTTTTAATCGACAATTTCAGGGAGAAGCTCGACTACTACGTGGAGATCCCGATCCTGTCGAGATGCTGTTTCTGTTTCCCGCTGAGGAAGGGGCTCATAGCCTTTGGATATCTTAACTTTGTGAGTCTATTCTCTTGTAACCTATTAAGTATGGGCTCTAAGCGCCTTGAGAGGAAAAGACGCCTAAAATGTTTCTTCGTTAAAATGCAACTTAATAATAAGTAACCTTTCAATGTCGGAGGCTGGTTCTCTTTCATAGGGCTTCCCTAACCTGTATAATGGGCGGGTAATTTTGATATAGTTATAGAAACCTCACGCCACTAGTACCTTTTCATTTTTACATTTGCATTCCTCTCGGGAGAATTTAATCATCTTCAAAATCCAACAACTCTACTACTGGAGCAATCCTCCAAAGGTCTGTAAAATTTCAAAGATTCGACTTAAAGAGAGAAATCGGCAATTGTCCATGTCACCGTAAAATTGTAAAAACCGTTAGATTGTAAAATAACTAACAAGATTGTAAAATATTTTGAAAGATTAAAAACTATGTATTTTTGATCTAACGAAAAATAATGTGTTAAATTATAGGCAGCATATTCGCATCGGAAGTCTATCAACATTTTAAAATTTCACTAGTTTTATTACAATCTAACGGTTTTTACAATTTTACGGTACCATCCACTAATCTAGCGAGCTGAGGCTTGGCACCTTGGCAGATGTTCTTTGAAATATGTTAGTCTTTTCGTAACAGTGTTTTAATCGACCAACTCTCAATTCCAGGCCCTCACCCTCATCGTCACCACGACCCTCTCCATCTACATCTCGTACATCCGCAGCGGGGAGGTGGCCGAGCCCCCCGGCACGGAGTACCCCCGCCTGATCGTGGACGCGGCCGGCATGGTGCTGGAGATGTGCATGACAGTGCTCTTCATCGTGGGGCTACATCTGGTAAGATGTGACGTCATCACTACTTATTGCTATGTACTGCCCAAGTAGCACAAAAGTGTATAAGAGCTGTAGAAGCGCTGTAACAGCTCATATAACTCTGTTTTGGTCACGAATTAAACAGCTGTCAGCTGAATAACTGTGACATTTGCTGTATATAATTACATCAGCAATATTAAAGGTAACAGATGTTCCAAAGCTGCAGCTTTACAGTATAGTATCTGTGACGTGTAATAGCGCTGATATACAGGCGGAAGAGTAATTATCAACTATTGCATTTTTTTTTATTTTTTTTTTCGAAAGGGTCTATGCTAGCGGTCGGGTTAAGACCGCTCTAGCTTAATCGGACTATAACTAGCCTGGTGGCTAGTTGGTTTGATTAGAGTAAATGGGAGGGTTGGCCCTCCCTATCTTCACCCGGGTGAAGTTCAGATCGGTTTTTGGGGACAGCTACGGGTAAGCTATTTTTAGGACGAGAGGGACTCGGATCCCCCCCGCTAAGGGGTCCGACCCCTTCCTCACTCTCTGATGAGTGAGGTTGCTCGCGCGCGGTAGCAAAAACTAGCGGCGGAGTTATCGCGATAGAAGTAATTATCAGCTATTGCAGTTATAGTGTACTATTATACCTCGTTATAAACACGAATGTTACTGATGTGACCCTATGTGTTATCTGATACAGCACTTTTGTGCTACTTGGGTGCTTCATAAGCGCCAACCTATTTTACCAAATTACCTAAGTTACCTACTGTCCTGGGCACCATCATTCATCAGTCTGTTACTGTTAGCAGTCCACTGCTAAACGTAGGCCTTCTCCAATGAGCATCAACTATCACTGTCTATATACACTATCACTATTAAAAATGTGAAAGTTGGTGGGGATGGATGGATGGATGGTTGTTACTTTACACAAAAACTACTGAATGGATTTTGATAAGACTTAATATGGTAGTAATTTAGGTTCTGTGTTAAAACATAGGCTACTTTTCATCACGAATAAGTACAGTATTCCCGTCGGACTAATTTACGCAGTTTTTAATTTACGCATTAACTATATTTACTCAGACGGAGTCGCGGCAAAAAGCTAGTATCTTGTAAGATGTCAAGAATAGTAAAGGAAATATTATGTATGTGCGAAAAACTAAATACTAGCAAAAACAAATATGAAAACTTTTGATACCTAATAAGGTTTTGACAGAAGAAATTATTCATAGTAGATTATGCACCAAGGGGATAAAGCAGTGTCTTACGTCACGGGCAGCATATTGATACTCCCGAGCGAAGAGAGGGAGTTATGTAGAGTCCTGAGTGAAGCGAGGGGTTCAAGCTGCCCAAGACGAAGACAGGCTTTATCCCAGAGGTGCATACTCTACTTTTCATACCTACTGCGAGGCAATAAAAACCCAGGGCTACAAAAATAATACATTTATTTTGTTAAAAATTAATATTGATATTGGACACATTTGTCCAGTAATATTTTTATTAACAGACAGAGTAATATTTTTATTAGAAACATTTATGGAAGTTGTGGTTGAGTTTATTTGAGCAGTACTTAAAGATTCAGGAACTTGTGACTGACGATTTTGACACGTGAGAATGTTAAAATTATAGGTGGCCAGCAGGTCTAAAAAGGCCGTTTTGGCAATTCATTTTCAATTCTTGTTATGAATTACTGACAGCGATCGTAAAATGTCCACTTGAATTGCAATTCATATTAAGATTTGTATACAATTCATATGCAGAAATTGGCTGAAATGCATTCATTTGACGGATTTAAAAGCAAAATTGCTTTAGTGTCAAATAGCAATATTGCGATGATATTGCGTAAGTGGCCTTTTTAGACCCGCAGTTCGATTTTCGAATAAACTCTCTTTGCAATTTAAATATAAAATGGATGTACGTAGCATTACAGGGTTCTTTTGTACTTTTCGTTTATATTTAGATTATATTAGATCTGCTGCTTAGAGCACTTTTTTCCCGAAGGCAGGTCAAAATGGCGCGTGACGTCACTGTGACTGTGGATCTATTGTGACTATTGAAGCTGTTGCACTTGTAATAACTAATAATTATCGTATTTGGTAATTAAACAATAATTATTCTTATGTGTGCCATTTTATATTAAAAATTACAAAATTGCTAATAACTTTATTTACGATGATTTATTCGACATTTACGCCGCTGCCTCGAACACAGCGGCTCAAACGCTCCATGTGGCTTTTTTGGACCTGCTAAACAGAGTAAATCTTAAGTAAAATCTTCGTTCAAATCCGTGCGTGCAATGTTCGCGTGAACGATTAAAACAACCATCGTCACAAACTTTCGCCTTAATGTAGAGTTAACAATCTGTACATAAATTAGAATAAATAAGATCGTTCATGACCCTCAATCAAAATATCAAAGACGCCTCTAATATACTATCACTTACTATCAGCTGACGATCAAGTTCGCTTTTCCATATAAAACCTGTTAGACACGTTTTAGAGCCTTATTGCTTTCTCTAAAAGAGGGAAAGTCTTTGACATAGAAACATATGGGATAGTCATTTACACCTAGTTTCAACTAAAAATGATTCATGCTTTGCCATAAGCTTTGACGACCTCCGTGGTTCAGTGGTTAGCGCGTAGCGCTAAAGTCGGGGGTCGCCGGTTCGAATTCCGCCGAAGTAATAAAAAGTTTATCCGTGTTCCTGGGTCATGGATGTGTATTAAAGTGTATAATATAATAAAAATCTTAAATATGTATATAATAATATAAAAGTAATGTATTAAATATATTTCCGTTGTCTGGTACCCGTAACACAAGTTTTTTGAGAAGTTACCACGGGACCAGAATAACGTGGTGTGAAAGTGTCCATAGATATTATTAGTATCATTAATTTATCCATCACATATCCTGCTAATCAACACCAACGCATTAAAAGTAACAACGGAACAACAACGGAATCCCTCAAAGATGTTTTCCCCGTTTTTTCCACATTTTCCCCTGATTCTTCGCTCCTATTAGTCGCAGCGTGCTGTTATATAGCCTAAAGCCTTCCTCGATAAATGAACTATCCAACACAAGAAGAATTTTTCAATTCGAACTAGTAGTTCCTGATATTAGCGCGTTCAAACATACAAACAAACAAACTCTTCAGCTTTATAAGTATAGATTAAAGTTATACAGTTATTAACACTATCAAATCGATAATTCCAGAAACACGTGTTACTGATGAAGATCTACCTGTACTTCGAGATTATATTCTCGGCCATCGGCTTCGTGTACAGCCTGGCCTTCCTCACCAAGGAGTCTGCAGGCGAGCTGTTCCTCATACTGTTTCAACTGAGTAAGTACTTACTACCTGCTCACTTAACATGTACCTAATAAAGAGTTGGTGGTCTCCTGATCGCACTTCTAAATGTAAGATGAGTTACATACCTACTTATGCTTCTTAACTCTAGAGTGGGCGCGTCAATCCGCGAAACATCAGTGGGCGCCTGTAGAGTATTTTTTTTTTCGCTGACCATTTTAAGTAGGAATACATCAATTAAATTAATTTATTTTTTCAGGACTAAAATAATACACAAATAAGTATTGATAAATCAACATATTTACTAAACTATGTTTTATGAACTTTGGTTTACAAAAGATTCAATTCAAGAAGTATTTTTAGTAGACTTTTTTAACTTATTCTATAAAATACTCTGTAATACTGAAAAAATTTTAAAAAATAACATAATTATATGTTTTCTAAGTCTACAGTATGTGCTTTATCCAAAAAGTCTTCACAAAGGTATGTGCAATGTTCATTGCACAGTAACTTAGAGCATCTATAACACCCTTTTTTTGTGGGCCTATTTTTCCTTTTTTGAACATAATATGCATGAATTTTGCCTCCTTCTTTGAAGATGATGCTTTTTCTATAATGTACAAAGCAGGCAATTTGTGTCCTCAAATATTTATATAAGTAATATTATTTAATGTATCAATAAAATACCTTTTTCGACGTAACATCAAAATTTCATTGATTTTGTCGTCGTCATGCAAAGTTGACAACTAAATCCCACCAAAAACATTCTGTAAAAAACTAGCCAAGTCTCGATGGAGCTGCTTGTTTATCTCTAAAAAGTAATGAAATCTAGACAAAGTCGTGCCAAGTCTAAGGATCCTTACTGCGATTTATTTATTATTATAGCTAATGTTGTGTGACTTGGCCGTTGAAAATTCTTTATACGTTACAAGTCAATTTTGTTTACACGTAATGTTATATCAGATTCTGTTGTAACTACCTATGTTTGTTAAGCGAGATAATAGCCCATACTGGTATTGGTAATTGGACGCTAGTGTCTTATTTTAGGCGTTGTTGATTGTATAACACATGTATTGGAGCAATGGTGTCATGGAGCCCCTTTTGTACCCTTGTGTACTCTTCAACGGCCAAGTCACACAACATTAACTATAATAATAAATAAATCGCAGTAAGGATCCTTAGACTTGGCACGACTTTGTCTAGATTTCATTACTTTTTAGAGATAAACAAGCAGCTCCATCGAGACTTGGCTAGTTTTTTACAGAATGTTTTTGGTGGGATTTCACTTCTTTTTGTAGAAACGTAGGAATATTGATTTATTTACTAGATTTTAGTGTAATTTGTTTATTTAATTTGTGTAATGTTCGAGTAGAATAAAGTTAATTGTTCGACTATTTCTTCTTGTAAACTTGTAAGTATAAGTATAAAAGCCAGTCCAGTCTTAACCAGAGTTTTCCTTTAATTTCATTTATATGCGTATTAAAAGCAGAAGGGGAGGCATTCGCCCAGCAGTGGGACGCTAGGGCTAGATTAAATTAGAAGATGTGTCCTGCTTCACTGGATTTTTGCAATGACAGTCGATTTTTTTATGTACCAATAGTAGAAGGGGGCATTACCATATCTCTAATCAGCTGAGACCAGCTGAGGGTTCTTCATCAGATACTTCAGACCTTCGATTTTTGACATCAAATGAAGTGGCCCACCAAGTTGAATATTTTTTGTAAAGGCAGTATGTCGATCTCTAATAGTTTGGTTGGGCTCTTGTGTTTTCTAATAAGGGTCACCAGGTACTCCAGATCTTCGATTATCCTAGTTTTTACAGTTTTTCCTTTATGTGGCCATTAAACCTTACCTCTGTACCAAATTTCAGCTCTCTGAGTTTATGGGAAGTACTAGTTCTATTCTGATGATCATGAGTGAGTGACTGGGTGAGTGTCATAAATGCGAAACTTTGCTGTCGTTTAACTTCGGAACTAAATGACCTACAGACTTAAAATTTTGGATTTTAAGTATGTGATTATACTTTACTGGATGACGAAAATTTCTGCGTTCTGGTCTTATCCAGACGTTCTCAAATAGGGGCCTGAAAATGCGGCGAAATGGTTCCAGTAAATAATGGTACGGCAGTGTTTGCTTCGCGCTCGACTTGGCGGGGGCACTGCCGTGCCCCCAGATCGACGTTCTGGTCTTATCCAGAGGTTCTCAAATAGAGGCCTGAAAATGCGGCGAAATGGTTCCCGTAAATAATGGTACGGCAGTGTTTGCTTCGCGCTTGACTTGGCGGGGGCACTGCCGTGCCCCCAGATCGATTATCCTAGTTTTTATAGTTTTCCCTTTATGTGGCCATTAAACCCTAACTCTGTACCAAATTTCAGCTCTCTGAGTTTATGGGAAGTACTAGTTCTATTTTGATGATCATGAGTGAGTGAGTGAGTGAGTGAGTGAGTGAGTGTCGTAAATGCGAAACTTTGCTTTCGCTTAACTTCGGAACTAAATGACCTACAGACTTGAAATTTTGGATTTTAAGTATGTGATTATAGCTTACTGGATGACGAAAATTTCTGCGTTCTGGTCTTATCCAGAGGTTCTTAAATAGGGGCCTGAAAATGCGGCGAAATGGTTCCAGTAAAGGATGGTACGGCAGTGTTTGCTTCGCGCTCGACTTTGGCGGGTGCACTGCCGTGCCCCCAGATAAATCGTTTTTAGTTTTCATAATAAGTGCACCATAAAATAAAGTGTAAATATCAATTTCGCGAAAAATAAGTGACACAATTTTTACTTAAGGCTCCCACAGACGAGAGGCCGATCGTTTCAGTTAGAACTGACGTCAGTTCGGCCTGAACGGATTCGAGCACACACACGGAAAAAATCGCATCCAACCCAATTTACGTTAGTTCGGCCTGATCTGATTCGGGCCCACACACGGAACAGTCGCATCAGTCCATTCTGGTTTGCCGCGCACTACGGTCGTGTTTATCAATTTTGTATTTAAACACCGCGAAAACTCATACAACGCTTGTACACGATACACGCCCACACGGCCGCGGCTCGGGCAAGAACTGAAGCGATTTGCCCACACACGGTCAGGACAGGCCGCGCGTTCAGGCCGCTCGGTCAGGCCAGAATTAATGTTGCCAACTTAGTTATTTTACAAAATTTTACTAAATTGAGTATTTTATTCCCTCCTTGGTAGAAATTTAGTTATTAGTAGTGGAAAGAGCCAGACAGTAATCATATGCAAAATGGCCTAGGTTAAACACAAAAAAAACCTATCATAATAATACATTCGTCCGTAATTTTCTTAAAACTACCCGTTTAGTTACTATAATATACGTAATATTTGCTAGTATATTTTAATTTAATGGTAAAATTTATAGTAAAATTCAATGAATGAAAAAATTTAATATAACAAAACCTAAAATGCAATGGTTTTTGGGGGGCTTCAGGAATTCCTAAGTAGCTTCTTTAGTAGTTATTTAGTACTTTTTACTAGAATTCAATACGAGTTTAGTAGTTTCACAAAAACAGAGCTGGCAACACTGGAACGAATCGCTTCAGTCCGTACGGCCGATCGCATCGATCTCGAAATTGCACACAGACGATACGATTTTGCATCCGTTCAGGCCGAACTGAAGGCAGACCGGATAATGTATGGGGCCCTTTACGTGAGTGGGCGCGCAGTGAGCAATTTACAAATTCACCGCCGCCTCCCTTTGCCTCCGATGCGCTTACTCAACCATTGTTTCATGGCGTCTTTCTAAGAAACCGTGTCGCACCTATCTAAACCTAATTGTGCTCGAAAATGGCTTTCCCTGGGGCAAAAGTATATATTTTGGCAACAGTTTTCTTTGCAGTCGTGTTGAAAACAAAAATATGGCTGCAAATCAAACAAATACAGCCTTGATAAAATATGCACTTCGTCCATATAATATACGCCTCAAACGTTTTTTTGTTATGTCAATCTACGCACCCCACACACGGTCAGTTCTAGCTGATCCAATTAGCGTCATGCCGATTGGACGGTAGGCAATATGGTATGTGGGCATTAGCAACCCATAAGCTTAGTTGTTACATTAATTATTTCACGGATTCATATATGACTTTATACTATACCTATTTAGTAGTTACTAAGTCAATTCAATTATTTCCAGCTGTACAGATGTACCTGGTGATCCTGATCTGGAGTTCCATTGTGAAGATGAAGAGGAACGTGTCCGTCAACTACATGAGGCAGGACGACACCAACGCGTAACTAGACTGATCACAATAGTTTGTAAATGTGACAAAAATAATCATAAAAGGTACTTACCTATGTATCCAGTTCGAACAAGTAAACATTGGACTCGCAGATAATTATACCCTGGCCGGAAACTTAAATAACCTCGCCAAATTACAGAAAATTCACGAAAATATTGTATTGAACCAATCACATCCCAGCTTGTCGTAGTTTCTTTAATAAAATAAAAAATGAAGCGCCATCAGTGTAGGATTCTATGTTCCGGGTTAGAGCGCTTTCACATTATCCGTTCCGACATCCGACAGCTAATAATGAGAGTCTTTCTCGTTGTTAGCTATCATGTGTATAGATGTGTATATTGATATCGAATCGGATAGTGTGAAAACGCTCCCAGGTTTTATACGTAAATATTGGTGTAGATATATTATGGTATTCTCACGAGAGACGAAATCTCGTGAGATATAATATGATATTATTATCTGAAAGATTTTAGTAAAATTGACAAACCTGTTTATAATCCCTGCTATGAGGAGAAGGTTCTAAAATGGCCAATACTGTTATTGAGACACTACAAACATTTTAAAGTAAGGAACTATATTTTTCATCAATTCTCTTTTATAGCTAAGTGTAGCCATATGCTGACTATCGTTTAATCGGCATGACCTACCGATTGGATCAGATAGAATTAAGAACTGGCCGTATATGGACTTTAATTGACAGTCATGTCAAATAAAGCCCATACACGGTCAGTTCTTGATGACGACGGTTTAATATAATGTTTATGTCAAATTCGAACTGATCCAATCGGTAGCGACTGGCGTGATGCGTGATTCGACGATAGGCAATATGGTGTATGGCTACTGTAAGATTTTGTAATGAATGCGACCACGGAGCACGTAGAATTTCGTACATTGACTTATCGCTACTTGTCTCTTTTACTCATGCACTATATTCGTGTGCGAGTGAAAGAGATAAGTACCAATGAGTCAATGTACGAAATTCTACGTGTTTGTGAAAGCTCTTTAGATAGACAGTGCAAAACAGTGCCTTGATACATATTACATAAGTGCCTATAAATAATCTATATAATCTTATTGTGATTTTACAAATTAGGATAGGAATGAAATATATTTTCTTCATAATTTGAGTACAATTATTATGATGAATTTATATTTAAATAGTTTTTAATTTATTGTATAGATGTATATATTTTACGAGTGTAACTTGCCTGTAAGTAATAAAATATTTTTGAATATAAATATTATATTTTATATTATATTTTTGTAAAAGGAGAAAACTAGTAGCATAACGATTTTTCTCGTATATAATTTTGTTATATAAATGGTAATCTCTATAGTTGTTTTGTTTTAATTAAGCCAACTACTAGTAATAAGAAAACCGCAAGGAAATAAAAACTGGTCTTTTAATGGGAAGTTTTATTAAAGTATCATCGAATTAATAAAGAAAAAAATATATAATTATCACAACATTATATTATAGTAAAAAATCATATTTTACTTTGGTAGCACATAATAATAATACATAAATTATTTCTGTACAAATCCATTTTCTATTTACACAAAACGTAAAATACAAACCATAATTACCTATATTACCCTGTTTAGTAGCTGTATTACAGTCGTTTTAGGTACTGCTAACCATTACTAACCCTTCCATTGTCCCTTGAAGCGCTTACCATCAGGCGCTCAGCTCGTTAGGCGGAGTTGTACCAAAGCTCGTTGTTGATTAGCTGCCTGAGTCTCTCCGTCTCTGAGCCCTCCTCTTCCAGCTGCTTGTAGTAACTGGAGACTATCATTAACATGTAGAATCGAATCACTGAAAACGTGTGTAATTGCAATTAGAAAAATTTTGGCGTTTTATTAGTTTATGTTATCTTCACTGACATTTTATAGAGGAAAGGTTTTTTGTTTGTTTGCATTAAATGGGCTCCGAAACTACTGGACGATTGTGGTGAGATTTGGCACAGACATAGAGTAGACGAGGAAGGACTATTCGATTAGATTATTATCTATTAGATTATTTAATTTTATAGACTGATGATACTTAAGCCGGGTGTACACCAAACAACCTCGGCTGCGACCCCGGCTTCTCTAGCTATTACTATCCTATCCATTGTCCTCCTGGGCGGTAATATCCTACATTCCTATTTCCTACTCTAACTTACCAATCTTCCTTTCTACACCACCTATCCTTCCCTTTCCCTATTCCTACCCTCTCCGCCAATCCGTGGGAACGCAATGGCGGCGATGTGGTTCGCCACCCATCTCGTCTCGTTCTCGCGGAGGTGAAAAGTGGCCCATGCAGAGCCGCTTCGCTACGTTAAATGTAAGAGGAGGAATGGATGGTAAGAATGAAAGTGGACGAAGCGAAACAAGTATGTAAGGATCGTAGTAAGTGGAAAGAAGTGGTCTCTGCCTACCCCTACGGGAAAGAGGCGTGATTATATGTATGCATGTATTTTAAAAGGTGTTCTACTTACTAATAATTATTGCTTATTGCTCAGTGACCTAGTGGGTAGAGCATTTGATTCGCACTTGAGAGAGTGTACCAAGGAGACTTTTCATATCTCAAGTACCTACATTATACGGACGCTCTAAAGGTGTAGGAAAACCCGCACTTGGTTAGCTCCAGACGTATTGACCAGACATTCATCTGGGCTAGGCTGACTGTATTGTGAGAATGCTGTATGTGCTTGGGTAACCTTACGACATTTAAAAACCGACTGTCCCAGGCACTACAGTATTTCAATAGTGGTTAATTCGCTCGGAGAATACTGTATAAATTATCCAATAACGGATAAAAAAGCCTAAGTTTTTTCTACTTACTAAGCCCCAAGAAGTCTATCACATACAGCAACAGGGAATTATCACCAGACCGGTTGATGATGCTCATGGTGCTGAAGAATATGAACAGCAGCAGGGAGATTGACACCTGAACGGTCGTCCACAGCACCCAGGGTTTGATCAGCCTCGACTTCTCCTGGAATGTGATAGATAATAGATAAAAAAGTTGGAATTGTCTATTTTTATAATTCCGTACAAAAAGGGTTAAAAAGGGGCCCTATTACTGAGACTTCGCTGTCCGTCTGTCCATCACGTTACGAAGAACGGGAACGGAAATCTAGGGGGAGTACGGTGTAAACCATGAAACTTTACTAAATATAATAAAATATAATAATTGTAAATATGAAAGTTTGTGAAAATGGATGGATGGGTGGTTTTTTTTTTTCTCTTTCACGCAAAAACTCGAACGAACGGACGAACGGATTTCGATGAAATCTTGTATGGTAGTAGTTTAGGCTCTGGATTAAAACATCGGCTCCTTTTTATCCAGAAAAGTTCATTTTTCCGGTGGGATACCTGGTACTTTATTTACGCGATCGGAGATGCGGGAAAAAACTAGTGATACTTTTTTTATTATTATTATCCAAAGGCAGGTCAAAATCGAGCCTGATCGAGACGTCATTCACTGCGACCCAAGTGGATCTATTGTGACTCTTTCGCGTTACAGTACCTCCCCCAGGCCCCAGGCCTATGCTGCTCATGAACTGAACGATATAGTTGGGTAGTGATACATAATGCCGGCGGACAATCCTACCCGCAGCACGCCGATCAGCATGAGCGTGCTCAGGAACAGCGTCAGGGTGTGGGAGATGGTCACCCCGATCACGAGCGCGTACAGGACGGTCACCTTCACGTTGTCGCTGCAGTGTGGCGGTCAATGCTACTGCGCGAGCGGTACCTACCCGCAGCACGCCGATCAGCATGAGCGTGCTGAGGAACAGCGTCAGGGTGTGGGAGATGGTCACGCCGATCACGAGCGCGTACAGGAGGTTCACCTCCAGGTTGTCGCTGCTCCAGTGTGGGGGGAGGACATTGATGGCGGCTAGACATTGGGCGATCGCGAATACTGAATATAGCTGAAAATAAAAAATAATCTTATTTAAAAAGATTATACTATACGAGAAAAAAGGACATGACACTTACACGTTAAATGTTTCAAAGGTTTATGTGTATATACAGAAATTCGCGAACAAAATACAAAATGTTCAGAGTGTGTAGAATAGCACAGAATACAGAAATCATCCAGAAACCGTCAACGCGTTAAAAAGTAAAGCCGTCACGACTACTCCAAATTGGAGTGTCTATCCACATATAATATATTATGTTGCCATAGATTAATTTACGCAACTTTTTTTCAATAAATTTTTATCGAATACCTAAGTGTCGCAACATAATAACGCGATTTGTTTTGTAAGTGAAAAGAGTAAAGTAAAAAATACAGGCGAGGCGGTGTTTCGCCATGGTTTTGATTACAGTGTGCTGCGTACAAATGTGATCGATCACTCATTCTGGATGGTCTGTATTCTGTGAGAGGGAGACGACTACTTGATATAAAATATTTAGTTTATTTTGTATAGGTATTCAGAACTATTGAGGTAAGAAATACTTGATAAACATTAAAAAAAATATAATATTTTATGTGTAGTTTAGTAATTAATTAATAATTGATACACCTAAAAATACAAAAAGTATTTTTTTTATACATCATAATTATATATAAACACTCATTATAGCAAGCATGAACTTAAAAACGCACAAATTTCAGAGATATTTACAAAATATAATTAGGATCCTGCGGACCTATATTTCATACACATATTATACGATACTTATATACCTTATCGTGACATCACAGTTAAGTACGACTTTAGTTACTTTTTTCTTCTTTTTTCTTTTTCACGAGACTTGCGTGAAAACAAATTAATCGCTGTACCTTTGAAAATGTTCATTTAATGCGATAAAAAAAACAGTCGTCTAGCCTATTCCAATGCAATGGTATCGCTGGATGGTATAAACAAATTATTTATCAACAAATTATACAGCGGTTGGTACTTACGATGAGAATTAAAGCAGACACGACACTCCCAAACTTGAGGGACAGACATCCGAAATTCTTCTGTCTTGGTATGCTTTCAAGTGAAAAGGGAAATTCTGAAAAACAATGATTTCGTAAAAAATTAGCAACCTAAAGGTGCTCCCTGGAGCATTCGAGTGTAATGTAACATTATAAATTCGACTTTGAGCATAACGTTACAGTATTACCTCCCTGATGCTCTCGGAGCTCAAAAGTCTGACGAAAGAAAATTATCAGTGAAAATTTTTAGAAGCAGTTTTATTTTTGAGCTCGATATGCTCAAAAATAACGCATAAGATAAAATTTAAGTACTTCGCTGGATGTTGTACAAATGGCCTTTAGGTCAACTGTTTTCCTAATTATTTTTTCTTATTTTCTGTTTGTCACTGTTTCGGATATCTGTATTTGTTTGTTATTATTTAAATTTTATTTTCTTTCGTTTTTTATCAGGCATAGAGATAAGCCATCGTGGTCGTCCTAAACGTGCTTCATAAAATTAATTATTATCTATAACTAAATCACATAATCATACATGTTCATACAGCATTAGCATTTGACAAAAACAATCCTAATTTCTACAAAATTTCCGCACTTTTCACACTGTACTTTTTGGACTGGTCATCACGGTTTTTTTGTACTTAACATCACATTTTTCGACCGGTTTTTTTGTTCTGAACACCACATTTTTGGACTCACTATCACTCATACTTACTGGACTTCATTTTTTACGTCGTTAGCTGCGCACCGCGTGTGGACTAGTAATATTTCTTTATATCGAGTGCCAGTGATAAGCTATCGGTGTCGATACTTCGATACTAATCACGCATAGATAATGTGTGTCATCGATAGCCAAATTGTGCCCTTTAATGTATTTTGCACAGTAGATAAATGTGTGATAAATTTTTGGTTTATATTCTACTATTATATGAAAGGATATATTATATTCATAGCTATTCAAAGGGGGAACACTGTCAGTATCTTCGGAACCTTGCCTAAAGGAACTCATTTTAATAATATATTTTAGTTATTACATTATATTTTTTAAGGTTTTAGTTTTAGGTTCTTTGTTCTAGTTTTAATATATTTTTTATTCTATTGTATATTATTAAGTACTTATGTTGTACTTTATATTATTTTACATTATAAGAAAGCTTGTGAGAATGGATAGAGGAATTTGTTACGCTTTCACGAAAAAACTACTCAATGGATATTGATGAAATTTGGTTTGGTTTGTTTGTTTGTTTGGTTAGTAGTTTATCTTTGGGTACTTTAATACTTTTTTTAGGAAATATTCTCCTCTTATAGGATTTTTTTTTTTCAAAATTCGGATATTTTTAATAGTTTGCGAGATATTTTCAAAAACCCATACCCCCATTTTTTTACTAAATTGTTTTTCACTTTCACACATTTGTGTTGTTGTTCGAGAGGGGCTCGAAAATATTGTAAAAGTATAACTAGTATTTATCACATAATTGCATTTTTTTTAGATGGCGGATCCTGTGGTAGCACTGGAAGCCATAAATCGTAAATTGATAAATTGAGAGAGAGAACTGAATGGAGTGTTGTGTAGTATTAATATTGAACTGTAGTAAATAAGTTCCTACTTCTAGTAAATTAACAATACAACATTATATTTTCATATCTATAACAAACCGTTGGCAATACAATAATCAGAGAAAAGTTGAAAGTTCAACAACTTATTATTGTTTATGATTTCATTTTTATTGTTAAGTTTATTTCCTTATAATGAATACTAAAATAGAACAATGAACTGGATAGTGGATTCCGAGTAAATCAATAGGACACTTACCTACCCACATTCTACTAATATTATAAATGTGAAAGTTTGTGAGAATGGATGGATGTATGGCTGGTTAGATGTTTGTTACTCTTTTAGGCAAAAACTACTGAATTGATCTCGATGAAATTTTATATGGTAGGAGTTTTAGCTTTGGATTGAAAGATACTTATAATTGTATACTTTTTATCCTGAAATAGTAGAGCATCGTTTCTCAACCGGTGGGTCGCAACCGAGTTGGGTGGTCGAGTTTGTTTTAAAGGGGGTCGCAGTCAAAACGTTCGTCAAAACGTTCGACCCAATGAAAGCTAATACAAAGTACTTATAGCTGATAAAAATAGCGAGCTATGTAGGTACATAATATTATTATAATTTTATAGTGACGGGGTCGCAAGACTTTTTACGTGTCGCGACATAAAATGGTTGAGAAATGATGTAGTAGAGTGTTCCTGTGGGATACTGTATTTACGCGGACAATGCCGCTGGCAAATGCTAGTATATTCCCTAACAATATCTACTTAGCTGAATTGGGAAAAAAATAACTAAAATTTGATAAACCATCTATCTCCAAATATACAGGATTATTTTTTCACCAGTACAATAAATCAACGTACGTAATAGTTGTCAAAAATAAAAAATACTAGCGATTTTTGTTTTTGGAACAAAAAAACAAAATTATCAATCTCCGAACTTATCCGCTAAACTAATCTATCGATGCTTTGTTGCCAACTCGTGCGCCGCCCGGCCGATCGCTTACCGCACCCCGCCGCCCCCTACCTCATACCGCACCCATTGACGCCTTGTAGTTAGTACGCCCATGCGGTATTAGATTTGTTATAGGATAAATTAATTGAAATGAAGAAAAAAAAATTTATTTGTGAAATGTACTCTATTATCGATACCAATGACGTGGTAAAATTTATTGTACCGATGAAAAAGTATTCTATATAAATAAAGTATATAAATAAACAACAAACTCGTACTAGTGTTCATAAAAAATTTATTGCAAAAACATTTTTGTTAATAAACTTTGAAACTTAAAATACCAAACATATTTTATACACCTTTACAGTGGGTTGGTAAGTGTAACTTAAACATACTACAAACTATAATTAACTTATATACTAAACGTAAGACTAGAGGGAAGAAAATACATAAGTATATACATTATATGGCAAAAATCTTACGACATAAATCTTATTTGGCTGCACCTATTTGGTCACATTCTACAAAAATCTACCACGCCTTACCGTGGATCCCTGAAGCTATTATAGGACCTGAAATTCCATGGGATCCTAGAATTCCAATAGGACTGCCTATAATATGTGCTGAAATTCCATGGGATCCTGAAATTCCAACAGGACTGCCTATAATGGGTGATGAAATTCCATGGGATCCTAAAATTCCAACAGGACTGCCAATGTATCGGCCTAATCCGTACCCACCGATGCTGCTGATACCACCAATACCACTCAGACCAATACCACTAGCTCCACTAATACCAATACCACTCACCCCACTACCACCGATCGCCACACCAGATATACCCACAGGTACTGGCTGGGGGACCCCAACTGGTACCGCAGCGGGAACGCCCACAGCGTAGGGTTGCGGCACCGGTATTCCAACCCCCTGAGTCACAGTAACCGGTACGGGCTGCGCCACGGGCAGTGGTACCGGCCGGTCCACTGGTACCGCAACCGGTCTATTGATAATATGTGCTACGGGGTGTGGTACCGCGACCGGGACCGCTCGGGGACTGTCGACTGGTACCCCCACATGTACTGGTACCGGTACCGCTCGCGGTACGCTAACTGGCACGGGATGTGGTACCGGGATGGCCACGCGGTTGTGGTACTCGGAGTACGTGTGACGGATGGGGATGCCGGATGCTGAACGCTTTTTCTGTTCCCCCCGGCTCAGGTAGACCAGGCAGGAGAGGAGGAGAAGCTGAAACAAAAAAAAATTCATTCGTGTTATGGGCTTATGGGGGATTAATGAGTGACAAACCACTCGGCAATTTGACAGTTTAATTGCCATTTAGCCCCGATTTCACCAACATTAAACGCGCTTTTCGCTAAACTCAGATTTGTACTCTTTCTCTCATTCAATGTTAGAACGGGACAGTCAAATCTTAAACCGAAGCTCAGAGTTAAACGTCGTTTCAATACGTTCGTGAAATTGGGGATGAAACGGTCGATAGTCACCCGTGTAAATCCCGTTTAATAGTATTTCTAATACCTCTGTATTTTTGTTTAATTTCTATCCTTAGTTATTCAGCTAACCTAAACCACAGATTACTATAGTTACCTACGACGTACCTAAACCCTAGGAGCAATTTGATTACAGAAAATACCTACTGTTTAAAACTGATACTACGCTTGCTTGCTTAGGTTGATATGAAACCTTAAGCAAACCATCGTCCAGTTCAGGGCATCTAGTCAAGATGCATTCGATAATTTCGACAGCGAACTTCGATTTATTAAGTCATCGCTAAGTGACATGTCAGCGATCATGCGATGCCATATTTTTTATTTTATTTTATTTGAAATAACAACAGCCATCAATCTTAGTTAAAGTACGTATTACAATAATTATTGTTTTAAATAAGGCCAATAACAGTTATTCACATGTTACAAAATAAGGTACAAGTCAAATCCCATACATTTTGTTTTCGAACTTCGCTTTCGAAATTAACGATTGCATCTTAACTAGAAGCCCAGGCTAGAAGATAATATAGTTCAGTAAATTAACGTTACCTGACACTTTAAAATCTTTCATCGGTTTGAAATGTTTGAAAAATCATGTTTATTTAATGACAAGTTTTAAAACGATATTTGATTACGCGAAATAATTATACCAACTCACATGTCTGAGCCGCAGCATGTCTAACGTCGTCTGCGCAGGCGCAAAGAAAGTGGTGGGCGGAGGAAAGTGATGGTATTTATATCGCCCTCGAGCGACCGAAACATGAGCACACCCTGTATGGGAAAAGCGAGAAAGCCTGGATTTATCTAGAGCTGTTAATTAGCTGCCTCGATAATGATTTGATGGCGCGATGTTGTAACCAGAAAGGCTACCTGGCTCTTTAGCCCAAATGCCATCGATAGCATCAACGAGATATAATAATGTCATTACGATGACGAAGTTAGACATAAAAAATGTATGATATTCTCGTATCGCGTGTTACGTCAATTAGCGAACGCTATGCCAATACTATATATATTCAATTTCGAAGATCATAATTGTAATTAACGATGACATGTTGGTTAAGCCCTCAGAATCTTTTGCCACGTTGCCATCACTAATTACGACGACGAAGTGACATAAGCATCGCTATGCCACTTAGCTTAGGTTATAATATATAAGGTCTCCGAAGATCAATTACGGACACTTCGGGCACATGATCCACTGCTTATGTAAAGACGTTTAAGCAATAAAATAATTGTCATACTCAAACTAAAAAAAAACATCTCATGTATGGGCGACTCTCCGAAAAACGCAAACTCGCCCATAGAAAGAAAAAAATATTTTTGCGAGTATGACAATTATTTTCCTGCTTAAACGTCTTTACATAAGCAAGAGATCAAAATATTCGTAATTGATTTTACCAAACCTTATACACGTAAATTGATTACGATTGAATGAAGTTTTCACTTCTGGCGTGCGGTCATAAGCAAACACTCTTATTTTTTTCCTAGCGATATTAGTTTTAAGTTCCAATTCACGCCCAAAGTAACAAAATACGTTTTCATAAGACTAAGTACATTGCCGAATTATAACAAAACAAAATAACGTTATGCTAGAATTTGAAAAAGATTCATCTATTGACCAATAAGAATATTATAAGAAGAAAAAGATTATCACTGAGGTGAAAATACCATATTTCGGATTGAATAAAAGCCTATCATAATGCTTTGATATTAAACTAGCAGCTCTCTATAAGTACTTATGGTTTATCTCATATTAACGAGTGTATCAGTACCAATGGCCTGAGTCTAGAATTCTAGATCAAGACGTAAGCTGTTACATAACCATTAAAGAACTAAATACTAATAAAATCTAGGTTTAATCTAAAACATTGTTACATATTTGTCACTCCCAGCACCTACTACGAGTATATTTTGTTCTAGCTGGGTAACAATATTTTCTGGGTCCAAGATTTGTAGGGCATTTCTAAGTTTTAATCGAAATCCGATAGGAAAGCTTTGGAATTGTTTGTTTTTTTTTTAATACGTAATGGGTATTACGCAGTTCTTCCTCAGAACAAGCTGAACGGTTAAAACAACGTTTGGTTTTAAACTTTTTAGATTTTTTACCCGAATACGGCGAAGCCAAAGGGAAGGCTAATGATTTTGGCTGTCTATGTATGTTTGTTTCCACCGTAGCGCCTAAACTACTAGTCCGATTTTAGCCCGTAACATAGGCTATATATTTTACATAGTCGGGTTATAGTTTTTTTTTAATGAAAGTTGTAGTTATTGCAGACTGCAGTAGAATTAGAATGCCTTGTATAATTACTCTTACAGCAAGTTCTATCATACATCCTATACAAGTATACATCATCTTTACACGGTAGTAACATCACCCAAGCCTTTGTACGCTTAAAATAATAACTCCCCACTGATCTCGGTGACGGTGGCCGGTTTTATTGAAACCAGGCCAGTTACGCAGGACTAATTTCATAGTACCCAAGTGTGTGCGCAGTACACAAGAGCACTCTCTCTTGCTTTACTCTCGTAATCCATTGGGACGGATAACCGACACGACTGACGAGAGATGAGGCGCAGGTCCGACTTTTTATATGCCCATCCGACGCATGGATCATCTTTCTTGTCAGACAATCAGGTGATCAGCCTGTATTGTCCTAACCAAACTTGGAAACAACAATAATTGTTTGTACGCTTAGGACGTTTTTAGGATAGTAATTTTAAAGCATTTTCCAATAGAATGAGGGATTCAAGAGATTTTCCACGCGTGAAAATGTCCGTAGAATTTCAAATGTACTACAGACTAGCGACCCACCCCACCGTCGCATTGCATCCACATAATATAAACCTTAATCTTCAGTCACTCTATCTATTGCTGACAACTATATTAAAATCCGTTAAATAGCTTAAAAGATCTTATCGAACAGAAAAGGAAGCACCTTCTATGTGAAGAAACCAAACATTTCTGCAAACCGAAGTAATGTAGTCGTGTTTGTAGGCATTGCAAATTGCAATACAATTTAGGACATTGACCAAGAAGTCTCGTGGCGAATAGGTATTCAGGTGATGACCGGACACGCGGGCGGGTTGACAATTCGGTTTACGTAAGCCGACATTTTTTACATTGAGTTTGCGGCATCTTCTGATTTGGCTATCCATTTTGTTTCGAAGGAAAAAAAGACAAATTCTAATAGGAGCTCCTAACCCTAGGAGCGTTAAGACTGAAACCTCCTTTACAAAGTATTACTATCTGGTGTGACCCAGATGTCCTCCTAAGCGACTACGCCGACTTTAGAACTCCGTTCAGCAGGTCTAAAATGGAGTGTACTATGAAATATCCACTATAGAATTTGGGTAGTTGATATTTTATTTAACTATTACCATTACCTCGCTAGTAGCCATTTTAGAACCTGCTGATTGAATTTGGTCCAAACGTAAAAATCTAAAATGTTATTCGACC
The DNA here is from genome assembly GCA_905404095.1 of Glaucopsyche alexis. Classification (NCBI taxonomy): domain Eukaryota; kingdom Metazoa; phylum Arthropoda; class Insecta; order Lepidoptera; family Lycaenidae; genus Glaucopsyche; species Glaucopsyche alexis. The sequence continues at coordinate 3,600,812 of FR990060.1, forward strand.
AATGGGCCGTTTCAATTACCTATGTATATACAGTGGCGTAACTATACCATCTGAGGCCCGTGGCAAATTATTTGATGTAATAGGAGTAATTTTGATGATGAATGATGAGAATTTGGATGATGAGTGATTTGGATGAGTATGTGTGCGTGCGCACGATTCATCAGCGCTATCAAGCGATTTTGATCTTATTCTATAGTTAATAATGTCGACGATTTCAGTAGCCCAAGCAGGAATAATTGACAGTTTTTGAAACGTTATCGAATGAAAATTGTTTAGGCGCTGTCACGTTTTTCACACAATTTTATTATACGATAGTTGATAACCTTTACGAATATTTTCTCCATTCTTCTCAATTGTTCCAGCTTGGGGCAACTTTGTCGATAGTACATTATCAAAACAATTTTGTATAAACCATTTGTACACCCAGTCGGTCTAACTTAATAGCTGTGACACAGAAAAGCACTGAAGAAGTGCAATTATGATGATTGGTACTTGACAGGGAAGTTACCTCAGTGGTCTTAAGGTAAAAACGAAGGAAACCTGTCAACCTTATTAGCTGACAGACATTCCAGCACGCGCTAACGTAACGCCGGAAAATCACCATCTGTATAGAAATTAGGAAAACTCTTACTCAAGTATCAAGTATGGTCCGTCCGGACTCATTTTTTTTTTCAAATTTATAGCGAATCGATTTTCTATACTAAAATAATGAAGAGGTAAGGTTTGTTTGTTTGTTTGCATTGAATAGGCTCCGAAACTACTGGACCGATTTTGATTAAATTTGGTACAGATATTTAATAGACAACGGGGAAGGACATAGACTACTTTTTATTGCGGTAAAATGTACGTTTCCCTCGAGATTTCCTTTGCGCTCACGAAGTCACGCGCAACATCTAGTGTAATATAATTTAACTGTGTAAACACATTATTCTTATCGCGCCAAAATGTACGGTTATCGAGAGATTTCCTTTTGCGCGCAATCATCTAGTTATATCATATTTTAGCCGTAAGTTGGCCAGTATTCATGTTAAATCCAAATACAAACTTATAATATTTGCGTATAGATATAATCCAAACTGGATTACCTATAGTTTATAGAGTTTTGCCATTCTAAACTTCGCAAGCTAAAATTAGGTTTTTGAGCCTTTTAGATTTCAAATTTTACCAGACAACGGCGAAGCCAAAATGAAGGGTAATGATTTTGGCAGTATGTATGTGTGTATGTATGTTTGTTCCATCGTAGCGTGTAAACTACTGGTGCTTTGTTCCATCGTAGTGTCTAAAAATGGTCAAGGTACGTGGTAGAGCCATGCTTCGGCACGAATGGGCCGGCTCGACCGGAGAAATACCACGGGCTCACAGAAAACCGGCGTGAAACAGCGTTTGCGCTGTGTTTCGCCGAGTGAGTGAGTTTACCGGAGGCCCAATCCCCTACCCTATTCCCTTCCCTACCCTCCCCTATTACCCTATTCCCTCTTAAAAGGCCGGCAACGCACTTGCAGCTCTTCTGATGCTGCGAGTGTCCATGGGCGACGGAAGTTGCTTTCCATCAGGTGACCCATTTGCTCGTTTGCCCCCATATTTCATAAAAAAAAAAAAAAAAAAGGTAGAGCCGTGGTCACACCTACTTTAAAAGGTTCGGAATAGTGGATGTCAATTCGCAGCCGTCAGAATCTATCTTGGAAAGTTGGAATATGGATATGTATGACGTATATAGGTATTTTCTAGAGACTTCTCTAGGCCTTAGGGTCAGCTCACACATAGACAAGATGCATTTCGATGTGAACTGACTGTATACTCTACCTTATCTCTACCTCTACCTACCTCTACCTCTACTCTAACGGCTCTACCTTGAGCATTTTTGTACCTATGCATGACTGGATTTCTATCTAAATTATTTTCTTGTGTCGACCTTTTTAGACCCCTTTTTTACACAGTCGGGTTATAGTTTTTTAACTTATTTTTTGTAACAATAATTTCTAGAATGTACCACTACTAGCTAGATATGAGCGCCGATTGGAGTTAGGTCGGCGGCGGCGCGCCGACTGTTTTGGGTCGGCGGCGGCGGCGTCGGCGGCGTGACCTTGAAAGGGTTTTTTTGAAGTTTGTACTTGGTAGTAAAAAAGTGGAGTAAGTAGATTGGTTTACATACAGTTACAATGCAATACAATTTATGGCACTTTTTGTAGAGATGAAAAAGACAATCATAGAATTCCAAAGTAGTTCCAGCAGTTAACTGTGCTTTGATTCCAGGGAGTATAATCACTGTAACCTTTTTTATTTTCGTTTTATAAACGTCCATATTTTCAGGAACTGACGTTGAAGCCATTTTTATAACTGACTATCTAGGCTCTCTCTAGTGAACAACCAGTCTAGTTGTCTTTCCTGGATGTCCGTGAACCAAATTATGTTATTAGGATGAAATTAATTGGGACCTATCGTTCCCCGTCCTCCACAGAAGTTTTGAAAAGCAAGTATAGCTTTTAGATTATGCACCTTGATCATGGCGTCAGATGGCATGGCTATGACAGGTTTCTCAGGAAGAGACTGTTGCAGTTGTCCAAGTAGGGTAGAGGCCCGTTACATTCTACCTGCCGTCAAGGCCCTGAGAACAACCATCTTAGCCTCCATATGAACAAGCAGTGGAGTCAGGTTAATCAGGGCTTTAAGTGAAGCGCTGGGCGCCGAAGAGAGCGCCCCCGTGATTTGAGACAGGCCAGCCTCTGTACACTATTTAATGTGTTGATGCAGTTGACCTGTATAAGCATTGACTGTTAGTTTGACCCGTTTGCACCAATTTTCGACGCCTTCCTGCAATGCTGATAACATAAGCCCAGCGACTACTGATGCGTATTTGCTCACCACTAGTATATATATTTAGAGCGTGGCTCTCGACTCGAAGGTTGTGGGATCGATTTCCGCATTGGAACAACGAAAACAATGTTGTTTTCAAGTTTGGTTAGGACAATACAGGCTGATCACCTGATTATCTGACAAGAGAGATGATCCATGCGACGGCTGGACATGTGAAAAGTCGGCCCTGCACCTGATCTCTCGCCAGTTGTTTAGGTTTTCTGTCCCATTAGTTTTCTGCAATAAAGGAAGAGAAAGTGATCTTGTGTACTGCCGACTGCGCACACACTTGGACACTATAAATAACTCCTGCGTAGCTGGTCTGGTTTAAATGGATTTAGCGCCCAAGTTGAAGGGGACGGCTGCGGTTCTCGGGCGCCTCCTGCCCAACGTTGGAAGACCGGGGTCCAGCAGTCGGAGACTCTACACGGGGGTCCTACAGTCAATAACCCTGTATGGAGCGCCCGTGAGGGCGGATGACCTGAGTGCTGCAAATAGAGCGTTTCTGCGGTGGCCGGAAATCTACCGCCGCACGGCGGAGTTTAAACAGCGCGGAGAAAGGGTCTCCCGAATTGACAGCCTGATGGCGTCGTCAAGCGCGCATTATTGCAATGCGCACCTGGCAGGACAGAATGGTATCTCCAACTACTGGCCACAGAATAGTGGCCGCAATCAGACAGGTTTTACAGGAGTGGGTGGCGCATAGACAGGGCACCCTCTCATCCAGTGCCTGGACTGCTCTTTCGGAGTGTTGTCAGAACAAACTGTCATGCGAAGGCTCTGCCGCATCATGCAGATGCCGCTTGGTAGGCTGCTGCTGTTATCACTTTTGTGGGTCCGGCGGTCTTGCACTACAGCAGGGAAGAAGGCTCCTCACCTCGCACCCGGGTGAGTCTCACATACCCCGGCTGACCAGGGATGCATAAAGCATTTTCCCATAAAAAGGCTTATCACCTGGGTATTGGAAGCTATTATTATTATTAGATCGTATCCTTGAGCATAGAACCTTCTATCGTTCAGTTATTTTAGCAGCCCATTCACTACCAGGGACTACTCCAGCGGCGACAGTTATTTCCTAAACTCGTTTCACTTGTCTATCAAGATCATCCTATAGAATGTACTCTAGTGGATTGACTAGAATGGCAATGTCAATGCTAGTGGACTCGCTAACTCACAATAGCTGACGCAACGTCAAGATGAGCCAAGCGGCCAAGTGCAAATCTCACGTAATCTTACACTGTCTAGCTGGTGTTACGGTTCGGTTACATGTGTCTGTATTGCAGGAATGCTACAATATTTGTCACCGTTTAAACACTCCTTGAATTTCCACAATTATTTCAAAATCAAAATAAGCAAGTCATCCTAGCCTTTCTCGAGTATTAGCGAGTCAAAGGAAATGCAATTAATTTTCGTGATTCCGTAGTACTCAAAGAACCCGTACAGTTTCGCTCCGTCCGTCTGTTTGTCTGTCTATTTTCGTATACGTAGTTATAGATTCCATAAAACTTTATTTTTGGCATCATAAAACAATTAAGTATATTAATTTTGTATTTTAGGGGTGATACATATTATAAAGTGGAGATGATTTTTTTTTATTCCATCCTACCCGCCTGTGGAATATCGTCGACTATGTTTTTTAAATAAGGTGAGGTTCATTTATATGACTTTTTCATAATCTAAACCATTTCGAGTAATTATGCATAACGCACACATACTTACATATAAAATTTCGATTTCTCCTTCTTATTTTTGTAATTTTTTTAAAGGAAAATAAAGATTATTATAGTATTATTATTATAAAAAGACTTCAACCACATCTGCAGTCGATGCGGTCAATTATTTTTTGTTTAAATTTTTATAGGCGACATAGTTCAAAGGAAAATGTTTAGAAAGTGGTCAATCAGGATCTTTGCTGCTATTGTACCAACAGTAAACGGTTTACAGCTAACACTATGATCTAGAATGCCTATGCCTTGGGCAATAGGACGTAGGACATGACTCAATGGTAACGCTTAAGGCTTCGATTACGGCGTGAATATTAATCGGGGATTATTACTAAATACTACCTACTGGAGCTGGATGACATATTTGCAAAGCTAAAATTTTTTCGTGTCTTCTCTGACTTAAATTTTTTTGCCACTCCAGCACAGATTAAGAAAAAGGAACAGATAAACAGCTAGATAGCTTTCGATTTGATTGCACACCATAGATATTAGATATATAATATTAAAAAGAGGTAGATATATTATAAACGCGTAAAAATGAAGACTCGAATTGGCCCGAGTCGGGCCAATTTAGGTTAGTGTGCTCCGCGAGTAATAGCATGTTTTGTGTTACTATGCGACGTTGACATATTGACATGCGTCCCATGTCAATGTGTGTCGTGGCACAGAAATATTGTCAGTTTTGTAAGGATATAAAATATCTATGTAATAATTAATCAAAGTTGCACATGGTTTATATTACAAGCATACGGTGTGACCACAATTTTGTGAAAAAATTGCGGGCCGTTGAATGCGATGTCAAAATTTTCAAATTTGGATCGATTCGGATCGTTTGCTTAGCTGGATTTTTTCGTATGTGTTCTCTGACTTCTTTTTTTTTTGCCACTCCAGCACAGATTAAGAAAGAGGAACAGGGCATCTCCTTGATTTAATAACTATGCTCTTGTCGCCACTCTCACCAACAAGTTATTTTTATTATTATTCAGTATGTATTTCTAAGCATTATATAAAAATATATTAGATTTCTGCACACCTGCATCTACATACACTTGAACTGTGTCAAATAACTCTACCGTTCGCTCAAAAGTGTACCTACTAAGTTTTTGCTTCACGTACATGATGATGATTATACCTAATCCGTAAAGAATAAGTTAAAGGTTTTTATTATAATTTATCTCTTTAACGAAGTTTTGCCTTTTTCCGCTTCCGTAATAACTTAAAATGGTACTCAAACCTATATTTCTTCAATTTATATTTCAAATATATTATTTTACTTTTGACTTTTTACTTGCCAATGAATAAACTACGTAGTTTAAACAATATCTGCACATACCTACTTAATTCTACAGACAAAACTTATCTTTTAAACGTATATATACTTTAAACGAGATATTCTTGTATTTATTTATATAAGGTTTGGTAAAATCTATTACTGATATTTTGGGAATATTATCTACTGTATAAATAAAGACATTTAGGCAGAAAAATAATTAAAAATGATAGAAAAAAAAATACACTACGTTCTTGACGGCGCTACAGCAATGACGTCATTTACAGCTGATGGAATTGATATTATTTAGGTAAAGAAAAGTCTTTAGCTGCTGACTTTAACGCGAAACCAAAGGGTTTCGCTTTAAAGTCAGCTGTTTCTGTGTGGTTATGGTGTCTACAGACACACGAATTTGGTACGGAGCGTACAGCGGATCTGGTACGCTCCGTACCAGATCCGAGCGTGTGTAGAGCAGTCCGGCGGCTAGGCCGTACAACGGTATCAGTGTTGCCAACTTAGGGATGTACCCCCCAAAATTAAGGAAAATATCTACGGGGGTTTACTAGGGGGAGGATGTTTAGAGTTTTCTCCTTATGAATCAATTTGTATGTAATAATAAAAAATATTTTAATGTGTGTATATAGCCAGGGATATGAAAATGTATTGAGAGTGAAATCAGATTAAGACAAGTTAGTTTTATGTTATTCACGCGTAAGTCTTTATGTTAAATACATAACCTTTCTTTCTAGCTTATTATCTCTTAGACCTGTCAATGGTATAAGTAATCAGGGGTAAAATTTGGGGAGAAATATTTTTTAAAGTGTTGGTATCACTACTCGTTATCAATGAATTGCGGGAATCATCGTCGTCGTTTAAAAACCGCACTGTAAATAGAACTCTGTGCTAATGTAATAGAGCATAAAGCTCGCTCCACTGCACCGTACCAAATCCGTGCGTGTGTAGCGACACCGAATTTGGTCTCCGGATATGGTCCGCTGTACGCTCCGTACCAAATACGTGTGTCTGTAGATAGCATTAATGATCTCCGTGTCAGAGAACGCAATGTATTTTTCGTAGGTATGTTATTATATTATTATTCGAAATTTTTAAATTATTTTTCTGCCATAATGTTTTTACTTATGCAGTAGATCATATGCCCAAAATATATGTAAGTAATTGATTTTACCAAACCTTTTATAATCGATTTGTCGAAAGCGACTGCATGTATTATGGATTACCATGAAATTTAGTACAGTTTTGGGGTAGAAAAATCGATCTAGCTAGGTCCAACTCCTAGGAAACTGCGTATTTTTAAGATATACTTATACCTTATAATATGCATGTATTTTCTTTCGTCGTGCAACAGTATGATTTCGACTCTAATATTATGTCAGTCCGATTCTCAGTTTGGTATGCGTATGCGGTATGTGTATCTTATTTTTGCGTTGTTCGGAAATTCGGAATGTGGTGGGTTCGAACCCCGGTAAATTATTTTTGGAGTTTTTCTTTTATCTACTAGAGCTCCGAGCAAAGCTAGTAGTCGAAATACTTTTGAATAAAATTAGTAACTTTTTATCTCACTTAACTATGTGATTTGTAATTAAACTTTTGCCAATTATTTATAACTTACTTAGCAAGTAAAAAGTAAACGCTCTGCTCGAGTATGTTAAGTATGTTACATATTCATTATAATTAACTACACTCGATTTGAGCTCTTATGTCATTGAGATAAATGTGATTATCGCGTGTAATTGCATCCTGTTTTATATACCATGTAACTTTTTGTTGATTTTTGATAATAGCTCTTACACTGTTCAGTTAGGGTTTAATTTTATATGACTTTAAAAGTACCCTATATATGGACCTAATGTTTTTATGTCATTTCTCAAATGACATAATGTATAGGGCAAGTTCCAGGTTACATAACGATCAACTATGCTCATGACATAATAATATAGTCCTATTCTAACCTATTTATCTAAATTCCTTTACTATGAAGGTAAATAATGGACTTAAAATAAAAATTAAGATCGGTAAGAAAATAAAAAACAATCCTGATTTTTAAGGCAAATCTGTGGCTCTACAAATTCAATACTTGAAAATCTTGTAAATGATACGTGTATGGCAGATATTATAAGGTGGTCCATGAATTGCGTGAGACGTTTTTAGGGTAAAGTATAACTTTAAGATCGCTTTAATCCAAGACCGCGGACTTGAAGAGAACTTGTAATCAAAATGTATAAATGATTAGCGCGCGGCTTCGCCCGCGTTTGTTAGGTTTTAAACTTTCATCCCCTATTTTACCCACCTAGAGGCTGAATTTTAGGAAACGCTGAAATACGTAACTCTTTCTTTTTTCCGTACTCAGTACATACGAAATGTCATACAATTATTATGTCCAAGGAATAAAAAGTTTCCTACAAACTTTTATCACATATATTATTACAACCATTTGTATGCCAAATTTCAGCAAAATCCGTTCAGTAGTTTCGGCTGTGCATTGATAGATGAGTCAATTAGGTTTGCATTTTATATCTATACTAATTTTGTTTGTTTGTTCGATCTGATTGTTAATCTCAGGAACTACTAGTATGATATAAAAGCTTGTCGAGAATGAAACAAATTGTAAATAATATAGATTGACACTTTTGATATTAATGACGGCTTTAGTACCAGTGCTGGATTTGGACCGTGAGTATGGCATATATTATAGAAGGTTCAAATTGACCACGATTTCGACTTCTTCAGACCTTCAAAACCTTCAGAAGGAACGGAATGTAAATGTTACGGAGATAAGCAGAGACCATCCATTCTAACACCAGGACCATGCCTTCACTAGACCTTGCTCCAATATACTTATCATTGTTTGATAAGGGAAAATATTCTCTATTACATACAAAATACGGTGTCAAGTCCATTACAAATTATTATTATAAGATGCCTAATTGCTACACATAAACAAAACTTTTGCATATCTATATTCTAATTCGAACAATCTAAATTGATCTCTATTCGTAAGAGATTGAGTTTAAATTCGTTCGAGTGAAACTAGCTACTGTTAATTGTTATAGATTCTGTGGGAATCGGAGCCCTTTCGAATGTAATTTACGGTGGCATATGCAAACTGGTTAAGGAATAATTGCAAAAGTTGCATCAGAAACGGACCAGCCCAATTGTCTATGGAGCAACCGGCGGCGCCCGCGCACCGTTTGACACACTACCTGTTGTTTATGGGCAGAGCATCTCCGTGGTCCCAGTGGTTTAGAGCTTAGCTCTCGAGAGGTTGTGGGTTTGAGCCCCATGTTGGAACAATAAAAAATGTTGTTTTCAGGTCTGGTTAGGACAATGCAGGCTGACCTGATTGTCTGACAAGAAAAATGACACATGCGTCGGATGGGCATGTAAAAAGTCGGACCTACGCCTGATCTCTCGCCAGTCGTGTTGGTCATCCATCCCGCTGGGTTACGAATGTAAAGGAACTGAGAGTGCTCATGTGTATTGCGGAAACACTTGGGCACTATAACAATACTGCGTGGCTGGACTGGTTTCGATGATATCGGTGTGAATTGACCGTAATATTGTAGCCTATTATAGAGTTAAATAATTTATTCGGATAAAAATACCTACACACTGCATAATATAGGCGCGCGACACAGTGGCGTAGCGTAGTAGGTGCGGGGGGGGGGGGGCACTTTTAAGGGGGCGGCAAAACCTAAGTAAGGGGTCGGCAAAATTGACGTCCGCCCCGGGCGGCAGACACCCACGCTACGCCACTGGCGCGACAAGAGATTCTGCGCACGTCCGCGTCGCGTTCGTCCGAAATCGACCATTTTGACCAATTGCCAATTTTACATTTAAATGGTTTCTAATTTGCGATATCGTGACTGTGTAAATGATTCATTATCATCAGCACGGCGCCGCGCTCTTGTATTGTACTTCTAAGATAATTAAAAAAAAATAGAAAAGAAGAATTAGAAAATATTGTTTAAAAGAATAATAAGAAAATATTTTTTTTACAACGCAATGTTATAACAATTAATAAAATAAAAAAATTTAAGTAACCCTTAATTGAGGGTGTTTGATATTTTACTGCCGCTAACGCAGACCCAACGCACACAAAGCTTTATCAGCAGGTCTAAAAAGGCCGTTTTGGCAATTCATTTTCAATTCTTGTTATGAATTACTGTATAGATGACAGCGATCGTAAAATGGCCACTTGAATTGCAATTCATAATATGATTTGGATACAATTAATATGCAGAAATTGGCTGAAATGCATTCATTTGACAGATTTACAAGCAGAATTGCTTTAGTGTCAAATAGCAATATTGCGATGATATTGCGCAAGTGGCCGTTTTAGACCCGCAGGTGGCGTGAGTGGTATCAAAAACGGTCAATAAGAATTTTCGATAATTTTGCTGTCACCAGGCTGCGCTTGGTAGCTCGATGGTCTTTGTCGTGTCAAAAAGCTGTCAGATGTCACGAGCGAGCGAGCGAGGTGATGATGTTGAATTATAGCTAAGAACACTCGATTATCTCATCACTATAACTGGATCAAAATCGATTCATCCGTTTGGGAGCTACGATGCCACGGACAGACACACAGACAGACACGTTTAACTCATAGCCCGCTGTTTACGTCGATTAAAAAAAAGTATGACAAATATCCTATACTACTAATATTATAAATGTGAAAGTTTGTGAGGATGTATGGATGGGTGGATATTTGTTACTCCTTCACGGAAAAACTACTGAACGGATTTTGATGAAATTTGGTATCTAAGTAGTTTAGACGCGTAAATACAATATCCCTCGGGATAATCCAGAATTAAAACATAGACACTTTTTATCGAAAAAGTATAAAAAAAAAAACAAAAAATACAGTGTTCCCGAGGGATATTGTATTAACGCGGGCGGAGCCGCGGGCAACAGCTAGTATCGCCATAAGTTTTCATACAAAAGTTACCACATGAGATCAAGTGGAAAGATATAAATTAATGATTTAGAGAAATTGCATTTGCATCATTGTATTGTTACTGCTAAACCTAAGTCCTAAGTCTTAAGCTGTGTAGGGCAGTGGGCACAAAATGTCAGGTTACGAAAGAGGCCAGCCGCAGTATTGGCTCACTAATTTATATCCACGATTGCCGTACTCTCTAGTGTTAAAATATATTACAATAGGCAAGCGGACAGATTTTTTTTTATTGCATAAATGAATAGTACTCTTAAATATGAGTAACTTCTCAGAAGAAACCGTATATCAAAAGTCAATATTTTCAAAGGTACAGCGATTTGTATACAAAATTTCGTGAGTCTTTATACCAAAAAAAATTTTTTTTTTTTGCGAAATTGGTAAACAAAACCTACATCATGAGTTTACTCACATCATATACAAAAACATTCATTATGGTAAGTATGAACTTAAACGCACAAATATCGGAGATATTTACAAATATATTCCTGCGGCCATATACTTCATATACTACTTCATACTACTTCATATACAAGTGACGTCATTTTTAGGTCGACTTTAGTATGGACCGTTTTTAGGAGGCTCGCGAAATTTTTTATACAAATCGCTGTACCTTTGAAAATATTGACTTTTGATATACGGTTTCTTCTGAGAAGTTACTCATATTTAAGAGTACTATTCATTTATGCAATAAAAAAATTTGTCAATATTTTCAAAGGTACAGCGATTTGTATAAAAAATTTCGCGAGCCTCCTAAAAACGGTCCATACTAAAGTCGACCTAAAAATGACGTCACTTGTATATGAAGTAGTATATGAAGTATATGGCCGCAGGAATATATTTGTAAATATCTCCGATATTTGTGCGTTTAAGTTCATACTTACCATAATGAATGTTTTTGTATATGATGTGAGTAAACTCATGATGTAGGTTTTGTTTACCAATTTCGCAAAAAAAAAAAATTTTTTTTGGTATAAAGACTCACGAAATTTTGTATACAAATCGCTGTACCTTTGAAAATATTGACTTTTGATATACGGTTTCTTCTGAGAAGTTACTCATATTTAAGAGTACTATTCATTTATGCAATAAAAAAATTTGTCCGATTGCCTATTGAGAACTAAATGTAGTACAAATCCCATAGTAGTTTCAAAACTGGATGGGCCATGGAGGGTAGAGAGAAGGAGACCGATCGGTACATGCTAAAGCATAGCCCGCCTGTCCCTGAAAATTTGTAGAATTTATAATATATTTTTCAGTCACAAGAGCTTCGTGGCCTAGTGGGTAGACCGTTTGGTTCGCACTCGAGAGAGTGCAGGTTCAAATCCCGGGTTGTGGCGTGTACCAATGAGACTTTTTCAGATCTCAAGTACATTATACGGACGCTTTAACGGTGAAGGAAAACATCGTGAGGAAACCCGCACATAGTTGGCCCCAGACGTATTGACCAGTTCATTCCTCTGGACTAGGCTGACTGTGTTGTGAGAATGCCGTATGTGCTTGGGAAACCATACGACATATAAAAACCAACTGTCCCAGGCACTACAGTATTTCAAGAGTGGTTACTTCGCTCGGAGAATACTGTATAAATCATCCATTAACGTATGTAAAGACCTAAGTTTTCAGTCACCAGCGCTGCCATCGGTAAGCAGTATAACTTTCTTCACGGCATTGGTGGCCCGTTTTTATTGAGACAACTTAGCGATCGCAGCGCCTCACTTATTTTGTCCGTACTTCTGGGCCACTATTTTCTTCAGCAATTTATCCTCTTCTCTAACCTCCACGGGTTGGGCTATGGCCTGTGACGTACATTTGATAGAACAAAGCTTCATACAAGTAAAAGTCGCGCCAAAACGTTATTAATAACATTTAATCGTGAAATCAAGATGGCTTTTGGGGTCATTTAAGTGGGGACAGTTTTTGCCTCGTTATGTCTCGTCTATATTTTAAACGTCTATGATCAAAACGATAGCGAAGTTAGAAACAAATGAAATGTTTGTTAGACTATCAGATTTAGCGACGTAATGTCAATGCTTTATATTATTTTCTTTGTGGTTTGTGTATTTACCAAAGTGCTAAAATAAAATCAGTATTTTTTTTCTTGGGTACCTCCCTGTGGTGTGAGGTTCCTATAACTTCATTCCTATCAGCTTCACTTACCACTTACCACTTACCCTTTGAAGCCCCTTATCCAAATCCCTACCATTACATAGGCTAGGGCTTCCCGATGAAGGAGAACCAGCCTTCGCCACTGGTACCTCCCCTATATGTTAAAAGTGGGGATAATTTCTTTATCATCGTGTGGGATAATCATTAGATAGGTCTTTTAAAAACTGAGAGCTTTTTTTTGTTAAAATTGAACGTATCCCTCCCCTCCCCTCAGTCTAAAAGCTAAACTCAGCGTCTAAAATTATGGTAGTCCATAATATGATGAACTTTGAAGGAAAACTGAACCTCAATAATTCTCGTATTTAAAGCAGAATTCATTTTACTTTGTTTTGAATTGAAGTGTAGCGACATGTTACCGTGAACAGATTTTATGACGTTTGGACCTATCAGAGCGCGTTTCGAGTTGGTTTAACGTTTATAAAAACACCGTTTGAGAGTTTTAGTGTATCGGGACTTGATTGTAATTGTATTACAGATTTTATTTAGAAGAATTGCCCCTTGAGTTCAGGAGATATAGAAATCAAACTTGTAAAATATTAAAAAAAATCATAAATGTGTGAATACGGAACCCTATTCTATACGTATGACATGCATTTGGCCGGTGTTTATAATGTTACTTTGCTTATAACCCCGATTTCTGATAAGCACAATACGTCTCAATAAAGGAGATTGGCTGCCATCTTAAAAAAAATGAAATATACTGTGCTTGATCGCCACATTAGATATTTACGCAAACATTATTTAGACTCATAATGATAAAGGTAATTAATGTATTTAATTATCATTATTAGTTTATATAATAAAATATTCGTTCTACTTTTATTATTCGAAGAAATAGAGCGGTAGTGAAATGGAACATGACTAGAGTTGTATTTTATAAAAAAACGTAAACCTTACTCAATAAATAATAACTTTTTTATTTTAACTTTTAATATTTTAAAGTTTTATTTTTTGTTTACCGAAATAACAATGTCGACAAAATTTCCTACACCAGTTTGTAAACACCTTCCTTTGCTCTACACAAAAATAAAAAAATAAATATTTTCTTGTCCCGTCTAACCTTAAATAATTTAAAGGAAAGCGGAATCTGACTGTACCTATAATTGATTTAAAATGAAATTATGACCATAAAACGAAAATGAAAAAAATATTTCCAAATGAAACTTTAACAAGCTTTTTTCATAAAGTTAACATAAAAAGCTACTACCGTCAACCCTAACCCTCCGATAAGAACTGGCGCAAAACAAGAGACAAAGAGAGACAAGTCCCCAAATAGTTGCTAGTTGAGTAAAACATTAGATTTGTCTAAAATTGTTTAATAGGTTACTATAATATATATGTTACAGCCAAAGTAATAAATCCGGATATTATATATACTATCCAGCCATTATTTATAATGTCTACTCAATTTAGACAAAGTGATAAATGACACAGAATTAATCACATTGACTGGCAATTTTATATAATATCTTCGAAGAATTGGATAAAGTAATAAAAAAGTAAGTACAGGTAAAGATTATAAAATTGTATTTCAATCTGCCTTTATATAATAATAATTATAATGTTTATTATAATTATTATAATAACATTGTCATAGATACAATTTTATTGTGATCTATATAAAGTAATTTAACTTTATGAAATATTTTTTTTATAATAATTTTACCCTTTTTAGGGTTCCGTAATACTTAAGTAACCCTTATAGTTTCACTCTGTCCGTCTGTCTGTCTGTCTGTCTGTCCGCGCCTCTAGCTCCTGTAATTATGAATATAAATTGATGAAATTTTGTGCAGTTATAGATTGTGTATAGATCACAGTTTCGGGATCATAAAAAAATAATAATTTTATATTTTAGGGGTGGCTCTCCATACATGTGAAGTGGGGATGAAAAATATTTTTTCACTCTACCCCATCGTGTGGGGTATCGTAGAATAGGTCTTTTAAAATAAAGGCAAGGTTTCATACGTTACTTTTTTATAAAGTTGACCATTTTCGAGTAATCGGCCTCCAAACTAGTTTGTAAGTTGGTCCCCCCCTAGCATTTTTAAACTATAGGAGATAGAAACTTGCAAATTTTCATGCTGATAGATCATGCTAAAAACTCTTTAGGAAAATTATTGTGATCCAAATCGGACAGTAACTTTTGGAGTAATTAAAAAAAAAGCATATTACGCATTTATAGTTACGGAACCCTCCTTACACATGTCCTGACATGCTCTTGGTAAGGTTTTAGTGATATATGTTAAATTATTAACTAACGTTTTAAATAAACATGCTCTTGTTAAGGTTTTAGTGATATATGTTAAATTATTAACTAACGTTTTAAATAAACATGCTCTTGGTAAGGTTTTAGTGATATATGTTAAATTATTAACTAACGTTTTAAATAAACAATCGAATATATAATTATTGAATACGCGCCAAGCTTCCATTAGGTATTGTATAGTTGTAAAAATAAGATGACGATGATGATTACTGTAAGTTACATAGTGGCATATTATGCTTGTAGTTCTTTGAACTCAGTTCTTAAGTTTGAGTTTGAGTTTGAATCCCGAAATTTTCAAACGCGTATATTTAAAGACTGAGGAGTTCTGATCAAAGCTTATGTGATCATCAGGTCACCACTTTAGTGAAAACGGGACCAATCTCGGATTATAATCCGAGGTTGGTCCCGTTTTCCCGAAACGAAAGTGAAAAGACATGCAGAACTTCCGCGGAAGCGGAAGCAGAAGCAGAGTTTTGTTGCATCACTAAGTTGAATCGTATTTATTACTTTAGCTAACTTTGGCCCGCTATTATGAATAATATCCGGACAAAGTGATTAATTTATCACATTATCTAGACAATATAGTTATTATATATAATGACCAGTCATTATGTATAATAGCTATTTAATCACATTGACTGTAACATATACATACAGTTCAGCTAATCTCTCGGCTAATGAAGGAGATTAGCCGAACGATGTATAACAGTGAAAATTAAAATGTAAAAATTTATTTTCAAACGAAACTTAACAAGATTTTTTCGGAAAGTCAAGAGAAAAAGCTACAGTTTAAATATTGCTAGATAAAAACCTAGATTATCCAAAACAGTCTAAAAAGTATACAAGATGGTATCGATTTAAGCACATGGACATATTATAGACGAGGCATGTTGAGGCAAAAACTCAAGTCTCCACATAAATGGCCCCACTTTTTGAAGTTTTTGAGACCATTTTGACATTTGAAGTACGATAAAAACAAGATGGCTGACATTTGAAGTATAGCAAAAACCAAGATGGCGTAAGTTTTTCTCGTATGAAGATTTATATATCTTATCTATAATAACTTTTATCCTATCCTTAGTTTTGAAATCTTCGTTTAAACACTATATTCCTAAAGAAATATTAGGCCCCAAGATGTTTGTCTGCAATTGTTTTTATTTTTAATCTATCCCGCTATTATCCCGGTTAAATATGTTCACAATATCCTAATTTTACAAATTATTTCAAAACTAGAAAATATCTTCATTAAACCAGAAAAAGTTACGCCATCTTGGTTTCAGAAAATGAACAAGAAATGAAAAGAATACAGACTGGATTATACTGCGGAAAACAAATGTCAAAATCTCAAGATGAGAAAATGAGAAATATCAAATCTTGACTGCGCCAAACAACCCCAAATATTGGGCAGTTTAAGTGGTCGTTGGGCAGTTTAACTTTTTACCTCGACATGCCTCGTCCATAATATAGGTCTATGAATTCTGTCCCATTGATACATTTATCCCGGTGCAGCCGTATGTTGCAACCGTACGGCACAGTGGGGCTACTCTATATAACGGCGGTCTGCTCACCAAACGGCCAGAGTGCACTGTGTAGTGGTATTAGTGTTACAGGGATCATGAAAACTTTTGTAAGTTTTAGAGCTTTTTCGCTTAAAATTTAAGTTTGCGGGTTGTCGAAAATGTTTTCTTTTTTTGGGGCAAGTATCCGAACGTTGTGTCAAACGCGTTAATTTAAAAAAATGTTCGATGTTATAAAAATAAAATATTTTTACATAATGTTACATACGTAATTAATTACTTTATAACAAAACTTACTTTAATTTTACTTCATAATAATCATTTTACATTTTTCAATACCTAGTTTATTCAGTAAACCCGAAGTACCAAGCACGCAAAAGTGACATAAAAATTAAGATGGCGACATCCGTTTCCGACCCTCGAGAAGTTCGGTGTGATTTCAGAATATCGTCTATGTTGCTGGTAACAGTAATTTCAACAGTTAGCACAATGCAGTACCGAGCCCTTTTCCGTTATTTGTGTGTTCTGGTCTAAAGTCTAAACATTTTAGTAACGATCTTATTACTATCGACCTATAAAATAATTTGGATAATAGTTAAGGTAGTCAAAAAAGTTATCAAATCAAAAATAAAAATAAAATATTCGTGCCTGCACTTTGCACGTAAGTAATTTACATAAAACTGAAAACATTTGTAGACTAAGGAAATAAACCCTTTTTATTAGTATTGACTACGCTGTCTGTCTGTCACCAGGCTATATCTCATAAATACGTATTTAAGTGGGCCGTTTGGTCGGGACTCTGCGAGTGTCCAACTCGCACTAGGCTGTTTTTAGGGTTCCGTAGCCAAATGGCAAAAAACGTAACCCTTATCGATTTGTCACGTCTGTCTGTCTGTCCGTCCGTATGTCACAGCCACTTTTTTCCGAAACTATTATAACTATACTGTTGAAACTGTGATGTATTCTGTGAACCGCATTAAGATTTTCACACAAAAATAGAAAAAAAATACAATAAATTTTGGGGGCTCCCCATACTTAGAACTGAAACTCAAAATTTTTTTTTTCGTCAAACCCATACGTGTGGGGTATCTATGGATAGGTCTTCAAAAATGATATTGAGGTTTCTGATATCATTTTTTTTTCTTCTAAACTGAATAGTTTGCGTGAGAGACACTTCCAAGTGGTAAAATGTGTGTCCACCCCTTTTTTTCTAAAATAAGAGAATGATAATACTAAAAAAATATATGATGTACATTACCATGCAAACTTCCACCGAAAATTGGTTTGAACGAGATCCAGTAAGTAGTTTTTTAATACGTCATAAATCGTAAACCGTAATTTATCTTTCATTCAATCAAGTCATATATAAAAATAAAAGATTTAATTTCATAAACATAAACCTTATGCATAAACCGTGAACCATTATTTTTATTACAAGTTTGTACGGAACCCTCGGTGCGTGAGTCCGACTCGCACTTGGCCTTTTTTTTTTAATCTTTGCATCAACTAATTCATCAATTTTACTTTTTGTAAGAAATATAGATTATTGATATATCATGATGGTTACGACAAGTAACACCAGGAAACCGTCACAAGTGAGCAAACACGAGGAGGGTACCATTTTGTACAATTTAGTAAATTGCTCAAGCAACGCGTATTGTGTAAAAGATCCACCCGTATTGTATCACCGAGGTGTTTCGCCTCATATATTATATGATATTATATTATATATACCATTTAGTAAATTGCTCAAGCAACGCGTATTGTGTAAAAGATCCACCCATATTGTATCACTGAGGTGTTTCGCCTCATATGATATAATTATTATATAGTATATTAGAATTAAATAGTAAAATCTGGACTTAGGTTGGAGTGCAAAATGGTTCTATTTCAGAAAAATCGGCCGGCCGCAGTGGATTTTAGGTGTATATTAGTAGGTGTTGTAGATGTAGATATTGAATGTAGTTGATGGTGTAGCTGTAGATGTATTGGTGTTATTTATTTATTCAAGTTCATAATCTGTAGATGTTGGTGTAGGTGTAAATGTAGGTGTAGATGTAGGTGTAGCTATAGGTATAGGTTGTAGCTGCAGACGTGTAGTTATTTATTTATTCCAGTTTATAGGCGTGTGATTTTTTAATATTTTTTATGGGCACAAAATACTTTGAAGGCACGTAAAGTGAAAAAAAAATACCAATTTATTAATAGTGTGGTGGAGTGGTGAAACCAAGACTCCACTGGTCATTACTACATGCACTACGCACTGTCGGAAGACACCGAAGTCGTATCTGTGTTGTCCGCCCCAGAAAGGGGAGAAGGACTTAGGGACAAATAGAAAGAGAATAAATAACTTGCAGGGAATCAAGAATTGCGCACCCGAATGCGAATTGCGCTCGGTGCGCATTCCCATGCTTCGGCCCATATAACCATGATCGGTTGATGGGGCCATGGGTTAGTGGAGGGATTTGGTCCTAACTACAGCATCCACATAGAAAATAATCATGTTCCAGTAATTACCATACTGTCCGACAGTGGCGAAGGCTGCTTCTCCTTCATAGGGAAGCCGGAGCCTGTATAATAGGTAGGGATTTCTATGAAGGTTTGCAAAAGGTAAGTGACAAGGGAAGCCGATAGGAATGGAGTTATAGGAACCCTTCGCCACTGCTGTCCGATTACACTAAGGTTTAAGTAATAAAGAAAATAACCTTTTTTGTAAACTTATGGTCCAATTTCGCTCAGAATAGTTTTCCTAAAAAATATCTTGTTTAGCATGACCATTATAAGCTTTTACTCGAAACTGGTTATCTTTATAAAAATGTCATGTATAAAACATCACCTTTATTTAAATTTTAAAAAACCTATTCGACGATAACTCACAGGATTGGGTAAAATGAAAAAAAAATCCCACTTCACACCTTTGGGAGCCACCTCTAAAACATAATTATTATTATTTTTGGTGCTAAAAGTAAAATCTATAAATATACTAAATTTCATTAATTTATATTCATAATTACAGAAAAAGTAAGGACGCGGACAGACATACTGACAGACGGATCGACAGAGCGAAACTATAAGGGTTCCTTGTAGTACTAAGGAACCTTAAAAAACACGTACCTAGAGATAGCTCTAGCTCCGTTTGAATTTTAAGAAAAATTCGTATGTCATAAAGAGGAATTACTTAGACTTTACTTTTGTTAGTCTCCGCTATACAAGTATATAGGACAATAAATTATTACGTTACAAATAAACAAACTTACATAACTTCAGCATAATGCATTTTTCATACGCACAAACTTATCAACCTCCAAACGGAATACAAATTGATTTCCGGCTTATTAACAATATCGACAGTCATCCAAATGGAGTCATAACGAAAACGAAAGCAAAACAATAACATACATCATTCATCAACCTCCAAAACATGTCCAAAACTGACCACATTAGCAGTTGCGGCAGGTGCCATTGAGTCATAGGAGTCGCAGCACGTAGCAAGTAAAAGTCTATACAGATGGTGTCACACGAAAAACAATAATAATGTTTCAAGCATGGCAAAAGCCTTGGGCGTCCGTGGCCCAATAAAACCGCTAAAGTTACATGACGGTGGATATATCACAGTAAAATTGTAAAAATCGTTACATTGTAATATAACTAGTGAAATTGTAAAATTTTGATAGACTTCGGACGTGAATATGCTGCCTATAATTTATTTAACACATTATTTTTTGTTAGATTATAAGTATATAGTTATTAGTTATGAATCTTTCGACTTATTTTTACAATCTCGTCAGTCGGTTTTTACAATTTTACGGTGACATACTATCAGGGTTCTAATTATTACAATGATATCATTATATCATTGTAATACAAATAAATTACGACACCGTTCAACCTGCTTTTGAACTAGATTCCCTGATCATGCCAGTAAAATTCTATTAAAAGCGATCGTACAATAACAAAAAACTCTTTAAATTCCAGGTCGCAATACTGTTCGTGACTGCGTCGGTTCTGGCAGAACCGTCCAAGGTCATACAGAAGCGAAGCGGACTCGTCGGCCATTATGGAGGCCTTCTATCCCATGGCTATGGTGTCGGCCCTGCCATAGGCCACGCCATAGGCCCTTCCATAGGCCACGCCATAGGTCCTGCGTATGGCGGCTTGGGTTATAGCGGAGTTGGCGTCAGCGGCCTGGGACTGTTGTCTGGCACAATTATTGGCGCGGACGTCCACACTACAGTCACCAAGCATGTTGGAGTGCCCGTGCCAGCACCTTACCCTGTGGCTGTGGACAGACCAGTACCCGTGCCATATAAGGTAAGTGTCTTTTCGAATTTCGGAACCAAATGGTGCCTAATATAAAATTGGGCTGATGCCAAATACAGATGTATTCTACAGACCAGGAGTGAATTGTTCTCCATCAAAGGGAAGCACTAAGCTAAAGATGTGATATCAGTTGCAGAGCTTACTTTAATACGGTCTATCTTTTGTACCTCGTACCTATGTGTCACAGTAATTGTAAAAACTGTTAGATAAAATAGATTGTAATAAAACCAGCGAGATTATAAAAATCTTGAAATATTATTTGCTTTATATATTTTATGATGTAACTAATGTAAAAAACTTTAATAATGTGTTAAATTATAAACAGAATATTCGGATCCACAGTCATTCAATTTTCACAATTTCACTAATTATATTACAATCTAACGGTTTTTACAATTTTACGGTGACATATTATGCATACGTCGCTACTACGAGTACTACATACATTTTGTTAATATTTCCTTTTTGTCTGTATCTATTTGCTGATTTAAAGGACTTCTTATTATCAGCTCAAGTTAGAGACCTACTTTATTCCTGGATAATATTTCCTACAATTCTGTCAAGAAAGTTTCTTGGAAATCAAGCTATAGCCAAACAACATGGCAAAGTATGCGCGATGACTGATGAGTAGTGAGTGGTGACGCTATATTATTGTAACTATAAGCAGTGAACATCATATTACTTACAGTATACTATAACTGTGGGAGAGCCACGCTTCGGCAGGAATGGGCCGGCTCGACCGGATAAATACCACGACCTCACAGAAAACTGGCGTGAAATAACGCTTGCGTTGTGTTTCGCCGAGTGAGTGAGGTTACCGGAGGCCCAAGGGGGATTGGGAATTTGAAGGACCAGGAACGCAAGTCGCAACACCAGAGGAGTTACAAGTACAACTCCTCTGGTGTTGCGAGTGTCCATGGGCGGCGGTAATCGCTTACCATCAGGCGATCCGTCTGCTCGTTCATTTCATTAAAAAAAAAAACTCGTATGTAAGGAAAACATTTCTCATGCAGGTCGCAGTGCCAGTACCCGTAGACCGTCCGTACGCCGTGCCAGTGCCCAGGCCGTACCCCGTGGCAGTGGAGCGGCACGTGGCAGTGCCAGTGGACAGGCCCGTACCAGTGCCCGTGCCACATGCCGTGCCAGTGCCAATTGTTAAACAGGTAATTCGCAGTGCCAGTACCCGTAAACCGTCCGTACGCCGTGCCAATGCCCGTGCCGCATGCCGTGCCAGTGCCGGTTCTTAAACAGGTAATTCGCAGTGCCAGTAACGGTAGACTGTGCATTCGTCATTCAATGCCCAGGCAGTGGCAGTGGCAGTGGCAGTGGAGCGGCACGTGGCGGCGCCAGTGGACAGGCCCGTGCCAGTGCCCGTGCCGCATGCCGTACCAGTGCCAACGCAGTGTGTACTTTAAATCATTGTTTTTAATAATTAAGGGGATGCCAACAACAGGTAATTTTCCCTACTTCTTTTAGAGAGGAAAATGTTTGCACAATACCATAAGGCTTTTTTAAATGTGATTTTAATTTAAAGTTTTAATACAGTCAATCAGGGTAACTTTGAATCATCATCGACATATTTTTTAATCAAACTTTTACTATGTTAAGAATTAGTCAAAAGAGTTTAGTTAATCTGTGCTCTCAGGTTGGTTTTCATGCTATAAAGTTATAAAACGTCTTTAAAAATGACTAATTATATTAAAAACTGGCAATTTTGTCGTGTGTCAAAGTTACCACCTAACTTGGGTAACTTTGACACAAACTAACTTTTAATTAATTTACAGCTTCAGAGTGACAATAATTTATGTTTTTATTAAATATTGATGCAGTGGGGTCATAGACAAGTCAAAAAAACCATAAAATTATTACATTTAAATATGTTTTTATATACCTTGATAGCAGCAAAGTTAACGAGATTTTTAAACAAAGTTTTGCACTGATTTTTACCCATTATGTTGCGCGCGGTTAAAAACAAAAGTTTTTGGTATTATCTTCTCTTGACAGCTGCTTTTTTTTAGATTTCGTTTACGAAGTATGTTACGTACACGAATTGTTATTAAATTTTAAGCGCCAATTGTTTCCCACATAAAACAATAGAAAAGAATTTTGTGAACAAACTGTCAAAGTTACCCTCGTGATTCAAAGTTACCCTGAATGACCGTAATGGTTTCATAATATTTATTAGGTATGTTCTTTTTTTAAAACAATATTATTATTGCACTAATCTTACACAACATCAAATTCCAGGTTGGAGTACCCGTGCCCCAGCCCTACCCGGTGCCAGTGGCGAAGCCAGTAGCTGTCCCAGTGCCGCAACCTTACGCCGTGCCAGTGGGCAAGTCGCTGTACGGACCCAGCATAATTTCTGGCTACCACGGTGGTTACGGCCACGGGTACGGCCTCGGACTTCACGGCTTAGCATCGAAGCACGGCTGGTAAATTTTAAAAAAACATTCAGTTTGAACTTCGAACGAGAGTTGACGTTTGATTTTTTTATATTTCAATGAGTAAGTATATGCAAAGACTTAAGCCGTAATGTCAAACTGAATGTGACCAAAAGGCATTTTCGAATGAGGCTTTATAGTCACGATATTTTGTGATTTAGAATAAGTTTATTTTAAGGCTGAGCATGTATGACTCCATAATATTCTTTTTTCTACCAAGGGCTACGCTAGCGCCCTCTATTTAGTCAAAAATTTTGGCTGAAATCAGCGCCTGACTAAATAGTAACAGCGTCAAATGGCTTAATAAAATAATTGCCGTTTAAGTTTTTAAGGACATTAGAACTTAAATTTTTTGTGTATAAAATGTAATACTATGGTACCTGAAAAGATATTTACATAAACTTTTAGAAAGTTTTTACGAAACATAATATATATTTTTTTCTTTTGATCTCTCAATCGATGTTTACATGTGTTTGAACTTTTGTAAATATTTTTCTGTTTAGATTAAGTTGAATATAAGTTTATTTCGACCGCAGTCGACTAAATACTATGGATTTTTTTAAAATAAAATGGGTATGTATTATACTTACTCTTGTATTTATTTTCTACCTTTTCGCACGTATACTTGCATAAAATTGGTCAAGTGATCATAATATCTGGGGGCACGGCAGTGCCCCCGCCAAGTCGAGCGCGAAGCAAACACTGCCGTACCATCCTTTACTGGAACCATTTCGCCGCATTTTCAGGCCCCTATTTGAGAACCTCTGGATAAGACCAGAACGCAGAAATTTTCGTCATCCAGTAAGCTATAATCACATACTTAAAATCCAAAATTTCAAGTCTGTAGGTCATTGAGTTCCGAAGTTAAGCGAAAGCAAAGTTTCGCATTTATGACACTCACTCACTCACTCACTCACTCACTTATACACTCACTCATGATCATCAAAATAGAACTAGTACTTCCCATAAACTCAGAGAGCTGAAATTTGGTACAGAGTTAGGGTTTAATGGCCACATAAAGGGAAAACTATAAAAACTAGGATAATTGATCTGGGGGCACGGCAGTGCCCCCGCCAAGTCGGGCGCGAAGCAAACACTGCCGTACCATTCTTTACTGGAACCATTTCGCCGCATTTTCAGGCCCCTATTTGAGAACCTCTGGATAAGACCAGAACGTCGATCTGGGGGCACGGCAGTGCCCCCGCCAAGTCGAGCGCGAAGCAAACACTGCCAAACCATTCTTTACTGGAACCATTTCGCCGCATTTTCAGGCCCCTATTTGAGAACCTCTGGATAAGACCAGAACGTCGATCTGGGGGCACTGCAGTGCCCCCACCAAGTCGAGCGCGAAGCAAACACTGCCGTACCATTATTTACTGGAACCATTTCGCCGCATTTTCAGGCCCCTATTTGAGAACCTCTGGATAAGACCAGAACGTTGATCTGGGGGCACGGCAGTGGCCCCGCCAAGTCGAGCGCGAAGCAAACACTGTCGTACCATTCTTTACTGGAACCATTTCGCCGCATTTTCAGGTCCATATTTGAGAACCTCTGGATAAGACCAGAACGTCGATCTGGGGGCACTGCAGTGCCCCCGCCGCCAAGTCGAGTGCGAAGCAAACACTGCCGTACCATTATTTACTGGAACCATTTCGACGCATTTTCAGGCCCCTATTTGAGAACCTCTGGATAAGACCAGAACGTCGATCTGGGGGCACGGCAGTGCCCCCGCCAAGTCAAGCGCGAAGCAAACACTGTCGTACCATTCTTTACTGGAACCATTTCGCCGCATTTTCAGGCCCCTATTTGCGAACCTCTGGATAAGACCAGAACGTTGATCCGGGGACACGGCAGTGCCCCCGTCAAGTCGAGCGCGAAGCAAACACTGTCGTACCATTCTTTACTGGAACCATTTCGCCGCATTTTCAGGCCCCTATTTGAGGAGCTCTGGATAAGACCAGAACGCAGAAATTTTCGTCATCTAGTAAGCTATAATCACATACTTAAAATCCAAAATTTTAAGTCTGTAGGTCATTTAGTTCCGAAGTTAAGCGAAAGCAAAGTTTTGAATTTATGACACTCACTCACTCAGTCACTCACTCATGATCATCAGAATAGAACTAGTACTTCTCATGAACTCAGAGAGCTGAAATTTGGTACAGAGTTAGGGTTTAATGGCCACATAAAGGGAAAACTATAAAATCTAGGATAATCGAACATCTGGAGTACCTGGTGACCCTGATTAGAAAACACAAGAGCCCAACCAAACTATTAGAGATCGACATACCGCCTTTACAAAAAATATTCAACATGGTGGTGGGCCGCTTCATTTGATGTCAAAAATCGAAGGTCTGAAGTATCTGATGAAGAATCCTCAGCTGGTTTCAGCTGATTAGAGATATGGTAATGCGGGGGGCATTCTACTATTGGTACATAAAAAAATCGACTGTCATTTCAAAAACCTAGCGAAGTGGGACACATCTTCTAATTTAATCTAGTCCGTAGCATTCCACTGCTGGGCGAATGCCTCCTTTTCTGCTTTTGATACGCATATAAATAAAATTAAAGGAAAACTCTGGATAAGACTAGACTGGCTTTTATACTTATATTTACAAGTTTACAAGAAGAAATAGTCGAACGATTAACTTTATTGTACTCGATCATTACACAAATTAAATAAACAAATTACACTGAAATCTAGTAAAATAAATCAATATGCCCACGTTTCTACAAAAAGAAGTGAAATCCCACCAAAAACATTCTGTAAAAAACTAGCCAAGTCTCGATAGAGCTGCTTGTTTATCTCTAAAAAGTAGTGAAATCTAGACAAAGTCGTGCCAAGTCTAAGGTTCCTTACTGCGATTTCTTTATTATTATAGTTAATGTTGTGTGACTTGGCCGTTGAACATTCTTTATACGTTACAAGTGGGTACAAGTCAAATTTGTTTACACGTAATGTATATCTGTTGTAACTACCTATGTTTGTTAAGCGAGATAATAGCCCATACTCGTATTGGTAATTGGACGCTAGTGAGTAGTGTCTCATTTTAGGCTGTTGTTGATTGTAGAACACATGTATTGGAGCAATGGTGTCATGGAGCCCCTTTTGTACCATTGTGTACCCTTCAACGGCCAAGTCACACAACATTAACTATAATAATAAAGAAATCGCAGTAAGGAACCTTAGACTTGGCACGACTTTGTCTAGATTTCACTACTTTTTAGAGATAAACAAGCAGCTCTATCGAGACTTGGCTAGTTTTTTACAGAATGTTTTTGGTGGGATAAATATTATAGACTTCATTTGCCGTCTTCCACGGTTACTTACAGTTTTCCTATGCTAAAAGAAAAAAATATACTTATATGAATATAATATATATCGTTAAATTACAACGACTCCATTAGTCAAGATGCATTCGATAATTTCAACGGGGAACTTCGAAATCAAATATGTGTGGGTTTTAACTTAAGTCATCGTTAAGTGACATGTCGCTTACGATGCAATAATTTAAATGTCAAATCCCATACATTTTGTTTTCTAAGTTCGCCGTCGAAATTATCGAATGCATTTTGACTAGAGGCCCAGTGCACTTAAAACTAGCGCCTTTGTTTGTAAGTACTGAGATTTTGCGATACGTAGAACCTTAGGAACTAACTGTTAATTGTGTGTCATTACTAACCTTATTAAAATGCACATTACAAATTTTTGATACCAAATAAAGTACTCGATTACTTACTTTCTGCCTATTAATAAAACAATTTTTCTTAATTTGTTTTATTAATAGGCAGAAAGTAAGTAAGTTCATAGCTGCAATTAAAATATTGCATAAGCTTCGATCTCCTCGAAATGTGTAATTTTTAGCCATTACATATTTCCATATTTTTAGCCAATTGTAAGCCAAAAGTAAGGATAATTTTGTATGTATGTATATAATTTTTGTTCTATCTTAGCGCCTAAACTACTGATCCAATTTAATGAAAGTGGTGTCAATAGACTCATCATAATGGCTCGGGTAACACTACATATATAATTTGTGAAGTCGGGTTATAGTTTTACCTCCTTCCTAATAATAGTAGATTATGCACCAAGGGAATAAAGCAGTGTCTTACGTCACGGGCAGCATATTGGACCCTGAGCGTAACGAGGAACTCTAGAGTTAACTCCCGAGCGTAGCGAAGGAGTTAATACTTAACTCCCGAGCGAAGCGAGGGAGTTATGTAGAGTCCTGAGTGAAGCGAGGGGTTCAAGCTGCCCAAGACGAAGACAGGCTTCTAATAGATATAGTATTCCTAATAGATACGTATCTATCATAGAGTTTTTCAATAATAATATGGTATTGCGGCGAGTTTATTCGAAAATCGAACTGGCCACCTATAATTTTAACATTCTCACGTGTCAAAATCGTCAGTCACAAGTTCCTGAATCTTTAAGTACTGCTCAAATAAACTCCACCACAACTTCCATAAATGTTCCTAACAAAAATATTACTCTGTCCCTCCATAACTGGACAAATGTGTCCAATATCAATATTAACTTTTAACAAAATAAATGTTTTATTTATGTAGCCCTGGGTTTTTATTGCCTCGCAGTAGGTATGAAAAGTAGAGTATTGCACTTCTGGGATAAAGCCTGTCTTCGTCTTGGGCAGCTTGAACCCCTCGCTTCACTCAGGACTCTACTGAATAACTCCCTCGCTTCGCTCGGGAGTTAACTCTACAGTCCCTCGTTACGCTCAGGGTCCAATATGCTGTCCGTGACGTAAGACACTGCTTTATCCCCTTGGTAGATAATCTACTATTACACAATGGATATACATAATACAATAAAAGCGACTTTTCATACATGTCAGACAAGGACAAACATTGCATAGCATATCCATTGTGTTAATATATATTTTTAGTAGGGGCACAATCAATTAATTTTTGTTCTACTCATATGACCAGCTTTTGCCTTGATATTTTATCAAGGCAAAAGCTGGTCATCTAAAATCTACTATGTAATACGTATCTGCAAATGTGTTATAATATGTTATAGTAACCCAGCTGATTAGCGATTAACCTCACGTAACGAACGGATAGCCAACCTGTTGGAAAGTGGTCTCACCACAGATGGCACAGGACTGACATAATGTGCCCTATATTAGTATGATGTAATATTATATTATGGAGAACCTTCGACGAGACACGTAACCACATGGGGTTTGCAGTTTCCACACATGAGCTCAGAGTTTAGATCGAGGGGTTTTGCCTTTATAAAAACTCATGTTATCTTTTTATCCGGCTGCCAAGAAGGGTCTTCTTTTTGCGGGTATATCTTGTATGTATGTTTGTTTTTTTTTTTAATTACTCCCACGTTTTTATACCACCATTTACAAGTATAGTTACCAACTATGGAGGGTATATATAAAGGAGAACTGTCTCTATATATTATGTCAAAAGTGTACGCTGAAATGCGATAAATTAGTGTGGCGCCACAGTCGCCAGAGGGACGACCTCTCTGGCTCAAGGCTTGAGAAGGAACAAAAAATAGTATTGGTACCTACTTACAGTTGGCCGGAAAAAAGTTACGGATTGAGAATTCTCATAATATTTTATATTTATAGATTCGCGTCCACTTGTACAATGGGAAAACTTATATTTATCAAATATTTAACAAAATATGATACCAACTGCTATTCATAATATATCTGTTTAATGAAATCTGATGAACCATGGAATGAATACGGTCATTCAGGGTAACTTTGAATCACGAGGGTAACTTTGACAGTTTGTTCACAAAATTCTTTTCTATTGTTTTATGTGGGAAATAATTGGCGCTTAAAATTTAATAACAATTCGTGTACGTAACATACTTCGTAAACGAAATCTAAAAAAAAAGCAGCTGTCAAGAGAAGATAATACCAAAAACTTTTGTTTTTAACCGCGCGCAACATAATGGGTAAAAATCAGTGCAAAACTTTGTTTCAAAATCTCGTTAACTTTGCTGCTATCAAGGTATATAAAAACATATTTAAATGTAATAACTTTATGGTTTTTTTGACTTGTCTATGACCCCACTGCATCAATATTTAATAAAAACATAAATTATTGTCACTCTGAAGCTGTAAATTAATTAAAAGTTAGTTTGTGTCAAAGTTACCCAAGTTAGGTGGTAACTTTGACACACGACAAAATTGCCAGTTTTTAATATAATTAGTCATTTTTAAAGACGTTTTATAACTTTATAGCATGAAAACCAACCTGAGAGCACAGATTAACTAAACTCTTTTGACTAATTCTTAACATAGTAAAAGTTTGATTAAAAAATATGTCGATGATGATTCAAAGTTACCCTGATTGACTGTAACACATAGATTAAATCTATTTATCATTCCATGGTTCTTTCCATACCTACCCACTGCCGCTGCTAGCGCCTCTCGTGGACGATTTTTTAACTACTATTTACTGCGTACAGTACAGTAACCCTTCATATTACCAACAGACCGTATCACTTATATTAGTTCCAGTATCTACACATAGATGGCGCTTTTAAAATAAAATTAAGTTTGGGCCTACATAATGAAATCTCTCCGACCGGAAAAAACAGTGCTGGGAATAGAACTCTAATACAATAAAGTTGAAAATCGAACACACGGCAAGATACGGCAGCAATTTAAATTCTCGACGCTCGTATGTTCTATTTTCAGCTCTATTTGTATTAGCGCAGAGTACTATTTTCAGCTTGGTTTTTTCCGGATAATGTTGTCCAACTTCCGAGACTTAAGGCGAGGACCAAGCTCAAAAATAAAACGATTTGCTCTTTCCTCAATTTTTTCGCACTTAATTACATTTTGCCGCAATAAAAAGTAGCCTATGTGCTTCCCCGTGGTCTATTCTATATCTGTGCCTATTTCATTCAAATCCAGTAGTTTCTGAGCCTATTCAATGCAAGCAAACAAACAAACAAGCAAACCTTTCTTCTTTATTATTATAGTATAGACAACGTTTTTTACTTTAACTTTGTTATATTATATAGCAGTTATATTATATAATTTGCCCTCAAAGTTCAGCACATGGACTACCGTCATGAATTTTTTCAGATTTTTCGAGCATGATGTTCTTTTAGAGAGGGCGAGACATATATTAATAAAAATTGACTATCTCGTAGACGGACACCTAAAAATCATATTAGCAGCAACCTTTTAATATTTTTACAAGACCTGTCTAATGATACTATGGGGTATACGCGAGAGAAAAAAGGAGGGAAGGGGAGGTAGCAAAAAAAAAAACATTTTTCGTGACTTTATTTTAGCACTTGTTGGCGTATTTAATACACATATCCATCCAAAGTTTCATCTTTCTAACACAAAGCCGAAGACGGACGGACATAACGAAACCATAAGAGTTCCGAGATGTGAGCTACCGAAACCTAAAAACTTGTAAGACCTAAGGAACTCTAAGCCCCACACAGTGGCGTAGCGTAGTAGGGGCGGGGGGGGGGGGGGCACTTTTAAGGGGACGGCAAAACCTAAGTAAGGGGGCGGCAAAATTGACGTCCGCCCCGGGCGGCAGACACGCACGCTACGCCACTGGCCCCACATATAATGGAGTATGGACAATTGATTGCCCGCTATCGGACAATCTGCGGCGGCCCGTCACGTAACCGTCACGTACGTCACCTACTAGGGTAACTGCTGAATCAATACCCCTACATATTTAACCACCCTCGACCACACGACCTACTAACAATACGTCATACAATATTACATACGATTTATATAGACAGACTAGCTTTTACTTTGACTTCGTCCGTTGTCGTTCGTGGACACTCACTATAATACCCCCGTGGGTTATGTATTTTGAAAACATTTTAAACGGATTTCTAGTTTCTACGGCCTAATAAACTATCTGCGTAACAGTAACAGCATCCGTGGTCTAGTGGTTAGAGCTTGGCTCTCGACTCGGAGGTCGTGGGTTCGATTTCCGCTTGGAACAACAAAAAATATTGTTTCCAAGTTTGGTTAGGACAGTGCAGGCTGATCACCTGATTGTCTGACAAGAAAGATGTTCCATACGTCGGATGGGCATGTAAAAAAGTCGGATCTGCGCCTGATCTCTCGCGCACACACTTGGGCACTATAAAATTACTCCTGCGTAGCTGGCCTGGTTTCAATGAAACCGGCTACCGTCACCGAAATCGGTGTGGGGGGAGTTAAACTATCTGCGTGCAAAAATTCAACGCCATCCATTCAGTTGTTGATAACTCACTATACAAACTTTGGACACCCATTTCACTACTTTAGGGGACGAATTATAAAAAACTCTATGTTTCTAACTCAATATTTTTTATTTATTGCCTCGGATATTATATTTCACGGAAATCGGGAGAGACTTTAAATATTTTTCATGCATATTTTCAACCCCCTTTTTTATAACCTCAGAGGGTAAATTCCAAAAAACTCCGAAACAGTTATTTAATGTTTATATTATAGTTTTAAAGAGTTTTCATAGAAACTTTCAACTCCTATTTTACCGCTTTAAAGATGATCTTTTTCGTGTGTCTACATTGTAAATTAAAGCTACTGTCTAAATTTCACATTTCTACCATTAGGGGTTACGGCTGTGCGTGGTTCTATATTAGGTCAGTGTGGACATCTCCTTTTATATACATTTATATAGATTTTAAAATCTATATAAATGTATATAAAAGGAGATGTCCACACTGATGTCATAACAATATTGTTTACGTAGGGTGACAATACGTTATATTCGATGGATAGACACGTCAGCATAATTACTACTTCCACTAGTCCAGCATCATGACTTACGAGAGGTCCCCGAGATAACATATTAAATTACTAGCTGTTGTCCGCGGCTCCACCCGCGTAAATATAGTATCCCTCGGGAACACGGTATTTTATCGGGATAAAATGTAGCCCATGTTTTAATCCAGAGCCTAAACTTAGTAGTTTAGGCTGACTTTAGACCACGGATTTCGATGAAATTTGGTATGGTAGTCCAATAATCAAATTTCATCGAATTCCGTTCAGTAGTTTTTGCGTGAAGGAGTAACAAACATCCAACCGTACACCCATCCATACATACATCCATCCATCCATCCATCCATCCATCCAT
The DNA here is from genome assembly GCA_905404095.1 of Glaucopsyche alexis. NCBI lineage: Eukaryota > Metazoa > Arthropoda > Insecta > Lepidoptera > Lycaenidae > Glaucopsyche > Glaucopsyche alexis. Next base: position 3,633,461 of record FR990060.1, read on the forward strand.
CATCCTCACAAACTTTCACATTTATAATATTAGTAGGATTAATGAAGAGACAGTGTGTCATTTACATTCCTATAAAATGGTCCTCTGCGGTTATCGTTTATTAAAAATTAAAGTCGGACCTGCGCCTGATTTCAGCAGTCGTTTCGGTTATCCGTCCCACTGGATTACGAGAATAAATGAAGGGAGAGTGGGTACTCTTGTGTATTGCGCACATACAGGCATTTTACATTAGCTCCTGCGGCAGGAACCCTGCGTATTTTACTTAACTTTTTTATTTCGAACTTTAAAAAATAAATCTGTCTAAAAGTCCTTACATAAGTAGTAGATCATATTTTGAACAACTTTATTATATTTTACCCCTATTATCTCTCTTATACTCGTAATATGCGCCTGCATATTACGAGTAAAAGCAATGCTTACTGTTACTGAGCTATGGATAGTCCTTTATTAATTCCAAGACACAACCTTTTATTTTGCATTAGACAAATAAGGCTCTATTACTACTCATTAAATCATGCCTTTTTTAATCCGTTCAATATTCATTAAAGAAAAAAGTGTGCATATTTAGTAATATGGGTGAGCCAGATTTACTAGCGGTAGCCATTTTGGTGTCGTGTCAGTATGTACATCCGGTCCTGTTCTATAATAGATATTAGTAGGTTATCTTGCTTTATACTTTGTTTTAATTGTAGTTTTTATTACCTAATAAGCTGTTCCTCCCAACATTTGTTAAAAAAAATATCATTCTTCCGAAAACTTTAAGTTCAAACACTTAGGTACTTACATCAATATTTATTAATAACATACTTAAATTTTGCCACTATTTGAAAGATATGTTTATTTCTTGTAGAATTTCAGAAATATTTTACAGCAACAACAGAATATTATTTAGGTAAATAAAGTATTTTAAGTTAAAAAAGCAACATAAATAAATATAGAACTTAAATAAGATATAAATACTCTGATGTTGACATTTTTCATACCTAACATCATGCAAGTTCTTAAAGGGATATGACTAATAAAATTATAAACCCATTTAAATTAGACTTACCTTAATATTAATTAATCTACAATTAATACATACTTTTTGTTTCAATTAGGCGCGAAAGCACATTCTTTTTTTTTAAACCAAATACGTCAATAATCAAGACATATCCTTTTTAATAATCAACTTTTTAATTTGGGCAAGGAATGTATGTTCAGTCTACCATCAATTAATATATTTATGGCGATAAATACTATTTCAATCATCTAGGTCTCGAAGAACGAAGTCTAGCATGTAGGCTATTAATTTTTTCTCCTAGAAAATGTTGCACACGCCGAAGTAATTTATATTGAATCATGACTTTTTGTTTTAGTCCATACATCGATTAAAAAAGTTTCTTTACATTATTGTAATCGCACTATGCAAATGGTACAAATGTCGAAATAGACCAATAACGCTTAAGCCGTGTTAACCTTAACAATTTGTTAACAATAGTAAGCCATTTTGACATATGTATCTAGAAGCATAGATATAATATTATGTAGTTAATAATCTGTAGGACATTACATATTATATCTACCACAAAACCAGGTTGCTAATGGCCCATGACAATCTTCGTTTTTCTGTGGAATTAACGGACGATGTATGAAAAACGACGAATGCTTAAAGCTATTGAGATTAAAAAATAGGATACGAAAAATTCAAATAAAACAACAGCAGACGTAGAATAAGCCCTTGGGGCACTCCAACTTTCATTATCTACCAATTCCATCCTATGTATCTTCTCACAAAACACAATATCAGCACATCAGTGATTAAATTTTTAAGTATTTTTATAATTTGATATATTAGATAATATTGTTATTGTTCGCGTGTGATGTAAGTTGTAACGTATAGATTCAACTTTGAGCGCCGAGCCAACCGAGCGGACGGGATCATTACGACGTGCGCATCTAATGTTCGGATATATAACGTTACATTACACGCGAATGCTCCAGGTGAGGAGCACCTTTATGTTTTGGAAAATACTCGTAGCTATAGCATAGTGTAGAAAATAATTATATAGTTTACATAAGTACAGAGAAACAGCTTTGATAGAACGATCCAAATCGATACAAAACGGCCTAGGATTTTTCCACACAATCGTGGACACACCGTATACTTGTAGTAGTGCAATCAAATCGAAAACTAACTATGGAGCTGTTTATCTGTCTCTCTTTCTTTCCTACGTGGCACAGTGTATTTTTTGTCCAAAAAAGTGGCCATGCCTTTTTTTTTGGAAATCTCATACAGAAATGTTATGTAAATAATTTATTAGTATTTACATGCGTTAATTTCTTATTATGAACAATAAAAAAACACTTTTTTTTTTTTTTTCAATAAAATTAAAAATTGCCATAACTTTTTAAATATTTACTTAATTGTCTTCTTGATTATTCTGATCGACAATAATCAAAAAACACATAATTTAACCTGATTTACATATTTCTTAAATAAGTTTTTAAAGATTTATTTACGATTTAAGTTTTTTTTTCTTTAATTTTTTATGAACGTATTTCTAATTATTTGGATTTTATTTTTATACAGAATTGTTACTTAAATGTACTAGAATTCGTGTAAAAAAAATTAGGTCCAAATAATAAAGGGCACCGAAGTTAGAGGCTTCTAAAGTTTTCTATGGTAACTATGGCTTTAGGGTTGTCAATATTTCTATACCAATTTTTTTTATTCATTTGAACTTTGTTTTTTTTATTCCTGACTAATACTTAAACTGAAGATTAGAGTCACTTTAGTGACTCAATGCAGTTTGCATTGAGTCACTAAAGTGACTCGATAAATCGAGAAAATATTTAATTAATGCCGTGAAATATTTTTGAGCAGAAACAAACGATTACTTTTTATTTTAGTTTTTAATATAAGTAAAGCAATATGCTATTACAAAAGCAAATTTGCAGTTTTCATATTAATTTGACCTGTCAATCCTACAATAAATAAGTTTTTAAAGATTTACTGACTTGGAATATTTTTAACAAATTAATACTTTTCTAATGTACACATGGTGACACATTTAAAATCTTTTATATATTTTCGGTATAAAATGGACTCGTATAGGTTAAACTATAACCGGAAATCTATTGTTTAATAGGTAGCCGGTGCACACCGGGTCCGGTTTCGGATTTTATTACCTGGTTTTAGCTGTAGCCTAACGAGGGCGGAACCCTTCCCTGTACCACATATTACCTTTCATTGGATTTTAAAAAGAATGCCCGTCTGTCTGTTTGTTTTGCTTTTGACTAATCTCTGAAATGGCTGCATGTATTTTTAACCGTGACTTTCACTGGCAGACCGAATTATCAGCATATTTGTTGTAAAAATATTAGGTATTTACAATGCCGGATAATAATTTGTATAGAAAATATTAAAAATTATCAGACTCTCATTGAACTTAAAATAAATCTTTAGTATTAAAAAAAGGGATATAATTAATCTAGCGAACAAAAAATAAGTTGGCGGCTGCACGTGAGCATACTGTATTACTGAATTTGGCAGCAAATTAATATGTTGGCGACTAAATTACTAAACTGGCGAAATCACTCAGGTGACAAAAAATTCAAAAGTCGGCAGATAAAAAGAGGCGAAATTTAATCAAAATTAGCACCGACATTTATAAGTTGGTGACTTAATTTCCGAGTTGGTGACCATTATACCATATAAGCAGCTATAAAACCAGATTTGGTTTATAAATTAATGGCTGCTAAAAATTCAATTTGCAGGCTACGGAAAATCCTATTTTTGGATACTGTTGGAGTATGTTTTTCTTTGGCATGGGTGTCATTTTCTAGGTGTCTGGGGGTGCAGAATAATATGAAAATAAAATCTGTTTTGTAATTCCACAATGGCGTACATTTTTGTTATTAAAATTAATAAGGATGTCCTTTTCCAGGTTTCTGGAGGTTCTGATTACAAAATTGTCTTCCAATTTCATTTTCCAAAATGCAGAATATTCAATCTTCGTAAAATGAATATAAATACTAAATTAAAAGATCTTGGGGATTCTGATTAGGATTGATGATTATTATTACAGTATGTTATGTAGTTCAAAGTAACAGCTATGTATAGAATTTTTTCAAAATTTAGGATTCACGATTTTTTCTGCTATTCATGAAGAAAATATGCAATTTCCAGGTTGATAAGGGGGAGGAAATTTTCATTATTTTTCCAGTAGGATGCACCGTTTCTGAGATAGAAGCGATTATAGAAAAAAAAATGGAAATGCTGTACTGAGATACGAGGGATGTATAAATCTATAGAAATGTTGGAAAATTCAGGATTTCCGATTTTTTTTTCTCCCATCATTAAGAAAATATGATGTTGCGGAGTTTCTAAGGGGACGAAATTTTCATTATTTTTTCAATAGGATGCACCGTTTCCGAGATAGAATCAATTTTATAAAAAAAAATGTTAATGCTGTACATTGAGATACGAGAGATGTATAAATCTATAGAAATGTTGAAAAATTTCGGATTTTCGTTTTTTTTTTCTCCCATTATGAGGAAAATATGATGTTGCAGGGTTACTAAGGGGGATGAAATTTTCATTATTTTTTCAATAGGATGCACCGTTTCCGAGATAGAATCAATTTAAAAAAAAAATGTAAATGCTGTACATTGAGATACGAGAGATGTATTATATCTATAGAAATGTTGGAAAATTTCGGATTTTCGAATTTTTTTTCGCCCATCATGAGGAAAATATTATGATGATGCGGGGTTCCTAAGGGGGACGAAATTTTCATTATTTTTTCACTAGGATGCACAGTTTCCGAGATAGAATCAATTTTATAAAAAAAAAATGTTAATGCTGTACATTGAGATACGAGAGATGTATTATATCTATAGAAATGTTGGAAAATTTCGGATTTTCGAATTTTTTTTTCGCCTATCATGAGGAAAATATGATGTTGCGGGGTTCCTAAGGGGGACGAAATTTTCATTATTTTTTCACTAGGATGCACCGTTTCCGAGATAGAATCAATTTTATAAAAAAAAATGTAAATGCTGCACATTGTGATACTAGGAATGTATAAAGCTATAGAAATGTTGGAAAATTCAGGATTTTCAAATTTCTTTTTCTCCCATCATGAAGAATATATGAGGTTGCGGGGTTACTAAAGAAATTTAAAATGGATGACTTTTTTGTTATCAGCACCCCCAGAAACCAATAAAAGGATACCCATATTATTTTTATAAAATTAAGTATGTCCGCCATATTGGAATTTCAAAACGAATGTCATTTTCGTAATCCAGCACTCCCAAAAACCTGATAAACGATACCCATATCAATTTTACGAAAAATAAATATCAGCCATTTTTAAATTTCAAAATTAATCTACACAATATCTAATATTTTATGCTGAAATAAATCTGAACACTTAAATATTTAGATCGATACTTCTAACAAATATGAAACACGGCGGAGGTACATCATATAATATGCAGTATAATAAATATAAATAACCAAAAACAGAAAGGTGCAAACCAAATAGTGACCTTGAGCTTCTCAGTATCTCACTGACTTCAAAACTCAATATAAGAGTGGAACAGCAGTGAAGCAAAGGAATTCCACGAATGAATGAATTTCCACGCGGGCGGAGTCGCGGGCAGCAGCTAGTAAGTAAAAAAGACTATTACTATTTGTTTTGTTGAAGTTACGAACTTCATTAGAAAAATGAGCATATAAAAACCTACTTCAAATATTATTCAACTATGCGGTGATAACCCTATCCAAAATAATATAAAATTGAATAACTCCGATGCCCCGCCTCATTTGGATCCCATTTTTTTTTTTGGTTATAAGTATCAATAAAAAGAATATTTCAGTCTTAGTTTCAAATCCAAATATGAAACGGCATGGCGTTAAAAAAATTAAAACATAAATTTACAAAATCAGTCATAAATACGTTATCATGAACTAATAAAGCCTGGATGTTTTTCGCTATCGTAGGGCTTTTAAGACACTATTTAGACCAATTAATAAAATCTTAAAAGAATATCAAACTTTTGAGCTATAACTGTTTCTATGTTTTTTCTGGAAACCATAGAATTTTTTTTCAAGTATTAATTTACATTCTTCTATATGAAATGGGCAGTCGGGTGTTCTCGTCCTGCATTTATAATCACAAATCCTATAAAATTAAGTAATAAAAACGGCATGGCCAATTTTTTGGACAAAAAATACACTGTGCGTGGTATTACCTACAATCCGTCCAAAGTTATTTTGCGTTGGAGTATATAGGAAAGTGATCGTTATGTCGTGGGCACAAAAGTCATGTCAGAGGTAAATCAACTAACGGATTGTGCAGGCTACATATTTCATCTGACATTATATAAATCTAATAATTATATTACCTGCCAGATGACTGAAATTCTGTGTCAGAGTACTGGAGTTCAGATCGCCAAGTATTCTAGTTATTTGTTTCTGCTTGATAATTCTTTTTTATATCCAATGATTATGTTTTATATTTCTCATAAATCTGGCGTAGTACTTTTAAATGGTCTTGTGACATGGCTGTTCCGCGAAAAAAAATGCTAACAAAAAGGCGTAAGCATAATGGCGACCGCTAACGTTAAATAAGCAAAATGGCGAATTATGTTAGCGGTATTGAAGTTAAGTAGACGTGTGAGTCGTGTCCTGGCTAGGGAATGTTATTATTCGACAAATTTTACTATTCGAATAATTCGAATAATGGCTAAACACTATTCGAATAAATTCGAATAATTCGAATAATACGAATATTGGTAATAAACTTTAAATACAAGTAATATAATGCGTTTATAGATACTTGCATATTTAATAATATTAAAATGTGAAGTGTTTCACAAATTACACTAAAAAAATCAACGTTTTTTCAATAAAAAATCTTTTAAGTTTCAAACTTGAAATACTAAATTGCACTAACTTTTTAAAATTATTAACATATGAACGGTTTAGATCCAGACCTAAACCGTTTCAAAAGTCAGACTGACATTGCTCCAGAGCAGACCATGCATTTGGTTGCCAACTAAGGGGTTTCTCCCAATAATTAAGGAAAAGATTCTCTAGGAGAGAATTTTTGGGGTTTGTTTTAGAGGTTCGTATTTTCTGGTTTTTATTTAAATCGATTCAACATAGCTAATCGTTTTAAAATTAAGCTTTTGGTAGTATAATTTAATATATAAAGAACACTAATATTACAGTTTTTTTTTTATTATTTATACAGGATTATTTTTTCACCAGTACAATAAATCAACATACTTAATTGATGTCAAAAATAAAAAATACTAGCGATTTTTGTTACTACCCCTTTGGAACAAAAAAACATAATTATCAATCCCCGAACTTATCCGCTAAACTAATACAAAATGTGGATGCATTACGCATCTATCGATGCTTTGTTGCTAACTCGTGCGCCACCCGGCCGATCGCTTACCCCACCCCGCCGCCCCCTACCTCGTACCGCATCCGTTGACGCCTTGTAGTTAGTGCGCCCATGCGGTATTAGATTGGTTGTAGGATAAATTAATTGAAATTAAAAAAAATATTTTTTTTTTTATTTGTGAAATGTACTCTATTATCGATACCAATGACGTGGTAAAATTTATTGTACCGATGAAAAAGTATTCCTGTATATCAGTTTGCTCAAGATTGGAGAGAAATATATTTGCAGAATTGGTACACTGCACAGAAATCGGAATGCACTGTAAATAGTACTCTGTTCTAATATAATGCAGCTGAAAACTCAAACACAAGAGTATCGTGCTGTCATAATGATTTGCTCCAGACCTAATCGTTACATACATACATACATATAATCACGCCTCTTTCCCGTAGGGGTAGGCAGATACTGTTTCTTTCCCGTAGGGGTAGGGAGAGACCACTTCTTTCCCCTTGCTACGATCCTTACATACTTCTTTCGCACTTTCATTCTTACCATCCATTACTACTCTTACATTCAACGTAGCGAAGCGGCTCTCCATCATCCACTTTCGGTATATGTGTATATAAACCGTAGTAAGAATAAGTAAACAAGATAAACCGTCAAAATAAAAAGCACTCAAAAAAGAATAAAATGTTACGTTATTATAACAAGAAACTTCATAGTTGGTAAAAAGTTAGTAGGTATCTTTAAAACAAAAATAACCTTTTTCCATTTTCAAGTTAACCATATTTTTGGCCTCTTTATGTTTTCAATTTTTTCTTCAACGATGAGCCTTATTACAAAATGGAAGTTAGACAGCAGTAGATTTGAAAATTGTATAGTCTGAAGAATGTGTTGATGATTTTTGTGAAACTAGGCATCAGTACTGAAGTAGGCATCAGGCGTTGATTGCTGTTCGATGCTCCAGCCAGGATCTCTATGTTAAATATCTTGGGGATTCTTCTTATGTTATAATGGAGATACAATAATACAAATTATAGCATCACAATATGTTGATTTATTACTACACGTACAACAGATACATTTAATATATAACTCATTTATCAGAGGAGCATACTAATACATGTCTATCCTATACATAGCCTTTCGGCTAACTAAATAATCTATCTTAGGCTTCAACATGACAGGAGAGTTTGGCATTGACATAACATGCTCTTAAATAATTATAATGTTATGTTACGATTGCAAGAACGGAGTGTGTCATGTTTCGAACCATTCAAAAGGTGAAGCGACGGTACAAAAGACTGAAAAACCATTCAGAAGATAAAGCGACGGTACAAAGAGACTGAAAAACATTTGACAAGGCCGTGCAAGACTTTAATTGCAGACTCAGCGCTCGGCAAGACCGTTAAATTGTTTCCACTTGTTGAAAATCAAAACTTAAACGCAGTTAAGTTCAGAAACAGCTTCTTCAGACCCGATGGGACTATGTTACTGACAGCACAGTGAATCTGAAACCCTAAAGACCGAGGCGAAGGGCGAGTGGTCTCACCTCTAGACCATACTCGAGAGCCCGATCAACCTATCATGTAGCAACACTGTGATACGTCCGTGAACACATACAAAAAAATGATCGAGAATGGTCCAGAATTTTGGTCCCAGATGAGTGGTTTTACTCACTTTAATTTCACAAGTTAAAGTGAACTTCTGAAGGGAGGCTAAGTAAACGTGACCTGTTAGGCGATATCTTCAAGCCTACTTTTCAGATAGAGTCCAGTATGCTCAAGCAGAGTAATACAATGGGCTGGCATACCTTCAGGAATCCGCACTGAGTATGTGACCATGACAATTGGACCTCGACCTAGAGAAATATATGGTCAAGAGATTCTTAAAGATTATCTTTAATGTCCTCGCCTCAACCTGATTAAGTATACCCTGAGATGAGCTTAGAAGGCTAGTCAGAAGCCGCAAATTGTCATCTACAGTCAGTAGCCTCCAGCACTAAAACACGCCCTGATATAAGAATGGGAGAATATTGCATAACTCGGTTCCAAAACCTCGTTTTCAGTATGACAATGCTCCTCCAAGCTGTTGTCAGGCCTTGAGGAGATATTCAAAACCACAATTTTATATAACATGTAAATTTAGTCTTAAAGACTAAGATTAAAATGATTAATTTTTGTTTAAAGATAAAAATAATAGTTTTGAAAAGCTGACGCTATGGAGAGTGCTCTTAGCTATTATTCATCAGCTTCATGTGTTACTTATTTTTTTTATTTTATTTATTAGACTCTACTTATTACTTTTTGACCGTGAATTTTGTGGCTTTCCATACATGTGAAGTGTGTGTTAAAAATTATTTCTTTTAAAATAAAGGCAAAGTTTTATACATGACTTATACAAAGTCAACCATTTCCAAGTAATCGGCCTGGTTTTTCTTTTTTTCCAAGTAATTGGTTTCACCTCCCTCTGTCATTTCTGAACTATGAGGATTAGAAACTTACAATTTTACATGCTGGTAGATCATGGTAAATTCTCTTTAGGAACGTTATTTTGAAGAAAATCGAACAGTAAGATTAAGAAACTAAAAATCGTATTACGCTTTAAAGTAACAGAGCCCTCCTTAGAGACGTCCTAACACGCTCTTGGTTAGGTTATTTTGACAAGCGTCTGAGTATGGATTTGTTTCGCTGAGGCCTGTAGGAAGTATTCACCTTAAATATTTTTTTAATTTAAAAACAGTTCGTATTCTTTCACAAACAGTGTAGTAAAATCTGTTTTAGGACATTATTGACGACAATATTAATAAATAATAAAAATAATGTATGGATAACGAAACTTTTCCGGTTTATATACAAGTTTATTACTATTATTAACATGTTTTTGAAAAATAAGTAAAATATTTTTATTATTCGTTTTAATTTTTAATTTATTTTAATTCGTTCGAAATATTCGAATATTGAATCCAGTCATATTCGAATAATAAAATCGTCGAATATTCGAATAAAACGAATATTTGAATATTCGAATAATATTCCCTAGTCCTGGCCGATAATCTGTTATTTTTTATTTCAGCGCTAGCAAGCGCCAACAAGCGCTTTTTTCCGCTGAACACAGCCAATGTGTAATTTTTTGAGTGGGAATCAATAATAATTATATTATGTTATCAATTTGACATTGAATTCTTATATGATTGATCCCAATCGATATTATAATAAACTCCCGCTATCGGAACTTTTCATAGCAATACAATAATAATTAAATATTTCTGAAAAGAGAAAAATAAGATTTATTTTAACTCCATAACGAATTTCAGCGTCGCGACACGATTTTGGACATCGCCGTCGATCGGAAGCTACTTATACTCCTTTCATTCAATTTAACATTCTCAAGTAAGGTCGAATACACAGATAGCGCTAGGTGTACAAATTTTAATATATTTCTATTATTTTTTGAAGTGATGTGCTTTAGGTACGACGGAAGTATTTTTGGATTTTAATGAATGAAGTTTTACTTCTGTCACGTATTCTGTATACATAGTGTTTTTACTAGACCGACGTTTTCACTGGGAGACCATTGACGCGAAGGTGCTATGGGCTATGGTGGAAATGACTCATGACTCATACGTGACCTACATACATACATTAATTACTTTATCTATATACTACGTACATCCAACTTTACGACATAAAGGATGTTGGTTCTACTTATAACTAGGTCCTAGTCGTTAGTATTTAGGTCTAGGCAAAGTTTCAAAATTATTTTATCTAAGATATAATTTTTCATCCTTATATTAAGAAGATGAACCCTTTTAGGACGCTAAATGCTATGTTATTACTAGTTATAACTTTACTGAAAATTTCTTTCTTTGTTTGCATTGAATAGGCTAACTACTGTACAGTTTTTGATGAAATTTAGCACAGATATAGAGTAGACCATGGGGAAGGAGTGAGTAAGAACATGGGCGTCTTTTTATCTTCGCAAAACATACGGTTCCTGCGAGGTTACCTTTTGCGCGGGCAACATCTAAAAGTATAAAAATCATTAATTAATTATTTATTATTATTTTATATTATATTATGGAAGGAATTTTTTATTTCAGAAAATATGTCGAATATTAACAGAATCAGTTAATACAATCATACAATTTAATAATTAATAATCTAACAATATCCCGTAAAAATACCCACAGTATCTGCTTGCAGTTTGTGGCTATTTTTTCACGGGATATTGCTAGAATCTAGATATTAATTAAGTAGAGTATATAAGTAGAGAGCTATTGATATTCATAAGAAAGATACACATTTCCTAACTCTACCGGCTTTTCCAAGTACGGATCTGTGCTCCGCATAATATATTGCCGCTAGACAGTTTATGTTGCTAGCTAATCCAGTAACCCCGTATCACAACACTTGAAACGATCTAGTTGAAGTGTTACAGGGCGTAGTTAGAAATCAGGAAATATGTAAAATGCCTAATTATTACATTTTGCATTGTACTTGACACATCGTTAAGAGAACATCGAAACAATCCCAGCGGCTTAGATATTTACGATATTTTATTTAAAAAAAAAAATCCGTATCCTAAAAAGAAGATACAGCCACATCTATGTTGGTTAGTTTGGAAACATATAACAAATACTTTAAAAAATACTTTATATGATGACGTTTCATTTCCATTAACCGTGAAATTTTGAAATGACTAACTGACTACGCGAAATTGCGTAGCAGTATGTAGCCAATAACTAGGCATTACGGACTTTCACAATCTTCTAATAAGTGTAGCTTAGCTTATTCGGAAGTTTAGTCGCTGATTACTTTATATAGAGCGTCAGAGACAAAATATGCAAATAAACACTTACCTATCAATAGACTGTGGAAAAGGCTTTAAGACTTGTGACGCCTCCATGGTAAAGTGGTTTAAATCCCTGCATTGAAAAATGTCTGGTTAGTCTGGTTAGGACAATGTAGGATTATTACCTGATTGTCTGTCAAGAAATGATCCATGCGTCGGATGGGCATGCAAAAAAGTTGGTCGTGCGCCTGATCTTTCGCCAGTCGTGTCGGTCAACCGCCATGGGTGGTGAGTGGTGGTGAGAGTAATGGTAGAGAGTGATCTTGTGTACTGCGTACAACTTGGGTACTCTAAAATCCTGCATGATCGGTCTGTTTTCAACGAAACCAGCCACCACCACCGAAATCGGTGTGAGAATTATTAAACTAAACACTAATTAGAATGTCTGTATTACCTAAAACCTGCGACATACATATCTAGACGCATTAACGTGACCTAGGATGTCTAACCCAGCCCTCAGCATAACTCGAATTAAAAATGCCAAATTCGTATAAAAGCTGCGCAAATGTACACAACCTATCAGATTAGATTTATACCTCGACAGGACAGGATAAACCATGCGTTATTTAGTAAGTATTTTACGTTTCATTATTAACTTTCTTAGGCTGGGACTATATGCAACGGAATCCGGTAGGCCGTAGAGAATTATGAGCACTGAAAATAGAACTCTGTGCTAATACAATAGACTTGAAAATCGAACATCCGAGTGTCGAGTCAAATGTCAATGTCATATATGACAGCTCGACACTCGAAACTTCCATTTTCAACTCTATTGTATTAGCACAGAGTTCTATTTTCAGAGCTCATAATTCTCTACGGCCTACCGGATTCCGTTGCATATAGTCCCAGCCTTAAGGGTCAGTTTATACCGCGACGATACGCGACGCTACGCGGCGCTGCATTTTTAAGACAGCTATTCAAATTTGAACTTTATTCACTACATATAAGTTTCATATTACATCAGTTATACACTGCACATGCACCGTCATTCGAACTCTTATAATGAAATGTGTATCTTCTTGTGTATCGAATAAAGTTCAATTTTGAATAGCTATCTAAAAAATGCCAGCGCTATATTGCGTACAGTTTTGTTTCGGTGTAAATTTACCCTTAAAGTAATTTTCTTTCTTACAAAATAAATTTTACATACAATTGGACACATAGGAAGATATAATTTAGCCACTGAAGGCATCAGTGACCTAACACAGGCGGCTGATTTTGATACCATTGATTTGACTATTCGATACCTCTAGTATACCTCTAGTCAAGATGCATTCGATAATTTCGACGGCGAAGTTCGTAAATAAAATAAATGGGACTTGACATAAGGCATCGCAAGCGACATGTCACAAGACTTAACGACGACTTATGTCAAATAATTTTTGTTTTCGAACTTCACCGTCGAAATTATCGAATGCATCTTGACTAGAGGTCCTGATCTAATCGAAGGCTCAGTTCCATATTGACATAAACAGTTATACTCGTAGACCGTCAAGCCTATCCACGGTCAGTTCTCCTTGATCCAATCGAATTAACAAGCCGATTGGACGATAGATTGGATGGTGTATGGCCTACATTATTTTTTACATTTGTTATTTTTACTATGTTCCCGTGGTCTTTATGAGGAGTATTACTAAAGTCGTTATTGATATTTCCAGGTATTCTTCGCGTTGCTGTCCGTAGCAGTGGCTAAGCCGAAACCCGATGGCTGGGGGGGAGGTTGGGATGCAGGAGTGAGTATTTTTTACATTTATTGAGCTAACCGTTTTGCAGCGACGCGTTAGTTTGGCATGCGACACTATCAGTCAAAATTATTTAGTTCTGCAATAAGGTGATGGATGTTTTTGTAATTTAGTTTTGTTATTCGCAAGAGAAAAAAAACGAAAACAAGCATTCAAAGAGCTTTTAATTTTCAATACAGTTATTACATTTTTTCATATGCCATTAGGTAATCGATAGTCCTTGCTATTTGAAAGTTTATTGCAATTTCTGTTTCTCGCACTAATAATATTGCCAAGATTTTAATAGTCCTAGAATTAAATATGTATTAGGTACTTACGTAGTTATACTAACTTAAAAACTAGTTTTAACTTGTTAATTGGCGAATTAGAGTAATTAACGACATTATGATTGCTAAGTCCCAATTTCACCAATGCTTAGTGTAAATCGTTTGTCTAAATATTATCATGCCTTCTCTTTCATTAATACGAAGAAAGAAAGAGAGATAAATAATGAAATTTAATCAACGGTATGTTCCCGTCACACAAGTGACATTTTGAATTCGATAGAAAGAGACAAAACACTGTATAACTATTCAAAGCTTATACAGCGTTTATTAGTAAGGGGGTAAAAATATAACATTGTTGCTTTCAGCTTAGCCTAGGCCACGACGACTGGGCAGCCCCCCAGCTCACGCTGGCCCACTCGGCCCCCGTCGTCCAGGCGGCCCCCGTCTACCAGGCGGCCCCCGTCTACCAGGCGGCCCCCGTCGTTCATGCCGCTCCGGTGGTCCACGCGCCTGTTGCTGTTAAAGGCGCCACCAGCTACTCGTCTTTCCAGAGGGTAAGGAATTCCAATACGCATTGGCCTATTTCCCTTAGATAGGTGGTACCAAGGACCCGAGATTGCAATTTTAAATGTCTTTTAGGTCCTGACTTGACAACTTACGACCCGTTTCAATAACCTATCTATCTATAACTATTTGTTAAGCACGTCGTCATTCAATCATTTGCCGGTTTTTCGCGATACAAATTTGACGTTTCTAACAAATAGTTATAGATAGATAGGTTATTGAAACGGGCCGATAGTCAGTCAGACAGTTGGTTAGATGCAACTTTTACGGTTTTTGTTTTATATCAGAGTTACATCATCACGTGGCTTTTGGACGGCAAAGAACTGTAACCTCTGATAGGTGCTGCGAGTTTTCTTAAGCTGCGATTACGCGATCCTAAGGCTATATGATCCGCGGGCTTATTACGTATCTTGCAAAAGCCAAGCAATAGCAAAAATTGCGCAATTTTTAAAAAAAAAAACAATCAGCGAGTGATTTGAACTGTCAGTTAGCAACTTTGAGTATATACTCAAAGGTTAGCAATAATTAGCAAAAATGAAGCAAAGTGCATTCAAATACAACAGCGAGCGATTAGCAATCGATCGCATAGGTAATATGATTTTATTTGACGTTCAGCAATCGATTGTGCGTCTATCGCGCGATGACTGCAAGATTTTTGCTAATCGCTATTTTTACGTAATACGGCGCGGCGGCCGGAATCCGGCGGTCCAAGGAAAATTCAGAGCACTGAAAATAGAACTCTGTGCGAACAGAATAGAGTTGAAAATGGAAGAGTAGAGTGTCGAGCTGTCATACATGTCTAAATAACCATTGTTTTGATTAAATATTTTTTCAGATAATCCATCCAATAGCGCATGCGCCAGTGGTCCACGCGCCTGTGGTCCAGGCGGTCCAGGCGGTCCACGCGCCTGTAGTCCAGGCGGTCCACGCGCCGGTGGTTCAGGCAGTCCATTCGGCCCCCCTTATCCAGCAGCTGTCCCTGGGTCATGGCTGGTAGACTGTTAGGTACCGCGTTGAGATCAACCCGTCGTCGGGGTAGTGCAAATAAATATTTATATCAGTATTGCTATATGTGTTGTTTTTTTTTCCTTCTGTTGACATTCTTTAAGTAACTGGTAGGGTTACGTCGAATTAGATTTTGCCTACAGCTCTGCCGTCTCTTGCGGATTCTATCCCATGGAAACACTAGTTTTTGGGATAAAACTTAGCTTATCTTTTAATCCATAGTCTAGTGTAGTTTACTACTACCACACCAAATTTCATTTCCGTCCCTTCGTTTAGTAGTTTTTGCGTGGAAGAGTAACAAACATCCAACCATCCATCTATCCATCCATCCTCACAAACTTTTACATTTACGATAGTAATAAGACATAAAGCTTATTAGTTCCCTGGGTTTGAATTAATATTTTCCTCTTCGGAATGTCTTTAAATTTGGAAATCCAGAATCATTAAAACAATTATTATACCTGCTCTAGGTTTCTTCTTTTTGTCCATGGGAACTGTTCTTTATTATAAACAGTTCCCATGTCAATTGTCTAGTAACTGTTATATAACTGTTAGAATAGCTTATTCGGAAGTTGTGCCTACTTACTTTAAATCGAGCGACGGAGACAAAACATGCAAATAAGCTAATTGACTCTGTATCTGACTGAATCTGTAGATTGTGAAACTAACGTTTATTGTGAAACTTGCGTTTATTGTGAAACTTAGTAAACTTGACAGTTAAAACCTTAATTAGGATAATCAACTCAAGAATATCGCGTATAGACCAGGGTCGATAATTTTTGAAACCAAAAAAAATAGTAGTAGGATGAAACCCATTCTTTTACTACCTAATACCTATTCTTTTCTTTGCATTTTCTGAGAACATTTACTTTGGTAATATACGTATTTTTTTACATTATCAGAAAGAATAGATTTCAACGAATAAGAAGCCCAACGACTTTTTAAAAAAGCTGATATTTTGACGCGAGAATTTTCGATTGAAAATTAGGGTTAATTTTTCGATATTAAGACAAAATAAGGTGAAAAAATTAATATTTAAAATCAAAAAAATTACAGTGTATTTAGGACATAAAAAGGTAAGTTTTCACTAAATTTCGTGAAAAATTTTTTTGTTCTTGTACAAGATAAAAATAAAAAACCAAAAACTTGGTTATTTGAATTTTTCACATAAATTTTGAGGTTATATGAAAAGAGAGTAAATACAAAAGTTGTAGATCTTTTTATTATCTACAACTTTGCCATTTGACTTTTTTCCATAGGGCTTGTAGTTTTTCCGGAAATCAAGATAACCCGTTTTCTACCCTTAAAAACTCACCCCCCTTACTTCCCGAACTCAGATCGCCCGTAATTTATTTTTCCTTTCATTTTTATCATATTCCCCTCCTTCTCTAATGGGTTTCATCCTACTACTATTTTTTTTTTTTCACTTTTTACCCTTTTTTTTTGTTTTTTTTTTTTGTTTCCGGGGGGGAAAATGCATTACGCATACCACCCAGGCGCAGGGGGCACCCGAGTGGTGATGTGGGACTCCCGTATAGGCTAATGGGACCCACGGTATACCCACTAAAAACCACCCCCCACCTTCCTCCTCTCCGCCCTGTGACGGGGCCACGGGAACGATAAACACATCCGCGACCCCGCCGGCGGCAGCCGCCCACAAGCGGCTCCATCCACGGCCCGAAGGCCGCAGGCGCACCAGATGGTAAGGTGCGCCTCCCTCCTCGGCCTCCACCAGTACTGTAGCAGACTCCCCCCGAGTCTGCTACTAGGAGGCCACGGATACCAGCCTCCTTAACCGGTACCCGGTGGCAGATCTCACCTATGGTTCTGCCACCGACCACACCTCGGCCGCAGAGGATAGGGCAAGCGGCGCACCGTAATACCAACTTGCCTCTTCCTCTGCGGCCCCACCAATGGCGTTACCCGTATGGAACGGCCCCGCCAGCTCGCAGGGGGGTATGGAGAGTGGCACAACACCACCACGCCTCTCCCCCTGCGATCCCTCCACGGCCGCAGAAGATAGGGAGTACGGCGCACCGTAATACCGGCACTCTTCTTCTGCGGTCCCACCTCTAAGCGCGTCCGCAGCGGACTCCTCCAGCCCGCTGGGAGCGCCCTCCTCGGGCCAGCCGTTGGCAAACAAGCCGGCCCTGGTTGCCTCTTCGCTTCACCGTAGGTGTCCAGTCCACGGTTACTAAGCCCCACCGCCACGACAAGGCGTGCAACCATCGGGGGTAAGGGTTCGACCCTGGTCTAGTAAAGCTTTATGTTGGGACTTGGGATAGAGGTATAGCTATACACTGTCTCCGAAAATCAATTACGGATACTTCGTGCACATGCTCCACTGCTTATGTAAAGACGTTTAGGCGAAAATGTAATTATCATACTCAAAGTAAAATATCATTTCATGTATGGGTGACTCTCGGCAAAATGCAAACTCGCCCACATAAAGATTTTTTTTTCTAGATCATATGCCCAAAATATCCGTAATTGATTTTACCGAACCTTATATTATAATATATTAGTATACTAAACATAGTACATACAATAGTATATTATATTAATAGTAAGTTATCTTACTTTATAACATTTTATCTTTTTAGTGCCTGAAAGTATGTAAAATATATATGGTATGTAAAGCCTTAATAATATGTAAAAGTTGTTCATTTTCCTAATCAATTATTTTCCTATTAAAATGCACAGCAATAAAAGAAGGCTAAAGGTTATTTAGTATTTTACGGCAAATGACGATTACTTCAAGTTCAGATACATAAAAATATATACAAGTCTAGGTAATATTTATACCTACGCCTTAAATAAGGCCGTTCCTACTTAATTTCAGATGTATCGATGTTTTTAATTTTCCGAAACGAATTATAATTATGAAAATTCTAAATAGATTTTCTTCCATTATATTATTATTAATTGCTCGTCTTAACAAAATTAAAAAGCGGACCAACACAGAAATATAAAAAATCCTACCACAATGTTCTATCCTCTACAGAAAAATATTTATATCAGGAAAGAAAAACTATTATTAACCTACTTAGTAAATAAATATTACAATAGTCCTATTTTAAGTTATTTATTAGTATATATTTAAAGGAGACTTATAACATACCTATAAGTTCAACCTCAATATCTGGGGGCACGGCAGTGCCCTCGCCAAGTCGAGCGCGAAGCTAACACTGCCGTACCATCCTTTACTGGAACCATTTCACCGTATTTTCAGGCCCCTATTTGAGAAGCTCTGGATAAGACCAGAACGCAGAAACTTTCGTCATCCAGTAAGCTATAATCATAAACTTAAAATCCAAAATTTCAAGTCTGTAGGTCATTTAGTTCCGAAGTTAAGCGAAAGCAAAGTTTCGCATTTATGACACTCACTCACTCACTCACTCACTCACTCATGATCATTAGAATAGAACTAGTACTTCCCATAAACTCAGAGAGCTGAAATTTGGTACAGAGTTAGGGTTTAATGGCCATATAAAGGGAACACTATAAAAACTAGGATAATCGACGATCTGGAGTACCTGGTGCCCCTGAATAGAAAACATAAGAGCCCATTTGATGTCAAAAATCGAAGGTCTGAAGTATCTGATGAAGAACGCTCAGCTGGTCTCAGCTGATTAGAGATATGGTAATGCCCCCTTCTACTATTGTTACATAAAAAAATCTACTGTTATTGCAAAAATCCAGCGAAGTGGGACACGTCTTCTAATTTAATCTAGCCCGTAGCGTCCCACTGCTGGGCAAATGCCTCCCCTTCTGCTTTTAATACGCATATAAATAAAATTAAAGGAAAACTCTGGATAACACTAGACTGGCTTTTATACTTATACTTACAAGTTTACAAGAAAAAATAGTCGAACGATTAACTTTACTCTACTCGAACATTCCACAAATTAAATAAACAAATTACACTAAAATCTAGTAAAATAAATCAATATGCCCACGTTTCTACAAAAAGAAGTAAAATCCCACCAAAAACATTCTGTAAAAAATTAGCCAAGTCTCGATGGAGCTGCTTGTTTATCTCTTAAAAGTAATGAAATCTAAAATCTAGACAAAGTCGTGCCAAGTACAAGGTTCCTTACTGCGATTTCTTTATTATTATAGTTAATGTTGTGTGACTTGGCCGTTGAAGGGTACACAAGGGTACAAAAGGGGCTCCATAACACCATTGCTCCAATACATGTCAACAACAGCCTAAAATGAGACACTAGCGTCCAATTACCAATACCAGTATGGGCTATTATCTCACTTAACAAACATAGGTAGTTACAACAGATATAACATTACGTGTAAACAAAATTAACTTGTACCCACTAACGTATAAAGAATGTTCAATGACCAAATCACATAACATTAACTATAATAATAAAGAAATCGCAGTAAGGAACCTTGGACTTGGCACGACTTTGTCTAGATTTTAGATTTCATTACTTTTTAGAGATAAACAAGCAGCTCCATCGAGACTTGGCTAGTTTTTTACAGAATGTTTTTGGTGGGATTTATAATTACACCAATTATAACTCTATCTTCAGTCTGTCCTATTTATAATAAACTAGATGTTTCCCGCGACTTCATGCGCACAAAAGTTAATTTCGCAGAAACGTACATTTTTCCGCGATAAAAAGTAGCATATGTCCTTCCCCGTGGTCTACTCTACCACTGAGTCAAATTTCATCAAAATCGGTCCAGGTAGTTTTGGAGCCTATTCAATGCAAACAAACAAACAAACAAACTCTTCCTCTCTATTACATTGGTATAGATTGACACAGTGTCTAGTCGGAGTCACAAGTGTGTCAACACGCTAACGAATATTGACCCAGCGCTGGACATAATTTGATTTTAATGTTGTACATACATCGATTTTATTAGTGATGTGCCTCAGTAAATATTTGAAGTTGTGACATTGAATTTAATAGTAGTTAGATTGGTATCTGGTTGTTTGTTTTAACCGTATTTGAGTTGAACAAATAGTATGAAAATTGAAGGACAATGTACAATATGTTTTACGTGCACAATTTTGGTTGCCGTTTCCGGATCATAAGTGCAGCTTTTTTAATTTTTCACCCCCTTAGCGGGCGAATTTTCAAACATCCTTTCTTAGCGGATGCCTACGTCATTATAACTATCTGTACGCCAAATTTCAGCGAAATCTATTCAGTAGTTTCAGCTGTGCGTTGATAGATGAGTCAGTCAGGTTTTCCTTTTATATATTTAGATAAAAATATCTTATTGGTATACTATCTGCATTACAAGTAAAATAAAATTACGTGGTAGAGCCATGCTTTACGTGGTAGAGCCATGCTTCGGCACGAATGGGCCGGCTCGACCGGAGAAATACCACGGGCTCACAGAAAACCGGCGTGAAACAGCGTTTGCGCTGTGTTTCGCCGAGTGAGTGAGTTTACCGGAGGCCCAATCCCCTACCCTATTCCCTTCCCTACCCTCCCCTATTACCCTATTCCCTCTTAAAAGGCCGGCAGCGCACTTGCAGCTCTTCTGATGCTGCGAGTGTCCATGGGCGACGGAAGTTGCTTTCCATCAGGTGACCCGTTTGCTCGTTTGCCCCCATATTTCATTAAAAAAAAAAAAAAAACACAAAAAATATGTCCTATGCCACTTAGAGTACAATCATGAAAATTGCAGAATTTTACTACAGACAAAGAAGAACCGTTCACTACGTAGCTCAAATATGATTTAGTCACGCAAGTTGAACATTTCTTGAATGAAATAAACATTTGGTGCAGTTTTGTCGATACGGCGCGCGGCGTGGCACAACACTAGACATCGCGTGCCGCGGCCCGCGCCGCACATCTACTATCATGTGAACTGGGTCTAAACTAATGTGACCATATTTTTAATTTTTTTTTATTTCTACATTCGCCCCTAACAATACACAATATAATTTTTAAGTTTGACTATCGCTGGCCCCGGGCAATATAGCGGTAAACGACGGTTACGCCCTTTTTAATGTTATTTGTTTTTTGGCTTCTCTGAGTATATTCAGTCTATCACCCTATTTTTTTTTTTTTTTCATTTTTTTAAATTAATATTTCTTTATAATAAATGACAATAACAGATTTATTGCATGGAAATTTCTCTTACGACTAAAAATGTACTCTTGCATTACTCTATGAATCATAACGCAAAAAAACCCGTGAACATCTTAACACTACATATCTAAAAAAAGAGTAACAGTAATCAATTTAACCACGCTTTTGGAAATAAACGCATTATATCAATAAGCTGTAAACATTTAATACGAAGTAATCGCGAAAGATTTTATCCGTACAAGCTATTACTCCTTTCTTTCCGGAAATTTTTTGAAACCCCGGCGCCGTATTGTCATGTTACGCTGAACGCCATCCCTTTTACTCCGACGTAGATATGAGCGCCGCGCCGGCGCGCCGCCGCCGCCGCCGATTTTGCCGCGCCGCCGCCGCCGCGAAAAACAATCGGCGCGCTGAGTGAGCATGAGGGATAGTCATAGTGTGTAATTTCAGTCAGTGACTATGAGCATTCATATTACCTAAGTCATATAAGCCTTACTTCTTTCATGCTTTAAACGAGGAGAACTGCATCCACCTAAGTGACACCTACCTCATCGAAAGAGTTCTGCATAAAAGACATACATGCTTACTAGAAAGGTAGATCTACTGAATTACTATAGAGTGGATCAAAGCTACGCTAAACAACAGAGTAGCGTGATGACGCTACTCTGTTGTTAAGCATAGTTGTTGTTGAGTATTTGATGAACTATCATGAGGTTGACGCTCAGGAGCAGGTTGACCCGGATGCCCACAGGGAGGGGTGGGGTACTGTCGCCGCACTAGTAGTGAATAGACTGCTAATAGAACTGACCAATAGAAGGTTATATGCTCAAGGATACGCTGACAACCTAATAATAAGAATAGCTCCCCATACCGATTTTAGTGTTAGCCAGTGGCCATTATTATTATAGTGCCCTAGTATGTGTACAGTACACAAGAGCACTCTCTCTTCCTTTACTCTCGTAATCCAGTGGGATGGATAACCGACACGACTGGCGAGAGATCGGGCGATGATCCGACGTTTTACATGCCCATCCGATGCATGGATCACCTTCCTTGTCCAACAATCCGGTGATTAGCCTGCAGTGTCCTAACCAAACTTGAAAACAACTTTTTTATGTTGTTCCAATGCGGGAATCGAACCCACTACCTCGGAGTCTAGAGCCAAGCTCTAATCCGACCTATCGATACTAGTGGTGGGCAAATGCGCATCAGTAGTCGCTGGACTAATGCAATCAGGTGCAAAATTGGTGCAAAAGGGTCAAGCTAACAGTCAACGCTTATAAGACAGTCTTGATACCTAACACCAATAAGAGGAAGTTGAAGTGACTACAACCCCCAACACTCTTCGGGAAAACTACCACGTTTGCAAGCGAGGTTAAATATCTTGGAGTGATCCTAGATATTATGGGATTTACTTGGAATAAACACATCGACGACATTATGAAAAAAGCTAGATGCTCTCTGTGGTCCTGCCTAAGACTTGTCAGCTCTAAATGAGGTCTTCGGTCGAAGGCAATACTACGCTTGGTTATACAAAGCTATAATGAGGCGATTGTCACAGTGTGGTATCTGCTTATTCATGTTATGCAGGCTAAGAATGTTTTTCTCTAAGGGCCATAACAGCAGGTAGGATAAAACGGGCCTCCACCCTTATTTTTTTGTTCTCACAGGGGAAAGGGGAAGGGTTGGCGGACCCGGGGGTATGTGGAACTCCCGACGCGACTCCCCGGTTTACCCATAAAACAACCTGCGGATTGCCCTCAGCCGCTATAAGGGGAGTGTTCCGGATCTGTCTAGCACAGGACACCCCCCGCGACCGGCCGGTCTATCTCTATAAGGACCGGACTTCCAACACAAGTAGGAGCCACTCTGGCAAACTGGAGCGTCTCCCTCGGCGCCGGAACTAGCTAAGCCGGGGAAGTTCCCATGAGACGGGCCTCCACCCTACTTGAACAACTGCAACAGTCTCTTCTTGAGAGACCTGTCATGGCCATGCCATCTGACGCCATAATCAAGGTGCATAGCTTCAAGAGGCTATACCAGTTTTCATAACTTCTAGGGAGGACTCAGTCCCAATTAATGTTCACCTTAAGGACATAATTTAGTTCACGGACAGATCTAGGAAAGACAACCGGGATGGCGCTGGACTAAGGGGATGTGCCACCTACAGACAGACATGCTTGTTTGGGAGATTTTGCACTGTGTTTTAGGCTGAGATCTCCGCTATTATTGGTTGTTCACTAGAGAGCCTACGCAGTCAGATATATAAATGGCTTCGACGTCAGTTCTTGAAAATGTGGACGTTTCTAAAACGAAAATAGAAAAAGATTACAGTGATTACACTCTTTGGAATCAAACTTTTAACTGCTAATTCCAAACAGTTAACTGCTAATTCCAAAGTAGTTCCTACATTGAAATTGTATTATTACGTTGTCTTTTTCACCACTACAAAATGTGGCATACATTGTATTACATTGAAATTGTATGCAAACCAATAATAAAAGTATTTTAGCTATGAATAAACTACACTTTTTACTACCGAGTACAAACTTCAACCCTTTCAAGGTCACGCCGCCGACGCCGCCGCCGCCGACCCAAAAAAGGCGGCGCGCCGCCGCCGACCTAACACCCATCGGCGCTCATATCTACTCCGACGTATAAGCTCACGCTTTCTAGCATCATGTTTAGGTAAATAGCCGATACAAATAATAACTCTATTCGGCGGGCGGTGTCAGTGCAGTGTGTGACGTCTTATGCTAATTATGTTATTTTAACTGCGATGATTAATTAGTGATTTTAAATATTAGAAGACTTACTTGTACTAAACTAAATAATCCGTATATCGATAAATTGAAGGTTTTATTTTAAATGGCAAGACAATTACCAGCTAAATCTCGAGGAAGGAGAATGCTATCCATGGTTATGGGTTATATTTTGTTTGTTATTTTTCCGGTTTTTTTAGAAGTAGTGCTCTTTGTTTTATTAATTTTATTGCTTCAGGTCCTAATATATCTTCTTTTGGTTTTTCTTTTTCTAATGTTTTATATGTTTCTTTTATTTTTTCCTCTAAAAAGTTATATTTTTCTTAGACTGTTCTGAGTTCTTTTATTGTTATTAACAATAAAAGAATTCAGAACAGTCCTGACGTATTAGGACCTGAAGCAATGAAAGTAATAAAACAAAGAGCACTACTTCTAAAAAACCGGAAAAATAACAAACAAAATATAACCAAAATAAGCAAAGAAATAAATATACAAATTAGAAAACATAAGCATAAAATGAGAACCGAAACAATAAAATCCTACATAACAAAATCAGGCGGAATCAAGAGTGCGTGGAAAGAATTTCAAGAAAATACGAATTGGATTATTAACATAGCACATTAAAAAACTAAAAAGCATAAATCCAAACGAAATGAAATCCTAAGCACAGCGACCAATTTCTATCGTATCGTAATAACTATAAACAAAATAACTAAAGCAACCGAAGAGCCAGTCCCAAATATACTAAGAGGTGAAGTCACCAAAGCAATAAAATCACAAAAGGGAGGGAAAACTCCTGGTTGATTGGAGTAACTGACAGTATTTTATACACACAGACCTTTTCAATGAAATCTTGACAACTGAATATATACCCCGTCAATGGACCACATCTACTATAATTTTACTTCACAAGAAAGGCAGGACAGATGACATCTCGAACTACAGACCTATCTCGTTAATGTCTAATGTGTACAAATTTTTCTAACTAAAGCGACTTACAAAGACCCTAGACGAAAATCAGCCAAAAGAACAAGCAGGGTTTCGAAGTGGATTCTCAACCATTGACCATATACATACGATCAAACAAATTATCCAGAAATGTAATGAATATGGAGTAAATTACTATTTAGCGTTCATAGACTTAAATAAAGCATTTGACTCGCTTAAACATGAGAAAATATGGGAAGCTCTTAAGTCACAAGGGTAATTATTAATCAATACCATAGCTAAAATCTTACTGATTAATTACTTACCGTCAACCATGGATAGCATTCTTCTTGCTCGAGATTTAGCTGGTAATTGTCTTGCCATTTAAAATAAAACCTTCAATTTATCGATATACGGATTATTTAGTTTAGTACAAGTCTTCTAATATTTAAAATCACTAATTAATCATCGCAGTTAAAAGAATATAATTAGCATAAGACGTCACACACTGCACTGACACCGCCCGCCGAATATTGATTAAATTAAAATACAACTTTGATGATGAATATATTTCTTTAAATACTACACCAAACACCAGATCTTCAAGAGGAAGACCCAAAAAGACACAAATGACTGACGTTTCAGGAGATGAATTGAAAAATCTGTACAGAGGGCCAATCACCTTACCAAAACCCCTTTATGATGATTTGACGAGTCTCTGCAAAACCGAAGCAATCCCGAAACATTATCACACATTTTATAATAATTTGCACTGTGTTGGGAACTCTGAAGAAGAAGTTGATATTGAGAGCGATAATTCAGTTTAAAATAGCATAATAATATTTTTTAAAGGTTTTGACTCATTTTATTTTTGTTTTAAAGTAAGTATAAGGCTTATAAAATTTATGTGAGTTTATTCCAATCAAGGTATTGTGTTTATTTTCTTTTCTAAGTATTTTGTGTTCTTTTCCAAAGTTTAATATTTAATAAAAAGTATTACATTTGAAAGACTTTTTTTTCAAGTGATTATTATATTATAAAATTAAATTAAACAAAAATTAGGTTAATCACACCTAAATTTATATATTAATTTCATAGAAATTCGTCAAAGTCGTTAAAAAATTACATTATAAACTCAGTCTGTTAAACTGACTACATAAAAATATAACTCATTGATATGATTCTAAAATAGCGATTAGAGAATGGTACAGCTAAGCTTTGCCTGTAAAATTTCCCAGAAGATGGTCGTAATCGGCCGGTACGCTCGAAATCTAAAGCGGAAAATACGTCGTATAATATTCTTACAGTCGTGAATTTCAAAGTTTCGTGTGTTTATAAAGTCATTAACAATATTGCAATTTAAACAACATCGCTTATTATTTGTATTATACATTTTTTCATTTATTTCAATAAATATTTACACTGTTACTATTATTTTTACAAGGTTAAATTAGAAGAAAAAATAGCTTTCATTTGACACTTTAAACGCTGGTTTGGATCACTCTACGCTGCGCTATAAACAAATAAGCTTTTATATTTTCTCCTGTAAAAATTGATTTTTGATATTACCGCTTTATTGCCCGGGGCCAGCGACTATGTGTTTTTTTGTTTCTGAGATAAAAAAATAATGTTTGACAAATTGACAAGCTAAACGTCAACACGTAACAAAATTGTATTAAATAAACGCTAAACGCACGGTAGTGTGTGTTATTAATTTCAGGTAGCGTGTGTTGTTGTTTTTTTTTTTATATTATTTTATGTAGTTATTTCTAAGCGTTATTTTCGAAAATATTAGCTTTCGGCACACCTGCATAACTTTAACTGTGTCAAATATTATACTCGTCCGTTCGCACTATTCTCGTAAAACTGTACTGGAATTTTTTGTTTCAAGTATATGATATTGATTATGATTCCTTACATTTAATCAGTTTACAAAATCTGTTAAATATTCTAGACTTATTTGCTTTATATAAATGGCCCATCAGTCTAGTAACGAGGGGTTCCTATAACTCCATTCCTATCGGCTTCCCTTACCATTTACCTTTTGAAGACCCTCATCCAAATCCGGTAGGGCTCCGGCATCCCTATGAAGGAGAACCAACCTTCGCCACTGCACCAGTCACCACTACACCTCACATCCTCATATTCACCACACAATGCCACACATACCCACCACTGCAACTCCTGCGTAGCCAGGATCTACAGTGGTGACCAGCCACAAAAACCCTTTGATATGATCTCAGGGGTGCCCGAGGGACATGTAAATCTGTCTTGGGACTCGCAACGAAATTCATCAGAAGATAGATAGGAGGAGTAGGGAGTATTCCAGTTTCCAGTTTTTATATAATAGACAAAAATCACCAATACGACGCGACGTTGCTTTTTGAAATAGTGTAGTATTACATTTTTCTAAACTCATGGTCACCCCACTCATAGTGAGACATTCTGTGAACCATACCAGCCTTTCAGTGACTCGAATACCTTGAAACTGGACGCATTAAAGTAAACCTAACGATGGTTAAGTAAAATCAATCATACGTACGTATAACGATAAGGATGAAATTGCAGTGAAGATGCATGCGTGGTCCAGGGACGATGACGATGTTATGGGCCCGACAGTAACTCGTAAGTAGCGGGTTCAAATCTGGCACTGTTTTCTGAGAAAAAGTTACAATTTAAAATTTATATTACAAGTTACGTTTGACAGAGATTTTTCCAAACATTTACTAGCTTTTATTTGCGACCGCAGCATCACCCGTGTGAATTGTTCGGACTTATACCTGCTACAACTTTTCGCCACCGTTCCAAGCGACAAAATATTTACCATTCTCATCACCTTGATGAGTGGCAGACCTCCACTGTGCGCTTTACCCGAAGCTTTCTGCCGCGCACTGTAAAACTCTGGAATCGCCAGTCTGTGTCAGAATCTGAAGAATCTGAAATCAGCAGTATTTCCGGACCTTTACGACCTGCAAACCTTCAAGAAGGGAGCGTATTCCCTCCTAAAGGGCCGGCAACGCACTTGCAACTTCTCTGATGTTGCGGGTGTCCATGGGCAACGGTAATCGCTTTCCATCAGGTGATCCGTTTGCTCGTTTGCCCCTTAGTTTTATTAAAAAAAAAGATAAATACAATAACTCACAGGCACACTAACTACACTTTCAGGATTAAAAGTAGCCTATGTGTTAATCCAGAGCTTAAACTACTACCCAATAGCTGTAACAAACATAGTACGTTCATCTATCTATCCACACATCCTCACAAACTTTCACATAATTTATAATACCTCCCCGACACCGATGTCGGCGACGGTGAGCAGTTTCATTGAAATCAGGCCAGTTACGCAGGGGTAATTTTGTAGTGCCCAAGTGTGTGCGCAGTACACAAGAGCACTCTCTCTTCCTTTACTCTCATAATCCAGTGGGACGGATAACCGACACGACTGACGAGAGATCAGGCGCAGGACCGACTTTTTACATGCCCATCCGACGCATGGATCATCTTTTCTTGTCAGACAATCAGGTGATCAGCCCGCATTGCTCTAACCAAACTTGGAAACAATATTTTTTTGTGTTTCCAATGCGGGAATCGAACCCACGACCTCCGAGTCGAAAGCCAATACTCTAACCACTAGACCACGGAGGCTGTTAAATTATATTATTTATTATAATAATAGTAGGATATAATATCTTCTATTATATTATAAAAGAAAGTTTTGTTAGTTACACTATTTATAACTCAAGAACGGCTGAACCAATTTGGCTGAAAATTGCTAGGGAGGTATCTCAAAACCAGGAGAAGGACATAGGATACTTTTTATCCGTTCTCGAGGGACTCAAAATTCAAGAACGGCTGGTTCTTGAAATAATTGTGAAAGTTCAGAGAAGGTTTAAACTGTGAGAAATATTGAAAAAGGTGTAGGTTGTAGGTGTAGGTGTAGGACTAGGAAAGGAAGTAGGTTGCATTATAGGTGTAGTCATTTATTTATTCGAGTTCATATTTAAGACAGAACGTGTGTCGGGACAGCTAGTATCCCACCAAAAACATTCTGTAAAAAACTAGCCAAGTCTCGATGGAGCTGCTTGTTTATCTCTAAAAAGTAATGAAATCTAGACAAAGTCGTGCCAAGTCTAAGGTTCCTTACTGCGATTTCTTTATTATTTTAGTTAATGTTGTGTGATTTGGCCGTTGAACATTCTTTATACGTTAGTGGGTACAAGTCAATTTTGTTTACACGTAATGTTATATCTGTTGTAACTACCTATGTTTGTTAAGCGAGATAATAGCCCATACTGGTATTGGTAATTGGACGCTAGTGTCTCATTTTAGGCTGTTGTTGATTGTACAACACATGTATTGGAGCAATGGTGTCATGGAGCCCCTTTTGTACCCTCGTGTACCCTTCAACGGCCAAGTCACACAACATTAACTATAATAATAAAGAAATCGCAGTAAGGAACCTAAGACTTGGCACGACTTTGTCTAGATTTCATTACTTTTTAGAGATAAACAAGCAGCTCCATCGAGACTTGGCTAGTTTTTTACAGAATGTTTTTGGTGGGATTTCACTTCTTTTTGTAGAAACGTGGGCATATTGATTTATTTTACTAGATTTTAGTGTAATTTGTGTATTTAAGTAATTTGTGTAATGTTCCAGTAGAATATAGTTAATTGTTCGACTATTTCTTCTTGTAAACTTGTAAGTTTAAACTAATGTAAGTATACTAATAGTTTGGTTAGGCTCTTGTGTTTTCTAATCAGGGTCACCAGGTACTCCAGGTCTTCGATTATCCTAGTTTTTATAGTTTTTCCTTCATGTGGCCATTAAACCCTAACTCTGTACCAAATTTCAGCTCTCTGAGTTTATGGGAAGTACTAGTTCTATTCTGATGATCATGAGTAAGTGACTGAGTGAGTGAGTGTCATAAATGCGAAACTTTCCTTTCGCTTAACTTCGGAACCAAATGACCTACAGACTTAAAATTTTGGATTTTAAGTATGTGATTATAGCTTACTGGATGACGAAAATTTCTGCGTTCTGGTCTTATCCAGAGGTTCTCAAACAGGGGCCTGAAAATGCGGCGAAATGGTTCCAGTAAGGAATGGTACGGCAGTGTTTGCTTCGCGCTCGACTTGGTGGGGGCACTGCCGTGCCCTCAGATTGACGTTCTGGTCTTATCCAGAGGTTCTCAAATAGGGGCCTGAAAATGCGGCGAAATGGTTCCAGGAAAGAATGGTACGGCAGTGTTTGCTTCGCGCTCGACTTGGCGGGGGCATTGCCGTGCCCCCAGATCGATTATCCTAGTTTTTATAGTTTTCCCTTTATGTGGCCATTAAACTCTAACTCTGTACCAAATTTCAGCTCTCTGAGTTCATGAGAAGTACTAGTTCTATTCTGATGATCATTAGTGAGTGACTGAGTGAGTGTCATAAATTCAAAACTTTGCTTTCGCTTAACTTCGGAACTAAATGACCTACAGACTTGAAATTTTGGATTTTAAGTACGTGATTATAGCTTACTGGATGACGAAAATTTCTGCGTTCTGGTATTATCCAGAGGTTCTCAAATAGGGGCCTGAAAATGCGGCGAAATGGTTCCAGTAAAGGATGGTACGGCAGTGTTTGCTTCGTGCTCGACTTGGCGGGGCCACTGCCGTGCCCCCAGATACGATAAATAAGATTCAGTTATGTTTTCAATGCAGTAATTACATACATACATACATATAATCACGCCTCTTTCCCGTAGGGGTAGGCAGAGACCACTTCTTTCCACTTGCTACGATCCTTACATACTTGTTTCGCTTCATCCACTTTCATTCTTACCATCCATTCCTCCTCTTACATTCAACGTAGCGAAGCGGCTCTCCATGGGCCACTTTTCGCCTCCGCGAGAACGAGACGTGATGGGTGGCGAACCACTTCGCCGCCATTTGGGATAATTAAATTATTTTTATAATTATCCATTGCATTCCCACGGATTTGCGGAGAGAATAGGAATAGGAAAAGGGAAGGATAGTTGGTGTGGAAAGGAAGATTGGTAAGTTAGAGTGGGAAATAGGAAATGTAGGATATTACCGCCCAGGAGGGCAAGGGATAGGACAGTAATAGCTAGGGAAGCCGGGGTCGCATACCCGTATACTATACCACAACTACCGGACAGGTAAGTTGGGATGAGTATCCCATGACATCAGTAATTAAATCTTTCATAACACTATCCACTAATATTATAAACTAGCTTTTGCGCGCGGCTCCACGCGCATAAAATAAGTATCCCACGGGAACACTGTACCTTTACGGAATAATAAGTGGCCTACGTTTTAATCCACAACTTGAACTACTACCATTTCAAATGTCATCAAACCCCGTTCTGTAGCTTTGTGTGAAAAAATAACAAACATCTATACATCCATCCATCCTTTCTCACATACTTTCACATATTTTTAATAGTAGTAGAATGTGAACGTGAGTTTGTTTGTTATGCTTTAACGTAAAAACTACTTAACCTATTAAATTGAACTTTGGGACAGATATAAAGTAAACTACACAGAAGGATTTAAAGCTACATTTTCGCGGGAAAATGTACGGTTCCCGCGGTGATTTAATTTTGTACGTACGAAGTGTTTAATATTTTTGAAAGTTGAAACTACCTTTGAGTTTTTAGGTCTTACTGACGCTTTTATCCTTAATTTTTAAATATTGCATCATTGTATACATTTAACAACATAGCTTCCATATGCTGATAAGGTAGGCTTAGCTATGAACTAGTTACTAGGCCAACGATAACAATCTGTTCAGTACCGAATAGCTTACCCATAATAGGGTTAGTAGGGCTTTTTAGCATTTTACCCGACTGCGCGACGCAAAGGAGTGATAAATGGTAAAGTTTATCAGCCTATGTACAATACGGCCGATGTATCTTGGCGAGTCTGAACTTCGCGCAGAAGGTCGCGCAATAACTGTTTTTAAGTGTTTTCGTATTTATTTTATTTGTACTAGTTGGTCAACTGTATTAGGGAAATTTTATTAGTACATTAGGTATATAAAAAAATACAATAACAGTTTCCTTCACGAGTTGTACATGCGCTAAAGTTCGCAGAGCCTATGTTCAGACCCGTCAAGATACAGCGGCCGTAGTGTACCTAATGTATGTTTGTACTATTATGGCATTTAGACTAAACGCGTGGGCAGATAAGTCATGATGTCGCGAATCTCATAGAAAGCATAAAAATTTGGAAAATCAAAATGGCCGATTTGGGACGCCATATTGTGCAAAAGAAAAAAATTAAATCACCGAAGTAGGAATGGCAAGTAGGGTATCGGGTTTTTTTGAGGTTACACAATAAAATTCAACCCTCTGAAAATAACCCTAAAATTCCTCCCCCTAGAGTATTTTTCACGAATTTTAGAGAGAAACTCCAAAGTAGGCAACCAAATCCGTGGTCTGCTCCGGAGCATATATTTTGTTGGTAGAGTTAAACTTAGTCGTCATTCCATTTTTGTGTGAGCGCGTGGGAGTAGTTTGTCTGTGCCCAGGTCATAAAATCCCCAGTCCCCCTTGTCCCGGTTACCTTAGGTACTCACTCGGTGAAACACAACGCAAGAGTTATTTCACGCCGGTTTTCTGTGAGGTCGTTATATCTATTTATTCTGTCTCTCTCACGTTTGCCTTATATTATAATCTTTGTTTTTCAGGGGTGGCAAGCGCCACGCCCCCGACACCGACGCTGAAGAACGGGAATGACCTTCGAGAATCTGGGTATCTGATTGCCGTCGGCTCCAGAACTGCTAGGTATTTACTTTTCAACCGACTTCCAAAACACAGGAGCAGTTATCAATTCGTGTGTATGCTTTTTTTTTTTTATGTTACGCGATTACTCCGCCGTTTGTGGACCGATTTTCGAAATTATTTTTTTATTTCAAAGAGTTGACTTCCAAGTTGGTCTCATTGTCACCAAATGGACCTGGTGGACCTCAAAATTTATAGGGACACATATTAGTGATTTTGCCTTTTTTTAAGTACAAACTCTCGACTTCAAAAATAACAAGATCGAGTAGAGAAATTGTTAAATTTGAGCATAATTTAAAAGTGGAACTATTTTGACGATAACAATTATTTCACCACATTTAAATATTTTTTATTATGGTAAGAGTCAGATGAGCAATTGAATGGCCTGATGACTGATTTATGTTTGTGACTCTTTCACGCAAAAACTACTGAACGGATTTTGATGTAATTTGGTATGGTAGATGTTTAGGCACACAGGCTACTTTTTTAAATAGGTAGGTACAGTGTTCCCGTGGGATACTGTATTTACGTGAGCGTCTCTTGTGTGTATTCCCTTGCTCAAAATCCAAACATGATTATTTAGTAGGGGACGATATTCACTTTGTGCTCTTTTTTACGAAAATTCTAGAGGTAAATTATAAATAAGTTATGAGTGCTACAAGTGCTTTGACCGCTATTTTGATAAATGAACAAAATGTCCCCCCGTGTGACCGAAGAAAGTTCAAATGACCATCATCAAAACACAATTTTGTTTCAGGTTTCGACGGAAACACAGAAGTAAAATAATGTTCATCATACTGCTATTACTGTTGCTGGTGTTGATTAGTCTGGTATTGGCTATGACGATATTGTGTAAGTATGTTTCAAATCCTACCTCTGTTAAAAATGGGAAAATTTGTGAGGATGGATGGATGGATGAATGGATGTTTGCTACTCTTTCACGTAAAATCTACTGAACGGATTTTGATGAAATTTAGTATGGTTGTAGTTTAGGCTCTGGAATAAAATGTAGGCAATTTTTGCCGGAATAATTAGTGTTCCCGCAGGCGGAGCCGCAGGAAAAGGCTAGTCCTATATAGTTGTAGTGTGAGTGTATAAATATTCAAGATTTTATTATTATTATTATTATCTTCTATGCGAAAGAAGTTGCTAGTGTTTCACAAACGTTTTTCAATTAGCAGCCCAATTAAATTTATTATCATTGACTTGCTCTATTAACCTAGTCTCCTAGTACCTGAAAGACCGATCTTCGCTCAGAAAAAACTGATGACGATAAAAAATCTCAAAAATAGTCTGATCGGGACTAGAACCCGATACACTCTAATTTGCAAAGCCTCCGTGGTCTAGTGGTTCGAGCATTGGCTCTTGACTCGGCGGTCGTGGGTTCGATTCCTTCAAGGGAACAACAAAAAATGTTGTTTCCAAGTTTGGTTAGGACAATGCAGGCTGATCACCTGATTGTCTGACAAGAAAGATGATCCATGCGTCGGATGGGCATGTAAAAAGTCGGTCCTGCGCCTGATCTCTCGCCAGTCGTGTCGGTCATCCGTCCCACTGGGTTACGAGAGTAAAAGGAAGAGAGAGTGCTCTTGTATACTGCGCACACACTTGGGCACTATAAAATCACTCCTGCGTAACTGGCCTGGTTTCAATGAAACCGGCCACCGTCACCGAGATCAGTGTGGGGAGTTATTATAATTTGCAAACGAACTCCGGTTACCCCGAGATAAGACTAGATCGATATTTTTTTACCCCAGAACCATTGAGTATCCAATATGGTTGGATACTCAAAGCCCAGAACCCACTGCGTAAAAAAATTCATGGAAATTGTTAGAGCCGTTACTTAGATTCAGATTATAAAGATATACAAGAATTGCTCATTTAAAGTATAAGATTTTTGCAACTGTTTTATTTTCTTATTTTAGATATAAAACAAAAACACAAAAAGGCCCTGCACATATGCGAGAGCAAGGAGTGTCTCCGGTCAGCCGCCAACCTCGCGCTGTCTATGGACCGGAGTGCTGACCCGTGTGTGGACTACTATCAGGTACCTCTGGTTATGCCATGGTGATAGATTGCACAAGTCTTGTTTCCTTAAAATGAGTAAAGACTGGCAAGCAACAGAATAATCAAAAAGCTTCCCAGGCGTTGGGTTTCATATTACGCGTCTCCGCTGATTTTAATGACGTCAAAACACTCAATACTATACTGCAGTTTCGTGCGCAGCCATCTCGAGTCAGTGCTTTTTGCTCATCTGTTTGGAACCCGGTTTATGATACGTATAAAAAATATATTCAGAAAAAAATTCTGAAGTATAGTCTGATTCACAAGAGCCATGTCAGTGAATTTCTGTCCAAGGGCACCAAAAATTATGATCCAGAGCTCATTCCATTTGGAATGACCTCTAGAAACATTATGAAAAATTTCAAGAGGGGCTCAAAAAATGGCAGTTATAAACAATTTATTAAAAAAGGGGGTATGGTTTTTAGAAAATATATCGAAAACTATTAAAGATATCCGAATTTTGAAAAGAAAATCTTAAAGATGAGGAAATTTCCTAAAAAAAGTCTCACCTTCCGGAACTCTATCACCAATAATAATTAATATTTAGAGATGAAAATAGTGCTAAAAGCGGGTGAATCGCGTCCCGCGCGCGCTTACCGATATTACGGACGGAGTATAAACATCGGTGATAGAGTTCCGGGAGGTGGGACTTTTTTTAGGTGGGACTTTTTTTTAGGTGGGACGTTTTAATATTAACTAGAATCCCAGATTCTACATGATTTGTGAGCTCCCATTCGTATTATAGAATCATTTACTAAGAAATGAAAAGCTAAATAATTTCAGCAAGAAATCTAAACATGAAAATGTTTCCAGCGTAATAAATAAGTACATGTAACCTAACTAAAAAATCATTTGGATGGGTCATACAAATAGAAACCAAATTTTACTTTATTTAAAATATTCCTCATTTCAGTATGTATGTGGTAACTGGCCTCAAGAACACCCTAGACCCGATGCTTTCAAGTCGTACGACTGGTTCAGGGACAAACAGAACAAAGTCTACGCCCAGGTTAGAGATTTCCTCAGCAAGAACATCACGAATCTGCCAAAACCGGTGCAGCAAGCCAAGGACCTTTACACTGCGTGCTTGGATACCGGTAAACCGTAAAGTATAAGTTTATGGACTAGAATCCGAATAAAAGAGCACAAATACAAGTAAAAGCATAGATATATAATATTAATCACTGATTAAAGTAATTCTTAAAATAATATGTCAAAATTGTTAATTGATACTAAATACTGTATTACTGTGTATCTCAAACTACAGTCGTACAAGGATCTTTTGGCACTTGGATGGGGGCGTGATTGTCGCAAATAAGAACAATATTTATTATTAAAAGTGAAATTTTACAAGACGGCGATGTTAGTTCTGATTTTGTCCACGTGCCAAAAGATCCTTGTCAGACTGTACCATGCATTTAATACAATTTTGTCACACGTTGATGTTTGTCAATCTGTCTTTTTTTTTTCGCCCATGGGGCAGGCTATAGTATTTCAACCTAAGATAAAGTACCTATAGATCCGCAGCTCTTGTAACCACTAGAGTGCATCTCGCTCACCCACTATGTGTTGCCATGTACAAACATAGCCTTCAATTGTAGTATTTTTGTCTTGATCTTAGGATGTACACGTAAGTTTTCTCGTCGTAGTCAGTAATAAATAAGGATCGTAGAGCGAGTTTTTCCCTGCACCACTCATTATTAAAATAAGTAAATTTTAATATTTTCATACTGGCGATTAAATTGTTCTAGTTATTTTTTATGAGTCAGAGGTTATAAGAAAACATGCGATTAGAGTACGATCGTACCTGGATTCTCAGTCTAGATCGAGACCTATTAATAAGTTAACTCTAGGCCAAGACCGAGAGTAATAGTTAAATTAACAAAATATTATGAACGTGGTAAAAATATTTATAACTCAAGAACGGCTGAACCGATTTGGCTGAAAATTGGTGGGGTATCTTGAAACCAGGAGAAGGACATAGGATACTTTTTATTCCGTTCACGAGGGACTCAAAACTCGAGAACGGCTGGATCGATTTGGCTCATTTTGATTTAAATTGAAAATAATTGTGGAAGTTCAGGGAAGGCTTACGCACTGAGAAATAATGAAAAAGGTGTAGGTTGTAGGTGTAGGACTAGGACGTAGGATGCATTATAGGTAAAGTCATTTATTCATTCCAGGTCATGTTTATGACAGAACAACGTGTGTCGAGACAGCTAGCTATATTATATATTACTAGCTGACCCCGACAGACGTTGTTCTGTCTTAAATATGAACTGGAATGAATAAATGACTACAACTGCTCCTACACCTACTCCTGTTCCTACTCCTACTCTTACTCCAACACCTACTCGTACATTAACTCATACACCTACTCCTACCCATACTCCTACACCCACTCAGACACCTACGCCTACACCTGCTCCTACACCTACTCCTACAACATACACCTTTTTCAATATTTAAAAAAAAAGGTCCAGCCCGCGCCCATTACGCCCGCGTAAGCACAGTAATCCACGGGTATATATCCCATGATATAAAGTAGCCTATGTCCTTCCCCATGGTCTACTCCAACTCCACTCTGTGCCAAATTTCATCATAATCGGTTTAGCGTAAATAAAGTATCGTTATACAGGAACCGTACATTTTTTCGCGATGAAAAGTAGCCTACGTCCTTTCCCGTGGTCTAATTTATATCTGGGCCAAATTTCATGATAATCAGTTCAGTAGTTTTAACGTGAAAACGTTCAGGTTTACTCTTTCATTTTTATGTAAAGGGTATAATACCAAGTTAGTACTGTTTTCATTCAAAAAAGTAGTGACCTGATGATGAGATCTATGAGGAATTGAGGCAATTTCTATGGACACATATGGTGATTTTGACTTTTTCTGAAGTAGACCAAGCATAAGCTAACAAAAAGTCTTACTATTAATACTGTTAGGTAGGGTAGGTATTTCTCTTAATATAAAAATTAAACAATGTCAAAAAAGTCAATAGTTTTTTATTTAAGTAGATGTTTCAAACATTCTTCATTCACTTCAACACACTTAAAAAGTTAAACAGTTAAAATACATATATCAATAAGAAACTGGCCCGTCGAGAAGAACCGGCGTAAGAAACTCGCACGGGGCCACTTTTTAGCAAAAAGATGGAAAATTTGTTCTTTGATTAATTACCTATGTATCCAAAATTTATATTTAGTGAGGTTTCCGGTTAGGGTTAGCTGTCACCCTATTACTCAACTATGTTTACCACTCCAAATTACAACTAAACTAGTCGTTTAGTTTATAACCCCAAAACTTAAACTACTAATATCTCAGTAACTGTGGGTTTCCTGATGAGGGGAGTGGGGGTTCAACCCTCCCCCTCCCCTTCCCTCTTAACTCCCTCCTCCCCAAATCGTGGAATCGTGGGATATTATACTAAATTTTTACCGAAAGAACTTTAAGTCAGTATATTTTGGTACTAAATTAAATAGCAACACTAAGACAAATATATTTTTAGAATATGTTTCGAATTATGTAAAAAATACTGATTTCATCTCACTTTCTATGGAAAATATGACTGTATTTACATCCCTAAATATCATTCTTATGTTATATGCAATCACAAACTAAAAAAACACGAGCTATAGCTAATTACGAGTGAAAAGTTACGGCAGCACATTTTCGTTCGCTGCGACTTTTGCACCTCAAAATACTGCATCCACACATTTTTAAAATACTTAAAACTACACAGAGTCTCTATCTCAAAAGAGTATATAACATAAAACACTCCAAAAACACAAAAGAGTTCAATTAAAACGAAACCTCAATCTTCACAGTCATTTGCATGGTCATTTGTTTGGCACAAGAATGTCTTTGACAGCTTTGTGCCAAAAACCCGGTTACAGCGAAAGGGACAAAACATAACATTTTTGTCTCGTTTCTTCACAAGTATTGACCAATTTACGTTCTCTCTCTAACAAGCTGTGACGTCAGGAGCTATCCTGCCCTGATTTCAACCATACCGCCTAGTTCTATCTGTCTTTCATATTTTATAGATTAGTTTATAGACAATATTTTTTTTTAATTGATCTTAGAGGCAAAAGAATCCTTATGAAGTACAAACTCAAAAGTTTTATGAATTTAGAGCAAATTTTGACCCAGGGGCGAACACTAGTTCTTTACTTATTATAATTTTGATTTTTCTTTCAGAAACATTAGACAAACGTGGGTTGAAGCCGGTGTATAAAATATTTGAATCTGTAGGTTTACCACTTTACCCTACCATTGTAAATGTAACAGAAGATCTTGATTATGATAAATATACATTTAACTGGTTAGACACAGTGATCAAGATAAAAACACAATTAGGCATGGACGTACTGATAGGTTTCGATATATTCACTGATCCCAAAAATTCGTCAGTTTACAGACTTGTTATGGGATCCCCTGAAGCTACTAACCCATTTCCAAGGTAAATAAAATTTGCTTAAAATGGAACCTAATAAAGCTGTGTTGGTACTTACAGAGAGTATGTAAAGTATACATAGCACAGATTACTTTCTCAGGTAGGAATTAATTATGTCTATGCATAGTATAAAATTTGCTTAACTAAAAATTACTATTTTAGCATGATCAATGAAAAGAAACATAGAGGTAGTAAATCTAT
The DNA here is from genome assembly GCA_905404095.1 of Glaucopsyche alexis. Classification (NCBI taxonomy): domain Eukaryota; kingdom Metazoa; phylum Arthropoda; class Insecta; order Lepidoptera; family Lycaenidae; genus Glaucopsyche; species Glaucopsyche alexis. Next base: position 3,673,559 of record FR990060.1, read on the forward strand.
ACATAGTAACAAAAAAGAAAATAGAGATAAAATAAATATATTGGATATTGGGAAAAGCCGCAACACTGGAAAAGCAGAAAAAGATGATTATGATGACGATAAAGAAGCAGAAGCGAGCAAACTTTTTTATGCAGAATTAATAAAAATATTTATTCTAGAATCGGGAGCTAAATTAATCAATCTTAGTAACACAGAAATAGATCAAAATATTTTTCTAGTAGCTAATGAATATTACAGAATAAGTGAAGATTTTTATGATGTAAGTAACATTATTGTATTTAAAAAAATAGCACGCTTAGTCAGATTCAGTTACTTTAGTAACCATTTATGAAATTTTTATTAATTTAATGAGTTGCTATTAAAGATAAGTAATAAAATTGATATTGATACTAGTTATTTGAAGCTAAATATTGAGAAGTTAATTTACGACTCTCGTGATAACATAAGTACTAGTATAGGTAATATAATTTTTAAATGAAACTAAACTTTTCACTTCATATTTGTACTAATAAAAATAATTTTAGTAACAATTTGATCAATCTTTGATAGAGTAAATAGATGAAAAGCTACTCCTACTTATGACTCATTTTATATTAATTTTATGTCGCAGATGGACTCAAGCAATGATACTGATACCGAAGATGATGATGTATATATTAATATACCAGAATACACTGTGGATGAAATACAAGCGCATACAGACATGATCGTAGAAAGTAACAACGGCACAGCAGAACCAATATGGAAGAAATATCTAGAAGGTATATTCGGTGTAAGTCGAGTAAGACTAAATTATAAAAGAGACAAAATATTGATATCAAATCCTGATCTAAAATACATGTCACTGATGGCTGCGTATTTATCAAAAATGCAACCAGTCGCCATTGAACTTTTGGTATGGACGAAGGTGAGTAAAGAAGAAATTAGATAAATTTAACCGATAATGACTTATCGTAACTGAAATATCAAATGTTGCTATCTTTACTCCATTCAAACACTGTTTGCAGGTTGCAGAGGTTCTAGCAATACACACAACGTCAGAAATAAGAGCTCTCTACAGAAAGGCGTATGAGGCTATGGGACGACCCAGCCACGCCTCTACAAGAAGTCTACAGTGCGCCAGTGCTGTAAATGATCAAATGGGCTTGGCAGTCTCTTATGCTATAGTTGATCCACATTTTATAAATGTGACTAAACCTAAGGTATAGAGAATGAAAATTGTACAGTTTGTGTAAGTCCTTTTGAAACTCGTATTTGAGAATAATTTTAAATAATACATTTTTTAGATAGAAACAATGTTGAACGAAATTAAAAATGCACTAGCACGTCTTGTTGGGAAAGTAAAATGGATGGATGACGACACAAAATTAGCAACATACCAGAAAATCATTGAAATGAGAACTCTCGTTGGATTCCCCAATTGGTTGTTCGAGAAAGGATATATTGAAGAGTTTTATAATGGTGTGAAAGTAGACGTAAGGCTGCATTTAGAAAACATGATAAATATAATTCAAGTAAAGATAAGGAAAGCACTGAACAAGTTTCGACTTGGTAACAATTACACTTGGGCCACGGATCCTACTGAAGTTAATGCGTATCACACATTCCAAGAAAATACTATAAGTATGATATATTTCAATATTGCTATAACAATGCACTTTTACAACGTATCAGACAAATCATTGAATAGCTATAGTCAGTTGTGTAAATATTTTTATTATTATAGACGTTACTGAATTATTAGCTAGTTTTTAAAACCGTATTTTTTATATTTTTATGTAAACCAATACTATTAGAAGTTTACTAGATACTTTGTAAGATTGTCTTAAATTTTTTTATTTATTTTTGGACGCAGCTGTGCCGCTTGTAATGATACAATATCCGTTCTTTGATTTGGGACTTGAGTACGTATTATTCTGTTGTAGGTTTTAGAAACAGTAAGAAAAATTACTGTATACTTACTAGTTAATAAACAAACAAAACATTATTTACTCTCGTTATAAATTTCAGCTCCCTGAACTACGGATCTCTGGGCACTGTTCTTGGACACGAGATTACTCATGGCTTCGATAATTTTGGTAACAATGTTTTTCCATTAGTAAAAATACAATAGGTTTTTGACTCTACTAATACTTTTACCATTTTGTGAAACTATCTAGATAACTGACCCTATATTTAATCTTTAAATAGTATTCTCAAGACTAAGAAATGTAACAATTTAAATCTTAGGCAAGAAAACGGGACGTATTCTACAACCCTCCGAAAGTGAAAATAAATAGTGCACAGCGAAACATACGGAGCGTATTCAACAGATGCCAAACGCGCCTAAAGCAGTTTTCAAGTGTAAAGGCCTTGACCTATTGATATGTAAATGAAAAGCTGAGGGGTAAAAAATGCTTTATGCTAATGCCATAACATTAATGCGATAAATGTTCGAATGGCCCCAGATCTTTGTAAACTCGCTATGAACTAGTATAGAGATGTGCCAACTCGAAAAAAAAGGATTCAAGTTGAAATTTAGATAGCTCTAAATTGAATTCGAGTTACACAACTCGAGTTACCGGGAAGAAACTAAGTGCATGAGATTGTTACAAATGACTATTTACTTTATGATGATTATTATTGACGTCCTCTGTGGCTCAGTGCGTTCGATGCGTTGGCGCTTCATCCGAAAGTCATGGGTTCGAATCCCGCCAGGGAACAAAAAGTTTGTTGTGTTCGTGGGTCATGGATGAGTATTAAGTATGTGTATTTTATAATAACACAAGTTCTTCGAGAACTAACAACGGGACCAGATTGGCGTGGTGTGAAAGCGTCCATAGATATTACTATTATTATATCATCATCTAGTGTAGCAAGTTGTTGCTGATCAGTCCCGATATTGTCCAGGTCGTCAGTTCGACAAGAACGGCAACCTGTTGCCCTGGTGGAGCAACACCACCATCAGCTCGTTCGTGAACATGACGCAGTGCTTCGTCGACCAATACTCCGCGTATTACGTGCCGGAAGTGGATGAACATGTAAGCCTATTCAGATAATCTTCATAGATAAATGATTGGTCTTCGCGTCTAACAAGATACCGCTGGCGTGCTTGAAAATGCGGCACAAAAAAGAACGCCGAAACCGGCGTGCCCGAGCCCGTCACATTGAAGTCTTCGTGTCAGATGTACGATTCACATACACTAGAAATTATCTTACACACAATAAACCCACAGTACATTAATTGCCGCATTGACGGAGCTATTGTTGTTAGATAGCGTGGTATCTCGTCGAGCGCCGAGTCGATTTCTTTTTAATAAAATAAAATAATAAATTGCACAAAATATGTTTTCCTGCTGTTCCTTTTTATAATAATATTAAGGACAAAAGATGATACAGTCGAAAATGTTTTTAGTTCCTGCTATCACCGCGTCTTAACTCGTACATACATATAATCACGCCTTTCCCGTAGGGGTAGGCAGAGACCACTTCTTTCGACTTGCCACGATCCTTACATACTTGTTTCGCTTCATCCACTTTCATTCTTAACATCCATTCCTCCTCTTACATTCAACGTAGCGAAGCGGCTCTCCATGGGCCATTTTCGCCTCCGCGAGAACGAGACGTGATGGGTGGCGAACCACATCGCCGCCATTTTGGATAATTAAATTATTTTTATGATGATCATAACTCATACTCTTTTTTTCCAAGTTGTAACTGTTTTACATGGAACGTGAAAGATGTTTGATCTGTGTGACACTTAAGTTTTGCTCAGATCTGTCTGCAACAATTTCAGGTGGACGGCAAGAGGACCTTAGGCGAGAACATCGCAGACAATGGCGGGCTGCGAGAGGCATTCATGGCCCTTCAGGAGCACCTCCACAAGCAGGGTCCGGAACCTAAGCTCCCGGGGTTCGAGGCTATGACCTCGGAGCAGCTGTTCTTCCTGTCTTACGGCAATGTGAGTAGAAAACATTCTAATACTGTTATAAATGTGAAAGTTCGTGAGGATGGATGGATGGATATGTGTTACTCTTTTGTGCAAAATATACTGAACTAATTTCGATGAGTTATGGAAGTTTATGCTCTGGATTAAAACATAGGATACTTTTGTTCTGAAAAAGTGCAGCGTTCCCGTGGGATAATCTATTTACGCGGGCAGAGCTGCGGGGAACAGCTAGTCCCAATATATTTTTGAAAACAATTCACTAACGTCACTGCTAAATGCAAATAATATGCAAACCTCAATAACTATAATTTTGTAAAAAAAGTTCAACATGTAAATTAGTACCGTAAATTAGTAACCGGAATGTAAATTAGTAACCGGAATTTTTACGCATCCATTTTTACGCACCTCATTTATTAAAATCGGATCAACAGTTTAGGCGCTAGAGGGGAACAAACAACCATACATACATACATACATAGACTGCCAAAATCATTTACCCTTCCTTTTGTTTTCGCCGTTGTCGCAACATTCTAAATTATGTCCAATTTTTGGTTAATTTCAAAAATATTAATTTAATATTTCCAGCTATGGTGCGGAGTGAACACCAAGGACTCTCTCAAGTCGGACCTGGAGGACGAGCATTCGCCCCAGCAGTTCAGAGCACGAGGCTCCCTGCAGAACAGCGTGGAGTTCGCCAGGGCCTGGAACTGCCCACCTAGCTCACGCATGAACCCGGAGAAACGGTGTATTATATTTTAACGACTCAGATTGAGATGGCATCAGGGGTGTAGCACCACTGTATCAGCCGTATCAATTATATGGGGCCCCCGGGTTACAGGGCCCCCGAACGGTTGTCAGAAAATAGATGGTAAAAAGAAATCTTCAAGTATAATCGTAAAACAATATTAAGATACAAAAATTATACTAAAAAATGTTAGCTCGCTCGCTATTAATGATTTTAAATTAAATTCGAGTAATTTCCTCCCTTTTGTGGATTTGTACCCTTGGGCTGGGGAGCCCCAAAAATTTTTTGATATGGGAGCCTTAGGGTGGCCTAAGGCTCGCTACGCCACTGGATGGCATAATGGTTTTTCTAAATAATTCAAAGAAATAAATTCTGACATTCCGTAGGGCCGATTGATACCGAAAAGGCAGCAGAGCAGCCAGCCGCATAACTGTTATATTATATAATTTTGAACTTTATCTGCATTGTGACAGTGTTGCCAACTTAGGGGTTTCCCCCTAAATTTAGGGGGAAAAGGCTCTACAGGTTTTGTAGGGGAAGAATTTTTTAAGGATTTTTATTTACTTATTTTTGAATAAATTAAGCGATTTAAAACATCTAAAAGTGATTTGAAAAATCAACCTGTAAAAAATAAACTTTTGGAAGTGTATTATAATTAGTGTCCGACCGAAAGTTCGGTTTCGGTTTCGGCCGAGTTTCGGCCAAAAATCAAGTTTCGGCGGCAGTTTCGGTTTCGGCCAAAAGTGGCCGAAACTTTTGCCGAAACCGAAACTGATTTCGGAAGTTTTCGTGCACGCTCGCCTAACTTCGTTTCTTGCGGCAACGCTTTGACAACGCAACTGAATTTGAAAACATAATTAAAATATAATTAATATATTTTTTTTTATATTACATTAAATAAATGATTACACTTAAATTACAAAATTAACATACCGTGTTTCCATTTCATGTCTTAATTAATGCAGAATAATGGATAAAATGCACCAAATTTCAGTATTTTAAGGAATTTTCTACTTGACCACGTGAGTTTCGGTTTCGGCCGAAACTGAAGCTACGGTCGAATATTCGGTTTCAGTTTCGGTTTCGGCCGAAAAACCAGTTTCGGTCGGACTCTAATTATAATCTATAAAGTTGGACAGAATTATATTAATTATCTTACAGAACATTAATTTTTATTATTTGTTTGTCATTGCAGATTTTGTAGTATTATTAGTAGATATTCTTAATGATACAAAAAATTAGGGGGATTTTCAAATAACTTTTGCGATTTGTGGGTTTTTGACATAAGTTTGGGTGAAATATTTTTGAGAGTTGGCAACACTGGATCGTGATCGTGAGTTATACAGCACAAAAGTTACTTTTCTTGTTAAAAAAACCCCGTGTATTTACTCTATTTACAGTGACTGAGATTTGAGGGCTAAGCCATCGATAATAATTACAATGACGAATGATCGAAGTTGAAAATATATTGACATATCGTTCGCTAAGTTAGAGCGCGCGATATGTCAATATGGTCATACATGGCCATACATTTTTGATCGCTTTGTCATCGTAATTAGCGATGTCGTCTTGGCTACGAGACGAGATGTAAATAACAAAACACATTTTCAGTTTAGTTAGAACAATTGTTTAACCCTGTGTAAACTATTTGAGCAACAGTAAGACAAGTCAAAAATATTTAGTGCGGCGCAAAGGATAATTTTTCCCAAAACAATTCAGAGTTATAAAACTTATAGTAGAAATAAGCACAGTTTTAAAAACCATGGCTCAAAGTGGCTTTAGTGAAATAAAAATTAAATATTGCCTCAAGTTGTATATTAAGTTACTTCTATGTAGTATTAGAATACATAATATAATAAGTAAATAGATGTAATATTATTTACATGTAAGAGCAGCTAAGCGCCCAATTATATAATAGATTTAAATAATAGAATTTACAAATAAAAACTAACAAAAATCAAAGACAATAATGCATTTCTAATAATTAATAATAATTAATTTTAGGTGGTTTTTCATTGTTTTATACTTAATTCAACAAAACCAAATAGAAAATCAATATAAAATAATAACAAACACTTTTTAGATTATAACGCACAACATGTAATGGTTTTGTACAATTAATTAATAAAAAAAACAATTATACGATTTTATTTCATTTCATATCATTTGACTCGCACACACCATTTAATGCAGAACCTTTGAGTAGCTGGAGTAGCCTGAACCGTAACCACTGGAGAGTCCAATCCCGTGTCCCAGGCCGCCGATACCGAGACCAATCCCGTGTCCCAATCCCGATAATCCAATACCGCTGGAGAGTCCTACAGACTGGCCGATACTAACTGGTACCGAGGATACTGTTTGGACTGGCACCTTTGAGTAGCTGGAGAGGCCGTAGCCTGAAGCGTAACCGCTGGAGAGACCGATCCCGTGGCCCAGGCCTCCGACCCCTAGACCAATACCTTGTCCCAGTCCCGATAATCCAATACTGCCGATACCGCCGATACTCGATAATCCAATACCGCTGGAGAGACCTACAGACTGGCCGATACTGACCGGTACCGAAGACACTGTTTGGACTGGCACTTGTTTCTCGACAACGTACGGTTGTGGGACAGCCACTGGCCTGTCCACCACGACGGGGTGCGGGACAGCGACTGGCCTGTCCACATGCACGGGCACTGGCACATTCACATGCCTGTCGACGTACACGGGGTGGGGCACGGGCACTTGGCGGTTGATGTACACGGGGCGATCTACTGGAACATGCTTCTCGACTGTCACTGGATACGGCACTGGCACCGAAACTGGTACCTTGACTGGGTAAGGCACTTTCCTTTCGTAGTACACGGGCACTTGTCTCGTTATCTCGACTGGTACCTTGTGGATTATTGGTACCGGCCTGTCAACTGGTACCGGAACTGGAACCCTCACAGGCACTGGTACCTGCCTGTCTACCGGAACTTGCACTGGCACTTGTACGGGCACTTGGACGTTTCTAGTGATGGTGCGAGTGATGAATCTGGGTATTTCTTGTCGTAAGATCACAGGGTTGGGAGCGACTGAGACTGACGTCTGGACGGCAGCGGGGCCTGCTGCTACTGCGACAGGGGCAGGGGCCGCGACAGCGACAGTAGGTGCGGCGGCGACAGCCACGCCAGAACCAATTCCAGAACCAATTCCGATTCCAGAACCAATGCCAATACCGGAACCAATACCGATGCCGGAACCAATACCGGAACCGATACCGATGCCGGAACCAATACCGGAACCGATACCAATGCCGGAACCAATACCGGAACCGATACTGATGCCGGAACCAATACCGGAACCGATACCAATGCTGGAACCAATACCGATGCTGGGACCACCGATGGCTACGCCAGATGATAGTCCTCCATAAGAAATTCCTCCTCCCAGCGAGGAGTAGCCTCCGAAGTCGTGACCAATCCCGGTGGAAATGATTCCTCTTTTCGCCGGTTTTCCTGCTGGTTCGTCCTTGATGCCGTTCTCTAGGAGTTCAGAAACCTTCGCTTTTCCCTCCACATCTTTGGCAGCTGATAGCTTGCTCGCTACGAGCAAGATCTGAAAAAAGAAAATTGGAATTTTAGGCAAATCAGAATTAATTCTTGGCTATTAAGTTATATTTTTAAAGGTTATATTTTAATCGTGACATTACTAAGTAGTAATACTCATGTCAGTTAAACACAAAAAGTAAAATGCCACAAAAAGAGAAACATTCATTTCAGTAGGGGATCGGACAACATCTGAAATATGTAGTTTCGTTAATATATTCAGAAATATTGAGGCATTACTACTTGGTAAATGTAAAAAAGTAAAATGCCACAAAAAGAGAAACATTCATTTCAGTAGGGGATCGGACAACATCTGAAATATATTGTAGTTTCTTTAATATATATTCAGAAATATTGAGGCATTACTACTTGGTAAATGTAAAAAAATATATTATTTTATATGTAGTTTACTAATTAAATACATTTAAAAAGTACCAAAAAAAATTTTTTTTTTGCGAAATTGGTAAACAAAACCTACATCATTAGTTTACTCACATCATATACAAAAACATTAATTATGGTAAGTATGAACTTAAACGCACAAATATGGGAGATATTTACATATATATTTCGGCGGCCATATACTGTATCATATACTATAACCTACAAGTGACGTCATTTGTACGAGCCTCCTAAAAACGCTCCATACTAAAGTCCACACTTTAGTATGGAGCGTTTTTAGGAGGCTCGTGAAATTTTTTATTATACAAATCGCTGTACCTTTGAAAATATTGACTTTTAATATACGGTTTCTTCTGAGAAGTTACTCATATTTAAGAGTACTATTCATTTATGCAATAAAAAAAATTAGTCCGATTGCCTATTATGCGATTAGAACTATGGGAATGTGTTGCAAAACACACAAATCCATTTTGTTTTTTCGCCGCATTCTCACATACACCTGTGTACTGTGCGACTAATGGACCTTTTACATTGGATAGCTTAATGATTATTTTAAATGTTTTATAATTGACTGCAGTAAGACAAATTTTCGCTAAACTCTGTCAAAAAGCCTGACAACCTGCAGGAGACTGATGGACTTAAGGCATAAATCCCTTACATACTTACATACTGAAGAATAGATCGGTAGGCATATTTACCTATTATTTAATTTTACATTATTTCAAGGCGCGTGTTTATGCGAAAATATCAAAGACAGTCCTAAAAACGCATGCACCTATCATGAGTCCTAAACGCGAGTTTCACGTACGGTATAATATAGAAATAGATGTCATGAGGTAAAGTGATGACTAAGTAAAATGTAGATTTAATTGCTACCAAAGAAAGAGGAACAGATAAATAGGGCCTCTAGTCAAGATGCATTAGATAATTTCGACGCCGAACTTCGAAATCAAAAATGTGTGGGATTTGACATAAGTCAACGTTATGTGACATGTCTCTTGCAATGCCTCATGTCAAATCTCATACATTTAGTTTTCGAACTTCGCCGTCGAAATTATCGAATGCATCTTGACTAGAGGGCCCAGCTACATAGTTAGCTTTCGATTTCATTGCACTACTACAAGCATAACCCTGTGTCCACGATTGTGTGGAAAAATTGTGGGCTGTTGAAGGGTACGTCAAAATTTTCTTTGGATCGTTTTCGAAGGTTCAATGAAAGCTGTTTCTCTGCATATAAGTTTTTTTCTACTCTATGCTGGCAGTCCTGATTGCTTGTTTAATACGATATCTATCTTCCATAGGTACCTTAGATAATTAAAACTCACAAGTGATTTTGTGGAACCTTCAGCGTATATCCTACTGTCAGAAAGTAAGTCGGGGCTATGCGGCCGTATAGGCCTGGCCTAGGTCAAGGTGATCTATTTTAAGACCTATACTCTATAGGCTATATAGATAACTTTCAATATATTGTTTATCTACTCACATGACACATAGTAACTACCTAGTAGCTTTTAGCTTTTTAGTTTTCTACCAAATATACTGAATACTAACTATACTGAAAAATAACTGATATTTACTGAATTTTGTTTTTATAAAGTATGTACCACCGACAAAGTTCCCGCTCGACCAGTCTCCAAACATTCACCTTTGCACTAGGATGCCTCAAAATATTTTTACGCAAAGGAAGTAACCGCAACGACTGCAGACGAGGTTGAACACGTATTTACACGTGAGTATGTTTTGCGAGCCCCCTATTCAACGGCGCTGTTGAGCGTTTTTTATCTTATGCCTGGTCGAGCGGGAACTTGTTCGGTAGTACCTTTTAGCTTAAATGCTGTAAGCACAATTTGAAATATTAATGCACCCTTAAAATAAATACTTTTTATGTTTTCGTTTCTAAAGTGAATACTAACCTACTTAATCACATAATTATTACACATTCAATTTCATTTAATAGCTCAAAATTGACCATCTAAATGCATACGGAAGGCGTATGTCCCAGATCTGTCACGAGGTTAGGAACTATAGGTAGTAGTTAAAGGACCTAACTTATTACCTACATCTGGGCCGCTTGCTCAATAAAGGTATGTAGCCTATGATTTATACTATCCTGGTAGTCCGGTATAGTTTTGTAACAAAATATGTAACATGTTATATTCAACACCGACAACTTTAAAACTTCGCGTAGCACAATCTACGATGCGCGTAGCACCGTAGCACATTTTGAAAAAGTTATATTACTCTCGAATAATTATGTTATTTTAAAATATTTAGGTATATTATATTTCTTTATAATATTTGATTGCTTTTTATTTATAAAATTAAATGTATTTATGTGAACGTATAATTTAAGCAATCATTAAATTTATACGTAAGCTTATACTTTCAGTACAGTTTTACGAGAATAGGGAATATGCACGTATTTTTTTTAGTTTTTTATATAGTTCTATCTTGTTTGGTAAATCGTATGGTAAAATCAGTTTTTTGATATCATTAAAAATAACTAAGATATGAACGTTTAAAGTAGTCTATTAGACAGAGAGATCGGACGTGTATCGTGACGTCACATAACACGACTTTCATAGAAAGTTCATACTAAATTTCGTTTTGCTAGAAAGAGATAGAGTACAAACTTTGACCGCTCATATCTTGCTCATTTATCATCAGATATTGAAATTTTTTTCGCCATTTCCTTTATTTTTCAGTCTAGTATCATATTATTATGTTTTAAGCTATTTTTATATTTTCTGCATATTCCCTCAGATCAAATAAAAAACCAAGATAGCGCATGGCGTTTGTTTGGAGTGAGGCCTAAAAAACTACGCTACTTCAATTTTACACACGCGCTCACGTACACACAAGCAAAAAAGTACGCTACTTTTCGACAGTATCGAATGAGTCGTCGCGACGACTAATCTATACTGACAAAAAGTTAAGTACTTTTTTGCTTGTGTGTGCGTGAGCGCGTGTGTAAAATTGAAGTAGCGTAGTTTTTTAGGCCTCACTCCAAACAAACGCCATGCGCTATCTTGGTTTTTTATTTGATCTGAGCATATTCCCTATTGTGCAAACGGTTGTATGAAGGAAGGGTGCAAAAAGCTTATAGTTTTTAACAATGCTCGGAAATTTTAGGTCCTTACATATGAAATTGGCGTTTTGTCGTACTGGCCACTTTCTTTAGTTAAAGAATATATTTGAGATTCCTAACTAGGAACTCCAATTTCAAATTTATACCGCTATTTACTCATGCATTTGTATTTCAAAAACGTAATTCATTTGTTTTTTTTTTTTTCATTCCTTTATGTTCCTTCTCTACGAAACGCTAATTTCATAATATGTAAGGACCTAAATTAATAAACAACACACACTACCAGATCAGATCAGATTATTAACACACACCGTGCGTTTGATAGACTATGGAGTTTTACACTTTGACGTATATAGTATATACTCAAAGCTTTGACGTTTGTCATTCTGTCACACAGAGACAAAAGATCTCCCATAAAGTTCAAACTTAAAATTATTTACTGGCTAATTTCGATGACAGAGCGACCACTAGTTATCATAATTCCTTATTTTGTTATTTTATTTATTATACAATTATCCTACTATTATTATAAATGTGAAAGTTTGTGATAGATGGATGGGTGGGTGAATTGTTTATTACTCTTTCACACAAAAACTACTGAACAGATTTTGATGAAATATGTTATGGTAGTAGTTTAAGCTCTGGATTAAAACAGAAATTTTTATCCCGAAAAGTACGGTGTTCCGAGGGATACTGTATTGACAAGAGGGGAGCCGCGGGCAACAGCTAGCAGCTATAATATTTTAATGGAGTAATTTCCGAAGTTGCTATATGTCAGTGATTTATGTATGTTGCAATACTAGCGCAAAATGTTGAGTAACTCTATACGGATAAACTAACATCTTAATTCAAATAAGCCATACATTTTAACAATCACCGTATAATGATGAAGCTCACTCTAATAGCTCAGTGGTTAATGTTTGACAAGTCACAAGTTTTTAAAATTTTATTGGACTCCTCGTCGGTCCTACTTTGTTTGTCCGTTTGTCCTAATGTATTAGTATCATATACTTACCAAGCAGACAACGATTTTTAGATTCACAAAATATCCGTACTTGATTTTATCATGATTTTACCTTACATAAGATAAGGTTTTTATATTTTTTATTTTTTATTTTTGATTATAACTATTTACTATGATAAATATGTAAGATAGGTACAATCTCAAATAATTAATTAGAAAATAAGAAGAAGAATAGGCACAATCCTCGATCGTTAAAAAGTTTGATTTATTAGTTATTTAGCCCTGCTATAATTATTAGTTTTCCCTATAACCTTGACCTCTTGATCAATGTTTTATCGTGTGTATTGTGTTATACGTGTAGCTACCAGCTAGACCTTTGATTACTGGATAATTACAAATTTTCTACACGAATGGAACAGATTGACTGGAGAGCTACTAAGAGCTCAAAGAGTGATTTAACAAACGGTAAATCACAAGTTGAGTTTTGCATTTTTTTTAAAAAGTAAGTAACTTACTATCATAAATATTTTTAATAATATTACTTACGTCCTACATTTACAATTCATTATTTACGGTAACACAACCTTCAAGCAAGTTTAAATAACTCTAGTAAAATATTCCAACAAAAAATACATTCTCCTCATAGAGAGATTGATTGAAACGAATTCCTTCCTTGTAAGGGCTTGTAAAACGTGATAAGACTTTTTACCACAAATATTTACGACTAAACTTGCGTGAATACGTAAAAAGAAATCCCGCGGGAACATTATGACGCGATAAAAAATGTACTTGCCCCTGTGGTCTACTCTATATCTGTGCGAAATTTCATCAATATCGGTGCAGTAGCCTGCTGAATGCAAACAAACAAATCTTTGTATTTAGGATTCTGTCTTGGTTCTATGTTTTTATTATTATTTAAAAAAAAGGTACAGCGAGAGCCAGAATATTTATTTTGCAATTAACTCCATTAAGTTTTGATAATTTGATAAATGTTTATAGCGTTTATTTGTTCCAAAACCATCTGTTTCAATTTTTTTTTATTGCAGGTTATTTAGAAATAGCCTTTCTTGTAACTTCACTGTAATTTGTCCCATTACTTTTTTGTACTTTTACATAAGTTTATTTACGTACCAATATAAAATGTAAAGCCGCCATTTTGGATTTTCGTCCACAATATCACATAACCAGCCCACAGCGTGTGCGACTCTAGCCACTGACGTGTGCCCTGGCCACTTATATAGAACACAAATCGTTACAGATCTACCGAATTAATTCACTATTTTATATATATCATGTATGGTTCGCAGAAAAATGTTGTATTTTAAGCTAGAGCGAAGGGTTTGGAGGAAATTTTGGGTACTGCCTCTACTACAAACAAAAAAATCTACAAATCTTTTAGTCTGTCTATTATCACTGTAAATTAGTAATGTTTTAGTTTATAACACTTTTTTTTAAATATTTAAAAATATATTACACTAGGTAATAGTTTAGATTAATAACTATATGTAGATATTCTTCTTCCAAGGGTCAAACAAAACCATAGCCACACCATAGATGTCAGCTACGTGACGAATCGATTATTGACTATGTTGTAAAACTCTTTAAATTATAACAAACAACTACATAAAACTGTATAAAAGAGTACCAAAATGAATTACCAAATCTAACTTTGGTGTAATTAAATAATAATATGCCTTAAACATCATCATTGACAAATATATAGGTACATAATGTAAGTTTTTATATTTGTATAGCAAAGAAAAATGATACAATAAGTACCTAAGTGAATCTGGTAACCTAAGATTTTTCATTAGCAATGTTCCTTAATTTTTTAGAGCGTACATAGTTTTCTCCTGACGCTACTAGTTAACAAGTTTAGGAAAACGTATCTCGAGTAGGTAAGAGGAATCTTAATTTTGATCACAGAATTTCATACTAGTATGGAGTCATTTTAACATTGATGTGATAAGTTCTATCTCATCGCAATCATCATCTTCAGATTCAACGCCTAAAAGAGTCGTAAAGTGCGTACTTCAATATTAATAACCACTTTCCTATTATTTAAAATATAAACCTCCTTTTTTTCTTCTTTGAAGTCTGTTAAAAGCGGGCAAACGAGCAAACGGATCTACTGATGGAAAGCGATTACCGTCGCCCCTGTTCACCCGCAACTCCAAAGGAGTCGCAAGCGACTTGTCGACTTTTTATAGAGCTATTTTCCTGAGGATTTGAAGGTCGTGATGGTCCGGAAATACCGCTGGCGACAGTTCATTGCAATCGATTATTTTGCGCTGCAGAAATATCCGGGTAAAGTGCACGGTTGCCACTCATCAAGTTAAATGTTTCAAATGAAATTCGCAAGATTTGGTGGTGGATTGTGTGTAACAAGGGCACAGGTGAAACTAAATAAAAGGACAACATCTAGTTGATAATAATTATCGCTACGGCGACTTCTGGACCCAAGAGTGGATTACTTTTTTTCACTGACAGGCGGTAGAATGTAGGTTTATTATTTACGTCATACATTGAGTATAAAAATAAATACCAACTATTTTTGGTACATCTTGTGCGTATTTAAGTGCCAGCTTCTGCCTCTGGATGGCATCCAGCGAAAGGCGGCTCAAATTGTCGACTGCCAAAGAGATTCAAATAGGCTCGACCCATTGGCTTAGAGATATAGCATCGTGGCGATAATAATTATCAACTAGATGTTGTCCTTTTATTTAGTTTCACCTGTGTCTTTGTGTGTAACCAAATCTTAAGTTTCATTTGAAACACTTACCTTGTTTGAGGTAAATTTTTGCACGCATATGACTATCGTGTGACAATCCAACATTGTGATGACACAAACCTGATCAGATGGTGCAGCTGGAAGATCCCCATTGGAAATCTGCAATAAACGATACAACTGTATCGAGTTAGAGCTCATGTGATTAGTTTTGACCCTTGACGTGAACTTTCTCTGTGTAGCAGGGTCTGATGATGAAGCCGGAAGGTCATAGGAAATTCGTTATTAAAAAGCATATTTTTTTAGTTTTTTTCAATTCATATTATTGTATTTCGTGTTTATGTGGCAAAAAAACTATATTAAGTGAATAATTATGATTGACCACTAGGCGATAGATAGTAGAAATTTATTTCTTATTTATGTATTCGATACTATATTTATTATTCAGTACCTGTGAAATAAGCCATGCTGACCGCAAACCTCATAGGAAGCGCTTATTGCCTCAATGTAGAGAACATTGATGAAGGCCATTTATCTTCAGAAACAATTGAGCTTTGGATAACGAATGAGGAACAAATAAACAGCCACATAGTAAGCTTTCGATTTGATTACACTACTACAAGCATACCCTGTGTCCACGATTGTATGATAAAATTGTGGGCCGTTGAAGGGGACGCCAATATTTTCAAATTTGGATCGATTTGGTTATATGGTTGGTCCGTAATACTTAAGGAAACCTTATAGTTTCGCTCTGTCCGTCTCTCTGTCTGTCTGTCTGTCTGTCCGCGCCTCTAGCTCCTGTAATTATGAATATAAATTGATGAAATTTGGTGCAGTTATAGATTGTGTATAGATCACGGTTTCGGGATCATTAAAAATAATAATTTTATATTTTAGGGGTGGCTCTCCATACATGTCATGAAAAATATTTTTTCAGTCTACCCTATTGTGTGGGGTATCGTATAATAGGTATTTTAAAATAAAGGCAAGGTTTCATACGTTACTTTTTATAAAGTTGACCATTTTCGAGTAATCGGCCTCCAAAGTAGTTTGTAAGTTGGTCACCCCCCCCCCCCCTAGCATTTTTAAACTATAGGAGATAGAAACTTGCAAATTTCCATGCTAATAGATCATGCTAAAAACTCTTTAGGAAAATTATTGTGAACCAAATCGGACAGTAACTTTTGGAGTAATTAAAAAAAAAGCATATTACGCGTTTATAGTTACGGAACCCTCCTTAGACATGCTCTTAGTTAGGTTATATTAAAGCTGTTTCTTTGTACGTATTACGTACAAATCAACGAAAGTTCATTGAAAGTAACATCATATACCTATACAGAGTGTTCTTTCAGTCAGTGGCCAAATCATAATCTTTATTTGTATTGAATATTGTACAATTTGATGTTAACAATTTACATATAAATTTCATCACATTCTGCTTAATGTAAGCGTGCAAATATTGTTAGGTCTAGGTAGTACCTTATTATATATTAACAGTGTTAAGTTACAAAAATTTGCCATGTCAAAATTAGAATTAAAATATGATGAAAACTTTGAGTATCCAACCAGATACTCAAAGGAATTATAGAAATAAAATTTAAACTTTTAAAATTTTTAAAATTAGTAACCATAATAGAGAAAGTCAATAATAATTAAATTAAAATGTCACGTAGAAATAAATTCCTTATTAAATAAATAAACTTTCAAGAGTAGAATATACTCTCGAATATAAGCAACTTTTACTATGGTATCAACTTTCCTACTTGAAAAAAATCAGCTGTTTCCGACAAAAGTGATATCTATGCAATACCCTTTTGCCGGCAACAGCTGATATTTTTTTCTACTTTTGAAAGTTTGTCCACTGAATGAAAAAACACTGTACATTTTCTACTCCGTGCCTTCAGCCAGCATCTTATTTTATCTTACAGATTTTATCAAAAGTTATTCAATTTGGCATGATATACGAAACGATAAAAACCCTTTAAATTGCTTCATGTTTTGGTTTATGGTCTAATCATCAAAACTTAATTGAATTGTGACCATAATACTAAGCGTTAGATTCGTCATTTAAAAGTTGGTGTGTTTGGTGAAGCGGGTTTATCCAAAGGGTTTATCATATGAAATAACTATTGCCACTAGTTGACACTGATGAGTGGATTTAATTTGACAGACCAGTATAAGGGTCAACACACAACGAGACGCGACTCGATGTTACATTTTCAAGATAGCGATTCAAAATTAAACTTTATTCACTTTTCATTTTTCGTATCGCAAGAGCCTCCTTTTTTGGAAGTCGGTTAAAATCCGACCAGTAGCTTAGGCACTACGATGGAACAAACATACATAATATATATGTCACCGTAAAATTGTAAAAACCGTTGGATTGTAATATTACTAGAGATATTATAAAATGTAGACAGATTGTCAAATAAAAATTTCTCCTTACTTTTAGCTCTTTCTCCTTTTAAATTTTAGCCTCTTAAAGGGGAATTATTTAGAAAATAAGTTTCATTTCTTACTTTTTTGTGTATTTTTACTATGTAAGTCGGTTTAATTTTTTGTTTAAAAATAATAATTATACCTTTTTAGTGATATTTATTAATTTTTTATTAATATTTCATAATAGCTTCGTCGTTTTCGGAGAAAATACGATTGCAAAACTGTAACTGGTCAAAGCACAGGCATAAAATATGTAAGTATAGGTACTTACTGTATAACTATTACGGAAAACAGTCGTCATAATATTTCGACACTTAATAACCGTTTTCTAATTCCTTGCCCTGCAGCCTGCTAATAAATATTATTAACACCATATTCGTCTTGTTGCAGAAATAATATTTAATATTACATTTGCAGACCGCTAAGTGGTAATTATTCGGAAATGTCGGAATGTTCTAAAAGGCAATCTTAAGCTGCTGGGTTGTAATAAAAATGAAATATTATGTTCTATAAAATCTTTATTACTTACGTACTTACTTAATCTATAATAATATGTAAAGCTAGCTACTATATTACAGTAAATAAATACTTATACGACACATTTGCTTAGATTGTATTGTCAATTTTCATATAATTCAAATTATGATGTTGTGTTATGATTTTGATAATAATATGAATGAGTGATTTTTTTCATGAAATAAATAATGAAATGAGTTTGATGGATCTATGAATAAGTGAATATAGTATTAATAAAAATAATAATAATAATGATTTCTAATTAGAAGAAAGTTATGATAATGATATGTAATGAGATGAATAATGAAATGAGTTTGGTTGGTCTATGAATGAATGAATAATGGTATGAATGTAAAGAATAATGATTTATAATCAGAAAAAGTACTGATAATGATATGCAATGAGATGAATACTGAAATGAGTTTTATGGGTCTATAAATGAATGAATAATGGTGTGAATGTAAAGAATAATGATTTATAATCAGAAAAAGTACTGATAATGATATGCAATGAGATGAATACTGAAATGAGTTATATGGGTCTGTGAATGAATGAATAATTGTGTAAATATAAATTATTATGATTTCTAATGAGAAAAAAGTACTGATAAAGATATTTAATGAGATGCATAATGAAATGAGTTTTATGGGTCTATGAATGAATGAATAATGGTATAATATAAAGAATAATGGTTTCTAATCAGAAGGAAGTAACGATAAAGAAATGAAATTATATGAATAATGAAATGAAATGAGGATGATTCTTGACAACACAACATTTTAAACAACACTAAACTCCACACAAACGATTTTCCCGTATTTTTTTTTTTGACCACATTAACCAACGTAGTTCCATTTGCGCAAAATATCCAAGAAATAACCAATAATTCAATTAGTTCATATTTTAAAATGTCAACTTTAATAACAGCTGTGTAAAAAATTCCAGAAATGATACTTTGTAATTTCATTTCTTATCTGAGCGTTAATATTTTTAAGAAAACTGTTAATTAAATACACTAATTCTTTTAATTGGCGAGATTCAACTTTTGAGAATATCAATGGATATTTTTTAGTATCTAAAAAAAATCTCTAAATGCAGTCAGTCAGGAGATCAAAATTCAAAATTCATATTCATATTCGATTCATCAGTGGCGAAGGCTGCTTCTCCTTCATAGGGAAGCCGGAGCCTGTATAATAGGTAGGGATTTCTCTGAAGGTTTGCAAAAGGTAAGTGACAAGGGAAGCCGATAAGAATGGAGTTATAGGAACCCTTCGCCACTGCGATTCATGTATCACCATTGAAAAACGTTTGTGTAAATACAACTTATTCCTATTCAGTCTCGTTGTCGCTTGTTTCTGTGGTCTCTACCACTGCTACCGGTGCTTCTGCCTCCTCTGTTTCTGCCTCAGTGGTTGTTGCTGTTGTTGCTACAGTGGCGTTAGTGGCGTTAGTGGTCGTGGTGGTCGTCGGCGTAGTCATGCTGTCCGGCAAGTTCTCGCAGTGCTTGCCGCTGATGCCGGGTGGGCACTGGCATCGGAAGTGGCCGTCCATGGCCTCTAGCGATTGGCAGCGACCACCGTTCTGGCACGTGTCAGGATTCTTCTCGCAGTAGTTTAACTCTGGAATAAAACAAAAACCAAGGTGAAATCTGTATCAACTATCAATAGGCGAACTTCTATTATCTGACGGCCCGTTTCAATAACCTATCTACCAATAACTATTTGTTTTAAAAACGTCAAAGTATCTCAAAAAACCGACAAATTATTGAATGACGAGGTTTTTAAAAAATAGATTCATAGGTTATTGAAACGGACTGTTAAACATTATTAGACATAGTTCAAGGATAACCAATTTATGGAATTAAAAATTACTCTTTATATTTTTGTAAAGTACTTAATCCTAAAAGTTACAGCCATATTTTTCGATAACGCTCTTTCTTAAAACTTCGTTTGTATCGGTTATCAATTCATTTTGCTAAAGAGTGATGATTATAAATGTGATGATAAGACAGGCTCAATAAATAAAGTAGGTAAATGCTTTAAAACACTGACTATAAAGCTTATTTACAAATTATTCTACTATTATAAATGTGAAAGTTTGTGAGGATTGATGTTTTTGACTCTCTCATGCCAAAAGTGCTGAACGGATTTTATGAAGCTTTTACTTCACAATAAAGATATCGTGTAATAAAACTCAATTTAACGAAGTAAAGCCGCGGGCAAAAGAAAGTTAAAGTTAATTCGAGCCAAGAACCAATGACCTAAAATTTTCTTACCTTCATCGCACAGCATACCACCCCAGCCCTTCTCGCACAAACACTCCCAGGGCTTGTTGCAGGTGCCGTGCACGCAGCCGGGGTAGCGGTGACACTCCCGGCAGGACTGGCCGGTCCAGCCCACCTTGCAGCGGCATTCCCCAGGGCGACGGCAGTAGCCCCGCTCGCCGTGACAGCCGGGAGCACAGAGGGCTGGAAGTAGGTGGATGTTTGAGAAACTGTGGGAGGGTTAAACTAACCGGGGAGCATGGTACATAAGAATTGGCAACCAGACACGCAAAGAGCTAGAAGGCAGCTATTAGACAACCAGGGACACAAGAATAATGATAAAAATCTCGATTCGCTTTTTGGTTTTTACATAAAGATAGAAGACTCGCCATATGAACAAGGAACACAAGATACACAGAGGAATTACTAAAGTAAAAACTTAATAATAAAAACTTGCGATAGCATCTACAAGACGTATGCAGCAATAGCTGCGATTTAAAAATTATAATATTAAATTAATATGATAATAATAATTATTGAGGTTATTAATCAAGTATGAGTAATTATAACAACTCTGTTTTTAAGTAGATATAAAAATTTAAATGTTTCCTCAAAAAGTGGGCTGGTGATTAAACAATTGAAAACGAAAGCTGGGGACTTTCCGGCGTAACATGTTTTGGTATTCAAAATGGTCACTTTCTTTTATTTTACTTGAGTTATAGTTATTTTGTAAAGATGTTTTAATTACGATATTAATTTTTGATTTGTTTATTGAGACTACATTTTTTTCTTATTCCGAATCTAATAGATCAAGATCACTCAAGAGAAACTGCTAATTTCTGTTCTAGACAATTTTTTGTGGTGTACTGAAAATGAAGATGAAAAATTTTTTTTTCCAAATGAAACTTAACAAGCTGTACTCGTAAAGTTAACAGAAAAAGAAACTACAGGTTCACCCTAACCCGCCGAGAAACAACCGGCGTAAGAAACTTGCAATCACCGACTTAACTGCAACTTCAACTAAGGCCTAATTCCACGTTGCTTGACAACAAAAAAAGGCAGACTTGATGGTGTGTCAGCGGCTAGATGATGGTTGATACTCACGCGTCTGGCACAACAGGCCAGTGTACCCCGGCAGGCACTTGCACTCCAGCGGCTTGTCGCAGTAGCCGTGCTGGCAGCCCGGCAGCGGCTGGCAATCTCGGCAGGTGGGCCCGGCCCAGCCCAACTTGCAGCGACACTCGCCCGGGTTCTCGCAGTAGCCTCGCGTGGAATGGCAGTCGGAACGGCACATGGCTAGGAAATATACCATTGTCATGGTTATACGGAAGACTGCTAGACATAAACTTTTTAAAACGGATTGGAGAAAAAATCGATGGAACTCTAAAATATAAATATTTTCTGATCTGATCTTCTAGCCACAATGACTCTACAACTTTCGTAAACATCCAAAAGTGTGTCAGTGACTCCAATACAATACTGATGCGTCATTTTTACTTATAATATCGCATTTAAATAATCCCAGTCCATCTTCCGTACATCAATTTCGTTAGCAGACTAATTTGTTTAAGGATCATGAGGAGCACGGACTTGGACATGCTTGGAGCTTGGACATACATTAAATAACGAAAAATGCGACAGTGAACAAGCAGCATCAAGGGACATCTCCGAAAAAAATAAGTAAAAGAGAAAAAGGAAGAAAATATACACTCACGTTCAGAACAGAAGATCCCATCCCATCCGTCTCTGCAGATACACTCGAAAGAGACGTTACAGTAGCCGTGTTGACATCCGGGTAGAGGGATGCACTTATTACACTTGTCCCCGTAGAACCCCAACTTGCACCGACACTCGCCGGGCCGAGTGCAGAATCCTGGGGAAAACGCTCATTACTTCTAAATCTTATTATAGAGAGGAAAAGTTTGTTTCTTTGCTTTGAATAGGCTCCGAAACTACTGGACCGATTTTGGTGGAATTTGACACAGATATAGAGTACATCACGAGGTAGAACATAGGCCGCTTTTATCGCATAGTCGCGGGATTTCCTTTTGCGCGCACGACGTCGTGAGCAACATCGAGTACATTAATATCTATATCTGTAGTAGGTTTTTAAGACAAAACAAAATGTGAAAGTTACCGAAATTCATTAGAAATATCACAAGCAAGATATAAGAATTTAACGAATTATGAACCTACTTTTCTAAAAGTTTGTGGAGGTCGATTACATTTCCACCATAAATTCTATTACTAAGATATGACCAAGTTTAAAGGAACCGGATACATGGTCCATCTAATTAAAAACTCTAATACCTAGTTAAGGATTTTAATTCCTTAATTAAATTTACTAAAACGTACACGCCTTCTAAATAATTATCGTCTAAAAATGCAGCGCTTAAAGTTAAAAATGCAGCGCTTAAAAAGGTAAAAACCTCATTTGGGCTTCGGTTATATTTTAATTTCTAAATAATTAGTCTACTTACATTAAAGGTATCCATTATCTATAAGAAGACAGAAACTATTTCTTTATGATGTCACGTGACAGCACGCGAAAGGTATGTCAGAATTTTTTTGTTACTAATAGCAAAAGAAGCGCTTGATGTTCGGCAATTTAAAGTTCCACCGCCCATATATACGCTTTTTTGGTGCGGGATCGTAAACGGCGGGACATGATCTTAACTTCTGGATTAAAGAATGCCATGCATAATTAAAGCTAAAACTATTTCTTTAATCCAGAAGATAAGAAGGATCCATGTCTCGCCGTTTACGATCCCAGCACCAAAAAGCGTATCCATGGTCGGTGGAACCTTAAATCGCATATCACCAAGCGGTTCTAGTTTTTAATTACCTTGCAGAGGATCACATCCCTTCTTGCAAATCGGCACGTCACAGAGGTCTCCCTGCCATCCGGGAAGACATTTCGGCTCGCCCTTGTCGTCGCAGACGTAGTGGCTATGCTCGCTCTGCACGGCCGGCAGCTCGCACGCCTGGACACTCTTGCGATGTAACCCCGCGTGCTGATGCGTTAGTCAGTGCTTAGTGCGTGCATGGTTATGGTTTATGTGACACGAGTTAGCACGTAGATGTTGAAGGGTTAAGTTCGTGTAAATAGACAAACAATTGAGAATCAGTTAAGGGAACATAGGACATAGATGTTGATTGTTGGAATATAGGGTAAATTCGATATAGCATAGATATTCGTGTACAACCACTCTTGACAAGAATAAGATAATATATGATTAAAGACGTAAAGAACGTAGGCCACACATAAAGCGCTTGGTGCCAGGGTGGAGCATGATGAACGGGACAAAAGTTTAAAGGGGTAACATTCGTATATAGAAACAGAAATTAAGGTGGTCAATTGGACATAGAACATATAATATATCAAAGGGTTATAATATTTGTGTATTCAAACAGTTGGGAGTTGGAAAACAACAAAAGAGTCAATAAAAGGTGCAACGGTGGTGTAACTCTAGGCCAAAACCAAAACACTCATTATGTTTTGATTTTGACCTTCAAAATTAAAACTTTTTTGTTAAGAACACAACATCCTTAGCGACATACCTACTTACCTAGTTGTAGATATTCCATATCTGTCTAGATCTGTAGACTGTAAAGCTAGCCATACACGTAACGGTGTATCTGAAAGGTTTGTCTGCACAGATACCTGTCAAGTAAGCTTGAGCTAAGAAAATCCTGCACAGTTATGCAACATACAATGGTTTACCTGTACAACTCAACTGTACAGGCAAACCTGTCAGGTATACCGATATACGTGTATGGGTAGCATTAGTTTTAGAATGTTAGAGGTGTCGACGGTAAAGCGAGTGCAAAAAGTGCTATTGAAATTACGATCAAGTCGTGCGAAAAGAAAACATAATGTATCTAGTGTTCTCATGGAATATTTCTTATTTCTAGCTCTTTATAGGCCAAATATCTACAAAATCTCTTATTTATAATAATAGGTAGAGTTCTAGGAAACCTGAGTCTTAGCACTCGTTTTAATCACCCAAAACTCTCTCCTTAAATATTATTTTCCTTAACGCATCCTGTCACGAGTGAGTCAGCGCTTTCTAACACGAGAAAGCAGCGAGAAAGTATGCCAATGGCCAGTTGAGCTGCACGTCATGGGAAGCAACATTTAGGATGACATGACCATTGTTTATCGTTCTGATTATTTTTTATATTATTTTTAATGCTTGAGTGAATGAAAGATTGGACGACAAACACGGATTTCGATCACGTCTTTGGCGTGTTGAGACTAAAATGCCTTCAGGAGAACATGCCAAAACGGATTTTATTGCTTAGACCTTAGCGTACAAATACATGTGGCAGAATAGCACATAGGCTAATGGTTATATATCAGTAGGCAGGCATTACATAGGCATAGGCAATAGGCATGGATACATAATTATTTTAATTACTATTTATGCATAATCAACTTTCACCCACTTCGTAATGCATATTATAATATATTCTGTTCTTATACTATTACTTGCACCTACACACTTCAAAATGTCTGTTTTATTTTTATTAAAATTAACATTACTTTATATTACAGCAATAAAATTTACATCAATTTAACCAAATGCAGTTTTACATAAACATACATAATAAATATGTAGCCTTACTCACACCAAAAAAAACCTCGTAAATTCGCAGCGCATGAATATTTAGGGATTTCGAGGTATTTTAAAACGGACAGACCGACATTTAAGATTAAATTAATGTAAATGAAGCGGTCTCGCTCTAGCCTAGATTTCTGCAATCCCTAATCGGGTGTGCTCTAGAAAGGATTGTACCTATCAAAATTTACATTGCGACGCGCCTATCTCGTTTTGATAGGTATACTCGTAATGCGATTCAAATGAGAATAAGATCGAGTCGTCGCCATATTGAATCGAATTTAGACTGTTATGATAGTTAAATTTATGTTTAGATAATTGATTTATATTTAACGTTTTTATTTAAATTCGATGCAAGACTATTAATATTTATAATTTATATGCACATAAGTTTTTCTGAAAATCGCCCTTTTCAAGTGATATTTGACAGAAAAAGGTCATTGACATTCCTATTCTCATTTGAAACGCATTATAAGTAAATATTAAATTAACTTTTTATTATACTTATTTTCACGAGATAAGTCAGTCAAATTGATTTATTAATATATGATATTATGGATATGTACTGATTTTCAACCACGTACTCTTTTTAGGGAACCGTATCCTTTATTGACATTTCGCTGTCTGTCTGTCCGTTTGTCTGTCACCAGACTGTATCCCCTTACCAGCGATAGCTAGACAGTTGAAATTTTCACAGATGATGTATTTCTGTAATTGCCGCTGTAATAACAAATAGGTATGTACTAAAAACAGACTAAAATTAATATTTAAGGGAGGCTCCCATACAACAATCGTGTTTTTTTGTCGTTTTGTACGTTCATTCGTGCGCGACTCCGACTCGCACTTGGCCGGTTTTTTATATACTTAGATAATTCTAAATTCTTAGCAACAGATACAGATAACAGAGAAAGGCCTACGATTGCTCCAATGTCGGGTCTCGGGAAAAAAGAAACTAAGTAGGTAATCCGTTAAAATGTGTACCAAAATGTTGTTTTATATTTTAAGTAAGTATTTCGGTAGACGAAAACGAAAATTAATAATAATATAATATAATAATAATTGATCTAGAATACCGACTGAACTCATTTAAAGACCACATTGAGAGAAATCGAATAGGTACAAAAAAATTCGTCCGCGCTAGACAGTTTTTTGTCGCTCCTTTAAAAGGAATGCCTTGTAGATAAATTAACAGTAGTCTGTTTTGGTATGTTAAATAACTGTTTAAATACTGCTATAATTTTCTCTACGCTTTAGCGTCCAAATGCTACGCTTGTCACTGATCGGTCTGTATTTGAAAATTCTTAATTGGCCCAATAAATTACTGCGAAATACGCTTTTCCTGCGCAGACGGGAAACTCCCTTATAAGGAGTTAGGTTCACCTTACCAAAAGATGTATGGATTAGACATCTTATCAATTTAACATGTATTTATTACACAAAATAAGTATATATAGGTACTTATATAATTATAGCGACCGATCTATCTAGTGTAGTAATCAAAATAACTTTATAACATAATCCTCCTAAGTAATGTCCTACTTTAGTATTAAAAATGTGAAAGATTGCGAGGATGCATGGATGTTAGATACTCGTTGACGCAAAACCGCTGAACGCATTTTGATGAAATTTTGTGTGGTCGTTTAGGCTCTGGATTAAAACATAGGCTACGTTTTATCACGAAAAGAGAAGTGTTCCCGTGGGATACTCTATTTATGCAGACGAAGCGCGGAGAAGAGCTTGGCTATAATGTTAACTCTACCAACTTCAGTGACTGGCGTGTCGAAAGCTAATAAGTATAATAGTACCTATTTATTAAGAAAGACGCTGCTTTTGGGTAAGATCACACACCACGTAAAATAGTAACAAGAGCTCATAATACAACCAAACCAACCCACCATAATACTGGATATACCTACAGTCGCACTATGGACTCAGTAGGTAGATCATACAATATAGGTACATTTATTACGGAGAGATTACGAGGGGAAATTTTTAGTTGGAATTTTGAGGTGGAATTTGTAGTACTTATATAAGGTTTGGTAAAACCTATTACGGATACTTCAGGCATATGATCTACTGCTTATGTAAAGACGTTTAAGCAGAAAAATAATTGTCATAGTCGAAAAAAAAAATGTTTTCTTTATATGGGTTTGGGTTGCGTTTGAGTTGCGTTTCGCGGAGAGTCACCCATACATGAGATGATTTTTTTACTTTGAGTATGACAATTATTTTTTTTTTCGCTTAAACGTCTCTATACAAGCAGAGAATCATGTGCCCGAAGTATCCGTAGTTGATTTTCGGAGACGTTTTATTTATCTAGATGAATGCATTGCCTCATAAAAATGTTTTGTCTTTCTCTTGCAGTGTCGATTTTCTACTTGTTCTTTTTTATCAGTAGATTTTTGAGTTTGTTTTGTTATTGTTCGAATTAAGTGTTATTTGAAACCTGGCATTAATTCTGAGTGAGAGAAATGGTTTCTAATGAGCCCGTAGTAATTATTCCCCTACAACTCAGCCGCTGTAATATGAGTCAGAGAACAGCTTTGGTTCCTAATGAGCCTGATTATTCCTCCCCACTCCAGGAAAATAAAAACGTACCCTCGTAGTACAAATAAAAAATTGCAATTTACAGTCGCGGTGATAGACGGCGTTTATCATAAGGGTCAATTTACCCCGACATTTAATTTCAACCCCTAAAATCGCGACAATTAACGGCGTTCACCCATGGCATGGATCCAAGTCCAACATAACAAACTAACCTGTTTCTTCCATTTGGGCAAATACTTGACGGACAAAACCGTCGGCGTCACACAACACAAGATTAACACGACGAGATAATTCATCGTATATCCATGTACATGCAGTGGTCTACTGGCCTTCTGGTCTACTAGTCTTCTAGTCTGCAAGCTCACTGCTGTCTTCCTTGTCTACAGATAAGCCCACTGATATTTCGGTCTACCGGTTAGTCTGCTGGTCTTTTGGTCTTCTGGTCTATTGATTATTGTACAGCAGACGCGCGTTATGGTCGAACGCCGCGTGTCGACTGTCTCCGTGTTAATGAACTTGAATCGAGACCGAGAGAACTTTCGCTCGCAAACTCTTCTCTGTGGCCACTAAACTAGCGTGGCATTATACTTTCATATAAATAAAATTTAAAGAAATAGGTATTCTGACCGTCACTTCTCAATATATTTTGGACAATGTGTTGTCTATGTCAGAAAGAATTTAAATAACTTTAAAAAGAAAAGTGACAACCATTGTAGGAATACTAGAAATAAGAACAAGTTAGAAATACCGGTGATCAGACTTAGCAAAGTAAGTAAATCGTTTAAAGGTTCATGTATACGCCTTTACGATAGAATCCCAGAAAACGTTCAAAATCTTACCATTAATAAATTAAAAAAAGCTGTTAAAGAATGTTTGCTAAAGCTTATTATAGTCAGTGATTTCATTAACGATTGCACACCATGGGAATAAGATGGCCCCTGCAAGGCTGCTTTTATGTACTTAAGTATGCTCTATGTATTTATGACTAATGTTATATAGATTAAGTTACAACATTGTAAAAATATTTTTTTTGAAAAGAACAATTTTCCCATCTTTTAAAAGGTGGCCCCGTGCGAGTTTCTTACGCCGGTTCTTCTCGCCGGGCTAGTTTCCGAACCGGTGGTAGGCATCATGTAGGACAATTCTATAAGCGTTATTTCATAACCTACATGGAAATAAAAAAAAATGAGTTTGAGTTTGTAAGTATCTGTTTGTAATTTTAAATTATTATCTTTTTACTTAATGCATAGGTATGAAAGTATATAGGTACAGTACTTACGTTAAAAAATCAATTTTACAAATTTTGTCTGTACGTCTGTCTGTCCGCTTGTACGCTAATCTCTGAAACAATACGAGCTCCGTGGCCTAGTGGGTATACCGCTTGATTCGCACTCAACCTGCACTCTGCAGGTTCGAATCCCAGGTTGTGGCGTGTATCAATGAGACTTTTTAGATCTCAAGTACATTATACGGACGCTCTAACGGTGAAGGAAAACATCGTGAGGAAACCCGCACATGGTTGGCCCCAGACGTATTGACAGTCATTCCTCTGGGCTAGGCTGACTGTGTTGTGAGAATGCCGTATGTGCTTGGGCAACTACAGTATTTCAAGAGTGGTTACTTCTCTCGAAGAATACTGTATAAATCATCCATTAACGTATGAAAAGGCCTAGGACAAGTCGATTTCTAAATGTCGTATGGTTGCCCAAGCACATACTTACGGCATTCTCACAACATAGTTATATGTGTTACGGGGTCCATGGGTGGCCACCCATGGACCCCGTAACACGATCAGACGATCCGTTTGCTCGTTTTATATATTATAATAAAAATATCAGTCGAGTTCAGCTGTACCTAGTTGGTAATAGGTATTGTATTAATAATAATTAGCATGACCAAAATTATGAAAGTAACAGAAAATACAAGAATCGAACAATCGCTGAACTAGTGGCCATCAACAAATGCGGGATTATATTTAGAAATGCCCGAGTTCTGTCCTCAACACACATACGGAAACCAGTTAGTAAACTCGCTGAAACACATTTCACTCGCTTGTACTGATATTGTAAATACATTTTAACAAGTACCCATATTATATACTCCGTTCCGACTTATACTGTGATGCCGATTCCATGTACATGGAATCGGCACCACAGTATAAGTCTTAATCTATATAACATTAGTACCTACTACTCTAAACGTAAACAAAGTTCATATAATATAATGGCTATAAGCTTTTAATGCTAACAATTTTAATGTCACTTATTCAAATGCTACCAATTTAAACGACACATTAACTAGGTCGAATTTCTTAATTCGTTTCCCGACTACGGCGAAGGCTGTAATGATTTTGGTAGTAGGGTAAATACGCTAAATGTCGGCCACTTACGGATTTTCTAACTTTAGATCGCTTCGGATCCATCAGTTTGAAACGAAAGCATAGCTTGTTATACGGTTTTAGACAGGTTGATAAATCTATTTTATATTTATAGGCATATGGTTGACTTTTCTACTAAACGGAAAAAGTATTAAGGTTTAAATGCGTCGAAAACGAAAAACCTTAAAGTCGGCCGTTCACGGCCCAATGGTCGGTCGCGTTTTTCCCAAATGTCGGCCGGGCATAGGATGTAACCTCTTTTAATATTATTAAATTATAATAATACATAATTCAATTTTGAGACAGCAAGTTTGATAAATAAATTAAAAAATGACTACCCAGTACCTACACAAATAATGAAAAATACAAAAATGATCAGCCTGTACAGTAGCATTCGATTCTTAGACTGGCCGACATTACGATCTTTAATATTTCCAAAGTCGGCCCCTGTTTCGTATAGCTTATTTCTCGAGATTCAGCTAATACCACCCCGGCCGGTATTTAGCGATTGAACGTAAAATATATTTATTAACATAAAAGCGTTACAAATTTTACTATTAACACAATGGAATTCGTAGTATTGGACTTTATAAAACATACTGCATTTACCTTAAGTCGGACCCGGCCGAGATTCCGATTTTCAGTCGAAACTGGTATTCTAATGACGGCCCCCTATTTTTCCCTAAAACCAATACACAAAACGTTGAAAAAACTATCTCAAAATATAGTAAAAATACCTTTTTAGAGATAGCAAAGCTAAAAACCAAAAAAAGAAATGTCTTACCGTTGTAATATCAATCCCCGAATCGTGGGTATTCACAGCAAGTAAGCTGCTTTAACTACGAACTTCAATGCTTCAATGGCACTATCGCTACTGACGCTCAGTGTGCGAAGAGCAAGTGACGTAATCAGACAGTAACGGTTTGCACTTAAAGAGTATGAACTAAGCTTGCAACTTCAGTGGCAAAATTACCACTTAATTACCTTTTGAATGAATGTAAGCTGAAAATGTGCAGACGGCCGAGGATTGGAGGGGGGCCGACGTTTGGCGTATTTACCCTATATGTATGTATGTTTGTTCCATCGTAGCGCCTAAACTACAGAACCGATTTTAATGAATGAGGTGTCAATAGGTTCGTGATTATGGCCCGGGTAACATAGACTAAATTAGCTACGGCGACTAACCTAATTTAGCGTTATCTATATCGGCCATATATGATATAATTAGTGATGTGCCGTCCGTGTCCGTATCCGTTACTATTTGACGGATCTCTTACGGATCTATTTACCTTATTAATATTATAGACGAATTATTTAAATTAGTGATTACTGATTAAGGTAGCGACTAGCAATAAAAACTATTAAATTCAATACAGATAATATTCTTGAGAATGTTTTCTTTGTAAATGATTTTTTAAAGAACCTTTCCATTACAAATTTTACACTTTGCACATTCATCATTTAGTAACACAAAAAGAATTCCAAATTACATTACTAAACTTCTTTGTAGTCATTTTTTTAAATTCTTGTACCAATACCAAACAAGCGATATCTATGCTGTTCAGTGTCACACAAAACTATAAACAAAACAAAAGAAAGGACCACCGTGCAATTCAAGTCGAAACATGTGTGAAGGTCGCGCGCACCGACACCGACTGCGTAAGAAAGTTAAGATCCGTATCCGTATCCGTATCCGCGGATCTTGACACCAAATATCCGTATTCAGATCCGTATCCGCGGATATACATTTTTAACGATCCGGCACATCACTAGATATAATATATAATATTATGTATATAATATCGGCCAAACAGACTCCAAAATCCTTGTTTAGCGAATATTCTCAAATTCCAATAAGAACTAATCTAACGTTAAAGAAATAAGTAAAAGACGTGTTTGAAAATGTATTTATATAATATTTTATTTACATTACATTTGTAAAGCTATATACACACTGTTTAGGTCCATACAATTATATATATTATTACCAACAAGTATTAATATCTGTTATGTAAAAACACTATAGCATCATGTGAAATATTATGCGATTCTCTTCTTTGATTCTATAACCATCAAGTAACTTCGGTTACTTTTGTGTTTTCTAAAATAGAAACTCAAAATCCAATGGCTTTGATGTTTGAAAATAATCGTATTTAAATTAAAACCATTGCAACCACACCATTTTGTGCGTATCACTCGTGCACACAGCTAATACCAAAAACAATAATTATAAAATGAACATTCATAATTTTTTGAACTAAAAAATATTAAATGTAAATAAATTTTTCTATTCGATAAATATTCAGATCATGATAACATAAAATTCGATTGAAAAGTGAGCAAAAAAAATTACTAACAAAAAGGATAAATAAATCTATCTGATAATTTTAATTTAAAAAATTAAAACCAATGGCTGTGTTCGCGGAAAAAAAGCGCTAAAAAATCGTAAGCGAAATGGCGAGCTTTATATAAGCAAAATGGCGGATATGTTAGCGGTATTGAAGTTAGTAAACGTGTCCTGGCCGATAATCTGCTTTTTTATTTCTTTCAGCGCTAGCAAGCGCTAACAAGCGCTCTTTTCCGGGGAACAGAGCCAATGACGTCCAATATAATATTTTTGTTAACAATAATGACAAATTCAAGTCCAATTATTTACTTAGTTATTTCTATTTTTGCATTCGAAAATCAATATAAAATCAGATATTGAAAATTACAAGCGTGCAAAAACGTTCGAGACATTCGCATCATGTTATTTCGTAAAAACATGAAGTTAACATTTACAATCGCTTTATCATAACACAAAATATTGTTACATGCGTTCTCTCAAATATGTTGTTCTCTCAACAATCAGCTTTGGTCAATATCATATTCTAAGCGACCTAGCGTGCTAATGCATTGGATTGATGTAGAATTGTAGAGCTGACCAGAGAAATAAAATACCTGCATCGAGAGTACTACATTTTTTTATTGTAGCAACACTCCGAAAAGTCCTCTCGTTATAGCTATGGAGTG
The DNA here is from genome assembly GCA_905404095.1 of Glaucopsyche alexis. Lineage (NCBI taxonomy): Eukaryota > Metazoa > Arthropoda > Insecta > Lepidoptera > Lycaenidae > Glaucopsyche > Glaucopsyche alexis. The sequence goes on from FR990060.1 coordinate 3,706,762, forward strand.
TAGAGGAAAGGAGAACTATCTCTATATGGGGCAACTTGAAAGTGTCCAGCTGTTACTGAAAATAACAGTTGAAAAATCGTCCACGAGCGGCGCTAGCAGCTGCAAAGGGTATATTACTAACCAATAGGTAATAATTCTTAACTAACTTCACTCCATCTCTTATTGCTAACTTCATGTCATACGCTCTTCTGGCTCTAGCGCCTTATGGCCAGTTTTGGAACTGTCATTTTTCGCTTATTTCCCCTTTAACATTGGGTTATGTTCCGAAATGCACTGCGAGCACTGCATAGTGCATAGTGCTATCTCTGTAGAAAAATTCGTTCCGTTATGGACTGCCAGTATAGGCAGTATACTGCCGCAGTACCCTATGAGGTCATAAATCGCCGCCATATTATACTGTGAGCACTGGTTTGTTCGAGGTAAGGTACTCACAGTACTTAGATCACGTGATTAAAAAGTTCAAACGTCAAAATGAAGACCATTCCTAGTTGTCAGTTGAAGTCAATAAAATTAGGTAATAGGGCAGCAGTACTGGCTATAAAGAAACGGCTTCAGAGTATACTGAATTGACGTCACACAGTACAGTGGTCGCAGTGCATATCGGAACATACCCTAAGTTCGCCTTTTCTCTACACTCCATAGTTATAGCTTTTAATCTGAAAGATTTGGCAATGACAATTTTATTTAGTTTCGAAAACTTTCCGCAATATGGTGAGTGGCGAGGTATTTTATATTCCTAGTCAGGCTCCTGCAAATCCTTTATGTTTTCAAAGATTTATTACATTTGTATGCACTGTCAGTATCAGTAACAATCATTTAAAAATTCACTAGATATTTATTTACCTACAAACTTTAACATTCGAGTTAGATATCCAAGAACCATTCTAACAATTAACAGTCAACGTAGTCTAGGGAACAGTAGCGAAGGCTTCTCCTTCATAGGGAAGCCGGAGCCTGTATAATAGGTAGGGATTTCTATGAAGGTTTGCAAAAGGTAAGTGACGATTTGCGATAGGAATGGAGTTATAGGAACCCCTCGCCACTGCTAGGGAAATACTTTGTTACAAAGAGAAGGTATGAAATGGATTCCAAGTAGCTAACATTACAAGAAGTTTGATTTTATAGTAAAAATGATCAAATTGGTTATTTTATTTTGCCATTTTCGTCTCAAAATGTATTACTAACTTCTAAGTGGCAAGTATCGCAATTTTATTTCACCAATTCGGGAACCGTTCTAGAATTTTTCTGATAATTTTAGGTCTGTCTGTATTTTTTTTTCAAAACCTTGATATACACAAAGATTACCTTAAAATGCTTGCTAGCAAAATAAGCTAAAATGACTATATAACGTCACGACTAAAATCACTTCAAACGGAAAATGAAATGGAATGTTTTATGAAAATTATTGTTGACCTAAGAACATTGACGAACATACTAGGGACCATTTATATTGCACATAAGTACATCAAAACGGGTGCACCAAAAGTTAGAAACATTCATAGCTTAAGTTCAGTCAACTTCGCATGGCTTGAAAGGTTCCTAGGTATTGTACGTCAATGCCTAACACACACATGTACAGTCAGTCTAATAGATAAGTGAAATATTTCCAAAACTATTTTATCAATCCTTACAATTATGAAGAATTTACTTAAACGCAGTATGTTGACACTTATGCATTTCTTGCTAATATCACTTTGATACGAATAATTTTTATTATGTAAACGTCTAGAAAAGTTTTATAAAATTTCAAGTTGAAAATAATCTCATACAAAGCTTGTGATATGCTGAATATTAGGCCAAAGAAATTACAAGATTTATAAGTCACCACTATTGTTCTAGTATTGTAAGAAAAATATTTTAAATTCAATTTTAATATAATGAAAATCAATCTCGAAAAACAATGATTCAATAATAATAAACGCATAATAAAAACTATATACGCAGTATCCTTTAAGTATTTGTTTTTTTTTTTAGTTATTATTTTGTGTGACAGTATAATAATTTTGGTCATAAACCAAGGAAAAGCTGCATGGATATGATCTAAAACGAAACAATGGCGGTTTAGTATAAATAATTGCCAGTGACAAAACGACACACATCCACATCGCCGCCAAAACTCCTAGATCATATTCATTTCTTTGTTTCTCAATTTATCGGTTAAAATACAAGGCAATGTCCATAACAAAAATGGCACAAATATACGAGTTAATCACATTAATCAAAATATTACGTAGACAAAAAAACAACTAAACACCAATTTTTACCAATATTTAAAGACTAATTTGATTAACATTTTTTTAGTCGAGAAGTAAAAAAATATCTTCGTTGATATACTCTCTGCTATTTGAATATTATTATGTTAAAATACACTTTACTAAAAGAACGTAATTTTGCGTTAATATTATTAGGCACGATAGTATTAAGTTACAGTTTGAAGCCAACCAAAAACTACACCGTCTAATATAATCCGTTATTGCATAACCCTAATGTTTTACAAAATACAAACTAATATTGCAATTTTAATCGTATCACCACCACAATAAAGTGCAATTTCTAATAACTATACAGTTTTAAAATAAATGCATTGTAAAATTAATTACACGTAACACAACATTCTATATTCAAATCACTGGTCACCACAAGCTACAAAAGATGTTTTACGACAAATACAAAATAAATCCTTCCCTTAAACTATACATTAAGTATTTGACAGTATATTTTTAATATATCTAATACTATTAATAAATAGAATAAAAATAATATCAATGAACATAGCACAAACAAAATGGCGTTAATAAAATTACATATATGTAACAAAAAAATATTATTCAGTTTCGTCAAATATTAAAATAAAATATAGTCCAGATCAGTTTATGAATAAAATATAAGTTTTTGTAGCTGATTGTATCTCAGAAAATTTTGATCTCTACACTCTATCATGAGCAAAAATGAGCTATTCTTGTGACTTGTGTCGATTGTAACGAGACCAACCAATATGGTCTAGACTTAATTCGGCTAAGAGAACTTCGACCAAACCAGAAGCCCAATTCTCGAAACTATTTTTGATATAATCTAGGTTCGGTCAACGAGCTAACTCATTCGCATACGCGTCAAAAAGTGCGCGAGCGAGCAATACAGCCTGAAAATCCAAACGAGATTAACCGATAATAACTACGAGAATTGCCACCCAGTGTAAATTAGAAACGCATTTCCAACTTAACAGACAAGGACAATAATCGAAATATCTGTCATATTTGAAACTAACAGTAACAGTTATCATCATTATCTTGAAAACTATCTAAAAGATATACTATAATAAAAACTGCAATTTTTGTAAACATTTCATTTGTTAATTTTAAACATGTCAGATTTTTATTACGAAATACAAAACAATCGTTCTGACACTGGCAACTCCTAGGAGTGTTGTCAAAGAAGAAGAAGAAAACCTGTCACCTGTCAAATTTGAAATTCGTTCTATTCCGGTTGTGTCGAGTGCGTCTAACACTTTAGTCTCATGACTCGTCGTGCCGCGTGTCGGCGTACATGGGAACCTGCTTGTACTCAGGAAACGGGTACAGCACGAGATGATCAGCTGTCTTGTACCACGGTATGAGGCCGTTCTGGAACATAAAATAAAACAAATTTAACTACTTTATGTAACACAATATCTTCTTATTTATAAAGGTGGATTGCAGTTTCGATGTCTCGCTTTTTGGCTAATATTGATCTTGATTTGATTGTGTAAGTTCAGGGATCGATTAAACGGTAAAATATTGGAAAAAATGCGAGAAAAAATATTATTTATTGATTCCAATCCATAGTTAAAGCAACACCTCAATTCTCGTATTTAAAGTAGACTTTCATTTTACTTTGATTGTATTATGAGTTAAGCGACATGTTATCATAAACTGATTTTGTGAAGGTTTGACCAATTAGAGCGCGTTTCACGTTGGTTTAACATTTACAAAGAATACCGGTTGGAAGTTTGAACGTATCGGGACTTGATTGCAATTGTATTAGTGCAGGTTTTATTTAGAGGATTTGACCCTCAGAACGTCTGTCGGGCCAGCCAGTAATAAATAAAACAGAGCGTACTTAGTTATGTTAATGCTCGCGATAGTCACATGGCGTATTTGCGCTTACACGCACGTGCGCAAGTACTTGCGTTATAACCCTAAAGGTAGGCTTCCGATGCACGCGACTTGCGACTCGAGACCGAATTAGAGTCGCGGAGCCACTGCTTAGTATGAATTTATATGGAGCACTAGACAATCCCCCGCGACTCGTGTGGTGCGACCGGTGAGCGGAGCCAGAGAACCTGATTGGCTGGTTTGCTGGTCGTGGTCGCGTAATTAAATTAACCACATACTTCGTGTTTATGAAGTACATACCACGTTTGTCCTCTTATTGGTCCCTCGTCCGAAACCATTCCAGTGGTTGCCCGCAACACCGATCAGATCACCAACCTAGAATACGAATATTATAAACAGGTTATTTTATGCAATACAAAACAAGTACAAAATGTATTTCTTGTTTTAAATATTTAACGTCGGTATCGTGTGTACACAAACACATACATATAATAAAAATAATATTTTTTTCATATATATATATATGACTGACTGTACTTTGAAGTACGTGACGTGAAACGGAGCATTTCAAGCTTTCCAAACTCGCTTTAAATTTTTAATTCACTATAAATTGTAGACGTCGATGATGTAAGGTTGGGTCGCCTAAGATCGCATTATCCGAAAAATGATTATTTCTCTTGATTCGATGTCGTATTTCTGTTGTGGTCTACTGTAAATTGATGACAAAGAAATATTGTTTAACCCCTAATTTTTGGTCTGCGCAAGATGCTATCTTTTTAAGTTTAAAAAGTAGATTTTTTTCAATTTACCATGTGAAAAAAATAACATTTCAGCCGAAGATCAGACTACGTACTACCCGTGCGAATTAACTAGGCACCTGGCTCGAAACTCAACCTCTCCCCCGCTTCCCCGCGCGGGCCCCGCTCCCGCCATGAGAGTCCAGTAGGCGATAACAGATGTGCTAACGCTGCACATCTGTTATCGCCTACCGGTGCACGTACCCTTCAATTTGCATTTCGAATTCATTGATTAGCTATTATTTGTTAATATTTTTGGATTTTTGTTATATTTGTGTATATATGTATTTTTGACAGCTGGAAGTGCACAGTTACAAAAATTGAGTATTTCGTAAATATTGATACTCTTCATTTATTGAAAAAAACATTTTTTTGCACTCAGTACTTTATACAAACGTCAGTCGAACCAGGTGTCAAGTTAACTCGCGCGAGTAATATTATCTTCACTTCTATACGTTTAATAATAAAGTACACATTAGGAAAACATCCGGAGTTACGGCCAGGAAATTCCACAAATACACCTTTTTTGTCGAACCACTTGAGTGCACGTCCCGTCTGGTCGCTTGTCGGCCACAGTGCGAGGAGAGCAGCAGAATAAAATGGCGGATCTAGTAGTGTGGCCAGCAGTAGAAAATATTGCCTAGTTTTTGAGTTATTCCATACATCCGATCTTAGGCGACCTAACTATAATACCTCACCTGGAATGATATCTGTTGTCTGTCAATCGCGCTGTGCGGCAATACAGCGCGGCGATCATGTGCGTTCTGCCCGCCGAAGTAGTAGATATCGTCCAGCGAGTAGAAGCTGTCGGACGCGTCTACACGGTTCGTCTGCATCAGCTCGTAGGCCACGCGGCCCACCTAAAATAATTGGTCAAATCAGTGGCGTAGCGTAGTAGGGGCGGGGGGGGGCCGCCCCGGGCGGCACTTTTAAGGGGGCAGCAAAACCTAAGTAAGGGGGCGGCAAAACCTAAGTAAGAGGGCGGCAAAACCTAAGTAAGGGGGGCGGCAAAATTGACGTCCGCCCCGGGCGACATGTTATATTTGACCCAGTGGCGTAGCGTGGGTCTACGCCACTGGGTCAAATATAACATTTAGCAATATAAATAGACAGTTAAAAATTATACAGTAATAGCTGTTTCCCGCGGCTCCGTCCGCGTAAATATAGTATCGGGTATCCCGCGGGAATATTGTACTTTTCCTGGATAAAAAGTAGCCTATGTCCAGAGCCTAAACTACTACCATACCAAATTTCATCGAAATTCGTTTTTGCGTGAAAGAGGAACAAACATCCATCCATACATACTCACAAACTTTCACATTCATAATGTTAGTAAGATTGTCATGTCACAATCATGGTCGTCATACAAACTTATGATTAATTAATTTCGAAAGCTTGTATGACGATTTTAGCCTTAAAATCATTTGTTATATAAAATATGTCGTGCGCTATTTTCCATTTAAGCTAATTCTTATACGGAAAATAGCGCACGACATATTTGTATATACTGTAAACATCATACTATTTTACGTCTGTGTTATAGGTGTAATAGATACTGCTGGAGCGAATATGTAAAGATATTCTTCATACTGCTGAACACACGTGACAGCTGTTTGCAACTGGAAATGGTTCCCGAAAGCGGCCGCCACTTAGCTACAAGTTACAACCCACAAAAAATGGGGTTTTCACGTTATTTCCCCAACAGTCTATAAATATCGAATGTTAATAGGGATGATGACTTCATCTAAATTATTTAGTTTCATTAATATACTCAGGTATATTGAGGCATTACTACTTGGTAAATGTAAAAAAATGTGTGTAGTTTAGTAATTAGATATACTTACATCTAAAACAAAAAAGTTTTTTTTTTTGCTAAATTAGTAAACAAAACCGTTTAAACAAAATAAATAAAAACATCATTAGTTTACTTACATCATATACAAAAACATTTACTTCGGTAAGTATGAACTTAAACGCATTAATATCGGAGATATTTACAAATATATTCCTGTGGCTTACACTTCATACACTTTAACATAGACGTGACGTCACAGCTAGGTACGACTAGTATGGAGCGTTTTCATGAGACTTGAGAAATGTGTAGAAATCGTTATACCTTTGAAAATATTGACTTTTGATATACTACTTCTGCTGAGAAAATACACATATTTATGAGTACTATTTAATTTATGCAATAAAAAAATTATTTATTTATCTAGCCTATTACCAGTGGCGAGGGATTCCTATAACTCCACTACTATCGGCTTCCCTTGTCGTTGTCACTTACCTTTTGCAAACCTTCATAGAAATCCCCACCTATTATACAGGCTCCGGCTTTCCTATGAAGCAGAAGCAGCCTTCGCCACTGCCTATTACATACCTGACTGCTAAACGTACACACGAGGTAGTCACACTGCGCCAGTAGATGCAGGTCCAGCAGGAGCCCGCTGAGCGACAGCGGCGTGTAGCGGCGGTGTGTCGCCGCGGTTTTGGCCACAGACGGGTCGCCGAGGAACGTGTACTCTGGATACTTCTTACGCGCGTCTTCTAAAACCTGAAAACGATATTGTTATTCACTATTTTATATTATATGTTCTACTACTAGCTGTGCCCACTTCGTTGGGTGTTAAAAATTTTTTTTATGGATGATGATGATAAAAAGTATCGTAAGTTACGCCTCATAACATCAGCTATCTGCCAGTGCTTCCCGTGAAAATAGGTCCAACCGTTTCAGCGATTAACCAGAATAAAGAAACAGACAGTCAGGCGGACGAAAAATTTTTTATAAAAATTGATATTTTATTGTTAATACCGTATATACGCATTAAGTAAAAAGCTGTTAATTTGAAATTACTAACAGACACTTCAATTTTCTTTATCTGTATCTAGATTCTAGATAGATTCTTAATAATTATCTAGCGATGAATACTAGGAAAATTATCATTTACTGAAATAAAACTTGTAGGGTAGTTGAGAGTAAAGTTTAAAAGTTGCGTCACGAGTGACGACACAAACGACATGATTTTGAATTTTAAATTATGAATGAAGTTTCACTTCTGCCACCTATACCTAGTACAGTGTACACGTCGTGTTTTTTTTTTTTTTTCATTTAATAACGAGTCTGCGAGTCGTTTGTCTGTATATAGTCGCGCACGTGCACCATGTGGGGGACAGGGATGGCGCGTGTGCGTGGTGCCTCTCGCTCGTACACACTACACTCACATTGGCGTCATCCGTAGCGAGGTACACGCGTCGCTCGTCGACCGTCTGCGTCAGCGCCAGCTGCTCGTAGTAGTCGCGCACATGCACCACGCGGGGGACAGGGACGGCGCGTGCGCGTGGTGCCTCTCGCTCGTACACACTACACTCACGTTGGCGTCATCCGTAGCGAGGTACACGCGTCGCTCGTCGAGCGTCTGCGTCAGCGCCAGCTGCTCGTAGTAGTCGCGCACATGCACCACGCGGGGGACAGGGACGGCGCGTGTGCGTGGTGCCTCTCGCTCGTACACACTACACTCACGTTGGCGTCATCCGTAGCGAGGTACACGCGTCGCTCGTCGAGCGTCTGCGTCAGCGCCAGCTGCTCGTAGTAGTCGCGCACATGCACCACGCGGGGGACAGGGACGGCGCGTGTGCGTGGTGCCTCTCGCTCGTACACACTACACTCACGTTGGCGTCATCCGTAGCGAGGTACACGCGTCGCTCGTCGAGCGTCTGCGTCAGCGCCAGCTGCTCGTAGTAGTCGCGCACATGCACCACGCGGGGGACAGGGACGGCGCGTGTGCGTGGTGCCTCTCGCTCGTACACACTACACTCACGTTGGCGTCATCCGTAGCGAGGTACACGCGTCGCTCGTCGAGCGTCTGCGTCAGCGCCAGCTGCTCGTAGTAGTCGCGCACGTGCACCATGTGGGGGACAGGGATGGCGCGTGTGCGTGGTGCCTCTCGCTCGTACACACTACACTCACGTTGGCGTCATCCTAGCGAGGTACACGCGTCGCTCGTCGAGCGTCTGCGTCAGCGCCAGCTGCTCGTAGTAGTCGCGCACGTGCACCATGTGGGGGACAGGGATGGCGCGTGTGCGTGGTGCCTCTCGCTCGTACACACTACACTCACGTTGGCGTCATCCGTGGCGAGGTACACGCGTCGCTCGTCGACCGTCTGCGTCAGCGCCAGCTGCTCGTAGTAGTCACGCACGTGCACCATGTACTCGTCTATGTGGTGGAACGCCGCCTCCGTGCCCACCTTGTCCGTTCGCCGGATGTGAACCCTGAGAGAGACAAAGAGTTGTAAGACAAGGATAGATGTTATATAGCCTATAGGCGTCCAATGCCTATTATTAGCCTAATTTCCAATAATCAGTCAGTGAGTAGCGTAGCAGTTCATAAAATTGCAAACGAGAATTATATGATTAACAGTTCATAAAATCAAACGAGAATAATAGCAACTATAGAGTACTAATAAATTTAAAAAGACAGCTGTTAATATGCTAATTTGTAATAATAGTAATAGCTCCCGATTTCGGTGACGGTGGCCGGTGTCATTGAAACCAGGCCAGCTACGCAGGAGTTATTTTATAGTGCCCAAGTGTGTGCGCAGTACACAAGAGTACTCTATCTTCCTTCACTCACGAAACCCAGTGGGACAGACAGACCGACACGACTGGCGAGAGATCAGGCGCAGGTCCGACTTTTTACATGCCCATACGACGCATGGATCATCTCTCTTGTCTGACAATCAGGTAATCAGCCTGCATTGTCCTAACCAAACTTGAAAACAACATTTTTTATTGTTCCAATACGGGAATCGAACCCACGACCTCCGAGTCGAGAGCCAAGCTCTAAGCTACTGGACCATGTTGGCCATGGAGGCTGTTATGCTATTTTGTAGGATGCTAGTAGCTCGATGCCAATAAATCAAAGCCCGTCAGGCGGTCACACATGCCATTTAGTTTTAAACACAGGCTGGCATACATACCCGACGATAGGCCGCTTGAAGTTCAACTTGGCTATGGTCTCATTGATGGTCTTCTGCAGGGCGGTGCGAGGTTTTAGCACGTACTTCAGCATCTGGCCGATCCACCACGACGCCGGGTCGCCGTTAAAACGGACTATCCTGTATCAAAATGCCTTCCATTATAATCAAATATATTTTTTTAATGTGATATTATTATAATTTGGTATATTTCTTTATTATATATTATTTAATTATGATAAAATTAAAGTCAAGGACATACAATCATAATTATGAGCAAACTAAAACCGAAACGCACACGTTCATTGTTGTGCACGCACGCGCGTACGTTTGTACGTTCGCAAGTACGCTCGCTTGCCCTCAAATACACGCAACCCTAAACACACGCACCCACGCATATACGCATTTAAGAAGATTTTGAATATTAAGTACCTGTGCGCCAAGTCAGACGGTATGGCGAGCGGCAGAAACTTGGGCTTCTGGAATATGGAGTCTATGAACGGCAGCGACACCACCTTTGCGTCATATGATACTGAAAACCGTAAAGGTATATATTATTATAGAGGCATGTTGAGTCAAAAAGTGTCTCCAGTTAAATGGCCCTACTTTTGAGATTTTTTGGGCTATTTTGACATTCGAAGTAAAACAAGCTGACTGACATTTGAAGTACGATGAAAACCAGTATGGCGTAACTTTTTGATGTATAAAGATTTGTTCTGTCAAATGTACGTTACAGCCTATCTATAGTTTTGAAATCTTTGCTCAAAACATTTATATTTAGTTTGAGAATATTTTAAGTACACTACGTTTAAATGTTTATAAGAATTAACGGCATAACAGTATGTTGAATCGTATTTATAAAATTCAATCAAATAATTTTAAATATAAATAATTTATTCGCTGGCGAAACTCTTTCACGAATATTTAATGTTTTTAGTGTACGCGAGCGTATTTGGTAGCGTACGCATGCGTTCAGTTGCGTACGCGTCCGCTAGATGGTGTACAAACTGACGTACACCAATGATAGTGTCGTACGCGAATGACAATTATTTTTACAGAACCCTACATTTTTTACCCTCGTACTTTACGTAGGACGGGGATTGTAATCTAGGGGTTAAACACGACATAAACTGTTTTTTTATTTACCTGGCCACTGCACGACCTTGTCATCATAGGCACTGGTGCAGGAGTCGGACACGGGGTGGAACACGTACTCCCAGCCCTTGCTGTTGTACCGCCAGCCCTTGGAGTTGAGGATGAGGGTGCGCTCGGTGGCGTACGCGAATATCAGGCAGTACACTATGTGGTGGACTTGGCAACCGAAGCCGCAGCCCTGAAAAGAAATAATTATTTAGGGTTAGACGTACGAATAGTACAATATTAAACATATTTTGGTAACGCCCTACGTTTCGGTTTATTAAGTACAAAATCTATACAAATAAAAATAAAAGGTGTATGTTTGTAATTTCAAATTTATAGCTTTTCATTTATCCTAACAATAAAAATAACTTTTTAAAATGTTTGTTTGTCCTTCAGTCTGTCTGTTTGTTCCGGCTAATCTTTGGAATGACTGGACCGATTTCACGGGACTTTCACTAGCAGATAGCTGATGTTAAAAAATGTTTAACACCCAACGGGATATAAAAATAAGCGGGAGAGCCACAATTTGATTAGCTTGACTGGAGTTATACCACGCTTTCACAAAAAACAGCGTACCGAAGCAGAAATTCGACGGCGATAATCGCTCACACACTATCCATTGCCTAACTAACATAAACTATTATATCTTATATATGTTACAGCCAAAGTAATAAATCCGGAATTAATCACATTAACTGGCAATTTTATATAATATCTTCGAAGAATCGGATAAAGTAATAAAACAAGTAAAGATTATAAAATTGTATTTCAGTCTGCCTTTATTTAATAATAATTATAATGTTTATTATAAGAATTATAATAACATTGTCATAGATACAATTTTATTATTATCTATTTATAGTAATTTAACTTTATAAAGTATTTTATTTTAATAATAATTTACCCTTTCTTAGTGATATTTGTTAAATTATTAAGAACGTTTTAAATAAACGATCGAATATGTGATGTGATGATTACTGTAAGTTACATAGTGGCATATGCTTGCAGTTCTTTGAACAATGCCGAAATTTTCAAACGCGTATCTTTAAAAACTGAGGAGTTCTGATCAAAGCTTTTGTGATCATCAGGTCACCACTTTAGTGAAAACGGGACCAACCTCGGATTATACTCTTAAAGGTACGCGCACATTATGCCGGGCCGCAGCGTGCCGGGGCGGAGCGCAAACTGCTAACCTAGCACACTGGTGACGGGCCGGGTCGCAGCGCATTGACGGATTTTGAGTACAGTGTACTGCCAGAATTTGTGTGCAACTAACGTTATGGATAGCTCTGACGAAGAACTTTTTTTTACTGCTGTTAGAAGAAGAAGATAATGAACAGCATAGACAAGAAGTTCGTCAAAAAAAGAAAATGTAAAATATATGTAAATATGTATATAAAAATGTTATGTTGGTTTGTGTACGCTTCAAAAACTCAAAAAGTTCTGCACCGATCGAGCTGAAATTTTAGCATGATATATAATCCGCATCAAGGATTGTTTTTATCTATTTTTTATCCGCGACCGCGAAAAAACTATATTTACGGGGGCGAAGCCGCGGGCAACTGCTAATATATTATATAATAAAAGAAATTCGTCTTAGTTACACTATTTATAACTCAACCGATTTGGCTGAAAATTAGTCGGGAGGTATCTTAAAACCAGGAAAGGGACGTGGGATACTTTTTTCCCGTTCCCGAGGTACTCAAAACTCGAGAACCGATTTGTATAAATTTTGGTCTTTAAATAATTGTGGAAGTTCAAGGAAGATTTAAACGGTGAGAAAAGGTGTAGGTTGTATGAGTAGGTGTAGGTGTAGGACTAGGAGTTAGGACGTAGGTTGTATTGTAGGTGTAGTTATTTATTAAGTACATATTTAAGACAGAACGTGTGTCGGGATCGGGACAGCTAGTATTTTATAACACTTGCAGCGAGAATATTATACGCTTTTGTGTCATAATACAGCGTGTCCCGACACCTATATCGGAGCCTTTAGTGGTAAAAAATATGGATTTTTTTATCGACAAATTGCCCCTCAAATTTTATTTTTCTCTCACGTTTGTGAAATGGCAGACATTTTATTTTTTGGTAACCAAGACCCGGGCTCTCGTACTAATTCAACCACCACTACTCATGTAAATGTCCTAGGAACATAAAAAAGGTCTCATTTGATAGCTAAATATGTGGACAATAATTCACAATTAAAATGTTTTAATTTTCTTTGAACAGAAAAACAAAAAAAAAGGTAATTTAAAAAAATATATAGTTTTTTTTGGTGATTTTTTTTAATTATTTGATTTTTGTGAAAAATCTAGGCCATTAACCTGCTTGTTTTTTGTTCTAAAACGATAGAAGAGGACGTTTGCTAAAATAAAATACAAACTCCCTTACTCTTAGTGCAATAGTTTAGAAGTTAAAACAATTTGTTGGTATCATCTCAGGCAGGGGGCCAGCCAGTCGTCTTTTTCAACTTGTTATAACTACTAAACTATTGCACTGAGAGTAAAGGAGTTTAGTATTTTATTTTAGCAAATGTCCTCTTCTATCGTTGTAGAACAAATAATTAGTACTTATAACAATTTGAAAAAGACGACTGGCTGGACCCCTGCCTGAGATGATACCAACAAATTGTTATACTTTCTATACTATTGCACTGAGAGTAAAGGGGTTTGTATTTTATTTTATCAAACGTCCTCTTCTATCGTTTTAGAACAAAAAACAAGCAGGTTAATGGCCTAGATTTTTCACAAAAGGCAAATAATTTAAAGAATTTGAAAAAGACGACTGGCTGCCCACCTGCCTGAGATGATACCAACAAATTGTCATAACTTCTAAACTATTGCACTGAGAGTAAAGGGGTTTGTATTTTATTTTAGCAAATGTCCTCTTCTATCGTTCTAGAATAAAAAACAAGTAGGTTAATGGCCTAGATTTTTCACAAAAATCAAATAATTAAAAAAATTCACCAAAAAAAAAAACTATATATTTTTTTAAATTACCTTTTTTTGTTTTTCTGTTGAAAGAAAATTAAAACATTTTAATTGTGAATTATTGTCCACATATTTAGCTATCAAATGAGACCTTTCTTATGTTCCTAGGACATTTACATGAGTAGTGGTGGTTGAATTAGTACGAGAGCCCGGGTCTTAGTTACCAAAAAATAAAATGGCTGCCATTTCACAAACGTGAGAGAAAAATAAAATTTGAGGGGCAATTTGTCGATAAAAGAATCCATATTTTTTACCACTAAAGGCTCCGATATAGGTGTCGGGACACGCTGTATATTGTACAATCGATTATTTTAATTATATTATGTATAGACCAAAAGACGCAACGACATTAGCTGTTTTAATATTCATGAGGACAGGCACGACAGCTCACAGCACGTTATGCATATGCAAAGTTATTACATAATAGTGTTCTATACTTCTATCAAAGATCACAGTAGGCTTTGTAAGCAACGCCTAGTTTCCATTGAAAAACGCACAATACCTTTCTCTCCTTACAAATTCACCATACAATAATATGTGCCTAGGCCGTATGGGCGAGACATTATTATCATTTGAACTAGCTTTTCCCCGCGACTTCGTCCGCGTGGAACAGTTACTTTGGGATATCGCTAAAATTTACCCGCGACTTCATTTACGTAGAAGAAGCGCTTCCACCTCACGACTGCCCGCCCGCTCCGCGCGCCTTACTATAGCGCGCATGATTATTTTATTACTGCGATATCTTCTAAAATACTCATTGAAATCAAATGATGTAAACGGCAAATTTCTTCTAGATTAAATGCTTGTAATGAATAACGTATTTACTTGGATAAGGATTAATATAATCTTTATGAAAACACCTTCACAAATAATGCTTACTTTTAGAACAAATTTGGTAAGTATAAAAAGGTTATAGTGAGCCAACCTTAAAAGATAGACATATACTGTCGCGGACTTTTTTTTAGAACTTTTAAAGGGGAACAATTCTGCCATACATCATTTTAGCGAAACTTTAACCGTTTCCGCAGCGTACGTAGCGAAAGCTCTCAAAAGGAAAAAAAGACCCCCGATTTTGTAACATTCTTGATTGGTACTCCGCTCGTATTGAGTTTAGCATGATGCTATATAGCCTAAAGCCTTCCTCGATAAGTGGACTATCCAACACAAAAAGAATTTTTCAATTCGTACCAGTAGTTCCTGAGATTAGCGCGTTCAAACAAACAAACAAACTCTTCAGCTTTATAATATTAGTATAGATTACTTACGGCCTTCGATTAATTATTACATAAATACGTTATACCCTTACAAAACTGACAATATTTAATAAAATTAAGCCAATAAATATGTACCCCTAAAATCTAAAAATATTATCATTTCTCGATGTCAAAACCGAAATCTATACACAATCTATGACTATACCAAATTTCATCCATTTATATTCATAATTACAGAACCTATAAGGGTTCCTTGATAACTACAGAACCCTTATAAGTACACAAATAAGTAGCAAGACCAGTTGGTTTATTTATTTAGACGGTTTATATAAGTATGTATGTATGTGGGGTGTAGTGGGGCGTCTAAGTATAGGGTAGTCAGCCGACCCTCCAAATGGAGGATGATTCCCTATACGGGCGGCTCACAAACTCTCATCGGTGGCTCCAAGCAGCTGTAATGCACGCAGCGGCCACACCCTGGTAAACCACGTCGGCTCGTGGGCTAAACCCGGTGAGGGGGGGACCTAATGCTTTAAAGATAGGTCTCTCAGCGGACGCCTCCCGCATAGTGCATAAAGTCTATTCCGGTTTTGAAGGCAATCCAAGGTTGATAAACAAACGGATTTGGCGGATTTAGCGGAATGGCAAGGCATTGCAGAAGGCCAAGGGCGACAACAGAGGTCAAAAGTGTTGTACGGCCAGAAGCTGCATCCTAACCCTTCTCCGGTCGTAGCGGTTCTCCGTTCCATCGGGTGCAGAAGGGTAAGGACGAGAGAGTGCATCTGTGTTTGCGCACCCACTTGTGCACTAAAATATATCCTGCGTAGTTGACTGCGGCATGAAAAAAAATGGCTTTCGAGATTAAAGTCCTGTGGCGATGGGCAAAAGTAGAGAGGTCGGATCGTGATGTGCATCCGGCTTTGTCTGATGCCTGCACATTGGCGGCTCAGGTATTGATGGTCGTTTCTGCGTTGCTTTTAGGACAACAGCGTGGATTGGGCAGCAGCCTGAGTGACGAAGCAGCCCTATTTAGGGAAGCACTGCTTCCCCCATACGGGGAAGGGACTAGAAAAGGTGTCCTAAACAAAGCTTGTCCTACAAGTATTGGGGAGTAGCAACCACGGCTGCTCAAGCATCCCATCCCTCGTGGTCGAAGACACAAGCAAAACATAAAAACAACCACCATGACATTCGGTGCGTGGAATGTCCGTACTCTCCTCGATCGTGACAACAACCTCTGTCCAGAACGAAAAACTGCTGTCGTAGCTAGAGAACTCTTACGTTACAATGTGGACATAGCCGCTCTCAGCGAAACCCACTTGTCTGATGAAGGAGAGTTAATAGAACACGGCGGCGGGTATAAATTCTTCTGGAAAGGAACCCCAGTTTCAGAACCGAGACGCTCTGGTGTTGGATTCGCCATAAAAACCCAGATTGCTAGCAAACTGGAGGACTGTCCTCAGTATATTTCCGACCGCCTTATAGCATTGCGTCTACATCTAGAAAATAACAACTACCTGAACGTGATCAGCGTATATGCCCCAACAATGGACAAGGATGATGAGACTAAAGGTAAATTCTACGAAGACCTTACACGCTTGCTCGCTAGGATTCGCCCGAGAGAGCAGATACTTCTGTTAGGCGACTTTAACGCTCGAGTAGGCTGTGATTATGAAGCGTGGCCGGGGGTCTTAGGTAGGCATGGAATTGGCAATATGAACAGTAATGGTCAATTATTGCTAAGTCTATGCACTCAATTTGGCCTTACCATTACCAATACACGCTTCCGACTACCTGCAAAGCATAAAACCACCTGGATGCATCCGAGGTCGAAACATTGGCATCTTATTGACTACGCAATAGTTCGCCAAAGACATATCTCCCAAGTCCATGTCACACGCGTTATGCGTGGTGCTAACTGTTGGTCAGACCATAGACTTATACTTACAAAACTTAGGCTTCGTCTTCACCCACCACGCAGATCTTGCAGAGCAAAACCCTCCGGCATTAATATTGAGAAGCTCGCAGACAAAGAAGTGAGGACGGAGTACGAACACATTCTTTCTCTAAAATTAACACCTAACATTGATGACAGTGATCTTACTACCAACTGGAGTGCCCTCACATCTCAGATTGTTGAAGCTGGAACGCAAGCCTTAGGCCTGAAAAAGCGTGTCCATGAAGACTGGTTTGATGAGAGTGATGAGGTATTATGTAAAGCGCTTAAAGATCACCGCAACCTTCTGCGTCAACAGGAAAACTGTCAGAAAGATCTGTCAAATAAAGTAAGAAAAAGTAGTGCTGACCTCAGAAAGTTGACAAGGGAGTTAAAAGATAAATGGTGGCTACAGAAATCGGAGTACCTGCAGTGGCTCTCAGATACAAACCAACTTGGTGCATTCTTTGGAGAATTAAGAATACTTACTGGAATAACTCAGCGGAGTAGTGTACCTTTAAGGTCACGTGACGGTATGACGCTCTTGACCTCCAAGGAGGATGTATTGAACCGTTGGGCTGAGCACTTTGCGGAGCTGCTCAATGTTGACCGATCGGTAGACATTCAGCAGATAAGAGCAATCACATCTCTCCCACAAAGGCCGGAACTTGATGAGCCCCCCACGTTGCGGGAAGTGATAGTAGCCATTAGGAGTCAACAAAACAAGAAGGCGGTTGGCGTCGATGGTATCCCTGGTGAACTTTTGAAGTACGGAGGGGTGGGGCTACATGTCGTGATATGGAAGCTTTTTACCCAGATGTGGTGCGATGAGCAAGTTCCATCTGAATTTACGATCTCGCGTATCTGTTCACTATATAAGAACAAAGGTGACAGATCCAATTGTAATTCATATCGTGGCATATCGCTCCTCTCTACACCTGGAAAAGTCTTTGCCAGGGTTCTGCTCAACCGCTTGATCTCAGTTTCGGAAGAAATACTACCGGAAACCCAGTTTGGCTTCCGTCCAGAGAGAGGAACCTGTGAAGCAATCTTCTGTGTGCGACAGTTGCAGGAGAAGAGCCGTGAACAAGGTCGACCATTGTTTCTGTGTTTTGTCGACCTAGAAAAGGCATTCGACAGCGTTCCTCGTGAAGCCCTATGGATTGTCCTGGAGAAGGTGGGTTGCCCAGCAAAATTTGTACGTTTACTGCGACTACTACATGATGGCATGACATGCTGTGTGACTGCAAATGGGGAACAAACGGTCTTCTTCCCTGTCAGTTGTGGGGTTAAGCAAGGATGTGTTCTTGCTCCTACGCTGTTCGCTATCTATTTTGCAGCTGTAGTCAACGAAACTCTACAGAAAGTCTCTGCGGGCATCCACATTCGCTTCCGAACTGATGGATCACTCTTCAACCTAGCTAGGTTAAAGGCTCGTACCAAGGTATCTCACGAAATAGTCACCGAGATCATGTACGCGGATGACTTGTGCTTTTTAGCCGAGTCCCCTACTTCTCTGCAACAATTGATGACTGGTCTTGACGAGGCATGCACAAAGTTCGGTCTTAAGATAAATGTCGGTAAAACAGAAGTATTAAGCACAGGCATGCCAACAGACGAACCTCTGGAAATCTGTCTCCGTCAAGATGTCCTGAAACGTGTAGAGAAGTTCAAGTATCTGGGAAGCACGATTACATCGCAGTGTGACCTTGAAGCCGAAATAAATAGCAGAATTGGCGCTGCCTCAGCTTCATTTGGCAAACTCCGATCCAAGGTATTTCGCTCGCATGATCTCAAATTGGCAACAAAAATAGCTGTTTACAGAGCTGTTGTCCTACCGAGTCTGTTGTACTCCTCTGAGACTTGGTGCCTCTACCGCAAACACATCAAAATACTGGATCAATTCCATCTCCGATGTCTGCGGGACATTATGAACATTCACTGGACAGACTGCATCAGAAACACTGAAGTTCTTCGACGTGCTAATATCTGCGGCATAGAAGCTTATCTGATGCGACGCCAACTGCGCTGGTGTGGTCATGTGTTCCGCATGCCAGATGAACGGCTGGCAAAGCGCATCTTTTTCAGCGAGCTTCAAGAAGGCAAGCGCAAGCATGGCGGACAGCTCTTGCGGTACAAGGATGTGCTTAAGAGACATATGAAGAATTGCAGTATTGACCCTTTGAAGTGGGAGTCATTAGCTTCAAAGCGCTCGGAGTGGAGACGTCTTGTAAGGCAAAAGACCGATGCCTTTGAAAATTTACGCAAAGACGAACTCGACGCTAAGAGAGACGAGTTAAAGGCCAGACCACCAACGGCTTTATTGTACAATTATTGCGGCGGCGTACTCACCTGCCCGAAGTGCTCAAGGACCTTCAAGGCCAAGATTGGCTATAGCAGCCATATGCGAGCACACGATCGCGCGGAGCAGTGAGAACCCAGCTGCTGAGCCCGTCCAGCAGTCGCTGAAGTCGAAATCGGCTAAGAGAGATATATAAGTATGTACTTAACAGTACTCGTCAAAGTCAAGAGTTCATTGAACTGTGAAAATATTTTTAGTGCAGTTAATGTGATATGTCCACATACTTATGGAATGCTACAATATTTATGTTTTCTATACTGCGTTACAAAATATGCTGGTTTAGATACGAATGTAACTATCTGATGCTCGTGGCTCCGCCCGCGTAAGTACAGTAACCCACGGGAACCGTATAAGTCCCAAGATAAAAAGTAGCCTATCTCCTTCCCCATGGTCTACTTTATATCTGTGCCAAATTTCATGATGATCGGTTCAGTAGTATTTACGTGAAAGCGTAAATAAAGTATCCCACGGGAACCGTACATTTCTCCGCAAAAAAGTAGCCTATGTCCTTTATCAGGCTCTAGACTATCTGTGTGCCAAATTTCATTCAAATCGGTTCAGTATTTTTGGCGTGAAAGACGGACAAACAGACACACACACTTTCCCAATTATAATATTAATATGGATACATAATATAAAGTCTGCGAGGTATTTATAATATGCAGCCTGAAATAAAAGTTATTCAATTTAATAAAAGGCCGGCTCTTGCCGACTGGCAGGCTCAACCGAAGAGATAAATCTACCTATAGACACCACGATCTTACGGATAACCGGCGTGAAATAATAATAATAATAAAATTATATAATTTATAAAACACGGTACAATAAGCTGAAACAGTTTGATAGCGTCTCACATTTTTTCGACGTGCAAATGTTGTTGGTTATTTGTTTTAACGTCAACATTAGTTAGTCAAAAATTTAACATCATCACATAAGGTTCGCGTTGTAATGTAATACACTCGCATTACCAGGAAGAGCTCTTCTGGTTATGCGAGTGGTATTTGGGAGCCAGCGATCGCTTGCAAACATGTGATCCGTCATCCGATCCCTTGCCGTTCTAAACAAACCTCAGGTAATTATTGCCCTGGCAAAAATCTCTATCAGCGATAAAGCAATCGAGTTTAATCCACGGTTACGATAACAGTTTTAAATTTGTAACTTGTAACATGTTTGTTTCCACTATCTTGTGTTAGTTTACGGGGATTGTTGCGTTTGGAGATGTTTGTAACCGGCTTCCAAAAAGGAGGAAGTTCTCAATTCGAATGTATGTTTTTATTAAATATTTGTCCAGTTCATGTAGGTCTAATGCGTAAAACATCCATGCTAATATTATAGATGGGAAAGTGTGTAAGTTTGTCCGTCTTTCACGCCAAAACTACTGAACCGATTTAAATGAAATTTGGTACACATATAGTCTAGGACATAGGCTATTTTTTATTGCGGGGAAATGAACGGCATCCGTGGGATACTTTATTTACGCGGGCAGAGCCTCAGGCATCAGCTACTTTAATACATATTTGTGACCCTACATACTCCACTGTCCCTCCGCCGTCCGTCTGTCTATCCCTCACTTGGCAGTAATCTCATTAACCGTGATAGCTAGACATTGGACATTTTCACGGATGATGTAAATACTAAAACCAGAATAAAATAAATATTTAAGTTGAGCTCCTATACAACAAACGTGATTTTGTGCCGTTTTTCGCTCGATATTAATAGCGGCAACAGATAGACGCTTGGTTATGGTACGGAACCCTACGTGCGCGAGGCCGACTCGCACTTGGCCCGTTTTTAAATGAGTTATATTTGTCACCGTAAAATTGTAAAACCGTTAGATTGTAATATTACTAGAGATATTATAAAATGTCGACAGATGGTTTGTCAAATAAAAATTTCTCCTTACAATTTACACGTTATTTTTCTTTATATTGTAATACTAGATGACGCCCGCAACTCCGTTGCGCCAAAATTCGTTTATCGCGGCGGAACGTACATTTTTCCAGGATAAAAAGTATCCTATGTCCTTTCTCGGGTCTCAAAGTATCCCTATACCAAATTTCATCAAAATCGGTTCAGCGGTTTGGGCGTGAAGAGGTAACAGACAGACAGACAGACAGACAGACACACTTTCGCATTTATAATATTAGTATGGATTAATTATCGTGCCTATTGGTTAAAAGGCAAGTTTGTTTTCTTTTTTTTAATAATAATTATAACGAAAAATAATGCGTACAATTGTGAGGAGAAATTTTTATTTGACAATCTGTCGACATTTTATAATATCTCTAGTAATATTACAATCTAACGGTTTTTACAATTTTACGGTGACATATTCACAACACAAACCAACAGTTCATACCAATATGTAACCTAATAATTATAGTGTATTCGGTGGTGGTGGTGCGTCGATAGTTAGGACGCCAAAGATTTCAAAACTCAAGATAGGCATGTATAAAGAACAAATCTTCATACAAGAAAAAGTTACGCCATCTTGGTTTTGGTGCTGTACTTCAAATGTCGGCCATCTTGTTATCACCATACTTCAAATGTCAAAATGGCCCCAGTTGGGGCCATTTAATTGGAGGCGCTTTTTGCCACAACATGCCTCGTCTACGTCTATATAGGACACATTGTATTTGAAGTTTTTGGTGTTGTAACTTGTTACTTGTACCCTTATTAGGCTTAATAGATATTTATGTCATATCGAGAAAGTTATTGGTAAAAATCAAATCGATTTTCAAATCGTCGTTAAATACAAACGAATATATAAACTGTCAAAACTGTATCTGTAACTGTATATAAATATGTTCTATTCATAAATTATGGTCGTTTCGCCGTAAAAAACTCGTTAGAAAATGTATTTTTCGTTATTTTAATGGAAATAAAAATAACTGCACTTATATTGTTGTTTATTTTTATTGTTAATATAAGTAAATTTTTATATAAAACGAACTGATGCCCGCGGCTCCGCCCGCGTAAGTACAGTAACCCACGGAAACCGTATATGTTCCGCGGTAAAAAGTAGCCTACGTCCTTTCCCGTGGTCTACTTTATATCTGTACCAAATTTCATGATAATCGGTTTAGTATTTTTTGTGAAACTGTAAATAAAGTATCCCACGGGAACCGTACATTTCTCCGCGTTAAGAATTTGCCTATGTCCTTTCTCAGGCTCTATACTATCTGTGTACCAAATTTCATTTAAATCGGTTTAGTAGTTTTGGCGTGAAAGACGGACTAACATACACACTTTGCCATTAATATTAGTATGGACTATGGATCATAACAACAATTAATCTGACATAACATTTTTTTATTATGAAGTTTTATGTAACGTACGTGACGTGATCCGCGTGAAAGGGACAATTACAATCAGTCCTAATTCCTAAATATCATAGTCCACCGAATACACTAATTTTAATCATTTGTTCTGTTATACCGCCACAGACTGGTAAAGATATTTAAAACCTATTTAATTTTTAAGCTTAGTACTAAATAAAAAAAAAGCCGCTAAAATAAATGTGAAGCTTTGTAATCTATTCTCAACCTTTGCGGGAATCCAAAACCAGTTTCCACTGCACAGTGGACATGCTATTCTGTAATCTTCGGTCAACGTAACCTGCTCTTTTATTTCCTAGGTCTAATATATGGTTGCCACCATCAGTGTCGGACTGACCTTGTTCAGGTTGCAGATAACCTTCCTCGCGTCCCTGCAGTCGGACGGGTTCTGCAACCAGCGCAACCGCCGCTGCACGAGGTCGCTGACGTTAGCTGCCTCGGCCTTACGCCAGTCAGCGTAACCATCCAGCTGCTGGAGTTTCTCCTGGTCCGAGAGGAGAGATCTGGAAGGGAAAGAAGGTGTTTTATGACAAGAAAAGAATGGAGCAAAAGAGTAAAAGATGAAAATTAAAATTTAACAAATAGCGATTACATAAATCATTACTTATTAAAATGATAAACTAATATAAGCCTATTTGTAATCTGGGCAAATTAAGAATCATTATTATTAAGTTGGATTTAAAAATAGTCATCATAATTATTTAAAAAAAAATGTTAAGAGCGACACTTTATTACAAAGACATTAAAATGTTCTTTAACATAATAGAATCTAGATCATAGATTACCAACGGCGGTACCGCCCTCTAGTGGGCGCTGGAGCTTTCTTGGGGGCGATAGTGGGCCTAACGGCAAATGGGGGGCGTTAAGCTATGGAATGTTGTTTTTTTGTAAAGGGGGCAGCAATTTAAAATTCATAAAAGGTTGAGAAACTATGGGTCCAGATCTTTCAATAAGTACAGTTGCTTTTGCAGTTAAACGGCAATGTTTTAAGATAATTTCCGATGTACAGGACAAACAAAATGATAAAACATGTTCATCCTGCATCCATGTTTTACTGAAGTCTCAAGAAACAAACAACGAGATTTTTTTACGACGGCATTGCTACGTATTTCGCATCGCCGTTTATTACTATTGAAAATGGTGGGTTGAAACTTTAAAAGGATTCGTAGTTCTACAAGGAACCCTTATATAAAATTTACTCATCGTAATAGGACGAGGGTTCTATGTCCATAGAAATACTTGTTTTATTGAAGTAAAAAACAAAATTGGTAGGACATAAAAATAAATTAACCTTTTTAATAATAAAATTTAAAAAGTAGTCAAAGAACGCTTGTGTGGTAAAGCTTATTGTAAAGTAAATGATTTTGTTAACGATTGCACCACTGCAAGGCTGTCTCTATGATGTACTTGTGTACTTTTTACATAGATTTGAGTTTACACTAAAAATATATTATTAAAATATATTATATATTAAAATATATATATTAAAATATATTATTATGTCTTGTAAAGAAAAAAAATCAATCTTTTTGCTACAAGATGGCCCCGTGCGAGCCCCCAAACGCCGGTTCTTCTCGGCAGGTTAGAGTTGAACTGGTGGTAGCTTTTTCTGTTGACTTTCCGAAAAAAGCGTTTTAGTTTGATTTGAAAATGTTCAAATAAATCATTTTCATACTTATATAATAACATTATACATATTCCACCTTACTAATAAACGCTGTATAAGCTTTGAATAGTTACACAGTGTTTTGTCTTCTTCAATCGAATTAAAAATGTCACTTGTGTGACGTGATCAAACTACCTACCAAACATAACGTCAATTATTTCACTTAGGCTTTCAGCTCATAGTGTAGTCTTTCTCAATCTTGTTTCGGTCTTTTTAGTGGGTTGCTTATGCTTAGGTATCTGTCTTTTCTTGCAGTCGGGTTTTTTTATTTTTTTAATTATTTATTTTATTAACTCTACACGCGTTATCTCTACAAGCCTAACTTCACAAAATCTATACCTTAGTCAAGTTATGTGGCCTGGCCATTTCGCTACATTCACTTGGGCGTAAGGTGAAAATTTTACGAATACGGACTGTTTTTCTGTTATACTATTCTTGTAGGAACGAAACAGCCAAGCCACACGACTAAGGTCTAGAGTTTGTGAAGTTAGGCTTATAAAACTGAGGCATCGACACTGGTCTATAATACTAGCTTACATACCAAACTTCAGCTTTCTAGGAATTCGGATGTACCTACTCTATAATTTTGTTGATCATCAGTGAGCCAGTGACGAAATCAGGGGTTTTAAATATAGTTTTTAGATTTAAAATCATAGTTTTAATATTAATGTTTAATAAGTTTGCTACTGGGAGAACAGATCCTGAAAATTTCGTTTATCTGGTATAATCCAAACCCAACTTATGACGGGTCAAAAAATCGACGAAACTTCGAGAAAAGGTGGTCTGGTAGTGCCCTTGCGCTTCGCTTAGCTCGTCTTGGCGGGGGCACTACTTTGCCCTCAGATCGCATGTATGGGTGACTCTCCGCTAAACGCAAACTCGCCCAAATAAAGAGATAATATTTTTTTCGAGTGACAATTATTTTTCTGCCAAAACGTCTTCTTATATGAAGAAAGTCTTCTTATGTGCAGTAAAGCATGTGCCCGAAATATCCGTAGTTGATTTTTCTACACCATTTAATTAGACGTTATAGCCATAGCCTTACAACTAATAGTACAGAGTATTAGCATACTGTGACTACCGAGACTACAGTTAGTTGGAATATCATCACAACACAAACAAACCAATATAACAAGAAAATTGCAATCGACCACCGATCCCTAGGGATTTGTCTGATTTGTGATTTGTTGAATTGTACACACACAAGCAAATACCAACCTTTTCCTATCGGCCACTTGGTCGAGAATCGTCTGCAGGCGCTCCGTCTTCATGTCGTCACCCATAAACTTGGTCAGCTCGTGATTGATAAAGAACCATATCTCCTTGGTGTTAGAGTATATTCTCCTGCGCAGGTTCTCGTACTCCTCAGACGGGCCGCCGCCATAGTTCTGCAGTAGCGCGCCCGTGTCTATGTTCAAGTTGCCGGGTAGACTAAAATAGAACACTAGACATTATCACTCGACTTCGATTACTCGCGTGTTGACATGGTTTATAGGAAATATTGGAAAAATTATCTAGGTCATTTTAAGGGCATAAAACTATGCCACATTTAAAAGCGTCAATAGCTGATGCAATAGGTATTGAAATATCATTATAGTCTATGCGTGTTAAGAAGGCAGTGAATTGCGCGTACAAATGCACTTTGTTCAATAATTATTTTAAAAATATTATTTAACTGTATCCAATTACATATTCCTTCGTTTGCCATAATTTTCGTAAAGGGAGGTAAGAAATTTTCGTTTCATGTACTCGTATTAGTATAAATGATGAAATATTAAATACAGCCCTAAAATAAAAGTTGTGAACACCAAAACACTGAAGTCTAGTGGACATCATATTCTTTGTGTATGTCACACAATATTTGTTTTTCGGCGGTTGAACGCGCGACGGCTACAGCTCTTCAACTGGCCTACATACCCAGATTCTCTTGATACTCATATGAAATGAGAAAAACGGTTGTTTTTAATATGTTGAATGTGACACATTTTAAAACTGAGAATATAAAAAAAAAAAAAAACTGAGAATATCACTCCGATAAGAACGAGGAAAGAGATTCTTAAAATCTTACTTTAAAGTTTTCTTAATATTTCATACCGAAAAGCAGGTCAGCTTTATTAATAGGATTTTTATTCATAGGCATAGACATATTATATTAAAAAGAGGTTCATATGACTAATTTTATGCCCGTATTTTTTTTTTTTTTAATAATTTTAAAGTATTTAATACAGTTACACCAGAACTGTGTAAAATATTATAACTAAAGTATGCATAAATCACAGAATACAGTAATCATCTAGAAACCGTCAACGCGCTTGAAAGTGAAGCCGTCACGACTACTCCAAATTGGAGTGGCTATCCACACATAATATGTTGCCACAGAATAATGGAATATTTTACCCAACTTTTTTTCTATTAATTTTTATTGAATACCTAATTGTCGTAACATAATAACGCGATTTGATTTGTAAGTGTAAAGAGTTAAGTAAAGAGCGGGCGGCGCGGTGTTTCGCCATGGTTTTGGTTACAGTGCGCTGCGTACAAATGTGATCGAATGCTCATTCTGGAGGTTCTGTATTCTGTGGCATAAATGTAATTTGTATCAAACAGGACATATTGTATTAAATAACGCCCTCACAGCCGAATACTGAAACGACCGTTAAACTAAGTGACACTCAAGTCACATGCTGTCCTTGTCATTCCGGCTAAGAGAGACAGCGACAGCCTGAGTGTTGGAGGGTTCTAAATTTTTATTAGCGTTTCAGTGCGAAGGCCAATTTGACATCAGCAGTACCACGTGGCTTGCAAGCAGGCGCACTCACCCGTGTCGTATCTGCGCTATGAGGCCGGCGTGCTGCTTTTTGAGAGTCTCCAGCTGCGAGGAGACCGTCCTCAAACGCTCCTGAAAGTCCACCGCCGACTCGGAGCCGCCATCACATCTGTATGAGGTAGAGAGGTTTTTGTATAAATCACCAAAATACTGAGCTGTTGCGGAACGCACCGCAGTTGTAGGGAATTGTCTAGAACAATAGTGAAATTAACAAAATTAAAAAAAAAAATAAGTAGCGCCCGAATTGTCAAGCAATTATAGCTTAGAACACTCTCGACCGTGTCAGCTTTCAAACCAAAAACAAAGTAGACCAAAATCGGTTTTTGTTCGGGAGCTACGACACGGACAGACACTTATAACGCCCTTATATTTTTGTCGAGGGCTAAAAAAAACAAAAGTAGGTTAAATCATAATAACTCCCCACACCGATATCGGTGACGGTGGCCGGTTTCATTGAAACCAAGCCAGTTACGCAAGAGTAATTACAGTGCCCAAGTGTGTGCGCAGTACACAAGAGCACTCTCTGTTCCTTTACTCTCATAATCCAGTGGGACGGATAACTGACACGACTGACGAGAGATCAGGCGCAGGTCCAACTTTTTATATGCCCATCCGTGGCATGGATCATCTTTCTAGTCAGACAATCAGGTGATCAGCCTGCATTGTCCTAATCAAACTTAGAAACAACATTTTTTGTTTTTCTAATGCGGGAATCGAACCCACGACCTCCGAGTCGAGAGCCAATGCTCTAACCACTAGACTACGGAGGCTGTTAAATAATACGGCACTACTCGCCGTTATTTTCATCTAATCCAATCATCTATACTATCTATAGAAATGTCATAATTAATTTGTCATTACTCATTACCTAGTAAAAGTAAATAATGAGAAAGTAGTGTTTTTATCGCATTATTCACGACTTATTACTAATAAATACAAGGTATTTTCCTCTTGTTTTCAGTTTGTACTTGACTAAGCCATGCTAGGCTACAAGCCTACAACAGAGTTAAGGCCTGTTGTAGAGTTAAAAGTTTGGTAGAGCCAGAAGCTTGGTTTTACATAAGATCTCATAGCTTTTTGACAGTGCGATTCATATGATATCGTCTTGGCATCACTTTACATGAAAATATTTTTGATGGCGATTCATTTGATAAGAAAAATATTGTATAATTATTATCGAATTCCAGTAGTACCTAACAATGTATTAATGAATACTAGATGTTGACCGCGACTTCGTTCGCGCAAAAGGAAATTAGTCGACACTCGACACGCTGAAACAACTTTTTCAGCATAAAAAGTTGTATATGTGTTAATCCATGCTACAAACTATCACTGTGCCAAATATCTCTATTATCTGTTTAGTGGTTTTTTTATAGAAATACAGTAAAACATACATACAAATTACAAACATATAGACAAACTTTATTGTTATTTCAATACGCAGTAAATCGCAAAAGCTGACAATGAAAAGTCCTAGACAGTTTACAGTTAACACAAAAAAAGTAAAAAGCGTTCGAAAATTAAAATTCCCAATGTGAAGACTACGAAGAGCACTTAAATATCCATGGCAGACACTATTTCATGGCTTGGAATATAATGGCGAATGTTTTCAATGGAAAACTTCAGAACAAACTTTTCCCTCCTAACAATACATAGCACTTTTCATACAAAGGTTTTAATATTTTACAAAGTACTTAACTGTCGCCACTCGCCATACGTCGTATTGCAATGTCGAATGGCGAATCTTATTTCTTAGCCTCTATTGGAAATTAAATCTATAGGCTAAAGCCTGCTATCAGTTATATACCTTCACCTGTATTTTATCCTGGCTTAGGATGTCTGAACTTCGAGTAATAAATCTACATACTAAATTTAAAATTTCCAGACTCCATTATTAACCGACTTCCCAAAAAAGGAGGCGGTTATACGTTCGGCTGTATATATTTTTTTTTTTTTTTTTATTTTTTTTGTATGTTCAACGATTACTCCACCGCCTGTAGACCGATTTTCAAAATTTTTTCTGTGATGTATAGGGTGTAATCCCAAATTGGTCCTTTTGATATCAAAGTGGTGACCTGATGATGGGATCCATGAGGAATCGAGGGAACTCCTCGAAATTTATATGGACACATATGGTGATTTTGACTTTTTCTGAAGTAGTTCAAGCATATGCTACCAAAAAGTAAGATTTTGCTCCAAGGTATACCCTGGATCCAAAAGTACAGAATAGAACTCCTGACTCCTTATAGATACATGTTTGGGGATTTCGGCGTTGTTTAAAGAACTGCAAGCATATGCCACCTTGTCAGTTAGAGTAATCATCATCATCATCACCACTATCACACCATACATCATCAGATTATGATGATATAAAAGGTATTTCTCATAGTATTTTACACTAACACGGAGATCATTGAACATTACTCTGCCGTTTATGGACCTATTTGCAAAATTCTTTTGTTGTTGTAAAGGGTTTAATTCGAAATTAGTCCTTTAGTCACTAAAGTGGAAACCTGATGATGCGAGCCATGAGGAATCGAGGGAACTCCTCAAAATTTATATCCACACATATAGTGATTTTGACTTTTACTGAAGTAACACAAGCATATTCTACCAAAAAATAAGATATTGTACCAAGGTTTACCCTGGATCCAAAAGCACTGTACAGAACTCCTCAGTCTTTAAAGATATGCGTTTGGAAATTTCGGCATTGTTTAAAGAACTGCAAGCATATGCCACTTTATAACTTACAGTAATCATCATCATCATCTTAATAGCAATACCTAATGGAAGCTTGGCGAGTATTTAATTATACATTCGATCGTTTAGTTTAGACGTTCTTAAGATGTATTAATAATAACTTAACACAATATATATTACTAAAAAGGGTGAAATTATTATTTTTAAACAAAAAATTAAACCGACTTCCACAGTAAAAATACACAGAAAAGTATGAAATAAAACTTAATCTCTAAATAATTGCCCTTTCAAATTCGGCTAAAATTTTTACTATTTCTCTACTCAATCTTATTAATTTTGAAGTCGGTACCAGCAAATATGAACGTAAGTTGTATAAAATATTGTAGAATATTGTTTGGGCTGATGCCGATTTCAAAATTAAGAAGATTGAGTAGAGAAATAGTAAAAATTTTAGCCGAATTTGAAAGGGCAATTATTTAGAGATTAAGTTTTATTTCATACTTTTCTGTGTATTTTTACTGTGGAAGTCGGTTTAATTTTTTGTTTAAAAATAATTTTCTTTACTCGACATTCTTCTTATATAGTAGTAAGTATTATATAATATAAAATATTATTGTTATTCGAAGAGGTCATGAATCATGAAACTAAACCTGGCGCTTTCACAGTACTCATACTTATGCTCATACTACATACATTATAATATACTCATGACATACATTACATACATATAATCACGCTTTTTTCCCGTACGAGAAACCACTTCTTTCCACTTGCTACGATCCTTACATACTTGTTTCGCTACGTTCACTTTCATTCTTACCATCCATTCCTCCTCTTACATTCAACGTCACTGCGGCTCTCCATGGTCCGCTTTTCGCCTCCGCGAGAAACGAGACGTGATGTGTGGCGAACCACATCGCCGTTATTTTGCATAATTAACTTATTTTTATGATTATCCATTGCGTTCCCACGGATTGTCGGAGAGGGTAGGAATAGGGAAAGGCAAGGATTGGTGGTGTGGAAAGGAAGATTGGTAAGTTAGAGTGGGAAATAGGAAATGTAGGATATTACCGCCCAGGAGAGCAAGGGACAGGACATTAATTATAGCTAGGGAAGCCGGGGTCGCATACCCGTATACCAGTGGCGTGCGCTCCATAAAGGCAGAAATGCAGTGCTTTACTTACTTACCATTCACAGATATTTTAATAAAACGTTCGGACGTTTTATATGACTTTAAATAATAGTAAATAAATGAATAAACAAAATATAATAACTTAAAAACGCCTAATATTTTATAATAGCACCTATTTACAAGTACATTATGTTTGGCAGGCGTTTAGCGACATGTTGGTGATGCGACTCCTGCCTTGTCGTGTAGCAGTAGATTTGTTCGCATGTGTGTAGTAATTTTAGTGTCCGTACACAGTTCGCAAACGCACACACCTATGAATATCCCAAGGCGCGAGTCGTCCAACTCCTACGGCATGCTTATAGACTTCGGCGAAGTTCGGCAGTTGTCGGGACACGGAAGTAATCGGGTATATTCGTGGCACGGTGGCCTATAATGCGAGTAATTATAATTGACGTAAAATCTAATTACTCACTACGCACATGATGCGTTTTTGTTTTAGTAAGGTTTTATTTGTTTAAATATCAGATTCAAGGAAGCCATTTTTTCATGTGAAAACGCATTGTTATTTTTCGGTTGCCATTATATTTAATATTTATAGTTTTCTTAAAAGATTTTTCATTTTAACATTTGAAAGTGTGTACATTTAACAGTTTATTACTGAAGTTCTATAAAAATTTTAGGTAGTGATTTGCTTTTTAATTGATTTGAGTGATAATAAGTTCTCACAATTGTCATTCAGTAAAAAGATTCAAATTGTGTCTACTAAAGGTAGGTGTGTATCCGAGTTACAATAATTAAATCAGCAAAAAGGGAATGTAACTCAAAAGTTTCATGTTAAAAGTTATGAAGTTCTGTTAGTTCTGTTGGCATGGTTTCCGATTTAGAAATCCGTCGCTTGGCTGTGGCTATGCTAATTGCAGGGGGGTGAAACTCTCATACATGCACAAATTAACAGAGAACAGAGACATCTAAAAATGAATATCCGGTACTAACAGTTTGAAAGTTTTCGGATAGTCACAACAGATGCCACTAAGCAACTTCTACATCGCGCTATCGGTAACACAAGGCGTATACAGTATAAGGGCTCGCGAACATTTTACTATGCAGCAACCATATCCCACTATTAAAGAGGAACTTGGTCGTTGTTGTGTCTACGACATTCGATAAAACTTAATTTCTGTCCATAATTCAGTTCAATAAAAATTATCAGGCGGTACTACTTCCATCTAGCGGGTTTGATAGTAACTAAAACGGTACAACGCCATCTAAAAACGACATTCCGAAACTTTTGTAAGACTCAGTTTCAATTTTAGAGTTGCGCATCTATACTAATATATATCTGTATTATCTATGGCTAATTGCTAAAAATCTATAAAAGAAAAAGTTTTTGTGACCGACTACTCCGCCGCATACCCAGTGTCATAACCGTGTGCACGCCGCTGCCGTATACTATACCACAACTACCGGGCAGGTAAGTTGGGATGAGTACTCATATGGCACAATATGTTATATGAATAATCAATATAATTCGACTACAAAAACTATATAGCCTGTGTTACCCGGGCCATTATTACGATTTACGAACGAAAATCGGATCAGTATTTAAAGAGCTACGATGGAAGAAACATACATACATACATACATAGACTGCCAAAATCATTATCCTTCCTTTTGGCTTCGCCGTAGTCGGGTAAAAATTCAAGCTTAGATTTTGTGAAGTCGGGGTTCAAATATTGTCTAACGAAAAAACAATGGAGCACTATGATGCTACTAATTCAAATATGTAACTTATTTACTGTGCAATAAGGAATACGACTACACATTAATTTGGTGGGATTTAATATTCTTGATTACCTTTATATAAAACTAGCTACATGGACAAAACATTGTATTGCTTATCTACTGGATAAATATTTTTATTAGTAAGGGAGTTAGAAGTTAGAACCAATCCTACTACTATAATAAATGTGAAGTTTGTGGGGATGGATGTTTGTTTGTTTGTTTGTTAGTTGATACTCTTTCACCCAAAAACTTACTGAACGGATTTCGATGAAATTTGGTATGCTTGTAGTTTAAGCTCTGGATTAAAACATAGAATACTTTTTATCCCGAAAAAGTACAGTGCTCCCGTGGGATAATGTCGCGGGTCGAGCCGGGGCTAGTTGGACAATAATGTACTGGACACTTTACACCAGACACTGGATGACTGGACAGGTACCACAGACAAAGTTCCCGCTCGACCAGTCTCTAAACATTCACCTTTGCACTAGGACGCCTCAAAATTTTTTAAACGCAAAGGAAGTAACCGCAACGACTGCAGACGAGGTTGAACTACGTATTTACACGTGAGTATGTTTGCGAGACCACTATTCAACGGCGCTGTTGAGCGATTTTCATCTTATGCCTGGTCGAACGGGAACTTGTTCCGTAGTAGGTATGCCTGACCTGAGCGGCGATATGACGAGGTAGGTGACGGCCACCCACACCAGCAGCAGCAGCACCGCGGCCCGCTTCCACTTGGCGGAGTACATCATACCATGGGCCCAGAGATCATGACCGCCTCATGGTGGTACAGTTCGCTGGAACAAATTATATTGAGTTCAAGGATCCATAAATGATGCAAAATGTATTACTGGATTATCTGGATTGTTTAATGTGTGCACAAACAAGATCTAGGACCTGCAGTGCTATTCTCTAACGGCCCGTTTCAATAACCTAGTGGATAAACCAGCAAATAATTGAGATGACGTTTTTAACAAATGGGTTTAACAAAAAGCAATGGTTTAAAATGGTTATTGAAACTGGCCGTAAGATTTTCACATTTTCATAGCTCGACAGGTGAATCCGCAGTGAGGTGTCAAATTCGTATACTGATTTAACACCTCACCGCGGATTCAGTTGTCGACATATGAAAATGTTCTTAGAGAATAGCACT
This sequence comes from Glaucopsyche alexis, assembly GCA_905404095.1. Taxonomy (NCBI): domain Eukaryota; kingdom Metazoa; phylum Arthropoda; class Insecta; order Lepidoptera; family Lycaenidae; genus Glaucopsyche; species Glaucopsyche alexis. The sequence goes on from FR990060.1 coordinate 3,740,860, forward strand.
GCAGACCAGCACCAGAGTATATAGTTATGTACTAGGTAAAGTCCGGCATTGCGGTGTAGCACTTATGAATTTTTTCGCACTAGTTCGCATTATGCTGGAGCATTCGCGTGTAATGTAACGTTATAGATTCGACTTTGAACGCCGAGCAGACGGGATCATTACAAGGTGCGCATTGTAATGCTCGGTTATCCTCCTGCTACGATGTAATGTTCGGATATGTAACGTTACCTTACACGCGAATGCTCCGGGTGAGAGAGCACCTTTAGACATCGATATCAATTTGTATGTAGCCACGATCATATTTTTTGCATATTGGTCGCGTCACGTCACGACTCACGCCACGATTTTGGATATAGGTAACGCCATCGATATAATGTCATCTGTCGGAAGCTACTTATACTTCTTACGTCATAACTCATATTATCAACTTAAGTTACTAAAGTACGATTCAATAGGTACACAGAATATGGCGCTAGGTGTAGAAATTTTAACGTTTCTATTATTTTTTGAAGTGATGTTTTACTCGTAGTCACGATGAGAGTATTTTTGGATTTTAAATGATGAATGAAGTTTCACTTCGACTTTTTGTTAATGTCAGACAGTTAAAACAGTTAATTTTAGGTATACTTCAAAGGGTTACATATTATTTAAAAAATGCTAAATTTATTTCAACGAAGACATTGCATACAAGGAGGCATACCTACAATTAAAATATTATGTAGGTACAGCTCATTAGCATACAGTCAAGGTAGGATACTCTTTACGGTTAATTATACTATTGTCTTATGTAATCATTAACCCAGGCCCCAGCTCCGTAAGAAAACTGACTTTCTAGATAAAATGGGTTTTTCAATTGGGACGCTCGAACGTTGACTGCGTATAGCATCTATTTTGATAAAGATATACATAGGTACATATTTAGACATGACAATTACTAACCATGGAAAGCTACACGCTTTAAAAACGGGTGGAAAATTGTAAAATTTGGTATCAAAATTACCGCTCGCGTTGCATCTAGGTCGCGCCCAATTCATGGCGTCTTAAAAATAATTGTGGCCTAGGATAGTTTTTAAGGATATCCAAAACAGTGGTGCCAACAGGACGGCGATACATGCCATAGCCATACAGCACGCGAAAAATTAAATTTATCGAATGAGATGTTCCAGAGCTTTGTCGTAGTCGCGCGGCGGCGACATCAACTGACCACCGAAATGTGACCGAAATTTAACACGGCTCGATCTCTTTCTGAGGGACTACGCGAAACCGTCTAGTCTACGCACTACGCAGATAAACCACACTCAATTATTGCTGCCCTAAAAGCAAACATTAATCTTTCTTCGTGAAGGATTCTTCGTGAACTCAAGCTGCATTTTATGCGAAGATACCTATCATCAAAAATTGGTCTACAGCTGAGTCAAGGCGATTTTTGGAAAAAAAGTATTTTCCATAAATATTTTCATCGAATATCCTTTGAAATATTATAAAAATAGGCAATCGGACAATTTTTTTTTTATTGCATAAATGAATAGTACTCTTAAATATGAGTAACTTCTCAGAAGAAACCGTATATCAAAAGCCAATATTTTCAAAGGTACAGCGATTTTTATACAAAATTTCGCGAGCCTCCTAAAAACGCTCCATACTAAAATCGCCACACAAATGACGTCACTATTGGATTAAAGTGTATTAAGTAGGTATAAAGTATACGGCCGCAGGAATATATTTGTAAATATCTCCGATATTTGTGCGTTTAAGTTCATACTTACCATAATGAATGTTTTTGTATATGATGTGACTTGTGAGTAAACTAATGATGTAGGTTTTGTTTACCAATTTCGCAAAAAAAAAATGTTTTTGGTATAAAGACTCGCGAAATTTTGTATAAAAATCGCTGTACCTTTGAAAATATTGACTTTTGATATACGGTTTCTTCTGAGAAGTTACTCATATTTAAGAGTACTATTCATGTATGCAATAAAAAAAAATCAGTCCGCTTGCCTATTGTGGTTGTATCACTTAGACACGTTGTTGTATTTCATTTCTAAATTTGAGCGCTATTAATGAAATACCCTTTATTTATGGCTACAATAAATACAACATACTTAACTTGACTATAGCACGTAACACTACATTTATGCAAAAAGGAGTACTAGGTATGGTTACATCAATTTATAATAAATTACCCATTGGCATAAAAAATATTGAAAGTGTTATTTTGTTTAAGAGAAAGCTTAAGGAATTTTTAATATATAAGTGCTACTACAGTACAAACGATTTTCTTAATGAAATGTAATTGAAATGAATGTGAATTTGTAAGTAATAAGTAGACATAAGACATAATAAAATCGACATATTAATTTAATCTATTGAATACAATTATAATGATGACGATTAAAGAGTAATAATAATGGATTTTGTTATGTCTAATTAAAGAATAAATTATAACTAACATGACATTCACTATATTAAATATTATTATTTTATGTAACTTTGACCTAGTAGTTATAAAAATATAACATAATGTAATGAATAGTCATAACTCATAAGACATAATAAAATTGACATATTAAATTAATCTATTAAATATAATTATAATGATTACAAACAATTTTAACAATTAAAGACGATTAAAGAGTAATAATAATGGATTTTGTTATGTCTAATTTCAGTATAAATTATATGTAAGTAACATGACATTTTTAGACTAAATTAAATATTAATTTTATGTAACTTTGAACTTAGGTATTAAAATGTAACATAATGTGCTTAGTATGTATTAATAATTGTAATATTTAGTTTTATATAATATTAAGCTAGACATTTGCATGCCCAATTGGGCAAATGTGATGAACTTTTGTTAACCTAATGTAACATCTTTAATAACACACATATTGCAAATAAATAAATAAATAAATAAATAAATAAACTTTCTAGCTATGCTCTAATGTCTAAACTGGCCTAACTGCCCGTTTAGTATGATTGCGCCATAGCTCTACAAATTTATTCGACATATTAAACACAGAATAGAGAACATTTAATTGAAAAAAGTGGGGTAAAATATTCCGTTATCCTGTCGCAACATATTATGTGTGGATAGCCACTCCAATTTGGGGTAGTTGTGACGGCCTCACTTTTAAGCGCGTTGACGGTTTCTGGATGATTTCTGTATTCTGTGATATTAAAGCATCACGCTCCCTCGCGTGAGAGAATGAGTCGAGTTTTGTGATATGTCGCGTTTACGCACATGTATAATACCGACGTATCTTGGCGAGTCTGAACTTCGCGCAGAAGGTTGCGCATTAGCTGTTTCTAAGTGTTTTCGTATTTATTTTATTTCTACTAATTGGTCAACTGTATTAAGGAAATTTTATTAGTACATAGGTATATAAAAATAATACAATAACAGTTTTCTTCACGAGTTGTACATGCGCTAAAGTTCGCAGAGCCTATGTTCAGACCCGTCAAGATACAGCTTTTGTACGCTTTGAGACTTGAGTATGGCTTACAGAGATGGGTGTGGCTTTAGGTTACATAGTAACTATGTATTAATCTGTGCTTTATGGCGCGTATATATAAACGAGATTGTAAAAATATGTCAAAACATTAAAAACTATACATTTATAATGTAACGAAAAATAATGTGTTAAATTATAGGCAGCGGCTTCGCGTCGGAAGTCTATCAACATTTTACAATTTCGCTAGGTATATTACAATCTAACGGTTTTTACAATTTTACGGTGACATACAAGAATCACACCTTTCATTCATAGAAATTGAACTTTATCGACTAGGCCATAATGCTCACCCAATCCAACAATCACCCAACTATAATAATTGTTAATAATCTCTAAGTTGTGGCCAACGGTAATTGTTAAGAATATGTATATTGTGCGGTGTACCATAGTCTATAAAACTCGGCCTTCGTGCATTCACAATATTCTTGTGGTCATCAAAAGCACTCTTATGTAACAAGTGTGAACAAAAGGAAAAATCACACCCCGATTACTACCATTAGCTTATAGTTTACAACCAATGTGTCACTTTTGTGTATAAAAACATGAAATATTGAAACAAGAAGATTTGTTACATACCTACTTAGGTAATGCTTTTGAAAAAAAAAAAACAAATCACAGCAGGCAAGCAAGCACTTCGGCCTTATCCTCACATAGAAGATTGTAATGATGATGATGAAAATAAACTGTCAATCACGTCATCATCTCAAAAACTTATTTTCAGGATTCATATTAGTCAAAATATTGTTGTTTTAACTTGTATCTGATATGACACCAAAAACCAGTGATTAATACCATCCTCTTTGGTTATGCAATAAGCAATAGGGATGTTGCCTTGTGTGGAATATCACAGTTTTACAAATTAAATTTTAAAATTTTTGAGTAAGGATACATAAATCTGAAAGAAATATGTATTTAGATTGACGCGTTTAAAAAATATAAGCAAATAAAAAATATTGTCCATCCCTTTCTCGCAAAACGATTTGTGACGTCACACCCTGCTACCGCCATACATTTTGTAATGACAAATGTATGGCGGTAGCAGGCTGTGACGACACAGGCCGATATATCGCTCTCTTTCATATTGTAAATTTCAATGGTTTATATCTACGTTATTTTTTCAGATATACAAAAATGGGTTCTGGATTGTTTATTAACATGTTGTCTAACATCGAATAGACGAAAAAAAATTTCTTCGGCAACATGCCTATTATAAGGAATAATTTTTACAACTGGGCATGGTAGGCGAAATCCAATACTAAAGGAATAGAGAAAAATGCCGAAAGGAGTTACGAGTGATTTTAATAAAATCTAAAACTACCTACATCATTATATTCTTGGTAACTCAATTTCTACAGGAATCAAACTGATTGATTTAGGATAAAATACACAGCCTGTATTACACCATTAGGTATAAAGAATATAATAGGGAACAAATTCTGGAAAGTAATAACATATATGGCAACCTAATGGAAAATGTTTCATTTGAATAAATTGGTTCATATTTTGAAGAAATGTATGAATGGTGTAATATTACAGTGTATTTGTTTTTCCAAAATCAGTCAGTCTGATTCCTGGCTAGTTGAAAATGATTTATCAAAATCGAGCTTGCAAATCCTTTCAGCATTTTTCACTATTCCTTTTAGTTTAAGATTTCTCCTACCTGAATGCCCACTGCCCATTTGGAAAATTCGCACATACATTATACAGGTAAATTTGAATCATACCTATATATATTTAAATTTTACTTATACCTACATACAAAATCTTTATTTGTTTTGGTCATTTGCTACTTGTAATACAAGTTTTTTAATTATGGCCTTGACTTTGTGTGATAGTGATTAGTGAACAGTGATGTTATTTTATATTGTACGCTTTGATATTTAAAGATAAGAACATATTCTAACTGTATATTATTATGTAGGTAACATAACTGATTTGTGTAGATTTTATTTATCTGACATTATTTAGAGTTTTATGTAATAAATAAATAAAATAAAAAATAAAAAAGCCTTTATTTCCAAATTTCCATTTTATACATAAGAGTTTTTCGTTTATTAGTAAGTTTCATGTAGTAGTTTGTGTGTTTTACTATATATTTATTTAATTTGGACCCCTCTTTGAGTGTAGGCCTCCTCCAACTCTCTCCATTTTTGCCTGTCTTCCGCTTTCTTTAGCCAGTCTTTCCCTGCAGTTTCTTTGATATCATCTAGCCATCGTTTCTGTGGCTTTCCTACTTTCCTTTTGCCAATAGGGCCTCTCCATTTTGTTGCCACTATTGTCCAGAGTTTTATGTATGGCAAATCAATCAAAGTAATATAGTTTTAACATTTTAAAGAGTTTGCCATTATACATGACTATGGACTATGGACGCTATCATCAATCTGGTCCCGTACTAAGTTCTCGAAGAACTTATGTTACGGGTACCAGACAACGAAAATATATTTAATACTTTTATACTATACATATATTTAAGATTTTTATTATATAATACACATATTATAAAAAGTTTGCACTGTAGTTTTGTACATGACAAAATATGCTACTGTTTTCCATAATTAATTAAAAATACAACTGCAGTAGGTACAAGTCAATTACAAAGAAGTCTAAATTTTGCATGTTAATGAGTAGTATTAAATTTTTAATACATTTAATTTTTAAGTTAAAGCTGATGTGATAAAGGTGATTCTTACTTCTTAGGTTTTATAGTTCATTAGTTTTAATTGCCTGTGCTTTAAACTTTCATCCCCTATTTTTTTTCGCCTTTAGGGTTAAATTTTGAAAAATCCTTCCTCAGTGGATGCTTACGTCGAATGAGCAATATGTGTGCAAAATTTCAAATATCTAGCCATAAGGCTTTGGCCTGTGCTTTGATATATCAGTCAATCAGCTTTGCCTTTTATTTAAATTTACATATTTTAGACAGATTTTGGATTTTTTTTTTCTAATTTTGTGAGTTTATTATGTTACCTACTAAAACTAATTTGAAATTGGGCCGACGAACAACAAAATAATTTGAACCATTTATAGTTTTAAAGCTTTTACTTTATAGCCTACTAAGTATAAAATTTTGAAACAAAATCATTTTGTCCGAATGCTGCATACAAAATTATTTCGTTACTTTTCGTTACAAATACATAATTATAATACAGGGACGGTTTTGTTTTGGCAATCGTGTTCACTGATTTTGACCTTACTAACAAGGATTTTAAGTTTCATTTACAAATTGCAATTGGTTATATGACATTTAGCTACGCGTGTGTGATTTGTGATCTGAATAAACCGGATGCAAGTAATTTATATCCCAATTTTGTAGCGTAAACTACGACGATGTTATCTAAACGCCCCTTACAAACACCGGTATTAAATGTATGAAATATTATAAATAATAGTTGTTTTATACTTCTAACAGCAAAATGTATAAAATATGAATTAAATTGCGATATATTAATAAACATAACTTACCAAATACAATCTTCATAAAAACACTGTTATAATATTTTGACAATCTATTTTCACTGTTTACGAAGTAAGTATTTAATCACTGGGAGACTTAATAAATTAACTGTTTTTGATGAACGTTAACAATTTATATCATTAAATATATCATTTATGTGCCAATTTAATTTATTTCTATCGACACTATCATCGTGCGCTAGTACTTGTACTCGAATCTTATTGATTTGACAGTTACGAGTTGACGTGAGTTATTTTTTTTAATCAGGGATACAAGTACCAAAGAAATAGTAGATTCATAGAACTAAAACAAAATTGAAGCCGTAGGCAGCTATTTGTCTCACAAAACATCAAAGGCAAAACCAATAAGAGTGAAAGAGAAAGCCATCTCCATGTCATTACGTTTTTTTCGAAGGTTGCCTTAGCTGGGAATCCAAATTGGAGTCCAATTTTAGACGTTGGAATTACGACTTAATTGCTATAACAATAAGTGACATTTTGAATTATAGCTCTACCAGAATCTGATGGCATTTTAAAAAAAATAAAAAATGTGATTTTCATATGGCAATGTCAAGTATGACCCGTCAAATCAAAGTACGTGATCTGTCAACCGCTGCTAAAATTTTGTGATTATGTTCTTGGAATTTGTTGTTTTTGTGAAAATATCCAAAAAGGCAATTCGATCTCAAGCGAGAAATATTGTTTTCTATGTCTATAGTAAAATACAGAAAGAAGAAGGTGTAAATCGAACTCAATCTTATAATTTAAAGTTCGTGGTAGAGTTGACCGGTAAGTTAGAGTGAGTTGTTTTGATACTTTTAGTTTTTTTATATTTTCTTAGGTAATTATTGTGACTTCTTTAAATGTGTTTCCAGTACTACTATAAGGTGAATCGTAGCTGATGGCACATCGAATGATGGTTTGTTTTCCATGCCTGGTATAAGGAGGAGAGGAGGAAAAAAGAAAATCAACATAAGACAGTTTCGATTTATAGTTGATTAGGAATAAAGTAAACGAGTTCTATACAGTTCGGAAGGAAATTCCAACATTAAATAAACTGTTGCCAATTTAATTGTATGTTATTCGAAATAAATAAGTATATAAAGTAATTCACGATTGATTTATTTTTCATGAAATATCATTATATTACATAGTATAAAACAAAGTCCCTTTTTTGTCTGTCCCTATGTATGCTTAAATCTTTAAAACTACGCAACGGATTTTGATGCGAGTTTTTAAAATAATAGTCTTTAAGTATTTAATAGTCTTTAAGATATTATAAGATTATGGTAAAATTTATATTCAAGTACTTATTATGTAAGTATATTATCAAGTGGTCGCGCATGTCGTATCGAGGTGATAGGGTCCCATTTTTAACAATTTGCATTGGGCAAACCTAAAAACATGTTCAATATTGTATCAGTAGTATATTGCTGTAAGTAGGTAGAGAATTATTCGCCGAAGTAGTTTTTTCTCCAAGAACACTATTCCACGCGGGCGAAGCCGCGGGCAAAAGCTAGTTTTCTATATTATACAACGAACATTCTTCATACAGTCTTATAATCTTATAATTCATGTTCAATAATACTAAAGACATAATTAAATATTAACCAGTATCAAGATCGTTTAATCCAATTTCCCCAGTATTGCACACTACAATTTTTTTTTCCCCTATTTGCCATGAGATTCTGGTACACCTATAGTAGCAGTAGATGTGGCCTGAAGTTAGCTACTGACTGCTAATGTCATTTGTTTACGTGTGCATTATGATACAAGAAGAAGAAGCAAATCATGAATTTATAGTGTGTTAATTGGTAAAAAACTCAGTTTTAATATTAAAAAGTCCTATTAGAAAACAAAGCTGTGCTCAAATTAATATGACCCGTTTGGTGGAGGGCTGTAAATCACACTCTGCGAGGAAAGAAAATTGTGAAGAAGTGTTAACTTTTCACCAGTATGTTGAGAATTGTTTCAGGTTATATAAATACAAGCAATTACACTGAAGTTATTATATTCTTGTAGATAAATGTGTTTATTGTCCATTATATGCGGATTTCAACAATGTATAAATTTCAGAGGTTGTGTATTTACATAGTGATGTTTTGGATATCGATAAACCTTCGAAATAGAAAATATGTTAATCTGAAAGAAAAATGTTTTGCCTACTTTATATTTACTAAACACCATACAATTATACAAATTAGTAAGATCTAAAATATAAACTAAGTGATAATATATAATATAAAATAGTGTGGTGAATTTTTATTAATTATAATTATTAATTAATAATTCCTGTATATTATAATGGAGTTACGGTTGTACATCAACACAAAAACATGTCACAAATTTTCAAATTTAACTTTGCTTTTTGGTTTTGCAGGGAATTAGGTGGCCTTTTGGAAGGATACTTCTATGTACTTTTTTAATTGACCAGAAAACGGGCAGACTGATCACCAGATGGAGAGCGATTATCGCCACTTATACATACTCGCAATAGGAGGAGTTACAAGTACGATCCCGGTCTTAAAATCCGCAACTCCTCCATGAGTACCCGAAGGCCGTGGTATTTATCTGGTCCAGGTGGACTGTTCGTGCCAAAGCATGGCTCTCCCACGTAAACGGACTGCTGTGCTCTGTTTTCTTCACATATTTAGCTCCATGCTGACAATCTGAGAGCTTTTTGGTGTTGTCGTAACGTGTAAGCTAATAAATGATGTCCAATTGTTAATAAATAATAAATATATCTATTAAAATTTCCTTTTTTTCATTTATCTTTCCACGTAGGTACCCCAACTCAAGGGAGAAATGCATAAAGACATAAAAAGTCTATACGTCTACTGTTTATATATTTACCAGCTGTATCCAATGGAAAAGTATTCTATGTTTTAATCCAGAGCTTAAACTAATGCCACACCAAATTTTATTGAAATCTGGTCAACAGTTTTTGCGTGAAGGAGTAACAAACATCCATCTATACATCCAGCCTTTCCTCACGAACTTTCATGTTTATAATAGTAGTAGGATATAGAACTGACAAGTCGATTAAACGATAGCCTGCATAGTGTGTGTGTGTATAGTTCAAGAGACTAGCTCCCCCAACCTACTTCTATTTGTTGTAGACAATACTGCATAAATTCGTTTTTGATCGACTGATAATAATTTATAAATCACAAAGGTGCATAGATCATTACGCATAAATCTTCCACTTTAATTATTCTATCTATTGGCTGCAAACTGCATTTAAATTCATTTAGTAGTTTAAAAGATCTAAGCAAACATAAAGCGGAAAAAAAGACTTCATTTTATGCTATGAAAAGATTAACATTTTCATCATCATTTTGATTTTTATCGACACAAAATGCCTACTAGGGACTTCACTGGCGGACGGGAATATATTTACATATGAAGTTGCTGATAAATACGAGCATGGCAACTTGTAACCAACTTCAGACAGCTGATCTGTCTGAAGTTGGTTACATATGTTTAAAAGCTGTGACCGTCTACAAAAATTGTAAGTAACGAACAACTAGATATCTCTTTCTTTCTCATTGGCATGTGTCGTATAGGGGGATAAGGTACGATATATGATTTTCCTCTTGCAAATAGCCTTTACTCTTTATACTCTATTAGCGACCCGCCCCGGCTTCGCACGGGTACAATACTGATACTAATACTACAGAATGTCTTTAAACCTCTAACAAAACGGGCGAAATTTAGTCAAAACAAACAGAAACAAAGTAATGTAGGTACCTACTAAAACTCAATGAAATAAGTAGGTGGGTATACTTTTATCGTATGAAATACCTATACTCTTCAGGACTAACAATGCAACAAACACTTAATAAATTATTATTATAATATTATCCATCATAGTTACAACGAACACAAAACAAAAAAAATACTCATAGATCTAAACTCCCCTGCCTGCGCCCCCGCCTTGGTCACGCCCACTTCGCAACAGGCCGTGCAGCAGAAATCGTAATATTTTAATTTCGCCGTAACTTCAAAACCAAAAATCCAATTTTAATCATTCAAACCCCAAATATTATCTACATAAACTGTACTTAGTGATGAAATAATTTATTTTGATAAGGATTAATAGCATGAGTAAAATAAACGCGTTTAAATGTAGTCCAAAAAAATTCAAGATTTCTAAATAAAAAAATGGTTGTTGTGCCTCACTCGACATAGATAGGTATAGTGTGTCGCGGACTTTTTTGTAGATATTTATAAGATCTACAATTAATTAGAACATTTTATGGTTCTATCTTTTATAGTTTAGGCAGCGTACGCAAAATAAGTAACTTTTCTGGTTGATTTTTTACACCTTGTGTCCAAAAAACCCAAATATCTTACGGAACCCTATTTTTTTCCAAAATAAGATTTAGCCTATGTTACTCGTGGATAATGTAGCTTTCGAATGGTGAAAGAATTTTTGAAATCGGTCCAGTACTTTTTGAGCCTATTCATTACAAACAAACAAACATACAAACAAAGTTTTCCTCTAATATTAGTGTAGATGACAAGTACAGTCTGTCACATAGAGTATAAAGAATAATCTCTTGAGTGTCACTTGCCGTACCACGGCATTGACAGCTAGGGGCGCAAGTGTCGCTTGCCGTACCACGGCATGTTTAAGGTCAATCTTTTCGCGTCGTATGGTTTAAAGACTATATGGTATAAAGTCTCTGGTTTTTTATTCCGCTTTATGTTTGCTTAGATCTTTTAAACTACTAAATGAATTTAAATGCAGTTTGCAGCCAATAGATAGAATGATTAAAGTGGAAGATTTATGCGTAATGATCTATGCACATTTGTGATTACAAATTATTATCAGTCGATCAAAAACGAATTTATGCAGTACTAGCTTTTGCCCGCGACTTCGTCCGCGTGGAACAATACTTTGGGATATCGCTGAAATTTACCCGCGACTTTATTTATGACTAACGAAAGCGGAATCCTATTTTTCCAAACGGAACCCTAAAATAAAAGTAGCCTATGTTAGACCCTATAACATCAGCTATCTGCTAGTGAAAGTCCCGTGAAAATCTGTCCAGCCGTTTCAGAGATTAGTCGGAACAAACAGACAGACAGACCGACTGACAGACAGACAGACGGACAGACAAAAATTTAAAAAAAAATGTATTTTATTGTAAGTACCGAATATACTTTCAGATTCATTATGTAAAAAGCTGTTAATTTGAAGTTACAAACAGACACTTAAATTGTATTTAACTGTATAGATGTATAGATATTATAATGTATTATATTTTAAGATATTATCAATTTGATGTTTATAAAATAACTAAACTATTTAACTAAACTAAACTAAACTAAACATTAACCCGCACGCGCAAGTCGCCTTGGTGACGCCCTCTTCGCAACGGACCGTGCAGCAGAAATCGTAATATTTTAATTTCGCCATAACTTCAAAACCAAACGTCCAATTTTAATCATTCTAAGACCAAATATTATCTACATAAACTGTACTTAGTGATGAAATAATTTATTTTGATAAGGATTAATAACATGAGTAAAATAAACGCGTTTAAATGTAGTCCAAAAAAAATTCAAGATTTCTAAATAAAAAAATGGTTGTTGTGCCTCACTCGACATAGATAGGTATAGTGTGTCGCAGACTTTTTTGTAGATATTTATAAGATCTACAATTAATTAGAACATTTTATGGTTCTATCTTTTATAGTTTAGGCAGCGTACGCAAAATAAGTAACTTTTCTGGTTGATTTTTTACACCTTGTGTCCGAAAAATCCAAATATCTTACGGAACCCTATTTTTTTCCAAAATAAAATTTAGCCTATGTTACTCGTGGATAATGTAGCTTTCGAATGGTGAAAGAATTTTTGAAATCGGTCCAGTACTTTTTGAGCCTATTCATTACAAACAAACAAACAAACATACAAACAAAGTTTTCCTCTTTATAATATTAGTGTAGTGTCTACAACAAACAGAAATATGTTGGGGGAGCTAGTCTCTTGAACTATACACCCACACACTATGCAGGCTATCGTCCAATCGACTTGTCAGTTCTATATCCTACTACTATTATAAACATGAAAGTTCGTGAGGATGGCTGGATGTATGGATGGATGTTTTTTACTCCTTCACGCAAAAACTATTGACCAGATTTCAATGAAATTTGGTATGGCAGCTCTGGATTAAAACATAGGATACTTTTCCCTTGGAGACAGCTGGTTAATATATAAACAGTAGACGTATAGACTTTTATGTCTTTATGCATTTCTCCCTTGAGTTGGGGTACCTACGTGAAAAGATAAATGAAAAAAGGAAATTTTAATAGATATATTTTATATTTATTATTTATTAACAATTGGACATCATTTATTATAGGTGTACCAGAATCTCATGGCAAATAAGGAAATAAAATTTTGTAGTGTGCAATACTGGGGAAATTGAATTAAACGATCTTGATACTGGTTAATTTTTAATTATGTCTTTAGTATTATTGAACATGAATAAATAATAAGACTGTGTGAAGAATGTTCGGTGTATAATATAGAAAACTAGCTTTTGCCCGCGGCTTCGCCCGCGTGGAATAGTGTTCTTGGAGAAAAAACTACTTCGGCGAATAACTCTCTACCTACTTACAGCAATATACCTATATACTTCTGATACAATATTGAAAATGTTTTTAGGTTTGCCCAATGCAAAATCGACACGACATGTGCGACCACTTGATAATATACTTACATAATATTATATTTATCGCACTTGAATATAAGTTTTACCATAATCTTAAAGACTAAATACTTTAAAGACTATTATTTTAAAAACTCGCATCAAAATCCGTTGCGTAGATTTAAAGATCTAAGCATACAAGATTAAGCATACAATATACTATACCTACATAGGGACAGACAGATAAAGCGACTTGTTTTATACTATGTACTGTGTAGTAAATAAAGTTATTTGACATTCCAACAAAACTGACAAACCACCTCTGGATATTCCATAAGAATTAAGAACTGCAGTTACTATTATGTATTCTGTGCTGCAGTTCAAAATATTCGTGAACCTCTTTATACTGTATACGTCCCGCGTTTTCGATAGCGCGATGTAGAAACGCGAGAGCCCGCGCCGTGCAGCAACACTATATCCCTGCATTTTAAATCTGTAATAACTTTAAAAATATTCATTTAAATTACACGCCGTAAAGGGCAGTATTGATCTATCTTAAATGCACAATGTATTTAAGGTACTTAATTGTATAAGGATTAATACTGTATTGCTTAAAATCGCTTTGTAAATAAACTATTTAATTAAAATCAAAGTAAAGGATAAAAAAATGGTTATTGTGGGTTATCCCTAAGAGATAGACATATGCCATCGTGGACTTTTTAGTAGGCTTTTTAAAGATGAATACAACTGTAGTACATAATTTTGATCTATCTCGTAGTGTTCAGGCAGCATTTTCAATGTAAGCGCAAAATATGTGATTTTTTAGGACTTTAGAAACCTCTAAAATTATTTGTGTACCTCTACTATATTATGCACGTTATATACCTAAAAACCTTCCCGTTAAAACACTCTATCTGTTAAAAAAACGGCATCAAAATCCGTTGCGTAGTTTTAAAGATTTAAGCATACATAGGGGACAGACAAAAAAGGGACTTTGTTTTATACTACGTAATGATAATGATATTTCATGAAAAATAAATCAATCGTGAATTACTTTATATACTTATTTATTACGAATAACATACAATTAAATTGGCAACAGTTTATTTAATGTTGGAATTTCCTTCCGAACTGTATAGAACTCGTTTACTTTATTCCTAATCAACTATAAATCGAAACTGTCTTATGTTGATTTTCTTTTTTCCTCCTCTCCTCCTTTTACCAGGCATGGAAAACAAACCATCATTCGATGTGCCATTAGCTACGATTCACCTTATAGTAGTACTGGAAACACATTTAAAGAAGTCACAATAATTACCTAAGAAAATATAAAAAAAACTAAAAGTATCAAAACAACTCACTCTAACTTACCGATCAACTCTACCACAAGCTTTAAATTATAAGATTGAGTTCGATTTACACCTTCTTCTTTCTGTATTTTACTATAGACATAGAAAACAATATTTCTCGCTTGAGATCGAATTGCCTTTTTGGATATTTTCACAAAAACAGCAAATTCCAAGAACATAACGTCCCCGTAGAACGAAAACTCACCAGATAGCTTTTTCATCATTTTGTAATACGAGCGTTTGAAGTTGTAAAATGTTGAAAAAATTCTATCAAATTTTTGATAAGAGATAGAAACTTTTTATTTTTGCCATTGCATAGATGCTGTACCAAAGTTACATAAACATTAATTTGAATGAATTTAAATAATTTATTTTAACAGATATTCAATAAAAACCAGTTTAGTTAGTTTTCGCCCATAATATTTTTTTCATAAGTGTAATTTCATTGCTTGTTAAATGTATTTAGTTATTTTTCGCATAAAAACTGATGTGACAAAAGGTTAATAAGTATGTTTAGTTAAATTTCAACTAAATAAAAAAGGAACATGTTACACTTAGTGAAATGTTAAAATTTACCTTTATAAATGAAATAATAACATTTCAATTAGAATTATTTAATTAATGTTATAAAAATGAAATAAAAATATTATTTTGTGACATACAATGTTATGATATTAACAATAATTACTTTAAAAGTTAAAGAGAAATATTTATTTAATGATTATCGTATTTAAAGGTCAGATTATTCAATGTCTCTTTCATCTTCTTCTGTTACATCAGGTCCATCAGTTATTTCTTTTCATCGGTAGGCAGCTCTTGGTACCACGAATGTAGTTCACGTGGAATTATTCCTTTGGTGTAAAGGCTGAGGAAGTCTTTCTTTTTGGCCTCTGATATTGGAATTGGAGCGTTTTAAGTCTTTGGAATTTGGTAACAGCCTCTGGTCTAGTGGTTAGAGCATTGGCTCTCGACTCGGAGATCGTGGGTTTCCCAAGTTTGGTTAGGACAATGCAGGCTAATCACCTGATTGTCTGACAAGAAAGATAATCTATGCGTCGGATGGGCATGTAAAAAGTCGGACCTGCACCTGATCTCTCGTGTCAGTTATCCGTCGGATTGTGAGAGTAAAGGAAGGGAGAGTCCTATTGTGTACTGCGCACACACTTGAGCACTATAAAATTACTCCTGCGTAACTGGCCAGGTTTCATTGAAACCGGCCACCGTCACTGAAATCGGTGTGGGGAGTTATTGTTATTAATAATTTACAGTGGCGAAGGCTGGTTCTCCTTCATAGGGAAGCCGTAGCTGATAATTTATTAGCTGTAATATCAAATCTTTTCTTGGTACCTGCTCTGCAACTTTGCCACATCTTGTCTCACGTTCTCTATTCCGTGTCCTAGAAATATTTTGCTCTATCTTTTGGAATACTTCAAACTCTTTATAAACCCCCTCATGCTCATAACGAAACCTGACTATACCTGGCCGCGCTTTCTCGAACCTCAGGAATATTATTTTCAACCAATTGGTCATATTCTTCATTATCGTTTCTTACGTTATCTCTTTTATGGCATATGGTGGGGCAGAGTTGCGGTGTCACTTCGACCGTGCACGAGTCATAATTGATTTCCAGTCAACTATAGAATAAAATGAGTATGACCGCTTTCTTTTCTGTTCAAATATTTCTACATGAAACCCTTTGGATAAGGTGCACCAAAAACTATGAGATCAGCCTCAATCCAAGCCATGCAGTAGGGGGTCGGTCGTCGGACATATGTGAGGTTTGTCAGTTGTCACACACATTCACACATACGAAGCATGCATTTACAGAATCCCAGTTACTGTGGACTGGGTTTCAAAGTTTTAGTTTAGTATATTAATATTTTAAGGTACTATTAATGCATGTTTTGCTTGTGTACGTAACAAACATATGACACCGATTTAGCTCTAAACTAAGAGAGTGTCCACACAGCTCGTCGTGCCTCCGTTGCGTCGCCGAAGTGCTGTACCGCTGTGCGTCGTTTTATAATATATTAAATAAATCCGACAAAATATGAGTTCCATGTAATATTTACCATATTTTTGCAAATAAAATATTCTTATACTACAATTACGCTGCAGTACCGTACCGCGTTGACGAGACGCAACAGAGAATCAACACGCCATGTGGACACTCTAATACACTTTGGAGGTCTTGTTGGACCTCTAATTCCGTTCCGAGTCGTTACAGGGTGAATGTACAAGTAACTTTTACTATGGAAGCAACTTTCTTACATGAAAAAGATCAGCTTTTTCATATAAATACGCGCACGCGCCTTGGCACTTTAGCATAAACAGCTGATTTTTGTTTCAAGTAGGAAAGTTGCTTCCATATTTAAAGTTTCTTGTATTCATGAGTACCTGCATTCACCTCGTAATGGCTCGAAACGGAATAAATATTCACCCTATAAGCCGATTGAGCTGAAATTTTGCACGAATATGTAAATCGCGTGACAATGCAATATTATGATAACGTGGAGCTGATCTGATGATGTTGCTAGAAGTTGGCCATAGGAAGTCCGTAATAAAACCACATAACCCCATCGAGTTTGGGCTCGTTTATTCGCCTTTATGAGTACTTACTACTTCCCAGTAATAAAAGCTTGCTACAAAAAATACTTTTTTAATAATATAAATTTAAAATACAGGTAGTAGGTAGGTACAAGTAGAAATTAATAATTTAATCAATTAACAATAGTAACTTACTTCGTCCTCTGTTTCTTTTTTTTCTCAATATTTTTAAAATTAATTTAGAGCGATTCATTGTTTGCAAATTATTATTACGATCGTAACAAAACACGCACGCAAAACTGTCTACTTGAACGCGACTGAAGTCTGAAGTTGACTAAACTAATAAATACGCACTCAAAGTATAATACACTAGTCACTAAGTCTTGTACGAAGAGCACATAATTCGCATTAACCATATTTTAAAGAAGTTGAAAACTCATCAAAACGGTTTAGATGTACATTTTTTGAAATATTTTTAGGGAAAAAGAAACTAAATAGATTTAGTGAGTTTACGCATAACTAACACAAACGCTAAACGAGCAAACATATAAATCGAAATATCACTACGTGGACTTAGTTAGTTTTCGTTTTACATTTTTCGGTGCAAACCTCTATAAAGTGCTAACTAAATCAATTTAGTGAATTTTCGATTTAATGAAATTTTATAAATATTACTTGTACAGAGGACGAAAACTACCTAAACCAATTTAGTTACGTAACCTTTTGCTTCCATCAGTAGTCCAAATTAATCAAGTCGATTAAGTGTTCTTTCGCTATTTTGGTTGGCCAATAAATACCAAGTTAATGAGTTTTTATTTAATGTAATTCTGAAACTACGCATCATATCGATACACGGATAACACAGAAAGATGAAGAAAAAATCAAATATATCAATGGCATTCTTAACTCAATTTTGACCATTTTGCTATCTGGTGAGTTTTCGTTCTACGGGGACGATAATCACAAAAATTTAACAGCGGTTGACAGATCACGTACTTTGATTTGACGGGTCATACTTGACATTGCCATATGAAAATCACATTTTTTATTTTTTTTAAAATGCCATCAGATTCTGGTAGACCTTTAGCTTACACGTTACGACAACACCAAAAAGCTCTCAGATTGTCAGCATGGAGCTAAATATGTGAAGAAAACAGAGCACAGCAGTCCGTTTACGTGGAAGAGCCATGCTTTGGCACGAACGGTTCACCTGGACCAGATAAATACCACGGCCTCCGGGTACTCAAGGAGTAGTTGCGGATTTTAAGACCGGGATCGTACTTGTGACTCCTCCTATTGCGAGTATGTATAGGTGGCGATAATCGCTCTCCATCTGGCGATCAGTCTGTCCGTTTTCTGGTCAATTAAAAAAGTACATAGAAGTATCCTTGCAAAAGGCCACCTAATTCCCTGCAAAACCAAAAAGCAAAGTTAAATTTGAAAATTTGTGACATGTTTTTGTGTTGATGTACAACCGTAACTCCATTATAATATACAGGAATTATTAATTAATAATTAAAATTAATAAAAAATACACCACACTATTTTATATTACATATTATCACTTAGTTTATATTTTAGACCTTGCTAATTTGTATAATTGTATGGTGTTTGGTAAATATAAAGTAAGCAAAACATTTTTCTTTCAGATTAACATATTTTCTCTTTCGAAGGCATATCGATATCCAAAACATCACTATGTAAATACACAACGTCTGAAATTTATACATTGTTGAAATCCGCATATAATGGACAATAAACATATTTATCTACAAGAATATAATAACTTCTGTGTAATTGCTTGTATTTATATAACCTGAAACAATTCTCAACATACTGGTGAAAAGTTAACACTTCTTCACGATTTTCTTTCCTCGCAGAGTGTGATTTACAGCCCTCCACCAAACGGGCCATATTATGTTGAGCACAGCTTTGTTTTCTAATAAGACTTTTTAATATAAAATGAGATTTTTACCAATTAACACACTATAAATTCATGATTTGCTTCTTCTATCATAATGCACACGTAAACAAATTACATTAGCTGTCAGTGGCTAACTTCAGGCCACATCTACTGCTACTAATTCAAAATGTCACTTATTGTTAAAGCGATAAAGTCGTAATTCCAACGTCTAAAATTGGACTCCAATTTGGACTCCAAGCTAAGGCAACCTTTGAAAAAACGTATAGACATGGAGATGGCTTTCTCTTTCACTCTTATTGGTTTTGCCTTTGATGTTTTGTGAGACAAATAGCTGCCTTCAGCTTCGAATTTTGTTTTAGTTCTATGAACTCCTATTTCTTTGGTTCCAGTGCTGTCAGCTTAGGGGTTTTCTCCCTAAATTGAGGGGGAAAAGTCTCTACAGAAGATTTTCTATGAAGAACATATTTTTAAGGATTTTTATTTTTTGTTTTTGATTAAATTAAGTGATTTGAAATATTGAAAAGTTAATTGAAAAGTCAACCAGTGATAGAAAATAAACTTTTGGAAGTATAGTGTATAAAGTTAACAAATTAATGTAACAGAACATTAATGATTATTATTTATTTGTCATTATAGATTTTTGTAGTATTATTAATAGATATTCAAAAATTAGGGGGATTTTCAAGTAATTATTAAATAATTACTTGAAAATCCCCCTAACTTTTTAAATAATTATTATTTCCATTTTGGCTGTTTTTGACATAAGTTTGGGGTGAAATATGTTTGTGAGTCGGTAACACAGACTGGTTTCACATTCACAGTTTCACTTTCGTTTTAAGTTTATATATCACCGTTTTTTAATAAGAATTCGTAAGAAATCACAGATATAGGTAAAAGAAATGCCGAAGAAAGCACCGAAAAATGCATTCTTCTTTTACATGCAAAGTTTTAGGGAAGAGCAGAAAAAGAAAGGCGTACATTACGAGAGTACAGCAGAAGTAGCCGATGCTGCCGGCCCGTCATGGAAGGTAAGTTTCGAATACAAACTAGAGGGAGGAAATTTGAGTAATACAGTACATATACAATTTTTGGTCTTGCTGTAATCTTTTAACCCTAAAGTACCTACTAATATTTTTTTCTCACAGCTAATTACTTGATTGCCTGGGACTGGGGCTGGGAGGCAACTTTTTCAATAAAAAGCTGTCATTTTATAATCGGTCTAGGGTTCAAAATGATGAACACAGAAAATTATATCTTACTAGCTGTTGCCGCGGGCAACAGCTAGTAAGATACTATATTATATCCCTCGGGAACACTGTACTTTTTCGGAATAAAAAGTAGCCTATGTTTTAATCCAGGGCCCAAACTACTACCATACCGAATTTCATCAAAATTCGTTCAGTAGTTTTTGCGTGAAAGAGGAACATACATCCATCCATCCATACATCCTCACAAACTTTCACATAATATTTCTAGGATATGGGGAGTTTTGATTACACTAAGGGGTCGTCCATTAATCACGTGATGTCTAAAGGGGGACCCCCCCGGTCCGAAAAAATCACCAAGTATCACCAAGGGGAGGAGGGGGTATAAGGAGACATCACGTGTATTAATTTTCGAAATCTAGTCTATGCATACCGAAATTATTATCGGTTGTAGATTTGTAGTGTTGTTTAAATACTTACGAGACAGATGACTCATATAGTTTTTAATTGCTTAAATTATTCGATTAAATTGTTTTTTAAGTTAAAGTTTGTTTTCAAACATGACCTGCTTACTATGTAAAAAAAAATACACATGATCTTAGGTGGGGGAGGGGGGTAATATAAAACCTCACCACGTATCACCAGGGGGAGGGGAGGGATCTAAAAAGTTGTTAAAAACATCACGTGATTAATGGACATCCCCTAAAGAGGAAGGATATTAGAGTGATACATCTTAAATAATTAATCTTGGTCATGCTGTAATCCCTTTTTTTTGGTATATAGAAAGCATTGTGAAAAGAAGAAAAGTTTTTTTATATATTTCCTGGCAAAACTAACAGCTAATATCAATGTAGGAAGCACCACCAGCAGTTCGGGCGAAATTTGAGAATATGGCTAAAGATGCCAGAAGAAAAATCACCAATGATGAGAAGTTCACATCAGCGGGAGTACCATTGTCTTATATAGAGAACCAGGAACGGGAAAAGGATGAGGCTGAGAAAAATGAAAAAGAGGATATTATAAATATGGTGAAAGTCTGCACTCTAGATGGCAGTAAGTAGTGGAAGATAATCTGTCAATTTGGTAGGTGGGGTATAGTTGGGCAGGCGGTCAGTGGTGGATTTACACTAGAGGCAGTCGGGGCTAGTGTGGCAAATTTTGTAGGGCGGCAAAATTTGGAAAGTTCAAAAAGTCAAAATTTTGCATGACATAATATGTGGATGGCCCCTAGTTAGAATAACTATAGTTGATTGCAGATGTATTGATGAATTCGTAAGAAATAAGACAAAATCTACAATTTTAAGTAAAATTACACTGATATGGCATTTCCTTCAGTGCCCAGGGCGGCACTAATATTAAATCTGGCCCTGCAGGCAGTAAAATATGGTTAAGTCCAAGCAATCTGTGTGTAAAATTACATACAAATCTGTTCACCAGCTAAGCAGCAGAAAGTATAACTGACTAGTGTAGTCTAAATGTGAAGCATAAAAATTTAAATAATAATTATTTTAGGAATTCTTACTTATAGCTCTGTCTGTCCATCTGTCTGCGCTTCTAGCTTCTGTAATTATGAAGATAAATAGATATAATTATGTATAGTTATAGATTGTTTATAGATCTTGGTTTTAGCATCATAAAATTATAATTATAATTTTAGGGGTGGCTCTCCATACATGTGAAGTGGGGATGAAAAATATTTTTTCATTCAATGCCATCATGTGGAGTATCGTTGAATAGGTCTTTTAAAATATAGGCAAGGATGACTTTTTTACAAAGTCGACCATTTGGAGTAATCTACCTCCAAAGTGGTTTGCGTGTTGATAGTCATGGAACCCTCCTTACACATGTCTTGACATGCTCTTGGTTAGGTTATTCTATATCACATCAGGGATGTGACATCGAAAAATATAAGGTTTGGTAAAATCAATTATGAATACTTCAGCACGTGATCTACTGCTTGTGTAAAGACGTTTAGGCAAAAAAAAAATATTTGAAACTCGTGGATTTTTTTTTATACAAAATTATGTTGCAGGAAACATCTTATTGCATTATATCGACCACGGCGCGTATAGCTGTTCTGATATGAACTCGAATGACCTTTCCTGGTGTATGCAATATTATGTATTTCTTGCAATATTTTAATTTAATAATTTTTTTTTACACGGGGTTTTTTTGCCTAAACGTCTTTACACAAGCAGTAGATCACGTGCCCGAAGTATTCGTAATTGTTTTTACCAAACCTTATAGAAGAGAAGCCCTTGTTTCTCCTATGAGATACCTTACTTACAGTAATATTGTTTCAGGCATACTTGAAGAGGACTTTTATTTGATGGACATCAATAGCTACTGTAAAACAAATACGGGATACCTCATTGGGGAAAGCACATTGTTAAGATTCAATTTACGAGATGGGATTAAGGATGTGTATCATGAAGTTATAAATCCTGGTAAGTGTAGTTAAAATGCCATGATAATGTTTGGGACATCATCATTTTGAATAGACAAACAGATACTCTCCAGGCGAGACTAATATGTTATTGAGGTTTTTAAGGTGAAAAAAATGAGGGGCACTTGATCTGGCGACCTTTCTTTCTTTTTCCATTTCTGGGATACCATTCCATGACGTCTCTGGTCCATTTCAGTTTCTGGGTCCTCATAATCTTTCCACCCTTAACCAGGCCCTAATGTACCATAAAAACACTTATAATGATTCTTAGGATCATCCAGTTTAATGATGCAACTTAAGCTTGGTAAGTATAACTGTAGCATTATGTGACTGTACTCATAAAACAATATCATATTACCGCAATTGTTATGACTTCTGAACAATGTCATATAAACAAACAAAGCTATGTATGTTGATATGAGATTATGGTCCGATATTCCGAGTAAAACGCCACTTTCCTATGAGAGAGTTTATTCACTATGAATTTCCACACTAACACAGGTCTACTTTTCATACTAGAAGCTTTGATAACATTCTACAAATTGTAATTGTAAACAATCGAAGCACCATAACAATGTGTTATTTTGAAGCATATGTGTTGACTACTTTGATTTCCAGATAAAGTTTTTGTGTCCTATAAAGGCTGAACAGATTAACTTTACAAGAGCATATTTGTGTGATGTAATTGTTCCAGACATTCCTGTGACTTTATGCATGAAAAAAAAAGGAAATGTGAATTTCCTCCATAAAAAGTATCCTATGTCCTTCCCTGTGGTCTTCTCTATGGCTGTGTCAAATTTCATAAATATGGGTCCAGTAGTTTCCAAGCCTATTCAATGCAAACATTCAAACACACAAACAAAACAAACAAACCTTTCTCCTATTTATAGTACTTCAGAATATCTCTATCATATAAATTATCCCAAAATAATCTTAATCTTCTTCTTCTATCTATCTATCTATAAATATATAAGACAAAGCTGATTGACTGATGTATAATGGCAGATGGCAGATGATTGGCATAGGCCAAACCCATAAGGCTATAAATTTGAAATTTTGCACACACATTCCTCATATGACGGAGGCATCCACTAAGGAAGGATTTTTCAAGATTCACCCCCAAGGGGGTAGAATACAGGACGAAAATTTAAAACCTAATTTCACGCGGGCGCAGCCGCAGGCAATTAATGCTAGTTAATAAATTTATTTAATTAATGCTTAATTTGCCTAACATTTTCAGGCAAAATTCCACTGGGCTACACCTTTGATGTGAAACTCGGCTGTCAAGATTTAGGCTTGGAGATGCCTGATGAGGGAAGCCCCAGTGATTTCATACAGATTCTGGCCAACATTATTGACTATCTGAAGCAAAAGAAGCAGTCAACGAAGGTTCTGCCACCAATATTCACGTTGCCCGACAAAGTGGAACAAGTGTCCGACTTTATCATGCAAATGTGCTATAGGGCTGGTAAATATGAAGTTTTTTTCCTGGAACAAATGAAGTTCTAAAATATTTATCCAGTTCCAACTTCCAATACATATTATGTAGTGTGCTTTAATTTCTAACATGTTACACACATCCACCCAATAAAAATATTTACACAACTGAGCAGGTATTCAATGTTTCTGTCTTTGTCAGATACATATTTTCACCCCCTTACTAATAAAAATATTTGCACAACTGATCAATTATACAATGTTGCTGTGTTTGTCTTATAAGTTGGAAAAGTCACTTGACAGACAAAGACATCAACATTGAGTAGCTAATCAATTGTGTAAATGTTTTTATTAGTTGAGAAGGGGGGCTAAAATATATACTTACTTATAAAAAGTTTAAACAGTGTCTAAGCTATACAATGTTTTGTATTTGTCTGTCAAGCGATTTTTCCGACGTATCAGACAAGGACAAAACATTGTATGCTTATACACTGTATAAATATTTTTATTAGTAAGGGGGATAATGTATACCTATTATATGTGAAGCAAAGCAATCGGAGTATGAAATGTGGTCGGCAAATTCAAGTTCCACATAAAATTGTAGAAAGCTAATATTTTTTAAGCAATTCTTAGAAATACATAAAATAAATGTTTTTCTTTTAAATTTTATACCTTTACTGTTTATAAAGTATAATCAAGTTATACTGGTTTTTTTTTTGTTTTTATGGTATTTGCGTTACTTTTTAGGTGAGGATGAAACACTTTTCCGTATATACAAGCTGGATAGTCTGCTGTTCACATTAGCAAATGCACTGAAGAAACGCTCCAATGAGGGCTTACCAAAAGAATCATTGGCCATGACACAGTTGAAGAAAGATCACTTCAAATACAGCCCTGGCATTGGGTGTGAGGTAAGTGTTACATGATTTTTTGGGTTAGCTTCGCTCTTTCAGTCCGTCTGTCTGTCTCCCCCTTCTTCTGTAATTATGAATATAAAGGGATGAAATTTTGTATATATAGTTATACAATTGTGTGTAGATTTCGTTTTTGGCATCTTAAAATTATAATAATCTTTGATTTTTTTTTATTCCATCCCCAAAAAAATCCGACGAAGATCCGGGGGCGGGGAGCAGTAGGAATACAGTAAATAGTAATGCACGCGCCCCGCGCGTCCGCCCATAGAATACTGAAAGAAAGGGATGTACTGATAAACATATGCTTTCGTTACTGATTCTACTACGGACTAGCTCAATTTGAGCTCTGAATAAATTGATTCTTGACAATAATAATCTTGAAATTAGCTGACCTTATGTTATGCCGCCTTTTTTGGAATTAGATGATTGGCTACATTTTCCACATCATTTTATTGTACAGGAAGCCATGTTTTTCATCTTTCGTATTTTATTTTGTAATAAACGCACGAGATGTACACGGGCTACGGATGTGGTCGATACTAAAGCAGATTTCACGATCGGTGTGTTAAGTAAGACATATAAGTCTAACGTGTTGCCAGAAAGTGTTCGCCTTGCATTAGGCGTCTATAGGCTGTGTGGTCGCTGTTCGGCATAGTGTGTTTAGACACTTAGACTGTTTGTATACCGCCATCGTCAACGGTACGTCACCGAGAGAGACATGACTGCGCCGATACATACATTTACTATAGCCGTGTGCACGGTCATGTCAATCTAATCTCGTTCTCGTTAACGTCCCGTTGACGGTTGCGGTGGACAAACAGCGTTACCCTAAGGCCTAAACAATTCCAGCACCACGAGGAGACAGACAAGTCGGTGGAGTGCAGCCAGTCCCGAGTGAAGCGGTGGAGCTACACCGTGTTGGACTTGTGCTGCGGGCTCGCGGACGTCGAGCTGGTGCCCGGGAAGCATGTGCCGCATGACTTCGACATGCAGGTACGTCAGCATAGTAATAACTCCCCCACCGATTTCGGTGACATGAACCATGCCAGTTGCGCAGGAGTAATTTTATAGTGGCCGAGGGCTAAAAAAAAACAAAAGTAGGTTAAATAATAATAACTCCCCACACCGATATCGGTGACGGTGGCCGGTTTCATTGAAACCAGGCCAGTTACGCAGGAGTAATTTTATAGTGCCCAAGTGTGTGCGCAGTATACAAGTGCACTCTCTCTCTTCCTTTACTCTCGTAACCTAGTGGCACGGATAACCGACACGACTGGCGAGAGATCAGGCGCAGGTCCGACTTTTCACATGCCCATCCGACGCATGGATCATCCTTCATGTCAGGCAATCAGGTGATGTAGGCTGCATTGTCCTAACCAAAGAATCAGCATTTTTGATGTTTCAATGCGGGAATCGAACCCCCGACCTCCGAGTCGAGAGTAAATGTCTAACCACTAGACGTGGTCTAGTGATAGGCTGTTAAGGTACGTCATATAACCCTGATTGATGAGCATATTCAGAAACACGCCTGGTCGTAAATATTTACCACTGCCCGTGGACATGACGCTTAGGCTTATATTGCCTGGAATCCTTAAGACGTAAAATTTAAAGAATCACTGAAAATACAACTCTGCGCTAATTATATTAGAGCTGAAAATCGAACACATAAGTGACGAGTCAAATGTCATATAAGACAACTCGACATTTCGATTTTCAACTCTATCGTATTGGCGCAGAGTTCTATTTTCAGTGCTCTGAATTTTCCTGGGTCCGCCGGGTTCCGGATCATATAGTCCCATCATAAGCAATTTCACCAACGTTAGTGTTAATCGTTTGAAAAAAAAATGGATGGTTTTTCTGCAATCTGTTTCAACATTCAGCAAAAAATTACTGATTAGGAATGTATAAATTTTATCTTTGAAGGTTGGCTAGCCCAAAAAATACTGGCGCATACTTAGAACCATTTAATATATTTAAATAAATAAATAAAATAAGCCTTTATTCAGATACTCTTACATTTTTTTTCCTCTTTTTACAAATATTTAACATGTCTAATTAATATCTATCTATCTATTTGACTGATCTAAAGTCTTCCAAAGTTGTTTGTCCGTGGCCGTCCTGCTTCATGTTGTTACTGCCATCGCTTTTATCTTATCGTCCCCATCTTTTCCTACATCTTCCTCGCCTCCTTTTCGCATCTCGTGGATACCATACCGTGAGACCTTTAGCCCATTTATTTTACTTGTTTCTCCACTTTAATCTCTTGTTATGAGATACTCATCCCAACTTACCTGTCCGGTAGTTGTGATATAGTATACGGGTATGCGACCCCGGCTTCCCTAGCTATTACTGTCCGATCCTTTGCCCTCCTGGGCGGTAATATCCTACATTTCCTATTTCCCACTCTAACTTACCTGTCTTCCTTTCCACACCACCTATCCTTCCCTTTTCCTATTCCTATCCTCTCCGCCAATCCGTGGGAACGCCATGGATAATTATAAAAATAATTTAATTATCCAAAATGGCGGCGATGTGGTTCGCCACTCATCACGTCTCGTTCTCGCGGAGGCGAAAAGTGGCCCATGGAGTACCGCTTCGCTACGTTGAATGTAAGAGGAGGAATGGATGGTAAGAATGAAAGTGGACGAAGCGAAACAAGTATGTAAGGAGAGTAGCAAGTGGAAAGAAGTGGTCTCTGCCTACCCCTACGGGAAAGAGGCGTGATTATATGTATATGAATCTCTTCACTATATAATATGTCACATCTGTAACCTGTTTTTTCCTTATTACAGTTACTTTCATTTTGTCTTTCATTTTGACACTTAACATACTCCTCTCCATCCTGTATATTTACCTCCTTACTAATAAAAATATTTACACAGTAGATAAGCTATACAATGTTTTGTCCTTGTCTTATATGTTGGAAAATGGTTTGTCGCTTGACAAACAAGAACAAAACATTCTATAATGTATAGCTTATCCATTGTATAAATATATGTTTATTAGTAAGGGGTTAATGGATTGGGATATAAATGGAGCATGTTATTATAAAAGCTAGTAGAGCTTTTGCGCGCAAATTCCACATCGTCTGCGCAATGAATCCGCATCCGTTGGGGGGAAAATTTCGAAAAATAATTTTAAACAACGGATATCTGCGTCATAAAGGGTGTTTGATATTTTTCTGCCGTTAGGGAGTAGACCCAATGCACACAAAGCGTCATCTAGTGGTGGAGTGGTATGAAAACGGTCGATAGCAATTTTCGATTCTTTTCCTGTCACCAGGCGTCGCTCAGTAGCCCGACGGTCCTTGTCATGTCAAAAAGCTGTCAGATGTCACGAATTTAAAAACCCTCATTAACTGCGTGCCATATTTTAAGCAAAAATTGGAACAAAAGCAAAATTTGGAACCCCATTTCACTATCGGGCCCTAATTTTTATTAGTTAGCAATAGTATTTTTTTGTTGTTGTATGTTATAATATGATTAATACAAATATATTTGATTGTTTTATTTCAGAGTATTAATGAACTGCAAGAGAGGAAGATGGGAAGACTGACTCCGTCCGTAGCTGGCAGGGTGAGAGATAAACTCATTATGAATATTGTAATATTATATATGTCACCGTAAAATTGTAAAAACCGTTAGATTGTAAAATAACTAACGAGATTGTAAAAATATATCAAAAAAATTGTCACATTTTGGTGATAGCCATTGGGCTATGTCACATTGGTGACGTAATTTATGGATGGAGAATCTATGATTCTAGCGGGAACTTACATTTTATGTGTTATGGTTAATCCAATCTAGTATATAAACTAACGGTGTGAAGTTTTATCCAACTCCTTTCAGCGCTTTTCGCTTGAAAGAGTAACAAACACACATCCAAACATTCTTGTGTTTTTTATAAATATAATATTATTAAGGCTGTTATTTGTAAGATATACTTACTTAATTTTCAGGCACCAAGCTCCTGCAATAGCACTATTGTGAATGAATCTATAGATTCGTCATTCAACTCAACACATACTGGTATGTTCTGACTAATAATAATATTAATTAAAAAAGTGTAAGTTTCAAAAATATTAAACAAACCCTTTCTTTACTTACAGCTTCTAAAACATCTAGAGTCCATGTACCACTGCGGATGCCTAAAACTGACTGTAAGTATATTATATTATCATGCTGCATACATTAAGAACATAATAAAATAAATTGATGAGTTAAGGAAAACCAAAGTATTAAACATAGTTTTCCTTTTTTCTTTGGAAACATTACTGTTAATTAAAAATACATCTATAATACTTATATTTTTGATATATTCGTCTCTAGTTTTCTTTGGTAAGTAAACACTAGCCGTATTACTAATAAACGCTGTATAAGCTTTGAATAGTTATACAATGTTTTGTTCACGTCACACAAGTGACACTTTTAATTCGATCGAAGAAAACATCACACTGTATAACTATTCAAAGCTTATACAGCGTTTATTAGTAAGGGGGTAGATACGTTAAAATTATTGAACAATCCTCTCAATTGGATGATTTTTCAGACTCGAAGAAGATAAATCAAGCTCCGGAGCTGACTGAAGACGACTTCCCCAGTCTACCGCTGCGCGCTGGTAGAGGTGAGTGTGACAAAGTTTGGTTAAAGTATACTTACACTCGTATTTTCTTCACCATCAACAAAGCAGCATTTACTATTCATGATGTAATATAGTGTCCTTATATTATCATAACAGCATTTACCCGCGGCTTCGCCCACAATAAATTGAGTTTATACGATATCTTTATAATTTATAGCCTAAGATGTTGGTCGCGACTTCGTGCGTTCAAAAGAAATCCCGCGGGAACCGTACATTTTGGCACGATTATAAGTAGCCTATGTCCTTTCCCGTGATCTTCCCTATATCTATGCCAAACTTCATTAAAATTGGTCCAGCAGTTTCGGAGCCTATTCAATGCAAAGAAACAGACATACATACAAACAAATATTTTCTCTTTATAATATTAGTATAGATGACACAAAACCGCTGTTAATCCAAAGATTTTCCCTTACAACCTCAAGATCAAACTTAAGATCTTTATAATATTAATAAAATCAGCGGCGCTATCAGTATTTACAATGGTCTTATTCGAGCGAGTAAAAATAATTGTCATACTAGAAAAAAAAAATTCTTTATATTGTATTTTGCGGATTTTGCGGAGTTCTAGAGTTTGTGTTTCGCGGAGTCACCCATACATGAGATGATTTTTTACTTTGAGTATGACAATATTTTTTTTGCCTAAACGTCTTTACATAGGCCTGAAGTATCCGTAATTGATTTTCGGAGACATTATATATTTATTTTGTGCGTGTGTATGTCACTGATTTCCTCCTAAACGGCTGGACCGATTTTAATGAAATTTTTTGTGTGTTAAGTGGATTCGAGAATGGTTTAGATTTGCAATTAGACCCGGTAGGTCGCGCTGCTGTCAGTGCGTCAACAAATTTAATTCTAAGGGGCCCCATACATGTTCCGGTCTACCTTCAGTTCGGCCTGAACGGATGCAAAATCGTATCGTGTGTGTGCAATTTCGAGATCGCATCAGGCGGCCGTACGGACTGAAGCGATTCGTTCCAGTGTTGCCAGCTCTTTTTTTGTGAAACTACTAAACTCGTATCGATTTCTACTAAAACTACTAAAAAACTACTAAAGAGGCTACTTAACTTAGGAATTCCTGAAGCCCCCCAAAAACCACTGCATTTTAGGTTTTATTATATTAAATTTTTTTCATTAATTGAATTTGATTATAAATTTTACCATTAAATTAAAATATACTAGGAAATATTACGTATTTAGTAGCTATTTTGCATATCATTACTGTCTGGCTCTTTCCTACTTAAACACTACTAATAACTAAATTTCTACCAAAGAGAGAATAAAATACTCAATTTAGTAAAATTTTGTAAAATAACTAAGTTGGCAACATTAATTCTGGCCTGACCGATCGGCCTGAACGCGCGGCCTGTCCTGACCGTGTGTGGACAAATCGCTTCAGTTCTTGCCCGACCCGCTGCCGTGCGGGCGTGTATCTTGTACAAGCGTTGTATGAGTTTTCGCGGTGTTTAAATACAAAATTGATAAACACGACCGTAGCGCGCGGCAAACCAGAATGGACTGATGCGACTGTTCCGTGTGTGGGCACGAATCAGATCAGGCCGAACTGACGTAAATTGGATTGGATGCGATTTTTTCCGTGTGTGTGCTCGAATCCGTTCAGGCCGAACTGACGTCAGTTCCAGCTGAAACGATCGGCCTCTCGTCTGTGGGGGCCTTAAGGCGGTACGAAGTTCGCCGGGACAGCTAGTTGTATATATGTCACCATAAAATTGTAAAAACCGTTAGATTGTAATATTACTAGAGATATTGTAAAAAGTCGACAGATTGTCAAATAAACATTTCTCCTTACAATTGTACGCATTATTTTTCGATATAATTATTATTATGAAAAAGAAAACAAATATGGCGGCGCGGGGCACTTGCCGTTTAATCCATAGAGTATAAAGAGTAAAGGCTATTAGCAAGAGGAAAAATTATATATCGTACCTTATCCCCCTATATGACACATGCCAATGAGAAAGAAAGAGATATCTAGTTGTTCGTTATTTACAATTTTTGTAGACGGTTACAGGTTTCGAACATATGTAACCAACTTCAGACAGATCAGCTGTCTGAAGTTGGTTACAAGTTGCATTGCTCGTATTTATCAGCAACTTCATATGTAAATATATTCCCGTCCGCCAGTGAAGTCCCTAGTCGGCATTTTGTGTCGATAAAAATCGAAATGATGATGAAAATGTTAATCTTTTCATAGCATAAAATGAAGTCTTTTATTCCGCTTTATGTTTGCTTAGATCTTTTAAACTATTAAATGAATTTAAATACAGTTTGCAGCCAATAGATAGAATGATTAAAGTGGAAGATTTATGCGTAATGATCTATGCACCTTTGTGATTTATAAATTATTATCAGTCAATCAAAAACGAATTTATGCAGTATTGTCTACAACAAACAACAAAACTATACACCCACACACTATGCAGGCTATCGTCCAATCGACTTGTCAGTTCTATATCCTACTATTATATTATAAACATGAAAGTTCGTGACGATGGCTGGATGTATGGATGGATGTTTGTAACTCTTTCACGCAAAAACTATTGACCAGATTTCAATGAAATTTGGTATGGCAGTAGTTTAAGCTCTGGATTAAAACATAGGATACTTTTCCCTTGGATACAGCTGGTAAATATATAAACAGTAGACGTATAGACTTTTTATGTCTTTATGCATTTCTCCCTTTAGTTGGGGTACCTACGTGGAAAGATAAATGAAAACAGGAAATTTTAATAGATATATTTATTATTTATTAACAATTGGACATCATTTATTAGCTTACACATTACGACAACACCAAAAAGCTCTCAGATTGTCAGCATGGAGCTAAATATGTGAAGAAAACAGAGCACAGCAGTCCGTTTATGTGGGAGAGCCATACTTTGGCACGAACGGTCCAACTGGACCAGATAAATACCACGGCCTCCGGGTACTCAGGGAGTAGTTGCGGATTTTAAGACCGGGATCGTACTTGCGACTCCTCCTATTGCGAGTATGTATAGGTGGCGATAATCGCTCTCCATCTGACGATCAGTCTGCCCGTTTTCTGGTCAATTAAAAAAGTATCCTTGCAAAAGGCCACCTAATTCCCTGCAAAACCAAAAAGCAAAGTTAAATTTGAAAATTTGTGACATGTTTTTGTGATGATGTACAACCGTAACTCCATTATAATATACAGGAATTATTAATTAATAATTATAATTAATACAAAATACACCACACTATTTTATATTATATATTATCACTTAGTTTATATTTTAGATCTTACTAATTTGTATAATTGTATGGTTTTTGGTAAATATAAAGTAGGCAAAACATTTTTCTTTCAGATTAACATAATATTTTCTCTTTCGAAGGTTTATCGATATCCAAAACATCACTATGTAAATACTAACCTCTGAAATTTATACAAAATTTCTATTATATATTGTTGAAATCCGCATATAATGGACAATAAACACATTTATCTACAAGAATATAATAACTTCAGTGTAATTGCTTGTATTTATATAACCTGAAACAATTATCAACATACTGGTGAAAAGTTAACACTTCTTTACGATTTTCTTTCCTCGCAGAGTGTGATTTACAGCCCTCCACCAAACGGGCCATATTAACTTGAGCACAGCTTTGTTTTCTAATAAGACTTTTTAAGATAAACTGAGATTTTTACCAAATAACACACTATAAATTCATGATTTGCTTCTTCTTCTTCTTGTATCATAATGCACACGTAAACAAATGACATTAGCTGTCAGTGGCTAACTTCAGGCCACATTTACTGCTACTAATTCAAAATGTCACTTATTGTTAAAGCAATAAAGTCGTAATTCCAAAGTCTAAAATTGGACTCCAATTTGGACTCCAAATTGGAGCAACCTTCGAAAAAAACGTATAGACATAGAGATGGCTTTCTCTTTCACTCTTATTGGTTTTGCCTTTGATGTTTTGTGAGACAAATAGCTGCCTACGGCTTCGATTTTTGTTTTAGTTCTATGAAACTCCTATTTCTTTGGTTTAATCAATCGGCACGGTAAATATTACAATATAACGAAACATAAAGGAGAAATGTTTAATTGACAATCTGTCGACTTTTTACAATATCTCTAGTAATATTACAATCTATCGGTTTTTACAATGTTACGGTGACATATAATTATATCCCACCAAAAACATTTTCATGTAAAGTGATGCCAAGACGATACCATATAACTCACACTGTCAAAAAGCTATTAGATCTCATGTGAAACCAAGCTTCTGACTCTACCAAACTTCTAACTCTTCAAGCCTAACTCCACAAACTCTACACCTTAGTCAAAATATGTGGCCTGGCCATTTCGATACATTCGCTTAGGCGTAAGGTGAAAAATTTACGGACTGTTTTTCTGTTATATTATTCTTGTACGAAAGAAATGGCCAAGCCACATAATTTGACTAAAGTGTAGAGTTTGTCGAGTTAGGCTTGTAGAGTTAAGGCGTGTAGAGTTAGAAGTTTGGTAGAGTCAGAAGCTTGGTTTCACATGAGATCTAATAGCTTTTTGACAGTGTGAGTTATATGGTATCGTCTTGGCATCACTTTACATGAAAATGTTTTTGGTGGGATTTCACTTTTTTTTTAAAGACAATTTTTA
Organism: Glaucopsyche alexis; assembly: GCA_905404095.1. Classification (NCBI taxonomy): domain Eukaryota; kingdom Metazoa; phylum Arthropoda; class Insecta; order Lepidoptera; family Lycaenidae; genus Glaucopsyche; species Glaucopsyche alexis. Next base: position 3,775,595 of record FR990060.1, read on the forward strand.
GACCTCTAGAGTAAACATTTACATAGGTAAGTCTCTTACAAATTTTTATCCCCTAGTTTAAGGGGTTGGAGGATAAAAGTTCCAAGTTTGTCAATTTTTATGTTGGTTATGTGCTAAAACTAGCTTACATACCAAATTTCAGCTTTCTATGACATCCGGAAGTACCCTATAATTTTGTTGATCATCAGTGAGTCAGTGACGAAATCAGGGGTTTTTAAATATCAATAAAATCTAAATTATTAGACTGATATTATCAAAACTTTACATGTTTCATTAGTCCGCTACTGGGAACATATCCTGAAAATGTTGTGTATCTGGTATAATCCAAATCCAAGTTATGAGGGTTCAAAATATCGACGAAACGCTTCGAGAAAAGGTAGTATGGTAGTGCCCTTGCGCTTCGCTTAGCTCGTCTTGGCGGGGCACTACCATGCTCCCAGATAATAATACAATGGGCCTATTTTACCCATTTTTCTTCAAATTTATTCAAATTTTTATTTAGTGTTTTGCTTCTACAAATCTTAATCTTATTTACAATTTGTTTCCAGGTCGCGGCATGGGCATGAGAAAGTAAAGAAGTGAACCTGCAAAAGTCATGACGAGAACTAAGAATATTTTTGTACTGGGTAGAATTTGTTTTTTTTTTCGCTTATAGTTTAATATGGTGCTTATATATCTAGCGTTATGCTCGAGTCTTCTACTGATTTATTAAACTCAAAATGCAGTAATGTGCCAAATAGAACCATGCAAAATCATACGTTTGGCCAAGACACATATTCTCGAGTATAAAGACACTTGTTTTTATGACGAAATACGAACAGTATAATTAAGAACCTTAGGTATTTATTAACAGTCATATCAATGTGTTAAATTAAAGGATAGCATAGAATACTTTTTTATTAAAGAGACTACAAATGTTATAAGTTTTGTTGAAATAATATAAACAATTCGACAAGTCTGTGATATTTGATCTTATTACCACCTGAACTTAGTAAGTATTTTTATTACTTTATCTAAGTAAAAGTATAAATAAATATTATGTCCTTTTCTATAAAAAAAAATCTACTTTGTTTCGTTTTTTTACAACCTAAGTACATTGAATTAATGACAATTAAAGCAAGGGAAAATTGCATACCGTAATAGTTAACACCAACGAATTCAAAGTTATTTGCTATATTAAAATATTGTTTAAAGGCTTCCGAAAGTAGTACTTACTATGTTCTATAAAAAATTGATTATTATTATTTAATTTTACTGTTAATACTAACGGTTGCTAATGACCTTACAAGCGACCATAAATAAACATAAAAAATAACTATTTTCTAATTAAAAAAATTGGCTGTTTGTTTTAAATTAACAAATTGGATTGGATTCGTTGTGAGATAAAAATTACACTAAAGACTTTGAAGTTCGTGGTATACTTACTATAGAATTGTTCTTATAAGTTTAGTACTATTACTTTTGAATGATACCAAATTGTTGAGAATTGTTTTTTTTTTTTTGGAAATTCTGTAAACATTTTCTTCTTATTAACTTGGACATAATATTATGTCTCCATAGTCCAGTTGAATTATTTTACGTTATGTATAAAAATAGTTATAAGCTTAATATTATGCTAATTGCTTAGGGATAATAAATGAATGTTGTCCATATTGGAATTTTATTTTCATTGGCCCGCTGATAAAATTATAATAATAATTTGACGACATCTGTGGCTCAGTGGTTCAGCGCGTTGGTGCTCAAGCCGGGGGTCGCGAGTTCGAATCCTGCCGAAGGAACAAAGTTTTTCTGTGTTCCTGGGTCATGATGTGTATTAAATATGTGTATAATATAGTAAAAATCTTAAATATATGTATAGTATAAAAGTATTAAATATACTGGCACCTGTAACCTGTAACACAAGTTCTTCGGATACTTAGCACGGGGCAGTGGCGTGCGCTCCATAAAGGCAGAAATGCAGTGCTTTACTTACTTACCATTCACAGATATTTTAATAAAACGTTCGGACGTTTTATATGACTTTAATTAATAGTAAATAAATGAATAAACAAAATATAATAACTTAAAAACGCCTAATATTTTATAATAGCACCTATTTACAAGTACATTATGTTTGGCAGGCGTTTAGCGACATGTTGGTGATGCGACTCCTGCCTTGTCGTGTAGCAGTAGATTTGTTCGCATGTGTGTAGTAATTTTAGTGTCCGTACACAGTTCGCAAACGCACACACCTATGAATATCCCAAGGCGCGAGTCGTCCAACTCCTACGGCATGCTTATAGACTTCGGCGAAGTTCGGCAGTTGTCGGGACACGGAAGTAATCGGGTATATTCGTGGCACGGTGGCCTATAATGCGAGTAATTATAATTGACGTAAAATCTAATTACTCACTACGCACATGATGCGTTTTTGTTTTAGTAAGGTTTTATTTGTTTAAATATCAGATTCAAGGAAGCCATTTTTTCATGTGAAAACGCATTGTTATTTTTCGGTTGCCATTATATTTAATATTTATAGTTTTCTTAAAAGATTTTTCATTTTAACATTTGAAAGTGTGTACATTTAACAGTTTATTACTGAAGTTCTATAAAAATTGTAGGTAGTGATTTGCTTTTTAATTGATTTGAGTGATAATAAGTTCTCACAATTGTCATTCAGTAAAAAGATTCAAATTGTGTCTACTAAAGGTAGGTGTGTATCCGAGTTACAATAATTAAATCAGCAAAAAGGGAATGTAACTCAAAAGTTTCATGTTAAAAGTTATGAAGTTCTGTTAGTTCTGTTGGCATGGTTTCCGATTTAGAAATCCGTCGCTTGGCTGTGGCTATGCTAATTGCAGGGGGGTGAAACTCTCATACATGCACAAATTAACAGAGAACAGAGACATCTAAAAATGAATATCCGGTACTAACAGTTTGAAAGTTTTCGGATAGTCACAACAGATGCCACTAAGCGACTTCTACATCGCGCTATCGGTAACACAAGGCGTATACAGTATAAGGGCTCGCGAACATTTTACTATGCAGCAACCATATCCCACTATTAAAGAGGAACTTGGTCGTTGTTGTGTCTACGACATTCGATAAAACTTAATTTCTGTCCATAATTCAGTTCAATAAAAATTATCAGGCGGTACTACTTCCATCTAGCGGGTTTGATAGTAACTAAAACGGTACAACGCCATCTAAAAACGACATTCCGAAACTTTTGTAAGACTCAGTTTCAATTTTAGAGTTGCGCATCTATACTAATATATATCTGTATTATCTATGGCTAATTGCTAAAAATCTATAAAAGAAAAAGTTTTTGTGACCGACTACTCCGCCGCATACCCAGTGTCATAACCGTGTGCACGCCGCTGGCACGGGGCATAATTGACGTGGTGGGAAGCGTCCATAGATATTATTATATTATAATTACTAATAGGGTAATAAAATATCAATAATGTTCAAAATTTATTTAAAATAACAGGTACCTATGTTTATCCACATTTGCGGAATTCACATTCAATATTCAACAAACAATATTATACTAATAATAATTATAAATCTATATCAATAATAATTAATTATTACATGTAAATAGTAACCAAACAATATATTAATGGAATCCTCCAATACTCTAATTCGTCGTGATATTTTTAAGGCAGTGATATAATTTGTGGAATACATCATGCCTCTTATTTTCTGCGGGTAAAAGGCACTTTAAATTGAAACATATGACAATGATTTTCAAAACATAATGTAGCAATTATATTTTTCGCTGCTAACGTTACATGGTCCTGTTTAGGTAAGAATTTGAAATAATCCCACAAAGCATTAGTAAAGCCGCGATCAATAATAATCACTACCTTCACAAAACAGAAATAGGCGGGAAATTCAAAATAATATTATAAATTAAGAGTATTAAAACCATTATTACTAAGCTATTACATGCGGCAATATAAAAAATATATTTCATCAAAATAATCATAAGAAAATAATTGATAGATTCATTTTAAGAATAAGTAAAGTCCCGTCACCATAACATACACTAGTTTAAATGGCAGCAAGGTATGTAACTACTTAAGGAAAAGAAAAATAGTAGGGGAGGGCTCTAAAATAAATACTAGATTTTCAACACTAAATATACATACGATTTAAAGTAGGACAAGTAGGTTTCACGTGATTTGGGAAATCCCAGGACATTCCTAAAGTTAATATAATTAAAAAAAAATTGTATCAATGTGATAGATTTGTGTATGATACATAAATACATAAATTGACAACATATTTTTGTAGTTGTACATAATAATTGCCTATCAGGCTATAAGAATTTATAAGATAAGAGTAGAAACGTAAGATTTTTTTTTCAGTAAGATTTATGTTACATGATTGGAAATTGTTTGTGACAAATCATTGAAGTATCATATTATAATAAAATACATACACTATACAGGCTTGAAACTCGAAAGCTTTATAAACTTTACGAATTTTATAATATTAGAAGTAAGCAAATTGTATGAATCTTGCATAAAATTACCCAAGTGTATTAAAAGATTAGCCATTTTATTGTATCTATACTTTGAATTATTAAAATATTTTTTAGGTATTTACTTCATCAATGCATTGACAACGGCATTAGCGTTAAGAGCCTTCAAATCGGTGTAAGTCTGTCCGGTACCAACGAAGACTATCGGTTGTCCGGTGATGTACGTCATAGATATAGCAGCACCTACCTTATCGTCGATAGTATCGAACTTGGTGAGCACAATACCGTCTATAACGTGTGGGTTAGTCGACGAGCTATGGTCAGCTAGCGCCTGGTTGAACTTGACAAGTTGGTCGACAGCCTCGTTGCCCACTAAGGCCTCCCCGACGAACAGGACCAAGTCCGGCTCGTTGACTTTGATGAGTTTGGCCAGGGCTCGCATCAGTGGTTCGTTGTCCTGCATACGTCCCGCCGTGTCTATGAGCACCACGTCGATTTTAGAATCGGCTGCGTACTTGATAGCTTCCATCGCGATGCCGGCTGCATCTTTACCTGAAATAAGAATAGGCTATTCTAAATTTTTTTCAAATATATTTTAAAATGTTTGTATCGATTCGATAGTCAAATAGTATTTTTATTTCCTGAAAATAATATCTCTTTATGCAAATAAAACATGATTAAAATTTAAACGATAAATGTTTGCGCCAAAACGACAGCCACCATTATCGTGACGTCATACGAACAGAAACAAATAATTATCGTATGTGCGTGTGTAGTGCATGAACTTTTAGATTTAAAATTCGCTGTTCTTTATTCGATTTGATTATGTTCTTATGACGTCACTTACTAGCACAATATGGCGGCAGGCGTTTTCGGTCACGTGACATACAGTTAATAAAACTACAGTTTTGTTTTCGAAATTATAAATAAATTGCATATTTATATAACAAAATAGTATTGTATTCGTATTTCTTATGATAGAAACTATATAAATAACAAATTGATATCATTTGATTTTGGTAGATGAAACTAGCCTATTGTATTGCATAACTGAGTTCGTGAAAAGTCTATCGGTATCACAAAATAATAATACATCTCATTAGTCAATATTGTAAAGTAAACATATTCGTTCTAGTGCAGTGGTCCCCAACCTTTTTTTTACGTGGTAGAGCCATGCTTCGGCACGAATGGGCCGGCTCGACCGGAGAAATACCACGGGCTCACAGAAAACCGGCGTGAAACAGCATCTGCGCTGTGTTTCGCCGAGTGAGTGAGTTTACCGGAGGCCCAATCCCCTACCCTATTCCCTTCCCTACCCTCCCCTATTACCCTATTCCCTCTTAAAAGGCCGGCAACGCACTTGCAGCTCTTCTGATGCTGCGAGTGTCCATGGGCGACGGAAGTTGCTTTCCATCAGGTGACCCGTTTGCTCGTTTGCCCCCTTATTTCATAAAAAAAAAAAAAAAAAAAAAACGCGGGCCACAAACCCGTTGTACTCCTGGTGTCGCGGGCCGCAACCAAAATTTTTTAGGGGCAAAAAAATATGTTGTTTAAAAGAGATGTTTGATTTTGGGCCATTCTATGTACACCACATAGGTAAATAGGAAAAATATAAGGGAATTTCATAAAAATACAAAAAAAGTAATTTGAAGAAGGGTACGTGCGTACAAAAATGATTATTTGAAGAGTTTTTTAATGCGAGAACCCTATTTTAGGGCGGCATTGAAAGTTGTTTTGACTTGACTTTTGACGTAGTTGATAGTTTTAGGAAGAGACATCTTCTTGAGTGTCATACGTCTTTCTTTGTGAAAAGTCATGTTATTGTCGAAATGATATTCTTTGGTTAATTCTGATCTAATCCGCCATGTTTTATTTTACGTTGTGTTGCTCTCCTTGACGAATTTATTTTAAATGTGCATTGAAACGAAGTGAAATAAAATAAAATAAAATAATAGGAAACAGTTACCTACTATATTATGTAGCTATATTTACATATAGTGTACATAGGGCTGGCCCACGCCTCATACATTTCTAGAACATCTCTTTTAACGGTTTAATAATAGAATAACACAAGGTAGTTAAAAGAGTGAAACTAAACATTTAAGATGAGCTAACGACACAAACTAAAATAAAATAACAAATATGTATTATAATAATTATGTTCACTCAGTGAGATTTTTGGAATTGTGAAAGCTTTTTCACAACTTTATGTAACGGTTATAGATTTCACGCGGGCCGCAGATAAAGGCCCGGCGGGCCGCATGCGGCCCGCGGGCCGCGGGTTGGGGATAGCGGTTCTAGTGTAACAAACTTGTTATCTGTACTAATGTTATTGTATGGGACTGTATTTTTCCACTAGGTTTTCACCGCCGGCTCTGATCAGACTCGAAGATAGCAAGGTTACACCGATTCGGGCAGAGCTGGGGCGTATAAAAAATAACACTGATTTGAGGAGAACATTTTACACGATAAGCCGTTAGCTTACCTGGCTCAGGGCAATGCCGTATAGGGAGCACAAATGTACTCTTCTAATTTCCATATAAGCTATCTCTCTCTTATTTCTCTATACGGCTATTTTTCCATAATTTTCCCTAATTTCCCTTTATTTCCCCTGAGCCAGGATAAGTGAAACGCATAACGTGAAATTCTTTATTTACCATAAAACAATACATAATCACACAGTTTACATAGATACTTAATAACACATAAGTTAAAGTTACAAGTATAAGAAAACCATATATTTTTCACCATTATAATCTAATTTTCTCTAAAACCATTTACATTTCTATTTACCTAAATGTTATTTACTTTAGCCACTAATTTTTCCTATGTACAACACTAATTTTCCAAGCGAAATAAGCTACGGTTAAGAAATTATAAAGAAAATAAACTCGTGACTTTAAAACAATTATTTACCACTATTCTAATGAATTTAACACTTATGTACAACACTTATATTCACTATTTTCACTCTTAAGAGTTTATGTACTATTTACTCACAGTTTTTAGAAACGTTTTAAAGCACTGATAAGTGTTCATTGTTTTTAAATTCACTTTAAAACACAGGCGAGGCCGCTGTCCTTAACATCCTCCCCCCGGCGCAGTAGCCAGGTTCTACGCAGCCTCCTCTGGTGACCGCGGGCTCGCTGGACCCGCCGTGGACTGCTCCGCTGACTGCCAGCTGTCTGTGTCCGCCGCAAACTGCTCCGGTGACTGCGGGCTGACCGTGCCCGCTGCAACTGGCTGCGACCGCGAGCTGTCTGTGCTCGCTACAGCTCGTGATGGTGACTGCGAGCCGAGTGTGGCTCGCTCCGGCGACTGCGAGCTGTCTGTGGCTCGCTCAGGCGACTGCGAGCTGTCTGTAGCTCGCCCCGGCGACTGCGAGCTGTCTGTAGCTCGCTCAGGCGACTGCGAGCTGTCTGTGGCTCGCTCAGGCGACTGCGAGCTGTCTGTAGCTCGCCCCGGCGACCGCGAGCTGTCTGTAGCTCGCTCCGGCGCTCGTTCCGCGCCCGGCACCGCCCCCGGCTCCGGCTGCTCCGCCAGCGGTCGCGGTTGCGACTGCGGCGCCTCCTCCAGCACTGCCAATTTTGATGTGGGCCTGCGGAACACACCACTGCGCGTGCGAACGTCCGCACAACGCACCTGTCCGTCCGGGCCAGGGTAGACCCGGTGCACGACCCCGCGCGGCCACGTATTACGCGGCAGCGCCGGATCTACGACCACGACCAGGTCGCCCGGAACCAGGGCACGGCTGCTCTGCGGCGCCCCGTAGCGTGGCGTGAGCGTGGGGAGGTATTCCCTCACCCAGCGCCTCCAGAACTCGTCGGCAAGGGCTTGCGCGACTCTCCGAGTCTTCTTGTCCGCCGGCACACACGGTCCGACGTACGGCAGTCCGGTGGACGACCCCAGGAGGAAATGGTTCGGTGTGATTGCCTCCGGGTCGCTGGGGTCCACGGAAACGTGAACTAGCGGTCGTGCGTTCACGGAATACTCCGCCTCGGCCATCAGGGTCTGGAGTACCTCTTCTTTCGGCGACTTCTCGTTCAGCGTAGCGAGTAAGGCGGTTTTCACCGACCTCACCATCCGTTCCCAGGCACCTCCTTGACTCGGCGCCCCCGGCGGGGTGAATTTCCATTGCATGCGGTGCGTGAGGCCCAGCTGAGCCATAGCCGGTGCCCACTCGGCGTACGCCTGCCGCAGCTCGACGTCCGCGCCTCTGAAGTTTGTCCCGTTGTCGCTGTACATGACTGACGGCCATCCTCGCCGCGCAGCCATCCTTCTCATGGCCATTATTGCTGAGTCTGTCGACAGCGAGGCCACCAGCTCCAGGTGCACGGCCCGCGTCGTCAGACAGGTGAAGAGCGCTCCCCATCTCTTCTCGTGACGTCGGCCGATGGTGATCGTCATCGGGCCGAAACAGTCGAGACCACAGTACGAAAATGGTCTCTGGAACGCCCCCAGGCGCTCCGCCGGCAAGTCTCCAGTTTGTGGTGTTCTCGGGTGCGCCCGTCGTAGCCGACAAAACGCACACTTGGTCGTTATGCCGCGCACCGTCGGCCGCAGCTTCAGGATCCAAAACCTTTGCCTGAGGTCGTTCACGACCCTCTCACGGCTCCCGTGTCCTGCCCTGGCATGCTCCCGTGCCACCAGTAACTTCGTAAACGGATGTCTACCGTCCAGGATGATTGGATTCTTCATCTCCGCTGGAACCTGCGCTGCTTTGATTCTTCCGTCTAGTACGAGCAGCCCGTCTTTGTACACTGGGCTGAGCCGGTACAAGGGGCTCCACCTAGGCGCCGTCTTGCCACTTGTGATCTTTTCAATTTCTTGCGTGAAGCTGTCCCGTTGTGACCTCTGATACCACAACGTCTCGGCCCGCTCTAGGTGTCGTACCTCGAGGTTGGCTCGACGATCTCGGCACTTTTCTAAGAATAACAAAACCATCGCTGTGCATCTTATGAGGCGCTCGTAACTCGAAAAGCGCGTCACATCCGGTAGACAATCCAGCTCACTCGCCCTTGTGGTGTAAAAGGCGACGTGTTCTTCTTTATCCTCGACTTGGGCGGGACTCTCCGCGGGCCACTCGCTCATAGGCCTGCGCAGGAAGTCTGGCCCTTTAAACCATGGGTCCTCGTCGCTCCTCGGAACATAGCCCGTTCTCGTGGCTAGGTCCGCGACGTTGTTCTTAGTGCTCACCCACCTCCACTGGTGGACAGACGTCAACTTTAGCAGCTTCTCTACTGCCTTTCCACTTATTGCTGCGTCGTCATTTCTCAGGCTCCATCTCACCGGGGCAGCCTGCAGCTCCAATCTCGGTCTTGATTGCGCCTTCAGCGGCGACACCTTGGCCTTGGCAGCGGCCAACACGACTCGGACATCCCCATTTTCCTGTTCCAAACTGCAGCCCGCACGACTCCCCCCGTCGATCCTTGGGGTTATGACACCTCTCGCGTGCCACTGGAGTCCCGGTCCCATACTGCAATTTGTCTGACTCCCCCCGTTGTTACTCCGGGGTAATGTGACGCCCTCTTTGCGCCACTGGAGTCTCGTCCCGTCTAGACTCTCGCCCGTTCGTTCGTCCGGGTAGTCGACGGTCCATATGTGCAGGATATTCTCGTTCTCATCCTGTTTCGTCCTCAAGCGTCTCGGGATGCCGCCGTGAATCACCCAGCCGAGTTTGGTCTTTGAGGCCGCAGGCTGGTTCCTTTTCCCGATTCTCAGTTCTCTTGACACGATGAGCTGCCAGTTGTCCGTACCGATGAGAAGTTGGGGTTTCTCGTTCTCATAACACATCTCTTCATCCCTGAGATCGTGCAGGTGAGCGAGTTGCAGCAATGATTCCGGAACGGATTGAGTGAGCAAGTTCAATCCGCCCACCGTTCTCGCAGTGATGTCGTGCCTGGTACCGTCGTGACCCCGTACGCCCAGTTGTACGAGTCGGCTTTTTTCCTCATTCCTCTCGGCATTGATCCCGTGCATCCGCAGCACTTTCGACGGACCGTCTGCGCCGATAGCCTTCGCGACGTCTTCATCCAGCAGAGTCACTGTCGAGCCCTCGTCGAACAGCGCGAAGATGTCCGCTTCGCCCCGTGGACCTACGACTTGAACCCTTCTCATCTTGAGTTTTACCGCACGGTCGGACGTGACCGATGCGGTAATAACGGCGTCCTCAGCCTGTGGAGCGCCGCCGGACCTCTCCTCGTGCAGCAACGTGTGGTGCAGCCGCTTACAACCCTGTGCGCCGCACCGTTTCGCCTTACAGTTGAATCTTCTGTGTCGACTCGATATGCACAGGAAACACAGCCCCTCTTTCCTGACTGTGTCCCATCTCTTTGGTACGCTCATTTTCTTGAAGGTGGCGCAGCGAGGCAGAGCGTGATCATTGGCACATACCGGGCACTTCATTGCTTCCTCGCGTACCTTCTTGGGTTGGCTGTGGCTCGGCGAACCCCTGCCCTCATCTGTCACCGCGAAGACTGGCCTTCTTGCTCTGGTTTCACTCTTGTTCGGAGGTTGACGCGGTGTTTCTCTCTTCGATGTTGTGCTGAATCCGTAGCGCAGTGCCCTGTCCGCTTCCCTCATTAAGAATTCAGAGAGAAGGACGACATCGGGCTCGTTCCTGAAGCGCGACGTCTCTTCTGCGTAGTCGTACCACTTGCTTTTCTCGTAGGGACTGAGTTTCTCTAGAATGTCTCTCGTGAGCAACGGGTTGAAAAGGTACCCGTGCTTCAGCCTCTTCAGGATAGCCACCATGTTCTGAATCTTTACGGCGAATTGGTTGAGTTCCGCCGCCGAACCTCCGAGCCTCGGTAGCCTCTTCAGGTCTTCCATCATGCGGTCCACCATAACTTCTGGGCGTCCGAAGCATTGTTCTAGAGTCTTCATGATTTGTTCGGGCGGCGTAGCGACGCTCAGCAGTGGTGCCACGGCTTCCCTGGCTTCTCCCCGTAAGCAGTTCCTCAGCCGAGCTAAATTCTCGATCGGTTTCAGCTTGTAGAATGCAGTGGTGTCTTCCATGGCTGCTTTGAAGGACAACCATTCGGTGGGAGCCCCTGAGAATGTAGGCAGCTCCGTTGTGTGGCGCGTCTGGCGTTGATTCAGCAGCTTGTCTAACGTTTCAGCGAGATGTTCCACTCCGTTGGCCCTAGACGTGGGCGGTGTGGGTGAGCGTGGGCGGCGCTGTTCCGGCCACTCAAATCTCGTCCTTTGGCCTTCGCGTCTTCCTCCCGTTGGTGGCATGTCTTCTGGCTTCGGCGTCTCTCTCTCCTCTAACACGACCGGCTCTTGTCTAGCCTCTTCATGGTCGGGTCCTTGTTCGCTTAGCCAGGCTCGTACACGTTGCTCCACCTGTTCAGACGGCTCGTCGTCATCGGGGCTGCTTCCATCCTCTGCAGCGGCGACGTCGGCGACGAGTTTCTTCTTGATAAGTTCTGCTTCTATTTGCAGTTCCTTTTTACGGAGAGCGGAAAGCTTCTCTTCCGCCTCATATTGTATGCGTGCGACGACACTCGCTGTCGATCGACGCGACCTAATTGAAATAGCCTTCTTCCTGGCTAGTGTTTGCACTTCCGGAGCTACAGGTGCCTTGCTAGTACCTGGTCTCGGTTTTAAAATTGTTTGAAGCAGATCTGCCCTTCCCTCGGTCGGCGGCGGCTGGCTCGTGGCGGCAGCAGACGGCGATCGTGGCGGATCTGGAAATCTTCGCGGTTGTTGTTGTTGTGGTTGGTTCTCCTCGGCCCCGCTCTGACTCCTTGTGATGACCATAGTTTAAGTTAAATGTTACGTTAAGTTAAATCCTCAAATCAAAAATTAATCTTCAAATATTCGTCTTCAAACTCCAAAAATCTTCAGAGTCTTCACGACTCTTCAAGAATCTTCGGTAGGTTTTTCAGGCGAAAAATCTGCGAATCCTTGCTTCCCTCTTCCTTGGTGTTGTCTTGTATCTTCGAGTCCAATCTTCTAATCTGAGTCCGTCGATCCCCGGTGTTGAATTCCTTTCTTCCAAAATTCTATGTTCGGCTTGATAAATTTTCTTCAAAAAATTTTCTATGTCCTTGGCTCGATGAAATTATTCTATGTCCAGTGTTCAGTAAATTTTTCTAAGTCCAGTCTTCAATAAATTTTTCTATCTCCTTGGCTCAGTAAAATTTTTCTATGTCCGATGTTCAGTAAATTTTTCTATGTTCCGTCATCAATAAATTCTTCTAAGTGTCGTCTTGATTGTTTTCAACTGGTATTGGACTTCGAAAATTTCTTCAATCTTGTATCTCGGATCACACGCGACTAACTCACTAACTTGCAATCCGGATCGCAAGGACCACGCACTACTGTATGGGACTGTATTTTTCCACTAGGTTTTCACCGCCGGCTCTGATCAGACTCGAAGATAGCAAGGTTACACCGATTCGGGCAGAGCTGGGGCGTATAAAAAATAACACTGATTTGAGGAGAACATTTTACACGATAAGCCGTTAGCTTACCTGGCTCAGGGCAATGCCGTATAGGGAGCACAAATGTACTCTTCTAATTTCCATATAAGCTATCTCTCTCTTATTTCTCTATACGGCTATTTTTCCATAATTTTCCCTAATTTCCCTTTATTTCCCCTGAGCCAGGATAAGTGAAACGCATAACGTGAAATTCTTTATTTACCATAAAACAATACATAATCACACAGTTTACATAGATACTTAATAACACATAAGTTAAAGTTACAAGTATAAGAAAACCATATATTTTTCACCATTATAATCTAATTTTCTCTAAAACCATTTACATTTCTATTTACCTAAATGTTATTTACTTTAGCCACTAATTTTTCCTATGTACAACACTAATTTTCCAAGCGAAATAAGCTACGGTTAAGAAATTATAAAGAAAATAAACTCGTGACTTTAAAACAATTATTTACCACTATTCTAATGAATTTAACACTTATGTACAACACTTATATTCACTATTTTCACTCTTAAGAGTTTATGTACTATTTACTCACAGTTTTTAGAAACGTTTTAAAGCACTGATAAGTGTTCATTGTTTTTAAATTCACTTTAAAACACAGGCGAGGCCGCTGTCCTTAACAGTTATAAAGAAGAAAGACTTGTTTGCTGGTCCGATTTTAACGAAAGGCACAGGCATAGAGTGGACCACAGGAAAGGATATAAGGCTACTTTTTATTGCAGAAAAATGCACGATTCCTACGCGATTTCTGTGCATCAGTATTAAGTCGCAGGCAATATCTAGTAAGCTGCACGTGTACGTACCGTAGCCGCGCTCGTACAGGTGCACCATGGTGCGGTTGTGCGCGGCGGGCGGGTGCAGCGCGAGCAGGCGCCGCACGTGCGTGCGCAGCTGCTCCACGGCGCCGGCGCGGAACGTGTCGCACGCCGCAATGAGGACGGACAGATTGTTCTCGGTCAGCTATATATAGTGAGCTCCACGTGCACGTACCGTAGCCGCGCTCGTACAGGTGCACCATGGTGCGGTTGTGCGCGGCGGGCGGGTGCAGCGCGAGCAGGCGCCGCACGTGCGTGCGCAGCTGCTCCACGGCGCCGGCGCGGAACGTGTCGCACGCCGCAATGAGGACGGACAGATTGTTCTCGGTCAGCTATATATAGTGAGCTCCACGTGCACGTACCGTAGCCGCGCTCGTACAGGTGCACCATGGTGCGGTTGTGCGCGGCGGGCGGGTGCAGCGCGAGCAGGCGCCGCACGTGCGTGCGCAGCTGCTCCACGGCGCCGGCGCGGAACGTGTCGCACGCCGCAATGAGGACGGACAGATTGTTCTCGGTCAGCTATATATAGTGAGCTCCACGTGCACGTACCGTAGCCGCGCTCGTACAGGTGCACCATGGTGCGGTTGTGCGCGGCGGGCGGGTGCAGCGCGAGCAGGCGCCGCACGTGCGTGCGCAGCTGCTCCACGGCGCCGGCGCGGAACGTGTCGCACGCCGCAATGAGGACGGACAGATTGTTCTCGGTCAGCTATATATAGTGAGCTCCACGTGCACGTACCGTAGCCGCGCTCGTACAGGTGCACCATGGTGCGGTTGTGCGCGGCGGGCGGGTGCAGCGCGAGCAGGCGCCGCACGTGCGTGCGCAGCTGCTCCACGGCGCCGGCGCGGAACGTGTCGCACGCCGCAATGAGGACGGACAGATTGTTTTCGATCAGCCAGAAGCAGATTTTCGCTAGGTTCGTGGATTTGCCGACTCCGTTGACCTGAAAATTACAAGTTTATCAGCTTTTTTCCTTGTCATTTTTGGTTCACTGATGTCTTACTCATAAGTCATATGTCTACGCGAATATTATATATTGCAAATTTTCAGTAAATAGTAGCGTAATATTTGAAAACAGGCTATGAACTCTCTATATACAAAGTTTTGTACAAATTGGCCAAGCCCATTTAAATATAGATAGTGCGTGCAAAGTTTAAACTTACAAACGACAAATACACAAATCATCGTTTTATTTTTATTCGGCTAACAGTTGCATTGATATATTAAATAGATTGTGAATTGTGATACAGTATACATAATGACTGATCATAACATGTAGACTGCATTTGTGCCAGTCCCTCTCTTGATAAGTTAAACTTACCCCACAGAAAGACATGACGTAGGGACGTCCCTGCTCTTTAGCATGTAGACAGTCCCGCAATATGTCGACACGGCGCTTGGGCGACAATATCTGCACCAGGGACTCGGTGAGCGTGGCGCGGATCGTTTTCGCCACGCTGTCAAAAGTGCCGAGTACCTGCGGATGGAAAACAAATATTTTTATCATAATCATTTGCGATCTTTAGAACTGCTAGAGCACCGGTCTCTTCTTAAATCTATACTATCTGAAGAGTTTGTTTGTTTGAACGCGCTAATCTCAGGAACTACTGGTTCGAACTGAAAGATTATTTTTTGTTGGATAGTCATTTATAAAGGAAGGCTTTAGGCTATATAGCATCACTCTGCGACCAATAGGAGCGAAGCATCAGTGAAAAATGTTGCAAAAACGGGGAAATTATTCATATTTGAGGGCTTCCGTTGTTTGTTTGAACGCGCTGATCTCAGTAACTGCTAAATATAATTTAAAAATTATTTTTGTGTTGGATAGTCCATTTGTAGAGGAAGGCTTTAAGATATATAACATTACGCTGCGAGTTGCGACCAATAGGAGCGAAGCATCGGTGAAAAATGTTGCAAAAACGGGGAAAATTATTCATATTTGAGGGCTTCCGTTGCGTGCGTTGCGTAAACGGTTCAAGTTACCCAAAAAATATGTATGAAAGAATTGTTTCTCTTTAAATGATCTAAAAAAATGTCCGCAATAGGTGCTGTACTGCACTGGCGATTCACTAGGACTTTGACTAGACTTTGGACTTGACGATTTTAAATAACGGCACTGAAAACTGCAACGAAACTATTTCCTATCCCTGCCTTTTTAATTTGACACTAGCATTAATGGTCTTATGCTATACCGCCAAAATTAAAAAAAATTACCTTCCCCTCCAACTTGACAGCGACAGAATCACAGAGCTTGTTGGCGATGTCGGCGGCCACGTTCTTGCCGATCAGGTGATCGCGCAGCTTGTCTAGTACGGGACGCATCGTTTCCTCAGACAGAGCTTTCGAGCCCACTAAACCTGAAAAGGAAATTATATATTACATTTAAATTACTTGTCTATATAATAGGTATCTTTAAATAAAGGTTTGATACGTGATTATTTAATTAAGTGTATCACTTTCGAGTCATCAAGGCCGAGTTTTAAGGTAACGTTCACGCGACAGTTAGCGAGATTCGAAATTTTTGGGAAATTTGAACGCGTGTAAAGTCATAACTACTTAATATTTTTGAATGAAACGAAAACTACTGTGTTTGTACACATAATAGGTTTACCCCCTTACTAATAAACGCTGTATAAGCTTTGAATAGTTACACAGTGTTTTGTTCACATCATACATATGACATGTTTAATTCGATAGAAAGAGACAAAACACTGTGTAACTATTCAAAGCTTATACAGCGTTTATTAGTAAGGGGGTTACTGTAATGTAGTTTCAAGTGATTTTACATACCTAGTAACATTCATCATTGTATTGAATATATATTATATGAGAATACTCTACTAGCTTATGAGTTAGATGAATGTTAAGTAAAGCTAGCCTTCCGATCGATGCGACCGCCGCAACAAATCAGCCAATCAGGTTCTCTGGCTCCGCTCACCGGTCGCACCACACGGGTCGCGGGGGATTGTTTAGTGCTCCATATAAATTCATACTAAGCAGACGCTCCACGACTCTAATTCGGTCTCGAGTGGCGCGTCGCGTGCATCGGAAGGCTACCTTAATATGTACGTACATACATACATATTAATCACGCCTCTTTCCCGTAGAGGTAGGCAGAGAACATTTCTTTTCATTTCTCATACTCGGAAAGTAGTGTTGTTTTGATCTGATTATTGGGTGGAAAATGCTGCTTTCCTTTTATAGGGAGGGAAAAACTCATACAAATTCATTCCGGCCCGTGGGTCTACAAAACTTCAAAAATAGAACTGCTGTCAGCTGTGAAGAAGACATGACTTTCTAAACAGCCCGTGTGAATTTAGCGCAAACTTCTTTGAGCGGAATAAGCCGCGATCGCGAGTGCCGCGACAATTACGCGGCGAGCGGTAAGTTCCATATTTAAAATTTAAAAAGTCAACACAAATTGGCGGGATACTAAAATCTGTTATGTTTGTATCTGTGACGGACTTTTGCGCTAAGATTTGAATTGAATTTAGTTTTATTTTCCACATATTCTATATGAAAAGTAGAGTGTATGCCACGGGTAAAAGAATGAAATCCTACTCGGACTACAGCCGCCCTCGCTGCGCTGTCTAACTACCTCGGGAATTGATTCTTTTCAACCCTAGGCTAACAATCTACTATTCCACTTGCTACCGTCCTTACATACTTGTATTGCTTCGTCCACTTTCATTCTTACCATTCATTCCTCCTCATACATTCAACGTAGCGAAGCAGCTCTCCATGGTCCGCTATTCGCCTCCGCGAGAAACGAAACGTTTTGGATAATTCAATTATTTTTATGATTATCCATTGCGTTCCCACGGATTGGTGGAGAGGGTAGGAATAGGGAAAGGGAAAGATAGGTGGTGTGGAAAGGAAAATTGGTAAGTTAGAGTGGGAAATAGGAAATGTAGGATATTACCGCCCAGGAGGGCAAGGGATAGGACAGTAATAGCTAGGGAAGCCGGGGTCGCATACCCGTATACTATACCACAACTACCGGACAGGTAAGTTGGTATGACTTATGAGTATCCCATGACAGAAGAATATGTAAGTAGGTAGAAAAAATATAAAACTGACCCTTAAATATCCCGAACATGCCACCACTCTTCTTTGGGCTGGGTCTGTCCTCCACCTCTTCCTCGCTGCTGCTGTCCGACTCTACCTCCAAATCGCGGATAGCGCCCGCCATTTGACCAACGATCTGATGAACAAATTCATTTGATAATTCTTAAAAAGTTTAACGAGATGGAAAGGTAAATGTGAAGAGCTTCCGGGGAATTTATTCAAAAGAGTTTATTGGTGAAATTATAGGTTTTAAAAACATTTTGTAAACACTAAAAAAAGTTTTAAGCTTCATAAAAATTTAAGTATATTAATGAAAGAAAAAGAAAAAACTATGCTTTAGTGTTCCGTACGCAAAGGGTAAAACGGGATCCTATTACGAAGACTCCGCTGTCCGTCCGTCCGTCTGTCACCGGGCTGTATCTCATGAACCGTGACTGATAAACAGATCTGTTGCCGCTACAACAGCAGATACTAAAAAGCACTATAAAAATTCTTTAATTTTGGCCGGTTTTTTTTTAATAAGTGGAAAAATCGTCAAATAAAACTCACCTGCGTGTCCTGTACGATCTCGCCGTCCCCCTCCTTGTCCGTGCTGAAGTCCAACGAGGGCAGGTCCCGGTTGTTGCCGCCGAGCTCCCACACGCGGGGCTTCTTGACGCGCTCCGTAGTTTTGGGGCTTTTAGGGGACTTCCTAGAAGACAATTAATGTTATTAGTAACTAACTGTTGCCCGAGGCTCCGCCCGCGTAATTATAGTGTCTCTCGGGAACACTACGTTTTCGGGATAAAAAGTAGCCTATGTTTTAATTCAGGGCCTTAACTACTACCATACCAAATTTCATCGAAATCCGTTTAGTAGTTTTTGCGTGAAAGAGAAACAAACATCCATCCTCACAAACTTCCACATTTATAATATTACTAGCTGTCCCCGCGGCTTCTCCCGCGTAAAAATACTATCGAGTATCCCGCGGGAATACTATAATTTTCCGTGATAAAAAAGTAGCCTATGTTTTAATCCAGAGCCTAAACTACTACCATACCAAATTTCATCAAAATCCGTTCAGTAGTTTTTGCGTGAAAGGGAAACAAACATCCATCCATACCTCCTCACAAACTTTCACATTTATAATATTAGTAGGATTAGTAGCATAGGATGCTCACAAACTCATCTTCATTACGTGCGTGCATGTAATGAAAAAATGTCTGTTACGTACTTTGCCTCCAGATGGCGCCTCACGTCGCTCGCATGTTAAATATACCCATTTAATACTTTAAATTTATAGGAACGACATATAATTTTTATAACGATATTATAAATTAACAAAAACAACAAAGAACAAGATAATGTCATGTCATGACACAATAGGCTATGTCCTGAACAAATCATGTGTACCTACTGGTCACTCTACAAATATTTGTAATCATTTAATATTATTTTTGTATATTCTATCTTTATTATTACATAATATTGTATTTATTCTACACACTGTACATTGACGGAATACAATCACAATATTAAGTAGCGGCGCTAGGCGTCGGCGGCAGCCTCGCGCCTGAGGGGGCCTCGCAAATAAGTTTTACAAGTTACCTATTTATTTTCGTTTCGCCAATCATCCTGACCCTGAATAATTTCGGAAAAAAAAGCTAAGCAGATGATAATGACTTTAATTATTTTCGAACACGTGCGTGATGAAAGTGAGTAGTACTTTACGTGTATTCAGAATCATCCAATACATTTTAGAAAATAATTTAGAAAAAGTATATCCAAATGTTTACATTACAATTTACAATCATTCATGCTCACAGTTTCGATCAGTACAGCTTCCGCTGAGAGAAGGTTCTCAAAGTTGAAATTGACCTATTTGAGAAACACAATGAGCCATGACAGAGTCAATCGAAGCTGAAATAGCGGCTAGTCTTAGCTACGACACAATCCTAAAAAATTCAGTGAGGCTAGAAGCCGAAAATTTCGACTATTTTAATTTCCGTGTGTAACAATAATTTTTGTCATCATTTGATTATCAACAATAAAACTCGTTTACACATACATTATTTTATAATTTGGCTCACTTAATTTAACTCAACGGGTTTTTTTGACTGCGAAGTAAAAGAGGCCTCGCGAACTTGATGTCGCCGACGTCTAACGCCGCCACTGACAATATTAATAAAAAAAATTACTATCAGACAATCTAATCCTTAGGCAGGCAGTGTTATCTTAATTTGTATTATAATGATGGCATACAGTCACAATACATACTGACTCATCTATCAACGCACAGCCGAAACTACTAAACAGATTTTGCTGAAATTTGGCATACAGATAGTTGTAGTGATGTAGGCATCCGCTAAGAAAGGATTTTTGAAAATTCGACCCTAAGGTGGTGAAAAAGTGGTTCAAATTATGTATGGAAACCGAACTCTACGCGGACGAAGTCGCAGGCAAAAGCTAGTTAATAACATAATATGAATAAATTATAACAACAGTCAATAAACAAAGTTATGAATTAGAATCCCTGATAGTACACAAACAAAATTTATATAATGTGAAAGTTGAATTAAACATCTCTACACAAAGGGAGCTTTTTAATTAACTTACTTAACTTCTTTTCTTGTTTTAGCCAACTTTTGTGCTAGTTTAGCCCTGTTTGCAGCAATAACTTCGTCCTCCATGTCAGAACCGCCTTCAGTAGTGCCATTAGTGATTGACTTATTTTCCACAATTTTCACTGAAGAGCACACACAGTGTTAATATATTATACTTTATTATTATTGAAAATTTATTGTAAAAGCTAAATTTGATAATTAAAATATTGTCTTTAATTTTTTTTAGATAAATTATTATTATTTAAAATGAAACATACCAGATTTTTTAGATTTCTCGTCTCCTTTACGCTCAATCATGGACGCAACAGTTTTCTTAGACTTTTGTGAATCCTCAAATGTTCTCATTTGTTTTGGTAGTTTCTCTTGTGACTTAGCTGTAATGCAAATATTTATTTTATTTATTAGCACAATATTTTAGCCACAATACTTTGACCTATGGACTTTTATACCAAGAATGGGTTGAGACTGAATAAATAAAAACAATTTTAGCAGTAGATAATCATGTACAGCCCCGGATCTATGGAGGGTAACTGGGGGCACGTGCCCTGCATGGGGGCGCCAAATCGGGCAAATCCTTGAGACAAGAATCCGAAATATCGAACAAATATCAAATATGAAGCCTCTTTTCCTAAAATCTTATAGTTTTTATCAAGTAAGTAATGGAATCATAATATTATTATGTTTGAAAATCGAACTTTTTTATTTCCATACACCCAGTTAGTTTTTGAATACATACTAAGTGATTTATGAACATATCTTATCAGATCAAGTAAATTTATTTTTGAAGGCAAAAGAAATTATTGCCTCTCGATTAAAGTATTATATAAACAAGAATTTATTTTATTTTTCCATTTTTGTATTTTGGTTTATTTGCTTTAGTACTTCATACAATTGCACCAATATTACTCAATCTTTTGAGACAGATAAGGTTAATGAATTATTACATAATAGTACAAATACATACCCCACTGTTCACATTGTTTCAAAATACTATCGAAAGTTGTTTTGAAATCAAAGTCTATGTTATGCCGTCCGCTAGTGAGTTCATTTTTGTATTTGTCTCTGAATTCCAAATGGACATCATTTAGAAACTTATCTATGTATGATAATTGTAGGATGCGTTGATACGCCACAACATACACAAGTTCGAACTCATTGTCCAACTTGTATTGGAGACTCAACGCATTATGGTTGTACGTACTATTACCAGAACGCTCCTGAAATAAGTTTTAAATTAGAAAATTTAGTTTGTTTTGCATATCATGATGAATTGATAACAATAATCTTAAAGAATGATAATGTTCTCAGGTATTTTGTTTACAATTTAAGTAGCACTACAAATCTTATTAGACATAGAAACTTATTCGTTATTTTAGCCTTGATTTAGCCCTGTTCCGGGTTTTTTAAAAGCTAGTCATAAAAGACCATGCAAGTTATGTGGTAGTACAAGTAAAGATGAAGGTTAGCCTGTTTATAAAATAGGTCGCTAATTTCAACATACAATGGATAAGTTGTGAGCCAATGACTTTGAACTACAGTAATACAATTTAGTCACAAGTACACGTCTATCATTTCTGAATTTTGAGTAGTAATGAACCGTGGAACTTACTTGTAATATTACATTTCGGATTAGAGCGTTCACCGACGGCGAAAAAATATCGCTCGTACTTTGAAAACACCACAGGACAATCCCTCCTTTGCTGAAGATGCTAAATAAGTCCAACATTTTGTTAAATTATGTTAAAAATATGTTCTATTCCACCGTAAGCAGCTGTTTCGTACTACGTGATATTGTTGCATGACAGAAAATTCATTTTTTTGACAGAAACTTGACAACTCAGTACCTACCGACCGCTCATGTGTCAATTACGTTCAGAAACAGAAACAATAATCTACACTAATATTTTATAATATTAGTGTAGATTCCTCTTTATAGAGGAAAACTTTGTTTGTATGTTTGTTTGTTTGTTTGTTTGTTTGTTTGTAATGAATAGGCTCAAAAATTACTGGACCGATTTCAAAAATTCTTTCACCATTCGAAAGCTACATTATCCACGAGTAACATAGGCTATATTTTATTTTGGAAAAAAATAGAGTTCCGTAAAATATTTGGGTTTTTCGGACACAAGGTGTAAAAAATCAACCAGAAAAGTTACTTATTTTGCGTACGCTGCCTAAACTATAAAAGATAGAACCATAAAATGTTCTAATTAATTGTAGATCTTATAAATATCTATGTCCAGTGAGGCACAACAACCATTATTTTATTTAGAAATCTTGATTTTTTTTTGGACTACATTTAAACGCGTTTATTTTACTCATGCTATTAATCCTTATCAAAATAAATTATTTCATCACTAAGTACAGTTTATGTAGATAATATTTGGTCTTTGAATGATTGAAATTGGACGTGTGGTTTTGAAGTTATGGCGAAATTAAAATATTACGAGTTTTGCTGCACGGCCCGTTGCGAAGTGGGCGTCACCAATGCAGGGGTGCGCGTGCGGGGGAGTTTAGATCTATGGTATTTCATACGATAAAAGGATAGGTACCTATATTAATTTGTTTCTCTTTGTTTTGACTAGATTTCGCCCGTTTTGTTAGAGGTTCAAAGACATTATTTAGTATTAGTATCAGTATTGTACCCGTGCGAAGCTGGGGCGGGTCGCTAGTATATAATATAATGGGAATAAAAAAAAATTAAGTCCATTTTTAGTACGCAATGTGTTTAATGCTGAAAAACTACTGTTGGTACTTTATGTACGTATAATAAATTATTTTACAATTTTAAAGTTTTAAAGTTACAATAGTCTTTTTTTATCAAAATAAAGTTAAACAATTTTTGTCTCGTCGAAAAATCGATGACGAATCATGAACCAAAGACAATATTGTTTATGTCATAGCTCATATTTTTTATCTACAATTTGATACAACAAAATTGTCAATTCATCGTAAAAGAAATTTGGTGAATCGAAATTGTGAATCGCATAAATTCAACAAAGAAATCTTAGTATATTGTGAGAAAGTATCGAAAATAAACGAAAATGAATATCACTTCAGCCGCGGGGATCATATCCCTGCTAGACGAACCGATACACGAAGTGAAAGAATTTGCTTTGAAGAGATTAGACAACATCGTCGATGAGTTTTGGCCGGAGATATCAGAATCCATTGAAAAGATTGAGATTCTACACGAAGACAAAGTGTTTTCACAGCATCAGCTAGCTGCTTTAGTCGCGAGTAAGGTTTACTATCATCTTGGTGCGTTTGAAGATTCCCTGACCTACGCTTTAGGAGCTGGAGACCTCTTCGATGTCAATGCGCGGAACGAATATGTTGACACAACGATTGCTAAGGCGATCGACTTCTACACTCAAAAACGAAAGGTATTGTTCGTGGATCAAACTGCGGAGGCAGTCGACCCTCGGTTGGAGGCCATCGTCAACCGGATGTTCCAGAGGTGCTTGGAAGATGGCCAGTACAGACAAGCTCTAGGGTTAGCGCTGGAGACGAGGAGGATGGACATATTTGAGGAAGTCATCATGAAATCTGATGATATACCTGGTAAGCCTTGTTTGTTGCTGTTTGAAAAATGAAATGGTTAAAAGTTAACGGTATTGAAATTTAAAACTTACACTAACAAATTATGTAATTCACTTACAACACCTTTTATGGTAAATATTTACAAGTGGGGCTCCACCTTGAAACGACTGCAAATTTTTTTTTATTGCATATTTTCATTATAAAACAGTCTGTTATGCAATATTAAGGTGGCGGAAGACAAAAAAATTATTATAAAAAACATGTCAACCTCAAAAATACCCAGCGTAAAATAATGTTTGTGTAGTTTTGGGTTAGGTGAGGTTAGAACTTTTTTATCACGTTAAAAACATCTTCGGAGCGGTAACACGGCCTCACAAAAACCCAGAGTGAAATAATGTTTGTGTAGTTTTGGGTTAGGTTAGAACTTTTTTATCTTGTTCAAAACGTCTTCGGAGTGGTAACACGGCCTCACAAAAACCTGGCGTGAAATAATGTTTATGTAGTTTTGGTTTAAGTTAGAACTTTTCTATCTTGTTCAATTGTTGTTGACTGTTGTGAACAATTACCCCTTTTATTTGCAATAAAATAAAAAAATACAATATTTTCAAAATAAATAGAAATTAACCCAATGCTTCATGCACAATAATTAGTCCAGATGATCAGGTCTCTTCTGTACAATCAGGTCTTCAAGATTTATTACAAACAAAAATGGTCTAATATTATATATTTTTTATTTCAGGAATGCTTCAGTATGCCTTTACAGTGGCTATGAGTCTTCTTCAAAACAAAGGCTTCCGCACCACAGTTCTGAGGACCTTAGTGAACCTGTACAGAGGATTAAATGTCCCAGACTATGTCAACATGTGCCAGTGTCTAATTTTCCTGGATGATGCATTGTCCGTAGCAGAAATTCTCGATAAATTGACACATGGACCCCAAGAATCAGTTCTCATGGCTTATCAAATTGCATTTGATTTGTATGACTCAGCTACACAACAGTTCCTAGGCAGAGTGTTACAAGCTCTGAGGATTACTGCACCAATACCTAGTGCTTTAGGTGGTAAGCCCCAACCACAGGGAGGGCCTTTTCCTGAATCTACAATGGAAGTAGATCAGGCAGCAACAGAAGAGACCAAAAAACCAGAAAGAGATATAGAAAGCTTGAATGCTGATGAAAAAGAGCACCAGAGAAGAGTAGAGAAACTAATATCTATACTGGGTGGTGATGTTTCCATTGGATTACAGTTACAATTCTTAATTAGGTCAAATCATGCAGATATGCTAATTTTAAAGAACACAAAAGATGCCATAAGGGTGTCAATTTGCCATACAGCCACAGTTATTGCTAATGCATTCATGCATGCCGGAACAACCAGTGACACGTTTCTGAGAGACAACCTGGAGTGGCTGGCGAGAGCTACAAACTGGGCCAAATTAACGGTTACAGCATCACTTGGAGTTATCCACAGAGGACATGAGAATGAATCTTTAGCACTTATGCAGTCGTATCTACCTAAAGAAGCAGGTCCATCTTCAGGCTATTCGGAGGGTGGTGGTCTTTATGCTTTAGGTTTGATTCATGCCAACCATGGAGCCAATATCATTGACTATCTTTTAACTCAACTAAAAGATGCACAAAATGAAATGGTTCGCCATGGTGGATGCCTTGGTCTAGGTCTAGCGGCGATGGGAACACACAGACAAGATGTTTATGAACAACTGAAGTTTAATTTATACCAAGATGATGCTGTAACTGGTGAAGCTGCTGGCATTGCAATGGGTATGGTGATGCTGGGATCATGTCATGCAGCAGCTATTGAAGATATGGTAGCATACGCCCAAGAGACTCAGCATGAGAAAATTTTGAGAGGCTTAGCTGTTGGAATAGCATTTACAATGTATGGGCGTTTAGAAGAAGCTGATGCTTTAGTCCAGCAGTTGTTAAGAGATAAAGATCCATTACTAAGAAGAGCTGGTTGCTATACTATTGCAACAGCATACTGTGGTACAGGGAACAATGACTCAATTCGTACCTTATTGCATGTTGCTGTGTCGGATGTGAATGATGATGTCCGTCGTGCCGCCGTCACTGCGCTCGGCTTTTTGCTGTTCAGAACACCAGAACAATGTCCATCAGTGGTGTCTCTGTTAGCAGAGTCCTATAATCCACATGTCCGTTATGGAGCTGCCATGGCTTTAGGTATTGCCTGTGCTGGCACTGGCAACCGTGAAGCAATTGGTCTTTTGGAGCCAATGGTTAAATTCGATCCTGTCAATTTCGTAAGACAAGGTGCTCTTATTGCTTCAGCAATGATACTAATCCAGCAGACAGAGGTGCTTTGCCCGAAAGTTACCTACTTCCGACAGCTTTATGCCCAAGTGATTTCAAATAAACATGAGGACGTCATGGCGAAATTTGGCGCCATTCTCGCCCAGGGTATCATAGATGCCGGCGGTCGTAATGTAACAGTATCACTACAAAACAGAACCGGTCACATGAACATGTTGGCAGTTGTGGGAATGTTAGTTTTCACTCAATATTGGTATTGGTTTCCTCTCGCCCACTGCCTTTCACTCGCTTTTACTCCCACCTGCCTAATAGCACTCAACTCAGACTTAAAAATGCCTCTGCTGGACTTCAAGTCCAACTCAAAGCCTTCACTCTATGCCTACCCTGCTCCATTGGAAGAAAAGAAACGAGAGGAAAGGGAGAGAGTTACCACTGCAGTTTTAAGTATTGCTGCAGCTCGTGCTAGGAGGCGCGCGCACGGCACCGATTCGGCGTCTTCTACCAGTGCAAATTCGGCATCCAAAATGGAAGTCGACGAAGACGATAAGAAGACCACCAAATCGCCCAATCCCAATATAACGGTACACGCTAAAACTGAGAAAGAAGCAAGTACTTCGAAGGACTCTAAAAAAGATGATAAGGAAGGGAAGGAAGTTGAAGATAAAGAGACCAAGGAGAAGAAAGAACCAGAGCCAAATTTCGAAATTCTCAACAATCCAGCCAGGATTATGCGTCAACAGTTAAAGGGAATATCGGTTGTTGAGGGTTCAGGATATACACCACTAAAGGATGTGACTATTGGCGGCATTGTCATGCTAAATCATACAGGCGAGGGTGAGCAAGCACTTGTGGAACCAGTGGCTGCCTTTGGCCCGAAAGCGGAAGAAGAAAAAGAGCCTGAACCACCAGAACCCTTTGAGTATCTGGATGAATGATGTAGTTTATTCGGTTAACAATTATGTTGCGTATTAAGTCGTTACAAATCTAACATAATGTATTATCAATAGTTTTTAATATTGTGAAGTACACTTTAATAATTACAGAATAATATTTGTGCTTTTAATAAACTATAATGTAATTATTACTGCTGTTTTTACTTCTGTTCCTTTTCTTTCTATGCATTTCTCTTCTTTATTAATTTATAAACATTTTATAAAAAAAATACTGGTAAGACTATTGAAAAAAAAATTGCAAATTATATTGAAATTATACCTATTAACTTTGGATAGGTATAGAAATATTATAACAGTACCAGTAACAATAATATTGTAGCTCACAAAATATAACAACGTGGGCATGATAAAGCTAAGATAAAGTGATAAAGATATTAATTTGTTACTCTACCATAAGTTTAATTAACTAATGAATATTATATCGATCATGAGTATCATGACTCATGAGGGGTTTATGTCGTTTTTAGGGTTCCGTAGTATGACAAGGAATCCAGTTTCGCCTCTGATTAAACTCGCGCGACAGGGTGGTTATATACTCAAAGGGTCTAGTACCGCTATCCCCAACCCGCGGCACGCGGGCCGCATGCGGCCCGCCGGACCTTTATCTGCGGCCCGCGTGAAATATGTAACTTAAAAATCAGCCAAGGAAAAGCCATTTTAGGAAAAAAAAAGACAAAAATAATTGTATTTTTTATGAAAACCCCTTTTATATTAATTTTTATTTTGGATTATATATTGGAGTAGAAATCAATTTTAATTATTATCTTGTGAATATTTAAAGTATTGCCATCGACTAAAGAAAGGACAAAAAATCGCGTTTTGTTGTCATAAAAAGGGCTTCTCCTTATATTATTTGTTTTATCTTGTTTTTTAGATATGATATTATGTTGTTATAGCGGCATCAGAATTAAGACTTATTAAAATATCAGCTTTCTAGCTAAAGTGGTTCTTGAAATACAGCCTACGATGTAATAAGGATAGCATGCAGCGACAAGCCAGCTCTAGATAAAGTTGTGAAAAAGCGTTCACAATTCCAAAAATCTCACTGAGTGAACATAATTGTTATAATACATATTTGTTATTTTATTTTAGTTTGTGTCGTTATCTCATCTTAAATGTTTAGTTTCACTCTTTTAACTACCTTGTGTTTTTCTATTATTAAATCGTTAAATTTAAACACCGTATTTTTTGTCCCTAAAAATTTTGGTTGCGGCCCGCGACACCAGGAGTACAACGGGTTTGTGGCCCGCGTAAAAAAAAGGTTGGGGACCACTGGTCTAGTATATAAGTATTAATACTACAGATTACAGAATGTCTTTATACTAGATTTACACTCTCGCGCGAGTGGCGAGGCGAGGGCCGAGGCCCTCAGTGAGTCGCGAGGCGAGTGTGTAAACGCAGTTCGCCTCGAGGCGAACCAAGGAGGCGAGGAGAGTATAAATCACTTATTAAAATTTAAACCTCTAACAAAACGGGCGAAATCTAGTCAAAACAAACTGAAACAAATTAATATAGGTACCTACTAAAACTCAATGAAATAAGTAGGTGGGTATACCTACTTTTATCGTATAAAATACCATAGATCTAAACTCCCCCCGCACGCGCACATTGGTGACGCCCACTTCGCAACGGGCCGTGCAGCAGAAATCGTAATATTTTAATTTCGCCATAACTTCAAAACCACACGTCCAATTTCAATCATTCAAAGACCAAATATTATCTACATAAACTTTACTTAGTGATGAAATAATTTATTTTGATAAGGGTTAATAGCATGAGTAAAATAAACGCGTTTAAATGTAGTCCAAAAAAAATTCAAGATTTCTAAATAAAAAAAATGGTTGTTGTGCCTCACTCGACATAGATAGGTATAGTGTGTCGCGGACTTTTTTGTAGATATTTATAAGATCTACAATTAATTAGAACATTTTATGGTTCTATCTTTTATAGTTTAGGCAGCGTACGCAAAATAAGTAACTTTTCTGGTTGATTTTTTACACCTTGTGTCCGAAAAACCCAAATATTTTACGGAACCCTATTTTTTTCCAAAATAAAATATAGCCTATGTTACTCGTGGATAATGTAGCTTTCGAATGGTGAAAGAAATTTTGAAATCGGTCCAGTACTTTTTGAGCCTATTCATTACAAACAAACAAACAAACAAACATACAAACAAAGTTTTCCTCTTTATAATATTAGTGTAGATTCGTTAGTTCTGCGACTTTCTGCTAGGGAATCTGCTCACCGCCAATAATAGGTGATTCTCCATACATGTATCGATGAATATGTTTTTATATAAAGTCAAGGTTCCGTACATGACTTTTTTACAAAGTCAACCATTTTCAAGTACCTAATCGGCCTCCAAAATGGTTAATTTGGTCTCCCTCCTGGCATTTCTTAATTTTATCTTAAATTTCTTATAAGGCTGGGACTTGTGCGGAATCCGTAAGGCCGAGGAATTTTCAACTCTATTATATTAGTCCCAGGGTTCTATTTTTAGTGCTTTGAATGTTCCCCGGCATATAATTACCTATAGTCCTATCTCTGAGACTGGGAGTTGGGACTCCCAACTCCCAGTCTCAGAGAATTCAGAGATAGGAATTAGGAACTTGTAAGTTTCCATGCTGATAAATTATATCTATGCTAAAAGATATTTAGGAAAATGATCCAACATCTCTTGCTTTTATTCATGAAACCGTTACAGCTACTTAAAATTAACAACAGCCAACAAATAAATTTAATTTGAATAAAAGTTTGATTGTCATAAATAAAATTTTTGGCCGTATGCCTAAGACTTTTGCATATGTACTTCGATTTTTTTTTAATTTGACATAAATTTGGCATTTGTCATTTGTGATTTGCAGCGAAACAAATTTTTACACGGCACAAACGTGTTTTATAAAATTCTCAAAACCATTAAAAAGTAGGTAATTAGTAAAATAACCAAGTGGATAAGAATAAATTGCAGATCAAGTAAACCTATTCCGCACATAAAATGGAGTGGGATCTTAAATACGGTGAATTAGCAAAGGACGAAGAATACACTAGCACATGTGAGGAGCTTAAAGAGAATTTAATTAAAATACAAAGCGTCCTTGACAAATTGCTACCGCTCAAAAGTGTTTATAATAAAATGACCGTGCCGGACCGTATAGAATACGATTTGTTCATGGTATATACACTTAATTCTCTTTACTTTATACAACTGCGCATCCAGGGCGTAGATACCAATGACCACCCTATTAAGCATGAACTCCAACGAATAAAAGAGCGCATGGTGAAGTGGCAAGAAATAAAAAGCAGAAACTCGAGACCCAAACTGGACGTAGAAGCTGCTAAACGATTTGTAAGGAGTGGCTTGTATGACCACAATGCGGAGAAACCAAATAAAAAAATAAAGTTCTCAGATGATTAAATTTTAACAGTAGATAGGACATTTAAAGACTGATATACACATATTTTAGTAGTTAAGTTTTTGTTATCCAAGACGGAATGTTCTCATATTAATTATGAATGTCTTATAATCATTTTTTGTGTTACATACTAAAATTATTTATTTTTGTTTAAATTATTGTAATAATTAAACAAAAAGATACAACTCGTCGGAAATATCTGCGAACCTCGCTGGAATGCACTTCCCTCGCGCTTTACTAGACTTCACCCCGTTTTCACGCCTATCCAGAAACGTTGCCAATGCAATTACCGACGTACGTGTATTACCTATCTATTCTCGCTTTAGTAATCACATTATTGTTTCTCTGTTTGGTGAAATATTCATATCAATTTGCATGACATCACTTAGGCAGGTTCGCAGATATTTCCGACGGGTTGTAGTTCTGTTAATTTTAGTTCTTACTCTTATTTCATGTTAAATTAGTCTCTTTATATTGTTAACTTGTACATACCTATTTGTAATTATTATTATGTAGGTGTATGATTCTTTAAAAAAAAATTGTAACTATCATTATTGTATTGAAATTAAGAAAAATTTTAAAAGAATCCAGCCATGCTAACAGATGACGCGTGTTCTAGATAAATACTTGCATGTTGTCAGTCAATCAGCCTATTTACAAACCAACGTGAAATTATTTGTATCGTATGTTTAAATTATTCTGCTCAGTGCCAAACTCTAAAAATAAAAGTAATAATGACATTTGCTATTCTTTCACACAAACTACTGGACAGATTTTGATACAATTTGGTAAGGTAGTAGTGCTCTGGATTAACACAAAGGCTACTTTTAATCCTGAAAAAGTAGTGTTCCCATGGGACACTATTCATGTAAGCAGACTAGGGGGCAAAAATATAAATAAATAATATAGTAACTTATGTAAGATTTGTAAGAAACAAGCCTGTATGCTAACTTACTAAAATTATTATTCCACTGGTTATTTGAGGCACAAAAATGTGAAGTAATTATTCAAACCTTGATTTTGTATAAAAAAAATTTATGATTGTTATAATTTTTCTGCAGTGTACTCAGCGTATCCTTAGGCTGCGGCCTGGACGCTAGCGGCCGGAGTGGGTGGACACTGTTTACGACGTCAGCGGGCGGTGCGGCGGCATAGAACAGTTTCATACAAATCTATGTATAGGTTGTAACTAATATCTATTCTGTGATATAGGATCAAGACGCGCCGGCCGCTCCGCCCACTGCCGTCCAGGCCACGGGCTAAGTATTATAAAGAAGTTTCCTCACAGCTGAGTAATAATTAATTATATATGGTTTAATATTTTAAAACCTGACTGTTAAATTTTCTTGTATTAATGAAATCGCTAATAATATTATACTATATTGTATGTAGATTATTACTTAGTAATATTTTATCTCCCTTATATGTACTAGAAAAACAATTATGTATTGTTAATAGTACAATAAAAATATCATTACAATTTACAGCTAAAAGTGTTTTTATCTTCAATTATATTCTCTTTCCCCATTCAGCCTGTATATACACTGTTTTTACATAATACAGAGTAAAAAATCACCCAATATTATTGAAACTACAAAACAAGAAATCTAATCTGTTTAGTTAAGCAGCTGTGGTAAACAGGCAATACAATAAGAACATAAACTAGGTACTCAAAGTTAAGCCTGGGAAAAAAATTACAGTAGTTTGATAAATAGTTTATTCAAAAATACCTATTGTTTCAGGAATGTATGAATAATATATTTAAATTATCAATATCAACTCTTGGTCTAAACATTTAAAAAATTAAAATCCACAGTTCAATTGTTATCTAACTTAATTATTGCTATATAAAATGCAAAAGCATAAAATGTGACAAGAATACACTACATAATAAATTGTTCATACTAAAACATTATATTTGACTTATTTTTCAACTTGTAAGACTAGTCCCGCTGCTGAAATATTGTCTCCTGCACCTGCAGTCAACTGTGCTTCGGTGCAAATCAAAACAGGTGCTACACATATCTCCACTTCGTCTCCGTCCAACACTTCATTCCAACAAGAAACAGGTTTTGTTGGCTCAAAAAATACTCGACTATTATTATCGTTGTCTGTCGTTGTTGAAAAACTATCATCTAGCAACAACTTAGACTTGCCCAGTGCTATATTTTGACTGTCGCACACATATCTATGGGCAGTCAATGATGCCTTTGCTGCAGCAGCTTTTGTTCTCTTCCAAGATGATTCTTTCACTGTCAAAATAGCTTGGTAAGCTAAAGTATGAACATGAATACGGGTGAGCCTTCTTTTGCTGCCAAAGTCTTTGTTCTTTTTTCTTATTAGATTAAAAGTATTGCGCATTTGATCCAATGCAGTCGCAACTCGGGGGTTTGAGTCAGCAACAAATATGACTTCTCCATGCTCTAAAACACTGTTTAGATTCGATAACTCCTGTTCGTTCATGCCAACTGAATCAACATACGGCAGAACTTTAGTCGTTAAATGGAGCAGGAGTTCTATATCGACATAGCTAGCCATTTCGAAGTGAGCTAACGTCGTCTGTGGCTGTGATAAGATTTGTTCTCTTACTAGATTAAGTCTCTCTGCCCTCAGATCTGAAACATTGTTTTTTAATAACAAATTAGAAAAAAAAGGCCAAATGCGAGTCGGTTTTGCACACAAAGGCACATATGAGATGGCAAAAAATCATGTTTGTTGTATTGGAGCCCCACCTTAATATTTATTTATTTCTATTTATAAAAAATAACAAAGCTATTTTATTTATATTTTATTTTATAACAAAAACTAAATTTGTTGATATTATTAGTGGCAACAGAAATACATCATCTGTAAAAATTTCTGTCTTAACTATCACAGTTAAAGAGATAGTCTCAGTAGTAGGGTCCTGTTTTTAACCTTTGGGTATGGACCCCTAAAAACACTTGTCACAAATGTGGAAACGTTATTTTATCGTTATTATTGTATAAACCTGTTCAATTTTAAATCAATAAGAGAAAAAAAGTTACTTGGATTGTCTTACCTATTCCATCTTTTGTGAATGGGAAATTGTCCATCATCTGCAAACCGCTTATGACTAGTAAATTAGGGGTAAACTTAGGCAAGTTCTCGCCAAGTTTCTCCAAGGAACTCAGTAATGGGTTGTTAACGTCATTGTGCATTATGTATCTGTTTGCCCGAGGCGACTTATAAGCTCCAAACCGCTCATCAGTTTTATATTCGAGTATCATATGAACATCATCTTTATCAATATCATCACCACCTACAATACTTATTTCATTGGGAATGTAAGATTTTAGTTTATCACTCATTTTTGCACCCAGCAGCACTCTCCAGCCTTCTAGAAAGAATCTCTTTGCCATTAAGGGTGCATTCCCTCCAATGGCCCATCTTGTGTCAGGTAATTTTAGAGCATCTTCTACGAGCTGGTCAAACAGTTGGCTATTTGACATGAAACGCCTGGAAAAATATGTTTTCGTTACCAATATGAATGTGTAAAATATTAAAAATAATATTGTAAAATAAAATATTTAAAACAATTTAATATTTATTTTATAAATAAAACACTTACTCAGCTGCTGCTCCATGTTTGAAGAAGTAAGTGAAACTCCTAATAAATTCTTCTTTGTTTGTTAGCTCGTTGAAATGCTTTGGAATGCCTTTCAAATCTTCTGGATCTAACAAAGAGGTGGCGTTAACGAAAAGGTCGTGACATGCGCCATAACCTAACGCTACTTTCGGCTGCAGAATTCCACTTCCGACTCTGTTCTCGCTCTCCAGATGTAACAGATGTTCCTTCACCGGCGATAATCTCATGTCACCCAAGTCATCTTTACGATAAAATATCGCGTATAAGACGACACAAAAAGATAAAATAGAACCGAACTTTAGCGACGCACCCGACATTATTGCCGGTAATTTACTAATGATAGCGAAGGTTGGAATGCATATGTTAATATATTGTTTACCTAAGACCAACGTCAACTCATTATAATAATTATCGTAAGTTTAACTTTATTTTGTTGACGAATTCACATTTCAAAGTTCACAACCAGTAAAAATGTCAAATAAAATCTAGTTGTCATGTGTCAAAGCATTGTCAAAGTCATATTTTATTTTTAATAAATCGGTACTACCTACTTAAAACAATTGCCGGTGTCAAGTTAAAAAAAAAATACAATTTCGTTCAAGTTTATCAAAAGTTTATTAGCACCGCTTTTCTAATTCAAATTTATTCGTCAGGGCAGTCCATGAGTCAAGTCAGTCGATTCAGTAAGTAGTAGACGTTTTACTCAAATAAAACTTTTTGGAGAGGGTCTGAGACAAAATAGTATGCTTTATGAAGTCGTACCACTTGCCCACCCTTTCTTTCAATTGGTACCGAAATAACACATAATATTTTATGGAAGAAATGTACAAAAACAACAACTTCATTTTTTCACAAAATTAAGACTAGTTACCTAGTAACCTACCTAGTAGATTCCAGAGCAGACCATGGATTGGGTCCTAATTTAGGGATTTCTCCCTAAAATTAGGAGATAATTCTTTAGGGGAGGGGTTTATACTTACTTTTTTTAATACTTTATGAGACAAGAAAATACAAAATTTTCTTGTTTTTAATTTATTTACATTTAAATTAAGCTATTGATCGATATAACCTCAGGATTCAGGTTATAACATTGACAAGCGATTTGAAAAGTTAGCCTGTAGAAAATAAACTTTTGGAAGTATATTTTATTTTGTAAAGGTCAAAGGACAGACTAATATTATTACAGAAAATCATTTTTTACTATTAATTGTTAATCAGTTTAGGTATTTATGTTTAACATGGACGTATAAAAAATAGGTCCATGAAGTACTTAAGTATAAGAAGAAGTATTCTTAAGAAATGGAACCACGTTTGGAACACTGCATAAAAATTGGAATGCTCTGTAAATAAACTCTGTGCTAATTACTATAGAGGTGAAATCAAACACACAATTGTCGTGCTTTGCCAGTCCCGCTTGTGTGTGTGGTACTGAAATCGGGGATATCAACCACTCTTTACTTGTCCACTTTACAACCGCACCCATTTCCTTGATTCATTGATAGAGAATAAATAGTAGATTGTTAGCCTAGGGTTGAAAGGAATCAATTCCCGAGGTAGTTAGACTATAGTCTATAGTCCGAGTTTCCTACTTCATTCTTTTACCCGTAGCATACACTCTACTTTTCATTTAGAATATGAGGAAAATAAAACTAGTTGTTTATCTAAACTATTTATTGATAATAATATATTAGTAATTAAGTATCCCGGCAATATATTAGTAATTAATTATTAAGTATCTCGGAACTTGCCGCTCGCCGCGGCACTAGCGGCTTATTCCGCTCAAAGAAGTTTGCGCTAAATTCACACTGGCTGTTTAGAAAGTCATGTCATTTTTAATAGTTTTTTTTACAACTCTTCACAGCTGACAGCAGTTCTATTTTTGAAGTTTTGAAGATATATATACCAAGGAATTTGTAAGTATTATATATAATACTTACAAATTCCTTGATATATACAAATTCATTCCGGCCCGAGGGCCGCAATGAATTTGTATGAGTTTTTCCCTCCCTATGAAAGGAAAGTAGCGTTTTTCACCCAATAATCAGATCAAAACAACACTACTTTCCGAGTATGAGAAATGAAAATCCCTTTTCCTACATCAGTAGGTAATTTGTTTATTGTTCACTAGAAAATATGTTATTTATAAAATATTAACTGATTTTATCTTATGTAATAACATTGAGATATAATTTTATCTATACCTATAGGTACTTATATGTTTTTCTTTCCTTCCTTTGTAAATATTTATTTTTTCTAATCCTGTCCTGAATTCCCTTTTCCTAATTCCTCGTTCTCGATAAAAGTTATATTCATCCGTTTTTCCCGTTCGTCAATTCGTCATTGGCTATGTACAGAGTGCAAGCCATAAAAATCTATTTGAAAATCTGGGTCTGACAGACCCACCAGGCATGGCGTGTAACTTTTGCCCACCAGGTATGCCAAGGGTTAAGTAATCGTAGGGCGGCATAATCGCAATTGCACGCGGGCGACGAAACAGCTAGCGGCGGGCCTGCACGTCAGGGGTGGTAATAATGGTATACCTATGCCAAGTGAAAATATTAACAAATATACTAAATGTCTTTACATGAAATTTGCCTAAGATTTTAAATAAACTTGATAGAATTTGAAATCTTGATCAGTGTATTTTAAACCTTAGGGCTCTTAAAAACCCAGTATGTAACGTTGAATTTACATATGCAAAAACGAATAAAACCTGGCTGTAATAGTAGTGACTGGCCATATTATATCGCCAATTAAAGCCATTTTAATACATTAACGATTAAAATCGCCACCGTCAGTATGGCCACACCGGTAACACAGCCCAAGCTATTTATCAACATGACAAACAATTACTAGTAAACGCTCGATTTGTCTAAACTCCAACTTTTCATTTACCGCGGGTGGTATATTGGTATATTGATAGATGACTGCATGACGCAAATTGAATTTCCAATACATAAGTGCCGTTGCACACGTTCCGGTTGCCGGATAGCCGGTGCCGGGTAGCCGGTCGCGAAGTGTATGGCCATGTACGATAGCTTTCACACGTACGGCCGCCGTATTACGTAAAAATAGCGATTAGCAAAAATCTTGCAGTCATCGGCCATCGCGCGATAGACGCGCAATCGATTGCTGAACGTCAAACAAAATCGTATTACCTATGCGATCGATTGCTAATCACTCGCTAGTCGCTGTTGTGTTTGAATGCACTTTGCTTCATTTTCGCTTATTATTGCTAACTGACAGTTTAAATCGCTCGTTAATTGCTTTCGCTTTGCTGTAAAAGTCTTACGTAATACGAAAAATTAGACAGCAGTGAAGAGATTGAACGATTGATTGCAATTTATAGTTCCTCGATTGTTCGGTAGAGGCAGTACTGTATGTCGCTAGGTTGCTTCTGCTAGGTTTTTGCAGATACGTAATACGAATTTGAGATTTTGGAACAAAAATTGCCCAATTTTGCTATTGCTTGGCTTTTGCAAGGTACGTAATAAGCCTGCCGATGTAAACGGCCATACACTTCACAACCGACTACACAGGACCGGCTACCCGGCAACCGGAACGTGTGCAACGGTACCTAGGCTAGGACTATATTGTACGGAATACGAGGAAAATTCCTGAAAATAGATCTCTGCGCTAATACAAATAGAGCTCAAAATCGAACAAACGAGTAATAAATAAAATAAAAATAATAAAAAAAAGTGTCGTGCTGTCTTAATGGTCTGCTCCAAACCAAATCGGTTTGTGTATATAATATGGAGGGTAGATATATCTCTACCCTCCATAGTGTGTACAGTGTAAGTAACATTATGCGTTAAGTATAGCCTCCATCCATTAAATGGATGGAGGCTTGTAGGTAATACAAATTCAAAATTGTAATACAATTACGAGGTGGTTACATAAGTACTTACATACAGTTTATCATTTAACATATCCGTAAAATGTCATTTGATTAACCATGTAGGTACAATAATGTAGGTAGTTACTTACCTATGTTACCTACTTACTAAAATTTACTAAATATTGCGTTTAATGGTATTACAAGGGTATTATCCGCAACACCATAAGAAACGCAGTTTAACGCTTTTTAAATTTCTACCTACCCATCTAGTCCGGTAGGTACCTACTTGGCTAAAGACCACGCAACAGCATAAAGTTGTGTCGGTTTTCTGAGAGGCTGTGGTATCTTCCCGGTTAAAACTGCGAGTTGAAACTTGCAACTAAGTAAAGCAAAATCTTGATAAGTAGTTGCGACAATACAAAATTGTAATTCCTTGGATATTGTGTTCCAAAAATGTACGACCCAAAATAAAAAAAAAGTTCAAAGTTCGCAACTCATTAGGGACTTGAGAACAATTTCGAAAGTCGGTATAGGGTCGACCGGCTCCCTAAATGGCGAGACAAGTGCTGATTGGACGCTTCATGAGTTCATGCCGAGATTTACAACAGTAAATCATTGTCGTCACAAAATTAAAAATGTCACGACACATGAAGCAACCACTTTGTATAGGTAGATACGTAATCTGTGAGGCTGTAAATGTTCATGGCAATTGGCAAATAGTGATTTAGGGTTCCGTAGAAGTGCGTAGTGTGGAAATATTTTTTGTTCTTTCCGAAAAGTAAGTCAGGTTTCCCAGTATCCAAGCAAATAAATTTTTTAAGAGTAGGACCAAAAAATAGCCAATTTATGTCAAATTTGTAAGTCGCTCTTATGTTATTAGGACGTTTGTTTGATTTATTTCTCATAAGGGGTCGTCCATAAATCACGTGATGCCTAAAGGGGGAGGGGGGGTCCGAAAAAAATCACCAAGTATCACCAAGGGGAGGAGGGGGTATAAGGAGACATCACGTGTATTAATTTTCGAATCTAGTCTATGCATACCGAAATTATTATCGGTTGTAGATTCGTAGTGTTATTTAAATACTTACAAGATAAATGACTCGTAAGTCGTATAATTTTTAATTGCTTAAATTATTCGATGAAATTGTTTTTAAGTTAAAATTTTTCTTCAAACATAACCTGCTTACTATGTAAAAAAAAATACACGTGATATAGGCGGGGGAGGGGGGTAGTATAAAACCTCACCACGTATCACCAGGGGGAGGGGTGGGGTCTAAAAAGTTGTAAAAAACATCACGTGATTAATGGACGGCCCCTAAGTCATAACACAACATCAAATTTATTTATAGCTAGAGCTAAGTACCTAATACGTCACTTTCGTTTACATTTCTTTGAGAAAAATGGCGGGCCTAAGGTTGTGCTTGTAGCAGTTGTAGCTATGGATTTCAGAGCTTTAAAAAACTTAAAAAATAAAACGAATTGCAGATTGCTACCTACCTATTAAGTAAGTATTTAAATGGTATTTAAAATAGTTATGTAAATTCATATTATCATAATATTTAATAACAACTAACAAAATATATAACAAAATTTTAAATTATAAAGTATAGCGACCCGCCCCGGCTTCGCACGGGTACAATGTATATATCTGTATAATCTATGGGTACAATACTGATACTAATACTGCGGCTACCTCATAGATCTAAACTCCCCTCCCGCACGCACACCCCCGCCTTGGTGACGACTACTTCGCAACGGGCCGTGGAGCAGAAATCGTAATATTTTAATTTCGCCATAACTTCAAAACCAAACGTCCAATTTTAATCATTCAAAGACCAAATATTATCTACATAAACTGTACTTAGTGATAAAATAATTTATTTTGATAAGAATTAATAGCATGAGTAAAATAAACGCGTTTAAATGTAGTCCAAAAAAATCAAGATTTCTAAATAAAAAAATTGTTGTTGTGCCTCACTCGACATAGATAGGTATAGTGTGTCGCGGAATTTTTTGTAGATAATAGGTTGGGGAAAAAGTCTTTTCGCATTATAGTATGTATGAACTTGTCATAAAATATCTTGGGCTATACCATTTGTATCTGGCTGATTTTGGTATCATTAAAAAGTTTTAATTTTACAGAAGACAATTCCAAATTCAAATTAGGTAAATTTGAGATTTTCATTTGTTTTTCTTATTGTTAAAATGAGTGATTCTTATGAAGAATTTCGATACATTTTAAACTTTTATTACAAAAAAGGTAAAAATGCAACACAAGCCGCGAAAAAAATTTGTGATGTTTATGGACCTAATGCAGTATCTGTGAGAGTAGCGCAAATTTGGTTTAAGCGTTTTCAATCCGGAAATTTTGATATCAAAGATGCACGTCGCTCTGGTCGCCCTGTTACGGACAAAACTGTTGCCATTTTTGAAAAAGTGGAGCAAGATCAGCATATTAGTAGTAACGATGTAGCTGAAGAACTGGGGATTGACCACAAAACGGTTTTGGCGCATTTGAAAAAAGCTGGGTACACAAAAAAGCTCGATATTTGGGTGCCTCATGAGCTCACTGAAAGAAACCTAATGAACCGTGTACTCATTTGTGATTCTTTATTACGACGTAATGAAACCGAACCATTTTTGAAGAAGCTGATAACTGGTGATGAAAAGTGGATCACGTACGACAAGAACGTGCGAAAAAGATCGTGGTCAAAGGCCGGTCAGGCTTCACAGACTGTGGCGAAACCCGGGTTAACTCGCAACAAGGTGATGCTGTGTGTGTGGTGGGATTGGAAGGGCATTATTCATTATGAGCTGTTACCGCCAGGCAGGACCATCAATTCTGAACTGTACTGCGAACAACTGATGAGATTAAAGCAAGAAGTTGAGAGAAAGCTCCCGGAATTAATCAACAGAAGGGGTGTGGTTTTTCACCATGATAACGCTAGACCTCACACATCTTTAGCCACTCAGAAAAAATTACGGGAGTTTGGCTGGGTGGTGTTAATGCATCCGCCGTATAGTCCTGACCTTGCACCTTCAGATTTCCACCTGTTTCGGTCGCTGCAGAATTCCTTACCTAGGCAGTGTCAGGTTGACATCACAAGAGGACTGCCAAAACCACTTGTCGCAGTTTTTTCATCAGAAGCCCCAAAAATTTTATAGCAATGGGATCATGTACCTACCAACAAGATGGCAAAAAGTTATCGAACAAAATGGCACCTATATTTATGGTTCTATCTTTTATAGTTTAGGCAGCGTACGCAAAATAAGTAACTTTTCTGGTTGATTTTTTCCACCTTGTGTCCGAAAACCCCAAATATCTTACGGAACCCTATTTTTTTCACAATAAAATTTAGCCTATGTTACTCGTGGGGTAATGTAGCTTTCGAATGGTGAAAGAATTTTTGAAATCGGTCCAGTACTTTTTGAGTCTATTCATCACAACCAAACAAACAAACAAACATACAAACAAATCTTTCCTCTTTATAATATTAGTGTACATATATTTTTTTTAATTGTATGGTTTGGCGCGAACGCGAACGGTGCAATCGGTGGTCTGTACTCTGTGCCTGTGGACGTGCGACAAGCAATTCGTTTTCCCGCCACTCGCCAGTGCCAACTGCCAGCACAGCACCGACTGGAAATCCTGACCTCTGCACACTGTGCACTGGAGTTACGACTTACGACTTACGGGTGAATCATTTTATGTTAATACACGACCACATATAGTGTGGACTTGCGTGATACGTGAAACGAAAACCTGATTCCCCTTCATAATTATACTACACGTTGACGTTTGTCAGTCGGTCACAACTCACAATTTTTTTTTTTGGAAACGACTTGTAAAATGATTTTTTTTATATGAACGAGCACACGCATCGCCTGATGTTCTGCGATTCCCCCCGCCTATGGACTCGCCTATGAGAGATGAAAGTTAAATTAGTAACTCCTTAAAATCCCCAAACCCTAGGCCACTGCACCGGCAAACTCACTCATACGGTGAATCACAACGTGAACGTTATTTTACGCCCTGCCTTGAGGCCGTGCAGTATTTATCCGGTCGACCCGCCGCGCGCCGCCGCGCCGCGTCCGAGGCATGGCTCTCCCAGGCCACGTAAAAAAACTTGTCGCTTGATATTAATTAACATACCTATATAGTAGATAATAACATTGTATTTTCCACCAAGTCCACAGCAGTGGTGTCAACCTCGGGGGTTTCCCCCTAAATCTAGGGGGAAAAGTTTTAAAAAGGGGCAATTTTAGGGGCAGAAAACCTTCAGGGTTTTTTTTAGGGGTCTTCAATTCAAACTAAACCTGTATTAATTTAAACTAACAAAATCCTATGCCCTGTGCGTAGAACGGAACGCACGATACAAGTTGAACGAAGTGGGGCTCTTTCTTATAAACAAGCTCAGTTATGAAACTGTCGTCTGTCT
Source organism: Glaucopsyche alexis (assembly GCA_905404095.1). Lineage (NCBI taxonomy): Eukaryota > Metazoa > Arthropoda > Insecta > Lepidoptera > Lycaenidae > Glaucopsyche > Glaucopsyche alexis. The sequence continues at coordinate 3,818,096 of FR990060.1, forward strand.
TACTTGATCTGAGGTCTTAACAGATAACTGTGTTGAGGGATAGGACATCTCACTCATTCATACATCGTTGCGTTCCGTCCATTCGGTTCGTTTAAAATCTAAAAAGTTATTTAGCATCCTTTCGGGTTTGCAAGTTTTCTTTTGTGTATTAAATATAACTGTGTTTGTGCTATTATAAGACAAGAGTGTGAATTTGAGAACAATGCCGAGAGAATATGATAATTATTATTTTTAAACAAAAAATTAAACCGATTCCAAAGTAAAAATACACAAAAAAGTATGAAATAAAACTTATTTTCTAAATAATTCTTCTTTTAAATTTAGTTATTTCTCTACTTATTCTTCTTAATTTTGAAGTCGATACCAGCCCAAACGATATTCGACTTTTATTTTTATTATATATTTATATTAAATATAATATTCGATTTTTTTTTATGTCCTTTTTTTATTTATTTTATTTACTTTTATTCGATATATTTTTACCGACTTCCAAAAAAAGGAGGCGGTTATACGTTCGGCTGTATATTTTTTTTGTATGTAAATTCTTTTTTTTGATGTAGAAGGTATAATCCGAAGTTGGTCCCATTTTCAGAAAATTGGTGACCTGATGATGGGATCCAAGAGGAAACGAGGGAACTCCTCAAAATTTATATGGATACATATGGTGATATCGACTTTTTTTGAAGTAGTCCAAGCATATGCTACCAAAAAGTAAGATTTTGCTCCAAGGTATACCCTGGATCCGAAAGTACAGAACAGAACTCAGACTCCTTATAGATACATGTTTGGGGATTTTTGGGTTGTTTAAAGAACTGCAAGCATATGCCACTTTGTCAATTAGAGTAATCATCATCATCACCACCACTATCACAGCATACATCATCACATTATGATGATAAAGAAGGTACTTCTCATAGTATTTTACACTAACACGGAGATCTTTGAACATTACTCTGCCGTTTATGGACCAATTTACAAAATTCCTTTGTTGTTGTAAAGGGTTTAATTCGAAATTGGTCCTTTATTCACTAAAGTGGAAACGTGATGATGCGATCCATGAGGAATCGAGAGAACTCTTCGAAATTTATATCGACACATATAGTGATTTTGACTTTTTCTGAAGTAACACAAGCATATGTTACCAAAGAATAAGACGTTGTACCGAGGTATACCCTGAATCCAAAAGCACTGAACAGAACTCCTCAGTCTTTAAAGATATGCGTTAGGAAATTTCGGAATCGTTTAAAGCAGTGATTTTCAACCTTTTTCATGATGCGACCCCCCTTGTCTGAAAAAATATTTCGCGACCCCCCGACCCTTCGCTTTTTTATCATGTATGTAGGTATGTGTATGTTACAGTGTTACACATATTCATTCCATACGGCGTTTTTATGCGTCTCCATAATAAGGATTCGGAACTCCGGCGAAAGAAACTCGACAGAAGCTTCGCGACCCCCCAGGGGGTCGCGACCCACAGGTTGAAAAACACTGGTTAAAAGAACTGCAAGCATATGCCACTTTGTAACTTACAGTAATCATCATCATCATCTTAATAACAATATCTAATGGAAGCTTGGCGCGTATTCAGTTATACATTCGATCGTTTATTTTAGACGTTTTTAAGACGTATTAATAATTACTTAACAAGATATATCACTAAAAAGGGTGAAATTATTATTTTTAAACAAAAAAATTAAACAGACTTCCAAAGTAAAAATAGGTACACAAAAAAGTATGAAATAAAACTTATTTTATAAATAATTCCCCTTTTAAATTTGGCTATTTCTCTACTTAATCTTCTTAATTTTGAAGTCGCTACCAGCCCAAACAATATTATCCTACAACGCCGAAATCCCCAAACATGTATCTATAAGGAGTCAGGAGTTCTGTTCAGTACTTTTGGACCCAGGGTATAACCTTGAAGCAAAATCTTGCTTTTTGGTAGTATATGCTTGAACTACTTCAGAAAAAGTCGAAATCACCATATGTGTGCATATGAATTTCGAGGAGTTCCCTCGATTCCTCATGGATCCCATCATCAGATCTCCATTTTGATATCAAAAGGACCAATTTGGGATTACACCCTATACATCACAGAAAAAAAATTGAAAATCGGTCCACATGCGGTACAGTAATCGTCGAACATACAAAAAATATATAAACAGCCGAACGTATAACCGCCTCCTTTTTTGGAAGTCGGTAAAAAAATATCAGCAAAAGTATATAAAATCCTGGGAGACAGATCCCGTACTGAAAGGTTGTAAATGAGAGTGAAAGGGGCGACATGATATTATGAAGTTCTAATTTCAGAGTAGCACTTCAGGGTAAATGCATGTGTATTAAATAAAAATTGCAAATTCAATAAAAAAATATTTATTTATGAGTTGCGAATAACTTGGACAACAAGTAAAATATCACATAAAAATATGTTATTAAAGCCTATATTTAGGGGTTTTCAGGGGTATTTAAAATAAAACATGGGGGTAAAATTTGGAACAGGTTGGCAACACTGGTCCACAGTTTAAGTGGCAGTAAGTTTTGGGCGCCAGTCGGCTACGCCGCGCAGATATCATCGCAGGCTCCGCCATATTTGGTCACTTACTCTGACACGATTTTCTCCATAAAAATATGTCTTTTGCCCACTAATTGTTGCTCGTTTTGGATAAAGTGCTTCGCAAATGTCAGATTTTGGAAATAAAACAATGTTTTGTGGCATATATTTACGTGATAGGTAGGTACAGGTACTATCTACCTACCTCCTTGCGTAATCCTTACAAAAAAAGACATCAGTACTTACATAGTCATTGCATTGTAAACATTGTTTTCTTCGTTACTTTAATACAGCGGTTCTCAATCTTTTTTTGGTGACGGAACCCTTTTGGAAAGCGAAATACTTAACTGAACCCTAGTTACAATAAAACAATATTTTTTAAAAGTTTATTTTTTATTAATAAGCATAATAAAAGTACAAGGTAACATTTACTTATTACTTACTTATAACAAGTAGGTATAATAATAGAAAATATATATAAAAAAAGAAAAAGTCTAATGGGATTTTTTATTTTCATTAATTGGTTGATATCAGGTTTATAGAAGACAGTTGAAGACTCATATGGTTCGGCGTCCAGTCTATTGCGGTATTTTGTTTTTTTTTTCTAAATTCTTGCGGAACCCCAACAGGCGTATCGCGGAACTCGAACTTTAGGGTTCCGTGGAACACACTTTGAGTATGGCTGCCTTAAGGCTGGGACTATATGCACCGGAAAATAGAACTCGGCGCTAATACAATAGAGTTGAAAATAGAAGTGTCAGGTGTCGAGCTGTCATATATGACATTGACATTTGACTCGACACTCATGTGTTCGATTTTCGACTCTATTGTATTAGTACAGAGTTATATTTTCAATGCTCAGAATTCTCTACGGCCTTCCGGATTCCGCTACGTATAGTCCCAGCCTAATATATTATGTATCTTGTAATTCGAAAATCTTGAAAAACTAAAAGAGCGCTGAAGTGGAAGTGGGCCGGCCATGTCTGCAGACGGACAGACAATCGATGGAGCACACAAGTATTAGAGTGGAGACCACGCTTAGACAAATCACAGTATTAAGACAAACGTAGTGTAGGACGTCCTGCGGGACGATGGACCAACGATTTGAAGAAGGTGGCTGGCAGTGGATGGATGAGGGCTGCCCAAGATCGGGATGGTTGACGCTCATTGGGGGGGTCTACGTTCAGCAGTGGACGGCGATAGGCTGATGATAACGATGATGATGCTAAGAGCACTAAGGTAGACGCCAAGTTTAATATTCATAATTTTATCACAAGTTTTTATAACTGACCTAATTAATATGGCACGTATTTAGTTATCAATTAATTAGGCAAGATTTTTAACGTTTCGGCTCTTGTAACTCGTTATGTTTTAGTAAATAAGGTGAATCGTTAATAAATTACGTGAGATGTTTAGGAGGGGAGTCGAATCTCACTAAATCTCACTTGGGGGAAAGGGGCACCCCCGTTTCCCCCAAGTTATCAGCAAATATCACGTAATTTTTGGAAAAACCCTCAAAAAGTCTCATGCGACTTACGGACATTAAACGCCCCCTAACACTAAAATATTAAAGTTCTAGTGCCAATGGTGTTTGGTTGCCCTGTAACTGGATAGGGAAGTAATTTCACAATTACTTATTATATATGTAACTACTAGTGGCGAAGGCTGCTTCTCCTTCATAGGGAAGCCGGAGCCTGTATAATAGGTAGGGATTCCTATGAAGGTTTGCAAAAGGTAAGTGACAAGGGAAGCCGATAGGAATGGAGTTATAGGAACCCTTCGCCACTGGTAACTACTTACGTAAGTATTTAGTATTTTAATTTTTACTGATATTTATATAATATTTAGATTTCACGAATATTATTATTATCTATATTTATTTTTTATTATACAATTTTACAATAAAATAATAATAACTATCTACTTTATAGTAGATTATGCACCAAGGGGATAAAGCAGTGTCTTACGTCACGGGTAGCATATTGGACCCTGAGCGTAACGAGGGACTCTAGAGTTAACTCCCGAGCGTAGCGAGGGAGTTAAAACTTAACTCCCGAGTGAAACGAGGGAGTTATGTAGAGTCCTGAGTAAAGCGAGGGGTCCAAGCTGCCCAAGACGAAGACAGGCTTTATCCCAGAGGTGCATACTCTACTTTTCATACCTACTGCGAGGCAATAAAAACCCAGGGCTACAAAAATATAACATTTATTTTGTTAAAAATTAATATTGATATTCGACACATTTGTCCAGTTATGGAGGGACAGAGTAATATTTTTATTAGGAACATTTATGGAAGTTGTGGTGGAGCAGTAATTAAAGATTCAGGAACTTGTGACTGACGATTTTGACACATGAGAATATTAAAATTATAGGTGGCCAGTTCGATTTTCGAATAAACTCTCAGCAATACCATATTATTATTGAAAAATTCTATGATAGATACGTATCTACTAGGAATTTTCAGACGAATTTTAACGTTCCAAATTCAAATCACTTTAATCCCTTGGGAGTTTCATACAACATTATCTCCCTTGGGAGTCAATGACATGCTTTACGTTGGAATTTTCAGACGAATTTTAACGTTCCAAATTCAAATCACTTTAATCCCTTGGGAGTTTCATACAACATTATCTCCCTTGGGAGTCAATGACATGCTTTACGTTGAGATTGCGTGATATATAATCGAACATTGTCGAGCAAGTGGTATGAAAAATTATTTACAGACTAAAAGAAAGAAAGAAATAAAAAAAACTAAAAAAGATAAAACTAAAGTACAAGATATGTTATAAAAATAAGAAAACCTCTAGGTCGTCCCCATCAGGCAGAGTGCCTATCAGGCTCAAAGAATTCCCTCGCTGGATGGCTATGCTAAATCTTTGAGCCAGATAGGTGCCGGCTTTGGGGTCTCGGGTGGCCTCTACGAGTTTTTTCGAAATTTCTCCGAATAGTTTGTGTGCCCCTGGACCCCATGTACCTAGGGTTTCAACCCCAAACGGTTCAAATATGAGATCCCTACTAAGGTTCTCATACTTTCGCCGCTTGAGATTTTCTGCCTGATTTGCGGCCGCACCTGCAGTACTTGAGGTGCCCTGGACATGGGACGGAGCGAGTGTATCGACGCAAGTAGCGTCTCATACAAGAGCCCGTCCCAGTCTCCAAGGGACCAGGGTCATTCCGTCTGGTCTCTTGCCATCGTCGCGCGACAGTCCAGAGGGTTCCAGCACAGCTGGTACTCCGGCAGTGACAAGCGCCCGACGAATGAGGTCGTTGAGGCAGTGGTGACGGGAGATGCGACCGGCGCTTCGTGGACAGGATAGACCGTGGTGTCCGAGGCTGTCTACATTTGTACCACAAACGCAACGATGGGGGACGACGTGGGGGACGCCAAGACGCAGGGAAGTGGCTAATCGAAATGTTGTTCGATCCAGCAATGTGCCCGTATTGGGTGACGGTAGCGCTTGTAGCCAAAGGCCCGCCTCCCATTTCTCCACAGCTAAGAGGCGAGCCTGCTCCGTAGGACTGGACGATGTATTGTTCCGTACCAGTCTACAGAGAGGCTCGTCCCAGAGCCTTTGGGATTTTTACTTATTCACTTTCTTTTTGTTTCTGGAATAGAAGCTGAACTTCAAATTCATTTAAATAAAACTAAGTAAGAAAACATGAGGAACAAAAAATGGCTTCTCATAAACGAGTGGTTATTTCCCAATTTGTTGATACAAATTAAATAATTATGCCGGCGCGGGATATTCGACAATTTGTTACAAAATTAACGACACCAATTAATTAATTTATAAACCAAGTCGGAGGCGCCACAAGTTGCAACATGGTCTTGAAATAAATTGCCGTTTTACCGCCATCTTTCACGTACATACCTAACATTTTTGAAAATATTACTTACGGGAGGAGAGGATCACTTGATCCATAAGGGATAATACCAATGTATATCTGATAACGCGGTAGTCAAGCATAAAGCTGCCGTAACTATCTTTTCTCGAAACATTTCGCGGCTATTTTGGGCCATATTTTCGTCTGTAATAAAGCTAGCGGTCTGAATTTATATCGCGATTATATTATCTAGTTTTACACGTCTGGCTATGTCGGTAGTACCTATACGATACCAGCGAACGTTTTAAAGTGAGTAGAAGCGTTAGATTCTTAGAGCATCAAACCAACGTGAGATCTAAAAAAATTGAAATGATTTCTTCGTAATCAATTTTTATTTTGTAAGTTTTATTTTGATAGAGATTAGATTGTGTGGAGGAGCTACAGGGGACCAAGTGCCTCAGAAGTGCCCCCTTTTAAGTATAGGGGACACATGGCTCTGTGGCTCAGTGGTTCAGCGCTTTGGTGCTGAAGCCGGAGGTCGCAGGTTCGAATCCTGCCGACGGAACAAAAAGTTTTTCTGTGTTCCTGGGTCATGGATGTGTATTAAATATGTGTATAATATAATAAAAATCTTAAATATATGTATAGTATAAAAGTATTAAATATACTTCCCGTTGTCTGGTACCTGTAACACAAGTTCTTCGGATACTTAGCACGGGGCCAGATTGACGTGGTGTGAAGCGTCCATAGATATTATTATTATATTATTATTATTATTATGGTACAATTCCTTGCCCCTAGTTTTCACCGATATTCTGTTGGTTGCCACAAATTGCCAAACAAAGCCAAATAAATTCCACGTATTTTAGTGCTTGACATATTTTTCTAAAAGGACCTATATAAGGGAAATTAGGGATAAAAAACAAAAGAGATCCCTTCTTTTGTTTTTGTGTTCCAGTATGAGATGCGACGCGGCGCGGGACTCGACTCTAAAATTTTACTTTTTTGTCCTTTGGTAATAAATCCCAATAGTTTGTAGGTACTGGTTAGAGTTACCTACTACTTTAAAGGTTCAAAGGTAGAATGCTCTTGGCACCAAACCTAATATGGTATTTGATTCTTATTTCTTAAATCTATAGAACGATCCATAAATCTCAGCCTTTTTTAAACAGGCAAAATAATTCTGTGGACATAGCACTAAGCACTAAGTACTGTCGTTTATTTCAATGTAACCAGTATTACAACTAAAACTTGACTAATTTCACAATTTTGTATTTACAATCAAAACGCGTAATATAGACCTTAGTGCCCACTTAATACAGACACATAACGCGTGAACTTTAATTGGGAGTAAGGCGTGTGTTTTTGTGGGAGGCTGTTTAGCTAGGTCTCTTTAAGGTGATATCATCAGAACTCAGAGCTAGACGTAAGGTGCAGAATGACTAATGATTGATTCAAGCTCTGTTTGGTTTGGCAATGCCTGAATTATGAAGTTACTATGAATTTAATTTCGAATAGGGCAGACGGTTGTTGGTAGTTTTCGATAAAACAGTGAGTACTTAGGTACTTAGTGTTTAGTTCGTGGCCCAAGTTCTTAAAGACTTTGGGGCCTCGTGATCTCCAAAACATCGTGGCTTTACAGGCAGGCAGTTGTAAGGCTGGGACTATATGCTCCGGAATCTGGAACACTGGTGAAAATTCAGAGCATTGAAAATACAACTCTATGTTAATACAAAAGAGATGAAAACACAAGTGTCGAGCCAAATGTCAATGTCATATATGACAGCTCGACATTTGACACTTCGATTTTCAACTCTACTATAAAAAACTGAGTTCTATTTTCAGTGCTTTGAATTTTCTCGGGACCGCCGGATTCCAGATCATTAAGTCATATAGATCCCAGCCCTAAAGTTAATCTCTCGCATTCTTCGTACGAATGAAAGAGAAGGCATGATATTTACAGGCGTTGGGAAAATTGAGACTGAACACTGAAACCACAAGATTATGTTGCCAATAAATCTCTGTTAACTCATGGACGTAGAAAATGTTAACCCTACTGCATAAATGATGATTTTGACCGGTGCATGACAGGATCCTTATCATTAAAACCTCTTATCTTAATCTCGTAAATTAAGCACAATTTAAATGCCAGGTCATAAGAAATCAATCAGAGCTGGTATGTCTGCCGTCCTCAAACTAAAAGGCGGCTAAATGACAAAATGAGTTTTTGAGGTAGAGCTAAAAACGTGTGATTATTTTGAAATTGGTGCTAGTGATTTCGTATAAATAATTGTTAATACTTAATGTTGTCGTGAATGTCATATGGCAATATTACCAATTGTTTATAGGAAATAACTAGCATCAATTTCAAAATAATCCCGTGTTTTTTAGCTCTACCTCCATAGACGTATATTATCTACCTCAAAAACTCTTTTTGCCATTTACCGCCTTTTAGTTTGAGGACGGCAGATTGTATGGAGTAAACACCAGTGTCCCTGGTGCGCGGCCGGCTATGGTCATTCGCCGTATATGGTCTGTGTGTCGCACTGACTCACTTTATTTCGTAGTTAGGTTTAGATACACGTTTTAAATTCAAGATTTTTATCGTTATTTTACTCACGTGTTGAGATTTTCTACACAGCAGTTCATTGAAAAATAAAATCGTTTTCTTCTTAACGCGAGTCTCCTGAAACCGGACTATTCCTTCGATCGAAAAGCCTGAAATTATACATTTTATGCACTAGCCTAAAATTTATCAGACTATTAGATGGGAAAATAAAATTAGACCGAAAGAATACTTCAGCCCAAAATAGGAAAAGACACACAAGTTTACTACGCCCTTTATGAATAAACTAGGAGACTTGTAATTACCCTAACGGCGTGTCTCACAATCTTTTAGTAGATCAGTGTTGGATAGCTTATTCGGAAGTTTTGTGTTTGCTTACTTTATATAGAGCGACAAAAACGAAACTAAATAAACTATCTGATACTTATCTGTAGTATCTAAGAGGGGCAATTCTGCTAAATAAAACCTGCATTCTCAGATCAAATAAAAAGTATAGATGGACTTCTACGAACAACATAGAGAAGCCGGTTTTTTATGCATTGTGTGCGTGAGCCGGTGTTGCCATACTAAATTTTCATTACCATATGTTGGCTAAACTTTCGAATAACATCCCACATTTGTACTATTAATTGGTTTATGGTAATTTTACCGCTTAAAGTTCTTTTACTGTCGCAGTAATTTCGCAAATTTTCAAAATTATAAGATCCGTAGTTTTCGAGATAACAATATAAAAAATTTTCGAAAATTGTATAGGAATTCGGCCATGTTAACGTTTCTGTGATATTTATGTTTCGTTTTCCATAGCTTTATGTCAAAAAACTTTGCAGAGCCCTACTTTACGTAAAAGTTGTAACACGGCCTCACAAAACCTGGCGCTAAATAACGTTGTCACAACTCTCCCCAACTATGGAATTCTAAAAATGGGTTAGATTAGAATATTTTTATTGCGTTCAAAACGTCTTTAATAATGAAAAAAAAAAAACAGAAAGTGATAATTATGTTTATTATTTATTTATAGATAAATTTAGATAAAGGATAGGTAAAGATGAAAAGTTTCGATTTAGGTGTACCAATACATAATATTATGGTAAGTAATAGGGTAGTTAATATACGTTCACCAGTCACAAGTCAGTGTACCACTTGCCTATTTTTTGGTAGCATAATATGCTTGTGTTATTTCAGAAAAAAAATCTAAATCATTATATGTGTCCATATAAATTTCAAGGAGTTCCCTCGATTCCTCATGGATCCCCCATCATCAAGTTTCCACTTTAGTGACTAAAAGACCAATTTCGAATTTATACCCTTTACAGCAATAAAATAATTTTGTTAATAGGTCCATAAACGACAGAGTAATATCCAAAGATCACCGTGTTGGTGTAAAATACTATAAGAAGTACCTTTTATATCATCAAAATGATGTATGGTGTGATTGTGGTGGTGATGATGATAATTACTTTAATTGACAAGGTGGCATATGCTTGCAGTTCTTTAAATAACGCCGAAATCCCCAAACATGTATCTATAAGGAGTCAGGAGTTCTGTTCTGCACTTTTGGATCCAGAGTATAACTTGGAGCAAAATCTTACTTTTTGGTAGCATATGCTTGGACTACTTCAGAAAAAGTCAAAATCACCATAAATTTCCATAAAAATTTCGAGGAGTTCCCTCGATTCCTCATGGATCCCATCATCAGGTCACCACTTTTTTGAAAACCGGACCAACTTGGGATTATACCCTTTATATAAAAAAAAGAATTTTGAAAATCGGTCCACAGACGGCGGAATTATCGTTCCCGATATTTTCCGTATACCGAATATACGAGCTACAGAATAACTCGTACCTTAAATTACTTCAAACTTCAAAACTTCCTAATTAAAAAATAAAAACACAGTCTGACTCTCTACTTCATAATTTTGTCAAGAATTTGCCTACAAATTACTTACCTTATTTTAGGCTATTGAGAATATGAAATCCTGGCAACACTCTCTCGATCCGCCATTATGAAATTGTCATTATTTGTTTCGAGTAACCTCTAAATTGTGATAAATTATCTTAAACAAACTACAGTTTTGTGTGTACTTACTTATGAAATGTTATTCCCTGACACTTTTTGTTCGCCTTCGTACAGTTTTTACACCACTTAATAGCGCAGGACGGCATTTTTGTGGCAAAATCACTGCACGACGACTCGTTCGATACTGACGAAAAGTAGCGTACTTTTTTTGCATGAGTGTGCGTGACCGCGTGTGTTTAGTGTTTACACAAAGTAGCGTAGTTTTTGAGGCTTCAGTTGAAACAAGCGCCATGCGCAATCTAGTTTTTTATTTGATCTGAGCCTGCATTAATACAATTACAATCAAGTCCCGATACGCTTATACTCCCAAACGGTGTTTTTATGAACGTTAAACCAACGTGAAACGCGCTCTGATTGGTCGAAACGTCATAAAATCTGTTCACGGTAACATGTCACTACATTTACAAAATTAATGAAGTAAAATGAAAGTCTACTGAAATACGAGAATTGAGGTTCAGATTAAATAAATATTGTAGAATGTAGATTGTGAAACAGGGCCTTAACAATAGGATTCAAATGAGAATAGGATCGACTGAGCGCCATATTGTTTCGAATTATGACTATTACGATAATAAAATTTATGTTTAGATAATAATTTAGGTACTACTATTTAACGTTTTTATTTAAATTCGATGCAAGACTATTATTATTGATTTCATGATATGCAAATAAGTTTTTCTGCAAACCGCAATTTTTAGGGTTCCGTAATACTTAAGGTTCCTTAAGTATTACGGAACCCTAAAAATTGCGTTAACCCTTATAGTTTCGCTCTGTCCGTCTGTCTGTCTGTCTGTCCGCGCCTCTAGCTCCTGTAATTATGAATATAAATTGATGAAATTTGGTGCAGATATAGATCACAAATTCGGGATCATAAAAAAAAAATATTTTAGGGGTGGCTCTCCAATCTCCATACATGTGAAGTGGGGATAAATTTTTTTTTCACTCTACCCCATCGTGTGGGGTATCGTAGAATAGGTCTTTAAAAATAAAGGCAAGGTTTCATACGTTACTTTTTTATAAAGTTGACGATTTTCGACTAATCGGCCTCCAAAGTAGTTTGTAAGTTGGTCCCCCCCATGCAAATTTCCGCAAACTTGCAAATTTCCATGCTGATAGATCATGCTAAAAACTCTTTAGGAAAATTATTGTGAACCAAATCGGACAGTAACTTTTGGAGTAATTAAAAAAAAAGCATATTACGCGTTTATAGTTACGGAACCTTCCTTAGACATGTCCTGATATGCTCTTGGTTAGGTTAGGTTAGGTTATTGAAGTGATGGGTGACGGATTGGGGAATCCGTCGCCCATTGCACGAGTCCTCCCGGTAGCAGAGCGTCCAGTGCCTGGTCTGCTCTCCCGGAGTGATGGCAGAACGAACTGCCATGCGAAGGCTCTGCATTATAATGCAGACGCCGCTAGCTAGGCCGCTGCTGTTATCGCTTTAGTGGGTCCGGCGGTCTAGCACTACAGCGGGGAAGAAGGCACCATGGGGTTTTAGTGGCTAACCTCCGGGTGCGCTCCTCACCACGCACCCGGGTGAGTCCCACATACCTCGGCTGGCGTCCCCAGTCCGCCGGGGATGCATAAAGCATTTCCCCATGAAAAACAAAAAGGTTATTGAAGTGATATTTGACAGAAAAAGACCATTGACGTTCCTATTCTTATTTGAAACGCATTGTACAATATTATAAAGTTTAACTTAGATCATACTTAGCTGAGTGCTGACTATAATGAAAATATATAATTTTAAGCTATTTATGATGTTTGTTAATTTAAAAAATTAAGTAACCCCGGAATTGTCAAGGGGTTACCGAGCCGATGATGATAAATTATTTCTAAGAACATTCTAGATCATGTCAGCACTCAGCTTTCAAACAAAAAAAAATCTTTCGACGTGCGTGTGTGTGTGTGGAAATTTTTTCGATATTCAACAAGAAATTTAGTCGGTATTAAGGGCCGTACTCACAGTCCACACAGAATATCCCGCGCCGGCATTTAAGGTCGTTATCAGTGTTAATGTAGTGTTGATCATTTTAGGGTACCGTAGTTCACGTTTCGGAACCCTTATAGTTTCGTCACGTGACACGTCCATCCGTCCGTCCGTCCTCGGCTTACCGTCCAAACAGTGAGCGCTAGAAAGATGAAACTTTGCATGGATATGTGTATTTATTGAGCTGACAAGGTGCTAAAATGAATTATTTTTGGGGTACCTAATTAATTTTTTGGGCTAAATTTGTACTAGATTATTTATTCTGTGGCTAAAGTAAAGTGGGGATATTTTTTTTGTTTCCGGGGGGGGGGAATGCATTACGCAATACGCATACCACCCAGGCGCAGAGGGCACCCAAGTGGTGATGTGTGACTCCCGTATAGGCTAATGAGACCCACGGTATACCCACTAAAAACCCCCCATCTTCCACCTCGCCGCCCTCTGACGGGGCCACGGGAACACACACATCCACGACCCCGCCGGCGGTAGCCGCCTACAAGCGACTCCATCACGATAGCCCGAAGGCCCTCCACGATGGGCGCACCAAATGGTAAGGTGCGCCTCCCTCCTCGGCCTCCACCAGTACTGTAGCAGACTCCCTCCGAGTCTGCTTCTTGGAGGCCATGGGTACCAGATAAACTGGTACCCGGTGGCAGATCAGGTCTGTGGTTCTGCCACCGACCACACCTCGGTCGCAGAGGATAGGGCAAGCGGCGCACTGCAATACCGACATGCCTCTTCCTCTGCGGCCCCACCAACGCCGTTTCGACGGAACGGCCCCGCCAGCTCGCAGGGGGTAGGGAGAGTGGCGTACCGTGATACCGGCACTCCTCTTCTTCTGCGGTCTCACCTCCACGCGCGTCCTCTGCGGGCATATTCAGCCTGCTGGGAGCGCCCTCCTCGGGCCAGCCGGCAGCAAACAGGCCGGCCCCGGTTGCCTCTTAGCTTCACCGTGGGTGACCAGTCCACGGTTACTAAGCTCCACCGCCACGACAAGGCGTGCAACCATCGGGGGGTCTCTCGTTTCCCCTATGGTGTGGGATTTCAATCGCTCCAAAAGTTTCGGAAACATTGGATAGGCAAACAGACAACCCATCAAACAAACACAATTAAAAAAAACCTATGAAGAGCACATATTTTTTTTGTTCAAATCAGTGGTTCAAATTATGTTTAATAGTGTAGATAATCAATTTTTCAATCATTTTAGGTATATTATGATCTACTGCTTAATATAAAGATGTTTAGGCAAAAACATATTGTCATAATCAAAGTGAAAAATCATCTCATGTATGGATGACTCTTCGCTCAACGCAAACTCGCTCATATAAAGCAAGTTTTTTTTTCGAGTATGACAATTACTTTTCAGCCTAAACGTCTCTATGTAAGATGTAGATCATATGCCCAAAATGTCCGTAATTGATTTTACCAGGGATATTATATATAATAGGATTTTTGTATAAATAATTATGGAATGAAAAAAGCGAAAATTAATTAGAAAAATGTAAAGAAAATAAGACGGACCCTTTTAAACGGAGGTTAACGAAGAGTTACCTAATAGTACCCTGACGGAAATAGTCTAAATACTTCGGATATTGTAAAGGGTTCTTTTGCACCAGTTCATGAGATCATGGGTCTAGGTCTTTCCCAACCACACGTTCACAATTCCTAATATGACAATGTCAGGTGGACATGCTCTATAGTACAAACACGCAGTCAGGAACTCAAGCACGTAGAAAATAGAACCTTAATGCTTTGCTGTTAAAGCGCCATCTATGTTTGGTCCCCGTAAACTTAACTTTGTTTCATCACTTGTAACGTGCGCAAGCTCACGATCTTCAAGTATTGTATTTCTTTAGAAACGATCACAAAAATGACAACATGACCATAATATTTGTCTGTGATTGGCGCGAACTGATCACGAAATGTCTACACAGTACACCGATGACCGAAAACTAGAACATAAAGAAAGCTAGAAAAAAGGTAGGTTAGAAAAACGTGCCATTAAATCTTGACTGGCTTAACCAAATAAGTGGGAGCCAAATAATCACCTGATCAAAAAAAAAACAGATAACCGGATCGGAGTCGGACTCGCCCACCGATGGTTCCGTACAAAACTAGAATTTATGATATTCTCATATATTTATGAGAACATCATAAATTATAGTTTAGGAATTGGGTCTCGCAGTTATTGTCGTGCCTGAAAATGGGTGATGAAAGTTTCTTTGATGAAGTTATTATATTTTTATTATTTTTTATATATTTTTTAAGTGATCTTTCATTTTAAATAAAAAAAATATACGTTTGTATATTAGGCATCTACTTTTCAGTTGCCTATTGCCCGTGACGATATTATACGCTAAACAAAAACGTCTTAATTGCTCAAAGCTAAAAATAAAAAATAAAAATATAGGCAAGATTATAATAATATATTGTAGGTTCCGTAGATTTACTCTTCACTTTTTGCGTGATTTTTCCCAATGTCCCGGGAGATTATTACCAAGATAGCCAGTGTTTTTTTCTGCACCTTTATTGAAAAACTGCTGTTTAGTTTAGTTATTTAGTCATATTTCCAAAAAGAAGTAGGTATAATATTATATGTATATACAAAATGAATCCAAAATTTACCATAGAATTAAAAATTTATTATTATGTACACTAATAAACACAATTTAAACAAAACAATATAAACAAAAAAAGATTTGCTTGTTTGATGGGTTGTCTGTTTGCCTATCCAATGGCTCCGAAACTTTTGGACTGATTTGGATGAAATTTGGCAAATATATGCCACCGTAAAATTGTAAAAACCATTAGATTGTAATATAACTAGTGAAATTGTAAAATGTTGATAGATTTTGGACGCAAATATGCTGCCTATAATTTAACACATTATTTTTCGTTACATTATAAACATATAGTACCTAATGAATCTTTCGATATATTTTTACAATCTCGTTAGCAATCTTTCGATATAATTTTACAATCTAACGGTTTTTACAATTTTACGGTGACATATATATTCCCTGGGGTTTTCTTTGTGAAGTCGTGGGAAATGTCTAGTAACTAAGTAACTTATAAGAAATCTTTAAAAATGTTACAATTATTTTTCAACGGATCTCTAATGTTCAAGTTGGTAATGTTCACGAATCATAAAGCTTACGGTAAGTATATCAATTAAAATCTTCGTGTGGTCGAAAAGGTAAAGCGGAAAATTTAAAGAATCCGTACACCATTTAGAAATATACAAGTCCTGACAAAAAGCCGGACAGTTCAAATTAAGTCTGGATAATTGAATGTTTGCATTTTGGAACGTAGGCCTACTATCAACTTTTAAAAGACGACTCAAATTCAGAGCAGTTTAATTTGGGTTCCTAAACAAAATCGCTAACATTCGTACCATCACCTTATTAAAACCGCGCCTCAATTGAAACGTTACGGAGCCGAAAAGAACGAATGAAGTCGTAAAAAAAAAACACATTTGTCTCTGAACCGCAATCCCGGTCGAAGTGGGAAAGAGACAACGCTATACGAATAATGAATAGGCTGTTTCTCTTGATTCGAATGCCGCGTTCTAAAACTTTGTATCGTCTTCATAATACCACAGTGTAATAAAGAGATACAGTGGTCCAACGCGTTTGAAGTCGCGCGAAATGCCGCTTTTGTGTAGGTATTCGTCATTGCTGCAGGGTTGTCACAATAATGTGTTTTATTATAATCTGTTCTACATTTTGTGTAGGTATTCGTAGTATGTGTATGTAGAGTACTAGGAATAAAACAAAAAACATATATATAGAAGTATTAATGAAGAGTTTTATTATAAAAAATACAAATGTGTATACAAAAGCTCAGGGTTAGCATGATATATATCAATTGATATATATCGTATATATATCATGATATATATCAATTGATATTTATGCTTGATATATTATATCAAAATTGATATTTATATTTAAAAATGTAAAAGAATGTTTTAAATGTAAAAAATCTTACATCAACACAGGTCTTATTTTCCGAGAGTTTCACAAGCCTAGGTCATCAAAAACTTGCAATTTGACACGACATTAACTAATCATAGCCGTCGACGCGGCTTGTAACGGCATATGACACCCACGTGACCCCCTGTTTTTAGGAAGAAAATTCCTTGTTTGTTATTATACTATTGTTATACCATTTATACCATATGTCAAATTAATTCGACTGATAAAATTAATACACTTTTTTTTCTTCTGGTTATAAACAAAAGTCATTTTATGGTTTTATGGTTTATTTAAATTGATACTCAAAAGTATCTATCGTTGATTTTTAATTGATTTGAAAACTTTTAATATAATATTTAATATAATATATAATAATAAATAAATGAGTTTAATTTTACTTCCCAATCTTCAAATTATCAGACATACAAATTATTTCGATTCAACTATTACGAAAAAACATATCAGAGTACCTATGAGATTTGTATGTAATTTTGAAAATCAAAAATATCGGATATATATATATAATCAAAGATATCTGATATTTTGATATTTATTATAAATTCGGATATTTACGAACCCTGCAAAAGCTACAAATGCGAAACTGAAAGGTATTTTCGACATTTGGATTTACTAGTTTTTAGATTGTGATTGTTGAATTTGACGATGTAGTTAGTAAATTCTCATACGTAGATACAATTTTATTAAAAATTCTGACGGGAAACAGGCGCATGGTTTTGTATTAAAATTAATCTTCTTTAGCTGTTCATATAATTGACCATTGTAAATAAGTACCTACATACAACTCAAACGAAACACTGTCGCAAACCACTTAAAACAATCAAATTAAAAAGCGTCAACCCCGGCTGACGTGTCCCAAGCGAGTGTATGGCAGCTTGGGCTCGCTACCGCCCCTCTCTCACCCCGCACGCCCCGCACGATTGCTCTGTCTAGACGTGTCCGTTGGACGACTGTAGGTAATAGTTCTATAGGCTGTGATAATACTGTATCCAGTTCTTATTATTTTAAAAATTTTTAAAATTGTGTGACGTACATATTGCATAATATTTTAGTTTTACCTTTGTTTCTACAGTTTTATCTGTGGACCTCCTTGGCGCTTTCATCGCCGGTCTTATCTCGTCGCACAATCCGACTACCAATTCTTTGGAAAGACGATAACGTTTTATAAATTCATTATCTTCCAAATCGAATGGGTCGAATTGTGCTCGAGCATCTAGTCTCCTTCTCCTCAAGGAATTTTCCTCACTATCGGCTTCTAAGAACTCAAAAAGCATCAATTCGTCGTCACACATCCTACGAATAAAACTGCACTTTAAACTTTTTGTAGAACTATCGAAATCAATGCTATTTGATACCAATTTATGTTTTTACCTCGCGACACTTAAATTCACTGCTTTTTTCTGACTTTAAACAAGTAAAAATTAAAAACTAACAACAAAAGAATCAAAATCAGCATCAAATTTACTAACTTGTTTTGAATCGCAAGTTTTGACAGTTGAGCGATTTTGTTTAGGCTCAAACGTTAGTTAAAGTAAGGTGATGGTACGAATTTACCTTTAAAAAGAGTGAATGATATTGGAATGCGGTTTAGTTTAGGTGTCGACCTAAATTGGTTCGTAAAACGAAGTTGATGGTACGAAATATCAAATGCCATTCGGTTTAGGTCCTAAATTAAATCGTATTAAGCGTTGATAGTAAGCCCCCTGAAATCAGAAATGATTTCAGTTCCAAAATGCAAACATTCAATTAATATATAAAACATAATATTTCAAATTATTAATAAAAGTTAATAAATATTAAACTGAATTGATATTACAGGAAGTTTTATTACTCATATTTGATTAAAGCCAAAAACATTCGGACAAATTAAAAAGCTGGACAAAACTCTTAAGTCCGACTGGACCGGCCTAACTGGACCCTATGCACACATGACTATGCCAACTAATGTCACCACTTTTATGTATACCACTTTTAAACCTTGTTGCCGCGTTATAACGTCAAAAAGTGGTACACCGATTTTGTCGGCGACCCTACATGCCATTCAGAGTTATTTTATCTCGGGAGTTTCTAAGGGATCCTTATGTCGCAGCAGGAAGGTCCTGTCAATGGACTGGAGATCCGTAGTTTTCTCGGCTGTAAGTTATTACGGTTCCGCACCCAAGGGGTAAAAATTGACCATATTACTAAGACTTCGCTGTCCGTCCCTCTGTCCGTCCGTCTTTTTATCTGTCACCACTCACCAAAGGGGCAATTCTGTTAAATAAAACCTGCATTAATACAATTACAATCAGGTCCAGATACGCTAAAACTCTCAAACGGTACTCTCGTAAACGTTAAACCAACGTGAAACGCGCTCTGATTGGTCGAAACGTCATAAAATTCATTCATGGTAACATGTCGCTACACTTTACAATCCAATCAAAGTAAAATGAAAGTATACATTAAATACGAGAATTGAGGTTCTGGCTGTACCTATGATATGTCGTGAACCGTGATAGCTAGATAGATTGGAAACTATTTTAGTTTCCAATTAGGTACCGGTAAAAATGTACCGAAAATAAAAAAAGAACAAAAGAACATACAAAAAGGTATAAAAAATTGAACATTTTAATCTGAAAACTTTGATAGTTACAGAACTTTCCTTAGAAGTTAGACATGTCTTGAGATGCTCTTGGTTAGTTTAATAGACACACTGGTAGGTATTTTTTCCTATTCTAGGTTATGTATTTGAAGACCTAATATCTTAATTGTTCTTTGACAAAAAAAAATCAAACTTACGTAACGTAATGCGAAAAGTAAGGAAGATAATAATAGGTTGGGGAAAAAGTCTTTTCGCATTATAGTATGTATGAACTTGTCATAAAATATCTTGGGCTATACCAATTGTATCTGGCTGATTTTGGTATCATTAAAAAGTTTTAATTTTACAGAAGACAATTCCAAATTCAAATTAGGTAAATTTGAGATTTTCATTTGTTTTTCTTATTGTTAAAATGAGTGATTCTTATGAAGAATTTCGATACATTTTAAAATTTTATTACAAAAAAGGTAAAAATGCAACACAAGCCGCGAAAAAAATTTGTGATGTTTATGGACCTAATGCAGTATCTGTGAGAGTAGCGCAAATTTGGTTTAAGCGTTTTCAATCCGGAAATTTTGATATCAAAGATGCACGTCGCTCTGGTCGCCCTGTTACGGACAAAACTGTTGCCATTTTTGAAAAAGTCGAGCAAGATCGGCATATTAGTAGTTACGATGTAGCTGAAGAACTGGGGATTGACCACAAAACGGTTTTGGCGCATTTGAAAAAAGCTGGGTAAACAAAAAAGCTCGATATTTGGGTGCCTCATGAGCTCACTGAAAGAAACTTAATGAACCGTGTACTCATTTGTGATTCTTTATTACGACGTAATGAAACCGAACCATTTTTGAAGAAGCTGATAACTGGTGATGAAAAGTGGATTACGTACGACAAGAACGTGCGAAAAAGATCGTGGTCAAAGGCCGGTCAGGCTTCACAGACTGTGGCGAAACCCGGGTTAACTCGCAACAAGGTGATGCTGTGTGTGTGGTGGGATTGGAAGGGCATTATTCATTATGAGCTGTTACCGCCAGGCAGGACCATCAATTCTGAACTGTACTGCGAACAACTGATGAGATTAAAGCAAGAAGTTGAGAGAAAGCGGCCGGAATTAATCAACAGAAGGGGTGTGGTTTTTCACCATGATAACGCTAGACCTCACACATCTTTAGCCACTCAGAAAAAATTACGGGAGTTTGGCTGGGAGGTGTTAATGCATCCGCCGTATAGTCCTGACCTTGCACCTTCAGATTTCCACCTGTTTCGGTCGCTGCAGAATTCCTTAGGCAGTGTCAGGTTGACATCACAAGAGGACTTGAAGAAATAAATAAAAAGATAGATAATTACTTTAACTAATTGATTTATTCGCTTTAATTAAACTAGTACAGTGCGCCATTGATTAGGAAGGAAGTGAGCAGCCACAGACAAGAGAGCCATAGTGATGAGCAGCGGCCCATAGACAACAATAGGGTTGGGACTTAGTTTGTGTCCTATTTTCCAACATCCTCTCCTGGACGCAAACCCATTGAATAAGCGAAGCCTTCATGTTTAGGACGTTGCAGGCCTTTGGTAAAAACATCTGCCACCATGTTTTCTGAATTCATGAATTTCACAACAATTTGATTAGCTGCAATCTTCTCTCTGATGAAATGGTACCGAATATCAATATGTTTACTCCTGGCTTGATAACTTTCATTACCTGAAAGACTGATACAACTTTGATTATCACAAAATATAATTAAAGGCTTATTTTTTAGTTCAGGCCAAAACTCTTGTTGTAATTGTTTTAGCCACATAGCTTCTTGAACAGACGTAGCTAAGGACATATATTCAGCTTCGGTTGTAGATAAGGCCACAGTTTGTTGTCTCTTAGAAACCCAACTTATGGTGGCTCCCTGGAAAAGAAAAACATATCCTGAGCAGGATCTTCTGTCATCAGGTTGACTTCCCCAATCAGCATCGCAGTATCCAACTATTTCACTGTCATCTCCTTTGAATGTTAATTTGTAATTAATAGTAGCCTTTAGGTACCTTAAAACTCTCTTTAGAGCACTCCAGTGTTCAGCTGTTGGCTTGTTATTGTACTTACTCAAAGTGTTCACTATATAGGCTATGTCGGGTCTCGTGCCTTGTGATAAATATAGCAAACATCCGACTGCCTCATGATATGGAATATTTTTAAGTATTTCTTCTTCATGTTCAGCCTTCTTTAACTGAGTATTTGCCTCACAGGGTGTATAAACAGGCTTACAATCACTCATTTTGAAGCGTTTTAGAATTTTCTCTATATAAATTGACTGGTCCAATGAAATTTCATTTTCTTTTTGTATAATTCTGAAACCAACACACTGCTTTACTCTACCCAAGTCTTTCATTTGAAATTTATTTTGTAGTTTATTTTTTATATTGTCCATTGTAGTCTTATTGTTAAAAAAACAAGCCAAATCGTCAACATACACAGTGATAAATAATATGTCTTCTCTGCTTAATATCCGGTAATAAATACAAGGATCTACATTTGAACGTGATAGTCCAATATCCAACAGAGCATTGTTTAGCTTTTTGTTCCATTGTCGACTTGCTTGTTTAAGGCCATATATTGAGCGATTTAGACGACATACTTTCTCTCCTTGCTCAAATGTTGGAGGTTGAGTCATAAAGATTTCTTCTTCGATGTCACCTTGTAAAAATGCTGAAACCGCATCCATTTGGTGTATTTCAAGGTTATATTTCGCAGCTAGTCCAACCAGATACCTTATTGAAGAATATCGGACAACGGGTGCATATATTTCATCGTAATCAATTCCCTTTTTTTGTCGATAACCTTTAATAACTAATCTTGCCTTATGACGTATAATTTCTCCATTCTCATCTAATTTTGATTTGAACACCCATTTGCATGGTATAACTGTCTTACCTACTGGTTTATTTACCAGTGACCATGTATTATTTTTAATCAGCGAATCATACTCCTCACTCATTGCCTGTTTCCACAGATTGGCATTTTCACTATTTAAAGCATCGTCGAGGCTCTGTGGATCACTGTAAAGTAAGCTTGGTAATAACTCAGTATTCATACATAGGTAAGATGTTGAAGTATGGTCATGAAATTCCATTCGCCGCCGTGGTCTAAGATGTAAGTTTGAATTTTCAGGTGACTCAACACTTTTATCTGGTAAGTACGTACCATCATCAGGATCATCATAATATGATTCTGAACTTGAGTCTGAAATATTAATTAAATCATTTTCAGGTGTCACTTCAGGCTGCAGTTCAGTTAAAGGTAAGTTAATTTTATTTTCTATTTCATTATTATTATTTTTATGTAAAATTTTATCTTTATTTTCTTTAATCTTATTCTTTTTTATTTCAGATGAAGGAGTGGGGACAATATTTCTAATTATACTTCCTTCCAAAAATACCACATCTCTACTCATTATTGCCTTTTTGCTTTTAGGTTCAATAAATCTATAACCCTTAGTAGTTTCAGAATATCCAACAAATATTAACTCACTTGATTTTGAATCCAATTTTTGCCTTTTTTCCTTTGGTGTGTGCACCATCGCTTTGCAGCCAAATATTTTCATGTAACTCAAATCAGGTTTAGTTCCTGACCAGGCTTCTTCAGGTGTAATATTGGAGAGAGCTTGAGTGGGTGAGCGGTTTATAATATGTGCAGCAGTGGCCACCGCTTCAGCCCAGAAGTCCTTCTGTAAATTAGCATTAAATATCATGCATTTAGCTCTTTCAATCAATGTGCGATTCATCCGTTCACTCAAACCATTTTGTTGTGGAGTGTACGGGTTGGAAGTTTGATGCAATATTCCACTTTTTTTAAGAAAACTACTAAAACTCCTATTAATGTATTCTGTCCCATTGTCACTCCTTAAAATTTTTATCTTTTTATTTAACTGATTTTCAACCAAATTCTTAAATTCAATAAATTTATCTAATATTTCAAATTTATGTTTAATAAAATATACAAACACTTTATGTGAAAAATCATCGATAAAAGTTGCAAAGTACCTCGCCCCTCCAAGGGAAGTAGTCTGCATCGGTCCACATAAGTCTGTGTGGATTAGCTCTAGCGGGTTCTGTGCTCGGGAGCTGCTATTTGGAAAAGGTTGTCTTGATTGTTTTCCTTCAAGGCATGTAATACATGTATAACTTTCCTGCTGTGGTGATAAATTTACTCCAGTGGCTAATTCTGGCAATTTATTTACATCTTTCATGTTTAAATGCCCCATACGTAAGTGCCATAAGTAACTATCGGTTTCTACCGTTGCAGCCATAGCTTGACATTTGTTTATAACATTTAGTCTATAGGTATCATTTATAATACTTGCAGAAGCTAAGATTTGCTTATTTTGATTTTGTATTAAACATCCATTCTTATCAAATACTACATTATACCCAGCCCTTATTATCTTACTTACAGATAGTAAGTTGGTTGACAGTTCTGGTATGTACAAAACATTTCTCACCTGTATAGTACTTCTGTTCTCTAATTGTATAGTTACATTACCACAACTTTCCACGTGCAGCAATTTACTATCGGCAATTCTTATGGTTGAGACGGGCGGGGCAGTTTCATTTTCCAACCACTCTCGATGCATGGTCATGTGGGCTGATGCACCGGAGTCTACATACCAGTTATACTTGTCATTTAACTGCATCGCTGAAAAAGCTGCTACAAAACCATTATTATCTTTATTTGTTTTATTTTCAGACTTGTCTTTTCTATACCAACAATTTTTGCTAACATGCCCATACTTATTGCACTGAAAACATCTTGGGCCTTTTGATTTAGACTGAGCTTGTTTTTTATTATTAAAAGAGGGCTTTTTATAGGAGTTTGTGTAAAATGCAGCGGTGTCTGGTTGTTTAACTTCTTGTAAAAGCTTTGTTTTAATTAAATCTGCACTAATTTTAACACCAGAACTCTCTATACCCATGATCATGGGTTTATATATGTCCGGCAAACCTGCCAACATTAAGGTTCCGAGCCACTCGTCATTCACCTCAAAAGAAATGTTCCTCAACTTGTGAGCTGATGTCATTATTTTATTGACATACTCCTCGACGCTATTACTAGTTTCTAACGTTGTGTTTATTAAATCCTTCAATAAACCAACCTTTCTTAGTAGACCAGAGTCTTGAAAAGCTTTACATAAATTAGACCAAACCTCTTTAGCTGACTGCGCTTCTTGAATGTGAACAAATAAGATTGGGTCCACCAAAAGTATGAGCTTAGACTTAGCCTTTTTGTCCTTAATTTTGTCAGTGGGTCCATTTTCAACAATCTCCCAAAGGTCTTCATGCTCAAGGTATGCTTTTACGGCAAAACTCCATGTTGCCCAATTGTCGCGGCCAGTGAGCTTCTCAATCATTGTCAACGTATTGTTTGAACTCATTTTTCTTGATTTGTTAGCTGAAAAAGCTGAAAACAGAAACGAAGAACCGGCGACCGCGTGGCTGTTAGGTTAGGTCTACTATGAACTCGTTTAATACGCGAACTTTTACCGAAATAATTATCTACAGGCTGTTCTGGGCACATAACCTGAAGAAATAAATAAAAAGATAGATAATTACTTTAACTAATTGATTTATTCGCTTTAATTAAACTAGTACAGTGCGCCATTGATTAGGAAGGAAGTGAGCAGCCACAGACAAGAGAGCCATAGTGATGAGCAGCGGCCCATAGACAACAATAGGGTTGGGACTTAGTTTGTGTCCTATTTTCCAACAGGACTGCCAAAACCACTTGTCGCAGTTTTTTCATCAGAAGCCCCAAAAATTTTATAGCAATGGGATCATGTACCTACCAACAAGATGGCAAAAAGTTATCGAACAAAATGGCACCTATATACTTTAGTCACTTGTAAATAAACTTTATAAAAAAACCTTTTGAATTTTTATATAAAATGCGAAGAAACTTTTTCCCCAACCTAATATTATGATCATAAGCCCACGCGTGACGCGACGCCAGAGGGCAACACTAGTACCGTGGGCGGTGCTAGAAAGTAACATAAACCAGTGTTTTTCAACCTGTGGGTCGCGATCCCCTGGGGGGTCGCAAAGCTAAGGGGGTCGCCGGAGATCGAGAGAACCTATTTTTTTATTTTTTAATGATTTATTTAGTTAGAGAATTTTAATAAAAGGATATACTCATAAATCGATCATCGATATCATCGATGTATGTAATTGTAAAATAATGTGTTTGACGTACTATATTACGTACTTATATCCGAATAATAATTATGGAGACGCATAGAAACGTCGTATGGAATGAATATTTGTAACACTGTAACATACACATACATACATGATAAAAAAGTGAAGGGTCGGGGGGTCGCGAAATATTTTTTCATACAAAGGGGGTCGCATCATGAAAAAGGTTGAAAAACACTGACATAAACTATCGCTTATCTTAACAATACATTGAACATCATTTGCTATTCGGCAATTAAATGACTCACATCTTCTACTAAAGTACCAACTTAACAAAGTTTGGGATGGTCTAGTACAGAGGTTCCTAAGCTTTATCGATAGCGCCTAGCGGAACACCAACCAAATACTATTTATCATATGACACCCCGTATCAAACCAACACTGCTTACATAAGATCGGGGTCATGCACATATTACGTCACAGCGCAAGGGGGGGGGGGGGGGTCATACTCATACCAAACGTGACGGTACATGTTAAAGGGATCCTAATAAAGCGTATTATAGGAGAGATCTTAAGATTACAGAATAAAGAGGAAAAGTTTGTTTGTTTGTTTGCATTGAAAAGGCTCAGAAATTACTGGACCGATTTTGATGAAATTTAGCACAGATGTAGAGTAGACCACGAGGAAGAACACAGGCTACTTTTTATCGCGGAAAAATGTACGGTTTCTGCGAAATTAATTTATGCGCGCACGAGGTCGCGAGCGACTTCTAGTCTACACTAATATTATAAAGAGGAAAACTTTGTTTGTATGTTTGTTTGTTTGTTTGTTTGTTTGTAATGAATAGGCTCAAAAAGTACTGGACCGATTTCAAAAATTCTTTTACCATTCGAAAGCTACATTATCCACGAGTAACATAGGCTAAATTTTATTTTGGAAAAAAATAGGGTTCCGTAAGATATTTGGGTTTTTCGGACACAATGTGTAAAAAATCAACCAGAAAAGTTACTTATTTTGCGTACGCTGCTTAAACTATAAAAGATAGAACCATAAAATGTTCTAATTAATTGTAGATCTTATAAATATCTACAAAAAAGTCCGCGACACACTATACCTATCTATGTCGAGTGAGGCACAAAAACCATTTTTTTATTTAGAAATCTTGAATTTTTTTTGGACTACATTTAAACGCGTTTATTTTACTCATGTTATTAATCCTTATCAAAATAAATTATTTCATCACTAAGTACAGTTTATGTAGATAATATTTGGTCTTTGAATGATTAAAATTGGACGTTTGGTTTTGAAGTTATGGCGAAATTAAAATATTACGACTTCTGCTGCACGGCCCGTTGCGAAGTGGGCGTCACCAAGGCGGGGTGCGCGTGCGGGTTAATGTTTAGTTTAGTTTAGTTAAATAGTTTAGTTATTTTATAAACATCAAATTGATAATATCTTAAAATATAATACATTATAATATCTATACATCTATACAGTTAAATACAATTTAAGTGTCTGTTTGTAACTTCAAATTAACAGCTTTTTACATAATGAATCTGAAAGTATTTTCGGTACTTACAATAAAATACATTTTTTTTTTAATTTTTGTCTGTCCGTCTGTCTGTCTGTAAGTCGGTCTGTCTGTCTGTTTCGACTAATCCCTGAAACGGCTGGACCGATTTTCACGGGACTTTCACTAGCAGATAGCTGATGTTATAGGGTACATAGGCTACTTTTATTTTAGGGCTCCGTTTAAAAAAATAGGATTCCGCTTTCGTTAGTCATAAATAAAGTCGCGGGTAAATTTCAGCGATATCCCAAAGTATTGTTCCACGCGGACGAAGTCGCGGGCAAAAGCTATTAATAATAAAGAAACAAAACCTCAAACGTTTCCAGCCCCAGCAGGCTCCAGGGTCCAGACACCAGTCCCTCCTTTAAGGCTGGGAGTTGGGACTATATGATTCGGACTCCGGCGCGGCGGTCCCGGGAAAATTCGGAGCAAATACAATACAATACCACAGCCTATAGAACTATTACCTACAGTCGTCCAACGGACACGTCTAGACAGAGCAATCGTGCGGGGCGTGCGGGGTGAGAGAGGGGCGGTAGCGAGCCCAAGCTGCCATACACTCGCTTGGGACACGTCAGCCGGGGTTGACGCTTTTTAATTTGATTGTTTTAAGTGGTTTGCGACAGTGTTTCGTCTGAGTTGTATGTAGGTACTTATTTACAATTGTGAATTATATGAACAGCTAAAGAAGATTAATTTTAATACAAAACCATGCGCCTGTTTCCCGTCAGAATTTTTAATAAAATTGTATCTACGTATGAGAATTTACTAACTACATCGTCAAATTCAATAATCGCAATCTAAAAACTAGTAAATCCAAATGTCGAAAATACCTTTCAGTTTCGCATTTGTAGCTTTTGCAGGGTTCGTAAATATCCGATATTTATAATAAATATCAAAATATCAGATATCTTTGATTATAATATATATCCGATATTTTTGATTTTTTGATATTTTCAAAATTACATACAAATCTCATAGGTACTCTGATATGTTTTTTCGTAATAGTTGAATCGAAATAATTTGTATGTCTGATAATTTGAAGATAGGGAAGTAAAATTAAACTCATTTATTTATTATTGATATTAAAAGTTTTCAAATCAATTAAAAATCAACGATAGATACTTTTGAGTATCAATTTAAATAAACCATAAAACCATAAAATGACTTTTGTTTATAACCAGAAGAAAAAAAGTGTATTAATTTTATCAGTCGAATTAATTTGACACATGGTATAAATGGTATAACAATAGTATAATAACAAACAAGGAATTTTCTTCCGAAAAACAGGGGATCACGTGGGTGTCATATGCCGTTACAAGCCGTGTCGACGGCTATGATTAGTTAATGTCGTGTCAAATAGCAAGTTTTTGATGACCTAGGCTTGTGAAACTCTCGGAAAATAAGACCTGTGTTGATGTAAGATTTTTTACATTTAAAACATTCTTTTACATTTTTAAATATAAATATCAATTTTGATATAATATATCAAGCATAAATATCAATTGATATATTATATCATGATATATATACGATATATATCATGCTAACCCTGAGCTTTTGTATACGCATTTGTATTTTTTATAATAAAACTCTTCATTAATACTTCTATATATTATATATTTTTTTGTTTTATTCCTAGTACTTACTCTACATACACATACTACAAATACCTACACAAAATGTAGAACAGATTATAATAAAACACATTATTGTGACAACCCTGCAGCAATGACGAATACCTACACAAAAGCGGCATTTCGCGCGACTTCAAACGCGTTGGACCACTGTATCTCTTTATTACACTGTGACAATACAATAGAGTTGAAGATGGAAGTGGCGAGTGTAGAGCTGTCATATTATATTATGCATTGAAATTTGACTCGACACTCATGTGTTCGATTTTCAATTTTACTAATCTGAATTTTCACAGCATATACATTATACTTATAGCATGAACCTCACCCCAGAGAATTTATTTTAATCGTTAGTGTGGCCGCTTTAATAACTCAATTGCTGCTTATCTGAAACACCTCGCCAAATATCGACACATAGAATTTTAATCATATAAATCTAGACCCAATTCAGTAGGTCATGTGAACAAACACTAATATCAATGCTATGTTGTATATTATAGTTGACATGTCGCGACATATAGGGTCATACTGCGAAGAGCTATCTAGGTGAGGGCTAGGACATTTTTCTCACACTAGGTACTAACTAGAACCTAGAATCTAGATGGACGGGCTAGGCGCCTGCTGGGATAGAGCCGCGGCCATAATGGCAAAAATTACCTAAAATCTTCGTGTATGAAACAAAACCATTTTCATGTGAATTCATGAATTGGGAATCGGAAATATTTAGCTTATTAAATATTGAGGCATTACTACTTGGTGAATGTATTTTTTTTTGTGTAGTTTATTAATCAATTAAATTAAAACTACATCTAAAAAGTTAAAAAATTTTTTTTTTGCTAAATTAGTCAACAAAACCTACATCATTAGTTGGGTAAAATTTTAAAATACGTCGCCATTTTAAGGGGTCGCGAGTGGTTGGGGGGAGGGGGGGAGGGGTCGGATTCGGCCGCCACAAATATTCAAAAATAACATCTGCAAAATTGTCTATGTTATTAAAATTGACATTTTTAAAAAATCTTTTAACGGCCCTCCACTGGGACTCAATTCGTTGAGTATGAGTCCCATCTTCAGCTATGAATGGGTTGTCACAATCCGAGTGGTTGACTTTTCTGTGTATGTAGCCATTTTCTGACAAGCAATCATATGCATTCCAAAAATCAGTGTGGATGGTGGTGTCAATTTCCACATTCTTTAATATAAGTGGCACCAAAACCTCAGCAGAGCGAATATTGTCTGGACACACTTCCAACCTCAAATCTTCAGATCCATCCTCAATCATACCTTTCTGGGTATGATTGAGGTTGGGTTCTCCCAATGGCCCTCAATAACAACTGGCTTCAATTATGAGTCGACGGAGCCCCGCCACGCGGGGCTCCTACTTCTGGGTGGTTTACAAAAAAATAACCACGATGGCTAAGGCGGTAGCTTCGCTGCGGCCTGCGCTACGCTCCC
Source organism: Glaucopsyche alexis (assembly GCA_905404095.1). NCBI lineage: Eukaryota > Metazoa > Arthropoda > Insecta > Lepidoptera > Lycaenidae > Glaucopsyche > Glaucopsyche alexis. Next base: position 3,848,512 of record FR990060.1, read on the forward strand.
GCCTTAGCCATCTAACCTAACCCAATGAAGTCGTATCTCGGAGTAATACATTGCTATTAATTACCTAAGAATTATATACTGTTCTCATACATTTCCTATATCACATTATATATAAAATATAATTACCTCGATTATATTTTCTTTTTCCAAATTTCAATTCCATACATTTTGATCGGCGATTCTTTAAAGAAGCGATAAAGAAAAGATCTTGGCTCACCCCCCCCTGTACTAAAGCATAAAGATTACGTTCCGTTTTGCATAATTGTAATAATATTTAAGAATTTTTGAAAATTGTTTAAAAATATTTAGACGCAACTCTGGCAGCCAAAATTTCTTTGGGGGGTTTAAGACTAGCTCCCTTAAGCCCCCTACACCACCGATACTCTCAAATTCAGGCGACTCGTTATAAAATCCAACCCCATTAGTTTACTTACATCTAACACAAAAACATTTATTATAGTAAGTATGAACTTAAACGCACAAATATCGGAGATATTTACAAATATGTTCCTGCGGCCGTATACTTCATACACTTTAAGTATGTAGCGTTTTTACAAGACTTGCGAAATGTTGTATACAAATCGCTGTAACTTTGAAAATATTGACTTTTGATATACCTACTGTTTCTTCTGAGAAGTTACTCATATTTACGAGTACTATTGATTTATGCAATTTAAAAAAAGGCCTATTGTGAATTAACGGCATGGCGAGTTCATTATACTGCCGTCCTCAAACTAAAAGGCGGTTAAATGACAAAGTGTTTTTGAGGTAGAGCTAAAAAAACACGGGATTTTGTATAAACAATTGGTAATATTGTCATTAATGTCTTATGATAATATTAACAATTGTTTATAGAAAATCACTAGCATCAATTTCAAAATAACCCCGTGTTTTTTAGCTCTACCTCAAAAACTCTTTTTGTCATTTAACCGCCTTTTAGTTTGAGAATGGCAGTAGACAGGGTATTTCTTCAAAGATTATCCAAATTTTTATAAAGCTCACGCATATTTTCAAATGGAACATGAATGAACAAGTTTTTTTTTTAATTTTTCATTTTTTATATAACACATTTTCTGTTCAGAAATACATAACAAAAGTTGGATACCTTTTCGGAAAATCGAACAGCTCGAGTGTCGAGCTGGATATACAATCCAGCTCGACACTCGAGCTGTTCGATTTTCAACTGTATTGTATTAGTGTAGAGTTCTATTTTCGGTGCTCTGAATTTTACTGGGTCCACCGGATTCCGGATCATATAGTCCCAGCGTAAGTCGTAACTCGTAACTACACACAGAGTTAAACCCCGCAATGATCCGGTCCTGGGTGGTCCGTGTTACATCCAAGTCCAACCCATGTATTGCACATACTTATGTTTGTGGGCTAGTGGCGCCCATTTCATTATCAGGCTGGGACTATATTATCCGGAATCCGGAAGACCGAGAAAAAATCAGAGCATTGAAAAAAGAACAGAAGAAAATCGAACACAAGAGTCAATGTCAAATATGACAACTCGACACTTGATTTTGAACTCTATTGTATTAGCAGAGTTCTATTTTTAGCGCTCTGAAATTTCACCGGACATCCGAATTTCGGACAACATAGTCCTAACTCCTAGCCTTAGGCACTAAAAAGTATTCTGGCTCCTACACATCAGCCCAAGTACTTAGTTCATTTGTTCAAGAACGAACGAATTCACGCACTAATGTGGACGAGGCTTTGGCAAATACAAAACAAACGTATAATTTCATGGTTGCACCCAAATGCTTAGTAATCGATCCAGTTACTAAACATTATTTTGCACAAAATCATACATCCTTTCTATGTAAGGCATTTCTAATCTAATTATGTTTTTTGTAAAGTATGTAATTGAATTAAAATTCTGTGCCATTAGCGATTAGTACAAATACAATGTTGATATATTAGCAATGCTAATAAGTTACATCACTTTACGTATTTAGCCAAGGAAAAATTGCCTAGTACCCGTAGTAGTACCTAGTCTTGTAAAAGTTAAGACTGTATAGTGAATAATCACTAATGAACTTTGCCGGTGTGCAAAAAAAAAATGTATTTGAAAATGGGATCCCAATATAATCATTTCATCTTATTTTTTTGTTTCTTTGTAATATTTGTCACACAGAATACAGAACATCTAGAATGAGTGTTCGATCACATTTTTACGCAGACAGCGCACTGTAACCAAAACCATAGCGAAACACCGCCCCGCCCGCTCGCTCTTTACTTTACTTTTCTCTTTACACTCACAAAACAAATCGAGTTATTATGTTACGACAATTAGGTATGCAATAAAAAATAAATTAAAAAAAAGTTGGATAAAATATCCGTTATTCTGTGAATACATATTATATGTGGATAGCCACTCCAATTTGGAGTAGTCGTGAGTCGTGACGGCTTCACTTTCAAGCGCGTTGACGGTTTCTGGATGATTTCTGTATTCTGTGATTTGGTCATTAGATTTTGATGTAATCAGCTTTGTTTTATTTTATTTATTCTGGGCCATGGATACAAAGTTCAGCTTTGGGTATTTTAAATACTTGCCATAATGTAAGTATTGAGGACAGCCGCTTTATTCGATGTAATAAGTAAATTAATTTATTAAAACAATTAATTGATAAAGGTAATTTGCATACAAATAAACCTTGTGTATTAAATTAAATTTTGAGTGACCTGCGACGCGACTGACCGATCCTTAATTCCTTACCTTATGGTGGATTCATACTACTTGCGTCGATTCTTTATAACTGAGGTCCGAGTATAATAATAGGTATTATAAGGTTGTTTTAAGGGTTGATTTTTCAATCGTCACTTAACTAACTCCTGAGGAATAAATATGTGATTTTGACAGATTTTGTATGAAAAATCTGTCAAAGTCACATAATTATTCTTCAGGTAAGAGTTAATTGACGATTGAAAAAGCAGCCATAATAATCAATTGATTACGGATGTTTTGGGCATAATATGATATTCGGCTTATGTCAAAACGTTCAGGCTGAAAAATAATTAAAAAGATTGTAAAACAAAAATACCAAAACTGTTAAGGTCATTGACCTCACACAGCTGATGTATTGATGTTATTTAGGTAAAGACTTTGCTTCCTTTTAAAGTCAGCTGTTTCTGTCAGGTTAATGATCACAGCGCCTTAGAGATCGCAATGTAATTTTATTTAGTCTCCCTTATTCCTAATGGCTTATTTAATATTTCCATTTTCCTTTTCCAAAGACGAGTTTCCACTATCCTTATCCCGGTACTTCCTGTACCTATAATTACTTGAAATATTTATTATTTTATATCTTCGAATTTCCATCATGTTTCGAATATTTGCTCGATGTTTTGAGGCTGCAATTTAAATCGCAATGTCGGTGCTCGTGTGAAGCCCCGCGATGGGTCGAGCCTGTGATTTAAGCTTATTTCGGTGCTTGGAAAGCGTCGTCGTTTCGTAATTGTCCGTTTTCTCTTATCTTCATATTGTTTGTGGTTTTGGGTTCACGGACCACTTGCTAAGATTTATTGTATTTACTTATTATTGGCCCCAAAAGCTCCATGGCTAATGACAATAGCCTCCGACCACGGAGGCTATACAATAGCCTCCGGCCACGGATAGCTCTAACCACTACACCAGTAGTGGTTAGAGCATTGGCTCTCGACTGGGAGGTCGTGGGTTCGATTCCGGCATTGGAACAATAAAATTAATTATTATTTAAGCATTACTTTGTTTACAAATTCAGATCGAATTTTTCTAAACGTAAATGAAAAGATGAAATTCGACCAAATTTAATGTGCCATTTGTAGTTATTTCTTTACTGAACGGTGCAAGTGACATTTAAATTGGTATTTTATTGATTTGTTTACTTTTAGATGAATTTGGGTCTGAACAGTGTAGGTACTATAATATGACATATTATTTATGTACCTAATGTGCCAGTAGTATTTATTTATTACAGTGTTTTCTTGTTTTTGTGGGTGACGCTTCTCGATCAATTGATTTAAAAAACTATTTATAGAACAACAATCACTAAAATCCGCAGAAATTGAATGACTTTTCAAGTCGAGTATGACACATCATAATAGGCAAGCGGACTAATTTTTTTTGATTGCATAAATGAAATATGAGTAACTTCTCAGAAGAAACCGTATATCAAAAGTCAATATTTTCAAAGGTACAGCGATTTGTATAAAAATTTCGCAAGTCTCGTAAAAACGCTCCATACTAAAGTCGACATACAAATGACGTCACTTGTAGGTTATAGTATATATGAAGTAGTATATGAAACATATGGCCGCCGGAATATATTTGTAAATATGTATCCCACCAAAAACATTCTGTAAAAAACTAGCCAAGTCTCGATGGAGCTGCTTGTTTATCTCTAAAAAGTAATGAAATCTAGACAAAGTCGTGCCAAGTCTAAGGATCCTTACTGCGATTTATTTATTATTATAGTTAATGTTGTGTGACTTGGCCGTTGAAAATTCTTTATACGTTACAAGTCAATTTTGTTTACACGTAATGTTATATCAGATTTTGTTGTAAGTACCTATGTTTGTAAAGCGAGATAATAGCCCATACTTGTATTGGTAATTGGACGCTAGTGTCTTATTTTAGGCTGTTGTCGATTGTATAACACATGTATTGGAGCAATCGTGTCATGGAGCCCCTTTTGTACCCTTGTGTACTCTTCAACGGCCAAGTCACACAACATTAACTATAATAATAAATAAATCGCAGTAAGGTACCTTAGACTTGGCACGACTTTGTCTAGATTTCATTACTTTTTAGAGATAAACAAGCAGCTCCATCGAGACTTGGCTAGTTTTTTACAGAATGTTTTTGGTGGGATTTCACTTCTTTTTGTAGAAACGTAAGAATATTGATTTATTTTACTAGATTTTAGTGTAATTTGTTTATTTCATTTGTGTAATGTTTGAGTAGAATAAAGTTAATTGTTCGACTATTTCTTCTTGTAAACTTGTAAGTATAAGTATAAAAGCCAGTCCAGTCTTATCCAGAGTTTTCCTTTAATTTTATTTATATGCGTATTAAAAGAAAAGGGGAGGCATTCGCCCAGCAGTGGGACGCTACGGGCTAGATTAAATTAGAAGATGTGTCCCACTTCACTGGATTTTTGCAATGACAGTCGATTTTTTTATGTACCAATAGTAGAAGGGGGCATTACCATATCTCTAATCAGCTGAGACCAGCTGAGGGTTCTTCATCAGATACTTCAGACCTTCGATTTTTGACATCAAATGAAGTGGCCCACCAAGTTGAATATTTTTTGTAAAGGCAGTATGTCGATCTCTAATAGTTTGGTTGGGCTCTTGTGTTTTCTAATCAGGGTCACCAGGTACTCCAGATCTTCGATTATCCTAGTTTTTATAGTTTTCCCTTTATGTGGCCACTAAACCCTACCTCTGTACCAAATTTCAGCTCTCTGAGTTTATGGGAAGCACTAGTTCTATTCTGATGATCATGAGTGAGTGACTGGGTGAGTGTCATAAATGCGAAACTTTGTTTTCGTTTAACTTCGGAACTAAATGACCTACAGACTTAAAATTTTGGATTTTAAGTATGTGATTATACTTTACTGGATGACGAAAATTTCTGCGTTCTGGTCTTATCCAGAGGTTCTCAAATAAGGGCCTGAAAATGCGGCGAAATGGTTCCAGTAAATAATGGTACGGCAGTGTTTGCTTCGCGCTCGACTTGGCGGGGGCACTGCCGTGCCCCCAGATCGACGTTCTGGTCTTATCCAGAGGTTCTCAAATAGAGGCCTGAAAATGCGGCGAAATGGTTCCCGTAAATAATGGTACGGCAGTGTTTGCTTCGCGCTTGACTTGGCGGGGGCACTGCCGTGCCCCCAGATCGATTATCCTAGTTTTTATAGTTTACCCTTTATGTGGCCATTAAACCCTAACTCTGTACCAAATTTCAGCTCTCTGAGTTTATGGGAAGTACTAGTTCTATTTTGATGATCATGAGTGAGTGAGTGAGTGAGTGAGTGTCGTAAATGCGAAACTTTGCTTTCGCTTAACTTCGGAACTAAATGACCTACAGACTTGAAATTTTGGATTTTAAGTATGTGATTATAGCTTACTGGATGACGAAAATTTCTGCGTTCTGGTCTTATCCAGAGGTTCTCAAATAGGGGCCTGAAAATGCGGCGAAATGGTTCCAGTAAAGGATGGTACGGCAGTGTTTGCTTCGCGCTCGACTTGGCGGGTGCACTGCCGTGCCCCCAGATCTACCATATTTGTGCGTTTAAGTTCATACTTACCATAATGAATGTTTTTGTATATGATGTGAGTAAACTAATGATGTAGGTTTTGTTTACCAATTTCGCAAAAAAAAAATTTTTTTGGTACTTTTTAAATGTATCTAATTACTAAACTATAAATAAAATATTATAATTTTTTACATTTACGAAGTAGTAATGCCTTAAAATTTCTGAATATATTAATGAAACTAAATATTTCAGATGTTGTCCGATCCCCTATTCTCAACAAATGGTAGAGACCTATTTACTTTATCTCTTCTCTATATTAATTCTGGTTGCTTTTGTGGTTCCGTTGTGGCAGTTTAATGTATGTTTGTAAATTCTACATAACAATCAACAGCGAATGATGTAGAAATACGTCTCAGTAAAACATAAAAGTACTTAATTGATATATTTACTTCTTTTGTGTTATGGGTGAGGTTAAGGACATCAAACCTTTAAATGTAAGGATAACGTAACTTTATACTATATAAAAAAAAGACTTTTGTGCATTCCAAATCAGGACATAATCGGAAAAAATGAGACCGTATTAAACTGCCTTTATGGTTCTTTTGACAGTACGCTATGCCCACGCAAACAATACCGCAATCAGAAACACGAAATAAATGCGATTGGCTGTCGTAAACAACCTCTTTGCCTAATTCAGTGTTTTTACATAAAAAAGTCAAGTTCGTTTTCAGGGTTCCGTAGTACACTATTCGGAACCCTTAATGTTTCGTTATGTCCGTCTGTCCGTCCTCGGCTTATCTTCCAATGCTAGAAACTAGACAACATTTTAATAATAAGACCAAAAACTTTTTATTCATAAGTGTATTTATGCCACGCCGATAGTGCGTAGATAAAATCATGAAACATTTTTTTTGGGGTACCCAGTAGTAGTAGCTAGTACCCACCTCCCCTACAAGTAAAGTGGGATGATTTTTTTCTCATGTCTACCCCATTGTGTAAGGTATCATTAGCTATAGGTTTGTAAAAATATTAAGAGACTATTTTTATTATTATATAATATTAAATATATATTAATTCGTTTAAAAGCTATTTAGCTTTTAAAGTAGAATATCTCGCAGCCATTTGGCTGGCTCGAAAAATCTGAAAAAATAGTAAGTAGTCCATATTGTGATAAACTTTGTGAAACTATAACGGCTTATATAACTTTGTTAGTTCAGGAGTTAGAGGGCTATAACTTGTCAAATGCGTTAAATAAGCGCAAAACTTTGTGCAAAAATAACGAAATACTAAGTAAACATGTAAAATATTGGTAAAATGGTACGGAGCCTTTCATACGCAAGTCCGAAAAACCAATTTTTAAAATTCGAACAACTATTACCAAAACGTGGCTTGAAACTGGAATAAATTAGTACGATAAAATCTATTCAGAAATTTTAAAATATTACGATTTTTAATATTAAGTTACGTTTCAAATAACATTACTGATAAACCCTAAAACAATTCAATCCATTGCACTTTATTAAGTGTTTATAGCCAATTTGCCAAGAGGATTAAAACTCATTACTCCCTTGAACTCCATATATTTATACGGTCCTTACCATATATGCGCGGTAATCTAAACTCTATTTACAATTTACATGATGAATAGCTATATAGCACGAAAAAAAAAAGTTTTGCGGTCGACCTGTAATGTATGTCTTGTTTAATCACATACTGTCATGGCGGCCGTATTTGGCGGGAAAGCAATCCGAGCCAAAATGGGCATAAGGGATACCGCTTGGATCTTTATTACATTATACGATCGTTGCATAAGATCTGCATTTTTTAGCTTTTTACTCGGCGGAAAAATATGGCAACTTCATTTAAAATTTAATTTATTGTCTGACATGTTCATGCTTTTGATGTGGGTATCAGAAAGCCAACACGATCCTTTTTGAGTTTCTTGGAAGTCTCCTTCGAAGTCTCTAAGTATTATTTAGAGCCTGTTATCAGTCAAATAGTAGAGACTAGAGACTAGCCTAAAAGTACTGTATCCCATGGAAATACTGTACTTTTTTCGGGATAACAAGTACTTAGTCTATATTTTAATTCAAAGCCTAAATACTACTAACTACTACCATACCAAATTTCATCAAAATCTGTTCAGTAGTTTTTGCATGAAGGAGTAACAAACATTCATCCATCCCCACATACTTTCACATTTATAAAAGTAGTAGCTTGCCCGCGGCTCCGCCCGCGTAAATATAGTATCCCTCGGGAACACTGTATTTTTTCGGGATAAAAAGTAGCCTATGTTTTATTTAATCCAGGGCCCAAGCTACTACCATACCAAATTTCATCAAAATCTGTTCAGTAGTTTTTGCGTGAAAGACTAACAAACATCCATACATCCATCTTCACATACTTTCACATTTATAAAAGTACATAAATAGGATTAAAATATAGTTACAGAAAATGATAACGGCGATGGTGATGATGATATTTTATCTATGACGATGATACGATTTGGGTAGAGACAGGTAGAGTGCAGGCTCTGCAGTCAACAACTCAACACTATCGAGAACTTGAAGACCTAAACCGATTATACCTACAATCTTATTATACTGCGATTCAAATGAGAATAGGATCGAGTCGGCGCCATATGGTTTCGAATTTAGACTGTTATGATAGTTAAATTTATGTTTAGATAATTGATTACTATTCAACGTGTTTATTTAAATTCGATGCAAGACTATTAATATTTATATGCATATAAGTTTTTCTGAAAATCGCACTTTTAAAGTGATATTTGACAGAAAAAGGTAATTGACGTTCCTATTCTCATTTCTAACTCGTTATAGGTACAACAAAAGTTGTTTGGTAGAGTTTAGAAGTATCTCAGGTAAAAATTTTGCTTCATTTTAATGCCGTTGACCTTACTATAAAATTATTATCCGTGGAATAACAAGGAAACTAAAACACATTTGGCGTAACTAATTAGGTGTGTGTAGACTGTAGTGTTTTGCATAGTTCCCGCTGTGGGATTAAATTAATTTGTTTTGTAACCAGCGATGCATTCGACAAGATTTTTAATGGTAATTAAAAAAATAAAAAAAACCCGACTGCCAAAAGACAGATACCTAAGCAACGCACTAAAAAGACCGAAACAAGATTGAGAAAACAGACTACACTATGAGCTGAAAGCCTAAGTGAAATAATTGACGTTATGTTTGGTAGCAGGCGGGACCCATTCGCAAATTTATAAATCGTACAAAAATATATGGGCCCCGCCTGCTTCCAAACATAACGCCAATTATTTTACTTATTAAACACATTACCACTCCTTTGCGTCGCGCAGTCGGGTAAAAAGGCAAAACCTCGTTATTACACAGGGAGCACACTAACAGAAACTGTTTAATACGATTGCGATTTACGACCTATCAGGTTTGTTTGGTACGTTTGTTCGTAAACGACACATGCTTATTACTATTATATTATTACCTATGCAGATACTGTATGTAGCCATCACTTGTGAAGCGTGAAATCTGCGTAAGTAATATAGTTTAACAATATGTTTTATTTTGATTGCACTTAGCGCCATCTATTAACTAATATTCATAAGGTAAGCCGACATGAATACATGATATCGAGTTGTATATGCCACCGTAAAATTGTAAAACCGTTCGATTGTAAAATAACTAACGAGATTGTAAAAATATGTCGAAAGATTCAATATTATATGTTTATAATGTAACGAAAAATAATATGTTAAATTAAAAGCAGAATATTCGCGTCCGAAGTCTATCAACATTTTACAATTTCACTAGTTATATTACAATCTAACGGTTTTTACAATTTTACGGTGACAAATACACGCCTCGCTAGTCGCTACTAGTAGCCATACTAAATTCCAACCACCACAAGCGCAATAGTTGAACTCGTAGCATGTTCTGCCTCCTAGAACAATAGAGGATCGGACTACATCTGAAATATTTAGTTTCATTAATATATTCAGAAATATTAAGGCATTACTACTTGGTAAATGTAAAAAAATATATTATTTTATGTGTAGTTTACTAATTAAATACATTTAAAAAGTACAAACTAAAAAAATTTTTTTTGCGAAATTGGTAAACAAAACCTACATCATTAGTTTACTCACATCATATACAAAAACATTCATTATGGCAAGTATGAACTTAAACGCACAAATATGGGAGACATTTACAAATATATTCCTGCGGCCATATACTTCATATACTACTTCATATACTATATATCCTACAAGTGACGTCATTTGTATGTCGACTTTAGTATGGAGCGTTTTTAGGAGGCTCGCGAAATTTTTTATACAAATCGGTGTACCTTTGAAAATATTGACTTTTGATATTCGGTTTCTTATGAGAAGTTACTTATATTTAAGTGTACTATTCATTTATGCAATAAAAAAAAAAATTGTCCGATTGCCAATTGACTAGACGTAACTCGGATCAGTTCACACCGCGACGATACGCAACGAGAAGCGGCGCTGCATTTTTAATATACATACATACATACATATAATCACGCCTTTTTCCCGTAGGGGTAGGCAGGACCGCCTCTTTCCCGTAGGGGTAGGCAGAGACCACTTCTTTCCACTTGCTACGATCCTTACATACTTCTTTCGCTTCGTCCACTTTCATTCTTATCATCCATTCCTCCTCTTACATTCAACGTAGCCAAGCGTCTCTCCATGGTCCGCTTTTCGCCTCCGCGAGAAACGAGACGTGATGGGTGGCGAACCACATCGCCGCCATTTTGGATAATTAAATTATTTTTGATTATCCATTGCGTTTCCACGGATTGGTGGAGAGGGTAGGAATAGGGAAAGGGAAGGATAGGTGGTGTGGAAAGGAAGATTGGTAAGTTAGAGTGGGAAATAGGGAATGTAGGATATTACCGCCCAGGAGGGCAAGGGATAGGACAGTAATAGCTAGGGAAGCCGGGGTCGCATACCCGTATACTATACCACAACTACCGGACAGGTAAGTTGGGAAGAGTACCCCATGACATTTAACTTTATTCACAACACAGGAATATACAAACAGACTAAGTAATTCAAAAGCCGGACAAAATCTATGAGAAAGGGCATGTTCGAACTCTACATGGATGGTAACTCTACATGTAGACATCTACCGTATTCACCGAGATGAGCTAGAGCTTTCAAAAATGATACACGTTATGACACCACTCAAGGGATACTTAAGTCGCCATTTGACACTTTCCAGTTTCCACACTCTTGCGCGTTTTTCGCGGTCTATAGGTACTGAATTGCTTGTGGAGATACATAGAAAAAAAACTTAGGCCTTTTTATCCGATAATGGATGATCTATACAGTATTCTCCGAGCGAAGTAACCACTCTTGAAATACTGTAGTGCCTGGGACAGTCGGTTCTTAAAATATGTCGTATGGCTGCCCAACCGCCAACAAACTGCTCCACAGTTTGGCGATTTATGTAAAGGTTGTAAAGGATGTTCTTTTTGTGTTAATAAAAAAAAACGGCATACTCACAACACAGTCAGCCTAGTCCAGAGGAATGACTGGTCAATACATCTGGGGCCAACCATGTGCGGGTTTCCTCACGATGTTTTCCTTCACCGTTAAAGCGTCCGTATAATCTACTTGAGATCTGAAAAAGTCTCATTCGTACACGCCACAGCCTGGGATTCGAACCTGCACTCTCTCGAGTGCGAACCAAACGGTCTACCCACTAAGCCACGGAGCTGGGGAAGAAACATAGAGCGGGAGAGAAAATGGCAATAATATTATGAAAGTTGAGACATTTTTTGAACTGGAAGAGTTTTTTGATAATATCCTCCTCCTACAGTTTAATTTGGATACTGATTCACTTATGTAAATAAGTGATTGTCTCTACCATAAATGGTGATCACGGAGCACCATTATATGACGCACCGAGGTGTAACCTTTAAGGGGTCGAACATAGTCGAACATAGACATAGTAGAACATACTATAGTCGAGGTATCATCCACTGTACTACCCGGACCTTGCTCCAACAGATACGGGGTCGTCCATAAATCACGTGATGCCTAAAGGGGGGGGGGGGGGGGGTAAAAAAAAATCACCAAGTATCACAAGGGGAGGAAGTGGTTCTTATCGGTTGTAGATTCGTTATATTGTTTAAATACTTACAAGACAAATGACTCGTATAGTTTTTAATTGCTTAAATTATACGATTTAATAGTTTTTTAAGTTAAAGCTTTTCTTCATACATGAGTCATGACTGAGCTTACTATGTACAAAAAAATACACGTGATCTTAGGTGGGGGAGGGGGGGGGGTAGTATAAAACCTCACCACGTATCACCAGGGGGAGGGGAGGGGCTAAAAAGTTGTTAAAAACATCACGTGATTAATGGACGGCCCCTAAATTTTTTTCGAAATTTCTATAACTTCTTGCAATGGAAAAAATCGACTTTATTACTCCTTTGCAAAATACCAATTCCATAGTTGTTAAAAACATCACGTGATTAATGGACGGCCCCTAAATTTTTTTTCGAAATTTGTATAACTTCTTGCAATGGAAAAAATCGACTTTATTACTCCTTTGCAAAATACCAATTCCATATAATGAATAAGTACAAAGTATTTTTCCCCTATTTCGAATTTATTCGTAGTACTTACAACTAAATATTTAAGTTTCCCCGACGTTTCGGATACTTTGCAGCTAAGTACTTACTGTAGTCACGGAAGGATATGACATATTATAAACTGTTATAATACTTATGTCATGTATTCCGAAGATTTTAAGTCATTCGCCCACGAAACCGGTGAAACAAACTCATCGTTACGCTTGATTGAATATAATTTGACACATAAAATGTGAATATAGGCCAATAAGGATGTTAAACAATATGTGGGCTTGTGCGGCAGTGGGCGCGACCATGGCGCGACCTATTACCGTCCATCTTGCGTGACGTTTGTGTGGAGTCAGCATTTCTAATTGTTCTGCTAGTCCTAATATTTCTGACAGTTTTACTAGCCGTACTATATTTAACTGTTCTGCTAGCCGTACTATTTCCTTTTTTTTTGCTGACTCAGCAAAAGAATAGGAAATAGTACGGCTAGCAGAACAATTAGATATAGTGTGATCAGCAGATCAGAAATAGTACGGCTAGCAGAACAATAGGGGATCGGACTGCATCTGAAATATGTAGTTTCGTTAATATATTCAGAAATATTGAGGCATTAAGTACTACCTACTTGGTAAATGTAAAAAAATATTATTTTATATGTAGTTTACTAATTAAATACATTTAAAAAGTACCAAAAAATGTTTTTTTTGCGAAATTGGTAAACAAAACCTACATCATTAGTTTACTCACATCATAATATACAAAAACATTCATTATGGTAAGTATGAACTTAAACGCACAAATATGGGAGATATTTACAAATATATTCCGGCGGCAATATACTTCATATACTACCTTCATATACTATAACCTACAAGTGACGTCATTTGTAGGTCGACTTTAGTATGGAGCGTTTTTAGGAGGCTCGCGAAATTTTTTATACAATTCGTTGTACCTTTGAAAATATTTACTTTTGATTTACGGTTTCTTCTGAGAAATTACTCATATTTAAGAGTACTATTCATTTATGCAATAAAATTGCCTATTAGGTACAGTGCTGCCAGCAGAACAGTTAGAAATAGTACGGCTATCGGAACTGTTAGAAATACTACGACTAGCAAAAAATTATATAGTACGTCTAGCTACTGCTGGACGTACGTTATCTAATTTTTTGCTAGACTCTAGCAGAACAATTAGATATAGTACGGCTAGCAGAATAGTACAGCTACCGAAAAAATAATGTTAATTTCAGCTATCTCTAAATATTCCTAAATGTCACGCCACGTCTGTCTGTCTGTATGTTCGCGAAAATCTTAAAAACTGCTGAACGGGTTTTCATGCAGTTTTCATCTATCGACGGAGTGGTTCCTTAGGAAGGAAGGAAGGTGTAAGGAAGGTCAGACTTTAGTGGAAATTGGTTGAAATATGTCGATAATTATTTGTTAATGTTATCGGAAAAAATTGCTAGTAAATTTTACCATCATTAAAGAAATTGTCTACTCTTGTGTCATTGATAGAGTTTTCCTGAATGTGTAATACAATACATGATCGCTACAGTTATTTCATTTCACTCCGACTTCGTACACGCAAAATCGCACGGGTACCGTACATTTTTCCACGAGATTTTAAAATGTAGCCTGTCCTTTTCAGTTGTCTATTATATATCTCTATTCTCTGCAAAATTTCATCAAAATCGGACCAGTAGCTTCGGAGCCTGTTCAATGTAAAAAACAAACCAACATACACAAACGTTTTTTTACGTGGTAGAGCCATGCTTCGGCACGAATGGGCCGGCTCGACCGGAGAAATACCACGGGCTCACAGAAAACCGGCGTGAAACAGCGTTTGCGCTGTGTTTCGCCGAGTGAGTGAGTTTACCGGAGGCCCAATCCCCTACCCTATTCCCTTCCCTACCCTTCCCTATTACCCTATTCCCTCTTAAAAGGCCGGCAACGCACTTGCAGCTCTTCTGATGCTGCGAGTGTCCATGGGCGACGGAAGTTGCTGTCTATCAGCTGGTGACCCGTTTGCTCGTTTGCCCCCATATTTCATTAAAAAAAAAAAAAAAAAAAAATATTTCCTCTTTATAATATTAGTAAAGTCTGTACGTTCATTCCTTATAAGGAATATGTAGAGTATTGTAGAGATCTATAGATCTCGACCACACGGGTCGTTTAATTTCAGCCACCTCTAATTTTGTCACAGTCTTGTGTTCCATGTTTTGTTCACTCTCAGATCCTTGCGAGTTACGACCAGGGGGTCTAAAAAGGCCACTTTAGGTATTTCATATTATGTTTCATATATATTTTGACAGTTAAAACATCAATTTTGTCAATTTTCAATGGAAATTCGTAAAATGGCGCATATAATATGAATTGCATGTGATTCATCTAATGTTCACCTAAAGTGGCCTTTTTAGACCCACAGGGGCCTAGTAGGAACATTTGAAATTTATATGAGAATTGTATGAAAAGCTGTCAATATCATGAAAGACATGATATTGACAGCTTTTCATACAATTCTCATTCGATAACGTTACGTTTAAGCCGCTGTCAAATGTTTCTGCTATATGCAGTAAAAACTTAGAGTCTTTTCATCCGTTAATGGATGATTTATAGTATTTATACAATACTTGCTGTTGCCCGCGGCTCCACCCGCGTAAATACAGTATCCCTCGGGAACACTGTACTTTTTCGGGATAAAAGGTATCCTATATCCTTTCCCAGGACTCAAAGTATGTCTGTACCAAATTTCATTAAAATTAGTTCAGCGGTTAAAGCCTGAAGAGGTAACAGACAGACAGACACACTTTCGCATTTATAATATTATAGTATAGATAGTAAAGATTCTCCGAGCGAAGTAACCACTCTTGAAATACTGTAGTGCCTGGGACCGTCGGTTTTTAAATGTCGTATGGTTACCTACCCAAGCACATACGGCATTCTCACAAAATAGTCAGCCTAGTCCAGAGGAATGATATACTTATGACTGGTCAATATGTCTGGGGCCAACTATGTGCGGGTTTCCTCATGATGTTTTCCTTCACCGTTAGAGCGTCCGTATAATGTACTTAAGATCTGAAAAAGTCTCATTGGTACACGCCACAACCTGGGATTCGAACCTGCACTCTCTCGAGTGCGAACCAAACGGTCTACCCACTAGCTATGGGCAATAAGCTCACAGATAATGCTCTTGTATACTGTTGGACTTTTTAAATCATTAATCTAGAATTATTCAATCACAAGTTTTCACAGAAATTTTGCAATCACATTTAATTTATGCACTTTACAGGTCAACTTTATAATGCTATTATATTAATATTAATTTCGGTCTTTCTTTTTCAAATATGATCGAATGGTCGAGCTACGTGGTGTTTAGTTTTTCCACTCTAGTTTATAAGGTTCTGAAAATTAGTACTACAGCTATGACTCAGTTTTTCATTATATATTTTTCTTTATTATTATGTTTAAATGTTTCACAATTTCACAAATTATTTACATCATCCAATTCTACTTCCTCGTCCGCGTTTTCACTGTCTCAAAATAAAAATAAAACTTAACAAAAACTATATTTATTTAAAAAATAATTTATAAATAAAAATCTCATCCGCTATCACTCAAATAAACTATGTAACATTAATATGGCAGTGTAAAGCAGCAAGCACTCGGTCCACAACACTATCACGCGAAAGTCCTGTCTATGTCGTACTCGTACTCGAACTCCGCGAAGAACGAGTCGAAGGGCGATAGGGAGTCCTCGGCGAACTCCGAGGTGGTATCCTGGCTCGGAGACAGCTCGGACAGCTCCGAGCTCGGGGGGGACGACCAGCGGTCAGGCTCCGGACTGGAGTCCCTCAGGGCCGCAGAGAGGGCCGTGATATATTTCATCGCCAGCCGCAGGGTGGTGATCTTCGTAAGTTTCTCGCACGGCACCGGAGCTCCCGTGATCTCCTCGGCGGGAACCGCGCGCCGCAGCGTCTCGAACGCGCGGTTGATCTCTCGCATGCGGCTGCGCTCGCGCGCGTTCGCGGTCTTCCGGCGGTACTTGCTGAGCGGCTGCGGCGTGCGGCGCGCGCGCGGCTCGCGGGAGCGCGCGGCGCGGGGCCGCAGCTTGTACGTGTCGTGGTCGGGCATGGAGTGCGCGGCGCATGCGCACGCGCCGGTGCCCGCGCAGATTCCCGCCCGCGCGCCGAATTCCGCTTAAAAAATACGTTCACTCCGCCCACCCGCTCCGTTCATGTACACTCGCGATGAAAATACTATAACATTAAAATAGTAAATTTCCCACGTAATTTATTGTGAATTGATTCGCGTCTCTTGAGTCTCTTCCGCTCGTGCCGCGTGCTATAAATAATAATAATCGTAAGTGCTGGGGAGATCCGCGGAATACAAATGAGTTAACATGATGTCGCTATTTCAGATCCATTCCATTGTAGTAATATTGCGCGCAAAATATATATAAATGCGGTCATCAAAGCTGAAACACAGTTTACACTATAATTTTAAATTAAAATAAAAAATATATATAATTTTAAAATAAAAGCAAAAACATAGGGTTGGTGATCGTAAACTACGGCAAATCCCCTCTATACATTTACAGCGTTCATTGGGGGAGGCCTACGGTCAGCAGTGGACGGCGATAGGCTGATGATGATGGCGATGATAACATTCTAATATAGCAGTGCTATCGTCC
Source organism: Glaucopsyche alexis (assembly GCA_905404095.1). Taxonomy (NCBI): domain Eukaryota; kingdom Metazoa; phylum Arthropoda; class Insecta; order Lepidoptera; family Lycaenidae; genus Glaucopsyche; species Glaucopsyche alexis. The sequence continues at coordinate 3,866,055 of FR990060.1, forward strand.
GCAAAAAGGGACATGCGTAAATGATAAAAAATATAGGACCCAATACATTGCCTTGCAAGCACCACATACTTCACTTACTTAAAATAAGATTCAAGCAATTTTAGCACATTACCTCGAATTCCATAAGAATTCAATTTTTGTAAGAGTATCTCATGATCCACGTAGTCGAACGCTTGGGCCATGTGACGTGTCACAAAAAATGGCACAGAAAGGTATTTTTTTTACTTTACTCATTTTAACGTTCAAAAGGTTGTAAATAGCTCTATTTATTGTTTTACTTTTTCTAAACTCTTTTTGTTCTTCAGCAAATAAATTATTGTATTAAAAGTAATTTTATATTTTTTTATTATAAACGTACCTCCATAATTTTAAAGAGTATTGGTAAAATCGCAATTGGACAGACAAAGACAGCAATATGGATTAGCTTATTCGGGATGTAAATATTTTTATTAATAAGGGGGTATATACTATGTAGTCGTAAGACAGGCTTGCCTATGTGAAACAAAACTGTCAAGACTGCGCTCGCCCTTACGCAACAAGATACACCATTATTATAACCGACCAAAGACACACTTGCAAGTTCAACGCAATTATTTAGGGAAAATATGATGAATAATATAAATATGGATGTTATTACTGATTAGGTGTGTCAAGGCAGGTCCTTAGGCTTATGCCAGCTCATGTTATATTCAAATCAGTTGCGTCCTCAATTGAAGATTTGGAATAAAGCCATCTTAGATTTTTGTCTCGTGCTACTCCTTCTATGACTTATAGTTGTCATTACATCTACCTGTACTATTTATTATTATGTATATTTTAACTCTGACCTAATAAAAAAGCGAAGAAGACGTTTGTCAAACAAAAACTGAGGCAGTTTTTTTACTTTTAACGCAATAAGTATATGCATAAAAAACCACACACCGCGAAATGTGTGTGTGACACTGTGTAATTATATTTTTTACTTTTAACGTAATATAGGCGTAATAGTTTCTACCGGCCTCATTTTGTGGTTGGCAGAAATCTGTCTTCACTTTTTTATTTGGTCTGAGTATTAGAAAAACAAAATAGAATGGGAAAAGACAAGACATGATAATTTTCATCAAAGTTGCTGTGAGCTGTCACAAGTATCGTCAGTGAGCTAATAATGAATTTAGAAAACCGGTAGGTTACCGGAGGACCATCAGGCGTACCGACACTACCGACTACCTTCCGTATACCTATCCTGATCTATAGTTTCATAAAAAAATAAAATCTGCGAATACATTCAGGTGTATTGCCTGCCTATTTTTATCATACAATTTCACACACAAATAACCTGCGTAAGTGCGTAGTATTATTTTTTTACGCAAAAACGTACCTATTCTTAAATATTTTCAGTTCATTATGTCTTAAATTTATTCGAGAAAGGATCAGTTTATCACTCGGCGCGTCGTTACTTTGTGAGGATAGCTCTAGGAGCTATTTCTGTTTCCACCTTTACAGAAACGAGCGGTCCAAATTTAACGAATTCCATTTTTAGGATTTATGACACGAGTTCCGTAAAACAGGTGTTCTATCAAAATAAGATGTGATCTTCCAGTTGTCTTTTAAGTTTCATTAGTCTTAGCTATGGACTACAGTTTAGGTACTGACACGTTATGTGTATAATTATTTGTAACAGCCTCCATGGTCTAGTAGTAGGAGCATTGGCTCTCGACTCGGAGGTCGTGGGTTCGATTCCCGCATTGGAACAACAAAAAATATTGTTCCATGTTTGGTTAGGACAATGCAGGCTGATCACCTGATTGTCTGATAAGAAAGATGATCCATGCGTCGGATGGGCATGTAAAAATTCGGGCCTGCGCCTGATCTCTCGTCAGTCGTCAGTGGTGTCGGTTATCCTTCCCACTGGATTACGAGAGTAAAGGAAGAGAGAGAGTGCTCTTGTGTACTGCGCACACACTTGGGCACTATAAATTTACTCCTGCGTAACTGGCCTGGTTTCGATGAAACCGAGTACCGTCACCGAGATTGGTGTGGGAGTTATTATTAAGTATATTATTATTTATGAATATTCACTTTCATTTTTAACCGACGAAAACAGAGGGGCGTTATAAGTTTGACGTATCTGTTTGCGTGTGTTTGTCTGTCCGTGTCATCGTAGCTTCCAAACGGATGAACCGATTTTGCTGACACGATCAAGAGTATTCTTTTTCTTTACTATGAATTATGATTCATCATCATTTGGTCAATCACACATTTTTTAAAAATTTTGTTTCTGTATTCTTTTTTAAAGTTTAAACTATAACAATTAGATAATTAAACTCATGCCTTATGAGAAAAGTAGAACGTAGGTACTTATGTACTTATCTAAATTCGTTATTTCCTTTATACATAAGACCGTAATTTTTAATCTTCTTTTTATAGGTTTACCAGAATTTCATGGCAAATAGGGAAATAAAATTTTGTAGTGTGCAATACTGGGGAAATTGAATTAAACGATCTTGATACTTGTTAATTTTTAATTATGTATTTAGTATTATTGAACATGAATTATAATAAGACTGTGTGAACGTGAAGAATGTTCGGTGTATAATATAGAAAACTAGCTTTTGCCCGCGGCTTTGCCCGCGTGGAATAGTGTTCTTGGAGAAAAAACTACTTCGGCGAATAACTCTCTACCTACTTACAACAATATACTTCTAATACAATATTGAAAATGTTTTTAGGTTTGCCCAATGCAAATTGTTAAAAATGGGACCCCTATCACCTCGACACGACATGCGCGACCAATTGATAATATACTTACATAATATTATATTTATCGCACTAGAATATATGTTTTACCATAATCTTATATCTTAAAGACTATTATTTTAAAAACTCGCATCAAAATCCGTTGCGTAGATTTAAAGATCTAAGCATACAATATACTATACCTACATAGGGACATACAGATAAAGCGACTTGTTTTATACTATGTACTATGTAGTAAGTAAAGTTATTTGACATTCCAACAAAACTGACAAACCACCTCTGGATATTCCAATTTCCATAAGAATTAAGAACTGCAGTTACTATTATGTATTCTGTGCTGCAGTTCAAAATATTCGTGAACCTCTTTATACTGTATACGTCCCACGTTTTCGATAGCGCGATGTAGAAACGCGAGAGCCCGCGCCGCGCAGCAGCACTATATCCCTGCATTTTAAATCTGTAATATCTTCGAAAATATTCATTTAAATTACATGCCGTAAAGGGCAGTATTGATCTATCTTAAATACACAATGTATTTAAGGTACTTAATTGGATAAGGATTAATACTGTATTGCTTAAAATCGCTTTGTAAATAAGCTATTAATTAAAATCAAAGTAAAGGATAAAAAAATGGTTATTGTGGGTTATCCCTAAGAGATAGACATATGCCATCGCGGACTTTTTTGTAGGCTTTTTAAAGATGAATACAACTGTAGTACATAATTTTGATCTATCTCGTAGTGTTCAGCCAGCATTTTCAATGTAAGCGCAAAATATGTGATTTTTTAGGACTTTAGAAACCTCTAAAATTATTTGTGTACCTCTACTATGTTATGCATGTTATATACCTAAAAACCTTCCTGTTAAATCACTCTATCTGTTAAAAAAACGGCATCAAAATCCGTTGCGTAGTTTTAAACATTTAAGCATACATAGGGGACAGACAAAGAAGGGACTTTGTTTTATACTATGTAATGATAATGATATTTCATGAAAAATAAATCAATCGTGAATTACTTTAAATACTTATTTATTACGAATTACATACAATTAAATTGGCAACAGTTTATTTAATGTTGGAATTTCCTTCCGAACTGTATAGAACTCGTTTACTTTATTCCTAATCAACTATAAATCGAAACTGTCTTATGTTGATTTTCTTTTTTCCTTCCCTCCTCCTTTTACCTACCAGGTATGGAAAACAGACCATCATTCGATGTGCCATCAGCTACGATTCACCATATAGTAGTACTGGAAAGGAAACACATTTAAAGAAGTCACAATAATTACCTAAGAAAATATAAAAAAAACTAAAAGTATCAAAACAACTCACTCTAACTTACCGGTCAACTCTACCACAAGCTTTAAATTATAAGATTGAGTTCGATTTACACCTTCTTTTTTCTGTGTTTTACTATAGACATAGAAAACAATATTTCTCGCTTGAGATCGAATTGCCTTTTTGGATATTTTCACAAAAACAATAAATTCCAAGGACTTATTCACAAAATTTTAACAGCGGTTGACAGATCACGTACTTTGATTTGACGGGTCATACTTGACATTGCCATATGAAAATCACATTTTTTATTTTTTTTAAAATGCCATCAGATTCTGGTAGACCTATAACTATCCCTACTAATCAACTCTGCGTGAAAGGTTTCTTTTTTGTTGTTATGTTTTCATTTCGTATAAAGTTTATACAAATTCATTAAAAATTAACCAGTAAACTATTTTCGATATTAATATTACTCGCATCTTGTATCTGATCACCTTGTATCTTTATCTTAACGTTATCAGTTTATCTTGATTCTTGTTCAATCTACGTTTACTAGGTACCAACTTGATAAGATTTGGGATTTGGTTGTTGTTGCGCTTCTTGTTCTTAAAGTCTTAATACATTTATCTATACATACTAATATTATAAGATCGTTGTTTGTTTGTTTGCATTGAATGGGCTCCGAAAGTAGTGGACCGATTTTGATGAAATTTGGCACATATATAGAAGATACCACGCCACGGGGACACTAGAGAGGCTACTTTTCATTGCGGCAAAATGTACGGTTACCGTGGGATTTACTTTAAAGCTGCGAATGCATAACAGCTGGAAATAAAGCTAATGGAATAGGTAGTCTGAACATAAATCTTGAATGGAACATCAAGTTAAAAGCAAAAATTTCATTCAATATAATATAGTAAATACGTAATAAAACAGCTAATACCTTCTTAGTAAGAAAAATATAATACAAGTAACAACCTCACAATTAATTAGCTAATCAATGTTTTTTTTTTTATGAAATATGGGGGCAAACGAGCAAACGGGTCACCTGATGGAAAGCAACTTCCGTCGCCCGTGGACACTCGCAGCATCAGAAGAGCTGCAAGTGCGTTGCGGGCCTTTTAAGAGGGAATAGGGTAATAAGGGAGGGTAGGGAAGGGAATAGGGTAGGGGATTGGGCCTCCGGTAAACTCACTCACTCGGCGAAACACAGCGCAAACGCTGTTTCACGCCGGTTTTCTGTGAGCCCGTGGTATTTCTCCGGTCGAGCCGGCCCATTCGTGCCGAAGCATGGCTCTACCACTTACAGTTGCTGGAGATGCTGTATTTGACGTTGGAAAATTCACTTGACAGACAAACACAACATGGAATACATAATCGTTGTGGAAATATTTTTATTACTAAGAGGGTTAAAATTAGTAAAGTTTAATAGGTACATACCTTAAATCTTAACTAAATAAATAAAATACAATTCATAATAACGTTTTTAATTAAATTATTTTGCTACGTGCAATTTTTATACGTAGATTACATTGGATATGCTTCGCAAATTGTATTTACTTTAATGCTTTTATTAAACTTAATGTTAATATTTACTAGCATTTAATATCGCGATTGTACCCGGTTGCAATGAATGAACACGGAGTAGGCAATATTCTGCATATTGGTTTCGGCATTTCCGTTCTAAGATGTTCTAGGCTTCCAATTTCAAATTCGACCTTCGAAGGGAGCATAGATTACCAAACACTGCGTGGGCAAAGACATTAAACACGCTGCCGGGTGTAGGCGCTGTAGGTGTACTTAATGTTGCAATCTGTGACGTAAGCTCAGTAGGTGTATGATGAAGATGATCGAATCCAACATAATTAACCCAGTCTCCAGGAACAATATATATTATGACAGTGATAACCTCTTTAGCAATGGTGATCCGGCTAAGGTGTGGTCGTTTCTTAATAGCTTAGGTATTGGCAAATCGAAATCCTCTCTTTCTCCTAATCTTGACCTTGATGCCCTCAACCTACACCTCACTACAACCTATCCCATTCCAGCCTCCATTAAACATCAGACCATAAAAGACATTCTACCTCCTGCTTATTCTAATTCCTCGTTTTCTCTTTTCATTTTCAAACCAATTTCAACCAAGTTGAGAAACTTATTACGGCTATCAAATCCAACGTTGAAGGTGTTGATGGCATTAGTCGTAGAATTATCACTCTTAGCTCGCCTATGGTTCTTCCTATCATCTGCCACATCTTCAATTTTTCACTTAGCTCCAGTACCTTCCCTAGCTGTTGGCGTAAAGCATCAGTTATCCCTATACCTAAAGTGAAATATACTACGTTACCCTCTCACTACCGACCTATTTCCATTCTCCCATTCCTATCTAAAGTCCTTGAGCGCCTGGTTTACCATCAAGTTAGTGCATTCATTAATTACAGTGGTTTGCTTAGTCCTCTTCAATCCGGTTTTCGTCCCAGGCGTAGTACCGTTACTGCTCTAACAAAGGTCTCTGACGATGTGCGCCTAGCCATGTCTTATCAACAACTTACTGTCTTAGCCCTACTTGACTTTAGTAATGCGTTCAACACTGTAGACTACGACGTCCTTATTGCAATGTTAGGCGCACTTCACTTCTCAGATCCTGTGCTGGAGTGGTTTCGGGATTATCTTTGTGGAAGGCAGTAATGTATACGAGCTAATGATTGCGTATCTGGCTTCTGTGATATATCTGCTGGCGTTCCACAGGGTGGTGTTTTGTCCCCTCTCCTTTTTTCCGTTTTCATAAATTTCCTTACCCCCCACCTCTCCTGTTTCTTTCATCTCTATGCGGACGATCTCCAAATTTAAACCCACGCTTCTGCTGATGACCTTAATTCCGCTATTTTAGCAATCAATAAAGACCTTGAGACAATCCATCATTGGAGTCAATGTCATGGCTTAAGGGTCAATCCCAATAAGTCACAAATTATAGTTATCGGTGGATCGAAACAGATCAATCGACCTAACTATGATGCTATCCCTAGCATTACACTTGACAATGTTTCATTACCTTGCAGCAATGTAGTCAAAAACTTGGGGGTGTATTTTGATTCGACCCTTAAATGGTCTCACCACATCTCTGATGTCAGTCGTAGGTGCTTTGCTGCGGTGGGGGCACTTAGGCGTTGGAAGAACCTACTTACCTTAAAGACTAAAGTCGAGCTTGCGCAGTCTTTACTTCTACCAATACTGGACTATGCTGATGTTTGTATGATCGACCTAAATGAGGAATACCTTAATAAATTACAAAGGTAACAAAACGTTTTCATTAGGTTCGTGTATGGACTGCGCAAGTTCGACTATGTCTCTGAGTTTCGACAGCGACTTGGTTGGCTGCCCATCAGGCTTCGTCGGGATGAGCATGTTCTTATATTTATGTATTTTTTTATTTTTTTTATGAAATATGGGGGCAAACGAGCAAACGGGTCACCTGATGGAAAGCAACTTCCGTCGCCCATGGACACTCGCAGCATCAGAAGAGCTGCAAGTGCGTTGCCGGCCTTTTAAGAGGGAATAGGGTAATAGGGGAGGGTAGGGAAGGGAATAGGGAAGGGAATAGGGTAGGGGATTGGGCCTCCGGTAAACACACTCACTCGGCGAAACACAGCGCAAACGCTGTTTCACGCCGGTTTTCTGTGAGCCCGTGGTATTTCTCCGGTCGAGCCTCGGTCGAGGTCGAGTATAATATCCTTTTTGATCCTCGCTCTCCCACTTATCTGAAGGAGTGTTGAAAACACGAACTATCGAAGCTCTGACCAAAGTCGTACACTACGCTCTGGTAGGAAACTTCAGGTGCCATTTACAAAGTCTGGTTACTTCAGGGGTTCTTTTATTGTGAAGGCTGCGCTTATGTGGAATGACCTACCATGTGACATTCGAGAGTCAAAGTCACTTGCCATTTTCAAATCGAAACTGCATTCCTATCTCCTGAACAAAGTCGCTCACTAAGTTACCTTAAGTTCCTATTTATTATTTTTTAATTAAACTGCTGTATATATATTATTAGTTGTATATTATTGTGTGTATATATATAGTATTTATTATGTAAAATATGCTTGTCTTTCTGTTTAGTTTTTCTTGACTTTTCATATTACTCCGCTTATTTAGTTATTTTACCTCTCCTGTGCTGCAGGGTTGCCTGGAAGAGATCGCTTATAGCGATAAGGCCGCCCTTGCCCACATTTAGATTATAAATTTAGTTTTAGTCTAACGATTGTATTCTTTAATGTGAGCAATAAAGAGTTTATCTATCTATCTATCTCTTTTTAATATCATACATCTATGTATTATGATGTCTAAATTAAGACATTGTGCTTATTTATTTTTTAGTTTTTCTATGTTCTGACTTCTGTGTGTCCTATTTGTTTTTGGTGCAATAAAGAGTTTTCATTCATTCATTTATTCATTCAATAATCTTAATAGGTAAATAGAAAAAGAGGTTTGCGCAGATATTTCAATTAATATATGGCTATTTTATACATAAAGTTATTAAGATTACCTATTTAATACATTTTATAGCTATTTAATATATTTAGCTTCCAACCGGCAAATACCGTTACACTAATTTATCTTAAAGTTACGAAATAAATTATTTGCGGATCATTTTTTTGCAGGCGCTATGAGAAGCTTATCTAAATGCTCTTCATAAAACAGATCCCAAAATGCGATACTTTTGTGGAAAGGGCGCGAAATGACGCTCAAGTTGGCGTCGATCTGCAGACACGGCACGGTGTCTTCGGTCAGCAGCGGCCATGTCACCGGCAGCAGCTCCGTGGTGACGGGTGTTGGATTCCTGAAATTCCAAAGCATTTTGATGTTTAGAAAACAAACAAACAAACAATTTGTGTCCCACTACACGCCCTTGAGGTACGCCAAGTTCTGGTTCGCTAAACATAATGTTTTCAAATTGTATGTTATAAAAACTTAAGTTAAAAGTATGTAGTTTAAAAACATTGCATTAATAAAAGAACAATTAGTAACAAGCTGCAATCATCACATAGTTTAGCATATTTTAAACCTTTCCCTTGAATACCTCTATTGCTGAAAAATGCATTAAAATCCGTTGAGTAAATATTTTAAAAGATCTATTATCTAAGTCAACAGACTAGCTATGTCAATCCCATCGTGCAAGAAAAATATAATATAGCCCTCTTTTTAATATAATATATCTATGAATATAGCATATCTATTTCCTAATTTATAAAAGTATACAAAAATTTTGCATTTTTGCAGACGTTGATGTTTGTTGTTTTAGCCGGTATTTTAGCCAAGGCAATAAAAATACCCATATTCATAGAGGATATTCTAAAGGCCATTAAAATGTCCTCTATGTAAATTTTAAAGGCAAAATATTTTAAAATCTGGTTTAAAATAATTTAAAATGGTCTTACCCGTATTTAATGAAGTTAGTCCATAACGTAGTTATTTGGTCAATTTGACGTTGGTCACTGCTATTTGGTATATCTGGAATTAAATCTATGGTGAAAATATACCCGAGCTCATCGGAGTGAGTTGCTCCAACGTCAGTCACATTGTAAAGCCTTTTAAATCTATTCAGATGACCGTCATAAGAGAACATATAGAGATATACATTTGTGTCTCTGTGCCTTGCATACTTTAATAATTCTCGTTGTATGGGATACACGAAATCGAAATCGGAAAGAAAATCAACAATTTTGTATTTGTAAGTTTCAACATTTCTATCGTCTCCCACATAGAAGTGATGTACTATTTCTACGAGATTAGAGAATCTGTCATTTTGAAAATTGAACTTAAGATTGATGTCAGTTCGCAGTACATCTTGTTGGCTAAGTATTTGCGTGTAGGAGGCACTATATAAGCTATAAATGCATTCTCTGCTTGTAAATCCGCCTAGAATGTTTAATCCATCAATATTTGTCCCTTTGGATAATTCAGGGTTTTCAACGATGTACGGAGCAACTCCTTCAAATTCTTTTTCGACACACGGACTCCATTCATAGTCATCTACTGTTGATTTAATAACAGTTTCGGGATTAGCTTTAGCTAGAAATGTTAAAGCAGCATATGTGTCGTTAGTTTTAAAGCCGAGCTTATTAGCAATATTTATGAGTACCATTGGATCAGAAGGTCGAACAAAACCTGGATTTGTGGCAGTTCCACTTTGCAGTATAGCTTGCTGAAATAGTCTGGGCTGTTTAGTTAACAGATGCATGTTGACTACCATAGCACCGGAGCTGTGACCACCTATGGTTATTTTTTGGGGATCGCCTCCAAATGCTCGAATATTATCTCTAACCCATTTCACGGCGCTGTACTGGTCCCATAGTCCTTGATTACCGGGTATTTCAGGTATGTCCACACACATGAAACCATAAGGTCCAAGTCTATAGTTAAAAGTAACTACTATAATATCATGGCGGACAAGGTATTTGGGTCCATAGTAGCTCATCCCACCATGACCATGGACAAACTTGCCCCCATGCATATAAAGATAAACAGCTTTGTCTTTTGTGTCCAAGTTAGGTACATAAACATTAAGACGTAAACAATCCAGAGTCCCCCCATATGGGTCGTCGATTTTGACATAAACTTCCCTCATCTGTGGACATATTTCCGATTCGGTGATTGCTTCGAAAGTTTTGTCGAATTTTTCATAGGGGGTTGATGCCTGTAAAAAGTTATGAAATTTGTTGAAAAAATATAAACGTCAATAGATTTAAATTATAGCATGACTAAACAGTAAAATTATTATTATATCTATTTAAGATATTATTAAATTATAATAAATCTATACAGTATTTTATATTTATGGAAGCGTTAATGAAAGTTCAGACAAAGGAAAGCTGTTTAAAAACTGTGTAGGTACTTACCCCAAACGGATTGCTGATGTTAACTTTGGCGTAGGGTATGCCCAGAAACATAACATATTCTCCGTCGTCGGCTGGTACACCCTGTATACTTCCCACTTCCGTGTGGACCAGCAGCCTCAGCTCCACATGGTTTATCACCAGAAGCAATATGGCCGCATACATGAACATATTGTTGTTATTGGAGAACTAAATTCTACGTTTACGGTTTACATGACCTCCTCACTCGAAAACGTGACGCTGAATGTTTTATCATCGTGTCTTACTATTTTAATATGCATAACGTAAATTAACAAGTGGCTTAATTAGCAGGTCGATTGATATTCGGACAGGTTTAAAATTAAACTATAAAGCAGATACCTGTTTTTTATTTTTTTATTTCCATGTGTACGGAGCGGCACCAATAACTTGGTATCAGAGGATGTAACAAGGCCTAAGCAAATTTTAAGCACACGTAGAACGTATTATTACGTGCAAAATTTATAAAAATATTCACTGAATCGGGAGGTATTCTCGAGTCAGTCATCGACCATGTTCGTACCTCTGCGCGTGGCTTTTAGATAGGGTTGCCATCTCTTACATATGACAACCCGGACAAGACACGTGAAAGCCCCGGATTTTGGAGTACGAAACCCGGACATAGAACAGTTTTTACCCGACTACGGCGATGTCAAAAAGAAAGGAAGATATTATAGCTGCAAATCAAAACAAAATGAAGCCTTCCTAATTCTGCCTACAAAAACCCGGACAGCAAATAAAATCCTGCCCGGACGCTCCCCGGACGCCCTTTAAACTAGGACAAATCCGGGGAAACCCGGACGGATGGCAACCCTACTTTTAGACAATTATTTTAGACTAGCTGTCCCGGCGAACTTCGCACCGCCTTAGAATTAAATTTGTTGACGTATTGACAGCAGCGCCACCTACCGGGTCCAAAGAAAAATAGTTAAGCGCAATAAGAGTGAAAATTCTTTAATGTAGCTCATCACTTATTAAAAGTTTTAATAAACGGCTTATTTTTGTACTTATAACTTATATGGTTTTTCATGTTTATTCACTTTTTGTAAGTTGCGCTTTGCGGGTTGACGAAAGCACGTTATATTACGTTACGCAATAATTCGTATTTTAATCGTAATAGTGGTGTTTTGGTGGTTTACCGTGAACTTTTAATAAATATAATAATGGTCCATAGGGACGTAATATAAACTTTTCGTGTAGTGTTTTAGTATTAAGTTTATTAGGTTTTTGTCGTAAGTACTGTTTAATATAAAAATGACGACTAGGCGTAGGAATTGGAACAATAATTTATGGAACTACTTTGAAAGAAATGAGGTGGAAAATGAGGTGTAATGTTTGTAAAAAGTTATTAAGTACCAAATCAACTATTACTAATCTTAAGCAACATATAAGATTAATGTAGGTATATTATCAACATGAAAAATCATTTTTATGAGTTCATATTATTATATTAATATTATTCAGATTTCAGACAGTTTTAAGCCTGAAAAGTAGGAAGGAAAGTTCACTGAAATCAGTTTTAGCGATCGGAAAACGTAACATAAGCGCAAAAAACATTATAAGTGGCAATAAGAAGATAAGCAGATAAGCAGTTGACATAAGTTGCTTTTGAATATTCAATAACGGTTAAGTTAACTTTTGATTTTAAGCCGTTTATCACATCTCTAATGACATATACCTTTTTATCCGTTAATGGATGATTTATACAGTATTCTCCGAGCGAAGTAACCACTCTTGAAATACTGGGACAGGCGGTTTTTTTAATGTCGTATGGTTGCTCAAGCACATACGGCATTCTCACAACACAGTCAGCCTAGTCCAGAGGAATGACTGGGTAATACGTCTGGAGGTCTGGGGCCAACCATGTGCGGGTTTCCTTACTATGTTTTCGTTCACCGTTAGAGCGTCCGCGTCCGTATAATGTACTTGAGATCTGAAAACGTCTCATTGGTACACGCCACAACCTATCTATTATATCTTGTAACCCTTAATATAATATATTGATATCATTATTATTAATTCGTTAATCGTTTATATTTGCTGTTGCTGAGTGTACTTATATTAAATCTGTCCATGACACGACAACAATATGGAACCGCATAATACCAGGCACTGTGGTGTTACGCCGCCCGCAGTGATGCGCCTGACGGCCGGGCCACACGGCGCGGCGCCGCACCGCACCGCAATACTCCGCACCGCACTGGCGGCCACACGAGCAATGCGGCGTCGCAATGTTCTTACGGCGTCGCTGCGGCACCGCAACAGGGTTGACTTGGCTAATGGCTTGCCCTGTTGACGACAGTCTCCAATAAACAATGAAAATTTATTTTTTTGTATAATATGTATCAGTATCACGTAATTATACGTTGATTCTAACGAGCGTACACTTCTCCCTACGCCGTACATACAACTGAGCGGTGCCGCCGCGGCACCGCACTGCTTTCACCCCTCCCCGCCTCATCTGCCTCGCGCCGCTGTCCGGTGCGCCTGCGGTGCGGCACCGGAGCGGCGCCGGACGCACCGTGTGGCATACCATGCCTTTTTATATGAAAAAGGCCTGTTGCGATACCGCTCAGGCGCCGCGCCACAGCCGTACCGCACCGTGTGGCCTGGTCCTGAGCCGTGAGCGGTCTCCATTTTGACAGTTAGGCATTACACTACTTGATACTTCGGTACCTTCCGATCCATAAGGGGACCCATACATAGGGTTACCAGATGAAAAAATCAAAAATCCGGAGAAAAGGCCTGATTTCCATGGAAAAGTCCTGAGATTTTCTACAGCTTGAGAATTTTCTCTCAAAAACGTATTATTATCTTGCGCACGCGTTTTACGCGACTTTTTTGATTTTAACTGCAATTGTTACCAAAAGAAGATTATTTTTAGTTTGTTTCACTTTGATAAATAAGTATTGATTTTAACTGCAATTGTTACTAAAAGAAAATTATTTTTAGTAGTTTAATAAGAGAGATCTTTAAAATGTAACCTGTGTTTTATTGAAAATCCTGAGCTATCACTAGATTTGCTAAATCCGGCCGGAATCCTGAGAAGAGTCGAAAAATCCTGAAATCTCAGGACAAATCCTGAGATATGGTAACCCTACCCATACATGATCCGGTCTGCCTTCAGTTCGGCCTGAACGGATGCAAAATCGTATCGTCTGTGTGCAATTTCGAGATCGCGTCAGTCGGCCGTACGGACTGAAGCGATTCGTTCCAGTGTTGCCAGCTCTGTTTTTGTGAAACTACTAAACTCGTATTGAATTCTACTAAAAAGTACTAAAAAACTACTAAAGAGGCTACTTAGGAATTCCTGAAGCCCCCAAAAAACCATTGCATTTTAGGTTTTGTTATATTACATTTTTTTCATTCATTGAATTTTACTATAAATTTTACCATTAAATTAAAATATACTAGCAAATATTACGTATATAGTAATTAAACGGGTAGTTTTAAGAAAATTACGGACGAATGTATTATTATGATGTTTTTTTTTTGTGTTTAACCTAGGCCATTTTGCATATGATTACTGTCTGGCTCTTTCCTACTAAAACACTACTAATAACTAAATTTCTACTAAGGAGGGAATAAAATAGGTACTCAATTTAATAAAATTTTGTAAAATAACTAAGTTGGCAACATTAATTCTGGCCTGACTGGGCGGCCTGAACGCGCGGCCTGTCCGGAGTCCGGACCGTGTGTGGACAAATCGCTTCAGTTCTTGCCCGAGCCGCGGCCGTGCGGGCTTGTAGCGTGTACAAGCGTTGTATGAGTTTTCGCGATGTTTAAATACAAAATTGATAAACACGACCATAGCACGCGGCAAACCAGAATGGACTGATGCGATTATTCCGTGTGTGGGCCCGAATCCGATCAGGCCGAACTGACGTAAATTGGTTTGGATGCGATTTTTTCCGTGTGTGTGCTCGAATCCGTTCAGGCCGAACTGACGTCAGTTCTAACTGAAACAATCGGCCTCTCGTCTGTGGGTGCCTTAATAGTACCTCTTTACCTACTAGGTATGTTTGAGTTATTTGTGTCTTTTTTTTCTAATTTATCCATGTTATGTTGATTTTTCTGTCCCATTTTGTGATATTTGTGTGTCGTCGTCGTTGTATAATTTGTGGTGTAATTCAAATAAACATTTATTTACTTATTTATTTTATTTTAAAAAAGTGACGATCTTTCAATAATTTCGAAGTTCAAAGAGACCATTAATGAAGAAGATAATCAAATATAGGTATATTTAATTATATGTATATTAAATAATAAATAATACAAAGAATAATAATAGGTGCTCAATAAGTAAAAAAAGTAAATATTCTATTTATTCTAAGGCTAGTTTTACCCTGTAGGTACTATTATTTATTCTGTGGTTTTACTTAAAACTTAAAATGAAAATGAAATACACCTATTTAATATTTATAAAAAAATAGCTATGAACCTGTATTACACTATATTAAAGTTACCAAATAAATTATTTGCGGAGGATTTTTATGTAGGCGCGATCTTAAGATTATCTAAAAGCGCGTCATAGAACAGATCCCAGAATGCGATACTTTTGTGGAAGGGGCGCGAAATGACGCTCAAGTTGGTGTCGATCTGCAGACACGGCACGGTGTCTGTGGTCAGCGGCGGCCATGTCACCGGCAGCAGCTCCGTGGTGACGGGTGTTGGATTCCTGAAATGCCAAACCATTTTGATGTTTAGAAAACAAAAAAAAAAAACAATAAGTGTCCCATTACAGGCTCTTCGGGTACGCCAAGATCTGATTCGCTAAATATGTTGTTATGGTATAAAAACTTACACTAAAAGTATGTTGTTTGAAAAAAATCATAGCAAGTACATAATATAATAATTAATAACAAGCATCACACAGTAGTACTTCTACACTATAATTTTATGAGTGTATTTAAGTCAAAAGCGTTTGTACAAGCTTAAGCACCATTGACCATAATAAATCACCATATTATCATATTTGGTAGAACGTAGCGGAGTTTTAGTAGAAAGATAAAATAATTTAAAAAGAATATTAATAAAACAGAATCCCAGTAAATAATCGTCTGACAGGGACAGGGACAGACGAGGGACAGGGACCCGACTCCCGACTCCCGAGACACTAATTAGCCAACAACGAAAAAACCAAATAAAAAACATATTATAATATATATCTTAAAAATGCTATACAACTGAAGTAAGTCTTACCCGTATTTAATGAAGTTCGTCCATAACGTGGTTATTTGGTCAATTTTACGTTGGTCATCGCTATTTGGTATATCTGGTATAAAATCCATGGTGAAAATATAGCCCAGCTCATCGGAGTGAGTTGCTCCAGATTCAGTAATGTTGTAAAGCCTTTTCATTCTATTCAGATGACCTTCATAAGAGAACATATAGAGATATACATTTGTGTCCTTGTGTTTTGTATACTTGATCAATTCTCGTTGTATGGGGTACACGAAATCGAAATCAGAAAGAAAATCAACAATTTCGTATTTATTAGTTTCAGGATTTTTATCGTCTCCCAGATAGTAGTGATGAACTATTTCTACGAGGTTACTGCTATTTTGAAAATTAAACTTTAGTTCCAAATCAGATTGAAGCACATCTGGATTGCTTAATAATTTCTTATAGGAAGGACTATACAGGGTATACATGCATTCTCTGAATGTAAAGCCACCTAGTATGTTTATTCCATCAATATTTGTCCCCTCTGATAATTCTGGGTTTTCATCGATGTACGGAACAACTCCTTCAAATTTTTTTTCGACACACGGACTCCATTCATAGTCATTTACTGTTGATTTAATAACAGTTTCGGGATTGGCTTTAGCAAGAAATGTTAAAGCAGCATATGTGTCGTTAGTTTTAAAACCGAGCTTATTAGCAATATTTATGAGTGCCATTGGATTAGAAGTTCTAACAAAACCTGGATTTGTGGCAGTTCCACTTTGCAGTATAGCTTGCTGAAATAGTCTGGGCTGTTTGGTTAACAGATGGATGTCAACTACCATAGAACCGGAGCTGTGACCACCTATGGTAATTTTTTGGGGATCACCCCCAAAAGCTCGAATATTATCTCTAACCCATTTTATGGCTTTGTACTGATCCCATAGTCCTTGATTACCAGGTATCTCGGGTATGTCCACGCACAAGAAACCATAGGGGCCTACCCTATAGTTAAAAGTAACTACGATAATATCGTGCTGGACAAGATATTTAGGTCCATATAAGTTTCTCTCACTACGACCATGATCAAATTTGCCCCCAAAAATATAAAGATAAATAGCTTTGTCTTTTGTCTCCGAGTTAGGTACATATACGTTAAGATGTAAACAGTCCAGGGTACCACTATATGGGTCGCCGGCTTTGACGTAAACTTCCCTCACTTGCGGACATATTACTGAATCGTTGAATGCCTCAAAAACTTTGTCGAATTTTTCATGGGGCATAGATGCCTGTAATAAGTTTATTAAACTCTTAATATATAAATAGAAAAATATTGTTATGTAAGTATATAGAATTACGTATAATTATGCTATGAAAGTATAGAACTATTATTATTTAACAGTTCATGATGATAATAACAAAATTTGGACGTTGGTTAGCTTCTTAACAACTGTATACTTACCCCAAACGGATTGCTGATGTTAACTTTGGCGTAGGGTATGCCCAGAAACATAACATAGTCTCCGTCGTCGGCCGGCACACCCTGTATACTGCCCACTTCCGTGTGGACCAGCAGCCTCAGCTCCACATGGTTTATCACCAGCTGCAATATGGCCGCATACATGAACATATTAGTCCGTATTTTAGAGAACTTAATTCTCCTTTTATAAAATGACCTCCTCACTAGAAAACGTGACGCTTATTGTCATAACTGTATGTATTCAATATGTATATCTGTAATAATTAAATTACAATATTCAACAGGTTTTTGAGACTAAATGTCTCAAACAGGTTAAATCTGAGAAGGTAAAGGCATGTACTTATTAAAATATTTTTATAGTATATCTAAGTATTTCTACACGATTTCAACTGGTTTAACAAGACTTTCAAAAGTTTTTCTCTTTCTTCGATTGTAATATCCAACTAATCCTACTAATATTATAAATGTGAGTTTGTGAGAATGGATGGATGGATGTTCGTAACTCTTTCACACAAAAACTACTAAACGGATTTTGATGAAATTTTGTATGGTACTAGCTTGAACGCTGGATTTTAACATAGGCTTCTTTCCATCCCGAAAATTTATAGTATACCCGTGGGATACTGTTTTTAAGCGGGCGGAGCCGCAGGTAACAGCTAGTATTATAAATTTGAAAGTTTGTGAGGATGGATGGATGTTTGTTACTCTTTCACGCAAAAACTACTGAACCTATTTCAATGAAATTTGGTATGGTAATAGTTTAGGATCTGTCATCTGGATTAAAACTTTTTCTTTTTCTTATTTCATATTAAACCTACTTTCATTCTTATCTAATTTGATTTTTGATTTTATTGTTATTATTATTATTATGTAACAGTATCATAACAATTTATTTCTTACATAACAATAAAATTTACCATAAGAGATAAGATATCGCAGTGCACGTTTCTTTAATAATTACGTTATTAACTCAATTTATATTATTTTCGTATTTGTTAAACAATATGTTCATGTATGTGGTCATATTGCTGCAGGTCATAAACCATGTGGAGCTGAGGCTGCTGGTCCACACGGAAGTGGGCAGTATACAGGGTGTGCCGGCCGACGACGGAGACTATGTCATGTTTCTGGGCATACCCTACGCCAAAGTTAACATCAGCAATCCGTTTGGGGTAAGTAGGTACTATTACTACTGTTAGACGTTTGAGGTAGTTTATTTATGAAATAATCAAAATCAAAATAGTTTTATTTCCATATAGGTTACAAAGCAACGCTTATGGAAATGTCTTCTTTATGCTTACTTCCAATTCGGGAACTAACCCGGCGAGAAGAACCGGCGTAAGAAACTCGTACGAAGCCATCTTTTAGCAAAAACATGGAAAATTGTTATTTAAAAAAAAATTAGATTAATATGAGTCTATATAATTATGTAATATTAACAAAAGTCAGATACATAGTACATAGCAGTAGCCTTGCAGGTGGCCATCCTATTCCCAAGGTGTGCGAACGTCAATAAAATTGACATTATAAGGTCATAATAAGGCTTTTGCACACAAACTACTACTTTAACTACTTTTTTTAAAATTATTAATGGAAACATTTTGAACGTTTTCTGGGATTCTATTGTTAAATATAATATTAATGTCTGCGGCACTTCCCCATAAAAGGATGTCGTAAGACATTCTACTATGAAAGTAACTAAAATAAACGAGTCGCGCCGTGTCTTCGTCAGAAAGTTCCCTAATTTTTCTGACTGCATATTATGTTGCAGAACTGACCCTACCTAAATGCATTAGCAATATGAGGAGCCCACTGTAATTTAATATACCTACTATATATATCTAGTTTTATACCAGGACACACAGTGGTGTCCACTAAGTATTTTCTCATAATTTAATAGTATATTGGTTTGTACTTGCCTAACAATGGCCAATGTAAACCTTAAACATTTTGTTTTATTACAATTTAAAAGTAAGTAAATAATATAATATTTAATTACACAGGCTTCTATTCCTTACCCAAGATTTAACAAGGTATTCGAAGCCAACGATGATTCAATAGTATGCCCACAGTTCGTAGAAGACGAAGGTATCTTTGAAGGAGACATTGACTGCTTACGCATGAATGTATACGTTCCCAATACAAATAATAATAATAAAGCAGTTTTCGTCTATATCTTTGGAGGAAATAACAAACATGGTCATAAAAGAAAATCTTTATACGGACCGAAATACCTCGTTCAACACGGTATCATTCTAGTAACAATGAACTACAGACTTGGTCCCTATGGATTTTTCTGCACGGACCATCCAGAAATACCCGGGAATCAAGGTTTAAAAGACCAGTATACAGCCATAAAATGGGTGAAGAAAAACATTCAGGCATTTGAAGGTGATCCTCAAAAGATTACGATAGGTGGTCACAGTTCGGGCAGTATGTGTGCTGACGCACATCTGCGAACCAGACAGCCCAGATTATTTCAGCAAGCTATTCTGCAAAGTGGAACTGCCACACATCCTAGATTTATAGTTCCACCTAACACTACCACGATGCTGGATATTTCTGATAAAGTTGGTTTCAAAACTAAAAATGTGACTAAAGCGATGACATTTTTAGCTAACGTTAACCCAGAGATCATTATAAATATATCGAAATCTATGGCTTGGAAGGTCTGTATAGAAAAGGAGTTTGAAGGAGTATTTCGTTATATAGGCGAACACCCTGAGGTGTCCGATGCTACTAACGTTGACGATATGAACATTCTAGGTGGTTTCACTAACCGAGAATGTATCTTTTGTGTCTACGGTGATTCATACAAAAGCCTGATGAGTAAATCAGATATATTGCAGTATGACTTGAGTATAAAATTTGATTTTGAAAAAACTGACAAAGCCTACGAAATAGTTCGCAGCTTCTACTACGAAAATGCTAAAAATTATGAACAGACCCTAAATGCAACTATAGAATTCCTCTCCGATTACGATTTTGTCCATCCTATGCAGCGAGGGTTGATAAAATATAGCAAACGCAAGAATACAACGGTATTCCAATACATGTTCACTTATGATGGGGAAAGAAGATTAGAAATTCGTAAAAGAATGTACAACGTAACAGAAAGAGGTGCAACTCATGCTGATGAACTAGGGTTTATGTTCTATTATGGAGAGGAAGCAGATGAGGCGACCAAAGAAGAAATAGCAGTAACGAAAGTTTTTACAAAGTTATGGACGAATTTTATCAAATACGGGTAAGACGTAACCGTATACACCTTTAAACATTTACATTAACCTGCTACTATTGGTAGCGTGCTCGATACATACATACATACATACATATAATCACGCCTCTTTTCCATAAAGGTAGGCTGAGACCGCCTCTTTCCCGTAGGGGTAGTCAGAGACCACTTCTTTCCACTTGCTACGATTCTCACATACATGTTTCGCTTCGCTCACTTTCATTCTCACCATCCATTCCTCCTCTTACATTCAACGTAGCGAAGTGGCTCTCCATGGGCCACTTTTGGCCTCCGCGAGAACGAGACGTGATGGGTGGCGAACCATATCGCCGCCATTTTGGATAATTAAATTATTTTTATGATTATCCATTGCGTTCTCACGGATTGGTGGAGAGGGTAGGAATAGGGAAAGGGAAGGATAGGTGGTGTGAAAAGGAAGATTGGTAGGTTAGAGTGGGAATTAGGAATGTAGGATATTACCGCCCAGGAGGGCACGGGATAGGACAGTAATAGCTAGGAAAGCCGGGGTCGCATACCCGTATACTATACCACAACTACCGGACAGGTAAGTTGGGATGAGTATCCCATGACTGATGACACCAATGCTCGATACTAAACAGAAATATTTCTAGATAAATGCTGCATTATCATCGCAAGTAATAGTTGTGATGATGACTCCCATCATAATACATACTAGAATATCCCAATCTATATTAATACAATATGATTAATGTCTTTATTTTTTCGGTAATTCTGTGTCTTTATTTTAAGTTGCAAATGCTCAACATGTTAAATATGACAATATAAAACACAAGCTTTGGCGCGCTACTTGTCCGCGTGGTTCCCAGTTGCATCTCTGTGGCGTATGTATTTCAAAAAATTAAAAGATATTTTTAACGGATTTCTATGTCATTATATCTATGTAGGTATGTGCCAAAATTCAACGCAGTCCATCCAGTTGTTGATATTCCACCACAAACTTTGGACCCCCATTTCACCCCTTTAAGGACGAACTTTAAATAACTATAAAATATTGCTCAATCATTTTGTCTGTATTAATTACCTTGGATATTAAATTTTTTTGGAAATCGGGAAAGATTATAAATATTTTTCATACAAACCTTAAACCTCAGAGGGTGAATTCTATTAAACTCTGAAATATATTATGTAATTGTATTTAAGAGTATGCATCTCAATTTTCATCGAAATTAGTGGAGAATTAAAGATTTTACATACAAAATTTCAATCCCTATTTCGCCCCTTTAAGGGTGGAATTTTTCATAATTAATAACGAATCAGAGCTTGGCGTACCTCAAGGGCGTGTAGTAGGACACCAATTGTTTTGTCTTCCAAACATCAACTTGGTTTTAAATTTCAGGAATCCAACACCCGTCACCACGGATCTGCTGCCGGTGACATGGCCGCCGCTGACCACAGACACCGTACCGTGTATGCAGATCGACACCAACTTGAGCGTCATTTCGCGCCCCTTCCATAGAAACATCGCATTCTGGGATTTGTTTTTTGACGTCTATAAGAACAAATTAATAGTGGCCTTTACACAAACGTCTTCAGCGACTTCCTTATCTCATCATGCTATTAATGTGTTTTTAATTTATATCGTATTGTATTTTTGTATTTAATAATAATATTATTATTATACAAAATTATATAAATTAAAATAATAAAGTAACATCATGTAAAATTAAAATAAATGGGTCCATAAAGTCTGATTCACAAGATCTATTTCAGTGAATTTCTGTCCAAGGGCACCGAAAATTATGCAGGGCTCATTCGATTCAGAATGACCTATAGAAACTTTATAAAAAAATTTAAGAGAGGCTTGAAAAAATTGCGAAAGTTTTCCTTTTCATGGAAGTCGGTTAAAAATAAGTCGAAGGTGTCTTTTTCACATTTTGTGAGAGACCTTGACATCATTTTTCAAATTAAGAATCATCACTTTAGTCTTTAGCTATAAGTACTAATAATTCTATTAAAAAAACATCATGAATATTCAATATTGGCGCTAAAATTAAAATTATGTAAAAAGGCGCAAAACTCAAAAGTAATTTGTTTAGTAGGTAGTACAAAGACTTCTAAGGTAGTACCTACTGCAACATTTTAAAAGCAAAACATGAATACACAACTAAAATTATTGCTTTATTTTGATCAAAGGGGAATATTACTTGATATGAAAAAAACTTGTATTAAATTCTTTGAGAAACATAATGAAGAGACATTATTACGTAAGTTTCCACCTGTGCAATATTTACAACGCATTGACGTCATGAATATATTAGATTTTTCCCCACGTCTGGGGGATTTTTTGTTGCGAGAGCCGTTGATATGGCAAAAAATTAGCACAGAAATATTCTACGCATGTCTCAAGTCATGCATAGATAACAATGCTATGAGTAATCTTATTAGATTTCCTCAAGTTATTATAAAAATAAGATTAAAAGCTATGCCGGCCTTTTTATTTAACAACAAAGTGGAAACCTACAATAAAATTGTTGCGTATACTGGACTTCTCATAGATGTTTCGAAACCGAGCGATTACCCTTATTACACAGTTTGGTCATGTCCCGAAGAATGTGAAGATAATGAAATAATTTTGCATCACGTAACAAAAACACCGCCAAAATGTTTTGTATGTAGAAGTACGTTATACGAAAACAAGGGACTGAGGAAATATTGCGACCAGGTTACTGCCACGTTCCAAATGAATCACCTTATGTTCAGTAAAAAAATTGTTATTCTAGACGATCTGATTCAACAATTAAAATTAGGAGCTATGTACAATATGCATGTCGTTGTTTTGAAAAAAAACACGTCTGTATGGTCCGTTGAAGAGATTATTAATCTACCACTTTCATTAGCGTCGCCTATTTGCCCAGATATAGAAGAGTTATATTCTAAATGCGAGGGTATTCCCTGGAAATTCATCTACAGTCTCGCTATTAGCATAGGACCTAATATTTGTCCACTGAATTCCTTTATGAACGTAAAGATAAATCTACTTATGAGTGTCGCTAGCGTCAAAGCGTTCAATTCAAATTCTTCTCCAATAATACACTTCCTAGCTTCAGGATACGACACTGGATATGTAGGACAACTGATGATGCATGCAGCGAAACTAGCTGAAAGACACGTCGTCCTAGGGACATCTAACACCTCTGCGACTACGACACTACTGGCCGCGTCTTCAGGTGTTTGTGTCATGCCGCTCCCGCTGCAAGCTCTGAGCCAAAAACTTACCCAGTCTGTGATAACGGCAATAGAAACGGGAGAGGTATCACATGATATTTGCAGCGTGAAGTTGAAGTGTGCAGTATGGGCCCACGGTATGGACCTCAAGAAAATTATGATACACAACGTAAACAGCGTATTCCAGAACATCAGTCGGGGAGATTTCGGGGAGCACGACGACGAATTATCGGCTTTCATTTTACAGCAGGCGGTGGAGCCCGTAACAATGTTTGCGGATGAGGAAATTTTGAAAAGCGTTTCATTTTATTTGGATACTGTTGCTGGAAGTACAGTAGTTATAGACAAAGAATCTGAAATCCTTTTGCGGGATTATTTTCTGGCTGCCCGTAAGGAGCGGCCTAAATACGTGACGTCCGGTACGATGAACGCGTTAGTTAACGTTTGTGCAACATCAGCTAGGATCTGCAGGAGATATGTGGCCAACATAAACGACGCCACATTTGCAATATGGCTCCATGCCAGCGGCATTCCTGACCCTAGATTCGTACCCTGCGAGTACCTGGACACTCCAGCAGATCTTAAAAGATTACAAGAAGTTATGGACCAATTTCGAGAATGGCTAGAACAGTTTACTGGATATTGTATTCCTAACACATACATTTAAAATAACAGACCATTAATTTAATTGCAAGAGTAATAATTATTCTTTGTCATATAAATGAGTCATTAAATAAGAACAACGGAATAGGTACTATGTTTTATTTATTCAACTTACTTCTTAAGATGTATAATATAATTTCATATGTTAACAAATAGAAACTTGACTAGAATAAACTAACAAAAATATAATAAGATATCTACATTATAAGGCACCATAGTTTTAATATACGGCACATTTTATTTTTAACACTAAATGCAATATTATATATAGCCCAATTTAACGAAAAAACAAAACACTTTTTTTTTTGAATTTCTGCAAAATGGCAACAATAAATTTCTACTACAGCAAAATATAATGGAACATTTTTTGTTGCCTACAGAGACCCCCCAAAAAGATCAAGAGTCATTTTTCAGAAAGCTGAAATCATAAGCCGATTTTTTTAACAACTCCTTCTGGGAATTTAATTTATCACAAAGATTAACATGAGTCTGCCTTAGATTTAAACTTTCTGTGACCAGGGAAGACAACATTCCGTCACTAAAATTACTTTGTACAGAGTCATATAAACTTTTTGATGAATTATCTAACTTCAAGTCTTTCTTCTGGAAATTCACAACACTGTATGGAAGTTCAGACATATTGTCAGCATCACTTACTACAATACTAATCGTAGACCAGACACAAGTAGAAAACTCATCAGATAGTGTCAAAAATTCTTGCCCCAATTTTTCAGTTGTGTTACTTGCATTGGTGATGATGTCCGAAATCTTAGAAAACTCAATGCTCAAGTCTTTGAGCTTTAGGACAAACGCTTGAGCTTGCAATTCCTGCAACACCCTGTATCTCAACTTTAGACAGTCGTAACACACTTTGGCAATTTCTGGGCACTGTTTCTCTTTTTCTTTATTGTTATTGTAAAAATCACTTTTCTTGTGAGACAAAAATGTTTTATAGGCGGTTGTAAATATGATTTGGTAATTATATTTAGCAACAAATTTACTTAAGTCCCCAGAAACTGATTCATTGCTTCTTCTCGCGGCAGATTGTAGTCTTGTGGACAGTTGAGACCATGCACTCTCAAGTTTTGTTATTTTTTCAATCATATCGTCGTACAGTTTAAATATTTTAGAGAACCCTCCCAAAAAGTTAGTACCAACACTATTCAATTTCAAGTTCTCAATATGATTTTTACCCAGATCAACCATTTTTGAAATTGTTTCAATTTTAGCGAGTAACTTTCCCAAGCTTTTGTCTACAGAATTGAATTTCAAAAGCAATTGTTTACTTTCATTTTTCAATGACTCAGACCTAGCAAAGATTCCATTTATGAGGCTGTCATAGTTTGCCATTTGTGTCATAACAAAGTACAAAGCATTCCTGTATAAATTTTGACTGTTCTTGAAATTGTATAATGCCTTGTGATGCTCGAGACAACGTTGCACTGCTTTTGGCACCATGGGAATAGAATTCTCTCGGATAAACCTATCCTTGCTGTACAAGTAGAGCATAATATTATTGTCTTCATGCCAGTATTTTTCAACACCATCTTCATCGGGTACATTAAAATATGTGTGACTGACTATAATTTGATCAATCACATCGATGTTAGTGTCTTTAGCTATCCAGGACTTCAACATTGACACAGTCGTGGAGTCTGTTATCTGATATGCCAATTGGGAGACGGTTGAAACACTAAAAATTTTGATTATTTTTGCAGCCAAAATTTTTTCTAATTGATCAAAGATTACAATATTATTTGGGACAGCTTTCTCTTCCGAGGGTATGTTAAATGTTACTTTGCTACTCGACTTTACTGTAGACATTCTTCCACGTAGTCTTGGCTCCCACTCCAAAGCAATTTTTAACCATTCCTCTAAGTGTGCCTTCAAGGGTTTCGATATGTGATTCTCAGGAAATATGCAATTTGAATACTCAACATCTCCATGAAATGTTTCATAGATACAAATATTATCATGAGTTTTCTTTTTGACTAGTGGCATCCACTCAACTGGAGCCTTGAATGGCAAAAAAGGTCTTGTACCACAGATAATTTCAAATGCAAGAAGACCAAATGACCAGAAATCCACAGAATTACTATAGGTTTCACTATAAAATAACTCCGGTGCTAAGTATTGCAGAGTACCAACAAAACTAGCACAAATAGAATGGGAATCTAACTCTTTAGCATAACCAAGGTCTATGATTTTGTAGGTGACTTTTCCACTTTTCTCCTCTGGGCCCTCTGGCGTGTGCAGGACAATATTCTCGGGCTTGAGGTCGCGATGGGTAATTTTATTTTTGTGCAGAAAACTCATTGCGTTACCAATATCATGGAGTATTTTACGAACCTGCGGCTCCTTCAGTCCACCGCACGAGTCCGGTTTGTTGAGAACCTGTCGTAGGTCCCCGCCGCCACAATACTCCATGCAGAGGATAGGAAGCTTCGAAGGATTCGCTCGCATCAGACCGACAGCGAATTCTGGAGGCAATTCCTTTGTAGTGACGATGTTGGGATGCCTGCACTGCTGCAACATTTCTACTTCCTTTGTCCATCGTTCTCTGTGTTTAGCTGTGAGCTCATCGCCCCATTTACAAGTTTTGATTGCTAGTTTCTGTTCATTACTTTTATGCCGCCAAAGTACCACTGTGCCGAAACTGCCAGATCCCAAAACTCTATCTTTCACCCAATCTCCAATAAATATAATATCGTCCATATTAATTTCCTTTTCTCTTTATTGAAAATAAATGAGGAAAATATAGTTTATAAATAGATGAACTCTCAACAACTCAACAGATAAAATGGGATTGTGACATAAACAAATAAACATTCTTTGGTCATTGGATTGTGAATGGATTGATGTGCAATGTGCATAGGATTGTGAAAGAACCTGAAAGAAAGAAAGAAAATTGAATAATTATTGGCTAAATTCTACCAATATTACTCAACCGTAATAACAAGGTAATAACCAATAACACACACTAACAGTCTTATTAATAAAATTATTTACACCACGGATTAGCTAATCCAACATGGCTGTCTCTGTCAGATACTTTGGAACAGTCACTTGATAGACAAAGAGAGCGATTTGGATTTGCTTATCCATGGTGTAAATATTTTTATTAATAAGGGTGTAAAGGCGTGACTCCTGTTCGAAACATTACACAGAAAACATGAAACATTGGGGCGTGGCTATACACATTTGTTTAGGAATAGACAATGTTTTTGTTTTCGGAGACGGACGGAAAACATTCCCGCGCGGGTAGAGAGGGGAAGAAATGTTTCATTTCTTATCTAGTGTTCACATCATTCACATGACACCTAGGTACAGGTTTTTTAGGGTTACTTATAGTTTTGCTTGTTGTGTTTTTTGTGTTTGTTTTTGTGATCGCTCATAATATAGGGCCTGGCTTAATTAAAAAACACCAATTTTGACATTTTTCAATAGAAATGCGTAAAATGGCGCACATATTTATGAGTTGAAAAAAATACTTTTATGAAACACTTAAAGTGGCCTTTTCAGAACCCCTCTTTTCTCCTAGATTCTATACGCATTTCTATTGAAAACTGACAAAATTGGCGTTTTTTAATTAAGTCAGGCCATATATTATGAGCGATCACAAAAACAAACACAAAAAACACAACAAGCAAAACTATAACCCTAAAAAACCTGTACCTAGGTGTAATGTGAACGATGTGAACACTGAACACTAGATAAGAAATGAAACATTTCTTCCCCTCTCTACCCGCGCGGGAATGTTTTCCGTCCGTATCCGAAAACAAAAACATTGTCTATTCCTAGAGAAATGTGTATAGCCACGCCCCAATGTTTCATGTTTTCTGTGTAATGTTTCGAACAGGAGACACGCCTTACTTTCATGATAATTTGACACTGGCAATGTTTTAATGCTGTACCATCATTAAAAACAAAATGTCTATGAGCGTATCAGAATGTATACTTTTTTCTATGGTATCAGATGATTAACAGATGATGATCAGATGTCATCAGATAAAGTACCTAGTACCTAGATGTCATTGGGCTCTGCTTTTTCGGTCGAGTGCCTAAACAAGTGTTTCTTTCTATTTTCTGATTATTAGTGTATTTTTAGGATTATTTGGCGTTACTTTTACTGTTGAAGTTTCTTTTATTGGTTGTGGGTGTATTACATTGTGAACGTCCTAGTGTAAGTGTAGTTTTAAGTAGTTTTAGTAGTCTGTTTTAACCTAGTTAGTAGGCATGGACGCCGAGCCGCCCGACCCGGGCGGTGGAGGGCCCGATCTTCAGGTATGTCAGCAAGAAGTAATGGAATGCGACAACAGTATAGGTTCTAGGAAGCGTGCAAACCCCGAGAGCAATAATATTATAACCGCGAAAAGAATGACTGATAATGCGCATTCCATTCCTTCCATACAACTGAATTATGTTTGTCCTGATTTTGAGAACAAAAAAGTGTATAATGTTGATGATGTTGCGCCATTCCTCGTACATGTGTCTAAGACGGAGTCTGACAGTGGGCCTACATTACGACCCATGGAATTCGGCCAGTTTTTATTCAAAAATAATATTAAAAACGTAAAAATTGACGGTATAAAAAGAATCGGTCGTAACCGCATATCAATTGAATTTAATTCAGCTGTCCATGCTAATGAATTTTTGAATTTGTCTGTAATTACTAGTGCTGGGTATGTTGCTATGATTCCTTCATACAGCATATCTCGCATGGGTATTGTACGCGACATTCCAGTGGACTGGTCCATGGAAGAGCTTGCTACAAATTTATCTTTACCTCCTGGTTATGGCACAGTCATTAAAGCCCGGAGATTGAGCCGGAAGACTTTTAACGACCAGCGACAGCCAATATGGATTCCTACCCGATCTGTTGTCCTGACCTTCTCGGGTCAAAAACTTCCACCCCGTGTTTACTGCTATTATACCTCCCTACCTGTTGAGACATACTTACTGCCAACCATACAGTGCAATAAATGTTGTCGATTTGGACATACCAAAGCCCAATGTAGGTCACAGCCTCGATGCTATAAGTGTGGACAGTCACATGAGGGTGAAACTTGTATGGTGTCAAGTCCGACCTGCCTGTTTTGTTCGGGATCACATACAGCAAATAATTCATCCTGTCCAGAGCATGCACGTCAGAAAGAAATAAAACTTGTCATGTCACAGGAGAGCGTCTCGTACATGGAAGCTTCGGCTCGATTTCCCCATGTGAGGCGTTCTTTTGCAGACTTGGCCAGGACTTCTCCCTCTGCGATTACCACAACGAATTCTAAATCCCAACCCAAATCCCCCCTTACAACCTCTTATAGGAAAACTATTAATATTCCCCGCCGTCCAATTACACCTGTGTCCCCTGGATATGATCACCAGGCACACAGAAACATCATCGAAGAACCCGCTTCGCAATCACCAAATGGAAGTGGATTTCCCCCAGCTACCGACATCTCCCCAAACGACAACTTTATTGACTCCCTAATCAACACTCTAATCCAATTAGTCTCCCGGTTTAGTGACTCCGGGCTACCGAACAAAACTCGTGCAAACTTAACTCAGCTGCTTAACACTGTACTTTACAATGGATCAGTTCTCCATGATCCAGTGGAACTGTCGTAGCATCAGGAACAAGAAACATGATATTTGTAACTTTGTTAATAGTTATAGACCATCAATTATTGCCATCCAGGAGACATGGTTAAGGCCCGGCTCGAGTTTTCGTGTCCCGGGCTACTCATGTTTCCGGGATGACAGAGTAGATGGTAAGGCTGGAGTAGCCATCTTGGTCTCCAGTCATTGTACATATTCTCTCTTTTCTCTTCCTGTACATAGTAGTTCATATAATATTGTGGCTGTCCGTGTATTAAATACTGTATATATGTCTGTTTATATCCCC
This sequence comes from Glaucopsyche alexis, assembly GCA_905404095.1. Taxonomy (NCBI): domain Eukaryota; kingdom Metazoa; phylum Arthropoda; class Insecta; order Lepidoptera; family Lycaenidae; genus Glaucopsyche; species Glaucopsyche alexis. Next base: position 3,896,628 of record FR990060.1, read on the forward strand.
ACTCCCAATCCATCTATTCTTTCCGAACTTTCATCCATAATTTCCTCTATTCCTTTTCCTCGGGTTGTATTAGGTGATTTTAACATTCACCACACATCCTGGGGATCCTATTTTAACGATTCCAACTCAGCACTATTCATGGACATGATAGATGATAGTAACCTGGTGGTGCTTAATGATGGATCTGCCACACGCAGGGTTTCTCCTTTGCAGAACCCAAGGAGTGTGGTAGATCTCTCATTGTGCTCGCCTTCTATTTCTTCTTTATGTTCATGGTCTGTCCTCCCTCATTCCTTTGGTAGCGATCATTTCCCCATCCATATAAATATTGCATATTCAACCCGTCAGACATTAATACGTAATCCACCTAGACTTAAATATAAACTTGAAAAAGCGAATTGGGCTGAATTCGCAATAGCTACTGATTCTGAAGTCAGCCACGTTTCCCATTTAAACACAAATGATCCACACACCCAATATCAACATCTAAAACATATTCTACTGCAAGCTGCGGATAGGTCGATACCTATGAAACATACAGGAGATCATAAAATATCCCCTCCGTGGTGGGACAGCGAATGTACTTCAGCGTGTCAGCGTCGTAAGGATGCTGAAAAACTTTACGCAAGGTCTATGACCATGGTAAATTTTGTTAATTACAAAAAAGTAGCAGCCGAGGTTTCCAAATTATTTTCAGAAAAAAAGCGAAACAGCTGGCGGCAGTTTTGCTTAAGCCTTTCGCCCTCATCCAAACCTTCTATTGTCTGGCAAAACATTAAGAAATTTCGAGGTTCCTTGTCGTCAAGTGATTACCGTCCGTCCAACGATCCAACTGAATGGATTGACGCATTTTCGCGAAGGCTGGCTCCTCCCACGGTTCCTTCCTTTGACGAATCTCGCGTTGGTACATCTTTAGGATCTCCTTCAAATTATTTAGACTTACCATTTTCACCGGAGGAATTTCGTCTAGTCTTGGATTCACTAAAGGATACTGCTCCTGGTGCAGATGGAATCCCATACTGTTTTATGGTCAAGAGTGGACCAGACACACAACAACTATGTCTGAAAATACTGAACGACATCATTCAGTCAGAGGTTCCTCCGGAGGAATGGCGTTCCCAGATTGTTTTGCCCATTCTTAAGCCGGGAAAACCTAGTAGCGATCCATTTAGCTATAGACCTATTGCTCTTTCGGCCACTTTAGGAAAAATTTTAGAACACTTAATCAAAAATAGATTAGAGTGGCTAATGGAGAGTCGGGGCGTGTTATCCGAAACACAGTTCGGTTTTCGAAAAGGCTTTAGCACTGCTGACAGCGTAAGTACGTTGGTAACAGATATTCGCATTGCTTTTTCGAAAATGGAACATGTGGTGGCGGTGTTCCTGGACGTATCATCTGCGTACGACAATGTGTCTCTTCCGGTGCTCAGACAAAAACTTCAACAGCTGAGTGTCCCAGTGAAGATGGCAAATTATATCTGTAATTCCCTTTCTTCCCGTTCTCTTGTAATTTTCTCCCAAAACTTCTATCTGTCTCCTAGAATTGTCTATAAAGGCCTCCCACAAGGTAACGTCCTTAGTCCCCTTCTCTACAGTATATATACCTCCGATCTTGATCTATCTGTTAATAGTTTCTGTGACGTCCTCCAGTACGCAGATGATTTGACCTTGTACATAGCCTCTAAGGACATAGCGGAATGCTCCGCTCGCCTCAACTCTGCCATTGGCTATCTCAACGACTGGATGGATAGACATGGTCTGTCCATTTCGGCCGCTAAAAGTTCGGTTGTTGTTTTTACTCGAACCAGAATTATACCGAATATCAGTATACAATCTAATGACCAGGTTTTCCCGGTGAAGGATAGGGTAAAATTTTTAGGGGTCTATTTGGATTCGAGACTAACTGGTGTCCACCATATTAACCACGTAGCGAAAAAATGCGAAAAAAATATAAACATCCTCCGCTCGCTCTCGGGAGTCTGGTGGATTAAATCCGACCAGTTCCACTCCAGATGTAAACTGCCCTTAGTCCTGAAAATAAGACAGCTTCTCCTTAGGTGCCACACAGAGGGTGTCCAGGTGGCTTTAGCTTGGATACCAGGCCATAGTGGAATTACTGGCAATGAGAGTGTAGACGCATATGCTAAAAATGCTATAACATCAGGTGGACCTAGCCAATATAAGGTTTATTGCCAGGATTTAATTCCTATAGCTAAAAATCACATGAACATCAGGTGGCAAAATGAGTGGGCCAGAACTAGTGAGCATAAGGGTAAACAATATTTCGAGATCCAAAATAGTGTTTTAGTCAGACCGTGGTTTTTTAAATTTAAACAAGCAAGTAAAGCAGTGTGCTCAACAATTTGCAGAATCAGACTGGGACATTGTTGTTCGCCTGTTTTCCTAGCTAAGATTAGGGTAAGGGATAATTCACTGTGTGAGTGTGGCATAGACGAGGGCACTTTAGATCATATTTTCTTCTCATGTCCAAAAAACCTATCCTCACTATATGATTCCCTCCCTCCTACAATTCCCCGCCCTATCAACCTTAAATCTGTTCTGTGTTTTGTAAATACTCCTTTCATTGAAACTTTATGTACATTTATTCTTATTAACAAAATAAAACTGTAAGGTGTGCGGTACTAACCCTAAATGTTTGTGTTTGTTCTAGGTTTAAGATTATTCAACAGACTTCCTCCAGTACACCGTACTCTTGTTTATTCATAAAACCTACTCAGAAAGCAGAGTTTTCGTCACCACACTCTGACACTGGCGAATCACTATGGAGCCATTATAAAAAAGAAGAAGAAGAAGTAGATGTCATTGTTTTGACTTTTGAGTTTTATCAGCGTCTTGTATTTTGTAACTTTTTGTATATATTATCTTATAATCGGATTTATAGAAATATGTGTGTATAATTATTTAAAAAATAAACTACCATACCTTATTATTCGTTTTGATGTAACTACTACAAGAAGATGGTAGATATAGCAAGAACTTGTCGAACGTGTATGCGGAGTAATTTGTCCCTAATTGATTTGTTTGGACCAGTTAAAATTGAGGAAAGCTGCACACTTAAATTAGCCGATGTTCTTGAGGCCACTACTGCCCTAAGTGTAAGTTGTGTCAAAACTTTTTTCAAATAATCTTCATTCTCATCTTGGGAGATGAGAATGAAGATTATTTGAAAAAAGTTTTATGAGGATAATATTTTTGATGTTGTTTATGTGCTCGTTGATTTTTAGATTTCCAAAGAAGATGGATTACCACAGAGCTTGTGTGATGAATGTGCTAAAATTCTTCAATTAGTGTACACTTTTCGGACCCAAGCAGTGAGTGTGGAAGCAGAGCTAAAGAGGCTTTTAGTAGCAGCAACGCCGGTTAAGAATGAACAACATGAGCTAGAAACATATATAGATGATTGGAGTCACAGTTATTTGGATTCGTATGACTTGCTCGATGATGTTATACCAAAAAAGGAAAATGCACCCGAACAATTTGTCTGTGAAGAATGTCGAAAAGTATTCACCCAAGAAAAAAAGTTTTTGAAACATGTACTTGCACATAAAAGTAGCAAATACAAATGCCCTACCTGTAACAAGGGTTTCAGCAAGGAGTCCTCATTTAAAAAACATTTAGCGACTCACTGTAAAAATGAACATTATGAGGTTGAGCTGAAAAATGATAATTTATTAGTAGATGTGAAAATAGAAAACGAAGAATTCAAATGTTCCGAGTGTCCAGAATCATTTACAAAGGAAAAAGCTTTTTTATCTCACCTTAGGAAGCATAATGTTTATACTCAAGACGCAAAACCTTTTAAATGCGACCACTGTGATAAAAGTTTTACACGGAAAACCATACTGAGGAGGCACATTAAGCTACACAATGAGGAGCAACCATTCAAGTGTCCAAAGTGTTCCAAAACGTACTCCCGTCAGGATCAGTTTCAGAGTCACGTGAGAAAACACAACGGAGATAAACCACATATTTGTCCACACTGTTCAAAAGGTATTTTATTTTTTCAAAAGGTATTTAAAACATCTTTTGAATCTTCTTGTGTTTTTGTATAGAAATGGAGAGTACAGCAAAACCAAGTTGCTAATGGCCTTCTTTGTTTTCTATGGAAATTACAGACAATGTATGTTAAATGATGATTACAAAAAAAATTGAGTTTGTGGTTGTAATAAACAAAATTCAGTTTGATAAATTATTTAATGCTAAGGTTGTCTGTAATGTGCAATGTGGTAGAGTTTTCAGACTGACACAGCAAATCATTTTAAAATATTAATACTTTTAGGCCTGATTTTTCAATCGTCAGATAACTCTAATCTAAGGAATAAATAATATAATACTGACAAATTTTGTATGAATAATCCTTCAAGTCACATATTTATTCCTTAGGTAAGAGTTATCTGATAATTGAAAAATCGGCCCTTAGAAAAATAAATTAAATATGTCTTTTATCAAATAATGGAAAATGGATTATTTCTTTTGCAGCGTTTTCTCAAATATGCAATCTAAAAGATCATATTAGGATACACACAGGGGAAATACCATATCTGTGTTCGGAGTGCGGTAAAGGATTCAATAACAGTTCCAACTTGAGGCAACATCTGAAACGACATAGCGGTGTTAAACCATTCTCATGTAAACTCTGTCCAAAAACTTTTACTACCAAAGGTTTGTTGAAAAGTAATTTAACAATAGATTGTTCGTCTGAATATAGTACCAAAACCAAAATTTAATAGTAATCAGGCAGGGGATTAGCTATCGCTGTATCAGCTATATCAATTATATGGGGCCTCTGGCACATTTTTACTCATTACTTGGGCAGGGGGGGCCCCAAAACTATTTTTGATACGGGGCCCCAATAAGGTTTGCTACGCCCCTGTAATAAGGGTAACTAACACATGCTCATAGCAATATCTGCTGGCAAGGTTTTAGTGCAAACTAAAACCTCCTTGTCAGTAAGGTTTAAATTACGTATGTTATATTAGTCTTTATTTCACGTAAATCTATGCAGGATTACGGAAGTTATGACTAAGAAGTTTTGAACATTTTTTTAATTTCCGCACGAGCGTGCGCTTGTCGCGTGATGTCAGCGGTCCTAACCCCAGTTTGCCGCACGCCTGCGCCATGAATGAAACTGCCACTTGCCGGCCGGCACCCAGCATTGGATAGACTTGTGACGTCACAGCGCGACCAAACGCTGCATGCGTTTTTAAATAACTTCGCGCAAACATGCTCACTTTGATTGCCATTATCTTTGCTATCTTTGCGATTATAAAAAATAAAAAATGCAGATGTTCTGGATCACTTGAAGATGTCTAGATAAAAACATTTGTCAGTCTTATTTAAACAATAATTAGACATTTACAACTTGTACTATATTAGGCAGGATACTTGTTGGCCGACACTTTGACCTAAGGACACAAAATAGTATAGAGTATTAGAGTATTATACTGTGTTTGAAATAAAATTCAATTACCTTCAAATTTTATGCACACAAACTATAACGCAAGCAGTTAATATTAACGACACACTTATTATGTGGCGTATATTTAAACAAGTAATTGTGCATTGCAGGTCAAATGGTGGGTCACATGACAACTCATACCGGGGCACATCCGTACAAGTGTACAGAATGTGACTCCGCATTCACAAAACCAAATTCCTTGAAGAAGCACAAACTAATACATCTGGGCATCAGGCCTTTCGCCTGTGACAACTGTAACATGAGGTAATATTATTATAATGCTATTTTATCATAAAAATTACACCATTGTATAGCACTAAAACTTAAAAAGTTAAAGGTATTAAGTATGCTGTGTACGTGACAATTTATAAAAGGTCAGACTTCAAAGTGCATTGATGCTTTGGCATCAATCTGAAAATTAACAAATTTTTACTTTTTTTATTTTTACCTATCAGTGTAATTCACTCCTACTTCTTTGATAAAAGGGGTGCTATTTGTGCTCAGAATCACTAATTCTATCGAGTTCGCGTGTCTTCTGTTTTATCTCAGAAGGAATATTATACATAGTGTAGCATGTGTAGTATAAGGGTGAGTTATCTTAATAATAACTGATTGATGCATGGATGCGTTTTGATTCTGCCCTGAATTCATGCTAATGAATTGAATCATTTTACGGCTACGAATAAAATAATATAAGCTATAGAAGCGTAACTGAGTCAAAAAATGGTTCCACGAATGACACCGCGCTCAGCTTCAGTCAGTTCACGGTTGTCACACTCAGGTGCGGACTGCGGTTGCGTCGCGGGAATATTGCATCGAACATATTATATTTTAAACCCCTTACTAATAATCGCTGTATAAGCTTTGAATAGTTATATATTCGGGTTTGAATAAATAACAAGAGTTCTCACTTTATAAAGTATATTAATTATAAAGAAAACACTTTTTGCACATGTACAGAACAGAAATGGCGCAGAGAGGAAAAAATACATATTCCGAGTATAGACTATAAACTAAACCTTTTTTTTTTTATATTCAACAGGCACAGGTTAACTTCTACTCAGCCAAGTATATAAAATTTTATCCTAATACTCCCACAAAATTTTATAACATATATGTATCAAAAAAAAACTGTAACAAAAAAAATTTCATTGCCAATTAGCAATTAGCGCACATAAAAATCACTATTCTCTATCTCACATTACACACCTAATTATTATAACACAGTATTTCATCCCTTATAAGCTCAAATTTAAGAGTAGGTAGAGCTTTTGTTAAAATATCAGCTAATTGTTTAGAACTTTGTACATATTTAATTATAATTAATTTTTGCTTCACTTTTTCTCTAATGAAATTAAATTTCACATCAATATGTTTGGTTTTTTTATGATATACTGGGTTATTTATTAACTTAATTGCACTTTGATTATCTATACACAAAGTAGTGCAATTTTGATAAATGCTAATATCTTTGAAAAATTGTTTTAGCCATAGCAAATTCTTCGCAGCCTCACATCCTGCCATAAATTCTGCCTCTGTAGTTGACAGGGCAATACAAGTTTGTTTTTGACTGGCCCATGATACAGGGCCACCATTAAGCATAAAAATATACCCCGTTGTCGATTTTCTTGTATCCAAATCTCCAGCAAAATCTGAGTCTGAATATCCAATTAAATCCTCATGACCTTGATACTTTATACATATATCTTTTGTTTTAATAAGATATCTAATTATCCTCTTTATCTGAGTAACATGTTGTAGACTCGGATTATTAATATATCTACTCAAAAGATTGACACCAAATGCAATGTCTGGCCTTGTTGCCATAGATAAAAACAATAGTGACCCTATCGCTTCTCTGTAAGGAAAATTAATCTGTATATTATCAATATTTTTGGTAACTTGCACATTTACATCAACTGGTGTATTACACGGGTGAGCTGTGCTCATATTGAATTTACTTATAATTTGCTCAATATATTGTTTTTGACTAATACATATAGAATTTTCAGATTTTACAATTTCCAAACCAACAAAACGGTTTAACTCCAACTCTTTTACATTAAACTCTTGCCTTAAGTAACTAATAATATAACCTAATACATTTCTACATTTAGACATTATCAAAGCATCATCTACATACAAAATTAACAAGGCTTTATTTCCTTGAAAATTACCTACAAACACACAATTGTCTGCTTGTGATTGAATAAAACCAAATTTTACTAAGAAATCAGTAAATTTCCTATTCCAGCAACGAGACGCCTGTTTTAACCCATACAGAGATTTGTTTAATTTACATACTTTGTTTGCTGGTGCTTGAACTCCATCTGGGATTTCCATGTAAATATCCTCCTCTAGCTCCCCATACAAGAAGGCTGTTTTGACATCTAGCTGTGTTATTTCCCAGTTATATTCTGCAGAAATTGACAATAATATTCTTATTGACTCATACCTTGTGGTAGGTGAAAATATTTCAGTGTAGTCTACTCCTTCTATTTGAGTAAAACCACGTGCACACAGACGGGCTTTATATCTTTCTATTTCACCAGTTTGTTTTCTTTTAATATTAAAAACCCATTTTGAAGTTATAGTTCTTAGATTTTGTCTGTCAACATAACTCCATGTATTATTAGAATGGTGAGCTTCCAATTCTTCATTAATTGCCTCTAACCATAATTTTCTTTCCTTACTATTGACTGCTTCATCATAAGTCATAGGCACATTTAATTCCATTAAATTTGCTTCAAACATTCCCTGTCTACAACGTCTATGAGGTCGAACAGTAACGTTTGAATCAAATGAGTCAGAAGAATAATATTCTTGTGATGGTTCGTATGTCTCATCTTGTTCATCAACAGCAGTATGTGCACTGTCATCGCTACAATCAGAAACAGTATGTTCATCAGTCACCTCTTTCTCTCTTTCTGTGTTGTCTGTCTCTTCTTCAGTTTCTTGCCCAACTTCATCATTATCATCAAGAATCAAGAATTCAGTTTCATTTCTTCTTACTTCAGGACTTTTCATTTCATTGAAAATAACATTTCTAGATATCGTTATTCTTTTAGTGTTTGGATCATACATTTTATAGTTTGTGTTATCATAGCCTACTAACATCATTTTTTTACTTTTGGAATCAAGTTTATTTCTCAACTGACAAGGAATGTGAACAAATCCTTCACATCCAAAGACCCGAACATGATCCAAGCTAGGTTTTATACCACACCATAGCTCCATAGGTGTAAGATTAGGTGTCTGACTAGAAGACATGCGGTTTAATAAATATACAGCGCAGTTGACTGCTTCTGCCCATAAGTTCAGTGGTACATTTCGGGCATAAAGCATGGACCGAGCACTTTCCATTACTGTCCTGATTTCTCTCTCTGCACGGCCATTTTGCTCAGGAGTATATGGAGCAGTCAGTTCATGAGAAATACCTTCACTTTCTAGGTACTCCTTGAAAATTTTACTTGTGTATTCTCCACCATTGTCTGTGTGTAAAGTACGCACACTATGTGAAAATAAGTTTTTAATTTTTTTATTATATATTTTAAAACAGTCCAACACATCACATTTGTTCTTTATAAAAAACACATATCTAAAACTTGTGGCTGCGTCCTTAAAAATAACAAAATATTTCATACCTTGCACTGATGGCACATTGAAAGGTCCGCAAACGTCACTGTAAACAATGTCACCTGGTTGTAGTGGTTGCCTTGATGATTTCTGGAATGGTCGACGAGCATGCTTACCATAAGCACAACCCTCACACACAAACTTGTCACAGTCTGATATTTCAACACCAGTAATTATATTGTTTTTGCACATTTTCTGAATTTCTTTAACATTTAAATGTCCCAATCGCTCATGCCATGTTTTAAGGTCTAATTTTTGCACAACATTACATACTTGATTTAAAATTGTTTTCACTTTTAACTTATATAAATTGTTACTTTGTAGAATCGCACACATCACTATTTTGCTGTCTTTGTAAATCAAAGCGTCATTATTTTTCTTTACAATACTATAACCTTGCCTAGAAATTGCGCCTTCTGAAAACAGATTTCTTCTAAGTTTAGGCACATAAAGCACATTTTTAAGAATGCTTATCTCCCACTGTCCATTGACACACCTGTTAATTAAGATATCTCCTTGCCCAACAACTTCTATGTTATCTTGGTTTCCTAGTTTCAGTGCAGATCCTTTATACTCATATAATTCTACAAAATTTTCACGTTTGTAAGACATGTGAGCTGAGGCACCGCTATCTAATATCCAACTGCAACCTTCATCATCATCACACCAATCATTGTTTTCTACATTGAAGGCTAACATATTCTTTTTCATTTTATTTTGTTTTGGTGCACGACAATCTTTCGCGAAATGGCCTCGCTTCCCACAATTATAACAAACAAACCGATGTGCCGTTTCTTTTGGTTCTTTCTTTGTTTCGGTACATGAAAACTTTTTATTCCTTGAGTTTTGTTTTGCTACTACTAAAGCGGTCTCATTTTCATCTTCCACATTAAAGCTGGCCTCTTCATCTAATAGCCGGGCTGTCAGATTGATCACAGTTTGTTTACTTGACTCAAGAGACATCCAGGCCTGACGCAATGATCTATATTTGGCAGGCAATGTACTCAATATCTTAGTAATAATAGCAGTTTCACTGATTTCTTCCCCATTTTCTTTTAATTGTTTAGCCAAGCTCTCTATTTTAGCTATATGCTGCGCAACACTGTCTGTTGGTGACATCTTATATTGGTAAAAACGTTCATGTAGAATCATTTTATTCATTTCGGATTTTTGTTCATAAATTGACTCAAGTTTAGTCATCACCTGGAGGGCAGATTCACAATTCTCGATGAGTGCTATCTGTTTAAAATCCATTGCCGAAGTTATTATAAACATCGCCATACCGTCATTTCTATTCCATTGACTATCATCCTTTTCAGGTTTTGGAATGTTTATGTCCAAACCTTTCGCACGCAGGGCGCATTTTATTTGGAACTTCCATTGTTTAAAATTGGTTCCGTCGAATTTATCGAGGTTCACCGATTTTCCAAACTCCATTGTTAGGAAAAAAACCACGTGCTTTTGACGAATACGATCTTCTGTACTGTATTCTCTCCACTGCTCTTTGTTAATCACTCGCGTGAACCCTGGGTCCCATAACCTATTCGGGTTTGAATAAATAACAAGAGTTCTCACTTTATAAAGTATATTAATTATAAAGAAAACACTTTTTGCACATGTACAGAACAGAAATGGCGCAGAGAGGAAAAAATACATATTCCGAGTATAGACTATAAACTAAACCTTTTTTTTTTTATATTCAACAGGCACAGGTTAACTTCTACTCAGCCAAGTATATAAAATTTTATCCTAATATTATACAGTGTTTTGTCTCCTTCTATCGAATTAAAAATGTCACTTGTGTGACGGGAACAAAACACTGTATAACTATTCAAAGCTTATACAGCGTTTATTAGTAAGGGGGTAGGGGTTTTAACGCTATATTGTGTCGCAAAAATGCCATCGTGTGGTTGTGAAGTGTTAAGAAGGCATCCAGATATGTATAATACTGAATTAACCTTACATAAGTAAATTTGTCTACGTTCTGCTCATCTTGTGTTGCGTATATTTTTTCTCCGACACAATCGCACATTTTCGCGCCAATTGGCCGATCGTCGTGTCACGTGATGGGGATACGTCCTTGTCGCGACCAATCGCAATGCAAGCATGCACTAAGGGAGTGTAAGTTTCGTCGATATTGCTATTTGTTTGTGTGCGTAAATGAAACCAAAATGAAAGCAGTAAATGTATGAGAGTAACGTTTCTGTAGTATTATTATTCGTAGTTTTTTAGATTATTTTGTAGCTGCTTATTCTCGTTACAACTTATGGCAGTTTTCATGAAAGCCACACCCTAATTTCTATATGGCAAAATATAATATATATTCTTCTCATTTCCAGCTTCACAAGTAAAGACCACCTCAAGCGGCACTACCGTATCCACACGGGGGAGAAGCCGTACCAGTGCAGCCACTGCGACCGCGCGTTCACACAGAGCAACGACCTGGTCAAACACATGCGCGGCCACGTGGGACAGAACCTGTACCAGTAAGTTGTGTGCACGCTAAGTGAGGACAGAGACGCGCGCGGTGCATGCATGGAGAATAGAGGTAAGGAGAACCATCTTGTATGGGGGATAACTTGAAAAAGTGTCCACTCGTAAAGACCAAATTATAGTTCGATAACTCACCGAAATAGCGCTAATGTAGATGGTGGAAATGATATGAAGTTAGCAATATGGAGTGAAGTTATTTGAAAGCTAATAATTTGTGGCCATTTTGTGGCGCTCTTTTTGAAATTCTTCCACCCGCTACTATAGCGCCACTTTATCTTGCTCCCTTTCAACGGACACTTTTTAATACACGAGATAGTTCTCCTAACCTCTATTCTCCATGGGTGCATGAGAACGCGCGGCTATTAGACTACATATCGTACTTTTAGAGGTTATAATAATAATATCTATTGACAGTAACACAGTAAACAACCTCCATGGTGTAGTGGTTAGAGCTTGGCTCTCGACTCGGAAGTCGTGGGTTCGATTCCCGCATTGGGACAACAAAAAAAATGTTTCCAAGTTTGGTTAGGACAATACAGACTGATCACCCGATTGTCTGACAAGAAAGATTATATATGCGTCGGATAGGCATTTATAAAGTCGGACCTGCGCCTGATCTCTCGCCAGTCGTGTCGTATATCCGTCCCACTGGGTTATGAGGGTAAAGGAAGCGAGAGTGCTGTTGTGTACTGCGCACACACACACACACACACACATATCCATAAAACTTGTGTTACGGGGACCAGACAATGGGAAGTATAATACATATTTAATACTTTTATACTAACCCTACTAATACTAATAAACTATAACCCTATAATAATAACTAATAAAAATATTTACACAATGTATAAACTATACAATGTTTTGTCCTTGTCTGATTAGAAAAGTAGCTTGACATGCAACTTACAAGGACAAAATATTGTAAAACAAGCTTATCCATTGTGTAACTGTTTTTATTAGTAAGGGGGTTGTTAGCATAATATTAAACCTATTTAAGATTTTTATTATATTAAAAAAGTTAGTTTATAATCCTACTTCCTACTAATATTATAAATGTGAAAGTTTGTGAGGTCCATCCACCTGGATGAATGTATGAATGGGGGGGGGGGGGAGTTTTATCTCACACTTACTAATGCTTAACTTAATAATTAAATTGCTAAATAGAAATTGCTAATGAGATTGATGCTGTTGTTTGGCCTCAATGAGTACTTTCAATTGTGGGATTGTCTTCGATAAGGCAAGGCGCATGTCACCTTTGACATTCAATCGATTGCGATTTTTTTGTTTTTATCGACACTAGAGCCGAAAACCCTGCCTCACCAAGATACGTAGTAGCAAAAGGTATCAGAACGGACATAGCTCGTTTGACCAGAAGAGTGTAAGCTTGACTCAAAAAACACCAAAATTCACCAAGACCTTTTGCGTGAAATTCAGCTCTCCACACTTCTTTTGATCTCATGTCAATTAAGTCATCTTTAATCAGTTGTGTTACTTTACTACAAATTTTTTTTCATTAATCTTAGAACGCTGCGGACCCCTGGCACACATATTACGGACCCCTTGGTGGTCCGTGGACCCCACTTTAAGAAACCCTGTATTACTACATATATAGGAATAAATAAACTATTGGCTATAGTAAATATTATGTTGGTTTTATACCAAAGTTATGTTTTACCAAAGTTATGTTTTTTTTAATCCAGATGCACATTCTGCCACATGAACTTCAGATTGATGCGAGAGTTGAAAAGTCACTATCCTGTACACTACCTGACCGGTACAAACACGACGACCATAGACAAAGATCTACTTCTACTCAAGGATTGTACAGGGAACACCGAAGACAAGATCAACCCGGACACTAGGATAACAATAACGTTCAACAATGATGCATATAAGGACGGAGTAGGTGATATTACCATAGACATAAGTCCGGATAAAAACACGAATACTCTATGAACGACCGTGTTTAAAGTTACTCTCACTACAGGGTGTTATAGAAATACAATGTTTTTCTTGCCTATTTTTTCCTAATTTGCCTTATTGATTTATTATGCTAAAGCAAAAAAGTTAGTGAAATTTAAGTATTTTATAGATACCTAGTTTATTTTAATAGATAACTAAATTAGTTTAAATGTTAAATGCGTATTTTGGAATGTTAACAAACTCATGGGTTATTAGCATACAAGAGTTTGGTCTATATTTTTGTTGTAATCTTTTTATTTTATTTTAAGGATATTCGTACTTGAAATGATGATGACAATCCTATCGTACTCTTACCAATTATACAAAACATTATTAAAAAAAAAACGGCCAAGTACGAGTCGGACTTGCGCACGAGGGGTTCCGAACTATTATCTTTAAAAACGGCAAAAAACACGTTTGTTGCATGGGAGCCCCATATATTTATTTCTTTATTCCGTTTTTTAGTATTTGTTTAGTTTAGTAGTATTAGCGGCAACAGATTTACATCATTTGTGACATCACCCGTTTTACCCTTTGGGTACGGTACCCTAAAAACTGAACTTACATAACACTTATAACATAATAAACTTAGTATTAAAAACTATCCACTAACATCGAAGGCTACCAGGGGGTCCAAAAAGGCCACTTTTGGTGTTTCATATTAAGTTTGATTTAATTTGAGTTTTGACAGTTAAAACATCAATTTTGTCAGTTATCAATAGAAATGCGTAAAATGGCACACATAATATAAATTGCATATGATTCATCTAATGTTCACCTAAAGTGGTCTTTTGAGACCTCCTGGTAAGTCTGGTTAGGCTTGAATGGAGTGTAGAGCACCTACGTAATACGTTAAGGACCGTATTCGGAGACGCGCCGCGCGAAGTTTAGGTTTTTAGCGCTACTCTCACAACGATCGAGCCTCGCGCCACAGTATAAAGAACAGTAAACCATCTGCATACAAACGTGCCGCGTTTCGGTTTAAATCCGCAATTCCGCACGCCTGCACACACCTCGTATAATAATTTTCAAGAACACCAGCCAGCGGGCTTAGCATGGCGATCCGAAGAAATAAATTTAAGGAAGAAATATTTTATCCAAATAGTGAGTTGCAAAATAGTTCTTAATCCTTGGCGACAAGGTTGCCAATAGAAATCAACATTTCTAAACAGACATAATATTATCTAGTTTTAAAATGGCTGTCGGGAAATCTTCTGTGAGAAAAGAAAGAGAAAATTCGGGAAGAAAAGAAAGATTGTTTCCAAACGACAATGCATCGACCTTGCTGCCTTACAATAAGACCTATTTTGCTACAAATGGTATTAATGTTTCTTCAACCTCTCATTTTGTAGACTCTCCGATGTTTCTGCGATGTGCATGCTAAGCCTGCTGCTCCTTAGCAGAACCGGTAAACCTTCAGGTACTATCGACGAAGTGTCCCAACCCAACACCATACATTTTTTGACCAGACCAATAGTCGTCACCAATACCCCAAAGACTTCGAGAGTCAAATTTCAAAATGGCCCCAAAAATCTCAAAAGTGGGGCCATTTAACTGGAGACACCTCCATAGTATTTTCAATTTCAAAATGGCCCCAAAAATCTCAAAAGTGGGGCCATTTAACTGGAGACACGTTTTTCTACATAGTATTTTCAATTTCAAAATGGCCCCAAAAATCTTAAAAGTAGGGCCATGTAACTGGAGACACTTTTTTCTCCATAGTGTTTTCACCATACGTCATATTTCAAAATGGCCCCAAAAATCTCAAAAGTGGGGCCATTTAACTGGAGACACTTTTTTTCTCAATAGTGTTTTCACCATACGTTAAATTTCAAAATGGCCCTAAAAACCTCAAAACTGGTTCGCGGAAATTGAACGAACGACACATGCTTAGTGCACAACGCCGACCGCATTTTCCTGTCCTGTTCTGTCCTGTTGACCTGTCGCGAGTTTAAGTCGAGTCACTAGTCCTGATCGAAATCCATTCCACAAGTCCAAAAACAATTTTCGAAAGGTTTCGTGAGAAGGCTATTGCAGGGGTCAAAAAAAATTTTTGAGGGGGGGGGTCTTGACGTTTTTGAGGTATTTAGGGAATCTGATGTAGCCAAATTATAGGGCTCGTTCTCCCGATTCCAATGATACCTCACTCGGGGGGTCTAGGGGTCCAGATGACTGAGATATGCCTCGAGGGGATTTTGGGGGAGGGGGAGGGGAGGGGGGAGGGGGAAGGTTTCGTGAGAAGGCTATTGGAGGGGTCAAAATTTTTTGAGAGGGGGAGGGGGGTTCTTGAGGTTTTTGAGGTATATCCCGGGTCCCGTTGGGAATTTAGGGGATCTGATTAAGCCAAATTATAGGGCTCGTTCTCGCGATTCCAATGATACCTGACTCGAGGGGTCTAGGGGTCCAGTTGACTGAGATATGCCTCGAGGGGAATTTTTGATGGGTGGGGGGATGGGGGGAGGTTTCGTGGGAAGGCTATTGGTAAGGTCAAAAAATTTTAGAGGGGGAGGGAGGTTACATTGTATAGGGGGTGGGGTTTTTGGTGTGGAGGGTTGTTGGGTTTGGTTGATTGATGATGAGAGAGAGAGATAGAGAGAGACAGAGAAACACACTATGGCAAAAAGTGTCGTTACAACTTTTGGTCTTAATTTTTTCCGTCTCCCTTTTGCAACGCGCCATATGGAACTTCGTTCCAAAAGAAATATTTACTTGCTCAACAGAACAAATGTACCTACTATTATTAATTATACTGTGGTTCGATCGCGATCTGTGGATGCGGCGTAAAGCGACGTGCTCTCTCCTCGGAGTTGCGTGGCGTACTGACCGCAGCGGGCGCGCGCACATGTATTTGTGGAAACTCGCCAGTTCATAGTAATTTGTATGAAGAATTTGAGCGAAAAAATTGGGCAAGTTTATGATTTCTTAACATAAAATAAGAATATATTTACTAAGAAATAAAGATTTCATCTATTTCTTTATAGTTTTAACTTTATTATTTGATAAAATTAGTTTAATAATTCTTGATAATTACGACTCAGTTATTATAATACGGGAGTGCGATTTACACGTTTTCAGTGATATTCAGATTTTTTTTTACACTTATCCATAAATATTATCTTAAATTCGAATGTTTCAGCGGCTAGTAACATTCATTAACTAGCCGTGTGATTTTTTTCAAGGTTGTGGAGTATCTTTTTCTATATAATTCTCTTATATTCCCGACCCTCGATTGCCGTATAGGGCCCTTAAATAAATTTTAATTAAATGTAGTAACCAGTCGCTCTCTTTTGTCACTGTTCCTGGTACATTCCATCAAGATATTATAAATCGTCTCTCTGATCGCATCACAAATAAGAGTATCAGCTATTCTCATCAAAAATGAAATATGTTGTATTCAATTGCCCTATAGTAATAGGGCAATTGAATACAACATATTACTGAAAGGTCTCAGTAACACCCTGTAGATTGTGAAATTAAATAAAATTTCATTGTCAAAGAAAATATATTTCTCAGTATTACCTATATTCAAAATATAAAGTTTTGTTGTTAAGTTTATAGCATAACCGATATTGAAAATGAAAATGAAATGAAAATGTAAATGAATGAAAATGAGTATGAACTTATTGTTTGAATAACAACCAGTGGTTGATAAAATTTGAATCTCAAAATATTGAATTATTCAAATGTTTTGGTAGAAATATTATTTTGAGTAAGTACCTATGTTATTTCAATTATTTCAAATGTATATGTTGTTGCAAATCTCAGGCTCTAGACTATCTGTGTTCCAAATTTCATGATAGTTTTGGCGGGAAGGACATACACACTTTCCCATTTATAATATTAGTATAGATGCTAACCAGAAAGCTAATGATGACAGTTTAAGACTTAAGAATCATTTCCATCACACCGGCTTATAACTAACGAAATCCATGAATATGTTTTTGAAGTGTGCATATGTTTTTGAACTCATCTTTAATTTGTCTCACTGGGGTTTTTACACACACATAGAATATTACCCCATATTGGGCTTGTAATAGTAAATATGTTGCTTATGTTATTTTAATCTTCTTATGATAAAGAATTAATATATTCATTGAATAAATTAGTTTAAGTGATATTATGTTATAAAAAACCTTTATTATGTTAAAAGAATGTCTATATAATATTTTAAGATAAACAATTTTAAATACTTTGCATAAGAATGTCTACATTATCCAAAATAAAGAATGAAAATTTATGTCTTAAGATAGTTTAAAGCGTAATTTTATGAAGGTAAATCTTAAAATGAATCTTCAACTGTAAATATTATAGAACAAGTCTCCCACGGTAGGTTTTGTCCTGTTTAAAAATATTTTGTTATGCTTAAAATAAAATTTTCATGCTTTCCATGCCAAATACAAATATATTTTATTGTTACTGAAAAATTGAGGTAAAAATTGTACAAGACAGCATACTATATCAGTTTTTAACAATATATATAAATTAGCCTATGTGCAAGCGAAAACAAATGCTTTTTACAAACCTATAGGTTAATATTTTATATAAGTAACACCGTGGGAGGCAAAAGCCGTCTTTTCGGCTGTGATGTAATGCCTTATATTAATTGTAATGCTCTCTATTAAATGCGTAAAATGTAGACATAATATTGTTGTTTATTACACGGCCTATTAGGTATATGACCAACGTGAAGTTGCAGCGATTTAGTGGCGAAAATCGATTCCTTGCAAGTTGCAACTTCAGCTTGGTGATGTTAGTAATAGTATTGTGTGAGATACATAAATGCGCTAATAAAGAATTGTTATAATGCTGATGTTTGTGTTTCATTAAAGAATATCGTTCATGAAAACGCTGGAAGTAGGAAGCGGGAAGACTTCGAAGTTAGGCTGGGAATATATGATCCGGGATCCGGCGGGCTGGGGAAAATTCAGAGCACTGAAAATAGAACTCTGCGCTAAATACATTAAAGTTGAAAATCGAAGTGTCGAGTGTCGAGTTGTCATATATGACTTGACATTTGACTCGTCACTAGTGTGATCGATTTTCAGCCCTATTGTATTAGTGCAGAGTTCTATTTTCAATGCTCCGAATTTTCCCCGACCTGCCGGATTCCGGGCGATATAGTCTCGATCTTACGAGAATGTTCAAAGATAATATTTCGTTACAATCACCTACTGTGATACGCATAAAGTTTAAAAAAAATCTTCGTTAGGTACAGTGGCGTAGCGTAGTAGGGACGGGGGGGGGGGGGGGGGGGGGGGACACTTTTAAAGGGGCGGCTAAACCTTAGTAAGGGGGTGGCAAAATTGACGTCCGCCCCGGGCGGCAGACACCGACGCTACGCCACTAGTTACGTATTTACATAATCTTGATAAATGCAAGTTAGGTATGTAGTAGGTACTTAAATAGGTACCTACTTAATTACGTAAAAGTGCAAATTAATTCTATTGACTATTTAAGATAAATGAATTGCACTGAACCGATTTGCACGCCATTAGAGTTGATAAACCACAAGTCCTGACTCCTGGCAATGGAACACTAGTACCTATCACCTAGTATTGTCCAAGAATGACACGTCAGGCTATCGAAAGTAAAAAGCACTCCAGATTTAACCTAGAAGTTGGCTGGGTTCTGCCATACCTATAGTTGGGGTAAAGGTAATAAATTACCTAAATTAAAAATACCGAATCAAAAGAACCGCGGCTTGAAGATTTTGTGGGTTGGAACACAAATAATGGAGAATGAAGGAGCGTCGGGATGTGTAAATGAAAGTGAACCACGATTAAAGCTTTAAGTGTTAATTTATAATAAACTACATGTTGCCCGCGACTTCGTGCGCGCAAAATTTAATTTCGCAGAAACCGTACATTTTCCGCGATAAAAAGTAGCCTATGTGCTTTCCTGTGATCAACTCTACTTCTGTCCAAATTTTATCAAAATCGGTCCAGTCGTTTCGGAGTCTATTCAATGCAAACAAAAAAACTTTTCCTCTTTATTATATTATTACTTAGTATTGATAACATTCGCGTAAACATGAGAAGTCAATAGTATAAATTTATTACGTTAATTTTCGTTAAATACCTTTACTTTGACTGATATTATATTTTAATACTAGCTACGTAGCTAAGTAGGTACCTACTTACTGAGCGTCCAAAAATTACGTAAGTCGTTTTTTGAGGATTTTTGTTTCTTTTCCTTTGTCTCGACCCTCTCCCCCTCTCCCTCCTAATCTCACGTGGAATTAAAAAAATATACATACATATTTAAGTAGTATGATATTCTTTCTTCTTTTGCCTCGCCTTTTCTCGTTACACCGTACACGGGGTCGGCTTTCCCAATCATGCGACGCCACGTGGTCCATCACTGTGCGTCCTCTTACCTCAGACCCAATTCCTTCATGTCCCTTTGGACATTCGTCATCCAGGTGTTTTGAGGGCTTCCTCTTCCCCTCTTTATGGTAGCTATAGAAAGGTATTCACGACATGATCCTCGGTTCTACGCATTACGTGACCGTACCATCTCAGCCTGGACTCGCTCAGTTTGTCCGTTATCTTTGCAACTTTAAAGCTTCCCCTGATGTACTCATTGCGAACCTTGTCTTTGAGTGTGACTCTCGTGCCCACCGTAGTATACGAATAAGACTAGTAATGCAGGTGAGACGTGAATAGTTAGATTTTCTATACCCGCCTACTTTTTAATTTAACCTATTTTTCGTGATTAGGCACGTGATATTTGCTGAAATTTACTCTCCCCCAAGTGAGAGATTCGGCTAGACCCCTAAATTTCTCACGTAATTTATGTATGCCCCCTTACTACGCAAGCTACACTCCTCAATTACTAGGTACTAACTACAAAGTGCGACAGACTGCAGACAGGCTAAACACCAGACGTCCTAACAAGCCACTTGGGATTCTGACGGCTCTCGTCTCAACTCTCAAGGGTATCTTGCCTCAGAATATTGATTTCAACAGAAAAGGCGCAAAACTGTTTAATTTTATAAGAACTGCGTTGAATTAGAGGGTTTTAGATCAGTTTATGTGGTACATTTTTTTTAATATAGGTACTTTCCTTTTTTACTTACCTCCTTTGTGAGGAAAAAAAAGAGAAGATTTTCAAAAGAAGTAAACAGGTTACCGTGGTCCAGTGGTTTAGAGCTTGATGTGTTTTTGATTATACTTTCCTTTTTTACTTACCTCCTTTGTGAGGAAAAAAAAGAGAAGATTTTCAAAAGAAGTAAACAGGTTACCGTGGTCCAGTGGTTTAGAGCTTGATGTGTTTTTGATTGTACTGTTAACTGTAGGTAGGTGGAGATTCATGTTTCACAGTAATAATACACAATATATCTATTTCCACTTTAATAAGTAGATATTTTACATTAATTTTAATATGTTACACGACCGGTTTCGACAAAAGAATTCGACTTTCGACGAAATATGATGACTTTGTCGAAACCGGTCGTATAATATATTAAAATTAGTGTTAAATACTTATCATAGTGGAAACAGTGCAAGAAGTGTTGTGTGGTTATTACTGTTTAGCTTAAAAGCTTGACTCTCGACTCGGGAGGTCATGGGTTCGATTACCGCGTTGGAACAACAAAAAAGGTTGTTTTCAAGTCTGATTAGGACAGTGCAGGCTGATCACCTCTGATATTGTCTGGACAAGGAAGACAATTCACGCGTCGTATGGGCATTGGGCATGTAAAAATTCAGCCCTGCGCCTGATCTTGAGGCAGTCGTGTCGGTTATGCGTCCCACTGGGATATGAGAGTAATGGAAGAGACAGAGCTCTTGTGTACTGCACACACACATGTAGGTATTTAAAATAACACCTGCGTAGCCGGACTGGTTTGAACGAAACCGGCTAACGCCGCTGAAATCGGTGTGGGAGCTATTATTATAGAGGGGGCTTAGGTCAATCCGAGGGGGCAACCTTCAAGTGGGATGACGACGCCACTGATTGTGCATAGTAATAGTGTCTTTGTTTGTAAATAATTGCTTTATCCCTCCCTCTCACACTGGGTGGGGGATGGGGGAATTCAATAATCTTCGCCTGTCATCCCTATGACGTCTTAGAACAAATAGACGCCATGCAAATGTATCATTTATGAGATACGACTTACTTATTGTATAACGTATATTATATAACGTAACATTTTTAACTAAATGTAAACCACACCTAGCTACTAAATAAAATAATATACTTAAGTAATAATTTTTATTTATTATGCCTACCTACAGATTTTGACCAGTGGCGGATTTACAGATTTGTCGCCCGTAGGCTATTCTATTTTTGCCGCCTCTAAATTTTGATATCTTAGTTCACAATCATATCATTTTTCTATCAATAAAATTACAACTTTATGATTTGTGCTCCATCATCCTCGTTACATCAACTTTTCCCGTATGGTTAGTATCATTGAGAACTATGGTTGTAACTATGTTAGATCCTTGATTATTTTTACAGCAAATAAATATAAAAAAACAATATTTAAGCTAAAAATATCTCAATCATGTACCACTTTTAAAGTAAGGTAAGGTATGTCTTAAAACTATAGTTACAATACTTACATAATATAAATAAAGCTTACATAAAAATACACCTACATTTGGTGAACGTTGATATATACAATAAGTAAGTATGTCTTTTCTTAACGTCTGACGTTGAATCGTGCGCACTCACACATACGTTCATATGTAAATACGTAATTCAACGAGGTCTGCAGTCGTTGCGGTCACTCCATTTGTGTATAAATGTTTTGAGACATCCTAGTGCAAAGTTTAAAAACTGGTTAAGAAGAGATTTCGTCGATATTGTAGCTAAGTTACTAAAAATTTTGAATTTAAATTTTGTTCTTCAACGACTTTAAAATATTATAGCTGTAATCCTTGAAAAATATATACTTCGTAAATGTAAATAAAAATTGTTATTCATTTAGCAGATAGCTGGTAGCCAGATAAATAAAAGCACCTTATCTTCTTCTCTAAATATTTATAAGGCAAACCTGATTGACTCATCTATCAACGCACAGCCGAAACTACTGAACGGATTTTGCTGAAATTTGGCATACAGATAGTTGTAATGACGTAAGCATCCGCTAAGAATTATAAGGATTTTTGAAAATTCGCCGCCTAAGGGAGTGAAAAAGGGGTTAAAATTTTGTATGGAAACCGAACTCCACGCGGACGAAGTCTCGGGCAAAAGCTAGTAATAAATAGAAGTAACACACTAAGTAGCCGAAAATAGCGAAGCTTATGATAATATAGTGTTGTGGTATTAAATGGGGCATCTGTTGAATAATCTATGTTGGGCGGGCGAGGGCGCTGGGCGGGCGGCTAGGGCGGCTAGGGCGGCAGTGCGCAGGGAGCAGTCGCGAGCGGTGCACGAGGTAAGTTATACTACAACAATACTGCAACTGTAAATTATAGATTGATAATGTTGCAGTAGATTGATTGATTGATTGATTATTATTAATTATTGCTATGTAATATCAATGCATTAATTGATTTGACATTGCTTTTTGATGATGTCTTAGATCTTTGCATTTAATATTTCTTTCATTTATTTCTTAAGTTATCGGATTCGAAGTTGTTTAAATAAATAAGGAAGTATTTGTTTAACTTTAGAAATTACAATATTTTAGCACAAAGTACCTAATGCATGTTGTATACATATTATATTCCCATTTCGCTAAAAACTTTGTGTTATTTTGATTTTTTTACGCATCTGAATTGAATCAAAGTAGGTTTAATTAGTTGTAGATATTCAAACAAAATACATTTTAAAGTCTAAATTAGACGTTAGGTCGTGAGTCGCGACAGATATTCTAACAAAGAGCCCTAATTTCCGATTCGCTCAATCGGAAATCGAGAGCGCTACTTCCTCTAAAGTGTAAAGTTTTGCGTTTTCACCTTATCACATCATAAGCTGTTACGAACTGAGTAACAATTTTATGAGAAAAATTAACTAAATAAATAAAAAAATAAAATAAAAATTAAATAAGTAATGTCAGCAACACCGATGAAGTTTTCCGAGAATCCATGGGCAACAGTAAGCGCATTCCATCAGGCAATTCGTCAACTCATTTATTCCATAAATGGAATCTGCTCATGATGGGACCCTTCCAGCCCTCACGATCTCGGCGACGTACGAAATTTATTAACAGGCTATAAAACGTGACAGCTCAAGAAACCAATCTACTTAACGCCCCTTATTGATTTTACGCTGATTTCACTTGATTTTTAGTAATATGTTGCTCGAATTATTGTTGCTTATTCTATAAAGCAACATACCAGAACCTCAATTCTCGTATTTAAAGTAGACTTTCATTTTACTTCATTAGTTTTGTAAATGTAGTGGCATGTTACCGTGAACGGATTTTATGACGTTTCGACCAATCAGACCAACCAGCGCGTTTCACGTTGGTTTAACGTTCATAAAAACATCGTTTGGGAGTATAAGCGTATCGAGACCTGATTGTAATTGTATTAATGCAGGTTTTATTTAGCAGAATTGCCCCTCTGATTCCCATCTACCTTAATAGGTAGATGGGAATCAGAGGGGCAAAAGTAATTCGGTGGTAATCCACCGAATTACTTCTAGAGTATAAACTACTAGAGTCTATCTATATCTAGAGTATAAAAAATGAGTACTAATACGCTAAAGTACTATAAAGAACTTTAGCGTATTAGTACTCATTTTTTACATTATTAAATTCAAAATGTATTATCAAACTAGCATTGCTCCCGGCTTCGCCCGCGTGAAATTCGGCTTTATCTGTCATCCCCTATTTTACCCCTTTGGGGTTGAATTGTGAAAAATCCTTCCTCAGTGCATGCTTACGTCTGAAAAATACGTGTATAAAATTTCAAATATCTAGCCTTGATGGTTGGCCTGTACGTTGGTACTTACATCGGCCAATCAGCTTTGCCTTTTTATACATATAGAATATTCTAAAGATTAACCCTATATTAACTCCCTTACTAATAAAAATATTTACATAACGGATACCCTATACAACGGTGCAGTCTTTACGATGACGAAGTTCGAAAACAAAAATATACCTACCTATTCGATTTGACATAAGCATCGCTATTAACGCCCGAAATTAATAGATAACGTATCTAAAATTTTTGATTGTTGTTGTTGTTTTTGTTCTAAAAGTAAGCATATTATTTGTGAAGGTGTTTTCATATAGATGATATTAATCCTTATCCAAGTAAATACGTTATTCATTACAAGCATTTAATCTAGAAGAAATTTGCCGTTAACATAATTTGATTTCAATGAGTATTTTAGAAGATACCGCAGTAATAAAATATTGAAGGGCGCAATAATAATGTACGGTGCGCGGCGGGCAGTCGTGAGATAGAAGCGCTTATCCTTCAACGTAAATGAAGTCGCGGGTAAATTTTAGCGATATCCCAAAGTAACTGTTCCACGTGGACGAAGTCGCGGGCAAAAGCTAGTGTATAATATCTTGACCTCAGATAGCTAAAATGAGATTAATATTGATATTATTAATTTCGGGGCTGACTTACGTCAAATACCATACATGTTGTTTTACAAAGTCCGCGTCGCCAACGTTATTAACAATGGCAACTTTACTAATGGCTCTGTGCTATGTGAGCTTGTTAATTTGCCACATCTGCGTTTATTACGCCGTCCCTCGCTGGCCCAACGAACCGCACAAAATCATATTAATTACGACGTTTAGGACGGACTGAGTCTATATATCTACCCTCTACAAATATACATGCATACATATGACCACTGAGACCTCCATTTATTTCGAAACATTAGAGAACTCATGAGGTCATGAGTAGGATTAAAGTCCCGCCACTATGCTACTATTATAAATGTGATAGTTTGTGAGGATGGATGGATACAGGATAGACGTCTCTTTTACGCAAAAACTTCTCAAACCCGATTCCTACTACAGATGGGCCGGCTCACACCCATGGACTCCCAGAAAACCGGCGTTGTTATTCATAATTATTGTAGACTCTGGGGGGATAGAAGACGAGACGAAGCCAGTTAAAAGGCCGACGACGCAATTGCAATGATGTAATTAAACGTCATTGTTAATAAATAAAATAAAAATAAAATAATCATCAGGCGATTCGTCTGCTCGTTTAATTTCCGGCATTCCATAACGTTCCTTATAAGCATATCTATTTTAATTTCCTTGAAATATACCAATCGTGTTATCGTCGTAGACGTCATATAGCGTCATATATTTAACATTGAATAGTTCACCTACTTGAATTTCTTCAATATGCACGTTTTTTTTATTTGTTGAAATATATATTTCTTGTTTAATAAACAATACAGTATAATCAGTTTTTAAATATGATTGAAAATAACAAATATATTATTAGACAGGGAGATCCGATATGTAACGTGACGTCACATGACACGACTTGCATAAAAAGTTCATATTAAATTTCATTTTGCTAGAAAGAGATAGATTAACAACTTTAAACGCTCATGTCTTCCTCATTTTTTAACAGAAATTGGCGATTTTTTCGCCATTTCTTTTATTTCTCAGTCTAGTATCATTTAATAATGCTTTATGTAAATTTTCTGTTCTATGCATATTCCCTAATATCACAACCGCCGTTTTACAAATCTTTCCAATCACTTCATTTAACGAGTCCGCCGGTCGCCTCAACCTTGACCTGGTATTATCCGGACCTTTAATATCGTCGGAATTCCTTTTTGTTATTGGAATTTGTCTTTTATTTATTATCTCGTGCCCCGTCAACGTCCCGCATCGATCGAGGCGTTAAGCTTTTCCGACTTTAAGGACCGGAATCCGGAACGCCGGTTTTTAGAACTGTACTTCTTTGGGATGAAACTGTACTTTTTCGGGATGAAAAGTAAGTAAAGCCTATGTTTTAATCCAAAGCCTAAGAATAATATTAAGAATTATTACCTTACAAAATTACATCGAAATCCGTTCAGTAGTTTTTGCGTGAAAGAGTACTCTCACATTTATAATTGTAGGTTGTGCACTTGAAAAATGCTAATTGAGAACACCTTCACGCTTAGCATGACTACAGCAGAAATGCGTTTTATCTACGCTAGAATACAAATACTGACAGATAGTAGCGATAAAATGACAGCTTTCCTTCGTTAATCTGACATTTTTTCTATTCATCCGTAAAAACAAACCATTTCTGTGGTGTTAGACTAAGCGTGAAGATATACTATGACAGTTAGTTGGTGTATGTCAAATATATTATAAGCATAAGGAATCGTTTCGGACGTATACCTGCTGCAACTTTTCGCCACCGTTCCAAGCGACAAAATATTTATCATCCTCATTGCCATGATGAGTGGCAGTCCTCCACAGTGCCCTTTACCCAAAGCTTTCTGCTGCGCACTGTAAAACTCTGGAATGAACAGTCGCCAGCAGTATTTCCGGACCATTACGACCTGCAAACCTTCAAGAAGGGAGCGTATTCCCTCCTACAAGGCCGGCAATGCACTTGCAACTTCTCTGATGTTGCGGGTGTCCATGGGCAACGGTAATCGCTTTCCCAGGAACATTTGACAGCGGTGCGGCGTAAACGTAACGTTAACGGATGAAATTTATATGGGCGCTGTCGTAATTTTGACAGATTTTCATTCAATTTTCATTCAATAACGTTTACGCCACCGTCAAATGTTACCGCTAGTACCAATATTCATAACTGCATTCTGTAATCTGTTCCAGCCATGGCGCAGTATACCGCCATAACCCCGGACATGAGCGAGGCGGTGATCCGCCACCTGCGGGACAGCTTCTTCGCGGACGAGCCCCTCAACCGAGCCGTGGGGCTGTGCCGGCGCGGGGAGCCCCACGCGGCGCTCGAGAGACTCTGCGCGGCCACCATCGCCGACGGCCTGTCCATCGCCGCCGTGGACGACGATACGGTAAGACATCACACAGTACAACATTCACATGGCGACGACTTCACAGTGCAACAGTGACACGGCGATGACGTCACAGTGCAACAGTGACACGGCGATGACGTCACACAGTGCAGCAGTGAAACGGCGATGCACGATGACGTCACAATGCAATAGCGACACAGTGATGACGTTACATAGACACACACAGTGATGATGCAGCAGTGACACGGTGATGACGCCACACAGTGTAGCAGTGACACGGTGATGGCGT
This sequence comes from Glaucopsyche alexis, assembly GCA_905404095.1. NCBI lineage: Eukaryota > Metazoa > Arthropoda > Insecta > Lepidoptera > Lycaenidae > Glaucopsyche > Glaucopsyche alexis. The sequence continues at coordinate 3,924,368 of FR990060.1, forward strand.
CAGACAGTGCAGCAGTGACACGGAAATGACGACGTGCAGCATTATGTACAGAGCCTCGTAAATGTTATCTACGCTAAGTGCACTGTTTAACATAGCGTTTCGAGCTTTAATCGCTACACAAATAATAAGGCACGCCGCGTAGCATCGCGCTGTAGATAGTTTAGCTATCTATGCGCTAATTACGGAAACTACTGGTTCGATTTGAAAATTCATTACATATTTATACGTTACGAGCAAGTTAATTTAACGTGAACTTTAAACAACATCTAGTTTTGTATCTAATCCAAACATGGCGCGGTGTCTACGCGTGTGCTACGCAGTTGCTACGCTTTGTGCCAATTCCACCAACGCTTGTTAAAGTTAATCGCGGAATTAATAGCATGTTTTCTCAGTCGTTCTTTAAGTCAACGAAAGAGAAGGCATAATACTTAAACGTTTGACACTCTCAGGCGTTGGTGGAATGGGCACTTAAGCTGTGTTTGTGTAAAATGTTTTATAGATAAGTAAGAGTACATTTTACACTTACAGAATAGTTTAAAAAACCTTTGGAAAATCCGTCTTCCATAATCCATTAGAACGCAGCATTATGTTAACTCTATAAGTCACAAATATTTTAATGATTAATCTATGAGTGACAAATATTTTAATGATATTTTTATATATTTTAGATTGTGGGGGTGGCCCTGAACGGCATCTTGTGACCCGGAGACATCGAGAAGTCGATTGAGAAAATGCGAAAATCCTCCGATCCGAAATACAATAAGGTATTGGTACCTAATTTTTTTATCTAAGAGGCAATAGAATTCAAATCAAATCAAATTCTTTTCTTGCAAGAATGTCGTAGGTACAATGGTCTTACAAAATTACTTAATGTTCTCACATTCTGCCATCACAATGGCGTGCAATTTGCAATTTTAAAATAAAATAAAACTAAACTACGAGTAAATAGAATGAAATTACAACTCAATTTTTTTTACGATATATGGTATAATAGAGTATCAACGTTATTAATATTAGATAATTTATTATTATTAATAATTTTTATAATATTTTGTGTTATTAGATTCATGTAATGTCATGTCAGATTTTTGAATATTAAATTAAATTAATTACATAATAATAAATTATTTAAATGTCACATAGTATATTTATACGTTATTTAAATGTCTTATATTCGTTTAAATGTAAAAGCAATTATTCCAGAGCCACTTTATTATTTCTCTTTTAAAATGATTTCCCTTTAGTTTTAAAAAATCATATTTTAATTTTAATTTTAATTTATAAGTGAAATTTATAATTTATAAGTAAAATATAGTTTAACATGTCATTATAACCATAAAATAATATAATATTATTATTCTTTTTCATCATAAAATTAAATAAATTCATTAGTAAAAAACTATGTCTAATATTATTATAATGTCATGTAAATAGTCAAAATAAAGGTATCAGTAATTTTGGATAATAATAATAATAATATTTTATGTTTCTTTAAATGTCATATATTCATTCAATGTATAAAAACTATTATTCAACAGCCATTTGGTTAGTTGTCTTATAAAATTATTTACATTTAAGCTTTTGAAATGGTCAGGTAGCTTGTTATATACAGTAATGGCATTGATGTACACATTTTTTTTAAGATATCATACCGGCATTGAGGCAGATATAGTTTATACTTGTGTCTTGGTGTAGCACTTCTATTATTAATGTCAGAATTGTTAGCAAAATAGTGTGAATTTTGTTTTACAAAAGTACAAATATCCCTGATGTATGCGCATACCAGAGGCAGTTTGCAACTGTCCGAGGGCCAAGCTCCACAGATAGCTCTTACACACTTCTTCTGAACCTTTAAAAAATTATAGAACTCTATTCAAACTTATAAATTATATAATTTGTTATGGGCGAAATTTGACGTGACTCTATGCTCTAGTATACCTATATTAATATTTAAAGCAAAATATTTGCACTTAGTTTTTACACAGGGAAAGTTATCTGCAAGAATATTTCATAATAAGATAAAACTTAAAAAAATACCACTACACACACTACCTCAGATTAACTCACACTACCATGTTTTTGTCAATCTGTCTTTCACATTTACATGTTTTCATAGACCGCAAAAAATCCCTGATAAAGTTGAAACTTGATAAGATCGAAATAGACCACTAGGCGACTTCTAGTGAATATAAATGTATGCTATGATGCTAATGCGAAGTAGAAGTCGGACACGCGCTCGAAGGGTTCCGTATAAAACGGCTAAAAATTCACGTTTGCTGTATGGGAGCCCCACAGCTTACTTAAAATATTTTATTATGTTTTTAGCATTTGTTGTTATAGCGGAAACAGAAATACACCTTCTGTGAAATTTTCATCTCTCTAGCTATCACAATTCATGAGACACGGCCTGTTGATGGACGGACGGACAGCAGACATCGTAGTCTCAGTAACAGGGTTCCGTTTTTACCCTTTGAGTACGGAAATCTAACAAATCAAAACATTTTAAACGGTTAATATATTTATGTCCTGCTCTATGCTACACGCTAACCCGCCTCATTTCCGTCTCTGCCTTGGCCTGTAGCGCCTGCTTCCTGAGCTTTGTCAGCAATACCCCGTAGCTGTATACTCCGAACGCCAGAAGGATGTGGAGACCTGAAATTGAATTACTCTACTTATTTGCCAGATATTAATTCTAGTTTATTTGATTGAACGCCCTATATTAACATAGTAAATAATTTACTCATTTTGTTAAGCGCATGAGTTTATTTGACTGAACGTCCTAATCTTTGGAACTAGCTATTGATTCAATTTAAAAATTCTGCGCTTGAAAGCTAGTTTTTTACAGAGAATAACAGAGTAGGGCGTAGGAGTAGTATCTAATACATAGGCAGGTAGAGTGTTCTCATAATTTACCTTTAGGAACTAATATTACAAAGAGAAAAAATTTGTTTGTTTGTCTGCATTGAATAGGCTCCGAATCTATTGGACCGATTTTGATGAAATATTGATTGATTCCGTCGAGATTTCCTTTTGCGCGCACAAAGTCGCGTGCAACATCTAGTATTTTATAAAGCGCATGAGTTTGTTTCATTGAATACCCTAATCTCAGGGACTAGCTCTTGGTTCAATTTAAAAATTCTGCGTTAAATTGCTAGTCTTTTACTGAGAATGGCTGTAGACATAGAACTATCAGGGATTCTAATTCATACGCAGATAGATTATTTTCATTTTTTTTTGTATTAAAATGACGGCGTCGTAACTTCCTACGGATGCGCCGATTTTGATCTAGTTTTTATTGTTTGAAAGCTGACTGATCTGAAACTGATCGAAAATGTTCTTAGCTATAATTCATCATCATCAGCTCGCTCACTGCTTGACAATTTTACTTAAATTTTTGTGTAAGTGTTTTAAGTTTTAACCAATGATTTAAAAACTAAAGATGGGCTATGACGTACATTTGACAGAACAAATCTTCATACAGTAAAAAGTTACGCCATCTTGTTTTCACCATACCTCAAATGTCAGCCATCTTGATTTTAACATATCTCAAATGTCAAAATGGCCCCAAGCAATGCCAAAGGTAATTTAAGTGGGGACAGTTTTTGCCTTGACATGTCTAGTCTATAATATACGTCTATGTTTTCAAACTCACCTATGACAGTCCAGGCCAGAACAGCAGTCCCAATAAGGAGCCAGACGTTGAACAGAGCCAGGGCTGGGTCGGGGCTCAACACCACATAGTAGAAGAAGAACGGTAGACCCACTATCATTGTCACAAGCGTCAGTATCACGTAGTAGAGATACAAATAGATCAATGGTAGATTATCCTGAAAATACATTTTAGATTAGTAGTTAGTAGCCTTAATTTTCCAGAATCGCCTTACCCAAAATTTACAGAAAGAAGAGTTTTTTTTTTTGCGAGAGCACTATTTTAAGGGTGGCCATGACAGTTGTTTTGACTTGACTTTTGACGTAGTTGACAGTTTTACGAAGAGACGTCTTCTATAATGTCATACGTCTTTCTTTGTCAAAAGTCATGTCATTGTCAAAATTACATTCTTTGGATAATTCTGATCTGATCCGCCATGTTTTATTTTACGTTATGTTGCGCTCCTTGACGAATTTATTCTAAATGTACTACATAGAAACGAAGTGGAAATTAAATAAAATAAAGAATACTGAAGCAGTTACTATATTATGTAGCTATATTTACATATAGTGTATATAGTGCTGGCCCACGCCTCATACATTTCTAGAACGTCTCTTTTGCTTAAAATTAGAAAAAAAAAACATAAATTATACGAATCGGAACCTTGTCTAAAGGGACTCCTTTTAATAATATATTTTAGTTATTATTGTAGCATTTGCACGCTAACACACAATAACACTGGCTCGTCAATGATCTAGCGCAGTGTTTTTCAACCTTTTTCATGAAGCGACCCCCCTTGTATGAAAAAATATTTCGCGACCCACCAACTCTTCGCTTTTTTATCATGTATGTATGTGTATGTTACAGTGTTACAAATATTCATTCCATACGACGATTTTATGCGTTTCCATAATTAGGATTCCGATATAAGCACATAATATAGTAGGTACGTCAAACACATTATTTTACAATTACATACATTGATGATCGATTTATGAGTATATCCTTTTGTTAAAATTCTCGTACTTAATAAATCAATATTTTTAATCTTTACTGTTTTTTTACTAAAGTTGTCTCGTCCTCCGGCGACCCCCTACAGAAGCTTCGCGACCCCCTGGGGGGTCGCGACCAACAGGTTGAAAAACACTGATCTAGCGCACACGACCACTACGCTTAGCATCTCGATAACGACTGACATGATGTCTATGCTTACATACACAGCAATACACTACAATTATATTATATTTTTTAAGGATTTTAGTTTAAGGTTCATTGTTCTAGTGTATATTTTTTAATTTCTGTATATAAATAAATATTAATTGTTAAATTATATGAACGATATAACGTTACATTGAGCTCTCTAAGGTGTTGAGGTCATTAACCTCACAGAAATAGCTGATTTAAAAATCAGCACAGCCTTTTCCAACTTAACATAAGCAGTAGATCATATTATGTCCAAAATATCTGAAATTGACTTTGAAAAATACGTGGCTTAAATAAGACTTATTTTATTTGATCATAGTTTGAATTTCTTGTACAGTCGCGTGCACTAATATAGACACATTGACAAATTTCCAAAAATATGTAAACATTCTAAATGTCAATAGTATGTATCTCATCTTGTGTTCAATATTATGTATACTACAATATGAGTCAAAAATATGGAAACATTTTTGTCTTAATAACGTAAAAAAGAGTGTATCAATGAATAGTACTCACTCCCTTAGTCAAATTTATAGATACGTAAATTTAATACCGCTTGTAAGCGGTGCTGAAGGCTATTGGTATGTGTAAGTAGGTAGTTACATATATGTAGGTATTTCTGTTTAAAGAAGCGTCAGCTAGTTAAAATATATTTTATTTCTTTTTAATTTCTTTTTAATATTATATAATTTTCTTTTTAATATTATATAACTATGGTTAAACGTATTTCAGAGTTTTCAAAAATTCAGCCCCTATAGGAGGGTAAAATAATAGATGAAAGTTTTAAATTATTATAAAGATATCGCTTAAAACCCAGTGAACAAAATGAGCTCAGATCTTATGTATATATTTTATTAAAACTCATAAATTATCATCCTCATAATCCTATATTTTCTCAGACTCTAAACTCTACATAACAATATTTTTTTATGTAAAACGTCAACTTAAAATCTGTCACAATTTAAAATTTATAGAAAAATAAATATAAAAAGGTTTTATAAAATCTCGTTTTAAACATTCTTCCCGCCAAAGGACCTAGTTCTATAACTAGTCCTTTCAATCTAAACTCATAACTAAAAATTCATAACTCATTCTTAAATAAAATTAAATATTAACAAAATTAAAATGGTAAATTAAAACTCGACTCCTATATAATAATAATATATAAAAATAATTAAAAATAACTTAACTAAACTCAAAATATTATCATAATTTTCCTTGTTTTATTTTTCTCCTTTTGTCTCTCTCTCGACTCTCCATTAAATCTTTCTCCCAATAATTTTTCCTAAGCTTGTTCGCCATTGCTTCATAATCGTTCGTATATTTGCTTAATACTTTCTCATGATCTATTATCTATAATCTATAATCTCCACTCTCAAACTGCCTCTAAAACTGACCAATATTTGTCTGAAAATAAAAATTAATACCTAAGTTATAACAATGTTGAAAAATTTTAAATAGAAACGATAATAATCTATCTAACAAAAAAAATGTTATAATCAACACAGTCTGCAACAAACCCAATTAGACTGATTGGGTTTGTTGCAAACAATACTAACATTAATTAATAATAATAAATATTAAGGAATAATACTCACTGTGGGGTACCATTTCGTTTGCTATATTATTACTTATTAGTAACAGAGGATCCCTGCTCTTTTAAAACTATAATTTTATGTTTTTCGTAGGAAGATATTCTATAAGGAATGTTCTCCATTCTATCCATAATTTTCAAATTTCAAACGAACACCACATGCAATCACCGAAATATTAGTGCGAATGATGAACTTCGCTGCGACTGTCATTCTAGTTTATAACATTATGAAAGTTGAGGGTAGATAATAAAAACCGAAACAAAATAACGCATTGTTTTTTTAATCTGAGAAGTCAATTGTAATTATCATGTATGTCGTAGGTGTAGGTTTCATTTTTAGGGTTCCGTAATACTCAAGGAACCCTTATCCTTAAAAAAAGAATGTATACATTGTTTTGCAACCTACCATGATTACATTTTTTTGACAATTATAAACATATTGGCAGAAAAGTAAAAAGTGCTAAACTTTTATGAGTGTATACATATTAATGACACAACTATTGTTTACATTGTAATGAAATTGTGTTTTACATTTTCGGATACACAAAATTAATGTTTACATTATATTGAAAAAACAATGTTTACATGTTATTGACATTGTCACGTATACATCATTTTAGCTTTGGGGGTGTTTAGTATTCATTGACAAACTGTTGTTTACTTTATTATGAAAAAATTGTGTTCATAATTTTGAAACAGTTTGTAGGTTACATCATTATGAATACACCATGGTATCCATGTTTTTGAAGTATGATACGTTGACATATTATTGCAAATTTGTCAATGTGTCTATATTAGTGCACGCGACTGTACAAAACGTTTCTAGAGAAATATCAGTCCGCACTAGGCCTAGGCGTACTACTTCGAGTCCAAACTTTCAGAATTTGTTGTTGTTTTTGAAAAAAAAAAAACCTAAAGCACTCACTAAAGTCTCACTCCCCGTGTAGGTATATAAAGTGCGTGTACCTTCTGATTGTACCGCTCGAGCGGGGCAATCAGTAGGGACACGCGCGAGCAGTGAGTGACGTACGCGCGAGATTTGTTCGTAATTATTATTATTTTACGTATTATTTTAAAAATGAGTACCATAATATTAAAATATTATATAACAATATTAATTATAAAATATATAGTTTGAGCTACGGCTATTAGTTGAGATTTTGAGAACCAATATTAAGTTTTTAGGTGTTGGCTCCTGAACTATCTGTTCGCGTCGTAAACTGTCATTCCGATGCAATGTGAATTGTGATACGATTTGAAAAGTCATTTGTTGGCAAAAGTACCTAGAGTTATGTACGGCGGTTGCGTGATTTAACATCTTTGAGTAATATCAGCAGTGTTATTCTCTAAGAACATTTTCAAATATCTCGACAGCTGAATCCGCGGTGAGTGTCAAATATCATATACAAATTTGACACTCACCGCGGATTCAGCTTTCGAGATTTGAAAATGTTCTTAGAGAATAGACAGGCAGTAGTGTTATTCTCTAAGAACATTTTCAAATATCTCGACAGCTGAATCCGCGGTGAGTGTCAAATATCATATACAAGTTTGACACTCACCGCGGATTCAGCTTTCGAGATTTGAAAATGTTCTTAGAGAATAGACAGGCAGGCCGTAAAGGTATCGAAAACGCATACGTTTACACTTTACGCATACCTACTTATAGGTATGCGCGAATTTATTAGAGTTAAAGTACCTACTATTAACACCTACTTTAGGTTTATTTGGCAAGTAATTTGTTCACTAAGGTAAGGTAGGTAATAGAAAAAAAAGTTGTAATTAAATAAATTACTTTCTAAACGGAGACAACCCCGATTTCGTCAAAATTATGCATATGAATAAGAGTTATGCGATAGAAAGAGACGCAACTTGTAAGTAAATATAATCGTAGGCGTTTACGTGGGCCTCTAATCAAGATGCATTCGATAATTTCGACGTCGAAGTTCGAAAATAAAATGTATGGGATTTGACATAACGCATCGCAAGCGACATGTCACTTAGCGATGACTTATGTCAAATCCCATACATTTTTGATTACGAAGTTCGCTGTCGAAATTAACGAATGCATATTGACTAGAGGCCCAGAATTCAACTTAATCGATCGTAGTAAGAGTCCCTATTTCTTCCAATGACTTTTCGGAGTGAGACTTCTGTACTTGTACTAATATTTATTCTGTGCCTAAAGAAATTTCATTATCGTATATTATGGGCCCTATCCTTTTGTCTATGTGATGTTTTTCCTCAATGTGAGGACCCTTAAACGCACCCTGCTAATCCACTGTAGATATGTACCTTCCGCAAAGAGTACAGATGCAGTAAAGTCATCACGAAATCTCCCGCAAAGAAACATAGAGTAAGCAGAGTGGCCAGAGGTACTTCTATCTTGCCCGTGTTCTGGTATTGTGCGTAGAAACCCCCCGTCAGGTAGAGCACGGCTGTGTAGCTTATCATCTGAAATCATAATTTATTTATTTATAAGGTTTGCCATTACACTTTTTTATCATTACACTTTGTCTCCCGTTTTGCTTGGGGAGCGTAACTGGAAGACTTCCTACTCCTCCTACATTCTTCTGATTAATATGGTCCCAAGACAGATTTAGCGTGTCCCTTGGGCATCGCAATTTAAAGATTTTTTGTGGTTCGTTACCACTGCAGATCCTGGCTACACAGGAGTTGCAGTGGTGGGTATGTGTGGTGGACCAATTGCCCGTTAAAAAATTAGGGTTGCCAATAATTGCTAACATTATTATTTAGTATATAATACATACATACATACATACATATAATCACGCCTTTTTCCCGTAAAGGGGTAGGCAGAGACCACTTTTTGCCACTTGCTACGATCCTTACATACTCGTTTCACTTCGTTCACTTTCATTCTTACCATCCATTCCTCTTCTTACATTCAACGTAGCGAAGCGGCTCTCCATGGTCCTCTTTTCACCTCCGCGAGAAACGAGACGTGATGGGTGGTGAACCACATCGCCGCCATTTTGGATAATTAAATTATTTTTATGATTATCCATTGCGTTTCCACGGATTGGTGGAGAGGGTAGGATAGGGAAAGGGAAGGATAGGTGGTGTGGAAGGGAAGATTGGTAAGTTAGAGTGGGAAATAGGGAATGTAGGATAATATTACCGCCCAGGAGGGCAAGGGATAGGACAGTAATAGCTTGGGAAGCCGGGGTCGCATACCCGTATACTATACCACAACTACCGGACAGGTAAGTTGGGATGAGTATCCCATGACATATGACATGACATAGTATATAATACACTTAATTAAGTTAACAATTTGTGTTACAATCTTTTATAGACGAAAATCATTTATAAGAAACATTATAGTAGACATGTAAAGATAATAATTATTCTTTTATAATATAATACGGATATATGGATTTTCAACGGTACATATCTCCGAATTTAGACACACTAGACAGTTGGGAATACTACTCGCGTATTTCTTTTGATCGAATCTTTACAAAACTGTAATAAAAAGTACATGTCACTTTTGGGTTTATAAAACTCTGTGCGGTGTACCCAGTACTAATTACCATCTATACTTAATCTTTATTAACTGTTAAATTCTTTGTACTTACAATTTTTATATATCCGAATGCTTCAAGTCCGTCCTTTACACTCAAACAACAACACCTTTGCATTACACACCGCGCCATATTCAATTTTTATTTATTATTAATATTCTTTTAATTCATAAATTATTATAGTTCTTGTACAAATACGAGTACCTATAACTACCGCTGTCCGATTCTGATATGAGAGCCGGGTGCAAAAGGTCAACAGATAATATTGTTATGGTTTATTGATATTCGTGACTTGGTACATAATAATGAGCAATTTTTCTTTAATTATTACCTTTTGATATTAGCTATATCGTTTAAAATGTATGATTTGGTCTATGAAAGTCTTTAGAAACTTTGTGATTTAATTATCATATTTGTAAATATCTAGATGTTGGTCTCGATTTGTGTGCACAAAAGGAAATCCTGCGGGCACCGTATATGTTGCCGCGATAAAAATTAGCCTATGTTCTCCGTGCTCTACTCTATATCAGTGCCGAATTTCATCAGAATCTTATGAGTCGTTTAACTTAAAAACCCGAGCCTAAACATAATGCAAACAATCAGTCCTTACCTCTTTGAAAAAAGCAAAAAAGGGGATAGATAGTTTTAAAGGAAAGTTGCTAACAGTATCACTATCCACTGATTCAATTTTGTCAGTGAAGATATTGTATTATTTTATCTTAAGACGTCTGGATATATTTCATACTAAAGAACATAATATGCAAATATATAGTATCTTAGCCATTTAAGCCGTTAGCCGCAAACGGTTTACCAAACAATGTTTTATCGTAACTTATCTATACTTAATATAATAAAGAGGAAAAGTTTGTTTGTTTCTTTGTTTGCTTGCATCGAATAGGCTCCGAAACTACTGGATCGATTTTGATGAAATTTGACACAGATGTAGGGGAAGGACATAGGCTATTTTTATCGCGGAAAAATGTACGATTTCTGCGAAATTACCTTTTGCGCAACATCTAGTACCTTCGCCGTCTGTGATTGCCCACATACTACGAGTACAACCTAGTCAACTAACGTTGTATTAGTACCTAGTAAGTAAACTAACGTTAGTTTACAACTTTACTTGCTCTACTTCCGGATGCTTACTCTCGCATAATCAACTTCCAGATCTTCACGATCCTGTACACGGTGTCCCGCGACCTGGACCTGTTCAGCACGTACCAGGTGGACAGCATCCTGGAGTGCCGCATCATCAGCGTGTCCGGCGCGGCGCGAGGCAGGGGGCTGGCGAAGGAGCTGATGAGGAGGAGCATACAGACGGCCATGGACCATGGGTTTAAGGTACTTATTTTATTACATTGCACTCTCGTATTAGATATATGAGATGTAATTTTATTTCGTACTATATTTATACAAAATATCATCATCATATAATAGTAATTTATTAATACGTGAATAGAAAACTTTGTATTCCTTTTTACGAAAAATTATGCAAATGGAGGAGTATGAAATTTGGCACAGTTAAAGTTTGTACTATATTTTTTAATGATGCTTGAAAAATACAGATTTAATTACTAAAAATAAGGTTACGCACACTACCATTTAATTCATGTTAATGATGCAACGTACCTATGCCTAATAAATATTTATTTAAATATTTATTACGAATATCTGAGGAGACGCCGTTTGCTAATAGTAGGTAAGTAGCCATAAAAAACTCGTGCACATAGGTCGTTGCTACGTAAGTTGCTACGCGTCAACATGATCTAAAGATAATATTATATTGTATCTTGTGATAAAGGGCCTAACTCATAGCCGAGTCTACTTCCCCTCTGCAAGGGACATGCGTCATTGATCGGTTACTTTTACAACACAAATAACTCTCGCAGTGTAAACCTTAAATACTATGATATTCACACGATTTAAATTAAAAAGAATATATTTACATCCCTTCTCTCTACAGATATTGCTCGCGATTTTGCCGCAGTCAAAAGTAGCCTATGTCCTTCCTACATCTTTGCCAAATTTCATCAAAATCGGTTCAGTAGTTTGGGAATCTATTCAATGCAAACAAACTACATGTATATTGTCTAGCTTCGCTTATATTATAATTTTCATTTCCAGCTGTTCAAAGTGGACGCGACCGGGGCGTACTCCCAGCGCATCTGCAGCAGCCTGGGCCTGAAGGTGCTGCATAAGGTCCGCTACAGCGAGTACTGTGACGCCAGCGGAGCTCCCGTCTTCAACGTTCCCCCGCCACATGACTCACTATGCGTCATGACGCTTGAGTTACCCTAAATGTTCCACTGCTCGTCATGAGTTACCCTAAGTATTTCACTGCGTGTCATAACTTCATAAGTTAACCTAAGTAATTTACTACATGTTATGAGTTTCCCTAAATATTTCACTGCGTGTCATGAATAGGGTTACCAGGGGTCGAAATAGAAAAGCTGATTGCAAATGTAAAAAAAATCCTGATTTCTGTTAAAAAGTCCGGTCTTTGTTTGCAAGCATTGCCAATTACCCAGGGCGAATACCCCCCCCCCATACAATGAATGATCATTTCAATGTCGTTAATAGTAGTCCTTGGGGCAGGCCTTTGCCCAGCAGTGGCTATTAAGAAAAAAGTATTACGTGTTTTTTTTGGACATGATTAAAAATCCGGTCTCGAATGAAATCCGGGCGGAGTCCGGTCTCTATCATGAATTACCTACCTTAAATCTACGACTCGAGTTGTCATGGCGCTAGAGTTACCTAAATTTTCCACTGCTCGTCATGAATTGCCCTAAGTTGTCCACTGCGTGTCATGAGTTACCCTTAATATTTCAGTACGCGTTATGAATTATCATATAACTACAATCCGAGATGGCATGGCGTTACCCTAAATACTCTATAACTCCACAGTTGCTTACCTCTTCATGACTTGCTGTGCGCCATGACGGTGAGTTACCCTAAATCTTCCACTGTGTGACATGAGTTACCCTAAACGTTCACATACGTTGTTGGCTGTTGCTCAAGTTACCGTAAATACTCGTCATATTCGCAACGTAACGCTGATATCCTTTAAAATTTCTTCCAACTATTGGCACTTTTTAACCAACTTCTGAAAAAGGTTATCAAAAATATTTTCAACAATAAAAAAGGGTTTACGGTGTCAATAACAAGGTAGGCCCTTCAATATAAATCATTCTTATCAATTGAATTGATAATAATATTAGGTTCTATCACTGCCTGTATCTCTGACTGAAATTTTAATATTCTGCAGTCGAATGTCTTACTAAATTTGTTCACAAATTGGCTACATGCTAAAGGGCATGGTATAGATCTTACAAATGTGGTTCCACATGATGCGGCGCTACTTGCTATTCAGCACATTATGAGGAGTTCGCGGATTTCATCATCTCGTGCCGTGGCGACATCAGTGTACAATTGAAAGTGAGCCCCATTTATGCGAAGATGTTTTTCACATCTACAAGTTTTTTTTTTGTTTAAAGTTTGAGCGCTCCTCATGAGAAACTCTTTATAAACTTGATGATACCTACCGTACTTATATGAAAATTTACCGTACTTATAATACAATCCTTATTGTTAAGCTAGAGACAGAAATCTATAGCCCGAAGGAAAGTAATTAAAATTTTGGTGTTAGCGTTCAAAGTTCCAATAAAAGTATGTATATTTAGTTTTATCAACGTATTCCACTAGGTGTTAAGATGTTGATAAAGTTCTATTTACTAATATCGTGTTAACGCTGTTTAAAATATCTAAGTGTAAAAGACATTGGGAGTTTCTATCCACTTTTAAAAAAAGTCGCGTCCACAAACCTAAATACTATTATATTGTACAATTTTCATTCACATAGCACATTTATTTCTTCGTAATCATTTTTATTCAGATCCATGGAGAAGTAGAGATACCTATTCAATAAATTGTAAACCATAATATATTTTATATAAATATTCGTTGAAATTAGTTATAATATCACAGAATTAACCCCACCTCTTGCAGTTAAGTGACATAATATGCCGTTGTTATTGAGATGCAATTACGCTTATATTAATTAACCTAGTTTTATCTTTAGTCGCCGTGGGTTTGGTCTATAGTGAAATTCCCAATGTTCTTTCAAAGAAGTTTTGTAAAGGGTTTGATGTTTACGACTAACTTACATAGCTTTTCTTTTGTGATTGTAATCGCACAAATATTTTTCTAAGTTGTAGGTAAACTATAATACTTTGCATTTACACATTTCTGTAATATCTTTATACTTTGTGACAATATATACCTATGTAAGATGGTTGAAGATAGTATAACTTAAACGTATTTTATCATTATGAATGGAAATTATATTAATCAACCTATGACCTATGTAATAGGTGTACCTAATGCACAATCCAAATAGATAAATGTATTAAAAGCACAAATAAATTGATGTTATACAATATTATATAATATAGTATGTTAAGATTGTCTAAATATTTAACGATCTTATTATAATTGTGTTAAAACTCTTGGTTCAATATTATGAAATAAAATATAGAGTGAGTAAATCTTCGCTTGTAATTTTCGGAAGTATTTTATTGATAGGTAAATCCCTATTCACGTGTTTTAAAAAATATAATTAAGTAACTTAAAATATTTTTGACTAAGGCCTATATGACCTATATGGAATTTACTCTCCAGTCAATGTTAAAAAATTATAAGAATATTCTAAAAAATATAAGATGGTCTCGGCGCCCGACTAAATACCGCGCTATCTAACAACGATAGCTCTGTGAATGCGGCAACTCATTATTGTAGTGTGGGTTATTAATGTCATTGCGTGTAAGACAATTTCTGGTGTGCGTGAATTCGGTACGTGCATCTGACACAAAGATTTTTACATGTAGTCAACTACCATATTGATTTTTACAAAACATTGAGCGATGGTAACTGTGTACTTTGTTTTTCTGCTTGAAAAACAAAATAGTTATATTGCGATTCAAATGAGAATAGGATCGAGAGTGCCATATTGTATCGAATTTAGACTGTTATGATAATTAAATTTATGTTTAGATAATTGTTTACTATCTAATGATTTTATTTAAATTCGATGCAAGACTATTCATATTTATATGCACATAAGTTTTTCTGAAAATCGCACTTTTCAAGTGATATTTGACAGAAAAAAGTCATTGACGTTCCTATTCTCATTTGAAATGCGTTATACCATTGGTGAAATCCAGCGGTATCTTGCCAAGCGCCGCAATCAATAATTTATTTATGACCGCGAATAAAAACACTCAAGTATTTTAAATCTATTAAAATATTATAACCATAATATATTATTACATATTATGTAATTTCTACTCGGCGATAGTCCTGACTCGCCACTCTATATACTATGTTTTCAGAGTATTTACAATTTTGTAGAGTAGTGTAGAGAGAATGTTTACACACAACATGTAGCTCAAATGTATCCACTGGTGTTGTGGTAGATTTTGTGACGTTGTTCAAATATACTATACAGTAATAAAATAATACGTTTTTCATTTTCCTTTAATGGTGTCTACAGACACACGAATTTGGTACGGAGCGTACAGCGGATCTGGTACGTTCCGATTATCATGAAAGACACAGATATAAAGTAAACTATGTGGAAGGACGTAGGCTACTTATCGCGGGACATATAAGGTTCCCGTGGATTACTGTACTTACGCGGGTGGAGCCGCGGACATTAGCTACCCAGTTGTTTTATAATTCTAAATCTTATTAGATGCTAATTGATGAGGTAATGATATGAGATAATATTAATTAAGTATAAATGTAATAGATATTCTCAGATCAAATAAAAAACCAAGATAGCGCATGGCGTTTGTTTGAAGTGAGACCTAAAAAACTACGCTACTTCAAGTTTACACACGCGCTCATGCACACACAAGCAAAAAAGTACTTTACTTTTTGTCAGTATAAATTATTCGTCGCGACGACTCATTCGATACTATCAAAAAGAAGCGTACTTTTTTGCTTGTGTGTGCGTGAGCGCATTTGTTTACTTGAAGTAGCGTAGTTTTTTAGGCTTCAGTTCAAACAAACGCCATGCGCTATCTTAGTTTATTATTTGATCTGAGTAGATATCCGGCTATTAGCAGAAGAAGACATATTCTGTCGTTCCTTGTTCATCTTACGGCACCTGCTCATGGGGAAGAAAGAGCTGTGTAATAATAATTTATTAATCAATCCACATCCCAATTTACACTTTTTGCACGTTGTACAATGGCGGACTTAATGCCAAAAGGCATTTTCTACCAGTCAACCATAGGGTAATGCAGAGACAGAATAAAAGAAAAGGTGCTTAACTTAAATAAGAGAAATTAAAAAACGACAAGAGAAATTAACTAAAGGAATAAAACTTTTGTTTGAACTTTCCGTGCACAAATGATATTTATGATCTATCAACTTAAGTCTTAAAGTGTCATTTACATTGAAATAAAGTCATAATTCATACGTCGTACTAAGTGTTCCTAAAGGTCCGGACGCACTAGGCGGAACTGAACTTCAGCGGAACTGAGCGACACGTTTTGGTAAGTCGCACTTGAACTACAGCGGCGCTACAAAAACATATTCAGTAGCTAGGCAACTTCCGAGCAAGATGGAAGAATGGACGATTGAAATTTAAAAGGTTTTTTTAATAAATATGTACCTACATACCTACAATCTAAATAATTTACATACGACCTCCGTGGCTCAGTGGTGAGCGCAGAGGCGCTTTAACCGGAGGTCGCGGGTTCGAATCCCGCCAGGGAACAAAAAAGTTTTCTGTGTTCCTTGGTCATGGATGTGTATTAAATGTGTGTATAATATAATAAAAATCTTATATATAAGTAAAGTATAAAAAGTATTAAATATATTTCCTTTGTCTGGTACCCGTAACACAAGTTCTTCGGATATTTACCACGGGGCCAGACTGACGTGGTGTGAAGCGTCCATAGATAGATATTATTATTAAATAGTTCTGTGGATGGATGAACGACGACCTCTCCAATGTTAATTGGTTTCATAGTGAAAATTATAATAAATGGTTCGGCTAACTGATTATTTGGTTCCGTAATATTAAGATTGTCAATTGGTTGTCAAAATTAAAAAGTATGTTTGTTTGTTTGTAATGAATAGGCTCAAAAAGTACTGGACCGATTTCAAAAATTCTTTCACCATTCGAAAGCTACATTATCCACGAGTAACATAGGCTAAATTTTATTTTGGAAAAAAAATAGGGTTCCGTAAAATATTTGGGTTTTTCGGACACAAGGTGTAAAAAATCAACCAGAAAAGTTATTATTTTGCGTACGCTGCCTAAACTATAAAAGATAGAACCATACAATGTTCTAATTAATTGTAGATCTTATAAATATCTACAAAAAAGTCCGCGACACACTATACCTATCTATGTCGAGTGAGGCACAACAACCATTTTTTTATTTAGAAATCTTGAATTTTTTTTGACTATATTTAAACGCGTTTATTTTACTCATGCTATTAATCCTTATCAAAATAAATTATTTCATCACTAACTATGTAGATAATATTTGGTCTTTGAATGATTGAAATTGGACGTTTGGTTTTGAAGTTATGGCGAAATTAAAATATTGCGATTTCTGCTGCACGGCCCGTTGCGAAGTGGGTGTCACCAAGGCGGGGGTACGCGTGCGGGGGGGAGTTTAGATAAAAGTATACCCACCTACTTCATTGAGTTTTAATAGGTACCTATATTAATTTGTTTCTGTTTGTTTTGACTAGATTTCGCCCGTTTTGTTAGAGGTTTAAAGACATTCTGTAGTATTAGTATCAGTATTGTCGCTAGTCTCATATAATTTTATATAAAGAATATTTTGACGCGACGTGTCGCTCAGTTCCGCCGAAGTGCAGTTCCGCCTAGTGCGTCCGGCCCTTTAGTGTTCCTTCTACCCTTGTTCCAAGGTTTCGTCTGTTTCTACTTTCTACTACTACGATTGATAAACAAAGTTGACAATCATTTGCTGCCGTGCGACTGGTTAGAACACAGACATCTATTGACAAGACTATGCAAGTCCTATTGTCTGTATAGAAACCAAGCATGCCAATTATTTTTCAAATTACTGTGACGTCACAAGGGTGATTTAGTAGTGATAACTTCCAGTTCCCGAGTAAACCATACAAAGGCCGTAGCCACGTGCCGCCCTGTCGCGTTTTTTTTTAGTTTTTAGTTTTGCGTTTGATGTTTGGCACCGAGAATATTCGAGAGGAAATGGCGCTGGAGGAAGTGAGTTTCACTCCTATTTACACGGGAAGTTACACGCGAAGTACATACACTTGCGTGGTCTAGTCAATAGATATCTGTGGGTCAAAATTTAGCCGCATAGGCTTGATGTAGTTTGGTAAACGAAGTGCATGACTTCTCCACTGATTGTTGTGTTCGTAGATGTAGCCACAAAGTAAAAAATACGATAAAAGTTGCCATAGTCACTTTACACACTATAGTCACGTATTTTCTAGTCTATTCACAACTATATTATAGTACTAGCTGATGCCCGCAACTTCGTTTGCATAACTTCGTTGCCCGCAACTAACGGAATCGGAACCCTATTTCCCTATTTTTATATGGAACCCTAAAATGAAAGTAGCCTATGTCCCGTGAAAATCGGTCCAGCCGTTTCAGAGATTAGGCGGAACAAACAGACAGACAGATAGACAGACAGACAGACGGACAGACAAAAATTTTAAAAATTGATATTTTATTGTTAGTAGCGAATATACTTTCATATGCATTAAGTGAAAAGCTGTTAATTTGAAATTACAAACAGACACTTCAATTATATTTATCTGTATAGTTTCTTCGTAATAGTGTCATGGTATACCTTTGTATAATTAATGTATTCACTATTTATGTATATATGTCACCGTAAAATTGTAAAAACCGTTAGATTGTAATAAAACTAGTGAAATTGTAAAATGTTGATAGATTTCCGACGCGAATATGCTGCCTATAATTTAACACTTAATTATTCGTTAGATTATAAATGTTTTTAATCTTTCGACGTAATTTTACAACCTTGTTAGTTATTTTACAATCTAACGGTTTTTACAATTTTATGGTGACATATACATTTTATTAAGCAGATTAATGTACACATAGTGACCATTTATGTTGTGGTAGACATTGTTAAAATATACGAAAACAAATATTGCGCTTTTTATTTTATTTTTTTTAAATATTTTGAATGAATGAATGAATATTATATATGCTTTACTGTGTTTAAAAAGTATGATTTAAATTATAATTAACAGTTTTAGCATGAACACAAAGGCGACATTATCGCTTATATTTATAAATATTTTTGAAGAAAATATTTATTAATATTTTTATTACTTAGCTAATAAAAATATTTATACAACTGATAAGCTATTCAATGTTGCGGTTTTTGTCTGATTTGGAAAAGTCACTTGAATCATTTATGAATACATTTTTATTAATGACTGATTTAATGCAGTTATGATAAAGTTCTGCATTAAATCAAAAGCCAAGAGGGAAGTTCCTAATCCAATATTCACCCACAAAAAAATTAAATGGGGTTCCAAAGTGTACCTACATAGAATTTATCGCTAGCAAAGTCTCGGTCACAATAAGTTCACAAAAAAATTCTAGTACTTATTTTTTAATTTTCCTTATTCAAAAAACGAAACTTTCAAAATTCACAACCCCTCAGCCAAGACATTAAAAACTCCCGAATTTCAATCCGCTAAGCCAAGACTAGTTAGACGAAATGCGGACACAAATAATACGCAGCCTCTTGCAATCAATTATTGGCAGAGACCCAAGGGGGCACGCGACTGGCCGGCGCCATAGCTACGCCACTGCTCAAAACATCTTATTTGTCTACAGACTCAAAAACACTCGTATCTTGAGAATTACTGTAGCGTTTTAATGATTTGTTGAAAGGCAAGCCAAAAATTTATAAGTATTTAATGTTTGTACGATATTAGGAGCAAACAAATTCTCGTACTTAGACTTTCAATTTACTTGCAATAAATCGTCTTGATATCATAAACTGATTTTCGAGTTTGCATCAATCAAAACTCGTTTGACATTTCAGAGAATACTATTTTGCTAAGATTTTGCTATTTTAATATGTCGAGGCTGAATTGAAACTGTATTTTTGTAATATTAAATTTGGAGTATCGATAGATTGCCTGATGGTAAGTAGCTAAGTGTCATCCTGTTACAGTAGAGGATGATATATATAATTACGCTTCTTACCCGTAAGGGTAGGCAGAAACCACTTCTTTCCACTTTCGTTCACTTTCATTCTTACCATTCATTCTGCCTCTTACATTCAACGCAGCGAAGCGGCTCTCCATGGGCCACTTTTCGCCTGCGCGAGAACGATACGTGATGGCGAACCACATCGCCGCCATTTTGGACATTTAAATTATTTTTATGATTATCCATTGTGAAAGGGAGGGATAGATGGTGTGGCAAGGAAGATTGGTTAGAGTAGGAAATAGGAAATGTAGGATATTACCGCCCAGGAGGGCAAGGGATAGGACAGTAATAGCTAGGCAAGCCGAGGTCGCATACCCGTATACTATACCACAACTACCGGACAGGTAAGTTGAGATGAGTATCCCATGACATATAGAAGATGATGATGATGGAAATTATTAAAAAATATATCAAATATATATTTTAAAATGTAAATATATATTTTAAAATATAAATATTTATTTTAAGAACAGGTTGTTTATTCTAATAACTAGATTTATTATAACAAAGAGTCGGATATGAACAATCTTCAGAAAATACATAATGATACATAATAGAAATAATATATGGACACTTCACACCACATCAATCTGGCCCTGTGGTCGGTCATCCGAAAAACTTGTGTTAACCAGACAACGGGACTTATATTTAATACTTTTATACTATACTACACTATACTCTCATGAGATACTCTTCCCAACTTACCTGTCCGGTAGTTGTGGTATAGTATACGGGTATGCGACCCCGGCTTCCCTAGCTATTACTGTCCTATCCCTTGCCCTCCTGGACGGTAATATCCTACATTCCCTATTTCCCACTCTAACTTACCAATCTTCCTTTCCACTCCACCTATCCTTCCCTTTCCCAATTCCTACCCTGTCCAATTATCCAAAATGGCGGCGATGTGGTTCGCCACCCATCACGTCTCGTTTCTCGCGGAGGCGAAAAGCGGACCATGGAGAGACGCTTGGCTACGTTGAATGTAAGAGGAGGAATGGATGTTAAGAATGAAAGTGGACGAAACGAAAGAAATATGTAAGGATCGTAGCAAGTGGAAAAAGGCGGTCCTGCCTACCCCTACTGGAAAAAGGCGTGATTATATGTATGTATGTACACTATACTATACATATTTAAGACTTTTATTTTAATTATTATAGACGTAATACATGCAATAAATGAGCCTCGTAATACATAACAATCTTTCTAGATTTCTAGATCCTTCTAAATCATGTCAGAAATACCGTTAAACTGTAAAAACATTTTTACAAAGTTATACGCCCGACGTTTTTTATATAAGTGCTGATTCAACCTAGATATCATCTTTACAAAAATACTATTATTTTCACTACTTCTTGGATATGTAAGTAATATTAACATAAAATGGATCTATGTCTTGTTATTTTAGGCTTAACAAAATATTTCTAACATACTAAAAATCTACAATAACAATTTAAAATATTGAGGTTACTCAAATACAGGCGTATTCTTTATAGTTGTATAATAAATAAAATCATTGAATTGGTTTGACATGAAATTAATAAAAATAAAGTGACACACAACCTTACAGACTACCATGCGTTTGTCGTCATCTACTCACACAACTGTCAATCATGCGTTCACATTGCATAAACAATAAATATAGTTTAAAAAAACTAAAAAAACACGTTTTTAAAGAATATCGAACTAAAAAGTTGAAAATAAATATAGTTTAAAAAAACTAAAAAAAACACGCTTTTAAAGAATATCGAACTAAAAAGTTGAAAATAAATATAGTTTAAAAAAACTAAAAAAACACGCTTTTCCCTCAATTATACTAGTATTTTTATATACTACTGTTTTAAGTTTATTTTTAAAAATTTTAAAATTATTTTCAACTTTTTAGTTCGATATTCTTTAAAAGCATGTTTTAAAGCTACCAGACCGAGGAAGGCAGCAGGCGTGCAAGAGAGAGTTATATACAAGCAAGCAAACAAGCTTACATACAGGTGAAGTTAATATAAGCGTGTTAAAATGTAACATATTTTTATTGCCTAATATCTAAGAGGTAAAAGAACCCTAAAAATTTAAATATTAATTATTCAACCACGGGGCGACCTCTATTATATAAATAACTAGCTGTCCCGATACACGTTGTTCTGTCTTTAATATGAACTGGAATGAAAAATTTTACAATGTTTCTCAGTTTACCTTCCCTTGACAATTATTTTAAGACCTATATTAGCCAAATCGGTTCAGCCGTTCTCGATTTTTGAGTCCCGTGGGAACGGGATAAAAAGTATCCTATGTCCTTCTCCTGGTTTTAGGATATTTCCTCACCAATTTTCAGCCAAATCAGTTTACCCGTTCTTGAGTTATAAAAAGTGTAACTAACACGACTTTCTTTTATATAAATAGATTAGTAAACTTTATACTGTGTTCTTAAATTACAATCCTGTATTATTTGTAAGAATAGCTTCCCCGCCGATCCCACGCCGATTTCAGTGACGGTGGACGGTTTCTCTTTGAAATCAGTCCGACTACGCAGGAGTCATTTTATAGTGCCCAAGTGTATGCACACATGAGCACTCTCTCTTTCTTTACTCTCGTAATCCAGTGGGACGGATAACCCACACGACTGGCGAGAGATCAGGCGCGGTTTTTAACATGACATCAAACGCATGGACCATCTTTCTTATCAATCAGGTGATCAGCCTGCATTGTCCTAACCAAACATAAAAACAACATTTTTTGTTGTTCAACGCGGCAATCGAGCCCACGTCCTCCATGGCCAAGCTCTAAACCACGTGCCCAAGGAGGCTCCAAATCTCGTATTATGCAAGTCAGTAACCTTGGTAATTAATATCAAATAGAGCTAATCGTGTTGTAGAACTTGGCGCCGGCACAGGGTCGGATCTAATTTCCACACTCAGGCTTTCTCAGCGTTCATTACCTTACTCGACTAATAGACTATGTTTGTCGACCTCTGTGGCTCACACCACGTCAATCTGGCCCCGTGCTAAGTATCCGAGAACTTGTGTTACAGGTACCAGAAAACGGGAAGTTATACATATTTAATACTTTTATACTATACATATATTTAAGATTTTTATTATATTATACACATATTTAATACACATCCATGACCCAGGAACACAGAAATTTTTTTGTTCCTTCGGCGGGATTCGAACCCGCGACCTCCGGCTTGAGCACCAACGCGCTGAACCACTGAGCCACTGAGGTCGTCAAATAGGTAATATAATAAAGAGAAGAAGTTTATTTGTTTGTTTGCATTGAATAGGCTCTGAAACTACTGAACCGATTTTGACGAAACTTAGCACAGATGTAGAGTAGACTACGGGGAAGGACGTAGGCTACTTTTTATAGCGGAAAAATCTACGGTGTCTGTGAAATAAACTTTTGCGCGCACGAAGTCGCGTGCAACATCTAGTATTGTATAAAAACGTAGGATTTACTTATTAAGCTGATTACCATTTTTGTAATAATAGTAGTAAGAATGAGTTCTTACTGAGGCAAGTCTGAATTAAATTATTTTTTGAGTAAAATCTCTGACCAAGTATTTAATAATTAGCGTCGGTGCTCGAGCAGGAGGTCGCGGATTCGAATCCCACCGAAAGAACAAAAAGTTTTCTGTGTTCCTGAGTCATGTATGTGTATTAAATATTATGTCTATATTGTAGTAAAAATCTTAAATATAATATGTAAAGTATAAAAGTATTAAATATACTACCCGTTATCCCGTAACACAAGTTCTTCGAGTACTTAGCACGGGGCCAGACTGTAGAGGTAAACGACGCGTCCATAGATAATATATTATTACATACTAAGTTTAACGCTAATAATAATAATTACATTGATAAAGTTTATCTATTAAATAATAAATAATAAAGGGAGCCAATTTAAAAGGACTGAATACTGGTAAAAACAATATCTAGAATTACCTCATAATAAAACAATCATAATATTTTTACGATTACCTTTGAAAATCATAAAAACCATGGCCGTAGCATTATCGTAGCGGACCTGTCGTAGCTCGTAGCGGAATGTAGCCACGTAGCGCTACGCCGTAGCATATTTGCACAGTGTACGTTTTGTGTATAATAATATTATTAAATGTTTTGTTGACTGTCCTTTATTAATTCAATTAATATTGTTTGGTATTTTATTTTTAGGGTTCCGTGCCCAAAAGGTAAAAACGGGACCTTATAACTGAGACTTTGCTATCCGTCTGTCACCAACCTGTATAGGCTATGCCAGGCTGGATAGCTTGATAGTTAACATTTTCACAGATACTGTATTTGCTGTTTATTACTATTATTACTGTAATTAGATGTTGCCGCTATAATAAAAACGGAATAAAATTAATATTAACTTATTTCCCATACAATAAACGCTATTTTTTGCCGTTTATTACTGGATGACAATAACGGCAGAAGGTAGGCTCTTGGAATATTCACTGAATATTAAGATTTATGCTTTCATAACTAATAAATAATTATATTTAAATAAAATTAGCATTTAGGAGGATCCAATAAAAAAAAAAAAGATTTTTTCCGCTGTTTTTTTGCTCTATGTTAATATTATTGCTCGATATTTGTTCTAATAGTTGTACGAGTATAGATGATACGACCCTTCGTACGCGAGTCCGACTCGCTCTTAGCGGGTTTTTATATGAATTTTATTTCATTTTTTTTTCTTTATTATAATGAAAGGAGGGAAAAAAAGGGTTGTTATAAAATAAATGTACTACACATTAAGTTATTTAAGTTTAGGATTCCGTAGAGTACTACAAGGAACTCTTAATCCGTTTGTGACGCGTCTGCTAACTTCTGTAATATACAATATAAATTGAAGAAGTAGTTAGCTGTAGATATTATACTATAATTGTTATTTATTGAGAATTAATTATGTTATGTAAATGAATTAAATACACACAATTGAAGAAATATATACTCATAATTTTTTCTGAACATCGCACTTTTCAAGTGATATTTGACAGAAAAAGGTCATTGACGGTCCTATTCTCATTTAAAACGCATAAACGAAAGGGTGCATGCAACATGCATGTCCAAATGCAACCCTCCAGTAAACCTTAACCCCAAGTCAGCTAATTCATAAAGTAACCCCCAAAACTGTCAATGAATCACCTGTCCGGGGCTATATAAGGCGCGGGATTTCCCGACGGCGGCAGTTGCGCGATATTCCCGGGCCCGGCCGCCCGCTAGACCCCGCGACAACAACTTTTTACGTCACTAGCATCGGGACGAGATAGATACAAGGTAGGATTTTATTTTAAATACGATAGGATTTTATGTAGATATATTATTTAGGTATGATATTATTGTGCTTATTATAATGTTATTAGATTTTGGCAACTTTAAAAACTTTATTCTGAGAGATTTCTGGAAGTGTTTTTGATGAATATTTTTACAAAATTTATTAATATCGTTACTAGATTATTCGAAAATATTCGGTATATTTTTATTACGCACCAAGAAATGAATATAACTCCGTAAACATATTTCTGTATAAAAATCAAAAAAGCTATTTTCAATTAGTTTAACAGCAGTTTGTGTGTCAGTAAAGAGGAAAAGTTACTTTCATCATAAAAAGAACCCAGTGTTTTCCACAAACATTTTTAGAATTATCAAAACTGGAACGTTTCCCAAATAATGGAAGAACTTTATTCCGTAGTCGATTCGGATGTGTATTATTTATAATTTGCATTAAATCAAGTTTCTGTGTCTATCAAAAACCGTATCTAAAATAAACTTAAATACTTCCTTTCGCCCTTAAAAAACGTCTTTGCCGATTAGACGATAGGCAGTATTGTGTATGGCTACCATAATGGTATAAAAGTTTTCGATCGTAAAGCAAATCGCAAAGTTTTCAGCGTATTTAACGAGAACCAAAGTCTTTTCACTTTTACAAAATTCACTTTTAAATTTGAGTTTTATAAGTTATATTCAGTATCATACATATTTATCTAACCAAGCGTAACGAGAAATAACTGAAGTTGAAAAAATATTTTCCATAGAGGTTTCATCGGGCTGATGATGATAGTTAAGTAGCGAATTGCCGTTCATAAATAGTATTAATGAAACAGTACAAGTGGCTTAATTCATTTAATATTATACATAAGTGGGTTACGGCGGCGCCGACGGGTTATGTTCTGTGAGACGCTGCAAATGAGCTTAGTCCCCTGATTGTAGGTACTAGCGTATGAAATTGAAGTATTATGACCATGTAGTCCTCGAGCAAGACTTTAGTTTGATGTCCAAATTTTCAAAGTTTGAATGATGATACTATTACAAAACGACTGTAATATAAAACGGCACTTAAAGTTAAATAAAATAAAAAATAAAGCAAATTTGAGCAATGGCTAAAAGTTTAGCCTCATCATAGATTTATCGACAACCTTTCTCATAATGTCGTTCACCAGACTTTCTTTAACAATACTTGTATAAATACTTGAGTAAAATCTTTAATTTTATAGATAGTAACACTGTAAATGTTCTTAGCTTGACTAAGTACAAATAAAATATATATTTCCAGCGTCCAAAAACAGAGCTTTGCTTAAGGTGAAAGGAAACTTTTAAAGAAACCCTAAATTTCTTACTTAGGATATTTCAGATAACTTAGATTATATACCGGTTGAATTATGCAGAAAATAAAAATAATATAGGTAGTTGCTTTTTGACATTTTGATTGCGTAAGAAAACTTTTTTAGGTAAAGCTACAGCTGTTATAAATCTTCGGTTAAAAACAAACCCTTTGAAACAGATGTTAAAGGCAACTTACACAACAAATCCAAGGACGTCCGTTTACCTTAAAACGTGTTGCTTCACATTAAAGTATTAATACAATTCGTTAATTCCACATGAATGGAGAAAAAAGGCGAAATTTTATGGGCATTCTTGGGCATGAAACAAAGTCTGTTTTTCCACTTACCGGCCTGGCGCCGCGCCGCGCCGTGGCGGCTATGACGAGGGAGTCATCGCCGTGCCGTAGACGGGCCAGTAAGTGATAAGCATGCCATATACTGGATGACTTTTATTCAAGAGAAACAGGTTATAAAAGGTACATGAAATAGAGTGTTATTTTTTTCTTTTTACCCGATTGTCAAGAAGGGTTATGTTTTTCGCGCGTATCCTGTATGTATGTAAATTCCTTTATTCCCACGTAACTTCGAAACGGCTGGATGGATTTCGACAATTAAGGTATCGTTAGAATTGTCTCAAAAACCCAAGTGTGTACATAGGCAGTTCAAAGAAAGTATTCAAAATGGCAGATTAAATATATAAACTAACTGATATTATGTTTGGTAGGAGGCGGGGCCCATTTGCAAATTAAAAATCGTACAAAAATAAATGGGCCCCGCCTGCTACCAAACATAACGTCAATTATTTCACTTAGGATTTCAGCTCATAGTGCAGTATGTTTTCTTAATCTTGTTTCGCTCTTTTTAGTGCGTTTTTTAGGTATCTGTCTTTTTGTGCAGTCGGGTTTTTTATTTTTTTAATTATTTATTTCTAAATTGATGAAAATTTATTTTACAACACCGCACTACTATGTAATTTATTTATATATTAAAATAACAAATATACCCTATGACATGATTGGAGCGTACAACGGCACTCGGCGCGTGAGCCGGCGCCCCGTCGCAATAGGTTGACCTAAATTCATGATCTTTTCAAGCTTTTCCAACTTTCAAATACTACTTGAGCTTTGACACAAATACTTTTATATATTCTTTTATCTATACAAAACATGTCCTGTTTCTCTCGAAACGGAATAAAAAATCACCAAGTATAGCATCCGGGTAGTTGCCGGTGCTGGCGCCGCCCGGGCCGCGCCGGGCCGGTAAGTGGAAAAACAACCACAGGATTGGTAAAAACATTATTCAACATCGTGACACGCAACCCATAGTGTTGAAAGTTAAGCCTAAAATTCCTGGATTAGTTAAAATTGTTTCATTATGAATATTGCTCCCCTTTGGCTCAGTGGTTAAAATCTGTCTAAAGGATCGTAGTTTTGAAATCACAAACACCTAATTATGTTTTTTCAACGTTAGTAAATATTAACAGATATACTTTTCTGTTTATCAAGAAACAGAAATACAAACATATGGTGATATTAAAGGTTTTAAAATATTGATTATCTTCAAAAAGTAGGCTTTTTGATGTTAGGATTACAATTTTATGACCGTCGACGGATGTGGTGTACCATTTTCCGACCTTATTACTTGGTAATAAGATTCAAACCAGGTCTCTCGGCGAATATATTATTTTATCTTTCAGATATGCAATAAATACTAATCTAGAGTTGTTCGTCAATATTTTGACCAGCAAATTTTACTCTTACTTATTCTCGGCCGCATACGTCTTACACTTCGCCATAATCCGTGAAAACCCCATAATAATTAATAATTACTGACCTTTAAAAAACAAGCGGCCCTTTCAAAGTTCAACTAAAATAAACAACATTTAGACGAGCCCTCACATGGGTTGACTTTCTATGTGAGTAAACACTTACGATCAGCTTATATAAAAATCATTGACCAACGAAGAGATTACTACATCTTACCAAGGCATAAAAGGTTTTTCTATATTATTATCTGTCGACACAATTCGAACCACTGAAAGTATTGCACTGAAAACTGTATATTTTGCTGCGATATAAAGTAGCCTATGTGTTAATCTAGAGCATAAACTTCTACCATACCAAATTTCATCAAAATCCGTTCAGTAGTTTTTGCGTGAAAGTGTAACAAACATTCGTCCACCCATCCATTCATCCATCCTCACTAACATTCATATTTATAATACTAAATAGGACAATACGTCGTAAGCATCCGATAAAGAGATTTCTAAAAATGTAGCCCAAATGGATGAAACTGAAGTTGAAAGTGTTTGTGGAATATTTGGAAAACATATTATTATCTAACGCGATAGATTCTCTATTTAGGAATAGGTAGTTCAATTTTAACCGCTATAAACTAGGGATGTTATGGAGCTCCCAAGCCGTAACCGTAACCGACACTATCGGATATCTTCTTATACATAAAAATGGATTGCTCTCTAAAATCCAAGAAATGTCTCGCTAAAACTGGAGAACTACTGGACAGATTAGGCTAATTTCGGTATTCAAATAGTTGTGGAAGTTCAGAGAAGGTTTATGTGGTGATAATGAATATTGGAAAAATTGCGGATTAAATACTAAAAACGACGATTGAATTTTCCTATACTAACTGTTAGTAGTTGTCGATGTAGGTGTAGATGCAGTAGGTGTAGGTTGTAGGTGTAGTTATTTATTTATTCCAGTTCATAGTTAAGACAGAACAACGTGTGTCGGGACAGCTAGACCGAAATAAATAACTATCCGTAACCGTAACCGAGTCCGATATGTGACGTTTCGAACGTAACGTAATTTCGAATAAAGGTGGAGTCCAAATTATGTATTTTACTTTTGAAATAATTATCAACTAGCGACCCGCCCCGGCTTCACACGGGTACAATACTGATACTAATACTACAGAATGTTACCCACTTCGCAACAGGGCCGTGCAGCAGAAATCGTAATATTTTAATTTCGCCATAACTTCAAAACCAAACGTCCAATTTTAATCATTCACAGACCAAATATTATCTATATAAACTGTACTTAGTGATGAAATAATTTATTTTGATAAGGATTAATAGCATGAGTAAAATAAACGCGTTTAAATGTAGTCCAAAAAAAATTCAAGATTTCTAAATAAAACATTTTTTTATTTAGAAATCTTGAATTTTGTTGTTGTGCCTCACTCGAATATGATAGGTATAGTGTGTCGCGGACTTTTTTGTAGATATTTATAAGATCTACAATTAATTAGAATATTATATGGTTCTATCTTTTATAGTTTAGGCAGCGTACGCAAAATAAGTAACTTTTCTGGTTGATTTTTTACACCTTTTGTCCGAAAAACCCAAATATCTTACGGAACCCTATTTTTTCCAAAATAAAATTTAGCCTATGTTACTCGTGGATAATGTAGCTTTTGAATGGTGAAAGAATTTTTGAAATCGGTCCAGTACTTTTTGAGCCTATTCATTACAAACAAACAAACAAATAAACATACAAACAAAGTTTTCCCTGTTTATAATATTAGTGTAGATAACTGAAATTATCCAAAACAGCGGATAATCCGAAATAATTACATATCCGTAACTGATTCAAATTCAAATTCTTTATTCACACACACATAAAAATATGAAAGACATTATTAATACATAGTTAAATAATATATTAATATATCACGTCAATCTAATGCCGTGCTAAGTAGAACTTATGTTACGGCTATCAGACTACGGATATATATTTTATACACTACCCCCGTTACTAATAAACTTTGTGTAAGCTTTTAATAGTTAATACAGTGTTTTGTTCACATCACACAATTTTTTTTTATTTATTTATTAAGGTACACCAACAGTACACACATAATTTAAACAACATAATATTGAGACTAATAACTTTGACCTGATGTATGTACCAAATTACAGGCGTACACATCATAACAAGTAGAGTGACAGACTATATTTAAAACATTTTCAACAAAAATTATAGTATCTGCGAAACAACAATAATAATTTAGGATATATTTTAGTAACTAACTTAATCTAAGACTAATTTAATCTAACATTAATTATTATTATTATTTATTAGAAAGAGGTTACATATTGAAGTACCTATAGGAACTATTATACAGGAGTGGTATGGAGGATTTGCATCAAATTGTTTTTAAACTTATATATGTTGGAAATAAATATATCTATATCATTATTATTACATTTTAAAAGTTCGTTGTATTGACGAGCCATTCTAGTTAAAGGATTAAAGTAGGAGATATTGTTTTTGAAAGTTTGTAATAAAAATAGATTAGTTTTATTCGCTCTTCGTGCACTGTATTTTATATTAAAATTAAGACAGGACAAGAGTTCAGGACAATCAATAATTGAATGTATAATTTTATAGAGGTAAATGCAATCAAAGTATTTGCGGCGTATTTCTAGGGTTTGAATATTGAACGTTCGAAGTCTATCCACATAACCCAAGTCCGAACGACCGGGTCTATACCGATAGAAAGCAATCTTAAGACACATCCTTTGAATACGTTCTACAGAGTCTATGTGAATTTTATAGTTTGGTGACCATATGACGCTAGCATATTCCAAAATACTAAGCACCAGTGCGAAGAATAGATATATTAGACTATGTGGCTTTTTAAACTCTAAAGTAGATCTAGAAACAAATCCCAGAAGTCGATATGCCTTTGATGTGATGTACTCATAATGGGCTCTAAAGGATAATTTTTCGTCAAATAGAACACCAAGGTCTTTTGTTAAAGTGGATCGGGTAAGCTCTTGCTTATTGATATTATAATTATATGTAATTTTCGTGCGTTTGTTTGTAAAGGAGATAATGGAGCACTTCTTAACATTTAGGTGCATTTGATTGTGTCGACACCAATCAACTATAGCATCGAGATCTTTTTGCAAGTTATGACAATCATCAACTGAACTTATTTGGTTAAAAAATTTTAAATCATCTGCATACAATAAACAGTGACAAGACAAACGCACGATTAAATCATTTATATAGGTGATGAAAAACAAGGGCCCTAAATGTGATCCCTGAGGAACTCCTGACGTCACCGTTAGCGGTAAAGACAGGTACCCTCTAAGGGCTACCAACTGGCTTCTATTATTAAGGTAAGAACTAACCCAACGTAATAAGTTACCACTGATACCGTACACTGAAAGCTTTTGACAAAGCAAAATATGGTTTACTTTATCAAAAGCTTTAGAAAAGTCCGTGTAGATAGAGTCACTTGGCCACTAAGTGCGAAAGATTGACAAAGATAGTTTTTATATACAAGAAGATTACTTATTGTAGACTATCTATTTTTAACGAAACCATGTTACTTATCAGAAATTATAGGCCTAATATGGTTATAAATATGATTATATACTGTTGCTTCGAAAAGCTTAGCGAAGCAGGATAGAATGCTAATGGGTCTGTAATTTTCGCAGTTTGATTTATCGCCAGTTTTATAAATTGGAGTAACATAGGCTGTTTTCCATCGATTAGGAAAGATACCAGTACTTAGTGACCGATTGAAAATAATGGAAAGAGGAGTTGACAGTTCCTTGTTACAGCATTTGATAAAACTAGGTGGGATGCGATCAGGGCCTGTGCCTTTGTTTTTATCTATTTTTTTTATTTTACATATAATATCCTCGGTAGATACAGAAATATTTGATAAAGAAAAGTTATTCAAATTTGATAAAGTCATATCATTGCTATTTGTCATTTTTAATTCGATTGAAGAAGACAAAACACTGTGTAACTATTCAAATCGTTTATTAGTAAGGGAGGTACACGTATAACGTAACCGATATAATAATATTTCTATATTCGCGTCGTTCTCCATATCCGAAATTTCATATTCATAACATCCCTAATATAGGCCCCAAATTAATCCAACACGGGCACAAACGAAGCACACGATTGACTAAATAATTGAATGAACAATAATGAATTTAATATTGCGCATATTGGGACTCCGACGAGACATTTCATAGCTTTGGTGCTAATACCCCATGCCTTAGATTTTGTTTCCTAGGCAGTTTGTCTATGATCCCTATGGATATTTCAAAATTTGTAAATCGCAGATGGTATTTGACCTAAACACGATAATATTATACTTTCTTACCTACAGCATTTTCGGCATCAAAACTACCACGGGGCAGAGCAGCTGAATATATACGTGAATAGAAGAATATTAATGTCAATGTGTAAATCAGTGTTATTAGTTATAACTAGATGTTGCACGTGACTTCGTGCGCGCAGAAGGAAATCCCGCGGTAACCGTACATTTTGCCGCGATAAAAAGTAGCCTATGTCCTTCCCCGTAGTCTAATCTATATCTGTACCAAATTTCATCAAAATCGGTCTAGTGGTTTCGGAGCCTATTCAATGCAAACAAACAAACAAACTTTTCCTCTTTTTATATTAGTATAGTATAGATATGAAGATTTAAATATAGTGCTTCATAAATCATTGGTTTCGTTTCACTATTTCCGTAGCTATTCGAATGCCCTGCCCCAGGGCAGTTTTAGTAGCCCAAAACGCTTCAGTTTGTTACGTTAATAGGTCTAATGACGACGTAGGTACGTTAGTAGTATATATATTCTTTGACGTAGGTATATGAAGTCCCATGGCTGATCACCTGATTGTCTGACAAGAAAGATGATCCATGCGTCGGATGGGCATGTAAAAAGTCGGACCTGCGCCTTATCTCTCGTCAGTCGTGTCGGTTATCCGTCCCACTGGATTACGAGAGTAAAGGAAGAGAGAGTGCTCTTGTGTACTGCGCACACACTTGGGCACTATGAAATTACTCCTGCGTAACTGGCCTGGTTTCAATGGAACCGGCCACCGTCACCGAGATCGGTGGGGAGTCATTATGAAGTCCCAACTTCTCATTATTTACCCATGGACGTAAAAAAAGGCGGACGGAAGGTGAACTAAGCATTGAGTGAAGCCCAACAATGGCGGCGACTTACGTTTGTGTGAGATTTACGGATAATTGCCATTGGCGTACTGGCTGCCGATCGTCTTACTTTGCTGTGAATGTGTGCGTGCGGCACGTGTCGCTACGATACAGCCGTCTTACTTCGGTTGCTTCACTATTCGTATTACTGAAGCGGTGCCCGCCTTTTTTTTACGTTCATGTATTTACCCACTTGTTTTATATGTAGTCACCATTTTTCTCAGCCCTTGTCTTTATTCTAACGTATGCGTCAGTATATAGGGCACGCATGATTCCTTAATTCTCTACCGAACCAAGCACTTACCCCACATTCTGCGCTACCCCAATTCGCGTAGACTTTAGGACGTATTTACGAAAAGTTGTTTGACAGGTTACAGGGTAGAGAGCGAAGACATAAGAAATGTTTAGTGCAATAAATCCAGATAGTGCCCAAATATAATAAACCGTATGCCGCTTATTAAGATTCATGCTGTCATGCATAATAGCAAAACACGTGAAATTTTTGAGGAGACTTTTTATGCTTTTCCATTTATTTTTTAAATATTGTTGGATTATTTTTTTAAATATAATTTAAGGTGATTGTATCCGTTCACTTCGTGTTTTTTTAATTGACTAAAATAAGCTACATAGGAGGAAAAAAAGCAGAAAAATAATCCTAAATACCTTTTTTTGTAAATTTTGGGTGTAGTTACTGGAAAATTGTTTTTGCTATAATTTATTTTTGCTATATATTGTTTTGCATATTTTTTTGTGGTAAAAAAATGGTTGTTGTGCCTCACTCGAATATGATAGGTATAGTGTGTCGCGGACTTTTTTGTAGATATTTATAAGATCTACAATTAATTAGAACATTATATGGTTCTATCTTTTATAGTTTAGGCAGCGTACGCAAAATAAGTAACTTTTCTGGTTGATTTTTTACACCTTTTGTCCGAAAAACCCAAATATCTTACGGAACCCTATTTTTTCCAAAATAAAATTTAGCCTATGTTACTCGTGGATAATGTAGCTTTTGAATGGTGAAAGAATTTTTGAAATCGGTCCAGTACTTTTTGAGCCTATTCATTACAAACAAACAAACAAATAAACATACAAACAAAGTTTTCCCTGTTTATAATATTAGTGTAGATAACTGAAATTATCCAAAACAGCGGATAATCCGAAATAATTACATATCCGTAACTGATTCAAATTCAAATTCTTTATTCACACACACATAAAAATATGAAAGACATTATTAATACAAAAAAAAATATGAAAGACATATTAATATATCACGTCAATCTAATGCCGTGCTAAGTAGAACTTATGTTACGGCTATCAGACTACGGATATATATTTTATACACTACCCCCGTTACTAATAAACTTTGTGTAAGCTTTTAATAGTTAATACAGTGTTTTGTTCACATCACACAATTTTTTTTTTATTTATTTATTAAGGTACACCAACAGTACACACATAATTTAAACAACATAATATTGAGACTAATAACTTTGACCTGATGTATGTACCAAATTACAGGCGTACACATCATAACAAGTAGAGTGACAGACTATATTTAAAACATTTTCAACAAAAATTATAGTATCTGCGAAACAACAATAATAATTTAGGATATATTTTAGTAACTAACTTAATCTAAGACTAATTTAATCTAACATTAATTATTATTATTATTTATTAGAAAGAGGTTACATATTGAAGTACCTATAGGAACTATTATACAGGAGTGGTATGGAGGATTTGCATCAAATTGTTTTTAAACTTATATATGTTGGAAATAAATATATCTATATCATTATTATTACATTTTAAAAGTTCGTTGTATTGACGAGCCATTCTAGTTAAAGGATTAAAGTAGGAGATATTGTTTTTGAAAGTTTGTAATAAAAATAGATTAGTTTTATTCGCTCTTCGTGCACTGTATTTTATATTAAAATTAAGACAGGACAAGAGTTCAGGACAATCAATAATTGAATGTATAATTTTATAGAGGTAAATGCAATCAAAGTATTTGCGGCGTATTTCTAGGGTTTGAATATTGAACGTTCGAAGTCTATCCACATAACCCAAGTCCGAACGACCGGGTCTATACCGATAGAAAGCAATCTTAAGACACATCCTTTGAATACGTTCTACAGAGTCTATGTGAATTTTATAGTTTGGTGACCATATGACGCTAGCATATTCCAAAATACTAAGCACCAGTGCGAAGAATAGATATATTAGACTATGTGGCTTTTTAAACTCTAAAGTAGATCTAGAAACAAATCCCAGAAGTCGATATGCCTTTGATGTGATGTACTCATAATGGGCTCTAAAGGATAATTTTTCGTCAAATAGAACACCAAGGTCTTTTGTTAAAGTGGATCGGGTAAGCTCTTGCTTATTGATATTATAATTATATGTAATTTTCGTGCGTTTGTTTGTAAAGGAGATAATGGAGCACTTCTTAACATTTAGGTGCATTTGATTGTGTCGACACCAATCAACTATAGCATCGAGATCTTTTTGCAAGTTATGACAATCATCAACTGAACTTATTTGGTTAAAAAATTTTAAATCATCTGCATACAATAAACAGTGACAAGACAAACGCACGATTAAATCATTTATATAGGTGATGAAAAACAAGGGCCCTAAATGTGATCCCTGAGGAACTCCTGACGTCACCGTTAGCGGTAAAGACAGGTACCCTCTAAGGGCTACCAACTGGCTTCTATTATTAAGGTAAGAACTAACCCAACGTAATAAGTTACCACTGATACCGTACACTGAAAGCTTTTGACAAAGCAAAATATGGTTTACTTTATCAAAAGCTTTAGAAAAGTCCGTGTAGATAGAGTCACTTGGCCACTAAGTGCGAAAGATTGACAAAGATAGTTTTTATATACAAGAAGATTACTTATTGTAGACTATCTATTTTTAACGAAACCATGTTACTTATCAGAAATTATAGGCCTAATATAGTTATAAATATGATTATATACTGTTGCTTCGAAAAGCTTAGCGAAGCAGGATAGAATGCTAATGGGTCTGTAATTTTCGCAGTTTGATTTATCGCCAGTTTTATAAATTGGAGTAACATAGGCTGTTTTCCATCGATTAGGAAAGATACCAGTACTTAGTGACCGATTGAAAATAATGGAAAGAGGAGTTGACAGTTCCTTGTTACAGCATTTGATAAAACTAGGTGGGATGCGATCAGGGCCTGCGCCTTTGTTTTTATCTATTTTTTTTATTTTACATATAATATCCTCGGTAGATACAGAAATATTTGATAAAGAAAAGTTATTCAAATTTGATAAAGTCATATCATTGCTATTTGTCATTTTTAATTCGATTGAAGAAGACAAAACACTGTGTAACTATTCAAATCGTTTATTAGTAAGGGAGGTACACGTATAACGTAACCGATATAATAATATTTCTATATTCGCGTCGTTCTCCATATCCGAAATTTCATATTCATAACATCCCTAATATAGGCCCCAAATTAATCCAACACGGGCACAAACGAAGCACACGATTGACTAAATAATTGAATGAACAATAATGAATTTAATATTGCGCATATTGGGACTCCGACGAGACATTTCATAGCTTTGGTGCTAATACCCCATGCCTTAGATTTTGTTTCCTAGGCAGTTTGTCTATGATCCCTATGGATATTTCAAAATTTGTAAATCGCAGATGGTATTTGACCTAAACACGATAATATTATACTTTCTTACCTACAGCATTTTCGGCATCAAAACTACCACGGGGCAGAGCAGCTGAATATATACGTGAATAGAAGAATATTAATGTCAATGTGTAAATCAGTGTTATTAGTTATAACTAGATGT
Source organism: Glaucopsyche alexis (assembly GCA_905404095.1). Classification (NCBI taxonomy): domain Eukaryota; kingdom Metazoa; phylum Arthropoda; class Insecta; order Lepidoptera; family Lycaenidae; genus Glaucopsyche; species Glaucopsyche alexis. The sequence goes on from FR990060.1 coordinate 3,962,080, forward strand.
TGCACGTGACTTCGTGCGCGCAGAAGGAAATCCCGCGGTAACCGTACATTTTGCCGCGATAAAAAGTAGCCGTAGCCTTCCCCGTAGTCTAATCTATATCTGTACCAAATTTCATCAAAATCGGTCTAGTGGTTTCGGAGCCTATTCAATGCAAACAAACAAACAAACTTTTCCTCTTTTTATATTAGTATAGTATAGATATGAAGATTTAAATATAGTGCTTCATAAATCATTGGTTTTGTTTCACTATTTCCGTAGCTATTCGAATGCCCTGCCCCAGAGCAGTTTTAGTAGCCCAAAACGCTTCAGTTTGTTACGTTAATAGGTCTAATGACGACGTAGGTACGTTAGTAATATATATATATTCTTTGACGTAGGTATATGAAGTCCCATGGCTGATCACCTGATTGTCTGACAAGAAAGATGATCCATGCGTCGGATGGGCATGTAAAAAGTCGGACCTGCGCCTTATCTCTCGTCAGTCGTGTCGGTTATCCGTCCCACTGGATTACGAGAGTAAAGGAAGAGAGAGTGCTCTTGTGTACTGCGCACACACTTGGGCACTATGAAATTACTCCTGCGTAACTGGCCTGGTTTCAATGGAACCGGCCACCGTCACCGAGATCGGTGGGGAGTCATTATGAAGTCCCAACTTCTCATTATTTACCCATGGACGTAAAAAAAGGCGGACGGAAGGTGAACTAAGCATTGAGTGAAGCCCAACAATGGCGGCGACTTACGTTTGTGTGAGATTTACGGTTATTTGCCATTGGCGTACTGGCTGCCGATCGTCTTACTTTGCTGTGAATGTGTGCGTGCGGCGCGTGTCTTCGGTTGCTTCACTATTCGTATTACTGAAGCGGTGCCCGCCTTTTTTTTACGTTCATGTATTTACCCACTTGTTTTATATGTAGTCACCATTTTTCTCAGCCCTTGTCTTTATTCTAACGTATGCGTCAGTATATAGGGCACGCATGATTCCTTAATTCTCTACCGAACCAAGCACTTACCCCACATTCTGCGCTACCCCAATTCGCGTAGACTTTAGGACGTATTTACGAAAAGTTGTTTGACAGGTTACAGGGTAGAGAGCGAAGACATAAGAAATGTTTAGTGCAATAAATCCAGATAGTGCCCAAATATAATAAACCGTATGCCGCTTATTAAGATTCATGCTGTCATGCATAATAGCAAAACACGCGAAATTTTTGAGGAGACTTTTTATGCTTTTCCATTTATTTTTTAAATATTGTTGGATTATTTTTTTAAATATAATTTAAGGTGATTGTATCCGTTCACTTCGTGTTTTTTTAATTGACTAAAATAAGCTACATAGGAGGAAAAAAAGCAGAAAAATAATCCTAAATACCTTTTTTTGTAAATTTTGGGTGTAGTTACTGGAAAATTGTTTTTGCTATAATTTATTTTTGCTATATTATATTGTTTTGCATATTTTTTTATAATATTTTTAAGCTATCTTAATATATAACAGGCAAACCTGACTGAGTCATCGATCAACGCATAGCTGAAACTACTGAACGGATTTTGCTGAATTTTGGCATAGAGGTAGTTGTAATGACGTATGTATCCGCTAAGAAAGGATTTTTGAAAATTCGCCCCCTAAGAGGCTGAAAAAGGCGTTAAAATTTTGTATGGAAACTGAACTCCACGCGGACGAATTCGCGGGCAAAAGCTAGTTTTACATAAAGTAGTAGGTACTCTAATTGTGACATTTTAGCATTAGTATTATAGTATTTTGTTTTATTTGATCGCAAGATTGACCGAAAAACAGCCAATTGATGTCAAATTTGTAAACGCGCCCTTAAGAGTTATTTAACTTCACGTATTTGTTTATGTATTGGGGCCAGGGCTAACATCACTTGTCTCGCATTATTGTCATTTCTGTACGACGAGCTCCATGAATATTAGATGTACACCGAAACCGATACAGAATTTCTTATAGCCTTTATTTAGGTCTTAGGCTTTAATTATTTCTCTTTTATCCTTAGTCTCAAAACGGTCTGAAATGTCAAATGTTGGAGCGATTAACTTAATAGAGGATTAAACGGGCGGGTTTCAAATATAAACATACAATAAGGTTTAAGTTACATAGTTTTCTTTATTGGCATTTCATTACAAGAGGTCGAATGTCAAGTTGCACCACACTGCACATGTGCAGTGTATGACTGATGAGTGATGTCAAATGAAATTACATACATACATACATACATACAAGATACGCGCCAAACACATAACCCTCCCGGCAGTCGGGTAAAAAGATACTTTTTTGTGTCGTGAATAAAGTTAAATTTTGAATAGCTATCTTAAAAATGCATGGTTAATAGACAACACTTCTCAAATTAATCAGTTCGCATATAATAGGCATGTTGCCGAAAAATTTTTTTTCGTCTATTCGATTAGACAACATGTTAATAAACAATACAGAACCCATCTGAAAAAATAACGTAGATACAAACCGTTGAAATTTACAATATGAAAGAGAGCGATATGTCGGCCTGTGACGTCACAACCTGCTACCGCCATACATTCGTCATTACAAAATGTATAGCGGTAGCAGGTTGTGACGTCACGAATCGTTTTGCGAGAAAGGGATGGACAATATTTTTTATTTGCTTATATTTTTAATCCCGTCACTCTAAATACCTATTTCTATCAGATTTATGTATCTTTAATCAACTATTTTAAAATTTAATTTGTAAAACTGTGATATTCCACACTAGGGAACATCCCTATTGTCAGGATCTTCTAAAATCTAGATATATAACATTTTCTTGTATGAAGATTTTTTCTGTCAAATGATTTATTGGGCATTACGCAAAATTTTGTCGACATAAAAGGGCTATAAAAGAAAAAATTGGTTGCCAGATGATAAAATTCCGTATAGAGGTAAAGAACCTGTCGTCATTATCCTTATCGAAAGACAAGTTTTTTGAAGATCCATAAAATTCCGCCCATCCTTAATCTTGAAGTCATTGTCCAAACTTTTAAAATGATTGCAATAACTGTATAAAACATAGCAGCTAGTTCATACAAACCCAACACCTTTCAATCACAGTATTGACTGTATGGTGTACGAAGGCCAGGTTAAAATTAGCCATGGCTTTATAATTCACTGCAGTGGATCGAAGTGTCGCCATATGCAGTCTTATGTAACTTATTGATTGTTGGCCTCCTTAATTTTGATTATGTAAACAACACAAGTAGGTCTTGGATTTTGTGGCCAACATCCGTAAGAAACCTTGTGTTGCGAAATAGCTGCGATTTTAGTACTTCTTCCATCTTTTATTCTTCTTCCTAGGGGTCACTTCTATATAAAACATACATACATGCTGTGTGTTTTCAGTGAGAATAATATCGTAGTATGACAAGCGTCAAAGCTTTGAGTATTAGAGAAATGTTTAGGCACGCTTTTAAACTAGCTGTTTTATATAGAACACAATACACATTTCCTATATACTTAAGACATCGTAGTCATACAGAAATTGGCACAAAAAGCGTTAGTGGATCTAGTTTATCTGATACATATCTTAGAACTTTGACCTATACAAAGGCCATCACTAATATATCAACACAATATAGTTCGAACCGCGCATCTGAGACTAGATTCTTAACCGTGGATAGATCTGTGCAGTTTGAATGGCGGATAAAACTGTCATGCTAATAACGATAAAAAATTCATCCATGGTTTCAACTGTCTGACATAATTATCTAAACATTTGCTATGGCGCACCGGCTTGGGCAGATAGGGCTACAATAGGAGCAGCCCGTCGTAAACTTTTGCAAAGCCAACGTCTCGCCTTAATATTTTTATGTAAGGCATACCGTACCGTAAGCACTGAAGCACTTCCAGTCTTAGCCGGAGTCCTACCAGTAGATTTAGAGATACAGCGTCGTGCAGCACTATATTATAAAAATAAAAAAAATGACTAACCCTGAGTTTTTAAGCGTGAAAGAGAGTAATAAGATAACTAGATTATTCGAGCCATTAGATATTTCTATACAGAACCTAATTTCTGAGTGGCAGGAACGGTGGGACAACACTATCAAAAGGCGTCACCTATATAATTTCTTCCCTTCGGTACGCGATCGACTCTCTAAGCAATGGTTAGAAATAGATCACTACGTCGCACAATTTTTGACAGGTCACGGAAACTTTAAAGCGAAACATTTTGGATTTAAATTAGTCCCGTCTCCGCTATGCGAGTGTTCGACCGAAGGCGGCCCTTATGAACAAACTGCTCATCACATACTCTGGGAGTGTGATCTCTGGTATGACGAAAGAATCGAAATGTTGAACAGCGTCCATTGTGTTTCTAGGGTAGTGTATTATGAAGATCTCGTGGGCTGCGCGAAGAACTTCCGGGCTTTCAAACGTTTTTGTCGTAAGTACTATTGGAAACAATGCAACACTATTTTGACATCATAAATCCATTGTAATAATAATTGTCATATTATAAATCAAAACATATAATTACATTGTCTGTAGTCATAAAAAACATGTTATTCCCGTGGTGCTTCCCCTTTAATTCTGACTTTTTTGTCATCACAATTTTTGCTGTCTCCCGCTTTGCTTGGGGAGGGAAACTGGAATACTTCCTACTCCTCCTACAATCTTCTGATTAATTTCGTTGCGGGTTCCAAGACAGATTTAGCATGTCCCCCGGGCACCCCTGAGATCATATCAAAGGGTTTTTGCGGTTGGTTACCACTGTCGATCCTGGCTACACAAGAGTTGCAGTGGTGGGTAAGTGTGGTGGGCCAATTGTCCGTTTTAAAAAAATAATTATCTAAACAGTTCTGACATAATGAAATAGGCGCACGTTCCAGAGTTCAGCTTGCAGCTTGGACTTGTGCGTGGAGCGTTATAAATTTTAAAAGTTTTGCTGTCAGTAGTAAGTCGACGCTCAAACCCGAATGTTTTATTTTGCGTTCGCTCTTGATGCGCAGATAAAACTGTGGAAAATGTGCTCGCATCGACATGCCACCAGATCGTTTCGGAGTGGGGGTTGGAATGGCGCGTGCTGTGTCCCACGGTTCGAACTTTAGGTGTATGATTGCGCCGAAACTTTACATTCAGATAGTTAAATATTCGAATGTGAAGATTAAAATACTGACAACAAAAATCAAAGTTTTAACTAACTTTTTTACTAAAAAAAATACTAGTTAAAAAACTATATTTTCTTTTTTACACGACTACGGCGAAACCAAAAGGAAGATGTATATGTTTGTTTCATCGTAGCGCTTAAGCTATTGATCCGATTTATCGAATGAGGTGTCAATTGATTCGTAATAATAGTACAGCGGGTCTAAAAAGGCCACTTGCGCAATATCATCGCAATATTGCTATTTGACACTAAAGCAATTCTGCTTGTAAATCTATCAAATGAATGCATTTCAGCCAATTTCTGCATATGAATTGTATCCAAATCATAGTATGAATTGCAATTCAAGTGGCCATTTTACGATCGCTGTCATCTTTCATACAGTAATTCATAACAAGAATTGAAAATGAATTGCTAAAACGGCCTTTTTAGACCTGCGGGTAAAATAAGCTATAACTATAATTAGCGTAGTCGCTTTAATGTTTTAATAATAAAATAGTCATTTAAACTGTATTATCAATACAGAGGTTGTAATTGAAGTTTAGTAGATAACAATGTCCAATATTATTTATTATATTTACAATATGTCCAACATTTAATCCCTGAAAATCTATTTTTGTTCAACTGTTTTTAATTTATTCCCTCAATTTCTTAAATCGCACTCGGTCTTACAAAAAAGTTATGACCCACGCGCTCGAGGAGTTGTTATTTTCCTTACCTGTAGATCACAAGTAAAACAATGAAATTTCGGATTGTCTAACGGCCCGTTTCAATAAACCTATCTATCTATAACTATTTATTAAAAACGTTATCATTTAATCATTTGCCGGTTATTCGTGATACAAATTTGACGTTTTTAACAAAGAGTTATAGATAGATAGGTTATTGGAACGGGCGGAATCAAATCGGAAAATATCATCTGAGGTAGACGTATTTGTTACACATGATACGATTCTGTTAAACTATTTTTGTTCTAATAGGCAAAATAAGCTTTATAAACTTCAAACTTAAAAATGTTATGAATAATTATTATCTGCGAATTACGACCACAGGGCGACCTCGTAACTCGTCCAAATATAACAATTTTCCCACCCCGTGCGAGTTTCTTACGCCGGTTCTTCTCACCGGGCTAATTTCCGAACCGGTGGTATCATGGAGGACAATTCTATAAGCGTTACTTGCTAACCTTTATGGAAATAAAAATTTTGAGTTTGAGTCCGTCGTGATGAAATAAACGACAACTAGTGTTGCCCAAATCAGTATTGGTCTTGGTCTTGCAGCAAGAGTCTCGCAAGTCTCGCAATTACCTATTAGCCTATTGCTATTTATTAAACGTTATTTTAGATATTAGAACAACTTAATATAACAACGTAACGTAATACCTACTCTATAACGTTGTTCTGAGATCTAAAATAACGTTTAATAAATAGCAATAGGCTAATAGGTAATTGCGAGACTTGCGAGACTATTGCGAGACTCTTGCTGCAAGACCAAGACCAAGACTGATTTGGGCAACACTAACGACAACTATCGTATAAACTTCAGATTATCAGTTTAATAATAGTTTCAATATTTTCTATTGTTTCAGATAAACACAAAATGGATACGAAACAAGGCAGTACTCATCATGAGTACCCGACTGTTACATCGTGGGACAAGCGACTCTCCGTGGGATGAAAGCGTTAAATCTTGCGTAGCTCAAAATTTCTTTACTAGTCTAGACTTTTAGGCATCCAGCGATGGTTCAGTCGAAAATATCTTCTATTTCCAATCCTTATATTATTATGTAACGATGTTACCCATGTCCTTAGGTTAATTTAATATTCTAAGTCGGTGTACACACGGTACCGCGAACACGAATCCGAGCGCGTATTCGGACGTATAATGGAACGAATACTTGCCCGGATCTTGCAAGTGGAGCCTAGAGCCATGGGCGCCAAACGTGTGCACCCGGCCTAAACCCTTCCTAGCCGATATTAACTGTCGCTGGTTGAGTAATTGAGTAATTTCGCCTTTAGGTAGGATGACTATAGGTATTCTCTAATCTAGGGACTTAAAGCCTGAACAAGACAATAAACAACCGGAACTGAGAGTGCTTTCTTTTTTCATGCTGGGATGTGATTGGTTAAATTAATGACCCAATCAATTTTTCCCAATACGGCGAGGTTTTTTATGTACCTGGTCAGGCTATAGTACTAGGGTATCATTGGTTCGGAGGAGTTCTAAAGTGGAAGTTTCGCAGGAGAGACGCTGAACGGCCAGCGGCTGATCGAGTTCCGGCTGGGCCAGGAGACGGAGTCGGAGATGTCGGTGGCGGGCGCCGAGCTGATGGTGCGGGCCGAGGCCAGCCCCCACGCGCGCCGGCTCCGCTACACGCTGTGGGCCTTCACGGTCCGCGGCAACTCCAGCGTCGGCGAGCTGGCCGGCGCCACCGTGGCCGGCAGTGAGTGGCAGCTACAACTATGCTTCTATCCTTTTCTCTTAGAACAGTAATTTTTTTGAGTGAGAAAGAGAACGGAAGTGGTCCTGCACTCGGCGGTATCAACATGACTCTCGATAACATGGCCATTGAAGAAGTCTTGAAACTTCTTACTGGAATATCATTGGATTCTGGTGGCATTAGTTAAACTGTGTGAAGCTGTAAAACAATAGAAAAAAAAATTGGGTCGAACTGACGAATGAAAAAATTACAAAAAAAATCGTCTTTTCGTCCCACTGGGAAGAAACTTTGTGGGACGAACAGATGAATGACTCGTACTTATTACAGGATTTTGTATCAACAGCAATTTGTCGCCTGTCACATAGTCTACTGATCCCACCGTGGTAATAACTGGTATGTGCGAAGATCCATAAACTTTTAGAAAGACTATCTAGGCTACTTACTTTGACGATCTCCGTGGCTTAGTGATTGAGCGCGTTGGTGCTCAAGCCGAAGGTCGCGGGTTTGATTCCCGCCGTAGGAACTACAAGTTTTTCTGCGTTCCTGGGCTATGGATGTATATTATAATTTAGTAAAAATAGTATAAAAGTATTAAATATACTTCCCGTTATCTGGTCCCCGTAACACAAGCTCTACGATTACTTAGCACGGAGCCAGATTGACGTGGTGTGAAGCATCCATATAGATATTAGTATAATTACTTACTAGGTCAAGTTAAACGTAAAGACTGTTGCACTGTGTGTAACATCGCATAGTTTTAATGCAAAAAGATCGCGTATTCGCGAGCGGATTTGTTTCCATTTAACGATACTTAGTAACCAATATAAGATATCGCCCTTCATTTATCATTTGCCTGAAATCGATAGCCGGGGATCGCCAGGGTGACCCTTGCAGCGGCGACGTTCACCCCTGCACTACATACTAAACAACGATTCTGGAAATTCCTTGGCGCTGCATTTTTAAGATAGCTATTCAAAATTGAACTTAATTAATTACACAAGAAGGTGCACATTTCATTGTAAGAGTTCGAATGTCAAGTTGCACCGCGCTATGACTTGTGTCATACGAAACGTGAATATTTTTGTGTTGTGAATAAAGTTCTATTTTGAGTGTCGCCTCGTAGTGACGCGTAGGGTACTTTTTGTCCCGTTCCCGAGGGACTCAAAACGCGAGAATGGCTGGACTGATTTGGCTCATTTTGGTCTTGAAATAATTGCAGAAGTTCAGGGAAGGTTTAAACGGTGAGAAATATTGGAAAAGGTGTAGGTTGTAGGAGTAGGTGTAGGTGTAGGACTAGGGTTGCCAGGTACGTCCGGATAAAGCCGGACGTACTTAGGCTTTTTGTTTGCGTATATCAGTGTCCGGCTTGTCCAGATTTTTATCATGACATTTCGTAAACGATGCCAATTCATTTCAACAAACAGGCATTCGATTTATTTATATATCATTTTTTGGCGATAATCAAAAAGGATTGATTTTAGAAGCTATTTTACTGTCGTATTTATTAATACTGAGACAAAATACTCAATAATGTAGGGAGTCCGGCCTTTTTACCCAAATGTCCGGCCAAACTGGCTGGTCTGTCCGGTTATTAGGTTTAGCGACCTGGTAACCCTATAGGACTAGGAAGCATTGTAGGTGTAGTTATTTATTCATTCCAGTTCATATTATTTAAGATAGAACAACATATGTCGGGACCGCTAGTAGATAAGATTCAATAGTTACCTACTAACGGAAAGTCCAATGATTAATATTGGACATTTAGAAATATTTTTATACAATGTTCGGGTCCAATTAAATATAAAAGTAAAGAAAAAGAACAATAGAACACATAAGCAAAGAATAAATATAATTACTAACGTACATAACGCCACCAATTTAAAGGAATATAGAGACACGATAATTTGGTCGAATTTAACAGTTCCGTTTACGTTAAGATTTCATTAGACCTTTACCTTATTAAAGTATAGCTAGCTAAGTTCCACGAATCGGTGCAAGCTGTGCAGGTGTGGCTTGTAAAACACACACTGCTTTTACACGCGTAGGGGAAGGGGGTTTTAATGTGGGAGAGCCACGCTTCGGCGTGAATGGGCCGGCAATACCGGGAAAATACCACGGCCTCACAGAAAGCCACCGTAAAATAACGCTTACGTTGTGTTTGGCGAAACAACCCCGGAGGCCCAAGGGAGTTGGGATTTTATGGACTGGAAACGCAAGTCGCAACACCAGAGGAGTAAGTTGTACTTGTTGTTGCGAGTGTCCATGGGCGGCGGTAATCGCTCACCATCAGGCGATCCGTCTGCTCGTTTCCTGCTTCATTTCATAAAAAATACCACCCCCTTATGACGTCATAATTATGTACAGGAGGTCGTAACGGCGGTCGCGGCTGGCAGCGGCTGGACGTGACGGAGGCGGCGCGACGCTGGGCAGCGAGCGACACGCGCGGGCCGCTGCGGCTGCTGGTGGACTGCAGCGGCTGCAGCGGCCGCGTGCGGCTGAGGCTCGGCGGCAGCGCGGCAGCACGCCCGCTGCTGCGGCTGCGCGTGCGACCGCGCCGCGCCCGCTCGCGCCGCGCGCTGGACTGCGACGCGGCGGCGCAGGGCAGCTGCTGCCGGCAGACGTACTACGTGAGCTTCCGCGCGCTCGGCTGGGACAGTTGGATCGTGGCGCCCGAGGGCTACTACGCGAATTACTGCCGCGGCGCCTGCGACCCCCTCAACAGCTATCATTCGCAGGTATATCGACGATCATGCGTTCCCGGGTATTACATGGCCTCTAGTCAAGATGCATTCGATAATTTCGACGGCGAACTTCGTAATCGAAAATGTATGGAATTTGACATAACACATCTAGGGCATCGAGACCGGTTTTACCCGAAACCGAAAACCCGGGTTTTCCCGGGTTTTCGGGCCTACAACAAAACTCGGTTTTCAAAATATTGAAAACCGGTTTTCGGTTTTTTCGAGCTTTTTTAGGGTTCCGTAATACTTAAGGAACCCTTATAGTTTCGCTCTGTCCGTCTGTCTGTCTGTCTGTCTGTCTGTCTGTCTGTCTGTCTGTCCGCGCCTCTAGCTCCTGTAATTATGTATATAAATTGATGAAATTTGGTGCAGTTATAGATTGTGTATAGATCACGGTTTTGGGATCATAAAAAAATAATAATTTTATATTTTAGGGGTGGCTCTCCATACATGTGAAGTGGGGATGAAAAATATTTTTTCACTCTACCCCATCGTGTGGGATATCGTAGAATAGGTCTTTCAAAATAAAGGCAAGGTTTCATACGTTACTTTTTTATAAAATTGACCATTTTCGAGTAATCGGCCTCCAAAGTAGTTTGTAAGTTGGTCCCCCCCCCTAGCATTTTTAAACTATACGAGATAGAATCTTGCAAATTTCCATGCTGATAGATCATGCTAAAAACTCTTTAGGAAAATTATTTTGAACCAAATCGGACAGTAACTTTTGGAGTAATTAAAAAAAAGCATATTACGCGTTTATAGTTACGGAACCCTCCTTAGACATGTCCTGACATGCTTTTGGTTAGGTTATTTTTTCATTATGAAATTCTACAACAGTTTATAACAGTTACAGTCACAAACCGAACGTTATAGTGGCTTGTGATTGTCAATGTAGAATTTTAGAATAATAGTTATAATGTTTCCATGTTGTATGTAGTACATTTGGGGGCACGGTAGTGCCCCCGCCCCGCTAGGACGAGTGAGCGAAGAGCAAGGGCACTACCAGACTACCAGTGGCAAAGGCTGGTTCTACTTCATAGGGAAGCCGTAGCATGTATAATAGGTTGGGATTTCGATAAAGGTCTTCAAAAGGTAAGCGGTAAGGGAAGCCGATAGGAATGGAGTTATAGGAACCCCTCGCCACTGCAGACTACCTTTTCTCGAAGCGATTCGTCGATTTTTGCACCTTAATAACTTGGTATAATATAATATTCGGTTCCATCAGCGCTCAGCGCGAATTGCTCTCCGTTCCCATGATACCCAAAAGTCGAGTGGGCCTAACGGAATCCGTCCCATTGTGTTGAAAATGTGTGCTCCAGAGTTGGCACCGGTCTTCACGCATCTTTTTCGGCTCACCTGCTTATGGCACAGTCCTGGCATCTTGGTAGACAGCTTTGGTCTGCTATCGCCTGCCCTGTTCATACTGCATATCAATGATAATATGTGATGACGACAGTACGGGTGATGCCATGGTCGCCCGAACATCTCTCGGCAAAACGTAATTGAGAGTCGAAACGAACTTGTCTCTCAAATTAAGATTTCATTGGAGAAGATCTCTGAATGGGGTAGACTTAACTTAGTCCAATTCAACACCTTTAAGATATATGTTTGCGCGTTCATCGCTAATAAGTTACCGATGGTCGTATGTCCTCGTTTTGAAAGTACCTATACCCATAACTGTCTCCTCCAACATAGGAAATTGGAATACTTTGGTGTTAGCATATCGAGCGAGGTCTAGTTCCGATATCATCTGGAGGGCAAGGCCAAGTTAGCCTCCAAGAAGCTTGGTGTTCTGAACAGGTCAAAGAAGTATTTCAGTCCGGTCCCACGCCTACAACTCTATAAGGCGCAGGTTCGACCTCACATGGAATATTGTTCTCATCTCTGGGCAGGAGCGCCAAAGTACCAGCTTCTCCCTCTGGATCGTATCCAACGAAGGGCCGCTCGAATTGTCGACTGTCATAGTATTTCAAACATACTTTACTTCTAGAGATAAGCATCACTCTGCATCCTATATCGGTTATATTACGGGGAGTGCTCCGAGGAATTGTTTGGACTTCTACCTGCTGCAACTTTTCGCCACCGTTCCAAGGGACAAAATATTTATCATCCTCATCACCTTGATGAGTGGCAGTCCTCCACCGTGCACTTTACCCGAAGCTTTCTGCCGCGCACTGTAAAACTCTGGAATGAACTGTCGCCAACAGTATTTCCGGATCATTAGGACCTGCACACCTTCAAGAAGGCAGCGTATTCCCTCCTAAAAGGCCGGCAAGGCACTTCTGTTTCTACACGCCTTAACTCTACAAGCCTAACTTTACAAACTCTACACTTTAGTCGAATTATGTGGCTTGGCCATTTCGTCAGGCAACGTATTTACTAACTAAGGTGTAGAGTTTGTGAAGTTATTAATTACTTTACATGAAAATGTTTATGGTGGGATCACATTTTACCAGTATTACGTTATAACAACAGAAAGCAGCTGATAAAAGTAAATTTTAGGATATTCCTAACAAAATTCTACAAAATCAACAAAAAACCCGAAATACCCGAAAAAACCCGGGTACCCGGTTTTGAAGATGGCTGGGACCGAAAAACCCGGTTTTTTTAAATATGACCGGTCTTTGATCCCCTAAACGCATCGCAAGCGACATGTCACATAACGATGACATGTCAAATCCCATACATTTTACTGTCGAACTTAGTCGTCGAAATTATCGAATACATCTTGACTAGAGGCCCTGATTTCATGAATAGCGACTATTACATGTGGCTCTTGGGAAGTTGTAGACTGGGATCCTAGACCCGCCAGAGTACCCTTATATTCTTACTGTTAGTAAAGTTAGTAAATTAGTGGCCGGTTTCATTGAAAACCAGGCCAGCTACGCAGGAGTTATTTTATAGTAGCCAAGTGTGTGCGCAGTACACAAGAGCACTCTCTTTTCCTTTTACCCTCGTAACCCAGTGAGACGGATGACCAACACGACTGGCGAGAGATCAGGCGCAGGTCCGACTTTTTACATGCCCATCCGACGCATGGATCATCTTTCTTGTCAGACAATCAGGTGATTAGCCTGTATTGTCCTAACTAAACTTGAAAACAACATTTAAACACTAATACTACAATATGATATACATTTTTTCAGTAAGTAGGTAAATTATACACACTAATACTACAATATGATATATATTTTGTGAGTAAGAATATAAAGGCAGTCTGGCTGGCCTGGGATCCCAGTCTATTGATATCGACTACATTGTACGTTGTGGACCGAAATCACGCCAAAAACCCCTTATAGTATAAGGGGTTTTTGGCGTGAAACTACAAAAACCGAAGAAAAAGAGCAGAAGCTAAAAATACGCAGGTTGCAGTTCCAAAATTGACTTCCTAATAGATCACTACTAAATTATTGACGTTAGTAGTACCTAGAGAAACCTAGTAGCTGTTAGTTGAGAAAATCCTTCCCCGTGTAATATTAGTGATGGCTACTCAATGATGATGATAAAAAGGAAATCTCTCGATTATAAATCTGGAAATTCAATAAGCGGGAGTTTCATTAAAAACGACGTCGCCATCAAATATGTACGCAACCGCCCACGGAGTGGGCAGTATGTTTTGTGACGTCACTAATCAGTATTAATATCAGGGATGTTATGGAGCTCCTTAACCGTAACCGAAACTATCGGCTAACCGTAATAAAAATATATCTGTATTAACCGTAACCGAATCCGCAATTAAAGTTTGAGATTAATTAATTAATAAATAAATTAATTAATAAATTCCGGATAAAGGTGAAGTATATATATAAGTACTGGGTGCAATTGGAGACCGTCGGGAAGTAAATATAAGCAACTTTTATTAAGGAGTCAACGTTTACTATTTGAAAACATAAATAAGCAGTTTCATACAAAAGTGCTATTGCACCCAGTATTATATATTGTATTTTACTTTTGATATTCCGTGAAAATAGATTATCCTTAACCGAAACTAGCGCTTAATTCGGATTTCCGAATAATAAATAATTATCAAAATTCATTGATAATTTATAATATGAATATTTTTTGAAATCGGCAAAAATGTAAGTGATATTAAATTTGTTTTTGGTCGTCCTAGGTCATTATTCCATAGTTTAACGCCCCATGTCTTTTAATGTTTTTTGTTACATGATAGTATTGACTTATTATTAGTTTTATTGTAAACTGTATGTACTATCTACTCGTAAGAACCTGTAATTGGATTTCTGTCACCTACCTTTATTTATATCGTAATTTATTCATGCTGTTGGTTTTGTATTATGATAAAATCAAATTAAAAAAATTGTATTAAGGAGTATTTGACCGTATCCGTAACCGGTATAATTATATTATTCTTATATTCGTATCCGTATCCAGATTAGAAATTTCACATCCATAACATCCCTGATTAATATTGTGGCGTCATTCGAAATTTTAGGGTCATATTTCGTTCATAGAAATCGTTCGATGAATGCTAAATTAAGTTGTGAATGAAATCGTGGTGTCTTTGCAATGGTGGCACGTATTTTTTTAATTCCTGTAAATCTAAACTGCAGAACATTTTAGCTTCACATTTTATAACCAAGTAACATTTGAGTAGTTAAATGAAGTTGGTATGTTTGTCTTGGCTAATCTCTGAAACTGGTTGATCCATATTGAGGTTTAAGTGAGCAAATAAATACTTAATATTCTGATTTGGGAACTAGGGCCTACTACTGTACATAACATTAGGTACATTGAGCCTTATTTACTCATTAAAACATCTGTATAAGTGCCGTTGCACACGTCCCGGTTGCCGGGTATCCGGTGCCAGGTAATCGGTCACGAAGTGTATGGCCATGTACACCGGTACGTGTCGTACATGGCCATACGGCAACTGGGATGTGTGCAACGGCACTAAGGTCCTAGTGACCGCTAGCGACCAGGGGCGGCTATGAGCGGCCGTGAGCAGCGGCGGTTGCCTCAATCAAAACTATTTTTTATGAAGATAAAGTTTAAAATTAGATGATAGCTATGCTGCTAGCCGCTCCGCTGCAATTTCAGTGTGAATTGACCTTTATAAGTTAATACAGATACAGAGCTTCTAGTCAAGATGCATTCGATAATTTCGACAGCGAAGTTTGAAAACAAAATGTATGGGATTTGACATATCGTAAGCGACATGTCACTTAGCGATGACTTATATCAAATCCCATACATTTATGATATTTTCGAAGTACGCCGTCGAAATTATCGAATGCATCTTGACTAGGGGGGCAGATATTTTAACGAGTAAATAAGGCTTGTAATGTTATATACTTGTAGTAGGGTAGACCAAGACGAATCGAAACATTTTTTTTTTTCAGAATAGGAAAATCATACTTCAGAATAATTATGAAATTTTTACAAAACTCCGTATAATACAAAGGAATAGTAAACACCTACCTTTGATGCGCAAATTAATTGTAACACATACCAACACCCAAGATCAGTAATAGAATAAAAATAGGTGGTGGCTAGGGAAGGTTCTAGGCGCCAGTTGCCTGCGATCCGTATCAACGCGTTATAAAATATTAACGATTTTGATCCGATTCACCCACTAATCCGCCTCGGTCTACCCTAATACATATAACATTATTGATGATCACGAGCCGTCTTTTGAACACTAACGTCTACCGTCACTACCGTGTTATCCAATCACAAGACTGATTGATATTTCCGTACTGCAGCGCTAATTAAATCATAATTACCTAAAAGCTCTGCACGGTTTAATTTCCGATGAATGAGGCGTGACCATCGACGTAGCATTAGTAAGGAGTGAAATGTCCTCATTGTGCAGTTCGTAGAACTCTATCTTCACTTTTTTATTCGACCTGAGGTGTCAACGTTTTATTGTTTTAGGCCGAATTTTAAAGATTAAGGTCATGTGTAATTTGAACGCGAGGTCCTTACTACGCTTTGCCGTGTAATTACAGTTTTACGTACACACATGTAACGAAACTGTAAGGCGAACTAGTAGAATGAACATAAAAACCGGCCTGAGTTTTTTTTTTTTGACAAAGCTCTGTCTTCACTTATTTGGTCTGAGGTCGACGCTCGACAGTATATATATAACCGTCATATAACTTTTTAAACTGAAGCCTCATAGCTTATAATGCTGTCAATCGCCGAGTACCACTTCAATGTGGTTCACATGCGAGTTCCTTAGATGGTATGTCAACGCGCGTATCGCAACGATCAGCTCTTATCCACACGTCTATATCGGCCTCACTATGGCCGTCTAGCCTATATCTAACATCTATCGAGTGCGATTTTATCTATAATGCAGTAAAGCTTAAAAATATTTGCTCAATATTTACAAAAAGAAATCGACGACCTGATTTTTAAGCCAAAAGCCATTGACGCAAAAGACTCACCTTTGTCAACTTGGCGTTAGTTTTTTACTAGTAAAGTTGAGATTATTTTTCCGTTAGTTACCAAAACTCTAACATGAAGACTAAGAAGGAGAGGTAAGTGTCCCTAAAGGTGCATACACATTGGGGTTTTGTGCGCAATAGAAGGATGATATTCTAATGAGGGTGTTTGATATTTTTTTTGCCGTTAGGGGGCAGATCAACGCATACAAAGTTTCATCTGGTGGCGTAAGTGGTATCAAAAATGGTCAATAAAAATGTTCGATTCTTTTTATGTCACCAGGCGGCGCTTGTCGTATCAAAGAGCTGTCAGACATCACGAAATTAAAAATAATAATTGTAAACTTAGTGGTTATATTTATCACGTTTCTGAAACCCAATTCTCGTAATTAATTCACACTTTCACTTTGCTTTTATTGAATTATAAATGAATCGTCTGGATATCATAAACTGAGTTTTGGAATTTCAACCAACCAAAACGGGTTTGGCATTTGTTTGACGTTTATAAGAATACCATTTTGTAGTTTTAACATATCGAGACTGGATCGTAACTGTATTATTGCAAGATTTAATTAGCAGAATCGACCTTCTGTTTTAACTTTTAATTGTAAGCTTAGTGGTTATATTTATCACGTTTCTGAAACCCAATTCTCGTAATTAATTCACACTTTTACTTTGCTTTTATTGAATTATAAATGAATCGTCTGGATATCATAAACTGAGTTTTGGAATTTCAACCAACCAAAACGGGTTTGGCATTTGTTTGACGTTTATAAGAATACCATTTTGTAGTTTTAACATATCGAGACTGGATCGTAACTGTATTATTGCAAGATTTAATTAGCAGAATCGACCTTCTGTTTTAACTTTTAATTGTAAGCTTAGTGGTTATATTTATCACGTTTCTGAAACCCAATTCTCGTAATTAATTCACACTTTCACTTTGCTTTTATTGAATTATAAATGAATCGTCTGGATATCATAAACTGAGTTTTGGAATTTCAACCAATCAAAACGGGTTTGGCATTTGTTTGACGTTTATAAGAATACCATTTTGTAGTTTTAACATATCGAGACTGGGTCGTAACTGTATTATTGCAAGATTTAATTAGCAGAATCGACCTTCTGTTTTAACTTTTAATTGTAAACTTAGTGGTTATGTTTATCACAAGTAGATTCTGAACCCCAATTCTCGTAATTAACTCACACTTTCACTCTGCTTTTATTGAATTATAAATTAATCGTCTCGAAATAATAATATGATATAATATAATAATGTTTTAACAATACGTAGGCACCCTTACAATATAATAATATTGTAAGGGTGCTGACATATTGTAAAACAAAATGTGTTAATCTGTTTGTTCACTTGTGCAGATCGTGGAGGCGGCGGCGCTGGGACGCAGCACGTGTTGCGCGCCCGTGCGTTTCTCCGCGCTGTCGCTCATCTACTTCGGCGACGACGCTAACATCATCAAGCGCGACCTGCCCGAGATGGTGGTCGAGGAGTGTGACTGCCCGTGATGTACATAGCCCCCCGACCTCCACGCTTACGCCAGATTTATCCATTTATATTTGTTCCGCGAAAGACTATAATATCCTAGCCTCCGCGTGTGTTTGGACGTTTGCCCGCTGCGGGGTCGCGCCGCACCGCGCCGCGTCTGCCGCGATCGCGCGACGTCGCAGCCGCCGCGCCGCGCGTGCGGAGGCGCCCTAATAAT
Source organism: Glaucopsyche alexis (assembly GCA_905404095.1). Taxonomy (NCBI): domain Eukaryota; kingdom Metazoa; phylum Arthropoda; class Insecta; order Lepidoptera; family Lycaenidae; genus Glaucopsyche; species Glaucopsyche alexis. Next base: position 3,980,512 of record FR990060.1, read on the forward strand.
TTAATACGCCGTTTTCTTTCACCCCATTCGGTGATCGCTTGTAATTATTGTAAACTGTATTATAATAATTATTATAATTATAATAAATAATAAATCAACTTTTTCATAATTATTACTAAATATTTTATTTACCCTATTAAATAGATACATAATTAGGTATACTCATTTAGAATTCCAAGTTCATTGTAAAGAGTATAAAGAGTATGAGACTTACATTTTACGTGGTTTACGTGGTAGAGCCATGCTTCGGCACGAATGGGCCGGCTCGACCGGAGAAATACCACGGGCTCACAGAAAACCGGCGTGAAACAGCGTTTTTGCGCTGTGTTTCGCCGAGTGAGTGAGTTTACCGGAGGCCCAATCCCCTACCCTATTCCCTTCCCTACCCTCCCCTATTATCCTATTCCCTCTTAAAAGGCCGGCAACGCACTTGCAGCTCTTCTGATGCTGCGAGTGTCCATGGGCGACGGAAGTTGCTTTCCATCAGGTGACCCGTTTGCTCGTTTGCTCCCTTATTTCATAAAAAAAAAAAAACCTACTATCAAACAAGTTACCGTTCGACCAGGCATAAGATGAACATCGTTTGACAGCGCCGCTGTTGAAATTTTAATCGAGCGCACGCACACGTACTCACTTGTAAATAGTAATACCGCGCCTGCTGTCGTTGCGGTCACTTCCTTTATATTTGTTGTATGACTTGTTTGAAAATGTTTAAATATTTTCAATCGTCCTATCATATCGCAAAGAAAATGTTTACAAACTGGTCGAGCAGGAACTTTTTCGATATTGTACCTTCATCATTATAACTAGAATATGAGAGGCGTGTATACTGCGTTTCAAATGAGAATAGGAACGTCAATGACCTTTTTCTGTTAAATATCACTTGAAAAGTGCAATTTGCAGAAAAACGTATGTGCATATAAGTATAGTCTTGCATCGAATTTAAAAGAAGTCGTTAAATAGTAATAAATTATCTAAACATAAATTTAACTATTACAGTCTAAATTCGAAACAATATGGCGCCGACTCGACCCTATTCTCATTTGAATCGCACTATAACAAGTTGCAACCCAGGATTGCCCAGAATTGGTCTTGAATCTTGATGCAACCCTCCGCACAAGGCAGGTTGTTTAACGAAAGTATCTGCCACTAGTATAGGAAGTAAGAATCATTAATTTAGAAAAGACTAGCCACTAGCCCACGGCTCCGCCAGCGTAAATACAGTGTCTCTCGGGAACACTATTTTTTCGGAATAAAAAGTAGCCTATGTTTTAATTCAGAGCCTAAACTACTTAGATACCCAATTTCTTCAAAATCCGTTCAGTAGTTTTTGCGTGAAAGAGGAAAAAACATCCGTACATCTATCCATCCATACATCCTCACAAACTTTCACATTTATAATATTAGTAGGATTAATCCAAATTAAATAGGTACTTATGTAAAACATTAATGTTCACATCTTGAGAGCTAGGCTGTTGTCGGTGGAGTAATCGTCATAATTCTCGGTCCTGGGCCTTTAGTCAAGATGCATTAATGACCCTTCGACGGTGTTGTTGTTCGAAATCAAAAATGTATGGGATTTGACTGAAGTCATCGCTAAGTGACATGCCTTGCGATGCAATATATCAAATCACATACATTTTGTTTTCGAACTTCGCCGTCGTTTATTACTAACTAGCTGATGCCCGCAACTTCGTTTGCGCAGAACTAACGGAAGCGGAACCCAATTTTTTTAAACGGAACCCTGAAATAAAAGTAGCCTATGTTAGACCTTATAACATAAGCTATCTGCCAGTGAAAGTCCCGTGAAAATTGGTCTGGCCGTTTCAGAGATTAGCCGGAACAAACAGACAGACAGACCGACAGTCACACAGACAGACGGACAGACAAAATTTTTAAAAATTGGTATTTTATTGTAAGTACCGAATATACTTTCAGATTCAATATGTGAAAAGCTATTAATTTGAAGTCACAAACAGACACTTCAATTTTATTTATCTGTATAGATGTATAGATGTATAGATAAACGCTGTATAAGATTTGATTTGATTTTTACTGTGTTTTGTCTTCTTCTATCGAATTAAAAATGTCACTTGTGTGACGGCCGACGGGAACAAAACACTATTCAAAGCTTATATTATAGCGTTTATTAGTAAGGGAGATAGGGACGTAACAGACGCCGAAGATACTATAATATTTTATCTTAAGATGCCTGTTTCATACGTACGTAATATAAAAATATATAGTATCTTAGGCTGGGGCTATACTATCCGGAATCCGGCAGGCCGGGGAAAACTGAGAGCATTGAAAAAAAGAATTCTGCGCTAATACAATAGAGCTGAAGATTGAACACACAAGTGTCGAGTCAAATTACGATCTTTTTCAGTGCTCTGAATTTTCCGCGGCCTTACAGATTCCGAATAATTTAGTCCCAGCCTAAGCCGTCTATAATAGTTCATATAAATTGTATAGCAAGCGCTTCCGTGGTGTAGTGGTTAGAGCATTGGCTCTTGACTCGGAGGTCGTGGGTTCGATTCCCCCATTGGAACAACAAAAAAAAGTTTGGTTAGGATCCTGATTGTATGACAAGAAAGATGATCTATGCGTCGGATGGGCATGTAAAAAGTCGGACCTGCGCCTGATCTCTCGTCAGTCGTAATCGGTTATCCGTCCCACAGGATTATGGCAGTAAAGGAAGAGAGAGGCTATTGTATACTGCGCACACACTTGGGCACTATAAAATCCTACGTAACCGGCCTGGTTTCAATGGAAACGGCCACCGTCACCGAGATCGGTGTGGGAGTTTTATTATTATAGCAAGCGATTTTATCTTAACATAAAATATCGTCGTCTGTGAAACCCTTCAGTTGACATTGAATTATTCTAAGCTCGATCACAATTTCTACATATTCAGAACTAGAACAGTTTACTTCTTTTAAGTAAAATCTTAAATTTGATAACCCCTAGGCCTTAAGACAAAATAACGACTTGAAAATTTTTGTGCCAAGTTTTTTAGTAGATATGTATTATGAACCGCTTTGGTTGCCAAAGATCACAATTTATTTCTAAAACAACTATAAAATTATAAGTAAGATGTATCAGTTTGTCGTTCACTGATGTATATTAGTTTCATAATAGAAGCTTTTTTTATTAGGAAGAAGTTTCTAGAAAGAAATGATATCGCTCTATGTAGCGTTAACGGTGTTCTTGGCGGAGAGCGGAACGCTAGCTATAAATATTATTAATTAATTTTATCTTAAATAACTTCAATTTTTATAAAACAACTAGCTGTCATGACACACGTTGTTCTTACGTAAATATGAACTGGAATGAAGAAATGACTACACCTACAATGCAACCTACGACCTAGTCCTACTCCTAAAGCCTACATCTTTACCAATATTTTTAACTGTTTAATTCCAAGACCAAAATTAGCCAAATCGGTCCAGCCGTTCTCGAGTTTTGAGTCCCTCGGCGACGGGATAAAAAATATCCTTCTCCAGGTTGTAAGATAACTCCCCAGCAATTGTCAGCCAAATCGGTTCAGCCGTTCTTGAGTTATAAATAGTGTAACTAATACTTTCTTGTATACGTATTACACGACACCTTATTCATCAAAATCGGACCAGTACTTTAGGCGCTACTGTGCAACAAACATACACACATACGTGTAACATAGACTGCCAAAATCATTATCCTTGTGGTTTCACCATAGTCGGGTAAAAAAGAAAAAATATATTTTTCAAAATTAAAGATCTCTTTAACAAAAAGCAAGATTCGAGGTGTTATGATAGAGGTATTTGTTTAAGTAGAAAACGGTTAGTATTAAAATTAACTATAACGATCTCTACAGGATCTCTATCTCAGGAATCAACCCAGTCTTTCCAATGCCTAGTGCTAGTAATTGGAAAGACTGGGACTATTATGATCCGGAATCTGGAAGGCTGAAGAAAATTCAGAGCATTGAAAATAGATCACTGTGCCCATACAATTAAATCGAACACACAAATGTCTATGTCGTATGACAGCTCGACACATCCATTTTCAACTCTATTGTAGGTATTAGCGCAAAGTTCTATTTTCTGTGCTCCGAATATTCCCAGAACCGTCGGATTCCGGTTCTTAATATTGTCTCCAGTCTAAGGAATGCTGAATTTAACAACGAATTCCAAACACATTATAGAAATCAAACCCAAGTTTCCGTACATCGGGCTACTAATGAGGGATTTATTTCTATTTGGCAATTCAGCTAGGTCCCAATACAACTTCGTCTAAATAAATGCTCGTCAAAAATCCACCATAATAGAGGCATATAACAATAATCTAGTATTCGTAACAAAAGCTTTACACTGTTTACCACAGGACAAGTTTAGTGTTGTGAATATCAATTGAACATTCAACTTATTCCGTTAGAAATGTTTACATGTTGGTACAGTCAATTCAAGTGCATTATCATATTTTTCACATGAATTTTCCCAAACTATGCTTGGACAGAAATCCTGAGTATAGTTGTCCTGAACACAACGTATATATTGGTTTCGATTCCTGCATTGGAACAACAAAAACATGTTGTTTCCAAGTTTGGTTAGGACAATGCAGGCTGATCACCTGATTGTCTGATAAGAAAGATGATCCATGCGTCGGATGGGCATGTAAAAAGTCGGACCTGCGCTTGATCTCTCGTCTGTCGTGTCGGTCATCCGTCCCACTGGATTATGAGAGTAAAGGAAGAGAAAGTGCTCTTGTATACTGCGCACACACTTGAGCACGATAAAATTACTCCTGCGTAACTGGCCTGGTTTCAATGAAACCGGCCATCGGTACCGAAAATCGGTAGGGAGTTATTATTATTATATGTATTATGTTACATTTAACAGTATTAAGTTAGTCAATATAAAGTACCATTTTAAGTGAATTTATTAGGAATCAATCTTGCAATTTAAACTAACTTTGCGTGTGTATCTCGGACTAGTAGAGGAAGTTTTGATTATGTAGAGTCAAATGTAAGCTAAGTAATATTTTGGCTCTAAGCCTATCTCGGTTCGAATTATACGTCTCGGAAACGGTATGATTTCGTCAAGTTAAATATTAGTGCCGTTGCACACGTCCCGGTTATCGGGTAGCCGGTGCCGGGTAGCCGGTCGCGAAGTGTATGGCCATGTACACCGGTACGTGTGAAAGCTATCGAACATGGCCATATACTTCGCGACCGACGACCCGGCACCGTCTACCTACCCGGCACCGACTACCTACCCGGCACCGACTACCTACCCGGCACCGACTACCTACCCGGCACCGACTACCTACCCGGCACCGACTACCTACCCGGCACCGACTACCCGGCAACCGGGACGTGTGCAACAGCACTCCGGCTTACCGTCTGAACGGTTAGTGCTAGAAAAATGAAACTTTGCATGTATAGGTGTGTTTACCACGTCGACAAAGTGCTAAAATAAATTCACGAAAAATGTTTTATAAGCCACACGTAAAGTGGGGATGTTTTTTTTCTCGCGTCTACATACAGTTATCCGTTTGCGAGAAATTCAAATTGAAACGCATTTCTTGTTAAAATAAGCATCCCCCCGCCCTCTACTACCAACTACTAAAAAACACCACTAAACTACTAAACGACTGGCTTAAAAAATCGGAAAAAAGACATAATAGTAGTCAATGAAATGATTTTTAAAGGAAAACCATAACGGTGAGTTATAGATACTTAACTTGGAAAACTTAGTTAAAAAATAACGAAATAATAAATAAATATGTCTAAAATATTAGTGTAATGATACATACGCGACTATTCGCACTTGGCTGATTTTATTTTACGTGTATTGTTCAGATTTTTCAGTCAATTGTTTTTTTTTTTTGAAAACAAAATAGAAAGATACTGATAAAGGTATTTTTATGCTGACTGTACTGCAATACAAACTCCACGCTCAGCTTCTCGAACGTTCGATGACAATAGGCGAGGCGCCGGCTTGTCGCGCGGGTATTCGGGTGCGTGCGATCAATGACTCCGCAGACGCCGCGACGCCGGCAGCCTCCCGGACTAGGGATGTAGCTGGCAACTTGTGTTCAGATTCCATGTTGCTCTTTCACATAATTTATCGCGTTATTAGTTTCTTTACCTTTAATACTTGACACTGGCAATACTTTCACGCTAGTCGCCATTAAAAAAAAAAGCGTGTGTTCGGAATTTAAAAAATGACTGTATGGTAAAAAGTTGCTTCCAAAAAAAAATGGAGGGAAATCGTTGAAAGAATATTGAGTTTAAAATATTTTCTAAAATTGCATAGTCACATAATATTGAATTAATATTACTCCTATGTAGAGCTGGCCGCACGATAAACCCTATAATATAAAAATGTGCGTAAACAATAATTATTATTATTATTTAGCATGTTGATACGCAACTTCTGGAAATTATTATAAAAGTACGCATTTATTACGTGGAAGAGCACTGCTTCGGCACGAATGGGCTGGCTCTACCACATAATGGCCGTGGCCGTGATATAAATCACGGCCACACAGAAAACAGACGTGAAACGAAAAAACACAAAAAGGGGGTATGGTTTTTTGAAAATATCTCGAAACTATTAAAGAAGTTTTTAGGAAATTTCCTCCTCTTTAAAGATTTTTTTCAAAATTCGGATATACTTAATAGTTTCCAAGATATTCTCAAAAAACCATAGACCCTTTTTGTTTTTTACTAAATTGATTTTAACCTTTGCAATTTTTTCGAGCCCCTCGTGAAATTTTTCCAAAAGTTTCTAGAGGTCATTCCGAATCGAATGAGCCCAGGGGTCATCATTTTCGGTTCCCTTAGACAGAAATTTACTGAAATAGATCTTGTGAATCAGACTATAAGTGACGTGTGATGCGATGTCAAATCCCTCTTTTTAAAATGAAATGTATGGGCAAATCCAAATCCCATACATATTATTTTCAAACTTCATCGTTAAAATTATCGAATGCATCTTGAACTCTTGACTAAAGGCCCCGGTCCCTTTAAAAAAAAAACATCCCCACATTTTGCCAGTAACATACCTCACTGGCACCGCCCCGGCGCCCGTCGGCCTGTCTGCCGTGAGCCGTCTACAACAAACAATCAGCGCGAGATAATGCCGGCAACACACCGCAACACCCCGCCACACTCGCAACATCCCACCACACGCGCCAACACGCCGCAACACCTCGCCACAACACCCCACCACACGCGTCAACACCCCACCACACGCGCGACACGCCAACCTTTCCTAATAACATTATTGTGATCGGTTTGATTAAAACCTGACATTTCATTTTTATAATTTATACGTATCCGCAATCAGACATCAAGAACGTAGTTGTACTGTACTTTTGTTTTAACTAACTTAGTTAAAAGTAATAACCTAACCAAGAGCATGTCAGGACATGTCTAAGGAGGGTTCCGTAACTATAAACGCGTAATATGCTTATTTTTTAATTACTCTATAAGTTACTGTCCGATTTGGTTCACAATAATTTTCCTAAAGAGTTTTTAGCATGATATATCAGCATGGAAATTTGCAAGTTTCTATCTCTTATAGCTTAAAAATCCAAGCCCCCCCCCCCTCCAAGCATTTACAAACTACTTTGGAGGCCAATTACTCGAAAATTGTCAACTTTATAAAAAAGTAACCTTGCCTTTATTTTAAAAAACCTATTCTACGATATCCCACATGATGGGGTAGAGTGAAAAAATATTTTTCATCCCCACTTCACATGTATGGAGAGATGGTAAAATATAAAATTATTATTTTTTTATGATCCCTAAACTATTATATATACACAATCTATAACTGCACCACATTTCACCCTAAAAGCTGGTAACGCAGTTGTCCCTGCTAAAATTAACCTTCAGGCTTCAACACGCGTCAACACGTCCAACACCCTACGTTGCGTCGCGACAGAAGATGCCATGGGATGCGACGCATTAATATGATTGGTTTTTGTTATTGCCCGTCTATTTGTGTTTTATCGTTTATCTAGTAAACACTTGGGCATAAATGTTTATGACTATTTCAATGGTAGAGCCTTGGTGCACTTTGTATTTAATTATTTACTTTGTAATTTAGTACTTAGGTATATTTTTTATTAAAAAATCCATTTGGAAACGATTGTTAGGATATAACTGATTGAGTGTACTGTTGGTTCTTGGCGGAAATTCATGTTCGATTTACTCATTCTTTGGTGACCTGAGGTTGAGTTAATCGAAACCGGTCGTGTTTATTATATAAAATATAAATTATTGTAAAAATCTAAATGAAGTGGAAAAGTGTGTATAAAAAAGTTTATGTGATATTGTTATGAACAGGTAGATTAATTATTTTTAAACAAAAAAATTAAACTCAATCTTCTTAATTTTGAAATCGGTACCAGCCCATACAATATTTTATAGAACTTACGTTCATATTTGCTGGTACCGACTTCAAAATTAATAAGATTGAGTAGAGATATAGTAAAATTTTTAGCCGAATTTGAAAGGGGAATTATTTAGAGATTAAGTTTTATTTCATACTTTTTTGTGTATTTTTACTTTGGAAGTCGGTTTAATTTTTTTGTTTAAAAATAATAATTTCACCCTTTTTAGAGATATATTTTCTTAAGTTATTATTAATACGTCTTAAGAACGTCTAAACTAAACGATCGAATGTATAATTGAATACGCGCCAAGCTTCCATAAGGTATTGCTATTAAGATGATGATGATGATGATTACTGTAAGTTATAAAGTGGCATATGCTTGCAGTTCATTAAACAATGCCGAAATTTCCAAACGCATATCTTTAAAGACTGAGGAGTTCTATACAGTGCTTTTGGATCCAGGGTATACCTTGGTACAATATCTTATTTTTTGGTAGCATATGCTTGTGTTACTTCAGTAAAAGTCAAAATCACTATATGTGTGGATATATATTTCGAGGAGTTCTCTCGATTCCTCATGGATCGCATCATCAGGTTCCCACTTTAGTGACAAAAGGACCAATTTCGAACTAAACCCTTTACAACAACAAAAGAATTTTGCAAATAGGTCCATAAACGGCAGAGTAATGTTCAAAGATATCCGTGTTAGTGTAAAATACTACGAGAAATACCTTTTATATCATCATAATCTGATGATGTATGGTGTGATAGTGGTGATGATGATGATGATTACTCTAACTGACAGGGTGGTATATGCTTGCAGTTCTTTAAACAACGCCGAAATCCCCAAACATGTATCTATAAGGAGCCAGGAGTTCTGTTCTGTACTTTTGGATATACCTTGGAGCAAAATCTTACTTTTTGGTAGCATATACTTGAACTACTTCTGAAAAAGTCAAAATCACCATATGTGTCCATATAAATTTCGAGGAGTTCCCTCGATTCCTCATGGATCCCATCATCAGGTCACCACTTTGATATCAAAAGGACCAATTTGGGATTACACCCTATACATCACAGGAAAAATTTTGAAAATCGGTCCACAGGCGGCGGAGTAATCGTTGAACATACAAAAAAATTAAAAAAATATATATATATATACAGCCGAACGTATAACCGCCTCCTTTTTTGGGAAGTCGGTTAAAAAATAGGTAGAGTATGAAAACTGAGGATGGACTATATGGACGTAAACTTGTACATTAATTAGAAAAAAAACTCTATACAGGAAAATAGATGTGTTTGGCGGAAAAAAGCGCTTGACAAAAATTGCTAGCGCTGAGAAAAAAATCCGCAATTTTGCTTATTTACCGCATAGCGGGTGCTATTTTACTTACGAGCGCTTTTTCCCGCGAAACACAGCCTAATGTATTTGAATCAACTTGGTATCAACAATATCGAACACAAAATTGACCAATGACGCGTAAGCCGTGTTCACTACATGAATCAATTACAGTAAGCTAATTTGACATATCATGTAGGTACGCTTGATTTATTGACAAGGTCAGCTCACACCGAAACGAGACGCGGCGCTGCATTTTTTAAATAGCGATTCAAATTTTAATTTTATTCCTACCCCAGAAAATACACGGCTTAATTGCAACAGTTCAAATGACAAACTAAACCGCTCTACATATTTCTTTGCAATGAAACTCTTATCTTCTTACGAGTATGTACTCAATAAAGTTTAATTTTGAATCACTATATTAATGAAAACAGGACCAACTTGGGATAATACCCATTACATCAAAAAAAGAATTTTTGAAATCGGTCCACAGACGGCGGAATTATCGTTGAAAATAAAAAAAATATATACATATACAGCCGAATATATAATGCCTCCTTTTTTGAAAGTCGGTTAAAAATGACCCGCGGCGTCACATCGCGTCTGGATGTGAACTGACGCTCTATCTTAACACGAGAAGACTATAGCTACAGTTGTACCCATAGGTCTACTTATTCTAGACCTTCTAATTATGTTCAAGGCACTCAACCTCACACATACTATTTGTTCCTCCCACATAGTTTCTCAGCAGTTTATTATTCTATTATTATTTATACACACCACATACTCCACATAGCGTGCTAACTGCTAATAATAAACCATTCAAGTTTCTCTATGTAGAGCTAAGAGTATGTACACCTATTACCTACTGTCTGCATGTATGTGCTATTGTTTTTGGAAGGGCTAACAAAATAATATTTTTACGTGGTTTCATCGGACTTGACGTACGGTCACCTATACTGTTATTGTTACGACCTAAATTGTCACAGAAATGTAAACGACTTGTCTTTATCTATCTTACTAAAACTTCTTTATTATTTTAGTATTGACTTTTTATTACCCTGCTATTTATCTATTTGATTTATCTCTCCTGTCCTGCAGGGTTTCCTGGAAGCGCCGCCACCGTTGCCCACATTTAGGTTATATGTTAAGTCATTTAAGTAATTTGATTGTACGTACTTTAATGTGAGCAATAACGTGTTTATCTATCTATCTATCTATCTGAAAGAACTGAAAAAAAAACTATCTGGCACCCGCTACTTCGTTTGCGTAGAACTTACGGAAACGGAGCACTATTTTTTAACGAATCCCTAAAATAAAATAACCTGTGTTATACCCTATAACATCAGTTATCTATCAGTGTGTGAAAATCCGTCCAGCCATTTCAAATATTAGCCGGAACAAAAAAACAGAAATTATAAAAATTTATTTTTATGTAAGTACGGTGTACCTATCTAATTTCATGCGCATTCAGTGAAAAGCTGTTAATTTAAAATTACAAACAGACACTTCAGCTTTATTTACATGTATAAAAATTAAAAAATACCTTTTGGTGTGTCCACACAGTCTACAAGTCTGTCTAGTGTTTCTTTTTAAGTTAACTAAAACTGATAAAATATGAAAGTACGAAACATCAAAGTACATTGAAAGGTAAAGGCACAGACTAAGTAAAGGTCCATAATACGTATACCCACAACAGGGATTAAAGAATTAGATTCTAAATATGAAATATTTATAAACTGTCATAAAGAAAATTCGTGGATATTTTATCCACTAGTATTTGATCATATTTATTATGTGGTAAAATCGGTCAAAGGGACACTAGATAGACATTATTCTTTGAAGATTTGGCCAAAGAAGAGCATCCTAAAATAGAGCCTGTTTTATTCACATTTGTCACACAAGTAGATGGGGACCTAAATATGGAATACTAGCATTTTCTCGCGGCTGCGTCCGCGTACGCATAAATATAATATCCCACGGGAATGCTGTACTTTTGAGGATAAAAAATAGCCTTTAATCAGGAGCCTAAACAACTAATATACCAAATTTCATCGAAATCTGTTTAATCGAAAACAAACATCCATCCATCCATCCTCACAAATTTTCACATTCAAAATAGTTGTAGGATAACTTAATAAATAAATAATAAACTCCCCACACCGATTTCGGTGGTGGTGGCCGGTTTCATTGAAACCAGCCCAGTTACGCAGGAGTAGTTTTATAGTACACAAGAGCACTCTCTCTTCCTTTACTCTCATAATCCAGTGGGATGGATAACCGACACGACTGACGAGAGATCAGGCGCAGGTCCGACATTTTTACATGCCCATCCGACGCATGGATCATCTTGTCAGACAATCAGGTGATCAGCCTGCATTGTCCTAAGTCCTAACCAAACTTGGAAACAATATTTTTTGTGGTTCCAATGCGGGAATCGAACCCACGACCTCCGAGTCGAGAGCCAGTGCTCGATCCATTAGACAACGGAGGCTGTCTAGTAGTTATAGTAGGATAATAATGATAGGAGCTTCTTATCTAGTTCACACCAATAAAAATGTGTTTAAAGAAACGGCAAGTAGTTCAAAGTGCATATAATCCGTCTTGATCCCTAACATCACTGTATACAATTGGATTTGCCGTGTTTGTGCTAAGTGGAGTATTTCTCGCGACCTACAACTTATGACTTCATCACACGCAGCGAGTAAACGGGCAAATAATAATCACAGAATACAGAAATCATCCAGAAACCGTCAACGTGCTTGAAAGTAAAGCCGTTACGACTACTCCAAATTGGAGTGGTTATCCACACATAATATGTTGCCACAGAATAACGGAATATTTTACCCAACTTTTTTCAATTATTTTTTATTGAATAACTAATTTGTCGTAACATAACTCGATTTGTTTTGTAAGTGTAAAGAGTAAAGTAAAGTAAAGAGCGGGCGGGGCGGTGTTTCGCCTGGTTTTGGTTACAGTGCGCTGCGTACAAATGTGATCGAACACTCATTCTGGATGTTCTGTATTCTGTGATAATAATATGTAATAGCTTTCACACCGAATTCGGTGACGGTGGCCGGTTTCATTGAAACCAATTGGCTATGCATGAGTTATTTTATAGTGCCCAAATGTATGCGCTGTACAGAAGATCTCTCTCTTCTATTACACTCGAAACCCATTGGGACGGATGACCGACACGACTGGTGAGAGATCAGACACATGGACCGACTTTTTACATGCTTATCCGATGTATGGATCATCTTTAATAATAATAATAATAATAATAATAATAAGACATTTATTCAAAGACAGTTTGGACATTACACTACACAACTACATAACATTAAGATTAGGTAGTAATTAATTACAGAGTTGCTAAGGCATAGATAGGTGGTGTAATGCTCAAACCAATGAATAGGTGTCCACTCAGGTATATGACTGAGGAATGCCACAGTCCCTGATATTCTGTGGAACCTGTTGTCAGGCGTGAGACAGACCACTCAAGGCGACAGCGCAGTGATATACTTACATAACATTTTATAATACCTAAATAGCAATAATATAATATATTTTAATTGATGAAAATAAAATTATAACATGTGGTGCACCGCAAACATACAAGGTGCCGAGGTTGCCTACTGCAGTAGGCATCTAGTAAACAACGGGAGGCTGTAGGGGGCAGGGGGCAAAGTGCGGACGCACCGGCACAGCGTCACGCACTCCGCGCCGCGCGTGGGATCTCCGCGCCCGCGCCGGCCGCTGCGCGCTTGTTATCACTGCGGCTAGCGCGGAGCACCACATTATGAAAATAATATGTATATATGTAAAAACTAAACGAGATAAATAATATACGATAAAACATGATATACTAACATTAAAAATATAGTTTGCTGTGAGATGGGAAAGATTATTCCGAATAATACAGGTGCGTGTTTATTAATATTATATACCTACTGTGTAATACTATATTATATAATTAAAAATTATGTTGATAATATATTTTAATATATTAAAAGAGTAAACCGTTAGTTTACGACGCATAAAAGGTGAAAATACTAATAAATACTTATACTTCTATAGTTTTAGTGTATTTTAAACACTGCGAAGGCGAGGCGGTTGAGAATTATTGCTTGCTGTCAGAATCCTGGCAGGCCTGCGTCTACGTCTGTGAGGCACATAGGAACCACCATGCTTCGGCTCGAGAAACAAAGGGTAAGTGATTTAAATTAATACTGAACATGTAACATTTGACACATCATACAAAATATTATAATATCATATAATTTATTAGTGTAAGTATATTAGGAAAACAGTGTATGTAAATTAAGTTGTAAGTGAGACAAAAATAAATAAATAAATAAATAATAAAAGTGGTGTTAAAAAATATATTATTTAATTTGAAAGCTGGTCTCGCAATAACAAGTTCTTGAGTTTGGTTTTAAAATTATTTATTGTTCGCAGAGCACGAAGAGGAGGTGGTAGAAGGTTATTCCAGATTTTGCTTGCCAGGTATCTGAAACTACCTCTGAATGCAGACGAGTGATGAAGCGGAGTTACCAGTAGATAAGCCGAACCTCTGGTGGTAACGGACAGCTGATTATCGCTAGCCCACTGTAGCTTATTATACAGGTAGGACGGGGTTTTGAAATTCACCACACCGAATAGTAGGGAAGCGAAATGTAACTGTTGGCGACTCTCCATCTTTAACCATTTCATATTATTAATATATGGCGTCACGTGGGCGCGCGGTGGTATGTTGCAACAATATCTTGCACACGCGTTTTGCACCTTTTGTACCAAATATTTAGAACGTGAGAGCAAACACGGTCCTATGACCGCGTCCGCATAATTTAAGTTAGATAGGACAAGAGATTCACAGAGGGTAGCACGTAGACCTTCTGAAATAAAATTTCTAATTCTATATAAAAGCTTTAACCGGTAGAAGCATCGACTTACGGTCTTCACTACATGCTTCTCGAACCTAAGCCCTTCGTCCATCAGGACGCCAAGATTCCTAGCTTCTGTCACCCTATTTGACAGACAATCGGCCTGCCTGCATTTACTTGCAACTCGGGCGTTTACTTGCTACATGTGATCAAGGTATTGCAGGTTGGAATGTATTGACGCAATCTGACGCATTTTCACCACAACTATGGCATTAATCTGTACCTAAGTGTACCTATATCTTACATAGGTACAAGATTTTGTAGCTTCGCAGTTCTGATCGTCAATTTCAGAAATGTACTTCAAACTCAGGTATTGTGTAGGCTGTAAATGGCATGCATAAGGTACACTGTCAATTTTGGGGATTTAGTGCAGGCTTTATCAGTAATTTTAAGAGCATGAAATTATCTTTAGATGCCAATGATTATTAAAAAAATCTCGTGTGCAGTTAACGCGTGATAGAAGTGAAACCTTCAAAAATATGTCTATCTCTTAAATGTTTCCTTCCTTAGATAAAATTTTTGTTGTTTTATATTTTTCTTGTCATATTTGGGTTGGGTTGAGTTTGGGTTACACCCTAAGTGCTAAAATTTTTGATTTTTTAACGCGTTATTTATTTATTTTTTTCTAAAATTTATTTAACTCTACAATCTGGATGTTGCCCGGGACTTCATGCGCGCATAAGGAAACCGTACATTTTACCTCGATAAAAAGTAGCCTATTCCTTCCCCGAGGTCTTCTTTATATGTGTGCCAAATTTCATCAAAATCGGCCCAATCGTTTCGGAGCCTATTCAATGCAAACAAAGAAAGAAACAAACAAATCTTTCCTCTTTATAATACTAGTATAGATTATTTATAAACTTTTTTTACCCGACTAGGGCAAATCCAAAGGGAAACAAACAAACGAAACAAACAAACACACAAACAAACAAATCTTTCCTCTTTATAATACTAGTATAGATTATTTATAAACTTTTTTTACCCGACTAGGGCAAATCCAAAGGGAAAGGTAATGATCTAGGCAGTCTATGTATGTTTGTTCCATCGTAGCGCCTAAACTACTGGGCCGATTTTAATAAAAAACGTGTCAATAGATGAGTACTTAATAATGGCCCGGGGTAACCCGTATAACCCAACTAAGTACCTATATAATTTAGGTACTTAGTCGGGTTATAGTTTTTTCATATTCATATTCATATTCATTTATTTATTTGCTTCAAAAATTTATTTTTTTTGCTTCAAAAAATTATTTATTTATTTATTTGCTTCAAAAAATTATTTATTTGCTTTAAAATAAAACCGGCCAAGTGCGAGTCGGACTTGCGCACCGAGGGTTTCGTACAAACCTAGAGTGATTTTGTTACAACTTAAAAGTCTTATAGACCTGAGTTTTTAATATTAATTTCAATTTAATACCTCTACTTATAGTAGTAAGTTTAAAATTATTAAAAAAATTTTTACTATATGATGTAAATAAAAATTTACGGTTTTCGTAATTTTTCCTTTATCTGTGTTATAAAACGTTGCTTCGTGCCAAATTTCAAGATTCTGAGTTCACGGGAAGTACCCTGTAGGTTTTGAGTTTGCGAGTGTCAAAAATTGACGGCATTAACGGCTGTATCTTTTGATTGCGTTAGCTTAGAAGTTTGATTTTTTCACAGCTTAAAAAAACCATAGACTAAAGTATTTGATATAAATTCCAGCTTGATACCTCCACGCGTTCCTGAGAAAAAGGATCTTGACAGACACTAGGACGGACGACAAAGTGATCCTATAAGGGTTTCGTTTTTACCTTTCGAGGTACGGAACCCTAATAAATGTAATGAAAAGAAAAGTGAACGTAAAGTAAATATACAGCTACTTACTATGCCGAACAGAGTACACACATTATGATGTGACCTTAAAAGCCACCACCACCATCATTTAGAAAGTTAGTCTCATCTCTTTCTCGTCAATCGTCATACAGCCTTCTTGTACATATATTCTGTCTCTTTCTGAACAGGTTAGACACTTTAAGGTCTGCGCGTACGCAGATTTCCGTAAACATAGTGACAGATAGTTGTGTTTTTTATTTATTTACCAGTAATGGATAAGGATAGCAATAATGATGTGAGTAAACCTTTTTTAGTCTCTGAAATATGAACAAACTCAATACTTAATGAAGGTAGTTTAATTTTTACCCGACTACGGCGAAAAAAGAAGTGTAATGATTTTGGCAGTCTATGTATGTAAGTTGTATATATTTTTGTATGTATGTATGTATGTTTGTTCCACTGCACCGTAGCGCCTAAACTACTGGTCCGATTTTAGTAAATGAGGTGTCAATAGATTCGTAATAATAGCACGGGTAACATAGTCTATATAAGTTAGTCGGGTTATAGTTTTTCAAGAAAATTGTAGTTATTAATGTTTAAGGGTCGAGCCTAGTTCATATTCCTTAATTATTACGTACATCGATCTGGTTTCTAACTTCTAAATTAAAAATGTTTGAGCTAAGCTAATACAATGAAACTTTTTCATGTAAAGATAGGGCAGAGATACATTACTAGGGTTAAGGGGAGGGTTAGAAAAATATTGCTTTTCAGAAACTAATGAAGGGAAAGAAACCTCAGGGAAATCTGCCTAACGTCTTGTTTTATAATATTTCATAGTCAACTTTACAAAGTAATTAAAATAATATACATATTAGAGCTAATTGTCAATAGAATAGTATGTAATGGAATAGTAATAGCTCACGACAGTAGAAAGTTAATTCATTTTGTTTGTAATAATATTTAATGATGTTTTAAAGTTTAAGGCAGTGAGCGCACTTGCAACAAAATTGTCTCCTTACACCATTTGCATTCCGATATAATCGACTTTTGCTTTGCTCAACTTTTCCGCAAAACATGTCCGTATAAGAAAACAATCATGTTTCGCGGAAAAGTTAACTCTGTTTCGCGTGCTCTTAAGTTCATTATAGGAATGCAAATGGTGGACGTATGCATTTGGTTTATAAATTTCATTATCATTCATTGATGTACAAACTTCCTAAATAGTGTTAAGATAATGTTATGGTACGTCTACTTAAATAAATAGCCAAATAATAATGGCATGGGTTAATTACTAAGATTGTTCTCTACAGAGGAAAAAACAGTTTTCCCTTCCGAGCCTAGGGGTCTCTAAAAGGCTATGTGATATAATCGATAACATTTATAACTTATACACGTGTTTTATTTTTAGGAAACTACGAAAATAAATGAAGAAAATAATTCTGCGAACGGACGAAATAAACGGGACAGATTACTTGACACGATAAGGTTCGACAAGAATAAAAATATATTTCTATTAACATGTGTCATCGGGATATGTCTGGCGATCGCCCTGGAAATAATAAACGCACAAAACAGAAGGCACGTGCACAAAGAACAGACAGTGACTAGAAAGACCTACTGGGTGTATTCTGCCTACAACGACGTGGAGAACAAGAATGGGCTTCTAAAACACGTCCATCTAGTGTTGGATAGAGTCGGCTACGAGAAAGTGACGAATAAGGAACCCTGGAATCTGCTGTGGTCTCATGACTACCCGTTTAGAGTATTGTACACAGATTTACAAAGGTTAGGCCCCAATCAGAAGGTCAATCATTTTCCGGGCATGGGATTTATCACAAACAAAGTGGATCTAGCGACGACTGACTCCAAATATATTCCAAAAGCGTTTAAAATACCACAAAATAAGGAGGCATTTTTAAAGTACGCCGCTGTAAATAAAGATGCTCTGTTTTTGGAGAAGCACAACCAACATCGAGGTGTGTATTTAAAAAACGTGACCAACATAGATCTGACTAGTGGAGAGAGCTTCGTGCAGGAGTACGTGCAAAAACCGTTCCTTGTGGACGGGCATAAGTTCGATATTGGCGTGTACGTGGTGCTCACTTCGGTGAATCCTTTGAGAGCGTATTGGTATAAAGGCGATGTGCTGTTCAGGTAAGCCAACAGTCCTGATAAATTGCCAAATAGACTATTGATAAAGTTAGGTTTTGTGCTTGGGGCACACTAAGAAAAAATGCCATTTATACATACTGCGATTAACGTTGGTGTAACCACAACTATATTAGTGATACTTAATTCCTTAAAAAGTATACTTACTTAGGTTGAAATTATTGAAACCACGATATACCTATATTTGTAACAATCAACGTCTTTTCACTTAAGTATGGCCTCAGTATTTTAATTTGAACCCTACTTTGTTCCTACGACCTATATCAAAGTGGTCGGTTTCTTGCCACAAGAGGTATTATAATTTAAATAGCGTTTGTTACCCCATGACATAGATATCTATGTCTAGATATTATTCTGATGAGACTGAAAAGGCATGAACTTTAAATTAATAAGTATCGTTCGTTGGTTTCGTTGCGGGTTTTTTCCGAACTTTCGCTTCTGCAAAATTATCTTTGACCAATGATCTACTCTGGCTGTTTTTCCACTTACCGGCCCGGGACCGCGCCGGTCCGGTGCCTGCACCGTCAACCACCCGTCAACCGCTCGGCTGCTGGAGGAGCAAAAAAGTATGAATAACATAATATAAGGTTATTAAAAATCAATGACGGATATTTTGGGCATATAATTTACTAATTATATCAACTCAAAAAATAATTAAAAATTTTAAAAATATACTAATTAAAATTATATTATACGCACTTTACGGCGCTGAGGTCATTGATATCACAGAATCAAAGTCAGGGAAAAATGTGGGATTTACACGGGTGACTAAAGATGCACGATTTTAGCCGCAAGCCCCAACTAGAGGAAGACTTTGCCTAAATAATATCAATACAAACAGTATGTAATGCGTAATGTAATTTTATCATGACTTTTTTTCGATTTTTTTATTTATTTGTCAGTCTAAACATCTTGATATATGGCAGTAGATCATATGCCCAAAATATCGATAATTAATTTTGAATAACCTTAAACAGGTATGGCATATTTTTTCACTTACCGGCCCGGCAACCCGCCGGCCCGGGGTCGGACCGGTGCCGGACCGGTGCCGGGCCAGTAAGTGGAAAAACAGCCAATTCACTACGTCTACGTCTGTAATAATTTATTAATTGAGTACAACCCATGTACAAGCAATTGTTATTTGTAATTATCCTTACAGATAAACTCAAACAATTGTTATTTGTAATTATTACAGATATTGTCCGGCGAAGTATTATCCGTTTGACCCAAACAATCTGGACAAGTACGTGGTAGGGGACGATTACTTGCCAACGTGGGAGGTGCCTTCCCTGGCACATCCGTACACCGCGCTGGGATTCAGCATGAAGGAGACCTTTGACCATTATGCTACTTCGAAGGTACGTAAGGTCTTAGGATCAAATCACACCGAAATGACGATACGAGACAGCGCTGCATTTTTAAGATAGCTATTCAAAATTATTATTTACCAGTTTAGCGCAAATGTTAATTTCAAATCCGTGTCTCTGCTAACCGAAGATTTCAAAACTAAAGATAGGCTATGACATACATTTGACCGAACAAATTTTCATACAAGAAAAAGTTACGCCATCTTGTTATCACCAGACCTCAAATGTCAAAATGGCCTCAAACAACTATAAAACTGGGCTATTTAAGTGCGGACAGTTTTTGCCTCAAAATGCCTCATCTATAATATACATCTGTGCTGCTAACCATCACTTTCCTCGACTGCACCGACATAAATTAGCAATGAACACATTTGAACCCCATGTCAGTGTACAATAGGATTAGCGATATATCCGGTGCGCGTGGTGTTGTGGCGATTTCACGCTGCACTGCCCAGAGCCCCAGACACACGAGCCCGAAGCAGTACAGGGCTAATACTTGCTAATTACCTGTAATGAGTACGAAGTATTGTTTAGTTAAACGTATATTATAGGATCTTAAAGATTAATACGCGAAGCGAAAACTCGCTGCGAAAATTTGTTACTTCTTTTTTACGAAAATTATTATGTAAATCGGGAAGTATGAAATATGGCAAATAATGATTAGAAATACATACAGTAACTACAAATAAAGTTGCACGCACTACTCCAGATTCTTTCTTGCATTACTTACACAATATAAAAAAATATCACATATCTAAGAGGCAAAAGAACTCTAATAAAAGTGAAACTTAAAATTTAAAATATGTGATTCCGACCAATAAGCAACGTCTAGTACAGTACTTATAAATAAAGGAGTAAGAAAAGCTGACTTTTTTTAGAATACTATATAAGCCATTGCTTATTAGCCGTTCCCGCATACCATTCTAAGGTGTATCGTACAGAATAAAGTAGATTTACCTATTCAGAAAAACGTAGCGTAGAGCTTTGTTGTGTGGTAAACTTGCGTTTTGTAAGGCGAATCAGCTGAGTGAGGTCAATGGCTAACCGCACACGTGCAATATTATTGACAATGGCTAGCCGCATACGTGCAATAATAATGTCAATAATGCTCACATTGACAATAATATTCCTCGTGTGCGGGCCATATTGCCGTATTGTTCAATATGTATAATTGAAAAATTTCCGGAAATTCTGAAATACGCCGACAATATCGGGTTATTGCCAATAATTATTGTGTGTGTGCGGGCCATATTGCAATATTTCAGCTGTGCAGGAGTAACGACACGTAAACCATCTTGTTATAATGAACGTCATAGTATAATCTGTAGAGTGAACGTTAAAATTAAATCATGGAGGACGAAGAAAATATTGATACTTACCATTAATATAAATATTAATCATAATGATTGAAAAGAATATTTAAAATAATTTATTCGCGTATGGGAAACGTGTCCCGAATCATGGAATACTTCCTCAAATGCATATTGGGACAAGGTAAAAAAGAACCTTGCGCTTGATAAATTACTAGAAAAGAGATGTTCAAGAAATGTATGAGGCCTGGGCCAGCCCTATGTACAGTATATGTAAATATAGCTACGTAATATAGTAACAGTTTCCTATTCTTTATTTTGTTTAATTTCACTTCGTTTCCATGTACATTTAAATTAACTTCGTCAAGGAGAGCAACACAAAGTAAAATAAAACATGGCGGATCAGATCAGAAATAACTAAAGAATGTCATTTTGTCAATGGCATGACTTTTGACAAAGAAAGACGTATGACAATCAAGACGACGTCTCTTCGTGAAACTGTCCACTACGTCAAAAGTCAAGTCAAAACAACTGTCATGGCCGCCTTAAAAATAGTGTTCTCGCAATAAAAAACTCTTCAAATAATCATTTTTGTACGCATGTACCCTTCTTCAAATTAATTTTTTCGTATTTTTATGATATTCCCATATTTTTTTCCTATTTACCTATGTAGTGTACATAGAACTGGCCCAAAATCAAACATCTCTTTTACAAACAAATCAAACCATCGAGCATAAACGAAGGTGTAAAAAAGAAGTTGACATAAAGCGGTTCTTTTAATCATCCAGCCTATAGCCCATCGCTTTTTCTAGTTTCCTTTTTAGGGTTCCATAATACTTAAGGAACCCTTATAGTTTCGCTCTGTCCGTCTGTCTGTCTGTCTGTCTGTCTGTCTGTCTGTCTGTCTGTCCGCGCCTCTAGCTCCTGTAATTATGAATATAAATTTATGAAATTTGGTGCAGTTATAGATTGTGTATAGATCACGGTTTCGGGATCATAAAAAATAATTATTTTATATTTTAGGAGTAGCTCTCCATACATGTGAAGTGGGGATGAAAAATATTTTTTCACTCTACCCCATCGTGTGGGGTATCGTAGAATAGGTCTTTTAAAATAAAGGCATGGTTTCATACGTTACTTTTTTATAAAGTTGACCATTTTCGAGTAATCGGCCTCCAAAGTAGTTTGTAAGTTGGTCCCCCCCCTAGCATTTTTAAACTATAGGAGATAGAAACTTACAAATTTCCATGCTGATAGATCATGCTAAAAACTCTTTAGGAAAACTATTTTGAACGAAATCGCATCATAATTTCTATTTCTAGAGCAATTATAGAAAAACAAATTAACATATTAAGGCAAATCAGAATAATTATACATCATGTGAAATTATAGTAGTTTCAAAACTGGTTGCAAAATTAAAAAAAAACTGAAATTAACAATTAATAAAAATAACTTAAATTAATAATAAATAAAACATGCTGTCGGGTTTGAACCTACATCCTAGGACAAACACTATGATTAACTGAGCTACAGTAATTATAGTGATTATTGCGAATTTACGTTTCTTTACCAGAATTAGAGCGTAAGTTTTGAAACACGTAAAATTTTAATTAATAATTAATTTTACGAATATGTGCCTCTTTTACCAATTATTACAATAATTTAATAACACTAAAAACACATGAATATAATTATGTTATCAATTACCATAATATTATTGTTTTTTATTATAATTTAATACCTACCTTTAATATTAAAAGCTTCAATTTGCTAGTAACTTGACGAAAACTAGGTATATCATATATGGCGCTAGTCTCCTGTTTAAATCGTGGATTGTTTTTGAAAAATAATACTAGATGTCGCTGTGTTATTGGATTTAAATTCTGTATCACGCTATCGAAAACCTCGCTGATATGTATAACCTCTCAGGTGTCGCGCTTTAAAATTTTTATAAGTATCTGGTTGTATTCTTCGTACCTACTTTGAGGTCTCGCTAGAGTGCGCTAGAGTAAATATTTTCTTTGATTGTGATAGGCGGTATCGTAATAGACTAAAATAATATGCTCAAATGTTATGTGATTAGCGAAATGCGAATATTAAATAGAAATCGAATAAAACTTATTCTTAAAGAACATCTGGTTACTATTCACTTATATATATTTTGATTATTAATCAACATTCAACATTTACGGAACCCTCCTTAGACATGTCCTGACATGCTCTTGGTTAGGTTAGGTTATTTTCTAATATGCTAACAACTGCAATACATAACATTTCGCAGCATTATTAGTTAGATTTATTATTAAGAACTTCTGCTCAGTTAGAGGGTTCGCACTAGACCGCTTAAATTAAAAAAAAAAATATTGTCAATAACATTGATAAGTATGCGGGGACCTTTTATTGACGAAGAAATTGACAAATCTATTGCATCAATAATATTGCACGTGTGCGGCTAGCCAATGACAAAATCAACACATACAGAAAAAAACAGCACAATATGGCCCGCACATAGGGAATATTATTGTCAATATGAGCATTCTTGTCAATATAAGCATTATTGTCAATATGAATATTATTTTCAATAATATTGAACGTGTGCGGCTAGCCATTGGCCTCGGCGGTGGAGATTAATTACTAGATATAAAGAAATAGGTTCGGTAAAATCCATTACGGATATTTTGGGCATATGATCTACTGCTTATGTATAGGCGTTGAGTCAGAAAAATATTTGTCATACTCGAAAAAAAATCTTCATTTATATGGGCGAGTTTGCGTTGAGCGGAGATTGTCCCACGAGATGATTTTTTACCCGACTGCGCGACGCAAAGGAGTGGTAATGTGTTTATCAGCCTATGTATGTATGTATGTATGTATGTATGTATGTATGTATGTATGTATGTATGTTCCTTTGAAGCATTATACAGACCAAACGCCTGGGCCGATTTTTATGTTTCGCATGTCAATAGATTCCTCTTAGTCCGGCGAGTGTCACTAAAGACATGACGTTAGTGAAAATTCAGTATGGCGACTACTGGACGCCATATTGTGAAAATGAAAAACATGAAAGTCAACAAACTATGTCAAGTGGGGTATCGTTGAATAGGTATTTAAAAATCATTTTTAGTTTTCTCTCAACATTTTTCGATTCGACTGACCGTTTAGAATCTATATCGATTTAAAGTTGCATAATAACCATTCTCACAATAAGCCTATATGTTAGTGTTCGTATCATCGTATTTTTGCTTTAAATCGACCAAACGTGTCTTGGTTAAACTAAAAAATCTAAAATAAAATAAATAATAAATAAAATTAAAAAACCCGACTGCAAAAAAAAGACAGATACCTTAAAGCAACGCACTAAAAAGACGAAACAAGATTGAGAAAACCGACTACACTATGAGCTGAAAGCCTAGGTGAAATAATTGATGTTATGTTTGTTAGCAGGCGGGGCCCATATATTTTTGTACGATTTATAATTTGCGAATGGGTCCCGCCTACTACCAAACATAACGTCAATTATTTCACCTAGGCTTTCAGCTCATAGTGTAGTCTGTTTTCTCAATCTTGTTTCGGTCTTTTTAGTGCGTTGCTTTAAGGTATCTGTCTTTTTTTTTGCAGTCGGGTTTTTTAATTTTATTTATTATTTTTGCTTTGAGTATGACAATATTTTTTTGCGTAAACGTCTTTATAATAAGCAGGAGATCATATACCCAAAATATCCGTAATTTATTTTCCCAAACCTTATATATTATACCTATTACCTTATCGTGATACTATGATAACTTACGTATGTATGCGCGGGGCAAATATTTTATTTGAGGCACATTTTTGTTGAGTCAATGAACTTGAATTTGGAAGAGTCACACAAGTATTTTACATGTCAAAGTTTAATTCATGTGACGAGTACATTGACCTGTTGTTTCACTTTTCAGGGTAAGAACGTGACCAGAATGTGGGAGGAGGTTGAAGCGGCCATCACAGAAGTGCTTCTGAAAAAAGAACATCATGTAATACATGCGGTGAGTAATGAAACAACTGACAATTTTGTAAATTGTTCGAATCAAATTGCTAAGGTACAAATGATGTTATTCATTTTATTGAATATAGCTCCCTATACTGATGTCGGTTATTAAAATATACGTAATAAAAATATTATGTATGTAAATGACACTCATTGTTTATACAATAACCTAACCTAACCTAACCAAGAGCATGTCAGGACATGTCTAAGGAGGGTTCCGTAACTATAAACGCGTTTTTTTAATTACTCCAAAAGTTACTGTCCGATTTGGTTCACAATAATTTTCCTAAAGAGTGTTTAACATGATCTATCAGCATGGAAATTTGCAAGTTTCTATCTCCTATAGTTTAAAAATGCTAGGAGGGGGGACCAACTTACAAACTACTTTGGAGGCCGATTACTCGAAAATGGTCAACTTTATATAAAAGTAACGTATCAACTTTGCCTTTATTTTAACTTTGCCTTAAGTTCCTTAAGTATTACGGAACCCTAAAAATGCTAGTAGGTATGAGTGAGGTAGTGTGTGTTGCTGATATTTTTATTGCTTTCATGTATTTCTATCATAGATGTATTATATTAAAAAGAGATTTCTATGCATTATTTAAAGAAATTTAAACTTTTCGTACGCTTTCCTCGGCATAAACTTTAATTGTGCCAAATTTCACTCTAATTCGCACGCACAATTCTCGTAAAACTTTACCTGAAATGTTTGCTTCACGTGTTAATACTCGTAATTATAATGATAATAGGCTTAGATAATAGGTAATAAAGGAATAATAGGGCTAAGGTTAAACATGACATTGAATAAGGGCAAGGTTAAGGAACGGGGCCAAACACGTGCAGAGCCTACTGAATATGCAAGGGACGTCCCTGCAAACGCGGATCCAAAATATTGACATCACCCCGCGGATGTGGGGACGGTGGAGTATCGAATACACGCACTTTAAAGCGAGTTCCGCGAATGGGGACTTGTACTTGGGAATTAGAAACAAGAATATCAATCTATCTGCAATTTTTTATAATCTTGCTAATACCATGGATCAATAATTAATTATAACTAGATGTACTCGCGACTTCGTGCGCGCAATTTTTAATTTCGCAAAAGCCGTACATTTTTCTATGATAAAAAGTAGCCTATGTCCTTCCTCGTGGTCTACTCTACATCTTTTTTTTTCCGGGGGGGAAAATGCTTTACGCATACCACCCAGGCGCAGGGGGCACCCAAGTGGTGATGTGGGACTCATGGTATACCCACTAAACCCCCCCCCCCCATCTTCCTCCTCACCGCCCTCTGACGGGGCCACGGGAACGATACACACATCCGCGACCCCGCTGGCGGCAGCCGCCTACAAGCGGCTCCATCTTGAAAGCCCGAAGGCCCTCAACGATGGGCGCACCAGATGGTATGAGGTGCGCTTCCTCCTCGGCCTCCACCAGTACTGTAGCAGACTCCCCCTGAGTCTGCTACTAGGAGGCCATGGGTACCAGATAAACTGGTACCCGGTGGCAGATCAGGTCTGTGGTTCTGCCACCGACCACACCTCGGTCGCAGAGGATAGGGCAAGCGGCGCACCGCAATACCGACATGCCTCTTCCTCTGCGGCCCCACCAATGCCGTTTTGACGGAACGGCCCCGCCAGCTCGCAGGGGGTAGGGAGAGTGGCGTACCGTAATACCATCACGCCTCTCCCCCTGCGATCCCTCCACGGCCGCAGAAGATAGGGAGAACGGCGCACGGTAATACCGGCACTCCTCTTCTTCTGCGGTCCCACCTCCATGCGCGTCCTCTGCGGGCATGTTCAGCCCGCTGGGAGCGCCCTCCTCGGGCCAGCCGGCGGCAAACAGGCCGGCCCCGGTTGCCTCTTAGCTTCACCGTGGGTGACCAGTCCACGGTTACTAAGCCCCACCGCCACGACAAGGCGTGCAACCATCGGGGGGTGGTCTACTCTACATCTGTGCCAAATTTCATAAAATCGTCATTCATCGGTCTTTCTTTCTTTTTAATGCAAACCTATTCAATGCAAACAAACAAACAAACTTTTCCTCTTTATTATATTAGTATCTAAGATAATTATCCTAGTTGAACTTACGGCTTACCCATTATTATGAATACGAAAGTTTTCAAATTTTCTTTGCACTTGGACGCCTCAAAGTATGTGTGCGTAGTTTATGGTTTATAGTATATATAGTATTATAAATGTAAAAGTTTGTGAGGATGGATGGATGGATGGTTGTATGGATGGATAGATGGATGTTTGATCCTCTTCCACGCAAAAACATCTGAACGGATTTTGATGAAATTTATACCTATATGGTATGAACTTTGGTAGTAGTTTAGGCTCTGGATTAAAATATAGTTTTTGCCCCGGTTCAAAAAGGCGTAGACCCGGGGCTGATTTTAAATGGTAGCATAATAGTGTACTATTCTTTTTGTTTGCTAAGAAATTGAATTGAATCTGAACGGTGTAATTGTACGTAGCTCAGTAACCAGTTAGGTATACAAACTCTAACATTTCTTTTTGGTTTGAACATAGATGAGTCATTGGTCTCGGCTCTCGCTGGGTAGAGCGCCCAGCGAGACCAATGATTGACTATGGGTTTGAACAAAAAAACCTCACAGTAGTTTGGTAGCTTAATTCCTAATTCAAAATAATAAATTATTTCGTTTACAGCTAAAGAAATATCCATCTACCGACAACTTCTTCGAGATGATGCGCTTCGATCTGGTCGTGGACGAGGACCTGAGGGTCTACCTGCTGGAGGCCAACATGTCTCCTAACCTCAGTTCAGCCCACTACCCGGCCAACCAGCTGCTGTATGAGCAAGTTTTGTACAACTTGTACTCGATAACTGGGGTGTCTTCGCACGTGCAGCCTGGGAAATTGTGAGTATACCTAAGGCTGGTACTGTATGCTCCGGAATCCGGAATACCGGTGAAAATTTAAAGCACTGAAAATAGAGCTCTGTGTTTATACAATACAGTTGAAAATGGAAGTTTCGAGTGTCGAGCTGTCATATATGACATTGACATTTGACTCGACACATGTGTTCGATTTTCAACTAGATAATGGCTGTGTTCCGCGGATAAAGGCGCTTGTTAGCTCCTGCTAGCGCTAAAGAAAAAAACAGGTTATCGGCCAGGACACGTTTGCTAACTTCAATACCGCTTACATAATCCGCCATTTTGCTTATAGTATAACGCCAGCGGTCGCCATTTTGCTAGCGCTATTTTCCGCGGAAAACAGCCGTTGTTTCAGCGCAGATTTCTATTTTCTGTACTCTGAATTTTCACCGGCGTTCCGGATTTCGGAGCATATAGTCCCAGGCCCCAGCCTACGGGAGGTATTATATCTATCAAACATCTTTGTCCAATGTGCAGTCGAAGACACATCCGGTGTACAACTGTTCGACCTTATTACTCGGCAATAAGGTTCATAAGTGCTAGAGCGGATCTGCCGTCGACTGTACATAATTTGATCCAATAAATTGGCCGTACCTATAAACTATTCATCAAATGAACAATGACTAGGATACATATTATATAAACGAAAACATCTTTGATAGATCATAGATATATCACCAGTCACCAACTCACCACCCAATATGTAAACTTTAAAACGCTCTTGTGAGTTTCGGGAGCTGCGGTGTAAAGGTGTTTTTGTTAAACAACGTTTTAGTGACTCTACGGATTATGTGGGTATTTATAGGGTTACCGTGAGGCATAATAACTTAGCTGCTTAGGTATATTATTCCTGTGGCGCTTCCCTTCTTGTTTCCATCCCGCTTTGTTTGGAGAGGGAAACTGGAATACTTTCTACTTCTATCTTTCATCTGCTTTATTTCGTTCCGGGTCCTTAGACAGATTTAGCATGTCCCTCGGGTACCCCTGAGATTATATCAAAAGGGTTTTTTGTGGTTGGTTACTGCTGTCGATCCTGGCTACACAGGAGTTGTAGTGGTGGAAATAAATGTTTGTTTGAAAAAAATGTTTAAAAAAAGGCTTACCGTGAGTAGGTCTGAATGCTGGTTTGCTCTTTACATAATAGCTGCAGTTTGTTTAATACAGAACATAATAAATTGGAACTATAATATTTAGTAAGCCACCATGCCGGTGCAAGTACAGGAGTATAGCACAAAGGCGATCCCACTGCAGCACGGCGTCAGACAGGGAGACGTCATCTCTCCAAAACTGTTTTCCACTGCATTGTAGGATGCGTTCAAGCTCTACATCAATCACCTTCGATTTGCCGATGACATCATGGTTATAGCAGAAACTCTGGAGTCTGGAAGACCTTAACACTATGCTAGAAGACCTCTGTAGATTTTCACAACAGTATGAACATGGTTAAGGCAAAAATTATGTTTAATGCCCATGTTGTACCCACCCAAGTGACCGTTGGAAATTCTACGCTCAAAGTTGTTGACGACTATGTATACCTAAGGTTCTGTAAAATCAATTGCGGATATTTTGGGCATATGATCTGTTGCTGTAAAGACGTTTAAGCAGAAAAATAATTGTCATACTCGAAAAAAATATATTTATATGGGCGAGTTTGTGTTTTGAGGAGAGTCATGTATGGACATGAGATGATTTTGTACTTTGAGTATGACAATATTTTTTTTGCCTAAACGTCTTTACATAAGTAGTGGACTATTTGCCCGTAATTCGTATCCGTAGTTGATTTTCGGAGACATTATGATTATTTTAGTATAGGTATACCTGGGGGCTGGAGCACAAATTCCAGTTAGGTAGGTCCAACTTTGAAAAAGAGGTCAACCGTCGAATCTAGTTCTGCTGCAGTAGACGTCACCAGATTGAAACGACGATAATATTTAGATGTACGGTATGCTCAAATTACTGTACACACTTGTGTTTTCTTTGCATATCCTTTTATATTTTTATCAACTCAATGTTTATTCTTTAATATTGTAAGTTGTAATATTAAGCACACTTTGTTCCTTTATATTATGTTCTACGGAGTACCTATAACGCAGAGTGCGTGGGTGGTCCACAGTTTTAGGGCTCCCAGAATGCTATATGAGATTGCGATGCTATGTGACCTTTAGCGAGGCCCGGAATTCTTACCCTAATCGTGGAAAATATCCATTTTTGATTTGATTTCCAAAAGTATAACGACCCAAGAATGTTATTAAGTCACATACAAAGTATTCAATATTAGTTTAAAATTTTTAAAAACATAGTACGCAATAAGTGGGAAGTTAATGTTTGTAGTCAGTTCAAACCTAGCTATTTAAAATTAAACTTTATTCACTAGATAAAAAGATACACGTTTCATATGATCAGTTAACAGTCATACACGCACAATGCACATGCGTTGCCACTTTACATCCAAACTCTTAGGTACAATAAAACGTGTGTGTGCCTTCTCGTGTAACGAATAAAGTTCAATTTTGAATAGCTATCTTAAAACTGCATCGCCATGTCGCGTATCGTTTTGATTCGGTGTGAATTTACCCTAAACATCAAAATACAGAACATCCAGAATGAGTATTGGATCATGATTGGATCACATTTGTACGCAGCGCACCGTGTCCAAAACCATGGCGAAACACCGCCCGCCTTTACTCTTTACACTTACAAAACAAATCGCGTTATTATATTACGACAATTAGCTATTCAATTAATTGAAAAAAAGTTAGGTAAAATATTCCATTATTCTGTGGCATCATATTATGTGTGGGTGCGGTGTGCCATATGGTACTTACGGCTTACCTACTATCCTGCCTCTGCACTATGCAAAAGTCAATAGCACCTTTATACTACATACTACATATAATATACATAGTATACCATGAACATGTTAACCTTGGTTACATTTATGTTTACCTTTCTCCAATTTTTTCAGGGAAGACAGAGCGACACAGAACATGGTGTCGTCACAGAAGAACATAGCTGTATGGAGTGAAATATGCTCCACAGTCTGCAGGGACAACTGTGAGGAATCACTAGTATGTGGGCTATGCAAGCCCTGCATGACGAGCAGACTGAAGACCAGCTTGCTAAATGCTCACAAAGAGTACTTGCATAGAGGAGATTTCAGGAGACTGTTCCCGCCAAAAATGGTACATACCTACAGTATCTTATAAGTCTATGCCTAGTACATACATAACAGATGTCATACGCAAATAATAATTACTAAGTACATAGGTACAAATAATTTGTATAAAATTAAAACATTTTTTTCCCGAAGGTAAGTTAAAATCGAACCTGACGTCACTGCGACCCAAGTGGATCTATTGTGACTCCTTCACGTTATTGTACCTGCCCCAGACCTATGCTGCTCATAAACTGAACGATGTGGTTGGGGTTAGTGCCACGAATTTCGTCTGTAGTGGAGTATTCCATCCTTTCCTTGAGTGCACTGGGAGATATTCCGCAGACTGGCTCTGGTCTGTAAATGAGACTTTCGGCTCCTAGCCTAGCCAGCTCATCCGCGGTTTCGTTGCCGGGGATATTGATGTGGCCAGGAACCCATACCAGACGGATATTGTTGTCACGGTCTAGCATGTTTAGCGTCTCCACACAGTTCAGAACTAATTTCAGCTGCAGTCAATGCTTTCAGCGCAGCCTGAGTGTCAGAGAAAATTAGGATGTTTCTATGGACTAAGGCCATCTCTAGGCTCTCTAGTGAACAACCAATAATGGCGAAGATCTCAGCCTGAAACACGGTTGCAAATTCTCCCAAACAAGCATATTTGCCGGTTGGTGGCATGCCCCCGTAGAATCCAAGCGCCCGCCTGGTTGTCCTTCCTAGATCCATCTGTGAACCAAACTATGTCATTGGTATGAACACTAATTGGGACATTTCCCTCCCAGTCCTCCCTAAAAGGTATGTAAACCTGGTATAGCTTCGAGAAGCTGTACACCTTAGTCATGGCATCCGATGGCATGGTCATGACCGGTGTCTCAAGAAGAGACTGCTGCAGCTGTCCCAGTAGGGTGGAAGTCCATTTCGTTTCCCCGTAGAATCCAAGCGCCCGCCTGGTTGTCCTTCCTAGATCCATCTGTGAACCAAACTATGTCATTGGTATGAACACTAATTGGGACATTTCCCTCCCAGTCCTCCCTAAAAGGTATGTAAACCTGGTATAGCTTCGAGAAGCTGTACACCTTAGTCATGGCATCCGATGGCATGGTCATGACCGGTGTCTCAAGAAGAGACTGCTGCAGCTGTCCCAGTAGGGTGGAAGTCCATTTCGTCCTGCCCGCCGTCCTGGCCCTGAGAGCTGCCCTCTTAGCTTCCATCAGGTCAGGGCAATCAAGGCTTCAAGCCAGCCTCTGTACACTATTTAACATTGTGATGCCGTTCACCTGTAGAGCCTTTTTGTGCCATACTACGCAGCCATATGGCCATCGGCCTCACTACTGCTGTATATAGCCACAGCATTGCCTTCGGCCGAGGGCCCCATTTAGAGCTGATAAGTCTCCAACAGGACCCCAGAGCACATTTAGCCTTTTTCGTAATGTACTCGATGTGCTTATTCCAAGTGAGTCCTTTATCTAGGATAACTCCTAGCAGTGGCTAAGGGTTCCTATAACTCCATTCCTATCGGCTTCCCTTGTCACTTACCTTTTGCAAACCTTCATAGAAATCCCTACCTATTATACAGGCTCCGGCTTCCCTATGAAGGAGAAGCAGCCTTCGCCACTGACTCCTAGATATTTGACCTCGCTTGCAAACGTGATAGTTTTCCCAAAGAGTATTGGGGGTTTTAGTCCCTCCAACTTCCTCTTTTTGGTGAAGGGTATCAATACTGTCTTATCAGCGTTAACTGTTAGCTAGACCCTCATGCACCAATTTTTGACGACTCTCAGTGCCGATTGCATTAGCCCAGCGACCACTGATGCGCACTTGCCGACCACTAGTATCGCTAGGTCATCAGCGTATCCTTGAGCGTAGAACCTTTTATCATTCAGTTCTTTTAGTACCAGGGACCACTCCAGTGGCGACAGTACCCCTCCCTGGGGGCATCCCTGGGTCAGCCTGCTCCTGAGCATCGAGCCCATGATAGTAGATGATGCTACTCTGTTGTTGAGCGTGGCTTTGATCCATTATAAGTTGAATTAAAACATAGATAAATACATAAAAATTTGGAGTTTAAATATAATTTCTTCTCATCTAGGTAAGTACCTATAACGTTTTACAAAATCTTTGATGAAAAAATAATGAACAATTAGGTACTTACGTAAATTAGTTTAGACAGAAAAAAATTAAATTCGATATAAAATCACTATACCTAGTCTACGTATGAATAATGAGTAGATATGAGCACATTTTCTGATACTGTGGTGATAAGAGTCTACGGCGCTGAAAAGGTCATTGACCTAATTAACTACTAAAGTAGGTAGGTATGCTGCAATGTAAATTTATTTTATTTTTGTATTACATACCTAGGTATATATTTTTAAGTTTTTTATGAAGGAAATCATGTTCCTAAAGTTTCTGTAATTAATTATGTAAAAGCCCGCCTACCTCCGCATAAATAATTGATAATGGTGTTAGATGAAACTCTCATTTTATACTGGCTATTAAAAGAACAACTTTACTAGATACCTAAAACGTATAAATTATAAGTAGGTTCCTACCGAAATAGTAGGTACCTACATGGTACCTACCTACTAATCCGTAAAAATAATTATAATATGTGACCAGTATAATTTTTGGTGGTAGTCGTTAAACTATAAAACACATTAAATTTCTTTTTTCTAGTAAACAGTTATTACTTTAACTGGGTTAAGATTGTTAAATTCTTATCTTGGAGTTAGTGATAAGATTAAATAAACGACAAATTCGAAATAGGCCAACAGCGCATGAAATTTTTTAATAAATGTTTTATACTAACACACAAGTGCTTTATTTCGCACTAGAGTATTCGAAAGACCTGTGATAAAATACTCTGTTTACAATCAATTTAAATCTAAATCTACTTGTTCATTAGTCATTGAAATCTACGTAAACAAAAAGATCAAATACGACCAAACTAATTGTCATCGTAACTTTCTGTTCTAAATTTTTTTAACTGAGCTCAATATTTTAATGTAAAAACGTTTAAACGACGCGTAAGACTCATGTTAATATTCTTGTTGTTGCAGGTACAAAATGCCAGCACAGATGACAAAATTAAGGGACTCAACAAAATGAACCAACTGCTATATTTCTGGTACCAGGGGAAATGCAATGCGGATATTACATGGTGTTCATGAAAACTAAATATAATTATACATATTATTTATTAAAATAAAACATTAACAATTAATCTCTTTTACTGCACCATAGACTGAAGTAAACCCAAAATATAACTACCCAAATCTTCATCTTGATTGGTCCATGATACATAAATGCTTTTTGTGTTATCTTCATCACCTTCCACTTTAATGAGGACCGATTCTACGGATATGTTACCATCTGCGACAGTGATCGACCAGCCCTGCATCTTCTCAGCCAAAAGGTTCTTCAGCTTTTCAGCTGTTTTAACGGCTGGCCCTGGATCATCAAAACGCACTGTGCTAGTAAAACGAATGACATGTCTACTTATACCTATTTCATCACAGATTTCATCAATATCTAAAAATGAGAGTCTATTTTCTCTAACACAAAGGACCCCATGTACCACTCTTCTCCGTTTTGGATCTGGTGGTTGGGCGTTGTACCTCACAGCCTCTGCTTTTAATAACCTTAAGGATACATCTATAGGAATTTTAGTGGGTGTGTTTATTGTACATGTTTCACCGTTGGCTGGCATGTAGCAGCTTATTTTGAACTCCTGTTCTATTTTTTCTTTCAGGAACTCCATTTTGGCAGCCTCCCCGTGCACTAGCAGCACATTCTTTGGTTCACAATATTGTATCAACTGCATAATGCCCTTAGCGTCTGCATGTGCTGAAAATGACATGTATTCCACGGCCATTTTGACGTCAACGACTTGTCGGTTCTCAAATTCAATTTTCTTTGCCCCATTTAAAATCTTATGACCTACGGTGCCTTGCACACAGAATCCCGGCATAATCAACATGTTCTGTTCATAAGGGGCCCACTTTTTGAATATGTTAAGGGAGAGACCAGCATGCAACATTCCCGGTGTAGCAAAAACTACCATCGCCCCTGGATTGTCTATGTAGGATTTGTCAAAAGGTTTAATATGCTTGAAATCAAACATGTTTCTCTGGACAAAAGTTTTGCGTATCTTCTGATTGGTCCACGTGATGAACATTTTGTAATAGTTATTTGCTTTTTCAGTTAAACCGAGTGCAAAGTAAACAGGGTACTTTAAATTCATGCGTTCCCAGTATGTTTCCAATAGAATGCAAAGTTCCTGTGCTCTGCCTAAGGCAAAGACTGGAATCAAAACTTTTCCGCCCTTCTCTACACATTCATGAACCTTCTTAAGAAAGTCCCTTTCTCTGCAACGTTTTGAGTCTCTTATAGTAGTCGCATAAGTAGATTCTGAGATTAGTAAATCCGGTCTACATTTATCTATCCACGCGGCTCCCAAGTGCCTATCTGGAGTCATGTTGTAATCACCCGTATAGACAACCGACTGTGATCCTACTCTAATCCAAAACATGGCTGCTCCTAAAACATGACCTGCATAGTATGCCTTGATTTCCAATTCGTTATCAACCATTACAGACTGATGCAATGTGACCGCTGTGACTTTTTTTATGCAATCCTTTATCATCTGTGATGTGAAAAAGTTAGATTCTCCCTTTCTCTCTACGGCGACTTTCCTCATATCTTCGAGAAGAATCGGTGCTATTGCCTTGGTGGGATGAGTCATGTAAATAGGTCCAGTATAACCTACCATTTCGGACATGTAAGGCAAAGCGCCGCAGTGATCGAGATGGAAGTGTGAAATAATGACGCAATCTATTTGACTCGTGATGGGACCTTCGGGCACAATGTATGAGAAGTCGGGAAATCTTCTTTCGTCGTTGTAACCCATGTGCATGCCGCAGTCCAACATTATGTTTTTTCCTCCCATTGACAACAGAATGCAGCTTCTGCCGACATCCTGGCCAGCTCCAAGTGGTGTTATCTTTATGTCTGGCATTATCACTAACTACACACTTGGGAGTCTTTATAAGTCTGAAATTATAATGCGGAATCGTTTTGATACACTGTAAACTTAAAGGCTTTATCACTCCAACAACAAATACTATGTTAATTTTAGGTAATGCATAATTTTTATAAGCACAATTAACTTCTAATAATTTTATAAAAAAATATACCTATTGCTATTTCTGTAAAAAAAATACAAAAAGTAAAAACCAATAAAACCGGCCAATCAAAACCCAATAATTGCAAAACATCAAACTTCAAGTTTCCACTTTCCAGTATGACAATTGACAGTTGGAATTGTCCTCTTCTTCTTTGCACTTTGATGAAACACTAAACAATTTATGGCAAGTTTATGGCACATTTTTTTGGTATAGACCCCCATACATGATCCGGTCTGCCTTCAGTTCGGCCTGAACCTTTGCAAAATCGTATCGTCTGTGTGCAATTTCGAGATCGCATCAGTCGGCCGCATGGATATAGTACCTATGGATAGAAGACTCCGAATTTTGTAATTGCTAAAAAGAACTGTATTACGTTGGTAATAGAGTGTATTTCACAATGCATGTATCATAGAGGCAAATCCGAGCCGAGCGAGATAGCCAGGAGAGAGGCTGTGTGTCTCGTTCTTGCATGTTGCCAACCAGAAAAATGTTGGTATTTATAAAAAGTAACTTGAAAAATCTTAGATAAAACGAGTGTACTATATTATTATTTTAACAAATGTTTATAACTATATCATATTCTAATTAAAAAAGTTAGAAATAGTCATATAATACTAAATAAAAATGCAGTTTACATTAAATCCTTTTCCTTCTTTTTTTATTAGATGGTATCATTCGCAAGACAATAGATACGCCATTACACATATTTTATGCTGAACACCGGATAATATTAAATTTCAAAATAGTTTTTATTTCTTACTTCATGTATCTCCGTAACTATGTTTTTATTATTTGTTTGATGATTTAACAGTCAAAATGGTGAAAAAAATGTTGTATATATTCTTGTCGAAGTGAAAGTTCTGCTGGTTGCAATATTTCGTTTATTAGTAACATTAGTAAGTTAATTGTTAATGTTAATCTAGTTATTCTAGTATAAAAGTGTTAACATTAAAGCAACTGACGTTATTAAGAGTTAAAATTATTGTACTACGTTTTGTTATAAACTAGTCAGTAGCGACTCGCCTAGAATCGTAGTAAGTACCTACTGAGAAAAAAACGTGTGAAGTCGAGTAAGGCCTTTAATGATAATATAATACAGTTTTTATAGATTTCCCAACAATGAAGAAATGCGAAAAATGGCTCAATAGTGTTTAAGTAAGGCAGAGAATTACATAAAAATCTGTTACATATTAACGCAGCCGTCACTTCAAACCTTCTTGATTTTACACTATTCAATCTAGTCGACTTTTAAAGCCTCAGCTGTATGTCATTCAGTGTTTCACAATTTGTCTCACACAGCTTTGCAGTTTGCCACAGCAGAAAATATTATTGTCACCCTACTAGAAAGGGACACACGGCCTCTCTTCCAACCTCTCGCTCGGCTCGTTTTTTTGCTCACAGTAGTCTGTCCTGTTGTTATACTAGGTCCATTGTCGGCCGTAGGTACGGACTGAAGCGATTCGTTCCAGTGTTGCCAGCTCTTTTTTTGTGAAACTACTAAACTCGTATCAATTTCTACTAAAAACTACTAAAAGCTACTAAAGAAGCTACTTAACTTAGGAATTCCTGAAGCCAAAAACTACTGCATTTTAGGTTTTGTTATATTATTATTTTTTTCATTCATTGAATTTTATTATAAATTTTACCATTAAATTAAAATATACTAGGAAATATTACGTATATAGTAATTAAACGGGTAGTTTTAAGAAAATTACGGACGAATGTATTAATTGTATTATTATAATAAGATGTTTTTTTTTTGTGCTTAACCTAGGCCATTTTGCAAATGATTACTGTCTGGCTCTTTCCTACTAAAACACTAATATTAACTAAATTTCTACTAAGGAGGGAATAAAATACTCAATTTAGTAAAATTTTGTAAAATAACTAAGTTGGCAACATTAATTCTGGCCTGACCTGGCGGCCTGAGCGCGCGGCCTGTCCGTACCGTGTGTGGACAAATCGCTTCAGTTCTTGCCCGAGCCGCGGCCGTGCGGGCGTGTATCGTGTACAAGCGTTGTATGAGTTTTCGCGTTGTTTAAATACAAAATTGACAAACACGACCGTAGTGCGCGGCAAACCAGAATGGACTGATGCGATTTTTCGGTGTGTGGGCCCGAATCAGTTCAGGCCGAACTGACGTAAAATGGGTTGGATGCGATTTTTTCCGTGTGTGTGCTCGAATCAGTTCAGG
Organism: Glaucopsyche alexis; assembly: GCA_905404095.1. NCBI lineage: Eukaryota > Metazoa > Arthropoda > Insecta > Lepidoptera > Lycaenidae > Glaucopsyche > Glaucopsyche alexis. The sequence continues at coordinate 4,019,301 of FR990060.1, forward strand.
CCGAACTGACGTCAGTTCTAACTGAAACGATCGGCCTCTCGTCTGTGGGGGCCTGTTCCATGGAGGTTAGAGAAGGAGACCGATCGCTACGTGTTGAAACATTGCCGGCCTGTCCCTGAAAATTTGTAGAATTTATAGTTCACTTTTTAGCCACCAGTTGCGCTGCCGTCGGTAAGTAGTGTAATTTTCTTTACGGCATTGGTGGGCCCACGAAGTATAGAATACGAAATCGAAACGGCCTACGCTTGGCAAAAAATAGTACCTATGATGCGGCGACAGCATGAACTATTTAAATATTTTCAACTGGGTATCTAACTTTCTAGGTACAAAAACCTCTGTATTGCATAATATATATGTCGTAGGACGTAGGACAATTGTAAAATTAGTATCTTTGCGAAAATCCTACGTTTATTGAAACGAACCGGATTATTAGACACTGGGGTAAAATTTCGTCTTTGATAGCTTTCCGGTCTCTCTTTAGTACTGTATGTTTTTAGTAGGAAGCGACGCAGTTTAACTAAATACTAATTACTAAATAGTAGTTTCGCAAAAACATAGTTGGCAACACTAAACCGTAAACGTCAAAGTCAATATAAAATTAAAAATCAGATTCATAGAATCAGATCCAAACAAAATTTTGTTTTCATAATTCATTCCTGCTTACATTCTAAATAATAATATGATAAGAAAATTTTTTCAAAGATGCAATATTATTTAAGAAAATACTACACATAGTCTACACAGAATTACATTGAACGTGTACTTTTTATAAGCCATTTTATACAGTATTTTGAGTGTCGTTGATAAGCTTATCAGTGTACCTACCGGTTCGCATTGAGCGGTTGCTTTACCAATACTTGTGCTACAACTGGCATTAATAAAAACGCATTTCTAAAATGTCTGGCGAAGGCTCCACAATGAATAATAACGAGAAAATTGCATTAATAACTGGAATAACCGGACAGGTTCGTTCGCTTCTTAGAATCTATTTTATTACAAACACCTTTTTTTCTACGTCTATGCACCTCGCTTTATTTTTATGTAAAAAATGTTAAAACTACAAACATTTATACGTAATTGTAGGATGGCTCGTACCTAGCAGAATTTTTAATTGAAAAGGGCTATGAAGTCCACGGTATACTCAGAAGATCTTCGTCGTTTAATACTGGTAAGATTTCACTTTTTAAATATTATACAGGCTTGTAGATATCTCCGTAAATCATGAAAAATGCTGAAATATATTGTTATCATAACTTTTCTTGTCAAAATTATTTAATAAATTACTTCTTTTATAGGTAGAATACAGCATCTATATGGAAAGCCAGCATGTCATACTGGAGGCCAGATGCATTTACACTACGGGGACCTGACTGACACAACCTGCCTTATTAGTATAATTACTAAGGTAAAGTATTAAACTAAAACTTAGGCCTTTTCATCAATTAATAGATGATTTATACAGTATTATCTAAGTAACCACTCTTGAAATACTGTAGTGCCTGGGACAGTCAGTTTTTAAATGTCTTATGATCGCCCAAGCACATACGGCATTCTCACAACATAGTCAGCCTAGTCCAGGAATGACTGATCAATACGTCTGGGGCCAACCATGTACAGGTTAGAGTGTCTGTATAATGTACTTGAAGTCTCATTGGTATATGTCACAACCTGGGATTTGAACCTGCACTCTCTCGAGTGTGAACCACAAGGTCTACCCACTAGGCCAAGGAGCTTACTAAAGTTAAACTAATCTATTTTGAATAATAGATTTGACCTCTGCATATCTTATAAAATAGAATTACACTGGTAGGTAACCTTTTATAACATGTTAACCTATATTAATCCTAATACAATATGTTTAGTAGGACAAATTAATATTACAACAATGAGGTGTTGAGTTCTGTCATGTTAAAATATGAACATTTACCATCAGATTCTATCCATACTATCTGCAATAGGCAAGCGGACTGATTTTTTTTTATTGCATAAATGAATAGTACTCTTAAATATGAGTAATTTCTCAGAAGATACCATATATCAAAAGTCAATATTTTCAAAGGTACAGCGATTTGTATACAAAATTTCGCGAGTCTATACCAAAAAAAATTTTTTTTTTTTGCGATATCGGTAAACAAAACCTACATCATTAGTTTACTCACATTATATACAAAAACATTCATTATGGTAATTATGAACTTAAACGCACAAATATCGGAGATATTTACAAATATATTCCTGCGGCCATATACTTTATATACTTATCATATACTATAACCTACAAGTGACGTCATTTGTAGGTCGACTTTAGTATGGAGCGTTTTTAGGAGGCTCGCGAAATTTTTTATACAAATCGCTGTACCTTTGAAAATATTGACTTTTGATATACGGTTTCTTCTGAGAAGTTATTCATATTTAAGAGTACTATTCATTTATGCAATAAAAAAAAATTAGTCCGATTGCCTATTATGATCACAATTTATTAGTCTCTTCAATGTCATTTTAATCGGTTTTCACTGTAATTTTAATTTTTGTTACTTTTTATCCATCTTCTTGGACTGGTTTTGTTTTGTTTTATTGAAAATTTTTCTTTGTGCCAGATATTTTCAATTCAGTGTCTGTAAATATTTGTGTTAAAAACATTTAGTCTACAGGGAAAATGATAGAAAACCATTAAAAGAATGAATAAAAAGACATATTATAACATATTACAAGTATACTATTATATTAAAGAATATTATGTACCTTAATTGCATAAAGTGAAATCATTTTTGGATGATGTAAAAATGCATATATTTATTACAACTAATTACAATATAAGTAATGTGTGTTTTTGTCAATGACTACAGTGACCTATTAACAATGGCGAAATTTGGATAAAATATAAAAATTCAAATTCTTTATTCACACATACATAAAATATATATATACAAAGACATTATTAATATATAATTAACTACCAGGTACATATGTCGCAGTCGGATTGTATAATCCGCCATATTACATTACGTCTAGCCATTATCAAAAACAGGGCCGTTTCAAAATGCAGCCGTTCAACGATTAACTGGATTGTCATTGCGATACGTTCTTCAATAAGGCGGGCCACGTTTAGCCGCATCGTACTACTACTTAGATTGTAGGGTGACAATAGTCACAAAATAAAACAATGTTTAAAATGAAAATCAATTTTAATAATCAGATAAACTTAACAGATTTTTCCTTTTGATCTGGGGGCACGGCAGTGCCCCCGCCAAGTCGAGCGCGAAGCAAACACTGCCGTACCATCCTTTACTGGAACCATTTCGCCGCATTTTCAGGCCCCTATTTGAGAACCTCTGGATAAGACCAGAACGCAGAAATTTTCGTCATCCAATAAGCTATAATCACGTACTTAAAATCCAAAATTTCAAGTCTGTAGGTCATTTAGTTCCGAAGTTAAGCGAAAGCAAAGTTTCGCATTTTCGACACTCACTCACTCACTCACTCACTCACTCATGATCATCAAAATAGAACTAGTACTTCCCATAAACATAGAGAGCTGAAATTTGGTACAGAGTTGGGGTTTAATGACCACATAAAGGGAAAACTATAAAAACTAGGATAATCGATCTGGGGGCACGGCAGTGCCCCTGCCAAGTCGAGCGCGAAGCAAACACTGCCGTACCATTCTTTACTGGAACCATTTCGCCGCATTTTCAGGCCCCTATCTGAGAACCTCTAGATAAGACCAGAACGTCGATCTGGGGGCACGGCAGTGCCCCCGCCAAGTCGAGCGCGAAGCAAACACTGCCGTACCATTCTTTACTGGAACCATTTCGCCGCATTTTCAGGCCCCTATTTGAAAACCTCTAGATAAGACCAGAACGTCGATCTGGGGGCACGGCAGTACCCCGCCAAGTCGAGCGCGAAGCAAACACTGCCGTACCATTCTGTACTAGAACCATTTTGCCGCATTTTCAGGCCCCTTTATTCTACTCGAACATTACACAAATTAAATAAACAAATTACACTAAAATCTAGGAAAATAAATCAATATGCCCACGTTTCTACAAAAAGAAGTGAAATCCCACCAAAAACATTATGTAAAAAACTAGCCAAGTCTCGATGGAGCTGCTTGTTTTTCTCTAAAAAGTAATGAAATCTAGACAAAATCGTGCCAAGTCTAAGGTTCTTTACTGCGGTTTCTTTATTATTATAGTTAATGTTGTGTGACTTGGCCGTTGAAGGGCACACAAGGGTACAATGGGGCTCCATGACACCATTGCTCCAATACGTGTGTTGTACAATCAACAACAGCCTAAAATGAGACACTAGCGTCCAATTACCAATACCAGTATGGGCTATTATCTCGCTTAACAAACATAGGTAGTTACAAATGTAAACAAAATTGACTTGTACCCACTAAAGTATAAAGAATGTTCAACGGCCAAGTCACTCAACATTAACTGTAATAATAAAGAAACCGCAGTAAGGAACCTTAGACTTGGCACGATTTTGTCTAGATTTCATTACTTTTTAGAGAAAAACAAGCAGCTCCATCGAGACTTGGCTAGTTTTTTACAGAATGTTTTTGGTGGGATATTCCTTACTTAATTAAGAATTATTATCATAGTTACTTTATCTATTATATGAAGTATAGTGCGATTCAAATGAGAATAGGATCGCGTCGGCGCCATATTGTTTCGAATTTAAACTGTTCTGATAGTTAAATTTATGTTTAGATAATTGATAACTATTTAACATTTTTATTTAAATTCGATGCATTACATGCACATAAGTTTTTCTGAAAATCGCACTTTTCAAGTGATATTTGACAGAAAAAGGTCATTGACGTTCCTATTTTCATTTGAGACGCGTTATAACAACGCCTGACTGATTCATCAACACCGAGGCAAAACTAGGTAATATTTGGTCCGTGGCTTCCTTTTATGACATATAGGTTCACTAAGAAGGGATTTTGCGAAATTCTTCCCCAAAAGGGGTGAAAAGGGATATCAATATTTGTATGTAACTTTTTTGTTTGTGGTCAGATCTGTTTGGAATTTCGTGATATTGCTCTTTGGCATGATTTACTAAAACTCTGATTGAAAATATCCTAAACATCAATTTTTAAGGGGTAAAATTTAGCTACACTTTCTGTATCCAACGGCATTATTGTTTTTATGTCAGGCAGCGCCACGAGTGTTAAGAATCGGAACAAAAACCTGTCAAAGAGGCGGCTAATGTCTCGCTGTATTACATTTGGCTAGACGTGTTCTATGTAATCTAGTCTATGCATACCGAAATTATTATCGGTTGTAGATTCGTAGTGTTGTTTAAATACTTACAAGACAAATGACTCGTGTAGTTTTTAATTGCTTAAATTATTCGATTAAATTGTTTTTTAAGTTAAAGTTTTTCTTCAAGCATGACCTGCTTACTATGTAAAAAAATACACGTGATCTTAGGTGGGGGAGGGGGGGGGGGTAGTGTAAAACCTCACCACGTATCACCAGGGGGAGGGGAGGGGTCTAAAAAGTTGTTAAAAACATCACGTGATTAATGGACGACCCCTTACTAAAATTACTTTTTATTACTGTTGCATTGTATGTGGTTTATGATTATCAAGAGATGTGCCAGTTTGCTATTTGCTACACTAGCTTTTATTTTTGATTTATTCAACTATAGAATAGAAGAATACGCTTGTGCTGGGCTGCATTCGGGAAGCTTCGGAACATTTTTAAATTGTCGATCCCACAATTTCTTAAGACAAGGGTCTTTAATCAATGCGTTCTACCGGTAATGACATACAGAGCCGAAACGTGGACACTCACCCTAGAGCTGCTTCATAAGTTTAAGATTGCTCAGCGTGCGATGGAAAGAGCAATGTTGAGGGTATCTCTGGTGGATAAAATACGTAACGATGTTATTCGCCACAGAACTAAGTCACCGACATTGCTCAAGGAATTAGCCCGCTGAAGTGGAAGTGAGCCGGCCATGTCTGCAGACGGAGTGTTAGCTAGAGAGCGGTGTTAGTTAGAGAGCAGTGTTAGAGTGGAGACCACGCTTAGGCAAACGTAGTGTAGGACGTCCTGCGGCACGATGGACCGACGATTTGAAGAAGGTGGCTGGCAGCGGATGGATGAGGGCTGCCCAAGATCGGGATGGTTGGCGCTCATTGGGGGAGGCCTACGTTCAGCAGTGGACGGCGATAGGCTGATGATGTGATACTTGCTTTCGCCCGTGGCTTCGCTCGCGTGAATAAAGTATCCCACCGGACTTTTTACGGCCTTGAGGGGTTAAAAAGTAGCCTGTTTTAATCCAGAGTCTAAACTACTACTATACCAAATTTCATCAAAATATGTTCAGTAGTATTCGTGTGATAGAGTAACAACATCCATCCACGCATCCATCTTCACAAACTTTCACATTTATAAAAGTAGTAGGTTTATCATAAGTGTGTTACACAATTTACTAAGTACTATACATATGTAAATAAAATTAATGCACAGATTAAAATCTATGATTATGAGTTATGACTAGAACATGCTGATGTTATCATATTTTTGTTGATAATATTGTTATCCATAAACATGCCACTCAAGCTATTTGGTCAAATTGTTTGGTCAAATTGGCGCGACATGAACGTGTGTGGGAAAAGAAGAACGAAAATATCAATAAAATAAAAGCTTATAATCTTGTAAAATAAATTGTCGCGACGACATTGAGGAGTCAAAAGTAATAACTTATAGTCGTTACTCGTAGGTAACGATCATTTAAATTATTGTCTGTCGTCGAAACGTAAATAAAGAGAACAATAGAAAACACATAATGCTACAGATTTAAATATCACTTACTAGCTTTTGCCCGCGACTTCGTCCGCGTGGAACATTAATTACTTTGGGATATCGCTAAAATTTACTCATGACTTCATTTAGAGAACTTTGTGTAGAATATTCCCTGTCTAAATATAAGGTTCTCTGGATAAATACATTTACCTAAGTATACTGTATATCATATTCCCAAAATATTCTTAATTAATTTTTAATAACCTACCGGATTCCGGGCAAAATAGTCCCACTATTTTGCCCGGAATCCGGTAGGCCGGAGAAAATTCAGAGCGCTGAAAATAGAACTCTGCGCTAATACAATAGAGTTCTACACAAAGTCGCAGGCAGTAACCACATAGAGAATTCAAAATTGTAAAATCCGTCAACTATTTACACGACTCAAACCGACCGTGATAATTGCGTCTTGTATGTGACGAACGTATTGTGTGTACAATTTGGAATTTCCGTTTCATACCACGCCCAATGCTATGTCAATAATGTGACACGGCGCACTATTAACAAAATGTTGGATTGTTTAATAGGTACATTAGTTTGTGTCCGCAACTTCGTTTGTGTGGAACTACTTATTAATGGGTACCCCTAGGAAATCCTAGGATAAACATGAACTATCCGGTAAAAACGGTCCGGCCATTATAGAGATTAGCCGAGACAGACAGACAATATTTTGTAAATTAATATTGTGGTCTAGGTAGTAGGTACCAAATATAATGTTTTTTAGTGCAAAGCTGTTAATTTGAAATTACAAACACTTCAATTTTATTTATTTGTATAGATAACAGCTTTCGAAGACAAAGTTATGAGTGTGAAATGGCACTAAGTAAATTTCCGGCAAGAATGGATGCGCTCAACCAGAGAAATACCACACCCTCCCAGATGGCAGATACCCTACCGCTTTTGGCTGTTACGTTGAATGAAGGTGTTTAAGTTCGTGACATCTGACAGCTGTTAGACACGACTAGGACCCGACCTTTACGAAGCGCCGCCTGGCGGCAGAAAAAGTGTCGAAAATTCTTATTGGCAGTTATCTAAATCACTTCCGCTACCAGATGGCACTTTGTGTGAGTTGGGTCTGCCTCCTAGCGGCAGAAAATATATCGAACACCCTTATAATGTTACCTACATCATTTCCTCTGTACAATCTGAACATAATATAAGTGTTCGCTGTACAAAACTAATTAATATTGTATATACACTTTTTGGTGGCTAACGTTCGATTTCAACGGATACTGAACGCGGAACTTAAAAGCCATTAGGTATAATATGCTTTATATTATATTTTAAACAGATCAACCATTCCATTCCAGGTGCGTCCCAAAGAAATCTACAATCTGGGCGCCCAGTCCCACGTCAAAGTATCCTTCGAGCTCAGCGAGTATACCGCCCAAGTGGATGCTCTGGGCACTCTGCGGCTGCTGGAGGCGGTGAGAGCAGCAGGGCTGGAGAAGGAGACCAGGATATATCAGGCCTCCACCTCGGAGCTGTACGGGAAGGTAGTGGAAGTGCCTCAGACTGAGAAAACACCGTTCTACCCGAGGTCGCCTTATGGTGAGTTTATTCAGTATATCTGTTACAGTTAAAACCCGTTTTTCGTTACAACTCGTTTTACTAAATGCCTATGTTAAAACTAGAAAAACCTAGTCAAAACTAGAATTTAGGTACTACTAATATATTTGATTTTCAGATAAAACTAGTTGTAACTCTGAATTTTAGTTAAAACGAGCACTAGGAAAACTAATTTGGGATTTAAGCAAGTTAAAGTTTTAAAAATATTCATTATAAGATTTAGGTAAGACATAAAGTCATATATACCTAGTAAAAATAATAATCTTACACAAAATTAAACATTTAGGGAACATCGACTAGTAGTTGCCAAGGTGACAATATTATTAATTAAAAGTAAAATAAAATAATCAAATAAGTCAAAGACAATTGGGTATCAAACAATAAAAAATAAATAATCAAACAACCTAAAAATTTAAAAATAATGAGAATCTACTTGTTTTTGCGCACAGCGTGCGGACGCCGCCGCGCCGCTTTGTCGAATCAAGGCCTTAAGATGTACATATTTGACAGAACAAATCTTCATTCAATAAAAAGTTACGCCATCTTGGTTTTGACCAATTACTTCAAATGTCAGCCATCTTGTTTTCACCATACTTAAAATGGCCCCAAAAATCGCAAAAGTGGGGCTATTTAACTGAAGACACTTTGTGCCTCAACATGCCTTGCCTGTAATAGTCTCAATATGTCAACGACAATTTTTTTTTCTAGCGTGCGCAAAACTCTACGGCTACTGGATAGTGGTGAACTATCGGGAGGCATACAATATGTTCGCGTGCAACGGCTTACTGTTCAACCACGAGAGCCCGCGCCGAGGTGAGAACTTCGTCACGCGCAAGATCACTAGGGGCGTCGCCAAGATCGAACTGGGCCTGATGGACTGCTTGGAGCTGGGGAATCTGGACAGCAAGAGAGACTGGGGACACGCTAAGGATTATGTCGAAGTAAGAGGACTCCGTTGTTGCAATTTATGTCTACCATTATTAATCTATACTTATAATTATAAAGATAAAAGATTTGTTTATTTGCATCAAATAGGCTTTGAAACTACTGGACCGATTTTGTTGAAATTTAGCACAGCTGATATAGAGTAGACCATGGTAAGGGACACAATAGCTACTTTTGATTGTCGCAAAATGTACGGTTTCTGCGACATTTCAGACCTCTATTTGCTTGAGTTTATAAAATCGCGACATACTTTATACTACAATTCTCTTAAATATGCAGTCAATAAACTGAGTAAATAAAAATCTTTACTCTGATTTCAGAGTAAAGATAAAAGCTCAGGCACTTCTAGATTTTTTTTTTTTAGGAAAATTAAATTTTAGAAGAGATTAGTATCCTAGAAATCAATAAACGCACATACACCTAGCCGTATCAAAGTGAAATAATATATTTTAATAAATTCTTGACAATATAATATGATTTCCGTTTACGTCAAAATATTTTCCAAATTATTGGCTGTGTTCGGCGCTTATTAGCGCTTGCTAGCGCTTAAGAAAGAAACAGTCTATCGGCCAGGCAAAACCGCAAACATATTCGCCATTTTGCTTATTTAACGCTTAGCAGTCGCCATTTTGCTTTTTTGTTAGCGCTTTTTTCCGCGGTACACAGCCATTCAATAATTATAATACTTTACATCACAGGCGATGTGGCTGATGCTGCAACAAGAAACGCCCGAGGACTTCGTGGTGGCGACGGGCGAGACGCATAGCGTGCGCGAGTTCGTGGAGCGCGCGTTCGCGTGCGTCGGCCGCCGGCTCGTGTGGAGCGGCGCGGGCTCGGACGAGCGCGGGCACGACGCCGACACCGGCCAGCTGCGCGTGCGCGTCAACCCCAAGTACTTCCGGCCCACTGAAGTGGTGAGTAACTCGCCGAAGTCGTGAGTAACTCACGGAAGTCATGAGTAACTCGCCGAAGTTATGAGTTACTCACCGAAATCATGAGCAACGTCAAATATCAATACTAGTTGCTTCTGTCGCACTAAAGTTAGGTTATGGTTACGTGTTTTTCAAATTCGCCGAATTCTATGCAATACAATATTATGATCAAGCAAAAAATTACAAACAAGAACCATAATATGCAAAAAAGTCCTATTCATAATTAATTAAAGGTATTAAGGTTCAATTCACACCGGAGCGAAACGATAAGCGACGCAGCGCTGCTTTTTTATAATAGCTATTCAAAATTGAACTTTATTCGTTACACAAGAAGGTGCACGTTTCATTGTAACAGCTCGAATGTCAGGTTGTACCGCGCTGCATTGTGCATGTGCAGTGAATGACTGAAGATAGTTACTGTATATGAAATGTGTACCTTTTATAATAAAAGAGATGTTCTAGAAATGTATGAGGCGTGGGCCAGCACTATGTACACTATATGTAAATATAGCTACATATTATAGTAACTGTTTCCTATTCTTTATTTTATTTAATTCCACTTCGATTCAATGTACATTTAAAATAACTTCGTCAAGTAGAGCAACACAACTTTAAATATAACATGGCGGATCAATTAGAATTATCCAAATAATGTCATTTTGACAAAGAAAGACGCATGACATTCAAGAAGACGTCTCTTCCTAAAAGTGTGAACTACGTCAAAATTCTTGTCAAAACAACTGTCATGGCCGCCCTAAAATAGGATTTTCGCAATAAAAAACGCTTCAAATAATCATTTTTGTACGCATGTACCCTTCTTCAAATTATTATTTTTTCGTATTTTTATGAAATTCCCATATTTTTTCCTATTTACCTATGTAGTGTACATAGAGCTGGCCCAAAATCAAACATCTCTTTTAATGTTAAAAGTTTAATGTATCTTAAAAAGCGCCATGTAGCGCCATGTCACGAATCGTCGCGGTGTGAACTGACCCTAACAATATTTTGTGATTATTAATTAACTTTTGTCAATACTTTTTGTGATTATTAACTCGGCATATATTTGCTTCTTTTTAGGATCTTTTACTAGGAGACCCGGCGAAAGCGAAACGCATTCTGGGCTGGACACCGAAGACCACCTTCGACCAGCTCGTCAAGGAGATGATGGAAGCCGACCTCGAGTTGATGAAGAAGAATCCTGAAGCGTAAATGTAAATATGGGGTTTATATTGCGTATTTTATAATCAGATTTTTTTATCTCAGTAAAATGACAGTCGAAATAAAATAAACAAAACTTATTTTAGTATGTAACTGATGTTATAAAATTAAATAAGAATTTAATTGTAATCTCAGTTACTCAAATGACACTTTTGTTTAATATGTTTCGACTGTCATTTTACTCTGATAAAAAATTACTGACGACAACGTACAGAGATGAAAGTATTATGATGCGCGCAAGTTATGGCGCGCGTCAACACGCAGAATGCGTAGGTAACTTATAACGGGCCTGCTATTAATCATAGATTAAAAGTAGCCTGTGTTAATCGGACCTAAACTACTAGTAAGTATACCAAATTTCATCAAAATCCGTTCAGTATAGTTATTGCGTGAAACAGTAACAAACATCCATACAAACTTAAGCGTAAGGATAGTAAGGACAATATATTTTAGTCATCTAATTTATTACTTATAGATGTTGCCCGCCACTTCGTGCGCGCAAGTTGTTTTCGCAGAATGAAAAATTCGCATTTTCCGCGATAAAATGTTGCCTATGTCCTTTCCCGTGGCCTACTCTACATCTGTGCCAAATTTCATTAAAAATCGGTCCAGTAGTTTCGGAGCCTATTCAATGCAAACAAACAAACTTTTCCTCTTTATTATATTATTAGTATAGAAAAGTATTTTTCTGTCAACTTTTCAGGTTTAAAACTCCGAAATGATGGACCGGTGTGAAGATTCCTCGACGTATTTTTTGTAAATATCATAGCTAATATATTATTAAAACCTAAGGAGACTTGAGTATTACTAATGGATTTTGTTATAAGTCACTTTATTTGTATTAAATATTGTTTCAATTAAGTATATAATTTGTATATACGTGCATTTTTAATTAAATATAATGCATTTATATTAATATTGCCTTCTTATTTCTAAGCAAACCAAATAATTCGATAGTCAGTTTTATTTATGTTTTACAGTAAGGAGAAACGGTGATTTTTACAATAAAATACAGGTTTAGAAAACAAATGCGTGTTTATTTATAATTAACAAGTGATTTATTGGTTAAAGCTATTTTGTACACTGGTTTATCAAAGATAGGATTTCGTGTTTGCTGCATTCCAGAATTCACAAAAGACAGCAGTATTTAACATGTCATAGAGTAAGGTTGCCAACTCAAAATTTAAAAAACCAGGACACTTCAGTTATAGTTAAATTAAATACGTGTAATGCTATTAAATATTTATCATATTTTTTTCATAAAAGTATTTGAACAAAATTAAATTACGTACAAAAATTGTAAGTGGCGCGCGGATTTTAAAATACATGACTTTATCTGGACGCTGTTTTGAAACTAACCAGAACAGCCCAGGACACTGTAAAATCAGGACATGTCCTGGGAAACAGGACGGTTGGCAACCCTACCATAGAGTTCAACCTACGATATATATCACGGATCGCCTATGCCATAGTCCATAGATTATAAGACATGTGAAAGAGACACAATAACTTCATCTCATTCAAATTCATATACACTACTGTTCAGTAATATTATAATTAATCCTCCTAACTAATAAACGCTGTATAAGCTTTGAATCGTTAGTGTTTTGTCTTCTTCTATCGAATTAAAAACGTCACTTGTGTGACGTGAACAAAACACTGAATAACTATTCAAAGCTTATACAGCGTTACTAGTAAGGGGGTGTTTTAAAAAGCTAGTTAAAAATAAGAAATTTGAGCTTCAAAATCTTCCAAACACTACTTTTTACTCAAACTATAATATTTGTAATATCAAAATTGAAAAAATGAGGCAATAGGCATAACATGTATTATGGAACTAGAATATTGTTATTTACACTAGATGTAGCTAAATTTCCATTCATTCTTCAGATCATTAAAATATATTAAGGTTTCTAAAACTAAATAAAATAATAGATAAGAAATAATAGCTGACAATACAGCTTTAAAAGCTAAAATACAATACTAGAACTAAAAATTTAAGAATATTGAAATAGAAAGTTAAAAATAATATTATGGCATTGAATCATTGAATTTGTAATTGCAATTGAAATTATTCAGAATATGATAAAATTAAAATTATTAAAATATAATTAATGATCACTGGGTTTGAATTTAAAAAGTATTTATTGTTATCAATATACCTTAACCCCCTTACTAATAAACTCTGTATAAGCTTTGAATAGTTATACAGTGTTTTGTTCCCGTCACACAAGTGACATTTTTAATTCGATAGAAGGAGACAAAACACTGTATAATTATTCAAAGCTTATACAGCGTTTATTAGTAAGGGGGTCAAAGTTTGTATACGTGTATGTAATTTCGAATAGATAACAAAAATAGTTAAAATACAGTATCATATAAAAGATATACCCATGGACACTACAAATAAGGAGGACAATATCTTACACGTCGCTGAATATGTATTCTAGTTGCTCTCTTTTAAATTCACCCTTTTGCAGCATTAGCGACTACTTTTTTAATACACTTGGAGAGACACTCGCTTTCAAGTTAGTCCTTTTCTCCATTTCCCATGAGTTAAACAAAAATTAAAACCTATTGTGATGGTTTGACTCAAAACGAGTTAACAGATTATTGGTGGGTAGTTTTTTAACTTAAATAGTCCAGAAATTGTTAGTTTCACGCCAATCTATTCCCTTCAATGTCCAGTCTCTGTCTGAGCACCCCCGCCAGTATCAGTTCTGTGGACACAACTATAGCTCCTTTCCGTTTGTACTGCGGCCAGAGCGGCTTGTCGGCGGCGCACGACACGCACAGCCAATTTTTGCCACCCTCCTTCCACGTGCCGCCCGAGCATTCCACTATCACTGAAAAGTGGTATATTATTGATTAGTATTTGATTACATATTTAATCAAAAGTTGCTGTTCTGACTTAAATTCCTACTTACTATTATAAATATGAAAATTTGTGAGGATGGATGGAAGAGTAACAACTCTTTCACGCAAAAACTACTAAACTCTGGATTAGACATACATACATATAATGACGCCTTTTTCCCGTAGGAGTAGGCAGAGACCACTTCTTTCCACTTGCTACGATCATTACATACTTGTTTCGCTTCGTCCACTTTCATTCTTACCATCCATTCCTCCTCTTACATTCAACGTAGCGAAGCGGCTCTCGATGGTCCGCTTTTCGCCTTTGCGAGAAACGAGACGTGATGGGTGGCAAACCACATCGCCGCCACTTTGGATAATTAAATTATTTTTATGATTATCCATTACGTTCCCACGGATTGGTGGAGAGGGTAGGAATAGGGAAAGGGAAGGATAGGTGGTGTGGAAAGGAAGATTGGTAAGTTAGAGTGGGAAATAGGAAATGTAGGATATTACCGCCCAGGAGGGCAAGGGATAGGACTACTGTCGTAGCTATTACTATAGCTAGGGAAGCCGGGGTCGCATACCCGTATACTAGATATGAGCGCCGCCGCCGATTTTACCGTGACGCCGCCGCCGCCGCGAATATACATCGGCGCGCCGAGTGAGCGAGAGGGATAGTCATAATGTGTAATTTTAGTCAGTGACTATGAGCATTCATAATTTCATATTACCCAAGTCATATATCTACATAAGTGACACCTATCTCATCAAAACAGTTCTGCATAAAAGACAACATGCTTACTAGAAAGTCAGATCTACTGAATTGATGGAACTAGTAGATTGAGCTTGTAGATCGCATTGTTAAAGACATTGAGGATAAGAAGTTTGCGCTACGCGCCTTCCTAGATATTAAAGGCGAGTTCGGTAAAAACTCAACCTGATCTATTACCCTGATAGCCTGGCACCAAGAATTACCATAGAGTGGATCAAAGCTACGCTAAACAACAGAGTAGCGTCATCAACTATCATGGGCTTGACGTTCAGGAGCAGGATGACCCAAGTATGCCCACAGGATGGGTGAGGTACTATTGACGCTGGAGTGGTTCCTGGTAGTGAATGGGCTGCTAAAAGAACTGAACAATAAAAGGTTCTATGCTTAAGGATACGCTGACGATCTAATAATAATAGCTCCCCATACTAATTTCGGTGTCGGTGGCCGGTTTTATTGAAACCAGGCCAGCAGTTATAATTATAGTGCCCTAGTATGTGCGCAGTACTACTTTCTTCCTTTACTCTTGTAATCCAGTGGGACGGATAACTTACACGACTGGCGAGAGATCAGGCGCTGGTCCGACTTTTTACATGCCCATCAGATGCATTGATCACCATTCTTGTCAAACAATCAGGTGACCAGCCTACAATGTCCTAACCAAACTTGAAATCATTTTTTTTGTTCCAAAGTGGGAATCGAACCCACGACCTCCGAGTCGAGAGCTAAGCTCTAATCCCGCTATCCCCAACCCGCGGCCCGCGGGCCGCATGCGGCCCGCCGGGCCTTTATCTGCGGCCCGCGTAAAATCTGTAACCGTTAGATAAAGTTGTGAAAAAGCGTTCACAATTCCAAAAATCACACTGAGTGAACATAATTATTATAATACATATTTGTTATTTTATTTTAGTTTGTGTCGTTAGCTCATCTTAAATGTTTAGTTTCACTCTTTTAACTACCTTGTGTTATTCTATTATTAAATCGTTAAAAGAGATGTTCTAGAAATGTATGAGGCGTGGGCCAGCCCTATGTACACTATATGTAAATATAGCTACATAATACACTAACTGTTTCCTATCCTTTATTTTATTTTATTTCACTTCGTTTCCAATGCACATTTAAAATAAATTCGTCAAGGAGAGCAACACAACGTAAAATAAAACATGGCTGATTAGATCAGAATTAACCAAAGAATACAGTCGTACAAGGATCTTTTGGCACTTGGATGGGGGCGTGAGTGTCGCAAATAAGAACAATACTTATTACTAAAAGTGAAATTTTACAAGACGGCGATGTTAGTACTGATTTTATCCACGAGCCAAAAGGTAAGTGTCGCAACTACAAAACAATACATAATATTAAAAGTGACATTTTACAAGACGGCGATGTTAGTTCTGATTTTGTCCTTGTACCAAAAGATCCTTGTCAGACTGTATCATTTTGACAATGACATGACTTTTCACAAAGAAAGACGTATGACACTCAAGAAGATGTCTCTTCCTAAAACTATCAACTACGTCAAAAGTCAAGTCAAAACAACTGTCAATGCCGCCCTAAAATAGGGTTCTCGCATTAAAAAACTCTTCAAATAATCATTTTTGTACGCACGTACCCTTCTTCAAATTACTTTTTTTGTATTTTTATGAAATTCCCTTATATTTTTCCTATTTACCTATGTGGTGTACATAGAGCTGGTCCAAAATCAAACATCTCTTTTAAACAACATATTTTTTTGCCCCTAAAAAATTTTGGTTGCGGCCCGCGACACCAGGAGTACAACGGGTTTGTGGCCCGCGTAAAAAAAAGGTTGGGGACCACTGCTCTAATCCAACCTAGCGATACTAGTGGTGGGCAACTGCGCATCAATAGATGCTGGGCTAATGCAATCAGGTGCAAAATTGGTGCAAAAGAGTCAAGTTAACTGTCAACGCTAATAAGACAGTCTTGATACCTAACACCAATAAGAGGAAGTTGAAGGGACTAAAACCCCCAACAATCTTCGGGAAAATTACCACGTTTGCAAGCGAGGTCAAATATCTTGGAGTGATCCTAGATATTATGGGATTTACTTGGAATAAGCACATCGAGGACATTATAAAAAAGGCTAGAGGTAGTCTGTGGTCCTACCCAAGGCTCTAAATGTTCGGTTCGGTCGAAGGCAATGCTATTTTATTATTTTTAGAAAACCAACAGCTTATAAATGTTACAGACATAACTTAAGTATAGAAAATAATAATTTAAAAAATTTAAAAACCCGACTGCGTAAAAAGTGAACCAAACTAAGTAGGTACATAATTATAACTGAAAAGAAAAAAACAAGCACTTAGATATCCGGTGGTCTACAATTCTATAATATATTATTGAATTAATACTATTGGAACATAACAACTAAACAGTCAGGATCCATTGAAAAATTAGATTGGCTGTCGAATAATGGATCCCGACTGTTCAGTTGTTATGTTCCAATAGGGTATTATCCTATGATGAAAATATAAATCAGATTGTTGATATTTTATCGCTAAACATTAATTGAAACCACTTAAACCAACTTTTTACACAAAAATATGTATGATTTTTATAAAATATCAAAAATAAAATGATGAATTTTTCACGTTTGACCACGTGACTAAAAACGCACGAGATTGGAATGTGACGTCATATTCTTGTACTTCTTCTTTTTGTTAAATGGCCTCCCGATTTCCATAGAGAATAGCCAGCATTAGAATCATTAACGTCATGCGTCAGTGAGTAAAAACCACTTTTTCCGCATTTCAGTGTTCTTTTGTATGGTTACAGAGATTTTCCCCGGTGTTTAATTAGACGTATTAGTGCATTTTGGCACTACGCACCATATATAAGGCATTTTTAATAGGCTTAAAACATTTTTTTACAAACGTAAACAGTAGGTTCCTATTCTGGGATATGGCATTTTCAGTGTAATTTGACACTTGACACTTGACAGTTACTTACAATGTTACAAGAATGTGACGTCATGACAACACATTATAGCGTTTTCGCGCCTATAATATTAATTTAAACTTTTAGGCTAATTTGC
Organism: Glaucopsyche alexis; assembly: GCA_905404095.1. Lineage (NCBI taxonomy): Eukaryota > Metazoa > Arthropoda > Insecta > Lepidoptera > Lycaenidae > Glaucopsyche > Glaucopsyche alexis. The sequence continues at coordinate 4,037,469 of FR990060.1, forward strand.
AAGGAAAATAAAGAAATTCACAAAGAATGGTTCAAAATGATAATGTATTTTGGTATTAGGAACAATTTGACATACTTTTCAAAAACTTGGAAAATACCCTATAGTATTAATTCAATCATATATTATAGAATTCTAGACCACCGGATATCTAAGTGCTTGTTTTTTTCTTTTCAGTTATAATTATGTACCTACTTAGTTTGGTTCACTTTTTACGCAGTCGGGTTTTAAATTTTTTTTAATTATTATTTTTTATTTTATACTTTTTAGTTATGAGTACCTAGCTAGCTATTTACCAGACTGGATTTCCTATCAGCATCAGTCCTACATCACAATTGCGCTGGAATGTGAGAATGGTTGTTACGCAACTTTAAATCGATATAGATCCTAAACGGTCAGTCGAATCGAAAAATGTTGAGAGAAAACTAACAATGATTTTTAAATACCTATTCAACGATACCCCACTTGATATAGTTTGTTGACTTTCATTTTTTTCATTTTCACAATATGACGTCCAGTAGTCGCCATATTGAATTTTCACTAACGTCATGTCTTTAGTGACACTCGCCGGACTAAGAGGAATCGATTGACGTGTGAATCATAAAAATCGGCCCAGGCGTTTGGTCTGTATAGTGCTTCAAAGGAACATACATACATACATACATACATACATACATACATACATAGGCTGATAAACACATTACCACTCCTTTGCGTCGCGCAGTCGGGTAAAAAGAAGGCAATAACAGGTTTCCACAATAAGTAAATAAACAAGCAAACATAACACTTAAATAGTAACAATCAAAACATTTCAAACATGAGTTGTTTTAAAGAAGGTATATAAACCAGACAAAGTTTCATTCAAAGAAATTAAGGTTAAGCTTATCTCTCGCATTCCTGCTACGCAATGTGTATGGATCTGAGGAGATTTTTTTACTAATACCCCCTTACTAATAATCGTTGTATAAACTTTGAATAGTTATACAGTGTTTTGTCTCTCGAATTAAACATGTCACTTGTGTGATGTGAAAAAAACACTGTATAACTATTCAAAGCTTATACAGCGTTTATTAGTAAGGGTTATATTGTTAAATTCAATGCTAGCTCGGATTGGGTAGGAGTTACGCCTATAGTTAGAGTTGTAACGTGGAACAGCCAGTGGCGGATTAAATCTGCGGTTTATTTTACGGAGAAGATCCGGGAAGTCAATATCATTGGTTATTATTTTAATATAAATATAAAATCGGTAATATTACGGCGATTGAATAAAGGTTGAATATGGAATTACTTGCACAGTGAAAGAAAATTATAAGAGTCGTAGGGTATTTTGAGGCGATAGCATAAAAATCGCAAAAATCGCTTTTGAATATTTTCAATCTGCGTAATATATTTATCATATCTATGCTTGGTTATACACAATTATAGTGAGGTAATTGTCACATAGTTTGGTATGCCACACTACGCAGAAAAAAATGTACAGGTCAACTGGATCAAAACATTAAATAGTGTACAGAGGCTGGCCTGTCTGCTAATTATGAGTGCGCTCTCTTCGGCACCCACCTCTTCACTTGAAGCCCTGATTTACCTGATTCCACTTTCTCTGCTTGTTCATATTATGGGGGCTAAGAAGGGTTGTTCTCAGGACCATGACGGTAGATAGGATAAAACCGGGCCTCCACCCTACTTGGACAACTGCAACAGTCTCTTCTTGAGAGACCTGTCATGGCCATGCCATCTTACGCCATGATCAAGGTGCATAGCTTCTAGAAGCTATACCCAGTTTTCATAACTTCTAGGGAGGACTGGGGTCTCAATTAATGTTCACCAGGAAATAATTTGGTTCATGGACAGATCTAGGAAAGACAACCGGGATGGCGCTGGACTACGGAGGCCTGCCACCTTCAGGTAGATATGCTTGTTTGTTAGATTTTGCACCGTGTTTCAGGCTGAGATCTCAGCTATTATTAGTTGTTCACTAGGAAGCCTACGCAGCCAGTTATATAAATGGCTTCGGCGTCAGTTCTTGGAAATGTGGATGTTTATAAAACGAAAATAGAAAAAGATTACAATGATTATGCTCTTTGGAATTAAATCACTGTAAACTGCCAATTCCAAAGTAGTTTCTACTTTGAAATTGTATTGTACGTTGTCTTTTTCATCACTACAAAAAGTTCCATACATTGTTTTGCATTGTATTGTATGTTACCCAATAAATAAAGCAAACTACTTTTACTACCAAATACAAAGTTCAACCCATTCAAGGTCACGCCGCCGATGCCGCCCGCCGACGACCCTAAAAAGTCGGCGCGCCGCCGCCGACCTACCGCCCATCGGCGCTCATATCTACCGTATACTATACCACAACTACCGGACAGGTAAGTTGGTATGGGTATCCCATGAAATTTACATTTGGATTAAAACACAGGCTACTTTATATCCCAAAAAAGGACAGTGTTCCTTTGGGATACTGTACTTACACGGGCGGAGCCGCGGGCAACAGCTAGTTTATTATAAGTTTTCATGATAGTGGCTTTGGCAGATAAACTTTCAGCCTTAACAAAATGATGAAGGGAACTGGCTCATAGTCCACTAGATAATGACTTATCTATACTAATATTATAAAGCTGAAGAGTTTGTTTGTTTGTTTGTTTGAACGCGCTAATCTCAGGAACTATTGGTTCGAATTGAAAAAATATTTTTGTGTTGGATAGTCTATTTATCGAGGAAGGCTTTAGGCTATATAACATCATGATAAGCTCAATACGAGCGGAGCTCCAATCAATAATGTTTCAAAATCGGGGTGTTTTTTTCCCTTTTGAGAGCTTTCACTGCGTACGCTGCGGAAACGGTTAAAGTTTCGGTAAAATAATGTATGACAGAATTGTTCCCCTTTAAAAGTTCTAAAAAAAAGTCCGCGACAGTATATATCTATCTTTTATGGTTGGCTCACAATAACCTTTATATGCTAACCAAATTTGTTCTAAAATTAAGCATTATTTGTGAGGGTGTTTTCATAAAGATGATATTAATGCTTATCCAAATAAATACGTTATTCATTACAAGCATTTAATTTAGAAGAAATTTGCCATTTACATCATTTGATTTCAATAAGTATTTTAGAAGATATCGCAGTAATAAAATAATCAGCGCGCAATAATGATGTGCGGCGCGCTGCGGGCAGTCGTGAGTCGCGGGCAAGCGCTCCTCCTTCTACGTAAATGAAAGTAACAAAAGTAACTATTCCACGCGGACGAAGTCGCGTGCAAAAGCTAGTAAATCTATAAAAGCCACATTTAATTTAAAATAAATAATAATCTTAACAAAAATGTACTCACTTTTCATTTCCTTTGCGTTAGGTAACACTTTAGGCGTCGAAGACACTTTGTAGCCCTTCAAGAAGTTGCGTCTACTTCTGATAGTCTTCTGCAAATCAAACTGAAACCTCTGCTCTGTCGCTTCATCCCTCAAAATGTACTGATTAGGGTCTGAAATTTTTCAAATTCAATGTTACAATGCTTTTATACAGTTCTTCGTGTAGTATTCACTAGTCAAGTCGGAAAATCTGAAAAATTGTTGAATTTAAAAAAGAATTAACATACTAACTTATCTACACTAATATTATAAAGAGGAAAACTTTGTTTGTATGTTTGTTTGTTTGTAATGAATAGGCTCAAAAAGTACTGGACCGATTTCAAAAATTCTTTCACCATTCGAAAGCTACGTTATCCACGAGTAACATAGGCTAAATTTTATTTTGGAAAAAAAATAGGGTTCCGTAAGATATTTGGGGTTTTCGGACACAAGGTGTAAAAAATCAACCAGAAAAGTTACTTATTTTGCCAACGCTGCCTAAACTATAAAAGATAGAACCATAAAATGTTCTAATTAATTGTAGATCTTATAAATATCTACAAAAAAGTCCGCGAAACACCATACCTATCTATGTCGAGTGAGGCACAACAACCATTTTTTTATTTAGAAATCTTGATTTTTTTTGGACTACATTTAAACGCGTTTATTTTACTCATGCTATTAATCCTTATCAAAATAAATTATTTCATCACTAAGTACAGTTTATGTAGATAATATTTGGTCTTTGAATGATTAAAATTGGACGTTTGGTTTTGAAGTTATGGCGAAATTAAAATATTACGATTTCTGCTGCACGGCCCGTTGTGAAGTGGGCGTCACCATGGGGTGTTTAGATCTATGAGTAAGGTACCCCCGCGCGGCTCATTTTAAATTAATTAATATTCTTAAGCATTTCATGCAGATTATTTTACCCCTGCACTACATACTTTAAATGAATAACTATTATTGTTTGTTATAAATACTATTATGTTATCGTAAAATAACAGCGCGTGTTTTCGCAGCACAGGGAGTGAGTTAGGCCGAATGCGATTATGCGCGATCGATCCTTAAGAATTAGTGGGTAAATACTGTAATACCTATTTATTTAGTGTTTGTTGTATTGTTAGTCCTGAAGAGTATAGGTATTTCATACGATAAAAGTATACCCACCTACTTATTTAATTGAGTTTCAGTAGGTACCTATATTAATTTGTTTTGACTAAATTTCGCCCGTTTTGTTAGAGGTTTAAAGACATTCTGTAGTATTAGTATCAGTATTGTACCCGTGCGAAGCCGGGGCGGGTCGCTAGTATAGAATATTTACGTATATAATCTACTGCTCATATAAAGACAAATTTAGGCAAAAAAATCATCTCACGTATGGGAGAATCTCCGCTCCGCAAATGCAACTCAACCCATATAAAGGATTTTATTTTTTTCGGGTACAACAATTATATTTTTTCTACATTAAAGTCTATACATAAGCAGTAGATCATATGCCCAAAATATTCGTAGTTAATTTTACCGAACTTTATGTAGCACACAAATTTTTAATAAACAAAAAAAGTACCGTCAAATTACAACTCTTTGGAGGACATTCAGGAATGGATGGTGAATACTGCCAGGTACTTATAACAATTAAAATTATGCGAAAAAATCCCCTTTTTTTTCGCATAATTTTAATTGTCATATCTCATTTGGCATAGTTTTATTACGCATAATAATACTTTGGCATAAGGTTTCATGCCATACTACATCATTAGGCATAAATTTCATTAAAACTAATATTTTTTGTCCTAATTTAATGAGGCATAGCTCGTAAGGCATATTTTTTATCATAATAATACTTTGGCATAATTGTTTTCTGACATAAACTCGTTTGGCTTTTTTTTTTGTCATAATAAATTAAGGCATTCTGTGACAAGGCACAAATATGCATAAAATGGAAGGACATAATGAAAACACGGTTAAAGTAATTTAAACGCATATTTATTATTTATGAAAAGCAGGCATTACACTTATTATATCTACAGTAACATTAGGTTAAGTTGCGGCGGTAACAGTAGGTAAGCCGCTAACATGTACAATGCAAAAACAAAACTTACTTTATCCTTAAGTGCATTGGGCTTGTGGTTATAGCTCATCTTGTTCTTAGATAGCAGTTCGTGTTGTTTGTCCGAGTTTAGTCTCGTAATCAGTCAAGAATTACAATTATAATTGTTATTCAAATGAGAATAGGATCGAGTCGGCGCCATATTGTTTCGAATTTAGACTGTTATGATAGTTAAATTTATGTTTAGATACTTGATTACTATTCACCGTTTTTATTAAAATTCGATGCAAGACTGTTAATATTTTTATATGCACATAAGTTTTTCTGAAAATCGCACTTTTCAAGTGATATTTGACAGAAAAAAGTCATTGACGTTCCTATTCTCATTTGAAACGCGTTATATTTCGTCTTAACTTGCACACCCAGTAGAATTTATCATTCACTAGTATATGAAAAAAAAGCTACAAAGTATGCGTAAATATCATTATGAGTAAATAGGTATATTTATGCATAAAAATATTATGCTTAATTAATATTATGCGTAAAAAATGTATGTTTTACAATAATATGCCTAAAATTATTATGCTTTTAGTAATTATGCGTAAAAAATTATAGTTATGCCAAATGAATATTATGCGAAACTGCTATTAGATCAAACGAAATTATGCCAAGTAAAATGATGACATATAATTTTATGCTCAAAAATAGGGAACCACTTAAAACAACTCACCTAGTATACAGTTAGCATCAGCACATGCCTGCACCCAGTTTGGCCCCACCACGGGCCTGCCCAGTCCGACAGCACAAAGCAGTTTGAATGTCCTTTTTATCTGTAGCGTCAGCACCACAGTGCAGTGCATGACGTCACACACTATCACAGCGCCTGTTAATATAAGTGCTTATGATACAAAGGGAAAACAAATGGATCGCGTGATGAAAAGTGATTGCTGTGACCCAAGGATGGTCAGCCTGCCAGACTGGTGCATGTGGCTTCTTTTAATAAAACTTATAATTTATGTATAAAAGCGAAAAGCTTAAACCCTTATAAATAAAACAATCGAATGTTCTTAAAGATGTAACCGTTTTTCAAAAGAAAATAAGAATCTGTTAATTTATGTTTCATCAAAGCAGAAGTTGCATAATATAATATTATATGACATGGGCATAACCAGGGCCGTCTTTAACCTATTAGAGGCCCTGACACATTAGAATTATATTTTTTTTACCTGTTTAAGCTTTGAACCCTGAAAGACTAATTCGGAAAAATAAATACAAATATCTATAGTCTTAAACTAAACGTCAGTACAAAATTTTATAATACGTTCCTTAAGCCAAATACGAGCGAGCGAGCAAATTTTTTTTTCCTCTTTTACAGGTTCTAACGTTCAACTCTGTTCAAACGTTAAAATAAATTATAAACTTCGGAAAAATACCATAAAATCAACCGGCTAAAACAGAACATCGGTAATAATTAATATCTAATGTAATGGCCTTTATTTTTTCCTATTTAATAGGTTAAAAATCTGTTCAAACTTTTAACCCTATAATACTGTGGAAATATGATCATTTTATAATATACATTAGAATGGGCGCCCATTTTTCTTCGTGTTTACCTATTTATGTTTATGTTAAAGCGCAGCCTTTCAGGGTTTTCCCTTAAACACTGAATAATGGTGAACTTCGGAAAAATATCATAAAGTGAACCGACTAAACCAGAACATCGCTACTAAATAATATAATATGTTCTTTATGTTAAACGCGAACCAGCGAAGCCAGCAAGCAAAATGGTTTGAACCCCCTGAACCCCCAGCTACGCCCATGTTATATGAACAAAAGTTACATTTAAAGAGTGCTAAAAATGAAATAAATAATTGAAGCTTACCTAAACTTTCCAACTTAATCTTTACTTCCTCATTTGGAAATGCTGTGAACAGAACATATTGAGTATCAATTGTGTATCCACCACCATTAGACGTTTTAGCTTTTTTCGCGCTTGGAAACTGAAACTCGGCCGATCTCTTCAATGCATTCGAGGAATCTAAACTTGATTCTGAATTTCTTGTAGAATTTACGCTGTAAACTTTACTTTTATCGATTTCTTTTGATATTTTCTGTTCATCATCCTGAACTTTCCGTCGTCTGCTCCGCCGAACTGTTTTCTCAATGTCAGTGGATTTCTTTTCTTTTTCTTTCTCTTCTACTTTGCTACTTTTCGTTTTTTTCTCTTCTACTTTGCTATTTCTTGATTTGACATCAGGTGAAGTAGACTTTTTGTCAGACGCTTTATTTTTAGCTCGACTTCTTGTAGTTCTACTTGATGATTTCGATTTATCCACATTTGTATTGTTTAAATATCCTTCAATAGTATTTTGTGAATTACTTTTTGTTTGCTTTTTATCCGTGTTTTTTTCTTTAGATTTCTTTTTACTTTTTTCTGTCTCTTCTTTCTCTGTTTTGCTGTCCGTTTTGGTTAAATCTTTTTTTGTAGTTTTTTCACTAGGTGAATGTTTAGTTGCTTTACTTTTGAGCCTTGTTAAATTCTCTGTTATAATTTCCTTGTCAATATTCTCTTCTTGTTCTGGTAAAAATTTAGGTTTTAAAATGTTTTTGGTAATATTACTAGAAGTGTCTGCATTATTCAAAGCTTTTGTTGTGGGTTTTCTTACCCGTGTAATAATCCTTGTAGGAAGTACATCAATTTCAAACTTCTTTGATAAGTTCATTTTGGCATCATTACTTTTTTTCTTTGAATGTCTAAATAATATAGGTGTACATTGTTCGGAATCATTTTCTGTTTCGGACTCACTGGATAATTCTATTGCATTATTTCTATTACTTCGAGTCATACTGCTTTTTATTTCTTGACTATCGGGCAAGTCTGTCTCCATGAAAGTCAATGGAACTTTTTTCGGCGTGCTTTCAACGTCAGACGAACTATCACCACTTCCTACTTTCTTAGGTTTTGCCACATCGATAAAATCTTTTTTGTTGGAACAAGTAACATTAGTTTTCACTGTGCCTTCTGAAATATCATTTGTTCCTGTTTGGTTAACAGTTCTTTGTGGGGAGGATACCACAATTTGAATTTCTCTTTGCGAACATAGATCATCGAAAACTTCCTGAGTTGAAGCATAGTGAAAGTCTAAATCATCTTTATCCTTATCGTTTAGTTCAGGTATAGACTTCTTAGACAAATTTTTTATATCTTTTCTTGTTTTCATAGGAGAAAGTGGCACTTTAAATGGAGAGTTGCTTGGTTTTGTCTGGAATGTCAAAGGAATCTCAGATTTTTTTTTGTCTTCTGGAATCACAACTTGTGTCAACATGTCATCAATATTGTCTCCACTTTCTAAGTTCCTTTCATTTTCATTAACTTGTATTACTTGAGTCAGCATATCATCTATGTCATTTTCATTAGTCTTTTTTTTATCATCTGCTATAACTTGTGTGGGTAAATCTTCTAATGCAACATCATTTTCAAGCGCGTCAGCCTTATGGTTAACATGCGGTGCAAATAAGTCATCTTCACAATCAGTCAAGTCATCATCACCATCTGGTTTTTTCTTCCCTTCTTGATTAGGAGGCACATCTTCACAATCGGTTTCATCATCATCATTTAGCTTATCCCTCATATTTTGTGATAAACTGATCACATCATCTTCGCAATCAGTTGAACTATCTGACTTAAAGCGTTCCTTTCTTTTAGAAGCTTTATCTGTTGTACACTCATTTTTATTTAAAGGTATAGGGTTTTGAGTTTCAGCTTCATCTTCAGGTAACAATGCTTGAGATTCAAATACCTCTATTGGAGGCTCACTTTCCATTTCATCAAAAATAATAATATCATCTGAAGTTTGTGATGTAGTTAGGCTTAATTTATCCGATTTTGGTTCAACATTATGTTTAATGATAGGTGTAGGTTTACTAGCATTAACAGCTTGAGTTTCAGCTTCAAATATATCATTTTCTTTATTATCAGTGAAAAAGTCTATGGCTAAGTTTTCTTGATTGTTTACTTTACATACTGCTGGCAACTTTTCACTAACAGGTGCTTGTGTTTCCATATTATAAATGTTAAGCGACTGGCGATTTTCAGGCATCTGGGTCTCCGCTGTGAATAATGAATCTGTGCTTTCATTATTATCATTCGGTATTTGAGTATTCAGTTCATGAATATTATTGAGAGTTATTTTATTCTCAGCACTTTTTACTGGCATAAACAAATTGTTAGGACTACCTATAGTAGTGTTGGATTGCAAGTGAATTGACTCAGATTTTCTTGAAGAATTCCAAAAATTATTATCTATTTTCTTTCTTGCTGTTGGTTCTTCTGACGTCTTTCCAGGAAACTTGTTTGTAGAATATTTGAGTTCTTTTGGTTTTGGTTGTGAAGGCATAATAAAGGAGTCATCCTAAAAAATATAATTATTATAAATTACTGATATAATATTACAAAATATAATCAAGATCCTGACCAGTAACATGAAAATACTGCACTGGAGGCGCTTTTTATTGTAGCAACACTATGAAAAACTGAGATGAGATGTGTGCTGGGATTGGTTAATCTCTTTCTCAAAATACTCAATGTTTTTTTTTAATAATGGCATTTCAGTTAAGTTTTCGTTCGTTTTCTGCTATATTGCAAGGTATTTTATATTCTGATAGGCTTTATAATTCTTTTAATATTTACCTTGTCACTCACATCAGGTGATTCCGGCACCGTAGTGACATGCACATTATTAAACTTGGAAACATGACGAGACACAATTGGCGTATCTGGTATATCGAGAGCCTGGGTCATTGGAAGATCATTGTCGTCTTGCAACACACTGAATATGCCAAAAACTTGTCCCAGCTGCACCATGTTACCATTCTTTAAGGGATATGGTATGTATGGCTCTAACGTTTTCTGAAAGTCAATAGTCAAATTAATTTTAACCGTAAAGAGGGTAAAATTTTATAAAGAAAGCATTTAAAAACCAATTTCACGCAGGCTAAGCTGCAGGCAAAAGCTAGTATAATATATAAATATAATGGTGAGTACCAGTCGCATAGAGTTACTACAACTCAGTTCCTATCGGCTTCACTTACCACTTCCCTTTTAAAGACTTATCCTATTATCAGGCTAAGGCTCCGTATGAAGACCCAGCCTTCAGTCTCTGGTGAGTACATATTTGAGAACAATGAAATGGTAACTTACGTTGTCTAGTTTTGTCTTGTTGGCAGAGTTGAGATCCATCAACATAAACTCTGAACTATTTAACACATTTATGACAGCATGATGCCTTGATATTGACTGAAAAAAAAAAAAAACAAATACTTACACATTTTATTGCCCATAGGGCTAACCAAATTCTACATATTTTAGCTAGGTAGACAAATAAATAAAATTTGTGTCTGTTTCTAATTTTAAATTAAGACCTTTTCACTAAATGCATATTATGTATGTATTACAATAAAACATCATTATTTAAAGTTCCGTTTCAAAAATTTCTGGGTAATCTCCTAAACGGCTGGACCCATTTTCATGGAAATTTACTTGGAGATAGCTAAAGTCATAAGGTGTAACATAGGCTACTTTATCTCAAGGTTCTATTTCTGTTCTACGAAAATGAAGTTGCTGGCACAAGTATGTAATGCAGCAGTTCTCAATCTTTTTTGGTGACGGAACCCTTTTGGAAAGCGAAATACTTAAAGGAACCCTACAATAAAACAATATTTTTTAATATATGTAATTGATTGTACTGTCGATGTCGGTTCTTGGTGGAAATTAATGTTGAACACTAATAAAACACAATTTTTCGTGCACTTTTTCCACTATATTAAGATATTATTATAAATTTTAATAAAACCGGTCGTGTTATTTATTAAAATTTATAATTATATTTTAATATAGTGGAAAAGTGCACGAAAAATTGTGTTTTATTAGTGTTCAATATTTTTTAAAAGTGTCCTTTTTACTAATAAACATAAAGTACAAGGTAGCATTTACTTATTACTTACTTACATAACAAGTATAATTATAGAAAATATTTAAAAAAAGAAAAAATTTAACTAATGGATTTTTTTATTTCTCATTAATTGGTCGATATCAGGTTTAATAGAAGACAGTTAAAGTCTCATATCAGGTTCAGCGTCCAGTCTATTGTGGTATTTTGATTTTTTCTAAATTCTTGTGGAACCCCAACAGGAGTATCGCATAACCCTAGGGTTCCACGGAACACACTTTGAGTATGGCTGTTCTAATGTATATGTCACCGTAAAAATTGTAATTACCGGTAGCTTGTAATATAACTAGAATTGTAAAATGTTTATGTCACCGTAAAATTTTAAAATGCGTTAGACTGTAATAATACTAGAGATATTACAAAATGTCGACAGATTGTCAAATAAAAATTCCTTCTTACAATTTACACATTATTTTTCATTATTATATTTACAGTGCCAATTGGTTAAACGGCAAGTGCCCCGTATGTGTTTGCTTTTTCATAATAATAATTATAACAAAAAATAATGCATTTTTTGTTATAATTATTATTTGACAGTCTGTCGACATTTTATAATATCTCTAGTAATATTACAATCTATTTTACAATTTTATGGTGACATTTATAGATTTCCGACGCAAACATTCTGCCTATAATTTAACACATTTATTTTTTGCTGTATAATAAATATATAGTTTCAAAACCTTTCGACATATTTTTACAATTTCGACAGTTATTTTACAATCTAACGGTTTTTAAAATTTTACGATGACATATCCATTAGATATTCGCTATCGTGCATAAGACACAGTTTGTGGGGGCATGGTTGGACATGGGTAAAGATCGTATAATTAACTCAATAAATCTTAAATATTATTATAAAACTTACATTCAGCTTGAGAACAATATTGCATGTATCTGGATCTCTGCCTATTTTGTTTGGACCTCTTACCACTGGATATTTCTGGCCACATATTCCCAAAAACCCTACCTAAAATGAAAAGGTTGTTTTACTGCAGCTGTAAATCGACACTAGTTGTCAATATTACCAAATAATAACATGTAAACAATACCTGTTCAGGGCATATACTCTGCGTCGGAGTTTCATCTAAAGATTGTGTGCAAGCAAGTCGCTGTGTTAACTCCATAATTCTGGCTTTATAAAACCAATACACATATTTTTTTTTATTTTATCACAATCAGGTTTTGATAAAACCCAAAGTAATTACTCTGAGATAAAAGTAAACGTAAAACGCAAGCGGAATGCGGAATAAAAATGTTTTTGAACTTTGACAACGTAAAGCCAAATGTTTTTTTTTAATATGGCGGCTTATAACTATTTGCCAGTGTCAAGTAAAAAAGGTGTAATTATAGAATTATAGATAATGGTTCAAATTTTCATCACCGTATTTCTATTCGTCAAGTCCAAAGTTTTGTCAAAGTCTTTAAGTCAGGTTAGAAATTAGCTGTCATGTGACCTCATGTCGTCTCCGTATAGTTGGATACTTTAAGATTCGAATAGATTCGATGACGTGCACAATTGTGGGCAAGTGATACAACTACAAAAAAGTGATCTCCCCTATAAACGCGTTTCAAATGAGAATAGGAACGTCAATGACCTTTATCTGTCAAATATCACTTGAAAAGTGCGATTTTCAGAAAAACTTATGTGCATATAAATATTAATAGTCTTGCATCGAATTTAAATAAAAACCTTAAATAGTAAACAATTATCTAAACATAAATTTAACTATCATAACAGTCCAAATTCGAAACAATATGGCGCCGACTCGATCCTATTCTCATTTGAACCGCACTATAGGAAGTTTCAGTAAAGCGTCTACCACTTTACTGAATCGACTCACTTGACTCAATTGAATACCTTGACGATTTATTTGGACTTTTACTCAATGACTAAAGAATTCAAAGGACAGGCCCTTCCTATGACAAAAACGTGTCCAATTTATCAGCTGATTATGAGCAAAAAATGGCTGCCGAACTAGAGTTGCAATTATGGGTATCGACAGTATCGATATTTTAAATTTTCATAAGTTTTACAATAACTTACATGTATACGTAAATAAAAAACTTATTTTACTAATGACATTGTACATTTAACTACTTTTATTAATCGATAATATCTTTTAACGGACATCCAAAAAAGTATTCGATGCTGACGATATATTTAGGTATACATTCTATTAGTTCTAACTGGACCACTTTCAAAAAAGTTTTTGTAATATCTTTATTAATCATGTAAGACTTACCTTTATTTACCATGGGACAGAAGTGACATTTCTTTATTAAAGTCAACACGCTTAAGTATAATTATTAGTTAAGGATCTTTTAACTCCTAGGTCCTTATAGGTTATAATATTATAACCTCTAAGGACCTAGGAGTTAAAAGATCCTTAAATATTTATTTGTATATATACAAATAAATATTTAAGGATATATATACGAGCTGAGCCAAATGTATAAATTGGTTTATGACATGAAATTATGCTTTTTTTTATTCTTAATTTATGCATACGTAAGTAAAAAAACTTATTTTACTATAGACATTGTACATTTAACTACTTTTATTAATCGATAATATCTTTTAACCGACATCCTGAGTATTCTATGCTGATTGCTGAGGATAGTTTTATTCTATTTGTTCTAACTGGACCATTTTTTCAAAAAAAAAAATGTAATACCTGTATTAATCAAGTAAGACTTAACTTTATTTACCATGGGAAAGAAGTGCCATTTCTTTATTAAAGTCAACACGTTTATCTTTTATTATTTAAGGATACTTTAACTCCTAGGTACTTAGAGGTTATAATATAGTTAAATATATTTTATTTTCATACGAGCTGAGCCAACTGTATAAATTGGTATATGAAATGAAATGGTGCTTTTTTTATTCTTTATTTAGGGACTTTTGATGTACAGCGTAAGTCAGTCCCATCGTAACCTAATCTTATACATAATGACAAGATGCTTTATTTGGTGAAAATATGGTTACAATTAATAGGTGTTACATTGCAGCTTGGCAAATAATTAGTCCTTGTGGCATCGACAGATGGAACTAAAAACTTTTTGAACTATCTAAGGTGGAATAGAAATAAAAGACAAAGGAATATATCCACTTATATTAAAATGAATAAGTCTATCCATTTCTAAATAAAATTAAGTTTGTTCAAAAACTGGCTATGCTATTCTCTTGACTGGGTCCGGGGATTAATATTTTCTTCTCCAGCTTTCAACCATAATTTGCTTATTGTATCACTTTTCGGAAACCTATAAAAAACAAGTATTATTAGTTTTATCATTTGTCAAATAATTTTGGTCACAACAATATTATTAAAAGCTATTAAACTTATATTTTTAAAACCACATCGAATAGATTCAGATTGCTTTTTGAGACATAATACAAATGTAATTATTATGTTTTTATCGATGTAATTATTATTTGCACCTTTATCGATAACTATTACAAACGGTAGGTAGTTAGGTACAACACTTTTCAATTACGTAAATAAATCTTAAGACTTAAAATGCAATTTAAAGGACTGTTCTAATGAATTACATGTGGATATGAATATAATAAATGAAAAAATCAAATTGCAACGCAATTATTTCATGAAATGTTTATAGTATTGCATAAAACCGGCTACTAACCTGCGTAAATACAATTGAGGTTGATTTATACTCTTTAATGCATTGCACCTTGCAATATAACGTTTAGGCATGTTAATTATCACTTTTACAACATTCAAATAAAATTTTAAAGAATAAGTCCTTATAATTTCTTGGAAATTCTTAAAATATACAAAACATAAACAACCTTTTGACAGGAGACCTACCACAGTTAATTGACAGTTAATGAGCAAATAATGGCGGATCGTTCCACATTTCGTTAATTGTCAAAGTTTTGAAGTCTAATGTTTCTAAAATGAGCAAAAACAAAAATATTGCTGTTTCTTCTAACATGAAAATTATTGCATTAGATAGAAAGAGACCAAATGATATTTCACCGTCTGTCTCATATTTCCATCATATTTGTATAAGCGCTAGTATGTATAGAACTGTAAGGGCCCCTCCATGTATATACCTCAATGCTTTGCTGCTAGACTGTAGACTTGACTTGGACTTGGAATTATACGGTGATGAAAATTCAAACGAATACTCTATGGAATATTCTATTTTCCGCCTTTATATTTGACACTGGCAAATGCTTATAAGCCGACGCCATTTATTTAAAAAAAAAAAGATTGACATTTGAATTTGACAGTCTACGATTTACGAAAATCGACGAAAATGCTGATTGTTGAGGCTGACTTACCGAAAAAATTAATTTTTAAATAATATTTTAAAATATATAAACTGTGTATAAAATAAGTAGATGATTGTAAAATATGAACTATAATGATTTAAAACTCATTTTACGTTTTATTTTTAGAACCAGGCATTAATTTAGTGATAAGTGTGAAGTTTGCCAAAATCAATTTGTTTATAACAAGCGAAAATGGACCCTCAAAAAGGATCTTCTGATGGGGAAGATATCCCGAGCGACTTCTTCGACGATTTCGCTAGAGAAGACTTCATAGAAGGTCTCAGTGTCGTAGACGAGTGGGATAACGATGAAATCGAAAAGTCAAGAGAGGATGTCAAGTCCTTGAGCGATGTGGAAGACCTACGCGAAATAATAGATAAGGAAAGAAGAGAAGAGACACGAAGACTGAGAGACCAAAAGCCAGGTGATGGGGACCGTCATAGATCAAGCAGCGAAGCTCGTATGGATGATTTTATCAAGCCGGGAAGTCGTCGCGACCCTAACAAAACTAACCAAGCTATAAAAAGGGATAAAGAATTGAAAGTGAAACAACATATCGCAAAACACTTAGAATCGACTGAGGATTTGCGACCTCCGGGAACTGAACTTGATGATTTCTATGAGGAGAGCAAAAAGGTTGAAAAAAATAAAAAAGTGTTAGAAGACCCTGGACATCGTTCCTCACCCCAAGAAATGCGTACAAATCGTTCTTCACCCCAAGAAATGCGTACAAATTGTTCTTCACCCCAAGAAATGCGTACAAATCGTTCTTCACCCCAAGAAATGCATGCACATCGTCCTTCACCCCAAGAAATGCGTGAATCGTCAGGAAAAAAGAGCCCAAAACCAAAATCAAAACTGCAAGACAAAAAAAGAAGTCTGTCACCAGTTAAACATCGTTCACCGAGCAAACTTCAAGAAGCAGCAGCAAGATTGTATGGTCGTCCAGGAAAATATCGTGTTTCTCCAGGAAGATTTCGTCATGGGCCAGGAAGATTTCGTGATCATACAGAAAGAAATAGACATTTTGTAAGACATCATGAATCACCACCAAGATTTGAACGACGTATGTATTCAAATCAAAAAACTCCGACATTCTATCGTCATGCACCTCCAAGATATGAACAACATCATCGATCAAGAAGCCCTCAACATTATTCCGGATACAGAAAAGATCGAAGATACCCAAGCCCACGGGGCAGCCCATCAAGAAAGTTAAAACGAAACAGGTCAAGGTCACCTAGGCACCAGTATGAGAGATCACGTTCCCGTTCTCCTCGACATTCTAGTGAATACGTGCAGCCACATACAGAATATGTTTCTCCCTACCCTTATGTGATGGGACCCCAACCTCAATATCCTGTCCCCGCAAACTACATTCCAGGAATGTCTGTAGATCCAACCATGCCTCCAGCACAATACAGTATACCTCAACCATATCCTGGTTATAATCCATACCCATATGACATGAATCCACCACAGCCAGTACCCGCTCCTATTCCGGCTCCAGGAATCCCTGCGGTAGTACCTACTTTACCCTCCCCTCAGCAGTTAGTTAATGCGGTTCGTCCAACAGGTTTACCTCCAAACAATGCACCTTCACAGGGGCCAGTCGATGCCTTGGCTAAAGTAATTAAATTTGATTTATTATTTATTTATATTTTATATATTATGTATTACACATTCTCAAATATACTTAAAACTTTCAGTTGGTTGCAGATGGTATACTTTCCCATGAAGATTACCTTAAACTGGCTCCGAATAAAGGTAACTATCTTTAAATACTTTAAACGAGACAATCTTGTATATAAAATCAGTTTCTCGAAAATGCTGCAAGAAATATAATGAAATTTAGTATGCAGGGAGTTTTGACTTTTGGGGGAGAAAAATTTATCTAACTTGGTCTAATGCCTGTATTTTTAAACGAATATATATAATTTGTTTTTCGTTTTGTCATTGTGCATCAATAATAATTTCGACTATATTATGTCAGTTCGATTGGCAGTATGGTACTAGCAGAAGGTGTTGATGGTAGGCGTTTGTATAATTTTCATTGAAAATTCGGAATGGTGGGTTCGAATCCCGGTTAGAACAGGTACTTTAATTTTAAAACATATTGATTTCAGCAGTAATAACGCAATATACATTGATCGACTTATTTTAATATAAAATTAAGCTGCGCGCCCACTGGATCGTAATTGGAGCGTACGCAAGGTACGAAGCGTCGTCATTTACGAAATGCCGATGGGGTGCGTCCACTGCATTCGGATTCATCATCGGCAATTTAGTTATTTTTAGTCCGTCATAGCCTGAACGTGCTAGTGACGGATATTGACGAGGATATTGTTGTAATTAGCTGTATTTTATCAGAAGAGGAAAAGAGAAACAAGAGGAAATGAAAGATATGGGTTCATAATATAAACTCAAAAAGATCAAGTTTCGGAGAATTTCATACATTTTATAATATATTCTGATTTATTAGAAGATGAAAATGGATTTTTTGGGTACATTCATATGACTCGAAAAAAGTTTTTTGAACTTCACTCTATATTCTACAACTGTGGATGACGTCATCGGCATAAATACTGGTCTCAGGCGCAGAAATGCCGATCCAGTGGACGCAGTACCATAGAAATCAATACAAAGCAACAAATCCGTACGCTGAGTACGCTCCGATTCCGATCCAGTGGAGCTGCGCGCTTTACAGTTCTTAAAAGTGTGTGTTTTACAGGGGCACTTCAACAGTTGGACGTAGATGCAAAAACAGATGGTGGGTATTGTCTTTTATATTCTTTGTTAAGCCTAAGACTTGTAAGCATGTTTTAATTACCTTAAAGAACTTTAATAATTAAAATAATATTTAATAATGTATCAAAGCTAATTTGCTGCCCAAATTCTTTGGAGGCGTATTTTTATTGAGATAAGTGTGTCATATTTCTATACTTTTGTATTTACAGTGCTAAAACGCTGCCATAGTGCCGTGTCGAAACTAGATGAGTTAGTGCCTTGTAATCGGCTCATTGTCAATCGTATTAAGAAAACCGAGACACCTAAAGCGATTGCGCCCAAATTTTTTTCGCCTCTTAAGAAAAAACCAATAGCGGAATTTAAATTCACCGAGACTAGCGCCTCGGCTATTGCCCTTAAAAACAAACAGATTATAGATACTATAGTGTCAACACTAGATCTATATGATTTAGTCGGTCGTCCTAGGAAGAACTTGAGTAACATGAAGGATGCAGCGGTGCAGACCACGGGTTCTCACTGTGACAAGTGTGTTATACGTGAAGCTACAATGGTGAATGATGTCGGGACGTCTATAGATCAAGAGCACTTCTCGTCCAGCACGCACACCCAGGTTGTGGAGGAAGACCTACACAGTTCCAAGTCCGTGTTCAATGCTTCTGGCAGTACATCAGACGGCAGTGCTCCTATTTCGTTCGCGCACATGACTCCGGCCCAGCTCGTCTCTCAACTCGTAGCTCGTGCCAAAACTTTGAAGCAATCGGACAGCCCCAACGACAGGCCGTCAAACCAGTTTCAGGGAAGAAATCACTACGACGACAGAAGAGGTCCAAACAACTATCGAAGCAATTATAACCAATATAGATATTAAGGTTTATGTAATACTGTGCAAAATAAAAATATCCGCAATGTGACGAGGATTTTGAAGCAGACAATAGTAAAATTTACCATCAAAAAAGTGCCCATTGAATTTTTGGTTGGTACTTTATTTTATTTTGCTCAGGAAAATTTATTATTTTATGGCTGTAAATTTTCAGTCACTATTTTATTTTAATAAATAACTGAACTGGACATTTTGTTTGTACACTAGAGCTATAGTTGAATACCGGTGGTTATGATTTCATTTCAAATCCGAATGATTTTACATACCTACATAATATCTACATCCAACTTCCTCACACTTTTAGTGACAGGATTGAATAATTGAATAATAACAGGAAGAATTATTATATTCTGGGAGTTATATACCATAATATATTTATATTTCAATACTACTTGTTGGTGATGTTTATGGTCACATTTTAATCTCGTTCTAATTTTTTAAGTGTTAGTCATCTAGGTGCTGAAAGTGAATTTGCTTATATTATTAGAATGTGAAACTATGTGAAGTGAATTGAAATATGTGTACACTGTATAGATTTAATTTTTAAATGTTTTTAGTTTTAATATAAAATTAGGTAGTGTGTAATATGGAGTCTTTTGGCGGTGTTCTACGCATTTTCTGCGGAATGGAAAATAGAAGATACGAAGATAATGCGAGGGTTTAATTCTACCGGAAAATCTAGTTGCCTCGGAAAATCCTTCTTCTAGGACCAAACATAACAATTTTGTCACTATATGAAATCAATAAATGTTTATAAGTAACATGTTGTTTACTTTCTTATTGTACCTTTTATTCTCCATATACTATTTCTATAAACGCTTTTGTCCCTGACACTGTAATATGTATATTTTCTTTCTATTCAATTCGTAGCTGGGTTCCAGTGTCTCAGGATGCTATCGCTCTCGTGCACAGTGCAGACTACTACGATTTGATGTATGTGTAAGCTCTTAGCTCAACAGCATGAGCTGACACATGAACCATACTGTGAATTTAACAGAAATTGTTACATGAATTGGGCTTAACGAGTGTGGTTATTTAATATGAGATTTTGATAAGGATAAAACTTAATTTATTTCAGATTAAGATTTAATTAAGCACATTTAACATTGCTGCTTTGAGTGAAAACGTATATAATACCTAATTAATAAAATACTAATAACGGTTATATACGTGTTTTAATATATTATTTTAATATCACAGATTAGAATTAACCATCTAAGAAATCATCCAACCACTTCTCCAAGTCCTCGGGAGACTCTATAACTGGATTCTTATCAGCATTTTCAGGAATATTTTCTGAAACAGAAATGCATTTGTGTTAAAAGGTTCATCCAGCCATCAATAATCTGAATGTATAAAAATTAATCCCCATTTCCTAGATCACGCGAGAACGGCTGAACCGATTTCACTTCTTTTTTTGTTGTGTTATTGTCAGGAGAAAGTTCTTATGAAAGAAAAAAAATGAAAGAATAAAAAATGAAGTATGCTACGTGTTCCATACACCACTGTGAGTCCAACCGCCGGCTAACCGATACCCGGTGATCGGACGCACAGTGGTGGATCCGGCGGCTTCCCGGCGAGCACCCGGCGCCGGACCGGCCGAATAATTATGCCGGTACATCTGAAAGCTATCGTACATGGCCATACACTTCGCGACCGATTACCCGGCAACCGGAACGTGTGCAAACCCGGGCCGGTGCCAGTTATGTATGAAGCACCAAGGGCGCGTGTAGATCCGCCGGCACTAGCACCGGTTTCATACATAACTGGTACCAGCCCGGCCAATGGCGGATTATCCTAAAGGCGTAGTGAGAGAGTGCCCGATGAATCCGATGAGGGTTCAACCGCCTGCCGCGGTGCGTTGCCTCGTAGTACCCATGAGGCTGAAGCTTACTGACGTAGAGCGAATCATGAAGAGTGATGATGATCATGTCCAGAAAAGGCGTGTTCTGTAGATGGTCACCAATTCACCAATGTGGAGATAGTGGAAGCGCCAAAGGGAAATCGCCGTGCCGGGTAGAAACCGCCTCGTCGACACGCGCCCTAAGTAGCTACATATTTTGGAAACGCGATAAATCTTTCTCGAGTCAATATAAGTATTTGATTGTTCCGAACTTTATCAATGGCGCGCGACATATATTTCACGTCACGCCATGCTTTTGCGCGTGACATTCTGGATTCGTGAAAGCTTTAACACCTTTTTGTCTCTCTCGTGCTTATCGCGAGGAACTGTAGAGAAGATAATCTCTTGACCATACTTTAAAACATAATTTATTTTTAACTAGATTTGATTTTGTGCAGGTACCATAATATTATATAAACTATATTATTATGCGTTTAGCGCACAGCTGTTAATTTGAAATTACAATTTTATTTATTTGTATCGATTCACAACTCAGAAAGATCCTTAATTATGCTACTATAATATATGCTTGATGTATTGCATTAGTCACTAATAACAGAAAAAAAATACCTTTGACATGACTTTCTTGCTCTTTTTGTGGTGGCACTGTCTTTATATCCTCAATCAATTTATTTTTGTCTTGTGAAGAACTTTTTAACAACATGGCTGTTTGTTCTTCATCCTCTTTAGTTTTTAGAGCTTTAGGAGATTCTAACATATTAGTTACATTTTCTTCTATAATTTCAATTTTAGTTAAATCATTATTTTCAACTTCTTTACTATAATCTAAATTAACATCACTAATACTATCTATGACTGTTTCATCAATTTTACTTTTGGTTTCGTTACATTCATTGTCTCCTAATTTCATCATACTTAATATTTTCTTTTCAGCTTCTAACTCTGGTGTTGTATATTTGTTGTCATTATTAAATTTGTTTTTGTATTTTATTGCTCTATGGTTCATGCTTAGTATATCACTTTCGGTGAACAGTGAAGCGTCTATGTTGTTCCTTTCATGAAAAGGGATAGTAGATAGTCCCAAGTTTAGCTTATCCATGTCAATGTCAAAATATTTGTCGTACGCAGACGGCCCAGTGGTCACATCCCATGATTTCTCGTGTTTAAATTGAAAGTGGCCGCCTACTGATAATGATGCTTGTATTAGACTCTGAAAATAAAAAAAACCTGATGATGACATTGTCGAAACCGGTAGTGTAATATATTAAAATTAATGTAAAATACTTATTAAAGTGAAAATAGTGCAAGAAGTATTGTGTATTATTACTGTGAAACATGAATTTCCACCAAGAACCTACAGTACAATCAATAACATATTTAAAAATAATAATCATATACTAGGATATACCGAAATTGTTTTTTTTTTTCAAATCAAATCAATTTTTTTTATTCAATATTGGTATTTTTATACACTTTCTGAAAATTTATCTACAATCTACATGAATGAATTAGACTGAAATTTTAAATTGTTTAGCAGAATTTTGTTAAAATTGAAAAATATATTTCAATTCTACCCCATTGTGTGGGGCATCATCAAATAGGTCTTTTGAAATAAAGGCAAGGTTTTGTACATGACTTTTTTACTAAGTCGACTATTTTCATGTCATTTAAAAGTTGGTCCACCCTGCCATGAGATGCCATATGAGAGGTAGACACTTATAAGTTTCCATGCTGATAGGTTGTGCTAAAAACGCTTTAGGAAAATTATTTTGAGCTAAATTGGTCAATAACTTTTAAAGTAATTAAAAGAAAACCTATACCTAGCACATTGATTGCTATGGAACCCTCCTTAGACATGTTCTGACTGCTGACATGCTCTTGGTTATGTTATTTAAGTTGATAACATATTATAATATTACAATTGTAAAAACAAAATACCACAGTGAAATGTTTAAATACAATAAACTAACAAACCTCAAAGTCAGCTCCTATGCTTTCTTGTTCATCTATTTCCTCATAACTTTCAATTGGCATTTCATACTTTGCCCAATTGCTTTGAATTTCTTTTTTCTTGTATTTGGAGTTTGCTTCCTCAGTTATTTTTAAAATTTCATCAGTTTCCCTTTTCAAATTCTCATAAAACTCTGGGGGTGGTTCACTTGACAAAGACTTTTCAGCAACTGGAACTGATATTTTTTTTATTATAAGGGATATATTAGCTTATTCATTTCACTAGTAAATGTCGTCATACAAATAGCAAATTAAGTTTTGTGTAATACCATTAGTTGGTAAATGCTACAGATATACAGGAAAACCATGCTAATGGCTCTTGGTAGTCATCATTTTTTCAATGTGAATAACAGATAATGTATGAAAAAATGACGATTGTTGAAAGTCATAGGGGTCTTAGCTTGCTATAGATAAGAAGGAAGTATGGACCATATGGACAGAACCTAGCCTACACAATTTATAGATAGGTAATACTATTATTGTTTAAAATTGTATTAATTACCTGCAGGCTTTGTAACCCCTGTTTCCACTTTCTTGTCAACAGGGCCTGGTGGATGCCGGTTTTGTTGCCGTTTTCGCCTCTGCTCCTTTGGTTCATTTTTATTTTTTTGTCTGGAAAATCAGACGAGTGATAAGAATAAAAAGAAAGCGTGGTTCGTTGGTTACAGGGGATTCAATAATTAACAATTCCTACTAACTGGCTGCTTTTATGATTTTCAGGCATATTTTATGAATAATTTCAATTTTTGTGCAGAATCAACGTTTTCAAAACACGAGAACGAGAACAAAAAAATTCTCATGTCAGATTTTGACATTTAGGAACGTGACACTGACACATGACAAATCTTTTTTTTTTATGTTCTTCGTTTCTTAAGCAGGCTAAGGCTCAATGAACATACAGCCTTGCCATACGTTTTTTGGGTTTCATAATACATAAAGGAATCCTTATAGTTGCGTTCTGTCTGTCCGTCTGTCTGTCCGCGCCTGTAGCTTCTGTTATTCTTATGAATATAAATGGATGAAATTTGGTATAATTAAATACTGTGATCGCAGTTTTGACATCATAAAATCATACATGAATAATTAAGGCTCCCACAGACGATTGGCCGATCGTTTCAGTTAAGGTTCCCACAGACGAGAGGCCGATCGTTTCAGTTAGAACTGACGTCAGTTCGGCCTGAACGGATTCGAGCACACACACGGAAAAAATCACATCCAACCCAATTGACGTCAGTTCGGCCTGATCTGTTTCGGGCCCACACACGGAACAGTCGCATCAGTCCATTCTGGTTTGCCGCGCGCTACGGTCGTGTTTATCAATTTTGTATTTAAACACCGCGAAAACTCATACAACGCTTGTACACGATACACGCCCGCACGGCTGCGGCTCGGGCAAGAACTGAAGCGATTTGTCCACACACGGTCAGGACAGGCCGCGCGTTCAGGCTGCTCGGTCAGGCCAGAATTAATGTTGCCAAATAAGTTATTTTACAAAATTTTACTAAATTGAGTATTTTATTCCCTCCTTGGTAGAAATTTAGTTATTAGTAGTGTTTTAGTAGGAAAGAGCCAGACAGTAATCATATGCAAAATGGCCTAGGTTAAACACAAAACAAAAACCTATCATAATAATACATTCGTCCGTAATTTTCTTAAAACTACCCGTTTAATTACTATATACGTAATATTTGCTAGTTTATTTTAATTTAATGGTAAAATTTATAGTAAAATTCAATGAATGAAAAAAATTTAATACCTATAACAAAACCTAAAATGCAATTCTTACAATTTCTTACAATGGTTTTTGGGGGGCTTCAGGAATTCCTAAGTAGCTTCTTTAGTAGTTATTTAGTACTTTTTACTAGAATTCAATACGAGTTTAGTAGTTTCACAAAAATAGAGCTGGCAACACTGGAACGAATCGCTTCAGTCCGTACGGCCGACTGACGCGATCTCGAAATTGCACACAGACGATACGATTTTGCATCCGTTCAGGCCGAACTGAAGGCAGACCGGATCATGTATGGGGCCCCTTAGAACTGACGTCAGTTCGGCCTGAACGGATTCGAGCACACACACGGAAAAATCGCATCCGACCAAACTAGGGTTGCCACCCGTACTTTATAATAAAGTATTGTACGTTATTTCAGGTAATTGTACTATATACTTTATCCCCCTTACTAATAATCGCTGTATAAGCTTTGAATAGTTATACAGTGTTTTGTCTCCTTCTATCGAATTAAAAATGTCACTTGTGTAACTTTCAAATTATAATTATAATTCAAAGCTTATACAGCGTTTATTAGTTTAAGGGGGTTAGAGAATACTAAAGAACACGAAAATACTTTATTTTCACGATTTGGTTTCTTTAAGATTTTGAAAACTTTAGTCGTAATATGAATGTTTTTTTCGTACATATAGCGAAATACATCGATTGCTCAATCGATGTCGATTGCATGTTAAGAATTAAGATAATTGGAATATAAATCTGCAAAACTTATGTTGATATGGATGATCTGTATGGAAAAGAGCTCCGTGGCCTAGTGGGTAGACCGTTTAGTTCGCACTCGAGAGAGTGCAGGTTCAAATCCCAGGTTGTAGCGTGTACCAATGAGACTTTCAGATCTCAAGTACATTATACGGACGATCTAACGGTGAAGGAAAACATTGTGAGGAAACCCGCACATAGTTGGCCCCAGACGTATTGACCAGACCTCTGGACTAGGCTGACTATGTTGTGAGAATGCCATATGTGCTTGGGCAACCATACGACATTTAAAAACCAACTGTCCCAGGCACTACAGTATTTCAAGAGTGGTTACTTCGCTCGGAGAATACTGTATAAATCATCCATTATCGGATGTAAAGGCCTAAGTTTTTTTTTTCATTATTTTTTTACTAATTAACTAGCTAACTTTATTACAATATACTTTAGAACTATCAACTGCATAATAAAGGCAGCAAGTGTTTAATAAGAGCAATGATAATTTTTTAAGCTTGTATAAAGTCATTTAATTTTTATTATATACTAGCTGATGCCCGCAACTTCGTTTGCGCAGAACTAACGAAAGCGGAATCCTATTTTTTTAAACGGAACCCTAATATAAAAGTAGCCTATGTGGGACCTTATAACATCAGCTATCTGCTAGTGAAAGTCCCGTGAAAATCGGTCCAGCCGTTTCAGAGATAAGCCGGAATAAACAGACAGACAGACCGACAGACCGACAGACAGACAGACAGACGGACAGACAAAAATTTCAAAAATTGGTATTTTATTGTAAGTACCGAATATACTTTCAGATTCATTATGTAAAAAGCTGTTAATATGAAGTTACAAACAGACATTTAAATTTTATTTAACTGTATAGATGTATAGATATTATAATGTATGATATTTTAAGATATTATCAATTTGATGTTTATAAAATAACTAAGCTCCCTCCCGCACGCGCACCTCCGCCTTGGTGACGCCCACTTCGCAACGGGCCGTGCAGCAAAAATCGTTATATTTTAATTTTGCTATAACTTCAAAACCAAACATCCAATTTTAATCATTCAAAGAACAAATATTATCTACATAAACTGTACTTAGTGATGAAATAATTTATTTTGATAAGGATTAATAACATGAGTAAATTAAACGCGTTTAAATGTAGTCCAAAAAAAATTCAAGATTTCTAAATAAAAAAATGGTTGTTGTGCCTTACTCGACATAGATAGGTATAGTGTGTCGCGGACTTTTTTGTAGATATTTATAAGATCTACAATTAATTAGAACATTTTATGGTTCTATCTTTTATAGTTTAGGCAGCGTACGCAAAATAAGTAACTTTTCTGGTTGATTTTTTACACCTTGTGTCCGAAAAACCTAAATATCTTACGGAACCCTATTTTTTTCCAAAATAAAATTTAGCCTATGTTACTCGTGGATAATGTAGCTTTCGAATGGTGAAAGAATTTATGAAATCGGTCCAGTACTTTTTGAGCCTATTCATTACAAACAAACAAACAAACATACAAACAAAGTTTTCCTCTTTATAATATTAGTGTAGATTCCGAAAATGTTCTGTGATCAATAGCAAACGGAGAGACGAAAGAAAGAAAGTGTCTCTGAATTTGATTAAAAATTACTTAGTTAATTTAATTTAAATATGGACTGTAAAGGTAGATATACTTATTTAATACAAAGTGCAATAAACAATAAAAAGTAGGTATGTATTTAAACATAATGATAATAAATACATTGTACCTACTTTATTTTAGATCAATGTACTTTTTTCCTACCTATAATAACCATTGTATTTTATCTGCAAAAAAAGAGGTGGCAACCCTAGACACATCACACAATAGGGATGTTGCCTAGTGTGGAATATCACAGTTTTACAAATTAAATTTTAAAATTGTCTATTAAAGATACATAAATCTGAAAGAAATAGGTATTTAGAGTGACGGGATTAAAAATATAAGCAAATAAAAAATATTGTCCATCTCTTTCTCGCAAAACGATTCGTGACGTCACAACCTGCTACCGCCATACATTTTGTAATGACAAATGTATGGCGGTAGCAGGCTGTGACGTCACAGGCCGATATATCGCTCTCTTTCATATTGTTAATTTCAATGGTTTGTATCTACGTTATTTTTTCAGATATACAAAAATGGGTTCTGGATTATTTATTAACATGTTGTCTAACACCGAATAGATGAAAAAAAATTTTTTCGGCAACATGCCTATTGACGTCAGTTCGGCCTGAACAGATTCGAGCCCACACATGATACGATTTTGCATACGTTCAGGCCGAACTGAAGGCAGACCGGACCGTGTGTGAGACCTCTTAGTCTCGCTGGGGTAGAGCGAGACCCATGATTAGTCTATGCATAAAATAATAATAATTTTATATTTTAGGGATCATGTGAATGAAATGGGCAATCATGGGCCTGGGGATGAAAAATGGTTTATAAGTTAGTCCCCCGGCATTACTAAACTATAGGAGATAGAAACTTGTAAATTTCCATGCTGATAGATCATGCTAAAAACTTCAGGAATTATTATTCTATAGTAATTAGTTATTTTAATCGAAATCGGACAATAACTCATAAGTAATTCAAAGAAAACCTATTGCGCGTTGATCGTTACGGAACCCTCCTTAGACATATTGTCGTGACATGCTCTATGCATGCTCTTGGTTAGGTTAGGTTCATGGAGAATAGAGGTACAAGAGGACCATCTCTCTAGAGCAGAAAAGCTAAAAAATGTCCGACAAAAGTACCTACATAACCAAATAATACTTCCAAAACTGGCCATAATGGCGCTAGAGTCAGAAGAGAGTATGATAATATGAAGTTAGCAATAAGAGATGGAGTGAAGTTATTTGAAAGTTAGTTATGTACCTAGTTACTCAAATAAATTGTGGCCATTTTGTGGCGCTCTTTTTAAAATTCGCTCACATGCTACTATAGCGCCATCTTATTATATTGTTCCCTTTCAAAGGTTATTAAATCTGGGGGCACGGCAGTGCACCCGCCAAAGTCGAGCGCGAAGCAAACACTGCCGTACCATCCTTTACTGGAACTATTTCGCCGCATTTTCAGGCCCCTATTTAAGAACCTCTGGATAAGACCAGAACGCAGAAATTTTCGTCATCCAGTAAGCTATAATCACATACTTAAAATCCAAAATTTCAAGTCTGTAGGTCATTTAGTTCCGAAGTTAAGCGAAAGCAAAGTTGTGTGCGTGTGGTTTGAGGGACCTAGCTGAATATCCCCAAAATAAGTATAGCAAGTTTTAGTAGAAGTCTAAAAAAAATTGTAGAACAAATCTGGGAATTTGTAAAAAGATAGTTTAAAAGATATAGCCCTTAGAGTGTGGTCCCTCAGTTCACACACCGCTATTTTCCAGATCTCGAAAAGTATGTGGAAAATTATGGTTTTTTCACTACAGAATTTTAGTAGAACTTTTGTAAAAGTTTTTACAAATTTATCAAATACATAGCATTAGAAATAAAAAAGCTACAACCACCGAAGTGTGGTCCCTCAGTTCACACAAAAATGACATACTCATTTCGCGATATATTACTGACTTTTTTAATTATTTTTCTACGTAGAGTTTTAGTAGAAAATTTGTAGAATTCGTAGACAAAATTTCAGCAAAATCTATCGGCGAATTTGGAAGATATAGACCATTATGTTAGGTCCCTCAGTTCACACACTTGTGTTTAAGAAAAACTCAAATAACTAATAAACGAGAAAACTAACAGAAAGTCTACTATACTTAAATTTTAGTAGAAGTTTTTTTCTCTTGGATTAGCACATAAAATATTTAATTTCTTGCTTCCTAGCTGAGATAATGTCAATTTTTTGATTGTATAAAAATGCAGAGTAGGTTACCACACAAGAGGCAAAATGAGGACAAGTCCTAATATTATTGTGTATGTTATTAATTTTACGTTTTGCTCGCGGTTTCGCACCTTTTCACTATTTTAGGGGTTCATAGTACTACAAACAACCCATATACTTACCAATTATCACGGGCGTAGCCAGGTTTTAGTTTCGGGGGGGGTTCAAGAAAATAAAACGACTACGGGGGGGGGGGGGGTAGTATCAAAGTTCTGATTTAGGCTGTTGATTATTTTTCTAAAATAACTTCAAAAAGTTTCTGTTAGTTTTCTCGTTTATTAGTTATTTGAGTTTTTCTTAAACACAAGTGTGTGAACTGAGGGACCCAACATAATGGTATATATCTTCCAAATGCGCCGATAGATCTTGCTGAAATTTTGTCTACGAATTCTACAAATTTTCTACTAAAACTCTACGTAGAAAAATAATTAAAAAAGTCAGTAATATATCGCGAAATGAGTATGTCATTTTTGTGTGAACTGAGGGACCACACTTCGGTGGTTGTAGCTTTTTTATTTCTAATGCTATGTATTTGATAAATTTGTAAAAACTTTTACAAAAGTTCTACTAAAATTCTGTAGTGAAAAAACCATAATTTTCCACATACTTTTCGAGATCTGAAAAATAGCGGTGTGTGAACTGAGGGACCACACTCTGAGGGCTATATCTTTTAAACTATCTTTTTACAAATTCCCAGATTTGTTCTACAATTTTTTTTAGACTTCTACTAAAACTTGCTATACTTATTTTGGGGATATTCAGCTAGGTCCCTCAAACCACACGCACACAGCAAAGTTTCGCATTTACGACACTCACTCACTCACTCACTCACTCATGATCATCAAAATAGAACTAGTACTTCCCATAAACTCAGAGAGCTGAAATTTGGTACAGAGTTAGGGTTTAATGGCCACATAAAGGGAAAACTATAAAAACTAGGATAATCGATCTGGGGGCACGGTAGTGCCCCCGCCAAGTCAAGCGCGAAGCAAACACTGCCGTACCATTATTTACGGGAACCATTTCGCCGCATTTTCAGGCCTCTATTTGAGAACCTCTGGATAAGACCAGAACGTCGATCTGGGGGCACGGCAGTGCCCCCGCCAAGTCGAGCGCGAAGCAAACACTGCCGTACCATTATTTACTGGAACCATTTCGCCGCATTTTCAGGCCCTTATTTGAGAACCTCTGGATAAGACCAGAACGCAGAAATTTTCGTCATCCAGTAAAGTATAATCACATACTTAAAATCCAAAATTTTAAGTCTGTAGGTCATTTAGTTCCGAAGTTAAACGACAGCAAAGTTTCGCATTTATGACACTCACCCAGTCACTCACTCATGATCATCAGAATAGAACTAGTACTTCCCATAAACTCAGAGAGCTGAAATTTGGTACAGAGGTAAGGTTTAATGGCCACATAAAGGGAAAACTGTAAAAGCTAGGATAATCGAAGATCTGGAGTACCTGGTGACCCTTATTAGAAAACACAAGAGCCCAACCAAACTATTAGAGATCGACATACTGCCTTTACAAAAAATATTCAACTTGGTGGGCCACTTCATTTGATGTCAAAAATCGAAGGTCTGAAGTATCTGATGAAGAACCCTCAGCTGGTCTCAGCTGATTAGAGATATGGTAATGCCCCCTTCTACTATTGGTACATAAAAAAATCGACTGTCATTGCAAAAATCCAGTGAAGTAGGACACATCTTCTAATTTAATCTAGCCCTAGCGTCCCACTGCTGGGCGAATGCCTCCCCTTCTGCTTTTAATACGCATATAAATGAAATTAAAGGAAAACTCTGGTTAAGACTGGACTGGCTTTTATACTTATACTTAGTCGAACAATTAAGTTTATTCTACTCGAACATTACACAAATTAAATAAACAAATTACACTAAAATCTAGTAAAATAAATCAATATTCCTACGTTTCTACAAAAAGAAGTGAAATCCCACCAAAAACATTCTGTAAAAAACTAGCCAAGTCTCGATGGAGCTGCTTGTTTATCTCTAAAAAGTAATGAAATCTAGACAACGTCGTGCCAAGTCTAAGGATCCTTACTGCGATTTATTTATTATTATAGTTAATGTTGTGTGACTTGGCCGTTGAAGAGTAAACAAGGGTACAAAAGGGGCTCCATGACACCATTGCTCCAATACATGTGTTATACAATCAACAACGCCTAAAATAAGACACTAGCGTCCAATTACCAATACCAGTATGGGCTATTATCTCGCTTAACAAACATAGGTAGTTACAACAGAATCTGATATAACATTACGTGTAAACAAAATTGACTTGTACCCACTAACGTATAAAGAATTTTCAACGGCCAAGTCACACAACATTAACTATAATAATAAATAAATCGCAGTAAGGATCCTTAGACTTGGCACGACGTTGTCTAGATTTCATTACTTTTTAGAGATAAACAAGCAGCTCCATCGAGACTTGGCTAGTTTTTTACAGAATGTTTTTGGTGGGATATTATTTTTCTCGCACTCGCTGGCATTGCCCATGCCGTATGCGCGGTGCGCCACAATGGATCTAGTAACTAGGTCATTCCTAGGTCCATGTGCACCACAGACACCTGCGACACTCAATGAGTATGCGTTGCCGATATTTTGTAGATACCTTGTAGAGATTGTGCGATTTGGTTTGTAAATAAATACTTAGTTGTCATGCGAGTGCGAGAAAAATAAGTCACTTCACAATTACTTACTTCACAAAAGTAAGCCACGGTCCAAATATTACATTTCTAGCTTCAGTAGTTTTGGCTCGGCGTTGATAAATCAGTCAGGCGTTGTTACTTTATTTAATAGATAAGAACAATAGGTACCTATGTAAATGTAATTAATTGTTCTTAGTTCTTACATAAAAATAATGAATTCTTAAAACATATTGTACTTATCTATGCTATTTTAAAATAATATTTGTAACCGTGGTATTATCATACAACTAATAATAAATAATTTTGGCGGTACCCTAATGATATTAAGGCCGCTGTCTCGAATTTTGAGGGCAGCGGCGCGGGCGGCGGCGCGGGCGGCGGCGCGGCCAACCCGCGGGCAACAGGGACCCGTTCTCGAAACCAGCGTCCAGCGGGCAGATCGCGCGCGGCGCGGCATTATAGCGGCGCGTGGTGTTGTGTTCATGGTTGTGGCGTAGAAAATAAAATGCAAGTTTTATCGATATTATGAACTGAAGTACACAATAATAGAAATACCAGGTGTTTTTTCAATCACTATCCAAACTTTCAGGAGTGATTATACTCTTGAATATAGGTAAGCGACTTTCCTATGTAGTCAACTTTCCTACTTGAAAAATAAAATCAGCTGTTTCATACAAAATGGCTTCGCATACAAAATTTTTTTGAAAAAAAAAAAAAAGTTTGGATAGTGATTGAAAAAACACCAGACATTTTATTTTCCTTGCACTTTAGAGGGATTCACTTCCTTTTTTCGTTTGCGAATAAAACAAAAATCTCTACGACACAACCATGAACACAACACCACGCCGCTATACCTATAATGCCGCGCGATCTGCCAACACCTTTGAGTACCTATCTAACGCCAACACCTACTAATAAGTATTAGTAGGTGTTGGATCTGCCCGCTGGTTTCGAGAACGGGTCCGCGTTGCCCGGGGTTACCGCGCCGCCGCTCCGCTCCCGCAAAATTCGAGGCAGGCGCGAGCGGCATTAAACCATACCTACTTTGCGATTTGGTTTGTATATGTCAACGTAAAATTGTAAAAACCGTTAGATTGTAAGTAATAAAACTAGTAAAATTGTAAAATGTTGATAGACTTGCGACGCGAATATGCTGCTTATAATTTAGCACATTATTTTTCATTAGATTACAAATAAATATATAGTTTTTAATCTTTCGACATATTTTTACAATCTCGTTAGTTATTTTATAATCTAACGGTTTTTACAATTTTACGGTGACATATATAAATATAGTAAATACTTACTTGCCATGCGAGTGCGGGAAACATACGCTTAATTATTTTCTTTTAGGACTATATTTACAAAGTTCCAAGCCTAAATGCTCATTTATTTTAATGCTCATGCAAATTACCCATACAGAGTTTAGTACCCCTTTTTACCCCTAAAAACATAGAATGTTAGAAAAAATTTAATTAAGGTCTTAGTAAATCATGCCAAAGAGCAATATTACCAAATCCCAAACAGATCAGACCACAAACAAAAAAGTTACATACAAATGTTTATACCCCTCTTTACCCTTTTTGGGGGTGAATTTCGCAAGATCCCTTCGTAATGGACCTATATATGTTACAAAAGGAAGCCACGGTCCAAATATTACGTTTCTATCTTTAGTAAATGAAAAAAAATTACATTCATATAATATATACGTTTACCATTACCATAGACTAATCAAATTACTATAGACCGACAGATCCCATACAATAAAACGTACACGAAAAAAAGGTCCGGATTCTGGTTAGGTCTAGATGGCGTTAGTTCCTAGCACGAAAATCAATAAATTGCACAAATTAGCGAAGTAAATCAATTATGTTCTCTTTTAAACAAGAAAAAATATTTTTCAGTCTCTTTCCAGTGTGATTTTAAAGTTCAAAGGCTGATATTTGATAATTGTCTCTAAATCCTAAAAATTAAACTCAGTAGCTTGTTTTTAGACAATTATGGTAGATGGCGTAGTATTAGGGTACCAAATGTGATCACTAGATGGCGCGCAAAAGCATCGAATTACTCATAAAAGTAGGTACCTACTTATATAAAGTATAAACAGGTACAATACAATGTTGTTTAATGTAGATATTGATCATAATAATTATTGTAGCTAGGTGTTGTCCGCGACTTCGTTCGCGTGAATATGGGTTATCGCGGTTGGATAAAAAGACAACGTTAATTATTATGAAAACAAAACTAAATATGTACCTAGGTACCTACCTATCATAAAAAATAATACAACTCTTTAAAATACCAAGAAATCTTATTTTGCTTAAAATACCGACCTATTTAATAGAAAACTACATGAAATCAAAGTGTAACTTAATTAGAATATTGAATTAAACGATAAGTAACCGCAATAAAAATCAAAAATGTTTGAAATTACGGTTGACAAGTCATTTTGCAGTCGCGGACAGATCAGGTGAACTTTATTTTGAACCTTATTGCTAAGGTATAAGGTTGAAAATGATACACCGTATCTGTCCGTACGCTCTATGCTTTGGCATAAGAGCGTTTCAAATTTTTATAAAGTTTTTCATCGTACTAGCAGGCTTAGCATGACGTGGCGACGCGAGCCGAAGAAATAAATTTAAAGAAGAAATATTCTATATATTATAAAGACTGAAACTAATTGTCTAGGAGCGCCATGATGTGGAGTAGTTGACATTATTGTAAGACTAGATGTTGCACGCGACTTCGTACGCGCAAAAGGAAATCTCGCGGTAACCGTACATTTTGCCGCGATAAAAATTAGCCTATGTCCTTCCCCGTGGTCATTATAATCTATATTTGCTCCAAATTTCATCAAAATCGGTCCAGTAGTTTCGGAGCCTATTCAATGCAAAGAAACAAACATACAAACAAACAAACAAACTTTTCCTCTTTATTATATTAGTATAGAGTATTTGACGTTAAATGAAGAAAAAGTTTCTACTTTAGCCGTCAAAAGAGGCCATTTTTTGAGCTCATGCTCGGAAAGAAAAGAAATATTTTTTCTCATAACGACGAAGCATCAACCTTACTGCCTTACAATAAGACCTATTCTGAATTCCGAATGGTATTAACGTTTCTGCGATCTCTCATTTTGTCGATTCTTCGGTATTTCTTGCAGGCTTAGCATACACATCCAATGTGCATGCTAAGCCTGCTAGTCTGTGTAACAAAAGAGTTGAAAAAGGATTTCATGTGTCATATTATAATGACTAATGACACTGACATTTGACTCGATACTCATGTGTACGATTTTGAACTCTATTGTATTAGCACAGAGTTCTATTTTTAATTAATTAATTCTCTGAAACCGAAACATAGCAATTTCATTGCTTTTATTGCCACAATTGTGATATACGCACTTGGTAGATATGATCGCCGATGGGTGTTTGGTCGGCGGCGGCGCGCCGACTTTTTTGGGTCGGCGGCGGCGGCGTCGGCGGCGTGACCTTGAAAGGGTTGAAGTTTGTACTTGGTAGTAAAAAAAAGTGTAGTTCATTCATAACTGTAAAATACTTTTATTTATTGGGTTACATACAATTTCAATGTAATACAATTTATGACACTTTTTTTTAGTGATGAAAAAGACAACGTAATAGTACATATTCAAAGTAGGAACTACTTTGGAATTAGAGTTAACTGTGCTTTGATTCCAAAGAGCGTAATCACGTCGAAGCCATTTATATAACTGACTGCGTAGGCTCTCTAGTGAACAACCAATAATAGCAGAAATCTCAGCCTGAAACACGGTGCAAAATCTTTTAAACAAGCATGTCTGCCTGTAGGTGGCACGCCCCCGTAGTCCAGCGCCATCCCGGTTGTCTTTCCTAGATCTGTCCGTGAAATAAATTATGTCCTTAAGGTGAACATTAATTGGAACCGAGTCATCCCTAGAAGTTATGAAAACTGGTATAGGGGCATTTTCACGAAATTCAACTAAAATTAAGGGTTTTTTTTACTGTTGCTTATTTGACTTGATAGTGGTTTCATCATATTTTTATATGTTTTTTGTACTGATAAATCTACTTTATTTTCGACAAATAGCTTAATTTGTATATAAAAATCAATTATTAAGTGGACAGTGCAGCAAAATTATGGTCAGTTTGGTGACACTGAAAAACGGCTGTAATATTTAAAATAAAGACACTAGGCCATTATTTTTACCTTAGATTAGTCCGAAATATTCACATTTATCATAAGAAAATAAATTTTAATCTAAAAATTATTTCAGATTTCTTAAAATTGAGATTTAAGTTCGGTTTGGTGACAAGTGGTGACAGTGCGATCATTATTTTCTTTCTAGTTTTAAATTCAGTAGCCTGATTTTTAATTTGTAAATTGTATATACAATATTAAACTATGCGAAACAATTTAATAAAAAAAGTAACTAAATAATGTTTAAAACAAAATTAATAAAATTTTTACAAACCACAAGCAAAATGGGACAGTCACCAAACTACATCTAAAATCCTCAGGGCGAGGCTAGATAATATACAAATTGGAAATAAAAGTCATATTTTTTATAAATACTAGAAACATTTATTAGTTATTTTTATTACGCTTAAGCGTTAGTACTTATATTATTATATTGATATATTTTTAAATTTTTTTTATACGAATTCCGAATACTATATAGAATACGAATGGTTGGTAGAAGAGGTAGTTAAAGGAATGTGAATGTTTACCGATACACGCTGTACTTAACAATGGATTAATTTTCAATTGATTTATGCATTTTAATCAGAACTTTATACAACGATTGTTGATCAGAAACTAGTTTAATATACATGGAATCGATTTAATATTATAAAAAAAATTACATATTCATGTCCACACACAATATAACTTTTAAAACGTATGACAGCGTAAAAGTGAGGGGGCAACTTTTTAGTGAAAATGCCCATAGCCTCTTGAAGCTATGCACCTTGATCAAGGCGTCAGATGTCATAGCCATGACAGGTCTCTCAAGAAGAGATTGTTGCAGTTGTTCAAGTAGGGTGGAGGCCCATCTCCGGGAGAGGATGGGAACTTCCCCGGCTTAGCTTATTCCGGCGCCGAGGGGACGCTCCAGTTTGCCAGAGTGGCCCTTACTTGTGTTGGAAGTCCGGTCCCTACAGAGGTAGACTGGCCGGTCGCGGGAGGTGTCCTGTGCCAGACAGATCCGGGACACTCCCCTTATAGCGGCTGAGAGCAATCCGCAGGTTTAGTTTTAGTGGGTAAACCGAGGAGTCGCGTCGGGAACTCCACATACCCCCGGGTATCCCAGCCCGGGAAGGGCGTAACAACCTTTCCCCCATGAGAACAAAAAAGAAGGATGGAGGCCCGTTTTATCCTACCTGCCATCATGATCCTGAGAACAACCTTCTTAGCCTCCATCCATAATATGAATAAGCAGATACCACACTGTGACAATCGCCTCACTATAGCTGTGTATAGCCTAGCGTAGTATTGCCTTCGACCGAAGGCTTCATTTAGAGCTAAGTCTTAGGCAGGACCACAGAGCACATCTAGCCTTTTTCATAATGTCATCGATGTGTTTATTGCAAGTAAGTCCCATAATATCTAGGATCACTCCAAGATATTTGACCTCGCTTGCAAAACGTGGTAGTTTTCCCGAAGAGTGTTGGGGGTTTTAGTCCCTTCAACTTCCTCTTATTGGTGTTAGGTATCAAGACTGTCTATTGGCGGTGACTGTTAGCTTGACCATTTTTCACCAATTTTGCACCTAATTGCATTAGTCTAGCGACAACTGATGTACGTTGGCCCACCACTAGTATCAATAAGTCTGAATAGAGCTTGGCTCTCGACTACAAACATAAAAAGTTGTTTTCAAGTTTGGTTAGGACACTGCAGGCTAATCACCGGATTGTCTGACAAGAAAGGTGATCCATGCGTCGGATAGGCATGTAAAACCTCGGATCAGCGCCTGATCTCTCGCCAGTCGTGTCGGTTATCCGTCCCACTGGATTACGAGAGTAAAGGAAGAGAGAGTGCTCTTGTGTACTGCGCACATACTAGGGCACTACAATAACAACTGCTGGCCATTGGCTAACACTAAAATCGGTATGGGGAGCTATTCTTAGTATTAGGTCGTCAGCGTATCCTTGAGCATATAACCTTCTATTGTTCAGTTCTATTAGCAGCCTATTCACTACCAAGGACCACTCCAGCGGCGACAGTACCCACACCTCTCTGTGGGCATCCTTAGGTCAACCTGCTCCTGAGCGTCAACCTCATGATAGTTCATCAACTACTCAACAACAGATTAGCGTCATCACGCTACTATGTTGTTTAGCGTAGCTTTGATCCACTCTATAGTAATTCTTGAAGCCAGACTGTTAGGGTAATAGATCAGGTTTAGTTTTTGCCGAACGTACATTCAATATCTAGGAAGGCGCAAAACGCAAACTTCTTATCCTCAATGGCTTTATCAATGCGATCTAATAGCTCGATCTACTAGCTCCATCAATTCAGTAGATCCTTTCTAGTAAGCATTTTGTCTTTTATGCAGAACTCTTTCGATGAGATAGGTGTACATGAAATAAGTAAGGCATGACTCAGGTAATATGAATGCTCAAATATTTATTATCATGGTATTTTGACATTCTTCTAACATAAAATTAAGTTAATGAATGATGATAATAATAATTTTTTTGGTTAAAATATACCTATAAGTAATAATAAATTAATTGTGGACTAGTTAATATAAGTATTTGGACGTCGTTAATGCGACAAAATATGCGGTCTACTATAAAAATTGTAACACCTATTGTAACCATATTTTTACCAAATAAACATCATTTCATTTCATTTCATAGTCACTGACTGAAATTACACGTCATTATGACTATCCCTCTCGCTCACTCGCGCGCGCGCCGATTATTTTTCGCGGCGGCGGCGGCGCGGCAAAATCGGCGGCGGCGGCGGCTCGCTGGCGCGGCGCTCATATCTAGCACTTGGTATACATTTTCTCCAAGTTGTTTATGGAAAAAGCTTTCCGAATTTTTAAACAAATAGTCCGAATCGTAGGCACACAAAGTCTATAATACAAGCGCAGGTCAACAGGTCGGAGTCCAGTAGGCAAAATAGGTAGGTAGGTAGGTACAGGTAGTAGGCAGATTATCAGTTCCGGTGGGCAAGCGCAATATCGTATTTGAAAGAAATCTAAAAGCAATTGAGAAAAATACAACAACACAACGAGGAACGCAATCAAAACAATCCGAACTCCGAAGTACGCAGTAGCTGCTGACTGTACGGAGTACGGACGGCGGACCGGCAGATCATAGTGTTGCCACTTTCCGTTTTAAAAGTTTAACAATTAACTTTATTTTGAAACCTACAATTTTCTTTTGTTCTGAGAATTTTTTATTTAAATGAAATTAAGACGTTATAAACTTTAATTCAAAGTACAAAAATCGAGTTACAAGATTGTTGTTTAGGTTAAGGTATAAAGATAGAGGTGTTTCAAATTATTAAAACGCCGTTAATAAATACTGGTTATTACAGAACCAAATAATATCTTGTCAAATAATTGTACACTTTATATAAACACTAATAAACAAAGCATAAGCATAAGTATCTGACGACCTCTGTGGCTCAGTTGGTTGAGCGTGTTGGTGCTCACGCCGGGGGTCGCGGGTTCAAATCCCGCCGAAGGAACAAAAAGTTTTTCTGTGTTCCTGGGTCATGGATGTGTATTAAATATGTGTATAATATAATAAAAATCTTAAATATGTGTATAGTATAAACATATTAAATATATTTCCGTTGTCTGGTACCCGTAACACAAGTTCTTCGGATACTTAGCTCGGGGCCAGATTGACGCGGTGTGAAGCGTCCATAGATATTATTATTATTATTATTATTATTATTATTTGAATATAATTCCAGAATGTTGGGTATCTATTTTATATGCATGGCAACATTAATTCATCCTCACACGCGCACGTAGAGAAATTTACAAATGAAGAAATTTTGTAGGTATAGGTAGGTATTTATTAGCGGCTCAACCATAACTTGTTTAGCGCCACCTATTGACGTTTTTTTAAATATAAGATAACTTATGACGTACTTCAAACATAGTCCTAGAGATGGCGTTTTTATTTTTAAATGAATGGCTAATTTTGTAATTTGATACACTCAACGTCATCTAACGG
Organism: Glaucopsyche alexis; assembly: GCA_905404095.1. Lineage (NCBI taxonomy): Eukaryota > Metazoa > Arthropoda > Insecta > Lepidoptera > Lycaenidae > Glaucopsyche > Glaucopsyche alexis. Next base: position 4,077,947 of record FR990060.1, read on the forward strand.
TCAACAAGAAAATTAAAAAATGTCGTACGTTTTAATGTATGGGATCTGTAGGTCTATGTATATTTCGTCCATGCCATTACGTTCATCCCTTTGGGGGTTTAATATCGAAAAATCATGAAATTCGTGTTTACTTATTTTCTTTTAAGACTACATTTAAAAAGTTTGTATATTGTTTCATTTAATATGTTTTCCCTTTACAAAGATTAGTAAGTACCCCTTTTTACCCCTAAAAATATCGAATTTTAGAAAATGCTGATTAAGAGTTTTAGTAAATCATACCAAAGAGGAACATCACGAAATTCTCAACAGATCTGACCACAAACAACAAAGTTACATACAAACGTTGATACCCCTTTTTACCCCTTTAGGGGGTAAATTTCGCAAAATCCCTTCTTAGTGCGCCTATACTTCACACGGAACATATATTTTACGGAACCCACTTTGGGAATCTCTGAATTAAGTTAAAATCCTCTTTTATTCGCCGCAGTCGATAAATCAGCCGCGCCCTAAACAAAATTAATAGGAGGGGAAACTACAAATAACCATTGTGCGGGGAACGACTCTCTGAAACCTTTGTTATTTTATTAATATTCATGCCGTATGAGTGATACATAATGCTTGTACGAGATTTGTTCGATATTTTTACGGAATAAGACCAGTAAACGAGTGGACGGATCGCCTGTTGGTTATACTGCCGATACCGCAATCGACACGCGCAACTTATACTAACCTGTGGCAACAAGTTACATCGGGAAATAGTCATGTTATCTACACTAATATTATAAAGAGGAAAACTTTGTTTGTATGTTTGTTTGTTTGTTTGTTTGTAATGAATAGGCACAAAAAGTACTGGACAGATTTCAAAAATTCTTTTACCATTTGAAAACTACATTATCCACGAGTAACATAGGCTAAATTTTATTTTGGAAAAAAATAGGGCTCCATAAGATATTTGGGTTTTTCGGACACAAGGTGTAAAAAATCAACCAGAAAAGTTACTTATTTTGCGTACGCTGCCTAAACTATAAAAGATAGAACCATATAATGTTCTAATTAATTGTAGATCTTATAAATATCTACAAAAAAGTCCGCGACACACTATACCTATCTATGTTGAGTGAGGCACAGCAACCATTTTTTATTTAGAAATCTTGAATTTTTTTTGGACTACATTTAAACGCGTTTATTTTACTTATGCTATTAATCCTTATCAAAATAAATTATTTAATCACTAAGTACAGTTTATGTAGATAATATTTGGTCTTTGAATGATTAAAATTGGACGTTTGGTTTTGAAGTTCTGGCGAAATTAAAATATTACGATTTCTGCTGCACGGCCCGTTGCGAAGTGGGCGACATTCTGTAGTATTAAATTAAATTACATACCATTTATTTCGGGCCGCATAGTCCCATATTATAAATACCTTATAGACTAACATACATATTACTATTATATCAGTATTAGTATCAGTATTGTACCCGTGCGAAGCCGGGGCGGGTCGCTAGTGATATTATAAAAGATCGATCTTTTATATACGTAGTAGGTAACTATGTATTTAATAACCTGTGCTTTTAGTTTCTTTCTCGGTAGGCCTATTTCCTTGTGTACGTACCTACCTATATTAATAAATATATCTGTGCCTATGTCACCGTAAAATTGTAAAAACCGTTAGATTGTAGAAAAACTAACGAGATTGTAAAAATATGTCGAAAGATTAAAAACTATATATTTATAATCTAACGAAAAATAATGTGTGAAATTATAAGCAGCATATTCGCGTCGGAAGTTTTCAATATTTTTCAATTTCACTAGTTTTATTACAATCTAACGGTTTTTATAGTTTTACGGTGACACCTACACTCCGCAGTCACGGTCCTTTAGTAGACATCTTTAGGTTGAAACTTGAAACTAATGATGAATGTAAAAAACTGAGTACATGTATGTATGTATTTATGTATGTATGTATGTGATATCATCATTAGCAATTATCAAATTACATAGTAAAACAAAGTCGCTTTTTTGTCTGTCCCTAAATATCCCCTATGTACCTATGCTTAGATCTTTAAAACTACGCAACGGGTTTTGATGCGGTTTTTAGGGTATCGTAATACTTGAGGAACCCGTATAGTTTCGCTCTGTCCGTCCGTGTGTCTGTCTGTCCGCGCCTCTAGCTTCTGTAATTATGAATAAAATGGGTGAAATTTGGTATGGTTATAGACTATGGATAGACCTTAGTTTTGGCGTTATAAAGTAACAATGCTTTTATATTTTAGGGGTGGCTCTCCAGTCTCCATACATACAAGTGGGGATGAAAAATATTTTTTCATTCTACGTTACTACGTTACGTTGAATAGGTCTTTTCAAATACCCTGACAAGGTTTCCTACATGACTTTTTTACAAAGTCAATCATTTTTGGAGTAATCGGACTCCAAAGTGGTTTGTATGTTGGTCCACCCTAGCATTTCTAAACTATTGAAGATAGAAGCTTGTAAGTTTCAATTCAGACGGACCATGCTAAAAACTTTTTCGGAAAATTATTTTGAAAGAAATCGGACAGTAACTTTGAAGTACCTAATTTGAAAAAAAAAAAACTATTTCGCGTTGATTGTTACGGAACCCTCCTTAGACATATCCTGACACGCTCTTTGTTAAGTTAATACCCATTGGGTACGAAACCCTAAAAACATTTAAATATTGTATACACAAAACAGAAGTATATTGCAGTGAGTAGGTACAGTCATTTGCTGAAGAATTTTTTTTCTCCAAGAACACTATTCCACGCGGGAGAAGCCGCGGTCAAAAGCTTGATAAGTAATAAATAATACTTTTTATCCGGCAGAGGTCCAGCAGTTTTGTAGCGGCTTATTTACTTTATATCGAGACTAAACATGCAGATTGGTATAACTTAATAAGATTGTGGCCGAAAACGCGGTTTTTAATTTTTTTGGCGTTACGAAATCTTTTTATTTAAACAACAAGATCGTAATTCCTGAGTAAAGGATGCCATATTTCACTCGGAAGCTATTTCATCTTAGTGGCATTTAGTCAAAGAATTTGTAGTTGTTTACTTACAAATTCCTTGCATTTAGTATGTGTAGTGTCAAGTGTGTACAATATTGCGAAAGTATTCCATCAATTTCGTACCTCATGGGCTAAGTATTCCATTAAATCCGTGTCTCATGGTCACCCCAATCGGTAAGGTTCGCGGGATGCTCCGGCCGGGAGGGGTTCGCGCACAGGGGCGGGCCGCGGGTGGCTGCGCGCAGTCGCCACGCGCCGGCCGAAATAACATGGCGCTTGCAAGGACGCATCTGTCAGCAGCAAAAACCAGCTGTTATTATTGAACTATTTGTTGTATTACATATTTCTTTGTTATAAATAATTATAAATTCAGTGTTGTGTGTTAATCTTAGTGGTTGCAGTGATTGTGTACGGTGTCGCAGTGTTTTTTGGATTTTACATTTAAAGGTGAGTTGTTTTTACAAAATATATAATGTTAACAGCAGGTAGATTTGTAGATTTATTATTAAAATAGCCTGCGGTGGGTTGGTCTTCGATACCGACGATTTTGAGACTAAATATCGTAAATATTATAAGTAGAAATCATAATAAAACTTAGTCCCTGTTCTCACTTCTCCCCGCATAAAATAAGGATAACAGGTTAACTTACTTATCTACGGTTTCTTGATACCGCGGTAATGCTAGGATCAACGAGCCGCGATAAAAAATAGCCTATGTCCTTCCGGCCCCGTGCCCTTATCTACATCTTTGTCAAAAATTAAGTCGGTCCAGTAGATTCAGAGCCTATTAAATGCAAACAAACAAACATACAAAGAAACAAATTATGTATTAACTAACCTAAGTAGAAATTTTAAAGAGTCATCACTAGGAGTTACAATATTTAGGTTACCGGAGGCCTATGGGGGGGGATTGGGGATTTCAAGGACCAGGAACGCGAGTCGCAACTCGCAACACCAGAGGAGTTATAAGTGTAACTCCTCTGGTGTTGCGAGTGTCCATGGGCGGCGGAAATCGCTTACCATCAGGTGATCCGTCTGCTCGTTTCCTGGTACATTACATAAAAAAAAAAAAAAAAATATGTTTAACGACAGATTTTTCATACAAAATCTGTCAATCATATACCTAGGTACCTATTTTATATTCATCAGATTTATGAGTTAGCTGACGATTGAAAAATCAGCCCTAAATTTAACATTATATAACGAAATGTAGGTCAAAATCCATATATTGATGTTTGTAATATCGAGCAACGTGCAACGTAGCCTTTATGAAAAAAAAACCAGTTAATTTTGCTAGTTTAGAATTAAGTCAGTTTAACCACAATTGTTATAGACCTATAACAATTGTGGTTATAGTATAGTGCCAAAACTTGGTACCTACCTACACAGGTGTAGGTAGGTACCAAGTTTTGGCACTATAATAATATGATGACTATATAATAGAGGTGGGATATAACAGGTTAAATACGATACCTGTTATACCTGTTACTGTTATACATAACTACCTGTTTGGATACCTGTTAAAAAATAACAGTCATGTAAGTAGGTATGTAGTATACGTACTCAATTCGATTACTAGGTACTTCCACAGCGTTTACATAAATTCCTGATATTGTAAATGTATTTGTTCTTAATATTTAGCGTAATGTTATAATTTATAACACTGTAGTAGTCTGTAAATTTAATTATAATTTTTAATTAATAATTAGAATTTTATCGTAATATGAAGTCCTTTTTATTTTTGTTATATTATATACCCCTATCTTCCCCCATAGAACAGGCTGCGCCTAGTTTGGGGGATAGAAAAAATAGTCAATATTTGTAAACTACTTTGCATTAAACTATTTATTTATATATTATCAAGTTAATTTAAAAAATGTTTTTTTTTTGTTTACAGAATTTACAAAAACAGTACCTACTTGTCAGCTGTTATTTGGCTATTGTCAATGTCAAGTATCAACTGTCAACTGCTGTCCTGAGAAAGCCACGAAGTATAGATACTAGGAGTCCGAACGGTATAGGCTTTTCCATAGTAATAGGGTATTTTCCAAGTTTTTGAAAAGTATGTCAAATTGTTCCTAATACCAAAATACATTAGCAGTTTGAACCATTTTTTGTGAATTTCATTCTTTTCCTTGCAAATTAGCCTAAAAGTTTAAATTAATATTAAAGGCGCGAAAACGCTATAATGACTTGTCATGACGTCACATTCTTGTAACATTGTAACTGTCAAGTGTCAAGTGTCAAATTACACTGAAAATGCCAAATCCCAGAATACGTAGGTGTTTACGTTTTTAAATAAATGTTTTAAGCCTATTAAAAATGCCTTATAAATGGTGCGTAGTACCAAAATGCACTAATACGTCTATTAAAACACCGGGAAAAATCTTTGTGACCATACCAAAGAACACTGAAATGCGGAAAAAGTGGCTATTACTCGCTGACGCATGACGTTAATGATTCTGATGCTGGCTATTCTTTAAGGAAATCGGGAGGCCATTAATAAAAGAAGAAGAAGTACAAGAATATGACGTCACATTCCAATCTCGTGCGTTTTTAGTCACGTGGTCAAACGTGAAAATTTCATAATTTTATTTTTGATATTTTTTATAAATCATACATATTTTTGTGTAAAAAGTTGGTTAAATTGGTTTAAACTAATGTATAGCGATAAAATATCAACAGTCTGATGTATATTTTCATCATAGGATAATACCCTATTATGTACACCAGAGGATGTAGGACCAGATCTTAGTTCTCTTTTCTGCCGCTATCTGTGCGAGACCGATGAGTACCGAGTGTTGCCAATACTATTATACCGAGTGTTGCCAATACATTATTTATTACAATTATTTTTAAATTACCGTTAGGCAATTACCGTGTTCTACGGTATCTATTTTTCGAGAACAGTTTCTAAGAATTTCCTAAAACTTTTATTTAATTAGATTTAAATCCACGTTTCTCTTAATATTTTGTTCCAGAGCTGTCAATAGCAACATTTAAACTTCCCGCGTAATTTCAAACGAGTGCTTGTCGAACTGTCACGCGCTCTACCGGTAAAAATCTATCCCCGTAATTGAGACCATTATTTTAACATTACGTTCGGACTCCTGGTATCTATGCTTCATGTGAGAAAGCGAAAAAGGAAAGTCACTTATTTTTATTATTAAAATAAATGGCATCGGCTTATAACCATTTGCCAGTGTCAAGTTAAAAAGGCGGGAAATAGAATATTCGTTCCAATTTTCATCACCGTATTTCTAAATCGTCAAGTCCAAGTCAAAGTCCAAATAAATAGTCAGGGTAGTCAATGAGTCGTCAATCGATTCAGTAAAGTGGTAGACGCTTAACTGACAATTCCTGTGGAGTTTTGGCGGAAAACCACAAAATAGCACGTATTTTGTAGTTGTATCACTTGCCCACATTTGTACACGACAACGAATATCTAATGGTAAATATTCTACCAATATTAGGCATTAAAAACCGAAATAACAATAATTTTAAAAGAAACACAAATACACAACTTTGCTGATTGACTTGATTGAATTTTTAAATTGATTAGTTGATAGTTCAAAGCTAAGGTTTAAAGAGAATAAATAATCAATACTCCCTAGGAACTTTCAGTATTAAGCTTTTACTACTTTACTGAATCGACTGACTTGACTTTGAGTGCACTGACTGTTTATTTGGACTTTGGACTTGACTACGGTGTTGAAAATTTAAAAGAAAATTAAATTTCCCGCTCTTTCAACTTGACACTGGCAAATAGTTTGAAGCCACAACGCGTATAAAAAAAGGACAGAACTCGTGACAAATGACGTCTGTCTATAACCCGACCATATGTAATGGCACGTAGTGTATATGGGATTTGTTCTTGATTGACTACAACCTGAATTTTTTACTAAAAAAATACTAATTATTTCTCATTCTAGCAAGTAGTAGATGCATATAAGTGTAAGGGAGACATACAGAGTATTTAAATACTAAGTGCCTTTCGTTTTTGCATATGGAGTCGTTGTATGTGTAACAGAGAGACAAGATCGGACTATAGTATATCGGTAACACGTACTCACGTACGCTATACTCAGGTAGTTATTTTTTACTTGCTAGTATCTGACGTATTCTGTTATGTTATTTATTATCTGTTAATTTAATAACTGGATATCGACTGTTATGTGTTATTTCCAATTACCTGTTCCTTTTTACCTGTTACGTTAAATACGTCCCACCTCTACTATAATATAAGCAGTCCACAGGGATCACACAGTATTATGTATTTTCCATTAAACGTATACCTACCTGCAAATTGCAGAAATCGGGAATTTCATGGCGTTCAAAATAATTTACGAGCACTTACAAGGGTCAAGGGATAAATCATACGCGGTACACCACAAAATATTCAAAGATGTGTAAACAACAATCGATACAAAGCCTCCCAAAGTCCAATCGGAAATATCAAATTGACAGAATTGGTTGCTCCTGAATCCTGAGGTTACTACTTATCTACTATCACTCTTTTGTATTTAAAAGGAGATCATAACTATTTTGTTACAGATAATAATACAAGACAGTAAAACAACTAGGCAATTCTATGCTCCAACCAGTGATAACTATAACTATACCTACTACCTCTTTTTAATATTATACATCTATGGGTCCAACTAAAACATACTTTATTTCCTTCCGTGTGTGTGATGGGTTGATGGGGGCGAATGTTTCGAGATGTATTTTAGTATCCCGTCTCCCCTCCGAACTTTAACATCTGTCAAAATATTGCGTTTAGCCACGGGACACGTGCTATCAGAAAATGTTTAAATTACTATTATGCTATCTGTGTTACTATTGAGTATTGTCTTTATTTATCGAACAGCTGATCCTCTAGCGCTAAAGCCTTAAGCTTCTTTTCTTTACAATTACATCTTTACATAGCTAAACTAGCTTTTGCCCGCGTGAAATTGGGTTTTAAATTTTAATAAACGATATTTTTATAATTTATCGCCTATATATTATAGTATATGAACTAAGTACCTATTATGGTCGCGCTCGTGGGCGGAGTACCTGCATCGTGCATCGGTTTCGACTACGAAACCGATGCACTACTAAGGGCTTTGGCCTATGGGCTACTAAGCCCAAGACCTACTAGGAAATTTAGAGCAGGGCAAGCTGAAACCTCATCCTATACTTCTCCTATTGTACCCCGACACGAGACTGCAGGACTGGCTGGTCAGAAGCGGGGTTTAGTCAATATAAACTTAGGCCTTTACATCCGTTAATGGATGATTTTATACAGTATTCTCCGAGCGAAGTAACCACTTTTGAAATACCTTAGTGCCTGGGACAGTTGGTTTTTAAATGTCGCATAGTTGCCCAAGCACATACGGCATTCTCACAACATAGTCAGCCTAGTCCAGAGGAATGAACTGGTCAATACGCCTGGAGCCAACCATGTACGGGTTTCCTCACGATGTTTTCCTTCACCGTTAGAGCGTCCGTATAATGTACTTGAGATCTGAAAAAGTCTCATTGGTACACGCCACAACCTGGGATTTGAACCTGCACTCTCTCGAGTGAGAACTAAACGGTCTACCCACTAGGCTACGGAGCTCTTTTAGTCAATATAATATATTATATTATACAAATTTTTAAAGTGTTTTTATTTTTCAAAAAATATGTTTGAGGCAATTTGAAATGTTCATACCTATTATGTTGTACTTTAATGTTTATGGAGTTGGCGAAAAAAGCCATGTCATTAAGTCGGGGCTTTAACCTTGCCATTCTAGTGTAAAAGGAAATTGGAAAAAGGTTAAAAAAGGTGTTTGAGGCACCTTGAATTTTTACGGGATATAATTAATCGAGCGAACAAAAAATAAGTTGGCGACTGCACGTGAGCATACTGTATTACTGAATTTGGCAGCGAATTAATATGTTGGCGACTAAATTACTAAACTGGCGAAAACACTCGGATGACAAAAAATTCTAAAGTCGGCAGATAAAAAGAGGCGAAATTTAATCCAAATTAGCACCGACATTTATAAGTTGGTGACTTAATTTCCGAGTTGGTGACCATTATACCATATAAGCAGCTATAAAACCAGATTTGGTTGATAAATTAATGGCTGCTAAAAATTCAATTTGCAGGCTACGGAAAATGCTATTTTTGGATACTGTTGGAGTATGTTTTTCTTTGTCATGGGTGTCATTTTCTAGGTTTCTGGGGGTACAGAATAATATGAAAATAAAATCTGTTTCGTAATTCCACAATGGCGTAAATTTTTGTTATTAAAATTAACAAGGTTGTCCTTTTCCCGGTTTCTGGGGGTTCTGATTACAAAATTGTCTTCCAATTTCATTTTCCAAAATGGAGAATATTCAATCTTCGGAAAATGAATATGAATACTAAATTAAAAGATCTTTGGGATGCTAATTAGGATTGATGATTATTACAGTATGTTATGTAGTTCAAAGTACCAGCTTTGTAGGTATAGAAATTTTTAAAAATTCAGGATTCATGAATTTTTCTGCCATTCATGAAGAAAATATGCGATTTCTAGATTAATAAGGGGGATCAAATTTTCATTACTTTTGCAGTAGGATGCACCGTTTCTGAGATAGAAGCGACTATAGGAAAAAATATGACAATGCTGTACTGAGATACGAGGGGTGTAGCAATCTATAGAAATGTTGGAAAATTCAAGATTTTCGATTTTTTTTTCTCCCATCGTGAAGAAAATATGATGTTGCGTTATTCCTAAGGGGGACGAAATATTCATTATTTTTTTCAATAGGATGCACCGTTTCCGAGATAGAATCAATTTTATAAAAAAAGAAGTAAATGCTGTACATTAAGATACGACGGATGTATAAATCTATAGAAATGTTGGAAAATTCAGGATTTTCGAATTTTTTTTTCTACCATCATGAAGAAAATATTATGATGTTGCGGGGTTCCAAAGGGGGGCGAAATTTTCATTATTTTTTCAATAGGATGCACCGTTTCCGAGATAGAATCAATTTTATAAAAAAAGAAGTAAATTCTGTACATTGAGATACGACGGATGTTTATAGCTATAGAAATGTTGGAAAATTCAGGATTTTCGATTTTTTTTCTCCCATCATGAAGAAAATATGATGTTGCGGGGTTCCAAAGGGGGGCGAAATTTTCATTATTTTTTCAATAGGATGCACCGTTTCCGAGATAGAATCAATTTTATAAAAACATAGTAAATGCTCTACATTGAGATACATTCCTAGATGTATAAAGCTATAGAAATGTTGGAAAATTCAGGATTTTCAAATTTCTTTTTCTCCCATCATGAAGAAAATATGAGGTTGTTGGACTTGTTGGGTTACTAAGGAAATTTAAAATGGATGACTTTTTTGTAATCAGCACCCTCAGAAACCAATAAAAGGACACCCATATTATTTTTATGAAATTAAGTATGTCCGCCATATTGGAATTTCAAAACGAATATCATTTTCGTATCCAGCACTCCCAAAAACCTGGTAAACGACACCCATATCAATTTTACGAAAAATAAATATCCGCCATTTTTAAATTTCAAAATTAATCTACACCTCCCTAAAACCGAGAAAAATAAAAAATTGGGAATTTTGTACGCTCCTTTATGGTTTTTTTGTGTGCGCTCGTTTCGCTGCTTGTATGGTTTTTGAGTTACCTACATCAGGAAAAATATATGTGCCTATTCTTAAATTAAATGTGTACTCACAAATTGTCGCCAAGATGGTTATTTAGTCGCTAAAACATAATCTGTCTGCCAGTTTGGAAAATTCAGTGGTTATTATTTAGTCACCAGATTAGTAATTTTTTTGTTCCTTACATTCTTTCGCCAACTTGGTAATTTAGTATTCAATATTGGGTATTTTCACATCCAAAATTTAATTGTTTTGTCGCAAGTTTAAATACATGCCAATTTTTACTAGGGTATTATTTATTACAAGACGTCATGATGTTTACGGTAGGTATTTTGTTTATGTAATTATTAGATGTGGCCGCGACTTCATGCGCGCAAAAGGAAATCTCGAGGGAACTGTACATTTTGCCGCAGTAAAAGTAGCCTACGTCCTTCCCCGTACTCTGCATATGTGTGCTAAATTACATCAAAATCGGACCAGTAGTTCCGGAGCCTATTTAATGCAAACAAACAAACTAGTAGTATAGAAGTATAGTATAATAGATTAAAAAATATATTGTAAAAATACCAATCATTTACTTACTGGGACTTTCCACCTGCTAGGTTACCTAGAAAATAGAGAATATTATGCTGGTTATTAATTTGACGATCTATGGGTATGACGATCATGATGATTATGATGGGAATGCTGATGATGATGATGCTAATGCTGATGACGATGGTGATTATGATCCTAATGCTGATGATGACGATGATGAATATGATAAGAATTCTGTTGACGATGATGATGATCGCTCCACTAATTATTCCAGACTGATCCATCCGCATTGCCGAGCAATTATTGCTAACAAAATTGCCCGTATAAACGTACCTTAATGCAGTTTTCAGCAGTATTATAATAGAATGATCAAGAGGTTACTACAAATTACATCTTCATTGCACCCGTGCGAAGCCGGAACGATCGCTACCGAGTACCGGCAGCTTAGGGCTTAATGCCAAATTTTCAAAAAATATAAAATCACTAGCTTTTGCCCGCGACTTCGTCCGCGTGGAACAGTTACTTTAGGATATCGCTAAAATTTACCCACGACTTCATTTACGTAGAAGGAGAAGCGCTTCCCCGTCACGACTGCCCGCCGCGCCGTACATTATTATTATTGTGCGATTGATTATTTTATGCGATATCTTCTAAAATACTCATTAAAATCAAATGATGTAAAGACAAATTTCTTCTAAATTAAATGCTTGTAATGAATAACGTATTTACTTGGATAAGGATTAATATCATCTTTATGAAAACACCCTCACAAATAATGCTTTATTTTAGAACAATTAGGTTAGCATAAAATGGTTATTGTGAGCCAACCATAAAATATAGAGATATATACAGTCGCGGACTTTTTTTTGAGCTTTTAAAGGGAAACAATTCTGTCATACATAATTTTAGCGAAACTGTAACCGTTTCCGCAGCATACGCAGCGAAAGCTCTCAAAAGAAAAAAAAACCCGATTTTGAAATATTCTTGGTTGGTGCTCCGCTCGTATTGAGCTTAGCATGATGTTATATAGCCTAAAAGCCTTCCTCGATAAATGGACTATCCAACACATAAATAATTTTTTCAATTGGAACTAGTAGTTCCTGAGATTAGCGCGTTCACACAAACAAACTCTTCAGCTTTATTATATTAGTATAGATTTTGGAAGGAAATACATATTTTGTATTGTAACTAATGTTCGTTTTTAAACACAATTTGCTTTTAAAAGTCTATTCTTTTAAGTAAAGCCCTATTACAGGCAGACGGCACCGACATATTTTATGAACACTTTTAGAGCACTTGAATGGTTTCGTGATGAAGCTCGATTTTGTTTGGAACTTTTCGAGTTGATGCGCTTTTACATGCGAAGTTTATAGTGCACTTTAGATAGACTACATGATGGCTATATTTTTGGCTCTTTTTCTTATTCTGCCTTGGCTGTTGGCTGCTTGGCTAATTTTTATTGTGGTTAATTATTGAGCATTGAGCATATTTTTAATACCGTAGCAAAGAATATATATTACTAACTTAACCGTTATTCGATACGTCTTACACGATTGACAGCTCGCAGCTATGTTGCGTGGCTAGATGTATGCGGGGGGTGCGCGCGGTGATCCCCCGCGTGAGTTTTTTTCAGCCAGGACTTTCGTTTACAGGGCTGGCCAATGGTCGTTTCCTGCTTTGACATGAAGGCTAGCCGCACACATGCAATATTATTGCCACAAAAGATTTATCAATTTCTTCAACAAAAAAAAAGGTCCCCGCATACTTGAAAATTTTATTAACAATGTTTTTTTAATAGGCTCAATCAAGTACATTTCCTCTCACTTCGTGGAAATTGAAATAGGAAATCAGAATGATGAGAATTATGGACAACAGGAAAAATGTAGTGTGTAAGGAAATTAGTTTAATAAATAAAAAAAGCAAAAAACAAAACGATGGATAAAGATTACACATCTTTATCTATCGTTTTGCATTTATAGGTTAAATGTGTGTAATTTAGTTTAATGTCGTTTTGTAATGCTTAGAGCGTTCTTCTACTTATCTTCTCTTCTACTTCTCAATTATATTGTACAATACGGCAGTATGGTCCGCACACAAGGAATATTATTGTCAATATGAGCATTATTGCCAATAATATGATGTGTGTGCGGCTAGCCAGGTGACAATATAATTTCAAAATATTTATGAATTTGTCTGACGCGATGCTTAAAATTATTTCAATTCAGTAGCGTAGCGAGTCTTCGGGGGGCCCCTATTCTACAGAAGCTTCGGGCCCGCAATCGCGGCGGGCTCGACTGAAAATCGCTCCGTGAGTACTTAGACTTACCAGGACATGTGAAAAGTAACGTGGTATAACCATGTATTACGTAATTACCTACATAATATACATTCATTAATATCGAATATGCTTAAGAAATGTCGTCAAAATCAGGAAGCACACAAAAATCCGTGCCATATGAATCAGCCTACGATGACTAACATTTAGGTTTTAGATGATTTTAAATTAAAAATAATTACATACCTGGAGCTGTAGTAGATTAGGGGCCGTGCATTAATCACGTGATGTTTTTTACAACTTTTTAGACCCCTCCCCTCCCCCTGGTGATACGTGGTGAGGTTTTATACTACCCCCCCCCCCCTCCCCCACCTAAGATCACGTGTATTTTTTTTACATAGTAAGCAGGTCATGTTTAAAGAAAAACTTTAACTTAAAAATCAATTTAATCGAATAATTTAAGCAATTAAAAACTATACGAGTCATTTGTCTTGTAAGTATTTACACAACACTACGAATCTACAACTGATAATAATTTCGGTATGCATAGACTAGATTCGAAAATTAATACACGTGATGTCTCCTTATACCCCCTCCTCCCCTTGGTGATACTTGGTGATTTTTTTTGAGACCCCCCCTCCCCCTTTAGGCATCACGTGATTAATGGACGACCCCTTAAAAAAAAGTATTACAAAAAAAAATTTCACAAAATGCCCAGTTTCTCAGGGATAAAACTGTTACATAACATGATAATTATTTAAGAACATGTTATGTCAATGCCAAACTTCGTACTGTCACTTTGATGCCTAAGATAGATTATTCAGTTAGCCGAAAGGCTATGTATAGTATAGACATGTATTAGTATGCTCCTCTGTTATATGAGTTATATTATATTAAATGTATCTGTTGTACGTGTAGTAATAAATCAGCATATTGTGATGCTATGATTTGTATCATTTGTATCTCCATGTAACTTATAAGAAGAATCCCCAAGATATTCAACATAGAGATCCTGGCTGGAGCATCAAACAAAAAGTTAAAACCTACCTAGACCAATTATTTATCGCCCCCAATACGTTGGAGCCGTTTCCGAGATTGTGATTACAAGAATTATATGTTAGATATGACTAATATCGTTAGTTTATCTGACACTCGTCTACCTGAGTGGATGGAATCTGGTTATAGGATAATCTTCTATTTATAAAGACATCATCCAGAACTCCAGATTCACGGCGAAAATCTCGCAAGTCGCGAGCAAATATTTTGTTAAATAAATAATTATATTTATTGACTGTGCTTGCAGTCTCTTCGCGAGAGCGAGAATGAGATTTGAGGAAGCGAGACAGTGAGACACAGTCCACATTCACGTTTCTTTGGGCTTTTCAGCCATATTCTAATTAAAATTATAAAAAGCTAAATGTAAGTACGTCTAAGTACTTATTTTAATTTCAAATCTTTGTTAGGTTAAAAGTTGCAAAAATACTCTACCAGTTACCAGTTACCACCATAGGGAGCTTATGTCATAAACCGTTGCGGGTTTGTGGTTGCATTCTGTGGTTGTGTTTAATTATGTTTGGCACGGGTTCAAAACGTAACCTAATTATAAGGGGCAGTATTATGATCATTATGACGCCATTACACATCGTTGGTTTCTCTGTTGATGATGTTGTGTTTCTCGCAGAATTTTATTTTATTTTATTCAGAGAACTACAGCTACGATAACAATAAATAAATCTATAGAGCTATCCCAGTAAAAAGAAAAGTAAGTACTTACTTTTCTTTTTACTGGTATAGCTCTATAGTGTAACTATATGCATAGAGTACCTACAGTGGCGAAGGCCGGTTCTTCCTCAAAGGGAAGCCCTAGCCTGTTTAATAGATAGGGATTTGGATGAGGGTCTTCAAAAGATAAGTGGTATATGGCCAATTGGAATGGAGTTATAGGAACCCCACGTCACTAATAGAGTATCTATAAATCAAATAAAAAAAAAACTGCCAAACAAAACATTTTTTTATTTAATTAAAAAAATGTCTGAGCGATTAACTTTCAACATGAATAATAATTATTAATTACCTTTATAATTTTTGCTAAACGATAATATCGCCTATCACTATTAAGTGTTATTTAAGTCGTGCACGCGAAAATCCAAACGTATTCGTGTTTTTATAAAACTTGCGATAATCCAGCAATATTGGCGGAAAAAAAACTGTTTCGTTTAATAAATGTAGTGCCGCCCCTGATGGACAAATGCTTACAAGGAGCGGCTATACATAATTTATCTTTTAAAACATTTGGTTCAGATTGAACTGAACATTGTCATTTTATAACGCAAGCAACGCAAGCGCTTTCTCAATACGATGATAAAATGATATCAATACGAACGTCATCGACCTCAATTACTTCATACTTTAGATATAAATAATTACAAGCGTAAACAAAAAGAACAACATAACTCATCTCAGACCGAATAAAAGTACTTTTTATTCGGTCTGAGTTACTCATAATAAAATATTTTAAATGTAAGTCATTTATCAAGCAATAAAAATGCAATAGAACATTAATTTGGTCGAATAACGAATTTAATATGTTTGGTTTACTTTTAGATTATTTATAATAATTATTGGATCTGAACCTTGGATGCTCTAAGATCTATATCTCTCTAATATTGACAGATTAGCCTGTATTAGTGATGCGACTCGAGCCCTGTTTTTTTACTCGATTCACTCGAGTGAACTTGTCAAACTCGTATTCGATTGAAAAAAAATTCATACTCGACACTCGGCCATCATCGAGTTGATTCTGTTGCCGCTTAGGTATATTATTTTAGCTTTTATTTGAATTTATTTCTTTCTTTTTTTTTCTTTCAATATTTGAAAAATGAAAAAACTACATGTGAAATTGCTCGAGCGACTTGAGTCACAAAATCATTAGCCTGTATAATATTATGAATTATGATATAATTGCAAGATCTGCGTATCGGCCAAGTGTTATCCAGGCTTGAAACCTTTTACAATAATTCAGTAATGATTCACCGCATCATTACACCTACAGCTACTGGCTGTGTGCAACAATTACCAAATTATACACGATGCGGTTCAATACACTTACAGTTCACCCTACTGACTTCGATCAACGAATTATTAGACGTATAAAAACATATTATACTAGCTTTTGCCAGTAAATTCCAAAGTCCCACGGGAAAATTTCATCAATCATCAATTGTTGTAATTAAAGTATAATACATAAGGTATTTCATAATTATTTCAAAATTAAATCCTGTTATCATAATATAGGATCGTAGTTCGATCGTTTTTCAATTGAATATCGTCACTATTCGCCAGTGGCGAAGGCTGGTTCTCCTTTACAGGGAAGCCCTAGCCTGTATAATAGGTAGGGGTTTGGATGAGGGCCTTCAAAATGTAACTGGTAACTGGTAAGTGAAGCCGATAGGAATGGAGTTATAGAAACCTCACGCCACTGGTATTCACTATTTCTTGTATGAATAATTTTTTGGCTAAATGTATGCGATATCATGTATTTGTACATAATACAATACCTTTGTCTATGTATTAAAATTACAACTTTAATTTGAACCTCAAGAGTAAAGTCATAATATATAAAATCAAAAATGTTAAAAAGTTGACTACGAAACCAAACTCGAACAGTAGAGTACCTATGTGTTAGCACTAAGTTCAGCTGAGTGGAAATTAGGGGAAATATTCCCTGAAAAAGAATTATGGCTCAATGCAGTTTTTGGAGACTTGAAGATTCATTTCATACACCTACTGGAAATATATAATATTATGTCACCGTAAAATTGTAAAACCCGTTAGATTGTAATATAACTAGTGAAATTGTAAGATGTTGATAGTCTTCGGACGCGAATATTCTGCCAATAATTTAACATATTATTTTTCGTTACATTATAAATATGTAGTAATGAATGTTTCGAGTTTCGACATATTTTTACAATCTCGTTAGGTATTTTACAATCTAACGGTTTTTACAATTTAACGGTGACATAATATATAATGTTTTTTTAAACTAGGGGGAATGTCCCACTGGTGGACTCCACAACAAACGTCTTTCATTATCTTTTGCTTCGGCGACACCGTTGGCCAGCCTGACTGATATGAAATCTAGCTAAATACTAATTTAACTAAGTAATACTACTTAGTAACTAGTACTCAATCGCAGTAAACTAAGTCTGACAACATACGGGCGGATGTGATCTTTTAGGTTTCCTTGCTGGCCAGGAAATGCTCAAAATAGCCGATTGTTTAAACATCACATTAGGCATAATAATGTTTTCAGAGAATGATTCAGAGTGATTTCGATACAATTATTAAAATAAATAATACTATTAAATAGTTTATTAGGTTCTTATTAAATAATTTAACAAATTATGTTATTTATTCATTACTTACTTCTTATAATATTAGTAATCAGTTATGCATAATTTATAAAGTAGGTAGTTAAATACCTAAATCATTAGTAGATAACTGATGATTATTCCTTGGTTAATTGAATTTGGATTAAATAATTTTACTTAAACAATTATTAAATCATTTGATTTAAGTAATAATTATTTAAGTAAAATTATTTATTAGGTTAGATAGGAATAATCCTTATCGGATAGGCATATACATTATACATATACCCCCTTACTAATAAACGCTGTGTAAGCTTTGAATAGTTATACAGTGTTTTGTCTTCTTCAATCGAATTAAAAATGTCACTCGTGTGACGGGAACAAAACACTGTATAATTATATATACAGCGTTTATTAGTAAGGTGGAGTGTGGACTAGGTTTTAGTCCGCGTCTGTTTACACTTAATAGTATGATTCGGAATCCGGAAGGCCGTAGAAAATTCAGAGCGCTGAAAATGGAACTCTGTGCTAATGCAATAGAGTTGAAAGTCGATCATACAAATGTAGCGTCAAATGTCAATGTCATATAAGAGTTATGTGAAAGTTCGATATTCGATACTTCATTTTCAACTCTACACAGTACTCTTTATAGTATGCAAAAGCTTATTATAGGGTCAACCATCAAGGACGACGCACACTATGAGAATAGTATACCACCAAAAACATTTTCATGTAAAAAAATTATGCCAAGACGATACCATATGACTAGCACTGTCAAAAAGTTATGAAATCTCATGTAAAACCAAGCTTCTTACCCTACACGCCTTAACTCTGCAAGCGTAACTTCACAAACTCTACACCTTAGTCATTTTATGTGGCCTGGCCATTTCGCTACATTCACTTGGCCGTAAGGAGAAAAATTTATAATCGACTGTTTTTCTATTATACTCTCTTATAATAACGAAATGGCCAAGCCACATAAAATGACTAAGGTGTAGAGTTTGTGAAGTTACGCTTGCAGAGTTAAGGCGTGTAGGGTAAGAAGCTTGGTTTTACATGAGATTTCATAACTTTTTGACAGTGCTAGTCATATGGTATCGTCTTGGCATAATTTTTTTACATGAAAATGTTTTTGGTGGGATTTCACTTCTTTTTGTAAGTTGTTATAACAGAATTGTTATTTTCTTTTTCTTTTTTTTTTGGGTGTATTTCTTTCACAACAGAGACGCTTTTTTTCTGCCCACTCTCCCTTTGCCTTTTTAGGGTTCCGTAGGAACTTAAGGAACCCTTATAGTTTCGCTCTGTCCATCTGTCTGTCTGTCTGTCCGCGCCTCTAGCTCCTGTAATTATGAATAGAAATTAATGAAATTTGGTGCAGTTATAGATTGTGTATAGATCACGGTTTTGGGATCATAAAAAAATAATAATTTTATATTTTAAGGGTGGCTCTCCATACATGTGAAGTGGGGATGAAAAATATTTTTTCACTCTACCCCATCGTGTGGGGTATCGTAAAATAGGTCTTTTAAAATAAAGAATAAAGACAACGTATGAAACGTTACTTTTTTTATAAAGTTGACCATTTTCGAGTAATCGGCCTCCAAAGTAGTTTGTTTATAGCATTTTAAACTATATGAGATAGAAACTTGCTAAAAACTCTTTAGGAAAATTATTGTGAACCAAATCGGACAGTTACTTTTGGAGTTATTTAAAAATAAAGGATATTACGCGTTTATAGTTACGGAACCCTCCTTAGACATGTTCTGACATGCTCTTGGTTTGGTTTTTCTTTGTTGGCTTACTATTTACAATAATAGACGGGTCGCGCTAGGCGTATTCGAGGTGGTAAGTGGAAAAAATTCTAAAGTCGCTGAATTTTTGTGTGTTGATAAAGTAGTCCCTGGGGAGCTTATCATTAAGTTTTGTGCCATTTCTGCCCACTGCGTTTTCAGCAATTCCATTATTTGTGGTTGATTTTTTTATATGGCGATAAAAGTGGCAATATTGATTTATAGTTTAAAATATTAATGGTATCTTAACTGGGACAGCTTCCAGAGTATGGAGACTTAATTTGCGTCGTTTTCGTCCAGTAAAAAATGACTTAGGGTCATTTTTTGAAAACAGTACCGGCAAAAATTCTAAAGTGTGATAAACGACTATTTTCTGTTTAAGACCACTAAAATAGGCCTAATTCCAAATTTTGTGCCACATTAAGCGACTGCGATTCGAGAAATTAAGTTTTTTAGTTTCCCTAAGCTAAAAGCGCTCCAAAAACACATAATCGTTAAATAAAGTTCACGTATTCAATATTATTAAGTCATAAAGAATCTATATTCCAAGTTTGTGCCTTTTTCATGGAGGGTTTAAATAATAAAATGCAAAAATAATATTATTATAATATGCGGTCGAAGTATTGTGGAATATTCGCACTACAACATAGTACACATTACACATATACGTAAATGTGTGTGATAAAATGTCATTCATTCGACTACATTTCAAAATTTTTATATTTCGCATTTTACAGCGATTACAAAATTTAAACTTGCTTTTGCCCGCAACTTTGTTTGCGTAGCACGAATGACGAAGCTGAATGTAATTGTCGCCTGATTTTATACAATACATAAATGCACAATAAAATTTGATATCCGATAGGCTTCCACATGAAACTTCGGTTATCTAACACCAAAAAAATTACAATTTCAAATACCTAATTTTAGTTCTTGAAATTAGTCGTTTAACCGAATAGTCTCTTCAGCTACATCATATTTATTGTATATATAGTATTATTTAATAAAAAATAAATAAATTATTTCCACGCTTGAATTTTATACGTAGGTTTCTGAATACATGCTTCTAATACTCGTGGTTAAGGACTTATTTATTAGGTTATTAATTGATTGTAATAATTTATATAATTAAATACATTTTACAAACCAACAAAATAATATTTGTATATATTGTTATTCATCCCGTTGACAATTTTATATCTAGGGGCACGGCAGGGCCCCGCCAAGTCGAGCCTAGTGAAACATCAGAGCACTACGTACGAATGTGGACCGATCCTTGTACTGCTTTTCGATATATGTTTACTATGTTTAGCATTATTTTATAATAATGTTAGTCTTATAAAATAATTGATTTATAATACCTAACGTTAGTCTTAATTTAATTTGTAATTTTATTATAATTTTTAATTAGTATTATAAAAAGCATTAATTTGTGAAACTGGAAATAAAAGGTTTTTTATTTTTGAATTTTTATTTATTTATTATTGCTTGTTAGTTTAATGTTAAAACTAGCTGGTGCCCGTAGCTCCGCCCGCGTAGGTACAGTAAGTAGTATTAGAAGATATGATTTTTTTATCTTTAAGTTATTTTGTTTTTTGTATAACTTACCTTTGAATTACATCAATTTTAAACTTTGCTTGCCTTTTTGGGAACACTCCTTAACTTTTTATTTTTTAAAAGTCTCACGTTACGCAGCCACGGAAAAATTAACTACAAATAATCGAATTGCTGAAAAGGCAATAGGCAGACATGGCACAAAACTTAATTATTAACTCCCTAGGGACTACTCTATCAACTACATATAGGTACAGAAAAAATTCAGCAACATTAGAATTTTTCCACTTCCCACTAAAAAACAGCTAGCGCGATCCGTCTAATGAGTCAAAATGCATAGCTTGAGCGTTTCATTACTTCATGAGCTTTTGTATAAGGCACACCCCACACTAGCAATATTCGAGCGTCGTCGTTGTGCCAGAACATTGTGTTCTCTAACAGAAAAGCTATGAACAGTGACTAAAATATTTTTTATCTTAAGCCTATTTTCTACTTTACGAGTTTGTAAATTCAAGCTTTATAGAGTTAGAGAACGTAGAGTGGAGTCAGAAGGTTCTAGACGAGATCTGAAGACATTTTTTATTGGCGAGTCATAATATTATGGTCTCGTCTTGGCATCATTAAACATGAAATAAATTTAAAATTGAAATTATAAATTTCGCATTTAGAACATTATTACTTGTCAAGTTGTCACATAATTGTCATTTCATTTTGTCGTATTAATATGAAACTTGGGCCCCTCCCCGCGTGGCGAGAGGCCCGCACCCCGTATTCGCCATTGATACATGATAAAAGTTGGTTTTTTACATTCTAATAAAAAATCCCGCGGATAAACATGATTAAACTTATAGAAAGTGTTTTGTAACACCATAATCATCATATAGATATGAACTCTACTAACTAAAAGTTTCATTAGTAGTTTTTATAGCGAGTTTGAGGAAAAAAAATGGAATATCTTTATACGAAATTGCCGAATGTGGCACAACTTTCTTACAGACTCAGATATTAACACTCTGAACAGTTTTTTAAGATTTGTCAGACATTAGAATAGTTGTGGGCCTGGTGGGACCATGTTTTATATAGTAGCCGAATACCAGAAAAACCCTGGTTGGATACGACTCAAACTGCATATGTGCATCGGTTACTCTTTCCTTAATATCGGGAAAGTAAAATTTTTAGCTATAATTTACTTTTGGGCCAATATCCATGAAAGACACAAAAACCTAAATTGCTACAAACGCAGCCATCCAAAATGGCACAAAATCAAATTTTAGACTAAGAAGAAGGTCCGGAAACTATATGCAAAAAATAAAAGACTTTAGAATTTTTGCACCCTCAAAACTTATCCAGACCCGTCTATAAGTGGCAGATTAGGGCGATACTTGGCTCTTAGTCGATTATATTCGACTACAGCTGACTCTTGTGTTTTAATACAACTGAAGTCAATATTTAACTAGGTGAACGCCTTGCAAATATGTCACTAGAGAGTGCTACATAAGCCTGCTGAGTACGTATAGTACGTACATACGAGAGTACGGGTATTCCTGGGCAACAGTAGTCGCTTTTCATCAGGCGTATCACGTTTGCTCCCTTTTATCATATTAAACAATAATATCACGGTATTTCCGTAATATTACACTGGAACAATCTATCTATCTTCTCATATATAAAATTTACAAGTCACAATGTTAGTACTCCTCCGAAACGGCTTTACCGATTTTTACCAAATTTAATATGCGTATTCAGTAGGTCTAAGAATCGGCTAATATCTATTTTCCATACCCCTAAGTGATAAGGGTTGTTCACCCTTATTTTTTTTTTTTTGGACGAAATTTTTTGTTTTTATTTTTTTATAATGTGGCATTAAAAATACATACTTACAATCCTAAATTTTTACTTTTTTATCACCATTTTTATTTTTTTATAGCCATTTTAGTAATTAAATCATTTTTCATCCCGCTCGATAACTGATCAATTATAGTGTTTTTAACTTTTAACGTTTTTGACTTTTTGAGCGTTCTACCAATTTATACTCCACTGGGTCGCAATATCCTGTTGATGGTTAAATTGGTATTGAAACATTTTACGAAACAATACGTATTACAAAAAAAATAAAACAGAAAGAAACGACGTTCCGAACAGAGGGCAACATTAGACTTCACTGCATAGAACACCAACCAACAGAGGGCGTCAATATGTCCGAAATAGAAAAACTGATCAAAGAATTAAGATTGGACATCAAACGAGACACAGAAAATTCTTTAAGAAATTTAGAAACAAGTTTAACAAGTAAAATAAACGAAAAGATAGAACAGAATTTCAATTTATTACAAGGCCAACTCGAACAAATCAAAGAAACTAACACCGCACATGACAAAAGAATTAGTGCTATAGAGAAACAGATTAGGCAAAGAAATGTCATATTTTTTGGCATAGAAGAAGGCGAAAAATCATATCAAGAGTTAGAAGATATTGTGCTACAGATAATACAAGATGAGTTAAAGCTAAAATATGAAAGAAGAGATCTAGAGATGGTTCGCAGGATGGGAAAATATATGAAAGACAAATTGAGACCTATAGTTATAACATTTACAACGTATGGCAGAAAAATATCAATTCTGAAAAACAAGAAACTTATACAAACAAAAACATTCTATTTAAAAGAAGACTTCCCACCTGCTATTCTAGAAGTGCGAAAAGAATTACAAGAGCAACTGAAAAAAGAGAGGAAAGCTGGAAAAGTAGCCTACTTGCAGTACGATAAACTTATAGTCCGGGAACCTACAAAGAAAGATAGCAGTAAAAATGAAGAGGAAAACACAAACAAAGGCGAAACTGACAAAATAAGAAAAAAACGAGAGCTAGAAATAACACCCCCCAAACAAATAACAAAGAAAAATAAAACACAAATAAACAATTCGGGAAAAAGTCAAAGCTCCATGGAAAATTTTTTTACGAAACGAAACGTCAGTCTTGCAGAAACTCCAGAGGAAAAGGAACACTACTCTGATTCGAATACTCAAAATGAATAGCAATTAATACTGTCACTCCAGAACAAAACAAAAAAAGATTATAACTGCGAAACCGGAAAACGAGAAATTACAACAAACATTGAAAATAAAGAAATAAGGAGAATGTATCCTCCCCCAAGCCGACTGGTCATCGTGGGGGAAAGCGACCACCACCCTCTAAGGATAGAAAAACAAAGAAGAGATAATAGTTGCGACATACACATATCAACATTTAATACACGTTCACTTAGGACTCCAGAAAAACTTATCGAACTAGAAATAGCAATAAATGAAATTAAATGGGACATTATAGGATTAAGTGAGGTAAGAAGGACAGGAGAAGGAATAGAAGACCATGGAAAGTATATATTGCATTATAAAGGAGAAACGCCAGGGCAATATGGAGTAGGTTTTTTGATAAAAAAGGAACTTACTGACAGAATAGAAGAAATAAGAGGAATATCTGAAAGAATAGCAATTCTCAATATTAAACTTCCTATACAAAATAACTACGATGAAAAGTGGTCGATAATTCAGGTTTACTCACCGACTGAAGCAGACAAAAAAGAAGACGTAGAGAAAATTGATGACTTCTATCAACAATTACAAAAAACTGTCGACACCGCCTACAAAAATGTTATAATAATGGGTGATTTTAATAGGCAAATTGGTAAAAGCAATAAAGGTGAGGAATATACTGTAGGTAAATACGGAGTTGGTAACAGAAGCAAAAATGGAGAAAGACTGGTGAACTTTGGCTTAGAAAACAAATTAAGTATTCTTAATAGTAAGTACAAAAAGAAAATAAGCAAGAAGTGGACGTGGAATTCACCAAATGGGCTACATAGAAACGAAATTGATTTTATAATGACCAACAAACCATCGTATTTTAAAGATTTCTCATACCTACACAATTTAAATTTTAATTCAGACCACAAAATGGTTCGTGCGACGATAAGAGGAAAACACATAAAGAAAAGCCGAAAGCTACAAACTAAGACCTTCTCTACTTTTAATATTAAAAATGAAGCTGAAGTAAGGAACAACCTAAAAGAATCTTTGGATATACATGAAATAAAAGAACACGATAAACCAATTCAAGAAACATACAGCATTTTTGTAAATGTACTCAAAACTGTATCACAAAAAACACATGCAAATAATCAAGCTACCCTTTCTTCTGAAACAATCAATTTACTAAGAGAAAGAAAAATGCTTCTAAAGAGAAAGAAAGACACAAAAAATCGCAAAGAAATTGCAGAATTAAGCAAAAAAATCAATACAAATATAAGGAAAGATAGAAAAACAAGAAGAACGGACACTCTTAAATATTACATAAAGAAAACAGGTGGAGTAAAGAAAGCGTTTAAAGAATTAGAAACTAAGAAAAATTGGATGCCAAGTATAAAGAATAAACAAGGAAAATACACAAGTAGACGAAATGAAATGTTGAACATTGCTACAGATTACTACAAAGAACTGTACAAAAGTAAAAGTAATACAGAAAATGCGAATAATAATAACGATGATACGAAAGACGATGAATTTATACCACTTGTACTAAAAGAAGAAACAGAAAGAGCTATTGCGTCACAGAAGTTAGGGAAAGCCCCCGGTCCAGACCAAATCACTAATGAGCTTCTTAGAATATCAACGCCAGTAATTGCCCCCATATTAACTGATTTGTTCAATGAAATAATAAAAACAGAAATTATTCCAGAAGATTGGACAAAATCAACAATAGTTCTTTTGCACAAAAAAGGAGATAAGGGAGACATAAATAATTACCGGCCAGTAAGCCTAATGTCAAATATATACAAGATATTTTCAAAAATAATTCTAACTCGACTTTCTAACACTCTTGATGAAAATCAGCCAAAAGAGCAAGCGGGATTCAGGAGCAACTTTTCGACTATTGACCATATTCATGTCCTACGACAAATACTTCAAAAATATGGAGAATATAACAAAATATACTGGCTAGGATTTGTAGATTTTAATAAAGCTTTCGATTCTTTGGAACATCACTATATTTGGAAATCATTAGAACAACAAGGGGTCCATAAAAAGTACATACGTTTATTGCAAGCCATTTACAAAAGAATTACTGCACAAATAAAATTAGAAAAATCTGGCGAAGAGTTCCCAATCGAGAGAGGCGTCCGTCAAGGAGACCCTATCTCACCGAAGTTATTCACAGCGGTGTTGGAGACAATCTTTAGGAGACTGGATTGGGACAACTACGGAATTAATGTGAACGGAGAAAAATTGAGTCACTTAAGGTTCGCAGATGATCTTATAATTTTCTCAGAATGCCCGAAGACCTTGCAAATTATGTTACAACAACTATCAGACGAGAGCGCTAATGCTGGCCTAACTATGAACGTAACCAAAACTAAAATAATGAGCAATTCTCCACAGAAATATGATATTATAATCAACAATCAGCAATTAGAATATGTAGATGAATATATTTATCTAGGCCAACTAGTATCACCAACAGAAAATATGCGGAAAGAAATCGAAAGACGAATAACAAATACTTGGAAGAGATTTTGGTCGTTGAGCGAAATAATGAAAAACAAGGAAATGTCAATGTCAGACAAACGAAAAGTTTATAATGCTTGCATACTACCTTGCTTGACATACGGATGTCAGACTTGGGCCCTATCTGATCAACTGCAAAATAAGGTCAATATTTGTCAGAATGGGATAGAGAGAAGCGTACTGGGAATAAAAAGAAGAGATCGAAAAAATTTGAAGATAATCAAAGAAAAAACGAAGTTTAAAACAGTACAATCAACATGCAGGGAACTGAAATGGCGCTGGACAGGACATATGTTACGAGAAAAGAAAGAGAAGTGGACAAGAATAATAACTGAATGGTACCCCAGAGAAAGTACTAGAAGTAGAGGAAGACCGATAAAGCGATGGGAAGATGATTTGATGAAAATAGTGGGTCCAGAATGGCTACGCATTGCAAAGGACAGAGACAAATGGAAAGCCTTAGAGGAGGCCTTTGTCGAAAGACAAGCTGTTGGAACGAGGAAAAACAATAATCCACATAGTGAAACCTAATTTGTCTATACTGAATAATAGTTGTTTTTTTTCCTTATTAATTTGTAAATAATAATATTACTTATGTTGTCAGTTTAACACAGCAATAAAGGCTATTCTATTCTATTCTATTCTAACTTTTAATAAGGCAACAACGTTTGCCGGGTCAGCTGGTAATAATATTACTTTAATATATTGCAACGTACGTAATACAAATTACAATACAAATTTTCATTATCTGATAGTACTTCAAACAAGCAAATCTTGTAAATATGAATTGAGATTCTCGGAATCGGCTTTCAGTATTTCAGCTACTAGGCGACAGACTTTTGCGTTAATGGCAAATTGATCGCGGGTTCGAATCCCAGTCAGACGATTTTTTTAATTCTATATTATTCTATGTAATAGGGTTTCGTAATACTCGAGGAAACCTTATAAATTTACTGTGTCCGTCCGTCCGTCTCCGTCTGTCTGTCTGTCCGTTGTTTCAGCTTCTGTTATCCTACTAATATTACAAATGTGAATGTTTGTGAGAATGGATGGATGTTTGTAACTCTTTCACGAAAAACTACTGAACGGATATCGATGAAATTTGATACGGTAGTAGTTTAGGCTCTGGATTAGAACATAGGCAATTTTTTATTCTAAAAAAGTGGGATACGCTATTTACGCGAGCGGAACCGCGGGCAACAGCTAGTTATGAATATAAATTGATGAAATTTGGAACAGTTATGTAATATGTAACTTAAATGTTAGTTTTGGCATCATAAAATACTTATTTTATATTTCAGGGGCTTAATACATGTGAAGTGGGGATGAAAAAAATTTTTTCATTGTTAGCCATTATCGTTGAGTACGTCTTTTAAAATAAAGGCAAGGTTTCATACATTACTTTTTTACAAAGTCAACAATTTGGAAGGTTCTGGCATCCAAAGTGGTTTACAAGTTAATATAGTTTATAATTTTTCTTCTTCCGTACTATTGTTTAAACTCCGAGCAAAGCTCGATCTCCCGGGTCACTCCTGAGCATGACTCACGTCTCCCAGGTACTAGTTACTACAAACAACTAGCCGAATCTTTCAGGGTAAAAAATTCTATGATGTCTTATGACATAAGTAATAAATTTAGTCGAAGCACTGACATCTGTCGGTAGCAGTAAGTACTACTTGAATGCCCATTTATAATTGATTATTGTTTATAAGCTATGCTAGGCTTTTACTAGATTTTATTTATTGTAAGTTACTCGGATACTGTAAATATTTTGATGATACTAAAAAGTATGTAACTGTAATTTGATACATAGTTTTTTTTTATTATTTCATTCCCTTCAGTTAATTATTATTATTCGTTTTAATGATAACTCATAATATTTTTATAGTTTTGTGTAAAAGTGACATCTATCTCGTACACTATGAATTATGTTAGTTATGTGTTCGTCGCTTGAATTGGAATCTAATTGACGTAATATTTAAATAGGTACCTAATTATTTCCCGAGTATTCTTTAGTAATTTAAACGGAAAATACATACGGGTAAAATTAACAAGTGCAATAAAATATATCGATAATAATTAAAAAAAATATTGTGTTTTTTGTTGTTAATAAAGGGATACATGGTTATTTTATTAAATTTTATTGTTATTATCGGATCCCTAATAACAACAACAATTTTCAGGCCTCTAGCTAAATTTGTGGTAATATTATAGAAACTTCCATCCTGTAGTTTAAAGGGTTGAAGGATAAAAGTTTATATAAGACTTCTTACCTTAATAATTCTTAACATAATTAAATGAATGTTGCATATATTATGTTAAATTTTCCGTTCAAATTCAGAATATTCGGGAAATAATTATTTCAATCAATATTAGTCAATTAGTTTACAAGCCTAGCGATGAACGACGACATAACTTATATAGTTCATAATAACGCGATAGATGGCGCTTTCACAGATAATTAAATTTAACTCCCTTGTTTAAGGGGTTGGAAGATGAAAGTTACAATTTTGAGAATTTTTATGTTGGTTGTGTATTAATACAATCTTACGTAACAAATTTCAGCTTTCGAGGACATCCGGAAGTACGATATAATTTTGTTGATCATCAGTGAGTCAGTGACGGAATCAGTGGTTTTTAGATATCAATAAAATCTAAAGTATAAGACGTAGGTAATCGAAACTTTACATGTTTAATGAGACCGCTGATGGGAACAAATCCTGAAAGTTTCATTTATCTGGGACAATCCAAACTCAAGTTATGAGGGTTCAAAAAATCGACGAAACGCTTCGAGAAAAGGTGGTTTGGTAGTGCCCTTGCGCTTCGCTTGACGTCTTGGCATGGGGGCACTACCGTGCCCCCAGATTCTGCTGCTGCATCAGTGCTCTGAATTCTCCCCGGGCCCTCCGAATTCCGGATCATACAGTCCCAGCCTAAAATATGGTCTACCTTCGGGTCCAGGAGTCAGAACCTAATCTACCAATAAATTTTCTATGTAGTCCAGTTGTTCTTGCGTGAAATGCTTATTTACTACTAGCTGATGCCCGCAACTTCGTTTGCATAACTTCGTTACCCGCAACTAACGAAAACGGATCCCTATTTTTTATACGGAACCCTAAAATAAAAGTAGCCTATGTTAGACCTTATAACATCAGCTATCTGCCAGTGAAAGTCCCGTGAAAATTGGTCCAGCCGTTTCAGAGATTAGCCGGAACAAACAGACAGACAGACAGACGGACAGACAAAAAATTTAAAATTTGATATTTTGTTGTTAGTATCGAATATACTTTCATATATGCATCAAGTGATAAGCTGTTAATTTGACATTACAAACAGACACTTCAATTATATTTATCTGTATAGACTAGATGTTGCCCACGACTTACATTTTTCCGCGATAAAAAGTAGCTTGTGTTCTGGCCCGTGGTCTACTCCACATCTGTGCCAAATTTGATCAAATCGGTCCAATAGTTTCGGGGCCTATTCGATGCAAACAAACAAACAAACTCTTTATTATATTAGTATAGATGAGTTAGTAAGCTACTTATAGCTATCCAAACTCTGTCATAATAATATTTCCATATAGAATGTCAAACGCGATATTTCTATTAGCCGGGCGATGGAGCTTCCTTCCTCCTGCCCCGGGGCTGCCCTAGTTTGGTGAACATCCGGACCCCGGACATCAGCTGGAGCATTTCCGTTTAGTTACGTCATTGCTCAGTATCAATATGTTATTTATATTCGATTAGGGTTGCCATCTCTTACATATGACTCCCCGGACAAGACACGTGAAAACCCCGGATTTTGGAGTACGAAACCCGGACATAGAACAGTTTTTACCCGACTACGGCAATGTCAAAAAGAAAGGAAGATTTATTATTGCTGCAAATAAAAAAAAACTTAGGTCTTCCTAATTCTGCCTAAAACCTGGATAGCAAATAAAATCCGGCCCGGACGCTCCCCGGACGCCCTTTAAACTAGGACAAATCCGGGGAAACCCGGACGGATGGGAACCCTATATTCGATGAGTAATTTTATGGTTACCTCTTGGACTATTTTTAATTTTGTGCGATATAAAACGTACCCTATTTCTCTCGTTTTCTCGTGTATTATAAACTTCAAAAGACTTTGAATCCTTTCGGTAGTCTTCCGACAGTATCTGAAATGCGACCGCAGGAAAATCTTTGCTTTCTTCTCTTTACTCTCGCAGAGACTTCTCACGTGAAAGTCGACTTCTCCCTCTCGGTACGTTAGTAATATATATTCTTTGCTCTCGGCGTAAGTCTAGCAATGCATAGGCCAACGAAAAGCATCATTCATCAATGAGTAAGGACTCGTAACACCCATTTATAGCGGCGTGATTCATGTCGCGAGGAAGCTGAGCTGTGTTTGCACAATCGTGGCGGATTTAGACCTGGACGTCTGCCAAAGGACTAAGGATATCTACATGATGAGCATGTTGCCGGTTGAGTATTTTCAGCGTGTTGGTTACTGGGGGCCTAGCAGGAAAATTTGACCGTAGCGTGAACGTTATTGAATGTAAGTATGGATGCTGTCATGATTTTGAAAGCGTTTGATACAATTCTCAGTTATCGAATGAACGTTACTTTCATTCGATAAATTGATAAAATGAAAACGTTACTTTTACCCCGCTGTCAAATGTTCCTGCTAGGCCGGTACCCACGGGAATATACGGAGAGTTTATAATAGAAGGTGTTGGCTAGGCCCACTGATCGATATTGCTGATATGCGCCCTTGGGCAGAAAATGCCACCTTAAAGAAAGTGCTACGAGCCAATGTAAGTGGAGAAAAATATACCGTTTTAGGTTTAAGAATTCTATTGACACCTCATTCATTCATCCGATCAGTAGTTTAGGCGCTGCGGTTGAACAAATATAATATTATAATATATGTCACCGTCAAATTGTAAAAACCGTTAGATTGTAAAATAACTAACGAGAAAAATTAAAAACTATAGATATTTATAATCTAACGAATAATAATGTGTTAAATGATAGGCAGCATATTTGCGTCGAAAGTCTATCAACATTTTACAATTTTACTAGTTTTATTACAATCTAACGGTTTTTACAATTTTACGGTGACATACATTATGATTATACATAGACAGTAGACTGCTAAAGTTATTTCCCTTCCCTTTGGGTTTGCCGTTGTCGGTTAAAAATTACTGTGATTTTTACGTCTTGGGTGAGTGCAACGGAGATAGTTTTATAAACATCTAAGCTGCCGTCCTTAAACTTAAAGGCGGTTAAATGACAAAAAGAGTTTTTGAGGTAGAGCTAAAAAACACGGGATTATTTTGAAATAGATACTAGTGATTTTCTATAAACAATTGTTAATGTTGTCATAAGACGTTCATGTTTTTTAGCTCTACATCAAAAACTCTTTTTGTCATTTAACCGCCTTTTAGTCTGAGGACGGCAGTGAGAAAAATCTCTCAACAGCAATTCCCTAGCTGGTTGAAGCTATATGGGCGATCCTAAGTTTCGCTAAAACGCGTTGACCTCGTTTAGTTTGTCGCGGATATCTGTCCGTGAACTTGCCGCCAGCTGCAGGGCACTGACCTACCGAATTCCCTCCGTGTGTCGCTATATTTAGCCCGCGGGAGTGCATTAGCCGATTGCTTTGGGCCCCCGAAATGAGGTGATTAATTAAGGGTTTATGGAGACAAATTGTTGGGTGGACATGGGAGTTGGAAGTTTGGAACACTTTGATTAGCTTTGAACGTTCTATATTTGAAAATTTTTGTTTTTTTTTTTGTGTTGAAAAATTGTCAAAACGCTTGCTCATGAGGCCAGTAGGGATGTTATGACTGCAATTTTTATAAAGTAAACTATAATCCAACTACGTAAAAATGGCTTATGTTACCCGAGCTATTATTACGAATCTGTTGAGACCTCATTTATTAAAATCGGTCCAGTAGTTTAGGCTAACATCTGCCACGTGTCCCGCGACGGTTCATTGGTTTTCATTAATTTGCTAAATTTTGTAGTAAAAACATGCTATAATTGAACACGTCATGTTAGTGAAGAATTTTCGCTGACAAGTATTAAATGCGATGACAATGCTATTGGTGTTCTGTGGCGAATCATGTACAGTGTGTGATCATTTGCATACATTTAGAGATTATCAATTATCTCTTTGTACGGAGATAAAGACAAAGAGACAATTTTGTAAAAAATAAGCGTAGATTGTAATTTGAGGGCAGTATCTAGTGAAGAAATTGCCATTTATTTTCGTGATAAAGCCACCGAATTTCGTCCAAATCCTAACACCTCCCCCAGACTGCTCGCGAAGTAGGCCGAGGAAGTGCTCCGCGAAGTAACGCGAAGTATGAAAAGGCGAAACGAAGTGCGTATCCACTTTCTTATTCGGCCAACCTCGGTCCACTTCACGAGTAGTCTGGACGAGGTGTTAGATGTATGATTTTGCGTATTAAGAATAATGATCTATTCTAATAATAAATAGGCAAGATATGTTTGTTTGCATTAAGTAAATACGCTCCAAAGTACTGGGCTGATTTTGATGAAATTTGGCACAGATATAGATTACCACAGGGAGGGACCAGGAATGGATGTGCGAAAAACCAGAGTAGTTACAAGTGTAACGCCTCTGGTGTTGCGAGTGTCCATGGGCGGCGGTAATCGCTGCTCGTTTCTTGGTCAATTACATAAAAAAGTAGGTATTTGTAATAGTCGCATCAAACAATTACGAGGACAAACGTTACACAAGGAATACGGAAAAACATTACTAATTACGACATAGCGGTATAAAACAAGGATGGAAGTTCATGGTGGTTCTGGAAGGGAAAACCACAGTCCGCATGAGGCATGTCAAGGCCTTTTATGCGATTATTTGACCATAAGGAAATTAGTCCTTTGTCCTTATTTAATGCTAATCGGTAGTAGCAAAACTTTACTTACTAGGTATTCCAGAAAACAATAGGTACTTACCTACTTTGATAGTTTAAACGTTAGTTTGTTTCATATGCGCAGCTATAGTGTATTCGAGATAAGTTTGCAGTGAGTTCTTAGCTATTGACAAATGATATAGGCCGCGTTCATATTTACCAAAAGAAGTAAGCCATAGATGTATTTGGCGGAAAAAAACGCTTGTTAGCGCTTGCTAGTGCTGCTACTGAAAAAAAAAACAGATTACGGCCAGGACATGGCGATAACTTCAATACCGCTAACGTAATCCGCCATTTTGCTTATTTAAGGCTTAGCGATCGCCATTTTGCTTATCTACGCATTTTTCTTAGAGTTTTTTTCCGTTGAACACAGCCATTGGATCAGTACGGTCTACGGATTCACGGACGCGCCATTTGTCATTTTTGTCATTTAGACAGGACGTAGTCTGAAATCTGAATACAATATTTAACGCGAATAGTCAATTTCTGTTGTCCAGTGTTGCATAGGCACAAATCGCAAATTTTTTGATTTTAAGCATGACCACAGAATACTAATTAATGGCATGACCCTAAAATTAAATTTTTTGCGATTTTCGAAATACGCTAACATTGGCAACATCTCCTATAAAAATGTGTGCTTTAGATTATGCAATAATTTACTTCTAGTAAGTACGTAGGTATTAGGGAATGGAAGAACCGGTCTGATTTTGAGACCCGGGAATTTCGGGATGGGCAATTTCGGAACCGGGATTTCCCGGGAAATTCGGGAATTTCGGGACTGATGTTAAGGCATGAAATACAAGTGTAATTATGGTCTCAAAAGTAATTCAAAATATAAGAATAACATTTTATAGTACAATTACAAGTTAAATAAGGTTTCAATGGTAACTCGACACATCAGCCAACATGTCACCGCCATATTAATGACAATATTACTGGCGATAGTAAAGAGCCGTAGGTGATTTTAGTTTATTAGCATTTATTGGTGGTTTTTAAATATGATATTTCAAGTTATTGATTTTTGCAAAACATCAAATAGTTGGAGTGCCCAGAATGCTATTTGTGTACATGCTCGAACGTCTAGGTAACCTATTAGAAGTGGCAGATTAGATAATTGAGATACTAAATAACCAGACACACACTGACAAAAGCTGACACACTATAGGAATAGTGTGTCAGCTTTTAGCAGTCGTCGTTCTGCATGGTTACAAGTTGTAAAATAGACCATGGCATGGATATGCGGAACGCGTCAGATTATAATTAGTGTTGTTCATGCGCAAATAAGTATCTGATATGATATATTAATCTGAAGGGGTAAAAAAATATATTATTTACTCGAGTGTCAGAAGTTCAAAGGGGGTGTTCAGTGAATCCTACAGATGCATCAATTTGAAATTAAAATTTGTAATTAATTTAATGCGTAACTACAGATATTTTTATAAGGACAATAAAGAATATTTAAAGGACAATAGGGAATATCTATCTAAACTGCTCATCAACCCTAAAAGCAACCAATACGCATATTAGTAGGTATACAAATATATACGTATATATTTATCAAAAAATTAAACAGATGCCACACAAACCTTGTAGGCCAAGTCCCAAGATGTTCTATTTAATCGTCAATACCATTGGCTCCACTATTGGCTACTATGTCGGTCGATGTATGGTGCTATCATACTTTATATTAATATTAAATACGGCATAATATTATGGTTATTATTTCGCACCGCTCACAGTTAACTTTTATGTACAGAATCTATTATGTAATATGAACTACTCATTATATTTTTCATTTTTGTCTTTAATTCGCTTTCGGAAATGATTAAAAATTATTTTTTAGCTAATATTTACAATTACCGATGATAGTGTACTTAAATACTTGTAAATTTTAATACAATTTGTTCGGTACCGAAAATACCGAAATTCCCGGTTCTCAATTTTTGATTCCCGGTTCTCAGAGCGATTCAAAATTTCGGGAATTCCCGGGAATTTCGGGACCGGGATTTCCCGGTTCCATACCCTAGTAGGTATTACATTGTTAACAAAATATTATGTTCCACATTCCAATGGAGATGTTACTAGGTAGTTAATAATTATGTAAAATGTTATACAAGGTAAGTAGATGTTATAATTTTACACGCGTTTAATGTTCCGAAAATTTTTGAACTCTGCTAACAGTAGCGTGACGTCCACGACTCACACAGCACACTACACCTCGGCAATTTTTTAAATTAAACTTAGTGAATACTCTCCATTGTAATATAGTCTACCAACAATACCAGGGACATGTCCTCTACAATAGCTCCGAATGGTCACTAGAGTTTGACTTTTCAAAAGCACGTCTATAGTTTTTGTGCGAAATTATTCTCTCGTCGTATCGTCGTAAGGACGATTGTTTTGTTTTTCTGATCCTTGATTCCGTGCAGAATACTGACTGGATCGTGATTGGAATAGCGTCTACATCATTATCATCATCATCAGTATAATGTACACTCTACATCATTATTGTAAAACCACGATGCTAATGTTTTTCGGGTATCGTCGTTTTTCGTAGATCGTCTGTCACTTCCATAGAAGAACGATAATTGCTGAGGGACATTAACAAAGTGGTCGTACTGTAGAGGGTTTAAAAATTAAATTAAAAAATTAAATTTCATTTATTTCGGGCGGCATAGGCCCATATTATAAATACCTTACCGACTAACATACATATTATATACTTAAAAACTACACTTTGTCACGTGTTGTCGGCGACGTGATCCGCGCTTCGTTCCGGAGTCTCCCCCGGAACCTCCGGTAGACCACACCCGTCGGCCAGAACTCCTCCACCTCGAAGGTCGACAAAAGATGCGTCGGCACTCTCACCACAAAGGAACTGAAATTGACCTTGTGGCGAGACTCCAGACGTTCGACCCTTAAGGCGATGGAAGTCTTCTGGCGGATGTAGTCCACGACGTCCTCGACCTGCATAGACCAGTGCAGGCGGGATACGTACAACGGCGTTGCGGGTACTTCGCTCCGCAGGCGCAGTTCAGGTACGTAAGGTGCGGTGCCGCGGTGGTTGCGGGCGGCGGGCTTCTTCTTCTTTCTTCTCTCCACCAGTATGAAGCCCTCCTCATCGCACCTCCTGCTCTCGTCCTTGCCAGGTCGAAGAGGCTCAACCTTGCGGCTCTCCACAGCCTTACGGCTCTCCTTCACCCCCTTTGTCTTCGCCCGCGGGGGTTGTGCCTGGCGACCGGCGACAGTCGCAAAAGTTTTCTGCTGAGTTGGTTGACTCGGCGTCTGCACGACCCGGATGGGAGTGCGGGCGGGGGCGGCGGCGATCGCCGACTCGTCGGAATCCGCTGACACGCAAAACGATGTGTCAGCGCGCGCGCCGCCACGACGTGTGTCGACAAAGGCGGTTGAATGATCGGGTGACCTACTTACTGAATTATTACATTTTAATTGTAGTAATTCACTACGTAAGTCACGGATGGTAGATTCCGATGCATCCAACCTACCTCGCATCTCGTCCAGCTCTGCCTTCATACTGTTGAAGTTCTTCAGCAGGCTGGAGACGTCGACGTGGTCCATCGTTACTACCGGCAGCTTGTGGAGATCTTTCGCCACAAAGGCCGGCACGTCGACTGGATCCGTCTGCTTCAGCAGGGAGATGATGTCCTGCACGCTTCGTTCGCCGCCATCTCGCCTCCGTGATGGCATGTTCGCGCTCTGGCCGAGCGTTTCATAAAGCAGCTGCTTACCCATGCAAATCTCCTCGCTTGAGAAAGAAGATTTGCAGATCTGCATGATGCTGACCTCGTCCATCGTGTCGATGGCGTGCTGGATGAACGCCAGCAACTCGTTGGCCACCAACGCCATGGTGTACGTGCAGCGGCGTAACCGCGCGACTCGCAAACAATTAAATTTGCTTCGTGTGTAATACGGAGCGCGACCGTTTCATAGCACTCAACGCACGACACTTTAATGTTTACTCCGTGTTCAACCCCCTAGTATTAAAAAAGTTACTTATTCTAGCCGGACGTCCTTTTCATGTTCGATGCTGGATTCTGGAACAGTAAAAAAAATGCGCAGTTTGCCAGAGATAAGACCAATCTAGGTCGATTTTTCTCCCCCAAAACTCCCTGCAGGAATTTTAAGCTTGCAGCCGTTTTCGAGATTACGATTATAAACATACAAGATTAGCTCGTTTAAACTTTATAGTATAAAATATTATAGTAGCTTCGCCATCTGTGATGATTTGATGAATGATGAGAGCCCAAGAGCTATCAGGAAATTTAGAGCAGGCGGTTGAGGCAAGCTGAAACATTGTCCTGGCCCCTGGGGGTCTAAAAAGGCCACTTTAGGTGTTTCATATGTTTTGACAGTTAAATCATCAATTTTGACAGTTTACAATAGAAATGCGTAAAATGGCGCACATACTCGTAATATGATTTGCATATGATTCATCTAATGTTCATCTGATGTTCACCTAAAGTGGCCATTTTAGACCCCCTGTGCTTCTCCTATTGTACCTCAACACGAGAATGCAAGTCTGGCTGGTCTCTCCATCTATAAACTTATGAACGCTATGCATAATTGCATAATGCGACACTGTAGAGCAGCCATACTCAAAGTGTGTTCCGCGGAACCCTGGGGTTAAAGCCCCTGTAGGGGTTCCACGAGAATTTAGAAAAAAAAAATCAACAAAACATCTCTCTCTGGTCGAACGTTTTTACGCGTCGTATCATGAGGCGCAGTCGAACTTAGTCGCCAATCACCACAGTAGGTACAATTTTACTATACCGCCACATTTATAAAAATATATGTTTCATTGTAGGGTTCCGTCAAGTATTTCGTCTTCCAAAAGGGTTCCGTCACCAAAAAATTTTGAGAACCGCTGCTGTAGAGTATATCCCACCAAAAACATTCTGTAAAAAACTAGCCAAGTCTCGATAGAGCTGCTTGTTTATCTCTAAAAAGTAGTGAAATCTAGACAAAGTCGTGCCAAGTCTAAGGTTCCTTACTGCGATTTCTTTATTATTATAGTTACTGTTGTGTGACTTGGCCGTTGAAGGGTACACAATGGTACAAAAGGGGCTCCATGACACCATTGCTCCAATACATGTGTTCTACAATCAACAACAGCCTAAAATGAGACACTACTCACTAGCGTCCAATTACCAATACCAGTATGGGCTATTATCTCGCTTAACAAACATAGGTAGTTACAACAGATATACATTACGTGTAAACAAAATTGACTTGTACCCACTTGTAACGTATAAAGAATGTTCAACGGCCAAGTCACACAACATTAACTATAATAATAAAGAAATCGCAGTAAGGAACCTTAGACTTGGCACGACTTTGTCTAGATTTCACTACTTTTTAGAGATAAACAAGCAGCTCTATCGAGACTTGGCTAGTTTTTTACAGAATGTTTTTGGTGGGATTTCACTTCTTTTTGTAGAAACGTGGGCATATTGATTTATTTTACTAGATTTCAGTGTAATTTGTTTATTTAATTTGTGTAATGATCGAGTACAATAAAGTTAATCGTTCGACTATTTCTTCTTGTAAACTTGTAAATATAAGTATAAAAGCCAGTCTAGTCTTATCCAGAGTTTTCCTTTAATTTTATTTATATGCGTATCAAAAGCAGAAAGGGAGGCATTCGCCCAGCAGTGGAATGCTACGGACTAGATTAAATTAGAAGATGTGTCCCACTTCGCTAGGTTTTTGAAATGACAGTCGATTTTTTTATGTACCAATAGTAGAAGGCGGGCATTACCATATCTCTAATCAGCTGAAACCAGCTGAGGATTCTTCATCAGATACTTCAGACCTTCGATTTTTGACATCAAATGAAGCGGCTCACCAAGTTGAATATTTTTTGTAAAGGCGGTATGTCGATCTCTAATAGTTTGGTTGGGCTCTTGTGTTTTCTAATCAGGGTCACCAGGTACTCCAGATGTTCGATTATCCTAGTTTTTATAGTTTTCCCTTTATGTAGCCATTAAACCCTAATTCTGTACCAAATTTCAGCTCTCTGAGTTCATGAAAAGTACTAGTTCTATTCTGATGATCATGAGTGAGTGACTGAGTGAGTGAGTGTCATAAATTCAAAACTTTGCTTTCGCTTTACTTCGGAACTAAATGACCTATAGACTTAAAATTTTGGATTTTAAGTATGTGATTATAGCTTACTAGATGACGAAAATTTTTGCGTTCTGGTCTTATCCAAAGCTCCTCAAATAGGGGCCTGAAAATGCGGCGAAATGGTTCCAGTAAAGAATGGTACGACAGTGTTTGCTTCGCGCTCGACTTGACGGGGGCACTACCGTGCCCCCAGATCGACGTTCTGGTCTTATCCAGAGGTTCGCAAATAGGGGCCTGAAATGCGGCGAAATGGTTCCGGTAAATAATGGTACGGCAGTGTTTGCTTCGCGCTCGACTTGGCGGGGGCACTGCTGTGCCCCCAGATCAACGTTCTGGTCTTATCCAGAGGTTCTAAAATAGGGGCCTGAAAATGCGGCGAAATGGTTCCAGTAAAGAATGGTACGACAGTGTTTGCTTCGCGCTTGACTTGGCGGGGGCACTGCCGTGCCCCTAGATCGACGTTCTGGTCTTATCCAGAGGTTCTCAAATAGGGGCCTGAAAATGCGGCGAAATGGTTCCAGTAAATAATGGTACGGCAGTGTTTGCTTCGCGCTCGACTTGGCGGGGGCACTGCAGTGCCCCCAGATCGACGTTCTGGTCTTATCCAGAGGTTCTCAAATAGGGGCCTGAAAATGCGGCGAAATGGTTCCAGTAAAGAATGGTTCGGCAGTGTTTGCTTCGCGCTCGACTTGGCGGGGGCACTGCCGTGCCCCCAGATCGACGTTCTGGTCTTATCCAGAGGTTCTCAAATAGGGGCCTGAAAATGCGGCGAAATGGTTCCAGTAAAGAATGGTACGGCAGTGTTTGCTTCGCGCTCGACTTGGCGGGGGCACTGC
Organism: Glaucopsyche alexis; assembly: GCA_905404095.1. NCBI lineage: Eukaryota > Metazoa > Arthropoda > Insecta > Lepidoptera > Lycaenidae > Glaucopsyche > Glaucopsyche alexis. The sequence continues at coordinate 4,118,623 of FR990060.1, forward strand.
CGTGCCCCCAGATCGATTTTCCTAGTTTTTATAGTTTTCCCTTTATGTGGCCATTAAACCCTAACTCTGTACCAAATTTCAGCTCTCTGAGTTTATGGGAAGTACTAGTTCTATTTTGATGATCATGAGTGAGTGTATAAGTGAGTGAGTGAGTGTCATAAATGCGAAACTTTGCTTTCGCTTAACTTCGGAACTAAATGAGCTACAGACTTGAAATTTTGGATTTTAAGTATGTGATTATAGCTTACTGGATGACGAAAATTTCAGCGTTCTGGTCTTATCCAGAGGTTCTCAAATAGGGGCCTGAAAATGCGGCGAAATGGTTCCAGTAAAGGATGGTACGGCAGTGTTTGCTTCGCGCTCGACTTGGCGGGGGCACTGCCGTGCCCCCAGATTAACATAGGATGATGTCACTGCTTGTTACTATCTATACCTTCAAACAATGTGTCGTTTTCTCATACTAACGTATATGTAATAGGAAACTGTACACTTTGCTTACGTTTAGTGTCAATTTACACCTGTGTTGCCATGTACGATGTACTGCACTGCACACTACACGGTAAATACTGCTCATAGTTTTGTAAACTACGCTTGTTAGACTTATATTTATTCTGTGACTACGCCGATGATCTATACTAAGTAATAATAATACATCTACACTAATATTATAAAGAGGAAAACTTTGTTTGTATGTTTGTTTGTTTGTTTGTTTGTTTGTAATGAATAGGCTCAAAAAGTACTGGACCGATTTCAAAAATTCTTTCACCATTCGAAAGCTACATTATCCATGAGTAACATAGGCTAAATTTTATTTTGGAAAAAAATAGGGTTCCGTAAGATATTTGGGTTTTTCGGACACAAGGTGTAAAAAATCAACCAGAAAAGTTACTTATTTTGCGTACGCTGCCTAAACTATAAAAGATAGAACCATAAAATGTTCTAATTAATTGTAGATCTTATAAATATCTACAAAAAAGTCCGCGACACACTATACCTATCTATGTCGAGTGAGGCACAACAACCATTTTTTTATTTAGAAATCTTGAATTTTTTTTGGACTACATTTAAACGCGTTTATTTTACTCATGGTATAAATCCTTATCAAAATAAATTATTTCATCACTAAGTACAGTTTATGTAGATAATATTTGGTCTTTGAATGATTAAAATTGGACGTTTGGTTTTGAAGTTATGGCGAAATTAAAATATTACGACTTCTGCTGCACGGCCTGTTGCGAAGTGGGCGTCACCAAGGCGGGGTGCGCGTGCGGGTTAATGTTTAGTTTAGTTTAGTTAAATAGTTTAGTTATTTTATAAACATCAAATTGATAATATCTTAAAATATAATACATTATAATATCTATACATCTATACAGTAAAATACAATTTAAGTGTCTGTTTGTAACTTCAAATTAACAGCTTTTTACATAATGAATCTGAAAGTATATTCGGTACTTACAATAAAATACATTTTTTTTTAATTTTTGTCTGTCCGTCTGTCTGTCTGTAAGTCGGTCTGTCTGTCTGTTTGTTCCGACTAATCTCTGAAACGGCTGGACCGATTTTCACGGGACTTTCACTAGCAGATAGCTGATGTTATAGGGTACATAGGCTACTTTTATTTTAGGGTTCCGTTTAAAAAAATATGATTCCGCTTTCGTTAGTCATAAATAAAGTCGCGGGTAAATTTCAGCGATATCCCAAAGTATTGTTCCACGCGGACGAAGTCGCGGGCAAAAGCTAGTACTTATTATAAAGAGGAAAGATTTGTTCATTTCTTTATTTACATTCAATAGGCTCCGAAACTACTGGGCCGATTTAGATGAAATTTGGCACAGATATAGACCATGGGGAAGGATATAGGTTACTTTCTATCGCAGCTAAAGGTACGGTTCCTGCGAGATTTCCTTTAGTGCGCACGAAATCGCGGGCAACATGTCCCTGTCGCTCTATATTATAAAGTATTAGCAGAAATGAAACTTCTGAATAAGCTATCCGTCATTTTAGAAGATTGTGAAACAGGCCCTTAGTATTTAATCAAAAGAGCCGTAACGGGATGCCTGGCACTATATGAAACACGAAAATATTTTGTGCAACAATCCGTTTTACATTGGCGTGTGATTCAGTTCTGAACTTATGACTCGCCGCGCCTTACGCCTATCGCGTTATTCATTAGTTTATGTTTGCATTATAAATTCCCAAGAATTTTGGCAATTTACTTTGTGCTGGCAACCCTAGTTGTTTTTTTTTCTCTTCCCGTTACTTTGCATGTTAGAAGGCATTCATATTTAAATGTGACGAACTCAACACAATGACAAGGCGTAGGATATTCAAGAGGAGCGCGCATAAAATCATTTCCGTCGCAAGACGCACGAAAATTGTCGGTGATCACTGCGTATATATATTGGCCTTGACGTCTTTTACAGACGATTTAAACATTAGTCTGAGTCGTGCATTTTTTGAAGTGGCTATGTAAACCGATACGAGAGCGACATGTACGACCACATCTGGGGCAGGTGTGTGGTGTGGCTGGTGGTAGATTTAGGTCAGTGTTGTGTCGATTTGCTCTCTTGCTGGCTAAAGTTCTGAACCAAGCTTCGTCATGACTTTTTAGACCTTTCTTAAGAAGCGACCTCCACTTCGGTCTATCATTGGCTTGTTCTTCCCAGCTTTTATGGTCGATCTTAAATGACAGCATATCGCGCTTAGCGCAGTCCTTAAATCGTAACAGTGGTCGTCCGACAGGTCTTTTAGCATCGGCGATAGCACCAAGCAGTATCTGACGAGGCATACGCGAGGGGTTCATGCGATGAACATGGCCCAGCCACCTTAACCGCTTTTCCCTGAGCATAGCGGTGAAGCTGGGCAGATTGGCTATTTCAAGGACTCTTTGGTTGGTGACTTTGTCTGACCATGAAATACCCAGAATATTGCGAAGGCTGCGCATATAGAAGCTGTTTAGCCGTCTTTCCTGTTTGGCATAAGAGGTCCATGTCTCAGCTCCGTACATGAGTATACTGAGGACGCACGTCTGATACACGAGAACTTTTGTCTTTACAGTTAAGTGTTTGTTGTCCCACACTCTGGTGCGGAGCCTTCCAAATACCGTTGCCGCCCTTCCGATCCGAGTATCGATCTCGGGGTCTAAAGAAAGATTGCTCGACAGGTTCGACCCCAAGTAACAGAATTTATCGACAACTTCCAAACGCGTGTCGCCCAGGTATATGTTGGGGGGTTCTGCGCAACCTTGTGCCAAAACTACAGTTTTTTTGGTGTTGATGCTTAATGAAAATTTCCGGCAGGCGTCGGCAAACCGGTTCAACATATCCTGGAGCTCGTATTGTGAATATGCCACAAAGGCTGCATCGTCTGCGTAGAGAAGGTTATTAATAAAGAGCTCTTCTCGATGGCGTTTGGATCTTAAGAGAGTATGATTGTATAGCTTCCCATCGAACCGTGTGTATAGGTGAATACCAGTTTGACGAACCTCGAAAGCTGTTCTGATAACAAGGGAGAAGAATATGCCAAAAAGAGTAGGAGCCAGCACGCATCCCTGTCTAACTCCGTGACAAATACAAAACGGATCCGACAAGTGACCGCCGAAGACAATATTACCCTTCATATCATTGTGAAACGATTTTATGATACTGAGAAGCTTAGGGGGACATCCAATGATTTCGAGCACGTCGTAAAGGCCCCGACGACTGACGGTATCAAAAGCCTTATTGAGGTCAACAAATGCGACGTATAGGGGAGATCTTTGCTCCCTACTCTTTTCCTGTAGTTGACGAAGCGAAAATATCAAATCAGCTGTGGATCTATCACTACGAAACCCGCATTGGCTCTCTGGATATACACGATCAGCCAAGTGTTGCAACTTAATTAGAACTACTCTGCCGAAAAGTTTACCGACAACGCTAAGAAGAGAAATGCCCCGATAACTGTTGCAGTCACCGCGATCGCCTTTTCCCTTATACAGGGTCACAATATTTGCATCGCGCATATCCTGCGGTACAGTGCCGGCCTCCCAACATTTCGCAAGAAATTCGTACAACATCTGAGAGACACAGTCAAGCTTAGCTACTTCAGGGTAAATAGAATCAGCTCCCGGGCACTTTTTGGTTTTCATCTGAGTAACTGCGGCACGAAACTCTTCGATTGTGGGTGGGTTGTCCAGTTCTGTAGCAGTACTTTGTTTCGGTACATTTACGAGTGCTTCGGGTTGAATATTAGACGCGTGTGAATAAAGCCCCGCGTAGTGGTCCACCCACCGCTGGAGTTGTTGGCGTTTGTCTGAAATAACCACACCATTCAGATCCTTAAGAAGAGGGGGTTTCCTAGGTGAAGGTCCCAGTACCTGCTTGATGCCCGAATACATGCCGCAGAAGTCGCCCCTATCTGCACAAACCTGAATGCCCTGGCAGAGGTTTCGCCAATACGCATTTGCAAAGAACCGACAAGAACGCTGGAAATCCGCTTTTGCTTTGCTTAAATCTTGGCTTGCAGCGAGAGATGGATTTATTCGACATTTTAGACTAGCAAGACGTTTAGCTTCGAGCAAAGGCTGAAGAGTTTCCGCATTTTCAGAAAACCAGTCCTGAGATTTTGCTTGCTCGATGCCAAAAATGTCATGAGCAGTGCCAGCTAGCAGGTGTTTAATTCTTGTCCAATCCTCCTCAACAGAGCAGCCCGCGTCCCAGGAGACTGCATCATCGTGTAGCAACTGCTTAAACGTTTGAAGTTTATCCGCGTTCTGTAGCATTCTGACATTTAACTTTTTTCTGCCGAGCGGCTTTGCGGAGTGAATTTTCTTTTTAGTCAGTGTTACACGAGCTACAACAAGAGAGTGATCCGTATCACAGTCCGCGCTTTGAAATGCTCTAGTGTGTAGAGTTTCCCGGAAAGCATATTTTCTCCTGGCGAGTATCATGTCAAGCTGGTGCCAGTGGCCTGAACGTGGGTGTTTCCATGATACTTTATGGGACAGTTTGCCACTAAAATAGGTATTGGTAACGCAGAGTTGGTGGCTGGAACAGAATTCTAGAAGACGCTGACCGTTTTCGTTAACCTTACCTACACCATGGCTGCCGAGGCAGTTAGGCCAAGCGGTGGAGTCTTGACCAACTCTGGCATTAAAATCGCCGAGGATGTATAGGCGATCAGTGTGGCGTACTTTGCGGACAGTTTCTGTGAGATCATGGTAAAACTGGTCCTTAGCATCATCCGTCGCAGACAATGTTGGAGCATACGCAGAAATAAACGTGACAAATCCACAGCTGCTGAACATACGTATGGTCATAATACGCTCGGAAATTCCTTGCGGCGCTTCGATACAAGGCAGAAGGTCGTTTCGCACAGCAAATCCGACGCCGTGTTCCCGACTAACGGCAAGGTCTTTTCCCTTCCAATAAAATGTATAGTTTCTTTCTCTAAGAGATCCTTCTTCGGGTAGTCTGGTCTCTTGCAGGGCTGAGATTGCAATGTTAAGTCTCTTTAGCTCTATGTCAATGATGGCTGTTTTGCGTGGATCTAGGGCATAGCCAGAGCCGCCGCAATCTTCCGAGAGGCCTGTTCTCATTGTTCGAACGTTCCAAGTAGCGATACGCATTGTGTGAAGTGGAGTAGATTTTCTATTTGATTTATTGGTATTCTTGGGGCCAGGTGTAGTGCGTGACGGTACCAAACGTTTAGCTAAGCTAATGTTACCTACACCCTAAAGTAACAAGTCAGCACCGGGACGGAACGAGCACCTTATTGACCGGGGGCTGCCCGGCTTATAGCGGGCGGTAGCTGTTCTATGGGCCTACGATGGACCCTCCCACTGTCGAGAGTGACCCCTGGCGCCTGCGCTTACGTCCATGCACGCAGGCTTATAACCGGTAACTGCCACTCTCCGTGTTTATCTCCGCGCAGTAAACTGTCGCGGGTGAAGCACACTCTCCACAGACATAATATGTCGCCTGGGACGACTTAAGGAAACGTAGGTTTGCCCAGAGCCTACGCCACCCTCTCGACCTTTCTGGCTGAATCCACAGGAACGACAGAGTCGATACGTGCGGAGCCAGATCGGTTGCAGGAGACTGCCACTTTTTTCGGATTATATCCTACTTGTGCCTAACGACATCTACCATTTCGGGTTTGTTCGAGTTTTCCTTCTCCTAGATAGGTAGCGAGCCAACGCTTACGAGACTTATCTCCCCGGGTTTGATTTTGGAGTTAACCGTCTCCTAGATAGGTTGCGGACCAACGCTAACGAGGCCTATCCCCCCGGATCACTGCGTAGTTCCATAATATTTCGCCAAAAACACCGATATAAATTATATCTTCCCCGCACTGATTTCGGTGACGGTAGCCGGAGCAGGAGCTATTTTATATTGTCCAAGTGTGTGCGCAGTACATAAGAGCACTCGCTCTTAACTCTCGTTACCAAGTGGAGACGTATGGCCGACACGACTGGCTAGAGATCAGGCACAGGACCGACTTAATTCATGCCCATTCGACGAATGGATTATGAATGAAATGGATTTCTTATTAGGTGATCAGCCTGCATTATCCTAACCTAGCTTGAAAACAACATTTTTAGATCGAACCCACGACCTCCGGAGTCTAGAGCCAAGCTCTAAATCACTAGACCACGGAGATGACAAACTGATATAATATGTAAATATTAAATATTCGAGACTAGCTGTTCCGACACACGTTCTGTCTTAACTATGAACTGGATTATATAAATAAGTTAAATAACTACACCTACAGCTCCAATATAATTTCTCACCCTATAAACCTTTCTTGAACTTTCACAATTATTTCAAGACCAAATTAGCCAAATCGGTCCGGCCATGCTTGAGTTTTAGCGAGACATTGGAATTGCAAATTGCAGTAAGACATATTATATATTTATAACAAAATATGTTTGAACGTACCTATTTTATTGCGTGTGAAATATAATAAGAAAAGCTATTCTTCTGTAAGTTGTAGATAGAGCTCTTAGAATATATACCTAGTGGCTAGTCCAAGTATAAGAAAGAGCTCTATACTCCCAGTATAGAGTCTGACAAATCACAAAATATGACAAAGATCACATCAAAGATATTGAAAATTGCACGGATAATAGAACTACAGTCGAACGCGCTTCAAACCTTACAAATTAAGTAGTATTCATTTAATATGAGTGAAGAAAAGAAAATTCCTCTTTTTGTTCCCCATAAGTCACGAAGCAGACCATTCCAAAAATAGTCCGTCGAAAATATTATCCATGACGAATGCGGACCGGGCCCTCTATGCGAGTAAGTTGTAAGTCAAACAACTCGTTAATCCTTCCGAGAACACGTGAGCGCACAATTGCGTGCCGTATCTTGCAGGAGGAAACCCGCTTTATATCCTTGACTGTTAATATCCTACAAGTAATTTGAACCTTGCTACCTAGGCGTAAGATTCAATTTCGATTGACCACGAGTGTTTGCTGAGCTTTTATATTTCAATGTGAAATTCCGTACTAATTGACAACGACATAGAGTTTTTGAGAATTTCATATAGGAAGGAAAACTAGCGCTTTTTATATGGCAACATCGTTGAGCTGTCGATGGATTTTAAACTTTATGTAATAACGTCGATGTTCGTCGTTTGTGTTGGCGCCACCGTATGTTCCTCGTCAGTCATTATGCTATTTGTAGGCAGATAATTAATTTTACCATCAACATTTTTGGCTTCTATAAATGGATTGGCTTTTTTTACTACCTTCTATGATTTATGGACTTTTTAATAGCGGCTTCGTACGTTAAATTATTACTTTACTAGTACAGCTTGAAGGATGAATCAAAGTAGCTTGCAGGGGTTGATTTTGAAAAGCCTTTTAAGGGCAGATTTCACCCTTAGTGATTAGCAACGAGGACGAATTAATATCGTAGGGTAAACTTGAGCTTTATTAATCATTTCGGTCTGGTGCGTTCGATGAGATTATACCTTACTAGACGTTGCCCGCGACTTCGTGCGCGCTAAAAGAAATTTCACGGGAATCGTACATAATAAAAAGTAGCCTATGTAAGGACATACTTCATACCCGTGGTCTACTCTACATATGTGCCAAATTTCATCAAAATCGGTCCAGTAGTTTCGGAGCCGTAGTTTCGACTTTCGATCAACACGAAAACAAACAAACATTTCCTCTTTATTATAATTAGTATAGAATATAGATGATATTCGGTTTTGCATTGATTCAGAAACGATAAGGAAAATGAAGTAAAAATCATATATACGGTCGAATTGAGAAACCTCCTCCTCCATATAAACTTAAACTGTGCCAAATTGTGCTCATTTCTCGTAAAACTGTACTGAAAGTTTTTGCTTCACGTATCAATATAATATTTAATACACATGAAAATAAAAAAGCCTGGTATCACACTGCAATGATGAAAGAGCAACCACCATTAATTTCCAAAGTATATTATATTACTAACGATGGTACCGAATGATTCTGCAACGCCTAGAATCTTGCCTAGAATAATATTTGCAAGTTATTTATAGGTGTCCGCTTAGGTGTCCGCACTCGGCAATGACATACAACAAGATGTATCAAATCATTTGCCTCTTTTGTCACTTATTTCCTCCTAAATGCTCAGAACACATATTTTGCTACTGCGTGTTGCTAATTTATTTAGTCAGGCGCTGTATCAAAAATTAATGGAAGTTGATAAACCATTGCTATACCCATCACTGTATACCCACACAGATTTTGGTGACGGTGGCCGGTTCCATTGAAACAAGGCCAGTTACGCAGGAGTAATTTTATAGTGTTCAAGTGTGTGCGCAGTACTCTTCCTTTACTCTCATAATCCAGTGGGACGGATAACCGACACGACTGCCGAGTGCCGAGAGATCCAGGCGCAGCCCGCAGGTCCGACTTTTTACGTGCCCATCCGACGCATGGATCATCTTTTTTGTCAGACAATCAGGTGATCAGCCTTGTTGTTTCAATGCGGGAATCGAACCCACGACCTCCGAGTCGGGAGCCATTTCTCGATCCACTAGACTACGGAGGCTGTTTTTGTAATGTAACGTTTTTGAGTGCCGAGCGGACTGGAGCATTACAAGGGCGCATTACAATGCTCGGTTATTCTCCTATACATTATGTAATGTTCGGATATGTAACGTTGCATTACACACAAATTAGTAGGTGAGGGAGCACCTTAAGGTTAAGGAGATAGAGCCTGGTGACAGACGAACGGGCAGACGAAGAGACAGACAGTGAAGTCTCAGTAATAGGGCCCCGTTTTAACCCTTTGGGTTTATCATAAAACGACGATTCCTAAAAACTATTGAGATCGTGGTCATACTATACCGTATACGTTTATTTTGTAAACAAAATACACGTTTGTTATTCCAGTGGCGATTCTATTTGACCGACTTCTCCTATTTTATAGTGGAAATCGTTTGTCCGATACGATATTATATATTGTCATTGGATCCTGTTCAACTGCCCTATAAAATCCTACTACTATTATAAATGTGAAAGTTTTTGAGGATGGATGGATATTTATGAATCTTTCACGCAAAACTACTGAATGGATTTTGATGAAATTTGATGTGGTAGTAGCTTAAGCTCCGGATTAAAATATAGGCTACATTTTATCCCGAAAAAGTACGGTGTTCCCATTGGCTACTGTATTAACGCGAGCGGAGCTGCGGGTAAAAGCTAGTATATAAAGCAGGTTAGTTATAAAATACCTACAAATAAAATTCAATCGATAGGTATTATGACATTAAGGACTAAGGTATCATAAGGTTTGTCCTCTATCTTTTCGGCAACTTGCAAATAAATGTATCCCAATCTCACAAATAAATTAAAATACAGTCGAGTATTTGTTATATTAGGTATAACCTAGCTTATCTGGCTATACTTGATCTATATTTCTATATTCTGAAGTTCAAGCTAAAAGGTTCTGTCATAATATTTTAATATTATGTACCACCTAATATGAATATTCTCGCTTGTTAACGTAAGTAAGGAATGGACTGAGTAATCATTTCATCGTTCGTCTAATACGGGTACATACCTACCGCATAACGTAAAGTGAATGGTAAATAGTGATGGGAACATGTTTTATCGATAAGATTGTTAGAGGCATATCATCTCTGACAAGTTAAAAATATATATAATAATTAAGATTGTAAGTTGGACGAAAATAATATTTTTAAAACGCATTCAATTGCGTGCAGCACACAATATTGATCAGGATTCTTATGCTCTATGCTAAGAAATAACATGCCCAGCATTAGCCCGTTTAAAATCATATTTATCAAATAGGACTCAGAAGGTAGAGAGAAATGGAAAAAATGCACAGGCACCAAAATTTGGGATCCCATGTTAGGTCCCACAAGGGTCCATTTTAGGATCCTTTCTCTTTTTTATTTATATAAATGAACAATCTCATAAATAAAAACACAGGAAATTATTATTTGCTGATGATACGTCACTTTAAACGTAAATGTTGAAGTACATTCTATAACAAGGAAAGTAATGGTCTCTTAAAGATAACTAAATGGATAAAATTTACGTTGCCTAATGTAAGGCAAACCGAAACCAATGTGCTTTTAATAAAATAACTTTATCATCTAACTAGCTGTCCCAGCGAACTTCGTACCGCCTTAGAATTAAATTTGTTGACGTACTGACAGCAGCGCCACTACCGAGTCCAATTGCAAATCTAAACCATTCTCGAATCTACTTGAACACACTCAAAAAAATTCATTAAAATCTGTCCAATATGAATAATGTTCCCCGTTTTTGCAACATTTTTCACTGATGCTTCGCTCCTATTGGTCGCAGTGTGATGTTATACAGCCTAAAGCCTTCCTTGATAAATGGACTATCCAACACAAAAATAATTTTTCAATTTGAACCAGCAGTTCCTGAGATTAGCGCGTTCAAACAAACAAATAAACAAACTCTTCAGCTTTATAATATTAGTAATTAGTATAGATTTGAAAAAGAAAAAAAAAAAGTATATAGATTTGAAAAAGAAAAGAAAAAAGAAAGTATAGTGACTACTAGTCACTAGATGGATCTTTTTGAATTCGCAAACTCGGCGCCAGTTAAACTTAATTTATCTAGAGTTGATGTAGATTGTACATCTTATCTAAAGTTTATGTAAAATTATCAGAAACCGGGCATTAGTGATGTTTATCGATCAGAGAGTATCGATAAAAATCATAACAATGCGGGAGGCGGTCGCGCATCGAATGCGAATGCAAAACAGGTTCGAAGGCCGTCGGGTACGTGCCATCGAATAGAGGTCGCACTCGAGAAATGTAGAGCAGACTATCGCGATACCGACGATATTCCGACGATCTAGTTTATGTCGTGTCGACAAAGTGTCGACTATTTTACGTGTGTAAAAATTGTCGACACTTTGTTATTTTGTTTGTGTTCAAGGTCCAAAGGGTAAAATGAGGACCCTATTACTTAGATTCCACTGTCCGTCCGGCTGTCACCAGACTGCATGATGTATCTCATGAACCGTGATAGTAAGACAATAATTTAGGGTTGCCAACCGTCCTGTTTTCCCAGGACATGTCCTAGTTTTTGCAGTGTCCTGGGGTGTCCTGGATAATTTTAAAGCAGCGTCCTGGGTTTTTAAAGCGCTCTGACCAGAAGGTCGATTCTGCTATTTTAATCCAACACTAATGCAGCTTCGTTACTGTTTCGATACAGTCTGGAACCTATCAAACAGCAAAATGGTATTCAAACAAACTTCAAACAGACGTCAAACGACGAATTACACCGCGATGCGATTATCATTGTATCACAGCTTGATTATAGATTGAGCGAACCTCTTATCCATAGAAAATGGTATTCTCGTATGTTTATAAACTTAACTCCAATTTGACTCGAACCGATCCGTCAGCCGGATATTTTTTTCACTTTGACATGTGGGGATGCCATGACATAAAAATATTTATTTTACGCAAAAATCTCTTTTTTTGCCTTCCCCTCTCTAACCACGAGGGATGTGTTTTCCGTCCGTCTCAGAAGAGGATAAATCGTGTATACACAAATGTGCATAGCCATTAGCCCAAATTCGATGATTTTGTGTAATGTTTCAAAAAAACACGAGCAGGAGACGCGCCTTAACTGACAATAATTGGATTAATTGGCAACACTGGGTCGTACAAACGTCAAGCAACAGCTGTCTTTGTACATGCTTTGTGCTCGCTTTATTTATAAAATGTAGTCAATATCATTGCAAAATGACTGTGTTGGGATTTTAAATTTACGAAAATAGTGTAGTAGGTAGAATACCAACTTTCGGTCAATTTATGATAACAGGATGATAAATTTATAATGAATTGATGGTAAGTTGAAAGTCTAAGAATTGGGCCTCAGGTCAATGTCAATTGAATGTCAAAAAATGTTTTAAAATTTTCGCGCGCTACTCTTATTTTTTTCTTTCCACTTTAATTTTATTTAGACACTGTTATGAAAAACTATGATTATTTATTATTAGCATTACATTAATAATTTATTTCACCTTTTTTCGCTACATATTAATTTAACTGTTGAGTGTTGCAACTCTATTACTGCGTCCTGTTTTTAAACTGAATTGTCCTGGTTTTCTCAACTTCAAATCCTAGTTTTTCAAATTTGAGGTTGACAACCCTACAGTAATTGCAATTTGCACAGATGATGTACCTACATACTTCGGTTGCCGCTATATATAACAACAATACATACTTACTAAAAAACGAATAAATATTTAATCCCATACAAAAACGTGATTATTGCGCCGTTTTGTACGAAACCCTTCGCGCGCAAGTCCGACTCGCACTTGGCCGGAATTTTTTTGGAATGATTTTTTTACTTTCTATGGATACCTAGGTTATTTTTGGGTACTACTAGTAGTACCCAAAAATAACACTAAGGTGTAATATTACAAAGACACGGCTTTTTAAAATTAACCCGGAATTAACGGCGATGAAACTTGTTGTTATAGCAAAACCGTGAGTAGTCATTTTTTGGCATTTATAAGGCAGCAGAGAGCAGTGACTTACAACTTACAAGTAAGTATTATAATACTTACTCATCAGCTCATTAAGACAGCTCATCCAAATACCCAGTACATTTAACAAACTGTAACAATAAGGTTACTGACAATGGGTGATTGGGCATTGTGCGCCGACGGCGGAGGTCGCGGGTTCATACCCGTGTCGATTACGAGTTACATACGCCTTGAATTTGCAATTATATGTAGACGACAATATATTGCTTCATTTACGTTGATTTTTTTATCGAATAAAACGGAAATAGCGCGTTATTAATCTGTTAATTAACGTGTTAAAGGGTCAAAGTTTGTGAGGATGGGTTGATGGATGAATGTTTGTTATTCTTTCACGCTACTGAACGGATTTTGATGAAATTTGGAGTGGTAGTAGTTAAAGCTCGGGAATAACAAATATGCTACTTTTTATCTCGAAAAAGTAGTGTTCCCGTGGGATACTGTATTTACGCGGGCGATAGGCGCGGGCAAAAGCCAGTTTCGTATATCTACACTAATATTATAAAGAGGAAAAGTTTGTTTGTATGTTTGTTTGTTTGTAATGAATAGGCTCAAAAAGTACTGGACCGATTTCAAAAATTCTTTCACCATTCGAAAGCTACATTATCCACGAGTAACATAGGCTAAATTTTATTTTGGAAAAAAATAGGGTCCCGTAAGATATTTGGGTTTTTCGGACACAAGGTGTAAAAATCAACCAGAAAAGTAACTTATTTTGCGTACGCTGCCTAAACTATAAAAGATAGAACCATATAGTGTTCTAATTAATTGTAGATCTTATAAATATCTACAAAAAAGTTCGCGACACACTATACCTATCTATGTCAAGTGAGCCACAACAACCATTTTTTTATTTAGAAATCTTGAATTTTTTTGGACTACATTTAAACGCGTTTATTTTACTAATGCTATTAATTCTTATCAAAATAAATTATTTCATCACTAAGAACAGTTTATGTAGATAATACTTGGTCTTTGAATGATTAAAATTGGACGTTTGGTTTTGAAGTTATGGCGAAATTAAAATACATATTACGATTTCTGCTACACGGCCCGTTGCGAAGTGGGCGACATTCTGTAGTATTAGTATCAGTATTGTACCCGTGCGAAGCCGGGGCGGGTCGCTAGTTTTTTATAAATGAACCATCATACTTGCAGGTCGCAATACCAAGCGGTAAGCAAGTGTCTGTGTGTAATTTATATTTAAAGCATAGGCTGCAGATCATGAGCTTTGTGGACGAGGCCACAACACCGAGTGGTGAGTTGCGACGCACCGCCCAAACAACGTCGTACAATTATTGTAAAGTGTATTGCAAATTGAAATGCGACGTAGTTTTGGCCTATCTGTATTATCTATGGTTTTGGCCATGCGTCGTCGCCCGTCGGCCGTCGTAACGAATATGTCCGGTATATTCTCTAAAATATTAGGATAAAATCAAAGCAGTGGGATGACGCAGGTGATTATAAACCATTTTGTGTTTCCCTTGGGAATTGTGAGCGATCACGTGGGCGTTATGGCGGCGCCCACGAACCTCCGAACGGGTTTGCCCACGATTGAAATTATCGATTCAGATCAAGTATTAAATTATAGATCATACTGTCAAATGCTCTATTTAATAATGGTTTAAAGTTTAAACAATGGGCATATTGTCAGTTGTCACAACGTTTTGATCGGCGTAGGGCGGTTTAAATTGTTTTGATTGAGTGCTAGTGTAGACGAAATAATTTATCGGTTATGAATAGTGTTTTGTAGTATTTTACCTTAGATGTATTACCTACATGAAAGACGGTGACAATCGAGCATTTCGATGAAATTTTGGTATTGTAGATTAAAACATGGGGTACTTTTTATCCCGATAAAGTACAGTGTTCCCGTGGGATACTGTATTTACGGGGGCGGAGCCGCGGGCAACAGCTAGTTAAATATAATAAAATAATAATAATTGATAACAAACATTAAAAATTTCCAAATACAATTTTTAAACGTGAATTTTAACACTGAAACTACGTTTCTTTGTCGCGTAAAAAGCAAACAACGTAGTACGTACTCATAGTTACGTAAACCTAGTTCCTAGTAAAGTGTAAAAACTACGGTGAAACGTGACAAAAAAAAACTCAAGACGTCTGAGTGTCTGAAGGAAATGAAGGGGAGAATTTTCCTTTAACCATGCGGCTGCAGTTAGAAACGTAAGCCTTCGCGACGTACAGTCAGCAAAAATATTTGTGTACTTTATTTTTATATTACTTGACGACCTCTGTGGCTCAGTGGTTAGATATTTTTCGAGATAAAGTGTAGCCTATGTGTTACTCCAGACTTTCAGAGCCTAAAATACTACCATACCCAATTTCATCAAAATCCGTTCAGTACTTTCTGCGTGAAAGAGTAACAAACATTTATCCATCCATCCATTCATCCTCACAAACTTTCACATTTATAATAGTAGTAGGAAGTATACATAAACACAATAGTAATTAGGATTAGGATCATCTGGGTTGCGTTGCTTTCGTAGAAAATACTTACTTTTAGCGCTACCTTGTACTTTGCAGAGTGCGACATAACAGTCGTTATTATCGTGGAGTGTAGGCAAAGGTCTACAGTTACACTCCAGACCTTTGTCTCGGGGATTAGCACGATGGAGACTCATGTCGGCTATGTAAGGTTTCTGTCGACACTCGACGTGCTGATTGGAGCGTCAGCAAAACAAAAGAGTCATCACACAATGTTTTATTGTCAGCAACAGATATAGGTAAGTGATAGTAGCGAAGCGTATTTACAACTCGACATCATTTCGGCTTTCCTTATGAATTTAAATTAATATCTATAATTTATATGAATTTTTAAAATACTATACTAAACAATAATTTACCGCCCAATGATGGGGCTAAGTGCAATAAAAATAAAGTAGCGTTCTTCTATATTACAACTAGCTGTCCTGGCGAACTTCGTACCCCCTTAGAATTAAATTTGTTGACGTACTTACAGCAGCGTCCAATTGAAAATGTAAACCATTCTCGAATCCACTTGACACACAAAAAAAAATCATTAAAATCTGTCCAATATGAATATTTTTTCTCGTTTTTGCAACATATTTCACTGATGCTTCGCTTCTATTGGTCGCAGCGTAATGTTATATAGCTTGAAGCCTTCCTCGACAAGTGGACTATCCAACACAAAAATATTTTTTCAATTCGAAGCAGTACTAGTTCAGCTTTATTATTAGTATACATTGATATTAGTTATATTACCTTATGCGGCTTATTATTCCACTGATCTCACGCTTCGCCACTGGTAAGTGATCTTGAGAATTTTAGCTTAAATGAAATTTCAAAGCATATACTTCGCTTCTTTAAATTTTTAATGCCATTAAAATTACGATACGGAAGAGTAAAAATTGCCCTCGGTTTTGTGCCTTCTGCGTCGCACTATCAACACTTATCTATCTTAATTTACGAGTACCTAGATCTTTACATTTACTTAGGCCTTTGCATCCGTTAATGGATGATTTATACAGTATTCTCCGAGCGAAGTAACCACTCTTGAAATACTGTAGTGCCTAGGATAGTCGGTTTTTAAATGTCGTAATATGGTTGCCCAAGCACATACGGCATTCTCACAACATAGTCAGTCTAGTCCAGATGAATGAACTGGTCAATACGTCTGGAGCCAACTATGAGCGGGTTTCCTCACGATGTTTTCCTTCACCGTTAGAGCGTCCGTATAATGTACTTGAGATCTGAAAAAGTCTCATTGGTATACGCCACAATCTGGGATTCGAACCTGCACTCTCTCGAGTGCGAACTAAACGGTCTACCCACTAGGCTACGGAGCTCTACATTTACTAGTATTAGGTAAATTGAAATGTTTATAATTTACGATTTTTTCTCCAGATGTTTAAATCCAGAGCCTTAACTGCTACCATGCTAAATTTTATCAAAATCTGTTCAGTAGTTTTTGCGTGAAAACTTTCATATTTATAATATTACTTGCTGTTGCCCGCGGCTCTGCCCGCGTAAATACATTAATATCCCTCGGGAATACTATTTTTTCGGGATAAAAAGTATCCAGAGCCTAAACTACCAAATACCAAATTTCATCAAAATCAGTAGTTTTTCCGTGAAAGAGGAACAAACATCGATCCATCCATACATCCTCACAAACGTTCTCATTTATAATACTTAAGAAACAATTCTTAATTCATTAAGAATTGTTTCTTGACCATCCATTTAAAATATTATACTCTTTTGTGCAATTACTACAGAGTACCCACACACACATAATAAGCTTAGATTTGTGTAGTAGACAATAACAGTATGTGGAGATCGTGGATCGTAAAGTCGAAAGTTGTGCGCGTGTGGTCCGGACTCCGGACTCCGGTAGCCGATGACCCCAGGTGGGCTGCAGACTGACTCACAAATCACAATAAAAGCATACAATAATATTTACGAGTAGCTGGTGGCTCCGTCTCGTCTTCGTTTGCGTGGGACTATTAATGGAAACGGAACAATAAGATAAAAGTTGTCTAAGTTGCTCCGGTCCTCCGGTTTGTAAAGTCATGTGGAAATCAGTCAGGCCGCTTCAGATATTATCCGGGATAAACAGATAGACAGACGGACAGACACAAAAATTTTAAAAATTGATTTTTAGGTGTAGGCACCGTATGTACTAGTGATGTAACGAATATTCGCATTCGCATTCGCGAATATTCGCACATTTTTGAATATTCGCATTCGCATTCGCATTCGCAAAATTTTTGCGAATGTTTTGCGAATATGAATATCAGAAAACAAAAGCAAATGTGCGAGTTTCTTACGCCGGTTCTTCTCGCCGGGCTAGTTTCCGAACCGGTGGTAGGCATCATGTAGGACAATTCTATAAGCGTTATATCATAACCTACATGGAAATAAAAATTTTGAGTTTAAGTTTGAGTGAGCGGAGCGGAATGAATGACGCTTTATTTAGATCAGTGTTTTTCAACCTTTTTCATGATGCGACCCCCTTGTATGAAAAAATATTTCGCGACCCCCCGACCCTTTTTTATCATGTATGTATGTGTATGTTACAGTGTTACAAATATTCATTCCATACGTTTTTATTTCCGTTTCCGTTTCAGCCTGGTGACGTCCACTGCAGGACATAGGCCTCCCCCATAGATTTCCAGTGCGACCGGTCGCTCGCGGCCTGTATCCACCGACTTCCTGCGACTTTTCTCAGATCATCGAATGTCGGTAGCAGATATTCGCATTCGCATTCGCATTCGCGAATGCTAAAAAAAAGACATTCGTTACATCACTAGTATGTACTATAATAAATGTATATTTGTAACCCCAAAGAAAGTGAATACTTTTACGGGACAAAAAGTAGCCTATGTTGTACGAGTATTTTAATCCAGAGCCTACTACCATACTAAACATCGAAATCCGTTCAGTAGTTTTTGCGCGATAGAGTAACAAGCATCCATCTATCCATCCATCCTCACAAACGTTCACATTTATAATATTAGTAGGATATAAACATTCTCTTGAATCACTCTATCCATTGCTGAAAACTGCATTAAAATTCGTTGAGTAGTATAAAAGACTAGCTGATGGCCGCGGCTCCGCCCGCGTAAGAACAGTAACCCTCGGGAACCGTATATTAGAGATGCCACGAATAGTGAATTGGCCGAATACCGAATATTCGGCAACGCTGTCAGCCGAAGCGCCGGATATTTGGCCGCCGAATATTTGGCACGAAATACATACTTGTCGGGAGCGCGTTAGCTGGATTAAGACAAGTCGCAACCTGTTTTCCTCGTTGCGTTGGCGCAGCAGGCGACGACTAGCGTGTATAGTGTGAGGTTATTTTCTGAGGTTGGTAACATTTACGATGAAAAGCGTAATCGTTTGCTACCAAAAAATGCTGAAAAGCTTGTTTTTATCCATCACAACTTACCGCTGATCAATTTTAATTACTAAAGCATTGTAATTTGGAAATAAATATATAATTTGAAGTAATATAACGTATCTTTTTTACGTGGTAGAGCCATGCTTCGGCACGAATGGGCCGGCTCGACCGGAGAAATACCACGGGCTCACAGAAAACCGGCGTGAAACAGCGTTTGCGCTGTGTTTCGCCGAGTGAGTGAGTTTACCGGAGGCCCAATCCCCTACCCTATTCCCTTCCCTACCCTCCCCTATTACCCTATTCCCTCTTAAAAGGCCGGCAACGCACTTGCAGCTCTTCTGATGCTGCGAGTGTCCATGGGCGACGGAAGTTGCTTTCCATCAGGTGACCCGTTTGCTCGTTTGCCCCCATATTTCATTAAAAAAAAAAAATCGGCCGAATAGTACGTATTATTCGGCCGAATACCGAATAGCAAAAAAAGTGGCCGAATAGGCCGAATACCGAATAGTTGCCAAATATTCGTGACATCTCTACCGCATACGTCCCGCGATAAAAAGAAGCCTATGTCCTTTGTCAGGCTCTAGACCAGAGGTTCCCAAACTTATTTCGTCTAACGCCCACTTTGAAAATCAGTTATTTTGTAGCGCCTATTTTTTTCACCTTAAAAACCTCAATAACATAAGTATTATTCTCGCCTGAAGAGTATCATTTTGTCTATTCAAACTTAACCAATACAACATCGAACAATAATAATACTACTCACATCAGCGGCCCCCAATTTTTTCTGGCCCCTTTACCATCCCCCTCTAGGCCTCCAGCGCCCACAGGGGGGCGTTATCGCTCACTTTTGGGAAAGACTGCTCTAGACATCTGTGTACCAAATTTCATTTAAATCAGTTCAGTAGTTTTGGCGTAAAATACGGACAAACAGACACACACACTTTCCAATTTATAATATAGTATGGATCTAAGCGAATAGGAAAGGAAGCGACTTCATTTTATACTACGTAAAGATATTGCAGGTACTTATGTTATTCGCTACTTCAACATGAAAGTTACAGGAGGAATATTTTTCAGTGCTCCAGCAGTTTTCCGGCTTTCTAACAATTGACACTGATTGTGTACCCGAATGTATTTCACTTTCACGTCACTCTCCACGTGCTTAGACTGATGATGTACTGACGTAGACACCGGTGTTCGCGAGTGTACGTTGCACTTGTGAACGTGAGGGTACACGTTACACTTCTGAACGTAAGTGTATAATGTTACACTTAGCCTTAAGAGCAGAATCGTGCGAGGTAACGTAACATTGGGCATGGAAAAGAGTTTATAGTGGTGGAGGCTACGACGAGTTGCCGACGATTTTAGTAGTGTCTCCATACATTTTTAGACTTGATTTCTAGCTTCTAGGACCTAGGTGGATTTTGAAAAACCCTTTGGATACTTATGCCGTTATTCTACTACTATTAAAAATCTGAGAATTGACCGTTGACGACGATGGACCGTTCTACTCTTTCACGTAAAAACTACTAAACGGATTTTAATGAAATTTGGTATGGTGGTAGTTTGAGCTCTGGATTAACTAAATTACATAGGCTACTTTTTATCTTGAAAAGTATAGTATTCCCGGGTATGAGCTACGGGCAGAAGCTAGTAATCTGTAAGCTAAAACGTAAAAGTTAAAATAAAATATTGAAATGAAAATTGATGAATCGTGAATTCGTGAATGAAAACAAGTACGCATAAGAACGGGGCCACCAGTCAAGATGCATTCGATAATTTTGACGGCGAACTTCGAAATCAACAATGTATGGGATTTCACATGAGGCATCGTAAGCTACATGTCACTTAGCGAAGACTTATGTCAAATCTCATAATAAATATTTTGTTTTCGAACTTCGCCGTCGAAATTATCGAATGCATCTTGCAATGTGACTCGTGGCATGCGAACCACGCCTACTTCGCACTTCCACTTGTTTTCCGTTCCGTACCTAGGTCACAATAATTTCTATAATTTATCAGCAAACCCTATTGTGCAATGAAATGCAGTTGTTATATAATGTAATCTGCATATATTAATCAACAATAGCTTCGCTTATCCGGAACTGTGCGTGCAATTTACGTTCGGACGCAGAAATAGCGTGAGCGTGCGTCCCCAGTAATTAGAGACTTGTGTGTGTGTGTGTTTGTAGGTTAACAACAAAAGGAGAAAGGAAAAATGTTTAACATCCGAAACACGTAAGTAGTGCCAGGTGCATAGCTGTATCCTGCGTGGAGTTGGGGGACGCGAGTAGTAAATACTTAATAGTAATGTTTCATGGTGGACTTAGATGACTAAGGTCCAGTGGCGAACCCGGTAACGTAAAAGTCCAGGTAACAGTGGCGTGGGGTCCCTATAACTCCATTCCTATCGGCTTCACTTACCACTTACCTTTTGTAGACCCTCATCCAAATTCCTACCTATCATACAGGTTAGGGATTCCATAAGAAGGAGAACCAGTCTTCGCCACTGATAAGCCTATTAATAGGTAGGTATTTGGATGAGGGTCTTCAAATGGCAAGTGGTAATTGAAGCCGATAGGAGTGGAGTTATAAGATCACCACGCCGCGCGCCACTGCTAAGGTCATACATTTATATATCGACTTACAGAACTTTATTTTTGAGCGTGATTCTAGAATTTTTTTTTGATTTTTTGACCGCCGTGAATGAATTATAAATGAATGTTCTTGATATCATAAACTGATTTTTGGAGTTTGGAGCAATCAATACGCGTTTATTGACTTTTATGAGATTCATACCATTTGGCTCTTTTAACTTATCGAGACTGCATCAAAGAATTGACCTAAAGGCTTTTGTTATTTTCTGATAGAGACAAGGCATAAATTAAAGAATTTAAAAACCCGACTGCGTAAAAAGTGAACCAAACTAAGTACATAATTAAAACCGAAAAGAAAAAAACAAGCACTTAGATATCCGGAGTTTCTAGAATAGAATTCTATAATATATTATTGAATTAATACTATTGGAAAATAACAACTAAACACTTTTTACGCAGTCGGGTTTTTAAATTTTTTAAATTATTATTTTTTATTTTATACTTTTTAGTTATGAGTACCTAGCTAGCTATTTACCAGACTGGATTTCCTATAAGCATCAGTAATACATCACAATTGCACTGGAATGTGAGAATGGTTGTTATGCAACTTTAAATCGATATAGATTCTAAACGGTCAGTCGAATCGAAAAATGTTGAGAGAAAACTAACAATGGTTTTTAAATACCTATTCAACGATACCCCACTTGATATAGTTTGTTGACTTTCATTTTTTTCATTTTCACAATATGGCGTCCAGTAGTCGCCATATTGAATTTTTACTAACGTCATGTCTTTAGTGACACTCGCCGGACTAAGAGGAATCGATTGACGTGTGAATCATAAAAATCGGCCCAGGCGTTTGGTCTGTATAGTGCTTCAAAGGAACATACATACATACATACATACATAGGCTGATAAACACATTACCACTCCTTTGCGTTGCGCAGTCGGGTAAATACAATACTCAATACGTATGTTGAGAGTTACGCTCCTTTATAATCTATACTAATACAATAAAGAGGAAAAGTTTGTTTGTTTGCATCGAATAGGCTCCGAAACTACTGTACCGATTTTGATGAAATTTGGCACAGATGTTTAGTAGACTACGGGGAAGGACATATGCTTGGCTTTTCCAACATATTAGACACAGATAGCAACATAGAGGTTAAAATAGGGGATGAAAGTTTTAAATTATTATAAATACCTATATCGTTTAAAACCCAATTTCACGAGGGCGAAACCGCGGGCAAACGCTAGTTTTTTTAATGAGGGGACGTTGTTTAAGAGTTTTTCGACTCGGATAATCAATTAATCAACACAGGCAAGATCTGTTATCGAAGCAGTAACGTATGTCTCTAGTCCATCGATGCCACAGCTAAGTGGAGTTACATGTATTGTTAGAGGAAATGCAAATCGAAAGTGGAGCAACATTTGCTCCGTGTCCACGTCGGTAAACATAGTCGATGCAAGAGTAGTGACTGAATGTTTACACACGTACCGATTTGGTCTGGAGTCTGAACCGTCTGGAGCAGACCATTAAGTAAGCGCGAGATTGTTTTATGTGTTTGATTTTCGGCTCTACTGTATAAGGCTGGGACTATAGGATCCGGAATCCGGAAGGACGTAGAAAATTCTGAGCATTGAAAATAGAACTCTGCGGTAATACAATAGAGTTAAAAATGGAATTTTCGAGTGGCGAGCTGTGATCTTTGACATAGACATTTTTGAATCGACACTCATGTGTTCGATTTTTAACTCTATTGTATTAGCGCTGATATTCAAAGAAAAAATAAAATAAAAAATGTCTGTAATATTATTCTGTTCTATATAGATAGAACGGTACTTTCAAAAATGTTTTTCCTTTAATTAAGAGCACAGATTATCCGAAAAAAATCTTCCCCTAGAGGATATTTTCCTTAATTTAAGATAGAAACCCCTAAGTTGGGAACCTAATCTGCTTCGGACCAAATCCGTCCGTGTGTTAAAGCTTTATTAGACTGATTGACTGATTGACACACACTTGATGGTGCAGGTTCGATGGCCGGTTGTGGTGTGTACCAAATGGCAATTAGACTTTTACACTATTATCTTCTGTAAACTAACCCTGTCAAAATTTGTATTGATTTAGAAGCTTCTGAGAAAACTTTTTCTCTGTACTATATAATATTATATTTTACTCTATGGTTAAAACTAGAGATGTGATAAACGGCTTAAAATTAAAAGTTAACTTATCCGTTATTAAATATTCAAAAGCAACTTTTTTTAACTGCTTAGTTGCTTATTTTCTTATCTACTTATTGCCACTTATAAGTTATAATGTTTTTTGCGCTTATGTTACGTTTTTCGATCGCTTAAACTGATTTAAATTAACTTTCCTTCGTACTTTGCAGGCTTAGGACTGTCTGAAATCTGAATAATTATTAATATAATAATATGAACTCATAAAAATGTTTTTACATGTTGATAATATGCATTAATCTTAAATGTTGCTTATCATTAGTAATAGTTGATTTATAGGATAACAAACATTACACATAGCCACTTTTTCCACCTCATTTCTTTCAAAGTAGTTCCATAAATTACTGTTCCAATTCACGTCGTTTAGTCGTCATCTTACGACAAAAACTTAATAAACTTAATACTAAAACACTACACGAAAAGTTTATAATACGTCCATATGGACCATTATTATATTTATTATTTACATTAAAAGTTCACGGTAAGCCACCAAAACACCACTATTACGATTAAAATACGAATTATTGCGTAACGTAATATACGTCAACACGCAAAGCGCAACTAACAAAAAGTGAATAAACACGAAAAAGCATATTAGTTATAAGTACAAAAAATAAGCCGTTTAAATAAGTGATGAGTTACATTAAAGAATTTTCACTCTTATTGCGCTGTCATAAGAACTATTTTTCTTTGCTCATACCACACTTATGGCTTTATGACTATAAACGATATAAACGATAAGTATAAGTGATAAACGCTTAATTTTTTAAACGACTCTTCAACTTATTTATAAAAGCACGCTTTTTTAAACGCTTTACGTTTAAACGGCCATCTCTAGTTAAAACTAATCGAAAACTCCACTATATTGGTCCTCTGACTTCCCACGACCGGCCTCCCTGATCATCCATATAAACCTGTCAAATGTTATACATGCATGCCGATTAATGTAAGAATCGTGCCTCAAAATTCATAATACATAAAACCTTATAGTCTAAGAGCCCTTTAAGGCCAATTTTGACCAGAACAGATAATCACATAATATTCTAATACTATTGAGGGTGTATGGCCATCCATCTAAACATCCATATGTTTGTTACTATTTCACGCAAAAACTACTGACGGTAGTAGTTAAGGTGAATTAACATATAGGCTACTTTTTATATCGACAAGTACAGACTTCTCGTGGGATAATATGTATTTACTATTTACGCGGGCGCACCGCGCAGGCAAAATCTAGCTGTTTATAATTGATACACGCACTTGAGCAACTTAGCTCTTAGGACATTATCATAATATAAGGTATATATACCTACTAATATTCTATACTAATTATAAATGCGAAAGTGTGTTTGTCTGTCTGTCTGTTACCTCTTCACGCTTTAACCGCTGAACCTATTTTTATGAAATTTGCTATAGACATACTTTGGGTCCCGGGAAAGGACATACTTAGGATATTTTTTATTCCGAAAAAGTAATGTTCCCGCGGGATAATGTGTTTACGCGGGCGGAGCCACGAGCAAACGCTAGTTTATTATAAAAAAAAAAACTTGAGAGGTGTCAAGTGACACCCGGATGGAACGAAGTTCCGGGTGAAAATATCTGGCTTGCTTTCTATAAGAGAGAGAGAGACAGACAGAGAAACATGCGACGCCGCACAGCTTACAATAGCTTACTATAGCAAAAAAAAAAAGACATACAGACAGACAATTGTACATGTATATATAAAATAAATAATAATACAATATCCGAACCGATATTATCCATACATACATTACATACATACATACATACATACATACATACATACATACATACATACATACATACATACATACATACATACATACATACATACATACATACATACATACATACATACATACATACACACATACATACATACATACATACATCAATATAATAAATGTATACGCGTAAATATTTAATTTTTATAAAAAATAAAATTATCTTTTGTAATTAAAAAAGTGTCGTGACAACTTTTCGTAAGAATTTTTTCCGTCTAGCCCCCTTTCACAACGCGCGATAAGCAACTTCGTTCCAAAAGAAAAAATCTTTTTTAAAATTAGAAGAGCATTTACATTGTACAGGCTCCTACACTACAACGTTTCGGCGGTACCTGGTAACCATACATAATTGGTAAATTACCGTTATAGCACGAATAAACACCTACAGGCTATATATTGTGTTAAATTATGACAAACCTTCGATATATTGTTATTAACTATCAGATGAAGTAGCTTGGAATATGGGTTGCATTGTAGATAAACAAAGTTAAAAATTTTAAGTAACCCCCGGATTGTAAAACAGCGAGTGAGCTGATGATGAATTATGGCTAAGAACACTCTCGAGTCACAATCAATTCAGATTTCAAACCAAAAAAAAAAAAAGAATTACTTACATTACAATCGGTTCATCCGTTTGGGAGCTACGAATGCCACGGACAGAGGCACACGCGTCAAAGTTATAAAATCCCACTTATCTCTATTTTCGTCGGGTTTTCGAAATATTTTTTTTTACTTTTGCACAAAAATAGTGCAAAATGCCTTTGCGGGATGACGAAAAGATGGACCCCTGCAAGGCTGCTTCCATGTAATTAAGTATCTTGACTTTTTTTTATATAGATTAAGTTTTTTCATTGTAAAAATATTTTAATAATAATTATGTAATATTTTATACATAATTTCCATTCCAAAATTTAACACGCAGATTGTAAGTCGATATGTTACGTGTTACTGGTGGATATTTGCATGTTTTTTAAATGTGCTAGGTACTCAATTTTATTTTCCTCTGGCGGGATTCGAATTGACTCAATCTCAATTTAACCACTGCTCGTAAAAGATATTCACGCGTATCCGTACAGCGATGCGGTAACTTCCTGTGCGCTATGGCACATTTGTTGCTGGGATTGAGAGAAGAAAACAGCGGCAGTAATTTTCCTTTCAGAAATCTTCCTTTATTCTTCTTACTATTTCTTCATTACACTAGTATGTAGCCGAATACTGAAGTGCCGAATGCCAAAATCGATCCAATATTTATATGGATCCGGCCACAGAATTATCTAAGCTCTTATTGGTCCAAAAATATACACCAATCAGAATGAATTTACAATTCACCAATAAGAGCGTTCCTATCTACCTCTTACTCTAACATATTGCCTATCTTGTCTAATAATACAAAATCTTTACATCGAAATTTCTTATAAAATGACTAAATAATGTAAAAAGATTATTATTAATTATCAAACTTAAAATAGAGTAGAAGCTAAATAACACGTTTACAATTACAAAAAATAACAATAACATATTCTAATAAGACTTTTAAAGTTCCCATACATATTGCATCTCTGTCACACATATGCAATAAGAGCGGGACAACAAGCTATAAGGTAACCTCGGTTGGGGTACAACCTATGGGGGCTAAACAAGTTGTTTAGTAAAAACTTATGTAAACTAACTTTTCTAAGATTCTAATATGAATTTATGTTATCAAATCTTATTGGAATGACTAAGTATTTTATATAAGTAAGTATTTAAACAAATATTTACATTCCTATCACTAAATATGAATCTTATATCGATATTAAACTATATTTACATGTCGCGTTTCGGTGTCGTCCTGCACATTCCTCCCGCCGTGTGGCTCCGTCACACCTTCTTCCGGTGCTGCGACGACGCTGTCTTCGATGGGCAGGATCACCAGCTTCCGAACCGGGCGCCGAAGTACTCCGCCTCTGGTCCGGATGTCGACTGTTCTTACGACGTTGTCCGGTCCAGGAAACGTTGCGACGACTTTCCCCTTGAGCCATACGTTGCGCGGTGAGTTCGGGTCGACTAGCAGAACGAGATCTCCGACTTGAATCGGGGGGCCTCGGCCGTGGGGCTCCCGCCGGTTTTGGAGTTCGGGGAGATACTCGCGAAGCCAGCGCTCCCAGAAGGTGTCTGCTAACTTCTGCGCGGCTTGCCAGCTGGACTTCGAGATGGTGTTCCTTTCTGAGAAGTGCCCGAACGCTGGTACTCTTCCTGGTCCTCCCAATAGGAAGTGGTTGGGAGTTAGAGCTTCTGGATCTTCTGGGTCGACTGATACGTGTGTTAGAGGTCGACTGTTGACGGTGTATTCAGCCTCTGCCAGTAGCGTTGAGAGTACCTCTTCAGTTGGATGTTGCTCGTGGAGTGTCGACGTCAGGCATGTCTTTACTGATCTCACCATTCGTTCCCAGGCGCCGCCCATGAATGGCGCTCCAGGAGGGATGAACCGCCAGTGGACCTGTCGTCTCGCTGCTTCTTCAGCCGTTGACTCGTCGATCGCTCGGCGCAGTTCCTTGTCTGCTGCTTTTAAGTTGGTCCCATTGTCTGACCAGATCTCCGTTGGACAGCCTCTTCTGGCCATCATTCTTCTTAAGGCCATGACTGCTGAGCTGCTACTGAGTGAGCCGGCTATTTCCAGGTGTATCGCTCTCGTGGTCAGACAAGTGAAGATGGCGACGTATCTCTTCTGGTGCGAGCGTCCTACGGTGACTGAGAGGGGTCCAAAATAGTCCACTCCTGTGAAGGTGAACGGGCGTTGATGATGAGCCAGTCGACACGGTGGCAGGTCCCCAGTTCTTGGAAAGGGTGGCGCTTGTGTCTTCATTCTGCAGTGTAGGCATTGTCGTATGATCGTGCGAGTTATAGGGCGTAGACGGAGAACCCAGTATTGTTGGCGACACTCGTTTACTGTGGTTTCTACCCCGGCGTGATGTAGCTTGCAGTGAATGTTCTTGATCCATAGCTTCACCGTGGGATGATTTCCGTCTATGATCATAGGACTTCTTTGGGCTTCAGAGACTTCTTGTACGGCTGATATGCGGCTTCTTAGCTTCAGGGCCCCGTTCAGGTATTCTACACTTAGCTGATGTAGTCGGCTTTCTTTACAGATGGGTTTCCCTCTTCTTATGTCTTGAAGTTCTTGTGTGAAGGCTTCTTGTTGAGAAGACCGCATGAGAAGTTCTTCTGCCTTGATTAGGAGCTCTGCAGGAACTGGAATAAATTTTATTTCTTCTTTCTTCTTTTCCTGTCGTGGCTGTACTCTTTCTGCTCTGTTACGCGTATTTTTCCAATTCGGATCAGCTTCAGAATTTCTGGAGTTCCTCTTGTAGTGAACTTGTTCTGTTGGCCGGCAGAGTTGAAGAAATTGGAGTACTCTTGCTGTAGTGTAGCGTAGTCTATCCCAGTTGGAGAAGCGTGAGACCTCGGGTAGGGCTTCTGCTAGCTTCGGAGTACCGTCGACTGAGATGTGATGAATCCTTTCTTCTCCTGTTTCTTCTGCCTCCACACTGGTGGGTTGTTCCATCGGCCATGAGTCTTCGGGCTCGTAGAGAAACTCTGGACCTTTGTACCATCTATGGTTCCTGTCGAAGTTGGGTGGTACATCCCTTGTGGCGTCGTCAGCGACGTTGAGCTTAGTCGGAACCCATCTCCATTCATTTACTGTGGAGCATTCTTCAATGGCGGCTAGTCGGTGCGCAACGTATGGCTTGTATGAGCGGGATCCAGTCTTGATCCAGGTGAGTACAGTTCTGCTGTCCGTCCAGAAGGTCTTCGAGTCTGGCTTCCTTTCGTGTTCAACGATGGCTGCTTCTGCGAGTCGTGTTCCCATGACGGCGGCTTGTAGTTCCAGTCTTGGTATTGAGGTTACTTTCAACGGTGATACCTTTGCTTTGGCCATGACGAGTGACACGTTGATTTCGCCATTTGGAGCTACCGTTCGCCAGAATAGTACTGTTGAGTAAGCAGACTCGCTTGCATCTGTGAAGACATGTAGCTGAAGAGACACGGCGTTGCTGTAGCCTAGGTAGCATCTTGGTATGGCCACATTCGAGAGGTTCTTCAGGTGGAGTAGCCAGGTCTGCCAATCTTTCGAGAGGTCCTCGTCAATCTCGTTGTCCCAGGATGTTCCACGTCGCCATACTTCTTGTAATATTTGCTTGGCCTTGATGGTAACTGGTGAGGCGAAGCCAAGTGGGTCAAATAGAGACATGACGACCCTTAGTGCTTCTCTCTTGGTTGGCTTCTTTCCCTCGGACAGTGATGACGGTATTCGTGTCATGTCGAGATTGAAGGTGAATTCGTCTCTTTCTGGCTTCCAGATGAGTCCCAGTACCCTCTCGATTCTGTCTTCAGACTTGTAGAGCTCGATGTCTTCTTGGCCATCTGATTCCCCTATGGCTTCTAGGAGCTTCATTGAATTAGACTTCCATTGCTTCAGCTCGAAGTTGGCTTCTTTATGAATACTTCGGACTTCTGTGGTGATGCGTATTGCTTCTTCTAGACTTTTGAAGCTGTCCAAGTAGTCGTCTACGTAGTGCTTCTTTACTATGGCTCTTGCGGCTTCGGGATACGTTTCTTCGTATTTCTTTGCGTTTATATTCTTCACAAAGATTGCTGTTGCTGGAGAGCTTGACGCGCCGAAGATGAGCGATGTCATCCGATATTCATCCGGTGGCTGGTCATCTCTTCTGTCCTTTCGCCATAAGTACCGCAAGGCGTCTCTATCTTCTTCTCGAAGCTTCACTTGCATGAACATCTCCTTGATGTCCGCAGTCACAGCGACGGTGTGCTGTCTGAACCTCATGACGACTCCTGGTAGTGATTGCAGAAGGTCTGGGCCTTTGAGGAGTTGGTCGTTGAGCGATGTTCCTCTTGTCTTGGCTGCTGCATCATGGACCACTCTGAGTTTGTCCGGCTTCATTGGGTTGACTACTCCGAAGTGTGGTAAGTACCATGTCTTGTTTGGTGTCTTCGTCTTCGGAGCTGGCTCGGCATATCCTTTCGTGATGAGAGCCTCCATTTGTTCTGTATATTTCTGCTTCAGCTTTGGATCCCTGTCAAGCTTCTTTTCTATATTGTGAAGTCTTTTCAACGAGTTTTCATAGTTGTCAGGGAGGTTGATGTCTTCCGTCTTCCACAAGAGCGCCGTTTCATATGTTCCTGTCTTCGTCTGGACTGTATTCTTTTCAAGGATTCTTAAGGCTTGCTCTTCTGGATCCGTCTTTGGCTTCTTAGGGTTGATGCATAGGGAGTCCATCGCGAAGTATTGCTTCATCAGTTCTTCTAAGGAGTCTTCAGCTGGATCTTCTCTCAGGTGGTGGATATAGTTGATGCTAGAGCTTCTTGTATGGCTTCCATGGAGCACCCATCCGAGTGGTGTGAGTGAAGCCACTGGTTGCTCTTTGTTTCCTTTCTTCACCGCCGACGTGAGAAGAAGATGCCAGTTGTCTTGTCCTACTAATATTTCTGGCTTCGCGTGTGTGTATGTGATGAACTCGCTGATGTCTTGAAGATGTTGACATTCTTCAATCTTTTCTTTCGGAACCCTTTGAGTGGCCACATGAAGATTCTTCACTGTTCTTGCTTGTATGTCTTCTTCATGTTCATTTACTCCCTTCAGTTTGATGTTGATTCTTCTCGATTTATTTTCGGATGTCTTTAACTCGTTGATAGCTTCTATGCGAAGTGGGTCGATGGGTCCTCTTGCTCCGATGCGGTGAGCCAGGTTCTCGTCAACGAGTGTTACTGTTGACCCATCATCCAGCAGGGCGTATGTGTTGACTGCTCCTGCTGGTCCCGACGCTGTGACTGGGACGATCTTCAGGTAAGATTGTCTTGTAGCTGAAGTCCAGGCGGAATTGATTGCTTCAGTTGTCTTCTGGTCGTCTTCTTTCCTTTCAATGTTCTTCGTGACATGCAGCATCCGATTATGATAATATTTACAGTTCTCGATGCCGCATGTCTGTTGACGACACGTGTGGTTCTTGCTCCTGTAGCGTAGGCATCTGAAGCACAGTCGATTACTCTTGGCGATGTCCCATCTTTTGTGAACATCTTCTTTCTTGAACTTCTCGCAGTCCTTTGTTAAGTGTCCTGTGGCCTCGCATACAGGGCATTTGACTGTTGGTTGTTTTTCTGTGACATGGTTCACTCGCTGATGACGTCTTGGTGCAGCGGGCTGCGGCTGTGAACCCACTTGCTCCGGTTGTGCGAATGGTCCGCATAGTTCGGCTTCTCTTTTCATGAACTTCTCGAACTTCAGAAGTGCAGGCTCTTCCTTTGGTAGTGTTGCAGAGTAGTCGAAGTATCTGTATCTAAGTGTCGGTGTTAGCTTATCCACCATGGCCCTTGCGACTTCTGGATTGTAGAGATAGTAGACGCAGTTCAATGCTTGTAGTGTAGACACGGCGTTGGTCACCCTAGTTGAGAAGATGCAGATGTCCCTCGGTGACTCGGAGAGGCGCGGCAGTGTGCGTAGTGTGTCTATTTCCATCATGGCGATTGATTCTGGTCTTCCAAATCTTGATTCCAGAGTCTTCATAATGTCAGTTGGGTCGGCGTTTGTGATAAGTAGACCATCGACGGCTTCTTTGGCTTTTCCTTTCAGATTTCTTCGAAGTCTGTTGATGTTCTCCGTCTTCGAGTAGAGGTTTTCTGTTTCTTCGTAACCGGCTTTGAAGTGAAGCCAGTCTTGGTGAGCTCCATTGAAGACGGGTAGTTCCATGAGCCTTGGACGCGCGGACTTGACAGCGAGAGTGATGGCTTCAGTCAGCTGAGAGAGCTCTGACTGAGGATGCTTCGCTTTACATTTTTCTTCTATGAAGACAGCTGGCTCCGATTTTCTTTCTTCAGTTATATTCGGTGGCCCCGGTCTTCTTTCTTCAGACACGATGACAGGTTCTCTGAAACTTCTGTCTTCTGTGTTGATTGGCTGCCCCAATATCCTTTCTTCTGTGGTGGCAGGTTGATGAGGTACATGGCTTATGGCTAGTACTGGTGGCTCTGCTTGAGCCTGCAGCCATGTGTTGACCCGTGTGTTGGTTTCCATCTTCGAGCACACGGAGACATCATCTTCATCTTCTTCATCCGAGTCCGCTTCTAATACGGCGAGGCGAGCAGCGGCTAGTTCGACTTGAAGGCGCGCTAACTCTTCCTTTGCCTTTGCTATTTTGTAAGCCTTTCTTGACTTGACGGATGCGGCTCGTTTCCTTTCTTCATGCTTGCTGGCTTCAGGTAGGCAAGCAATAGTGGCGTTTACTTTGCGCACTATCGGCGGTGCGTCCCGACTGGCAGTAGTCAAGGGGCGCGGCTCTTCATTTGACTCAGTATCCGGTCTACCAGTCATCTCGGTGACGTTTGATTTCGTTGTGTCGGTACTAGTAGTTAGTGTGGTAGTACTGGTGCCCGAGGTGGCTGTATCCCCAGATGTATGCTCAGTCTCCGACGCAGACTGTTGCGCCCCCATAGACTGTTGTGCCTTACGGGTGACCGGCATGTTTACTGGATACTCGATGCGGACACTATACGTGGACAGGCAGTTGTCTTGACACGCATAGATTTCACACCATACGACGAGCAGGGATTTCGACGGGCAGGGATTTCACACTATACGACGAGCAGCGATTTCACACAGTACGACGAGCAGGGATTTCACACAGTACGACGAGCAGGGATTTCACACAGTACGACGAGCAGGGATTTCTTCTATAATCCGGCGACCGAAGGACCATAAATGTGCGCTATGGCACATTTGTTGCTGGGATTGAGAGAAGAAAACAGCGGCAGTAATTTTCCTTTCAGAAATCTTCCTTTATTCTTCTTACTATTTCTTCATTACACTAGTATGTAGCCGAATACTGAAGTGCCGAATGCCAAAATCGATCCAATATTTATATGGATCCGGCCACAGAATTATCTAAGCTCTTATTGGTCCAAAAATATACACCAATCAGAATGAATTTACAATTCACCAATAAGAGCGTTCCTATCTACCTCTTACTCTAACATATTGCCTATCTTGTCTAATAATACAAAATCTTTACATCGAAATTTCTTATAAAATGACTAAATAATGTAAAAAGATTATTATTAATTATCAAACTTAAAATAGAGTAGAAGCTAAATAACACGTTTACAATTACAAAAAATAACAATAACATATTCTAATAAGACTTTTAAAGTTCCCATACATATTGCATCTCTGTCACACATATGCAATAAGAGCGGGACAACAAGCTATAAGGTAACCTCGGTTGGGGTACAACCTATGGGGGCTAAACAAGTTGTTTAGTAAAAACTTATGTAAACTAACTTTTCTAAGATTCTAATATGAATTTATGTTATCAAATCTTATTGGAATGACTAAGTATTTTATATAAGTAAGTATTTAAACAAATATTTACATTCCTATCACTAAATATGAATCTTATATCGATATTAAACTATATTTACATGTCGCGTTTCGGTGTCGTCCTGCACACTTCCGTATCGTTTCCTATCCGATGAGCGGTGAGTGCGGAATGACGAACATACGGCGTGATTAGAGCTAATAGGCTACACGAATGAATTTTTTTTATTACATAAATGAATAGTACTCTTAAATATGAGTAACTTCTTAGAAGAAACCGTATATCAAAAGTCAATATTTTCAAAGGTACAGCGATTTGTTTGCAAAATTTCGCAAGTCCCGTGAAAACGCTCCATACTAAAGTCGTACGTAGCTATGAATGACGTCACGTCCATGTAAAATCGTATGAAGTATACGGCCGCAGGAACATATTTGTAAATATCTCCGATATTTGTGCGTTTAAGTTCATACATACCATAATAAAAGTTTTTGTATATGATGTAAGTAAACTAATTATGTAGGTTTTGTTTACTAATTTAGCAAGAAAAAAATTTGTTTTTTGTACTTTTTAGATGTATCTAATGACTAAACTATAAATAAAATATTATAATTTTTTACATTTACGAAGTAGTAATGCCTTAAAATTTCTGAATACATTAATGAAACTTAATATTTTAGATGTAGTCGTGTACCCAATTGTGTTTACGACAAATAGGTATACTACATACTTAATTGTAATACACGCTTCATTGGTTTAATTGGGGGAATGAGGAGGTAAAAATCAAAATCAAAATCAAAAAAGTTTTATTTCCATATGGGTTACCTTTGTAACGCTTAAAGAATTGTCCCTACTTGATGCCTACCACCGGTTCGGGAACTAACCCGGCGAGAAGAACCGGCGTAAGAAACTCGCACGGGGCCATCTTTTAGCAAAAAGATGGAAAATTGTTCTTTTAAAAAAAATGAAGTAGTTTACAATTTGAAAACTTAGGTCTAGGTATATAATATTGACAAAAGTCAGATACATATTATAGTACATAGAAGTAGCCTTGCAGGTGGTCATCCTATTCCCAAGGTGTGCGATCGTCAATAAAATCATTGACCTTATAATAGGCTTTTGCACACAAACGTTCTTTAACTACTTTTTTAAATTTATTAATGGAAAGATTTTGAACGTTTTCTGGGATTCTATTGTATAGGCGTATACATTGACCTTTAAATGATTTGCTTACTTTACTTAGTCTGATCACCGGTATATCTAGCTTGTGCTTATTTCTAGTGTTTCTACAGTGATTGTCGCTTTTAGTTTTAAAATTACTAATATTATTTCTAACATATAATACATTATCCAAAATGTATTGAGAAGCGACGGTTAGAATACCTATTTCTTTAAACTTTTCTCTCAGAGATTCAAAGGGGGACATTTTGTAAATTGAACGTATTGCTCGCTTCTGCAGCACAAATATCGTATTAATGTCTGCGGCACTTCCCCATAAAAGGATGCCGTAAGACATTCTACTATGAAAGTAACTAAAGTAAACAAGTCGCGCCGTGTCTTCGTCAGAAATTTCTCTAATTTTTCTGACTGCATATGCTGCAGAACTGAGCCTATCTGCATGATTAGCAATATGAGGACCCCACTGTAATTTACTATCTAGTGTTATACCTAGAAATACAGTGGTGTCCACAAGATTCATTTTCTCATCATTTAATAGTATATTGGTTTGAACTTGCCTAACATTGGGCAATGTAAACTTTAAACATTTTGTTTTTTTGGAATTTAAAAGTAAGTTATTAACATTAAACCAATGTACTATTTTTGAGAGAGTACTATTTACCTCGTCGTAGTCTGACTGCTGTCGCTTCACATTAAAAATTAGTGAAGTGTCATCGGCAAAAAGTACTATCTCGTTATCATTATCTTTAACAAGATAAGGTAAATCATTTATATAGATGAGAAAAAGAAACGGGCCCAAAATAGATCCCTGTGGGACACCTAATTCTATTTTGGTCCCAGTGGACTTTTTACTATTTATCTCCACCCTTTGAGTTCTATTGTTAAGGTAAGAACTCAAAAGTTTGAGTGCAGAGTCCCGAATGCCATAGTGGTGCAATTTTCTGATCAATGTAGCATGCTCAACACAATCAAAGGCCTTGGAGAGATCGCAAAATACACCTAATGCATCCTGTAACCCCTCCCAAGCTTCAAAGATACTACAAAGAAGACCTATACCAGCATCCGTTGTGGATCGACCCTTAGTAAAACCGTATTGATTATTATGTAATAATTTGTTTAAATTAAAATGCACTAATAACTGTCTTAAAATAATTTTTTCAAATATTTTACTAAGAGTCGGTAGAATTGATATAGGCCTGTAGTTTGTCGGATCAGATTTATTTCCTGCTTTGAATAAGGGTATTACCTTGCTATGCTTCATTAAATCAGGGAATACACCACTTTTTATACATTCATTGAATATTGTCGCTAGATAAGGAGCTACGATGTCAATTATTGATTTAATAACTTTTGTAGACATGCCCCAGAGATCAGCAGTATTTTTAATATTCAACAATTTAAATGTGTTAATAATATCTCTGGAGTCAATTTCTTTAAACTTAAAATTGACATCACATTCCTTTACATTATCTCTGAGTAGTTTTTCAGCAGCTGCAGGTGAGGAATTTAAATTTTTTGTAGTTGAGACCGGAATGTCAGCAAAAAACTTTTCAAAGACCGTCGCAACTTCCAAATCAGTAGTAATTTTTTTATTTTCAAAATAAAGTTCAAATTCAGAGCTACGACAGGTGACGTTTCCAGTCTCACCAGCTATTACCTTCCATGTAGTTTTAATTTTATTTTTAGAATATTTAATTTTATTCTTTATATAAAGAGCCTTAGCAGCTTTACATACTTTTTTGAAGGTTTTTGAATAGTTTTTAACATATGTTTTAAATGTTTCATTATTATTAATACTTTTTTCAGCATATAATTCATATAGTCTTTGCCTACTAATTTTAATTCCTGCAGTTGCCCATTCAATAAAGTTACTTTTTTCCTTACAATTTCTAACCGTTTTAGTTGTGAATACTGAATTAAATTGGGTTCTTATTACCTTAAACAATTTACTAAAAGCTTCATCTGAGCTATTTGACCCATCCAATAATTGAATATTTGTACTTAAATTATTTCTAAATTTCTCAATACGTTTTGTATTCACAGGAATAAACACAAACTCTTCCTTTTGGTTACGGTCATAATTAATATTAAAAGAAGCTAACTGTCCACAGTGATCAGAACTGAGCTTATTAATTATTTCTTTTTTACATGGAGTAATATTCGTGAAAATGTTATCGATACAAGTAGCAGTTGTGTCACACACTCTTGTCGGTTCAAGAAATAAATTAAAGAGGTTATACGATTTAAACAAAGATGTGAATCTAACAGTTGTGGAGTTTAAATCTAATAAATTTATAATAAAATCGCCACATATAATAACTTTTTGTTAGATGCACATATTTTTGACAATACTCGTTCCATAGTTTGTTCAAATGAATCGTATAACCCTGATGGAGGCCTGTATACGCTTACAATAATAAGTTGACTCAACTCTATGCAAGCCACTTCAATAATTCGCTCAGTTGAGAGGCTCACGACATCTTTGCGTTCCTTGAATTTCAAATTTTTTCTAATTAATATTAAAGAGCCACCTCTAATAGCATTTTCTCTACTGAACGAACTTGCTAACTGGTGATCATTAAAATTGAAAATGAGTTCATGTTGCCTGAACCAATGTTCAGATATACAAATAATGTCAACATTAAATTCATTTAAAAATAACTCAATTTCAAGTTCTTTACCTACCATTCCTTGTAAATTTTGATGCACCAGGTTAATCACAGAAGATATATTATTATAATTTAATACATTTTTTATGGTAGGATTTTGTACATTTAAACTTATCTTATTTCTGCAAGAGACATCCTCCATTGTCTTATTATCTAATTTAAATAAGAATTTGGAACATATTCCAATTCGTTAATACTACTAGTACTAGTATTCTGCTCAATAAAAGCAGTAGTCGAAGAAGCCAAATCCTTGGCTGGTTTTAAAAATAAAAAGTTTAATAGCACCCTAGCTATATGTCGCTTACAGAAGTTAGATAAGAAATACTTATCTAATCTCATATTACATAAATTTAAATTGTTTATGTCCACAATCTGACATTTTTGTTCATGTGTGTCATTTAAAACTTTACAATTATTATTAACAGCGCTATGCATTAGGCTGTTAAGCTTATATCTATTAGAATTCTCTTCTCTATTTCTTTTTGGCAACATTTGTATATAGGGAAAAGTAAACAATATTACATTTTTAACATTTTCAATATTAAATAATTTTTCAAGACATTTAGTCATCTGTTTTCTGTTTAATTTTCCTTTCCTCCCGACTAGAAGTATCAATGTGGTATTCGGACAATATGTCAATGTTAAAGCCCTATTTACTATCTCTTTATAATTAGCTCCGGGCATACAAAAATTAGAAATTGATTGTCCGATACACATTCTATTTAGATATATACCTAAATCCTTACCTAACTCATCACTGAATAATGTAATATTTTTTGGGCTTTCAATATGAGCCTTCTTACTGGAACACATATCTGGTATACTTTTAAAAACAGAATGATTGACTCTGTCTGAGGAATTGTTCACTCTCAATAAAGAGTAAACACGTTCCTCGTTGTAACGAGACACTTCAAGCAAATCATCCATTGTTGATATGTGTTCCTGTATTTCATTTTGTGACAATTCATACTTTTTCTTTAAATTGTCCAAACAGTCATGCAAAATAGAAATTTCTGCCTGAAGGCTACATACATCGGCCTCATAGTCGCACTTAATTTGTTCCAACTCACGGGTACAATTTAGAAAATTACTATTTAACAACTTATTTTCCTTAACAGCTTTTGATATATATACCCAGATATTTTTTATTTTTCAGTGATAGTTTACAATACTTTTTAATACACTTTTTAATTTTAATATATTTCTTTAATTTTTTATTACTACTCATTAAGCACACTGGTAATGTATCCTCACCTGTTAAATCAATGGTACTAATGTCAGTATCCAATTTTGTGTTAGAAACTGAACTGTTTTTATTTGAGACCAGTTTATTAAACAAAATTTGCGTTTGGGTGGAGTTTTCAGTATGCAATTATTAATTATGCAAAGGTAATAGGTATAAATGCACAGAACACATAATGCAGAACATCCAGAATGAACGTTCGAACACATTTGTACGCAGCGCACTGTAACCACAACCATGGCGAAACTAAAATGCTGTATGACAGCACTTTGAAATTACGGAATAATTGATTTGATCGGAGTTCTGGTACCTAGTACGAAATAAATAACAGATGGCGATAGGTATTAAAAAATAATCACAAAAATATTAGGTACTTTGACTGGGACTCGACCCCGAGACACCAATTTGTAGAGCTGTAGCAAACCGGATGTATTCAGTACTGAGTAACGGGTATTGTGGTGTTCGATTTTAAGCTCTATAGTATGGAGCTTAAAATCGAACACAAGTGACGAGTCAAATGTCAATGTCATGACAGCTCGACACTGGACACTTCCTCGAGCTCAACACTTCCATTTTCATCTCTATATTTCCAGTGCACTGAATTTTCCCCGGACTTAGGGATTCCGGATCATAATATAGTCCCAGCCAAATACGAACATGATATTGTTTGCCTCTAGCCAACACCCACGCTCTAGCTCATCGTTTCTCAACCTTTTTTATGTCGCGACCCACGAAAAATCCAAAAAGTTAATTAAAAAGTATTACCACCCGTCACGATTTTTTCGACGCTCAATACAAAAGATACGTTCGAAAAACGAATATTTTGTACCTATATGTAGTTTA
Organism: Glaucopsyche alexis; assembly: GCA_905404095.1. Lineage (NCBI taxonomy): Eukaryota > Metazoa > Arthropoda > Insecta > Lepidoptera > Lycaenidae > Glaucopsyche > Glaucopsyche alexis. The sequence continues at coordinate 4,158,499 of FR990060.1, forward strand.
TATATTTTATTTTTTTATATGGGCGACCCACTGGTTGAGAAACGATACTCTAGCTGCTAGCAGAAGATTGCACTTTCTACGTTCGCCCAGATACGTGTGAGTACCGCGACCGTAACTGTGGCTCACGTAGTGCACCCGTAAACGTATCGAATGGGCTGACCGGTGACCGGCTACGGTTACCTTATACCATTAGCTTTATGTGCCACTGCGGAGGTTGGACTTACTAGATGTGTCTGTAGACCTATTTTTAGAAAATCTAGACTAGTCTAGTTTTTAACCGACGTCCAATAATAACATTTTTTATAAAAAACTAGATCCCGACTACGTAAATTAGATACTTAACCGAAGTTACCCGAGCCAATAGGGAATATGCATAAAATATAAAAATAGCTTAAAATATAATAATATGTTACTAGACAGAAAAATAAAGAAAATGGCAAGAAAATTTTCAATATCTGTTGATAAATGAGCAAGATATGAGCGGTCAAAGTTTGTAATCTATCTCTTTCTAGCAAAACGAAATTTAGTATGAACTTTCTATGAAAGTCGTGTTATGTGACGTCACGATACACGTCGGATCTCTCTGTCTAATAGACCACTTTAAACGTTCATATCTTCATTATTTTTAATGATATCAAAAAACTGATTTTACCATACGGTTTACTAAACAAGATATATTTATATAAATAAATAAAAAAAATACGTGCATATTCCCCATTACGAATCTATTGACACCTCATTTAATAAAATCGGATCAGTAGTTTTGGCGCTACGGTGTAGCAAATGTATACATACGTTTACATCGACTGCCAAAATCACTACCCTTCGTTTTGGCTTCGCCGTAGTTGGATAAAAAGGAGGTGTTTGTCAATTCGACTGTATGTTTTAAAAGCCAAGAGATGTCTACAGTACTACACTTGAATTTGTATATATTATATTATTATTCCAAAAACATTTGGTTTGTTGTATCTCGATTTAGCTTACTATACGATTATCCTACTTATAATATTATAATTAATGTGAAAGTTTGTGACGATGGCTGGGTGGATGGATTGATGTTTGTTACTCTTTCACGCCAAAACTACTGAATGGATTTTAGGGAGTGGGAGTATTTTAAGGTCTGGATTAAAACATAGGCTTTTTATCCCGAAAAAGTACAGTGCTCCTTTTGGATTCTATATTTACGCAGAGCCGCGGGCAACAGCTAATTCATTCAAATTTATTTTTTTCATTCAAAGTTGGCATTTTTACACACTTTAGACGTCGGTATACATGATGCCTATCACTTATAATAATAAGTAAGTGAACTTTAGCTCGGTGATGATGACGATGAGGCTCGTCTAGTATCAGTGCATCAGTGATATCGCAATAATAAAGTTGTGTCGACACTGTCGCGCCTTTTGAGGTCTGCCCTATTGTTAGCGGTGTCGCTGGTATTCGAGTGAAAGGTGCATCCCTTCATCATCGGCATGATTGTAAGCTACATAGGTTTTAGAGGTTCTTTAAAATATCAATAAAAATACACATTCTGTCTCTAAACTACCTATAAGTTACCTACAAGCAGGAAGCCCATTTTTTTACTTGGGGAATTTCCTTGGCGGATTTGGGACATCGGCCGGGGTATGTGGGACTCTTCCTGGAGCGAGGTGATGACCGCATCGGGGGTTACCGCACTAAAACCCCAAGGCACCTCCTCCTTTGCTTGTTGCTGGGCCGCTGGACCCGCCGCGATAGCAGCAGCGGCATAAGCAGTAAGCCCAGCTAATCATGTTTACTCGTAGGTAAGTTAAATAGAGAGCCTCTATAATTTAGTTGGCCAGTGAATGGATTCGAAGTTGCTCCTTTGTTTTGTAGTTTCCAGAAATGGTCTGATGCTGATCTCTTAGATAGAGAGTAGAGATAAACTAAAGCAAGAGCACGTAAGAGCTCCGTGGCCTAGTGGGTAGACCGTTTGGTTCGCACTCGAGAGAGTGCAGGTTCGAATCCCAGGTTGTGGCGTGTACCATTGAGACTTTTTCAAATCTCAAGTACATTATACGGATGCTCTAACGGTGAAGGAAAACATCGTGAGGAAACCTGCACATGGTTGGCCCCAGACGTATTGAGCAGTCATTCCTCTGGACTAGGCTGACTATGTTGTTAGAATGCGGATGTGCTTGGGCAATCATACGACACTTCGCTCGGAGATTACTGTATAAATCATCCATTATCAGATGAAAAGGCCTAAGTTTAGATTTTGCAATTGGGACCATACAGCAAATGGATATGGACAACTAATATACTAATGATTTCAAAATTAGTTTTGGTGGGCTATGCTATGACGTGCAATTGATAGAAAACATCTTCATACAAGAAAGTGTTACGCCATCTTAATATCAGAAGACATTAAACTGCGAAAACTATTGGCTGTGTTCCGCGGAAAAAATAATAACTCCCCACCGATATCGGTGATGGTGGCCGGTTTCATTGAAACTAGGCCAGTTACGCAGGAGTGATTTTATAGTGCCCAAGTGTGTGCGCAGTACACAAGAGCACTCTCTCTTCCTTTTACTCTCGTAACCCAGTGGGACGGATGACCGACACGACTGGCGAGAGATCAGGCGCAGGACCGACTTTTTACATGCCCATCCGACGCATGGATCATCTTTCTTGTCAGACAATCAGGTGATCAGCCTGCATTGTCCTAACCAAACTTGGAAACAACATTTTTTGTTGTTCCCTTGTGGGAATCGAACCCACGACCTCCGAGTCGAGAGCCAATGCTCGAACCACTAGACCACGGAGGCTGTTAAGGCGCGGAAAAAAGCGCTAGCGTTAAAAAACAGATTATCGGCCAGGACACATTTGCTAATTTCAATACAGCTAAAATAATCCAAAATTTGGTTTATTTAACGCCAGCGGTCGCCATTTTACTTACGCTTTTTTGTTAGCGCTATTTTTCGCGGCCACAGCCAATGTACAAATGTAAAATAAATAAGGCACAACAGAAACAGCAGAGGCGCTAATGTAATTAATTACCAATTAGTCTAGTCCGCAGTCAATGAGGCAATTAGTTTGAGTTGCTAAACATGTGCGTACGTACACATGGTTAGCATTCTGAGTGGCTCCGATGACCTGGTGATTACTCGCCAGTCGCCAGTCGCCAGTCGCTTATAACACGTCTAATAAATGTTTAATTTTATTGGGTAACTAGATGATGCTCGCAACTTCGTTTGAGCAGAACTAACGAAAGCGGAACCCTATTTTTTAAACGGAACCCTAAAATAAAAGTAGCCTATGTTAGACCTTATAATATCAGCTATCTGCTAGTGAAAGTCCCGTGAAAATCGGTCTAGCCGTTTCAGAGATTAGCCGGAACAAACAGACAGACAGACCGACAGACAGATAGACAGACGGACAGACAAAATTAAAAAAAAATGGTATTTTATTGTAAGTACCGAATATACTTTCAGATTCATTATGTGAAAAGCTGTAAATTTGAAGTTACAAACAGACACTTCAATTTTATTTATCCGTATAGATTATTTGTCTTTGTCTTCTTGACTCTTTAATTTCTTCTACTTAGTGGTCTTAAGATATTGCATGATATTGCATTAGAAGGACCTGCCTCAAAGATAAATGGTCTTCCGTCTGTTGTTGTGGAATGAATGTTTTGATAAGATAATATGATTTGGAACTTTAAGCTACAGAAAATAATATAAAATGTTGTACGCAACCCTTCGTGTTTTGAATAGATAAATCACTGACCAAAAATTTCATAAATCGGGCATCAATAAAATAAGTCAGGATTTAGAAGTTTGCAAGTTGTTGGAAAAACCACCTAGTAAATTGTGAGCAGTGAAAGTGAAGGCAACACTTTACTACAAGGACTAGTTTTATCTTGTCCCATATGTCGGGAAAACCCATTGAAAACCACTCAACTGTTGCAACATGTCATCGTCCATGTCATGTCATCACCTAATGTCCTCGTCGGTGTGGTAACCAGCACATTCCGACCTGTGGAGTGGCAGCTGGCAACCAATTGAATTGATATCTCCTGCATAATATTATCGACGGCATATTTTATCTAGTGAGCTCCGTGGCCTAGTGGATAGACCGTTTGGTTCGCACTCGAGAGAGTGCAGGTTCGAATCCCAGGTTGTGGCGTGTACCAATGAGACCTTTCCAGATCTCAAGTACATTATACGGACGCCCTAACGGTGAAGGAAAACATCGTGAGGAAACCCGCACATGGTTGGCCCCAGACGTATTGACCAGTCATTCCTCTGGACTAGGTTGACTATGTTGTGAGAATGCCGTATGTGCTTGGGCAACCATACGACATTTAAAAACCAACTGTCCCAGGCACTACAGTATTTTAACAGTGGTTACTTCGCTCGGAGAATACTGTATAAATCATCCATTAAAGTATTTTATTTTATCTAATGTATCGTGCAAATCGAAAGGAAGATAGGAATTTATAATGGATAGGAGGTACCATTAACCATACTCAAAACTTCAGCATAGTCCGTAGTCATCATAATCATAAGAAAACTGGCTAAGTGCGAGTCACTGGCCAAGTACGAGTCGGAGGGAACAGGACAAAACGGCAAAAAAAAACGTGTTTGTTTTATGGAATCCCCACTAAAATAATATTTATTTTACAGCGGAGTCTAAGTAATAGGGTCCCGTTTTTACCCTTTGAATAAGGAAACCTAAAAACAGGGTCTGTAATATTTTGCTTACATTGAATAGCACCTACGACTTAATATTTAACTTTCCGCATTAAGGCGCTCTTACCCTAGAAATGCGCTTCTTTCAAAAATTTTTTGAGACGATTGGATACATTTTAGTGCAGCAAAAAAATATATGTTAATTTTGATCATATTTGCTAGGGGACCTTCATTTTCAAAACACGTTATCTGAAAAATTTCTCGATAAAAAAAAATCATAAAATTACCATTAAAATAGAAATTCTTGGAGTTGTAACTGTATTATTTGTGAACAGAAATGAGAAAATTATTTGTAGTTTCGTAAAACATAATAAAAGGAAGGGAATTGTTGTTTTGATTTTTCGATAGGAATAAGATACTTGTTAGTATTAATTTATTTCAATAATAAATAATTCGGACGAGTCGAATGAAACATCGCGAAATGGCTACCTGTCATTCCTTCTCTTTCATATCTATGGAATAAGACAGTACCGGCTTAGGCCTCTTGCTAATGAGACGTATGTCAAATTTTTCCCCTTTTTTCTGCTCAAAAATCATTCGAATTTAATGTTGAAAGTCCGTTCAAATTTATTTTACCCCCGACTTGACCTTTATGTCGTCTGCATAAAGGTCAAGTTGGGGGTAAATATTTGTTTTTCTTTCATCGTTTAATACTAATAAGATATGCGTAATTTCGCTATCTGACGTAAGGCGCTCGGTAGCCCTTTGGCTTTTTGCGTTGTTGCGACCAATTGGTCTCGGGTTCGAATCCCGGTCAGACGATTTTTTTTTCTTTTTTTTTTGTCGCACTATAAAACTCCGAGCGATGCTTGTTTTCGCAGTAATAAAAGTATATGGTTAATTATGTACTTATTTTATTATTAGTTACTTTAAGTTGTTGTTAATATTAGTGTAGATTATATTATATAAAATATGAAAAGATTGTATTCGATGAATGTCCAAATTTTTAGTCCAAAGTTTTAAGATGGAGGTACAAAAACTCTTTATAAGTAGGTACTAGGGAGACCGAGCTTTGGTCATAGTTTTAGTACAACAATAAAAATTAATAAAAAATAAATTAAAAAAATATCAAAGAAAAACAAAGACATTATAAGAATCACAAAAAAAATATTTATTTTACCGGGATTTGAACTCACCACCAAAAATCAAACGTCGGTATGCAAACCGAGCTGCCAGTCAGACTGACGTAAAATAACCGAAATTATTGATATAATTTATTACACGACGAAAGAAAAAACATATTTGATTCAAAATTGACACCATTGATTGACAACAGAATAAGTAAATATAATATATATACCTAAATATTATTATTCTGTTGGTTTGTAAAGTTATATCAATTATTATAATCAATTCTAATTCTAATCACCATGAGCAGATATTAGGAACATGTACTTATTCAGTAATCTACGTTTATTTTTTACTAGCTTTTGCCCGCGACTTCGTCCGCGTAAAGTTCGGTTTCCATACAAAATTTTAACCCCTTTGTTACACCCGTAGGGGGCGAATTTTCAAAAATCCTTTCTGAGCGGATGCCTACGTCATTACAACTATCTGTATGCCAAATTTTAGCAACATCTGTTCAGTAGTTTCGGTTGTGCTTTGATAGATGAGTCAGTCAGGTTTGCCTTTTATATATTTAGACTAGGTGTTGCCCGCGACTTCATGAGCGCAAAAGGAAATCTCGATGGAACCGTACATTTTTCGGCAATAAAAAGTATGCCTATGTGCTTCCCCGTTGTCTATTCTACATATATCTGTCCTAAATTTCATCAAAATCATTCCAGTAGTTTCGGAGCCTATTCAATGCAAACAAACAAACATACAAACAAATAAACCTTCTCTCTGTATTATATTAGTAATAGATTAAATAAAACAATATTTACAATTAATATTATGATGAAGCCGAAGAGACTATTTGGTTAAACCACAAATGTCAGAAACTAGGTATTTGAAATTGTATTTTTTTTGCTGTCAGATAGCCGAAGTTTCATGTATATTATGTAGAATGGGAATATTTGATATTGAATTTTATTGTGTATTTATGTATTGTATAAAATCAGTCGATAAAATTTAGCTTTGTGCTACGCGAACGAAGTTGCGGGCAAAAGCAAGTTTAGATTTTGTAACCGCTGAAAAATGCGAAATATATAAAATTTTGAAATGTCGACCTGGGAAGAAACGTCAATGTGTGTGATGTCATAATGTGTATTGTGTAATGTGTTACATGTTGTAGTGCGTATTCCGCAGTACTTCGACCGCATATTATAATAATACTAGCTATCCCGGGAAACTTCGTAGTCTTCGTACCGCCTTAGAATTAAATTTGTTGACTTACTGACTACTGACAGCAGCGCCACCTACCAGGTCCAATTGCAAATTTAAACCATTCTCGAATCAACCTGAAGACACACAATTTTTTTTATTAAAATCGGTCCAGCCGTTTAGGAGTTCAGTGACTAAATTGAGCTTTTTTTAGATTTTTTTACCCTTTAACTACTTACTAAAAAGCTTAACTTTCTCAAATCGCAATGGCTAAATTTGGCACAAAATTAGGAATTAGACTTATTATAATTGACCTAGACAGAAAATAGACATTTTGAAATATATTAAATTGTAATGAGATTTGAACCTAGACGCTACGTTTTGCTTTAGGCGGGCAAAATACCGCTAGGCTATGAAGATTATTATGATTTCATCGAAATTACGCTTTTGTACATTATAGACACATCACTTTGACGTAAATCGCATGAAGCTCCCCGCAGTAACGGGGACGGCACGTCCCCCACTCATCTCCTTCACCCCCTCGAATACTTCATAGTTGACTACTCACAGCGCCTTAAGCAATATTTAAAGACAAAAATTGGGTAAATAAAAAGTGATGGTCAAAAATGGACGCCTGCCAATGTGTTCACTTTCAAACATACCTATTTGATGTCATCTAAAGCCAAAAGGGCATATGGAAGTGATGAGCAGCAATAAAATCCAAATAAAAAAAACATAATCAGAGAATCATCTCCGTTGATGAATTAGAATATGTTATGTGGATATATTCTGGGACTGATATCATTGGCCTTGAAGGTGAACACCTTATCACTCTTATCTTGATTGATACTCTCTCCGTCTGTTTGTACATTAATATTTAAAACATTACCGCCACCGTGTGTTGTTTTCTGTTTTATACGAGAAAAGGAAAATATGACGATTCAATGGGATAAATATAGTTTAAAAAAACTAAAAAAACACGCTTTTAAAGAATATCGTACTAAAAAGTTAAAAATAATTTTAAAATTTTTAAAAATAAACTTAAAATTGTAGTATATAAAAAATACTAGTATAATTGAGGGAAAAGCGTGGGTCGAAACGCCCCACGAACGAAAATTATGGCACAAAGCGCCCCACGGTTTTCCCTCAATTATACTAGTATTTTTTATATAGCTACTACTGTTTTATTTTTTTTTAATTTAAAATTATTTTCAACTTTTTAGTTTGATATTCTTTAAAAGTGTGTTTTTTTTTTCGTTTTTTTAAACTATATTTATTTTCAACTTTTTAGTTCGATATTCTTTAAAAGCGTGTTTTAAAGCTACCAGAGCCGAGGAAGGCAGCAGGCGCGCAAGAGAGAGTTACATACAAGCAAACAAGCGAAGTTAATATAAGCATGTTAAAAAATGTTTTTTTTTACTAAGATTTTGTTGTCCGTCTGCGTGTCAGTCCGTTTGTCAAGCCGTCTGTCACCAGGCTGTATCTCCGTAACCGTGATAGCTAGACAGTTAAAATTTTTCAGCCTAAATGTCTTGATTTGATTAATTTGGTTAAACCAATAAAATCAAGACGTTTAGCTATGTACAGGGTTATAATATAGCCACAGGTTAAGTCGATACTCGATGTTGATCCTTTAAAGAGTTGTTGTTCTCATCATTTCGAATATTTTCTACACTGAAACCCATATTCCAAAATAAATATTTTATGAGATTTCGGACTTTTTCCTCTTTTCTCCATTTTTTCAAAATTTTGTGCTTTTATTTTATATGTTTTTAAGAAGCTTATGAGTTATTTTATTATATTTAATGACGTTATTCCCGCTAACCATGGAAACCAAGTTGTAGAATTGTACTTCTAATAAAAAAAATAAAAAATGTACCTGTAAAAAACAGACGTTGTTCTGTCTTAACAATGAACTGGAATAAATAAATAACTTCCAACAACTATACCTTCAACCTACACCTACTACCTACCCCAACAACCTACAGGTGATGTGTGAACGAGTTATCGACAGCTGAGGGTAGAGGATTTCATTACAGTACTAATATCGCCATTAAACAATGGAGGTTTCTGTTAGAAGGCTCACAATTAAGGGTTATGTGTATTTTAATGCCAAATCATAAAATAAAAAAATTAAAAATGGTTGGGTCATCACTTGGGGGTATGAAATATTGTTTACAACCTTTTCTTATATCGAATAAACCTGAAAAATTTCATAAACATCGGTCAAGGCGTTTCGGAGTAGTTCACTAACAAACACTATAGGACGAGAATTATATATATATTTAAAGTAAATAATTAACAATAAAAGCTGCAATTTAGTAATGACACAGTCACTTATTTCTCACTTTATTGCAGCATGTTATATGATTGTTCTGCAAAAACAACATTACTTGCATAATATACAGCTTTTACTAGCAGTAGCAGCCTTAATGGTGGCAATTTAGAAAATAGTGCTATTTTACCAAGCTAAGGCTAAATGAAAGACGCGGTCTTTAGTAAATTTGTTTTTGTATCCAAACAAAAACATTTTTCTTGTATTATTTTTGCTTTTATTTTTTTATGAATGTATCAGAGTAATGAGAATCCAGTTATTAAACATTTTGAATATACCTACATTGGACACTAAAAATACGTCATACTTCTTTAAGTTTGGCTCGCATATCGCAATCTTCGTAACAATAGTTTTGAAATCATTGAGTTAGTAACAATTATTTTTGTTTTCGTTTCGACAAGTAATTTGTGTCTTTTTAAAATTGGTTATAATTTTAAAACATTTAAAAAAATTGTCTATTTTAGTTAATAGTCCTGGCTCCTGGTAATTATTTTCTATTGATCCATTCATCCATTTTTTTTTGTTACAGGTAAGCCCAACCAGAATCACAGCTAAAGGTATTTTCTATTTTCTCTGGCACAGCCTACTTCACTCTTCAGTTGCATCGCTCGCTGCAGCCGCCATAGGAAAGTAATTTAACCAGCCAGTCAGAAACCGTCGAGCGGAGGCGCCACGCGCGTTGTGCGAGTAATATCGATCTGTCTGTGTAGTGCTGTGTCTGTGCTGTGTTATTTACCATTGAGGTTTATTTTTAAATGAGGTAAATATTTACATTTATCCTAAAAAAAAAACAAATATCAAAAATATAAAAAAAAAACGTGGATTTTTGCGTGCATTCCGAAAAATATTTACCTAGTTTATATGTACGATAAAATGTGTATTATAAAAGTGGTATTTAAAAAAAACTAGTTTACTTAACTTAGTTTTTATTATCTCAATGAGTCACTAGATTACGGATGCAAATTTTTTTTTTTTTTACGTACCTACATTTTAAAATGGTCGGTAATTCCAATCCGGATTTTGTTCTAAATGATATAGAAATAGTATGAAAGATAAATATTATTATGAAATATTTTTTTCCTGCATAAATCTGAAAAGTTATCTTAGAAATATAATGATAAGAGAGGATAGTTAGGGTGCAACAGCCTCAAAAGAGCGTTGCAACAGATAAAAAGAATCAGTGCGCAGAACTCATTATATTGTTATCATTTTTTAGAACAATAACTACGTAATAAAATAACTTGCTTCTATGAGTATAATAATAAAAGTTTTTACTTTTTGGTTAGGGCCTGGTAATGTACTGAGTACTGATAAGTGATAAGTGTCAAATATCTTTTTTGTATGTTTGGTCCCTGTCGCTAATAATTTATATTAAGTAGCGACAAAACTTCCGAATCTTACATTTATCTGAATCTTACATAATCTTACATTTATTAGAAGATTTAAAAGTGCCCTTATTGTGATGTTATTATTTTTTTGAACTTGTAAGATTAACGAAAATGGTACATATACTGTTGTAGCCTCCTATTACATAGCGTTATATAGAATTTTACCTTCCAATAAAATTAAAATTATGTTCTAAGACGGTAGTTTGTAAAAAGAAAAGCCATAAGCAAGTAGCAAATGCTAGCAGAAAAAATTACAAATGCTCGATATTAGTACTAACAATTTCGTAGGCGAGACCGACTCGCACTTGGCTTTTTTTTATTAAGTTTAAATTATCAAAAAAAATGTTTCATAATTCATAATTAAAATGTTTCAAAGAGCAAGATTTAATCAATACCTAATCTTGCCGAGCTGTCTAGTGTCTGGTGACCGCTCAAAGGTTAACCAACTCGCTTTTCCAATCGAGGAAAATGCAGGTAAAATTTATCTACAAGGATAATGGAAATCTCAGCGCTGTTACTAGAATTTTCTATGTTACAACAATATTATAACGAATCGATTTAAGAAAGAAAATATCTTTATTTTGCCTACTTACCTTTTTGCATTGTTTTGTTGTAGAACTAAGACGCAACAATGATATAATATGAATTATGAAATATTCTATTTATTCTATTAGGTACATAATATATATTTATTTCATATTCTTTAACGCCTGCATTTTATTTATTGACTTTTCCGAAAAAAGCTTGTTAAGTTTCATTTCGGATTAAAAAAAAATATTTTCACTCACATTTGCGTGTCGTTTGCATTTTGTTGTGGGAATGTTTTTGCGGGATATTGCTAGATATAATATTAATTAAATTGTACCATAATATAAGATTTTTAGTTTTTTTTTGTTTATTTGAGGTCGCTTGTAAAGTTTCTATGGTCGTTAGCGACCACTAGTCTTAACAGTAAATTACAATATTAAATTAATGATCTATTTAATAATATAAATAAAAAATGAATTACCGAAATGTTTGTTCGCGCATAACTTCCAAAGGACTGCACTAAATTGGATCAATCTTTCTTTTATGTGTTCGTTATTATCAGAAGTAGGGTTTGTAAAAAAAAATATATTAGAAAAAATCATAATCCGTTAAAAATCTTTTATTATTTGTTATCTTTTATAAAATAATTAAAATGAAAATGTTTGCTACTTTTTAAACTACTAATTAAATTAAAAAAAAAACTTTTTCTAATTTGATAAGATTGTGTGTCAGTGGGTCAGTAGATACTTTGATAGCCGTTGCTAAGTGTCGGGCACTAAAATATAAACAAATTAGCTTTCACGTCAATTATGAAACGTTCCAATGAATCAAACACTCCAAACGTTAATATGTATAAATGGTTGTCATAAATCAAGAAAGGTTTATAGAAATGTGATAGATATAATAGAAATTCGCGCAAAAGATTGATTTTTGAAACGTTTAAAGTGGGACATTGTCAGTAGATAAGTAAAGCTACTAAGTTTTCTTTCTTCACTCACCAAAAATAAATATTTTGTGACTGATTTACTAATTTATAAACAAATCACATTAAGAAAAATATTTATATCAACATTTTGAGGATTTTTAACATATTTTTGGTTTTCTAAAAATGTTTGGATTCGGTAGGAACTTAGTTTTTTGTGTTAAAAATGATTTTGATTTATTATTATCGTTTGATCGGTTCATTAATTATAGAAAGATACTTGTACCAAAATTTTGACAATTTTTAACATATTTTTGGTTGTCAAAATCTTTTGGATTCGGTAGAAACTTAGTTTTTTTTGTGTTCAAATTCATTTTGATTTCTTATTATCGTTAGATTGGTTCATTTAATCATTACATTATTGAGAACCTTTCGAATGAGATGTATCAAGGTGAATGTAATTAATATTTAATTGCATTTAGTTCACTTTGTTCGTGGTATAGTATTGTGTAATCTTTGACGTAATTCTCTAACTAATAGTTTACTTATGTACAACAACCTTAGACCATTAAACCAACCATGCTACAAATATCTAAGTCTGGGACTATAATATTACCACATATTACTAGCTGATGTCCGCGGCTCCGCCCGCGTAAGACGAAGTACAGTAACCCACGGGAACCGTATATGTCCCGCGATAAAAAGCTATGTCCTTTCACAAGGCTCTAGACCAGTGTTTTTCAACCTGTGGGTCGCGACCCCCTGGGGGACCCCCAGCTTCTGTAGCGGGGTTGCCGGAGGTCGAGAGAACTTTAGTAAAAAAATAAAGATTAAAAATATTTATTTATTGAGTAAGAGAATTTTAACAAAAGGATATACTTACTCATAAATCGATCATCGATGTAAGTATTTGTAAAATAATGTGTTTGACGTACTATATTATGTACTTACATCCAAATCCTAATCATGGAGACGCATAAAACGTCGTATGGTATGAATAATTGTAACACTGTAACATACACATACATACATGATAAAAAAGCGAAGGGTCGTAAAATATTTTTTCATACAATATACTATATAGGTCGCATCATGAAAAAGGTTGAAAAACACTGCTCTAGACTATCTGTATACCAGATTTTATTTAAATCGGTTCAGTAGTTTTGGCGTGAAAGACGGACAAACAGACACACACTTTCCCATTTATAATATTAGTATGGATGTCCCGGAATCCGGAAAGACGGTGAAAATTTAGAACAGTAAAATTAGAACTCTGGACTATTACAACATAATTGAAAATCGAACACATGAGTGTCGAGTCAAATGTCAATGTCATATATGACAGCTTCGACTTTCAACCGGCGTTCCGGTGTTCTGGATTCCGGAGCATTATAGTCCCAACTCCCAGCCTAAGGCTGGGACTATATGCAACGGAATCCGGTAGGCCGTAGAGAATTATGAGCACTGAAAATAGAACTCTGTGCTTATACAATACAGTTGAAAATGGAAGTTTCGAGTGTCGAGCTGTCATATATGACATTGACATTTGACTCGACACTCGGATGTTCGATTTTCAACTCTATTGTATTTGTGCAGAGATCTATTTTCAGTGCTCATAATTCTCTACGGCCTACCGGATTCCGTTGCATATAGTCCCAGCCTAAGGTATCATAATATCTTATGTTATTCCCCTGTATGTGCTTGATCTTGTGGTGTTCTAAATTTATAATTTAATCTAAAGTTATTCCTTCTTCTTCTGTAATTCCTCAGCGCGAACCCTTTATTCCGAACTGTGGATCTGTTCCCTCCCTTGCATGTCTGCAGTCGTTGCGGTCACTTTTTTTCTGTTGAATCTTTTGAGGCGTCTTCATGTAAGGAAAATGTTTAGAAACTAGTCGAGCAGGAACTTTGTCGATATTGTAAATTATAAGTATTGTTTTCATTATTTTATATCCGTACCTATCTAGTACCTACCTACTACCTACCCTCATAGTGCGGAATATTTTGACACGTTTCACCTCGACTACTAGTCACTGCCAGTCACGACTGTACTTACATTAATGTGTTAGTGAAGTGTCTTACATTATACATTTTATTGTAATGTGGTCAGTAGGTAAGGGAACTTACCCATACTATATGACCTATTTTTTAAAGATTTTCTTATCCCTCGGTGACCACTCGTAGTATATGCCAAACATCAAAATCCGTTAAATATTTTTTGCGTGAATGGTACCAAACATCCATCCATCCATCCTCACAAACTTTCATATTTAGAATAGTATAGTAGAATACTTTTCTTCACATTTAGAATAGTATAGTAATTAGTAGGCTTCTGCTTTTCTATCTATATCTTTATCTTATATATCTATTTTTTATCCGCGACCGCGAAAAAAACTATATTTACGCGGGCGGAGCCGCGGGCAACAGCTACTAGCTAGTTATATATAAAAATGTTATGTTGGTTTGTGTACGCTTCAAAAACTCAAAAAGTTCTGCACCGATCGAGCTGAAATCTTAGCATGATATATAATCCGCATCAAGAATTGTTTTTATCTATTTTTTGCATCAGTCACATATCCGCGACCGCGAACAAACTATATTTACGCGGGCGGAGCCGCGGGCAACAGCTAGTATAATATTATAATATCTAGCTTATGAACCTTGAACTACTAACTTAGGCCTTTACATCCATTAATGGATGATTTATACAGTATTCTCCGAGCGAAGTAACCACTCTTGAAATACTGTAGTGCCTGGGACAGTTGGTTTTTAAATGTCGTATGGTTGCCCAAGCACATACGGCATTCTCACAACATAGTCAGTCTAGTCCAGATGAATGAACTGGTCAATACGTCTGGAGCCAACTATGAGCGGGTTTCCTCACGATGTTTTCCTTCACCGTTAGAGCGTCCGTATAATGTACTTGAGATCTGGAAAAGTCTCATTGGTACACACCACAACCTGGGATTTGAACCTGCACTCTCTCGAGTGCGAACTAAACGGTCTACCCACTAGGCCACGGAGCTCTAAAACCATGAACTATATTCAGGGAAAATCATTACACAAACCGTCTAACGTGATCAATCTCTGCCATTCGACAAGCGTTTTGTCGTGTTTTGTGTTACGTCTTTATGCCTGCTTCTACCGTTGTTCATTACAACACAACCGTTTTATATGTCGTTTACTGCGTCCGCGTAGTGCAAAATGATTATGTAATTTTGGGGTAAAGTCAGTTAAAATATGAACAATGTTATTAAAAAACGTTGACTATGTTCCGCGGAAAAAAGCGCTTGCTATAGACATATTATCGGCCAGGACACGTTTGCTAACTTCGATACTGCTAACATAATCCTCTTTTTTGCTTATTTAATGCCAGCGGTCGCCATTTTGCTTACGTTTTTTGCTAGCGCTATTTTCCGCGGAACATAGCCGTTTCCTCACTGGCACTTCGGCCGAGATAAATATGTTTCTATACCTAGTTAGTATTTGAATAGATATACAGTGAAATGTGAAATAAGTTAGAAACAATGTGAGCACATACACATTATGAATATCTGTTTTTTTTTTTTTTTTTAAGTTTGAGATGCGTTGGTTTCAATAATTTCGAAACGATATTAGGGTCTCTGCACATGACCGATAAAGTCGATCGTCTGTAACACTTAATTAAATATAATTTTCAGCAATTTCATAATTCCTAAACTATCTGTTTATTATAATTATTATAACGGTTAATTACATCGATAAAATTATTTTAACTTCTTAGGTGTACATATTGGGTTTCGTTAAGCTAATCAATATTTTTTGCCTGCTTAATAATAAATATTCATGGACCGATTATGATGAAACACTTTAATGAATTTGTTGTCAGAATGAATAGACACAATAAAGTATAATCGTGTAATAAATTACCAGTATCTATCTCGTTGATCTGTCTGTCCTTCAGTTGTGACTTGTGATATCACCACACAAATTGAGAAGGGCGATGTTTTGGGATATTATGATAAATGACAAATACGCTACTTAGCTATGCCTGGTAAGTAGCGTATTTGTCGTAAAAATTGTAGAAATAAAAAAACCAAAATTTTGGTTATTTGAATTTTTGTCATAAATTTTGAGGGTGAAAAAAATGTAAAAACAAAAGTTGTAGATCTTTTTATTACCTACAACTTTGCCATTTGATTTTTTCCCATAGGACTTGTAGTTTTGCCGGAAATCGAGATAAAGCGTTTTCTACCCTTAAAAACTCACCCCCTTCACTTCCCGACCTCATATCGCCCGTAAATTATTTTTCCTTCTACTTTGTTATATATTCTTATTTTTCCAATGGGTTTCCATCCTAGTATAAATTTATTTTGTTTCAAAACTTATCGGCACTGGTCTACTTCCCCTAAGTGTTGTCTTACTTAAAATACTGAAATAATTTTCACAATCGAGTGACTTATAGAAGAAGAGAAAAAGGTTTTAACTTTAAAAAAGGGTGGACTTAGCATATTATTATTAATTCAATATTTGAATAAAAGTTTCAATTTATAAAAAGACTGTCCTCAGCTAAATATAATGCAGATACATTTTTTTGGGATTTTTTCAATACGACTGTGAGTTGTGATTAAAAAAAAGATTTTAAAGAACTCCACTTTTCTGTTATATCCAGCGCACAACCCCTTCAAGATCTAAATTCAAAGATTACTAAGTTTTTCCCGCAGTTTGGATAATTTTGGTTACATTCACATTCAATCATTGTACTTACTTGTTCTGTAGTATATGTAATCTATTCTAAGATAACTAGATATTATGTCTCCCTTCTAATTACTATTTGCCAAAATCCTAGAACTTAATTTTAACTTGTGAAAGCCTTTAGGGTCAATTCACATCGAAACGAAACGATACGCGACATAGCGCTGCATTTTAAGACAGCTATTCAAAATTGAACTTTATTTGATACACAAGAGGATACAAGTTTCTTTGTAAGAGTTCGAAGATAATGTACCGCTCGCGCTCTGTACAGCGTATGTGCTGTGTATGACTGAATATGTCATATGAAACGTGTATGGATGTATGTATGGATGGATGGATGTTTGTTACTCTTTCACGCAAAAACTACTGTACGGATTTCGTTGAAATTTGGTATGGCTTAGCTTACTTAGGCTCTGGATTGAAACATACTTTTAATTCCGGAAAAGTACAGTATTCCCGCGGGATACTCGATAGTACTTATACGCGGGCGGAGCCGCGATATACAGCTACTGTATTACTATGATATTAGTTTAACTCTGACACAGAATTCTTTTTTTCCTATTATTTTAACTTAAGATTATTTCAATCTAACGGTAAGTAGGCTGTGTGGCTTGGTAACACTCTCACAAAATTGCGATATTTTTTATTGTCTCGGGTTTAGCAACGGATTTTGACACGAAATTGTTAAAAGTGTTAAAACCGCTACAAATATTGCTGCATTACACAAAATTGTCCAATTAGGATTATTATACATTATCGCTCGACTGCGCTTACGTCAATTTATGAATTCTAATGTCTATGTCCTATTGAGATGAAACAGCCTATGTTATATATGTGAATACTAGTGATGTGATGATACCGTGAGCGAAACCCACGACTTGGCTACGATTAAGGACACTGTTAGTGCTTAGTGTTTGTACTTAGTGCTTCGTGTTTGGACCTAGTGCTTAATGTTGGACTAAGTGCTAGTGAATAAAGTCTTCAAAAGAGTCAGCAGGTCTTTTATCTCCAAATCCCTCGAACCCTAACACGTAACATTATGTTTAACCCCGGACGAAAACAGCTATTTAGGACACTGTTAGTGCTTAGTGTTTGGGCTTAGTGCTTTGTGTTTGGACCTAGTGCTTAATGTTGGACTAAGTGCTAGTGAATAGAGTCTTCAAAAGAGTCAGCAGGTCTTTTATCTCCAAATCCCTCGAACCCTAACACGTAACATTATGTTTAACCCCGGACGAAAACAGCTATTAAGGACACTGTTAGTGCTTAGTGTTTGGACTTAGTGCTTCGTGTTTGGACCTAGTGCTTAATGTTGGACTAAGTGCTAGTGAATAGAGTCTTCAAAAGAGTCAGCAGGTCTTTTATCTCCAAATCCCTCGAACCCTAACACGTAACATTATGTTTAACCCCGGACGAAAACAGAGGGGTGTTATACGTTTGACGTCTGTGTGTGTGTTCGTGGCATCGTAACGACCAAATGGATGAACCGATTTTGACCTAGTTTTTGAGTTTGAAAGTGTTCTTAGTTTATTTTATTGTTTCATGATTTTTGTACGAAGTTCTCCAGGTTAGCGCATTTAACAGATAAGGCTTTTCCTGAAGTAACAAAGTAATCTAAGTTTTTTTTACACTTTGTCGACGTGATAATGAATTCATGCAAAGTTTGATCTTTCTAGCATTAACCGTTTGTAACGTAAACCGAGGATGAACTGGCGTAGGGGATCGAAAACCGGTCATATTTAAAAAACCGGGTTTTTTCGGGTATTTCCGAATATTATATTATACCAAGTTATGAAGGTCCAAAAAATCGACGAATCGCTTCGAGAAAATGTAGTCTGGTAGTGCCCATGCTCTTCGCTCCCTCGTCCTGGCGGGGCAGGGGCACTACCGTGCCCCCAAATGTACTACATACAACATGAAAACATTATAACTATTATTCTAAAATTCTACATTGACAATCACAAGCCACTATAACGTTCGGTTTGTGACTGTAACTGTTAATTATAAACTGTTGTAGAATTCCACAAAAAAAAGCTCGAAAAAAACCGAAAACCGGTTTTTAATATTTTGAAAACCGGGTTTTGTTGTAGGCCCGAAAACCCGGGAAAACCCGGGTTTTCGGTTTCGGGTAAAACCGGTCTCGATGCCCTAAACGGGCGGACGCGATGAAACTTTGAGGGTTCCGACTTCACAGACGTCAACTATGGCTCCCAAAGGAGATCATTCATTTTTGGCCCAAAACTCTACGGAGACTAGAAGTCAAACTTGTAGCTAATAGGCAATCGGACAATTTTTTTATTGCATAAATGAATAGTACTCTTAAATATGAGTAACTTCTGAGAAGAAACCGTATATCAAAAGTCAATATTTTCAAAGGTACAGCGATTTTTATACAAAATTTCGCGAGCCTCCTAAAAACGCTCCATACTAAAATCGCCACACAAATGACGTCACTATTGGATTAAAGTGTATTAAGTAGGTATAAAGTATACGGCCGCAGGAATATATTTGTAAATATCTCCGATATTTGTGCGTTTAAGTTCATACTTACCATAATGAATGTTTTTGTATATGATGTGAGTAAACTAATGATGTAGGTTTTGTTTACCAATTTCGCAAAAAGAAATTTTTTTTGGTATAAAGACTCGCGAAATTTTGTATACAAATCGCTGTACCTTTGAAAATATTGACTTTTGATATACGGTTTCTTCTGAGAAGTTATTCATATTTAAGAGTACTATTCATTTATGCAATAAAAAAAAATCAGTACGCTTGCCTATTAAGAAGTTAAAGTGTACTTTTCAAATAAACCTATCAATAGGTTTTTTATTTGTGTTTAGATACATATCGACGAAACTGAAAGTGTCGTAGCGTTATCGTCCGTAATGCTAGCAGATAAGGTCGCAAATCGCGTCCACACTGGAATTTAGCGTGAACGATTTCATGCCTTTTGGGCAATGTTCACAAATTAATAAGTATTGGTACTTTCTCCGAAACACTCGATTTGGTAATAGTGGTAACTGGTAAGAGTGGTAAGACCTATTACATGAAAGTGAAAACGTAAATGGTTTTAACAAATTAATCGAAACCTGTTAATAACTTGTGAATTATATAACTAGTTAATTAATTAAAACGGCCGAATGGATAAACAATTATTTATTTTATACCTTTTACGAATTATTTAACATTTCAATGTCTTTTGGAATTTATACGACAAAAACATTATAAACTTGATTGCCTACAAATTGTTTTCATCGTTAAGAGATTTTACAAGCAGTTTACCCCTTGCAAGGATATCTTTTTATAAATTTAATTATTAACGTTTCCAGGAGGGATATTTTATGCCCATGGAGAATAGAGGTAAGGAGAACCATCTTGTATGGGGGATAACTTGAAAAAGTGTCCACCTGTAAAGACCAAGTTATAGTTCGAAAACTCACCGAAATAGCGCTAGTGTAGAGGTTGGAAATGATATGAAGTTAGCAATAAGAAATGGAGTGAAGTTATTTGAAAGTCAGTTATTGGTTAGTTACTCTATTAATTTATGGCCATTTTGTGGGGCTCGTTTTGAAATTTTTCCACCCGCTACTATAGCGCCATCTTATCTTGCTCCCTTTCAACGGACACTTTTTAATACACGAGATGGTTCTTCTTTCCTTTATTCTCCATATTTATGCCTTAGGCCCGGAAAAAATCAGAACATTGAAAATAGAACTCTGGACTAATACAATAAAGCTGGAAATCGAACACAAGGTTTGACAATTGTCACATATGACATTGACATTTGACACAACACTCGTGTGTTCGATTTACAGCACAGTATTAGTCCAGAATCCAGAGTGATATTTTCAATGCACTGAATTTTCTTTGGCCTACCGTATTCCGTATCTTGAATAGCTTTAGCAGTTGGATAACTTAGTCGGAAAGTTAGATAACGGTGTTCGGTTAAAGTTTCTATTCAAAGCAGATCTAAATAAAGATATGGACGATAGATTTTGATATGGACGAAAAACGCGAAAATTTAAAAAGCGGCAGAGATATTTCGACAAACCATATTCGGGTAGCAGCTACCAACTACCAGGCTATCAGAGATCAGTAGAAAGCTGTACGTGGTGTGCGATAGTTAACACCGGGAGCTTGATGCTATCGTCTCCTGGTAGCCGATGAACTCGTTTTGATAAACAACGTGCAACGTATTTTTATGGGTTCCGTATCCAAAGCGTAAAAACGGAACCCGCTGTCCGGTCTGTCAGTCTGTCTGTCTGTCACCAGGCTGTATCTCGTGAGCTGATAGTGATAGCTGATAGAATCATAGAATAAAGCAATATTTTAGTGGGGCTCCCATACAAATAACGTAATTTTTTCCGTTTGGTACGGAACCGTACGTGCGCGAGTCCGACTCGCTCTTGGCCGTTTTTTTATCTTAGATACTATAAATAATATAAATTCGAAGTGTGTCTGTCTGTCTGTCTGTCTGTTACCTCTTCACGCTTTAACAGCTGAACCGACTTTTATGAAATTTGGCATAAACATACTTGAGTCCCGGGAAAGGACAGGATATTTTATATCCGGAAAAAGTACAGTATTCCCGCGGGATAATGTATTTACGCGGGCGGAGCTGTGGGCAAAAGCTAGTTTAAAATAAATGCAAAAGAGATGTTCGAGAAATGTATGAGGCCTGGGTCAGCCCTATGTACAGTATATGTAAATATAGCTACATAATATAGTAACCGTTTCCTATTCTTTATTTTGTTTTATTTCACTTCGTTTCCATGTACATTTAAATTAACTTCGTCAAGGAGAGCAACACAAAGTAAAATAAAACATGGCGGATCAGATAAAAATGTCATTTTGTCAATGACATGACTTTTGACAAAGAAAGACGTATGACATTCAAGACGACATCTCTTCGTAAAACTGTCTACTACATCAAAAGTCAAGTCAAAACAACTCTCATGGCCGCCCTAAAAATAGTGTTCTCGCAATTAAAAACTCCTCAAATAATAATTTTTGTACGCATGTACCTTTCTTCAAATTAATTTTTTCGTATTTTTATGATATTCCCATATTTTTTTCCTATTTACCTATGTAGTGTACATAGAACTGGCCCAAAATCAAACATCTCTTTTTCTTTCTGGTTTTTCGGTTCTTTTCGTTTGGTTCAAAATATGTCCATATGTTGGCCAAGTTCCTTGAATACCAATGTCGGAAGCCAATGTAAGACGAGTGTTATGTCGAGCTGCCCACACATTGGCCGAGCGCAGACGAGCGCCTTCGCACAAAAACCGACACCGGGTCGAACTGTTCGAACTCCGAAGTGAAGTGATCACGAGGTGGCACTAGTGACGGCGAGCGAAGACAAGCTATGCTACGCATGTTGGCGCTGGGCTTAGGGTTACCATGTGACCGGATAAATTTACGATAGAGACCCGGACTCCGTCCGGATTTCATTTAAGACCGAATTTTTAATCATGTCCAAAAAAGAACAATTTTTTATAGCCACTGCTGGGCAAAGGGCTACTATTAACTATTCAATTTATCCACTTTCGTCACTTTAATTGCAATATGAAATGATCATTCATTGTATGTGGATGGGGGGGGGGTGGCTCTGGCAATGCTTGCTTGGCAAACAAAGACCGTGCTTTCTAACAGAAATCAGGATTTTTTAACACTTGCAACCGGGTTTTCGATTTCAACCCCTGGAGCCCTAGCTGGGCTTCACTCGGCCAACTAGGCAAGCGACGCCAAACGATGACAAGGCAAGGCAAATGACCTGGCTACACGTTGGCTTGGCGCTGGCCATCACTCGGCAACGCTGGGCCAACATGTACAACATGTATAGCTATAAGTAGGGTTGCCATCCGTCCGGGTTTCCCCGGATTTGCCCTAGTTTAAAGGGCGTCCGGGGAGCGTCCGGGCCGGATTTTATTTGCTATCCCGGTTTTTGTAGGCAGAATTAGGAAGGCCTAAGTTTTTTTTTTAATTTGCAGCAATAATAAATCTTCCTTTCTTTTTGACATTGCCGTAGTCGGGTAAAAACTGTTCTATGTCCGGGTTTCGTACTCCAAAATCCGGGGTTTTCATGCGTCTTGTCCGGGGAGTCATATGTAAGAGATGGCAACCCTAGCTATAAGCCATCTGTGCCTTGTCTTGAAGGTATCTAATGCGATAACGACTATTAAATTAGCTAACTACATACTCAATTACATAGCAGAGGCGCTGAGAGAAAGTAATCATGATGTGCAGTTTCTCCGACCCCCCGACCTCTGGATGGGTGACATATGAACATTGAAGGCGGTAAATTAAATACGAGATAATCGCGTTTGAATTGTTGGGGTTAAGTGACTAGTGAAGTTAGGCGGGTTATGTCAAGTGGCCATTGTGCTACCTGCATTTTTTAACCAATCATTAAATTCTCGTGCTACCTTACTAATTAAATATTTAAACAATGGATACGCTATACAATGTTGCTGTTTTTCTCATATGAACTGCAGAAGTGAAAATCCATACATCATTTATTTAAAACCCAAAAAAACTCACATCTTGCCTTTAGAACATCATTTCAAAAAAGAGTATTAAAAAATAGCCACCTGTATATTAAGCCGTTTACTTAAAAAAATAGATTGCTAGGTTGCTATACATATAAGTAGTATAAGTAGCTTCCGGCAGATAGTGTTATATCCAAAATCGTGTCGTGCTCGTGAGGCGAGCTGTGACGTGATGCGACCTTGAAATTTCACTCTCAACCACAGAAGAAATAATAGTAAAAGTATCTCAACGTCGCGGCTAAAGAGTGTCACTAGGAAAAGGAAATCGTGCCGTTCGCCGTGTTCTTCTTGGAAATAGCATGAACCTATACACATATAATTATATGATACTAAATGTTGCTTGCGAATTCTTGCGCGCAAAAGCTCATTACGCAGAAACCGTACATTTCTCCGCGGTATAAAGTAGCATATGTCCATCCCCGTGGCCTACTCTACATTTGTACCAAATTTCATAAAAATCGGTCCAGTAATTTCGGAGCCTATTCCGTGCAAACAAACAAACAAACTTTTCCTCTTTATTATATTGGTAATAGATATGTAGAGTGTGTATGGCTTGGTTCACACTCGAGAGGGTGCAGATTCGAATCCCAGGTTGTGGCGTGTACCAATGAGACTTTTTCAGATCTCAAGTACATTTATACGGACGCTCTAACGGTGAAGGAAAACATCGTGAGTAAACCCGCGCATGGTGGCCCCAGACGTATTGACCAGTCATTCCTCTGGACTAGGCTGACTATATTGTGAGAATGCCGTATGTGCTTGGGCAACCATACGACATTTAAAAACCGACTGTCCCAGGCACTACAGTATTTCAAGAGTGGTTACTTCGCTCGGAGAATACTGTATAAATCATCCATTAACGGATGAAAAGGCTTAAGTTTTTATGTAGAATTTAGACTCCATTTGTCTCAGTCCCTCTCTATGTAGTATGTACAAACGAGTTATACTATACACTTGCACTAGGAAGCGTCACGCATCGCTGCTAGGCCGACTGCACGCGACGCGCTTGCGCACGCGCACGCGCAATGCACGTACAGTGTACACGCTAGCACCGGATTTAGAATTAGCGGAAAATGTCGCAAAATATTGATAGTAAATTAAACAACCGGTCCATACAAAGTTGGTAGGTGCGGAAAAATTCTTATTAGGTATGAACCTTCATTAATAAAATGTAGTGTCCGACCGAAAGTTCGGTTTCGGTTTCGGTTTCGGCCGAGTTTCGGCCAAAAATCAAGTTTCGGCGGCAGTTTCGGTTTCGGCCAAAAGCGGCCGAAACTTTTGCCGAAACCGAAACTGAAGGTCGATTCTGCTATTTTAATTCAACAATAATGCAACTTCGTTACTTTTTCGATACAGTCCGGAACCTATCAAACAGCAAAATGGTATTCAACTAAACTTCAAACAAACGTCAAACGACGAATTACACCGCGATGCGATTATCATTGTATCACAGCTTGATTATAGATTGAGCGAAACACTTATCCATAGAAAATGGTATTCTCGTATGTTTATAAACTTAACTCCAATTTGACTCGAACCGATCCGTCAGCCGGATA
Organism: Glaucopsyche alexis; assembly: GCA_905404095.1. Taxonomy (NCBI): domain Eukaryota; kingdom Metazoa; phylum Arthropoda; class Insecta; order Lepidoptera; family Lycaenidae; genus Glaucopsyche; species Glaucopsyche alexis. The sequence continues at coordinate 4,183,484 of FR990060.1, forward strand.
TTTTTTTCACTTTGACATGTGGGGATGCCATGACATAAAAATATTTATTTTACGCAAAAATCTCTTTTTTTGTCTTCCCCTCTCTAACCACGAGGGATGTGTTTTCCGTCCGTCTCAGAAGAGGATAAATCGTGTATACACAAATGTGCATAGCCATTAGCCCAAATTCGATGATTTTGTGTAATGTTTCAAAAAAACACGAGCAGGAGACGCGCCTTAACTGACAATAATTGGATTAATTGGCAACACTGGGTCGTACAAACGTCAAGCAACAGCTGTCTTTGTACATGCTTTGTGCTCGCTTTATTTATAAAATGTAGTCAATATCATTGCAAAATGACTGTGTTGGGATTTTAAATTTACGAAAATAGTGTAGTAGGTAGAATACCGACTTTCGGTCAATTTATGATAACAGGATGATAAATTTATAATGAATTGATGGTAAGTTGAAAGTCTAAGTTAATTAAGAGAATTGGCCCTCTGATTTCGGAAGTTTTCGTGCACGCTCGCCTAACTTCGTTTCTTGCGGCAACGCTTTGACAACGCAACTGAATTTGAAAACATAATTAAAATATAATTAATATTTTTTAATATTACATTAAATAAATGATCTCACCAAAAACATTTTCATGTAAAGTGATGCCAAGACGATACAATATAACTGGCACTGTCAAAAAGATATTAGATCTCATGTGAAACCAAGCTTCTGACTCTACCAAACTTCTAACTCTACACGCCATAATTCTACAAGCCTAACTCCACAAACTCTACACCTTTGTCAAAATATGTGGCCTGGCCATTTCGCTTAGGCGTAAGGTGAAAAATTTACGGACTGTTTTTCTGTTATACTATTCTTGTACGAACGAAATGGCCAAGCCACATAATTTGACTAAAGTATAGAGTTTGTAGAGTTAGGCTTGTAGAGTTAAGGCGTGTAGAGTTAGAAGTTAGGTAGAGTCAGAAGCTTGGTTTCACATAAGATCTAATATCTTTTTGACAGTGCGAGTTATATTGTATCGTCTTGGCATCACTTTAAATGAAAATGTTTTTGGTGAGATTTCACTTCTTTTTGAAAGACAATTTTCAGACCTCTAGAGTAAACATTTAGGCAAGTCTCTTACAAATTTTCATCCCCTAGTTTAAGGGGTTGGACGATAAAAGTTCTAAGTTTGTCAATCTTTATGTTGGTTATGTGCTAAAACTAGCTTACATACCAAAATTCAGCTTTCTGTGACATCCGAAAGTACCCTATAATTTTGTTGATCATCAGTGAGTCAGTGACGAAATCAGGGGTTTTTGGATATCACTAAAACCTAAATTATTAGACCTTTATAATCAAAACTTTACATGTTTCATTAGTCCGCTACTGGGAACATATCCTGAAAATTTTGTGTATCTGGTATAATCTAATCACAAGTTATGAGGGTTCAAAATATCGACGAAACGCTTCGAGAAAAAGTAGTCTGGTAGTGCCCTTGCGCTTCGCTTAGCTCGTCTTGGCGGGGCACTACCGTGCTCCCAGATTACAACAAAATTAATATACCGTGTTTCCATTTCATGTCCTAATTAATGCAGAGTAATGGATAAAATGCACCAAATTTCAGTATTAAAGGAATTTTCTACTTGACCACGTGAGTTTCGGTTTCGGTTTCGGTTTCGGCCGAAACTGAAGCCACGGCCGAATGTTCGGTTTCGGTTTCGGTTTCGGCCGGAAAACCAGTTTCGGTCGGACTCTAATAAAATGTCAAGTATTTCCGTAAATGCCCTATGTAAATATTTCTTTGTAAGTACTTTTTAACCCAAGATCGCTCGATTTACAGGACAGCGCTTATTCCCGCGGCGTGGCGGGACAATTTAAATATTACCTAAAATACCTACTGAACGTCCCGAAATTACGAGACGACTGGCATTTCTAAGGCCGGAACTGTATGGTCCGGGGAAAATTCAGAGCACTGAAAAGGGAATTCTACGCTAACACAATAGAGCTGAAAATCGAACACTCGCGTGTCCTGATATGCTCTTGGTTGGGTTACATGTCCTGGTATACTCTTGGTTGAGTTAGGTCATCGTTTCTCAACCTTTTTTATGCCACGAGTCACGACCCACCAAAAGACCAAAAAGTTAAGTAAAAAGTCTTGCGACCAGTCACTATAAAATTATAATACTGCGAGCTATTTTTATCAGCTATAGGTACGTTGTATTAGCCTTCACGTTTTTTTCGACGTTGGATATGAAAGAATCGTTGGAAAAATCTCTTGTAGGTACCTATAGTTTGTACTTATTATTTTTGAACAGACTGCGACCCCCTTTTAAAAACAAACTCTGCCCCCCAAGGGTCTCTCGCGACCCACCGGTTGAGAAACGATGGGTTAGGTTGTAGTGATGCGCATAGCCGAACAATGTCTGATTTAATTGGCCAATATCTCTGATTGGCTGTCATTCTATAGACCAAATTATTGTATTTTCGTGCCGGTACTGCATTCCATCGTAAAATACCACACAACAAAGCATCTACAACGTGTTACGTAAAATCTTACCCAACGGTGTTCAATATAGATAGATATCTGTTAATTTAAATTTTGTTGGGCCTGTTGTTACGACAGATAATCAAGGCGTTGACATTAATTGTTGTGTTCATTACTTTCTTATATCCGGTACGATACGAGAATGTTATGAGATCATTTCTATTTTCGACTCTGTTTACAGACCATTCAGGGTTATTTACCTCGGACCTTATAAGGACCTCGGACATTATAAGTAAGTGGGACCAAAGATTTCAAAAGTCAAGATAGGCCATAGCCACAGCCACTAAGGGTTGCCAGATTTTTTTCAGCTCATAAGGGACAACAGTAAATATACGCCAAAAAATACGGGATTTAAATTTTTTCCTGGGACAAAAAATAATAATAATTAGACAAATAATTATTTTTTGACATTTTCTTTAATCGCTCGATTTACGGGGCAGCGCTTGTCCCGGCGCGGGCGGGACGTCTTTAATAATACCTAAAATACGGGACGTCCCGGGAAATACGGGACGTCTGGCAACCCTAGCTATGACAGAACATTTGACAAAACAAAATCTTCTGAATACAAAAAAAGTTACGCCATCTTGGTTTTCACCATACGTCAAATGTCAGCCATCTTATGTTTTCACCATCCTTCAAATGTCAAAATGGCCCCAAAATCTTTAAATTGGGGCCTTCTAACTGGAGACACTTTTTACCTTAACATTCCTCGTCTATAATATGTATGTCTATGAGTGGGACTTTGTTATGTTCCGGAACCCGTAAGCCGGCCGGGGAAAATATAGAGCACTGAAAATATAATTCTGCTACAATACAAATTACAATAGAGCTGAAAATCGAACACATGAATGTCGAGTTGTCAGATTTGACATTGACATTTGATTTGACACTCGTGTGTTTGTTTTCCAGCTCTATTTCATTAGCCCGGAGTTTAAGCGTTCTGAATATTCCCCGGCCTAACGGATTCCGGAAAATATAGTCCCTGCCTAAAAAGCAAGTATTGAAGAATGACATTTCAGTATGTCCTTCTAATAACATTTCTTTTTCTTTTATTTTGACAATTCGCGCTGGATTTTCTTTTTAATTCACACGACAAATTAAATGCAACTGAAAAATGTCTCGATAGCTAAAACGATGATGCAGTCATACGGAATCAAGTTACAATTTAACAGTCTTTATAGGATCGTAAAAACTTTTTATATAAATACGTAATTTTATTTTGGCTATACATATTTTTAATGTCACCTTATCTTTAATGTTATTATGCAATTATTTTCACTTTTGAATACTTGAAACGTTTTATGTACTTATGTCCTAGTTCGTACCGAGTACCTGATACAATGTTGAATGTCGTCTTAGGCTGAGACAATATGATCCGGAATCCGGTAGACCAGGGTAAATTCAGAGCATTTTAAAAGAGAACTATGCGATACTACAGAAGAGCTGAAAATCGAACACACAAGTGTTGACTGTAGAGTCCTTGGATGTTAGACCGATCGCTACACAAAATAGTGTCCCTGAACCTCAATTCTCGTATTAAAAATAGACTTACTTTGTTTGGATTGAAAGTGAAGCGACATATGTTACCATGAACGGATTTTATGACGTTTCGACCAATCAGAGTGCGTTTCACGTTGGTTTAACTTTCATAAAAACACCGTTTGAGTGTTTAAGCGTGTCGGGACTCGATTGTTATTGTATTAATGCAGGTTTTATTTAGCAGAATTGTCCCTCTGAATTAATATGGACAAAATAAGTGAGGAGCTGCGATCGCTATTCGCTAAAATTCTACAAATTTTCAGGGACAGGCGGGCAATGCTTTAGTACGTAGCGATCGTTCTCCTTCTCTCTAACCTCCATGGTCGAGTCAATCAATGTCATATATGACAGCTCGACACTTCCATTTTCATCTCTATTATATTAGAGCAGAGTTCAGTGCTCTGAATTTACCCGGGCCCGCCAAATTCCGGGTCATATAGTCCCAGCCTTAAAAATAATCGTAGAAACTAAAATCCCAAAATAAAATGATTAAACCTCAATGAGAAATAACTACAGAATTTCAATGTCTTTCTATAACTTACAGTGAGACTTGAATGCAAGTGTTACAAAATGGGAATGATCGTGTAAAGAACTCTCTAGAAACTTCTAGATACTAAACAGTGTACAGTGTAAGAATGAAGTGTAGTGAGATGTGATCGAGACTACTTCAAGATGTGCAGCAAGGACGAGATCGGCCATATCCTGGGGAAAATCAATGTGGTAAGTTGTGTAAATCGCTATATTTGTGTCATTTTCAGCCCTTCAAATTTTAATTAGTCATCGTGTAACCTTGCCTACTTGCTGCGAAAATAGGATTGAAGTTTGAACGAGAGTATAATAACAGTAGGTGTTAATTGAACCCAACAGTCTTATGAGCAAATAAAATTCGTTTTTCGACAGTGATTTCAAAACTAAGGATGACTATGACGTACATTTGATAGAATAAATCTTCACACAGGAAAGAGGTACGCCATCTTGATTTCACCATACCTCAAATGTCAAAGTGGCCCCAAACAACCCTAAAAGTGGGGCCATTTAAGTGGAGACAGGTTTTGCCTCGACGTGTCTCGTCTATCCTACTTATATTATAAATGTGAAAGTTTATGAGGATCGATGGATGGATGAATGGATGTATGGATGGATGGATGTTTGTTACTCTTTCATGCAAAAACTACTAAACGGATTTCGATGAAATTTGGTATGAGTTTAAGCTCTGAGGGTCAATTCTGCTTAATGAAACCTGCAATTACAATCAAGCCCCGATACGCTAAAACTGTCAAACGGTATTCTCGTAAACATTAAACCCATCACGCGAAACGCGCTCTGTTTGGCCCAAACTTCACAAAATCAGTGATAACATGTCGCTTCACTTATACTTACTTCACAATTTGAAAAAGACGATTGGCTAGCCCCCTGCCTGAGATGATACCAACAAATTGTTATAACTTCTAAACTATTGCACTGAGAGTAGAGGGGTTTGTATTTTATTTTAGCAAACGTCCTCTTCTATCGTTTTAGAACAAAAAACAAACAGGTTAATGGCCTAGATTTTTCACAAAAAGCAAATAATTTAAAGAATTCACCGAAAAAAAACTTTATATTTTTTTAAATTACCTTTTTTGTTTTTCATTTCAAAGAAAATTAAAATATTTTATCTGTGAATTATTGTCCACATGTTTAGCTATCAAATGATACCTTTTTTATGCTCCTAGGACATTTACATGAGTAGTAGTGGTCGAATTAGTACGAGAGCCCGGGTCTTGGTAATGAAAAAATAAAATGGCTGCCATTTTACAAACGTGAGAGAAAAATAAAATTTGAGGGGCAATTTGTCGATAAAAAATTCCATATTTTTTACAACTAAAGGCTCCGATATAGGTGTCGGGACACGCTGTATATAATACAATCAAAATATAATGAAAGTCTACTTTAAATACGGGGATTGAGGTTCTGGATTAAAACATAGAATATGTACCTACTTTTTATCCCGAAAATTTACAGTGTTACCGTGGGATCCTGTATTTACGCAGGCAGAGTCGTGGGTAACAGCTAGATAAATACGATAGACGTATTATTATATTATAACTTGTAACACCGCTATTCAAAGATATTGAGGCATAATCTTAGTTTCTCCAAGCACCGCTAGATGGCTATGGCATTTACAACTGAGAACAGTGAATTTATTGTCAGTTCTCCCAGCCGCCACTAGATGGAGCTGTAAGGGTTCTAGATCACGCTATTGAAATACCGACAGAGATCATATAAGTAACCCTCATGATGATTGTTTTTAACCCCCGACGCAAAAAGAGGGGTGTTAGAAGTTTGACGTGTCTGTCTGTCTGTCTGTGGCATCATTGATCATAGCTCCCGAACGGATGAAGCGATTTCAATTTCGTTTCTTCTGTATTAAAGGTGACTTACATGCGAGTGTTCTTAGACATGTTTGATGAAAATCGGTTGAGCCGTTTAAAAGTTGTGGGGGGTGAAAGCGGGGAAGAAAATCCGAATTTGCAAATATACTCGAGTAAGGTCTCAAATGAAAGCGCACTGAAAGAGAATATTGATGACTTAATCGACAGTGTTCGTAGCTTCGTTTGATGAGAAAATTGGTGGTGGGAAGATCAGCCGTTTGAAGATGTTTTCTAGTTGATGAGGGGATCTGACTAAATTTCCAATGTGCGATCGATTCAAAATTTGGTACTGTGTTACTTCAACGATATTCAAAGAACATGCTAATGTAACCATGACCTGATCAGCCGTTTGAAGATGATCAGCTCTTTTCTAGTTGATGAGGGGATCTGACTAACTTTTTTATGTCCGATCGATTCGAAATTTGGTACCGTGTTACTTCAACGATATTTAAAGAACATGGTAAGGTAATCATGACCTGATTAGCCGTTTGAAGATCATCTTTTCTTTATTAGTTGATAAGGGATCTGACTATCGTCCACATGTCCTATCGATTCGAAATTTAGTACCATGTTACTTCAATGATGTTGCAAGTATGTATATGGTAAGGTAACCGTTATTTATACCTACTTTAAAAAGGATAAAATAAAAGTAAAATTAAAAATTTTAAAAACCCCCCGACGCAAAAAATAAACTCTAAAAAATAATAAATAATATTTTAAACCTATTATAATTATATTATCACATATAATATTATGTAAGTTGAAATAATTTTATTTTCCAATCGTCGTCTCGTCGGGGGACCGCTATGTGAAAAAATACGTGTAGTTCTAGTCGCAGAATGAACAAAAGAATTTACTCCGAAAAAAATTTGCTCATACCTACTTAAATGTAATTCGTAATAATTAATTAGCTGTTGTTGTAAAAAAACTTTATAACTTTAGCGGTCCCCCGACGAGGCGACGATTGGAAAATAAAATTATTTCAACTTACATAATATTATATGTGATAATATAATTATAATAGGTTTAAAATATTATTTATTATTTTTTAGAGTTTATTTTTTGCGTCGGGGGGTTTTTGTATCAAGTGCTTCCAGGTGCTTCCACTATTGCTGGGACATCTACTAGGACGCTAGAGTTAGGACACCAGAATAGATGCTTCCACTATTAATGGGACATCAGTCGTACACCGATAAGAGAACCAAAACTGGGAAGAGTGACACACACACCCGGACATAAGCTGATCGATCATCGGAGCTGCATTAGTGCAGGGGGAGGACGAGAAGGAACACGCCGTAGAATACGCGAGTCGACCTTTGATGAGAGCTGCCTCATTAACTGTTCATGCATGCTGACCACGAAGAAGACCACCTAAGAACAAACAGAATCCTGCCTCACTTGTTGGGACAACTTCGTAGGCAGAGGGGGAAGTCTCCCCCTCTGCCTACGAAGTTGTCGTTGTAACACCCCTATTCAAAGATATTGACGCACATGGGCGTAGCCAGGTTTTAGTTTCGGGGGGGGGTTCAAGAAAATAAAACGACTATGTACAAGTATAATAAATAACCAGGGCCGTCTTTAACTTATTAGAGGCCCTGGGCATATTAGATTTTTTTTTTTCGTTTTTACCTGCTTTAAACCTTGAGAGACTGTGTAATTCGAAAAAATAGAAATAGGTATATATATAGTCTAAAACTAAACGTCAGTACTAACTTTTATAATACGTTTTTTAAGCCAAAAACGAGCGAGCGAAGCGAGCGAGCAAATTTTTTTTTTCATATTTTATAGGTTCAAACGTTCAAATCGGTTCAAATGTTTAACTAAAATATTAACACTGAATAACGGCAAACTTCTATATACCATAAAATCAACCGGCTAAAACAGAACATCGGTAATAAATAATATAATGCCCTTTATGTTAACCTAAACACTTGTGAGCGAAGCGAGCGAACAAAATTGTTTTTCCATTCTATAGGTTAAAATCTATTCAATCGTTAAACTTAAACACTGAATAATGGTGAACGAAAAAATATCATAAAATGAACTGGCTAAAACAGAACATCGCTTATAATATAATATGTTCCTTATGTTAAACGCGAGCGAGCGAAGCGAGCGAGCAAAATTTTTTTCCTATTTAATAGGTTAAATCTGTTTTCACTTCAAATTTTAAACCCTAAATAAATTTACACCTCAATTTTCACTTCAAATTTTAAACCCCTAATTTTAAACCCTAAAACCCTCACAGGGTTTTAGGGTTTAAAATTTGAAGTGAAAATAGGATAATTTTATAATTTAAATTAAAGTAAAATTAGTGTCATTTCTGATGTTGCAAAATACATGACAAATAACTTATTATGTTAGGTTTGGCATATACCTAATACGTATTTCACACTTTTTTCGTAGTACATAATCACAAAATTTTGTGATCAGTGACGTGCCTAAAATATTGTGTCGCATGCTATACGTTCGAGAATTTGATGGCACGCGTGCCATAGGTTCGCTAACCCTGTTTTAGGCTATTGATTTTATTGTTTTTTTAAAGTACAACATTCTTTCAGAGCTTTAAAAGTATAAAAGATTTTAACAGGTTAAAGCGTAAAAACATTCGCTCGCTTTCTCAATTTGAACGCATTTAACATAAACACATACATATAGATAAAGTTAGCATTAAGGTTCTGTTTTAGGCTGTTGATTTTTTTTTCTAAAATAACTTTAAAAAATCTACTTTCAGAAAGGGTTATTGGGGCGGCAAAATATTTTAATTGTCCTCGGGCGCAAAATTTCTAAATATGCCTCTGTATATGGGTTATCCACATGGACCGGCCGGCCCATTTCGGGGGGGGTTTGAACCCCCTAAACCCCCCCCCTGGCTACGCCCATGTTGACGCATAATCTTAGTTTCTCCAAGCACCGCTAGATGGCTATAGCATTTACAACTGAGAACAGTGAATTTATTGTCAGTTCTCCCAGCCGCCACTAGATGGAGCTGTAAGGGTTCTAGATCACGCTATTGAAATACCGACAGAGATCATATAAGTAACCCTCATGATGATTGTTTTGTATCAATCATTCATTCGATTACCTATCATCGCTAATCGCTATTGTATGCGCTTTTACGATTCCCACGCTACCTAAGTAGTTGCTTCCACCATTGCTGGGACAGCTTCTTGTACGCTAAGGAATAAAATATAGCGAACCTATAAGCCGGTGGCATACTGATTGCTTCCTCACGGGACAATCTGTTGAAAACCGAAATATAGGGGCGTAAGCGCTGCTCTAAAGTTGTACCTTGAACCAAAATATACGCCTCCGTTGTAAAGTCGCTGTTTGACTCTATCACCCCGCGCAAACCCCCCGTTACAAACTTAAATTTCTAATCATTTAAAGAAAATCATCATCATGATTTTCACTAGTCTACCCTCACCTTTGCAGCATGTTTTCATCATTCGCCATAAATTTACTCAGTGGCGTAGCGTAGTAGGGGCGGGGGGGGGGGGGGGGGGAAGCCCGCCCCGGGCGGCACTTTTAATAGGGCGGCAAAACCTAAGTAAGGGGGCGGCAAAATCCAAGTAAGAGAGCGGCGAAACTCAAGTAATGGGGCGGCAAAATTGACGTCCGCCACGGGCGGCAGACACCCACGCTACGCCACTGAATTTACTGTCGATTTTAGAGGTTGCCCGTCCCTAGGGCCTATATATTTTATATCATCAATGCCTCTTATTAATTTTCCACGCTGCTGTGTCCAATATCATTCATCGTTCATCAGTGGGCAAGTGATTGATCTGAACCGATGTGGTCCGAAGGTATTGCCTCCGTTCAGACTTCAGATGCGGTCGATCGTGTTCTCATTCACACATTCGTTCATCCGTTCAATGCCGGCCTAAATGGTTAGGCTATGATCTAATTGTTTTGTTCTACGTTCACGCTTAATATCTAAAAGTGCTTTCGGTTCTGAAGTTTTGAGGGTAACCTCGGTTGATATTGCACCTTTTTAACCGACTTCCAAAAAGGAGGCGGTTACATATTCGGCCGTATATATTAATTATTTGTATGTCCAACAATTACTCCGCCGTTTCGGACCGATTTTCAAAATTATTGTTTTTAATTTCAAAACGACAAAACATTTTTTTTACTATATATAATATTATATTATATGTAGTTGTTTTAGGAATCCTTTGCAACTTTGTTAAACGTTTCATTGTTGATTTTAAGTTCAAAACAATCCGGTGGCAGCAAGGAGTATTTGTAAGTAAAACCGTTTAATTATATAAATGACTAGCGACCCGCCCCAGCTTCGCACGGGTACAATACTGATACTAATACTACAGAATATCTTTAAACCTCTAAGAAAACGGGCGAAATCTAGTCAAAACAAACAGAAACAAATTAATATAGGTACCTACTAAAACTCAATGAAATAAGTAGGTGGGTATACTTTTATCGTATGAAATACAGTTCGCGCAACGGTTTATGAGCGCTCAGTGAAAGTGGAGGGGATCGATCGCGCATGTGACCAATAGCAAAGAATATATATTACTAACGTACCAATAGCGTGTCGGCAGCCACGTTCGGCATGCGTTCGGCGCATCCATAATCATAATCATAATCATTTATTGCAAGAATGTCATATTTATAAAGGTGTTACAATTAATTACATATTCTAGATTCTAACATTCTACCATTACAATGGCATGCAAAATATAATAGTGGGTTGTATATTTTATACTGATTATTTTAATACTATATAATTTATTATTATTGTCAAATTATTATTAATAAAAAATTACAATTTATATTTTTTGGTATTTTATGTCAAAGTAATAATTATTTAGTATTTTATATAGGTATATAGATTAGTTTTGTGATGCAATAAATTCTTTTAATGTATAAAAACACTTATCAGACAACCATTTTGATATTTGCTTTTTAAATTTATTAAGATTTAAATTTTTGAAATGATCTGGTAATTTATTATAAATAACAATAGCATTAAAATATACATTTCTTTTATAGAGGTTATAGTGACACTGTGGTATATACAGTTTATGTTTGTACCTAGATGTGGCACTTCTATTGATAATATCTGCATTATTTAAAAAATAATTCGAATGCTGCTTCACAAAAACACAAATCTCTCGTATATACAAACATACTAACGGCAAAATATTAAGCTTCTGAAATAACGTTTTACAGCTATCTAACGGCAAAGCTCCACAAATGGCTCTTACACATTTCTTTTATACTTTAAAGGCCTTATCAATTTCTACGGAGTCCCCCCACATACCTCCCCGCCCGAGCCCGCTACCGCCAAACACACCCAAAAACTGACTTCTGCGCATACCCCCTCTACTTTTGTCGAAACATCTTAATTCGTTGCGCGACCTATACCATAGATCTAAACTCCCCCCGCACGCGCACCCCCGCCTTGGTGACGCCCACTTCGCAACGGGCCGTGCAGCAGAAATCGTAATATTTTAATTTCGCCATAACTTCAAAACCACACGTCCAATTTGAATCATTCAAAGACCAAATATTATCTACATAAACTGTACTTAGTGATGAAATAATTTATTTTGATAAGGATTAATAGCATGAGTAAAATAAACGCGTTTAAATGTAGTCCAAAAAAAATTCAAGATTTCTAAATAAAAAAATGGTTGTTGTGCCTCACTCGACATAGATAGGTATAGTGTGTCGCGGACTTTTTTGTAGATATTTATAAGATCTACAATTAATTAGAACATTTTATGGTTATTTTATAGTTTAGGCAGCGTACGCAAAATAAGTAACTTTTCTGGTTGATTTTTTACACCTTGTGTCCGAAAAACCCAAATATTTTACGGAACCCTTTTTTTACCAAAATAAAATATAGCCTATGTTACTCGTGGATAATGTAGCTTTCGAATGGTGAAAGAATTTTTGAAATCGGTCCATTACTTTTTGAGCCTATTCATTACAAACAAACAAACAAATAAACAAACAAACAAACATACAAACAAAGTTTTCCTCTTTATAATATTAGTATAGATTTTAAATATAAAATTAGTAACAATTTAAGTGGTTTAAAGCACATAACAAATTATTATACCTTTACCGATTTGGCGAAATTGTTCGTAACACACAATAATTGCACGAAATAATAAATAAAAATATTAATTAAGCATAATAATAATATAATAATACTGTTACCTTAACCCATATAGCGAAGAGGTTTCATTGTCAATTTTAATTATTAATTTGATTGATGTAATAATTAAACGGACCCATTGACCTTATATTACAAATCTGTTATCAAATTTAATTATGTCAAAGAATATATATATTACTAACGTAAAGAACCGTCACTCTACCGATTTACACGACTCACCGCTCGCAGCTGTGTGTGCGTGTCTGGGCGAATGCGGGGGCGGGTGGGGAGTAACTTTTTCCCAGCCTGGACTATGGTTCACGGGGCTGGCAGTTTCGCCGACGCGACAGTGTAATTTCATAAGAAAGAATTGTCCGACGCGACGTTTATAAAAAATATTTGTTTCTTATTTCCCTTGTGAAGTAGTCATGCAATAATTTGATTTTATCGATATTTTAACGAAATATGCTTGGGTTGGGTAAAGTTTGTAGGAGGTTAACCTCGAACGTATATCAAATTTTTATTAAAACCCGTTCAATAGTTATTGCGATAAAGAAAAACAAACGTGCCATTTGCCCGTTTAAGATTCATCCGTCCATCCATACATCCTCATAAACTTTCATATTTATAATAGTAGTAAAATATTAGTAAGGATTTCCGCATAAAATTTTAGATTAAATATTACATGTAGTACTTAATCGCATTTAAATCAGTCGATACCTATCGATATTGTGCGACGATCTTAGTTGTGTTACAACACTTATTGAGTGGTAATAAAAATTTAAAATTGCATTGATATAATTCAAATAGTCTTTATACTACTTAAGAATTAAGTACAAATTAAACCCAATGGCTAAGGACACAAGGTATATTTTTCCAATTTATGGGCCCAATGGCTGAGTACATTTTTGATTTAAAAAATATGGCAATAAGACGTTTGCATGGACGTTTGCATGCAAATATCAGTATTGTTCAAAAGTTCAAAGCGCACGCACCGTGTACCTAAAATATTAGAAATTTCCTGATCGGTATTAAAATGAGTGGGGTTAATAATTGTAGTTGTATATGGTCGCCGGCCGTATTAACCAAGAAAAAAATTGTGACAAAAGTTCCTTCCGCTTAACCTACCTCGATAATTAATACTTATTTTTTCTAAACTAACCCTTTTTTTTGTCACACGCAGTAGGTACAATAAATAACTGAAACGTGGATTAAAGAAGGTAGGTATGATTTCCCTTTCCATATTAAGTATCTAGCTGCTGCCCGCGGCTTCGCCCGCGTAATAATATTATATTTACGCAGACGTAAAAAAATATTTTAAATTAATTCGATGTCAACCCTAGGCTTAAGTCAACGTATCTGACATTTGTCGGTGCTCGAACTGTCATTTGTAGAGAGTGTCGCCCCTGTGATTATGTGTTGATGTGGTTGGTTCGTTTGCGCGTCTCTTGTGATGTTTTAATGCATTTAGATATTTGATTGACTGTCTGTATATCTATGGGCAATTCTCATCCGTAAAATGTTCAAAATGTCGTACTATCGATTTGGCGCCATTCATTTATTACGTAAAACTATTTTTGCTAGTTTTTGACCCCCTCCCTCCTTATTGTAAGAAAAATAAGAATAGACCGACCCTGTTTAATATTTATTACGTAAGAATCTAAAAAAAAATATTAAATGGTTCGGATTGTTAAAACTGTTTATTTTTCAAAGTAAGAATTTTTAGAAATCTTTATTTTATTATTTAGTAGTTTCGGCTGTGCGTTGATAGATGAGTCAGTCAGGTTTGCCTTTTATATATTTTAGATTTGAAGCTGTTTTCAAAACGACCTTTAAAAATATTTGATCGATGGAATTGATGGAAAACATTATATCGTTTTATCAAGTAATCGATGAATTTCGACAGGTTTATGTGCCCTATGACTAATGGCAATAAAATGAAGGTTATTTTGTAAATTATTATTTATTACTTATACATACAAACATGTATTAAAAAGGTGTGATGTTGTAATTTCGTATTCATGATAATAACCAATTATAATTACTTAGATGTTATATGCGAAATGATGATGCCGTTACGTACCAAATCAGCTGGAAATGTCACCTTTTGATAGGGTGTGCTGAACAATAGTACCTTCCATCTGGGAGACCGAACTTTCCTGGGAGTTTATAATATACTTGCTTTTTCCCGCGGCTCCGCCCGCGTAAAGAACACTAAAGAAGTATCCCACGGGAACACTGTACTATTTCGGGATAAAAAGTAGCCTATATGTTAATGTGTTTCATATTATGTTTCGTATATTTTGACAGTTTTCAATAGAAATGCGCAAAACGGCGCACTTAATATGAATTGCATATGATTCATCTAATATTCACCTAAAGTGGTCTTTTTAGAGCCCAGAGCTTAAACTACCATCTAACAAAATTTTGTCAAAATTCGTTCTGTAGTTTTTGCGTGAAAGAGTAACAAATATCTATCCATCCGTCTATCCTCGCAAACTATCACATTTATCATAGTACAGAAAAAAGGATTGCAATCATTATTATAGGTATTAAAATAAAAAATAAAAAGCTTTCTAGTAGCCTGTATTCAAAAGTATGCTGTTTTTTTACCCGACTATGACGACGCCAAAAGGAAAGGTCATTTTCATCATTTTGGCAGTATATGTATTGTATGTGTGCATGTATGTTCCATCGTGGCGCTTAAACTACTGATCCAATTTTAATCAATAAGGTATCAATAGATTCCTCTTTAAAATAATTTAAATTTATGTAGTCGTGTTAAAAGGTTTTTTTTAAATAGCTATTTTTTGCGTGTTAAAATTCAGAAAGAACATGTTCTTTGTGGATCTGTTAATACTAGGTTACATTTTTTGTATGTACCTATCTCTCGTTTTAAGTAATATTATAAAAAAAAAATCCATCTCACCTTCTCAGCCTACAAAACACTACAGCTAAATTCTTAAAATCGCTTCCCACGCTTTATTTTGATAGCGCAATTACTAGTTGAAAGGGTTAACCCTTTCAATTCAATTGTCGTCATTTAACGACCAATTATTAGTAAACCTTCCCTTTCAAAGTTCGATTAAAGTATTTAAACTGGCGCGTGTCAGCTGGTACTTAATATTTGCGCCATTAAAAAAAAAACTTGTACCTTCGCTTTTGAAGTTTCATAAGTACCTACTGGCAATTAAAAAAAAACTTTTGAAGTTTCATTAAAAGCGTTCGACGTTCGTAGTGACGTGACACGTGTTCGATATTCAAACATCCGGAAGCGGCGGACCGGATCTATCTTACATAACATGACCCCAATTATTGTAATTGACGGTGTTGTGTTATATTGGGTGTGCTTCCTCGTTCTTAGGGTAACGAGTAAAGACGGATGTCGTACTCGTACACGTACGGAATATTTTCTTGTAATAATAATAAGTAATAACTCCCCACACAGATATCGGTGACGGTGGCCGATTTCATTGAAACCAGACCAGTTACGCAGGAGTAATTTTATAGTGCCCAAGTGTATGCGCAGTACACAAGAGCACTCTCTCTTCCTTTACTCTCATAATCCAGTGGGACGGATAACCGATACGACTGACGTGAGATGAGGCGCAAGTCCGACTTTTTACATGCCCATCCGACGTATGCATCATCTTTCTTGTCAGATAATCAGGTGATCAGCCTGCATTGTCCTAACCAAACTTGGAAACATTTTTGTTGTTCCAATGCGGGAATGGAACCCATGACCTCCGAGTCGAGAGCCAATGCTCTAACCACTAGACCACGGAGGCTGTTATTATTTTCTTATATAAAAACATGGTTAACATTACTGACTTGTTTACGACTAACGATATTAAAAATGATTTTGGTATATCATAAGTCATAAGTCATCTACACTAATATTATAAAGAGGAAAACTTTGTTTGTATGTTTGTTTGTTTGTTTGGTTGTAATGAATAGGCTCAAAAAGTACTGGACCGATTTCAAAAATTCTTTCACCATTCGAAAGCTACATTATCCACGAGTAACATAGGCTAAATTTTATTTTGGAAAAAATAGGGTTCCGTAAGATATTTGGGGTTTTCGGACACAAGGTGTAAAAAATCAACCAGAAAAGTTACTTATTTTGCGTACGCTGCCTAAACTATAAAAGATAGAACCATAAAATGTTCTAATTAATTGTAGATCTATAAATATCTACAAAAAAGTGAGGCACAACAACAATTTTTTTATTTAGAAATCTCGATTTTTTTTTGGACTACATTTAAACGCGTTTATTTTACTCATGCTATTAATCCTTATCAAAATAAATTATTTTATCACTAAGTACAGTTGGACATTTGGTTTTGAAGTTATGGCGAAATTAAAATATTACGATTTCTGCTCCACGGCCCGTTGCGAAGTAAGCGTCACCAAGGCGGGGGTGTGCGTGCGGGAGGGGGTTTAGATCTATGAGGTAGCCGCAGTATTAGTATCAGTATTGTACCCATAGATTATACAGATATATACATTGTACCCGTGCGAAGCCGGGGCGGATCGCTAGTAACTAATAAACTCATAATGTTAGGTATGGTTAGTTACTTAATTACTTTACTAGGCTTCTGTAGGCAAAATACGGATAATCCGTGTTTGCTGGTAATTGTTATCCGACTACGACGAAGAAGGAATGGTAATGATTTTGGCGGTCTATGTATGTACTATGTATGTATGTTTGTTCCATCGTAAAGCCTAAACCATACATTACATTCACTAATACAATCTGAACTGCAATCTCGTACATATTAATTTCAAGAAAGCTAACAAACCTAAGTCTGTTGGAAACGTACTTTGTTTACAATGCAATGTAGGGCGCGCTGGAAGTTATCCAATATCGAGTGTCGACAAGATGTAGACAGGCGGCGCGGGCGCAGCAGCACAGGTGCTCGATACAGAGGCTGGGATAAGTGGGATCGCTTATCCTACGTAATATAACGCTTATAGAATTGTCCTACATGATGCCTACCACCGGTTCGGAAACTAGCCCGGCGAGAAGAACCGGCGTAAGAAACTCGCACGGGGCCACCTTTTAGCAAAAAGATGGGAAAATTGTTCTTTTCAAAAAATATTTTTACAATGTTTTAACTTAATCTATATAACATTAGTCATAAGTACATAAAACATACTTAAGTACATAAAAGCAGCCTCGCATGGGGCCATCTTATTCCCAAGGTGTGCAATCGTTAATGAAATCACTGACTGTATAATAACCTTTAGCACACAAACGTTCTTTAACTACTTTTTTAAATTTATTAATAGACAGACTTTGAACGTTTTCTGGGATTCTATTGTATAGGCGTATAAATACCTTTAAAAGATTGACTAACTTTACTTAGTCTGATCACCGGAATGTCTAATTCTAATTAAACGTCTGTATAGAGAAACCAAGCGTGCGATTATTTTTCTACCTGCTGTGACGTCACAAGAGCGATTTAGCGACGATAACTCCCCGTCCCCAAGTAAACGATTCATAGGTCGTCGCCGCGCGCTGTCCCGTCGCGTTTTTTAGTTTCTGTTTAACGTTTTGCACCGAGAATATTCGAGAGGAAATGGCGCTGAAGTGAAGGAAGTAATTTTTACTCCTCTTTTACACGCGAAGTTACATGCGAAGTATACACTTGCGTGGTCTAGTCAATATAATTATGTCTGTGGCTGCGACTATATGCTCCGGAACTCCGGAACGCCGATGAAAGTTCACAGCACTAAAAATAGAACTCTGCGCCAATAAAATAGAGTCGAAAATGGAAGTTTCGAGTGTCGAGCTGTCATATAATATATATGTCATTGACATTTGTCTCGACACTCGTGTTCGATTTTAATCTTTATTGTATTAGCGCAGAGTTCTATTTTTAATGCTCTGAATTTTCTTCTTCCGTTCGGATTCCGGACAAAAT
Source organism: Glaucopsyche alexis (assembly GCA_905404095.1). Taxonomy (NCBI): domain Eukaryota; kingdom Metazoa; phylum Arthropoda; class Insecta; order Lepidoptera; family Lycaenidae; genus Glaucopsyche; species Glaucopsyche alexis. Next base: position 4,202,013 of record FR990060.1, read on the forward strand.
AATTCCAGCCTAAGAATCTTCGCAGTTTTCTAGTCTTAATTTGTGCAATAAAATCATTACATAGGTTGAGCTCGTAAGATATAAAGATTGCCTCTTGCCTCATGTTCACGGTTTACACATATCGCTTCTAATTAGACCGTATAGTTTATTTGAATTGTTAATGAATATATTTTGTAATATTTGCATTGTGCAAGTCGAATTTAGATGTTAATTTTATCGATATCGATATGTAGGTGTAGGTCGTCTCTTAACCCGCCTTTTCGATGCGATAGTAAAATATGTCGATTACTTTTGCGTTCACGGGGTCTTCCGTTTTGAATTTTCGCTTAATTTTCTACACTAGCAACACCAGCGTTTTCTCTTTGGATAAAATCACTTTTTCGTTTAATTACGTTTAAATAATTACATAATTATTGATGCATATGATTTTGTTTTCACTATAAAAGTGTAAATTTTGCGGTAAATTGTGTATTAATAATTTTATAGTATAATTATGATGGTGCAGATAATAATCGTTTAGAAATAATTTAATTACAAAATAAATTTACATTTTTAATTATCACAGTTCAAGTACCTAGATGTAAACAACATTTAAAATATCATGTTAACTAACTTAAAATTTTATATATTATGTAGTGCCGTTGTAAATAGATATCATCCTACTAAAATATGTGAAAGTTTGTGAGGATGGATGGATGGATGTTTGTTACTCTTTCACACAAAAACTACTGAACGGATTTCGATAAAATTTGGTTTGGTAGTATTTTAGGCTCTGGATTAAAACACAGGCTACATTTTATTCCAAAAAAGTTTAGTGTTCCCGAGGGGTACTATATTTACGCGGGCGGAGCCGCGGGCAACTGCTAGTTTTTTCATAAATTATGATGTAAACATCAAAAGACAATAGTCAAGATATAGTTTATATTTTGATTATTATGGTTTTGAGAGAATTGTATGAAAATTATAACAGATCCCATACAATTGACATTCGATAGCGTTACGAATACATAGTTGTTAATTGTTCCTGCTTGTGTTACAGAATGAAGAAAAGGAGCAGCCCTTTTTTTATTTGCCTAGGGGCCTAGCAAGAACATTTGACAGCGGCGTAAACATAACGTTATCGGATGTTTGTATGGGCGCTGTCATGATTTTGACAGATTTTCATACAATAGGGAATATGCATAAAACATAAAAATAACTTAAAACATAATAATATTCAAATTCAAATTCTTTATTCACACACACACACACAAAAATATATACAAACAATAATAATACATAATTAAATAATATATCACGTCGATCTAATCCCGTGCTAAGTAGAACTTGTGTTACGGGTATCAGACAACGGATATAATTATATTTTATACAATACACGCATAATTAATTTATACTAATAACAATATAGATACAAAATAGTAATATTATACATAACTATATTAATATATACACCACGACTATCTAGTCCCGTGCTAAGTTTAACTTGTGTTACGAGTACCAGATATATCGGGTATATATTTTATATTATAACTACTACTATACATATACTATTCTAAAACTATAATCTACACTCACACTCACTAACACACATGTTTATCACGTAAAGTCGGCGACGTGATGCGCGCTTCATTAGGGAGCCTCCCCCTAAACCTTCGGTAGACCACGTCCGTCGGCCAGAATTCCTCCACCTCAAAGGTCGGTAGAAGATGCGTTGGTATTCTCACCACAAAGGAACTAAAGTTAACCTTGTGGCGAGACTCCAAGCGTTCGACCCTTAAGGTGAAAAACGTCTTCTTCCGGATGTAGTCCACTACGTCCTCTAAATATGATACTAATATGATACTAGACTGAAAAATAAAGACAATGACGAGAACATTTTCAATATCTGTTGATAAATGATCAATATATGAGAGTATTTTTGATCTATCTCTTTCTAGCAAAACGAAATTTAGTATGAACTTTCTATGAAAGTCGTGTCCGACCGACTCCAATCTCCGATCCGACCTCTCTGTCTAATAGACTAATTTAAACGTTCATATCTTTGTTATTTTTAATGATATCCAAAAACTGATTTTACCATACGGTTTATCAAACAATATAGATCTATATTAAAAAAAAAAATACGTGCATATTCCCTATTGTCATTTTATAGCGTTACGTTTACGCCGCTGTCAAGTGTTCCTGCTAGGCCCCCTGGTCATGGCTTAGTTTTCGCTTTGATGTGGTGCCAAATCGGATCCTGATGGCATGGCTCCAATACTATACAAGTTTCCCAACGTCTGGTGTAAAGGTGCCGACTGCCGCCATGCATTATTCAGGTGGTGTCTGATAAAATGTAATGCCGGCCAACCGGACTCATACACTACTTACGGTTCCGTTTCGATATATCTACATGTGTTGTATATGAGGTACTAGCTTTTGCCCGCAAGCCGCAGCACCGCCCGTGTAAATACAGTATCCCACGGTAACACTATACTTTTACAGGATAAAAAGTAGCCTATGTGTTAATCCAGACCTTAAACTACTATCATATCTTTCATCTTTTCCGTAGTTTTGCTGGAAAAAGTAACAAACATCCATCACTACATCCATCCTCACGAACTTTTACGACCGCGACTGTATGAAAGTTTTGACAGCGCCCATACAGTTGACATTTGTTAGGTTACGAATACGTAGTTGTCAATTGTGCTGCTATGCTGCTGTGAATTCTGCAAAATAAATTATGTGACATGTTTGGTAAAATCAATTACGGATACTTCGGGCATAATATGATGTACTGCATAAGCAAAGACGTTTAAGGCCGTGTGGACCCAATTTTACATGAGTTTGAATAGATAATAAACAAACAAATAGTAACTTTAAAAAGCCAAAAAAAATACACATTGTTGTTTACTTAATGTTCTTTTACAATTTGTGGTTCGAAACATAATATTGAAAACTTCACTCGATCAAAAATAATTCCGAAGAGGAGGCTAAATTTGAATATTTTTCTTTTTGTTCATGAAGTTCATGATAGTTTTACTTTCAAAAATCATATCTACGAAAAGCTAATAACTTAAAGAAGAATAATTTGTGGTTACATTTTGCATGTTGGTTTAATTATTTTAACATTAAATAATTATTGAAATGCAGCGTGCGTAAGCCGCTTGAGTCGCCCCACAGTCGCCCGCTAGGCCATAGATTATACAGATATATACTAGTATAGATGCGCAACTCTAAAATTGAAACTGAGTCTTGCAAAAGTTTCGGAATGTCGTTTTTAGATGGCGTTGTACCGTTTTAGTTACTATTAAACCTGCTAGATGGAAGTAGTACCGTCTGATAATTTTTATTGAACTGAATTATGGACAGAAATTAAGTTTAATCGAAAGTCGTAGACACAACAACGACCAAGTTTCTCTTTAATAGTGGAATATGGTTACTGCATAGTAAAATGTTCGCGAGCCCTTATACATACGCCTTGTGTTAGCGCTAGCGCGATGTAGAAGTCGCTTAGTGGCATCTGTTGTGACTATCCGAAAACTTTCAAACTGTTAGTACCGGAGAGTCATTTTTAGATGTCTCTGTTCTCTGTTAATTTGTGCATGTATGAGAGTTTCACCCCCCTGCGCTAGGCGTTGACGAGGACAGACCTATGTCAGTTTTGCTAGCGCACGGCTTACCCGCGTATTTATCGAACAATTCTTTCGTTTCTAACGCAGTGTAGGAAAGTCAGTTTGTTGTGTTTTATTTTTATTTTTGAACTAAATTATACATATCATACACAATAACATGTTATATTTTATCGTCGCCGCGTCATTGCTTTTGCCAGATGAGACGACCTCTGTGGCTCAGTGATTGAGCGTGTTGGTGCTCAAGCCGGGGGTCGCGGGTTTGAATCCCGCCGAAGGAACAAAAAGTTTCCTGTGTTCCCGGGTCATGGATATGTATAATACAATAAAAATCTAAAGGAAAGTCAGTTTGTTTTGTATTTTTTTTTTGTTTCTTTTTATTTTTGAACTAATTCTATACAGATAAATAAAATTGAAGTGTCTGTATGTAACTTCAAATTAACAGCTTTTCATATAAGGAATCTAAAGGTATATTCGGTACTTATAATAAAATACCCATTTTTAAAATTTTTGTCTGTCCGTCTGTCTGTCTGTCTGTTTGTTCCGGCTAATCTCTGAAACGGCTGGACCGATTTTCACGGGACTTTCACTAGCAGATAGCTGATATTATAAGGTCTAACATAGGCTACTTTTATTTTAGGGTTCCGTTTAAAAAAATAGGGTTCCGCTTTCGTTAGATCTGCGCAAACGAAGTTGCGGGCATCAGCTAGTTATAAATATAACCATACACAATAACATGTCACATTTTATCGTCGCCGCGTCGTTTCTTTTGCCAGATGAGACGACCTCTGTGGCTCAGTGATTGAGCGTGTTAGTGCTCAAGCCAGGGGTCGCGGGTTTGAATCCCGTCGAAGGAACAAAAAGTTTACTGTGTTCCCGGGTCATGGACATATCTATACAGATAAATAAAATTGAAGTGTCTGTTTGTAACTTCAAATTAACAGCTTTTCACAAAATGAATCTGAAAGTACATTCGGTACTTACATCTATACATCTATACAGATAAATAAAATTGAAGTGTCTGTTTGTAACTTCAAATTAACAGCTTTTCACAAAATGAATCTGAAAGTACATTCGGTACTTACAATAAAATATATATATTTTTAATTTTTGTCTGTCCGTCTGTCTGTCTGTCGGTCTGTCTGTCTGTTTGTTCCGGCTAATCTCTGAAACGATTGGACCGATTTTCACGGGACTTTCACTAGCAAATAGCTGATGTTATAAGGTCTAACATAGGCTACTTTTATTTTAGGGTTCCGTTTAAAAAAATAGAGTTCCGCTTTCGTTAGTTCTGCGCAAACGAAGTTGCGGGCATCAGCTATAATACAATAACAATCTATAGGAAAGTTTGTTTTGAATTTTTTTATGCTTCTTTTTATTTTTGAACTAAATCTATATACAGATAAATAAAAATGAAGTGTCTGTTTGTAACTTCCAATTAACAGCTTTTCACATAATGCATCTGAAAGTATATTCGGTACTTACAATAAAATACCAATTTTTAAAAATGTCTGTCCGTCTGTCTGTCTGTCTGTCGGTCTGTCTGTCTGTTTGTTCCGGCTATTCTCTGAAACGGCTGGACCGATTTTCGCGGGCCTTTCACTGGCAGATAGCTGATGTCATAAGGTCTAATATAGGCTACTTTTATTTTAGCGTTCCGTTTAAAAAATAGGGTTCCGCTTCCGTCAGTTAGGCGCAAACGAAGTTGCGGGCATCGGCTAGTTATACATATATACACAATACACAATAACATTATCGTCGCCACGTCGCGCGTCGTTGCTTTTGCCAGATGAGACGACCTCTGTGGCTCAGTGGTTGAGCGTGTTAGTGCTCAAGCCGGGGGTCGCGGGTTCGAATCCCGCTGAAGGAACAAAAAAAATTCTTTGTTCCTGGGTCATGAATGCGTATTAAATATGTGTATAATACAATAAAAATCTTAAATATGTGTATAATATAAAAATTATTAAATATACATATTTCTGTTGTCTGGTACCCGTAACACAAGTTCTTCGAGAACTTACCACGGGGTCAGATTGACTTGGTGTGAAGCGTCCATAGATATATTATTGTGTTGTGTATTATGAGAAAAAAGTAGCTGATGCGTGGAGTAGCCTTAGTACATTATTGAATAAGCCAGTACTTAAACAGTTTTTATGAATTTGTAACATCTACCATCTTCTTTGCCGTACTTTTCGTTTCTTTTTATTTCGATTTCTGTTTTTACAATAATAATAATAAGTAACTTCCCACGTCGATTTCGGTGACGGTGGCTGGTTTTATTGTAGCCTAGCCAGTTATACAGGCGTATTTTTATAGTGCCCAAGTGTGTGCGCAGTACACAAAGGCACTCTTTTTTTTTTACTCTCGTAATCCAGTGGGACGGATAACCGACACGACTGACGAGAGACGAGGCGCAGGTCCAACTTTTTACCTGCCCATCCGACGCATGGATCATCTTTCTTGCCAGACAATCAGGTGATCAGCCTGCATTGTCCTAACCAAACTTGGAAACAATATTTTTTGTTGTTCCAGTGCGGGAATCGAAATTAGAACCTACGACCTCCGAGTCGAGAGCCAAGCTCTAACCACTAGACCACGGAGGCTGTTCTATTTACAATAAAATATAAGGATACGTGCTCAATATCCGTCATGCTTGCCTTTGCAGAACACACCAAGTCACTCGCAAGTAGGGGTTGCAATCCGGATACTTCGAAATTCGAAACATTTGAAAAATCTGGATTTTTCGATTTTTTCGAAACTTGGTTACTACTATGAAAAATTACATATTTTAATTGTAATTAGTATGTACTCTAGACGTACAATATTTGAATAAGGGATATAATTAATCGAGTGAACAAAAAATAAGTTGGTGACTGCACGTGAGCATACTGTATTGCTGAATTTGGCAGCGAATTAATATGTTGGCTACTAAATTACCAAACTGGTGAAATCACTCAAGTGACAAATACAAAAATCGGCAGATAAAAAGTAGCGAAATTTAATCCAATTAGCACCGATGAGTTGGTGACCATTATACCATGTAAGTAGCTAATAAAGATTTGATTGATAAATTAATAGCTGCTAAAAATTCAATTTGCAAGCTACGGAAAATCCCAGTTTTGGATACTATTGGAGGTTTTTTTTTCTTTGGTATGGGTATCGTTTTCAAGGTTTTTGGGGGTGCAGAATAATATGAAAATAAAATCCGTTTTAAAATTCCAAAATGGCGTATATTTTTTTTTATTAAAAATGGATGTCTTTTTCCATGTTTCATATGCTGATTATAAAATTGTCTTCCAATTTCATTTTCCAAAATGGAGACTATCCAATCTTCGTAAAATTAACATGTAGTTTGTAGAGGTGCCAGCTATGTAAGGTATAGAAACTTTTCGAAATTCAGCATTTTCGAATTTCTTTTTTTGGCATTCATGAAAAAAATATGCGATTTCCGGGTTAAGGGGGAGGAAATTTTTATTATTTTTCCAGTAATAGTATTATTTTTCCGTTTCTAAAATAGAAGCGACTATAGAAAAAAAATATGGCAATGTTCTACTTTGACACGAACAGTGTATAAAGCTATAGAAATTTTGGAAAATTCAGGATTTTCAAATTTCTTTTTCTTCCATCGTGAAGAAAATATGGTGTTGAGGGGTTCTTAAGGAGAGGAAATTTTCATAATTTTTTCAATAGGATGCACCGTTTCCGAGATAGAATCAATTTTATAAAAAAAATTAAATGCTCTACATTGAGATACGAGGGATGTATAAAGCTATAGAAATGTTGGAAAATTCAGGATTTTCGAATTTCTTTTTCTCTCATCTTTAAGAAAATATATGGTTACGGAGTTATTAAGGGGGAGGTAATTTTCATTATTTTTCAAGTAGGATGCACCGCTTCTGAGATAGAAGCCATTATAGAAAAAAAATACGATAATGCTCTACTTTGAGACACGAACGGTGTAAAACGCTATAGAAAATTTGGAAAATTTAGGATTTTCAGATTTTTTTTCTTCCATCATGAAGAAAATATGATGTTGCGGGGTTTCTAAGGGGGAGGAAATTTTGATTATTTTTCATTAGGATGCACCGTTTCCGAGATAGAATCAATTTTATAAAAAAAATATAAATGCTCTACATTGAGATACCGGGGATGCATAAAGCTATAGAAATGTTGGAATATTCAGGATTTTCGAATTTCTTTTTCTCCCATCATGAAGAAAATATATGGTTGCGGAGTTTTTAAGGGTGAGGTAATTTTCATTATTTTTCAAGTAAGATGCACTGTTTCTGAGATAGAAGTGATTATAGAAAAAAAATATGGCAATGCTCTACTTTGAGATATTATGAGCGATGTATAAAGCTATGGAAATTTTGGAAAATTCAGGATTTTCAAATTTCTTTTTCTTTCATCATGAAGAAAATTTGAGGTTGCGGGGTTACTAAGGAAATTTAAAATGGATGACTTTTTTGTAATCAGCACCCCCAGAAACCAACAAAGGGACAACCATATTATTTTTATAAAATTAAGTATGTCCGCCATATTGGAATTTCAAAATGAATGTCATTTTCGTATCCAGCACCCCCAAAAACCTGGTAACGACACCTATGTTAATTTTGCGAAAAAGAATTACCGTTATTTTTAAATTTCAAAATGAATCTACACAATATCTACACCCCCCTTAAAGTCGAGGAAAATTAAAAATTGGTAATTTTGTACGCTCCTTTGTTTTTTTTATGTGCGCTGGTTTTGCTGCTTGTATGTTTTTTTGAGTTACCTTCATTACGGAAAATATATGTACCTATTCTTAAATTAAATGTGTACTCACAAATTGTCGCCAAGATGGTTATTTGTTCGCTAATACTGTCTGCTAGTTTGGAATATTCAGTGGTATTATTTAGTCACCAGATTTGTAATTTTTTATTCCTTACATTCTTTAGCCAACATGGTAATTTAGTATTCAATATTCGGTATTTTCACATCCAAAATTTAATTGTTTTGTCGTGATTGTTTTCCGTAAGTGTTTAAAACAATGAACAATATTCGCGTAAACATAAGAATCAATATGTTTTGTCGTGAGTTTAAATACATGCCTTTGGATAATTTGATATTATTTGTTGTCCTGTTGAAATTGTTGACACATTTTTCCATTTATTCAAGTTATTTGGTAGAACATAGTCAATCCATTAAATGGTGATGCGAGGGATGAAGATCTGCTAAAATATTATGGCCGCTATATAATATGTATATGTATGGACTGTTTCTAAGATACTTACCATTTTATATTTTTTCAGTAGTAGTACAGTTCAGTAATAGGTGATCCAATTTATAAAAACACTGAATATGGTTTCAGTTTCAATTGCACAAGTAGTAAGAAGTATAATAAGCAAATCCAAACCCAATTAAAGCTTTGTATTTTTATATTTATTGAATTCTTACTAACGAAAGTCGAAACATATTATTGCAATTTTAATTTCTGCAATCATAGAATGCCAAATTAATATGACAGCTTAAAAAGAAATGTAGTGGTTTAACAATATTTAATTATCTTCTAAATAATGAATATCTAAGTCCAAATACCTAAATCTTATCTCTATGATATCAGGAAGAAGTTTTGGAGTCGATAATACCTGACTGGTTGGTTTAAGATTAGAGAGAGTTTTGCCGAATGAATGAAGGTAATATTTTTTTTTATTATTAAAATTAATTTGATTGAACTAAACTAACCTAAACTAACGAGTCAGTAGCAAAACTAAATGAAAATCAACGCTCCTGTTTTTGCGTAGAAATAATTATTTTTAGATAATATTTTAAAGATAAGATATAGGTGTCAAAAATAGCACCAACGATTTGTGTAAATCACTGTTATTTTTTTTAAGTAATGTAGTTTTCATCTTATAGCGGAAACTTCAAAGTGCAATGTTACTGTTTATTTGTAAGTAAAATGTTAAAATAAAGATCTTACAACAGTTATAGATTTTAAATTGTGCTCAAAATTGCTTATTATACTTCTGTTAGTTACCGAGGGATTTAAAAGCACCATTTACGTGTTCAATTATTACCCAAACAGGTGGGTGGTTTTTAATTTCAATAACTCAAAAGTGGTCCAATTTCGTCCATACAAAATTATTTGTTCAGCCCCATGCTTCAAATGATTTGTCTTCACTCCCCGGATCTCGATTTAAAGGATTTTCAGTTTCCTACGTTTTATTAAACTGTATTAATTTTCCTACGTTAGTACTTTCACATAGAAATGGAACTTTACGAAAACGGTAGTGGTGAACTGTGGCGTAGATATGTAAAAAAAGCGTTAAAAAGATCACAGGCTATTCCACTTTCTTATAATTCTTTCTGCTGGAGCATTTAGTAAATAACAATATATACATACCTTATTTAAAATAATATACTAACTATAAAACTGAACATTGTAGGATTTGAAACGTAATCAAAAATATTTCTAAAAATGAAAAAAATAATATAATTAAGTATATAATTTTGATATAATCTCATTATGTTTTTATTTATTCAGATTGTAATTCTAATACTTACAACTTAAAATAAGAATTTATTTAAATTAAATTATAAAAAAGTAACTCTTTTTTTTACTAATGAGTGTAAGTTTTGCTACAACATAGTAGTAAAATTAACATTAAAGTTTTATAAAATATGCAACAAATTTCAAAAATAATAAAAAATCTGAATTATCCGGATAATCCGGATTTTTGGGACAAAAATTCGGAAATCCGGATTTTCAAAAAGTCAAACGTTTGTGGAGGTTTGGATTTTGCGGCAAGTGGCAAACGTGCGGACTCGGCAGTAGGAATACATTTTTTGCAAGTCTCTGCCTAAGTAGTTACCATCAAATCGTCAGCACCTATGTACCTGATACAGTATTTTTATCTCACGAAACGACACGTACTTTAGTGACCACACGAGCTAACGATAGGTACTCGTCTCCATGCACACATCGAACACAGCGTGTTGCGTGCGCTACGTAAACGGCTCAAGTTACCCAAAAAATATGTATAAAATAATTATTCCTCTTTAAATGATGTAAAAAAATCTTTTAAGATAGACTAACTATAACCTTTTTTATGGTAATCAAATTTGGTCGAAATTAATGCATTATTGCGCCATCAGTTGACGCGGACGAAGTCGCGGGCAACAGCTAGTCCATACTAATATTATAAATGGGAAAGTGTGTGTTTGTCCGTCTCTCACGCCAAAACTACTGAACCGATCTAAATGAAGTTTAGTACACAGATATTCTAGAGCCTGAGAAAAGACATAAGCTACCTTTTTATCGCGGGGAAATGTACGGTTCCCATGGGATACTTTATTTACAGTTTCACGTAAAAACCACTAAACCGATTATTATGAAATTTGGCACAGTTGAAAAGTAGACTACGTGGAAAGACAAAGGCTACTTTTTATCGAAGGGGAAATGTGCGGTTCCCGTGGGATACTTTATTTACTGTTTCACGAAAAAACTACTAAACCGATCATCATGAAATTTGGCACAGACATAAAGTAGACCATAGGGAAGGGCATAGGCTACTTTTTATCGCGGGACATATACGATTCCCATGGGTTACTGTACATACGCGGGCGGAGCCGCGGGCATCAGCTAGTAATTGAATAAAATTTAAGCATTTTTTACTTAGGTACCTACCTATAATCTCTATTCAAATTATGTGTGCTATGTGTTGCATTAAAACAGTTATCTATGAACTTTTCAATACAAATAATATAATAAGATGACCTACTGCCGACACGACTACACTGTAACACTTTGGGTTCATGTAAGTTCACGCCGGCGACGTAGGCGCGCGGCTCGCTTTGCGGCAATTGCGGGCAACTCTTGGAAGCGTTAAATGCCTATTTCGCTTGGTCTACCCGGCCTTAAGCAAAAAAATAATTGTCTTACTCGAAATTTTTTTTTTTCTTTATATGTTGTATACAGTACAGTTTGAGTTTTCTTTTTGCAAAGAGTCACCCATACCAACGTATTCACAATAAAACAGCACTTACTGATATAATTTTTTTTTCTATTATCCCATCAAGTAAAAGTAACTGGAATCGACATACCTGTTTATACCTGCAAACCTAGCAGTTCGTCCAGGTAAATAATGGACAACCCTATGTCGGCACATTCTATATGTTTCATAATTCAAGTATAGTGTAAAGTTTTCTTATTATCTTAATATTGCAAATTTTAATGAAAAATCATGTTTAAAAAATAATTAAAAATATTCTGTCCAGGATTTTTTCAGCAAACCCATGTTTAATATATTTTCTAATATTATACTAAATTTATTATAAAATAGGTCTCATTCTATTATTATCAGCCCGGTGAAGGTCGATTTAGGTTCGGATCTTAGAGTAAGATGATTTTTTTAGTTTGAGTTCGACAATTATTCTTCTGTCTTTACTTATGCAGTGGAATTCGGATCATTTGTCTGAAGTATAAAATATGTTCTGAAGTTTAATTGATTTTTCGATTGATTTTTTAAAAAATATATATTATATATATGTACACGACTTCGTTTTGAATTTCTATTTTCCAATATTATCGTCCGTATGTTATACAGCAAAAATTAATGAAGAATCCTAAAAGGCAATGAAACTTTTGTACAATTTACAAAGTAACTAATTTTGAGCTAGACGGTGAGATCACGATTTTGCGATTTAAACTCATTAAATGTAGTAAGCCAACGATTCTCTAGCATTGTTGTTTAATTAAATTTTGTGAAATATGGCGATCGAGTTCACTATTCCAATTTACTCTAGAAACTCCTAGCTAAGTAAGAACTAGTTTTGTAATCGTTATTTGGCAATTCACATTCGGTAAAAACTCGAGTCCCAGGCATTGGGGTCGGTAGTCGGTAGTCGGTACTCGGTACTCGGTGATGATGATTACAAAATTCATTGATTATGAATTAATTGATGATATTTGTGACAAGTAAATAGTAATGCTAGTTATCTATACAACTATTAGACTGGGTTGCACCATCTTACTTTAACATTAACAAAAATCGCAACTTCTGTCAAAGTACCGGTTAGGCAAAAAATGAGTTGCACCACTTGACAATAGTTAAAATGACGTCTTAATTTTACGATAACCGTAACCGCCCGAAGTTGGCCGGTTAATGTTATTGTTAAGTCAGTTCTATTGGTATTACGCATCGAATATAACCTCCAAACATGTCGCTGCTTTGAGAAATACTCGCAGAAAGTAGTTCTTCTGAAGACGAAGGTGATTTAGACCAGATAAGTGTAAGGTCTAGGAAAAGAAAAGTGTATTTCTCCAGAGCTGATCGATTTTCAAAATGGGACAACGATACATTCTTGGCTAGATTTCGAGTCTCCAAAAATGTAGCGCGGTGGCTGGCTCAACGGTTGGAACACGATTTGCAGCCCCCATCGATGAGGCAGGTTATATACATGTTATATAATATAAGTTAAATTATCTACATTATATACATCAACTAGGTGCCTAATTTTATTACCTAGTCACCTAGTAATAATTGTTTCTCTTTTTTTATTTACCACTAGCTGATGCCCGCAACTTCGTTTGCATAGAACTAACGAAAACGGAACCCTAAAATAAAAGTAGCCTATGTCAGACCTTATAACATCAGCTATCTGCCAGTGAAAGTCCCGTGAAAATCGGTTCAGCCGTTTCGGAGATTAGCCGGAACAAACAGACAGACAGACGGACAGACAAAAATTTAAAAAATTGATATTTTATTGTGAGTACCGAATATACTTTCATATGCATTAAGTGAAAAGCTGTTAATTTTAAATTACAAACAGACACTTCAATTTTATTTATCTGTATAGATATGAATTTAATAATAACACTGGATCTTAGATGCTTTATTTCCTATTGCAATGTAATAAATATGAATTTAATCCATTTATTTTTACAGAAATAAAGCAGTGACTCCGTTGCAGCAAGTGCTAATCACATTAGAGTACTATGCATGTGGGTCTTTTCAAAGAGGTATTGGCGATACAGCAGCAGCAGCAGCAGAAAAAATAACACACAGGTGTTATGGGCAACGGAGCAAGTTGTGCTTACTTACTTTGTTTGGCTGTTTATAAACAAGCTTTTTGTTTTTGATGTCATTTTTATCATCTACACTTTGTAAAACTGTATAGTATAATACTTTAAACAATTGTACAAAGTCTTATTTAAGCGCGTTTGACATTAGCAATGACAGCGAAACTCTAGTATTACCGGACTTAAAAATAGTTCCCGCAGCGAATCGGGGTAAATTACGCCTCATTGTCTTACAATACTGTTAACTTTAACATTAGCAATGAAAACGTTGGTGCAACACATTTTGCAGCAGCCGATAAGTTTACTGTTAAAGTATTGTCAAATTTGACTTTAGCTTTTACTTTAACCGTTGATGTGGTGCAATCTACTATTAGAGAAATATCTAGCAAGAAACAGCGAAAGTTTTTTTTATGGAAGCCACTTTTTAATATTTATTTTATTCTCTTACTAAATGTCCCGACAGACGTTGTTCTGTCAGAAATATGAACTGGACTGAATAAATAACTACGTCTACCATGCAACCTACCAACGTCCTAGTCCTACGCCTATACTCCTACTAACTATACATTTTCCAATATTTCTCACTGTTTAAAACCTTCCCTGAACTTCCGCAATTATTTTAAGAAAAATGAGCCAAATCGGTCCAGCCGTTCTTGAGTTATTAAATAGTGTAACTAACACGACTTTCTTTTATATATATACCTACTAGATGTCTGCTTTGTGCGCGCAAAAGTTAATTTCGCAGAAACCGTACATTTTTCCGCGATAAAAAGTTACCCGTGGTCTACTCTACATCTGTGCCAAATTTCATCAAATTCGGTCCAATAGTTTCGGTGCCTATTCAATGCAAACATACAAACAAACTTTTCGTCTTTATTATATTAGTATCGATAGAATATTATGCATTCTGCTGTAGCGGCAACATAAATAGGTCATCTGTGAAGATGTTAACTGTGTAGAGCTATCTGCTATCACGGTTCACGAGCGGTTCACGAGACACAGCCTGGTGACAGACAGACAGACATCGAAGTCTTAGTAATAGGGTAATGTTTTTACCCTTTGGGAACGGAACCTACAAAACGCCGACTGATATTAACTCATATTAGTATAATATAATAAAGAGGAAAAGTTTGTGTGTTTGTTTGTTTGCATTGAATAGGCTCCGAAAATTCTAGACCAATTTTGATAAAATTTGGCAAGATGTAGAGTAGACCATCGGGGAAGGACATAGGCTACTTTTTATCGCGGAAAAATATACGGATTCTGTGAAATTAACTTTTGCGCGCACGAAGAATTTATAAGTTAAATATATCTGAGTATTTATGAGTTAATATCAATCGGCGTTCTCTACTCAAAATGTTGTTTGCTTACATCTTTGTGTTTTGTTTGGCTTATTACTCGATATTAAGGTTATAATTAATTGAATTAAATGCCAACAACGCAGCCTTTGAGTTTCATGGAAGGCTTGATTGCGAGAATAATAGGCGAGTAATGAAATTGAGAATGGAGTTAATTGACAATAAGGCGATTTATGAGAACGAGTTTATAATGCGGCCGTACTAAACGAAAACGTCGTTAATTGTTGCGATGTTGGGCGTTAAAGGAACATAATATTATGATATTAATAATAATTATTATACATTGAAAGTTGCGGGGTACTCAAAAATTCATGTTTTTTTGAAAATTCGGTTAGTGTTTAATAAAATACTTATATTATAAAGAGGAAATATTCGATTGTTTGTTTGTTTGCATTGAACAGCTTTACAAACTACTGGGCCGATTTTTATAAAAAAAATAAAATAAAATTAGTATGCTAATAATCGTGTCTGTCTGTACCACAATACAACAATAATTACAAACATTTATCATCCATCTAACTAGGTATTAGCAAAAAGTCACTTTGATGAATGTAATAATGCACTCGACGACAATAATTACGCGAACGACTCTATCAGCTGCCGATAATGGCGGGGTTATACTGTTGGTATTTGCCATTAATGTAATTTGTCGGCGATTGGCCAGTTATGCAAATTGGCGTTGACCGGAGTGCAACTAATTTGGCGGGTGATTAGAACAGTCGTAGACAAAAGTGTGAAGCGATATACGTAAACAAAATTGTAGAAAAAAAATCTACGTTGAAATAAATAAAAATAACATAAAACTGTCATACTTTATAGCACGGACAGAGGATGCATTTATTTATTTGTAAATAGCAATAAAAAAATAATTAAATTGAATAAACTCTAGTGAATACACTATACAAGGTTTATACCGCGACCGGTACTTTTAGAAAATATTTCACAGCATTATTATAGGTACATATAGTACACTTCATAGGTCTTAAAATAATCTTTGAATTCAATTTTAAAATTGACAAGAATCCTTTAGATAACTGACATAATCGTAAATAGGTAGGTAATTCTTATTCCTAATACAGAATGTCTGTTTCACAGTCTTCAAGTGTCAAGTTTGCATGTTTCGTCTCTATCGTTCGATATTTAAAAGTTAGCAGTGACTAAACCTCCGAATAAGCTATCAGATAGGTACTTATTTGATGATTGTGAACCAGCCTCTGAGTGTCGGATAACTTATCGGAAGTTTCGTCGCAGTTTAATTTATATGGAGTGACAGAGACCAAACATGCAATTAGCAAATAAACTATCAGTATAGGTAGCGCAACGAATTAAGATCTTTCGACAAAAGTAGAGGGGGTATGCGCAGAAGTCAGTTTTTGGGTGTGTTTGGCGGTAGCGGGCTTGGGCGGGGAGGTGTGGATGCGCCGAACGCATGCCGAACGTGGCTGCCGACACGCTATTGGTACGTTAGTAATATAGATTCTTTGCTATTGGTCACATGCGCGAACGACCCCCTCCACTTTCACTGAGCGCTCATAAACCGTTGCGCGACCTATAGATTGTGCAATAGTGTGCTGGGTGCGAGTTTTATCTCTCTGTGAAGAAGTTAACTACAATTTGTAATTTGTATGGAATCAAATTAGTTACCATTGTTTGCCACTAGGGTAGGGTTGCCATCCGTCCCGGTATACCGGGACATGTCACCGGTTTGAAAGTTTTGTCCCGGTCGTCCCGGTTAATCTAGAAAATGTCCTGGTCAATATGCAAACAGCGACAGCGCAGCCCAAATTGCAAATTAAACTTTAATATGACATTGTTTTAAACACTTACGGATTTTGTCGCGGTGCACTTTTCTTTTGCCCGACGTTTCGGCTACTTTCCAGCAGCCGTGGTCACGGGAGGACTGAGGTGTCAGTTGTCCTATTTGTTGAAGTTGTTCAAACTACCCGAAGATTCTTTAATTATTATTTGTGTTCCGATCCACGCAAAACATACTAACAGTATCTTGAAGCCGCGGTGTTTTTGATCTGAATTTTATTTTATTTATCACTGGATCCCAACTAGATGGCAGCACCCAGCCATCTTCTCGGTTAAAGTTAGGGTACTTTTTAATTTCTATAGCCTCGCGTATATATATGACATGTTCATAATTTCATAAATATGTTATGGGTAAACCGGACGGTGAATAAGGTTAAAAAATCCGAAAAATATAATAAAAATTAATATTTCATTTAGAACATTTGATTTCATATTTGATTTTTATATTTGTAAGCCAATGTTTTAAAGAAAATAAAGGTTGGTTACTAATAAAGTTAACTGGTAATAAATATCACTTTTTTCATTTACCTACTTGTATTATTTTAGTAATTCACTGTTAATGTCCCAGTCAGTACATAGGATGTTATGGCAAATACACTTGGGGCGTTATTTTGATGCCATACAAATTGTAGAGCTTTAACTTCCTCACAGCGAGTAGTGACAAAAAAAACTCGCCCTCACAACACTGGCCTTATGTTAATATTGTACATACATACATACATATAATCACGCCTTTTTCCCGTAGGGGTAGGCAGGACCGCCTCTTTCCCGTAGGGGTAGGCAGAGACCACTTCTTTCCACTTGTTACGATCCTTACATACATCTTTCGCTTCGTCCACTTTCATTCTTACCATCCATTCCTCCTCTTACATTCAACGTAGCCAAGCGTCTCTCCATGGTCCGCTTTTCGCCTCCGCGAGAAACGAGACGTGATGGGTGGCGAACCACATCGCCGCCATTTTGGATAATTTAATTATTTTTGATTATCCATTGCGTTTCCACGGATTGGTGGAGAGGGTAGGAATAGGGAAAGGGACGGATAGGTGGTGAGGAAAGGAAGATTGGTAAGTTAGAGTGGGAAATAGGGAATGTAGGATATTACCGCCCAGGAGGGTAAGGGATAGGACAGTAATAGCTAGGGAAGCCGGGGTCGCATACCCGTATACTATACCACAACTACCGGACAGGTAAGTTGGGAAGAGTATCCCATGACATACTTTAAAATTAGATTTTTTATCACAATACTTGCGTTTTAGCGTAATTAGATTTGATGAATTATCAATTAACACAATGACGTATTTAGTTAGCGACTGTACCGTAATGTCAACGATGTCAAGGATAAGCCATCAATAATATTGAGACGTAAAATTTAATTTATTTATAAGCCAATTGGATATTATGCAGTATAGGAAATCTAATTTTGATGATACATGTTTTGCTACTGATTGACCTGTGTGACATTTGCAGGAATTAGATGTCTAGTTTGACGAGTGTCATTACTTACGAACCCGTCATTGAAGACAGACAGGTATTTGATACACGGATCCTGGCGTGTGACGTCATATTTTGTCAGCTTTTTAGGGTACCGTAGTTCACGTCTCGGAACCCCTACAGCTTCGTCAGGCTCATCTTCGGCTTACCTTCCAAATGGTTAATGTTAGAAATATGAAACTTTTCATGGAAAGTGTTAAAATAAAGTACACTTTAATTCATCTTATCATCAAAAAATCCTAATCATCATCACCTGTTATAGAACTCTCATAGTAAAGCCATGACTCTTCCGTACAGAGCGGTCAGTACACTTTCAAGTTTCACTCGTCTCACCTTTTTTTTATGTAATGAACCAGGAAACGGGCAGACGGATCGCCTGATGGTAAGCGATTACCGCCGCCTATGGACACTCGCAACACCAGAGGAGTTACACTTGTAACTCCTCTGGTGTTGCGACTTGCGTTCCTGGTCCTTAAAATCCTAAATCCCCCCATGGGCCTCCGGTAACTTCACTCACTCGGCGAAACACAACGCAAGCGTTATTTCACGCCGGTTTTCTGTGAGGTCGTGGTATTTATCCGGTCAAGCCGGATGCCATTCATACCGAAGCGTGGCTTTCCCACAGTTGACCATAAAAAATCCTAATCACCATCAACATCGTCACCTGTAGAAGTCTCGTAGTAACGACATGACTCTTCCGTACAGAGCGGTCAGTACACTTTCACTCGTCTTCGCACGTGAGCTGCGTGCGGACCGCGACCCGCTGACACAGTCACGGCCGCGGAAAGTCACCCATTGTGCGGTCATGGCTCACGGCGACTTTCGACGGTGACTGTACCTGCCTCGGCCGTAGGGTATGCGTGTTCTTTGCGACTGTACCTGAGTTAAAGTGTGTTCTTCGCGAATATACCTGGTAAAATAGTCACATTAGGCGGCGGAGTCACCCGTTGTGTGTGGTCACGGCGACTTTCGACGGTGACTGTACCTGCCTCGGCCGTAGGGTATGCGTGTTCTTTGCGACTGTACCTGAGGTAAAGTGTGTTCTTCGCGAATATACCTGGTAAAATAGTCACATTAGGCGGCGGCGGAGTCACCCGTTGTGTGTGGTCACGGCGACTTTCGACGGTGACTGTACTTGCCTCGGCCTTAGGGTAGTTACGCGTGTTCTTTACGACTGTGCCTGAGTTAAAGTGTGTTCGTCGCGAATATACCTGGTAAAATTGTCACAGTAGGCGGCGGAGTCACCCATTGTGTATGGTCACGGCGAATTTCGACGCGATTGTTATAGGTACCTACTTCTGCTGTAGCCTGTAGGCTGTAGTGTAGTAGAGTGTCCTTTGAGACTGTACCTGAGGTAGAGTAAATTGTTTTCTTCGCGAATATACCAGGCCTAAAATAGCCATATTCCAAGGCCGCGGACAGTCGCCCATTTTGTGGTCACGGTGACTTTCGACGCGAGTGTACCTGCCACGGCTGTAGTTATGCGTGTTCTTTGCGAACTGTACCTGAGGTAGAGTAAAGTGTTTTCTTTTATTTATTTTCCTGGCGTAGAATGTCAGAGTCCGGCCAGGGGCCAGGCCCCAGGCCGTCGTGACTGTACCTGCCGCGACCATGGAAATATACAATAGTAAATAAGTGCGTTCGCGAATATACCTGTCGTACAATAAACTACGTGACTATGTCAAATGGGAATATAGGTAATAAAAAAATGTATGCATCGTAACTATTTTGACTGTAAAGTCCTTTTTTTTCGTTGATATTAAATAAATAAATGGTTTTGTGTGTACTTATTTAAATGACTATTATACTCAAATAAATCATATTTTTTGTATCATTTGTATCATCTTTCTATTCTAATTTCGTTCATATTTTTTGCTAACTCTACGTTTCTGTCCCCCAATTCTCATACTTCGAATCTCGGTTCGATTAACGCGCTGACTCACTCGCGCGTAGGGTTGCCAGGTCGCCAAATCAATAGCCGGGCAGACCAGCCAGTTTGGGCAGACATTTAGGTAAAAAGGCCGAACACCCTACATTATTGAGTATTTTATCTCAGTAAATACGATAGTAAAATAGTTTATAAAATCAAGCCTTTTTGATTTTCACAAAAATAATATGTATAAATAAATCGAATGCCTGTAGATTGGCATCGTTTGCGAAATGTAAAAAGCCTTATGAAATTCGGACTAGCCGGACATTGTTTATTTTGGCCGGATACGGAAACAAAAAGCCTAACTACGTCCGGCATTATCCGGATGCCTGGCAACCCTACTCGCGCGAATGGGACAGACTGACAACCGAACCGAGATTCGATGTACGAGAATTGGGGCCCTGATATAAGAAAAAAGAGGTTGACGTGTTTTGCATTGTAACGGTGGTTTTCTATTTGTTTAGATGACTGTAAATAATTGTAAGTAAGGAATTTAAATAAATTTAAATGAGTTTTTGCAATAACTACTTGTGTTTGCGATTTTAGAAAGAGAAATATTTAATTTTTAGGATTCCGTACCCAAAAACTATTACTTCGCTGTCTGTTCGTCTGTCACCGGGCTGTATATCGTGAACCGTGCTAGCTAGACAGATGAAATTTACACAGATGATGACGTATTTCTGTTGCCGCTATTACGACAAATACTAAAAACAGAATAATATAAATATATAAGAGAGTGTCCCGTACAGGGATACAACAAACGTGATTTTTTGTAACCTTCGTGTAAAGTAAAATAAAATGCTACTAGATTTAACATACTCATACCTACGTATATCAAAATAAGATCTTAAATCATTACTTTCTTACGGCCGCTTACTTAAACGCCAATCAAAATAAAGAGCCCTCCTACTCACAGGCTGTCGCTGTGTCTGCTAGCCTAAATGACAAGGACAGCATGTGACTTGACTCTTGAGTGTCCGCGTCACTTAATTTAACTATCTATCTTTCTAGTATTCGGTCGTTAAAGTAGCATTGATTTTCTCGACTGATTATCTCGATATAATCGACTAGAATATCTTGCCCGCGACTTCGTGCGCGCTAAAAGAAATCTTGCGGGAACCGTACATTTTTCCGCAATAAAAAGTAGCCTTTGTCCATCCCCGTGGTCTACTCTATATCTGTGCCAAATTTCATCAAATTCCGTCCAGTGGTTTCAGAGCTTATTCTTTACAAACAAACAAACAAACCTTTCCTTAAATAATAAAGATATTATAGGTATTAGTAAAGAAGTATAGATGAGGACAGATTTTATTCGAACGATAAGTAACTGTTAAACTGTCAAATACTTCCGACATATTTGGCCTTAGATTAGGAACTGATAGTGATATTCGATCTTAATTATTATCTAAGACGTAAGTCTATAAAATGATTGTCATACTGATTGACGTATGTTAATTAAAATGTCATATAATTTGTTTATTTAATTGCTGTTTATGTTGTAAATATTTGTGTGAGTTCATCATTATTTGAAGTACATCATGTTATTAATATATACCTATTACGTACAAAAACTTTCAGTACAGTTTTACAATCATACGTACGTAGGAGTATGAAATTAGGCCGGTAAATTAAATTTTTTAATGTCGAATTGACCAGTGACCGGAAAAATCGCGCTTGGGTGGCAGGTTTTAGTCACAAGTCACAACTAAAACATAAAAACTCCTATCTACTGTCTAAGATCTTATATTGTGATCTATGATAATATGTACAACTTATATTAATTGTGTCTTTGTGTCTGTTTATTGTTCTTGTTTAAAGGCGTGACTCCTGCTCATGTTTTTCGAAACAGTACACAATAAACATGAAACAGAAACATTTGTTTTCATACTTACGCTGTCTCCAGCTACGGAAAATGTTATTGATTGACACAAAACATTTTGTGTAGACAATTAGATCATGAGTTCCGATGAAGAAGACGTAAGCGCTCGCAGTTTTAGCGATTGCAGATGCAGAATCTAGGAGAAAATACAGGGTTTCTTACAAGGCCGCTTTAGGTGTTTTAACCCGTTAACTGCCGTGTCAGTCACATGTGCCTGACAAACCATAGTATTTTGCCTTGCCTGGCCTGGCAGTTAAAGGGTTAAATATATTTTTTCAACTCATATTATGTGTGCTATTTTACGCATTTCTATTGAAAACTGTCAAAATTGATGTTTTTATTAATATCATAATCAGATGAATGCAGACATTTTACCATTTCACGATTTTTGTATGGAAAAAATAAATCTATACCTCTATACTAATATAATAAAGATGAAAATGTTGTTTGTTTATTTGCATCGAATAGGCTCCGAAACTACTGACCGATTGTGATGACATTTTGTACAGATGTAGAGTAGACCACGCGGAAGGACATACAATGCTACTTTTTATCGCGGAACAATGTACGGTTTCTGCAAAATTAACTATTGCGCGCACGCAGTCGCGGGCATTCAACATCTAGTGTAACATAACATGAAACATCTAAAATGTACTTTTTAGACCCCCAAATTTCAGGTAGGGTCATATTTACTGACCCGTAATCTTAGTATTTATCAAGAGTTACGAATAGAAGACCGATTTGGAATTGATAAATAATTTCTTCCGTATTTCTATGTTTAATGGTAATGTAAGTAGTGTAACAGTTTATAAAAAATTAAGGTAATTGTTCACAAGTGGGGCTGCACCTTGAAACGACTACAATTTTTTTTTATTACATATTTTCATTATAAAACAGTCTGGTATGCAATATTAAGGTGGCGGAAGACAAAAAAAAAAAATGTTAAAAAAAATAAAATATAAAAAACATGTCAACCTCAAAAATACCCAGCGTAAAATAATGTTTGTGTAGTTTTGGGTTAGGTTAGTTAGGTTAGAACTTTTTTATCTTGTTCAAAACTTCTTCGGAGTGGTAAACGGCCTCACAAAAACCTGGCGTGAAATAACGTTTATGTAGTTTTGGGTTAGGTTAGTTAGGTTAGAACTTTTTTATCTTGTTCAAAACGTCTTTGGGGCGGTAACACGGCCTCCAAAAACCTGGCGTGAAATAACCTGTGTGTAGTTTTGGGTTAGGTTAGGTTAGAACTTTTTTATCACGTTAAAAACGTCTTCGGGGCGGTTTTTTTTTTACATTTTTTTTGGTCTTCCGCCACCTTAATATTGCATAACAGACTGTTTTATAATGAAAATATGCAATAAAAAAATTGCAGTCGTTTCAAGGTGGAGCCCCACTTGTAAAAATTTACCAAAATTAAATATTTCTTCCTCCTTCTACCCGCGCGGCGAATGTTTTTAGTCCGTATCGGAAGACAAAAACATTGTTTATTCCTACACAACTGTGTATAGCCATGCCCCAATGTTTCGATGTTGTGTGTAATGTCATACTATTAAGTATACTGTGGTAATGTTTCGAAAAAAAAAAAAACACGCGCAGGAGACGTGCCTTAATGACAACAAGTCTGAAAATGAAAGTTGGAATTTGCTACTTATTTCCTACCCGGAATAGTTAGCAAGGTCTCATAAAACTGGTAGCTATTTTATTCATTATGTACCTACGTTGTAAATATTACTGTTATGTTAAGTGTTTACTTCATAGTATGTATATTTATCTAGTAATTACAGTGCCTTTTTAATGTCTCTCGGCAATTATAGTATTTCTATGACAGTTACAGACACGTTTCTATAAAGAGCACGAAGATTCCCAAAATATATTAAGAACATGATTGTCCAGTGTACTGTACTGGGCTGTACTGGGTTTCCTAATAACTATAAGCTATGTCATTAATTAGTTAACATGTTATGTGTGCTTAGCAATTATCGTTAATCAAATATAACATCCTTTCTTTCACATGACGGTTTTGGACGAACGGCAATGGATGAAAGTTTTACCTACTCTTCACTTACAGGAAATGAATGACATTAAAACATGATGTAAGCAGGTAAGCACATAGTAAGTGGTATTAAGGTCGCCTTTTAGACGTTACTACTGGTGTAGTGTTCCATCTCTGTCAATCCTAATTGCTGTCCCTGTCGAATTTTAGTGCATTAATTTTAAATTCGATTGCATCAATAAATTCATAAGACAAGGACTTGCTTGTTGCACGCGTAGCATAACCACCGTAGAAGGAATACGAAGGATTTTTATGAAGGAATAAACAAAGATGATTTCTACGGTGGTCACGCGTGGGTATCCATGGGTGGCTTGCCATTGGCGGTCTTATTCCTTGGAAATAGAGAGGTCAATGACCAATATAACTAGGGTCACATAAAATCAGGAAGGTCGCGCCATATTTGAAAGACAACAAGACCTAAAGTATTTTACCTTTTACAAGACCTTATGCCAACGAAATAAGGATCACCCTCATAGAACCTCCCAAGTAAAATACATGTGAACTGTCTATAAGCGAGATGTAATAAAGGCATTCGAAATGTCGTCAAAATCTCATTATGTTTCATGGTATGGGTTCGCACTTTCTCACGTCTTGAGATATTGGCTAAGTAATATTTGTGATGCTGTAAACTGCTCTGTTTGGAATGTAGATGAGAGGATGCCAAATGCCAATGCCAATTTTTTACGAGACGTTAATGCTAATATTATCAGAATACAATATTAGCTAGAGATTCGTGTGCTTGTTCCCTTCGCCTGAGCCTGAGAGCTTGTGAAAGAGTGCTCATGTGTGTGTACTGTGCACACACTTGGATACTATAAAATTACGTCTGCGTAGCTAGACAACGAAACCGGCCACCGTCACCGAAATCAGTGTGGGAGCTTGCTTTGCTTGTTACCCATATACCTCAAAAAAGAGAGTAGAAAGATTGACAAATTACAGAAACGAAAATTTTATCTGGAACTTTCATTTGTACGCTGATCAGTGTTTTCTGCAAACGATATAATTTACGATAATTATTCACGAAACATTGAAGATCAGATATTGACAACGATGAATTTGATGAGGTTCATGATGATGCTAATGATAATGATGCGGAAATGCAAGACCTAGGTCATGTAGAACCTGGAAATCTGAACCAGTCTGACCTGCGTCATCCAAACAAGGCGGGCGCTTGTCTTTGTTCGCAAACGGGTTTTAAAATTCTGTGTAAATTATGAATACATGCTGTGTCTCTGTCGTTAAATGATAATTGATAATTAATTTTGTCTCGGAATTTATTTAACCTACATGAGTTGGAGGTCAGTCTTGTCGATGAGTCTTTTATTCATTAAACAATCTGAAAAGGCTTAAAAGCCTTAATAACTGTGGATAAGGAAGTTTCTAACTTTTGCATTATCATTTTGAAAGTGAAAGTACCGTCAAATATAAGGTTAAGTCAAGCCTGTCAAAAGTTTATCGAACATCTGAATTCAGAAGAATAAACATACTGACAGACCGCAGTGATTAAAGCTCTGTTTATTTTAAAGGTCCTATACAAAGTTTAAAGCTACCCTCAGAATTAGTTCTTTCGAATTTATTAAATTATGATTACTCTCTACTCTCTAGTAGTACAGATTTATAAATATAATGATGCAGTTTTATGATGTTCGCTTTTTTCTATAGCTTTGTTTGCTTACCTTGCTTACTTTAAACATATTTAATCAAACTATTATTGTGACGATCACCTGCAAAAATAGTACCACGCCTAATTAACATATCATCCTGTATACCCAGTAGGAAAGAAACTATGACAAATAGTCAAAGTACAGACCGGACGGTAGTACCGAATCTAATTCGCCTGAGGAAATTTTACCACTGCCTAAACCCCACAGACCTCGTGTATTGTTACGCCACCGGCTGAGTTCACGGTCAGATGAGCTGGCCATTGTGTTGCCGGTATTGTCTTGTGTTTATCTTGTATTACAGTACCTAGTTGTGGTGCTTCCTCAGAGAAATGCTCGCCATCAATCATCGAGCATAAAACTATTTGTTTGGGTCATACGGAATTACATTAGGTATTGCTTCATAGTGTTGGACAAATAAATTTTTCGTTCCCTTCGACTTCTTGTTTTGCTTGATTGGACTAAAATCTAGCTCGGACGAGTTTCAGATCTTTAATTCTTAAAGATCTGAAACTCGTCCGAGTATTTTAAGAAACAATAACTTCGGTGTTAGCTTTATCGTTTTCTTTGTGTTCTATTTTCATTATTTATTAACGATTAGCGAACATTATGTTAAAATGCTAAAAGACAAAGGAAACAATAAACTAAAGAATTCCTTTACAAAGCTTACAGTTGCTCAATTCGCCTAACCCGATTATTTACAGTCGTTAGTTATCGTTCCGATCTGCGCAAACGCAAATGTCGGATAAAGTTCAGATGATGAAACGTGTACCACAACCGGTGGGGTGTTGAAGGTCAATAAGATCAAGTGCAGTACTGGCTGGTTATGAATAAAGTTGGGAAGGAAGAAAAGATAGAACTAAGATGTCTTCCCGCTTCGTTTGCGAAGCCTGGTCACTATGAAAAAGTGGCTATCCTATGGTTTGATTAGGTAATTCCTATCATATATTATTTTCAATCCCGTCAACCCAGTCGTCCGTTCGCCTACCTATATAATTATTATAATTGTTATAACTTATATAATGTCTTGGATGGCAAGAGTTCAAAGCATTGAAACAACTTAATTATTTAATTCTTTTGAAGTACTGTTTATCGCACCTAATGGAAACAACGTATAACTTTATCATAATCCATACGAAATTGAAAAATATTATAAAGAAGGAAGAAATATTTTTTCCCGGAAATACCTCTTTGTAACCTTCGTGTGTAGCCGACATAAGTGTTGTTGGTTCGTATAATAAATTATACTCTGTTGTGATCATATTTTTACTGGCATTCTCTAATCGAGCGTGTTAGGTTCGATGTTAACCGGTCTAGATGTTGCTATATATTAGTTTAGACGTTTTAGGACGTGTATTTCATTGGCATCATTTACGTTTGTAATGAATTACTTATTAATATCAGCATTATTGTTTACTTTATCTACAATTTGTTTTTAAATCATCATAATCATAACTGTATTTCTTTTAATGTTTCTTAATAATTAATTAGAGCTACTCGAACGTTCGAGGGACTAATATACCAAGCAGGAAACAGTTCCTGCTTGGTCAAATCTACCCTCTACGTATGTGGTTAACTCTTTTATTGATCTCGATCTGTTTAATATCGAATCATCCTTGTAATTAAAGCGTGATTACTTACGCCCGAAATTAATAATAATCAATCCTAATCTCATTTTAGCTATCTGAGATCAAGATTCCAATATATTTCAACGATCCTAGGATTAACTATACGACAAATTTCGTCAATTTTTGTTTGAGAATCTAAGATTGAAATCAATCTAAGATTATAGATACGTTATTAATTTCGGCCGTTAATCTATGTTTTGAACATCTAGTCTCGTCTACGGGCGTTCGCATTCCATACTTCCTCAGATTGCGTCAGCACAACGAAAGTCAAACGGTAACGTTTTCGCCTTCCGCGCCCGTAGATATATTATGTGCAAACATAATGATGGTTTTATTATTGGTTATATAATTATCTGTGATTTATCACACGTTAATTATTGTTTTATGATCCTATAAATGTATGATTATTTTTTGTCTCTCTGTTTAATAGCCTAAGGGGATAGCTAATTAATTTTGACAGGTTCTAAAACACGGTTAGATAAATATTATTATATTTGCATAGATAACGTGATTAATCGCATTAATTACAAATGCATATTTTATGTTGTCTAGACTTAGTTATAAATTGGTGTTTTGTTTGTTATTTTTGATGTGGTTTTTTGATCGTATCTGCCCCCTTACTCCCGACACAATCGAGAATCGAATCAGTTCGATCTCAATAGCTTTTGATACTCCCGACATCTACACTAGCGCACGATCGCGCGGTGGCTCAATTTGTAACTAACCTGGATCGAGAAGTTCGTTAGATCGTAACTTTTGGTACTCCCGACGAAATCAATCGATTGAGAATCGAATGGCCGGATCGTAAACAAACGTCAAATTACACGATAGCTAAAGAGGTCTCATTTATAGTATCGAGTTTGCTTGTTTTAATGTATTTAACTAAATTATGAGATTTTTATTACAATATGGGTCGTCTTTAAGCATTATTTATTGTTTTTAAAGGACCTAATAGAATAGGAAATGTAAAACTTACGAATAATTACCCGCTTCAACACATTGGCAAAGGACATGGATTGTAAGGAATTTCGATGAAATTATCGCCTTAAAAATTATTTATTCGTTTTATTAGTCGCAGATTTAACTCCTCTTATGAAGAAACCAACTCACCGTTATAATATGTAAAGTTACTTAAAACCTTTACGCATTCGTTTACACAATCATGTTTTACAATATATTTTCATTTAAGACAGGGACCGAGACAAACGAAGTCTACATAATATGATCTATATTAACGTACTATCATATTAATATGAAGACTTCTTTTGTCTCAATCACATGTCTTTGAATAAACAAAGTACCTACTATTGACGTCACAACACTTGACTTTCTGACAAATTAAATCAACATTTGACTTTGACATTTGACAGAACGTCAAATAATAAAAAGAATAACAAAACTATTGTTTATGGTCACAGTTTTGTTTAGAAAAATAACCTTTATAAACCTATCATTGCATAAGATTGAGGCTGATCCATTTGAATAAACAAATATAAAATTATATTTAATGTGAAAAATATATAATTTTTACATATTTTTAATAATCTTCACCATAGACTACGGCACTCAGCTGTAACTTGTTTACTTTGTGGACGTGACGTCAGCAACCGGATACAGCTAACGACGCTGATAAGACACGATCTCAACGCGATCTTGATTTCGATACGATTTTGTTCGGGAGTACGCATCAGGATCGAATCTAGATCAAAATCGAAATCGGATCAGACTCGTAAATCGAAATCGTATCAGTTTCGGGAGTAAGTCCCCTGATCTTAATACAATACAATATTCATATCGTATTCGTAAAGTTAAACCAAGCAACATTTATAAGTATCTTACCTTGTAGCTTTGAAATTGTAGGTGATGTTTTAAGCCGACTGCCATCAAAGGAGAGCTTTAAAAATGTGAAAATAGTCTAAGAATCTCCTTCCTCCGTATTTTCTCCATTAATCACTACTTCCACTGTCAACGGAAGATTGGCAAGACTCTCATCCGTTTGAAAGTTAATGTTTACAAACATGTAAATATGTTGTATCAATAGGTAAGGCAATATGTAAATTGTATTGTAATAGTTTCGCCCGATTGGTTGCGAGGATGTGTAGTAATTAGTAACAATTAATCGGCAAGCCGTCGAATTGCTAATTATGACAGTAGTCTAAAGTCTTTATTTTTATTGTTTAGCTATTTTTTGTAAACAAAATGCGTTTTGACCTATTTAAAAACTGAAATGAGTTTAAAAATTCTGACTCCGTAAATTTAGCTACCTCAATGATAAATACTGCTGAACCAAATTTTACTTCAATATCAGTTGCTATGTATGTAAAGGAAATCTCGGCATTCCTCTTTGGCCTAATTTCAACTGTATTTTTTTACATCTGTTTCAGGTTATAAAAATATTTTTTTCGCCTAAGTTTAGGAATCAGTTTTAAAATGAATTATTTCATGTGGCAGCTTGCGGACGGTCACGAAAAGCTCTTTTTCGGTTTTCACCTCTCCTCTCTCCTAGGTCTCCTAGTAGTGAACTCAATTATTTTGGTTAATAATTTTCAATTATTGTTTTGACGTGGTCTCTCAGGCCTTAGTTTCGACGTTACTTACCATCACGTCGTGGTCTTTTCTATAAACCTATTCGGTTCCTTTGACAATCTTCTAACTCTAGAATATTTTGTGTTAGCCCGTTGGTAACTTTATTTTTTTTGTCCCCAGGGCTTGCCGTCGTGGTCAAGCGGCGTGGAGGCGGCGGCGGCGGCGCGCGCACGGCTTATGCGCTGGGCGTGCGGCGACCCCCCGCCTGAGCCCGCGCGCAAGATGCCGCACGCGCTGCGCCGACGTTGGCCGCTGTGCGCGTGCCTGCAGGTAATTAATTATCTTTATTTGTGTAATAGTAGTACAGATAAATAAAGTATTCTGGAGCACTTAGGTCTCCCCCACGTTAGGCGTGCGCGTTCCTCGAGCGTGTCAGCGATGCGGGTTTTCAATGCTCTGAATTTTCACCCGGCGATGTGGTTCGCCACCCATCACGTCTCGTTCTCGCGGAGGCGAAAAGTGGCCCATGGAGAGCCGCTTCGCTACGTTGAATGTAAGAGGAGGAATGGATGGTAAGAATAAAAGTGGACGCAGCGAAACAAGTATGTAAGGATCGTAGCAAGTGAAAAGAAGTGGTCTTTGCCTACCCCTACGGGAAAGAGGCGAGATATGTAACAGTATGTATGTATGAATTTTCACCGGTCTACCGGATTCCGGACAATAGACTATATTGATATTATAGCTTTAGAGAGATGGCATCTTCTTTACTCTATTCTCCATGGTACACTCGCCACTCGTACGTTAGTAATATATATTCTTTGCCACTAGTTAGTAGGCGTTACGAGCGCGGCTAAACGTTAGGTATCCTAGCCCCTAGCACTAAACTAATTTAGCTCTACACGGTAGTTGTATTCGACTGTAAACTGACACTTTACTGCAATATGTGCAACATGCCAACACTTTGATGTGAGGCGAGCGGTCCAGTGGACCGTGGTTGTAACTTGTAACGAGATAGGCGCGGGTCGCCGGTTCCAATACCGGGGAGTAGGGACTTTCACCTCAGTTGGCGGGCGTGCCCGGGAAAATTCATAGCACTGAAAAGTGAAAATACAACTCTGCCCCAGTTACAATAGAGTTGAAAATCGAGGTTTCGATTGTCGAGCTGTCACATATGACATTGGCATTTGACTCGACACTTGTGTGCTATATTGTAATAGTCTAGAGTTCTATTTTCAATACTCTGAAGTTCTATAGTTCGGAAATCCGGAACAATAATGTCTAATTACTGGACACGGGACGACGCAAAATTCCGGGACAATCCCCGATTTCCCATCTGGCAAGCCACGGGGCCCATATACTTTTGTACGAATTATAATTTGCAAATGGGTCCCGCCTGCTAACGTCAATTATTTCACTTAGGCTTTCAACTCATAGTGTAGTCTGCTTTTTAACCGACTTCCCAAAAAAGGAGGCGGTTATACGTTCGGCTGTATATATTTTATTTTTTTTATTTTTTTTGTATGTTCAACGATTACTCCGCCGCCTGTGGACCGATTTTCAAAATTTTTTCTGTGATGTATAGGGTGTAATCCCAAATTGGTCCTTTTGATATCAAAGTGGTGACCTGATGATGGGATCCATGAGGAATCGAGGGAACTCCTCGAAATTTATATGGACACATATGGCGATTTTGACTTTTTCTGAAGTAGTTCAAGTATATGCTACCAAAAAGTAAGATTTTGCTCCAAGGTATACCCTGGATCCAAAAGTACAGAATAGAACTCCTGACTCCTTATAGATACATGTTTGGGGATTTCGGCGTTGTTTAAAGAACTGCAAGCATATGCCACCTTGTCAGTTAGAGTAATCATCATCATCATCACCACTATCACACCATACATCATCAGATTATGATGATATAAAAGGTATTTCTCATAGTATTTTACACTAACACGGAGATCATTGAACATTACTCTGCCGTTTATGAACCTATTTGCAAAATTCTTTTGTTGTTGTAAAGGGTTTAATTCGAAATTAGTCCTTTAGTCACTAAAGTGGAAACCTGATGATGCGAGCCATGAGGAATCGAGGGAACTCCTCAAAATTTATATCCACACATATAGTGATTTTGACTTTTACTGAAGTAACACAAGCATATACTACAAAAAAAATGAGATATTGTACCTAGGTATACCCTGGATCCAAAAGCACTGTACAGAACTCCTCAGTCTTTAAAGATGTGCGTTTGGAAATTTCGGCATTGTTTAAAGAACTGCAAGCATATGCCACTTTATAACTTACAGTAATCATCATCATCATCTTAATAGCAATACCTAATGGAAGCTTGGCGAGTATTTAATTATACATTCGATCGTTTAGTTTAGACGTTCTTAAGACGTATTAATAACTTAACAAAATATATCACTAAAAAAGGTGAAATTATTATTTTTAAACAAAAAATTAAACCGACTTCCAAAGTAAAAATACACAAAAAAGTATGAAATAAAACTTAATCTCTAAATAATTCCCCTTTCAAATTCGGCTAAAATTTTTACTATTTCTCTACTCAATCTTATTAATTTTGAAGTCGGTACCAGCAAATATGAACGTAAGTTGTATAAAATATTGTAGAATATTGTTTGGGCTGGTGCCGATTTCAAAATTAAGAAGATTGAGTAGAGAAATAGTAAAAATTTTAGCCGAATTTGAAAGGGGAATTATTTAGAGATTAAGTTTTATTTCATACTTTTTTGTGTATTTTTACTTTGGAAGTCGGTTTAATTTTTTGTTTAAAAATAATAATCTCAATCTTGTTTCGGTCTTTTTAGTGCGTTGCTTAGGTATCTGTCTTTTTGCAGTCGGTTTTTTTGTATTGTTTAAATGGGGTTTGAAGGTATAATTGTTTTTAGAAGTAGCCGGGGTAAAAAGTACCACTTAAGCTAATGCAGGTTGCTGACTATTCGTGTGCCGAATTTGTTTAAAATCACCCTATATATTGAATATATTTCTTAAATTAGTTATTGAGCTTAAAATAAATATTAAATGGAGCTGCCAATAACCTTAATAATCCAACTTTTTTTAGATATCATGTTTATTAATTAAGTGAATGAATAAACGAGCGTGTGAATAATTTGCATGAATTAATTGTTGTCTGTCTGTGCCGTCGCGTCTTGGCAACATTCACCGTGACCTCGAACGACTTGATCTTCGTTAATGACCATTTAATTGGACCACATTACTCAATGGTACGAATAATGTGCTTGGGCCACACTAACGAATCTATCTATACAAATAAAAAAAATATGAAGTGTATGTTTGTAATTTCAAATAAGCGCTTAGCACTAAATGCATATGACCGGACTTTCACTTATTACAGGTTAACTTAATAAGGAGTAACTCAGGCTGCTTTTATCTTAGGGTTCCGTTTCCATTAATTGTTGCGGGCATCATGCACCAGCTACTAGTTAGTACAATAATAAATAAGTAAAGTGTCGTAAGACATTTATATTTTTTAGGTAATCATTCCTTTTTTGGGAACTGGGGAAGTTTAAAGCTTTGTAAAATGTAGCTTTTTGCTGTACGTAAGAAGATAGGCAATCAAGAAATTCCTCTAAAGCTCTCTGATACTGAAAGCACACCCGTGAATCCCTGCTAGCCAAGCTGCTTGCCTGGCGTGTACGGTCGCCATAATTAATTACTAAAAAAAACTTTACCGGCATAAAATTGCACTTAGATTGATATATCACTAATTGCTAATCCCTATTTGTAATGTTGTTACTTGTTACACATAACAGATTTAATAGAGAAAGTATTAAATTTAATTAACTTGTAGTTTCGTTATAAATAATGTATCAACTATCAACACGTCAAACGAGACGTATTATATATTATATATTGTTAAATACCTAGTAATTCTGTTTTCTAGTAAACTAATATAATAATAGGTTGGGGAAAAAGTCTTTTCGCATTATAGTATGTATGAACTTGTCATAAAATATCTTGGGCTATACCAATTGTATCTGGCTGATTTTGGTATCATTAAAAAGTTTTAATTTTACAGAAGACAATTCCAAATTCAAATTAGGTAAATTTGAGATTTTCATTTGTTTTTCTTATTGTTAAAATGAGTGATTCTTATGAAGAATTTCGATACATTTTAAAATTTTATTACAAAAAAGGTAAAAATGCAACACAAGCCGCGAAAAAAATTTGTGATGTTTATGGACCTAATGCAGTGTCTGTGAGAGTAGCGCAAATTTGGTTTAACCTTCGGCGTACAAGGTGGAAAATACTTCTCACCTGTACAACGTGGGGTTAAAATAACCCCACCATGATTTTCTTTTATTTTAGTGTTGTAATGAAATGTCTTAAGTTAATTTAAGTTTTTAAGAGTATTTATTATATGATGCCAATAAATAATACAGAAAAACATACAAAAATAAACATTTATTTAAAAAAATACATAGTTGGAAATCATTTCCTTAAAATCAACATTTTTCTAACTAGCTTCAAATAAATCAATAAAATAAACAAACTGTAACAAAAACGCAATCTAAATGAGTTTTTTTTATGTTGAGCTGCACTTCTGCATCCCGGCAAATGAGTGATAATATTGACTGCCCTAGTACGAACATTGGGACGCGGTGGAGTTTTATACCACTTTGTTCTGCCATCTTTACTCAGAAAAAATGGTTGTGATGTCGATGGTGTATCTTCTACTGTAGCTTTAATGTTCAACTCAATATCTTCCATGTCACTATCAACTTCAGAAGCTTCGCTGATGTGGTCAGTTTCGTCCTCGCTACTAGGGAGGAAGATGTCATTATCCGACTCATATTCCTCCAATAACGCCGCCGAAATTTGATCTTCTTTCATTTTACTATGGTAATTGAAAATCTGTACCTACAATAAATACAATATTTTATAAATAAAACACATATGCAATCTAAAAATAACATAAAACTGAAAAAAGGTACACTTACAATTTAGCGACGTCCCGTACAACGTGGGGTTAAAAATGCCCAGGAGCCACTTGATGCGCGTGCACACACGACCGCGATGCGCGGGGTACTGATCTAGCGCTGTGAATCGACGCGGGAGGTCTTAAACTCCAGCTACTGAGAAAATCGAATCGTTTTGTTGCATTTTAATATTAAATAAATGTATTTTAAAAATGCTGGGGTTAAAATAACCCCACGTCGTACGCCGAAGGTTAAGCGTTTTCAATCCGGAAATTTTGATATCAAAGATGCACGTCGCTCTGGTCGCCCTGTTACGGACAAAACTGTTGCCATTTTTGAAAAAGTGGAGCAAGATCGGCATATTAGTAGTTACGATGTAGCTGAAGAACTGGGGATTGACCACAAAACGGTTTTGGCGCATTTGAAAAAAGCTGGGTACACAAAAAAGCTCGATATTTGGGTGCCTCATGAGCTCACTGAAAGAAACCTAATGAACCGTGTACTCATTTGTGATTCTTTATTACGACGTAATGAAACCGAACCATTTTTGAAGAAGCTGATAACTGGCGATGAAAAGTGGATCACGTAGGACAAGAACGTGCGAAAAAGATCGTGGTCAAAGGCCGGTCAGGCTTCACAGACTGTGGCGAAACCCGGGTTAACTCGCAACAAGGTGATGCTGTGTGTGTGGTGGGATTGGAAGGGCATTATTCATTATAAGCTGTTACCGCCAGGCAGGACCATCAATTCTGAACTGTACTGCGAACAACTGATGAGATTAAAGCAAGAAGTTGAGAGAAAGCGGCCGGAATTAATCAACAGAAGGGGTGTGGTTTTTCACCATGATAACGCTAGACCTCACACATCTTTAGCCACTCAGAAAAAATTACGGGAGTTTGGCTGGGAGGTGTTAATGCATCCGCCGTATAGTCCTGACCTTGCACCTTCAGATTTCCACCTGTTTCGGCGCTGCAGAATTCCTTAGGCAGTGTCAGATTGACATCACAAGAGGACTGCCAAAACCACTTGTCGCAGTTTTTTCA
This sequence comes from Glaucopsyche alexis, assembly GCA_905404095.1. Lineage (NCBI taxonomy): Eukaryota > Metazoa > Arthropoda > Insecta > Lepidoptera > Lycaenidae > Glaucopsyche > Glaucopsyche alexis. Next base: position 4,238,029 of record FR990060.1, read on the forward strand.
TCAGAAGCCCCAAAAATTTTATAGCAATGGGATCATGTACCTACCAACAAGATGGCAAAAAGTTATCGAAGAAAATGGCACCTATATACTTTAGTCACTTGTAAATAAACTTTATAAAAAAACCTTTTGAATTTTTATATAAAATGCGAAGAAACTTTTTCCCCAACCTAATATTTCTTAGCGTTCTTAGCCATATTCATAACTAAGTTCAATAATTTAATTACATAATAGAACTAGGTTAAGGCAGGTCTAGACTTAGCATAACTTAGGTATTAGGTCTGAGTTATGCAAAGTGTTATGATATTAATATAGGACAGAATGTCTACGCATAATCTAATAGGTACTTACATCTATGTCTATACAAATAAATAAAATTAAAATAAGTACATATCTGTTTGTTATTTTAAATTAACATATTTTAATTAAATGCATATAAAAGTATGAACATATAATATTATAGTTTACAATATATATTTTTTTTTATTTTATCTGTTCGTCTGTCTGTATATCTGTTTGTTCCGGCTAGTTTGCTGGACCGATTTTCACGGGACTTTCACTGTCAGATAGCAAAGGATGGGCTTGCTTGTCGAGCCGCTTGCCTTTCGTGTAATTCTAGCATAACTACCCAAAGGACCACACTACCACTAGTTACTACCATACCAAATTTCGCCAAAATCCGTTAAGTATTTATTGCGTGAAAGAGTAACAAACATCCACAAATCCATACATACAAACTTTCGCGTTTATAATATTAGTAACTCAAAAAAAAAAAAACGTTATCTGTCGACAAATTCCAAAAACACAGTTAATGAGTACTCAGTTTATACCTCGTCTTGTAATTGCATACGACAGACGAGCGATAAACGACACAGAGTAGCGCAACGGCAGAGACCAAGTGCATGCGCGCACTGGCAATAAAATTGACGACCGCTGTGGCTCAATGGTTAGCGCGCTCAATCCGGAGGTTGCGGCTTCGAATCCCGCAAAGGGAACAAAACGGTTTTCTGTGCTCCTGGTTCATGGATGTGTATTACAAAATCTTAAATAATAGTATAGTATAAAAAGTATTAAATATATTTTTCCTTGTCTGATACCCGTAACAAAATTTCTTCGAGAACTTACCATGGCCGGTAAACCGGTAGAAAACCGGTAGAATGAAAATAAATGATTTTCCCTACGTCACAAAGCCAGCCCTAAGAAAATTATGATGTCAATATCTATACAATTTTTTTTTAATATATTTTATGATTGTAATTACAATAAGTTAGAAGGGCGGACAGACAGACAGACAGACGGACAGAGCGAAACTATAAGGCTTCCTTGTAGTTACTACGGAATGGATAAAATTGTTTGATTTTATCGAAAAATCAATACCAATTACATAATATGCTCGATATAATCAATGACATCAAGCAATTTACATGCCGTTAAGATTATAAATCTTCCTTCGCGATCTGATTCACATGGTAGTGCCTTCATAAAATAAATATGTTATATAAAAATGAATGTTGCTAGTCGCTAGTCGCCGTGAAGAAGTTAAGTTCTACAGTTTGTATGACATCGAAACAACGCCCCTCGTGGCCAACAATTTTAATTAATTCGATGCCATACAATAGTTAACTTCTTCCCAGCGAGTAGTGACAAAATCTCAGTTAGTTATTTTACAATGTAACGGTTTTTACAATTTTACGGTGACATATACATCTACACTACAAAATGTAGTAGTTTCGCCTACCATATTTTTTTTTTAGAAATATAGTATTTGATCCCCTAAAATAGTGGGATAATATATTATATAGTAGGGTTGACAACCCTATGTACAATGTACACATTCTAATGAAAGCGGTATGGGGTATCGACGATATTGTTTGTATTTATTTTGCGTGCTCTCTCTGCGGTCACTACTCTGTGCATCCAGTCATAGGTCTCGTCATAATTGACACTCGAGTTATGTCATTTAGTGTGGCACTAAATGCCCAGGGTCTCGTACCTTCCGCTTCTCTCGCTTGGTGTTTGGTGAAAATTACGGAAAGTTACGGAAAAGTACGACAAAATAACGGAAAGTGTAGCGTAGAGATGAGTTTATAATTGATATGTTCAAGAAGAGAAGGAATAAAAAGTTTAAACATGTAAGTTTATATTGAGAATTCTGTGTTTTTCCAGTGTTGATACAGTTTATCGTGAAAGGATTGGTTTGTTTACTCGATATGGAAGATAGAGAACTAGAGAGTAGAGATTAACAGTAATGTTTGTTAACCTATTTATTATGTTTACAATAAATTGTAAAATAAAATAAAAATAAAATTAGTACAAATGAGATCACATACTTTGGTAAAACATATTTTATTAACAAAAAACTTGAGAGGTGTCAAGGGACACCCGGATGGAACGAAGTTCCGGATGAAAATATCTGGCTTGCTTTCTATAAGAGAGAGAGAGACAGACAGAGAAACATGCGACGCCGCACAGCTTACAATAGCTTACTATAGCAAAAAAAAAAAAGACATACAGACAGACAATTGTACATGTACATATAAAATAAATACCTAATAATACAATATCCGAACCGATTTTTATTACATACATACATACATACATACATTCATTATTTTTTTTTTTTTTTTTTTTAATAATAAATGTATACGCGTAAATACCTATTTAATTTTTATAAAAAATAAAATTATCTTTTGTAATTAAAAAAGTGTCGTGACAACTTTTCGTAAGATTTTTTTCCGTCTAGCCCCCTTTCACAACGCGCGATAAGGAACTTCGTTCCAAAAAGTCGTTGTTTATTACTCTCGAAGTTATTGTTTAGTAGATTGTAGAAGTGACGTACTTAACTATTTAGTAATCTTATGCAGAAGTACCTCATTTGCAAAATTTAATTTTAAACGTTTTAATTAACTTTTGATTCCCGACGCAAACAGAGGCGTGTTATAAGTTTTGACGTATACGGATTAACCGATTTTATTGTTTTTTTTTAAAGCTGATGTGATCTAGGGTGTTCTTAGCTGTAAAATTGACAACCTCTGGCTCAGTTGGTTGAGCGTGTTGGTGCTCAAGCCGGGGGTCGCGGGTTCAAATCCCGCCGAAGGAACAAAATGTGTTCCTGGGTCATGGGTGTGTATTAAATATATGTATAATATAATAAAAATCTTAAATATATGTATTGTGTAAAAGTATTAAGAGCATTGATCGGCGCGCGACTCAGATTTCACGAAAAACGCTACTTTTCAAATGCGTCTATATCTAACAAAAACTGGTTATTCTGATTTTTACACGTAGAAAAACACTAGAAAATATTGTATTCTAATTTTTCACTTATCATTTATTTTAAAATAATTTCAAACTTTTGAATAAAACTGACAAAACTAACCAGAAGTTTTTACAACTTTAGGTTCAGGGGCAATTTCAAAACATATAATAGCTAAAACCGCTTACATTTTTTAAAAACAAAAAATCTTTACAAACTTGTTGGATCCTCTTCTAGATTATCTCTTTGTCAGATTATTTTTATATACGTTTCTATCTCATAAAAATAAAATTTAAAGAATGCGAAATTATCAGGAATTATAGTTATTTAAAATGATGATATTTATGTATTTTACTCGCTCCTTTTGTTTCTTACTTACATAATCTATGAGAAGAACCTTTTATCTTTAATATGCTATTTAAATTTTTAACTAAATTAGTTTGACGAATTTTATATGAATTTTTAAAACTACTGTATTTATCGAGGCGCACGAGCGTTATACAACGCTCGTGCGCCTCGATTTATTTAGTTGCCCCTGAACCTAAAGTTGTAAAAACTTCTGGTTAGTTTTGTCAGTTTTATTCAAAAGTTTGAAATTATTTTAAAATAAATGATAAGTGAAAAATTAGAATACAATATTTTCTAGTGTTTTTTTACATGTAAAAATCAGAATAACCAGTTTTTGTTAGATATAGACGCATTTGAAAAGTAGCGTTTTTCGTGAACTTCGAGAACTTACCACGGGATCAGATTGACGTGGTGTTAAGTGTCCATAGATATATTATATTATATTATTATATTAATTCATTACCATCAACTCGCTTCCTACTCGACAAGGATGGGACCTGGGGGTTACATTTATTTTTGAAACCTTAATTAACAGGAAAAATTAAAATGTCCGTATTTTGAACAACCAAAACATGAATATAGCATAAAAGTTGCCAACCTTGAGTAGTATGTTCGAGTACAGGCAAAGTACGTACTGTGGTCCTGTGTACCCCAGTAGAGCGAAATGTCGATGACGATTTAAATGCTAGCAGCATTAACTCTGTAATTATACACTCGACAAATGAAAGTGGATACTGGTTAATATGTATCTCCACCGATATGCCGACGGGCCCACTACCCTAGACATATCTAGGACGAGAACTTTCGTTTGCATAATATTTTCATTTATTTTGATTTGATCTGTGGAAAATTACGACCGTTTTCTCTAGGAAAACTCCGAGTTTCACTACAATTACAAGGATATGATCTATACATCTATACATCTATACATACAGATAAATATAATTGAAGTGTCTGTTTGTAATTTCAAATTAACAGCTTTTCACTTAATGCATATGGAAGTATATTCGATACTAACGATAAAATATCAATTTTTAAAATTTTTGTCTGTCCGTCTGTCTGTCTGTTTGTTCCGGCTAATCTCTGAAACGGCTGGACAGATTTTCACGGGACTTTCACTGGGAGATAGCTAATGTTATAAGGTCTAATATAGGCTACTTTTATTTTAGGGTTCCGTATAAAAAAAGGGTTCCCTTTCCATTAGTTGCGGGCAACGAAGTTATGCAAACGAAGTTGCGGGCATCAGCTAGTATGTCATATAACTAGACGTTATCCGCGACTTAGTGCGCCAAATTTAATCTCGCTACCGTACATTTTTCCGCAAAAAAGTAGCCTATGTTTTTATCCAGAGCCCAAACGACTACCATACGAAATTTCATCGAAATCCCTTCTGTAGATTTTGCGTAAAAGAGTGACAAACATCCATCCATCTGGATCCTTACAAACTAAAATTATAATAATTATAATTAAAATGTAAAAAAGAGTTATAGCATTTGTCATCGATCCTATTATAATATTTCAATCATTATGCCAATTACGGTTTAACTATGACAAAATGTAGATAGGTTAATTGGAGAAATTAATTATTATGTGTATTAGCAACTCACAGGGGAGACAGAAAAAGTAGAGCAACCAGTTCCCGGTTGGCAAGACATACTTTATAAGTTTTATTGTATAGTTCAACTGAAAACTAGCTGGAGCCCGCAACATCGCTTGAGTAGAACTAAAGGAAACGGAACCCTTTTTTTATCGGAACTGTTAGAGCTCTTATTCATTGAGACGCCATGGCGACGTCGCTGGCTATCGTATCCAAGCAGTCAATATTAAAATGTATGATACCTAACTCACTTGGCGACCGTTTGGATACCAATCCTTTCAAAAGTACAGTATTCCCGCGGGATACCCTATACTATATAGACGCGGGCGGAGCCGCGGAAAACAGCTAGTGCAGTTATACAATGCTCGAGCTAGAAATAAATGAACTAATGACAATAGAAGCGATAATGAGTGAGGGTAAGGTCCGGATCAGGGGTCGTTGGGACCCTCGCGGGTGACAGACGCACGACCTTAGGGTGCAGTCGCCGGGGGGTTAAGAGCGCTAAGTCGTCACTAATGAGGAAGTAGACGATTTAATTCAGTTTGTATGTTTCAGCTACAACAGCAGAAATGTTTCTGTCTTTCTTTTGCCAGTAGACTCTTTCTGTTAATGACTAGCTTTTGCCCGTGGCTCCGCCCGCGTAAATACCTACAGTATCTCACGGGAACACTGTACTGTTTCGGAATAAAAAGTAGCCTGTGTGTTAATCCAGAGCTTAAACTACTATGCTACTTAACTCTTGGCCCATGGAGAGCCGCTTCGCTACGTTGAATGTAAGAGGAGGAATAGATGGTAAGAATGAAAGTGGACGAAGTGAAACAAGTAGGTATGTAAGGATCGTAACAAGTGGAAAGAAGTGGTCTCTGCCTAGTGCAAGAGGCGTGATTATAAGTATATACAAGTATGTATGAACAACTACTACTATACCTTTCATCGAAATTCTTTCAGTAGTTTTTGCGTGAAAGATTAACATACATCCATCCATCCATCCCCATAAATCTTATTTACAATAGTAGTAGGAAGTTGATAAATAATATTATGTAAGTAGATGTCGATTGTACTTAAATGAACTTCACCAAGTAGGTATACTCTTTTTTAACCCCCGACGAAAACAATGGGGTTATAAGGTTGACGTGTCTGTGTGTCTCTGTGTGTGTGTGTGCGTGTGTGTGTGTGTGTGTGTGTGTGTGACTGGCATTGGCATCGCAGCTCCGAAACGTAGAATCAATTTTGATCAATTTTTTTTCTTTGAAAGCTAACGTGATCTAGAATGTTTTTAGCTTTAATTCATGTTCTCGCTTACTGCTTAGTGCTTGACCATTGTCAAGCCTGTCATTACGTTTAATAATAATAATATCTATGGACGCTTCACACCACGTCAATCTGGTCCCGTCACTCGTGGTAAGTTCTCGAAGAACTCGTGTTCCGGGTACCAGACAACGGAAATATATTTAAAATATTTTATATTTTACGCATATTTAACATTTGTATTATTTTATACACATGTTTAATACACATCCATGACCCAGGAACACGGAAAACTTTTTGTTCCTTCGGCGGGATTCGAACCCGCGACCCCCGGCTTGAGCACCAACACGCTCCACCACTGAGCCTCAGAGGTCGTCTAATGACGACAATTTTTTAAATTTTCCTTTATGAAATCTCTCCATCTCACACTCACAGCTCGTTGAGCTAATTCATCTGGCGGCAGTTCGTGTAAATATATGGAGTGCAGTTTTGCAGTTGTGGGGCCGAGTGAAGTCATCGGCGAGAATGTTACTTGCGATAGGGTTGCCGATCGTAGAAATTAAAAAATAAAATAATCGAGCAAGTGACTAAACTATCAGTCGATTAAAAAAAAACACACACACACACGTCACATGCTGTCCTTGTCGTTCCGCTAGCAGAGACGGCGACAGCCTGTGAAAAGGAGGGCTCTTAATTTTGATTATCTTTTTAGTATTCGGCCATAAGTCTTAGAGCCACATCTTAGAGTCTAAGAAATAGAATTCGTCGCGTCGATTAAATTTTAACACAATAGCACTAATGGGTAAAATATTCCGTAATACTTGTTTACAAGTGGGTAATAGTTTTATGATTATGAAAATATTATGAATATAGGAAAAACCACAATGACTAAATTATTGCGTGTCATATGAGGCAATTTAAGAACTAGTTCGTATAATTTTAAATGTTTTATATAATATATCTATACTCATAAAATAAAGAGGAAAAGTTCGTTTGTTTGTATGTTTGCATTGAATAAGCTCCGAAGGACATAGGCTACTTTTTATCCCGAAAAAAAAATGTACGATTTCTGCTAATTTAACTTTTGCGCGCACGAAGTCGTGGGCAACATCTAGTACTTAATAAATCTATCAATAAATAATTTTCTTGTGTATAAACTTTTGGTGAGCTCAGTGCGATAACGTTTCTTGTCATTTGATATTCAAAATAATATGTTATACTTCCACTGTGGGGTTTTCATTCACTAATGTTCATTCATGAATGAATGATTCCATTGTTCACGGACCAAATATCCGACGTCTACATTGAATTTGTTTTAATAAGTCTTATTGTTCCGTTTTATCAATGTTGATACGCGACTATGACATTGTTTGACTTTGATATCTGGCAAATATTTTCCCTGACATTGCTCTGTAGTCTGTACTTGTGTCTGTAGGAAAGATTTCAAAACTTCAATAAAAAACAAAAATAGGCTATGACGTACATTTGACAGAACAAATCTTCATACAATAAAAAGTTACGCCATCTTGGTTTTCAGTTTTCATCATACTTAAAATGTCAAAATGGCCCCAAAAATCTCAAAAGTTTAACTTTCCATTTTTAATTTAATTTAAATTTTTTAAATTTAAAATTTAAATTTAATTTAAAATTTTTAAGTTTCCATTTAACTGGAGACACTTTGCCTCAACATGCCTCGTCTATCTATAAAGGAAAAGTTTGTATCGAATAGGCTCCGAAACTACGGTACCGATTTTGATGAAAATGGATTTCATGTGCGACGCGTATTTTAAAATATTACTCATTTATCCCTTTACTCTTTCGAATCTTCTTCCTCTAACGCGTAACGTAATATTATAAATTATAATATTAACGCCGTTTGTCTTAGTAAAAAAATATATATTTTAGACAACCCTACTCTTAGTTTGGAACAATCAATTCGCGAGACATGCGCCGACGCCGCTCGATCACAAGCAGTTCATCGTAGGGCTGGTGTGTTGCACTTAAATTGTTATATGGCTCATCAATTTCCTTCTCGCAAACTTATAGTATCCACTATCCAGGCTGTTTAATTTTTTGTAATTTAAATTTTATTCGTATGTACAAAGTGTCGTCGTTTAAAACTGATATATATTTTGACTTTCAGTCAGTTTCAATGAGAATAATTGTATGAATTTTACTTTCACTAAACAAGTATCATTAAGTTTAACTGGTTAGTTACGTAAGGTACCCTGAAAAGTTTGGGAGAAAACCTTAACGAGAATCGCTACATAAATCTTGAGCAAAATAAATTTTACAAACAGACAACATGACGGACCACAACGTGCAAGTGAGTACGGTCAGCAAAAGTATCATACCTGACTTTTGAATCGAAGGGAGAATCTCAATTCTCTTCATTTCAGTTTGTTTGAAAGTGAAGCGACATGTTACCATGAACGGATTTTATGACGTTTCGACCAATCGGAGCGCGTTTCACGATGTTTTAACGTTCATAAAAACACCGTTTGAGAGTTTTAGCGTGTCGGGACTTGATTGTAATTGTATTAATGCAGGTTTTATTAAACAGAATTGCCCCTCTGATCAAAATCGAGCCCTGACGTCATTGCAAACCAAGTGGTTCTATTGTGACTCCTTCGCGTTATAGTACCTCCCCAGGCCTATGCTGCATATAAACTGAACTATATGGTTGAGGTTAGTGCTACGAATTTCCTCTGTGGTGGAGTATTCGTGCTGCCCAAGGTACCTGTTTCTGTTCTGTTGAAGTGCTGGACAGTCGAGGAGATGGGATGTCTCGACATTTTTCTCGAATCTGCAAGTCGTTGTGTCACCGACACCTATTTTGTTGAGGTGTTTGTGGTGCAGTTCTGGTTACGTATTAATTTGTGGTTCTGGTAAGGATTCTTAAGTAAGATAAGAATCCTTAACACAAAACCTTACATTCAAATGTTAATTTAACCCTCTAAATACGGCTATGAACGGATTCAAATAAGCAAACATTGGCGAACAGTATTGTTTTGTGCTTTGTTATCTAGATTAACACATAGGCTACTTTTCATCCTGAAAAAAATGTAGAGACTCCTTCAGTAGAGACACATTTCCTTTTAACGTCAATTTAATAATAAATATGTACCAGCATTTTAGAGTCGGTTCAGATCCAATTTAATCTAAACGTAAACAAAAAGATGACATTCGACCAAATTCATGTGAATTTGTTGCACGGTAAATAAGTGATATTTAAATTGGTAGCATTATGTGTTGTTTATCTTTTTTTACAGTTCCACTAAATTGGTTCTGAAACAAAACAATAACTCTCCACACCAAATCGGTGTGACATATAGATATAGACAAAAAAGCTATACCAATCTGAAATAGCACGCAGATATTTTGTTCCTATAAATAATAATAATAATAGCTTCCCACACCGATTTCGGTGACGGTGGCCGGTTTCATTGAAACCAGGCCAGTTAAGCAGGAGTAATTTTATAGTGCCCAAGTGTGTACGCAGTACACAAGAGCACTCTCTCTTCCTTTACTCTCATAATCCAGTGGGACGGATGACCGACACGACTGACGAGAGATCAGGCGCAGGTCCGACTTTTTACATGCCCATCCGACGCACGGATCATCTTTCTTGTCAGACAATCAGGTGATAAGCCTGCAAACTTGGAAACATTTTATGTTGCTCTAATGCGGAATCGAATCCAAGCTCTAACCACTAGACCACGGAGGCTGTATGAACAGAATATTACACTTCATTCTGTGATTAACAAATGATTTGAGCTGTTGCGGCTATAGCTATATTTTTTAGATTTTTTGCAATGGCTGCATTGTTTTTGCTGTCTGTACATTGAATGACGTGTCCGTGGTCCTTAAATGGCCGGTGCCGTGTATGAGGAAGAGGCTGGACACGGCCATATTGTATATGGGCAGATCATGTCTTCCGATTGTAACATGTCGTAAGGAACGATTACGTACACGGTACAGCGTCTGTTATAAATCCACGTCCAAGTGTTACATAGCCAATAGCTACATATTTATAGGACAACAGCCTCCGTAGTCTAGTGGTTGGAGCTTGGTTCTCGACTCGGAGGTCGTGGGTTCGATTCCCGCATTGGAACAACAAAAAATGTTGTTTCCAAGTTTGGTTTGGACAATGCAGGCTGATCATCTGATTGTCTGACAAGAAAGATGATCCATGCGTCGGATGGGCATGTAAAAAGTCGGACCTTCGCCTGATCTCTCGCCAGTCGTGTCGGTTATCCGTCCCACTGGGTTACGAGAGTAAAGGAACAGAGAGTGCTCTTGTATTCTGCGTACACACTTGGGCACAATAAAAGTAACTCCCGCGTAGCTGGCCTGGTTTTAATGAAACCGGCTACCCTCACCGAAATCGGTGTGGGAAGCTATTATTATTATTTATAGGAACAAAATATCTGCGTGCTATTTCAGATTGGTATAGCTTTTTTGTTTATGCCTAATTTGAAGAAAATGCGGTAGATATAGAGACTACATCTAGTTCCTTAACTGCGTGTAGTAACACCACCATGTACTTAACGAAGCTGGATAAAACTTTAGCCGATGGTTTCTCCTATCGTATGACTCGAAATCAGCCAGATTCATTTATTACGAAATATTGCTCGCGACTTCGTCCGCGTAAAAGATAATCTCGCGGGAGTCGTACATTTTACAGTAATAAAATGTAACCTACTTCCTTCCACGTATATAAGGTTCGGTAAAATCTATTACGGATAATAATGGGGGACTTCAACACCTGCATGATCAAGGACAACAACAGATCAAGAAAATTAAAATCTATTATTGATAGCCAAAACTTGCATTTGCTACCACTTCAAGCTACTCACTGTGCACCAGGTTGCTTGCCATCTTTGCTGGATTTAATTGTAGTATCGTCGCCAAATCATGTAATAAAAGAAGGCCAATGTTCAGCAGACGTCTTTTCTTACCATGACATTATTTATTTATCGTATAATGTACGTCCGCCTAAAGCTAAACCTACTATTAAATTCCAGAGAAACTTTAACAAGATGAATTACGAACTGCTTGTTCAGGATGCCCAAAAAATTGATTGGTCCATGGTGTTTGAGGCTGACGATATCGACATTAAAGTAGAACTTTTTAACAAAATTTTACTCGAACTATATGACAAACATGCTCCAATAAGACCAATCAAAATAAAACATCTCCCTGCGCCCTGGCTTTCTGACGAGATCAAAACTATAATAGCTCATAAACACAAAGCTAAATCTAAGTTTAAAAAAAGTAACACAGACGAGAACCGTGAGAGATATATAAAACTAAGAAATCGCTGCAACAAAATTGTAAGAGACGCTCAAAGACGCTACATTCACTCTTCTGTCGAGAACAGCGACCCTTCTAAAATTTGGAAATTTCTTAACTCCCTAGGTGTTGGCAAAACCGCTGATTCTTCTGCGTCAGTAAATAACTTCGACAAAAATCTTTTAAATAATCAATTTACTTCCTGTAATGGCTCACTTGATCCCAATTCCAAATCACAATTGATTCAGCATCTTAATACCTTACCAACACCTGATTACCCCCCTTTCCTCTTTAAACAAGTCACTGTTGGCGAAATTAATAAGAATATTATGGCAATTTCATCTAATGCAATTGGTGATGACAACATTAGTAGGAAGATGGTCACACTAGTTATAGACGAGATTGCACCAATTCTTATGCATATTTTTAACTTTTCTTTGGTAAATAGCGTGTTCCCGTCTATCTGGAAATCAGCACAAATCATTCCTTTACCTAAAAAGAGTAAGCCTACCTCAGTAGCTGATTTCCGGCCTATTTCGATCCTGCCGTTTTTAGCTAAGGTCCTGGAAAGATTGATACAGCAACAATTATCATCTTACGTCAATAAAAACAGCCTCCTAAGCGCTTATCAGTCTGGTTTTAGACCTGGCCACAGCACTACTACAGCACTAGTGAAGGTCAGGGACGATATCCGATTTGCTATGGACAATAAGCAACTTACGATTTTGGCTCTATTGGACTTTAGTTGTGCCTTTAATAGCGTAGATCATGATATTCTTTTAAGTAGACTTAGAGCCGCTAATTTCTCGCCCTCAGTGACTGGTTGGTTCCAAAGCTACCTTGGGGGGCGCCAGCAGCGTGTTCGTGTAAATGATGAGTTTTCATCATGGTCCACTAACACGGCTGGTGTTCCGCAGGGTGGCGTATTATCTCCTCTACTATTCGCTTTGTTTATTAACTCCATTATTATGGTTTTCAGTTCTTCTCTCTTTCATTTGTATGCAGACGATCTTCAAATCTACGCCCAGACGTCATTAGAGAATCTTCCTAGTAAAATCACGGATTTAAATAATGATTTAAATAAAATTTGCGAGTGGAGTAGGTGTAACGGCCTCTCGATTAACCCAATCAAATCACAGGTCATTATTATTGGCAGCCAAGGATTAGTCTCAAGGATTAACTGGGTGAATCTACCTCCGGTGCTCGTATGTGGTACTCATGTACCGTTCAGTAGGAAGGTAAGAGATTTAGGTGTTCTCTTGAATGACCATCTTTCTTGGTCCGACCATATATCAATGATCAGTAGCAAGGTGTACGCGGTTTGGCACTCGGTGAAAAGATTAAAGAACGTTCTTCCACTACAGACTAAAATTTTACTAGCCGAGTATTTATTCTTGTCCATATTAGATTACGCGGATACGTGTTTTACTGACCTTACCGAAGAACAGTTAAATAAGCTTGAGCGTCTCCAGAATGTCGCAATTCGCTTCATTTTTAGTCTGCGTAAATTCGACCATATTTCGGAGTACCGTTCTAGGCTTTCTTGGTTGAACATACGTCTTCGGCGTAATATGCGTATTCTCTCCTTACTGTACACTTTGCTATTTGATCCAAGAGCACCCTCTTACCTAAAGGATAGATTTGACTTCCGAACGTTCGAATTTAAGTTATTGCGGTCCTCGGCCAATCTCCTTCTCCAAATCCCTAAACATAACACAAATTTCTTTGGTCAATCCTTTACTGTCAGGTCGATACTACTATGGAACTCTTTACCTGCCAATATCAGGCAAGCTAAAAGTATTAATAATTTTAAAACATTGCTCAAACAATACTATCTAAATCACTAAGTATTTCGTACTAAGTTAATAGTATGTAGATGTATAAAGTTTAAGTTCTATCATTAGGAAATAGGAATATATATTAGTATATTTATATAAAATTATTTATTTATTAGTATAATATAGTAGGTTATTAATACGTAAGTTTAGATTAGGTATCATTTAGTGTTATTTTCTTTATTTTATGTTTATTAAGTTTGTGATATTTCCTATAGAGTAATAGTATTATTAGTATGTAAGGTTTTATGTTTAGTTCTAGTTTTTGTCATACTTAGTTCCGTAATTGCACTGCATTATCTTTTTATTTCCATGCGCCAAGGGTTGCTTGGAAGAAATCGCTTTTTAGCGATAAAGCCGCCTTTGTGTTCATGCTAAAATTGTCAACTGTAATTTTAATCTTACCTGTACATTTGTGAACACAATAAAGCATATTCATTCATTCATTCATACGGATATTTTGGGAATTTGATCTACTACTTATGTATAGACGTTTAGGCAGAAAAATAATTGTCGTACTCGAATTTTTTTTTTACTTTATATGGGCGAGTTTACGTTTTACGGAGAGTCATCTGTACATTAGGTCATAATTTTATTTTGAGTAAGACAAATATTTTTTGGCCTAAACGTCTCTACACAAGCAGTGAATTATGTCCCCGAAGTCTCCGTTATTGATTTTCCGAGACGTTATATGTACTCTATTTATGCCAAATTTCAGCAAAATCTTCCCAGTAGTTTCGGTGTCTATTTAATGTAAACAAACAGTCAAACATCATATACTTCTCACATTCTATCGTTTCAGCTTGATGACGTCCACTGTATAACAAAAACCTTCCCCATAGTTTTCCATTGCGATTTGCGACCGGTCGCTCGCGGCCTGCATCCCCGACTCCCTGCAACCTTCTTCACGTCATCAGTCCACTTAGCGTTGATCACCTCGTAAAAATGTGTTCTGTCTAGGGCAGGATAGAGAAATATAGTTCGTAGCGAAATAGATCTTGATCCAAGGTAGCACGTCAACAGTTTATGGCAGCCATATTTTATAATCTTCTTTTGACAGAAGCCGACAAATTTTGACTTGGGACTTGGGAGAACGTCCCATGATTCACTGTCATGACTTATACCTAATATATAAGTTTTTTTTTGAGTTAGTGCCCAAACTTTCAAGAGTGAATGTACTCTTGAATATAAGCAGCTTTTACTATGGTAACAACTATCCTACTAGAAAAAAATAAAAAATCAACTTTTATAATATGTATTGCACCTGTATATGCTTCACATTTACTGTTATATTAATGTTTTCCCATTTGTTCCAGAATGACGAGCCCCCCGAGATCACGTACTGCGTGGTGGGCGGCGAGGGGGGGTTGGCGCTGCAGGCCGTCACCCCCACACACCCCATGCCGCCGCAGGACGAGCTCGACGCCAAGTTTGCCGAGCTGGTGGTGAGTTCTGTTTCACGTCATCATGTAGCAAATGCCTACGCGTCTGATGGACGCTAGGCGTGAATATTAGCTACCAGGATCCTAGGGGTTTGCCGTTTACATATATCACAAGCTGCTAGCCTAACGTGTATTAGATACTAGAATGCGGACATGGTCAAAAATGACCGAATACTGAAACGCTAATCAAAATTAAGAGCTCTCATATTTATAGACTGTCGTCTCTGCTAGCCGAAATGACAAGGAGAGCATGTGACCTGAGGGAAGAGCCTTCCTAAATTCCTATTCACAGGCTATCGCTGTCTCTGCTAGCCGAAATGACAAGGACAGCATATTGTGGCTTGACTCTTGAGCGAAAAGCCTCCTATTCACTGGATGTCGCTGTCTCTGCTAGCCGAAATGACAAGGACAGCATAATGTGACTTGACTCTTGAGCGAAAAGCCTCATATTCACAGGATGTCGCTGTCTCTGCTAGCCGAAATGACAAGGACAGCATAATGTGACTTGACTCTTGAGCGAAGAGCCTCCTATTCACAGGATGTCGCTGTCTCTGCTAGCCGAAATGACAAGGACAGCATAATGTGACTTGACTCTTGAGCGAAGAGCCTCCTATTCACAGGATGTCGCTGTCTCTGCTAGCCGAAATGACAAGGACAGCATATTGTGACTTGACTCTTGAGCGAAAAGCCTCCTATTACAGTATGTCGCTGTCTCTGCTAGCCGAAATGACAAGGACAGCATAATGTGACTTGACTCTTGAGCGAAGAGCCTCCTATTCACAGGATGTCGCTGTCCCTGCTAGCCGAAATGACAGGGATAGCATGTGACTTGCTTGAGCGTCACTTAAGGCTTTATGTGTATAAGACAATAAATACATCTTCACAAACCGCTTTATGCCGCTTGTATCTCAATCACAATATCATACTAGAAAGCGTATTCCAATAAATACCTAATTTACTTTAACATGGTAATCGAGCGTTCGTCGACACTCCACTACATGTGAATTGTAAACCAGTCAATTTATGTACACCGTCGACAGACGCTATACATTTCCACTTTTGCACCTTTAATAGCGATAGCAATAAAGTGCAAAAGTTATACGCAGTAGACTTTACACGCACGTTTTCACCGGCCGCTTGGCGCCAGAATTAGAGTAGGATTAGCGCTTTCTAGGAGAAAGGGAGAGGATTTGCTGATGATTATCCGACGAAAAGCAATTATAGAATATACCAGTATATCTGCAGTATACTATCATATTGAGATTGAAAGTTGTCAGCCTTTACGGTGTTGGCGTCCTAAAATACGTGAGGTATAAAAATTAAAAAAATCTTCAAAAAAGTCTGACGCAATAGGACGCAATTTTTGGACCCCTATTATATTTTCTTTGCGCGCGTTCCATCTGCCTATTGTTTTATAATCTGAGGGAGTATACATATTACATATGATAGGATCTATCATCTACCATCCGTAAAGTTTAAGACGCCACTTAAGCTTTATATTAGGTATTTACTATCGAGCATGGACGCTATCGCTTATAAAGCTGGACTAGTAACAAGTGCACAAACGTTCTGTTGCCACCTGATGTAAGTTACATCACACGAACAAACAGCTGTAATGATAATAATAAACGGATCTACCTTCTTCGTCATCTGTCAAGTTTGACAGCGAAAGTGTTGTTACTCGTTACATAATAATTATCTGTATCGTGTAATCTCTAATCGCCGACCATTAAATTCGGTGTCCCTGTCAATCGTGAGCTTTGACAGTTTAAATGACATTGTTCCTTAGTCTGTAGTTACGTACACATAATATGAATATTATACTACTTATATGGATTATACTACTTATTGTATATACTTTACCTGAAGTTGCTTGGCCACAAGCCCGTAACTTTAGTAATACCCCTAAAGGAGAAAGAAAAAATTTAAAAACATAATAATAATAATAAACTTATATGTATGACATGACCGGACTAATCTGGACGGATGGTAACACTAAGCACGACTGTCCATTTTCTCTTTCACCACTCGAGACGAACGACACCTTTAATAAAGCTAAATACATTAAACCGTTTGAATTGCCTGCCTATAAAATAGTATACAATAGAGAACATTTGTTTTTTTTTTGCCAAAATGACAAGTTAAACTTGTTCAGGCGACTTTTTTTACTCCAGTTGTGGATATTACTTCATCTCGGGTGTAAAAGTGCACCTTATACCTACTAAGGCATTAAATAAATTATACTTAGTACTAACAACCATACAAATAAATAAAATGTAAGTGTATGTTTGTAATTTTAAATTTTTTTCAATACATGCATAAGTACCAGTGGCGTGGGGTTCATGTAACTCCATTTCTATCGGCTTCACTTACCACTTACCTTTTGAAGATCCTCATCCAAATACCTACCTAGTATACAGGGCTAGGGCTCTGGGCTTCCCCATCCAGGTTTGTCAAATAGAGTTTGAAGGTCGTATAGAGTTGCCAAGTTAAAAGTTTGCGAATAACCCAGGCTCAACTTTCGTTTGCCAGACTCTATTATACACATAACACAACATAGGTACACCGTACAGCCACTTTCTCGAGTGATTGGCGTTTGTCAGTATTTGGCCGGTTATTAATGAACCGGCGTAATGAACTTCGAGGGGTATCGGTTTCACTTGCATTCATATTTCATAACTAGCGGCTTTCTAACAGTTACCTGGCTAGTAGCTAGTAGCTACTTAGGCTATATGATCTATATGATATGAACACCTCCTATATTTAATATTACACATAACAGCCTCCGTGGTCTAGTGGTTGTGCCGGTCTAGCCGTGGCTCTCGACTCAGAGATCGTGGGTTCGAACACGTTGGAACAACAAAAAATGTTGTTTCCAAGTTTGGTTAGGACAACGCAGGCTGATCACCTGATTGTCTGACAAGAAAGATAATCCATGCGTCGAATGGGCATGTAAAAAGTCGGCCCTGCGCCTGATCTCTCGTCCTCTCGTCGTGTCGGTCGTCCGTCCATTATCGTCGTCAAACCAGGCCAACTACGCAGGAGGTATATTATAGTGCCCAAGTGTATGCGCATTGCGCAGCTGTACTCCTTTACTCTCGTAACCCAGTGGGACGGATGACCGACACGACTGGCGAGAGATCAGGTGCAGGTCCGACTTTTTACATGCCCATTCGACGAAGGGAAAAACTTATTAATAATACCTTCTAAATCAACACGTACATTATAATTTGTAACCTTTAATGATTCAACGTAGATGTCTAATAAATTGCAAGGCAAGATTTTACTTGCCTTATATCTCAGTCAATAAATCAAGGTCATAAATAAACTAATAAATATCTACAAATACTAATAAATACCTATAAAAGCCCTATAAATTGCTTAGCCGTAAAGTTGAATCGGTGCCGATGGTTGAAAGCTCAAGAGCTATTCATTACTAGTGCTTTCTAGTGGCACTATAGTTAGTTACTTGAGAAGATAATTGTATGGTTCATTTTACTAACTGTATGTACAAGCAATTTTATGTAGATGTATTTTTATAGAAATGTATACAACACTATTATTTGGTAAATCATTTATTTAATTAATAATATGTTTTATATTATTAGGAGTCGCGGCGGTAAGCGTGTTATAAAAGTTTTTTGTACTACGTATTTTTGTCATAATCTTCTTTCTTCTTCTTATCTTCTTTCTTTTCTTCTTCTTATATATAAAATTGCTGTTAAAGTTTTAGTCTCGCTAAAACTCGAGAACGGCTGGACCGATTTGGCTAATTTTGATCTTAAAATAATCGCATCAGTTCAGGGAATGTTTAAACGGTGAGAAATTTCAGTTCATAGTTAAGGCAGAACAACGTTTGTCGGGACAGCTAGTTATCAATACATATCAAATCAAATCATACTATTTTTAATATAAAATAATAAAAATAATAACAGAGGAAAGCTTTATTTGTTTGTTAGTTTGCATTGAATAGGCTCTGAAACTATTGGACCGATTCTTATGAAATTTGGCATAGACTAGACCACGAGGAAGGAGTAAGGACTAGATATGAGCGCCGATGGTAGGTAGGTCGGCGGCGGCGCGCCGGCTTTTTTGGGTCGGCGGCGGCGGCGTCGGCGGCGTGACCTTGAAAGGGTTTTTTCAAGTTTCGCACTTGGTAGTAAAAAAGTGTAGTAAATAGATTGGTTTACATAAAATTACACATCAATACAATTTATGGCACTTTTTGTAGTGATGAAAAAGACAATAATAGAATTATTCCAAAGTAGTTCCAGCAGTTAACTGTGCTTTGATTCCAGAGAGTATAATCACTGTAATTTTTTTATATTTTCGTTTTATAAACGTCCATATTTTAGGCAATGACGTTGAAGCCATTTGCATAACTATCTAGGCTCTCTCTAGTGAACAACCAATAATAGTGAAGATCCCAGGCTGAAACACGGTGCAAAACCCAAAACAAGCATATCTGCCTGTAGGTGGTTCCTCCCCCATAGTCTAGCACCCGCCCGGTTGTCTTTCCTGGATCTGTCCGTAAACCAAATTATGTTATTAGGATGAAAATTAATTGGGACCTATCCCTCCCGTCTTCTCCAGAAGTTTTGAAAAGCAGGTATAGCTTTTAGAAGCTATGCACCTTGATCATAGCGTCAGATGGAATGGCCATGACAGGTTTCTCAGAAAGAGACTGTTGCAGTTGTCCAAGTAGGGTAGAGGCCCATTACATTCTACCTGCCCTCATGGCCTGAGAACAACCATCTTAGCCTCCATATGAACAATCAGTGGAGTCAGGTTAATCAGGGCTTCAAGTGAAGCACTGGGAGCCGAAGAGAGCGCACCCGTGATTTGAGACAGGCCAGCCTCTGTACACTATTTAATGTTTTGTTGCAGTTGACCTGTACAGCGTTTTTGGCTGCGTAGTGTGGCATACTACACTTCGCAATATGTGACAATCGGCCTTACTAAAATAGCTGTGTATAACCATGCATAACATTGCCTTCGACCGAAGGCTTCATTTAAAGCTGACAAGTCTCGGGCAGAACCCCAAAGCACATCTTGCTTTTTTCATAATGTCCTCGATATACTTATTCCAAGTAATCCTTATCGAGATATTTGACCTCGCTCGCAAACGTGAAAGTTCTTAGGCAGTAGCCGAAGAGTATTGGGGGTTTTAGTCCTTCCAACTTCCTCTTTTTGGTGTAAGATATCAACACTGTCTTATTAGCGCTGACTGTTAGTTTGACACTTTTGCACCAATTTTCGACGACTTTCTGTAGTGCTGATTACATTAGCACAGCGACTACTGATGCGCATTTGCTCACCACTAGTATCGCTAGGATGTCAGCTTGGCTCTCGACTCGAAGGTCGTAGGATCGATTTCCGCATTGGAACAGTGAAAAAGTGTTTTCAAGTTTGGTTAGGACAATGCAGGCTGATCACCTGATTAGCTGACAAGAGAGATGGTCCACGCGACGGCTGGACATGTGAAAAGTCGGCCCTGCACCTGATCTCCCGCCAATCGTTTAGGCTATCTGTCCCACTAGTTTTCGGGAGTAAAGGAAGAGAAATTGCGCTTGTGAACACACACTCGGGCACTATAAGATAACTCCTGCGAAGCTGGTCTGGTTCAATGGATTTGGCGCCCAAGTTGAAGAGAACGGCTGCGGTTCTCGGGCGCCTCCTGCCGAACGTTTGAAGACCGGGGTCCAGCTGTCAGAGACTCTACGCGGGGGTCCTACAGTCAATGGTCCTGTATGGAGTGTCCGTGAGGGCGGATGACCTGAGTGCTGCTAATAGAGCGCTTCTGCGGCGACCACAATAAGCCATGGCGCTGAGAATGATACGCGGGTACCGTACAGTATTAAGCGAAGCGGTGCTCTCGCTGGAACTCTTCCATGGGATCTGGAGGCCCGCATGCTGGCGGAGATCTACCGCCGCACGGCGGAGTTTAAACAGCGCGGAGAAAAGGTACTACCTAATTGACAGCCCGATGGCGTCGTCAAGCGCACATTATTACAATGCGCGCCTGGCAGGACAGAATGGTGTCTCCAACTGCTGGCCACAAAATAGTGGCCGCAATCAGATCGGTTTTACAGGAGTAGGTGGCGCATAGATAGCGCACCCTCTCATACTCGATGGAGCAGGTGCTGACCGGGTATGGGTGTTTCGGCCATTACCTGCACTACACGGCCCAGAGAGAACCATTGCCCCAGTGCCACCACTGCCTGGGCAGTGACGACACGGCACAGCATACGCTCAAGGCTTGCCCCGCCTGGGACGAGCATCGAGCAATGCTATGCGCCGTAATTGGAGTATACCTACGTCTCCCGGCCATCCTTGAAGGGATGGTTTGGTCCAGAGGGGCCTTTGAGGCGATGGCCACCTTTTGCATAACCGTGATTTCGCAAAAGGAGGCCACAGAACGGGAGAGAGAGGCGGACGTAGCCGCAGGCCCTGTTCGCAGGCGGCGACAAGGGCGCAGGCGCGCTATATATGAGCGCCAGTTACCTCAAAAGTAAAGGACTCGGGTGACGGATTGGGGAATCCGTCGCCCATTGCACGAGTCTTCCCGTAGCAGAGCATCCAGTGCCTGGACTGCTCTCCCGGAAAGTTGGCAGAACCAACTGCCATGCGAAGGCTCTACAGTATCATACACCTTCTATCGTTCAGTTCTTTTAGCAGCCCATTTACTACCAGGGACTACTCCAGCGGCGACAGTACCCCACCCCTTTCTGTATGCATCCTTGGGTCAAACTGCTCCAGTGTCAATCCCATAATATTTGATGACGCTACGCTGTTATTAAGCGTGTATTTGATCCACTGTATTGTAGATGAATCTACATTTATAGAAGCCAGGCTATCAGGGTTGAGGTTGAGGTGTTGTCGAACGCGCCTTCAATATCTAGAAAGGCGCTCAGTGCAAACTCAATGGCTATATCAATGCGATCTACTAGCTCCATTAACGCCGTATCAGTAGATCTGCTTTATATTGTTGTCTTTGATGCTAATTTCCCTTTCGATGAGTTACGTGGAGGTTAACCACCTTCTTCTCTTTAAAGCATGAAAGAAGTAAGGTCTATACAGGTTTATTATATGACTTAGGTAATATGAATGCTCATAGTCACTAACTGAAATCTCTTACTCGGCGCGCCGATAGATTTTCGCGGCGGCGGCGGCGCGGCAAAATTGTCGGCGGCGGCGGCGCGCCGGCGCGGCGCTCATATCTAGTAAGGACATAGGCTACTTACTACATCTAGTTTTTATTAAAATCCAAAGTTCTTAAGATTTTTGTTAAAATTGGTAGAGTTAGTATACGTGGTACTACTAGTTACTTAGTTACCTACTCTTTAACGCAAAAACAACTGAACCAATTTTGATGAAATTTGGTTTGGTTATAGTTTAAACTCTGGAGTCTGGTTGAGTTAGCCCTTACTACTTATCATTTTTCCAAATTGCTATTACCATAATTACACTGGTAGTGTCACAATGAATGTGTACCTTCCATGGTGTTTGTACTCTGTACTTTCGCTGCGGCTAAGTGGCGGCTCCTAAGAGGTTACCAGTTCGAAACTCGTATGGTAAATGTTTGTACGCCACACAGTATGTCCTGTCCAACGTCTTGCGTCACTGTGTTTGGATTAGGTACACAATTAGGGTTACCGTTTATAAATTTGTAAAGTCCTGACAAAAAGCCTGAAAGTTAAAAAAATACCGGCAATTTTACTTTCGAAATGCAATTTAAGTCAAACATTTATGTTTGAAGAATAGAAGATATTTTAGTTGGATGATTAATTGCAATTTGCAATAAAAAAAATATTGTTTGATCTCGATGAGTAGATTGTTAGAAAAATATATTTTGTTTTAAGTTAAGTAAGAAGGTAATGAAGATTAATTAATACTGATTTTATAAACTAAGTTGTAGTACTCATATTCCGGTCCGGACAAAAGTCTAAGTCCGGATTTTCCAGTTTTTACCCTTTGGGTACGGAACCCTAAAAAAATGGAGAGCCACCCCTATAATATAAAATTATTATTATTTTATGATGCCAAATCCGAGATCTATACACAATCTATGACTATACTAAATTTTATCAATTTATATTCATAATTAAGTACGCTAGAAGCGCGGATAGACAGACAGACAGACAGACGGATGGACAGAGCGAAACTATAAGAGTTCCTCAAGTATTACGGAACCCTAAAAAGTATAATAATAATAATATAATAATATCTATGGACGCTTGACACCACGTCAATCTGATCCCGTGGTAAGTTCTCGAAGAACTTGTGTTACGGGTACCAGACAACGGAAATATATTTAATACTTTTATACTATACACATATTTAAGATTTTTATTATATTATACACATATTTAATACACATCCATGACCCAGGTTCACAGAAAAACTTTTTGTTCCTTCGGCGGGATTTGAACCCGCGACCCCCGGCTTGAGCACCAACACGCTCAACCAACTGAGCCACAGAGGTCGTCAAAAGTATACATATACATAGTGGATACTAGATAGTAAGCTCGGCTATGTGTTAAGCTTTCAAGTTGCGTTGTCAAAGTCACGGGTCGATAGCTTTCTGTCAGGTGCGTGTGAAAGTACGGTACAAGCGTTGGACAAGTGAATTTCCAATGTACTGTCGAACATGGTGCCGCTCGACCAGGCGTAAGGTGAAAATCGCACGCACACGTACGTGTAAATACGTAGTTTAACCACGTCTGCAGTCGTTGCGGTCACTTTGTGTTTAAATGTTTTGAGGCGGAACTTTGTCGATATTATATGTCGCCCACAATATGATTAGGACAACCGATCAGCATTTTCGCGAAACCATAGAAATTACTTGTGAATATAAAGAAACACAAAACTAAAATGGAAGAAACTCTAAATTATTATACCCTATTTTTTTCCGCATACGAATTGTCCGGTTTGGATAGATTCTTAAGATTTACTGGCTGTTGCCGGAAACTTCATTGTGTAGAAGAAAAAAAAAACCGAACCAGTGATACCCAAAATACTTACAAATTCCTTGGTGATACCATGGTGATTCCCGATATTAGCTCCCGTTCCTACGTCATGAGTGTCAATTAGGTAACACCATATTGTACCTTATTTATGCAAATAAATGATTTCTATTCTATTCTATTCTAATTGTTAAGCTCTCAAATTTGACAACTTTACACTCGTGTGTTCGATTCTCAGCTCTATTGTAATTTGTATTAGCACAGATTTCCATTTACAGTGTTGTTTTACTAATTGCGCTAATAATATTATGTTTTCAGTACTATGGTATAGATAAAAAAAATATGTTTTATTTTTGTTTGGCTAGTGGCCGGTTGCATTGAAACCAGACTGTTATTTTATAGCACCCAAGCGTGTGCGCAGTACACAAGATTATTCTCTTTCTTTACTCTCGTAACCCAGTGGGAATAATGACCGATACGACTAGTGACTGGCGAGAGATCAGGTCCAGGGCCGACTTTTTACATGCCCACAGCACAGCCCATCCGACGTATGGATCATCTTTCTTGTCAGACAATCAGGTAATCAGCCTGATTTGTCCTTACCAGACTAATTAAAAACAACAATCTTGTGAACGCAGGGACGGAACCCACGACCTCCGGAATCGAGAGCCAAGCTCTAAACCACTGTGCCACAAAGAAGTTTGATCAAGTTACACAAACTGTAACGAGTAGTGATAAGATTGAATTGAGATGCTCTCAAGACATTTTCTCACGGCACCGACACTCGAGCTTCTATCGAGTTATTCAGTTACACACACACACATACAGTCGGGCTACTGTTTGATAATGTTATCTGTTTGGTTGCCTCTTGATGTTTAAACGATAAGACTTAATCTTTGTGTATGTCCTTTCTTCGGAAGAAAGGTTAATTCTTGTTAAATTATTTCGGTGCACAGTCCCGAGCATTATACACGGCAAATATACAATGTACGGTTACCGATAAGCTGGTGCACCGCTTGTGAACCTTATTGCCAAAGTAATAGAGTCGAAAAGTGGTTCACCAGCTTGTTGGCAATCGTACATCTGAGACCGTCGCCGTCGTCGTGCTTCGTGCGTGTACAATATTTCAATCTAATGTTTCTTCGCTAGCTGTTTACCTTACCGTTTTTTGGGTTCCGTACCTCGAATAAGAAAAAAAAACGGAACCCTTATGGGATCATTTTGTTGTCAATCCGTCTGTCTGTCAATACCCTTTTTCTCAGGAACGCGTGGAGGTATCAACCTGAAATTTATATCAAATACTACAGGGTAGGTACTTCCCGTGAACTCAGAATCTTGAAATTTGGTACGAAGCAACGTCTTATAGCACAGATAAAGATTTTTAGTTACACTATGTAATAAAAATATTTTAAAATATAATTTTAAACTTACTATCCCTTTCCTTATGAACGCGTAGAGGTATTAAATTGAAATTTATATCAAATAATCAAATACTCAGGTCTATAATACCCTTAAGCTGTAACAAAATCACTATAGGTTAGTACGGAACTCTTGGTGCGCGAGTCCGAACTCGCACTGGGCCGGTTTTTTTGTTTGGTTTTAATTTGGTCGTGAGTCGTGACTGTATTTATTAAGTTTATTAAAAGTGAACGTCCTGTTTCGACCTAAAATGTAAAATTTAACCGCAGGAATATTTAAAACTATGTTAATCGCTGTCATTACGCCGTTTAGTCTTACCGCCAGCAGTTTAAAAATTCTTATCAAATCTTTATTATACATAATTATGGTGTTTTGCTTAGGGCTACCAGTTAGGACTTTGGGCTTTTCTAAAACCTAGTAGTAGGGGAGACCAGAATGCTAAATGTGTAGTCACTAGGGAATATTATTCGAATATTCGAATATTCGTTTTATTCGAATATTCGACGATTTTATTATTCGAATATGACTGGGTTAAATATTCGAATATTTCGAATAAAACGAATAATAAAAATATTTTATTAATTTTTCAATAATATGTTAATAGTAGTAATAAACTTGTATATAAACCGGAAAAGTTTCGTTATTTAATACATTATTTTTATTATTTATTAATATTGTCGTCAATAATATCCTAAAACAGTTTCTTTCACAAACAGTGTAGTACACTGTTTGTGAAAGAATACAAAACTGTTTTTAAATAAAAAAAATATTTAAAGTGAATACTTCCTACAGGCCTCATCGTAAGAAATCCATACTCAAACGCTTGTCAAAACCTAACCTAACCAAGAGCGTGTTAGGACGTGTCTAAGGAGGGTTCTGTTACTATAAAGCGTAATACGATTTTTAGTATCTTAATCTTACTGTTCGATTTAATTTAAAATAACTTTTCTAAAGAGAATTTACCATAATCTACCAGCATAGAAAATTGTAAGTTCCTAATCTTCATAGTTCAGAAATGACAGAGGTGGGTGAAACCAATTTGGAGGCCGATTACTTGGAAGTGGTTGACTTTGTAAAATCATGTATAAACTTTTCCTTTATTTTAAAAGACATAATATTCAACACACACTTCACAACACACACTTTCCATACATGTGAAGTGTACTTAACTGTATAATAAAATTATATATTTTTATCAAACCAAAACCGATATCTAGATGCAATATAGCTAGAAGAGCAGATAGAAAGAGAGACAGGCGGACGAACAGTGTGAAACAATAAAGGATACCTATTTAAGTTGATTATTACAGTATTACACAGTACACTGGCCTGCAAAACTAAGTACAAATCGTTTAAAATTGCATACTTTTCAAAATATTATAACAAGATTTATCAGTTTTCTTTAAAAGTAATAAATTATATACAGGATGTCCCAGAAGTCGACGTCGTCCCTTCGAAGGCTGATAGACCAGCTCATGACTCACCAGAATATCGTAATATGACCTTAGTAAAAAATCTTTAGTTTTCGAGATATTGGCACTTTTAATAATTTCTTAAAAATTACACCTCATGTCAGTTTTTAGACTGCCGCAACTACAATTTCCCGTATTGTGGGATACAAATTTGTATTGCGGAATCCTGACTAGTTCTGCTATTGACCACGGTTATAAACAAAGCTTTTGAAAGAGTTTGAACTTTGTAGAAAAAAAGAAAACTTTTCCCTAATCGTGATTTTAAAAACTTTTTCTCCTAACTTTCACTATCCATACTGAACAAAAAATACACCACACTAACCTGGGTTGTTACATTAAAAAGTTGCTCATTTTATGTAGTTTTTAAAATAGTAAAATAGTTGCTATTAAGCTACGTAAAAAATTTTTTTTGCTATTTTAAGTGCACAGAGAACACATTTTGAATGTTTTTCTTTAGTTAGAATTTCGAACAAAAACACTCGTTACATTGAAATCAGCCAGATTTACTTAAAAATTGTACGTTGAAGTTAATTAATTAATTAAATAACTTAATTCATGCTTACTAAACTTAGAAACTAAACAGAATACAAGGATTTTTTTTTAAACTGTAAGGAGAAATGCAAAGAAGGAGAACACATTAATAATATTATTTAATGAGTTAGACTCATTAGAGTGAGAGTAGGTGACGACATGCACGTCTTTTGTTTGTTCTATACATGAGTTTGTTTATTAGTTACAAGTACATTACGCTATTGATGTGCATCGTTTTGTCTTGTTTTGATGTGCAAATATCCCCTACCAGGTCACGTTTACTTACTTCAGAAGTTCACTTTAACTTGTGAAGTTAAAGTGAGTAAATCCACTCATCTGGGACCAACATTCTGGACCATTCTCGTTCATCTTTTTGTATATGTTCACGGACGTATCACAGTGTTGCTACTCGATACTAGGGCTCTCGAGTTTAGTCTCGAGGTGAGACCACTCGCCCTCGCCTCGGTCTTTAGGGTTTCAGATTTAATTATGCAAGTCTTCTTCACTGTGCTGTCAGTAACATAGTCCCTTTGGGCCTTAAGAAGCTGTTTCTGAACTTAACTGCATCTAAGAGTTGATTTTCAGCAAGTGGAAACAATTTAACGGTCTTGCCGAGCGCTGAGTCTGTCATTAAAGTCTTGCACGGCCTTGTCAAATGTTTTTGAGTCTCTTTGTACCGTCGCTTCATCTTCTAAACGGTTCGTAACATGACACACTCCATTCTTGCAGTACAACGCCTGATGCCTACTTCTGCACTGATGCCTTCTGCCTAACCTAACTTCCTTTTTATAATAAGTCTCATCGTTCAAGAAAAAATTGAAATCATAAAGAGACCAAAAATATGGCTAACTTGAAAATGGAAAAAGGTTATTTTTGTTTTAAAGATTTTCCACCCACTTTTTACCAACTATGAAGTTTTTTGTTATGTTAGCATAACATTAAAATATTTTTGAGTGCTTTTTATTTTGACGGTTTATCTTGTTTACTTATTATTACTACGGTTTATATACACATGTAACGATTAGGACTGGAGCAGACCATTATGACAGCACGATACTCGTGTGTTTAGTTTTCAGCTGCATTATATTAGAACAGAGCACTATTTACAGTGCATTCCGATTTCTGTGCAGTGTTCCAACTCTGCAAATATATTTCTCTCCAATCTTAAACAAACTGATATGTAAATAATAAAAAAATATGTTCTGTAATATTAGTGTTCTTTATAGGTACATTAAATTATACTATCAAAAGCTTAATTTAAAATGTCTGACTGTAGGTCTGACTTTTTAAATCGATTGTCTATGTTGAATAGACTCAATTAAAAACCAGAACGAACCTCTAAAAACAACACGGTTTAGGTCTGCTGTAGACCTAAACCGTTCATGTCTTAATAGTTTTAAAAAGTTATTGCAATTTAGTATTTTAAAGTTTGAAACTTAAAATATGCTTTTGTTATTAAAAAAACGTTGATTTTTTTAGAGTAATTTGTGAAACACTTCACATTTTTATATTATTTAATATGCAGGTATATATAAATGCATTATATTACTTGTATTTGAAGTTTATTACCAATATTCGTATTATTCGAATTATTCGAATTTATTCGAATAGCGTTTAGCCATTATTCGAATTATTCGAATAGTAAAATTTGTCGAATAATAACATTCCCTAGTAGTCACTCGAGCGCCGTGGAGAGGTTTTGTAGATTAAGTGATGGGAAGAAAAAAAATAACGAAAGTTTTTTTTATTTTAGTGGTGCGTTGAGCGGGTACAGCTTTTTTAAACCTACAAAAAAAAAAACATTTCAGAAAAAGTAGCTTATATTCCAGTTTAATCAAGCAGGATTAGATCATTAAGCTGTGTCCAGCATAAAATATCTGAGAAATTAATTATTTAAAATGGCGATTTATTGCTTCAATTTTAAATAATTCCCAAAGAGCCACCAATGCCAGAGTTTCAAATCATCGGGACTTTTAGTTCAAACTTTTTAATAAGACCTACTTAAAATTTCTTATCTCAGACGCGCCTAGTTTTTTTAACGAAACAACATGAATAAATTTTTATACTTCGTCTGTCAGAGACATGTGGGACACCCTGGATATTATCTGACGCGCTCGAGTTACTACTTGAAATTCCCTCTTGGGCTACCTAACTTTAAAGTGTAGAGAGCGTCGTATCAAATTAGCAATTAAGTGCACTTTCAGCTTCCAGACTCACCGAGAAGCTCAGAGAATACTGAATAGAATTTTCACGAGAGAGAAGACTTCTCAAAACTCTCTGTGAGTCTGGGTGATGTGTTATAACTTATATTGTCTTTGTTTTAAACACTTAACGGATTTTGTCGCGGTGCACTTTTCTTTTGCTCGACGTTTCGGCTACTTTCCAGCAGCCGTGGTCACGGGAGGACTGAGGTGTCAGTTGTCCTATTTGTTGAAGTTGTTGTTGTAGTATGTTTTGCGTGGATCGGAACACAAATAATAATTGAAGAATCTTCGGGTAGTTTGAACAACTTCAACAAATAGGACAACTGACACCTCAATCCTCCCGTGACCACGGCTGCTGGAAAGTAGCCGAAACGTCGGGCAAAAGAAAAGTGCACCGCGACAAAATCCGTAAGTGTTTAAAACAATGAACTGTGGCGGACCAATCAGCGCACAGTCCTGAATCGCGCTATCGAAGTTTCTGAGCTCGGAAAGTATATATACAACAGCTGAAACGCATCCAAGTGGGCTTCGGCCTGACCGGGCATACCACCTCGCTCGGTCGGAGATCACCCTTTGGGGCTTACCACCACTATATCCCACAGAACAATATTCGCGTAAACATAAGAAATTATATTGTCTTGTCTGTTCTAATAATAAGTTAGGTTTGATAGTAGTAGGTAGTATTTCGATTTTCGAGTCTGGGAGCACAATTTAACTTTAAATTCCAATAATGTTTGTATCAAATCAGCTTTATATTAATAGGTTTTATGCTTTTAGGTCGAGTTACGTTATAGGCCTAGCGGCTAGGTCCTAGCCTATCCTACGCCTGAATATTAGGCATTAAACTTTGCATAAATTGTTAAAATCGCCTGTGTTATTGTAGTTTACCTTTAAAAGATAATGTTATTTATTGATAAGGAGTTGGAATTTTTGAAAGTGCAAACTGCAAAGCTTGTTTGGCAAATAGCTGCGGCTTGTAGATTAGGTATGAATTCTCGTATTTAAAGTAGACTTAATTTTACTTTGTTTGATTTGATTGAAAGTGTAGCGACATGTTTCCATGAACGGATTTTATTATGACGTTTCGACTAAGAGCGCGTTTCACATTGGTCTAACGTTCATAAAAACACCATTTGAGAGTTTTAGCGTGTCGGGACTTGATTGTAATTGTATTAATGCAGGTTTTATTTATTTAGCAGAATTGCGCCTCTGTAATTAAACCAACTCTCAAAAAGAAAGAAACTCAAGAACGTCTGAACTGATTTGGCTGATTGTTGGGGAGGTATCTTAAAACCAGGAGGACATAGGATGCTTTTTATCCCGCTCCCGAGGGACTTAAGGCGAAAATATACGTAGATGACGTCACAGATTCGGGCGTGGCCTAACACTTCCCGCCGCGCCACCCGCATACACCCCGCTGCGCTAGCGATCTCCGCGCGCGGCCGCGCCGCGACTCAAATTATAAACTGAGGAACGGCCCTTTTATACGACTTTAGGATTGATTTAAATGCAACTTGAAAATATTAATTTATTTCTGGTCTATGAGCAAAGAAAAAACGTAGAATGTATAAGCCGCTTCTCCTTCTTCTGTAGAAGCCGGTCGAGGTTATTCCCGAAATCTAGAAATTATTTGGTAGGCAATGCGGCTTCCAACCCATCACTTTTGATTTCATTTTCCACCTCTACGCCCACCAAAATGCAATACTTAGTGCTATTGGCAGAATCACTAAAATATCCACTAGGTGTTTTTTCGCTTTCCTAAGCGACAAAAATACCGAAAATGAGTTATATCAATGAGTTTGTATTTTTTTTCTGCGTCGATTGGTCTAATCGTCGTCTTCCTACGACGATTTTTTTGTCGCTTAGATATAGTGAAATTTATACAAAATCATGAATGTTATGTTCACTAAGCGACAACAAAAAGCTATTTATAAAAAAATTCATTTGGATATTTCGAAGAATTTTAAAAATCTACTTAGTCTATTTTTCATGTTTTTACTTTTCTTTTGTTTGCACAAAAATATTTTTACTTGTTTAAAAAATTCTTTTCGTGAACACTTTGTACATTTTCTCCATACAAATTATTTGTGAATTGTCCTTACAGTGCATTTAATTTGATACCATTATTTTACGAAAGTGCAACTTGTAGAATTTTACCCATAGTGAAATAAAACAATATTGGCGTAAAGATAGTTTTACATATTTGACACAATAACTATTCGTGCTATGTAGATATTTTTACTTGAAAACTTTTGTTTTTAAGTATGTCGGTTAGATATTTTTTTTTGTCGTCGGTTAGATAAAATGTAACTAAAAGTATTAAATTTACAGTGTGTACCTTAATGAACGCAAACATTGCTAAATATATTTCTATATTTATGCGCCTAATGTTTCGCTAGTTAGTCCTGTCGGTAGTAGAAAATATCAATATACTAGGTTATGGGAGTAAACTTTGCGCACATACTTGGACATAATAAAATAGCTCCTATAGCTGGTCTATTTTCAATTAAACTGAAATCGGTGTGGTTTCATTATTATTCCTTTTTTAAGGTTCCGTAGTTCATGTCTCGGAATCCTTATAGTTTCGTCATGTCCTTCCGTTCGACCGACCGTCCGCCCGTCCGTCTGTCCATCCAAACGGTGGTGCTTGAAATATGAAACTTTGAATGGATAAGTTTATTAATCACGTCGACATAGTGCTAAAATAAATGAAGATAATTTTTGGTTACACCTACACGAAAAGGGGAGATATAATTAGGTACATAGACATTATAAGAACATTGAGAGGTTTCTGAGATTATATTTTGATGTACGTACGTATCCGTTTGCGCGATATTCCACTTTTAAGCGCATTTCTTGTTAAAATACGGCGTCCCCCCCTCTAAAAGCCAAACGGTTGGCTCTAAAAATGTGAAAAATTCATGATGGTAGTCCATGTAATAAACTTTGAACGAAAACTATAACTGTCCAAAAAACTTCATAAATTCAGGAGTTATAGAGACTTAAATTGAATCAGTTTAGATGAAGATATCTGTGGCTCAGTGGTTAGCGCTTTAGTGCTCAAGCCAGAGGGCGTGGGTTCGAATCCATAAGAGAATAAAAAGTTTTCCGTGGATTCCTTGGAAAAATTACGTTAACTGGGGTTAAGAATTAACTTCAACGATTAACGAATTAACGCTGCCGACAAAATATGTTACTATGATAAAATTTTAAAGCGATTTTGCCAAGTTGATGTTCATAAAAAATTATCAGAATATAACAAATATTGTTCATCTCTTTTGTTACATCAAAAGCTGCTATCACCGTACATTTTTAATGACAAATGTATGGCGGTAGTAGCGTTTTTCAAGGCCAGGAAGCCAAATGGACTTCCAACCTTCATGGACAGATGCAATAGTCTCTTCTTAAGACACCTATCATGGCCATGCCATCAGACGATATGATCAAGGTGCATAGCTTCTCAAAGCAACACCAGGTTTTCCTATCGTCTAGGGAGAGTAGAGGATAGAAATCAATGTTCACTCCAATGACATAGTCTGGTACACGGACGGATCCAGGAAAGACAACCGGGTGGACGGACCTTCTACGAGGGCATGCCACCTACAGGCTTGCCTATATACTTGCTTAGGACAATTTACAACCATGTTTGAGGCTGTGATGAGTTGTTCACTACAGAGCCTACAGATTGTCCTTGTCCAAAAAACATCCTAATCTTATAGAGAAGATTAGGATAATTTAGATGATATTTCTGCTACTGTCAATGCTTTCAGCGCAGTCTGTCAGAACAATTACACTGCGCTAAAGGCACTGACAGCAGCAGAAAGAAGAAGGGGCATTTTTATATGGATCCCGTCCCCACTACTGTAGCACTACAAGACATATATCAAAGGACTTAAAAAGCGTGTAATTTTTTTATATGACGAAAAATCTCTAAACCATGGGAGAAAAAAGGTAATGAGAGTTATAAGTGAAAAAAATTTAAAAAAATCATCCTGTATTATTGCACCATTTCATAGTGTTGCTAATAAGGAACAATTTTCGGGAAGTAATGGTATACAGCAAGCTTCAGAAAAGTGTTATATTTTGATAAATTGTCCCATATTTTGAAGAAATGCATGGAATGATAATAAAATGCTAAAATAAGCTCTTTCCTCAATTTTCTCACATACTTACATTATGGAAATTGTTTCTTACTTGCGATACTATTTAAAGGTGCAGTACACAGAATGTATTTTTTTTTCATAATTTATGGGTTCGAATCCTGTCTAGGAAAAATGAGTTATCAAAAATGATGCAGTTTAAGTTTTCATCAAGTCGGCCTCGATATTCCGTAGGGCTAAATTGCTATTGCTAATTTTTTTTGACTTCTCTTACAACGCCCAGAAGAATAATTCACCATGTACTATATCTTTTTTACTTTTTTTCTGTACCTAATCGTTTTTAAATTATTTTTGCTATTTAATTATATGTATTTTAATGTTACTTTTCCAGGCCAGGATTCGAATCCGCAAATTAGGAAAAAAATACATTTTGTATTATTGCACCATTCGATAGCGTTGCAAGTAAGAAACAATTTCCAGAAAGTAATTAGGTATGTGCGAAAAAATTGAGGAAAGAGCTTATTTTTAGTATTTTATAATCATTCCATACAT
The DNA here is from genome assembly GCA_905404095.1 of Glaucopsyche alexis. Taxonomy (NCBI): domain Eukaryota; kingdom Metazoa; phylum Arthropoda; class Insecta; order Lepidoptera; family Lycaenidae; genus Glaucopsyche; species Glaucopsyche alexis. The sequence goes on from FR990060.1 coordinate 4,272,291, forward strand.
TTCATCAAAATATGAGGCAGTTTATCAAAATATAACACTTTTCTAAAGTTGAGTGTATACCATTACTTTCCAAAAATTTTTCTATAGTAGCAACACTATGAAACGGTGCAATAATATAGAATGATTTTTTTAAACTTTTGTAACCCTCATTTACTTTTTTCTCCCATGGTTTAGAGGATTTTCGTCATACAAAACAATGACACTTTTTTAAGCCCTTTCATTTAATATATGTCTTATAGTGCTACAAGGATGGGGACTTTTTGCCCCTTCTTCTTTTATCTAAATTAGTTATGGCTTGTGTTCAAACGCTAAACATGCTAGGATGAGATAACAGCATCAGTCTGGTATGGGTTCTAGGCAACGGCAATATTTTTTTTTATTTATTTAAAACACTTTATGCAACAATTGTACAAAGGCGGGCTTAATGCCTTATGGCATTCTCTACCAGCCAACCTTAGGGTGATGCAGAGATAATTTGAAGTAGGCGCATTTCTTATAATATACAGATTCAATAATAATAATAAAACAATGGGTAAACTGAATAGTGAATACCATACATGTATTACTAAATATAATATATATACTATAATAAATACATGCAATATCTCCGGCAACAAAACCGCGGATGAGCTGGGTAGGCTTTAGGCCAATTGTGTCACGGTGTCATGCCCAGAATCGGTATGTGGAATATCTCCCAGCACTACCAAGAGAGAACTCAAGGAATGGGGCCGCAGCTTAAGTATAAAGCAATGGGCTGAAATCCTAGGCCTTGAGTTTTTACTTCTATATTTTTTATTATTTCAAGATCAAAATTAGCTAACGTTTTAGCTCGTTTTAGTCAGACAAGGGAACTGCAATTAATTTTTATAAACAAGAAGAAGGAGAATATTGTCAGTTAGGAGCAAAAATTTACAATGTCATTGAATAATAAATTTACTAAGATAACTTTAGCCGTAGAAAATTCTTAATGTAAGCAACATGAATGTAACTTATCTTGTTTTATTTTATAAACTCTTAGGCCATTTAGATGATTACTCCTATAATTTTTTTAAAGTGTTTGGAATTAGTTATTTTTACCTGTTATTACAGAAAATGTATCTATAGCCTATCTATTTCTACATGTTGCTGTAAACCTTTAAAATAAAATGTAGGCAATTTTACTTGCTATTACATAACTTTCGTTGATAGCTTAGATAATTTTACCTATTTTTCGAATTAGGACTTTTTTACCTAAGCGACATAAACTGCCTGTAATTCGAAAGCTATATGACTCGTTTTAATATCAAAAATTGCTATAAAAATAAGATACACGTTGTATCTTATTGATATATAGATATATAGATGTATGTTAAAACCATCTAAATCCGACTATTTTGTGATTTTTAATGATTTTTTTTTTCTAAAAATTTTAACGTTAAATCACTCTTCTATAAAGTTTACTAAATTTATGCGTCATATGTGTCTTTATTTAATTATTATATTTTCTTTAATTATTATTTTTTATCAATTATTATTATTTAAACTGGAAATATCATAATATGTATTATATAAAATATGAATTTGCTCTCCTAAGTTATCGAATTGGATTTTGTCTGTAATGGTAGTTGTATGTGTGTTAAATAAATAAATAAATGTCGCTTAGGCATTTTTACCTCCTATACTATATACTTCAAAACGTTGATATACTAAATAGACAATTAAAACAGAAATAATATAATATATCTATGGACGCTTCACACCACGTCAATCTGATCCCGTGGTAAGTTCTCGAAGAACTTGTGTTACGGGTACCAGATAACGGAAGTATATTTAATACTTTTATACTATACACATAATTAAGATTTTTATTATATTATACATATATTTAATACACATCCATGACCCAGGAACACAGAAAACTTTTTGTTCCGTCGGCGGGATTTGAACCCGCGACCCCGGCTTGAGCAACGACACGCTCAACCAACTGAGCCACAGAGGTCGTCATAGAAATAGAACTATACACTTTCTGTGAAATTTACAAGTACATATTATATAATAAAATATTATACTATAATATATACTATATAATATTATATTAATATATTATTAAAATTTCAAGTAAGAAGTTGAAGGAACAAAAAAGTGCATTCAACGATCGAACATTTTCATTCTATCGCAGGCAGAGTGCTCGCTAAGGTTTTCATAATTTATTTTTTACGGCATGTTGTTCCCTATTATTTCAAGAGTAAAATAAACGATTGCGAAATAGCGGCACCGCGGAGAGTGACACAACCTCCTCGTACGAAAGTCAGCGGCTCACTGTCCCGCGCGCCCGCTCACGCACCGCTTACAAATATTTTCACAAAATAATAGTTATTTACGTATATTTTGAAAACAAAACGGTATTTCGAAAAATCCAACGATGAAATGTTAGATAAATATATTCTTCACATTTTCGTAAAAGAACCATCTTTATAGCCGTAGTAGGTAGTAAGTAGATAGAAAAAGAAATCTGAAAACAGGGCTTTTTAATTTTAATTTATTTAATATTAATCTTCGTCTTATTAAAAAAATTAACGATGATATTAAAGATGAAGGATTGAAATGTGAAATGTATATTTTTTTGAATTTTTTTATTCCCATTTTTCGGAGTAGTTCCGACTCAAACTGAGCGATTTTTAAGCTTTAGGGGCTATTTGCCCCTTAAAACTCGAGAATGGCTGGACGGATTTGGCAAATTTTGGTCTTGAAATTGTAGTGTGTGTGTCACCTCCCTACCTATATATTGAATTGTTAGTGTATTAAGAGAGAGTTAATAAACGTTATTCACGAAGACAACATCTTTTAATTGGACTCCCTAAGCCTGCACATTGCATGGCGACCCTGCCAGTGCTGCCCCGTGGCAGCGCTGCGCAGATGGGACAGGAACAATATAATTATAATAAAAAAAAAAATAAGACTTTAAAATGTGAAGTGAACTTTATGCGGTGATTGAAAAATGTGGACATTTAAGTGTAAAAAAAATGAACTAATTAAATAATAATATTTAACGGCCGTTAGTTAGGAAATAAATAATGTAGGGTTAAATATATTATTAAGTAAATAGTGTAGAGACATAAATACAAATCTGTAGTAACAAGTTCTACAATAATAATAATCATAAAAATAATTTGAGCAATAAAATCTATATTAATGTCTTTTAGTGAAAATAAATAAAGTGTTGACAAAAATAAGGGAGCTGAGAAATGAAATTTAAAAAGTTGCAAGAAGAATATTATAATCATAGGCATGATTAAGAAGAATAAAAAAAGGCTAAACAAAAAAAAATATACAGAAGTTAAAGTATTTGTACTCTACGAAATATTGGGCATCAATTGAAGACAAAAATTTTGAAGACATTTGAGTGAAGATCAGCAGGCAGCTGGGAGTTGTTGGAGTCAGATAAGTGGAGATGGTGAGCAGGCAGCCGGGAGTTGTCGGAGTCAGATGAGTAGAGATGATGAGCAGGCAGCCGGCAGTTGTTGGTGTCAGATGAGTGGATATTATGTAGAGCAGGCAGCCGGGAGAAGTTCGAGTCGGAAGTGGATGCAGCCGGGAGAACAGTGAGCAGAGCACAGAGATAAGAATAATTGGACGTCAGATTTTTTTTTCTAGGCTTATTACGTAAAATTTTCATAATTTTAAAATGAATTGAACTATTTTACAAATTAAAAATGAACCTTTGTACTTATATCAGTAATGGTCATAATTAAAAAAAAACGTGTTTTAACATATTAAAAATTTTAATGAATTCATTTATAATAAAATGTATTAAGTAACTACTATATGGAATAATATACAAAGGGTTACAAAATTTATTAAAGGAAAAGCATTTTAATGAAGATATTAATAAACTAAATTGAAATTGTAATAAGTATGTAGACTGTAGTATGTACTCAAAAAAAAAACGTTAATATTTTGAATTTTTAAATGGAGAGATATAATTTAAGTGTCAGATTGGATAGTAAAGTAAAGTTAAAATAAAATCTCAATAGCATATTATGAAAGTAGGTAATATTGGTGTTTATTAAAATGTGTAGTCGTTTAAAGTTATTGGAATCAAGTATTCTGATAAATATATTTTTTGAGTAAATTTTTAGATCTATTGAAAATGTATTGAATTATTGTTATGAATAGCCAACAAAATTATATGTAGGTTGATTGGTATTACATTAAAATGGTTATTACACTTTTAATTACAGTATTACTATAAAAATTTACAAATAAATTAAATTAAAACTGTTAGATTTCAATTAATCTATGTCAAAATTAATTAAATTACATCGTATAAGATAAATAATTAAATATTACAATTTAAAAAAAAATATATATGTTTACAAATTGTTAATGATTTTAGGTAAAGCTTTTTGTAATTTCATTAGTTTCAAGTAACTTTCAAAAGTTAAAGTTAATTTATAATTTATAATGTTATTATCTTGCAACTTATGTCGCCCTTCGTAGGTATATTTGGTACCTAGTAGAAGTTACAATATTTAAAAGGGAATTTTTGGCTGAAGACAAGATTATTATAATACCTATTTTAAGGATGTAAATGTAATCATAATATGAAAGTGAACTTTGTAATAAAATTAAATAAATGGGTGTTGACGATGTGTAAAGATATTTTAAGCAAATATAAATAATAATATTAGTTGTGACAGAAAGAAAACTTTAAAGAAAATAATATGAGTTAAAATAATTTGTGTCAGTTATTATTAACTACAATTAGTATTAATATTGAAATTTTAGATATTTGAAAAAGGGAATATATAGTAACTCATTACTAACTAAATATTTTACGCAGTTGGTTAACGCAGGTAGGTAAGTTCCCACAGCAAAAAACGCCTTTGCTGGGAAAGCGTCAAATATCCGCGGTGCCAGCACAGCATTCGCGCAACGAAATGTAAGTAGATACTATTTTTAATCAAAGTTAGGGTTGTACAAAACTATTTTTTTAAAAGATTTTTAATTTAAATACAATATAACAATTCGTAATAAAATATGTGCATTTTGAAAGCATGAATTGGCAAGGTTAATTAAAAAAGAAAACAATATATTTCAGTTAAAAGATTCATGTTAAGTATTTAAATTAATTTCACTAAATTATTTTGATTTGGAATAAGACTGAAAACGAAGAGTGTGTTTTAAAATATTTTGGTATGTCACTTATAGGTAATTTTATTTCTTTTTTCGACATTTAGTTAAAATAGATAAAAGTCCAGAATATTGAAGTACCTACTTAAATTTTGTTAAAATTTTGATATTGAGTAGATATTGACCTCTTATCGAGAAAGTTCGAAGTACTTTTAGTGACACAATTAAATTCTATATTAATAGTACCTAGATGGACCACCCATGTCCATGATATGAGATCATCAATGATTGGTGTCAAATAACAGATCATCTCAACTTTACATGCACCATTTGTGGTACAAATCAAAACATTAGCAATACGATGCATAAGCATAAGTAATATGCATCCAAAAATGTCAAATAAGCATGCCATATTTAGGTTGGAAAGATTTCATGAATTACACGTGCAAAAGACTGTGTTACAACTTGCAACAACATAAATTTTCCTTAAGGACGATTAATTTTAAATAACAATAAAAAGAAAAACTTTCAAATATTTAGTAACAGAATTAATTAAACTTTTTGTATTATACAAATAAAAAAGAAGGAAATTTTTAAATTAAGTAAACCTATACATTTGTTTTTACTACAATATCTACATAGGTAGGTGCATTATTTTTGTTTTGTAATGCGGTAACTGAATAAAACATAACTTATTAATCTTTATAAATTTATATGAACTCTGGGAGTCATATATTTCGTTTACTTTTTATTTCAGCCCTAGGAATAAAAAAAAAATAGGAACGTAATAAAATATAATTAATTAGTAAATTATAAGCTAACTACTTACGTACTTCAAATATCTTAATTTAATTTATTTTGTAATAGTAACTTTAGCTTTTTGGAAGGTAAAAGCAGAGTAAAAAGTTTTTAATATAAGTAATTAGTTGCTTCATATACAGTGTGTAGGTAAAATAAAAAAATAAAATAATAAAATATTATGTTGCTTTGTATTCCAATCCAATTCAATTAAGCTTAGAACATAGAAATTATTAAATCAAATAAAGTTTTATTTCATGGTTACTTTTAAAGTTATAAAAATAATACAATTACTTATATTATAAAAGTAAAGTAAAGGAGGAATCGGTAAAAAGAAAGGATATGTAAAAATCTCAAAACGAGACAATTATTTCTTAGAAATGTATTAAATTCTTTTTAACTACTACTTTGTAAGTTGATTAGCTACATTTTCTGAGATTTTATACTGGATATGACTTACATGGATTTACTTAAAAAATATTTACGTTCATACGAGATATGACGTAATATTATTGTGAAGAGGATTAGGAATCTGTTATTTAGTTTGTAACATAGCTGTAGTCTATGTAGGGATGTAAAGAAAAGATTATTTTGAAATAAGGATTTGGGTTTGAGTTTTATAAGAAGGTATTTGATTGAAATTGAACAGTTACTAATAGGTAGACAGGGATGTGTCGATGTTTGGAATGTCTAGTAGCTGTTGGCTTGATCACCCAACAGTTGATGGATATTTTAAATATTGAGTGCATCAAAATTATGGAATAGGTTATTATTTAAGGAATTTGGGTAGGTTAAGGTGAAAAATGCCACAGTGCATTAATTAAATACTAGCTAAAATGCTATGTATGTGTTTAAATAAAATGCTAAAAGCATAAATAATAAAATACGCAAGGTAATCCTTCATTCGATCATGGTGTAAACGAGATTTCTCTGTGAGAATAGTTGGAGGTCAAGAAGCCTTAAAACAAACCCTTGGTATTAAAATATGGTACAAATATGGTACAAATATAAAATAAATGGTACTTAGAGCATGCTCGGCGGGAACAATCCTCCACTTAACAAAAATGGTTGGAGACATATTATTATATTGTGTTGGTTAGTCTTAAAATAGGTCCCGTTAAATGTTGAATAAATAAATAAAGTATTGTACCAAAATAAAGTGCGCACATGAAGTATTAAAATAAATAAAATAAAGTACCATAATAATTATAAATACTTTAAAGTCGACTATAAATAAAATTATAAAAATGTATACGAGTAAATATTAAATATGAATAATGTAAGTGTAAGTGACTGGCCAGTCCACTAATCAAGTGTATTAGTAAAAATAAAATATGTAAAGATATACCTAATGTGAATTGAAATAATTAAGAAAATGAATATGAAAATGGATTCACTTTATAGTGAAATGGAGGTGATATTTCTTTTTAACTGACAGAATATAATAAATAAAATAATAATAGTGAGGAGGTAAGGATTTTTTTTTTGTTAGGAAATGTGAAATATTTACTTAAATGAAATATATAATAAAATATTAAATTTATTAAAAGCAATTATGTAACCATGTAAAAAAATTGATTTGAATTTAAGTCAGCAAGTTAGTTCTAGTCTGCCGTTTATTTAAAAAAAAAATCGTCAACATCCCTTAACTAAAATTAATATTAAAAACATGTTTTGCAAATTTTAAATACCTATAAATGGCACAGATTTGTATTTATAATTGTTTTAGTTCGAATAAGATAAGTAAGAATAAAATTAGTAAATAGTAAAAAATAATTAAGGATTCAAAATAATTTAAATGTAATGTTATTATTATTAAGGTAAAAAAAAATATATATGTATCATTTTTTTTTCAAAAATACGGGGGAGGTGTAGTGTGTGTGTCACCTCCCTACCTATATATTGAATTGTTAGTGTATTAAGAGAGAGTTAATAAACGTTATTCACGAAGACAACATCTTTTAATTGGACTCCCTAAGCCTGCACATTGCAAAATAATTGTGGAAGTTCAGGGAAGGTTTAAATAGTGAAAAATTAATTCCAATTCATATTGAAGACAGTACAATGTGCGTCGGGATTTCGGGACAGTTAGTAAATACTAAAACTTTAGAAACAATAGATACAATATTATTTAGAATTTAATATGCAAAAAGTCTTCATCATTTTGGAATGCCATCTTTTCATACTGAAGTTTTGTTAGTATCTTTTGTTGAGGGCAAATTTAAGGGACAATTCACACCGAAACGTGACGATACGACAGGCGGCGCTGCAATTTTAGATAGCTATTCAATATAGTACATACTTAATCCATTACACAATATTAAAAACAAATCTTCTGTTTGTCTGTCTGTTTATTCACACGTTACACCGGGCTACACAGCACATGTGCAGTGTGATGTTGATGTCACATGAAACGTGTAAACTTTTTGTGTAGTCAGTAGTGAATAAAATTGAATTTTAAAAATTCAGTCCCGTTTCAGTAACTAGCCCATATGCAAACTTTGGTGGAGGTTGTAAAAAAAGATGTAATAAGAAAAAGTACCTATTGGCTGTGTTATTGTGTGTGTTAAATAAGCAAAATGGCGGATTATGTTAGCAGTTTTGAAGTTAGCAAACGTGTCCTGCTTCTGGCCGATTAAATCTGTTTTTTTTTCTTTATCGCTAGCAAGCGCTTTTTTCAGCGGAACACAGCCATATTGAAAGAGTAATGTCCCAATTTCGAATGAGTTTGAAATTATCAGTCGCCGCTATTAATTAGCATAATCTAGGACAATAGTGGGGACTGTCTGATACTAGTAAAACTGTCAGACATGTCAGACACGTCACCCTTGACATTAGGTTTGAGAGTCACGTGACAGATGCGAAACTCCTTCGTGAGCCAACGAAATGTCAAATATAATAATATGCAGACCGAATAAACTATTCAAAATGATAAATTCTTACCTAGACTGCCCCAAACAACCCTAACTGTTTAAGCGTGGACACTTATTGTCTATAGTATTTGATGTCTCCGAATATCAATTACGGATAGTTCGGGCACATGATCCACTGCTTATGTGAAGACGTTTAGGCAGAAAAATAATAACTGTCATACTGAAAGTAAAAAATCATCTCTCATGTATGGGTGACTCTCCGCAAAACGCAAACTCGCCCATATTAAAGAAACGTTTTTTTTTCTAGTACGACAATTATCTTTCTGAATGAACGTCTTTAACTAAGCAATAAGATCATATTATGCCCAAAATATCCGTAATTGATTTTACCGAACCTTGTATAGGTCACCGTAAAATTGTAAAATATAGTATAACTAAGTAGTGACATTGTAAAATGTTTATAGATTTCCGACGCGAATATTCCGCCCAAAATTTATGATGTTATTTTTCGTTAGATTATAAATATAATTATAGTAATTAATTTTCGACATATTTTAAAAATCTCGTTAGTTATTTTACAATCTAACGGTTTTTACAATTTTACGGTGACATATTATATATAGGACTCTACTCTCCGCACTCAACGAAATCACTGCCCCGAGAACGGTAGCACTGTGCACTTTGTCTCTCAAAACCTTAGGCTGGAAATGCTGGAATCAATCCGGTAGGCCGGGGAAAATTCAGAGCATTGGAAATATAACTCTCGATCATATGGCTCACTCCGCACGCAGTGGTTACATATTTTATATCGTCGACCCCATAATTATAAACTTTTTAATATGGCTCATTGATTGACGTGATCGCTGTTCACGGGCAAAGTGGTCATGATCACGAGTGATGATCATAACGATCACGATCACGCGAATTATGTAACGATTGTGTTTACATCGTTTATTATGATCGGATGCAGAAACGAAAGTAGCTTTCATCTAATGTACTATGTGTTGTGATGTGATTAGTTCCGATTATCGATTATGGTGTTCACTGTACCTACAGTGTATAGTGTACAGTCAGCGCCAAAAGGAGAAATTATATAATGATCATTATCGATACTATCATGCATTTTCTATATTATACTTACTCATTATTTGATAGCAGGAAGTAGGAACTTTGTGTCGCGTTCATCCACGGCAATTCTCATTAGTTTGGAATCTCTTTTATCATACAAACATGAGATGTCAATAGGTTCGTATTCGTAATAATGGCCCAGGTAACATAGGCTACATAATTTGCGTATTCGGGTTATAGTTTTTAAACTGTTGATTATTGACGCTCAAAGACTAATTTTCATCTTTAATTAGGTGGTCTCGTTCGTCAGTCGTACCTATTCCTCGTGTTTGATAGCGACTATGATCCTCAAACTCAAAATTTTTATTTCCATATAGGTTATGAAATAACACTTATAGAATTGTCCTACATGATGCCTACCACCGGTTCGGAAACTAGCCCGGCGAGAAGAACCGGCGTAAGAAACTCGCACGGGGCCACCTTTTAGCAAAAAGATGGGAAAATTGTTCTTTTCAAAAAAAATATTTTTACAATGTTGTAACTTAATCTATATAACATTAGTCATAAGTACATAGAGCATACTTAAGTAAATAAAAGCAGCCTTGCAGGGGGCCATCTTATTCCCAAGGTGTGCAATCGTTAATGAAATCACTGACTTTATAATAAGCTTTAGCACACAGACGTTCTATAACAGCTTTTTTAAATTTATTAATGGTAAGATTTTGAACGTTTTCTGGGATTCTATTGTAAAGGCGTATACATGAACCTTTAAACGATTTACTTACTTTGCTTAGTCTGATCACCGGTACTTCTAACTTGTTCTTATTTCTAGTATTCCTACAATGGTTGTCGCTTTTCTTTTTAAAGTTATTTAAATTCTTTCTGACATACAACACATTGTCCAAAATGTATTGAGAAGCGACGGTCAGAATACCTATTTCTTTAAACTTATCTCTTAGAGATTCAAAATATGACATCTTATAAATAGAACGTATAGCTCGCTTCTGCAGCACAAATATTGTGTTAATGTCCGCAGCGTTTCCCCATAGAAGAATGCCATATGACATTATACTATGAAAATAACTAAAATAAACTAGCCGCGCTGTGTCCTCATCGGAAATTTCTCTTATTTTTGTCACTGCATATGCTGCAGAACTAAGCCTATCAGCCAGATTTGCAATATGGGGACCCCACTGTAATTTACAATCTAGTGTTATTCCTAGAAATACAGTGGTGTCCACTAGGTTCATTTTCTCATCGTTTAATAGTACATTGGTTTGTGTCTGCCTAACATTTGGCAGGCTAAACTTTAAACATTTTGTTTTATTGGAATTTAAAAGTAAATTATTAACATTAAACCAGTGTACCATTTTCGAGAGAGCACTATTTACCTCGTCATAATTTGACTGTGGTCGCTTCACATTAAAAATTAGTGAAGTGTCATCAGCAAAAAGTACTATCTCGTGCTTATCTTTAACTAGATAAGGAAGGTCATTTATATAGATGAGAAAAAGAAATGGGCCTAAAATGGACCCTTGTGGCACACCTAATTCTATTTTGGTCCCATTAGACCTTGTAGAATTTACTTCTACTCTCTGCGTTCTATTTTTAAGATAAGAGCTTAAGAGCTTAAGTGCCGTATCCCTTATACCATAATGGTATAATTTTTTGACCAACGTAGCATGCTCGACACAGTCGAAAGCCTTGGATAGACCACAAAAGACACCAAGTGCATCATGCGATCCCTCCCAGGCCTCAAATATGCTGCATAGAAGACTGATGCCTGCGTCTGTTGTGGACCGACCTTTAGTAAACCCGAATTGATTGCTATGTAATAAATTATTTATGTTAAAATGAGCTAGCAATTGATTTAATATTATTTTCTCGAAAATTTTACTGAAAGTCGGTAGTATAGATATTGGTCTATAATTGGCTGGGTCAGATTTATTCCCAGCCTTGAAAAGAGGCATCACCTTGCTATGCTTCATTAGGTCAGGGAACACACCTTTCTTAATACAATTATTAAAAACTAAGGTTAGGTAGGGGGCAATGATGTCAATTATTGATTTTATAATTTTTATAGACATACCCCAGAGATCAGTAGTACTTTTAATATTGAGTAATTTGAAGGTGTTAATAATATCTCTGTAGTCAATTTCTCTAAAATTAAAATTGACATCACATTCCTTGACATTTTCTCTGAGTATTTTTTCGGCAACTGCAGGTGAAGAATTTAAATTTTTTGTAGTTGAGACCGGAATGTCAGCAAAAAACTTTTCGAAGATCGTCGCAACCTCTAGGTCAGAATTGACCTTTTTATCATTGACACAAAGTTCAAATTTACAGTTACGACTGGATCTGCCTCTTCCAGTCTCATCTGCAATTATCTTCCAAGTGGTTTTCACTTTATTTTTAGAGTTCATTATTTTTCCTTTTATGTGAAGTGCCTTTGCTGCTTGACAAACTTTTTTAAAAATTTTTGAATATTTCTTGACATATAGCATAAAAGATTCACTCCTATTAAATGTCTTTTCGTTGTACAGATCATACAATCTTTGTCTACTTACTAAAATTCCTGCAGTGGCCCAGTTTTTAAAATTACTTTTTCTATTATTTAAACTGACCGTTTTAGAAGTAAATACAGAGTTAAATTGGGTTCTAATTATTTTAAATAGTTTATTAAATGCTTCATCTGAGTTATTTAACCCATCCAACTGTTGAATATTTGAAATTAATTTACCTCTAAATTTCTCAATATGTTTTGTATTCACAGGAATATAAACAAGCTTTTCTTGAGGTTTATTTCCACAATTAATAATAAATGAAGCAAATTGTCCACAGTGATCAGAGCTAAGCGCATTAATTATTTCTTTTTTATAAGGAGTAATATTAGTGAAAATATTATCAATACAAGTAGCTGTTGTATCAGATATTCTTGTCGGTTCATAAAACAAATTAATGAGGTTATACGATTTTAACAATGATGTGAATCTAACAGTGGTGGAGTTAGAGTCTAATAAATTAATGTTGAAATCACCACATACAAAAATCTTTTTGTTAGATGCACATATTTTTGTCAACATATGTTCCATGATTTGTTCAAAGGAATCGTATGAACCTGATGGAGGCCTGTATCCCATGATCACATTCACAGTTATAAACGTATCTACGTGAAAAGCTAGGTAGAGGCTTAAGATATAAATTCTTTCTTCACTTATGACCATGTATTTTCTTGTTGACTGTACCTTTACAAATAACAAACAATCACACTTGCGTCTACGCTAGGGCTGCCATACGTCCCGGTACACCGGGACATGTCCCGGTTTGAAGCGTTGTGTCCCGGTGTCCCGGTCATCAAGTCATTTGTCCCGGTATGCACGCAAGCTACCCCTGTGTAGGTAAGTACCACGTCTGTGATCGGCGAGTTATCGGGAGCGGAGGCGAGCGCGCGCGACTGCAACTGCCTAAAAGAGTAATTTTCGATGATAACCCGCGTCCCGCGCCGCGCGCCTCCGCTTGAAGTTTAGTTTATTGCCAGTATTATGCTAAAAAGTCATGCCAAAAAGAAAGTGTTTGTTTTCTGACGATCATACTAAAGAGTGGTAATTCATTAAAAGAGGAAGAAATGATTGTGAAGCCTTGTGTTCCATTTGCCGTAATGTATCCTGATTCAAGTATCGCGGCAAAACAATCAACTGCAAGAACAAAGGCTACTGCTATCATTAAACACATTTTGGCTCCACACTCGATCGCGCAAATTAAAACAGAAGTCGAAAAAGTTCCTTTTTATGTTGTATTTCTACCGATTATATAAAGAAATATCTAGCAATCACAAAGCTTTCCGCTTTGTGATTGCTAGATTTTTTATTTCCACTGCTGATACAATACTTTACGGCAAAAGATGGATTGAAAATTAAATTACTAAAATTAAACTCATTGCCGAATGAAACATCTTAAACAATTATTTCATTTTGTATAAAATCGTTGCAGGATCAAAACATCCCTTTGTTGCTTTCAGTGCGGATAATACAAATGCTAACTTTGGAGGAAGAGATAGGCATGGAATTAATAATGTTTTTTTTTTAATTAAAAGAGACATTTGTCTAAGGATATTGAAGGCATCGTTTGCCCAGCGCACATTCTGCACAATACAGCTTCCACTGTAGGCTACCGATGTGATGTCTGAAAAATATGAGTGGGTAAAGAAAAGTGTAGTGTAAGAAGATTTCGTTATTTTTTGGTTAAATTTTCTTAAATATTACTAATATTACTAGGTACTGTTTTTTTTAATAATCCATGGTTTGCCCTATTTCTATTCTAAATGTCCCGGTCGGCGACTCCGAATTTATGGCAGCCCTAGTCTACGCTTACAAGATTGAAACGGAATTACTTTCACTGTCATCATCATCAGCCTTAACTCTATAGTTTCTGAAGTTGTCGAGGCACGTGGTCGAGGAACTCTATAGTTCTGGAAATTGTCGAGGTCGATTGTTTTATCCCGAAATAGTAGTGTTCCTTTGGGATACTGTTTAATGTATTTACGCGGGTGGAGCCGCGGGCAAAAGCTAGTTTTAAATAACATAGTGTCACATACCTCTACATTATTTTTTTCAAATCTCTAGAAAATTGTACAACATGACATAAAATAGAGGCTGAAAGCTGATATTATTGAAATACGCTAGGAATTTAAGGTCACTTAGTTTATTACCGCTTGAGAGAGGAAAACGTTATATTATTTACATGACTTATACGTAACATAGTAGTGAATGGTTATACCTATTCTCCAAAAACGGTAACATGCACCACAACATTCTATGATTCCGAGTACTATCCTAAGGTTTTTGTCGCATCCACATTCCGGTATGCGTGTGAAGGCTAGACTAGATCCGGTCTAATTAGATTTAAATCTAAATCTGTAATTTTGTGTTCGTCGTAGGGTTGTCGAATATTGCTTTTTTTTAATTTATGAACTTGTTTGTTTATTTCGATACTTTAAGGCGACGCCTTGATAATTTGGCTGTAGCGATATCGATTTTTCTCAGCAATGACTAAAGCTAAGAAATTAAAAGTTCATTGTCAGTATTCATCATGTCTTTGTCTTTGAATTACCCACAGCATAACACGATTGGTCAACTTTTATAACACAGAATAATTAATCAAAAACACCTCTGTAAAAAAAGAGATTCCTATTTTGCCAACAGAGGAGAGTGTTTTAAGCTTCCAAAATTTGTACATAGATTGGTTCAAGCATACACATTAATTTGCCCATAGCTTATATGAAATGTATTTATGGTTTTTAAATTACGCGACAAAAACCATTTTGTTGCTACGCGCTTTCTATTTCTTGCTGTTCCATTGCTTGTAGAAAACATAGCTCATAGAAACAACATGTCATAGAAAACAAGCAATCTAAAACATATCCAACACGGTTTTTTACTTTAACGCGGCGTCACCTTAATACAACTAGCCTGAAATTATCTCGCGTAATATAAAAAGATGTGTACAAGTTATACTTATTTCACTTGACATTCATCGATTTAAAGAACACGAAGATTTCCCAAAGACAAGAATGTGGTGTTGTCTGGTCATGGAAAACATTTTGTAACATAACCCAAAATTTCAAATTTTGATGCCGAATTATTTTTTGTTTTCATTATGTACTTAGATACTGAATAATAAATATAAGCTGATAGGTATGTGTACAGTATTCTGTGTTATATTATGCTCATAAGCGAATTTTATCAAGACATTGATGTTAAAACAAATATAAATAAGCAATTTTGTATAAATGATTCGGACTAACCGGACGACAACCCTAATCCAACTTCATCTATTCCGCAAAAGTCCAAATGTTTATGATAATGGCGCAAGATGTTTTGCCGCGGATTTTCCGCGCCAAAATTGAGTGGTTTACAGTTTTTGTGTATTTGGCCTTCTTACCCGATTACGGCGATTTAGAAAGGAAGAAAAGCAAGGGATTTTGGCAGTCTATGTATGTATGTATGTGTGCATGTTTGTTCGTCATGAGCGCCGAAGCTACTGATCCAATTTTAATGAATGAGGTGTCAATGGATTCGTAATAATAGCCCGGGTAACATAGGCTATAATTATATTATAGTTTGTGTAGTCGGGATAAAGTTTTAACTTTTGAATACATATTTGTAAATATTATGTTAAACCGATGAAATAATGTGTTTGTTACGTGATTGGGGACAACGCTATATTTTATGTATTTCGTGTTATTTACCTGTTAAATGCTAACAGAAAATCTTTAGAAAAATAGATCGTATGATTAAATTGATTAGGCAAACCGTTTAACTCAGTCTTCGCCCGCGCGGTACAGGAGTGCGGGGGTATGGCGACTACGGGGACTGCGAGGGGTGCGGGCGGCACCCGCACCCCTCGCAGTCCCCGTAGTCGCCATACCCCCGCACTCCTGTACCGCGCGGGCGAAGACTGAGTTAAACGGTTTGCCTATACATACTTAGTTAGAATAATGATTAAATAATTGTTTAAAATAGAAAACGCCTTTCGTGACATAACATCAATAACTTTATTCTGAGAAGCACTCATATTCTTCAAACACTCTCTCAATCCCCTCTGTTGTCGTTCCAGGAGGAGCTGGACTTAACAGCTGTCAACAAGGCGGCGATGATGGATCTGCCTGCTGTGAAGAAGTGGCAGATCTACTGCAGTCGCCGGCCGCCGCCGGGGCAGGCGCCGCCGCTAGCCAACGCGCCGCAGGTCGAGGACTACATCAAGGCGCTCAACGAGATCGCCGACGTAAGTAGTGTGGCAGCTGGACTGCTAGCGATAAAGTGGCAGATCTACTGCAGTCGCCGGCCGCCGCCGGGGCAGGCGCCGCCGCTAGCCAACGCGCCGCAGGTCGAGGACTACATCAAGGCGCTCAACGAGATCGCCGACGTAAGTACATTAGTGTGGCATGCTGCTGCTGGCGTTGAAGTGGCAGATCTACTGCAGCCGCCGAGGCAGGTGCCGCCTGACATGAGTACAGTAATGTTATGGAATAAGAAATAACAGAAAGGAATGAAAGTCCGTGCCCTTAGATTAAGCACTACCTTTGAGGAGCTTGAGGCAGAAGTAGTTCTTTTCCCGAAAGGTTACAAAGTCCATATTATTAATACAAGATAAAGCAAAGTCATGCAGGTCTTCTGAATTCTAAACCAACAAACTACCTTGTGTTTTTAATCCTTAGTACGCGCGAGAGATCAAATTCAAGTGGTGCTTTCCCAATAAAAAGCCATATTATTTGTGCCTATAAGTTGTATAAAACCTAATTTATCGCTGCCGAAGTCGCGGACAAAAGCTAATACTATAAACTTTAACACGTAAATATTAGTGTCCGACCGAAAGTTCGGTTTCGGTTTCGGTTTCGGCCGAGTTTCGGCCAAAATTCATGTTTCGGCGGCAGTCTTTATACCAAAAAAAATTTTTTTTTGCGAAATTGGTAAACAAAACCTACATCATTAGTTTACTCACATCATATACAAAAACATTCATTATGGTAAGTATGAACTTAAACGCACAAATATCGGAGATATTTACAAATATATTCCTGCGGCCATATACTTCATATACTACTTCATATACAAGTGACGTCATTTTTAGGTCGACTTTAGTATGGAGCGTTTCTAAAAACCTCCTAAGAGGCTCGCGAAATTTTTTATACAAATCGCTGTACCTTTGAAAATATTGACTTTTGATATACGGTTTCTTCTGAGAAGTTACTCATATTTAAGAGTACTATTCATTTATGCAATAAAAAAAAATTTGTCCGATTGCCTATTATTAAAATATAATTAATATTTTTTTAATATATTATTAAATAAATGATTACAACAAAATGAATATACCGTGTTTCCATTTCATGTTCTAATTAATGCATAATAATGGATAAAATGCACCAAATTTCAGTATTTTAAGGAATTTTCTACTTGTTTCGGCCGAAACTGAAGCCACGACCGAATATTCGGTTTCAGTTTCGGTTTCGGCCGGAAAACCAGTTTCGGTCGGACTCTAGTAAATATTATATAAAAAAGAGCTAGGTACTAGAATTTTGAAAAATAATATCATAGTAGTTGCTTTTAATATAATATTCTTTTATGTGACATAATATACTTCTCTTGTACAGTTACTCAGAATAACGTATACCATTGCACAATTTCAGGCCTTCGCCTCATCCGACTCGGTATCACCGGTGGAAGCGTGCGCCCTAGTCGACGGACTGAAGACGGCGTTACGGACGCGGGCGCACAGCTTCGTCCTGCGGTTTATCAAGCAGGGCGGTCTCACGAGCATCCTGGAGGTGCTGCAACGGGCGTCCCGAGATGACGCCACCACACGCCATAACCTGATAGCGGCTATCAAGGCGCTGATGAATAACTCGGTAAGATTTGGTTATAAAAAAAGAAAATTAAATTATTATGTTTCTGAAGATTGTTACAGGCTCGGTATTTACGATATTTGGCCTCCGTGGTCCAGTGGTTTAGAGCTTGACTCTTGACTCGGAGGTCGTGGGTTCGATTTTTGGGTTGGAACAACAAAAAATGTTGGTTCCATGTTTGGTTAGGACAATGCAGGCTGATCGTCTGACAAGAAAGATAATCCATGCGTCGGATGGGCATGTAAAAAGTCGGACCTGGGCTGGACTTCTCGCCAGTCGTGTCGGTCAAACGTCCCACTGACTTTCGAGAGTAAAGGAACAGAGAGTGCTCTTGTGTACTGCACACACACTTAGTCCCGTTTTCAATGTAACCGGCCACCGTCACCGAAATCTGTGTGAGGAGCTATTATTAAAATAGTGATCCTTGATTACGATATTTATTGCATAAATGCATCGAAAATCGTGATACGGATCTTCGAAAATAAAATACTACAAGATAGGTAAATGTTCTGCGTGTAGCATTCGCCAGTAAACGATTTTCTTTTCTGCAAAGGCTTAATTTTTACAGGCTTATATTTCGGACTTTAAACTATTTATTAATTTAATTGGAGCATAAGCTTCTCTCTAATAATGGTGCTTAATATTACCTAATTGCTTATTCCAGACCGGACGTGCTCATGTCCTAGCTCACCCCACCAGCATCGACCTCATAGCTCAGTCTCTGGACACGGAGAACGTCAAGACCAAGGTCGCGGCGCTCGAGATCCTGGGCGCCGTGTGTCTGGTGCCGGGCGGACATAAGAAGGTAAGCAGCAGTACGCAATCAGAGGGGCAATTCTGCTAAATAACACCTGCATATTCATAAAAACACCTACAATTACAATCAAGTCCCGATAGACTTGATTGTAATTGTTAATTCTCAAACGGTGTTTTTATAAAGGTTAAACCAACGTGAAACGCGCGCTGATTGGTCGAAACGTCATAAAACCCATTCATGGTAACATGTCGCTTCACTTAGGCTGGGACTATATGCACCGGAATCCGGGAAGCCGTAGAGAATTCTGAGCATTGAAAATAGAACTCGGCGCTAATACAATAGAGTTGAAAATTGAAGTGTCACGTGTCGAGCTGTCATATATGACATTGACGTTTAACTCGACACTCATGTGTACGATTTTCAACTGTATTGCATTAACATAGATTTCTATTTTCAATGATCAGAATTCTCTACGGCCCTCCGGATTCCGGTGCATATAGTCCCAGCCTTACAATCCAATCAAAGTAAAATGTAAGTCTACTTTAAATACGAGAATTGAGGTTTTGGCCACCAGCAGCGAATGTGAAAAAATCATACTGAACCTGACTAAATATCTAATAACGATATAAACAAGGCAATATAATAAAACACAGCATAATATGTATATTTGTTTTACAAAAAATTGAAAATTAAAACTTGGTGTCAAGTAACGAGCCGCTCATTTTAGATTATTATATTCTACTTATATTTTTAAAGAAGGCCGTTAATATTTTTATATATATTCATTTGGTTTTATGGATAGGCAGTCATTGCTATTCAATGTATTTATTGCTTAAATTCATCTCTTTACAGGTGCTAGAAGCGATGATCCACTACCAGAAGTACGCGGGCGAGCGCGCGCGGTTCCAGGGCATCGTGAACGAGCTGGACCGCGGCACGGGCGCGTCACGGGACGACCTTGGCCTGAAGACCGCCATCTTGTCGTTCGTGAACGCCGTGCTCAGCTACGGCCCGGGCGAGGAGAGCCTCGAGTTCCGCCTCCATCTGCGGTACGAGCTGCTCATGCTGGGGATACAGCCGGGTGAGTCTAGAAGCTTCTAGCATGGTTATGAGACAGGTGCGATCACCTGCTATCGTTTATTAACCGCCATCTTCTCGTGTGTCGAGCGCCATCTTGTTGTCAAGGAAATCCGAAAGGAACAATTTTTAAAGGATGTAAAGCCTACGACCAATGTTTCGTACACCAAATTGCATTCTCGTACGTCAATCAACGTAGTAGTATTGTCTTGACGTGTGTGTTTGCATGTAGGAATAAGCTTTCAGATATTCGCCACTTAATAACTTTTGTAGTTTGCTGCTTGATTTTTCTACAATTATTGAATAACAATATTACATTATTACAGTGATCGAGAAGCTGCGCAAATACGAGAATGAGACTCTTGATCGGCACATCGAGTTCTTCGAGATGGTGCGGAACGAAGATGAGCGAGAACTGGCGCGGCGCTTCGACAAGGAGCACGTGGACACCAAGAGCGCGGCCGCCATGTTCGAGCTGCTGCGCCGACGCACCAGCCACACCGCCGCATATCCGCACCTGCTGTCCGTGCTGCGACACCTGCTGCTGCTGCCGCGTGAGTACAACACGTAACGTCACAGTGCAGTACGTGGACACCAAGAGCGCGGCCGCCATGTTCGAGCTGCTGCGCCGACGCACCTGCCACACCGCCGCCTATCCGCACCTGCTGTCCGTGCTGCGACACCTGCTGCTGCTGCCGCGTGAGTACAGCACGTAACGTCACAACTCACAGTTCAGTACGTGGACACCAAGAGCGCGGCCGCCATGTTTGAGCTGCTGCGCCGACGCACCAGCCACACCGCCGCCTATCCGCACCTGCTGTCCGTGCTGCGACACCTGCTGCTGTTGCCGCGTGAGTACAACACGTAACGTCACAGTGCAGTACGTGGACACCAAGAGCGCGGCCGCCATGTTCGAGCTGCTGCGCCGACGCACCAGCCACACCGCCGCCTATCCGCACCTGCTGTCCGTGCTGCGACACCTGCTGCTGCTACCGCGTGAGTACAGCGTCTGACGTGGCACCAAGAAATTAAATGCACATGGACACCGAGAGCGCGACCGCCATGTTACATGACGTTACAAAATGATGCGAGGCGAGGACGTACACAATGACGTCACTTCGTTACTAAAATTTTTGTCAATACCGGGTGATTTTTTATTCCGCCTGAGTAAAAAGTGTATAGTAATTAAAAGATATATGAAAAAGATTACTATGCCATAAATAGTCTACTTTTTGCTTTATTCTAATTCGGCAAAAATTTGTACATTGTACTAGCAATTTAAAATGTTTATTTACTAATTAATTTTTTTATTGAAACTAGAAATTATTGTTGTCACCCTATTTCTACAGGACTTTTCTACTTTTTGCTAATCGAGCGCATTTCATGATTGTTTAAAAGATTTTACTTAATTTTTAAAATAATTTGTAAAATTTAGTTACGTTTTGTAGATTCAGATTCGTTTAAATTATTGTTGGTACATAACATATTGTAATATTTACTTCGAAACGGTAAAAAAAATCGGCCAAGTGCGAGTCGGACTCGCGCACGATGCGCGTACAAAACGGCAAAATAATCACGTTTGTTGTATTGGAGCCCCCATAGCTGTTTCATTCTGTATTTAGTATCTGCCTGTCTATTCTCTAAGAACATTTTCAAATCTCGACAGCTGAATCCGCGGTGAGTGTCAAATTTTTATATGATATTTGACACTCACCGCGGATTCAGCTGTCGAGATATTTGAAAATGTTCTTAGAGAATAACACTGCTGTTGTTATAGCGGCAACAGGAATACATAATCTGTAAAAAATTCAACTGTCTAGCTATTACGGATACAGAGTTACATCCTGGTGACAGACAGACGGACGGACAGCCCAGTAATCCCATTTTTATCCTTCGGGTACGGAACCCCAATATCACCCAGTACGTCTTTGTGTTTGACAGTGGAGTACAGCCCGCACGCGCAGCACTGGCTGCTGCTGGACCGTGTCGTGCAGCAGATCGTCCTGCAGCAGCCGTCGCGCGCCGGCAGCGAGAAGGACAGCGACAGCACGTCCATGGACCAGGGGAAGGTACGGACAAATTCAAAGTAGAAAAGTTTTATTTCCATATCTAAGCTATATTTAATATAATAAAGCGCAAAGGTTTGTTTGCTTGCATGGAATAGACTCCGAAACTACTGGACCGATTTTGATGACATTTGGCACGGATATTAGAGAGTGGACGGAGGGTGAGCTAAGTAATGAGTGAAGCACAACAACGGCGGCGACTTCCGTTTGTGTGAGATTACGGATAATTGCCATTGGCGTACGTCTTACTTTGCTGTGAACGTGTGCGTGCGGCACGTGTCGCTACGATACGGCCGGCTTACTTTGATTGCTTCGCTATTCATATTACTGAAGCGGTGTCTGCCTTAAAAAAGGTCAAAACTTGATATTTGTTATTATGAAACTTCGCAACTAATGGGCAATATTTGATAGTCATTGAAACATTGTGAGGTTGCCAACCAACGCGCAATAATAATGCGAGTATAATGTACCTATATGTGGAACTTGTAACGTGGACTTAAATGTTTATTCTATTTATTTTATTTAACCGAAAACAAAACGGTAATTAAGTGACAATATAAAAATCTACATTGCTTATAAGATACACAATTATATTGTTTTTTTTTACTTTTCTTTGATCCATTTTAGTTTGACTTAGGAATTAGATGTTTGAGTTTGTTAAAAAAATATAGCTCAGCGGTAAATTTTTTTTCATTGATTACATACTATACATATCATAATTAATTTTTCAGGTTTACGACCCAGACGATGCGCCTTTAGAGATCAACGTCGGCGAGATCGTTCATCTACTAGCCAAAGAGGAAGAATTAGTAGCTGCCAGAAATAAAGCAGAGAATTTGGAGAAAGAAAACGTCGATCTAGCCACTGAACTCGCTAAAAAGGTAATCTCATGTTAATCTCATTAAATCAATCACCCAATTCGTCGAACAATTTTCAACGCGTCATAATAAAATAATATGTCATATGCCATTTACAATAACGAAATGCCATTTACAATAACGATATGCCATTTACAATAACGATATGCCATTTACAATAACGATATGCCATTTGCCACATCACTTGACAGGTGTTCGGCAAACATCGCATGTTGCCTTAGACAGAGGAGGGGATAATGCGAGGTGAACTGGCGCTAATAAATCAATACCATATTCATTAAACATTACGATTGATAATTGATATATTAATATAATATCATAATAATCAATGAGAGCGCAGCCAAAAAGTATCGAGTTACGTAATATTTAATCATGACAAAGATACGTGGAATAAAATAAAAAAATCTGAATATGATAAAACTGCGTCCGCATTTTTTGTGTGAGAATTGATATACAGCAAAGAATAGAAGTATACAAACGTATGATGCGGTAAAGCCAGATGTAAAGTGCGGTTGCGGAGAACGTAGAATTTCGTACATTGACTCATCGCTACCTGCCTCTTTCACTCGCGCACGAATGTATTACTATCACGTTTACTCAGGTACGCTTTGCTGTGAGTAAGAAAATGACAGAAGCATAAAAAGGTTCGATGCAGATAAACATCTTACAGTTACATACGTACACAATAACCATACAAATAACATTTAACATCAAATTCTTAAAAAAAAAAAAAAAAAAGTATCATAACTAATTAAAACTACATAAACGAACACGACTTATATTTACTACCTAATAGAATTTCATAAATGAAACGAATGCCCGCTTTCATTGGTATTCGGTATAACACGGTGCATGTGGTACTAACAGGAGAAGCAGGTGGACCAGCAGAACCAAGAGAGGGAAGAGTTAGAGGGCGTGGTCTCGCGGCTAAAAGAGAGGCTCGAGAGGGAGACTGCTGCGCACATGGAGTGCGCGGAGAGAGTGAGAGCGTCCGCGTGCAGAGTCACGCATCTGGAGCAGCAGGTGAGATTGGCGTAAGATTATAGGGGTAGGATCGTAGGAGCAATGAGATTATGGGATTGGTTAGATCATAGCAGTGAGATCGTAGGAGCAGTGAGATTATGGGATCGGTTAGATCATAGCAGTGAGATCGTAGGAGCAATGAGATTATGGGATCGGTTGGATTATAAGAGTGAGATCGTAGGAGCAATGAGATTATGGGATTGGTTAGATTATAGGAGTGAGATCGTCGGAGCAATGAGATTATGGGATTGGTTAGATCATAGGAATGAGATCGTAGGAGCAATGAGATTATGGGATTGTTTAGATCATAACAGTGAGATCGTAGGAGCAATGAGATTATTGGATTGGTTAGATCATAGCAGTGAGATCGTAGGAACAATAAGATTATAAGATTGGTTAGATTATAGCAGTGAGATCGTAGGAGCAATGAAATTATTTGATCGGTTAGATTAAAGGAGTGAGATCGTAGAAACAGTGAGATTATAGGATTGGTTGGATTTTAGGAGTGAGATCGTAGGAGCAATAAGATTATGGGATTGGTTAGATCATAGCAGTGAGATCGTAGGAGCTCTCATTTAATCTAACCGATCCCATAATCTCATTGATTATGGGATCGGTTAGATTAAATGAGTGAGATCGTAGAAACAATGAGAGTATAGGATTGGTTGGATTTTGGGAGTGAGATCGTAGGATCTTATTAGATTATGGGATTGGTTAGATCATAGGAGTAAAATTGTAGGAGCAGGGAGACTGCAGAGTAAGTGAAACTGTAGGAAGGATGACACAGGTTTGTGAGATTGTACGATACATGAGATTTTACAACCTAGATAAAGCTATAAGATATTATGACCTAGCCTTAATAGGGGAAGCGGTAAGAAAAAGAGACAAGGGCGAACAAAATTAAAACCCGACAAGTTTTAGGGTAAGTTTCACAATCGCCTATTAAGTGACGAACAGCCCATTCGGAAGTTATGTCGCTGCTGCTTTATATTGAGGGACAGAGACAGAACATTCAAATAAGCTATTTGTCACTTATCAGCAGATTGTGAAATAGGCCCTAAATTTGATTATCACTAATAGGAAATATGCATAAAATATAAAAATAGCTTAAAACATAATAATATGATACTAGACTGAAAAACTTTATTTTTCAGAGAGAAATGGCGAAAAAAATTTCAATATCTGATGATAAATGAGATACACGTCCGATCTCTCTGTCTAATAGACTACTTTAAACGTTCATATCTTAGTTATTTTTAATGATATCAAAAAACTGATTTTACCATACGATTTACCAAACAAGATAGATCTATATAAAAAACTAAAAAAAAATACGTGCATATTCCCTATTGTAAGGATGTCGTTCGAGTGAGACGAGTTCGGATGACTTTTCTAACATGATGCATTTATATTTTCAGCTCACACAGGAAAGAGTTGAACGGTCACGGTTTGAGAAGTTAGTAAGCGAGGGGAGTATACCCGATGACGCTAAGGTAAATTAATTTATTTTAATAAATTAAATCATAAGTATTGAATATGTTTTTTTATGTTTTAAAATATCATTTGCGAAATTAGCATAATTGAAAACATTGGCCATCGTACATAGGTACTAACAACCATAGTACTTTGGCTTCAATAAAGTTTTAATTTATTTACTTTATTTATCATATAAAAAAGTAATAGAAATAAGATTCGTATTTGTGGTGACAAATACGAATCTTATTTCTATTACTTTTTTATATGATAAATAAATCTAGACCACGGAGGCTGTTGCGAAGCCATTGTAAGGTAGGTGTACCTTACAATGGCTTCGCAACAGCCTCCGTGGTCTAGACGTGGTTAGAGCATTGGCTATCGACTCGGAGGTCGTGGGTTCGATTCCCACATCCCACAGTGTCTGACAAGAAAGATGATCCATGCGTCGGATGGGCATGTAAAAAGTCGGAACTGCGCCTGATCTCTCGTTAGTCGTGTCGGTTATCCGTCCCACTGGATTATGAGAGTAAAGGAAGAGACAGTGCTCTTATGTATTGCGCACACACTTGGGAACTATAAAATTACTCCTGCGTAACTGGCCTGGTCAATGAAACCGGCCACCGTCACCGAAAAATCGGTGGGTGAGTTATTAATGGCTTCTTACAAACGACTCCCTGGTCCAGTGGTTTAGAGCTTGGCTATCGACTCGGTAGTCATGGGTTCGATTCCCGCGTTGGAACAACAAAAAATGTTGTAGCCAAGTTTGGTTAGGACAATGCAGGCTGATCACCTGACTGTCTGACAAGAAAGATGATCGATGCGTCGGATGGGCATGTAAAAAGTCGGACCTGCGCCTGATCTCGCGTCAGTCGTGTCGGTCATCTGTCCCACTGGGTTATGAGAGAAAAGGAAGAGAGAGTGCTTTGTGTACTGCGCACATACTTACTTGGGTACTATAAAAATAACTCCCGCGCCGCTGGCTTTCAATGAAACTGGCCACCATCACCGAAATCGGTGTGGAAAGCTATTATTATTAATATTACTAATAATAACTTTGGAGTGACAGGAATAGATGACCACAACATATACCTCTCTTTCGCACAGGTCAGCAACCTGAAGAGCGCCGTGATCGAAACCTGCAGCGCGCCGCCCCCGCCGCCGCCTCCCGCTACCCTCGCGCCCCTGCCGCCCCCTGCGCCGCTACCTCCCCCCGCTCCCCTCGCGCCCGCGCCCCCGCACGCACCCACGCCCCCCAGACCTAAGAAGAACGTGCCCAGTCCGGGCAATCCCCTGAAGAGCTTCAACTGGAGCAAGCTGCCCGACGCGAAACTCCACGGGACTATATGGCAGGAGTTGGACGATACGAAGTTGTACAACGCGATCGATCTGCACTCCATAGATAAGATGTTCTGCGCGTACCAGAAGAATGGTGTGCAGGTGAGGAAACTAAGTTAATTAAATACGAAATTAAACGAGCACGTATTATTATAGCCTGACCATAGCCTGAGCAGGAAGATAAAAAGCCTGCACTGGGGTCTGCAAAAAGGGAAGCCCTTTTTATGGTAGCCAACACTGCGATGTGCATGTATCCTGAGGGGCAATTCTGCTAAATAAAACCTGCATTAATACAATTACAATCAAGTTCCGATACGCTAAAACTCTCAATCGGTGTTTTTATAAACTTTAAACCAACGTGAAACGCGCTCTGATTGGTCGAAACGTCATCAAATCGTTCATGGTAACATGTCGCTTCACATTCAATCCGATCAAAGTAAAATGAAAGTCTACTTTAAATACGAGAATTGAGGTTCTGGTCTTTACTTTTCAAATAGATTTTAATGACAAATAATATCCAGATATTTGTAAGCTGAATTTAATAAAAAATATATTTTGTGTTGTGTCAATTAATGAAGTGATTTATAAGAGATTCGTCTTCTGTGTTATCAAAGGCAAAAGCTAGTAAAAAATTATATTTTACTTGTATAATTTGCAATAAAAATTCATTTACAGTTTAATTTATATCATATCTAGAATATTCCTTGAAAAAATATCCATAACTTGCAAGCAAATGAGTGAGTGCACTTATAAGCACTCATAAAGCATCTTCCTTTATTAATTAAATTGTATGCTATTTCCGCAAAGTAACGCCTGTTTCTATTCATTATTCAAAATTTATTTACTTAAGATAAAAGTGATGATTTTGAAATTTGTCCAGAACGAAGGCTCAGTGGAGGACCTGCGACAGCTGGGCTCGAAGCCGCGCACCAAGATTCTGTCCGTCATCGACGGCCGGCGCGCGCAGAACTGCACCATACTGCTGTCCAAGCTCAAGATGACCGACGAGGAGATTTGCAGGTGAACAAATTACATACAGTCTACTCTCGTTTATTCAAACCTCTCTGTATTTCAAAGTCATCACGAGTTCCCTAGAGAATCTCTTTATAATTCGAACTAAATCAATACATTTTTATGTCTAATTCGAATGAAAAAATCACCGCTACGTAACAAGACGACGTGTTAATTTGAACTCATCGACGTCAAACACTCGACAATTCAAAGTTGCAGATAGAAAGAGAGAGAAAGATTACAGAACTTGCATTAGTTAGGGACATAAGTGCATTTTAAGACGAGTCCAAACTCGTATAATCGTGCCACAAACCTTTGTTTTTCTAATGATTAGTTTGACACACACTTGCGCACGCATTGGTTTGTCTAGTTAAGTTTCAAACCATTTTTTGAGTTTTAAATACCCCTATTGTATCTTCGTCTACGTTCACTAACTAAATAGTTTATGTATTAATTCCCAGAGCGATCCTCCGCATGGACAGCGCGGAGCAGCTCCCCATCGACATGGTGGAGCAGCTGCTGAAGTTCACGCCCAGCGCCGAGGAGGCCGCGCTGCTGGAGGAGCACCAGGACGAGCTGGACAGCATGGCGCGCGCCGACCGCTTCCTCTACGAGATCTCCAAGTGAGTACACGGGCTGCCCGTTATGTAAACCCAGGGCGATCCTCCGCATGGACAGCGCGGAGCAGCTCCCCATCGACATGGTGGAGCAGCTGATGAAGTTCACGCCCAGCGCCGAGGAGGCCGCGCTGCTGGAGGAGCACCAGGACGAGCTGGACAGCATGGCGCGCGCCGACCGCTTCCTCTACGAGATCTCCAAGTGAGTACACGGGCTGATCGTTATGTAAACTAAAATGGCGTTTAGGTAGTTAGGATCCTAATTAGCATCTTAAATCGGTAGAAGGCTTCGGACTGCTAAATTCCAATAAGCTTTATTTTTAGCTTCCTAAAGAGGACGTCTGAATTCAAGAAGGTGGAATACTCGCATTACCTTATCAAAGTAAATAGGTAGAAGTGTGGCTTCGGACTGACTAAACTCCTATAGCTTTCTATTTAGGACCCTAATTAGGACGTCTGAATTCAGAGAGGTGGAATATTCACATTGCCCTATTATCTATTAAGTAAATCGGTAGAAATGTGACTTCGGACTGACTAAACTCCTATAGCTTTCTATTTAGGATCCTAATTAGGATGTCTGAATTCAGAGAGGTGGAATATTCGCATTGCCCTATTATCTATTAAGTAAATCGGTAGAAATGTGACTTCGGACTGACTAAACTCCTATAGCTTTCTATTTAGGATCCTAATTAGGACGTCTGAAGGTACGTTCCTTCCGAAGGACGTTCAGGAAGGTGGAATCCTCGTATTACCTTATCAAAGTGTCAAAGTCCAAAGAAATATAATGTCTTTTAAGTTTTAACGTAACTATCAAATGTTATTTTCAGGATCCCGCACTACAGCGCGCGCGTGCGCACGCTGCTGTTCAAGAAGCGGTGGGGGCTGGCGGTGGGCGAGGCGCGCGCGCGGGCCGGCGTCGTGCTGCGTGCGGCGCGCGACGTGCCCCGCTCGCGCCGGCTGCGCGCGCTGCTGGAGATCGTGCTCGCGCTCGGCAACTACATGAACCGGTTAGTGTACAGGATGTTCAGTAGAACGTAGACAATCCGTGAAATGGAGATGCAGGGGGTGAAGACAAATACATTTGAACCGCTCATATTTTTGTTCGATATTGGACAGTTCCAGAGATATTCGCCATTTGAAATTCAGACCTGTTTGTGTAATAATAAAACACTGAAAACGGTTTAAATTTCCTCGTAATAAGAAAAGTGTAAATAACTATACAATATAGTGTATTTAAACGTTAAAGCGAGTTTCGATACATCGTATTAGATGTTTGTAGTGTATAATTAGTAATTACCCTTGAGAAGTTTAATCAATATTTCGTCGAATCGAGAAAGTTATTGTTGAAACTAAAACGGGTTTTTGAATCGCCGTCTGTCAGATAGAAACGATTATCTGAATTGTCAAAACTTAGCGATTTATTTCCGATTCATTAGTGTCCCCTATGAATTTTGACGTCGCGTTTCGCCGTGTGGAAAATTTATTTTTAGTAATTTTAATGGAACTTAAAATAATTAGACTGTCATTTTTATTTGTTTTTAATATTAACTTAATTATTGTAAATAATTATAATAACAATTACGACATAACATTTTTTTGTTCTATAATCTCCACACAGTATTTACTTATGGAGCACGCTAAGTGAGACGGAGATAGTGCGTTGGAGGAAACACCACCATTTTACTACGTATCGAGATATCCATATTTCCATTTAGCCTAACGTTCTGTATAATATTAAATTATTGTTTAATATTTTCAGCGGCGCGCGCGGTAACGCGTCCGGCTTCAGGCTGTCCTCGCTGAACAAGTTGGCGGACACCAAGTCCAGCGTCAACCGCAACACCACGCTCCTGCACTTCCTGGTGGAGCTGCTGGAGACTCAGGTAATTACTCATTTTTATGAGACCTACATCATTTTCACCACAAGATTATGTCTTCTAAAAACAACGACCTTTCTTAGGTCCACTTACGAATTTTCATGTTATCTCTCTTGTTCTTATGCTCCAGCCGAATCGCACTTGGGGGAGGAAGTCTTAGCAAATATCACGTAATTTTTTCTTGTAAAAATGCGAGAAAATTAGTTAAGATCTAAAAGTTCGGGAAATCCAATCTTGCACGTGTCATGCATGCAGATTATTCTAAAAAGCACGTGCACGTCACAAGCTTGTTAGAATAATCTGCATTAGGCTTTACCAGTCCTAATAAAAGTATTAAACAAATTGTGTTTTTTGCCCCCTCATCAATCAATCGTCAATCAATCCTCAATCAATACATTTATACTCATATTTTTTTGGACAATTTCATGTGAAATTAAGGAGGGGGAGGGGGGGGGGGGGTAAAGGCGAACCTCACGATAACTCACCAAGGTGGGAGGGGGCCAAAAAATCCTCAAAAATATCTCGCGCAATTTATGGACGCCCTTTAACTGGTAACCACATTTGATTAGACGTATCGTATGCTCCTATTACCTGTCATAAGTTAAACACGAGGTTTCACATTGACGCTTTTTAAAAGCTTCTATTTAACTTGCTATGTATGTAATTAGTTCGGGTGGAAACTCAATTTTGAAGCAGATATCTTTAACCGATTGAGCTGAATCTGTTACCTGTCATAAGTCAAACAAGAGATTTCACTTCAATGGTTTTATATATTATTAAATAGTTTCATTTATATTACAACTCTTCCCCCAGTTCAAAGACGTGCTGCTACTGGAAGAGGACTTGCCCCACGTGCGCGCGGCCGCCAAGGTGTGCGTAGAGCAGTTGGAGAAGGACGTCACGGCGCTGCGGACCGGCCTGAGGGAGGTAAGACCGTGCTACTGATGAGTGAAGTTTGTGAGGATGTTTGTTACATTTTGTGTACACGGCTAAAAGGATCTGAATGATATTTAACAAATGGATACAGGTTATAGATTCGAATGTTACATAACGTGTATGAATGTGAAAGACAGGTGTTTGTTTCAAATTGAAATTATAGGCCCCATATCGCATTGCGGAAATAAAAAGTAAATGCGTCTTAACCACCTGGCTAATAACTATAATATACTAACCGAATGACATAGACGGGTATAATACGAGTAATATGAAACATATTATTATACTTGTCTATGTCATTCGGTCCGATATTCGATATCAGATCAGATATTGAGAAAACGTTTTAATATTGAATAATTTTTGTTTTGTCGTTAAACAGTTGTGAACTAGTACCTATTTGCATTTGATTTTTTAATAATTTTTCGTCCTTGTTTGGCTTTATGTCTTTTACACGTTTATATTTTTATTTATTTATTCAGGTTGCGCGCGAGTTGGAATACCACGCGCAGTTGCCCGCGCCGCCACCGGGCGATGCCTTCGTGCCCGTCATGCGGGACTTCCACGCGCACGCCGTCTGCTCCTTCACGCAGCTCGAGGACCTGTTCCAGGTGAGAGAGAGAGAGAGAGAGATGATGATTGATTCCAGGCCGATTCCATCACAGCGACTGCTATTGTTAAATTTGGCTTGTGTGTCTTCACATGTCTGATGTAACCTATTTTTGCTGTAAATGTTCGAGAACAATTGCTGTATGTAAGGACACCATTGGCATAATCATATGGCATACCGGATGCTAGAAGGCGGTCTATTTTTAAGTTGTTCTCAGCGAGTATCTAAGTCTCACCTTCGTCGGTCTTCAAAATGATATGCCATCCTTTAAACTGTATTTCTCCATTCCGGTTTTGTGCTTGTTCTTTTCACGCAGAAAGAAAGATAAGAGGTATGAACCAGCATGATAAACGGTAGCGCGAACCAAATCGCGATCAGCGCCAACTATCCACAGCACATCGAATTAATCTTATCGTGTAACAACTTAAGATCCTATAATGCCTATGCACATACAATATACATAGTGGACTGCACGCACACATACCAATTTTAGTGTGAATACATTATAACACGCTTTAACAGGACATGAAGAGTCGGCTAGAGGCGTGTGCGCACACGTTCGGCGAGGATCCCACCGCGTCGCCCGAGCTGCTGTTCGGCGCGCTCGACCAATTCCTGGCCCAGCTAGCCGAGGCTCGCGCGGAGGTGGACGCCGCGCGCCGCCGTCGGGACGAGGAGGAGAAACGAACGCGCCACGAGCAGGAGGTACGACGCACGCACGCACAAACGACCCCACACGCCCACACACGCACACAACGCCCCCATACGCTCACACACGCTAAACCAACCACAAACACTTGGTGTGTAGGTGTACATACCGGAGATCGACCTTCGGAAAATGTTTACAAATTCAACGTTTTTATTATGGTTCCTTAATACTCAAGGAACGCTTATAGTTTCGCTCTGTCCGTCCGTCTGTCTGTCTGTCTGTTTACCTGTCTGTCTGCTCTTCTAACCGTAATTATGCATAAAAATGTATGATAATATTTAGTACAGATATAGTTTGTGTATAGTTTTTGGTTTTGGCATCATAAAATAATAACCATTTAAATATTAAGGGTAGCTCCTCATACATGAGATGTGGGGATACATTTTTTTCATTTCACGTGGGGTATCGTCGAATAGGTCAACCGTTTACGAGTAATCGTTCTCCAAAGTGGTTTACCAGTTGGTCTTCACCCCTGGCATTTCTAAACTATGAGACTTGCAATTTTCCATACTGACAGATGTTGTTTATTACTCTTAACTTTGTAAATGTAATTTAAAAAAATCTATAACACGATAATAGTGACGGAAACCTCGTTAGACATGTCTTGACACGATCTTGGTTAGGTTTTCCATCAAATTTCCAAGAACATTTAAAATTATAATTTCGAATTGTAATCATATTTCGAATTCGAATCAGGGGGTCTAGTCAAGATGAATTCGATAATTTCGACAGCGAACTTCGAAATCAAAAATGTATGGAATTTGACATAAGTCATCGCTAAGTGACATGTCGCTTGCGATACCTTACGTCAAACTCCATACATTTCGTTTTCGAACTTCGCCGTCGAAATTATCGAATGTATCTTGACTAGGCCCTCTGATCATCGAATCTATATATATAACTATGTCTATGTCACCGTAAAATTGTA
Organism: Glaucopsyche alexis; assembly: GCA_905404095.1. Taxonomy (NCBI): domain Eukaryota; kingdom Metazoa; phylum Arthropoda; class Insecta; order Lepidoptera; family Lycaenidae; genus Glaucopsyche; species Glaucopsyche alexis. The sequence goes on from FR990060.1 coordinate 4,305,843, forward strand.
AAAACCGTTAGATTGTAATATTACTAGAGATATTATAAAATGTCGACAGATTGTTCAATAACAATTTCTCCTTCCAATTGTAAGCATTATTTTTTGTTATAATTATTATTATGAAAAAGCAATCAAATATGGCGGCGCGGGGCACTTGCCTTTTAATAAATCGGCACGGTAAATAGTAATATAACGAAAAATAACGTGTAAAATTGTAAGAAGAAATTTTATTTGACAATCTGTCGACATTTTATAATATCTCTAATAATATTACAATCTAACGGTTTTAACAATTTTATGGTGACATATATATTATATTAATCGTAAAAAAATATTTTGCAGCTCAAGAAACGCACCATGGAGAGGAAACAAGGCTCAAGTCTGCTCGGCTCGGTGAAATCCCTCAAATCCAACGGCGATTGCAACGGCCACGACAGCTCCCGTGACGGCACCCTCACCAACGGCCAGAAGGGCGAGTTCGATGACCTCATATCGGCCCTCAGAACTGGTGATGTATTCGGCGATGACGTGGCCAAGTTCAAGCGGTCGAGGAAGACGTCCAAAGCCAGCTACAAGGGCCGAGATTCGCCCCCGCGCGGCGTATGCCGGGAAGACTCGAGGGAGAGACAGAAGAATTGAATCGGGAATTGAATTCCGAACTGTCAAATGAATCGAAACTGTCAGTCGAATCGAGTAAGAATCGAATTGTCAAACGATTGAATGAGTGAGAATCGATTTTGACCTTATTGTAGTTAAATAAAGGTTGACAGAAATCTAATCTGTCTTAAATTTAAAACCTAATAATCGATTATACTAAAACAGACTTGTCAAATATCGATATCGATACCTGACCAAATTGACGATTTCGAGTAGAAATATACTCGTCTCGTTATGACTTAGAACATTCATACATAGTCGTTACTAGGACAAAGTTACTCAAATAGCTGCAAATAACTTACTAACTAGGTGGTACATTTAGGACCTAGCTTCGGTAGGTAAGTATACATATGATTGTGTATAAATGGTAAAACACCAAATCGACGAAGACAAAAGTGGTAATATTGAAAAAAAAAAAAGTGTTGTTAGGCTCAATTTATAGTAGTCACAATATTTCGTAATGGCTATAATTTTCAATTTTTTGTATTAGCAACACTTAGGCTGGGACTATATGATCCGGAATCCGGTGGTCCCGGGAAAATTCGGAGCACTGAAAATAGAACTCTGCGTTATTACAATAGAGTTGAAAATGGAAGTGTCAAATGTCTATCTGTCGTATAAACATTGATGACCTCTGTGGCTCAGTGGTTCAGCGCATTGGTGCTCAAGCCGGGGGTCGCGGGTTCGAATCCTGCCTAAGGAACAAAAAGTTTTTCTGTGTTCCTGGGTCATGGATTTGTATTAAATATGTGTAAAATATAATAAAAAATTATATACTATACTCCCCGTTTTCTGGTACCTGTAATACAAGTTCTTCGAATACTTAGCACGGGGCCAGTTCGACGTGTGAAGCGTCCATAAATATTATTATTATTACCTTTGACTCGACACTTGTGTGTTCGATTTTTAACTCTATTGTATTAGCGCAGAGGTGTATTTTCAATGCTCTGAGTTTTCCGCGGCCTCCCGGAATCCGGATCATGTTATCCCGGCCTTAGCCTAATACCAGCCTAAGGATTTTGCTTGTATAAGACTGTATTCCGTTCGGAAGTAAGGTTTGTGTGATGCTGGTTACTACTAGGTCATAGTTTTCTCCTTTTGGAACGAATTTTATTGTAATGTTTAGCAATGCTGTCAGTATATTTATTTATGAATAATATTTTAAATAATTTAATTTATATTTTAAATTGAGTGTGTACTTATATTATTTGTGTAATTTACGACTGTAAAATTTCATTTTGTAGTATAGTAGTATTCTTAAAAATTATTATAAACTTCTTTTAAAAAATGTCTTATTTATTTTCATTTATAAAAATGTATTGGCAGTATTGATCTGATTTTGTTTAATGTTATATAAATCGGACCTTTTAGTGAATATAATAAAGTCACTAATTAGTAATTACATAATATTGTTATATAGGAATTGTTAGGATTTAATGTTTAAAGTGAGAAACATAAAGTAGCGGAGCTTACAGCGGAGCGATGAGCGGTTTTATCTTTACTTTTTTGTTTAAACTCAAATCATATTTTTAAACTTAATATGTTATATAGGTTGCTCAGTTTATAATATCGCAAAAAGGAAGACGTAAAAGATCTGTCTACCGAGAATTCCTAGGGAATTCCCACGTTTGACAGTTTCTTATAATATTATGTCTCAATAAAATACCAAGTGTGCCGTGCAAGGAGCCGTGGAAAGACTATCATTTATGAAAGGTTGACTTCACCGAGAAATGTTAAGGAAAAATATAAACACGTAATCTATTTGTAGCTTCGCATCTACATGATTATGGTCCTTCATGCGATTTATTTGTAAATTTCTCGTATTTTATATAATTATGTCACTGTAAAATAAAAAATTGTAAGAACCGTTAGATTGGAAAATAACTAACGAAATTGTAAAAATATGTCAAAAGATTTATAATATATTTGTAATCGGACGAAAATTATTGTTGCATAGGTAGAATATTCGCATCGGAAGTCTATCAACATTTTACAATTTCACTAGTTTTATTACAATGTAACGGTTTTTACAATTTTACGGTGACTATATATTTTTTTTCTAAAAACAATTATTAGTAATACTCAATTAATTTTACCGCATAATTAATAGTATCAACCGTTTTGTTTCTCCCGAAAAATATTTAATTGAAAACCGCTCCCCGCTCCGCTATTCGCAGTTGTATCACACCGTTGACAAAATAGTTAGATAAATATAACGCGATAAACCAATGTTTTGGATATATTTACATTTTGTATTTTTACAAGTTTCGTAGCAACTTTTTGAACTACCCTCACCTATCATTATTTCATTGCATACATTTTGATGTCATCAAGTTTTCGTACCAATGACATGATTTTCCCGTGTATTTTGAAGGGTTCACAGCAGTTAAGACCTAATATTATAACGTTATATAATATTGTTTTATAACACTACATTTTTTAACTGTGCATTTTTAAAGCGATAAAAACTTCAAATAAAACAGTTAACATATTGTAACGTTCTCTGTTATCAACAATGTTATATAACGTTATATAACTGTTGTGTGTGAGTGAACCTTAATGTATTTTTTTGCGTAATATTTAATGGAAGTGATTTTTTTTTATTGTAAATATAATTTAATAAGATGTTACGGTACCCCGTATTTATTTCGTCTACGTATGTTTGAATTGTAAATTCTATCGTTTTGTTCAGTATTTCGTAAGCGTGTAGAGTATTTTATAACATACCCTATAGATATATTATAAATAAACATTTAAATCTATTGCCAGCTTTTTATTAAACGACTTTTAAGAAGGAGGCGGTTGTACGTTCGGCTGTATATATTTTTTATTTTCTAGTATATTCAACCATTGCTCCGCCCGTCTGTGGACCGATTTTCAAAATTATTTTTTTGATGCGCGAGTTTCTTACGCCGGTTCTTCTCGCCAGGTTAGGGTTCCGAATCCATTTTGTTTACCGTTGTTTACCGAATGTTTACCGTTCAGAAAACAAAACCTTGTTTCTTATTCTGAATGAAAGATAAGCTGATGATGGGATCCATGAGGAATCGATTATCGAGGGAACTCCTCGAAATTGATATGGACACATAAATTATGTTGATTTCGACTTTTTCTGAAGTATCCCAAGCATGTCTCCAAAATGTAAGATTTTGCACCCTGGACCTAAAAATACTGAATAAAATAAAAAATAATAATTCTGAGTCTTTATAGATATGTCACCGTAAAATTGTAAAAACCGTTAGATTGTAAAATAACTAACGAGATTGTAAAAATGTCGAAAGATTAATAACTATTTATTTATAATCTAACGAAAAATAATGTATTAAATTATAGGTAGCATATTCGCGTCCGAAGTCTATCATCATTTTACAATTTCACTAGTTAGGTATATTACAATCTAACGATTTTTACAATTTTACGGTGACAGATCTATATCTGTACCGTATGTATGTCCTTTTTCAACGGCGAGCGCTAGCTCTATAGTTAGCGCTTGCCGTTGAAAAAGGAGCTCATCGAGAACAAGCATTGGACCACTGCAGATAGGGACACGCTTCATTAAATGCAAATTACTCATTATTTACCTATTAGTGAGCATCACAGAAGGTAACTTCATCCCGGTCTGGCTGAGTTTTGGCCAGGTTTGAACATGCCAGACCGACGATTTTCGAATGAGGATTAGGAGACGAACAGATTGACGTATAACTTGACCTTGTTCTCTATGAGCTATTTTTACTGAAAATTCTTACACGTTCAGGGCGGTCTGGCTGGAAACTGGTCAAGAGTTGCCAGACTTACATTTTTATCAGTTTCTAGTTGGCCCGCAGTCGTGGAGCTTTTTTACACAAATCTTAGGTATATCACGCAATCTCAACGTAAAGCAAGCCATTGACTCCCAAGGGAGATAATGTTGTATGAAACTCCCAAGGGATTAAAGTGATTTGAATTCGGAACGTTAAAATTCCTATGAAAACTCTAGATACGCATCTATCATAGAGTTTTTTAATAATAATATGGCATTGCAAAGAGAGTTTATTCGAAAATCAAACTGGCCACACTGGTACAAAATAAAAACGCGATTGAAAAAATTCAAAACAAAAGGAATGTTTTCTTTAAGTACTGCTCAAATAAACTCCACCAAAACTTTCATAAATGTTCCTAATAAAAATATTACTTTGTCCCTCCATAACTGGACAAATTTGTCCAATATCAATATTAACTTTGAACAAAATAAATGTTTTATTTATGGGGTTTTTATTGCCTCGCAGTAGGTATGAAAAGTAGAGTATGCACCTCTGGGATAAAGCCTGTCTTCGTATTGGGCAGCTTGAACCCCTCGCTTCACTCAGGACTCTACTAAATAACTCCCTCGCTTCGCTCGGGAGTTAACTCTAGAGTCCCTCGTTACGCTCAGGGTCCAATATGCTGCCCGTGACGTAAGACACTGCTTTATCCCCTTGGTGCAAAATCTACTATTATATTATGAGTAGAAGTATTATACCCGAGTAAGATGACTCAATACGTATCTTTTTTTTACGCCGAGAAAATGCTCAAATCTTCACACATTTTGGTCAATAAAAAATCTAGTGTCATGTTCAACCCGGCTAGGGTCCCATTTTGTATAAAAAATTTTAAGATTCAGTATCGTCATTTGTTTTGGATGGACGCCGGGATGAGCATTACTAGCGAGAGACGGCCAGTGATACACGTCATGTTATGATAATTTAAGGACAATAAATCCTTGAGAACCTGAGTGGGGATCAGAGGCGGCTCGTCCTAAAGAGCGCTGGTGCATTGCACTCCCACTCCTCCCACTTTGCAAAATAGTTACTAAGTACATAATAAAAATGTATTTTTTAATCTGCTACCCACTTATATATTTTTAACCATACACATGCACACATAATAGTATTTATTAATTACTAGAATTAATTAACTACGTAAGAAGTTAAAATGTTTTCAAGTATATTTCAAGATTTGCTAAGTCGTTACTCACGGGAGCGCTCGCGATTGCGCTCCTATGAGAAAAATTTCAGTACAACGCCTAGTACTGAAATCAATGAGTGCGAAAGAGAAACATCGACACGGCCCGGTACGTGAAACAAAAGATTTCATATGAGAAATTAGCCTAAATTGGAGCGCCGCTCCTACGACGCGACGTTGCCAGATCGCGGCGAGATGACAATTATTGGTGTGCCGTGTGGCTAATTATGCGCTGTTGCCTATCTTATGTAAACAAACATTGCGTCTCATCGTCACCGGTCACTACACTAGGTACTCGCGCGAATACGGCAGTTTTGTGATATTCCGCTATTAAAAAAATAGTTTATGTGCGTTATTTGTAAAAATGCAACAATACAATGTATATATTTTATTAAATACTGTGAAAAGACTATAGCAAAGCGTCTCGAACTAAAAGCAAAAGGTCCAAAATGTGCCAAAAAACTAAAACTTTTACGCGTATAACTCTCTACTATAACGCGTAATACTCGAACAGTATTTATAAACACCTTGGATGTGTGGTTGTGAAGAAACCAATAAATTGTTTGCATGCATTGTGTATGATAAATTGATAAGCATAGAAAAACGCTAGATAAATTCCATATCCGATTTTCACGAGAAAGTGATAGAGGTCTTCGCTCAAGACCGGCGAATGGATTTTTTATACAAATAAATGGTAAGCAACCCTTTTTGTTTGTGAACACCCAAAAAAAAAAGGTCACGAGCCGCCTCTAGTGGGGATCTCATATTTGAACCGTTTGGGGTTGAAACCCTAGGTTCATGGGGTCCGGGTGCGCACAAACTTTTCAGAGAGATTTCCAAAAAACTAATTGAGGCCACTCGAGACCCCAGAGCCGGCACCTATCTGGCCCAAAGAGTGAGTATCGCAATTCAGCGGGGAAACTCTTTGAGCCTTCTAGGTACTCTGCCTGGTGGGGACGACCTGGTAGATTTCTTTTTATTGTAGCTTTTTAAGTTTTTCTAGTTTTAATTTTTTAAGTAGGTAGTTAGCTTTTAGATATTATACCATAAATCCTGTACATTATTGATTGTAGTTTTAATAACTGGACATGAATACCGATTATAGAGAGGACTTTACACTACCTTCTATTTATTTTATTTCAGGTGCAGGTAAACTAATCCTTATTACCTTATTACCACCTATATTTTCATTTATCGTAGGCATTAAAATAAAAGTAACATCCCATCTAGACTACTCGTGAAGTAGGCCGAGGTTCGCCGAATAAGACAGTGTGGGCACGCACTTCGCTTCGCCTTTTCTTACAATACGGCCGATGTATCTTGGCGAGTCTGAACTTCGTGCAGAAGGTTGCGCATTAGCTGTTTCTAAGTGTTTTCGTATTTATTTTATTTGTATTAATTGGTCAACTGTATTAGGGAAATTTTATTAGTACATAGGTATATAAAAATAATACAATAACAGTTTTCTTCACGAGTTGTACATGCGCTAAAGTTCGCAGAGCCTATGTTCAGACCCGTCAAGATACAGCGGCCGTAGTGTACTTCGTGTTACTTGGCGGAGCCTTCCTCAGCCCACTTCGCGAGCAGTCTGGACGGGGCATAACAATCCTACTAATATTATAAATGTGAAAGTTTATGCGGATTGATGGATGGATGGATAGATGTTTGTTACTCTTTTATGCAAAAACTAAACAATAAAATTAATTCCAAAAGCCGGTGATAAACCACCAGACGATCCGAAATCCTACCGTCCTTTATCGCTATTGTCATGCTTAGGAAAATTATTAGAACGTCTTATTGTTCCCCGTTTGCTACCCGGTGGCCCGAAATTTAATAATCAGCAATTTGGATTTACCGCTGGGAATTCAACAGTGGATGCAGCTATCGAGGTCAGAAAAACAGTAAATCTATCGGAGTGTAAATATGTAGTAGGTATATCTCTGGATATCGCGGGTGCCTTTGATAATGCCTGGTGGCCCATGCTACTACTGAAGTTAAGAAACAGAGGCTGCTATCGTAATATTTATTATTTAATTTACTCGTATTTTTGCAACGGCGGCGTAACAAAACTCCAACTCGGACATTACACACATTTCAAAAACTTAACGCGCGGCTGCCCTCAAGGATCAGTATTATCGCCGTACCTGTGGAATATAAGTTTTGATGATTTACTATGTGTTCCCTTGCCCCCTCTGTGCTCTCTGATAGGTTACGCTGATGACGGATTTCTTATTATTCAAGCCAATTCGCGATCTGAAATTGAAAACAAGGCTAACAAGTGCCTCAACGTAATATCAAGTTGGGGCCACAGAAATCGATTAGAATTTGCAGCACATAAAACCTTTCAAGTACTTTTAAAAGGTTCATTAATATCAACTCCTTGCATTAAACTGAACAACATCAATGTGAAACGTAAACAGTCACTTTGTTACCTTGGACTTATCTTAAAAAATAAATTTACATTCCTCGAACATATAATACAGACCGGTGAGAAAGCTAAAAGGAATTTCTATTGGTTCACAAAAATATCAACGTCGACATGGGGCCTTTCATTTAAAACATTAAAAATAATTTATACAGCGACGTACCTCGGCAGCATATGCTATGGCGCACCGGCTTGGGCAAATAGGGCTACAATAGGAGCAGCCCGTCGTAAACTTTTGCAAAGCCAACGTCTCGCCTTAATATTTTTATGTAAGGCATACCGTACCGTAAGCACTGAAGCACTTCCAGTCTTAGCCGGAGTCCTACCAGTAGATTTAGAGATACAGCGTCGTGCAGCACTATATTATAAAAATAAAAAAAATGACTAACCCTGAGTTTTTAAGCGCGAAAGAGAGTAATAAGATATACTAGATTATTTGAGCCATTAGATATTTCTATACAGAACCTAATTTCTGAGTGGCAGGAACGGTGGGACAACACTATCAAAGGGCGTCACCTTTATAATTTCTTCCCTTCGGTACGCGATCGACTCTCTAAGCAATGGTTAGAAATAGATCACTACGTCGCACAATTTTTGACAGGTCACGGAAACTTTAAAGCGAAACATTTTGGATTTAAATTAGTCCCGTCTCCGCTAGGCGAGTGTTTGACCGAAGGCGGCCCTTATGAACAAACCGCTCATCACATACTCTGGGAGTGTGATCTCTGGTATGACGAAAGAATCGAAATGTTGAACAACGTCCATTGTGTTTCTAGGGTAGTGTATTATGAAGATCTCGTGGGCTGCGCGAAGAACTTCCGGGCTTTCAAACGTTTTTGTCGTAAGTACTATTGGAAACAATGCAACACTATTTTGTCATCATAAATCCATTGTAATAATTGTCATATTATAAATTAAAACATATAATTACATTATCTTGTAGTCATAAAAAAAAAACATGTTATTCCCGTGGTGCTTCCCCTTTGACTTTTTTGTCATAACATTTTTTGCTGTCTCCCGCTTTGCTTGGGGAGGGAAACTGGAATACTTCCTACTCCTCCTACAATTTTCTGATTAATTTCGTTGCGGGTTCCAAGACAGATTTAGCATGTCCCCCGGGCACCCCTGAGATCATATCAAAGGGTTTTTGCGGTTGGTTACCACTGTCGATCCCTGGCTACACAGGAGTTGCAGTGGTGGGAAAGTGTGGTGGGCCAATTGCCCGTTTGAAAAAAAAAAATGCAAAAACTACTGTACGGATTTTGATGAAATTTGGTATTTGGCTCTGGATTAAAACATAGGCTACTTTTTATCCCGAAAAAATACAGTGTTCCCGAGGTATATTGTATTTACGCGGACGGAGCAGCGGGCAACAGTTAGTCACACATAATATTCAGATATTTTTACATATATATTTTATAACCACTAACTAGGTAGGTACTTACGGTCTTACCGTCTTACGTAGTTCTTAGTAAGATAGGTAGGTACTTACTTATCTTTTAAACTTTCTTGACGAAGTTATCATATTTTTTAATAATGCTTACCATAATATTATATATGTATTATGTGTTTGTAACGTTTTGAATCATGTATGCGTATTTTGAAGAACCATTAATATTATGTAGAATTTGTGTGTGATTTTCTGTACCTAATCTGTAATAACGTCACGTTGTGTGGTGTAATGTTAGTTCTCTAATTAGACAAGTAACACTTGTTCTAAATTCGGCAGTAGATACATATTTTATTATGTAAATATTTCTAGGGCCACACACGAGCGACAACTTTAATTACACTTAATGCTAGCAAGCGCTAACAAGCGCTTTTTTCCTCGGAACACAGCTAATGTGTCAACGATACAATTTTAAATGCAGTTTTAAAATTTGACAAGCCTTGATGGGCCATCCCGAAAGCATACTAATTCATAATAATTGGTATTAAAATTATCTGCAGACTGGAGCGCGCCAGACATTTTCATGAATCAATTTTATGAAGAATTAGGTTAAATTATTATTTTATAATATTATCAAGGAATCTGCAAACTTTACAATATAAATTTCGGTTGTCTGGAAGAAACAGCTGTATGCAGTAACTAGTAAGACTGCCTTTTGGTACATATTGTTTTTTTATTTTATTTTATATATAAGTACATGAAGTATAAGTACCATACATACATAGGTACATATAATCACGCCTCATTCCCGTAGGGGTAGGCAGAGACCGCCTCTCTCCCGTAGGGGTAGGCAGAGACCACTTCTTTCCACTTGCTACGATCTTTACATACTTGTTTCGCTTCGTCCACTTTTATTCTTACCATCCATTCCTCCTCTTACATTCAACGTAGCGAAGCGGCTCTCCATGGGCCACTTTTCGCCTCCGCGAGAACGAGACGTGATGGGTGGCGAACCACATCGCCGCTATTTTGGATAATTAAATTATTTTTATGATTATCCATTGCGTTCCCACGGATTGGCGGAGAGGGTAGGAATAGAGAACGATAGGGAGGGTAGGATAGGTGGTGTGGAAAGGAAGATTGGTAAGTTAGAGTGGGAAATAGGAAATGTAGGATATTACCGCCCAGGAGGGCAAGGGATAGGACAGTAATAGCTAGAGAAGCCGGGGTCGTATACCCGTATACTATACCACAACCACCGGACAGGTAAGTTGGGATGAGTATCCCATGACAGAGTACCTATTATAATATTTATATATTAGCAAGCAATAGCGAGCGAGCGAAGCGAACGAGCCGAATTTTGTTTCTGGATGACTGAAATCTGCTGATTTTATTACCAGTTTTTTGCAGCGGAGTAAAGCGAGAGAGAGATAGAATCTTAGATTCTATCCATGCCTATAGGCAAAAGACTTAGAAAACAAAAATCGCTAAATTTATACAGGAACAGAGCGGGCCTCATTTGACCCTCAACCACACGTCATGATAAAATTGAAATATTTCTGCGTGTTCCTTAAGTTTCTGTCATCGTTTGTCCGACTTTCAACTCTATGGTATTAACACAGTTCTATCTTCAACGCTGTATTTTTTCTGGCCAGATAGATTAAATTAAATTAATTCTCCAAAATGGCGGCGATGTGGTCCTATCACGTCTCGTTCTCGCGGAGGCGAAAAGTGGCCCATGGAGAGCCGCTTCGCTACGTTGAATGTAAGAGGAGGAATGGATGGTAAGAATGAAAGTGAAACAAGTGTGTAAGGATCGTAGCAAGTGGAAAGAAGTGGTATCTGCCTACCCCTACGGGAAAGAGGCGTGATTGTTATGTATATACGTATGTATTCAGGATAAAGTAGTCCGAGGCATAAGGAAAATCTTTAATCGGGTATATTGTGTATTTCGCCCACCGCACCGCCCACAAATTAACTTGTTTGACATTACCTTATAAGTACATAAATGTAACTTATTTATATTTAGAAGGAGGATAAACGAATCATATTTTGCTTACGCGACTATTTCTGTAAGGGTCAGTTCAAAGCGCGACAAAAAGCGACGCTACGAATCTCTGCATTTTTAAGAAAGCTTTTGAAAATTGAGCTTTAACTGTGGGAGAGCCACGCTTCGGCAGGAATGGGCCGGCTCAACCGGATAAATACCACGGCCTCACAGAAAACCGGCATGAAATAACGCTTGCGTTGTGTTTCACCGATTGAGTAAGATTACCGGAGGCCCATGAGGGGATTGGGGATTTGAAGGACCAGGAACGCAAATTGCAACACCAGAGGAGTTATAAGTACAACACCTCTGGTGTTGCGAGTGTCCATGGGCGGCGGCAATCGCTTACCATCATTCGATCCGTCTGCTCGTTTCCTGGTTCATTTCATAAAAAAAAAGCTTGATTAATTACACAAAACGTGGTAGAGCCATGCTTCGGCACGAATGGGCCGGCTCGACCGGAGAAATACCACGGGCTCACAGAAAACCGGCGTGAAACAGCGTTTGCGCTGTGTTTCGCCGAGTGAGTGAGTTTACCGGAGGCCCAATCCCCTACCCTATTCCCTTCCCTACCCTCCCCTATTACCCTATTCCCTCTTAAAAGGCCGGCAACGCACTTGCAGCTCTTCTGATGCTGCGAGTGTCCATGGGCGACGGAAGTTGCTTTCCATCAGGTGACCCGTTTTTTTTTTTTTTTTATGTAATGAACCAGGAAACGAGCAGACGGATCGCCTGATGGTAAGCGATTACCGCCGCCCATGGATGCTCGTTTGCCCCCATATTTCATAAAAAAAAAAAAAACAAAAAGATTAACGTTTCATAATATGGCATCAGTCCTAAACTGTAATGCACATGCGGTGCAACCTGACATTCGAACTTTGAAACGTGTTCTTGTGAAACTTGAAACTTCGAAAAAACATCTTGTTGTGAAATGAATAAAGTTCGATTTTGAATAGCCACCTTGAAAACGTAGCGCCGTGTCTTTTCGGTATGAATTGACCCATGGTGGCAACGTAACGTATACCACGTTATGGTACCACCTTGTTACGTGTGAAGGTCGATTCTGCTAATTAAATCCTGCATTATAATATAACTCTCCCACACTGATTTCGGTGTTGGTGGCCAAGGCCAGTTACGCAGGAGTAATTTTATAGTGCCCAAGTGTGTGCGCAGTATACAAGAGCACTCTATCTTCCTTTAATCTCGCAACCCAGTGGGACGGATAACCGACACGACTGGCGAGAGAGTGCAGGTCCGTCTTTTCACATGCCCATCCGACGCATGGATCACCTTTCTTGTCAGACAATCAGGTGATGAGTCTGCATTGTCCTTACCAAACTTGGAATTAAATTTTTTGTTGTTCCAATGCGAGAATCGATTCCACGACCTCCGAGTCGAGAGGTCTCTAACCCCTAGACCACGGAGGCTGTTTAATATCCTGCAAATAGTAAAGCGATTCATTAATAATTCAATAAGTTATAAATGAATCGCCTTCAATCTATTCCGAACACTGGAAGAAGCGTAACTGCGGCTTGTAACAATTGTTCGCGTAACAAAATACGCCCATACTATCGGTACTGACACGTGTTTCTGTTACAGTTACGGGATAATGTTCGGTAAAATGTTACAAGTGTGGACGCACCTTTATTTGGTGCCATTATTGTTTGTTGAGGTGTTTCCTCATATAATCTAAACAAACAGAGAAACATATTTCAGAATCATGAGTTCATGACGTATTTATTGTGGCTATAAATATATAAAATGTGGGTTTGTTTGTCAATCTAATTTTCCTCAAGTGATTTGCATGCAAATTGCATGGAAAATATACGGATTACATGGAATGTGATGATTTGCAGGTGCAATCCCCAATTTCAAAATAAATACTTAAATCCATTTTAAAACAAAACAATAAAATTTAACCCATGTAATTTCACTAATTTGTCATCGTATTTCATAATCTATACAGATTAATAAAATTGAAGTGTCTGTTTGTTATTTCCAATTAACAGCTTTTGACTTAATGCATATGCATGATATTCGGCACTTACAATAATATATATGTCGAAGAGGTTAATATTTTGTTGCTGAATTGACAAGCAAGTCAATAGTACGGAAGTATAGTTGACGGGAACACTAGCGCCATGTTGTTTGGCGCTGATAGAGTCCAGTTTGACGAGCTCGCGCGTTCGGTGTGGTGGGAGTAGTGATCACGTTTTCCCTCCAAGGAATGGTCACGGAACAGAATGCTACCAGCCGTCGTGGCGAGAGGTTGGCTCGGAAACTATCGGTGTTCTTGTTAGATAGTGAAAGTGAATATAAGTGCTAAGTAATGAAATAAGTGGAGTCGTTATTATTTTAATAGACAGTGAAAAGTAATTAAAACAGTGTGAAGTGCTTAGTTTTAGTACTATTGAGAATAATGGTGAAGTATTGCTGTTTCTTCTCTTTCCATTTTGTAACCAACATTACCCACAATAAGCCCACAGTGTTAATTTGAGAGCCAGTACTTTAATATAGTGCGATATTTGAAGCATGTTTATCCCATGTCTTCTACATCAGAAAGTGGGATTCATGTTGGTTCAAGATGAATTTCAAGTCTTTGTTCAAGTTTAAAAAAAAGTGACGGTAGTTGAAAAAATGTGTAATCTTGTGCGGTTTACAAAAAGTGAAAATAAAATCAGTGTTAATAATGTGGATCGAGTTTGGTAGTGTGCAACCAAGGCAGCACGCTAAATGTATGGCGTAATTGCGGAAAGATGGGACAACAGCGGGCCGAATTCTCAGAAGAGTGGATCGTGCCGGGAGTTCTACAATGACTGTGCTGCAGTGCCGTGGCAGTGGCAGACTGCGATGTAGTAGTGGCAATAGCTCGGTAAGCTCAAAGATGGGCCGCGGGGCCCCTAACTTATTGTTTTTAATATGTGCAGGTGTATCTGCTTTGTATTTATTACAATCGAGGGATAGTGGTATAAACCGTGGCTGGTGGTGATGGTATGAATACGTGACGACGGCGATGTCACACGCTCTGGACGGTCCAGTGACCATGACTGCGGCGGGTCAGAAAGCTCAGCATTGGACTCCGGTGAACTTGGTTACTTTGTAAAAGATTGTAAACGCACTTGTATTCTCCTTTGGTATTATGAGGGTCTAACAGTACTTACATTTTCTTTAGAAAACCTTAGATCGTTAAATTGAAATTCAATTTATTGAATAATGATTTCTACATTTTCCCGTTAAAGTTAAAGAAGTTCTTTAGTAGAACATTATTGTCGTGCCGTTATTTTTATGTGCAGATGGAAGTTCGACGTTCGAGCGGTAACGGCAACCGAGTACCGATGGGCGCTCCAAAGTATGCAGCGAGCAGCGCTGTGTGACCGAGCAGCTTGGGCGACAGCGCCAAGTGCACATCTTTAGTGGACTGGTCTAGTCGCTTCACAATGATGGGATATACTTGGTGAAGTTGTTTTTGTATCATAATTAGTGGTGCTAAATTATGCTGGATTTATAAGCAAAGGTTTTTAGAAGTTCAAGTAAATGAGTAAAAAGGAACGTAAAGTAAAAAACGAGTACATACATCTTAAAGCCTATTATTATTATTGTTTGAATGACCGCTGAAGGTCACACCGGAAAATGCAGCACTAAAGTTTAATTTCCTTATCTTTTGGCAATTACATGTCATTATCGAGATTTCATTTCGTGATATCAAAAAAAATTGTAACATGGTGATAGCTGATAAATGAGACGACTATAGTTTTCAGTTTACAATTTCTTATAATGAAATCACCAGTGTTCTTTATTTGTTTTGTGTGTGTATGACACATGTATGCATTCATACTGGTCTTATAAGAAAGTGAATAACACCTGTCGAGTCGATACTGACTTAACAGACTTCAGTGATTATTAAGTTGGTTCTTAAACAAACTACAACCTATTTATTGGACATACTATAATCTTTTTATATCAGGCGGAATCGGTAAAGATGACAAATAAGAATTTAACGTTTGATTTTTAACGGAATGATACATGTTGCGGTTGTTTGTTGCAATTGTTAGGCGCCTTCCAGAGGCGGATCAAACGTTGAGAGCGTCATAGGCAAACATGTCATCGGCGCCCCTGGGGGCGGGGGGTGACCGCCCAATGCTTCGGCCTGACCGGGTATACCACCTAACTTGGTCGGAGCGCCCCTTTGTACCCTCGCGCCCCTAGGCACATGCCTAGTTCGCCTTTAGGATAATCCGCCACTGGCGCCTGCAGTTACTTTAATGAAGCTCAAACTTGCTGTTTACTTTTGAAACATAGACATACAGTTTTAATTCTTTATTGGGGTACTACACATGTAGTAAAACAAAATAACAAATGATTATCAATTTCAAAAGCGGACTTTAAAGAACATCGTGTATTTTGGAACTTTTTCCAAGTGTTAAGGAACTTTGTCACTTTATCGCTTATGGTAGCCACTCTCGCTACGGTCTACCGTATGACAAACTGTTAAAACAGTGTGTCTGCTTGTAAGTTGAAGAAAAGCTAAAACTTGTTGTAAACTGTGAATTTTGAATCTTACATACCTACTTTTAGACAATGCTAATTTCAATGATCATAACATTATAATAGTTTGTATGGTACATCCATGAGTATACACACGATGGGTTACATTAACTATGGGACATCAAAGCTTAATTGGCAACAAAAAAAGAGGTTAAAAAAAAGCGTTCGCGATTTAAAGAAGTTTAATCGAATTAGCATTTTGATTTTCCGGTAGCAGCTTAATAGACAGCAATTCGTCATCAATCATTCTCGTGGTGCTTTACTCTTTTGTTCTTTGGCTATTGGCCATTGCAACGTGGTGCGTACCTACTCCTCCTATAATTTTCTTCTAATTTCATCGAGGATCTCAAAACAGCTTTAGCATGCCCCTAGGGTACCCTTGAGATCACATCAATGAGTTTTATTTGATTCTGGAGTTACAACAGTTACAAGAATTACAATGGTGGGAATATATTATGGTGGGGTGACGCCCGTTTTAAACGTAATTTGCACTATGCGTTATACGAGTAGGTACACAGTATTTACAGTATCCCATTACAGCATAGTAGTGATGTTATTGTTGATGGTATCCCATTACTACATAGTAATGAGTTGTTGATGATGGAATTCCGTTGCTGTGTAAGAATGATGTCAAGTATGTACGTCATTACTACACACTAATGATGTTGTTGATGGTGGTATCCTGTTGCTACTTATTAATACACACTGAGTAGTGGCAAAGGCATAATGATTTTGATGGTGGTATCCTGTCACTACTTATTAATACACATTGAGTAGTGACAAAGGCATAGTATTATGCGGTTCATATTGGTATCCTATTGCTGTGTAGTGACGATGGCATGTAGGTATGTTTGTCGTTACTACATAGTAATGATGTTGCTGTTGACGGTACAACGCTATTACTTGCTGTTTGATACAAAGATGAGAAATGGTATTATTTTTGGGTTTCTATTGTCACTTAGTGACAAGTTTTAAGTGACACGTACCTGGTGATGAGGATATAGTAACGGTCACATGTTTTGCGTTGCGTCAAAGAATTGCGTTAACATCCTAAATTCTAATGTGGATGTGTCATAATCTTATGCGGTTTTTAATGCGGTTGATCTACGGCATAAAAGGTATACGATGGGTACTATGAACTGGATAGTAAATATTGACCTTAAGTGGATATGAAATAATGGATTTAAGTGGGTTTGAGCAATTGGTCTTTCATTCGGTTACCGTAATGCGTTCTACCTGGATCTAGCCATTATGTACGGGAGTAACAATCTGGTAGTAGATTGTCTAAATCAAACAAAGTACAGTCAGCTTTATGAATTGAGATAGCCTTCAATTTGAATAGAGGGTTTGGCTTGTAACGTAATGTGGTAAAAATGGTCAGGTTGGCCGAGCTAGGGTAAAGCTAATACCTTGGTTTTAAGTTGGTTACAGGATTAGGTACTCACGAGGTCGTGAGTCACGCAGGATGGCCGTGTCGAAGAGGTTAATATTTTGTTGCTGAATTGACAAGCAAGTCAATAGTACGGAAGTATAGTTGACGGGAACACTAGCGCCATGTTGTTTGGCGCTGATAGAGTCCAGTTTGACGAGCTCGCGCGTTCGGTGTGGTGGGAGTAGTGATCACGTTTTCCCTCCAAGGAATGGTCACGGAACAGAATGCTACCAGCCGTCGTGGCGAGAGGTTGGCTCGGAAACTATCGGTGTTCTTGTTAGATAGTGAAAGTGAATATAAGTGCTAAGTAATGAAATAAGTGGAGTCGTTATTATTTTAATAGACAGTGAAAAGTAATTAAAACAGTGTGAAGTGCTTAGTTTTAGTACTATTGAGAATAATGGTGAAGTATTGCTGTTTCTTCTCTTTCCATTTTGTAACCAACATTACCCACAATAAGCCCACAGTGTTAATTTGAGAGCCAGTACTTTAATATAGTGCGATATTTGAAGCATGTTTATCCCATGTCTTCTACATATATATATATATATATATATATATATATATATATATATATATATATATATATATATATTAATTTTGTCTGTCCGTCTGTCTGTCTGTTAGTTCCGGCTAATCTCTGAAACGGCTACAATAAAAACAAAGGCTACTTTTATTTTAGGGTTCCGTTTAAAAAATACGGTTCCGTTTCCGTTAGTTCTATGCAAACGAAGTTGCGGGCATCAGCTAGTTGCACATAAAATAGGTGACATTTAAATTGATAGATTGTGTTATATTAGGTATTCGCTTTGTTTACGTTTTAACTCGGATCTGACGGATTACCCTACACTTGCGCAGACCTGGGTTTAGAAAGTAAAGTTAACCCTGGGTTAGATATCATCAATCATGTTATCTCTCTCATTATTCGTATTTATGAAAGAGAAGGCGTTATATTTACCCGGGGTTATGTTGAACCCAAAACCTCAATTCTCGTATTTAAAGTAGACTTTCATTTTACTTTTTTTTTTTTTTTTTTTTTTTTTATGAAATATGGGGGCAAACGAGCAAACGGGTCACCTGATGGAAAGCAACTTCCGTCGCCCATGGACACTCGCAGCATCAGAAGAGCTGCAAGTGCGTTGCCGGCCTTTTAAGAGGGAATAGGGTAATAGGGGAGGGTAGGGAAGGGAATAGGGTAGGGGATTGGGCCTCCGGTAAAGTCACTCACTCGGCGAAACACAGCGCAAACGCTGTTTCACGCCGGTTTTCTGTGAGCCCGTGGTATTTCTCCGGTCGAGCCGGCCCATTCGTGCCGAAGCATGGCTCTACCACGTAAATTTGATTGTAATTTAAGTGAAGCGACATGCTATGACAAACTGATTTTGTAAAGTTTGGACCAATTGTCTAATTATATTAATAACCGCTTTTCACGTTGGTTTACCGTTTACGAGAATACCGTTTGGCAGTGTTAGCGTACCGGGACTTGATTGTAATTGAATTCTTGCAGGTTTTATTTAGCAGAATTGACCTTTATATTAAATCGAATCTGACGGAGTATACAACTTCTGTATACTCTTAAGAAATTAATTGCAATTAAAACAATAATTGCTATCAGTGTGGTAACACAATAGGGCGTAGGTTAACCCTACATCATTATAACGAAACACGAACTTTTAGAAGCTGTAACACTTTTAATGGCTTTAGTTCTAGAGTTAAAAATATAATCTACGTTACTAAACTTATTTTTTTTACTCTCACTTTTAGCTAAAGTAAGTATAATGTTACAAAGAACTTAATAAAATGTAGAACATTTTGTTTAAAGATCATTTTTTTCTTTAATAATATCAAGAGAAGTAAAAAAGTCCGGTCCTCGAGTCTCGACATGAATAGATCGCAATAATTATATTACTACATATATTATTATATAGTTAGGGAAAATGGATGCTTAGCAGTTTGAACTTTGATACTTCTCAAATCTCAATATTATAACGACCTGGTACAGTCCAGGGCCTCTAGACAAGATGCATTCGATAATTTCGAAGACACAAAATGTATGGGATTCGACATAATGCATCGCAAGCGACATGTCATTTATCGATGACTTCTGTCAAGTCCCATACATATTATATTTGATTTCGAAGTTTGCCGTCGAATTATCGATCCTATCAAAAACATAAATGTGAAATGAGAGCCAAGTTCAATAATACGATATATGCCTTGGTTGTTGACTTCAACGTCAAAAGAACTGAGATCTAAATGGGTGCCAAGTTCAATGGTCAGTCAGTCATAAAATATAATTTATTCTCATAACATAGGATAATGTATTGTAGCCTAAGGTCTGTCTTGGCTAGTCTTCATAAACGAATTATATTATAGCATTCTCAAGTTCTAAACCTGTTACTTGTCGGTGCTTATTTTATTATTCCGAAAATTTGGCTTGCTGGTAGAAAGTATCCATCGAACATAATAATTCATGTTTTATTTTTGTAGCCCTGGGTTTTTATTGTCTCGCAGTAGGTATGAAAAGTAGAGTATGCACCTCTGGGTTAAAACCTGTCTTCGCCTTGAGCAGCTTGAACCCCTCGCTTCACTCGGGAGTTAACTTTAGAGTCCCTCGTTAACATAACTCTAGAGTCCCTCGTTACGCTCAGGGTCCAATATGCTGCCCGTGACGTAAGACACTGCTTTATCCCCTTGGTGCATACTGCATAATCTACTATTATATGTATAACATCGCACCCGTGCGAAGCTGGAGTGGATCGCTAATATAAACAATAAAAAATTAAATTCCAATTTCTGTCAAAACCCCACTCCGGAGGTGAATGTCGCCATACTAAAATATAATTATTAGCGTGGCAAGAGCTATTAACTCAAATAAATAGGTTTGAAATCTGTTGGAGGGTGGGGACGATGGTGGAGGTGGTCCTTTAAATTCCTCAACTGTACGCACTACACTTTTTGCACTATGTTATCAAGATAAAATATTATATGAAGATAATCAAATAAGTTGCCTCAAAATATAGGATTCAGGAAAAAAACAAACCTTATTCAATAATGTGCTTTATTTAAAAACAACACTAAATACAATTAAATCGTTTCAAGTAAGAAGTACATAATTATTCTATTAGTTAGCTAAATATTCAATTGAGATCTTATTTAAACTTAACAATTAATAAACATTTTATAGAAACCTACATATATTTGCCAATATGGCCACAAATATTACTTTAAGCAACCAAATTTTTTGACGATCTCTGTGGCTCAGTGCGCGTGCTCAAGCCGGATGTCGCGGGTTCGAATCCCGCCTACTGAACAAAAATTTTCAATGTTCCTGGGTCATGGATGTGTATTAAAACATGCTTTTATTATAATCAAAATCTTTAATGTATTTATTATGTACCTATAGTATAAAAGTATTAGGTAAATATGCTTCCCGTTGTCTGGTCCCCGTAACACAAGTTCTTCGGATACTTACCACAGGGCCAGACTGACGTGGCGTGAAGCGTCCATCTAAGATACTATTTTTGTTTTATTTTAAAATCAGACGCAAAATATGCCAGATTTTTAAAAGCATTATGGAAGGTCTATATAAGGATAAATTGGTTAAATTAATTACGCATATTTTAGGCATAATAATATGATCTACTGCTTATGTATAGACGTTTAGGGAGAAAATAAAATCTTCCTTTATATGGGTGAGTTTGTTTCGAACGGAGAGTCACCCATACATGAGATGATTTTTTAACTTTCAGTATAACAATATTTTTTTTTGCCTAAACGTCTTAATATGAGCAGCAGATCATATACCCAAAATATCCGTAGTTGATTTTACCGAACCTTATATTTTAGTTATTTCTTGAAATAAGATCGGCAAATTAGAGCGTGGAGCGCCTGGTGGTAAGCGATTACCGCCGATACACACCCTCAATTATTAATGAAACCTAAGTCCAACATAAGCATAATCACGCCGGTTTTCTCAAAGACCGTTCTATGCTATCTTTTGTTGTAGCCGGGCTCGTCCGGAGCTATGTAGCTGCATTATACTTTCGCAAAAATTGTGCGTTTAGATACGAAGATCTTTGGGTTTTTTTATTATTATTAATCAGTACTTAACGTTAACATCTAAAAATTAAAAAACGAAATACAAACTATAAAGCAGCGAAGAACACATAATTAGCATACATTTTTCCTTTAAACCTAATAAAATGCATGAGAATGTCTTGCTACTAACAAGTAGGTAAGTGTTAAAAACACCAAAATAACTTAATATTTTCGTCGTTTGTCTTATTCTAATTAAATTATGTATTGAGTACTAGGTTCTGCCCGCGTCTATTTTCATCAAAATTGATTCAGTAATTTTTTCGTGATGGAGTCATAAACCTCCCTCCATACATCCTCACAAAAGTTCACGTTTATAATAGTAGGATCGTCAATTTTAGGTTTTGTTATACACTTTGGACACATAAAATAGTATAAAATTGAAGAAGTGAATGAAGTTCAAAAACTGTAAAAAATATGTTAGCTTAGCACAGTAACAAACTTTATTCTCATGAAATATATTCTATTATAAAGTCTACATAATATATATGTTACATAAGTATGTTCATAAAAATATGTTCAAATTGGTCCGTGCCCAGTTACTATTTATGTACATCAAAATGATAGGCTCATTGCAAAAAAAATTAAAAACTGTAAAAACTTTGAAAAAAAAAATTGTGTTTTACTCATGGTTTACTTAAATTTATGTGCAGATTTTAATATTAAACTTTTATCTAGAGAAAATAAATTACCGAAAAGACACAAAATACATCCTTAATGTACAGCTTAAGCTAACAAAGAATTGAGACATTTATATACCTCTATAATACAATGAAAGAACATTTAAAATATCTATTTACCAATCTAAGTCTACCTAATAATTCGTTTGTTTTACCGATCCAAAAATATTTTCATCTAAACTTTGGCACTGATTATCTATCACAGATTCTTACCGCATTAATAAATTTACTTGTCTCAATAACAGCACCACCGTTACATTACAGAACTTCTATAGCATCTCAAAAACCTCTCGTAACTTCTATTGAACATTTTAGTTTATTGATATTTTGTTTTTCTTTTCCGTGTTCAATCCCTAGATTTTAAAACCTTGTTCTATGTAACGTTGTTATAAGAACAAGGGTTGAAAATATATTAAACACAATAAACCTTTTAGTTCAGCAATATTTTCAATTACATTAAAATATATCTTAAATGAAGTTACGCGTGTTTCATTCCAGAAATAAGTTCATAGTTCGTATGTACGCTTTGATATGAAAATACTAAGAATTTGCATTGTCCTCATTCGAGAAGTCGCACAAATAGTTCTTACATTTATCTCTTTGTATGAAATCGGAGTGGAAAATTTTATTCGTCACGTTGTCTTTTAGGAAATTTCTGGACGAATTGAACGCGTCTAGTTTCGTTTCGATCGAGTATTTTCTTTTCTTCTCCTTCGGTGGTTCACCTAAATCTAAAGAGTAGCTGTGTTTGATGACTTTTATTTTGAGTCTATCAGTTACATCCACAACTGGGTTTTGTTTCTTATCTTTTTCTATCTTATCTCCTACTTCTGTTTCTAATAAATCGGAAGCTGCACTGGTCGTTTCTTTCAATTGACAGGATTCTCCGAACACATCTAAATTATCTTTCTCTTCTTCACGGTCTAGTATACTTGACTTCTCGTTTTCTGACGTGAATTTGCTCTCTTGGATGGTGCAGAGGCCGGCTTTTGGAGCCTTGCCTTCAGTGACCATATCGTAGTGTGTTTCTATACGGACGGCGCTTCTCTCTCGTTGTGATATGGGTGTGCTAGATACAATAGTTTCAGAGGAATTGTACCGAACAGTGATATCGTTGTATGCTGACAGCTTGTGGGCGGGGGATAGTATGGTGTTGTTGTAGTTCTTGTCTGTCTGTGAGCTTGTCCTCTTCGTGTGAATTCCAAAAACCCGTTTGATCGATTGACGAAACTATAAGGAAAAAAGTTTAGTTAGAAATTGAAGTGGTTTTCTTAAGGCTATGACTATGACCGACAAACTAGCGAATCAGGGCATTTAGTCACGATGCATTCATAGTTTCGACGGCTGTATGTATAGGATTTGACATGAGGCATCGCAAGTGACATGTCACTTGACTATGACTTATGTCAAATCCCATACATTTTTGATTTCGAAGTTCGCCGTCGAAATTATCAAATGCGTCTTGACTAGAGGGCGGAACCCGCGCGCCGTGGCTACGGGTCACTTCGGACCGAGCTATTTACCACAGTCTATGGAACTTACAGTCGTCCAACGGACACGTCTAGACAGAGCAATCGTGCGGGGTGAGAGAGGGGCGGCACCGAGCCGAGTGCAAGCTGCCATACACTCGCTTGGGACACGTTTGATTGTTTTAAGTGGTTTATTAATTATTATTGATATTCAAAGTTTTCAAATAAATTAAAAATCAACGATAGATACTTTTGAGTATCAATTTAAGTCTTAAATCCATAAAATGACTTTTGTTTATAACCAGAAGAAAAAAAAAGTGTATTAATTTTATCAATCGAATTAATTTGACACATGGTATAAATGGTATAACAATAGTTATAATAACAAACAAGGAATTTTCTTCCGAAAAACAAGGGGGTCACGTGGGTGTCAAAGCGGCATTTCGCGCGACTTCAAACGCGTTGTCCCACTGTATCTTTATTACGCTGTGTATTTACTAGCTGCCTGCCGCAGGGATACCCGCGAACAACCGCGCACAACCGTAAGCGTAAAACGCGTCGTGAGTTATGCTTTAATTTTTTACATACATATCTGCATTCTACAGAGGGTGAAAACCCGTCCGTGAGTTGTTATAGCCTTAGACGTACGATTTTAAATGGTTTTGAAAATAATTCGTATTCTTCAAGAATATAAAATAGACTGTGCTATAAATATAATTTTAAAATGACCACAAACGTTAATAAAAAAAAGGAACTGACTGTTGTGTTCCCCAATGTTATAATTATTATATTTAAAACGATATAGGCAGTACACTGTAGTCTGTAAGGCCGCCTTTTTGTACAGTTCCTACATAAAAACTAAGGCCTTTTCATGAATGATTTATACAGTATTCTCCGAGCGAAGTAACCACTCTTGAAATACTGTAGTACCTGACACAGGGACAGTCGGTTATTAAATGTCGTATGGTTGCTCAAGCACATACGGCATTCTCACAACACAGTCAGCCTAGTCCAGAGGAATGACTGGTCAATACGTCTGGGGCCAGCCATGGCCCATGTGCGGGTTTTCTCACGATGTTTTCCTTCACCGTTAGAGCGTCCGTATAATGTACTTGAGATCTGAAAAAGTCTCATTGGTACACGCGACAAGTGACAACCTGAGATTGGAACCTGCACTCTCTCGAGTGCGAACCAAACGGTCTTCCCACTAGGCCACGGAGCTCACGAGATCCTACATAGATGTATATTAAAAAGAGGACTTCCTATGTGTTGTTGTGTGTGTTTTTTGTGAAAATAAAGAGTTTTCTATTCTATTCTACAAGTTTTAATAGTTTTCCTACAGACTTCAGTACAGAGTACAGTATAATACTTTTCGTCAGGTCCAGATTACATTCCACTTCATGTGGATAATCAAATACACCAAAATTTTGTACAGCTAAGCCAACACCTAGCTTCTTCAGATTTTCATTCTTTTACACCAACACACAATAGCATTCCACTTTAAAAATACTGTTCACCCTCACGCAGTAGTCTTTCAGTATTTTATACCACTTCGTTTATGTCCAACAATGAAAGCATGATACACTTTTAAAGAATTATTTCAAAATAAAATTAAAATTGTCTCTTTTTACTATTTTACTATACACGCAGATATAATTAATATCATACATAGCACAGTATAAATTGTGGTCATAGGATAGTCCCGAAATCCGTCACTAGGGAAATTTGCTCGCCACCAATGTCTCACAAATATGACAAATCATGATACTTATAATATGAATTTGACCACTACATTGACTAATTAATGCGGGTTTGACATCATTTTTCACCACTTGTATTACTTACGTGGAATAAAATCAGTAGAATTTTAGAAAAATCTAATATAATGTACTAAAGAACTGTTTATAAAATATATATGTCACCGTAAAATTGTAAAAACCGATAGATTGTAATATTACTAGAGATATTGTAATATGTCAATAGATTGTCAAATAATAATTTCTTCTTACATTTTACACGTTATTTTGCGTTATATTGTAATATTTACCGTGCCGATTGGTTAAACCGTTAAACGGCAAGTGCCCCGCGCCGCCATATTTGTTTCCTTTTTCATAATAATAATTATAGAAAAATAATGCGTACATTTGTATGGAGAAATTTGTATTTGTCAGCATATTATAATATCTGTAGTAATATTACAATCTATCGGATTTTACAATTTTACGGTGACATAATATATAAAGCTAGAAACAGAATAATTTCGAAAAATTTATTATATTTATTTCACTGGAAAAATATTATGGCCATTAAAACGGTTACCCCACCTTATAGCACACTTAAACTATAAAATGTAACAAGTACTACCTGCGTATTCATCCCCACGTATATGAGAGGATCGTAGCAGATGGAGCTCTTGGCTACCAGCGCCGGGATGACTCCTGCTCCAGGGGACACCTGGGGCGATTAATAATTAAAGTAAGTGCGGCAATTATGGACTGGTTCTGTAATATGGATCGCCGGTGTTTTTCGAGGAATATCTTTATTGTATCGAGCCGTCGTCGGTCAGAAAAAGCTTCAACCCTCTCGAGATCGCTTGTCGCCTTCATGCTGCGAAAATCCCATGACCGAACTTTAACCTCGTTCGATGTCAAAATTTCTCCTCACTCACGATATTTGTTGCTTCTTTCAAATCTGTATATATTTTAGGTTTTGATCTATTGTGCTAACTAAGGGGTCTTCTAGCTAAGAAAATTATGAAAATATACTCACAATGCCCTCCGTGGCGAATTGCTCCATCAGCGCGAATATGGAATACGGGGTCCAGGCGACGGTGAACGAGATGATCATGATGAACACCATGGCGGTCGCGCGCGCCTCCGCCCGGCTCACGCGGCCTAGACGCTGCGAGTTCTGTGGATGTTAAATTGTTAAAATGATGTGTAACAAAGTTGTTATTTGTGTAATATGTAAGATCATATTAATTAGTTTGTGTGGGCCACAGAATGAGTGTTAGATCACTTTGTACGCAGCGCACTGTAACCTAAACCATGGCGAAACATCGCCCCGCCCGCTCTTTACTTTACTCTTTACACTTACAAAACAAATCGCGTTATTATGTTACGACAAATAAGTATTCAATAAAAATGAATTGAAATAAAGTTGGGCAAAATATTCCGTTATTCTGTGGCACCATATTATGTGTAGATAGCCACTCCAATGTAGGGTAGTCGTGACGGCTTCACGTTTAAGCGCGTTGACGGTATCTGGATGATTTCTGTGTTCTGTGATGTGGGTATAAAAAGTAATTTTGTACAAGAGCTTAAACCTCAGATCAAATAAAAAGTATAGATGTACTTCTACGAACAACATAGTGAAGCCGGTTTTTTATGCATTGTGTGCGTAAGCCGGTGTTGCCATACTAAATTTTTATTACCCTAGATATGTTGGCTAAACTTTCGAATAACATCCCCACATTTGTACTATTAATTGGTTTATGGTAATTTTACCGCTTAAAGTTTTTTTATTGTCGCAGTAATTTCGCAAGTTTTCAAAATTATAAGATCCGTAGTTTTCGAGATAACAATATAATAAATTTTCTAAAATTGTATAGGAATTCGGCCATGTTAACGTTTCTGTGACATTTATGTTTCGTTTTCCATAGCTTTATGTCAAAAAACTTTGCAGAGCTCTATTTTACGTAAAAGTTGTAACACGGCCTCACAAAAACCTGGCGCGAAATAACGTTGTCACAACTCTCCCCAACTATGGAATTCTAAAAATGGGTTAGATTAGAACATTTTTATTGCGTTCAAAACGTCTTTAAATATGAAAGAAGAAAACAGAAAGTGATAATTATGTTTATTATTTATTTATAGATAAATTTAGAATAAGGATAGGTAAAGATGAAAAGTTTCGATTTAGGTGTACCAATACATAATATATTGGTAATAGGGTAGTTATTATACGGTCACCGACAAGTCAGTGTACCACTTGCCTAATTATTTTTTTGGTAGCATAATATGCTTGTGTTATTTCAGGAAAAATCTAAATCATTATATGTGTCCATATAAATTTCAAGGAGTTCCCTCGATTCCTCATGGATCCCCCATCATCAAGTTTCCACTTTAGTGACTAAAAGACCAATTTCGAATTTATACCCTTTAAAGCAATAAAATAATTTTGCAAATAGGTCCATAAACGACAGAGTAATAACTAATATTCAAAGATCTCCGTGTTGGTGTAAAATACTATAAGAAGTACCTGTGGTAGAAAAGGTGGGTTTGTGGTGGTGATGATGATGATTACTTTAATTTACATGGTGGCATATGCTTGCAGTTCTTTAAATAACGCCGAAATCCCCAAACATGTATCTATAAGGAGTCAGGAGTTCTGTTCTGCACTTTTGGATCCAGAGTATAACTTGAAGCAAAAATTACTTTTTGGTAGCATATGCTTGGACTACTTCAGAAAAAGTCAAAATCACCATATTATATTTCCATAAAAATTTCGAGGAGTTCCCTCGATCCCTAATGGGATCCCATCATTAGGTCACCACTTTTTTGAAAACCGGACCAACTTGGGATTATACTCTTTATATAAAAAAAAGAATTTTGAAAATCGGTCCACAGACGCCGGAATTATCGTTCCCGATATTTTCATTTATATTGGCATTTACCTTAAATTGCTTCAAACTTCAAAACTTCCTAATTAAAAAATTAAAACACAGTCTGACTCTCTACTTCATAATTTTGCTAAGAATTTGTCTACAAATTACTTACCTTATTTTAGGCTATTGAGAATATGAAATCCTGGCAACACTCTCTCGATCCGCGATTATGAAATTGTCATTATTTGTTTCGAGTAACCTCAAAATTGTGATAAATTATCTTAAACAAACTACAGTTTTGTGTGTACTTACTTATGAAATGTTATTCCCTGACACTTTTTGTTCGCCTTCGTACAGTTTTTACACCACTTAATAGCGCAGGACGGCATTTTTGTGGCAAAATTACTGCACGACGACTCGGTCGATACTGACGAAAAGTAGCGTACTTTTTTGCATGAGTGTGCGTGACAGCGAGTGTTTACACAAAGTAGCATAGTTTTTGAGGCTTCAGTTGAAACCAGCGCCATGCGCCATCTAGGTTTTTATTTGATCTGAGACTTAAACAAAATCACTTATAATAATTAGACAATTCGTAATAATTAAGACATAATAAGATAAACAATATTATTATAATCAAGCTTAGTACCTATATAAGTATAATATTGGTTCTCGTGACCTAAACATAATATTTACCTATAGTCTATACCTGGTAAGGATAATTAATAATGGTAAGGATTGCTATTTTTGTTTTTCACTACCGATTAAAAAGCAAGTTTAATAAAAACTATTACTTTTATGTTGTTGCATAGATGTATTATATTAAAAAGAGGTAGATCATAATATAGTATTGCACGTAAAAAGTGAAGACTCAAATTGGCCAATTTTTGTGTTAGTGTGCGTCGAGCTAAGCGTATTGAGTGCACGACGCGTTTCATAATAGGTAATTAGGTATAACGTACGTATCTATGTAATAATTATCCTATCAAAAACATAAATGTGAAATGAGAGCCAAGTTCAATAATAATTATGATATTGCCTTGGTTATGTAATAATTATTAATCAAAGATGTTCTTGTGAAAGTAAAAATTCTACTAAAACAGTCCTTGAACTCAAACAGTATTTTGAACCTTCAAAAAATATATTAGCTATTGTCAATACAATATTGTCAATATCATACAATACTAGTTTATAATTTAAATATGTCAATTAAGGTCTGTTTACTTTCCTTGTTATTCCTGTCTACCGGTCACAAAGACTTCATTTGGAACGTTTCAAATTAGCTACCGTTGAAAATACTTGTTATAATTTTCATTATTTTATCAGAGGGTTCCGTATAGCCCGTATAGCAGGTCACTCTGCTTTTTAAGATTCTACATTCTTAGTTTTAGGTTGGCTAAATCAAAATTATTAAAAAATCACAAAAAAGTTGCTAGGTGTAGCAACTGTCCTTCTGATGACAACATGGAACCACATAATACCAGGGGGGCAATTCTGCTAAATGAAACCTGCAATAATACAATTACAATCAAGTCCCGACGCACTACAACTCTCAAACGGTGTTTTTATGAACGTTAAAGTAACGTGAAACGCGCTCTGATTGGTCGAAACGTCATAAAATCCGTTTATGGTAACATGTCGCTACATTTTTAATCCAAACGAAGTAAAATGAAGTCTACTTTAAATACCCGAATTAAGGTTCAGGAACTAATGTGGGGTGGTGAGTGGTCTCGACTCTCGGCTTATTTTGAAGCATTTGTAGACAGTGCCTTGAGATATTTAGTACTTAAGTAATTTATTTGAAACAGTTGTTAATTTTAATCTTTGTCTATTAGTTGTATAAGTAACTTTGTATTCATGTGAAATATTGTGAAAATTTACGAATAAATGTGTGTATTATTTACGTTTTTGGAAAATCGGTGCACTCTTCTTTTTCTTTATAGCGGTATAGGCAGCTAGACGAACTTGATATTGTATCATGAAATAACTGTCATAGATAGGTTCTAGATTTTGTAGAATAGTATAATATGACTTCAAAACACCACAAAATTCCCGCCGCTTCCAAAGGATAACTTACAAACCTAGTGAAACTTGGAGAAAAATTGTATTTTATTCTGATCAGCATTACGGTACCTTAAAAGGCGGGCCGAGTGAAGTTCAGTTAGGAATCCTATTATACTTTAAGGGTTTTTATAATATTATCCGTCTAGGCTGACCTGTATTTGACGGGCAATCAGATGAGAGCGTGGATGATGATTAATGCAGTTAAAATATAATCTAATGACGATGGTTTCTATATTAAATTTACAGTAGCTTTAATTGGTATTCACGAAAGCGCTCTTAGAGTAATAATTACTATTAGGTATATGTATTACGTCATACTATGAAAGCACCGATAAATTAGTGATACTTATATATACATAAGGTACGCAATTCTCGAGCATATTTATATGGACCTAGGGATCATTTGACATATTTGAGCGTGTGCGGGGACATTAGATCTGTCTCCAACCCAATGCGTGTATGTTGTCATATTAAACGTTTGTATCTCTTATACTGGTCTCATCTCATTATACTGGTTACTCACCCGTTTCATGGTCCTGATGATGTTGACGTAGCTGAAGGTGATGACGGAAAGCGGCACGATCTGACCCATCGCGAACAGGAACAGAATGTATGTGAGCGTGTTCATGGACTGCTCGTGCCAGTTCACCGAACAACTGCAACAAACACGATTATAGAACAACTGCAGCTAAGAATAACTGCAATAACGTGATTACGGTTATAGAATAACTGCAATAACATGATTACAGAACAGCTGCACAATTAAAGTGAAATAACAAGTGCAAGAACCCTGCTTACATGACAACCGCACCAAAAAACTTTATTGCAGAACAATTGCAACAAAACTGTTTAAAGAACATCTGCAACAAACACGATTATAGAACGGCTGCAACAATTACAAATATTGCAAAACAATTGACAAACATTTTATACTGTCTGCATTCAGTAAATTGCAATAAAATCAAATTACTTTATTTTCCGGTGCATCCCGAGTATTTTCTGATACTTCTCTTAGATGAAATAATATTATTGTCCTTCGCGACAAAATTTATCATAGACTAGTCAACAAGTTCAAAAACGTGAAAAATAGAGATAAAGGTCCTAAAAATATGAGCGATGGCTCATTCGATTCGGAATCACCTCTAGAAAAATGTTTTTGAAGGATTTTGGTGCAGGTTAAAAATAGCAATTGTTATTAACAAAATAAGATGAAAAAAAAATGATATTTTGTTTTTTGTTAATAACTCGAAAAATATTAACATTTAAGCAATTTTGAATAATTTTTGAAATTTCCAAAATTGAAATTTCCAATAAAAAAGTCCTGACTCCCGGAATTCTATCTCCATTATTTATAATTTTAATTAGACGTTGAAAATAGGGCTCCGCGCGGCAGTTACGGCATGCGCACGCCGCCGCTAAAGAGAGTTCAGCAATAAAAATATTTTTTTTATAACATAAAATGTGATTTTAAAAATTTGAAAAAATTCTAGTATCTTCTTAACACTTGAAAGAATCGAGCCCTGAAAAAAAAAAGTTTAATAACCATTTTTCAAAAAGTTATTCAATTGTTAACTAACCAATTTTTTCTCAATCTCCATGGGCATAAACAATGGGATGAAAGGTATAAATAATTGGCCTATAAATTTTAAACTTCGTGGAGCCCTTTTGATATATATTATGTACTTTATAAGATCCTGTGGTTTATTTTCATTAAAGTTTATTAATTTGTTAATTATGATTTTTTATAACTATTGAAAAATTAAAAATCTAAAAAATTTTGATATTTTTTTTTTTCAATTAATATTTAGCTATGCCTGTTTTCACATTGAACAATGGCAGTAACTAACAAAGGTTATGATTTTTTTTACGCAATTCGTTTATAAAATTGTTATAAACAAATAGAGAAATTCAATATTTTTAAAAATTTTTTTTTGCTATTTTGTTGTTTACAGAAAATTATGATTTAAAAAAAAAAATTTTTTTCTTAATTTTAATTTTTAATTGTTTAAAAACGATTTTTTTATATTTCGATTGTTTAAATAATTAGTTAAGAAAAAATTTTTATTTTAAAAATCATAATTTACACTTTTAAATAGTTTAGTAAAAAAAATATATTTATAATTTAATTGTTTATTAGTTTAACAATTTGTTATAAACAAATATCCACCAACGTTATATTTTTTTCTGAAGCAGAAAAAAATTATAAAAATAGCTATAGGTATATAATAAAGTGCAAAAAAAATATATTTTTATTTATTATAATACTTTTTAATATCATACGATACGGTAATTATAGCGCCTACTTGATTTGTCAATTAAAAAATTGATGTATCTTTTAAACTATTAGAGATACGATAAAGGACATTCAGGTCTTTTTTATGATGAATTTCTCTTTCAGAAAAATTTTAGATCAAGTTTGTATATATTGTTTATTAGCTATTAATGCATTTGTTTATAAAAATTCCGTATTTTAAAAGATACATCAATTTTTAAAACATACATGTATTTTAAAACATACATGTTACAGTTAAAACTTT
The DNA here is from genome assembly GCA_905404095.1 of Glaucopsyche alexis. Classification (NCBI taxonomy): domain Eukaryota; kingdom Metazoa; phylum Arthropoda; class Insecta; order Lepidoptera; family Lycaenidae; genus Glaucopsyche; species Glaucopsyche alexis. Next base: position 4,338,761 of record FR990060.1, read on the forward strand.
GTTTAAAACTAGTTTTTAGATAGAACGCGTTTTCCCTAGTTAGAATCTGTTTTTTCTAAACACCTTTGTTAAAACTAGAATTAACTAATACTCAAAATATAATATCAGTTAGGTAAAACTAGTTCTTACTAGTCAAACCGCATTTTTCTAAAGACTCGCAGTTAAAACTGTTCCTACCGAGGTCAAAGTTCATCGGATGTCGATGATCGTATACTGATTGGTCGCGAGACGTCACAACTCACAAGATTCTCTAGTCAAGATGCAATCGATAATTTCGACGACGAATTTCGAAATCAAAAATGTATGGAATGTGACACAAGTCATCGTTAAATGACACGTCGCTTGCGATGCCTCATGTCAAATCCCATATATTTTGTTTTCGAACTTCGCCATGGATCTTGACAAAAGGCCCTGGGCCTCTTGTTAAGATGCATTTGATAATTTCGACGACGAAGTTCGACAATAGAATGTATAGGATTTGACCTAAGGCATTGCAAGCGACATGTCACTTAACGATGACATAATATGTCAAATTCCATACATTTTTGATTTCGAACTTCGCTGTCGAAATTATCGAATGCATCTTGCCTAGAGGCCCTGATTCGAAAAAGCGGCCGGCGTCCGCGCGCTGTGCGCAGTAAGTAACAAGTAGATACTCATTATTTTTTAATTTTTAGGTTGTTTCATTATTTTTATTGTTTGATACCAAATTGTGTTCTGTTGACTTATTTGATTATTTTTTTTACTTTTAATTAATACTAGCTGATGCCCGGTAAGTACAGTAACCCACGGGAACTGTATATGTCCCGCGATAAAAAGTAGCCTATGTCATTTACTCATTTCCTGAGGAATACTTTATAACTGTGGCAAATTTTATGATAATCGGTTTAGTAGATTTGACGTAAAACTGTAAATAAAGTATCCCACGGGAATCGTAAATTTCCCAGCGATAAAAAGTAGCCTATGTCCTTTCTTAAGAATTTTATTTTCATAAATTTCATTTAAATCGGTTCAGTAGTTTTAGCGTTAAAGACGAACAAACAGACACACACACTTTCCCATTTATAATAAATATTAGTGTGGATTGTCACCTTAGCAACTACTATAGCTCTACCAGAATCTGATGGCATTTTAAAAAAAATAAAAAATGTGATTTTCATATGGCAATGTCAAGTATGACCCGTCAAATCAAAGTACGTGATCTGTCAACCGCTGCTAAAATTTTGTGATTATGTTCTTGGAATTTGTTGTTTTTGTGAAAATATCCAAAAAGGCAATTCGATCTCAAGCGAGAAATATTGTTTTCTATGTCTATAGTAAAATACAGAAAGAAGAAGGTGTAAATCGAACTCAATTTTATAATTTAAAGTTCGTGGTAGAGTTGACCGGTAAGTTAGAGTGAGTTGTTTTGATACTTTTAGTTTTTTTATATTTTCTTAGGTAATTATTGTGACTTCTTTAAATGTGTTTCCAGTACTACTATAAGGTGAATCGTAGCTGATGGCACATCGAATGATGGTTTGTTTTCCATGCCTGGTAAAAGGAGGAGAGGAGGAAAAAAGAAAATCAACATAAGACAGTTTCGATTTATAGTTGATTAGGAATAAAGTAAACGAGTTCTATACAGTTCGGAAGGAAATTCCAACATTAAATAAACTGTTGCCAATTTAATTGTATGTTATTCGTAATAAATAAGTATATAAAGTAATTCACGATTGATTTATTTTTCATGAAATATCATTATGTTACATAGTATAAAACAAAGTCCCTTTTTTGTCTGTCCCTATGTATGTTTAAATCTTTAAAACTACGCAACGGATTTTGATGCGAGTTTTTAAAATAATAGTCTTTAAGTATTTAATAGTCTTTAAGATATTATAAGATTATGGTAAAATTTATATGTAAGTATATTATCAAGTGGTCGCGCATGTCGTATCGAGGTGATAGGGTCCCATTTTTAACAATTTGCATTGGGCAAACCTAAAAACATGTTCAATATTGTATCAGTAGTATATTGCTGTAAGTAGGTAGAGAATTATTCGCCGAAGTAGTTTTTTCTCCAAGAACACTATTCCACGCGGGCGAAGCCGCGGACAAAAGCTAGTTTTCTATATTATACACCGAACATTCTTCATACAGTCTTATTATAATTCATGTTCAATAATACTAAAGACATAATTAAATATTAACCAGTATCAAGATCGTTTAATCCAATTTCCCCAGTATTGCACACTACAAATTTTTTTTTCCCTATTTGCCATGAGATTCTGGTACACCTATAGTCGATGTTCCCTAAACTGTTTCATTTATGTAAGATTATTAATTTTACTAGCTGTAGCTAAGTATTCAACTCTATGTCTTAAATCTCATAATAAAATATTTTTAAAACTATATTTAGCTTTAAATCCCAAATTAGCTTCCCTAGTGCTCGTTTTAACTAAAAGTCAGGGTTACAACTAGTTTTATCCGAAAATCTATAGTATTAAATTCTAGTTTTGACTAGGTATTTCCAGTTTTAACATAGGCATTCAGTAAACCCTAGTTTTAACTAGGGAAAACGAGTTATAACGAAAAACGGGTTTTAACTGTAACATACACAAGGAAAACAACATCCATGTGGTCATAATATTATTACTCATATATTTTACGTCACATTATAACCATAATCTGTCACTGGGTATGTTATAAATGGTATAAAACGTGTAAACAGCCCTACATTGGTTACAGTATAGAGTTGAGAATCTGTTGAGATTTAACTTTTCGAGGCGATATGTTGCCTGTAACTCTAGTGCTCGTTGTAGTTATAGGAAGCACCCTTAGTGCACCTTCTGGCGAGATAGCTGAACATCCAGCACCAGTGCAGATGATACGAAATCTGCCTTCCGAGCCTCTCTCTCTCGATAGAAGAAGCATACTATCAGAACTTTGTGCACTGGGAAAAATCAAAAGTAGAACAGTATGTGACGCATTGCGAGGCAACGAAGAAACAGAAGATACGGAAGAGCAAGACATCAAAGTGGATAAACTGCCCGCTCATCAGAATATAATGGGAGAAACGATAATGTCGGACCTTTGTGAGCAACCAATAAATATATTGAATAATATATTATTTAAATTACTTGAACGCAATGAAGAAAAAACTGCCGTAGATCTTGTTAAGGAAGTTGATAAAATACTTTCTACTCATAATAATGGAAAAGGAGACGACATAATGACAGACTTTTGTGAACTAGGAATGAACAAAATTATAAATATTTTACCTATCTTACTGCATAATGGAGAAGTGGAGGACGTTGAAGCTCTATTTAACGTAGTGAAAATTATAATAGAAAACATCAAGAAGAAGGCGATAAGGAGTAAAAGGAGTTATATAGGATACCAATGCCCTTATGGAAGCATACGCCGGGGGATTTATTGTTTACCGACATCATTAGGGTTTAGACGTTATCCATACATATATCGATTTAAAAAAATATGATTGCACTAGCGACCCGCCGCTGCTTCGCACGGGTGCAATGTACCACAGACAAAGTTCCCGCTCTACCAGTGTCTAAACATTCACCTTTGCTCTAGGACGCCTCAAAATATTTAAACGCAAAGGAAGTAACCGCAATGACTGCAGACGAGGTTGAACTACGTATTTACACGTGAGTATGCTTGCAAATCCACTCTTCAACCTCGTTGTTGAGCGATTTTCATCTTATGCCTGGTCGAGCGTAACTTGTTCGGTAGTACAAATATTATAAACCTTCGTCTTGAATCACTCTATTTCCGAAAACTATAATTATAAAACTGTTGAACAGGAAAGTAATCAATTTAATTTTATACTATTTAAAGATAAACTAAGATCAAGATGTGAAAAATCTAAAACCTAGTGCTTTTACAGAATGTGCTTAAAGTGTAATCAATTGTTCTATGTTTGACTATTGCTACGAATAAAAAAAAACTGCTCACATATATAACTTGATTTGTATCATCATTGTAATAATTCTTAAAATATAAATGATGTATAGGTTCAAGAAAATAAAACGACTAAAAGTACATTACTTTCGGGGGGTTTCAAGAAACTAAAAGTACATTAAATACTAAAAAACAGTCTTAGAAAGTCTTAAAAACAGGCCTAAACAAATAACAGCTGGCTCATCGTATCTATATCTCTCGGATTATCGAGAGATAAACCCACAAAAATCTGTGGTCCATAATAAAAGTTGTGTTATGGACCACATAACCATATTATAGTCTAATAAAGAAAAAAAATGTAATATCCATTTAGAGATTGTAACTGCAATTTAAACATATGTATTTTATATTGTTTAGACAGTAAATTCAGTATTATAATAATATATAGATACCTAAAATATTGTTTTTTATTTTTCATAAATTGTGCATAAATAAATTTCAACACGGTGTGTAATTCCTTTGGCTTTTCGCCTGTACATAAGCGATAAAAATCTAACGCGGAGTTTATTTGATGGAAATCTTGATTACTTTGAGTAGGTACCAAATAATGCCCATATTCCATATACCTAGTACTGTCAGAAAAAAATTAAATGCAATTATAATAATAATAATAATATCTATGGACGCTTCATACCACGTCAATCTGATCCCGTGGTAAGTTCTTGAAGAACTTGTGTTACGGGACCAGACAACGGAAATGTATTTAATACTTTTATACATTACACATATTATTTAAGATTTTTATTATATAAACACATATTTAATACACATCCATGACCCAGGAACACAGAAAAACTTTTTGTTCCTTCGGCGGGATTTGAACCCACGACCCCCGGCTTGAGCACCAACACACTTAACCAACTGAGCCACAGAGGTCGTCATTTATGTGACTTTGTTACATTTTAAATGGTAATTATGTAACCTCCGACTGCCAAGAAACGAGCGAGCTGATGATGATAAACTATAGCTAAATACTCTCGGTAATATCAGGTTTAAAAAAAACTAAACCAAAATTTTTTTGGGAAGATTTCTATTTATAGTTTTTTTTTAGAGATAGAATAATTGTAGGTAAGTCTTCTTTTTATTAGTAGGTACTAATTTTTAGTTTTTTTTTATTTGCTTCTAGTTTTATTGTTAATTTTATTTGTTGTATTATTGAAATAAAACCATAAAGTAAAAAAAAAAAAAAAAAAAAAAAAACCAAAATCGGTTAATACGTTGGGGAGCTAGTAGCTACTATATCTGTGCTAATATAATAAAGAGGAAAAGTTTGTTTGTTTGCATCGAATAGGCTCCGAAACTACTAGACCGAATTTGATGAAATTTAGCAAAGATGTAGAGTAGACCACGGGGAAGGACATAGGCTTTTTATTGCTAAAAAATATACGGTTTCTGCGAAATTAGCTATTGCGCGCACGAAGTCGCGGTCAACATCTAGTAGTCTGTATGCTACGAACGCATAAACCTCCTCTCTGTTTTTGTCGGATGTTAAAAATCAAATTTGCCAAGCGACTTTGTTACTGTGAGCTAAGAACTGGGTGGAGCATTTCAAAGCTAACATCGACACAGGTAAAACCATCCACAATTGCACATACAAGGATAAATTGGAAGTAAATTCAGGTGTCTGTACAGTACCTATACCATGCACCGTACACTTTATCCCCCTTACTAATAAACGCTGTCATAAGCTTGGAATAGTTATACAGTGTTTTGTCTTCTTCAATCGAATTAAAAATGTCACTTGTGTGACGGGAACAAAACACTGTATAACTATTCAAAGCTTATGACAGCGTTTATTAGTAAGGGGGTTAATGTGTAAATAAATTTTCATAATATTTTTTTATTTTTTTTATTTTTCATTTTTTTATAATATAATATAATATCTATGGACGCTTCACACCACGTTAGTCTGGCCCCGTGGTAAGTATCCGAAGAACTTGTGTTACGGGTACCAGACAACGGAAATATATTTAATACTTTTTATACTATACTTATATTTAAGATTTTTATTATATTATACACATATTTAATACACATCCATGACCCAGGAACACAGATTTTTTTTTGTTCCCTGGCGGGATTCGAACCCGCGACCTCTGGCTAAAGCGCCACTGCGCTCACCACTGAGCCACGGAGGTCGTCAAATATTGCTCTAATAATGCTCGGTTTCTACGATTTTTTGTACTTGTCGGTTAGTGTATTCAATTGTACTTTTTTATGTATTCAATAGCTTTGATTGGTTAACACGTTTGCGTCATCCAATGAAAAGCGCAATTGAATAGATATGAGAAATTATTTGAAGTGTGCAACGTTCTGCCGATAGACAATATAAAGTAGAGTTCTTAATAGGCTTACAGTATTAGATAGTAATAAATATAAAGAGATAGTAAATATAGCTTATATCAGAAAAGTAAGAGAGCGAAGACTGATTAAACCTAAATTAAAAATACTAATATGGAGGGAGGACGATAAATACTTAGTACCTAAAGTATTTAATAAATTAGATATCCTACTAATATTATAAATGTGAAAGTTTGTGAGGATGTATGCATGGATGGATGTTTGTTACTCTTTCACGCAAAAACTATTGAACGGATTTTGATGAAATTCGGTATGTAGTAGGTAGTAGTTTGGGTCCTGGATTAAAACAAAGGCTACTTTTTACCCCCAAAAGTAACGTGTTCCCGAGGGAAGCATATTTACGCGGGCGGAGCCGCGGGCAACAGACAATAGAATTTTTTCTGTATTAAGATATACAGAAAAAATGTCAACAGAAATAATAAAAAAAGTTAAGGGCTGCATTGGTAAGTTAAATTAATAAGTTATTTTGTATTGTTTCTATACTGTACATTTCTTTGAAGTTAAATAATTTAGTTTTGTTTTATAATATTTTATCTTTTGTTATAGAAACTTAACTACTCATAATACATATTATGTTACAAATATTATACAAGATTTCGCCGTCAAACACTTGTTTGGCGAGATATAACTTGTATTAAAACGAAAAATAAGAGATTCAATGCTGACTCAACTTCAGTTTGAGAAGTACAGAAGTACAGTTGTAAGCATTTTAGCAAATTAAATTAAATATACTGGTAGCGAGAAAAGTAAGTACACAAAAAGTCGTTAAAGCGCGTAGGAATACCTCATTCCTACGCGCTTTAACGACGTAGGAATACCCCATTCCTAAAGAAAAAATCAATTTAATTTCTAGTTAGTGTAGTAAGTAATTAATAAAGTAGAGCGTACATTTTCTACGTTACCCCCATTATTAATAAAAATATTTACAATACAGGACGCTAATCCATGTTGCCGCTCGTGTATGATACATCGGAAAAGCCATTTGACAGAAAAATACAGCAACATGGAGTAGCGTATATATAGATAGTAAAGATAGATAAAGTTTTGCTTAGCTGTATAAATAATTTTTACTTGTAAGAAATTGAGAAAAATGTGGAAAAATTTAGGTATATTATTTTATTACTAAGGCAAATATTACGGTGTTGTAAGGTCTTAGGTTTTAAGTTACAAGTTACAACGTCACATTCTCTCTTCAGGAACAAACTGGAAATTATACTAAGTATTACGTACCTCACTGAATATTATCAGATGGGGCAAGACGGCTTCATGGGTAAAGTTGCCAGCGCTACACAAGAAGTATGTACTCTTATTAAAGCTCCCACACGGACTTCGGTGGCAGGCAGTTTCGTTGAAACCAGTCCGGCTACGCAGGAGTTATTTTATAGTAGGTATCCAAGTGTGTGCGCAGTATATAAGAGCAAGCTCTTCTTTATTCTCATAACTCAGTGGGGCGGATGATCGACACGAATGGCGAGAGATCAGGCACAGGTCCGACTTTTTACATGCCCATCCGACACATGGATCATCTTTCTTGTCAGACAATCAGGTGATCAGCCTATAATGTCCTAACCAAACTTGAAAACAACTTTTTAACTTCCCGCTAAGAAAATCTAAGATTTTCAAAAATCAGGACGTTATTGGTTTTACCCCGTTTTGCAAAAATTGAATTCTCATCATATCTCGACGTTCTAAGATCACAGGAAGCTACCCTGACTACCCCCGCGAGGGTGCCATAAGGGCTTGGCCAAACTTAGATTTTGATTACAATCTGGACCGATTCGGACCGATAGATTTCAATAAATAAAGTATTTGTATAATATTAAAGAATTTAATCTTATTATAGTAATAATCGTACGCACCAGATATGTTACTTTTCTGTATTTTCTCCTGTATCAGGTCTACTGGAAGAAATTCCAATTTTGGAATAAGTAGTACCTTTGTACTAAATTGTTTCCTAGTTTTAAGATTTATTTGTGTATTATTGTGTGTACATAAATTATTAAATAAAAAAAAAATGTGTTATATTTCAGAAAATTATCAGTGAAAACTTTTAGAAGCACTTTTATTTTTGAGCTCTATAAGCTCAAAAATGACGCATTAGATAAAATTTAAGCGCTCAGCGGGAAGTTGCACGGATGGCTCAGAGGTCAATTGTTTTCCTAATTTTTTTTATTGTTCTAATGCGGGAAACGAACCCACGACCTCCGAGTCGAGAGCCAAACTCTAATCCGACCTAGCGATACTGTGTGGTGGGCAAATGCGAGTCGGTAGTCGCTGGGCTAATGCAATCAGGTGCAAAATTGGTGCAAAAGGGTCAAACTAATAGTCAACGCTAATAAGACAGTCTTCATATCTAACACCAATAAGAGGAAGTTGAACTAAACCCCCAACGCTCTTCGGGAAAACAACCATGTTTGCAAGCGAGGTCAAATCTCTTGAAGTGATCCTAGATATAGTATGGGACTTACTTGGAATAAGCACATCAAGGACATTATGAAAAAGGCTAGATGTACACTGTGGTCCTGCCCAAGACTTGTCAGCTCTAAATGTGTCCTTCAGTCGGTATACTGAGGTGATTGTTACATATTATGCTTGCTTGTTTCACGCAGGCACGCGAGGCTAAGAAGGTTGTTCTCAGGGCCATGACGGCACGTAGGATGAAACAGGTCTCCACTCTACTTGTACAACTGCAACATTCTCTTCTTGAGAGACTTGTCATGGCCATAGCATCTGACGCTGTGATCAAGATGCATAGCTTCTAGAAGCTATACCCAGTTTTCTTAACTTCTAGGGAGGACTGGGTCCCAGTTAAGGGTCACTTTAAGGATATAATTTGGTTCACGGACAGATCTAAGAAAGATAACCGGACGCGCTGGACTACAGGGGCGTGCAACCTACAGGCAGATATGCTTGTTTGGGAGATTTTGCACCGTGTTTCAGGCTGAGATCTCCGCTATTATTGGTTGTCCACTAGAGAGCCTACGCAGTCAGTTACATTAATGGTTTTGAAGTCAGTTATTGAAAATGTGGACGTCGAAAATAGAAGAAGATAATATTGATAACGCTCTTTTGGAATCAAATCACAGTTAACTGCCAATTCCAAAGTAGTTCCTACTTTGAAATTGTATTATTACGTTGTCTTTTTCATCACTACAAAAAGTGCCATAAATTGTATTGCATTGTAATTGTATGTAACCCAATAAATAAAAGTATTTTTGTAGCTATGAACGAGCTACACTTTTTTACTACCAAGCAACAAACTTCAACGCTTTCAAGGTCACGCCGCCGCCGCCGACTACCACCCATCGGTGCTCATATCTACCCCGTGGTGTATTCTACATCTGTGCCAAATTTCATCAAAATCGGTCTAGTAGTTTCGCAGCCTATTAGATGCAAACAAACAAACTTCGTACGAGCTAAAGCAAATCTCGCGGGAACCGCACATTTTGCCGCAATAAAAAGTAGCCTATGTCTTTCCTCGTGGTGTATTCTACATCCGTGCCAAATTTCATCAAAATCGGTCTAGTAGTTTCGCAGCCTATTAGATGCAAACAAACAAACAAACTTCGTACGAGCTAAAGGAAATCTCGCAGGAACCGCCCATTTTGCCGCAATAAAAAGTAGCCTATGTCTTTCCCCGTGCCAAATTTCATCAGTATCTTACCAGTAGTTTCTGAGCCTATCCGATGCAAACAATCAAACAAACCTTTCCTCTTTATTATAATATTAGTATAGATGAGCATTTAAATGAACTCGGATTCCATTTCCGCGATCATAATCCCGAACCCTACCCTTTATATTATTATATCATACGAATTTTGTCGACAAAACCACAGAGTCCATTTAAAGTCGTGATGTTTGGCAAACATTAATTAATGAGAAACAATGGCTGTGTTCTACGGAAAATAGCGCTAACAAAAAAACGTAAGCAAAATGGCCACCGCTGGTGTTATATTAGCAAAATGGCGGCCGCCGTATTCCGTAAAAATAGCGATTAGCAAAAATCTTGCAGTCATCGCACGATAGACGCACAATCGATTGCTCAACGTCAAATAAAATCGTATTACCTATGCGATCGATTGCTAATCGCTCGCTGTTGTGTTTGAATGCACTTTGCTTCATTTTCGCTTATTATTGCTAACTGACAGTTCAAATCGCTCGCTGATTGTTTTCGCTTTGCTGTAAAAGTCTTACGTAATACGAAAAATTAGACAGCAGTGAAGAGATCGAACGATTGATTGCAATTTATAGTTCCTCGATTGTTCGGTAGAGGCAGTTGCTTCTGCTAGGTTTTTACAGTGATTGTAAAAAATATTTTTTAATACTATATTATTATAATGATAATAACAAAGCCGTTTATAGAGTTTCATAGTAACTAAATGGAATATAATAGACAATTATTATAGTTATAGCTTCGCTCTGTCCGTCTGTCCTCCCTTAATAACTTCGGTAATAAAGAATATAAAAATATAGGTTTCGTGGTATATTGTTGTTGTACGCTTTAAATCCCGTAAAGTCGTTAATAAGTCGAGTTCGTCGTCGGCCATCGAAGTTTCGAACTTCTCTCAAGTTTTTCTCATAAATTAAGTACTCTCTATTAATTCAACTCAGTGCTGCCTTCGAGTTCCAACTTCAATCATCATTATCATCACACTGTCAAAGTAATTTAAGGTTTACAAAGCAGCTTTATAACTTTAAATTACATTCTTAGATAATATTGTTCATTATGGGAGTTGTAGTAATAATGGACTACATAAGGGTTTTGTCAAATATAACATAGAATTTTAAAGTTTTCTCAGTTTCATTCATTTTAAATGGTTCGATATTAACTTGTATAAAAAATACACAATTTTTAGGTAATATAAAACCACAAAAATAGTTATTTTTTAAAAACTATGCCATCTTTAGCATAATATTATAAAAAAATTTTGGTATAAAATAAAATATGAACCACATGGTTTCAAATATGAACAACAGTGAATTAGATACAACATTATTTAACTGTGAGTCTTCGTATTTTGTTGCTATTTGTCATCATTATCACTATAATGATTCGTCAAATAACACTTGAGTCATCATTCAGAACATCGAGGAAATAATGGTCAGCTTACACCGAAATGAGATGCGACGCTGCACGCACATTTAAGAGACAGCCTCGGAGGTCGTGGGTTCGATTCCCGCATTGGAACAACAAAAAAATGTTTCCAAGTTTGGTTAGGACAATGCAGGCCGATAACCTGATTGTCTGACAAGAAAGATGATTCATGCGTCGGATGGGCATGTAAAAATCGTCCCTTCACCTGATCTCTCGTCAGTCGTGTCGGTTATCCGTCCCACTGGATTATGAGAGTAAAGGAAGAGAGAGTGCTCTTGTGTACTGCGCTCACACTTGGGCACCATAAAATTACTCCTGCGTAACTGGCCTGGTTTCAATGAAACCGGCCACAGTCACCGATATCAGTATGGGAGTTATTAAAAAAATAATAAGAGAGCTATTCGAAACTCAAATTAAAATCCTATTTTGTGCTCTGTTTTTTCCCCGACCTTCCAGATTCTGGTCAATTGAGTCCCAGACTAACTTTCATGTGCTCATTTTTTTCTCGGTCGCCTTTGGTGACTCCTAGATGCCCTAGGGCCTTAGCAATTACTCAATTTGCTTATAGGCTAATACAGGACTGCTGGTAATACCTGAACACGGGAACAGAGTGGACCTGATAATTTTAACCTTAGTCACACATGATAAAATCTCTACGTCTTTCTTAAGTTTTTTTTCCCGGGCCTAATGCAGGATTATATACCTACTCCCTGCCTTACTCCTATAGTGTTACAGAATTATTCATGGGTTATAAAGTAAAGAGGTGCCAAAAATGACCTAAAGGTCCTCACACCCACAATGGACTCCGACAAATTGGATCGACCTCTGTATCCTTTGGAATTCTATTGTGACAAGTTATAAAAGGTCCCGCGGCTGAAAAACTTCTGCAAGGTTTGTTGACATTTTTTTATCGAAATCTTATTTTTACATAAGACACGAGAAAAAGAAGGACATAAAGTTAGTACCTCTTGCCCGAGGCTTTGTCCGACTTTTTAGGGTTAGGGTTCCGTAATATTCAAGGGTAGTTTTGTTTTGTCTGTCTGTATTCTGTAATCTATAGTAATAGAGCTATATTTTCAAGAAGAAAGCTTTGTTTGTTTACATTTAATAAGCACCGAAACTGCTTGACCGATTTCGATGAAATTTGGTATAGATATAAAATAGACCACGGGGAAGGGATAGCGCACAAAGTCGCGGGCAACATAATATTATAGTAATACATTATGATTTATGAGATCATGTACCACTTCACATGTATGGAGAGCCACCCCTAAACTATAAAATTATTATTATTTAACGATTATAAATCCGAGATATATAATAGACGCTCTAAAACTATACAAAATTTCATCAATTTATATTCATAATTATAGAAGCTAGAAGCGCGGACAGACAGACAGACGGACAGACAGAGCGAAACTATAAGGGTTCCTTGTGTATTACGGAACCCTAAAAATTAATGACATTTATTTTGATAAAATTATAAAATGTGTATAGGGTCTCGGTTTTGGGAGCATAAAATAATAATAGTAATTTTTAAATTTAGAGGGTTGGCTCTCCATGCATGTAAAGTGGGGATGAAATAGTAGATTATGCACCAAGGGGATAAAGCAGTGTCTTACGTCACGGGCAGCATATTGGACCCTGAGCGTAACGAGGGACTCTAGAGGGATCCTCTTCTTTCGCATAATTTTATTTGTCATAATTTCATTTGGCATACCTTACTTGGCATAATTTTATTACGCATAATAATACTTTGGCATAATGATTTCTTGGCATACTACATCATTAGGCATAAATATCATTTAGACTAATATTGTTTGTCCTAATTTAATGAGGCATAACTCGTAAGGCATAATTTTTCTTGTCATAATAATACTTTGGCATAATTGTTTTTCAGCATAAACTCGTTAGACATATTTTTTTGTCATAATAAATTCAAGGCATTGTGTCACAAGGAAAAAATATACATAAAATGGTACGACATAATGAAAACATGGTTAAGGTAATTAAACGCATATTTATAAAACATTAAAAGCAGGTATTACACTCATATATCAGTCTAGTGTAACATGTATAACAGTAGGTTAAGTTGCGGCGGGGTGGCCCTTGGGCCACCCGTAAGCCGCTAAAATGTTTAAAATAATTAGCTCGGCATGTTCTTAGATAGCAGTTCGTGTTTATTGTCCGAGTTTAATTTCGTAATCAGTCGAAAATTACAATTGTAATTCTTATTTCGTCTTAACTCGCACACCCAGTAGAATTTATCATTCATTAGTATGTGAAAAAAAATGCTACAAAGATGTATGCGTAAATATAATAGTATGCTTAAATATCATTATGCGTAATACTGCTCAAATAAACTCCACCACAACTTCCATATATTTTCCTAATAAAAATATTATTCTGTCCCTCCATAACTGGTCAAATGTGTCCGATATCAATATTAACTTTTAACAAAATAAATGTTTTATTTATGTAGCCCTGGGTTTTTATTGCCTCGCAGTAGGTATGAAAAGTAGAGTATGCACCTCTGGGATAAAGCCTGTCTTCGTATTGGGCAGCTTGAACCCCTCGCTTCACTCAGGACTCTATTGAATAACTCCCTCGCTTCGCTCGGGAGTTAACTCTAGAGTCCCTCGTTACGCTCAGGGTCCAATATGCTGCCCGTGACGTAAGACACTGCTTTATCCCCTTGGTGCATAATCTACTAATTTCATTCTACCCGCAATCATAGGTAATTTTGTTGAAACAAAAGCAGAAGAAATATAAGCAAAGATTTAGGTCATTGCATAGGTCTTTCAAAATACAAATTTCAAAAAACATAGGATTTCAAAGTTGCCGTTCCACGCACTGTTGTTCTCACGGGTTACCCTTCATGATTTATTGTCATCTTATTGATCGTATGTAAAAACCTAGTTTTTGGGTTCCATCGTACCCAAGGAACTCATATAGTTTCGCTCTGTCCGTTTATCTGTCCGCTCTTGTAGCTTCTGTTTGTATAAATATAAATTGATAAAATTTGATATTATAGTTATATTCATATTATGTCTAGATATCGGTTTTGGTATCGTAAAATAAGAATAATTTTATGTTTTAGGAGTGGTGTCAAACTACACAAAGACTGATCAGGCGTTACGGGTAAAAGCTAGTAGACCCATGCGGAGAATCCAATAGAACCGATTTCAATCATATAAATTCATCCCACAAGGACCCACAAATATTCAGGTCACGGGCCATCGGGCCTTTCCTTTCAGAAATAATGTGATCACAATCCAGATATTGATAATAATTGCGTGATCCACGTACAAAGGCAAAGTTCCTGCTTGACCACTTTCTAAACATTTTTCTGTGCAATAAGGTTGTCTCAAAGTATTTAAGTACAAACGTAGTGACCGCATCGATTGCAGACGTGGTTAGAGTCCGTATTTACACACGTAAGTATGTGTGAGTGTGCACGATTCAACAGCGGCGCTGTAGTCTGTAGAAAACTTACAAAACGTGATTATTTTATGGCCGTATACTGAAACTGTCTTTGTCTCTCTCTCTACTAGCCGAAATGACAAGGATAACATGTAACTTGAGCGTCACTTAATTTAACTGCTGGCCATATAAGTGGGCCTACTCGTGTGCCCGAGCAACTGCTCTTGTGATGACATGGTCGTGACATATAATTACTAAGCCATACTAACTAAGCCAGCTCCTCAGCGGCAGCGTCAGCACCGCACATGCAACTCCCCCACGCATCTGATATTCGCAGCCTCGTTTACGTAGTTCCCCCAGCCCAGCAGCGGCGGCGTGATCAGTGCCAGGGAATACGCTCATATACACAAAACAGTAAGCGCTACCCCACAGCCGCCGTGCATGGCACATACAACTCCCTCACGCACCTGATATTCGCAGCCTCGTTTACGTAGTTCCCCCAGCCCAGCAGCGGCGGCGTGATCAGTGCCAGGGAATACGCTCATATACACAAAACAGTAAGCGCTACCCCACAGCCGCCGTGCATGGCACATACAACTCCCTCACGCACCTGATATTCGCAGCCTCGTTTACGTAGTTCCCCCAGCCCAGCAGCGGCGGCGTGATCAGTGCCAGGGAATACGCTCATATACACAAAACAGTAAGCGCTACCCCACAGCCGCCGTGCATGGCACATACAACTCCCTCACGCACCTGATATTCGCAGCCTCGTTTACGTAGTTCCCCCAGCCCAGCAGCGGCATCGTGATCAGTGCCAGGGAATACGCTCATATACACAAAACAGTAAGCGCTACCCCACAGCCGCCGTGCATGGCACATACAACTCCCTCATGCACCTGATATTCGCAGCCTCGTTTACGTAGTTCCCCCAGCCCAGCAGCGGCGGCGTGGTCAGCGCCAGAGAATACGCCCATATACACAAAACGGCGAGCGCTACCCCGTGTCCGCTGTTCACGGCACATACAACTCCCTCACGCACCTGATATTCGCAGCCTCGTTTACGTAGTTCCCCCAGCCCAGCAGCGGCGGCGTGATCAGTGCCAGGGAATACGCTCATATACACAAAACAGTAAGCGCTACCCCACAGCCGCCGTGCATGGCACATACAACTCCCTCACGCACCTGATATTCGCAGCCTCGTTTACGTAGTTCCCCCAGCCCAGCAGCGGCGGCGTGATCAGTGCCAGGGAATACGCTCATATACACAAAACAGTAAGCGCTACCCCACAACCGCCGCGCATGGCACATACAACTCCCTCACGCACCTGATATTCGCAGCCTCGTTTACGTAGTTCCCCCAGCCCAGCAGCGGCGGCGTGATCAGTGCCAGGGAATACGCTCATATACACAAAACAGTAAGCGCTACCCCACAGCCGCCGTGCATGGCACATACAACTCCCACACGCACCTGATATTCGCAGCCTCGTTTACGTAGTTCCCCCAGCCCAGCAGCGGCGGCGTGATCAGTGCCAGGGAATACGCTCATATACACAAAACAGTAAGCGCTACCCCACAGCCGCCGTGCATGGCACATACAACTCCCTCACGCACCTGATATTCGCGGCCTCGCTCACGTAGTTCCCTCAACCCAGCAGCGGCGGCGTGATCAGTGCCAGGGAATACGCTCATATACACAAAACAGTAAGCGCTACCCCACAGCCGCCGTGCATGGCACATATACAACTCCCTCACGTACCTGATATTCGCCGCCTCGTTTACGTAGTTCCCCCAACCCAGCAGCGGCGGCGTGGTCAGCGCCAGGGAATACGTCCATATAAACAACACGGCGAGCGCTGCGCCGCGACCACTAAGGTGTCGCGCGGAGAGAGGACGCGTCACCATAAGGTAGCGCTCGAACGAGATGACGGTGAGTGTGGTTATCGACGTTATACCTGGAAGACAAGAGAATTTTCATGATTTAGTATGTCCGCTATATAAGGTTAAGGTAAAAAAAAGTATACTCAATAAAACGCTCTTTACGGCGCTGTTAAGGTCATTCACCTCAAACAGCTGAATATAGCCGATGTGTTAATCCTGAACCTCAAAAAACCAAAATTTAAAGTAGACTTAATTTTATACTTTGTAGTTTGTTTGAATTGAAAGTGTAGCGACATATTACTATGAACGGATTTTATGCCGTTTCGACGAATCAGAGCGCGTTTCACGTTGGTTTAACGTTCATAAAAACACCTTTTGAGAGTTTTAGCGTGTCGGGGCTTGATTGTAATTGTATTAATGCAAGTTTTATTTAGCAGAATTGCCACTCAGGGCTCAAACTACTACCATACCAACTTTTATCAAAATCCGTTGAGTATTTTATTTTTTGCGTGAAAGAGTAACAAACATCCATCCATCCATCCATCCATCCTCACAAACTTTTATATTTGTAATTATAGTAGTAGGATGTAGTTTGATATTTTAAGAAATGAGCAATTTATTGTCTTGTTAGTTAATTTTGTTAGTAAATCTACTAAGCGTTATTTTATAATATAATATTGTAAACATCACTCTCAAAGGGCAAACCATAGTGTAAAGTCCTCTCTGAAATCCTTATTCATATCCAGTGATTAAAACTTCAAATAAATAATATACAGGATTTATTCTCCATAAATTAACATAACATGTGCCTCCATGGCCGTCTCTCGGTAATAATGCCAAACCCGGCGTCCATACCAAACAAGCGACGATACTGATCTTGCATTTTTTATACAAATTGAACATGGCACTGAATATTATTTCTTATGCCTAAGAAAAAACTATAAAATCATTTCATCTCATAACCAAATAATAATAATTATATATTAATGCACATTTAAACCATTCATTGCACGTTTACATATTATTAATTAGAAGTATTTTATAAAACCTTCAACTATAAGCTTACAATAGGTATCGTACAGTATCGACAAAGTTGCTGCTCAACCAGTTTGTAAACATTTCCTTTGCACTAGTACGCCTCAAATTATTTAAACACAAATGCAGTGACCGCAACGACTGCAGACGTGGTTGAACTACGTATTTACACGTGCGTGCGCACGATTCAACGAGCGATTTTCATCTTATGCGTTGAGCGTCAACATGATTTGAATTTTGAATAATAATTTATTTATTCATTACACTTTTTAAAAATGGCTTGCATTTTAATCACAAATTATATCAAGTTTTACATTAATATAACCGATCGGGTCTGCGACCTCAAGCTTACTGTCTACCTGTCAAGTCTCAGAGGCTTAGTTTAAAATAAATTTAGAATGCCCAGAATGGACGAATAAATTGTCAAAAGAAGGACCCTTGAGACAACAAATGGACATTAATTAATAAGATTACCTACATTCATAGATATATAATATTAAAAATATAATATTAAAAAGAGGTAGATATGTTATAAGCGCGTAAAAATGAAGACTCGAATTGGCCAATTTTGGTTAGTGTGCTCCGCGATTATTAGCGTGTTTAGTGTTACATGCGACGTTGACATATTGACACGCGTCCCATGTCAATGTGTGTCGTGGCACAGAAATATTGTCAGTTTTGTAAGGATATCTGGGGGCACGGCAGTGCCCCCGCCAAGTCGAGCGCGACGCAAACACTGCCGTACCATCCTTTACTGGAACCATTTCGCCGCATTTTCAGGCCCCTATTTGAGAACCTCTGGATAAGACCAGAACGCAGAAATTTTCGTCATCCAGTAAGCTATAATCACATACTTAAAATCCAAAATTTCAAGTCTGTAGGTCATTTAGTTCCGAAGTTAAGCGAAAGCAAAGTTTCGCATTTATGACACTCACTCACTCACTCACTCACTCATGATCATCAAAATAGAACTAGTACTTCCCATAAACTCAGAGAGCTGAAATTTGGTACAGAGTTAGGGTTTAATGGCCACATAAAGGGAAAACTATAAAAACTAGGATAATCGATCTGGGGGCACGGCAGTGCCCCTGCCAAGTCGAGCGTGAAGCAAACACTGAAGTACCATTCTTTACTGTAACCATTTTGCCTCATTTTCAGGCCCCTATTTGAGAACCTCTAGATAAGACCAGAACGTCGATCTGGGGGCACGGCAGTGCCCCCGCCAAGTCGAGCGCGAAGCAAACACTGCCGTACCATTCTTTACTGGAACTATTTCGCCGCATTTTTAGGCCCCTATTTGAGAACCTCTAGATAAGACCAGAACATCGATCTGGGGGCACGGCAGTGCCCCGGCCAAGTCGAGCGCGAAGCAAACACTGCCGTACCATTCTTTACTGGAACCATTTCGCCGCATTTTCAGGCCCCTTTTTGAGAACCTTTAGATAAGACCAGAACGTCGATCGGGGGGCACGGCAGTGCCACCGCCAAGTCGAGCGCGAAGCAAACACTGCCGTGCCATTCTTTACTAGAACTATTTCGCCATATTTTAAGGCCCCTATTTGAGAACCTCTGGATAAGACCAGAACGCAGAAATTTTCGTCATCCAGTAACCTACTTCATCACATACTTAAAATCCAAATTTTTTAGTCTATGGGTCATTTAGTTCCGAAGTTAATCGAAAGGAAAGTTTCACATTTATGACACTCACTCACTCACTCAGTCACTCACTCATGATCATCAGAATAGAACTAGTACTTCCCATAAACTCAGAGAGCTGAAATTTGGTACATAGTTAGGGTTTAATGGCCACATAAATGGAAAACTATAAAAACTAGGATAATCGAAGATCTGGAGTACCTGGTGACCCTGATTAGAAAACATAAGAGCCCAACCAAACTATTAGAGATCAACATACCGCCTTTACAAAAAATATTCAACTTGGTGGGCCACTTCATTTGATGTCATAATCGAATAAAAAAAATCTTCATGACAGATGAAGAACCCTCAGCTGGTCTCAGCTGATTAGAGATATGGTAATGCCCCCTTCTACTATTGGTACATTAAAAAAAATCGACTGTTATTGCAAAAATCCAGCGAAGTGGGACACATCTTCTAATTTAATCTAGCCCGTAGCGTCCCACTGCTGGGCGAATGCCTCCCCTTCTGCTTTTAATAATGCATAAATAAAATTAAAGGAAAACTCTGGATAAGACTAGACTAGCTTTTATACTTATACTTACAAGTTTACAAGAAGAAATAGTCGAACAATTAACTTTATTCTACTCGAACATTACACAAATTAAATAAACAAATTACACTAAAATCTAGTAAAATAAATCAATATGCCCACGTTTCTACAAAAAGAAGTGAAATCCCACCAAAAACATTCTGTAAAAAACTAGCGAAGTCTCGATGAAGCTGCTTGTTTATCTCTAAAAAGTAATGAAATCTAGACAAAGTCGTGCCAAGTCTAAGGATCCTTACTGCGATTTCTTTATTATTATAGTTAATGTTGTGTGACTTGGCCGTTGAAGGGTACACAAGGGTACAAAACCAGGTGCTCCATGACACAATTGCACCAATCTGTCGCCAGAAACGCCTACCCATTTACGATGGAAAATTGACACTTGGAAAACAAAATTGACTTGTACCTACTAACGTATATAGAATGTTCAACGGTCAAGTCACATAACATTAACTATAATAATAAAGAAATCGCAGTAAGGAACCTTAGACTTGGCACGACTTTGTCTAGATTTCATTACTTTTTAGAGATAAACAAGCAGCTTCATCGAGACTTGGCTAGTTTTTTACAGAATGTTTTTGGTGGGATAACGTATACAGAATGTCCCAGAAGTCGACGTCGTCCCTTCGAAGGCTGATAGACCAGCTCATGACTCACCAGAATATCGTAATATGACCTTAGTAAAAAATCTTTAGTTTTCGAGATATTGGCAATTTTAATAATTTCTTAAAAATTACACCTCATGTCAGTTCTTAGACTGCCGCAACTACAAATTCCCGTATTGTGGGATACAAATTTGTATTGCGGAATCCTGACCAGTTCTGCTATTGACCACGGTTATAAACAAAGCTAATAGAGTTTGAATTTTGTAGAAAACTTTTCCCTAATCGTGATTTCAAAAACTTTTTCTCCTAAGTTTCACTATCCATACTGAACAAAAAATACACCACACTAACCTGGGTTGTTACTTTAAAAAGTTGCTCATTTTATGTAGTTTTCAAAATAGTAAAATAGTTGCTATTAAGCTATGTCAAAATTTTTTTTTGCTATTTTAAGTGCACAGAGAACACATTTTGAATGTTTTTCTTTAGTTAGAATTTCGAACAAAAACACTCGTTACATTGAAATTACCCAGATGTTTACTTAAAAATTGTACGTTGAAGTGTAAGATGCTTACTAAACTTAGAAAATAAACAGAATACAAGGATTTTTTTTAAACTGTAAGGAGAAATGCAAAGAAGGAGAACACATTAATAATATCATTATTAAATGAAAAAACTCATTAGAGTTAGACTCATTAGAGTGAGAGAATAGGTGACGACACGCACGTCTTTTGTTTGTTCTATACATGAGTTTGTTTATTAGTTACAAGTACGTTACGCTATTGATGTGCATCGTTTTGTTGTTTTCTTAGTTTTAACGGATTTTGCATTGTAATCTGGACTTGAGTACCTTAACCTTTCGCGATAAAGATTGGCTGCAGCAGCACCGTTGCCTCTGTATTCCCCGTAAATGTAATGCATGTTAGCATACTGATGTATAGTATAAGCCATAATGACTGGTAGTAAGACGCGTATCACAGAAACGTAAAAGTCCAGAAGAGAGCCATGTCAGTTCTTTACTGTCTCCAAGCACACTTAAGTCCGAGTCACTAGGCAAAAGAAGTCCAAATTACAATGCAAAATCTGTTAAAAGTAAGAAAACAACAAAACGATGCACATCGATAGCGTAACGTACTAGTAACTAATAAACAAACTAATGTATAGAACAAACAAAAGACGTCACCTATTCTCTCACTCTAATGAGTCTAACTCTAATGAGTTTTTTCATTTAATAATGATATTATTAATGTGTTCTCCTTCTTTGCATTTCTCCTTACAGTTTAAAAAAAATCCTTGTATTCTGTTTATTTTCTAAGTATAGTAAGCATCTTACACTTCAACGTACAATTTTTAAGTAAACATCTGGGTGATTTCAATGTAACGAGTGTTTTTGTTCGAAATTCTAACTAAAGAAAAACATTCAAAATGTGTTCTCTGTGCACTTAAAATAGCAAAATAAAATTTTGACATAGCTCAATAGCAACTATTTTACTATTTTGAAAACTACATAAAATGAGCAACTTTTTAAAAGTAACAACCCAGGTTAGTGTGGTGTATTTTTTGTTCAGTATGGATAGTGAAAGTTAGGAGAAAAAGTTTTTGAAATCACGATTAGGGAAAAGTTTTCTTTTTTTCTACAAAATTCAAACTCTATTAGCTTTGTTTATAACCGTGGTCAATAGCAGAACTGGTCAGGATTCCGCAATACAAATTTGTATCCCACAACACGGGAAATTGTAGTTGCGGCAGTCTAAAAACTGACATGAGGTGTAATTTTTAAGAAATTATTAAAATTA
This sequence comes from Glaucopsyche alexis, assembly GCA_905404095.1. Lineage (NCBI taxonomy): Eukaryota > Metazoa > Arthropoda > Insecta > Lepidoptera > Lycaenidae > Glaucopsyche > Glaucopsyche alexis. Next base: position 4,361,156 of record FR990060.1, read on the forward strand.
CCAATATCTCGAAAACTAAAGATTTTTTACTAAGGTCATATTACGATATTCTGGTGAGTCATGAGCTGGTCTATCAGCCTTCGAAGGGACGACGTCGACTTCTGGGACATCCTGTATATGTAATAATTAATCAAAGCCTACAATAATAATTAAAACCGGCCAAATGCGAATAAAACTTAGGTACGCACGAAACAAAAAAAAATACGTTAAAATATTCATTTTATTTGTTGTAATGGCGCCAACAGTAATCATCTGTGAACATTTCAATTTCTCTCTAGCTATCACGATTCATGAGAGAAAGAGACAGACAGACGGTAGCTATCACGGTTTATGAGATACAGCCAGAGAGACACAGATGGACGGACGGACGAACAGCGGAGTCTACGGACTGACTAGTCCCGTTTTTACCCTTTGGGTACGGAAGCCTTAAAACAAAAACTCTTAAAATTATATGGTAACATTTTTCCCAGGGATAACTAATAATGACAAACGAGAAAACGAATCATCTGATGGTGTGATACCGTTATGAGTTATGACACCTAAAACACCATACATCTAAACAAAGCATGTTGAGGCAAAAAGTGTCTACAGTTAAATGGCCCCACTTTTGAGATATTTGGGGGCATTTTGACATTTGAAGTGTGGTGAAAACCAAGATGGCGTAACTTTTGTTGTATGAAGATTTGTTCTGTCAAATGTACGTCATAGCCCAAGTTTTGAAATCTTTGCCATACATAATATTATAATGTCACTTGATATAATCAGAAAAAAGAAGTGACAAGAATTTACGGCAGTTTATCCGGTCATTAATTTTAAAAGGCTAACTTCATCCCAGTTCGCGAATCTTTTAACGAAATTACGAACTTTTGGGAACATTCTGTAGTTAGAGCTTTAAGTTAATTAGTTGTTTTGAGTTTGTATGAAGTTTTATAAACACGTTGTCTAAAATATTTAACCTAGAGAGTAAAATACCTAGCCTTTTAGCAAAAACTTTTATTTACCCATTCGTATTAAACAAAGTTTGCAGACAATGTTTTTTATTTAAAGAAAGGTTCGACTGGTAAAACATATGATTAAGGTAAATAGATAAGTTTATGGCCGAAATCATCTTAATAATATTAACTGTGGGAGAGCCACGTTTATGCACGAATGTCCCGGCTTGACCGTATAAATACCACGACCTCACAGAAAACCGGCGTGGAATAACGCTTGCGTTGTGTTTCGCCGAGGAAGGCCCGAGAGGAATTGTGGTTTTTAAGGACCTGCAGGAACGCAAGTTGCAGCACCAGAAAAGTTATAAGCACAACTCCTCTGGTGTTGCGAGTGTCCATGGGCGGCGGTAATCGCTTACCATCATGCGGTCGTTCTGCTCGTTCCCTAGTTCATTGCATTAAAAAAATGTCAGTTATAATGGTCAATTCACACCGAAACAAAACGATACGCGACGCGTTCTGCATTATTGAGATAACTATAAAAAATTGAACTTTATTCGTTACAAAAGAAGACACACGTTTCATTGTAGGTAACAGTTCGAATGTCAGGTTGTACCGCGCTGCATTGTGCATGTGTACGACTGTGATGACATAAGAAATGTATATCTTTATGTGTAGTAAATAGTAATCTATACTAGTCTATAGGTAAAGGTATATTATAAAGCTGTAGAGTTTGTTTGTTTGAACGCGCTAATCATAGGAACTACTGGTACGAATTGAAAATTTCTTTTTGTGTTGTTTAGTCCATTTATCGAGGAACGCTTTAGGCTATAATATAACATCATGCTAAGCTCAATACGAGCGGAACACCAATCAATAATGTTTCACAATCGCGTTTTTTTTTCGTTTTGAGAGCTTTCGCTGCGTACGCTGCGGAAACGGTTTAAGTTTCGCTAAAATTATGTATGACAGAATTGTTACTCTTTAAAAGTTCTAAAAAAAGTCCGTGACTGTATATGTCGATCTTTTAAGGTAAGCTCACAATAACCTTTTTATGCTAACCAAATTTGTTCCAAAATTAAGCATCATTTGTGAGGGTGTTTTCATAAAGATGATATTAATCCTTATCCAAGTAAATACGTTATCCATTACAAGCATTTAATTTAGAAGAAATTTGCCGTTTACATCATTTGATTTCGATGAGTATTTAAGACGATATCGCAGTAATAAAATAATCAAGCGCGCAATAATAATGTACGGCGCGCGGCGGGCAGTCGTGAGGTAGAAACGCTTCTCCTTCTACGTAAATGAAGTCGCGGGTAAATTTTAGCGATATCTCAAAGTCACGCGGACGACTTTTAAACTGACGAGTTGTAAACTGACCATTTAGTTGTAAATTCCTAATCCTAAACTACCAAACCCTACGGAATTCCGGTAAATTCCCTAGGGTTGGTACGACTTATACTAAGAAATATGTAGTATGTGTATTGTGTGCACATAATTATAAAATAAATCATAACAGGTAAATTCTATTACTTTACCAAATAAAATGTGAAAGTATCTGTTGCTATCATATTATTTATTACTGTAAGCTTTTTGTAAAATAAATACCAAAAAAGATAGTAATATGAAACGGTTTCCTATTTAAAATCTCCCTCGGGTATATAAATTTCCTATTTTGTATATTACTTTCATGTACCATGGTAGTAAAATAATATTATAGCCTCATAGCAAATTCATTTAACTAACAACCTTTGCTTTTATGTTCCGCGCAAACGAGCGACTAACTTCTACAGGACGCGTAGCATAACCACAGTAGAAACGGTTAATTTATACAGAAGAAGAGACAAAGAGACAGATTGAGAAAAAAAAATTCTTCTTTTGTCCACACAATAGTTAATAATCTATACTTCTATACTAATATTATAAATGCGAAAATATCTCTGTCTGTTACCTCTTCACGCTCTGATTTTTATGAAATTTGGTATAGACATACTTTGGGTCCCGGGAAAGGACATAGGATATTTTTATCCCGAAAAAGTACAGTGTTCCCGTGGGATAATGTATTTACGCGGGCGGGGCCGCAGGCAAAAGCTAGCAATATCTATCTATGGATGATTACACACCACGTCAATCTGGTCCTGTGAATGAATGACTTCCACGCCGATTTCGGTGACTGTGGTCGGTTTCATCGAAACCAGGCCAGTTACGCAGGAGTGATTTTATAGTGCCCAAGTGTGTGCGCAGTACACAAGAGCACTCTCTCTTCCTTTTACTCTCGTAACCCAGTGGGACGGATGACCGACACGACTGGCGAGAGATCAGTCGCAGGTCCGACTTTTTTATGTGATCAGCCTGCAATCCTGCATTGTCCTAACCAAACTTGGAAACAACATTTTTATTGTTATAATACGGGAATCGGACCCACGACCTCCGAGTCGAGAGTCAGGCTCTAACCAATAGACCACGGAGGCTGGTCCTGTACTTAGTATCCTTTTAATTGCGTTCCCAGTCCTAAAAATCCCAATGGACATCCCAACTCATTCGGTGAAACACAACAAAAGCGTTCTTTCACGCCGGTTTCCTGTGAGGCTGTAGTATTTATCCGGCCCATTCATGCCGAAGCGTGTTAAAATACACAAAAAAGTATGAAATAAAACTTATTTTCTAAATAATTCCGTTTTAAATTTGGCTATTTCTCTACTCAATCTTCCTAATTTTGAAGTCGGTATCAGCAAATATGAACGTGAGTTCTATAAAATATTGTAGGATATCTGGCTGATAGCGACTTCAAAATTAAGAAGATTAAGTAGAGAAATAGTCAAATTTAAATGGGGATTTATTTATTTTCTGTTTAAAAATAATTTTATATTTTTTATATAGATCTAACTTGTTTGGTAAACCGTATGGTAAAATCAGTTTTTAGATATCATTAAAAATAACAAAGATATTATGAACGTTTAAAGTAGTATATTAGACAGAGAGATCGGATGTGTAACGTGACGTCACATATAACATGACTTTCATAGAAAGTTCATAAGTTATTTCGTTTTGCTAGAAAGAGATAGATTATAAACTTTGAGCGCTCATATCTAGAATATTCTTCTTATCTTGATTATATTTAATATGTTCTCGCCATTTCCTTTATTTTTCATGTATTATTTATGTAATATAATATTATACGTACAAATTGAAGTTTGCGACTTTTCTACACGCGTACCATTTGCACGTGTATCCCAATGCTAATATACCAAAATGTCTCGCGGGAACTGACAGACTACTTAACGGATAATGAAGATAAATTCACTGGTAGCATCTTGCATCGAATTGTGTTTGCAAAAAGTATATTATTCAAAAACCAATCAGATGTTGGGGAACGACTAAAAGATGTAAAGGTGCGCTTACATGGGCAACAAAAAATTGATCAATCAATGCATAAAATATAAAAATAGCTTAAAACATGATAATATTATACTAGACTGAAAAATAAAGGAAATGGCGAGAAAAAATTCAATATATCTGTTGATTAATGAGCAAGATATGAGCGGTTTAAGTTTGTCATCTATCTCTTTCTAGCAAAACGAAATTCAGTATGTCGTGTTATGTGACGTCACGGTACACGTCCGATCTCTCTGTCTAATAGACTACTTTAAACGTTATTTTTAATGATATCAAAAAACTGATTTTACCATACGGTTTACCAATCAAGATAGATCTATATATAAAAAAAAAATAGGTGCATATTCCCTATTATGAGAAACAATTGGCGATTGCGGTATGACAAAATATCAAGCAATTTACGGCAACGGCAACAAGCAGCAATTTGGGAAACTGTTTTGCAACTACAATATTGAGCGATAAGGAGCAACCCCAAGAAACTAGACAATACTTTCATACACGATTTTACACAAGCAATTTAGATGGAAAAAATCGGCATTTCGTATCAGCGACATTGAGAAACATAGAAAATATGCATCAACTAGAAGCAATATTTGCGAAACAACTGCTATGTTTTAAATTGCTCCACATCGTATTGCCGAGCAATTACTGCTCAAAAAATTGCCCGTATAAACGCACCTTTTTCTCGTTATCGAATGTCGTTGCAATGCCCTACACGGCGCATGTGTAATCTATATAGATAATTAAAATTGAAGTGTCTGTTATTTCAAATTAACAGCCGTTCACTTAATACATATGAAATTATATTCAGTACTTACAATTAAACACCAATTTTTTAAATGTTTGTTTGTCCGTCTGTCTGTCTGTTTGTTTATTCCAGCTAATCTCTGAAACGGCTGGACTGATTTTCACGGAACTTCCACTGGCAGAAAACTAATGTTATAAGGTCTAACTGTTATGCAAACGAAGTGGGCATCTGCTAGTGTGAATAAAGTTCGATTTTGAACAGCTATCTTAAAATGCAGCGCCGCATCGAGTATCGTCTCGTTGTGAAGTGGCCCAAAAGTAGCCAGTAAACATTAGCCCATGTTGGCCCAATGCACGCCATCACCACTGTGTACAGGAAGTAATTGTGCATATTGGCGGGCATTGGCCCATCGCAACGTACGTAATCGGAAAGTTGCCGGTTTTTTGGCACACAATATGATCACACATCAAAGGAATCGTGGCGTAGCTTGGTTAGTGGTGTTCAGTGTATACAAGCCGGCTTCTATTATGTATATTGTATGTATAATAAATGTTTTTTTTAAATACGGTACTAAACCTAAACAATATTTTGCGCCTGATGGACCCAAAAAATTGCGCTAACACTGTGATGAATCAATTCCGTATTTTAAATATTAAAATATATTAAACAAGATGTTGCCCGCGACTTCGTGCGCGCAAAAGTTAATTTCGCAGAAACCTTAAATTTTTCCGCGATAAAAAGTAGCCTATGTCCTTCCCCGTGGTCTACTCTACATCTGTGCCAAATTTCATCAAAATCGGTCCAGTAGTTTCGGAACCTATTCAATGCTAAAAAACAAACAAACATTTCCTCTTTATTATATTAGTATAGATATAGAAGTATAGATAATACATTTAAAGTAATATACATACATGAAGCCGGCTTGTATACTATACAAGCCGGATTCATGTAGGTATAGGTATAGCAACCTTTCGAGAATCAATACCTTAAATTCCATATTATACACTTTTATTATTTTAATCTATACCCTAATATAACACGCCTCGCCTGTGGTGTTCAAACATTGGCCCATTGTTTATTTCGATTAGCGGATAATTTTTTGCAAAATATATTCGAAATCACTAGACGACATACGAACCCACCATCGCCTTATGCGCCATTTTTTTATAACTTTGTGGCGGTGCACACTTCTGTAATACTTGTAAGCAGTTATAAATGAATAGCCGCAGCTGTAACTACTTCCATGTCCATCATAATGGATTTGCCGGACAGCAATGAGCCAGGTGCCATTGTGTGAATACGAAGTGACTTTACAATGCACAAATGTGGCCTACATTTGTGCATTGTAAAGCATGGCCCAACATGGGCCAATGTGTATTGGCTACTTTAGCTTTAAACAGCTCTACACAATTTTCTGGCAAATAAAACACTTTGATTGATTGGATTATTATGTCAGTCCGATGGGCAGTTTGGTATGCGTACATTTAAATATTTTTTGCTTTGTTCGAAAATTCGGAATATGGTAGGCGTGACTTGGAATCCCGGTCAGATGAGTGTTTTTGTGATTCTTTTTATTTTTTAATTTATTAGAACTGTGAGCAAAGCTCTGTTACTCAGGTATAGATAGGTCCCCCCGATGGTTGCACGCCTTGTCGTGGCGGTGGGGCTTAGTAACGGTGGATTGGACACCCACGGTGAAGCGAAGTGGCCACCAGGGCCGGCTTGTTTGCCGCCGGCTGGCCCGAGGAGGGCGCTCCCAGCGGGCTGGAGGAGTCCGCTGCGGACGCGCTAGGAGGTGGGACCGCAGAGGAAGAGGAGTGCCGGTATTACGGTGCGCCGTACTCCCTATCTTCTGCGGCCGTGGAAGGATCGCAGGGGGAGAGGCGTGGTGGTGTTGTGCTACTCTCCCTACCCCCCTGCGAGCTGGCGGGGCCGTTCCGTACGGTTAACGGCATTGGTGGGGCCGCAGAGGAAGAGGCAAGTTGGTATTACGGTGCGCCGCTTGCCCTATCCTCTGCGTCCGAGGTGTGGTCGGTGGCAGAACCATAGCCCAGATCTGCCACCGGTTACCGGTTGTGGAGGATGGTATCCGTGGCCTCCTAGTAGCAGACTCGGGGGGAGTCTGCTACAGTACTGGTGGAGGCCGAGGAGGGAGGCGCACCTTACCATCTGGTGCGCCTGGGGCCTTCGGGCCTTGGATGGAGCCGCTTGTGGGCGGCTGCCGCCGGCGGGGTCGCGGATGTGTGTATCGTTCCCGTGGCCCCGTCACAGGGCGGCGAGGAGGAAGGTGGGGGGTGGTTTTTGTGGGTATACCGTGGGTCCCATTAGCCTATACGGGAGTCCCACATCACCACTCGGGTGCCCCCTGCGCCTGGGTGGTATGCGTAATGCATTTTCCCCCCCAGAAACAAAAAAAAAAAGGTATAAGATAGGTACCTTATTTGCACAAATCCCAAATATTCTGGCATGTTATTCACCATGCCAAACCAAATTGTAGAAGGCCAATTGATCAATGATAATAATTTAATCAAAATCTGTACATAAAAAAAACTATTACATAAATAATTTCATGTAAGTCCTAGAATCTAGACCGCCTTTGTTAAAGTGATAGGCACATGAAATCTTTTACGTCTAACTGCTAACATTAGCTGTAAGTAAACGTCTTAAATATATTATAAGTTCACTACAAAGGGATTCGCTGAAATTCACGAGATAACATTACCCATTACAGAAACAAAGTTAATTTATACTAAGCGTCAGTTCATATTGAGAAGGAACGTAGCGCGCACTTTTTAAGGTTATTTATTTTTATTTATTTAATAATTTATGTACACACAGTAAAACATTAACATTGACAAATTAAAAACAGAAAACAGTTTTGTACAAAGGTGCTACTTATTCCAAATTGGAATTTCTTCCAGCAGACCTGATACAGGAAAGCTTAAAGTTATAAAAATAACAATATATGGTGCGTACTACTACAATTTACTTATTATAATTATTATAAATGAATGCATAAATATAATATACGAATACTTACATAAATATATTATATACTAATATATATTATAATCATTACAATTGCAATAAAGTATTGGATGAAACTACAGACTTATAAAATATAATAATCAATAATATTGTGTGACACTAATAAAAGTATGTTTAATGTCAGGCTAGGCTAAGATAGTGCTCACGTAGCCTTTTCTTAAAAAGCCCAAGTGTCTTACTCTCACGTATCTGAGTTGGTAGGGAGTTCCAGAGCTTAGCTGCGTGCACTGTGAAGGAGTAGGTTATTCAAAATTGATATTTATTCCCTAAACAAAAAGATGTAAGTTTCATTGCAAGAGATCGAATAGGGAATATGCATAAAAAATTAATTTGACTGAAATATTTTTTTCCTTGTTCTTTATTGTCGTCACATTATAACTAAAAGGAATTTTTTAAATTTAGTTCCTATTTAAGCCGAAAAAAAATGTATAAAAAATGCAAAATCAGCCCGGGATATTTAAAATTGCGAAACGCGTCACCATTGGTCGCGACTCGCGACCAATGGTGACGCGCGTGTGACGTCACGCTACACGACGCTGTCTTTCGTGACAATGACATAACTGACGTTAAGTTGAATTTTATGCTCTGACTCGTCTATGATTTTATCTGTCAACTGTCTTTTTCGTGTACGATGACGTCACAACCCAAGCCCGCGAAAATGCCGTGTTTAAACCGCGCAAAAATTATAGTGATTTTTAAACATTTTTACCAGCTTAATGGATAAGGTCTTTGATGTGTTATATATATTTTTGGTAATGTTATAACCAGTAGAAACGTTTAAAAAAATAAAAAAAATACATGCATATTCCCTATTGCGAGCTGCGTCGCGCTGCGCAACTCGGCGCCGCTCTTGCAATGAAACTTGTATATTATGTCACCGTAAAATTGTAAAAACCGTCAGATTGTAATATTACTAGAGATATTATAAAACGTCGACAGATTGTCAAATAAAAATTTCTCCTAACAATTTTACACGTTATTTTTCGTTATATTGTAATATTTACCGTGCCGATTGGTTAAACGGCAAGTGCCTCGCGCCGCCATATTTGTTTGCTTTTTCAAAGTAATAATTATAACAAAAATAATGCGTACAATTTTAAGAAGAAATTTTTATTTGACAATCTGTCGACATTTTTTAATATCTCTAGTTATATTACAATCTAACGGTTTTTACAATTTTACGGTGACATATATATTTTCATCTCAGATAACCTTCTTTCAAATAACCTTACCAAGAGCATGTCTAAGACGCGCAATATATTTTCTTTGAATAACTTCAAAAGTTATTGTCTGATTTCGCTCAAAATAATTTTCCTAAGGAGTTTTTGGCATGGTCTATCACCAATCACCATGGAAACTTATAAGTTTCTATCTCCTATAGTTTAGAAATGCCATGGCCCCAGGGGCCCGGACCAACCGGACACAAACACACAGCAATTATTGACTCATGGTCATGATTCATGGTTGACTTTGTAAAAAAGTCATACATGGAACTTTGTCTTTATTTCAAAACACCTATTCAACGATACCCTAAACGACGGGGTAGTCTGAAAAAAATGTTTTCATCCCCGTTTCACATATTATATGGAGATTGGAGAGCCACCCCTAAAATCTGTAATTATTATTATTTTATGGTGGATAAACCGAGATTTATACACAGTCTTTACCTATACCAAAATTCATCTATTTATATTCATAATTATAGAAGCTAGAAGCGCGGACAGACAGGCAGACAGACAGACAGACAGTTCCTCAAGTATTACGGAAACCTAATTAAAAAGTAAAGACAGAGCTTTATTAAACAAGAACAACCGGCCGGAATAAACCAGCCAAGTGCGAGTCGGACTAGTACACGTAGGTTCCGTACCATTATGACGTCTTTTAAATGTTTATTATTTCGTTATTTTTTTACGAAGTTTTCTAAGTGAGCGCATTTTACAAGTTACGCATCTATAACACCATAACTAACGAAATTGTATGAGTCGTTATAGATTTAAAGTTCATCGCGTCCTTTTATTCTAGCACTCTGTTGTGTTACCCTCTTTTTAATATTGTATATCTATGGGTGTTACTAAAGGATTAAAGGAAGTTACTTTTTGTTTTGTTGGTTGAATTTTGGAAGTTCTGGTTTATTTAAGACTTAAAGGGTAATATCGAGTTGCATAAATCTTTAAAAATAAATAATTAAATTAAATACTTAAGGGCGGGCGCACACAACCCTTCGTGCGCGAGTTCGAATCGCACTTGGCCGGTTTCTCTTGGTGTGAATCGCTTATTGGCAAATTCAAGTATTTACAACCATCACCTGCAATCATTATTTATATTAAGTAATACTAGATACGGCTAGGAGCCGAAAGTCTCATTTACGGACCAGAACCAGTCTGCGGAATATCTCCCAGCACTTCCAAAGGAGCACTCAAGGAATGGGGCTGCAGCTTAAGCATAAAGCAATGGGCTGCAATCCCGGGCCTTGTGCACTCCAAGGCGCTAATCCCGGCCTTTAACAGAAAGCATGCGGAGCTAGCGCTGTCAATGAGCAGGAATCAACTAAGAATCCTTACCAGAACCCTAACTGGGCACTGCAAGCTCCACAAACACCTCAACAAAATAGGAGTTGGTGACACAACGACTTGCAGATTCTGCAAGGAGAAGGATGTAACTCCCATTCACCTTCTCCTTGACTGTCCGGCACTCCACCAGAACAGAAACAGGTACCTTGGGCAGCACGAATACTCCACCACAGACGAAATTCGTGGCACCAACCCCAACCACATCGTTCAGTTTATGAGCAGCATAGGCCTGGGGCAGGTACCTACTGTAACGCGAAGGAGTCACAATAGATCCACTTGGGTCGCAGTGACGTCAGGCTCGATCTTGACCTGCCTTCGGAAGGAAAAAGAAAAAAAAAAAACTAGATAATGCCCACGGCTTCGCCCGCGTGAAAACAGTATCCCACGGACACACTGTACTTTTTTGGAATGAAAGTAGTAAATGTGTTAATCCAGAGCTTAAACTACTACCATACCAAATTTCATCAAAATCCATTCTGTAGTTTTTGCGTGAAAGATCTATAATCTATAACATGACCACTTACCCAGCAAAGCCATGAAGAACCCTTTAATGCATACCTTAAATTACTACCATACCAAACATCAAAATCCATCAATAGTTTTTGCGTGAAAGAGTAACAAACATCCATAACATGACCACTTACCCAGCAAAGCCATGAAGAACCCATACAGCACGCACATGGTTCTGCCGAACACCCAGCGGTGGAACAGCGCGGAGATGAGCGTGAGTGGATTGCCTAGCACGGACACAGAGAAGTCCGAGCACACCAGGTTGAACAGGATTACGTTGAGCGGCGTCCACAACTGGAATAAGATGGCGGATGAGTAAACAAAATGGCGGGTGAGAAAACAAGATGGCGAGTGAGAATTGTTTGGCGAAAAGGCAGTATAAATTTACTATCCCTATTAACCTATGAAATTTTATTAAAACCATGGAGGTCTCCAACCTCCAGGAGACCGATCGCTGTAGAAAATTGTGTACCAAAAATATGGACAAGATAAGCGAGGCGCTGCGATCGCTAAGTTGTCTCAGAAAAAGCGGCCCACCAATGCCGTGAAGAAAATTATACTACTTACCGACGGCAGCGCGGCTGGTGGCCGAAAAATGAATTATAAATTCTACAAACCCTGGGTCATGTTATCTCTCTTGTTCTTATTAGTATTTATGAAAGAGAAGGCATGATATTTTAACCCAGGGTTTACATTAACCCAGAGGTGTAATTCTGCTAAATAAAACCTGCATTAAAACAATTACAATCAAGTCCCGCTAAAACTCTCAAACTGTGTTTTTATGAACGTTAAACCAACGTGAAACGCGCTCTAATTGGTCGAAACTTCATAAAATCCGTTCATGCCTAACTAACATTTTGGTAATAAGAATAAGCGCTAAATGAGCTACTTAAGAGAAACTTAAAAACCTAAGGTTCTATAAACGGTCTAACAACTAGTGGTATAGCGCGCTATAACTATCTTATAACCCTCGATTGGGCCCACAATATTAGAGCTTAAAGTGACATAATAGTTGTAGAAAAGTAATAAGAAGGTGGGAATAAAGAGTTACAATAGTGCTATTGAAGTAGTATTCGCCATTTTAGGTGTATTATAAGCTATACACAGGTTACAATTACTGCACCCTTTAGTAATAAATAATATATAAAATTCACTTAATTAGCTTTTTTAACAACATATGAGTGCTCCAACGATACTATTTATAGCTCGATTGTATATTGTGCATAATAAGTAGTAATAAACATCACCCAAAGTTTTTTTTTTTAGATACTTTACGTTTCTATTACCGTCAAAAATGATAAAATATAATAGCAGTGCGCATATTCATGGCCAACATCAATTAATAATTTTATACATTATCGGTTTCATAATTATAAATTTTCCCTGCGGTGATAAGTATTCTGTGATAATATATACTAGTTTTCATCTCAATTTTAAAGCGCCTCAAAAATAAACAACATTTCATATTATTAGGTAAAATAAATCACTGCCACGGCATTTTTTTTTATTTTAGTTGTGGTTGTAAATAACAATTCTCAGTACGTCTATGTATATTATAATTGAAAACAGTAAATAATGTAAATCAATAAGTCGGAAAATTATATTTTGACTATAAATTTACTTTTAAAATTTTATAGGTTATGTTTATTTAATGGCGTAAAATCTACATTACCTAAGGTTACTAATAACTCTTTTATTCCCAACGCAGTGTTAAAAAAACTATAGCTAGATTTTTAATGCCACTTGGACTTTTATAATGTGGGAGTAAATCCTATTATACAACCTGTAATGATTTAAAGGTGGTTTCTGACGCTTGCAGCATCTAGCTCTATAATACCTATAGTTATCACTTCTTTAACTTCTATAGCTCTATAATACAAATAGTTATCACTACTATAACTTTCTTTTAGCTCTTAGGGCTCCATAGAACTCGTTAGGTGGTACAAGGTATTGACTAACTCCATTTAAGAACTTTAACCGTTTGTAAGTATTAGCAGACATCTTACAATTGGTTCTAGTGTTTTACGTTTCCTAAAGATGTAAGAGTAAGTTATACAAAAGTTCTGACAAACTCCAAGTTAGCACCTTAAGTTATATATGTTTCCTTTATTTCTATTATGCCTCTTGAAACTTTAATTATTTATTCCTAACGCCCAGTAGAGTCCAAAGCTATTGTCAGAGCTCTTATATGTCGTTTATAATACTTTAAGTGTCAAAAAAGGTTTCCCTTAGCGCCAAAATGTTAGTTGGGTGGTAACATGTCGCTTCACTTTCAATCCAAACAAAGTAAAACAAAGTCTGCTTTAAATACGAGACTCAATTCTCCTATTTAAAGTAAACTTCATTTTACTTTGAAATTCTGATCTGCGCAAGCGGGCCTCAGTTTCGTAGCATGTGGCTACGCCGTAGAACGCAAATGTCTCTTAAAATCCCGGATGAACATAGGCTATAGAATCTATATAGAAACAAATAAAATTGAGGCTTGAGGTTGGGGATTTTAAGGACTGGGAACGCAAGTCGCAACACCAGAGGAGTTACAAGTGTAACTCATCTGGTGTTGCGAGAGTCCATGGGCGGCGGTAATCGCTTACCATCACGCGATCCGTCTGCTCGTTTCCTGGTTCATTTCATTAAAAATGTTTGTCATTAGAATTGTAACGATCCCGTCCGCTCGGCGCTTTAAGTCGAATCTAAAACGTTACATGAATGCTCATCAGTCAAGGAGGTAGTATTGTAATGTAACAATGTAAACAGCCTCCGCGGTCTAGTGGTTAGAGCATTGGCTCTCGACTCGGAGGTCGTGGGTTCGATTCCCGCATTGGAACAACAAAAAATGTTGTCTCCAAATTTGGTTAGGACAATGCAGGCTGATCACCTAATTGTCTGACAAGAAAGATGATCCGGATGCGTCGGATGGGCATGTAAGAAGTTCATCTCTCGTCAGTCATGTCGGTTATCCGTCCCACTGGATTACGAGAGTAAAGGAATAGAGAGTGCTATTGTGTAGTGCGCACACACTTGAGCACTATAAAATTACTCCTGCGTAACTGGCCTGGTTTCAATGAAACCGGCCACCGTCACCGAGGTCGGTGGGGAGTTATTATTATTGAAATGTAATTCTTAAAGAAAGAATGTAATGCTCAAAGTCGAATCTACAACGTTACATTACACGCGAATGCTCCAGGTGAGGGAGCACCTTAACGAACATTTTTCCCTGTGAATTAGCCTGGAAGAACGGATCGAAACTATTTTGGACCGACATAATGAAGAATAATTGGCATTTATGAAAAGAAACGTTTCTACTCGGAACTGTCAAAGGTAGACAAGAAATGGATGTCGTACGAGGTCGACGGTCGTGCTTGATCGTCGATGAAAGAAAATAAATGTCTTCTTTTGACGACGTTTCTTAGAACTTGGTGCTTTACAATAAGAACTATTTTGCTATGAATGAACGGAATTCTATATTGTAATTTTGTCTATTTTTCTGTAGAATATACTCATTTCTACAGTGGTAATGCTAAGCCAGCAAGTGTGTCTGTTTCGCATTTACGCCTAAAACTAAACTGATTTTAATGGCATATTGTACAAATGTCATGGGATACTCATCCCAACTTAACCTGTCCGGTAATTGTGGTATAGTATACGGGTATGCGACCCCGGCTTCCCTAGCTATTACTGTCCTATCCCTTGCCCTCCTGGGCGGTAATATCCTATATTTCCTATTTCCCACTCTAACTTACCAATCTTCCTTTCCACACTACCTATCCTTCCCTTTCCCTATTCCTACCCTCTCCACCAATCCGTGGGAGCGCAATAGATAATCATAAAAATAATTTAATTATCCAAAATGGCGGCAATGTGGTTCGCCGCCCATCTGTCTCGTTTCTCGCGGAGGCGAAAAGCGAACCACGGAGAGCCGCTTCGCTACGTTGAATGTAAGAGGAGGAATGGATGATAAGAATGAAAGTGAACGAAGCGAAACAAGTATGTAAGGATCGTAGCAAGTGAAAAGAAGTGGTCTCTGCCTACCCCTACGGGAAAAAGGCGTGATTATATGTATGTATGTTGTACAAAGGTGGACTATACCTTGGGGAAGGACATAGGCTACTTTTAATTGCGACAAAATGTACGGTTCTCCTGCGATTAACAAGTTTCAGCGCTAACGTAGCCGCGCGAAAGCAATTAAAGAAAAGTACAAAATATTATAATGTCAAACTGGGGATGGTTTAAAATCTTTGTTTAAAATACTTTAACCAGTTTACTAAGTATGTTTATATTTCAACAACATATTAATATTAATATCGACACCTGTCACATACACTGTTTTCGACAATGTCGATAATGTTTGATAATATAATATGTCAGTTACGCTAATCTGCTTGATTAATATTTTATAGCATTAACACACGCACGGATTTGGTCCGGAGCAGACCACGGATTTGGTTGTCAAGTTAGGGGTTTCTCCCTAAAATTAGTGAAGAAAATCATCTAGATCTATCAATCTATATAATTTCTTAGGGTTATTTTCTGAGGTTTGTATTTTCTGTTTTTACTTAAATAAAATCTGAAGTATAAAAGAATACTACATGAACAGATCAGGATAATGCCTTTATACTATTTTAAATAAATAAGCATGTTTTAAAATATATCTGATTAATTTAATTTTAATCGTATAATAATTTGTTTTTAAATGATAACTTTGGTTTAATTTGAATTTTATGAATTATTGTAAATGTTTTCTCATGTAAAGTGAATTATTATGAGTTCTTATCTACACTTCTACACTAATATTATAAAGAGGAAAACTTTGTTTGTATGTTTGTTTATTTGTTTGTAATGAATAGGCTCAAAAAGTACTGGACCGATTTCAAAAATTCTTTCACCATTCGAAAGCTACATTATCCACATGAAAAAAATAGGGTTCCGTAAGATATTTGGGTTTTTCTGACATAAGGTGTAAAAAATCAACCAGAAAAGTTATTTATTTTGCGTACGCTGCATAAACTATAAAAGATAGAACCATATAATGTTCTAATTAATTGTAGATCTTATATTTATCTACAAAAAAGTCCGCGACACACTATACCTATCTATGTCGAGTGAGGCACAGCAACCATTTTTTTATTTAGAAATCTTGATTTTTTTTGGACTACATTTAAACGCGTTTATTTTACTCATGCTATTAATCATTATCAAAATAAATTATTTCATCACTAAGTACAGTTTATATAGATAATATTCGGTCCTTGAATGATTAAAATTGGACGTCTGGTTTTGAAGTTATGGCGAAATTAAAATATTACGATTTCTGCTGCACGGCCCGTTGCGAAGTGGGCGCGCGGCATTCTGTAGTATTAGTATTGTACCCGTGCGAAGCCGGGGCGGGTCGCTATGAGAAATAAATGTGTTAAATCAAAGAATTGAATATTTGCACGTCGAGATAAATGCGACAGAATATGTGTGATATATAATCAATACTGTACCACCTTACTGTACCATATTTTTGCAAATAAAGATTTCTATTCTATTATATTCTATTCAGAATAATGCCACAGAACATTTTTTATTAATTATTAGTATAACAGTTTATTTACTGGTTTGCTCGAGACCAAATCGGTACGTGTGTAAGCAACATAATATTTACGCGGTATTCAGTATTGAAGCGTTTAAATTATTTTAATTGACAGGTGCTTTTTTTAATTAAACCCGTATGGCTCCATTATGAAATATTTTTAAACGTCCTGACAAAATATCATGCTGACAAATAAAATAAATAAAACGAGTAAAAAAACCGACTGCAAAAAATGACAGATACCTGAGCAACGCATTAAAAAGACCGAAACAAGATTGAGAAAACAGACTACACTATGAGCTGAAACCGTACTAACCCATAAGTCTTGTGAAATAATTGACGTTATGTTTGGTAGCAGGCGGGGCACATATTTTTGTACTATATATTTATAATTTGCAAATTATAAATTTTATTATAAATTTTCGAAACAATTTATAGACAGAACTATCACATAAATGAATAGTACTGTTAAATATGAGTAACTTCTCAGAAGAAATAGTATATGAAAAGTCAATATTTTCAAAGGTACAGTTGCATGCAAAATTTCGCAAGTCTAGTAAAAACGCTCCATACTAAAGTCGTTCCTAGCTGTGACGTCACGCCTAGGTTAAAGTGTACCTATGAAATATATACGGCCGCAGGAACATAATATTTGTAAATATCTCCGATATTTGTACGTTTAGATCCATACTTAGTTTAATTTAATGGTTTTGTATAATAGGTTGGGGAAAAAGTCTTTTCGCATTATAGTATGTATGAACTTGTCATAAAATATCTTGGGCTATACCAATTGTATCTGGCTGATTTTGGTATCATTAAAAAGTTTTAATTTTACAGAAGATAATTCCAAATTCAAATTAGGTAAATTTGAGATTTTCATTTGTTTTTCTTATTGTTAAAATGAGTGATTCTTATGAAGAATTTCGATACATTTTAAAATTTTATTACAAAAAAGGTAAAAATGCAACACAAGCCGCGAAAAAAATTTGTGATGTTTATGGACCTAATGCAGTATCTGTGAGAGTAGCGCAAATTTGGTTTAAGCGTTTTCAATCCGGAAATTTTGATATCAAAGATGCACGTCGCTCTGGTCGCCCTGTTACGGACAAAACTGTTGCCATTTTTGAAAAAGTGGAGCAAGATCGGCATATTAGTAGTTACGATGTAGCTGAAGAACTGGGGATTGACCACAAAACGGTTTTGGCGCATTTGAAAAAAGCTGGGTACACAAAAAAGCTCGATATTTGGGTGCCTCATGAGCTCACTGAAAGAAACCTAATGAACCGTGTACTCATTTGTGATTCTTTATTACGACGTAATGAAACCGAACCATTTTTGAAGAAGCTGATAACTGGTGATGAAAAGTGGATCACGTACGACAAGAACGTGCGAAAAAGATCGTGGTCAAAGGCCGGTCAGGCTTCACAGACTGTGGCGAAACCCGGGTTAACTCGCAACAAGGTGATGCTGTGTGTGTGGTGGGATTGGAAGGGCATTATTCATTATGAGCTGTTACCGCCAGGCAGGACCATCAATTCTGAACTGTACTGCGAACAACTGATGAGATTAAAGCAAGAAGTTGAGAGAATGCGGCCGGAATTAATCAACAGAAGGGGTGTGGTTTTTCACCATGATAACGCTAGACCTCACACATCTTTAGCCACTCAGAAAAAATTACGGGAGTTTGGCTGGGAGGTGTTAATGCATCCGCCGTATAGTCCTGACCTTGCACCTTCAGATTTCCACCTGTTTCGGTCGCTGCAGAATTCCTTAGGCTGTGTCAGGTTGACATCACAAGAGGACTGCCAAAACCACTTGTCGCAGTTTTTTCATCAGAAGCCCCAAAAATTTTATAGCAATGGGATCATGTACCTACCAACAAGATGGCAAAAAGTTATCGAACAAAATGGCACCTATATACTTTTGAATTTTTATATAAAATGCGAAGAAACTTTTTCCCCAACCTAATATGTTGTAAGTAAACTAATGATGTAGGTTTTGTTAACTAACTTTTTTTAAATATTATTTAATTACTAAAATACACATAAAATATATTTTTTTACATTTACCAGCTAGTAATGCCTCAATATATCTGAATATAGATATTAATGAAACTAAATATTTGAGATGTAGTCATCGTCCCTATAGTAAAGTAAAGTAGACTTTCATCATTTTACTTTCATTGTAGCTACTTTTTATCATAAACTAATTTTGTGAAGTTTGGACCAATCAAAACGCGTTTGACGCTGGTTTAACGTTTACGAGAATACCGGTTTGGCAGTTTTAGCGTATCGGGACTTTATTTTAATTGTATTATTGCAGGTTTTCTCTAGTAGAATTGATCTCCTGGTTTATGACAAGTCATATAAACAAAAATTACTGTAGAGCTCTAAAGTCTATACTAGCTGTTGCCCGCGGCTCCTCCCGCGTAAATACAGTATCCCCCGGGAACACTGTGTATTTTCGAGATAAAAAGTAGCCTATGTTTTAATCCAGAGCCTAAACTACTAAGATAACAAAATTAATCAAAATCAGTTCAGTAGTTTTTCCCTGAAAGAGTAACAAGCATCCATCCATCCATCAATACGGATCATCCATACATCCTCACAAACTTTCACATTTATAATATTAGTAAAATTGTATTTATGTGAATTTAAAGATTCACATGTCCACTTGGTGTTTTTTTCATACTTTTTGATTAAAATAATAATTATTGGTTATAATTAGGCAAGTCAGACTGTGAATATACTCCTATGTGATATGGTGAAAGAATGCGTCATCACGCTATTTCAAGATGTAGCCTATCCTTGGTCAGTTGCGAATTCTTGCTCAGTTACATTGCTTAGTAAGTAATAAGTTAGTCATAAATTAACCTGACTTATCTCACGTATTAAAGACTATGACTTTGACTTAATATTAAACTGTAGTAGATACTGAAAACTTAATGAGAGTGCTTGATATTTTTTCTTAGGAAGAAGACCCAACGCACACAAAGCTCATCTGGTGGCGTAAGTTGTATCAAAAACGGTCAAAAGGAAGAAGACCCAACGCACACAAAGCTCATCTGGTGGCGTAAGTTGTATCAAAAACGGTCAAAAGGAATGTTCGTTTCTTTTCCTGTCACCAGGCGGCGCTCGGTAGCTCGACGGTCCTTGTCGTGTCAAAAAGCTGTCAGATGTCACCAATTTAAAACCCTCATTAAAGATTGGCTCGTTTTGTGAAACCACATTTTAGATTGAATATTGAAATCGAGAGGGTAGGTAAATACAAAGCCAATTAAAATTAATTCATTTGTAAGTTGTAACTTTCATTGTAAATTAACTAGTTTTGCTAGCTATTAAAGATAAAAGCCAAATTCGAGGGTTTAAATGAAAATCCACTCGAATTATAATGTTGATGATATTTACCAATCCACTTAAGAATAAGTACCTAGGCAACCGAGCTTTGCTTGATGTTCTGATAAATAAATAAAAAAAACCGGCCAAATGCGAATCGAACTCGCGCACCGTTCCGGGGTTCCGTACAAACCTGTAGGTATGTACGTAAAAGTTCACCCATCACAACAATCGAGTCATAGTAGTTAGTTTAAAATTATTATTTGATGTAACTAAAAATTTACAGTTTACGCAATTTTTCCTTTAACTGTGCTATAAGACGTTGCTTCGTACCAAATTTCAAGATTCTGAGTTCACGGGTTGTTCACCCTGTAGGATTTGGTTCCCTTGCGAGTGTCGAAAATTTGCGGCATAAATGGATGTATCTTTTGATTGCGTTGGCTTAGAAGTTTGATTTTTTCACAGCTCCAAGGGACAGTAGACCTTAGTATTTGATACAAATTCCAGCTTGATTCCAGCTTTTTCTCAGGAACACGTAGAGGTCTACGCGTTCCTGAGAAAAAGGGTCTTGACAGACAGACAGACGAACGGACGGACAACAAAGTGATCCTATAAAGGTAACCTATAAAGGTTCTGTTTTTTTCCTTTGGAAGTACGGAATCACAAAAATATTTATCTCCGGGATTCGAACCCACCATTTTCCGAATTTTCAAACGAAACAAAAATTATAGGTACATAATATTATGTGCATACCAAACTGCCAATCGGACATAATTAAATCGAAATTATTGATATATTGTTGGATGACGAAAGAAAAAACATACCTATAAGTATTGCGAAGTTTCCCAGGGACCTAGCTAGATTGATTTTTCTCCAACCAAAACTCCCTGCATACTAAATTTCATGGTTAGGGGCCATCCACAAATTACGTCACACGAATTTTATGATTTTTGACCCTCTCTCCCGTCCTTGTCACAGATGGTCACATTATTTTGTGTAAACTCGTTTAAAGTAGGTATAAGACGAATATAAAAGAAACCATTTTAAAGACATAGAAAAGCCCACAGCTGTCAGCTGCCAGCACAGCCATAAGCTGATGATGATGGTGGACGAACTTGGTAAATCTTTCATGAACTTTGTCACAAGTTCTGATCTCAGAAGTTGCGTAAAACATTCGAGACCCTTATAAAACATTAAAATCGAAAGGCAACAACTGCGTTGAATATAAGTCGTATATTGTACACAATTGTACTATCAGGGAATCTTATTTCTCAGCAGGTTTATAATAATAATAATATATATCTATAAAAATAATATATATATAAAGACTTGAGACGCACAAGATCGAATGTCGAGATGTACCCCAAGCAAGAACGTGTACGTAAACGAGAATTTTGAGGACTTTTGTATGAAAATTTTGTTACTTTTACATCCGCTAGTGGCGCTTTCATGGTCTTCATACAATATTTCTCACTTACATACACGTAACGATACCGCAAAATGTTTCTGCTTGGGATACTGATCTCGACATTCGACCTTATGCCTCTCAGGTCGATCAACCCAGTCAATCCGGCCCCGTGCTAAGTACTCGAAAAACTTGTGTTACGGGAGCCAAAGTATATATTTTAATACTTTCATTTTACACATATATTTAAGATTTTTATTATATTATACACATATTTAGTACACAAATCTATGATACAGAAAAACGTTTTGTTCCTTCGGTGGGATTCGAACCCGCGATCCCCGGCTTGAGGGTTGATTACCAACTCGCTCAACCATTGAGCCATAGAGGTTATTAAAGGTTAATTTTTGTCCTTATTTGTTCGTATTATGTTACGAGTATTAATATGATAATGTGTATAATTATCTAATTAATATGACGTCATTATAATACAAAAACCTAACCAAGAGCATGTTCAGACATAATATCTAAGGAGGGTTCCGTAACTATAAACGCGTGATAAGTTTTTTAAATTACTTCAAAAGTTACTGTCCAATTTGGTTCAAAATAATTTTCCTAAAGAATTTTTAGCATGATCTATCAGCATAGAAAATTGAAAGTTTCTAAGTTTTATAGTTTAGAAATGCTAACTTATAAATCAATTTGGAGGCCGATTACTCGAAAATGGTTGACTTTACAAAAAGTTTTGTATGAAACCTTGCCTTTATTTTAAAAGACCCGATTTTTTTATTTCCATCCCATCGACGGGGTAGAAATATAAAAAAAATTCATCCTCACTTCACAGGTATGGAGAGCCACCCCTAGAATATAAAATTATTATTATTTTATGATGCCAAATTCGAGATCTATACACAATCTGTGACTGTTCCAAATTTCATCTATTTATATTCATAATTACCGACGCTAGAAGCGCACACAGACAGACAGACAGACAGACGGACGGACATACAGAGCGAAATTATAAGGGCTCCCCAAGTATTACGGAAAAAATTAATACAAATGTACCTGCCTATGAATTAGATCCCCTAAAAAAAGGTACTTAGGTGTTTCTCAATAACGAGTATTGATGATTGAAATATTTTTTATTCGATTTCCCACATTACATTTTTAAAGTGTGCTCATTTTATGCACGTTACATAAAATCGCATAGCGATTCATGCCATTATACACAAGTGTGGTTTACTTTCGTTGTTATTACTGTAATTAACGCGCTTATATAGTGCGATTCAAATGAGAATAGGATCGAGTCGGCGCCATATTGTTTCGAATTTAGACTGTTATGTTAAATTTATGTTTAGATAATTGATTACTATTTAACGTTTTAATTTAAATTCGATGCAAGACTATTAATATTTATATGTACATAAGTTTTTCTGAAAATCGCACTTTACAAGTGATATTTGACAGAAAAAGGTCATTGACGTTCCTATTCTCATTTGAAACGCGTTATATCGGTTATAAGCGCGGTTACAACTTTCAATTATTACTGTATGTAGAATTATCGCCAAAGTGTCGCCTTACTTGATATTGTATCTTTGCTACAATTCAAAATTACAAAAATTACAATTCAAATTACAAAAAATAATAATATGTACAATAATCGTCGGCGAGTCGCATCGCAGACTCCTAATTAAATTGAAAACCTATTAAAGTATAAATCCGCTTTTCTTCTGATATCTCTGATTTTTTGTCCTTAAGCCCACACAAGGGACGTCCCAGGGCCCACACACAAGGGACGTCCCAGGGCCCACACACAAGGGATGTCGCAGGGCCCACACACAAGGGATGTCGCAGGGCCCACACCGAAGGGCCGTCCCTCACATTACAGCGTGTAAGGATTTACGTTTGGTTTACCTAATCTGCTTTATGTAGTTCAGTTTGTGAACATTATTATCTATTCTTCTAAACGAATATTATTAAGTAGATGTAATTGATAATTTGTTTGCAATGAATAAGCTATACATAAGCTTGTATATTGTACGCTGCAAAAAATATTATATATTAGGTTGGGGAAAAAGTTTCTTCGCATTTTATATAAAAATTCAAAAGGTTTTTTTATAAAGTTTATTTACAAGTGACTAAAGTATATAGGTGCCATTTTGTTCGATAACTTTTTGCCATCTTGTTGGTAGGTACATGATCCCATTGCTATAAAATTTTTGGGGCTTCTGATGAAAAAACTGCGACAAGTGGTTTTGGCAGTCCTCTTGTGATGTCAACCTGATACTGCCTAAGGAATTCTGCAGCGACCGAAACAGGTGGAAATCTGAAGGTGCAAGGTCAGGACTATACGGCGGATGCATTAACACCTCCCAGCCAAACTCCCGTAATTTTTTCTGAGGGGCTAAAGATGTGTGAGGTCTAGCGTTATCATGGTGAAAAACCACACCCCTTCTGTTGATTAATTCCGGCCGCTTTCTCTCAACTTCTTGCTTTAATCTCATCAGTTGTTCGCAGTACAGTTCAGAATTGATGGTCCTGCCTGGCGGTAACAGCTCATTTTGAATAATGCCCTTCCAATCCCACCACACACACAGCATCACCTTGTTGTGCACAAATATCGAGCTTTTTTGTGTACCCAGCTTTTTTCAAATGCGCCAAAACCATTTTGTGGTCAATCCCCAGTTCTTCAGCTACATCGTAACTACTAATATGCCGATCTTGCTCCACTTTTTTAAAAATGGCAACAGTTTTGTCCGTAACAGGGCGACCAGAGCGACGTGCATCTTTGATATCAAAATTTCCGGATTGAAAACGCTTAAACCAAATTTGCGCTACTCTCACAGATACTGCATTAGGTCCATAAACATCACAAATTTTTTTCGCGGCTTGTGTTACATTTTTACCTTTTTTGTAATAAAATTTTAAAATGTATCGAAATTCTTCATAAGAATCACTCATTTTAACAATAAGAAAAACAAATGGAAATCCCAAATTTACCTAATTTGAATTTGGAATTGTCTTCTGTAAAATTAAAACTTTTTAATGATACCAAAATCAGCCAGATACAATTGGTATAGCCCAAGATATTTTATGACAAGTTCATACATACTATAATGCGAAAAGACTTTTTCCCCAACCTATTATTTTGCACGCCTCGGGTGTGTTCTACTCCCAAAGGCCGCGTTGTGACAAGTTTACAACATTTAAAATCTGTTGCAATACCCGAAATTAAATAATAAACTTATAGAAAAATGGATGTTTTTACAACTAGGAATTTCAAACATGACTGTAGACTGTTTTTTTACTTATTTAATTTAATTTAATTTATGTGATAGAAAATGAAATAATAAAAAAATATTGACGCTGTCCGTGGGTCTGTGCATCTGTTTGTTCCATCGATTAAGAAAAATATGGGCAATGAAATGAGTTGAATCTTTTTTAAACGTTTCCATTTATCTAAGGATGTGCCCTATTGCTTGGCGTTATTAAACTCTGACGCCCTTACTAATAATCGCTGTATAAGCTTTGAATAGTTATACAGTGTTTTGTCTCCTTCTATCGAATTAAAAATGCCACTTGTGTGACGGGAACAAAACACTGTATAACTATTCAAAGCTTATACAGCGTTTATTAGTAAGGTGGTGAATGGTTTAAAAGATATTAATCAACATTTTTGATAGAATATCAAGTTTTATTCGTTCCCCGTTCTGAGGCGTGCACCTTTTGGATTTGCCAAATTATTTTAAAATGTTAAGGTTAATTGAAAACAAAACACTTATTATTATATGAGTCCGATAAATTATAATGAGCTTCTAGAACGTTGCATAGTGCGTAAAGTACCGACATTTCAATGTCACTTTTATTAGGCATGTACATGAGCAAATATTATAATTACGAGTATAATAAATACATACATACATACATAATATAATCACGCCTCTTTCCCGAAGGGGTAGGCAGAGACCGCCACTTTCCCGTAGGGGTAGGCAGAGACCACTTCTTTCCACTTGCTACGAGCCTTACACACTTGTTTCGTTTAGTCCACTTTCATTCTTACCAGTTACCATCCATTATTCCTCTTACATTCAACGTAGCGAAGCGGCTCTCCATGGGCCACTTTTCGCCTCCGCGAGAACGAGACGTGATGGGTGGCGAACCACATCGCCGCCATTTTGGATGATTAAATTATTTTTACGATTATCCATTGCGTTCCCACGGATTGGCGGAGAGGATAGGAGTAGGGAAAGGGAAGGATAGGTGGCGTGGAAAGGAAGATTGGTAAGTTAGAGTGGGAAATAGGAAATATAGGATATTACCGCCCAGGAGGGGAAGGGAAAGGACAGTAAAGCTAGGGAAGCTATTACCACAGCCTATAGAACGTACAGTCGTCCAACGGACACGTCTAGACAGAGCAATCGTGTGGGGCGTGCGGGGTGAGAGAGGGGCGGTAGCGAGCCCAAGCTGCCATACACTCGCTTGGGACACGTCAGCCGGGGTTGACGCTTTTTAATTTGATTGTTTTAGTGGTTTGCGACAGTGTTTCGTTTGAGTTGTATGTAGGTACTTATTTACAATGGTTCATACTACATGTGCTGTGAGAGACTGCATGTCATCATCTCGTATTAATAAGAATTTCCGATATTTATAATAAATATCAAAATATTTTTGATATATATCCGATATTTTTGATATTTTCAAAATTACATACAAACTTCATACTCTGATATGTTTTTTTCGTAATAGTTGAAAATGTGTATGTCTGCAGGTCTAAAAAGGCCGTTTTGGCAATTCATATTCAATTCTTGTTATGAATTACTGTATCAAAGATGACAGCAACCGTAAAATGGCCACTTGAATTGCAATTCATAATATAATTTCGATACAATTCATATGCTGAAATGCATCTGGGGGCACGGCAGTGCACCCGCCAAGTCGAGCGCGAAGCAAACACTGCCGTACCATCCTTTACTGGAACCATTTCGCCGCATTTTCAGGCCCCTATTTGAGAACCTCTGGATAAGACCAGAACGCAGAAATTTTCGTCATCCAGTAAGCTATAATCACATACTTAAAATCCAAAATTTCAAGTCTGTAGGTCATTTAGTTCCGAAGTTAAGCGAAAGCAAAGTTTCGCATTTACGACACTCACTCACTCACTTATACACTCACTCATGATCATCAAAATAGAACTAGTACTTCCCATAAACTCAGAGAGCTGAAATTTGGTACAGAGTTAGGGTTTAATGGCCACATAAAGGGAAAACTATAAAAACTAGGATAATCGATCTGGGGGCACAGCAGTGCCCCCGCCAAGTCAAGCGCGAAGCAAACACTGCCGTACCATTATTTACGGGAACCATTTCGCCGCATTTTCAGGCCTCTATTTGAGAACCTCTGGATAAGACCAGAACGTCGATCTGGGGGCACGGCAGTGCCCTCGCCAAGTCGAGCGCGAAGCAAACACTGACGTACCATTATTTACTGGAACCATTTCGCCGCATTTTCAGGCCCCTATTTGAGAACCTCTGGATAAGACTAGAACGCAGAAATTTTCGTCATCCAGTAAAGTATAATCACATACTTAAAATCCAAAATTTTAAGTCTGTAGGTCATTTCGTTCCGAAGTTAAACGAAAGCAAAGTTTCGCATTTATGACACTCACCCAGTCACTCACTCATGATCATCAGAATAGAACTAGTACTTCCCATAAACTCAGAGAGCTGAAATTTGGTACAGAGGTAGGGTTTAATGGCCACATAAAGGAAAAACTATAAAAACTAGGATAATCGAAGATCTGGAGTACCTGATGACCCTTATTAGAAAACACAAGAGCCCAACCAAACTATTAGAGATCGACATACTGCCTTTACAAAAAATATTCAACTTGGTGGGCCACTTCATTTGATGTCAAAAATCGAAGGTCTGAAGTATCTGATTAAGAACCCTCAGCTGGTCTCAGCTGATTGGAGATATGGCAATGCCCCCTTCTACTATTGGTACATAAAAAAATCGACTGTCATTGCAAAAATCCAGTGAAGTGGGACTCATCTTCTAATTTAATCTAGCCGGTAGCGTCCCACTGCTGGGCGAATGCCTCCCCTTCTGCTTTTAATACGCATAAAAATAAAATTAAAGGAAAACTCTGGATAAGACTAGACTGGCTTTTATACTTATACTTACAAGTTTACAAGAAGAAATAGTCGAACAATTAACTTTATTCTACTCGAACATTACACAAATTAAATAAACAAATTACACTAAAATCTAGTAAAATAAATCAATATTCCTACGTTTCTACAAAAAGAAGTGAAATCCCACCAAAAACATTCTGTAAAAAACTAGCCAAGTCTCGATGGAGCTGCTTGTTTATCTCTAAAAAGTAATGAAATCTAGACTAAGTCGTGCCAAGTCTAAGGATCCTTACTGCGATTTATTTATTATTATAGTTAATGTTGTGTGACTTGGCCGTTGAAGAGTACACAAGGGTACAAAAGGGGCTCCATAACACCATTGCTCCAATACATGTGTTATACAATCAACAACAGCCTAAAATAAGACACTAGCGTCCAATTACCAATACCAGTATGGGCTATTATCTCGCTTAACAAACATAGGTAGTTACAACTTACAACAGAATCTGATATAACATTACGTGTAAACAAAATTGACTTCTAACGTATAAAGAATTTTCAAGGGCCAAGTCACACAACATTAACTATAATAATAAATAAATCGCAGTAAGGATCCTTAGACTTGGCACGACTTAGTCTAGATTTCATTACTTTTTAGAGATAAACAAGCAGCTCCATCGAGACTTGGCTAGTTTTTTACAGAATGTTTTTGGTGGGATTCTTTTGACAGCTTTACAAGCAGAATTGCTTTAGTGTCAAATAGCAATATTGCAATGATATTGCGCAAGTGGCCTTTTTAGACCCGCTGATAATTTGAAGATAGGGAAGTAAAATTAAACTCATTTATTTATTATTGATATTCAAAGTTTTCAAATAAATTAAAAATCAACGATAGATACTTTTGAGTATCAATTGAAGTCTTAAATCCATAAAATGACTTTTGTTTATAACCAGAAGAAAAAAAAGTATATTAATTTTATCAGTCGAATTAATTTGACACATGGTATAAATGGTATAACAATAGTATAATAACAAACAAGGAATTTTCTTCCGAAAACAGGGGGTCACGTGGGTGTCATAAGCCTAAGTTACAAGCCGCGTCGACGGCTATGATTAGTTAATGTCGTGTCAAATAGCAAGTTTTTGATGACCTAGGCTTGTGAAACTCTCGGAAAATACGACCTGTGTATTTAGACTATGACTTGATGTAAGATTTTTTACATTTAAAACATTATTTTACATTTTTAAATATAAATATCAATTTTGATATATATCAAGCATAAATATCAATTGATATAATATATCATGATATATATCCGATATACAGAATGTCCCAGAAGTCGACGTCGTCCCTTCGAAGGCTGATAGACCAGCTCCTGACTCACCAGAATATCGTAATATGACCTTAGTAAAAAATCTTTAGTTTTCGAGATATTGGCACTTTTAATAATTTCTTAAAAATTACACCTCATGTCAGTTTTTAGACTGCCGCAACTACAATTTCCCGTATTGTGGGATACAAATTGGTATTGCGGAATCCTGACCAGTTCTGCTATTGACCACGGTTATAAACAAAGCTAATAGAGTTTGAACTTTGTAGAAAAAAGAAAACTTTTCCCTAATCGTGATTTCAAAAACTCTTTCTCCTAACTTTCACTATCCATACTGAACAAAAAATATACTACACTAACCTGGGTTGTTTCTTTAAAAAGTTGCTCATTTTATGTAGTTTTCGAAATAGTAAAATAGTTGCTATTAAGCTACGTCAAAAATTTTTTTTGCTATTTTAAGTGCACGGAGAACACATTTTGAATGTTTTTCTTTAGTTAGAATTTCGAACAAAAACACTCGTTACATTGAAATCACCCAGATATTTACTTAAAAATTGTACGTTGAAGTGTAAGATGCTTACTAAACTTAGAAACTAAACAGAATACAAGGATTTTTTTTAAACTGAAAGGAGAAATGCAAGGAAGGAGAACACATTAATAATATTATTTAACGAGTTAGACTCATTAGAGTGAGAGAATAGGTGACGACACGCACGTCTTTTGTTTGTTCTATACATGAGTTTGTTTATTAGTTACAAGTACGTTACCCTATTGATGTGCATCGTTTTGTTGTTTTATTACTTTTAACGGATTTTGTATTGTAATCTGGACTTGAGTACCTTAACCTTTCGCGATACAGATTAGCTGCAGCAGCACCGTTGCCTCTGTATTCCCCGTAAATGTAATGCATGTTAGCATACTGATGTATAGTATAGCCATAATGACTGGTAGTAAGACGCGTATCACAGAAACATAAAAGTCTAGAAGAGAGCCATGTTAGTTCTTTACTGTCTCCAAGCACACTTAAGTCCGAGTCACTAGGCAAAAGAAGTCCAAATTACAATGCAAAATCCGTTAAAAGTAAGAAAACAACAAAACGATGCACATCAATAGCGTAACGTACTTGTAACTAATAAACAAACTCATGTATAGAACAAATTAAAGACGTGCGTGGCGTCACCTATTCTCTCACATGAGTCTAACTCGTTAAATGATATTATTAATGTGTTCTCCTTCTTTGCATTTCTCCTTTCAGTTTAAAAAAAAATCCTTGTATTCTGTTTAGTTTCTAAGTTTAGTAAGCATCTTACACTTCAACGTACAATTTTTAAGTAAACATCTGGGTGATTTCAATGTAACGAGTGTTTTTGTTCGAAATTCTAACTAAAGAAAAACATTCAAAATGTGTTCTCTGTGCACTTAAAATAGCAAAAAAAATTTTTGACGTAGCTTAATAGCAACTATTTTACTATTTCAAAAACTACATAAAATGCGCAACTTTTTAAAGTATCAATCCAGGTTAGTGTGGTATATTTTTTGTTCAGTATGGATAGTGAAAGTTAGGAGAAAAAGTTTTTGAAATCACGATTAGGAAAAAGTTTTCTTTTTTTCTACAAAGTTCAAACTCTATTAGCTTTGTTTATAACCGTGGTCAATAGCAGAACTGGTCAGGATTCCGCAATACCAATTTGTATCCCACAATACGGGAAATTGTAGTTGCGGCAGTCTAAAAACTGACATGAGGTGTAATTTTTAAGAAATTATTAAAAGTGCCAATATCTCGAAAACTAAAGATTTTTTACTAAGGTCATATTACGATATTCTGGAGAGTCATGAGCTGGTCTATCAGCCTTCGAAGGGACGACGTCGATTTCTGGGACACCTGTATATCAATTGATATATATCATGCGAACCCTGAGCTTTTGTATACGCATTTGTATTTTTTATAATAAAACTCTTCATTAATACTTCTATATATATTTTTTTGTTTTATTCCTAGTACTCTACATACACATACTACGAATACACAAAATGTAGAACAGATTATAATAAAACATATTATTGTGACAACCCTGCAGCAATGACGAATACCTACACAAAAGCGGCATTTCGCGCGACTTCAAACGCGTTGGCCCACTGTATCTTTTTATTACACTGTGCTATTACTGTCCTTTCCCTATAATATAATATAATAAATGCACCTTTACAAATTGAGTTGGTCTTGTCTATTTTTCTCATCGCTAAGTTAAGTTTTTACTTTAAAGTTAGTTGTTTTAAATGACGGGAAGCAGGTACCATAGCAGCATTCAGGGCGGGATCAGGGGTCAGGAACTACAAAAAAATTCCTTTCCCACAGGTCTCTCAAGCATCAGTGAGTGTTGACGAGCTCAAATACACTACTACTAGAGAGAATTACGTTTTACTTCAGTCGTGTGGTCTAAAATCTAAAGCACACTCGTTTTCTTTTAGTTATTACAAAATTTAATGTAAAAGTTTCTAATGGCCTAGCGAAGTTATCATCATCATCATTAAATTAATCTGTTGCCGACTAAAATCCTACTACAATTATTATTATAATATTATTAAAGTATGTGAGGATGGATGGTTGGATATTTGTTACTCTTTAGGTACGCAAAAACTGCTGAACGGATTTTGATGAAATTTGGTATGGTAGTAGTCTAAGCTCCGGATTAACACAGGTTATTTTTTTATGTTAACATTATTTATGCGCGCGAAACTGCGGGCGAAAGCTAGTATTATTTATATTCCTGCAGAATTTAATACTATGTGAGTAGCGTTAAGTAGGTAGTTATGAAACCCATTTGGGTTTTATTATTACATAGTCACTTATATGCCTTATATGGCTTATTGTAACAGAGGTGATTGACCACAGTGACGTCATAATAATAGCAGACTCAGCCTAAAACGCTATCACGTTTTCCGATACCACGTGCTCGGTGCGTCTCACTCACAGCCCGTCTCGATCAGTAAGGAGTTACGACAGTCTAGGATTATATTGATCACTAGATGTTGCCCGTGACTTCGTGAGTGCAAGAGGGAATCTCATAGGAACCGTACACTATTCCGCGATAAAAAGTAGCCTATGCCTTTCCTCACGGTCTACACTATATATATGCAAAATTTCATCAAAATCGGTCCAATAGTTTAGGAGCCTATTCGATGCAAACAAAGAAACAAACTTTTCCTCTTGTGGGAATGTGTTGTGGTAAGCCCCAAAGGGAGATCTCCGACCGAGCGAGATGGTATGCTCGGTCAGGCCGAAGCCCACTTGTAATCATTTCAGCTGTCGTATATGTTACTGTAAAAGCTCGAACTACGGTAAATCCTAAGATTTTCCAGTAAAACCTAAGATTTACCAATTCTTAATGGTAAATGTCCAAAAAGGTTTGCGATTCGAACTTTTACCACCATTCACTTGGTAAAATCTTAGGATTTACATTAAAGGCACGGTAAATGTCGAAAAAAATCATATCATAACGTTAAGAAGAAGGAAGCTGATCATTACAGGCGTTTATAGCACTATTATATTTTGACTATAGGCGGTGAAGTAAAGCTAATTTCGCCGATGAAGGAAGATAATGGAGAAATCAAGTATTACGATTTATTTAACATTCTCGAAGAAACGCATGTTGCTGTTAGACACGGTGGAAGAACGAGGATGCTCAAATAATGTAACCGCAAGTATAAAAACAGTTAGGCTATCATGACATAATATTTGAAGCTATGTCAAGGTAGGACCCTTACAAATCGCCAATTTCATATTATATAATGACCTAATAACAAGTTTTTTTTACTAACTACAACTAATTGTCATTTTTTTACTTTGTTTATTAAAAACCTAATAATAAGAAGAATGTCTATTAAATTCAATTAGACTAGCTTATGTACCTAAGCGTTATGTTTATATTTCGTTGTTAAATGCCATATAGAAAAATACTGATTCAGTTAGATTCGCCAACGTAAGAGTTATGTTTCTGAGAAGATAATTTTACCTGTGTTATTTTTTACTAATTAGGAAGTATTTCAAAGATTTTAAAATTACTAGTACAAATTTATTAATACAATAAAATAATATCCGAAATGAAAAAAAATAACAAACGTATTTGGTTAGGATTAGTTATTTAATTACTATGGTTTGATACCTATATAATAATATGTACCTAAGGTTTTGGGTTTTGACTAATAGTTAATTGAAATAAATGATTAAGAATTTATTGTTCTATTCCTAAAACCAACATCTACCAGCTGACAGCGGTAAAACCTAGCATATACTGAATTCGAATGTTAAAAGCCCGAAAGAATCGTCCCATTTTCAGAAATACTTACATTTACCAACTCATGTCGGCAAATCCTAAGACTTACTCTTAAATCTTAAGATTTACTGTAGTTCGAGCTTTTACAGTAACATATATACTTTCCGAGCTCAGAAACTTCAATAGCGCGATTCAGGACTGTGTGCTGATTGGTCCGCCACACTCTTTATTATATTAATAATACTCGTATTACGAGTAGTATAATAGATATAGATTATAAATTTTACAAATAAATATCTATAAACATAACTTAGGAGATAACTAACAAACTGTATAATGCACGCTACACACGTTACGATAAAACGTCACTCCAATTTTTTTAATATTATCTTACATGATTTCTGATGAATCATTATTATTACTTTCATTGAAATTGAATATTATGATATTTTTTATTGATATTTATTCATTTCCATACAAATCTCTTTTTGTGTGGAAATATTTACTATACCTATTTGTTTTGTTTCGAAATTCGAAACAACTTATTAATAATAATAAGTAATTGACTTAGTTGTTAATTACACAAGTCCTATGAAGACTCTGACACCTAAACTAGGCTATAAAGCCCGTATCTCAGGAGTCAGTGGCTTCTCCCAATATTTGTAATAAACTGTGTCAACAGAGCCTAATAAAAAATGTACAGTGCTTTTTTACTATATATGGATTTTTATAATTAGATATTATATCTAATTATTTCACACATTATATATATATATATATATATATATATATATATATATATATATATATATATATATATATATATATATATATATATATATATATATATATATATATATATATATATGTTATAATAAATATAGGTAGATACACACATATAATACTATAATACATAAATATACATATATAATAGTATATATATTATACACATAATTAATAATTCATAGTTCCTAAATAGTTATTGTGACTTATTGTTGTAACGATAGATACTTTTGAGTATCAATTGAAGTCTTAAATCCATAAAATGACTTTTGTTTATAACCAGAAGAAAAAAAAGTATATTAATTTTATCAGTCGAATTAATTTGACACATGGTATAAATGGTATAACAATAGTATAATAACAAACAAGGAATTTTCTTCCGAAAACAGGGGGTCACGTGGGTGTCATAAGCCTAAGTTACAAGCCGCGTCGACGGCTATGATTAGTTAATGTCGTGTCAAATAGCAAGTTTTTGATGACCTAGGCTTGTGAAACTCTCGGAAAATACGACCTGTGTATTTAGACTATGACTTGATGTAAGATTTTTTACATTTAAAACATTATTTTACATTTTTAAATATAAATATCAATTTTGATATATATCAAGCATAAATATCAATTGATATAATATATCATGATATATATCCGATATACAGGATGTCCCAGAAGTCGACGTCGTCCCTTCGAAGGCTGATAGACCAGCTCCTGACTCACCAGAATATCGTAATATGACCTTAGTAAAAAATCTTTAGTTTTCGAGATATTGGCACTTTTAATAATTTCTTAAAAATTACACCTCATGTCAGTTTTTAGACTGCCGCAACTACAATTTCCCGTATTGTGGGATACAAATTGGTATTGCGGAATCCTGACCAGTTCTGCTATTGACCACGGTTATAAACAAAGCTAATAGAGTTTGAACTTTGTAGAAAAAAGAAAACTTTTCCCTAATCGTGATTTCAAAAACTCTTTCTCCTAACTTTCACTATCCATACTGAACAAAAAATATACTACACTAACCTGGGTTGTTTCTTTAAAAAGTTGCTCATTTTATGTAGTTTTCGAAATAGTAAAATAGTTGCTATTAAGCTACGTCAAAAATTTTTTTTGCTATTTTAAGTGCACGGAGAACACTAACTAATAAACAAACTCATGTATAGAACAAATTAAAGACGTGCGTGGCGTCACCTATTCTCTCACATGAGTCTAACTCGTTAAATGATATTATTAATGTGTTCTCCTTCTTTGCATTTCTCCTTTCAGTTTAAAAAAAAATCCTTGTATTCTGTTTAGTTTCTAAGTTTAGTAAGCATCTTACACTTCAACGTACAATTTTTAAGTAAACATCTGGGTGATTTCAATGTAACGAGTGTTTTTGTTCGAAATTCTAACTAAAGAAAAACATTCAAAATGTGTTCTCTGTGCACTTAAAATAGCAAAAAAAATTTTTGACGTAGCTTAATAGCAACTATTTTACTATTTCAAAAACTACATAAAATGAGCAACTTTTTAAAGTATCAATCCAGGTTAGTGTGGTATATTTTTTGTTCAGTATGGATAGTGAAAGTTAGGAGAAAGAGTTTTTGAAATCACGATTAGGGAAAAGTTTTCTTTTTTTCTACAAAGTTCAAACTCTATTAGCTTTGTTTATAACCGTGGTCAATAGCAGAACTGGTCAGGATTCCGCAATACCAATTTGTATCCCACAATACGGGAAATTGTAGTTGCGGCAGTCTAAAAACTGACATGAGGTGTAATTTTTAAGAAATTATTAAAAGTGCCAATATCTCGAAAACTAAAGATTTTCTACTAAGGTCATATTACGATATTCTGGAGAGTCATGAGCTGGTCTATCAGCCTTCGAAGGGACGACGTCGACTTCTGGGACATCCTGTATATCAATTGATATATATCATGCGAACCCTGAGCTTTTGTATACGCATTTGTATTTTTTATAATAAAACTCTTCATTAATACTTCTATATATATTTTTTTGTTTTATTCCTAGTACTCTACATACACATACTACGAATACACAAAATGTAGAACAGATTATAATAAAACATATTATTGTGACAACCCTGCAGCAATGACGAATACCTACACAAAAGCGGCATTTCGCGCGACTTCAAACGCGTTGGCCCACTGTATCTTTTTATTACACTGTGCTATTACTGTCCTTTCCCTATAATATAATATAATAAATGCACCTTTACAAATTGAGTTGGTCTTGTCTATTTTTCTCATCGCTAAGTTAAGTTTTTACTTTAAAGTTAGTTGTTTTAAATGACGGGAAGCAGGTACCATAGCAGCATTCAGGGCGGGATCAGGGGTCAGGAACTACAAAAAATTTCCTTTCCCACAGGTCTCTCAAGCATCAGTGAGTGTTGACGAGCTCAAATACACTACTACTAGAGAGAATTACGTTTTACTTCAGTCGTGTGGTCTAAAATCTAAAGCACACTCGTTTTCTTTTAGTTATTACAAAATTTAATGTAAAAGTTTCTAATGGCCTAGCGAAGTTATCATCATCATCATTAAATTAATCTGTTGCCGACTAAAATCCTACTACAATTATTATTATAATATTATTAAAGTATGTGAGGATGGATGGTTGGATATTTGTTACTCTTTAGGTACGCAAAAACTGCTGAACGGATTTTGATGAAATTTGGTATGGTAGAAGTCTAAGCTCCGGATTAACACAGGTTATTTTTTTATGTTAACATTATTTATGCGGGCGAAACTGCGGGCGAAAGCTAGTATTATTTATATTCCTGCAGAATTTAATACTATGTGAGTAGCGTTAAGTAGGTAGTTATGAAACCCATTTGGGTTTTATTATTACATAGTCACTTATATGCCTTATATGGCTTATTGTAACAGAGGTGATTGACCACAGTGACGTCATAATAATAGCAGACTCAGCCTAAAACGCTATCACGTTTTCCGATACCACGTGCTCGGTGCGTCTCACTCACAGCCCGTCTCGATCAGTAAGGAGTTACGACAGTCTAGGATTATATTGATCACTAGATGTTGCCCGTGACTTCGTGAGTGCAAGAGGGAATCTCATAGGAACCGTACACTATTCCGCGATAAAAAGTAGCCTATGCCTTTCCTCACGGTCTACACTATATATATGCAAAATTTCATCAAAATCGGTCCAATAGTTTAGGAGCCTATTCGATGCAAACAAAGAAACAAACTTTTCCTCTTGTGGGAATGTGTTGTGGTAAGCCCCAAAGGGAGATCTCCGACCGAGCGAGATGGTATGCTCGGTCAGGCCGAAGCCCACTTGTAATCATTTCAGCTGTCGTATATGTTACTGTAAAAGCTCGAACTACGGTAAATCCTAAGATTTTCCAGTAAAACCTAAGATTTACCAATTCTTAATGGTAAATGTCCAAAAAGGTTTGCGATTCGAACTTTTACCACCATTCACTTGGTAAAATCTTAGGATTTACATTAAAGGCACGGTAAATGTCGAAAAAAATCATATCATAACGTTAAGAAGAAGGAAGCTGATCATTACAGGCGTTTATAGCACTATTATATTTTGACTATAGGCGGTGAAGTAAAGCTAATTTCGCCGATGAAGGAAGATAATGGAGAAATCAAGTATTACGATTTATTTAACATTCTCGAAGAAACGCATGTTGCTGTTAGACACGGTGGAAGAACGAGGATGCTCAAATAATGTAACCGCAAGTATAAAAACAGTTAGGCTATCATGACATAATATTTGAAGCTATGTCAAGGTAGGACCCTTACAAATCGCCAATTTCATATTATATAATGACCTAATAACAAGTTTTTTTTACTAACTACAACTAATTGTCATTTTTTTACTTTGTTTATTAAAAACCTAATAATAAGAAGAATGTCTATTAAATTCAATTAGACTAGCTTATGTACCTAAGCGTTATGTTTATATTTCGTTGTTAAATGCCATATAGAAAAATACTGATTCAGTTAGATTCGCCAACGTAAGAGTTATGTTTCTGAGAAGATAATTTTACCTGTGTTATTTTTTACTAATTAGGAAGTATTTCAAAGATTTTAAAATTACTAGTACAAATTTATTAATACAATAAAATAATATCCGAAATGAAAAAAAATAACAAACGTATTTGGTTAGGATTAGTTATTTAATTACTATGGTTTGATACCTATATAATAATATGTACCTAAGGTTTTGGGTTTTGACTAATAGTTAATTGAAATAAATGATTAAGAATTTATTGTTCTATTCCTAAAACCAACATCTACCAGCTGACAGCGGTAAAACCTAGCATATACTGAATTCGAATGTTAAAAGCCCGAAAGAATCGTCCCATTTTCAGAAATACTTACATTTACCAACTCATGTCGGCAAATCCTAAGACTTACTCTTAAATCTTAAGATTTACTGTAGTTCGAGCTTTTACAGTAACATATATACTTTCCGAGCTCAGAAACTTCAATAGCGCGATTCAGGACTGTGTGCTGATTGGTCCGCCACACTCTTTATTATATTAATAATACTCGTATTACGAGTAGTATAATAGATATAGATTATAAATTTTACAAATAAATATCTATAAACATAACTTAGGAGATAACTAACAAACTGTATAATGCACGCTACACACGTTACGATAAAACGTCACTCCAATTTTTTTAATATTATCTTACATGATTTCTGATGAATCATTATTATTACTTTCATTGAAATTGAATATTATGATATTTTTTATTGATATTTATTCATTTCCATACAAATCTCTTTTTGTGTGGAAATATTTACTATACCTATTTGTTTTGTTTCGAAATTCGAAACAACTTATTAATAATAATAAGTAATTGACTTAGTTGTTAATTACACAAGTCCTATGAAGACTCTGACACCTAAACTAGGCTATAAAGCCCGTATCTCAGGAGTCAGTGGCTTCTCCCAATATTTGTAATAAACTGTGTCAACAGAGCCTAATAAAAAATGTACAGTGCTTTTTTACTATATATGGATTTTTATAATTAGATATTATATCTAATTATTTCACACATTATATATATATATATATATATATATATATATATATATATATATGTTATAATAAATATAGGTAGATACACACATATAATACTATAATACATAAATATACATATATAATAGTATATATATTATACACATAATTAATAATTCATAGTTCCTAAATAGTTATTGTGACTTATTGTTAAACAGGTCTTCTGTTTCCTCATAATTTAAGGACAAAAGCCAAGTCTTCACAATTTTTTTGCATTCATGTAGTGAAAGAGGATAGAAGTTTAATTTTTTATTAATTTTATTATATAGAAATACTGCGAGATGTGCACGTTGTCGCCTTGCGAAGGTTGTACGAAAATTTGATGCGGGGAGTACGTTTGGTATACGACGTTTGTTACTGCAAACTTCTGGGTTATAAGGAGTATGGACATGCTGTTTGGCTATTATATTATAGATGAATAACTGTCTAATACTGAGCAGTTCACATTGTTTATATAAAAGTGTGGTTGAAAATCTGTAGGGTTTAAAAGTCATTACTTTTAGTAAAGACCTTTGGGCTCTTTCAAGCTGAATTAGATGTGACTTGCAGGTTCCACCCCACACGCTCACACAGTATCCAATAACCGATTGTGCTAAGGCAAAGTAAACAGTACGGAGTAGATCGAATTCAGCGGCATAGCGTAATTTTTTGAAAGTCCAGATTAGTTTTCTCGTGCGTGCTGTTATAACCTCAATGTGAGGAAGCCAACTCAATTTATTATCCAGTTCGATACCGAGGTATTTAATGGTATTGGATTTTTTTATATTTATGCAAGTACAATTTCGCTCAGAGGCACATGTGTGTATTTTAAGATTAATATCCGTCACATAAGAATTAATAGTTTGGAACTGGATATACGAAGTTTTAGAAATATTTAAAGTAAGAAAGTTTTCTCTGAGCCAATTAGCCACCTTCTGCAGTCCGTTTTCGGCAACATTTTGTACCTCAGTCCAAGTATCCCCATAAAAAACTATAGCCGTATCATCGGCATAGGTAAACAACCTGCAACTAGTTAGGGACATATTACATAGGTCGTTTATGTAAATAAGGAAAAGACTTGGACCAAGGATACTGCCCTGCGGAACTCCAAAAGTTACATTTGCGTCGGAACTAATATAATTTCTTATCTTAACCCTTTGCATTCGACCACTAAGGAAATCTTTAAAGATAAGCAGGGCTGAGTCTCTTATTCCAATTCGCTCTAATTTGTCCACAAGTGTAGGTATCGAAACGGTATCAAATGCCTTGGCAAGGTCGAGAAAAACACCAAGGCACTTTTGTTTCCCGTCAAGTTTTTCAGTGACATATTCTGTCAAGCTACCCACAGCGTCTTCTGTCGACATACCCATTCTAAAACCAAATTGTGAGCTGGACAGAATATTGTACCGATTTAAAAACTGTATTAACCTCACGTTAAGCATCTTTTCTAAGATTTTAGATAGTGCTGTAAGCACAGAGATCGGTCTGTAGTTTGTGACACCATCTCGTGCCCCACCCTTGTGAACAGGAGTAATGAGAGACCTTTTGAAAACTTTTGGAAAGCAGCCTTCCTTAATACATGTCTGAAACAAAACAGTAAGCGGCGATACAATAACATGTCTTATCATTTTTAGAAATCGAGCTGGTATAGAGTCCCAACCAGTGGCACAATCATTTTTTAAGCTTAAGATGAGAGATTCTACCTCTGCCTCATCTGGTGGTATTAGTACGAAGGAGTTTGTTAAACAATTAGATTTTGTATTTATGTAATTTTTCTCACACCCTGTAAATTTTTCAGCTAGCTCTTTGCCAACATTAGAAAAGTAACTATTTATGTCCTCAACCGCATCCAATGCATTACGTTTCATAATTAACTCATCAGCAGAAGATTTTTTACTTGTACAATCAGTGATACATTTAATTGCGGCCCAGGTTTCTTTAGTCGATTTTGCACTTTTTAAAATGAACTTATCGTGTTCGCGTTTCAGTTTTCTGAGTAATGAGCAACAAAAATTCCTGTACCTTTTGTATGTTATTTTAAGAACTTCATTTTGGGGTTCCCTTTTTAAATTAAGATGCAGCTTATCCCGATGACGAATACAGCGAAGTAGGCCCGGAGTCATCCAGGGCTTAAGAGATTTTTTGCGCCTGGGTACTTGGATTTTTTTAGTGTTAGTTTTTATAGCAGATGATAGTATTTCCACGAATCGAGTTGCAGCGGACTCGGCATCTTGCTTATTAGTCATAAAAGTAAAATCAGCCAATTCAACATATTTTATAGCTTCACTAAAATTTACTCTTTCAACAATGGAAGGGCACTGAGTATTAGTCCGTTTACTGTTAAGGGATAAATTTACTAGAATAGAGTCGTGATCAGTTACGGTGGAATTCATGACTATAACACTAGTTTGTAAAACAGTTTTAACCATTACATGATCGAGACAAACTTATTATAATTATTCAAAATATTTATTGGTATTTCGAACGTATTTATCAAATTGGAATTTTCTAGAAGTCGAGCGAGTTTGACCGTTACATATTTTAATTAAAGCGAATGATACAATATACAATGGACACGCCCGCGGGCAGGTCGTATGCCAAAGGTCGGTCGTTTATTGACTCACATATTTTAGGGGCGAATCACACTGAAACGCGACGATACGCGACACAGCGCTGCAATTATAAGATAGCCATTCAAAACTGAACCTTATTCATTCCAAAAGAAGCGTAAATACATTATCCCGCTGGAACACTACTTTTTCGGGATAAAAAATATGTCTATACCCATAAAAATCGGCTCAGCGGTTAAAGCGTGAAGAGGTAACAGACAGACTGACAGACAGACACACTTTCGCATTTATAATATTAGTACCTATAGATATTTTTTTCTACCCTGTGACCGTACCAAACTGTACCACAGTGCTAACGCCTCGTTAGTAACTTAGTAAATATTTTGCCACTAGCTGTTGCATGCGACCTAATACATTATTTGCCAATGACTCTTGAGCCGTGTCCACATTATCAAATAAAAATATGCCATTTTGACATTTACACTGTTAGGATAGAGCTTTATCTATGCTGAAATAGCAAAGGTTTATAGCTAGGGAGCTGGTGGCAATTTAGGTATATTAATATATGATTTTATTGTCGTTGGTAGGTACTTAAGCCTAGGTTACACAGTGCGAGCTGGCGTGGTCAGTTACTGTAGTACAACTACTTGCATTGTGTGACCGTGTCATACGACGATTGACTTGTGTCTTGACGAATAAAATAGTATGCCACCAACTGCTATTTCATTTCGTTCATCGTAGATGCGTAGACAGATAGCATAGTTCAACAAAAGCTCCGCACTAAATTTCAACATATTGGCCAACATATTGCGCGCCAAATGTTGCAAGCCTCAGTTATAATTAAATTAAATTAATGAATTAATTTATTTTAAGCTTAGCCTTTTTTACGCTGGGAATATCCTCATGGACACTCACAAATTTTGCACTAAGCGAGTGATGCCGGATTCTTATATGGTCTTATAGCCGGTACACCGAACAACGGTGTTCTCACACTGCGAAATCAGCAGGTTCAGCATTCCTTAAACTTAGCCTTAAGGCCCCCACAGACGAGAGGCCGATCGTTTCAGCTGGAACTGACGTCAGTTCGGCCTGAACGGATTCGAGCACACACACGGAAAAAATCGCATCCAATCCAATTTACGTCAGTTCGGCCTGATCTGATTCGTGCCCACACACGGAACAGTCGCATCAGTCCATTCTGGTTTGCCGCGCGCTACGGTCGTGTTTATCAATTTTGTATTTAAACACCGCAAAAACTCATACAACGCTTGTACAAGATGCACGCCCGCACGGCAGCGGGTCGGGCAAGAACTGAAGCGATTTGTCCACACACGGTCACGACAGGCCGCGCGTTCAGGCCGATCGGTCAGGCCAGAATTAATGTTGCCAACTTAGTTATTTTACAAAATTTTACTAAATTGAGTATTTTATTCCCTCCTTGGTAGAAATTTAGTTATTAGTAGTGTTTAAGTAGGAAAGAGCCAGACAGTAATGATATGCAAAATAGCTACTAAATACGTAATATTTCCTAGTATATTTTAATTTAATGGTAAAATTTATAATCAAATTCAATTAATGAAAAAAATTGAATATAATAAAACCTAAAATGCAGTGGTTTTTGGGGGGGCTTCAGGAATTCCTAAGTTAAGTAGCCTCTTTAGTAGTTTTTTAGTAGTTTTTGTAGAAATCGATACGAGTTTAGTAGTTTCACAAAGAAAGAGCTGGCAACACTGGAACGAATCGCTTCAGTCCGTACGGCCGCCTGATGCGATCTCGAAATTGCACACACACGATACGATTTTGCATCCGTTCAGGCCGAACTGAAGGTAGACCGGACCATGTATGGGGCCCCTTAATCTATGGTTGCCTCAAATTTAAAAACCAGGATTTGAAGTTGAAAAAACCAGGACATTTCAGTTTAAAAACAGG
Source organism: Glaucopsyche alexis (assembly GCA_905404095.1). Classification (NCBI taxonomy): domain Eukaryota; kingdom Metazoa; phylum Arthropoda; class Insecta; order Lepidoptera; family Lycaenidae; genus Glaucopsyche; species Glaucopsyche alexis. The sequence continues at coordinate 4,404,741 of FR990060.1, forward strand.
ACGCTGTAATAGAGTTGCAGCTGTTAATTTAAGTATTTAAATGAAATACATATTGTAATACTAATAATTATAATTTTTCATGAAAGTATTTGAATAAGGACAGCCCAGGACACTGTAAAACTAGGACATGTTCTGGGAAAACAGGACGGTTGGCAACCCCTTTTTTTTGGTCTCGCAGGGGAAAGGTCGTTACACCCTTTTCGGGTTGGGGAACCCGACGAACTCGAGAACTCCCGACGCGACTCGCCGGTTCACCCACTAAAACTGAATCTGCGGATTGCCCTCAGCTGCTATAAAGGGAGTGTCTAACACAGGACATCCCTGCGACCAGCCGGTCTACGGCCTCTTATACGGACCGGATTTTCAACACAATTAGGGGCCACTCCGGCAAACTGGAGCGTCCCCCTCGGCGCCGGGACTAGCTAAGCCGGGGAGGTTCCCATCCTCTCCCGGAGCCCCATTAGACAGGAGATTGGAGGTTCGCAAAGCGACGCCTCCGTACTCCTGTCCTACGCCGGCGGAACGGTTGGCAACCCTACGCTAACATAACCGAACCTTACAATAACTCTGCCAAAGGTTATCATTAAATTGTAGACTTAGTCTAGCCCGAAGTTTCGTAGTAAATTTTACAAATGTGATCATAGTGTACAGTGGACACGCCCCTTACTCGTAGAACGCGAAGTAAATTGGCTTTGGCTAAGCTATACACTATACTGCCTATTCAGTGCCGGATTTAGAGGTCTGGAGGCCTCGGCCAACAAAAGAGTGGTGGCCAGGGGACCTAAATTATTTTCCAAATAAAATGATAATTTTCTTTTAGTCTAGTTTTCCAATAAATAATTTATTGTGAAACCATAATGTATAAATGTACGAAGTATATATTTTTTTATTATTTATCAAACTTCTTATATATAACGGGTCGACAACTGGTATAAAGGCGAATGCTTCGGTGATAAATTTGCGTCTTGTGCTTTACCGTAATCAAACGATATTTTCCGAAGTCTCCTCTGAAAGCTCTTTTATGGAGGCCCGGATTTTGCTCTGCCCTAAATCCGAACCTGTGCCTATGCCTGAAACTACCACCGATTGGATCAGTATAGCATGACAGTTATACGATTGTGGTGTATTTGAACAAACTGCAGATTGAATTGAGCCTGCACAGTCATGACGATAAAGGTGTACCCCCTTTCAATATTATTATTTGGCAATAAGGTTTAAAAATGGTATAATATGGTTTACTAATTTAAAACAAATGCATAGGTATCCTTTTTGCATATTATATTACATTTTATATAAAACATTAATTTAATCAATCTTTCACTTACTTGTCTATCCTTGAACATCAAGAGTATGACCATGAGATTGAGGAAGAAACCAAAAAACCCGATGAGGAACAGCACGAACGCCGACGTCACGTACCCCCACCGCGGCATCAGAAGTGGGAAGTCCTCATCGTATCTGATGATGGTGGCGTTGACGTCTATGTATGACGTCATGACAACAGATACCACTTCACAAACTATTAGGTACAAACAACTGGTACCACTTCACCAACAACTGTACCAACTTTGGCTACTTTAGCATCTTTTCACTTCACGAAACTCCACAACACCGAAATTCTTGAAACACTTCTTGACACCGAAATCTGGAAAAGAAATATTTTTTTAGAATTTTGCACAAGCCTAAAGCGAATGCCACCTTTTCCCCTCTTATAATCTGACGGCAGACGGACAGTAAATAATAGCCATGTCATGTCTAATCTTCTAAGACAATCCTAAACTTTGTTATCAGAATGAGTACAACTGAGTTCAAAAATATAATTTTATAATAACAAAATAATTTTATAATAACAAAATAATGTTTTATAATAACAAAAGTATGTCATGGGGTACTCTTCCCAACTTACCTGTCCGGTAGTTGTGGTATAGTATACGGGTACGCGACCCCGGCTTCCCTAGCTATTACTGTCCTATCCCTTGCCCTCCTGGGCGGCAATATCCTACATTTCCTATTTCCCACTCTAACTTACCAATCTTCCCTTCCTCACCACCTATCCTTCCCTTTCCCTATTCCTACCCTCTCCACCAATCCGTGGAAACGCAATGGATAATCAAAAATAATTAAATTATCCAAAATGGCGGCGATGTGGTTCGCCACCCATCACGTCTCGTTTCTCGCGGAGGCGAAAAGCGGACCATGGAGAGACGCTTGGCTACGTTGAATGTAAGAGGAGGAATGGATGGTAAGAATGAAAGTGGACGAAGCGAAAGAAGTATGTAAGGATCGTAGCAAGTGGAAAGAAGTGGTCTCTGCCTACCCCTACGGGAAAGAGGCGGTTCTGCCTACCCCTACGGGAAAAAGGCGTGATTATATGTATGTATGTATGAATGGATGTTTGTCACTCTTTGACGCAAAAACTACCCCCCTAATCCTACTACCATCTTACTAATATTATAGAATATGTGAATTTGTCAGGATGGGTGGACGGATGTTTGTTACTCTTCCAAATATTATTTGCTGAACGGATTTCGATAAATTTTTTAAGGTAGTAGTTTAAGCTTTGGATTAATACATAGTCTGCTTTTTATCCCGAAAAAATGCAGTGTTTCATGTATTTACGCGGACGGAGCAAGTAGCTAGTATTAAATATTTATTTTTCAGAATTGGCCTTCAGTCGAGTCGAGACGTTGACAACACACTCAGTCCTGTTTGACTTTAATTAATTAAATCCATTTAAAAATGCGGCGTAGTACTCTCATTTTGCGGAATAATTTTGGGAAAAGAACATTTTGTAAGAACAAAAAAGATTCAATTTTATTACAATTTCATGAAAGTGGACATATTCTCTATTAAGACGATTCTTATATACGTACAAAATTAAGCTGGATGAAAATAAATTGTTTCAGAAATTAGAATCTTAGGTACTCTTGTAAAATATGTAATGTTTCATGGTTGGTAATTTATGTACTAAAATGTGTACGTGTTAAAGGACCTTGCAAAAAATCGTTCCCACCCACCGACAACGTTGAAATCCATTGGCGAGTGGGGACCTGTGTCCATACAGTTTTTTGCATGGTCCTTTATATTGTTACGCAAACGTCAAACGACACAAGCTGCCATTGAAATGTAAACAAATTGATAGAGCTGTAGCAAACCGGATGTATTCGGTACTGAGTAACGTGTGCACAATCTAGTAACGAGTCGTGGGACCTTACACACGAATACTTTTCGTTACTCGCATTTTTCGTGGTACACATGTCATCTGGTCGAATCTGCTATTTGATTGAATGACTAGAGCGTTCATTGAATGACGACATTCAATTGAATGACAAAGCCGAATGTTGATTGAACAAGCGTCACTCAACGTCCAACTAGTCATTGTAACATAGCCCTTTGAACAGAGTGAACGTAAAATCAGTCAAGTGATAGAAATTTATTACATTTTTTTTCCACTGCGGCGCTAGTAGTCACCAAAACAATTTATCATAGAAAATATTGTCGATATTGATAAATTGTTGAAAATAGTATATCTACTTTCGGAGATTTAGGGGCTTAAAAATAAAATATTAAATGGCTCTCTTAGTTTTTGATTCTTTAAATTCCTTGAATTAGTTGGTAAAAATAGTCAGTATTGCCTATCCTAAGACTTAAAATACAATATAAAATAATAATAAGGAGTGTCATGTCATGTCCTCATTTTTGTTATCTAAAGTAAGTTACCTTTTAAGTTGCGAACTTATATCTCATTCAACGACTATACTAAATGACGTTCAAGACTTTGAACGTTACATTAAACAACTTGATGAGTTGTCTTTTAGTCATTCAATTGAATGTCATAATTCAATGAACGCACTAGTCATTCGATTAAAGAGCAGATTCAACCAGATGACTGCGACACATACACTGTTTTAGTTCGCACAAGTAGCGTTGATGCGTATCATTTGCTGATCGTATGTTTCACAAATGCGCGAGCTTATTCGGTGAACTTAAAAATGTACGTTATAAAGAGCGATGTTTGTTTATTAAGCCAAGTATAATTCGGAAATTCGTCGTCCAAGTTTTTTACTTACGTCTTACCTTTATTTTTTTTACTAGACTTGATTCGTTGCTCTAAACTCTAAAGTAACATCATGTTATGAGGTATCGGAAGTAATGAGTAACGTAACAATGCTATAGTAACTAGTACTAATTTTATAGTAACGAATACATACGGTTACGCTTTTTCGTTACTTTTACACATCTGTAAATTAGGAACATTTGAGAATCTATTATTTTGTATAATTTTTAGCCCTCTTTTTAATTTAATACATGATCTATGTTTTTAGCTCTTGAAAATGATTTACCTTAGAAGCTATGTCGTGATAATATTACAGAAAAATACCTAAAAAAAGCATATATATACGGTAGAATTTAGTATACTCCTCCTTTTTGGAAGTTGTTTAACAAGCTGCCGCTCGACCAGGTATAAGATCAAAATCGTTTAATAACGCCAAAGAAACGTGCGCACGCACACAAACGTATAAATACGGGTTTCAACTTGTACTATTATTTATTCTGTGCTTCAACTACGTCTGCAGTCGATACGGTCACTTCATTGTCAAATTTGGAACCGGCAAAACCGATGAGTGTATGTACATCAAACTTTGTGCTCCTAGCGAACTGCAATAGTCCTATGCTTGTAATAACCTTAACCACCCTTTTAGATGGTAAACGCTAGTCTATCAAACTAATCTATACTAATATTAGAAAGCTGAAAAGTTTGTTTGTATGTTTATTTGTTTGTTCGTTTGTTTGAACGCGCTAATCTCAGGAACAACAGGTACGAATTAAAAAAATATTTCTGTGTTGGATAGTCCACTTATCGAGGAAGGCTTTAGGATATATAACATCATGCTAAGTTCAATACGAACGGAGCACCAATCAAGAATGTTACAAAATCGTTTTTTTTCCTTTTGAGAGTTTTGCTGCGGAAACGTTAAAGTTTCGCTAAAATGATGTATGACAGAAAAGTTCTACAAAAAGTCCGCAACTGTATATATGTCTATTTGTTAAGGTTGGCTCACTGTAACCTTTTTATGCTAACCAAATTTGTTCTAAAAGTAAACAATAAGCATTATTTGTGAAGGTGTTTTCATAAAGATGATATTAATCCTTATCCAAGTAAATACGTTATTCATTACAAGCATTTAATCTAGAAGAAATTTGCCGTTTACGTCATATGATTTCAATGAGTATTTTAGAAGATATCGCAGTAGTAAAATAATCAAGCGCGCAATAATAATGTACAGCACACGGCGCGGGCGGGCAGTCGTGAGGTGGAAGCGCTTCTACGTAAATGAAGTCGCGGGTAAATTTTAGCGATATCCCAAAGTAACTGTTCCACGCGGACGAAGTCGCGGGCAAAAGCTATTAAAAAAGGTAAGAAGGTTTGTGCAGTCGCTAACAAACCCGGTGTATCGTTTTTTGAACTTACTGCCACAGTAATAAGATCGAAATCATAGACTAATGATTGGTCTCGCTGGGCGCTCTACTAGACCGAGCCGACGTGCTTGTCAAATACACACTAAACACTCAGCCGAGGTCGGCTTACACGAGCCAGTCATATTGAAAGCTTTATGACAGTTGTACATCCCGAATATTTTATTACATTTTAGTTAAAATTGGAAACAAAATGCCATGTTGTGTAGTAAAACTATGTAAAAACAATTCGACAAGAAATAAGAAGGAGACTGGGATCACATATCATCAATAATTATCGTATAAATTCGAAATTTCAACATAAAATTACGTTAACTCAAAACGCCATTCAGTGTTGCCGCGTATGCAAGAATCAAGTTCCCCGTAGTTGATAATTTTATGACGTAATCTTATAATCGTCATTGTATTTATTATAATCTATTAAGATACAATGAAATAAATTATACTCAAGCTTAGTCCGAGATATTCTTATTCACTTTTTATTATAAATAAAGAAAAAAGTACATAATATTGTTCCATCTAATATTGCTGAATTTTTAGGATTTATAGTAAATACAAAAGATATGTCACTATCTACGGTGACTTCTAGGAAAAAGGAACGTATTTCGAAGATAATTCAGAAATATTTACAAATGGAGCAATGTACAATCAGTGAATTTGCACGTCTTATTGGTTATATCCTTGGTATTTAATTTACCTAACTTATTTATTGTGATTATTCAGGATTCTTCCCGTGAAACTAAATAACTATTCGAAAAAGACAGGTCAAAAATACGAAAAAAATTTAAACGTTACAGTCCTACTAATATTATAAATGTGAAAGTTTGTGAGGATATACGGATGTATGGATGGATGGATGGATGTTTGTTACTCTTTCACGCAAAAACTACTGAACGGATTTTTATGAAGTTTGGTATGGTAGTAGTTTAAGCTCTGGATTTTTATCCCGAAAAAGTAGTGTTCCCGCGGGATATTCGATAATATATTTACGCGGGCGGAACAGCGGGTAACAGCTAGTTAAATATTATATTATTACTAGATATTGCACGCGCAAATGGTTATCCCGTTGTAACCGTACATTTTGCCGCGATAAAAAGCGGTGGAAATGCTTTCCCGTGGTCTAATCTATAATATCTGTACCAAATTTTATCACAATCAGTCCAGTAGTTTCGGAGCCTATTCAATGCAAACAAACTAACAAACAAACTTTTCCTCTTTATTATATTAATATAGATGTGTAATATTATCATCGTACTAGCTGCCTCGACGCACGTTATTCTGTCTTGATTAATAAATAAATAAAAATTAGACCTTATCATTTGTTTACATAATATAACTTACCATTTTTCTAAACAAGAATTCGGGTGGAGCCGCGGGCAAGAGCTAGTTTTAACTTACCTGAATTTATAACCAATAACTTAAGTAATAGACTAGAGTATAAGATATTTTTCCCGTCAAATCAGGCAAAAGTTGAGTAGCTGGTATCACAATATTTCACGTACACTAGGATTTGTCACAAGTCAATTGTCACTTTACACACTACAATAATTTGTAGCCGCATTGACAAGGTGTCATCTCAAGTCATTCTATGTGAATGCTCTATCTAGTTGAGCGCCCAGCGAGACCAATTATTCATCTATGATCGAAATCTAATAATTACAGTGGGTTTGTCGGTGACCTATGTAAGCTCTGTTAAATTTTATTTTGTTGACATAATATTTTAGAGAAACACAATTTCAATTCCCAACTATGAAGTTAAGCTTAATTAACATTTCAACTTTATCCAACTATTTTACTTAAGTTAGGCAAATTTGCTAGTAGTAATAAATGGCCATAATTTATTACGAAATTAAGACCAGCTCAACGTAAATCTTATGGTAAATAGACTCCGACCACAACCCATAATATGTCTTTATTAAATTTCCTAAGGCGATTTTATTAAGGCGATCTTAGACAAAAATAAACGGAATGTTTTATTAGATGGATCATTAGCTAGATAGCCTTTTTAAAAGTATACCTATAGAATGGGAAAATGTTGATGAATTCATAGCAGATTTTATATTTTATCATGTTATTAAGCTATTTTATATACAAAAAGTTACAAACGACAAAACATGTCGTCACAAATAACAACATGTTACAGATTATCATTATATGACATTGAACAAATTTATAAAGTGAAATCGCGCCTGACTTATATGGGCCATAATCACCTTTAAAATCACACAATCACAATTTTGTCGGTTAAATTAAACTTGTTAAAGCTAAGGAAAATAAAGAGGCTTTATTATCCATTTGCTCGTTTGCCTCCTGGATTTATAAAAAAAAATGTCTTAACAACCTCAATATTTCTTAAGCACCTATATATAATAATATCCCACACTATAGGGTAGACGCAAGAAAAAAAAATACCTATTTTACGTTTTCACCTAAACGGTATCCGGTACCAAAAATAAAAATATTTATGCACTTTGTCTGCGTGGTAAATACACTTTGTCCTTGACTTTCTAGCACTAATCGTTTGGAAGGTAAGCTGAAGACGGACGGGCGGACGGAAGGACGTGACGAAACTTCAAGGCTTCCAAGACGTGAACTACGGAACGCTAAAAACGCGACAGAAAACCGAGACAATTACAAACAGATATGACAAAGAAAACTTGTCAAAGCAAATGACTATGATTTACTAAATACCTAACTAATTAGATAACACTTAAAACGCTTTTTAAATTAAGTGGCTCTTTGTTTCTGTCACGTAATGTCCCTTTGATAATACTGCAAATTAAAGAGGAACAGAAGAGAACGGGGCCTTTAGTCAAGATGCATTCGATAATTTCGACAGCGAAGTTCGAAAACGAAATGTATAGGATTTGACATAGGTCATAGCTAAGTGACATGTCGCTTGCGATGCCTTTTGTCAAATCAGTATACATTTTATTTTCGAACTTCGCCGTCGAAATTATCGAATGCATCTTGACTAGAGGCTCAGGATTGGCGCGACGTGCGATAAGATAACGCACTGCGCAATGTGAAAACTCTCTTACAGGCTTATTATGTAGGCTCATGTCATGTATGTTTTCACTTTTACAATGTTTCTTTGATCTGACAAGAAGACTGTCTGCTATATTTACGATAAAACCATCTCCGAAACAGTGAGGTCATCGGAGTGATGTCACAGTCGCATAGAAAATTGGCGTGTAGTAACGTATACCTACGCCTACGTTATAAGTAAGTTTACCGGAGCTTCAAGGAATGCGAAGTTTTAAGAGATTAGTAACGAAATCTTTGGGAGATACTTACCACTAGCCAAATCGTTTGCAAGTTTACTTTTTTTACATTAAAAAAATTAAACTAGAATTCTCCGATATTTTACAGCTAACGTAATAATATTTTCCAAAGTAAAAAGCTTTTGGGAAAATATTATGAAGCGCGGCGCAAATATAAAAATATCATTGATATTCCAAACAGCTATCTTAACTCGCATTGTTTTGTTTCTTTCTTTTTCTTTTCTATTAGGTTTATTCGGCTTTCGGCTTAGTAAACTGTTCAGTAGTTTATCTAGAATTTTCTAGACTTATTTCTTCTGGGCTTATGTCTGTTGATGAGGTAGATAAAGTATTACAAAGATACTTTTTAAATGTTAATGTGAATTGGTTTTACCTACACCTAACATCATAATATAATTAACACATGTAACACAAACTTTCTCGCGATTGTTATTTTTTAGATTTTTTTTCTGTTGAAGCGGTAAATACTTTAGCCGTTGAATTGACCAACAAGTCATTAGTATGGAACAGGAACACTAGCTCCATGTTAGTTGGTGCTGACTCAGTTAATCATTCATTCATATAATCACGCCTCTTTCCTATAGGGGTAGGCAGAGACCGCCTCTTTCCCGTAGGGGTAGGCAGAGACCACTTCTTTCCAGTTGCTACGATCCTTACATACTTGTTTCGCTTCGTCCACTTTCATTCATACCATCCATTCCTCCTCTTACATTCAACGTAGCGAAGCGGCTCTCCATGGGCCACTTTTCGCCTCCGCGAGAACGAGACGTGATGGGTGGCGAACCGCATCGCCGCCATTTTGGATAATTAAATTATTTTTATGATTATCCATTGCGTTCCCACGGATTGGTGGAGAGGGTAGGAATAGGGAAAGGGAAGGATAGGTGGTGTGGAAAGGAAGATTGGTAAGTTAGAGTGGGAAATAGGAATGTAGGATATTACCGCCCAGGAGGGCACGGGATAGGACGGTAATAGCTAGGGAGCCGGGGTCGCATACCCGTATACTATACCACAACTACCGGACAGGTAAGTTGGGATGAGTATCCCTGACAGTCCTCAGTTAACTACTACGGAAATTGGAAATATAGCATATAAGAAAATCCATGCTAATATTATAAATGGGACAGTGTGTGTGTCTGTTTATCCATCTTTCATGGCAAAACTACTAAACCGATCATCATGAAATTTAAAACAGATATAAAGTAGACCATGGGGAAGGACATAGCCTACTTTTTATCGCGAGACATATATGGTTCCTTGGGTTACTGTACTTACGTGGGCGGAGCCGTGGGCATCAGCTAGTAACATACAGGATTTTAACAGTCGGGACCCTTCAAAAATTTGGCATCCTGATAATGTGGTCCCGTTTGTTGAAGTCGTAATTTTCCCTACTAGAATGTTTTCGTTTTGAATATTTACCGGTACTTTCTTGTCTTTTTCTTTTCAGTTTTTTATCGTTATAATTAATTTATTTTATTAATAGACAGTGAAATTGATTCAAATAGTGTCAAGCGTTTAGATTTATTTCTATTGAGAATAAAAGTAAAATAATATTGTTTTTGTTGCCTTTTGAAACCAACACCACCCACCTTAAGAACACATTTTATTTGCCTATACTTTAATATAGTACGATATTTGTGGCATGTTTATCCCCAGCTTTCTTCGTCATATCTGTGTGTAATTGTCTCGGTTTACTGTCGCATTTTTAGCATTCCGTAGTTCACGTCTCGGAACCCTTAAAGTTTCGTCATGTCCTTCTGTCCGCCCGACCGTCCGTCTTTTGGCTTTTGCACAACTGAAACTTCTGCAAGCTGCTTGTTCTGCGGGTTGATGTGACTCTAACTCTGTCTCTAGTCCTTTATTCAGACAGGCTGCAAACAATTTGTATGTGTCACCGTATAATTGTAAAAACCGTTAGATTGTAATATTACAATCTAACGGTTTAATCTGTCAGCATATTATAATATACCTAGTAATATTACTAGGTATATTAGGTGTAATATGCTGACAGATTGTCAAATATACAAATTTCTCCATACAATTTTACGCATTATCTTTCGTTATAATTATCACTAGCTTTTGCCCGCGACTTCGTCCGCGTGGAACAATACTTTGGGATATCGCTGAAATTTACCCGCGACATTATTTATGACTAACGAAAGCGGAATCCTATTTTTTTTAAACGGAACCCTAAAATAAAAGTAGCCTATGTTAGACCCTATAACATCAGCTATCTGCTAGTGAAAGTCCCGTGAAAATCGGTCCAGCCGTTTCAGAGATTAGTCGGAACAAACAGACAGACAGACCGACTGACAGACAGACAGACGGACAGACAAAAATTAAAAAAAAATGTATTTTATTGTAAGTACCGAATATACTTTCAGATTCATTATGTAAAAAGCTGTTAATTTGAAGTTACAAACAGACACTTAAATTGTATTTAACTGTATAGATGTATAGATATTATAATGTATTATATTTTAGGATATTATCAATTTGATGTTTATAAAATAATTAAACTATTTAACTAAACTAAACTAAACATTAACCCGCACGCGCACCCCGCCTTGGTGACGCCCACTTCGCAACGGGCCGTGCAGCAGAAATCGTAATATTTTAATTTCGCCATAACTTCAAAACCAAACGTCCAATTTTAATCATTCAAAGATCAAATATTATCTACATAAACTGTACTTAGTGATGAAATAATTTATTTTGATAAGGATTAATAACATGAGTAAAATAAACGCGTTTAATTGTAGTCCAAAAAAAATTCAAGATTTCTAAATAAAAAAATGGTTGTTGTGCCTCACTCGACATAGATAGGTATAGTGTGTCGCGGACTTTTTTGTAGATATTTATAAGATCTACAATTAATTAGAACATTTTATGGTTTTATCTTTTATAGTTTAGGCAGCGTACGCAAAATAAGTAACTTTTCTGGTTGATTTTTTACACCTTGTGTCCGAAAAACCCAAATATCTTACGGAACCCTATTTTTTTCCAAAATAAAATTTAGCCTATGTTACTCGTGGATAATGTAGCTTTCGAATGGTGAAAGAATTTTTGAAATCGGTCCAGTACTTTTTGAGCCTATTCATTACAAACAAACAAACAAACAAACAAACAAACAAACATACAAACAAAGTTTTCCTCTTTATAATATTAGTGTAGATTATAATATTAGTGTAGATTAAGAAAAAGCAAACAAATATGGCGGCGCGGGGCACATATCGTTCAACCAATCGGCACGGTAAATATTACAATATAACGAAAATTAATGCGTACAATTGTAAGGAGAAATTTGTATTTGATTATCTGTCAGCATATTATAATATCTCTAGTAATATTACAATCTAACGGTTTTTACAATTTTACAGTGATATATTCACCGGGAAGCAGGCAAATAGGACGATAGTTGTTCAAATCTGACGGGACGCCCTTTTTGTAAATAAGTATAATTCTCGTTTCATTCCACCGTCGCCCATGGACACCCGCAAAATCAGAGGAGTTGCAAGTCCGTTACCGATTTTATTGAGATCTCTGTTTGCGAGATATTCAACTTTAAAGAGCATTTTATGTTAAAATATAGCTCAACTCAAAAAACTAAACGTGTGGCTTAAAAAATCTGAAAAAAATCATGATGGTACTGCATGTAATGAACTTGTGAAGAAAACTATAACTAATTAGGTAGAAAACTATAACTTGTGAGGAAAACTATACTAAAAATTAGTTTTATTGGTCCATTGTATAATGGTACGGAATTCGTCGTACGCGAGTCCAACTCGCGCTTAACCGGTTTTTTCATCGATTTTCAAGTCTACAACGATGCTAAATATAAAAAAAAATGTTTAAAACAAAGTCGACTGAAAAACATATCTACTGTAACATCCAACAGCCAATAGAAAAACGCGAATAAAACTACGAGTAAAAGTTCGTTTACCTACAATATAATTAACTTGAATGATGAAAATCCGTGTTGAAACTGGTGGCTACTAATTACTTTAAACTTTTGATAACTTGATACCAGTAAAGTTTTAATACAAAGGCATAGATTATATATACTATTAAAAAGATAATATAATTAAAAAAGTACAATTAATTTATTGTAACTATTACAACAAAATTATAAAGCTGTTAGATACAATTACTATTACAGAGCTCCGTGGCCTGGTGGGTAAACCGTTTGGTTCGCACTCGAGGGAGTGCAGGTTCGAATCCCAGGTTGTGGCGTGTACCAATGAGACTTTTTCAGATCTTAAGTACATTATACGGACGCTCTAACGGTGAAGGAAAACATCGTGAGGAAACCCGCACATGGTTGGCCCCAGACATATTGACCCGTTCATTCCTCTGAACTAGGCTGACTGTGTTGTGAGAATGCCGTATGTGCTTGGGCAACCATACGACATTTAAAAACCGACTGTCCCAGGCACTACAGTATTTCAAGAGTGGTTACTTCGCTCGGAGAATACTGTATATGTCATTCATTACGGATGTAAAGGCCTAAGTTTTAGATACAATTAATTTTAGTAAGTCATACCTAATGACCTTACTTACTATAGTAAGTTACAATTTTAAACTGCCAACTACATATAATGCCAGCCGCTGCGGCCCGGCATATTGTGTGATACTTCATACAAATTGTATGAAAGCGATTTGAGCGGATTTTTGCGCTCCGCCCCGACACGCTGCGGCCCGGCATAATGTGCACGTACCTTTAGGGTGCAATGCCCCGAGTTCCCCTACAGGTGCATGATGTAATATAAATATAAATAACTAGCAGACCCGGCAAGCGTTGTTTTGCCATTGTATGTATTTTATAATGCCACATTATAACAAAAATAAAAATTGTCGAAAAAATAAAAAAAAAACTATATATTTAGGGATGTGCCTCTTTTTAATATTATACATCTATGGGGATGTGTCACCCAAGGAATTTGTAAGTCAAATTCCTTGGTGTCACCTTTATCATTTAAGCCCGAAACTAATAATCAATCTTAATCGCATTTTAGATCAAGATTTCAATATAATATTTCAAGGATCCTAGGATTAACTTCACCTCAATTTACATCAATTTTTGTTTGAGAATCTAAGATTGAGGTCAGATAAGATTTTAGATACGTTATTAATTTCGGGCATTAGGGGTTAAAAAAGTAGATAACGACCGATTCTCAGACCTACCGAATATGCAAAAATTTTCATAAGAATCGGTCAAGTCGTTTCGGAGGAGTGTGTCCCCGAACACTATGACACGAGAATGTTATATATTTATACACATCAACACTGTCTAGGGATATTATGTATAAAGTTCCTAAACTCAAAAAATACTGGCCAGTTTTAAATTCTTTTGAAGAAAGCTTATTTTGTAAACCTTTTTGAAAGATTCTGAATTTGAATTTAAAAAAAGAAATTAAAAACAAAAGATTAACGCGGCATAATAGTAGCGAAGTCCGAATTTTTCATTTATCTACAGTAGTTTTTGGCTATTTTTATGTCAAATTTAAGTTTTATAAGAAGTTATCGGTTAATTTCGAATTAATGTTAATGTGTGCATCATGCAGCGGTGCCATTTAACGAGAGAGGAAATGTTAAGGGCAGTAAGCATGCTGCAGGCTGGGGCTACTCAACGGAGTATTTCTGAGGAGATTGGAACAAGACAAAACGTGATATCAAGATTATGGTCACGTTATCGTGCTACTGGTGAAGTGGCTGAAAGACACCCAGGCGGGAAACGCATAACCACTCAACAACAAGACCGATTTTTGCAAGTTGCCGCGAGAAGACAACCAAATGTTACGGCCATGCAGTTGATTATGGGGCTCCAGTTAGAGGACCAGTTGCTTGTGAGTAACCAAACTGTGAGGAGAAGGCTGCATGAAGCTAACCTTCATGCTCGTAGACCGCTTCGTACTCCAGCACTACGCCGAGGAAATCGTGGACGACGACTAGAGTGGGCTCGTGAAAATTGCTCTGGGACCAGTGGTCTGTAGTGCTGTTTACCGATGAGTCTCGGTTCGGTTTCCATCCCGATACACGTAAAGTACGTGTTTGGCGAGTTCCTGGTCGTGAGAGCCGTCTGCAACATACTCAGGAAGTCCATTCATACCACGGCGGGACAATTATGGTTTGGGCGGGAATTTGTGATGGTGGAAGAACAGACCTCGTTTGGATCAGAAACACCATAACGGCTGAAAAATACTGTGACGAGGTGCTAGTACCAATAATCTACCGCCATCGACTACAAATGGACCAAGAATTCACGCTCATGCACGATAACGCCCGTCCACACACAGCGAGACGAGACTGACGAGCTGGTTGCAGAAGCACGACGTATCGGTCTTAGGCTGGCCTCCTCAATAGGCAAGCGGACTGATTTTTTTTATTGCATAAATGAACAGTACTCTTAAATATGAGTAACTTCTCAGAAGAATCAGTAAAGCAAAAGTCAATATCTTCAAAGGTACAGCGATTTGTATACAACATTTCGCAAGTCTCGTAAAAACGCTCCATACAAAACTTAACCTACAAGTGACGTCACTTGTAGGTTGGTGTATGAAGTATACGGCCGCTGGAACATATTTGTAAATATCTCCGATATTTGTGCGTTTAAGTTCATACTTACCATAATGAATGTTTTTGTATATGATGTGAGTAAACTAATGATGTAGATTTTGTTTACCAATTACGCAAAAAAAAAATTGGTACTTTTTAAATGTATTTAAGAATTAGTAAACTATACATAAAATAATATTTTTTTACATTTACCAAGTAGTAATGCCTACATATTTCTGAATAATGTAATGAAACTAAATATTTCAGAAGAAGTCCGATCCCCTATCGCCTGACCTAAACCCCATAGAACACGCGTGGGACATGCTCCAAAGAAGGACTTTGAGGAATTTCCCTGCAAACACTGTGACGGAAGAGCAACTTTTCTTCTTATCTTCTAATCTAATCTTAGTCGGACCTTTTTTTTTTTTTTTTTGTTTCCGGGGGGGAAAATGCATTACGCATACCACCCAGGCGCAGGGGGCACCCGAGTGGTGATGTGGGGCTCCCGTATAGGCTAATGAGACCCACGGTATACCCACTAAAACCACCCCCCACCTTCCTCCTCGCCGCCCTGTGACGGGGCCACGGGAACGATAAACACATCCGCGACCCCGCCGGCGGCAGCCGCTCACAAGCGGCTCCATTCAAGGCCCGAAGGCCCCAGGCGCACCAGATGGTAAGGTGCGCCTCCCTCCTCGGCCTCCACCAGTACTGTAGCAAAACTCCCCCCGAGTCTGCTACTAGGAGGCCACGGATACCAGCCTCCACAACCGGTACCCGGTGGCAGATCTGACCTATGGTTCTGCCACCGACCACACCTCGGCCGCAGAGGATAGGGCAAGCGGCGCACCGTAATACCAACTTGCCTCTTCCTCTGCGGCCCCACCAATGCCGTTAACCGTACGAAACGGCCCCGCCAGCTCGCAGGGGGATAGGGAGAGTGGCACAACACCACCACGCCTCTCCCCCTGCGATCCCTCCACGGCCGCAGAAGATAGGGAGTACGGCGCACCGTAATACCGGCACTCCTCTTCTTCTGCGGTCCCACCTCTAAGCGCGTCCATAGCAGACTCCTCCAGTCCGCTGGGAGCGCCCTCCTCGGGCCAGCCGTTGGCAAACAAGCCGGCCCCGGTTGCCTCTTCGCTTCACCGTGGGTGTCCAGTCCACCGTTACTAAGCCCCACCGCCACGACAAGGCGTGCAACCATCGGGGGGCATCTTAGTCGGACCTGGGACAATATACCGCAGCAAGACTTAGATAACTTAATCCAAAGCATGAAAAACCGTTGCAGGACCGTTATTAACGTCATGAGTGGTTTGACTGTCTACTTATTTTTCACATAACAGTTTAAAAATATTTTTTCCTTATTTTTAACGTTTTCTTGAGAAACACATGCATTATTAGTTTTACCATTATTTCATGTTTTCTCTTTATTCGAATAATTTGTTTACGCAAAAAAAATTGTTTTCTTTTATTCTGGAGTCTAGTCTGATAATTATGGGCTTCATAAAAATATATACATGTTGTATGTTATTTTTTATAAATTTTGAGTAAATTGAGTAAATCCAGAATATCCCTAGACAGTGTATCAATACTGTGTTTATTAGATATAATAT
Organism: Glaucopsyche alexis; assembly: GCA_905404095.1. Taxonomy (NCBI): domain Eukaryota; kingdom Metazoa; phylum Arthropoda; class Insecta; order Lepidoptera; family Lycaenidae; genus Glaucopsyche; species Glaucopsyche alexis. The sequence continues at coordinate 4,421,674 of FR990060.1, forward strand.
AATAAGTTCATTCACTCGAATAATATCATCTTTGAAGTAATAATTTGAATTCTAATAACAATTTTCTTATTTATACCAATATTTTTATTACTTTTAAGGGCTTATTTGTTAGTTAAGAACATTAGATTCATGGTGAGTTATTAGTAATTACTTTAAAAACTTTCTGTAAGCACAGGTGTTATAATTTATGCTACTAAACTCACGTCAATTTCTACTAAAAACTACTAAAAGAATACTGAATACTATCAAAATAAGTTACTTTACTTAGGAATCCGTAAAGCTCCCAAAAACTACTGCATTTTAGGTTTTGTTATATTACAAATTTATTATTTATTGAATGTTATTATTTTTACTGTAAAATTAAAATATACTTGGAAATATAGTAATTTCCTAGCAAATTCATTTTAAGCCAATTACGGACGAATGTATTATTATGATAAGATGTATTTTTTTTTGTGCAAAATGGCTTACTGTCTGGCTCTTTCCTACTAAAACACTACTAACAACTAAATTCCTACTAAGGAATAGGAATAAAATACTTAATTTAGCAGTAAAGCTTTGTAAAATAACTAAGTTGACAACATTAATTCTGGACTGAACGGTCCATTTGTGGACAAATCGCTTCAGTTCTCGCCCGAGCCGCGGCTCGAGTCGTGTAGATGTGTATCGTGTACAAGCGTAGTATGAGTTTTCGCGGTGCTTAAATACAAAATTGACAAACCCGACCGTAGCTCGCGGCAAACCAGAACGAACTTTATTTTTCGGCCGACGCATACGCCATCTCAGCCTGATGTTCAGGCCGCAATGACGTCGGGTTGAATGCAATTTTTCCCGTGTATGTGCCCGAATTGTAAGAGTTTGAATGTCAGGTTGCACCGCACTGCACAGTGCACTGATGTCATATTATGAGACGTGTATATTTCTGTGTAGTGAATAAAGTTCAATTTTGAATAGCTATCTTAAAGATGTCATGGGATACTCATCCCAACTTACCTGTCCTGTAGTTGTGGTATAGTATACGGGTACGCGACCCCGGCTTCCCTAGCTATTACTGTCCTATCCCTTCCCCTCCTGGGCGGTAATATCCTACATTTCCTTTTTCCCACTCTAAAACTTACCAATGTTCCTTTCTACACCACCTATCCTTCCCTTTCCCTATTCCTACCCTCTCCGCAAATCCGTGGGAACGCAATGGATAATCATAAAAATAATTTTATTATCCAAAATGTCGGCGATGTGGTTCGCCACCCATCACGTCTCGTTCTCGCGGAGGCGAAAAGTGGCCCATGGAGAGCCGCTTCGCTACGTTGAATGTAAGAGGAGGAATGGATGATAAGAATGAAAGTGGACGAACGAAACAAGTGTGTAAAGATCGTAGCAAGTGGAAAGAAGTGGTCTCTGCCTACCCTAATGGGAAAGAGGCGGTCTCTGCCTACCCCTACGGGAAAGAGGCGTGATTATATGTATGTATGTATCTTAAAGATGCAGCGTCGCGTAGCGATGCTACGCTATATCGTCGAGTTCTACTCTGTTATCAGACATATCAGTTGACACTGATATGTCTGATAACAGAGTAGGAATCGTATATCCAAACTTTCTAGATATAGAAAAAGAGTTGCTCGTTTAAAATAATAGGATAAGCTTTGTAAGTAGTATCGTGTGTCAGCGGTTATCAGCACGAGCGGTTAAAGTTTCACATAGTGTACATTATTAAAAATAACAACCACATTCCTCGATAACAAAAGGGTACAAACTAAAAGGTTTGGTATATTAGTATCATTAATTATGCCCTAAGGCATATTTGACTCGAGTTTGTTTGTTTCAAATTCATAAACCCAGATCACGTGTAAAATAAAGTTTTATACGAGGAAAGCCGAGTTGCCGGATACAATGTAAACAGTTTTATGTCAGATTTTGGCCAAGATTGTCGCATATACAGCTTGGTAAAAAAGAGTATGTAGCGGTGATCATACACTTTTTTGCAATGCTGTAAAATATTAATATAGCTGGGCGCTGTAACTATTCGGTCATCAAAAAGCTCTTCGTAAACAACAAAACAAAATCTATACTATTCTATACTAATATATTAAAATGGAAAAGTTTGTTTGTTTGCATTGAATAGGCTCCGAAACTACTGGATTGATTTTGATAAAATTTGGTACAGTCGATAAAGATTAGATCACGGGGGCTCTAGGCTACTTTTTATGGCGGCAAAATGTACGGTTACCGTGGGATTCCCTTTTGCGTGCACAAAATCGCGTGCAACATCTAGTTATTAAAATATAATATGTGTGAATATTTAACGCATATATACTGTGTTAGACGGAGACTAGAGCTTTTGCTACTACTAGATATACCAAAAATCATCACAATCTAGTAGTTTTTGCGTGAAAGAGTAATAAATATCAATCCATACATTCGTTCATCCTCACAAACTTTCACATTTATAATAGGATTACAATCATAGGATTCTCAGAATTATACTAAAATATATTTTATTAAAATCGTCACGTCGCGCGTCGTCAGTTCAACAAGAGATTCGTCGCATAATTTCACAGTTTAGTGAAACAAGTCATGTTCTGTCTTAAACTCTTGACCTTGAGTTTCTTACCACAAATCCACAATATGTGATTACACGCGCTAGGCCGTTTTTACCCGACTACCGAAGTAGGGTATTGTTTTTTGAGGATTTGTATCCATTATATTTGGATGTATAAAGTTATATCCAAGAATGTTCGCTATTTCTCTAAAATTACGTAGGTATAACGCGGTTCAAATGAGAATAGGAACGTCAATGACCTTTATCTGTCAAATATCACTTGAAAAGTGCGATTTTCAGGAAAACTTATGTACATATTAATAGTCTTGCATCGATTTTAAATAACAACGTTAAATAGTAATCAATTATCTAAACATAAATTTAACTATCTTATCAGTCTAAATTCGAAACAATATGGCGCCGACTCGATCCTATTCTCATTTGAATCGCACTATACCATAATCATTATGTATTTTAATTAATAATTTCCATTAATGTGGTACTTTAATAATGGAGCTATCAGACATTTTTTAAACTATTTTATTTAAGCGATTTCTTTCAAAAGAAAACTGACGCCTTACTGTGAAGTTTTGATTTATTCGCAAGAGCATGCTTTTAATTTTTGTGCAAGAAAGTTATATTGAAAAACTTTTGCCATATTTCTTACATAATTGTGTAGGTACATAATATTAGATTGACGTAAATAATATTTAAGGATTAATTATTTATTTATGAAGCAAGATCGGCCACCGAGTTTGTTAATGTCTCCCAAGAGCACCTACAGTGTTGCCAGGTGCGTACTTGATTTAAATCGAGGCAATCGGGGCTTGGATCTATAAATCGGGACTACCAAAAATGATTAACACAAAACAGAACGAAGGCAAATTAGTTTTTTTTTTGTCGTTATCTATCGTTTATAAATCGTGACCAATCTCAGATTCGGTTGGCGGCTTGGTGCGTTGTTAGCAAATCGGTTTCGAGTACCGGTCAGACGAATATATTTTTGTGATTCTTTTCATTTAATTTCTTTTACAATTATTTGTTTCAATTTTATATATATTTTATCGTTCTACTAAAACTCCGAACAAAGCTCGGTCTCTTTTTATTATTTACACAGTTATCCATTTTCCTCATTTCATTTTCCTCAGAAGCTTGTCTAAAATTCCGTGTTACTACATTTACTGCTAGCGATAAGAGGCAGAGGGCAACTTAGCAATTAATAACTATAAGTACTAGAGGTCGCCCTGTCGCCACAATTCGACCATAATTTCATATTCGTGTTTTAATTTTAAAGGTATTTTTTTTATTCGCAGCCTTATAAATACGCAATAAAAATATGTAAATATTGTTTATGGAAAGCAAAAGAAAGATTGACACTAATTGACACTAATTGTGCCAAATTTCACTCTAATCCGTACGCACAATTCTCGTAAAACTGTACTTGAAATTTTTGTTTGACGTATTAATATAACTTATATAGCATAGATACGCGGTAAGAGAAGAAACAGAATAATATTTCGCTTTTTATCCCACACGCCTCAGTGCAATGAAGCTAATAATTTCAACGTCTGAAAAAAAAAGATAGCAAAATATCAACGTCGAAACAACTTTAGAAAAGACAAGCCAAGTGGGAGTCAGACTCGCGCAAGAATATTTTAAATTAAACTAAATTAATTTATTCCACTTTTTTAAGTACTACACTACCACATGCAATATATCAAAAAATAACAAAACATGCGTAGTTTCACAATAAGATAAATAATAAAAAATAAGAATTAAACAAAAAAAAACTTAGTAACAAAACATAGAAACAGGATAGGTATATTATCAGACAAAAAAGAAAAAAAAGTGTTTCGTTTATGGCAGTGCAATGCCTTAAAAAACGGAAAAGGGGACCCCTGAGGTCATGACAGCGACTGTTGCCACTGTCCCTTGTCTTCCGTGATCCCCTTTCCCTGTAAAATCGTAAAGATAATATCGGTGACACAATATTATGTTTATTAAAAAGTATGTGTTTAAAGTTTATTTGTATACAAGTATGTAACATGTTTATTTATTACTAGCTCTTATCCGCGGCTCCGCCCGCGTAAATACAATATCCCCAAAGGAACACTGTACTTTTTCTGGATAAAAAGTAGCCTATGTTTTAATTTAGAACCACATTTCTTGTATTTAAAGTAGACTTATTTTACTTTGATTAATACAATCAAACTGAAGAGACTTATTATAAAGCGATTTTGTGTAGTTTGGACCAATCAGGAGGCGTTATACGCTGCTTTAACGCTTACGAGAATATCGGTTTGACAGTTTAAGCATGTCGGGACTTGATTGTAATTTTATTAGTGCAGGTTTTATTTAGTAGAATAATTGACCCTCAGGGCCTAAACTACTACCATACCGAATTTCATCAAAATCCATTCAGTAGTTTTTGCGTAAAAGAGTAACAAATCCATCCATCCATATATCCTCATAAACTTTTATAATATTAGTAATATAGTAGGATTTAGTTATTTTATACGAAGTTTTCCAAGTTAGCTCATTTCACAAGTTAGGCCACTAAAACTCCTAAACTAACAAAGTTTCATAAGCCGTTATAGTTTTCCTTCAAAGTTCAGCATATGAACTATCATCACGAATGTTTGCATTGTTTGTTGTCCTCTTCTTAACCCCCGAAGAAAACAGAGGGGTATTATAACTTTGACTTGTCTGTCTGTCTGTGTGTCTGATCTCAACAAACAGAACCTCAATTCTCGTATTTAAAGTAGACAATTTAAACAGTCAATTTTACCCACCAAAAACATTATGTAAAAAAGCTAGCCAAGTCTCGATGGAGCTGCTTGTTTATCTCTAAAAAGTAATGAAATCTAGACAAAGTCGTGCCAAGTCTAAGGTTCCTTACTGCGATTTCTTTATTATTATAGTTAATGTTGTGTGACTTGGCCGTTGAAAATTCTTTATACGTTAGTGGGTACAAATCAATTTTGTTTACACGTAATGTTATATCTGTTGTAACTACCTATGTTTGTTAAGCGAGATAATAGCCCATACTGGTATTGGTAATTGGACGCTAGTGTCTTATTTTAGGCTGTTGTTGATTGTACAACACATGTATTGGAGCAATGGTGTCATGGAGTCCCTTTTGTACCCTTGTGTACCTACCCTTCAACGGCCAAGTCACACAACATTAACTATAATAATAAAGAAATCGCAGTAAGGAACCTTAGACTTGGCACGACTTTGTCTAGATTTCATTACTTTTTAGAGATAAACAAGCAGCTCCATCGAGACTTGGCTAGTTTTTTTACATAATGTTTTTGGTGGGATTTCACTTCTTTTTGTAGAAACGTGGGAATATTGATTTATTTTACTAGATTTTAGTGTAATTTGTTTATTCAATTTGTGTAATGTTCGAGTAGAATAAAGTTAATTGTTCGACTATTTCTTCTAGTAAACTTATAAGTATAAAAGTCAGTCTAGTCTTATCCAGTGTTTTCCTTTAATTTTATTTATATGCGTATTAAAAGCAGAAGGGGAGGCATTCGCCCAGCAGTGGAACGCTACGGGCTAGATTAAATTAGAAGATGTATCCGTCCCACCTCACTGGATTTTTGCAATGACAGTCGATTTTTTAGGTACCAATAGTAGAAGGGGGCATTACCATATGGTATGGTAAGAGATATCTCTAATCAGCTGAGACCAGCTGAGGGTTCTTCATCAGATACTTCAGACCTTCGATTTTTGACATCAAATGAAGTGGCCCACCAAGTTGAATATTTTTTGTACAGGCAGTATGTCGATCTCTAATAGTTTGGTTGGGCTCTTGTGTTTTCTAATAAGGGTCATCAGGTACTCCAGATCTTCGATTATCCTAGTTTTTATAGTTTTTCCTTTATGTGGCCATTAAACCCTAACTCTGTACCAAATTTCAGCTCTCTAAGTTTATGGGAAGTACTAGTTCTATTCTGATGATCATGAGTGAGTGACTGAGTGAGTGAGTGTCATAAATGCGAAACTTTGCTTTCGTTTAACTTCGGAACTAAATGACCTACAGACTTAAAATTTTGGATTTTAAGTATGTGATTATAGCTTACTGGATGACGAAAATTTCTGCGTTCTGGTCTTATCCAGAGGTTCTCAAATAGGGGCCTGAAAATGCGGTGAAATGATTCCAGTAAAGAATGGTACGGCAGTGTTTGCTTCGCGTTCGACTTGGCGGGGGCACTGCCGTGCCCCCAGATCGACGTTCTGGTCTTATCCAGAGAATGCGGCGAAATGGTTCCAGTAAATAATGGTACGGCAGTGTTTGCTTCGCGCTCGACTTGGCGGGGGCACTGCCGTGCCCCCAGATCGATTATCCTAGTTTTTATAGTTTTCCCGTTATGTGGCCATTAAACCCTAACTCTGTACCAAATTTCAGCTCTCTGAGTTTATGGGAAGTACTAGTTCTATTCTGATGATCATGAGTGAGTGAGTGAGTGAGTGTCGTAAATGCGAAACTTTGCTTTCGCTTAACTTCGGAACTAAATGACCTACAGACTTGAAATTTTGGATTTTAAGTATGTGATTATAGCTTACTGGATGACGAAAATTTCTGCGTTCTGGTCTTATCCAGAGGTTCTCAAATAGGGGCCTGAAAATGCGGCGAAATGGTTCCAGTAAAGGATGGTACGGCAGTGTTTGCTTCGCGCTCGACTTGGCGGGGGCACTGCCGTGCCCCCAGACTTTGTTTGGATTGGAAGTGTAGCGTCATGTTACCGTGAACGGATTTTATGACGTTTCGACCAATCAGAGAGCGTTTCACGTTGGTTTAACGTTCATAAAAACACCTATTGGGAGTATAAGCGTATCGGGACTTGATTCTAATTGTATTAATGCAGGCTTTATTTAGCAGAATTGCCCCTCTGGTAACACAATACCGGCCAAATTACTAGGTACTAGGCAAAGACATATATAGGTATGATAGACGAGGCATGTTCAGTCAAAAAGTGTCTCCAGTTAAATGATACGCACTTTTGATATTTTTGGGGCTATTTTGACATATTTTGAAGTTTGGTAAAAACAAGATGACATTTGAGAATGGTGAAAACCTAGATGGCTTTACTTTTTCTTGTATGAAGTTTTAATATGTCAAATGTACGTATGTCCTATCTTTAGTTTTGAAATTTTTGGTACTAGGTAGCAATGAAAATGGTGGTTGAATTTTAGTTACAGAATTTATTAGCTTTAATTTCAATCAAGAGTTATTCGAGAAATCTATGTTAAATCGAGTGCTAGCAGACGGTTGTAGTATTATGTATTCAATCGCTCATTCGGGAAGGACATAGGCTGCTTTTATCGCGGGAAAATGTATGGTTATCGAGAGATTAGTATTATAGAAACATCGTCTACAAGTGTTATATAACTCTCACAATCAAGATTAATCTAACGTGACCTCTCCTTCTCAAAAATCGTCAGTAATACCCTTCTTGCCTTTTAAGCTGAGGGGCGTGCCAAAGACATTCTTATGTTAATAATATACATCATACACATACATCATCAGCTACATAATAAGAAGCTATATAATGTCAACGAAAACAATTACGGATACTTCGGGCATATGATCCACTGCTTATGTAAAGACGTTTAGGAAAAAAATCATTGTCATATTCAAAGTAAAAAATCATCTCATGTACTGACCGCAAAACGCAAACTCGCCTATATTATAAAGATTTTTTTTTTTCTAGTATGACAACAATTTTTCTGCTTAAACGTCTTTACATAAGCAATAGATACCCTCTGAGGGTGTAGAAATAGAGTCGAAAGCATGAAAAATATTTAAAATCTGCTCCGATTTCCATAAAATTTTATATAGGTAATATACAGGTAAAAAAGCCAACCGTCCCAGGCACTACAGTATTTCAAGAGTGGTTACTTCGCTCGGAGAATACTGTATAAATCATCCATTAACGGATGTAAAGGCCTAAGTTTTTTTTATTCCTATGAACATTTAACATTATTATTCCTCATACTTTTAGATTAATAATTTTTGTATACAGGTTGTATTCTTCAGGTAGGCTAACCCGAAGAATACAGTCAATTGAGTAGGGGAGACCGAGGGGTGTTGACACAATTTTTACATTTTGTGTCATATACCAAACACTATTGCCAGAAATGGTATGATATTAGTACCAAACGTTAGATCATTCTTTACACTTGCAGATGACTAACAAAAAGAAATTATAAGTGTTAAATATTGTGGTAAAAAATCGACTTAACCGCAACAAGTCATCTTGTTTCAATTCCCCTCATATCGAGGTAAGATGAAACAGGGGTCGAGGAGAGTTAAAACATATGATTTCTGTGAAATATTAAGGGCTGTAAAATAAAAGTTGTGATATAACTTAAAGGCATGTCTAAAAATGTATCTTTTGAAGCACATACTTTGTTGTTTTACGTATCAATTCACATTTTGTACTGATATATCGCATAAGTAGATAACTTCAGTTCTGATACACAATATGATCAATTCCTAAAGTAGTTAAAAGTATCAAAACGTCATCATTCGTAATATTAATTAAAATAACAATTAGATAAACAAAATGTTTTACATTAATTGAAAATCTTTAAAATAAAATATTGATTTTCAATAAATAATTAACTTTCAGTCGTTTCTTTAGAATTATAATCAGTTTTGATAATTATTTCTTCAAATATTTATGTAACGATAATCTCACAAATGTCAATAGAAAACAAAAAAAAAACGTCAATCTGGCAAAAATGTGGCAAAGTTACTTGTTACTATATCTTCTGCTGCAAAATCATATATTTTGCGACTTGCCATACCTCTATCAGTCTTTATTTTATGATCAGTAGGTATGCTGAAACAATATAAATAAATTAAAAAGCATTTATTTAATTGACACAACGTTAACGCTTTTTAATGCGTAATTATTCTGATACAATATTGAAAACGAGGAGATTTGAAACAACCTGTTTCAAATCTCCTCAGTAAGAAAAAACCTCTCAATATTAATTTAACCTGCAATCAAGAATCAAATACACAGAAATCAATTGTACTAAATATATACAATAAATCTCTAGATAATAAGCTTTCGAAACCAATATAAATCAAATTAAAATACAATACCCTTATCAAAATATAGGCATGGTAAAAAAACGTAAATAACTTACTTTTCATGATTTTTGTCACATGGCACGCAGAACTCCATAACCGCGCGACTCATGCCACCGACGCGTATTGACAAGTCAGCGGGTGGAGGGGAGTGGTTGAAATGCAACGTTGCGAACTCGCTAACAGTTTTAAATTCCATGAAATCGGTACTGTTTCAAATCACCTTTGTGTCAAAACCCCTCGGTCTCCCCTACGTATTTTATAGTTTTTTGAAATTCTTACCCTAAAATCTAAAGAGTGGGGGTCCAAAGTTTGTATAAAGATATTATATTAACAACTGAAGGTATTGCTTTTAACGAGGGTGTTTGCTATTTTTTATGCCAGTGCCATTAGGCACTGCCATTTAGGCAGACCCAACGCACACAAAGCATCATCTGCAGGCTTAGCATGCGCATAGAAGAAACACCGAAGAAAAGAAAATATGACAGATTGAAGAAACATTTATACCGTTCGGAGCAAAATAGGTCTTATTATAAGGTAGCAAGGTCGATGTATCGTCGTTATGAGAAATAACATTTCGTTTCATTCCGAGCATGAGCTCACAAAATGGCCTCTTTTGACAGCTAAAGTAGAAACGTTTTCTTAATTTAATGTCAAAAAGTCCCACAATAATGTCAACCACTCCACATCATGGCGGACCTAGACAAAAAGTTTCTTTACGTTGAGTCATATACTTGAATAATAATTGTTCGTTTTTTACAGAAGATTTTCCGGCAACCATTTTAAAAATATGGCGGTTTAGAAATGTTGAGGACCTTGTTATCATGGATTAAGGACTATTTTGCAACGAACTGTTTTGGATAGCAAATTTCTTCATTAAATGTATTTCTATGGATCGCCATGCTAAGCCTGCTGGTGGCGTAAGTGGTATCGAAGACGCTACGCAGCTTGGTACAACTCGAAATCCGAACTCTTGCAATGAAACGTATAACTTCTTGTATATAAAATAAAGTTTAATTTTGAACAGTAATCTTGAAAATACAGAGCCTCGTCCCTGTGTGAACTGACGCGAACACTCAAGACTGTTATGAAATATTAAAAACTGGCCAAGTGCGAGTCAGGCTCGCGCACAAAGGATTCCGTATTTTTTGTTAGTTTTAAGGGATATTGTATTTTATAAATATAAACTATAATAGATAGATATTTGGTTAAATATTTATTTTATTATGTTTTTAGTATTTGTTGTCATGGCGGCATCAGATATACATAATTTGTGTAAATTTCAACTGTCTAGCTATCACGGTTATTGAAATACAGCCTGGTGATAGACAAACGGAAGGAACGGAAGAGACAGCAAAGTCTCAGTAATAGGGTCCCGTTTTTACCCTATGGGTACGGAACCCTAAAAACAAGAACATACGCAAGACATTAATTGGACAGTTCATAACCGAGAAAACGAAGAAAAGTACAGGAAGAGCAATTAAGTTACAATTGACGAAGACAATGGAAACGAGACCTCATGAATATTTTCGAGACAAAAGTGGGATTACGGAAAGTGGGCAGGAGGAATGTTTGTTGTAAAACATATTAATCTGCAGGGCATGTTTTTATCCGACTACGACTAGAAAAAAGGAAGGGATTTTAGCAGTCTATGTATGTATAGTATGAATGTTTTTTTCACTGTAGCCCCTAAACTATCGATCCGATTTTAATGAATGAGGTATCAATAGATTCGTAATAATATCCCGGGTAACATAGGCTATATAAGTTAGTGGTGTTTTAGCTTCTTTTAAATTTAGTTAGTATTATATTATTTGCAGTATACGAGTATATACAGTCGCAATGAAAACGGTAAATTATGTCGTCTTTCGGGGACAGTAGGTACAATATATTATATATAAAAAAAAATACAAAAAAATTAGCAGTTAAGCAGTGTAATATCCAAAATCCAAAACGGAAAACTCTGGACTCAATACACACTCCTGCATGGATCTGAAATAAAATAATTATGGAAAAGAAAATCGAATGAAAATTTTATCTTTAGTAATCTTTACAACTATTTGTATTTTTTACCCGACTACGGCAATGCCAAAAGGAAGGCTAATGATTTTAGCAGTCTATGTATGTATGTGTGAAGTTTTTCCATAGTTATAAACTAGGTAGTAACTAATCCGATTTCAATGAATGAGGTGTCAATAAATTCGTTATCATGGTACTTTAGTAATATAATATTCTTTGACCCAGGTAACGTAGGCTACATCATAATTTACGTAGTCGCGTTATAGTTTTTTTGTAATAAAAAATGTAATAAAAAATTTAATATTTTGTTTTTATTTTGCAAGCCTGATACATACCTGCTAAAACACGAAAGTTACACGACGTAGAACGTTAAAAATAAATACATTATTTCCTCCCTTGTTTATTTATGCCATGTGTATTTGCCTAATTTGTCTCAGCTTAGGTTTTAGGGTTCTTTAATCACTTACTTCGATTTCAATAACGGCAAAATGCAAAAATCTAATATCAGTAAATTTTGCTTTTAGTTCTATCGACATGACACATGATACATTGAACACAACACACACACACACATAAACATCGCAACTTACCTCAAATTAATACACAAATACGCTCCAATAGTGTATCTATTTTATTTAATTATCATACGTATTAATATTTTTTTTAGCGAGCATAGACTGAATCGTAATTCGCGCGCTTTTCGCGACGCGGCAGCCTTCCCGCTCAAAATCTGATTCGCAACTGGATTTAAGCGGGAACCGCTGCTATATATACCAGCTACTTACAAGTTACATCACCTGTTCCCGAAAACAATTTTTCCGGCACGTGAAAACAAAAACTCGTTGTACAGGGAAACCAACAAAAAGTTTTTTTTTTCAATGTTGTATTTCTCAACAAACTCACCTTGTTAGGAAATACAGCACGTGGCAATAAGTGTTTTTATTTTTTTAAACTTAAATAGCTTAGCTAGGGTAGGGTTGCTAACCCCAAATTTAAAAACCAGGACAAGTTAGTTTAAAAACAGGACGTAGTAACATATTGTAATGCCAATGATAACCATATTTTTTCATTAAAGTATTTGAATAATATTATATTATATTACAAAGAAAAATTGTACAGGTGGCGGACGAGTTGTAAAATACATGACTTTATCAGGACGCTTTAAAGGACGGGGATTTTAAACTATGCAAGCCCAGGACACTGTAAAAACCAGGACGTCCTGGGAAAACAGGACGATTGGCAACCCTAAGCTAGGGTTCGGTCACGGAATAATCCTGCGGGTTCGGTGGGTTAAAAAAAAGAAATTATATTGGCAATTATTACTATTAGCCCTCGTATCCACGAGAGTTATTTTGTGGTTGCGACAGAAAAAGAGCACACTTAAGTAAATCTAAGAGGTCCCAACAACACAATCCCAGGTTGTGGCGTGTGCCAATGAGACTTTTTCAGATCTCAAGTACATTATACGGACGCTCTAACGGTGAAGCAAAACATCGTGAGGAAAACCGCACAATATGGTTGGCTCCAGACGTATTGACCAGTCCATTCCTCTGGACTAGGCTGACTATGTTGTGAGAATGCCGTATGTGCTTGGGCAACCATACGACATTTAAAAACTAAGACTGTCCAGAAAGTGCGTAAACCTGCGTAAACCTACGCACGTAGAGATTCTTATCTTATCACAACAAAATGTCTGCCGGTCTATCTGTGATGCCAACTTGGGACTTTTTCCCTAAATTTAGGGAGAAAAGGTATCTGAAGGGGTTATTAGGGGGTTTTATGCTTGTTTTATTTAAATTTGCAATTGATTTGCTTGACGATAAGTAATATAATATACTATTATTATTTAATTACAGCTGACCTATCACTTATTGGTATAAAAAATGTATTGTATAAAAAACCAAAATTCTTATTGCAAGCGTCTACCTGTTGCCAACTTGCCATTAAAGAATCACGCCAAAAACGTCAAAAAATTCACGTTTGTTGTGTCTAAGGAGGGTTCCGTTACTATCAACGCGTAATAGGTTTTTCAAATTACTTCAAAAGTCACAGTCCGGTTTGGTTCAAAATAATTTTCCCTGAGTTTTAAGCATTATTATATATAGTGCTTAAAACTTATTATGATATAATGCATTATGCATGGAAACTTACAAGTTTAACCTATAATTTAGAAATCTACTCTACAACTACTCGAAAAATTCAACGACTCTATTTTAAAGCGCTATTCAACGTTATGCAACACAATGAAAAAATATTTTTCATCCCCACTTCTCAGGTATGGAGAGCTACCCTCAAAATATAAAATTATTATTATTTTACAATGCTAAATCCGAGATAATATAATATACTGTGGGAATATGTGGTGGCAGGCCCCAAAGGGAGATCTCCGACCGAGCGAGGTGGTATGCTCGGTCAGGCCGAAGCCCACTTGTAATCATTTCAGCTGTCGTATATATACTTTCCGAGCTCAGAAACTTCGATAGCGCGATTCAGGACTGTGCGCTGATTGGTCCGCCACATCACTCCCCCCTAAGACCGGAGGTTGAACCATTTTGATGAGTCTTGTGCTTGAATCGCCAGTGCCAGTGGAGAAAGTCCCAGTGAGTCGGAACTGTGATGCTGCTGCACGGGCTCCAGTGAGTCGGAGTACTGCCGTGCGGGGCCGATGCTACATGCTGACCAGGAGAGATGTGCTCTGCTTGCTGACCGGTCGTTGTAGTGAGAGTGCCCGTTGAAGCCGATGAGGGTTCGACCAGGCCGCGGTGCGTTGAGGCTGGTGGTCGAGGTACCCGATGAGGCTGAAGCTGGCTGTCGTGGTGCGGAGGGGTAGGGAGTGATGATGATGATTGATGTCCAGAAATTTGCTTGTTCTGTCGAGGGTCACCAATGTGGGAATATGTGGTGGCAGGCCCCAAAGGGAGATCTCCGACCGAGCGAGGTGGTATGCTCGGTCAGGCCGAAGCCCACTTGTTATCATTTCAGCTGTCGTACATATACTTTCCGAGCTCAGAAACTTCGATAGCGCGATTCAGGACTGTGCGCTGATTGGTCCGCCACAATACAAAAAACTATACCAAATTTCATCCATTTATATTCATCATTACAGAAGCTAGAGGCGTGGACAGACAGACAGACGGAGGGACGGAGCAAAACTATAAGGGTTCCTTTTTATTACGAAATCGACCATTTTTAGTAAAGGTTATGTAAAAATTTTAACTGTCTAGCTATCAAGGATTATAATCTCATGAGACATAGCCTGGTGACAGACATACAGTTTTTACCCTCTAGATACCTACGAAATAACTAATAGTCTGTAAGTGTTAAAAAAAGCAGTGAATCATGCATACAAATGTCAAAATTGACGCATTAGCTGTGATTACATTAATTTACCTATTAAAGTAAGCCATTTTGACATAGTATGTACGCATGATTCACTGCCTTCATAACGCGAATAGGCTAAAAGTATAGACTTTATATAACACGTATAGGACCGCGTCATTCAATGTGCTGCGTACAGTGCAACTACCTAATTTGTTAATGCCCTCGGCAATCATCGTTTTTTTTTGGAAATGACGGATGTTGGAAAGCTAGTGTGGGACTTCCGAAAGATATTAGCAAAGTAGTTTTACTGTATAAAGTATCTTTATAGGTATTTTTTTCTAAATAAGTAATACTTACATGTTTGGTATGTAACTTTTTTTATTTTTAACGGTACCTATATATTGTATCGTATTATGTAACTTTATGAAGTTTAGATGTGGCATAAGTACTTTAATAATTATATTTGAGAGTCTTCGCATGCTAGGTAAAATCCATGGGAACCGTACTATTTGTTTTAGGGAGAAATATTTTTTGAAACTTGGCAACTCGATCTTACTACGCTTTCATTGCACTCCAAAATACAGGGGATGACACTTTTGACTATTTCAAATCGATATCAATTGTGTGTGAAGGTTTTAATATAAGTTGTCTTCAGAAAAAAATGGTTTTGACAAAACATTGACAGCACAAAATTTCGGAACACTCTGTAAAGTAAAATTTCACTAGTGTTGAGTACTGTGAAAATGCCAAAATTACCAAATTGACGACAGTGTCAACCGATCTGAATGCTGTGTAATGAATGAACTGAATACTTCTGTCTCACTCTGAATCATACAATCGGAGCGAGAAAAACATTTTTCTTTCACTTCGTGTCTCGCGCGTACTCGAGGTAGTTGCGTATTACATGCGTAATTGCTGCACCTATTTGAGTCAGGAGCGGAGCACCTATACGTGTAGTATGGGCATACCCACAACCCCAACAGCCTTGTGAGTGCATACTTTATAATCAAAATAGTTTCAGTGGGTAGTAGTATTGGTATTGTTAGCCTTTTGAGTATTACCTGGTGCTTTTTACCTGCTGGTCATACTTATATTATTGTTAAAATACAAATTTTTAGTAGTGGATTTAGTGTTAAGCGGACCTTTAGTCAGGTAGATTGAAGAAAGCGCAAAATTTGTCACTTCTCCATAAATTTTCATACATACATACATATAATCACTCCTTTTTCCCGTAGGGGTAGGCAGGACCGCCTCTTTCCCGTAGGGGTAGGCAGAGACCACTTCTTTCCACTTGCTACGATCCTTACATACTTCTTTCGCTTCGTCCACTTTCATTCTTACCATCCATTCCTCCTCTTACATTGAACGTAGCCAAGCGTCTCTCCATGGTCCGCTAGCGTCTCTCCATGGTCCGCATAAAAAAAAGAGTTTTTAATTTCTTGTCCGTTAATATGTTTCAAATAATGTAATGTAGGTAGTTCTTTTTCTAATTATATACTTACTTGCTTAATCTTTCTGAAATAACAAAAAACAAGCCATTCTAAAAATGACGATGTCCTTTGGCAAATCGAATTCTCTGAGATCTGGTAACCCTGACATCAATACCTGTCATCAATCTATCGAGTTCTCTGTTTATTGATACTTTCGTTTTTTCTTGTATTCATTTTTTTCTTTTTCTTTTTTAATAGTAAAATAACGGACACTGCCGAAGCAATAGTAGCGCACACCACCGACGCGTTCTCCATTGTAACCACATATGACGTAAAATAGGATCAAAGAACTTTGATAGTGTAATATACAGATATGACTCAATTAGTCAATTAAATTGGATCAAAATATATAATATGATCATTTAGATGATCAGAGATATTTGATAATGTAATATCCCACTTAGGTATGCGACAAATCAATTGATGAATATTTCCCAAAATTCTGACCATTTTAAATTTTAATCTAAAACGGGTACACATTTGTTATCATAGGTAAGCAGTAGGTAGGTTCGATGAGGTATGTAGGTACCACCGACAAAGTTCCCGCTCGACCAGTCTTTAAATATTCACCTTTGCACTAGGACTCCTCAAAACATTTAAACGCAAAGGAAGTAACCGCAACGACTGCAGACGTGGTTGAACTACGTATTTACACGGAAGTATGTTTGCGAACCCAATGTTCAACGGCGCTGTTAAGCAAATTTCATCATTTTCATCTTATGCCTGGTCGAGCGGGAACTTGTTCGATAGTACATACATAACCACTGTCCGCGCGCGGGTTGAATGCGTTCGGGGCATTTAGCAATTATAGAGTTTTTAATTTTATAGTTTCTTTATGATATGAGACCTGAGGATAGAGGTCACCCCGTCGCCCACGCACTGTTTTGTATACCTATCGCATTCTAAGCTCAGCATTCAACTGGCTGTACTACTATACTTGCGACTGTACTAGTCAATTTACCTATGTATAAAAGCGATGTTCAAGAAATGTATGAGGCCTGGGCCAGCCCTACGTACAGTATATGTAAATATAGCTACATAATATAGTAACCGTTTCCTATTCTTTATTTTGTTTAATTTCACTTCGTTTCCATGTACATTTAAATTTACTTCGTCAAGGAGAGCAACACAAAGTAAAATAAAACATGGCGGATCACATCAAAATTAACTAAATAATGTCATTTTGTCAATGACATGACTTTTGACAAAGAAAGACGTATGGCATTCAAGACGTCGTCTCTTCGTAAAACTGTCTACTACGTCAAAAGTCAAGTCAAAACAACTTTCATGGCCGCCCTAAAAATAGTGTTCTCGCAATAAAAAACTCTTCAAATAATCATTTTTGTACGCATGTACCCTTCTTCAAATTATTTTTTTCGTATTTTTATGATATTCCCATATTTTTTTCCTATTTACCTATGTAGTGTACATAGAACTGGCCTAAAATCAAACATGTCTACTCTGGATGCTTTCACACAACGTCAATGTCCCATGCTGTTTCCGAAGAGCTTATGTTACAGGTACCAGACAACGGAAATATATTTATAAATACTTAATATTACTAGGTTTTGCGCGCGACTTCGTCCGCGTGTATCTCCGTTACATCCCCGTGGGGTACGTATTTAGAAAAAATATATTTTTACGGATTCCATTAAACTATCTGTGTGCCAAACATCAACGTAAGCCGACCAGTTGTTTATATTTCACTATATTAACATCGAACCCCCAATCCGACACCCTTTAAAAAAAATACATACATACATACATACATATAATCACGCCTTTTTCCCGTAGGGGTAGGCAGAGACCACTTCTTTCCACTTGTTACGATCCTTACATACATCTTTCGCTTCGTCCACATTCATTCTTACCATCCATTCCTCCTCTTACATTCGACGTAGCCAAGCGTCTCTCCATGGTCCGCATGGTTAAAAAAAATGTACTCAATAATTTGTATTTATTACTTCCGCTATTAAATTTTTCTTACAAACTTTCAACCCTTATATTATACCCTCAGAGGGTGAACTATGATAAATCATGAATCTCAATTTTCATTAAAACAGGTGAAATTTTCATTGAAACAGGTTTTCTAATTTCTACACAAAATTTCAACCTTATGAAATGAAACATTATAAACTGATAGCTAAATACACTATTCTCTGTCCAGTTATAATTTTGAATAAAAACTACCTGCGGTCTTATATTTCATGCACTTTTACCTAATCGTGTCGTCACAATTAGGTACGACTTTTGTATGGAGCGTTTTCACGAGACTTGCGTATAAGCAAATACTCGTAGCTGTATCCTTGAAAATATAATTTTCTTCATTAACTCACTAATATTTAAGAGTACTATTTATTTATGCAATAAAATTCAGTCATCTAGCCTATTCTAAAATCCATATCACGAGTCTCCGATCGACGGAACCCCTTTGAGGTCGTTATAAAAGCATTATGGACGTAACGTGAGGAAATTTCTAATATTTTCTAAGCTCACACCACTGTATTATTTGCATAAACTAAGTGGGTGATAAAATACTAATAACACGGTCTAGAAACTAAAAAATAAATGTTGAAAGTACGAGGCATAAAAAAAAACCAGTCAAGTACGATTCGGACCTGCGCAAGAAGGGTTTCGTACAAAACGACAAAAAACATGTTTGTGCCATACCACGCCACCAACCCTTTATATTTATTTTATTCTGTTTTTAGTTATTGTTACAGCGGCAACATAAATACATCTGTGAAAATTTCAACTATCTAGCTATCACGGTTAAGGATAGATGAACATACAGACAGACGGACGGACGGCCGGACAACGGATTCTCAGTAACAGGGTTCCGTTTATAGTACACCTTAAAACAGAGGTTCCCCAACTTATTCCGTCTAACGCCCACTTTGAAAATCAGTTCTTTTGTAGCGCCCCCCCATCTTTTTACATATATTTTTACAACATATTAGTCTCGCCTGGAGAGTATTTTTTATCTCTTTAAAATTAACCAATAGTCAACATTGAGCAATAATAATACTGCTTACATCAGCGCTTCCTTCAATTTTTTCTGGGCCCAGGACCCATCTAGGCTTCCAGCGCCCACAAGGGGGCGTTATCGCCCACTTAGGGAAATACTGCCCTAAAATATATATTAAATAATCTAATCAAGAGTACCTATGCTAGGACATACCTAAAGAGGGTTCCGTTCCTAACTATCAACGCGTATCTATTTTAGCCAGTACACATTGGTCCATATTGGCCCACTGCACGCCATGACCATTGCGTACACTGTACAGGGAGTAATGTTGCAAAAATTATATTATAATAAAAATAAAGTAATACTAGTAAGCAGTATATAAATAAATAGCCGCGGCAGTAACTACTTTCACGTCCATCGTGATTGTTTCGCCCCATTGTATAATTATAATATAGGTATAATGTCAAAAATAAATTCTAAATGCAATTTATAACTTAATAAAATTTTTAATCAATTTTCATAATTTTACTGAAGCTTGAAAGCTTATACGGAGGAAATTTTATTATGTTTTTAGATTTGTTGTTACAGCGGTAGAAATACATCATCTGTGAAAATTTCAACTATCTAGCTAACACGGTTAAGGAGATATAGCCTGGTAACAGACGGACGGACAGAGTGAAACTATAAGGGTTCCTTGTAGTTACTACGGTACATAACAGCCCTAACAGCCTCCGTGGTCTAGTGGTTAGAGCATCGACTCGGAGGTCGAAGGGTTCGATTCCCGATTTGGAACAACAAAATTGTTGTTTCCAAGTTTAGTTAGGACAAGGCAGGCTGATCACCTGATTGTCTGACAAAAAATATTGCATGTAAAAAGTCGGACCTGCGCCTGATCTCTCGTCAGTCGTGCCGGTTATTCGTCCCACTGGATTATGAGAGTAAAGGAAGAGAGAGTGCTCTTGTGTACTGCGCACACACTTGGGTACTATAAAATTACTCCTCCTGGTTTAAATGAAACCTGCCACCGTCACCGAGATCGGTGTGGAGAGTTATCAAGGTACCCTAAAAACTATAATAATAAAAATTTAATAAGGAATGTTTGAATAATATTATACAGAACAACTTAGCAAAACAGTTTAAATATATAGGTTAAGGATTCCTTAAATATCTAGGTTTAGAGTTCCATAGTTCACGTCTTACATAGACCCTTATGGTTCTCTTTATACTGTGCTTATGGTTTCGGCATGCCCGTTCGTCCGTCCGACTTCGGCTTACCATCCAAACGGTTAGTGTTTGAAATATGAAACTTTGCATGGATATCATATCCATATAATTATACACATAATGTGTATAATTACGTCGAAAACGTGCTAAAATAAAATCACGAAAAATTCTTTTTTTTTTTGGGGCACCTCCCAAGAAATGAGAGGGAATGTTTCTCGCGTCTACCCCATAGTGTGGGGTATATTTTTAGGGTTCCGTAATACTTAAGGAACCCTTATAGTTTCGCTCTGTCCGTCTGTCTGTCTGTCTGTCTGTCTGTCTGTCTGTCTGTCTGTCTGTCTGTCTGTCTGTCTGTCTGTCTGTCTGTCTGTCTGTCTGTCCGCGCCTCTAGCTCCTGTAATTATGAATATAAATTGATGAAATTTGGTGCAGTTATAGATTGTATATAGATCACGGTTTCGGGATCATAAAAAAATAATAATTTTATATTTTAGGGGTGGCTCTCCATACATGTGAAGTGGGGATGAAAAATATTTTTTCACTCTACCCCATCGTGTGGGGTATCGTAGAATAGGTCTTTTAAAATAAAGGCAAGGTTTCATACGTTACTTTTTTATAAAGTTGACCATTTTCGAGTAATCGGCCTCCAAAGTAGTTTGTAAGTTGCCCCCCCCCCCCCTAGCATTTTTAAACTATAGGAGATAGAAACTTGCAAATTTCCATGCTGACAGATCATGCTAAAAACTCTTTAGGAAAATTATTGTGAACCAAATCGGACAGTAACTTTTGGAGTAATTAAAAAAAAGCATATTACGCGTTTATAGTTACGGAATCCTCCTTAGACATGTCCTGACATGCTCTTGGTTAGGTTATTTATAATAATATCTATGGACGCTTCACGCGTCACAACACGTCAATCTGGTCCTTACGTCCCGGTCCCTTAGAGCGTCCATTAGTTTGATTCTCTAAGTACGTACCCAAGGAACTATTGTTACGGGGACCAGACGACGGAAAGTATATTTGATATTTCATATTAGACATGTATTTAAGTATTTTATTATATTATACAAGTATTAAATAATAATAACTCCCCATCGATTTTCAGTGACGGTGGCCGGTTTCATTGATACCAAGCCAGTTACGCAGGAATAATTTTATAGTGCCCAGGTGTGTGCGCAGTTCACAAGAGCACTCTCTCTTCCTTTACTCTCGTAATCCAGTGGGACGGATAACCGACACGACTGGCGAGAGATCAGGCGCAGGTCCGACTTTTTACATGCCCATCCGACGCATGGATCATCTTTCTTGTCAGACAATCAGGTGATCAGCCTGCATTGTCCTAACCAAACTTGGAAATAACATTTTTTTTTGTTATTCCAATGCGGGAATCGAACCCACGACCTCCGAGTCAAGAGCCAATGCTCTAACCACTAGATCACGGAGGCTGTTAACGCACGTATTAAATACACATGCATGAACCAGGAAAACAGAAAACTTTTTGTTTGGACAGGATTCGAACCCGCGACCCCTGGCTTATGCACCAACGCTCTAAACCACCCAGCCACATAGGTCGTCAGATCATGAAATAGGTTTAGGGTAAATACTAAATATGTAAGATATTTAAAATAAAATTATAAAGGGGTGGCTACGAAACCCTACTCATTATGTGGCTCTTGCACTTGGCTCGTTTTGGTATGCGTTATACGATCTGGAGGCGCCTAGCAGGTACGTAATGATTCCCAGATAGAATATTTGACTCGATTTTATTCTACAAACTTAGTTTCGGGCATTGAATAATAATTATGTATGTAGACACAAGAATTTAACATAATACTGTAACCCACAAAAGTCGGAAATACGTTTTTAGCACCATTTAAATCAGATTTGTTTTCTACATCGCTTGGTTTGGGTCTCATATTTTTAGAAGAAAAAAAAAACACTAACGCATTTGTGTTTCGAAAACCGTAAATCATTTGTTTTTTCCTCTTTTGGTTTTCTTTGCGCCACTCTGTTAACAAAATGGAAAACTTGAAATGTCGTATTATTTTCGAGTACGAGTTCCACTGTGGCACCAGTGTTGCAGTTATTATAATGCTAGTTATTTATATACTTATAAATGAATTCAATTTCAAAAAGTTAATTTAATACGTACGTATAACAACACGTACGGAAATTTCCCTACGTAATGCCTACCACCGGTTCGGGAACTACCCAGCGCGCGGTTTGAGACACTTGAACGTGGCTGTCTTTTAGAAAATAGGTACGCTCATTCAGGGTAACTTTGAATCACGAGAGTAACTTTGACAGTTTGTTCACAAAATTCTTTTCCATTGTTATAAGTGGGAAGCAATTGGCGCATAAAATTTAATAACAATTCGTGTACGTAACATACTTCGTAAACGAAATCTAAAAAAAAAACAGCTGTCAAAAGAAGATAATATCAAAAACTTTTGTTTTTAACCGCGCGCAACATAATGGGTAAAAATCAGTGCAAAACTTTGTTTAAAAATCTCGTTAACTTTGCTGCTATCAAGGTATATAAAAACATATTTAAATGTAATAACTTTATAGTTTTTTTGACTTGTCTATGACCCCACTGCATCAATATTTGATAAAAACATAAATTATTGTCACCCTGAAGCTGTAAATTAATTAAAAGTTAGTTTGTGTCAAAGTTACCCATTTATGGGTGGTAACTTTGACACACGACAAAATTGCCAGTTTTTAATATAATTAGTCATTTTTAAAGACGTTATAAAACTTTATAGCATGAAAACCAACCTGAGAGCACAGATTAACTAAACTCTTTTGACTAATTCTTAACATAGTAAAAGTTTGTTTAAAAAATATGTCGATGATGTGTCAAAGTTACCCTGATTGACTGTATATGGCAAATTATTTTTATCCGTTAATTAATAAATCCGTTAATATTTCACAAAAACTTAATATTATATATCATTTTAACAAAAATTAGGATACATATAGTACGTAGAAACAGCCTCACAGGTGGCCGTCATATTCCCAAGGTGTGCAATCGTCAACAAAATCATTGACACTATAATAAACTTTAGCACACAAACGTTCTTTAACTAGGTACGTTTTTAAATTGATTAATGAAGGAAGAACAATGAATAAAAAACCAGGCTTAAAAGTACTACGTTCAGTAGGAACTTTTCGTATTAGGATTTAAGCCACGCTACTTCGAAGAATGCAGTATGTATACTTATACAGGCTGCAGTCTTATACCAAATAAAAAAGTGAAGACAGAGTTCTACGACTACCACATAGTGAGGCCGGTCTAAGCTAAGTCTCACCGTGTAATTACACAGTGTCACACACACATATGTAACAAAACTACGCCTTGCCTTGTGAGGCGAGTTGTCGCGTTAGGTTGTTTTTATGTATGTAATGCGTAGCTACACGCGTACTAAATACTTAAAATCCTTACTTTTTATTTGACATCGCATATTATGTCTTCACTTTTTTATTTATTCAGAGGCTGCAGCATATTATGAAAGCTTCTAAGAAGTTGTTATACACGATCCAAGACCGTAAAGTGTTTGCTTTTAAAATATTTTCAAAGGGAATTACTTATTTTCTTTACTGAGTTCAATGTTCACACCTGAACCTCAGTTCTTGTATTTAAAGTAGACTTTCATTTAACTTTGATTGTATTGTAAATTTGTAAGTGAAGCGACACGTGAACTGATTTTATGAAGTTTCGACCAATCAGAGCGCGTTTCACGTTAGTTTGATGTTTACTAGAATACCGTTTGACAGTGTTATCGGGACTTGATTGTAATTGTAATAATGCAGGTTTTATTTAGCAGAATTGACCGTACCGGTACCGGTCTGGTACCGTGTAAAAATGTGTATTGCTTTGGTCAATACTTTTTTGGCAAAACCAGTGCGACTCAGATTAAAATCACCGCCTTGTTAGTTATCTTGCTTCACATTGACATACCCCATTGAATACATAGCTTTATTAAGCTATGTATCGTTTACATAGTAAATAATAATAATAAAAGTAAAAGCCCAAAGTAAAGAATATGTATAGATACTATCTGTTGTACGCGGTTCCGCCCGCGTAAATATTTCCATAACAATACTAACAATACTAACTACAGGGATAAAAGCCTGTTTTAATACAGAGCGTAAACTACTACCATACCAAATTTTATCAAAATCCGTTCAGTAGTTTTTGCGTGAAAGAGTAACAAATATCCATCTATCCATCCATCCATCCTCACAAACTTTCACATTAATAATATTAGTAGGAGAAACAGCTTATACACGTAGGTACAGATTTGGTCTGGAGCGGACCATTATGACAGCTCGACACTCGTGTGTTTGATTTTCAGCTCTACACATAGTATTAGAACATAGTACAATTTATAGTGCTTTCCGATTTTTTTGCAGTCCCTAAAAATATATGTCGCCAATCTTAAATAAACTGATAAATAAATAATAAAAAATAATGTTATAAATGCAAATACTAATCAGTCCTTTTTACATTAAGATACAGTTCATTTTCTACACGTTGACATTTCAAATCACTTGTTGATAATTATAACAGTTCAGTAGCTTTATTTGATTAAAAATAATAAAATAAAAATGTTTATAATAATAACCCCAAGAAACCCTCGAGGGCTCATGGTGCTTTGCATGAATAGTATTTACCACGTCGACAAAATGAATGAATGAATGAATGAAATATTCCTTATTGTGCACACAATATAAAAATATAACAAAAAAAAGAAGAAAAGAAAAACAATATACACAGGTAACAAATAACAAACACAATCCTACTTAATATTACAAATGTGAAAGTTTGTGGGGATGTATGGATGGACGGATGTTTGATCCTCTTTCACGCAAAATCTACTAAACAGATTTTGATGAAATTCGGTATTCTAATAGTTTGGGCCCTGGATTAAAACATAGGCTATTTTTATCCCGAAAAAGTACAGTGTTCCCGAGGGATACTGTATTTACGCGGGAGCCGCGGGGATCACCTAGTTTATAATATTAGTATGATGTATGTTGCACAATATCATATTGTTATGTAAATATAGTTTATTGTATTTATATTTTAACAATTGTCAATTCGTTTAAGAAATATTACAGTTTTGGGCGGCAAATAGGTACGTGGAATTTGAAATAAATAATTCAGCAACAGCAATATTAATTTTTGTAAACAAATACATACAATAAAATTAAACAAAGTATTACAGAATTTCAGAATTATTAATAAGGTACACACTTATGTAAGGCGGTTTTACTATTTTTATAACATTATTTTGTTATAACTTATAAGTTAGAGAAAATAATGAAATAAGACGTTTTTTATATGGTAGGTAACGACTAAACAATTAATTCTAATGAAACTAAAAATATTTACATCATAATATCATGGAACATATTCATGACAATAATATTTATTTGCAGATTATTCATACATTTCTAGATATTATGCAACTTCACAACAATTGCTCTCACAAGAGGATTACAATGTCTCGAAGGTTCTAAAACAATACTCTCGAAGAGATTTTTACATAAGTGGCATTTACTTTGAGTACCGACAGAAGGGCACTCAACGGCCAATTGAGATCAGGATAATATTTTATCGGTCATATTTTATTGTTTGCTATAAAAATACTCGTACATATTTTATTTTTGTAGGTCTTTATGTGATATGATTCCCTTTACGTAAAATATTTGTGCAAACAACTTGTTTAAAACAGTTTTATCAATTGCCAAAAATTAAATTAAAAAAAAAAATATTTAAAATATAAATTGCCAGGCATGTTATTCCTCAGGTTTCGTTTATCACACTCCTTAATGGCAGAAAATGATAAAACCGAAGCAGAATAAAAAAAAATGGTTAGATACATGAAGGGTAGGTATATTAATTCCTTTTTAAATTCTTTTTCTTCCTGGGTCCAGAGGAACATACTTCTTTGTATAGCAAAGCAGGTCTAAAAAGGACATTTTGGGTGTTTCTTATTGTATTTATATAGGGTTTGGTAAAATCAATTACGAATACTTCGGGATTTTTCAGATGTAACATCAGAATATTTTGATGATTCGTCTAATTTCATCACATTATTAGAAATATACAATTTCAATAGGAATACGTAAAATGGCGCTCTTACTAGGAATTGCATAATTGCAAAGTGAAAAATTGTTAGAAGCTACTGAAGCTTACATGGTCAACAAAAATTGATCAATTATGAGCAATTAAGGGCGATTGCGACATGACAAAATATCAAGCAATTTACGGCAACAGCAAATTGTTTTAATTTGGGAAACTGTTTTGCAACTACAATATTGAGTGATAAGGAGCAACTCCAAGAAACCTGACGATTTTTTCATACACGAGCAATTTAGAAAAAAAAATGGCAATACGATCAGCGTCATTGAGCAATATTGAATATAAGGCAATATTGCCGAAACAATTGCCGATTTTTAGAAAATCATTCCGAAGTCCGGATTGATCCATCCGTATTGCTTGAGCCATTATTGCTCAAAAATTGCACGTGTAAACGAACCTCAATGAGCGACTTCTAACAATTCTTCTATTTGACAAAATCTACAACATAATGTTCCATCGTCAAAGAAAATTGAATACACTACGTGTAGGTACTATTTATTAATCTTGCCGACTTGAATTGTATTTTAATCTTTATTGACATCAAAAAGTGTTGTGTAAACCCATTTTGAATAAATTAATTTGATTTGATTTCATTTATTTGATTGGATGCGGGATTACGCGCAAGCTGCATGCGGCCAATACCCACAGCGTGGCAACCCGACAACCGTATAACTGTGGGAGAGCCACGCTTCGGAACAAATGGGCCGGCTCGACTGGATAAATACCACGACCTCACAGAAAACGGGCGTAAAATAACGCTTGCGTTGTGTTTCGCCGAGTGAGTG
Organism: Glaucopsyche alexis; assembly: GCA_905404095.1. NCBI lineage: Eukaryota > Metazoa > Arthropoda > Insecta > Lepidoptera > Lycaenidae > Glaucopsyche > Glaucopsyche alexis. The sequence goes on from FR990060.1 coordinate 4,449,285, forward strand.
AGGTTACCGGAGGCCCAAGGGGGATTAAAAAAAACCGCGTAACAAAAAAAAAGAGCCCATAAACGCGTGAAGCAGCAGAGCGTACCTACTTATTTTATGTAATGTACCTACTGATTAAACAAAAGCGATTCTGCAATTTTACCCAACTACGGCGTAAGCTAAACTATCCAGAAGTGAGGGTAATGATTTTGGCAGTCTATGAATGTCTGTATGTATATGTTTAATGCACCTTAGAGCCTAAACTACTGATTAGATTTTAATGATAAAATTTACGTAGTAGGGTTATAGTTTTTATAAAAAATTAAGTTATATTAGTTGGTGTCGTGGAGTTTATTAAAAACAAGATGTTTCCCGCGACTTCATGTGCGCAAAAGTTAATTTCGCAGAAACCATACTGATTTTTTCCGCGATAAAAAGTAATCTATGTCCTTCCCCGTAGTCTACTCTACATCTGTGCCAAATTTCATGAAAATCTGTCCAGTAATTTCGGAGCCAATTCAATGCGAACTAACAAACTTTTCCCTACAATACTTACGATTATTAATACTACGGCGCGGCACTTTTTGACAGAATTTACGCTCTCATGCGAAGTCCTATTGTCGGTCAGAATTCTACTAATGCACAAGTAATGCTAAAACCTTATTTTATTTAAGTCGCGAGCTTAGCAGATAAAATATTTAAATTTCCACCACTCTAAAGTATTTTCAAAGCAGAAGTAATAAAAACAGATTAGGTCGGGTAATGGAAGAAAAATAATACGTTAATGTTTTTACAATTTAGAAAATACAATTTAATATCCTTTATTCACTAAACCCTTATTATTCAACCACTTAGGGTCACATCACACCGTCGCGTCTCAGTACGAACTGATGCTTAATCTCGCTTGTGGGCAAATAACTCAAAGAAAATTTGTATTTTCAAGAGCAAAATAACTCATGGAAACGTAGTAATTAATTAAAAGATAACCGTTATTTTAATGTTTTTATTTTTGTTTCATTAAATGTTTCTTAGGTTTTTCATTTTTAGGGTTCCGTACCTTGAAAGGAAAAAACGGAACCCTTATAGGATCACTTTGTTGTCCGTCCGTCCGTCCCTCTGTCTGTCTGTCTGTCAAGACCCTTTTTCTCAGGAACGCGTGGAGTTATCAAGCCGGAATTTATGTCCTAAGTATTTGACATATTCTCTTATCTCATCATCTAATGTCCCATAGAGCTGTGTAAAAATCAAACTTCTAGGCAAAAGCAATCAAAAGATACACCTACATACATAAAGTTCATACAATTTATGCCGCAAATTTCCGCAAATTTTTGACACTCGCAAGGGAATCAAAACCTACAGGGTAGGGTCATGGGAAGCCATGAACTCAAAATCTTGAAATTTGGTACGAAGCAACATTTTATAGCACAATTAAAGGAAATATTGCGAAAATCGTAAATTTAAGTTACATAATATAATAAAAATATTTTTAATAATTTTAAACTTACTACCCCTACTATGACTCGCTTTTCGTGATGGGTGAACTTTTACTTATATACCTACAGGTTTATACGGAACCCTCGGTGCGCTTGTCTGAGATCTTACAAAATTACAACATAAAAAAAAACTTAGGCCTTTACATCCGTTAATGGATGATTTATACAGTATTCTTCGAGCGAAGTAATCACTGTTGAAATACTGTAGTGCCTGGGACAGTTGGTGTTTAAATTTCGTATGGTTGCCCAAGCACATACGGCATTCTCACAACATAGTCTAGTCCAGAAGAATGAACTGGTCAATACGTCTGGGGCCAACTATGTGCGGGTTTCCTCACGATGTTTTCCTTCAACGTTAGAGCGTCCGTATAATGTACATGAGATCTGAAAAAGTCTCATTGGTACACGCCACAACCTGGGATTTGAACCTGCACTTTCTCGAGTGCGAACCAAACGGTCTACCCACTAGGCCACGGAGCTCTTTTTACAACATTAAAAAGATTCTGCCATCAGTCTGGCGTGTGCAAATTATAAACATGTATGTGAGGAAACTTATAATTAATCTAGTTGAGCCAATATTTTAAATTCCAATTAAGTAGATAGGTACACAGTTAAATCAGTCTGAAACTCAATCAGTCTCATCAAACATAAATTATTCAAATGAATAAATTACAAATTAATATACAATATTTAGAAAAAGTATAAATATCAAGCAAACAAAGATAAACTCTATTGTATAGAGTTAAGATAAACTCTATCCAACTCTATTGTATTAGTGAAGAGTTCTATTTAGAGTGCAGTTTTTTCGACTACAGAAAAACTCTCGTGGGTGTGAGCTCTAAATTATAATTGGCTTACATAAATAAGATAAGGGCTTAGAAGATAGATTATTTTATCACGAACATTTTGTGTCACAAATTACGCTATTTTTAATCACTAAGAAAAAAGAACCAGCAATAAGATTATATACATTAAAGTCGCTTCGATCTATTGGTATAATATTATTAGACCTTGTAAAGTACACTTTTCAGGATTACCTGCGTAGGTAGACAGGGGTATAGATGGAAATATTAGCGTAGGAATGTAATTACTTTTTTGCTTTTGTTAGGAACGGTAAGCTGATCTGTAGCACTTCTACGAGCTCGTAGCGAACGTAGTATCACGTAGCAGTGCTACGAGACATAAAATGAGAGTTCTACGTAGCATTGCTACGAGATGTATCATCATCATCATCATCGGCATATCGTCCACTGCTGAACGTAGGCCACGTGACGTATGCCAAAATATTATTTTATTATGCCAATGGGAGGACTGCGTAGCAGTGCTACGAGATGTATGATTATGGGGAAATGCATATTTTTTTAGGCTTTTCAAAAAGTACAGAAGCCAGCAAATATTGTCTTTGCACTAGCATATCTACGATCAACCGTTGACGAATTAGTCATAACAAAAGTAATTATTTTTTTATATTTAAACATCATTATTTGTAAACATTCGATTTATTCATTGATAGAAACGAAAAATTTTAGATTAATTGATCCTCTGTGGCAGTACATATTATGTTTGAGAATCATTAGTAGATTATATTATATAAGGATTTATCTATTTCAGTGACGCTCAAAATCTATAAAAGTATAACCAGTGCTAATTGGATTAAGCCAGATTAAGCCAGTTCAATCCAGTTCGAGCCGGTTCAAAGTGGTTTAAGGCGGGCTGACCGTTGGCTTTAGTTAACGGTATAGAGGTTTTTTGCTTAAAATCGTTGTTAACTTGTTACGTAACGGCTTAAGCTTTTTTAATAGGATTGATCTTTTTTCCTGAAAATCTGTTCGTTAAGAGGAATTTAGTTCGATCCTGAAACGCGAACGTCAAATTGAATAAAGCCTGAAAATTAATAGACCTGTAAACGAGCGACGGACCGCCTGACGATAGGCACGCCCAACACAAAAATGTAAAGCGCATTTGGATTTTTTAAAACTTCTATGGCCTTGGTTGTTTGTGTTTATAAAATTTAATCCATTTTCAATACTAATAGATACTAAAATAACAAAACTAGATTTCCACAGAATATTGAAACTTGGTACTAAAGTAATTAAGTAAATTGATAGATAATATAACAAATATTTACGATTACAAACTTTGGCGGATTTTATGTAAATATTTAACTTTTGCCCAGCAACCTATCGGGACCTGGCGTAGCGTAGCTAACCGTAACACCGGGTATACCAATATCTTTAACTGAAATGAGATAATCTTGTATTTATAATCGGTTTGTAGAAAACGGCTGCAAATATTACCATGAAATTTAGTATGCAGGGAGTTTTGGGGGAGGAAAATAGATCTAGCTAGATCTTATCTTTGAGAAACTGCGAATTTTTAAGTAAAGTATGTTTTTTAGTGTTCCCCTGGAGATACTTTATTTACGCAGGAGCAGCCGCGGGCACAAGCTAGTGATAATTAAATAAAATCACATTGTTATTCTCATATTTTTGTTATCATTAAAATTAAACAAAAGGAATATGCAAATAAAACATTGTTGTTACAGTTTGTAGAAATAACAGAATTTCTATAGATTTTCATTATGTGCATCAACTTGTCTTCTTGTTCTGACTTCTTTCAGTTCCAGCCACAGGCCACAGACGATAAGAATAAAGTATGCGAGAATGCCTGAAAAAATGAGAGTGTTTTAGACCACACGACTGAAGTAAAACTCGAAAACGAATTACTGATTAATATGCATCTCTTATAGTAATTTTTCTCATAGCAATGAGAGAAAAGAAAATGTGCGCGCGCACTGCTCTCTCTTGCTCCTACAGTAATGTACGTAACTATCTCTCTTTTCACCTTCACTAACATAATATATCTCCCTCTCTCGACTTCCGTTCGCCTCGCTCGATCACACTTTTCGTAACGCTCTCGTCACGCATTCATCAGCTTACTTCTTAGGTCAAGCATGCATAAAGAGTTTCATTTCAAAAATGTATAAATTACATTAAAAAAAAAGTTTTTTTTTGATTTAGTATTTGAAATATCGGGAAAATTCAAATGAAGACTTCGATAAGAAACTTAAGGGAAGTTTTATTTACGATGATTTATTGGTAGAAACATCTTGTATAAAAATAAATTGCAGTTTCTTTGTCTCGCTAAAACTCGAGACCGGTTGGACCGATTTGGCTAATTTGTGCAACAAGTTTAACTCCTCTGGTGTTGCGAGTGTCCATGGGTGGTGGTGATCGCTTGCCATGAAACGGACTCGTCTGCTCGTTTTCTGGTCAATTTCATTATATAATAAACCAGTCATCTATAGTTACATCCAAATGGTGGATTATATAACGTGCCACGTCATCGAAAGGATAGATTCGGAGTTCCAACTAATAGAAAGGGTTGTAATAAGTTAACCTAGCTGAAATCTCAGTATGTTTATTGTATCATTTGGCCCTACCTAACCATGTAGGGCATATAACCATCCCTACATGGTTATATGGTTATGTAGTAACCATATATCCATTTAAGCCGTTCTATCCATCTCGTTTTTTTTTTGTATTTGATTTAGGCATTACGTGAGTCAGTATTTTTTTGTGAATTAGGTATGCTAAGCGTTGAACCTAATATTAATTTTAAATCGATTTGATTAAAGATTATTATAGATAGATAATTATATATTTACTACTAGTAATTCTAGAAAACCCGGGGAAAATATGAAAAGCTATCGTAGCACAATATGAGTAATGTAAGTATACACTACGGCCGCTGTATCTTGACGGGTCTGAACATAGGCTCTGCGAACTTTAGCGCATGTGCAACTCGTGAATAAAACTGTTATTGTATTATTTTTATATACCTATGTACTAATAACATTTCTTTAATACAGTTGACCAATTAGTACAAATAAAATAAATACGAAAACACTTAAAAACAGTTATTGCGCAACCTTCTGCGCGAAGTTCAGACTCGCCAAGATACATCGGCCGTATTGTACTTTACTTTTAGTTATATCGTAAGCGTCAGTTTACATCGAGGTCGCGATGTGACGCGGCGCTGTATGATAGCGAATCAAAATTGAACTTTATTCGTTACACAAGAAGAAACACGTCAAAGCTGGACTAGTCGGTTTTTTCTCCATACAAACGCTGTTGGTTATTATCGTATATATTACACTTATTTGGGTCGGTATGTGCTTAAATTTAAAAAAAAAATAATTGATTCGAATTTCGAATGTAATAGCCTCCAAAAATCGGATTTTTAGCGCAATATTGACCGTAAATAAAAAACAAACGAAGAATGAAAATAAAAAAGCAAGCACATACCGACACAGTTTGATTAATAATAGGTTGGGGAAAAAGTCTTTTCGCATTATAGATGTATGAACTTGTCATAAAATATCTTGGGCTATACCAATTGTATCTGGCTCATTTTGGTATCATTAAAAAGTTTTAATTTTACAGAAGACAATTCCAAATTCAAATTAGGTAAATTTGAGATTTTCATTTGTTTTTCTTATTGTTAAAATGAGTGATTCTTATGAAGAATTTCGATACATTTTAAAATTTTATTACAAAAAAGGTAAAAATGCAACACAAGCCGCGAAAAAAATTTGTGATGTTTATGGACCTAATGCAGTATCTGTGAGAGTAGCGCAAATTTGGTTTAAGCGTTTTCAATCCGGAAATTTTGATATCAAAGATGCACGTCGCTCTGGTCGCCCTGTTACGGACAAAACTGTTGCCAATTTTGAAAAAGTGGAGCAAGATCGGCATATTAGTAGTTACGATGTAGCTGAAGAACTGGGGATTGACCACAAAACGGTTTTGGCGCATTTGAAAAAAGCTGGGTACACAAAAAAGCTCGATATTTGGGTGCCTCATGAGCTCACTGAAAGAAACCTAATGAACCGTGTACTCATTTGTGATTCTTTATTACGACGTAATGAAACCGAACCATTTTTGAAGAAGCTGATAACTGGTGATGAAAAGTGGATCACGTACGACAAGAACGTGCGAAAAAGATCGTGGTCAAAGGCCGGTCAGGCTTCACAGACTGTGGCGAAACCCGGGTTAACTCGCAACAAGGTGATGCTGTGTGTGTGGTGGGATTGGAAGGGCATTATTCATTATGAGCTGTTACCGCCAGGCAGGACCATCAATTCTGAACTGTACTGCGAACAACTGATGAGATTAAAGCAAGAAGTTGAGAGAAAGCGGCCGGAATTAATCAACAGAAGGGGTGTGGTTTTTCACCATGATAACGCTAGACCTCACACATCTTTAGCCACTCAGAAAAAAATACGGGAGTTTGGCTGGGAGGTGTTAATGCATCCGCCGTATAGTCCTGACCTTGCACCTTCAGATTTCCACCTGTTTCGGTCGCTGCAGAATTCCTTAGGCAGTGTCAGGTTGACATCACAAGAGGACTGCCAAAACCACTTGTCGCAGTTTTTTCATCAGAAGCCCCAAAAATTTTATAGCAATGGGATCATGTACCTACCAACAAGATGGCAAAAAGTTATCGAACAAAATGGCACCTATATGCTTTAGTCACTTGTAAATAAACTTTATAAAAAAACCTTTTGAATTTTTATATAAAATGCGAAGAAACTTTTTCCCCAACCTAATATTTAGAAATTGAGATAACTTTATTTCAGACAAAAATATTATATAGGTTTTTCATAAAACACCAACATCTGAGTGACGATTTGCGTAATTTGAAGACGCCTTTTCTAAAATACTTTACAAAGCAGTATAAATGTGTGCTTCTAGCTTCTATCATAAGTATAGATTACTATTTTATGGGTTAATCCTTTTTTAGTTAAAATAACTAGCATTTTCCCCGTACGCAGTACTGAGTTCGGGCCGTTGCGCGTTGATGACTTTTACGATGAAGCTTTCATCTTGAGTAGTGAATAGAATTCAACTTTGAATGGCTGTCTTAAAAATCTAGTGTCCTGTCGAGTCGCGTCCCTTCACAGTGTGATCTGATCCTTAAGATGTTCAAAGATAATCCAATAAAATACCACAAATTGTAACCTAGATGCCAGTATGTCGAGTATGTTATCGTAGATATAAGTATGTTGTATAAAACGAAAATAAAATCAGCGTACACCACATGAATAAATAATGTTACAAGAACGAGAATATCTACAGTATACAAATCTCTACGAAAAATGGGGTAACTTAGAAACCATATAAAGTAAGATTTCTACGTTCTGAACGTTTGATATTACAAAAATAAAAATTAGATATAAAATTAAAAGAGTAAAAGAGGATTTGAATAAAGAAAATAATAATTGTACTGTACTTACAGTATGCTGTTTAATCTTTTTGTAAACATAAACGTTATATTCGAGCAAATTAATGCTTCATTGTATTTATTTTATTGCAATGTAAATAGCTGACATTTACATTGCAATAAAAGAAATACAATGAACAGCACAGACAAATAAATTGGTGGCGTAATAGTGTATAATTGAGTTGGATCTTAACAGAATGGTATATGGTATTATTATTAGTTCGTAATACATAAGTATTAGATAATACGCTAAAGTTATTAATATAATAACTTTAGCGTACATCTACACTAATATTATAAAGAGGAAAACTTTGTTTGTATGTTTGTTTGTAATGAATAGGCTCAAAAAGTACTGGACCGATTTCAAAAATTCTTTCACTATTCGAAAGCTACATTATCCACGAGTAACATAGGCTAAATTTCATTTCCCCCCGATGGTTGCACGCCTTGTCGTGGCGGTGGGGCTTAGTAACCGTGGACTGGACACCCACGGTGAAGCGAAGAGGCGACCGGGGCCGGCTTATTTGCCAACGGCTGGCCCGAGGTGGGCGCTCCCAGCGGACTGGAGAAGTCTGCTACAGACGCGCTTAGAGGTGGGACCGCAGAAGAGGAGGAGTGCCGGTATTACGGTGCGCCGTACTCCCTATCTTCTGCGGCCGTGAAGGGATCGCAGGGGGAGAGGCGTGGTGGTGTTGTGCCACTCTCCCTACCCCCCTGCGAGCTGGCGGAGCCGTTCCGTACGGTTAACGGCATTGGTCGGGCCGCAGAGGAAGAGGCAAGTTGGTATTACGGTGCGCCGCTTGCCCTATCCTCTGCGGCCGAGGTGTGGTCGGTGGCAGAACCATAGGTCAGATCTGCCACCGGGTACTGGTTGTGGAGGCTGGTATCCGTGGCCTCCTAGTAGCAGACTCGAGGGGAGTTTGCTACAGTACTGGTGGAGGCCGAGGAGGGAGGCGCACCTTACCATCTGGTGCGCCTGGGGCCTTTGGGCCTTGAATGGAGCCGCTTGTGAGCGGCTGCCGCCAGCGGGGTCGCGGATGTGTTTATCGTTCCTGTGGCCCCGTCACAGGGCGGCGAGGAGGAAGGTGGGGGGTAGTTTTTAGTGGGTATACCGTGGGTCTCATTAGCCTATACGGGAGTCCCACATCACCACTCGGGTGCCCCCTGCGCCTGGGTGGTATGCGTAATGCATTTTCCCCCCCGGAAAAAAAGGCTAAATTTCATTTTGGAAAAAAATAGGGTTCCGTAAGATATTTGGGTTTATTCGGACACAAGGTGTAAAAAATCAACCAGAAAAGTTACTTATTTTGCGTACGCTGCCTAAACTGTAAAAGATAGAACCATATAATGTTCCAATTAATTGTAGGTCTTATAAATATCTACAAAAAAGTCCGCGGCACACTATACCTATCTATGTCGAGTGAGGCACAACAACCTTTTATTTTACTCATGCTATTAATCCTTATCAAAATAAATTATTTCGTCACTAAGTACAGTTTATGTAGATAATATTTGGTCTTTAAATGATTAAAATTGGACGTTTGGTTTTGAAGTTATGGCGAAATTAAAATATTACGATTTCTGCTGCACGGCCCGTTGCGAAGTGGGCGACATTCTGTAGTATTAGTATCAGTATTGTACCCGTGCGAAGCCGGGGCGGGTCGCTAGTCTACACTAATATTATAAAGAGGAAAACTTTGTTTGTAAAGAGGAAAACTTTGTATGTTTGTTTGTTTGTTTGTTTGTTTGTAATGAATAGGCTCAAAAAGTACTGGACCGATTTCAAAAATTCTTTCACCATTCGAAAGCTACATTATCCACGAGTAACATAGGCTAAATTTTATTTTGAAAAAAATAGGGTTCCGTAAGATATTTGGGTTTTTCGGATACAAGGTGTAAAAAATCAACCAGAAAAGTTACTTATTTTGCGTACGCTGCCTAAACTATAAAAGATAGAACCATATAATGTTCTAATTAATTGTAGATCTTATAAATATCTACAAAAAAGTCCGCGACACACTATACCTATATATGTCGAGTGAGGCACAATAACCATTTTTTTATTTAGAAATCTTGATTTTTTTTTGGGCTACATTTAAACGCGTTTATTTTACTCATTCTATTAATCCTTATCAAAATAAATTATTTCATCACTAAGTACAGTTTATGTACATAATATTTGGTCTTTGAATGATTAAAATTGGATGTTTGGTTTTGAAGTTATGGCGAAATTAAAATATTACGATTTCTGCTGCACGGCCCGTTGCGAAGTGGGTGTCACCAAGGCGAGGGGTTCGCGTGCGGAGTTCAGATTATTGGGTAATTTTTTTGTTTTGTGTTCGTTGTAACTATGATGGAACATGTATACTTGAATACCTATTTATTTAGTGTTTGTTGTATTGTTAGACCTGAAGAGTATAGGTATTTCATACGATAAAAGTATACCCACCTACTTATTTCATTGAGTTTTAGTAGGTACTCATATTAATTTGTTTCTGTTTGTTTTGAACTTTTGACTAAATTTCGCCCGTTTGGTAGAGGTTTAAAGACATTCTGTAGTATTAGTATCAGTATTGTACCCGCGCGAAGCCGGGGCGGGTCGCTAGTATATTATAAAAGGCGAATCTGACTGACTCGTCTATCAACGCACAGCCGCTACTGAACGGATTTTGTTGAAATTTGGGATACAGATAGTTTTAATGACGTAAGCAATGCAAATAAAGGTATTTTGAACATTTGTTATAAGGGGGTAAAAAAGGAGTTAAAATTTTGTATGGAAACCGAACTCCACACGGATGAAGTTGCGAGAAAAAGCTAGTATTATGTGTGCTTCCTACTGCATACATAATGTATCATTTTGCATAATCAATTACAGAAACTTCGAGGAAGTGTTTTAGTGCATAGGAAGCTCAGGCAAACTACATTGTAAAGCAGTGAGCGAGCTGAATTATAGCACAGAACAGTCTCGATTATGTCAGCTTTCAATTATGAAAAGTTCTAGATCAAATTCGGTTCATCCGTTTGCGAGCTACGATGCCACAGACATACACCTACACAGACACGTCAAGCTGTTATAAGCTTGACGTGTCTGTGTAGATGTAGGTGTATCTCACAGATTCCATCAGGGTAAAGAAATGAAATTGGAAAATAAACAATAATATTATATTATTCTACTATACTACTAATATTATAAATGTGGAAGTTTGTGAGGATGTATGGATGGATTTATGGATGCATGTTTGTTACTCTTTCACGCAAAAACTATTTAACGGATTTTGATGAAATTTGGTATCTTAGTAGTTTAGACTCTGGATTAAAACATAGGCAACCTTTTTATTCCGAAAAAATACAGTGTTCCCGAGGGATACTATATTTACGCGGGCGGAGCCGCAGGATGAATCTAATATGAATGAGTCTACGTAACGTTAGTAATATAATATAAGGTTTGGTAAAATCAATTACGAATACTTCGGGCACATGATCCACTGCTTATATGAATACGTATGGGCAGAAAAATAATAGTCATACTCAAACTAAAAATCACCTAATGTATGAGTGACTCTCCGCAAAACGCAAACTCGCCCATATAAAGAAAAAAATTTTTTTTTCGAGTATGACAATTATTTTTCTGCTTAAACGTCTTTACTTAAGCAGGTGATCATGTGCCCGAAGTATTCGTAATTGATTTTACCAAACCTTATATATCTATATCTATACATCTATACAGATAAATAAAATTGAAGTGTCTGTTTGTAATTTCAAATTAACAGCTTTTCACTTAATGCCTGCACATGAAAGTATATTCGGTACTTACAATAAAAAACCAATTTTTAAAATTTTTGTCTGTCCGTCTGTCTGTCTGTTTGTTCCGGATAATCTCCAAAACGGCTGGACCGATTTTCACGGGACTTTCACTGGCAGATGTTATAAGGTCTAACATAGGCTACTTTTATTTTAGGGTTCCGTTTCCGTTCTACGCAAACGAAGTTGCGGGCATCAGCTAGTATAATATATTATATTCTTTGTCTGCGGCACTGTAAGGGTCGTTGATCGCACATTATTTAATTTCTTTTATTAAAATGATTTTAAAATTAGTTGTGAGATAAATGACCTCATAGCTTGCAAGTGATTTGGGTGGGTGCAATGTAATTTTATTGTGTATACATTTTCCTAATTCGTTTTATAATTACCTTATCTAATAGTTTTATAATTTTATTAATTACTAGCTGATGCCCGCAACTTCGTTTGCATAGAACTAACGAAAACGGAACCCTAAAATAAAAGTAGCCTATGTTAGACCTTATAATATCAGCTATCTGCCAGTGAAAGTCCCATGAAAATCGGTTCAGCCGTTTCGGAGATTAGCCGGAACAAACAGACAGACAGACGGACAGACAAAAATTTTAAAAATTGGTATTTCATTGTAAGTACTGAATATACTTTCATTTGCATTAAGTGAAAAGCTGTTAATTTGAAATTACAAACAGACACTTCAATTTTATTTATCTCTATAGATGTACACCTGGGTAAAGTGCTGATTTAAAAAAAATTAAATAATCTCAAAAATATTTATCTGACCGGGATTCGAACCTACCACATTCCGAATATTCGAACAAAGCAAAAATTATACATACCTACACATAACATACACATACCAAACTGCCAATCGGACTGACATAATAGAGTCGAAACTTTTGATATAATATTATTACGGCGCTCCGATGTATAGAATATTCTAGTATGTTGCGATGTTTACAAGACAAAGTTTACTATTACAATCTTCTATACAGATAAATATAATTGAAGTGTCTGTTTGTAATTTCAAATCAACAGCTTTTCACTTAATGCATATGGAAGTATATTCGATACTAACGATAAAATATCAATTTTTAAAATTTTTGTCTGTCCGTCTGTCCGTCTGTCTGTCTGTCTGTCTGTCTGTTTGAAACGGCTGGACCGATTTTCACGGGACTTTCACTGGGAGATAGCTGATGTTATGAGATCTAATATAGGCTACTTTTATTTTAGGGTTCCGTTTAAAAAAGGGTTCCCTTTCCGTTAGTTGCGGGCAACGAAGTTATGCAAACGAAGTTGCGGGCATCAGCTAGTTTGAAATAAACAAAAACAAGTAGAATATTCTCGAAGCCCAGTACGGAATGTACCTGTGTCGTCGCTTTATTATAAAGAAGCTGTCACCGACCGCAGTCAGTTCAGTACACATTCAATGCCACCACATTTTCTAGCAGTTCCCAGCGATGCCGCCGTATAAAAAACGCAAACATGCTAGGTGTGCTCTCGGCACTGCAGGATGAAATTACGTAGCACGCTAGGCGTGTTCACTGGCACTGTAAAGAGGTAAAATCATAAAAAGCGTTATTTCGACTTCAACCGTGCTCATTCATTAGTCCTTCTTGAGTTACTGAAGAGATATTTTGTTTTTAGCAGTGTTTGTGGGTTTGAAGGTTTAATTATGGCAGTAAATAGATTCCGAGGTTAGTATTTATCGTAATTTGGTCAGTGAATGTCAACCTTTGGTTACTTATCTATGATTTTTTTAGAGAATATAAAATATGAGCTGGAAACAGGGTGTTGTAGATCTTGGTGTAAATTAAACACAGACACAACTTTTCTATTCTATGTTTATTTTGCAGGTTTTCAACAGGAGAATATAATATACATACAATTTTAATAACACGCTTTTTATTTCTGTATTATGGAGAGAGCTCGGAAAACCATTTCTCTCCGTTCTATATTTTTTTGACATCTCTCTTTTCGAAATATTTACTTTCAAATTAAAAACATATAATATTTATATTGTGCCAATCCTTTTCATAACATACTCCCGGGGAAGGCATAACAGGTGTATATTACCTATACTATTTATATAAATATTATGTCCTAAGTATATAATACACATTCACATACTAAAATTGTATTCCACACAATACAAACTCAATTAAAATTCAATTTTGACTGTTTTAAAACAAGCTCGAACAACATTATTTATTATCTAAATATCTAAAAGGTATTTTTACTGTTCGTCCCGACCTCGTGATTTTAACTACAGAACGTGCACTAGTTTGAGTATGGTCATTATTACCTGAGTCGCCCATGTCCGGTGAGTCTGTTGGTAAGTTCTTGAGCCACTCCTTAGAAACCGCTGTGACTTCCAGAGGAAATAATCGTTGATAAGGTCTTACCTTCTCACCTGATGCTGTTTTGACTATTGCTGTTCTAGTGCACCCATCTTTACCTGTGAAAATCTCTTTTATTATGCCAATAGGCCATTTCAGCCTTTGAGATGATTCGGTTTGTACAAGAACTACATCTCCTACCTTTGGCTCATTTTTATTCTCCTTTCCTTTACTAACCAATAATGATAAGTATTCATTTTTAAACCTGTTCCTAAAATCTTCCCTTAATTGTTGTAAATATTTGTATCTAATATTCAGGTTCCTATGATCAAGTTGATCAACGTCTGCAGTTGATTTTGATGGTAATCCATGTAGAAACATCATAGGTGTAAGCGGTCTAACATCTCCCATTTCTACATAGGTAAGCGGTCTACTGTTTATAACTGCCTCACAGTCACACAAAATCGTAGATAACTCAATCCAGTCAACTGAAGCTCTTCCTAATATTCTACGTAGCATATCTTTTACCACTCTTACTAATCTTTCCCACCATCCTCCCCACCACGGAGCTGCAGGTGCTGAAAATCTCCACTGGATATTGTAACAGTTTGAGTCCTCCTCTATTTCTTTCCAGTTAACTTCCCTAAGAAGATTTGCAGTGCCTACAAAGTTTGTACCATTATCTGTATAAATGATCCTGGGTCTTCCACGTCTACTAATAAATCTTCTCAAAGTGCTTATAAATCCAGCCGTTGATAATGTGTCAGTAAGTTCCAGATGTATCGCTCGGTATACTGCACATGTATATAAAACAACCCAACATTTTGAATTATTTTTCAGTATCAATGGACCAGCTAAATCAATACCCGTTACTTCGAATGGTGCTGTACTCACTAATCGCTCTGTAGGCAGCGGTGGTAGTGGTGCTTCATAATCTTTTGCTTTAAATCTTTTGCACACTATACATTCTGAAACAACCTTCTTACTTACTCTCCTTATGCTTGTAATCCAGTAAGTATTTCTTAATTCAACCATCATTGTTTGTGTTCCAGCATGTTGCAAGTCCTTATGTTTTTGTTGAATCATTCTGTAAATTAGTTCATTCTTTCCTGGCAATAAAATTGGATACATAAAATCTCTGTCTTCTCCACTATATGTAAATCTTGTCTTTACTCTAATAATACCATCTATTTCTATAGTAAGTAACTTCTTATCTCTTATTTTTCCTGCATATGTCTCTTTCTGTACTATCTTTATTATAGTTTCTTCAGCATTATTATACTCTTCATTGCAAATAATTATGGACTTAGTATTATATTTTTCTCTTATTCTAGGACTCATTCTAAGTAATCTTGCCAGTCTTACTATCTTCCTATACTTGCTAAAATATAATAGTTTGCTGATGAAGTTATCTGTATCCGTTTCTACATTAACAGCCACACTATTACTCATCTCGCTTGCTATTACTTCTTCTTCGTGTTTTCTTAAAAATACTTTAGATTTAGGCCAATCCTCTTTCTTTATTCTTTCTTTCTTTATTTTTTTCTATGAGACTTGGTCCTTTTTCAATACAACCATTTAAAGATCTTTTATTTTTATCTTTACAAGAAGCATCGAATACTGGTCTTATTTTTGTGGTGGCACTCTCCATCTTTATAACAGCATGGTGTGGTAAGTAGTGACCTTCTGTTACATTGTCATTCTGCACTGCCTCTATAATGCCTTCTCTTTCCCAGTCTTTTATTACTTCATCGTATCCTCTTATTTTCTGTATATTCTCTAACTTCTTTGTAGTAGATATGAGTCTTCGGTGTACCTGTTCATAGTTAGAGTTTAAGTCCGGGTTTCCTTTCCACATTAGGTTCATTTCATATCTCCCATCATCGTTTACTGAAATACATTTGTTAAAACTTTGTAGTATCTCGCTTTTGTCTTGTTTTTCATAAGGATCATTAATGCCTAACATTTCTATGTTCCACAGGAATTCAAGTGAATCAGTTGGTAATGATGAAACAAAATGTGAACTCACTGTTGTGCTATAAATACCTTGAACTGGCCCTTGCAATGTCCAGCCAAGTTTAGTAGGTATCGCTACAAGACTTTCATTTAAACGAATAAAATTTCCTTCGAGAATTGAACCTAATTGATCCGAACCAATCAATATGCTTATATCTTTGATATTCTCTTTTGTGTCGGTTAAACTAATTCTGTGTTTCCTCAAATTATTTATCAGGTTTGAGTCTTGCACTTTGGGTAGATTTCCACAAAGTACATCTTGTTCCAAAGCTGTCATAGTAGTATGATATTTGTTATCTAAACTACTTACATTAAACTTGAAGAGTCTGTGAATTTGAGTTGGTTTCTTGACACCACCAAATAGTGCATGTCCGAGGTACTCGTTGCTTGTTACCTGTAGACCAAGGTCTTCCGCTAGTTCCCTTTTAATATATGTACGCTGTGAACCGGAATCTAGCAATGCTCTCACTTTTCTCTGTTGCGTGTCCGTAGAAACTTTAATGATCAAAGTCTGTAACAGAGTTGTTTTGTTATTAGTAGTAAAATTATTACTTACTTCCTGATTGCTATCTCGTTTTTGTATTTTTTGTTCACAGGTCTTTGTGGGTTCATGGAGAGTTGGACATAATACAATTACATGCCTCTTACTACAGCACATACATTTAACATACGATTTGCAATACTTCGCAAGATGTCCTTTCTTTAAGCATACGTAACACCCACCTTTTTTGCTTGCAGAAATTCTATATCAGCGTTCGTAGCTTCATCTTTACTGATATTTGAAGCGTGTCTTTTGAAAATACGTCTTATTTGTGATCTCTGTATTTTAAGTCTTGTTAGATCCATCGTATTTTTCTAATGTAATCTATTCTTCTGCTGTCTGCTCCTCACGGTCGCCACTATGATGTAGATCTTGGTGTAAATTAAACACAGACACAACTTTTCTATTCTATGTTTATTTTGCAGGTTTTCAACAGGAGAATATAATATACATACAATTTTAATAACACGCTTTTTATTTCTGTATTATGGAGAGAGCTCGGAAAACCATTTCTCTCCGTTCTATATTTTTTTGACATCTCTCTTTTCGAAATATTTACTTTCAAATTAAAAACATATAATATTTATATTGTGCCAATCCTTTTCATAACACAGGGGAATATGATAATGATGCGACATCAATCAGGTAAAAAACCAATTTTTTTGTTTTCATAAAGTATCTCAATAATTTTTGGAGATACGCAAAAAAAATTTTGAATCAAAGTTGGTTCAAATCAAATCAAATCAAATCAAATTTTCGTATATCCAAAAAATTTTGAGATGCTTTACAAAAAGAAAAAATTTGGTTTTTTACCTGAATATATCGGAAAAATATAAAAAAATAGGGGGAAAAGTTTGGTATAAATAAAAAATGGGAAATTTTGTCCTGAGCTACAAAATAGATCTCTTCTGTTTTTAACGAAAAACTTACCGTTATGACTGAAACGTTCAACCAAACAAGCTCTTCAGCTTTATAATACTACATATACATATAATATGTAGTATAGATACCGGGCAAAGTTTTGTCTTCTACAGATGAATTAAAGGTGAATGTTTTATGTAATTTATTTTATCTTTTTTGTTCAAATTATAAAAAAACATTATATTTTATTATTCGTATTATAAATTTAGTGAATTGACCAAACAATATAAAAGGTTGAGAACGCGTGTAGATGAACACGCCTGGCATGTTCGCGGCATTACATAATAAGTTATTTTCGATAACATGAAAAAAATATTAGATCACGGAACCACTTAAGAATTCATTAGCTTACGGCACAAAGTTTATGCTCTGAGCGTTTCGGTGAAAAACACTGTCTTATCTTTGAGATATTGATGAAAAACGGAGAGCACGCCCGGCGTGCTCGCGGCATGGCTATAAAGATTAGTGTGGACACGCTAGGCGTGTTAGTGGCACTGAATGTGTTAACTACGAGTGTTATTCGAGTTAATTTCGAGCGATACCTAAAGTGAATTGTGTGATACTCTCTGCGACTCCGGCTACAAATTACGATCATGAAGGCTTACAATTTAGACATTTTGAAGTATTGAAAGACCAGACCTCTGTTGGTGTGGAAATTCGTAGTGAATAAATCAAAGGAAACCACAGAGGAAACTAGCATTTTACTCCGAATATCGGACCATAATCCAGTAACAATATTGTTGCACGACCATTAAAAAAACCTGAGCTTAAAATAAACAGGTTCCAAGGGATAATGCCCAGCAGGATAAAATTTTTTCCCTCAAAACTTCATGCATACTAAATTTCATGCTAACCCTTGCAGCAGTTTTCGAGAAACCGATTATTATCTATACAAAATTGTCTCATTTAAAGTATAGGAAAGCTTTTCCCAAAGTTTCTGTTATTGATTTTGCTAAACATCACATAACTCCACTTACACGTAAGTATGACGGTCAGCACTAAGTACGTGATCCAAACTCCCATAGTCACTTCAGACCTTCTCAGTAGTATCATCACCACCAGCGCACTGAAGGTCTGGGTTAGCCACGTGGCTGATAGGATAACCCATGATAATAGTATTGAGGACTTTCTCTGGAACATATTAATAAGATAATAATAATAATTAGAAACCCTTTGTTCGTGAGTCTGACTCGCACTCAGTCGGTTTTTTAATTTAAAATTTCCCTCCCTACCTGTGAAACCCCCCACATCATCCACGCATCAACCAGTATCAGCAGCAGATGGTACAGAATACCCGTGGCCGTGAAGCTGACAGCGTTTACCCAGATGACATCAGAGCAGCGGGACCTGTATGTGGTCAGTAGCTGTACTAGCAGACCTATGATACACAACACTGCAATTACCTAAAAACCAGAAGATCAGGTAAATCTTCTTTTTATCGAAAAGCACAGAGATAAATAAAATTGAAGTGTCTGTTTGTAATTTTAATCAGCTTTTCATATAATGCATTATGAAAGTACACACGGTACTTACAATCACGGTACAAAAATCAGTTTAGTGTAGTGTAGGAAGTGGTTACAGGTTTAGGTTAGGTTAAGCTGTAGTTGCAGGTATACGTAGTAGGTGTAAGCTGGTGTAGGTGTGTAGGTTGTAGATGTACGTATGTAGTAGGAATGAGTAGGCTCTAGGTAGTAGGTATAGTAGGTAAGTAGTAGGTGTAGTTGTTGGTGTAGAAACTATAGGTATATGTAAGTAATTATTTATTTATACCAGTTCATAGTTACGACAACTCTACATCTATTGTGTTAGTTCTATATGATAAAGTACGTGAAACGTAAACGAAAAATTAAAAGAGCTTATTCTTCCAACTTTATAAGCTGGTGTCAAGCTTATATAGTTGAAAGTATGTAATATTTATATACCTAGTAAATTACGTAAAAATTAAAGGTACGATATACTTACAATAAACGTAATCCCCCCTAATAAAGCACCTACACTCAGAGGGTATTTACACAAAAACTTCTTAGGCGCTATTTTCTTCAACATGTTTGTAAATTATAAGATTAATATTATCATAATACGTGTGACATAATATAATGCAAAGCCTTCTCGATATATCCATTTGAACTATTTTGTTCAACGATAAAAAAAATAACAATAAAAACTCCGCATAGCGGCCGCGCTGGTGTATTATTTTAGGCAATACGTGAAGAAAATACAAAAAAAATATGGAATCGGAAGAGGAATATTTATTTTTCACGCAGCGGTATAAAATAAACAGTGAGAATGTAGAAATAATAAAGTATCCATTTATCCGATACCCCAACTGAAAGACTCATATAAAATTTACAAGCGATAAACTTGGAACATCAGGAATAGACAGTATTTGGCAATGATTTAGCAATTGTTCCGAGGAAACTGTGACAGAATACTGACAGACATAGCTAGACAAAATACCGCACAGTAAAAAATAACCACTAAAATATAATAGGAAATGTAAAAGCGTTTTTGCAATATCAAAAAAACGGGATAAAAAGTATCTCCCCACCAATTTTCAGCCAAATTGGTTCAGCCGTTCTTGAGTAATTATAAATGGTGTAACTAACACAACTTTCTTTTATTTAAATAGATGTAAGACAGTTTGCGATAGGTTTCGCTTATCGCGCCGAAACACATGAAAAAGACAGGTTTATATTTTAATGGGCCTGCCGATAACAACAAAAACAGGTATGATGAGTTGAGTTGAGTTGAGACGACCTCTGTGGCTCAGTTGGTTGAGCGTGTTGGTGCTCAACCCGGGGGTCGCGGGTTCAAATCCCGCCGAAGGAAAAAAAAGATTTTCTGTGTTCCTGGGTCATGAATGTGTATTAAATATGTGTATGATATAATAAAAATCTTAAATATTATGTGTATAGTATAAAAGTATTAAATATATTTCCGTTGTCTGTAAGTAACACAAGTTCTTCGAGAACTTACCACGGGATCAGATTGACGTGGTGTGAAGCATCCATAGATATTATTATTATTATGATTATCGGCACGATATCGGATATCTGATTGAATAATTGGAAATCGCACTTAAGAAGATTCCGCGGGCTTATTATGTATCTGCAAAAACCTAGCAAAAGCAACCTAGCGACAGTACTGCCTCTACCGAACAATCGAGGAACTATAAATTGCAATCAATCGTTCGATCTCTTCACTGCTGTCTAATTTTTCGTATTACGTAAGACTTTTACAGCAAAGCGAAAGCAATCAGCGAGCGATTTGAACTGTCAGTTAGCAATAATAAGCGAAAATGAAGCAAAGTGCATTCAAACACAACGACGAGCGATTAACAATCGATCGCATAGGTAATACGATTTTATTTGACGTTCAACAATCGATTGCGCGTCTATAGCGCGATGGCTGCAAGATTTTTGCTAATCGCTATTTTGACGTAATACGGCGACCGGTCCGATAAGCGATATCGCTCGCGTAATATGAAAACGCTCAAGTATTATCTACTAGCTCTCTAGCTAGCTAAGTTCTCTAACTTCCCATGTGTAGCAACTACCACTGTAGAAGAGCCAAGCTTCAGAATGATTGTGATTCTATTTATAACCCAAATTCATAGATAGAGTGCCGTATAAAATATAATTTTAATTGTATTCAAAAATTTTAACTCTCTCACAATAAGAAATCGGGCGTTAGAGCGTTATGACATTGCGCGGTGCGATATCCTACGACCCACCGATAAATTACTTAGGTATAACGCGTTTCAAATGAGAATAGGAACGTCAATGACCTTTTTCTGTCAAATATCACTTGAAAAGTGCGATTTTCAGAAAAACTTATGTGCATATAAATATTAAAAGCCTTGCATCGAATTTAAATAAAAACGTTAAATAGTAATCAATTATCTAAACATAAATTTAACTATCATAACAGTGTAAATTCGAAACAATATGGCGCCGACTCGATCCTAAATATATTGACATTTTAATTATTATTGTAGGACATTTAATTTTATATGTACCTAATTTATTTAATAAGTGTGTGACTATGAATTAATATTATGATTCTGTCTTCCTCTATATATTGGAATTGGTAAATGTTCTATATATATGAGTATTTTAAATTGATACAATAATAATGTGACATTTCCTTTTAATTGTTGATTAGGACAGATTTATTTTATTTGCTAGGCTTGAAATGTAATTATGTATGAATAGATTTTGATATTCGCCGGTAACTTCTTGAAAAACATTCCACCACCTTGGGTGCTGAAATAAAAATTAAAAAAAAGAATAATATAATAAACAGTTACAGTAATATAAGGTACTGAAAATGTAGTGAAAATGTTAAAACAAATGTATTAAATGTGAAATACCTGTTAAGTATGCACCTTAGGCGGAAGATAGCATGATTCTCGCCAAAATCTTATTTTGATAACTAGAAAACTAACTTGTCGAATAAACGATGTGACACTTATAGATTTCTCGGTTTCATAAATAATTTATATTTAGTAGGTACCTACATGCTTAAAATATTAAAATATTGTGAACATGCCACGTTTAAGCCATGATGCAGGTGCATAACCTCATAAAATGGTATTTTATCTTGACACTGACAGCAGCTACACACTATGTTGACATAAGAATATTTTTTTTTTCTCCTAAAGACTTAGATAAAAAACGTAGATAGTTTATTAATGGACTCTGTGTATTTGAATAATCTTATATATTATGGCTGCTGGGGTATATTTTAATTTTTATACATTATTTCTACTAATTAATTATTGGTATTTTTGATGACAATTGAAATGTTTTGTTCACTAATATTTCTTAAAATAAAAAATGTACTAATATTATTCCATGCCCTTAAGGGCCGAAATTGTGATAAAATATTATACAAATGTAACACCTCTGTAATCAATTTCTTGGAATAAACGATTCTTATTCTTATTCTTATTCTCATTTGAATCGCACTATATGCTCTTATTCCTTTAGTTAAGTGCACATTTCAAATAAGCACACCGTAATCGCATGTTGCACCGGTAGTGACAAAGACAGAACCTCAATTCTCGTATTTAAGTAGACTTTCATTTTACTTTGATTGTATTGTAAGTGAAGCGACATGTTATTATAAACTGATTTTGTGAAGTTTCGACCAATCAGTACGCGTTTCACGTTCGTTTAACGTTTACGAGAATGCCGTTTGACAGTTTTAGCGTATCGGGACTTGATTCTAATTTTTTTTTTCGAAAGGGTCTATGCTAGCGGTCGGGTTAAGACCGCTCTAGCGTAATCGGACTATAACTAGCCTGGTGGCTAGTTGGTTTGATTAGAGTAAAATGGAGGGTTGGCCCTCCCTAACTTCACCCGGGTGAAGTTCAGATCGGTTTTTGGGGACAGCTACGGGTAAGCTATGTTTAGGACGGGAGGGACTCGGGTCCCCCCCGCTAAGGGGTCCGACCCCTTCCTCACTCTCAGATGAGTGAGGTTGCTCGCGTGCGGTAGCAAAAACTAGCGGCGGAGTTATCGCGATAGAGGAGCTCGTGTTGTTAATGATTTCGGAACTGAGAGGGCCGTCCCTCTCCCCTTCCGCGTACGGTCGGGATGACTCGCGCGCGTAAGTCCTAATGTCGATGAGGTTCGCGGTATTGGTAGAGCTCTCTATAACAATATCGCGGTCGCGGACACTATTTGGTAGTGACACTAAGCTACTGGGATGCGAACTCGAGCTCGGGCTCGGGCTCGGTCCCGTATTAGGGTCGGTCTGTACGTTGGTACGTGTGTCAGTGTTTGATATGGGTCCTCGGGGTAGGCGCCGGCGTCGACCCCGGTGCTTTACTAACAAACCGGGTGCGTGTGATTTGTGTTTACGTAACTGTACACAGTACGTTACGTATTTTGTGATCGGGTCTATAGGATCGGCTAAGATATGCTTAGGCCGTTTGAAGGGGTATCTAAATGTCATTGCGTCATGTTCGTAGTCCTGGGCCTTTCGAATAAGAGGATTTGGGTGAACTTTGCTTCTATCAAAGAATCTCTCTACGAGTTCTTTGATATACGCTTTAATCGTGACTAATTCGCAGTATCTATGCAAGTCGATGTTTCGCATGTACCAGGGGGCACCTGTTGCCATGCGCAGAAACCGGTTTTGGACTTTTTGCAATCGGTCCATCTGGCTATCACTTATTTGTGCGAAAGAGACGCACGCATAGGTGAGTATTGTTCCAATACAAACCTTGTACAAGGTAAGCTTATGTCTTAGGGACATTTTGCTTCGCGAATTTAATAGCGGATATAATTTGTAGAGTACAAATTTCGCTTTTCGTATCGTATCGGAGATGTGATTCGTGAAAGTCATCGACTTGTTTAGTACTACGCCTAAATATTTGACTTTATTAGTCTCTGGGATGATATTACCGTGCAGGCTAATAGGACTCATGTTTCTACGGGCACCATAATGTATGGTTTGGGACACCTTTCTGTCAAATTGAATGGCGTGACTTTTGTCGGGGTTAACTTCTATTCTCCATTTGGAGAACCACTCACCGAGATCGGTGACTGACTCCTGGAGTTTTTTAGAAGCGTAGGAGTTCCCTCCTATGCGCGAAAAAGCTGTATCGTCCGCGAACATGGCTAGTTGCACCTTAGCGTGCTTAGGGATGTCATAAGTGTACAGGTTGTATAACTTGTATAGGGAGGGCGAGAGGACCGAGCCCTGCGGTACTCCCGCCTCCATATATCTTGGCGATGACAGTGCGCCTTCCACGCGGAAATGAAATTTACGGTCTTTTAAATAGTTACTTATTAACAGTACCAAACTATCGGGTATGCCCATTTGATAAAGTTTGTATAACAGTCCGTTATGCCAAATTTTATCAAAGGCTTTTGCAATATCAAAGAAAACGGCGCATGTCATCTTCCTGTCATTCTTATTAGAGATAATGTACTCCGTTAGGCGGTGTACCTGAGCGGGACAGCTGTGCATTTTGCGGAAGGCAAACTGCTCGTCTGGGAAGAGTTTTTTGTCGGTGATGACGTCATTTAGGCGTTTTAGAATAACTCTTTCATAGACTTTTCCGAGGGAGCTAATTAGACTGATCGGTCTGTAGCTACCAGGTGCCCTCCGGGGTTTCCCCGGTTTATGGATACCTATAACAATAGCTACTTTCCAAAAGTCTGGGAATGAACATCCTACTAAGAGGGCGTTAAAGATGTTCACGAGGAGTTGAATTAGTTCGGACGGTAACATTTTAAGTGTTTTGTTAGAAATACCGTCGAGGCCTGGGGCCTTTCTGGCATTTAAACACTTAATAATGTCTTGGACTTTACCTCGATATCGAGTCGAGATACTTTACCTCGAGTCCGGGCACTAGTGCTAGTTAGATTTATCCACCTGCAAATGCACACACGAGGAAAGAAAAAATATCTGAGTCTTTATACTGACTATATTCACTTAAAGTATATTTTATTTTGATAAGGTAATTAAAATAACACAAGAAACATAAAATTAACAATAAAACTAGAGCCAAATAAAAAACTAAAAATTAATACCTACTAATTAAAAGAAGACATCTATAAATAATCTATTTCTAAAAAAGTCTATAAATAGAAAAACTTCCCCAGGTCGTCCCCATCTGGCAGAGTTCCTAACAAACTGATAGCATTGCCTCGTTGGATAGCAATGGCTATCCGTTGTGCCAGGTAGTTCCCGGCTCTGGGGTCTCGGGTGGCTTCAGTTAGCTTTAAGTAGTTTACAAGTATTTACCATTGTACGCGAGTTTCCCTACTGTCCTGTAGCAACTATTACTATTAACAACTATTATAATATATTACGAAGTAAATATTTAGTATTATGTTCCCGTTATTAGCAACTATATATTATAATAAATTATTAGCAAATATTATTAGCATGCCGCCTTACAAAGTTCTCTGAATTACATAATATGTCCCAACATATGCTTGGCATAGAGAGTAGAGATATTGAGCTTTAGACAATTTGATATATTTGTAAATGTATACTTAACTAGCATAAGTAAAAAATAGTAGTAGAAGGCAACTTTCCAAACTTCTATTGGTAATAAATTGAAATACTCAACTGTGTAAATAAAAATTGTAATTTAAATAAATAAAATATAATTCGTCGGCGCCTACGTAATTTATCGAAGCTGACACTCACACAGTAAAAATATATAATACCTACTTCTGGAAATGGCAATTTTCGTTTCGTGTCATGTACGTCCGTCCGTCTTCGGCATACCGTCCAAACCAAAGTCCAAACGGTTAGTGCCTAGAAATATGACACTTTTTTAAATATTTTTTCATTTTTTATGTAACACATTATTTTTTTCAATAAAATTTTCACTTGCATAATATTATGTGTATTTACCATGTCGACAAAGTGCTAAAATAAAATCACGAAAACTATCCTTTTTGGGTAGGTACCTTCGCTACACGTTTTTTGATTTAGGTATTAGTTTGCGAAATATTCAACTTTTTTGTTAAAATGGGACGGTACCTCACCTCTAAAAGCTAAACGGATGGCTCAAAAATCTGAAAGAAATCATGACGCTAGTCCATTTGATAAACTTTAAAGCAAAACTATAACAACTCATACAACTTTGTTAATTCAGGAGTTTAACTTGTAAAATGCGCTTACTTGGAAAACTTCGTACAAAAATAATAAGAAAAAATGTAAAATATTGGTATAATGGTACGAAACCCTACGTGCACGATTCCGACTCGCTCTTGGCCGTTTTTATCATCAATTGACGAAAGGCCACACTCTATTCCCCTCATAGTGAATCTTCTCCAGCACTAGAACAGCTATTGCCAGGACAAATGACGCCAGCAGCAGAAGTACTGGACTACCCATCTGTTCCAGCTCTGTCCGTCTGTAGATGTTCTCTTCGTGGCAAGCCAGAGGTGTTATGGACGGTGGCTTCGATATCACTTGTAATATACCATTCTCTCGCAGACGGAGAATTCTGAAATATTATTATCAATAACTGTATTTTTTATAAAAACTATAACTCTAATACGTAAATTGTAGATGGCCTATGTTACCCGGGCTATTATCTATACATCTATACAGATAAATATAATTAAAGTGTCTGTTTGTAATTTCAAATTAACAGATTTTAACTTAATGCATATGAAAGTATATTCGATTCTAGCATTAAATATCAATTTTTAAAATTTTTGTCTGTCCGTCTGTCTGTCTGTCTGTCTGTCTGTTTGTTCCGGCTAATCTCTGAAATGGCTGGATCTATTTTTACGGGACTTTCGCTGGCAGATAGCTGATATTATAAGGTCTAACATAGGCTACTTTTATTTTAGGGTTCCGTATAAAAATAGGATTCCGTTTCTGTTAATTGCGGGCAACGAAGTTACGCAAACGGAGTTGCGGGCATCAGCTAGTTACGAATAAAAATAAATCAGAGCTCCGTGGCTTAGTGGGTAGACCGGTTGGTTCGCACTCAAGAGAGTACAGGTTCGAATCCCAGGTTGTGGCGTGTAGCAATGAGACTTTTTCAGATCTCGGTATAATGATACGGACGCTCTAACGGTGAAGGAAAACATCGTGAGGAAACCCGCACATAGTTGGCCCCAGACCAGTCATTCCTCTGGACTAGGCTGACTATGTTGTGAGAATGCCGTATG
This sequence comes from Glaucopsyche alexis, assembly GCA_905404095.1. NCBI lineage: Eukaryota > Metazoa > Arthropoda > Insecta > Lepidoptera > Lycaenidae > Glaucopsyche > Glaucopsyche alexis. The sequence continues at coordinate 4,476,310 of FR990060.1, forward strand.
TGCTTGGGCAACCATACGATATTTAAAAACCAACTGTCCCGGGCACTACATTATTTCAAGAGTGGTTACTTCGCACGGAGAATACTGTATAAATCATCCATTAACGGATGAAAAGGCCTAAGTTTTATTACGAATCTAGTTTATTAAAATCGGATCGGTAGTTTAGACACTACGGTGGAACAAATTACATGCGTAGGTACATATTACATACATACATAGAATGGCAAAATCATAATCCTTTGAGCTTCGCCGTAGTCGTAAAAGGATATTAGAAGGATATTGGCGGTTTAATCCTTTTACCTTTTTGAGTATTATCTGTCACAGCATGACAAAGTAAAATATTTACTTACGAACAGAGGAAAAGGTTTCATAGAACGATTCAAATTTAATCAGGGTTGTCACAGAAGATGGGCTTAAACTGAACCAAGTCTAGTGACAGTATACGGTTTTAGAAAGTTTAATTTAAAATAAAAGTACTTACACACCACATTGAACCGGCATTGAACCTGCACCATCACGTGTGTGACTTTGTACATTCACTATAATATCTTCTATTGGCTCAATTAAATTGAACTTGAAGCTTACTATGTAGCTGTTTATCCATTCCTCCTTAATCTGTGACAGCATTTAAAAACGATAAAATAATGTCAATTTTAACTTACCCAATTCTAAACTGCTCTTTTAGTAGAAACTTCTTTGAAGTAATTAAATAGTACTGGATATTAGAATAAATATCGATCTCTACCAAATCGCAAATCTCATGTGGCGAATACACTAGAAATTATAAAAAACAAATTAAATACAAAACTTAGTGGAAATATAAGTGTATAAAGAAGATGCCTTTACAATGTTGTTATTTTATAAATTAAGGCACTTACATTTCTTGAACAGTGGGTACAAAGTGACGAAGTCGGTTATTAAAGCCGTCTTTCCATACATTACGGCATCCAAAGCTGGTCTTACTTCCATCAGCCTAGTATGTTGTATCTTATTGAAGATTATACTTAGATTCTTATCGAGAGGATGTTCTGTCAACTGCAAAGAATATAATGGTTAATACATAATAGCATAGAGTTCTATTTTCAGTGCTCTGAATTTTTCCGGGTCCGCTTTTCTTTTCATTTCTTTTCTCGTCTTTTTTTTTAACAAAAAAAGAGAACCCCATTCAAATATGAAATAAAATATGAGTCAAGTAGCCTATTGACTCATAAACTTTCAGTTTAAATAGTTGATATAATATAATAATAATTGTTATGGACGCTTCACACCACGTCAATCTCGTCCCGTGGTAAGTTCTCGAAGAACTTGTGTTACGGGTACCAGACAACGGTAATATACAGCGTGTCCGGTAATTAATGTATAACCTTGAAATGTCTTATAGTAGAACTTATGCCCGTTCAAAAAAAAAATACAAAAAAAAATCTATCATAATTAGTACCTAAGATAAGTTATTTTTAGAGAAAAGTCTATTTTTTTAGCTTATTTTTTAGTTTTTTGAACACTATGACCAGAAATGAATGAATTACCTACATCGGTTTTTAAATGTTTTCATATTGTAGTATAACTATGCTGATAGATAGAAAATAAATTGTATCACTAACTATTGCACTTTTTTTTAAAAAATGTATGCAAGTTGATTTATTTTAGAAAAAATTGCATAATTTATTTTTTCATCGAAGTTTAAACATTATGGGTATAAAAAAAAATGTATGAAGGCATGAGTGACCAATAATTTTTTAAATAATGCTGGTTTTAAGTAGATTTTATAATGGTACAATTCATCATTGTATCTACCATAAATAGTGAATTATTGCTATTAATGTAGAAAAGGAGAAAAATTTACTAAAGAAAGAAAGTAGGTAATTGGGGAACTTTAAGAAAAATAATTGTACCTGACCATTGGGGGATAATAAAAACATCGTTTAACATTAAGAATAGGTACTTAATTTTACACGTATTTACAATAAAGTTCAAATTGTTGGCCTCCCACTCTTATGCAGTCCCTACATCTACGGATACATGGTCTTCTGAGCAATCTAGTATATCGTCAACGTAACAACCTTCGTGGTCTAGTGGTTAGAGCATTGGCTCTCGACTCGGAGGTTGTGGGTTCGATTCCCGCATTGGAAAACAAAAGATGTTTTTTTCAAGTCTGGTTAGGACAATGCAGGCTGAGCACCTGATTGTCTGACAAAAAAGATAATCTATGCGTCGGATGGGCATGTAAAAAGTCGAACCTGCACCTCATCTCTCATCAGTCGTGTCGGTTATCCATCCCACTGGATTACGAGAGTAAAGGAATTGAGAGTGCTCTTGTGTACTGCGCACACACTTGGGCACTATAAAATTGCTCCTGCGTAATTACCATTGTAAATGGTAATTACGCGCGATTGATTGAATTGAGCGTAATTACCGAAATCGGTGGGGAGTTATTATTATATCACTTTTTTGATGCGGCTGCTCTAACACGGCTACGTAGTTCTTCCAAAGACCATATAGGCTTACGGTACACCTCTTCTTTGAGGCCACCCCAATAAAAATATCCAATGGATTTAGATCCGTAGAACGCGGAGGCTACTAAATTGGCCCTAGACGCCCGATCCATCTGTTTAGGTGCGTATTATTGAAATATGCACGAACGGGTACAGCATAGTGCGCAGGATAGCCGTCATTTTGTAACCAATAAGAGTCCCTCAGCTACTCAGGCACTTCTTCTAATAAATTGGGGAGGGATAAATCTTTTCTTTTCACGCTTAAAAGTAACAATCTTAAACATATTGCATTAGTATTACATTAAACATTTCTTTAGTATTTTTTTTCTACTTTTCTACATTAATAGCAATAATTCACTACTTATGGTAGATACAATGATGAATTGTACCAATATAAAATCTACTTAAAACCAGAATTATTTAAAAATTATTGGTCACTCATGCCTTCATACATTTTTTTTATACCCATAATGTTTAAACTTCGATGAAAAAATAAATTATGCAATTTTTTCTAAAATAAATCAACTTGCATATATTTTAAAAAAAAAAGTGCAATAGCACAATAGCTAGTGATACAATTTATATTCTATCTATCAGCATAGTTATACTACAATATGAAAACATTAAAAAACCGATGTAATTCATTCATTTCTGGTCATAGTGTTCAAAAAACTAAAAAATAATCTAAAAAAATAGACTTTTCTCTAAAAATAACTTATCTTAGGTACTAATTATGATAGATTTTTTTTTGTATTTTTTTTTGAACGGGCATAAGTTCTACTATAAGACATTTTAAGGTTATCCATTAATTACCGGACACCCGATATATCTAGCTGGTGCCCGCGGCTCCGCCCGCGTAAGTACAGTAACCCACGGGAACCTTATATGTCCCGCGATAAAAAGTAGCCCATCTCCTTCCCCATGGTCTACTTTATATCTGTGCCAAATTTCATGATAATCGGTTTAGTAGTTTTTACGTGAAACTGTAAATAGAGTATCCCACGGGAACCGTACATTTCCCTGTGATAAAAAGTAGCCTATGTCCGTTCCCGTTGTCTACTTTATATCCGTGCTAAATTTCATGATAATCGGCTTAGCAGTTTTTACGTGAAACTTTAAATAGAGTATCCCACGGGATCCATACATTTCCCGGCGATAAAAAGTAGCCTGTCCTTTCTCAGGCTCTAGACTATCTATGTACCAAATTTCATTCAAATCGGTTCAGTAGTTTTGAAAGAAGGACAAACAGACAGACACACACACTTTCCCATTTATAATATTAGTATGGATACTTGTTGATTAAACATATTTTATTTAAGATTTTTGTTATATTATACACATATTTAATACACATCCATGACCCAGGGACATAGAAACACTTTTGGTTACTTCGGCGGGATTCGAACCCGCGACTCCCGGCTTGAGCACCAACACGCTCAACCACTGAGCCACAGAGGTCGTCTCTTAATAAACCTGTAACCAATCGTTGTTATTTTGAACTGATTTTCAAAGCAAAGGTTATTTACCTTATGTTTTACGGACAAATTCATATCCTTAAGCAAAGCAATTTCAAACTCGCTATTAGCCAACTCCTCCAGGTCCATCAGTCCGTCTCTGTCATTCACCAAACGAGAGAGCAGATTGGATGTATAGAAACAGTGTATTATGTACGTCCCTAATATGAAGGAGAGGTACGCTATGCGACGAGAACAGAGAATGGCTTGGAGAGGCAGTACTAAAATAATTTTTTTAGTTTTATAAATGTTATAATAATAAGTAATAGGTAAAAGTATATATGTCACCGTAAAATTGTAAAAAACGTTAGATTGTAATATTACTAGAGATATTATAAAATGTCGACAGATTGTCAAATAAAAATTTCTCCTTACAATTGTACGCATTATTTTTCTTTACAAAAAACATAAGCAAGCAAATGTGGCCGAAATTATAACGAAAAATAACGTGTAAATTGTAAGAAGAAATTTTTTATTTGACAATCTGTCGACATTTTATAATATCTCTAGTAATATTACAATCTAAAGGTTTTTACAATAGGGGATCGGACTACATCTGAAATATTTAGTTTCATTAATATATTCAGAAATATTGAGGCATTACTACTTGGTAAATGTAAAAAAATATATTATTTTATGTGTAGTTTAGTAATAAAATACATTTAAAAAGTACCAAAAAAAAAATTTTTTTTTGCGAAATTGGTAAACAAATCCTACATCATTAGTTTACTCACATCATATACAAAAACATTCATTATGGTAAGTATGAACTTAAACTCACAAATATGGGAGATATTTACAAATATATTCCGGCGGCCATATACTTCATATACTACTTCATATACTATAACCTACAAATGACGTCATTTGTAGGTCGACTTTAGTATGGAGCGTTTTTAGGAGGCTCGCGAAATTTTTTATACAAATCGCTGTACCGTTGAAAATATTGACTTTTGATATACGGTTTCTTCTGAGAAGTTACTCATATTTAAGAGTACTATTCATTTATGCAATAAAAAAAAATAGTCCGATTGCCTATTTTACAGTGACATATACATAGTGATAGCTAGATTTTAATACAAAATATTATTATGAAATGAGACTGTCATAATCTTGTACAATGTACATTATACAATTACATACATAATATAAAAAAAAAACAATTGTATATTGAATTCTCGTGTCGTGTGTTTGTTACAGTTCCCTCCGAAATATAATTGGACCGATTTTTATGAAATTTTGCTGATATATTCGGTGCGTTTGTAAGCTATTTTTCATACATACATACATACATATAATCACGCCTTTTTCCGTAAAGGGGTAGGCAGAGACCACTTTTTGCCACTTGCTACGATCCTTACATACTCGTTTCGCTTCGTTCACTTTCATTCTTACCATCCATTCCTCCTCTTATATTCAACGTAGCGAAGCGGCTCTCCATGGTCCGCTTTTCACCTCCGCGAGAAACGAGACGTAATGGGTGGTGAACCACATCGCCGCCATTTTGGATAATTAAATTATTTTAATGATTATCCATTGCGTTTCCACAGATTGGTGAAGAGGGTAGGAATAGGGAAAGGGAAGGATAGTTGGTGTGGAAAGGAAGATTGGTAAGTTAGAGTGGGAAATAGGAAATGTAGGATATTACCGCCCAGGAGGGCAAGGGATAGGACAGTAATAGCTAGGGAAGCCGGGGTCGCATACCCGTATACTATACCACAACTACCGGACAGGTAAGTTGGGATGAGTATCCCATGACATATTATATATTTTTTTATTGGCTATTTTTCATACCTGTAGTAATAAGGATGGCACAGCCCAATATTTATTTTTAACTTTGTTGTAGGTAGTAGATGTAAGTAGTAGGTACAAGGCATGCGACTCATAATTGAAGTCAGTTGTTATTGAGGACCATTGGGTTCTAGGTATGATTGAGGATGGATCTGAAGATTTGAGGTTGGAAGTGTGTCCAGACAATATTCGCTCTGCTGAGGTTTTGGTGTCACTTATATTAAAGAATGTGGAAATTGGCACCACCATCCACACTGATTTTTGGAAAGCATGTGATTGCTTGTCAGAACATGGCTACATACACAGAAAAGTCAACCACTCGGATTGTGACAACCCATTCATAGCTGAAGATGGGACTCATACTCAACGAATTGAGTCCCAGTGGAGGGCCGTTAAAGATTTTTAAAAAAAGGACAATTTTAATAACATAGACAATTTTGCAAATGTTATTTTTGAATATTTGTGGCGGCGAAATAACATGAAATATAGAAAAGATCCATTCGTGGAATTAATAAAAGCTATAAAACATGTTTATAAAGTGGAATAAACAATTTTTGAAAAAAAAAAAACTGTTTTTTATTTTTTCTAAGGAAATCAAGTATTTCCGGCGGGTGAAAATGGTGAGGGGGGAATCCGACCCCTCCCCCCTCCCCCCCAACCACTCGCGACCCCTTAAAATGGCGACGTATTTTAAAATTTTACCCCTATTTTTATTACAAAACATGGTTTGTTCACCTCGAAACGAATCATAAAAAATTACCCCGTATAATGTTATTATTCTTTCAAGTTTGCATTCTTTTTGGCCAGGTACTGTACTTAGTTTAAGTGAAACCCTACCCCGGCTTTAGCGCCAAAGTTACTAACCCCACCTGATGCGAAGGATCACACAGGACCCCGGATTCCCTTATCTCTGGCAAACGACCAAAGTATTTAGCAGGGTTACCGCAATTGTGATGAATATATATGTTACAGTCAATGTGATTAAATAGCTATTATACATAATGACTGGTCATTATATATAATAACTATATTGTCTAGATAATGTGATAAATTAATCACTTTGTCCGGATATTATTCATAATAGCGGGCCAAAGTTAGCTAAAGTAATAAACACGATTCAACTTAGTGATGCAACAGAACTCTGCTTCTGCTTCCGCTTCCGCGGAAGTTCTGCATGTCTTTTCACTTTCGTTTCACTAAAGTGGTGACCTGATGATCACATAAGCTTTGATCAGAACTCCTCAGTCTTTAAATATACGCGTTTGAAAATTTCGGCATTCAAACTCAAACTTAAGAACTGAGTTCAAAGAACTGCAAGCATAATATGCCACTATGTAACTTACAGTAATCATTATCGTCATCTTATTTTTACAACTATACAATACCTAATGGAAGCTTGGCGCGTATTCAATAATTATATAATATTCGATTGTTTATTTAAAACGTTAGTTAATAATTTAACATATATCACTAAAACCTTACCAAGAGCATGTCAGGACATGTGTAACGAGGGTTCCGTAACTATAAATGCGTAATATCCTTTTTTTTAATTACTCCTAAAGTTACTGTCCGATTTGGATCACAATAATTTTCCTAAAGAGTTTTTAGCATGATCTATCAGCATGAAAATTGCAAGTTTCTATCTCCTATAGTTTAAAAATGCTAGGGGGGGGCCAACTTACAAACTAGTTTGGAGGCCGATTACTCGAAAATGGTCAACTTTATAAAAAAGTAACGTATGAAACCTTGCCTTTATTTTAAAAGACCTATTCTACGATACCCCACATGATGGGGTAGAGTGAAAAAATATTTTTCATCCCCACTTCACATGTATGGAGAGCCACCCCTAAAATATAAAATTGTTATTTTTTTATGATCCCGAAACTGTGATCTATACACAATCTATAACTGCACAAAATTTCATCAATTTATATTCATAATTACAGGAGCTAGAGGCAGACAGACAGACGGACAGAGCGAAACTATAAGGGTTACTTAAGTATTACGGAACCCTAAAAAGGGTAACATTATTATAAAAAAAATATTTCATAAAGTTAAATTACTTTATATAAATCACAATAAAATTGTATCTATGACAATGTTATTATAATAATTATAATAAACATTATAATTATTATTATATTATAAAGGCAGATTGAAATACAATTTTATAATCTTTACCTGTACCTACTTTTTTATTACTTTATCCAATTCTTCGAAGATATTATATAAAATTGCCAGTCAATGTGATTAATTCTGTGTCATTTATCACTTTGTCTAAATTGAGTAGACATTATAAATAATGGCTGGATAGTATATATAATATCCGGATTTATTACTTTGGCTGTAACATATATATTAGTAACTAAATGTTTACCGCGACTTTGTACGCGCAAATGAAATCCCGCAGAAACCGTAAATTTTTCCTCGATAATATTATTTAGCCTGTTTGTAACCGGTATCTGCTTTATATTCGCTTTTCTTCAAAGTCGGTAAAGTACCCTAGTTAAGGAAGGCTTCTTAAATAGGGTACTTGACCGACTTAAATAGGCATTTAATGCAAACAGACAAACAAACAAATAAACATATCTTTCCACTTTATAATATTACTTTAGATATAACGACGTAACCTCCAAAGTTCTAAATAACTTCTAAGAAAAATCCATTTTTTGCGTTATGACTATTGTTTACTTTTTAAAGAAAAAACATTTCTGAGTTCCGGCGTGATTTGGATTTAATGAAAAGCCAAAACGGCAGTTTTCAGTAGACGATATCATGCAAAACTCGTTAGTGTATATTAAAAGCTACACCTACTTGTCACAGGGCAGAACAGCTTACAACCTATTTTCATACCTACCGAATACACCTACAAAATTTCATAAAAACCAGTCAAGCCGTTTCTGTTCAGTAAGTTCTAACAAACACATTGACAAGAGAATTTTATGTACCTATATAATATAAGTACTTATTATTAAATAATTTGCATCAATGGTTTGATTCGCTGCTATCGCGTATGTAGGTACTGCAAACGAACTTCATTTCTCATAGGCAACAAAATATTTTTAAAGCTTACTATGCTGACACACAGCCGATACGGCTATGAATATCTCGTATATAAAGCTGCACTCGCGGTTGCCTAGCAACCGTCTCTCCCACCAGCTTATAAGGTAGAACAGGGAGGAACCAACAACCACCAGGAGGAAGATACAGCTCCAGACAACCCGAGTGAACGGCAGAGTGTAGAACCGTTGCACAGCGAAGTTGTAGTCGTCACGAAGTATGAAACCGATCCTGGAAAAACAAATGATGAGCAGCAGTGGCGAAAGAGTTCCGAGGAGTGGTTAGCCCGAAGACGCGTAAGCTTATATCTGACTAGCTGTTGGCCGCGGCTCCGCCCGCGTAAATATAGCATCCCTCGGGAACACTGTACTTTTTCGGGATAAAAAGTAGCCTATGTTTTAATCCAGAGCCTAAACTAGGTACTACGATACCAAATTTCATCCAAATCCGTTCAGTAGATTTTGCATGAAAGAGGAACAAACATCCATCCATACATCCTCACAAACTTTTACATTTATACCTAATATTAGTAGGACTAGCTGTTGCCCGCGGCTCCGCCCGCGTAAATATAGTATCCCACGGGAATACTGTACTTTTTCGGGATAAAAAGTAGCCTATGTTTTATTCCAGAGCCTAAACTACTACGATACCAAATTTCATCGAAATCCGTTCAGTAGTTTTTGCGTGAAAGAGCAACAAACATCCTCACAAACTTTCACATTTATAATATATTTAGTAGGAAGTAGGATGGTCGGTAGAGACGTAAATAATTCAAAAGCTAATGACCAAGGTACAACTGATCCCGAGGTACAACATGTTAAATATATTTTTTTCATAGTTTGAAAAAAAAATCGGCGAAGTGCGAGTCTGACTGGCGCAAGTAGAGTTCCGTACCATGATACCAATATTTTACATCTTTACTTATTATATCGTTATTTTTGTACCATGTTTTCCAAGTAAGCGCATTTTATAAGTTAGGCATCTATATACTATAAGTCATAAACTAATACACCCTTATTAATAAAAATATTTACACCATGGATAAGCAAATCCAAATCGCTCTCTTTGTCTATCAAGTGACTGTTCTAAAGTATCTGACAGAGACAGCCATGTTGGATTAGCTAATCCGTGGTGTAAATAATTTTATTAATAAGACTGATAAAGTTCTACATATTAAGCCGTTATAGTTTATTGTTTTATAGTTCATTGCATGCACTACAATCATAATTTTTATTTTCCCGCTAAGAAAATCTAAGATTTTCAAAAATCGGGAAATTATTGGTATTACCCCGTTTTCCAAAAATCGAATCCTCATCAGATCTCGACGTTCTGAGGTCATAGGAAGCTTCCCTGACTACTCCCGCAAGGGTCTCACTATGTTTGTATGTATGTATGTATGTGTGTGTGTGTGTGTGTGTGTGTGTGTGTGTGTGTGTGTGAGTATGTAAACCTCTTATAACTTTTGAACGGTTTGACCGATTTTATTGCGGCTGGCGTCATTCAAAAGGGCTTGGCCAGACTAAGATTATATAATACAATTTGGACTGATTCGGACAGATAGATTTCAAGAAATCTAAAAAAACTGAAAAAAAAAATTTTAAGTGTTTTTTTGGAATAACTTTTAAACGATCGATCAACTCCAAAAACTAATCAGCTCTTAACCTTAAAAAACGACGCCAATCACCGCTAATCTGGTCAAAATCGGTTGATTCATTCGAGAGATATCGTGCAGGAAATAAAACCGAAAAAAGTGTTTTTTCGGGATTACTCCAAAAATCTTTATCTAAAAAATGTTTGTTGTCGTTTCTTTAAAAGGAAATGAACATTTGCATCGATTGCCGTCAGTCACGTGAAAATTAGTTGATTCATTCCAAAGTTATGACAGTTTGAAATTTCAAAAAGTAGTGTTTTAATAAACTTTCGCGACGACGCATTAGATAAAATTTAAGCACGTAACGGGAGGTAGCTCGGATGGCCTTTAGGTCAACTGTTTTCCTAATTTTTTTTTATAGATTTTTAGAGCTACCTAATCGTTTAGGTTGAAAATATCCTACAAACGGACACCTAAATCAAAAAATGGTCTTAGCAACCTTTCAATATTTTTTAAAAGGCCTATCTAATGATATCCCCATCTAAAAGCTAAACGTTGCGTACGTGTCAGCGTAATTTTTTGAGCGCAAATTACTTACTTATTGTTTTGTTTTAAGCATTGCCTTTTATCACTTTAAAAAATATGTTATTATAGACAAGTAATATTCTTATGAGAACCCGTTAACAAGTCGAATAGTAGTATAGACGCCTCGCTAGTCGCTAATGATGGGCAAATAACTTTGAGTCTTCCTACAGCTACTGTAGGTATAAAGTGGTGTAAGCCTACTTTTTTACAGTCAATTAACAAAAAATATGGTGTCTATGTAACTTAAAAAAAAACGTTTAAGCTTTTCTTGGGTAGATTAATTTTGTATTATTAGTTACAAACAATCATGTATGATTTTATTGGTTAGTTTTGAAAATTATACGGGCTATGACATATAGCTTGTATATAGCTAATCCATTTTTTTTATATTTTGAACCTTTGTTGACAAATGCATCGGTGTACAGACAAACCTTGTGGGTTTTTGTGATACCGAGTTTGTTTTGTAAAAAATAATAAAAGAAATATTAATTACAAAAAAAGTTAGAAGCAGCACCTACCTCCAATTGAATATAGGTTGTATTGGAAACGCTGCGTCCAGGATATACTTGCTGATGTACAGGGGCTTCACGTAGATGTCTATGCTATCGTCGATAGGAGGAATCACCGACTGGTTCCACTTGTCACCAGTCTGGTTTAAATGATTCGAAGATACTAGCACATAAGTGAGGCTGGAAAGATATTTCTTTATCAATTTCTATATCGAGGGCTGCAAAGAATAAAAATACACCCGCCCCCCCCCCCCCCCCCCCCCCCCCCCCGCCCCTACTACGCTACGCCACTGATCTAGAGTCCTGTATTAGGCTGGGACTATATGACCCGGAATTCGGAAGACCGGAGAAAATTCACAGCATTGAAAATAGAACTATGCGCTAATAAAATAGAGCTGAATATCGAAAACACGTGTGTCGAGTTAACTGTCAATGTTATATATGTAACTAGCTGTTGCCCGCGGCTCCGCCCGTGTGAATATAGTTTTTTCGCGGTCGCGGATATGTGACTAATGAAAGAAATAGATAAGAACAATCCTTGATGTGGATTATATTATATCATGCTAAAATTTCAGCTCGATCGGTGCAGAACTTTATGAGTTTTTGAAGCGTACACAAACCAACATAACATTGATATATATATAGATATGACAGATCAACACTCGACACTTCCATTTTCAACTTTATCGTATTAGCGCAGAGGTCTATCTTCAGTGCTCTGAATTTTCCAGGCTCCACCGGATTCCGAAACATAATATAGCCCAGCCTTAGCTCTAAAACCTTTATTTTCTACAATAATTAAATAAAGCCAAGTGTGAATGGGACTCGCACACGAAAGGGTTCCGTACAAAACGGCCAAAACACGTTTATTGTATGAGATCATTGGGAGCCATACTTAAATATTTATTTTATTTTGTTTTTAGTATTTGTTGTTACGGCGGTAACAGAAAATTATCTGTAAAAATTCCACCTGTCTATCACGGTTCATGAACCGCCAGATATACCTATGAGTCTGTTGACAGAAATAACTATTTTTCACTTTGAAGACAGACTAAATGAAGAAAGCTTTGGAAAAAAGTCTGCTTATAAATATTGAATACCATTATCCTAGCGTTCCACTAGCACGGTCAGAACGAATATTTCGTTATTTTCATTCACATTCTGTTTCTTTAGCGCCACTATGATCGTTCGTAACTGTTTTCACCCCTGTTTCACACGCAACTGTCATCTGTCAAAAACTGTTAAAAACGCTAAGAATGATCACAACATTTCGCTAATTTTTACCCAGCTCCCTACTTGGGTTAAAATTAGCACTTTTTGACGTTTTCAACATCAGCTGTGATCAGCTGTCAGTTGTTCCACTAATCACAAAAAATGCTAAAAACGACATTTTCGAAATTTTCAATAATAACGTTATTTCGCTAAAGAAACACCATTTTGTGGTAGAAATTATCGTAGCGTTTTGGGCAAAATAAGTGCCGTGTGGAACACGCTATATATTGTTTAACAATATTGTTTATATTACAATAAAAGGTGCCATAATATAACTTTCTGTTTTTTATGAGCGTTGAATAAGTTAGAGAGTACGTCAAATATCGTTTCACAACTGCTATATTTATGCTCAATTTATGATGCCAGCTATTTAGGGGCCGTCCATTAATCACGTGATGTTTTTAACAACTTTTTAGCCCCTCCCCCTCCCCCACCTAAGATCACGTGTATTTTTTTTTTACATAATAAGCAGGTCATGTTTGAAGTTAAAAAACAATTTAATAATTTAAGCAATAAAAAACTATACGAGCCATTTGTCTTGTAAGTACGAAACTACAACCGATAACAATTAATACACGTGATGTCTCCTTATACTTGGTGATACTTGGGGATTTTTTTCGGACCCCCCTCCCCCTTTAGGCATCACGTGATTAATGGACGACCCCTTAACAGTTGTTGGCAACATACTTGCCGGCAATAATGCAAAATTGCTCATAAAACATGTTTGATATAATATTATATAAAATCCTACTACTATCTTAATTAATGTGAAAGTTTGTGTGGATGAATGAATGGACGGATGTTTGTGACTCTTTTACACAAAAACTATTGAACATATTTTGATGAAATTTGGCATGGTGGTAGTTTAGACTCTGGTTTAATGCAGGCTGCTTTTTATCCCGACAAAGTGCTCCCGTGGGATTTACGCAGGCGGAGCCGCAGGAAAAAGCTAGTAACATATGAGGTACTAGCTTTTACACGCGATTCCGCCCGCGTAAATACAGACTCCTACGTTAACACAGTACTTTTACGGGATAAAAAAAGGCATATTTGTTAATCCAGACCTCAAACTACTACCAAACCAAATTTTATTAGAATCCGTTCAGTAGTTTTTGTGTGAAAGAGTAACAAACATCCATCCTTCCTCACAAACTTTTGCATTTATAAAAAAAAAACTTAGGCCTTTTCATCCTTTAATGGATGATTTATTCAGTATTCTCCGAGCGAAGTAACCACTCTTGAAATACTGTATTGCCTGGGTCAGGCGGTTTTTAATATCGTATGGTTGCCCAAGCACATACGGCATTCTCACAACATATTCAGCCTAGTCCAGAGGAATGAACTGGTCAATACGTCTGGGGCCTACCATGTGCGGATTTCCTCACGATGTTTTCCTTCACCGTTAGAGCGTCTGTATAATGTACTTGAGATCTGAGAACGTCTCATTGGTACACGCCACAACCTGGGATTCGGACCTGCACTCTCTCGAGTGCGAACCAAACGGTCTACCCACTATTAATAATAATAATAATAATATCTATGGACGCTTCACACCACGTCAATCTGATCCCGTGCTAAGTTCTCGAAGAACTTGTGTTACGGGTACCAGACAACGGAAATATATTTAATACTTTTATACTATACACATATTTAAGATTTTTATTATACTATACACATATTTAATACACATCCATGACCCAGGAACACAGAAAAACTTTTTGTTCCTCGGCGGGATTTGAACCCGCGATCCCCGGCTTGAGCACCAACACGCTCAACCAACTGAGCTACAGAGGTCGTCAAATATATACTATTCCACGAACGCTTTGCATAATAGTAGGAGGAGGTACTCACTTGAACCTGTACATATCCTGTAGTATTTGCAGCACCTTGCACCCGAAAAGTGTCTGTCTGTAATACGGGTTGTGCACTATGTTGTCTTCGTACTCGAACCCATTTCCGTCGCAGGGAAACTGTGTTAGGGCTTTATACGGGCTCATTGTGATTTGAAGCTCGAATTTTTTTTTAAGTCTTCAGGAGTATTGCAGTAACAATAGGGAATATGCACGATTTTTTTTTATTTATTTATATAGATTTATCTTGTTTGGTAAACCGTATGGTAAAATCAGTTTTTTGATATCATTAAAAATAACGAAGATATGAACGTTTAAAGTGGTCTATTAGACAGAGAGATCCGACGTGTATCGTGACATCACATAACACGACTTTCATAGAAAGTTCATACTAAATTTCGTTTTGCTAGAAAGAGATAGATTACAAGCTTTGACCGCTCATATCTTGCTCATTTATCAACAGATATTGAAAATTTTCTCGCCATTTTCTTTATTTTTCTGTCTAGTATCATATTATTATATTTTAAGCTATTTTTATATTTTATGCATATTCCCTATTATGTTAGAATTATGCTAGTTGATAGATTTATTTTTAATATGAGTAAATTTTCGAAAGACTATAATATTGAAAATCAATATTTTCTAAGGTACAGCGATAATAATAAACACTAGCCGTTGCCCGCGTTTCGTCCGCGTCAATGTCAGTTATTAGAAATTTTTAAAATAACATATTTTAAAGTACTTCTGCGTAAATGACATTTTTAATTTTATTTTCTTCGCGACTTCATCCGGGTGGAGTTTGGTTTCCATACAAAATTTTAACCCCTTTTTCATCCCCTTAGGGGGTGAATTTTCAAAAATCCTTTCATAGCGAATGCCTACGTCATTACTACTATCTATATGCCAAACAGCAAAATCCGTTCAGTAGTACCGGCTGTGCATTGATAGATGAGTCAGTCAGGTATGCCTAAATATATAAAATATTTAGTTATTACGTAATAGCTAATATCTTCGAAATTTGTGCATTTAAAATATTTTTGTAATCAATGTTTGTATTTGGACATTAATTATTAAGAAGCTCATTATTTCTGAATAATATGTAGATTAAACCAAAACATGTAGTAATCTTTATTTATTTTACATACCTATCTACCCTATTACAAACACTTGAAGACTAAAAAACACTGAATTTAATACAATATTAAAAAAAAATTAAGAAAACCCGTGCTAATATTATAAAACTCGAAAGTTAGTATGTATGGATGTGTGGACGTTTGTTACTCTTTCACACAATAACCACTGAACGGATTTTGCCAAAATTTGGTATGATAATAGTTTAGACTCTGGATTAACACATACGATACTTTTTATCGCTGCAAAATGTACGGTTTCGCGATATTTCTTCTAGAGAGTACAAAGTCGCGGTCATCATCTACCTCTTAGTGTGGTCAGTTAGAGCAACTATTAGATAACCTATTGGAGCAACTATGAGAGCAAGTATTAGAGCAAGTATTATCAATTAATTTTACTAGGTTATTACAGCAAGCCAGTCGGTTAAGACTCAAGCAAAGAATATATATAACTAACGTAACTCAAGACAATTTGTGGCAAGTACGCGTAGTATAAAATAATTTTACATTGAATAACACATTTTATTATTGTAACCGATATACGAAGATGTTGATTTTAATTGTGGTTCGACGGTTTTAATATTACTGGTTCGAACTTCCACCTGAACCATAACGATATGTAAACCACGATGTTTGTATTACATTAGTACGATGTTTCTCTAACATAAAATAATATTATCGTTTAAGCTTTGATGTAATTGTAAGTCATGGTTATATTATAACGTATAACTACACGTTTCCAGAAACTTCGTTTGTGTAAACTTAGGCATATATTACTAAAAAATAGTCTATGGTATGGTAATACAGGCAGACAGAGTTTCAAAACAATTTTATTATATTGTTGTAATATTTAGTTATCTTTTAGATTTGTTTAATATTAGTTATACTCGTGGGGTATTCTGTGTATGTTAATTCAAAACTGATTTTGCATATTGCCCATTTTGTTTGTCTGTGTGATACAATTTAAATAGTTTCCTGCTTGTGGGTTGCTTGGAAGAAATTGCTGCATAAAGCCTCCCTTTGTGTTTGTAACTTTGTACTAAGTTATTCGTAATTTTAAGTTTATTTATTGTATGTAAGTATAAACATAATAAAGAATATTCATTCATTCATTCATCTATACTAATATTATAAAGCTGAAGAGTTTGTTTGTTTGTTTGTTTGTTTGAACGCGCTAATCTCGGGAACTACTGGTTTGAATTGAAAAATTATTTTTGTGTTGAATAGTCCATTTATCGAGGAAGGCTTTAGGCTATAAAGCATCATGCTAAGCTCAATACAAGCGGAGCACCAATCAAGAATGTTTCAAAATCGGGCATTTTTTTCCTTTTGAGAGCTTTCGCTGCGTACGCTGCGGAAACTGTTAAAGTTTCGCAAAAAATATGTATGACAGAATTGTTTTCCTTTAAAAGTTCTAAAAAAGTCTGCGACTATATATGTCTATCTATTAAGGTTGGCTCACAATAACCTTTTTATGCTCACCAAATTTGTTCTAAAATTAAGCATTATTTGTGAGGGTGTTTTCATAAAGATGATATTAATCCTTATCTAAGTAAATACGTTATTCATTACAAGCATTTAATTTAGAAGAAATTTGCCGTTTACATTATTTGATTTCAATTAGTATTTTAGAAGATATCGCAATTATAAAATAATCATGCGCGCAATAATTATGTACGGCGCACGACGAGCAGTCGTGAGGGGGAAGCGCTTCTCCTTCTACGTAAATGAAGTCGCGGGTAAAAGCGATATCCCAAAGTAACTGTTGTACGCGGACGAAGTCGCGGGCAAAAGCTAGTTCATTATAAGAAGGTACTATAAATACGAGTTGTATCCATTAACTATGAAATGGAATAAATAAATAACTACCGACAACTATACCTACAACCTACACCTACTATCTACTCCTACCCTTATTACCGTCAGGTGATCTGTGAAAGATAGTTTTTTAAAATTGCACAGCGCATCTGCAGTGTACAGTCATAATACGAAACTTGTAACTTTCTGTGTAGTGATAATATAGGTACAATTTTAATGTCTATCTTAAAAATGGAGCGCCGCGTCTCGTATCATTTCGTTTCGGTGTGAACTGTCTCTTAGTTTTGAAATCATTTTGACATTTTTTATTTTTTTTTTATTTATTTATTATTAACATAAAACATACAATAATGATCTTTGTACGCTCCATAAGCCACTTAGACTTGTCCGGAGGGTAAGTTAGCAACAAGAATTACATAAAGTAACTAAAATGAAATACAATAAAATAAAATTCTTAACAAATATTAAATGATTTATTTATTTCTACCCGCTCCCGGATGCTCCTAATCCAAACGGGGGTGACTCTGCCGTGGATAAGTAGTACCTGCCATGAGCAACAGACCTTGGCCTAGCACCCATATACGACACTATATTATTCCTACAATCGCCATTTTGAAAAGTTGTCCAATTCTCGCATTTTCTCCCTGTAATATAAATATAATAATTAGTTAACCTCTGCGGGCCACTCGTTGGGAACTCCTGGTTCAAACAGTTCATTGGATTAAGCATGGATACGAGGCGAGTAACGCATTGTCACGCAAATGTACAGGGTGTACATCTTAAATATCTAAAAGAAAGTCGTGTTAGTAACACTATTCATAACTCAAGAA
This sequence comes from Glaucopsyche alexis, assembly GCA_905404095.1. Classification (NCBI taxonomy): domain Eukaryota; kingdom Metazoa; phylum Arthropoda; class Insecta; order Lepidoptera; family Lycaenidae; genus Glaucopsyche; species Glaucopsyche alexis. The sequence goes on from FR990060.1 coordinate 4,494,752, forward strand.
CGGCTTAACCCTTAACTGTAGTCGTGGGTCCAGTGGACCATGTTTAATCTTTGAAGGCGTGTAAAAAACAAAGCGTATGCCTCAGCGCCTCACGCTCCTAGTACCTTCCGACAGTACGCCAGAGCGCGTTGAGAGGAACGGACGTGCTTCGCTCGCTACTACAAAGGTGAGTATTGGTGTGCATGTGGGTCCCACGGACCCACCACTATGGTTGCGTAACTTTTTTTTAGTTTTTGTTCATTATTAATTTTATTTATTTTTTATTTATTTGTGATGGCAAACCAAATAAATATTTCTACAGATAGAGTTGATATAATAAAGCACTGGTTAAACGAACCAGAGAGTGATGAAGATGAAATCGGTAGAAATTCACCCACATCTCGAAATAATGCTCTCACCACCTCAGAAAATGACGAGTGATCAAACTCTGAATTGTCTGAAAGTGAAGACACTTACCAAGATGAAGAAGTGAATATACAGACCAGTTCTACCGGATGTTTTTACGGGAAAACGGTATGCAAATCATGCTTATAACTTGATCATAGGTTTACGATATCAACAATTTTTTGGAAGAAGTTTTTTTTGTTTTTGTTTTAACTCCTTTAGAAAGTATTATTTTTTGTACATGAAACGAGGTGCAGTTATTTTTTTGTTGCGTTTTAAAATTTTATATGATATTTTATAACTAAATAACGACTGATTAAAAGAAGTGTCATTATAGATAAGAATAATAGTTTATATTGTTGATTTTGTTTAACATTACGATTGTTAATGTTTAAATGTAAAGTTAAATAAAAATTAAAACTTAAAACGGAAATGCATTTTTATTTTATTTTAAATCAAAAATAGGCGGGTCTCGTGGACCCACGACTATATAAGTGTGACTATTTTGACCACTACAGTTAAGGGTTAACTGTTTTGGCTGAAAATTGGTGTGGAGGTAGCTTAGACCACGGGGAAGGACATAGGCTATCGCGCGATAATATGTTCCCGTGGGATACTGTATATACGCGACCGTAACGTCCACGGGGAAAAGCTAGTAATATAATAGTTTCATCTACAAATCATTCTGCGACAACTCAAGAGTTTCTTCATTTTAGTACTTATATTATGGATACTGTTATAATATTCATACGTTGTTTAACAAAATAAAACACTTGTTGCTTTTTATTAAACTACAATTATTAAAGTGACCTTTACTCTGTTCTCACCCGGGAAATGATCAGGGGACATGATGGATTCCGCGAAAACCTCCCATGCCCTGCTGTGGTGGCAGGTTGTCAGCACACAACCAGGCTGGGCTGAGCCTCCGTTGGGGTAGAAGTCTAGGTGACCTAAAAATACATATAATATTTTACCATTTTAATAAAAAAAACTATAACCATGTCGCTCGACAAGATACTGACGACGTAGTATGACGTAAACTACGGTACTAGAAAAATGCGGCAACAAATAGTACGCTAAAGTCGGCGTACCCGAGCCCGTCACATTGAAGTCTTAAGTGGTCGATGTACATACCGAATTCACGCACACCAGAAATTGTCTAATACACAATGACAATATTATTAAACCACACCCAACCACACACACGAATCTATTAACACCTCATTTATTAAATTCAGACCTGTAGTTTAAAGACGCTATGGTGGAACAAACATACATACATACCTACATAGACTGCTAAAATCATAACCCTTCATGACTTCGCCGTAGTCGGGTAAAAAAGACTAAAGAACTCGGTTGGGGGATGCCCGGCATAACTGAAATATGCTTGAAATAACTTTTTCTAACTTCTAAGGCGATTTATCGCCTTCTGTTACATCACTAAAGAATGACTCGGTTGGGGGATGCCCGGCATAACTGAAATATGCTTGAAATATCTTTTTCTAACTTCTAACGTTAAATCGCCTTCTGTTACATCACTAAAGAATGACTCGGTTGGGGGATGCCCGGCATAACTGAAATATGCTTGTAATATCTTTTTCTAACTTCTAACGTTAAATTGCCTTCTGTTACACCACTAAAGAATGACTCGGTTGGGGGATGCCCGGCATAACTGAAATATGCTTGAAATATCTTTTTCTAACTTCTAACGTTATTGACGGCGTGTTGCATCGCCACGTGACTGCGCCGACAGAAGGTCTCTGAATTATTTTACAATCATTTTTGAAAATAACAAGTAACTAATCTGAACAAGAAATAACAATGCTATCTTGACGCTCGATGCATTTTCAAAGGCCCTTGAAACTTATTTTCTAGTAAAATGGCTCGAAGTTATAAATAAAAAACATATTTCAGACCATTCTTTTCGTGTTACAGAACCGTGAAAATAAATATTAGATTTTTATTACACAATACACGTATTTTATGCACATTTATGACCCAAAAACAGTTTTGGCAGAAAATCTGCTATTCGCGGTCTAAATTATAAATCTGTTTTATAGTCCACTAGCTTTTGCCTGCGACTTCGTACCCATAGATGTGTTCAGGTTGCTAATTTCCTATTATTTTTAGAAAGAGACTTTTAGAAAAGAAAGAGACGAAAGAATAAAACACATATTGCTTAAAAATGTGCAGTTTCTAAGGGATAAGACTTAAACGGCTAGACTGATAAATTTTTCGTTTTTCTGTCTGTTGCGTTTTGTTTAACGTTTTATGTCACGTCCCATAAGAACGGGATAAAAAGTATCCTACGTCCGTCTCCTGGTTCTAAGCTACCTCCCTACCAATTCAGCCAAATCGGTTCAGCCGTTCTTGAGTTATAAATAGTGTAACTAACACGACTTTCTTCTATATATGTATATAGATTTATTTTACCGAAGTAATTTAAGAATAAATAGCAAAATGATGACTCGCTCAGCCGTGGCCCGCCGTACCGAGGAACAACTTCGTATGGCCCTCACAGAGTTAAAGGATTATAAAGATCAATGCCAAACACTGCTAAGGGAAAGAGATGACAATGAACAAGAGATGTTGTCTGTATTACAAAAAAATAAGGACTTGAAGATAGAATTAAATAAACTAACTTTGGACTATGAGGACATTCTCCAACAAAAATTGGAATTACAAGCAATTGTCGACGGTTTTGATCAGTGCAGAGAAGAGTATGAAGACACACTCAAGAACTCAGCTAACCTCAAAATCAAATTGAATAATGCTGAGGAATATATATTACAATTAGAAGAACAATTGCATACTGAAAACTCCACCCAAACGCAAATTTTGTTTAATAAACTAGTCTCAAATAAAAACTGTTCAGTTTCTAACACAAAATCGGATATTGACATTAGTACCATTGATTTAACAGGTGAGGATACATTACCAGTGTGCCTAATGAGCAGTAATAAAAAATTAAAGAAATATATTAAAATTAAAAAGTGTATTAAAAAGTATTGTAAACTATCACTGAAAAATAAAAAATATCTGGGTATATTATCAAAAGCTGTTAAGGAAAATAAGTTGTTAAATAGTAATTTTCTAAATTGTACCCGTGAGTTGGAACAAATTAAGTGCTACTATGAGGCCGATGTATGTAGCCTTCAGGCAGAAATTTCTATTTTGCATGACTGTTTGGACAATTTAAAGAAAAAGTATGAATTGTCACAAAATGAAATACAGGAACACATATCAACAATGGATGATTTGCTTGAAGTGTCTCGTTACAACGAGGAACGTGTTTACTCTTTATTGAGAGTGAACAATTCCTCAGACAGAGTCAATCATTCTGTTTTTAAAAGTATACCAGATATGTGTTCCAGTAAGAAGGCTCATATTGAAAGCCCAAAAAATATTACATTATTCAGTGATGAGTTAGGTAAGGATTCAGGTATATATTTAAATAGAATGTGTATCGGACAATCAATTTCAAATTTTTGTATGCCCGGAGCTAATTATAAAGAGATAGTAAATAGGGCTTTAACATTGACATATTGTCCGAATACCACATTGATACTTCTAGTCGGGAGGAAAGGAAAATTAAACAGAAAACAGATGACTGAATGTCTTGAAAAATTATTTAATATTGAAAATGTTAAAAATGTAATATTGTTTACTTTTCCCTATATACAAATAGTGCCAAAAAGAAATAGAGAAGAGAATTCTAATTGATATAAGCTTAACAGCCTAATGTATAGCGCTGTTAATAATAATTGTAAAGTTTTAAATGACACACATGAACAAAAATGTCAGATTGTGGACATAAACAATTTAAATTTATGTAATAATAGGTTGGGGAAAAAGTCTTTTCGCATTATAGTATGTATGAACTTGTCATAAAATATCTTGGGCTATACCAACTGTATCTGGCTGATTTTGGTATCATTAAAAAGTTTTCATTTTACAGAAGACAATTCCAAATTCAAATTAGGTAAATTTGAGATTTTCATTTGTTTTTCTTATTGTTAAAATGAGTGATTCTTATGAAGAATTTCGATACATTTTAAATTTTTATTACAAAAAAGGTAAAAATGCAACACAAGCCGGGAAATAAATTTGTGATGTTTATGGACCTAATGCAGTATCTGTGAGAGTAGCGCAAATTTGGTTTGAGCGTTTTCAATCCGGAAATTTTGATATCAAAGATGCACGTCGCTCTGGTCGCCCTGTTACGGACAAAACTGTTGCCATTTTTGAAAAAGTGGAGCAAGATCGGCATATTAGTAGTTACGATGTAGCTGAAGAACTGGGGATTGACCACAAAACGGTTTTGGCGCATTTGAAAAAAGATGGGTACACAAAAAAGCTCGATATTTGGGTGCCTCATGAGCTCACTGAAAGAAACCTAATGAACCGTGTACTCATTTGTGATTCTTTATTACGACGTAATGAAACCGAACCATTTTTAAAGAAGCTGATAACTGGTGATGAAAAGTGGATCACGTACGACAAGAACGTGCGAAAAAGATCGTGGTCAAAGGCCGGTCAGGCTTCACAGACTGTGGCGAAACCCGGGTTAACTCGCAACAAGGTGATGCTGTGTGTGTGGTGGGATTGGAAGGGCATTATTCATTATGAGCTGTTACCGCCAGGCAGGACCATCAATTCTGAACTGTACTGCGAACAACTGATGAGATTAAAGCAAGAAGTTGAGAGAAAGCGGCCGGAATTAATCAACAGAAGGGGTGTGGTTTTTCACCATGATAACGCTAGACCTCACACATCTTTAGCCACTCAGAAAAAATTACGGGAGTTTGGCTGGGAGGTGTTAATGCATCCGCCGTATAGTCCTGACCTTGCACCTTCAGATTTCCACCTGTTTCGGTCGCTGCAGAATTCCTTAGGCAGTGTCAGGTTGACATCACAAGAGGACTGCCAAAACCACTCGTCGCAGTTTTTTCATCAGAAGCCCCAAAAATTTTATAGAATGGGATCATGTACCTACCAACAAGATGGCAAAAAGTTATCGAATAAAATGGCACCTATATACTTTAGTCACTTGTAAATAAACTTTATAAAAAAACCTTTTGAATTTTTATATAAAATGCGAAGAAACTTTTTCCCCAACCTAATATGAGATTAGATAAGTATTTCTTATCTAACTTCTGTAAGCGACATATAGCTAGGGTGCTATTAAACTTTTTATTTTTAAAACCAGCTAAGATTTGGCTTCTTCGACTACTGCTTTTATTGAGCAGAATACTAGTACTAGTAGAATTAACGAATTGGAATATGTTCCAAATTCTTATTTAAATTAGATAATAAGACAATGGAGGATGTCTCTTGCAGAAATAAGATAAGTTTAAATGTACAAAATCCTACCATAAAAAATGTATTAAATTATAATAAATCTTCTGTGATTAACCTGGTGCATCAAAATTTACAAGAAATGGTAGGTAAAGAACTTGAAATTGAGTTATTTTTAAATGAATTTAATGTTGACATTATTTGTATATCTGAACATTGGTTCAGACAACATGAACTCATTTTCAATTTTAATGATCACCAGTTAGCAAGTTCGTTCAGTAGAGAAAATGCCATTAGAGGTGGCTCTTTAATATTAATTAGAAAAAAATTGAAATTCAAGGAACGCAAAGATGTCGTGAGCCTCTCAACTGAGCGAATTATTGAAGTAGCTTGCATAGAGTTGAGTCAACTTATTATTGTAAGCGTATACAGGCCTCCATCAGGGTTATACGATTCATTTGAACAAACTATGGAACAAGTATTGTCAAAAATATGTGCATCTAACAAAAAAGTTATTATATGTGGCGATTTTAATATAAATTTATTAGATTTAAACTCCACAACTGTTAGATTCACATATTTGTTTAAATCGTATAACCTCTTTAATTTATTTCTTGAACCGACAAGAGTGTGTGACACAACTGCTACTTGTATCGATAACATTTTCACGAATATTACTCCATGTAAAAAAGAAATAATTAATAAGCTCAGTTCTGATCACTGTGGACAGTTAGCTTCTTTTAATATTAATTATGACCGTAACCAAAAGGAAGAGTTTGTGTTTATTCCTGTGAATACAAAACGTATTGAGAAATTTAGAAATAATTGAAGTACAAATATTCAATTATTAGAAGGGTCAAATAGCTCAGATGAAGCTTTTAGTAAATTGTTTAAGGTAATAAGAACCCAATTTAATTCAGTATTTACAACTTAAACGGTTAGAAATTGTAAGAAAAAAAGTAACTTTATTGAATGGGCAACTGCAGGAATTAAAATTAGCAGGCAAAGACTATATGAATTATATGCTGAAAAAAGTATTAATAATAATGAAACATTTAAAACATATGTTAAAAACTATTCAAAAACCTTCAAAAGAGTATGTAAAGCTGCTAAGGCTCTTTATATAAAGAATAAAATTAAATATTCTAAAAATAAAATTAAAACTACATGGAAGGTAATAGCTGGTGAGACTGGAAACGTCACCTGTCGTAGCTCTGAATTTGAACTTTATTTTGAAAATAAAAAAATTACTACTGATTTGGAAGTTGCGACGGTCTTTGAAAAGTTTTTTGCTGACATTCCGGTCTCAACTACAAAAAATTTAAATTCCTCACCTGCAGCTGCTGAAAAACTACTCAGAGATAATGTAAAGGAATGTGATGTCAATTTTAAGTTTAAAGTCTTACGGCATCCTTTTATGGGGAAGTGCCGCAGACATTAATACAAAATGTTCAATTTACAAAATGTCCCCCTTTGAACCTCTGAGAGAAAAGTTTAAAATAATAGGTATTCTGACCGTCGCTTCTCAATAAATTTTGGATAATGTATTATATGTTAGAAAGAATATTAGTAATTTTAAAACTAAAAGCGACAATCACTGTAGAAACACTAGAAATAAGCACAAGCTAGATATACCGGTGATCAGACTGAGTAAAGTAAGCAAATCATTTAAAGGTCAATGTATACGCCTATACAATAGAATCCCAGAAAACGTTCAAAATCTTTCCATTAATAAATTTAAAAAAGTAGTTAAAGAACGTTTGTGTGCAAAAGCCTATTATAAGGTCAATGATTTTATCGACGATCGCACACCTTGGGAATAGGATGACCACCTGCAAGGCTACTTCTATATGTACTATAATATGTAGGTATCTGACTTTTGTCAATATTATATAGACCTAAGTTTTCACATTGTAAACAACTTAATTTTTTTTAAAAAGAACAATTTTCCATCTTTTTGCTAAAAGATGGCCCCGTGCGAGTTTCTTAAGCCGGTTCTTCTCGCCGGGTTAGTTCCCGAACCGGTGGTAGGCATCAAGTAGGGACAATTCTTTAAGCGTTACTTTGTAACCCATATGGAAATAAAACTTTTTTGATTTGATTTGATTTGATTTGATTTAATAATATTATGCGCCTTTTTTTGATTTGCCGATCACATAAAAATCATCTCATTGTAGGCTCCAGCCATGTCCAAATTAAACTTAATAAGCTTTTTTGGAATGTTAATAGTAAATCAGTTTAACTCTAACCCGCCGAGAAGAACCGGTGGAAGAAACTCGCTTTTAGTTAAATGATGAAAAATTTATTAAATTTGAAAGTATATTAATATTATAGGTACCTATCGCTGAAATAAAATGGACTAAAGTCGTGATAAAAATATAAAAATGTTTACCTACAGGCTGAGTTAGTCCCAGTACACCGGCGTTTGTATGGATGACGTCAACAAATCCAGCATCAGATGGGTCCAACCTTCCTTCGAAGTGAATATTAGTGAAACACGGCCTGGCCGGGTCCAAACCCGTGATCCTTCCAAGTTTCTGACCAGTATTCTGCTGGACTATGTGCCCCGCGACTCCTGCGATGTGGGCTCCTAGACTATGCCCCACCAGTGATATCTTCGAAGAGGAGACGCCATCTTTAAAATTATATGTTTTATTTGTCGTTGATGGCCCACAATTTTTCCACACAATAGTACAAACAAATCCATAGCGAACTATATAGCTGTTAAACTGTTCGTGTTTCTTTAATCTGTGGTAGTAATACCTAACATTTTTATCAGTTTTGTTTTAAGACTACAGGAACGTCTGTCTTTGTCGCTTTAAATAGATTTATAGTGGCTATAAAAATATCAGTTGTCAACTAAAGACTAGCAGCTTGTTTAAAGAACTTCCTTGGTGTTACCCGCATTGGGGTGAAATGAAAACCTTTCTATATTTTTAAACTACACCTACACATACCTCCTATCTACACCTACAACCTACAGGTGAATTAGAAGATGAGTTGAAGCTTAAACAATGTGGGTTGGTGTGGAATGGTGAAAATTGAGGGTTATACGTATCTTTTAATGTCAGATCATAAACACTATAAATAAAAAAAACCCTTTACAAAAAATGGTTAGGTGGACCTATTATCACATAAGGGTATGAAAAATAGCTTATAACCAATTGCTATACTTATTGACTACACCTGCATCGATCAAAGTTAACGCATTTTGAGACTATTCCAAATTCTTTGTCAAAATTCAATAATATTATGATATTTACAAGACACAAAGAGGGGGTATCTTTTCCTCTTGATCTCCGCCAATTGTAATAATTATTGTGTAAGGTTCGGCTGGACTCTTTTCCGGTATAGATAGACTAGTAAGCAAGAATTTAGCCCGTACTATGACACGGAACCCCCAAAATGGGGATCCATAAAAAAGGTATTTGGTGTTCCATTATCTGAAAAGTTTAGGAAACCCAGCTCTAACAAACACCTTGTGGGCGGTCTGATATAAGAATTTTATATGTTAAAACATAAATATAAGTTATAGGACGACGACCTCTGTGGCTCAGTTGGTTGAGCCTCGCGGTAGCGGGTTCGAATCCTGCCGAAGGAACAAAAGTTTTTCTGTGTTCCTGGGTCATGGATGTGTATTAAATATGTGTATAATATAATAAAAATCTTAAATATGTGTTTAGTAAAAAAGTATTAAATATATTTCCGTTGTCTGGTACCCATAACACAAGTTCTTCGAGAACTTATCACGGGATCAGATTGACGTGGTGTGAAGCGTCCATAGATATTATTATTATTATATACTTAGTCTTGCTTAGAAATGATAATATTATAACGATATTAAATCCTCGAGTGCTTAGATCTTAATTATCTACAATCTAGATTCTAAGAAATTTTACTAAGAGTTTAAACATATAAAGTGAAGCTCTTGAATTATTCAACCACAAAGTTAGATAAATGTAGCAGTTATAAAAGACGAAGACAAAGAGAATCTGCTCTAAAAAGCTAACTCGAATGTTCTTTCTTGTTTAATTGTATCTTGTACCTTAATTGCAAGATTCCTGCCATCTTAGTTTGCGCATGGCGCATGTGCTCATTTTATTCGATCGCAATAGAAAATGTCAAATTATAATATACTAGCTGTTGCCCGCGGCTCCGCCCGCGTAAATATAGTATTTTGCGGTCGCGGATATGTGACTGATGCAAAAAATAGATAAAAACAATCCTTGATGCGGATTATATACCATGCTAAAATTTCAGCTCGATCGGTGCAGAACTTTTTGAGTTTTTGAAGCGTACACACCAAGCGTACGTACAAACCAACATATAACATTTTTGTATATATAGATAATACATCATACAAATTACAATCGATCGCTGCAGATTAAAGGAACAGACAAACAGCTACATAGTATATTCGCGATTGGACTGCTCTACTACAAGCAAACGGTGTGTCAACGATTACGAATTAAACAGAAGGAACAGACAAACAGCTACATACTTGCGATTTGACAAGCAAACGGTGAATGTATGAACCTCTTATAGCATACGCAGGAAGAGTGGAAATATCCGGTAATAAAAACAGTGAAAAGTCGAAAGGTCGATAAAATTTTTAAACTTCATGTTAGACTTTATGTCATGACGTGAGGTTGTGATATAATCGGTGTCAGGTGTTATGACGACAAATAATAAATTTAATATTACATTAGTTTAAAAATAGTGAATGATAATAGTAGATTGTTAGCCTAGGGTTGAAAGGAATCAATTCCCGAGGTAGTTAGAGGTTGTTTTTTTTATTTAAGTAATAAAAAAATGGTCATAGACGAGGCATGTTGAGGTGAAAACTGTCATCACTTAAATGGCCCCACTTTGACCTTAGGTAGGCATGGTATAGTAGATTGTTAGCCTAGGGTTGAAAAGAATCAATTCCCGAGGTAGTTCGGCTATAGTCCGAGTAGGAATTAATTCTTTTACCCGTGGCATATACTCTACTTTTCATTTAAAATATGAGGAAAATAAAACTAGTTGTTTATCTAAACTATTTATTGATAATAATATAATTAGTTATTTAGTATCCCGGCAATTTGTGTTGACTTTTTAATTTTTAAATATGGAACTTGCCGCTCGCCGCGGCACTCGCGGCTTATTCCGCTCAAAGAAATTTGCGCTGAATTCACACTGGCTGTTTAGAAAGTCATGTCATTTTTAATAGTTTTTTTACATAAAACTCTTCACAGCTGACAGCAGTTCTATTTTTGAAGTTTTGAAGATATATACAAATTCATTCCGGCCCGAGGGCCGCAATGAATTTGTATGAGTTTTTCCCTCCCTATGAAAGGAAAGTAGCGTTTTCCACCCAATAATCAGATCAAAACAACACTACTTTCCGAGTATGAGAAATGAAAAAGATTTTTTCATTTTTCATACTCGGAAAGTAGTGTTGTTTTGATCTGATTATTGGGTGGAAGATACTGCTTTCCTTTCATAGAAAGGGAAAAACTCATACAAAATCATTCCGGCCCGAGGGTCGATATAAAAATATAACTGCTGTCAGCTGTGAAGAGTTTTATGTGGTTGGTTTTATATATAAAAAAAACTATTTAAAAATGACATGTCTTTCTAAACAGCCAGTGTGAATTTAGCGCAAACTTCTTTGAGCGGAATAAGCCGCGAGTGCCGCGACAATTACGCGGCGAGCGGCAACTTCCATGTTTAAAATTTAAAAAGTCAAACAAATTGGCGGGATACTAAAATCTGTTATGCATGTATCTATGACGGACTTTTGTACTAAGATTTGAATTGAATATATTATTATCAATACATAGTTTACATAAACAACTAGTTTTATTTTTCACATAATCTAAATGAAAAGTAGAGTGTATGCCACGGGTAAAAGAATGAATTCCTACTCGGACTATAGCCGAACTACCTCGGGAATTGATTCTTTTCAACCCTAGGCTAACAATCTACTATACCATGCCTACCTAAGGTCAAAGTGGGGCCATTTAAGTGATGACAGTTTTCACCTCAACATGCCTCGTCTATGACCATTTTTTTATTAATTAAATAAAAAAACAACCTCCTTTCAAAATGAAATTTTTAAATACTCACTTCTCACAATCCCGCTCAAGAACCATCCAAGTTCTTCCCCCAAGAATCTCGCGTACGTGGTAGAGACGAAGTATTCTATACCAATCGCATTTCTACCGTCCACAGCAAAGATTTCTGCTCCATCTTTCTTCTTGTACTCCCTAGCAATGGTCTGCACCATGGCTCCCTTGGAACTTTCCATAAAACCGTGGATTAAGAGTATAATATTCTTCGCCTGTTTGATGTTTTCTAATATCGTGCTTATGTCAGCTAAGTCAACTTGTATGTTTTCTTCTGTGATGTGGTCTATCTTCAACATATTGTATGTAATATTTTTTGCTCGCATTTGCTTGTATGTTAATCCGAATAGGCTTTTGAAGGTTTCGCCTGAAATATCAAAAGGCGACTTATGTTAAGTAATAGTTATATAATATTTGATATATTATTTTTGTTTCTTTGCTTTGGTACAAAATATTGTTCTTCACTTCCTTACCTTTAGGTAGATCGCAAAAAGTGGCCTATGATCACACTGACAAATTACGGAGGAAAATATATCTTATCTTATTCAATTATGCAACGCAAGGAAAAAATAATAAAAATGGTTTCCATGGAATAAAACCTATTCACTATTTCACAATTTTATGGAAATTATCGAATCTGTTTCTGTGATTTTAATGGTACAATATATATTTATATACAAGAATTGTTCGCTTAAAGTGTAATATAGAAAAAATTGTCTTGATATTACAAGTATGTAGGCACTTTTGCATTTGGTTGGGTAAGTTTTCTCGTTAAAAGTTCGGAATTCTTTGCATTTTAAGAAAAAAGTTACTTCTCGTTGAAAGGAGATTCATCCCACGGGAATCATATTTTATTTTATCGGAGTCATAAAAAGTTTTATAGCACTGTACTTTCCTCGTAGACCGGATCCCAATTGGCACTTCACTTGTAACTTATTTAATGATTCGCTTACCATTAGGCGATTCATCTGATTGTTTCCATACAATCATCTATCCATCCTCACTCTCTTCTTTGTTTGTTTTAATATATTGTTTGTTTGTTTGCATTGAATTTGCTTCGAAACGACCATGCCGATTTTGTTGAAATTTGGCACAGATATAGAGTAGACTGTGGGGTATTATTTATGTTGGAGATAAATGAAAAGTATAGAGTCCCGGAAATATTATATTATTATACTTGCACTTATACAATGTTTAGCTTAGTAGTAATACTGACGGAGGTTAGGACGAGACTGCCAGGTTAACTTTAACAATCATACAATAATGCAGTCTTGGAACCTAAAGTGCAAAGCATGCACTTTTGTGTGGTCCCTACATAGACCACGGGGAAGTACATAGGCTACTTTTTACAACGGGACATTGTAAGCTTCCCTCGGGATTTACTTTTGCGAGTAGGAAGTCGCGGGAAACATATAGTTGTTTAGTAACAAGTAAAGATATAGAAGTATTTTATAATGTTAGTATCTGCAGACAGCTACTATTGTATAATAGTATTATTACTTACAAGAATTAGGTCCTGGAGTAATAGTTGGTATCGGCAAGGTTCTTGTGGTTACTGTGGGTAGAGAGATCTCTTCTGAGACCAAGTGAGCAACACAAGTCAGCCCGTATACGTAGATAACTTTCTGATAGTCTGAAATATTAGGAAAACGTGATGTACTCCCATAAGATATCAGTTACGTTAGTTCTAAACCAGTGCCGTATTAGTCTAGTAGCAGATGTAGCAAATGCTATGGGCCTCGTGCTCCAACATACTATACCGCCAAGACCTCGAGAGCGAAAAAATATTTTGCAAATATTAGGTTTTGTTAAGGTTGACATAATCACATTATGATGAAAAGCCTTTATATATAAAGATAAAAAAAGGTTTGGTAAAATCGATTACGGATATTTAGGCATAATATGATCTACTGATTATGTTAAGACGTTTAGGCAGAAAAGTATCTTTAATAAAGAAAAAAAAAAGGAAATAAAATAAAATATTATGTGACTAGGTACTTTTTAAAGAGTGCATACTTTTAGATAAGGTTTTTACACAATATTTTAAGCTGCAAAATATTAAAAAAATTATTAGCTTGCTTCGCTCACTAGCTTTCAACATTCATAAGTTTATTACTTTCCCACCTGCAGACAGTGACAGAATTTGCTACAGGCCTCGCTCTGTCTTAATCCGGCACTTTTCTAAACTAAGTGAAAATTAGCCTGCCTATCACAATAACTATCCGCTCCGCTATCGTTTCGACTATCGATGATCGATATCGATATCAGATTGGATAATGTAAAAAAATGCTCTTGGTTATAGATGACTAGCTTATGCTCCGCTAATTAATCGCTGCAGTATCCCACGGGATCACTATTTCGGGATTAAAAGTAGACTGAATTTGTGTATGTGTTAATCTAGAGCCTTAACTACTACTATACCAAATTTCATTAGTTCATTTTGTAGCTTTTGCGTGAAGGAGTGACAAGCATCCATCCACCCATGCTCACAAACTTTTACATTTATAATAGGTAGCAGTAAGATATTCTCACAGCAAATATCTTACTTCGTACTATCTTACGAATGTTATAAATGTGAAATGTTATTTTGTCGAAATAAATTACTACCCCAGTAAAAAAAATATTATCTTTTATATTACGAACTAAATATATTATGTTCGTCAAAACAGGAAGCTGTAAGTAATTTCTGGGGTCAAAAATCTTAAATTAGAAAGACAGGTTATCTTCATCATTTTACTGGTCATTATAATTAAGATTAATTGTGTGTGTTGTGTAACAATGTGAAAGTTTGTGATGATGGATGGATGTTTGTTCCTCTTTCACGCAAAACTACTGAATGGATTTTGATGAAATTTAGGATCTTAGTAGTTTAAGCTCTAGATTAAAACATAGGCTATACTTTTAATCCTGAAAAAAATACAGTGTTCCCGAGGGATCTTGTATTTACGCGGGCGGAGCCGCGGGCAAAAGCTAGTGTATTATAATATAATATTTAAATAGCTGGAGCTCCTTTTTAGTCACTTAACTCGACCACGACGAACCTAAAAGGAAGTGTAATGATTTTGGCAGTTTACTTAATATGTACCTACTAGCTATTACTCGCGGCTCCACCCGAGTAAGTACACAGTACTTTTTTCGGGATAAAAATAACCCTATGTTCAAATCCAGAGCCTAAACTACTACCATACTAAATGTCATTGAAATCTGTTCAGTAGTTTTTGCGTGAAAGAGTAACAAATACCCATCGATCCATCCATCGATCGATCGATCCAGATAATATATCCATCCATCCACACAAACTTTCACATTTATAATATGGATGTGTGTATGTTCCACTACGGTGTTACATACACACATTTATGTATTTTCCATCTTAGCGCCTATACTACAAGTCCGATTTTAAATAATGAGGTGTTAATAGATTCGCAATAATAGCCCGGGTAACTGGCTTATAATTTACGTAATGTATGTTCCATCGTAGCGCCTAAACTACTGATCCGGTTTTAATAAATGGGGTGTCAATAGATTCGCAACAATAGCCCGGGTAACAGGCTTATAATTTACGTAATGTATGTTCCATCGTAGCGCCTAAACTACTGATCCGGTTTTAATAAATGGGGTGTCAATAGATTCGCAACAATAGCCCGGGTAACAGGCTTATAATTTACGTAGTCGGGAAATAGTTTTTTTTAAACTATTTCCCGACTACGTAAGTAAATAAGCTTGATGTACCAGTGACTAGACTCAGTAAAGTAAAGAATTCGTTTAAAGGCCAATGTATACGCCTATACAATAGGATCCCAGAAAACGTTCAAAATTTTTCAATCAATAAATTTAAAAAAATAGTCAAAAAACGTTTGTGTGGTAAAGCTTATTATAAACTTAATGATTTCATGAATGATACCACACCTTGGGAATGAGGTGGCCCCCTGCACGGCTACTTTATACTATTGTACTCTTGTTATGTAGTTTTAGTTATAACATTGTTATATATTTTTTATTTTAAAAGAACAATTTTCCATCTTTTTGGTAAAAGGTGGCCCCGTGCGAGTTTCTTACGCCGGTTCTTCTCGCCGGGCTAGTTTCCGAACCGGTGGTAGGCATCATGTAGGACAATTCTATAAGTGTTTTATTATAACCTACATGGAAATAAAAAATTTGAGTTTGAGTTGAGTTTGAGTTTGAGTTTTATATATAAAATTGTAACTAGTTATTTTTAATCTTAAAAAAAACTTACATAACATTTCTGGATCCAGGTGCTAACGTGTCGCTGTGCCGCGCACAGGAAGTAGGCAATTTTATAAACAAACACACAACTGCATAAGCTTTGAACTTAAGAATAATGTCACTAAAATATATTTGTTATGCTTCTTTATAAAACCAGAAATAAAAGAAAAACGACGGCTGAAGCCACATTTACTACAAGCAATAATACTACAGATAACAATAAGCATAATAAGTGATTCAAACAATAAAACGCCGCTGGTGCCTGGTGTTAGCGTGTTACTTAATTTTACCGGAACACGGAATGACTACTATAATTATCCGCAATAAAAACGAAACTAATAGGTACCTACATCATTCATTGTTCAGTGTGAGTAGGTATAACTTCAAGCCGTAATAAAGGAAAATATCCAGCACCTGTATAATATTATAAAAATAATACATAATTTATTTTAACAAAACCTTCTTCGAATAAATTTATTACGCAATAATATATTAAACCATAATTCTTAATTATAACATCAAATCTAGAATCTTAAATACTAGATGTTTGCCTCGTCTTTGTACGCGCAAAAAGAAATCCTACGCGAGCCGTACATTTTTCTGCGATAAAAAGTAGTTAATCTATCTTTCTGGTTCATTTCATAATAAAATACGAGTATTTTATTATGAAATGAACCAGAAAACGATCAGACAGATTGCCGCCCCTGGACACTCATAACACCAGACTAGTTACGCTTGTAGCTCCTCTGGTGTTGCGACTTGCGTTCCCAGTCCTTAAAATCCCCAACCCCCCTTGGGCCTCCGGTAACCTAATTCATTCGACGAAACACAACGCAAGCGTTATTTGACGCCGGTTTTCTGTGAGGCTGTGGTATTTACCCGGTCGATCCGGCCCATTCACACCGAAGCGTGGCTCTCCCACATTTAAAACACACTGCTATCATACCAAATTAGATCAAAATTCGTTCTGTGGTTATTTCGTGAAAGGTTGACAAACATCCTTACATACACACTATCGCGATTCTAATATTAGCAAGTATTCCAACTCACATACATAACCCCAACTCTTAGAGTCTAACTAACTAATATAATACCTTCCTTCTTACTCTAAAAGTTAACTCTCAGACATAAAATACTGTCTCTGACATTATAATTATAAAACGTGAGTCGGGTAAGCTTTAGGATTTAATTTACATGAATAACTACAATTGTTCCAGAAGTAAAGTTCAGTTAAACATTAGATGATATAAATCTGAATAAAAAGTTTTATTACGTTTTTCACCCATAGAGTAAGAAGTTAAAAATGGAAATGTGATTTCACTGTAACTCATTTTTAAAATAGTCGCCACCTTTAAAAATATTCTAAATTGGCTTTAATTTGAATTAAGTTTATGTTCGAACTTTATGTGGTTTAACTGTATAAGATCATTATCACTAGTTAGGCGTCATTTATTTCCGCTAACGACTAGCACACAACACAGTACCTGATGCATGTTACGTAAATAATACTCTATAGGCTACGTTTATCTGGTCCCGATACAGGTTTGGCCGTTTTTTCGATAAAATAATTAAAACTAAACAAACAATTTTTAGAAAAAAAAAAATATTCGTCTGACCGGGATTTGAACCCGAGACACCAATTTGCCAAAAAGCAAAAATTCTATCGCTAACTAAGTCGCCAACCAGATTTGACACTTAGAAATATAATTATAATATAATATAATATAATATAATATAATATAATATAATATAATATAATATAATATAATATAATATAATATAATATAATATAATATAATATAATGAATAATATAATATAATGAAGAAACCGATAGATGGAAAATGCCGAATATGCTCCACTAAAGATGAAACGATCCAACACATAGTCTCGGGTTGCGAAAAGTTAGCGGGAACACTATACGTACAACGACACAATAATATAGTTCAATACATTTACTGGGCCCTCAGCAAAAAACACAATTTTAATACTCATCAATTATGGTGAAAGGATACGCTCACACAACCCCAAGTGAAAGAAAACGACACAGCCAAACTCATGTGGGAGATGCCAGTGCAGACAGACGTACAAGTTAATCACAATAGACCGGATATAATATACATAGATAAAAACCAAAACATTACTTACCTGATTGATGTCACAATACCTACCGATTGCAATATTGGCGCCAAAGAAATGGAAAAAATTACAAAATACCACCTACTGAAAGAAGAAATAACTAGACTCTGGAAAACGAAAACCGTCATTATACGAATAGTAATAGGAGCTACTGGAATGGTCGCCAGGAGTATCCGTAGATATTGTGACATACTAGACGCTAAATTAGACATAACAATAATGCAAAAGCAAACAGCCATTCACACTTCGACAATAGTTTCTAAAATTTTGGGGGACAATATTTTAATAGATAAAAATTAATCCGCAGTACCCTCTCCCTGAAGGCTTCAGGGCGGAACTCGGATATATACCAGCACAAGCTGAGCAAACACAAGTTTCACTCATAATAATATAATATAATATAAAAATATAATAAAAAATCACATAATTAAAGATATATAATTATAGATAGTTGTTTCTCCCCCAAAATTCCTTGCATATATATATGGTATACAATAATAAATGCAATATTTATTATGTACCTAAACTATACCTATATATAATATATATATAATATTTGCTCGTATAAAGTATAACTTAATACGTCCTGTTAGCATACAATTAATTATTACTAAAGTACTTTTTATTTAAAAAGCCCACTAAAGGGATTTTGAGGTATTAAGCTGTTAACGATAAATCCAAGCTTAAAGCTCACATTTTGAAAATGTTGACTATGATTAACACAATGCATTTTGAAGATTGATTAGAGTTAGGGTATTAGGTAAGGGCTCGTAGTTTAGAGTTGGTAACACCGAAATATTTAATATATTAGGTATTTACTCTACAATCTGTTAACTTTGTTACACGTCGATCTTGACTTGAGTCAAGATCGACGTGTAAAAGGCCAAGGCCTTTACCTACCTTTTAATCTGAGGAGATTATTTTGCACTTCGTACTTAACTTTTATGTACAAATAACAATGAAAACGTCGAGTTATCCATCTATTGAATGAAATAAAAGGAAATATAAAGAAACAAGATGGCCGCGAGCTTCCGCGGAACATTCAAAGAAATTTCCAGAAGTTACAATATTATCTTATTATAAAGTAATAAATATCTATAGTATTGTGGAGTCCCTTGTACCTTGTACTCGCCCTTTCATCTTGTCCGCCTCCAGCGTCCATGGACTTGATTAAAACAATAGCTTATTGAAGCTACAACTTACAAGACTGTAGATATCGTTATTATCTTATAACTTCCGAGGTCATAATCAAAATTTTCCAGACCCTTCTTAACCCAAACTAAACTAAAATTAGTTCCAAAATATCTGAGTCTGTACTGTTAATCCTATAACTAGAGAACGGATTTGCCAAACAGATAGTTTGGAGTGATTACTCTATTTAAATTATAATATCAGCTATCTGCCAGTGAAAGTCCAGTCAAAATCAGTCCGGCCGTTTCAAAGATTAGACAGAACAAACAAACAGAGAAACTTTTGAGACACTTGAATTTTATTTATTTTTAAATAAAAGATCTTATTTTAGGTTATAAAGATAATACAGTTAAAAATAACAGTTTACAATATTACAGTGTTTCTATAAAATTATAAACTGTTCTCAACTTCCAAACTGTAATTTGCTGGATGCGCTAACTTTGGCATCCCCCAGGGCACGTGAGTGGCATTGATCAGAATTTCATACCCAGACATCCCGTTATTCCAGACTTAGATTGTGTAGTCCCTTGAGGACTGCAGGTGTTAACACTTCTAAAATTACATACATCTATCTACCTATGTATATGGATGTGAGAAGAAAATCAAATTATGAGGAATTGGAGTCAACAACCTAGTACGTACAATCAACGCACGTGTAATTCCTCTAGTGCTGCGTGCGGCTATCGCTTCTTGTTTGCCTATCGACGGTGGAGTATTGAAACGAAAAGTGAATCATTCACTCAATCAAAAACATTTTCATTTAAAATTATGCTGTAGACCGTACCGTATAATTATGTCGCACTCAATAATCTCTTGTTTAAAACAAACTCTTGACTCTACACGCTCTACCTCTACAAGCCTGACTTCACAAACTCTACATCTTAGTCAAAATATGTGGCCTGACAATTTCTTATATACACCACTATGACCACAATTTTTTTCTTGTCTGATATAATCCAAACCCAAGTATTAAGGTTCAAAAAATTGATGGAACGCTTTGAGAAAAATTTGGTCTGGTATAACCCTTGCGCTTCTCTTGGATCGTCTTTTCGGGGGCATTGCCGTGCCCCCAGATGAGTAGTCCCTAAACACAAAACTCCTATGTCACATTTTGTCTTTGCGAGGTACTTTTCTTAGGTCGCTGCCTCGAAGACAGCCGAAGCTCGAAGATAGACTTCACTATGCGGTCGATTTTCTATAGAAAGGACTGTTTATACCAAAGTTTTCAAAACTAAGAATGGACTATGGACTCATACAATAAAAAGTTACGCCATCTTGGTTTCAGAACATTTTGTCCATTAGAAGCGAACTGATTATACTTACCTACTGCAAAACTCAGATTAAATAAATAATAGCCAGTAGAAGGCAAATGTCCCAAAAGTAGGGCAGTTTAAGTGAGGACACTTTTTGCCTCGACATAGGTCAAAAAGGATAAATTGGTCCATGACCCGAAAGAAAAATACTAAAATAGAATTATTAGCTTTTTGTAAAATTAATTTACATCCATTACAAATCATGATAATTGAATAGTACGTGGTTTAAATACTAATAAGAAGTGACTTTATTAATTTAACGTCTAGACTAGAGTCTATCAGAATAAAGTAGACTTTCTAGAGAAAGTCTGCTTTATTCCGAACTAGCTGATGCCCGCAACTTCATTTGCATAGAACTAATGGATACGGAACCCTATTTTTTAAACAGAACCCTAAAATAAAAGTAGCCTATGTTAGACCTTATAACATCAGCTATCTTCCAATGAAAGTCCCGTGAAAATCGGTCCAGCCGTTTCGGAGATTAGCCGGAACAAATAGATAGATAGACAGACAGACAGACAGACGGACAGACAAAAATTTTAAAAATTGGCATTTTATTGTAAGTACTGAATATACTTTCATATGCATTAAGTGAAAAGCTGTTAATTTGAAATTACAAACAGACAATTTTATTTATCTGTAGAATTTTAAATAGTTCTCCCTTTACTCATAGTGAACTGTACCTAACAAATTAACTATGCAAGTGACATCCACCAACAATATCTCCAATTACACCTAATAATTCTCTATTCATTCATTCATTTAGAGTTCAAATATAGCGGTATAAATAGCGGTTAAGTCTTAATACGGTTAATTTGCTATAGGAGATACAGATTCTGAGCAAAACAGCTGCAAATAATTGGTGAGTTGTAAAAAATTATTGTCCTTTTAAGATAATGAAAATGTACTTAAGCTTTGCCGAAAATGGACTAGTTCAAGATACGCTAATTATTGAATGGAAAACATTTTTAGAAAAAGAATGATGGGTATTATACAATTTTCAAATTATACAA
Source organism: Glaucopsyche alexis (assembly GCA_905404095.1). Taxonomy (NCBI): domain Eukaryota; kingdom Metazoa; phylum Arthropoda; class Insecta; order Lepidoptera; family Lycaenidae; genus Glaucopsyche; species Glaucopsyche alexis. The sequence continues at coordinate 4,516,425 of FR990060.1, forward strand.
AGGTTTATAAAAACAGCCAATGGCGATTCGAGAAACATTGGCAAAAAAAACACGTTGGCTGTATGGGAAAGCCACATTAAATGTTTATTTTATTCCGTTTTTAGTATATTTTGTTATAGCGGCAACAGAATTTCTGATTGATTTATTTTCCAGGAAATTTCTGCATCAAGGATCATCAGTTAAGCAAGGAAATATTCATTACAATGTTAAAAATCATTCAAATTAAAAACTTAAAAAAACATTATCACCAAAAACTGATATACCAATTAACAATAAAACATATATTTATCTGTGAAAATTTCAACTGTCTAGCTATTACGGTTAATGAGATACAGCCTGACAGAGAGACCGACAGACGGTCACGTCTTTACCCAAATGGTACGAAATCCTAAAAGCTAATTTGAGTAGCCGTGTGGTGCCGGAGTAAGAATTGCACCTCCCCATATACCATCTCTTCCCGTGGGTGTCGTAAGAGGCGACTAAGGGAAATACATACCGGAAATGGGCAGCAGAGTTTCCGCGAACTTTATCATTTTTACATAATACTGCGCTCGCCAACACGTTTGCCAAGCGCGGTGAGTATGGCATTTTTCCCCCTATATGAGGACCAGATATGAGACCAGGCCCCTAGTCCCCGGCAGCCCCGCTAGTCTTGGCTACGGTAGCGGCCATGGAAACGGCGGGGCAGGGGGTGCTAAGAATCTCCGGCAGAGATCCGGCTACCACTCCCGACCTCTGGCCCTGGTAACATACAACGCACGCACATTGAGGAAAGGCGAGAAGATAATAGAGCTGGAAGAAGAATTGAGCAAGTTACGCTGGGATATAGTTGGTTTATCGGAAGTCCGAAGAAAGGGAGAAGACACGATGACTCTGGCATCCGGTAACTTGTTCTTCTACCGGGAAGGCGACCAACAGTCCCAAGGTGGAATCGGGTTTTTCGTCCACAAGTCTCTTGTTAACAACATCGTGGCCATCGAAAGTGTGTCGAGTAGGGTTGCGTACCTTATACTCAGAATATCTCAAAGATATTCGTTGAAGGTCATACAAGTTTACGCACCTACCTCGTCTCACCCAGATGAAGAAGTAGAGGTTATGTATGAGGACATATCTAAAGCCATACATAACTCGAAAACTCACTTCAATGTTGTTATGGGAGACTTCAACGCAAAGTTGGGAAAGCGAGGTGAAAACGAGCCGAAAATGGGAAAGTTTGGTTTTGGTCAGAGGAATCCCAGGGGCCAAAGGTTGGCCGATTTTCTGGAAAAGGAAGAACTATTTATGATGAATTCCTTCTTCCAGAAGCCACTTCACAGGAAATGGACCTGGATGAGCCCAGACGGAGAGACAAAAAATGAGATAGACTTTATCATGAGCACCCAGAGACAGATATTTAAGGATGTCTCCGTGATACACCAAGTGAAAACCGGCAGCGATCACCGAATGGTGCGAGGCACATTAAACCTAAATATCAAACTCGAATGGAGCAGGAGCAGGGGCGTGGCAGTCTTGTTCTTCAAAAAAGGAGATAAGACTTTGCTGAAGAATTACAGACCCATTACGCTGCTGAGCCATGTCTATAAGCTGTTTTCAAGAGTCATAACGAAACATCTCGAACGGAAGCTTGATGACTTCCAGCCTCCCGAACAAGCCGGTTTCCGAAGAGGCTTTAGTACCATAGACCACATACATACGCTACGGCAGGTTATACAGAAAACCGAGGAGTATAATCTGCCACTATGCTTGGCGTTTGTGGACTATGAGAAAGCCTTTGATTCGATTGAGACCTGGGCGGTGTTACAGTCTCTTCAGAGATGCCGGATCGACTACCGGTACATCTAAGTGTTGAAGTGTTTATATAGCAAAGCCACCATGTCCGTGCGAGTACAGGAGCATAGCACAAAGGCGATTCCATTGCAGCGCGGCGTCAGACAGGGAGACGTCATCTCTCCGAAACTGTTTTCCGCTGCATTGGAGGATGCGTTCAAACTCCTGGACTGGCAAGGACTTGGGATCAATATAAATGGTGACTACATCACTCACCTTCGATTTGCCGATGACATCGTGGTTATGGCAGAAACTCTGGAAGACCTTAACACTATGCTAGAAGACCTCCGTAGAGTTTCACAACAGGTGGGACTTAGTATGAACATGGATAAGACGAAAATTATGTTTAATGCCCATGTTGTACCCACCCAAGTGACCGTTGGAAATTCTACGCTCGAAGTTGTTGACGACTATATATACCTAGGGCACAAAGTCCAGTTAGGTAGGTCCAACTTCGAAAAAGAGGTCAACCGTCGAATCCAGCTCGGCTGGGCAGCGTTCGGGAAACTCAGAAACATCTTCTCGTCAAAAATTCCTCAGTGCCTGAAGACAAAAGTTTTCGAGCAGTGTGTGTTACCGGTGATGACATATGGAGCCGAAACGTGGTCATTCACAACGGGACTTATTCAAAAGCTTCGTGTCGCTCAAAGAGCTATGGAGAGGGCTATGCTTGGAGTCTCTCTACGTGATAGAATCAGAAATGAGGAAATCCGTAGCAGAACTAAAGTTACCGACATAGCCCAGCGCATTAGCAAGTTAAAGTGGCAATGGGCTGGACATATAGCCCGTAGAACCGATGCCCGCTGGGACCGAAAGGTTCTTGAGTGGAGACCACGAACTGGACGCCGAAGCGTAGGACGGCCTTCCACCAGGTGGACAGATGACCTGAGAAAAGTCGCAGGAAGTCGGTGGATACAGGCCGCGAGCGACCGGTCGCACTGGAAATCTATGGGGGAGGCCTATGTCCTGCAGTGGACGTCACCAGGCTGAAACGGAATTTGAGTAAAATCCTAAAAACTTATTTGTAGACTGGACTTGGGGATGCTATTCAGGCAATATGCATGGCATATCATAAAAATCTAAGATTCCGCAATGTTTTATTGTGTATATTGTTAAGTAATATTATTATTTAGTTTTATTTTTCAGTTTCAGATATACCTTCCCAAATATGGCCCAAGTGGTTTTTAAGGTCAATGGGAAAACTCACCAAGGCAAGTTATTATAAGGCACAATTATTGCTTGAAAATCTTAACATTTTCTCCCTAATAAGGAAATAATATTATATTTTCGTCTTATTTCCCGCACATATTTTTCGGATAAGGAAGATGTACCTACTTAAAATCTTACGTCCCCACTCACCACTGCTGGGATCTGGTGTAGTCCACCTAGCCAACTCTGGGTTGGCATAGCGTATTTTACCTATCTAAGGCCTACTTGTGCAGATCTGAGTTAAAATATCATGCCTTCTCTTTCATAAACACGAAGAACTAGAGAGATAATATGATGTTTAACACAGGCTTAAATCTAACCAGAACCTCAATTTTCGTATTTAAAGTAGATTTTCATTTAATTTTATTGTACTGTACCTAAATGATGCGACATGTTATCATGAACTGATTTTATAAAGTTTCGACCAATCAGATCGCGTTTCACGTTGGTTTAACGTTTAACACCTTCGCTGCGAAACCAAAGCTGTAGTTTTTTCATATGGTGCGTTATAAGGTCAATATGCCCGATACGTAAACTCTCTAGTTATGCGTTATAAGGCTCATAAACCCATTAAGGTATTGATGAAATAATAACCTATTATATTCGTGAAAACGCCGAAATTGGTATACTTGCCTATAACTATGCATAGTAGAAGAGTTCAGTATCATAGTACTGGCCCCGCCCCGGATTCCGATAATATACTGCGAAGATATATGTAAAAATAAATTAGAGGTCTATTGACCTGGTACCGCACTGAAGCATTGGTTAAATCAGAGTCTTTGTAGTGATGGGAAACAAATTATCGATACACTGTATAAATTTACTTTTCTTTATATTTATTTTATATTGATATGGGCATCATAAAACATTTAAGACAATAACTTTTCTTACATTCTACGCCATTACTTGGTTCAGGTTGTTGAGTATCATAAAAGTTTTTTAGCTAGAATTTCCAGTTGAATCGTATTTTAGTAACGATAACTCCAACATTTTTCAAATAGTTAATAGAATCAGGCGTTACTTTGCGGAAATCCATACAATACGATATATAATAAAATAAAATATAATAAAAATTCATACAATTAATATTATTATGATGTAAAGCAATTTTCCGCCAAATAATACCCACAACCTGCAAACAAATGTGTGAGTGAGTGGGAGGAGAGAGGTGCTTTACGCACGCTTATGCATGCACTCACACATTTGCTTGCAGGTTGTGGGTATGATTTGGCGGAAAATTGCTTTAAATCATAATATTAATTAATTGTATGCCAACATTTTTCGACATCGCCTATTTGTTTTAGGCAAAATTATTATTATTTTGACTGTAAATGTGGATAAGTACTATCTATGATATGTAATTATGAGCACTAACACACGTAAATGCACTATCGTAACGCACGTTTGTCGCCGCTAATTGACATCACAGCACTAGTCGAAAGTAAATAAAACAATAATCTAAATCAGTGCGAAAAGGGGTAGAATGACCTTGGGGCCTACCATCACGTCTAAAAGCAGTATTATTTTAATATTACTTCGAAATTTCGTACCATGACCTCTTTAAAGTAAGATTACTATAAGATTGTTTCATCGAGAAGTTTTGTGACGTCAACGCAATATCATTCGTTCTATGCGTACCATGAGGTACACATAACACTGTTTGACAGATGAGCAATATTACTTTTACGTCAAACTAATGTCAAACTAGCGATCATAAAAAAGTTGCTTTTTCGCAATGGAAATAACATTATTTTAAACTTTTCATTATTTTAGAGTATTCATTGCCTATAAGAAGTAAGTACGCCATTAAAATTATAAATTGTTTTTGTTTGAAAAGTGTTGTTTTTGTGAATTTATGAAGATAAACAATAAACGCCGTTCGTTTCTAGATGGCTAATGAATACGAGATCTTCGAGTTCTTGGAAGACGATTATGCACATGCTACCTCATCAACGATGAAGCGGAGAAGGCGATTACGTGTGCAATGTAACCCCTTCGATTTAGAGGATGCCGAGTTTGTCAAACGGTACCGGTTAACCAAAGACCTTGGGAGTAATTTGTTAGACGAGCTAAACCTGAAGAATTCCACAAAATCTACCGATTTATCTGTAGATAGGTACTAAGGTATGTCTTTATTTCACGTCTATTCTTAAATACAAAATGAGCCATCCTAGGTAAAAAGCTTAGATAAGACATTGTTTTAGGTGCTGACTGCATTCTCATTTTATGCGACTGGTTTGTATCAACGTCCTACAGGTAATATTGAAGGACATTCAGTGGCTCAGCTAACAGTTTCCTCTAGAATACTTATGCTAAGTTACTGCTTGCCTGACCTCCACAGAAATGAGGCAGGAATATGTATAATTTCCATCTACTGACCAAGAACGAAACAAAATAAAAACGGAGTAACTATGGCATATATTTTTTCAATCATTACACTTTATTTCCCACGTCTACACTTTTGTTATAAAACCTAGTAATTTGTTATAGATTTTACAATAAGATCAAAAGTCCTGGGATCTTGGGCAGCATAGATTGTACCCATATTGCGATAGTTTGCCCAGCAGAAAATGAAGAGTGTTATTACTGTCACATTACCATTCACTGAATTTTCAAGTAGTAAGTTATAACCAAATCATGAGTGACTATTTCTGACTCGGTTATAGTAAAAGATAAAAAATATGGTTAATTGAAAATAACCCTTTTCTAAGTAAAAAAATATAAACAAAAATAGTAAAAAGATTGTTTTTATTAATAATAATAATATGTTCTTATTTACAAGTTATAATCTATAAATTACAATTTTATTTACATGTTCAAAGCTATAAATTACCATTATATTTACATGTTTAAAGATATGAATTACAATTTTCAGGTTTGTGATGCAAAAATGAACATTACTAGTGTGGATGAAAGTTATGGTGGTGCGACACATGATTCATTCATATGAGCCAGTCATCCATTAAAGGACTATCTTGATAACCTCAGCGAGACAGAATTATACTAAACATTTATATTTTTAAAACCTCAAAAAAATATTTTATATGACGTATTTTATTGTTTTTAGGTCCTAAGTTTAGAAGTTGTCATTTGTATAAATTGTATATTAATAATAATAATAATAAAGCCATTTATTCCATATCGAGGTTTACATTTTGGTTTTTAATTAATTGTTAGTTGTGTTAGTTTAGTGCTTAAACTTAAGTGTTAGTAAGGTTATTTTTCTCTTCCCCTGATATGGTCCCTTTTAGGGTAAAGGCCTCCTCCAATGTCTCCCACTGTTTCCTTTCTGTGGCTAAGGTTTGCCAGTTTGATCCTGCTATGGCTTTAATGTCGTCCTCCCATCTTTGTTTGGGGCGACCTACCTTTCTCTTTCCGAATGGACCTTTCCAGTTTGTGCTTAGGATTGTCCACCGAGCATCTCTGAATCTAGCAACATGTCCTGCCCATCGCCACTTCGTTTTTAGACAGTGTTTGAGAGCATCTGTTAGATTAGTTTTTTCTCTAATTTCTGAATTTTTTATTTTTTGTATCCTTTTCAGCTTTAAGATACTTCGTTCCATGGCGTGTTGTGTGACATTTATCTTGTTTTTAATTTTGTTTGTGTAAACCCAAGTTTGGCAACCATAGGTAAGGCTAGGTAATATGCATGTGTCCATGACTATTTTCTTTAGGCTAGGGCTGTAATTTCCTTTAACAATTTCCTTTTGAGACCAGTATTTTTTCCAGGCAATACTTACTCTTCGGTTTACTTCCTCTTCGTTGCTGTTTTTGTTAAGTGATACTTGCTTTCCAAGGTATATATAGTTTTCTACGTATTCGATCTGTTTTCCATCCACTGTTATAATGCTTTGAGTTTTGTTTGTGATTATTTTTGTTTTAGTGGCGTTCATTTTAAGCCCTACTTTATTGCTCTCCGAGTTGAGTTCTCTTAACATTTGTTCTAGACTTCTCGCTGTTTCGGCAAATAGTGCGATGTCATCCGCGAATCGTAAGTGACTGAGGTGTTTATCTTTTATTCGTATACCCTTATTTTTCCAATTTAGATTTTGAAACACTCCTTCAAGTACCGCTATGAATAATTTAGGAGATAATGGGTCTCCCTGTTTCACGCCTCTTCCGATTTTGATTTCCTTTCCTCTGTGTTCAAGTCGTACTTTACTTTTGCTGTTTGAGTATATGTCCTTGAGTATGTCTATGTATGTATTGTGTACATAGCAAAGCCTTAGTGCTGACCAAATTGCGTTATGAGAAATACTATCAAAAGCTTTTGCGTAGTCCACAAATGCTATGTAAATAGGTCGGTTGAATTCTTTGTATTTCTCTATGATCTGTTCGAGAGTGTGGATGTGATCGCAGGTCGAAAAGCCTGACCGGAAGCCTGCTTGTTCTGGCGGTTGTTTCAATTCTATAAGTGGAGATAATCTGCTTTGGAGTGTCGAAGTAAAGAGTTTATAGATGCTGGGTAACAAACTTATTGGCCTATAGTTGCCGATATCTAGCGGGTCTCCTTTCTTATACAGAAGAATTATGTCTGAAGTGCACCATTGTCTGGGCACTGTTTTTTTATTTAAAATCATGTTGAAAAGGTTGGTTAGGGGGGTCAGAAGGATATGTGCGCCTATTTTGAGTGCTTCGTTGTTGATATTGTCTGGGCCAGGACTTTTATCTTTTTTCAGTTTTTTGAGATGTTCCTGTATTTCATTTGTACTAAATGGTGTTACTTCTGGCAGTAATAGGTCTTCTGTTTTGTTTGTTTCTGGTAAGTCATCGTCTTGTCTTTGGTACAGTTCTCTATAGTATGCTGTTGCACATTCTAGAACTTCTTTTCGTGATTTTGTTTGGTTTTGATTATTATGAAGTTTCTGAATCCAATCTTTGTGTGTTAGTAGTTCTTTAGTAGCTCTTTTTGAACTCCTATACAAAGTTAAGTTTTTTTCTATAATTTGTTGCCTGTATGTATTGTAGTCGTTTCGTATGGCTTTGTTAGTTATTTTGTAGATATTAGTAATTTCTTTTCTTGTTTCTTTAGTTTTGTGCTCAAGTGATATCAGTTGTTTCCTTCTTTTAATTAGGTTTTTAGTATTTTCACTCAGGATTTCATTTGTTGTTCCATTTTTATTTTGGTCTTTTTTCTCTATATCAAGGCTTTTCTTAATTATTTCTTCCAGCATGTCATAGTAAACATCTACACTTTTTGTTTGCTGTTCTATGGAGTCTAATTGTTTGCAGTTCTTTCCAAGGTTTCTAAGGTAAGCTGTTACGTCTTTTTCTGACTTTAGTGACCCTGGAGTACATTTATAATTCTTTCTAGATTTAGGGGTGTTTAGCCATATCGTCGCTCTGACTAGTCTGTGGTCTGAAGGATAACTTAGTTGGTTCAACACATCCACATTACCAATAGAGGCGGTGTTATTACAGAGTATGAAGTCTATTTCATTTTTAGTGTTTTTGTCAGGTGAGATCCAGGTCCATTTACGTTGTGGTTTTTTGTTGAAATAAGTATTCATAATTGACAATCTGTGTTCGCATGCAAATTGTATAAGTTTCTCTCCTCTTTCGTTGCGCTCTCCATATCCGTATTTTCCCAATATAAGGTTATCCTCTTGTTTAGGGTAGCCTATCTTTGCGTTGAAGTCGCCCATTACCAAGATTAGCTTGTCGCTCTGATTCATGGCTGTTCTTAAATCCTTGTAGAACTTGTCTATCTCCAGATCAGTTGAGTTTTCTGTGGGAGCGTACACTTGTATTATCGATAGTTTTTTGTAGTTGATTTCCATTTTCAAGAGAGCAACTCTTTCTGAAATTCCGATGAAGTCGGCTATGTTAGACCTCAAGTGTTTTTTGATGAGAAAGCCCACTCCGTGGTGGCCTGCTGTCTCTCCTACGTAACAGAATATGTGATTCTGGTGTTCTTCTATTTTACATCCCAATCTTCTTACTTCTGCTAGACCTATTATGTCGTATTTGATATTTTGTAGGGTGTACAAGAGTTCTATTAATTTATATGGTTTCGACAATGATCTGACATTGTAGGTGCCAATGCTCAGAGCATAATGGATTTGTCGTGTCTTCATTAGATAGTTATTTTCTTGGTTGTTTATGGTTAGTGGTTGCTGTGTTTTTTGAGTGTTAATTCTAGTTGTATTTAGTGGAGGGTTGCGGTCTAAATTCCCCACGGTGACCGCTTTCCGGCTTGGGGAATGTAGGTTGACTTTTTTTGATTTCTCTTTAGTTTTATCTATTGTTTCTTTCTTCCGGTTCTTAGGGGGCAAATTTAGTTTTTTGGAATAAGAATTTCAGATATTGAATTTGTTCTGGAACGGCTCGTAAACTCGAGTTTGTTTGTTCTATTTATTTTGTTTGGGGCCGTTTGGCTGTCAGTCCCTCTGTTTGTGTGAATATTTTCGGGTGTTTTTGTTGGTGAGCGTTTTCGCTTATCCTGACTTTTTCCCTTGATTATGAGTTTATCGTAGCGGATGATAGCTATGTTTCCCTTCTTAATTTCTTCTTGTTGGGCTGCTTTTAACTCATTCCTGACCTGCAGGACATCCTTGGGGAAGTCTTCGGTGGCGTATATATTTTCACGAAAGTGTTTGTTATTTTGTAGAATTGCAAGTCTCCTCCATGACAGGGTAAGTTTAATTAGAATCGGTCTTTTTTTCTTGTTGTCTTTTCTTCCTAACCTGTAGGCCTCGCTTATTTCCCATCTGTCAAAATCGTCAATATTCGCTGCTTTGGTCATATCATTGAGAGTTTTTAGGACAAGTTCCATGAGGTTGGAGGTATTCCCTTCCTGCTCTTCTACTCCATGCAAAACTATGTTATTCTTCCTAGCGTTCCTCTCTAAGTTGTGGATTTTTTCCTTCAGCAGCGACACTTCACTTTTAAGTTTGGTATTCTCTTCTATTAGGGGGCTCAGTTTTTTTTCCAGTGTAATTCCCATATTTTTCGTAAATGTATCCGTAAGGGTGTGGGTCTGTTTGGCAAATTCTTCCTTAATTTCTTCGGTTCTTGCTTTAAAAGCTTGGTTCATTTTTGTAAATAAGATATCCATTTGGTTCTGGTCCATTTTTTCGATTGCTATTTTTCTCTGTTTTACCTGGTATAATTTTTGCTTTTTTAGAGTAGGCACCCCTTATTTTTGGTAGAAATATTTTTTGTAGTTGCCACACTTGATCGATTTGTCTGTGGTCGATATGACAGTTGTCAGTGTCAGCTGTCAGTTGACAGTTGTCAATAAACATGTGCAGCACCGGAAATAAACGTTGGAGATTTATATTTTTTATGTCGTAGCTATTGTTATGTATATCACATTGGGATCGTTTTTTGCACTTTTTGCACTTTTAAGTTGAGTTTGTTATGATTTTTTTTGTGATTTTATGCTCCGCAGGTTTAGTTTATTGTTTTTATTCACTTTAGTTCTAAGATGGTTGGTAAATCACTTATTTTGTAATTAAAAACACTAGCACGAGTTTCGAACACTGTTCACTTGACAGGAGCCGAACCGGAAGATTGTATATTAATATAGTATAGAATTATTTCAAAGCTTCCATTATTTATTCCATTCCATTATTGAAAATCTTCTATTTATAAATTTAAAAAAGAGTCTAAAAACTTTGTGCTAAAACTCAATAAAAAATAAATTATTTTTTTAATGATTGCATACAAATTAAAATTTTAATGTACTCACAATATTGTAATTATGTATGTGTATAAATCAATATCAAAATGTATCTAGTGTTAATAAAAATCATTGGTAAATTGTAAATAAATAAGACATGTTTTTCTAGTCTTTGTTTTATTTATTTTTTGTGTTTAATGACTTGATAGCAGCGTCATGGGAGAGTGGCAACTGTCGCCTGCAACGTCGTCACCGGAGCGAGAGCACAGCTTCGGCTGATGCAGGTGGCCCAGGGAGAGGGGTCCGGCTAGGCGATGGTCGAATGACAGGTGACTCTTGGACTACAAGGGTTTGGAGTAATTCAGATGGAGCAATTAAAATTGATTCTGAGGCTGGAGAATCTTCTTGATCCAGGATCATGGACTCAGGGAAAGTAAAGTCAATGATCGGTGACTCCACCTCTATAGCCGGTGTGCTCTCAGAGGGCTGTAAACAAATAAAATATAATTAGATTTTGTTGTTCCAAAATATTCAATTAAATACCTAAAATATACAGTTAGGTTTGTCAATTTTTCTAAAATAAAACATTTTAATTACATAATATTTATTATTTTCCACACAACACGAGAACTGAAAGTGGCAAAATCATTGCTCTCAGTTGCTATATATTATAAATTAATTACCTAGCTATTGTATATGAAAAAACATAGCCTCTATGAACTATGATGTGTCCACCAACCTTAGTGGTCACTGCTCATGTACAAAAAATTTACTTTAAGAATTAATGTAAGCTACCATTACCTAGATTATATTCATGATATTTACTATTTTTGTTGAATGTCTTATAGTATCAATAATTATCATTATATGAAAAAAAAAAAACAACTAAGTAAACACATAAAACAGAAAAATTAATAAACAGTCATTACATACTTCTAAACATTTATTCCAGCCAAACGTCTCAAGTATAGGCTAGGCTAGGCGGTCCTATACTTGTAGCTATTAATATATTATATTTAGAATCTATTAAACAAATATTATAATTTGTCTCTCACCGGAAATGGTTCCACTTGTACACCACTTTACCCCTGTCTGTAATCATCCCCCAATATCTGGAGGAACTTATTTTCGATCATGGACAGGGGTTGCTCCATTGATGGACCTCCTCCGTCCTGCGTTGGGACGATCGCAAGGCTGCCACTCTTTTTTTTAAATTTTGCTTTGTAATCGACTCACTAAAAAAATGCATTATAATAAATTTATGGACTTATTAATGTTACATAATATTGTATGAAATAAAGATAAATAATATGTTGTTTTTAGTTTACTTTGGACCAGCTTTTCCAATCTTTATGAGCGCCTTCGCCTTGCGCATTTAAGGTTTCGGCGATCTCTTGCCACTTTCTTTTTGAGTATTCCTTTGGATCTATTATAGGCAACAGCGATATTTCTATGAGCATACTAGATATTCCCATAGAATATGCCATATAGTTGTTGCCCAGAAACTCGTCGAGTTCCAACGCTGCAAACAAAAACAAAAACCACTTGAACCACTTAAAAATTCCTTTAGCGTCCGCGTCTGTGACTTTTGCCTTGATGTTTAAAATATAATAATAAAGCGACTTCAAGCATTTTAAAATTATTGTTTAGTAGGTATTTACTCACTTTCTATTTGCCATTATTATGAGAATGTGTATATGTACAATAATTGTAATTCTTAAAAATAATCAATTAATACTTCACACACTACTTGTACACTACTTTTTGAGTTAGACCGCGCTATACAAGTAACAACACTTCTCTTTAAATAACATTGTACAATCCGTTTTAAAACATTTCAAGTTTTTAAACAGTTTTACTGTAGAATCACACATTTTTTAACATTCTCGTGCTAAATTATGTTTAATTAAATGTGTGTGTTTGCGTTTAAGACACAACAATGTTCCATAATCTCTAATGAGAAATGTCTATATTTGTTTATATCAAACCCGTAATACGAAACGCAATTATTCGTAATAATTGTGCGAGAAGGACAAAGCGTATGAAAAAAGTGGCTATCTCGTTTTCGCCCATAGCAAATCATAGACAATCAATCTGATAATGTTCGTTCTTACACATCCCTAAGCAGGAATAAAACAATATTGTTTTCATACATTATTATATGCTCATGGTACGAATTAAAGTAATATTATTGTAATCTTATAACAAAGTGTTCTGGAAACATGATAGTTTTAGGAAAGGTCGTGGTAGGCCCCCTTGTCTCCTATGATAGGCTTTTAGACCCGATTCCCGCAAGGAATCGAAATTATAATCAATCAGTGCGATATCGGGCCGAAAGACCTCATACAATTTTTTCTGTCTGAATCAGTCTCCCATGATGACGTAAAATGAAACCTATATTTGTCTTTGTCATACAAATAGAAATACTCAAATTACAGCCTCCGCACCAGAGTGAGTGCAGCGTATTGCGACCCCGCACGGAGGGAGAGCACATGCATCGGGTGTATAAACCTTATATCGCAGCGAACGTGTTAAGAGAATACCGTTTGACAGTTTTAGCTTACCGGGACTTGGTTGTTATTGTATTATTGTAGGTTTTATTTAGCAGAATTGACTCTCAGATCTGCGCAAGTGGGCTTAAAAGAATAAAAGTTAAGACGAAATGTTAGCTGAGGGATTCATTTTAAAACAAATGTATTAATACAACATAAATAGGGACTACTAATTAGAAATACATGAGCATTGGGTAGTGGTCATTCACTTCAACAAGTTTAATTGCAATCTCTATTTATAACTTCATCAACCCTTGCAGGTCTTTAGCCTTGAAGTTTTGATGATATATCGTTGATTATTAATACACGTGTAACTTATGAACTGCAGCTTAAATAGTACATAATAAAATATTTAATTATTGGTTGGAGTTTATGTCTTTCATTTTGAGCCTATACCAGGCTTCTGAAAAGCCAATAATAATTTACATTTAATTTTATTTTCTTATTAAAGGACGTTTATATGTCTACCTATGTAAGAATATTATTATATATTGAGTAGACTGTAGGCATTATTGTCTAAAAATTGTTTAAAAAATGGTCGGTTTAAAAAATAAAATAAATTACATGTTCCTCTTAACATAGAAAAAAGTATACATTTTGTAAGGCCTTTTGTTAACATCTAACCTAAAATTAAATTATAGTGGACGGCAAGTTCGGGCCTGATTACTCCCTAAACGAGTATGTGAGGGTCCAGATGGACCTCCGAGGCACTAAGACTATGTGCTTCGAAGGCGGCTGCGGCGCTTGCATTGTGTCCGTGAAGGCGAATCTACCACCGACATACGAACTTAGGACATTTGCAGTTAACTCAGTGAGTAATAAAAATAGTAAAAATAGATCTAAATAAGCAGCATGCTTGAAGGCTTACGGGTCACTTTATGGTTGACAATTACCGCCACCTATAGAAATTTAAGAGAAATGTTCTGCTGCTTGATAAACAAAATAGAAACCACATGTATTTTCTTGTTACCCCAGGCTCTATAGAAAACCCATATTTATGTAACACCAGCTGTTGCCCGCGAATTCGTCCGCGTCAAGTTTTGTTATTATAATCGCGAATTAAAAGAATGTCGTGGACACGTTTTTTAGATCATTTACAGAAGAATAATTCTTTCATACATATTTTTGGGTAATTTCAACTGTTTACGCAGCGCACGCAACGGAAGCCTTCAAATATGAAAAAAATTCCCCATTTTTCTAACATTTTTACTGATGCTTCGCTCCTATTGGTCGCAGAGTAATCTTTAAATATAAATTAAAGCCTTCCTAGACAAATGGACTATCCAACACAAAAATATTTTTTAATTCGAACCAGTAGTTCCTGAGATTAGCGCGTTCAAACAAACAAACTCTTCAGCTTTATAATATTAGTATATATTAAGTATACATTGTATCAGAAGAACTCAATCCCCATTACAAATAAAAATATTTAAACAATAAATAGATAACTTATACAACGTACGTATTTATCTGATACGTTGGAAAAGTAACTTGACAGATAAAGAGAGCAATGTTGTATTCGTTGTGTAAATATTTTTATTGGTAAGGGGGTAAATCTTTAACATTAGAGTAAAGCCTTCGCTAAATCCATCCAACACAACTTGATCCTCTTTAGAAAGCCTAGCTTTATCGTAAAACAACGAATTACTATTTCGTTGTGTAAAAAAGGATTAACCCAGTACCCTTTTTGCGAAATAATATTGCTTTTTAAGCACTCAAGTGGGCATTAGTTATTTGTAAGCTTTGGCAATTTATTCACATGTAATTTCAGTGTCTGGTGTCCTTATTATCTTGTCATGGCTGGGAAATCACGACTATTAAGGGTATAGGGAATCAGAAGAAAGGGTATCATGAGATTCAAAAGAGATTGGCAATGTACCATGGATCGCAATGCGGTTTCTGTTCGCCAGGATTCGTGCTAAACATGTACAGGTAGGTACTTTAAGCATTAAAAGCTTTATTTATAATAATTATAGCTAAAAGAAAAAAAAAAACAAAGTTCTTAGATGGATTGTTGAGACATGGTTTAGATAATGCTGTTCAAACTGTAAATGTTTAGTTCGTGAAGTTTTATTTTATTTGCAGTTTATATGAAGCCAGAAATCAGCAAGTTTCGTCCGTGGAAGTTGAGAACTCCTTTGGAAGCAATCTCTGCAGATGTACTGGTTACAGGCCAATACTGGATGCTTTTAAATCATTAGCCTATGATGCTGATGAAAAAGTATTGCAGGATATACGTGATGTAGAAGACTTGGGCACACATAAATGTAAAAATTGGTGTCATAAGCAATGTAGTAATAAAAACTGCAAAGAAACTAATAATGCCAATGAAACAAAATATGACATAGTTGAAACAGATGATACAGATAATTCTTGGTGTTTTATTCAGAAAGATGAAAACAAAATGTTTGTTGTTGACTGCGGAAAATATAAATGGTATAAAGTGTTTACATTGGACGAAGTATTCGCGTGTATGAAAAACGGTGAATATAAGTTAATTGCGGGCAATACTGGACAAGGTAAAAAAGTTGAAAATAAAAATAGAAGCAACTTTATGCTTCTAGAATTTTCAGAAATAAAAAAGACGTTTGTTTGTCGCTGGGTATGTTGTTTAAGTACCTATTTACTATTTTTTCTTATTATTTTAAGGGGTCTTTCGTATTATGGACTACCCTCCAAATGTTATAGACATATCCAGTGTCAGTGAACTAAAAGGATATGTTACAGATATAAACTTAGTTTTGGGTGCTGGAATGACTTTGACTGAATTGTTGGAAGTCTTCGATAAGTTTTCTGTTCAAAATGAAGAATTTGCTTATTTAAAAGAATTGAAAGAACATTTGGATTTGGTGGCTCATGTAGCTGTTCGAAACGTAAGTAAAGAAAATAGTATATTATGTTCATATATTAGGTATATTATTAATATTTAAATGAAAACCTAAGTTCTTATTTACAGATTGGAACCATAGCTGGGAATTTATTTTTAAAATATAATAACAAGGAATTTCCATCTGATTTATTCGTAATGTTCTGCGCGGTTGGAGCAATGATAACAATAAGTATTTAATTCTTGGTAAACTGTCTGTCCTATTACGAGTAAAAGCGTCTGAAGTAATATGTATTTTAATGTATGATTGAAAAACTTGTTTCAGCTGACGATCAAAGCAAAAGTAAAACAATGTTATTGAATGAGTTCTTAAAATATGACATGACGAATAAACTTATAAAAAATGTATTGATGCCTCCTCTTTCTAACTGCTGTTTAGTTAAGACTTACAAGGTAATAAATGTGGAACCAATATCGCCACAATAATTTGACACAAAGTTAAATAATTAGATAAAAATCAAAATAATTATAAAAATTTTCAGATAATGCCACGAGCTCAAAATGCTCACGCTGTTGTAAACGCTGGGTTTCTTTTTAAGTTTCATCGCAATTCCCCGCTTCTTGAAAGTGCAAATATAGTATATGGTGGTATTGCGACTAACTTTGTACATGCGACAAAAACAGAAGGCATGTTGGTTGGTCAAGATCCATTTACTAATTCAACATTACAAAGTGCTTTAAAAAGTTTGTATGAAGAAATACAACCTGACGTATTTCCCGGAGAACCATCCGCAACTTTCAGAAAAAATCTAGCTGTTTCACTTTTCTACAAGGTATTCATAACTTTTTGTTAAGATAACCAATGGAATTATTTATTTTACTGAATTGTATTAGATTGATTTAAAACATATTACAGGCAATTCTATGTTTATGCTCAAATGACAAAGTGAATAAAAAGTATAAATCAGGAGGGAATATTTTTAAAAGATTACTATCCAAAGGAATCCAAGTTTTTGATTCTGACAACACTGTATGGCCGTTAAATCAGCCTGTACAAAAAATTGATGCTTTGGTCCAATGTGCAGGTGAAGCCCTATTTTCTAATGATATTAATACTTACGTAAATGACCTCTTTGCTGCATTTGTAACAGCTGATGCAGTACCTGGTAGTATTATCAGTGATTTTGATACTACAGAAGCAATGGTATGTAAATAATTATTCTTTTTAAAAGGATTTTAAACGTATAAAATGCAAAATACTCATTATGAGTTTCTAAATAATTTCAGAAACTTCCTGGAGTTTTGTCATTTTATACAGTGAAAGATATACCAGGTGAAAATAATTTTACTCCAAAAAAAGCTGGTATAATGAGCGATGACGAAGAGATTTTGTGTTCAGGAAAAGTCAGGTACCATGGTCAGCCGGTCGGTATCATTGTTGCCAAACGGCAAAATATAGCAACGTTAGCTACTCAACTTGTCAAAATAATTTATTCTTCTAATAATACAAATAAACCACTATTAACTATCGATGACGTACTGAAATCAGAACGTAAAGAAAGAATTGTGAATAATAAAATAGTAGAACCCACTGAAATTGGAAGGGATGTAGCTCAAGTACTTAGAGGAGAATTTAAAATTAAGGGTCAATATCATTTTCACATGGAACCTCAAACTTGTACGGTGTCATTATCAGAAGATGGCTTAGAAGTTCACTCTGCGTCGCAATGGATTGACTTGGTTCATATTGCTGTGGCACAGTGTCTGAAACTGCCAATGAATAAGTAAGTTTTTGCAAAAGTAACTAGGTACGAATATTAATTTTTTTTATAAAACTAGGGGGCAAACGAGCAAACGGATCACCTGATGGAAAGCGATTACCGTCGCCCATGGACACCCGCAACATCAGAGAAGTTGCAAGTGCGTTGCCGGCCTTTTAGGGGAATACGCTCCCTTCTTGAAGGTTTGCAGGTCGTAGTGGTCCGGAAATACTGCTGGCGACAGTTCATTCCAGACTTTTACAGTGATAATATTGCTATATGATTTATCTTAAATGAATATGTTTTATTACAGAATAAAGGTTATCGTAAGCAGAGTTGGAGGAGGGTATGGAGCCAAAATATCGCGACCACCCCAAATTGCATGTGCGGCGGCACTTGTTACGTTCTTAATGCGGAAAACATGTCGCTTTATTTTACCATTGGAAACCAATATGAAGTCAATTGGAAAAAGATTACCAACTAATTGTAATTTTGAAGTAAGTTATAATTTTTGAAGTAGATTTGTTTACAGTATAAAATATTATTTAGCTGTGGTATTAATCATTATAACCTTAGGTGGGCGTTAACAAAGCAGGTCTAATACAATATCTTAAAAACACATTTTATCAAGATTGTGGTCATTCATTAAATGAAACTATAACCCCGTTAACGACAGAATTCCTCAAAAGTTGTTATGATTCCAAAAAATGGAAAATTGTTGCAAATACCGTCACTACTGATACAGCTTCTAATACATGGTGCAGAGCTCCTGGTAATTTACCTAAAAATTTCTAAAACACATATCTTATTGGAATCAGATTAACAAATATTATTAAAATCGTTGTTTCAAATTTATAGGATCAGCAGAAGGAATTGCAATGGTTGAAAATATTATGGAATTTATATCATTTAAAACCAAAAGAGACCCAATACAGGTGCGGCTGGCGAATTTAGCAAGTGATAATCCAATCCCTAAAATGATTCAGCAACTAAAACATGATTCTCAGTATGAAATGAGAATGAAACAATTAACTGACTACAATAAAGAAAACAGGTGGAGGAAAAGAGCGTTAAAAATACTGCCAATGAAGTTTGATATTACTTATTTTGGGAATTTTAATGCAATTGTATCTATTTATCACGGAGATTGCACGGTTACTGTCATACATGGTGGAATAGAAATGGGACAAGGAATAAATACGAAGGTAGCTCAAGTCTGTGCCCATATACTAGGAGTACCTTTTGATAAAGTGGCAGTAAACGTTCGTGCTACTTCTTATACATCTCCTAATGCAATGATCACTGGAGGTAGTATTGGTAGTGAATGTACAGTATTTGCTACAGTGAAAGCCTGTGAAATATTGTCAGAAAGACTAACACCTTATAGAAAGAAAGGTAATTTCAAATGGGAAGAACTTATAAATGAAGCACACAAAGATGGAATAGATCTACAAGCTTCATACATGTATTCAGCACAGAAAGATAATAATATAAAGCCATATGGAGTCTACGCTGTGTGTGCCTTAGAACTTGAACTGGATATATTGACAGGAAATCATGTGATATTACGAGTGGACATTCTAGAAGACGCTGGAAGAAGTTTGAGTCCAAAGATAGACGTTGGACAAGTGAGCTCTTCAAAAAATTCTTTTGCTACTACTCCATGTGTAATCTCGACTAACTTAGTGAAAATTATAATTTATATACTATTTATAAGTATGGTTGCAAGTATAAGTAAGGAGTATTTTAAGAAACTTTCGTCATTTATGTTTAGATAGAAGGTGCTTTCGTCATGGGTCTGGGGTATTGGACATCTGAGAACTTGATCTACGAGGAGTCAACCGGCAGACTGCTCACAGACCGCACTTGGACGTACAAACCTCCAGGTATCAAGGACATCCCAGCTGATATGCGAATATACCTGAGCAGAAACACGCAAAATCAATTTGGAGTCCTTCAATCAAAAGGTTGACATAATATTTATATTTATTCATATTCATTTATTTATTTGCTTCAAAAGTGTTGATATATTTGGTGTTACAGTTATAATTTATTCTTATGATCTAACACTACACTAATAATGCAAACATAATAATAATAATATCTATGAACGCTTCACACCACGTCAATCTGGCCCCGTGCTAAGTATCCGAAGAACTTGTATTACAGGTACCGGACAACGGGAAGTATATTTAATACTTTTATACTATACATATATTTAAGATTTTTATTATATTATACACATATTTAATACACAATACACATCCATGACCTAGGAACACAGAATAAGAAGGTAAAATAAAATATACGGTAAAATATCGTAGCGTAATAATATTATCTACATAATACCTAACTACTTTTCACGTTCATGTATAATATTTAAAAGTAAATTGCCCACTGAAAGACTACGGCTATTTATGATAAATTTTCATCATCTTAAGGTGTTTGAAGTCGATTTCTAATTTTATATTTACGTTTATAATAAAACTTATAAACAAAAGCCTATTTGGACACAGAGCATTTTCTATAGAACAATTTGCTACGGCGACCAAAGACAAAATTAGGATATTATGTACAACACAATAGTCCAATAATTTTAGGCATTTTAAACCTCAATCCTCAGAAAAATTCCCGGTGAGCTGAATTTTTGCATAATTAAGCGTAATTACACCAAGATTACAACAACGCAGGTCGCATATATCTGCCGGATATGGGTTAAATCCTCATACATTTTAACTCAAATCAACGAATATTCATTTATAATCTGATTAACAATAAATTTGATTGATTAACAATGAATTTAAATAATTACAGGAAATGAAATGTGAATAAAAATTGTATATAATCTAATAGTATTTTTGTTTGTGGTCGACACTTTTTTAAACAGTGGGTCATAAACTCCCTACGTTTTTTTGTTACCGTTTTTTTTTTAAAATTTAAACTTATTTAAACATTACAACAACATCAGCTTTTTGTTTTACCGAAAATCTAAACGACGAAGTATAGATACCAGGAGTCCGAACGTAACGTTAAACTAATGGTCTCAATTTAGGGGACAGATTTTTTGCCGCCATTTTTCAAGAAGTACCAAGCGCGTTTCAGGACTGTGCGCTGATTGTTCCGCCACAATAGCACCAGTACGTCCAAAATTCTAGCGCAGCCAGTGGCAGAAAAGAGAACTAAGATCTGGGATTATTGTGTACATGAATACTATGGAAGAGCATATACCGTTCAGACTCCTGGTATCTATACTTCGTGATCTAAACCATTAAAAAATGTTTTAGCTGCCGGAGAGCCAGCGCTCTGCTTGGCCACCGTGGTGGTCCACGCAATTCGCGAGACGGTGCGAGGTGCGAGGTTAGATGCCGGCTACAACGATGAGTGGATACAAATTGGTAAGGAAAAATATTTGTTGTGATATTATTTTCTATGATTTAAACGAGCAAATGGGTCGCATAATGTTACGCGATTGCCGTTGCCCAGATATGGACACCAGAAATAACGGAAAAATTGCCTTGCCAGCCTTTCAAATTTACTAATTCAGTTTATCATTTTAAACGAACATAATATAATATAGGGTCGCCTAATACAAAGTGATTGCCGTTGCCCATATTATGGACACCAGAAATAATGTAAAAGTTGCGAATACGTTGCCAGTCTTTATCCTTTAAAGAAAACAAGGATTAAAGCCTTATATTGCATATGTCAATGTAGCAGTGGCATGGAGTTCCTATAACTCCATTTCTAATGGCTTCACTTACCTGTTATAAGTCCCTCATCCAAATTCTACCCATTATTAAGATAGGGCTTCCCTGACAATGAGAGGTAGACTTCGCTACTGCAATATAGTATTTATGTTACCGTAAAATTCTAAAAACCCGTTAGATTGTAAAATAACTAATTAAATTGTAAAAATATGTCGAAAGATTAAAAACTATATATTTATAATATAACGAAAAATAATGTGTTAAATTATAGGCAGCATATTCGCATCGGAAGTCTATCAATATTTTACAATTTTTTAGTTTTATTACAATCTAACGGTTTTTACAATTTTACGGTGACATATATATATACCTAAGTATAAATACATTACAAAAAGCTGTCCTAGAACAGCCCATTATCCAAAAGTAGAAAACAGAAACCCAAAAAAGACAATAATATGGCTGTATATAAACTTAACTGGCAATACAATTCAAAGCAAGGGTCTGGAGTATTTACAATTATTTTTCTTTACAGAAAATCCCTGCACCGTGGAGAATATTTTCAACTCAGTGGGTCACAAAATTGAACACTATCTGTTAAACTAATAAAGGTTTTTTTGTAGAATTAGAGATACGTTTAGAGTTTTATTTTGTGCAATATACAATTACGAGTACTTGTATAGTTTGATCATATGCATTGAAACATACTTATATTTAACTATAGTGTAAGATAGTACACGCTAAGTGACTAGCAATCGAGAGGCCTACAGCTAGTGTAAAATATTGGTACGAAACCCTATGTGCGCCAGTCCGACTCGAACTTGGCCGTTTTTTTTTATTTGTCATTTAAGATAATTTATATATTACTAGCTGACCCGGCAAACGTTGTTTTGCCTTATAAAAAGTTAAAAACACTATAATTGATCAGTTATCGAGCGGATGAAAAATGATTAAATTACTAAAATAGCTATAAAAAAATAGGGGTTGCTGATAAAAAAGCAAAAATTTAGGGTTGTATGTATTTTTAATGCCACATTATAAAAAAATAAAAACAAAAAATCTCCTCCAAAAATTAAAAAAATATATTTAAGAGTGAACAACCCTTATCACTTAGGGGTATGAAAAATAGATAGTAGCCGATTCTCAGACCTACTGAATACGCGTATAAAATTTGGTAAAAATCGGTAAAGCCGTTTCGGAGGAGTACGGTAACTAACATTGTGACATAGAAATTTTATACATTAGAAGATGTACTTTCATTTAAATGGCGTTTCATCTTTTAATCTTCTTGTAAAGCACCAATGAACTTCTGCTCCAGTTCGCAATAAAAATACAAGATCTTTTTAAACTTCTTTCAGTCTTGAAGTCTAGACAAATAATTTCTTAATTAAACGGACGATGAGTAGTTTTTCCACGCAAAGTGAAATAAAATGTGAAAACTACATAGATCCAATATTGAATTTCTGATAACTGTTATGAAAGAGCTTTGGAATTTACTACATCTTTCACGTAAATAATTTTTATATTGAGTTACATATAAAAAATAAGTGATTTTCCGAAGTGCTTAATATATTTTTTTACGAAAAAACCTAGACGTAATGTAGGTATTTTGTCATATTGATATGATGTGACTTCGGTACTAGTATAGCTAACAAGTGCTTTTTGGGTCCTTGTCTACCAAGTATGTGTATATTATTTTACGAATAAAAAATAATAATAGGTTGAGGAAAAAGAAATCTATTATTTTTCGGTAGATGGATCACTACAGCCATCTACCGAAAAATAATGGATTAATTTTTTGGACGTAGCCAAGCGTCTCTCCATGGTCCGCTTTTCGCCTCCGCGAGAAACGAGACATGATGGTGGTCCCCCGACGAGACGACGATTGGAAAATAAAAATATTTCAACTTACATAATATTATATGTGATAATATAATTATAATAGGTTTAAAATATTATTTTTTATTTTTTAGAGTTTATTTTTTGTGTCGGGGGGTTTTTAAAATTTTTAATTTTACTTTTATTTTATCTTTTTTAAAGTAGGTATAAATAATGGTTACCTTACCATATACATTGTGAAAGAAATACACCCAAAAAAAAAGAAAAAGAAAATAACAATTCTGTTATAACAACTTACAAAAAGAAGTGAAATCCCACCAAAAACATTTTCATGTAAAAAAATTATGCCAAGACGATACCATATGACTAGCACTGTCAAAAAGTTATGAAATCTCATGTAACACCAAGCTTCTTACCCTACACGCCTTAACTCTGCAAGCGTAACTTCACAAACTCTACGCCTTAGTCATTTTATGTGGCTTGGCCATTTCGTTATTATAAGAGAGTATAATAGAAAAACAGTCGATTATACATTTTTCTCCTTACGGCCAAGTGAATGTAGCGAAATGGCCAGACCACATAAAATGACTAAGGTGTAGAGTTTGTGAAGTTACGCTTGCAGAGTTAAGGCGTGTAGGGTAAGAAGCTTGGTTTTACATGAGATTTCATAACTTTTTGACAGTGCTAGTCATATGGTATCGTCTTGGCATAATTTTTTTACATGAAAATGTTTTTGGTGGGATATTAATAGTCTTGCATCGAATTTAAATATAAAACGTTAAATAGTAATCAATTATTTAAAGATTTTAACTATTATAACAGTCTAAATTCGAAACAATATGGCGCCGACTCGATCCTATTCTCATTTGAATCGCATTATAGTAGTTTAAGCTCTGGATTCGTTTTATCCCGAAAAAATATAGTATTCCCGTGGGATACTGTATTTACGTGGAGCCGCGAGCAACAGCGAGATAAATAAAATAAAAATAATAATTAAACGAGAAACATCTGGCATATAACTTTTGATATCTGTAGACTCAAGGCTAAGGACGACTTAGAAACTTATAAAGTTTTTATGACGCGACTCGCAAGAGCTCAACTCTTCAGTTGTGTCATTCATCATCTTTATTATTATGGCCTAAGTTTTAGGACTATCAATCTTAAATAATTATAATTACACACTAATCACTGTTCAAGCCCTCATGAAGTGCTACATTGGTGGAGACGGACTGCATAGAAAAATTCCCCTGTTAATTTGTAATTAATTTTTATAATCACGAGTTTTGAGCAGCTGTCATTCGCAATTATTATTAACGAAAAATTAAAATGTTTTAATGTTTATTAATGAAGATTTTTTATAAAAATTATAATAATCTTTTTATAATAATTTTACCTTTAAATATTTAAGTTTACCTTTTATAATTTATGTCTTTTTAATTAGCTCATAATGAGGCAAATAAAATACGACATACCTAGATAAAATCAATACAAAATTGAGCAAATCAACGTTATTGATGATTCGTGAAAATTCAATTTACCGATATTGAACGAAGAGATGGCATTAACATGGATATCACGATTAATTAATTGATTTTATTCAAATGAATGCAGGAAGCTGTTCCCTTTTTTACCCGACCACAGTAAAAAGGGGTTATAAATTTATCAACATTTATCAACACGAAATTTTTAAACAGGGTGATTTTTTTCAACAGCTGTGCGTGACAGTTTGAACTCTGAATACGAAACTATAAGAAACTATCTTTCGTCCGCGGCTCCGCCCGCGTAAATACATCATCCCGCGGGAACACTACTTTTTCGCGATAAAAAATATCCTATGTCCTTCCCGGGACCCAAAGTATATCCATTCCAAATTTCATAAAAATCGTTTCAGCGGTTAAAGCGTGAAGAGGTAACAGACAGACAGACACACTTTCGCATTTATAATAATAAGTATAGATTAGTAATTAGTATTAGTATAGATATCGAGAATCACGAGCCCAATTTTGATAAAAACTAAAGTAAAATCACATTTTAGGTATTACAACCTATGATTCTATCCTTTATCAAAATATATCTACTTACAAAAGGTAACAAGAAAAAAAAATCCTTAAAAAACCTCCCGCCTAGAGGGATAATATGATTGATGATGTAGAGATTTTTTCCTAATTTTATGAGGAAAACCCCTAAGTTAGCGACTAAATCTGTGTTCCACTTCCGCTCCTTCTGTTAGCACTAAATAATTTAAAAATAATTAGTCCTGACAGTCCTGTACAACATTGATTTGAGTGTTAATAACTAGACATAAATAATAATAATAACTTATTTTTTTATGAAAACTATAGGTAATTCGACTAGGTAAATTATAATATAGCCTATGTTAACTTGTGTTACGGGGACCAGACAACGAAAAGTATGTTTAATATTGTTCTAATATACAAATATTAAAGTAATTTATTATGTTATACACATCCATGACCTAGGAACATTAAAAACTTTTTGTTCCTTCGGCGAGAACCCGCGATACCCGGCTTGAGTACCTACCACCGCGCTCATCATCATCATCATCATAATCAGCCTATCGCCGTGATATACCGCGCTCAACCACAACTAACCTTACGTCTAACCTAAACCGATTGTAGAGAAAAAAAAACTTAGGTCTTTTCATCCGTTAATGGATGAAATTTACAGTATTCTCCGAACGAAGTAACTACTCTTGAAATACTGTAGTACCTGGGACAGTCGGTTTTAGAATGTCATAATATGATTATGGTTGCCCAAGCACTCCAGTCCAGAGGAATGACTGGTCAAATATGCGTCCGGGGCCAACCATGTGCGGGTTTCTTCACCATGTTTTCCGTCACCGTTAGAGCATCCGTATGTACCTACTTCAGATTCAGATGTACTACAGATCAGAAAAGTCTCACTGTCGAATCCCGAATCGAAACCCTCTTTCGAGTATGAATCAAACGGTCTACCCACTATGCCACGGAGCTCTGATTGTAGAGAGGACTCTACATTATACAGTAAAGTAAATACTGTATAATGCAGTATATACAGTAAAGTAAATGTGTAAAATTATAGACGACTTTAGACTCAAGTAGCTATTACTGCTCACAGAGCGTGTAAATACTCCAGTGGGTACCATTTTATTTCAGACGCGTAATAAACCGTTCCATACCATATTATTTTGTCCACGGTAGGTATATTTAATTATCAATGATTTCAAAACTAAAGGTCAAGGTCACACCGAGACGAAGCTATACGCGACACGGTGCAGTACTATTCAAAATTGAACTTTATTCTTTACAAAAGAAGATAAAAGTTTTATTGTAAGAGTTCGAATGTCATGTTGCAACGCACTGTACAGAGCATGTGCAGTGTATGGCTGATGTAATATGAAAAGTTTGAAATGAGTTAGAGTTATCTTAGGATGGGTATATATTAAAATTAAATAAAATAAAATTAAATACCGTTTATTTCAGGCTGCATAGGCCCATATTATAATTTACCTTATAGACTAACATACACGTTACTATTATATTACATAACTAACAATAACACTAAACACGTATTGTCTGCGACGTTGGGCCAAAGAATATAATATATGGTTGGGCGCTAAGTGTTCGGGAGTCGTCCTCTAAGTCTTCTGTAGGCGACTCCAATCGGCCAGAACTCCTCCTTCTCGATGGTCGGTAAATGATAGGTTGGAACTCTCACCACAAAAGAACTAAAATTCACTCTATGACGAGATTCCAAACGCCCGACAGTTGACCCTCAAGGTGAAGTTGGTACTGCTCCTGATGTAGTCCACGACTTGCTCGACCGTCGTAGACCAATGCAGCCGGGACACGTACAACGGTGTCGCGGGAGTCTCACACCACAACATCTACTCGGGTGCTCCGGGTGTGGTGCCGCGATGGTTGCGGACAACGGGTTTCTTCTTCTTCCTCTCGACTATATATGACGTAGTACATCTGACAGAAAAATCTTCATACAAGAATAAGCAAGAAACAGTTACGCCATCTTGATTTGAGAAAATTTTTGTCAATTATTATAAGCGGACTGATTACACTGCTGAAAGCAAATATCAAGATAACAAAATTGTCAAACCTCGACTACCCTAAATAACCAGTAGAGCAGATATGCCTCGTCTATGATATATTTATATTAACATAATATGTAAAGGTCTACCTACTATGTAAAGTTAGTAATATATTATTTTTGTATACAGGCTGTATTCTTCAGGCATGTATACAATTTTTTTTAATCTAAAATTATGAGTAATAATATTTTTAAATGTTCATAGGAGTATCGAAAAAAGTAGCATGAACCATCATTGGAATTAGATGGTCTATAATGGCTGTGTTCCTTGAAAAATAGCGCTTGTGAGCGCTTGCTAGCGCTAAAGAAGAAAAAAGATTATAGGTCCTGACACGTTTGCTAACTTTAATACTGCTAACATAATCCGCCATTTTTCTTACGTTTTTTTGCTATCGCTGTTTTCCGCGGAACACAGCCAATGTTATTGTATATAATTGTAATTTGTAGACCACACAGTGATAGAGATGTCATTAAAAATTCAAATGCTTTGTACCAAATAATCATTAATAATAATAACCTAGACTCTAGAGAACCGGACGAGTGTGTCATTATCATCATTATCATTATCATTATTCCACAATCATCACCGTGGTAATTTGATGATAAGAAAATTACAACTGTTGTTGCAATGATTGGACAAATTGACTGCCATAATATTGTGTTGATTTGTAACAATACTTTTGTACACGGAAGAGCCATAGCTACTTTGGCACGAATGGGCCGGCTCACCGGATAAATACCATGACCCCCACAGAAAACCGGCGTGAAATAACGCAAGCGTTGTATTCTTGTATTTCGCCGAGTGAGTGAGGTCAATTCTACTAAATAAAACCTGCATTAATACAATTACAATCAAGTTCCGATACGCTAAAACTGTCAAACGGTATTCTCGTAAACGTTAAACCAACGTGAAATGCGTTCTGATAGGTCGAAACTTAATAAAATCAGTTCACGATAACATGTCGGTTCACTTACAATGCAATCATAGTAAAATGAGTCTAATTTTAATACGAGAATTGATGCTCAGGACGCAAGGGCGCAGCACCAGACAGTGTAACTCCTCTGGTGTTGTGAGTGTCCATGGGCGGCGGTAATCGCTTACCACCAGGCGATTCGTCTACTCAAAAACAGATTTACTTATTTACATAATTACGTGAATAAACCCTACGTGCGTATTATAGCTTCTAGAGAAAATGTCTGGCGGCTTAGCTGTGATGCCAGTTTGAGACTTTTTCCCTAAATTTAGAGACCAAAAATGTCTTAAAGGGTTGATTAGACAATAATCATACTATGAATAATATGAAAGAAAGTTTCTTCGTGCAGTAATTTTTGTATGCGGTTACCTAAAGGCAAAATAATTTCTTAATTTATTTTCTAAGTTTACTGATTTCTAAATATCACATCGTGCCATACTTCAATAGTAACGACACCCATTTCTAATCCCTGACGAAAACAGAGGGGCGTTATAAGTTTGATATATCTGTGTGCCTCAGACATATCAAACAGCCTCCGTGGTCTAGTGGTTTAGGGCTTGGCTTTCGACTCGGAGGTCGTAGGTTCGATTACCGCATGGGATCAACAAAAAATGTTGTTTCCAAGTTTAGTTAGGACAATGCAGGCCGATCACCTGATTGTCTGACAAGAAAGATGGTCCATGCGTCGGATGGGCATGTAAAAAGTCGGTCCTGCGCCTGTCGCCAGTCGTGTCGGCCATCCGTCCCACTGGGTTACGAGAGTAAAAGGAAGACAGTGCTCTTGTGTACTGCGCACACATTTGGACACTATAAAATAACTCCTGCGTAGCTGGCCAAATTTTCAATTAAACCGGCCTCCAGTCACCGAAATCGTTGTGGGGAGCTATTATTATGTCTGTGTGTGTGTCCGGGGCATCGTAGCTCCTAAACGGATGAACCGATTTTGATCTAGTTTTTTTTGCTAGTGTTTTAATATATGTATAAGGTCTCCGAAAATCAATAGGCAATCGGACAATTTTTTTTTATTGCATAAATGAATAGTACTCTTAAATATGAGTAACTTCTCAGAAGAAACCGTATATCAAAAGTCAATATTTTCAAAGGTACAGCGATTTGTATAAAAATTTTCGCTAGCCTCCTAAAAACGCTCCATACTAAAGTCGACCTAAAAATGACGTCACTTGTATATGAAGTAGTATGAAGTAGTATATGAAGTATATGGCCGCCGGAATATATTTTTAAATATCTCCGATATTTGTGCGTTTATGTTCATACTTACCATAATGAATGTTTTTGTATATGATGTGAGTAAACTAATGATGTAGGTTTTGTTTACCAATTTCGCAAATAAAAAAAAATTTTTGGTATAAAGATTCGCGAAATTTTGTATACAAATCGCTGTACCTTTGAAAATATTGACTTTTGATATACGGTTTCTTCTGAGAAGTTACTCATATTTAAGAGTACTATTCATTAATGCAATAAAAAAAAATCAGTCCGCTTGCCTATTACGGATACTTCGGGCACATGATCCACTGCTTATGTAAAGACGTTTAGGCAGAAAAATAATTGTCATACTCAAAGTAAAAAATCATCTCTTGTAGGTGTGGGTGACTCTCCGCAAAACGCAAGCTAACTCATATAAAGAAAAAATTTTTTTTCGAGTATGACAATTATTTTTCTGCTTAAACGTCTTTACATAAGCAGCAGATCATATGCCCAAAATATCCGTAATTGATTTTACCGAACCTTATAGTTGTATTGTACCTACCTAATATGTACGTACAATTTGACCGTTAAAAATAATTATGGAAACACTACTTGCTTATGAATTTGATGCCCTGTGTGTATTTTTCGAACGAATTTTCCAAGAATATTTAAAATTTTCATGACAACGACTTACTTGCAACTATATCATAATTTTACTTATTTGTTTAAGTTTTTTTGCTGCATCAGCTCATTGCTTACTCTATGGGATCTAGTTATCGATGCATCGCGCACTGTATAATATTTTTCATGGTAAAGTAGGTGTTAGACGTTAGAGATCAGCGTTCATAATAGAATTGCCTTAAAAGTAGTACTGATATAGTGGTAAATTACTTTACTACGCGCACGTCTAAATAGATAGACGTGTTGAATGTTAATTATTCGCAAGGCCTATTTATACAAAACTTAGATTTAAACATAAACAATATTGAAATGAAAGTATTATTTCAATTTTGAATCGCAATTAATATTATTTTAACCTGACATTGAATTGATATTTTTGAATTTGTAAGACGAACTATCAGATACGGTAACTTAATAATTATTGTTTCTTAAATTAATATAAATAAATTGATAGATATTTCAGTGTTGTACCTAAGTGAACATTTGAAACAAAATGTCGAAGATTTTATTCAAAATCAACGGGCGTCAGTATGAAGGTACGTAAAAAGTGACCTAGTTTTAAGGAAAAGTTAAATCGATTTAAGTTTAAAAGAAAATAATTAAGAGAAGAGGACTTGAGAATTTTTCCTTCGCCATCTTCTCGCGCTGAGCATTTAAATTTAAATATTAAAAGGACACTGGGAATTTTACTATGGACCAAATTACCCACGGAAATCAAATTTAAAATTAGGTTAGATGTAAGCGTAATTCCATATCTGCAGCAGGTAGGGTTTACACTGTGATAATATCTCGATAATTATATTCACTACTTCGCCATATTGTACCTATCTCAAAAAAAAAAAACAGGAAATGTAAAAAATGTGATAAAAGACATTTTTATGAAGCGGGTAGGAAACTTCCAATATCTTTTGTTTTGTTAAAAGGACTCGCAGTATCTACTATTTTACATAGCATATTTACAATACATTGAATATGGAATTGATATCTTCACTTTGCGGTATGCGGCTACTGAATAGCATTTACTGAAACTTAAAGAACGCGGGATATACAACCGAACCGCGTTTCGAGGTACGAGAATTTTGGCCCTAAATATTATTTGGATGTACTTAATATGTTTTGAGCAAACTTTACAGTCATAAATCTGATGCTAGATTGACATACCAGGCAAGACAAACGATGAAATCCTATTGCCCGATGCAGAGGCATCTATGTATATTACTTGCTCCTAGCACACGATATTTTTTATTTTACTATGAATTCGTATGTACCCAGAGCTTAATTTACTTTTTATATCACAGCCGATGGCACCTACAGTCCCGACGTATCGTTGAACGAGTATATCCGCAATGTCGCCAACCTGCGCGGCACGAAGAGCATGTGTCTCGAGGGAGGCTGCGGCGCCTGCATCGTGGCCGTGCAGGCGGTGCTGCCTCCGGATACTGAGGCGAAGATATTCGCTGTTAACTCCGTTAGTTGTTTGGATTTGATCTACTGAAGCCGATTAGCCGATTAGACCATAGACTTTTTAGACAATATCCCGAGTCCCTACGTATCGTTGAACGAGTACATCCGCAATGTCGCCAACCTGCGCGGCACGAAGAGCATGTGTCACGAGGGAGGCTGTGGCGCCTGCATCGTGGCCGTGCAGGCGGTGTTATCTCCGGATACCGAAGCGATGATATTTGCTATAGATATAACTCCGTTAGTTGTTTGTGCTGTAGCCGATTAAACCGTAGACTAGGCAATATCCCGAGTCCCTACGTATCGTTGAACAAACACATCCGCAATGTTGCCAATCTGTGCGGCACTAAGAGCACCACGAGGGAGGTTGCGGTTTCTGTCCACTGTAACACACACCTTTGGATACTGAGGCAAATATATTCGCTATTAACTCCGTAAGTTGATTGGATTTGATCTTATAAAGCCGGATAGACCGTAGATTAGTAGAGAGAGAGAGTAGAGAGTTCCGACGTATCTCTCAACGACTACATTTGTTGCCAACATCTTAATATCACGATGAAGATATTATTCACTGTTAACACCGTAAGATATTTTGAGCTTAGCTAATGCTTTGAATGCCTCGTCTGTCTGCACTGCATGCACTGCATTCTGAAGGGAAGACTGTCAGACGTGGCCCCTGCTCATAGCAGTTATTTACGAATCCGTTCAAATTCTTTAGTTATTTGTGACATTATTTATATTAGCATTTGATCCATTCATGCCGAAGGATGACTCTCCTACGCTTAAACCGCTCTCAATTTTGGTGCATCACCAATAAAGTCAGATTCCCCTGTCTCTTCATTTGAATCTGGCTCTGAAAGTATTGATCCCAAACTTTTATGGTCAATAATTTTCTTAAACATAATGATTTCAGTGCCTCGTATCAGTCCTCTCTTGTCACGGTTGGGAAGTTACAACGGTGGAAGGCATCGGGAACCGTACAATGGGATACCATGACATTCAGAACCGTCTTGCCAAGTTCAACGGGACTCAGTGCGGGTATTGTACCCCAGGGTGGATCATGAACATGTACAGGTAAATATAATTTTTTAGTATTTTGCTCCCGCCTTTGAAAACGGGACCAACTTGGGATTGTATCCTTTACATCAAAAAAAAATATTTGAAAATCGGTCTACAGACGGCGGAATTATCCTCGAACATACAAAAAAGTGAAGCGTCCATAGAAAAAAAAAACATTTATACAGCCGAATGTATAACGGCCTCCTTTTTTTGGAAGCCGGTTAAAAAGGAAAAAAATATTAAAACATTTTTGAAATGCATTTTGTTTTCTCAAGATCAACTTTTACGTAATACAAAATTTTGTTCAGTTTATATAATATAATACTAGCTTTTTCTCGCGGCTCCGTCCGCGTAAATATAATATGGGGTATCCCACGGTAATACTGTACTTTATCGGGATAATAAGTTTCCTATGTTTTAATCCAGAGTCTAAACTATTACCATACTAAATTTCATCGAAATCCGTTGAGTAGTTTTTGCGTGAAAGAGCAAACCCCCACATCCATCCGTCCATACATCCATTTATCCTCATAAATAATTTCGCGCCCCACGTCGGAGACAATACGTGTTTAGTGTTAGTTATATAATATGTATGTTAGTCTATAAGGTATTTATAATATGGGCCTATGCAGCCCGAAATAAATGGTATTTAATTTAATTTAATTTAATTAACTCTCACATTTATAATAGTAGTAGGATGAAAATGGTTTCAAAATCAACAATGCAAATAAGAGAGCGAAATTCTTAAAAAAATATCTTACCTATATAATTTCATTTATGAGATAAGGGGTTTGCTAGTTTGCATGCATGGTTTCTAGTTTCTAAGTTTTATCGTACTCGTTGACTTTATTGTTAAGTATATCTCAGATCCGTATGATCAACTTCATTAAACAAAACTCACAATACTTTTTGTAGTTAAAAACATATTAGAATATTTGTTTCAGTCTTTACACATCTAAAAATGGAAAACTCATGTCATCAGAAGTAGAAAATTCATTTGCAAGTAATATATGCAGATGCACAGGGTATAGACCTATAGCAGATGCTTTCAAATCATTCGCGGTTGATGCTGATAAAAGATTATTAAGCAAACTAAATGATATAGAAGACATAGCGATATTTGGTAAATGCAGAGTTAAATGTAAAACAAAAACTAAAAGATGCAAAGATGAAAATGAAGATAATGATTGGTGTATTGTTGATAGAACAACTAACAACACTTTAAGTCTGGGAGACGATGTATTCAAATGGTTTAAAGTTTACAATTTAAACGAAGTTTTTAAAATTATTTCTCAAAATATAGATTATAAACTTATTGCCGGGAACACGGGACAAGGTAAAGTTTCTTCTATTCATAATATGTAAAAAAGTAAAGACACGTTATATAAAGAAGAAATTAGATTTCTTAGCAATGAAAAAAAATATATAAAATATATAAATTTTGGGTTTTTTTTCAGGTGTTTATCATGTAACTGGATATCCACAAATCATGATAGATATTTTTAATGTTGTGGACTTAAAAGGCTACACTTTTGATATAAATTTAATATTAGGTGCCGGTATGACATTAACTGATATGATGGATCTTTTTACAAGAATATGCGTAGAAAATGAAGATTTTTCTTATTTGAGTGAATTTATCAAGCATTTAGACTTAGTAGCACATGTGCCAGTTAGAAATGTAAGTACTCCACTACCCACCTCTATTTTTGTTATACTTAATATTGTATTATATTGATTTCAATATTGTTATTATAATATATTTTAGATTGGTACAATCGGCGGAAATCTATTTTTGAAATATACAAACAAAGAATTTCCTTCCGATCTCTTTCTACTGTTTGAAACTGTTGATGCTATGATCACAATAGGTAAATTCGATACTTAATATTATATACACAATTTTAATAAGTTACGATTATACGAATTTATTTCTTTCATTTTTTAGGTTCAGGATTTAACAACAGAAAAACTATGTCGTTACCTGAATTCCTAACAACAAATATGACCGGGAATGTAATTTTAAATATCATGCTTCCTCCACTACCACATTTATGTAAAATCAAAACTTTTAAGGTAATGTTTTACAAACGCTTTTATTTGTGCCCGTTAGTTAAATACATCGAAAAATTTATATTTTTGTTATAATTTTTTTTTAGATTATGGCTAGATCTCAGAACACACATGCTATTGTAAATGCTGGATTTCTTTTTAAGTTCAAGCCTAATCAGGATGTGCTTGAGAGAGTCAATATTGTTTACGGAAATATTTCACCAACATTCATACATGCTTCTAAGACGGAGAAAATTTTAGTCGATAAAGACCCATTTACAGACGAAAACTTACAGCTAGCTCTTAAAAATCTGGGCGAAGAAATAATACCAGAAGATGCACCTCCAGAGCCTTCTGGAAAATACAGAAAACAAGTAGCTCTAGCACTTTATTATAAGGTAAACCACTAAAATAAAGTAACACAATGTTATAATTTTACGGAATAATTAATCTGTAATGTCAAAAAATTCTAGGCAGTATTATCTTTATGTCCGGAAAATAAAGTAAATCCAAAATATATATCCGGTGGAACCGTAATTAAACGACACATTTCACAAGGTACACAGATATTTGACACAGACGAAAGTGTATGGCCTCTTAATAAACCGGTGCCAAAATTAGAAGCTTTGGTTCAGTGCAGTGGCGAAGCAACATTTGCAAACGACCTACCAACGGAAATCGGAGAAGTTTTTGGAGCTTTTGTTACTGCTGATGTACCGCCAGGCAGTATTATAAGTGGGTTTGATGCAACTGCAGCTCTTGTAAGTGACATTCAGTGTATTTATTTGTAACTGTATATAAAATAAGCATACTTGTAATAAATATATTGTAAATTGTATGTAGTAAGTGATACCTTAAATAATTGATGAAGCCAAAGTAAATATCTTAAAATTGTAGGAATTACCTGGAGTACAAGCATTTTACACAGCAAAAGACATTCCTGGCGATAACACATTTACACCATTAAACTTTCCTCTTGTAACTGAAGTCGAGGAAGTTCTATGTACCGGAAAAGTTGCATTCAATGGGCAACCAGCAGGAATTGTCGTTGCCTCCAGAGAAAAGCTAGCAGTTTCTGCTGCGAGGCTAATCAAGATAAATTATGAATTTATGTCAGTTAAGAAACCCATACTTAGCATTCAAGATGCTATGAAATCTGCAGAAGCTAGCGATAGGGTAACAAGAGGTACGGTGGTAGATCCGAGTGATATTGGTAATGATGTCAAAGCAAAAATATGCGACGAAGTCTACTTTGATTCACAATACCATTACTACATGGAGCCTCAAACTTGTGTTGCTAAGCCGACAGAAGATGGCATAGATGTTTATGCATCTGCTCAATGGATGGATTTGATCAATGTAGCCATTGCGAGGTGTCTTAATATTCCAGTAAACAGGTTATTATTATTGTTGTATTTGTTATCATATTGTGTTGTTTTATCATTTTCACTTTGAATGGAACATACTTAGGTACATAACCTTAGCGCTCACTAGGGCCTATGGCATATACAGACACTTACTAGTACACAATTCACATTCAATATGCTTACGCATATAATTATTGCTACCCATACTAACTCATATTACTGCGTTTAATATGGTAAATTGCATAAGTATTGGTAATTTAATTGTTTTTCTCATATTATTATAGCTGACATATATATGACCTTCTTCATATTGTGCATGATGAAAGAGAATAGTCTTCACGACACAGGGGGATCCCCATTAGTGTGGAGACCCGAGGTCTTATTTTATACTGTATCTTTTGAAACAACATACATACATACATATAATCACGCCTCTTTCCCGTAGGGGTAGGCAGAGACCACTTCTTTCCACTTGCTACGATCCTTACATACTTGTTTTGTTTCATCCACTTTCATTATTCCCTTCATACATGCTCTTCGGTTTAGGGTACTCTTGACCTGGCCTTTTTTCAAGACGTCCCCGATTTGGTCTTGAAACGTCCGCCTAGGTCTACCCCTTCCAACACTTCCATTCACACTCGCATTATACACTTTTTTCGTCAATCGTTCTTCATTCATTCTTTCAACATGGCCAAACCATCTCAGCATACCTTTCTCAATTTTTGTCACTACATCTTCTTTCAGACCACAATGTTGTTGAAACAAATTAAAGCTTTATTAATTATTTATTTAATGTAAATTATGGTGACATCAACTATATCAGATATGCCTTAGTTAAAACTTAAAATATTAAAAATACCTCTTTTCAGTATAAACGTCATAGTTCGTAGAGTAGGTGGTGCTTATGGTGGAAAAATTAGTAGAGCCAGTCAGATAGCATGCGCGGCAGCTTTAGTTTCATATCTACAAGGAAGAACCTGCCGATTAATTCTACCAATCGAGAAAAACATGTCAATATCGGGAAATAGATCACCTACGTATTGCAATTTTGAAGTAAGCATTGATTTTATTGACCAAATAATAATATATTTGATACAGTTAAATATTATAAGGTAAAACTATGCACAAATTTAACGGTATAATTTTAGTAGTGTACTAAAGAATTTTAAAAAGTTACAATTAAAATATCTTAACTGTTTTTTTTAAATATATAGAGGTAAAGAATAAGGTAGGTAAGTAATATGGTGCCGACTGCATTAACTTTAAGAATTCTTAACGAAATATGATTTTCAATTAAATATTATGTTTATAGTTCTTTTACACAAATATTGCGAGCTCTTTATAACGTCATGTATTTCAGGTTGGTGTTAACAGTGAAGGTGAAATCCAGTATTTGAAGAACAAATACTATCAGGACCTTGGATGCTCCATCAACGATTCCTTCACAGCCATCACTGTTAACCACTTCCCCAGCTGCTACAATTCCAGGAGATGGCATATTGAGTCGTATAATGTGCTCACGGATAAGTCTTCTATGACCTGGTGCAGAGCGCCTGGTAGGAACTTTAATATTTTATTCATTTAATTGTAAAGTTACTGGCAACGTGCATAGCAAAAGATCTACAGTTTATTTCGATACTTTTTACTGAAACAATTTTCGTAAGTACATATTTTAGGTTTGTTAGAACAGTAAAAACAAAAAATGTATGATGTCATTTTGCCCATGTAAGTAAATATTGTTATGACTATTATTAATTATTTAATTCGTTTTGTAATTAGAAAACGAAAAATGTCATTTGTTTTTTAATAAACGTTTCATGTTTGTAATATTATAGCAACCACGGAAGGTATAGCAACAACTGAATACATAATGGAAAGAATCGCTTTCGAAATAAAGAAAGATCCGATCGATGTGCGACTGCAGAATATGAAAAAAGAAGACAATCCTGTACCTGAGCTAATAGATTATACGAAAAAAATATCAGATTATGACAATAGATTAAAATCAGTAGCTGATTACAATAACAATAATCGTTGGAGAAAACGCGCAATCAAATTACTTCCGATGACATACGACCTATTTTACCTAAGCCCATTTAATGCCATAGTATCTGTTTATCATGGTGATGGTACCGTATCTATTACCCATGGAGCGACCGAAATGGGACAGGGTGTAAACACAAAAGTAGCCCAAGTAGCAGCATATGCTTTGGGTATACCGTTAGAAGATATTAGTGTCAAACCTAGCTCCAGTGTTACATCTCCTAATTGTATGGCTACTGGAGGTAGTGTTGGAAGCGAATGCGTAAGCTACGCCACTTTAAAAGCCTGTGAAATCATCAAAGAAAGATTAGAAGAAGTTAAACAGCAGATGAACAATCCAACATGGAAACAACTAGTGAAAGAAGCGTATAACACCGGAGTTTATTTGCAAGCATCTTATCAATTTACTACGAATGGTCCTATTAAGCCATATGATATTTTTGGTGTCGTAGTCCTTGAAGTAGAAGTTGATATATTAACGGGTAATCATGAAATTCTGAGAGTAGACCTGCTTGAAGATACGGGGAGAAGCTTAAGTCCCTCGATTGATGTTGGACAGGTAATTACAAAAATCAAAGTATTAAATGGTAATAAATGTAATCAATGCTGCTTATTACAATAACTTTTTTTATGACATTTTGTTTAAAAAAGCTTTCATAAAATAATTACTAAGTTTACTAACCTCTTGTTCTACGTATTGCGTCGCCTTTAAATAACGCGAAATTATAATTACTTTGTTTAAACGTCCAAACTATAAGTTTGAATTAACTTATAATTACTATACCTAAGTCATTTTTCCAGTCACGAGGTAGCCAATTGCCACACGCCTGCAGTCTGCGGAAATCCTATCATTTCATAAGCTACTTTACATAAGTTTTGGTTTGTAGCGATTTACTATTCAAAATAAAACCCAATTTCAGATCGAAGGCGCATTTGTAATGGGCCTGGGGTATTGGACATCGGAAAAGTTGATATATGACCAGACAACGGGGAAATTACTGACCGATCGGACCTGGACGTACAAACCCCCCGGGATCAAGGATGTACCCGCCGATTTTAGAATATATTTCCGCAGAAACTCCAGCAATGAATGCGGGGTATTGCAGTCGAAAGGTATGCCACGATTGAGTTTTAAAATTCCGAGAGATCTATTATGCAAAGGAAATTTTATTTTTTTCCTAGAAAAATTGCACATGTCTACTAAATTTTTTTAATTGTGCTTTTAATTTATTAATTGTTTTTATAG
The DNA here is from genome assembly GCA_905404095.1 of Glaucopsyche alexis. Taxonomy (NCBI): domain Eukaryota; kingdom Metazoa; phylum Arthropoda; class Insecta; order Lepidoptera; family Lycaenidae; genus Glaucopsyche; species Glaucopsyche alexis. The sequence goes on from FR990060.1 coordinate 4,555,960, forward strand.
TTTTTGTATATAAAACCTAACCAACTCGTAAGTTCAACTGCAAAATTTAAAATGTCTAGCATTAAGGGTTTGGCCTGTGCTTTGTGGCCTGTGATACATCAGTCAATCAGCTTTGCCTTTTATATAATAAAAATAAAATATAGATTGACATTTGTCTCGACACACATGTGTTCGATTTTCAACTCTATTGTATTGTACTGAGCATTGAAAATAGAACTTGCGCTTGCAAGTTCTATTTTCAATGCTCAGAATTTTCTACGGCCTTCCGGATACCGGATCATATAGTACCGGGCCCCATGACGGTGCTGTTGCATATGTTCCGGTTGCCGGGTCAATAATTGTATGACCATATACGTGTGAAAGCTATTGTACATGATCATACACTTCGCGACCGACTACCCGGCTCCGGCTACCCGGCAACCGGGATATTATGTGCAAACATTGTATGTTTTTTTTTTTTTTTTCATATTTCATGTTACAGCTACTGGCGAGCCAGCCCTCTGCCTGGCTGTGGTGGTGACTCACGCCCTGCGCGAGGCGATACGCGCGGCTCGGCTGGACGCGGGTAATGAGGACCAGTGGGTTCAATTGGGTGAGTCTCACTCATTCTATCATAAGAATTTTGAGACTCAGATGGCAATGATAACTGATTTGTACTGTAATCCTATTACTATTATAAATGTGAAAGTTTGTGAGGATGGATGGATGGATGGATATTTGTTACTAAAAAGGGCTGAATAGATTTTGATGAAGTACGGAAGTTTAGGCTCTGGATTAAAACAGGCTACTTTTTAGTTTGTATGCTGAAAAATTCCCGTGGGATGCCTTATTTACGTGAGCGAAACCGCGAGCAAGAGCTAGTTCAGCCATAACACCAGATTGTAATCAGCTGGGAACTAAGCGTAGGTAACTAGGTACCTATAGAAAACTTTTTGTAAATAATCGTAGTATGGAGTCCTTTTTTTTTAAGTATCCGTACTCAAAATCTAATAACCTAACCAAGAGCATGTCAGGACATGTCTAAGGAGGGTTCCGTAACTATAAACGTGTAATATGCTTTTTTTTAATTACTCCAAAAGTTACTGTCCGATTTGGTTCACAATAATTTTCTTAAAGAGTTTTTAGCATGATCTATCAGCATGGAAATTTTCAAGTTTCTATCTCCTATAGTTTAAAAATGCTAGGGGGGGGGACCAACTTACAAACTACTTTGGAGGCCGATTACTCGAAAATGGTCAACTTTATAAAAAAGTAACGTATGAAACCTTGCCTTTATTTTAAAAGACCTATTCTACGATACCCCACACGATGGGGTAGAGTGAAAAAAGATTTTTCATCCCCACTTCACATGTATGGAGAGCCACCCCTAAAATATAAAATTATTATTTTTTATGATCCCAAAACCGTGATCTATACACAATCTATAACTGCACCAAATTTCATCAATTTATATTCATAATTACAGGAGCTAGAGGCGCGGACAGACAGACAGACAGACAGACAGACGGACAGAGCGAAACTATAAGGGTTCCTTAAGTATTACGGAACCCTAAAAACGGGACCATATTACTGAGACTTCGCTATCATCCGCCTGTCCGTCCGTCTGTCACCAGGCTGTGATAGCTAGACAGTTGAAATTTTCACAGATGATGTATTTCTGTTGCCGCTATAAAATCAACTACTAATTTGATATTTTTTTGCTGCACTTGGCCGTTTTTATAACTTTTAATGCTCAATTATTAATTTCTGTTCTTAGACATAAGACACACAAATACCCGAAGCTTTTATATAATCTATATCTTACAAATAAATCTCCTAAAAATTGTATTATTGATTGATACTTTCCAAGTTACGCTTTCATTTTATTTCTCACAGATGAATGGCGATCCCACTGGAACTCACAAAACAGATCGTAACGTGAAAATTACAATTTTATTACACCCTAATATTGCTTGTTCCAGAAATTCCGTGTACATGCGAGAACATATTCTTGGCGGTCGAACATAAAACGGAACATTACAAGCTCAAGTGATATGCAGTAGAACAAATTATGTGCTAAACGCGTTGTTTTTTGTCCTTTGTGTTTTTAATAAATCTATATAAATTGGTGGGGAGATATCTTAAAACTAGGAGAAAGACATAGGATACTTTTTATCCCGTTCCCGAGGGATTCAAAACTCGAGAACGGCTGGACCGATTTGGCTAATTGTGGCCTTGAAGTAATTGTGGATGTTCAGGGAAGGTTTAAATAGTGAGAAATATTGGAAAAGGTGTAGGAGTTTAAGACCGAACAACGTGTGTCGGGACAGCTAGTAATTGTTATAAAAACAAAAAAGTTGTTATTAAATAAAACAAGTAGGTACATACACTGAGTATTCGTTCATGACATGACTTTGGCGCTAATAGTCCTTCTTAGTGTGCAAAGGTAAAACAAGCACCCTATTACCACACTATTACTAAGACTCCGATGTTCGTTCGTCTGTCTGTCCGTCTGTCACCAGGTTGTATCTATAAACCTTAATAAAAGCAGTTCAGTTTTACAGATTATGTAATATGCTGCCTCTATAACTACTAATACTTAAAATAGAATAAAATAAATAGTTATATACTTTTAATTCCAATACAACAAACGTGATTTATTTGCCGTTTTGTACGGAACCCTTCGTGTGCGAGTCCGACTCGCCCTTGGCCAGTTTTTGCTCGAAATCATTTCAAGTCTCATTTGTTTTATCTTGTTATGTCAAGATTTTATCAATTTTATAACCGTTTTATATAACCTATCTATCTATAACTATTTGTTAGAATCGTCAAATTTGTATCGCGAAAAACCTGCAAATGATTGAATGACGACGTTTTTAACAAATAGTTATAGATAGATAGGTTATTAAAACGGGCCGTTAGTAATCTATGATATCGTCAGCATCGTATCGAGTTTGGTCGAACCTAAGCTTTTTGTTTACAAGATTAAATTATATTTCTACAGAGTATAAATACGAGTTAAATCTTACGACGCATTATGCTACGATAATACCTGTGATAATACTTTTGATGATCATTGAGACACACAGACGGAGACGAACAGACAGATTGCCTGATGGTAGTTTATTGTTATCTGTTGTATCTGGAAGTTACAAGTCGTCTATTTTTCTATTAAATGTGAAACAAGAAGTGTTAATTTATAAATGCTTGGGGCCTGTTTCACACAGATTATTGTTTCAGATAGCTTATATTTGTATGTTTTATCTCTGTCACTCGATATAAAGCCGTGACAAAGCTTCCGAATAAGCTATCCAACACAGAAGAAGATTGCGAGACAGGCCCTAAATCTAAACTTTAATTATACATAAAAAAATAAAGAATTAAAAAAAATAAAAAAACCCGACTGCAATAAAAGATAGATAGATACCTACGCAACTCACTTAAAAGACTGAAACAAGATTGAGAAAGACTACACTATGAGCTGAAAGCCTAAGTCTAGCCTAAGTTGCAGTCGGGTCTTTTTATTTTTTTAATTCTTTATTTTATTTTAGATTTTTTAGTTTAACCAACACACGTTTATTCGATTTAAATCAAAAATACGATGATACGATCATTAACATATAGGTTTTTAGATAGTAGACTGTCTAAAAACCTATATGTGAGAATGGTTGTTACGCAACTTTAAATCGATATAGATCCTAAACGGTCAGTTGAATCGAAAAATGTTGAGAGAAAACTAAAAATTATTTTTAAATACCTATTCAAGGATACCCTACTTGACATAGTTTGTTGACTTGATTTTTTTTTTCATTTTCACAATATGGCGTCCAGTAGTCGCCATTTTGATTATTCACTAACGTCATGCCTTTAGTGACACTTGCTGGACAAAGAGGAATCGATTGACATGCGAATCATAAAAATCGGTCCAGGCGTTTGGTCTGTATAGTGCTTCAAAGGAACATACAAACATACATACATACATATGTATGTATGTACATAGGCTGATAAACACATTACCACTCCTTTGCGTCGCGCAGTCGGGTAAAAAGGGCTAGCCTTTTTATGCGCTATTATAAAGTTAAATGACCCTAATTTCCTACATCTGTTCCCTTTTGTAGCCCTCAGTAAAAATCTGCCATGTTTTTATGTTAATTGTGTTAGATTAATTAAAGGTAATATACCTTGTAGGCTGTAGGTATAATGTGTAGGTAGGTAAACATGCTTTTTTACTTACTACTACTATTTTACTACAAATTCTAACGACCCTAATTAACGTTAGAATATCACTTTTCTAAGACTCGAGGCTGATCAGAGAAGTTACCGAAAAGAAAAGGTAGTAAGAAAAGTAAATTTTATTCTTAGATTTCTTAGGGTCTGTTCCACTACCCACAATATTCTAATAAGTGTCGGATAGCTTATTCAGAAGTTATGTAGCTGCTTACCTTATAACGGGCGATAGAGACATAAACATGCAAAGTATTTAATTTGATACAAACTTTGTAAGCCGTGTCCTGACTCCTGAGTTCCTGACGCGCTCTTGGTTAGGTTAGGATATTTCAAAGTTCAGTTGAAAGTTAATATTCTCTCTATTTATAATCCAAATCAATTTTATCGTAATTCTGTACACGTCAAAGATCTTGAACTGAGTAAATAAGATACGTGTTTATACACGAGTGACTTTCCATTCGATATATTCCAAAATTTATAACTAATAGGTGGAAAATGTTGATTTAGGTGACTTACACGAAGTTAAGGAGTAGATCGATGAACAAGCTCTGTAGCTTGTTCGTTGTATCTCGAACCAGAGGGCTTACGGCCCGTTTCAAGAATCTATCTATAACTATTTGTTAGAAACGTCAAATTTGTATCGCGATAAACCGGCAAACTATTGAACGACAACTCAAAAAAAACTCAAAAAAACTCAAAAACTTAAAATTTTTATTTCCATGTAGGTTATAATATAACGCTTATAGAATTGTCCTACATGATGCCTACCACCGGTTCGGAAACTAGCCCGGTGAGAAGAACCGGCGTAAGAAACTCGCACAGGGCCACCTTTTAGCAAAAAGATGGGAAAATTGTTCTTTTCAAAAAATATTTTTACAATGTTGTAACTTAATCTATATAACATTAGTCATAAGTACATAAAACATACTTAAGTACATAAAAGCAGCCTCGCATGGGGCCATCCTATTCCCAAGGTGTGCAATCGTTAATGAAATCACTGACTTTATAATAACCTTTAGCACACAAACGTTCTTTAACTACTTTTTTAAATTTATTAATAGACGGACTTTGAACGTTTTCTGGGATTCTATTGTATAGTTTTAACGTTTTTAACGAATAGTTACAGATAGATACGTTATTAAAACGGGCCGTTAGCCAACATGCCAATCGTTAATCCTCCTTTTTCGTAACTCCGACTGACCCGCAAGAGATTTTGGATATTTTGAGGAACCTTCAAACAAATAGCTCGCCAGGACTTGATGACATAGACAACAAGATTCTTAAAATGCTTGCTCAATATATCGCGGAACCTCTTTCCATTATTTTTAATTTAAGTATAGAATCAGGAAATTTTCCTAAAATATGGAAACAAGCGGCTGTGGTACCTATACATAAAGGTGGCTCAAAAGACGATCACTGTAACTATCGTCCTATTTCTCTTCTTCCCAACGTCTCCAAAGTGCTTGAGCGAATAATATACAAGAGATTCGTTTCCTTTCTGGAACTAAACAATGTTATCTTTGATAATCAATTCGGTTTCAGGCAGGGCAAATCTACCGAAGATGCTGCCACTCTTCTTACTAATTCCATCGCTTCATATCTCGACAAAGGCCACAAATGTATTGGTATATTTCTCGACCTGGCCAAGGCGTTTGACTCAATTTCCATTCCAATTCTTTTAAAAAAGCTAGAAGCGTACGGTGTTAGAGGTACTCAGTTAAAATGGTTTAAAAGCTATTTATCTGAAAGATCTCAATGCGTCAGAATATCTGGTTTAAAAAGTAAAATGAGCCCTGTAACTTATGGTATACCCCAAGGCAGCATACTCGGCCCTTTGCTCTTCCTCGTCTATATCAATGACATAGTAGATTTAAATCTCAAAAACACAGAAGTCCTCTGTTACGCAGATGATACAGCCCTTGTCTTTCACGACTTAACCTGGGAGAAAGTCTGTCAGAGAGCCGAGGACGGTATGAAAATTGTATCGAACTGGTTGAACTATAATCTCCTCTCCTTAAATACCTCCAAAACGAAATTTCTATGCTTTCATAAAACTGCTGCTTCGGCTCCTTGTTCTTCGTCCATTAACAAAATAAAAGTCCACTCTCCACACTGCTTTAATCAAGGTAAGAACATCTCCTGTAACTGTAACTTTATCCAACGCACAGAATCCATCCGTTACCTTGGAGTCATTTTGGATGACAAAATGACATTTAGGCCACACATAGCAGAAACGTCCAAGCGAGTGAGGAAGCTTATGAGTGTCATGCGTAACATACGTCACGCAGTTGATGGTCCGACTCTGAAATCGATCTACTATGCCTTATGTCAATCACTTATTAATTATTGCATCTTAGCTTGGGGAGGCTGTTCCTCAACAATACTCATTGCATTGGAGAGAGCTCAAAGAGGGGTCCTGAAGGTCGCTTTGGAGAAACCTTTAAAATACTCCACTTATAGTCTCTACGAGGAGGCCAAGGTCCTAAGCGTGAGGAAACTTTACTATGTTAGAGTCGTAGAAAGAGTACACAAAACTGTAACAGCATCTAAACAGACATATGAGCAAATGTTGACAAAACGTGTGTTCGCGGTTCCTTGTGCTACCGTAGGTACCTCCTTTGCTTACAGGTTCGGAATATTTCTGTTCCCGTACATCTACAACAAACTGGTAAACGTATTCAAATTAAAATCGCACTCCGTACGTAATGTAAAAAAAGTAATAACAAATGAATTACTAGCTTGGTCGTACGATGAAGCAGAAAACCTGTTAAAAGTGCACAGGTGATACACTAGCACACTCTCTCATCCAAACTTACCTGCCCATCACCATCCACAGACCCACACACACACACACACTTTCACACACAGGCCACACACACACACACACTTTAGCATACTTACTAATACCTACACAATATCTTCAATGTTTTTTTTTTTCCTTATTATTACTATTTTTTCTTTGTTTTGTTTTGTCATTAGAATTTAACTTTAATGCCTGTGTTAACTGCACTCATAAATTTGTATTCGTCCAAACTTCCCCCATAGTACAGGCAGCACCTAGTATGGGGGACGGTTATGTTTCAAATGTTTTTGTTATATTGGTAATAAACGAATTTGTATTTGTATTTGTATTTGTTAATTATTACAATGTCGATCTTTGAAACTGAAAATACATAATACTGACATAACGTTCGCTAGGTGATAGTCGCGCGATACGTATATATCGCTAACGGCCCGTTTCAGTAACGTGTCTATCTATAACCATTGGTTAGAAACGTCAAATTTGTATCGCGATAAACCGGAAAATTATTGAATGGCGATGTTTTTAACAAATACCTAGTTATAGATAAATAAGTTATTGAAACTGGCCGTAAGTGACTAGACGATAGAGCGCAATACCATTTACCATTTTTTGTTTCTGACTCGTCATCGTATTTAGCATTGGTATCTTAGTAAAAGGGCCAAAGGACTTAGCCAACATGCCATCGTTAATTACAATGACGATCTTCGAAATTGAAAATATATGGGTTTGACTTAACGTTCGCTAAGTGAAAAAGCGCGCGATACGTAAATACCATTCATTTTGATTACGATCTTCGTAATTGTAAAAAATTTACTATGGCCCAGGCCCCAACCCGGCCATTTTGGAGCACCTCTGTCGATCATTCCCTTTAAACTGTATTAGGGTTCAATGTTCGTTTTAAGAGGTAAGGCTCGATGCGCATCAATTACCTTTACTTTTCAGCTTTCAACATTTTATTGAGAACTTAACGGTCCGTTTCAATAACCTATCTACCGATAACTATATTTTGTTAAAAACGTCAAATTTGTATCGCAAAAAACCGGCAAATGATTGAATGACGACGTTTTTAACAAATAGTTATTGATAGATAGGTTATTAAACCCGGCCGTTATAGTATTCAAAATAACAGAGCAATTAGTAGGTATGTTAGAGAACGTACGCATATGCTACGTGGCCACTTTTTATCCATTTACGTGACACAAATGAAAAACCTGAATCCCCTTCCCCTACCCACTGACCAAGCGTTACTACGGACGGGTCTTCAAAGTACTCTTTGAAGACCCCTCCGCCCCTAAACAAGTATAATGAAAATCACGGCGTCCAGTGTTGCACCTGACATCTCATCATGGTAATAAAAGAATTAAAAATAAATAAAAGTTAAATGTATGTTTGTAATAAAAAAACAGCTTTTCACTTACCATTAAGTAAGTGAAAAGCTGTTATTTTAGCTAGTGAAACAACTAATAATAAAAATCGATTGCAAAATATATTTAAAATACTTTATTTCACACAGAAGTCACATTTTTATTAAATTTTTGATAAAAAGTGACATAAGTTACAAATGTCACTTTTTGTCGAAAATTCAATAAAATGTGACTTCTGTCTGAAATGAAGTATTTTAAATATATTTTGCGGGAATTGTATTGCAAAATAAATAGATGTGCATATAAATTTATGTAGTAATAGTATGAAATTACCTAATTAATGTCGATTGTTTTTTTGTACGGGGACCGAACCACCTTAACACTTTTCCTAAGGGTAACGTTTAAAAATATAGGGTTGCGTTGCTGTTAGTTCTAACTTCTTTGCAAACGAAGTTGTGGGCACCAACTACTAGCTAGTATTAGTATAATAATGTACAACCGACTTTCAGTTGCATATTTCCGCCCCAAGTCCAATATTTATTAATCAAGTAAACTAACGAGATATATAAAAATATTTTTAAAGTTCTACTGGTATTCACCGCTTGAACTCAAAAATTGTTCTGCATTTATAAAAATAGTAATTTTTCAATAGAGTCCATATTAGATTAAACTGTAGGCGTGTACTATCGGAAACTTCAAACTTTATTGGAAAACAATAGGAATGAAATATTCAGGTCTACGCCCAATCCGTGTCATTTTACACTTAGCTTTAATAAAAAAGTCATGATAGGGTTTGGCTTACGTGGTTTTTAAAACAAGAACTTACGTACGTACTTATTTACTGATTTATAATATGAATACATTTACAACCAACCAACCAACTGGTTTAAAACTAACCAATATCACTCCCTATTGGTCTACTCTATGTATATGTCAAATTTCATCAAAATCGGTCCAGTAAATACGGAGCATATTCAATACTAGATGTTGCTCGCGACTTCGTGCGCGCAAAAGTTAATTTCGCAGAAACTGTACATTTTTCCGCGATAAAAAGTAGCCTATGTCCTTTTGAAATTTGGCACATTTAGAGTAGGCCGCGCTACTCTAAATCTGTGCCAAATTACATCAAAATCAGTCCAGTAGTTTCGGAGCCTATTCAAAGCAAACAAACAAACTTTTCCTGTTTATTATATTAGTATAGATAAGTATAGGACGTATAAGGACGTGTAAGGATATTTAAGGACTCTGTGGCTCAGTTGGTTGAGCTTGTTGGTGCTCAAGCCAGGAGTCGCAGGTTCAAATCCCGCCGAAGGAACAAAAAAAGTTTTTCTGTGTTCCTGGGTCATGGATGTGTATTAAATATTATGTATATATAATAATAAAAATCTTAAATATGTGTATAGTATAAAAGTATTAAATATATTTCCGTTGTCTGGTACCCGTAACACAAGTTCTTCGAGAACTTACCACGGGATCAGATAAACGTGGTGTGAAACGTCCATAGATATTATTATTATTATTATTAGAGTATAGACAAACAAACGAACAATCAAATATTTCCCCTTCTACAGTAATGTTATAAAGAGGAAAGATTTGTTTGTATCTTCTTTAGTATAGTCAACAAGTCCAATTTTGAACCGTTATCGAGATCTAACTCTTACGTTTATTTCCTTCCCCATTTAAGGGTTTGTCTGGCCTAACAAATATAAAATACTTTTAAATACTTAATTATTATTATAATAAAATGTTGCTTATTAAAAAAAGTAGCAACCCTATTTTCATAGTTCAGGTTAGTCCAATATTAGCCTTTATTTCACTAGTAATAAGTTTTATACAGGAAATCGTTTTCGTAGCAATGTTAGAGTGACGTAGGGAAAACCACGGTCAGGGGTGTAATGGGCATGCCGGTACAGTCGCATACACAAAGAGTAAATTTATTCCTATTTGGTATGTTTGTTTAACGGATTGTTATTTTTTTTGACCCCTAACAAGATGTGCGTCGCCGAGTCGAAGGACCGCAGCGTGAAGATGTTTTTCAGTCTTATCTTAATCTTTTTAATCTAGGTACATATAAATACATATATATTAAAACTGATACTGATATATTATAACTGATATAGTATATTCTCTACTAGCTATACCTACGTAGCTAAATAAAGAACTTCTTCACACCGCGGTCCCACGACATACACAGCACGGTGAAACTTGACATTCGAACTCTTACAATGGAACGTGTTTCTTTTTAATTCAAAAATTGTAATATAGTTTAATTTTGATATTAATAAAAAAATTGCGTACCATTTCATTTCGATAGCAATGGATACCTCATACCTTCTTATACATAGCTGTATGTACCAATACATTGTAATCTATATACTTATATAAAAATGTTATGTTGGTTTGTGTACCTACGCTTCAAAAACTCATAAAGTTCTGCACCGATCGAGCTGAAATTTTAGCATGATATATTATTCCGCATCAAGGATTGTTTTTATCTATTTTTTGCATCAGTCACATATCCGCGACCGCGAAAAACTGTGGGCAACAGCTAGTTCTATTATAAAATTGTCAACTTTGGTATAGTAGTAGTTTTAGCTCTTGATTAATACATACGCTTGTTATTCCGAAAGAGGTACAATATACCCGTGGAATACTGTTGAGCGGGTGCCACGGGCAAAAGCTAGAACTAAATAAATACATATTGATTTATTTTAAAAAACTACTTTTTCCCTCGACTGTACCTTGCACCCCTCCCACAGAAACCGCTGCAGCTTGAGGTAATTTAGCAGCTGTCTTTGTACACCCATCCGCGACAACAAACCTTATTAGCACGTCTAGTGTCCACCTAGGTGAGTTGAGTAAATACATCTAGATTTAAAAGATTTTTACAAGTTTTCTTGATTTTCGACGATCAAAGTTCTTTTTACTACTGAATATAAGTTAAGGAAAGATAAATTCCATGTATTATGTTCGCGATTCAATTTCTATTGTCTAGCAATATCCCGCTAAAAATACTTACAATCTGTAAGTAAATTTGAGAGTGCTGGCATAAGCAGACATAAAGCACCTCCCTCCCTTAACACTCAAGCAATAATGTCAACAAGATCGGATCTTGCTGACATTGTTGCTTGCAATGGTGGTGTTTGCACAATCTGGTTTGTGAGTGTAGCAGTATGGGAGGAGGGAGGTACCTTACACATGCTTATTGGCACACACATTTGCTTGCAGGTTGTGGGTATTTTTTCGCGTGATATATTGCTAGATATAACAAACTGGTCACATTCGTCTGTTTGTAATTGGCAATTATTTTATCGAAATAATAATATTATTATGTTATAATCTATTTTAATTGTTTTTGTTATCGCAGTCAGCGGCGTAGGTAGGCGTGGGCAAGCGGACTTTGTGTTCTTAGAAGTTGCCCCCGAAAATTACTGGCCTAGATTAATATTAATTTCAATACTGAACATAAACTCACTGCAGAATAGCTACAAAATTATCATCTAAAATCGAAATAAACAATTAGTAATATCTAACCGCAAAAAATATGACATGAGATTTTAAGAAAGTTATGATACCTTCAGCCTATGTATCTACCTGCTACCTAGTACTTAGATACCTAAGTAATACCTCTACCCGCGACTTCGATCACGTAGAACGAAAATAGTCGTAGAATTATGTGCATAGCCATAAAATAACTCCCCACACCGATCTTGGTGACGGTGACTGGTTTCATTGAAACCAGGCCAGTTAAACAGGAGTAATTTAATAGTGCCCAAGTGTGTGCGCAGTACACAAGAGCACTCTCTCTTCCTGTACTCTCGTGATCCAGTGGGACGGATAACCGACACGACTGACGAAAGATCAGGTCCGACTTTTTACATGACCATCCGACGCATGGATCACCTTTCCTGTCAGACAATCAGGTGATCAGCCTGCATTGTCCTAACCAAACTTGGAAACAACATTTTTTGTTGTTCCAATGTGGGAATCAAACCCACGACCTTCGAGTCGAGAGCCAATGCTCTAACCACTAAACTACGGAGGCTGCCATATACAATATACATATAATAACAAAATGTATGGGATATGTCATAACATAAGGCATCGCAAGCGACATGTTACTTAGCGGTGACATGTCAAAACTCATTTTTTGATTTCGAACTTCGCCGTCCAGATTACCGAATGCATCTTGACTAAATACCAAGGATTAGCCTTCCTTAGACTGGAGCTATGTTATCCGGAATCCGGAAGCCTGGAGAAAATTCAGAGCACTAATACAATAGAGCTAAAAATCGATCACACAAGTGTCGAGTCAAATATCAATATTATAATATATGACAGCTCGACACGAGACACTTCGATTTTCAACTCTATTGTATATAAGCAGAGTTCTATTTTCAGTGCTATGAATTTCCTGGGCCCGCCAGATTCCGTTTCATAATGTAGTTCACTCCCAGCTAGGGTTACCATCTAGGTATTACAAAAGTCCTGACAAAAAGCCGGACATTTCAATAAAAGTCCGGACTTTTGATTTTTTGTCGTACTTAGTTAAAAGAACAAAAAATTTGTAAACAAAAATAACTTCTATGGATATCTTTTTTATTTGACCTTTAAAGTTGATTTATTAAAGATTTTAACATTTTGTTGTTCGATAAATGATAATATCATGATGATTAAAGACTCACTCGATATAACTTTACTAGTTTTATTTCTCATATTTCATCAAGTAATTAAAAATCCGGACAAATGAGAAGGCCGGACGAAGTCCGGACAAGAGTCTAAAAGTCCGGACATGTCCGGATTAATCCGGACGTATGGTAACCCTACTCCCAGCCTAAATATAACGAACATATTACGCACTTCCAGCAACCCAACAAACTCTTGCGCTTTATAAAATTAAGTATCATTAGTATTATCTCAATTCAAATATCGTACTTCTAATTTCAATTAATTAATACATTAAACGATAATAAACCTAACCAAGAGCATGTCAATTGTCAAGACAAGGCCCAAGAAGGGTTCCGTAACTATCAACGCACTATAGGTTTTTCAAACCAAAAGTAATTGTTCGAATACTCTCAAAACTATTTTCCTACGGAGTATTTAGCATGAAAAGTGTCTACCTCTAATGGCCATGATGGGAGGGACGAACATGTAAACGTCGGAGGTCGATTACTGGAAAATTGGATATGAAACTTTATCTTTATTTGAAAAGACCTACTAAATGATGTACCACACGATGGGCTAGAATAAAAAAAATGTTTCGTCCTACTAGCTACCCCTAAACTATACAGTTATAATTATTTTATGATTCCTAAAATAAAGCTAAGTAATCTTTAACTTTACAAAATTTCATCTATTTATATTTACCGAAATTAAGATGGACGGACGGCCAGAGCAAAACTATAATTAAGGGTTCCTTCTTAGTTACTAAGGAACCCAAAAAATAGCTAATGAGTAGCAATTAGCTTCATTTCGCTTTTAATTTTCCACTAAGTACTTACTTGTAAGTGGCCAGCCAGTATTTAGAAAATTTCCTGCATTATTAGTATTGATATTCATGCTTTCTTATCATAGATTAAAAAACATAAAAAGTACTTATTGTAAGAGGATTAGGATATTAATGAGAATTGAGAAAACACTGTAGATGAGTACAGCAATTAGTATTAAGTAGTTGTTATTAAATAGAAGTGCTCTTGTAATGTTACTGCACCTGCGAACTTAACAAAGAAGAAATTCTCTTTAATTATAAAATGTATTACATAATACATTATATTTTTTATAATCGGTAATTCAGTATCGGTACCGGTAATCGATAAATAATGAATTATAATATTAGTAGGATTACCTATAATATATCTATTAATTCTGTTAAGATACACTTGATGCATAATATTTAATATAATATTTTAAAACGGCCAATTAGCCCTCCACACTAACCCACCACTACAACTCCTGTGTAACTAGGATCGACAGCGGTAACCAACCACAAAAAACCCTTTGATATGATCTTAGGGGTGAGGGACATGCTGAATCTGTCTTGGGGCCCGCAACGTTCCATATTTATTGTTTAATATCTATATGTAAAGCAATGTTAGTGTCTGAACTACCAACTACCAATACGTGCGACAAAGTCCAGAAGGTGTTAAAACGCGACAGAGTCCATAGTTTCCCTTTCGCGCTTATCGCGGCTGTAATGAAGTTAGCCATAATATAAGGTGAGAGGCTACATTAAGTACTTATTAGGCTAGCAATATCACAATCGTTCACTTAATTATCATCATCGACTCATAGCATATTCGCTATTAAATTTTTTAGATTTAAGCATAGCCAATGCAGTGGCTAACCCGACTCCTGCTTCTTTTGAGCAGAGTATTACTAGTAATACAACACTTTTGGATAGTTTGGAATATGTTCCAAATAATTTAAATTAGTATCTAAGACAACAGAGGAAGTCTCTAGCTCTAGTTTTATAAGTAGTTTAAATATAGAAAATAATTTCCCAGAATTGCCTACAAAAAATGTCATAAATAAAAAAAAATGTTATATTAACCTGGTGCACCAAAATTTGCAAGGATTGGTAGGTAAAGAGTTAGAAATTGAATTGTTTTTAGAACATTACAATGTAGACATTTTATGTATTTCAGAACATTGGTTCAAGAAATGTGAACTTACACTAAACTTTTGTAGTCACCAGGTTGCAAGTTCGTTCAGTCGAGAAAAAGCTATTAGAGGCGGTTCATTAATATTAATAAATAAGAATTTTAAATTTAAAGAAAGAAAAGATATTGTCAGCCTCTCGACTGAGCGTTCTACTGAAATTGCCTGCATAGAGACGGAGCATTTTATTATTGTGAATGTATACAGGCCTCCATCTGGGTTATATGAATCTTTTGAAAAAACTATGGAAACATTATTAAACAAAGTATGTATATCTAACAAACAAATAATGTTATGTGGTGATTTTAACATCAATTTGTTACATAATAATAATCCAACCACAGTTAGATTCACATCCTTATTGAAATCATATAACCTGATTAACTTGTTTATTGAACCTACAAGAATTTGTGGTAGCTCAGATACTTGTATTGATAACATTTTCAGTAACTTGACACCAAATAAAAAGGAAACAATAAATGTATTGAGTTCTGATCACTGTGGACAGTTGGTTACACTGAATGCTGTGTGTTTAAAAAATAATTTATCTACTAATAAGAATGTGTTTATTCCAGTCAATAAAAAACGTATTGAGAAGTTTAGAAACAATATATTATCTAATCTGCAGAGCTTTGAGGAGAAACACGGTTTTATATTTCGATTTTACACAGTTATTTAATTTAATTAAAAGTCAATATACTTCTGTTTTTACTTCTAAACCGGTTAGGCCTCAAAGAACTAGTAGATTTAATGAATGGGCAACTGCGGGAATTCATATTAGTAGAAAAAGGTTATATGAACTGTACTCCGAAAAATCTTACAATAACAGTGAAAATTTTGCTCTTCATATAAAAAAATATTCAAAGATATTTAGAAAAGTTTCAATTGCGGCAAAAGCAATACACATAAGAGATCAAATAAAGAATTCTAAAAATAAAATAAAAACTACTTGGAAAATAATTAATAGTGAAACTGGAAGAGTCGCCTGTCGTAACTCAGATTTGAAACTTTGTGTAGACAATAAAATAATTAAATCAGACGATGAAGTGGCGTCAGTATTTGAGAAATTCTTTGCAGACATTCCAGTTTCTACTACAAAAAATCTAAAGTCTTCACCCGCAGCTGCTGAATCATTACTTAAATATAATGTAAAAAAATGTGAGGTCAACTTTCATTTTAGACAAATTGAGTCACGTGATATTATTAACACATTTAACTCATTAAATGTAAAAAATACTGCGGACATGTGGGGTATGTCCGTAAGAATTATTAAATCGATAGTTGACATCATTGCACCTCATCTAGCGTTTATCTTTAATAATTGTATAGAGATTGGTGAGTTTCCTGACTTAATGAAGCATAGCAAAGTATTACCTCTTTTTAAAGCTGGAAGCAAATCTGATCCAGCTAATTATAGACCTATTTCAATACTACCGACCTTTAGTAAAATATTTGAAAAAAATATTTTACAACAACTATTGGCTCATTTCAATATTAATAAATTGTTACACAACAAGCAGTTCGGTTTTACTAAAGGTCGATCTACGACTGATGCAGTCATTAGCCTTATTAGTAGTATATATGAAGCCTGGGAGGGATCGCAGGATGCACAAGGTATATTTTGCGATCTTTCTAAGGCTTTTGATTGTGTAGAGCATGCAACGTTGATCAGGAAACTAGACCACTATGGCGTAAGGGGCACATCACTTACAATGTTAACATCTTATTTAAGTAACAGGACACAAAGGGTTGAAGTGAATGGCAAGATGTCATCGGGAGCCAAAATAGATTTAGGAGTGCCCGAAGGGTCCATTTTAGGTCCTTTCCTCTTCCTGATCTACATAAACGATTTGCCTTATCTTGTTAAAGATATACTAGAGATAGTGTTATTTGCTGACGATACTTCACTTATTTTTAAAGTGAAGCGACAGCAGTCGGACTATGACAGGGTAAATAATGCTCTCTCTGAAATAGTAAATTGGTTTGGTAGTAATAATCTCCTTCTCAATGCATCTAAGACAAAATGTTTAAAGTTTAGTTTACCAAATGTGAGACATGCACAAACCAACGTACTATTGAATGATGTTAAACTTGACCCAGTGGACTCAACTGTATTTCTAGGTATAACATTAGATTCTAAATTACAGTGGGGTCCACATATTGCTAACCTGGCGAATAGTCTCAGTTCTGCAGCATTTGCATTCAGAAAAATTCGACAAATTTCTGACGAAGCATCGGCACGGTTAGTTTATTTTAGTTATTTCCATAGCAGAATGGCCTATGGTATCCTTTTATGGGGCAATGCCGCCGACATTAATTCTATCTTTGTGCTGCAGAAGCGAGCTATTAGAGCTATTTATAAGATGTCCCCATACGCCTCCCTAAGAGAAAAATTTAAAGAAATAGGGATACTGACTGTATACTCACAATACATTTTTGATAATGTTATGTATGTAAAAAAATATAGTAATGAATTTGATAAAAAATGTGACCAACATAACATCAATACTAGGAATAACTTACTCTTATTATAGTAAGAATCGTACGCACCAGATATGTTACTTTTCTGTATTTTCTCCTGTATCAGGTCTACTGGAAGAAATTCCAATTTTGGAATAAGTAGTACCTTTGTACTAAAATGTTTCCTAGTTTTAAGATTTCTTTGTATATTATTGTGTGTACATAAATTATTAAATAAATAAATAATAAATAAATAAAATAAGCACAAGCTGGCTGTGCCAGTGACTATACTCAGTAAAATAAACAATTCTTTTAAAGGTCAGTGTATACGTTTCTATAATAAACTCCCAGAAAATGTGAAAAATTTGTCAATAAATAAATTTAAAAAAGTAGTTAAAAGACATTTGTGTGCCAAAGGTTATTATAAAGTTAAAGATTTCATTGAGGACAGCACACCCTGGGAATAAGATGACCCTATGAGGCAATTTCAGTTTTAACTAGTTATACAATGTACTTTTGTACTGTAATGTATTGTAATTTAATTATTTTTTTTGTTTACATGTTTTTTGTAATTGTATTGTATACATGTATTTAAAAAAAAAGAACAACTTTGGCTATCCTTTTTACTAAAAGGTGGCACCCGCGCGAGTTTCTTACGCCGGTTCTTCTCGCCGGGTTAGGGTTCCGAACCGGTGGTAATTGTAATTCTTCTATTTTTTTTTATTATTTTTTTTTTTTTTGTTTGACGTTCGGAAAACAAAACCTTGTTTTTTTTATTCTGAATAAAAAGATTTTTATTTTTTTTTATTTTTTATTTTTAATAGTTACCACGTCAGCATTTGATTAGTTGGTAATTGCATCGGTAATTGATTGGGTTAATCGTGAACTTGAGGCATTTGCGGTGCATTGCGTGGGATCTGCCAGCTGCCTGCTCGTCGACGTGATCGATTTAAAACATTTATAGCGATGGACGATTAAATACAAACAGGGTCGCCGGTGTCCCGAGGGCACGTCATTAACATAATAATCTAGGGTTCATTGCGATTATTGATTTGCAGGTATATAATGTTTTAGACAGTCTAGAATCTAGATTATTGTTTTTGTAAATTCTTCCTATGGAAATTATCATAGGGCTTAGGCAGGAGGCAAATGGAGGACAATATTTTCCATAGGAGTAAGTGTAAAAAGTAAACAAATGAGCCAAGGCACTGCCAGATGATAAGCAGCAGCTTGTCCGTCGCCGGAAACTCACAGCACCATCACGCGTAGCATGACCAACATAGAAATACGCTTTGTCTAAACAAGAATAGACATACTTGATAATATGAACAAAATGACAGCTTTCCTTTGTTTGTCATTTTGTTTTGTCTATCTTCCGTAGAAAGACACCATTTCTACTGTGGAGCTAAGTGCTGGTACTGAATTGTAAGAAATATGTAGCCAGCAATAATTCAAAACTAAAGGTACAGTTACACATGCTAGTTAGTAGCATGCTTTTTAGTATGCTCATTAGCATGCTTGTTTCGAGCATGCTCTGCACTTGTCTACATTTGCTAGATATAAGCATGCTAGTGAGCAAATTGTGCACGCGCACCTGCTGCTAACGACTGATCGATACTACCATGCTCAATAAGCAAACCTGTTCACACACGCTATAAGCACGCCCCCTTCCACCCGCGCTGCAGGTAGCATGCTCAATAATCGCACGACCGTCGATTTTTGAGCATGCTCGAAACTAGCATGCTCATTATTAGCAATGTTTCAATACACATGCTACTAATGAGCATTTGCTCAAAAGTAGCATGCTTTCGTGCTACTAACTAGCATGTGTAACTGTACCTTTATGACGGGCTATGACGTATATTTGGCAGAAAAAATATTCATGTAAAGAGAAGTTCTTGAATTCTTGAATTCTAAAGATTTTGACAAATATAAATGCTGACTGATATCTTAGGGTTAGGTTTATGGTTGGATACTCAAAGGTTAGGTATATACTGCGGAAAGCAAGTGTCAAACTTCGACTGCCCCAAACAACCTCAAAACTAGGATGATTTAAGTGTACCTATACATTATTTGCCTCGAAATGCCTCCTCAATAATATATAGGTCTATAGGTAGATAGATATAAGTATAAGGTGGTTGCCAGCCCTTACATTTCACTTTCCTAAAACCCGAGTAAAAATAGGCCGCATTTTCATCCAGATTACTTGTTCCAGACGCAATGTTGATGCTACCAAAGCACCTGAAAATCGCGCTGGGCTGCGGCCTCGGCTTGATATTCTCTGTTCTGTTCGGCTGGGTCCTGTTCCCAACTATTGTGAAGAGCCAATTGAGAAAGGTATGTCTTAGGCTAGGGTGATCTGGAATCTATTAGGACGGGGACAATTCAGACAATTGAAAACAGAGCTCTGCGCTAGTACAGTAGAGTTGAAAATGGAGATATCGCGTGTCCAGCTGTCATATATTATGACATCGACATTTGACTTGACACTTGTGTGTTCGATCTTCAGCTCTATTATATTAGCGCAGAGTTCTATTTTCAATGATCTCAATTTTCCCCAGCATTCCGTATTCCGGATTCCAGTACCTACGTATAAATGTATGGATTGTATGGATGTATTGGATTCCTTCTTGAATGTTTCAAAGGGTATAATAGACTGACAATCGACATTATCTTAGCGAACATTTTATCAGGAAACAATAAAAAATCGTATTTTATTTAAGTGTTTTGGAAAACATTTTTGCGTCAGTAATTTTCGGAGCCCAAATAATAGCTTCCTAGTAAATTTCGTAGTATTAAAAATATACAGAAGAATAAGATGGGCGGAACGTACCGAAACAATACCAATATAAAACGTAGAAAAATAATTAATATTTTGACCGTTTACCGTAATTACCGACCGTTAAGACCGAAAAGAAAAGCTCTTATTAAAAAGTGGCTCATTTCAATTTCCCTTTATTAGTAATTGCTACTTTGTATTTAACTAGTACTAATCAATTGGGCTATAATCATCATTATCGATTACTCCGATGGTACTAAAGTTTTAATTAAAACGGTAAACGAGCTGACAGATTGCCTGATAGCGATTGTTGGAAATTTATTGATAGCCGCTACACCAAAGTCACAATAGCGATGCCGGTATTTTAAGCCTTCCAAGGTTTAAAAGACCAGCTGGTCCACCTCCTGTACATTCACTCGGCAAAACAACGAAAGCATTACTGTTTTCTGTCAGACTATTGTATCCTATTGTATCCTATATGTGGTATTGGGGACCTGGAAAAAGTCGTCGGTTACTTGCAAGAATCCACCGCCACCCTGTTGTCCACCGCCAACGTCAACGAGACGTCAACGAGAACTAGATTATTTTTGTTCGAGATTAGATTGACAGGACGGGCGTGCGGTGGACAGACGGCTATAGTAAATGTATCGCTTCTTCGGCGCCGTCATGTTTTTCTCTTTGACGTCCCGTTGACGTTGGCGGTAGACAAATTGTAGGTAGCCTTCCGAGACCGGGTCGCGTGACCGTCGCGTCTACTTAGTATGAACTTATATGCAGCACTAAAGAAATCGTGAGACCGCGCCGCGCGACCGCGAATCTGATTCGCTGGTTTGCTGATCGCGGTTGCGCATCGAGGTCGCAATATTTGGAATGCTACCTTTAGACCTTATAAATGTTGCAGGAAATGGCACTGTCCAAAAAGACCGACGTCCGTAAGATGTGGGAGGTGATACCTTTTGCCCTGGACTTCAAGGTTTACCTGTTCAACTACACCAACGTGGATGAGATACAGAAAGGCGCTGTACCTATTGTAAAGGAAGTTGGGCCGTTTTATTTTGAGTAAGTCCTCGAATAATATGGCTGTAAAATTGAAAAGTAAAAAAATACAGTTCATACTCGTATAATATATACCCACATATAAAGCAATAGTATTAAATAGTGTACTTAGTACATATAGATAGTAGCATGTTGTATGGACACTTGATTTTGCTACTTTCTTCGCATTAAAATTTTGGATCATGCTCTCAAATAGTGATTTCTTTGTAATGAAAACAAGTTAAAGTAACGGATCACCTGATGGAAAGCGATTTCCGTTGCCCATGGAAGTTTGAAGGCAGTAGTGGTAAGGGTATACCATTAGCGACATTCTAGAGTTTTATTGTGCACGGCAGAAAACTCCGAGAAAAGCGCACAGTGGAAGACAGCCGTTGAGGTTCGTTGCGTTGAATGGTGGCAAAAAGTTATGGTATCTACAGACACACGAATTTGGTACGGAGCCTACAGCGGATCTGGTACGCTCCGTACCAGATCCGAGCGTGTGTAGGGCAGTCCGGCGAACATAAGAAGAAGGCGAACAGTTCACCTTTGTCCGCATCGGATCTGGTTCGCTCCGTACTATATCCGTGCGTGTGTAGAGGAGTCCGGCGGTTAGGCCGTACAACGGTATCAGTGTTGCCAACTTAGGGATATACCCCCCAAAATTAGGGAAAATATGTACGGGGGTTTACCAGGGGACAGGATGTTTAGAGTGTACTCCTTATGAATCAATTTTTATGTAATCATAAAAATTATTTTAATGTGTGTATATAGCCAGGGATATGAAAATGTATTGGGAGTGAAATCAGATTAAGACAAGTTAGTTTTATGTTATTCACGCGTAAGTCTTTATGTTAAACACATAACCTTTCTTTCTAGCTTATTATCTCTTAGACCTGTCAATGGTATAAGTAATCAGGGGTAAAATTTGGGGAGAAATATTTTTTAAAGTGTTGGTACCACTGCCCGTTATCAATGAATTGCGGGAATCATCGTCGTCGTTTAAAAACCGCACTGTAAATAGAACTCTGTGCTAATGTAATAGATCATAAAATCGAACACACGAGTGTCGAGCGTTTCGCTTCACTGCACCGTACCAAATCCGTGCGTGTGTAGCGACACCGAATTCGGTCTCCGGATATGGTTCGCTGTACGCTCCGTACCTACCAAATTCGTGTGTCTGTAGATAGCATTAGGTATATTTGTTATAATATTATTATCGTTCATCCTCTTCCTATTGTATAGGTAGAGGACGCAGAGACTTTTAACACTACGTAGAGATGCTACATCCCTACGTAGTGTCAAGGGGTCGAGCCTATTTGAAATACGACGTCAATCGACAATTCGAGTAGCCCTTCTTACTTTGTAATTATTTTCATGCATGATATTGCGTAATCTCTTCAGTGGTTACTGGTTAAGTTGTCGGTACTAAGTAGTCTTTAGATTGTTTAGTAACGCTCGCCTTTTATAAAATATATAGATTTTATTAGAATCGCATCACTAATAAATGTATATAAGGTCACTAGATTCTAGAAAATTCTAGTCTATTTCTATTCGTTAGCACAGGGCGCGTCTTTGACACTGCAAAATAATAGTCTCAAGTCTCAACCTATCAATCGTATTGAATCACTTTATTCCCACATTACACTTAGGCGAAAGTGATAGCTGACTAATAAAATATGTACTGCAATCGATTGAAAATCATGGTATGATTTTTTTCTAACTACCTCTTTACTTACATGAAAACGATAAGTGACTTTTACTGGGAAAATGACCAGGTGTTTCAAGGACAAGTTTTTAAAATAAAAACTTACAATTCGACGATGTATTTTTATTTAAAATCTTTTCATTATATCAACAAGTGAAATTCATTTCTTTAGATTTAAACATCTGTGATGTTTAAACACGAATCGAAATAAATTAATTTTGCACAGCCGACAGCTGAATAATATTATTAATTAAACCCAGTAATTTATGTATTTCTAATAAAACTGAGATCACAAGTTTAGATAAAATATATTCAAGGCTCGAGGCTAGAATTTAAGTAGAAAAACTTTGCCCTACAATCGAGTAGCAATAAAACATTTCTTACCATGTAATTTTAGAGAGTGCCCCCGAATCTTTCTAGAAATGAAAAAGTCAACCCGATAATTATGAGGAAAATGGTTTGTTTATTTTCAATTTCGTTTGAACTAATTTGGGAAATATTTGTAGGGAGTGGAAAGAGAAGGTGGAAATCGAGGATAACGAGGACACGGACACGGTTACGTACAAGAGACGGGACACGTTCTACTTCCGACCGGACCTGTCCGGCCCGGGGCTAACGGGGGACGAGATGATAACCATGCCGCATCCGTTGCTATTCGTAAGTATTATGGAACAGGACAATGACACGGTGACGCACAATAGACGAAATGTCCTACTTCAGAATGGACCTGTCCGGCCCGGCGTTGACGGGTTATGAGATAATAACCATGCCGCATCCGTTGCTATTCGTAAGTATTATGGAACAGGACAAAGACACGGTGACGCACAATAGACGAAACGTCCTACTTCCCGTCGCCCGCCGCTGCCCGGGCTGACGGGGGACGAGATGATAACTATGCCGCATCCGTTGCTATTCGTAAGTATTATGGAACAGGACAACGACTAGATGACGCACAATAGACGAAACGTCCTTCAGAACGGACCTGTCCGGCCCGGGGCTGACGGGGGATGAGATGATAACCATGCCGCATCCGTTGCTATTCGTAAGTAATATAGAACAGGACAACGACTAGATGACGCACAATAGACGAAACGTCCTTCAGAACGGACCTGTCCGGCCCGGGGCTGACGGGGGACGTGATGATAACCATGCCGCATCCGTTGCTATTCGTAAGTATTATAGAACAGGACAACGACACAGTGACGCACTATAGACGAATCGTCCTACTTCAGACCGGACCTGTCCAGCTCAGGGCTGACGGGGGACGAGGTGATAACCATTCTGCATCCGTTGCTATTCGTAACTATAGAACAGGACGCCGACAAGGTGACAGTCCGGTCCAACGTGGCATTGACGGGAAGAGATGATAATCATGCCGCATTCGTTGCTATTCGTAAGTTATAATATGGAATATCACAGACATGGTGACGTACAAGAGACGTTCTAATTCCGACTTGTCCAGCCCGGATTTAATAGGGGACTCGTAAATTATAATTATGGAATAAATCCAGAGTGCAATAGGCAATCGGACAATTTTTTTTTATTGCATAAATGAATAGTACTCTTAAATATGAGTAACTTCTCAGAAGAAACCGTATATCAAAAGTCAATATTTTCAAAGGTACAGCGATTTGTATAAAAAATTTCGCGAGCCTCCTAAAACGCTCCATACTAAAGTCGACCTAAAAATGACGTCACTTGTATATGAAGTAGTATGAAGTAGTATATGAAGTATATGGCCGCAGGAATATATTTGTAAATATCTCCGATATTTGTGCGTTTAAGTTCATACTTACCATAATGAATGTTTTTGTATATGATGTGAGTAAACTAATGATGTAGGTTTTGTTTACCAATTTCGCAAAAAAAAAAAAATTTTTTTTAGTATAGACTCGCTAAATTTTGTATACAAATCGCTGTACCTTTAAAAATATTGACTTTTGATATACGGTTTCTTCGGAGAAGTTACTCATATTTAAGAGTACTATTCATTAATGCAATAAAAAAAATCAGTCCGCTTGCCTATTCGTTAGTTATATGGAATGTGGCAATTTTTGTAAACGCTAAACAATGTTAACAAGACAATTTTCGGTACCATTTGTCTACAATGAATTATCTATCAAACAATATTTTATATTTGTTTCGTCAAGTTTTGTTATATTAAAAAAGTTCTTATTCTCGATAGGAAATTTATATATATATATTTTTTTCATTTCGTCCAACACACTATATTGTTAACACTTGTGGATCTTTACCGATTTATTAACACAAGAGCGTTTGTATCCTTTCATTTTAATTTAATTTATAAACGTTTAGTTGTTATAAAACTATTATATTAAGTCGATTTTTGGGCCACAAGCATATATAAGTATATAATATTATAATATTTACATACATACATATAATCACGCCTCTTTCCCGCAGGGGTAGGCAGAGACCACTTCTTTCCACTTACTACGATCCTTACATACTTGTTTCGCTTCGTCGACTTTCATTCTTACCATCCATGGGCCACTTTATATAATATTTTAACTTAATTATTCGCAAACTGAGCCACAATTTCACCAACATATTGAACCTACGTTTAAAGCGGAACTTTGGTTTAGGATCTATGTTTCCCGTTCTAACATTGAATGAGACAGGCATCAAATGTGTGTTAGGGATAAGCGACTTTGAATATATTTGGTGAAATCAAGGTTTAGTGTCATTTTTTATTTACCTAAATGAATATAATAAATAATATTATATTATACTAGATGACGCCCGCAACTCCGTTGCGCCAAAATTCGTTTATCGCGGCGGAACGTACATTTTTCCGGGATAAAAAGTATCCTATGTCCTTTCTCGGGTCTCAAAGTATCTATACCAAATTTCATCAAAATCGGTTCAGCGGTTTGGGCGTGAAGAGGTAACAGACAGACAGACAGACAGACAGACAGACAGACACACTTTCGCATTTATAATATTAATATAGTAATATAGTAATATAGTAATATAGTATATATAGTATATATAGTATATAGTATATAGTATAATAGTATATAGTATATATAGTATAATAGTATATAGTATGGTTTATATAGAATTATTATTCTACCTTCGTTTTCCATGTTAAATTTAAGTAAATGAAATTGCTTCCTACACGCAATGTGATTAAAAAAGGTACTCAGTTACAATTACAAAGGGTTTGTCTACTTATTTAATTTAGGTATGTTTCTAATGACGTAAAATATCATCATCATCTTTATCATCATCATAATCTTCAGCACCTAACTAACATCAGCATCTGATAACCACTAACTTCCAAACTACTCGGTACAGCTGACAGCAAGAGATCGCATCCTATTGCGTGAAATCGTTACTCAGGTAATCTAACAAACTGCTACTAGTATATCAAACTATGTACAGTTTCCCTTAAAACGTAACACTCCCAAATCTCAAAAACTATAGGAATTTGTTCTTTCAGGGCATGGTCAACAAGCTACATAAAACGAAACCTTCTATGCTGAACATGGTATCCAAGGCTATAAATGCAATTTTCGAGAACCCCCCAACCTATTTCCTGACCGTGAAGGCTATAGATATTCTGTTCAATGGAGTCCTAGTGAATTGTGATAAAACTGAGTTCGCGCCTAAAGCAGTATGTACTGGACTGAAGAAAGAAGCGGCTGATAGTTTTATTATAAAGCCGAATAATCAGCTATGGTTCTCATTGTTTGCTCCTGTAAGTATCTGCAGATATAGAGCGCCAGAAACCGTCAACGCGCTTGAAAGTGAAGCCGTCACGACTACTCCAAATAGGAGTGGCTATTCACACAAATTATGATGCCACAGAATAACGGAATATTTTACCAAACTATTTTTCAATTATTTTTTATTGAATACCTAATTGTTATAACATATTAATAACGCGATTGTTTTGTAAGTGTAAAGTAAAGTAAAGAGCGGGCGGGGCGGTGTTTCGCCATGGTTTAGGTTACAGTGCGCTGCGTAGAAATGTGATCGAACACTCATTCTGGACGTTCCATTCTCTGATATTATAGAATAGGCACTACTGGACTCAGTCCTATTAAAACTCTTCTAAGTTCCATACCTACTTAGGCAACCGCTTATAAAATCTTCTAAAATACCATATTAAGTGAATCGTACTATGACAACATTATTTTATTTAGTCCACAGGGTAGCCAGAATAGTCTGAGCAGATAATTTTTAATAATATATAAGATAAAGACATTGACAACTTTTAACCCAGTAAAATTTACGTTTTCGCGGAATGAATTACTTAACACGAAGTATAAGGTTTGGTAAAATCAATTACGAATACTTCGGGCATATGATCTCCTGCTTATGTAAAGACGTTTAAGCAGAAAAATATAAAATTGTTTTTCTTTATATGGGCGAGTTTGCGTTCTTCGGCAAGTCACCCATACAATATGAGGTGATTTTTTAGTTCGAGTATGACAATTATTTTTCTGTTTAAACGTCTTTACACAAGCAGTGGATCATGTGCCCGAAGTCTCCGTAATTGATTTTCGGAGACCTTATATATTAAATTATATAGTCTATTCGCTCTAAGAAGTCATGTCTGTGAATCATGCGTACAAATGTCTTAATTACAATTCTTGATAAAAACTCAAACCCGACCACGTAAATTATATAATATAGCCAATGTTACCCCCAGCTATTATTACGAATCTATTGATACCTCAATCCTCATTCTTTAAAATCGAATCAGTAGTTTATACGCTATGGTGGAAAAAAAGCTTCTTATATCCTTTTCTCACTTTACTGGCACCTACACAATTTCGCTCCTGTCACGCCCAAAGGTAGATAATGCCATAGTCCGCCTTTGTACATGTTTGTGCATTAATTTTAAATAAATAAATAAAAACTATACATCCATCATTATCATCATTCTTTCGTTTGGGTTCGCTGTAACTGAACAAAGATTTACCAATGACGCATTCACATTAACTAATTAAAGTAAGCCATTTCGACATAGGTACGCACTACGCAATACGCATGATTCACTGACTTCTAAACGCGCTTCTTCTAAATATATTTTAGCGCAACGGTACAATTAACCCTCACGTGATAACTGTACAACGAGGGATTAGAAACGTGATGGACGTTGGTAAAGTAGTAGCTATTGATGGTAAAGAGGAGCAAGGACCATGGACTGGCCAATGTAAGCTGTTCGAAGGTACTGATGCGACCGTGTTCCCGCCATTTCTGACAGAGAATGATAGACTCGCGTCGTTCTCCACGGATTTATGTCGGTAAGGATTTTTTTATAATTTTATTGGGCTCTGACTACTATATCTTAAAGAACTCCTGTAAATAGCAGATTTTCTCTGCCTCTGCCGACAATTGGGTCATTTCAAGGCATATTTTAAATATAGTCATTACAGTAAATTACCCCAAACCGGTATCAGTCGGCTTTTCATGCAAATTCGGTCCCTGAATATCGGCTAACAAAAAATTGTATTGAACGAAAGTAAGGAATATATTTTTGAACATCAGAATTTTAACCTAAGTCCCACTAATCTATATCTATCAAACCTAATTATATAGTATAAAAAATCTTTTCTAACTACTTAATATTCTAATAGATTTCTATATTGTACAAATAAGTTTTTTTTTACATAAATATTTTCCATTAAAATGTTTTTATAATATTGACTTAATATAATTAAAGACTTCTTTTTATTCCATTTTTACTCGACTAAGGCGAAACCAAAGGGAAGGGTAATGATTTTGGCAGTCTATGTACCTACTATGTATGTGTGTATATGTCACCGTAAAATTGTAAAAACCGTTAGATTGTAATAAAACTAGTGAAATTGTAAAATGTTGATAGACTTCCGATGTGAATATGCTGCCTGTAATTTAATACATTATTTTCGTTAGATTATAAATAAGTATATAGTTTTTAATATTTCGACATATTTTTACAATCTCGTTAGTTATTTTACAATCTAACGGTTTTAACAATTTTACGGTGACATATATAATATGTTTGTTCCACCGTAGCGCATAAACTACTGATCTGATTTTAATGATTGAGGTGTCAAAAAAAATTCCAATAATGGGCCGAGTAGGTACAAAGGCGCTATAATATAATTTATAATTTAGTAGTTATAAATTATAATATACGTTATAATTTACGTAGCCGTTACGTAGTTAAACTAGTCCTAAATTTTTCTAGAACCTTCAAGCCCTGGTACCAGAAGAAGACGTACTACCGCGGCATCGCAACTAACAGATACATTGTCAACATCGGAGACTTTGCCAATGAGCCCGACCTGCAATGCTACTGCTCACCCCCAGGATCCTGTCCTCCAAAAGGGCTGATGGACGTGGAGGAGTGTGTGGGAGTTCCATTCGCAGTGTCATTGCCCCATTTCTACGACGCAGACCAGTCCCTACATGAGGGGGTTAAGGGTTTGACCCCCGATGTCAACGAGCATGAGATTTATATTGACTTCGAGCCGGTTAGCTTAGACTTCAATCTCTTCTATATTATCTATAGTCTTAGTAAAATTACATTTTTTGTTTTCGTTTCGTCTCTTTTCTTTATTTAAGTAACATAAGAATAGAAAGTTATGTTATATCTTATAGCTATTATTTTACATACGTTTATGCCTGTACTCCCTTACTAATAAACGCTGTATAAGCTTTGAATAGTTACACAGTGTTTTGTGTCCTTCCATCAAATTAACAATGTCACTTGTGTGACGTGAACAAAACACTGTATAACTATTCAAAGATTATACAGCGTTTATTAATTAGGGGGATAGTCAATAAACCTCAATTTGCTCAGAATGGAAACGGTTTATTTTAGATTGTTTTATTTAAGGACTTCTATTTCGTTTTTAGATAAGCGGAACACCAATGGTAGCCAAGCAACGAGTTCAATTTAACGTGGTGTTGTTAAAAACGGACAAAATCGAACAATGTAAGGACCTACCGAACACCTTAGCACCTCTGTTTTGGATAGAAGAGGTGAGAATTTTATAGAAAACTTACCTTCTATCTCTTCTAATATATTTTATAGCACAGTGTGACCTAAACCCGCACTTTACGCACGCTTTTCCGTGACCTAAGTTGCCTATTTCTGCACGGTGTGTAAATGAATTGACCAACTTCACTCATGTACAAAAAATAAAAGGAAACACATTTAAATGTCATTTACATAGAAATTCTGTTTTGTTGTAATGATATTTGATTTTTTGAATGAACAGCCTCCGTGGTCAAGTGGTTCGAGCATTGGCTCTCGACTCGGAGGTCGTGGGTTCGATTCCCACATGGGAACAACAAAAAAAAAATATGTTGTTTCCAAGTTTGGTTAGGACAATGCAGGCTGATCACCTGATTGTCTGACAAGAAAGATGATCCATGCGTCGGATGGGCATGTAAAAAGTCGGTCCTGCGCCTGATCTCTCGCCAGTCGTGTCGGTCATCCGTCCCACTGGGTTACGAGAGTAAAAGGAAGAGAGAGTGCTCTTGTGTACTGCGCACACACTTGGGCACTATAAAATCACTCCTGCGTTACTGGCCTGGTTTCAATGAAACCGACCACCGTCACCGAGATCGATGTGGGAGTTATTATTATTTGATTTTTTCCTTTTGAAATATACTTTCAAAATAGTAATCTGAACCGGAATTGTTTCTTTTTAGAGTTTGACTTGCAGTCTGTGTATTGCAATTCTTTGTGATTGCAATCCATTAATTTTACTTTCAAAACGCATCCCTCGTCCTCCAGCCCCCCGAACCCCCCCTCTTGTCCGCGTCCGGGGCGGGTTTATGACACACTTGCTATAAAATAGTACTCGTATACGATACTTGTGGCCTAAGTTGTCTATTACTGCACGGCGTTTAGCACCCTCGCTCCGCTCGGGGCAAGTTGTCACGCGTATCGTAATGTACTAATAAGGTTTGGCAAAATCAATTACCGAAAATCTAAGCTTTTATGTTTTACTACTTATGTAAAACGTTTAGGCAGAAAAAAATCGAAAAACTATAAATGAAACAAATCGTCACCTAGTCTACACCAGGACATTCACCTCACGCTCAGCTGATTTAGAAACAGTAATAAAATGCGAAAGTTCATAAGAATGTGTTGAATACTTAATGAATATTTTTTAATTATTTATTTACATATAAAATACAATATAGAGCCAGATAATAAACTCAAAATTAAAACTAAAAAACAAGACCTATCTATCTACAAATAAAACTACCTCTAAAAATACCTATAAATAGAAAAACTTTGTTAATGAATATTTGTTAGTCTTTCACCAAAAACTTATTTGAATAAAAGTTACATTACACTATTAGTTTGAAGATTTTTTTGAGTTTGGGCGTTTTTGTCTTTGAAGTTTTACTTTTTTGTCCTTGAAAAATGTACACGTTTCCGGCTGGATAGACAGATTTTTTTACGAAGTCGCAGATAATATCTACTTATAAGTCAATCCTTAGCCCGAATTTAAGCCAGTGTTACAACTGTTACATGATTTAATAAATAATTGATAATGTCCTTTTTTACTTTTAAACAAAGATTTCAACTCAAGATAGGCTATCACGTACATTTAGCAGAAAAAAAATTCATACAAGAAAAAGTTACGCCATCTTGGTTTTCACCATAACTCAAATGTCTTCCATCTTGTTTTCACCATACTTCGAATTTCAAAATGGCCCCAAAAATTTAAAAATTGGGGCCATTTTACTGGAGACACTTTTTGCCTCAACATGCCTCGTCTAAAATATACGTCTATGCTTTTAAACCACTTAACTGGCAGAATGTATAGACACTAATTTATCTCTAATTTTAAGATATCTGTAATGTACCTACTTACTACATTCTAGCAATAAATATATTTCATTTCAAAATATTTGCAAATTTCATTTAATTTCATTACTTACATCTTATTATGCCAATACCTTTGGAAGAGTCACCTAATTGGCGGTATGAAACGGTTTTCTTGGAATAACCTCAAGTTCTGACGTTAGCATTGAGATGAAAATTACAAACTGATTTTCCAATAAAACGTTTACCTTTGATATTATTTTCATTTCATTTCAATAAATTAACTATTCGTACTTAATTCGATAAATATGATGTCTGTTGTGGATAAAGAAGTAAATAAAAAATATTTTGAAGTGAAAACTGGTTTAGGCTCGTTGGGCATTTTTTGGGACGGGAAAAGCCATTGAACTCGCGAAACTGTCACCAATACCGATGCGGTAGGGCGGAGCGGGCAGCTCTCCGCATGCTTACCGAGTGCTATTGTGTACTAAAAATCGATATTACGCTAAAAATTGGGTCTACAATGTTCGATTTTAGAGTTAAACACCAACAGCGTTTGTATGGAAAAACAACCGACTAGTGCAGCCTTAAGCCAGCCCCTGTGTCTTGTCGCTCTTCCATAATAAATTCCAAATGAATATTCCAGGGTCTAGCGCTGAACAAGACTTTTGTGAACATGCTGAAATACCAGCTGTTTATACCCAAGCGCGTGGTCGGTATACTCCGCTGGCTGATGGTCTGCTTCTGTGTGTTCGGGATACTGGGAGGCATGATATACCACTTCAAAGGTAAATATTGCTTACGATCGGCATTGAAGTGTTAGTTACACCTCTTACCTACGTCTGAGTGCTAAGTGTAAGTTTATCTTTTCGCTTTTAATCGTAAGGGCATTTGGCGTTTACTAAATAGACGTATATACCTAATATTATAGACGAGGCACGTTGAAGCAGTGTCTCCAATTGAGATTTTGGGGCCATTTTGACATTTGATGTAGGGTAAATACGCTAAATGTCGGCCACTTACGGATTTTCTCACTTTAGATCGCTCCGGATCCATCAGTTTGCAACGAAAGGATAGCTTGTTATACGGTTTTAGACAGGTTGATAAATCTATTTTATATTTAAAGGCATATGGTTGACTTTTCTACTAAACGGAAGAAGTATTAAGGTTTAAATGCGTCGAGAACGAAAAAACCTTAAAGTCGGCCGTTCACGGCCCAATGGTCGGTCGCGTTTTCCCCAAATGTCGGCCGGGCCTATTATAATATTAATAAATTATATTAATACATAATTCAATTTTGAGACAGCAAGTTTCATAAATGAATTGAAAAATGACTACCCAGTACCTACACAAACAATGAAAAATACAAAAGTAATCAGCCTGTAAGTAGCACTCGATTCTTAGGCTGGCCGACATTACGATCTTTAATATTTCCAAAGTCGGCCCCTGTTTCGTATAGCTTATTTATCGAGATTCAGCTAATACCACCCCGGCCGGTATTTGGTGATTGAACGTAAAATAGATTTATTAACATAAAAGCGTTATAAATTTTACTATTAAGACAATGGAATTCGTAGTATTGGACTTTATAAAACAGACTGCATTTATCTTAAGTCGGCCCCGGCCGAGATTCCGATTTTCAGTAGAAACTGGTATTCTAATGGCGGCCCCCTATTTTTCCCTAAAACCAATACGCAAAACGTTGAAAAAACTATCTCAAAATATAGTAAAAATATTTTTTTACTGATAGCAAAGCTAAAAAACAAAAAAAGAAATGTCTTACCGATGTTATATCAATCCCCGAATCGTCGGTATTCACAGCAAGTAAGCTGCTTTGACTACGAACTTCAATGTTTCAACGGCGCTATCGCTTCTGACGCTCAGTGTGCGAAGAGCAAGTGTCGTAATCGTATAGTAACGGTTTGCACTTGAAGAGTATGAACTAAGCTTGTAATTTCAGTGGCAAAATTACCACATAATTACCTTTTGAATGAATGCAAGCTGAAAATGTGCAGACGGCCGAGGATTGGAGGGGGGGCCGACGTTTGGCGTATTTACCCTATGGTGAAAACGAGATGGCTGACATTTGAAGTATAGAGAAAACCAAGATAGCGTACCTTTTTCTTGTATGAAGATTTGTTCTGTCAGATGTACATCATAGCCTATCTTGAGTTTTGAAATCTTTGGTTTACTAGGAATTTATATGTGATTTTTACAGCGCCATCTAGTTGTCGCGTTTACAACTAGGTTCGATCACATACACATTCCTTGTAAACGCCAAACGCGTTTACGATCGAAAGCGAAAAGACAAACCCACACTTAGCACTCAGGACTCGGATGATATTATTATAGACTAGCTTCGGCCCGCGGCTCCGCCCGCGTACAGTAACCCACAAGAATACTACTTTTTCGGTATAAAAATACAGAACTACCACCATATATTTTCACCAATTTCCGTTTAGTAGTTTTCGTGTTAAAGAGTCACAAACATTCATCCGTACAAAATTTCACATTTATAATATCAGGAGGATTATGAAGTATCCTTCGGCAAATTTGCCTTTGTATGATAGATAGATCTTCATTTTATGGGAACCAAGTTGCAGGCAGACGATTTTATCATTCAATCAAAAGATCAAAGAATCAAGTTCCAAAAATACGTTATAAGTAAAATACATTTAAACATACTCCACAAAATACTTTTACCTATTCTTATTATTATGATTATAATTATCATTATCGTTATTCTTATTTTTGATAAGCTGCTATTAAGCTAAGAACCAGTTAGAGTGCAATATTCTATTTTTACCCTCGTACATATAATAAAAGAAACAATGCAAAGGGAATTTCATTTGAATAAATAGAAAAATTCTGAGTGTGACAAACACCGTTCAAAAGAATGCGAAATTGCAATCATGGCATGTCAAGCGAAAAGAGGGATCGCCCATACATTCGTAGTAGAAACATACACAATAAGGATTAGCCTTATACTATTTCTAGAGCATCGTTTCTCAACCTTTTCAATGTCGCAACCCAATAAAAGCTAAAAAGTTAAGCGACCCCGTCACTATAAAATTATAATATGAAGATACATAGTGCGCTATTTATATCAGATATAGGTAGATACGTTATATTAGCCTTCACTGGTTCGACCGATTTTTTTGACGTTCGATACAAAAGATTCGTTCGAAAAAATAATCTTTTGTACCGTATTATGTAGTTTGTATTTATTATTTTTTCGACCACGCCAAGGGTCGCGACTTGAGAAACGATGTTCTAGAGCATAAAGGTCGATTCACACCGAAACGAAACGATACACTATCGCGTATCTTTAAAAAAGGTATTCAAAATTAAATTTTATTCGTTACTTATGAAGACACAACTTTAATTGTAAGAGTTAGAATATAGAGTTGCATCCCTTATGACTCAAGTAGCCTATAACCATACAAATTACAGTACATACTCTATAACTGTATACTCTATAAATCTACTACTACTATGTATGTGTGTGTGTGTGTATTTGTGTGTGTGTGTGTGCGTGCGTGCGTAAGTTTTGAAACTTTAATTTATTCTGTTTTAACTCCACAGATGTAATAATGCGCTTCGCTGACTCCCCCGGGTCCGCGTCTACGACCAAAGTCAACCCCGACGAAGGAACCATCCAAAACCATGGACCTGTTAAAATAGAATCATAATGTCAGCACTTTCATAGAGTAGCTTCGTCGTATTTTGTAATATTATTGATAGGAATAGAAATGTTATGGAGCTTAGAAAACGTAACAGTAGGATGTTCTAAATAAAAACTATCCGTAACCATAACCGAATCCGATATAAAAGTTTCAGACAATTTTATATAAAGGCGGAGTCCAAATTTTGTTATTACTTTTGAAAGAATCGATTGTTGTTATCCGAAATTATCCGAAATTAGTGGACAATCCAAAATAGTTACATATCCGTAACGGTGTCCATGGCTACCGGCCATGTTATTCTCATACTCGAATCCGTATTCAGATTTGAAACTTCATATTATCCATAACATCCCATTAATATATAGCAATTTAAAGATGCCGTATTTTTAGATTGTATGATTCATATAATTTATAATTTAACTAAAATGTTATAATCAAATCTGATATTGTCAGAAATATATGTAATGTTAAATAAATCGACCTATGCGTAGAACAAAGTCCGATTTGAAAAATTGCTACTTTTCAGTAGAGGCAAAACAAGTTTTGCAAATTGAAAAATTTGAATAACTTATAAACGGTGAGACTTTTATTTTTGAAATTTTGGTATGTTATTATGACATCCTAGTCTAGTTAACCACTTTATACTGTTTATTAATAATTATTATATTTACTGAGATAACGAGTCCTATATCAACCTAGGACGTTTTACAGCGGAGAAGCGAGAGTTCGTAGTGATCATATTACGTTGTTTTACGGAGACATTTGAATGAAACGCCGTTCTATATTCATATGACTCGTTTTTTGTTGGAGTTATCTGACATTTTTAAGTCCTATGTGAAGAATCATAATCTATTATTTTGATATAGCACTATCCACACTACGTATAAATGAATTATAATACATAATTATTTTTTTAAATCGTTTATTTACATTAAAAAATCTCAAAATAGGTGGTGTTTTGAACTATAATAGTCGGTACTAGGGACTTATTTAAAATTAAAGACTAGTTACCATAGTCTAAAACCTACAAAAAAATTAAAATCTCTAAGATATGCCCATAAAAATAAATATTGTTTGAAAAAATACATCAAGCCCAAAACAAAATTTAAACTTATAAACAATTAAAACTTTTTTTATTAAACTAGGGGGCAAATTAGCAAACGGATCACCTGATAGAAAGCGATTACCGTAGTGCTTACGGTACCGTACCGTTACCGTAAGCGATAACATCAAAGAAGTTGCAAGTGCGTTGCCGGCCTTTTAGGAGGGAATACGCTCCCTTCTTAAAGGTTTGCAGGTCGTAATGGTCCGGATACTGCTGGCGACAGTTCTTTCCAGAGCTTTACAGTGCGCGGCAGAAAGCTTCGGGTAAAGCGCACGGTGGAGGACTGCCACTCATCAAGGTGATGAAGATGATAAATATTTTGTCGCTTGGAACGGTGGCGAAAAGTTGCAGCAGGTATAAATCCGAACAATTCCTCGGAGCACTCCCCGTAATATAACCGATAGAGGATGCAGAGCGATGCTACATAGTCAAGTCTGTTTGAAATACTATGGCAGTCGACAATTCGAGCGGCTCTACGTTGGATACGATCTAGAGGGAGAAGCTGGTACTTTGGCGCCCCTGCCCAAAGATGATAACAGTATTCCCTGTGAGGTCGAACCTGCTCCTTATAGAGTTGTAGGCGTTGGACCGGACTAAAATACTGCTTTGACCTGTTCAGAACACCAAGCTTCTTGGAGGCTAACTTGGCCTTGCCCTCCAGATGATATCGGAACTGACCTCGCTCGATATGTTTAACACCTAACCCTTTCTAAAACGTAGTTATAAATTAAACTGCTTTGGTACTGTATCTAAGCTTTCTAGCTATGTTGTATAATGTAATTAGATAGGTACAAGTTCAGTTTAACCTACATGGGAGGAGGTATCTGCACGTTTATCCAAAATAATGAAAAATAACCATAATATTGTTATGGCCATAATCCCATTATAATAAGCATGTCGAATTCAGGAGAAATAATACATAAAAAATCAATTTTGTCATAATAAGGTTCGGATTGATTTAAAGTATCAATCAAGTGTCTATAAAATCGATTATCCTGAATGTGATAGTGTATACACTATCATATTTTCTGTAACACCTTATAGCAATGACCATCAGGTACTTACACTACAATGATTTAACATATCTAAAAGGTATTTAGCAGTATGTGATTTATCACGATAACCATTTCTATAAGACGCGATGTATTCTTTGTACGGAGTCTCAAATTTACGTCCAGTTTGAGTCAAACTTTGTACTGATTCTCAAAGTTACGTCCAGTTTGAGTCAAACTTTGTACTGATTCTCAAAGTTACGTCCAGTTTGAGTCAAACTTTGTACCCCGTTTCAGAGTTACATATGATCACATTTTGCAAAACACCTTTATATAGTGGTCAAAGGCTTTTGACCGAGCGTGCTGGAATAATTATTAGAAATAATTAAATAAAAGAGCAACAATAGACTTGCATTACCCATGGTTAAACGTACACTCATACATTTGCTTGCAGGTTTTGGGTATTTTTCTAGATTATACTTTCGAGATATTGCTAGATATAATATTAATTAAATTGTATACTACTATCTACATAATTGGACCTGAAAACACTGTCATAGGTGGAATGACTATCAGCAGGAGACTGCATAGGAGTTAGCACCGAAATTTATTGATCAACTGATGGTCAGATTTTTTTAAGTCTTTAAGTTGTATTAAAGGTGATTTTTCGAAACTAGGAGTCACTTTTAAAGAAAGTATTGATGGCCGAAGGCCATAAATTCTCTCATTAGTAGATGGATTAGGAGGTGCGGCATCAATTTTATTTCAAACATCATCTAGTGGCTGACTTATTTCTTCTGCACCTTGTTGTAAACAACTGAAATGTTAAAAATTGTATTACTACACTGCACCATAATATATTAAAAATAATATTATGTATGATATATATAACTTGAAAACATTAATAAAAATTAATAACATTTGTACAAAGCTATTAAAAAAGTTTGAATATACAAGGTTTAATGAACATCGCATTACAGAACTAAACTGTCGATCATAATGTTATATGATTCGCCGAAGACCCTACAAATGTGTATATATTGTAAGGTAACGCAGCTTTAAACTATTTTTATTTATTTAATATGAAATATATTTATATATAACGATATTTTTAAAAGAACAACGTCCTAACTGATGTCATTATTCAGGCAATAACGTCCCATCTGCATATCGAACTGACAAAATGTATTATAACTATTCTGTGATTCCGTAAAAAAACGTCCCATAGTTACATGAAACTCTTAGAAATTCTAAAGTATTAGTCTTACATAGTTCTAAAATTACTTATAATCTCAACTATTTGGTACGTCAACTTTTATTCATAACACGACAAATATTTACCTAATAAATAAACATGAAACTAATCATACTTTTCGAACTAAAATGTATTTTTCTAACTCTCCGTCAAAAAATGTCTTATATGAATATAGATTTCCCGTTTCTATTTATGAGCTTAAAAAGCGAAATAGTAAAAAACTATAATTTCAAAGCATGATAATATTAAATTTGAAGAATAATTTAAGTAAAAATATTAGCTTACACGGATCTACACCATTCTTCATAAAAATATATTGCTTATTTGAAAAATAAGGACTACGTTCAGGCTCTTTTTCTCCTCTTCTTAAAGCATATCCAGCATTATCCGTAAGCATGACGTCTCAGAAATACTTTTAGTACGCAATAATTAGTAAAATTATAATTTTCGTCAAACCGAAAAAAATATCACACACATGACGCAAAAAACCCTTCTTTCCGCTCGACAACGCCTGAAGTGAAGATCGCGCGAGGCGCCCGCGCCGTGCGCGCTCCAATTTCTCCGTCCTATGAACACTTGGTGCATTTTATCATGGAGCTTACATCAAATAAGACGTTGTACGATTCTGTATTTCCGAAAATAAGCCAGATACAAAAATTCTGAAAATGTCAGTCTGTAGAGCTTTGATTCCTTATTTCATTTATCCAAAAAACGCGCTTTTGGTCTATGATCACATCAGACTTTGTTCTACGCATAGGTCGAAATAAAATATTTTAATGATACATTATTGGGTTTTATTTCTTTGCTAATGTGATCATAAACGCATATGTAATAATTACATAAAGTTACGAAAAAAATTAACAGTGTTCAAATTAAAATATTTAGGAAAATATACCCTAACCAAGAGCATGTCAGGACATATCTAATGAGGATTCCGTACCTACCTAATGATCAACACTCAGTAGGTTTTCTTTAAATTCCTTTAAAATAATTTATTTTATCCGATTTCGTTTTCATTTCATTTTTCGATTTCGTTTTTATTGATGGACTTTTATCACAAAGAAACAAAATAATTAAAAATCCCCGGCACAAAAAATGAAAACTAAAAAAAATATATTTTAAAGCTATTATAATTATTATCGTCACATATAATATTATGTAAGTTGAAATATTTGTTATTTACCATTCGTCGCTATTTGTACGTTATTTATTATTTTTAGCGTTCATTATTTGTGTCGAGGGGTTTTATAAATTTTAAATTTTACTTTTATTTTGTCGTGTTTAAAGTAGGTATAAATAATGGTTACCTTACAATATAATACATACTTTCAATATCATTGAAGTAACACGGTACCTTTCGAATCGATAGGACATAATATGGAAGATAGTCAGATCCCCTCATCAACTAATAAAGAACTGATGATCTTCAAACGGCTGATCGGATTATGGTTACCTTACCATGTTCTTTAAAAATCGTTGAAGTCACTGTACCAAATTTCGAATCAATCGGACATAAGAAAGAAAGACATAAGTCACATCCTCTCATCAACTAGAAAAGAGCTGATGATCTTCAAACGGCTGAATGGATCTTCATGAAACATGGCTAAGAACACTCTCGATTAAGTCATCAATATTATCTTTAAGTGTGCTTTTATTTAAGACCCCACTCCAGTATATTTCGGTTATTCTTCCCCACTTTCTCCCCTCACAACTTTTAAACGGCTCAACCGATTTTCATCAAACATATCTAAGAACAATCGCACATAAGTCACCTTTAATACAAACTAGCTGACCCGGCAAACTTTGTTCTACCTTGGAGGCAATAAATGAGCAGATTTTGGATTTCATTAAGTGCAATTTTTCATTAGGATAATAGATGTAATTAAAAAGAAATCAATTATTTTAATGATTGTTAAAATGGGCCATGTATTTTGGTGCATGGGTTGCAAATTTGCAATCTTCAGTAAAGCATCATGTAATAGACGACATTTTTAATTTTATTATCAGGCGCAAGAATAAATAACGCAGATGGTCTTCCGATCCGTGAATATGCCACATATTTTATTACGTGGTAGAGCCATGCTTCGGCACGAATGGGCCGGCTCGACCGGAGAAATACCACGGGCTCACAGAAAACCGGCGTGAAACAGCGTTTGCGCTGTGTTTCGCCGAGTGAGTGAGTTTACCGGAGGCCCAATCCCCTACCCTATTCCTTTCCCTACCCTCCCCTATTACCCTATTCCCTCTTAAAAGGCCGGCAACGCACTTGCAGCTCTTCTGATGCTGCGAGTGTCCATGGGCGACGGAAGTTGCTTTCCATCAGGTGACCCGTTTGCTCGTTTGCCCCCTTATTTCATAAAAAAAAAAAAATATAATAGACCAGGTGAGAAACATGGATTTTGTAGATTCAGACCACAAACTTTCTAGGATTGGCCTTGTGACTTATTAATGGTCATGGCGAATGCAAGACGGAAGTCGTTTGAACTCAAACGGCATATCGGTATTCGGTAGGAATCCTTCGAATTTTCCTTTGATTTGAAATTTCCTTTTTAAATCACATTATTTGTAAATCCCTAATTCCCCTATTTACTAAATCCCAAAACATATTTTTCTGTGATAAATGCCTATGCTCTTCCTCGTAGTCTACTCTATGTCTGTGCCAATTTTCATGATGATCGGTTAGGTAGTTTTATGTAAAAGCGTAAATACAGTTATCCACAGGAACCGCACATTTCCCGCGATAAAAAGTAGCCTATGTCCTTCCCAGTGGTCTACTTTATATCTGTGCCAAATTTCATGATGATCGGTTAAGTAGTTTTTACGTAAAAGCGTAAATACAGTATTCCACGGGAACCGTACATTTTCTGCAATAAAAAGTAGCCTATGTCCTTTCCCGTGCTCTACTTTATACCTGTGCAAAATTTCATGATGATCGGTTAAGTAGTTTTTACGTAAAAGCGTAAATACTATATTCCACGGGAACCGTATATTTTCTTGCAATAAAAAGTAGCCTATGTCCTTCCTCGTGGTCTACTTTGTATCTATAGCAAATTTCATGATGATCGGGTAAGTAGTTACGTAAAAGCGCAAATACAGTATTCCACGGGAACCGTACATTTGTATGCAATAAAGAGTAACCTATGTTCTCCCTCGTAGTCTACTTTATATCTGTGCCAAATTTCATGATGATGTAGTTTTTACGTAAAAGCGTAAATACAGTATTCCACGGGAACCGTACATTTTCTGCAATAAAAAGTAGCCTATGTCCTTTCCCGTGCTCTACTTTATACCTGTGCAAAATTTCATGATGATCGGTTAAGTAATTTTTACGTAAAAGCGTAAATACAGTATTCCACGGGAACCGTATATTTTCCCGCGATAAAAAGTATCCTATGTCCTTTTCCTGGTTCTAAGCTACCTCCCTACCAATTTTCAGCCAAATCGGTTCAGCCGTTCTTGAGTTATAAATAGTGTAACTAACACGACTTTCTTTTATATATATATAGATAAAACTAAATTGAAATCGCTTTATCCGTTCGGAAGCTATGATGCCACAGGCAGACAGACACGTCAAACTTATAACACCCCTCTTTTTGCGTCGGGGGTTAAAAAATATCATTATTATGGCGAAAGTTATCGTTTTAAGATTATTTTTTATTATTTAATGCCTACAGTGAGATAACTACAAAACCTAGACTAATTGGAAACCCTATTATATTGGAAATAATTAAAAATAAACCCTATTATATTGGCGATATCAGTAAAATATGAAACCAATAGTGTAATGATGTTGCACATTCATTCTGTGAAATGCTTAACTTTCTTGTAATTTACTCTTTTTTACATTTTAAAGTCCACTCCTTTTCATTTTTCATATACCTACGAGTATAACTTTGCTATGAAACTAGAGGTGTTATCACGACCTCACAGAAAACCGGCGTGAAATAACGTGTTTGTACGTGAACGTGTTTCGCCGAGTGAGTGAGGTTACCAGAGGCCCAAGGGGGGATTGGGGATTTGAAGGACCAGGAACCCAAGTCGCTACACCAGAGGAGTTACAAGTACAACTCCTCTGGTGTTGCGAGTGTCCATGGGCGGCGGTAATCGCTTACCATCAGGCGATCCGTCTGCTCATTTCCTGGTTCAAATCATTAAAAAAAAACTTGAAGACCCGTGGGTGAGAAATGTTTCCAAACTAGTCAATTTGAAAGGGTTTTCAAGTTAAAAATCATAATTAAAAAAATCATACTTGCCATTTGAAGAATTGAGGACATCTGCGTCATTCCATTTAAATTGGAATATTAAAGCTTTTTATTACATTATCGCTTTGCATTTAAAATTATCCACTAAGGTCGTGATATGTGATTATGTTATGAAATCTAATGCAGTATTACGAGCATCGTCGACTTACAATCTCTGCTTATATTTTTCAATAAAATCGATTATAGACATGAAAAGTTAATTTGATGAGGTAATTTTTAATTGTAGTATTTCCTTTTGATTGTGACTGACGGACTAATGTAGGAACATCGATCTGATGGTCAGGAAATTTCATAAGGCGTTGGAAGATTGCTGAGGTTGCATGTGTGCAATTTTTAATATCGGGTATAGTCGAAAGGCAAAAATGAACGCAGAAATTGTACAATTATAATTATTTAAGTGTGAGATATATCCTTTCTAAAATTTCTTAACCAATATAGATTCTATTTTGATAGGTAAACAATGCACTATATTCCTTCTGAGTTCTGCAAGATCTAAAATATTATTCTTATTTTTATTTAACTAAGAAATTTATTAATCTCCGACGCAATATGAGGGGTGTCCGGTGTTATAAGTTTGATCTGTCTGTCTATATGTATGTCTCTGTCTGTCTGTCTATCTGTCTGTCTGTCTGTCTGTCTGTCCGTGGCATAATAGCTCCCAAACGGATGAACCGATTTGGATCGATTTTGTTTGTTTGTTTGAAAGCTGACATGATCTAGAATATTCTTAGCTATAGTTCATCATCAACAACTCGCTCACTGCTTGACAATTCAAGGGTTAGTTAAAATATTTTTTTTTATAGACAGACTTTGCCACCGCTAAAATGTTGATGCTACCAAAGCATTTGAAAATTGGAGTGATTTCATTTCTGGTGTTTGTTGGCAATCTCATTGTCTGCTGGGTCATAGTTCCTGCCATCATCAAAAGTCAAATTAAGAAGGTAAAAAGTTGATTAATGTCATATTCACTCATTTCATACATACATACGTACAATCACGCCTCTTTCCCGTAGGGGTAAGCAGAGCCCACTTCTTTCCACTTGCTACGATCCTTACATACTTGTTTCGCTTCGTCCACTTTAATTCTTACCATCCATTCCTCTTCTTACATTCAACATAGCGAAGCGGCTCTCCATGGGCCACTTTTCGCCTCCGCGAGAAAGGAGACGTGATGGGTGGCGAACCACATTGCTGCCATTTTGGATAACTAAATTATTTTTATGATTATCCATTGCATTCGCGATTGGCGGAGAGAGTAGGAATAGGAAAAGGGAAGATTAGGTGGTGTGGAAAGGAACAATCTTCCTTTAGTGTTGAAGTTAGAGTGGGAAATAGAAAATGTAGGATGTTTTCGCCCAGAAGGGCAAGGGATAGGACAGTAATAGCTAAGGAAGCCAGGGTCGCATAACCTTATACTATACCACAACAACCGGACAGGTAAATTGGGATAAGTATCCCATGACTACTCATTTCGTTAAAAATATATTATTTAAGACAATAACAATATCCAAGAAAAGTAAAAATTAATCTCTCAAAATTGTAAAAGAATGAAAAGAAAACTTAGAACGTAAATTTAATTCGAACGGAATTTTTTTTAGCAAATGGCACTATCCAAGAAAACTGATGTGCGTCAAATGTGGGAAGTGATACCTTTTGCTCTGGACTTTAAAATATACTTCTTCAACTATACCAATGTTGATGAAATACAAAAAGGTGGTAAACCAATCGTTAAAGAAGTTGGTCCATATTATTTTGAGTAAGTAAATTGTTGCTCAT
The DNA here is from genome assembly GCA_905404095.1 of Glaucopsyche alexis. NCBI lineage: Eukaryota > Metazoa > Arthropoda > Insecta > Lepidoptera > Lycaenidae > Glaucopsyche > Glaucopsyche alexis. The sequence continues at coordinate 4,600,860 of FR990060.1, forward strand.
AAATAATATTATGTATTGTCCTTAACAATTAAAAATTACTAGGAGCAATAAAGGAATAAGAAATATTGCTATTTTCTACCTAATGAATTAAAATTGCTTATCAAGATAAGAGCTCCGTGACCTAGTGGGTAGACCGTTTGACTCGCACTTGAGGCTGCACTCTGCAGGTTCGATTCCCAAGTTGTGCCGTGTAACAACGAGATTTTTCAGATCTCAAGTACAGGCACGCTCTAACGGTGAAGGAAAATATCATGAGGAAACCCGCACATGGCTAGCCCCAGAAGTATTGACTAGTCATTCCTCTGGACTAGGCTGACTGTGTTGTGAGAATGCCGTATGTGCTTGGGCAATACGACATTTAAAACCGCCTGTCCCAGGCATTGCATTATTTCAAGAATGGTTACTTTGCTCGGAGAAAACTGTAAATGAGAAAACATCAAACAACGGATGAAACGGTCTAAGTTTTTTATCACGATACACAATAATAACCTTTTATTCATTTTAGAGAATGGAAAGAAAAAGTTGACATAGAAGACCATGAAGATACGGATACCATAACGTACAAAAGAAAGGATACGTTCTATTTTAAACCAGAACTATCGGGCCCCGGGCTAACGGGAGATGAAGTCATTACCATGCCGCATCCACTGTTATTCGTAAGATTTTTGTTTAAAATTCCTTGCTCATATAGATCAGCAGCAATACTTCCAGCAAACATTACTCTGTTAGGTAAGTACTATCAAACAAGCTACCGATCGACCAGGCATAAGATAAATCGCTTAACAGTGCCGATGAATCGTGCGCACGCACATGTACAGACTTCAAACGCCAAAACCCTAAAGTCACTTCCTTAGTGTTTAAATATTCTGAGGTCTAGTGCAAAAGAAAATGTTCAGAAACTGGCCAAACAGTAATTGGGATTTTACAGCATATTTATTGGATAATGGATAGGTTCTACTAAGACCCAATGTTTCATATGCCGCAGTGCTTATGGTCACATAAATTTTTATATTCATGACATAGCATTCATTTAAGGCCATGATAAACAAACTACACACGAGCAAACCAGCTATGCTGAGCATGGTTTCCAAGGCAATTAATGGCATATTCGAAAATCCACCAACATTCTTTGTCACGGCGAAAGCTATAGACCTACTGTTTCATGGAGTCCTGGTGAATTGTGACCGAACTGAATTCGCACCAAAGGCAGTGTGCACAGCTCTGAAAAAAGAAGCGGCGGACAGTTTTGTAATACAACCGAATAATCAGTTGATATTCTCGTTGTTCGGGCCTGTGAGTATACCTTTTTTTATTTCGAGCAAATTACAAATTAGAAAACATACGACAAATCACTTTGGCAATATGTTTGTTCTGGCGGGTACCTTTCGCAATGTATTGTTAAAGTATTTGGAGAAACTTTGTAAACTTATGCAATTCAATAAAATCTTTTTGATAGACTTCATTGGTGTTAAGATGAATTGATGAACTTGCTCAATAACTTTTAAAAACATCACACTACACAATGCAATTATTTGCTAGATTGGTTGGTGACTAATATTTTTTATTTGCGAAAAACAGCCTACATTAATATTGGCCTTTTTATGGTTTCATATCCAAAAGGTAAAAACGAGATCCTATTACTGAGACTACGCTGTCTGTTAGTCCGTCCGTCTGTTTTTCACCAGGATGTATCTCTATAACCGTGATAGGAGATACAGCATATACAATCAAAATTTTCAGAGATGATGTATTACTGTTAACGCTATAACAATAAATACTAATGACAGAATAATATACATATTAAAGGGGTTCTCCCATACAAAAAAAAATGATTTTTTTGCCGTTTTGCAAGGAAACCTTCGTGCGCGACTTTTTTGTGTTAAGATTGAACTTTTTTAGCGCAACGGCACAATAAACCCACACGTAGTGACTGTTCTACGGGGTATAAAGAACATAATGGACGTGGGGAAAGTGATAGCTATCGACGGTAAGGAGGAGCAGGATAGGTGGTCAGGACACTGCAAGCAGTATGAAGGCACTGACGGAACTATATTTCCGCCGTTTCTGACTAAATATGATAGACTGGAGTCGTTCTCTTTGGATTTGTGTCGGTAAGTGCTTTTGTCTTACTGACGTCAGACTAGAGGCCCTGGCAAGCCTGCCTGCATGCGCTGTGCAGCATGGTGCAACCTGACATTCGAACTCTTACAATGAAACGTGTATCTTCTTGAGTAATAAATAAAGTTCAATTTTGAATAGCTATCTTAAAAATGCACCACCATGTCACATATTGTTTCATCTCGGTGTGAATTGACCCTTATTATCTATCAGCTCTTTGTCACCGCACTCTTTTCATAAATTTAATACAAGTGTATCATTAATTCTAAAATAAGTACAACTTATTATGTAAAATAATTCAAGATCCTTCAAACCCTGGTACCAGAAAAAGACGTACTACCGTGGCATCGCTACCAACAGATACATTGCCAACATCGGAGACCTGGCTAACGATACTGAGCTTCATTGCTATTGCAGTCCGCCTGGGTCCTGTCCTTTAAAAGGACTGATGGATATTGAGCAATGTATAGGTGAGCCCTTTTCTTACAAAATCTGTCAAAGTCACATATTTATTCCTCAAATAAGAGTCACCTAACGATTAAAAAAATCAGCCCTAAATTATTCCTCAGGTAAGAGTTATCTAACAATTGAATAAAATTTAAAATTTTAAAAACCCCACGACACAAAAATAAACTCAAAAAAATAATAAATAATATTTTAAACCTATTATATCGCACCTTTAGAATTAAAGTGGCGTAACTCAAAAATTGAAGAAATTGACTTTTATACATAAAACGACTTAGAAACATATAATCTATCGGTCTAATAGAAATAAACAGCCACTTTCAAGCTAGAAAAGGATAAACATATAGTTGTATCTCTTTCATATCGACCGCTTATCACGCGTTCCTTCACTTTTGAAGGGCCCCTTTTAGTGTTGAGCCGATAATGCTAAAAGTTGGGTGCTGCGCGGTTACTCCGTAAACGACGTAAACTGTAATTCGTCGTTTTAATTGTAAACGTAAGGTTCTAATTTGTGTGTTTTTTTTTTTGTACAGCCTATTTTAGGTTTCGGGCGTTTTAAATCTAAGTGATAATAATATTTGACGCCATATTTGTATTAGTGTCATTTCATTTCTAAACATTTCATAAATACATGAGCCTGATTATGTGTTATGTCTTTACTTTATAAACCGTTTTTGTGACTACAGTGACATATATGGAATTATGTCTATTATATTCTACAGAATCAATATGAATTGGCGAGTTCAATTGTGATTGATTCTTTTTATTTTTATTTCAATGAAAGTTTGAGGCTAGTAATGAAAAGACAGGACCAAATTTTGGCACTATATAAATATAACTTGAATGAAAATACAATACGAGAAAAGATGGGTTCAGCAAAACCTAAACATATAAAAGATATTTAAGGCTTGGTTTTTTCTATAAATATAAAACTATTGGACATTTTTGGGTCATCAAGCAAGCTATAGTATGAAGAGTGTCCCTTACACTCTTATTCTCGACGTATTTGCTAAACTCTACGACTGACGTTGTCATATTTTGACAAAACTCAGCCGCAACTTGCAAGACACTATTGTCACCATAACTCGGAGATTCTCGATGAAGTCGAAATGGATTCCCCATACACCTAAAATACGAGCTCATCCCAAACCCATCTTGCAGATAATTCACGAGCCAGACTTATGCGCCACCTTACTGATGAGATTACTTATATTGACATGGGTGAGATTAGAATAGCTCTCAGGTAGATTCATAATAATAAAGCACCAGGGGATGATGAAATAACCACAGAGCTGCACTAGGAGGAACACCTGTTTTGACTGAGCTCTTTAATACCGTCATCCACACTAGCACTACCCATGCTTCCGGAAGCATGCAGTAGGAGCATCTTGGTTTTATTTTTTAAAATAGGTGATAACACGCGACTTGAATCTACCATCCCATTCCGCTTCTGAGCCACGTGTATTATCTATTATTGAGGGTTATCTGAGGGTCTGAGGGTCCCAGAAGTTGAACGACTTTCAGCCAGTGGAGCAGACGTATAATCAGCCTCTCTGCCTAGGTATGTGGACTATGAGAAAGCCTTCCATATCGTCGAGACCTGGGGGTCTAAAAAGGCCACTTTAGGTGTTTCATATAATGTTTCATATATATTTTGACAGTTTTCTTGAAATGCGTAAAATGGCGCACATAATATGAATTGCATATGATTCATCTAATGTTCACCTAAAGTGGCCCTTTTTGGACCCCCTGAAATATCCGTTTCAGCCTGATGACGTCCACTGCAGGACATAGGCCTCCCCCATAGATTTCCAGTGCGACCGGTCGCTCGCGGCCTGTATCCACCGACTTCCTGCGACTTTTCTCAGGTCATCTGTCCACCTGGTGGAAGGCCGTCCTACGCTTCGGCGCCCAGTTCGTGGTCTCCACTCAAGAACCTTTCGGCCCCAGCGTTCATCGGTTCTACGGGCTATATGTCCAGCCCATTGCCACTTTAACTTGCTAATGCGCTGGGCTATGTCGGTTACTTTAGTTCTGCTACGGATTTCCTCATTTCTGATTCTATCACGTAGAGAGACTCCAAGCATAGCCCTCTCCATAGCTCTTTGAGCGACACGAAGCTTTTGAATAAGTCCCGTTGTGAATGACCACGTTTCGGCTCCATATGTCATCACCAGTAACACACACTGCTCGAAAACTTTTTTCTTCAGGCACTGAAGAATTTTTGACGAGAAGATGTTTCTAAGTTTCCCGAACGCTGCCCAGCCAAGCTGGATTCGACGGTTGACCTCTTTTTCGAAGTTGGACCTACCTAACTGGACTTTGTGCCCTAGGTATATATAGTCGTCAACAACTTCGAGCGTAGAATTTCCAACGGTCACTTGGGTGGGTACAAGATGGGCATTAAACATAATTTTCGTCTTATCCATGTTCATACTAAGTCCCACCTGTTGTGAAACTCTACGGAGGTCTTCTAGCATAGTGTTAAGGTCTTCCAGAGTTTCTGCCATAACCACGATGTCATCGGCAAATCGAAGGTGAGTGATGTAGTCACCATTTATATTGATCCCAAGGGGATCCTCTTCTTTCGCATAATTTTATTTGTCATAATTTCATTTGGCATACCTCACTTGGCATAATTTTACTACGCATAATAATACTTGGGTATAATGGTTTCTTGGCATACTACATCATTAGGCATAAATATCATTTAGACTAATATTGTTTGTCCTAATTTAATGAGGCATAACTCGTAAGGCATAATTTTTCTTGTCATAATAATACTTTGGCATAATTGTTTTTTGGCATAAACTTGTTAGGCATATTTTTTGTCATAATAAATTCAAGGCATTCTGTCACAAGGCACAAATATGCATAAAACGGAACGTCATAATGAAAACACGGTTATAAGGTATTAAACGCATATTGATGAAACATTAAAAGCAGGTATTACACTCATTATACCTAGTGTAACTTGTGTAACAGTAGGTTAAGTTGCGGCGGGGTGGCCCTTGGGCCACCCGTAAGCCGCTAACATGTTTAAAATAATTAATACGAATAATTAATACAAAATATTTGATGCAAAAACAAAACTTACTTTATCCTTAAGTGCATTGGGCTCGTGGTTATGGCTCGGCATGTTCTTAGATAGCAGTTCGTGTTGTTTGTCCGAGTTTAATTTCGTAATCAGTTCGAAAATTACAATTATAACTGTTATTTCGTCTTAACTCGCACACCCAGTAGAATTTATCATTCATTAGTATGTGAAAAAAATATGCTACAAAGATGTATGTGTCAGATTAGGGTAGACCCTAATCTATAGCTATAAGTGATATTAATATGTTACTAGTTCATTTACTAATAATATTTCTATTTGACTATGTAATTATTAAAGCAAATACATTTATCTCAACCTAGCTCAGAAATTAAAGGTAGGTAGATATAAATATACCATTTTCTATGAGGATATTCATAACAGTTCAAAATACAAAACCAAGATAAATCAACATTATTTATTAATTCGGAAATAACAAAAACATGTGGGTAGCTATGTTATTTTATAAGACATTTTCTATTAGCAAAACACTTATTCTAAAGTTACACGAACTATAATTTATCACTTAGTAAGTACAGAATAATAATTGAGATTTAAAAGTAATATAATATCCTAACAGCTAGAAATAAACCATAGGTACATCAACTAGACAAAACAATCGTGAACAATACTAACTTTAAACAATTTTAATAATTATTAGGAAACAATATAATACCAAAGGCTACAGCCATAAAATATCAAATAATATTAAACACAATATTTAAATGACAAACAATAAGTAGGTAACATCACCTGTTATTTCAGCTTCCCGTGTAAGAGACCGACTGGGCCTGTCTCGCCTTTTTATAGGCCTCGGGGATGCTACAGTTGTCACAGACCATATTTTATATACATTTAGTCTTCACACTTAATTATTTTACAATAATATTAATCATTACATCAACGACTCTTTAACTAACTAACGGCCGGGCCACACGGCGCGGCGCCGCACCGCACCGCAATACTCCGCACCGCACTGGCGGCCACACGAGCAATGCGGCGTCGCAATGTTCTTACGGCGTCGCTGCGGCACCGCAATGTTCTTACGGCGCCGCTGCGGCACCGCAACAGGATTGACTTGGCGAATGGCTTGCCCTGTTGACGACAGTCACAATATTTTTTTATAACAATTGTTTTTAAAATTCTCATGAGACTTGTCCCACAGTATTTCCCGTTTTTGAATTAACGAAATTAGGTAGTCCACGTCTATTGATTCCATACTTGTACTCATTTTTTTGTATAGGTAATATAAATATAAATGTAATATAAATATAATAGGTATCACGTAATTAATCGTTGACCCTAACGAGCGTACACTTCCGCTTACGCCGTACATACAACTGAGCGGTGCCGCTGCGGCACCGCACTGCTTGCACCCCTCCCCGCCTCATCTGCCTCGCGCCGCTGTCCGGTGCGCCTGCGGTGCGGCGCCGGAGCGGCGCCGGACGCGCCGTGTGGCATACCATACATTTTTATATGTAAAAGACCCGTTGCGATACCGCTCAGGCGCCGCGCCGCAGCCGTACCGCACCGTGTGGCCTGGCCCTAAGGTTTACCTAATATTTAACATATCTTTAAAATTCGAACAGTATGAATATTGGTGTTGCCAAATATTTAACGGAACTTACGATACCAAATCAGACTTAAGTACAAATACTTCACATATATCTATACCTCTATAGTATATTTCCATATCTAATATATGCGTAAATATAATAGTATGCTTAAATATCATTATGCGTAAATATATTTATGCTTTTAGTAATTATGCGAAAAAAAAATTATGCTAAGGAAGTTATGACAAATGAATATTATGCGAAACTACTATTAGGTCAAATGAAATTATGCCAAGTAAAATTATGACATATGATTTTATGCGAAAAAATAGGGAACCGATCCCAAGTCCTTGCCAGTCCAGGAGTTTGAACGCATTCTCCAATGCAGCGGAAAACAGTTTCGGAGAGATGACGTCTCCCTGTCTGACGCCGCGCTGCAATGGAATCGCCTTTGTGCTATGCTCCTGTACTCGCACGGACATGGTGGCTTTACTATATAAACACTTCAACACTTCGATGTACCGGTAGTCGATCCGGCATCTCTGAAGAGACTGTAACACCGCCCAGATCTCAATCGAATCAAAGGCTTTCTCATAGTCCACAAACGCCAAGCACAGTGGCAGATTATACTCCTCGGTTTTCTGTATAACCAGCCGTAGCGTATGTATGTGGTCTATGGTGCTAAAGCCTCTTCGGAAACCGGCTTGTTCGGGAGGCTGGAAGTCATCAAGCTTCCGTTCGAGACGATTCGTTATGACTCTTGAAAACAGCTTATAGACATGGCTCAGCAGCGTATTGGGTCTGTAATTCTTCAGCAAAGTCTTATCTCCTTTTTTGAAGAACAAGACTGCCACGCCCCTGCTCCATGCCTCTGGCGTTTTGCCCTCGAACAAGGCGGAATTAAAAAGTCTCTGGAGCATTTTGAGTGTTGGTGTTCCACCAGACCTCAGCAGCTCCGAGGTGATCCCATCCTCGCCCGGCGCCCTGTTGTTTTTAAGCTGTTTAAGAGCCATACTAATCTCGTACAGGCTGATGTCCGGGATGTCTTCCGTGTGATGTCGGGTTAGTCTAGCTCTAGTATAGTAAGTAAATAAATAAATAAAATAAAATAAAATTTCTGCTAAGTAAAACCTGCATTAATACAATTACAATCAAGTCCCGATACGCTAAAACTCTCAAACGGGTATTTTATAAACGTTAAACTAACGTGAAACGCGCTCTGATTGGTCGAAACGTCATAAAATCCGTTCGTAGTAACATGTCGCTTCACTTTCAATCCAATCAAAGTAAAATGAATGTCTACTTTAAATACGAGAATTGAGGTTCTGGTCTGTGCTAGAATTCATGCAGAAATGTCTCGTTGACTGCCGATAATATTTTGAGGTGTAAAGATGTCTGTTCGAGTGATCTCTGATCCAAATTCTTCAAGGAGTGAGACAGGTAAATGTTATCTCTCCAAAACTGTTTACTAACGCGTCGGAGGACGTATTCAAGTCGCTTGATTGGAACGGCCGGGGCCTGAGACTGAACATAAACGACCAGGACATCTCACACTTGCAATTTGCGGATGAAATAATCATTATGTCAGACATATCTGCAGGACCTGGAAGAGATGCTGAACAGCCTAAGCGATTGTTCAAGACGGGTGGGTTTCGGAATGAACCTTAACAAAACCAAAATTATGCAAATAAAGTCTTGAAGTTAAGAAGCAAGAATACGTATATCTTGGGCAAACTTTGAATCGTCGATACCACCTTTAGTCAAGATGAATTCGATAATTTCAACGGTGAAGTTCGGAAACAAAATGAGGATTTGACATAAGGCATCGCAAGCAACAAGTCACAACGATTACTTATGTCAAATCCGATACATTTTTAATTTCAAAATTCGCTGTCGAAATTAGCGAATGTTCTTGACTAAAGGTCCAGGGTCTTTAATCAATGCATTCTACCGGTAAAGAAACACGGCAGCGAACTCTGCTGATTGACAAGTTCAAGGTTGTTCAGCTTGTGATGGAAAGTGAAATGTTGAGGGTACCTCTGGTGGATAATAAAACTTGCTACGATGTGATTCGATAGAGAATTAAAGTCACTGCAAGCAATGTGCTCATAGAATTAGCACGCTGAACTGGATGTGAGCCGGCCATGTTTGCAGACGGACAGACGGTTGATGGCGAAGACAAGTGTTAGAGTGGAGACCACGCTTAGGCAAACGTAGTGTAGGACGACCTGCGGCACAATGGACCGATTTAAAGTTGGCTGGCAGCAAATGGATGAGGGCTGTCTGAGATCGGGATGGTTGGCGCTCATTAGTGGAGGCCTACGTTAAGCAGTGGGCTATCCATATGTCTGTAAGCTGATGATGATGAAATTTCCCATCGATAATAATTAATATTGACCTCTGATATTGAAAGGCTTATTTAATTATTGCTTATTTAAATAGCTTTTCCTTTTCCTGTATAATAAACATTATTTTGATAAGAAGGCGCCACGGTAACTTAAGTAACTTATATTTTACACAGTACACGGTAAATACATAAAAATATAAGCGACCTAATACATACAAATTAGGTATAAGTTTAGCTTTATTACGCATAAAATATTTTTTTTTCAGTTTTCTCTATTCAAATTTACCTTTAATTTTAAAAGTCAACCATTAATAAACAAACATATTCTAAAATTAGTCACCAAAAATAAATTTTACATTAGAAATAAATAGCCTATTTTTAAAATAGTTACGTTTTATTTTTGAATGCTTTAGTAAAAAATAGACACAAAGCTAAATAAGTCAATTAAATTTTAAATATTTTGGAAATAAAGTGACACCTTTTTTTAATTTATTAATTAACAAAGGTTCTAAATAACGAAACTCATATTTTTAATAACAAATCACTAAAACAACTATTCACCTACGGCAAATAACAAAAACTGTAACTACATAAGGCTCACACTTACTATTATAGTAAAAAAACCAAAAAATGGCCTATTCTCCAATTACATTTTAGGCGTTTACCAAAAATCAAGAATTTTGGATTAAGCCACTTCAATTCTAAAGGTGCGATATATTATCACATAATATAATATTATGTAAGTTGAAATATTTTTATTTTCCAATCGTCACCTCATCGGGGGACCGCTAAAGTTTATAAAGTATTTTTACAACAACAGCTAATTAATTATTACGAATTACATTTAGGTATGAGCAAATTTTGTCGGAGTAAATTCTTTTGTTCATTCTGCGACTACACCTGTTTTTTTTTTACATAGCGGTCCCCCGACGAGACGACGATTGGAAAATAAAATATAATAGGTTTAAAATATTATTTATTATTTTTTAGAGTTTATTTTTGTGCCGGGGGGTTTTTAAAATTTTTAATTTTACTTTTATTTTATCCTTTTTAAAGTAGGTATAAATAATGGTTACCTTACCGTATACATACTTTCAACATCATTGAAGTAACATGGTACGAAATTTCGAATCGATAGGACATGTGGACGATAGTCAGATCCCCTCATCAACTAGAAAAGAGCTGATCATCTTCAAACGGCTGATCAGGTCATGGTTACCTTACCATGTTCTTTGAATATCGTTGAAGTAACACGGTACCAAATTTCGAATCGATCGGACATTGGAAAGTTAGTCAGATCCCCTCATCAACTAGAAAAGAGCTGATCATCTTCAAACGGCTGACCTTTCCACCACCAATTTTCTCATCAAACGAAGCTACGAACACTATCGATTAAGTCATCAATATTCTCTTTCAGTGCGCTTTCAATTGAGACCTTACTCGAGTATTTTTGCACATTCGGTTATTCTTCCCCGCTTTCACCCCCCACAACTTTTAAACGGCTTAACCGATTTTCATCAAACATGTTTAAGAACACTCGTATGTAAGTCACCTTTAATACAAAAGAAACTAAATTGAAATCGCTTTATCCGTTCGGGAGCTATGATGCCACAGACAGACAGACAGACACACACACAGACAGACAGACAGACAGACACGTCAAACTTATAACACCCCTCTTTTTGCGTCGGGGGTTAAAAATCGGCCCTAATTCTAATAAATTCGCGCATACCTTCTTACGTTTTCGATACCTTCACGGGAAGTGAGACAGGCCTTGATATCTTAAAGAAGAAAATTAAATATGTCATGGGATACTCATCCCAACTTACCTGTCCGGTAGTTGTGGTATAGTATACGGGTATGCGACCCCGGCTTCCCTAGCTATTACTGTCCTATCCCTTGCCCTCCTGGGCGGTAATATCCTACATTTCCTATTTCCTACTCTAACTTACTAATCTTCCTTTCCACACCACCTATCCTTCCTTTTCCCTATTCCTACCCTCTCCACCAATCCGTGGAAACGCAATGGATAATCAGAAAATAATTTAATTATCCAAAATGGCGGCGATGTGGTTCACCACCCATCACGTCTCGTTTCTCGCGGAGGTGAAAAGCGGACCATGGAGAGCCGCTTCGCTACGTTGAATGTAAGAGGAGGAATGGATGGTAAGAATGAAAGTGAACGAAGCGAAACGAGTATGTAAGGATCGTAGCAAGTGGCAGAAAGTGGTCTCTGCCTACCCCTTTACGGGAAAAAGGCGTGATTATATGTATGTATGTATGTATGTAAATATACTATTACTTTAGGTACTTTTGTCAACAAATGACTTTTCAAATCGATCTATGATTCAATCCAATCCATAAAATAATGCGACGAACAAATCTCGCGGATACATATCCGCCAATCAGTAGGGCTCACTGCTCGTGCGTGAGTCCCTACTGATTGGCCCGTTTAAGTGGGCCGCCGCATGAATTACATTTTCGATACCTACACGGGGAGTAAGACGGGGCCCAGAGCTCTATTTTCAGTACTCTGAATTTTCTCCGCCGTTCCGGATTACGGATCATAATATAGTCTAAGCTCTTAGCTTACGGATCATAATATAGTCTAAGCTCTTAGCTTAGACTATATTATGATCCGTAATCCGGAACGGCGGAGAAAATTCAGAGTACTGAAAATAGAGCTCTGGGTACTAAGGTACTGCCCAGTCCCATCATTCCAGTTTTAGAACGCAGTGTGATGTTCCCTACTAGGTCAGTCTTCTTAATAATATTATTTTTATAGGTGCACCGTTCATTGTATCCCCTCCACATTTCTACGACGCAGACCCGTCCCTCCTGAATCTCGTGGAAGGTTTACACCCTAATATGGAGGACCACGAAATCTATATAGACTTCGAACCGGTAAGCATTTTGTTGGGAATTTTCTATCATCAATAGGACTGTCGCTTTGTATCGAATATCACATTTATACAAAATTTATATCATCGTCTCTTTTTACTATTTAACACAACCAGAGAGAAATATCAGTCACCAATAATATAGATAGCATTTTCATTTTACTAGCCAACTGCTAAGTACCTAAATATTTTGGTAAAGACTTTCTATTTTTAAAAGCAACGTGATATAAAAGCGTAGTTAGTTTAAATGGGACACGACATCTTAAATTAAGGCTTTTCTTGTGGAATTTTTTCGTACAATTTAATTTTCAGTGCGATTTTCCTCAATTAGTGCAAAGAAAACGTTTATTTCATTTCTTATATTATACTCTACTAAGTTGTAGCTGATGGAGTTTTAAATTTAACTGATAAAAACGTTTTAAATATAACTGAAAAACCGGACAGGAGCGAGTCGAACTCGCCCACAGAGGGTTCCGTACAAAGTAGGAACATCTTATATAGTTCAGGAATCAAGCCTGAAAATAAGTGATAAAAGTTTGTATGGAAAAGCTATTTTTTTTAAGAAAGAAACGCCCATGTTTCGGTAAAAAATATTTTGAAATGCCCACATCAAGCCAAATGAATAATGATGTACGACCCCATTTGGAATAATAGCTTCAATTTGAAATTTTTACCCTCTCAGAGGATTGATTCGCAGTTTTCAGATTTTTAATTCAACCATTGTAGTATAATTAATGTTCTTTGGCAATTTGCAGAGTTCTAGATCAACGAGGAGTATAATAAGAACTTTATTTTCCCTATAAATGTTGAAATATATTTTTACGTAGAAGTTACGTAGAAGATATTTTTTCACAACTTCAAGAGACCGTTCTTTATGTTAAACACATAACCTTTCTTTCTAGCTTATTATCTCTTAGACCTGTCAATGGTATAACTAATCAGGGATAAAGTTTGGGGAGAAATATTTTTGAGAGTTGGTATCACTGCCAGTTATCAATGAATTGCGGGAATCATCGTCGTCGTTGAAAAACAGCACTGTAAATAGAACTCTGTGATAATGCAATAAATTATAAAATCGAACACACGAGTGTCGAGCTTTTCGGTCCACTGCACCGTACCAAATCCGTGCGTGTGTAGCGACACCGGATTCGGTCCGCGGATATGGTCCGCTGTACGCTCCGTACCAAATTCGTGTGTCTGTAGATGCCATAAAGGGTCTCGAGTCTTGACGGATAGACGGACGGACCGACAGACAACAATATCTTCTCTCATGAATGATCATTGATCTTTTAATGATTCCGTTTATGATTTTGAATTACTGCTTCGGAACCCTAAAAACACTACGCAGGTTATTATTTACCTACAACGCTTTTATCTTTTGCATAAAAAAATACTTTTACTTTTCATACATTATGTTTTGACGACCTCTATGGCTCAGTGGTTTAGCAACTTTGGTGCTCAAGACGGGGGTCGCAGGTTCGAATCCTGCCGAAGGAACAAAAAGTTTTTCTGTGTTCCTGGGGTCATGGATGTGTATTAAATATGTGTATAATATAACAAAAATATTAAATATATGTATAGTATAATATAGTATTCAATATACTTCCCGTTTTCTGGTACCTGTAACACAAGTTCTTCGGATACTTAGCACGGGGCCTGATTGACGTGGTGTGAAGCGTCCATAATCCATATATATTATTATTATTATTATAACTTTTAATTCTTAAGATGTCTGAAGTAAGTAATTGTTATCTAGATATTTAAGAAATTTACTTTATTAGTTATTAAGATTTTGATGTTTGTTATTTTTATTGTTTACTTTTAAATTACTTGTCTGTCATATTAGGTTAAGCTCCTGTAAAGATAGAATTAAGTTTGGAAGTACATAAATAAATAAATAAATAAATAAATAAAAAACTTTTCTAGATATCCGGTACTCCAATGGTGGCAAAACAACGCGTGCAAGTAAATATAAAGTTACTGAAAACGGACAAAGTCGAGCAATGTGTGAACCTTACGAACACTTTGGTACCTTTATTCTGGTTAGAAGAGGTATTGTAGTGCTAACTTATTTAAAACCCGGCCAAGTGCAAGTCTAGGTAACTCGCCCACGAAGGATTCCTTAGAAGTTTTTTGTATGGCAGTTTATGGGTCCCTTAACTATTTTTTTATTCTGTTTTTACTTTTTTGTATTTGTTTTTTTAGCGGCTACATTAATACATCATATGTGAAAATTTCAATTGTCTATAGCTATCATAGTTCACTAGATATAGCCTGGTGACAGACAGACGGATGGACTTTGGGTACGGAAATAAAAAAATGCTATTAAAATGGTTTTACTAAAAATACTTTAATTAGCTAGTAATATTCTATTTAGGTACACTTTTTATTTCTAGCGAAACCTAATATTATAATTTTAAAACTAACATTTACCTCCTTGTCTTAAAAAGTTGTTGTTTTTCTTTGGTGACAGGTCATCATAATATATAGTAGTCAAACACTGGCAAAAATCACTTTATTTTTCTCTTTCACTGAACACTACAATGTTGCTTACACAACAACATTTAAAGCAAATAAAACAGAGCTGTTTATTTAAGCCCTAAGGGTTTATGAAAAATGCTAAAAATAAATAATGAATTCAAAACTAAGGATGAAACCACGAAGTATAGATACAAGGATTCCAAACGGCTATTCCATAGTATTCATGTACACATTAATAAACCTAGATCTTAGTTCTCCTTTCTGCCACTGGCTAGAATTTAGGATGTACCGATGCTATTATTGTTATTACACGTAAACACGCGTTGGCTCGCGAATTATGAATTTAATTAATTGAAGTATAAAATATTAAATTTCTAAGAATTTCCTAAAACTTTTATTTAGTTCCACGTTTCTCAGAATATTTTTTTCCAGAGCTGTCAATAGCAACAAAACATCCCGCGTAATTTTAAACGAGTACTTCTTGGAAAATGGCGCGCTCTACCGGCAAAAATTCTGTCCCCTAAATTGAGACCGTTCGTATAACATTACGTTCGGACTCCGTGGATGAAACCTAAGAAACATTTTGTATAACCTTCTTCGTAGACTAAACTGACGTTACTTCGTCTTAATATGTCGCTCGTCATTATTTCATTCGTAGACCTATTTTTAAAATTATATATCTATGTTCGTAGATGACAAATCTCGAGTGCCACATTGAGGCACTTACAGTCTGACAAGGAACTTTAGGCACGTGGACAAAATCAGTACTAACATCGCCGTCTTGTAAAATGTCACTTTTAGTATTAAGTATTGTCTTGTAGTTGCGAGACTTACCTTTTGGCACGTGGATAAAATCAGTACTAACATCGCCGTCTTGTAAAATTTCACTTTTAGTAATAAGTATTGTTCTTATTTGCGACACTCACGCCCCCATCCAAGTGCCAAAAGATCCTTGTACGACTGTACGTTGGAGACGTTTTAACGTGTACCCAAGGCCTGTCCTTACGACAGTTAAAGGTCAATGAAAATGAAGCTGAATTTATATTTCAGGGTCTCGCGTTGAACAAAACCTTTGTCAACATGCTGAAGTTTCAGCTTTTTTATCCGAAACGAGCAATAGGACTGCTTCGCTGGTTCATCGTGTTCTGGTGTGTGTATGGCATGCTGGGCTCTATGGCTTACCATTTCAAAGGTGTGTTTAAAGTATAAACTAAATAATATGAGGTATTTGGTACTAAGACTCTGTCCAGAAAGGGCGTAAGCCTGCGTAAACCTACGCACGTAGAGATTCTTATCTTATCTTATCAACAAAATGTCTGCCGGTCTATCTGTGATGCCAACTTGGGACTTTTTCCCTAAATTTAGGGAGAAAAGGTATCTGAAGGGGTTATTAGGGGGTTTTATGCTTATTTTATTTAAATTTGCAATTGATTTGATTGACAATAAGTAATATAATATACTATAAAAAAACAAAATTCTTATTGCAAGCGTCTACATGTTGCCAACTTGCGATTAAAAAATCACGCCAAAAACGTCAAAAAATTCACGTTTGTTGTGTCTAAGGAGGGTTCCGTTACTATCAACGCGTAATAGGTTTTTCAAATTACTTCAAAAGTCACAGTCCGGTTTGGTTCAAAATAATTTTCCCTGAGTTTTAGCATTATATATCAGCATGGAAACTTACAAGTTTAACCTATAATTTAGAAATCTACTCTACAACTACTCGAAAATTTTGAAAAATATGCGCCGTGGTATACACCTGAGTGGTTTCCATTTCGGTTTTGGACATTACACTCATGCTAACCAACCCAAATTGTTTGGTATTCTTAGTTGTTTTTTTTTGTGTATTTTTTTTCTGTTGCCTTGTTCTAATGTACCACTATTTTACTGTCCTGTAATGTCTCATATGCTCCGAATAAAGATTTATTTATTTATTTAAAAAAAAAGGTCATGTATGAAATCTTGACTCTATTTTAAAGCGCTATTCAACGTTATGCAACATAATGGGATACAATGAAAAAATATTTTTCATCCCCACTTCTCATGTATGGAGAGCCACCCTCAAAATATAAAATTATTATTATTTTACGATGCTTAATCCGAGATAATATAATATACAAAAAACCTATACCAAATTTCATCTATTTAGGTATATTCATAATTACAGAAGCTAGAGGCGTGGACAGACAGACAGACGGAGGGATAGAGCAAAACTATAAGGGTTCCTTTTTATTACGAAATCGACTATTTTAGTAAAGGTTATGTAAAAATTTTAACTGTCTAGCTATCAAGGATTATGATCTCATGAGACAGCCTGGTGACAGACATACAATTTTTACCCTCTAGATACCTACGAAATAACTTACAGTCTGTAAGTATTAAAAAAAGCAGTGAATCATGCATACAAATGTCAAAATTGACGCATAAGCTGTGATTACATTAATTTACCTATTAAAGTAAGCCATTTTGACATAGTATGTACGCATGATTCACTGCCTTCATAACGCGAATAGGCTAAAGTATAGACTTTATATAACACGAACAGGACGCGACCGCGTCATTCAATGTGCTGCGTACAGTGCAACTAATTTGTTAATGCCCTCGGCAATCATCGTTTTTTTTTCTACGGAAACGACGGATGTTGGAAAGCATGTGTGGGACTTCCGAAAGATATTAGCAAAGTAGTTTTACTGTATAAAGTATCTTTATAGGTATGTTTTTCTAAATAAGTAATACTTACATATTTATCGTAGTATTGAATCCGGAATCTTCCCCAAAATATGGAAATATGCGGCTGTAGTTCCCATACATAAAGGCGGATCCAAATGTGAACCTACTAACTATCGCCCAATCTCCCTGTTAAGCGGTATCTCTAAACTACTTGAGCGCGTGGTACATAAGAGACTCGTCTCCTTCTTAGAATCAAATCATGTAATTTCTGATAAACAATTTGGCTTTAGACAAGGAAAATCTACCGAGGATGCAGTAACACTTCTCACTAATACTGTGGCCTCACATCTTGATAAAGGTTCCAAATGCATTGGTGTCTTCCTGGATCTCGCTAAAGCCTTTGATTCCCTCTCTATACCTATTCTTTTGAGAAAATTAGAAAGATATGGCATTAGAGGGAATCCGTTAAATTGGTTCAACAGCTACTTATCAGAAAGATATCAATGCATTAGGATATCTGGATTTAAAAGTTGTATGCGACCAATTTCATTCGGAATACCTCAAGGGAGCATCCTAGGCCCTACTCCATTTCTTATGTATATTAATGACATAGCCTCCCTGTCCATAAATAATGCAGACATCCTTTGTTATGCTGACGATACAGCTCTTATCTTTTACGATACTACCTGGGAAGCAGTTATCAAAATAGCAGAGATCGGTATGTCCTCTATATCTAAATGGCTAAAACTTAATCTTCTTTCTCTTAACACCTCTAAATCCAAATTTCTCTGTTTTCACAAAACCGCCATTTCCTCCCCTACGATAAATCAGTTAATTATCCACTCCCCAAATTGCTCTTTCTTGGCCAAGAACATCTGCAACTGTCAACTCATCGAACGCACAGAATTCACTCGCTACCTGGGTGTTATTTTGGACGAAAGACTTACTTTTAAACTTCACATTTCTGAAATGACCAAACGCGTGAGGAAGTTGATGAGTGTCATGCGTAACCTTCGTGCCGTAGTCGATGGTCAAACACTAAAAACTGTTTTCTACGCTCTGTACCAAACACTCATCAACTACTGTATTCTGGCCTGGGGTGGATCTTCCTCTTCTAACCTTATCCCACTAGAAAGAGCTCAAAGAGGAGTTTTAAAAATCGCTCTCAGCAAACCGAAAAGATATCCTACTCAAAGCCTTTATGCGGAAACTAAAGTTTTAAGCGTGAGGAAGCAATACTATGTCCGGGTGGTCGAAAATGTGCACAGATCTGTCACTCAATCGAAGCAAATATATGAAGAGATGCTAAGTAGCCGCGTTTTCAGAGTCCCAAATATTCATGTAAATACAACTTTTGCCTACAGATTCGGTATTTTCCTATTCCCTTTTATATACAATAAACTAGTTAATATTTTCAGCTTAAAACATCATTCCGTACGAGAAACAAAAAAACATTTGACTCAATCTCTTTTAGATTGGACATACATCGAGTCTGAAAATCTTATGAAAGTAGACAATTAACACAACACACTAGTCACAAACTAACACATTCTTATTTACATTACACATATATAAACACACACACACACATACGCACGCATGCTCACACACATACACACACACACGCACACCTGCACGTACATAGTACATACGCACTGCACACCAAATTACTGTCACACAATATTTAATTAATACTAATTTCACAATTTAATAACTATTTTCTAATTTGAATAGTAACGAGAACTACTGTTTAAGTTTGTTATAATTTTAATCCCCTAACTTCCCCCATAGGACAGGCTTTGCCTAGTTTGGGGGACAGAAAAGATAATGTTTGTAAAGTTTCTTGAAAATAAACGATTTATTTATTTATTTATTTATTTGGTATGTAACTTTTTTGATTTTTAACGGTACCTATATATTTTATCCTATTATGTAACTTTATGAAGTTTCGATGTGGCATAAGTACTTTAATAATTATATTTGAGAGTCTTCGTATGCTAGGTAAAATTCACGGTAACCGTACTATTTGTTTTAGGGAGAAATATTTTTTGAAACTTGGCAACTCGATCTTACTACGCCTTCATTGCATTCCAAAATACAGGGGGTGACACTTTTGACTATTTCAAATCGATGTCAATTGTGTGTTGAAGGTTTTAATATAAGTTGTCTTCAGAAAAAATTGGTTTTGACAAAACATTGACAGCACAAAATTTCGGAACACTCTGTAAAGTAAAATTCCACTAGTGTGAGTACTGTGAAAATGCCAAAATTACCAAATGCCAAACGGTGTCAACCGCTGAATGCTGTGTAAGGAATGAACTGAATACTTCTGTCTCACTCTGAATCATACAATCGGAGCGAGAAAAACATTTTTCTTTCACTTCGTGTCTCGCGCGTACTCGAGGTAGCTGCGTATTACAGCGTAATTGCTGCACCTATTTGAGTCAGGAGCGGAGCACCTATACGTGTAGTATGGACATACCCACAACCCCAACAGCCTTGTGAGTGCATACTTTCAAGGTCTATTAATTTATAATCAAAATAGGTTCAGTGGGTAGTAGTATTGGTATTGTTAACCTTTTGAGTCTTACCTGGTGCTTTTTACCTGCTGGTCATACTTATATTATTGTTAAAATACATATTTATAGTAGTGGATTTAGTGTTAAGCGGACCTTTAGTCAGGTAGATTGAAGAAAGCGCAAAATTTATCACCTCTCCATAAATTTTCAGCCCTTTTTTATTTACTAACCAACAGATTTAAGAAAAAATAATACTTTGATTGGACCGATAGGAATTTCTCCTGCCGATGTTATATAATCTATAATTTGTGTATGTTTCTATACTATATATGCATATATTTTTTATTTAATTAATTTATAATCTAAGTTGATGTTAATTTGTTTAAGGTACCTATATTGAAAACATATTTTTTTTTACCAAACATAAAATAATTTTTTTGCTAAATAAGCGAAAAACTTTCTCGCTCACTCCGCGCGTTAGCTTTTAATTAACATAATATTATAAAGAAATTAATACAATTTTTTTTTAAATTCTAATAACCATGTTATGAAGGAAATAATAAAATCAAAATTTTCGGGCCACATCTTCTTTTGAGAGCTGGATCCGTGCCTGAATCAACCAAAGCGGTTTAAATAGGTCAATTTTGTACGATACGCGCATAGCTAAAATAATACGCACGTAGCTCCTGGACGCAATGTATGGAGCCCTAGTACCTCGACTACGTGCGTAGACCTTACGTGCGTAAGAATACGCAGTTTCTGGACATAGTCTAACAAATCAACGTAAATCGTTTGATTTGCGACAACGAAAGAAGTTATAGGTATAGATGATTGGTCTCAGCGCTCGACTCTGACTAACTTGAAAAATGCGGCAACAAATAATAATAATAACTCCCCACACCGATCTTGGTGACGGTGGTCGGTTTCATTGAAACCAGACCAGTTACGCATGAATCATTTTATAGTGCCCAAGTGTGTGCGCAGTACAGGCGCAGGTCGACTTTTACATGCCCATACGACGCATGGATTATTATCTTTATTGAATTGCTGCATTCACGGAGTTGTTGTTGTTAGATAGTGCGGTATCTAGTAGGGCGCCGAGACCAATCATTTATCTATGGCTATACGCTACAAACAAAGCTAGGTAGCTGCACCTTTCGGTACTCTATGTTTTTATTACTTTAATTAACAATCAGTGCGACTAGCACGAACAATTGGGAACGGCGTATTCGTAATGTTATCTAATGAGAATTGTATGAAAATCATCTAGTTTCAGCCTGGTGACGTCCACTGCAGGACATAGTCCTGCCTCATAGATTTCCAGTGCAACAGGTCGCTCGCGGCCTGTATCCACCCTGCGACTTTTATCAGGTCGTCTGTCCACCTTGTGGGAGGCTTTCCTTCGCTTCGACGTCCAGTTCGTGGTCTCCACTCGAGAACCGTTCGGCCCCAGCGGGCATCGGTTCTACGGGCTATATGTCCAGCCCATTGCAAATTTATCTTGCTAATCCACTGGGCTATGTCGGTAACTTTAGTTCTGCTGCTTCATTTTTGATTCTATCACGTAGAGAGACTACGAGCATGGCCCTCTCCGCAGCTCTTTGAGCGACATGAAACTTATCGATTAGATTATATAGTCATCACCGGTAACACACAATGCTCGAAAACTTTTGTCTTCAGGAATTGAGGGATTTTTGATGAGAAGATGTTTCTGAGTTTCCCGAACGCTGCCCAGTCGAGCTGGATTCGACGATTGAAATCATGACAACGCCTAAACAATCTTCATTCAACGATACGAGCTTCACCTAAGTTGCCATCGCTAATTTCGACTATTAAGTTCGTAAACAAAACCGAATGGGATTTGACATATTATGTAGTTTTTATAACATAACCAGATGTTGCCTGCGACTTCGTGCGCGCAAAAGTTAGTTTCGCAGAGACCTTACATTTTTCCGCAATAAAAAGTAGCCTATGTCCTTCCCGTGGCCTACTCTACATCTGTGCAAAATTTCATTAAAATCTGTCCATTAGTTTCGGAGCTTATTCAATGCAACCTAACAAACTTTTCCTATATTTAGCGATATACTTGTAGATAACGATATAATATATAGATTAGCGATGGCAACTTGGCTAGATGGTCAGCTTTTCACGTTCAGCGTGACATCTAAAGTAAAAAATAATAATTCAGAACTTTCTTTACAGATACCATCATGCGTTTTGCCGACGTAAAATGGTCGCCTTCGTCTCCGAAAGTGAACCCTGGACAAGGCATGGACGCGCAAGAAGACATACCTACTAAAATAGAATAATTACGCACCTACAGCTTATTTTCTCCACTGTGGTTGATACACAGACAAACGTGAATTTAACACGTTTGTCTGTGTATCAACCATAGTGGAGAAAATAAGCGCGCGAGTTGCGATCCGTTTTACAATTTAACTTAGGTAGTTTCAGTTCGTTATATTATAATATAACGAAAAATAATGCGTAAAATTGTAAGCAGAATATTTGTTTGACAATCTGTCATATTTTTATCTCGCTAGTTATATTACAATATAACGATATTTACAATTTTACGGTGACATATACTTACATGCAGAGAAACAGCTTTCATAGAACCATCGAAATCGATGAAAATTTGAAGATTTTGACGTCCCCTCCAACGGCCCACAATTTTTCTACACTATCGTGGACACACCGTGTGCTTGTAGAAGAAGTGCGATCAAATTGAAAGCCAACTATGTAGCTGTTTATCTGTTCGTCTTTCTTTAATCTGTTATATCAACTATCAACCCCGTGCATTTAACTTATATAATAAATGTGACCAGTGACAGATAAATCGATCTAAAAATAAACATTTCATTTGAACTTTTTCATTACTACACTACCAACCTGAAACCAGGGATAGTCAAGAATTCAAGATGCATTCGATAATTTCTTTGAGTATGATAATTTCGACGGCGAAGTTCGAAATCAAGAATGTATGGGATTTGACATATTAAGTCATCGCTAAGTAACATGTCGCTTGCGATGCCTTATGTCAAATCCCATACATTTTGTTTTCGAACTTCGCCGTCGAAATTATCGAATGCATCTTGACTAGAGACCCAGAACCCCAATTCTATACGAATTAACGAATACTCTCATTTTACTTTTATTGAATTATAAATGAATCGTCTTGATATCATAAACTGATTTTTGGAGTTTGGACCAATCAAAACGGATATGACGTTTTTTGACGTTTATGAGAATACCATTTTGAAGTTTTAACCTATCGGGACTGAATCGTAAGTTTGTAACTGTATTATCGCAGTATGTAATTAGTAGAATCGACCTTCAGGTAAGGTGGGTACTACAATAATTGTAGTATCATGGCATGGCTTCCATATTTCAGTGACAATGGCTGGTTTCATTGAAACAAGGCCAGCTACGCAGGAGTTATTTTATAATGCCTAAATGTGTGCGCAGTACACAAGACACTCTCTCTTCCTTTACTCTCGAAACCCAGTGGGACAGATAACAGACACGACTGGCGAGAGATCAGGCGCAGGTCAGATTTTATATATTATGGCCATCCGACGAATGGATATAGGTTGGATCATTTTTCTTGTCAGACAATCAGATGATAAGCCTGAATAGGCTACACGACTACATCTAAAATATTAAGTTTTATTAATGTACTCAGAAATTTTGAGGTATTACTACTTCGTAAATGTAAAAAATTTTAATGTTTTATGTATAGTTTAGTGATTAGATACATCTAAAAAGTACAAAAAAAAAATATTTTTTTTGCTTAATTAGTGAACAAAACCTACATCATTAGTTTACTTACATCATATACAAGAACTTTTATTACGGTATGTATGAACTTAAACGCATAAATATCGGAGATATTTACAAATATGTTCCTGCGGCCGTATATTTCATACACTTTAACATGGACGTGACGTCATAGCTACGTACGACTTTAGTATGGAGCGTTTTCACGGGACTTGCGAAATTTTGTAAACAAATCGCTGTACCTTTGAAAATATTGACTTTTGATATACGGTTTCTTCTGAGAAGTTACTCATATTTAAGAGTACTATTCATTTATGCAATAAAAAAAAATCAGTCGTGTAGCCTATTGTCCTAACCAAAAATGGTAACAACATTTTTCAAACCCACCATCTCCGAGTCGAGAGCCAAGCTCTAAACCATTGGAGGCAGACCTCCATATTAATATTATAATTGGCTAGACGTTACCCGCGACTTTACTCTATAAGAAATTTCGCGGGAACCGTAAATTTTGCCGCAATAAAAAGTAGCCTATGTCCTTTCCCGTGGTCTACTCTACATATGTGCCAAGTTTCATCAAAATCGGTCCAGTATTTCGGAGCCTATTCGATGCAAACAAACAAACAAACTTTTCCTCTTTATTATATTAGTATAGAAAAGTAAATGATTTTTTATTGATAGAGAATAGAGTGTAGGAAACCCCAAAGCAGATCGAAAAAAGTAAAAGTCATACAAAAACATTTAATGTATAAATAACAATATATTTACATCTTACGCTATATCACTACATATCTTATCACACAGCTCGAACGATCTCGAGTGGTAACTATGTAACATAATATATACTATAATATACAACATACAACTATGTAACATACAGAAGCCCTTCTGTATCTTCACGCCGCGCCGACTGGAATTCCAAACCCTCACAATGTTAAATCTATCCTATAATATTATTGTCCCTTAATATTTTTTGGTAACTGTAAAAATGGTAATCTGATAAAAATATTTAGTCCATAGTTTTGTAGAAAACAACTTTTTGGTAATTTAATATTTCACTTCAAATATTATGCGACATTAACCATTAATGAAGAGGTAGGTATCACTTAAACTGTAATATTCTCTGACAATTAACTATAACAAATATCCATCATTACTAAAATAAAACAAAAAAACCCGACTGCGTCAAATGATTTTGATATACTAGGTACCCAGTGTCACGACTGAATGTATGATACCTTTAAAGCTCAAATGCGACAAGCCTTTTAAGCTGTAGAGCCTAGAGCATCGTTTCTCAACCGGTGGGTCGCGACCCTGGGGGGGTCGAGTTAGTTATTATTTTATGGTGCCTTTTTTGTGGGTCGCGACATAAAAATGGTTGAGAAACGATGGCCTAGAGCGCGCCAAAGAAATATATGTACATACATGCAATCGACAAATCACAAACACAACCCTCCTTCTAGCGCAGTTGGGTAATAATTAAAAACAATAAAGATACTGCGCATACATCACGAAAACAATCTTAATATCTAATTATCATCATTATAATAATGGTAAAATCGATAAATTAAACACTCCTCTATCGCAGTCGAGTAAATTGCTAGTCTTTTGTTAAGTCACTCGTCTGAATTTCAGACTTTTATCTTGACAATTCTAACTTAATTTAACTTTTTCTTTTATGTCCGTCGCGGAACATAGATTTGTACTTTTGAGCAAAGTAAATTGCGACTTATGCGCGAAGTTCTCTCTTCTGTTCAACAGATCTGCGAACCATAGCAATCCAACTCTGGCTATGTATGTTATGAGAACAGTTAGCGTCGCTAAAGTTACGAAGAAAACTAGAGCGATATCCAGTAAATAGTATTGGAAGAAGTTGAGGTCTTTCGCCGGGGACTGTAGATGGTATGCTCCCTTATGTCTAATGACGTATTCAGTCCAGTACATCGCTCTTTCAAGTGGAGATTCCTTTTGATCTCTCAAAAGAATCCTTCTCGTTTCAACGTTGATTTTATAAGTCGGTTCTACTATCACTTCTTGTATTGCCCTGTATAGCTTTTCTGAGGTGAGATGTTGTAAATCTAGCTTCTTGGCGTAACCGTCTACTTCGGCTTTCGCTGCGTTTGCGTCGTGGTCGCAGAAGACCGGTATGCTGACTACCGGTACTCCGTGATAGACCGTCTCGAACATACTAAGAAGACCACCGTGTGTGATGAACGCTTTAATTTTGGGGTGACCTGAAAAAAATTAAATGACTCCTTAAACCTTTTTTAAGTAGCTTAAGCTTAATTAGTTCTTGTAGGTTATTATTTTTGGACTATAAAAAGGAAAGTATAATCCAACAGCAAACGAAATTATTTCATAAGAAACTTAATTAGTTATAATTGAAATAAATATGGGTCTTTGTAGTTGTATAATTTATTTGTAGCTACAAAATAGGTAAGTATATTTTTGTATAATCAAATTATTTAATTACATATTGGAATGTTTTATTAATAATCGGCATTAAGTAGGATTCATTCCTTTTGATCATAATTTTATTTATATTCGATATTTACTGTATTCTTAGGTTACTTGATTTTAATTTATAATATTAAAATCAAGTTATCAGACGTTATAAACTTATAACGTCTGTCACACGTGCAGTTCTGACCGCGGGAAATAGCGTTCCCCGCGCTCCGAAACGAACATGTAAACGACACTCCGATCTGGCTTAATAATGCCTAGTATTTATATAGACCTTTTGATCTGTTATCGGATGATTTATACAGTATTCTCCGAGCGAAGTAACCACTCTTGAAATACTGTAGTGCCTGTCTCGGTTTTAAAATAATATGTCGTATGGTTTCCCAAACACATTCGGCATTCTCACAACAGAGTCAGCCTAATCCAGAGGAATGACTGGTCAATACGTCTGGGGCAAGGCCATGTGCGGGTTTCCTCACGATGTTTTTCTTCACCGTTAGAGCGTGCCTATAATGTACCTGAGATCTGAAAAAGTCTCATTGGTAGGTACACACCACAACCTGGGAATCGAACTTGTACGCTCTCGAGTGCAAATCAAACGGTGTACCCACTAGGCCACGGAAAGGACGAATAAATATTTGCAAATATTACATAACTGTTATTATGTAAATAGCGTCCATTCTTAGAAAGTTAGCGTAACTCAAGATTCGAGATTAGTTTGCTAGTTTTGTTATCAGTTCGCAAAATCAAGTTACTTTACGAATGGTTTCACTGGGGAAGTAGCAAAACAATGGTAAAATAAAGCCTATTACTATAGCCGAGTTCACGAGACAGAATGAAAATGTAAACAAAAATTTTGGGGTTCCCTTTGGATCAAATTGAAAAATAGTTTCGTCACTTAGTCATTAACTTGAATAACATCATAACATCTGTGAAATTTACTTTAAAATGACGCATTATTATTATCGATGGTTGACTGTCTGAACTTTTATGCTTTATTGCAATCCGACCAATGGAAATTGCTTATCAATTTCGAAAGACACGTAATAATTACGTGTCTTTCGAAATAAAGCAACGTTTGATATAATTATTGTTAATCATGTCATGGCAATTTTAAAAATCGTGAAAACCCTGTATTAGATACGTGCATTTTCAAAAATATTAAAGATTACAATTCAATATAGAGGAATTTGCAAGTAACTCGCCATTTTAGCGGATTTTGAAACTCAACTGTCATAACAAAGGGGGTTTTGCAACTAACCTTATATTGCTCGATGGATGACGTTATGCAATAAAATCTTAAGGCTAATCACTCGTTATCGTTATGTTGCTTGGGCGTTAATTGAATTTAGAATTATTAAATAGCATTTTGACAGACGATTATAATAATTGTTTACATAAATTATTCTCTAGGTACCGTGGATTTTCTCTACCGTGGTTTTAGTGTAGTATTTGGCGCTTTATACTGGAGACAAAATATGTGAAACCTCGCTGCCCCAAGTAACCCTAAAAGTGGGGCAGTTTAAGTGTAGACACTTCTTGTCTCTACATGCCTCGTCTATAATAATATTATATAGGTATATGTTAATATGTTTTATGTAAGTGTTCTTCCCTTTCTTTTTCTTTCTGGTTCTTTCCTTACCCAACAAATCCTGCTGCGGCAGCCACTTATATATCCTGATGTTGCTCGGTATGTTCGTGAGGTTCTGCTCCCCGTCCTGTTTCCACAGCACCCTCTGTGGTAACCTGCCCAGGGCCGTGACGAACAACCGATGGGCAGCCAAGGGCATCTTGTTGGTGCGAACTGAGGAACCCATGGAGACGTACACAAAACCGGCTTCTCCAGCGCCGGATATCCATTCTTCAAGGTCCTGAAAATGAGATGAAGTAAATAAATATCGGTTGATATAATTTACTTCCGTAAATAATCTAACCAGAACACTAAACCTAACCTAACCTAGTCAGAACTCTCCAATAGAGAGTTCCATAGCTATCAACGCGCGATCGGTTTATTTTTTCAAATTTCTTCAAAAGTTTTTGTCCGATTTCATAGTAGTTTTCCTATAGAGTACTTAGCATGACCTATCAGTATAAAAAGTTACAAGTTTCTACCTCGTATACTTTAAAAAATGCCGCGGCCTCAACTTCTAAACCATTTTGGAGGTTGAGTAAGTACTTAAAAATGGTTAACATTATAATAAAGTAGGTACCTAATGTATGAAACCTCGCGTTTATTTAAAAATACCTATTCGACAGTACTCCTTACTATGTGCCCATATCTAAGTTTATTTAATTTTTATTTTTGCCTAGTAATTATTTTTTCTAAATATAGTCAGATACCTTACCTACCAGCTAAAATAATATTATAATATTTTAAAAAAAACATACATACATACATATAATCACGCCTCTTTCCCATAGGGGTAGGCAGAGACCACTTCTTTCCACTTGCTACGATCCTTACATACTTGTTTCGCTTCGTCCACTTTCATTCTTACCATCTATTCCTCCTCTTACATTCAACGTAGCGAAGCGGCTCTCCATGGGCCACTTTTCGCCTCCGCGAGAACGAGACATGATGGGTGGCGAACCACATCGCCGTTTTTTATAAAAGCAGGTCTAAATTATTACCATGGCGTACGTTGTATGTTTATTTTCTTTTTTTTTTAATAACGTAAGGGAAAGTAATGACATGGAGGAAGTTGCGTTACGCAAATGTTTATTTTTTCTAATATATTTAATGACAATGTGAAAGTGTTGTTTTGAGGACATTAAAATAAAAGTATTACGTTATGTTATGAAGCAATTTATACTCGTGTGGTCATAAGTTAGGACTTAGGACCGTGCTGATACAAGTTATTTAAATGACCTATTGACGATTTTTGGATGCATATCAATATTCAATACACGTGATAAATTTTTACATAGAAATCTAAATGCATCCATGCAACAAATAAGTTTAGTTACGTAGTACTAAAAATGTCTGCCAATCAAATTATAGATACAATACACTCAAATAACATTAAAAAGAGGTAGATATGTTATAAACGCGTAAAAATGAAGGTTCGAATTGGCCCGAGTCGGGCCAATTTTGGTTAGTGTGCTCCACTAGTAATAGCGTGTTTTGTGTTACTATGCGACGTTGACACATTGACACGCGCTCATGTCAATGTGTGTCTTGGCACAGAAATATTGTCAGTTTTGTAAGGATATAACGTATCTATGTAATAATTAATCCAAGGTTTTTACACAATTTTTAACCCTGACGCAAATATTTCAAAACTCAAGATAGGCTATGACGTACTTTTGACAGAACAAATCTTTTAAACACAAGAAAAAGTTACGCTATCTTGGTTTCCACCATACTTTAAATGCCAGCCGTCTTATTTTCGCCATACTTCAAATGTTAAAAAGGCCTCAGACATCTCGAAAGTGGGGCCATTTAACTGGAGACACTTTTTGCCTCGACATGCCTCGTCTATAATATATATGTCTATGCCGCGACGCAAAAAGAGGTAATGTCTTTTCAATAGTAATGTATTATCAATTTTTTACATTAGTTATATTTATTTAAAGTAGGTAATAAAATAAAACAAGAAACATAAAATTAACAACAAAACTAGAGCCAAATAAAAAACTAAAAATTAATACTAATAAAACTAAGACTTATCTACAAATATCTCTAAAAAAGTATATAAATAGAAAAACTTCCCGAGGTCG
This sequence comes from Glaucopsyche alexis, assembly GCA_905404095.1. Classification (NCBI taxonomy): domain Eukaryota; kingdom Metazoa; phylum Arthropoda; class Insecta; order Lepidoptera; family Lycaenidae; genus Glaucopsyche; species Glaucopsyche alexis. Next base: position 4,630,970 of record FR990060.1, read on the forward strand.
TCCCCATCTGGCAGAGTTCGTAACAAACTGATAGCATTGCCTCGTTGGATAGCAATGGCTATCCGTTGTGCCAGGTAGTTCCCGGCTCTGGGGTCTCGGGTGGCTTCAGTAACCTTTTTGGAGATTTCTTTAAATTATATTTAGTCAAATTATACTTACGAGGTCCAACATTTTCGGCTCCTTGCAGTGAATGCACGCGATCTCCGCCACATTTGGCAAAAATGGCCGCGGGTATGAAACCGAATAGTGGCCGTTCTGCAGGATAAAGCTGACGTTCTTCCCCATATCGTACACATGGGGCATATCACTGCCGAAATGTCTTCTCAGGATACCTTGGAGTATAGTCACGCTGATGGCATGACCGAGCAAAGCTCCCAAATGCCAAAAGGTATTCATCGCTCGATCCATAAAACCCATGTTGTCGGTAAAAGCCTTCGCAAAGATCGGGGTCACGGAGAACGGCGCTGGGCTTCCTGAGACGCTGGCTGGGGCGGAGTAGAAGCCCACAGTATTGATGTACATGAAGGGGACCTTGAACCGGTAGACCAGGCCGAGGGCACACTCCGGATAAGCCCCATCTAGGATGGCCAGGTCGTAGTTCTTTCCGGAGCGTAGTAGAGCTCTCGTTTCTACGTCGTTGAGGAACGCGTCACAGGCCTGGAAAGATAAATCTTTATAAAAATAAAACCTTACTCTTTTTCAATTTATTTTCAGATTCTATCATAGCGAAAAGGGATTAGATTAAAAGTGGCTACGATACCATATGTCCTTAACTAACTACTACAAAACCATACTAAATTTCATCAAAATCCATTCAGTAGCTTAGAAAGAGTAACAAACATCCATCCTACAGACTTTCATATTTATAATACTAGCTTCTTCCCCCGGGATATAACACGGTATCTCACGGGAACATTTTGCTATTTTGGTATAAAATGTAGCGTTTCAACCCAAAGCCAAAACTACTACCATATCAAATTTCATCAATATCCGTTCAGTAGTTTTTGTGTGAAAGAGTAACAAAAATACATCGATCCATCCTCACAAACTTTCACATCTATAATAATAGTAATAGCTATAGAAAGATTAAGTGTAAGACGATGTCCAGCACTTACTTCATATCCATATCTAATGATGTCCATGTACGGCAGCGGTTCCTCTCCCCTCATCCTGGCACCCACGAGGTCGAAGGTCATGTAGCGGCGGACGAACGTCGCCAGGCCCTCGGGGGTGATCTGCTCCATACCCTCGATGTGGAAGTCGGCTGAGAACGGACTGATCAGGGTTATGTTGTGACCCCTGGAAAAGAAAATGTCAGTTGGGTTACGACGTGCGTAAGGGTCAGTTCAGACTGCAACGATAGGCGATGCTGCATTTTTGAGATAGCTATTGAAAATTGAACTTTATTCACTACACCCAAAATGAAAGCTTTGACTTGAAAAATAACTGTACGGGTCAATGTGTCATTGCACTCGTATGCCTCGCGTATATCCGCGCGTGCATCTTAGATAAGCATTATTGTAACATATAAATTTCATAATTATACAATATTACAATACAAGCAGTTCGTTATTACGCAATAAACGGGGTTCATCATTTATACCCTATATCAGTATCAACCTATCAGAACAGTATCAGCATCAGCATCCAGCATCAGCAGCATCTATCATCTCTACTATCAGCAGCATATATGATCCCTATCATCTAAGTGTAGCTCGCTACAATAACCGTTACTGCCCGGTTTCTGAGGTGAATTAATTGGTAGTTTATCTATTGATAGACAAATAAGCATCAGAAACAGAAAATATTTAATAAAAAGTTCGGCAACTTGTTACTGAATATGAAAACGACAGTATATTTAAACTACAAATATATACTATATAAACTAAGTTTAACTTAACTGACCAATGCGATCCGGTTATCGATCCCATAACTCGTAATTGATAGGTACTGATAGATGGTGCTGCACATAAAGGAATTTTAAAACTTTAAACGAACTTTTTTCAGAAACCGGACTTCGGAATGGATAAAGAGTAATTGGTTAAATAACTAATAATGACTGTAATTTTTATAAAAACTTTGACCCGAATACGTAAATTAAATTTAACGTTACTCGGGCTATTATTACAAACCTATTGACATCTTATTTATTAAAATCGGATCAGTAGTTTAGGCGCTACAGTGAATCAAATATACATAGACTGCCAAAATCATTATTCTTCCTTTTGGCTTCGTCGTAGTCGGGTAAAACTAACTTACCTTCTGACTAGTCCTCTAGCTAGCTCCAGAAACGGTATCTTGTGAGACTTAGTTCCGCCCATGGTGATCATCAGTATGTCGCTGGCGCACGCGCACGACACCAGCACCAGCAGGCCACATCGCCACAGCACCTAGAATATACCACGTTAAGTTGCCAGTACTCGTGACTACTGGGCCTCTAGTCAATATGCATTCGATGATTTCGCGGCGAAGTTCGTAAACAAAATGTATGAGATTTGATATAACGCATCGCAAGCGATATGTCACTTAACGATAACTTTGGTCAAATCCCATACATTTTTGATTACGAAGTTCGCCGTCGAAATTATCGAATGCATCTTGAATAGAGGCTCTGACTGCAAATCGACATTTTGCTATTATACCATATTATCTAGACTTTGAATCATACTTAAAGCGCCTCACTCACTAACAGTTTGCCGGACGATACAAATCCGTCAGTAAATCGCAATAGCCCACACACTAACAGTTCCGTTTAAGGTTTTGGACTGACGACCAATACGAGCTGATAGTGTGTGGCCGCTTGACGATTCCGATCTGCGCCGACAGATGTCGGCCGGACAGTCTATAGCCTTGAGGGCGAATGAACACACACTAGAGGGTAGTCGTCGAAAACTGCTGACTCCCAACTGCTAGTGTGTAGCCTAAAAAGTGGCAGCAGGCATTGCCGGCAGGCAAATTTATGTGTTGGCGCTATTGACCTAGGACGCCAGGCCGCCGGATAGGACCAGAGACTGCAAGCGGACTGTTAGTGAGTCCCATAACTAGGGTTGCCATCCGTCCGGGTTTCCCCGGATTTGTCCTAGTTTAAAGGGCGTCCGGGGAGCGTCCGTGCCGGATTTTATTTGCCATCCGGGTTTTTGTAGGCAGAATTAGGAAGGCCTAAGTTTTTTTTTATTTGCAGCAATTATAAATCTTCCTTTCTTTTTGACATTGCCGTAGTCGGGTAAAAATTGTTCTATGTCCGGGTTTCGTACTCCAAAATCCGGGGTTTTCACGCGTCTTGTCCGGGGAGTCATATGTAAGATATGGCAACCCTACCCATAACGGAAAAATCGATCTTGAGCGTGCCGTGTGATATTATGGACTTGCTGTCAATGCTGCTGTACAGCGCGCGACACTCAAGAAGATACGTTCGGACATCATGCAGAAGACGGAAGGATAAGACAATACGGGTTATTTGATTTCTAACCGAATTTTCTCATGTGGTTACTGGATAAAAGGCAATTCGTCGCGATAACCGCAGATTTGAGAAAGTTTCGCTTTTGACAGCTCAATTTTCTCTGCCAATTGTACTAGGGCAGCAGGACTCGACAGAGGTAATGAATGTCAATGAACTTATCTTTCTAGAACATGCCGCAATGAACTTTTGCATAACCGCGAACGCGATCGGCGGCTGTCGCAAGATCGCCGTGTCGCAACCAGGGACCACCAGTGCTTACCCTTTAAGGGGTTTTGATTGGGTATTTCGAAAGGCTGGCTACTTTAAGTTAATTAAAAACCCTTATGATGGGGTTACACTTATGATTTGGTAATCCGTTGAACGGAAAACCCTTTCAAAGGGTTTCCCAATAAATAAGTCGAATAGTAGTTAAGCACAACGAAAAAGCCGTATGGATTGAATAACCTTATCTAAAAGGGTTACCCCTTCATAAGCGCTAACCAAGTAACCTCTTCGAGCGACTTTAGATTGTAATTCTTTACGAATAGGGTCAATTATTGTATGCGTTAGCGTACGCTACCGGCTGGCGCATGCGCACTGCGTGAGCTGGGCTCAACTCGAACACTACTTGCACGCAACAATGTATCTTAAGATGTAGGACGAACGGCTATATTATGGTAGAACAGAAATTGCGCTCACGCACGCCTTCTTCTCCCCGTTAATTTGTTAACTGTTTTTACTTGCACTTTCCTTGCTTATTCACGTCTTATTTCGTTCTTGGTTAATATTTTCTAACCAAACGAAACTACGTTTGTATGGGATTTCGACGCTTCGTCTAAACGTAAAAACTCGTTAACACAACTATAAGGGTTAAACGTCTAAACGTTTAACCTTCCAAGCCGTTTAGCTAGGCCTTGATTATTAATCATGTTAACCGAAAGAGCATGGCATCGACTGAGCGAAGCGAGCGACAGCCATGCTAGCGACGAGAAGCGCGCGAGCCCTGAATAATACGCGGGCAGAAAGGGGACGTTGGCAAACGAAACACCAACGTGTACAAACTAGATATGAGCGCGCCGACGATTTTGCCGCGCCGACGATTTTGCCGCGCCGCCGCCGCCGCGAAAATCTATCGGCGTGCCGAGTGACAGATTTCAGTTAGTGACTATGAGCATTCATATTACCCAAGTCATTTATTATACCCATATAGACCTTACTTCTTTCATGCTTTAAACGAGAAGAAGGTGTTTAACCTCCACGTTCATCGAAAGGGAAATGAGCATCAAATTCCCCAGTGGGATTCCCCAGAAAAAAACCCAGTGGGACGAATAACCGACACGACTGAAGAGAATGATCTCTCGACCTCTCATGCCCATCCGACGCATGGATCATCTTTCTTGTCAGACAATCAGGTGATTAGCCTTTTTTTCATGGGGAAATGCTTTATGCATCCCCGGCGGACTGCGGACGCCAGCCGGGGTATGTGGGACTCACCCGGGTGCGAGGCGAGGAGCGCATCCGGATTTGCCACTAAAACCCCATGGTGCCTTCTTCCCCACTGTAGTGCTAGACCGCCGGACCCACAAAAGCGATAACAGCAGCGGCCTACCAAGCGGCTTTTGCATGATATCGCAGAGCCTTCGCATGGCAGTTTGTTCTGCCAACACTTCGGGAGAGCAGTCCAGGCACTGGACGCTCTGCTACCGGGAGGACTCGTGCATTGGGAGACGGATTCCCCAATCCGTCACCCAAGTCCTTTAGGCCGGTAACTGGCGCTCATATATAGCGCGCCTGCGCCCTTGTCACCGCCTACGAACAGGGTCTGCGACTACATCCGCCTCTCTCTCCCGTTCTGTGGCCTCCTTTTGCGAAATCACGGTTTCGCAAAAGGTGGCCACCGCCTTAAAGGCCTCTCTGGAACGAACCATCCCTTCAAGGATGGCCGGGAGACTTAGCTATGCTCCAATTACGGCGCATAGCATTGCTCGCTGCTCGTCCCAGGCGAGGCAAGACTCGAGCGTATGCTGCGCCGTGTCGTCACTGTCCAGGCAGTGGTAGCACTGGGGCAACGGTTCTCTCTGGGCCGTGTAGTGCAGGTAATGGCCGAAACACCCGTGCCCAGACAGCATCTGCACCATCCGGTATGAGAGGGTGCCCTGTCTATGCGCTACCCACTCCCGTAAAACCGATCTGATTGCGGCCACTATTCTGTGGCCAGCAGTTGGAGACACCATTCTGTCTTGCGCGCTTGACGACACCATCGGGCTGTCAATTCGGGAGATACCCTTTCTCCGCGCTGTTTAAACTCCGACGTGCGGCGATAGATCTCCGCTAGCACGCGAGCCTCCAGATTCCATGGAGGGGTTCCAGCGAGAGCAAGAGCTGCTTCGTTTGATACTGTGCGGTACCCGCTTATCATTCTCAGCGCCATGGCTCGTTGTGGTCGCCGCAGAAGTACTCTATTTGCAGCACTCAGGTTATCCGCCCTCACAGGCGCTCCATACGGGGCCATTGACTGTAGGACCCCCGTGTAGAGTCTCCGACAGCTGCAGGCCACTTGCGCAATATCATCTCAATATTGCTAAAATTCATTCATTCGCAGAATACCTTGCAATTCTGCTTAATGTTGCTAATTCACCACTTTTGGGATTTTTTGAGATTTTGAAATTTGAGGTAATTTTAACCGACTTACAAATAAGGACGCGGTTATACGTTCGGCTGTGTATATAGTATGTGTGTTTTTTTTTTTTGTATGTTCAACGATTACTCCGCCGTCTGTGTGCCGATTTTCAAATTTTCTTTTGTTGTATAATTGAAATAATTATATATTTATATAATTTTCTTTTGATTTCAAAGTGGTGACCTGATGATGGGATCCACAAGAAATCGAGGGAACTCCTCGAAATTTATATACACATATTATAGTGATTTCGACGTTTTTTGAAGTAGTCCAAGCATAAGCATATGCTACCAAAAAGTAATATTTTGCTCCAAGGTATACCCTGGATCCAAAAGTACTGAACAGAATTCCTGACTAAGGAGTTATAAATACATATTTGGGGATTTTGGCGATTGAGGATTATTTATATTTAGGTAAGGTAATCAATGAAGTACAAAAATTTCGTGATACATTCTTATTCTTCGACTGGCAACTCGTTAGACGTCACGGCGAGTTTCGTTTGACGTATGGACTATGGAGATAGTTTGACGTTTCACCGTTCACGTTTGTTTATAAACAATGCGGCCCTCGAAACCAAATCGCTTTTATGGTCAATTTCACTAACTAAATGGTAATTTTTCACTAACACGGCTCACACTAACTAAAATGCAAAAGTTTTCAGAGAGTTCTAAATTTATTGTAAACATCGAGTGTTCTCACGAGTAACTTTTTATGAATTATTGCTATTTGACACTTAAGCAATTCTGCTTGTAAAGCTGTCAAATGCAAGCATTTCAGCCAATTTCAGCATATGAATTGTATCCAAATCAAATTATGAATAGGCAATCTGACAATTTTTTTTTATTGCATAAATGAATAGTACTCTTAAATATGAGTAACTTCTCAGAAGAAACCGTATATCAAAAGTCAATATTTTCAAAGGTACAGCGATTTGTATAAAAAATTTCGCGAGCCTCCTAAAAACGCTCCATACTAAAGTCGACCTAAAAATGACGTCACTTGTATATGAAGTAGTATGAAGTAGTATATGAAGTATATGGCCGCAGGAATATATTTGTAAATATCTCCGATATTTGTGCGTTTAAGTTCATACTTACCATAATGAATGTTTTTGTATATGATGTGAGTAAACTAATGATGTAGGTTTTGTTTACCAATTTCGCAAAAAAAAAAAATTTTTTTTTGGTATAAAGACTCGCGAAATTTTGCATACAAATCGCTGTACCTTTGAAAATATTGACTTTTGATATACGGTTTCTTCTGAGAAGTTACTCATATTTAAGAGTACTATTCATTTATGCAATAAAAAAAAATCAGTCCGCTTGCCTATTGCAATTCAAGTGGCCATTTTACGATCGCTGTCATCTTTCATACAGTAATTTATAACAAGAATTGAAAATGAATTGCTAAAACGGCCTTTTTAGACCCGCTGGACTCCGGTCTTCCAAAGTTGGGCAGGAGGCGCCCGAGAACCTCAGCCGTTCTCTTCAACTTGGGCGCCAAGGAGTTATTTTATAGTGGCCAAGTGTGTACGCAGTACACAAGAGCACTTTCTGTTCCTTTACTCCCGAAAACTAGTGGGACAGATAACCTAAACGACTGGCGAGAGATCAGATGCAGGGCCGAATTTTCACATGTCCAGCCGTCGCATGGATCATCTCTCTTGTCAGATATTCAGGTGATCAGCCTGCATTGTCCTAACCAAACTTGAAAACAACATTTTTTTCGTTGTTAATTTGCGGAAATCGATCCCACGACCTTCGAGTCGAGAGCCACGCTCTAAATATCACTAGGTTGTCAGCCTCCGTCGTCCAGGCTGACTACCTAGCGATACTAGTGGTGAGCAAATGCGCATCAGTAGTCGCTGGGTTAATGTAATCAGCACTGCAGAAAATCGTCGAAAATTGGTGCAAAAGGGTCAAACTAACAGTCAACGCTAATAAGACAGTCTTGATACCTTACACCAAAAAGAGGAAGTTAGAGGGACTAAAACCCCCAACACTCTTCGGGAGAACTACCACGTTTGCGAGCGAGGTCAAATATCTTGATAAGTATTACTTGGAATAAGTACATCGAAGACATTATGAAAAAAGCAAGATGTACTCTGGGGTTCTACCCGAGACTTGTCAGCTATAATGAGGCCTTCGGTCGAAGGCAATGTTATGCATGGTTATACACAGCTATAGTGAGACCGATTGTCACATATTGCGAAGTGTGGTATGCCACACTATGCAGCCAAAAAAGTTGTACATGTCAACTGCATCAAAACATTAAATAGTGTATAGAGGCTGGCCTGTCTCAAATCACGGGTGCGCTCTCTTCGGCACACACCGCTTCATATGAAGCCCTGATAAACCTGACCACTGCTTGTTCATATGGAGGCTAAGGTGGTTCTCAGGGCCATGATGGCAGGTAGAATGTAACAGGCCTAAAAGCATAGCTTTTAAAAGCTATACCTGCTTTTCAAAACTTCTGGGGAGGACGGGGAAGGATAGGTCCCAATTAATTTTCATCCTAGTAACATAATTTGGTTCACAGACAGATCCAGGAAAGACAACCGGGTGGGCGCTAGACTATGGGGGAGGAACCACCTATAGGCAGATATGCTTGTTTTGGGTTATGCACCGTGTTTCAGGCTGAGATCTTAGCTATTATTGGTTGTTCACTAGAGAGAGCCTCGATAGTCAGTTATACAAAGGGCTTCAACGTCAGTTCCTGAAAAAAAGGGCGTTGATAAAACGAAAATAGAAAAAGATTACAGTGATTATACTCTCTAGAATCAACGCACAGTTAATTGTTGGAACTAATTTGGAATTCTATAATTGTCTTCTTCACCACTACAAAAAGTGCCATAAATTGTATTGCATTGTAATTGTATCTAAACCAATGTATTTACTACACTTTTTGACTACCAAGTACAAACTTCAAAAAAACCTTTTCAAGGTCACGCCGCCGACGCCGCAGCCGCCGACCCAAAAAGTCGGCGTGCCGCCGCCGAGCCGATCTACCTCCCATCGGCGCTCATATCTAGTACAAACTAATTAAGTTGATATTCAGGGGGTAGGTACTTATTAAAAATCATACAATATTATACTTCATATATATGTATATACTTAATCGCTTACTTAACACCTATATTTTTCTTAATTGTTTAGATTTTCTAATGTGATTAGGTTAGGTTATTTAAGTAGGTACATTAGAATTATTATCTATGGTTACATTGGCGAAATCTAATAACCTGATACATAAGAAGGTATATGTATGATCGCTTCACGGCTTACTGCAGGAAACGAAATTATTTAAAGATGGCCCCGTCCCTCCTGCAAAAAATCTTGGATAATAATATGAAATACCAATCAAAAGTCAGAACCAAGAAATCGGACGTGTGTGGGGATAAAACCTCTTCAATAGCGGAAACCCAAACCAGGAAGCGCTTTCCCTTTCAAACCCCCGGTAAGCGCTTACGTTTTCGTTAGTGTTTCCCAATTCATAGGGTAAGCCTTATTTTGGGTTACCCAATCAATAGGGTTTCCCAAATGGTTATGGTTACCAAATGACCTGGGTTTCCTTTTTTAAGGGTTTTGAAATTAAACGGGTTTTCCGGTCCCTGGTCGCAACATCCTCGTGCTTTCCGATTGACACTGCACATGCACTACAGATAGGGGTGTCACATGCTATTTTGATTTTAATCATACAAACAAACATACATAAGTACATTATTTTACATTCATGTGTGGGATTATGAGGAAGCCACAAAGTCACACATCTCAGACCGAGCGCGGTGCTATGCTCGGTCAGGTCGAAGCCTACTTGTAAGTATTTCCGTAGACGTATATAATATTATAAACGAGGCTTGTTGAGGCAAAAAGTGTCTCCATTTAGACATTTAAAGTATGGTGAAAATAAGATGGCTGACATTTGAAGTATGGTGAAAACCAAGATGGCGCGGGCGTAACTTTTTCTTGTGAAGATTTGTTCTGTCAAATGTACGTCATAGTCAATCTTGAGTTTTGAAATCTTTAAGTATTTCAGATATTGTATATATAGCGCCGAACTACAGAAACATCCATAGTGCGATTCAGGAATGTGGCGCTAATTGGTCCACCACATATGTATGAATTTGTATGTTCTAGATGCGCTCGAGCATATCAAAAATCCCCTCTTCATCTCCCTAACCACTAGGAAGAGATTTTACATTATATTTTAAATATTATTATCATTTGTTTAAACATTTTAACTGGCTATAATTTCAAATGTTTAAATAAAATTTCCTTATAAAACTGGTAACACTAAATATTATAGTTTAGCATGTAACGTTATAAACTCTTGTGAACAATTTGCAAGCGACCACGCAATGTGTGTAGTTCCGGGGCGCTTTACATAGAAATAGCGATCACCATTCACCGCTTATCATTGACATTTAATTATAACTCCCCACACCGATTTCGGTGACGGTGGCCGGTTTCATTGAAACCAGGCCAGCTACGCAGGAGTTATTTTATAGTGCCTAAGTGTGTGTGCAATACACAAGAGTGCTCTCTCTTCCTTTACTCTCATAACCCAGTGGGACGGATGACCGACACGACTGGCGAAAGATCAGGCGCAGGTCCGACTTTTTACATGCCCATCCGACGCATGGATCATCTTTCTTGTCAGACAATCAGGTGATCAGCCTGCATTGTCCTAAGTAAACTTGGAAACAACATTTTTTTGTGTTCTTGCGGGAATCGAACCCATGACCTCCGAGTCGAGAGACAAGCTCTAACCACTAGACCACAGAGGCTGCTGACAGCCGCAATACTAGAAAATGCATTTGCCCTTTAAATCCCTTGATTTTTGTACAGCCGGTACATATTTCAGTCGGTTTTCTGTGAGGCCGTTATCGTTCGAGCGGAAGTATAACACGCACGGTTTTTTAAGTCTGTTTATTTATTAATAGTTCGATAACAAGTAGTGGATATAAATTAACACAGTGCAACCACGTAACAGTTTTTTCACTGTATAACACTATTATATTATTATAAACGAAAGCAATGTCCTTCTGTAAGTACGTACTTCGTAATTGAAATCTATTATTGATTTCTTCGCTTATTACCGACCAACTGTTACAAGATAACTTTTCTCTTGGTAAAAACTAAAAAGAATGGTGTGAACATGTATTTAATTATTTTCTAAGATTTTTATGGTAGTTATAAGAAGCAAAAGTAATTCTGTGCTCTAGTGGTAGATCGCTTCGGTTGCACTGGAGAGAGTACAGAAGGCTTAGCCAGAATGCCTTCGCTAATAGAGAAGATGCATAATTTTTTATTGGCTTTTCGAAAAGTACATAAAAACCCAGGTAATGTTGTCTTCATAATAATAATAACACAACTTTTTATACACACTTTTCCACTTTATTTAGAAAGTAATAAAAATTTATTACTTTCTAAATAAAGTGCACATTGTGCCATTGCCAATTTTGCAATGGCAAATTTATGTCATTGCAAAGACAACATTGTTGTCTATATATCTACGATCAACCGCTGACAAAATACAGTCATCGCAAAAGTGAGATCGTTAGATAGAAACACTCTATAGAAAAAAATGTAGCAGGAGTGACGTCACAGATGTTGAAAATGAATGAAGATAAATACAAAATTGATTTTACTAACTTAAATACTGCGTTTATCTATATCATTGTAATAACAAAAAATGACACAAATAACATAAGGATTTGAACAGTAATTCCCTCCTTCCTTCCTTTTGCGATCAAAGTAAAAAAAATCGTCGTTTATTTTTAATCCTGTAACTTTTTATTTTAGCACTAATTACTGTACTTTTTAAATTTTTCATGTTGCCTTTCGGAATATAATTTCGGAAATTTGGATTAGCCAATAAACTACAACCATACCAAATTTCATCCAAATCCGTTCAGTATTTTTGCTTGAAGGAGTAACAAACGTCCATTCATCCATCGTCTTCAGTCTTTATCATAATACATACATATTTACAAACTTTTACATTTAGTAGGTCCATGCAGTTTACCCTCATTAAGCTATCTTCACATTGAGGAGAGACCCAAGGCCGGTAATGCACTTGTGACTCCTCTGGTGTTGCGGATGTCCATGGGCGATGGTAATCGATTCCCATCAGGCGATCTATCTGCTCGTTTACTTTATCAGTGGCCTGGATTCCTGTTCTCTATTCCTATCCATTCCTACTCCATTCCTATCGACTTCCCTTACCACTTCTTTTGAAGACCTTCATCCGAATTCCTACCTATTAGGCATTATCTAGAGCTTCCCTATGTAGAAGAACCAGCATTCGCCACTGATATTTTTACTATGTACTTACATTTTGCCAACCCTCATCGAAATCCCTACCTATTACACAAGCTAGGACTTCCCTATGAAGGAGAATCAGCCTTCGCCTCTGTAGGGACCTTAGTGGTGATTCGCGTGTCTTCCTAACATACATCCACGAAACCTTACATTGTTACGTGAGAACCCCGGAGTTCAAGGCTACATGTCTGCATAATCAATTACTGCGACACACGCTGTGCGGTGTGCGCAATAAAACACTATGTTACACACATTTCAACAACTTTTTAACACCTCTTAAATTATTATTAGCTCTAACGTGACTCTAACCATAAAAAACCGGCCAAGTGCGAGTCGGACACGCGCACTTAGGGTTCCGTACCAAAATAGCTCCCCACACCGATTTCGGTGACGCGGACGGTGACCGGTTTTATTAAAGCCAGGGCCTTTAGTCAAGATGCATTCGATAATTTCGAAGGCAAAGTTTGAAATCAAGAATGCACGGGATTTGTCATTTGACATAAGTGAACGCTGAGTGACATGTCGCTTGCGATACATTTTATTTACGTATTTCGCCGTCAAAATTATCGAATGCATCTTTACTAAAGGCCCAGGCCACATACGCAGGAGTTATTTTTATAGTGCCCAAGTGTATGTGCGCAATGTATTACAGCATTTTCTCCTCCTTTAGTTTCGAAACCTAGTGGGATTGATAACCGACACAACTGGTAAGAAATATCAGGCGCAGGCTATCCTTATAAAACTGACAATATTTCTGTGCCACGACACACATTGACATGGGACGCGTGTCAATGTGTCAACGTCGCATAGTAACACAAAACACGCTATTACTCGCGGAGCACACTAACCAAAATTGGCCCGACTCGGGCCAATTCGAGTCTTCATTTTTACGCGTTTGTAACATACCTCTTTTTAATATTATATATCTATGGGCGCAGGACTTACTTTTTACATGCCCATCCCACGAATAGATCATCTTTGTTGTCAGATAATCACGTGATTTGAAAACAACATTTTTTGTTGTTCCAAAGCGAGAATCGATTCAACGACCTCCGAATCGAGAGCCAAGCTCTAAACCAGTGGACCACGGCTATTATTACTGTGCAGATAAATGCACTTAGCAGTAAGCCGAGTTACAGCCACATTATAGAGATTTAGACAGATATTATGTAATTAAAACAAAACTAGAGCAAATATGTAATATGTAGCAGACAGCAGTGGAGTGGGATTCATAAAACTCCATTCCTATTTCTGGCTTCACTTGCCATTTACCTTTTGAAGACCTTCATCCAAATATCTACCTAATACAGGCAAGGGCATCCCTATGAAGGAGAACCGGCCTTCTTTTTGTTTTTTTTCGTCTGACTAAACTATCACAGCTACTTACAAAACTACTATATTTTGTACTAACTACTAAAATTGTGATGACATTCAGAAAGAAAAATATAAGACAAAAGGTCTCCGATGGCAAATTAAAAATTGCCCAATAGTAAGGGTCACTTACACACCGAGATGCATCATGACGCGACGCGACGATACTTGAAGATGCTGTCATCATATTATGCAGTGCTGCGTTTATATCGCCATTAATAAATAATAAATAAAATAAAAAAAAACCCGACTGCAAAAAGAGACAGATATACCTAAGCAACGCACTAAAAAGACCGAAACAAGATTGAGAAAACAGACTACACTATGAGCTGAAAGCCTAAGTGAAATAATTGACTTTATGTTTGGTAGCAGGCGGGACCCATTCGCAAATTATAAATCGTACAAAAATATATGGGCCCCGCCTGCTAAAAAACATAACATCAATTATTTCACTTAGGCTTTCAGCTCATAGTGTAGTCTGTTTTCTCAATCTTGTTTCGGTCTTTTTAGTGCGTTGCTTAGGTATATCTGTCTTTTTTTTGCAGTCGGGTTTTTTTTTATTTTATTTATTATTTATTTTATTTTTGATTTTTTAGTTTAACCAACACACGTTTGGTCGATTTAAAGCAAAAATACGATGATACGAACACTAACATATAGGCTTAATGTGAGAATGGTTGTTATGCAACTTTAAATCGATATAGATCCTAAACGGTCAGTCGAATCGAAAAATGTTGAGAGAAAACTAAAAATGATTTTTAAATACCTATTCAACGATACCCCACTCGATATAGTTTGTTGACTTTCATTTTTTTCATTTTCACAATATGGCGTCCAGTAGTCGCCATATTGAATTTTCACTAACGTCATGTCTTTAGTGACACTCGCCGGACTAAGAGGAATCGATTGACATGCTAATCATAAAAATCGGTCCAGGCGTTTGGTCTGTATAGTGCTTCAAAGGAACATACATACATACATAGGCTGATAAACACATTACCACTCCTTTGCGTCGCGCAGTCGGGTAAAAAGAGCGCGCCGCGTCGCGTCTGTGTGAATTGACCTTTACTGCTTACTAATAATATTGTAACTTCATTTCGTGTCACTACGTTTAAAGGCTCGCTATTCAAATTCCGTGGTCTAGTGGTTAGAGCTTGGCTCTAGACTCGTAGGTCGTGAGTTCGATTCCCGCATTGGAACAACAAAAATGTTGGTTCCATGTTTGGTTAGGAATGCAGGCTGATCACCTGATTGTCTGACAAGAAAGATGATCCATGCGTCGGATGGGCATGTAAAAAGTCGGACCTGCGCCTGATCTCTCGTCAGTCGTGTCGGTTATCCGTCCCACTGGTTTATGAGAGTAAAATGAAGAGACACTCTCTACTGTTTACTGCGCACACACTTGGGCACTATAAAATTATTTCTACGTAACTGGTATGGATTCATGAACAGGCCACCGTCACCGAAATCGGTGTGGGGAGTTATTATTAAAATTCGCGTAGGAGTGTAAATGAGGCTTTACATTCTACAAGCCAAAGTCGGTAAACACAACCCACGTAATTACATGTCATTTAATTTTACACTGCGCGTGCTCATACAAAAGTTTAGCAACAAGGACTTAACTGGAAAATTGTGGTTTACCTCATACAGCGGTCGAGTAAAATAATATAGTCATTTTCGTGTAAAAATAAGTAGTATGTGGCAGATAATTATAGGTTATTATCTCTCTTCCCACACCGATCTCGGTGACGGGGACCGGATTCATTGAAACCATGCCAGTTACGCACGAGTAATTTTATAGTGGCCAAGTGTGTGCGCAGTACATGAACATATTGAATATTGTGTATGTGTTTAACCTCAGATCAAATAAAAAACCAAGATAGCGCGTGGCGTTTGTTTGAAGTGAAGAAAGTACACTACTTTTCGACAGTATCGAATGAGTAGTCGCGATGACTAATCTATACTGACAAAAAGTAAAGTACTTTTTTGCTTGTGTGTGCGTGAGCGCGTGTGTAAAACTGAAGTAGCGTAGTTTTTTAGGCTTCACTTCCAACAAACGCCACGCGCTATCTTGGTTTTTTATTTGATCTGAGGTGTTTAACAAAAATGTTGGTGACCTGCAGGACAGGCATAGCCTAGAGCAGGAACCAATTTAACAACTATTATAGAATATGATTTAATGTGATGAAATATTTTTTCTTTTTTTTTTTTTTGAAGTAATAAAGTTAAATTTTGAATAGGTTTCCTAAAAATGCAGTGCTATGTTGCGCCTTGCGATCGTTTCGTTTCTGTATGAACTGACTCTTAAACGACATTTAGATCGAGTTAACTAATTAACGTTACGTAAATAGTATTTTGGTGTTGCCTAATAATATTAATTAGCCCGACACGTTAAAAGTTAACTAACTGTTAGTTAACGTCATAAACTTTCAACATAACTAAGTCGTTTTGAACCGTAATCTATCAAGCAAAACATGATTGCGACATACAAACATTATACTTACATATTATACCTCAACGCTCTGACGACCTCCGAGGTTCAGTGGTTAGTGCGTCGGCGCTCAATCCGGAAGTCACGAGTTCGAATCCCGCTGAGTTTACGAGTTATAAAGTGTTTTCAATGTTCCTTAGTTGGGTGTTATTATTTAAATAATATTTGTGTATACTAGCTTTTTAGGCAGCTTCGCCCGCGTTAATTTAGTATCTGGTACCCCACGGGAATTCTGTACTTTTTCGGGATAATAAGTAGCCTATGTTTTAATCCAGAGCCTAAGCTACTACCATACTAAATTACATTGAAATCCGTTCAGTAGTATTTGCGTGAAAGAGTAACAAACATTAATTCATCCATCCATCCATCTATCCTCACAAACTTTCACATTTATAATATTAGTAAGATTATAAATCTAGTACATTGTACAATATTGGTATAATGGTACGGAATCCTATGTGCGCAAGTCTGACTGAATTTGAAAGATTTTAGTTCTTTTAGTTTGTGAATATTTCTAATTAGTTAGCTATATTATTATTACAATTGCAGTAGCGATATATAAGTTAATAAATTAGTATTATTTTCAACAAAGTTTTAATTATTTAAAAAAAAACTTAGTAAAAGTTAGCACATCAAGAAAGTGTTGCCACAGAACAATTATTTAGCGATTTGAGCATGGCAAAGTTTAGCTACTAGCAGAACTACCGTGAACAGGCGCAACACCTGGGCAATGTGCAATTCGCAAGTTTTTATTGCCCTTGCACATTGTGGGATGCAGTTCCAAATGAACTGTCAAATGTTTTAGCTCTGTGATCGCCGTGAATGGTGCCGCAAATTGCAATCGGCCACAGTGGCGTATTTACCCTAGGACCAAAAGGGCTATGGACCGGGGCAGCAGGCTGCAAGGCGACGAACATTAAACTTATTTGAACCGTTACAACAGGAAAAAAATTTGCTCGCTCGCTACGCTCGCACGCGTTTTCAATAGTACTAGATGTTGCTCGCAACTTCGTGCTCACTAAAGGAACCGTACATTTTACCACGATAAAAAGTAGCCTATATCCTTCCCCGTGGTCTAGTCTATATCTGTGCCTAATTTTATCAAAATCGGTTTAGTAGTTCAGGAATCTATTCAATGCAAACAAACAAACATACAAAGAAACAGTTTTTTTCTCTATACAATATTAGTCTCAGATTAATTAACATTAGTATAGAAATATAGAATGTAGATATATAGGATTGCATTTAAAATTGCTCGGCCTACAGTGATAGGTACTTCACACCATCGTATGTGGCCCTTGAACAGTGACGAGAAGTGTGACGATCACTATTCACTGTCCTAGCTGTTTTATCATCATATATTGTGGTCGATGGTCTAGACTCTAGGACAGAGGTTCCCAAACTTATTTCGTCTAATGCCCACTTTGAAAATTAGTTATTTTGTAGCGCCCCCATTTTTTTCACCTTAAAAACCTCAATAACGTATTAGTCTCGCCTGGAGAGTATCTTTTGTCTATTCAAAATTAACCAATAATCAACATTGAATAATAATAATACTACTCACATCAGCGCCCCCCATTTTTTTCTGGGCCCTTTGCCGCCCCCCTCTAGGCCTTCAGCGCCATCAAAGGGGCGTTATCGCCCACTGTGGGAAAGACTGCTCAAGGACCTAGGTATAACTGTCCAAAATATTGTATCGTCTGTATCTGACATTTGTGTGTCGCATATACCTAGTTCTAAAGTCTCTTCAGTCTTCATGATGTCTAAATGTCCGTGGCCTAGTGGGTAGACCGTTTGATTCGCACTAGAGAGTGTGCCGGTTCGATTCCCAGGTTGTGGCGTGTACGAATGAGACTTTTTCATATCTGAAGTACATTATACGGACTAGGGTATGGAACCGGGAAATCCCGGTCCCGAAATTCCCGGGAATTCCCGAAATTTTGAATCGCTCTGAGAACCGGGAATCAAAAATTTAGAACCGGGAATTTCGGTTCTTTCGGTACCGAACATATTGTATTAAAATGTACAAGTACTTAAGTAAACTATCATCGGTAATTGTAAATATTAGCTAAAAATAATTTTTAATTATTTCCGAAAGCGAATTAAAGACAAAAATGAAAAATATATAAAAGGATAGAATGATTAGTTCATAATATTAGATAATAGATTCTGTACATAAAAGTTAACTGTGAGCGGTGCGAGGAAATACTAACCATAATATTATGCCGTATTTAATATTAATATGTAGTATGATAGCACCACACATCGACTGACATAGTAGCCAATACTGGAGCTAATGGTATTGACGATTAAATAGAACATCTTGGGACTTGGCCTACAAGGTCTGTATGGCGTCTGTTTTTTTTTTTGATAAATATATACGTATATATTCGTATACCTACTAATATGCATATTGGTTGCTTTTGGGGTTGGTGAGCAGTTTAGATGGATTTTACCTATTGTCCTTTAAATACTATTTATTGTCCTTATAAAAATAGTTACACATTATATTAATTTTAAAATTTTAATTTCAAATTGGAGCATCTGTAGGATTCACTGAATTGAACTTCTGACACTCGAGTAAATTTTTTTTACCCCTTCCCACCTTTCACGCAAATCGTCAGATTAATATACACTTCATATCAGAGACTTATTTGCGCATGAACCACACTAATTATAATCTAACGCGTTCAGCATATCCATGTCATGGTCCTTTTTACAACTTTTTAACCACGCAGGACGACGACTGCTAAAAGCTGACACACTATTCCTATAGTGTGTCAGCTATTGTCAGTATGTGTCTAGTTATTTAGTCTTTTAATTATCTAATTTGTCACTTCTAATAGGTTACCTAGACGTTCGAGCATGTACACTAATAGCATTCTGGGCACCCCAACTATTTGATGTTTTGCAAAAATCAAATAACTCGAAATAACATATTTAAAAACTACCAATAAATGCTAATAAACTAAAATGACATACTACTCTTTACTATCGCCAGTAGTATTGTCATTAATATGGCGATGACATGTTGGCTGATTTGTCGAGTTGCCATTAAAACCTTATTTAATTTGTAATTGTACTATAAAATGTTATTATTATTTTTTGAATTACTTTTTAGACAGTAATTATACTTGTATATCATGCCTTCACACCAGTCCCGAAATTCCCGAATTTCCCGGGAAATCCCGGTTCCGAAATTGCCCAGTCCCGAAATTCCCGGTTCTCAAAATCAGACCGGTTCTTCCATTCCCTAATACGGACGCTCTAACGGTGAAGGAAAACATCGTGAGGAAACCCGCACATGGTTGGCCCCAGACCTACCCTTTGGGTACAGAACGCTCATAACTAATAAGGAACGTTTAAAAGAAAATTTATTTAAAATTATCGACAAGCTATAGGAAATGACAGCAAATTGTTAGTTAGATGGCAAATGGTAACGCCTTGCCATAATTAAAGGCATAATGAAAGCGAAAATGAATGTGTGAACTGTATCTAATCGACTTGCCATCTTTGAAAGTTCCTCACGATTTAAATTATTAAAGCAACATTCTATAGCGCAAAATTGTAATCTTAATCCATTCAGATTCCAAAAACTATTGCTATCACTAATTAGGGGCATGGCATATGGAGGATAAAGTGTCCGCACTTTGAGTGCCTCATTCGCCACTCGAGTTTCAAATTTGACTACATAGATGTAAGTGTTATAATATTGTAGATAAAACTAGCATAATATTGTTGTAATTAAGTACCTACCTTATGATAGTATTTCATAACAATAGGGAATTTTCCAAGTTTTTGAAAAGTATGTCAAATTGTTCCTTATACCAAAATACATTAGCAGTTTGAACCATTCTTTGTGAATTTCTTTCTTTTTCTTGCAAATTAGCCTAAAAGTTTAAATTAATATTAAAGGCGCGAAAACGCTTTATTGTGTTGTCATGACGTCATATTCTTGTGACATTGTAACTGTCAAGTGTCAAGTGTCAAATTACACTGAAAATGCCAAATCCCAGAATACCTACTGTTTACTTTTGTAAATAAATGATAAAAGCCTAATTAAAATGCCTTTTAATTAGATTTAAATCCACGTTTCTCATAATATTTTTTCCAGAGCTGTCAATAGCAACATAATTTCCCGCGTAATTTCAAACGAGTGCTTCTTTTATTGTGGCGCGCAAAAAATCTGTCCCCGTAATTGAGACCATTATTTTAACATTACGTTCGGACTCCTAGTATCTTACTTCGTGCTTCTAGATAACAACTGACTTAATTTTTTTATGTACATAACGTTAATGATTCCGATGCTGGCTATGCTTTATGGAAATCGGAGGCCATTAAAAGAAGAAGAAGAAGTACAAGAATATGACGTCACATTCCAATCTCGTGCGTTTTTAGTCACGTGATTAAACGTGAAAAATTCATAATTTTATTTTTGATATTTTATAAAAATCATGTAACATATTTTTGTGTAAAAAGTTGGTTAAATTGGTTTAAATTAATGTTTAGCGATAAAATATCAACAATCTGTTGTATATTTCCATCATAGGATAATACCCTATTATAAAAATATTTCCTGACATTACAGTTACCTAATATTATAACGCGTAGTTAGTAACGCGCTTACATCGTAGTCGGATGTTCACTAGATGGCGGTAAAGATTCCTTACATGATGAAATTTTTTACTAAATGTATGTAACAATTGCCTATCCTTGTGTATGTCAACGTAAAATTGTAAAAACCGTTAGTTTGTAATATTTCTAGAGATATTATAATATATCGCCAGATTGTCAAAAAACAATTTCTCCTTACAATTGTACGCATTATTTTTCGTTATAATTATTATTATGAAAAAGCAAACAAATATGGCGGCGCGGAGCACTTGCCGTATACCAATCGGCACGGTAAATATTACAATATAACGAACAGTAACGTGTACAATTTTAAGGAGAAAATTTTATTTGACAATCTGTTGACATATTATAATATCTCTAGTCAGTGGCGGCCTTAGGGGGTGGCGAACGGGGCAATCGCCCAGGGCCTCGCGCTTGCAGGGGCCTCGCGCAACAACCCAAGCAAATTTTTAAAAACCACCTATACATTTTCAAAATCTAAAAATACATATAGATAAAAAATCTATATGTATTTTTTGACTTTGATTCTTAATTATTTATTAAGGTTATAACATAATGGAAAATTAAAAAAAATTAGTAAAGTAATTAATTCATTCAAAACATAATTGAAAAAATCATTATGTGGTACTTGAATATCGCGCCCACTTGAAGATCGGTTATTTAATCCATAGCACTCGGGTCAGCGCGGAAGTCATGGTATAAGGTTTTGCTAATCTATCGCTCAGAGAATCCCTGTGTTTCATTTCGTTCGTCAAGTCGTGAACTCTTGACACCTTGGAATTATTTCGCTTGCAGTATGAGTTACAAAATCATCATCTCTGTATTTGTTATTTGTAAGGGATATAATTAATCGTGCGAACAAGAAATAAGTGCAACTTATTTCTTGTTCGCACGATTAATTATATCTGTGTACTGTGTACTGCACGTGAGCATACTGTATTACTGAATTTGGCAGTGAATTAATAATTTGGCGACTAAATTACTGGCGAAAGCACTCAGGTGACAAAAAAATCGGCAGATAAAAAGTGGAGAAATGTAATCCAAATTGGCACCGAAATACATAAGTTGACGACTTAATTTTTGAGTTGATGACCATTATACCATGTAAGCAGCTATAAAACCAGATTGGGTTGATAAATTAATGGCTTCTAAAATCCAATTTGCTGGCTACGGAAAATCACATTTTTGGATACTGTTGGAGATCGTTTTCCTTTGGTATACTGTCGTTTTCAAGGTTTTTGGGGGTGCAGAACAATATGAAAATTAAATCCATTTTGAAATTCCAAAGAGCGTAATTTTTTTTTATTAAAATTAATATGGGTGTACTTTTCTAGGTTTCTGGGGATGCTGATTACAAAATTGTCTTCCAATTAATATTTCCAAAATGGAGAATTTTCATTATTCGTAAAAATGTCAAGTCAACTTTGGAATGAATCAAC
The DNA here is from genome assembly GCA_905404095.1 of Glaucopsyche alexis. Classification (NCBI taxonomy): domain Eukaryota; kingdom Metazoa; phylum Arthropoda; class Insecta; order Lepidoptera; family Lycaenidae; genus Glaucopsyche; species Glaucopsyche alexis. Next base: position 4,653,345 of record FR990060.1, read on the forward strand.
CGATTTTCACGCGATTGGCGGTAATTGATGCAGTTTTTCATGTCCTTTGAAAGAATTGACAACAAAGATTTTTTAGATGAAAATTTTTGGAGTAACCCCAAAAAATTCACTTTTTCGGTTTTCTTTCCTACACAATAGCTCTCGAACGAATCAACCAATTTTGACCGGATAGGCGGCGATCGACGTGGTTTTTCAAGGCTAAGAGCTGATTAGTTTTTGGAGATGATTGATAAAGCCGTTTAAAAGTAATTCCAAAAAAAAAACGTTTAAAAAACAATTTTTTAAAGGTTTTTTTTTTTTATATTTCTTTTCTTTTATATTTTTATATTTCTCAGATAGATAGTATCCGAATCGGTCCAAATTGTATTCAAAATCTAAGTTTAGCCAAGCCCTTTCGAATGGCGCCATCCGCAATAAAATCGGTCAAACCGTTCAAAAGTTAAAAAAGGTTTACAAACTTACACATACACACACATACATACAGATATAGTGACACCTTCGCGAGGGTAGTCAGGGAAGCTTGCTGTGACCTCAGAACGTCAAGATCTGATGAGAATTCGATTTTTGCTAAACGGGGTAAAACCAATAATTTCCCAATTTTAGAAAATCTTAGATTATTATCTTAGTGGGAAGTTACAAATATTTTCTAAATTTTAAACTTACTACCCCTATCCTATACAACGCATAGAGGTATAAAATTTAAGCTGTAACAAAGTCACTACAGGGCCTCTAGCCCAAGTGACATGTCACTTACCGATGACTTATGTCAAACCCCATTCATTTTTTATTTCAAAGTTCGCAGTCGAAATTATCGAATGCATCTTGACTAGAGCCATGGTTTGTACAGAACATTCGGTGTGTGAGTCCGACTCGCACTTGGCCGGTTTTTATTTTTCAGTATTTTTACCAGCTGTTCTCGAGATAGAAGCGATTAAAGATTTTATATAGCGATGCTCGTCTTTGAGATACGAGTGATGATGCATAAAGCTATAGAAATGTTGGAAAATTCAGGATTTTCAAATTTCTTTTCCCCCCATCATTAAGAAAATATTGCGGTGTTTAACTAAGGAGGAATAAATTTATATTATTTTTAGTAGGTACATGATGCATCATGCACCATTTCCGAGATAGAAGCGATTATAGAAAAAAAGATGGCAATGACTTTGAGATACGAGCGATGTATAAAGCTATAGAAATGTTGGAAAATTCAGGATTTTCAAATTCCTTTTTCTCCTATCATGAAGAAAATACATGCTTGCGGGTTTATTAAGGGGATGAAATTTACATTATTTTTTAAGTAGGATGCATCGCTTCGGAGATAAAAGCAATTTTATAAAAATATTGTAAATACTCTACGTTGCGATACGAGCGATGTATAAAGCTATATAAATGTTGGAAAATTTATGATTTTCAAATTTCTTTTCTCCCATCATGAAGAAAATGTGGTTGCGGCATTACTAAGGAGGAAATTTTCATTAAATTCAATATCTTTCGGGAATATTGTATTTTTTTAGGATCAAAGTAGGCAAAATCCGCTCAATAGTTTTTACGCGAAAGAGTAACCTCACAAACTATCACATTTATAATGTTAGTAGGATAGAATATATTATGTTGGAAAATGAGTTTCAATTTTCTTTTTCCCCCATCATGAAAAAATATGCGATGGCAGGGCTACTGAGAGGGAGGAAATTTTCATTATTTTTTTCGGTAGGAAGCACCGTTTCCGAGATAGAAACAATTTTATAAAAAAATGTAAATGCTCTACATTGAGATACGAGCGACGTATAAAGCTATAGAAGAGTTGAAAAATTTAGGATTTTCAAATTTTATTTTCTTCAACCATGAAGGAAATGTGTGGTTGCATGGATAATAAGGGGGAGCAAATTTTCATTATTTATTTCAATAGGACGCACCGTTTTCGAGATCGAAGAATTTTACAGAAATTGAAATACGGATGTATATGAAATGATAAAATTTCAAAATAAATTAATTTTTATAATTTACTTCCCCATAAGCCTAGAAAACGACACCTAGATTAATTTTATTAAAAATTATTATTATCCGCTCTTTGAAATTCAAAATTAATATAATTTTTGTATACAGCATCCCTAAAAACCTCGAAGGCGACACCCTCAATATTAGAGAAAAATAAATATACTTATGTCATTTTTAAATTTTAACAAAATCGAGAAAAATTAAATATTTCCTTTATGTTTTTTAATGTGCGTTATGTTTTTTATATGTTTTTTGTATTACCTACATCAGGGAAAACACATGTGCACATTTTTTATTAAATGTGTACCTACTCAACAATTGTCACAAAGATGGTAATTTGTTAGGTAAAATAATATCTGTCTGCCAGTTTGGAATATTTAGTGAACAAAACTGGTATTATTTAGTCACCAGATTTGGAAATTTTTGTTCCTTACCTTATTTCGCAAATCTAGTAATAAGTATTCAATATTCTGTTTTTTCACACACAAAATTTGATTGTTTTGTTGCAAGTTTAAATACCTACATGCCATCCCTCTTTTTTATAATAAATGCATATGCATGCCATTTTGTAAATCCTTCAAAAAACCAGACCTAATTTCGCATCACATAATTTTCACGAAGGACAAAGGGCCTCGCAAACACCTGCCGCCCAGAGCCTCGCAATGGGTAAGGCCGCCTCTGTCTCTAGTAATATTACAACAGTAGGGAATTATTGGGCATTCTGTCCCACCTCCGTTCGCTCGCGGTGCATAAACGAACAGGAGTTATTGGGCATTCTGACACACCGAACCGAACCTCCGTTCGCTCGCGCCCTCGCTCACTTCGGTGTGTCAGAATGCCCAATAACTCCTGTTCGTTTATGCACCGCGAGCGAACGGAGGTGGGACAGAATGCCCAATAATTCCTGTTCGTTTATGCATCAACTGATGGTAAATGAAATGACATGCTCATGACATGCACCTCTGTTCGCTCGCGCCCTCGCTCTCTTCGGTGTGTCAGAATGCCCAATAACTCCTGTTCGTTCATGCATCAAGTGATTAAAAATCGCTTCTGATCGATGATTGGATGGCTGAAAGATCTAGCGAGCTATTATAGGAACATTGAATTTCGTATGTTTGAAGTTATCTGTTTATATGAGTCAACACACTGCATGATTATCATTTTGTTATAATCCACTAATCACAGTGGTCGATTGGATTAAACAGCTATGAAATTTCTGAAACAAAAAGAATCACTTAAATTAGAATGTGTCTGTCCTGCAGTTAAAAATGAAGTTAAGCGACATGGAAATTTACTACCAAATACCATTCGCAGTATTGTTTGTGGTCCGTCAAACTGTGGGAAAACAAACTTAGTAATCAGTTTGTTACTACACCCGAATGGTCCACGATTCAGAAACCTTTATGTGTATTCAAAGTCTTTGTATCAACCTAAATACGTCTTTTTAGAAAAAGTATTGGAAAAAGTTGTGGATACATCGTATCACAAGTATAATCATAACAGTGAAATTTTAAGTCCACAAGAAGCCTTACCTAATTCTATCATCATATTTGACGATGTTGCATGCGAAAATCAAAATAATATACGTGATTATTTTGCTATGGGCCGTCACAAAAATATTGATTGCTTTTATCTTAACCAAACTTATACTAAAATACCCAAACAATTAGTAAGAGATAATGCCAATCTCATCATATTGTTTAAACAAGACGATATTAATCTAAGACACATCTACGATGAACATGTAGGGTCTGATATGACGTGGTCGCAATTCCGTGAAATGTGTTCAACTGTGTGGAGTAAACCGTACAGTTATGTGGTAATCAATAAGGATTGTGAACGAAATAATGGTTGTTACAGAATGAAATTTGATACATTTATAATAGTGGATTAATTTATTCTATAAAGCTTATACGTACCCCACTACGTAGTAGTATAACTTGAGACATCAATCAGAGTAGAATTCTTAACATGGAGCGGAATCTTAAGGAACAAATTGTGAAATCAGCGTCTGCAGTGAAAAGAAAGGTAGAAATGATAAAAAATACTAAAAACACAAATGACATGGCACTGGAGACGATATTTCAACCGATCGTCAGTCCGCTAAAATTATTAGCAAGCAAAACTGAAAAAAAACGTCATGAAGAAGACGAAGAAGAATCTTCAAAATACGGTTCACATGAAAAATTTGAAGAATCTGAGACGGATCTTGATGATGAAGAAAATTCAGATAATGACGACTTTAGTTCTAAAACACCTGACAAAACGCTTACTACATCACCTTCTGAGGATTATGATATCCATGAGAACTCATTTAAATCTATTCAATCATCACCGAGTATCGCAAACGATTCTTTGTCTTGGTCTGTATCGTCTGAAGCGCTGAAAGAAGATATACCATATGGAGTAAGAAGTGAACGAGGAAAACTTTGGCTAGGCAAAACCCGTTTACACGATAATGGAAAAGTTCTGAAAATTAGAAGCCGCTCTTTAAAAAAAACTTCTGGTCTGGCAGAATTGTTGTACAAAAAAAAACCTAATTTAGATATTATTACAGAGGAAGACTTACAAAATTATAAATTGCTACTCATCGACACAAATGCACATAAACGTAACTGGAAACGATCGAACCAAATAAATGGTAATAAAGGGTTCAAATATACTCACGTGATAAAGCCACTATTTAAATTCGCTAGAAATAATACCAGTAGCGTAGAAAGTCTTCAGCGAGGTGAAGGAATCGACATTTTGAAAGAAGTTAAGAAAGACACTGATTTAGTATACTGGAATGATCCTAATGAGTTAGTTGAGAGACTGAAAATATTATGTGCATCTCAGGCAGCTGGTAATACGGGATTAGATAATGAAGTTAATGCCATACTTGAAGAAATGAAAGAAGCTGGTATCATTAAAAAAATGAAATATATAAGGCTGCCATCAGGAAAATTTAGCAGTACTATTACACTATAGAACCTAGCAAGACGGCAATGAATATAGACAAATTTGGTCATCACGTTCATAAGCGTTTACGATTATCTGAATTTTCTGAAATTCTTAGCGATACATTGGTAAGGTCCGATACAGGGGAATTCGATTTAAAGTCATCGAAATTAAAAGGGGTGCAAATTCCAGAAAAAGACGACGAGGCTGTGAATAAAGAATACGTAGATAAAAGTGTCCAAGCCCTTAAAAATGAAATGATGAAAATCCAAAGTAATGTCAGAAACTTTCTCCATAGTTTAGAAAAAGTTACTACTACAAATTTTAGTAAAATGTACTACACAAAACAAGAAATCGATAACATGATTGCAGCAAAATCTGTTCAGAATGAGTAAACAAGATATAGTGAATGAACTACACAGAGGAGCGAGACGAAACTTCGTTCGTCGACATACGGTCATTAAAGGTCTGGATGATTTATGGCAAGCTGACCTAGTGGACTTACAAAAATATTCGTCGATTAATAAAGGATTTAAATATGTTCTCATAGTGATTGATGTTTTATCAAAATACGTGTGGGTTAGACCGTTAAAATCAAAATCTAAAAAAATTGTATCAAGTGCTATGTGCAGTATATTATCAGAATCCACACGAAAACCTAAAAACTTACAAACAGATCTAGGTAAAGAGTTTTATAACGATTCTTTTAAGCATTTAATGAAAACTTATAACATAAATCATTATTCCACATGTTCTGTAAAAAAAGCTTCTATCGTCGAACGAGTAATAAGAACTATAAAATCACGTCTTTACAAATTATTTAGTTTATGCGGAAAATATGAATGGTATAAAAATAATTTAAAGTCCGTTGTACAGAATTATAACAATACTGTGCACCGCATTACAAAACATAAACCAATAGACGTTAACAGTTCAAATCAAAATACAGTTCGATTGAATATTATCAAAAGTCAACAGCCAAAAAAAGTACGCAAAGAATCGTCTTTTCGAGTTGGCGATTTTGTTCGTATAAGTAAATACAAAGGAGATTTTTATAAAGGCTACACCCCTAATTGGTCAACGGAAATATTTCGCATCATAAAAGTCAACGAAACTAGTCCTCAAACGTATCAATTACAAGACAAACATAAACAAAACATTGTTGGTTGTTTTTATGGAAAAGAATTACAAAAAACTAAATTTCCTGATATTTATCTTATCGAAAAAGTTCTAAAGAAAAGAGGCAACAAACTTTTTGTGAAGTGGTTAGGATTGGGTGCCGAAGAAAACAGTTGGATAGATAAAAGTGAATTAGTCATTTAGATATATAAAGCACATAATCAGTGCTATATCACAATACATAATTATCAATGAAGGAAGGCAGTGGTGTAATCAATAACTTGATAGACCATTTACCGTTTGAGTTGCATTTACCTGGATATCAATTTTGCGGTCCTGGGACGAAACTTCAAAAACGAATACTACAAGGCGATCGAGGAGTTAACAAATTGGATGAAGCTTGCATGCATCACGATATTGCTTATATAAATAAAGATCCTAGTGCTCGACGTAAAGCTGATTTAGAACTTTTGAGTATGGCAAAGAAGAGGTTGAAATCAAAAGATGCTGGTAAGGGAGAAAAGATTGCCTCGTGGATAGTAAAAAATGCTATGAAAACAAAAATCAGAGCTGGAAGTGGTATTAAATCATTTAAGAAAGGTATTAAAAAAATACATGCCCATTTAAAAAAACTTAAATCCAAGGATCATCACTCTGCTATAAAATATGCGTATGCAGCTGCGAAAAAACTGTTTAGCAAAAAGAAAGGAATATGTTTACCACGTATAATTCCACTTCCAAAATGTGGTGGACTTTTACCGCTTATTCCTATTTTTGCGGGATTGTCGGCGTTAGGTTCATTAGCAGGAGGTGCGGCAGGTATAGCCAAAGCCGTAAACGATTCTAAAGCGGCACAAAAGAGTCTCCAAGAATCTGAAAGACACAACAGAATGATGGAAGCGGTCGCTCTTGGAAAAGGATTATATATTAAACCTCATAAAAAAGGAGCAGGGTTATATTTGAACCCATCAAAAAACTAATTAGGCGGCTGCCCAGGCGTGCGCTCACGAATTTAGACATATTGGAGTATGCTGGTGATATTCCATACTTTCGCGGCGTTTACATGAGAGATAAGTTGCCTTTAAAACCTAGAAAAATAGAATGTGGAATTGTAAATTTAGATAGTAACGTGAATCCTGGCACACATTGGGTAGCCTATGTAAAACAAAACAGCTACGTAGAATACTATGATAGCTTTGGTAATTTAAAACCACCATTAGAACTGATGAAATATATGTATAATTTGCCCATAAACTATAATTATAACAGACATCAAGCATTTGGAACAACAAACTGTGGTCATCTATGTATTAAATTTTTAAAAAAATATTGGAAGAAACATTTAAATAATATTAAAAATAAATAAACGTGTCAGTATCAAAATGTCTTTCACTGTATCTATAACCGGGAGCGGAGCCTCTTTGACGACAAACTATTCTCCGACGTTGGAACTTCTTGGAGACTATGAATGTGGTCTTTTGTACTTTTCAACTTTCAACTCTATACCTAATATTGATGGACGAAACAACAAGTTTTATTACGGTGACAATGAAATGATCGAAATTCCTGAAGGGTCCTACGAGCTTCAAGATATTTGTGATTATTTGAAAACTAACATAAAAAATACACTGCTTAAACTAAGATGCAACAATAACACATTGAAAACAAATATATTTTGTTCTAAAGACGTTCATTTTAATAAAGATGATTCAATTGGGAACATACTAGGCTTTGGAATGGAAACAATAAAAGCTAATATAAGCACTGATTCACAGTATCCTGTCAGCATTCTATCAACAACTATCGTGAGGATTGAATGTGATGTAGTTAGTGGTTCATTTGTGAACGGAAAAGCAAGCCATATTATTTACGAATTTGTACCTAATGTACCTCCTGGTTATCGAATAATAGAAATACCAAAAAATTTAATTTATTTTCCAGTCAATCAAACTTCTATTAGTTCCATCAATATAAGACTGTTAGACGCTGATAACAAAGAAATAAATTTAAGAGGTGAAGAGGTCCAATTGTATTTACATTTTAGAAAAAAATGATAAATTTCCATAAAACCCCTACCATATCAAATGTCCAAGTCAGTCCTAAAAGATCTTCTCACAAAGACACACGACAGCAGATAAAAAAGAAGCTTACTAAAAGCAATAAAGAATACCTCAAGCTAATTGGTTTAATAAAATGAATATTTTAAACATATCTCAACAAACCTCATACGACAACAGCATCGAAAGTTTTGAGTATCATTCATACAGACCGTACGTAACAAGTTTCAACAAGAATGATGAAATACGAATCCCCATCAATCAACAAGACCTATATGTGCTGCCTTCGCTCAGCAGTTTGTATATCGAAGGCAAAGTAATTGTATACAACAGAACAACTAAAGAAAAGGTTTCAAATGTACATTTCGTTAATAATCCAGCGTTATTTCTATTTCAAGACATAAGATATGAATTAAATGGAGTAGAAATAGATAAAATAAAAAACGCAGGTGTTACTACGACCATAAAGTCTTATCTGTCCTTAAATGAAAACGAATCAAAATATGCTCGAGTTTGGGGGTGGTCGCCAGAAGGTATAAATAATACAAGTGGTGGAGAATTTTCTGTATCCATTCCTCTAAACAAGATTTTAGGATTTGCGGAAGATTATGAAAAAATTATCATTAACTGCAAACATGAGTTAGTGTTGCTTAGATGTAACACTAACCTTAATGCAATCAAGTTGAAAACAGGAGAAGTTTTGGAAGATATTGTTATAAGTAAAATTATCTGGAGAGTACCTCATATTAAAGTATCTGATCGCGAAAGAATAAATTTACTAAAACAATTAGAAAAAGATCGAGCTATTCCATTAGCATATCGTAACTGGGATTTATACGAGTATCCATTATTACCCAAAACTCGTAAACATACTTGGTCCATTAAAACTTCATCTCAAATAGAAAAACCACGATTTGTTGTATTAGCTTTACAAACCAACCGCAAACACAACAGTGAATTGTCGATGGCGGAGTTTGATCACTGTCACGTACGTGATGTAAGAGTGTTTTTAAATTCATCATACTATCCATATGAGGGATTAAACGTCAGTTTTACAGAAGACAAATTTACTTTATTATACGAACAGTATGCTAGATTTCAACAGTCGTATCACGGACGTCGGTCAGAGCCGTTGATGAGTTTGAAAGAATTCAGAGACGTTGCTCCCTTATTCGTTATCGACTGTTCGCGACAGCACGAAACTTTAAAAGGCTCAATCGACGTGAGAGTAGAAATCGAAACAGACCAAGAAATACCTGATCAGACAGCTGCATATTGTCTGATTTTAAACGACTGCATATTTGAGTATAAGCCTTTGAGTAATATCGTTAAGAAAATATCATGAATAGTAATACAATAATCGTTGACTTACAAGGATTTAAAAATAAAAATAACGACTTTTTAGTAAAAGAATTATGTATAGCCACTCGACAGCATACACATACATTTTATGTTAAACCACCATACCCATTCTCAGCGCTAACCGATGATGAAAAAAAGAATGTTCGGTGGTTAGAAAGAAATAGAGGGTTTCGATGGAGCGAAGGCTATATTGATTACAGAGAATTCAGAAGAATTATTAAACCTTACTTAAAAGACCGAAACATTATCGTAAAAGGTGAAGAGAAAGTGAAATGGGTGAAAGAACTGTGTGATCATAATAATATTGTAGATATAAGTTACAAAGACATTCCAAGATTTAACATTCTGTTCGATTTGTATTGTAAGGAAGAATCGTATAACTGTTTTATTCATAAGAAGTATTGTGCATTAAAAAATGTATTATGTTTAAAAAAATGGTGTTTAGAAAATAATGTACACTTTCAATAAAAAATACCTTATATCTATTGCTTTTTATTTAAATAATTAAAGTTGAATGAAATAGAAATAAAACAAATATATTCACATCATACATACAATTTATTTAAGCAATAATTACGTACACATTAATTTACAAAACAAACCATAACTTATATTATTTTCATACAAATATATCTTACAATTTTATCGACTTATTCATTCTAAAGTCTTGCGACCCTACAGCTAAAACAAATACTTAATACCAAAGTAAACTAAAACCAACTCGTATAACTGTAATTACATATTTTTTTTGATATATTACTGACTAACTTCTCGGTTTGGTCCATTATTTCATCACCGTTTTCATTCACAACATATTGTGCGGATAACATAAAATTATCATCGTCTATACTGTCACAATGTTGCTGGGATCCATCTAAATCAAACACTGAGATCTTTATCAGACGGAAACCTTTTTTGGGAACGCTGTTTACCACAAACGAATGAACTGGGATATGCAGTTTACTTAGTGCACTTTTAGAAACACATTTTTTTCTTAATTTTGCTGGACGACGTTCCCGAATCTTAGCGTTCGGCTTTTGCTGAGCTTTCATTTTTAAAAACTCTTCAGTAAATCCTTCCAAAGGATCTTGAGCATACTGGAAAGTATCCCCATATTTATGTAGGTAGACATTGTCTTCGGATGTAGCAGTCAAATCTTCTACGCGTTCCATTATCTGTAAAAAAAGAAAATATTTAACACCAAATCAGCAATCTTTGGAATTAACGATTATTTTTATGTATTTTAATGACTTAAATCAATAATAAATCAACTTACCGTTGTGTAGTCAGGTCCAAGACTCTATTACCAAAAAATACGTAAATTATGTACACGTGAGTAACTATAATATAAGTTAAGGTTTGTTTTGTAAATTATGTAGACGTGAGTAACTAATTACAGTGCTTATCGACGCAAGAATGAATACTAAAACAAAGTCATCACATTATTATAGTGATTGCAACATGTAGGTGGCATTATTATGAATGAGGACTCATGTTACAAACAGTATCGCGCATGCGCGCGCGGCACGTGCGAATTCAGATTATGTCGGCACTACATATAGACGAACGCGTTGGCCGGCGCGCTGGCCCAATGTGTAGAACGGGTGTTCGCGCGTTGGCGGTAGGTACCTATATACCGTCTTGTGGGGAGGCGGCATTGGGCCAGCGCGCCGGCCAACGCGTCGGCCAACGCGTTCGCCTATATGTAGTGCCGACATTACTCAAGTAAAGCATGTTTCAACTTGATAAAACTTTACGTTACTTGAATTTAGCATCAGCCTGCAGGTTTGCTTGCAAAATCTATGTAGTTGTGAAATAATAAATAAAACAAATGTATTTAATAAATGATATTTTATTTATAAATCTACATAATTATATACATACTAAATACACAGGTTATGCTACGAAAGTAAATAATACAAAGAATTTCTTAATTAGGTACAGCTTATTAAATCTAGTTAAAAGTTAAATATACTAGTGTGTCCCCATGCTCTAGTTGAAATTTTATCTTTAGATATGACTCTCTTGTCATCATCACCAGACAGAGCAACTTTCTTCACAGCACATGTGTACAACTCGTGTTTTATTGACTTAAATAAAACATTTGTTTTATGAACAATGTTGCCTTCGTACAGAGTTTTTTGGTAATCAGTAACATTGAAATTGCTGACAATATTTTTCTTAATTCCTTTCGCTTTTTTTATTGTGCTATTTATGGTTTTAATACAATATAACTTTGAACGAAGGCCTACAAATTCACTTATGATTTTACCCGCCATTTCATCCTTGAACAAACCAGGAACTTTTTTATTTTGAATGGGTAAATCATATTGATTAGTATTACAAAAATTACTAGTATCAAAGTAAGGCAAAAAATGTCTTTTTATGTCATCATAAAAATCATGGGTCCGTATATGATATACAAAACTATCAGTGTCCGTGTAACACATTTGTACATTATTTTTATAAAAAGGTTTAATAACAGAGTAATGAAAGTTATACATATGACTTTTTGACAATTCTAGTACGGTAAAACCAATGTATATTGGTTTATCCAAAATTATTTGATCAGGGTTTAATTGTACCGCAACTAGATTTTCAGTAAAAATCGTCGCGCTATGGAAATTTGGACGAGCGATAAGCTTTTGTGCACATTGCCTTTTCTTAGTCACATTATTATTATCAACCCACTGATTAACTAAATGCACATTGACCCTCTTCTCATTATTTTCTAAAGTTTTTCCAAACACACTGTTATTCAAGAGTTTGAAAAAGTCTTGTTCAAATGTTGAGGAACTTTTTTGCCTCAGAGCAGTATTTAAATCAATGTATTGTTTCAAATACGGGCTTTGTCGAAAACTAATCACTCGATGAATTTTCTTTAATATTAAACCATGTTTTAAACATGTTTGCAAGTGAATGTAATGTATAACATACTTAAATTTATCATATAAATTTGGAACTAGTTTGAAAGTTTTCCCCCCGGGTGGAATGCATTTTTCAGAACAAAATGGTAAATCATTATGTAAGTTATGTAAATGTTTAGGATATTGTAAATCCACTTCTAGAATATAACCACACTCTGCATCAATCGGTATTTCGGTTATATTTAATTTGTTGATTTCTTGTTCATTGAGAAATCTAAAATCTGATAATGGTAAATATTGACACATACTATATCCATATAAATTATTACAATCAATATAAGTGACGTAGGAAGGAGATTCTGATGGTTTGTAATTTTCTAAGTAAGGATTATTTGCTTTTGCATGTCTATGAGAGCACAGACATACTCCTCCCCTGATACCACTCTGTAACATGCGCACCATCGACAAGTCATCGATAAGTTCCAATTGTATTCCTGTTTTTAATAACATCGCATCAAAAGATAAACTGGGTGCTGTTAAGTAAAAAGCTGGGTCTAATTGATAGTGTTGTTTGCAAGTCTGTCTAAAATTTTCAAAGATATCTGCCAGTAAAAGCACATCAGTTTTTAGATATAAATCCGTATAACTACCTAAATCTTTGATTTGAAATGTTGACCAAATTAAGCACGCGTGCTGGTAATCCTCATCAGAAATATCATGATCAGTTAGGGAACTATAAAAGCATTCTTTTGGGGGTAGACTTTTTTCGTCATACCGCTTCCACGAGTTCATATATTCGTATGGATAAATGCCTTTACGAGTGAGTAACTGAAATTCATCTTCATCGGGGAAATGATTTTGTAAGTTTTTAAACATTTCCGGTTTTAATGTCTCTGACAATTTGCTTAAGCTTGTTCCCAAAAACTTAAATGAATCAACGAATCGAAGTTGAAAAAACTGATTATTCGTAACTGGTACAAATTTGGTAAATGAGATGTAGTTTTCTTTTGTTTTAGGTATTATTTTAATATTACCAGGAACCTCACCTAACGCTTTTATAAAAAGATGACAATCATAACCAGCTAAGTTATGAAAAAAAATGGGGACGAATGAAGGGCGTTTATACTGTAAATTACAAAACGGATGCGCAGCTCCGCGGTAACGACCAGTAACGTGACAATGGTCACGGACTTTGTCCGAAAAAATAAAATTTTCACAAATATGACAACGTGTGGCATTATCAAAATCAGACTTATCCGCCGTAGTAAATATCATAGTGACTGGTGTACTAAGTATATCAAATATTTTTTGTACGTCTTTAAGAATCGAATCTACAAACTGCTTATCACAATCAGGTCCTCGATATGATACGTACCGATTGTAACTAGGGTCATCACGACAAACAATATAATAACCAAAAGCTATAGGTAAATGTTGGTGCAATGTAGTCGTATTTTTGCTAGAAGAACAGTTAGCTTCAGTATTGGTTTGTAGCATCGATTCAAAATCTGCGTAAATACAAAAAGGCATGTTTTGTTTTCGAGCATAGTTCTTAAATTTAATTACTGAGCCCTTATTTGGGAGGACAGTTACAACGCCTCCACATAAATGGTTTTCAACTTCTTTAGAAGTACTGAAAAATATCAAGCACAAATCACAGAAGTATAATTTGCTGTGATGAGATGTAACTTGGCTTCTAAACAGTCTAGAAGGTTCTTTGATCAAACAATAATGAGAAGTGTTATTATTTTCTAGATACAACAAATGTATAATTTTCTCGTTGCATGTTTTATTAATGTCTGATTTATACAACGGCCCAACAATAGTTTTACTTTTTTTTAAACCATAAATTATGAACTTAATATTCGGATTATTTTTTTCAAAAATTTTAATGTCATGGAAAGTTACAGGAAAAAACATTCCATTTATATTAAATAATTCACGAAAATTAGGATATGATGAAATTCTTTCAGGGTGATTTTTAGTTGGATATAAGGCTGCTGTCACACTCCATAGAAAGCAATGCTGATCTTTATTCATAATATTTAAACACGCCTTTTTAGCCTGAATTGATTTGGGTAAACTGATAAAACTCGAACCGCTAAGTGGTTGATATTTATTGATATTAATCTCAATGTATAAATTATTTAAAAATGTCCACCCACTGTCACGATCCTCAAATTCCTCTATACTAGTTTTTAAATAACTAACTGTTTCCAAATATATTTTTTCAAAATCATAATTACCATGTAATATTTTATTTTTGGTTCCAAAAGATTTTATTTCTTGTGAATTATCGTTGAACTTCAAAAACGTCCCAAATAGTTCGAAATTAACCTTAACACATAAATGTTTAATAAGGTTTTCATCTAAAAGAGATTTTAACTTGTTACGAATTTCGAAAAAAAATATATCTACTGAAGCTAACTGAAGTTGATCAAGAGGTAATATCTTATAAGTTACAATACGATTACGAAATGCAGAGCTGACGATTTCTACACCATCACTGTATTCTATTGTCTGACTACTTTTTCTATGTGAATTACTTCGCAAATGACCTACCCATGATTTACTATGTACAGATATGTTACACGTCGAACAGAAAGGCATTTTATTCTATTAAAAAAGGCAATGCTATCAAAACAATAATATAGTAACCGATACTAATGTAAAAAAAATTCAAAAGGTTATAAATCTATTCTAGTATATTAAAAAGAAAATTAATATCTACTATAAATTGATTAACTGTAAACCTACTTAATAAAATTTATTTTTTGTCACTGTAATGGACGGGCTCCGACTCCTCAAACTCGGTAAAAGCTTGTCCTAAGAAGCCTTGCAGTGCCTCCCAAGATGATGATGACTCGTCGCACTGGAGCTTCACACTTACCAGCGCCGTCTTGTATCGCACATTAGCAGCGTGAGACACGTAGTCCGATTTTTTGTAGATCTTGAGGTCCACAAAATATTCGCCACCGGTCTTCGCAGTCCGACGAGACGTACCCGTAGAAACTCGACTGGAGAAGCTTGATATTATTTCCCCGCCACGAGATTTGGGTTCACTGCAACTAGCTTCCTCAGCCCGCAAGATATTGAATAAGTCCGGTCTCCTTGTTCTGTAAAAATACAAAATTAACATATCATTAAAATAAAATAATCAAGAAAAAATATTAGTAACAAAACAAACAAAATAGGAATAAGTGTATTGCACGTTCACTTTTGACTGTAAACAATTAGATGCCTAGTTTTATCAGACTTCAACAGGATACTGAACTAAGTTTTGATAAATAATAAAAAGTAGGAAATCATTGTATGCAAACTGAATTATGGTGGTTGGGACTGTGTTGACAGTTGACTATTACAAAGACACTTTGTAAGTAATTAAAAACCAGCAGAAACAGAAATAGAATTTCAGCAAACGTAAAGTAGATAATAATCGAACATACCGTGTAGTGATAAATTCGTGCGGCGAGGAGTATTTTCGCTTTCGTTGAGCACTTTTGTCTGATGAGGTGCGGGTCAACTCCAGCGGAGGCGATGAGTCGCGTTGCTTTTCGGGGCCGACCTTCCGTTTGCTGCTTGACGCCTTTGACTTCTTTTTCGGTGCTACCGACACCACAGATGGGGCCTCAAACTCCGAATCGGACCTATTAAAGAAGAAATATAAATTATTTTCCCATCTTGATGAATTAATCACAAAAAAGAATAATAATATTAATTCTATACTCACTAACATTTTATATTCTTTTATTTCTCGTTGAAGTTGAAGACTGGTGCGAAGCCACTTGAAAAATTGTGACTTGTTCCAACGTGCATCGACTTTTATGTTGGAAAAGGGTCTTTGTCATCAAAAAATGTGTAAAAGTTTTCAAGCGCGAGTTGATTAATGTAATGTATGTGCGTATGTTTGTCCGTTTTAATGTTAACAATTACACCATAGCAGTCATTCAGATTGAAATCCATCATCAATGATTGATCATTGCTATGTAAAACATATAAAATATATAATTGTAAAAGACATAAATAAGATAAATATAATATACGTTTCTTAATAGATATAATTTCCTTCGATTTTGACATAAATTTAATGTTATATAATTTTGCTTGATTTTAAATAATAATTAATAATAAGGAATGTAAATTTTCTGAAATAAATGGTTTGATTTGATTTGACTGATCATGCATCAAAATTTTCAAAATCTAGGTATCTTTATACATCTGTGCATTTTTTTAAGCACGTTAAATGTTGCATACTTTTATAGCGAATTTAATCTTGAACCAATACCTAATTCCCGAGAAGAGATTAAAATTAAATAAATTATTTTGTTTAAATAAGCAAGTAAATCCGAATATTTAATGTGTATGTGAATTGTGATGATATTATGGTAAATATGAAATATAAACGTTATTTAAACTAATGATGCCTTACTACAACTTTCGACCTTATTATTGATCAATGTAGCTGAATATGAAATAAAATTGAATAAAGAAGAATCTACGTAGCGCGCTCGCTGCGGCGTTCCATTGAAATGCTTTGTAATTGTATCTCTGCCGCTGTTTATAGTAGGGGAGGCGAGTAAGCTAATTTTGTAGTTACTCGAGTGTCATGGGGACCTAGTATATTTCGTAGATTAAGTAATGAGGAGAACAAAATATTAAGAGCATATCTTATGACAGTGGGGCAGTGACAAACTGCAGCTATTTAGAAGTTAAAAAAAGTAATTATATATAAAAATTGTCTTTAAAGGTAATTTATCATTCAATTTAAGGAAACAAACATGTAATCGTCAAGCAGGATAATAAAAAATATCAAGAAGGCTTTGTTTTTAAAATATGGACTTTAGTTTTTGAAAATTTCAAAGAGTCTTTATATCTTTCCCTTTACTTTAAGTCGTCTGTGCTTTAAATAAAAGCTTCTTTGGGGTCTACACAACGTTCTCTATTTTAATCTAACAATTTGATACCTAAAAATATATTTTTTTAACGCTCCACTCAGATAAGCTGATTTCTATACCACGTTAACTAGAGACATGTGGGAAGCATACACAAGCTTAATCTGACTCTCGCTCGAGTCACTGCAGAAATCCCCTCTTCGGCTCCCCTACTATAAAGCGAGTGTTGGTTTTACAATACGTATGTGCAATATTATATTCTTGTTTGACAGCTTGCAGTTTTTTCCAGATCAGGGATGTGAACTAGAAGCGAGAACTCGATTAAAGAAATAATTTAAGAGGCGATCAGTTTTTACCCTATAAATCCAATAAATTATAAATGAATATTGTGTGTATTAAACACGATTATATTACCTCCAATCAAATTATAAAAATTATCATCCTTTAAATTCATTTACGCACATATAATATGTATAACAACATCAATGTGACAATTATTTGTTTCAAAAATTATTTACAAGCACGGTCTATCGATGTTTATAATTCCTTATTTTACTTAATTATGAATTTGACGCATGGTTTAATTTGTAATGGATAAATCTTATCGAATTTATTCATGTCTTACTGATTATTATTTGTATAACTATTAATTTGAATTATCGCAACACTATGTTGGGATGGATAACTTCACGTTTCAACACAGGAACATCGTGTGTGCATGTATTCGCGTGCGACTAATAGAGTTACCAACTTTTTTTCTATCATATATAATACTTATTTATCAATTAAAAATATAGTAGATGGCAAAAAAAAGAAAAAATAAAATAATCACGTCGCACGCACACAACACAATACAACGTTATTGGAATAAGATTCATTTTAGCTTGGCTGCATTCTGCTTTACGCAAAATATAGTAGTTTCGCCTACTAATTTTTTTAGAAACATAGTATTTGATCCCTTAAAATAGTAGGATACTATAATATATAGTAGGTTTGACAACCCTAGCGACTCAGTCGGTCTGTTCACGTATGATTTCCCGTCTTGGCTCGTTCATTTGCAACGCGGAGCGCGGTGGTATTGACATCGTGATTTCAGTACATCAAAAGTGTATGGGAAGATAAAGGAATAGTTAAAAGTAAGTGTAGTAGTTATTGTATTCATTATAGATTTAATTCATTACATAATTATTTAAGTTTTGATTTAAATTGATAATATTTTAGTTTTTGAACACGATTCATTATTTATTACATTGATACATTTTAAAATTAAATAATTACCAATATATTAAATTTATTCGTTACCCATCAAATATTTAAATGTAATGTGTTACTCTTATTGAATAGTATTTTCCTATATTAGCTTCATGATTTACAAAGAAAAGTTAATGCAATTAGACCAGGCGTACCATGGTATGGCAGGGATGAGTTATAAATTTAATTGAATAATGTAATATAATATGAATATCTACCTTATTCATAAAACACTATTACACTTTTACGTGTGTTGTTTGATGGAAAAAAATATATTTATTTTTTTCAGATGCTTGAAAATTAGAGAAGTTCATCAAAAATTACAGCGGAACGCAGAAAAAGGATTAGACCAGGCATTATTTAATTGTAAGTAAATTTGAATCTAAATGTATCTAGTTTATTGAATGAGGTTTATGTAGTAGATACATATTAGAGGTAATTATTTAATCAGAATAATAATTAATAACCAATAGTTATTTTAATAATAACAAAAAATATAAAAATTCATAATATATTTCCTGTAAAACTGTTATTGCATAATATAACGTTAATATTTTCGAGATTATTTGAATGCCAATAAGTCAAAGTTATTACTAGAAACATAAATAATCCATAATTTTTAGATGAAACATTACTCAAACATCCTCAATCGTCGTCGTAGTTTGAAAGTACTCGTGACTCTAAATGGTGATTATTATGTAAGTGTGGATGTACTATCAGCAAAGCTGCCGCTCGACCAGGCATAAGGCTATTTTGGCTTGGCAACCATAACATAACATTCGGTTTTCTTTTTCAGATCGGATGATCAATGACGAAGAATTCTACATGACACAAACGAAGACATTATTTTGTTTATTTGTATAAATTCATAAAAACTGGTGTTTATTATTTACTGATAAGATCCTAAATTCCTATCCCCTGAAATGTAAGCTTAAACATACTAAACATCATAGTGTGTTAGTATATTTAAGCCGAGGTATGTTTTTTGGTAAAAAAGTAGGTGATCTTACCATGGGCCGTAACCGATCACGAGTTAGGAGTATGATCGGTGCGTGATCTTACCCACGGTAAGTGGCACACTGACACACCGAAGTGAGCGAGGGCGCGAGCGAACAGAGGTGCATGTCATGAGCATGTCATTTCATTTACCATCAGTTGATGCATAAACGAACAGGAATTATTGGGCATTCTGTCCCACCTCCGTTCGCTCGCGGTGCATAAACGAACAGGAGTTATTGGGCATTCTGACACACCGAAGTGAGCGAGGGCGCGAGCGAACGGAGGTTCGGTTCGGTGTGTCAGAATGCCCAATAACTCCTGTTCGTTTATGCACCGCGAGCGAACGGAGGTGGGACAGAATGCCCAATAATTCCCTACTACGTTCGCTCGCGGTGCATAAACGAACAGGAGTTATTGGGCATTCTGACACACCGAAGTGAGCGAGGGCGCGAGCGAACGGAGGTTCGGTTCGGTGTGTCAGAATGCCCAATAACTCCTGTTCGTTTATGCACCGCGAGCGAACGGAGGTGGGACAGAATGCCCAATAATTCCCTACTTACAACCTAACGGTTTTTACAATTTTACGGTGACATGTATAAATCTGTGCACGTCACTCTTAAAACAGTTTTCACTGCTTATAACATTATTAGGGGCCATCCATAAATAACGTCACACGAATTTCACGATTTTTTACCCCTACCTTCCTTGTCACAGTTGGTCACATTTGTGAGACCCCCTAGTGTGACGTCACATATTTTGCAAATTTACGTTTAGAAATTATTGAATAAAAATATTGGTTTCGAAACCAGTTTTATTTCCATTTAAATTATTTTTAATAAAATTAACATCAAATGAAACAATTAACAAAACAAAAAACGATTAATTATATTAATTAAAGAAATGAACGAAATAAATAATGATTGACTATGTTAACTAAAGAAATTAACAACACAAAAAACGATAGTCTTTATTAATTAAAGAAATTAACAAAACAAAAAATAATATTAATAGAATTATCTTTAAATTAAAGATACAAACTTAATAATCTTCAATACATGGACTTTGAACCCACTCCTTTAAATTATTTATAACTGGCATATATTATGTTTTTGAGGTTTTCGTAAAGTAAGTTTATAGTTCGTATTTTAACACTTAGATAATATAATAGATTTTAAAATGTGACGGCACAATATTTAGGACCCCTCCCACCCCCTTGTCACACAATGTCACACTTCGTCGACCCCCTCCCTCCCCCTTAACGTGTGACGTTATTTATGGATGGCCCTTCTGTTGATGGGACTGGATGGGAGATGTTGCGACTTCATACGCGCAAAGGTTTATCTTGCGGAAACCGTACATTTTTACGCAATAAAAAGTAGCCTATGTCCTTCCCCATGGTCTACTCTATATCTCTACCAAATTTTATAAAAATCGGTCCAGTAGCTTCGGAGCCTATAATGCAAACAAACAAACTTATCCTCGTCACAATGTTAGTATCGATGAAACAATTTTCCTTATTTACCTACAAGCAAGGTATTCTCCACACGGTCGCATTATGGTGGTCTACCGAATACGGCAGCACTAACGACCACCATTGTTCCACAGTTAATAAGTTCTACATCTAAGGTATGGGGAACATTTACAACTGCATACGTCTAATGTTTCTATGAACTGCACAAATGGAAAATTAATGTTGTTATTTTGACGATGTTTATTAGTTACTTGTATTGTATGCGTATAACTGTCCGTCCATCATTTTCATCCGTTATTGGACGATTAATTTATAGGTACAGTATTCTCCGAGCGAAGTAACCACTCTTGAAATACTGTAGACTGTAGTGCAGTCGGTTTTTAAATGTCGTATGGTTGCCCAATCACATACGGCATTCTCACAACATAGTCAGCCTAGTCCAGAGGAGGAATGACTGGTCAATACGTCTGGGGTCAACCATGTGCGGGTTTCCTCACGATGTTTTCCTTCACCGTTGGAGCGTCCGTATAATGTACCTGCTTGAGATCTGAAAAAGTCTCATTAGTACACACCACAATCTGGGATTCGAACCTGCACTTTCTCGAGTGCGAAACGGTCTATCTACTAGGCCACGGAGCTCTAAATTAAAAGTAGCCTAAGTTAATCATGTAACGTGTATCTTAATGTGTTATGAATAAGTTCAATTTTGCATGCTATCTTAAAATGCAGCGCCATATTGCGTTTATACTATCTAATAATAATAAGATAAGAATGATTTCGATTTATTAATGTCTAATCCGGTTGGTGGCAGGCGGCTTGATTAGCGTTGTACGATTTTGCGTTGCTGACAAATTTTTGCTTTGGGTTTGCCAGAACCTCAATTCTCGTATTTACAGTAGACAATTTAAAGAGTCAATTTTACTTTCTTTGGATTGAAAGTGTAGCGACATATTACAACGAACGGATTTTATGACGTTTCGACCAATCAGAGCGCGTTTCACGTTGGTTTAACGTTCATAAAAACATCGTTTTCGAGTGTAAGCGTGTCGGGACTTGATTGTAATTGTATTAATGCAGGTTTTATTTAGCAGAATTGCCCCCCAGGTCAGACGAATATTTTTGTGGTTTTGTTATAACGTATTTCTTCTTATTTTATTTTCAATTATATATCCTTTCTATTCTCTAACTAAACTCCGAGCAAAGTTCGGTCTCCCAGGTACCTACTAAATTATAAACGAGGCAATATTTACTTTTACTTACAAAAATATGAAATTACTGGAAAGCTACGGTGAAACAAAAACCCATTTGCAAGTTAAACGATAATATTAATATTAATATGAAACTAAACAACAACAACAAAATTCAGCTGATTATTGTTTCAACAAAGTATATTATATACGAGCTATCAAAATAGAAGCGCAATTAAAGTATTATGGTAGGTAGGTACTAGGTTAACAACCAGAGGACAATTCTGCTAAATAAAACCTGCATTAATACATTTACAATCAAGTCTCGATACACTAAAACTGTCATACGGTATTCTCGTAAACGTTAAACCATCGTAAAACGCGTTCTGATTGGTCGAAACTTCACAAAATCAGTTTATGATAACATGTCGCTTCACATACAATACAATCAAAGTACAATGAAAGTCTACTTAAATACGAGAATTGAGGTACAGGTAGGTCCTAACTCTTAACTAAATTAAACCATAAGTACCTTGGTAACCGAGCTTTGCTCGGTGTTTTGATAAATTTGAAAAAAATCACAAAAAGATTTATCTGGTCGAAACCACATTCCAAATTTTCGGTTTTGTTAGTTTTAAAGGGTTTGGTTTCATTTGGTCGCAAAATGTACTGAAAAAAAGCAAATTAATGTCACACTAGATGTAGCGCCGAGCGCGCGACTGCGTGCACGACAAAAGGAAATTTCGTGGAACCGTACATTTTGCCGCAATAGAAAGTAGCCTATGTCCTTCCCCGTGGTATATTCTATAATATCTGTGCCAAATTTTATCAAAATCGGTCCAGTACTTTCGGAGCCTATTCGATGCAAATAAACAAACAAACTTTTCCTCTTTATTATATTTGTATAGATTTGTAAACCCGCAGCGTGGAACTGGTGCAGTAACATTTCGCAGGAAGCTGTTACGTAAGAGCGCGCAACAATCGGACCCGAACCCGCGACCGTGACCGCCGGCGTCGGTGAGAGTAGATGACTTTCGCCTATCACTTCCGACCACCTTCGAATCTAGACTTTAATCCACCGTGTTACAGTCCAAAACCCCTGCCGTTGGCGTTATCATTTCGTACATAATACGGTCGATTTCTGCATTGCATAAGCTGGAGTTAGAATTATGTATTTTGGATAAATAAAGCCGGATATCCGAACGTTTAACGATAAAAAAAGAATCGCTGGTCTCAAACAAAAGAATTGGTTTCACAAAATAATTGTCATTTTACTTTTATATCTCTCTTTTCTCCGTACGCGTAGGTAAACGTAAAGTCTAGAGATATTTCTAACTTGTGGTCATAAATACTTGGTAAATGTAGCTTTTTTTATATTAACTAGGGGGCAAACGAGTAAACGGATCACCTGATGGAAAGCGATTACCGTCGCCCATGGACACCCGGAACATCAGAGACGTTGCAACTTGCAAGTGCATTGTCGTCCTTTTAGGAGGGATTACGCTCCCTTCTTGAAGATTTGCAGGTCGTAATGGTCCGGAAATACTGCTGGCGACAGTTCATTCCAGTTTTACAGTGCGCGGCAGAAAGCTTCGGGTAAAGCGCACGGTGGAGGACTGCCAGTCTGCCACTCATCAAGGCGATGAGGATGATATTTTTTTTTTAATTCGTCTCGAAATGGAATAGGCTAAGGTCTTATAGACCATACTGCCTCTTCTGTCGTTTGAGGTATTTCTTATGTCTTATTTCTAAATCATCAAGTCCAAAGTAAAGTCAAAGTCCCAATAAATAGTCAAGGTAGTCAATCAGTCAAGTCAGTCGATTCAGTAAAGTGGTAGACGCTTTACTGAAACTTCCTAGGGAGTTTTGGCGGGAAACCCAATTTAGCACGCATTTCGACTGCTGCTACAAACAATATCGAAATTGCAAAAATGCGATTTTCGTTTTATTGCACTAATGATAAGTAGATATAAAGATATATAACCCTACATTAAAATTTTGAAAAAATAATAATTAATTCGGCTGTTTTTCAATCGAACACTATCGAAAATTCATAAAGTAGACACGTAATAATATTGATCTTACCATTTTCGATTATGTTCATGCTCAGCGGTACGCGCGTACATGACGAAATTACCTACTTCGTTAGTATTCTTTCAAATGTGAGCAAGTACGCACGTGTTTTTTCAGGTTAGGTTTAGGTTAGTTTAAGTTTTATTTTTAGTTCAAAATGAATAGAAGAGGTAAAGAACTAGTGAATATGATAAAAAGAAACAATGAAAAAATTACAGATGCTGTTATTTCAAACACTATTAATGATGACGACCCTGGTAAGTTTTTCATCATTTACGATTATTTGTTGTTATAAGCGTTTATTTGAAAGCTGAAATGTAGACATAAAATTACTATGTATACCTGCTTATTATACATAAATTCAATTATGACAAAAGTAAATCAATAAGAAAGTATTCTAATAATTGTTTTTAAACTATAGAATGTGGTAGATTCGATACTATATTAGGACATGTGGATAATGATTTCTATCGAATTTACCACTTTCAATACTATACTAGGACAGACAGCTAATGAATTCTATCGAATCTACCACTTTCAGTGCTATAATAGGACGGATCGCTAATGAATTGTATCGAATCTACCACTTTCAATACTATATTAGGGCAAATCGCTAATGAATTCTATCGAATTTACCACTATCGATAATTTATTAGGACAGTACGCTAGTGTTATTTATATAATCTACCACTTTCGATTTTATTATCTGGTATTGATCCTTAGAAAATTACTGAATGTGGGACATTCGATACATTTTTCTGTTTATAGTATATCGAATGTGGCATTTACGATGTTTTACTACGTCAACGTCCTGCATTTTCTATGGTTATTTCAATACTTGAATTATTATTGTGTTTATATTTTCAGATTCTCCTGTGCCTTGTCAATATTCAGATGAAGAATGGATATATTTAAATAAAATTTATGAAGAAAATGAAGCAGTTGATAAGAATTTTTTGCAAAATGATCCTGAAAACGTTATTTTAGATACGTATGAATCAACCCCTGTTCCATCGCCAAACTCTGAGCAAACTTATAACAAAGATGCAGAACATGATTCCGAAAATGTTATTTTAGATAGTAATGAATTAACTCCTGTTCCATCGTGTAGCTCTGAGCAAATTTGTAAAAATGGTGCAGAACATACAGAAGAACAAAGATACACACTTGAATTATGTCAAACTCCTAGTGCTAATTCTTTGATTTCCGTATCAGAATCCGAACCAGGAACACCCGACACGCCTGCTCGCATGAGAAAAAGTACCTTCAAGCAAGATCCTGGTAAGAAAAGAAAAAGACATGTAGACCAATGGATTCACGTTCGTAGGAAATTCCTGAAAAATTCCGGTCAAAAATTTACAAATAAAAGTGGCAAGGAAATTCCAGCCAAGAAAATGAAAGCTCCATGTGCTATCACTTGTAAACTTAAGTGCTCCCTGAACATCAAAGAAGATATAAGACAACATATTTTTGATAAGTTTTGGAAACTTTCAGATCACTCTAAACAATGGGAGTATATTAATAAATTTACAAAGAGAGTGGACAAAAACAGAAAAACTAAAGAAGGGCCATCAAGAAGAAAATTTACAACACATTATTATTTACCAATTCCAAATGAAGAAACAGGCAATTATGATTCAACTAAAGTGTGCCTTAAAATGTTTTGTGCCACTTTATCAATCACTGACCAATTCATTCGCACAGCGCAAGAAAAGCTTGACGAAAGTGGTGTTACAGGAAGTGACAATAGGGGAAAACATTCGAATCACTTAAAAGTAATTGACAGCGTTATGATACAAAGTGTTTGTGATCACGTTAAGTCATTTCAGCCCGTTGAGTCCCATTACACAAGGAAAAATACTACAAAACTGTATTTGGATAACAATCTTAGTTTTGCTAAGATGTTTGCTTTGTATAAAGAATGGGATCAACTGAAAAATTACAATAATAAAGCACAAACAGAGAGACAATATAGAACCATAGTAAATGACATGATGAATGTTGCATTTCATATACCGAAGAAAGATTTATGTGAGAAATGCCATGCGTTTAGTAACATTGAAAACCCTACTGAAGATGAAAAAGAAGCTCATACTAAGCATCAATCAAACAAGCAAACTGCGCGAAAATACAAATCTGAGGATAAAGAACTAGCTATGAAAAATCCTGGTAAAATAATTTGTGCAACTTATGATTTTCAGAAGGTACTTAACTGTCCTAGTGGGGAGGTTTCCTTATTCTATTATAAAAGAAAGTTGTCTCTAATGAATTTGACAGTATTCGATGCTGGAAACAAAGATGCCTCATGTTACATGTGGCCTGAAAATATGGCCAAACGTGGAGCCAATGAAGTAGCGAGCTGTTTGTTAGATTTTATACAACTTAAATCAGCAGATGGTGCACAAGAGTTTCGTTTTTGGTCGGATAACTGCGCCGGACAAAACCGTAATAGAGTTGTATATAGCCTCTACATGTACGCCTGCAAGAAATTCAATATTGATATTACGCACCGATTTTTAGAGTCGGGTCACACTCAACAAGAAGCAGACAGTGTGCATGCTCTTATTGAGAGATCTTCTAAAGGCAAAATTATTTATACACCCGACCAATGGTATGCACTAGTTCGTTGGGCGAAAACAACTGGTTCTCCTTATAGAGTAATCGAGATCACTCAAGATATTATATACGATTTTAAAAACTTGTTAGATAACAGAAATTGGAAAAAAAACTCCGACAATCAGGATGTAAAGTGGAATAACATAAAAGAAATTCATGTAAAAAAAGTAGACCCTAATGTTATTTTTTATAAATATGACTTGGACTCAGATTACATGACATTAAACACCTTAGTTCAGACTCGTCGAAGTAAAAAATCAATAGACACTAATACAGAAAGTACATTATCACCTTTGTACTCTAGCAGTTTGCCAATATCGGAAGCAAAATATAAAGATTTAGTATCACTTTGTAATGCCGGACATATTCCCAAACAATATCATAATTTCTACAAAAGTCTTCAATTTTCTCATAACATTGACGAGAATATTGACAATGAGGATGGCTAAGAGTATTTTATTATTAAATTATAGAACAGCAAAAAACTTAGTGATTAAGGTATGTTATAAGAAATAATAAAAAAACATTTAAGTAACTAATTGATCTCAATATTCGATCTGTTTAAGTTTGTGAGTTAGAATAATGTTAATTTTGTTTTAAAATTCATGTAACTAATTGCTGTGATAAAATAGGAGGTACTTTTTTCCTTTTGTTAAATATATTATAATAATGTTATATTATACCAAAAATTATTATATCCGTCTATTTTTATAAATTCTTATTAAA
The DNA here is from genome assembly GCA_905404095.1 of Glaucopsyche alexis. Lineage (NCBI taxonomy): Eukaryota > Metazoa > Arthropoda > Insecta > Lepidoptera > Lycaenidae > Glaucopsyche > Glaucopsyche alexis. Next base: position 4,680,900 of record FR990060.1, read on the forward strand.
GAATTTGGAGTACTTAATTATTATGCCAGTAAATTATTATGATAACAAAAACTCATTTTGATCTCTTTAACTATAGCATAATATGTGATTAGTTATAGTCGTTAGTTGTTATGTTTTGGATACAAATTATTTTATTACTCTAAGATTTTAAAGTCAAGAGAAAGAAGACTGGCATAGACTGATAATATTGTATTGTATTCGTGTTATATTTGTAAGAAATTTTTACAGAGTCATCTATTTTGTTAATCGTGGAAGAAAAAAAGTTTATTTTACGAAGGTTAATTTAAAATACGTTAAGAACCTTCAGTTGAGGATTTTTTAATTAATATTTTGTTTTTACTGAAAATTTAAAGATGCTACTGAAATGTTTTTCTAAACTACTTATTTTTGTTACTGTAATATATTTTTGATTACCAATATATTGTTTTTTTTTCTTTATTGGTCAAAACTATCCACACATATACAGCAACAACTACTAAGTATCACAAAATAGCAGTTATCGCATATCGAAACTAGTTTTATAATACTAGTTGACTTGAGAATAGCAACACGCAACAAAATTAAAAGTGGTACATTCGATGGTTCAGTACAAATATCTGTCGAGTAATAGTATCGAAGGCGCCACATTCGATGGTTCAGTACAAATATCTGTCGAGTAATAATATCGAAACGGGTACATTCGATAGTAGTCAAGTGAATTTTGTCTCAGAACACTATCGAATCTGGTACATTCGATAAAAAAATAATCAGCAGAAACCAAATAAAGAATCGAATGTGTAATATTAAAAAAACTATAATAGTTATTAAAAATTGCAGTAGATAATGTAAAACAGTCAACTATTCCACGCATAAAACAGTGGCTTTATAAAATATTATAATGTTATGTTTCATAAAAATCGCAATTCAAACTTCAAATCGCTCTCCTGTAAAGTAGTGATTTTGCACTTACGATACTGTTTGTAGCAGCAGTCGATTTTGTAGTTGCTATATCACTCCTCCACACTAGTGCACGTCAACGAATAACTAATGGTTAATATTCCACCAATATTACACATTAAAAACCGCAATAACACGAATTTAGAAAAATAACACAGAAACACAACATTCCCGGCAAAACTCCATAAATATTTTAAATTATTTTATTTAAATGAGTACGACAATGTAACTTTAAGAAGTTAAAAATTATTGTGTGCCAAAAATATGAAGCCATGCCATGTTATGCTGTCACTTACTCACTTCTAAGTTACAACGCAACGTTCCGTGCAAAATGGCTAAAAATCACAATACTTGTTATATGGGAACCGCACTTAAATATTTATTACCCGACTGCGCGACGCAAAGGAGTGGTAATGTGTTTATCAGCCTATGTATGTATGTATGTATGTATGTATGTTCCTTTGAAGCACTATACAGACCAAACGACTGGGCCGATTTTTATGATTCACACGTCAATCGATTCCTCTTAGTCCGGCGAGTTTTTATTTAAATTCGATGCAAGTCTATTAATATTTATATGCACATAAGTTTTTCTGAAAATCGCACTTTTCAAGTGATATTTGACAGAAAAAGGTCATTGACGTTCCTATTCTCATTTGAAACGCATTATAGCTAGATACCTTTAGATACTAGTAGATACTTACGACTGCACGCGTAAGGATAAGCGTGTCCGCAAATCTAAAACGGAATCACGTGATACCCATAACGGGAGGAACACCCGAAAACTATTTCCTTATACCTTCTAATAGATCATTAGCACGAAAAAACAATGGGTAATCTATGTTGTTTGTTCGCCCCGTATAGATATGTTAATAGTATGGGCTATGGTGGATTGTTTATGTCTCTATTGTGACGTCATCGGTTGCTTCCCTCTTAGATTAATACCTAGAGCATAAAACTTAGGCCTTTACATCCGATAATTGATGATTTATACTGTATTCTCCGAGCGAAGTAGCCACTCTTGAAATACTGTAGTGCCTGGGACAGTCGGTTTTTAAATGTCGTATGGTTGCCCAAGCACATACGGCATTCTCACAACATAGTCAGCCTAGTCCAGAGGAATGACTGGTCAATACGTCTGGGGCCAACCATGTGCGGGTTTCCCTCACGATCTTTTTCTTTCACTGTTAGAGCGTCCGTATAATGTACTTGAGATCTGAAAAAGTCTCATTGGTACACAGTTACACACCACAACCTAGGATTCGAACCTACACTCTCTCGAGTGCGAACCAAACGGTATATATGCTCTATGTATCTAGAGCACAGATACCTGGCTATTAGTAAGAGTAGAAACCTGGTGTTTTTTCAGTCACTATTTAAACTTTATACTATAGGATCAACTTTCTTACTTGAAAAAAAATTAAATGTTTCACACAAAAGGGCTACGGCATAGATGCCTTGCATTTTATATGAAAATGCTGATTTTTGTTTTCGAATTTATTGTTGTTCCAATACGGGAATCGAACCCACGACCTCCGAGTCGCGAGCCAAACTCTAATTATCGCGAAAACCCGGCAAATGATTAAATGATAAAGTTTCTAACAAATTGTTATTGGTAGATAGGTTATTGAAGCCGGCCGATTGTTACTAGGTACATGTAATAGACCTACAAAAAATTCAATAAAACTTATCAGCTATGAATATTAACCTGCCTATTACCGCCATTGAACGCTCATTCACAAATCTCTCCAAGGTATGTTGAGATGAGGCGCACGTACTCAGAGAGGTTACTTCTGGAGGTTAGCCAGACTTTATGAGCAGGATAAAAGATAATTTTGACACTACTGTGTCGTTTCTTTGCTCAAACCTTGGATATAAAATATATTTCACGAAAAAATTGTAAAGATTGATTTAACCGACTTCCAAAAAACAGGTTCTCAGTTTGACCTGTATGTGTCCGCGGTTTTCGCTGATGCTATTTGGATGAGGTTTTTTTTTTTTTTTGGTATGAAGTATGTAACTCAAATGTATTATGTAACTCGATCTGTTGACATAATTTATGGCGGGAAAAGCGTCGCCAACAAGACATAATTTCAATGTTTTTTCTGCATGTCGTATTTATTCAAATGCACATAAAGACTAATTAGTATAATAATAATAAATATATAACAATAATAGGACTAATAAGCAACTGTAATAGAACTCTACAGCCTAACGATGTAGAAAAAGAATCACCGACAAATGAAAGACATCGACGCGCCATTTTTTGTTCGCATTTCGAATTCAAGCTACTATTTTATTTATATCAATAAAAACATTTTCAATTCAACTATTGTGATGAAATCAATTTATATAACTTCGTAGCTTTCTCGATTTTATTGAAAAAAAAGCTATTCGACCGTTGAAAACAAATAAATGAAGTTTGCATTGAGTTTTATCAATTCTTAGATCGTTTTTGATTCAGTAACTTTGGTGCGCGTTGGGATATTTTTCTCGTTGAGTGAATGAGGTCTTTGGTTTCGTCCTCTTTGTTTTGAGAAATCAGACTCTAGTCTGTAGTCTAAGATTAAATAAATAACTAATTAAACAAATATAAATTAATCTGAGTCTGTGGTGTTTTTTTATTTTTTTATTATCGAATTAGTTAAATGAGTAGACGAATAGTCCACAAACGCAATGCAAACATTTCATGCCGATTTTCTGTGGGAGGAAGTATTTTTCCTGGTAAGTATGGCTCTCGGACTATAAAATGTATTTTTTTATATTTGTGTTCGTTAATTAGGTGCATAGTATTTAAATAACGAAAACAAAATTTACGTATTACATAATATTAACATATTTAACTTTCTAATTACATCTGATAGATTTCTAACAGAAACTTGTAAATAATTTTACACCTTGAACGTATCGAAACGTGACCAAAACAAATGTTATTTTATAGTTTATTAACCTCATAAAAGGATATTTGTCTTGACATAGCAAAGATAATTCCCAAAATCAATACCAGAAAACTCAAAATGGCGATGCGTCACCATTAAAATAGACGGAGAGCTCGCGATAGAAAATTTAATTACAATAATTTACAACACTGTCCTACAAATAAAATATTTAGCGCGCCTTTATAAAAAATATTATAAGTATGAAAAAAATAAAAGCTGTTGCATCATTGTATGTGACTCCCTAATCTCTATAAACTTAGAAAAAAAATTATAACTTTCAGTTTTAAATTGTATATTTAAATTCAACCAGTGAAAAGCTGTAGCTTTCGCACACTTTCCTGTAAAAGGCAATTTTGTTGTAGACTGTTGTTGTTATTAATGTAATGTTGCGGCATGTAACAACAGTGTTTTACAACATAGTCTACTTAGTAATCTATAACATAGTCACGAATGGTCTTTTATTTAAATTAAATTCTTTTAGCAAGTTATGTGGTATTTTGACGTCTGGCACAGTCATAAGTAGATTGATCATAATAGGCTAGCGGACTGTTTTTTTTTATTTTATATATGAATAGTACTCTTAAATATAAGTAACTTCTCAGAAGAAACCGTATATCAAAAGTCAATATTTTCAAAGGTACAGCGATTTGTATACAAAAATTCGCATGGCACGTAAAAACTTAACCTACAAGTGACGTCACTTGTAGGTTATGGTGTATGGAAGTATACGGCCGCAGGAATAATTTGTAAATATCTCCGATATTCGTGCGTTTAAGTTCATACTTACCATAATGAATGTTTTTGTATTTGATGTAAGTAAACTAATGATGTAGGTTTTGTTTACCAATTACGCCAAAAAAAAAATTTTTGTTTGGTACTTTTTAATGAATTTATTTAGTAAACTACACATAAAATAATCATTTTTTTTTTTACATTTACCAAATAGTAATGCCTCAATATTTCAGAATATATTAATGAAACTTAATATTTCAGATGTTGTCCGATCCCCTATTACGCGCTTTTACAAAGATTTTAACCATAAAATGATTTAAAACACTTGCACGTGACAATAATATGTAATATAATCTGTATGGCATTTGGCAATGACTTTGTATTCTAAGGTCTGTTGTGAAATTTGGTTGTTTTTAATCTCTTTTACATAAATTCAATGGCTTGTATTAATTGGAAGTTATATGTATCATCGCGTTTAATCTTGACACAATTTCTTGTTGAAAATATTCTTGAAAATATTTTTATTTATTTAGATGCGTATTACGTGGCCTACAAAAATATGTATTAGATTTTCTTTTGTTCACATAATATTTGTCTAGGCTCGGAATACATTTTCTTATTCTCACTGAGGTTTGTATTGGGATAGAAACAATAAGTATAGCTTAACCATAATACTGATAAACATTTAAAAAATATTAGACGTATTTTACCCGCTGTTTTAGAAGTGGCGACCACAAACCAAAATACTATTGAATTGTGCAATTTTTATTCACATTTCATTTCCCGTGTTTTTTTTATTTAGATGCATGGAGAATTAATGCAGATAAACAATAAATTGTTAATCATATTTAATATGAACATTCGTCGAAATGAGCTAAAATATCACAGTATTGACCCCACCTGCTGACATGTGACCTAACATGCAATTACGCTTACATATAATCTTATTTTATATTTGGAAGCCGTGGCTTATTGTTCCAAAGTAAAATGTCCTAGTCCTTTATAATACATTCGAATTTGTAATAGTAAATGAGTAGTGTTTACTACAAGAGCAATAGCACATTTAGGAAGCAGATGTCACACATGCTCTATGTTTTGGCGGAAAATTATATCAAGTAAGTTGAATATAATTCACGTAATTTGATTACCTAAAATGACGTACCTTCTGGCGGACATAATAATGTTCACTTAAAAAGCATAAATATCTTTTTAAAATGTTATAACAATACATGGGGATTTTATATTTCCTTTTAGGAGCTCCGTGGCCTAGTGGGTAGACCGTTTAGTTCACACTCGAGAGAGTGCAAGTTCAAATCCCAGGTTGTGGCGTGTACCAATGAGACTTTTCAGATCTCAAGTACATTATACGGACGCTCTAACGGTGAAGGAAAACATCGTGAGCAAACCCGCACATGGTTGGCCTCAGACGTATTGACCAGTTCATTCCTCTGGACTAGGCAGACTATGTTGTGAGAATGCCGTATGTGCTTGGGCAACCATACGACATTTAAAAACCAACTGTCCCAGGCACTACAGTATTTCAAGAGTGAATGAATGAATGAATGAATGAATGAATGAATGAATGAATGAATGAATGAATGAATGAATGAATGAATGAATATTCTTTATTGTGTTCATACTTACCTACATACAATAAATAAACTTAAAATTACAAATAACTTAACTTAGTACAAACACAAAGGGCGGCTTTATTGCTATGCAGCAATTTCTTCCAAGCAACCCACAAGCAGGAAACTATTTAAATTGTATCACACAGACAAACAAAATGGGCAATGTGCAAAATCAGTTTTGTATTAACATACACAGGAAACCCCAGGAGTATAACTAATATTAAACAAATCTAATAGATACCTAAATACCACAATATTCTTATACTCTAAGACATATAAATACAACAACAATACAACAAATACACAGATACATACATAACTATATCAAATATATATTTTATATTCAATAATAATATTTCAAAACAATACTATAAATTATATCATATCACTACTTATATAAATAATAATTTTTAATTGATGATTTAAAAGAGTCGACACTTTTAGCTTGCCTGAAATTAACAGGCAAAGAATTCCATAAAAGTATAGAATGCACAATAAATGAAGAGCCAAAAAACTTTGTATTATGAACCGGGATATTGAGAAGGAGGTTAACAGATGATCGTAGTTCTTTCTCATTGGATCGAAAGACAAATTTATCTTTAAGGTAAGAAGGTGTTCTTGGATCGAAGAGTATAGAGTACAGAAAATAGAGCACTCGAGAGTCTCGCCTAAGGCGTATAGGTAACCAAAAAAGCCTGGAACGATAATCTGACACGTGATCATATTTTCTCAAACTGAAGACAAAGCGGATTGCTAAGTTTTGGAGACGTTCAAGTTTATTAAGTTTGTCTTCAGTAAGATCGACAAAGCACGTGTCAGCGTAGTCCAATATAGGTAAAAACAAGGACTCTGCAAGCAAAATTTTAGTTTTAATTGGAAGCAAGTTCTTAAGTCTTCTGAGGGAGTGCCATACCGCGTGTACTCTCTTACTGACTGATGTTATATGGTCTGACCAAGATAAATTTTCGTCCATTAGAACACCTAAGTTTTTAACCTTTCTGCTATATGGAACATGAGTACCGCAAACCAACACCGGGGGTAGATTAGCCCGGTCAACCTTTGAAACCAACCCTGGACTGCCAATAATAATAACCTGAGATTTAGCGGGGTTAATTGAGATGCCGTTGCACTTACTCCATTCACAAATAGCATCAAGGTCATTATTAAGATCGTTAATTTTACTTGAGAGACTGTCCAAGGAAGATTGGGTGTAGATCTGAAGATCGTCTGCATACAGGTGAAAGAGAGAAGAAATACAGGCGCATATGGAGTTAATAAATAATGCAAAAAGAAGGGGAGATAATACACCACCTTGCGGAACACCAGCAGTGTTATTGGACCACGACGAGAACTCGTCGTTTACACGAACACGTTGCCGGCGTCCCGAAAGGTATTCTGTAAGCCAACCAATCACCGAAGGCGACAGATTAAGTGTTCTAAGTCTGCTTAAAAGAATGTCATGATCCACGGTATTAAAAGCATTGCTAAAATCCAACAAAACCAGAATAGTTAGCAATTTATTATCCATAGCACAACGTATATCATCTGTAACTTTAACTAGAGCCGTAGTTGTGCTATGTCCCGGTCGGAAGCCAGACTGAAAAGGTGATAAAAGGTTGTGATTATTGACGTATGGCGTTAACTGCTGATGGATCAACCTCTCCAGAACCTTTGATAAAAATGGCAAAATTGAAATTGGTCGAAAATCAGCAGGTGTACTGGGCTTATTTGTTTTTGGTAAAGGAATTATCTGTGCACTTTTCCATACTGACGGACACTTACCATTCGTTAGCGAGAAGTTAAAGATATGAGTTACAATTGGAGCAATAACATCAATGACTAAAGTGATCATCTTCCGGCTAATATTATCGTCACCAACAGCATTTGACGTTATGGCCATGACACTCTTTTTAATGTCACCAACAGTGAGCTGGCTGAAATGAAAGGGGGGGAAGTTAGGTGTTGGTAGGGAAGAAAGATGGCTTAAAGTTTGAAGTTTAGAGCTAGGATCATATGAATTGTTAGTAGAAGAAAAATGGGAATTTAGTATATTTTTATCAAAAGGAATCTGTGATGCTGAACTACAATTTTTACCAACACCTATGGATTTCAGGAACTTCCATGTTTTGGAAGGGTCGCTATTATCGACTGAAGAGTGGATGAAGCGTCTCTGAGCATCTCTCACCATTGTATTGCAGCGATTTCTTATTTTTATGTATCTCTCTCGGTGCTCGCTTAAGTTACTTTTTTTATATTTAGTTTTCGCTCTATGTTTTTTAGCAATTAAGGCTTTAATTTCGTCGGTAAGCCATGGAGCAGGAAGATGTTTAACCTTAACTGGCCTAATAGGAGCATGTTTATCGAATAGTTGTAATATTAATTTATTGAACAATTCTACCTTTTTGTCGATATCACAAGTCTCGATTACATCAGACCAGTCAATATCACGAGCATCTTCAAGTAGCAATTCATTGTTAACATTGTTGAAGTTACGTTGTAGTCTAATAGTAGGTTTCACTTTTGGTGGTCGTACATTGTATGATATAAAAATAATATCGTGGTATGAGAAAATATCTGCTGAACATTGGCCTTCCTTAATGACAAAATTCGGTGACGATACCACTATTAAGTGGTTACTTCGCTCGGAGAATACTGTATAAATCATCCATTAACGGATGTAAAGGCCTAAGTTTTATATTTCTTACAAAAATGTTACTATGACAGCAGATTGATGAGTTAAAAGTAACGCAGATTTAAAGAAAACGATGCAACATGCATTCAAAATACTAAATTTTACAAAATAGACTTTAAACTAAGCGACACATATTCAATGTCCTTAACGGTATTCATAGATAATTGTATAAATAAAATAATATTCTCACATGACTTTATCTACTTTAAATCGTGTGTAAAGTTCCGCCGTGTGACATAACACGCGATCTCAGATACAGGTAATTATATTTTACAAGTTTATAGCCATAATAAATATGACTGCCGTTACACAAGAGAACCTCTTGATTTTTATGATAGGCTTTAAATTTTAATTAGGTGTTTTGAGGTCCGGCGTTTTCCTCATGTTCTTCCCTACCCTCACTTTGATGGAAAACATTTAACGTTGCTTTCGGGATATTACAGATTTATAAAAAAAAAACTATTATATTTATATTTAACTGCGCAATTTCGTATCTTGAATATTTTCGTATTTAGAACAAATTATCCTAATATTACGACGATCACTTTAAATATTATGAACAATATTGTTCTAATTTATGACATGCACATGAATTGTTTTCTAGTTTGGCAGAGTTATTTAATAGTTATTCAATAGCTTTTGACGTAACCGCTCACGCCACGACGCGACGTAAGATGGATATTCACAAAATATAATTTTTTCGTTATAAGTAATTAATTTTAGAAGAAGTTGTAATTTACTAATAAATTACAATGAAATACTTAGTTCATAATTTCCGCGACTTATTGTGCATACGACCGACAATTCTGATTTCTTACAATTTGGCGCCAAAATTATTTTACCAACAAGAAGCGGAGCAAAAATCTTCTACTTTTATAATAACTAAAAGTAAATATAGGCAAAAATTGTATTGTTTATTCAAGGCAATTTGATAAAATAAAATTAGTTCTATATATAAATGCAAAACTTTCATAACATTATGCGTAACAACGACATTCGTAAAGGTCATAATTATAAAGTCTTAACATAAGAAAAAATATATATTTTACAAATAAGATTTCACTTACCATTTCAAACTTATCAACTAAGCACCTCACTGCACTAAACAATCCACTGTCGAACCACCACAGCACTGACCGCTCACGGACCTGCAAAAAACTCAGTGAAAGTTGAATGTATTCGATAGTGAGTCTCATCGTAGAATTTTTGGCAGTGGCATGTTTGCAAACAACATTTAAAATATTACAAAGTTTCATCAAAACTTTTTTATAACAATATTTTTATTATTTTTTCTAGTAGCTGGCTCCTGGACTATGTCATAATTAGATACAAGTTTTGCAAATGACATTTTTTTTTTGGAAACCATACATTGGCTGATATTTTTTTATCCTTCAAACGAGAGACTAATAGAGAAAGGCTCTGTCACGTCGATAGTCCAAAAAAAAAGGTGTCCAAATTATAAAATACTAGATGTCGCGCGCGACTTCGTGCGCGCAAAAGGAAATATCGAGATGACCGTACATTTTGCCGCAATAATGAGTGGCCTATATCCTTCCCCATGGTCTATTCTATATCTGTGTCAAATTTCATCAAAATCGGTCCAGTAGTTTCGGAGCCTATTCAATGCAAGCAAACAAACAAATATACAAACAAACTTTTCCTCTTTATTATAGTATAGATTAATATTAATTGCAAAAAATAAGCTCTGTGCACAGAATGCTCTATGTACATTTTTTCGCACACAATTACTTTCCAGAAAATGTTTCTTGCTAGCGATGCTATCAAACGGTGCATTTTTTTCGAATCATAGCAAGGGAAATTACATTATCAAAAATCTAATGATGCAGATAAATCAATTACCTTAACATATTGTTTTAAACAATTAAATATCGAATCGAAACATATCATAAAAAACTGCAAGTAACTAAACTACGAAATGCTTTGTAAAGCTGTGTCAGTATGTCAGTCACGACCGTAGCCACGTAACAGTTGGTAAATATTAACAAAATGGTATGACTGCATGCAAAATTTCACGGTCAGTTATTGACGAAACAGTATACCATTATGGAAATTTAATCCATAGTTTAATGGACAACAATAATTAAAATGAATGAAAGAATTTATTTCGTTGATTTTATTTATTTAAATAAATAAATTTAATGAAAGAAACAACAGTGAGCGCCCGTTTCATAAATCATATTCTACTATAAGTGTCAGCAATCGCATTTTATGGTGGGTATAAAATGCGATTGCTGACATAATCGAAACGGAATAAAAGTCACCCAGTATATCTTATATTTAATATATTATATGGACGCTTGCACACCACGTCAATCTGGGTCAAACAGCCTCCGTGGTTTAGTGGTTAGAGCATTGGCTCTCGACTCGGAGGTTGTGGGTTTGATTCCCGCATTGGAACAACAAAAAATGTTGTTTCCAAGTTTGGTTAGGACAATGCAGGCTGATCACCTGATTGTCTAACAAGAAAGATGATCCATGCGTCGGATGGGCATGTAAAAAGTCGGACCTGCGCCTCATCTCTCGTCAGTCGTGTCGGTTATCCGTCCCATTGGATTACGAGAGTAAAGGAAGAGAGAGTGCTTTTGTGTACTGCGCACACACTATAAAATTACTCGTGCGTAAAATTATTATATTTATAAAATTATTATAATCTGGTCCCGTGGTAAGTTCTCGAAGAATTTGTATTACGTTTACCAGACAACGGAAATATATTAAATATTTTTATACTATACATATACTTAAGATTTTATTATATAATACATGACCCAGGAACACAGAAAACTTTTTGTTCCCTGGCGGGATTCGAACCCGCGATGGTTTTAGCGCCAACGCGCTAACCACTGAGCCACGGAGGTCCCGGTCGTATAGATTATAATAGAGAACATGCGTACAAAAAGTTATTATATAATATGTATTAGCTTTATAATTATAATACCTACTTTAAATAACACTGCTACCAAATCCAACACATAACTCAAAATTATGTAACCGAAAAGTTTAAGGTAGTAACGGCATAATATAGATCTAGATTACTTGATTTTGCATACCAAAGAATAATATTTTATGATATTTATCAAGGAATTTATACTTTATTCTCAAAAGTAAAGTTAGGTAACTATTTCGTTATGGAGGTAATTAGGAAATATTTTACTAACATACAATAAGGATTTTTGAAAATATGGCGTTATGTAGTCATTACTATCTATATAATCACTATCACTTTTTTGTCCGTCCCGTAGTTTTAAATATCTGTACTTACATACACAATGTACAGATATTTAAAACTACGCAACGGATTTTGATGCAGTGCCGTAAATAGCCTTTTCTGCGTCCTGTGCGAGCTTCTATAACTGCGCCCTAGATCCGGGGCTGGTCCTGCCTGGTCTGGCCATTCTTGCGTCCCCCAGAGTCTACGCCCTGTGCCTGGGCACCGGTGGCACCGCCCTATTTACGGCACTGTTTTGATGCGGTTTTTTAATACATTGAGTAATTCAATGGGAAGATTTATATGTATATAATATGCATAATATACTCGTAGTAGAGAAACACAGATAATTTTAAAGGTTCCTAGATCCTAATGTCCTAAATAAACACATTTTTGCGCTTAACATTGCAAACGCTGAACCCTACGAGATAGATCAAAATATTGTACTACAGTATTGTACACCTTAAAAATGTCTACAAAAAAGTCCGCGATGGCACATGTCTATCTCTTAGGGATAATTCGGATAAACCACAATAACCATTTTTATCCTTTGGTTTTACGAGAAATAATGGCTTATTTACGAAGCGATTTAAACAATACATCATTAATTCTTATCCAATTAAGTACCTTAAATACATTGTGCATTTAATAAAGATCAATATGACCCTTTACAGCATGTAATTTAAATGAATATTTTCGAAGATATTAGGTACAAATATAACCGCTGTCCCAGCATTTTAAATGCAGGAATATAGATAGTAGTTTACTTATTAAAACTAGCTGCCCGTAACCAGTTCATACTTAATATTATGTATGGTATTTTCAGAAGCTATTTAGACGGATACAATATGATCCTTATCAAATTAAATGCGTTACTCACTTTAAGCATTTTACAAACAATAAAGTAGCCATTTAAACCATATATATAGTTAAAATTAATACTTTAAAATATTTAGAACATATCGTAAAATTTATATTCAAGCGCGAAATATATATCAAGCGGTCGCGCACGTCGCGTCGAGGTGATAGGGTCCCGTTTTTAGGGTTCCGTAATACTTAAGGAACCCTTATAGTTTCGCTCTGTCCGTCTGTCTGTCTGTCTGTCTGTCTGTCTGTATGTATGTCTGTCTGTCTGTCTGTCTGTCTGTCTGTCTGTCTGTCTGTCCGCGCCTCTAGCTCCTGTGATTATGAATATAAATTGATGAAATTTGGTGATGTTATAGATTGGGTATAGATCACAATTTTGGGATCATAAAAAAATAATAATTTTATATTTTAGGGGTGGCTCTCCATACATGTGAAGTGGGGATGAAAAATATTTTTTCACTCTACCACATCGTTTGGGGTATCGTAGAATAGGTCTTTTAAAATAAAGGCAAGGTTTCATACGTTACTTCTTTGTAAAGTTGACAATTTTCGAGTAATCGGCTTCCAAAGAAGTTTGTAAGTTGGTTATTAGCATTACCCTAGCATTTTTAAACTATAGGAGATAGAAACTTGAAAATTTCCATGCTGATAGACCATGCTAAAAACTCTTTAGGAAAATTATTGTGAACCAAATCGGACAGTTACTTTTGGAGTAATTAAAAAAAAAGCATATTACGCGTTTATAGTTACGGAACCCTCCTTAGACATGTCCTGACATGCTCTTGGTTAGGTTATTACTCATTGGGTACGAAATCCTAAAAACATTTTCAATATTGTATACTTACAGAAGTATGTTGCAGTGAGTAGAGTTATTTGCTGAAAAAGTTTTTTCTCCAAGAAAACTATTCCACACGAGCGAAGCCGCGGGCAAAAGCTAGTAATCTTATGTTTTAAACGAGACAATACATACATATAAAATGGGTTTATCGAAAAAGGTTGCAAGCATAAACATTAAACATAGTATCCTGGGAGTTTTGGGGGAGTAAAATCGATCTAGCTAGGTCTTATCCCTGGGAAACTGCGCATTCTATGATATAATATATATTATGTTTTTTCTTTCATCACGCAACAATATAATTACTTATACCTATCAATAATTTCTACTCTAATAATATGTATTGACAATTTTGTATTCGTATACTATAATTTTGCTTTGTTTGAAAATTCGGAATGAGGTGGGTTCGAATCCCGGTCTGTTAAATATTTTTGTGATTTTTTTTTTTTTATTTGTCTGACCTCCGAACAAAGCTCGGTTACTCAGGTACTTTTAGTTTAATACAGTAACATACATAAAAATCTAACATACTTATTAGAATTTTACTATAGAATTAAAATCATTTTAAAATCTCTTCATGAATCCAAGTATAGGGAATGTTATTATTCGACAAATTTTACTATTCGAATAATTCGAATAATGGCAAAACACTATTCGAATAAATTCGAATAATTCGAATAATACGAATATTAGTAATAAACTTTAAATACAAGTAATATAATGCGTTTATTTATACCTGCATATTTAATAATATCAAAATTGACATGTTTCACAAATGATTCTAAAAAATCAACGTCTTTTTGATATAAAAAATCTTCTTTTAAGTTTCAAACTTCAAATACTAAATCGCAATTACTTTTTTAAAACTATTAACACATGAACGGTTTAGGTCTGGAGCAGACCATGGATTTGGTTGTCAACTAAGTGGTTTCTTCTAAAAATTAAGGAAAAGATCCTCTAGGGGAGAGAATTTTTGGGGTTTGTTTTAGAGGTTCGTATTTTCTGGTTTTTAATTGAGTTAAGCTATTGATCGATTCAACATAGTCAATCGATTTAAAGAGTCAGACCTATAGTCCGACTTTTTAAATTAAACTTTTGGTAGTATAATTTAATGTATACCTATAAAGAACACGAATATTACATAACATATTTCTTTATAATTTATATATCAGTTTGTTTAGGATTGGAGAGAAATATATTTGCAGAGTTGGAACACTGCACAGAAATCGGAATGCACTGTAAATAATGCTCTCATGCTCTGTTCTAATATAGTGCAGCTGAAAACTCTAAACACACGAGTATTGTACTGTCATAATTGTCTGCTCCAGACCTAATCGGTACATGTGTATATAAACCGTAATAAGTAAACAAGATAAACCGTCAAAATAAAAAGCACTCAAAAAAGATTTTGATGTTATGCATAACAAAAAACTTCATAGTTGGTAAAAAGTGGGAGGAAAATCTTTAAAACAAAAATAACCTTTTTCCATTTTCAAGTTATCCGTGTTTTTGGTATCTTTATGTTTTCAATTTTTCTTGAACGATGAGCCTTATTACAAAAAGGAAGTTAGAAAACAGTAGATTTAAAAATTTTATCATAGCCTGAAGAATGTGTGTGATGGTTTTTCTGAAAGTAGGCATCAGTGCAGAAGTAGGCATCAGGCGTTGTACTGCAAGAATATAGTGTGTCATGGTACGAACCGTTCAGAAAATGAAGCGACGGTACAAAGAGACTGAAAAATATTTGACAAGGCCGTGCAAGACTTTAATGGCAGACTCAACGCTCGGCAAGACCTTTAAATTGTTTCCAATTGTTGAAAATCAACACTTAAATGCAGTCAGCTTCTTCTGACCCGAAGGGAGATGTGAAGAACACAGTGATGAAGACTTGCTTAAGTAAATCTGAAACCCTAAAGACCGAGGCGAAGGATGAGTGGTCTCATCTCGAGACCAAACTCGAGAGCCCTAGTATCGAGTAGCAACACTGTGATACGTCCGTGAACACATACAAGGGGTCGTCCATTAATCACGTGATGCCTAAAGGGGGAGGGGGGGGGGTCCGAAAAAAATCACCAAGTATCACCAAGGGGGGAGGGGGTATAAGGAGACATCACGTGTATTAATTTTGAATCTAGTCTATGCATACCGAAATTATTATTGGTTGTAGATTCGTAATGTTGTTTAAATACTTACAAAACAAATGACTCGTATAGTTTTAATTGCTTAAATTATTCGATTAAATTGTTTTTTAAGTTAAAGTTTTTCTTCAAACATGACCTGCTTACTATGTAAAAAAAATACACGTGATCTTAGGTGGGGGAGGGGGGGGGTAGTATAAAACCTCACCACGTATCACCAGGAGGAGGGGAGGGGTCTAAAGAGTTGTTAAAAACATCACATGATTAATGGACGGTCCCCAAAAGGATGAACGAGAATGGTCCAGAATTTGGTCCCAGATGAGTGGATTTACTCACTTTAACTTCACAATTTAAAGTGAACTTCTGAAGGGAGGCTAAGTAAACGTGACCTGGTAGGGGATATCTTCAAGCTTACTTTTCAGATAGAGTCTAGTATGTCCAGTATACAATGGGCTGGCATACTTTCAGGAATCCGCGCTGAGTATGTGGCCACATAATGACAATTGGACCTCTACCCGGAGAAAGATATGGTCAAGAGATTCTTAAAGATTCTCTTTAATGTCCTCACCTCAACCCGATTAAGTATACCCTGAGAAGAGCTTAGAAGGCTAGTCAGAAGCCGCAAATTTTCACCTTCAGTTAGTACCCGCACAGCACTAAAACACGCCCTGATATAAGAATGTGAGAGAATATTGCATAATTCAGCTCTAAAACCTCGTTTTCAGTATGACAAACCTCCTCCAAGCTGTTGTCAGGCCTCGAGGAGTTATTCAAAACTGCAATTTTATATAACATGTAAATGTAGTCTTTAAGACTAAGATTAAAATGGTTAATTTTTGTTTAAAGATAAAAATAATATACTGGTATATAATTTATTACTTTTAACGAAAGCTGATAAATCTTGTTATAATATTTTGAAAAGTATGAAATTTGAAACGATTTGTACTTAGTTTTGCAGGCCAGTGTAATATTGTAATAATCAACTTAACAGGTATCCTTCATCGTTTCACTCTGTTCGTCCACCTGTCTCTCTTTCTATCTGCTCTTATAGCTATATTGCGTCTAGATATCAGTTTTGGTTTGATAAAAAAACATAATTTTATTATATAGTTATTAACACTTCACATACTTTACATGTATGGAAAGCCATCCCGGCTTTCCATACATGTGAAGTGTTTGTTGAATATTATGTCTTTTAAAATAAAGGAAAAGTTTTATACATGACATTTACGAAGTCAACCATTTCCAAGTAATCGGCCTCCAAATTGGTTTCACTGTCTGTCATTTCTGAACTATGAAGATTAGGAACTTACAATTTTCCATGCTAGTAGATCATGGTAAATTCTCTTTAGGAAAGTTATTTTAAACGAAATCGAACAGTAAGATTAAGAAATTAAAAATCGTATTACGCTTTATAGTAACAGAACCCTCCTTAGACACGTCTTAACACGCTCTTGGTTAGGTTATTTTGACAAGCGTGTGAAAGATTTCTTTCGCTGACGCCTGTAGGAAATATTTACCTTAAATATTATTTTATTTAAAAACAGTTTTGTATTATTTCACAAACAGTGTAGTAAAATCTCTTTTAGGATATTATTGACGACGATATTAATAAATAATAAAAGTAATGTATTAAATAACGAAACATTCCGGTTTATGTACAAGTTTATTACTATTATTAACATATTTTTGATAAATAAATAAAATATTTTTATTATTCGTTTTATTCGAAATATTCGAATATTGAACCCAGTCATATTCGAATAATGAAATCGTCGAATATTCGAATAAAACGAATATTCGAATATTCGAATAATATTCCCTATCCAAGTATCTACTATCTAGGTCACAACCTTCTTTTATAATTATCTAACGGTAAAATAAACATAAAAATGGATGTAGATTTCATTTAGAATATTAAAATAGTATTTCAAACTTGGATTTTAACATTGAACTTTACCGAAAACCGTTTTAAAATATACCTACCTACTCTATTTTATTTGTTTCTATTGGAATATTTTTCTAGGTTATCAGTGAAAGAAAACATCGTGAGAAAATGACGGCGTGTCCAGGAAAAATCCCGACCATGTGCAAGTCCGACTCGCGCGTAAAAAATGTAGTCACAAAAAATTTTGTTTTCCTATGCTTACAATAAATGTGATGTTTTCTATTCTGGTTTTAGTATACATATTTGTTGTTTTAGCGGCACGGCATGGCAGCAGAAACACATAATATTCTGTGAAAATTTCAACTGTCTAGCTATCAGGGTTCATATAGCCTGATGACAGACAGACAGACGGTCTGACAGACTACGGAGTCTTAGTAATAAAAGTCCCGTGTAAATCCCGCAATATCATAACTCACTAAAACAGCCTTAACTGGATATATTTGATCCAATTTTATTTATAAAAGCCTTTGAAAGCCTTCTTTTAAAAATCTTAATAAAGAGGACTTAAATAACTTTTACAAGGTCTAACAGGTTAATACGCCCAGATCAGAAATTGATAAGACTAAGAAAATTAATCCAGTTTCATAGTTTTGGTTTTTTTTGCGTAGACGTCAGACTACTTCAAAGGTTCTAGTCTCCATAAAATTAACAGTTGCTTTAAAATTAACAGGCTTATAGCAACTAGTTTACTTAGCTAAAGCTTCTCAAAGTTAGCCTCCTAAGGCTGGGACTATATTGTCCGGAATCCGTGATGCCGGAGAAAATTCAGAGCACGAGATCTCGAAGGACTATAGGTGCATTGAAAAGTTCTTCTGAATTAGGTATAGATTATCGAGTTATTCATAAGTTTGCAGGGAATCATTTCTGCAAATGTCAAAATATATATTTAACTAGCAAGTAGCAACAAAATCTGTTCCGCAGTTTTTGCGTGAAAGAGTAACAAACCATCCTTACAAACTTTCACATTTAAAATAGTAGTAAGATAGTAAGATTGGTGAATTATGAACATAGCCGGTTATTTTTGACATTAGCACTAATGATTCGCTGCAAACTCAACGCTAAAATGCTATAATTACGTACACCATTTTACTCACCAATTCTACAAAACAATATTTATAAGTTATCCTCCACCTTCACCCACTTAATAGATTAATTTATAGTTGCTCTTATAATTAATTATGGATCCTTGGTATTTGAGTCGACGAACTAATAAAAATTACGTAATATTGAAATACTTATTTACACAAATGCCTAAATTTTGACGATAACACTTTAGTTTTAAGTTTTAGTAAATATTTAACACCGGATTTCCTTTCAAAGTATACAATTGTGTTTACGAATAAAAATATGAAATAACCACTAACGACTCTTTTCCAAACCAACAATTTAAAGCTCTTTTTAGGCTGGGACCATAGTATGATCCGGAATCCGGAAGACCGTAGAAAATTCTGAGCATTGAAAATAGAACTCTGCACTAGTACAATAGAGTTGAAAATCGAACACATGAGTGTCGAGTCAAATGTCATATAATATGACAACTCGACACCCGAAAATTCCATTTTCAGCTCTATTGTATTAGCGCAGAGTTCTATTTTCAGTGCTTTGAATTTTCACCGGCGTTCCGGATTCCGTTGCATATACCTAGTCCCATAAACCTAGGCATTAGCGGATTGAAATAGGGTACTTACCTGTTATTATAGTATCTGGGCTATTTTATAAATTTTGGATAATTTATTTCTTCATTTAAATTAATTTCACATATTATAAGTGACCTTGTAAATATTATTTTGTGATATTTAAATAAAAAAGAAGAATCACAAATTTTTTCTCCTGACCGAGATTCGGAACTTGATAGGTACACCAATATGACAACAGCACTAAAATTGTACATAATATTGTACGTACACCGGTTATAACGCCATTAATGTTAGGTACATTTGACACTATAATAAGGGCTTGCTAAGATTAATGACGACATTAAAGTCACGAATAGGCTATTTGAAAGTGCATTTTATGAGATCAAGACTTATAACATCTTCACCATAATATTTTCACATAAAACAGGTCACGGAAAGTTTTATATTATTCATTTTTTTTATATAAATCAGCTTCTAATTGAGGAGAGGTGCGTGCTCCAGTAGTGGACACTAATTATAAGTCCGATGATTGGCGGAAATCTGATCCAAATTCGTGAGATACAGTCTACAGATCCGAAATAGGCATATAAGTTACAACTAGTTATAAGGCACTAGGTTTTTTGCCGCGGCCTGCGTAAATACAATATCCCGTGGGAGCACTGTACTTTTATGAGATAAAAAGTGGTAAGTGTTTAGACAGAGCTTTTAAACTACTAGTCTGCTACCATAGTCCATAACTAAAAAAATCATCAAAATCCATTCAGTAGTTTTTGCGTGAAAGAGTTAACATACATAAATAAATCCATCCATCCATTTTTTCACATTTATTTTAGTAGTAGAATTTTATAAAACACACAAGACTTTCTGTGAAATAGAACAAAATTTTTGAAAAGCTAAAGTGGATATACATGTAAAATTCTTAGTTAATTCATATATTCTGAAATATTCGGGTACTTGATTAACTAAAAAAATATATAATTTTATGTGTAAATAGTTTTGTAATTAGGTACATTTCTAAGCTACAAAAAAAATATATTTTTTTTATAATTAGTGTAAAAATCCTACATAATTAGTTTACTTACACTACGGCCGCTGTATCTTGACGGGTCTGAACATAGGCTCTGCGAACTTTAGCGCATGTGCAACTCGTGAAGAAAACTGTTATTGTATTATTTTTATATACCTATGTACTAATAAAATTTCCCTAATACAGTTGACCAATTAGTACATATTATACAATAAATACAAAAACACTTAAAAACAGTTATTGCGCAACCTTCTGCGCGGAGTTCAGACTCGCCAAGATACATCGGCCGTATTGTACATGACATACGAAAACATTAATTACCGTAATTCTAAATTTAAACCATATTTAAACGAAATAATAGAGAAGATGAAGGCCAAGCGACATACAATAACTAGACTGAGGTGTAGAGTTTGTGAAGTTACGCTTGTAGAGTTAAGACGTGTAGGTAGAGCTAGAAGCTTGGATTTACATGAGATCTGATAACTTTTTGACAGTGCGATCTTAATTGGCATCACTTTACATGAAAATGTTTTTGGTTGGATGTACTGTTTCTTCTGAGAACTTACTGATATTTGAGGGTACTATTCATTTATTTAAAAAGTCAACTAGACTATTTCAGTCCGAAAAACGGATTCAGATAGGATAAAGTGCTGAAATGTGTTCACTGATGTTATCATTCAGTTACAAAGGATTTCGAAACCCTTTTATTACATAATAAATGGCAGGGGCGAAAGCTTATCCTTCATATGAAAGCCATGTATATTAAAAAACCTAAGGCCTTTTCATCCGCTATCGGATGTTTATACAGTATTCTCCGAGCGAAGTAACCACTCTTGAAATACTATAGTGCCTGGGACAGGTGGTTGCCCATAGTTGCCCAAATACGTACGGCATTCTCACAACAAAGTCAGCCTAGTCCAGAGGAATGACCGAACAATACGTCTGGGGCCAACCATGTGCGGGTTTCCTCACGATGTTTTCGATGTTTACTTGAGATCTGAAAAAGTATCTTTGATGATGACAAGCCACAACCTGGGGATGGAACCTACACTCTCATGAGTGTGAATCAAACGATTTGGATGAGGGACTTCAAAAAGTAAGTGGTAAGTGAAGCCGATACGAATGGAGTTATAGAAACCCCATGGCGCGTAGCAAAAACTGTTTCTCCTTCATAGGGTAGCCCTAGCCTATGAATAGGTAGGGATTTGGATGAGGTCAGTGGTAAATGAAGCCGATAGGAATGGAGTAATAGGAACCCCACGCCACTGGTAAATATCAAGATTTTAGCCAAATATTCAACCTGACTTCAAAAAGTAAGTGGTAAGTGAAGCCGATACGAATGGAGTTATAGGAACCCCACGGCGTAGCAAAAACTGGTTTCCCTTCATAGGGTAGCCCTAGCCTATGAATAGGTAGGGATTTGGATGAGGTCAGTGGTAAATGAAGCCGATAGGAATGGAGTAATAGGAACCCCACGCCACTGGTAAATATCAAGATTTTAGCCAAATATTCAACCTGACTTCAAAAAGTAAGTGGTAAGTGAAGCCGATACGAATGGAGTTATAGGAACCCCACGGCGTAGCAAAAACTGGTTTCCCTTCATAGGGTAGCCCTAGCCTATGAATAGGTAGGGATTTGGATGAGGTCAGTGGTAAATGAAGCCGATAGGAATGGAGTAATAGGAACCCCACGCCACTGGTAAATATCAAGATTTTAGCCAAATATTCAACCTAAGTTCATTATCCGATGGATCTGTTGACACAGACGCTTTCGTAATCTTATTGGTAACCGTTGTAAAACTCACCCAAGCGAAATCAACTCGAGCTTTTTGTTGTTGAACTGGCAATTAGAAAATATTGCATGTGCTGTTGTATTGCTGCACACCAATAAGTGTAATGCTAAACACAGAATCGAGAATTTAATTATTATTTAAGAATAATAAGAATGAATAAAGTTTATGTATTAACGCGTTTGCGTCATTCAATCAAACGCGCAATTGAATAAATAAACTACTGACAAAAAACCTCAGAAGCCGAGCATTAATTATCATAAGTGTTATAATTTTAATTTCATAGTAGAAAATATGACACAACATAAATAACTTTTTTAACGTTTTATATTTCACTCTTTGTTCTAGAAAATAATTAGTGACTGGTCTTCAAAAAGTCATTTGTGGTTTCAAAGGTGTGGCTTCTATGACCGTCTGTAAAAGTTTAGGTCCATAACTATCTATAGATAACGGGTACTACGGCTTAAGACTGGCAAACGAACAGACTTATCGGCTGATGGCAAATGATTGCCGCCTCCCATGGATACCCGCAAAACCAGAGGTGTTAAAGGTACATTGCTTACTGGTCGTTTAAAATCCCGGCACTTCTTAAGCATCATAAGCATCGGGATTCGGAAACCCCCACTCATAATTACAATCGTTATTTTACATCGGTATGCTGTGAGGCCGTAGCATCAGCTCGAGCCCATTCAAGCCGAAATTGTCTCATCCAGTGGCGTAACTACAGCGTGGCAAGTCGGCAAAATGCCACGGGCCTCCAGCCGGAAGGGGCCCCGGTCAGACGAAAAAGAGATTATCGACTGACCGCCTCCCAAAATTTATTATTACACATTTAGTAAAAAAATGTTTTCTTTAATTTATTTAAGTTATCTACTTACTTAGTTTCATACACAAGTAAAAAAAAATATTACAATTTCAATGTATTTCTAAAAAAAAGTTGTAACCTAGTTTTAGAAAGAAAGGTCAGACATCCGATGAAGTTGCCTCGGGCCTCGAACGGTAGGTACAGTAGTTACGCCACTAGTCTCATCCACAAAATAAGCTATGCTATGGGCTTCCGAGCCCATGGTTATTAGAGCCCAATGAAATGTTTGAATAGTGTACCAATACCGTAGATGAATCTGCGTGGTTGCGCAACGGACCGGTCGGTTTCCTGGTTGCCGAGGGTACTGGAGCGATCATGTAATAATTACTTAACTACCAATATTTGTGTATAAACAAACGCAAACGCTTACTATGTGTAAGCTGGTATTATACTTAGTAAGTATATCACTAGGTTTTTTACAGAGTCGTGTTTAGGGACGCGTGCGCGCGAAAATCTACATGGTATCGTAGGTAAATGTAAGTTTAGAACGGTTTATAATATCATTGTTTCTAAACTAAAAAAAATATTTTAAGTTCTTGCTGTACCTATTTACATTCTTGACTTTTCATTTTGTGAAAACTTGTAATTGGCTTTTTATTTTCTAGTATTTTGTTCGCTGTAAGTTTTGCAAATAAAATAAATAAAAATAACGACATTCAATACTAGCGCCCACGGCTTCGCCCGCGTAGGTGCATATAGTATCCCACGGGAATTCTGTACTTTTTCGGTATAAAAGGTACCTATCCTATGTTTTAATCCAGAGCTTAAACTACTATCATACCAAATTTCATTGAGATTTGTTTGGTAGTTTTTGCGTGAAAGAGTAACAAACATCCATCCATATAGTCTATATCACTCACAAATAACGTAGCCTTCTATTGGTAAAATAACTTTCAAAATCGGTTCAGTAGATCCAGAGATCACCCCCTACAACCTCAAAAACTTTACCTCTTTATAATATTAGTATAATACATTAAAATTCTCTTATAATATTTTTCAAAAGTTGGTAAGTTTGAATATTTGGATACAGCGCCACATTCCAAATACAAAATTTCAAAAACTTATTTAGAGTTTCTTAATTAATGGAACTTTGCTTCTTACATATATTTACTAAATAAAAATTAAAAAAACAAACTCACTTGAATTTCGAATATCGAATATCGACGCGCGTGCGACTCCCGCGCCGAACCGACTGTAACAACCCTACCACACGCTACCACTACCACCAAACTGCTGACCTTGACGGTTATGATTATCACCAATAAGTCACCACGGCCCGGTAGTAACAGCAGTTAAATTTTTCCTTCTATTTAAGCGACAGTTTATTCTATGGTTTTATTTATATAACGATTGTAAGTAAAACAACTGTTCAAACTTAAAACTAGTGATAATGCTGTACTTTCAATGAAACAACTGCTACCATTACTTCATAAATAACCAATAGTTAAATAACGTTTAGGCCGGGGCCCTCCGAGTTCCGGATCCGACTCCCAGTATATGATCCGGAACTTGGAGGGCCCGGGTAAATTCAGAGCACTGAAAATAGAACTCTACTCTAATACAATAGAGTTGAAATTCGAAGTGTCAATGCCCTGAGTTTATAAATATAAACACCTCCTTTTTAAGTAATGTGCAAACCAAACCATAACAATATTATTATCATTCATATAACGCTTTAAATAGGAAACCGACGTTTAACCGTCAGTTAAACGATGGTTTGATGCGGTGGTTTCATCCTTCAATTGTTTAAAAGTCAAAGCACGAACTGACAAATTATTATAGTGTACCTTATAAAAGTCTCATAATAAATAGAGAATTTATCTTCTTATGTCGGCAAATTATAATGTTGTTTTAAAACGATTTGTATGCTTACCTTTGTGTCTATAATTAACATTAAAATAAATACACCTCGTAAACGATGCCTAAAAAGATTTTTTTACTAAGTAGGTAGAAGGTACCTTAAGTTAGTTTATATATTACAAATTTCTACATACAATTGTGCGCATTATTTTTCGTTATAATTATTATTATTGTGAAAAAGGAAACAAATATGGCGGCGCGGGGCACATACCGTTTAACCAATCGGAAGGTAAATAATACAATCCCACCAAAAACATGTTCATGTAAAAAAATTATGCCAAGACGATACCATATGACTAGCATTGTCAAAAAGTTATGAAATCTCATGTAAAACCAAGCTTCTTACCCTACACGCCTTAACTCTGCAAGCGTAACTTCACAAACTCTACACCTTAGTCATTTTATGTGGCCAGGCCAGGTGGTTACGGAACCCTCCTTAGACATGTCCTGACATGCTCTTGGTTAGGTTTTTAACTTTTAATAAGGCCACAACGTTTACCGGGTCAACTAGTAATAATATAACTTTAATATATTGCAACGTACGTACATAATACAAATTACAATACAAATTTTCATTTTCTGATAGTACTTCAAACAAGCAAATCTTGTAAATATGAATTGTGATTCTCGGAAACGGCTTTTAGTATTTCAGCTACTAAGCGACAGACTTTTGAGTTAATGGCAAATTGATCGCGGGTTCGAATCCCAGTCAGACAATTTTTTTTAAATTCTATATTTTTTATTATTCTATGTAATAGGGTTTCGTAATACCCGAGGAAACCTTATAAATTTACTGTGTCCGTCCGTCCGTCTCCGTCTGTCTGTCTGTCCGTTGTTACCGCTTCTGTTATCCTATTAATATTACAAATGTGAATGTTTGTGAGAATGGATGGATGTTTGTAACTCTTTCACGAAAAACTACTGAACGGATTTCGATGAAATTTGATACGGTAGTAGTTTAGGCTCTGGATTAGAACATAGGCAATTTTTTATTCTGATAAAGTTGTATACGGGCAACAGCTAGTTATGAATATAAATTGATGAAATTTGGAACAGTTATGTAATATGTAACTTAAATGTCAGTTTTGGCATCATAAAATACTTATTTTATATTTCAGGGGCTTCATACATGTGAAGTGGGGATGAAAAATATTTTTTCATTGTAAGCCATTAATGTGAGAGGTATCGTTGAATAGGTCTTTTAAAATAAAGGCAAGGTTTCATACATTACTTTTTTACAAAGTCAACAATTTGGAGTACCTAACTGGCATCCAAAGTGGTTTACAAGTCACCCCATCCCCTCCCCTCCCTTTGCATCATACTAAATAATAAGACTTTTTTGTTCCCTGGCGGGATTCGAACCCGCGACTTCCGGCTTGAGTGCAAACGCGCTCACCACTGCGCCACAGTGGTCGTCACTTATTCTTTCGGAAAATTATTTGAACTAATCGGACAATAACGTTTAGGAGTCGAAGCACTGACATCTGTCGGTAGCAGTAAGTACTACTTGAATGCCCATTTATAATTGATTATTGTTTATAAGCTATGCTAGGTGGCGCTTTTACTAGATTTTATTTATTCTAAGTTACTCGGATACTGTTAATATTTTGATGATACTAAAAAGTATGTAACTGTAATTTGATACATAGTTTTTTTATTATTTCATTCCCTTCAGTTAATTATTATTAATCGTTTTAATGATAAATCATAATATTTTTATAGTTTTGTGTAAAAGTGACATCTATCTCGTACATTATGAGTTATGTTAGTTATGTGTTCGTTCACTTGAATTGGATTCGATCGCTTGAATTGGAATCTAATTGACGTAATATTTAAATACCTAATTATTTCTCGAGTATTCTTTAGTAATTTAAACGGAAAATACATACGGGTAACATTAACAAGTATAATAAAATATTATGTTGATAAAGATTTAAAAAAATATTGTGGTTTTGTTGTTAATAAAGGGATAGTACCACCGATAAAGTTCCCGCTCGACCAGTCTCTAAACATTCACCTTTGGACTAGGACACCTCAAAACATTTAAACGCAAAGGATGTAACCGCAACGACTGCAAACGAGGTTCAACTACGTACTTACACGTGAGTATGTTTGCGAGCCCACTATTCAACGGCGCTGTTGAGCGATTTGAATCTTATGCCTGGTCGAGCGGGAACTTGTTCGGTAGTACATGGTTATTTTATTAAATTTTATTGTTATTATCGGATCCCTAATAACAACAACAATTTTCAGGCATCTAGCTAAATTTGTGGTAATATTGTAGAAACTTCCATCCTGTAGTTTAAGGGGTTGAAGGATAAAAGTTTATATGAGACTTCTTACCTTAATAATTCTTAACATAATTAAATGAATGTTGCATATATGTTAAATTTTCAGTTCAAATTTAGAATATTCGGGAAATAATTATTTCAATCAATATTAGTCAATTAGTTTACAAGCCTAGCGATGAACGACGACATAACTTATATAGTTTATAATAGATGGCGCTTTCACAGATAATTAACTTTAACTCCCTTGTTTAAGGGGTTGGAAGATGAAAGTTCCAATTTTGAGAATTTTTATGTTGGTTGTGTACTAATACAATCTTACGTAACAAATTTCAGCTTTCGAGAACATCCGGAAGTACGATATAATTTTGTTGATCATCAGTGAGTCAGTGACGGAATCAGGGGTTTTTAGATATCAATAAAATCTAAAGTATAAGACGTAGGTAATCGAAACTTTACATGTTTAATGAGACCGCTGATGGGAACAAATCCTGAAAGTTTCATTTATCTGGTACAATCCAAACTCAAGTTATGAGGGTTCAAAATATCGACGAAACGCTTCGAGAAAAGGTGGTTTGGTAGTGCCCTTGCGCTTCGCTTGACGTCTTGGCATGGGGGCACTACCGTGCCCCCAGATTCATGATTTTTTGGCATACATCATAATATAACGGTTTTAGCTGCTCTTTTTTTTTTAATCGTCGAAATTTTTGAAAAAAAGTCATGAACTATGTAAAAAAATCACGAATAAATAGTACTATAATAACATGAAAGGATATTAGGATTTATCTTGCTGTTTTGAAGATAATTGGATTTTTCTCATTGGCTTGATAGAAATTTTCTATAAAAAAGTTATAAATCCAGTATTTTTGGGAAGAAATTGCTGTGACATAATTTTCCTTCATTTCACAGTGTACGACGAATATAACTGCATTATCAGATTATCGCAAAGTCAACATCCTTGGTTAGGATTCAATTCCGATAATTTAAAAAAAAAGTCAGCCTGTATTATTGCAGCATTCGATAGTCTTGCTAGTAAATAACAATTGCTGGGAAGTAACTATATGTGACAAAGTTAAGGAAAGTGCTTAATTTTACCATTTTATATAATTGTTCATACATTTGTTCAAAATATGAAGGAGTTTATTAAAATTCAACACTTTCCTCAAGTTTGCCGTATACCATTACTTTCCAGAAATTGTTCCTTAATAGTAACACTATCGAATCGTGGAATAATACAGGCTGACTTTTTTTCAAAAATTTCGATGATTTTTTTAAAAAAAAGAGCAGCTAAAACCGTTATATGATGTATGCCAAAAAATCATGAATAATTAGTACTATAACCATCTGTCAGGATATTACGGTTAAACTTGCCGTTTTTGAAATAATTGAATTTTCCATGTTGGCTCCATAGAAGTTTTTTGTAAAAAAATTATAACTCCCTCATTTTTGGGCCAAATTATCTCAAACTTCATTTTCTACATAGTAATACTAAACTGAAGCAATATCCATCAAAAAATCTCTCACTTTCGAGATTTCATTTCTATGTCTATGAAAGCCGATTTTCGACCCACTGTGCGCCGGGCCTTTATCTACGGCCCGCGTGAAATCTGTAACCGTTAGATAAAGTTGTGAAAAAGCGTTCACAATGAGCTAGATGAGTGTAATTATTTTATAATGTATAAAAATCAAAAATAAAATCTTAAAAATATTAGTGAAAGAATTTTTTCGATATCTCAAAAACTGAATTTTTTATTAATTTTTAAAGTTGGATGTTTTTAAAATCAGCGTGAGCTTGACCGCTCAACGCGTGACGTCATTTCGCCGGCTCTGACCGCCGCGGTAAGGAACTCGTGCAGTAATTTTGAAGTTTTATTGAAATTTTTGGAATTATGGTGATAAAATAACATAAAGATATAATTGTATAACACCTTTATGTATAATACAACGGTTAGCACTCCAGAAAAATACTTTTTTCATGTGCCCAACGACAAAATCTGAGAAAATTAGTTGTGTAAAGTGTTGAAAAAAGTGTTATAGCTACAAAAATCAGTAGACATTTATTGCGAAGAATATTTTAATGTGAGTACTGAGTAGGTACCTAAATAAATACGAAACATCTACCTACATTTTTTTTTTGCATTACTAAATGTTTAGTTTATAGAATATGCTCAGAATGAATTCAGTATTTTAGTGACAAGTATTTTAAACAATGGGTTTTACATAGAGAAATAAAACACGAGTCACGCAGATATGTTAGGTACCTACTTAAAAAATATATTTAATCTATTTAATGAAACTTAAAAGATGAAATAAGACAATACAAAAAACTCCCTACCTACTTTTTCCCCTCGCTTATAACTATGTTTATGGTGTAGTCACTTGTTTGAGATCTCGACAAAAAACTTTATGAATAAAATGTCATAGATTGACTATTATATTTTAGTATCTATATATATATATTAATTTCTCACCTTTTGAACTTTCCCTGAACTGATACCTGATACAATTATTTTAAGATCAAAATCAGCCAAATCGGTCTAGCCGTTCTCGAGTTTTAGGGGCCATCCATAAATTACGTCAGACGAATTTCATGATTTTTGACCCACTCCCCCGTCCTTGTCACATTTGTGAGACCCCATCCCTCCCTAGCGTGACGTCACATTTTACAATTTTACATCTAGAAATAATTATTCAATTAAAACAGCAGTTCCGAAATTTGTTTAATTTGAATTGGTGGGACGGATGACCGACACGACTGTCGAGAGATTAGGCACAGGTCCAACTTTTATATGCCCATCTGACGCATGGATCGTCTTTCGATCGATCCCGTGGCCCGCCAAGGGTGGTATGGAGTGGAGTACCGCCGAGTTTTTATTGAGTAGGGGCTGCGCCCATTCACCATCTTTTCGGGTGCAGCAGAGTCTCACATACTCACGGGTAGGACCGCTATCCCCTAGTGGGATGCTGAAACGCATTTTCTCGGCGAAAAAAAATAACTTATGTAATAAAAAAACAACATTATGATCTCTTAAACATCACTGGGGCTGGGGGGTCTCGACACTGGGGCAATAGCTATCATAATATTATATAGCTATTACTTATGATTACTATATTAACACTTAGATTAAAATAGATTTTGAAATGTGACGTCACGAAAATTAGGACCCCTCCTACCCCCTTGTCACACAATGTCACACTTCGTCGACCCCCTCCCTCCCCCCTAACGTGTAACGTTATTTATGGATGGCCCCTAATTTGAAATTGGCCCTTTTAGACTTTAGTCACTAAAGTGGAAACCTGATGATGGAATCCATGAGGAATCGAGGGAACTCCTCAAAATGTATAGGTACATCTTTAAGAATTTGGCCAATGTGAAGTAAATTAAGCATATCATACCAAAAAGTAAAATCTTGTGCCAAGGGTATACCCTAGATCCAAAAGCATTGAACAGAACTCAGTCTTTAAAGACACACGTTTGGAAATCGCGTAATAGGTTTTTCAAGTTACTTCAAAAGTTACTATCCGATTTCGCTTAAAATAATTTTCCTAAAGAGTTTTTAGCATGATCTATTAGCATAGAAGCTTACAAGTTTCTATCTCTTATAATTTAGAAATTCTAAGGGAGGGGGGACCAACTTACAAACCACTGGAGGCTGATTACTCGAAAATAGTCGACTTTGTAAAAAAGTAATGTTAAAAGAAACCTTACCTAAATTCTACTTTTAGAATCGTTGTATCGTTGTATCGTCGTATCGTTGAAAGTATCGTTGAATAGGTCTTTACCTATGAATAGGTAAAGACCTATTCAACGATACTTGAAACGATACTCCACAAATGGGGTAGAATGAAAAAATATTTCATCCCCCCTTCAGAGCTACCCCTAAAATATAAAATTATTATTATTTTATTATGCCAAACCTAAGATCTACACACAATCTATAACTGTACCAAATTTCATCCATCAATATTCATAATTACGGAAGTATAACAGACGGACGGACGGAGCGAGCGAAACTATAAGCGTTCCTTGTGTGCCCTAAGTGGAGCCCTAAAAATGGAAAACATTATAATTTTGAAACAAAAAATGAAAACAGACTTCCAAAGTAAAAACGCACAAAAAAGTATGAAAAAAATCTTATTTTCTAAATAATTCCCTTTTTAAATTCGGCAAAAATTTTAATTATTTCTCTCATAGACGTATACTATCTCCATTCTCCAGTTAAATGGTCCCATTTTTGATGTTTTTGGGGCCATTTTGACATTTGAAGTATGGTGAAAACAAGATGGCTAACATTTGAAGTATTGTGAAAACCAAGATGGCGTAACTTTTACTTGATAAAGATTCGTTCTATCAAAATAATGTACTTCATAGCCCATTTTGAGTTTGAAATTTTTGATTTCTCTACTCGATTTTCATAATTTTGAAGTTGGTTGCCAACTTAAATGTGAGTTCTATAAAATATTGTTTTATCAGGATATTGTTTGGGCTGGCACAGACTTCAAAATTAAGAAGATTGAGTAGGGAAATAGTTAAAATTTTAGCCGAATTTAAAAGAAGAATTATTTTTAGAAAATAAAATTTATTTCATACTCTTTTGTGCGTTTTTACTTTGAAAGTTGGTATTAATTTTTTGTTTAAATTTAACAATTTTCCCTATTAAGTCATATTTATTATAATAATATATAAAAATTAATCGAAATGAACGAAGGTAAGTTTACAGAGCGCGTGTTAAAAACATACTGTATGCACATTGCATAGTTAGCTAGCTACGCACGGCGATGTGACGTCACAGCCATTACTCGACGGGCGCAATCAGTTTTCGCGCGTTCCCATATTGATTTGCTTATAAAAAACTCAATTTTCGTGATATCAACACAATTTTTTCACAGTTAGTCTTATTATTGCTTAAATTTTTTGTTAGGGCTGAAAAAGGGGAATAAATTTTGATTTACATCTTCCTCATTCCAAAAATCTCACTGAGTGAACATAATTATTATAATACATATTTGTTATTTTATTTTAGTTTGTGTCGTTAGCTCATCTTAAATGTTTAGTTTCACTCTTTTAACTACCTTGTGTTATTCTATTATTAAATCGTTAAAAGAGATGTCTAGAAATGTATAAGGCGTGGGCCAGCCCTATGTACACTATACGTAAATATAGCTACTTAATATAGTAACTGTTTCCTATCCTTTATTTTATTTTATTTCCTTTCGTTTCAATGCACATTTAAAATAAATTCGTTAAGGAGAGCAACACAACGTAAAATAAAACATGGCGGATTAGATCAGAATTAACCAAAGAATACAGTCGTACAAGGATCTTTTGGCACTTGGATGGGGGCGTGAGTGTCGCAAATAAGAACAATACTTATTACTAAAAGTGAAATTTTACAAGACGGCGATGTTAGTACTGATTTTATCCACGTGCCAAAAGGTATGTGTCGCAACTACAAAACAATACATAATATTAAAAGTGACATTTTACAAGACGGCGATGTTAGTTTTGATTTTGTCCACGTGCCAAAGATCCTTGTCAGACTGTATCATTTTGACAATGACATGACTTTTCACAAAGAAAGACGTATGACACTCAAGAAGATGTCTCTTCCTAAAACTATCAACTACGTCAAAAGTCAAGTCAAAACAACTGTCAATGCCGCCCTAAAATAGGGTTCTCGCATTAAAAAACTCTTCAAATAATCATTTTTGTACGCACGTACCCTTCTTCAAATTACTTTTTTTGTATTTTTATGAAATTCCCTTATATTTTTCCTATTTACCAATGTGGTGTACATAGAGCTGGTTCAAAATCAAACATCTCTTTTAAACAACATATTTTTTTTGCCCCTAAAAAATTTTGGTTGCGGCCCGCGACACCAGGAGTACAATGGGTTTGTGGCCCGCGTAAAAAAAAAGGTTGGGGACCACTGCTATAACTCTATGATTATCCTTATCTGCATGAAAATTAGATCGCAAATATCCTATATGAGTATCTAAAATTAGAAAGTCAACATCTGTAGACGAATTCAAAAATGCTCATATCGTATTGATAAAAAGAGGGAAATGCTACTTAGGTAATAAACTCTATAATAATCTAATAGTACCTACCTACTGATATACTAACTTACAAATATAATAATAATACTAATAATATCTATGGACGCTTCACACCACGTCAATCTGATCCCGTGGTAAGTTCTCGAAGAACTTGTGTTACGGGTACCAGACAACGGAAATATATACACATATTTAAGATTTTTATTATATTATACACATATTTAATACACATCCATGACCCAGGAACACAGAAAAACTTTTTGTTCCTTCGGCGGGATTCGAACCCGCGACCCCCGGCTTGAGCACTAACACGCTCACCCAACTGAGCCACAGAGGTCGAGAATATGTACATAATAAAGTACAGATATTTTCCATAACAATGACATGACTTTTCACAAAGAAAGACGTATGACACTCAAGAAGATGTCTCTTCCTAAAACTATCAACTACGTCAAAAGTCAAGTCAAAACAACTGTCAATGCCGCCCTAAAATAGGGTTCTCGCATTAAAAAACTCTTCAAATAATCATTTTTGTACGCACGTTAATTGCATACAAAAAAGTAATTTGAAGAAGGGTTTCTTCAAATTACTTTTTTTGTATTTTTATGAAATTCCCTTGAGGGAACTCAAAATAGCATACAGTGGGCTGTATCACGTATTTTACGTTTTAGCGGTAGATATAATTATTAAAGCATAACGACATGAATAACACAGCTTTCCTCAAACCTATTACCTAATGTGTTAATCTACTTAAACTGATGTTAAAAGGTTAAAAAATTAAACATGCTCTGGAAAGCACTGGGCCGATTTTGATGAAATTTAGCACAGATAATATAGAGTTGTCCCATGGAGCTGATAAAGAGATGACATTAGCTGTGATTTCAAGTAGGTCCAAACATCATCATAATGGACATGGCCTAAGACCATGTCCAGAAACTTCGTATTCTTACGCACGTAAGGTCTACGCACGTTGTCGAGGTACTAGGGCCCCATACATATTGCGTCCAGAAGCTACGTGCGTATTATTTTAGCTATGCGCGTATCGTAGGTACAAAATTGACCTATTAAACCGCTTTCGTTGATTCAGGCACAGGCATCCAGCTCTCAATTTCCTTCATAACATGGTTATTAGAATTTAATAAAAAATATTTAAAAAAATATAAAAACCAACTTCCAAAGTAGGGTAAATACGCTAAATGTCGGCCACTTACGGATTTTCTCACTTTAGATCGCTCCGGATCCATCAGTTTGCAACGAAAGGATAGCATGTTATACGGTTTTAGACAGGTTGATAAATCTATTTTATATTTATAGGCATATGGTTGACATTTCTACTAAACGGAAGAAGTATTAAGGTTTAAATGCGTCGAGAACGAAAAAACCTTAAAGTCGGCCGTTCACGGCCCAATGGTCGGTCGCGTTTTTCCCAAATGTCGGCCGGGCCTATTATAATATTAATAAATTATATTAATACATAATTCAATTTTGAGACAGCAAGTTTCATAAATAAATTGAAAAATGACTACCCAGTACCTACACAAACAATGAAAAATACAAAAGTAATCAGCCTGTAAGTAGCACTCGCTTCTTAGGCTGGCCGACATTACGATCTTAAATATTTCAAAAGTCGGCCCCTGTTTCGTATAACTTATTTCTCGAGATTCAGCTAATACCACCCCGGCCGGTATTTGGCGATTGAACGTAAAATAGATTTATTAACATAAAAGCGTTATAAATTTTACTATTAAGACAATGGAATTCGTAGTATTGGACTTTATAAAACAGACTGCATTTATCTTAAGTCGGCCCCGGCCGAGATTCCGATTTTCAGTCGAAACTGGTATTCTAATGGCGGCCCCCTATTTTTCCCTAAAACCAATACGCAAAACGTTGAAAAAACTATCTCAAAATATAGTAAAAATATATTTTTAGTGATAGCAAAGCTAAAAATCAAAAAAAGAAATGTCTTACCGATGTAATATCAATCCCCAAATCGTCGGTATTCACAGTAAGTAAGCTGCTTTGACTACGAACTTCAATGCTTCAACGGCGCTATCGCTTCTGACGCTCAGTGTGCGAAGAGCAAGTGACGTTATCGTATAGTAACGGTTTGCACTTGAAGAGTATGAACTAAGCTTGCAATTTCAGTGGCAAAATTACCACATAATTACCTTTTGAATGAATGCAAGCTGAAAATGTGCAGACGGCCGAGGATTGGAGGGGGGCCGACGTTTGGCGTATTTACCCTATAAGCAATAAGTAACATTCTTAAAATCACTAAAAAGTATAAAATAATTCTTAATGTCGAAATAGTTCCATTTTAAATTCTGCTAAAATTTTACAATTTTTCTACTCAATCTTCTTATTTTTGAAGTCGGTACCAGCCAATTTGAACGTGAGTTCTTTAAAATATTATTTGTACTTATATACATATAAGGACGTACCTAGTTGTGTTAAATTTAATTATCTGTTTTATTGAAGGATTTATACAATTATTTGGGCTGGTACCGACTTAAAAAATAAGAAGATTGAGTAGAAAAATTGTAAAATTTTAGCAGAATTTAAAATGGAACTATTTCGACATTAAGAATTATTTTATACTTTTTAGTGATTTTAAGAATGTTATTGCTTATACTTTGGAAGTCGGTTTTTATATTTTTTTAAATATTTTTTATTTTTTTCTTTTCAGTGATATTATAATATTATTAACTAGTACCTGGGAGACCGAGCTTTGTTCGGAGTTTTCGTAGGACGATGAAATATTTAAAAATAAATAAAATTGAGAAAAGAAATAAAAAGGATCACAAAAATTTTTATTTACCGGGTTTCGAACTCGAGGCCAATTCGTAAACAACGTATAAATCTACCATCCAGCTGAAGCTACATTTTATGGGGGCAAAATGTACGGTTCCCGCAAGATTTCCTTTTGCGCGCACGAAGTAGCGAGTAACGTCTACTATAGTTTAAATTATGTGTTTTCAATGTCAATTTTAAGCACTTATGCATATAACATCTCCATGAAGTTGTAGTGACACCCTCGCGGGGGTAGTCAGGGAAGCTTCCTGTGACCTCAGAACGTCGAGATCTGATGAGAATTAGATTTTTGCAAAACGGGGTAAAACCAGTATCTTCCCGATTTTTTGAAAATCTTAGATTTTCTTAGCGGGAAGTTAAAAATAATCCCCTTTTGTCTTGTTCATTCATTGCATGAACTACTAGACAAATTTTCATAAATCTTGTGTATTGTATTGAAAGAAAAAGTTGCGGGGAAATTAAAAAAATGTTTAGAAAATCATAAGCATTGCTTTT
This sequence comes from Glaucopsyche alexis, assembly GCA_905404095.1. Lineage (NCBI taxonomy): Eukaryota > Metazoa > Arthropoda > Insecta > Lepidoptera > Lycaenidae > Glaucopsyche > Glaucopsyche alexis. Next base: position 4,717,679 of record FR990060.1, read on the forward strand.
AAGAGTTTCCTTGATTCCTCGTGGATCCCATAGTTATCATTATCCTTATTATCATTATCCAAATGTAACACTTTTAGTAGGAAGGTATATAAGCTTGGCACAACATTTTACTTTTGAGTAGGTCTGAATCTGAATGTTCAAACAAATCGATATCACTTTAAAATACTATGAGAAATACCTATATCAACATAATATCATGATGTATGGTGTGATGATGGTTGTGGAGATGATGATTATTAAATAGTGACATTTTCTTGCAGTTCTTTTAACAATACGGAAATTTCCAAACGTGTACCTTTAAGGACTGAGGAGTGCTGTTGGGCCTTTTTGGATCCAGGATATACCTTGGCACAATATTTTACTTTTTGGTAGCTATGAATGTTCAAAGGAATTGACATCGGTGTAAAATACTATAAAAATACCTATATCGTCATAATGTTTTCATTTTGTATGCTATGATGATGATGATGGTGGTGGTGGTGATGGTGATTATTATTTAAAAGTGGCATATGCTTGCAGTTCTTTAAACAACGTTGAAATTTCCAAACGTGTATCTGTAAAGACTGAGAAATGCCGTTCAGTGGTTTTTTATCCAGGGTATACCTTGGCACAATATTTCACTTTTGGTAGCTGTGAATGTTCAAAGAAATCGATTTCGGTGTAAAAAAAACTATGAGAAACACCTAGATATCAATAAAATATCAAGGTGTATGGTGTGATGATGGTGGTGGTGATGATGATTATTTAATAGTGACATTTGCTTGCAGTTTTATAAACAATACTTAAATTTTCAAACGTGTATATTTAAAGACTGAGGAGTGCTGTTCAGCCCTTTTGGATCCCTGGATACCCTGGTATACCTGGATACCTTGGTATAACATTTCAATTGTTGGTAGCTGTGAATGTTCAAAGAAATCGATATCGGTGTAAATTACTATGAAAAATACCTATATCATCATAATTTATCATGATGTATGGTGTGATTATGATGGTTGTGGTGATGATAATTATTATTTAATACTGAAATTTGCTTGCAGTTTTATAAACATTGCTGAAATTTTCAAACGTATATCTTCAAAGACTGAGAAATGCCGTTCAGTGATTTTGGATCCAGGGTATACCTTGGCACAACATTTCACTTTTTGGTAGCATTTGCTCTAGTTACATCAAAAAAAGTCACTAGAGCAAATCACTATCGGTGTCCCTATAAATTTTGAGAATTTCTCTCAATTCCTCATGGATCCCACCACCAGATCTACCATTTGATGACAATGGGACCAATCCAGGAGTCAATCCTTTACAACAAAAAAAGAATTTTGAAAATCCATCCACAAACGGCGGAGTAATCGTGTAACATACACAAAAAAAAAAAAGCATACACACGAATTGTAAACCTCCTCTGGAAGTCGGTTGAAAAAAGAATTGTATTATTTTCTTTATAATATTATGTTAATTCAAAGCTAACGCGTGGAGTGAGCGAGAAAGTTTTTCGCTTATTTAGCAAAAAATTCTTTTATGTTTGGTAAAAAAAATAAGTTAAAATTTACCATCTTGACATTAATTGATTTCCGCAGTATACTAAGTACGCATTTATTTGACAAAATCTTCCGAAATCAAGATAAAGTAAAATAGTAAAATAATGATTAATACAAAAACACAATACCTGCTGATTTATTTTATTTGAAAAAGTAACAAAACAATTCTTCTGTTTAACTATATTTAAACGTTCTGTTATAACAATTACCTACACAAAATTTTATGCACGTCATGATCTGCTGCCTAAATAAAGACATTTAGGAAAAAAAATTGAAAGTTTAAAAAAAATATGAAAATAATAACCTACTTAGTAATAAAACGAATCAAGTCCTTTGAGGACATTGACCACAAGATCAGCAGAATCACCTTACAGCTAATTTTAAAACGTAAGTATTTAGTTTAAAAAAGCTATCAAATTCTCTGTAATTAAGATGACAAAACGTTATATTTAACATAGAATAAGAATGATCTCTAAAATAGCTATGTGCATAAAAATACCAATAAATTTTATTTATTGTTATTTGGTGGTTACTAATAAAAATATTTAAACATTGCATAAGCTATATAATGTTTTATCCTTGTCTGATACGTGGGAAAAGTCCCTCGACAGACAAGGACAAAACAATGTATTGCTTATCTATTGTGTAAATATTTTTATTAGTAAGGGGGTTAATCTAAAACTTGAAACAGTAAGTTGTCATAGTCGCTCTATCTTTTGACCGATTAGTAAGCTTCTTGGAAGAAACATGTTTCAATGTAGATAATACCCCACAGGAAGAAAACCAATGTTGTTGTTTTACAGCCCGTTTCAATAATCTATAGCTATTTGTTAAAAATGTCGTAATTTAATCATTTTTTTAACCGGTTTTTCGCGATACAAATTTGACATTTCTAAAAAATAGTTATAGATAGATAGGTTATTAAAATGGGTCATTAGTGTATAATAATAAATTATCTGGCTGAAATAACTTCGTCAGCACGGCTCTGCGCAGTGTTTGTCAGCCTCATACAATACTAAGTACTACTCTTCTCTTCCATAATATTAATTTCTATGATATCAATATGCTTTGCTGCCATGTTAGTTTCTTGAAGTTGAGTGATGTAATGCTGGGAAATGTGATGCTTTAACTCGGTCTTGAGACGAAAACTTTCGGTGCATTGTTCACATCTGAAATTTATTATAAAAAATATTATAATTATATAATAGGCTTTTCATTTTCCTAATAATATTATTGAATGAATGAATGAATGAAATGAATGAATTTTTGTATGATCAATCTGCATGTAAATATAAGAATTTTGATCTCTTGTAGTTTAGAAATAGTTAATTACTCAAAAATAACTTTGTAAAAAAAGTCATGTATTAATCCTAGCCTTTATTTATTTTCTGTATTATGGACATAAAGAACTTTAGAAGAATATCGTAATATCTCATAATCATATTATATATGGAACGCTTTTAGACCACGTCAATCTGGACCCGTGGTAAGTTCTCGAAGAACTTGTGTTACTGGTACCAGATAAAGGAAATATTATATTTAATACTTTTATACTATACACATATTTAAGATTTTTATTACATAATACACATATTTAATACACATCCATAACCCAGGAACACAGTAAACTTTTAGTTCCCTGGCGGGATTCAAACCCGTGACGTCCGGCTTGAGCACCGTAACATTTTTCTACCCCCCCCCCCCCCCCCTTTGAAACGTTACGTAAGTCGTAACACTCAAGTGGTAATTTTATCTAAAAGTCATAATAATTTCAAGAAATAAACCGACCTAATTACCCCCTTTTACTGTTTATTTCAGTAGACAAAAGATAATGTTACGTAACGCCTTGTTTGAACCCCCCTACCCCCACATGTAACACATCGCGTTACGTAATACTTGAATGCTCCCTGAGCCACAGAAGTCGTCGGTTATACAGGTAGATAGAAGAAGATAAGGTATGCTCACTTGTACAACTTCTCTCCAAGATGCCGCCTTCGGTGTTTGACCAAGTCGTTGCTCTGCGCGAACGCCCGGGCACATATGTCGCAGGAGTACGGCTTCTCGCCCGTGTGGATGCGGTAGTGAAGTTTTAGAGAACCGTTGGTTGTAAACCTGGAAATGTTTTTGTAGAATTGTAGTTTTGTTACAAGTGTTGCATAACATTATAATTATTTATGAATATGTTATGTCAATGCCAAATTCCCTAACGCCACTTTGAAACTTAAGATAGTTTATTTTAGTTAGTTGAAAGGCTATGTACAACATGCTACATGTATTGGTAGTTTACTCTATTATATGAGTTGTGACTTGTGTATTAAATATATCCATCGCACGTGTATGAATAAAGAAGCATATTGGAACGCTATAGATTGTATCGTTTATATCTCCACGGTAACATAAGAATCCCCAAGAGACTATGGACATCCTGGCTGAGGCATAAAACGAGAAGGTCTTTAGTCAAGTTGAATTATCAAATCACATTTATTTCAGAAAAAGGCAAAAGACCCATAAAATTACATACTGTTTAAGCAATATAAAATAACAAAAGATCATTATCCAAAGACGTTATCCAAGGTTATATTGAAATATGTATCTGCAAATCTAATTACATATATGATACTCTTAGTAAAACTCAGGGTTTCTCAAAGTGGGGTACTCGAAACCCTAGAAGTTCCCCATTCGACGGTAGGGGGTTCGCGAAAAAATTTCCGTCAGCCGCCAGGTTTGATGATTGAAATCACGTGGGGCATACAATACACATGGTGGCGCGGTGGAAACTGGATGAATTTGTTATTTATGATTGTAAACATAAGCGTAATATGCTTAAACTAGAACATGTTACTTATATTCTAGTTTAAGAACTAAGCAACAGGGGTCATTATAGGTTTTAGAATTGTCCGTTGATCTGATGTCTCTTTAAATATATTAAAAAAGGTCTTTGATAATTTTTTGGGCAAACGAGACCGGAATATCCTCATTTATTACTATATTATATTTTTGATACAAAGCATGCCCTGTTTCTCCCGAAACAGAATAAATAATCACCCAGTATATAAGGTTCGGTAAAATCAATTACGAATATTTTGGGCATATGCTCTACTGCTTATGTATAGACGTTTGGGCAGAAAAATAAGTCATACTCAAACTATAAAATCATCACATGTATGAGTGACTCTCCGCAAAACCCAAACTCACCCATATAAAGAAAAAAATATCTTTTGAGTATGACAATTATTTTTCTGCTCAAACGTCTTTAAGGGTCGTCCATTAATCACGTGATGCCTAAAGGGGGAGGGGGGTCCGAAAAAATCACCAAGTATCACAAGGGGAGGAGGGGGTTTAAGGACACATCATGTGTATTAATTTTTGAATCTAGTCTATGCATACCGAAATTCTTATCGGTTGTAGATTCGTAATGTTGTTTATATACTTACCTACAAGATAATTGACTTGTATAGTTTTTAATGGCATGTATTTAAACTTGCGACAAAACAATTAAATTTTGGATGTGAAAATACCCAATAATGAATACTAAATTACCAAGTTGGCGAAAGAATGTAAGGAACAAAAAAATTACTAATCTGGTGACTAAATAATACCACTGAATTTTCCAAACTGGCAGACAGATTATGTTTTAGCGACTAAATAACCATCTTGGCGACAATTTGTGAGTACACATTTAATTTAAGAATAGGCACATATATTTTCCCTGATGTAGGTAACTCAAAAAAAACATACAAGCAGCGAAATGAGCGCACACAAAATAAACATAAAGGAGCGTACAAAATTCCCAATTTTTTATTTTTCTCGGTTTTTATTAGGGGGGTGTAGATTATTGTGTAGATTAATTTTGAAATTTAGAAATGGTGGATATTATTTTTCGTAAAATTGATATGGGTGTCGTTTACCAGGTTTTTGGGAGTGCTGGATACAAAAATGACATTTATTTTGAAATTCCAATATGGCGGACATACTTAATTTCATAAAAATAATATGGGTGTCCTTTCATTGGTTTCTGGGGGTGCTGATTACAAAAAAGTCATCCATTTTAAATTTCCTTAGTAACCCAACAACCTCATATTTTCTTCATGATGGGAGAAAAAGAAATTTGAAAATCCTGAATTTTCCAACATTTCTAAAGCTTTATACATTCCTAGTATCTCAATGTAGAGCATTTACTATGTTTTTATAAAGTTGATTCTATCTCGGAAACGGTGCATCCTATTGAAAAAATAATGAAAATTTCGTCCCCCTTAGGAACCCCGCAACATCATATTTTCTTCATGATGGGAGAAAAAAAAATCGAATATCCTGAATTTTCCAACATTTCTATAGATTTATACATCCGTCGTTTCTCAATGTACAGCATTACTTCTTTTTTTATAAAATTGATTCTATCTCGGAAACGGTGCATCCTATTGAAAAAATAATGAAAATTCCGCCCCCCTTAGAAACCCCGCAACATCATATTTTCTTCATGATGGGAGGAAAAAAATCGAAAATCTTGAATTTTCCAACATTTCTATAGATTGATACACCCCTCGTATCTCAGTACAGCATTGTCATATTTTTTTCTATAGTCGCTTCTATCTCAGAAACGGTGCATCCTACTGCAAAAATAATGAAAATTTGCTCCCCCTTATTAACCTAGAAATCGCATATTTTCTTCATGAATGGCAGAAAAATTCATGAATCCTGAATTTTGAAAAATTTCTATACATAGCTGGTACCTTGAACTACATAACATTCTGTAATAATAATCATCAATCCTAATTAGCATCCCCAAGATCTTTTAATTTAGTATTCATATTCATTTTCCGAAGATTGAATATTCTCCATTTTGGAAAATGAAATTGGAAGACAATTTTGTAATCAGAACCCCCAGAAACCGGGAAAAGGTCAACCTTGTTAATTTTAATAACAAAAATTTATGCCATTGTGGAATTACGAAACAGATTTTATTTTCATATTATTTTGCACCCCCATAGGTTTCTAGGGAATGACACCCATGACAAAGAAAAACATACTCCAACAGTATCCAAAAATAGGATTTTCCGTAGCCTGCAAATTTAATTTTTAGCAGCCATTAATTTATCAACCAAATCTGGTTTTATAGCTGCTTATATGGTATAATGGTCACCAACTCGGAAATTAAGTCACCAACTTATAAACGTCGGTGCTAATTTGGATTAAATTTCGCCTCTTTTTATCTGCCGACTTTAGAATTTTTTGTCACCCGAGTGTTTTCGCCAGTTTAGTAATTTAGTCGCCAACATATTAATTCGCTGCCAAATTCAGTAATACAGTATGCTCACGTGCAGCCGCCAACTTATTTTTTGTTCGCTCGATTAATTATATCCCGTTTTTAATTGCTTAAATTATTCGATTACATTGTTTTTAAGTTAAAGTTTTTCTTTAAACATGACCTGCTTACTATGTACAAAAAAATACACGTGATCGTAGGTAGGGGGAAGGGGGCGGGGTAGTATAAAACCTCACCAAAGTTGTTAAAAACATCACGTGATTAATGGACGGCCCCTTACGTAAGCAGTAAATCATATGCCCGAAGTATCCGTAATTGATTTTACCAAACCTTATATATAGTTATTCTCTATATTATAAAATCTCTCTGCTAGCTAAAAGGTTACAGTGAATCTAATTTTACATTCACACTTACTTCTTGGAACATTTATCGCACTGGTATGGCTTGATGCCCAGATGTCTATGAGTGTGCTTGACTAACGAGCTGTTCTTGGTGAACGACGCATTACATTGTTTGCACTTGTGTGGCTTCTCCCCAGTGTGAGTTGAGGCGTGTGACGTTAGTTCTCCTGTAAAGACATACATTTTAATGTGAATGGCGAATGCATCTTTATGGGGAATTTACATACATATTACATACATATAATCACGCCTTTTCCCGTAGGGGTAGGCAGAGACTACTTCTTTCCACTTGCTACGATCCTTACATACTTGTTTCGCTTCGTCCACTTTCATTGTTACCATCTACTCCTCCTCTTACATTCAACATAGCGAAGCGGCTCGCCATAGTCCGCTTTTCGCCTCCGCGAGAAACGAGACGTGATGGGTGGCGAACCGCATCGCCGCCATTTTGGATAATTAAATTATTATTATGATTATCCATTGCGTTATGGGGGATTTACACGGGTCGATTTTGCCATTCGCCTAGTCGCTTCACAAATCGCCTCACCATTTATTTATGCAATCTAGCTAAATTGCCATTTAGACGGTCGATTTAAAAATCGACCCGTGTAAATCCCGATATGATTGTTTTCATAAGTCAGTCAATCAATTCAATCAAGCCTTTATATTCAAGTTAATTATTATTCCAGCTGTTCTGCTTGTTTGCCTTGAAGGCAAACGGCCTCCTCCAGAGCTTTTCATTGTTCCCTGTTCCTCCCCAGTCTAGTCCAAGTAGTCCCTACTACAGATTTTATCTCATCAGCCCATCTCTTCTATTCATAAGTCAGTTGGTATGGTATGCCAATCATAACAGAATCGGGGGCTATATTTTAGTGTGGCAGCAACAAATATAATCTATTACATTCATCTACGTGTCAATTAGAACAATGGGCATACCTAAAAACGCATTTGTCGTAACTATTTGTGATCCTAATCCCGTTTCGGCCCGCGCGGTGTCGCATTCACACACGCGTATATCGCGCGTGAATGAGTGAGATAGCACGCTGCCCGAAACTGCATTATGATCACTAATAGTTACGACCTTGAGATCATATTGATCTTCAATGCATATGGACCTTCGCTGCATTAAGCGGGCGCACGGCGCGTACGTACACTCCACGTGCTTGTTTCATGTTATCCTTAAAGGCTAAGACTAGGGTTACACGGTCAGCCTGCCATCAGTTCAGTCCATCAGTCTCAGACTGACGCCAGAATGATGGCCGGAAAGTACATAATAAAAAAATTATCAGTCCGTCAATCACACGGTTACACGATCATTCTTTGGTCAGTCTGGATCAGGCTGATGGACTGAACTGATTCCAGACTGACCGTGTAACCCTAGTGATAGAGCAGCGCTGCGTGAGGCGGGTCAGCCGTCGCACGCGGCGCGGGCACGCTCGCGTGTACGCGCGACGGAGAACGCGAGTTTATAGGAAATTTTAGTTATTAGTTATTAGAATACTGTTTACAGGGAATCAGTCAGGGGGGTGAAACTCTCATATACATGCACAAATTAACAGAGAACAGAGACATCTAAAAATGAATATCCGGTACTAACAGTTTCAAAGTTTTCGGATAGTCACAACAGATGCCACTAAGCGACTTCTACATCGCGCTATCGCTAACACAAGGCGTATATATAAGGGCTCGCGAACATTATACTATGCAGCAACCATATCCCACTATTAAAGAGGAACTTGGTCGTTGTTGTGTCTAGGACTTTCGATAAAACTTAATTTCTGTCCATAATTCGTTCAATAAAAATGATCAGGCGGTACTACTTCCATCTAGCGGGTTTGATAGTAACTAAAACGGTACAACGCCATCTAAAAACGACATTCCGAAACTTTTGCAAGACTCAGTTTCAATTTTAGAGTTGCGCATCTATACTAATATATATCTGTATTATCTATGGAATCAGTGACCGCCGCTACGTAATCCGTGTCGCACGCGCCGTACGTGTAGTCTTTGCAATATAAACCTGATATTCTGTTTACTTACAAAGTACATAAGTTTTGTGTACTTTGTAAGTAAAACTATGTTTTAAATATGTTTCAAGTTTCCCAGTTCTTCAAATGTAGACGTTGACATTTTAAAATAACTTAAAAAATTTCATTTTCTCTTAATAACGAAAACCTGGGTTACAAATTCTCCACACAACAATCTAGATGTGACAAATGGGCTGATTGGATGACGCCCTTGTCGTCTTTTAGCTAAGTAATAGTAATAATAATAACTACCCCACCGATCTCGGTGACGGTGGCCGGTTTAATTGAAAACCAGGCCAGTTACGCAGGAGTAGTTTTATAGTGCCCAAGTGTGTGCGCAATACACAAGAGCACTCACTCTTCCTTTACTCTCGTAATCCAGTGGGACGGATAACCGACACGACTGACGAGAGATGAGGCGCAGGTCCGACTTTTTACATGCCCATCACGTATGGATCATCTTCCTTGTCAATCAGGTGATCAGCTTTGTCCTAACCAAACTTGGAAACAACATTTTATGTTGTTCCAATGCAGAAATCGAACCCACGACCTCCGAGTCGAGCCAATGCTCTAACCACTAGACCACGGAGGCTGTATAGCTAAGTAATATATCAATAAATAATCCATAAGTGTCAATTGTACACCTACGCCATCCAAATTATACTGGCGGCACTGCGAGAGACGGGAGTCAGTCGCAAACGCCCGTAACCGAGCAAGCGGGCGTACGGGGCGGACGGCTCCCGCTTAACGCAGAGAAGACCCTTAGTAGATAGGGCTTTTATAATACTATGTATTAATGCAAATGTTTTAAATTGTAATTCAATTATTAGGTTAACAATTGGATTTGGGTTCATCCACACGTCACAGCACATGGGGTCATACTAAATGTGACTGTGTACATGTTAAGTACAAGTACAGGGATACTAAAAAGCGTGACATGGGGGTTCAAAAAGTCGAAATTTTGCGTGACGTAATTTGTGGATGGCCCCCTATTTACATTTTAAATTTTTAAAGGTAAACTTATAACTTCTTATAAAAAATATTTACACAATGGATAAGCTATACAATATTTTGTCCTTGTCTGCCAAGCAACTTATCCAACATCTCAGACAAGGACAAAACATTGTATAGCCCACTGTGTAAATATTTGTATCAGTAAGGGGATTAGTCAACAAAAGTGTATTGCTTACTTACCCTTGGTAACAAATTTTCTTGGACAAAGAGAACAGGCAAAAGTTTTGATACCTATATGCCTTTTGTAGTGTTGATTTAAATTTGTACTAGAATCAAATCTCTTGCCACAGTATGAGCACAGATACAGTTTACTACGAGTATGTACTTTTATGTGTGTATTGAGTGCAGGCATATTGGTAAACGCTTTCTGACATACTGGACACGTTTTGGCGTCTTTGTGCTGTTTTGAATGCTGTTGCAAGAGTTCTTCGGTGGAATAAGGTTTCTTACATATTCCACACTTAAAATGACGTTTATCTTCATGCGTTATTTCGTGTCGTTTCAAATGGCTGACTTTCCTACACACTTTGCCGCACGTTGAACACGATAGCACCCTTCCCTTTTCTACATGTTTCCGCATATGCGCGGACATTGAATGTTTCTTTTTGAATCCTTTTCGACAAATTTCACAAATATATTCACCTTCCTCAGTACCAGTTGAAATCTCTTTTGCATCTTCACTTTGACAATTTGTACTCTCTCCTTCTTCACTTGGACAATTGCCCTGGTGTCGTTTTAAATAGCTGACTTTACTGAATACTTTGCCGCATGTAGAACATGATAGTACTCTCCCCTTTTCAACGTGTTTTTGCATATGCGCAGACATTGAATATCTATTATTGAATCTAATTTTACAAATGTCACAAATAAATTCACCTTCCTCGGTACCAGTTAAAATATTGTCATTGGCTTCTTTGGTTTGACAATTTGTTTTTGACTCGTTACAATCTTTAAGCAACAAAAGCTGGTGTGGTGACAAATGGTTAACTTTACTAAATATTCCGCTGCTTGTTGAAAGTGTTCTACTCTTTTCAACATGTTTCCGCATATGCGCAGACATTGAATGTTTAGATTTGAATCTCCTTTTACAAATTTTACAAATAAATTCACCTTCTTCAGTAGCAGTCGAAATGTCTTTTGTGTCTTTGCTTTGAAAATGTGTACTTGCGTAACAATCTCTGTGTAACAAAAACTGGTGTCGTTTCAAATGGTTGGCTTTAGTGAATACTTTGCCGCACGTCGGACATGCTAATATTCTACCCTTTTCAACATGTTTCCGCATATGTGCAGACATTGAATACTTATTCCTGAATTGCCTGTGACAAATTTCACAAGCAATTAGACCTTCCTTTTCTGTGGTTTCTAAATGGTTCTCCTCTGTATATTCATTCTGATAGTTTATAAAATTTGATTCATTGCAATCTTCATTCCTTTGCTTATGTACTGATAAAGATCTTTGTGATTTAAATACTAAAGAACAGTTGTGACATTTTATTTCGTTTTCTTCTTTAATTTCTTCGGGATCAATTTGCTCCGAATTTTTGTTGTGTTCTGGAGGATTAATTTCTATTTCATTAGAATCAGTCTTATAGTCATATAAGTTATCCAGATGAGAATAGTTCTTGTAACTTGTTATTTTATTTGTACATGTTTCGAAATGGGTGGAAAGTGCATCTTCACTATTGAAACTGTATTTACAATGTTCACAAATAAAGCCTTCATCGCTGATTACAATTTTTATTTCTCCTTTTGATAAATTACTATTGTTTATTGTAAAATTTAAATGTTTCTTATTATGTCTTTGGTAGTTTTTCTCATTTCTAAAATTTTTGTTACATAATTTACATAGATATTCTTGTTCTGTTTCATATTTTAATGAGCAAGGACTAATTAATTCTACCTTGTCACCTGAGCCTACAAAAATGTTATCTTCAGTACATAATGCACTATTTTCTTCTTCAGAATTTTCTTCTTTAATAAAACGACCTTCATTTCCTTGCAATGTATATTCTACAGTTACTTCTTGAAAATCAAAATTATTTTTGAGGTCTCTTTCAAAAGGTAAATGACCTTCTTCTTTATGCACTTCTTTGAATTTTGTATCAACATTTTCTATATTTATTATAAATTCATAAAAACTGTTGAGCTTCTCATAACACTGTTGGCAGACAACTTTTGGTAGTGTGTCGTTCTCATTAAACTGTAAATAGATTAAATATCTGAATAAATAACTAACTATTCAAGTTTTTGGTCTTGTCTATCATGCAACATAGGTTTATTAACTACCAGGTCTTATGGTGGTATACCGGTACCGTATTGTAAATTATTTTTCAGGTTCCCAAGCAAAGCTAACAATCGGAATCTTTTACGAGTTTGGATTACGAAAAAGGGGTTGATATGTATTTGTACTTACAGTTATGGCAGTAAACGAGTGAAGAATTTCAGCTATGCTGATATTTTGTATGTTGTGCTCGAAAATATTAAACGAAGCGTTTCCAATTGTTGTCACACATGTTCTACAGCGGTCATACACATTCCGCTGGTTTACAATACCTAGCATATCCATTGATAAGACCGTCGTTTGTTTAATATAAATAATAATACTTCACATTGCTATAATTAATACATTATTACAATGATAAATAATGCTATAATACGTGTAATTTTAGCTGGGCAAAATATAAAGTACCTACAATATGATTGGAAATACGTAGTCTATCAACTATAGTTTTCTCTTCTTCTTCTTTTGTGCGTAATGTGAAGTATAGGTTTTTTAACAATGAATATTAACCAAGGAATTTGTAAGTATTATATACAACTGGAAAGAGCTCTCGGCATCAAATCTGTGCCGAGAGGGAGATACAATACAAACCGCTTCGTCTCTTTTTAACCAGGGTGACAACAATATTTTTAATTTGGGGACAAATTAGTTGAAGTTTGGTAACATATGGTGATTTCAACTTTTTCTAAAGAAGTCCAAGCCATGCTATCAAAAAGTAATATTTTGCTCCAAGGTATACCCTGGATCCAAAAGTATAAAACAGAACTCCTGACTCATTATAGATACATGTTTGGGGATTTCGGCGTTGTTTAAAGAACTACAAGCTGCAAGCATATTCCACCCTGTTAATTAGAGTAAACATCATCATCACCACCACTATCACACCATACATCATCACATTATGATGATATAAAACTTAAAAGGTACTTCTTATAGTATTTTACACTAACACGGAGATCTTTGAACATTACTCTGCTGTTTATGGACCTATTTGAAAAATTCTTTTGTTGTTGTAAAGGGTTTAATTCGAAATTGGTCCTTTAGTCACTAAGGTGGAAACCGGATGATGCGATCCATGAGGAATCGAGGGAACTCCTCGAAATTTATATCGACACATATAGTGATTTTGACTTTTACTGAAGTAACACAATGCAGCATATGCTCCTAAAAATAAGATGTTGAAACCAAGGTATACCTTGGTTTCAACATCTTATTATATTTTATGAACTTTAAGCCACCACCACGGTACCGGCAAATATGCACGTGAGTTCTATAAAATATTGTCGAATATCGTTTGGGCTGGTATCGACTTCAAAATTAAGAAGATTAAGTAGAGAAATAGCCAAATTTAAAAGGGGAATTATTTAGAAAATAAGTTTTATTTCATACTTATTTGTGTATTTTTACTTTGGAAGTCGGTTTAATTTTTTGTTTAAAAATAATATTTTCACCCGTTTTAGTTATATATTTTGTTAAGTTGTTATTAATACGTCTTAAGAACGTCTAAAATAAACGATCGAATGTATAATTGAATACGCGCCAAGCTTCCATTAGGTATTGTTGTTAAGGTGATGATGATGATGATTACTGTAAGTTACAAAGTGGCATATGCTATAAATAATAATATGTCATAAATGATAATACAAGTTGCTGAAACGTATATTATAGAGTGACTTTTAATTAGTGTAAAACACTTTACTACGTGATAATGCTCATGATAACAAACATCTTACCCAAATAAACTTTTTAAAGCATTTGTTATATGTGAAAATTCCTTTAGCGGCACTGTGCACTTTTCTTGGGATGGGTAAAAACTGTTAAACTCGAGCAGGACACGTGAATCTGATCGAAAAGTCAAAAGATGCAACTTGCAATTGTTTGCTGTCTTGGTTTACGCGAGCATGAAACTATTTTAGTTCGTATTTACTTTTGACCCCAACTATTGACCGTTGGCCTTGACCTTGACCGCTAATCATCCCCATCACATTTACCCTTACATTGGCATTACCTCCAATTGTCCCCCCACGAAAATTGTCTCGAGTTAAATGGCTCGACTTTTGAGATTTTTGGGGCCATTTTGAAATTTGACGTATGGTGAAAACACGATAGAGAAAAGAACTGTCTCCAGTTAAATGACCCCACTTTTGAGATATTTGGGGCCATTTTGAAATTTGACATACGGTGAAAACACTATGAAGAAAAAAGTGTCTCCAGTTAAATGGCCCCACTTTTGAAAATTTTGGAGCCATTTTGAAATTTGACGTATGGTGAAAACACCATGGAGAACAGAAGTGTCTCCAGTTAAATGGCCCCACTTTTGCGATTTTTGGGGCCGTTTTGAAATTTGACGTATGGTGAAAACACGATAGAGAAAAGTATTGTCTCCAGTTAAATGACCCCACTTTTGAGATTTTTGGGGCCATTTTGAAATTTGACATACGGTGAAAACACTATGAAGAAAAAAGTGTCTCCAGTTAAATGGCCCCACTTTTGAAAATTTTGGAGCCATTTTGAAATTTGACGTATGGTGAAAACACCATGGAGAACAGAAGTGTCTCCAGTTAAATGGCCCCACTTTTGAGATTTTTGGGGCCGTTTTGAAATTTGACGTATGGTGAAAACACTAAGGAGAAAAGTGTCTAGTTAAATGGCCCCACTTTTGAAATTTTTCACTTCTACCGGCACTCCCGGAGTGCAACCCGTTGTTTTTTATTATTATTTAATTCGCTACCTAATGTTAAGTTGAGGTGGATTAAATAAAAACGTTCCTTTGGGAAAGTTTGTAATTATGAGCACTACCACGTGATAAAGTATATTTTTCACTAATTGAAAGTTTGACGACCTCTTTGGCTTAGTGGTTGAGCATGTTGGTGATCAAGCCGGTCGCTGGTTCGAATCCCGCAATTTTTTCTTTTAAAACTTTTACTATCAACTTATAACGTAATTACACAATTTATATGTTATAAAAGCTTATCGAGAATCAAATAAATTGTCTCATAAATCTATCAGAACAAGTTACTTGATTTACTTCTTTGATTTGTTTGATTCTCGACAAGCTTTTATATCATATAAATTGTGTAATTATTACGTTGTAAGTTGATAGTAAAAGTTTTAAAAGAAAAATATTTTATTCTTTTTAGCGCATTCAAATAAAAGCTTGTTTTTTAAAAAAGTTTTTTTTTTTTTTACTTTTAATTTATTTTTTACTTTTTAGTTATAGCTAGATAGGTTTCTCAGTTTGTTCATCTCATTCAACGCATCATTGTTGCAAGGTCGTTTGCCGGTTAATTTAGTACAGTCAAGCTCTTCAATAAGGAGACCTCCTAGAGATTTTACTCTACTCAGTAAAGACCTCAAAAAACCCCAACACACCATACTTTCATTTGATACCCATATTGTACGAGTGCATTAAAATAACTTGTCGGCCATCTTGGGTGTTCTGCCATGTTGGATTTTCGAGTTATTCTCAGCAAGCCCTTTCATTTGATACTCATATTGTAGGATTGCATTTAAATTGACTGTCGGCCATCTTGGATGTTCCGTCATGTTGGATTTTTGGGTTTTTCTCAGCAATCCCTTTCATTTGATACCCATATTATAGTAGTGCATTAAAAATAACTTGTCGGCCATCTTGGATGTTCCGTCATGTTGGATTTTTGGGTTTTTCTCAGCAATCCCTTTCATTTGATACCCATATTATAGTAGTGCATTAAAAATAACTTGTCGGCCATCTTGGATGTTCCATCATGTTGGATTTTCGAGTTTTTCTTAGCAAGCCCTTTCATTTGATACCCATATTGTAGGAGTGCATTAAAAATGACTTGACGGCCATCTTGGATGTTCCGCCATGTCGGATTTTCGAGTTATTCACAGCAAGCCCTTTCATTTGATACCCATATTGTAGGATTACATTAAAATTGACTGTCGGCCATCTTGGACGTTCCGTCATGTTGGATTTTCGAGTTTTTCTCAGCAAGCCCTTTCATTTGATACCCATATTGTAGGAGTGCATTAAAAATGACTTGGCGGCCATCTTGGATGTTCCGCCATGTTGGATTTTCGAGTTATTCACAGCAAGACCAAGCCCCAATTCATTTGATTGCATATTCACGCCAACCAAGATACTCGTCAAGACGAATCATACGAGCCCAAACTCGATGGAACCTCATCGTCGTTTAATTACAGAGTTCCTATGGCCATATTCTAGCTCCCTGGTTACCATATAGTATCAAAGTACCCGTCAAGACGAATTAAACGAGCCGAAACTCGATGGGGTTGCATCGTTTAATTACGGAGTTCCTATGGCCACCTTCCAGCTCCATCATCAGATCCTGGTAACCATATAGTATCAAAGTACTCGTCAACATGAAATAAACGAGCCCATACTCGATGGGGTTGCGTCGTTTAATTACAGAGTTCCTATGGCCACCTTCCAGATCCATCACCAGACCGGTTACCATATAGTATCAAAGTACTTGTCAAGACGAACTAAACGAACCCAAATTCGATGGGACTATGTGGTTTTATTTCGGAATTCCTGTGGCCACCTTCCAGCACCATCATCAGTTCAGCTCCGCGTCATCATAATATTGCATTGTCATGCGATTTACATATTCGTGCAAAATTTCAACTCAATCGGAAACCGGAAAGTGGATCAAATTTAACTTGCAAGAATCCATTACAGACCGACAACGGGACAGGTGAAACTAAATAAAAGCTTATAAAATTAAACACAAGTTCTTCGAGAACTTACCACGGGACAAGATTGACGTGGTGTGAAGTGTCCATAATTATTATTATATTATAAGTCACCCTATACAGATAAACCTACCTACTAATATTATAACTCTGTCTGTCTGATGTCGCCCGCCCGCCCGCGAGGTTCTCACGTAACTATGCGCACATAATAAGCACTCAGGGATTAAGAATTTTTCTACCAGTGAAAGAATTTTTCAAATCTGTTAGCTTTCAGAAATTATCAATAACATACAAACATACAATGGTTTCCTCTTCACAATATCATGAAGGTAGGTAAAATAATATAAATGTCCTATATTCCCTATTAAATCATATTGTCACCCGAACATCCAAGGGAAATACACGGCGTTTTGTGTTGCAACTATTCTATTTTCATTTCTTCCATTTTACTCTACCAAAATGCAAATAATCAAAAAATAAATAACAAATTTATAATTATCGGTTAGTAGGTAGGTTCTAAATAACTAGTAATTTTTATTTTACATTTCTCTCTCAGATTATGAATAACATAATATTTAACCGATTTTATTAGTATTTCTTGCTTATACACTATATCGCACATAAAATCTACCAAACCTGAAATTTAAGGAAAGATATAAACTGGCTACACTAGGTTACTTGTTAGAACGAGACACAGGGATAACTTATAGCTATCTCACCGGGACCGGCTTTTTTATTGCGCACGCGATAAGCTTTAAGTCTGAATAGTAAAGATCATTTTTGATTGAATTAAAAGAAAATAAAGTTTGAAGTACTCTTTCCTGTTGTATATAATACTTACAAATTCCTTGATATTAACATGCAATTTTGCCATAATGTTGACACTTCGTTTAGTTTGAAACCAGAGGCCACGAAGTATAGATAACAAGGAGTCCGAACGGTATAGGCTTTTTAATAATAATTATGTACACAATAATAGGACCAGATCTTAGTTCTCTTTTCTGCCGCTAGGCGTGCGAGACCGACGAGTACCAAGTGTTGCCAATACTATTATACCCAGTGTTGCCAATACTATTATTTATTACAATTATTTTTAAATTACCGTTAGGCAATTACCGTGTTCTACGGTATCTATTTTTCGAGAACAGTTTCTAAGAATTTCCTAAAACTTTTATATATTAAGACACGAAGTATAGATAACAAGGAGTCCGAACGTAATGTTAAAATAATGGTCTCAATTACGGGGACAGATTTTTGCCGGTAGAGCGCGCGACGGTCCGACATGCACTCGTTTGAAATTACGCGGGAAGTTTAAAGTTGCTATTGACAGCTCTGGAAAGATCGAAATCTTATTATATAAAAGTTTTAGGAAATTCTTAGAAACTGTTCTCGAAAAATAGATACCGTAGAACACGGTAATTGCCTAACCGTAATTTAAAAATAATTGTAATAAATAATAGTATTGGCAACACTCGGTATAATAGTATTGGCAACACTCGGTACTCGTCGGTCTCGCACGCCTAGCGGCAGAAAAGAGAACTAAGATCTGGTCCTATTATTGTGTACATAATTATTATTAAAAAGCCTATACCGTTCGGACTCCTGGTATCTATGCTTCATGTATTAAGATTTCAATCTTTCCAGAGCTGTCAATAGCAACTTTAAACTTCCCGCGTAATTTCAAACGAGTGCATGTCGGACCGTCGCGCGCTCTACCGGCAAAAATCTGTCCCCGTAATTGAGACCATTATTTTAACATTACGTTCGGACTCCTTGTTATCTATACTTCGTGCCAGAGGGGCTAAATAAAAGATAAAACCTGCATTATTACAATAATTATAGGTCTACCAGAATCTGATGGCATTTTAAAAAAAATAAAAAATGTGATTTTCATATGGCAATGTCAAGTATGACCCGTCAAATCAAAGTACGTGATCTGTCAACCGCTGCTAAAATTTTGTTATTATGTTCTTGGAATTTGTTGTTTTTGTGAAAATATCCAAAGAGGCAATTCGATCTCAAGCGAGAAATATTGTTTTCTATGTCTATAGTAAAATACAGAAAGAAGAAGATGTAAATCGAACTCAATCTTATAATTTAAAGCTCGTGGTAGAGTTGACCGGTAAGTTAGAGTGAGTTGTTTTGATACTTTTAGTTTTTGTATATTTTCTTAGGTAATGATTGTGACTTCTTTAAAGGTATTCCAGTATTACTATACGGTGAATCGTAGCTGATGGCACATTGAATGATGGTTTGTTTTCCATGCCTGGAAAAAGGAGGAGAGGAGGAAAAAAGAAAATCAACATAAGACAATTTCGATTTATAGTTGATTAGGAATAAAGTAAACGAGTTCTACCTATACAGTTCGGAAGGAAATTCCAACATTAAATAAACTGTTGCCAATTTAATTGTATGTTATTTGATTTATTTTTCATTAAATATCATTATCATTACATAGTATAAAACAAAGTCTCTTTTTTGTCTGTCCCTATGTATGCTTAAATCTTTAAAACTACGCAACGGATTTTGATGCCGATTGCCGAAGATATTACAGATTTAAAATGCAGGGATATAGTGTTGCTGCGCGGCGCGGGCGCTCGCGTTTCTACATCGCGCTATCGAAAACGCGGGACGTATCTTGTATTTTTTTTTGACTACATTTAAACGCGTTTATTTTACTCATGCTATTAATCCTTATCAAAATAAATTATTTCATCACTAAGTACAGTTTATGTAGATAATATTTGGTCTTTGAATGATTAAAATTTGATGTTTGGTTTTGAAGTTAAGGCGAAATTAAAATATTACGATTTCTGCTGCACGGCCCGTTGCGAAGTGGGTGACATTCTGTAGTATTAGTATCAGTATTGTACCCGTGCGAAGCCGGGGCGGGTCGCTAGTACAGTATAAAGAGGTTCACGAATATTTTGAACTGCAGCACAGAATACGTATAGTAGTAACTGCAGTTCTTATTTCTTAATTCTTATGGAATATCCAGAGGTGGTTTGTCAGTTTTGTTGGTCAAATAATTTTACTTATTACATATTACATACTTGGTACATAGTATAAAACAAGTGGCTTTATTTGTCTGTCCCTATGCATGTAGGTATAGTATGCTTAGATCTTTAAATCTACGCAACGGATTTTGATGCGAGTTTTTAAAATAATAGTCTTTAAGTATTTAGTCTTTAAGATATTATAAGATTATGGTAAAATTTATATTCAAGTGCGATAAATATAATATTATGTAAGTATATTATCAAGTGGTCGCGCATGTCGTGTCGAGGTGATAGGGTCCCATTTTTAACAATTTGCATTGGGCAAACCTAAAAACATTTTTAATATTGTATCAGTAGTATATTGCTGTAAGTAGGTAGAAAATTATTCGCCGAAGTAGTTTTTTCTCCAAGAACACTATTCCACGCGGGCGAAGCCGCGGGCAAAAGCTAGTTTTCTATATTATACACCGAACATTCTTCATACAGTCTTATTATAATTCATGTTCAATAATACTAAAGACATAATTAAATATTAACCAGTATCAAGATCGTTTAATCCAATTTCCCCAGTATTGCACACTACAAAATTTTATTTCCCTATTTGCCATGAGATTCTGGTACACCCGCTAAAACTCTCAAATGGTGTTTTTATGAACGTTAAATCAGCGTGAAACGCGCTCTGATTGGTCGAAACGTCATAAAATCCGTTCATGATAGCATCGCTTCATTTTCAATCCAAACAAAGTAACATTAAGTCTACTTTAAATACGAGAATTGAGGCTAACCTACGAGGTTACGAAACAGATTCGTAGCCTCGTAGGTTATGGAGGGTAGAGCTAAGGAGAACCATCTCTTATGGGAGAAAAGTTGAAAAAGTGTCCAGCTGTACGGTATAAATAACAGTTCAAAAATCTTCCACAGTGGCGCTGATGCACAAGAAGGGTATGGTATAAAGTTAGGAATAAGAGATGCAGTGAAGTGAGTTTAGTTTAGTTATTTTACATTTTTGACGACTTTAGTAGACTAAAAGTAGTTAATTCAGCAAATCATGAATATTCTACTTACTCGCGTAGTCGAAGAACATAATCGAAGAAGATGCTAAGATTTAGTTATCTGTTTAAATTTTGCCGCTTTATACCCCGTTAAGTCTTCAGCACCCCCGTATTTAACGCTTTTTACGGACACTTTAATGCCGCTATCCCCAACCCGCGGCCCGCGGGCCGCATGCGGCCCGCCGCACAGTGGGTCGAAACGAGGATTTGGCGGACTTAGGGACCGATTTTTATTTTTCGCATTTTTCTTTATGCCAATGGATAGAGCTAATTAATCTTAACAAAAGTTGTTCTGTGCAATTTTTTCTTAGCTTTATAATTTAGGTAGAAAAAATACATTTTTGATTTTTTTGTATGAAACAAATTAAATAATCCTAAATTTTTGCCAAGTCATGGTAGATCCCGCGTTCAAACCTTTTTTTCCTTATATCTTGGCTACATTGCTATTATTATGTACTATAAACGTTTGCCTAAAGTTGCAAGTCTGCCAGAAAAAGAGGTAAGAAAATTACAATAAATGTAATTATTAACTAATGACTTTTCTAATTCATAAAAGTTATTCTAGGGATATTTCATGCGAAATAATTATTACGATAATAGAATAAGATCAGTGATTTCAACAAAATATATCTAAACATCAAAAAAGATCTTGATTTCGTGAAGATAATATAATCAATAATAACCTTAAGTTACTAATATCCGTTTTAACCATAATAAAGGTTCATGTCGTTAGAATTTCGGGAATTCTTTGTTACGAGCTATCAGTATTTGATATTAATAATATCAGTGCCATATATCAACAGCTTGTGCAAACTGGAAGGCATATAATACCGGGGATATAGATTAACGTACAGTTCTGCTGTCTCTCTACAGAATAAAGAAAACTTAGAAGAATGCACGCACTCTCCAGACGCTACAGTCTATAGAATCACATGCAACCTTTCTATTAACTCTTTACTTATGCCAGTGATACGGGCTGTAGTGTCTGCAACCCTAAAAAATCTTCGGGCAGTATTTCCGTTATTGTATGTACCGTCTCCTTGTTTCACCTGGTCTATTAGTAAGCCGCTAATAAGTATGGAATCTTGCCTTCGACCTGAATTTGACGTTCTTAAAGAACTTATTTAACAACCATGACGATTGACGACTATTAGTACCGGTGCTGGATTTGCTGCTGCTTGATGCAAACAGAAACTTGACACTGGCAATAATACTACGCTATGCCAAAGAAATAGGAGTTTCATAGAACTAAAACAAAAATCGAAGCCGTAGGCAGCTATTTGTCTCACAAAACATCAAAGGCAAAACCAATAAGAGTGAAAGAGAAAGCCATCTCTATGTCTATACGTTTTTTTCCAAGGTTGCTCCAATTTGGACTCCAAATTGGAGTCCAATTTTAGACGTTGGAATTACGACTTTATTGCCTTAACAATAAGTGACATTTTGAATTAGTAGCAGTAGATGTGGCCTGAAATTAGCCACTGACAGCTAATGTCATTTGTTTACGTGTGCATTATGATACAAGAAGAAGAAGAAGCAAATCATGAATTTATAGTGTGTTATTTGGTAAAAATCTCAGTTTATATTAAAAAGTCTTATTAGAAAACAAAGCTGTGCTCAAGTTAATATGGCCCGTTTGGTGGAGGGCTATAAATCACACTCTGCGAGGAAAGAAAATCGTGAAGAAGTGTTAATTTTTCACCAGTATGTTGCGAATTGTTTCAGGTTATATAAATACAAGCAATTACACTGAAGTTGTTATATTCTTGTAGATAAATGTGTTTATTGTCCATTATATGCAGATTTCAACAATATATAATAGAAATTTTGTATAAATTTCAGAGGTTGTGTATTTACATAGTGATGTTTTGGATATCGATAAACCTTCGAAAGAGAAAATATGTTAATCAGCTGAAAGAAAAATGTTTTGCCTACTTTATATTTACCAAACACCATACAATTATACAAATTAGTAAGATCTAAAATATAAACTAAGTGATAATATATAATATAAAATAGTGTGGTGTATTTTTTATTAATTATAATTATTAATTAATAATTCCTGTATATTATAATGGAGTTACGGTTGTACATCATCACAAAAACATGTCACAAATTTTCAAATTTAACTTTGCTTTTTGGTTTTGCAGGGAATTAGGTGGCCTTTTGCAAGGATACTTCTATGTACTTTTTTAATTGACCAGAAAACGGGCAGACTGATCGCCAGATGGAGAGCGATTATCGCCACCTATACATACTCGCCATACCATAATAGGAGGAGTCACAAGTACGATCCCGGTCTTAAAATCCGCAACTACTCCTTGAGTACCCGGAGGCCGTGGTATTTATCTGGTCCAGGTGGACCGTTCGTGCCAAATCATGGCTCTCCCACGTAAACGGACTGCTGTGCTCTGTTTTCTCCACATATTTAGCTCCATGCTGACAATCTGAGAGCTTTTTGGTGTTATCGTAACGTGTAAGCTAATAAATGATGTCCAATTGTTAACAAATAATAAATATATCTATTAAAATTTCCTATTTTTATTTATCATTCCACGTAGGTACCCCAACTCAAGGGAGAAATGCATAAAGACATAAAAAGTCTATACGTCTACTGTTTATATATTTACCAGCTGTATCCAAGGGAAAAGTATCCTATGTTTTAATCCAGAGCTTAAACTACTGCCATACCAAATTTCATTGAAATCTGGTCAATAGTTTTTGCGTGAAGGAGTAACAAACATCCATCCATACATCCAGCCATCCTCACGAACTTTCATGTTTATAATAGTAGTAGGATATAGAACTGACAAGTCGATCGGACGATAGCCTGCATAGTGTGTGGGTGTATAGTTCAAGAGACTAGCTTCCCCAACATACTTCTGTTTGTTGTAGACAATACTGCATAAATTCGTTTTTGATCGACTGATAATAATTTATAAATCACAAAGGTGCATAGATCATTACGCATAAATCTTCCACTTTAATCATTCTATCTATTGTCTGCAAACTGCATTTAAATTCATTTAATAGTTTAAAAGATCTAAGCAACCATAAAGCGGAATAAAAGACTTCATTTATTCCGCTTTATGGTTGCTTACGCAAAAGGCTATTAGCATGAGGAAAAATAATATATCGTACCTTATCCCCCTATATGACACATGCCAATGAGAAAGAAAGAGATATCTAGTTGTTCGTTATTTACAATTTTTGTAGACGGTTACAGGTTTTGAACCAAAGAAATAGGAGTTTCATAGAACTAAAACAAAAATCGAAGCCGTAGGCAGCTATTTGTCTCACAAAACATCAAAGGCAAAATCAATAAGAGTGAAAGAGAAAGCCATCTCTATGTCTATACGTCTTTTTTCGAAGGTTGCTCCAATTTGGAGTCCAAATTGGAGTCCAATTTTAGACGTTGGAATTACGACTTTAATGCTGTAATAATAAGTGACATTTTGAATTAGTAGCAGTAGATGTGGTCTGAAGTTAGCCACTGACAGCGAATGTCATTTGTTTACGTGTGCATTATGATACAAGAAGAAGAAGAAGCAAATCATGAATTTAGTGTGTTATTTGCATAGACGTATATTATAGACGAGGCATGTTGAGGCAAAAAGTGTCTCCAAAAAAATGGCCCCAATTTTTAAATTTTGGGGCCATTTTGACAGTTGAGGTTTGGCACTTGTGATCTTACCATTTCTACATTTGCTATATAATGCAGTTTATCCAGTCCGCATATAATTCATAAAATGCCGAGTAGTTGCGTAATTAAAGGCTGTAAAAACTATGACAAACGTGTAAAAAAGATAGACAGGATATCTTATCACAGGTAATTATCACAATATTGTTTGTTACAATTAAAATACTTATGGAATTTTAAATAAATATTCAAAAAATGGCGGCCAACTATGAAATATAACACTGGTTATTGTATGCGCAACAGTGAAAAGGTAACTTTGTAGGGACGTCATTTTTATTATTGTAAATTACAGAAATAAGAGATTCAGTTTTTTTTTATTTCAGTACCTAACCAAACCTAACCTTACCCGTCAGTATTCACATTTTTGATTAATTTAAATAAAATGAAACTAAGGCTTACTATTTATTTGATTTTTACATATTATATTTAAAAATATTATTTACTATCTGGCCTGACAGACGTTGTTCTGTGAATTATGAAATTGAATAAAAAATAACTACACTTGAAGGTTGTAAGCATGAAGCATAGATACCAGGAGTCCGAACGGTATAGGCTTTTTAATAATAATTATGTACACAATAATAGGACCAGATCTTAGTTCTCTTTTCTGCCGCTAGGCGTGCGAGACCGACGAGTACCGAGTGTTGCCAATACTATTATACCGAGTGTTGCCAATACTATTATTTATTACAATTATTTTTAAATTACTGTTAAGCAATTACCGTGTTCTACGGTATCTATTTTTCGAGAACAGTTTCTAAGAATTTCCTAAAACTTTTATATAATAAGATTTCAATCTTTCCAGAGCTGTCAATAGCAACTTTAAACTTCCCGCGTAATTTCAAACGAGTGCACGTCGGACCGTCGCGCGCTCTACCGGCAAAAATCTGTCCCCGTAATTGAGACCATTATTTTAACATTACGTTCGGACTCCTTGTTATCTATACTTCGTGGTTGTAAGCGTAGGTTGCTACACCCATAAGTCATACCCTACACCTACAACCTACATCTAGACCTACTACATACCTATAGTTGGTAGGTGATAGGTTGGTAGGTAAACAGTAGTTACCCCACTAAAAACCTACAAGCTACATCTACTAGATTTAGATCACCTACAACCTGCACCTACTGTCTATTCTACTCCTAAACAACCACCTACAATGTTCAGGGGCCAGCCGATTTAACATTATGCACTTTTGGAGAAAAAAAAGTAATATTTCTGAAATATTACTATGTTACTGGAAGCAACTTTATACCGAGTGATTTTTTAATCCGTTTCAAGAGAAACAGTGTATAATAGTTACACAAAATAGAGTACTTTGGCATACTTAGTTTATTATTTTTTTCTTTTGTCTAATTTAGTGAACATTTGTTGTAAACATCGCAGAAATTTATAGTATTTAAATTACAGATTTCCCAATAATCCAGAGCGCAAAGAGATTTGGACTCGCCTTATTCGAGAACAACGAAATGAGCCTAACAAAAAAGTTACTCATAGATCTAAACTCCCCTCCCGCTCGCGCCTTGGTGACACCCATTTCGCAACGGGCCGTGCAGCAGAAATCGTAATATTTTAATTTCGCCATAACTTCAAAACCAAACATCCAATTTGAATAATTCAAAGACCTAATATTATCTACATAAACTGTACTTAGTGATGAAATAATTTATTTTGATAAGGATTAATAGCATGAGTAAAATAAATGCGTTTAAATATAGTCCAAAAAAAATTCAAGATTTCTAAATAAAAAAATGGTTGTTATGCCTCACTTGACATAGATAGGTATAGTGTGTCACGGACTTTTTTTGTAGATATTTATAAGATCTACAATTAATTAGTACATTTTATGGTTCTATCTTTTATAGTATAGGCAGCGTACGCAAAATAAGTAACTTTTCTGGTTGATTTTTACACCTTGTGTCCGAAAAACCCAAATATCTTACGGAACCCTATTTTTTCCAAAATAAAATTTAGCGTATGTTCCTCGTGGATAATGTAGCTTTCGAAAGGTGAAAAAAATTTTGTAATCGGTCCAGTACTTTTTGAGCCTATTCATTACAAACAAACAAACATACAAACAAAGTTTTCTTCTTTATAATATTAGTGTAGATGTAGATTATTACTTTCAAACTGAATTAGATTATGTATAAGTTTTTATAAATTATAATTCAATATTCTTTTTATGGTGCTTAATATAATTAGTTTTGTTTTTAATGAGTCTTGTTTTATTTATCTAGGTAATAAAGGAATATTAAGTGCTGTTGTGCTAGGATTTGTATGTAATTTTTGCTGCAGCGCTGGCTGTGAAACGTCACAGCTCCTACTGCTCCGCCCCTTCTGTGGCGCCGCTGGAGCTACGGCACATGTGTAAAAACAAATTTGTTGTCTGGTCTAGGTCCATACGCCGTATAGAAGAAAAAAATTGTTTTTTTTGTAAAATCCTTTAAAATATCTTGCTTAGGTTAAAATATCTAGTATCCATACACCATAATAGCCATTGCACTAATCTATTACACCGATATAATATCTGTATAATATTCTAGTATGTAATTATCGTCATCTATGGGTACTAATCACCAGAGGAGTCAAAAGTGCGTTCCTGATCTTTGGCATACATTTGACAAATAATGTAGGTATAAGAAAAAGTTACGCCATCTTGATTTCAGAAGATTTATTCAAATAAATGTGGACTGAAAAATCTGCGGAAAGCAAATGTCGAAATGTCAAGATGACAAAATATGAAACCTCGACTGCCCCAAAAAAACCCCAAAAGTGGGGCAGTTTAAGTGTGGACACTTTTTGCCTCAACACGTCTCGTCTATGCTTTATGATAATGAGAGTAATGTAATAAGAAATATGAAATATTTAAATTACATTACGTACCTGTAAAATTTATATTTGTTTGTAAGCCTTATTGATTTATTGTTGCTAATATTTTAGTAATTCCAGTGTTAATGCGAGCTAAACTTATATTAAGTACGCCGGACAATTTTATTAACATTTCTTTAGTCAAGATATGTATTTAAAAAAAATGTATGCGTTGTACGCCCTTACAAAGTTATATCATACGACTAGCGACTGTTCCATCGGAATGGTAAAATCAAAGAAATAGGAGTTTCATAGAACTAAAACAAAAATCGAAGCCGTAGGCAGCTATTTGTCTCACAAAACATCAAAGGCAAAACCAATAAGAGTGAAAGAGAAAGCCATCTGTATGTCTATACGTTTTTTTCCAAGGTTGCTCCACTTTGGAGTCCAAATTGGAGTCCAATTTTAGACGTTGGAATTACGACTTTATTGCCTTAACAATAAGTGACATTTTGAATTAGTAGCAGTAGATGTGGCCTGAAATTAGCCACTGACAGCTAATGTCATTTGTTTACGTGTGCATTATGATACAAGAAGAAGAAGAAGCAAATCATGAATTTATAATGTTATTTGGTAAAAATCTTAGTTTATAATAAAAAGTCTTATTAGAAAACAAAGCTGTGCTCAAGTTAATATGGCCCGTTTGGTGGAGGGCTATAAATCACACTCTGCGCGGAAAGAAAATCGTGAAGAAGTGTTAACTTTTCACCAGTATGTTGCGAATTGTTTCAGGTTATATAAATACAAGCAATTACACTGAAGTTATTATATTCTTGTAGATAAATGTGTTTATTGTCCATTATATGCGGATTTCAACAATATATAATAGAAATTTTGTATAAATTTCAGAGGTTGTGTATTTACATAGTGATGTTTTGGATATCGATAAACCTTCGAAGGAGAAAATATGTTAATCTAAAAGAAAAATGTTTTGCTTACTTTATATTTACCAAACACCATACAATTATACAAATTAGTAAGATCTAAAATATAAACTAAGTGATAATATATAATATAAATTAGTGTGGTGTATTTTTTATTAATTATAGTTATTAATTAATAATTCCTGTATATTATAATGGAGTTACGGTTGTACATCATCACAAAAACATGTCACAAATTTTCAAATTTAACTTTCCTTTTTGGTTTTGCAGGGAATTAGATGGCCTTTTGCAAGGATACTTCTTTGTACTTTTTTAATTGACCAGAAAACGGGCAGACTGATCGCCAGATGGAGAGCGATTATCGCCACCTATACATACTCGCAATAGGAGGAGTCACAAGTACGATCCCGGTCTTAAAATCCGCAACTACTCCTTGAGTACCCGGAGGCCGTGGTATTTATCTGGTCCAGGTGGACCGTTCGTGCCAAAGTATAGCTCTCCCACGTAAACGGACTGCTGTGCTCTGTTTTCTTCACACATTTAGCTCCATGCTGATAATCTGAGAGATTTTTGGTGTTGTCGTAACGTGTAAGCTAATAAATGATGTCCAATTGTTAATAAATAATAAATATATCTATTAAAATTTCCAGTTTTCCATAAAGACATAAAAAGTCTATACGTCTACTGTTTATATATTTACCAGCTGTATCCAAGGGAAAAGTATCCTATGTTTTAATCCAGAGCTTAAACTACTGCCATACCAAATTTAATTAAAATCTGGTCAATAGTTTTTGCGTGAAAGGGTAACAAACATCCATCCATACATCCAGCCATCGTCACGAACTTTCATGTTTATAATATAATAGTAGGATATAGAACTGACAAGTCGATTGGACGATAGCCTGCATAGTGTGTGGGTGTATAGTTCAAGAGACTAGCTTCCCCAACATACTTCTGTTTGTTGTAGACAATACTGCATAAATTCGTTTTTGATTGACTGATAATAATTTATAAATCACAAAGGTGCATAGATCATTACGCATAAATCTTCCACTTTAATCATTCTATCTATTGGTTGCAAACTGCATTTAAATTCATTTAATAGTTTAAAAGATCTAAGCAAACATAAAGCGGAATAAAAGACTTCATTTTATGATATGAAAAGATTAACATTTTCATCATCATTTTGATTTTTATCGACACAAAATGCCGACTAGGGACTTCACTGGCGGACGGGAATATATTTACATATGAAGTTGCTGATAAATACGAGCAATGCAACTTGTAACCAACTTCAGACAGCTGATCTGTCTGAAGTTGGTTACATATGTTCAAAACCTGTAACCGTCTACAAAAATTGAAAATAACGAACAACTAGATATCTCTTTCTTTCTCATTGGCATGTGTCATATAGGGGGATAAGGTACGATATATAATTTTTCCTCTTGCTAATAGCCTTTACTCTTTATACTCTATGGGTAAAATCGTAAAATCAAAGGAACATCGAAGTTCCGTTGATTTTACATAGATGGCGTAATTTTTTCTTGTATGAAAATTTTTTCGGCTAAATGTACGTGATAGCCTATCTTGAGTTGAAATCTTTGGTTATTTGGTAAAAATCTCAGTTTATCTTAAAAAGTCTTATTAGAAAACAAAGCTGTGCTCAAGTTAATATGGCCTGTTTGGTGGAAGGCTGTAAATCACACTCTGCGAGGAAAGAAAATCGTGAAGAAGAGTTCACCAGTATGTTGAGAATTGTTTCAGGTTATATAAATACAAGCAATTACACTGAAGTTATTATATTCTTGTAGATAAATGTGTTTATTGTCCATTTTATGCGGATTTCAACAATATATAATAGAAATTTTGTATAAATTTCAGAGGTTGTGTATTTACATAGTGATGTTTTGGATATCGATAAACCTTCGAAAGAGAAAATATGTTAATCAGCTGAAAGAAAAATGTTTTGCCTACTTTATATTTACCAAACACCATACAATTATACAAATTAGTAAGATCTAAAATATAAACTAAGTGATAATATATAATATAAAATAGTGTGGTGTATTTTTTATTAATTATAATTATTAATTAATAATTCCTGTATATTATAATGGAGTTACGGTTGTACATCATCACAAAAACATGTCACAAATTTTCAAATTTAACTTTGCTTTTTGGTTTTGCAGGGAATTAGGTGGCCTTTTGCAAGGATACTTCTATGTACTTTTTTAATTGACCAGAAAACGGGCAGACTGATCGCCAGATGGAGAGCGATTATCGCCACCTATACATACTCGCCATACCATAATAGGAGGAGTCACAAGTACGATCCCGGTCTTAAAATCCGCAACTACTCCTTGAGTACCCGGAGGCCGTGGTATTTATCTGGTCCAGGTGGACCGTTCGTGCCAAATCATGGCTCTCCCACGTAAACGGACTGCTGTGCTCTGTTTTCTCCACATATTTAGCTCCATGCTGACAATCTGAGAGCTTTTTGGTGTTATCGTAACGTGTAAGCTAATAAATGATGTCCAATTGTTAACAAATAATAAATATATCTATTAAAATTTCCTATTTTTATTTATCATTCCACGTAGGTACCCCAACTCAAGGGAGAAATGCATAAAGACATAAAAAGTCTATACGTCTACTGTTTATATATTTACCAGCTGTATCCAAGGGAAAAGTATCCTATGTTTTAATCCAGAGCTTAAACTACTGCCATACCAAATTTCATTGAAATCTGGTCAATAGTTTTTGCGTGAAGGAGTAACAAACATCCATCCATACATCCAGCCATCCTCACGAACTTTCATGTTTATAATAGTAGTAGGATATAGAACTGACAAGTCGATCGGACGATAGCCTGCATAGTGTGTGGGTGTATAGTTCAAGAGACTAGCTTCCCCAACATACTTCTGTTTGTTGTAGACAATACTGCATAAATTCGTTTTTGATCGACTGATAATAATTTATAAATCACAAAGGTGCATAGATCATTACGCATAAATCTTCCACTTTAATCATTCTATCTATTGTCTGCAAACTGCATTTAAATTCATTTAATAGTTTAAAAGATCTAAGCAACCATAAAGCGGAATAAAAGACTTCATTTATTCCGCTTTATGGTTGCTTACGCAAAAGGCTATTAGCATGAGGAAAAATAATATATCGTACCTTATCCCCCTATATGACACATGCCAATGAGAAAGAAAGAGATATCTAGTTGTTCGTTATTTACAATTTTTGTAGACGGTTACAGGTTTTGAACCAAAGAAATAGGAGTTTCATAGAACTAAAACAAAAATCGAAGCCGTAGGCAGCTATTTGTCTCACAAAACATCAAAGGCAAAATCAATAAGAGTGAAAGAGAAAGCCATCTCTATGTCTATACGTCTTTTTTCGAAGGTTGCTCCAATTTGGAGTCCAAATTGGAGTCCAATTTTAGACGTTGGAATTACGACTTTAATGCTGTAATAATAAGTGACATTTTGAATTAGTAGCAGTAGATGTGGTCTGAAGTTAGCCACTGACAGCGAATGTCATTTGTTTACGTGTGCATTATGATACAAGAAGAAGAAGAAGCAAATCATGAATTTAGTGTGTTATTTGCATAGACGTATATTATAGACGAGGCATGTTGAGGCAAAAAGTGTCTCCAAAAAAATGGCCCCAATTTTTAAATTTTGGGGCCATTTTGACAGTTGAGGTTTGGCACTTGTGATCTTACCATTTCTACATTTGCTATATAATGCAGTTTATCCAGTCCGCATATAATTCATAAAATGCCGAGTAGTTGCGTAATTAAAGGCTGTAAAAACTATGACAAACGTGTAAAAAAGATAGACAGGATATCTTATCACAGGTAATTATCACAATATTGTTTGTTACAATTAAAATACTTATGGAATTTTAAATAAATATTCAAAAAATGGCGGCCAACTATGAAATATAACACTGGTTATTGTATGCGCAACAGTGAAAAGGTAACTTTGTAGGGACGTCATTTTTATTATTGTAAATTACAGAAATAAGAGATTCAGTTTTTTTTTATTTCAGTACCTAACCAAACCTAACCTTACCCGTCAGTATTCACATTTTTGATTAATTTAAATAAAATGAAACTAAGGCTTACTATTTATTTGATTTTTACATATTATATTTAAAAATATTATTTACTATCTGGCCTGACAGACGTTGTTCTGTGAATTATGAAATTGAATAAAAAATAACTACACTTGAAGGTTGTAAGCATGAAGCATAGATACCAGGAGTCCGAACGGTATAGGCTTTTTAATAATAATTATGTACACAATAATAGGACCAGATCTTAGTTCTCTTTTCTGCCGCTAGGCGTGCGAGACCGACGAGTACCGAGTGTTGCCAATACTATTATACCGAGTGTTGCCAATACTATTATTTATTACAATTATTTTTAAATTACTGTTAAGCAATT
This sequence comes from Glaucopsyche alexis, assembly GCA_905404095.1. Taxonomy (NCBI): domain Eukaryota; kingdom Metazoa; phylum Arthropoda; class Insecta; order Lepidoptera; family Lycaenidae; genus Glaucopsyche; species Glaucopsyche alexis. The sequence continues at coordinate 4,750,861 of FR990060.1, forward strand.
ACCGTGTTCTACGGTATCTATTTTTCGAGAACAGTTTCTAAGAATTTCCTAAAACTTTTATATAATAAGATTTCAATCTTTCCAGAGCTGTCAATAGCAACTTTAAACTTCCCGCGTAATTTCAAACGAGTGCACGTCGGACCGTCGCGCGCTCTACCGGCAAAAATCTGTCCCCGTAATTGAGACCATTATTTTAACATTACGTTCGGACTCCTTGTTATCTATACTTCGTGGTTGTAAGCGTAGGTTGCTACACCCATAAGTCATACCCTACACCTACAACCTACATCTAGACCTACTACATACCTATAGTTGGTAGGTGATAGGTTGGTAGGTAAACAGTAGTTACCCCACTAAAAACCTACAAGCTACATCTACTAGATTTAGATCACCTACAACCTGCACCTACTGTCTATTCTACTCCTAAACAACCACCTACAATGTTCAGGGGCCAGCCGATTTAACATTATGCACTTTTGGAGAAAAAAAAGTAATATTTCTGAAATATTACTATGTTACTGGAAGCAACTTTATACCGAGTGATTTTTTAATCCGTTTCAAGAGAAACAGTGTATAATAGTTACACAAAATAGAGTACTTTGGCATACTTAGTTTATTATTTTTTTCTTTTGTCTAATTTAGTGAACATTTGTTGTAAACATCGCAGAAATTTATAGTATTTAAATTACAGATTTCCCAATAATCCAGAGCGCAAAGAGATTTGGACTCGCCTTATTCGAGAACAACGAAATGAGCCTAACAAAAAAGTTACTCATAGATCTAAACTCCCCTCCCGCTCGCGCCTTGGTGACACCCATTTCGCAACGGGCCGTGCAGCAGAAATCGTAATATTTTAATTTCGCCATAACTTCAAAACCAAACATCCAATTTGAATAATTCAAAGACCTAATATTATCTACATAAACTGTACTTAGTGATGAAATAATTTATTTTGATAAGGATTAATAGCATGAGTAAAATAAATGCGTTTAAATATAGTCCAAAAAAAATTCAAGATTTCTAAATAAAAAAATGGTTGTTATGCCTCACTTGACATAGATAGGTATAGTGTGTCACGGACTTTTTTTGTAGATATTTATAAGATCTACAATTAATTAGTACATTTTATGGTTCTATCTTTTATAGTATAGGCAGCGTACGCAAAATAAGTAACTTTTCTGGTTGATTTTTACACCTTGTGTCCGAAAAACCCAAATATCTTACGGAACCCTATTTTTTCCAAAATAAAATTTAGCGTATGTTCCTCGTGGATAATGTAGCTTTCGAAAGGTGAAAAAAATTTTGTAATCGGTCCAGTACTTTTTGAGCCTATTCATTACAAACAAACAAACATACAAACAAAGTTTTCTTCTTTATAATATTAGTGTAGATGTAGATTATTACTTTCAAACTGAATTAGATTATGTATAAGTTTTTATAAATTATAATTCAATATTCTTTTTATGGTGCTTAATATAATTAGTTTTGTTTTTAATGAGTCTTGTTTTATTTATCTAGGTAATAAAGGAATATTAAGTGCTGTTGTGCTAGGATTTGTATGTAATTTTTGCTGCAGCGCTGGCTGTGAAACGTCACAGCTCCTACTGCTCCGCCCCTTCTGTGGCGCCGCTGGAGCTACGGCACATGTGTAAAAACAAATTTGTTGTCTGGTCTAGGTCCATACGCCGTATAGAAGAAAAAAATTGTTTTTTTTGTAAAATCCTTTAAAATATCTTGCTTAGGTTAAAATATCTAGTATCCATACACCATAATAGCCATTGCACTAATCTATTACACCGATATAATATCTGTATAATATTCTAGTATGTAATTATCGTCATCTATGGGTACTAATCACCAGAGGAGTCAAAAGTGCGTTCCTGATCTTTGGCATACATTTGACAAATAATGTAGGTATAAGAAAAAGTTACGCCATCTTGATTTCAGAAGATTTATTCAAATAAATGTGGACTGAAAAATCTGCGGAAAGCAAATGTCGAAATGTCAAGATGACAAAATATGAAACCTCGACTGCCCCAAAAAAACCCCAAAAGTGGGGCAGTTTAAGTGTGGACACTTTTTGCCTCAACACGTCTCGTCTATGCTTTATGATAATGAGAGTAATGTAATAAGAAATATGAAATATTTAAATTACATTACGTACCTGTAAAATTTATATTTGTTTGTAAGCCTTATTGATTTATTGTTGCTAATATTTTAGTAATTCCAGTGTTAATGCGAGCTAAACTTATATTAAGTACGCCGGACAATTTTATTAACATTTCTTTAGTCAAGATATGTATTTAAAAAAAATGTATGCGTTGTACGCCCTTACAAAGTTATATCATACGACTAGCGACTGTTCCATCGGAATGGTAAAATCAAAGAAATAGGAGTTTCATAGAACTAAAACAAAAATCGAAGCCGTAGGCAGCTATTTGTCTCACAAAACATCAAAGGCAAAACCAATAAGAGTGAAAGAGAAAGCCATCTGTATGTCTATACGTTTTTTTCCAAGGTTGCTCCACTTTGGAGTCCAAATTGGAGTCCAATTTTAGACGTTGGAATTACGACTTTATTGCCTTAACAATAAGTGACATTTTGAATTAGTAGCAGTAGATGTGGCCTGAAATTAGCCACTGACAGCTAATGTCATTTGTTTACGTGTGCATTATGATACAAGAAGAAGAAGAAGCAAATCATGAATTTATAATGTTATTTGGTAAAAATCTTAGTTTATAATAAAAAGTCTTATTAGAAAACAAAGCTGTGCTCAAGTTAATATGGCCCGTTTGGTGGAGGGCTATAAATCACACTCTGCGCGGAAAGAAAATCGTGAAGAAGTGTTAACTTTTCACCAGTATGTTGCGAATTGTTTCAGGTTATATAAATACAAGCAATTACACTGAAGTTATTATATTCTTGTAGATAAATGTGTTTATTGTCCATTATATGCGGATTTCAACAATATATAATAGAAATTTTGTATAAATTTCAGAGGTTGTGTATTTACATAGTGATGTTTTGGATATCGATAAACCTTCGAAGGAGAAAATATGTTAATCTAAAAGAAAAATGTTTTGCTTACTTTATATTTACCAAACACCATACAATTATACAAATTAGTAAGATCTAAAATATAAACTAAGTGATAATATATAATATAAATTAGTGTGGTGTATTTTTTATTAATTATAGTTATTAATTAATAATTCCTGTATATTATAATGGAGTTACGGTTGTACATCATCACAAAAACATGTCACAAATTTTCAAATTTAACTTTCCTTTTTGGTTTTGCAGGGAATTAGATGGCCTTTTGCAAGGATACTTCTTTGTACTTTTTTAATTGACCAGAAAACGGGCAGACTGATCGCCAGATGGAGAGCGATTATCGCCACCTATACATACTCGCAATAGGAGAAGTCACAAGTACGATCCCGGTCTTAAAATCCGCAACTACTCCTTGAGTACCCGGAGGCCGTGGTATTTATCTGGTCCAGGTGGACCGTTCGTGCCAAAGTATAGCTCTCCCACGTAAACGGACTGCTGTGCTCTGTTTTCTTCACACATTTAGCTCCATGCTGATAATCTGAGAGATTTTTGGTGTTGTCGTAACGTGTAAGCTAATAAATGATGTCCAATTGTTAATAAATAATAAATATATCTATTAAAATTTCCAGTTTTCCATAAAGACATAAAAAGTCTATACGTCTACTGTTTATATATTTACCAGCTGTATCCAAGGGAAAAGTATCCTATGTTTTAATCCAGAGCTTAAACTACTGCCATACCAAATTTAATTAAAATCTGGTCAATAGTTTTTGCGTGAAAGGGTAACAAACATCCATCCATACATCCAGCCATCGTCACGAACTTTCATGTTTATAATATAATAGTAGGATATAGAACTGACAAGTCGATTGGACGATAGCCTGCATAGTGTGTGGGTGTATAGTTCAAGAGACTAGCTTCCCCAACATACTTCTGTTTGTTGTAGACAATACTGCATAAATTCGTTTTTGATTGACTGATAATAATTTATAAATCACAAAGGTGCATAGATCATTACGCATAAATCTTCCACTTTAATCATTCTATCTATTGGTTGCAAACTGCATTTAAATTCATTTAATAGTTTAAAAGATCTAAGCAAACATAAAGCGGAATAAAAGACTTCATTTTATGATATGAAAAGATTAACATTTTCATCATCATTTTGATTTTTATCGACACAAAATGCCGACTAGGGACTTCACTGGCGGACGGGAATATATTTACATATGAAGTTGCTGATAAATACGAGCAATGCAACTTGTAACCAACTTCAGACAGCTGATCTGTCTGAAGTTGGTTACATATGTTCAAAACCTGTAACCGTCTACAAAAATTGAAAATAACGAACAACTAGATATCTCTTTCTTTCTCATTGGCATGTGTCATATAGGGGGATAGGTACGATATATAATTTTTCCTCTTGCTAATAGCCTTTACTCTTTATACTCTATGGGTAAAATCGTAAAATCAAAGGAACATCGAAGTTCCGTTGATTTTACATAGATGGCGTAATTTTTTCTTGTATGAAAATTTTTTCGGCTAAATGTACGTGATAGCCTATCTTGAGTTGAAATCTTTGGTTATTTGGTAAAAATCTCAGTTTATCTTAAAAAGTCTTATTAGAAAACAAAGCTGTGCTCAAGTTAATATGGCCTGTTTGGTGGAAGGCTGTAAATCACACTCTGCGAGGAAAGAAAATCGTGAAGAAGAGTTCACCAGTATGTTGAGAATTGTTTCAGGTTATATAAATACAAGCAATTACACTGAAGTTATTATATTCTTGTAGATAAATGTGTTTATTGTCCATTTTATGCGGATTTCAACAATATATAATAGAAATTTTGTATAAATTTCAGAGGTTGTGTATTTACATAGTGATGTTTTGGATATCGATAAACCTTCGAAAGAGAATCTGAAAGAAAAATGTTTTGCCTACTTTATATTTACCAAACACCATACAATTATACAAATTAGTAAGATCTAAAATTTATTATTATTATTATTATTATAATGGAGTTACGGTTGTACATCATCACAAAAACGTGTCACAAATTTTCAAATTTAACTTTGCTTTTTGGTTTTGCAGGGAATTAGGTGGCCTTTTGCAAGGATACTTCTATGTACTTTTTTAATTGACCAGAAAACGGGCAGACTGATCGCCAGATGGAGAGCGATTATCGCCACCTATACATACTCGCAATAGGAAGAGTCGCAAGTACGATCCCGGTCTTAAAATCCGCAACTACTCCTTGAGTACCCGGAGGCCGTGGTATTTATCTGGTCCAGTTGGACCGTTCGTGCCAAAGTATGGCTCTCCCACGTAAACGGACTGCTGTGCTCTGTTTTCTTCACATATTTAGCTCCATGCTGACAATCTGAGAGCTTTTTGGTGTTATCGTAACGTGTAAGCTAATAAATGATGTCCAATTGTTAATAAATAATAAATATATCTATTAAAATTTCTAGTTTTCCATAAAGACATAAAAAGTCTATACGTCTACTGTTTATATATTTACCAGCTGTATCCAAGGGAAAAGTATCCTATGTTTTAATCCAGAGCTTAAACTACTGCCATACCAAATTTAATTAAAATCTGGTCAATAGTTTTTGCGTGAAAGGGTAACAAACATCCATCCATACATCCAGCCATCGTCACGAACTTTCATGTTTATAATATAATAGTAGGATATAGAACTGACAAGTCGATTGGACGATAGCCTGCATAGTGTGTGGGTGTATAGTTCAAGAGGCTAGCTTCCCCAACATACTTCTGTTTGTTGTAGACAATACTGCATAAATTCGTTTTTGATTGACTGATAATAATTTATAAATCACAAAGGTGCATAGATCATTACGCATAAATCTTCCACTTTAATCATTCTATCTATTGGTTGCAAACTGCATTTAAATTCATTTAATAGTTTAAAAGATCTAAGCAAACATAAAGCGGAATAAAAGACTTCATTTTATGATATGAAAAGATTAACATTTTCATCATCATTTTGATTTTTATCGACACAAAATGCCGACTAGGGACTTCACTGGCGGACGGGAATATATTTACATATGAAGTTGCTGATAAATACGAGCAATGCAACTTGTAACCAACTTCAGACAGCTGATCTGTCTGAAGTTGGTTACATATGTTCAAAACCTGTAACCGTCTACAAAAATTGAAAATAACGAACAACTAGATATCTCTTTCTTTCTCATTGGCATGTGTCATATAGGGGGATAAGGTACGATATATAATTTTTCCTCTTGCTAATAGCCTTTACTCTTTATACTCTATGGGTAAAATCGTAAAATCAAAGGAACATCGAAGTTCCGTTGATTTTACATAGATGGCGTAATTTTTTCTTGTATGAAAATTTTTTCGGCTAAATGTACGTGATAGCCTATCTTGAGTTGAAATCTTTGGTTATTTGGTAAAAATCTCAGTTTATCTTAAAAAGTCTTATTAGAAAACAAAGCTGTGCTCAAGTTAATATGGCCTGTTTGGTGGAAGGCTGTAAATCACACTCTGCGAGGAAAGAAAATCGTGAAGAAGAGTTCACCAGTATGTTGAGAATTGTTTCAGGTTATATAAATACAAGCAATTACACTGAAGTTATTATATTCTTGTAGATAAATGTGTTTATTGTCCATTTTATGCGGATTTCAACAATATATAATAGAAATTTTGTATAAATTTCAGAGGTTGTGTATTTACATAGTGATGTTTTGGATATCGATAAACCTTCGAAAGAGAATCTGAAAGAAAAATGTTTTGCCTACTTTATATTTACCAAACACCATACAATTATACAAATTAGTAAGATCTAAAATTTATTATTATTATTATTATTATTATTATAATGGAGTTACGGTTGTACATCATCACAAAAACGTGTCACAAATTTTCAAATTTAACTTTGCTTTTTGGTTTTGCAGGGAATTAGGTGGCCTTTTGCAAGGATACTTCTATGTACTTTTTTAATTGACCAGAAAACGGGCAGACTGATCGCCAGATGGAGAGCGATTATCGCCACCTATACATACTCGCAATAGGAAGAGTCGCAAGTACGATCCCGGTCTTAAAATCCGCAACTACTCCTTGAGTACCCGGAGGCCGTGGTATTTATCTGGTCCAGTTGGACCGTTCGTGCCAAAGTATGGCTCTCCCACGTAAACGGACTGCTGTGCTCTGTTTTCTTCACATATTTAGCTCCATGCTGACAATCTGAGAGCTTTTTGGTGTTATCGTAACGTGTAAGCTAATAAATGATGTCCAATTGTTAATAAATAATAAATATATCTATTAAAATTTCCAGTTTTCCATAAAGACATAAAAAGTCTATACGTCTACTGTTTATATATTTACCAGCTGTATCCAAGGGAAAAGTATCCTATGTTTTAATCCAGAGCTTAAACTACTGCCATACCAAATTTAATTAAAATCTGGTCAATAGTTTTTGCGTGAAAGGGTAACAAACATCCATCCATACATCCAGCCATCGTCACGAACTTTCATGTTTATAATATAATAGTAGGATATAGAACTGACAAGTCGATTGGACGATAGCCTGCATAGTGTGTGGGTGTATAGTTCAAGAGACTAGCTTCCCCAACATACTTCTGTTTGTTGTAGACAATACTGCATAAATTCGTTTTTGATTGACTGATAATAATTTATAAATCACAAAGGTGCATAGATCATTACGCATAAATCTTCCACTTTAATCATTCTATCTATTTGCTGCAAACTGCATTTAAATTCATTTAATAGTTTAAAAGATCTAAGCAAACATGAAGTGGAATAAAAGACTTCATTTTATGCTATGAAAAGATTAACATTTTCATCATCATTTTGATTTTTATCGACACAAAATGCCGACTAGGGACTTCACTGGCGGACGGGAATATGTTTACATATGAAGTTGCTGATAAATACGAGCAATGCAACTTGTAACCAACTTCAGACAGCTGATCTGTCTGAAGTTGGTTACATATGTTCAAAACATAGAGTATAAAGAGTAAAGGCTATTAGCAAGAGCAAAATTATATATCGTACCTTATCCCCCTATATGACACATGCCAATGAGAAAGAAAGAGATAATATCTAGTTGTTCGTTAGTTTCGTTTTTTGTAGACGGTTACAGGTTTTGAACATATGTAACCAACTTCAGACAGATCAGCTGTCTGAAGTTGGTTACAAGTTGCATTGCTCGTATTTATCAGCAACTTCATATGTAAATATATTCCCGTCCGCCAGTGAAGTCCCTAGTCGGCATTTTGTGTCGATAAAAATCAAAATAATAATGAAAATGTTAATCTTTTCATAGCATAATATGAAGTCTTTTATTCCGCTTTATGGTTTCTTAGATCTTTAAACTATTAAATGAATTTAAATGCAGTTTGCAGCCAATAGATAGAATGATTAAAGTGGAAGATTTATGCGTAATGATCTATGCACCTTTGTGATTTATAAATTATTATCAGTCGATCAAAAACGAATCTATGCAGTATTGTCTACAACAAACAGAAGTATGTTGGGGAAGCTAGTCTCTTGAACTATACACCCACACACTATGCAGGCTATCGTCCGATCGACTTGTCAGTTCTATATCCTACTACTATTATAAACATGAAAGTTCGTGAGGATGGCTGGATGTATGGATGGATGTTTGTTACTCTTTCACGCAAAAACTATTGACCAGATTTCAATGAAATTTGGTATGGCAGTAGTTTAAGCTCTGGATTAAAATTTAAAACATAGGATACTTTTCCCTTGGATACAGCTGGTAAATATAATATAAACAGTAGATGTATAGACTTTTTATGTCTTTATGCATTTCTCCCTTGAGTTGGGGTACCTACGTGGAAAGACAAATGAAAAAAGGAAATTTTAATAGATATATTTATTATTTATTAACAATTGGACATCATTTATTAGCTTACACGTTACGACAACACCAAAAAGCTCTCAGATTGTCAGCATGGAGCTAAATATGTGAAGAAAATAGAGCACAGCAGTCCGTTTACGTGGGAGAGCCATGCTTTGGCACGAACGGTCCACCTGGACCAGATAAATACCACGGCCTCCGGGTACTCAAGGAGTAGTTGCGGATTTTAAGACCGGGATCGTACTTGTGACTCCTCCTATTGCGAGTATGTATAGGTGGCGATAATCGCTCTCCATCTGGCGATCAGTCCGCCCGTTTTCTGGTCAATTAAAAAAGGTAAATAGAAGTATCCTTGCAAAAGGCCACCTAATTCCCTGCAAAACCAAAAAGCAAAGCTAAATTTGAAAATTTGTGACATGTTTTTGTGATTATGTACAACCGTAACTCCATTATAACATACAGGAATTATTAATTAATAATTATAATAATTAAAAAATACACCACACTATTTTATATTATCACTTAGTTTATATTTTGGATCTTACTAATTTGTATAATTGTATGGTGTTTGGTAAACATAAAGTAGGCAAAACATTTTTCTTTCAGATTAACATATTTTCTCTTTCGAAGGTTTATCGATATCCAAAACATCACTATGTAAATACACAACCTCTGAAATTTATACAAAATTTCTATTATATATTGTTGAAATCCGCATATAATGGACAATAAACACATTTATCTACAAGAATATAATAACTTCAGTGTAATTGCTTGTATTTATATAACCTGAAACAATTCTCAACATACTGGTGAAAAGTTAACACTTCTTCACGATTTTCTTTCCTCGCAGAGTGTGATTTACAGCCCTCCACCAAACGGGCCATATTAATTTGAGCACAGCTTTGTTTTCTTATAAGACTTTTTAATATAAACTGAGATTTTTACCAAATAACACACTATGAGGCTGGGACTATACGGCACCGGAATCCGTAGCTCCGGGAAAATTTAGTTCCCGGCACCCCATCGACTACACGTGGCCGGACGGAATGCGAGAAATATATTTACTTTTTTTTTTAAAGATTTAAACGGTCTGTAACCAGTCAACTAAATCGTTCATAATTAATAATTATTGTGATGTAAAATAATTGAAAAAGCAATAAATGGAGCAGTTTTATGTAGGTTTCAATTAATTTATTGTAAATTTTTTCTTAATATGGTCACGGTAACTTCAAGTGCCATATTATTTTATCTTGTAGTAAACAAAAAAACGCAAAACCAAGAAAGCTAGGAGGTACTAGGTGTATTTATTTATTGAAAACCGTTTAAGTTTACCCAAATACCCAACCCAAAATAAGATTCCATGAAGATACATTTTTCGAATATTAACGAATATCAGTCAATTCCATAAGAATTAGGTAGGTAGTATAATTTATAAACTATTGCATTAGGGTTTAAGCTCCAACACTGCGTTGTGACTTGTGGCGTCTCAACTCTAGAATCTCGCAGATAGATTAGATTACTTGGAATTTTTAGAATTCCATAATACACCACAAGGAAGAAACCCTTATAATATGTAGTTCGCTCTGTCATGTGTAACCAACATACTCTTGGTAGGATAAAAAAGAACACAAATCACATAAATCTTTAATAAATTATTTAATTTAGTACAAATAAAAATTGTTTTATTCTAAAATTTATAATATGACAACAAGTACAAATTAGTCTTTGTAAAACTTACTGCAGAAATATGAATATACTTATGTATTAGCTTTTTAAATAAAATGTCTTTATTTAACCACTGTGTGATTTTTTTGTTATAAAATACCTACTGATTTTTATTAACATTTAAAATTATATTTTATTCTAAATATTATAATAATTATGACAAAAAGTACAAACCAGTCTTTGTAAAACTTACTGTAATATATGAGATCTAATCACAAATATTAAAATACTTATATTGTATTAACCAAAGAATAGAAGAAACATAAGATCAGGATCATTTTTTATCGGGTGCAGGTTGGATGAAATCATCTGCTTTATTTTCTAAATCTTTTTTATTAGAGCTTTCGTATGCGTTCAGTTTGTTTGAAGTTTTTTGTTTTGTTGGGAGCAGTATTTGATGTCGAAGATAATGTTACTTTACTGACATTGATAACAAGTGTATTGCTTGCAGGTTATGGTTCAGTATTTTCGTAGTTGCCACTGGTACTAAAACAATTATAGGGAAAGTTAAATAGGTATTGACCATTCGCTAACGTCACAATCTATAAGAAATATAATAGTAAGAAACAATATCTGGAAGGTAACTGTGTGCAAAAAAATTGAGGTAAGAGCTTGGTTTTAGCATTTTATTAATTTAATCTACCTTTAAATATTATAAGCACTTACTTTCTGTGTTCTTATAGGTACAGGCTTTGAGTATCCAACAATAACGGAGACGCCATTGTCAGGCGTTCCCCGCTGCCAAAGGTTAGACCCTCCGGTCGTGAGGGTTGTATAAAACTAGTTGCTGCGCGTTTTTGACGTATTCGGAAAATTACAGCGAGGCGGAACGAACCGGAGCAGAAAATGCCGACTTGCTGTATTTTTTCCTGCAAAAACAGATCGGAAACATCAAATAAACAAAAGGATGGTGTTACTTTCCATGTGTATGTATTATTTTGCCTAAATATTAACAATAATTGCGATATATTAGCAAAAATCCAAAAATTTTACTCGATGAACAAATGTTGCTACTAAATCGTACAACATCCAAATTTAGGGTAATATTTAAAAGTAGTAATTTATAAAAACTTCTATTTCATATTCGTTCTTGTTTTTACTATTTCATAATGAAGAAACATGACTAATTAATTAGTACACTATTTACAATTTTGTTTTTCTTCATGATATTATTTCACGAAACACATTGAAAATTTGCAAATTATTATAAAATAATTATTCAATTGTGTTAACAAACTTTTGTTTATATTAATTATTATTTATTACAATAAAATATGTGCGGATAAATTTATCCTGAAATTATGCATTTTTAATTTATAAACAGGCCACACTTCATAAAAACTGAGGGTTGTGACAACGTAAAAGAAATATCGATATCGACTTTATCAGTATGTTATTCTGACCATTATTTTTTTTAGATTTCCTAAAAATAGGATGATTAGGAATGCCTGGGTCCAAGCTTGCGCTTATCATTTTTCTTGGTTTCCCAAACGTACGAGTACAATTTGCTCGGTGCATTTTGAAGTTTCATGTTTTATTGTTCAGACGAACAACAGTAGGAGATTAAAACAGCGCGCCTTGCCAACTTTGAAATTATTAAAGGTGCATTTTATAATTAACTAGTTTTTGCCCGTGAATTTGAACCAATCTTTGAACTACTTATGGTGAACATTGGTAAACATTGAGGTGGAACAGAACTATTATAAATGCAAAAAAAAACGTATTTAGGATGGACCCTATTTATCAAAACGATTCCGCATTTTTACTTAGCTCTACCTTTTTTAACCGACAAAAAACCGAAGGAGGTTCTCAAGTCAACACATACTTACGATTATAGTACGATTTTGGTATTTTTTTTTTATTTAATACTATAATATATTTTAAATATAATATATAGATGCTTCACGTCATGTCAATCTGGTCTCGTGGTAAGTTATCGAAGAACTTGTTTTACGTAGGTAGACCCACGGACTCCTTTTTTTACAACAACAAATAAAAAGCGTGAAGCGTGCTAGATAATGGGTTTCAACACGTATGAGGCTAATTCTTGAAGCTATTATCTATTTTACTTTAGTTATTACGGCTGCTCCACCCGCGTAAATATACTATCGGTTATCCCGCGGGAATACTCTACTTTTCCGATATAAAAAGTAGCCTATGTTTTAATCCAGAGCCTAAACTACTACCATACCAAATTTCATCAAAATCCGTTCAGTAGTTTTTGCATGAAAGAGTAACAAGCATCCATCTATACATCCAACCATCTATCCATCCAACCATCTATCCATCCATCCATCCTCACAAATTTTCACATTTTATACTATTACCTACTAGGATAAGATGTGAAAATTTGTGAGGATGGATAGATGGTGAATGTATGGATGTTCTTTAATATTGTAAAACATACTTTTGTTCTATCATCAATAGTTTCCGCAGCGCATGCGACGAAAGTTGTTTAATGGCATTTTTGACACCTTGGGTTACGTTACTAAAGTTTTAGTAAGAATCCCTAATCTTTTCTAGCAATAAATATAGCCTATTTTACTCAGGGTGAATGTAGCTTTCTAATGGTGAAATAATTTTTGAAATCGGCACAGTAGTTTTTTAGTTTATTCATTACAAACATACACACAAAAATACAAATCTTTCCTCTTTATAATATTAGTATAGATTATTATATACTACCTAGGTTTATAAACAAATATTTTTTTAAACGACGTACAGTCAGATTAGACCGCAAATTAATATTTATCTATACTTTCTCTCATTAGTTATTCTATGTGCTAGTTAGACTAGTTAGACATACAGAAACTTATAAGAGAAAATATAGGTGAAAAAATCGATTTCGAATTGATTTCGCTCAGAATAATTTTCCCTAAGAGTTTTTAGCATAGTCAATCAACATGGGAACTTACAAGTTTCTATCTCCTATAGTTTAGAAATGCCAGGAGGATGACCAACTTATAAACTATTATGGAGACCGATTACTCGGAAATGGTTGACTTTGTAAAAAGGTAATTTATAAATTCTTATTTCAATTTTAAAATACCTATAAACTATACAAAATTTCATTTATATATATTCATAATTACACATGCTAGAAAGACGGACAGACAGACGGATGGTCAGTGCAAATTTATTAGGGTTTCTTGAGTATTACGGAATGCTACAAATTGGTTGTACGCACCAGCCGCTCCGCAACTATGATATTCGCAACACTGCTAAAAATGCTAAAATTCTTCTTCACGCTGGATGACGCTTCCATTTTTGCATGTTTCAACATTTTAATACTTATTTACTTTATGATACTGAGCGAAATTGTAAATTAAATATTGTAGTTAAGATTTAATAGATATAATTTTTAAAATTTACTTTTGCCACATAATTATTACTAGCCGAACTCATCGATAGTAAAACATCGATAGTGTCAAGCACTAGCGGTGCGGTCCCCCCTCCCGCAGAAAGTGGCGAGACTTTTTCGCATAGAAATTAGCTGTCATGTCGTCTCCGTATAGTTGGATACTCAAAGGGTACAGGTCATAAAAATTGTAGAATATCAGCAAACACATATTTTTTTCGCTTTTTTGCAGCCTGGCCCGTTCCAACGTTTTTCTGTTGATATATTTCTTTATTATAATAGTCTCTGATGACGTTCCACCGCTTTTTGATATCATTTACTGAAAATATAATTATATTATGTACATTATATAATAAGTACATACTGGGTACTATACAAACTGTGTTTTTAAATTTTAAAGTATCTAGGTAGTCTCTTATGTTTATATTTGGTTTTAAGTAGGTTCAATTTTCTCAACTTAATTGTCAATATATTTTGATGTAGGTATCTACTTAGTTTCACTGTAATTACACACACACTACTTCTTGCACTATTTCCACTTTAAAGTGGAAATAGTGCAAGAAGTAGTGTGTGTGTGTAATTACAGTGAAACATGAATTTCCATCAAGAACCTACAGTACAATCAATAACTACTTAGTTGCTAATAAAGTTTTTAGAGTTTGAAGCTCAGGTTAAAAATATCTAGTCTCCACAAGTATTCCTGTCTCTTAAGTTATATGTATTATAACTGAATAGAGAACTAAAGTCTAAAGGATAGTTGCCTGTAATTTAATAAAACCTGTAAATGTGTAATATTAAATTATTGTAGTACTTACGTTTAGATTTTTTTCATTTTCACATAAATTGTTCCAATCTCTTTGCTATTCACAAACTGGTCAAGAGGAATCTTTCAAGTTCCTGTTATGAATTATGAGTATTGCAGCAAAGACTTATTGATTAAACGAACTTACCTATATGTGATGTTCAATCAAAATTATACGAGGGGTTTGTCCGAAGATATTAGTATTCGTTTTTACACTCTGTAGTATCGCTCGTATTCGTTACCACTTAGCACATTTCAAAGACAAAAAAATGTTTTTTCCCCTTCAGCTTCCCGCCATTTTTTCCCGCGTTATATCTCTGGTTTCCCCTTCTGCCTGTAGCCTGAAACTCACTAGAACCTTCATTTAGTTCAAAGCAGAAAAATGATATTTCTTATTTGGGTGCTATCCACTGAGAACCAGGGTGGGTGGGATCTAATATCTTCGGACAAACCCCTCGTATAATTTTGATTGAACATCACATATAGGTAAGTTCGTTTAATCAATAATTATACTTCGGGGGTTTG
Source organism: Glaucopsyche alexis (assembly GCA_905404095.1). Taxonomy (NCBI): domain Eukaryota; kingdom Metazoa; phylum Arthropoda; class Insecta; order Lepidoptera; family Lycaenidae; genus Glaucopsyche; species Glaucopsyche alexis. Next base: position 4,766,216 of record FR990060.1, read on the forward strand.
TCCTCGATATTAGTATTCGTTTTTACACTCTGTAGATGTTTAGAGCATGAACAAGAAATATCATTTTATTACACAACACAAGCTTTATTCATTATTCATATTCACTATCTTAAATCAAACTTAAAGTTCTAAATACATCGAATAATACACATTTATGTACTCTTCATAATTGACATAGCAAAATCATTTGGACTGTCAGCAATAATAGGTCTATTATAAAAACGAGCAAAGGAAGTGGAGTTGCCTGTCCAACCCGCTGTAGTACGAATTACATCTAGATTAACTCCTCGTCTATAAGCTAACGAAGTTGAAGCGTGACGGGTACTGTGACTTGAGAAAACAGACACATCAACTCCACTATCCCTTAACGTATTTTTTATCCATCTACTTAATGTTTGACATGATACAGCATTATATGGTTTTTTAAATGAAATAAAAACATTATCACATTTTCTGTGGGCAGATGTTTTGTTTAAATACGCTAATAGCGTTTTGGCTGGACATATCTCAGTTTTTTCTGCAAAATAAGGTAAATGTAAAATGGGTTGTGTTCGTTTTGGGTGAGAAGTTTTTAATAAATCTGTAATTTTAATAAGAATCTCATTTTCGGTCATTATAATATTACTTAAATAAATCTTTGATAAAGTCTGTACTCTGTGAGCAGTTACTAAAGCTAATAACGTTATACATTTCCTTGTAAGATTTTCTAAAGTTAGTTGATCGTTAGGATGTAACGATCCTAAATAGTTCAAAACTACATTAGCATCCCACGTTACATTATACCTTGGTAGTGATGGTCTAAGTCTGTATACACCTTTACAGAATCTTGAGAAAATTTCATTACGCATAATATCTCCAAAGATTAATGCCAGGGCTGATCTATAGGTATTTATTGTGTTATATTGATTACCTTTATTGAAAACTTCTGTGAGAAAATCTAAAATCATTGAAATTGATGGTTTGAACAATTCAATATTATTGGCATGTGCATATTCACACCATCTTTTAATACAAACGCCGTACTGTTTGTAAGTGTTTTCTGATAATGATGCTATCGTTATATCCACTGCTGATGATGGAACGCCTCTACTAATCATTGCCGCCCGGATAACACTGCGGCAACCAGGGTAGTCGAATTGATGTTTTTGTTGCTGAAATTTGGTATTAAAAAATTGCTCGGATCTAACTCTAAAATGTCTGAAGCTACTAGACTTGTAAAAAGGGGATACCAAGATTGAGATGACCAATTTGGCACAACCATGATACCCGTAGCTTGATCATTAATTATTTTTCTTAAGGCTTTTAGTATACACGCTACTGGGGGAAAGGCGTAAAAATAATAATTTGACCAGTCAATTGTAAACGCATCAATTACAGTTGCGTCCGGATCTAATTGCCAAGATGCATAATTTTTACATTTTTTATTTACTCGGTTTGCGAATAAATCTATATTCGGTAAGCCAAATGTTGATACTATTAGTCTAAAACCTTTATCTAAGATCTCCCACTCTGTATCAGGATGCACCTTGCGCGATTCTCTGTCTGCAACAATATTATCTGCAGATTTTATATATGCTGCTGTAATGTATATTTTTCTTTCTTCGCACCACTGCCAAATGCTTTTGGTGACTTTGTTAAGAGTGGGATATCGTATCCCACCCATACGGTTGACATAGCTAACAGCCGTTGTATTATCTATCCTCAAAAGTATTTGACAGTTAAAACAATTTATAGCAAATATTTTTAATGAGAAAAAAGCAGCTAGTAATTCTAAATAATTAATATGTTGTTGTTTTTCAGACTGTGACCATTGTCCTCCTGCCGATTGACCCTCACAGGCTGCCCCCCATCCCGTTGTTGAGGCGTCAGAATAAATTTCGCGACAAAAATTATTGTCCTTAATTTTTAATACAGAATTACTTATGGAATTTAGCCACCATAGTATATCTTCTTTTGTAAAGCTTGGAATGTCCATGTAATGGTCATAATTGTAATTTTCTAAATTTAAATATATACATCTTTCTAATTCTTTTATATGCATCCATCCATATTCTACACCTGGGCATGCTGAAACTAAGAGGCCTACGAGTTTAGCCCAATCTCTAATTTTACAACGATTAATATTTAAAACTTTAGTTAGTTCCTTTTTAATTTTTATTCTTTTATCCTGTGGTAAACTAAGATTCCAATCTTTTGAATTTATAATAAAACCTAAATACTTGCAAGTATGGGATGGATTTAGACAACTTTTATTTAAATTTAGAATAAAACCCAAGGCTTGTAAAAAATTGCGAGTTGTCTTTACATTTAGAACACAATCTTCGTATGTATTACCTATTAAAATAATATCATCTAAATAACAAGATGATAAATATCCACAAGATCTTAGTATTTTAAACACCGGTTTTAACAATTTAGTAAAGATATAAGGTGCCGTACATAAGCCGAATGGTAAAACTTGAAATTCATAAATACATTTTTTATTATTTTCCTGGATAATGCAAAATCTTAAATACTTCCTAGAACTTGGGTGTATTTTTATTAACATGTAAGCATCCTTTAAGTCTATAGTAGACATAAAATCATTTTTAGATATTAATTTTAAAACCGTACGAACATCCTCCATTTTAAAATGTATAGTGTCTATATTCTTATTTAACTGCTTTAAATTTAATATAAATCTCCTTGTGCCGTCAGGTTTTGGAATAAGGAATGCACCAGATATAAATTCGCCAGGACAATGGTCACATTCTACTATAGCACCTATGTATTTTAATTTATTGATTGCGCAATCAAAATGAATTTGTTCTGATTCAGATCTAATTACTGTATATTGTGGAGCTTGCTGGCAGACGAATTTATTAAATGTTATTTTATAACCGTTAACCCACGACAAGACTGTACGGTCCTTGGTTATCATTGACCACTGTTTAATAAAAAAACTTAAGCGACCAGCATAGCCTACCTCACAGGCCATCTCGTTTACCGCTTTCGTGTCAATCGCTGCCGATGTGACGACGCATTCCAGGAGTTCCCTTGATTCGGAGGTGGTTTCTGGGGCGGGTAATTCCGCGATGTGGTTCTGGCTGACTGAACCGATCGCTGGTGACGTGATGACGTCGGGCCTGAGAATTGTTTGCGCTTCCCAGGCGTCGCTTTCCAGTTTTTTGACGAAGGCCCCGCAAAACTTTTTTGCTGGTCTTTTAAATCGGTTCCTGATTTAGTGACCGCCTTAGCTACCTTAAGAGTTTCACCTAGATTATCGCCAAATAAATATTTTGTAATCTTAGTATTAGCTAGTTGTTCTTGAAGTTCTTTTTTAACAGTTGATAATGCAAAAGTCCTACGCGATATGGAATCATTATAATGTACGTCACATAAAAGACGGGTAGCGTCAACAAGTTTTTGTAAAAATTCCTGGTCTGGCGATTCACTTGAATTTATTTTTGACGTGATTACGTGACTCAAACAAGCAATAACCGTTGCAATGCTTTTTTGCCGCCACTCTATTGCTTTATCGCGTTTTTTAGATATTTCAGAAAATGTTACCTTCATTTCCGCGTTTAATTCTGGTGCCGCTATTAATTGACAGTTTTCGGGTATAAGATATTTCTTTGAAAATTCAACCCGTTCGTCTTTTTTTAAACCAGATGATAAAATATAAGTCAATCTATTTGCTAATTCCGTATTTATTTCCGGTCCGTAATTTGTAATAGTGCTAGGATCTGCACCTAGAACTTCAAGAATTACTGGATCTAAATCCGTGTTATTTTGTTTTTCTACAACAAGAGCTTGTGCGCCAGAAGTTGATGGAATAGCTAAATTATCTTCAGTTATTTGTTCAAAATTTTCAGTTAGGTTTTGATCTAAAACAAAGACAGGAAATCGGATTAAAAATTAATGCGACGAGTAATCCTCCAGACTACCCTGAATGCATTAATTCGTTTTTGCGGCGAATAATCCTTCCGACTATCCTGCCCCCTGATTACCTAACTTCGTTGAACTTCAATTCCAACGATGTCCAAGCTTGTATAAATTCTTGATGTCGGGGTATTACGCAACTCATTGGTCATCAAGAGCGAACTAGAGTGAACTAGAATGAACTAAATGCTAATATGTAATTCAAATTTGTTTGTCATGGTCATCATTTTGACATTACAACTTTTTAAAAACACAATTTAAAAAGTTAAAATGTCAAAAAAGATTGCGCGAGCCTACGTTTATGTCCAATTTTAAAGTCCGCCATTTTGCGTTTCAGAGATCGAATGAAACGCTCTTTCGACCAATCAAATCGTGTGACGTAGGTAAGCCACGAAGTTAGTAATGAAATGAGAACTGTCAAACGAAGAAGGGACCTATTGTGCTCCCGGCTTCATGTTCAACATTTTAACCGACTTCCAAAAAAGGAGGCGGTTATACTATGTAGACTTCATAATCACAGATTAGTAATATGTAGCTAGCTACTTCATAATATTACTACTTACTAGGGTAGGTACACAATAGTCTGCGCTTTAAAGAAAGGTGTAACGTGCACTCTGTGTGCCACTTCGATCGCAATTTATAATGCATCACGCTCTTATTTATTTATTTGTTCTTAAAATAATTATTGTGGTACATATATATTGTTGCCTGTGAGTTTTTTCTTGGTGCCATGAGGAAGAATGCGTGTAAGAACCCACCCGGTTGAACTCAGACAATGTGGGAGAAATTCTCATAAATTACTGCAGTAGAAAGATGCATACCAATGCAGCAGTCCACAGACTGGAGTGCTTTCTAAACCCTTTGCAGTTGGATGTGATGTATTATGGCATACGGATTGGAAAATTACATTGTTGAGGTTATTAACATCTATATCTCTAGGCATAAGTGATAAGGATTCTTAAAAAGAATGCTAGATAATTTTAGGAATACCCTCTTTTTAATATTATATATCTATGTAGGAATACATATTAATTAATGTAACATGAGAAAATGGTATGATTTTTATCTCGATGGTTTACTTCGTTATTAGAAGTGTAATAAAACCAAACAGCAGAACCGATTTTAATCTTGTTTAGATAAACATAGAAAGATTTCTATGCAAAGGAATTTAATAGAAAATGTTAAAAGTTAACATCTATTTACTACTTGACAACCATAGTAACCATAAAAAAGGTAATGCTTACTATGCATAAATTGGTAAAAAAAACTCACTTAAAAACATAATAACTGAAAAGTCAAATTTCTAAATATTTATTGGTGGTATATATGTTTTACTAGTACAAATTCTAAAACCTTTATAGCATATAGGCTACAATAACACTTATAGGTTGCAAATTCAATTTTTTTTTCAGGGTTATACACTACTCCCAATCGAAGCGATTAAATAATTATTAATGCCTGTGATGTCCTCCTGTACCTCATCAACAACTCGCTCATATCCATTAATATTGGTGAATTGAGTGGGGACTGTGTGAGACGCTTGCTCCTACATTACATGCAAAGAACTCAGTAAAATGAAAAGTTTGGCAGTTGGTTGAGAATAAATGGGATGGTGGTGTATTCAGGGGCCTTAAAGGCTCCAGTCATGTTGAGCTTAGATCAACTCAAATGGTAGAAGTTTTTGTGTCATTTAATGTATTTACTGTGTATGTAAAACATAAAGATTTTTTTATAAAGTCAATAAGAAGAAGTTTTAATAAAATAATTATTAATTACAAAATGTAATTTTAGTTTAATTTGTGTCGATATTGAAACCTGCCTAGCAGGTTCGTGGCTGTATTATGTGTATAATGTACAACGCCAGGCCTATTCAATGCAAATCAATGCAAAAAAATTAAAATTTCTCTGCATAAAAAGAATTAATGTAATAAATATTTCTAAGATTTACTTTTTATCTGTAATTCTAGCATACAATTAATATGTGGTTTTGCTTTATTAGGGCAACTAAACTATTTTTATAAAAAACATGTTAATTTGGATGTGAAATGAATGACTTAAAATGGTCTCTACGGAGCGCATACTAAGCCTGCTGGTATTTGGGTAATAAAAAAATGTCACTACAATGCATGTATGTGTATAGTTTAATAATAATAATCTTTATTGACATAATAATTGTTCATTACACAAATTCTATGAAGACTGACAACTAAACTAGGCTATAAAGTCCGTATCTCAAGTGTCAGTGGCTTCTCCCAATATTGGTAACAAGTGTTAAGAGAACTTAATCAAAATTTTACAATGCTATATTTACTTTATATGAATATTATTAAATTTTAGGTATGTATTATATCTAATTATCTTTTCACAAATCACACATAATATATTATTTAAATACATAATATTATTTATTAAAAATGTTTCAGTATATAATTTATAATGAATATATTATGTATGTACAAACACACACAAAATATTATAATACATAAATATACATATATTTATGTATTATAATATTATAACGGAGCCTATAAATTTACAACATTAACCAAACTTAGTTTAATCAAATCATAAATTAATCTCTAATCTTAATATTAATTATTATCACCCACTATCTCATTACTTGGAAGTACATAATAATATAAAGTCCTTTTTACAAGAATAGTTCAGTTGTTAGAGGAGGATATGATAAAATTTGTTGTGCGGTGTTCTATGTTTGCCACCAAGGCCGATGCAATATATACTCCATCCATCACAACATTCTGGCCATCTACTTCCACACTGCATGCACTGAAAGTCGCCTGCAACTTCTCAGCCGCACACCTCTTGGTAGAAATTTATGTTTCACAGTAATAGCACACATGACTTCTTGCACTGTTTCCATTTTAATAAGTATTTTATTCCTTTATTATATAGCTGATGACCTGATGATGACTTTGTCAAAATCGATTGTGTGATTGTGATTCAATTAAAATTAATGTAAAATACTATTAAAGTGGAAACAGTGTAAGAAGTCCAGTATTATTCCTGTATGTCTGGAATGTTAAAATTAATCAAATAAAGGTGAGTATCCCTTCCTAATTTAGTTTAAGCTTCCTAAGGCAAATCATATCTGGGAGTCAACTAACAGCACTTTCAACAAATATATTTACCTACACAACAGTTTATGCGAATCAATGTTCCTGTCTTTGTCTGATAGTCGAAAAAAGGACGAGGACGCGGAAATATTAACTATTGGATTCGCCAATATCCAATAGTTAATATTTTTATTAGTCAGGGAGTAAATACGTATAATTTATGTAGGTTATAAATTAGAATGTAGCTGTATAGGTAGTGTAGTAAGTACAACCTACGTGCAACCTTTCCATACTCTGACCAAAGAAGATATAATGAAAAAAACAAAAAGGAATAAACATAAAAATACTGCAAATGTTTGGGGAAACGTTTTATTTCAACTTTAGTCTCGACAACAACAAATTATAACAATTCAATCATGGAATCTAATAAGTCATAGATCTGAAATTGGGTCCGAACATCAAAAAGAATCAAACCTATTATATCAAAACTTAGGTACTCCTTTTCTATAAAAATCTAAATTGAATACATAAACTTTATTTGAAATGCGAAAACATTAACATAGGTTATGTTATTAATTCTTCTTCTTCTTCTTCCTAAGGATGCTCGATGATCATCGATGTTATACGATAAAACATCGATGTTTTAACATCGATATTGCTTTATTCAAAACATCGTAACATCGATGTCACGGACGGACCCACGGGAACCTTATATGTCCCGCGATAAAAAGTAGCATATGTCTTTCCCCATGTGCTACTTTATATCTGTGCCAAATTTTATGATAATCGGTTTAGTAATTTTTAGTAATTAAAGTATCCCATGGGAACCGTAGGTACATTTCCTGGCGATAAAAAGTAGACAATTACCTTATTTCCTTTCCCGTGGTCCACTTTATATCTGTGCCAAATTTAATGATAATTGGCTTAGTAGTTTTTACGTCAAACTGTAAATAAAGTATCCCACAGGAACCGTACAATTCCCTGCGATAAAAAGTAGCCTATGTCCTTTGTACCTCATTTAAATCGGTTCAGTAGTTTTGGTGAAAGACGGACAAACACACACTTTCCCATTTATAATAATGACGACCTCTGTGGCTCAGTGGTTCAGCGCTTTGGTGCTCAAGCCGGAGGTCGCAGGTTCGAATCCTGCCGACGGAACAAAAAGTTTTTCTGTGTTCCTGGGTCATGGATGTGTATTAAATATGTGTATAATATAATAAAAATCTTAAATATATGTATAGTATAAAAAGTATTAAATATATTTCCGTTGTCTGGTACGTGTAACACAAGTTCTTCGGATACGTCTTAGCACGGGGCCAGATTGACGTGGTGTGAAGCGTCCATAGATATTATTAATAATAGTAGTATAGCTATGTATTGATGACGGACGGCCGTGAAGAGTTGAAGACGTTTGCAAAAAACATCTATGTTGCCTGACATCGATGTTTAGAGCTCGATAAACATCGAACATCGATGATAAGCTATCGATGTCATTATCGATGCCAACATCGATGTTTTTGCAACATCGAGCATTCCTACTCGGGCGGCGGCCTCCCCTGTAATGTAATACTGGTAAAACGGGGTGAATAGAATTTATGGGGTGAATAGAAACATTCTTAGGAAAAAGTTTAAAATCCTCTGATCCAAAAACTACTTGTCATGTTACAAATATTAGTATTTTATTTACATTTGCAATATTTTTTCTTTGTTCTGTCAACATTTTAATAGTTTAAAGTTAGCAATTTACGAAACAAAGTCTCTATAAAGTACAGCGGTTTTTTACATGCGATTTACGCCCTTGCCAACTTCAAAAAATGTAATAATTAAAGGCGTGTCTTAATTATTAAAATTACTTTAACCGAAAGTGAAGTCTATACAGCATATATTGGCATTTTCTGATTTGCTTGTTTTTTATGGTTAAATAAATAAAAATTCAGCACTTATAAATATTTTTTGATAAAGAGGTGAATAGAGACAACTGAGGGGTAAATAGAAACGCCTTGAGAGGTGAATAGAAACAGGTAAGGGGAGAATAAAAACGGGAAAGTGTTTAATAGAAACGCGGAAGGGGTTATTACAACCACTTTCGTTAGGGTTGTTGTTGTTGTAGGGATGTTTGTTGGTATCTTCTAACTTTGTAACCACACCCACTTTTGTATATATTTATGTAAGTAAAATACCTAATATAATAAAATAAAGTAGGTATCCTCTGAAAAACTTTTTCTTCTTTTAAGTTATAAAATATTTTGACAACCCTATCACTTTTCTCTATTAACTCCATATGTCGTATCTATTGACCCCGCATTCCAGGCAAATAGAAACTGAACATTTAATTGGCTTTTTCTCGTAAGGAAATAAAAATTCAGAATTAAAACTATATCAAGGTTGTAAAATATCATAAGACTCCCACGATGAAAGCAGCTTTATTGCCAGAAGCATAGAATTTATATTGTTAAAGTTGGTTTGAAAGTCAGGATCCTTTCTATTAACCCCGTTTTACGGTATTTGGTTATAGGACTATAATGACTGATTGTAATATTTAATTTAATCAATGATCTTCTTATTTCTTTTTTGTAGTGAACTTATTTAAGCGCGGTACGCATATTTTTAGATAAGATAAAATGTCTGGACTCGCGACACTGTTACCGTAACGTACCGAGACGCAGTTTGACGTATGGTGAAAACACTATGGAGAAAAAGTGTCTCCAGTTGAAATTATGCACATAGGCAACTCACTGAGACCTCCTTGTATAAAAAAAGAAGAAGGTAACTATTTCGTTTGATAGTTTGTCACTTCATGGCTTACGTCAAAATGCACTACGTCACACGATTTGATTGGTCGAAAAAGCGTTTCGTTCGTTCTCTCAAGGAAAAAATGGCGGACTATTTAGTTGGACATGACCGTAGCCTTGCGCAATCTTTTTTGACATTTTAACTTTTTAAATTGTGTTTTTAAAAAGTTGTAATGTCAAAATGATGACCATGACCAACCAAGCAAAATTGCGTAGTAGGCCCCCTGAATGCAATAATTTAATAATGTGCGAGTAGTCCTACAGACTACCCTGAGTGCATTAATTTGTTTTGGCGCGAACAATCCTTCCGACTATCTTAAATGCAATAATTTAATAATGCGCGAGTAGTCCTACAGACTACCCTGAATGCAATATTTTAAAGCAGTAATGCAGCGAGTAGTCCTTCTGACTACCCTGAACGCATTTGTTTTAAGGCGGCGAGATAATCCTACAGACTCCCTGAATGCCTTTTATTCATTTCTATGTTATTAAGGAGTAATAACTCACCATTTTGTTCACTTGAACTCGAAAATGTGGATGAAGATCTACTTGAGGACGAAGATGATCGTCTATAACGAGAACGACGTGGTCGTTTTTTAATTTCCTCTTCTATCCATTTTAATTTTTTAACAATATAATCTAACGATTTTTCACTTTTACGTTTTGGCATTTTAAAAATAAAATTCAAATAAATTATTTAAATACTTTTAAATTAATACCAGTGCGTTCGTGGTAAGCACAAAAGCGAATGAAGCAAAGAGAATATAATGAATGAAGGTTCTAGTGAGTTTCAGGCTACAGGCAGAAGGGGAAACCAGAGATATAACGCGGGAAAAAATGGCGGGAAGCTGAAGGGGAAAAAACATTTTTTTGTCTTTGAAATGTGCTAAGTGGTAACGAATACGAGCGATACTACAGAGTGTAAAAACGAATACTAATATCGAGGACAAACCCCCGAAGTATAATTTTAGATATATACTGCAAACTCGTGTTCCACAAGCATTCAAAATTCTGCACAACAATATATTATTCTTTCTGATTCTGAATCGACCATTGTGCACTGCATTATTTTGAGTTTTGTTGACACATCACACAATGGCGCCGGCGCCAGTCGCCACACGTCAAATTCGCCGTAATTCCGTCGCTATATGTAGTCAGCTCCATACAACTGCATACAATGTTGATAAGCTCCACCCCTTTCGCTGAATAAATTCCGCCCGGGTGCCCGGCGAGAACCAGGACGTCCGCCGGTTGCTGCCGGGGAAATTTCCGTCCCGGCCCGACCCGGCGGCAATGTAGTCGACGCAGGAAAAATTCATACGATTGTTTGACAGACGGATTGGTACCGGAATTGATTTTCCTCCTAGCTACGGATTCCGGTGCCGTATAGTCCCAGCCTAAATTCATGATTTGCTTCTTCTTCTTCTTGTATCATAATGCACACGTAAACAAATGACATTAGCTGTCAGTGGCTAACTTCAGGCCACATCTACTGCTACTAATTCAAAATGTCACTTATTGTTAAAGCAATAAAGTCGTAATTCCAACGTTTAAAATTGGACTCCAATTTGGACTCCAAATTGAAGCAACCTTCGAAAAAAACGTATAGACATAGAGATGGCTTTCTCTTTCACTCTTATTGGTTTTGCCTTTGATGTTTTGTGAGACAAATAGCTGCCTACGGCTTCGATTTTTGTTTTAGTTCTATGAAACTCCAATTTCTTTGATTTTCTCTATTAAAAAAAGCTAATGCCAGATGTCCTATGACCTATCAGCTGTCCAATGTCATACGACTCCAAACTCCAATCAAATTTCAATTTGAATTTTGAATGAATAGAATTTTCAAGTTTTTCAGTGGCAGACTGCGAATTGAGAAAGTTTAAAGTGTGGTGACATTTTATTTTCAGAATTCAAAATAGTAGTAAGGTAAGTACAACTATTACAGTGTATTGCAATTAAGTTTTCTTTAATTTAAAATTAAGTTACGATTTTGCTACAAAGAGTCTTTAATATCAATTTAATTATATAATTGCATTATTTTTGACCCTAGGATTAGGAGGTTGATATAAACTTAAATAATTCCATAAACCAATCTTGGTGGAGAAAATATATTGCGATGCAATGTCCGTCTTCTTCACCTCTTGCACACATTTTATTAGCTTTGATATAAAAAAATAATTATAAATATAAAAAATAATTGAAAAAATCTCGCATAAACTCGAGAAAGGCAGGACTGATTTGGCTAATTTTGATCTTGAAATAAATTGGAAGTTCAGGGAAGGCTAAAATTGTGAGAAAATTGGAAAATTTGCAAGAAAATTACTAAAAATATCCTTTATCAAAAACATTTACTTTATTCAATTTGTCTAACAAAGTTGACTGTAAAATAGTATTTATAGTAATCAGTTTATTAGTTTGGATTATTTCATAACAATTGGGTGGCCCTAGTCACTAGTGGGTTGTAGGTGTTGTTTTGACGTTGAAATTATAGGTGTGTGTGGGTAAGTTGGCAGGTGTAGTTTGTAGGTGTAGATGTTGGTGTAGGTATTTCTTTATTCTGCTCCATAGTTAAGACAGAACAATGTGTGTCGGGCGTTCGGGACAGCTAGTATCTTATAGTTCTCTATACTGAACAATTCAGCATACATTGTAATGTTTAATTCAATTTGATATCATAAATAATTTATAAACAATATATAAACTTTGAATTTAACTTAGTACTTCCTTTTCTTTTGTCTATGATAAGTAAAAAATACACTTGACTGTTTCGCTTCTTTCACTGTGCTATAATTATATTTTCAAATATAAACTTGCAAAGGGAATCAAAAGTAACAGAAAACACATGCCAGTGTCACTGACAAATTAATTTCAAGATAATTAATTCTGATCACAATGTTTTTCATGTGTTAACGACGAATGTTTAGAAGGTAGGCAATTACTTATAATATCGTGTAAATAGTTAATCTTAAAAACTTAAAAATTTGTTATAACTTAGAGCTTGAAATGTAACGTAAAAATAGTAAAAAACTCGTTGCGTAATACGTAACAATAGTTCATGTAAAGTCTTATTAGATGCCATTGTTTCACAAAAGCCATTGTTTTAACATTCTTATTAGACTCATACTTATGATTATATAACTTTGTCCATTGTTCTCTAATTGTTGTAATAGTAATTAGTGAAATATTGTTAAATTTGATAAAATATGACCTAGTTTTATGTAAGGGTATTAGCTGAGCGGGGGTTGAGTGAGTTATTTAGAAAGAAAATCCATAGTTGCGAATTTTTGCTACTAGGGAGCGCCTCGATCTCGAGAGAGACTTGCTATTAGACAGGGACGGAGCGAATGACCGTTAAGTCAGGGGAGGACGAGGCAATATAAATATTAGGAAAACCTATTTTCCTCGCTCACTCAATCCCTGACAGTTTTCCAAGTTTTCTTTATGTAAAATTATATTGTAAATATGTATTAGAATATTAAGAAAAATATGTTTTATGTAAATAATGTTGTCTTGATGTTAAATAAATGATATTTCGAGCTAAGGGGGTGAGGAACGGAATGTTCTAGAAGGTTGATTGTCAGACTGGTATAAAGATAGGGCCAATCGCCATACAAATCGTACTTTGCTCCGACAAGTCGACAAGTCAACAAGAAATCCCTGCCTCACCACAGCTCGAAGTAATTGGTAATTCATCATTATTTTCCTTTCTATATTCCTTTCTCCTTTCACTTTTATTTCCTACCTGTTATTTCCGTGTATTTTCCTGTGTCTTTTCCAGCTTTCCCTTCTACTATCCCCTCATTCCTACGCTCCAGATTTCGATCCCTTCCTTTGCCCTAGGTAATCTAGGCTTGTCCCCCTCATTTTATGGTCCTTCACGAACCGGATAAGAAGAACTGACGATCCGGATAGAAAATTGGTAAGTATAAATCCAGCGCGGGCAATCAAGATGTCGAAGTCTGGTACATCGAGCATCGTCGACGCGGCAGAGCGGGCGTACCACCAACAAGGAGTGCTGACGCGGAGCGGCGCACAAGCGACGCGTCTCGCGCCACCACCACCACCGGCAGAAGAGGCTGCTGAAGGACCCACCACGGCATCCACCATGATAACGACAGATCAGACGACCACAGCGACGTCCACCAGCGGGGAAACGGCGAGACACGAGGAGGACACGATTATAGAGAAGCGTGCGCCTCGTGCAAGGAAATACAAGAGGATAGCGGAGGCCGAAGAAAAGCTGGCGGAACTGAAACTGGAGGAAGTCCGGGCGGCCCTCGTCCTGGCCCGTGCAAGGGTGGCCAAGGAGCGGGCGCTGGCTGCTGACGAAGATGGGGACAGTCAGTCTGGTGAAGAGGAAGACCAGGCTGGCCTTGTGGAAGAATGGCTGGAAGGGCAGAAAACAAGCCCGCCGGCCGACGTACGACATAACAAGGAAAAGCTTCAGGAAAATGAAGAGAAGCTGAAGGACAACGAAGGAAAACCCAAGGAAAAAGAGGAAAACCTTCCGGAAAAATGGCCGCAAGGGCAGAATATAGGTCCGCCGGCCGACGTACGACATAACAAGGAAAAGCTTCAAAAAAATAAGCGGAAGCTCGAAGAAAATGGGAAAATGCCGACAGGAGACATCGCCTCGCTGGCAGCGGCCCTCACACAGGCTGTGCGCATGTCCAGGGATGCTCCGAGGTTTTTACAAGAGTTGCCCCTGTTCGCCGGACATTCTACAGGTTGGCTCGGCTTCAGGACGGCGTACGAAGAAACGGAAAGCATGTTTTCAAGCACAGAAAACATTACGAGGCTTAGAAGAAGCCTTAAAGGTGCGGCCTTAGAAGCGGTCAATAGCCTATTAATTAGCCAGCCGGAGCCGCGAACTATTCTTCAAGCATTGGAACGAAGATTTGGCCGCCCGGACACACTGGCAATGAACGAGATACAAAAAATTAAGGCGCTACACAGACTTATCGACAGTCCGCGCGAATTGTGCGTGTTCGCAAACAAGATTGCGAATGTTGTAGCCACAATCGAAGCATTGAAAAAGGTGCATTACTTGTTCAACCCGGAATTGGTTAAGAACATTGTAGAGAAGCTGCCACCTATATTGAGAAATAAGTGGTATGATTTTGCAGCGAAAAATCAAGATGATACGTCAGACCTGAAAAAGATGACGTCATTCCTCAATGAAGAGGCGGATAAATGCGGCGCCTACGCGCTACCCGAGGAAATAAACGAGGAAAAGCCCCGCCAGAAAAGATTCGAACGTACATACTCAACCGCGATTGTAAATAAAAAATCTTGTCCAGTTTGTCAAAAGGAACACTACCTCGCCGATTGCAGACGCTTCGCCAACACATCCGTAAAGGAGCGCTGGGAGGTGGCAAAGAAGAACCGCATCTGCTACCAGTGTCTGCGGAGCACACACCGCCGCGGCAGCTGCAACGCGAAGAGGTGCGGCCAAGAAGGATGCAGCATGGCACATCACCGCCTGCTACACCACCCCAGGCCGCAAGCAGCACCGACAGCACCAGCAGCGTCACCACCAGCCAGTCCAACAGAGGAAGTGGCGTCAACGGTCGAGGTGGTGAGTATAGTCAGCCACATCAAGGACAAGCAAGCCTTCCTGAAGGTCGCTCCAGACACCGTCACAGGTGAAAACAGTACCAGGGTGGATACCTACGCCCTCCTGGATGACGGCAGCACGGCGGCTTGCTGACCTGCTGGACCTCGACGGCCCACGCGACAACATGTGGGTGAAAGCCGTCAGCGAGACTGTCAAGCATGGGGACAGCAAAAAGGTAGACGTCAGGATCAAAGGACGAGACAGCGGCAACGAGTACGTCATGAAATGGGCGCGAACGATCAACAAGCTGACGTTCGCCAGTCAAACGGTCGAAAAGAAGGACCTCAAGGACTGCCTACACCTGAGGGACATAGAAGACCAGCTGCTGTACCAAGATGCCCGCCCCAGGATACTCATCAGGCAGGACTATATTATGCGGTTCAGGAGGTACCCAGTAGCCGTAACAGCGGACATAGAGGAAATGTTCATGAGGATTAAAATACGCGAAGAGGACCGCGATGCGTTACGGTTCCTGTGGAGAGGCAATGAAAGGGAAAAAAGGCCTCAAGAATATCAAATGACATCGCTGGTTTTTGGTGCTACGTCGTCGCCGTGCACCGCACTCTATATTAAGAACCGAAATGCCGAAGATTTCGTTGAAGAGTACCCGAGGGCCGCGGAGGAGGTAAAGAAAAGCCACTATATGGATGACTATATAACTAGCTTTACAGACGAGGAGGAGGCACTAGAGGTGTCTAAGGGCGTGGACCGCATTCACCGCCGCGCCGGCTTCGAGCTACGAGGATGGGTGTCTAATAAGGAGGCACTACAACGGCACTTCGCGACTGAAAATGAAGGCGCAGTCGTCCCCCTCGGAGAAGCCGGCGCCGAGAAAACCTTAGGAATAACGTGGGAGGTCCGGGAGGACAATCTAAGCTTCAAAATAAACCGCGACAAGGTACCCACATTTATTACAAATAACGAGCGAGTCCCGTCCAAAAGAGAAGCCCTCAGTGTTATTATGTCCCTCTTCGATCCTCTCGGCTTGCTGGCACCAGTTACGATGCCAGCGAAGAAATTTATGCAGGAAACCTGGAGGTACGGTACCAGGTAGGACGAGCCGATACCGGAGGAGCTCGCCCCGAGATGGACAACGTGGACAAAAACGCTGGCCGCAGTTGAAAAAATTAAGGTACCGCGCTGCTACGACACAAGCCCGTCTATCGCTACGAGAGAGCTACACACTTTCGTAGATGCCAGCGAAGAGGCCTACGCCGCGGCAGTCTACATTAGAAGCCAGCGCTACGACGGGGCGGTCAACATCGCGCTTGTGGCGGCCAAAAGCCGCGTAGCCCCTCTAAAACCGATTTCAATCCCCAGGTTGGAACTTCAAGCGGCGTTATTAGGAGCGCGCCTAGCGAAAACCGTGGAAAACGAACACGAGTGGAAATTCCTAAGAAAAACTTATTGGAGCGACTCGAGAACCGTACTGGCCTGGATCAGAGCTGAGCCTCGGGCCTACAAGACGTTCGTCGCGCACCGCCTCGCCGAAATTGAGAACGTAACAAAGGTGAGTGAGTGGTGGTGGGTGCCTACAAAGGAAAACGTAGCCGACGACGCGACCCGAGCGACGCCGGCCGACTTCAACGGAGAACACAGATGGTTTCACGGGCCTGCGTTCCTAAAATACGAAGAGGAACACTGGCCGACCGAGGAGAAAAGTGAAAAGGTAATTACCGGCGAAGAAAGGTGCCACGCGACGTATACGGAGGTGCGACGCGACTATTTGCCCGACATAACGCGTATACAAAAATGGCAAGTATTGTTGCGCGCCACCGGCCGAGTATTACAGTTTATAGATTTGTGTCGGCCGAGAAAACACATCGCTGCCGCTACGAGAAAACGCACACTGAAAAATAAGGAGCGCGACGCGACATGGGATCCTCGGCGCAAAAAACAAGGTAAAGAAAATAGTGCAATCCCTACACGCAGCGGAAAAAGATACGTGTGTCTCAACGCAGCGTACCTAGACCGCGCCGAAACGCTTTGGCTTCAGAAAATGCAAGCAGACTGCTATCACGCAGAAAAGAAAAGAATAGAAGACCATCGCACCCCACCGGCGCACGGTGGGTCGAAAATCGGCTTTCATAGACATAGAAATGAAATCTCGAAAGTGATAGATTTTTTGATGGATATTGCTTCATTTTAGTATTACTCTGTAGAAAATTGAGTTTGAGATAATTTGGCCCAAAAATGAGGGAGTAATAATTTTTTTACGAAAAACTTGTATGGAGCCAACATGAAAAATTCAATTATTTCAAAAACGGCAAGTTTAACCGTAATATCCTGACAGATGGTTACAGTACCAATTATTCATGATTTTTTGGCATACATCATAATTAATAACGGTTTTAGCTGCTCTTTTTTTTTTAAAAACCGTCGAAATTTTTGAAAAAAAGTCACCCTGTATTATTGCACGATTCGATAGTGTTACTATTAACGAACAATTTCTGGAAAGTAATGGTATACGGCAAACTTGAGGAAAGTGTTGAATTTTAATAAACTCCTTCATATTTTGAATAAATGTATGAACAATTATATAAAATGCTAAAATTAAGCACTTTCCTTAACTTTCTCACATATACCTAGTTACTTCCCAGCAATTGTTACTTACTAGCAAGACTATCGAATGCTGCAATAATACAGGGTGACTTTTTTTCAAAATTAACGGATTCTAATCCTAACCAAGGATGTTGACTTGGCTATAATCTGATAATGCAGTTATATTCGTCGTATACTGTGAAGTGAAGGAAAATTATATCAGAGTAATTTCTTACCAAAAATACTGGATTTATAACTTTTTTATAGAAAATTTATATGAAGCCAATGAGAAAAATCCAATTATCTTCAAAACGGCAAATTAAATCCTTATATCCTTATATGCTGTTATAGTACTATTAATTCGTGATTTTTTTACATAGTTCATGAAACGGTTCTATTTGCCATTTTTTTTAAATAATCGAAATGTTAATTTTGAAAAAAAAAGTCACCCTGTATTATTGCACCATTCGATAGTCTTGGTAGAGCCATGCTTCGGCACGAATTGGGCCGGCTCGACCGGAGAAATACCACGGGCTCACAGAAAACCGGCGTGAAACAGCGTTTGCGCTGTGTTTCGCCGAGTGAGTGAGTTTACCAGAGGCCCAATCCCCTACCCTATTCCCTTCCCTACCCTCCCCCATTACCCTATTCCCTCTTAAAAGGCCGGCAACGCACTTGCAGCTCTTCTGATGCTGCGAGTGTCCATGGGCGACGGAAGTTGCTTTCCATCAGGTGACCCGTTTGCTCGTTTGCCCCCTTATTTCATAAAAAAAAAAATGTAAGGATATAAAGATTTATCTTGCCGTTTTGAAGATAATTGGATTTTTCTCATTGGCTTCATAGAAATTTTCTATAAAAAAATTATAAATCCAGTCATTTTTTGGAAGCAATTACTCTGACATAATTTTCCTTCACTTCACAGTGTACGACGAATATAACTGCATTATCAGATTATAGCCAAGTCAACATCCTTGGTTAGGATTCGAATCCGTTAATTGTAAAAAAAAGTCACCTGTATTATAGCAGCATTCAATAGTCTTGCTAGCAAATAACAATTGCTGGGAAGTAACTATATGTGAGAAAGTTAATGAAAGTGCTTAATTTTAGCATTTTATATAATTGTTCATACATTTGTTCAAAATATGAAGGAGTTTATTAAAATTCAACACTTTCCTGAAGTTTGCCGTATACTATTACTTTCCAGAAATTGTTCCTTAATAGTAACACTATCGAATCGTGCAATAATACAGGTGACTTTTTTTCAAAAATTTCGACGATTTAAAAAAAAAAAGAGCAGCTAAAACCGTTATATGATGTATGCCAAAAAATCATGAATAACTGGTACTATAACCATCTGTCAGGATATTACGGTTAAACTTGCCGTTTTTAAAATAATTGAATTTTTCATGTTGGCTCCATACAAGTTTTTCGTAAAAAAATTATAACTCCCTCATTTTTGGGCCAAATTATCTCAAACTTCATTTTCTACATAGTAATACTAAACTGAAGCAATATCCATCAAAAAATCTATCACTTTCGAGATTTCATTTCTATGTCTATGAAAGGCGATTTTCGACCCACTGTGCGGCGGGAGATCGTCTCGCCTCGCTAAGACTCTGTCCAGAAAGTGCGTAAGCCTGCGTAAACCTACGCACGTAGAGATTCTTATCTTATCACAACAAAATGTCTGCCGGTCTATCTGTGATGCCAACTTGGGACTTTTTCCCTAAGTTTAGGGAGAAAAGGTATCTAAAGGGGTTATTAGGGGGGTTTTATGCTTGTTTTATTTAAATATGCAATTGATTTGCTTGACGATAAGTTATATAATATACTATTATTATTTAATTACAGCTGACCTATCACTTATTGATATAAAAAATGTATTGTATAAAAAACCAAAATTCTTATTGCAAGCGTCTACCTGTTGCCAACTTGCCATTAAAGAATCACGCCAAAAACGTCAAAAAATTCACGTTTGTTGTGTCTAAGGAGGGTTCCGTTACTATCAACGCGTAATAGGTTTTTCGAATTACTTCAAAAGTCACAGTCCGGTTTGGTTCAAAATAATTTTCCCTTAGTTTTAAGCATTATATTATATCAGCATGGAAACTTACAAGTTTAACCTATAATTTAGAAAACTACTCTACAACTACTCGAAAATTTTGAAAAAATGTCATGTATGAAATCTTGACTCTATTTTAAAGCGCTATTCAACGTTATGTAATACAACGGGGTACAATGAAAAAATATTTTTCATCCCCACTTCTCATGTATGGAGAGCCACCTTCAAAATATAAAATTATTATTATTTTACGATGCTAAATCCGAGATAATATAATATAGAAAAAACTATACCAAATTTCATCCATTTATATTCATAATAACAGAAGCTAGAGGCGTGGACAGACAGACAGACGGAGGGACGGAGCAAAACTATAAGAGTTCCTTTTTATTACGAAATCGACTATTTTTAGTAAAGGCAACTAAAAATTTTAACTGTCTAGCTATCAAGGATTATGATCTCATGAGACATAGCCTGGTGACAGACATACAGTTTTTACTAGATATTAAGATTTTTATTATATTATACACATATTTAATACACATCCATGACCCAGGAACACAGAAAAACTTTTTTGTTTCTTCGGCGGGATTTGAACCCGCGACCTCCGGCTTGAGCACCAACATGCTCAACCAACTGAGCCACAGAGGTCGTCAATAGTATGTAGATACGCATGATTTACTGCCTTCATAACGTGAATAGGCTAAAGTATAGACTTTATATAGACACGAATAGGACGCGACCGCGTCATTCAATGTGCTGCGTACAGTGCAACTAATTTGTTAATGCCTTCGGCAATCATCGTTTTTTTTTCTACGGAAATGACGGATGTTGGAAAGCATGTGTGGGACTTCCGAAAGATATTAGCAAAGTAGTTTTACTGTATAAAGTATCTTTATAGGTATGTTTTTCTAAAAAAGTAATACTTACATATTTGGTATGTAACTTTTTTGATTTTTAACGGTACCTATATATTTTATCGTATTATGTAACTTTATGAAGTTTACAAGTCGATGAGGCATAAGTACTTTAATAATTATATTTGAGAGTATTCGCATGCTAGGTAAAATCCACGGGAACCGTACTATTTGTTTTAGGGAGAAATATTTTTTGAAACTTGGCAACTCGATCTTACTACGCTTTCATTGCACTCCAAAATACAGGGGATGACACTTTTGACTAGGTATTTCAAATCGATATCAATTGTGTGTTGAAGGTTTTAATATAAAGCGTCTTCAGAAATAATTGGTTTTGACAAAACATTGACAGCACAAAATTTCGGAACACTCTGTAAAGCAAAATACCAACAGTGTCAACCGATCTGAATGCTGGGTAACGAATGAACTGAATACTTCTGTCTCACTCTGAATCATACAATCGGAGCGTGAAAAACATTTGAAAAACAAGTGAAAGACTTTGTGTCTCGCGCGTACTCGAGGTAGCTCTGCATATTACTGCGTAATTGCTGTACCTATTTGAGTCAGGAGCGGAGCACCTATACGTGTAGTATGGGCATACCCACAATCACAACAGCCTTGTGAGTGCATACTTTTAAGGTATATTAATTTATAATCAGCCTATTAATTAGATAGGTTCAGTGGTATTGGTATTGTTAACCTTTTGAGTCTTATCTGGTGCTTTTTACCTGCTGGTCATACTTACATTATTGTTAAAATACATATTTATAGTAGTGGATTAGTGTTAAGCGGACCTTTAGTCAGATAGATTGAAGAAAGCGCAAAATTTGTCACCTCTCCATAAATTTTCGGCCCTTTTTTATTTACTAACCAACAGATTTAAGAAAGACTATTACTTTGTTTGAACCGATAGGAATTACTCATGCCGATGTTATATCTACACTAATATTATAAAGAGGAAAACTTTGTTTGTATGTTTGTTTGTTTGTTTGTTTGTAATGAATAGGCTCAAAAAGTACTGGACCGATTTCAAAAATTCTTTCACCATTCGAAAGCTACATTATCCACGAGTAACATAGGCTAAATTTTATTTTGGAAAAAATAGGGTTCCGTAAGATATTTGGGTTTTTCGGACACAAGGTGTAAAAAATCAACCAGAAAAGTTACTTATTTTGCGTACGCTGCCTAAACTATAAAAGATAGAACCATAAAATGTTCTAATTAATTGTAGATCTTATAAATATCTACAAAAAAGTCCGCGACACACTATACCTATCTATGTCGAGTGAGGCACAACAACCATTTTTTTATTTAGAAATCTTGAATTTTTTTTGGACTTCATTTAAACGCGTTTATTTTACTCATGTTATTAATCCTTATCAAAATAAATTATTTCATCACTAAGTACAGTTTATGTAGATAATATTTGGTCTTTGAATGATTAAAATTGGACGTTTCGTTTTGAAGTTATGGCGAAATTAAAATATTACGATTTCTGCTGCACGGCCCGTTGCGAAGAGGGCGTCACCAAGGCGGGGTGCGCGTGCGGGTTAATGTTTAGTTTAGTTTAGTTTAGTTAAATAGTTTAGTTATTTTATAAACATCAAATTGATAATATCTTAAAATATAATACATTATAATATCTATACATCTATACAGTTAAATACAATTTAAGTGTCTGTTTGTAACTTCAAATTAACAGATTTTTACATAATGAATCTGAAAGTATATTCGGTACTTACAATATAATACATTTTTTTTTAAATTTTTGTCTGTCCGTCTGTCTGTCTGTCAGTCGGTCTGTCTGTCTGTTTGTTCCGACTAATCTCTGAAACGGCTGGACCGATTTTCACGGGACTTTCACTAGCAGATAGCTGATGTTATAGGGTCTAACATAGGCTACTTTTATTTTAGGGTTCCGTTTAAAAAAATAGGATTCCGCTTTCGTTAGTCATAAATAAAGTCGCGGGTAAATTTCAGCGATATCCCAAAGTATTGTTCCACGCGGACGAAGTCGCGGGCAAAAGCTAGTAATCTATAATTTGTGTATGTTTCTATACTATATATGCATATATATTTTTATTTAATTAATTTATAATCTGAGTTGATGTTAATTTGTATAAGGTACCTATATTGAAAGCTTATTTTTTTACCAAACATAAAATATTTTTTTTGCTAAATAAGCGAAAAACTTTCTCGCTCACTCCACGCGTTAGCTTTTAATTAACATAATATTGTAAAGAAAATAATACAATTCTTTTTTTAAATTCTAATAACCATGTTATGAAGGAAATAATAAAATCAAAATTTTCGGGCCACATCTTCTTTTGAGAGCTGGATCCGTGCCTGAATCAACCAAAGCGCTTTAATAGGTCAATTTTGTACGATACGCGCATAGCTAAAATAATACGCACGTAGCTCCTGGACGCAATGTATGGGGCCCTAGTACCTCGACTACGTGCGTAGACCTCACGTGCGTAAGAATACGCAGTTTCTGGACATAGTCTAAGTGTAAAGGTGGAAAACAACTTAATCAAGCTCCGAGGAAGAGTCGCGGCCGCGCAAAATGTAAGTAAAGAGGCCGTCTGCCCGATCATTATGGACGGCGGCCACGAATACACGAAGAAATACATACAACACGTGCACGAGCAGCTACTACACGGCGGCGTCGAGGCGACGGTGAACGAGCTACGACAGCGGTTTTGGGTAACCCGTATTCGCCCCACAGTTAAAGGCGTCATCCGTACCTGTCAAGTCTGCCGCCTGAGAAAGGCGAAACCGATCAGCCCAGCCACGGGCGATCTACCAGCGGCGCGCCTGACACACCATGCGCGCCCTTTCTCCTTCACCGGGCTCGACTACTTCGGGCCGGTCGAGGTGACCGTCGGCCGCCACCGAGAGAAGCGGTGGGTGGCGCTATTCACCTGCCTCACCGTGCGAGCCGTCCACCTGGAGGTGGTGACCTCCCTCAACGCGGATTCAGCCATAGCCGCGCTGCGGAGGTTCATCACAAGAAGAGGACAACCAACGGAGCTCTGGACGGACAACGCAACGTGCTTCAAGGCAGCAGAAAAGGAGCTGAAAGAAGCCTGGCGAACATTAGAAGAGGAGGTCAACGCCCGCCGCATCAACTGGCGGTTCATTCCCCCCGCCGCTCCCTTCATGGGCGGCGCCTGGGAACGACTGGTGCGGAGCGTGAAAGAAGGCCTACGAGTCACGCTGCACGAGAAACATCCCAGCGACGAGACCCTCCACACCCTACTAGTGGAGGTCGAAAACGTCGTGAACTCGCGGCCTCTCACTCATGTGACCGTGAGTCCTGAAGATCAAGAGGCACTGACCCCAAACCACATCCTTTTGGGGTCCAACTGCCACGTCCCGGCGCCTGTGCGCTCAGAAGACGACAGCATCACTGCGCGCCAGCTATGGAAGCGCGCGCAGCACCTGGCGGACGAGTTCTGGCGGCGGTGGGTCAAGGAGTACCTGCCCCTGCTCCAACACTCATTCCATTGGCTCCGCCCCCGAAGACGGCGAGGTCGTGATAGTGTGCGACCCCAACCTGCCCGACAACGTGTGGCCGAAAGGCCGCATTAAGAAGACGTATCCAGGACAAGACGGCGTGGTACGAGTAGTGGACGTCGAGACCAGCAACGGCCACGTGCTCCGGCGGCCCTGCAAGAAGATCGTCGTGCTACCAGGAGTAGTGTCACCTGCGCGACCGGCGGGAGAAATGTTCACGACGAACGTTTAGAAGGTAGCCGATTACTTATAAAATCGTGTAAATAGTTAATCTTAAAAACTTAAAAATTTATTATAACTTAGAGCTTGAAATGTAAAGTAAAAATAGTAAAAAACTCGTTGCGTAATACGTAACAATAGGCAAGCGGACTGATTTTTTTTTATTACATAGATGAATAGTACTCTTAAATATGAGTAACTTCTCAGAAGAAACCGTATATCAAAAGTCAATATTTTCAAAGGTACAGCGATTTGTATACAAAATTTCTTCGAGTCTTTATACCAAAAAAAAATTTTTTTTTTTTGCGAAATTGGTAAACAAAACCTACATCATTAGTTTACTCACATCATATACAAAAACATTCATTATGGTAAGTATGAACTTAAACGCACAAATATCGGAGATATTTACAAATATATTCCTGCGGCCATATACTTCATATACTACTTCATACTACTTCATATTCAAGTGACGTCATGTGTATATCGATTTTAGTATGGAGCGTTTTTAGGAGGCTCGCGAAATTTTTTATACAAATCGCTGTACCTTTGAAAATATTGACTTTTGATATACGGTTTCTTCTGAGAAGTTACTCATATTTAAGAGTACTATTCATTTATGCAATAAAAAAAAATTTGTCCGATTGCCTATAGTTCATGTAAAGTCTTATTAGATGCCATTGTTTCACAAAAGCCATTGTTTTAACATTCTTATTAGACTCATACTTATGATTATATAACTTTGTCCATTGTTCTCTAATTGTTGTAATAGTAATTAGTGAAATATTGTTAAATTTGATAAAATATGACCTAGTTTTATGTAAGGGTATTAGCTGAGCGGGGGTTGAGTGAGTTATTTAGAAAGAAAATCCATAGTTGCGAATTTTTGCTACTAGGGAGCGCCTCGGTCTCGAGAGAGACTTGCTATTAGACAGGGACGGAGCGAATGGCCGTTAAGTCAGGGGAGGACGAGGCAATATAAATATTAGGAAAACCTATTTTCCACGCTCACTCAATCCCCGACAGTTTTCCAAGTTTTCTTTATGTAAAATTATATTGTAAATATGTATTAGAATATTAAGAAAAATATGTTTTATGTAAATAATGTTGTCTTGATGTTAAATAAATGATATTTCGAGCTAAGGGGGTGAGGAACGGAATGTTCTAGAAGGTTGATTGTCAGACTGGTATAAAGATAGGGCCAATCGCCATACAAATCGTACTTTGCTCCGACAAGTCGACAAGTCAACAAGAAATCCCTGCCTCACCACAGCTCGAAGTAATTGGTAATTCATCGTTATTTTCCTTTCTATATTCCTTTCTCCTTTCACTTTTATTTCCTACCTGTTATTTCCGTGTATTTTCCTGTGTCTTTTCCAGCTTTCCCTTCTACTATCCCCTCATTCCTACGCTCCAGATTTCGATCCCTTCCTTTGCCCTAGGTAATCTAGGCTTGTCCCCCTCAATATGTATCCTGAGTGATAATTTACCTATAACTTCACACAATCGCATCTGTGATTATATTTTATATTGTAAGTTGTACATAGATATATAATATTAAGAAGTTGTAACATTTTTAGTCCAATAATTTATGCCAATTGAATGTAATCTTTGATACTGAATTATTGTCTTTCTGTATCATCAGTCTGTCATAACTACCTTAATCATCATGATTCATGATGATTATAACTTTCAACTGTGCTTTGTACATTTTAAAATCAAGTTGATAGCTGATTTTTTTTAATTTTTTTTTTAAATAGTGATAATTAACCGAATTCCAAAAAAAGGAGGAGGTTATCATATTATTTGGTGAAAATAAAATTATGCATTGTAAAAACATGTTAGATCCTTGGAACTGGTTGCCATAATATGATATGTTTTGACAGTGACCCATGGATCTTGGGGATTAGAAGTCAGGACCACAAAAGGCAATAGGACTATGTTCCCTCCCTCACCAAGAATTCGTAAACACATTACTGATCGAAAAACATAGGTACTAGGTAGTACCTAGGTGTTTCTAAATATTAATTCTTAATTAAAATTTTAAGCAGCATAGAATGCTTAACGGGATCGCGAGATCTGTTACGAACGTCTCTCTCGTAAGTAGCCTCAATAAAAGAGCAAGCTATTGTGATTTCTTGGGACTTTTCAGCGCGAGTCGCAAAGGACCCGAAGACTGATTTATAACGAAGTTAATTCAGTTCCTTTGAAGGCACTTATTATTTGTAAAGTTTATCTAACAGCTAACTACTTAATTCAGAGCAAACATTGATGTTGAAGATAAGATATACACGTGCAATTTACATACACACGTACAGCCACATGTTTGGCAAGCGCCGCGAGCTGGCATTCGTTTATATAGGACATCTATTTCATTGAATGAAATTATGATACAACCACAGAATAAAGAAGACGTTTCGTGCGCGAATCGTGAAGGAAATCATACTGAGCCATAAAGCTGCGCGTCCACTGGATCGGAATCGGATCGTACGCAGCGTACGGATTTGTTGCTTTGTATTGATTTCTATGGTACTGCGTCCACTGGATCGGCATTTCTGCGCCTGAGACCGGTATTTATGCCGATGACGTCATCCGCAGTTGTAGAATATAGTCAAGTTAAAAAAACTTTTTTCGAGTCATATACCTAAATGTACCCAAAAAACCTATTTTCATCTTCAAATAAATCAGAATATAATAAAAGTATAAATAATAAAAGATTAATCTTCGGAGAATTTCATATTCTCCGAAAATTAATATTTTTGAGTTATATTATGAACCCATATCTTTCGTTTTCTCTTGTTTCTCTTTTCCTCTTCTGATAAAATACAGCTAATTACAACAATATCCTCGTCACTATCCTCCATAATGCAAATGCACGTTCAGGCTATGACGGACTAAAAATAACTACATTGCCGATGATGAATCCGAATGCAGTGGACGCACCCCATCGGCATTTCGTAAATGATGACGCTTCGTACGATGCGTACGCTCCGATTCCGATGCAGTGGACGCGCAGCTTAAGGCCGCTGCCTCGAATTTTGCGGACAGCGGCGCGGCGCGGTTGGCTGCGTGGGCTCGTCGCGGGCAACGAGCGGCGCGGCGGCCGCGGCGTTGGCGGCGCGGGCTCGTCGTTGGCAACGCAGACCAATACCTACTATTATTCTAATTCCGTGGGTACTGCGCAGACCCGTTCTCGAAACCACTACGGGTAGATCGTGATTCGCGCGGCACTGTAGCGTGCGGCGTGGTGTTGTGTTCGTGGTTGTGTCGTCTAGATATTTGTTTTTATTCGCAAATGAAATGTCTGAATAACGGCAACAACATCTTTTTGATTTAAATTTATTCCTACGCTCGATTTATTGTGCGCAAAAAAAAGATGCGAATCCCTACTATATGGCAAGGAATGTCTGAATAACGGCAACAACATCTTTTTGATTTAAATTTATTCCTACGCTCGATTTATTGTGCGCAAAAAAAAGATGCGAATCCCTACTATATGGCAAGGAAAGTAAAAGGCGAATTTTATCGATATTATGAATTGAAGTACACAATAATAGAAATATTAAAAACAAAAAAATACCTAAATTACACAACACTGCAACGCGCGGGCGTTCGCCGCTCGACTGGAGCTCATCGCTCGTTGCCCGCGCGCGCACCGCTGGTTTCGAGAACCGCACAGTGTTATCGTCAAAATCGGACATTACTAAGCTAAGCCCATAGGTCGGTGGCGTCTTGTATTACATATATGTATATATAATATAGCTCAGATGACGTCGATAACTCATACGCACAGAGCAAGTTGTTCAGGAGTGAGCAAGTGCAAAAATAAAGGCGAAAATCGAGTGCAAAGTGAGTGCAAAAAAGAGCGGTTACCGCAACAGTCGATAATCGTTGAACGGTGCAATAATAAATATCGCTGTCACAATGTTGACGCAAATATGCTTGGTGTTGTATTAAGCCGGCTACTCACACACCTGCTGCAGGGGCAATACCGGTCGCACGGCGGCGGTTGGACCAATTTTAGGCTGTTCTCTACACACTAGCCTGCCGTTCAGTGTGTAACTGATAGTCCCGCTGAACGCACGTCCACGAGAATGCCTCCTGTATTGTCGAAACACCAGAGGATTGGTATCGTCTTGGCACTTTCTTGGTGCTACCAAAAAAAAAAGGAAGAGAAGATATTGGGTGAAGAATTGGTTGCAGAAACGAAGCAAATTGTGCCACATGAATATTATGAAGAATTGGTCTTTATAGACGTCTATAACCCGCGTCCATATTTCACGCTCTTTTTCCATTTTTGTCCACTCTGCTCGGTTGTCACCAATGAACTGACTGGAATTGCCCCAATCCTACTACACACGCAGCAACCTTGCAGGGCGGTAGACACAATCTAGGGAGCTAGGAAGGTCTTGCGCCCCTGCCGCCCTGCCGCAGGCCCAATCTAAAAATTGCCCCTGCTTGCCTACACATCACAATTAAGGAGGCAATCAAGGGTTCAATTCCCATATTGCCCCTGCAGCAGGTGTGTGAGTAGCCGGCTTTAATAAATAGCACTTCACTTCACTTCGATTGCCAAACGCTGAAAAAAAGTATTAAAAGAACTCTTTTGCCACTTTCGGCATGAGAAGACCTATAATCTGATCTTGAAATTGACGGTCGGAGCCTTTTGGCGGTCATATTTATGAAACAGGTATATTTATGCAACAATAAAAAACAAAAAAGCATCAAGTACTTTGTATAATCTTGTGATTCTATTTTTTGTAGTAGGTAATCAAAGTCCAAATCATCAAAATTTATAAAATGATTAGTTTTTTATTATATTATGCATTTATAAGTTGCATTTGCATTTATGCAACTATTTTTTGTAGTAGGTAAACAAAGTCCAAATCATCAAAATTTATAAAATGATTAGTTTTTTATTATATTATGCATTTATAAGTTGCATTTGCATTTATGCAACTATTTTTTGTAGTAGGTAAACAAAGTCCAAATCATCAAAATTTATAAAATGATTAGTTTTTTATTATATTATGCATTTATAAGTTGCATTTGCATTTATGCAACTATTTTTTGTAGTAGGTAAACAAAGTTCAAATCATCAAAATTTATAAAATTATTAGTTTTTATTAGGTACATTATGCATTTATAAGTTGCATTTGCATTGTACCGCTGTTGTTGTGTGTTAACTGTTAAATGGTAAAAAGATAATGCGATTATATTACGAGTTACGATTACGACTTACAAGGGTTAGTGAACTTTAGATGCAGTCTTGAATTTTTATCAAGTGGCACGTCTAAGTGTTTATTCTTATCGCAAAAAAATATAAATTAAAGTATTTGTTCAAAACGACTTGCGTCTTCAAGACAAACTTGGCGTTTATTGTTTTGTGTTTTAAAACCGTGTAACATACGAATCTATAAGTGGATCTACTAATAATTATCTTTAACTATTATGGATTAAAAGTTTTTATTGGTTTAATTAACGATTGCTAATCCAAAGTCCTGCTGTTTCATTATCATAATGATTAAGATCTATATTATCATTATTATAGTTATCGAGCTTAAATAGTACGCATCTGTTCATTAAACTTAAAACTACTGTTTCAAAATTCTTCACGGTAAAGATGTGAAAATGCTTACCATAACATGGGATTCCAAACAAACAAGTTTGAGGAAAAGTAAGCAGTATAACGCCACGCATTGGTCGTTAGAAAATTTTGTGCGGTTGCCCTTTAATTGCATTGTCGCTTTTCAAAAAATAATTGAGTTGTTATCATTACTGCAGTATTGCTTTCTAAAACCACTATATAACAAGCCTTAAAGTCATATTAACTGTCCTCGCCCTACATACACCATAACAACATTCATTTGTACATTGTATAAATAATATTATCGCCTAGTTCAATATCTCTAAAAAGAGTTCAAACAGGTTAAGGCCATACTGCGTCAGAAACAGAGTACCTATTTTGTCAAGAATAGGTACAACCAGATTTACAGACCTTCTGTATGCCTGTACCCCAAGCAGGAACATTTTGCGGTATCGTTACGTGTACGTAAACGTGAAATATAAGTGTATGCAAATTTTAGTTACTTTTACGACCGCTAGAGGCGCTTTCATGGTTTTCATACAATATTTCTCGTTTACGTACACGTAACGATACCGCAAAATGTTCCTGCTTGGGGTACTGGTTGCAGCTCCAATCATAGTTTGTCATACATATGAACGTCTATACTAGACATCTACTTTTAAGTAACATGCATCTAGACTTTATCTTAAGACTCAGAAGATGAGCATCACATCCCTGCGAGTCCTGCAAAGGATCCTCACAGTTAGAGAATTAATTATTTTTATCATTTGCCATACAATTTTTTGTTGTCGTTGATAGATAATCAAAAGAAGACATTGATCATTATCTTATCTTCCTCCTTATTCCTTTTCCAATTCCGATGGAGTACCCTGTGCCATCCTAGTTTAGGATGCTACTCCATAAGAAGACTCCAACTTGTTGCCTTACAAATACAGTATCGTATTAATCTAGCTGTTTTTGTTGACGCCGTGAGCAATAATCTGGTGAATTTTGACGAGAAGGGACTTATTATTACAGCCTGCGTGACTTATTGGGTAACTTGATGTAAATGACTAAAATGTTCATAAGCGATGAGCCGGCTATATATGTACGTGAGACAACATTGAACTCGCGATAAGCTCGTAGAGGTCACAGCGACCGGCTGTTCCATTTACGAAAACAAATAAAGTATAGCGACAAAGCACTCAGTATTGCGCCGGTAGTCGTACAGTGCGGACGTTACGTGCGTGGCTATCTCGTGAGGTAATCGAAAATATTTGTTTATTTATTTTTTATGTAGACGAGGAAAATATTCGACTTTGAACGACCTTCAGCGTAAGTCGTGATTCAGCATTATCAATACAATTATAGTCATTAACGTCGTATAGTATTAATTAGTTGATATCAAGACATTAAAAGATAAGACGTGATTTATTTCTGTTCAAATTACATAATAGTCCTTTGAATGTGACTGATTTAAATAACAGATTCTGTTACGACTTACGTTGTGTTTTTCCACCTGTCTATGTTTGTCTCTAATATTTGATTTCTAGCTAAACAGTTTTAGTTTAGAACGTTTTCAAGGTTTCAATTGTTTATTTGTCACATTAATTGTTTAGAAAATATTGCTGAATCAATTTACATTTTTGTTTATGTTCTACCAATATTTAAAATTGAATTCTATGTTAATTCTGCTATTTTTATTTTCAGACATTAAAATAATTATACTTTTTTCAGCACCTCCTCTAATTAAGCGCAATTAATAAATAAAATATATCATAAATTATTATAAGATGCCATTCTAGGTCATGTTCTTTAAACACTTTAAACATAGAAAATACTCGTACTTTTCTCAACTATAATAGCAGTCGTTTAGTATCGATTTAAATAATAATCTTGGGGATCTTTTGTATTTTACAAGGCTTTAACGCAATCTTCGGAAGGTTCTTTTATGAGGAAGAATGAGTGTTCGTATTGAATTTTACCCAAATTCCTTCAATACAAGTTTTGAAAGTTCTGCAAGGCATCATGGATTGAATATAATTTCGATGGAAGCCTTATATATCTCAACTCTCAAGTATGTACCTAATTGAATGTTTCATTGATATCTTATATTATCGTTTTCCAAATAAGAAAGATCTATCTTTTTTCATATTTATCCTTAAAGTTATTACCAAATAGTACCTAGTAGATAATTGTTTTTAGATCGGCTAAGTATTGCATGTAGTCTTGTGTTGAGTGAGTAGCTGCTAAGTTTCATAATTTAAGTACTGTTACAAAAGTAACCTTGATGTTTTCTCAGCGAAACCAATTATGAAAGTATCATCATAAAAGATATTTGTGTCCTTATCTTTAACTACTTTATGCATTCCTCATACAGAATTTATTTTTTTATAAACTCTGGACCAAGAAATTTTTGATTACGGTCTTTTAAAATTAGAACTATTTGCTAGTGTCTTTAAGAATCTTAAATGCACTTTCCAATAAAATGGTCGTAAAATCTATAGGTACTATAATCATAAGTTAACTTATTCCTAGATAAATAAATGCGCACGCTACTAATGTAATCATTGTGGTTGTTGAAATAAAACACTAAAAGATTATTTACAAAATATTTTGCCCAATAGACGTAAGTTCAGATAAGATAAGATGCTGCAAAATAATGTTGATATTGCTTGAATATTGCAATCGACATAACTATGAGCAGTGGTGGATTTACACTAGGGGCAGTCGGGGCTAGCCCAGGGCGGCAAATTTTGTAGGGCGGCAAAATTTGGAAAGTGAAAGAAATAATTTCTAGAACACTACATTATTTTTTTACAATTATCAACATTGCACAATATATTAAGAATTAATTCTTATAATGGTAACGTTAAACCCCTCTCCTGATGATAGTCGACATACTAATCTGTTGATGGATGGGAGACACTGCGCATAAAATTTTTGCATGGTCCTTTTTAATTCTTAGAACGAAAACAAATATTTTTTTATATTATTGAAGTACCTATGTATAATATATAATAAAATCAATCATAGGGGGGGTCATACTAAATGTGACAGTACATGTGAAATACAGGTACAGGGATACTAAAAAGCGTGACATGGGGGGGGGGGGGGGGGGGGGTTAAAAAGTCGAAATTTTGCGTGACGTAATATGTGGATAGCCCCTAGTTAGAATAACTATAGTTGATTGCAGATGTATTGATGAATTCGTAAGAAATAAGACAAAAACTACAATTTTAAGTAAAATTACACTGATAGGGCGGCATTTCCTTCAGTGCCCAGGGCGGCACTAATATTAATATAGTCCGGCCCTGACTATGAGGTCTATGAGCATGAAACACATCAATTATTACTATCACGGGAATTCTAAGAGGCTAATTATTCATGGATTGGACCCTGTTAAATATTTCAAACGAGCTACGTAGAGTTCACTGAATACTCAAACACGAAGATAAAATAAAGTGGTAAGAATCAATGCGATAAAATTGTATTTTTAAAATAAATTCCATTCTACATAAACATTTATAACTATAAACTAAACAATTCTATTGTTTCCTCCTATATAAAATCATACTTGGAAACTGCACTTGCGTAGAAACTAGAAACTTACGTAATTGTGAATGTTTTAGCGTGTACCATCAGTGTTGGTTTACCTTCTTTTTAATATGTAAACAGAATTGTAGCTCTCAAACGGAATAACTGTTTAAATCTTTTATTGTTTGTTTGTGTTTTTATCTATAATTCATCATCAGCTCGCTTACTGTTTGACAATTTTGTGTCGAGGGTCACTTATGTTATCTATGATAACATAGATTTATTAATGGAAATAGTAAAGCAATTTTTTGGCAAGTAGCTATCGTGGTGGAGCCACCAGAGGCGCTACCAGCACAATCCTTGCGTCCATATGGAGGGTTGCTCTTATCTTCGCTAATGTCGCTGCTAATTTGAAACCGTTCATGCAAAAAGTCTCTAGTCTAAGTTGGACTAGCGACTTTGAGAGTGAACCTACTTCTTTTTTTAAATACTTAAACTTCAATGACTGTCACCAAATTCTTATCTTTTGCGCGTTCGTCAATTGATCTATGATATACATTTGTTATCTATCTGATATACACGATCAATTGCGAATATTACCTTTAATCCAATATTTACGAGTATAATATGATAATACTCTTTCATGTCATTTATATCTTTCTCTGATAAGAAGTTCAAAATCCATTTTATAACTTTTATTATGACTGAGTGGTCGTCGTAAAAAGTTGGACTTTATACGTTTAAATAACCTACTCCTTTTTGGCAGTTGGTGAAAGGTGCACGTGCACTTCAATGTTGTGATTTTGTGCTGGAGTACCTCAAGGTTATTTTGTAGTACCGTTGCCTTTTCTAGTTTTTCTTTTAATATGAAAACGGCGGCGCTTCGAGGTATAGAGGGTCTAGAAGCTTCTAGTTTGGAATGTGCTAGAATTTTTTATACGAACTTTTCTTGATTTCGTTCGAAACTTGAAATTCGAAAAGAAAAAAGTCGTTCTATGTGTGAAGATCTGGAAAGTTCCACACTACGAACTTTCTAGAACCCGTGTTGTCATATAATAAGGGACCGCCGCCGACCGCCGTTAGATTAGTTAACTACGAGGATTCTTAGGAGAGCGATACCTCAAGTGAATAGTACGATTAATCTCTACGACTCTGGCTAGGAAACGTCCACGACTGCTTACAATTGGACCTACTTATGCAAAACAGAATCAACCCACACAGTGTCAGTTTTGAGAAAAAAAGATTTTTGTTAAAATGTATTTTGTAAAATTGTGTATAATTTTGAATAAAGATTGCATACAAAAATAATTCCTAATAATTTATTGTATGTATATCATTTAGATGAAAATCATTAACATTTTTAATAGTTTTGAAGAAAAACTCATTGGTTCCTTTTTGCAATTAATTGGGGTATTTCGACTGTTGGAACTTGGAAGTTGGAAGACCACCTGTCTATTGTCTAAGAACATTTTCAAATCTCGACAGCTGAATCCGCGGTGAGTGTCAAATTCGTATATGATATTTGACACTCACCGCGGATTCAGCTGTCGAGATATATGAAAATGTTCTTAGAGAATAACACTGCTGGCCTGTGTTTGTGTGGGAATTCGTAGCGAACAAACTCCCTCTCATGGAACTGGCGTTTTACTCCGTTTATCGGACCCAGACCTCGTTACAATAGTTTAGATATCTTAAGTCCCATTTTCACCTATTAGTGTTAATCATCACACTCTCCGAATCACTTTCCGAAAGTGGGTTAGCTCTTGGTGGCGTGTGCCTTAGCGGCATAATATTGTACTTGGTAAAAAAGTACTAGGGCAGCAGCGTGTACTAGTAGTAATACTACGTGGACGTACCTCCTTCTGATGACGTTGGTGGTGCAGTTGTTCAGCAATTGACCTGCACTAAAACTGGTAACGCCCCCGGAAGCGTGTGTTGTTTGAGAGTAGGCCGGGCCGAGTCGCTGTTGAAGGACTTTGTAGTTCTTCGGCAGGCTGCTCGGGCGTCGATTTGCTGTCAGCTATCTTCGTAGCTCTTCACACTCTCACTTGGGTGGCAGTTCACCATCGGCTCACGTCGGTGTTCTTCGACAAGCAACTTTAACGTCACGACTACGTCAGGCTCTTTGGAACAAAACTCCTCGCGAATTATGCTTTCCTATTTTGTTGTGAATTAAAAAAAAAATGTAATTTATTTTTTAAAAATAAAATGATACGGATTGACTATGTAACGTCTGAAATCCTCAGAGGTCCGGAGGGAAGAGGACGTTAGTTCGTTTTATAGTACGATTACGTCAGTTAGTTTTCAATCCAAGCAACGTACGACGACATAACTACCATATTTCACAATATACGCGATAGATGGCACTTTTAAACAAACTTTCATCCCCTAGTTTAGGGGGTTGGAGGATGAAAGTTCCAACTTTGATAATTATTATGTTAGTTGTGTTACGCTTACGTACCAAATTTCAGCTTTCTAGGACATCCGGAAGTACCACATAATTTTGTTGATCATCAGTGAGTCAGTAACGAAATCAGGAGTTTTTAGACTAACTATAGAGTAAAATCTAAAGTATAAAATCAAAATTATATGTTTAATAAGTTCGCTACTGGGAACATGCCCTGAAAATTTTATTTATCTGGTATAATCCAAACCCAATTTATGAGGGTTAAAAAAACCGGCCAAGTGCGAGTCGGACTCGCGCACCGAGGGTTTCGTACAAACCTGTACTAACTTTGTTACAGCTTAAAGGTATTACAGACCTGAGTATTTGATATGAATTTCAATTTAATACCTCTACGCGTTCATGAGGAAAGGGGTAGTAAGTTTGAAATTATTAAAAATATTTTAATTATAATATGATGTAACTAAAAATTTACGGTTTTCGCAATTTTTCAGCTATAAGACGTTGCTTCGTACCATTTTTCAAGATTCTGAATTCACGGGAAGTACCCTGTAGGTTTTGAGTTTGCGAGTGTCGAAATTTTGCGCCTTGCGGCATAAGCGGCTGTATTTTCTTCCTGAGAAAAAGGTTCTTGACAGACAGACTGACGGACAACAAAGTGATCCTATAAAGTATAAGGGTTCCGTTTTTTCTTTTCGAGGTACGGAACCCTAAAAAACAATAAAATCCTCTAATTCTTTATTAAGCGCACACAGCGCGTTTTTAGTTTTATCATTATCTTATTTTAGAAGTTACAGGGGCACATTTTACCACTTTGGAAGTGTCTCTCGCGCAAACTATTCACTTTAGAATAAAAATATAATATAAGAAACCTCAATATTATTTTTTAAGTGTATAGTGTATAGTTTGGATGAAAAAAAAATTTAAGTTTCTGTTCTAAGTATGGGGAACCCCCAAAATTTATTGTTTTTTTTTTCTATTTTTGTGTGAACATCTTAATTCGGTTCACGGAATACATAGCTACTTAGGGACCGTCCATTAATCACGTGATGTTTTTAACATACTTTTTAGACCCCTCCCCTCCCCCTGGTGATATTTTATACTACCCCCCCTCCCCCACCTAAGATCACGTGTATTTTTTTTTACATAGTAAGCAGGTCATGTTTGAAGAAAAACTTTAACTTAAATAACCTAACCAAGAGCATGTCAGGACATGTCTAGAGAGGGTTCCGTAAACTATTAAGTTTACTATACACTATAGTACACAATAAAATTTTAAACGTATGATAAATTAATAATAATATTATTATGTATTATTTCTTTATTATTTTGAATGTTGATTAATAATCAAAATATATAGTGAATACTGAATATACTACCAGATGTTCTTTAAGATTAATTTTTATTCGATTTCGATGATATTAAATATTTTACAGAGTTTTTATTAATTTTAATATTAGCTAATTCACATAATATTTGATTAATATTTGAGCATATTTAAGTCTAAGACGATATCACCTATCTCAATGTATAAAGAATACAATCAGATACTTATTACTTATGCAATATATCAGTGAGGTTTTCGATAGCGTGATACATAATTTAAATCCAATAACACAGCGACATCTAGTATTATTTTTCAAAAACAACCGACGATTTAAACAGACTAGCGAGTAGCGCCATATTGTTTTCGTAAAGTTACTAGCAAATTGATGCTATTAATATTAAAGGTAGGTATTAAATTATAATAAAAAAACAATAATACTATGGTAATTAATAACATATATTAATGTGTTTTCAGTGTTATTAAATTATTGTAATAATTGGTAAATGAGGCATATATTCGTAAAATTAATTACTAATTAAAATTTTACATGTGTTTCAAAACTTAGCTCTAATTCTGGTAAAGAAACATAAATTCGTAACAATCTATATAATTACTGCAGCTCAGTTAATCACAGTGTTTGTCCTCGAATGTAGGTTCAAACCCGACAGCGTGTTTTAGTTATTATTAATTCGTTTTTTTTTTTATTAATTATCAATTTCAGTTTTTTTTTAACTATGCAACCAATTTTGAAACATTATTTTAAATAATCATTTCACATTATATATAATTATTCTTATTTTGCTTTATGTTAATTTGTTTTTCTATAATTGCTCTAGAAATAGAAATTATGATGCGATTTTGTTCAAAATAGTTTTCCTAAAGAGTTTTTAGCATGATCTATCAGCATGGAAATTTGCAAGTTTCTATCTCCTATAGTTTAAAAATGCTAGGGGGGGGACCAACTTACAAACTACTTTGGAGGCCGATTACTCGAAAATGGTCAACTTTATAAAAAAGTAACGTATGAAACCTTGCCTTTATTTTAAAAGACCTATTCTACGATACCCCACACGATGGGGTAGAGTGAAAAAATATTTTTCATCCCCGCTTCACATGTATGGAGAGCCACCCCTAAAATATAAAATTATTACTTTTTTATGATCCCGAAACCGTGATCTATACACAATCTATAACTACACCAAATCTCATCAACTTATATTCATAATTACAGGAGCTAGAGGCGCGGACAGACAGACGGACAGAGCGAAACTATAAGGGTTCCTTAAGTATTACGGAACCCTAAAAACAATTTAATCGAATAATTTAAGCAATTAAAACTATACGAGTCATTTGTTTTGTAAGTATTTAAACAACACTACGAATCTACAATCAACAATAATTTCGGTATGCATAGACTAGATTCGAAAATTAATACACGTGATGTCTCCTTATACCCCCTCCCCTCTTGGTGATACTTTGTGATTTTTTTCGGACCCCCCTCCCCCTTTAGGCATCACGTGATTAATGGACGACTCCTTACCAAGTTTCATAGTATAGTTCTTATAGTTTCGAAAAAAGTGGCTGTGACATACGGACGAACAGACAGACTGACATGACGAATCCATAAGGGTTCAGTTTTTTGCCATTTGGCTACGGAACCCTAAAAATCGACGCTTCAAGAAAAGGTGGTCTGGTAATTCCCTTGCGCTTCGCTTGGCTTATCTTGGCGGGGAAAATACCGTGCCCCCAGATATTGACCAAACAAAAACAACTTAGGTTCTTTTTATTAATTAGGCGAATGAAATATTGTAATTGACTGTTTCACTTCTGTCGCGTTACGCGTGATAGTTTTTTTATTACAAAAAAGTATGAATTAAATGTTTCTAAACAATAATTTGAAGTTCACAGCGTTCGGAAGTTCACGGAAGTTCACTGTTTATTATGAGCTAATCGTCCACGCCGCGGCGTGGACGACTAGCTCATAATAAACAGAATTTATGTACCCGTGTCATTTCCAAACCGGTACAAGTTCAATGTCCTATGTGACATTGCATCGTGCTAAAGTTTATCTCTTTCATCATCATCATCATCATCACTTTTTGGTTGGCTATTGAAAGATTATAAACTATTATTAAATCTCTTATATAAGGTTGTTCAAAATCATTCACGGATATTTTAGGCATAATATGATCTACTGCTTATGTCAAGACTTTTCGTCTGACAAAAAATATAAAAAAATTGGAAAAAAAATGTAAATGGCGCTGCTATGGTCAACCTCAGAGATCTCACACAGCTGATTGTGTTGATGTTATTTAGGCAAAGTTTCTCTTTAAATCACCTATTTCTATGAGGTTAATGACCTCAGTGCCTTAGAGAGCGCAAGGTAATTTTATTAAGAAAAAATTTCAAACTTTTTTTCTGCCTAAACCTCTTTACAAAAGCAGTAGATCATACGCCCAAAATATCTGAAATTGATTTTCAATAACCTTATATTTCTAGAATTTAGATTATAATATTATAATCTAGATGCATCTATATTCTAACAGCAACCTAAAACTCCTCCTTAGTATTCCCCCCTCTCTTCTTCCAATAATCTTATTTATTGTGTACTTTTCATTAACATTTCGTGTCCCTACATGTTAAGGGTTCCGCAGCAACTACAAGAATTCCTTATAGTTTTTTTTATCATCTTGTATATTTAATTTACTATCTTTAAATAGGTCGGGGTATTTTAAATCATCATATGATTTTTTTATAATGTAAATCATTTTCTAGTAATCGACCTCCAAAGTGGCTTAGAAGTTGGTCAATAAAATATAATAACTACCTACACACATCTGCACCAACAACTAATTCTACAACCTACTACCTATTCCTACACCTACTATCTACATATACTACCTACATCTACACCTTTTAGAAATAATTTAAGTTCGAATATTCAATTATTGGATGGGTCAAATAGCTCAGATGAAGCTTTTAGTAATTTTTTTAAGGTAATAAGAACCCAATTTCATTCAGTATTTACAACTAAAACGGTTAGAAATTACAACGGTAAGCAAAAGGTAACTTTATTGAATGGGCAACTGCAGGAATTAAAATTAGCAGGCAAAGACTATATGAATTATATGCTGAAAAAGTATTAATAATAATGAAACATTTAAAACATATGTTAAAAACTATTCAAAAACCTTCAAAAAAGTATGTAAAGCTGCTAAGGCTCTATAAATAAAGAATAAAATTAAATATTCTAAAAATAAAATTAAAACGGAAGGTAATAGCTGGTGAGACTGGAAACGTCACCCATCGTAGCTCTGAATTTGAACTTTGTTTTGAAAATAAAAAGATTACTACTGAGTACTGATTTGGAAGTTGCGACGGTCTTCGAAAAGTTTTTTGCTGACATTCCGGTCTTAACTACAAAAAAATTAAATTCCTCACCTGCAGCTGCTGAAAAACTACTCAGAGATAATGTAAAGGAATGTGATGTCAATTTTAAGTTTAAAGAAATTGACTCGAGAGATATTATGAACACATTTAAGTTGTTGAATATTAAAAATACTGCTGATCTCTGGGGGCTCTACAAAAGTTATTAAATCAATAATTGACATCGTAGCTCCTTATCTAGCGACAACATTCAATGTATGTATAAAAAGTTGTGTATTCCCTGATTTAATGAAGCATAGCAAGGTTATAATACCCTTATTCAAAGCAGGAAATAAATCTGATCCGACAAATTACAGGCCTATATCGATTCTACCGACTCTTAGTAAAATATTAAAAAAAATATATTTAAGACAGTTATTAGTGCATTTTAATTTAAACAAATTATTACATAATAATCAATACGGTTTTACAGTCGATCCACAACGGATTCTGGTATAGGTCTTCTTTGTAGTATCTTTGAAGCTTGGGAGGGGTTATAGGATGCATTAGGTGTGTTTTGCGATCTCTCCAAGGCCTTTGATTGTGTTGAGCATGCTACATTGATCAGAAAATTGCACCACTATGGTATTCGGGAGTCTGCACTCAAACTTTTGAGTTCTTACCTTAAAAATATAACTCAGAGGGTGGAGATAAATAGTAAAAGGTCCACTGGGACCAAAATAGAATTAGGTGTCCCATAGGGATCCATTTTAGGCCCGTTTCTTTTTCTCATCTATATAAATGATTTACCTTGACGACCTCTGTGGCTCAGTTGGTTGAGCGTGTTGGCGCTCAAGCCGGGGGTCGCAGGTTCGAATCCTGCCGAAGGAACAAAAAGTTTTTCTGTGTTCCTGGGTCATGGATGTTTATTAAATATGTGTATAATATAATAAAAATCTTAAATATATATACAGGATGTCCCAGAAGTCGATTTCCCTTCGAAGGCTGATAGACCAGCTCATGACTCACCAGAATATCGTAATATGACTTTAGTAAAAAATCTTTAGTTTTCGAGATATTGGCACTTTTAATAATTTCTTAAAAATTACACCTCATGTCAGTATTTAGACTGCCGCAACTACAATTTCCCGTATTGTGGGATACAAATTTGTATTGCGGAATCCTGACTAGTTCTGCTATTGACCACGGTTATAAAC
The DNA here is from genome assembly GCA_905404095.1 of Glaucopsyche alexis. Taxonomy (NCBI): domain Eukaryota; kingdom Metazoa; phylum Arthropoda; class Insecta; order Lepidoptera; family Lycaenidae; genus Glaucopsyche; species Glaucopsyche alexis. The sequence goes on from FR990060.1 coordinate 4,808,295, forward strand.
AAAGCTAATAGAGTTTAAACTTTGTAGAAAAAAAGAAAACTTTTCCCTAATCGTGATTTCAAAAACTTTTTCTCCTAACTTTCACTATCCATACTGAACAAAAAATACACCACACTAACCTGGGTTGTCAGGGCCGAGCCGACCCCCGGCAGCGCCTGTGTGCGAAACCCATGAGGCGCCTCTTATTTTTACGAATCTTCCTGTTTTAACGTACTTTTTTATTATTTGTTAATTTTGACTGAAGGAAAAATGTTCTTCAGTTTAATATACTAGTTTATATATTATCTAAATTTTCTTAAAATACGAAAAATAAAGCGCAAATTAAATTGTTACATACTTAGTGTGTATGTGTGTGTAAATATGTAAAACTTTTTTTTATTTTTTTTTATTGCAAGAATGTGGTAATTTTGAACGGTTTGACCGATTTTATTGCGGCTGGCGCCATTCGAAAGGGCTTGGTCAAACTTAGATTTTGAATACAATTTGGACCGATTCGGATAGATTTCAAAAAATCTCAAAAATCTGTAAAAAAAAATTAAGTTGTTTTTTAGGTACAACTTTTAAACGGCTTTATCGATCAACTCCAATAACTAATCAGCTCTTAACTATTAATAACCACGTGGATGACCGCTAATTCGTCAAAATCGGTCGGTTCGTTCGAGAGATATCGTGCAGGAAAGAAAACCGAAAAAAGTGTTTTTTTCGGAATAACTCCGAAATTTTTCATCTACAAAAAATTTGTTGTCGATTCTTTCAAAGAACATGGAAAACTGCATCGATTGCCGCCAATCACGTGAAAATTGGTTAATTCATTCCAAAGTTATGACAGTTTGAAATTTCAAAAACTATTTTTTGAAATTTCAAACTGTCATAACTTTGGACGTTTTATTTAACTTTTCAAGGCTGACGAAATAAAATTTTCAGTAAAAATTTTTAGAAGCACTTTTTTTGAGCTCGATAATCTCAAAAATGACGCATTAGATAAAATTTAAGTGGTAAGCGGGAAATTGCACGGATGGCCTTTAGGTCAACTGTTTTCCTCATTTTGTTTTAAAATAGTTTTTTTGGAATAATTTTTAAACGGCTTTATCGATCAACTCCAAAAACTAATCAGATCTTAACCTTGAAAAACCACGTCGATCACTGCTAATCCGGTCGAAATCGGTTGGTTCTTTCGAGAGATATTGTAAAGGAAAGAAAACCGAAAAAGTGTTTTTTCGGATTAACTCCGAAATTTTTCATCGAAAAAATTTTTGTTGTCGATTCTTTCAAAGGACATAAAAATCTACATCGATTGCCCCCAATCGCGTGAAAATCGGTTGATTCATTCCAAAGGTATGACAGTTTGAAATTTCAAAAAATATTGTTTTATTAAAGTCCAAAAACTAATCCGCTCTTAACCTTGAAAAACCACGTCGATCGCCACTAATCCAGTCAAAATTGGTTGATTCTTTCGAAAGATATCGTGAATGAAAGAAAACCGAAAAAAGTGTTTTTTTTTTTTTCAGAATAACTTTTTCGGAATAACATTATGACAGTTTAAAATTTAAAAAAAGAGTGTTTTATTAAACTTTCATCAGACATCTCAAAAGTCTGATAAAAAAAAATTCTCAGTGAAAATTTTTAGAAGCCCTTTTAGCTCGATAGGCTTAGCGGGAAGCTGCACTGATGGCCTTTAGGTCTACTGTTTTCCTATATTTTTTTTAATATCTATGGACGCCTCACACCAAGTCAATCTGGTTCTGTTCTCGAAGAACTTGTGTTACGGCAACGGTACTTAATATATTTATTATTTTTATATTATACACTTATTTTCATCATCCATGACCCAGGAACACGGAAAAACTTTTTGTTCCTTCGGCGGGATTCGAATCCGCGTTGAGAACTCAAACCCCCGGGGGATTGAGTTCTCAACTGAAAAACTGTTATATTGTAATATAACTAGTGAAATTTTAAAATGCTCATAGACGTCCGGCGCGAATATTCTGCCTATAATTTAACACTTTATTTTTCGGTACATTATAAATATTTATTAATTAGTATCTAATGAATCTTTCGACATATTTTTCGACATATTGTTCAATTGTTTTGACTCTCTCCTACGTTAAAATCGGGGAAACCCCGCGATCCCAACGCCCGCGCGCCCGTGCCACCGCGCTTGCGTCGCACGCATCGCATCGGGATTCGGGTTGCGTTCATGAACACACTCAAAAATACTCACGGCGCAGCGCCGCGGGCGGTTATTTTGATTCGCTGAGTAATTAATGTAAAGTAAATGTATTATATGTTTTGTTATTTACAAGGCATATGTTGCGCCTATTGTACCTATTTGTTTACGATACTCCACTACAAACAATATGTTGTTGCGTAAGTGTTAAAGTGTAACATAAATAATTTCGGTGGCGGCCCGCGGCGCCTTGGCGTCGTCTTGGCGCCTGTGTGCGCCGCACACATCGCACACAGGGGCGGCACGGCCCTGTGGGTTGTTACTTTAAAAAGTTGCTCATTTTATGTAGTTTTTAAAATAGTAAAATAGTTGCTATTAAGCTACGTCCAAAAATTTTTTTTGCTATTTTAAGTGCACGGAGAACACATTTTGAATGTTTTTCTTTAGTTAGAATTTCGAACAAAAACACTCGTTACATTGAAATCACCCAGATATTTACTTAAAAATTGTACGTTGAAGTTAATTAATTAATTAATTAAGTTAATTCATGCTTACTAAACTTAGAAACTAAACAGAATACAAGGATTTTTTTTTAACTCTAAAGAGAAATGCAAAGAAGGAGAACACATTAGCTATATCATTTAATGAGTTAAACTCATTAGAGTGAGAGTAGGTGACGACACGCACGTCTTTTGTTTGTTCTATACATGAGTTTATTTATTAGTTACAAGTACATTACGCTATTGATGTGCATCGTTTTGTTGTTTTCTTACTTTTAACGGATTCATGTCATGAGCTGGTCTATCAGCCTTCGAAGGGACGACGTCGACTTCTGGGACATCCTGTATAGTATAAAAGTATTAAATATATTTCCGTTGTCTGGTACCCGTAACACAAGTTCTTCGAGAACTTACCACGGGATCAGATTGACGTGGTGTGAAGCGTCCATAGATATTATTATTATTATTACCTTGTTAAAGGTAATGATAACGAGAGTACTTTTTTCCGATGACACTTCACTAATATTTTAAGGGGAAGCGACAATAGTCAGCCTACGACGAGGTAAAAAGTGCTCTCTCAAAAATAGTACATTGGTTTAATGTTAATAACTTACTTTTAAACTCTAAAAAAACAAAATGTTTAAAGTTTACATTGCCCAATGTTAGGCAAGTTCAAACCAATATACTATTAAATGATGACAAAATGAATTTTGTGTACACCACTGTATTTCTAGGTATAACACTAGATAGTAAATTACAGTGGGGTCCTCATATTGCTAATCTTGCAGATAGGCTCAGTTCTGCAGCATATACAGTCAGCAAAATTAGGGAAATTACTGACGAAGACACGGCGCGACTAGGTAGTTTACTTTAGTTACTTTCATAGTAGAATGTCCTACGGCATTCTTTTATGGGGAAGTGCCGCAGACATTAATATAATATTTGTGCTGCAGAAGCGAGCAATACGTTCAATTTACAGAATATCCCCCTTTGAATCTCTGAGAAAAGTTTAAAGAAATAGGTATTCTGACCGTCACTTCTCAATACATTTGGAATACATTTGGATAATGTATTATATGTTAGAAAGAATATCAGTAATTTTAAAACTAAAAGCGACAATCACTGTAGAAACACTAGACATAAGCATAAGCTAGATAGGTAAACCCCCGTAGATGCCATAATGGTGTCTACAGACACACGAATTTGGTACGGAGCGTACAGCGGATCTGGTGCGCTCCGTACCAAATCCGTGTGTATGTAGAGCAGTCCGGTGGTAAACACCCATATCATTAGTTGTTACCTCGAGATTTCCTCCACTCGACTCAACCTCAATCCACGAAAGTTGTATCATTAGTTCAACAAAATTCCCTCGACTTGAGGAATTTCCTTACGCGAGTCGAGGAATCAACTGTCAAACTAAAGGTACCTCAGGACGTACCTTGAGGCTCCCTCGAGCGTCTGTTTCCGACATTTATATCAATTCTTTTTACATACAGAGTGGAATTAGAGGGATACTTATTTAAAGAGAACCATGGAGGTTTTTTGGAGTTTCTGGATGACCTTAACGAAAATCCGTATATTTTAATTATACAGCGCATAGATAGTTGCGAACACGACAATACAAAATAAACAAATGGTTATAACATCATTCTGTCAAATTCGGATCGAGTTTTAATGGTTACTATTGGTTAAAACATAAAAAAAAAATATTTTTCTATGATTATTTATGACGTCATACCTCCACTCAACCTTACTGGAGGAGGTAGAAATTATGTTTAAGAATACCAAACTCGAGGAACTTCTCAAGGATACCTCAGATGAGGTTGAGTCGAGGCGGATCTGAGGAAACAACTAATGATACGGGTGTAAGGCCGTACAACGCTGTCAGTGTTGCCAACTTAGGGATTTACCCCCCAAAATTAGGAAAAATATCTACGGGGGTTTACTAGGGGACAGGATGTTTAGTTTACTCCTTATGAATCAATATGTATGTAATAATAAAAAATATTTTAATGTGTGTATATAGCCAGGGATATTAAAATGTATTGGGATGGGAATTAGATTAAGACAAGTTAGTTTTATGTTATTCACGCGTAAGTCTTTATGTTAAACACATAACCTTTATTTCTGGCTTATTATCTCTTAGACCTGTCAATGGTATAAGTAATCAGGGGTAAAATTTGGGGAGAAATATTTTTGAGAGTTGGTATCACTGCCCGTTATCAATGAATTGCGGGAATCATCGTCGTCGTTGAAAAACAGCACTGTAAAATATGTAAATAGAACTCTGTGCTAATGCAATAGAGCAGGGTTTCTCTAACTTTTGGCTCCACGAACCCCTGTCAATGTTTCCAGATGACAGCGAACCCCTTGACTAACCAATTATATCCCCCAAGGTTGTTGAAGAAAAAAAAGGTTTTTATGTCGATACAAGGTAACAAAAACAGTGTCAAAAGAAATATTTTTTAATATTAGTTTTAACCTTAATTCTGACTCGGCATCAAGTTGATTTCTGTATTTCGTTTTCATCATGACCAGTGTGAAAACTGAAATCCCACTCTTCAGTCATCAAGCCGCCATTACGTAAATCTTGCCACGAGCCCCCTACCGACGAATGGCGAACCCCTAGGGGTTCGCGTACCCCACTTTGAGAAACCCTGCAATAGAGCATAAAATCGAACACGCGAGTACCAAATCCGTGCGTGTGTAGCGACACCGGATTCGATCCGCGGATATGGTCCGCTGTACGCTCCGTACCAAATTCGTGTCTGTAGATATCATTACAGTACCTACTATTAAACCATGGGAGTTGGAGTAAGAAGGGAAATATATTTATTTTTAATGACAAATCATAAAATAAAAATATTATTTTTTTAAAGTGAAAAGGGTGGGCCAGCCTTATTACTCAACCCTTCACACCTGCAAAATTAAAAAAAAAATCGGTCAAGCCAAGGTCAAGTTTCGGAGGAGTTCTCTAACAAACACTAGACAACCGACAGGAGAGTTTTGTGTAATATACTGAATACAAACTAATTCTACACAGCAACGATACGGTTTCATTTCATTTGACTGAAATGAGTTAAATGGAAACAGTGCCTTATCATCAGCTTTATGGCTTCGTAGTTCATACGTACCTACTCATTGATTGTCCACTATTGTTAACACAGCCTCCTTGGTCTAGTGGTTAGAGCATTGGCATTTGGCACTCGACTCGGAGGTCGGGTTCGATTCCCGCATTGGAACAAGAAAAAAATGTTGTTTCCAAGTTTGGTTAGGACAATGCAGGCTGATCACCTGATTGTCTGACAAGAAAGATGATCAATGCATCGGATGGGCATGTAAAAACTTAATAAAATAAATAATAAAAAAACTAAAAAAACCCGACTGCAAAAAAGACATATACTTACTTACCTAAGCAACGCACTAAAAAGACCGAAACAAGTTTGAGAAAACTGACTACACTATGAGCTGAAACCCTAAGTGAAATAATTGTCGTTATGTTTGGTTGCAGGCGGGACCCATTCGCAAATTATAAATCGTACAAAAATATATGGGCCCCGCCTGCTAACAAACATAACGTCAATTATTTCACTTAGGGTTTCAGCTCATAGACTGTCCAGAAACTGCGTATTCTTACGCACGCAAGGTCTACGCACGTAGTCGAGGTACTAGGGCCCCATACATTGCGTCCAGAAGCTACGTGCGTATTATTTTAGCTATGCGCGTATCGTACAAAATTGACCTATTAAACCGCTTTGGTTGATTCAGGTACGGATCCAGCTCTCAAAAGAAGATGTGGCCCGAAAATTTTGATTTTATTATTTCCTTCATAACATGGTTATTAGAATTTTTTAAAAGAGTTGTATTATTTTCTTTATAATAATTTGTTAATTAAAAGCTAACGCGCGGAGTGAGCGAGAAAATTTTTCGCTTATTTAGCAAAAAAATTATTTTGTTTGGTAAAAAAAAATAAGCTTTCAATACCTTAAACCTTAAACAAATTAACATCAACTAAGATTATAAATTAATTAAATAAAAAATATATGCATATATTATAGTATAGAAACATACACAAATTATAGATTATATAACATCGGCAGGAGTAATTCCTATCGGTTCAAACAAAGTATTATTTTTTCTTAAATCTGTTGGTTAGTAAATAAAAAAGGGTCGAAAATTTATGGAGAGGTGACAAATTTTGCGCTTTTTTCAATCTACCTGACTAAAGGTCCGCTTAACACTAAATCCACTACTATAAATATGTATTTTAACAATAATGTAAGTATGACCAGCAGGTAAAAAGCACCAGATAAGACTCAAAAGGTTAACAATACCAATACAACTACCCACTGAACCTATTTTGATTATAAATTTATAGACCTTGAAAGTATGCACTCACAAGGCTGTTGGGATTGTGGGTATGCCCATACTACACGTATAGGTACTCCGCTCCTGACTCAAATAGGAGCAGCAATTACGTAGTGATACGCAGCTACCTCGAGTACGCGCGAGACACAAAGTGAAAGAAAAATGTTTTTCTCGCTCCGATTGCATGATTCAGAGTGAGACAGAAGTATTCAGTTCATTCGTTACACAGCATTCAGATCGGTTGACACTGTTGGCATTTTGCTTTAGGGTAGAGATATACGCAACGGAATCCGGTAGGCAGTAGAGAATTATGAGCACTGAAAATAGATCTCTGCACTAATACAATAGAGTTGAAAATCGAACATCCGAGTGTCGAGTCAAATGTCAATGTCATATATGACAGCTCAACATTCGAAACTTCCATTTTCATCTGTATTGCATTAGCACAGAGTTCTATTTTCAGTGCTCATAATTCTCTACGGCCTACCGGATTCCGTTGCATATAGTCCCAGCCTTACAGTGTTCCGAAATTTTGTGCTGTCAATGTTCTGTCAAAACCAATTATTTCTGAAGACACTTTATATTAAAACCTTCAACACACAATTGATATCGATTTGAAATAGTCAAAAGTGTCATCCCCTGTATTTTGGAGTGCAATGAAAGCGTAGTAAGATCGAGTTGCCAAGTTTCAAAAAATATTTCTCCCTAAAACAAATAGTACGGTTCCCGTGGATTTTACCTAGCATGCGAATACTCTCAAATATAATTATTAAAGTACTTATGCCTCATCGAAACTTCATAAAGTTACATAATACGATAAAATATATAGGTACCGTTAAAAATCAAAAAAGTTACATACCAAATATGTAAGTATTACCTTTTTAGAAAAACATACCTATAAAGATACTTTATACAGTAAAACTACTTTGCTAATATCTTTCGGAAGTCCCACACATGCTTTCCAACATCCGTCATTTCCGTAGAAAAAAAAACGATGATTGCCGAAGGCATTAGTTAGTTGCACTGTACGCAGCACATTGAATGACGCGGTCGCGTCCTATTCGTGTCATATAAAGTCTATACTTTAGCCTATTCACGTTATGAAGGCAGTGAATCATGCGTATCTACGTACTATTGACGACCTCTGTGGCTCAGTTGGTTGAGCATGTTGGTGCTCAAACCGGAGGTCGCGGGTTCAAATCCCGCCGAAGGAACAAAAAAGTTTAACACTTACAGACTATAAGTTATTTCGTAGATATCTAGAGGGTAAAAACTGTATGTCTGTCACCAGGCTATGTCTTATGAGATCATAATCCTTGATAGCTAGACAGTTAAAATTTTTAGATAACCTTTACTAAAAATAGTCGATTTCGTAATAACCTAACCAAGAGCATGTCAGGACATGTCTAAGGAGGGTTCCGTAACTATAAACACGTAATATGCTTTTTTTTTAATACTCCAAAAGTTACTGTCCGATTTAGTTCATAATAATTTTCCTAAAGAGTTTTTAGCATGAACTATCAGCATGGAAATTTGCAAATTTCTATCTCCTATAGTTTAAAAATGCTAGGGGGGGGGCCAACTTACAAACTACTTTGAAGGCCGATTTCTCGAAAATGGTCAACTTTATAAAAAAGTTACGTATGAAACCTTGCCTTTATTTTAAAAGACCTATTCTACGATACCCCATACGATGGGGTAGAGTTAAAAAATATTTTTCATCCCCACTTCACATGTATGAAGAGCCACCCCTAAAATATAAAATTATTATTTTTTTATGATCCCGAAATCGTGATCTATATACAATCTATAACTGCACCAAATTTCATCAATTTATATTCATAATTACAGGAGCTAGAGGCGCGGACAGACAGACAGACAGACAGACAGACAGACAGACGGACAGAGCGAAACTATAAGGGTTCCTTAAGTATTACGGAACCCTAAAAAAAGGAACTCTTATAGTTTTGCTCTGTCCCTCTGTCTGTCTGTCTGTCCACGCCCCTAGCTTCTGTAATTATGAATATAAATGGATGAAATTTGGTATAGTTTTTTGTATATTATATTATCTCGGATTTAGCATCGTAAAATAATAATAATTTTATATTTTGAGGGTGGCTCTCCATACATGAGAAGTGGGGATGAAAAATATTTTTTCATTGTACCCCGTTGTATTGCATAACATTGAATAGCGCTTTAAAATAGAGTCAAGATTTCATACATGACATTTTTTCAAAATTTTCGACTAGTTGTAGAGTAGTTTTCTAAATTATAGGTTAAACTTGTAAGTTTCCATGCTGATATATGTATAATGCTTAAAACTAAGGGAAAATTATTTTGAATCAAACCGGACTGTGACTTTTGAAGTAATTTGAAAAACGTATTACGCGTTGATAGTAACGTCACCCTCCTTAGACACAACAAACGTGAATTTTTTGACGTTTTTGGCGTGATTCTTTAATGGCAAGTTGGCAACAGGTAGACGCTTGCAATAAGAATTTTGGTTTTTTATACAATACATTTTTTATACCAATAAGTGATAGGTCAGCTGTAATTAAATAATAATAGTATATTATATAACTTATCGTCAAGCAAATCAATTGAATATTTAAATAAAACAAGCATAAAACCCCCCCTAATAACCCCTTCAGATACCTTTTCTCCCTAAATTTAGGGAAAAAGTCCCAAGTTGGCATCACAGATAGACCGGCAGAAATTTCGTTGTGATAAGATAAGAATCTCTACGTGCGTAGGTTTACGCAGGCTTACGCACTTTCTGGACAGAGTCAGTGTAGTCAGTTTTCTCAAACTTGTTTCGGTCTTTTTAGTGCGTTGCTTCGGTAAGTATATGTCTTTTTTGCAGTCGGGTTTTTTTATTTTTTTAATTATTTATTTTATTTCAGTCTTTTCAATTGATTTTGAATTGTAGTTATCTATGCAGGCGGGTTTTTGTTTATTATTATTATTATTTATCGTTATATTTAATATAAAACTGCAAGTTTTATACATATTAAGAATCATTGTTTAAAATCCTTCATTTTGATACCCCACTCGATATACTTGGTAGATATTTTTTTTTACCTCACAACATAGCTTCCGCCATTTTGTTTTTTTTTTAATGTCACCTATCTAAGAACACTTGGGCTATTAAAACGTATCTAACGATACCTCAAATGTGAAAATCCGTTTAGCGGTTCTGAAGATACAAGGTAATAAAGAATATTACATACATACCTACATACGACGACGACCTCTGTGGCTCAGTGGTTCAGCGCTTTGGTGCTGAAGCCGGAGGTCGCAGGTTCGAATCCTGCCGACGGAACAAAAAGTTTTTCTGTGTTCCTGGGTCATGGATGTGTATTAAATATGTGTATAATATAATAAAAATCTTAAATATATGTATAGTATAAAAGTATTAAATATACTTCCCGTTGTCTGGTACCTGTAACACAAGTTCTTCGGATACTTAGCACGGGGCCAGATTGACGTGGTGTGAAGCGTCCATAGATATTATTATTATATTATTATTTATACATACATACAAGATACGCGCTAAACACATAACCCTCCCGGCAGTCGGGTAAAAAGTCGGACCTGCGCTTGATCTCTCGACAGTCGTAAGAGTAAAGAGAGAGTGCTCTTGTGTACTGCACAGTCCTGCGTTACTGGCCTGGTTTCACTGAAACCGGCCACCGTCACCGAGATCGGTGTGGGGGAGTTATTGTTATTATATTGTTAAGTAGGTTAACCCAGAAACTTGATTCTCATAATATGAAGTCTCAATTTCACCAAACTCTTTAAACGCGCTTATCGCTAAACTCGGATTTGATATTGTATCTCTCTCATTCCGTCCCGTTCTTACATTGAATAATAATATCTATGGACGCTTTCACACCACGTCAGTCAGTTCCCGTAGTAAGTTCTCGGAGAACTTGTGTTACGGGTACCAGACAACGGAAATATATTTATAATTTAATACATTTATACTAAGTATATATTAGAAGGTAGATTAGAAGGTAAGAACCTACTGTTTAATATTCTTCTCAGATCTAAATACTTTTTTTCTAGTAAAAAAAGTTGGCAACCCTCTCCATGACCCAGGAATATAGAAAACTTTTTCCCTGGTGGGATTCGAACTCGCTTGAGCGCCAACGTCCTAACCACTGAGATCGTCAATATTTTTTTGATACCTAAACCTGTTATCCATTTTCTGTAGACATGATTATGTATATTGCCAATGCATTTTGCATGCATAATAATTATTAATTAATGCACATAATACAGATATACAGACGGACAGCGGTGTATTAGCAATAGGGTCTTAGCCTTACCCTTTGGGTTCGGAACCCTAAAGAACTAAGCAAATTTTAGGGAAGTGACATTTTGGAATCAGGGAACATTTTGAGAAAGGGACATTTTGGAATCAGGGAACATTTTTAAGGAAGGGACATTTTGGGATAGGGATATTTTGAGGATGGACCTGAAGGACATTATGGACCCGAACGCACCTGAATTAGATTAGAATTTTTAATAATATTAATTAATAGATAGGTTCATACCTATCTATTAATTAATATTATTAAAAATTCTTCACACACTGTATTAGATGAAATTGCATAAGTGTGGGTACTCTGCCGTCCTCAAACTAAAAGGCGGCTAAATGACAAAAAAAGTTTTTGAGGTAGGGCTAAAAAACACGGGATTATTTTGCAATTGATGCTAGTGATTTTCTATAAACAATTGTTAATGTTGTCGTAAGATATTCATGACAACATAAACAATTGTTTTTACAAAATCACTAGCACAAATGTAAATAATACGGCGTTTTTTAGCTCTACCTCAAAAACTCTTTGCATTTAGCCGTCTTTTAGTTTGAGGACGGCAGTACTGTGAAAGTGCCATGTTTAGTATTATCACCTATACTATGTATTTTCAAGCGAAACTTGGAATATCGTACGTCGTAACTCGTAACGTAGTTAGTAGCTTCAACACGTGTAGCATAATAATGCTACTATATTCTATAAATGCTCAACACCTAATAGTGGTGTTAATAAGCATTTACAATGCAATATGTAACAATATATTATTGGAGACAATTAAGGAAAATTTATGCTACTATAATAATTATCCTTATTGATACATATACGTTACATGTAAGCACATAATAGTACCTGGGAGACCGAGCTTAGATAGCTCTAGAGTTCTAGCAGTCCGGAAAAAAATTAACAAATGACGATCATAGATGTTTAAAAAAATCACAAAAATATTAGGTAGGTATGTGAACAATTATGTCTTACCGAGATTCGAACCCGAGACACCATTTTGCCAACAACATCATATTATTACCACCCAAATTACAATGGGTTCATTTCTATAGGTAGTGTACAAATCATCCCTTATTTAACAGAAAACTTTTCATTGTTTCAGAAACGAACCGAACGAGATCACGAAGAATTCTAGTCAATCGTACAATATAAATCACAAAATGAAATAATTTTACATTAAGTTTAGTACTTACTGATTTTTTTACTTATTTTTATACTTTTGTAAGCGATAGTACTTATTTAAGATGCAAATTCTGAATGCGAGGTTCGCGCTGCGAGCGTCCGCTTCGCAACTTCAAGCATGGAGTACGGCTAGAAGTCGCACTGCCACCACTGTAAGTATCTAAATTATTAACAATTTGTTCCTACATATGAGACCCAGTTTTGCTCGGGTTTGTGTTAGTACGAAAAAAATTAACAGATGACAATTGACAGATACTTAAACATTAATAAGTTTATAACTTTACTATCTAGTATTTGCAGCTGTGTCTGGTAATAATGACTGAATATGGGTTTCTGCTAGACTTTGACCGTCATAATATCTTAAAAAAATTTGTTTACAAAACTCTTTATCTACATTTATTGTTGCCTATTCTGGGAGGTAAGCTAATAAGGTGTTTTTATAAGATTTTGCTACCCTCTGTCCCGATTAAGCCCCGCGCTGACTTAATCCGACACTCCATGTGCCGTATACTTAGTTGACTTTAACTGTTGTTAATCAAAATTAGGTTTGACAGGGGTTTGATATAACTAGGGATAACTAACTGGTCTCTCTCTGGTTTTCAGGACTCAAAGAGCGTGGAATACAAGCCGATTCGCAGCGTACTAGTCGCGAACCGTGGTGAGATCGCCATACGAGTGTTCCGAGCGTGCACCGAGCTGGGCATACGGTCCGTCGCCATATACAGCGAGCAGGACAAGCTGCAGATGCACAGGTAACGTAATGTACACAAGATCCGCTCGTCTACTGGTGGCATACAAGCCGATTCGCAGCGTGCTAGTCGCGAACCGCGGTCAGATCGCCATACGAGTGTTCCGAGCGTGCACCGAGCTGGGCATACGGTCCGTCGCCATATACAGCGAGCAGGACAAGCTGCAGATGCACAGGTAACCTGTAATACTGTAATATAATGTACACAAGATCCTCTAATGTCTAATTCGCAGCGTGCTAGTCGCGAAACAACGCCCCTAGTGGCAAACAATGGTAACTAATTCGATGCCATACAAATTGTAGTTAACTTCTTCACGGCGACTAGTGACAAAAACTCGCACACAGCACACCGGTTCCTACTTGCCGTGAAGAAGTTAACCACAATTTGTCTGGCATCGAATTCGGCGTCGAATTCGAAGTCAGCCACTAGGGGCGTTGTTTCGATGTCATACAAATTGTAGTTAACTTCTTCACGGCGAATAGTGACAAAAACTAGCACACAGCACACCGAGCGTGCCTATAGCTGGGCATACGGTCTGTCCGCATATACAGCGAGCAGGACAGACTGCAGGCGCAGTAAATGCTACATTTTATTCATTAATATTTAAAAAAATAGGTATTACCTATATGACGCTGTAGGCCAGTGGTTAAAGGGTTCCTGACTCGCAGAAAATAGGTTCAAGTAATGTGCAAGCCCTACTGTTGCAGAATGAAAACTAAACACTCGTAAACATACGATCATTTATTATGAGACAATATAATTTCAATCTATTTAAAAATAAGGAAAGTATACATTTCACCATATCACTTCTAAGCCATGCTACTAAATTTTCAACTTTCGCTTTCAGACAAAAAGCCGACGAGTCGTACATAGTCGGCAAAGGTCTTCCCCCAGTAGAGGCATACCTTAGCATCCCGGAGATCATCCGCGTGGCCAAGGAGAACGATGTGGACGCCGTGCACCCTGGATACGGGCTGCTATCTGAGAGGTGAGAGACACATTTCCAATTTTTAAATGTGTCTTAGACACAGGACAACTACAATATAGTGCTTCATAAAGTCACTTTTTATTAGATGGAACATGTTTCGGAAATAAATAAACGTCATAATTCATATTAATTAAAAAAATAATGCGGCGGCCTATGGCTTTGGTTAGTGGTATTTTCTGGCCTAGGGCTCCCACGAGCTATATTGGCTAGAGACCTATTTGCTTACTAAGATGCCGAATTTTTGCGCCAATTAGTCGGTCGCTGATTCTTGCCAGTTTGTGTGACTCAAAAATGGCAACAACTGGTAGTTTATATAAACATTCTACATAAATGCCTAATTTCGCTTACGACTTTCCAGGTCAGACTTCGCCCAGGCAGTCCAGAACGCTGGTCTCCGGTTCATCGGACCCTCGCCAGCTGTGGTTCAGCAGATGGGAGACAAAGTTGCCGCGAGAAAAGCAGCGATTAATGCTAGTAAGTGCACCCATATTGTTTGAATAACATTCATCATCTGTTCCGTCACACAGCTTCCGTGGTCTAGTGGTTAGAGTTTGGCTCTCGACTAGGAGGTCGTGGGTTCGATTGCCGCATTGGGATAACAAAAAAAAATGTTGCCAAGTTTGGTTACGACAATGCAGGCTGATCACCTAATTGTCTGACAAGAAAGTTTATCTAAAATCTGTTATTGCACACTTGCAGTTACTTATAATCGTCACATATTTTATTTTGAAATATTTTTAACTTCCCGCTAAGAAAATCTAAGGCTACCCCGTTTTGCAAAAATCGAATTCTCATCAGATCTCGATGTTCTGAGGTCACAGGAAACATCCCTGACTATCCCCGCGAGGGTGTCACTATGTATGTATGTATGTATGACCTCTTTCGAACGGTTTGACCGATTTTATTGCGGCTGGCGCCATTCGAAAGGGCTTGGCCAAACTTAGATTTTGAATACAATTTGGACCGATTCGGATAGATAGATTTCAAGAAATCTAAAAAGACTGTGTTTTTTTAAGTCGTTTTTTGGAATAATTTTTAAACGGCTTTATCGATCCACTCTAAAAACTAATCAGCTCTTATCGGTTGATTCGTTCGAGAGATATCGTGAAGTAAAGAAAACCGAAAACACTATTTTTTCGGAAATACTCCGAAAATTTTCTTTAAAAAAATTTTGTTGTCGATTCTTTTAAATAACATAAAAAACTGCATAAATTGCCGCCAATCGCGTGAAAATCGGTTGATTCGTTCCAAAGTTATGACAGTTTGAAGTACAGAAAATTATCAGTGAACATTTTTAGAAGCACTTTTATTTTTGAGCTCGATAAGCTCAAAAATGACGCATTAGATAAAATATAAGCGCTTAGCGGAAAGTTGCACGGATGGCCTTTAAGTCAACTGTTTTCCTAATTTTTTTAAATGTGTCTTGCAGAGGTGCCAATAGTCCCCGGCACAGACGGGCCGATCACCACAAAGGAGGAGGCGCTCGAGTTCTGCAAACAGCACGGTCTTCCAGTTATATTTAAGGTAAATTAGTATAATGCGTTTCAAATTAGAATAGCAACGTCAATTGCCTTTTTCTGTCAAATATCACTTGAAAAGTGCGATTTTCAGAAAAACTTATGTGCATATAAATTACTCCGATATATATTCGATAAATCTGAAACAACTTGGCGCCGATTCGATCCTATTCTTATTTGAAACGCATTGTACATTGTATTTTTACGAACTTACGAAATTCATCCCTAACGTAAGGATGACTTTACATATGTTTAGAAGCTAGCTATATCGTGTGTCCAAGCAATAATAACTAAAGTCAAGTTCGCCACATGAAATGAAAAAGAAACAAACATTCAGAGGTTCGCAATCTTTAGACGGCGTAGTAACAAAGAATATGACGTATAATTGTATTACTAAGTAGAATAGTCATTCCATCGATTTACACGAATTTATACGATTTATACGAACATTATTTTTCGTTTTAATTATTATTATGAAAAAGCAAAAAAATATGGCGGCGCGGGGCACTTGCCGTTTAACCAATCGGCACGGTAAATATTACAATATAACGAAAAATAACGTGTAAATTGTAAAAATAAATTTTTATTTGGCAATCTGTCGACATTTTATTATATCTCTAGTAATATTACAGTCTAACGGTTTTTACCATTTTACGATGCCATATCTATACTTCGTGGTTTGTTCGGTAGCCCGACGGTCCTTGTCGTGTCAATAAGCTGTCAGATGTCACGAATATAAACCCTGATTCGCAGGCGGCGTACGGCGGCGGCGGGCGCGGCATGCGCGTGGTGCGCGAGATGGCGGACGTGGCGTCGTCGTTCGAGCGCGCGTCCTCCGAGGCGCTGGGCGCGTTCGGCAACGGGTCCATGTTCATAGAGCGGTTCATAGAGCGGCCCCGCCACATCGAGGTGCAGCTACTGGGTCAGTACTGGGTGATTCTCTATCCGAATCATATATACCGATGTGGCGGACCATTCAGCGCACAGTCCTGAATCGCGCTATCGAAGTTTCTGAGCTCGGAAAGTATATATACGACAGCTGAAATGATTACAAGTGGGGCTTCGGCCTGACCGGGCATACCACCTCGCTCGGTCGGAGATCTCCCTTTGGGGCTTACCACCACATACCCACACCAACACAGGCTGTGCCCACAGACATCTCTCGACTGGACCACGTAGACCACGCAAGTGCTACATACACGCGTGTAAAAGAGGAGTAAAACTTTAGCGCCATTTCCCCTAGAATATTCCCTGTGCCAAACGTCAAACGAAAACCAAAAAATGCGACGGGAAGGCACGCGGCGACGGCCTTTGAATCGTTTACTTGGGGACGGGAGTTATCATCACTAAATCGCTCTTGTGACGTCACCATACAAACGATGAGACTTGCGTTATCTAGTCAATGTGTGTGGCTGGGACTATACACTTGCGCTGCCGTACCTGCGACAAGCTTTGATGGTCACGCGGGCGTCGCTCGGTATCGTCGCGCGTATACTAACCAAATTATTTTATAGGATAATCTTGTTAAAATGTATAATAGATAAATATAACATGTGACATATTATTTATTATATTTTTGGAACGAGAATCGAATATTGAACACGCACTTAGAAATAAGTGATCCTTGTTAACAGACTGTATAAATAAGTGGTAAAATGTTTCATATTAGATGTTTATGATTGCAGGTGACAAGGCGGGTAACGTGGTACATCTGTACGAGAGAGACTGCTCGGTGCAGAGACGGCACCAGAAGGTCGTGGAAATCGCACCCGCGCCAAAATTGGACCCAGAGGTGAGCCGCACAGTCCTCTTATTTAATTTTATTGATGAGAAAACTTACAACTCAAGAATACAAGCAGGGGCGGATCGTGAATTTGTGGGGCCCTGGGCTGTAGTTACATATATTAGGGGCCTATTTAAGTAGGTAGGTACTTAACTAATAGCCATGTCAAAAAACTGTTTCTATAATTATATTATTACATATTCTTTATCGCAAAAAAAAAAAACATAAATATTACTTAAATCTACGCAAGTAATAGTTAAGTTTAATAATACAAATGGCGACCTTATTGCTGTGGTAGCAATCTCTTCCAGGTAACCTTTAGATGAGAGAGAAACCGAAATAGATAAGAATATAAAAAAAACATAAAAATAATTTTATTTATTTACTAGCTGATGCCCGCAACTTCGTTTGCGCAGAACTAACGGAAGCGGAACCCTATTTTTTTAAACGGAACCCTAAAATAAAAGTAGCCTATGTTAGACCTTATAACATCAGCTATCTGCTAGTGAAAGTCCCGTGAAAATCTGTCCAGCCGTTTCAGAGACCGACAGACAGACAGACGGACAGACAAAAAATTTAAAAATCGATATTTATTGTAAGTACCGAATATACTTTGAGATTCATTATGTAAAAAGCTGTTATTTTAAAGTAACAAACAGACACTTCAATTTTATTTATCTGTATAGAGTATAGATGTATAGACAAAGACTTCTATACTCAAACCCCCTTACTAATAAAAAATTTCACACTGTGTATACAGGCGTTTTAAGATTTCTACTACTAATAATCATTTTTTTGACATTAGGCCAGGATAGCGATGTTGTAATTTCCATACTAATTTATTCCACGCCTATACTAGGCCATACCCTAGTTTAAGCGTGTTATAAGGACAAGATGGCGGATTTTCAATTCATCAGCTGATTTTATATTCTTTCGAAACTCGTTAGCGTTCTATTTCTAGTACCTAACTTAAGAGTTGGACTACAATCTACATAAATATTGATTCTTAGGCTAGGAAATTATTCTTGCGCCCGGAAAAATACAAATGTATAATGATCGTGATGATCCGTTATTGTTGTATTTTTGGTAAATGACAATGACCTAAATTCATCAATTTCAATCCTAATATTATGTATAATTGACTGTTCTTACTAACGTAAGAGAAGACAGGGCTAAACTAAGTAGTTAGAAGGGTTCTCAGTAGTGCTATGGGATTCAGATGAGGGTCTTCAAAAGATAGGTAGGTAAGGAGTATGGATACTACCTTATACCTATAACACTACCTAACTTTTATACAGACTAGTGCTTCCCCCGAAGGAAATGGAGTTAGACCTATTGCGAGTTGCAACCTATCAATTATACAGGCTAGGGCTATCCCCTGAAGAAGAAGAACCAGCCTTGTACATAAGGTTTGGTAAAGTCAATTAACTTATTTAAAATCAAGGATCTTCTGTGCATAATTATTGCTAATTATGATCTACTACTTACGTTAAGATGTTTAGGCAGAAATATAACATCCTAATCTCAGGCCTAGGTGACCCTTCGCCTAACACAAAACTATTTAAAGAATTATTTTTTTGCCCAAATTTTTTTTCTGTATATAAGTGTATTTACAGCAGCAGTATACCATAAGCCCAGAAGATCCATAATTAATTTTACTAAAGCTTATTATTATAGTAGAACTACGGAATGCCAGTAAATGAAATTTACTGAATTTCAGTGTTTTGAGATTGCAACGACAATCTCTACAATCTTTAAAGTACAAAGATAAACGCTCAAAGTGTGCAATTATTATGTTTAAAATGCGAGTTGCGATTAATCGATTATAGTGCATACTGTAATCAAGGGCGGATCCAGGGGGGGGGGGTCATGGGGGTCATGACCCCCCCCTGAGCTGGTTCCAGGACTTAGGTGGATCACTAATTTAATTGAACATAATGATTTTATTTATATATTTTGTCACCATACAGATTTTTTGTAACTACCTTCAATATTTAATTAATTTAATATAATATAATAACTTTGTATGATGGCAAACGTTTGGGAACGAACGCATCGAAAATTTAAAATTTAAATCGTGGAAGTAAGATCTTCAATGGTTGAAGATCGCCTAACCGGACTGGCATTTCTCCACGTTATTAAAAACGTACCCATTGACTTTTGCGGAGTTTTGCGTCATATAGTGCGATTCAAATGAGAGTCGGCGCCATATTGTTTCGAATTTAGACTGTTATGATAGTTTTATGTTTAGATAATTGATTACTATTTAACGTTTTTATTTTAATTCGATGCAAGACTATTAATATTTATATGCACATGAGTTTTTCTGAAAATCGTACTTTTCAAGTGATATATGACAGAAAAATGTCATTGACGTTCCTATTCTCATTTGAAACGCGTTATACCCCTCGATATACCTCTAGCTTTTATGACAAATCATTCACCATGGTTATGGAATATAAATAGGCTGCCTCATTCCGTGCGTGATAGTGCTTCTCTGGATGTCTTCAAGAGAAGATGGCAATATGTACGTGTATGTACTATGTACAAGTTATTTCCTATTTAATAGGTTAAATTTGCTCAAATTTTAAACCCTCAAAGACTGTTACCCTGAAAAACTCTGTAATTAAAAAAATACAAATGTCAAAAGCCTAAAACTGAACGTCGGTACTAAATTTTATAGCTCGCTTCGCTCACTCGTGTTTGGCTTATATAGACATATATAAGCCAAACACGAGTGAGCGAAGCGAGCGAGCATAATTTTTTTCTCATTCTATAGGTTAACCCTTTGACGACCACGGGGAAACATGCTTCCCTACCAAATAATTAGAAAAATATCAAAAGTTATAAGGCCAATGCCTAAATACTTTTCTTTTATTAGTTGTTGAATGTTACCTTAATTATTTTTTTAATGTCAAAATAACGTAGGCATTGCAGTATACTTTTTATAGAAATTGTAAAATAACAGTTTGCTTAGAACTTTTTCAGTATTTTTTACAAAAGTTTTTAGTGAAGTTAAAGCGCTTTATATTGTTTTTTATTGAGCTAAAATTATTCCCTGGTAAGTAATTTCATATTTGATATATTCTTCAAAACCATTATTTATGATTTATATTGAAATAAATCGTCATAAACCAAAAGGGAAATCAGCTTCCCTATGGTCGGTAAGGGATACTAATTCCTCCACATATTACTCTATTGTATGCACAATTTATATGAAATTATTTCTATATTCTTGTATTGAATTGAAATTATGCTGGATATTTTATCGATATTGTAGCGAAATATTATATTCCGTAAAGGATTTGAGATATATAACCTCAAAAATTATGAAATTCTACTGATCTTGGTCGATGGTAGTAGTGAGTAAGTGATGAATAAAACGCATGCAACTCAAAAAAGCCGTAGTAATTTTGATGCATTGTAATGATCAAGAGGTTCCTGGTATTGTAATTGAAGTTGACTTCCAAGAACACTAAGTTCCTCGTTCACCAACACCATCTACAGCTGTCTGCGCGTCACCCATGAAGCAAATTATAATTGCTCCATGGTATCACCGGATTCGCTCGGTTATCAAGTAAATAAATAGTTTTTCTATGGAAGTATCTACTTCTACTTTATAGATATTAGGTTGTTTCATTTTGAGATTTGGTCTACATAACCTTATAGGTATGTATAGAAGTACCATTTATGACCAACATTATGCCATATATTCGATTTGAACAGATACACTAAAATCTACATTTCTTTAGTAGGTAATGCAGAAGTTAGTGATGCAAAAAGAGTTATGACATAGATTATCGTATTCGCTCAATGATAGCTGCAGTATCGACTGCACCTGATGGTAAAATTCCCTATGCAAAGGAACTATGGAAAGGACTAAGAGGAATTTTGTTCTATGTAAAGTCTTCTTTGTTATGCTAATGAAATACACTGTTTGGTGAGGTACTATGTAATATCTAGTTTTTATATTGTACTTATATATAAATTAATACTTTTCTTACAGTATTAATAAAGTTGAATAAAAAATACTTCAAATATTGGTAAAATATCGAATACGTAAAGTAGCTGTTGCAAGGCTAATGTGTTACCGTTATGGACCATAGGGAAAATTGCTTCCCAACAATTTCCCAAAAACCTATAAATATTTTTTTTATTTTTATTTAAGATTATGTTTATTATGTGCATAATTAACTATTTTGTACAAATTTCATATTTATATACCCTCCACTTTCCTTATGGTCCTGAAAGGGTTAAAATCTATTCAATCGTTAAGTTTTTCAAGTGTACAATAAATAATAAATATTGTTAAGTACAGTACTTACGTACATCCATAAAATAAGTACATTTTACTTGTACCTATTGTTATCAAAATTAAATTATAAGTTCTTGACTTGACCACGACTATGTGACCCATGGGCGTAGCTATATGTATTTGTGTTAAATGCGTTCAAACTGAGAAAGCGAGCGAATGTTTTTACGCTTTAACCTGTTAAAATCTTAGCCCTGAAAGAATATTGTACTTAGGAAAAAACAATAAAATCACTAGCTTAAAACAGGGATCGCGACCCTATGGCACGCGCATAGCTGGGCATTAACTCGTTAATCCGTTAATCGTTAATTAACGAAGTTAACATTTTGATTAACGGATTAACTTTTAAGTTAACTCTTAAAAATGTTAACGGATACGTTAACTTCCGTTAATATGAACAGAAGTCCGTTAATCGTTAAGGTGGTTCGTTTCCTATACAAAAATACAATGGACATTAATTATGTAATTCATACTATTACTACATAAATTTATTTTGCAATACAATTGTCGCAAAATATATTTAAAATACTTTATTTCACACAGAAGTCACATTTTTATTGAATTTTCGACAAAAAGTGACATTTGTAACTTATGTCACTTTTTGTCGAAAATTCAATAAAAATGTGACTTCTGTGTGAAATAAAGTATTTTAAATATATTTTGCGACAATTGTATTGCAAAATAAATAGATGTGCATATAAATTTATGTAGTAATAGTATGAAATTACCTAATTAATGTCCATTGTATTTTTGTATAGGAAACGAACCACCTTAATCTAACGCCTACTATTTACCGCATGGCACCGCGGCGCGGCGCGAAAAACAGGTTCTGACGGGCGGCGCGTGGCAGTGAGGGAAACAAAAAAAAATTAGATATATTTTGCCGGCGCGTGCGAGTGAGAAAACTGCGAAGAGATTTGTTTCGTTTGATAATTTCATTACTTAGTTACGGTGCTTAGAAAGACGAGTGTTTTGTTTGTTGTTATTATCTAGACACGCGGTAGCGTGCCAAGCCAAGTTCAAGTAACAGAACTGGCGAGCAGCACTGTGTGTAATATTACACGAACCCTTTGGAGCCAAATAAATTTCAGGACTGACCATAATTGAACTTGGCACCCATTTAGATCTCGTTTCTTTTGTCGTTGAAATCAACAACCAAGGCATATTATATCATATTATTGAACTTGACTGTCATTTCAAGTTTATGTTTTTGATAGGATAAATTACTGTCAGTGACCATTTGCGTGTTGATACAGGAGAGTGCAGTGTAATTTAGTTAGATAGAAAAAGTGTACTGTGCAGAGTAGTAATTAAAACTATATCATGGTCCAAATGTGGCCATGGATTCTCATCAGGGCCGCTGGAATCCGATTCCATGTCTTCCATGATCATGGAAGACATAGAATCGGATTCCAGCGGCCCTGATGAGAATCCATGGCCACATTTGACAACATGTTAATATTCATGAAGGGGAAAATGCACCTTTTGCCCGACGATTAAATTACACATTTGAATTATACAAGTATTTTGTTTTGTTCCTAACCTCTTAACTTCCAGAATCTAAACATACAGATTTTATAAGGGATATAATTAATCGAGTGAACAAAAAATAAGTTGGCGGCTGCACGTGAGCATACTGTATTACTGAATTTGGCAGCAAATTAATATGTTGGCGACTAAATTACCAAACTAGCGAAATCACTCAGTTGACAAAAAATTCAAAAGTCGGCAGATAATTTTTTCCGAAAAAGAGGCGAAATTTAATCCAAATTAGCACCGACATTTATAAGTTGGTTACTGAATTTCCAAGTTGGTGACCATTATATCATATAAGCAGCTATAAAACCAAATTTGGTTGATAAATTAATTGCTGCTAAAAATTCAATTTGCAGGCTACGGAAAATCCTATTTTTTGATACTGTTAGAGAATGTTTTTCTTTAGCATGGGTATCATTTTCTAGGTGTCTGGGGGTAAAGAATAATATGAAAATAAAATCTGTTTTGTAATTCCACAATGGCGTACATTTTTGTTATTAAAATTAATAAGGATGATGATGTTAAGGATGGTTTTTACTTTAATTACAAAATTGTCTTCCAATTTCATTTTCCAAAATGGAGAATATTCAATCTTCGTAAAATGAATATGAATACTAAATTAAAAGATCTTGGGGATGCTGATTAGGATTGACGATTATTATTACAGTATGTTATGTAGTTCGAGGTACCAAGCTATGTATAGAAATTTTTAAAAATTCATGAATTTTTCTGCCATTCATGACGAAAATATGCGATTTCCAGGTTTATATGGGGAAGGAAATTTTAATTATTTTTCCAGTAGGATGCACCGTTTCTGAGATAGAAGTGATTATAGATAAAAATATGGCATTGCTGTACTGAGATACGAGGGATGTAATCTATAGAAATGTTGGAAAATTCAGGATTTTCGAAAAATGTTTCTCCCATCATGAAGAAAATATGATGTTGCGGGGTTCCTAAGGGGACAAAATTTTCATTATTTTTTCAATAGGATGCACCGTTTACGAGATAGAATCAATTTTATAAAAAAAAATGTAAATACTGTACAATGAGATACGAGGGATGTATAAATCTATAGAAATGTTGGAAAATTCAGGATTTTCGATTTTTTTTTTCTCCCATCATGAAGAAAATATGATGTTGCGGGGTTCCTAAGGGGGACGAAATTTTCATTATTTTTTCAATACGATGCACCGTTTCCGAGATAGAATCAATTTTATAAAAAAATGTAAATGCTGTACATTGAGATACAAGGAATATATAAAGCTATAGAAATGTTCAAAAATTCAGGATTTTCAAATTTAGTTTTCTCATATCATGAAGAAAATATGAGGTTGTGGGGTTACTAAGGGAAATTTAAAATGAATGATTTTTTTGTGATCAGCGCCCCCAGAAACCAATAAAAGGACACCCATATTATTTTTATAAAATTAGGTATGTCCGCCATATTGGAATTTCAAAACGAATGTCATTTTCGTATCCAGTACTCCCAAAAACCTGGTAAACGACACCCATATCAATTTTACGAAAAATAAATATCCGCCATTTTTAAATTTCAAAATTAATCTACACAATTTTTTATGTGCGATCGTTTTGCTGCTTGTATGTTTTCTGAGTTACCTACATCAGGGAAAATATATGTGCCTATTCTTAAATTAAATGTGTACCCACAAATTGTCGCCAAGATGGTTATTTGTTCGCAAAAATATAATCTGTCTGCCAGTTTGGAAAATTCAATGGTATTATTTAGTCACCAGATTTGTAATTTTTTTGTTCCTTACATTCTTTCGCCAACTTGGTAATTTAGTATGAGGTTGTATTTTCACATCCAAAATTTAATTGTTTTGTCGCAAGCTTAAAATACATGCCATTTTATAAGTTCACTCACTAACGCATCGATATAAAAATGCAATTTTACACAATATATTAACGGATTAACGATTAACGTTAACTTGCGTTAATTCTTCCGAAATGTAACGCTTTAACGTTTAACGAAGCTAACTTTTTTTGTAGCGGATTAACGATTAACGAAGTTAACTATTTGATTAACGATGCCCAGCTATGGGCACGCGTGCCATCGAATCCTCGAACGTATAGCATGCTACACAATATTTTGGGCACGTCAATTATTAATTTATACCTAAAATTTTGTAATAATATACTACGAAAAAAGTGTAAATTGGTATTATATGACTATAAGTTATTTGTCATCTAATTTACAACATCAGAAATTAGGTACACTAATTTTACTCTAATTTAAATTACAAAATGATACTATTTTCAGTCGTTTAGGGTGTAAAATTTGAGCAGATTTAACCTATGAAATAGGAAAAAAAATTTGCTTGCTCGCTTCGCTCGCTCGCGTTTAACATAAAGAACATATTATATTATTTAGTAGCGATGTTCTGTTTTAGCCGGTTGATTTTATGATATTTTTCCGAAGTTCACCGTTATTTAGTGTTTAAGTTTAACGATTGAATAGATTTTAACCTATAGAATGAGAAAAAAATTATGCTCGCTCGCTTCGCTCACTCGTGTTTGGCTTATATAGACATATTACTATAAAATTTAGTACCGACGTTCAGTTTTAGGCTTTTGACATTTGTATTTTTTTAATTACAGAGTTTTTCAGGGTAACAGTCTTTGAGGGTTTAAAATTTGAGCAAATTTAACCTATTAAATAGGAAAAAATTTTGCTCGCTCGCTTCGCTCGCTCGCGTTTAACATAAAGAACATAATATTATATTAGTAAGTAGCGATGTTCCGTTTTAGCCGGTTCATTTTATGATATTTTCCGAAGTTCACCGTTATTCAGTGTTTAAGGGGAAACCCTGAAATACTGTGTTTTAAGGCATAAACAGGTAAAAACGAAAAAAAAAATGGGCGCCCATTATTCTAATGTATGAACCTATTTCCACAGTATTTTAGGGGTTAAAGTTTGAACAGATTTAACCTATTAAATAGGAAAAAAATTTGCTCGCTCGCTTCGCTCGCTCGCGGTTAACATAAAGGCCATTACATTATTTATTACCGATGTTCTGTTTAAGCCGGTTCATTTTATGGTATTTTATTATATTTTAGTTTAACGTTTGAACAGAGTTGAACGTTTGAACCTGTAAAATAGGAAAATTTGCTCGCTCGCTTCGCTCGCTCGTTTTTGGCGTTTTTGGCGCTCGGTAAAAAAATCTGATGTGCCCAGGGCCTCTAATAGGTTAAAGACGGTCCTGATTATTTAATGTACTTGTAGTCGTTTTATTTTCATGAACCCCCCCCCCCCCCCCCGAAATTAAAACCTGGCTACGCCCATGATGTGACCCCCTCCTGGCGCCAAAGCTGGATCCGCCCTTGACTGTAATCCTTGTAAGCACCATAATAATGTAGCGTTGCCATAACATCCTATGTACCGACCGGGACCATAACAGTGAATTACTAAAATAATACAAGTAAATGAAAAATGTGATATTTATTACCAGTTAACTTTATAAGGAACCTTTATTTTCTTAAAAAAATAGCTTACAAATATAAAAATTAAAAAACAAATATGAAATCAAATGTTCTAAATGAAATATTAATCTGTATTATATACCTTATTCAGCAGGTCCGGTTTACCCATAATATATTTATGAAATTATGAACATGTCATATTAAAATTAAATTTGCACTGTATTATACTTTCAACCATGTCTACTTGAAATGCGCCAGCCCAGCCACTACTTGGCGGGCTGTGCTGTTGCTGTATGCATATTGACGGGGACATTTTCTAGATTAACCGGGACAAAACTTTCAAATTGGTGACATGTCCCGGTATACCGGGACGGATGGCAACCCTACCATAATAGCAACTTGCATTTTAAGTACAATTGAAAATATGAAATACTTTTAAGATTAATTACATATAATTATTATAGATAATTTTTGATACTATACTTTCATTTTTTATTGAAATCGAGCTCATCCAACTATTAACTAGCTTTTTTGTTGCAATGCAACCTATAATATACTTACTTTTATGAATTAAGTGTCCATTGACATTAATACTTACGGCTTACCCAGCTATTTATCATACAGCTATTAGGGTGCAGCTTTCTAGCTCTGGTTTGGTCTGTGCATTGATATATCAGTCAATCAGCTTTGCCTTTTATATATAGATAGATAAAGAGACACAAAACAATAAACATCACATTATGTGATAGACAGTTAAAAACATAATACTTAGGATACAATACCTACAATCAGTCAGAAAAAAGGAAAAAGATGCATTACATAACCCATTGTGTATTCTTGGAAACATTTGGAGTAAATTAAAAACCAATGAAAGGCATTATATTTTCATAAATATGTTTATTAATAGTTGGACACTTCACAGATGTTCGCACATACCTTATACAAATAACCCTTTTGTTTGTTACTTTCTGTGTTTTGCTTGTGTTAATTACAACTCCAAACAATCAGAAGTTAACAGAGTTGATGTTCTAATTAGAAAACTCCAATTTAGCTGAAAATTAAAAATCTCAAGAAGACAAGAACTAGTCTCATTAGAAAATAAATTACGTCTAGGGATGCTCGCATCGAAAATCGATGATCATCGATGTTAGATGATAAAACATCGATGTTTTATATCGTATCGATATTGCATTATTTAAAACATCGTAACATCGATGTTATTGACCCATACATAATCGAAAAACCCAAAGTTGAAAAAACTTGCGGTAGTATATTTAACCACTATTGCGACATAAACGCCATCGGAGCAATTATTTTCTAAGGCTGGTTCAACCCTATATTTACAGCGCAACAGGTTGAAAGTTTCTGCGCTTTCAAAATTATCATTTTTACAGTCAATTATTGACAAAAAATATTGGAACTTATAATGTGCTCCTCCTTATATCTCCAATATAAAATTTCTATGTTTCATTAAAAAAACATGTGATTTTTTTTATAATTTACTAGCTGATGCCCGCGGCTCCGCCCGCGTACGTACAGTAACCCACCTGAACCTTATATGTCTCGCGATAAAAAATAGCCTATGTCCCTCCCCATGGTCTACTTTATATCTGTGCCAAATTTCATAATCGGTTTTGTAATTTTTACGTGAAACCGTAAATACATAATATATGTAATCTAGAACCTGAGAAAGGACATAGGCTTCTTTTTATCACAGGGAAATGTACGGTTCCCGTGGGATACTTTATTTAAAGTTTCATGTTAAAACTATTAAGCCGATTATCATGAAATTTGGCATAGATATAAAGTTGACCACGGGACCTTTCCGTGAAACCGTAAATAAAGTATCCCACGGGAACCGTACATTTCCCCGCGATAAAAAGTAGCTCATGTCCATTCCCGTAGTCTACTTTATATCTATGCCAAATTTCATAATAATCGGTTTAGTAATTTTTACGTGAAACCGTAAATAAAGTATCCCACGGGAACCGTACATATAAGGACATAGGCTACTTTTTATCGCGGGGAAATGTACGGTTCCTGTGGGATACTTTATTTACGGTTTCACGGAAAGGTCCCGTGGTCAACTTTATATCTCTGCCAAATTTCATGATAATCGGCTTAATAGTTTTAACATGAAACTGTAAATAAAGTATCCCACGGGAACCGTACATTTCCCTGTGATAAAAAGAAGCCTATGTCCTTTCTCAGGTTCTAGATTATATTATGTGTACCAAATTTCATTTAAACCGGTTCAGTAGTTTTGGCGTGAAAGACGGACAACCACACACACACTTTCCCATTTATTTTTAATATTAGTATGGATGTATTACCAATATATATTATACGGCCGTGAAGACGTTTGTACAAAAACATCGATGTTGCCTGACATAGATGTTTAGAGCTCGATAAACATTGAACATCGATTTTTAGCTATCGATCTCATTATTGATGCCAACATCGATGTTTTTGCAACATCGAGCATCCCTAATTACGTCTTGTGACATTGACAAGTGTCATTGACAAATGTCAATTTCGAGTTTTGCCGGGAAAGTCAATCAGCAATGTTGTGTTTCTGTATTATTTTTCTAAATTCGTGTTAATTCGGTTTTTAATGTGTTATAGTGGTGGAATATTAACCATTAATTATTCGTAGAGATGCATTAGTGTGGAAAAGTGATACATTCTACAAAATGCGTGCTAAATTGGGTTTCCCGCCAAAACTCCCTAGGAAGTTTCAGTAAAGCGTCTACCACTTTACTGAATCGACTGACTTGACTGATTGACTACCGTGACTATTTATTTGGACTTTGACTAGACTTTGGACTTGACGATTTAGAAATACAGTACCTACGTTGATGAAAATAATATACTTGACATTGGCAAATGGTGATAAGCCGACGCCATAAATAAAAAAAAAAAAAAATGTCAATTTCAATGACAGTTTGGCAGAGGTGCGTTCAAAAATGTTAGTACCTTATTAAATTTTGTGGAACTATTAATATTTACAAAATTCACATACTTAACTAATTGAAATTGATTAAAAATGTGTAAACATCAATTTTGTATTTAATTAAAATGACGAAGTCCATAATAACGTACATTTTATGTCAATTTTTGTCATCAACACGCGAACATCGGATACGTGTTATTTGCGTGTTATTCAATTCCTGAACGTTTTTCTTTGAGTCTTCTGTCTATGGTGTGTAGCGTGAGTATAGTTAAACAAGGTCTTGAATATCTTTATTAGTAGTCAGCTGTTTATGCGCTTTATATCGAACGTATAACTTATACAGCGAGTTTAACTATTCTAACGTTATACCTCATTTTAAGATTTCTTTATTAGTAAGGCCTAAAGTGGTTATATACTCAAAGTGTATAGATTATGAATTAGTAAAAGAATTGACAGGTTATATGTGTGACAGTTATGTTATATTACTATTAAAATATAATCGGAATGAAAATACAATACGAGAAAAGATGATTTCAGCAAAACCTAAACGTATAAAATATATTTAGGGCTTGGGTTTTTCTATAAATATAAAAATATTGGGTATTTAGGGCCATCAAGCAAACTATGCTTGCGTGCGAAACAAGGGCTCGAAGGTATTTGCTAAACTCAAAGACTCATGTTGTCATTTTTGACAAAACGCAGCCGCAACTTGCAAAACACTATTGTCACCACGAAATCGGAGATTCTTGATGAAGTCGAAATGGGGAACAGTACACCTAAAATACGAGCCTACCCCAAACCCATCTTGCAGATGATTCACGAGTCATACTTATGCGCCACCTTACAGATTAGATTCCTGATATTGAAATGGGTGAGATTAGAATAGCTCTCAGGCAGCTTCATAATAATAAAGCACCAAGAGATGACGAAATAACCACAGAGCTACTGAAGGTAGGAGGAACACCTGTCTTGACTGAGCTCCTTAATTCCGTCATTCATACTGGCACTACCCCGGAAGCATGGAGCAGGAACATGGTGATTTCATTTTTAAAATAGGCGATAACACGCGACTTGAAACTACCGTCCCATTCCGCTCCTAAGCCACGTTTATTAGCTATTATCGAAGGTTATCTCGAATCATCCTTCCCAGAAGTTCAACGACTTTCAACCAGTGGAGCAGACCGGGAACTACATACATACATCGAGAAGTATAATCAGCCTCTCTGCTTAGCGTATGTGGACTATGAGAAAACCTTCGATACCGTCAAGACCTGAGAGGCAATTCTGCTAAATAAAACCTGCATTAATACAATTACAATCAAGTCTCAATACGCTAATCTCAAACGGTGTTTTTATAAACGTTAAACCAACGTGAAACGCGCTCTGATTGGTCGTAACGTCATAAAGTAAAATTAAATTTTACTTTAAATACGAGAATTGAGGTTCTGGTCTGTGCTGGAATTCATGCAGAAATGCCTCGTTGACTGCCAATAATATTTCAAGTTGTTAAGATGTCTGTTCAAGGCCGCAACGATTACCGTCGAAGTAAAAGAACAGACCATAAAACGGATCCAACTTCGTCAAGGAGTGAGACAGGTAGAAGGTATCTCTCCGAAACTGTTTACTAACGCGTCGTAGGACGTTTTCAAGTCGCTTGATTGGAACGGCCTGAGACTGAACATAAACGGCCAATACATCTCACACTTGCAGTTTGCGGACTAAACAATCATCATGTCAGAATATCTGCAGGACCTGGAAGAGATGCTGAACAGCCTAAGCGATTGTTCAAGACGGGTGCGTCTCGAGATGAACCTTAACAAAACCAAATATTCTCCAGGGACCTGTCGTCGTAAATGGTACTAGTCTTGAAGTTAAGAAGCAAGAATACGTACTATATCTTGGGCAAACTTTCATTCAGTTAGGGCGGCATAGCTTTGAGAACGAGGCAAATAGAAGAATAAGCTTAGGCTGGGTTGCATTCAGGAAGCTCCGGGACAACTACTACGAATTAAAGCACTGACATTGCTCATAGAATTAGCACGCTGAACTGGAAGTGATCCGGCCATGTTTGCAGACGGACAGACGGTTGATGGCGCAGATAAGCGTTAGAGTGGAGACCACGTTAAGGCAAACGTAGTGTAGGATGACCTGCGGCACAATGGACCAACGATTTAAAGTTGGCTGGCAGCAGATGGATGGACGGCGAGATCGGGATGGTTGGCGCTCATTAGTGGATGCCTACGTTAAGCAGTAGGCTATCCATATGTCCGTAGGCTGATGATGATGAAATTTCCCCGTCGATAATAATTAATATTGACCTCAGCAGGCTTAGCATGCGCATGGAAGAAACACCGAAGAAATGAAAATATGACAGATTGAAGAAACATTAATACCATTCGGAGCAAAATAGGTCTTATTATAAGGTACCAAGGTCGATGTATCGTCGTTATGAGAAATAACATTTCTTTTCTTCCCGAGCATGAGCTCACAAAATGGCCTCTTATGACAGTTAAAGTAGAAACGTTTTCATAATTTAATGTCAATAAGTCCCACAATAAAGTCAACCACTCCACATCATGGCGGTCCTAGATAAAAAGTTTCTTTACGTTGAGTCTAGCGTTGAGTCATATTACTTGAATATTTTGTTCGGTTTTGACAGAAGATTTCCCGGCAACCATTTTAAAAATATGGCTGTTTAGAAATGTTGACTCTATTGACGACCTTGTTATCATGGATTATGAACTATTTTGTAACGAACTGTTTTGGATGGAATATTTCTTCATTAAATGTATTTCTATGGATCACCATGCTAAGCCTGCTGATATTGAAAGGCTTGTTTAAATAGAATTTCCTTTTCCTGCATAATAAACATTATTTTGATAGGAAGACGCCACGGTAACTTATGTACCTTTTTTTATGTACACGGTAAATACAGAAAAATAATATAAGGTACCTAATACATACAAATTAGGTATAAGTTTATCTTTATTACGCACAAAATAGGTTTTTTTCAGTGTCCTCTATTATAATTTACCTTTAATTTTAAAAGTCAAATTAATAAACTAGCATATTCCAAAATTAGTCACCAAAAATAATTTTTACATTAGAAACAAATAGCCTATTTTTAAAATAGTTACGTTTTATTTTTGAATGCTTTAGTAAAAAATAGACAGAAAGCTAAATAAGCCAATTAAATTTTAAAAATTTTGGAAAAAGTGACACCTTTTTTTAATGATTAATTAACATAGGTTCTAATTAATTAAACTCATATTTTTAAAAGACTTACACTTACTATAATTATAGTAAAAAAAAAACAAAAATTGGCCTATTCTCCAATTACATTTTAAGCATTAACAAAAATCAAGATTTTTTTTTTGAATTGAAGGTGCGATATTATGTATAAAATAACCAAATAGTTTCAATAAATAATATTCATTTTTAATACTATAATAATAAAAATTAATGAAAATCAGCATGAAAACATCCTTTCACACGTATTTTCCGCCTTAACTCAATTCATAGAAGTATGCAATTTTTTTACAATGTTTTCTTATGACAATATCACGTAAAAATATCGCCCGTAAACCGACTTTACAGACAACCATTTATTAAATTCAAATTATCGCCTATTGTTTTTAGCGGGGTTTGGGGGGCCCTTGTAACCTCGGGGCCCTGGGCCCAGCCCAAGTAGCCCTTAGGTAGATCCGGCCCTGAATACAAGGCAGTTTTTACCTAAAGGATCAATGAATCTTTTACGCTTAATATAATAATAATATCTATGGACGATTCACACCACGGCAACGTACCAGACAACGTAAATATATTTAATACTTTTATATTATACACATATTTAAGATTTTTATTATATTATACATATACTTAATACACATACATGACCCAGGAACACAGAAAAACTTTTTGTTCCTTCGGCGGGATTCGAACCCGCGACCCCCGGTTCGAGCGCCGATGCGCTAACCACTGAAACAGAGGTCGTTAAAAATCCACACACCACATATACGTCGCCACGGAGGTCGTAAATGTATTAACGTACAGTAAAACCACGTGTGTACTGTGGCGTTGTAGAAGGGTAGCGTAATGGCTCCAGAGGTAAGCTAGGTTTGTCAATATAAACACACAGGACACTTTGCACTATAATATATTTTATTATTTCACTTTTATATTAATAACATAAGGAGGAACTATACATCCTGCGCCCTACGCGCTCTAAACCGTTCTCCATTCTCTTATTCTCGTCTCTGACGTAGCGGATGACACACATTATTCTAGTTCTTAAATCAAAATATTTAAATCTTGTGTGCCTGGCCTCTCCAAAGAGTCCAGCCACAGTTATCCGCTACAGTACCTAATGACTTTCGGGAGTCGTTGTTTTTCATACAAGTGACGTCATATGTAGGTCGACTTTAGTAGGTATGGAGCGGTTTTAGGAGACTCGTGAAATTTTTTATACAAATCGCTGTACCTTTGAAAATATTGACTTTTGATATACGGTTTCTTTTGAGAAGTTACTCATATTTAAGAGTACTATTCATTTATGCAATAAAAAATGTCCGATTGCCTATTATTTTAGCTTGTCTGTCTGTCTCTCACGAATATATGATACTTTTTTCCAGACTCGTCAGCGCATGCTGGACTGCGCGGTGCATTTAGCTCGTCATGTGGGCTACGAGAACGCGGGTACTGTGGAGTTCCTACTGGATAATAAAGGCAACTTCTACTTCATCGAGGTGAACGCTAGGTGAGTTCTGTGTGCCTGGTACATTGCTGTAAGACGCTTACTTAGAGGGACTAACAAATGAAGTTGTTGAAAACGCGGGTACTGTGGAATTCTTGCTGAACTATAAAGGCATTAAGGTTAACGCCAGGCGAGTCCTGTGCCCCTAGTACAGGGATGGCAAACCGTTGGCACGCGACACAATATATTGGGCTTGTCACTGATCACAAAATTTTGTAATTATGTACTGCGAAAAAAGTGTGAGGTAGGTATTATATGGCAAACCTTACATAATGGACGTCATTTGTCTTCTATTTTACAACATCGGAAATCACAAAATGATCCTATTTTCACAATCTTTTAGGGAATAAAGTTTGAACAGATTTGCCTGTTAAATAGGAAAAAAGTTTTCTCGCTCGCTTCGCTCGCTCTCGTTTAGTAAAAACATCATATACTTAATATTATTTAGTACCGATATTCTGTTTTAGTCTGTTGTTTTTCCGAACTTCACCGTTTTATGTGTTTTAGTTTGAACAGATTTCAACTGAAAATATGGGAAAAAAAATTTACTTTAATTTATTGTAACAACGCTGCTGTTATAATATTTTCCCCAATGTTTCTTTATTTATACCGGAACTTTTATTTTCAGATTGCAAGTGGAACACACGATCACGGAAGAGGTTACCGGGATAGATCTAGTCCAGTCCCAAATCCGGGTCGCCGAAGGTATGACGCTCCCTGAGATGGGCTTGACCCAGGACAAAATTAGAGCTAATGGGTTCGCCATACAATGTCGAGTTACTACCGAGGACCCGGCGAATAACTTCCAACCGAGCACGGGCAGGATTGAAGTGTTCCGGTTAGTATAAAGACAGGGAGTATGAGAGAGAGAATAATCAGTTGATATAATATATCGTCTGTCATAGTCGTCATTTGTCGCAATAGGTTATATGACTATTTTTTTTAATTGCATAAATGAATAGTCCTCTTAAATATGAGTAACTTCTCAGAAGAAACCGTACATAAAAAGTCAATATTTTCAAAGGTACAGCGATTTGTACACAACATTTCGCAAAAACGCTCCATACTAAAGTCGTACCTAGCTTTGACGTCACGCCTAAGTTAAAGTGCCGTATACTTACGGCCGCAGGGAAATATTTACAAATACCTATGTTCCTGCGGCCGTATACTTCAAACACTTTAACTTACGAGTGACCTCACTCGTGGTATGGATAGACACATACAATGATTTCAAAACTAATGATTGGCTGTGACGTATATTTGATGAAACAAATCTTCATACAAGCAAAAGGTACGCCATCTTGATTTCACCAAACCTCAAATGTCAGCCATCTTGATTTCACCATACCTCAAATGTCAAAATGGCCCCAAACAACCCCAAAAGTGGAGCCATTTATGTGGGGACAGTTTTTGCCTCGACATGCCTCGTCTATAATATGTACCTCTATGAACCCTCATCACAATCGCGTGACGCGACGTGAGATAAGTATGACGACTGACGTCGACAAACCTATTGAAGCAAAAGAGCTTAATAACACGACGAGACACAACGGTTGGCTTAGTTGTCTATTAACCCCCTACTAAATAGACGTATATATTATAGACGAGGCATGTTGAGGCAAGAGGTGTCTCCAGTTAAATGGCCCCACTTTTGAGATTTTTGGGGTCATTCTGACATTTGAAGTATGGTGAAAACAAGATGACTAACACTTGAAGTATGATAAAAACCATTATGGCGTAACGTTTTATTGTATGAAGATTTGTTTTATCAAATATACGTCATAGCTTATCTTGAGTTTTGAAATCTTTGCTCTACTAATGAAAATGTATAACACTACTGAATAGATAGATATTCAAAGTTGCTTTCTTTGTCTGTCAAGTGACTTTTCCAACGTATCAGACAAATACTGCAACATTGAATATCTAATCAGTTGTGTAAATATTTTTATTAGTAGGGGATAATTGTGAAAGGGAGGAGGACGCCAACCACCCACTGGAAAATATTTATATTTTAAGAATCAAATTATTTCTAGTGGTAAATAATTCGCAATAAAGAAAAAAAGTATTCGTATTTGATCAACTTAAGTAACTTATTTATTAATAAATATGATAAATTTCAGTTCCGGTGAAGGTATGGGCATCCGTCTGGACTCGGCGTCGACGTACGCGGGCGCCATCATCTCCCCGTACTACGACTCGCTGCTCGTCAAGGTCAGTTTTGAAAATATGTACTCATTTATTAGTCAAAAACAAAAATTTCAAAACTAAAGATAGGCTATTACGTTAATTTGACAGAGCTAATGTTCATACATAAGAAAGTTACGCCATCTTGGTTTCACAGTACCTCAAATGTCAGCCATCTTGATTTCACCATACCTCAAATGTCAAAACAACCCCAAAAGTAGGACCATGTAAGTGGGGACAGTTTGTGCCTCGACATGCCACGTCTATAATAATATGTATATACCTCTATGGATACAATGTTACGCGTTTGCTGCATAGTATATAGCGATTATGGCCAATGGTTCACACAATTGATGTAAAGCATTATTTTTCCATACTTTATAATACTAGAATAGGTACTTTCCATACATGAAGCTTCGAGAACATTCTATTTGTTTGGTTTATTACAAATAGGGAATATGCACGTATTTTTTAATTTTTTTATATAGATCTATCTTGTTTGGTAAACCGTATGTTATAATCAGTTTTTTTATATCATTAAAAATATCGAAGATATGAACGTTTAAAGTAGTCTATTAGACAGAGAGATCGGACGTGTACCGTGACGTCACATAACACGACTTTCATAGAAAGTTCATACTAAATTTCGTTTTGCTAGAAAGAGATAGATTACAAACTTTGACCCGTCATAATATTATCTTGCTCATTTATCAACAGATGTTGAAAATTTTCTCGCCATTGCCTTTATTTTTCAGTCTAGTATCATATTATTATGTTTAAGCTATTTTTATATTTTATGCATATTCCCTATTGTAATTGTAAATAACTGTAAATACTGTAACATACAAGAATGTTCTATTATTACAAATTGTACTTGTAAACAACTGTAATTCTATAAAACTATTTCCAGGTAATCTCGCACGCGTCCGACCTGTCGTCGTCCGCCGCCAAGATGAACCGCGCGCTCCGCGAGTTCCGTATCCGCGGTGTGAAGACCAACATACCCTTCCTGCTCAATGTGCTGGAGAACCAGAAGTTCTTGAACGGTACAGTACCTACCAGTGGCATAGGCTGATTCACCTTTATAGGGAAGCCCTAGCCTGTATAATGGGTAAAGATTTAGTCTTTAGATGAGGTCTTCAAAAGGTAAGTGGTAGGTGAAGCCGATAGGAATTAGGAATGGAGTTATACGAACCCCACAACACTGCCTACCATTAGTGGTAGTATTAGTACTACAAGACCAATATTACACTAAAACGTATGATATTAGTGTAACAGCCTCCGTGGTCTAGTGGTTAGAGCATTGGCTCTCGACTCGGAGGTCGTGGGTTCGATTCCCGCATTGGAACAACAAAAAATGTTGTTTCCAAGTTTGGTTAGGACAATGCAGGCTGATCACCTGATTGTCTGGCAAGAAAGATGATCCATGCGTCGAATGGGCATGTAAAAAGTCGGACCTGCGCCTCATCTCTCGTCAGTCGTGTCGGTTATCCCTCCCACTGGATTATGAGAGTAAAGGAAGAGAGCAGTGCTCTTGAGTACTGCGCACACACTTGGGCACTATAAAATTACTCCTGCGTAACTGGCTTGGCGTCAATGAAACCGGCCACCAGTGGCGTGCGCTCCATAAAGGCAGAAATGCAGTGCTTTACTTACTTACCATTCACAGATATTTTAATAAAACGTTCGGACGTTTTATATGACTTTAATTAATAGTAAATAAATGAATAAACAAAATATAATAACTTAAAAACGCCTAATATTTTATAATAGCACCTATTTACAAGTACATTATGTTTGGCAGGCGTTTAGCGACATGTTGGTGATGCGACTCCTGCCTTGTCGTGTAGCAGTAGATTTGTTCGCATGTGTGTAGTAATTTTAGTGTCCGTACACAGTTCGCAAACGCACACACCTATGAATATCCCAAGGCGCGAGTCGTCCAACTCCTACGGCATGCTTATAGACTTCGGCGAAGTTCGGCAGTTGTCGGGACACGGAAGTAATCGGGTATATTCGTGGCACGGTGGCCTATAATGCGAGTAATTATAATTGACGTAAAATCTAATTACTCACTACGCACATGATGCGTTTTTGTTTTAGTAAGGTTTTATTTGTTTAAATATCAGATTCAAGGAAGCCATTTTTTCATGTGAAAACGCATTGTTATTTTTCGGTTGCCATTATATTTAATATTTATAGTTTTCTTAAAAGATTTTTCATTTTAACATTTGAAAGTGTGTACATTTAACAGTTTATTACTGAAGTTCTATAAAAATTGTAGGTAGTGATTTGCTTTTTAATTGATTTGAGTGATAATAAGTTCTCACAATTGTCATTCAGTAAAAAGATTCAAATTGTGTCTACTAAAGGTAGGTGTGTATCCGAGTTACAATAATTAAATCAGCAAAAAGGGAATGTAACTCAAAAGTTTCATGTTAAAAGTTATGAAGTTCTGTTAGTTCTGTTGGCATGGTTTCCGATTTAGAAATCCGTCGCTTGGCTGTGGCTATGCTAATTGCAGGGGGGTGAAACTCTCATACATGCACAAATTAACAGAGAACAGAGACATCTAAAAATGAATATCCGGTACTAACAGTTTGAAAGTTTTCGGATAGTCACAACAGATGCCACTAAGCGACTTCTACATCGCGCTATCGGTAACACAAGGCGTATACAGTATAAGGGCTCGCGAACATTTTACTATGCAGCAACCATATCCCACTATTAAAGAGGAACTTGGTCGTTGTTGTGTCTACGACATTCGATAAAACTTAATTTCTGTCCATAATTCAGTTCAATAAAAATTATCAGGCGGTACTACTTCCATCTAGCTGGTTTGATAGTAACTAAAACGGTACAACGCCATCTAAAAACGACATTCCGAAACTTTTGTAAGACTCAGTTTCAATTTTAGAGTTGCGCATCTATACTAATATATATCTGTATTATCTATGGCTAATTGCTAAAAATCTATAAAAGAAAGAGTTTTTGTGACCGACTACTCCGCCGCATACCCAGTGTCATAACCGTGTGCACGCCGCTGCCGGCCACTGTCACCGAGATCGGTGTGGGGGAATTTATTTTATTTTATTAGTGTAATATTGGTGTAGTATAGTGTGGCCATTACTGCTGTGCACTCCCTGAGGTATGCGCGGCGAGGTGGGAGGCGAAGAAATAAATATTAGGCGAGCGTTGACGGCGCACTGACAGCGCAACAGCCTATTCTCCCCCCCCCCGTCTCGCCGCGCGCATACCTGCACAGCACTAATGGCCACACTATAGTAGGTATGACTGTTTTTGACGTGAATATATTTTTACTTCCATTAAACAATCGGAGGATATAATTTGGCGCTGCAGCTACCTACATAATATTATCTGTTACCTAAATTCAATTACACAATTGGGTTGCTAAAGGATCAAATAATTTATTACGCTGAGACCAGTGAATCGTCTGTCGTGTCACTCCATTTCAAGGTCCTTTTTTGCGTAAGATTTGAAAGATTTGTACGCATAAGCATGTGTTGCACATAAAGACATTAATCTTTATGTGCAACACATGCTTATGCGTGCGTGGCTCTATATTATAGTCATCAGGAATTAAAAGCTAAAAACTACCCGACTACACAAATTATATAGCCGATGTTACCCGGGTCATTATTACAAATCTATTGACAGTCCATTGATTAGA
The DNA here is from genome assembly GCA_905404095.1 of Glaucopsyche alexis. NCBI lineage: Eukaryota > Metazoa > Arthropoda > Insecta > Lepidoptera > Lycaenidae > Glaucopsyche > Glaucopsyche alexis. The sequence continues at coordinate 4,848,747 of FR990060.1, forward strand.
TTCAGATCTGTAATTTACGTGCTACCTTGGAACAAACCTACAATCTACATTTATACATACACTGCCAAAATCAGTTCCTTTTGGTTACCCGTAATCTGGTAAAATAATCTCGCTACTTTCTTCTCCAGGCTCCGTGGACACATACTTCATAGACGAAAACCCCCAACTCTTCATGTTCAAAGCCTCTCAGAACAGAGCACAGAAGATCCTCAACTACTTAGGCTATGTTCTGGTGAACGGGCCGGCCACGCCGCTCGCTACGGGCATACCGCCGTCTGACGCCAAACCGCAGATCCCGCCCGTGCCGCTTGGTGAGACACACACGCACACTAGCACACGCATTCACACATACAAAGCTGACTGACCAGCCCGTCTATTCTCAATGCGTAATTCGACACGGATTCGATAACTTTCCTGCGCGGCAACCAATGAACGCTCGCCGCGCTAAGCGTTGACCAATAGCCGCGCGGCAAGTTTTCGAATCCGAGTCGAACGGGAATAGGCAATCGGACAATTTTTTTTTTATTGCATAAATGAATAGTACTCTTAAATATGAGTAACTTCTCAGAAGAAACCGTATATCAAAAGTCAATATTTTCAAAGGTACAGCGATTTGTATAAAAAATTTCGCGAGCCTCCTAAAAACGCTCCATACTAAAGTCGACCTAAAAATGACGTCACTTGTATATGAAGTAGTATATGAAGTATATGGCCGCAGGAATATATTTGTAAATATCTCCGATATTTGTGCGTTTAAGTTCATACTTACCATAATGAATGTTTTTGTATATGATGTGAGTAAACTAATGATGTAGGTTTTGTTTACCAATTTCGCAAAAAAAAAAAATTTTTTTTTGGTATAAAGACTCGCGAAATTTTGTATACAAATCGCTGTACCTTTGAAAATATTGACTTTTGATATACGGTTTCTTCTGAGAAGTTACTCATATTTAAGAGTACTATTCATTAATGCAATAAAAAAAAAAAATGAGTCCGCTTGCCTATTGTGAATAGCCCCGCTGAAATACCTTTTGTACTTACAATGTTATTGCAAATAAATAATTTATTTATTTATTTAAAACTAACATCGACACGATCATGTTGTATTGATGGCAAACATGTCGTATTACATTTACATTTAAAACTTAATTACCGTCTAATCACTAAAATCTTTGAATCTTAAATGTTACAGTTCAAAAATAATTAATCACAATATTATTTTAATTCGTTGATATAATCAATATAAAATATAGTTTTTTTCGCACACTGTGTCAAAATTTACCATTTACGTGTTGTCATTTCACGAAAGAGTACAGAACCATGAAAGTTTGGGTGCATATACGGAACCCCAAAATGTAATTGGGCCCGTATTAATCATAGACAATATTTTCAGGGCGCAACGGGTGTGGTATGTGTCAAAAAAATTCGGCACTAGCTTTGAGCACACTATTTATATACCTTTATAATGGGCACACAGCAAATCTTGTAGAATAATATTTTTTACTGGGTACAATTATGCTATCAGGCAAACCGTAGTTTTTCTCGAATGTTTGTGGCAATTCTCGGTGTTCAGTGTTTGTTATTCTTTTAAGTGTATATCAATATCTCACCAAAATACATGAATAAATTTTTAATTGTTTCATTTACTATGTTCACAAATTCGAGAAGAACTGTTGGTTGGGCTTAAAACTGTAATTTGTTTTGCAGTTTATTTCTTTGAAGCCAATTATTTTTATTTATGCAACTATGATTGCTTTTGTTCTGTTTGGAAATATTATTTTTATGCACGGCTAAGAATAATTAATAGTAAATTTGAAGTATCTTATAGATATAATAGCTTATTTTTAAGAAACATACTGTTTAAAATTTGTCACTACAAAACGTTAAGAACATTAAAAATGACGTCATAATATTAACATATTTTTCGCTACATAAAGTGTGACTATCATTCTTAGCCGTTAGCTTCCAAATGCATATACTCTGATTTATAATATCAATCAGTAACGTGATGCCTGAACATAACTCTGTCTCTACTATTCGATTAAGAAAGAAAGAGACATGAAATGAAAAAATGTAATTTTACAAAGTGACATTAAGAATTAGAGTATGCCTAATCTTTTATTTCTTCTTTATGCTTCATTTTAGTTTCATTTCATCAAGTAACGTCGTTGTCATTTACTAATGCAATTTTCAGACCTTTCGCCCGAGGCAATAAAAATTAAAGAAATGACGGGTGAAAACACAGGTAAGTCTTATTTGTTAATTTAGCATGTTGGGCGCTGTCTAACTACTATATGTCTCATAAAGATATTCGGTTTAATATGCACAGTGAATTCTTTTTTTTTTTTGCGATTATAATAAGATTTTATGTGTTAACTGTACTTAATATTTTTTCTAACAGCTATTAATTTTTGTACTAAATAAATATTCTCAAAATTCGCATTTTTTAAAATTATTTAAACAAACTTACACAAAAAATACACTTACTTACTTACTTAATTTGTAAGATGTATATTGTAATAATTTGTTGTTAATACATAACTCAACTGAATCAATCGTAACGATGGCGTGTAGTTTAAATTTTATGCGAACTAGCTGTCGGCCATATGCTAATTGCGGTCAGTTTTTCTTAAACCCATCGTCCATTTTGTTTTCAGCTGTCAAACCGCCCAGGGGTTTCCGTGAGATCCTCAAGTCCCAGGGCCCGGAGGCGTTCGCTAAGGCCGTAAGGGACAATAAGGGCTTACTCCTCATGGACACAACGTACAGGGACGCACACCAGTCGTTGCTGGCGACGCGTGTACGCACGCACGATCTGTTGGCGGTATCGCCGTACGTCGCGCATAACTTCAGCAATTTATACTCGTTGGAAAACTGGGGTGGCGCCACTTTTGATGTAGCTCTCAGGTGATTATTTTAAAATGTTTTAAATAAATATAATATTAAAAATATTTAGCTCGACTCGTATTTGATGTCGAACGTTATGCTATTTTTTTTTTCTTCTCGTGATCGGTTATACGTATCTCGACCCTTGACGGTACGCGATAAATATTTTGTAAATCTGGATCACTATCTAATAGAGGTGTCCGAGAAAAGTAACGATAAAAGCCGTACCCGTCTGCAATTGTTACTATAACAATTAATACTCGTTACTTCTGCTAACTCTGAAAACAAAATGGTTTTTCTTTCTTCCTTTCTACAGAATGACGTTGTTTAAAAAGTATGCAGTATAACTTCTCATTGCTCTGTCAGGTTCCTCCACGAGTGCCCGTGGGAGCGTTTAGAGGACATGCGCAAGCTGATCCCCAACATCCCGTTCCAAATGCTGCTGCGCGGCGCCAACGCGGTCGGCTACACCAACTACCCCGATAATGTCGTGTTCAAATTCTGCGACATGGCTGTGAGTATTCTCAGATGTCTTGTAGCTAATAATAGGCTACTTGACCTTGTTTTTATTTATCTCCTAAACGCTTCATAATTGTTCCATTAGACAAAAATTATTACATAACTTTGAAACCTAAAAACCTCATCATCATCATAATCAGCCTATCGCCGTCCACTGCTGAACGTAGGCCTCCCCCAATGAGCGCCAACCATCCCGATCTTGGGCAGCCCTCATCCATCCGCTGCCAGCCACCTTCTTTAAATCGTCGGTCCATCGTGCCGCAGGACGTCCTACACTACGTTTGCCTAAGCGTGGTCTCCACTCTTAGGCAAACGTAGTGTAGGATAGGGCTAAAGAATAGGACCACCCCATCTCCTTCCTATGGGTGTCGTAGAAGGCGACTAAAGGATATCAGCCGTATAAGAGGACCAACATCTTCCTCGCCCGCTTGGGCTCCGGTAACCGTTTCATGGCGGTATAACCATGTCTATATTCTGGAATGCTCTAAATGCCACAACTGATAGTGGGCAGCAGCGCTATTAGTGAAAAGCATTCCAGTCTGCGGTCACCAACCCGTTCGCCAAGCGTGGTGACTACGGCAAATCCCCCCTATGCAGCACAACCCAGATTTACGGCCTAAAAACCTAAAAAAAATATATTTTCCGCTCATACAAAATGGCGGTGTGCCGTTCAGTTTGACGTTTTGACATAAATACTTTATAAGATGTCATGAACTCTTTACTTAGAGAAACACGTTTCATTTCACTATTATGTATTTGTTTAGTATGTTTGTGTCGTCACATCCTTGCCGGATGTTACTTCGAAGTGTTTTCATCAGTAGAATTAAAAAAACAAAAATACGTATCAGCATTTTTGATTCTATTTAAATCAACTTTATTGATCAATCGTAAGCTTTTAGCATATGATATCGCTAGAATACGTTTTACTAAGCCAAGTACTAAAGGAAATACTCATTCAATGTATTATGTATGAAATAACATGAGTCGAATAGCCTGTTATTGATGCTTATAACTATGTAAAATTTGTCGTCACATCTTAATTTATGATAAGAAATCGAAAATGTAATAAATGACACCCATATCACAGAGTAGAATATATTTATATACTTACGTACAGAGCTTCCATAGAACGATCCAAATCGATCCAAATTTGAAAATTTTGACGGCCGACAAATTTTCCACACAATCGTGGACACACCGTTGCATACGGTCGAATCAAATCAAAAGCTAACTATATAGCTGTTTATCTGTTTGTCTTTCTTTAATCTGTGTATACAGTGTGACCATATTTCTAATGGTTTTCTATAGAAATTCTATAAAAAAACGAAGATTGTCAAAACCATTTGCAATTTGATTTTTACTGTACATAATTATATACAGACAACACACATCCTGTTAAATAATTAGTTTTACGTCAACGAATTTATGGGCCAAAACTAATTTGCTCAATATATTTACAGGTGAAAGCCGGTATGGACATATTCAGAGTATTCGACTCTCTCAACTACCTCCCCAATTTGATCCTGGGTATGGAAGCAGCCGGTAAAGCTGGCGGTGTGGTAGAAGCCGCTATCTCCTACACGGGAGATGTCTCTGACCCCACAAAGACGAAATACGACCTGAAATACTACACGAAACTAGCCGATGAGCTAGTTAAGGCGGGTACCCATGTGTTGTCTATTAAAGATATGGCTGGACTGCTCAAACCACAGGCGGCTAAGTAAGTAGTGATTTCTAGAACAATTTAAACTAATATAATAAATAGACAGGGCGGGAGGGAAAAGGTAATTTTGTTTATAGCGGATAAACTAGAAGACTTGATAGATCTGAATAATAATTTCATTATTTCACCAATATAAAATTACTTTTTTTTTATAAAACATAATAAATTCTGTCAAAAAATTGCAAGAAAATCTATTCAAAATTATGTCTATAGCCTTAAAGTGAGTATGCTTACGCAGACGAATAGACACGCCCATTCGATTTAACGGATCAATAATTATGTAACTCTTAAAGAAACCATTCTGACCGTTAGGGGTCGTCCATTAATCACGTGATGCCTAAAGGGGGAGGGGGGGGGGGTCCAAAAAAAATTACCAAGTATCACCAAGGGGAGGAGGGGGTATAAGGAGACATCACGTGTATTAATTTTGGAATCTAGTCTATGCATACCGAAATTATTATCGGTTGTAGATTCGTAGTGTTGTTTAAATACTTACAAGACAAATGACTCGTATAGTTTTTAATTGCTTAAATTAATCGATTAAATTGTTTTTTAAGTTAAAGTTTTTCTGCAAACATGACCTGCTGATTATGTAAAAAAAATACACGTGATCTTAGGTGGGGGAGGGGGGGGTAGTATAAAACCTCACCACGTATGACCAGGGGGAGGGGAGGGGTCTAAAAAGTTGTTAAAAACATCACGTGATTAATGGACGGCCCCTTACTTAGTACGCGTATATTATATTTATTCCAGGCTGCTGATATCGGCGATCCGCGAGCGTCACCCGCACGTGCCCATACATGTGCACACGCACGATACGTCGGGCGCGGGCGTGGCTGCCATGTTGGCGTGCGCGGAGGCGGGCGCGGACGTCGTGGACGTCGCCGTGGACTCCATGTCCGGGCTTACCAGCCAGCCCAGCATGGGCGCGCTGGTGGCGTCGCTGCAGGGCACCCCGCTCGACACAGGTACACGCGACACGCCGGCGCGGCCGTGGCGGCCATATAACACACACATTGACCGAAATATAACACAGGCGCGCTGTTAAAGGCGTTTGTAAAAAATATATCATCAAAAGAAGAATACGTCATAAGTTTAAGTATCTAGGTCATGTTGTTACTGACACTTTGACTGATGATCAGGACATAGAAAGAGAGCGGAGGGCACTTTCAGTTCGTGGAAACATGCTGGCTCATAGATTTGCTCGCTGTACATTGGATGTTAAACTCACACTATTTAAAGCATACTGTCAAAGTTTTTACACAAGTGGTCTATGGGTCAGTTTCAAACAGAAGACTTACAATACACTTAGAGTGCAATATAATAACATTTTCAGGGCCCTGGTGCGGTTGCCCCGATACTGTAGTGCCTCAGGCATGTTTGCAGATGCGCATGTAGATGATTTTTATGCCATCATGAGAAAGAAAACATGGTCTGTGGTACAAAGTATGAGGGGAAGCCGCAACAGCATTCTGGAAATGTTAGCAGGGAGGCTAGACTCTGCAGTTTTGGGTCGGTTCACTGATCTGCTTGTGAGAGATGTTGGAAGGTGAATTGACTCAAAAACTAATAAAATCTGTTATTAAAATTATTAACCTTATAAATTAAGAATTAAATTAAATTAAATATTTAATCTGTAGTTACTAACATAGGTATTAAGATTTTTGTTACTAACAAGTTATGGACTATGAAATGTCTGAAATAATTTTTTTCTTTTTTTTTATAAGTATCTTCAGGAATATACTTAGAAAACCTCGTCACATCGCGGATTTGTTGAAATTGAAATGTCTTCAATGTGATATCTTAAAAATTTTGGTGCATACAATAAAAACAGAAAAAAATCTCTTTAGATGTTACATAAGTTGGTCCCTGCAAAACAGAGAGATGTTTATCAAAACTGTTTAACGTATTTCAGGCAAAGATTTCAAAACTAAAGAAGTTTATGACGTAAATTTGACAGAAAAAATCGTACAAGAAAAAGTTACTCCATCTTGATTTCACCATACCTCAAATGTCAAGGTGGCCCCAAACAACCCCAAAAGTAGGGCCATTTAAGTGTGGACAGTTTTTGCGTCGCCATGCCTCTTTTATAATAAATACGTCTATGGGTTTCAGGTATACCTCTTCAGACGGTGTCCGAATACTCGGCGTATTGGGAGCAAGCGAGAACTCTATACGGGCCGTTCGAATGCACCGCTACCATGAAGTCTGGTAACGCGGATGTGTATCTCAACGAGATTCCTGGAGGACAATACACTAATCTACAGTTCCAGGCCTTCTCATTGGGTCTTGGGAGTCAATTTGAGGATGTTAAGAAGGCTTACAGGTAAATAGCTAGGAGTAGGCTGGTTCTCCATCAAAGGGAAGCCCTAGCCCATCGTTTCTCAACTATTTTTATGTCGCGACCCACAAAAAAGTTTTGCGACCCCGTCACTATAAAATTATAATAATATGTACCTACATAGCGCGCGTTAAATTAAACATGAAGCCGGTGCGAATCGTGTTATGTGCACACGTCGCCACGGATAGCTAGACAAGTTGGTATATGAATAAATTAATTGTGAAACAATGCATGAATATTTGGGATATGGGAATATGAATAATCTCCAAAAAAATTGACTTCCGTTGAGATACTTAACGGAAATCCGTGTAGAACTAAAAAACCTGCCGTAATTATCCTCAACGGAAGTAATCTTTTTGGAGATTATTCATATTCCCATATCCCAAATATTCATGCATTGTTTCACAATTAATTTATTCATAAAGATTCACCGATTTTGATTGCCTCTTAAAAATACAAAAAATTATAACGGCCAAATGTTTTGCAATAAATGTAAAAAGTACCTAATGATATAATGTACCTATTACATTTTAATGAATATTATCGACTATATTTTATTATTTTAAACTGATTTTGTGTTAATATATGCCTGACCGTAATATAAAATACCTGCACATTTTTAATTGCGGCAACACTACGAAAAGCTAGGATGTGATTGGTTCAATCTCGAAGATTTGACATTAATGATATTTCAATGCAGTTTCGTGAATTTCCACTAAGTATTTCTGGTCAGGCTTTTTTTTATATTTCTGGTCAGGCTTTATCTAATAAATATGTGGCATTAGTAAATAAGTCTTCTATGTAGTAACTATATTATGGGCTTTGCCTGAAATTAATATATTTTATTTTTATAGTTTTGTTTTTAGTTTCATTCATTTATATTTGATTCCAAATTTCACTTACAAGGGAGGCGAATCTCCTTCTGGGCGATATAATCAAGGTCACCCCATCGTCGAAGGTAGTGGGAGATCTAGCCCAGTTCATGGTGCAGAACAAACTGACAGCGGACGACATCAGGGCTAAGGCGGAGGAGCTGTCGTTCCCCAAGAGCGTGGTGGAATTCTTCCAGGGGGCTATCGGTATACCGTATGGTGGGTTCCCGGAGCCTTTGAGGTGAGTGCAAAGATATTCATGGCGGTGGTGTTAGAGAGGTGGTTTTGTCGCACCCACGAGTATATTTTGGGGTTGGGATAGAAAAAACTGCGCCGTAAACAGAACTCTGCGCCATTACAATAGAGCTTAAAATCGAAGTTTCAAGTGTCAAATGTCAGATTTGACAGTTGTACACGATTTTCAGATCTAATTATAATAATAATAATAATAATAATATCTATGGACGCTCCACACCACGTCAATCTGATCCCGTGGTAAGTTCTTGAAGAACTTACACATTTATGGAGGGTAGAGATAAGGAGAACCATCTCTTAGGGGAGAAAAGTTGAAAAAGTGTCCAGCTTTAAGCTATAAATAACAGTTCAAAAATCTTCCACAATGGCGCTGGTGCACAAGAAGGGTATGGTATGAAGTTAGGAATAAGAGATGGAGTGTAGTGAGTTGAGTTTAGTTATTTAAAATTTTTGACGACTTTAGTAGACTAAAAGTAGTTAATTCAGTAAATCATGAATATTCTACTTACTCGCGTAGTCGAATATATTTTTATAAACATAACCGAATAAGATGCTAAGATTTAGGTATCTGTTTAAATTTTGCCGCTTTACACCCCGTTAAGTCTTCAGCGACCCCTAGTAAACGCTTTTTACGGACACTTTTCATGTATGGAGATGGTACTCCTTATCTCTACCCTCCATAGCTCTATTGTTTTTTTTTCTGTCGCGACCACAAAAGGACGCTCGTGGGAACGTAGCCGCTTACCATCAGGCGAGAAGCTTGTTTTCTGGGTTTTAAAGTTTCTTGCGCCGGTTCTTCTCGCTGGTCTAGTTTCCGAACCGGTGGTAGGCATCGTGTAAGACAATCTATAAGCGTTATTTAATAATGCTTATAGAATTGTCCTACTCCTTTATGGATATAAAAGTTTGTGAGTTTGAGGTTAAAAATTATGGAAACCAATAATACCTACATGAAATATTGTGATATACAATTAAACAAGGGTTATTTACTACTTATAATTTATACGTAAAAGTTGGTTGTTTAATTAATGTATATTATTCATTTCAGATCTCAAATTCTGAAGGACATGCCAAGGATCGAAGGCAGGCCTGGTCAAGAATTGCCGCCTCTTGATTTCGACAAACTAAAGAGTGAACTTAAAGAAACCTATCCAGATGTATGTATCGAGTGCTTATAGTTCAATTGTATTAACGGCCTGTTACCAAAGAATAAATATTTGATTATATACTACACTAGATAGAGCTTCACCTAAGAAATACAGCGTAAAAAACAGGCCAGCTTTTCTATGCTTGTGTGCGTGACCGCTTTGCCTATATGGGATTCGACCAGTGTGCTGTACTGTGCGGCACTGCAATGCACATTGTGCGAGACAAAAGTTTATTCTGGTCGACTCACTAAAGCAAACAATAACAAATTGTGCGCGAACATTCAAGAATGTTCGCGCACATCTGTATACTTTTGTGCGTGCACACATGCAGGCAGTGGACTCGCGTCGAAGCGTACAAACCTGTTGTTCGCGAACACAGTATTGTTTCCGCTACTGGAGTAAAAACATTAATTTGTGCGCGTACATATGCTACAGCACAAATCACTACGTCCTGCCCGTCCATATTAACTACTGAACTGTCTTCGCCAGAAACTCTGCTCAGTGAATATTTTCGCGCACAAGTGTGCTGAACTGTACGCTTACAAAAGTTACGCACAGCCTTACCAGTGGAGACGGAGGCCAAATGCGATACCAGCTTAGTGCCTGCACTGCTGGAGTTTTGCACAAAATGTTTGTAAGCAAATATGCTGCACACTATTTTGGTGGAATCGTACCTGTACACTCGCGTCATGTCATTCAATATGTCTATGTGTGTGTGTGCAAATTTAGTCCAACAGTTGAACCTTATTTTTTTCGACGGAATCGTGCGGTGTAAGGCTCTATCTAGTGTAGAATATAATCAAAGGAATAGATATTACTAACGTAAAGAGCCGTCATTCAATAAACTTACACGAATAATCTCGCGGTTTTGTGCAGTACAGTGTTCCCGTGGGATATTGTTAAATACAAATAAGGGCGGAGCCGCGGGTAATAGCTACATTGGCTATAACATACATTCTAATGAAACAAATACAGGGTACAGGAATAGAATGGGCTAATTGACATTTATGTTATTTTAAGAAAAAGCTATTTAAAGGTTTCAGACTATATTATATTGAGTTTCATAGGTGATTTTCTTACGCCCATGTAACAGGAAACCAGCCCCTTTTAGTTTGTTTTGAATACGGCATACTAAAGGCCCATTCAAAATCTATCAACTGCCATTGTCGGTTTGATTTGGACAAATATGTCGATGAGCCCCTTTTTTCCTGTACCCTTCAAATGCTTATGATGATGATTGTTTCCAGGTAACAGACCAAGATGTGATGTCGACCGCGATGTACCCGCAAGTGGCGAATGACTTCTTCCGCATACGAGAGAAGTACGGGCCCGTGAAACATCTCGACACTAAGACCTTCCTTGTGGGACCCACGGTGAGATGTTTTACGTGTACAGCAATATAAATTTTATTATAGTTTTATTTACTATTTACCGACTACGGCGAAGCGAGAAGGAATAGGGTAAAGATTTCGGCAGACTATGTTAGTAAAATCAAGGATTTAATTTTACTATAAACTATGGGCAGGGCCGTGCCGCCCCTGTGTGCGATGTGTGCGGCGCACACAGGCGCCAAGACGATGGGGGCGCCGCGGGCCGCCACCGAAATTATTTATGTTACACTTTAACACTTACACAACATATTGTTTGTAGTGTAGTATTGATAAGTAAGTAGGTACAATAGGCGCGACATATGCCTCGTAAATAACAAAACATATAATACATTTACTTTACATTAATTTCTTTGCGAATCAAAAGAACCGCCCGCGGCGCTGCGCCGTGAGTATTTTTGAGTGTGTTCATGAACGCAACCCGATTCCCGATGCGATGCGTGCGACGCAAGCGCAGTGGTACGGCGGGCGTTAGGATCGCGGGATTTCCCCGATTTTAACGTGGGAGAGAGTCAAAACAATTGAACAATCATATTTTATTCATTGTAAAATAACTAACGAGATTGTAAAAATATGTCGAAAGATTCATTACTAGTTAATAAATATTTAGAATGTAACGAAAAATAAAGTCTTAAATTATAGGCAGAATATTCGCGTCGGAAGTCTATAAACATTTTTCCAATTTCACTAGTTATATTACAATCTAACAGTTTTTCAGCTGAGGACTCAAACCCGCGACCCCCAGGGTCGCGTGTTTGAGTCCCGCCGAAGGAACAAAAAGTTTTTCCGTGTTCCTGGGTCATGGATGATGAAAATCTTAAATATGTGTATTGTGTATAATATAAAAATAATAAACATATTAGGTACCGTTGCCGTAACACAAGTTCTTCGAGAACTTACCACAGAACCAGATTGACTTGGTGTGAAGCGTCCATAGATATTTAAAAAAATCGGAAAACAGTTGACCTAAAGGCCATCAGTGCAACTTCTCGCGAAGCGCTTAAATTTTATCTAATGCGTCATTTTTGAGCTTATCGAGCTAAAAGGGCTGCAAAAAAAAAAATCACAGATTTTTTTTTCATCAGACTTTTGATATGTCTGATGAAAGTTTAATAAAACACAATTTTTTAAAATTTCAAACTGTCATAACTTTGGAATGAATCAACCGATTTTCACGCGATTTGCAGTCGATGCAGTTTTTTATGTCCTTTGAAAGAATCGACAACAATTTCGGAGTTATTCCGAAAAAACACTTTTTTCGGTTTTCTTTCCTTCTTTCGAAAGAATCAACCGACTTTGACTGGATTAGCGGTTATCGACGTGGTTTTTCAAGTTTAAGAGCTGATTAGTTTTTGAAATTGATCGATAAAGCCGTTTAAAAATTATTCCAAAAAACTATTTTCAAATAAAATTATGAAAACAGTTGACCTAAAGGCCATCCGTGAAACTTCCCGCTAAGCGCTTAAATTTTATCTAATGTGTCATTTTTTTGACGATTTGAGATTTTTTTGAGATTATCGAGCTCAAAAAAAAGTGCTTCTAAAAATTTTCACTGATAATTTTCTTTCATCAGCCTTGGAAAGTTTAATAAAACGTCCAAAGTTATGACAGCTTAAAATTTCAAAAAATAGTTTTAGAAATTTCATACTGTCATAACATAAATGTAGAATGAATCAACCGATTTTCACGCGATTGGCGGCCATCGATGCAGTTTTTCATGTCCTTTGAATTGTTATTCCGAAAAAACACTTTTTTCGGTTTTCTTTCCTGCACGATATCTCTCGAACGAATCGGCCGATTTTGGCCGAATTAGCGGCGATTGACGTAGTTTTTCAAGGTTAAGAGCTGATTAGTTTTTGGAGTTTATCGATAAAGCCGTTTACAAGTTATTCCAAAAAAATCCCTTAAAAATTGAGGGATTTTTTAGATTTTTTGAAATCCATCCGAATCGGTTCAAATTGTATTCAAAATCTAAGTTTGGCCAAGCCCTTTTGAATGGCGCCAGCCGCAATAAAATCGGTCAAACCGTTCGAAAGTTATAAGAGTTTTACATACATACACACACACACACACACACATACATACACAATTTTCGCTGCATTCGAAATAGAGATAGGCTTCACAAAAAACTGAGATTAGACCCCAATAACAATAACAATTTATTAAGTATTACCTACAAACGTTATCGCAACTTTACAAACTTTTTACTCCGCAAACTAAAACGTGAGTACTTTAAATCCAAATTAGAAAGTTCAAATAATCCTAAGACTACTTGGAATATAATTAAAGAAATCACTGATAAAAATAAGCAGACCACTCCTCCTTATGACATTTTAAAAGCTGACATGGACCCCCAATCTTCAATTAACCAAATCAACAAATATTTTGTTAACATCGGTACTGACCTTGCCGCAAAAATAAATCCTCCCACCACACCTACTATAGTAAGAAATTGCTCACAACCTGTCTCCCTTGTCGTTCTTGAAACGGATATGGCTGAGGTAGAACGTACTATAACCAGTCTACGTTCTGACTCGGCAGCTGGATGGGATAATATTTCTCCATCAATAATAAAGGCTTCTAAGGCAGCTCTTACTCCTCCAATTACACACATCTGTAACTTATCTATAAACAATGGCACTTTTCCCAAAGCCCTTAAAATTGCTCTAGTCCACCCGATACACAAGCAAGGAGACAAGAGCGAGTTTTCTAACTATAGGCCGATTTCTGTTTTACCAGTGCTGTCGAAGGTACTGGAAAGAATTTTGAATAACATTCTCGTAAAATTTATAGATAAACACAAAATTATATCAAACAACCAATTCGGTTTTCGTGCAGGTATATCGACTGAGGATGCTGTTGCAGCTCTCACACAAGGAATTACCAATAAATTAGACAATAACCAAAAATGTTTTGGTGCATTTCTTGATCTTTCCAAGGCCTTCGACACCGTATCAATCCCTGTCCTCCTTAGAAAGCTTGAGCATTGTGGCATACGCGGAAACGCCTTGAAAATATATCGTAGCTATCTCCAAGATCGCATGCAATGTGTGAAAATCGCCACATATACTAGTGAATTAGAACATATAACCTACGGTATACCACAGGGCAGCATCCTAGGACCAACGCTTTTTCAATTGTATGTCAATGACCTATGTGAAATTAAATTACCATCATGCGAAGTATTTGCTTACGCGGATGATACAGCCCTCCTCGTTTATGGTAACACTTGGAAAGATGCCAAAAATAACACCGAAAATGCGCTAAAAATTGTCAGGGACTGGCTTGCGGAGAACTTACTTACTTTAAATATTAAAAAAACTAATATAATTGCTTTTTCATTAACTTCCTCAGCCGCCCCTACAGGCGACCTATCTAATATTATAGCACACACTTGTAAATCTCCTCTAACTAAATGTAAATGTACTACTATTAAAACTACTTCGACAGTAAAATACCTAGGTGTTCACATAGATGCAAACTTAAATTGGCACTCCCAAATCTCAGCTCTTAATTCCCGAGTTCGTAAACTAACTTATATATTTAAAATCATACGGCATGTGGCTAACTTCCATTTGATAAGGATGATCTATTTAGCATTGTGCCAATCGATCCTGACATACTGCATCCCCATCTGGGGTGGTGCTGGTACTGGTGTAATGTTGACACTTGAGAGAGCTCAAAGAGCTATTTTAAAAGTCATGACCTTCAAAGATATAAGATTCTCTACAGACTGCCTATATTCTGAATGCAAAGTGCTGACAGTCCGCCAACTTTACATCTTGCGCACCAGCGGCGTGCACAAGATTATGACACTGGGTATGCGGCGGAGTAGTCGGTCACAAAAACTTTTTTTTTATAGATATTTAGCATAGCCACAGCCAAGCGACGGATCTCTAAGTCGGAAACCATGCCAACAGAACTAACAGAACTTCATAACTTTTAACATGAATCTTTCGACTTACATTCCCTTTTTGCTGATTTAATTGTTGTAACTCGGGTACACACCTACCTTTAGACACCATTTGAATCTTTCCACTGAATGACAATTGTGAGAACTTATTATTTTTAATTTTTAATAAACACACATTTTCAACACAACATTTTCAAATAACATTTTTAAAAAATCAAATCAATTAAAAAGCAAATCACTACAATTTTTATAGAACTTCAGTAATAAACTGTTAAATGTACACACTTTCAAATGTTAAAATGAAAAATCTTTTAAGAAAACTATAAATATTAAATATAATAGCAAACGAAAAATAACAATGCGTTTTCACATGAAAAAATGGCTTCATTGAAACACATTTCTGATATTTAAACAAATAAAACCTTACTAAAACAAAATTGCATCATGTGCATACATGAGTAAAGATTTTACGTCAATTATAATTAGTCGCATTATAGGCCACCGTGCCACGAATATACCCGATTACTTCCGAGACCCGACAACTGCCGAACTTCGCCGAAGTCGATAGCATGCCGCTGGAGGCGGACGAGTCGCGCCTTGGGATATTCATAGGTGTGTGCGTTTGCGAACTGTGTACGGACACTAAAATTACTACACACATGCGAACAAATCTCCTGCGAGACGACAAGGTATGACTCATGAGTCGCATCACCAATATACGCCTGGCAAACATAATGTTCATGCAAATAGGTGCTATTATAAAATATTAGGCGTTTTTAAGTTATTATATTTTATGTATTCACTTATTTACTATTAATTAAAGTCATCTAAAACGTACGAACGTTTTATTAAAATATCTGTGAATGGTAAGTAATGCACTGCATTTCTGCCTTTAAGGAGCGCACGCCCCTGTTGCGCACTATCCTTAGAAAGCACGCTAGCTTGCCACTCGACCCAACGGTCTTAGAGCGACGCTCAAGTGTCAAAGTCTGCCATATAAACAAATATAGGACTTCCTTTGCTGCTCGTCAGTATTATATACTCTCGGCAAAAATTTATAATAAAATAAATTCACTTATTTCAATATATCCACTCTCAAAATTCGACGTAAAGAAATTGACTACCTCATACCTCCTTAAGCTTTCTTATCAACAAACCGAAAATTTGTTAGTCGTAACTACTTAACTAAATAATTGCATACATAAATAGTTAACACATTTCACTCCCTAGTACAAAAACTAGAACACATCTCACACACTCTTGTACCCTAGCAGTACCCAGTTACTGAACCCAAGACGTCGTCGTAGGGCTAGGGCGCATGCATCGTTTGAACACTCACACACACTTGTACCCTAGCAGTACCTAGTTACTGAACCCAAGACATTGTCGTAGGGCTAGGGTACACACACACACACATACACACTCAACTAAACACACAAGATACACACACACACTTACACACAGATACACACACACACTTACACACAGATACACACACACATACACACTTTTTATTTATTTATTTTTTTCGTTATGGTTTTCCTCTCTTTATCTTCCCTAACTGCCCAATAAACATGTTACATGTCTGCTTTTAGAATTTTTTAAAATACGTAGCATATAAGTGATATTATTGTATCCCTCAACAGAGAAAATCACTGACTTCGATATCACATTATAATAGTTTCGAAGTCAGGGATCTACTAAACAGTGTCACCTTTCTTAAGCCCTAAGCTTTGCTTTGTATTGTGATGTTAGTTTATCATATGGCATCTTATTTCTGTAAATGTGAAATTGTTAGCTAGATTGTAAGCTTTGGGTAAATAAATTATTATTATTATTATTATTATTATTATACAGACATAGTGACACCCTCGCGGGGGTAGTCAGGGAAGCTTCCTGTGACCTCAGAACGTCGTCGAGATCTGATAAGAATTCGATTTTTGCAAAACGGGGTGAAACCAATAACTTCCCGATTTTTGAAAATCTTAGATTATCTTAGTGGATTTTTTTTTCACAGTTTTTTGAGATTTCTTGAAATCTATCTGACCGAATCGGTCCAAATTGTATTCAAAATCTGAGTTTGGCCAAGCCCTTTCGAATGGTGCCGGCCGCAATAAAATCGGTCAAACCGTTCGAAAGTTATAAAAGGTTTACATACTTACACACACACACATACATACATACAGAAATAGTGACACCCTCGCGGGGGTAGTCAGGGAAGCTTCCTGTGACCTCAGAACGTCGAGATCTGATGAGAATTCGGTTTTTACAAAGGGGTAAAACCAATAATTTCCCGATTTTTGAAAATCTTAGATATTCTTAACAAACAAAATTAGATAATATAACATCAAAAATTAAGTATGTAACAATTTAATTCGAGCTTAATTTTTCGTAGTAATTGGCAAGCGAACGTTTTACCTTTTTAAGATATTAAATAAACTAAGTATAATAACTGAAGAACATTTTTCTTTCAGTCAAAATAACAAATTATAAAAAAGTACGTTAAAACATGAAGATTCGTAAAAATAAGAGGCGCTTCATGGGTTTCGCACACAGGCGCTGCCGGGGGTCGGCTCGGCCCTGACTATGGGAAGAGCAGCTGTATCCTAAACACTAACTCCTTTACTAATAAACGCTGTATAAGCTTTGAATAGTTACACAGTGTTTTGTCTTCTTCAATCGAATTAAAAATGTCACTTGTGTGACGTGAACAAAACACTGTAACTATTCAAAGCTTATAAAGTGTTTATTAGTAAGGGGGTATGAGTTCTGTGTTAAGTGTAACTGTGTCCTAACCTAACCTCTAGCCCTAGCGCCCTACATACCCTAAACCTAACGGACTCTTTTCTGTCCTACTTTCTCCTCTGCTATGTTCACTGTGACGCATGAACAATGTTTGTATGTACGTATGTATATTACATACAATGTTTATTCTATCATAGCACAATGAAATCCTAACAAACTTCTTTCGCCTTTTTCCAAATTTATAACCTCATTCACAAATTCACGCTTTTAAAAATTGAAAATTGTACTCTTCAACCTGTTAACTGTCGTCTTAAAACTTTGACACATTTCGCAAAATAACTTAGGTACTTTGCCTATAATTTTTCTGTTGTTTTAAGGGTTTAATTTTCTGCTTCGTTTCCAGGTGGGCGAGACCCTGGAGGTGAAGATCGAGCGCGGCAAGACCCTGGACATCCGCACGCTGGCGGTGTCCGACGAGATGACGGCGGCCGGCGAGAGGGAGGTGTTCTTCGAGCTTAACGGCCAGTTGCGCTCCGTGTTCATACGCGACGAGAAGGCCAGCCAGGTACGAGACAGCCGAAGTCCTAGGCTGGGTCTATATAGTCCGGAATCCGGGGAACCGGAAAAGAGAGAAAAAGAAATAGAGCTGAATCGAAAATCGAATCGAACACACAAGTATCGAGGTCAAATCTGAGTCAAAAGACGAGCTAAGTGAAACCCAAGGGTTACCTGTCCACCTTTTCTTGAAGTGTTTCGCCGACTTTTTTGAACCCTCATAACTTGGGTTTGGAAATACCAAATACCAAAAAAACGATGATTTCTCTATATTCGCTTGGGCGTACGTTACGGTGAAAAATTTACAGACTGTTTTTCTGTTACAAGTACTATTCTTGTAGGAATGAAACAGCTACGCCACATAATTTGACTAGGCTTGTGAAGTTGAGGCGTGTGAGAGTCAAAAGCTTTTTGACAGTGCGAGTCATATGGTCTTGGCAATCTTGGTATCACTTTATATCAAATTAATTTTGGTGGGATGTATATTATACAGCTCGACACTTTGACACTTCGATTTTCAACTCTATTGTTTCAGCTCAGAGTTCTATTTTCAATGCTCTGAATTTTCCCCGACCTACCGGATTCCGGACAGTATATTAGTCCTAGCCTTAGTGGCCCTCGACGTTTTTCACTTGCAGTGTCAAGACGGTTTATGAAAAACGACGATCCCCGAAAGACATTAAAACGTATTTTACTGTATGTTTATACTCGATAATAATTAATAGATGTTCCGATGTTCCTAATACGTTCTCACTATAAGAAAGAGAACAGCAGGCCTACTATCAACTTTTAAAAGACGACTCAAATTCAGAGCAGTTTAGTTTGGGTTCCTAAACAAAATCGCTAACATTCGTACCATCACCTTATTAAAACCGCGCCTCAATTGAAACGTTACGGAGCTGAAAAGAACGAATGAAGTCGTAAAAAAAAACACATTTGTCTCTGAACCGCAATCCCGGTCGAAGTGGGAAAGAGACAACGCTATACGAATCTTTGAGTGACATACTAATTGTGTGACATACATTATTATTGCCAAATAATATTTTAGTCTTACCTTTGTTTCTACAGATATATCTGTGGACCTCCTTGGCGCTTTCATCGCCGGTCTTATCTCGTCGCACAATCCGACTACCAATTCTTTGGAAAGACGATAACGTTTTATAAATTCATTATCTTCCAAATCGGATGAGTCAAATTGTGCTCGAACATCCAGTCTCCTTCTCCTTAAGGAATTTTCCTCACTATCGGCTTCTAAGAACTCAAAAAGCATCAATTCGTCGTCACACATCCTACGAATAAAACTGCACTTTAAACTTTTTGTAGAACTATCGAAATCAATGCTATTTGATACCAATTTATGTTTTTACATCGCGACACTTAAATTCACTGCTTTTTTCTGATTTTAAACATGTAAAAATTAAAAACTAACAACAAAAGAATCAAAATCAGCATCAAATTTACTAACTTGTTTTGAATCGCAAGTTTTGACAGTTGAGCGATTTTGTTTAGGCTCGAACGTCAGTTAAAGTAAGGTGATGGTACGAATTTACCTTTAAAAAGAGTGAATGATATTGGAATGCGGTTTAGTTTAGGTGTCGACCTAAATTGGTTCGCGAAACGAAGTTGATGGTACGAAATATCAAATGCCATTCAGTTTAAGTCCTAAATTAAATCGTATTAAGCGTTGATAGTAAGCCCCCAGTTTTCAGGATATAAAGTAGCCTATGTGTTAATCCGGGCTACAAAATATCCTTGTCCCAAATTTCATCCAAATTCGTTTAAAGGTTAATGCGTTAAAACATATGCGAAAGTCTGTGAGAATGTGTGGAATATTTGTACTTTCGGATATATCGTATTGCCCGCGGCTCCGCCCGCGTAAACAGTGTCCCACAAGAACACTGTACGGCGGGATAAAAAGTTGCCTATTATGAGTTACTTCAGAGCTTAAACTACTACCGTACCAAATTTCGTCAAAATCCTTTCAGTAGTTTTAGCATGAAAGAGTAACAAATGTCCATCCATCCACACAAACTTTATATTTATAATAGTAGCAGGATTAGCAAGCTAAGTGGCTTAATTTATGTTTTGTGTGTATCAGGAAATGAAGATACATCCAAAGGCTATCAAAGGTGACAAGAACCAAGTCGGTGCCCCCATGCCTGGTACTGTTCTAAGTGAGTATAATTCGTAGAAATATAATAGCGAGAAGTTATTGAATCTTATATCAGAATCTCGGAAACGGTTTTAACCATTCCAGTTGAAATTTAGTATGCAGGGGTTTAGTATGCAGGTTTTGAGTGTGAATATCGATCCAGCTAGTTTTATCCGCGTCGAATACGAATTTTTGAATTTGAAAGAGATTGAAAGAGATGAGGCAGTGACAGACTGCAATATCGTGACTGGAGATGAACAAATTGAAAAGGAGAATGAGTATGTAAACTGTGATCAAAGGTTATGATGAGATGGAAAGTGTGAGAGTGATATTGAAAGAAAAGTGAATGCAGGAAACATGGTGAATGGAGCTTTGCACTCCTTTATGAACAGTCGGAAGGTGTCTAACAAGGCTCGTTTGGCTGTGCATGCAGGGGTGTTGGTTCCGACACTCATGTATGAAAGTGAATGTTGGGTATGGCAGAAGAAACATGAAAGCATAATAAATGCAGTTGAGATGAAAGCGTTAAGAAGTATGACAGGAGTTAAACTGACTGGCAGGATAAGAAATAGTGAGATAGGGAAACGTTGTGGTCTGAAAGAAGATGTAGTGATAAAAATTGAGAAAGGTATGCTGAGATGGTTTGGCCATGTCGAGAGAATGAATGAAGAACGATTGACGAAAAAAGTGTATAAGGCGAGTGTGAATGGAAGTGTTGGAAGGGGTAGACCTAGGCGGACGTTTCGAGGCCAAATCAGGGACGTCTTGAAAAAGGGCCAGGTCAAGAGTACCCTAAACCGAAGAGCATATATATTTCAAAAAAATTAACCACCTGTTTTATTACAAAAATTATACTTTTACTATTGTAACTTCTTTACATTTTCATGTGAACTACTAACAAATGTTTTATGTTTTCAGCGATAAAGGTTAAAGAGGGCGACAGTGTGGAGAAGGGACAACCGATTGCCGTGCTGTCTGCCATGAAGATGGAAATGATAGTCCAGGCGCCGCGCGCGGGCACCGTCAAGTCGGTCGCCATAACTAACGGACAGAAGTTGGAGGGTGACGACTTGATTTGCACCATCGAATAGGGCTTGATCAATAAAAGCTCGAGGTATATCCGGAATTCGGCGGACCCAGGAAAATTCAGTGCAATAGAACTCTGTGCCAATACTTCTTCTTTTTTTCATACTAGCTCTTTCCGTAGACTACGCCCGCGTAAATATAGTATCGGGTATCGCGCGGGAATACTGTACTTTTCCGGGATCAAAATGTTTTAATCCAGAGCCTAAACTACTACTATACCAAATTTCATCGAAATCCGTTCGGTAGTTTTTGCGTTGAAGAGGAACAAACATCCTTCCATACTTCCTCACAAACTTTTACATTTATAATATTAGTAAGATTTGATTCCGTAGTGATACGCCAATGTCAGAGTGAGTGACGGAAACTCTGCTAATTGAAGTTTTATGACAAAACAAACAATATGGTCTTACGGCTGTAAGCTGAGTAGCGAGATCTGTTGAAAAAAACCTAACAAACAAACATTTAGTGGCTAGTAACATAAAGTTGAGAATCGAACACGTCATGAGTGTCGAGTCAAATGTCAATGTCATATATGACAGCTCGACACTGATTTTCAACTCTATTGTATTAGCGTAGAGTTCTATTTAGAGTGCTTCGAAATTTCCCCGGCGTACCGGATTCCGGATGATATAGTCCCAGCTAAGCTAGTGGATGTGCGGTCGCCAACAGATCAGCGGGGCTTTTCACAATTCCCGCTCGACTCGGATTGGTCAACGCGTATAGACGTCGTTTATTGATTTTTATACTGAGACTAGCTGACCCGGCAAACGTTGTTTTGCCTTATAAATTATTTGGAAAATAGATAGTAGCCGATTCTCAGACCTACTGAATACGCATATGAAATTTGGTAAAAATCGGTAAAGCCGTTTCGGAGGAGTACGGTAACTAACATTGTGACATGGAAATTTTATATATTAGAAGATATAATATTTTAGAGATTTAAAATGTTGTCTATAGTAAAAGTTAAGTAAATGTACTTATATATAAGTACTTAAAAACATTTCGTCCGGATAGAATATAGATGTATATTTTGAAAAAGTTAACAGTTAAATATATTTAGCTAAAATTAAAAAAATATATATTTATTAGAGGTTACATAGATCTTAACGTATCTAATTGCTAAGTATAAAAATCAATAAGCGTTCAAATTGATAGAGATTACGAATAAACGCACAGACTGTATTTTTATTATTATATATTTTATAATTCGTTTGTCACAATTTTTATGTTGTTATTGCTTTTTGTTATAAATTGTTTTTGTATATCCATTTCAAATTTGTATGAATCTCATACATAATGTTTTAAAATCGAAAATGATCTTTTTTATAAGGATTTTAAATGCGTTTTATATTGTTATTTTGAAAATATTTATTTCAACGAAAGTTATAACAATATTATATTTTTATTTAATTAATAATAATTGTTGTTATATGAAATATGTTTCAACTTAAGAGAAATGAGGTATAATTGAAAATGTTTGAAAGATATTTGTCGTTGAAAGATATTCAGTATGTTTTTTAATTCGATTAAATACCGAAATAGTAACTGAGTCATAAGAGTGAGTTTTAAATTATTACTTTTGTGTTTGCGTTTCGTAATTTGTATGAGCTTTTTAATAACACCCCTGGCGGAAAACTTTGGGTACTAAAGTCCATGCAGATGAAGCATGTCGCAAACTCGATAGTGATAGTAGACTCACACTTGGAGTATGTTCAGTGAAACACCATACTCACGTCTAGCCTGCAAGTCCAGCAGTCGGTCGATAAGTCTCAAATTGGTCGTCAGTCGTGTCAATTATTTTTAATTTTGTCTACTAATCCACTTCTAGGCCGCAGCGCTGGACTTGCAGCTAGACCATGAGTCTATCCTTTAATGTTTTCTAATACAGATAAGTTATCGTAGAATACATATTTTATCTGTTATGAAGCAATAAGTTGTTTTGCCATTTTGTACTATACTGTGGCGATTGGTCAATTTCCATACTACCAGTGGACGGACGACGAGCGATGGTATATGAGGGTAATCAGTGCAATTGGATAAAATTAGTCTGTGATAAAATATAGCGCGGCAGTGGAGTAGCGTAGTAGGGGCGGGGGGGGGGGGGGGGCGGCCCGCCCCGGGTGGCACTTTTAAGGGAGCAGCAAAACCTAAGTAAGAGGGCGGCAAATCCCAAGTGAGGGGGCGGCAAAATTGACGTCCGCCCCGGGCGGCAGACACCCACGCTACGCCACTGGCGCAGTATAGTAAGGTCGTGTTCACATTATGCGATAACATACCGATATTGCGCGCGATAATGTGCGAGACATTATGAGCTTCGTGGCCTAGTGGGTAGACCGTTTGGTTCGCACTCGAGAGAGTGCAGGTTCGAATCCCAGGTTGTGGCGTGTACCAATGAGAATTTTTCAGATCTCAAGTATATGGACGCTCTTACGGTGAAGGAAAACATCGTGAGGAAACCCGCACATGGTTGGCCCCAGACGTATTGACCATTCATTCCTTTGGACTAGGCTGACTATGTTTTGACGTATATGCTTGGACAACCATATAACATTTAAAAACCGACTGCCCCAGGCTCTACAATATTTCAAGAGTGGTTACTTCGCTCGGAGAATACTGTATAAATCTTCCATTAACAGATTAAAAGGCTTAAGTTTTTTTAATGTGCGAGACAGCTATATGTTTATATTGAAACATATTCCTGTCTTTATATTGAAAGATACATGAAATATTGGCCCGATATCGGTTAACGGACTTAAAGCGCTTTCCACATTACGATATCGCTTGTAGCGCACGATAATGTGAGATGCATGCTTTTATGTCACAAACGCGTTTTCACATTGATTAGCTCCGATGTCCAATATAAGGTCACGTTGGGAAAGACCGGCATACTTAATTGAAAAATTTACTCAATTTAATACAACAAATATTTGGTATGTTCTAGACCGATCTTAAGTATTCCATGTGCTGAAACATATTAACAGTAACAATTTTGTGCTACATAAATTACAATATAATAGCACATATTTCAAATACAAACCCTTTTTTAAAATTCGGCGTGCACACGGTCTTCCCGTGCTATTGGAGGCAGGACCGTCTATTGACATTTAACACATCATGTTGTTATATGTATTTATACCAACTTATAACTAATAAGTATATTTTACCTTCAAATATGCACTTTAACTGTAGGATAATAAAGTTAAAAGTCATATGAAATTCTTGTTTTCATATTTAATGGACCTTCAAAACCCAAATAAAAATGGCGGCAAATTTTCTCCCATCATAGTGTTGCCAGCGACATCTATGATTAAAAATTTTAACCAAAGTATGATACTGTCTTACCGACTGTCAATTCAAGCTGCATAGCTATTCATAAATATAAGTTATTGCGTGCAGACGGTCTTGCCTTGTAGACGGTCTTCCCCAACCTGACCCTACCGCGAATATGTAAATGTAATGACAAAGACTGCTATATGTTATAAAATATATAGCTGCATCTCACTCGCGCGCTATAAGCAATACCGTATAGCGTGGTCTGAAAAGAGCTTCAATCATTGTGTAAACGCTTCTATTCTGGTCCGATATCGGCTATGTAGTATTTTATCGCGTAATGTGATCGCATAATATGTTCGCTAGAAGCGATAAAAAGTCTGGAAAACTTACATATACAGGAATACTTTTTCATCGGTACAATAAATTTTACCACGTCATTGGTATCGATAATAGAGTACATTTCACAAATAAAAAAAATTTTTTTTTCATTTCAATTAATTTATCCTATACTTAACCAATCTAATACCGCGTGGGCGCACTAACTACAAGGCGTCAACGGATGCGGTATGAGGTAGGGGGCGGCGCGGCGGGGTGGGGTAAGCGATCGGCCGGGCGGCGCACGTCGAGTTGGCAACAACTAACAAGGCATCGATAGATGCGTAATGCATCCACATTTTGTATTAGTTTAGCGGATAAGTTCGGAGATTGATAATTTTGTTTTTTTGTTCCAAAGGGGTAGTAACAAAAATCGCTAGTATTTTTTATTTTTTACATCAATTACGTATGTTGATTTATTGTACTGGTGAAAAAATAATCCTGTATATGTTAATGTTTATATTTTTAAAATCGATATGAAATGTGTCATATGTATTATGTTTATAAAAATGTAACATAAAAAACATGAATTTATCAAAAATTAATATGAATGAAAGTATGTACTAATCAGGTATATTTCAGGAAACGCTGCACAAAACAACGGTCGTGATATATATGTCACCGTAAAATTGTAAAAATCGTTAGATTGTAATATAACTAGTGAAATTGTAAAATGTTTATAGATTTCCGACGCGAATATTCTGCCTATAATTTAACACATTATTTTTCGTTAGAATATAAACATAATATAGTAATGATTCTTTCGACATATTTTTACAATCTCGTTGGTTATTTTACAATCTAACGGTTTTTACAATTTTACGGTGACATATATACTTACAGTGTGGTTTCTATTGGAATGGAATGTCAACTATCTTTTCAGTTTTTACAGCAGCCATTTCCTTTTTCTCTGTAACGAAACCATTTTTTTGCCATAATCACATCACAATGAAATAATTTAGTTTAAAATAAGCACAAAAGACATATAATCGTTGTTTGACACAAATGTTTTAATTCTCCATGTTGTATTGTTTTAAACTTTTGCTGTTAACGGCTATCCCCCTTACTAATAAACGCTGTTATAAGCTTTGAATAGTTATACAGTGTTTTGAACACGTCACACAAGTGACATGTTTTATTCGATAGAAGGAGACAAAACAATGTGTAACTATTCAAAGCTTATACAGCGTTTATTAGTAAGGGGGTATTTGTTTGCGCTGGTGCTAGAGTGTTTGTATTTTTTATTAAATACTATCAAGGTTTACATTGTTTTATTAAATTTAAAACATAGGTGATGAGTGGTAGTGATGATCTTTCAACAATTTCAAATTTTACCTTCGAAGTTCAAAATGACCATAGATGAATGATGAGGATAATCAAATATATTATCTTTAATAATATGTACATATTTATATTAAATAATAAATAATACCAGGAATAGTGGGTGCTCAGTATGTAAATCTAAGGCTAGTTTTACTTAAAATTTTAAAATGAAGTAGGTACACCTATATAATAATTATAAAAAAATAGCTATGAACCTGTGATACACATTATTAATTTATATTAAAGTTACGATTTTTTTGTAGGAGCGATCTTTAGCTTATCTAAATGCGCGTCATAGAACAGATCCCAAAATGCGATACTTTTGTGGAAGGGGAGCGAAATGACGCTCAAGTTGGTGTCGATCTGCAGACACGGCACGGTGTCTTCGGTCAGTAGCGGCCATGTCACCGGCAGTAACTCCGTGATGACAGGTGTTGGATTCCTGAAATGTCAAAGCATTTTGATGTTTAGAAAAAAAAAATGTGACCCATTACCAAGGAATTTCTAAGTATTATAATTATACAACAGGAAAGAGTACTTCAAACTTTATTTTCTTTTAATTCAATCAAAAATGATCTTTATTACTCAGACTTAAAGCTTATCACGTGCGCAATAAAAAAAACCGGTCCCGGTGAGATACATGGCAAATAATTGCAAATGAAACTGGAAGAGTCACCAGACGCAACTCATCTTTTAAATTAAATATAGATGGTAAAATAATCAAATCCGACATTGAAGTTGCAACTGCTTTTGAGAAATTCTTTGCTGACATTCTAGTTTCAACCACAAAAAATTTAAACGCCTCTCCTGCTGCTGCTGAATTGCTACTTAAAGAAAACGTAAAAGAGTGTGAAATCGAATTTAGATTTAAAGAAATAGGACCTCAAGACATTATTAAACATTTTAATTTGTTAAATATCAAGAATACTTCAGATTTATGGGGCCTATCTATGAAAGTTATTAAATCTATAATCGATATTATTGCACCTTACTTAGCAACTATCTTTAATGATTGTATAAAACGTGGCGTCTTTCCTGATCTAATGAAACACAGTAAAGTTTTACCTCTCTTTAAGTCTGGTAGTAAGTCGGATCCATCTAACTTCCGACCTATATCTATTTTACCAACACTAAGTAAAATTTATGAAAAAATAATACTTAATCAGTTGCTAGCACACTTCAATATAAATAAAATGTTACATAACAAACAATTTGGATTTACAAAGGGACGCTCTACAACAGATGCAGGCGTCGATCTAATTAGTTATATTTTTGATGCTTGGGAGAGATCGCATGATGCTCTGGGAGTCTTTTGCGATCTCTCTAAGGCATTTGATTGTGTGCAACACTCAACATTGATCAGGAAATTGTGCCACTATGGAGTAAGGGGTCCAGCACTCGTTCTCCTAAAATCTTATTTATCAAATAGGATTCAGAGAGTTGAGATAAATGGAAAAAGATCCACAGGTACTAAAATTGAGATGGGGGTCCCACAAGGGTCAATTTTAGGACCCTTTCTTTTTCTGATTTATATAAATGACCTACCATACCTTATTAATGAAAAAAACGGAATAGTATTATTTGCCGATGATACGTCACTTACTTTTAATATTAATCGCCAAAACTCGTGTTATGACGAAGTAAATAATGCTCTTCTAAAAATAGTACACTGGTTTAGTGTCAATAATCTTTTGTTAAATAGCAAAAAAACTAAATGTATAAAGTTCACGTTGCCGAATGTAAGGCAAACTAAAACCAATGTGCTATTAAATGGGGAAGGTATGGAACTAGTAGATACAGCCGTCTTTTTAGGTATTACATTAGACGCGAAACTTCAGTGGGGCCCTCATATTGCTGGATTGGCCGACAGACTTAGTTCAGCAGTATTTGCAGTAAGTAAAATAAGACATTTTGCAGACGAAAACACAGCAAGGCTTGTGTATTTTAGTTACTTCCACAGTATAATGTCCTATGGCATTCTGCTATGGGGCAATGTTGCAGATATAAATACTATCTTTGTGCTGCAGAAGCGAGCTGTTCGGGCAATCTACAAGCTGGCCCCCAACACTTCATTAAGAGATAAGTTTAAGGAAACTGGGATCTTAACTGTAGCTTCTCAGTATATTCTATCAAATGTACTATATGTTAAAAAAAATGTAAGCCTATTCAAAAAAAAAAAGTGACAACCACAATAGAAATACTCGAAATAAGAATAAGCTTGATGTACCAGTGACTAGACTTAGTAAAGTAAAGAATTCGTTTAAAGGCCAATGTATACGTATATACAATAGGATAGCTATAAGTTATCCCTGTGTCTCGTTCTAACAAGGAACCTAGTGTAGCCAGTTTATATCTTTCCTTAAATTTCAGGTTTGGTAGATTTTATATGTGCGATATATGTATAAGAAAGAAATACTAATAAACTCGGTTAAATATTATGTTATTCTTAATCTAAGAGAGAAATGTAAAATAAAAATCACTAGTTATTTAGAACCTACCTACTAACCGATAATTAGAAATTTGTTATTTATTTTTTGATTATTTGCATTTTGGTAGAGTAAAATGGAAGAAATGAAAATAGAATAGTTGCAACACAAAACGCCGTGTATTTCCCTTGGAACATTCTAGATGTTCGGGTGACAATATGATTTAATAGGGAATATAGGACATTTATATTATTTTACCTACCTTCATGATATTGTGAAGAGGAAACCATTGTATGTTTGTATGTTATTGACAATTTCTGAAACCTAACAGATTTGAAAAATTCTTTCACTGGTAGAAAAATTCTTAATCCCTGAGTGCTTATTATGTGCGCATAGTTACGTGAAAACCTCGCGGGCTTATAATATAATAATTATATTTATGGACACTTCACACCACATCAATCTTGTCCCGTGGTAAGTTCTCGAAGAACTTGTGTTTAATTTTATAAGCTTTTATTTAGTTTCACCTGTCCCGTTGTCGGTCTGTAATGGATTCTTGCAAGTTAAATTTGATCCACTTTCCGGTGTCCGATTGAGTTGAAATTTTGCACGAATATGTAAACTGCATGACAATGCAATATTATGATGACGTGGAGCTGATCTGATGATGGAGCTGGAAGGTGGCCACAGGAAATCCGAAATAAAACCACATAGTCCCATCGAATTTGGGCTCGTTTAGTTCGTCTTGACAAGTACTTTGATACTATATGGTAACCGGTCTGGTGATGGAGCTGGAAGGTGGCCATAGGAACTCTGTAATGCACTCCTATCAAATGAAAGGGATTGCTGAGAAAAACTCGAAAATCCAACATGACGGAACGTCCAAGATGGCCGACAGTCAATTTTAATGTAATCCTACAATATGGGTATCAAATGAAAGGGCTTGCTGAGAATAACTCGAAAATCCAACATGATGGAACATCCAAGATGGCCGACAAGTTATTTTTAATGTAATCCTACAATATGGGTATCAAATGAAAGGGCTTGCTGAGAATAACTCGAAAATCCAACATGATGGAACATCCAAGATGGTCGACAAGTTATTTTTAATGCACTCCTATAATATGGGTATCAAATGAAAGGGATTGCTGAGAAAAACCCAAAAATCCAACATGACGGAACATCCAAGATGGCCGACAGTTAATTTGAATGCAATCCTACAATATGGGTATCAAATGAAAGGGCTTGCTGAGAATAACTCGAAAATCCAACATGGCGGAACACCCAAGATAGCCGACAAGTTATTTTTAAAGCACTCGTACAATATGGGTATCAAATTAAAGTATGGTGTGTTGGGGTTTTTTGAGGTCCTTACTGAGTAGAGTAAAATCTCTAGGAGGTCTCCTTATTGAAGAGCTTGACTGTACTAAATTAATCGGCAAACGACCTTGCAACAATGATGCGTTAAATGAGATGAACAGACTAAGAAACCTAGCGATCTATCTAGCGATAACTAAAAAGTAAAAATAAATTAAAAGTAAAAAAAAAACTTTTTTAAAAAACAAGCTTTTATTTGAATGCGTTAAAAAGAATAAAATATTTTTTCCTTTAAAACTTTTACTATCAACTTATAACGTAATTACACAATTTATATGATATAAAAGCTTGTCGAGAATCAAACAAATCAAAGAAGTAAATCAAGTAACTTGATCTGATAGATTTATGAGACAATTTATTTGATTGACGACCTCTGTGGCTCAGTTGTTTGAGCGTGTTGGTGCTCAAGCCGGGGGTCGCGGGTTCGAATCCCGCCGAGGAACAAAAAGTTTTTCTGTGTTCCTGGGTCATGGATGTGTATTAAATATGTGTATTATAATATAATAAAAATCTTAAATATGTGTATAGTATAAAAGTATTAAATATATTTCCGTTGTCTGGTACCCGTAACACAAGTTCTTCGAGAACTTACCACGGGATCAGATTGACGTGGTGTGAAGCGACCATAGATATTATTATTATTATTATTATTCTCGACAAGCTTTTATAACATATAAATTGTGTAATTACGTTATAAGTTGATAGTAAAAGTTTTAAAAGACAAATGGCGGGATTCGAACAAGCGACCGGCTTGATCACCAACATGCTCAACCACTAAGCCAAAGAGGTCGTCAAACTTTTAATTAGTGCAAAATATACTTTACCACGTGGTAATGCTCATGATTACAAACTTTCCCAAAGGAACTTTTTTTATTTAATCCACCTCAACTTAACATTAGGTAGCGAATTAAATAATAATAAAAAACATCAGTTGCACTCCGGGAGTGCCGGTAGAAGTGAAAAATTTCAAAAGTGGGGCCATTTAACTAGACACTTTTCTCCTTAGTATTTTCACTATACGTCAAATTTCAAAACGGCCCCAAAAATCTCAAAAGTGGGACCATTTAACTGGAGACACTTCTGTTCTCCATGGTGTTTTCACGATACGTCAAATTTCAAAATGGCCCCAAAAATCTCAAAAGTGGGGCCATTTAACTGGAGACACTTCTTTTCTCTATACTGATTTCACCGTATGTCAACTTTCAAAATGGCCCCAAAAATCTCAAAAGTCGAGCCATTTAACTGGAGACAATTTTCGTGGGGGGACAATTGGAGGTAAAGGCCAATGTAAGGGTAAATGTGATGGGGATGAGTTTTTACCCATCCCAAGAAAAGTGCACAGTGCCGCTAAAGGAATTTTCACTTATAATAAATGCTCTAAAAAGTTTACTTGGGTAAGATGTTTGTTATCATGAGCATTATCACGTGGTAAAGTGTTTTACACTAATTAAAAGTCACTCTATAATATACGTTTCAGCAACTTGTATTATCATTTATGACATAATAGGTTGGGGAAAAAGTCTTTTCGCATTATAGTATGTATGAACTTGTCATAAAATATCTTGGGCTATACCAATTGTATCTGGCTGATTTTGGTATCATTAAAAAGTTTTAATTTTACAGAAGACAATTCCAAATTCAAATTAGGTAAATTTGAGATTTTCATTTGTTTTTCTTATTGTTAAAATGAGTGATTCTTATGAAGAATTTCGATACATTTTAAAATTTTATTTCAAAAAAGGTAAAAATGCAACACAAGCCGCGAAAAAAATTTGTGATGTTTATGGACCTAATGCAGTATCTGTGAGAGTAGCGCAAATTTGGTTTAAGCGTTTTCAATCCGGAAATTTTGATATCAAAGATGCACGTTGCTCTGGTCGCCCTGTTACGGACAAAACTGTTGCCATTTTTGAAAAAGTGGAGCAAGATCGGCATATTAGTAGTTACGATGTAGCTGAAGAACTGGGGATTGACCACAAAACGGTTTTGGCGCATTTGAAAAAAGCTGGGTACACAAAAAAGCTCGATATTTGGGTGCCTCATGAGCTCACTGAAAGAAACCTAATGAACCGTGTACTCATTTGTGATTCTTTATTACGACGTAATGAAACCGAACCATTTTTGAAGAAGCTGATAACTGGTGATAAAAAGTGGATCACGTACGACAAGAACGTGCGAAAAAGATCGTGGTCAAAGGCCGGTCAGGCTTCACAGACTGTGGCGAAACCCGGGTTAACTCGCAACAAGGTGATGCTGTGTGTGTGGTGGGATTGGAAGGGCATTATTCATTATGAGCTGTTACCGCCAGGCAGGACCATCAATTCTGAACTGTACTGCGAACAACTGATGAGATTAAAGCAAGAAGTTGAGAGAAAGCGGCCGGAATTAATTAACAGAAGGGGTGTGGTTTTTCACCATGATAACGCTAGACCTCACACATCTTTAGCCACTCAGAAAAAATTACGGGAGTTTGGCTAGAAGGTGTTAATGCATCCGCCGTATAGTCCTGACCTTGCACCTTCAGATTTCCACCTGTTTCGGTCGCTGCAGAATTCCTTAGGCAGTGTCAGGTTGACATCACAAGAGGACTGCCAAAACCACTTGTCGCAGTTTTTTCATCAGAAGCCCCAAAAATTTTATAGCAATGGGATCATGTACCTACCAACAAGATGGCAAAAAGTTATCGAACAAAATGGCACCTATATACTTTAGTCACTTGTAAATAAACTTTATAAAAAAACCTTTTGAATTTTTATATAAAATGCGAAGAAACTTTTTCCCCAACCTAATATTATTATTTTTAAACAAAAAATTAAACCGACTTCCAAAGTAAAAATACACAAAAAAGTATGAAATAAAACTTATTTTCTAAATAATTCCCCTTTTAAATTTGGCTATTTCTCTACTTAATCTTCTTAATTTTGAAGTCGATACCAGCCCAAACGATATTCGACAATATTTTATAGAACTCACGTTTATATTTGCCGGTACCGTGGTGGTGGCTTAAAGTTCATATTAAGAAGATTAAGTAGAGAAATAGCCAAATTTAAAAGGGAAATTATTTAGAAAATAAGTTTTTTTTTTTTTTTTTAATTTATTTATTTAAAGTCGCTTTTTAACAGCTAAGGTCATTAACGACTACTATATTTACATCTATATATTCTTATACATATTTATGTTTTTAACGAAGTTAATTGTCTGTATATATCCATTATGATTTAAACAATCCTTTATATTATTAGGTAAGTTACATGATTATTTTTCACTACCGTAAGCCTGACATTCTTCTAATAGATGTTGTACAGTTAGATCCATCCTGCATTTACACTTTGGTTTATCGATCCTTTTTATAATGTGTACATGTGTCATATTTGTGTGACCAATACGGAGTCTAGTGAGGACGGTCTGATCTCTTCGAGTAGTAAACGAAGTTGGGGCTTTATCAAAAATATAATTTCTTATAGCAAATAATTTACTATTTATATTCCTATCCTGCCAAACAGTATCACATATTTTTTTAATTCTATGTTTAATATGGTTTTTAACGTCCGTTGCATTTGTGTTAATGGAATAGTCTATTGAATCTAAGTTTGCAGCATTTTTAGCTTGTATATCAGCCTTCTCATTACCCTCAATACCTTGATGACTAGGAATCCACAATACTTCGAATTTAAAATTATTTTCTATTAAATTTATCATTCTTTCCCGTATAGCTAATATAAGTGGTTCATTATTATTAATATTTTGTAGGGCTTGCAAGCATGATTTAGAATCTGAAAATATTACAAATTTATCTAAATTACTACTAGCTTGTATTATTTCTAAAGCTTTATAAATGGCGATAGCCTCACAACTAAAAATTGTGTGGAGATCTGTAAGTTTATAACAATGATTACTATCTTGAGTAACAACAGCACATCCCGATTTATTATCTATTACTGATCCATCTATGTAAAACTGTATACTATCTTGATTTTTATACTTAATTTCATTGAATAAACTTTTATAAATGATTTGTGGGGTTTTATTTTTAAGATTTTTAGTTAATTCTAGGTTAATAGGTAATTCATGAGTGACCCATGGACTATAAGCAGGTATTTTTTTAGGGAAAACAGACGGAAGGCAAAACTGAATTTCATTTAAATATTTACTGGCACGAATGCGTAATGATTGTGTTAGGTTCGGGCGAAGTTCGTACTCTGTGTTAGACGAAGACTTTGTAAAATAATCATAAATTGGACTGGATGGTTGTGAAATTATATTAGTAGCATATATTAGTACAAGTTGTTTTCTTCTGTAGGAACTCTTTCAGGCAGAATCAGGGGAAATGCCTCTGCATTTCCCCTGATTCTGCCAATATACTCATAACGGGACTTGTCTTAAAGGCACCGATACTTAATCTTAGAGCAGTGTTTTGGATGCTTTCTAAACATTTTAGATTACTAGGTTTGGCAGAATCATAGAAAATGGAACCATAATCTATTTTTTGTCTAATAAGAGCCTTATAGGTACTAATTAACCAATTTTTATCAGCACCCCACGACAGTGATGATAAAACTTTAATCACATTTAATCTTTTATTACATTCAGTTTTTAATTTATTTAAATGCATGTTCCAAGTCATTTTAGAGTCCAATGTTAATCCTAATATTTTAATGTTAGTTACTTTTTTAATATTGTGGTCATTTAGAGATAGCTGTAAATGTCTATTTATTTTCTTTTTCTTTGTAAATATTATGAATTCAGTTTTAGTTTTAGAGAACTTAAATCCGGACTTTTTGGACCAGTCTTGAAGCCTATTTATAGTGTTTTGAATAAGTGTCAACGTAGGATCCAATGTTTTGCCACAACAAGTAATTGTCAAGTCGTCTGCAAACAAAAAACCCTTCAAAGGTTTATCTATATATGAAATTACATCATTGATGGCCAGTAAAAATAAAATTACACTTATAACCGATCCTTGTGGCAAACCATTTTCAATAATTACTTTATCAGATAATGTATTATTAATTCTCACTTTAATAGACCTATTAGTTAAAAAGTTTTTAACAAAAGCAAGTGTGTTTCCTTTTATACCTAAGCCTTGCAAAATTTCGATTACTCTATGCTTCCACACCATTTCATACGCCTTTTCAATGTCAAGTGCTACGAGGACTAAATAATTACTATTTGCTAAAGAATCTAAAATTTCACTTTCTATATTCATTAATTGATCATTAGTTGATCTAAATTGTCGAAATCCGTACTGATAATTTGATAGATAATTATTTATCTCTGTATGCCATTTAATTCTGTTACTAATAATTTTTTCTAATAGTTTACACAGATTACAAGTTAATGCTATAGGTCTGTAACTTGATGGAGTACTAGAGTTTTTGTCAGGCTTAAGTATTGGGATCACCAAAGCTTCTCTCCAACAATCTGGAAACAACTGTCTTTGCCATATATAGTTGTAAAGTTTTAATAAATATATAAGTCCGCTATTAGGTAGGTGTTTTATTATGTTTTTAGGAATATTGTCTGGCCCAGGACTAGAGCTACTGCTTTGAGAGAGTACTAACATTAATTCATGCATTAAAATATCTTTGTTAATTGGGTCAGAGTTGTTAAGTAATTCATATCTTATGATATAATTTTCCTGGGCCAATTTGTAAATCTTAAATTCACTGTCGTAATTATCACTACTAGAATTTGCTGCAAAAGTATTAGCTAGTAGGTTTGAAGTTTCCTTTGAGCTAGCTGTTAACGAACCATCACTATTATTAAGTACGATAGTATTAGGGCCACAATTTGTATTATTAATTATCTTTATTTTTTTCCATATTTCGCTGACAGGTACATTAGTGTTAATTGAAGACGTCCACCTTTGCCAGTATCTATTTTTACTTTCTTTAAGAACTTTCCTACAAAACGCCCTCTTTTTTTTATACTCTATTTTATACTTGGAATCATGATCAGCCCTAGCATATTTTTTAAAATTTCTGTAAGCCTTTTTAGTTTCTTTTATAGCCACTCTGCAGTCGTCATTCCACCAGGGCACGTTATTAGTTTTTAAGTTCCCTGAAGTTTTCGGTATAGTCTTATTGGCTGTATCAATAATTAAATTACTAAATTTAAGCACTATTTCGTCTATAGAAGTATCATTACACACATTATCTAAGTCAAATAAATTTGAAATATTTTTGTCAATTTCTTCCTGAAATAAAGACCAGTCGGCATTATCAAATTTCCATTTTTTGGGGACTTTAATCTTTTTTGGAATATTTTGTCTTGCAAATGTTTTAATGAAAATAGGGAAATGGTCACTATCGTACAAGTCTTCTAAAGCATTCCATTCAAAATACGCTGCAATATTTTGTGAAGCTAAAGTTAGATCTATGTTAC
Organism: Glaucopsyche alexis; assembly: GCA_905404095.1. Lineage (NCBI taxonomy): Eukaryota > Metazoa > Arthropoda > Insecta > Lepidoptera > Lycaenidae > Glaucopsyche > Glaucopsyche alexis. The sequence goes on from FR990060.1 coordinate 4,885,488, forward strand.
TTGTGCGACCAGTGTTGCTATTAAAATGTGTTGGTTTACCAGTATTTAAAATTATTATATTATCATGATCTTCTAGCCAGTCTACTATTATATTACCTCGAGTATCACATTTGTCGGAGCCCCAGTAGTGATGATGACTGTTAAAATCGCCTAGAATGAGAAACGGAGCTGGTAATTGGTTAATGAGGTGATTAAGATCATTCTTACTAAATGAAGTACTGTTTGGGAGATACACATTGCATAAAGTGAACGTAAACGGAAATTTAATTTTTAATGCTATTGCTTCTAAATTTGTGTTAATATTTACTTGCTCAGGAAAGGTATATGGTTTAATGTAAATAGCTACGCCACCACTAGCTCTGTTGCCATGTAAACGATTTTTATAAAAGCAATTTAATCCTTTCATGGAAGCACTGAAATCGGAAGAGAAATTTGTTTCCTGCAAACAAATGCAGGATGGATTTAATTCACTCATAATTAACTTAATATTTTCTAGTCTTTTATAATAACCATTGATATTCCATTGTAAAATGTTCATATTTTTCTATCTAAGTAGTATATTATAATATGTATATAAAATTTGGATGTGTAGATATAAATTAAGTTTTTAATGTGGAAATAGGATCTAAAATTTCATGTAACTTACTAGACAATCGCGAACATCTATTCTTCAAACTAGTATTTAATTTTACATGTAGTATATTGCACATTTTGATTAAATCTTTAATGTTATCTGTGTAAGAATAAACTATTTCTTTTATATTCTTCTTTCCTTTCGTGTTATCTAACAAACTTATAAACCTATCAATATCTATTGGAAATACTTCTTCTTCTGAGTCCAAAAGATTATCTCTTATTTGTCTCCAGGTGTCTTCGTCAGATCTTGTATCTGTCTTTTTAAGTTTCTTTTTTGATTTTTTCTTTATTTCTGTTTCATCAAGTGATGTAGTGCTATATGAGTCATCATCAGTCTCTAAAATTTCCATTGGCTTTTTCAGTACGTTGGTAGGTTTAATGGTTTCCGCTTTTGAAGACTCACTGGTGCTTGGTGAACGGGTGCGTTTTATTCGTTTCTGGTCAGTCAGAGGCTCAGATATTACATCTACTTTAGGGTTAACTATAAGCGTTGTTTCTAAATTGTTATTGTCAAAAATGCTGTCTTGAATGTTTATTGTTTTTCCTACTTCCGGGTCTTGGGGTGAAATTGTGAAATTTACTTCAGTCTTTGGGCAATTTTTGGCAATGTGACCAGTCGTATTGCATGAAAAACATTTAAGCGAATCAGACGATAGGTAAATCCAATAATTTGTACCATCAAAGTTTACTTGGAAGGATTCTGGAAGATGTCTTTCATCCTCTGGATTGATGTACAATTGTCTCCTAAAGCTCAAGATATGTGAGAAACCAGGATCCGGAACACCAATTTTAACAAAGGAAATAGGTGACAAGATTTGAATTTTTAATTCTTTAAACTTTTCTTCAATTACATAATTTGGAATCACTGGGCAAACATTTGATAAAACTATGCGTTTATTCCTGGTAATTAATGGTTTTATCTCCAACAATATATTTTTAACCATCATTTTCTTTTTAACGTCGATAAGATCATCCGCTGTTTTTTTGGAGTCTAGGTAAATACAAATTCTAGCATTCGATATTCTCGATACAAATCTTATTGACGAAGCAGGTATCAAGGCGGTCAACGAAACGAGATATTCCCTTATTGTTATCCCATCGATGGAGTCTATAATAATTGCTTGGTCTTTTCTTGGAAATGCCAATGAAGAGGTCACATTGGCATAACTTGAATGTTTAGGTACCAGTTGTGGCATCACGGTGGGTTGAGATAAAACGGTGGGTTTAGACATGACGGTGGGTTGAGAATCTTGATTGGGTTCAAACATTGTGGTATTAAGGGACTCCTGTTGCCAGGAGCGCCCTTATAGGCTTGTTTGTAAACACTCGTGTAAAAACAACTTAGATAGGTATCTATTCTATAACTCGATTACGTACAAGTCGAGCGTCGCAGAGCAATACGTGCGTCCGCTGGGACAACCCGCGCGTAACAAAATAAGTTTTATTTCATACTTTTTGTGTATTTTTACTATGGAAGTCCGTTTAATTTTTTTGTTTAAAAATAATAATTTCACCCGTTTTAGTTATATATTTTGTTAAGTTGTTATTAATACGTCTTAAGAACGTCTAAAATAAACGATCGAATGTATAAGAATACGCGCCAAGCTTCCATTAGATATTGTTATTAAGGTGATTGTTCGCGCCAGAGCGCGACGTTAATAAGCTGGTCACACAGACCGCTTAAATCAGCCAATCACGCACGAGTATTGGCTGTCAGTCCACAAGCCGCTGTTCCAGAGAGTGACAAACACTTGCTCCTGAGATTTCGCCCGCGCCGGAAGCATCCCGAATTATAAGTACTCGTGACGCGTCAGCACATATTGTGTATCCGAATATACTAAACTTAGCTCGCTAGCGACACGCGATAAAACTACCGAAAAACCCCGCTCAGTTGTGTAGTGCCTGCTGCAGAAGACTCCGCCCATATCTGGAACCACAGCTTCAGCCAGCTCACCATCAAAGGTCAGTGCCAGTTCTAGTTTCTCTAAACAATCCTTAAATTCTCAGCCCAAAACCCCATTCTCCGCGTTTACCTATACCTACTCAGCTCACAGTCGTGTGCGCACACATTCGCGCATACATCTTTCTGGTCCTTCGAGCCGGACAAACTAATCGCGTGTCCCAAGTATAATCATCAGCCCACTCAAGGTCGTTGGGACTTTATAGAAGCCAACAACAGATGTCGTAAGTGTCTAGGTCCGCACTATGAAAATGAATGCCGTTCGACAAACACATGCAAAGAGTGTGGAAGTGCAAATCACCACACTTCACTACACCGTCACGGTACCCCGAATTCACCTGTCTCATCAGCGCATTTGCTCCCTCCACACTTACGCGCACAACCCCACCGGCGTACTCAAGACAAACCACATACCTACACAGCCTATACACAGCATACACGCGCTCATCAATCATCATCATCAGACCCCAACCAGTCATCTGATCATACAACTCGTCAAACTCAAAACAAAAAACAATGACTACCTACAATCACGGAGCATATAGAATTAGAAAATCAGCCCAATAATTTAAAATCTCATTCAGCTCATAAAATACCTACAACTGGTTCAGCTCATTATTCTGCTCAAGTAAATTCGGCTCAGCACATAGAAAACCCATTAAAAACTCCAGTGTTACTACCCACAGTCGTTTTAAATATATCTAATAAATGTGGTAAATATCACAAAGCTCGTGCGTTACTGGACTGTGGTAGCATGATAACACTCATAACTCAGCGCATGACTAGAAATCTTAATTTGCAACCAAAACAATGTTCACTAAAAATTACAGGTGTAGGTGATCAGCACATACAAAATTCTAAAGGTTGTGTCACAATAACATTTCGGCCCACACATCGTGACACACCATCTATTACTACTACTGCTCATATTCTCAAAGATGTTACAGGTTATTTACCTATGCAAAAAATACCAGATGTTATACAACACTCAGACCGTCAGATCATTCCGTTAGCAGATCAAGATTATCATACTCCTGCGCCCATTGATCTCATTTTAGGCTCAGATGTTTTGGGTCACGTTTTAGACGGAACTAAGCTCACTTTGGGCCCGGGGAAGCCCATAGCCTTCGGCACGATTTTTGATTTTGCACTCATAGGACCCATTGAACATTCATGCGATTCACCTGTAGCTCAAGTTAACTCTGCTCACATTACTCATTGTACCCAATCGAATAATTCTACACATTCTGCTCATGATATTTGTAAAGGCCTGGAAAGATTCTGGGAGTCAGAAGAACCCCAGCCTCGTTCTGCTCATTCAAACCCGCTACACGAACAATGTGAAAACATATTCAGCTCAACCACCACTCGTGACGATTCAGGCCGTTACATGGTGACTCTTCCCTTCTTGTCAGATGCTCCCGTGCTAGGTAGTACCCATGCTATTGCCCTACGTAGATTTCTCAATTTAGAAAAACGGTTACAATCTGATCACACACTGCGACAAAAATATATAGAATTTATGAATGAATACATAAACTTAGGTCACATGACACCTTGTCATCCTTCTACATTTACTCACAAACCTCATTATTATATTCCTCATCATGGCGTATTCAAATCAGGTACTGACAAACTCCGCACGGTATTTGATGGCAGTTGCAAGTCATCTAATGGAGTCAGTTTAAACGATTGTCTGCACACAGGTCCAGCACTTCAACGAGACATTGTGGATATCATTATGTCATTCCGCGCACACCGTATAGTATTCAGCACTGATATAAAAATGATGTTTAGAAATATACTCCTTAGACCAGACCAAAGACACTATCAGCTCATACTCTGGCGATCGTCCCCAGATCGACCTCTGCTCACATATGCACTCAACACCGTCACATATGGGTTGCGCTCGAGTCCATACCATGCTATCCGCACATTATTACAACTAGCTGACGATGAAGGTCATCGCTACCCTCAAGCTGCCCACATTCTGCGCAAATTTGTTTTCGTAGATGACATACTGTGCGATCATGACACAATAGAAGAAGCATCAGCACTCCAAACCCAGCTCATTGAATTGTTATCACTCGGTGGATTTAAACTTAGTAAATGGACATCAAACACACCTCAACTCTTGCAAAGATTCCCAGACGATCAGTGTGAAATGCCTAAGGACTTTGACATCAGCGCAGAGTCTCCATCTGTTAAGGTTTTAGGTATTAGATGGATTCCTCAATCTGACGAATTTACATATCACATCTCATTACCACCAGTTACCCATGTTACAAAACGTTCAATACTTAGCACAGTAGCTTCTCTCTATGACCCGAACGGTTGGGTTACACCCGTCATATTCCGGGCAAAAATATTTCTTCAAAGATTATGGTTAATTAAATTGGATTGGGACGACTCCACTCCAAATAATATTACAGATGACTGGCAGCGCATTTCTCATGATCTTCCGCACATTTCAAACATACATTTTCCCAGACATATCGCTCCGCACAAATTTAATTCAACGTACTCACTTCACGGCTTCGCAGACGCTTCAGAAAGCGGTTTTGCGGCAGTAATATATTTACACGAATCAGCTCACAACGAATCTGTTAATGTTCATCTCATACTCGCTAAGTCTAAAGTCGCACCCATTAAGAATAAACTCACAATCCCCAAACTAGAGTTGTCTGCTGCAACTCTATTATCTCAGCTCATGTTACGTGTTTCTCAACAATTATCTGCTCATCTCACAATTACACATCACGTTTGTTGGTCAGATAGTACCATAGTGCTAGCATGGATAAAAACTCCGCCCCATCGCTTACAAACATTCGAATCAAATAGAGTAACAAAAATTAACGCATCTTCACTTACACTTACGTGGCGTCATGTACCTTCTCAATTAAATCCTGCTGACTGTGCAAGCAGAGGATTATCAGCTCAATCTCTCTCTGCTCATGATTTGTGGTGGTCTCCTCCATGGCTCAAACTGCCAGAGGACACCTGGCCCAAGATGCCTTCAGCTCATACTCGACAAGGTCTGCCAGGGCTCAAGCCAAAGTACGTACCATGTAATTTCTCGATACCCGGTGTAGATAGTGATCTGCTCACTCGCTTCAGCTCTTTAGACAAACTGATCGGCGTTACTGCTTACATGAGGCGATTCATTCGTAACTGTAAACTTAATTCAAACTCGCGTCAACTAGGCCCTCTAACTGTAAGTGAACGTAGAGAAGCATTGCTCTTCTGGATCAGCTCTGTACAGCAGAATGCATTCGCGGAAGACATTCACCGCCTGCAAACTGATAAACTCTGCACAGTTCGACTACAACGTTTGTCACCTTTCATGCAGGACGGACTCCTCAGAGTAGGAGGTAGACTCACTCGTTCCGAACTCACATATGATGCTCAACACCCATTCATTCTGCCTAGTTCTAGTCCGCTCGTAGACCTCATAATAGATCACTATCATCGCATACACTGCCACCCTGGCACGGACACGCTACATGCTATTTTACGTCAACAATTTTGGATATTATCTGCACGCCGCATCATAAGGCACAGAACGTTTAAATGCATAAGATGCTTCCGTTGCCGCGCTCAGCCCGAAGTACCTGTCATGGCTGATCTACCAGCTGACAGAGTCATACCTCAGCCCGTATTTAGTCACGTATCAACTGATTTTGCCGGTCCGTTTCTGCTCAAATCAAGTACATTACGTAACGCTAAGTTAATTAAAGGATATTTTTGCATATTTGTTTGTCTCACTACAAAGGCGGTTCACTTGGAACCAGTCTCATCGCTCACTGCCGAAGCATTTATTGCTACACTACAAAGGTTCTGCTCACGACGCGGACTTCCGGTATTGATACGTTCAGATTGCGGCACAAATTATGTAGGAGCTAGGAATTATCTTCTAGAGGTACAACAATTTCTAAAAGACAATAATGACGCCATTACTCATAAACTTTCAACTCAAAATATAACTTGGTTACTCAATCCGCCCAAAGCTCCATGGATGGGAGGCATCCATGAAATTAATGTTAAATCTACAAAGCAACTTTTGTACCGTGTTATCGGTGAACAACATCTCACTTTCGAGGAGTTTTCAACTCTGCTCACTAGAATCGAAGCTGTATTAAATTCTCGGCCCATCAGCCCACTCTCGTCCGATCCTACGGACTATCAGCCCCTTACTGCCGGCCACTTTCTCATTGGTCGTCCGCTCACAGCTCTTCCAGAGCTGACACTAGATGATAGAGTAATATCCCCGCTCAAACGCTTTCAGCTCATTCAATCACTCTCTCAGCGCTTTTGGACCCTTTGGACCAAGTCCTACCTCCATACCCTTCAAATCCGCTCCAAATGGCTTTCCTCTTCCTCTCCACCCAAAATTGGAGAACTAGTTCTGCTCAAAGAAGACAATCTACCCCCGCTACAATGGAAGATGGGAAGAATCTCACGTCTGTTACCTGGGAAGGATGGAGTCATCAGAGTCGTGGACTTGGACACCACTCAAGGCCAGCTGCGCAGGCCTGTCGGCAAGATTGCCCGGCTTCCACTGGATTCTGCTCAAGATGGGGTCAGCTCAACGCCTTTGCGGGCCCCCCAGGATGTTCGCGCCAGAGCGCGACGTTAATAAGCTGGTCACACAGACCGCTTAAATCAGCCAATCACGCACGAGTATTGGCTGTCAGTCCACAAGCCGCTGTTCCAGAGAGTGACAAACACTTGCTCCTGAGATTTCGCCCGCGCCGGAAGCATCCCGAATTATAAGTACTCGTGACGCGTCAGCACATATTGTGTATCCGAATATACTAAACTTAGCTCGCTAGCGACACGCGATAAAACTACCGAAAAACCCCGCTCAGTTGTGTAGTGCCTGCTGCAGAAGACTCCGCCCATATCTGGAACCACAGCTTCAGCCAGCTCACCATCAAAGGTCAGTGCCAGTTCTAGTTTCTCTAAACAATCCTTAAATTCTCAGCCCAAAACCCCATTCTCCGCGTTTACCTATACCTACTCAGCTCACAGTCGTGTGCGCACACATTCGCGCATACAGTGATGATGATGATGATTACTGTAAGTTACATCTTTAAAGACTTATAAGTTCTGTTCAGTGCTTTTAGATATAGGGTATACCCTAGATCCAAAAATAAGATGTTGAAACCAAGGTATACCTTGCTTTCAACATCTTATTTTTAGGTGCATATGCTGCATTGTGTTACTTCAGTAAAAGTCAAAATCACTATATGTGTCGATATAAATTTCGAGGAGTTCCCTCGATTCCTCGTGAATCGCATCATCCGGTTTCCACCTTTAGTGACTAAAGGACCAATTTCCAATTAAACCCTTTACAACAACAAAAGATTTTTTCAAATAGGTCCATAAACAGCAGAGTAATGTTCAAAGATCTCCGTGTTAGTGTAAAATACTATGAGAAGTACCTTTGATATCATCATAATGTGATGATTTATGGTGTGATAGTGGTGGTGATGATGATGTTTACTCTAATTGACAGGGTGGCATATGCTTGCAGGTTGCAGTTCTTTAAACAACGCCGAAATCCCCAAACATGTATCTATAATGAGTCAGGAGTTCTCAAACTCAAACTCAAAAATTTTTATTTCCATATAGGTTATGAAATAACGCTTATAGAATTGTCCTACATGATGCCTACCACCGGTTCGGAAACTAGCCCGGCGAGAAGAACCGGCGTAAGAAACTCGCACGGGGCCACCTTTTAGCAAAAAGATGGGAAAATTGTTCTTTTCAAAAAAAAAAAATTACAATGTAGTAACTTAATCTATATAACATTAGTCATAAGTACATAGAGCATACTTAAGTAAATAAAAGCAGCCTTGCAGGGAGCCATCTTATTCCCAAGGTGTACAATCGTTAATGAAATCACTGACTTTATAATAAGCTTTAGCACACAAACGTTCTTTAACAGCTTTTTTAAATTTATTAATGGTAAGATTTTGAACGTTTTCTGGGATTCTATTGTAAAGGCGTATACATGAACCTTTAAACGATTTACTTACTTTGCTTAGTCTGATCACCGGTATTTCTAACTTGTTCTTATTTCTAGTATTCCTACAATGGTTGTCGCTTTTCTTTTTAAATTTCTATTTTGGTCCCATTAGACCTTGTAGAATTTACTTCTACTCTCTGCGTTCTATTTTTAAGATAAGAGCTTAAGAGCTTAAGTGCCGTATCCCTTATACCATAATGGTATAATTTTTTGACCAATGTAGCATGCTCGACACAGTCGAAAGCCTTGGATAGATCACAAAAGACACCAAGTGCATCATGCGATCCCTCCCAGGCCTCAAATATGCTGCATAGAAGACTGATGCCTGCGTCTGTTGTGGACCGACCTTTAGTAAACCCGAATTGATTGCTATGTAATAAATTATTTATGTTAAAGTGAGCTAGCAATTGATTTAATATTATTTTCTCGAAAATTTTACTGAAAGTCGGTAGTATAGATATTGGTCTATAATTGGCTGGGTCAGATTTATTCCCAGCCTTGAAAAGAGGCATCACCTTGCTATGCTTCATTAGGTCAGGGAACACACCTTTCTTAATACAATTATTAAAAACTAAGGCTAGGTAGGGGGCAATGATGTCAATTATTGATTTTATAATTTTTATAGACATACCCCAGATATCAGTAGTACTTTTAATATTGAGTAATTTGAAGGTGTTAATAATATCTCTAGAGTCAATTTCTCTAAAATTAAAATTGACATCACATTCCTTGACATTTTCTCTGAGTATTTTTTCTGAGTATTTTTTCAGCAACTGCAGGTGAAGAATTTAAATTTTTTGTAGTTGAGACCGGAATGTCAGCAAAAAACTTTTCGAAGATCGTCGCAACCTCTAGGTCAGAATTGACCTTTTTATCATTGATACAAAGTTCAAATTTAGAGTTACGACTGGATCTGCCTCTTCCAGTCTCATCTGCAATTATCTTCCAAGTGGTTTTCACTTTATTTTTAGAGTTCATTATTTTTCCTTTTATGTGAAATGTCTTCGCTGCTTGACAAACTTTTTTAAAGATTTTTGAATATTTCTTGACATATAGCATAAAAGATTCACTCCTATTAAATGTCTTTTCGTTGTACAGATCATACAATCTTTGTCTACTTACTAAAATTCCTGCAGTGGCCCAGTTTTTAAAATTACTTTTTCTATTATTTAAACTGACCGTTTTAGAAGTAAATACAGAGTTAAAGTGGGTTCTAATTATTTTAAATAGTTTATTAAATGCTTCATCTGAGTTATTTAACCCATCCAACTGTTGAATATTTGAAACTAATTTACCTCTAAATTTCTCAATACGTTTTGTATTCACAGGAATATAAACAAGCTTTTCTTGAGGTTTATTTTCACAATTAATATTAAATGAAGCAAATTGTCCACAGTGATCAGAGCTAAGCGCATTAATTATTTCTTTTTTATAAGGAGTAATATTCGTGAAAATATTATCAATACAAGTAGCTGTTGTATCAGATATTCTTGTCGGTTCATAAAACAAATTAATGAGGTTATACGATTTTAACAATGATGTGAATCTAACAGTGGTGGAGTTAGAGTCTAATAAATTAATGTTGAAATCACCACATACAAAAATCTTTTTGTTAGATGCACATATTTTTGTCAACATATGTTCCATGATTTGTTCAAAGGAATCGTATGAACCTGATGGAGGCCTATATACGCTTACAATAATAAGGTGGCTCAACTCAATACAAGCTACCTCACATATTCGTTCAGTAGAGAGTCTTACAAGTTACAATATCTTTTCGTTCTTTAAATTGAAATTTTTTATTAGTCAATATTAAAGAGCCACCTCTAATGGCATTCTCTCGAGTGAACGAACTAGCAACCTGGTGACCACAAAAGTTAAATATTAATTCATATTTTCTAAACCAATGTTCCGATATACACATAATATCAATGTTATATTCATTAAGAAACAACTCAATCTCTTCTGTTCTGTTCTATACTTTTGGATCCAGGGTATACCTTGGAGCAAAATATTACTTTTTGATAGCGTGTGCTATCAAAAAGTAGGACTTCTTTAGGAAAAGTTGAAATCACCATATTATGTTTCCAAACTTCAACTAATTTGTCCCCAAATTAAAAATATTGTTGTCACCCTTGTTAAAAAGAGACGGAGCGGTTTGTATTGTATCTCCCTCTCGGCACAGATTTGATGCCGAGAGCTCTTTCCAGTTGTATATAATACTTACAAATTCCTTGCCCATTACAGGCTCCTCGGGTACTCATATAACTTATTATTTTTAAACAAAAAATTAAACCGACTTCCAAAGTAAAAATACACAAAAAAATATGAAATAAAACTTATTTTCTAAATAAATCCCCTTTTAAATTTGGCTAAAATTTTAAATATTTCTGTCCCGACTTCAAAATTAAGAAGATTGAGTAGAGAAATAGTTAAAATTTTAGCCAAATATAAAAGGGGATTTATTTAGAAAATAAGTTTTATTTCATGTTTTTTTGTGTATTTTTACTTTGGAAGTCGGTTTAATTTTTTGTTTAACAATAATAATTGCACCCTTTTTAGTGATATATTTTGTTAAATTATTATTAATACATCTTAAGAACGTCTAAAAAACTTACCGAATGTATAATTATTGAATACGCGCCAAGCTTCCATTAGGTAATGTAAATAAGATGATGATTATTACCTACTGTAAGTTACAAAGTGGCATATATGCTTGCAGTTTTTAAACAATGCCTAAATTTCCAAACGCATATCTTTGAAGACCCCTCAGGGGTTCCATTCAGTGCTTTTGGATCCACGGTGTACTCTGGATCCAAAAGCACTGAACCCTGGTGCAAAATATTAATTTTTGGTAACATATGCTTATTGTACTTCAGTAAAAATCAAAATCACTATAGTTATGTGTCCATATTTTCCAGGAGTTCCCTCGATTCCTCATGGATCGCATCATCTGTAGTGACTAAAGGACCAATTTCGAATTGAACCCTTTACAACAACAAAATAATTTTGCTAATAGGTCTATAAATGGCAGGGTAATGTTCAAAAATCTCCGTGTCGGTGTAAAATATTACAAGAAGTATCGTTATAATGTGACGATGTATAGTGTGACGGTGGTGGTGATGATGCTTATTACTCTAATTGACATGGTGGCATATACTTGCAGTTTAAGCAACGCCGATATCCCCAAACATGTATCTATAAGGAGTCAGGAGTTCTGTTCTGTACTTTTGGATCCAGGGTATACCTTGGAGCAAAATCTTACTTTTTGGTAGCATATTATGCTTCGACTTCTTCAGAAAAAGTTGAAACCACCATATGTGCCCATATAAATTTCGAGGAGCTCCCTCGATTCCCCATAAAATTATCATCAACTTCAAGTCACCACTTTTTTGAAAACGGGACCTACTTACTTTGGATTATACCCTTTACATCGAAAAAAGAATTTAAAAAATCAGTCCACAGACGGCGGAATTATCGGTGAACATACAAATATATATATACAGCCGAACGTTAAACCGCCTCCTTTTTTGGAAGTCGGTTAAAAATGATATACAACTGAAGTAAGTCTTACCCGTATTTAATGTAGTTCGTCCATAACGTGGTTATTTGGTCAATTTTACGTTGATCATCGCTATTTGGTATATCTGGTATAAAATCCATGGTGAAAATATACCCCAGCTCATCGGAGTGAGTTGCTCCAGATTCAATAATGTTGTAAAACCTTTTCATTCTATTCAGATGACCTTCATAAGAGAACATATAGAGATATACATTTGTGTCCTTGTGTTTTGTATACTTGATCAATTCTCGTTGTACGGGGTACACGAAATCGAAATCAGAAAGAAAATCAACAATTTCGTATTTAATAGTTTCAGGATTTTTATCGTCTCCCAGATAGAAGTGACGAACTATTTCTACGAGGTTACTGTTATTTTGAAAATTAAACTTTAGTTCCAAATCAGATTGAAGTAAATCTCGATTGCTTAATAATTTCTTATAGGAAGATCTATACAAGGTATACATGTATTCTCTGGATGTGAAGCCACCTAGTATGTTTATTCCATCAATATTTGTCCCCTCTGATAATTCTAGGTTTTCAACGATGTACGGAACAACTCCTTCAAATCCTTTTTCTACACACGGACTCCATTCATATTCATTTAATGTTGATTTAATAACGGTTTTGGGATTCGCCTTAGCAAGAAATATTAAAGCAGCATATGTGTCGTTAGTTTTAAAGCCGAGCTTATTAGCAATATTTATGAGTGCCATTGAATTAGAAGGTCTAACAAAACCTGGATTTGTGGCAATTCCACTTTGTAGTATAGCTTGATGAAATAGTCTGGGCTGTTTAGTTAACAGATGCATGTTGACTACCATAGCACCGGAGCTGTGACCACCTATGGTAATTTTTTGGGGATCACCCCCAAAAGCTCGAATATTATCTCTAACCCATTTTATGGCTTTGTACTGATCCCATAGTCCTTGATTACCTGGTATCTCGGGTATGTCCACGCACAAGAAACCATAGGGGCCTACCCTATAGTTAAAAGTAACTACGATAATATCGTGCTGGACAAGATATTTAGGTCCATATAAGTTTCTCTCACTACGACCATGATCAAATTTGCCCCCAAAAATATAAAGATAAATAGCTTTGTCTTTTGTCTCCGAGTTAGGTACATATACGTTAAGATGTAAACAGTTCAGGGTACCGCTATATGGGTCGCCGGGTTTGACTTAAACCTCCCTCACCTGCGGACATATTCCTGAATCGTTGAATGCTTCAAAAACTTTGTCGAAATATTCGTGGGGGATAGATGCCTGTAATAAGTTTATTAAACTCTTAATATATAAATAGAATAGTACATTACGATACGCGTGACCTAAGTTGCCTACTACTCCACGGCGTGAAGTTAGCGCCCGAGCGGAACGATGGGGCTAAACGCCGTGCAGTAATAGACAACTTAAGCCACAAGTATCGTATATTATTTTATAGCAAGTGTGACAAAAACCCGCACTTTACGCACGAAGCGTGCGTAAGGCCGGGACTATATGCACCGGAATCCGGAGGGCCCGGCCTTAGAGAATTCTGATCATTGAAAATTCAATTTTGTACTATTACAATAGAGTTGAAAATCAATCACACGAGTGTCGAGTTAAACGTCAATGTCATATATGACAGCTCGACACCTGACACTTCTATTTTCAACTGTATTGTATTAGCGCCGAGTTCTATTTTCAATGCTCAGAATTCTCTACGGCCTTCCGGATTCCGGTGCATATAGTCCCAGCCTAAAGTGCCGGTTTAGGTCACGCCGTGCTATAAAAAATATTATTATATATTTAGAATTGGGATATAATTAATCGAGCGAACAAAAAATAAGTTGGCGGCTGCACGTGAACATACTGTATTACTGAGTGTGGGAGCAAATTAATATGTTGGCGACTAAATTACTAAACTGGCGAAAACACTCGGGTGACAAAAAATTCAAAAGTCGGCAGATAAAACCAAATTTAAATCAAATTAGGATTAAAAATTTAATCCAAATTAGCACCGCCATTTATAAGTTGGTGACTTAATTTCCGAGTTGGTGACCATTATACCGTATAAGCAGCTATAAAACCAGATTTGGTTGATAAATTAATGGCTGCTAAAAATTCAATTTGCAGGCTACGGAATATCCTATTTTTGGATACTGTTGGAGTATGTTTTTCTTTGGCATGGGTGTCATTTTCTAGGTTTCTGGGGGTACAGAATAATATGAAAATAAAATCTGTTTTGAAATTCCACAGTGGCGTAAATTTTTGTTCTTAAAATTAATAAGGTTGTCCTTTTCCAGGTTTCTGGGGGTTCTGATTACGAAATTGTCTTCCAATTTCATTTGCCAAAATGGAGAATTTTCAATCTTCGTAAAATGAATATGAATACTAAATAAAAAGATCTTGGGGATGCTAATTAGGATTAATGATTATTATTACAGTATGTTATGTAGTTCAAGGTACCAGCTATGTAAAGAAATTTTTCAAAATTCAGGAGTCATGAATTTTTCTGCCATTCATGAAGAAAAAATGCGATTTCAGGGTAATAAGGGGGAGGAAATTTTCAAACTCAAACTCAAACTCAAACTCAAAACTCAAACTCAAACTCAAAACTCAAACTCAAACTCAAACTCAAAATTTTTATTTCCATGTAGGTTATAATATAACACTTATAGAATTGTCCTACATGATGCCTACCACCGGTTCGGAAACTAGCCCGGCGAGAAGAACCGGCGTAAGAAACTCGCACGGGGCCACCTTTTAGCAAAAAGATGGGAAAATTGTTCTTTTCAAAAAAATATTTTACAATGTTGTAACTTAATCTATATAACATTAGTCATAAGTACATAGAACATACTTAAGTACATAAAAGCAGCCTTGCATGGGGCCATCTTATTCCCAAGGTGTGCAATCGTTAGTGAAATCACTGACTTTATAATAAGCTTTAGCACACAAACGTTCTTTAACAGCTTTTTTAAATTTATTAATGGAAAGATTTTGAACGTTTTCTGGGATTCTATTGTAAAGGCGTATACATTGACCTTTAAAAGATTTACTTACTTTACTAAGTCTGATCAATGGTATTTCTAACTTGTTCCTATTTCTAGTATTCCTACAATGTGTGTCACTTTTCTTTTTAAAATTCGTTAAATTCTTTCTGACATACAACACATTGTCCAAAATGTATTGAGAAGCAACGGTCAGAATACCTATTTCTTTAAATTTTTCTCTCAGAGATTCAAAACATGACATCTTATAAATAGAACGTATAGCTCGCTTCTGTAGCACAAATATTGTATTTATGTCCGCAGCGTTTCCCCAAAGAAGAATGCCATATGACATTATACTATGAAAATAACTAAAATAAACTAGCCGCGCTGTATCCTCATCGGTAATTTCTCTAATTTTTTTGACTGCATATGCTGCAGAACTGAGCTTATCTGCCAGATTTGAAATATGGGGACCCCACTGTAATTTACAATCTAGTGTTATTCCTAGAAATACAGTGGTGTCCACTAAGTTCATTTTCTCATCATTTAATAGTATATTGGTTTGTGCCTGCCTAACATTTGGGAGGCTAAACTTTAAACATTTCGTTTTATTTGAATTTAAAAGTAAATTATTAACATTAAACCAATGTACCATTTTTGAGAGAGCACTATTTACCTCGTCATAATTTGACTGTCGTCGCTTCACATTAAAAATTAGTGAAGTGTCATCGGCAAAGAGTACTATCTCATGCTTATCTTTAACTAGATAAGGAAGGTCATTTATATAGATGAGAAAAAGAAACGGGCCTAAAATTGACCCTTGTGGCACACCTAATTCTATTTTGGTCCCAGTAGACCTTGTAGAATTAACTTCTACTCTCTGCGTTCTATTTTTAAGATAAGAATCTAAAAGTTTAAGTGCCGTGTCCCTTATACCATAATGGTATAATTTTTTGACCAACGTAGCATGCTCGACACAGTCGAAAGCCTTGGATAGATCACAAAAGACACCAAGTGCATCATGCGATCCCTCCCATGCCCCAAATATGCTGCATAGAAGACTGATGCCTGCGTCTGTTGTGGACCGACCTTTAGTAAACCCGAATTGGTTACTATGTAATAAATTATTTATGTTAAAGTGGGCTAGCAATTGATTTAAGATTATTTTCTCAAAAATTTTACTGAAAGTCGGTAGTATAGATATTGGTCTATAATTTGCTGGGTCAGACTTATTCCCAGCCTTAAAAAGAGGCATCACCTTGCTATGCTTCATTAGGTCAGGGAACACACCATTCTTTATACAATTATTGAAAACTAAGGCTAGATAGGGGGCAATGATGTCAATTATTGATTTTATAACTTTTATAGACATACCCCAGAGATCGGTAGTATTTTTAATATTGAGTAATTTGAAGGTGTTAATAATATCTCTGGAGTCAATTTCTTTAAAATTAAAATTGACATCACATTCCTTGACATTTTCTCTGAGTATTTTTTCAGCAACTGCAGGTGAAGAATTTAAATTTTTTGTAGTTGAGAATGGAATGTCAGCAAAAAATTTTTCGAAGATTGTCGCAACCTCTAGGTCAGAATTTACCTTTTTATTATTAATACGAAGTTCAAATTTAGAGTTACGACTGCCTTTACCTCTTCCAGTCTCATCTGCAATTATCTTCCAAGTGGTTTTCACTTTATTTTTAGCGTTCATTATTTTTTCTTTTATGTGAAGTGCCTTCGCTGCTTGACATACTTTTTTAAAAATTTTTGAATATTGCTTGACATACAGTTTAAAAGATTCACTCCTATTAAATGTCTTTTCGTTATACAAATCATATAATCGCTGTTTACTTATTTTAACTCCTGCAGTTGCCCAGGTTTTAAAGTTACTTTTTCTATTATTTAAGTTGACCGTTTTAGAAGTAAATACAGAGTTATACTGGGTTCTTATTATTTTAAATAGTTTATGAAACGCTTCATCTGAGCTATTAAACCCATCTAACTGTTGAATATTTGAAACTAATTTACCTCTAAATTTCTCAATACGTTTTGTATTCACAGGAATATAAACAAGCTTTTCTTGAGGTTTATTTTCACAATTAATATTAAATGAAGCAAATTGTCCACAGTGATCAGAGCTAAGCGCATTAATTATTTCTTTTTTATAAGGAGTAATATTAGTGAAAATATTATCAATACAAGTAGCTGCTGTATCACATATTCTTGTCGGTTCATAAAATAAATTACTGAGGTTATACGATTTTAACAATGATGTGAATCTAACAGTGGTGGAGTTTGAGTCTAATAAATTAATGTTGAAATCACCACATACAATAATCTTCTTGTTAGATGCACATATTTTTGTCAACATTTCTTCCATGATTTGTTCAAAGGAATCGTATAAACCTGATGGAGGCCTGTATACGCTTACAATAATAAGATGGCTCAACTCAATACAGGCTACCTCAATTATTCGTTCAGTAGAGAGTCTTATAATATCTTTACGTTCTTTAAATTTAATTTTTTTATTAATTAATATTAAAGAACCACCTCTAATGGCATTCTCTCGACTGAACGAACTAGCTACCTGGTGACCACAAAAGTTAAATATTAATTCATGTTTTCTAAACCAATGTTCTGATATACACATAATATCAATGTTATATTCATTAACAAACAACTCAATTTCTAATTCTTTACCTACCATTCCTTGCAAATTTTGGTGCACCAGGTTTACATTGAAATTACATTTTTTGTTAACATTTTTGGTAGGTAAGATAGGTAATACATTTAAATTTCATTATTTTTGCAGTAGTATGCACCGTTTCTGAGATAGAAGCGACTATAGAAAAAAATATGGCAATGCTGTACGAGGGGTGTATCAATCTAATAGAAATGTTGGAAAATTCAAGATTTTCGAAATTTTTTTCTCCCATCATGAAGAAAATATGATGTTGCGGGGTTCCTAAGGGGGGCGAAATCTTCATATTTTTTTTCAATAGGATGCACAGTTTCCGAGATAGAATCAATTTTATAAAAAAAGAAGTAAATGCTGTACATTGAGATACGACGGATGTATAAATCTATAGAAATGTTGGAAAACTCAGGATTTTAGAAAAAAAAATTCTCCCATCATGAAGAAAATATGATGTTGCGGAATTCCTAAGGGAGACGAAATTTTCATTATTTTTTTAATTGGATGCACCGTTTCCGAGATAGAATCAATTTTATAAAAAAAGAGTAAATGCTGTACATTGAGATACGACGGATGTATAAATCTATAGAAATGTTGGAAAATTCAGAATTTTCAAATTTTATTTTTCTCCCATCATGATTCATGAAGAAAATAATTATGAGGTTGCGGGGTTACTAAGGAAATTTAAAATGGATGACTTTTTTGTAATCAGCACCCCCAGAAACCAATAAAAGGACACCCATATTATTTTTATAAAATTAAGTATGTCCGCCATATTGGAATTTCAAAACGAATGTCATTTTCGTATCCAGCACACCCAAAAACCTGGTAAACGACACCCATCTCAATTTTACGAAAAACAAATATCCGCCATTTTTAAATTTCAAAATTAATCTACACAATAATCTACACCCCCCTAAAACCGAGAAAAATTAAAAATTGGGAATTTTGTACGCTCCTTTATGTTTTTTTTTGTGTGCGCTCGTTTTGCTGCTTGTATGTTTTTTGAGTTACCTACATCAGGGAAAATATATGTACCTATTCTTAAATTAAATGTGTACTCACAAATTGTCGCCAAGATGGTTATTTGTTCGCTAAAATATAATCTGTCTGCTAGTTTGGAAAATTCAGTGGTATTATTTAGTCACCAGATTTGTAATTTTTTGTTCCTTACATTCTTTCGCCAACTTGGTAATTCAGTATTTAATATTGGGTATTTTACATTCCAAAATTTAATTGTTTTGTCGCAAGTTTAAATACATGCCTTTAGAATTACGTGTAATTATTATATGAAAGTAAGGAACTATTATTATTGAACACTTTATGATGATAATAACAAAATTTGGACGTTGGTCAGCTTCTTAACAATTGTGTTCTTACCCCAAACGGATTGCTGATGTTAACTTTGGCGTAGGGTATGCCCAGAAACATGACATCCGTCGTCGGCCGGCACACCCTGTATACTGCCCACTTCCGTGTGGACCAGCAGCCTCAGCTCCACATGGTTTATCACCAGCAGCAATATGGCCGCATAAATTAACATAATATTAGTTCGTATTTTAGAGAACTTAATTCTATTTTTCCAAAATGACCTCCTCACAAGAAAACATGACGCTTATTGTTATAACTGTAAGTACTTATTCTATATGTATATCTGTAATAATAATTAAATTATTTGAGACATTTAAACAGGTTAAATCTGAGAAGGTAAAGGCCTGTACTTATTAAAATATTTTTATAGTAGGTATACCTATTTATACCTACACGATTTCGACTGGTTTAGCAAGAGTTCCAAAAGGTTCTCCCTTTCTTCAATTGTAATATTGTACCTAATCCTACTAATATTATTAAAAGTTTGTGAGAATGAATGGATGAATGGATGGATGGATATTTGTTACTCTTTCACGCAAAAACTATTGAAAATAATTCGATGAAATTTGGTATGGTAGTTAGTAGTTTAGGCTTTGGATTAAAACATAGGCTACTTTTTGTCCCGAAAAAGTGCAGTGTCCCCGTGGGTACTGTAACTAGGGCGGAACAGTAGGCGGAACCGCGGGCATCAACTAGTTGTAATATATATAAATATAAACAAAAAAGTAAATTCTACCGAATTAATTCATTGTATTTATTTATTTCTTTTCTCGGAGAATATGTGAAAAATTGAAAACATATTTAGTTTTGTTTGGGTACTTTTATATTACACTTGTTTTTGCCCGCGGCTCCGCCCACATTAATAATTCATCCCACGGAATACTGATATTTTTCGGCATAAAAAGTAGCCTATGTGTTAATCTAGAGCTTTAACTGCTTACCAAATTTCATCAAAATCCGTTTAGTAGTTTTCAACTAAACATCCATCCATTTACCATAGTAAATTTTCTCAGAAAATGCAAAGAAAAGAATAGGTAGTAAGGCCTAGCCCTAATAAGATACCCACAATATTTTGAGTAAATTGTCGAATCTTCTTTAAATTACTATACGCATATTGCCTATTAAGGCCTCGGTCTCGAATTTTGCGGGAAGCGGGGCGGCGGCGGCGGCGGCGCGGGAGAGGGGCGGGCAACGCATACCTGTTCTCGAAACCAGCGGGCAGATCGCGCGGCACTGTAGCGGTGTAGTGTTGTGTTTGTGGTTGTGTTGTCGACATTCGCTAACGAAATGTCTGAAAATCGGCGACAACATCTTTTTGATTCAAATGTATTCCTAATGCTCGATTTATTGTGGGCAAAAGAAGAAGTGGATCCCTACTATAGGGCAAGAAAAATAAATGGCGAGTTTTATCGAAATTATGAAGAACAGAGACAAAATCCCGATAAATTCTACGACTACACCAGAATGAGTGTAGAAACTTTTGACTATATTCTAGAAACTATCAAGAGTGATTTAGAGTCTGGAATTAATCCAAAAAGTTTTAGAGGTATATCTCCAGCAGAAAAATTATACATAACGCTTGGGTAAGTAAAACAACGAAATTGTAATTTGTAATTGTATTTATTGATTGTTTCAAAAAGGAAGTGTTGTACCTACTAATTTAGTAAATAGTTTGGCATCGGTATTAAGTTCCCAGATACAATAATTTTAATTAAATACCTACTACACACTAATCAGCCTTAATTATTTATCTTTGACGAAAAATATAATATAAAAATGTTTCGTATGAAATAAGTAACATAACAGTTTGTCATTTATTTTTAAAATCACAGTTTTCGTTTGTACGACGATTAATTATTTCTACAATCACAGTTTTCTCACTCATTTACAGTATTTTTATTACAAGGTCGATATACTTAGTGGTCAGTATAATAATTCCACGCTTATTCTAATCTTGAAACTAAATCTCCTTTCTAAAATTAAAGTTCTCATTTGTACGACGATTAGTTAACTATTTAAATCACAGTTTTGTTATTTATTGACAGTATTTTCATTATAAGATTGATATAACTCTATTGTTGAGTACTATACCCATACATATATGATTCATTAGAAGGGTACGTGCTTTCATTTACACTTAACTCATCTAGAAGAGCTTGATTAATTTTTTGTCTTACTCTAAACTTTTGAACGGGCGTGAATTTTTCCATTTGTGGAAGTAAACTCATAAAAAAGTAGTAGTCATCAGACTTATTCTCATTTCTGGAAGCCTCGTTTCTACTTTGATTTGATAAATCATTTTCCAGCAGTCTTATCCTTTTCCTTTCCAATTCTAAAAATTCAGTTCTTATGTCATTCGCTGTTCTCTTTTTTCTTGATCGTTGTGACGCAGAAGCTTCTCTTGGAGGCGTAGAAATTTCTTGCGATGATGTAGAAGCTTCTTGAGAAGAAACAGGAGCCTCTTGTGAGGATGTAGAAGGTTGTTGTGGATAAATAGAAGATTCTTCATTATGACCGGTTGTATCTTCTTGAGATTTTTCTCCAGATATGTCTTCTATCTCAAAAGAATCATTACTCATCTGATTACTTACTTCAGTACTGCTTAAATTACCCTCAGTAACATTTGGTACAACTTCATCTTGCAAAAACCTCAATTGAGAAAAATATTGCCAATTTGAGGGTTGATTAACATTTCCGGCATCTCCTGATCTAGGGGCAGGATTTTTTTTAAATTCCTTTCTATAGTGATCTTTTAAATTTTTCCATTTCTTCTTTAAATCGGTCACTGAAACAAAGAACGAACAGACTATTTATTACATACATAACTTTAACATATACATGCTTTAATTTTCAGGTTTTTGGCGAGTGGGCAGCCTTTCAAAAGACTGTCGTTGTCATTCAGAATGGGAAAAACAACGGTGGCCAACATAGTTTATGGCACTTGTAAAGCTATATGGAAAAATTTGGTACATTTACATATGCCAAAACCGACAGAAGAATTATTGAAAAATATAACGGAAAAATACTATGAAAAATGGCAATTTCCTAATTGCGTTGGTGCTATTGATGGCAAGCACTGTCGAATAAAAAATCCTAAGTTCGCTGGATCATCGCATTATAATTATAAACATTTCTTTTCGATGCACTTGCAAGCGGTCGCGGATGCTGACAAAAGATTCATTTGTATAGAAGTTGGAGGAAGAGGGAAACAAAGCGATGCAGGGACATTCCATTACTCTAATTTGAACCGTTTACTTCAGAGTAATAACTACAATATACCAGGACCACAATATCTACCCTCATCAGATATCGTTCTACCAATGGTTTTTATTGGAGATGAAGGATATCCACTCAAAACATATTTGATGCGACCTTATCCACAAAGCGTACTTAATGCACAAAATGAGTTATTTAATAAGCGATTATCGCGGGCTCGAAAGACTATTGAGTGTGCTTTCGGAATTTTAAGATCCAAGTGGCATATTTTCAGATCGCCCATAGAGACAAACAAATGTCATGCAAGATTACTCATCAAAACTTGCTGTTTGTTGCATAATATTATCCGAGATAAGGATGGTGATAATGACATTGCCTATATTACTGTCAATACGAATCAACAAACATTACAAACACGATTACAAACCAACGCCCGGACGTCTTATCAAGCACAATATATACGTGAAAAATTCAAAGAATATTTTGTAAATAATCCCATTAGCTACTAATTAATTTGTAAACCATAATAAACATTGTATATAACATAATAAATATTTTTTATATTCACCTACCTTCAATATTCAGTTCGTTTTTTATTTCTTCCCATAATTGATTAATTATTCTTCTATTTTTATGGTTCACATCTTTGCTGTTCCATATGGGTCTCCTCTCAAAGATTGCCGAAATAATTTGCTCTTGCACGTCCGAGGACATTTTGAAACGTCACAAAAAAAAGTACAACACTATACTACAATGCAGACGCGCAACGCGGGACGGTCACCGCTCGACTGGAGGGCACCGCTCGTCGCCCGCCCCCGCGCCGCTCCCGCGCCGCTGTTTTCGAGACCCGGTCCATTTGACGATACGCATAAGATCCTGCCGCTCCCGCGCCGCCGCCGCCGCCGCCCCGCTGCCCGCAAAATTCGAGACCGAGGCCTTATAGCTATTTTAAGATAACTTGTATACCGGAGTGACCTACGGACAATTTTAGCCCATCAAAAGGTATTTCATAAACAAGCAAGGAAGGGGCTAGGCGAGTCGTCTTACTACCTGTTATTTTCTTTGCATTTTCCTAGAACATTTACTATGGGTATGATCCTATTTTCACAGTCTTTCAGGGTTTAAAATTTGAACAAATTTAACCTATTAAATAGGAAAAAAATTTTGGTCGCTCGCATTTAACCTATAGAACATTATATTATTTAGGTGTTCGAGCCTACGCTTGAACCAGTCTTTGCTTGAACCACTTGAGATTACGCTTTATGAATTTGGTACTCACTCAATGCAATCGTGTTGTACTTCTCTGTCAATCAATCAATCAATCAATCGTTTATTTGCCAGAACATGGTATAAATGATGTTACAGTTATTATAATAGGTACAAACACATTCTGCCACATACGGCGTGCAAATATTAAAAAAAAGCCTTAAACCTAACTTATTTAAATTATTTTCTACATTTTTATTGTAATTTTAGTAATATAGTTAAACAATTTATTCTTTGTATTATAATTATTTACATTTTATTTCATTTTTTTTTTTTATGAAATAAGGGGGCAAACGAGCAAACGGGTCACCTGATGGAAAGCAATTTCCGTCGCCCATGGACACTCGCAGCATCAGAAGAGCTGCAAGTGCGTTGCCGGCCTTTTAAGAGGGAATAGGGTAATGGGGGAGGGTAGGGAAGGGAATAGGGTAGGGGATTGGGCCTCCGGTAAACTCACTCACTCGGCGAAACACAGCGCAAACGCTGTTTCACGCCGGTTTTCTGTGAGCCCGTGGTATTTCTCCGGTCGAGCCGGCCCAATTCGTGCCGAAGCATGGCTCTACCACGTACAATAATAATTCTTTATCATTCATATAATCATTTACAGAATAGTAGCATTTATTTATTAATAGTTGAAATAGTTGTCTTTTAAACATTCTAGGGTTATTGTTTTTTATATTATCTGGTAAATGGTTATAAATTTTAATTCCCATACAGTAAGCATTTTTTTTTTGTAAACATCTAATTTTTGTACAGGTACACATAATTTATTTGTGTGTCTTAAGGATCGAC
The DNA here is from genome assembly GCA_905404095.1 of Glaucopsyche alexis. Lineage (NCBI taxonomy): Eukaryota > Metazoa > Arthropoda > Insecta > Lepidoptera > Lycaenidae > Glaucopsyche > Glaucopsyche alexis. Next base: position 4,909,988 of record FR990060.1, read on the forward strand.
TTGTGTTATTAGACTTTTGTTCGAATAGGCCGATGTTATTCTTAATAAATACATTCATTTCAAATATATATATAAAATCCACAGGCAAACAATTAATTTTTTTAAAAAGTGGTCGACAGCTTTCTGTGGGTTTTGCACCAAATATTGCACGTATACATTTTTTCTGAGCGACAAATACTTTTTCGCAATCTGTTGAATTACCCCAGAGGATGATACCATATCTTAGCACTGACGCTACATAGCCATGGTATGCTAATAACGCCGATTCGTTGGTACTCACATTTCTCAGTCGATTTAACACAAAAACGAATCGGTCTAATTTTAAACAAGTATTTTCAATGTGTTTTTTCCAATTAAAATATTTATCAATACTAACTCCTAGGAACACTGTGTTATCTACAAATTCAACAGTTTTACCATCTAATACAATATTTAAATTCATTGATTTACTATTATATGTTTGATGTTCTATGATATTAGTTTTGTCAATATTTATAATTAAGTTATTTTTTTCTATCCATTGTTTTGTCAAATTAAGTGTATTATTAATGTCATTTTCAAATGTCAAAGGATTATTATTTTTATCTTTAATTATTATAGTTATATCGTCAGCAAATAATATTGAGTCATGGATAATACATTTTGGGAAATCATTAATATAGATGAGAAATAGCTGAGGACCTAAGATACTTCCCTGGGGGATTCCGCATTCGTTTACAACGTATTTTGATCTGTAAACCTTTTTGAAATTATCTTTTTTTGTAAATTTTGATATTTCAACGCATTGTGAACGGCTATTTAAATAAGAAGTAATCCAGTCTAATGCGTTGCCCCTTATTCCGTATTTTGCTAACTTATTGAGGAGTATCTTATGATTCACTCGGTCAAAGGCTTTTGACATGTCAAGAAAGATAGAGACAACACGGTTGCCTTGACTTAGACTTTCCGTTACTGTTTTTGTTAATCTAAAACATGCTAAGTTTGTGGAGCAATTTTTACGGAAGCCATATTGTTGAGGGGTTATTACATTATATTTTGTCATAAAGACATCAATTTGTTGGTATATGGCTTTTTCAAATATTTTTGAAAGTACAGGGATTAGGGTTATTGGCCGATAATTGTTCATAATCTCTCTTTTACCCTTTTTAAAGAGTGGTTTTACAACACAGTATTTTAATCTAAAAGGAAAGACGCCTTCTACATACCACTTCTACCCACTGTGAATAATGGCTGCGAATATTAAATTAAATACACATCCGTGATTTTGTTTTGTTACACTGGAAGTAACTAGTGCTTAAAATACAGGCTAGGCCTAGTTTAAGTACTAGAATAACAGATGGTATGTAACTTACTTTTTAAGTGGTATAAATAAATAAATAAATAAATAAATAAATATTACGCTTATATATACTGACAAAGACAGGTATATGTTTCAATATAAAACATATAGCTGCCTCTCACATTATCGCACGCGATAAGCGATCGTATCGCGTAATGTAAAAACGCTCTTATTATGAATTATATGATCTAAATAATAATAATACTATATTTATAGAAGTCAGCCAAGTTTCCTACAATATTAAAATACTCCTTTATTTAAAAAAATCAATATACCTAATATGTTATTAAAATTTTTCTAAGTTTTCAATATTTTTAAGCAGAGAGTTAAATCCCTAATCACTGGCTAAAAATATATAACTTATAATTATAAAGATAGTCCTAAAATTCTATTATGAATATTATAATAATTATTATTGGTCATAAACGTTTGTCGGTAAAAGAAATTGGAGTTGTGACGTCGACTGATATTCTAGACATAGAAAACGCCATCTCATACTGTAAGTTGTAAAATATTTGACTCCATTACAAGTAAGTTTGAATAATTGCATTATAAATAAAAATATAAATATAAATATACGATTGGTTAATTATCCTCCCTCTATAGCTATCTCTTTCTCGCAGTGCATCGCCGAGGTGCCCGGGGCGCTAGCGCCCCGCTCCTCAGTACGCTTATGAATCTCTCACCAGACGCACGTGTTTAACGCTCGTAAAAGAAAATTCACCGTAAGCACTTTATAATTTATCATACCTGGCAAATCTAAAACTACTTACCGCTCGGCGCCCATGGCCCAGCGACGACTGGTTCATACCCTGAACCGGAATGTTGAGAACCTCTCTGCCGTGTTAGAGCGGCACGTCCGCGTCGTATCAATGAGATGACGCCGCACTTAAGACGACACTACGTCGTATGCCTAACACGACGCGTCACACGAAATTTTGTCGTGTGTCACGGGCGACGCGACACTACGTCGTATGCCTAACATGGCCGACATTATGTCGTATGTTTTAAACGACGCGACACTACGTCGCATGCCTAATATAGCCCGACTCTATGTCGTATGTTTCGAGCGACGCGACACTACGTCGCATGCCTAACGCGACGCGACACTATGTCGTATGTTTTTGTTCATGCGACACTACGTCGTATGCCTAGAGCGACGCGATACTACTCGTACGTTCTATATCTAGGACTGCTTTAATTTAGTATTGCCAAATTAATTTCAGATCATGGCTAGTATAACAACAATGGGCGAACTAACCACAAGACCTTGCCCAACCGGCGACGAGGAGGCATTCAAGAATGTAGTAAATATAGTCGACGAAAATTTTCCGGACGACTGGCGATCATGGGAGGTCTGCGACCTCTCATATCACGACCTGTTCGGAGACGAAGTGTCACCCAAATTCGAAAGTAAGTTGAGATTTGCTATCCCGACTGTAGACCTAGGCCGAGCTTTCGCGCCTGAATCATCTTCGCTCTCCGAGAGGAAATACAGGAGCATCAGGACAAAAATTCTACGCTCGCCCCTTGGACGTGCTTGAGTGCATTCACCACATAATATTATGGTGAAAATTCACGGCTCAGGTCAATATTACTATGCCTTCGTCGAAGCCGTTCGGACTATCAGGAGTAAACTCACAAATCGTAGAAGAGCCTCGTCCGAACTTCAACAAGACCAACGGACATCAGAAAGTCCATCACCTGCACCATCTACTTCTAAACCGTGCAACCTCAAAGACTCAAGCGGGAAGGACCGACACCATGAGCAAGACATGGAGGTTGAAGATATTCCACCTAGACAACGCAACAGTTCTCGGGGCCAAGGTAGCACTGACCACCTGCTGGTAGCGGTGCTAAACCAACAAATAGAGATGTTCAATCGCCTCATACAAACCCAGAACAAACAAAATGACAATATAGAAAAGATCTTATGCAACATGGCACGAAACAATAATAATAATACAAATTCTCCTGATTTAGATGCATCATTTGAATCCTTGCCCGATAGTACACATCCCGTCGCAGAAGACTTGGAACTGTCGCAACATACTTACAATGCTTCATCTGGACTTACCGACAACGTTTCAACAAAAGAGTCAGAATTAAGGACAAAAATAGCGAATGCTCAAAGAGAACTTGCCACTTTGCAATCACCTAATAATGATTTTTCTGACTTCAGCCCAAATACTACTTTGGCGGAATCCAAGATGGCCACAACGGATCCAGATTTCCTACAACAAGGAATTCAATGCCAAAGATTTGGGCGAAAAAAAGGAAGGCCAGAAACGAAACGTCAGCGCAGAGACACAAAAAGTGGTGGCACCAGTGAAGCGGCGGCAGGGATGCCTAGTCTTCACCTGCATCCGTTATGCGCTGGGTCCAGTCGGCTGCATTTTGCTCCTGCAGCGCTTTTTTCACCTCTGCGGTGAGACGGTTGAGCTCGTTTTTGAGCCTTGGACAGCGGTTTTGCTGCCAACGCCTGCGGAGCTTTTTCTTTTCGCTGATAAGCTCAGATATGTGGCGTGGCAGCGAAGGTCTCTTATACTGGAGACTGGTCGGCTGATGGGTGGCTACATCCATCGCAGAGGTGATGGCAGCGGTGATCTGCTGCGTCAAGTCTTCGTTCGCAGAGACCTCCGGAAAGTTGGGAGTGGAATCATGCAGCTGCAGGGCAAAGGCCTCCCAGTCGCGAACTGGGTGGGGGGGGCAGTGGTGGTATGCTGGACGGCGCGGCTCTTACAATGGCCAGAACTGGCAGGTGGTCAGAGCCAAAGGAGACATCCAGGACATCCTGTTCAAAATTACCAGGGAGGTGATGGCAACGTCTAAAACGTCCGGGGTGTAAGTTGGACAATCGGGGTAATGCGTTGGAGCATACGTACTCACTACGGAGTAGCCCAACGCGTTCGGCGTCCGTGAACAGACTGTTGCCATCTGCGTTGGAGGTGCGTGAGCCCCAACCCGGGTGCTTGCAGTTTAGATCTCCGGCAATCACAGTGGGTTCCTCTGATAGGAGCCCGTAGATGTCGGAGATATCTAAACGCGAACCCGGGTATAGCACGCGAAAATGTGCATACGCCTAGTGCCGAGCATGACCTCTACTCCTAAGGCGTAGAGCGAAGTCACGGAGGGAGCGGGGAGAATCTGGTGCAGCAGTTTTCTCACGACAAGGACCGCTAGGCCCCGGCACGCGTGGATGCCGCCCAAGTAATCTTGCCGGTACGTGTGGTAACCGGGAAAAGATAGTAGGTCCTGGGGGTCAGGTGGGTCTCGCTGATTAAGGCGACATCTACCTCGTAATTGCGAAGTAGATGTCGAAGTAGGGTCGCCTTATCGCGGACCCTCCGGACATTCCAATGTACAATTTTTAATTGTTGCTGCGGTTGGGTAGCCATTTAGACACTAATTGCGATACTAGGGCGGCACCTTCAGGGAGGGCCTGCAGAAGGCAAAAATGTCCTCCCCGGCTTGAATTTTAAAGAAAATGTCCATTGCCAGGGAGAACAGGGATTGCAGGAGCTCGGCAGTGGAGGTGGGGACCTCCCGCTGGGCGTGGCGTTGAAAACGCGGGGGGCAGTCAGGAGGGCAGCCAGGGGGGCAGCCAGGGGGGCAGCCTGGGGCAGGGGGGCGGCGGCGGCAGCCGCGGAGTTGGACGGTTCCGTGACTATTTCGGCCACTTACACACACACGGTAGTAGCGGCCGGCTGTGGAACGCTGCGGGCGCGCGGGGTGCGCGGGGGGCGCGGGGTGCACTGGGGCGTTGGAGGAGCCGACGTACTCACGATGGGCTGTGAGAGCGGGAGCGCAAGCAGCTCGAACTCGGAGTCGGTGGCAGGGGCAGAAGAGGTGGCCGCTTTCCTCAGTTTCCTCATCTTCTTAGGAGGAGGGGCCGGCGATTGTGGCAGGAGCGATCCACGGCGTGGGATCGTTGGCCTCAGCCATAAGTGAGGTGACAGTAGGCGGAGGGGGCGGGGCCTCTTGCTCCGGAACGGGCGGGTCCCTGCTTACTCGGTTGCGGCGGGGGGCGTCGGTGCGGGCAACAGTGTCGGCTTTCCGGTTTCTCGCCTCCCTGCGATATACCGGGCAGTGGCGCCTATTGGCCGGGTGGGCCCCCTTGCAGTTGACACAGGTCGGCTCCTCGGTAATAGGGCGGGGGCAATCCTTTGCAAGGTGCTCCTCCGCGCAGCGTATGCATGCCATTCTTCGATGGCAGTTCCGGCTAGAGTGCCGGAATTGCTGGCAGCGGTGGCACTGGGCGGGGCTTTTTCTGCCCCGCCAGGCTTCAATTTTTATACCCGGCATATTAAGAAACTCAGTTACCTTGTAGATGCCGGGTACAACGTCGGGGGCCTTCGTAATGAGGGCAAAATAGATACAGCCCGGGTACTCGGGACGTGCCGACAGCTTCGACACGTACTCCGCATTGTACCCGAGCTCGGCGAGACCGGCGGTAACATCCTCCGGTTTGGTGCTTGTTGGTAGGCCTCTAATGCCTACCTTAATAGCCCGCTCTTGGGGCAAAGAGTAGGAGAACCAACTTACATTCTCGGTCTTCTGCAGATTGGTTAAGTAGCGTTGTACGGCCCTGAATTCATCCCCACTGTGAGGATTGAAGCAAACTCCGGGGCCGTTGCACTTGGCGTTGGGGGCATGCCCCAGGATGTCACGTAGGCGACGAAAATGCCCCACCCAATCATCGTTTTTTTTCACTACAAGCGGGGGGTAGCGGGGTGAGGGAGGCGGCGGCGGTGAGGCGCACGCAGGGGCCGGGGCGGCATCTATGGTAGCGCTCACCGTGTCCATCGGGGTGTCAGCCGGGGGCACGGGAGAAGCAACATATCCGTCCGGGGGAGGCGAGGCACTTACCTCGGCGTAGGTCAACTGGCGGTCCGTACGTTTCGCCGGAGGTGAAATATTTGAAGTGGCGGCCGGTCTGCAACGCTTGTAGGCCTGCACAGGTGGTGTGGCAGGCGGGGGCATGTCGCTCGGCGGAGGGACCGGCGGCAGAATCTGCGGTCGATGCGGTTGGCGGTCCTCATTTGGAGGTGAGGCCGGCGAGGCTGGTAGTACCTGCGGTCCGCGCGGCTGGGAAGCCGGCGCAGGGCAGGTGTCTTGCGGTAATAGTTGATGTACCGGAGCAGGAGGGTGGCGAGGGGCACACACCTCCTCAGGGCGGCGCTGGGAGCGCGGCGGAGAGGCCGAACCGTGTTCGGCTGGGCGGGACGGGGGCCCAGACTCGCTGTGGGCCGCCGTCGGAGGGCATTTGGGCGGGGGGGTATCAATACCGCCCCGCGAAAATGCCGAAGACGGGCCGGGGCGAGCGGTGTCCGTTCCGCTCAAGCTGGATTCGGCAGTCAAATATTTGGGCCCTCGGTCGGATGTGGAGCGCGAGCTGGACCTGGAAGAGGCCGAGCTGCGCAACGAACCCGAGCGGTCCCGGTGTCGGCTGCGATGGTCGCGGCCGGGGTGGGCACGAGTCGTGATCCGACATCGTAAAACTAACCACTAATGTATTTTAAAGTTCTATGCATATTCACTATTTACTAAAACTAAACACTGAATGAGCTAATACTAACCTAGTCTAAACTAACACTAAGATAAGTCTAAACTTAAAAATAAAGTACTTACAGACACTAATTAACACTACTGCAGTCACAAGTTTAATTTGGTAACTCCAAATCAGTAACGAATGAAACTGCCGACTTTCTTCTTAATTTAGAAACCGCTGGAGAAACTCAAAGAAATAACTTTATTTCTGAATGTAATGAAAACTCTGACCGATTTGAAAAGCCAATAAAACAAAACAAACTAAAAAAATTCGCAGCAGAGAAAACAAAAACGCAGTCCAAAACAGGCCAAAATTTAGAGTCTGTAAAAAATATAACGAGGCCTCTTTGGATGCCTTTTGGGCATTTCACTGAATCAGCAGTTGGATTTGGCAAAAGTCTTAGAATTTCCATTAACTCCTACACCACCTTCCATGACTCATACAGACGGTACTATGATGAAAACCAATAAATCCAATCTTATGAAAATATTAGAAAAGGAACAGAAAGCTGACACACACCTGCCACAAAAAAATAGACGTGCTAATAATAGATGGGTTTTACTTCCTGCATTTGCTTATTGATTTCCCAAAAACATTTGGCGATATGTCATTGTACATCTTGAAAAAAATGAACAGCTACAATGCCCAACGAATCGACATCATATTCGACTCTTACGTAGCCCCATCAATAAAAGATTTAGAAAGAGACGCCAGACAAGGTAGGTACTAATACTTTAACCCAGTATAAAATCACAGGGCCCAAACAAGTCAGACCTCAAAACTTCATTCAAGAGCTACGTTACACTCAGTTCAAAAACGAACTCGTACACTTTCTTATCAAACATTGGGCTTCAGAAGACGCAGCATCCTATCCTATCCAAAAAAGATTTTGAACCTTAATTTTGAAAATCAGTGCTTTTGTTATGACCGCGAGGGGATGTCAATGTCAGTATTAAAAACGGATAATAACAGACTAAAATGCGGGGCACATGAAGAAACCGATACAAATATTGTATATATGTAGATTGTAGATTGAGGAACCATCGAACATTATTGTGAAATCCTCGGACACGGATGTAATGATTATATTGCTAGGGAATTTTCATAATCTGGGTGCACATCAAATCTACATGGAAACAGGTACCATCGCAAAACGGCGTATTATAAATATTAACCAAATTTACAGTAGCATTGGTGCGAACTTAGCAAAAAGTTTACCGGCATTTCATGCTCTGACCGGTTGTGATTATGTACCAGTATTTCATCGCAAAGGAAAGCAGAGACCATAATATAATATTTTGACTAAAAACAAAGAATATAAAAATGCACTTACGTTATCTGATGACAAGCCATTGAGTGACACAACATGTAAAAACATTGAACAATTTATTTGCGATATATACGGCTGCAAAACTGATTCCGTCAACGAAGCTCGTCATAAAATAGTTTTGAAAAAATTCAAACCCAACAAAGGAAATGAAAAGTTTGAGAAAAGTCTAAAGAATTTCGATGCTTCTTCAATGTCGCCTTCTAAAGTAGAATTAGATCAGCAGATTTTACGTGCAAGATATGTGTCTAATATATGGAGTAATGCCTGCAAAGAAACTTCCACTAGTTTGTCGCCAGTTGATCACGGCTGGAAGGAAGACTGTGAGAAGTACATTCCTGTTTGGTACACAGGTAATCAGCTGCCAATCAGTGTGGCTGATGTAACAATAAACGATGAAAACAAACAATATGATAATAATGAAAACGCAGATATTTATACTGGTAAGTCACAAACTTAGAATGCATTCACGTTTAACCAGCTTTCGGCAAGCATAGCCAGCTACAGGGTCAAACACATAAGTTTAACCAGTGGTGGTGGCAACCCAGCGGTACATAAATGCAGCGCACTATACGAGACCTAAACTCCTATTTGTTTTTTCTAATAGTTTCACATTATATATTTCCTATAATATTTGTAGTAGGTAATCAAGAAATTATAAATAATTGATAAATGGTGCGTAGTTTAACGAATCAATGTCACTCTGCTGGTGCTCGCCAAGCGCTGGTTTTGTAAATAAAACGTTACAAGTTATTCATGTAGTGTGTCATCTTTTAAATTTATTTATATTTTTTTCTTTTACAGATTCCTCTGTATGCCTTGAGGGCGATGTCAGCGATGAAGAAGATGATTATGCAATATAAAATATTTCATTAAAAAAACTCCCAATTACTTACCAGAGTTTTCTTTTTCTACTACCGTTTCGTAGTCTAACAAATAAGAACAAGCTAAGTTTGAAAACGCAGACAAGATTACGTGTCATTGTAAAGAATCTAATGGCGTCAGAGGGGGAGCTGCAAAGTTGCGCGTACTGGTGCCTATTTTAGTAGGTATAGATAGGTAACTAGCGATATCAAAATTTACGGTTCAGCCTTTTTACGTCTTAATGCTGGGATGACCTACTCTGATAAAGTTGATACATACGCCTATGTTCAGGAATGGACTCTTAGTGGCTGACGATGATGATGATGATGAAGTTTATAAGAGTCCATTGATAATTGCAATTGCTACCATCGAGCTGATCAATGATGGTGTCGTGATGGGCAATATAACTCTTCCATGGCTGTTGCGAAACCCCTTGAGCTTGGGCTCATTTGTTTTCTACTAATGACCTAATTCGCTACACCTGGTTGGTGGTGAGAGTCTGATGACGGAACAGGGTGAGATTTCAGATTTTCTAGCGATTAGATATTTTAATCATCGATGAAAAGTTTCCTCACGGGTCATAAAAGCGTGTGTTTTTCGTTTTTAAACTAAGCACTTTACTGGTAAAATATTTAAAGAATATACGTTCAGACGTAGGTCGCCGATAACTATGAATTGCAACCAAATATCAGTTTTGGTGCCAATAAGCTAGTACGTACTGACAGTTTACGATTTGTAATTTTCAGCCATTTACCTGATCATTTTTTTTTTGGTCACAATAAGTCACGTTTGAACGCTCGTTGCTTCATAACGCAACCGAATATTTGGTCAGTTTTACGCTACTGATATGAGAACAACTAGTACTTACCTAATATAACTTACTCAGCCATTTACCTTATCATTTTTTTTTGGTCATGATAACTGGGTTTTCAGGCGCCCTATACAGAGAACGCAACTACTTTACGCAGGCAGACCGACATATTTGGCATCAGAGAGTTGCTCTTTATCTTGTTAATGCAATGTAAGTCATTTTGGATATCGTTACCAAAAATGTCGTGACCTCCGTAATATGTAGAGACGTTCGAAGCAATATGAGAAAAGCTTTAAGAAAATTTAAAAAGGACAACTCAGGAAAGGCAAGAAATTGAACAAAAAACAATTTTACAGGGTGACAATAGTGAATGGTTAGAATTGAGCAGGAATCTATTGACCGCATCTAACTTTGGGAAAGTTATAAACAGACGCAGTGATAGCAGTTGCCAAAATTTTGTTCGCGATCTATTATATAAAAACAGCATTAACCACGTTCCATCTATAAGACACAGAAAAGATAACGAAAAACTAGCTATCAAACATTAGAAGCTCAAGAAGGTATCAAAATCGAACCATGTGGTTTATTTATTGACGAAAAAGCGATGTTCAAGAAATGTATGAGGCCTGGGCCAGCCCTACGTACACTGTACAGTATATGTAAATATAGCTACATAATATAGTAACCGTTTCCTATTCTTTATTTTGTTTAATTTCACTTCGTTTCCATGTACATTTAAATTAACTTCGTCAAGTAGAGCAACACAAAGTAAAATAAAACATGGCAGATCAGATCAAAATTAACTAAATGATGTCATTTTGTCAATGACATGACTTTTGACAAAGAAAGACGTATGGCATTCAAGACGTCATCTCTTCGTAAAACTGTCTACTACGTCAAAAGTCAAGTCAAAACAACTGTCATGGCCGCCCTAAAAATAGTGTTCTCGCAATAAAAAACTCTTCAAATAATCATTTTTGTACGCATGTACCCTTCTTCAAAATAAATTTTTCGTATTTTTATGATATTCCCATATTTTTTTCCTATTTACCTATGTAGTGTACATAGAACTGGCCCAAAATCAAACATGTCTTTTGCCATATTTAGGTGCTACACCTGACGGGATTTATGGACAAGACACAATAGTCGAAATAAAGTGCCCTATTACTGCCCACAAAATGGGCATTGAAGAGGCAATAAATAAAAAGAAAGTGACCTTCTGGAAACAAAAGAAGACTGGTGTAGAAATAAATAAAAAACACCAGTGGTATTACCAAATTCAGGGACAATTACATATTACAAAAATGTCAAAATGTATATTTGCTGTTTGGGGCAACGAGAATACGCCCCTTAAAACGGAATTCATTACTAGAGACGACCAATTCTGGTTTAATGAAATGGAAAATAAACTTAAGTCATTCTATTTAGACTGTATTCTTCCAGAACTTATAGATCCCCGTCACCCTCGAGGTATGCCAATTAGAAACCCTAAAAGGATAGAAGAAGCACTAAAGAAAAAGGCTGAAAAATCAAAAGGCAAAGAAAACATTAAACTGGCGAAACTGAAAAAAATGTAGTGGAGCAAAGTATGGAAGAATTAGACGTGGAGGGGAGTATCGAAGAAGCAATGCATATAGATATGGTAGAACGTCAAGTCGAGCAGCATATGGAAGAACAAAAGATGGACAGATACATGGACGAAGATGTTTTGGCCAATATAGAACCTACATGTTCACGATTTTTAGATTTTAATGATTTTTAACTTGTGATAAATTAATAACTCCTTCATTTATTACAAAGAAACGATTAATAGGTAGTAATTTTTACTTGCTTTTTATTGTATGACGTAAAATATCTAAACCATGGGAAAAAATGTTAACGAGGGTAGAAGATAAAAAAAAAAAAACAAAAAAAACACCCTGTATTATTGCATCAATTTATAGTGTTGACGTTAAGGAACCATTTCTAGAAAGTAATCGTGAATGGCAAACTAGAGGCAAGTGTTGTATCTTAGTATATTGTTTAATATTTAAAAGAAATGTATGAGAAAACAATAAAATGCTAAAAATCTAACCTTTATTGGATTCTATTGTATATTATTACTTTGAAGAAATTGTTTTATAACTAGCAACACTAGCGACTGGTAGAATAATAAAAGATTTTTTTTTATTCTCGGAAAAAATAACACATCCTGTATTATTGCAACATTCGCTAATATTTTTAATAATTATAAACAATTTATCCAAAGTAATAATTTACAATAGAATCCAAAAAAGGTTAGATTTTTAGCATTTTATTGTTTTCTCATACATTTCTTTTAAATATTAAACAATATACTAAGATACAACACTTTTCTCTATATTGCCATATGCGATTACTTTCCGAAAATAATGATCTATGGTTATGAGATTTTTCTGTCATACAATATAATGTCCAACTTTTCAAGCCCTTTTATTTGTTAATATAAAGTGCTCCATTACCCGATACGATATGCCTCTCCTTTTTATTATTGTACCTACAGTGAATAATATGTCTTGTAAATAAAAGTGTAATATTCGTAATAGTACGGGAGGTAGCGCTGCATTTTTTTTTATGAATTTTATACCGAATGAATTTTACTTCAAACAGTTGTTTAATGTTCGGAAATTAATAAAGTGAGCATCAGTTGTCACACCAGCGGTGGAGCTAAAGGAGACAGCATGACAAAGTCATTGGAAAAAAATCTGCTCCGAGGAATTTTATACCAAGCGAAAGTTGTATTAAATTATTGTTTCAATCATATTTTTTACAAAAATTATCGTCAGCTGTAAAGACGAGGGGGGGTTCAATGTTAGTCACGTGCATAAACCTCATTTAACATTTAAAAAATAAAGTTATTTTATACCTTATGAAATTTATATATCTCAATTTTCATACTTTTAAAATAATAAAAAAAATAGTCAGCTGTACGTTTGACGGGGATAACACCGTCAGTCAGCGTGTTAAACATGTCGCGCGCTCAATAGAGGTGGGACGTATTTAACGTAACATAACAGGTATTTGGAAACAACACATAACAGTCGATATCCAGTTATTAAAATAACAGTTATTAAATAACATAAGAGAATACGTCACTATAGGCGTATTGCGTTACAAGTAAAAAATAACTACCTGCGTACAGCGTGTGCACGTCACTTCGAGTGGCCGAGGACAGGGAAAAGTGGAGAAATATCGTAAGGATAAAGACCATGGAAGGTGGTGGACACGACCCTCAGACATGAGGAGCACGACTGATGGAGGAGGACAGCGTACGTGTTACCGATATACTATAGTCCGATCTTGTCTCTCTGTTATACAATACACATACAACGACTCCATAAGCAAAAACGAAATGCACTTAGTATTTAAATACTATGTATGTCTTTCTTACACTTATAAGCATCTATTATTTGCTGGAATAAAAAGTACGTTTGGTGGAGCCTTAAAATTTTTGCATGGGATCATTGCATGGCGTCTCTCGGGGTCCTTGTAGTATATACCAGATCCCGAGAGGAATTTGGGGAATCTATTAGAGTGAAAATGTAGGGCTCGTCTTCTCGATTCCAATGAACTGTGGATAAAAACACGTGTAACTTGTTATCCACCGCGCGCAAACCACTGCATCACGGAGGCTATTACCTCCATATTAACCATACTAACTACTAACATTGGACTGTTATTTTTTAACAGGAATCCAAAACAGGTAGTTATGTATAACAGTAACAGGTATAACTGGTATCGTATTTAACTCACCTCTAGCGCTCAACGCATTCGAGCGTTGCATAGTCTCATTGGAACATAAACTGACGATCTTTACACCCACAAACAATCAGCTGACGACGATTTTTTGTTTCTTTAACATTTAAATTATCTTATACTTAAAATTCAATAAGTATAACATCAATTTCATATAAATAACACCACAGTATATTCATTTATTTCGTGTAGGTTCCAAATTACATACACAAATATTTATTTATTAGAAACAAAATGCTAATTACTTGAAAAAACTTTTTTTAATCAACATAAATAAGACAAAAAATTATATTTCTATTAATACGTAAAATATTATTCTACTTCTTCATATGCATCTTCTGCTGTGTCTGTGTCGTTTCGTAATTTTTTTAAATATGTATAATGTATAGAATTTTTATTCTAGTTTCTAGAAATATATAACATACTAAGGTTTTACTTACGATTCATCATTGAAATCGAAAAAACAAACGCCGTATACTGGCGCGCGACAGTTTTTGTGTACACATCATCACATCACAAGTGACATAAGTTACAAATGTCACTTTTTGTCGAAAATTCAATAAAAATGTGACTTCTGTGTGAAATAAAGTATTTTAAATATGTTTTGCGACAATTGTATTGCAGAATAAATAGATGTGCATATAAATTTATGTAGTAATAGTATGAAATTACCTAAATAATGTCCATTGTTTTTTTGTATAGGAAACGAACCACCTTAATACAACTTTCGCTTGGTATAAAATTCCTCGGAGCAGATTTTTTTCCAATGACTTTGTCATGCTATCTCCTTTAGCTCCACCGCTATCGGAGCAGCTGACGTTCAGAGATGTGTTAGGGGAAAACTATTATTCTTATGATTTTCAGCCGGTATAAAATGACTTGGTCAACTATAGCGCTACCTCCCGTAGTATAATATTGAAATATGATTTCTTTTTTTTTACCTAACTCAAAAACACAATTATTTGACTTACACGGTTTCTGCAAAGAGTCGTGTCTGTTGTTAGTATTATAAATAAATACTAGATGGCATCACAACGCCTTCGATTATATTGATACAAGCAGTCTACAATAGATGTCGCTAAAAAAATTTACGTAACTTCGTAGAGGTGAGACGGGGAGGTGAGTAGTGAACTCTTTATGAGTAATAGTGTTCTGTGGTAGTGAAATCCTCAAGGTCTTTTGCTCGGGGGACGGCCTTAAAATAGCAAAAAAAATTTTGACGTAGCTTAATAGCAACAATTTTACTATTTTGAAAACTACATAAAATGAGCAACTTTATAAAGTAACAACCCAGGTTAGTGTGGTGTATTTTTTGTTCAGTATGGATAGTGAAAGTTAGGAGAAAAAGTTTTTGAAATAACGATTAGGAAAAGTTTTCTTTTTTTCTACAAAGTTCAAACTCTATTAGCTTTGTTTATAACCGTGGTCATCAGGATTCCGAAATACAAATTTGTATCCCACAATACGGGAAATTGTAGTTGCGGCAGTCTAAAAACTGACATGAGGTGTAATTTTTAAGAAATTATAAAAAGTGCCAATATCTCGAAAACTAAAGAATTTTTACTAAGGTCATATTACGATATTCTGGTGAGTCATGAGCTGGTCTTTCAGCCTTCGAAGGGACGACGTCAACTTCTGGGACATTCTGTATATTCTTTGCTACAGGTTTTGCCTGTGGCCTCAAGCCTGTTCTCTGATCATTTACAAAAAATACTCCCAGATATTGACACACTGCTAATAATTCAAATGAAACAAAGCATTTAATTTTATTTTTTATTTATTATTCCAGTTAAATTACTGCAAATTACAAGTATTTTCTTTTTACAATTTTACAAAATAAATACAAAATTTATAATAATATGTTCTAAAATACAATTACTATAACCATATATTATATATTATATTAAAAAGAGGACTATAACATAATATTTTATGATTACACGGCAATAGGGAATATGCACGTATTTTTTTATTTTTTTATATAGATCTATCTTGTTTGGTAAATCGTATGGTAAAATCAGTTTTTTGATACATACATACATACATATAATCACGCCTTTTTCCCGTAAAGGGGTAGGCAGAGACCACTTTTTGCCACTTGCTACGATCCTTACATACTCGTTTCGCTTCGTTCACTTTCATTCTTACCATCCATTCCTCCTCTTATATTCAACGTAGCGAAGCGGCTTTCCATGGTCCGCTTTTCACCTCCGCGAGAAACGAGACGTGATGGGTGGTGAACCTCATCGCCGCCATTTTGGATAATTAAATTATTTTTATTATTATCCATTGCGTTTCCACGGATTGGTAGAGAGGGTAGGAATAAGGAAAGGGAAGGATAGGTGGTGTGGAAAGGAAGATTGGTAGGTTAGAGTGGGAAATAGGAAATGTAGGATATTACCGCCCAGGAGGGCAAGGGATAGGACAGTAATAGCTAGGGAAGCCGGGGTCGCGTACCCGTATACTATACCACAACTACCGGACAGGTAAGTTGGGATGAGTACCCCATGACATTAAAAGTTTTTTGATATCATTAAAAATAACTAAGATATGAACGTTTAAAGTAGTCTGTTAGACAGAGAGATCGGACGTGTATCGTGACGTCACGTAACATGATTTTCATAGAAAGTTCATACTAAATTTCGTTTTGCTAGAAAGAGATAGAGTACAAACTTTGACCGCTCATATCTTGCTCATTTATCAACAGATATTGAAATTTTTTTCGCCATTTCCTTTATTTTTCAGTCTAGTATCATATAATTATGTTTTAAGCTATTTTTATATTTTATGCATATTCCCTATTGTTTAAATATTATATGTAGGTACAGTGATTTGCGACCATCTACTTTAAAGGCATCAGTCACTCTACTTTGGCACTAATTGTTAACAACATTTTTATTCTTGATGCAAGTTGTTTACCTGACAGCATGAAAATTCCAATATATTTAATTTTCTCAAATTAATTATCATTCTTACAGACATAGATAGCAGATCAATTGTTTTCCGTAAGCAATTCTTTATCTTACTGTTAAAAAAAATAATATGTAGGTAATACCTACCTACAATAAAATATTAGCTGGAGCACTTATTTTTTTCTGGCTTAAAGAGAACATACTTTTTGTATGGCCAATGTAAATTTTTACCCTTTAACTATCTTGCCTAAATTTTATTTTTTCAAAATATGTGGGCATAAAATTAAATTTTTGTAGGACGTTGGCATAGAGTAAAACTCAATCTATAATTAGAATAAATGATTTATTTTTAAAATATATTTTTAGCTATTTCCAAAAACTTTAATACTGAAACGCTAATCAAAAATAAGAGCCGTCATATTCACAGGCTGTCGCTGTCTCTGCTAGCCGAAACGACAAGGACGGCATGTGACTTAAGCGACACTTAATTTAAGCTATTGGTAAAATATTCGGCCGTAAGAGAATTATTACAATGTTAATTGTTGAAACGTTCTACAAAACTGGCGTGTCTATTGCGTAATGCGTTAGCCCGAGCGTATCATGATGTCTCGCTCACACGTTTTTCAGGGATGTGTCTTCGTTTTAATCTTCATCGTATTAAGTAGTGTTACAAGTATAATATTTGCAAAACATTTTTCTTTGCATATGAAAGTATTTTCTACATTATATTACATATTTAAAACTACTTATATACAAAAAAATCTATAACCCACATTAGGTTATTTTCATTGTAAATAAATCGAAATTCTTTATGAATCACAAACAACAAAACATGTAATCTACTCACAAATATACATTTTGTCTTAAACTTAAATATCTACTTAATAATAATAATCACTTCTTCCCCCTTGCTAATAAAAATATACAACGTTGGTGGCTTTGTCTGATACGTTGGAAAAGTCTCTCCACAGACTTAAGTTTCCGTAGTGTATATATTTTTATTATTATGGGGTTACAACTTACAAGGGTTCTCTTGAAATTTAGAAGTTGATAAAATTCGATTTAAAATTTTAATCATTTATTTGAGAATAGATAAATAAAAAAAGGTACTTATAACATTTTCCACTACTTAATTTGAGAGAAATTTGCCCTGATCAAAAATGAAAAGCATCTTTCACAATTCCATTTCACACTACACCAGCTAGGTAGATATTATTAGTCCAAACGACGTGCTCAAAGTGAAAATAATTGTCAGTTGTTTCAAACTCAAACTCAAAAATTTTATTTCCATAATATAACGCATAAAGAATTGTCCTACATGATGCCTACCACCGGTTCAGAAACTAGCCCGGCGAGAAGAACCGGCGTAAGAAACTCGCACGGGGCCACCTTTTAGCAAAAAGATGGGAAAATTGTTCTTTTCAAAAAATATTTTTACAATGTTGTAACTTAATCTACATAACATTAGTCATAAGTACATAGACATACTTAAGTACATAAAAGCAGCCTTGCATGAGGCGGTTGGGGCCATTTTATTCCCAAGGTGTTCAATCGTTAATGAAATCACTGAATTTATAATAAGCTTTCGCACAAACGTTTTTTAACAGCTTTTTTTAAATTTATTAATGGAAAGATTTTGAACGTTTGCTGGGATTATATTGTAAAGGCGTATACATTGACCTTTAAAAGATTTATTTACTTTACTAAGTCTGATCACTGGTATTTCTAACTTGTTTCTATTTCTAGTATTTCTGCAATGTGTGTCACTTTTCTTTTTAAAATTCGTTAAATTCTTTCTGACATACAACACATTGTCCAAAAACGTATTGAGAAGCAACGGTCAGAATACCTATTTCTTTAAATTTTTCTCTCAGAGATTCAAAACATAACATCTTATAAATAGAACGTATAGCTCGCTTCTGTAGCACAAATATTGTATTAATGTCCGCAGCGTTTCCCCATAGAAGGATGCCAAATGACATTATACTATGAAAATAACTAAAATAAACTAGCCGCGCTGTGTCCTCATCGGTAATTTCTCTACTCTAATTTTTTTGACTGCATATGCTGCAGAGCTGAGCCTATCTGACAGATTTGCGATATGGGGACCCCACTGTAACAGTGGTGTCCACTAAGTTCATTTTCTCATCATTTAATAGTACATTGGATTGTGCCTGCCTAACATTTGGCAGGCTAAACTTTAAACATTTTGTTTTATTTGAATTGAAAAGTAAATTATTAACATTAAACCAATGTACCATTTTTGAGAGAGCACTATTTACCTCGACATAAATTGACTGTCGTCGCTTCACATTAAAATTAGTGAAGTGTCATCGGCAAAGAGTACTATCTCATGCTTATCTTTAACTAGATAAGGAAGGTCATTTTTATAGATGAGAAAAAGAAACGGGCCTAAAATTGACCCTTGTGGCACACCTAGTTTTATTTTGGTCCCAGTAGACCTTGTAGAATAATTTTCTACTCTCTGCGTTCTATTTTTTTTTATTGATGATGAATGTGATGTTTTGTTTAAATGATACGTACCTAAACTTAAATTATTTCTTAAGTCAGTAAATAACCACAGAGTTAGAGACAAATCCAGAAACCGTTAACGCGCTTGAAAGTCACATCACGACCACTCCAAATTGGAATGGTTAGATAATAATCAGTCTGTCAGTCGATAGCCGATGCGCGCACTGTAAACTTTGTTTAAATTGTCAGTTTTTAATTAATTATGCCGACTTGTGTCGTTCCCACATGTAAAAATGCGGCTGGGACTGTGAAAAAATCACATGGGATCACATTTCATCTGTAAGTAGTACATTTCCAATTCATTTGAATTAAGTATTGAATTTAATCTACGTGTCGTAATTGTCATAGAAAATCATGCTTTCGATTTCTAAGTTTTGCCACAGAATAACAGAATATTTTACCCAACTTTTTTTCAATTAATTTTTATTGGATAAACAATTATCGAAACATAATAACGCGATTGTTTTGTAAGAAAATACTAAACGAAAAATAGACAAGGAGGGGGAAAAGGTACAAGTAATACTACAAAGTTTTAAACCAATCTTGGAATGTTCTTGCAAAACTGGTTTCCTTGGAATCCTCATAGGCATTGAAAGCTTACAATCGTTGTATTTGTTCGGTGGAGCAAGACAATATGCTTATATTTATACCATCCTACAAATACAGCCAGGACATTTGGAGTTGCTTTTTGGGATGATTAGAATACTCCATGTAAGAATCATCCCAAAAATAACCCTAATGCAAACCGGTTTAAGGGAATTCATAGAAAAGTACTATGTAATTCAGAAATAAAAGCTTCAGATAGCGGAAACTGTATTCCACTAGAAAGTATAGGTGTTTTAAATTGCTCCTCATCAATAAAAGTTATTAATTGATCAGCCCAATTGCAAAAACTTCAAGAAGAACAGCTATGTAATGATTCGATAACATTCACTGAAACTTGTTCTAGCGTTGTAAAGTTATCATCAAAAGAATTTCCTGATCTCCATGACATATCATGACATGACATATCTGGTTCTATAGCCACAGAGCCTTCATAAGGTTATAAAATGTGAATTTTGTATTGACGCTTTGCAAGCAAGTAATGTTTTGTGGTTTCATAAATTGATTCAAAGTCAAAGTCAACATTTTTTATTCAAAGTTGGAATATTTTATACACTTATTGAACGTCGGTATACATGATGCCTACCATTGATTTCATTTTCACTGATTTCATTGAAAAACAGAGGTGGACTTTGTTTTCCGTCTAAAAGCTTGTATGATGTATATTGTATTTGTGAGGCACATGTTCGCAGAATTGTCCGCGAAGATTTCGTAGTGACATCAAATACTCAACGTTTAGCGATTGTGCTTCAAATTTTCAAAAAATTCTTTGGGGCATATTTGTGTTTGAAGAAAGCCATGTAAATGGTCAGATATAATCTTATCCATATAAGATATTATACTTAGTATTTATAAATTTGAATGTGCAATTTCGAAAAGGGCACATGTCGCATATTTTGCTTAATAGGTTTTTTTGTATAAATGTGGTGTAAATGCTTGCCTTCACTTATTATTATCGAAAAGAGCACATCTCTGGTATTCTTTCGACTAGCAACGTTATGGTCAGTACAGAAACAATTTCGAAAAGGTCACAACTCTCAGAGATGTGCCCTTTTCGAAGTTATTGAATTAAAAATACGAACGTTAAAGCAAATATATCTGTCTCAATCATTGTATTTACAGTAGTTAGTTAACACGTCCATTAGTGTTATAAGCGCACACAATGAGTTCTTCTAATTCCGATAGTGAAATTCCGAAAAAAAAAGAAAAAAGGAGTAAGAAATCAAGAGAATTATAAGCATGTTGTCACCAGAACTTCTCAAATTAAAGGTTTACCACATATTAACCACAAAGGGAGACGAGTACCAGGACGACGAACAGGAGCAAGTTGCCGGTAAGTTCATTGATTATTATTATAGGTACCTACATAGTTTCATATTACATATTTGTATTAAATTGAAACGATAGCCTAGATTATTTTAAGACGTTTGTAATGATTTTAATCAGTTTCATGTTCGTTTTGTTTCTCTTTTTATCGATTTAAGTTATTGTTGACTAATATTGTTCCAGGTGCCGGGTGGGCTTTAGAATAGGGGTAGCCTGAATTTATATATTTTGATGGTTGGGTTTTGTAGGGGCTACTGACCCTATCATTTTGGTACCAATTTTAGGGTGAGGAAATGAGTATTTTAATTTTTACAGCCATTTTTGTGAATAAAATTTTAATATTGTTTTTCACTTTTTTCACAAAAGTTACTTAGGGAAATCTGTTTTTATCACAAAAATGTGTATAATAATGCTGGTTTCTTAATATAATAATATATAAATTTCGTTTTATGTGTAAATATTATATACAATAAATTAATTGTAAAAAACACGTCAACTAAAAATTTCCGGCGTGAAGTAACGTTCGAGTAGTTTTGGGTTAGGTTAGAATTACTTTTTTATCACGTTCAAAACGTCTTCGGAGTGGTAACACGGCCTCACAAAACCCGGCGTGAAATAACGTTTGTGTAGTTTTGGGTTAGGTTAGGTTAGAATTTTATTATCACGTACAAAACGCTCTCGGAGTAATAGCACGGCCTCACGAAAACCCGGTGTGAAATAACGTTTGTGTAGTTTTGGGTTAGGTTAGGTTAGAACTTTTTTATCATGTTCAAAACGTCTTCGGATTGGAATTTGGAACACGGCCTTACAAAAACCTGGCGTGAAATTACATTTGTGTAGTTTTAAGTTAGGTTAGAACATTTTTATCACGTTCAAAACGTCTTCGGAGTGGTTACATAGTTTCGCAAAAACTCGGCGTGAAATAACGTTTAGTAGTTTTGGGTTAGGTTAGAACATTTTTATCATTTTCAAAACGTCTTCGGATTTGGAACACGGCCTTACAAAAACCTGGCGTGAAATAACGTTTGTTAAGTTTTGGGTTAGGTTAGGTTAGAACATTTTTATCACGTTCAAAACGTCTTCGGAGTGGTCATAGTCTCGCAAAAACTCGGCGTGAAAAAACCTTTTTTTTTTAGTTTTGGGTTAGGTTAGGTTAGAACTTTTTAATGACGTTCAAAACGTCTTCCGAGTGGAAGTGGAGTGAAGAATTACGAGAAAATTTGTAAATTTTCAAATGCACTTTTCTCAAAAAGTATACATTTCCTCACGCAGGGAATGGTGGAGGGTGTTAGGTAACCCTCCCTCCTCCCCTCCCTTCTCCCCTCCCCATTATTTAGGCTACCCCTATTCTAAAGCAACCCCCAGGTGCCCCCAAAAATGTTCTGAAAAAATATCGGAAGACGATATGGATGGCTTGATTGAAAAAATAATTCTTTTGGAACCTTTGATTAATTATTACATAATAGATACGTTATATCCTTACAAAACTGACAATATTTCTGTGCCACAACACACATTGACATGGGACACGTGTCAATGTGTCAACGTCGCATAGTAACACAAAACACGCTATTACTCGCGGAGCACACTAACCAAAATTGGCCCGACTCGGGCCAATTCGAGTCTTCATTTTTACGCGTTTATAACATATCTACCTCTTTTTAATATTATATATCTATGTTTGGAACTAAAAACGAACAAGATATTTATCTACAATGCAGGATAGAATTATTAATGCCTAAGGACACCTCAAAACGAACCAACGATCCAGCTAAGGCAAAACCTAAAACAGTTTCCTGTAAATATTTTGTAGACATTGGTACCGAAAAAAGAAACGTATGTAAATTTGCGTTCTTAAGTTTATATGGAATTACTGTTAAGAGGTGCCGACGTTTGACAGAACTACAGAAACAGAATAAAATACCACAAGATCAGAGAGGCAAAGCAGTAGGTTCAAGGAGTAATGTTATTCCTGGCGAATATTGCATTAAAATTCACGACTTCATAGATGCGCTTGATAAAAAAGAAATTCATTATTCAAATGATATTACAAAACAATATTTGTCATCGTCATTAAATATAAAAAAAAATATATGAAATGTTTTTGAGCCGGATACCTGAAATGGCGGACAAAATCAACTATCAGTTTTTTCGGCAATATTTTAATCAAAATTTTGAATTATCATTTCTGAGACCTCAAATCGACGTTTGCAGTAAGTGTGAAGAACACAATGTTAAGATAAGGGATCCTCATTTAAATGATGGTGCTAAAAGAACAGCAGAAGCAGAATTAACAATACACAAGCGTCGTGCTGGTAAATTTTATAAAAAAGTAAAAGAAATACAAGAAAAATGTGCCAGTGATGAAACGTTTTTAGGATTATCTTTCGATTACATGCAAAATTTACCTTTGCCTACTCTCCCTGTACAGAATTTTTTTTACTACAGACAACTTTGGGTGTAGGAATTTTGTATACGCAATATGAAAACTGGCAAAGGAACATTTTATTCGTATCATGAAGGGCAAGCATTAAAAGGTCCCAACGAAGTGTCGTCTTTCCTAAATCATTAGATGAATATGTATGTTCCAGATACGATAACTGATCTTCATCTTTTTTGTGATGGTTGCCCAGGACAAAACGAGAATAATACGGTGATTCGATTTTTGATGGCATTATCTGTACAAAAAAATATGATGATCCATATATATTTTCCAGTACGAGGTCACTCTTTTAATGATTGCGACAGAAATTTTTCAGTTGTCAAAAGGAAAATTAGATGCGAAGACCGTGTGTTTACCCACTAACAATATATTGATCTTATAGTACAATCCAGCAAAACGGAGATATTTAACGTTAAAAAATTCAATACAGAAGACATTATAGATTTCAAAAAATGGGCTCAGATAAATTTTAAAGCTAAACCTTTATCAGTGAGAAGTTACGGAAAAAATGTACCTAAAAGTTAAAAAGTTACTTTTCAAGTATCGACTTATTACGAGTTTGTTTTTGACCCAAGAAAACCTGGTGAAGTACTCACAAAAAACTATATAGATAGTGACATTTCTCAAGAAGTATATAATCTTTCAAAAGTACCCTTTACTTTTAAAGATTATATACTTCACCAGGTTTTTTTGGGTCAAAAACAAACTCGTAATAAGTCGATACTTGAAAAGTAACTTTTTAACTTTTAGGTACATTTTTTCCGTAACTTCTCACTGATAAAGGTTTAGCTTTAAAATTTATCTGAGCCCATTTTTTGAAATCTATAATGTCTTCTGTATTGACTTTTTCAACGTTAAATTTCTCCGTGTTGCTGGATTGTACTATAAGATCAATATATTGTTGATGGGTAAACATACAGCCTTCGCGTCTAATTTTCCTTTTGACAACTGAAAAATTTCTGTCGCAATCATTAAAAGAGTGACCTCGTACTGGAAAATATATATGGATCATCATATTTTTTTGTACAGATAATGCCATCAAAAATCGAATCACCGTATTATTCTTGTTTTGTCCTGGGCAACCGTCACAAAAAAGATGAAGATCAGTTATCGTATCTGGAACATACATATTCATGTAATGATTTAGGAAAGACGACACTTCGTTGGGACCTTTTAATGCTTGCCCTTCATGATACGAATAAAATGTTCCTTTGCCAGTTTTCATATTGTGTATACAAAATTCCTACACCCAAAGTTGTCTGTAGTAAAAAAAATCCTGTACAGGGAGAGTAGGTAAAGGTAAATTTTGCATGTTGCTAACAAGGAAGCTGAAGCTGGACCTCCCAGAAATCCACATGTCAAACCACGGAGTTAAGATCAACCTCGTGGAACAAATAAAACTTCTAGGCGTTACCATCAATCGCACACTCACCTTCTCCTCACACGTAGCATCTGGGTGAAAGAAAGCCGCGAGCATCTACAAGCAGATAGCTCACTGGGCAAAGGTGACATGGGGATTAAATACATCATCATCATACATCATACATCTCAGTAATATAGCCGATCATCCTGTACGCAGCAAGTGTCTGGGCCGCGGCCACCGAACTTAATAAAACCAAAGCCCTAATCGACTCCATCCATAGGAGCTTTGCAATCAAGATCTGCAAGGCCTACAGGACAGCATCATTAACATCAAACCCTAACAGTGCCAGGTCTACTGCCGCTAGACATAAGAATCCAAGAAGCGGCAGCCCTGTACAAAACCAAAAAGGGTATATCGAGCGACTACATTCCACCTGGTAAGAACCTACAAACGCCATGCGATGTTCTTACACTACCCCACCTGTCCGAATTCACAGTAACCATCTTCGTGAAGTTGGAAAACATGGAACCCCAAACAATAGAAGAACATCAAATAAAGGGCCCTCAAGTCTATACAGACGGAAGCAAAATAGAGGACAAAACAGGGGCCGCCGTGACATGGTGGGAGAACGGAATTGAAATAGAAAACATCCAACTGTCGCTCGATCCGACCTGCACAGTGTTTCAATCGGAAATGTTCGCCCTACACAAAGCCGTTGAAATGGTAAAGAGGAGCAACCACAAAGAGGTCAACATCCTAAGTGATTCCAGATCCTTACTAGAGTTGATAAGAAACCCAAAACCAAAGATTTAACTGGCGGCGGACATCAAAACTAACATCCAAGAAATCGAAGAACAAGGTAGAATAATTAGATTTTTCTGGCTACGCACGCACGTGGGGACGTCCGGAAATGAACGAGCTGGCGAAACAGGCTGCTCTCGCCCAGAAAGACCATCCGGACTATGACCAAACACCTCGGTCCTACATAAAGAAGAAGATTCGTCAAGAGTCAATCCAAAGATGGCAGGAGAGATACACCGCAGCGGAAGCCGGAGAAACTACGAAGAAATTCCAACCAAACATCACCAAGTCATACCGTTTCACAAGAACAACAAAACTAACACCCACTCACGTACAGGCCATGACCGGCCATGGTGCATTCGCACAATACTTGTACCGATTCAAACTGGTGAATAACCCTGGATATGAGTGCGATCAAGAAGTAGAAGATCAAGAAGGTGAATAACCCTGGATATGAGTGCGATCAAGCAGCATGGCATTGCATCGCTTCCTGCACCAAAGACATGATGTTGAACATAACCTCAACACAAACCTGTAGGAAGCCGACATACCTAAATACCTGGATGACGAGAGGTCAAAGCAAGTGTTCCTGACCTACATAGAGAATATCTTCAAAGTCGCGCGACAAAGACACAAAGATCGCGATCAACCAAACGACCAACAACAAGCAGAAACAGACACCACTATTCGCTAGGTGCGAAGTAGGTGGTGGGGGAACCTCGAATCGATCGCAGCGCGCACCGTGGCCAAAACAGGAACTTTCGGCGGACCGAGTGTTACTTTTTACGTATAAAATAAATAAACATGCGTCACGAAACCTGCTGCGTAGTTAACTGCAAGAAAAATGGCAAAAATAGCGATAAAAAATTCTATAAATTTCCACAAGCAAGTTGGAAACGAGAACAACGAATGAAATGGATAATCGCTGTCAAGAGGAAAAAGTAAGCTAACCTGAAAAGCAACATTTTTAATATTCTATTTTGTTTATTGTAGGAAGTAGCATGTTACAATGGTTAAGTTGCTATAATTTGTGTGTTGTTTTATTTCAGTGCCGATGGAACGCCATGGTATCCAAAGCCACATGACAGGATTTGCAGTGCGCACTTTATTGGGGGTGAGAAAGCTGATGAACAGGACAATCCCAAATACGTCCCAATAATATTTCCTGCTACATACACATCTGCAAGGCTTAATGCAAATTTGGCCATGCCAAGATATTTTTTTTGAGAATTTTTGTACATTTTTATAATGAGAATTTAAATAAAAAAATCATAACACAGTTTACTTTTATTTAAGAACACAATAATAGCATTAATAGTTATTTAGTAAATAAAGTGTTTTATTATACATAATGTGAACTTATAACATTACTCTTATTAATAACATGTAACAAACATTAATAAACTAGCAGAATCTGTTTATCATTATTTTTTCTTTCAGTTCCTTATTATCAATCGTCACATACAAATGTGGTAAATAATGTTTAAAATAAAATTCTTCACTTTTCAAAATGGTATCTTTTATAAAATTTTCATCTCTATCTATTCTTACTGAGCAACTACCGTTTTCCACTGGAGAATAAACAAAAAGATCGCACATTGTATACCAGTGACATACATTTGTATTTGAATTTGGGTATGATATGAGTGCTTTTTCTTTAATTCAACGTTACCATTAACAAACTCCAGATATGGCACATTACAAAGTTACTGTAATGTGCCATATCTGTAAGTAAGTAGTAGTAAGTACTGACAAAATCCACAATAGCTTTATTCTGGCAAGATATTGGACATTTAAATTCTACCAGCTTTCTAATACATTCTTGGTGTATGATAACTCCGTCTATGCTTGTGCATAGCCAAGGCTGTATTTTGCTCACAATTACTCCAACTGTTATCACACGACAGCTGTAAACCTTTTGGTATTGTTGTAACACACTACTTTACATTATAATGAGTAGCATCACAATCAATTGATTTCGGGAACAGCATATTATGCACCAAACTAAAAATTGACTTTGATTTTCGCACTTTCATATGATGTACATTTATACTGGTTGAGATTCTTAATCTCCTAGCAGTATACCACTCTTTGCACTTTGACTGTTCAATAGTTTTACAACATAAATCAATAATTTTCTCATCTTTCATCACAATATTTGCTTCATAAAACAATTTTAGATTTTGGTTAATTTCTATCGTATCACTTTTATAAACTTCAAACTCTTCTTTAAAAATACAAAAGTTTTTGAAACATTCAATGCAGTCTTCTATTTGCAAATTAATCTCAACCTGGTCAACTAAATTTTTAACAACTTTGGTAATGCATACATAATTTTCTTCTGTAATAAAACACAAAGCACCAGCTTCGATTATTAACCGTAATGATGAATCTCCCTTCAGTTCCGAAACATCTAATGGCAAGGGATCAAACCTAAATTTCTTTGCCAGTGGAAACATTTCTTCAAAATATTTCCCTTTTGTGTACTTTTCTTTGGCGAACTGTCTGGCACTAGGTCTGCCCCATTGCTGCTCTTCACTCCACTTGTTACATAACGGCTAGAATCAATCTGTAAAAAATAATTTATTTTATTTCTTTCTATTATATTATTACATTGAAATGGATCGTAATATTATATACTACGTCAAATATTGCAAAAACAGAAGGAAACTGCTTACATTTAAGGATGTTTTGTAAGGCGTCGATGTCACTGAAGTTTGACGAATTAGATGAGCTTCTATGGTGTGGCTCATAATATGAGCCAGGAATGTGACAGTGTTCACTCGGCGATTGAATCAAGGGGTAGAAAGATTAACATTTTTATCCCAGACGGATGGTACACTGTAGCAAGAACGGCGAAGACCACTCGACCTTCATACATCGTAAAGGAGATGGACTTTAGTCAATTTCTTGATTTTAAGTCATACAGCCAAAAATTAATAACCAATAAAAATAAAGGAGATAATGGAACTATGAAAAGGCTTCTTGTTAAATGGCTGCAATATAGACGTGAAGAGCCCATGCATATTTATTACAAAACTCAGTTAAGCCAAATCGAATTTGAACGACTACGTATTCGCCTTAATCAACTCGAAATAATGAAGAAATACTTGCCACTGAAGTAGCTAATCTTTATAAGTGTAGCTTAAAAATAGATGCCAAAAAACTTAAAGACTTACAAGATCTTTATAAAAAAGGTACAATCCCTACCGAACCACGAATATTACACGAATCCAATTTTGGTTAATGTGCTCCGCGAGTAATAGCGTGTTTTGTGTTACTATGCGACGTTGACACATTGACACGCGTCCCATGTCAATGTGTGTCGTGGCACAGAAATATTGTCAGTTTTGTAAGGATATAACGTATCTATATAATAAATAATCACAGGCTTCAGGTGATGATATGGATGTTACAGATGATGATAATGATGATTGAAAAACAGATGTTCAAGAAATGTATGAGGCCTGGGCCAGCCCTACGTACAGTATATGTAAATATAGCTACATAATATAGTAACCGTTTCCTATTATTTATTTTGTTTTATTTCACTTCATTTTCATGTACATTTAAATTAACTTCGTCAAGGAGAGCAACACAAAGTAAAATAAAACATGGCGGATCAGATCACAAATAACTAAAGAATGTCATTTCGTCAATGACATGACTTTTGACAAAGAAAGACGTATGGCATTCAAGACGACGTCTCTTCTTAAAACTGTCTACTACGTCAAAAGTCAAGTCAAAACAACTGTCATGGCCGCCCTAAAAATACTGTTCTCGCAATAAAAAACTCTTCAAATAATCATTTTTGTACGCATGTACCCGTCTTCAAATTATTTTTTTCGTATTTTTATGATATTCCCATATTTTTTTTCCTATTTACCTATGTAGTGTACATAGAACTGGCCCAAAATCAAACATCTCTTTTCTGACAATAGTTTATTATTTGTGCCATAAACATATTTAAAAATTAACCTATTCATTTTTTTATGTCTACCAATTACTACCAACCAACCCTGATCCTATCAACTATTTGAATAAATAAATAGATCTATGACACTTGTATCTTTTCATCTCCCTGTTTATTAGTAGATTATTTTTAAAATATCTAAATGGTGAAAAGAGCCAAGTGCATAATAGCAATTAACGGAAATCATAACGTGGACAAGACCTACCTATAAGACTATACTTACAGTTAAAAAAAAATGTTTTTATTTTTACTGGTTTTTTTGTTAATATATTTAATGCGTAAATTATGTTTTAGTGCAAGTATTGTTTTTTGTAAATTTTATATGTTATTAATATTTTTTTTTTGCTGGCTGAAAATATATGCTTTTTTTGCTTTAGCTTTAAAAAATGTGTCAACCAAGTGAAAGCACTCGAGGGCGTGGGCGTGGTAATACTCGGGGATCAAGGAGGGCACCGAGGGGTAGGGGAGGGAGAGGGATGAGAGGCAGAGGACGTGGAAGCGACCCATCTAGCCAAAAGTAATTTTAATTAAAATTTTGATTGTGTTGTATTTTATATATAGGTACTATATTATAGTTTCTTGGGCGTATTTTGTTCGTGTGTGTGTGTGTGTGTGTATGTGTTACATTGATTAATATGATAAAATGAGGTCGATGCCGAAAGGGGACGCGGACGTGGACGTGGACTCGTTAATCCTCAAGATCAAGAAACGAGCCAAAAGTAAAGTTCTCATTTTTGGTTTAGTTTTATCCTCTTTTTATTTGTTTTTGTACAAAACTTCCATATAATTTCTTTTACTTGTTTTGAGTGTTTTTTTATATTTTTTTTCAGTTCGCTATTACGAGGCTGTCCTTTAGAGGTGCCCATGCACATTAAGCGTCGGCGCCTGTTCCCTGTCGTAACACAGAAGTATGTATTGCCTTGATTTGTAATTATTATATTTTGTTGGCTATCACTACAAACGATCTGTAAGCTTCCACGTGAAAAAAGAACAAACAAAATTATAAGTTTATAATTTTTTTTTTCAGTCCTCTCGCGGAAGTGAGTGACCAGCACCAAGCAGCGAGCACCAGCTCCGGGATATCAGCAGATATAGAAACGTCGCCATCTCCAGCTGCGTAAGTATTTTGCCCCTTCTCCAATAAATGAACGCACCAAATTATTAGTTTATAATATTTTTTTTCAGTCCTCTCGCGGAAGTTAGCGCCCAGCAACAAGCAGCGAGCACCAGCTCCGGGATATCGGCAGATGTAGATATTTTGCCATCTCCAGTTGCGTAAGTATTTTGTCCCTTCTCCAATTTTCTGAGACTAAGCAATTTTCTGAGCACTTTTTTTTTTCAGGGTGGTGATTGGAGAAGAACCACCATCTCCAGTTGCGTAAGTATTTTTCTATAATTATTAGTGTCGTGCTTATTATTATCGCTTTGCTTAAATGTAAGCTTTATGTGTATACTTCATTACAGATTCGAAACATTTGGGAGTGCAACTAGTACTCGTACAAGCAATCCTATTGGGGTACATACTCCCACTCACGCGACGACTCAGCGGTCAACGCCCGGCTCGACCCCGAGAACGTATGTATTTTGATTACTTACAATTTCCTGGTCTACTCATTCGAGTAGACCAGGAAATTGAAAACCTTGTAAAATTGACGAGTGTTTGTTGTATTAACAACAAACACTCGTCAATTTTACATTCATTAATTTATTCATTCAAATAAATTAAATAGAAAGATGCTTATAGAAGATCAGGGAACTTAGCAATTGACAGCAAAATTTCTAAATTAATTACAGAACCTTTGCCCAACAAAGGCGAGCGCCACGCCCCTCCTGCAGCAAGGCTTTGACGCTGTCCAAAATTGACTTCATTGTCAACTATGGTAAGCTATCAATTTTTATTCATTTATTATATCTAGAAGTGCTGCAATATCTGTCCATATATAAAATACATTTCTTAGGTCTAGCACAAGTAGCCCTCTTAGTAACCTAGTCTTTCTAATAGGCAGTGAAGATGACAGCGATAAAAGTGACGACGACGACGAGATTATACCGACGGTGGCTATTCCTCCGTCACATCAGATGTTCTTTGAGGAAGTCATCGTCACTTCATCGGAACCGTCGTCGTCGTCGCAGCTTGCAGGAGAGTCGGTGGTCGAAGAAGTTGAAGAGACGCCGGTGGTCGAAGAAGTTCAAGAGATGTCGCTGGACCTTATAAGGCCATACAATCTCTTTAACTTCGAGTGGGTGCGAGTAAATACCAACGTTAACACGCCTGAGCAAAGGCGCGAAAATTTCCAGGCGACGGTGGGCCCAGTTCGCAATTTCGGAACCCCTTACGACGCCTTTACGGAAATCTGGTCTCCGGAGATGGTGTTACGAATTGTTGAGGAGACCAACAAGTACGCCCAACAAACGGTTAGCAGAAAAATGGCGGATGGCAGCCTCGGACCCACGACCCGTGTAACGAAATGGCAGGATGTGTCGGTAGATGAAATATACGTCTTCTTGGCCATCCTTATAGAAATGGGCGTAACTGTCAAGTCTGATATAAAAGAGTATTGGTCGAAAACAGGTATTTTCTCGATGCCGCACATGGGACAGTACATTCATTTAATAGATTTGTCCTAATCTGCTCTTGTCTGCATTTCGTAGACAATAACGTTAGTATAAGCCACATAACGCGCTCTCAAGCGAAAATCTACAAATTTTTACCTATTGTAGATCACCTAAATGCCAAATTTCAATCGCTATAAAAACTTAAATCGAAATATTGCTTTGGATGAGTCCTTAACGCAGTGGAAAGGATGGCTTAGTTTTAAGCAATTCATAGGCAATAAGGCAGCAGGTGTTGGCATCAAAACGTATGAAATATATGATTCACGGACTGGGTACCTGTGGCGGTTTCAGTTGCATTCCGGCAGGCAGGAGGAGGAAGTCATGCAGGACATGGGATTGGGGTATATAGGGGAACCTTGTTGTCAAGCTCCTAGAGGGTCTCGATAACAAGGGTCACACGGTCTGGATCACAGTGTAATAAAAGATACAGTGGGCCAACGCGTTTGAAGTCGCGCGAAATGCCGCTTTTGTGTAGGTATTCGTCATTGCTGCAGGGTTGTCACAATAATATGTTTTATTATAATCTGTTATACATTTTGTGTATTCGTAGTATGCGTATGTAGAGTACTAGGAATAAAACAAAAAAATATATATAGAAGTATTAATGAAGAGTTTTATTATAAAAAATACAAATGCGTATACAAAAGCTCAGGGTTCGCATGATATATATCAATTGATATATATCGGATATATATCATGATATATTATATCAATCGATATTTATGCTTGATATAATATATCAAAATTGATATTTATATTAAAAAATGTAAAATAATGTTTTAAATGTAAAAAATCTTACATCAAGTCATAGTCTAAATACACAGGTCTTATTTTCCGAGAGTTTCACAAGCTTAGGTCATCAAAAACTTGCTATTTGACACGACATTAACCAATCATAGCCGTCGACGCGGCTTGTAACTTAGGCTTATGACACCCACGTGACCCCCTGTTTTCGGAAGAAAATTCCTTGTTTGTTATTATACTATTGTTATACCATTTATACCATGTGTCAAATTAATTCGACTGATAAAATTAATATACTTTTTTTTCTTCTGGTTATAAACAAAAGTCATTTTATGGATTTAAGACTTAAATTGATACTCAAAAGTATCTATCGTTGATTTTTAATTTATTTGAAAACTTTGAATATCAATAGAGGAGAAGGTGGTAATGTGACCACTGCATGTATTTTGGCCCCCTTCAATATTTTGGTTTTTAAACAGCGTCATCTAGTTCAAAAGCAGGTTAACTAGTAGATAACATGCCAAAATGATCATTCATACCCAAAGTCACCGCTAGATGGTATTTCATTTTTAGTTATTCAGGCAAGTTTTATTGAGTCCGGGCGAAAACTTTGCGTGTGCGTTTTTAAAATTCAATATTTGTATCTAAAAGTAATTCTGGATTCATCTGATGTATTAATTCAACGTGTTGGACGCCTGAGTCTTCGATTTTAAGGTAATTATCATTCAATAGTTGTTCAATAAAAAAAAATATTATGTTGTCGCAAAATGTCTCATTTTGGTATTATGACCCCCTAATATAGTATGTAATATGACCCCGGGGGTCATATTATATGTATGATGAATTATTTTTTTTAGATGCCATGAAAGACCTTGACGTCAACTTCGATTAAAAAAAGGAAAACCTGAGATCCCGAAAAAATGAAACAAGCAGTTCAGGCCATCCGAAACAAACCCATGGGTTACAAGAAAGCCAGTCAAAGCTTTTACTGTTCCGAGGTCCACATTGAAACATCTTGTAAAGGATGCTGAGGAATCATTAGACTTGGCAGTGAAAAAAACCACTCGGAATCAAGTCTATTCTGCCACATAATTTAGAGGAAAGTTTATTAGACTATGTTCATGGAAGCCAAGTACCTATTATGGATAGACTAGGCAAGATATTCGGCGGTCTGCATACAGGATAGCCGTGAAACTGCTTACTCCAATGATCGTCGAGGTGAAGAGTGGATACAGTGCCAAAGCTGCCTTCTGTGGGCTCATAGCGCTTGCGCGGGCCCTGAAGGAGAGCATAATATCTGCGATTTTTGTCTTTATTATTTCTTACATTTAATATGGCCCCCAGGGTGCCATAATACCATCCTCATATCTCAATTCACATTTTCTCTACTTTTTCGAAAAAAACGTTTTTTATAAAAAAATAATCGCTTTTCATTCAATACAGACCCAGACACGAATAAATAGATAAAATATGCCTAACATTTTAAGGTATATTGTTTATTAATAGACCTATTAAATAATTTCTTATAAGCTAAAAACAAAATGGGGGGCCACACCTTCTCCCTGTAATAAATAAATGAGTTTAATTTTACTTCCCTATCTTCAAATTATCAGAAATACAAATTTTCAACTATTACGAAAAAAACATATCAGAGTATGAAATTTGTATGTAATTTTGAAAATATCAAAAATATCGGATATATATCAAAAATATTTTGATATTTATATTATACTGATATTTTGATATCTATACTAATATTATAAAGCTGAAGAGTTTGTTTGTTTGTTTGTTTGAACGCGCTAATCTCAGGAACTACTGGTTCGAATTGAAAAATTATTTTTGTGTTGGATAGTCCATTTATCGAGGAAGGCTTTAGGCTATATAACATCGTGCTAAGCTCAATACGAGCGGAGTACTAACCAAGAATGTTTCAAAATCGAGGGTTATTTTTTCCTTTTGAGAGCTTTCGCTGCATACGCTGCGGAAACGATTAAAGTTTCGCTAAAATGATGTATGACAGAATTGTTCCCCTTTAAAAGTTCTAAAAAACGTCCGCGACAGTACATGTCTATCTTTTAAGGTTGGCTCACAATAATCTTTTTACGCTAACCAAATTTGTTTTAAAATTAAGCGTTATTTGTGAGGGTGTTTTCATAAAGATTATATTAATTCTTATCCAAGTAAATACGTTATTCATTACAAGCATTTAATTTAGAAGAAATTTGCCTTTTACATCATATTTTGATTTCAATGAGTATTTTAGAAGATATCGCAGTAATAAAATAATGAGGCGCGCGGCGGCACAGAACACTATTATCCTAGCGGACGGGCAGTTGCGGGCAGGGAAGCGCTTCTCCTTCAACGTAAATGAAGTCGCCGGTATATTTTAGCGATATCCCAAAGTAACTGTTCCACGCGGACGAAGTCGCGGGCAAAAGCTAGTTTATTATAAATATCGGAAATTCTTATTAATACGAGATGATGACATGCAGTCTCTCACAGCACATGTAGTATGAACCATTGTAAATAAGTACCTACATACAACTCAAACGAAACACTGTCGCAAACCACTTAAACAATCAAATTGAAAAGCGTCAACCCCGGCTGACGTGTCCCAAGCGAGTGTATGGCAGCTTGGGCTCGCTACCGCCCCTCTCTAACCCCGCACGATTGCTCTGTCTAGACGTGTCCGTTGGACGACTGTACGTTCTATAGGCTGTGGTCTGGATGGACAATTTTTACAATAGCCCTGCCCTTGCACGCGTTCTCAAGTCTAGGGGCTTTGATTGTGTCGGTACACTTCGACTTAATCATCAAGGTGTACCGCCAGAATTAAAGTCCTTGACAAAGTTTAATATGACGGTAGGCCAAGTTTCTGCTGGCACTTCTGGAGACGTTGATATCGTGGTATGGCGAGATATCAATCGCGTAGCTATGATATCTACATACCATGGTGTCAGCGTTCACACAGAGGATGGCAAAACAAAGCCCACCGTTATATACGACTATAACGTGTGCATGGGGGGTGTTGATAAAAAGGACTCCATGCTAAGTACCTACCCTATGGAACGAAAAAGAGGCAAAGTGTGGTACAAAAAGTTTTTCCGGCGCCTTTTAAACGTTAGTATACTAAATTCTTTTATTCTACTTCGCGACAGTGGAGAGAATCACATTCGCATACATCGGCAGTTTAGAAAAGTATTAGTGACTGAATTGTTACAAAGACATTTTGTTACTAATACTCTTCTAAACTATAGGCCGTCTATCCTGTAATAAAATGGTCTCGGCCAAAATTCCATGACGCTCCAAGAAAGAAGAAGATGACACCAGCTCGAAAGATCAAGACGACGACGACATCAAAATGAAGCAGACGACATCCGTTAAGATGACATCAGCAACTAACCGGTGGCGAAGTAAAAACCAAACTCCTTCAGGGTACAAGCCCTTTCAGGGCACAAAACACAAAAATGTAACTAGAAATTGACACATAAAAATTTATAATAATTAAAAAAAGAAAATAAACACGGGCACGGACCACTTGAGTCTGTGGAAAAAACCCTACGCGGGGAGGTAAAGAGCGGGCGGGGCGGTATTTCGCCATGGTTTTGGACACAGTGCGCTGCGTACAAATATGATCTGTAATAATAATATACACTCATGCTGGATTTTTGTGTATTCTGAGTACATAACACATTATATCGAGTGCACCACAGTGCGAACGCTCCGCAAATCAGAAGCGCATCGTCAGTACACGAACCGCGTCAAATCGCGCTGCTGGCCTAAAAGTTTACGTAGGTAACTAGGTACTCGGTGAAAAAGTGAATATCAAACACAGTATTACGCGATCAAAACTAATTTCGCGTCGCTGTCACTCGGACACTAGCCAGCTGCCACGCGTCCGACCTCTTCGCCCCCACCGTATCGGCCGCGTCAAAGTCACCCGTCGACGCTCAAAGCCATGTTGCTGTCAGAGATGTTGGCTATGCAGCAGAGCCACACCGCCACGTTCGAGATGTTCACAAAGATATTAGAGCGAACGTCGTCCCCTGCGACGGTCTCCGATACGTCACGCCACGCGGCTTCGCCTGCGCCGATGCCCGCCATCCCTGCAGGAAACTTTGCAGCCTACACGGCACGCTACAGAGGTGAACCGCAAGTCGCTAGACGCTTACGTAGACGCTGTTAAGTCCTACACACACTGTACAAATACCAGTGATAGTAATGCAGTATGCCAAGCGCGGCTTGAGATGCTATCATGCTACGTGGTGGCAAGGGGTAAAAACCACCATCCACCATCACGTTGTGGGACGATACGCTGCGGTTCTTACGTTTTCGGTTACCGGCATCCGCCTCATCGTATTTACAGGGATCTGTTTACGAACCCGCAGATGTCGGGAGAAAACACCGAACTATATATTTCAAAGGCTCGAGCCCTTCTCGCTCGCCTCCCACCAAATGACCTTACTGAAAAGGTGAAACTGGATATCCTGTATAGCCTGCATCATACGCAGACAAAACAGCGCCTTAAGCGCGAAGAGTTCGCGACGATGGAGGCGTTTTTCTAGAAGATACGTCAAATAGATGGATACCCCATGATTAGTAAAGAGTGACCACCAACCACTTAAGTGGTTGTTTTCCCTTAAGTTCGACTCGACGGCGAGCGGTCGACTGATCCGATGGGCCATGAAACTACAGCCATTCGACCTAAAAGTTGAATATGATCCAGATGTGTTGCTATTGACAGCTCTGGAAAAAATATTATGAGAAACGTGGATTGAAATCTAATTAAACAAAAGTTTTAGGAAATTCTTAGAAACTGTTCACGAAGTATAGATACCGTAGAACACGGTAATTGCCTAACTGTAATTTAAAAATAATTTCGCCGGTAGAGCGCGCCACATTAAAAGAATCATTCGTCGCAGATAGTGGCAGAAAAGAGAACTAAGATCTTGGTCGATTGTTGTGTACATAAATACTATGGAAAAGCCTATACCGTTCGGACTCCTGGTATCTTACTTCGTGGGCATAAGCCTTACATAGTGTCAAGTTTACTGGCTGTCAAAACAATATGTCACTTCTTTAACAATGTGTTACGAACAACACAAAGAGACAGTGCCATCTAGCGTCAACTAATGAAACCACTTGGTGTGAACAGGGACAACGTGAAACTGTCTACTCAGTACTAGATGGCGCTACTGTGCGAATCTTCCGGAATAAATCCAACTCGGTCAAGCGACTCGGGAACCTTCTGGAGACGTCTGGGACTCGTATCGACCGGTATAAATACGTCGGAAGAATGCGAGCGAGTCGAGTTCACTTTGAGCTTCATCCGAAGCGATACGGGCGATACCAGCGAAAATTAGTGATCGGAAGTTCGAGTTGAACAGTGATGAACAGAAATAACGACGTGATCCTAGTGATGTGATGATACCGTGAGTGAAACCGACGACTTGGCTACGACTTAAGGACACTGTTAGTGCTTAGTGTTTGGACTTAGTGTTTAGTGTTAGACCTAGTGCTTTGTGTTAACATAGTGCTAGTAAATAAAGTCTTCAAAGTCTTCAGCAGGTCTTTTATCTCCAAATCCTGCGTACCCAACACGTAACAACTGGTGTCAGAAGTGGGATTTGGAGATACCATTGACTCCGAGAGAAGATTTCAAGAAGTGCGGCG
This sequence comes from Glaucopsyche alexis, assembly GCA_905404095.1. Taxonomy (NCBI): domain Eukaryota; kingdom Metazoa; phylum Arthropoda; class Insecta; order Lepidoptera; family Lycaenidae; genus Glaucopsyche; species Glaucopsyche alexis. The sequence goes on from FR990060.1 coordinate 4,948,640, forward strand.
GGAGGAGCAGCCCCCGGGTGGAGGAGCGACCCCCGGGTGGAGGAGCGACCCTCGGGCGAAGGAGCGACGCCCGGGCGGAGGAGCGACGCCCGGGCGGAGGAGCGACCCCCGGGCGGAGGAGCGACGCCCGGGCGGAGAGGTGCGACCCCCGGGCGGAGGAGCGACCCCCGGGCGGAGAGGTGCGACCCCCGGGCGGAGAGGTGCGACCCCCGGGTGGAGAGGTGCGACCCCCGGGCGGAGAGGTGCGACCCCCGGGCGGAGAGGTGCGACCCCCGGGCGGAGAGGTGCGACCCCCGGGCGGAGAGGTGCGACCCCGGGCGGTGGAGAGCGACCCCTGGCGGTGGAGAGCGACCCTTGGCGGAAGACTGCGACCCCTGGTGGTGGAGAGCGACCCCTGGCGGAAGACTGCGACCCCTGGCGGTGGAGAGCGACCCCTGGCGGAAGACTGCGACCCCTGGCGGAGAGGTGCGACCCCTGGCGGAGAGGTGCGACCCCTGGCGGAGAGGTGCGACCCCTGGCGGAGAGGTGCGACCCCTGGCGGAGAGGTGCGACCCCTGGCGGAGAGGTGCGACCCCTGGCGGAGAGGTGCGACCCCTGGCGGAGAGGTGCGACCCCTGGCGGAGGTGCGACCCCTGGCGGAGAGATGCGACCCCTGGCGGAGAGGTGCGACCCCTGGCGGAGAGGTGCGACCCCTGGCGGAGAGGTGCGACCCCTGGCGGAGAGGAGCGGCCCCTGGCGGAGAGGTGCGACCCCTGGCGGAGAGGTGCGACCCCTGGCGGAGAGGTGCGACCCCTGGCGGAGAGGTGCGACCCCTGGCGGAGAGGTGCGACCCCTGGCGGAGATGTGCGACCCCTGGCGGAGAGGTGCGAGCCCTGGCGGAGAGGTGCGACCCCTGGCGGAGAGGTGCGACCCCTGGCGGAGAGGTGCGACCCCTGGCGGAGAGGTGCGACCCCTGGCGGAGAGGTGCGACCCCTGGCGGAGGCCACACCCACTGGGGACCAAGCTCCGCCCACTGGCCCCGCCTACTATGTCCCGCCCACTGACCACGCCCCTCAGGCTCCGCCCGTTGTGGGCCAAGCCCCGCCCACTGGCCCCGCCCACCGGGCCCCGCCTGCTCAAGTCCTTTGGGTCTCAGAGAGGATGATGCTATAAGGGAGGCTCAAGAAAGAGATGACGACCTTCAACACATCGTCACGTGCAAGAAACGGGGTGACGTAAAACTAATCTGGAGTGAGGTTGCACCCACTGGCGCTATCACTAAGGCGTACTGGGCGCAATGGGACAGTCTGATAAACGGAATACCCTACCGGAAATAACGGCAGAGAGTTCCATCTTCAGATAATTGTCCCAAGAACGAGAGTGCCAGATGTTCTCCGTGAAATGCATGATGGCGTATCAGAAGGTCATCTGGGTGTCAAGAGGGTCATTCAAAGTGGTACACATAGATCGTCTGGCGCGGTACCATGGCAGTGGCAGCGATGCTCGGGACGAGCATCTCTAAGAGGGGAGTAGTGTTACGAACAACACAAAGAGACAGTGCCATCTAGCGTCAACTAATGAAACCACTTGGTGTGAACAGGGACAACGTGAAACCGTCTACTCAGTACTAGATGGCGCTACTGTGCGAATCTTCCGGAATAAATCCAACTCGGTCAAGCGACTCGGGAACCTTCTGGAGACGTCTGGGACTCGTATCGACCGGTATAAATACGTCGAAAGAATGCGAGCGAGTCGAGTTCACTTTGAGCTTCATCCGAAGCGATACGGGCGATACCAGCGAAAATTAGTGATCGGAAGTTCGAGTTGAACAGTGATGAAGAGAAATAACGATGTGATCCTAGTGATGTGATGATACCGTGAGTGAAACCGACGACTTGGCTACGACTTAAGGACACTGTTAGTGCTTAGTGTTTGGACTTAGTGTTTGGACTTAGTGTTTAGTGTTAGACCTAGTGCTTTGTGTTAACATAGTGCTAGTAAATAAAGTCTTCAAAGTCTTCAGCAGGTCTTTTATCTCCAAATCCTGCGTACCCAACACGTAACAAATGAATTCGTGGCCTATAAAATGTGAATTTTCTCATCTTTTAATTTATTAATAATAATCACATAAAATGTAAAGCATTTTCGCATTTATTCTGAAAATAAACTGTCGCAAAATGTCATAGCGCGTTTGAATTTCAAAGGTCTGCACACTCGCCCGTTCCCGAACTTCTTCCATTGCCAGCTCATACGCCATACCAATGTTAATAGGTTTTGTGTCCAGTGAGTATATAATATAGAATACATTATGCAAGAAGAATACAATCGGAACAAAGGGCAGAGGAAGAGAGGGTGCGGATTATCACTATTGACAAAATGCCGACGTCATCGCCATCTGGTGCTGAGCTGCCGGCCCCTCAACCGGGCAACGGCGCCGGGCCTGTATCAATTGAGAGATTCGTGATTCGTTAAACTATGTATATTGGAAATTCTCGATGCGCATGCTATTAACCTTAGAAATTATTTGGAGCTGTGTGGATTCAACGGGTCAATCAGCTACTACAGACACTCAACCGTCAACGTGACCAGAGAGTATTAGCAAGGATTTGTCTTAGTGTGGAGCCTGCCTTGTACCAGTATGTTCGCGACGCCAAAACTGCTAGTGAGGCTTGGAAAAACATAGCCAATGTATTCGAGGATCGTGGATTATACATGCACTATACTCTTACTCCGGCAACTTCACCATATAGAATACAAAAATTATTCTAACATGCACGAATACATTAATGCTGTTATGACCCTAGTGTCACAGTTAGCGGATATAAGACAGAGCATCGAAGACGACAAGGAAGCAGAAATTTTACTATCTGGTCTTCCAAGCGAATACGATGTTTTGGTCAGCAATTTGGAAACTGCATGTATCAGTACTACATCTTTTTCGAGCGAGCTTGTTAGAACACGCCTACTGCAAGAAGAAATGCGGAAGAATGGCAATGAACATATATCTTCAACAGATAATGCCTATTTTGCCAAAAAGAAAGTAATTTGCAGTTTCTGTGGAAAAAGTGTACATGTTCGTAAAAGATGCTTTAAGCTCAGGAAGCAGAAGATAGAGGAGGAGAAGGCTGAGAAAGAGAAGACTGAGGGCGGCATTCTTGGTCGATTCTTATTTCTAAGTTCGCCTTATAGACATGCTTAAGGTGACATTTCGATTCACAGTCGTAACTTAAGCATTGTCTTGAGGGTGTAGCAGTCATATGAAAAAATAATAAGAATATGTTTAAAAATTTTAATGAAGAGTCATGTTTGTATTGCTAATAATACGAACCTGGATAGTGAGGGATCAGGTAAATTTATTATTCCTTGTTTTAAGATAGAAATAGAAGCTATGCTCGTTCCTAAATTAGCTACCAATTTACTTTCCGTTAGTAGGCTAATTAAATCTGGTTATGTACTGGTTAGCATAGCTGGATAGCATCACACCTGCAGGTGTGATGCTATCCAGCTTGCTTCGCAGCTAATTGGGTGCTCTTCAGGTCTCCTGAAGAATAGAGTTCAGAAGAAACAGAGTGCAATGTTAGTGTCAGCAGAGCTCTGGTACAAGCGGCTGGGACACATGAGTTATGGAGGTATGTGCACGTTGCGACAAAAGCTCTTATGTTTCAGGATGAAGAACACGAGCTCTCTGGGTGCGTGGCTTGTTTGAAGGGCAAGCAAGTTTCAGAATCTTATCCCTCTGGTGAAGCCAAGCGTGCCACTAGACGATTAGAGCTCATTCACTCCGACATCTGTGGACCAATGCCGATTAAAAGTTGGGGCGGTGCGAAGTACATGCTGACCTTGACAGATGACTACAGTAGGAAGAGTTGGGTGTACCTTTTACAAGAGAAAAATCAGGTAATGTCCCGTTTTATTAATTTTAAAAACCTTGTTGAGAAACAGACCGGAGCCAACATAAAATATCTACGAACTGATGGAGGCGATGAATATTGTAATGATCGTTTCAAATCTTTTATTAAGTCTCAAGGAATTATTCATCAAATAACCGTTCCGTATTGCTCTCAGCAGAACGGAGTATCTGAGAGGCTAAATAGGACTTTGTTAGAGAAAGCAAGATGCATGCTGCATGAATCTGGTCTTAGCCAGGAATATTGGGGAGAAGCGGTCATGACGGCCCTTTAATTAAAGAATAGAAACGTGTTATTTCGAGGTCATCGAGCTCATCATCCTCTAGTTCATCCAGTTCTTCCTCTAGTTCATCCAGTACTTCTACTATCACATCATCAGCATCGACTACTCATGAGTCTACCGTGAAAAGTTTTGGCACCACCTTTAGAAACAGCTGTTGCTAAAAAAGGTAAAAAAAGAGTTCGTAATGAATCCGCTTGGATAAAAACTGTTTTTCCACTCCGACCTAAACGGATCAACTAGAAACTATACAACAAAGAAATTCAGGAAATCAGTACGTATCTAGAAACGGAAAACTATTGCCGAAAAATCAATTTGTCAAGAAAATGTAGGCAAAAATGTCGTGATCAAATATCAGAAGAACAAAGAGAGGAAATATTTAAAAATTATTGGGGCTTGGGAACATTACAGAGACAACGTGATTTTATAAACTCGTGTTTAACAACATTGAAAGTTCCTTACCATTGAGTGAAAGAAGGAAATCCTAAAACAAGAAATCAAAACTGTATTTTTCATTTCACGGTGAATGGAGAAAACAAACGTGCATGCAATTTTTTTATGAATACATTGGGCATATCAGAAAGAGTATTGCGAACAGTAATGCAAGGGAGACAAAAATGTACTCCAGGTATGATTCCGGAAGACAAGAGAGGCAAACATTCTCATCATAACCAAGTTGATCGGAAATCGTACAGTCAGTTCATCCAGTTCTTCCTCTAGTTCATCCAGTACTTCTACTATCACATCATCAGCATCGACTACTCATGAGTCTACCGTGAAAAGTTTTGGCACCACCTTTAGAAACAGCTGTTGCTAAAAAAGGTAAAAAAAGAGTTCGTAATGAATCCGCTTGGATAAAAACTGTTTTTCCACTCCGACCTAAACGGATCAACTAGAAACTATACAACAAAGAAATTCAGGAAATCAGTACGTATCTAGAAACGGAAAACTATTGCCGAAAAATCAATTTGTCAAGAAAATGTAGGCAAAAATGTCGTGATCAAATATCAGAAGAACAAAGAGAGGAAATATTTAAAAATTATTGGGGCTTGGGAACATTACAGAGACAACGTGATTTTATAAACTCGTGTTTAACAACATTGAAAGTTCCTTACCATTGAGTGAAAGAAGGAAATCCTAAAACAAGAAATCAAAACTGTATTTTTCATTTCACGGTGAATGGAGAAAACAAACGTGCATGCAATTTTTTTATGAATACATTGGGCATATCAGAAAGAGTATTGCGAACAGTAATGCAAGGGAGACAAAAATGTACTCCAGGTATGATTCCGGAAGACAAGAGAGGCAAACATTCTCATCATAACCAAGTTGATCGGAAATCGTACAGTCAGTTCGCGATCACATTAATTCAGTGCCCCGAATAGAGAGCCACTACACTCGGGCTGACACAAGGCGTGAATTTATTGACGGTGGCCTAACTATTAAGGAATTGCATCGCAATTACGTATCGAATAGAGGAGATATGCCAGTAGCATCTTATGACATGTATGACAGAATTTTCATACATACATATAATCACGCCTTTTTCCCGTAGGGGTAGGCAGGACCGCCTCTTTCCCGTAGGGGTAGGCAGAGACCACTTCTTTCCACTTGCTACGATCCTTACGTACTTCTTTCGCTTCGTCCACTTTCATTCTTACCATCCATTCCTCCTCTTACATTCAACGTAGCCAAGCGTCTCTCCCTGGTCCGCTTTTCGCCTCCGCGAGAAACGAGACGTGATGGGTGGCGAACCACATCGCCGCCATTTTGGATAATTAAATTATTTTTGATTATCCATTGCGTTTCCACGGATTGGTGGAGAGGGTAGGAAAATGGAAAGGGAAGGATAGGTGCTGTGGAAAGGAAGATTGGTAAGTTAGAGTGGGAAATAGGGAATGTAGGATATTACCGCCCAGGAGGACAAGGGATAGGACAGTAATAGCTAGGGAAGCCGGGGTCGCATACCCGTATACCACACCACAACTACCGGACAGGTAAGTTGGGAAGAGTATCCCATGACATGAATTTTCAACACTGAATTTAATTTATCCTTCTTTGTCCCTAAGAAGGATCAATGCGATCTCTGCGAATCGTACAAAAATGCTATTCAACAAGAAGAACCTAATGAAGAACATCTTATACAAAGAATTAAGCAGAAAAGAGAAAGCCGAAGATATAGCATTAACTAAAACCGATGCCGAAATAATAGTAGCAATATACGATTTACAAGCAGTCATGCCGGTGCCAACTGGGAATATCTCGGCGTTTTTCTATAAATCCAAGTTAAATTGTTTAAATTTTACAGAATTAATAGTTTGGAACTGAATATACGAAGTTTTAAAGATATTTAAAGTAAGAAAGTTTTCTCTGAGCCATTTAGCCACCTTCTGCAGTCCGTTTTCGGAAACATTTTGTACCTCAGTCCAAGTATCCCCATAAAAAACTATATCCGTAACATCTGCATAGGTAAACAACCTGCAACTAGTTAGGGACATATTACATAGGTCGTTTATGTAAATAAGGAAAAGACTTGGACCAAGGATACTGCCCTGCGGAACTCCAAAAGTTACATTTGCGTCGGAACTAATATAATTTCTTATCTTAACCCTTTGCATTCGACCATTAAGGAAATCTGTAAAGATAAGCAGGGCTGAGTCTCTTATTCCATATCGCTCTAATTTGTCCACAAGTGTAGGTATCGAATTAAAGTGGATGAAGCATTAAAGTGGATGAAGCGAAACAAGTAGGTATGTAAGGATCGTAGCAAGTGGAAATAAGTGGTCTTTGCCTACCCCCTTACGGGAAAGAAGCGTGATTATATGTATGTATGTATATGTATGAGAGATAAAATACTAAAACTGTTAAAAGTTTTCTTTTTTTTACAAAACGTTTTATAAAACGCAATAAGGCAATCTAATATTAAGATAATTGTAGTAAATGACTGTGATTTAAACATGCCATATTAGTAGCTGATAAGACTGAACTTAGTCTACAAAATGTTGGTTAGTTTTTAAATGTAACTTAAGAATAAAGTGGCCCATGGAGAGCCGCTTCGCTACGTTGAATGTAAAAGGAGGAAGCGAAAAAAGTTATATGTAAGGATCGTAGCAAGTGGAAAGAAGTGGTCTCTGCCTACCCCTATGGGTAAGAGGCGTGATTATATGTATGTATGTATGTTGTTTTAATAGTTTAGAAATAGCTATACAGATTGATTTTCTTTATGAAAGTAATTTTTTTATTCATTTATTTGATTATTTTGTAACTGAGAGATAAAAAACTAAAACTGTTAAAGTTTTTTTTAATTAATTAGTTTATTAATTAATTTTTTTTTTATTAGTTTAAAAACAAAATTATTCAGTTTTAAACATGCCATAACTGATAAGACTGAACTTGATTAGTTCTTAAATGTAACTTAAGTATAATGTGAGAATAGGGTTCATTCCCGGGAATTCTCGAGCCGAGAATTCCTGAGAAATCGTTGGGCTTTGTTCCCGGGAAATGAAACTCGAGAAAAGTCGAGTAGGTACTCGAGAAATATTTGAGTCTATGAAATTATAAAATAAAACTATTTGCGTTTGCCGTTTGTTTTAAACGCGCAGCGAAAGCAATGCTTTGTACGTCGGAAACAAAGCATTGGTTTCATTTAAGCCTACTTCAACTGAAAATGAAAGAGTATTAAGCTGACCTAATTGTTACGTACTGTTCAGCTTGAGAAGTTTTATTGATCTTGCAAAGTTTTCATTTGTTTTTTTTTTATTCTAATTAACATGCCAAAAATAGCGATGTGATTGTAATTTAATTATAAGTAAGGATAATGTTAACGTTTTCATGTTGAAATTTTTGTTTATTTTTTGTTTTGTTTAATGGAAGCTAATTTTGTTAAGTTCTAAGTTGTTTTTTTTCTATTTAATTATTTTACCCGCCAAAAATGGTGATGTGATTGTAATTATAAGTCAAACAGAATAGTTTATTTTTTTTCGTTTTCTTTAAGAAAAAGAAAAGCAAATTTTGTTGAAAACTGTCAATAAAAGTTATATAAAATTATTTTGATACTTTTATTTGAGAGGGAAACCACTGAATTTGTTGATTAATCACATTAATGGAACCGAAACAATATGCAAAAACGTACGTAAATGTAAATTTCTCGACAACCCGAGAAGACCCGAGAAATTTGCTTTGAGAATTCTCGAGACCCGAGAAATTGATAGGATTCATGATTTCTCGAACTTATGTGAGAGGTACATTGTTATTGTTGTCTGTTAATTATTGTCATACATAAATACTCAGCTATGCAGCATAGCATTTACACAATATGTTCATGTCACCGATATCTTTAAATTATAGTATTATAACATAATAAAAACAGAATATTAATTAAAAAAAAATGTTATTTTATTAGAGGAATCAAACGACTTAATTTCTTAAACTGTCTTCGTCAAGGGAAACAACGATGCAATGATTGCAAGTATTAAACCGTTTTTTGGACTAGTTAATAATAAATAATGGGTTTATTTATGAACCAAGGGTTCTAGCTATAATAAAACAATTATTGGAAAATAATAATTAGCCGTAAGACTTCTTCAGAATCTTCTTTTGAACTATGAAATGATCTTAATTCTGATCTGGTGTAAAGTTAACTAATTTGCCTTTGTGTCACTGTCGCTTCAAACGAGCGATATATCTTTGAGTAGTAAAATTTATGGAGGCCCTATTCTACTATAGGTACTGCTATTTTAAATAAAATCGAAAAATAAACATTAAACAACTTTTAACATGTTTTTTTTTTTTCAGAAAAAGGAATACTCTCAAAGCATTCTGAAGAAACTGCGGCTGTGATATTATTTTTGGACGATTTATTTGATTCTGTTAATGGGAGTTATCACGATAAAAAAAAAAAACAAAATACAAACAAAATAAAAAAAAGACGAAAGCCCCTGATTTGGTCACATCATCGTCATGTCATCAAAGATTTTAGACATTGGAGATTTTATTATTATATTATTATTATTAGAAGCAAAACAATTATAAAAAGCATGAAATTCATAACGAGAAATGGAAAATCAGCGATAGTCCCGTCAAAAAAAACATTGGCTTTGAAACACTGGAAAATATGGAATATTCAAAGAAGAAACTTTTTGAGGAACACAATTTGAGATCCATATAGATGTAGTATATTATATATTACTATATAGATATAAATAAAAACAATCGTTTGTTAGAGAGAGACAGATAGCCGAGACCACTCGCGTACAGCTAGCGGCCTGTATCGGGCCAACGTCAGTTGTACATGAAATAAATCCCGCTTATTTTTATTAAGACTGCGCCGAGCGAAAATGCCGAAAGAGGCACTCATACAAAAAATACAGTTACCATGACTAAGAATATGTTAAAAATTACTCCGTGAAAAAAACTTAAAATAATAAATATTTAAGACTACAGATAGAGATAGCCTACAGATACAGATAGCTGATAGATAGATAGATAGACAGAAGTATGATGCGCAACTAAAGACGCTCGCCCTTACTTTACATTTCTATAGCCCTAGGGCCTATATTTGTATTGTAACATGTAAATAATTACATGCGAAAAATTGACCTTTGCCTACCACATCCTCGAACACTGAGAGACTGGTATCAATGTATTGACTGTAGACCAGGCATAACGAAGGAGGCCAACTATAGAACTACGCCTACGGCTACGCCAAAGAATAAAAGGATTTGGTCATCACCCTTATGTTCGACGAAATGTCCATTCGTGAACATTTTGAATTCGACGGTCTTAAACATCACGGATATGGGGATGTAGGGAATAACATTCATGGAGATCACGTAGACAAGCCAAAGAGGTATTTGCAATAATGGCAGTGCCAAAAAGATTTTTTTTTGAAAATTTAGCTTCAACTGCTTAGTTCCAGGTCACACGATCTAATTCTGTAGATAATACACGAAATGTAAAGTATGTCATAAAAAACACCATAATTTGCTGCACACAACTGCTATTACGGCGAAGCCAGCTGTTATTGATGTAGCTAATACCGATAGTGGAGAAACACAACTCACTACTATGAAGATCTCCATTTCACATCAGATCAGATTTGCTTCACGATGTACTCTGCCTCGGTGCTAGAAAGGGCGACTGTGCTCTGCTTTTTAGAGTTCCAGCTTATGCAAGCTCCCTGAAAAATAAATAGATATCCCGTACAGGATCGTCTATCCAAAGAATCGCTAGCCCAATCTGCATACCAATATCCAATGATATTTTTATCGTTTCTTTTAAAGTTAACTTCATATTAATTGTTCCTTTAAGATAACGAAATATTCTCTTAACAGCAATCCAGTGCTGCATTGTAGGACTGTTATTAAATCTGCTTGCCGAATTGACAGCATATGTTATGTCGGGACGTGTGCCTTGTGACAAATAAAGTAGACATCCCACGGCCTCTTGATAAGGAATATTAAGTAAAATTTCATTTTCATTTTCAGCCTTCTTTAATTCAATACCAGCTTCAAATGGTGTAGGAACAGACTTGCAGTCAAACATATTAAATCTGTGTAAGATTTTCTTAATGTACAGTGTCTGATCCAGAGATATCACATCAAGATCTTTCGTTTGTGATATTTTTAATCCAATATACTGCTGAGCCATACCAAAATCTTTCATTTTAAATTTCTCCTGCAGTCTTTCTTTTAGCAAACACGCAGATTCTTCATTGTTAAAAAATAATAATAAGTCATCCACATAAACTCAGTTCAGTTCGGTTCGAGACGTCAAACAGCAAACATTGTAACTTCGCGGTCCGTCTTTTGTAAATCATAAAGTGGTTATTACCAAGTGTTTCAAAATATAAGTTTGTGAAGTATTACCTAACACTGATTGGTATTGTTTTTACATATCTTTAATAAACTGTGTTTAGTGTACAATATAATAATCGCACTTTTACGTCGTAAATTCTTAATAAAAGTGGTACTGGAAGGTACATTAAAACAAAAACATTGATTGTGAGCTGTTTCGTGGACCCCTGGCGCCATCTAGTGTTGGAGCGGAGTACTAAAAGTGTTACCGGAGTCAGCGCCATCTAGTTTTGGAGCAGTGAACATATCCAATATTCTTTTTCTCCTTCTCACATCGGTGCCCAGTGATTCTCAGTCTCATGTTCACCTGCAAACGCTGCGAGACCCAATGCTTTGAAGGACCTAAGTGCGCAATATGCCTTGGTCAGTTCGACTTTCCTTGTTCAGGTATCACTGAGGTTGGATGGCGCAAACTAGGAGAACGCAAGAATACTTGGAAATGCATGAATTGCAAGTCGCAGGCGCCATCTAGTCCGCGTCCTACAACTCCATCTTTAGACAGGCCATCAACACCCCAACCTGCAGATATGGAGGCTATCATGTCGGAGCTTAGATCTCTTTCCAATAAAATGATAAACTTACCTACCTTGATTGAAGATGTCAAAGCTATTAAGCTGGATCTGGTGGAACTAAGGTCGATACGAAGCGAGTGCTCAAGCCTCAAGTCTATCGTAGAGTTTCTCGACCACTCTGTAGAATCACTCTCATCAAGGGTGGCGAATTTGGAGCGTGAGGTGGACTGCTTTAAAACAACCAAAGACGATATGATGGTTTTACATGAGCGCTGCTCAAAGCTTGAAGATATGTACCGAGATAGCGAGCAGAGAGCAAGATTAAACAATCTTGAAATCAAAGGTGTTCCCATAATATCAAACTCGGAAAACCTATACGATATAGTAGCCAAGATAGGTAATACTGTCGGTTGCACCATACCTAGGGAACAGATCAATTATATCGCAAGAGTTCCTACACGTCACAACGATCAACGTAAAAATATTATCTGTTCCATAAACAACAGGTATTTGAAGGACAACTTTGTGGCTGCTGCTCGCAAACTCAAATCATCACTTACAACTAGCAAACTGGGATTCCAGACATATAATATTGTATTCGTCAATGATCATCTCACCCGTGACAATAAGATACTTCTTAATAAGACTAAGAAATTGACTAAAGAAAAGGGTTTTTTGTACGTTTGGGTAACAGGTTGTAAAATACTTATACGGAAAAACTCTACGTCGCCTATTCATCATATCAGAACGGAAAAAGACTTAGCAAAATTTATAAAGTAGTTTCGATACCAAACAACTGCTCCGATTCGCCCAATGTATTAACTCTCGCTTGGTTTAACAACAGGTTGAGGAACCTAGGTAACGTTTTCTTATTATATTTTCTAAACATCATAATATTTTTATCTGCTTGCTTCTTGCTACAAACTTATGCTTATGTAGTTGCTTTTAGTCATTATGGCTACATCGCTATGGTTGCTTCTCACTTTTTTAGAACTGTGTTTTGTAGTTATAGAATTTATTTTTCCTACTATTCTGCAATCTCTTCGATACTCCTCAGTTTACGATTCATCTATGATTGCTTAATTAAAATTTATTTCAGCTCGGAAGTTTACTTTGTCAATTTAAATAAATTGTGTTCTTATAAGTGCTTATTTTATCTAAATTTAATCCTTAATTCAATGCTGCTAATTGCTAAATTTAATTTGGACAATTATATTTACTCTATTTACATACTAAATTATTTCATTATTAATAATGCTCCCCATTAGTGTTTACTATCAAAACGTAAGAGGATTGCGCACCAAGACTACCGAGTTTTATCGAAACATTTGTGCTAGCAATCATGATATAATTTGTCTCACAGAGACATGGCTCATTGCAGACATTGCAGATTGCGAACTATTTGATGATCGGTACACGGTCTGGAGGCGGGATAGGAATTACGCTGCCACAAACCAGACTCTAGGAGGAGGTGTGCTAATCGCAGTGCGGCGAGACCTAGTAAGTGATATGCGCAGCGAGTGGTTTTCGACCGCCGAGGATCTGTGGATTACTCTGTCCACACGCAATAGGAGATCGTTCACAACATCAAAAATACATATATGTGTGGTATACATTTGCAAGCAGAACCTCGGTTACTCTCAATCAGCCCAGCTTGCGAATTTTTCCGACAACCTGCACGATATCGTTGTCGGTAATATGTCTGATATGTTCCTGGTTGTTGGTGATTTTAACTTGCCAAATATCGAATGGCAACCTAACGATAATGATAATTCTCTCTTTCCTTCAAACATTCAAAGCGAGGCCCAGGTTGACTTCTTTGACAACCTTAATTACACAAATCTCCTGCAATACAATTCCCACGTTAACGTGAATAACAAAATTTTAGACCTGATTTTTTCAAATAATGAAATAATAATTCATTGTTGCCCAGACGCTTTGGTGCCGGAAGATTCTCACCACAAGGCCTTATGTGTTACTACCGGTCCAACTGATTTTGACACCCTCACCCCACAGCCTCGTACCAAGTATCTATATCATGCCGCTGATTTCATCACCATTAAGGAACGCTTGTGCGAGATAGACTGGCCGAATGAACTAAATTGTGAGACGGTCGAAAATGCGGTTTCTATTTTCTACGATATTTTGTATAAACTCATAGATACTTTTATACCTACTAAAACAGTGGTTCCGTGTCGTAGATATCCTCCCTGGTATAAACAACCCCTTATTAAAATTCTCAAAGAAAAGTCGAAGTTTCATTCAAAATTTAAAAAGTATGGTAATTTCTCAGATTATGAATCATTTACTTTGCTACGTGAACGGGCTAAAGCAATCGAGTGTGAAATGTACAACAGCTACATATCCCATATAGAGAATAACATTGCGCAATCGCCTAAGGCTTTTTGGTCGTACGTAAAGTCCAAAAATCAAGCCAATTTGTACCCCTCCTCATTTAAGTTTAATAATTGTGCTTCTAGTAATGGGAAGGATATTTGCAATATGTTTTGTGACTACTTCAATTCTAACTTTCTCTCCAGTAGCACTGTTTGTAATATCGATACCCTTTCCGAAGACTCGTTACAGTCCACGCCGCTCCCAAATAGCATTGCAGACATACCATCGATAGAAGTCAGAGATTTGGAAGTATACAAGTTACTTGCCACTGTCGACATTAATAAATCTGCCGGTCCAGACAAGATCTTTCCATTGTTTATCCGCAAATGTGCAGATGGCCTTAGTGCACCACTTTCGATTCTCTACAAGCGGTCACTGGCTGAGGGCGTTATGCCCACAATATGGAAATCAGCTTTTATAACTCCTATCCATAAAAAAGGGCCAAAGGATAATGTTCAAAATTATAGACCTATATCTAAACTCTGTATCTTCGCTAAAATATTCGAAAGAATAGTACACGGCCAGGTAAGCGCATTGTTAAAGCAAAGTATGAGTGAGAGTCAACATGGATTCCTTACAGGACGATCGACTACTACCAACTTGGTTATTTGTAGTGAATTCATAAGTAAATGTATGTTGGAGAGAACGCAAGTAGACGTTATTTACACGGATTATGCTAAATGTTTTGACCGTCTTGATCATGTTGTTCTGTTGCGCAAACTTCTAGACATTGGCATAAGGGGTGACTTGTTCAGATGGTTCAAATCCTATGTCCACAACCGATGTCAAACCGGTGTCCTAAACGGATTTTCGTCAAGAACCTCATTCATCCCTTCAGGTATTCCCCAGGGCTCTTTATTGGGTCCTCTGTTGTTTAATATATTCATCAACGATGTATCCACACAATTTTCGAACTCCAAGGTATTGCTGTTTGCTGATGATATGAAGATCTTAAAACAAATTAAAAACGTTGATGATGCTTTTAAACTTCAAAACGAAATCAACAACTTTTACAATTACTGCATATCTAATCGACTGGATCTAAATGTATCTAAATGTTGCGTTTGTTCTTACAGCCGTAAACCTACCCCAATAAAATATGATTATAAATTTTCTAACATATCTATAACACGAGTTCACTCCATTAAGGACCTGGGTGTAACATTCGACTCCAAGCTTCTATTTGACTCGCATATAAATAACATAGTTAATAAAGCATCAAAATCACTTGGTTTTATTTCTAGGATTGCAGCAGATTTTAATAACATAAAAACAATTAAAATATTGTATTGTACCTTTGTCCGCACTCATTTGGAATACTGTTCTCCAATTTGGAATCCCAATTATCTCACATATATTGAGCGCATTGAAAAAATCCAAAAGAAATTTTTAAGACTTATCCAATTTAAATCTAAAACTTATTTACCGAACTACTTGAAACGTTGCGAAAAATTTCATATTCTTCCATTGTTTGAGCGCAGAAAAATAGCCGATATACTTTTTCTTTTCAAACTAGTTAATGGTACAGTGGACTGTCCCGAACTTATTGAAAAAATTAATATAAGTGTTCCATCATTATCACTCAGGAAACATCAACCTCTGTACGTTCCCCCAGTATCAACGAACTATCGTCGGAATTCCTTTGTTTTTAGATCAAGCAGAGCATTCAATGAAGCGTCTCGCAGCATCGACTTTGACTTATTTTTTACTAGTATCAGTACACTAAAGAACAACCTCAGTGACTACTTTTTTAAGCAATAACTATTATTACCTATATATTTGTTATTAAAATATATTATTATTTTATTTTTTTTAAATTTTTTGTTATTAAAATTATATTATTATTATTTTTTTTTTAAATTTGTTACAAATAGTGATTAATTCTTGTTTGCTGTTTGTTTGCTGTCTAACATTCTTTTTTTTTTACTATACTTTACTTCTATCTGTGAAAACTTTTAATTGGCCTTCTTGTACTATGTCAAAAGTATATTATGTTCTAGCTGTAAGTTTTCCTAAATAAATAAATAAATAAATAAACTGCTATAAATAATATATCAAAGTCATTATTTAATCTATAGTATACGCAGGGGTCAACGACCGACCTTTTCAATCCTATATCCAGGAGAGTAGCGTTAAGTTTCTTATTCCATTGACGGCTGGCTTGCTTTAAACCGTATAATGCCTTGTTCAAACGACAAACTTTTTTTTCTATTTCATAGCAAGGTGGAAATGACATTTTTTTGAAAATTTTTCTGAAAATAATATGGCGACGCGGTTCGTACTGAAATATATTGAAACTTTACTATTTGCAGAATTTTGAGATTTTTTTTACAGGAAGGTCTGGGCCATAACCTGTTGTAAATTAAACAAATCACCGGGACTCTATTTACTATTTATTATAATATAAATAATTATTTTACAAGTACAATGGATTACACACGGAATGTCAGAGCGAAGATTTATGTGACAATAAAAAATATGTTTCTTCTAAATTCTAAATTTCAAATAGTTTTCGTTCACACTTCAACAGAACACAATATTGCTTTTTATGTGAGTGACCACTTGACTGATTTGCCAAAAGAAATTCCCGATTTTAATTTAGTGCAAAAAATTCAATTAAAGCGTATGTTGATAATCTTTGCCTTTAACAACTTGCATAAAAGTAAAAAAAAAACAAAACCCGGAAATCCGCTATAGACATCTGTCACATTACATTGCAATTTTTCTTCGTGTCCATCGCAATAATTCGCATCTTTAATCTAAGCATAATATTAAGTATTGTAAATTATCAAGCAAATAAACAATAGGATTTCAAGAATATGTTTTATTGAAGAATCCAGCTACAGTACACAACATAAATTGGACCTCCGAAGCCGAATAAAAGGAACCAGCGCATGGGCACTCGCACAGGTACGGCCGGCCATCTTGCATATTCCAAACCCTATTTTCCTTCCCGATTACTAAAAGCGTATCTTCCCGTGTTTTTTCAGGTGGTTGTTCGCTACTGGCTACTCGCATTTCGCAAGGACCACATCGTCCAGTCTACAAATACAAAGTTGCGGTCATTCAACTTAAAGGTTATCCCATACCGCGTGAGTACTCCACCCTTTCATTTACACCAACATGAGCGTATCTGAGGACCCTAAACCGCGTGATAAATCCCCGTATAGGCTCAACGTGGCCGAAGACATGCCACAAAACATTAAAGATTTAATAAAAAAGCGCGGTATCATTAAGTGTAGACTAACTAAGTTTGCTAATTTTTTAACACTTATTAATGTTAATGAGTTAGACGATATAGAGAAAATCGATTTAAAACTAAGAACACAAGGGGATTTGTCGCTTTTCAACGAATTCAATAACATACAGTCACAGATAGAGGAATCTGTCTCCGACTTAGACCAACAACTGTCACAGAGGGAACTTTTTGAAAACACATATTATAATATAGTTTCGCGAGCAGAAAATTTACTTAGTCGTAACGAGGCCGCGACGGGTTACAAAAAATGCACTGGCAAAAGTAATAGTACTAAATTACCCACAATTTCATTACCGGAATTCGATGGAGCGTATGAGCACTGGCTTGAATTTAGGGACACATTTATATCCCTAGTTCACAATTCTAATCACTTGAGCAATATAGAAAAAATCCATTATTTAAAGTCGTCGCTCAAGGGAAGCGCCGCGCTTGTAATAAATTCTGTAGAATTCTCCAGTGATAATTACTCAATTGCTTGGGATTTAATTCTTAACCGATACAACAACAGTAGGTTATTAGTACATAACCATGTCAGGTCCTTGTTCACCATGCAAAGTTTAAATAAAGAATTACCAATGCTGATTAGAAGGTTAACTGAAACGGTATTAAAAAACTTACGCGCCTAAAGATTCTCAATGAGCCCACCGAATCATGGGATACTCTTATTATTTATTTGGTTGTATCAAAGCTTGATCAAACCACTGAACGCGAGTGGGAATGTTACAAAGGCTCACTATGTTAAAGAAACAATGATACAAAGATAGACTTAAAATTAAATGACTTGTTAAAGTTTTTAAAGGATAGGGCTGATATGCTAGAAACTTTACAAGTTAGTCGCATAGCAAAGTTAATACCGATTATCATAAGAAAAGTCAAACACATTCACTAAAAATCCACTGTAATACTTCTTTAAACAATAAGCCTTGAGTGCAACGCATGCAAAATAGTTCCAATAATCTTTGTTTATTGTGCAAAAAATATCATCCGATTTACGCTTGTCAAAAGTTTATTAGTTACAATTTAGAGTCTAAACTTAAATTTATGAATGATAACAAATTATGTATCAACTGTTTACGATCCGATCACACTTTAGATAATTGTAGATTCGGGACATGCAGACTATGTAATAATAAACATAACTCGCTAGTGCACCCGAATGACGGGCATACTATTGCGCATTAAACCGGTACGTCTCATGCTCCGGCAACTACTATTAAAAAATATTTTGAAGCCACAGGCGAGCCTACGTCTCCGTCCCCCGCTTCACCTTCCGCACCGATTCACGCCAATAAAGCGCATATAATAGATAACATTCAAACGTCTGTTCGCAAACCGGTTTTACTATCGACAGTTTTAGTTGAAATAGCGGACAACCGCAATAATTACCAATTAGCGCGCGCACTACTCGATAATGGGAGCGAACGATGCTTTATTTCTAAACCTTATGTAATTTAATTCATGTACCACTTATACAGTCCACTCAGAAAAAACGTGGTGTAGGTAACTCGATCACAAAATCTACGCATATGTATGATATCGAGATTGAATCGCACACTCACCCGTTTTCTACACGTTTACATTGTTTTGTTTTACCTACTATTACATATCACTACCGGCGCTTGCCACAACTCAACACGAGCAGCTAGATATTCCGCAGAATATAATTCTGGCTGATCAATCATCAAATCTGGATGATTCAAGGACTCGCGGAATATAGATATTCTAATTGGTGCAGATAAATTTTGGGACCTAGTTAATTGCAATAAAATAAAATTATCTAGCGGTCCATTTTTATTAGATACAAAACTTGGATGGGTTATATCTGAACCTATCTATTCTCTTGCGCGTTATGATAGGTATGTCCGTTGTAACTTCTCTCAATCAATTGTATCCCAGTTGCGCAAATTTTGGGAGTTAGAGGAAAATATATTTTTGATTTCAGATAAGCTCATTGATGAAGAGCGTGCTTGTGAAAAGCATTTCGTTGACACCACTACGCGTGACGGTGACGGACGTTTCATTGTGCGCATTCCTTTTAAAACGCCGCCCGATAATTTAGGTAATACCTATTCGCGAGCGGAACGACGATTTCTTGCACTTGAGAAACATTTATCGCATAATATTGAATACAAAAGGCTTTATGTCGACTTCATACACGAGTACATTCGTTTGGGACATATGACTCGTGTCGATAGTTTTGGAACACCTCATTATTTTCTACCACACCATGGTGTATTTCGAGAGCATAGTACTACTACTAAGTTGCGTGTGGTTTTTGATGCCAGCGCGAAGGCAAACAATAATATTTCACTTAACGATTTACAGATGATAGGTCCACCGATACAGGGGGATCTTATTTCTATTTTATTGCGATTTCGGCAGCATAAATACACAGCCCGATGTAGAGAAGATGTACCGTCAATGCCTAATACCTACAGATCAACGTGACCTCCAATTGATATTGTGGCGAGACGATCCCTCTCAAATACTGAACATACACCGACTAAACACGGTTACTTACGGCACCGCGTCGGCGGCATTTCTAAGTTGTAGGTACTTAAAACAGCATACAAGTGCGAGGATAATGACGTCACGCGAACTATTTGCGAAGATTTCTATGTTGACGATTTAATAACTGGCAACGACAACAAACAGCGATTGCTTGAGATTTGTAACAAAGTATCAAACGTCCTAAAATCGGGCTGTTTTCCTCTCCGAAAATGGTTATTTAATTTTGAGCTAGACGATAATGAAAATAGCGGTGCTAGTTCGTTTAAAGAATTATCATTGGGTGAAAATGTCAATTTCAAAACTTTAGGCCTAAATTGGAATAATACATTAGATATTTTTTATTTTAATACGCATTTTAACATTAATGATGGTGAAATAATTACAAAACGTTATATTATGTCAACTATTGCACAAATCTTTGACCCATTAGGCTTATTGAGTCCTATGACTATTGTCGCGAAAATATTGTTGCAAAAATTGTGGCTATTGAAAGTAGGTTGGGACGATAAGCTGCCAAATGATGTCAAATACACTTGGAATTGCTTTGTTAAATCTTTGTTTCTCCTCAGTGAAATACGCGTGCCACGACGCGTCATTGGTCTTGACGCTGCCAGCGTCGAGCTTCATATATTCACGGACGCATCGGAAGCAGCATACGGAGCTTGCGTTTACGTTCGTACGATCGCTCGCGACTCTTCTGTATCTGTCAAGTTATGCTGCTCCAAGAGTAAGGTCGCGTCATTGAATCCCGATAGCATTCCCAGGTTACAGTTATGTGGTACCTTACTAGGTGCTAGATTATTTAATAAGGTGCGCGAATCTTTTCGCCTCGAATTGATCCACATAGTCTTTTGGAGCGCCTCCCAATTTATTAAAAGCTTTCGTGCAAAATAGAATCGCCGAAATTCACGAAATAACGAAAGATCTTCCGTGGCGTCATGTAAGCGGTAAAGAGAATCCTGCCGATCTAGTCTCCCGTGGAGTAAAATTAGAAAGCCTCAAATCGTCTGCGTTATGGTGGGACGGTCCAGATTTTTTGCGTAATCCTGAATTAGATACTAAAATTAATTCTAATAAGAATTTTGAAATTTGTGAAACAGATTTGCCCGAATTGAAAGCAACAAAAATACATTCTCTTGTGTCAACGGGTTATACCTCCTTTTTTCTATTTCAGCGTTTTTCTCAATTTAACAGGATGCAAAGGGCTTGCGCTTACATTTTACGTTTTATTTACAATATTCGTAATAAAAGGAACGCTCGATCAGGACAACTCACTGTCGACGAGCTTAAATCTTCTCGATTAACCTTAGCGAGGTTATCACAAGGGGAATCTTCCCCTGATGTTATATTGTAATCAATTTAATAAAATAAAAGCAGAATTAAGAAAATTAAATATTTTCGTAGACGCTAATTACGATATTATTCGAGTTGGTGGTCGAATAGGGCAGTCAACTATATTTGATTGTGATAAAAAACACCCGATATTAATTTCTGCCAAACACAGTTTTTCAGTTATGCTGTTTCGAAACGAGCATAAGCGGTTACAGCATGCTGCATCACAGGCGCTTCTATACAATATACGCGAATCATATTGACCAATAGGCGGTAGAAATCTTGCTAAGCGCATCGTTCACGAAAGCGTGACTTGTACTCGGTTAAGAGGTAAATCCTTATCTCCTATAATGGGTAATCTACCCGTGCAGAGAATCACTTCAAGTTTTCCATTTATACGTAGCGGTGTCGATTATGCCGGACCAGTACTCATACTCAACCGAAGAGGTAGAGGTTCAAAATTAAGTAAAGGGTACATTTGTCTCTTTGTTTGCTTAGTCACACGTGCTGTGCATTTGGAACTCGTCAGCGACCTCTCTGCTGACGCTTATCTGCTCGCGTTAAAGAGATTTATTTCACGGCGCGGCAATCCTAAAGAAATTATTTCGGATAACGGTAGAAATTTTGTTGGCCTCGCAAATGACTTTTCTAAATTTCTTTTAAAATGTTCTAAAGATGTATTAGAGTTCGCAACTAGACATAGCATACAATTTTCATTTATCCCGCATTACGCGCCTCATTTTGGTGGTTTATGGGAGGCTGGAGTGAAATCATGTAAACACCATTTATCGCGAGTAGTTGGTAACGCTCATCTTACCTTTGAGGAATTTTGCACGGTACTAACATAAATTGAAGCCATCCTTAATTCCCGTCCCATCAGCCCTCTATCTACAGATCCAAATGATTTCCTTCCCTTGTCTCCTTCCCATTTTCTGGTCAGTCGCCTGCTTACAGTGCCTGCTAGCGAAGACGTGCGGGAGGTTCCTGCGCACCGTCTCACCAAGTACCAAATGATAGAGCAGCTCAGACAACATTTTTGGGGAGATGGTCAAAGGAATACATCTCCGAGATGCAGGGACGAGCAAAATGGTCGCATCGTGAACAAGATCTTCAGCCTGGGACGCTAGTTGTCATCAAAGAAGACAATACACCACCGCTGAGATGGAGGTTGGGGCGTGTCATAACCACTTTGCCAGGAAAGGATGGCGTTTCCCGCGTTGCTGACATCAAGACCGCGTCAGGCAATATTAGGCGCGCATTCCCTCGCATCTGCCCCCTTTTTGAAGACCAGGACGAGAAGTAAAATATTAGACGCCAAACGTCCAAGGCGGGGGCCTTATGTTGATAATCTTTGCCTTTAACAACTTGCATAAAAGTAAAAAAAAAAAAAAACCGGAAATCCGCTTTAGACATCTGTCACATTACATTGCAATTTTTCTTCGCGTCCATCGCAATAATTCGCATCTATAATCTACGCATAATATTAAGTATTGTAAATTATCAAGCAAATAAACAATAGTTTTTCAAGAATATGTTTTATTGAAGAATCCAGCTACAGTACACAACAGCGTAATTAAATCACAGCAGTTGTAAAAATTCCATTGGGGAAGGGCACAAAGTTGATTTGGTGAATAAATTGAAATCAACTGAGTTTTCAGCGCTTACTGATGAGACTACAGATGTATCTACAGTCAAAACGGCTTGTGTTGTAGTGCGTTATTTTGACTACGATGCTCAGAAAATCTTCAGCGTATTCTACAAGATTTTTAAGGAAACAGACACCAATGATATTCCTACGGCGAATCGCTGAAAATATATACAGAGCGCTTGTTGATTATTTTACCAGCCGTAATGTGGCATTACAAATATAATTGGCTTCGGGTCGGACGGATGTAACATAATGATTCAGTCAAAATTCGTTGTCGCGAGACTTACCAGGGATCGTTATTTCAAAATGTGTTTGCCCTTTAGCCCACTTATGTGCAAATCAGGCTTGTAAAGAAATTCCGGAATCTGTAGAACAACTTGCTCGTGATATATATAACTTCTTTAAAAAACGTGACAAACGTCCGCAATTTTCAATCATTTGTTGAAATCGAGCCACATAAAATATTGAAACATCTCAAACAAAATAGCTTTATCTAACAGCAGTAGTCTCACGATTCTGGAACAATGGGAAGCACTGCGCTTATTCTTTATTGATTTTACTACGAACCCAATACACAAAGTGAAAGCAGAGATGAAAAGTCGAGCAATATTCATCTTAGAAAAGCTATGTGATCCTTTTCATAAGCTATACTTTTGTTTTCTAGACTGGTCACTACCTTTGTTTACCAAATTCAATTTGGAATTCCAGAATGAAAAAGTTGTTATTCACAAGTTGCATGATAAAATTCGAGATTTATATCAAATAATTCTTTTGCGCTACTTACAACAGGAATATGTTATGCAGCTGAATGTTAGTGAAGTAGATCCTAAAAATGAGCAATTTCAATCGAATGAAGCTGTAATGTATCTTTGGTATTCAAGTTTACGAAATGCTTAAACATCCGGATGTGGTCAGGCAACCCGCAAAAAAGACACTGTTTTTCACAAGCTGCAGAAATTTCTGATGCCTTAGAAATAAAAAAAGTTGCGACATGGAAGACACTGTGATGACAAAACTACAAGCTCTAGGACCAGTATCACTTCTCTCCAACAATTTCAGAGATCTCGTCACAACATTGATTCATGGAAGTCGTGCCACGCATAAATGCGTCTTTTAATTACAGCCAAAAACAAGAGATAGACGATCAATGGATAAGATTGCCTATTGCAAAAGCTCGCTACCCTGAACAGCTTCAAGATACAAAAGAACCCGATGAGTTCTGGGCAATGTTACTTAAAACAGAAGATTTCTCTGAATAAGCCAGTTTTGCTCTCACAGTGCAGTCTTTGCCTCATGCAAATGCAGATTGTGAGCGGGTTTTCATCAAACCCAATTTAATAAAAACAAACCTTAGAAATCGTCTTATAACAGAAACAGTAAACGGTACACTTTTTGGCTTGTTGTTGGCTGCAGAAAGTGCTAATGGCCCAGATCGCAAAGGAAATTGTATAAATTTCTAACCATCTTAGGAAATGTATTCCAGAATGACAGCTGAAAAACTATACCTACAATAAAAATTAAGATGATATTACCAATACCCCTGACATTACATTTCATTAACAAATAAAACCATAATTAAAATCATGTACTAGTAGCAAGTACCTACAAAATTTATTCCATAAGTTAATAATATTAATCACCTAGAGCAGGGGTCAGCAACCTGCGGCTCGCGAGCCACATGCGGCTCTTTGATTGTGGAACTGCGGCTCTTTAGTACTATGCATTTCTGTCATATACATGTGTTATGTTATTATGTATGTAGCATGTATATATCGGGTGTCCGCTAATTAATGGTTAACCTTAAAATGTCTTATAGTAGAACTTATGCCCGTTCAAAAAAAAATCTCTCATAATTAGTACCTAAGATAAATTAATTTTTAGAGAAAAGTCTATTTTTTAGCTTATTTTTAGTTTTTTGAACACTGTGACCAGAAATGAATGAATTACATCGTTTTTTTAATGTTTTCATATTGTAGTATAACTAAGCTGATAGATAGAAAATAAATTGTATCACTAAAAAATAAGCTAAAAAAATAGACTTTTCACTAAAAATAACTTATCTTAGGTACTAATTATGATAGATTTTTTTCGTATTTTTTTTTTGAACGGGCATAAGTTCTACTATAAGACATTTCAAGGTTATCCATTAATTACCGGACACGCTGTATAGTATGTTGCCCCTCGTTATTCTTAATATTAGCTCAGTAAGGACAATAGGTATATAATTAGTATCCGTAAGGGTATGTTGCCCTGCTGGCACCTATGTAAACGTAATCTTAATAATATATGAAGTCTAAAAATACAAACCTTTAATTTGCCTCCCATTAGAGATACTTTACATATACTAATATTGTTTATTTTATAAAAACGATGAACGAAGATAAGGCACCATTTCTATCTCACAGCCACTTCGGCTGGCTAGGTTACTGTTTTTCGTTTATTTATCCAGAAAGGGTTTCTGGATAAATAAACGAAAAATGATCAGAAGGGTTCCAAAACTTCATATTTCTTATTATTTTGGCGCCGTCTTTAAAATTATTTTTTCAAGCTGCAGTTCATGTTGATCGCTTACTTTCCGCTCAAGCAATTCTCAACAAGGCCCTAGAATCAACAACAAAACTGTATCTAGAATTTTTGAAATTTGCGTTACTCATCTTTACAGAGCTCAACAAAGAAATGAAGTCTGAAACACCGAAACTATATTTACTTTATGAGAAAGTACTGACCGCCTACACAATACTGTTGGAGTGCTTTGTTAAAGACGAATATTTAGACCTTACTGAAACAGAAAAACTTGAAGCGGGAAACGCAGACTATATAAAAGAAGTGAAATTATTGAGTCTAGATTTCACAGATGTGGAAAAACATTTACCGTTACAGAAAATATACGTCGGGGGAATGGTACCGAATCTGATCAGAATTAAACGTGAAACGGGAGAGCTGGATAAAAAAAAGGTAAACAATTTCTATGCAAAGGTTAGAGAGTTTTATATAGAGGCGGCAAAACAAATTAAAAAAAGTTTTACTTTTAATGACAGAGATCGCCAAGCATTGAAGTGTCTGAGAATGCTAAACCCTGGAGCAATTCTTGACCCCAAAATGAAAAAGAATATTCCTTCCATTGCTGATATGCTTTACTTTTTCCCTTGCATTTGTCCGGACAATGTAACGGAACTTGATAGAGAATGGATAAGACATAAGCCCTTTAACAACGAAATCCCAGAAATTCACCAATTTTGGAAACACGTTTTTTAAATGAAGAATGGAGATGGTTCACATACATTTCCAATGTTGTGCGACATGGTTAAAAACTGCTATGTCTGCCCCATAGCAGCGCTGCCGTAGAAAGGTTTTTCAGCCATAAATATAATGAAAACAAAGTTAAGAAATAAAATGTACACGACGTCAGTTAAAGGCACTTTTGCACACGAAGGCAGAAGTAAAAAAATGTTTAGCATTTAATGCAACTGAGGTAAAATATGAAAAAAATTTATAAAAAAAGCATGTGCGATTTTAACAAAAGATCACTCCGAAAACGTGGAAGATCGCGAAATTGAAAATGTTAATAAGTAATTTTTCCATTGTAAGTAATAAAATGAATAACTCTGACTAAATCTTTGTATTTTAACTTTATTTACTTAACAATTCCCAGAAATTCCTTAAAGACAACTTGCGGTAAATCCAACAGTAGTTGTATAACCACTTATCAATTCTATGTTAGATGTGTGACAGTAAATTTGATGTTTTCAAATTTCTATTTTACTGTTTTCTGCTACTTTTTTTAAGTACCATTTACTGCTTTTTGCTTCGAGCTTCGACGAGTAGCACGTAATAATACGTTTACGCGTCCCTTGTCAATGTGTGTCGCGGCCTTTGAGTATATAACCACTAGAGAGAGTTTTAGCCAGCAAACGCGTGTCCTTTTTCTGCTTGTGTGCATTGCATTAGTGTACGTGCAGGGATGTAACGTATATCGATATAATATCGATAAACTACTCGACTTTTTTGTTGTACCTATCGACGTTTGTAGATATTTTTAAAATTCTGAATTTATAATTTATAAACACATTTTAAGTTTTATGTCATCAGTTTATAATGTGTAAAACTCATTAAGTACCTTTTTTAATTTAAGATGTAGTATTTGAAATTAACAAGATTTTATTAGATGTGTAAAAAATAATGTGTTCTTATAAGGTTTGTTTGTTTGCATGGGCTCCGAAAGTACTTGACCGATTTTGATAAAATTTTGCACATATATAGAAAAGACCACATAGGCTACTTTTTTGCGGCACAGCATTTCTTTTAGCGCGTCTGCGCGCAAGAAGGCGCGGGCAACATCTAGTTTTTATCATAAAAGCGTTTTCCCATTATCCGACACGATATCGGTAAAGAATGCTGATAGCCGATACACAATCTCAGATCAAATAAAAAACCAAGATAGCGCATGGCATTTGTTTGAAGTGAGGCCTAAAAAACTACGCTACTTCAATTTTACACACGCGCTCACGCACACACAAGCAAAAAAGTACTTTACTTTTTGTCAGTATAGATTAGTCGTCGCGACGACTCATTCGATACTGTCGAAAAGTAGCGTAGTTTTTTGCTTTTGTATGCGTGAGAGTGTGTGTAAAATTAAAGTAGCGTAGTTTTTTAGGCCTCACTTCAAACAAACGCCATGCGCTATCTTGGTTTTTTATTTGATCTGAGTACACAATAGCCAAAGGCGAGTAAAATGTATGAAATAATTAGTAGCATAATTCTTTCACACTATTCAGTCAATTGCGTATTTTAATTATAAAATAAGTATTTACATTAAATAAAATTACTCCCTATATCTACCAATTGAAAGTTTACAATTCCTAACAATTCAGCACTATTGTAATAGAAATAGACCGTTCATAAATATTTTTAACCGACTTTAAAAAAAGGAGGTTCTGTGTTCGGCTGTATATAATTAAAATTTTATGGTGACATATTATATACAGCCGAACACAGAACCTCCTCTTTATTAGTAAGTAAGCCTTAGTAATACCGACCCGATAATATATCCCGACGGACATACTATCAGGAATCTGGAAGGCCGGGGAAAATTTAGAGCATTGAAAATATAACTCTGGACTGATACAATAGAACTGAAAATCGAACACACGATTCTCATGTCAAATCTGACAACACAAAAATTTTGCGTTCGATTTCCTCTCTTTGTATTGTATTTGCATTTTTGATTAGCATCTAAATAGTAAATACATTGAGAGATTAGCTGAGTCAGTCAGATTACTCACTTGCTTGGGGGCCTAGCAGGAACAATTGTCAATTGCGTAAACGTTACGTTATCGAAAGATATTTGTATAAAAATTATGACAGCGCTCATACAATTGACATTCGATAACATTGCATTTACGCACCTATCAATCGTTCCTGCTAGGCCCATATTTACAGGAATAAAATTGCTTTTCTATCATCGGATAGAAAAGCAATTGATATCGATCAAACCGATAATGTGAAAGACCTATGTGTTTCATATATTTTACTTGCCCTTGCATGGCTATTGAATATCGATTACTGTATCGGCATTCGATACCGATATCGTATTCGATCCGTATCGGATAATGGAAAAATGCTCTTTGTGCATTTTAATTGGAAACTAAATAAAAAAAATATGTTTAAGAAAGTATATACTATCGTAAGTCTTCTTAATTGTCCGGTAAAACAGAAATATCTTCCCCGTATCAATACCGTCACACCAAGCTGTCTCACTGGTGGGACACACTCTTCTAATTTTCGCATCTAACTGCTTCAATCTATTCGCCTCTTCTTCCGGAGCATTTCCGAGACCTAATAAAACCGTTTAGCAAAAGTTTATTATCTTTAACGATAAACTCTTGTGTCAGTAGGGTACATCACTCAAAATACGCAGAAAAACAAAGCTTTTATTTTGCACAAATTATTACTCATTACGATCAATTCATGATTAAAGCGTGATATAGTACGAAAAAGGGTTCGTTAAATTTAATGATTATCTGTTTATATTATAAAAATACTCATTATTTATTTCACAAAACATTGTTAAAACATTACGTGTAAAATGATAATTCCAAGTATTTGACACCTTCTGTCGTCATTCTTGAGGTTCAATATGCAGCGGAGCAACACATATTAGATGTTTTAAAATAAATATGTCCTTTACACATTTATTTTCATTGATCAAATACAAAAAATACACAGAGCTACAGTTAGTAATACATGAGCGTACGGGCCATAACTTCTAAATGAAGCATCGGATAGAGGTGATGAAGACATTTTTGTACTCAGGAGAAAAAAGTATATAATGCAATATCTTATAAGCTTTAGCCGTAAATTTTTAATTATACGAACCTAAGAATGACCGGATGATTTGAACGGGCAGCTACTGTGTAGCACACGTATCACCTAATCAGTTTTCATAGCAATGATCCAATTGTAGCTAGCCTGCTTGCTCATGTTTACGTACAGGCAGTTAAAACTTATTTCTCCTCACGTAGTACATATGCTGGGTTGAGAACTCTAGCAGTGAAAATTCCACGACCCCACCCAAGCTACATATTATGCAGTTTTGTAGAAATGCACGTTGATCTGCACGTGTATTCAGATCGTAACGAAACAAAGGTGTGAACGCAGCTCGTACGAACATACTTGTTGCCGGTTTGTCAAGTCTCTCTCGGTTCAAGGGCGGTGCATCATGAAGTTCATAGCGTGAATGTCACGTTACTATATACCCGGACGCTCTTAAAACTCTCTGATGACATATGGATTGCGCCCCGCGACTATGACCAATACGGCTGGACCACACGACGTGGAAGCCATATGGGGTTGGATTTTATAACGAGTCGCCTGAATTTGAGAGTATTGGTGGTGTAGGGGGCTTAAGGGAGTTAGTCTTAAACCCCCCAAAGAAATTTTGGCTGCCGGAGTTGCGTCCTAATATTTTTAAACAATTTTCAAAAATTCTTAAATATTATTGCAATTATGCAAAACGGAACGTAATCTTTATGCTTTAGTACAAGGGGGGTGAGCCAAGATCTTTTCTTTATCGCTTCTTTAAAGAATCGCCGATCAAAATGTATGGAATTGAAATTTGGAAAAAGAAAATATAATCGAGGTAATTATATTTTATATATAATATAATGTGATGTGATATAGCAAATGTATGAGAACAGTATATAATTCTTAGGTAATTAATAGCAATGTATTACTCCGAGTTGGCCCAATACGACTTCATTGGGTTAGGTTAGATGGCTAAGGCGGGAGCGTACCGCAGCGAAGCTACCGCCTTAGCCATCGTGGTTATTTTTTTGTAAACCACCCAGAAGTAGGAGCCCCGCGTAGCGGGGCTCCGTCGACTCATAATTGAAGCCAGTTGTTATTGAGGGCCATTGGGTTCTAGGTATGATTGAGGATGGATCTGAAGATTTGAGGTTGGAAGTGTGTCCAGACAATATTCGCTCTGCTGAGGTTTTGGTGCCACTTATATTAAAGAATGTGGAAATTGGCACCACCATCCACACTAATTTTTGGAAAGCATAATATGATTGCTTGTCAGAACATGGCTACATACACAGAAAAGTCAACCACTCGGATTGTGACAACCCATTCATAGCTGAAGATGGGACTTATACTCCACGAATTGAGTCCCAGTGGAGGGCCCTTAAAAGATTTTTTAAAAAAGTCAATTTTAATAACATAGACAATTTTGCAGATGTTATATTTGTGGCGGCGTAATAACATGAAATATAGAAAAGATCCATTCGTGGAATTAATAAAAGCTATAAAACATGTTTATAAAGTGGAATAAACAATTTTCTAAGGAAATCAAGTATTTCCGGCGGGTGAAAATGGTGGGGGGAGAATCCGACCCCTACCCCCCCAACCACTCGCAACCCCTTAAAATGGCGATGTTGTTTATAAAGGGGAATAAACAATTTTTGAAAAATTCTGTTTTTTATTTTTTCTAAGGAAATCAAGTATTTCCGGCAGGTGAAAATGGTGAGGGGGGAATCCGATCCCTCCCCCCCCCCCAACCACTCGCGACCCCTTAAAATGGCGACGTATTTTAAAATTTTACCCGCCATATGCATATGACGTCCACACTGGACGTGTACATGTCAAGAAAGGTCTGTGCGACACTTTCGATACTGAACGTTAAAAAAAAGTTGTATGAGTTTAGTGCCGCAGCGTTTCTATGTTCCATCATAAGCTATTTTTGTAATGTCAAAGGTGCATGCACGCCGTCGGCACGTGAATTACAAGGCACGATCATGGTGAAAAATATCGGGTTGGTGTAAAACATATGTTGTGGAGATCGCACAATAAAGTCTTTTCGCTTGTTAACGTGTAGCACCGATATCATAAATATATTCATCGACATTGAAACGTAAGATGATATCTGATGTCGTCAGTTTTGCTTTAAACGTCTAACGCGTCGGACGCGTCTTTCGCGCCGTTTCAATCAAAACCAAAGTATCATCGTGATGGGTTCCCGGAAACGCAAAATATCGCCGGCTACACCGCGGCCATCGAAGCTGATGTCAAAAGGAATTGCTTTACCTGAAAATGTTACGTTCTGCCTCTGCATGAGTGAGTTCCTGGGCTTTGCAGACTTTCGGAGTTTGGTCTGGTCTGTTTGGCGCAACAACGACGAAAGTAGCATTATTCGAACGAAATTGTGGGAACTATCTACTCATATTGCAGAAATGCCTTTCATCAACGGAAAAAAATTGAGTATTGAATTTAACTACAACCCGTGGAGAAAAATTCAAGACTGTATCCTCATCAATGTTGAATCTCTGACACCGATATTCGGTAGGATCATGCCCGCAGCGATGGGCAAGTTCGCCAGCGTATCGGAGATAGAAAACTTTGTCAGACTGCACGTTCATCTAAACGTGTGTTCGGACTATCGCCACCGTTCCTGCTCATGTTACCTGAAGAATTATAACCCTGAGGAGGCTAGAGCGTTCGCTAAGCCCTCAGTTGCTGAATGCAAGTTTGGGCACTTTCATCACTATTGCTCTCAACACGTTAATCATTGGTTAAAGTTTATTTTAACCCCTTTGCTGATGGCCAAAGAAGAAAAAAAAATCCTGATGAAGACGACATCCAAAGTTACTTGTCTTTTTTAACTAACGCAATTATTTTTTGAGCGACCTACGATAAGCGGCGGGTCAGGGCCTTGTGCCTGTGTGTCATAATTTTAAATGTAGGTCGATAGGTCGTCATTGTTATTTTTTACGTGTGTAAACCAACTCGGAACATGCCGTCTACTGGTTTATCGCGATATAAATAAGCAGCGCGTCTTGCCTTGCCCGTTTGAACATTTCTACACTAATATTATAAAGAGGAAAACTTTGTTTGTATGTTTGTTTGTTTGTTTGTTTGTTTGTTTGTAATGAATAGGCTCAAAAAGTACTGGACCGATTTTAAAAAATCTTTCACCATTCGAAAGCTACATTATCCACGAGTAACATAGGCTAAATTTTATTTTGGAAGAAAATAGGGTTCCGTAAGATATTTGGGTTTTTCGGACACAAGGTGTAAAAAATCAACCAGAAAAGTTACTTATTTTGCGTACGCTGCCTAAACTATAAAAGATAGAACCATAAAATGTTCTAATTAATTGTAGATCTTATAAATATCTACAAAAAAGTCCGCGACACACTATACCTATCTATGTCGAGTGAGGCACAACAACCATTTTTTTATTTAGAAATCTTGAATTTTTTTTGGACTACATTTAAACGCGTTTATTTTACTCATGTTATTAATCCTTATCAAAATAAATTATTTCATCACTAAGTACAGTTTATGTAGATAATATTTGGTCTTTGAATGATTAAAATTGGACGTTTGGTTTTGAAGTTATGGCGAAATTAAAATATTACGACTTCTGCTGCACGGCCCGTTGCGAAGTGGGCGTCACCAAGGCGGGGTGCGCGTGCGGGTTAATGTTTAGTTTAGTTTAGTTAAATAGTTTAGTTATTTTATAAACATCAAATTGATAATATCTTAAAATATAATACATTATAATATCTATACATCTATACAGTTAAATACAATTTAAGTGTCTGTTTGTAACTTCAAATTAACAGCTTTTTACATAATAAATCTGAAAGTATTTTCGGTACTTACAATAAAATACATTTTTTTTTAATTTTTGTCTGTCCGTCTGTCTGTCTGTAAGTCGGTCTGTCTGTCTGTTTGTTTCGACTAATCTCTGAAACGGCTGGACCGATTTTCACGGGACTTTCACTAGCAGATAGCTGATGTTATAGGGTACATAGGCTACTTTTATTTTAGGGTTCCGTTTAAAAAAATAGGATTCCGCTTTCGTTAGTCATAAATAAAGTCGCGGGTAAATTTCAGCGATATCCCAAAGTATTGTTCCACGCGGACGAAGTCGCGGGCAAAAGCTAGTATGAAATAAAATGGTTCGACAAATATGTTTATTTTTATTCCCTTCCTGTGTCCTTTAATCACTATAGCATGATAGAAAATATGTAGAACAAGTTGAAGAGGTATCGGAAAATGAATGTCAAAGGCGTATGGGTCTTCCAATGTTACTCTGAGCTTAACTAAATTTCTATTGTAAAACAAAATTGCAAAATAATTCAAAGTTCAAGTCACGATACTAGGAGAAAAGTTGCTACTAACCACCAATAACAGTGTGATGTGTTCTTATCGTCACGGTTTGTTCAGTGCGAGAAAACTTGCAGATTGATAGAAGATATTAGCATATAATGCCTGCTGGTGTATTTTGTCAGCGTAGTGTGTATATAGTTTTATGAAAATAGGTACATGTTCACGATAACAAATGTTCGCTTTGCCCCGGGCAGACAAAGTCACCTCTAACAAGATATCTAGCGGACAGGTTATGCAACTGGAGCGTTCGATGCAGCATAAACAGTCACTGCGTACATTATCAGTATGATACTAAGCGGTCAAACTTGGAACATGCGAATGAGTTTCTGTTTACATGAATTGATGCAAAAGGACGCATAAAAGTCAGGTTATATAATAGCGATTGCGATGGTTTATCGAAGTATCACTGTGATAACCTGTATGTCGTTGCATTCGACAGACAGGTTATCACATGCGACTTTCGGCCTTATCACTAAATATTGCCTATGCTTCCCAAACTGAGTGCTATAGGTACCCGTGACTATGGGATGTTATTCTGTCTCGACGGGAAATAATGGTAAAATAAAAAATACTCCGAAGCAGTGTGAGACTTGTTTTATTCCTATACTCAAAAACAGCGTCTTTTCCAATACACTTGAACCTTTAGACATGGAATGATTTATATCAATTAAATGTTGAGGACTTGTGGCTCGATCGGTGCATCTTTCGATAATGTCGCATACGTAAATAAATTGATCGATTAAAAGGTTACATTACTTTAAATAGGCAATTTATTGATAGCCTTGATTGACACATTTTCTATATGAACGCTAAAGCTGTAAAACGTATTCGATCGTCGCGCTGTTCACTCGCTTTTTCCGCGAGTGTGTATTTCCTCATAATTACAATGAATACAATGAAAAATAACGTAGCGACTAGGCGCCGTCGCGTTTCTAGAAAAACGGATGCACCAGCATCACCGCTTTCAACGTCAAAGCAAATTGCCTTTCCGCTGGAGATGGTTCTCTACATGGCCAAGTTTATGTGCTTTCAAGACTACCGAAGATTTATTTTTTCTCTTTATCCCCCGAATGAGATGAGCGATATCATTCGGGACAAATTGTGGGAGCTATCTACTTACCAGAACGAAACCATTTTCATCAACGGGAGGCCAATAGTGATTGAGAACAACTTCGACGCGTCAAGAATAAAAGATCGCGTGCTGATAAACGTCAAATCCTTGTCGCCTATTTTTGGTGGAATTGTGTCTCCAATCATGAATAAATTCACAGGGGTTTCTGAGCTAACGAGTTTCGTCAAAATACACACACATTTGAATCAGTGCTCGGAAGGTCGATTTGCCTCCTGCCCTGCCTACTTGGTTGACAAGAACGGTCGAGGTTTCGAAGCCTTCGAAAAGCCTTTAACGGATGCGTGCCCGTATGGACACTATCATCATTACTGTTCGCATCACGTTGCAAGCTGGCTGAATGTTCTCGAGGGTACTCTAATGCTGCTGCAACAACAGCCCCATCAATTCAGCATGGACCTCGCCCGGAGCTTCATACTTTCTGTGGATGACACAGTCTACTTTCGTGGGGTCAAGATGCAGCGTCACGGTTCTCTACTCTACACGATGCTCACACTTTGATGGTATAATTTTTGCGGCAACCGCATAGTTTCAGTAGCATTTATTTGCTATTCTTAGTTCCGCTTCTTAAAAGCTTACGGCAATAATTTTTTTTTAAATTAAATAGTTTAATGTTATTTTTCACCACTTTGCACATTTATATAAATAATAGTGTGAATAATAAGTTCTTTCTTTTCCTTCCTGTTTCATCATACGAACCCAATTATGTTGCGCGATAACAGCTTATCATAAACATTTGTCGCGCGCCATAATTTGTAGCACGTACACACAGTACTCGTACAAGCGCCACCACTCGAGTTGCGTCAGTACTGTACAACGGACTACACATGTACCGTTTCAGCGTGTACTATGGCGTCGAGACAAAAACTTTTTCTACGAATTTTTAGTCTTTCCTCCAAGCCACCTTTGTCGTTCGCTACTTAGAGCACTACAGACTTTTATCATGCACGTTGTTGCCACAACCGCTGAAAAGATTTGACTGCTGCCGTAGATCGTGCGAGACAAATGTACGTTCTCCGCTATTCAAGGTTTCAGACGTTCGTGGAACGTGCTGGCAAGCAGAGGGTTATCATAATCATCGTGGCTTCAGAAAGGCACGGTTGAGTTGAAAATGTTCACTAGGTTATCCTCCATAGCACATGACCCTGCGGAACTAGTAGGACACGTAGCACTGGCCTCATTGATTAGTCAGGCCACGGTTTGACGTTAACAGCACACAATGACGAATCCTCATGGCTATCTTTGAGCTCGCTCCATCCGTCAAGCTTCGCAGTCGGTGCACCTGAGACTATTGGTTCTTGACACGAAACACGCGTTTATACACCGATATAAGCTCTCTCATCCACTCGTATTGACATATCGTTAGTAAGACGGAGCAACAGAAAAACATAGTACCAACTTTCAAAAACTATGACTCCGTCTTTAGAAGTCTTTGGTCGCGGCACAGAAATATTGTCAGTTTTGTAAGGTATAACGTATCTATGTAATGATTTATCAAAGACTTTTCATTGAATTCTCCTTCCGTATATTTTAGTAACGTACTAAATAATAATGCTTTAGTAAAATATATTATATTTTATGTGTTTGAATATAGAGTTTTAATATTTGTGTCCCTAACATACATTGTAAGTAAAATGAAATATTGTAAATAAAATAAAATATTGTAAAGTAAAATAAAATATTGTAAAGATATCAAAAACTATAAAATTTTAATTATACAAAATCACACATACAAGTCGCGTCATGTAAAAAGAACGCTGGCTGTCAAGCTGCGCATAGGCGATTTATCGGTCTCTTTGGTGGTATGAGGTGCGGCGCGGGGCGGGCGAGTTACGTGCCGCATGCTTGCCAGCGCGCTATTGGTTCGTCAGTCGACCTTTGCTTTCCGCACTGTGTTTACGTTACTTTCGTTCTCAAAATAACATCGCGCACAAAAGTTTTTAATAACGAAATAGTCTTACATAGAAAAGTCAAAAAAATATTTATGACGTATATCGTTTTATGAAGAGAGAGGCTGATAATAATGCAGTTGATAATTCAAAACAATGTATGAAACAGACCGCAGAGGCAACAAAATGTACCGAGTCTACAGTGAGACGAATTATAAAAGGTTAAAAGTTAGAATCAAAGAAAAACCATAAAGTGTTTTAAAATGAATCATGCACAATTTCCACGTCACTGAAAAAGAATTGCCTACTATAGGCAAGTTGCGAAGGAAGTTACAGGATGACCTACAATTCCAAGGATCTGCAACAAGTCTCAGGCGAATAATAAAAAAAATGGGTTTAAGTGGAAAAAAACTGAAACCAATAGACAATTTTTAATTGAGCAGTCACAATTTCGATTTCAAAGAATTAAATATCTGAGAAAGATAAAAGAGTATAGAGAGGAAGGAAGACCTGTCATATACACTTATGAATCATACATCGATAATTCGCATGCGTCTCACCATTCTTGGACAGACGGTCCCACTAAAGGCGGTAAAAACCTCTAACTAAACGTAGCCGCTTGGTCATAGTGCACGCGGGTGGTGAAGCAGGATTTGTGCCGAATGCTTTGCTGACGTTCAAAGCCGGTATAAAAATGTTAAAAATTATTACTCCTAATTATATTTTAAAAAAGCTCAATAATTATGAAAAAGAATTATTTAAATATTGTAACGTGATGAGTGTTTATGACAAAATTTAATTTCAAATTCTAACCGAATCTTATATTCCTGATTGCTTAATTGAAAAACAGAGGACTAGATTCTTGAGACCAGTGCCCTACATAAATAAGTATACACTACCCGAACATAACAATTTATACGGAAAAAGAATTAATAATTATTTAATACCTTACTATTTAAATAAGCTACCCAGTGAACTACAAAAACTGTATATAGACAATGTTAAATGATTTCGGCTAAGTTTAAAAATGCATTTTTTACCTAAATATGTTTTTAGCGACTCGCCGGAACCCAGATAAACGCTGTGAGGTTTTCGCGGTACGGCACCCTTGTATTTTAACTGTTTTAATTTTAAGTTTATTATTAATTATTAAATGATTTAAAAAAACACTTTTTTGAATGGCCGAAGATCTGATTTGCTTGGTACTGTGAATAAAAAGCGAAATGTGCTGAAATGGCATGATAAACGAGATGTTTTGTTTCTTTCTACATGCAATGGAAAGCAAATAAAAATGAGTAACGGGAGAAGACCAGAACTCAAACTTGAAATGGTTTTCGAATATAATAAAGAGAAAAAAGGTATCGATGTGTCTGATCAGTTGAGTAGTTATAATAAAAAAAGATTGCCGTGGACTTGTTATCAATCACAGTGGTAAACTCGTGCCTCATTTTCAATGAGCTGCAAAGAAACGCGGGCCAAAAAAGCTATCAATACCATCGGCACATGAGATAATAATAAAAAATCTGCTTGAAATACGAGATGAAAACCGACAGTCTATTGAACATCCACTTTCATCACGTGTGGACAATCACACATTGGACAACATTACCAAAAAGCCAAGTCGTAAGACAAATAAAAAACGATGCAATGGGTGCTACACAAACACATTTCAGAGGGACAATCTTCAAAATTTGCTGCTACAAAGGCGTCAAAAGTGATAACGTGGTGCCCCAAGTGTAAAATAGTGCTCTACCGTCCATGTTATAATGCACTTCATTGATTTTAGTTAAATAAACTACAATTTCTACTAAAAAGTGTTTTATTTTACCATCTTTATGTAATAAGAAATTTGCGACATTTTACGGCGGCTCTTTTGAATTTTCTCTAACCTTGTTATCTAACCATATGTCCATGATAATATTTTCACTCTTAGTCATACGTTCACTGAAATATAAAGCATTACATTTATCTTTGGAATATGACTCCAACTAGAGTCATAGACGTACGAGTTCGGCACAAACGTGACTCCTTTGGAGTCATTGGACAGGGAACTTGTCAAAATCATCAAAATTCGAAAATATTCTCATCGCAGAAGTTAGAAAACTATCATTATGTAAACAAGATTTCACTAAAAATGTAATTGACTCGCATATAAACCAATGTATCAACGAAGTAACCACTTCACTAGATCCGGTGCCGAAAATCTATAAAACATGGTAGCGTCACTTAATGAAGATGATGTCGACTTACTAAATGAAGTTCCTGAATTTTCAAAAATTAAAACTACTTTATATGAACATAGAAATGCAGCATTGGGTTTAAAACAACTTAATTTTAAAAAAGTTGCCGAAGTTGTAGTGCCGAAAAAATACGAGAACTTTTTATTAGCTGATTTCATAGATGAAATAGACAATATTCGGATTTTGATATTCTGTAACAATTTCGCAAGAGACCAAATGGGTAAACTCAAAAATTTCTTTGGCGATGCAACTTTTAGAATATGCCCCAAACCGTTTAACCAAGTTTTCAGTATACACGCTGATATGAACAGTACCACGACTTCAACAAATATAATACCTTTGGCATTTGCAATTATGAGTGACAGAAAGAAAAGCACTTATTTAACGGTATTTAATTTAATCAAATCACAAATTCCTGCATGGAATCCCGCAACATTCACGCTCGACTACGAAAAAGCTACAATGGGATCATTAAAAAGTGTATTTCCAAATATATTGCTACATGGCTGCTACTTTCATTATGTGAAGTCCATTCAAAAACGAGCAGATAAGCTAGGTATCAATAAATACCCAAATACAAAAAGATTAGTGTTACTTACGGCAAGGTTGCCACTATTACCTTCAAACTTGATTAATGAAGGCTGGTTGTTTGTGAAATCATTTTTATTAGACGATGATAATAATATGGCGGCATTTGTGAAATATTTTGAAAAAACATGGCTCAAGGACGAAACCTTTGTGGCTGTTTGGAATTCATTCGGGGTATCTCATAGGACTACAAATTCATTAGAAACCTGGCATAAAACAATATCACATGAAATTAAAGACAAACATCCACATTTAGCTAAGTTTTTGGAATGCGTGCAAAAAAACGCACAGTTCTTCGCTAATACGTCTGCTGCAGCAAAAAAATTTAGAAAACGATTGCAAATATACATTAAAAGGGACGAATTTATCCAGGATACGCAACTACGTCTACTCAATAATGAAATAAGCGTTGGTCATTTTCTGGACATGTTGCAAAATTTATAAAAAACCACCAGCCCCGCTTCGGCTTTCTATCTTATAGTACCATGTACCTACAATTTAGATTTTAAGACTATTTTATGTTATTCGCTTAACAATAAATATTAAATTAAAACTTAAAAGATAATTTGATTCAACTGTACTTGGGGTAAAAAATCGGAAGAAACATATTATATGAATTACGGTTATCCACCCCGTTCAGGGTGGATAGAAGGACACGCGTTTCCGAGTATTCTCCTTAGGGTGGCTTTTTTAGGGTGGATAAACGGAATAAGCCCTTCCAGGTGTGGTTTTGTTTTCATCACAGTATTTTCCTGTAATAATAATGTTGGATGATGCTTAAACAAATAATTAAAAGTTAAAAAAGTTTACATTTGAAAAACAAGGCTATTAACAAAAAAAAAACATTTGACATTTACAATAAAGCAATTTAATTATAAATTTGCTAAAAATAAAATTAATAAATTTGACTGTGCATATTCCACTATGTCATTAAAAAGTAAGTACATTATAGAAGTATCCTGTATATATTGAATCAATGTTTGTCGCTACAAGTTATTGCGACACATTTTTTAGGAAAGTACGAGTATGTGCCGGACACAATAGACGATGATATGACTCAATGTGATAGCCAAGAATCATTGGATATGGCAGAAAGTCAAAGGTGGGATTCAATGGCAGTTAATATAGGCGATAAAGAAACCACGACTGAACGAGATACTCAAACGACTAGTTCCAGCTTCAGCTCGTCATCAACCCAAACTAATTTTACTGCTATTGACGAAGAAAAAAATACCTTAGCTAACAATGCTTTTGGGGCGTTAGTTGGGCACGAACTGGGTAATGTACCTTTATTTAAAAGAAAATATGTTATGTGCAAAATCCTACAACTATTGGATAATAATTAATTAATAATACTTTTATTTACCATTACAGTAATTGTCCCGACGCAGTGGTTTATTTTTCGTTTAGCACACAGCCAATAAGTTGTTTGATTTGCGTATGTTTTCTTAAAGTGATATTGATAACCATTATGTAAAGCTACTCGACCCTTACCCCTTGTCAATATTTTTATTTTTTCAATTAAAGACATTTTAAAGTTTAAATCAAGCTATGATTTATATTTAAGCACATACAATAATATAACTGGAATGGAAATTAATTGCAATGATATGTGTCATTAAAAGATACGTCTAGAATGACGTAATAGTCACATAGAATGTTAGATGAGTAAACAAAACTATTTTCAGCTCAAAGAAGAAGGTAAGTATGTACATCTAAAGTATTTTAATGTTCACGAAGTTTCTTGGACTGGGTTTGTGTATGTTTCTGTGTTAATGACTGTACTTAGGCAGGTGAGAAAAACGGAAGAAACATATTATATGAATTACGGTTATCCACCCCGTTCAGGGTGGATAGAAGGACACGTGTTTCCGAGTATCCTCCTTAGGGTGGCTATTTTAGGGTGGATAAACGGAATAAGCCACTGGAAGTCGCAGAACATCAAGCTCACTTCAACAATAATTATAGATGAGGATATCAGCATCATCAACGCTCCGCTCCGTTCAACATCAAGACACCGCCAACGGTCGTCGTCACGTCCACGAGTCCAATCTCCGTCACCATATTGTTACTACCACAAAACATATGGCAAAGAAGCAAGAAAATGTACACAACTGTTAACCATGTACATTCAACCAGGGAAACTAACTGAAACGCTGGCAGCGGCGGACTCTGGCGTTCACGGACAAGATTACGAAACTCACATTTTTGGTAGATACGGGTGCCAATATAATATCCGTCATACCGAAGATGAAAGGCACACATCTCCAGCCGCTACCCTTTCAACTTTACGCCGCGGTACTTGCGGTAAAACATTTAAGCACTATCTATTGCAACATCAACGCCATCGGAGCGATTATTTTCTAAGGCTGGTTCAACCCTATATCAACATCGCAACAGGTTGAATAATTATTATTATTACAGTCAATTGACAAAAAATATTGGAACTCATGTGTTCCTCCTGATATCTCCAATCAGGGCTGCCAGATGTAAGATTTTAATCGTACTCCTACGATTTTTTGGAATTTTTATTCATGTTCGATCGCTAAACTATAATTGTACAGTAAATATACAATTTTTTTACAATAATATTTTATATTTTATTTTATTTTTTATACCTGGCAACATTTCATAAAGAAGCGAACCTGTTCCACGGGTAAGCATGAATTTCGGGGAAATCCCCAACAACCTAACGCGTGCTTACGTTTGTTGCTTGAATAAAGACCCTTATTATACTTTTTACATAAACATTTACATACATAAATCCTCTCTGTACGTTTTCTTGAGTACTTTTTTTGTCTTAATTAACGTTTAAGCAAGAATGAGTGATGAAAGTGATCAAGAGCGACCTGCACCAAGTACTCCAAAAAAGAAATTAGCAAAATTCTGCATCAGAGAGGTACAAACACAGGGCACAAAAGTACCGTCCTGATTGGGAAAAATTAGATTTGTCTAAGGACTGGTTAGGGCCTGCTTAAAACCAGTTTAAAGCCAGATGCACTGTTTGTGACGTCGAAATGGTTACTGAATATGGAGTT
Source organism: Glaucopsyche alexis (assembly GCA_905404095.1). NCBI lineage: Eukaryota > Metazoa > Arthropoda > Insecta > Lepidoptera > Lycaenidae > Glaucopsyche > Glaucopsyche alexis. The sequence goes on from FR990060.1 coordinate 4,990,878, forward strand.
TTAAAATTACACTCTTCAAAGCAAAAACATGTAAAAGCCATGTCTGTTATACCAAGCAAAACAAAACAGCGTAATATTATGTCCGCATTTGTTACTAAAGGAGTTATGCCGAAAAATAAAGTTGTCACAGCGACTGAAATCAAGCTGGCGGGTTTTCTAGCTGAGCATAATATTGCGTTCCAAACTGCAGATCATATGTCAGATTTAATAAATAGTATATTGGAAGATTTCGGAGTGGAACATACAATTTCTATGAAAAGAACAAAAGCTACAGCTGTAATCACTGAAGTAATTGGTGAAATTTGAAAAATCGTCTCTAGCCGAAAAACTTAAATCTGAGAAATTCAGTGTTATGTCTGATGAGTCAACAGATGTCAGCACTCACAACCCCAGTTGTATAATTGTTAGATATTATGACATTGATGAAAATAAAATTCTAAGTACATTTTGGGATCTTTGTAAAATATTTAGCTCTGATGATCAAAAAAGCAGATGAAGGGGCAAGGGGCTACTGGGGCAAATTTGTATAACATACTAATGAAGTCTTTTTCTGACCGAGATATATCGACTGAAAATATGATTGGGTTTAGTGCAGATGGTTGCAACGTGATGATGAGTAGGAATAACTCTGTGGCGAGCAGACTCAAGGAAAATTTGCCAGGTATATTTGTAATGAAATGTGTATGCCACTCTGCTCACCTTTGCGCATCTGAATCGTGCAAACAATTACCGAGGCGCTGCGAAGATTTAGCGAATATTTTTTTTTAAACAGTTCAAAGAGGCAATTTCGCTTTCAACAGTTTCAAGAATTTGTGAATGCTTCGCCCTACAAGATTTTGCATCCTTCGCAAACACGTTAGTTATCATTGGTGGCGGTTGTAGATCGATTATTAGAACAATGGGATGCATTAAAGTTGTTCTTTACTGATTGTTGGTTGAATGAACGTCTTGTTTCAACAGAACTAATATTTAATAGTTTAAGTGATCCATTCATGCAGCTTTATTTCTTGTTCTTGTCTTGGATATTGCCTAAATTTACGAATTTTAATAAACTTTTTCAATCGGAAAAAGTAGTGATCACATCTTTAAACGAAAAGGTGCGTGAACTGTATACTTGAAGATATTTTGCAATGTATTTTAAATCGAGAGTATCTCAACAAAACTGAGCTTTCTGTTATTGATGTTGAACGACAAGAAAAATGGTTGAAGGATGATCAAATTTATTTGGAAATTCGAGTGATGAACAAAATTACACAGCCTGAATTTCGTTGTCGCAGTCCTGCCACCAAGGAGTTTTTTTCATCGCTGTCGGCATTTCTTAATTACAAGCGCTAAAGAAATAAAAAAAAGATATGACCTAGATGATACCATTCTTTCAAAGATCCGCTGTATTGAACCTAGCAATGCTGCTTCCAGTAATTACAGGAATAAAGTACCTACTTTACAACCACTTATGACACTTGTTCCAAGAATAGTAAAACCAGATGACATTCAAATGATGCAGGCAATAGATGACGAATGGCGCAGTTTTCCCGACATTTTAGATAAATTTGATTTAACTATGAATACCGACGAGTTTTGAGGCGTTATCAAAAAACAATTCGAAGATTGTAAAACACTGGCTCAATTTGCTTTAAATTTGTTATGTCTTACCCATTCTAGTGCAGATTGTGAACGAGCATTAAGTGAAGTTAATTTAATAAAAACAAAACTTCGAAACATTTTATCCGATTCAACATTGAAGAGAACGCTATTAGCCAAGCAGTTAATAATAAGAAACGAAAATTGTACGAAGTTTAACCCTCAATTTACCTCCTTGGTCCGTGGGACACACTGGCCACTATTTTGAGCGCGTAACTTTTTTTGGATTGTTCCGTTGGTGTCGCGCGGCTCAGTACCTTCATTCTGTTTCGCGCCAAACGCGGTGATGAGAGGACGTGTCGGCGCGCGGATCGGATCGGTAAGTACTAGCTTCAAGTGTGTCCATGGGACCACAGCGGGGTAAGTATGTAACTGTTTTTGTTTTTAGTACTATTTTTTTAATATGATTTTCTTTTCTTTTTAGTGTACAAAATGACTCCTAAAGGTGCTCCCACATTGCCGTTAGAAAATGTTTAATAACGTTAGTAAACATTTGTTAGCAAACATTTAATCACAAATAAATTTTCATGTTAGAAAATGTTTAGTAATGTTAGTAAACATTTTATAACAAAACAAATTATAACAAAATAAAACATGTGTTATCTTTTGTTTGTAAACATTTTATAAGGGTGATGGCGGGATAGGCGGTGCGGTGCGGTGGGGGTTAGAGTACGCAGGTCGCTGCGCGTGGTGTCTCGCTTGTCAGTCCCTTTGTGTCAGCGTGCATCGCTGTGCGTGTGTATTAGTGGTTGCGCGTGCGCCAAGCAATAAAATATGTCCGGTAATTTGAATAACGATGATGTTTACAAACTGATTGAAATGTTTCAAGCAAGAGAAGTACTATGGAACACGATGTCAGAGAGCTACAAAGACCGAAATAAAAAACACGATGCTTGGATGGAAATTGCCAGTGAATTTAATATGGATAAAAAAGTAATTGAAAAAAAGATTCGATCACTCGTAGGTCAATTTAACCGAGAATGTAAATCTAATAAATCTGGTGCAGGAGCTAATGAGTCAAGTAAATGGTTTGCATTTAAAAAACTCATGTTCCTTAAAGGCAAAAATATTCCAAGTTTAACTGTCGATGGAGGGTTGCAGGTGAGTTTTATTTTAACGTCTTTTAATAATATTTAGATGCCCAGTCCAAAAACCCTTCATTTGAAAAATATTCTGCGAATTCTTTTCTTATTTCTTTCCCATCATCTGTCAGGGATTCACATGCTTCAAGTGGTGTTAATTGCTGCTGTTCTAATCTCCATTGTCCATCGATACGTGTACCAGTTACTATGTCATCTCCATCATAGTATTGAGATGGAGCGTAAATCATGCTCGATTCAGTTTTTCTTATAAAATTATGCAGTAGCACGCATGTCATAATTAAAGTAGTAGTTTTTTCTGGATCTAATAATATTGTAGTTCGTAAAACTCTAAATCTGGCTGACAAAATCCCAAATGCGTTCTCTACTGTTCTCCTCGCACGACTCAGTCTATAACTGAAGATTCTTTCCTTAGAATTGCTATCCTGTGGTCCTGGAAAAGGTTTTAATAAGTGTTTTTCTAAAGGGAACGCATCATCTGTTACGAACACATAAGGAACAGGTTTGTTTCTGCCTGGTAGTGAGCTGTCACTGGGTATTTTCAAACTATTGTCGTTAATTTTATTTCGAAATTTTGTGTTTGCGAAAACTCCGCCATCACTTATGCGTCCTTGGCAGCCAATATTCACGTACAGAAAGTTGTATTCTGCGTCCACTATCGCTAAAAGTACAACGCTGTAAAATCCTTTATAGTTGTAATATTCACTGCCGCTATCAATTGGCTTTTGTATGGCTACGTGCTTTCCATCGATACTTCCTAAGCAATTTGGGAAATTCCATTTTTCTTCAAATGAATTTGCCACGTGTAGCCACTCTTGAGGTGTTGTTGGTATCTGGAACAAAAATAGAAGATTAAGAAATAGGCGCGAAAAATAAATTTATAACTCGTTATTCTAACAAATTTTATTGGATATTTTTATTAAGTATGAAATATTAATAGAATACACTATAAAAAAATATGATTTCAGTTAAGGGTTGTTAAGTAATAGAAAAAGAAAATCACGGTTATAGATTTTTTTACAATTTTAGCTAATTTGACGCGCCTATAACTTGAAATTATCGTTTAATTCTATTCTTTCAGGGTAACGAAGAAAACAGAATTGCTTCAGAAAACTCTCTCAGTTTGAACGAAACAGGAAATACTGTCACTGTAAATGAAACTACGGGCACGCCTTTCGCCACCCCAAAACCATTTCGGAAAAGAAGACGGCCTGAAGTAGAACAAGATCCAACACAACAAGAAGCTGTAAATATTTTACAAAGAATGTACGAATCTAGAAAAAGCAGGGATGAAAATGACGCATTTGGAGAGTATGTCTCGATGAAACTGAAACAAATAAAAAACAGTCATGCTAAGAATACTGCTCAACATCACATTAACAATATTTTGTACAATGCGACAATGGGACAATATGATTTTCCAACAACCTTTACAGACCCAACCGCTAGTAGTTCCTGGGGATACAACTCTGAACCAAATCTATCCACTTTTTCGGAAAATAATGCTGACTGTAGCTCGAGAGGATACTACACCGCACCGAGTCCCTCGGCTTCATTTGAAACCAGTTCTTCGGATAACTCCAGGACACATACTCGTACCAGCGCAAGAACACAGAGTCCGTCTAATTTATCGGAATCAAGCCAAGATTCGACCCAATCATTAAACGATTTGTTGGAATCAATCAAAAATTAAAAAATACATGTTTGGTTTGTTAATTATTAAAAAAATTATTAGTAAGGTAAGGTAGGTACCTACCTAAAGTATGATTAGATTAGATCATATTAAAAGTAAATAAAAAAATAATTAAAAATGTTGTTTGACTTACCTGTATGTATTCCTTTAAAACCTCATTGAGAGCCTCGCACACTTCTGGTACGATAATAGATATCACTTGGTCTGACAACTTGAACACATTTCCAAGACTTTTATAACTGCTACCAGTTGCCAAAAATCTTAACGTTACCGCAAGTCTTTCCGTCACACTTACAGATTTTCTAAATGTAGTGTCTCGTTTGCCTATATTTGCCCCAATTAAATTTTGTAGATATTCAAATTCGGAACTGTTCATTCTTATAAAATCTTTTAAGCAACCGTCAATACCCAAATCCTTGAGATAGTCTGTGGCACTATATTTTCCTCTAGCTTTTAGCGTTTGGCGCATCCAATAAGAGCGCTTTTTCTTCTTTTTTAAACAAAAAATAAAAGCTATTCCAATGAGCAAATCTTCTTCCATTTTCGTGTAGACGTCCTCGTCCCTCAGAAGGCGAAACCAAACTGCGAGCCAATACTAGATGTTATAAAATGTTTAAACATTTTCCATCAATGTAGGAGCACTTATAACATGTAACAGTTTCTAACAAAGTGCAACAATTGTTAACATTTGTTAGTAAATGTTTTGGTGTTATAAAATGTTTACAAACATTTTCTAACGGCAATGTGGGAGCACCATAACAATATAATTAATGACTTGGACGATAATGCAGAGTCAGTTGTTGATAATTGGCTTCGCGCCATCATATCGGAAATAATACAAGTTCCTCTGCCTTTTGAAGCCACAAACGATGACCAAAAATTAGCACGAAACGAGAGGAAGTTTGTCATCTTTGCCCTTGGCGTCTACGTAGGAAGACTGCATACCTGTGTCACAGCTGTTCAAAGCCAGTCTGCCTAAGCTGCACCAAAAAGATATGTTCGAGCTGCGTCGAAAAGACCAATCATTGACCACTGCACGTTTTTTTTTGTTGAGATATAAACATTTAATTCATTTTCTTTTGTGTTGTTTAAAATACATTTTTTTAAGTTTATATGTTAAAAATTTAGTAAAGTTACAAGAAGGTTGTGATTTTCAGGCCAAAAGTTGACACTTGTTATTTTATATGAAAAGTTCTGTGATTTTGATTTATAGTTCCTATAAAAGTATTCACTGTTAATTATGTGCAAGAATTCTATCGTTATTCAAGGATAAGACTTGTTTTGACAATAAAGCTGATTACAAGACTGTAAAAGCGTTTAATTGTAGTTTTAGAGCCATTTTAATATGAGTGTGTCCCTGGGTCTACAGCAGGTAAATTACGTACTAAAAATCCACCGGGTAAACTGAGGGTTAAACCTACAAAAGAAATGATAAACGATATGACTACAGAAAATTTGTATAAGTGTAATGAGTAGTGTTGGACAACTTAAATGGACAATTTAGACGGTAAGTGTAGTGTAAATCAATTTTAATGTGTGTTTGAAATCTTAGTAAAAACTGTTGTTCATCAAGACAATTTCATTTTTTTGTCACGTTTGTGATTGGCAACATCGGTTTCGTAGGCGGCCGAAGCGGATTTTGTTAGTCTAATTAACAAAATTCAAGAGAGAATCGGCTAGAGCCTAGAGCTCGAACGTTGCGTCGTCGTTCGAGCTCTTGCCGATCAGCGCGCGGCTTGCGGCCCTTGCGGATCGCGAGTAGGTAGTCGAGCCGCACTGTTAAGAGCTTATTCCACGCATAAGCGCTTTAATTTAATTTTAATTCGTAATTAGGATACTCGAGAGTACGACAAAGTAATTCAAAAATCTTTTTATCTTTTTAACTTATTTAATGAACCTACAAGAGTAAGTGATACAACTGCTACCTGCATTGATAATATTTTTACTAATATTACTCCTTATAAAAAAGAAATAATTAATATGCTTAGCTCTGATCACTGTGGACAGCTGGCTTCAATTAATATTAATTGTGTTAATAATCCGAAAGAAAAAATTGTGTTTATCCCTATAAATAAAAAACGTATAGAAAAATTTAGAAGTAAATTAGCTGAAAATATTCAGTACTGGGATGAGTCCAGCAGCTCTGATAAAGCTTTTAATAATTTATTTAAGTTAATAAGAACGCAATTTAATTCAGTATTTACTTCTAAAACATCCAGACTCAACTGTAATAAAAGAAATTTTAATGACTGGGCAACTGCAGGAATTAAAAAAAGTAGGCAAAGATTATATAATGAAAAATCAATAAATAACACTGAGAGATTTAAAACATATATAAAAATTATTCAAAAATTTTTTGAAATGTATGTAAAGCAGCAAAAGCTCTTAATAATAAAGATAGAATCAGAAATTCTAATAACAGAATAAAAACCACTTGGAAAATAATTGCTAGTGAAATTGGAAAAGTCGCCTGTCGTAGCTCTGACTTTTAAATTTGTGTTAATAATAAGAAGATTACTTCTGACTTTGAAGTTGCGACAGTCTTTGAGAAGTTTTTTGCTGACATTCCGGTCTCAACTACAAAATGCCTAAATTCTTCGCCTGCAGCTGCTGAAAAGTTACTCAGAGATAATGTCAAGGAATGTAATGTCAATTTTAAATTTAGAGAGATTGATTCCAGGGATATTATTAATACATTTAAATTGTTAAATATCAAAAATACTGCCGATCTCTGGGGTATGTCTACAAGAATTATCAAATCAATAATTGACATTGTAGCTCCTTACCTAGCCATAATATTTAACAATTGTATAAAAAGTGGTGTATTTCCTGACTTAATGAAGCACAGTAAGGTTGTGCCTCTCTTCAAAGCTGGAAATAAGTCTGACCCAGCAAATTATAGACCGATATCGATACTACCGACTTTTAGTAAAATATTTGAAAAAATAACACTTTAATATAAATAATTTATTGCATACTACACAATTCGGTTTTACTAAAGGTCGGTCTACTACAGATGCAGGCATCAAGCTTCTCTGTAGTATATTCGAGGCTTGGGAAGAGGCGCAGGATACATTAGGAGTTTTTTGCGACCTTTCCAAAGCATTTGATTGTGTAGACTATGTTACACTAGTCAGAAAATTGCACCACTATGGCATAAGGGACTCAGGCTCTTAATCTTTTGAGTTCTTATCTTTACAATAGGACTCAAAGGGTAGAGGTTAATAGTAAAAGGTCCACTGGGACTAAAATAGAATTAGGTGCCCCACAGGGATCTATCTTAGGTCCATTTCTTTTTCTCATCTACATAAATGACTTGCCTTATTTAGTTCAAGATAGGCATGAGATAGTACTTTTTGCTGATGACACTTCACTTATATTTAAAGTGAAGCGACAACAATTAAATTACAACGAGGTAAACAGTGCTCTCTCACGTATAGTAAACTGGTTTAGTGTTAATAATTTACTTTTAAATGCAAATAAAACAAAATGTTTAAAGTTTAGCTTGCCAAATGTTAGGCAAGTACAAACCAATTTACTACTCAATGATGAGAGAATGAACATGGTAGACTCCACTGTATTCCTAGGTATTACACTGGATTGTAAATTACAGTGGGGTCCTCATATTGCTAACCTAGCAAATAGACTCAGTTCTGCAGCATATGCAGTCAGAAAAATAAGAGAAATATCAGATGAAGAAACGGCGCGCCTTGTATATTTCAGCTATTTTCATAGTAGAATGTCTTATGGCATACTTTTATGGGGAAATGCTGCCGACATAAATTCAATATTTGTGCTGCAGAAGCGAGCTATTCGTGCTATTTATAAAATGTCCCCTATTGAATCTCTGAGAGAAAAGTTTAAGAAAATAGGTATACTGACTGTCGCATCTCAGTATATTCTGGATAATTTGTTATACGTTAGAAAAAACTTAATTAATTTCAAGAAGAAAAGCAATAATCATTGTATAAACACTAGAAATAAGAATAAGCTAGATGTACCAGTGATAAGACTTAGTAAAGTAAGTAAATCTTTTAAGGGCCAATGTATACGCCTTTACAATAGGATCCCAGAAAATGTTCAAAACCTTTCTATTAATAAATTTAAAAAAGTAGTTAAAGAACGTTTGTGTGCTAAAGCTTATTATAAAGTAAATGATTTTCTTAACGATTGCACACCTTGGGAATAAGATGCACCCATACAAAGCTGTCTCTATGTACTTGTGTACTGACTTTTGTTATATGTATTTAACATAGACTTAAGTTTACAATGTAAAATATTTATTTTAAAAGAACAATTTTCCATCTTTTTGCTAAAAGATGGGCTCGTGCGAGTTTCTTACGCCGGTTCTTCTCGGCGGGTTAGGGTTGAATAGCTTGTTAAGTTTTATTTGGAAATAAAAAATTTTCATTTTCATTTCATTTTCATTCAAAACAAACCAAAACGGCCATTGTATAAAAGAAACATGCAAAAGTGAAGTGTATAAGAAATCGAAGTATAGACACTGTGATAAGTTTACAGAAGAACAGAGAAAATGAATATTTGAACATTTCTGGTCTATTCATTGGAAATAAAGAAAGGATTTTATATGTGCACAAGTCACGCAAATAGCTACGCACTATAAGTTTGAAACTATTATTTGATTTACTACCTAAAATGCCATCCCATTATGCACGTCAAAACTCTTCGAAACATTAAATAGAACCAATTTTTTCGTCATAAAATTACGTCTACAAGCTATACAAAGTCCATTCTGAAGAGAAAGGGTTTGAAGTATTCAGTTTCAATAAGTTTTGTGAGGTTTTTGTTCTTCTTGTTTATTCTGCTTTAAGAAGGATAAGACAGTGTAATACATGCTCTAGTCATGAAACAGGAAATTTATCAGATACTGAATACAACTTACATGTTGAGAAAAAAAAACAGAGTGCGACAAGAAAAAGCACAGGATAAGGAAAAAGCAGAAAAAGGTGAACTGATTCTTATACAGATGGATTTTCAGGCCCTGTTACCACCATTCAGCTAGCTAATGTCTTCTACTTCAAAACCAACTTAGCTTGCCACAACCAAACAATCATGAATATAGAATCCAAACATGTAAAGTGCTATTGGTTTTCTGAGGATCAATGCAACCAATTAGTGGCATCTATCTACTTTGTATCTTGCTTGTTAGATTACTTGCACAATTATTGTGACACTGAAGAAAAAATACCTATCGTTATTTACTCAGACGGCTGTACAGCGCAGAACCGTAACAACATTTTGGACAACGCTATATTGAATTTCAATATGCTAACATGAATTAGTCTTCCTGAAATTTTTAGAGGTTGGCCATACTCAAATGGAAGTTGATTCTGTACATGCCTGCATAGAGCGGAAACTTAAAAACCGGGAAATAACGTTACCGAGCGATTACGTAACCTTAACTAACGAAGCTAGGTTTTCCCCATCACGTTACGAGGCTGAAGATACAATATTTATTTTTCAAACATTACTCGGGATCAGAATGCCTCAGGTATTATTCGCTGAGACCTGGTCGAACTGTAACCGATCCGTGTGTCACTGATATCAAAGAAATTTTTTATATTCCTGAAGGAATTATAACAGTCAAAATAGACTTTTTAAATAATTGGATTGAATTACGTCACCGACCTAAAAAAATAACGTAATTCATGAGTACCTACCAATGTTTTCGGAGAGATGTAAAATTTCTAAAACTAAATGGCAACATTTACAAGGTTTAAAAGTCCCACAGTAATGTCAACCACTCCACATCATGGCGGACCTAGACAAAAAGTTTATTTACGTTGAGTCTTATGCTTGAATATTTGTTAGTTTTTGACAGACGATTTCCCGGCGACCATTTTAAAAATATGGCGGTTTAGAAATGTTGACTTCTATTGACGACCTTGTTATCATGGATTAAGAACTATTTTGCAATGAACTGTTTTGAATAGAATATTTCTACTTTAAATGTATTTCTATGAATCGCCATGCTAAGCCTGCTGGAGGAATTAAAAAATAATCGCTTTGGAACTCAGCAGCCAGTCGTATATTTAGACAAACATATATACACTCCACATATTGCGCTGGAAAATGTTGGCAAAGCGAAACTGAAGAAGGTGTTTTATCTTCAGATTCCAAAGGACCTCGATGGATCATTGTTCATGCAGGTGGCACCATGGGCTTCATACCTAATGCTCAGCTGATTTTTAGATTTCAATCGAAATCAGCGGATTATCACGATGAAATGAATAAAGTTAATTTTAATAAATGGCTTAAAGAAAAATTAATACCAAATCTACTTCCACAGTCCATTGTGGTTAAGGATAATGCATCCTACCATTCTGTGCAGATTGATAAGGCACCTACAATGTCAAGTACAAAGTCAGAAATGCAATCTTGGATATCAAAAAAAGGCATTTCTTATTTGCCGACGATGTTAAGGGCACAGTTGTTTGAAATTATCAAAGAACACAAACAACCACCTGTATATGAAGCAGATGTGATGTTGGAAGAGAATGGTCATAAAATGATAAGACTTCCACATTACCATGGTGACCTAAACCCCATGGAACTCATATGGAGCGTATTAAAAAGAAGGATAGCTGAAAAAAACGTGGGTCAACAAGCTAATAATATTGTACAAATTACGGAAGAAGCTTTTTCTACTATTACTCAGGAGGAATGGAAGAAAGAATGTGAGCATGTAATAAAAATTGAAGAAAAGTACGACGCTGCTGGCCCAGCGATTGACAATGAAATGGATAAATTCATAATTGAAGTAGGAGACAATAGTGACAGTTCAGATGGCAGTGGCTATGAGTATGAGGAAATGTCAGATGAAGAATTTAATGAACACAATTATTGTGTAAGGTCACAATAAAAATATGTTTAGAAGTTTTTGTATTTTTTTTTAGTAAATCATCCTATCCTTCTTATTTTTCAAGTACTAGTAAAAAATGTTAGATGAAAACAAAATGTAAAATTTCTTACTATCTATGCATATAAAAATCATAGCCGGGCCGAATTTGTACATTTAATATTTAATGCAAATTTTCACTGAATTGTACTTATCTATCAATATTCAATATAGACGACAAATCACCTATTTCCGAATTTTTGGCGGTCTGCCTGTCATCCTGTCTGTCCCTTTGTACGCGCATCAGACAAAAACTACGTGGTTCGATTGACTTCAAATTTGGTAGGTATGAGGGTTCCTTTTTACTAGACTTTTGGCATATATAATTTTTGCCAAATATAGTTAGTGACGAAAACTACACGCGAACGAAGTCGCTAGTATAATAATATTATAAATGCGAAAGTGACTTTGTTTGTTACGCCTTCACGCATAAAGTACTAAACAGATCATCATGAAACTTTCATAGGTACACGTTGTCTGGGGTATGGAGAAGGACATAGGGTACCTTTCATCCCGGGAAAAAGAACGGTCCCCGAGGGATAGACGTTAACGCAGGCAGAGCCGCGGGCGAAACTTACAATTATATAAAATGTTCTTTAGGGAATTATTAAAAGTATTTTGTGATAAGATCTCCCCTAATTTAAGATAGCACAGTAAGGGTAATGAGGCAACACTAATTTGCATTAGTGCCAACATGACGGCAAAGGAACTATTTGATGAAACACAAAGTGTGTTCAAATCAGCAATATCATGACTAATTTTGCATACTGCTTTTTGTAATGGAAATCATGATTTCAGAGATAAGGAATAACATAAAGTATCGTCTGTATTGTGTGAAACAAGCAACAGAACATTCGACCATCCTTACCAGTATGTATATTTTAATATTTATATAAAAATGCTGACGATGTGTATGTTCTTTTTACCTGAAATTGTTTATTTTTCATTTCAGACCGTACACATTGAAAAAATTAAAACTTTGACGGAAAAATGTCTAACGCAAAAGCAGAAAATTAAATGCCTTAAGCCTCATTTACACAAGAAGAGTTTCTTGAACGCGTGCAGGCGACAATATCAGGCAAGAATATTCTTGCATAGTGTAAACAACCTTTACGGATCTCAGCCGAGAACGCATGCTTTTTGACCTCGCTCCGCTTTAAAAATACAAAAAAGTGGTAAAAAGTGCACCGATTTTCATAAATTTGGTACCAAACGACGCGTCTCGGTGCCCCCTACACGCGTCTGATCGGGCGCATCTTAAAAAGTTCGGAAAACTTGTGAAAAGTCGGAAAAACCGAAAGTGTTAAAAATTTTAAACAGCGATAATAGTGAACCGATTTTTGTGACAGTTATTAGACATTGTGCAGGATAGTGACCTTTGTGTATGTAGTGATACTGCGAGTCTCTTCCTGAATAATACTAGTCTAGACAAGTTTGATGATATTGGTGATGGCCTTTTATTTATTTATTTATTATAATAATAATAATATGTATGTATGTTATTCTATAAGGTATTAATAATATGGGCCTATGCTGCTCGAAATAAACGTTATTTAAATTAATTAAATTAATCTAACAATTTTTAAGGGCAGCACTAGTCTGAACAAGTTTGCCGATATTGGTGATGGGCTTTTTACTAACACAATTATATATTTTTACTTTGCAGCCTATGTTAATATGAATTCTGGTTTAAGACCAGATACTATAACTTATATAGAAACAAGCGAATTGGATTCACCAAAAGCGCCTTTATTTTCACCATTAACTCCGTATTTAAATACAAAAACCGTTTGCAGTCTAAGTGAATACAATTTTAACGACATGTCTTCGCCGTTACGTCCAATGTCACCAAATACTTTAGAATTATTTCAAACTTTGTCTGGAAATCTGACTCTATCAGAAAATAATAAATACGAAGAAAATAATCCGAAAAATTTTAGTAGTGATACGGGCTCAGACTATGTACCAGATAGTTATGAAAATTCAAGTGACGAAGAAACATTACCTACATCTAGACAACAAAAAGTAGTTGCTTCAGTAAATAGTAGAGATGCCACGAATAGTGAATTGGCCGAATACCGAATACCGAATATTCGGCACGAAATACATACTTGTCGGGAGCGCGTTAGCTGGATTAAGACAAGTCGCAACTCGCAACCTTTTTTCCTCGTTGCGTTGGCGCAGCAGGCGACGACTAGCGTGTATAGTGAGAAGTTATTTTCTGATGCTGGTAATATTTACGATGAAAAGCATTATAATTATAATCATTTGCTACCAAAAAATGCTGAAAAGCTTGTTTTTATCCATCACAACTTACCACTGATCAATTTTAATTACTAAAGTGTTGTAATTTGGAAATAAATACATAATTTTGAGTAATATAACGTGTCTTTTTTACATGATTTGGTATTTGGTATTCGGCCGAATACCGAATAGCAAAAAAAGTGGCCGAATAGGCCGAATACCGAATAGTTGCCGAATATTCGTGACATCTCTAGTAAATAGTGCGCAAGGGGAACGAAATGATCATAATAAAGAATTATCTACATCAGTGATCTTCGATAACAATACCTCAGTCGTAGATAATGTGTGATAAAATACGGCAGTTGAAATATCGGATAAATATAATAGATTATTATTAATAATATTATTAATAATAATCTAGAACTTGGAAGTCGAGAATATACGAGGCCGTCCAAAAAAGGGAAGAAAACGAAAGCTCAAGCTAAAGAACTGAAGTATTTAAATTTACCATACCATTCAAATAAGAAAAATACGAGACTACCATCTAAAACGTTTCAAGATTATACCTGTACATGCCGAAAAAAATTTAGTGAATTAATTTCTAGAGAGAAAAGACAAGAAGAGTTCCTTAAATAAAGGGTGTCCGCCAAAGAATTTTCGACTTTGAATTTGAATAAACGGCGAGCGGGGTATCGGCGGAGGGGGGAGGCGTATTCATTACACTTACGCGTCGTGCGGATTTTAGTAGCCATGGATCGTTGGTCGGCGGAGCATCGTGCGTTTGCTGTAGAGGCATATTTTAAAAATAACGATTCTCCCGTGGCGCCGCGCAGAATATTCGCAAGCCATTTCAATATTCGGCGTATACGGGATTGTCCTAGTACGCAACTTATTGGCAAGTGGGTGCGAAGTTTTCGTGAACAAGGACCTGTAGTGGGACACGGGCCAGGTGTATCGCGAACTGTGAGAACTGACGAAACAATTGAAGCAGTTCGTCGTGATGTTATTGCAAATCCACGTCTTTCACTAAGAAAACGTTCTGCAGCACTGAATTTGAAAAAAAACGACTGTGCACAAAATTATTAAGAAAGATTTGGAATTTCATCCTTACAAAATTCAAATCACTCAAAAAATTAAACAAAGTGACTATGGATTGCGGTTGACATACGCTAGAACCATGCTCGGCAGATTTCCTCGTCCTCGGGGTTATGAAAACATAATCTTTTCGGATGAAGCACATTTTTTACGGGACGGGTCAAATAAACAAAATTGTCGATATTGGGCCACCGAGAATCCAGAAGAATTGCATGAAAAGCCGCTGCACTCAGAAAAAGTGACCGTTTGGTGCGGAATAAGTGCGAAAGGAATTATCGGGCCTTATTTTTTTGAAGACGATAGACACCAAACAATAACCGTCAATTCCCAAACCTATTCGTCTATGTTGGAAAACTTTTCGGAAGCTGAGTTGGAGAACAATGAATGGGTAAACGGATCGACATGGTTTCAACAGGATGGTGCTACACCACACACTTCGCGAGCATCAATGAACATTGTAAGGCGCATTTTCCCCGAAAAAGTCATAAGTCGTTATGGTGATATCCCATGGCCCCCCAGATCGCCAGACTTAACACCTGCGGACTTTTTTTTATGGGGATTTCTTAAATCTAAAGTCTACGTTAACAAACCGCGAAATTTATTGCAATTGAAAAGAAATATTCGCAACGAAATCAGAGGAATTTCGCAAGAAACTTGCAAAAAAGTTTTCACAAATATGGTGTTTCGTTTAAATGAGTGTGTTCGTCTCCGTGGTAAACATTTAACTTCAATTATTTTCAAAACATAAATCCGCATTTGTATGTTTTATTTTAAAATAAAAACGATTATATAAAAACCTGTGAATCTTTTATTATTTAATTTTAAATTCGAAAATTGTTTCGCGGACACCCTTTATATTTCATTGGGATCATATGAAGCTCAATTATTGTTTATAACTAGTAGTGTAAAGGAATATAACAAAAATAACCTAACCTAACCTAACCTAACCTAACCAAGAGCATGTCAGGACATGTCTAAGGAGGGTTCCGTAACTATAAACGCGTAATATGCTTTTTTTTTTAATTACTCCAAAAGTTACTGTCCGATTTGGTTCACAATAGTTTTCCTAAAGAGTTTTTAGCATGATCTATCAGCATGAAAATTTGCAAGTTTCTATCTCCTATAGTTTAAAAATGCTAGGGGGGGGACCAACTTACAAACTACTTTGGAGGCCGATTACTCGAAAATGGTCAACTTTATAAAAAAGTGACGTATGAAACCTTGCCTTTATTTTAAAAGACCTATTCTATGATACCCCACACGATGGGGTAGAGTGAAAAAATATTTTTCATCCCCACTTCACATGTGTGGAGAGCCACCCCTAAAATATAATTATTTTTTTTTATGATCCCGAAACCGTGATCTATACACAATCTATAACTGCACCAAATTTCATCAATTTATATTCATAATTACAGGAGCTAGAGGCGCGGACAGACAGACAGACAGACAGACAGACAGACAGACAGACGGACAGAGCGAAACTATAAGGGTTCCTTAAGTATTACGGAACCCTAAAAAGATCATACACAGTCAGTGGAAGTAAATCAGGACAAAAGAAACCCAAAAACTACTCAAGGATATACACCATATGTGGTACCGAGGATTGTAAAGCCTTATATTTAAATAATTTTCAAATAACCCCCAAAAAAGTCGATGTAAGTCTTAAAAAATATAGGAATGGTGACACAATCAAAGACAAATGAGGGTTAGCACAAGGTGGCTGGAATAAAACACCTCAAGAAGATATTGAATTCATCAAAGATATAATAGGATCCTTACCTAAATACGAATCACACTATAGGCGTGAACAAAATGCTACTGTCATGTATCTAAAATCAGATATGACGATAAATAAAATTTACGACCTATATATTTTGGACAAACTTAAAACTATTTATGGTGAATCAAAGACTCCTGTCTCATTTGCTACATTAAAACAAATTTTCTATAAAAAATTCAATTTACGCTGTAAACCATGAAAAAAGGATACGTGTACCAGATATGACACTTTTACAAATAAATTGAAAAATACTGATTCAGATGTAGAAAAAGAAAAAATTAAGTTTGAAAAGGAAAGTCACCTAAAAAAAGCTGAAGAATTGAGAAAACACATGAAAGAAGACTTGTTAAAGGCAAAGACTGACAAAAAATTCAAAAAACACTCCCTCTTCCCCGAATTCCAACCAGCATTGTCTTTTACAAAAGGCAATTGTGGTTATATAACTGTGGAATTCACGCTGGTTCTAATGACACTGGCTATTGTTATGTGTGGATTGAAGGAGAAGCTGGGAGAGGTGCCCAGGAAGATGGATCATGTTTGATTAATTTTATAAGGAATAAACTTGATTCAAATGTAACGGACTAAGTATTATGGAGTGATTGCTGTGGCGGACAAAACCGTAATATAAAAATAGTACCGATGCTCAAAGCAATATTAAACTCCCACCATACTTTGAGAACAATCACTTTCAAGTACCTAGAGTCAGAGCATACATTTTTACCAAATGATACTGATTTCTCCAAAATTGAAATTCAATAAAAATTTTATGAAAGAATATACACGGCCGGGGAATATATGCACGTCATTAAAAGTGCCAAAAAAAAAGAATCCACTTCGAGTTACAAGAATGCTGAAAGAATACTTCTTGTCTTCTAAAAATATAGAAAAGAATATTGTCAATAGAAAGACTTTTATAAATAAGGAGAAAACCAATTGGCTACAAACAAAAGTAATTTTTATAAAAAAGGAACAAAAATATATTGTATATATGAAAAAGGATATAAATGATGACACATATCAAGACCTGAATATAGAAAAGAAAATAAAAGGGAAATCTCTTGATTTAATAGACAAAGACATGACTCTGGCCTAACGGCAAAAAAATAGCACAGCCTAAACTAGATGACTTGAAATCTATGTTTCATCTAATTCCAAAAGACTGCTTAAGTTTCTACAAGGCTTTACAGGGAGATGAAAATATCGTTGATGATTTAGACGGGTTTGGAGGACTGTCTGATTTTCCTATTGAAAACGAATTTGAAAACGATAATCAGGACTAAAACGAAATTTAAAAGAAATAATGTTATTATTATCTAAGTATATTTAGGCGGCAATAATTTGATCTCATGTTTTGTATTTTAATAAAGTTTATTTGAAAACATGTTTTTTCATTTCTGTGTGCTTTATTTCACAATAAAAAGGCTTTTATCGAAAAAAAATTTAGTTGGAACCTTTCTGAGAAATATAATATTTAACTAGTACTATTGAAAGTGACATTTATCAGAAAGGATCTAACCCCACATTTTCTTTAATATCTTTTAAAGTATTTAAATCAACCTAATTCCGCATTTCAAATATTAAAATACAAGAAAATGCCCTTCGTCTGCCATTAAATCAGCAGGTTTGCTGTTCCGCATTCAAGAAGAAATACGATGTAAACTTCAAAGTCAAATATCTCAAAACTAGTTTGATGTGGAATGGATCCTTTCTGCTTAACTACGTCCAATTGGTTTTCGTCAGTTCGTGTTGCAAAATAACTTTTTGAAAACGGCACCACCATGGTCGGAACTGTTCGAAAAGCCAAACGGGAAGTACCACGTGAATTTCGTGTGGCAAGGGGCAATCCAACTAATCCATTAAGATTTGGATTTCACCCCCCTTGTACAATGGTATCGTATGTACCCAACAAAGTTGTTATATTTACAGCAATTGATGCCAACACTGGAGATAATCGGAAGCCAGAAATTATAACTTATTATAATAGGTAAAAATGGAGTTGACTTAGTTGATAAAATGAGTTCTTTGTACAACGTTTCAAGAAACTCTAGAAGATGGCCTCTAACTGTATTCTTTGACCTACTTAATTTGAGTGCACTAAACGCATTATGCATTTACACGGCGAATAAAAATTATACAAGTGTTTGTCGTCGAGACTTCCTCATCAACTTGTCTTTGGCTTGGATGAGGCCATTGGCTCAGAAGAGAATTGACAAAAAATTGTTGTCAAAGCCCTGACAATAAAGATAAAAGAAACGGACGCAGAAAGACCACCACCTACCACGAAGGCAACGTCAAGTAATTTAGTATGCCAGTGTCATGATTGTGGTAGAGCGCGCAATAAAAATACCAGAAAGTCGTGCACAGCGTGTAAAAAGTACATTTGTGAGGATCATTCCAAGATCATATGTCTTTCCTGTGTAGAAACTATTACCAATAATTATTTTTTAATAAATAGGGTTGATATGCTCTCAATTTTTGTGATTTTCTTTCCAAATTAGAGAACTTTTGTATTTTTGTTTATTAATTATAACATAGAGGTTGTGATTAAGTTGTATTAATGTTTTGTAGTTAAGAAAACTGTACTGATTATATTTTCGTAAGTAAAATAAAGAAATTTATTTTATTATCATTTGAAAATGGACTACACATGTAGTCCGCGCGACTGCTGAGTGCTGTTAGATGCGCGACCCCTGCAGGGTTAAGTCATTGCGCTCTTATAATGTGTTTACTCTTCGAATGTAATAATTGATTGAGCAGAAGTAGAAAAATAATTTCAAATTTTAAACTACGAAAAGTTTGAAAAGCTTTTTTCAACTTTGAGTGGTGTTGAGAGGTGAATATTTGTATACATTTGTAGCGACCCTAACGTCGTAATAGTTAGTTATTTTAATAATTAATAGCATTAATTGCCCGCGGCTTCGCCTGCGTGAAATTAGGGTTTTAAACTTTCATCCACTATTTTAGCCCCTTGGGGGTTGAATTTTGAAAAATCCTTCTTTAGCCTACCTACGTCATATGAGAAATACGTGTAAAAAATTTCAAATTTCTATCCTTTAGGGGGTTGGCCAAGTCAAATAGCTTTGCCTTTATATATGTTACGGCTAAAGGTAGGTGTGAACATAAACTTAAGATTAGCCGGCTAAACTTAGGTTTATCTTCGAGAAGCAGCTAAAGTTCGATAACATGTTAGTTTGCGTCGTGATCTTTAGCCGGTTAAAGCTGCGCGTCCACTGGATCGGAATCGGAGCGTACGCAGCGTACGGATTTGTTGCTTTGTATTGATTTCTATGGTACTGCGTCCACTGGATCGGCATTTCTGTGCCTATGACCGGTATTTGTGCCGATGACGTCATCCGCAATTGTAGAATATAGTGAAGTTCAAAAAACTTTTTTCGAGTCATATGAATGTACCCAAATCTATTTTCATCTTCTAATAAATCAGAATATAATGTATGAAATTCTCCGAAAATTAATATTTTCGAGTTTATGTTATGAACCCATATATTTCGTTTTCTCTTGTTTCTCTTTTCCTCTTCTGATAAAGTAGAGCTAATTACAACAATATCCTCGTCACTATCCTCCATAATGTAAATGCACGTTCAGACTATGACGGACTAACAATAACTAAATTGCCGATGATGAATCCGAATGCAGTGGACGCACCCCATCGGCATTTCGTAAATGACGACGCTTCGTACCTACCTTGCGTACGCTCCGATTCCGATCCAGTGGACGCGCAGCTTAATGTGCACATTAACCGAAACGAAACGACTAAAAATGTATTCGATGGTCGCGCCGGGCCGGCGGAGAGCTTGAGGAGGCGGTGGGGAGACAACGCGCGCACACGTGGCAATGTTTTGGTTTAGTATTGCGTCATCTTTCTTTGCGGTTGATCGCACGTATTTGCAATGTCGGCGTTGCACAATCTCGAAACGCTTACGACTTAAAACGAAGTTTGACAGTAAGTTTCGTAAGTTACTTACATCAAAACGAACTGATAATAGTTTTTATTTGAGTGACGAACAGTACGATAATGTAATTCAAGAAGTCAGGTCAGCAAAACTCGCCGCTAAGCGTTCAACATTGCAGTATCGACGATTAAAAAGATTTGATATTTGCATTATTGGCGGCATAGAAAATATAATAGCACCAGTGGCAGGACAAGGCAATAGTATCTTGTATTATGTGAAAAATTCAGACCTGTTTGATGTGTTGCATACCATTCACATTGATACGGGTCATGGTGGGCGGAATCGCATGATAAATGAAACAAAAAAAAGTACAAAAATGTGACACAAGAATGAATATTGTATTTAAGTTTATGTGAATCCTGTCAAATGAAATTAAAAACTAACAAGAAAGGAATAGTCGTCAAACCAATAATATCATCCGAAATGAACAGCAGGTGACAAGTTGATTTAATTGACATGCATAGCAGTCCAGATGGTGAATTTAAATTTATTTTAGTTTACTAGGATCAGTTAACTAAAGGGGTTCGAACATTTTTGTTTGGAGCCTGGCATATCTAGCCGCCGCCATCTTGATTTTTTTTTTCAAAATTTCCGAGCACGATAAAAGTGGTATATTTGGATAGGGGACACTTTATACAAAACAAAAATTTTTATATAACATGGTATCCTAAAGTGTCACGTTTCCGAGATATTTGAAAGTAAAGATCGCCATTTGTGTCCAAAGGCGATCATTGAAAATCGAGTTATTACGAGTGTGTGAGCACTCCATTGTCTTCAAATATTAGCAGTATATTTAGCTATTAATATGTTTGCAACTACATATAAAAATATTTATTGTTATAAACAAAATAAGTAAATACGCATGTGTTTACGCATTTTATTTAAATATCCATAGTATGTAGTTTGCAGATGTTTGCCGATACCTCCTTTTGTACATAGGTAGGTACTAAATAAATCGCAATATATTTAATTATATATCAATCATGTACATGAGGTGATAGACGAGGAGATTAAATTCTGTCCCACTCCCGCAGTCTTGGTAAATCCCACATGAAAAAAACTGTTTGTTCGAAATGGCGCATTGTCTTTCTTGTTTTGTCGGCATAAACAATGACAAGTTTAACGAGTGGGAGTGATATAGGGACGATGATTCCCGGTGAAGGTGCAGAGGGGGGACGGATCAAACACCGCCGCTGCCGCATGCCGCCGGTAAGTGGCAACGGTAAGCTCAGTCATAGATAATACAGTATATAATATAGAGAAGCTTAGTTTGCCACTTTGAACCCCAATGTGCGCAGGCGTCTCAGTTTTTAGCTTTCTGTACTTTAACTTGTTTAAAAATAATTATCATTGTTTTGTTTGTTATTTTGTTTTTGGGTTCGTCGCTTAATTTTCAAAACTGTTGACTTGGTTATTTGACCAATCATGTCAGATCATATTGGTGCAAGACAGTGCTTTTTTGTAAAGTGAGTACTGTCCGTGGGCCACGGCGAAAATCTAAGCGACCCATACAGTCTTATCTGCTTAATGAAAACTACATGGCGAGTCATCCAAACATAGTTGTGTATGCTCGACATCTATTTGAGGATCAATATCAGGTCAGTACAATAAACTTAAAATATTTCACTGCATCTTACTTGTGCTATCCTATACCTATCAATAATATTTAAGAAAAGCAATAATTCATATTTTGATTTTTTTTTAATTAGTGTTTTACGAAATATAGGTATGTACTTAATTATTAAAGCATTGTGCATAAAGTAGAAATGGGTCGACTAGTCGCCGTAACAATTATTGTCTTATGTGTATTTCATTAAAATATGATTCCCCACTTTAAATGTTTTTATTTTTATTTATTTCAGATAACTGCTCAAGACAGAATATGCAAACCGTGTTTGCAACGCGCTGATTATTTCGCGATGAGGCAAAGACGAGAACAAGAGGAAGAAGAAGAAGCTTTAGAATCGCAACGAGCAGCTATAAATGAAGTTATTGAGCCTTCGTCCAGTCAATCCTCAGAATTGCAAAGTGACCCATTAAGACTTACTCCCAGAGATGTCCAAAATATTTCCCCGGAACAAAATATACCTCACGAACAAGATATTAATTCACAACCAATTATTCCTGTACCAGGCTTCTCTCGTCTACCTTATAGTTCAACAAACTGTATTATGGCAGGCTGTGGTCATAGGGAGAATCTTCATAGAATTAACTTGTTGATCAGAACAAACATTTTGTTCAAACAAAATATATATGTTCCGCGTGGTAGTAGGATTTGTGAAGAGCATTTGGAAGATGGAACTTTGTGGCATGATTTGGAGGCCTACGGTCGTCCCACAATAGATACTTTTAACAGTGCCCAAGTAGCAGACATGTTAAAAATATCACATATTAACATAAAATATTTGGATTTTAATAGAATAGAGACTATAGACGACGGTATATTCAACTATTATATTGGATACAATAAAGCGAACTTTGTATGTATTTTAGAAGAAACTCCTTCCCTATCACAAACTTTTAAAATGCCTAAAAGGGCCCTAGCAATGGTTTTGTGCAAACTATACACCGGTGACTCGAACGAAAGATTGTCAAGCATCTTTCATGTATCTCCGCAACAGTTGGGAAGAATTATGAAAAGAGCACGAAAATGTCTTATTCGTGATTTTGTTTCAAAACACTTGGGCTTTGACCATATTTATGGACCGGAATGCGCATACACATATAGAGATGAACTCCGAGAGAGAATCTTAAGAATTCCATATATATTGTTTACGGAACCCGACTGTAACCAATTAATAAGTATTTGCGATGGCACCTACTTTTATGTGCAAAAAAGCTAACTATAGATTCCAAAGGCAATCCTACAGTTCCCACAAGTACAGAAATCTAATAAAGGTCTTCCTTATATTAAGTCCTGATGGATAAGTACATAAATGAAGCGTTTGGGCCTTACGTGGCTACCAAATCCGATACTACTATAATGTAAGAATTAATTTCTGAAGATGAAGAAAATCCATTTCATTGATTTTTTGAAAATAAAGACATTTTTATTCTAGATCGAGGATTTCGTGACGTGGTAGAAAAGATGAGTGAGGTTGGTTATGAATCATATCTTCCACAGACGAAAGATGATGACCAACGTCAGCTCACTACTCAACAAGCTAACGAGTCCCGCAAAGTGACGTTGTGCCGTTGGGTGGTGGAAACAATAAATGGCCGTTTAAAGAACCAATTCAGGCAACTGCGATCCACATGTGTAAATATATCCGCACCACATTTAATTGAAGAGATACGAATTGCATGTGCATTAATCAATGTATTTGGCCAAAGGTTGCAAGACCACCGCCTCGCGGATATTATAAATGAAATATATCTGAAACATGACGCACCAAACCCTTTGTCCGCGTTAGTGATAGAAAACAATTTTAATTACCGCAGAGCAGCTTTCCAAGCTATAAATGCTAGCGAAGGCTTCGAAGATTTCCCTATCCTTACATATGACGAATTGCTTATAATGTCTCTCGGACCCTACCAAGTGGAACAACATGGAATTATTACGGAGAGCATATTAAAGAAAACGGAACTTTTTTCATAGAAGTGTACGAAGACTTTGAAGTGGATTATGATTTAAGCCAATTCGATATAGTGGCGGTGAGTACTTGGCTTGCAAGGGCTAAAATACATTCGCGACACCAATCAGCTCGTCTGTATTTTGTATATATCTTGATCGATAGCCTAGAAGGCACAAACAAAATAATAGGCCACTATTGCAATTGTCTTGTAGGAATGCGAACCCTTGGGTGCTGCGCCCATGTCATGTTGGTACATGGCCTGGGCCCGGCACCAAGAAATCCCGATTCGACCCCCTGCTGCATTTTTGGATATGATTTTTTTCACACGAGATGAAGACTATGAAGAATAATTATGATAAATATTATATAATATTTTCCATTAAAATAGTAAACTCTGTATGTAAATACAGAGTTTACTATTTTAATCTTTTCAAAAAACTGTCTGTATCTGATGTTATTATATAATCGAAATTATGTGTTTCGAGCCTGTTTCACCACTTGCTGATAAAGTGTCTGATTGTTATCTGACAAATAAAAATTACAAATATGTACGCAATTTTAAAAGTTATATGTCAATTAATTTGCTTCTAAGCAATCAGACACTTGTCAGCAAGCGTTGAAACAGGCCTTAATCCCTACTAATATTATAAACGCGAAAGTAACTCTGTCTGTCTGTGTGTTACGCCTAAACTGCCGAAACTGAGAAAAATAAATCAGCTGTTCTATACAAAAGCTCAAACCTCCACGACCGAATGTATGAATCAGGTTTATTTGAGACTCTATCTGTCCCGGCGTACTTCGTACCGCTACTACCGCAGCGCCACCTACCGGGTCCAAATAAAACATGTTATTCTAATGTATAAGCTATATTATTTCTCTTTAAAAAAAAAAAGAAAATATTTTGGGACACTTGTATACCTGGGAACTAAAATTTAAGACAATGGATAGCTCATACACGCGTAATTACTCGATTTCAATGATCGCCTTGGACTCATATGGCGATCTTTACTTCTAAATATCTCGGAAACGTGACACTTTAGGATAGGTACCATGTTATATAACATTTTTTGTTTGTATAAGTGTCCTCTATCCAAATATACCACTTTTATCGTGCTCGAAAATTTTGAAAAAAAAACCAAGATGGCGGCGGCTAGATATGCCACAAAGGTTCGTACCCCTTTGTTCAAATTCGCCCTCTACGTACAAAAACGGCAGTGGAGATGTCAAACGTGCTTCTTGACATATTTTGCATATTTGGCGCACCATCAATCTACAATCTGATAATGGGCGCGAGTTTGCGAACAGCGTTATAGCAGAATTATGCAGTAAGTGGTCAGGCTTGAAGATGGTATACGGCAAACCTCGACATAGCCAATCGCAAGGCAGTGTTGAACGTGCCAACCAAGATATTCAAAACATCTTGATGACGTGGATGAGTGATGAAAAATCCTCAAAATGGTCGGAGGGTCTTAAATTTGTAAAATTAAAGAAAAATTCCGCCTATCACGACGATATCAAGAGAACACCCTACAAAGCGACGTTTGGAAGTGAAATAGGGTCAAATGTTCAACAATGAACCAGTAGTACACAGTTAACCACCGCTATATTTTTAAATTTAAACGTTATTCGAACGCGCTCTGGTCACACTGAACGCCGACCGACACCCCTCTCCCCCGCATCAGTCGGCGACGAGCTCACGCGCAAGACGGCTGTGTGACGATAAATAATAATTCGTCATAAACTAGTGGCAAAAGTTGAAAAAAAAAAAGTAAGTATTATTTAGTTTTACATATTTCTGTTACATATTGCAAAATTATTAATAAGTTAGCTATATAGCTATGTTCATTGGCTTGCTTTTTATAATAAAAGTGATCTCGTAGTGATATTTTTTCATAACGTTTTCATAACCTATAAAGTTATAGGTTATGAAAACGTTATGAAAAATGTAGACTGTATGTATACTGTAGAACACCCTACCGTCAATATTTAATATTGACGGTAGGGTGTTCTACAGTCAACCATGTTCATAATATGAACACATTATGTTCAACAATGAACCACGGTTCATTGTGTACCAGCTATTGGCTCATTGTGTACATACATGATTGGAGTAGCTGACATCAAATTTTATTTGTTTTAGATGGGTCGAGTTAAAGTAAATTCACGAAAAAAAGGGAGGACATAGTGAAGAATCGATGAGGAAAGCCATAGACTTAGTTAAGGCAGGTATGAGCATTAGCCCCCCGATGGTTGCACGCCTTGACGTGGCGGTGGGGCTTAGTAACCGTGGTTTGGACACCCACGGTGAAGCGAAGAGGCAACCAGGGCCGGCTTGTTTGCCGCCGGCTGGCCCGAGGAGGGCGCTCCCAGCGGGCTGGAGGAGTCCGCTGCGGACGCGCTAGGAGGTGGGACCGCAGAAGAAGAGTGCCGGTATTACGGTGCGCCGTACTCCCTATCTTCTGCGGCCGTGGAGGGATCGCAGGGGGAGAGGCGTGGTGGTGTTGTGCCACTCTCCCTACCCCCCTGCGAGCTGGCGGGGCCGTTCCGTACGGTTAACGGCATTGGTGGGGCCGCAGAGGAAGAGGCAAGTTGGTATTACGGTGCGCCGCTTGCCCTATCCTCTGCGGCCGAGGTGTGGTCGGTGGCAGAACCATATACCAGATCTGCCACCGGGTACCGGTTGTGGAGGCTGGTATCCACCCTACCATCTGGTGCGCCTGGGGCCTTCGGGCCTAGGATGGAGCCGCTTATTGGCTGCCGCCGGCGTGTGGCCCCGTCACAGGGCGGCGAGGAGGAAGGTGGGGGGTGGTTTTTAGTGGGTATACCGTGGGTCTCATTAGCCTATACGGGAGTCCCACATCACCACTCGGGTGCCCCCTGCGCCTGGGTGGTATGCGTAATGCATTTTCCCCTCCGAAAAAAAAAAAAAAAAAAAAAAAAAAAAAGGTATGAGCATTAGAAATGCAAGTAAAGAATGCCACCTCAGTTACCCAACAGTACGAAGGTATGTTAAGCTATTTCACTGAAGAAGAAGAAAAGAGACAGATATAAAAAAGGTAAAGAAAAATGTATTTACAGAAAAAAAATCCCTCGAAAAGATTAAAAAGAAAGAAAGAAAAGAGACCCAAAAGTAGGAGAATTTGTCATAATATTGTTTTCATTAAAAAAAGGCACTGTTTACTATGGTGCTAAAATATTAGAAATTATAGACGACAATGATGAGTTATGTTTACGCGAATATTGTTCATTGTTTTAAACACTCACGGATTTTGTTTAAAACAATGACAATGATGAGGATACAGATTTTTTCGTAAGTTTCTTAATACTTAAAAATAGGCTACGACAAACTTTCTGGGAACCCATTATACCTCATATGTCAGGAATCCAAATAAAAGACATTAAATACATTTTGCCAAAACCTAAAGTAATTGGAAGCAGCCGTAGACAAGCTACATTTTCTTTTGACGTAGATATGTCACAATTAACTTGCAATTAACATTGCGTTAAATTTTTCTTGTTTTATTACTTTTATGTTGATTATTTAAATCATGACAAGACTGATTAATGTGCCAACACTAAAAAACTTTATGTAAGACCAATCGATCTCTTATAATAATAATTTAGAATTAAGATATTATGTTTTGTAACCATTAAAAATAAGGTTTCGTTATATTTTTATTCAGAAATCTAAAATTTATTGAAACTTTACTCTTTTTGTTTTCATTACAAAATTTAAAATGTTATTATACTCTATTTTGATAATAAACACTTTCCTAAGAAAATAAAGACTGATTGTTTAACGTTTTTTGTGTCCTAGGGGATGGACACAATGAACCAAATCTTTTTTTTTTTTAAAGGCTATTTTTCTCCGTTAATAGTAATTAAATAATAATTTACCATATTCCAATAGGTACTTATCCAAATAGTTACTATTCTCACATATAAACACATAAGCATTTTATTGAAAAAAAAAATGAAGTTATGATGGTTGGAAATTTTGGTGGTTCATTGTTGGACAGGTCACCCTAAAAGTGGGTTTAAAGTCATCGTCTTTACCTCATGAAGTAACAAACCAACTAACAAAAAACAAAGACCTACAAGAAGTGATAGATAACTTTAAGGAAAATGACTTGAACAATGAACAACAGACATCCGAACTTCATACCTCAGAAAATACCTGCAACCTTTGGGTATTTTCTGAGGTATGAAGTTCATGGCAGCAGATATTGAACATAATCGTTCAGAAGCGAAATTAAATTTAGAGTACCAAGCCATTAAAATGAAACAAAATTCTTCTGCAAAGTTTTCAGAATGTCATATAGGCGATACAGTAAGAGTAAAGATACCGGAAGTAGATCGAGGCCGAGGCGATTTTAGGAACATTTTACTGACAGAAAAAAACTTCGGTTGTGTTTTTCACAGTAACACAATATTTCGGTTGTGTTACATAAAGCTTAGTGCAGACACAAAAAGTAATTTTGGTCTGCTTATTTAATTCCGGTAATCAAATTTTAACCGTTTCTAGGTGTGGAACAAATGACAAGAAGCGACTAATGACTACTTAAGTCAGTCAGGGGATGGGCAACAAAACTAAACTAATGAATTCCAGCAATTCGTCTGAGACAATATACCTACAACATTCTGCATTTAAAAGATGTCTATGTCCAGTGTTATAATGAATTTAAATATGTCCCTAGTTATAGTTAAATACAGGAAGAATGTCAAACTTAATAAAACATGTTATTGTTATAGATGCCTCTAACCGCTGCAGAAAAGCAACGTAAGTATAGGGAGAGACTGAAGATGACGGACCCAGAAAAATATGAAGCTATGAAAAAAAATAATGCTGAAAGGACCAAGAGTAAAAAGAAGAAGATCTCGGACTGTTCCGAAGAAGAAAAAAAGGCAAAGCGTGAGAGATGGGTAGCCGAAAAAGGAAAAAATCGAGTAAAAGAAAATGTGAAAGAAAATGTAAAAGATGACGAAAAACAAGAAAATAAACGGAAGGAAAAATGGTCATACCAAAAAGTGTATCGTAAAAATATCAAATTGCAAAACACCATAGATTTGCAGAAAAAACATATAAAAAAATTACAAAAACAGCTTAACAGAGCGTTTAACTAATAGTATTACTACGCTGGTCGAAGAATAACTCAAACAAAAACATGAACTTCAGAAACAAACAAACGAATCAAATTGAACATGAACTAACGCCATGTAAGAAAACAGACATATGTGCAAGACAATTTTTCAAATGTACCTGATGCAGAGAAACAAAAAATTAAGAAACATGTTTTCGAACATAATGTTTTAGTACATTCACTTAAGGGTGAAAACCATTTAAAATGACCATTTTGACATCCTAACTTGTCCATACGTAATATTTAAAAAACTATTATCTTGTCTCAAGCAATGAGAGCTTACTATGGTAAAATGATACATTATCTAAAATAATATTGTGGTTTTATGTACCTTATTAAAAGTATTCAGGAAATGCAATTCTATTTTCAGACTGAAACCGGATTTTGTCCATACAAAATAATTTGTCCTCTTCATGACTAGCGTAACAAAAAACATTTTAAAAAGAATAGTAAATATTATATGGAAACGTGTGATTATTTTTTGTATTAAGATAATATGATTACTTATAGTTATTGGGTAAAGCTATCTTAATTTACTTAATTTGTATATAAATACTTGTTTCCAAACAAATGTCCATTATTTTGTTCATTTTTGTTATTCCTTTTTCTCACAAGCTAATTTGGTAATATTTTATATTTATCAAATGGCAACACTCACTCTTTAACGAGCCAATCCGATGCCAGAAGCGATACCTTGTCGGCCATTTTGTTATCGTATGTCAAAGTGAATAAATGCGTGCTTTTGTGACGGCGAAGGAAATTACAACTTCAATTCATCATTTTTGTTGTCTACTACACTCTACAGGTAAGAGAATACTTATATTTTTAATTCATTCATAAACACGGATTATTTTCATCATTATTGAAAAGTAAGGTGCTTTAACAATAGTGATAATCTTGTTTGATTTAAAATATTTGAGGTTATGTTCCAAGTGTAGATTTTGATCATTTTTGTTACAATTTCGTCACGTTTTTTGTCACGTCACAAAAATGATATAACAAAAATGAACTAAAGACGCATTCACAGGTCTGGTTTAAATTTCATCTGTCAAGCGCCCAAAATGGGCGTCTTACCCTAAAACTATTCAAAAGTTCTTCTTCTACTTTGCAGACCACCGATTTAGTATTTTGTTTTTTTGTTTCAAATATACAGGGTTATTTTTTCACGAGTACAATAAATCAACATACGTAATAGTTGTCAAAAATAAAAAATACTAGCGATTTTTGTTACTACCCCTTTGAAACAAAAAAACAAAATTATCAATCCCCGAACTTATCCGCTAAACTAATACAAAATGTGGATACGTTACGCATCTATCGATGCTTTGTTGCCAACTCGTGCGCCGCCCGGCCGATCGCTTACCCCACCTCGCCGCCCCCTACCTCATACCGCACCCGTTGACGCCTTGTAGTTAGTACGCACATGCGGTATTAGATTGGTTATAGGATAAAATAATAATTGAAATGAAAAAAAAAATATTTTTTTTTATTTGAGAAATGTACTCTATTACCGATACCAATGACGTGGTCAAATTTATTGTACCGATGAAAAAGTATTCCTGTATAACTCCATGTGTATTTGCGATAATTATATAATACTTTCATGGAAATTTCTTTAGATAATTTATTCAGTTTAATGAGAGTAATTGGAAATTGAAAAATTTTCGAAAATAGTTTGACAGTTCGTGACAGATGAAAGTTAAATTAACCTAACCTTTTTTTTTACCCAACTGCGTAAGAAGGGTTATGTTTGCGTATGTTTGTATGTATGTAAGTATGTATGTATGTCCATTTCTTTAACACGCCCTACATCCCAAACGGCTGGACGAATTTTGACATTTGAGGCTCGACCGGGGAAATACCACGCGCTCACATAGACGTGGGACAGCCATGCTTCGGCACGAATGGGCCGGCTTGACCGGAGAAATACCACGCGCTCACAGAAAACCGGCGTGAAACAGCACTTGCGCTGTGTTTTGCCGAGTGAGTGAGTTTACCGGAGCTCATGAAAAGGCCATTTCAAAAATATAAAAATCATATCATGTTTTTAACACAATTGTCAAAAAAAGTGTAAAATAAAAAAAAATAATTAAGTAATAAACTTGTACTAAATAAAAATTTGTGGTGTATAATAGTCTTTGTTTTCTTTTTAGAATGCCGATGACAGCAGCTGAACGTCAGCGACTGTATAGACAGCGATTAAAGAAACAAAATCCATAAAAATTTGAAAAAATTAGAGTAAAAAATTTAAATAGAATCAAGAAGAACTATGTGAAAGTTTCTAAATTAACAGAAAATCAAAAATTGATTAGAAGGAAGAATTGGAGAAAGCTTAAGAAAAATCAAAACAAGAAACAAGACCCTCATGAGAAAACCAAAAAAAGTTCAAAAGATTATCAACGTTACTACAAACGGCTGAAAAAAGAAAATATAAAACAAGAAAAAGTAATTAATCAGCAATAAAAAAATTCTGTAAATTTAATAAAAATTAGATAGAAATAATTAACCATTATTGTGTGAATTGTAAACAGACCCTAAGTTTTAATTTTTGTTACTTTTTTGTTACGAATTTCATTTTTGTTACGGTTTCATTTTTGTTTCATTTTTGTCACATTGGTCATTTTAAATGATTTTCACCCTTAAACAAAAATACAACAATTGCTCGAATAACGAAAAAGACGTTCTTAAAAGTATTGTTGAAAATGACGTTTTCAACATACTTACATAATTTGAAGACGAATACCTCAAAATTCTATGTTTATCATGAAGGAATTGCTAAAAAGGGGGCTAATGAAGTTTGCTCTCATTTGTTAGACTATATAAATGAGAATATTTCTGCTGATATTAAGATTTTATATTTGTTTTGTGATGGATGTGCAGGACAAAATAAAAATCATACTTTGATACGACTTTGTTCAGCGCTTGTGTCCCTAGGAAAATTTGAAAAAATTGTACAATATTTTCCTCAGCGTGGCCATAGTTTTTTGCCATGTGACAGAAATTTTGGTGCCATTAAAAGAGAAATTCTTAAACACGATAGAATCTACACTGTCCCTCAATATTGTCATCAAATTGAAATTGCATCAAAATCTCATAAATTTGAAACAAAAGTGGTTCAGACTAATGATATTAAATCATTCAAAAATTGGCGGCCAACATATTATAAGAGAAGCTGTTTAAGTGATGATTCCTATGGAAGAAACATAAAAAAAGAACAAAAAGTTACTTTTCACACTCAATTTATGGAGTTCCGTCACAATATTGCATTATCTGGGAAAGTTGAATGTTTCCAATACATAGATGGTTTGTGTGGCATAAAATTTACAATTTTACGTGATAGAATCAACCTTTGTTTGCCTTTGGATAAAGCCTACACTGATGTAGTAAAAATAAATGACAAGAAAATTACTGACATTAAAAAGTTGGAACCATACATCCCAGAACAGTATATGGACTTTTATAAAACTACTAGCGACTCGCCCCGGCTTCGCACGGGTACAATACTGCTACAGAATGTCTTTAAACCTCTAACAAAACGGGCGAAATTGAGTCAAAACAAATTAATATAGGTACCTACTAAAACTCAATGAAATAAGTAGGTGGGTATACTTTTATCGTATGAAATACCTATACTCTTCAGGACTAACACTGCCGTGGTATAACAAAAATGCCGTTAAGCGACAATTGGTCGATTTTCAAGTTTTGATGGTACATGAATAAGAAAAAAATTCTCTATCAACCTATATAAGCGGTTTTTTGATAAATTGAATAGTTTCAGAAATAATATTAATAAAAATGCCGTTATATTACCTTCTTTTGTATATGTAATATGCATAAATGACGTTAAGTCATATTGCGAGTCAATATAGCCGTTAAAGTTTATTAACTTGTATTTTTGTAATATTTTTCTCTTGTGATTGCTTCACTAGATTGCCGTTATACGGTATTTTGTACACTGTAAAGCGGTTAAAGTACTTTAACTATTTTATTGTTACTCTTTTTTTATACAGGACTTTATGTTTGCTAAGCAATAATGCCGTTAAGTGAAAAAGCTAGACTTAAATGTGACTAACGAATCTTAACGGCATTATAGCTTAGCAATTGGTATACTTATATTTTGACTTTATGAACGTTACCAGCCAGTAACGGCATTTCTAAAGTAAAATAAACAATATTTTAAATTAAATATTAGATTTAAGTGTCGTTACCTCACAATAATACACTATAATGCCGTTAACTAATCTCGCCCGGTGAGATCCTAGTTCCGCGGTCAGGGGTCGGGGGTGAAACTAGTGCACTGCAGGCGTTTGCCGGCGAAGGACGTGCGTCGCTCCGTGTCTGTTCCCGCCAATCTTTCAACGATGGCGGACAGTGACTATCGGTAAGTTCATTTCTTCACCAGCATTAATTCAACTAACTTGCCCTGTTTGTTGTGGTTGTTATTTGGTAAATATATTTTGCATGCGTATCTGCTCACCTATGTAAATCGTGTGAAAATGCAATAAGTATTAATTTTTAGTTTTATGGGAAGCTGATCAGATGACGGAACCTATAGACTTATATAAATTTGATACGAATTTATATTGAATTAATTAAAAAAACTCCAATTGAACACAACTATATAATATCATTTTTTTATAAACTACTCAATTCATATACACGAATATTAAATCTTCTTTTTGTTACAGAAGCTTTACTATCGCCAGCTGGAGAGCTAAAACTATTTTAGATATGGTAAAAGATAAGCCGGAGAAAAAACCTGAGATTTCCATGAGTATTTTAATGCCGAATAATAGCACAAATAAGAAATATAATTATAGTAGCCCTGAATATATTGACGGCTTATACAGAAGACATTATTCAATGACCAGTAACATTTTTGATACATTTTGCGAGTCACAAACAACATACAACTCGCATTATTGGACAAATTTGGATTTAAATAAATTAAATAACGCCTTATTTACCGAAAGTACCGATCGTACAAATAATCATAATTTTGTGAACCCAGTCGAAATTAATTTAACGTGCAATGAATTAATGTCATCAGAATATTCTCCTCTTGATTTTGGAGCGCAACTGAATGCAAAAGTAACTTGTGATAACAGTCCACATGATTTTGATTCCGACGATTCTATTCGCGACAAAGATTACTATCCCTCTGATTCCTCGGTAAGCCCTTTGTCAGATGTATCTGAAAAAATAAATAAAAAAAAGAAGTACAGGCCGCAAACCGACTTAACAACGAATGTAGCGAAGAATTTTACTGTGACCAATATGCAAACTTTGAAGCGACGACGACGACACTCAGTTGGTACAGCTTGTAAGAAAATTATGCCCGAGCGCCGATTTCTCCACAACACCATTGTTGGCAACGATAATTGCATGTTGCCTATGGATTGTGAAGCCAATATTAGTTCTAACAAAAATCTAGTTTTGGAACGACCTCGTAGAAATTCAATTGGACCTACTTGTAGTACAAAAACTTCGCGGCAGCAACAATTTGTTCGTAAGCGTTGCAGTTCCGCTGATGGCAATTATTGTTCCTCGTTACCTGAAATACTTCAACCTCCACGCAAACGAAAAAAATATGGTACTTCTTTAAAACAGAGAAAATTAAATGCTAAAAATGAAAGGAAAATCAAACATGGTGTTAAGCCTGGCTGCAACGATAAGTGTTATAAAAAATGTATGAGTTTTTTTAATGAAGATGAAAGAAAATCTATAAATAAATCGTACTGGGACATGTCGTGGCAAGAGCAACATGCATTTGTAGAAGCTAACACGCATGTTGTAGTTCCTAAAAGAAAAATTACGAGTCAACCAAAACGGCTACCAAAGAGAGGCTTTGTATTGAAAAAGCAAGACGGAACAAAAATAGATGTATGTAAAATTTTTTTCCTTACCACTTTAGGATACTTAAGGGTAAATGATAGGATCCTACACACAACTTACAGTGATCCTTCAACAGATAAACGAGGCAAACATCAAAAAACGCCACAATTTGATCGCAATCTACTAAATCAACATGTTGAATCGTTTAATCCGTTAGAACCGCACTACAGGCGAGAACATGCACCTTTGCGAAGATACCTACCAAGTGACATTAGCATAACTCAGATGCATAAACATTTTTGTGAAACTTACCCAAACAAACATGTTTCGTATAGTTTATATAGATCACATCTAAAAAAAATGAATATATCTTTCACTACTCTGGGGAATGAGGAGTGTGAACTATGCGAAGCATATAATTTTCATAAAAAAGAAACATCACATGATGCCACTAGCCAGATAATTGAAGAGTGTGCAGTTTGTCTGAACTGGCTTCAACATCACCAAAGATATACAAAGGCACGAGAACTTTACACATCACATAAAGAGGAACCTCAAAATAGTTCACAGTTATTCTATAGTGCTGACCTGGAAAAAGTGATCATGTTGCCTAGATTGGAAACATTCAAAGCAGCAATTTTCTGTCAGCGTCTTGTAGTATACAACCAAACCTTTGCACCACTTGGCAAGATTACTACTGAATGCAAGCCCCTTACTGTTATCTGGCATGATGGCATTGCAGGCAGAAAGCAAGAAGACATAATGTCTGCCTTTTATTATTTTCTTATACGTACGAGAGACATTGAGCAGGTCCATATCTGGCTAGATAATTGCAGTGCTCAAAACAAAAATTGGCTCTTATATGCAATGTTAATTCATATGATTAACAGTGAAACCATTGCTATA
This sequence comes from Glaucopsyche alexis, assembly GCA_905404095.1. Classification (NCBI taxonomy): domain Eukaryota; kingdom Metazoa; phylum Arthropoda; class Insecta; order Lepidoptera; family Lycaenidae; genus Glaucopsyche; species Glaucopsyche alexis. The sequence goes on from FR990060.1 coordinate 5,026,781, forward strand.
AAAAAAATTATTCTTCACTACTTTGAGCCCGGCCACACGTTTATGAGCAGTGATCAAGTTCACCACCAGGTAGAGTTGGCCATGAAAAAAAAAGGCAAACTCTACGATTTCACGGATTTTGAAGAGTGTGTCTCTTCAATTAACAATTCAAAAGTAATTGTACAGTCCATGTCACCCGAAAATTTTTTTAACACGCCCAATTTCGTGTCACAAAGAAGGATACAAACATCCAACCCAAGAGCATATTTAAAAAATATGGTAGAGGTATGTTTTACACGTGACTGCTATGATCTTCTGTACAAAAATAATTTCGAAGATACTATGTATATTTCTCTTCGTTTCATGAATGATAAATACCTAAAAAACCCACGTATCATGACATTTCAATTCCGAACTGAACCAAAATGTATTGAACCTAAAAGAAAAGCTGATATACTCGAAAAACTGTCAAGCATAATTCCCCCTCACAAATTGGTATTTTGGAAAAATATTCCAACAAAAGAAAATGCGCATGTCGTTACAAGTTCTGACATTAATAATAAAGATTAGTAATAATGTAGGTTTCTTGAGACTGATTAAATATTTTAAATTCCTATTAGATGATAATGTTATTTTTATAGAGTATTGTTTTTATTTGATAAAGATGCTGTTAAGTTTTTTGATAACAGGTTTTTTGAGATACTTATACTAAGTATTATAAGTAAGTATATTAAGAACATTCAGAAACGAATTTTGTTTTTGGAAACTTTTTATGATTTTATGTTAAGGATAATATTTGACTTGATGTGTAGTTTTATAAAGTTTTATTTTATTAAGTTTCATTGTTTTTATTAATTATATAGAGACACTGGGACTTGAAGACGGTCATCTTAGTAGACGTAGTAATGTTATCATGCTAAAATTAAGTGCCTCTTACCTACCTAATTAATGTGATATTCGTATTAAGTAGAGAGCTAAAAGTTCCATACAAATCTAGTTGTAAGTAAAAAATATATATTTATGATGCTCAATGATTAAACTTATAAGTAATAAATATTGTGATTTATTAACTTGGGTTTTTATTATTTACAAATGATCCTTAGTTAAGTGTTTAACTACGAATGGTTAAATATCACATTTCAATATTATTCGCTTTTTTTTCGCTATACTGCCGTTAACGTAAAAAGTAAATAGTGTAACGGCGTTTTAGCGGAACAATATGTTGAGTTTTTCGTAAGCATTTGTAGTTTACTAGACTAAAATGCGGTAAAACGCCAATAACAGCACTAGAGATTAACATGAGTCAGTTCTGTGTCACCTGATGTTAAGCTAAATTAGGGTTATGTACTATAACGACATTTTAACTAAACATATCAGAAATTTTATGTAGTGTTTTGATAGACAACGTTTTTATAAGAAATAGAAACACTTAAATGCCGTTAAGTTATACCTAACGGCATTTTAGTCAATTTATATATAATAAATTAGAAACATTGATGATGAACTAAAACGAAAAAAACGTTTTTTCATTTAATTAAATAATTTTTTCAATATCACAAAATAATAGATAATAAGTATTTTTCTTGATGTATGTGCTGGTGCTTTTCGATCTTAAATCTGTTTTGTCATTGAGAAGTTACATAGGTTTAAATTTTTACCGCGTTTTTTGCTCATAACTCAAAACTAGGTTTAGGTAGTTAACGGCATTATAGAGATACCACGGCAGAACAATACAACAAACACTAAATAAATAGGTATTCAAGTATTTACCCACTAATTCATAAGGATCGATCGCGCATAATCGCATTCGGCCTAATTCACTCGCTGTGCTGCGAAAACACGCGCTGTTATTTTGCGATAACTTCTAAGTTATTCATTTAAAGTATGTACCTACGTTAGTAATATATATTCTTTGTTTAAAGTATATAGTGTAGGGGTAAAATAATCTGCATGAATATGCTTAAGAATATTAATTAATTTAAAATGAGCCGCGCGGGTACCTTACTCATAGATCTAAACTCCCTGGTGACGCTCACTTCACAACGGGCCGTGCAGCAGAAATCGTAATATTTTAATTTCGCCATAACTTCAAAACCAAACGTCCAATTTTAATCATTCAAGGACCAAATATTATCTACATAAACTGTACTTAGTGATGAAATAATTTATCTTGATAAGGATTAATAGCATGAGTAAAATAAATGCGCTTAAATGTAGTCCAAAAAAAATTCAAGATTTCTAAATAAAAAAATGGTTGTTGTGCCTTACTCGACATAGATAGGTATGGTGTGTCGCGGACTTTTTTGTAGATATTTATAAGATCTACAATTAATTAGAACATTCTATGGTTCTATCTTTTATAGTTTAGGCAGCGTACGCAAAATAAGTAACTTTTCTGGTTGATTTTTTACACCTTGTGTCCGAAAAACCCAAATATCTTACGGAACCCTATTTTTTTCCAAAATAAAATTTAGCCTATGTTACTCGTGGATAATGTAGCTTTCGAGTGGTGAAAGAATTTTTGAAATCGGTCCAGTACTTTTTGAGCCTATTCATTACAAACAAACAAACAAACAAACATACAAAGTTTTCCTCTTTATAATATTAGTGTAGATTTATTCTTGGCCGACTACAGAAAATGAAGAGATTGAAGAACTATAGACACTAATTTAGTATGTTTTTTCATTGAATAAAATTAAAGCGAACATTATCGACATTTTCATTTACTAATGCTATGCCCTCATTTTTGCAGAATGGATGTAAAAATAACATATGTCCACGTTTATTGCAAAAACAACATATGTCCATGGCTTTAAATTTTAAATATTTCTAAAATGCCACATTGATATGTAAAAAATATTGTGTTAGTAGATGTACAATATACTTCTTTAACCACAGTAAATAAGAGAAACAAGTTTTCATTGTTGGCTTAGTGTGAAAAAGTTTATCATCTATACTGATAAGTTGATTCAGTGTGACAAATGTTGTTTCTAAAATAATCGATTCCAATATAGACAAAAAAAAATTTTTACCTTTTTTGAGCAAATCACAAAAAAATTCGTATTCCCTAATTCCACATGGAACTTTTTTGAGGCAGCCCACGGTAAAGGGGCTGCCGATGGCATAGGCGGATCTATAAAAAGAATTTTAGACGCAGAAGTGGCCTACGGTGAAAACATACCTGACGCGGAAACGGCGTTCACAGTGCTCAGTCAGTCTGATACTAAAATTAAAATATTTTATATTCCCGAAACCGCCATTAATCCGGAAAGTGATGTCATAGAAAAGTCTATAGAACTTACGCCAATACCAGGGACAATAAATTTACACCAGATTAGAAACACTGCAATGAAAAATACTATAGCATATCGCGATTTGAGTTGCTTTTGCGAGTCTAGTTCTCCGAAGGGATACTGCCAATGTTTATGTGTGAAAAATCATAACCTTCAGAGAACATTTAAAAGGAAAGCTCCTGCTGCAGATTCTGCAAAAAAACCGAAAAAGACAAGGAAAAATCAAAAAGAATTAGAAGATGAAAGCAATTGTGAGACTGATTACTCTGTACGTGATACATCAGATAACGAATCATACGAACATTGGAAGGTAAATAATGTTAAAGAGAGCAACAGCACTACAATTGAAACAAGACTACCTAAGTTGAAACCTATTAAAAAGACCCAGGGTTCGTATGTAATATTTAAATACGATGAAAAATTATATCCCGGTGTTATAGTCTCAATAAATGAGGAAGGTGCTTTAATTAGTTCAATGAAACAATCTTTGATGTCGTGGAAATGGCCGGAAAGTAAAGATGAATTGCTTTATTCTTGGGATTATATACTAGTCAAAAGAAAATAAGGGCCACTTGATAATTTTGAAGTCTGACCAAATTTATTAATTTTTAAGCAATCCTAAGTGGCTAAATCGTTTTTGTGGTAATTCCCTAAGTGTTAACAAACTAATGGGAGCATACCACTTGCGTAATTTTTGAAGTGGGTAGATTTTTTTTCAACCACTTTATTTTACCCCATTTTTACACTAACTTTTAACTCATTCCATTTGTGAATTTCTTAGTGATCGGTTAAATTTTGTTGATTTGAAGCGTGAATAAACATTTTAAAAACACAATGCCGAGGATACGAAGACATATGGACGTACAGACCACAACTACAGCCATAACATTGATTCAGGAGGGTCGATCGCAACGTTCTGTAGCTTTACAATTGGGTTTTTCACGGCGGGAGATCCAAAACGCTTGGAATCGGTTTCAAGAGACTGGGAGTGCCACCAGGAGACGAGGCTCAGGCAGGAATCGAGAAACCACATCACAGGAAGATCGCTACATACGCCTGACTGCGCGCAGGGAGCGATTTGTCACCGCTTCTTCCTTGCAAAACCGCTTGCGGCAGGCGACAGGTACGAGCGTTAGTAACCAGACGATTAGAAATCGGTTGCATGAAGATCAACAATTCTCTAAGAGACGTGTAGTACGGATTCCATTGACAGGTGCTCATCGTGCAAACCGATTAACATTCGCAAGGCAGTACCAGGACTGGGACGCGAGTAACTGGAGCAGCGTTTTGTTCACGGATTAGTCCAAAGTAAAATTTTTCAGTGATGATCGTCGTATTAGAGTATGGAGACGCGAAGGTAAGCGATTTTCGGATGCGTGTATCCACCAAAGTGACAGATTTGGGGGTCCCAATGTTATGGTGTGGGGAGGAATTTCTCTATTAGGTAGAACTGAGCTGCTAATCCTCAACGAAGGCACGGTAACTGCTCAACGATTTATCGAACAGGTCATAAGACCCCATGTGGTGCCATATGCACACAGAATTGGTGCAGGTTTCAAGTTGATGCACGACAATGCCCGTGCTCATACAGCTAGAGCCACTAGACAAGCTCTACAAGAAGCTGGTATAGAGGTGTTGCCGTGGCCCGCTAACAGTCCGGACCTCAATCCGATTGAGCATATGTGGGATTTGTTAAAAAGAAGTGTTCGCAACACAAATCTACCCGTGCACAACGAAGCACAACTCATAAATGTGCTTAAAACAAGCTGGGAACAAATCCTTCAAGAGACATTACGACACCAGGTAGAGAGTATGCCTACTAGACTTCAAAAATGCATACAAAAGAGGGGAGGCCATACACCATACTAATAAAAATAAGAAAATCCTAAAAATGTTTAATATTTTTTTAAGAAATCGCTTTTTACTTTTATTTTAGTTTTAAGAATAAATGTTTATTTTATTAAAAACAAAATTACTGGCGTTTGTTTTTTTATTTCAATCATTTCTTTTACGTATTTACATTAGAAAATAATCAATTTATTAAATCCAATCATTTTTATGCCCTGAAACCTCATAACATTTTTAAAATACCAAAAAAACGCAGTGGCCCTTATTTTGTTTTGACTAGTATATATTAGGCTGCATAGAACCACCAAAACGTGTGTCAAAAAGAGGATTATTTTCGGCACCTGAATTAGATTTTTTAGAGAAAGACACTTTTCAGTGATACATAAAGAAATAAAGAAATATTGATTTTAATTTTGTTTGATTTAATATAGTACCCTAGTATAGTAATATAGTACCTATCTAGTACCTATGAGGCTATTATAATTTTGTATGTCTGTGAGCTACTGTGTTGGTTGGGCCACTAGTGTAAATGGTATCTCATTTCTTCCTTTTTCAACTGCTTATGGTCATTAGACCGATCACTTAGTTGGCATACGAAATATAATGAAAAATAAACCTACACAATCAATAGGTAATATAGGTACAAACAAAATTGACAGTAATGGGGCCACAAACACGTGCTTTCTTTCTTTCACTATGTGACCTAAGCCTTAGAATTCGGTTGTGTTACATCTTGTCTGCTGTGTTACCCAGAGCAGAGTGTGTTACCATATTTCCGATGTAGTCCGATCCCCTATTGTAATTTTTAATACCTACATAGGTACATAAAAGTATGTGTAATGAAAGTGATTATTTTTTAATAAAGTTTTCGTGTCAAAATAGTAAACATTATTACATTGTTTCCTTTTCCATTTCCTTCTACATTTTTAGCCAAGGGCCTGCAGTTACACTTAAGTTTAGCCGGCTAAAGATAGAAGAAACTAACATTAACACCTCGTCGAAGATAAACCTAGGTTTAGCCGGCTAATCTTAAGTGGCTTACGTCGTCACGCGCCGGGCCCTTAAAAGGGGCCTTGGGCGGGGAACCACGACCAGGGGCTTTGCCCCTCTACGTGAGGAGATCCGAAAGATTGCGCCCAGTACGAATACTGGGCGCATAATTCATAAAACCTGTTTTTAGGGACGAGCCCCCGCGACAGAACGCAGGGTAAACCCGAAGTGATTAGGGGTGTTAAAAATAGCGCCGAGGTCGGCCAAGACCAGCGGACTCCGGCGACGATTGGGGTCCTGGTCCGGGGACCAGGAAGCGTGTATGGGTCCACTCCCCGCACGCCGCTTTTGTCGACCGCGGACACAAACCGACCTGGGAAAAAAGGGTAAAAGGGAAGGATTCCCTTGCCCCGGCATACGTACCGGGGGGGGAGCGCTGCATTTAGTGAGCGCGGGGAAAGGAGAGAGGGGTGGGGGGCAGCAATCCAGCGTTGCGTATTTGGCGCACAGTGCTCGAGCGCGCCGGCATCTTGGAGTTGCGATGTGCATCCTGGCAGATGGCGTGGCATGCGACGGCAGCGGGTCAAAAACGACCGGGCGCATCGCTTCCGCTCGGACGAAAAATTAGAGCAAACTGTGAACATATAGAAAAATAAAAGGTGTTCTAAATTAACCGCGCCCGGAGGCGCGGGGAGGGGGGCGGTGCACGTAGCACGCGTCTGTGTAGAGTCCGGGATGCGCGTCGTAGATCTCCGGCAATCATAGTCAGCTCCTCTGATAGGAGCGTCGATATCTAGCCGCGGGTCCGAGCTTAGGGCCTAGGGACCCAGATTTTGATTAATGCAGTAAGAGTGGGGGCGCCTACCATGAGGGCCTGTATAATGGTTGGTAGGACCGCCTCCCCGGCTTGGATTTTATAAGAAGAGTCCATTGCCAGGGAGAAAAGGGTCTGTAGGAGCTCCGCTGTGGATTGGGGGGCCTCGCTGTTGCCACACTTGTTGTTGTTGTTGGGACAGCTGAGGCGCAGCAGGTGGCACGGTATATGAGTCATCCGTTGAATAGGCCGGCTCCAAAACGGTTGTCGTTTCCACGACCGTTACAACCGAGGAGGAGGCGCTGGAGATACAAGAGGGGCGCACGGGGCGCTGTGTAGAGGGGGCCCCTTGATAGGGGTCCGTCCGTGGTGAAGCGAGCGTGGGCGGCTCAAGCTGGCACTCCGTGGCTGCGTTATGCGGGACAGTGGCAGGGGTAGCGGCCGCAGGGGATGCGGCGGCTTTCCTTCTGGAGTTGGGCTTCTTTTTCTTCCTCGGGGTGGGCAAGGGGAAGTCGTAATCAGAGGGGGCGACATACCTAGGGGTGCTGTCGTTAGCCTCCGCCATCAGCGATGTAGAGGTTGGCGGAGGGGGCGGGACCTCTTGCTCCGGTATGGGCGGGTCCCTGTTTATGCAGGGGGAGGAAGTGCGGGCATGCTCTGCACGCAGCCTCCGGGCTGCCTTACGGTAGGCCGGGCATTGCCGGCTGTTTGCAGTATGGGCCCCACTGCAGTTTACGCAGGTGGGCGGCTCGTCAGAGGGGCGGGGGCAGGCCCGCACGTTGTGCTCTCCGGCACACCGGACACAGGCCACCCTACGGTGGCAGTTGTGGCTTGAATGTCGAAATTGGTGGCATCGACGGCACTGGGCTGGGCTGCTACTGCCCCGCCAGGCTGCGATGGTGACTCCCGGCATATTTAAAAGTTCTGTTACCTTATATATGCCGGGTACGACGTCTGGGGCCCTGATAATACGGGCGAAATAGATGCACCCGGAGGGTTCGGACTTCACCGGTACTAATGAGACGTATTCCGCCACGTACCCTAGTTCGGCGAGTCCGGCCCGGATGTCTTCTGTGTTGGTAGCTGCAGGTAGGCCTCTGATTCCTACCTTGATAGCACGGTCCTGCGGCAGCGAGTATGAGAACCATGCAGGAGGCGAGGCCGTGCTTCTCCAGGTTCGATAGATAGCTTTTCACGGTCTTGTATTCTATCTCGCTATGGGGCTGAAACTCACCTCGGCGTATGTCAGCTGGCGGCCGCTGTGGTTGGTGCAGGAACTTCAGCGACATTAAAGTCGATGAGTGGAGGCGGGAACGTGAGAGGGCGGTGTTTAGTTACCGCAGTTGGTGCGGCACGACGAGTATCTCGCGGCGGGGCCGGCGAGACGTGAGGTGATCGCGGTGTATCCGCGGTATTATGATGGCGGCGCGGCTGAGAGGCCTGCGATTGGCGAGCTGAGCCCGCAGATTCGCGGGGTGTACCCGCTGGGTAGGCGTTGTGTTGCCCAAGGGGTGCGGCAGGGCGGGGGGAATCGCTCACCCGCGCAGTACGGCGCGATGAGCGCTTCGGCGTATCCGGGCGCTGTTCGGCTGTGCGGGGAGGGAGCCCGGACTCGCCGGAATGACCGGAAGGCATTGGGGCGGGGGAGTACCAGTACACCCCTGCGAGAATGCCGAAGACGGCTCGGAGCGGGCGGTATCCTCTCCGCACAAGCTAGGCTCGGTAGTCAGACGGTGGTGCGCGCGAACCCGGGTCGAACGCGAGCTGGACCTCGAAGAGGCCGGGCTATGCGTCGTTTCCGAGTCGGTGCGAGAAAGGCAGCGGTAGGCGCAGCTGGGTAGCCGCGGGTCGCAAGTAGTCATGTTCGATTTTGACACAAATCGAACATAAAACACAAAAGTCACACAAACATGGTAACAGTTGCACGTAAAACAAACAGAAAAGTACTCACACAACGTGGATGGACGAAAAACTAAGTGTACGCACACAGACGGCACACACACTTAGGGGGGCTGACTCCCCGTAATCTTAAGTTTATGTTCACACCTACCTTTAGCCGTAACATATATACTTTATAGCTCAAAATGGTGTAATTGAGCCAATACTTCTTCCATGGAAAAGAAAATGGAAGTTTACGGCATCGTCATAACTGGTGTAGTTGTTTTGCTGTTGCTGATAGGTGGGTATGGTGATGCATAAGTGTAATAAAAGTGTTTAAAAATAGGATGGAGACACGGGCGTAGCCAGGTTTTCGTTTCCGGGGAGGTTCAAGAAAATAAAACGACTACGTGGGGGGGGGTTCGCTTTCTCGGTTTCAACACATTTAACATTGCAATGTGCAGGCTTGGGGAGTCCAAAGAAAAGGTGTTGTCTTCGCGAATATCGTTTATTAACTCTCTATTAAATGAACTTACATTACAATATCGCACATCCGGTGCAAGAATGACACAATTGCAGTTTTTTGAAAATTTGAATTAAGTATGCAAAAAGTCTTGAAAATGTATTTTATATCCGGTGCAAAAACGACAGAACTCTAGTTCAACTGCTTACCAGCAGAAGGTAATTGTGTTAAAACGCTTATGTCTGGAGCCTTATCGCCGTAAAGGTAATTATGACAAAATATTATGTATTTTTATGGCGCAACAACGACGCAACTGTTATTTCTGTCGTTTTTGCATCATGTTACTGTTATTTAATACAGTGCAACAATGACATAAGTGACCATTGCGTTTATTTTGTACCTATGCCTATGCACCCTACGACGCAAATGACCTTCGTGTCGTTGTTTTCTTATACTTATTGCCAATGTTTACGTACTTACCTACATCTTATTTTACATAAAATGACGTTGCTTATTTCTTGAAATGAAATGTTATTGCCTTTCAGCTTAGAATGACGAGCCGTGCACAGCGATTAGCTCTATTAGGCAAGCAAGGTTATGTAGCTCCACTATTTTCACAATGTGATGCCGAAAACATCCCGCCGATAGATGATGAAACTCATAAAAATGGTAAGTCGAGTTAAGTTTTCATACTAACGTTAACGTTATTACGCATACAAATAAACATAGTATTCATAACTTAGTAAAGTCTTAGTGCGGGTCGGGTTATCTAGAAGTTAGCAAATCTAAATCCTCCCAAATTTCGCAAACAACTTTGGCATGTTATTTTACTAAAATAACGAAGTAATTGCAATACCACCATGTACTTACACAAAATATATAATAATAGTACTACCCACTTGATTATATGATTTCGGCCTAACCTACTTTTATATTATTTTAGACTTACAGACAGCGAAGCCGAAACCACAGAACTTCCCATCCACAGACGGCTCTTTGGAACCAACTGTGTCAAATACATCTGTACACTTTAGTGTTGAAAACGGACTAAACCCGGCAGTAGTTTTACAAAATAGCGAATCGTCTCTTGAGCTTGTTAATATGGAGCCAATAGCACCACTTGCAAGGCAGAAAAATCCTTTACAAGACTGTTCTGGAAATTATGATGGTATATACCTAACACTGAACAATATAGCATTTCTTTTATTTTTCATAAACACTCGCTCATCCCACAGCCATTCATCCATCACTTAAACTTTATTTATTTTTATTATTATTACTTTAGTGGGTACCTAATCCTTTGATTAGGTTAGCCATCGCAATAAGTTTTAGGAGAGTGATATTTACAACTTCTAAGCATTCTTTATTTATGTTTTAGGTTTAAGTTTAGGAAATATATCTCCATCAATGCTACAAGATACTAATGAATTTCCATTTGATATGGATACCGCCACTAGTAATATTTTACTTGATAAAGATGGTTCTGTTCAGGATGATTTTTCGCCAAATGAAAGTGGTGATGAATAAAAACCTGTAGAAAGAAAACGCAGACGCCTAATATCATCAAGCTCAAACTCATCATCAAGCTCAAGCTCATCCTCTAGCACCAATAAATCAACTACTCAATGCAATGGACCAAACAGAAATGACAGAATCACTTCTGAAAATAGTCAACAAATTGAGACAAATAATAGTAACACTGATACTAATATAGAATTGACATCACCAGTAAAAACAGGAAAAAAGAAGGCAAGAAATCCACATCTTTGGAAGAGAAATCAAAAGAAGGTGCTGAAAAATACAGGCAATGAGTATGAATCCAGTTCTGGCAAGACTGTTAATGCTAAAAGTATGAAACCACCGTGCACAGATAAATGCAGACTTTCTTGTTCTAAAAAAATCTCTGAAGAATCAAGACTTCAAATATTTAAGTCTTATTGGGACTTAGGATGTTTACAAAGACAGAGAGATTTTTTAAGCTCTTGCATCACACCTTTGATACCTGCTTGCCGACGTATAAGGACCGATGCAGTGAGACCAAGAAAAGCCAATTGTGGGTTCTATTTTATTAAAGATGGTAAGAGTATACGTGTGTGCAAGATGTTCCTTTTGAACACTTTAGGAATTGCAGAAAGAACTGTACGTACAGTTATTGACGCCAAAGTAAGCGATGTAGGAATTATTCCACAGGATAAAAGAGGCAAACACGGCAAACAAACTAAGATGGATGATGAGATTAAAGAATCGGTTCGTTTGCACATTAATTCTATTTCAAGAGTGGAAAGCCACTACCTAAGAGCAAACACTTCTCGAGAATTCATCGATGGTGGTTTAACTATTGCTCAACTTCATCGTCTGTACAAGGAGCAGCGGGCATCTGCAAATAAAGAAGCAGCCACTTACGATACATACGCTCGTATATTTAATACTGAGTTCAATATTTCTTTTTTCTGTCCAAAGAAAGACCAATGCGATCTTTGTGAGTCGTATAAAAATGCCGATGAGGAAGGTAAAAAAAAAGTAGAGCAGAACTTCCAAGAACATTTAAAACAAAAAAGTCTAAGCCGGAAAGAGAAGTCAGATGATATAAGATTGTGTACGGAAACAGGAAGTAATGTAGTAGTCGCAATTTATGACTTGCAAGCAGTTATGCCAGTGCCGATAGGAGAATCTTCAGCATTCTTTTACAGATCTAAGCTCAATTGCTATAATTTCACGGTACCTAATTCAAATTCTTTATTTACACACACATAAAATATATACCTACAGACATTATTGATACATAATTAAATAATATATACCACGTCGATCTAATCCCGTGCTAAGTATACACTTCCTGCATTCGTCCTTGGCGAGTCGAAGATGTTCAGCCTTGCTTTAACTTTAAAGGTAGTTTAGGTTTTATGTTCATAGTTTAGTTTACTTACGTTCATTTCTTTTTAATTTTCAGATAACAGACATGAAAAGTAAGACCACATCGTGTTATTTTTGGCATGAAGGACTAGGTAATAGAGGCGCCATCGAAATTGGGACTTGCGTATATAAATTCCTCCAAAACTTAGCCCAAAATAACCCAAATTGTGATGTTATATTTTATTCGGACAACTGTTGTGGGCAACAAAAGAACCGGTAAGCATTTAGAGATTAGAAAGTACTTTATAAATACTCTGCAGTAAAGCCTTTTTGTAGAACTATACAGGCTCGGGCTTAGGCAATCTCCTTCACTGCTTTTTCTCATCTGTGTCTTCTTACATACACCATACTATCATGACTAAAAGAAGCAATAATTTTTGTTTCATTATTGATTGTGTAAAATTTTTAGGTTCTTGATGGCCATGTATTACTTTGTAGTCAACACACTGCCAATAAAGTCGATAACGCACAAATTTTTAATACGTGGCCACACCCAAAATGAGGGCGACAGTGCCCATTCTATAATTGAAAAGTCAATCAAAAGGGCTAAGAAATCTGGTCCGATATATACGCCAGATCACTACGTACAGTTAATAAGAAACGCAAAAAAGACCGGAAAACCTTTTATTGTGCACGAACTTAATTATAGCGATTTCTTTGATCTGAAAGCACTGTCCGAAGAAATAGGGTTAAACACAGCATCGATAAAATTATCAGAGGTCAAACTTATTCAGTTTACCAAAGCTGACTTTTATACGTATAAGATGCGTTACGACGAAGATTGGACTCAAGTCGATTGCAAAATCGTAAAAGGGCGATTTTCTAATAAGAGGAGTTCAATTTTGATGAATCAAATCACTTTGAAACCAGCATACACTTCGAAGATCAGTGTAGCTGAGCGAAAGAAGAAAGATTTGCTGCATTTGGTGGAAACTAACATAGTTCCCAAGTTCTACGAAGGATTTTTTAAGAGCCTACTTTAATTAAGTATATTTAAGTGAGGTTGACCTTAGTTCTATTTTAGTTAAAGGTATAGTGATTTAAAAGCAAGATCTCGTAATTAATTAGTACTATTTTTAAAAATGTGATTTAAAGACCAAAGTTACTATTAAAATAAATGAGCCATAAAAATATTGGTTTTAATGTTTCTATCCATAACTAGCTGCTGCCCGCGGCTTCGCACTCCCTTATCCAGGATAAAAAGGATAGCCTATGTTTGATTCCAGGTCTAGTACATAGCTAGCTACATCTATGCAATATTTCAGTTCAATCGGTTCAGTAGTATTGGCGTTAAAAAGGGACAAACATCTATCCATCTATCCATCCATTCATCCATCTATCCATTCTAATAACTTTCGCATTTATAATATTAGTGTGATAGTGTGACTAGACACATCTAGACTAGTGTCTAGACATGTGTCATAACTGACTAACAATCAAAATCTTAGCACAATAACGACGCAAATTACCGCGGCAATTTTTTTAATCGTATTTTTTGGTATTATTAACACTAATATTTGACACTTTATCCAATTCATTAACAAGCGTATGATCCAAATCATCATTTAATCAACAAAAATAATAAAGATATTCAAGCAAAATAAAAATATTACTGTTCAAATCTTTATTTGCCTCTCCTGAAAAACCATGTTTACTACAATAACGTCATTCTTGCACCGGATGTGCGATATATAGGTAGGGAGGTGATAGACACACTACAACATAAACACATACATATAGTACAAATTATTATCAAAGTTCTGATTAATGGGGCGGCAAAATAATATGTTAATCTGCCTGGGACGCAAAATTTCTAAATACGCCTCTGTATATTGGTCAGATCTCTGTATTATATATACCAGCCGGCCCATTTTGGGGGGGGGGGGGGGTTTGAACCCCCTAAACCACCCCCTGGCTACGCCCATGGATGGAGATGTTGTCCGCTGTGTCTGTTATACCGGTTGATAAGACCAGTCAACAACCCGCGTAAACTGCGTATATATGTAATTACATAATATGGTTATTATTGTAACGCGTAGTGTAAACATATACCCCCTTACTAATAAAAATATTTATCCAGTAGATAAGCAATACAATGATTTGTTCGTGCCTTATGCATTGGAAATGTCGCGTGACAGACAAGGATAAAACATTGTATTGCTTATCTACTAGATAAATATTTTTATTAGTAAGGTGGATTAAGTGTTATTATTGTTGAGTTGTCTATACCCCAATACAATAACTCCTCCATATTAATAGATAATTATAATTTGAGTCTATGATTCTCTATGACTAGCTGTCACTTTTTTCTCTCTCTGTGCCCTTCCGGTGCCGGCTTCATATGTTTTTGTCACATTCTCTAAAGTTTATAGTTATTGTAATCCAATATCATCCATAAGTTATAATATGCACTGTATTATTTTTAGTACAACATTTTTAAATAAATGTTTGTATCTGCTGGTTTTCATCAGTCGCTTCTCTCACCACGATCATAGATCGCTCCTGTGCATATTCGAGCTCTGCCCAACAATTATTTGTTGTGTCTTGCCGGTGGTCACTCCACAACCTACCGTAAGATTGGAATTGTAATGTTATTAGTTAAATGAGAATTTGTCACCCTAATTTTTTTTAAAGGTTGTTGTAGCTAATATGCACTAAGTATAGTTACATGTAATTATTATTTAAATCAGTGTATAATAATAATAGCTCCCCGCACCGATTTCGGTGACTGGTGGCCGGTTTCATTGAAAAACCAGGCCAGCTACGCAGGAGTTATTTTATAGTGCCCAAGTGTGTGCGCAGTACACAAGAGCACTCTCTTTTCCTTTTACTCTCGTAACCCAGTGGGACGAAACACCGACACGACTGGCGAGAGATCAGGCGCAGGACCGACTTTTTACAGGTGATCAGCCTGCATTGTCCTAACCAAACTTGGAAACAACATTTTTTGTTGTTCCCATGCGGGAATCGAACCCACGACCTCCGAGTCGAGAGCCAAGCTCTAAACCACTAGACCATCGAGGCAGTTATATCAGTGTATGGTGCACGCAGAAGTAGTCACATTTGAGATGTCAATATAGTATAGTAAGTAGCTTTACCGGTGTATTGTATAAGTCACCCTGACACTCGTTCTTACACATTTTACCATAATATAACATCTCGACTTAATGAAAAGGGACAAGATTGTATTTGTTAAAATAAATTAAATATAAGGTCCGGTAAAAATCAAATACGGATATTTTGGGCAAATGATCTACTGCTTATTTAGAGACATTTAGGCAGAAAAATAATTGTCATACTCAAAGCAAAAAAATCATCTCATATATTGGAGAATACTTAAGGTACCACCGACAAAGTTCCCGCTCGACCAGTCTCTAAGCATTCACTTTTGTATTAGGACGCCTCAAAATATTTAAACGCAAAAGAAGTAACTGCAACGATTTGCAGATGAAGTTGAACTACGTATTTACACGTGAGTATGTTTGCGAGCCCACTATTCAACAGCGCTGTTGAGTGATTTTCATCTTATGCCTGGTCGAGCGGGAACTTGTTTGGTAGTACATAGTGTGATAGAAAGGCAAATAAGGAGACTCAATAGATTAGGAGGTCACGACATTTTTGGTAACGATCTCCAAAATGACTTATTTTAGATTGACAAGATAAAGAGCAACTCTCTGATGCCAAATATGTCGGTCTGCCTGCGTAAAGTAGTTGCGTTCTCTGTATAGGGCGCCTGAAAACCCAGTTATCATGACCAAAAAAAAATGATAAGGTAAATGGCTGAGTAAGTTATATTAGGTAAGTACTAGTTGTTCTCATATCAGTAGCGTAAAAACTGACCAAATATTCGGTTGCGTTATGAAGCAACGAGCGTTCAAACGTGATTTATTGTGACCAAAAAAAAATGATAAGGTAAATGGCTGAGTGAGTTATATTAGGTAAGTACTAGTTGTTCTCATATCAGTAGCGTAAAAACTGACCAAATATTCGGTTGCGTTATGAAGCAACGAGCGTTCAAACGTGACTTATCGTGACCAAAAAAAAAACGATCAGTTAAATGGCTGAAAACAACATAGTGTAAAGCAGCGGTTCTCAAACTTTTTTTGTGACGGAACCCTTTTGGAAGGCGAAATACTTGACGGAACCCTACAATAAAACAATTATTTTATAAATCTATTCCTTATAAATAAGCATAATAAAAGTACAATGTAACAGTTACAACTTATTAGTATGTAATAAGTTAGTTACTACATAACAAGTAAAAGAAAATAAAGTCTTTAACCTATTAGAAGCCCTGGGCACATTATGGACCCCCATTTTTTTTCGTTTTTACCTGTTTCTTTCTGCTTTAAACCCTGAATTTAACCTGTAATTCGGAAACATAAAAATTGATAATTTTTTTTAAGCCAAACACGAGTGAGCGGAGCGAGCGAGCAAAATTTTCCCTATTTTACAGGTCAAAGTCTGTTCAAACGTTAAAGTAAAACACTGAATAACGGTGAACTTCGGAAAAATACCATAAAATCAACCGGCTATATTGAACATCGGTACTAAATAATATGTTCTTTATAGTCAACGCGAGCGAGCAAAATTTTTTTCCTAAAGACGTTGTTGCAACTCGTTTAACGCTTTTAAGCCAACGTTCCGTTCTTCTTTATTAATAATGGTAAATGTCAGGATGGTTGGGTGAAAATAACGCACGATCGTTACTGCGTAAAAGAGTTGAAGAAAGAAGAATGAATGTACAAAACTGATACAATCAGAATACAGCAGTAGAACAATAAATACTTCGTTTAAAGTTCTCAATTCGCTGGTACTCGTACTTATAGCTATTTTTAAGTACTTATCGCTCCAAACGCTAATCGTTGACTGAGTGTCGCTTCATCGCCCGATTGGCTGTTACTGTTGTGATTGGTGACTAAGTTTAGCTGCGCCTTCATACGACGCGTAGAAACGCTCGACCAGAGACAGGTGTTTTATTGATTTTTTTTTCTAAATTCTCGCGGAACCCCTACAGGGGCTTCGCGGAACCCCAGGGTTCCGCGGAACACACTTTGAGTATGGCTGGTGTAAAGTATCAGTATGTGCTAGCTTAGTGACACCAAAAACTGACCAAATATTTTGTTGCAATTCATGGGTATAAGGTTGTTTAGGTTACAGTTATTTTTTATCACTATCACTGCATAGTATGCAGTGCATACCTACCTAATTTAAAAAAAAAAACTCCCAATTACTTACCAGAGTTTTCTTTTTCTACTACCGTTTCGTAGTCTAACAAATAAGAACAAGCTAAGTTTGAAAACGCAGACAAGATTACGTGTCATTGTAAAGAATCTAATGGCGTCAGAGGGGGAGCTGCAAAGTTGCGCGTACTGGTGCCTATTTAGTAAGTATAGATAGGTAACTAGCGTTATCAAAATTGACGGTTCAGCCTTTTTACGTCTTAATGCTGGGATGACCTATTCTGATAAAGTTGATACATGCAGGTGTAGCATATTACGCTCGAAGTACGTGAAACAAGAACATCGCTCTGATAAGAGCGTTTTTACGTCGTTTGTCGATCGAAACAAAGAACACGACATTCGTACGAATAAAACGAATATCCGAGTATTAATCCGTGACTGGAAACATCTTCATTCATCTTGACAGCGTTGCAGCCTCGAAAAGGACTTTTTCTAATAAGAATTTCACTTTGAAGCACTACACATCACAAACAATCTTCATTCTTCACACGGCAACAGTCGGTGCGCCGAGGTACTGCGTGGCGTCGTGTTCCCGCGGGCGGCGGCTCGTTCGAAATGAATGACGCCCGGCGTCGCGGGGTATATTTATACCCAAGCGTCGCGTGTCGCGACACAGCGGCGGTGTGTAGAGATGGCGCAGAAGCATGCACAGACGAACAGCCAATAACAAACAACCTTTTAAGGTTGTAAACAAACAGCCAATCAAAAGCGATTTTTATGTTTGTAAATTCTAAGTTTAATAATAATAATTAGGTTAAATTTTTGTATAAATACGTGTACATTTTGTAAATAAATTATTCACTTCAATTCACTTCACAATTGTAGATCGAGTTTTACTCTCTACCTAAACTGCCTCGACAAGACCTCCAAAGTGGAGTACCTACCTCCAAACAGGTTTTCGTCACGGTGCTTTCCTCCACCGTAAGAGCGTCGGTTACTATGACAAGAATGAATATAACTTCTGAAAAACTTATTGGTACAAGGTCCGGGTTGGAATTCGAACCCACGACCCTACGATCACGATTATTGGGATCATGATAAGTACATATGTAAATCGAAGAATCTCACCTGTGTGGGTATCTTAACACGCTTTTTTATTAGCTTCGCCTGTAACTGAGTCACAATGTAAGAAAATCTTGGAATTCAATTTCAGCCTACTTCTAATTATCGTATCGATTTGAAACTTTGTAAGTTTATAACACATGTCACGACTGGATGAGGAGGGCACAAGATCGCCGTAATGGATGGAAATGGAAGAGGCCTATGTCCAGGAATGGACTCTTAGTGGCTGACGATGATGATGATGATGATGAAGTTTATAAGAGTCCGTTGATAATTGCAATTGCTACCATCGAGCTGATCGATGATGGTGTCGTGGTGGGCAATATAACTCTTCCATGGCTGTTGCGAAACCCCTTGAGCTTGGGCTCATTTGTTTTCTACTGATGAACTAAAAACTAATTCGCTACACTTGGTTGGTGGTGAGAGTCTGATGACGGAGCAGGGTGAGATTTCAGATTTTTTAGCGATTAGATATTTTAATCATCGATGAAAAGTTTCCTTACCGGTCATAAAAGCGTGTGTTTTTCGTTTTTAAACCAAGCACTTTACTAGTAAAATACTTAAAGAATATACGTTCAGACATAGGTCGCCGATAACTATGAATTGCAACCAAATATTTGGTCAGTTTTGGTGCCAATAAGCTAGTACGTACTGACAGTTTACGATTTGTAATTTTCAGCCATTTACCTGATCATTTTTTTTGGTCACAATAAGTCACGTTTGAACGCTCGTTGCTTCATAACGCAACCGAATATTTGGTCAGTTTTTACGCTACTGATATGAGAACAACTAGTACTTACCTAATATAACTTACTCAGCCATTTACCTTATCATTTTTTTTTGGTCACGATAAATCACGTTTGAACGCTCGTTGCTTCATAACGCAACCGAATATTTGGTCAGTTTTTACGCTACTGATATGAGAACAACTAGTACTTACCTAATATAACTTACTCAGCCATTTACCTTATCATTTTTTTTTGGTCATGATAACTGGGTTTTCAGGCGCCCTATACAGAGAACGCAACTACTTTACGCAGGCAGACCGACATATTTGGCATCAGAGAGTTGCTCTTTATCTTATCAATGCAATGTAAGTCATTTTGGATATCGTTACCAAAAATGTCGTGACCTCCCGTAATACAAGATCTGGTCCTATTTATTGCCTAGAGCAATATGCTACATAAATTTGTATGTATTACTAAAAACAGGAAAGTCATACATTTTATAGTACGATTTTTACGAACATCACGATGATAAAACATTGCGTTTGTAACATTATGCCTTTTGTCGAAAAATATATTATTGATTTATGTTGCAAATTGAGCAGGTTTGTAATATAATTAATAAATACTTCTTTTAGATAAGTTTCTTTCTTCCGAAAGTTATATTCACATTTCTGGGCAAATTTCTCTCACAAACTTTTACAGCATATTTACACAATAAATGGATTATTACTACAAATATATTACATTACCCTTGGACTAGTCCAATTCCCCTGGATCGAGTATCTTGCCTATATGATCATCTTCATCCAAATCATTGGCCGAATTGTGATCACTGAGACTAAAGCTGGTATCGGCATCTTCCCCATAGCACCGTCTCTTGTGGTCCGATGGAAGGTTTTGACAGGAATGTTCTACTCGTACAGCTTGCATTGTATTACTGAAACGGTTTAAACAAAATTTACAAAATAAAATTATCTAGGAATTGTGCAAGCGAGCTGGTGATGATTCTATCTAATACTTTCGATCATGTCAGCTTTCTAACAAAAAAAAACTAGATCAAAATGGGTTTATCCATTTGAGACCTACAATGCACACACACAAACACAGACAAGGCAAACCCATAACGCCCATTTTTGTCGGGGGTTTAAAAAGGCTTCACTTTTTTATTTGAAGTGAAAAAATGACTGATATCATAAACCAGGATGGGAAATATATTAATATGTTTGTTAGATATCTTACCTAGTCTTTCTTAAAGTAGGTCTTCCTAATTCCACTTGCAACTCCAGGGAGTACAGCTTAGCCAGAGATTCCAATTTTTCCTTTTCCTCTGGATCTTGGAAGCTTGGTAGTTTCAGTTCAGTCTGACAGGAATCTTGGAGGAACTTGGATAGCTGTTCGTTAGCAGCACTGAGTATGAGAAGCCCAGGTCTTTCCTCCCTTATCCTCCTACATCCAGCCCTTATCTCCCTGACTTCAGTCATGCCAGTATTACCCATGGAATGTTCGCTGTAATAATGATCACTTTGCGGAGATTTCTCACTCACGTTCAAATCGCTAGACGATGTTTTTTGCAACGTAAAATTTGTGCGCGGCTCCGAATTAAATTCCTCTTGTTTCTCTGTTTTCTCTTGAAATGCTTGAAAGGATTGAAAAAACCTTTCATCTGCATTCTGTCCCGAGATACCTGCGTTTTTTATGTCACTGAAACTCGAGAGAGATGAATGCGGCATTATATGTTTGTTCTCCTTTAAAACCTCGTCATGTGGGTCAACTACCGTTTTGGAGTCGGACAGCATACCATCATCTTCATTACCAGAGTCAACTTTCACTCTTTTTTTCTTGAACCTGTTTTTACAACTTGCCCAGCCGCTTTTGACTAAACACTTTTCTTTCTTTAATCGTTTTGGTGGTGGCATGTTGCTTATTGATTTTGTGCAGTTATTGTTAACGGATTTTGACGATTTGAATGTCAAGCTTTTATTGAAGACCTTCAACTCTTCTATTCCAGGCCAGTCTGTTAGCTCATCATCTCCTTCTCTATCACTGTCATTGGTGACTACTCCATCGGAGTCACTACTGCTCAGCGAACTACTTTCGTTGCCCGTACAGTCCATTCCACTGTTGGAATCGTCAAAATTTAAGGGATTCCTAAGGGAGCTCTGTGGATGTGTCTTATTGAGTATCTTTATCTTTCTGTGGTATTTTCCGTCACTGTTTTTACCTGAGCTAGTAGTCGGATTGAAAAATGGCGGGAGATCCGTCGCTATTCTGTATCCTGTCATTTTAGATAATGTAGGTGTACCATTTTTTGATAGGTTTTTGTACACGAAATTAAAACTCGAACTACCTGGTAAAGGTGAACTTGAAATCAGAGATGGTTTTGAACCTTCTGCATTTTGTGATTTGAGTACAATTTTGCCTGGCTGCAGCACAGAATCCTTTCTCTTTTTCTCTACATCGTGTTTCTTAGATTTTATATCGTTTTTGAAGTATGCCGACTTGGAAGAACAACCTCCACTAAACGACCTTTCCCTCATTTCACACGTCATATCACCTTTGTCCCTATGAGACCATTTTCGTTTTCCACAAAATATGTTCCTGTAAAATAAAAGTTAAAAAAAACTTACTTCAATTTGACGACGATCTCAATGTCATTCAGCAATTGTCGTTTTTCATCCATCATCTGCCATTTCCATAGAAAAACGAAGACTGCCGAGGGTCATTAGCAACATGGTTTTATTATAAGCAGATAGATAGATAGATAGATATTTCGATTAAACCTCATGGGAAACAAAATTATATAAAACTAATGGACGAATATGTTAGTTTAATTAAGTGACTCATAAGTCACATGCTGTTTTCATCGTTTTGACTAACAGAGACAGTGACAGCCTGTGAATATTATAATTTCAAACTTCTCTTACCTTTCCTGTTTGGGTTTGCTTGTGAGTAACAATGGTGAGATAGATTGTGTTTGCAGAGTAATACTGCTTGGCAACAAGTTGGGCTGAAACAAAAGAAATTTATATCTTATCAGAATGAAACTAAATAATAAACTAGTATGTAACAAACATTATTTACTTTATTTGAAAGATTTTGTTACCATAATTTACAAGAGAGCCTTGCTAATCCAGACCTCAGTTACTTTGGTGCATGCTATTTTCCAGACAAGCAAGAGAATTGAGCAGTCGGTAAAAGTCATTTTCAGGAGGTAAGTAAATGCTCACAACATGTCGAAGTATTAAATAATTTGCAGTCATTAAATCATTTGTTTGTTAGCACACATTTGCTGACAAAATGATATCTCAGGATCAACATTCTACAATATTGCATACTGGATAGGGGCTTGTTTTTTCCCTAAACGTTACTTAACTGTATACCTACGTCTTGCACTTTGTTAATAATTTAGTCATTAAAGGTTATTTAAATAAAGATTTATATATGAAATTATCTTATTCATAGATGAATAAGAAGGATTACATTACAATAAAAAGTTAAAGTTGACCCTTGTTAATTCGAAACTATTAAAATATTTAACTGTTACTGTTACTGTTTGAAACTTATGTAAACAAACCAATACGTGCACAAGTGTGTGTCAAACTAATCATTACAAAAACAAAGGCTCGTGTAATCTGTAATTTTTCTTTCTCTCTATTTCCCTCTACAACTTTGAATTGTAGAGTGTTTGACGCCGATGAGTCGGAACTCCGAATAACTTAAATTAATAATAATGTATTTTTATTGGAATTACCAAGTGCATAAAAATTTATTGATTTAGTTCAAATTATAAAGATTTATAGGTTCAAATTAAAGCAGGTTTAAATTAACGAGAGTTGACTGTATTAAGAAAAGAATATTTAGAGTTCAAAATATAATATATAGGTAATATAATGTTAGTAAAATGATAAGGAAGAAAGGTCTCTAAAATTTTAGCTCTAAAAAGTTTAAATGTTACTCATATTCTGAACAAAATTAAAACCGTATTTAGTCATAAGCATGTGTGCTAAGCATTGAGATTTCCTTTGTTAATAAAAGTGAAACTAATTTTGTTTTAAACATGAATGGCGAATAATAAATAAATCATGCTATAATCGGCTCACCTCTGTAGTGACACTTAAAATCTCAATGGGTGGTGATGTTTTCCCATCTGTATAGTCCATAGGCGTCTTCTTATACTTCCGTTTCCTTCTTGCATTTGCTGGCCTCCTTGGTGAGAAGTTTTCATTGAAAGAATCGGACTCGAAGTTGCCAATCTGACAGTATTGCCTGGATTTTATGCTGGATTTGTGGATGCTGAGGTGCGGATCATCCGAGTCTGATAGCGGTTGAGTGATGAGAGGCGCTTGAGGTGGGCTGCTTGAACTACCATCTTCCACAAGACTTACAGTTACAGCAGCTGCTGAAATGAGTTTCACATAAAAAATATAGTTATACACCCTGCTACCCCAATTGATTGACACATCATTATCCTGACACTTTCATTTTTAGTTCATATATATAGTCATCCTGGAATAGGCTACTTGACTTATATTTAATTTCATACATTGAAGGAGTATTTCCTTTAGCTTGTACCTTCTGAAAATGGGCTAAACTTTAGTATAATATCCCACATTTGCCCTATTAGTTGCTTAATGGTAATTTTATGGCTGAAAGGTCTTCTAATTACGAATTAATTCCGCAACTTCTCAAAATGATAAGATCCGTAGTTTTCGAGATAAAAAATATTTAAAATTCGATAAATTCTATAGAAATTCGGCCATGTTGACGTTTCTTTGATGTTCCTTTTTTCATTGCCTGTACATTTATATATTATAATGTGATATAGGAAATGTATGAGAACAGTATATAATTCTTAGGTAATTAATAGCAATGTATTACTCCGAGTTGGCCCAATACGACTTCATTGGGTTAGGTTAGATGGCTAAGGCGGGAGCGTAGCGCAGCGAAGCTACCGCCTTAGCCATCGTGGTTATTTCTTTGTAAACCACCCAGAAGTAGGCTCCGTCGACTCATAATTGAAGCCAGTTGTTATTGAGGACCATTGGGTTCTAGGTATGATTGAGGATGGATCTGAAGATTTGAGGTTGGAAGTGTGTCCAGACAATATTCGCTCTGCTGAGGTTTTGGTGCCACTTATATTATTAACTAGCTTTTGCCCGCGACTTCGTCCGCGTGGAACAATACTTTGGGATATCGCTGAAATTTACCCGCGACTTTATTTATGACTAACGAAAGCGGAATCCTATTTTTTTAAACGGAACCCTAAAATAAAAGTAGCCTATGTACCCTATAACATCAGCTATCTGCTAGTGAAAGTCCCGTGAAAATCGGTCCAGCCGTTTCAGAGATTAGTCGGAACAAACAGACAGGCAGACCGACTTACAGACAGACAGACGGACAGACAAAAATTAAAAAAAAAATGTATTTTATTGTAAGTACCGAATATACTTTCAGATTCATTATGTAAAAAGCTGTTAATTTTAAGTTACAAACAGACACTTAAATTGTATTTAACTGTATAGATGTATAGATATTATAATGTATTATATTTTAAGATATTATCAATTTGATGTTTATAAAATAACTAAACTATTTAACTAAACTAAACTAAACATTAACCCGCACGCGCACCCCGCCTTGGTGACGCCCACTTCGCAACGGGCCGTGCAGCAGAAGTCGTAATATTTTAATTTCGCCATAACTTCAAAACCAAACGTCCAATTTTAATCATTCAAAGACCAAATATTATCTACATAAACTGTACTTAGTGATGAAATAATTTATTTTGATAAGGATTAATAACATGAGTAAAATAAACGCGTTTAAATGTAGTCCAAAAAAAAATCAAGATTTCTAAATAAAAAAATGGTTGTTGTGCCTCACTCGACATAGATAGGTATAGTGTGTCGCGGACTTTTTTGTAGATATTTATAAGATCTATAATTAATTAGAACATTTTATGGTTCTATCTTTTATAGTTTAGGCAGCGTACGCAAAATAAGTAACTTTTCTGGTTGATTTTTTACACCTTGTGTCCGAAAAACCCAAATATCTTACGGAACCCTATTTTTTTCCAAAATAAAATATAGCCTATGTTACTCGTGGATAATGTAGCTTTCGAATGGTGAAAGAATTTTTGAAATCGGTCCAGTACTTTTTGAGCCTATTCATTACAAACAAACAAACAAACAAACAAACAAACAAACAAACATACAAACAAAGTTTTCCTCTTTATAATATTAGTGTAGAAGAATGTGGAAATTGGCACCTATAACCTCAAAACTTCAACTATTAATATCTCAGTAACTATGGGTTTCCGGAGGGGGGGAGTGCCAAAGGGGGGTTCACCCTCCCCCCTCCCGCTCCCCCCTCACCGCCCTCCCTCCAAATCATGGGATATTATACTAAATTTTTACCTTTTTATCATCATCAGTCATCACAGTCATTATAGAACCATTAATTGTCATCTCATATTTCATATTCGCTATCGCCAACGCAATTTGTACTTCACCTATCATTAGAACTAATTTTATCTTTAAGTAATATATTGATTTGTTTTTCAACAATGTACCAAATGCTGTTCTGTTGGTGAGTCAATAAAAAAAAAAAAAAAAAAATATTATCATACTTAAAAACTTAAGATTGATAAATATAGTTGATTTAAAAAATATGCATTTTTAAGTTATTAATTTCTACTGATGAAAACACTTTGAAGTAACTTCCGTTAAGTATTTTTTATACGTTTTTAAGTTACAAAATAATGTAATATTTTTTTTTTTTGTGTAATGAAACAATTATGAAGCATTTAGGACATAAATAAAAAGAAGGTCAAGTAGCCTATTACTACTTTATCCTAGGTTTAAACTAAAGCCTTCAGGCAAACATAATAAATTCCAATTTTGGCCTTTGACTAACATATTTTTAGTTAAACCTTCCAAAAAAGTTTGTAGCATGTTAGCCAAATGTTGAAAGTCAAAAAATATTTGTTTCGGGCTTAATGCTTAGTCTATTTTAGTAGAGACTGGCGGACTCTAGCCAAAGGCTGAAAAACTTCAATCATTTGGGCTTTAACTAAAACTGCAAGTCAGACCAAAGTATTGACTAATGAAACCTGATTGACACATACATGTATACCTATTATCCTTGTGTAAACAAGAGTATTAAGCTGCGCGTCCACTGCATCGGAATCGGAGCGTACGGAGCGTACGGATTTGTTGCTTTGTATGGATTTCTATGGTACTACGTCCACTGCATCGGCATTTCTGCGCCTGCGACCGGTATTTATGCCGATGACGTCATCGGCAGTGAACCCGTCATTCGGATTCCGAACGTTTCAAGTTCTGACGTGTTTGCGACGACGCGACGGCTATACATAAATACTTATTCACAATGAATGTCGATATTTTAATTACTTTAAAGGAAAAATATGATGAACTTTACAATCTAAAACATCAACATTATCATAACCAACTGAGGAGAGACGATATTTGGGATGAAATTGGGCAAATAATAAATAAAAATTGTAGAATATAGTGAAGTTCAAAAAACTTTTTTCGAGTCATATGAATGTACCCAAAAAATCTATTTTCATCTTCTAATAAATCAGAATATAATGTATGAAATTCTCCAAAAATTAATCTTTTTGAATTTATATTGTAGTGACCTATAAACTTTTATTTTTACATTATATTATTTAGAACATTAATCCTAACATTAATAACAAACTACCATATTTACAAAATAATATATTAAATGTATTTACAAAATTAATTTTTATGTTCAACAGACAAAAAGATGTACGACTGTTTTTAACCGACTTCCCAAAAAAGGAGGCGGTTATACGTTCGGCTGTATATATTTTTTTTTTTTTTATTTTTTTTGTATGTTCAACGATTACTCCGCCGCCTGTGGACCGATTTTCAAAATTTTTTCTGTGATGTATAGGGTGTAATCCCAAATTGGTCCTTTTGATATCAAAGTGGTGACCTGATGATGGGATCCATGAGGAATCGAGGGAACTCCTCGAAATTTATATGGACACATATGGTGATTTTGACTTTTTCTGAAGTAGTTTAAGCATATGCTACCAAAAAGTAAGATTTTGCTCCAAGGTATACCCTGGATCCAAAAGTACAGAATAGAACTCCTGACTCCTTATAGATACATGTTTGGGAATTTCGGCGTTGTTTAAAGAACTGCAAGCATATGCCACCTTGTCAGTTAGAGTAATCATCATCATCATCACCACTATCACACCATACGTCATCAGATTATGATGATATAAAAGGTATTTCTCATAGTATTTTACACTAACACGGAGATCATTGAACATTACTCTGCCGTTTATGGACCTATTTGCAAAATTCTTTTGTTGTTGTAAAGGGTTTAATTCGAAATTAGTCCTTTAGTCACTAAAGTGGAAACCTGATGATGCGAGCCATGAGGAATCGAGGGAACTCCTCAAAATTTATATCCACACATATAGTGATTTTGACTTTTACTGAAGTAACACAAGCATATACTACCAAAAAAATAAGATATTGTACCAAGGTATACCCTGGATCCAAAAGCACTGTACAGAACTCCTCAGTCTTTAAAGATATGCGTTTGGAAATTTCGGCATTGTTTAAAGAACTGCAAGCATATGCCACTTTATAACTTACAGTAATCATCATCATCATCTTAATAGCAATACCTAATGGAAGCTTGGCGAGTATTTAATTATACATTCGATCGTTTAGTTTAGACATTCTTAAGACGTATTAATAATAACTTAACAAAATATATCACTAAAAAGGGTGAAATTATTATTTTTAAACAAAAAATTAAACCGACTTCCAAAGTAAAAATACACAAAAAAGTATGAAATAAAACTTAATCTCTAAATAATTCCCCTTTCAAATTCGGCTAAAATTTTTACTATTTCTCTACTCAATCTTATTAATTTTGAAGTCGGTACCAGCAAATATGAACGTAAGTTGTATAAAATATTGTAGAATATTGTTTGGGCTGGTGCCGAATTCAAAATTAAGAAGATTGAGTAGAGAAATAGTAAAAATTTTAGCCGAATTTGAAAGGGGAATTATTTAGAGATTAAGTTTTATTTCATACTTTTTTGTGTATTTTTACTTTGGAAGTCGGTTTAATTTTTTGTTTAAAAATAATAATTATTAGTAGATAATTCTATGCACGGCGCGGGCGCAGCGATATCGATCTATTGTTCTAGCGATGATAACCGGTATATGTGAGTGAGCGCGATAGCAATAGGCACTGGTAGATCGACACGCGCTCCGGGCTCCGCTATTAGGGCTCTTCAGTACGCTTTACGCTATCACTGCCGCCCCGCGTCACATTTTTGGCTGGCTAGGGCTACGCCCCGTTAAATGTTTTTCGGTTGCATAGTATACCTTTCTTACCATTATTTCTTCTTCTGTCATCCCTTCTGTTTGTAGAACTTTAACGTGTGTGTATCGATAAACTGTAAGCTGTGTGTGAATAAATCTTGTGTACTACAGACTGATTATTTTGACCATATTCGCTTCACATACCTAACACACCTACAAGTGGTGACCCCTAAGAGCACGAAGATGACTGAGGACAACGATAGCCACAATCAAGACGTCAGTAAGTCGGCCGGAGAAACTTTCCGTGTGGGGGTACGCATACCTCCCTTTTACCCAGAAAAACCCGCATTATGGTTTAACCAAATGGAGGCGCAGTTCATGCTGTCCAACATCAAATCGGACGAAACTAAGTTTTATTATGTGACGGGCAACTTGGATTCACAGTACGCGTCCGAGGTGGAAGATATTATAGCTTACCCTCCACCCACGGGAAAATATGAAAAATTAAAAAGCGAACTAATAAATCGGCTTTCGGCGTCGCGTGAAAAGAAAGTGAAGCAACTACTTATGCACGAAGAGCTGGGCGATCGGAAGCCGTCACAATTCTACCGACACCTCCTCAACCTAGCTGGTCCGGGAGTACCGGACGAGTTTTTGCGGACTATATGGACGAGCCGCCTTCCCGCGAGCACCCAAGCTATCGTGGCTTCGCAAGCTAACACTAATCTATCTGAATTGGCAGAGCTGGCAGACAGAATACACGACGTAGTCGGTACCCAGGTGGCATCAACATCTGCTGTGGCGGCGACTGGTCCACCACCAAATTCAACAGGTATGCACGCAGAGATCGCCGCGCTGACCAAGCAGATGCAGAAGCTGGCAAATCAGGTCGAACGTTTGTCCCGCCCTAGAGGACGTTCCCGCAGTCAAACTCGTCAACGGTCAAACTCAGCCAGATCCGAGTCCAGCTACCGAAGGTTTCCACAGTGCTGGTACCATCAAAAATTTGGAGACCGCGCTTATAAGTGCAGGAAGCCGTGCGATTACCACAAGTCGGAAAACTCACGGGGCAATCAGTGATGGCGGCCGATGATTGCCCGAGTACCGGTCGCATATTTGTCACCGATCAACGGTCAAAGGTGCAGTTTTTGGTCGACACTGGCAGCGACCTCTGTGTCTACCCCCGTTCGGCGATTCCTAGACGACTGGAAAAAACTAATTACCAATTATGTGCGGCTAATGGGACACCGATAGTGACATACGGGTTTATTAGTTTAAATTTAAACCTAGGGTTGCGCCGTGACTTCGCTTGGCGATTTATTGTTGCTGATGTAACAAAGGCGATAATAGGCGTGGATTTTTTATCATTTTATAATTTGGTTGTCGATTGCAGGAATCAACGCCTCATCGACAATCATACAACGCTCTTCGCCCCGGCGTCACCTGCCCGTCGTTCTGATGATGTCTCTTCGGTGAAGGTAAGTCTTGGTAATTCCGCTTACATACACATACTACGGGAATTCCCCGACATTACTCGCCCACCTGGTATACACCGCACTCCGAAACACAGTACAGTACACCACATACGTACAACACCGGGTCCACCTGTATCGTGTTCACCTCGCAGGTTAGCGCCTGATAAATTAAAAATTGCCAAAGATGAGTTTGAGGCCATGATTCAGTGTGGTACCTGTCGTTTGTCCGAGTCGCCGTGGTCATCACCGCTCCACCTAGCGCCGAAAAAAGATGACGGCTGGCGCCCCTGTGGTGACTACAGGATGTTAAATGCACGTACTATCGCTGATCAGTATCCCATCCGACACATCCAAGATTTTGCACACAGCCTGTCTGGCTGTACCGTGTTCTCTCAGATTGATTTGGTGAAAGCTTATAACCAGATTCCCGTAAACCCAGACGATATCCCAAAGACTGCGATTACGACGCCGTTCGGACTTTTCGAATTTCCCTACATGACGTTCGGACTTCGAAACGCCGGACAGACGTTCCAACGTTTCGTGGATGAAATGCTTCGGGGTCTGGACTTCACGTACGCTTACTTGGACGATTTTCTGGTCTACTCAAAAGACCAGAAGACCCACGAACTCCATCTGCGTCAGCTTTTCGCCAGGCTCAGAGATTACGGTATGGTCATAAACAGCTCGAAGTGTATATTTGGAGTGTCGGAGGTTAACTTCTTAGGCTACCATATATCAGCCAAAGGCACAAGACCATTGCCATCCAAGGTCGAAGCTGTGCAAAATTTTCCTGTGCCAAAAACCGTAAGAGAGCTACGGAGATTTCTTGGGATGCTCAATTTTTATCGTAGGTTTATCCCTGGGGCAGCTAGTTACCAAGCACCTTTGAACAACCTCCTTACTGGTTCCGTCAAGGGTTCACACCCTGTAAATTTGTCCCCCCAGGAGTATGAGGCATTCCAAAAATGTAAAAATAGCCTTTGTCAAGCGGCTCTATTAGCTCATCCTGATTGCAGCGCTAAGTTGGCGTTGGTCACGGATGCTTCTGACAAGGCTATCGGCTCAGTATTGCAGCAGTTGAATGCAGGCGCATGGGAGCCTCTTGCTTTTTTTTCGCGCAAATTAACTTCAGCACAAACCAAGTACTCGCCTTACGACCGAGAACTTCTTGCCATTTACGCAAGTGTTAAATATTTTCGGCACATGTTGGAGGCTCGTGACTTTGTTATCTACACAGACCACAAGCCCCTAACTTTCGCCTTTCACTCTCGTAAGGAAAATTGCTCTCCACGACAATTCCGTCACCTGGATTTCATAGCCCAGTTTACAACGGACATTCGGCACATATCCGGTAAGGATAATATCGTGGCAGACACTCTGTCGCGCGTCGAGGAAATTTCTCAACCTGTGGCCACCGAAAAGATCGCTACAGCTCAACTTGAGGACCCCGAGCTAAAACATCTGCTTGCTGGTACTACCTCATTGCGCTTACAGCGACTTAGGGTACCAGGTTCGCAGAGTCAGCTGTACTGCGACGTTGGCAGCCCAACTCCGAGACCATACGTACCGAAAGCATTGCGCAGGGAAATTTTCAACAGTCTGCATTCCTTTAGTCATCCAGGCGCTAAGGCATCCGTAAGACTGGTCGCCGACCGATATGTTTGGCCTGGTTTTAGGAAAGACTGCCGTGAGTGGGTCCGTTCTTGTCTAGCCTGCCAGCGCTCAAAGATCACGCGCCATGTTTTTTCTCCTGTGGGTAATTTCAAATTACCTCCATCGAGATTTGCTTTTATCCACATTGATCTCGTAGGACCTTTGCCGCTCTGCCAAGGTTTTCGCTATTGTCTCACCGCCATCGATCGCTTCACGCGATGGCCTGAGGCAATACCGCTAGCAGATATAACTGCAGAAACAGTGGCAAAGGCTTTACTGAGTGGTTGGATTGCTCGTTTCGGCTGCCCATCTGATATCGTTACCGATAGAGGTAGGCAGTTTGAATCAGCACTATTCAAGTGCTTGGCTATGAGCGCTGGCTTCCAGCATCGCAGAACCACTGCATACCATCCTGCCTGTAACGGACTGGTGGAGAGATTTCACCGTCAACTCAAAGCTGCAATTATCTGCCACGCAAATGACAGTTGGGTGGAATCTCTCCCACTTGTTTTGTTAGGCGTCCGCAGCGCTTTCAAAGAAGACATCCAGGCTTCTGCGGCCGAACTTGTATACGGCCAACCCTTACGTCTTCCAGGCGATTTTTTCGATCCTCAGGCTGATGAGACCAGCGATATGACGGATTACTTGTCGAAGCTCCGAAGTATTGTCAGGAAGCTTCATCCGTCACCTGCAGCTAGACACAATAGTAGATGTAAAACTTTTATTTATAAGGATTTATCTTCCTCATCACACATTTTTTTGAGAGACTGCACTGCTGGTGGCGGTTTGAAACCAGCATACTCAGGTCCTCATAAGGTCTTAGAAAGAGGTGACAAAGTGTATAAAATTATGGTAAACGGCAAGCAGGTTACCGTATCGATAGACCGCATTAAGCCGGCCTTCATACTGCATGACCCTAGCAACACATCGTACACACCGCCCATCACTAAAACTCGTCACAACACACCACAGTCACTACTCAACACTAACACCCATCACAACACTCCAAATGCGGAAAACCGGGACTTACCTCCCGCTGACGAGAGCGTCATCAAGAGGACGCGGTCTGGACGTCGCGTTAAATTTACTGACTATTATCGCCCTTGACGGTCTCTGGAGGGGGGTGATGTAGTGACCTATAAACTTTTATTTTTACATTATATTATTTAGAACATTAATCCTAACATTAATAACAAACTACCATATTTACAAAATAATATATTAAATGTATTTACAAAATTAATTTTTATGTTCAACAGACAAAAAGATGTACGACTGTTTTTATTAGTAGATAATTCTATGCACGGCGCGGGCGCAGCGATATCGATCTATTGTTCTAGCGATGATAACCGGTATATGTGAGTGAGCGCGATGGCAATAGGCACTGGTAGATCGACACGCGCTCCGGGCTCCGCTATTAGGGCTCTTCAGTACGCTTTACGCTATCACTGCCGCCCCGCGTCACATTTTTGGCTGGCTAGGGCTACGCCCCGTTAAATGTTTTTCGGTTGCATAGTATACCTTTCTTACCATTATTTCTTCTTCTGTCATCCCTTCTGTTTGTAGAACTTTAACGTGTGTGTATCGATAAACTGTAAGCTGTGTGTGAATAAATCTTGTGTACTACAGACTGATTATTTTGACCATATTCGCTTCACATACCTAACACACCTACAATATTATGATTTATGAACCCTTTGATGAACATCTTTCGTTTCCTCTTGTTTCTCTTTTCCTCTCCTGATAAAATACAGCTAATTACAACCTATTCGGTCTGAGATTACAACAATATATCTCGTCACTATCCTCCATAATGCAAATGCACGTTCAGGCTGACGGACTAAAAATAACTAAATTGCCGATGCTGAATCCGAATGCAGTGGACGCAC
The DNA here is from genome assembly GCA_905404095.1 of Glaucopsyche alexis. NCBI lineage: Eukaryota > Metazoa > Arthropoda > Insecta > Lepidoptera > Lycaenidae > Glaucopsyche > Glaucopsyche alexis. The sequence continues at coordinate 5,060,353 of FR990060.1, forward strand.
CCCATCGGCATTTTGTAAATGCCGACGCTCCGTCCGCTCCGTCCGCTCCGTACGCTCCGATTCCGATGCAGTGGACGCGCAGCTTTATAGTACTATAACACTGTTTACTTATTTAAATGTTTTTCTTAAAAGTGATGGTTTTTATAATTCAAGAAAGCATGGTATTATAATGAAAAATATCCTTCTTTTTAATACTCTTAAGTAACTTGTTACCATTATTGGTCAAAACTTGTTACTCGTGTTGTTCACTTAATGTGTACAATCACTTTTGAGAAAAACCTTTAACTAAGTAAACAGCGTTTTTGTCACTAGAATAACATACAAGTTTGCTTTCATGTCATACAAAATATAAACCAGTTTTGGACATAATATAACGAATACTCACGTAAGTTCCCTGCCGATCTTGTGCGCCTTCGCATTCCGAGCTTTCGACGTTCCTGTTTACCACAGTTACTTTCTTCTAGAGCCAAATTTAAGTCATGAAAAAGTCTCTCCATAATTATATACGATGCAGATCTAGACACACATTTTTGTGCGAACTACGCGCTGCCTTCTCGAAGGTACTATAATATTATGCCCGGCAATGAATTCTTTGTCCTACTTTTAGGGCGCCCTTTCACAATCTCAGCTACAGTTTTTTTAGCTTTTATTCCTATGTAAAAGCAATTATTTACGCTTATTCCTTAACTTTTAAGAGTTTTAAGCAAGATGACAGTGAAAATACAAATATGTTCCAAACTATGGCTCCGAATTCCGATGGACTCACGTATAAAACTTTCCTTCCGATAGATCATTTGGCGAACATGTAAGTAACATAGTTTATATTTAGATTCTTAATATTATTCAGTATTAACACTTATTATAATCAAAAAAAAATTAGATTTATCAACATTAATATTGTTGACAGAACGAATGTGAAAATTGTATGAAATTGTAAAAAAATTACAAAAATTAGGGATGCCCGATGCAACGACGAGAAATGTCGAAAATAGTGATGACGATTCGAGTTCCTTTGTACTCGAGTGACTCGAGTAGTTTTTATATTACTCGCACTCGAGTTAAGGCCGGGACTATATGCAACGGAATCCGGTAGGCCGTAGAGAATTATGAGCACTGAAAATAGGACCCTGTGCTAATATAATAGAGTTGAAAATCGAACATCTGAGTGTCGAGTCAAATGTCAATGTCATATATGACAGCTCGACACTCGAAATTTCCATTTTCAACTGTATTGTATTACCACAGGGTCCTATTTTCAGTGCTCATAATTCTCTACGGCTTAACGGATTCCGTTGCATATAGTCTCAGCCTAAATTTTTGACAACTCGAATTTCGAGTGACTCGAGTTGACTCGTACCACTCGAGTGGTTTTTACCATTGAGGTCAGTGTTGCCAACCCTACTGTTTTAACAGTAGATTTACTGTTTTCGGCCTGACATCCTTGTTTTCTGTTTTAGTTCGTATTTCTACTGTTTTTAAAATAATAATTAATTCCAAATGGAAATAAGTCATAACCAACAGGTCAAACCGGAATAATCTTTTAGAGAAAGCATGCATTCAAACACAACAGCGAGCGATTAGCAAACGATCGCATAGGTAATACGATTTAATTTGACGTTCAGCAATCGATTGCGCGTCTATCGCGCGATGACTGCAAGATTTTTGCTAATCGCAATTTTTATGTAATACGGCGGCCGGCCTCTTGCAGGCTGTAGCATAGGGGATCGCCCTTTACTGAGGCAATCCTTTTGAGTTTTGACTTACAGTAAAACAGGATAGCTACATTTGTAGTATAATATTATGTGGAACAAGAATAGCTGTGCTTTACTTGTATTTGGAAAATTATTTTAAATTAAATTTAGATTTTATTTACTTTACAATTCAGAAATTCCTTAATTTGTGGTGAATCTAACAGTAGTTGTATAACTATTTATCAATTCTCCGAATGTTATGTCGGACAGTAGATTTGATGTTTTGAAATTACTATTTTACTGTTTTCTGCTGTTTTTTCAAGTACCATTTACTGCTATTTGCTTTCCTGAGGTTGGCAACACTGATTGAGGTATAATACATGGAGGGGCCCTTACAGTTCTATACATACTAGCGTTATACAAATACTAAGATAAAGTACCTATAGATCCGCAGCTCTTGTATAATAACCACTAGAGTGCATCTCGCTCACCCACTATGTGTTGCCATGTACAAACATAGCCTTCAATTGTAGTATTTTTGTCTTGATCTTAGGATGTGTACATCCTCGTTCGTCGTTGTGAGTCGTAGTCAATAATAAATAAGAATCGTAGAACGAGTTTTTCCCTGCACCACTCATTATTAAAATAAGTAAATTTCAATATTTTCATACTGGCGATTAAATTGTTCTAGTTATTTTTTATGAGTCAAAAGCTATTTAAGAAAAAGTACGATCGTACCTGGATTCTCAGTCTAGATAGAGACCTATCAATAAGTTAACTTTAGGCCAAGACCGAGAGTAATAGTTAAATTAACAAAATATTATGAACGTGGTAAAAATATTTATAACTCAAGAATGGCTGAACCGATTTGGCTGAAAATTGGTGGGCTATCTTGAAACCAGGAGAAGGAAATAGGATACTTTTTATTCCGTTCACGAGGGACTCAAAACTCGAGAACGGCTGGATCGATTTGGCTCATTTTGATTTATATTGAAAATAATTGTGGAAGTTCAGGGAAGGCTTACGCACTGAGAAATAATGAAAAAGGTATAGGTTGTAGGTGTAGGACTAGGACGTAGGATGCATTATAGGTAAAGTCATTTATTCATTCCAGTTCATGTTTATGACAGAACAACGTGTGTCGAGACAGCTAGCTATATTATATATTACTAGCTGACCCCGACAGACGTTGTTCTGTCTTAAATTTGAACTGGAATGAATAAATGACTACACCTGCTCCTACACCTACTCCTACACCTGTTCCTGCTCCTACTCCAACACCTACTCGTACATTAACTCATACACCTACTCCTACCCATACTCTTACACCCACTCAGACACCTACGCCTACACCTACTCCTACAACATACATCTTTTCCAATATTTAAAAAAAAAGGTCCAGCCCGCGCCCATTACGCCCGCGTAAGTACAGTAATCCACGGGTATATATCCCATGATACATGGGCGTAGCCAGGGGGGTGGTTTAGGGGGTTCAAACCCCCCCCCCCCCGAAATGGGCCGGCTGGTATATAGGTATAATACAGATATCTGACCAATATACAGAGGCGTATTTAGAAATTTTGCGCCCGAGGCCAATTAACATATTTTGTCGCCCCATTAACCCTATCTGAAAGATGATTTTTGAAGTTATTTTAGAAAAATATTTTGTCGCCCCATTAACCCTATCTGAAAGATGATTTTTGAAGTTATTTTAGAAAAATAAACAACAGCCTAAATCAGAACTTTGATACTACCCCCCCCCCCCCCCCCCCCCCGTAGTCGTTTTATTTTCTTGAACCCCCCCCGAAACTAAAACTTGGCTACGCCCGTGCCATGATATAAAGTAGCCTTGGTCTACTCCAACTCCACTCTGTGCCGAATTTCATCATAATCATTTTAGTAATATTTACGTGAAAGCGTAAATAAAGTATCCTACAGGAACCGTACATTTTTTCGCGATAAAAAGTAGCCTACGTCCTTCCCCGTGGTCTAATTTATATCTGGACCAAATTTCATGATAATCAGTTCAGTAGTTTTAACGTGAAAACGTTCAGGTTTATTCTTTCTTTTTTATGTAAAGGGTATGATCCCAAGTTGGTCCTGTTTTCATTCAAAAAAGTAGTGACCTGATGATGAGATCTATGAGGAATCGAGGCAATTTCTATGGACACATATGGTGATTTTGACTTTTTCTGAAGTAGACCAAGCATAAGCTTCCAAAAAGTCTTACTATTAATACTGTTAGGTAGGGTAGGTATTTCTCTTAATATAAAAATTAAACAATGTCAAAAATGTCAATAGTTTTTTTATTTAAGTAGATATTTCAACAGTGGCGGACTAAGCCCGTCAGGGGCCCGGGGCGGCAAAGCCAAATGAGCCCCCCCCCCCCGCTTAAAAAACCGGTCAAGTGCGAGTCGGACTCGCGCACCGAGGGTTTCGTACAAACTTGTAATAAAAAATAATGGTCCACGGTTTATGCATAAGGTTTATATATTTTATGAAATTAAATGTTTTTTTTATATTTGAGTTGATTGAATGAAAGGTAAATTGCGGTTAACGATTTAATAATATAGCCCTTTATTTCCATGCTTTACATAGTTTTTTTTTGTTTTTAAATTTTTACAAGCTAAGAAAATTTTATTTGAAAATTAGTCGGTACATATTGAATTACGTATAAAATGTTTCTTATCCTGCCAAGCGCCTTGACACTCTTTGACAGATTATGCCAACAAGCGTCGGGCCTTTTTGCCCCCAAAAATTAATTTTCCTTACATTCTCCCGCAATTTTTTTCGCGATTTTTTTTCGCAATTTTAATGTTAATAAGTAAATAAAACCTATGGATGATGTATATATTTAAAAATATAATTAATTTCCTAAGTGATTACGTAATATAAAAACAGATTTATAAAAAAATACAGTTATTAGATTCAGTATAATTAAGTACCTATCCACTTGAAAGTAAACATTTCAATTAACGTAAACACTTGCACTGATTGTTTACTTTTGACTTCGTTATTGACACTCAAGTGGGAACATGCCAAATGATACCTCATCACAGGACACACATTACGGAGAGGAAGGAGGAGGACGACCTCATTCCCTCATGACAGACGCACGGAGTACCAACCTCTATAAATCATATGACGTTTCCCGTCGTGTTTTTCTTCAAGATTATAATGTTTTAATGTGAATAAAACATATGCATGTTATATATATTTAGAAAGGTGATTAAATTTCCTAATTAATAATATAATTAGAATTAAGAAAAATACTAGTTTAATAAAAGAAATCTTGATCCAAACACAACACACGACTTTTTCTTATATTTTTATTGCAAATCTAAACTAAGGCCAAATTTATGTTTCTATATAGTAAAATTTGCTTAATTTACGTAGGTGCACACATTATATATAAAATTTTAATTCAAAAACCGATATAAAATAAGTTACAGTTACCTACTATAAAATTGTCAGTCTAATTTCGATTCCCGCGATTTTTATTTCTCCAAATTATATTGTTATAATTTATGTACTACCTATGCATGTGATATATATTTAAAAAGTAGAATAGATTTCCTAAGTGATGACGTAAATGGAATTTAGAAAAATACTCATTTAATAAATGGAATCTTGATACAAACACATAAACTTCGTCTTTTTTAATATTTTGTTTTAAAACTCAAATAAATATAAAATGTATGTTTCTATACAGTGAATGTTGTTTATTTACGTAATTGGATATATTATACATAAAAATTTAATACAAAAACAGTTGTACTAACAAGGATTGGAGCAAAACTAATTACAATTACTATGAAAAATATCTGACATAGTACATATTTTGATTGCTCAATAAACTGTAACTGGGACATAATTAAATACATATTTTTATATTTTTATACATTTCAGGATGTTAAATATTACAGTAACTCATTATTTTTTTACAATGTACAATAAGGGAACTCCCTCATTGAACCCTCCGAAACTAGGCCTATTTTGACGGTAATGTCTTACAAAAACAATCATAGTAATAAATTTACTTATTCTTATCCATATATTCTATTCGTAGACTCTAGAATAAATACCGTTCTAATAAAATTATTTTTCACAAGAAAATCATAAACTCACTATGAAATAAAATAGCAATAAAAATGTATATTTTTCATTCGATTTTCTGAAGTAATTTGTAGTAGATTTATGGAAAATACTTAGTATACGCATAAAAAACTTAATATTAATTACATAAATGTATAAATTATGTGGTACAAACCACTTATAAATTAGAAATATATTCTAAAGGCATTCCCGCCTTGCCACCAGGCAGCAAGCGACGCTTGAGAGCCATGCTGTCACTTGCTGCCGTGCAGCAACTGACGCTTGACAGGCTAAGTATTAGTTTCTTTTTTTTGGCATGGCTCCTCTTCGGATAAAGGCCTCCCCCAATTTTTCCCATTGTTTTCGGTCTGTTGTCTTTGTCATCCATTCCTCGCCCGTTATGTTTATGATTTGGTCGACCCATCTATCTTTAGGTCTTCCTTTGCTTCTCTTTCCACCTGCGCCTTTCCACTTGGTGACTCTCTTTGTCTGTCATACGGGCAACGTGGCCACCCATCTCCATATTTTAAGTTGTTGTGCATGTCGTTCTGCGTATATGAGTTTTTTCTTTTTACGAATAACATTGTTATTTTGTTTGTCGATAAGTTAGATACCCAGTATGCTTCTTTCTTTTGCGCGCTGACATGTCCGAATTTTCTTTTTTGATTTTTCTTGAAATATCCACGTTTGTGCTCCACATATAACAGGCATCGCAATAAGCAGGAGTCCATTACCTTCTTTTTCAAGAAAATAAAATGACTACAAGTACAATAAATAACCAGGGCCGTCTTTAACTTGTTAGAGGCCCTGGGCACATTACAATATTTTTTTTCGTTTTTACCTGTTTAAGCTTTAAACCCTGACCTCCTTATTAATAAAAATATTTACGCCATGGATTAGCAAATCCAAATCGCTCTCTTTGTCTATCAAGTGACTGTTCCAAACTATCTGACAGAGACAGCCATGTTGGATTAGCTAATCCGTGGTGTAAATAATTTTATTAATAAGGGAGACAGAGACTGTGTAATTTGAAAAAATAGAAATAGGTATATATAGTCTAAAACTAAACGTCAGTACTAACTTTTATAATACGTTTTTAAGCCAAAAACGAGCGAGCGAAGCGAGCGAGCAAATTTTTTTTCCTATTTTATAGGTTCAAACGTTCAAATCTGTTCAAATGTTTAACTAAAATATTAACACTGAATAACGGTAAACTTCGGAACAATACAATAAAATCAACCGGCTAAAACAGAACATCGGTAATAAATAATATAATGCCCTTTATGTCAATCGCGAGCGAGCGAAGCGAGCGAGCAAATTTTTTCCTATTTAACAGGTTAAATCTGTTCAAACTTTAAACCCTACAAGACTGTGGAAATAGTATTATTTTATAATATAATGTATACCTATTGGGCGCCTAGAATAATGGGCGACAAGTCTTTTTTTTGTAATTGTAATTCGAAACAAGTGTAATTCGAAAAATACAAATATCAAAACCCTAAGGGGCCCCATACATGGTCCGGTCTACCTTCAGTTCGGCCTGAACGGATGCAAAATCGTATCGTGTGTGTGCAATTTCGAGATCGCATCAGGCGGCCGTACGGACTGAAGCGATTCGTTCCAGTGTTGCCAGCTCTTTTTTTGTGAAACTACTAAACTCGTATCGATTTCTACTAAAACTACTAAAAAACTACTAAAGAGGCTACTTAACTTAGGAATTCCTGAAGCCCCCCAAAAACCACTGCATTTTAGGTTTTATTATATTAAATTTTTTTCATTAATTGAATTTGATTATAAATTTTACCATTAAATTAAAATATACTAGGAAATATTACGTATTTAGTAGCTATTTTGCATATCATTACTGTCTGGCTCTTTCCTACTTAAACACTACTAATAACTAAATTTCTACCAAGGAGGGAATAAAATACTCAATTTAGTAAAATTTTGTAAAATAACTAAGTTGGCAACATTAATTCTGGCCTGACCGATCGGCCTGAACGCGCGGCCTGTCCTGACCGTGTGTGGACAAATCGCTTCAGTTCTTGCCCGACCCGCTGCCGTGCGGGCGTGTATCTTGTACAAGCGTTGTATGAGTTTTCGCGGTGTTTAAATACAAAATTGATAAACACGACCGTAGCGCACGGCAAACAAGAATGGACTGATGCGACTGTTCCGTGTGTGGGCACGAATCAGATCAGGCCGAACTGACGTAAATTGGATTGGATGCGATTTTTTCCGTGTGTGTGCTCGAATCCGTTCAGGCCGAACTGACGTCAGTTCCAGCTGAAACGATCGGCCTCTCGTCTGTGGGGGCCTTAAAACTGAAACTCGGTACAAAATTTTATAGTAATATGTTCTGTATGCTAAACACGAGTGAGCGAAGCGAGCGAGCAAAATTGTTTTCCCATTCAATAGGTTAAAATCTATTCAATCGTTATCTTTTTTTACGATTTTACGGTTTACGATTTATGACGTATTAAAAATAAACTCCTTACTAGATCTCGTTCAAACCAATTTTTGGTGGAAGTTTGCATGGTAATGCACATAATATATGTTTTTTAGTTTTATCATTCTCTTATTTTACAGGACACACATTTTACCACTTTAGAAGTGTCTCTCACGCAAACTATTCAGTTTAGAAAAAAATGATATTATAAATCTCAATATAATTTTTGAAGACCTATCCATACGTATGGGTTTAATGAAAAAAAAAATTTTTGACTTTCAGTTGTAAGTATGGGGAACGCTCAAAATTTATTGCTTTTTTTTCAAATTTTGTGATAGACAGACAGACAGACTGACATGACGAATCCATAAGGGTTCCGTTTTTTGACATTTGGCTACGGAACCCTAAAAATGTAGTTTTTTATGTTTATTTCGTTAAAATCTGGCAAGTGAAACATACATACCTACAATATGGAATGGATATGGGTGAGGAAAATAAAATACAAATCGATAGATAAAATAAATAAATTTTTTTTTTTTTTTGTAGCATGTTATATGTATTTTCGTGCCTTCAATTTACTGAACTCCTCAATAACCTATGTGAAACCGATTTCTTTAGAATTTTTTCTTTCTATTGCCATTTGACTATTTTCCATAGGACTTGTAGTTTTGCCGGAAATTGAGATAAACCATCTTCTACCCTTAAAAACTCACCCCTTACACTTCCCAACCTCAAATCACCCGTAAATTACTTTTCATTTTATTTTTTAATATTCTCATCCTTTTCAATGGGTTTCATACTATATTTTTTTTTCTCTTTTGACCATTTTCAATGGTAAAAGCCCTAGTCTATAAGCTTCATGATTGATTTGACGATATAGATATACAAATGTACAGAGACTTTGCTATGTTGAGTCTTACGATGAGAACAAGTACATACCTACGTCTCTAATAAACGTGCACTACAAATAATATAAGGACCACTCGCAAAATGCAATAACTGAAGCAATGTACTCGTAGGTGCATGTTGACTAGAAACTACGGATCATTCTTTGTATAATTTAGCCTAGAAATTATTTCTAGGCTAAATTATACGAAGAATTAGTTACTTTTTCCAAATACTCGAAAATGCACTTACTCAACTCTGAACTGATTTACTTTTATTCCGCACCAAAAATCAAAAATACTATTACGCTTTTTAATGAAATTACTTTGAACGGATAAGATCGCGTTTATTACTTTACAATTAAAAAATGGCTTATCTGTTCGCAAAAATATTGGAACACACTAATAAACTATTAAATATCAACGTAAAGAAATTTATATTTTAAATGAAGCCAATGTTTATTTTTCTACGTAAATAGAATGCAGTGAATGTAAATGTAGGCGTAAAAGAGGGAATTATTTGCGCTCCATTCATTCAGGGATTTCTGAGGAACAGGGGCGTAGCTACCGCCGTATCTGCCGTATCAATTATACGGGGCCCCCGGGGCACGGGGGCCCCCAACATGCAAATAATAGGTTGGGGAAAAAGTCTTTTCGCATTATAGTATGTATGAACTTGTCATAAAATATCTTGGGCTATACCAATTGTATCTGGCTGATTTTGGTATCATTAAAAAGTTTTAATTTTACAGAAGACAATTCCAAATTCAAATTAGGTAAATTTGAGATTTTTATTTGTTTTTCTTATTGTTAAAATGAGTGATTCTTATGAAGAATTTCGATACATTTTAAAATTTTATTACAAAAAAGGTAAAAATGCAACACAAGCCGCGAAAAATTTTGTGATGTTTATGGACCTAATGCAGTATCTGTGAGAGTAGCGCAAATTTGGTTTAAGCGTTTTCAATCCGGAAATTTTGATATCAAAGATGCACGTCGCTCTGGTCGCCCTGTTACGGACAAAACTGTTGCCATTTTTGAAAAAGTGGAGCAAGATCGCCATATTAGTAGTTACGATGTAGCTGAAGAACTGGGGATTGACCACAAAACGGTTTTGGCGCATTTGAAAAAAGCTGGGTACACAAAAAAGCTCGATATTTGGGTGCCTCATGAGCTCACTGAAAGAAACCTAATGAACCGTGTACTCATTTGTGATTCTTTATTACGACGTAATGAAACCGAACCATTTTGAAGAAGCTGATAACTGGTGATGAAAAGTGGATCACGTACGACAAGAACGTGCGAAAAAGATCGTGGTCAAAGGCCGGTCAGGCTTCACAGACTGTGGCGAAACCCGGGTTAACTCGCAACAAGGTGATGCTGTGTGTGTGGTGGGATTGGAAGGGCATTATTCATTATGAGCTGTTACCGCCAGGCAGGACCATCAATTCTGAACTGTACTGCGAACAACTCATGAGATTAAAGCAAGAAGTTGAGAGAAAGCGGCCGGAATTAATCAACAGAAGGGGTGTGGTTTTTCACCATGATAACGCTAGACCTCACACATCTTTAGCCACTCAGAAAAAAATACGGGAGTTTGGCTGGGAGGTGTTAATGCATCCGCCGTATAGTCCTGACCTTGCACCTTCAGATTTCCACCTGTTTCGGTCGCTGCAGAATTCCTTAGGCAGTGTCAGGTTGACATCACAAGAGGACTGCCAAAACCACTTGTCGCAGTTTTTTCATCAGAAGCCCCAAAAATTTTATAGCAAGGGGATCATGTACCTACCAACAAGATGGCAAAAAGTTATCGAACAAAATGGCACCTATATACTTTAGTCACTTGTAAATAAACTTTATAAAAAACCTTTTGAATTTTTATATAAAATGCGAAGAAACTTTTTCCCCAACCTAATATTAATAAAAACTTCCCAAATTTCATCTTCATTTCATCATTAACTATTTCATGATTTAATAAATAACTACATCATGATTTAATAAATTAGTTTGCCCGAAAAAAAGGCAAGGAGAGTGTATATTTAAATAGGCAATCGGACTATTTTTTTTATTGCATAAATGAATAGTACTCTTAAATATGAGTAACTTCTCAGAAGAAACCGTATATCAAAAGTCAATATTTTCAAAGGTACAGCGATTGGTATACAAAATTTCTAAAAACGCTCCATACTAAAGTCCACCTACAAATGACGTCACTTGTAGGTTATAGTATATGAAGTATATGGCCGCCGGAATATATTTGTAAATATCTCCCATATTTGTGCGTTTAAGTTCATACTTACCATAATGAATGTTTTTGTATATGATGTGAGTAAACTAATGATGTAGGTTTTGTTTACCAATTTCGCAAAAAAAAATTTTTTTTGGTACTTTTTAAATGTATTTAATTAGTAAACTACATATAAAATAATATATTTTTTTACATTTACCAAGTAGTAATGCCTCAATATTTCTGAATATATTAACGAAACTACATATTTCAGATGTTGTCCGATGTAAAAATTTTGGAAAAGTGACAGATAGCTAATAATTATGACGAATAAATATTTCTTTTAATTTTATGCAATTTTTTTTTATTTTGAGAGCAATCTTTACCCTTCCTAAGGGGCCCCAAACAAATTTTTATACGGGGCCCCGCCAAGGCACGCTACGCTTCTGCTGAGGAAGTACCCGCTACAAAGACGGGCGTTCAGTGAAGTTAAATGAGTATTAGTACCGCGTAAAAAGTCTAGATAGCTTTAGTGTTTTGATCTTGATGAAATTATGTAGGTATCAAGCACATTTTTTAAGTCTTGTTTAGGATTTCATCAGGGGAACGCGGAGGCATTTGGGGGTCCCCCAAGACCGGGGCCCGGGGCGGACCGCCCCTTCCGCCCCCCGGTTAGTCCGCCACTGTATTTCAAACATTCTTCATTCACTTCAACACATTTAAAAAGTTAAGCAGTTAAAATACATATATCAATAAGAAACTGGCCTGTCGAGAAGAACCGGCGTAAGAAACTCGCACGGGGCCACTTTTTAGCAAAAAGATGGAAAATTTGTTCTTTGATTGATTACCTATGTATCCAAAATTTATGTTAAGTGACGTTTGCGGTTAGGGTTAGCTGTCACCCTATTACTCAACTATGTTTACCACTCCAAATTACAACTAAACTAGTCGTTTAGTTTATAACCCCAAAACTTAAACCACTAATATCTCAGTAACTATGGGTTTCCTGATGAGGGGAGTGGGGGTTCAACCCTCCCCCTCCCCTTCCCTCTTAACTCCCTCCTCCCCAAATCGTGGAATCGTGGGATATTATACTAAATTTTTACCGAATGAACTTTAGTCAGTATATTTAGGTACTAAATTTAATAGCAACACTAAGACAAATATATTTTTAGATTATGTTACTTAATATGTAAAAAATACTGATTTCATCTCACTTTTTATGGAAAATATGACTGTATTTACATCCATATATCATCATTCTTATGTTATATGCAATCACAAACTAAAAAAACACGAGCTATAGCTAATTACGAGTGAAAAGTTACGGCAGCACATTTTCGTTCGCTGCGACTTTTGCACCTCAAAATACTGCATCCACACATTGTTAAAATACTTAAAACTACACAGAGTCTCTATCTCAAAAGAGTATTTAACATAAAACACACCAAAAAACAAAAGATTTCAAATAATACGAAACCTCACTCTTCACAGCTGTTATTTGTTTGGCACAAGAATGTCAAATTTGACAGCTCTGTGCCAAAAACCCGGTTACAGCGAAAGGGACAAAACATAACATTTATGTCTCGTTTCTTCACAAGTATTGACCAATTTACGTTCTCTCTCTAACAAGCTGTGACGTCAGGAGCTATCCTGCCCTGTACAAATATGATGGAAATATGAGACAGACGGTGAAATATCATTTGGTCTCTTTCTATCTAATGCAATCATTTTCATGATAAAAGAAACAGCAATATTTTTGTTTTTGCTCATTTTAGAAACATTAGACTTCAAAACTTTGACAATTAACGAAATGTGGAACGATCCGCCATTATTTGCTCATTAACTGTCAATTAACTGTGGTAGATCTCCTGTCAAAAGGTTGTTTATGTTTTGTTTAATTATGAATTTCCAAGAGATTAAAAGGACTTATTCTTTAAAATTTTATTTGAATGTTGTAAAAGTGATAATTAACATGCCTAAACGTTATATTGCAAGGTGCAATGCATTAAAGAGTATAAATCAACCTCAATTGTATTTACGCAGGTTAGTAGCCGGTTTTATGCAATACTATAAACATTTCATGAAATAATTGCGTTGCAATTTGATTTTTTCATTTATTATATTCATATCCATTTAAATTTCATTAGAACAGTCCTTTAAATTGCATTTTAAGTCATTAGATTTATTTACGTAATTGAAAAGTGTTGTACCTACCGTTTGTAATAGTTATCGATAAAGGTATAAATAATAATTACATCGATAAAAACATAATAATTACATTTGTGTTATGTCTCAAAAAGCAATCTGAATGTATTCGATGTGGTTTTAAAAATATAAGTTTGATAGCTTTTAATAATATTGTTGTGACCAAAATTATTTGACAAATGATAAAACTAATAATACTTGTTTTTTATAGGTTTCCGAAAAGTGATACAATAAGCAAATTATGGTTGAAAGCTGGAGAAAAAAATATTAATCCCCGGACCCAGTCAAGAGAATAGCATAGCCAGTTTTTGAACAAACTTAATTTTATTTAGAAATGGATAGACTTATTCATTTTAATATAAGTGGATATATTCCTTTGTCTTTTATTTCTATTCCACCTTAGATAGTTCAAAATGTTTTTAGTTCCATCTGTCGATGCCACAAGGAATAATTATTTGCCAAGCTGTAAAAATTACACCACCTATTAATTGTAACCATATTTACACCAAATAAAGCATCTTGTCATTATGTATAAGATTAGGTTACGATGGGACTGACTTACGCTGTACATCAAAAGTCCCTAAATAAAGAATAAAAAAGCACCATTTCATTTCATATACCAATTTATACAGTTGGCTCAGCTCGTATGAAAATAAATATTTAACCATATTATAACCTCTAAGGACCTAGGAGTTAAAGTATCCTTAAATAATAAAAGATAAAGGTGTTGACTTCAATAAAGAAATGGCACTTCTTTCCCATGGTAAATAAAGTTAAGTCTTACTTGATTAATAAAGGTATTACAATTTTATTTTTTTTAAATGGTCCAGTTAGAACAAATAGAATAAAACTATCCTCAGCAATCAGCATAGAATACTCAGGATGTCGGTTAAAAGATATTATCGATTAATAAAAGTAGTTAAATGTACAATGTCATTAGTAAAATAAGTTTTATTACTTACGTATGCATAAATTAAGAATAAAAAAGCATAATTTCATGTCATAAACAATTTATACAGTTGGCTCAGCTCGTATACAAATAAATATTTAAGGATCTTTTAACTCCTAGGTTCTTAGAGGTTATAATATTATAACCTATAAGGACCTAGGAGTTAAAAGATCCTTAACTAATAATTATACTTAAGCGTGTTGACTTCAATAAAGAAATGGCACTTCTGTCCCATGGTAAATAAAGGTAAGTCTTACATGATTAATAAAGATATTACAAAAACTTTTTTGAAAGTGGTCCAGTTAGAACAAATAGAATGTATACCTAAATATATCGTCAGCATCGAATACTTGATGTCCGTTAAAAGATATTATCGATTAATAAAAGTAGTTAAATGTACAATGTCATTAGTAAAATAAGTTTTTTTATTTACGTATACATGTAAGTTATTGTAAAACTTATGAAAATTTAAAATATCGATACTGTCGATACCCATAATTGCAACTCTAGTTCGGCAGCCATTTTTTGCTCATATTCAGCTGATAAATTGGACACGTTTTTGTCATAGGTAGGGCCTGTCCTTTGAATTCTTTAGTCATTGGTTTTTACCGAGCCGAGTGAGAAATTCAAGTTGTGACAAGTTTACCCGCTGTAGGTTCTCTTTGAATTAAGCACAGAACATAATATACCCTTACGGGAAGACGAAGACTTTACAAATAAAATGCCAACAGCTTGCGACACTAGCGCGCCAGTATTTGATCCGTGAAACTTCTTTGGCGCCAGATTTTAAACGTTTATTATTACCTAAATTGTGTAATAACTTAAAACTGTTCATATTTGGATATCATGAAAGTTCCTTGTTAGAATCAATTAAATTGGATTAGAACTTATTAGTAGTAGATTATAATATTTCAATTTGACTGATAGTTGATATAAGAGGTTTCTTGATTATGTATGTAGGCTTAGTTTGACGGAAAATTCTATTTTTTTACATTTTGTTTAGATATTTTTGAGTAGCTTTTACATTAATGCGAAAATGAATACACATTTTCTATGTAAAATTAATATTGTTTTATTCGTTTTAAAATTTTGGTCACTCGAGTTTTACCTATATTCCGAGTGACTCGAGTCAATAAAAATCTTCACTCGAGTGGCATTCGAGTGAGAAAGTTACCAGTACCGAGCTACTCGAGTGAAAAAAAAAATCACTCGAGTCCCATCACTAGTCGAAAAATGAAAATAGCAAATTCAAATTAATCCTGTCTATCGATATTCGAATAAATTATATTGTATCGATAGCATTTTTTTGTCGTCGACCGAGGAAGACAAACTTGGATGATTGAACCTACCTACCTACTACAAATTATAATCGAAGCCGTGAGCCAAAGACCCGTGAGCAGTTATGAAAAAAAAAGCTGTCCAAAGTCAACTGTCAAAGTCAGAGTGACCGTTGGCATTTGCCGTTGGCGCCTTTTCGTGTTTTTGTTTCTGTTTACTGTCATATTTTGCGCCAATTTATTCTGAGATTTTGTCGAGTGTTTATATTTTTATCATAAGCATTTCTTGTTCATGATATAAAATACAGGTATGTAAAGAATATTGATTGTATTTACGTTAATTCACATAATGTATCATCGTTATAATAATATAATAAAAAACTATGAATCAAGGCGCCTTAAGGTGGTTCGTTTCCTATACAAAAATACAATGGACATTAATTAGGTAATTTCATACTATTACTACATAAATTTATATGCACATCTATTTATTTTGCAATACAATTGTCGCAAAATATATTTAAAATACTTTATTTCACACAGAAGTCACATTTTTATTGAATTTTCGTCAAAAAGTGACATTTGTAACTTATGTCTTTATATTATTGACTTATTGTATAAATTTATGTAGTAATGTATGAAATTACCTAAATAATGTCCATTGTATTTTTGTATAGAAAACGAACCACCTTAAAACAAAAGGTTCAACTCCTTACCCTTCTACCATTTTATAATAATTATTATTTTACTGTAGTATATAATCTATTATATACTAAGACTCATATTTTGTACATATTAAGATCTAAATAGTTGTCACTTGTTAAGTTCTATACCTACTTAATAATAGCTTGCTCCATCTATCCATCCATTATATGATTATAGCATTCACTGAAAGTCTACTTTAAGTACGAGAATTGAGGTTCAGATTATAAATATACGTCTATAACACAAAAAAAAATCACATCAAATCAGTAGTTCCTGGTACATAATAATGTGTATAAAAGACAACATTTTTATGTGCCAGTCTAGTCAAAATCAGCCTTTTTTGAGACCAGAACCTCAATTCTCGTACCTATTTAAAGTAGACTTTCATTTTACTTGGATTGGACTGTAAGTGAAGCAATGTCATGTTACCATGAAAAGATTTTATTACGCTTCGACTAATCAGAGTGCGTTTGTTTGGTTTAACATGCATTAAAACACCATTTGAGAGTTTAGCGTATCGGGACTTGATTGTAATTGTATTAATGCAGGTTTTATTTAACAGAATTGCCCCTCTGGAATAAACAGCCAGACAAAAAATTTTTATTTTATATAGAGTATTGTGTGAGGTATACAGGAGGAGAGGAACACTTAGACTGGATTTTTACAGTGGCTTTGTTGTTATATTTTTTTATAACTCCCATTCTCCGTTTCTGTCTTTTCGACATTGACCTGAATTTTTAAGTAAACGTGTTGTGGGTGTGCACGGAATAATATCCAGTGATATGTCCATATTGGTGTTAACTCCTCATGCCATCAGGTCCTGTGCAGTACGTCTTTTAAGCCTTTTAAATGTTGAGTTTCTCTTTTTACTCATCTCATACAATACACACACTACACACACACAAACAAACAGTCACACACACAAACACATGTACGTACTGACAACCAAAATACTATTTTACCTACCTAAAACAAAGAGCATATTAAGTTCCTATAAGAGCAGGTTGCTTCAGTGACCTACCTAGTTTAGGTATTTAAGTAACATAATTTGTTATTAGGATAGTTAATTAGGATATAGTATTATTATGTTTCTTGTATTTGCTATTCCTGATATTGTATCAATAAAAGATAAAAAAATGTCGATGTGTGGTGTTTATGACTAGGAACTCCTCTTACTCCATCTGATCTTATTGAATGTTCTAGCATGGAGGCTGGGACCCCTGAGGGTCCGCGTACGCGCGCCGCGCTGGCTGAGATCCCCGCGCGGCTGGACCGCCTGCGCGTCACCCCCCGCCCCCTCACCGCCATCACCAACAACCGGGAGCTTTCGCCGTCTCTCCCCCCTGGGTACCTGAGCCCCGCACCCTCGCCAGAGGAGTTCCTCATACAGCAGAGAGGTTAGTAATATCGGAGAGACGTGGAACCCCGGCAGATAATATCATCAGATCCCCGCGCGGCTGGACCGCCTGCGCGTCACCACCCGCCCTCTCACCGCCATCACCAACAACCGGGTGTCGCCGTCTCTTCCCCCGGGTACCTGAGCCCCGACGTTCCCTATTTTTTCGCATAAAATTATGTCATAATTTTACTTGGCATAATTTCATTTGAAATAGCAGTTTCGCATGTTCATTTGGCATAACTTAGCATAATTACTAAAAGCATAATAATTGATAGGCATACTTATTGTAAGGCATACTATAGACATATATATGTAAGCATAATATTTTTATGCATAATATATTTACGCATACTTTGTAGCGTTTTTGTTTCACATACTAATAAATTATAAATTCTACTGGATGTGCAAGTTAAGACGAAATAACAATTATAATTGTAATTCTCGACTGATTACGAGACTAAACTCGGACGAACAAGTTCGTGTTGTTCGTCCGAGTTTTGCTATCAAAGAACATACTGAGCTATAACCACGAGGCCGATGCACTTAAGGATAAAGTAAATTTTGTTTTCGCACTAAATAAACTTTCGTATTAATTATTTTAAACATGTTAGCGGCTTATGAGTGGCCTAAGGGCCCGCCCCAACTTAACCGCCGCCGCAACTTAACCTACCGTTACACATATTACACTAGGTATAATGAGTGTAATACCTGCTTTTTATGTATTATAAATATGCGTTTAAATTACTTTAACCAGGCCTGTCTCACTCCCCGTGTAGGTATAAAAAATGCAAGTACGTGCGGCATCCCGCTCTAGCGGGGAAATCAGTAGGGACTTACGCGCGAGCTGTGAGTGACGTACGCGCAAGATTCGTTCGTAATTATTATTACTTAACGTACTATTTTAAAAATGGGTAAAAAAACGGGAAAAAGATACGGTGCAGTATTTAACTGCTTAAACAAGGATTGCGATCCAAATTTGAGTTTTTTCAAGCTCCCTATGGACGCTGAGAGGTAAGATCTATAATTTTAACATTGTTATTATTATTGTGAAATTATCATTCTTTGGGTTACCAAAATAAGTAGGAATGTAGGCAGGTATACTAAGTTGGTGTAATTATTAATCTTTCACAAATATCTACCTAAATTAAAGGAATTTCGATGTGTTTCGTTTTAAAAACCTACCTGCCCATTGTTTGTTTTTCTGTTCGCTAGAATAAAACCGATAATGGTTATAGAAATATATACTATGCCATATGTACTAACAGTTGATAACTACGCTATAGTTATGTTGTTAATCATATCTAATAATATTTCATTAATTCTTTAGGTAACACCTATAAATTGAAAGACTTTGTTTATGCTATCTACATACCTACAACACGTTCAAAATTTAGGTATTTAGGCTGAAGTCTTGACGAACCAACGCATTTCAAATAAGTACCTACCTAGACCTAGGTATAAGTACCTACTTATATTTACCTACTATTAACACATACCTTAGGTTGATTTGGAAAGTAATTTGTTCACTAAAGTAGGTATAGTAGGTAGGTACTAGAAAAAAAGTTGTAATTAAATAAATTATTTTCTAAACGGAGACAACCCCGATTTCGTCACAATTATGCGATATGAATAAGAGTTATGCGATAGAAAGAGACGCAACTTGTAGGTAAATATAATCGTAGGCGATTACGCGCTGCGCAAGCTGAATTGAACTTAATGGTATCGTAGTAAGAGTCCCTATTTCTTCTAATAAATCTTCGGAGTGGTGCGTCTGTTGTAACTAATATCTATTCTGTGCTTTAACCGTGTTTTCATTATGTCCTTCCATTTTATGCATATTTGTGCCTTGTGATAGAATGCCTTGAATTTATGATGACAAAAAATATGCCTAACGAGTTTATGCCAAAAAAAAAAACAATTATGCCAAAGTATTATTATGACAAAAAAATATGCCTTACGAGTTATGGCTCTTTAAATGAGTCTAAATGATATTTATGCCTTATGATGTAGTATGAGACCAAGAAACCATTATGCGAAAGTATTATTATGCGTAATAAAATTATGCCAAGTGAGTTGTGCCAAATGAAATTATGCGAAAAAGGGGATCCCAAGCCCCTCACCGTCGCTGAAGGAGTTCGTTATAACAGCAGAGTGGTTCGTTAAAACTAGGGTTGCCATCCGTCCTGATTTCCCCGGATTTGTCCTAGTTTAAAGGGCGTCCGGGGAGCGTCCGGGCCGGATTTTATTTGCTATCCGGGTTTTTGTAGGCAGAATTAGGAAGGCTAAAGTTTTTTTTTTATTTGCAGCAATAATAAATCTTCCTTTCTTTTTGACATTGCCGTAGTCGGGTAAAAATTGTTCTATGTCCGGGTTTCGTACTCCAAAATCCGGGGTTTTCACGCGTCTTGTCCGGGGAGTCATATGTAAGATATGGCAACCCTAGTTAAAACATTAGTTGGGTCAATGCAACGTGAGACTCCAGATGTTAAACATTAGGAGCACTTAAAAAGAAGTCGATTAGTGTCAGGCAGCAAGGCAATAAGTTGATTATACTGCCAATGGCATGATGTCTGCTTGAAGAATAATATTATGAAATAGCCGATTTAACAAAAATAAAATATACAATTTAAATAATTTAACCAAAAAGTTTCTCAAAATGAATCAAGCTGACTTGCATTTTAAATTGTGGCCTTTTAAGTTCAGTGAATTCTTTTATTTATACTAGTCTAACTATTCCTCTGACTCGAGCATAATTATAATAAAGATAAGCAGGCAATTATTTTCATTTAATTTATAAATTAAATGAAAAGAATTGCCTGCTTATATAACTTCTAGACATATATGTCTACCTAAAAAAAAAATTAAAATATTTCAGGTCGCAAGCGTCTGCCAGTGACATGGTCTCCCGACATCGATTTAAAACGGACCGCATTTCAATCCACCGTTCGCACACCGCCGAAAAACCCAACCGATCGGCACTCACCACCTAAACTAGGTGTCACCTTGAGATCTACACCAAGAAAACGTCTTTTACTAGGTGACAACGAACGCATACCACTCTCGCCCGAAAAAATCGATTTCAGCGATCTCAGTACCCCACAGAAATTCAAAATAAATAGCCCCATTAAAGGAACTCCGCCGATCAAGCGGTGCAGACTCGATAAGATACTCGACGCGGATGTCTCTATTCCTATCGACACAGCATTGAAGGGATTAAGTCCGACACAACTCATCCGTATGATAAAAAACATAACGCAGACCCATCCGGAAATCGAACAAGAGATTAGAAGGGACATGCCTTCGCCGGACTTGGCGCCTTTGGAAGAGAAACTGAACTATTTCAAGACAAACATTTATAGAAGTATACCGACGTCTCGTTTGATTTCGAAAACTGACTCCCCAGCATTTTCCCGGGCCAGCATGCATATAGCTTCATTCAAAAAGTGTCTGATTGAGCAGGGAAAAGTGCTAATGGAATCGCAACATTGGGAGTCCGTTATGAATTACGTCTTTCTCGCTTGGAAGCATGTTAAGTCGACTCCGGTTTGGGACAATCAGTCGCACAACACTCAAAGAAAGCAATGTTTTAAGGCGCTAGCGAAATTTTGCATGACGGCTCTGAAGAAAGGCAGTTTTCAAAAGGAGTTTATGATGGAGATATACGACAAACTTCAGGGCATGGAAGCCGATATTGAGGACATACAATCGTGCCTGACGCACGTAAATGGTCTATTAAATGTGTGACATTGGAAGTTTCAAAGCTTAGTGAACATTAGGCGTAATATTAGGCGACTGATAACCTTTGACTACGAAACATTCGCCGACATACTTTGTTTCGATCTTATAAATATATGGCAATGAGTTCCAAAAGTGGGACACCGGCACAGACATCTATTGACTAGATAAACACAAGTCTCATCGTTTGTATAGAAACCAATCGTGCCATTATTTTTCTACCTGCTGTACTCCCCGTCCCCGAGTAAATGATTCAAAGGCCGTCGCCGCGTGCCGCTCCGTCGCATTTTTAGTTTTCGTTTGACGTTTGGTACCGAGAATATTCAAGGTGAAATGGCGCTGAAGGAAGTAAATTTTACTCCTCTTTTACACGCGAAGTATAACACTTGCGTGGTCTAGTCAATAGATCTCTGTGGACACCGGTTTATCGACGACCGTACCGATATTTTTCAATTAAATCTCGATGATTTCTTCCAATAGCAAAACACAGAACTAAGGTTTCGTTGACACAGCAGGTTTGGTCTGTGGTAGGTAGGTCTTTAGGTGGTATAAAAATTAAGTCTGTCGCATAAAAATCTAAAAAAAAAAGGAGTTCTTGACGTGAGGTCGACTCGCAATTGACGAGTTTTTTAACATAGTTATGCTATACTCGTAATTATAGTGTGATTCTTTGCCATTAGATAAATAATACTTCCAATTATGCAGTTTTAAATATATTACACTAGCTTTAGCCCCCTTTGATTATATTTTTTCTAAGCCAGCTCAAATGTAGCCAAAGGTAAATTATTGTTACATTAATATTAATCATTGTTTTAATTAATTATCATTATCAATCGTAATAATATTCAACTATAATAATGAGCAGTTATCCCTCTTATTATTAAAAAAGAGCTTTTGGGCGTCGCTCCGCCCGCGTAAATGCAGTATCCCACGGGAACCGTATACTATTCCCGCGATAATAAGTAACCTATGTCCTTCCCTGTAGTCTTCTATAAATCTGTGCTAAATTTCATGATGATCAGTTAAGTAGTTTTTACGTTAAAGCGCAACAAACAAACAAATTAACATTTATAATATTAGTAAATAGTAAGGATATTTAAACAAGTTAGCTAATCAACCATTCAAATATTTTTGTAAGATGGATGTTTAAAATGTTAAAAATATTATAATTAATGATCACTTTATAATAACTGTTTTTATGCCTTGGCTTGGAATAGTTTTATCTATTTTTTTATGGTCGCTTGTGTAGCGGATTTCAATCTTACTACAATGGCAATAAGGTCCAAGAGTAGTACACCTGGTTTTTCGGCGACTGTACATAATAAAAAAAAAATATAACAAGTTTACTTAAAGGGGGGATAGAGGTAAAAAAGTGTACAAGGAAACGGCAATTGATCATGATTTGTGTAGACTTTTTTTCTGTCGCCCTTTGTATATTATATATTAATATAGTAATGGTAAAAAATAAATCCACTATCCGGTTTATGAAAATAGAGGAAATTTATGTTACTTGGTAGAAAGCCATCATGGGCTACGGTTTTGTTTTGAAAAAGCAGTACAAATACACCCAGTGAAATAATATTGCTTCATAAAAAATATCAACTACTTTCGAGTTTTAAATTTGATTGAAATCACAGACATCTATTGATTAGACAACGCAAGTCACATCATCTGTATAGAAACAAAGCGTGTATTTTTCTACCTGCTGTGACGTTACAAGAGCGATTTAGTGATGACTAGATGTTGCCCGCAAAAGTTGATTTCGCAGAAACCGTACATTTTCCGCGGTAAAAAGTAGCCTTTGTCCTTCTCCGTGGTCTACTCTACATCTGTGCCAAATTTCATGACAATCGGTCCAGTAGTTTCGGAGCCTATTCGATGCAAACAAACAAACAAACTTTTCCTCTTTTTTATATTAATATAGATAACTAGCCGTCCTCGAGTAAATGATTCAAAGGCCGTCGCCGTACCGTCTTGATTCTTAATTTTCGTTTTCGTCACGACTTTGTTTTCGTTTGACGTTTGGCACCGAGAATATTCGAGAGGAAATTGCGCTGAAGGAAGTAGTTTTTACTCCTCTTTTACACGCGAAATTACTCGCGAAGTACATACACTTGCGTGATCTAGTCAATAGATATCTGTGATTGAAACGTAGTAATTAGGGGCCATCCACATATTACGTCACGCAAAATTTCGACTTTTTGAACCCCTAAATGTCACGCTTTTTAGTATCCCTGTACCTGTATTTAACATGTACTGTCACACTTAGTATGACTCCCCCCCTCCCCCATCAGGTGTGACGTAATATGTGGATGGACCCTTACCAAATCTAGTAATAAGAGTAATTAAAACGCACATATCTATAAGTAAATCGCGGCTGTTGTTCACGATGCCTTATTAGTCTTTGTAATATAAAATTAAGAAAATAATTTTAAGCATTATACTCGACTAAACTCTGTTCAAAATAAAATTAAATCTAAGCGTTAACAAATAGGTTATATTCGATGAATTTAATGTGTATAACGCTGGGACTATGATCCGGAATCCGGAAGGTTGAAGAAAATTCTGAGCATTGGAAATAGAACTCTGCGCTAATACAATAGAGTTGAAAATCGAACACATGGGTCGAATGTCATATGACAGATCGACACTCGAAACTTCCATTTTCAACTCGATTGTATTAGCGCAGTTTTATTTTTCGTGCTCTTAATTTTTCCGGCGGCGTTCCGGATTCCGGAGCATACACTCCCAGCGTTACACGGTAAATAATATAAACACAAAAAAACGTTTAAATTGGTAGCATTATTATTAGCCATTAGGGCGCCATTGTTTATTTGTTTACGTTTAAATTTGGATCTAAACGAGCGATAGTAATTACTGTTCTATTACTATGAGTAACCGAAACGACTACTTAAGGTCAGCTCACACAGAAACGAGACAATACGCGACGCGGCTCTACATTTTAAAAATAGTGATTCAAAATTGAACTTTATTCAGTACACAAGAAGATGCACGTTTCATTGCAAGAGCGATGCCGCGGTACGTACACTATGGCCGATGTATCTTGACGGGTCTGAACATAGGCTCTGCGAACTTTAGCCATGTACAACTCGTGAGGAAAACTGTTATTGTATTTTTTTTTATATACATATGTACGAATAAAATTTCCCTAATACAGTGGACCAATTAGTACAAATAAAATAAATACGAAAACACTTAGAAACAGTTATTGCGCGACCTTCTACGCGAAGTTCAGACTCGCCAAGATACATCGGCCGTAGTGTAGAGCGTAGTAGTCGCAGAGTATGGTATTCGAACTCTTGCAATGAGTGTTTTTAAATTCGTGACATCTGACAGCTTTTTGACACGACAAGGACTATCGGGCTACTGTAGCGCCGCCTGGTGACAGAAAAGAATCGAAAATTCTTATCGACAGTTTTCGATACCACTTACGCCACCAGATGACGCTTTGTGTGCGTTATGTCTGCCTCCTAACGACAGAAAAAATATCAAACACCCTTAAAGGTGTATCTTTGTAGATAATAAAGTTTAATTTATTGTGTGAATTAAGTTCTATTTCGAACCGCTTTCTTAAGAAATACGGCGCCGCGTAACGGCATAAAAAATATCAAACACCCTCATTAAACATGTATCTTTGTAGAGAATAAAGTTTAGTTTATTGTGTGAATTAAGTTCAATTTCGAACCGCTTTCTTAAGAAATACGGCGCCGCATCGTGTATCGTCTCTTTTCAGTCTGACGCTTAGTCGTTTGGGTCAAGTTTAAGGCTAGTTAATTGATATGTTTTTGTATTTTGCTGTAAGGAATACTACCTCTTATTGAATATAACGAATTTACTGTTTTGAATAAGTGCCTTCATAATCGTTATGTAAAGCTTTTAAATGTTCTTGTAGAACTAAAAGTGCTTCCTAATTGAGAATCCTCAATTCTCGTATTTAAAGTAGACTTTCATTTTACTTTGTTTGGATTGAAAGTGTAGCGTAAACATGTTACCATGAACGGATTTTATGACATTTCGACCAATCAGAGCGCATTTCACGTTGGTTTAACGTTCATAAAAACGCCGTTTGAGAGTGTAAGCGTATCGAGACTTGATTGTAATTGTATTAATGCAGGTTTTATTTAGCAAAATTGCCCCCCAGGTTTTAACAAAAAACAAAGCTACAATACTACAATTAACAGTAGCAATGGTAACATCACCATTGTTGATTTTTTATAAAAAACCCTTTTGGGATATGAGATCTTTAATATGTTCTAAAGTTATTGTGTAAGTATAATTATACTGTTTATTACAGTCCAGTTAATATTATGTATGACAATAACATATTATGGTAGCATGTAGAAACTATAATTATAATCAACATTTTTTTTACTGAAAAACTCGTTTTGAATTTATTAATTTTTATAATTTAAATTAGTGCGGGCATTTCAAAACGAAGTTTACTCGTCTTATTTTTTAATTCAAATTAAAATAATTACCTATTTATTAATTTGAATTAGGTTTTACTTGTATCTTTTTAAAACTGCCATTTTACTTGTAATAATTTATGCCTCTATTGTATTGCTTAGTTTTAAATACATTTTTGGATTGTTTAATAATATTTGGTTTCATTAATAAGACTTTAAACCTAGAGTGGTATTACATATATCAAAGATCTTGTTGCAATATGCAGTCGAAGACACATGGTGACGGGTTTACAACTTTTCGACCTTAAGACTAAGGTTAAGCTAAAGAATAAGGTTCAAAAGCGGTAGAGTGGATCTGATGTCAACTGTACCTACTTCATAATACTTATATACATAATATAATCACACCTCTTTCCCGTACCAGTAGAGACGCGTACCGGCAGAGACCACTTCTTTCCACTTGCTACGATTCTTTCATACCTAAGTGGTACCTTACTTGTTTCGCTTCGTTCGATTTCATTCTTACCTTCCATTCCTCCTCTTACATTCAACGTAGCGAAGCGGCTCTCCATGGGCCACTTTTCGCCTCCGCGAGAACGAGACGTGATGGGTGACAAACCACATCGCCGCCATTTTGGATAATTTAATTATTTTTATGATTATCCATTGCGTTCCTACGGATGTCATCCAAGAAATTGGACATACTTTTTATACGATTCATGAAATGAACGAGGAAGAGAGATACAGAACAAACGAAAGGGAAAACAGATTGGATAAAAGATTTGATCAATCATCAAAGGTCTTGGACATCCAATATTTGATGAAATTTGTAGTCTCTATCTTTCCTTTTTATATGTATCTCCTTACCCTGTTTATTTCACAAAAATATTTAGTTGAAGTCATCCAATTTCTTTGCATATTAGACAAGATATAAGATATACCATATTAGCCTCAAATTAGGGTTGCCATCTCTTACATATGATTCCCGGACAAGACGAATGAAAACCCCGGATTTTGGAGTACGAAATCCGGACATAGAACAGTTTTTACCCGACTACGGCAATGTCAAAAAGAAAGGTAGATTTATTATTGCTGCAAATCTAAAAAAAAAACTTAGGCCTTCCTAATTCTGCCTACAAAAACCCGGATAGCAAATAAAACCCGGCCCGGACGCTCCCCGGACGCCCTTTAAACTAGGACAAATCCGGGGAAACCCGGACGGATGGCAACCCTACCTCAAATGCATATTAGACAAGATCTTTGATAGATGCAATAAACTACACCCTAACATAAATATTTTTATTGTTGCTTCTAATAATGTATAATCACGGTATGATTGTATATAAAATATATATAAAATATTTTGCAACTATAATATTGAACAATAAGGAGCAACTATCAACGAACTAGACAATTTCATATACGAGCAATTCAGTTGAAAAAAAATCGGCAATTCGTATCAGCGACATTAGCAATATGTACCTATAATGGAATATTATGTAGCAACTAGGTGCTCCTAGTATACTGCTGTATTGCCAAAAAATATATATTACTATTAGATTAGGAGGTCACGACATTTTTGGTAACGATATCCAAAATGACTTATTTTAGATTGACATGATAAAGAGCAACTCTCTGATGCCAAATATGTCGGTCTGCCTGCGTAAAGTAGTTGCGTTCTCTGTATAGGGCGCCTGAAAACCCAGTTATCATGACCAAAAAAAAATGATAAGGTAAATGGCTGAGTAAGTTATATTAGGTAAGTACTAGTTGTTCTCATATCAGTAGCGTAAAAACTGACCAAATATTCGTTTGCGTTATGAAGCAACGAGCGTTCAAACGTGTCTTATTGTGACCAAAAAAAAAATGATCAGGTAAATGGCTGAAAATTACAAATCGTAAACTGTCAGTACGTACTAGCTTATTGGCACCAAAACTGACCAAATATTTTGTTGCAATTCATGGGTATAAGGTTGTTTAGGTTACAGTTATTTTTTATCACTATCACTGCATAGTATGCAGTGCATACCTACCTAATTTGAAAATTTTATTAAAGTTACTGATGAAAACATTTTGAAACATGAAATGAAATTTTTTTATTAAAGTTACTGATGAAAACATTTTGAAACATGATGTTATCATATTACTAAAAATATATGTCTGTCTGTGGCATCATAGCTCCCGAACGGATGAAGCGATTTCAATTTAGTTTCTTTTGTATTAAAGGTGACTTACATGCGAGTGTTCTTAGACATGTTTGATGAAAATTGGTTGAGCCGTTTAAAAGTTGTGGGGGGTGAAAGCGGGGAAGAATAACCGAATGTCTGCAAATATATTCGAGTGTGGTCTCAAATGAAAGCACACTGAAAGGGAATATTGATGACTTAATCGAGAGTGTTCGTAGCTTCGTTTGATGAGAAAATTGGTGGTGGGAAGATCAGCCGTTTGAAGATCATCAGCTCTTTTCTAGTTGATGAGAAGATCTGATTAACTTTCCAATATCATATCGATTCGAAATTTGGTACCGTGTTACTTCAACGATATTCAAAGAACATGGTAAGGTAACCATGACCTGATCAGCTGTTTGAAGATCATCAGGTTTTTCTAGTTGATGAGGGGATCTGACTAACTTTCTTATGTCCGATCGATTCGAAATTTGGTACCGTGTTACTTCAACGATATTTAAAGAACATGGTAAGGTAACCATGACCTGATCAGCCGTTTGAATATCATCTTTTCTTTATTAGTTGATGAGGGGATCTGACTATCGTCCACATGTCCTATCGATTCGAAATTTGGTACCATGTTACTTCAATGATGTTAAAAGTATGTATATGGTAAGGTAACCATTATTTATACATACTTTAAAAAGGATAAAATAAAAGTAAAATTTAAAAAACCCCCCGACACAAAAAATAAACTGTAAAAAATAATAAGTAAATAATATTTTAAACCTATTATAATCATATTATCACATATTATGTTATGTAAGTTGAAATAATTTTATTTTCCAATCGTCGTCTCGTCGGGGGACCGCTGTTTGAAAAACAGGTGTAGACGCAGAAGGAACAAAAGAATTTACTCCGAAAAAAAATCGCTCATACCTATATGTAATTCGTAATAATTAATTAGCTGTTGTTGTAAAAATACTTTATAAACTTTAGCGGTCCCCCGACGAGGCGACGATTGGAAAATAAAATTATTTCAACTTACATTATATAATATGTGATAATATGATTATAATAGGTTTAAAATATTATTTATAATTTTTTAGAGTTTATTTTTTGTGTCGGGGGGTTTTTATCGTTTTTAAACCAAGCACTTTACTTAAAGAATATACGTTCAGACATAGGTCGCCGATAACTATGAATTGCAACCAAATATTTGGTCAGTTTTGGTGCCAATAAGCTAGTACGTACTGACAGTTTACGATTTGTAATTTTCAGCCATTTACCTGATCATTTTTTTTTTGGTCACAATAAGTCACGTTTGAACGCTCGTTGCTTCATAACGCAACCGAATATTTGGTCAGTTTTTACGCTACTGATATGAGAACAACTAGTACTTACCTAATATAACTTACTCAGCCATTTACCTTATCATTTTTTTTTGGTCATGATAACTGGGTTTTCAGGCGCCCTATACAGAGAACGCAACTACTTTACGCAGGCAGACCGACATATTTCGCATCAGAGAGTTGCTCTTTATCTTGTCGATGCAATGTAAGTCATTTTGGATATCGTTACCAAAAATGTCGTGACCTCCCGTAATATATGGTATTGCCGTAGCAATAGGCTAGATGACTTATTTTTTATTGCATAAATGAATAGTAGGTACTCGTAAATATGAGTAATTTCTCGGAAGAAACAGTATATCAAAAGTCAATATTTTTAAATGTAGGTACAGCTATTTATTTACAAAATTACGCAAGTCTCGTCAAAACGCTCCATACTAAAGTCGTAGGTACCTAGTTGTGACGTCACGCCTAGGTTAAAGTGTATGAAGTACCGCCGACCGCAGGAACATATTTGTTAATATCTCCGATATAAGTTATAACCATAATGAATGTGTTTGTATTAGATGTAAGTAAACTAATGTAGGTTTTTTTAGTAATTTTGCAAAAAAATATTAAACTTGTTTTTTACTTTTAGATGTCTCTAATTAGTAATTACTAAAGAGCACAAACTATTATATTTTTTACATTTATCAAGTTGTAATACCTCAAGGCTCATTATTTCTGAGTACCATGTATATCAATTCAACTCAATATTTTACCTACATGCAGTGGCGGCCTTAGGGGGTGGCGAACGGGGCAATCGCCCAGGGCCTCGCGCTTGCAGGGGCCTCGCGCAACAACCCAAGCAAATTTTTAAAAACCACCTATACATTTTCAAAATCTAAAAATACATATAGATAAAAAAAATCTATATGTATTTTTTGACTTTGATTCTTAATTATTTATTAAGGTTATAACATAATGGAAAATTAAAAAAAATTTAGTAAAGTAATTAATTCATTCAAAACATAATTGAAAAAATCATTATGTGGTACTTGAATATCGCGCCCACTTGAAGATCGGATATTTAATCCATAGCACTCGGGTCAGCGCGGAAGTCATGGTATAAGGTTTTGCTAATCTATCGCTCAGAGAATCCCTGTGTTTCATTTCGTTCGTCAAGTCGTGAACTCTTGACACCTTGGAATTATTTCGCTTGCAGTATGAGTTACAAAATCATCATCTCTGTATTTGTTATTTGTAAGGGATATAATTAATCGTGCGAACAAGAAATATTACGTTTACGTGCAGTACACGAACAAGAAATATTTCTTGTTCGTGTACTGCACGTGAGCATACTGTATTACTGAATTTGGCAGTGAATTAATAATTTGGCGACTAAATTACTGGCGAAAGCACTCAGGTGACAAAAAAATCGGCAGATAAAAAGTGGAGAAATGTAATCCAAATTGGCACCGAAATACATAAGTTGACGACTTAATTTTCGAGTTGATGACCATTATACCATGTAAGCAGCTATAAAACCAGATTGGGTTGATAAATTAATGGCTCCTAAAATCCAATTTGCAGGCTACGGAAAATCACATTTTTGGATACTGTTGGAGATCGTTTTCCTTTGGTATACTGTCGTTTTCAAGGTTTTTGGGGGTGCAGAACAATATGAAAATTAAATCCATTTTGAAATTCCAAAGAGCGTACATTTTTTTTATTAAAATTAATATGGGTGTACTTTTCTAGGTTTCTGGGGATGCTGATTACAAAATTGTCTTCCAATTAATATTTCCAAAATGGAGAATTTTCATTATTCGTAAAAATGTCAAGTCAACTTTGGAATTAATCAACCGATTGTCACGCGATTGGCGGCAATTGATGCAGTTTTTCATGTCCTTTGAAAGAATTGACAACAAAGATTTTTTAGATGAAAATTTTAGGAGTAACCCCAAAAAATTCACTTTTTCGGTTTTCTTTCCTACACAATAGCTCTCGAACGCATCAACCGATTTTGACCGGATAAGCGGCGATCGACGTGGTTTTTCAAGGCTAAGAGCTGATTAGTTTTTGGAGATGATTGATAAAGCCGTTTAAAAGTAATTCCAAAAAAAAAAAACATTTAAAAAACAATTTTTTAAAGTTTTTTTTTTATATTTCTTTTCTTTTATATTTTTATATTTCTTTTCTTTTATATTTTTATATTTCTCAGATAGATAGTATCCGAATCGGTCCAAATTGTATTCAAAATCTAAGTTTAGCCAAGCCCTTTCGAATGGCGCCATCCGCAATAAAATCGGTCAAACCGTTCAAAAGTTAAAAAAGGTTTACAAACTTACACATACACACACATACATACAGATATAGTGACACCTTCGCGAGGGTAGTCAGGGAAGCTTGCTGTGACCTCAGAACGTCAAGATCTGATGAGAATTCGATTTTTGCTAAACGGGGTAAAACCAATAATTTCCCAATTTTAGAAAATCTTAGATTATTATCTTAGTGGGAAGTTACAAATATTTTCTAAATTTTAAACTTACTACCCCTATCCTCTACAACGCATAGAGGCATAAAATTTAAGCTGTAACAAAGTCACTACAGGGCCTCTAGGCCAAGTGACATGTCACTTACCGATGACATAAGCAAACCCTTATGACATATAGTGACACCTTCGCGAGGGTAGTCAGGGAAGCTTGCTGTGACCTCAGAACGTCAAGATCTGATGAGAATTCGATTTTTGCTTAACGGGGTAAAACCAATAATTTCCCAATTTTAGAAAATCTTAGATTATTATCTTAGTGGGAAGTTACAAATATTTTTAATAATTTTAAACTTACTACCCCTATCCTCTACAACGCATAGAGGTATAAAATTTAAGCTGTAACAAAGTCACTACAGGGCCTCTAGCCCAAGTGACATGTCACTTACCGATGACTTATGTCAAACCCCATTCATTTTTGATTTCAAAGTTCGCAGTCGAAATTATCGAATGCATCTTAACTAGAGGCCATGGTTTGTACAGAACATTCGGTGTGCGAGTCCGACTCGCACTTGGCCGGTTTTTATTTTTCAGTATTTTTACCAGCTGTTCTCGAGATAGAAGCGATTAAATATTTTATATAGCGATGCTCTTCTTTGAGATACGAGTGATGATGCATAAGGCTATAGAAATGTTGGAAAATTCAGGATTTTCTTTTCCCCCCATCATTAAGAAAATATTGCGGTGTTTAACTAAGGAGGAATAAATTTATATTATTTTTAGTAGGTACATGATGCATCATGCACCATTTCCGAGATAGAAGCGATTATAGAAAAAAAGATGGCAATGACTTTGAGATACGAGCGATGTATAAAGCTATAGAAATGTTGGAAAATTCAGGATTTTCAAATTCCTTTTTCTCCTATCATGAAGAAAATATATGCTTGCGGGTTTATTAAGAGGGATGAAATTTACATTATTTTTAAAGTAGGATGCATCGCTTCGGAGATAAAAGCAATTTTATAAAAATATTGTAAATACTCTACGCTGCGATACGAGCGATGTATAAAGCTATAGAAATGTTGGAAAATTTATGATTTTCAAATTTCTTTTCTCCCATCATGAAGAAAATGTGGTTGCGGCATTACTAAGGAGGAAATTTTCATTAAATTCAATATCTTTCGGGAATATTGTATTTTTTCAGGATCAAAGTAGGCAAAATCCGCTCAATAGTTTTACGCGAAAGAGTAACCTCACAAACTTTCACATTTATAATGTTAGTAGGATAGAATATATTATGTTGGAAAATGAGTTTCAATTTTCTTTTTCCCCCATCATGAAAAAATATGCGATGGCAGGGCTACTGAGAGGGAGGAAATTTTCATTATTTTTTCGGTAGGAAGCACCGTTTCCGAGATAGAAACAATTTTATAAAAAAATGTAAATGCTCTACATTGAGATACGAGCGACGCGACGTATAAAGCTATAGAAGAGTTGAAAAATTTAGGATTTTCAAATTTTATTTTCTTCAACCATGAAGGAAATGTGTGGTTGCAGGGATAATAAGGGGGAGCAAATTTTCATTATTTATTTCAATAGGACGCACCGTTTTCGAGATCGAAGAATTTTACAGAAATTGAAATACGGATGTATATGAAATGATAAAATTTCAAAATAAATTAATTTTTATAATTTACTTCCCCATAAGCCTAGAAAACGACATCTAGATTAATTTTATTAAAAATTATTATTATCCGCTCTTTGAAATTCAAAATTAATATAATTTTTGTATTCAGCATCCCTAAAAACCTCGAAGGCGACACCCTCAATATTAGAGAAAAATAAATATACTTATGTCATTTTTAAATTTTAAGAAAATCGAGAAAAATTAAATATTTCCTTTGTGTTTTTTAATGTGCGTTATGTTTTTTATATGTTTTTTGAATTACCTACATCAGGGAAAACACATGTGCACATTTTTTATTAAATGTGTACCTACTCAACAATTGTCACAAAGATGGTAATTTGTTAGGTAAAATAATATCTGTCTGCCAGTTTGGAATATTTAGTGAACAAAACTGGTATTATTTAGTCACCAGATTTGGAAATTTTTGTTTCTTACATTATTTCGCAAATCTAGTAATAAGTATTCAATATTCGGTTTTTTCACACACAAAATTTGATTGTTTTGTTGCAAGTTTAAATACCTACATGCCATCCCTCTTTTTTATAATAAATGCATATGCATGCCATTTTGTAAATCCTTCAAAAAACCAGACCTAATTTCGCATCACATAATTTTCACGAAGGACAAAGGGCCTCGCAAACACCTGCCGCCCAGAGCCTCGCAATGGGTAAGGCCGCCTCTGCCTACATGTAGTTATCATCCCCATTGCCGAATTTTTTTAAGATCATCCACCACACCACATCGCTCGACTAATTGCTCTATAATGATCCACTATTTTAAAATAAAATATATTAAAAGAAAAAATATATTTTTAACTTGCCTACTGTGGTGTCTAGTGAAAGATAAAAAAAAGTATATAATACATATACTTTTTTTTTATCTTGGCTTGGCTTCGATAACTTACGACGTTAGATTTTGTTAGATTTTTAAAGCAACTTTTAGGACACTCAAATGAAGGCGTATACAAAAATTCTGCCTATAAACCTATCATTCCGAGATTTATCCTATCCTATCTAGGGAATAAAAGATATTGATTGTTGGTAGATAAATATCTCCTTAAACATCTATTGATTGTTTACAAAAATGAAAAATCACTTACCCAAACACAAACAACTTGGAAATCAATTGTTCATTAGCGATATTAAGTGCATCGATTTTCTCAGTAATGCATAACAAAAAATAAATTAACTAATGACCGTTTGGTCAAATATAAGTAGATTGATATGGATTTCGTTTATTATTCTACGTTCAACCCTGGAGAAGTGAAGTCAGCTTTATTTAAAAAGTGAAAATGGATTTTAGTCTGTCGGAGATTTGTGAAATGCTTGGCGATAGTCTGGTCAAGTATGCGAAGAAAAGGAAAATTGAACAGAGACTGAACAAAGGTATGTCCTACTAATATTATAAAATATGTGAAAGTTTGTGAGGATGTATGGATGGATGGATGTTTGTTACTCTGTCACGAAAAACTACTGAACGGATTTTGATGAAATTTGGTATCTTAGTAGTTTAGGCTCTGGATTAAAATATAGGCTACTTTTTATCACGAAAAAATACAGTGTTCCCGAGGTATATTGTATTTACGCGGACGGAGCCGCGGGCAACAGCTAGTCTTTAATAAAATTTTGACTGAAATGTACCTACTTCTATACTAATATCATAAAGAGGAAAGGTTTTTGTTTGTATGTTCGCCATTGAATGGGCTCCGAAACTACAGGATCGATTTTGATGTAAGTAATTTGACACAGGGGATTAGACCGCGGGGAACTCGGAATATACGTCACAAAGGGCTATCACATAGGCTACTTTTATCGCGGCAAAATGTACGGTTCCTGACAGTTTAGTTTTAGTTTTAGCGCGGGCAACGCCTAGTAGGTACAATATCTTTTTTCTTATTTTCATTTTTCGTATTCTGCCGTCCTCAAACTAAAATGCGGTTAATATAGACAAAAAGAGTTTTTGAGGTAGAGCTAAAAAACACGGGATTATTTTGAAATTGATGGTAGTGATTTTGTATTAAACAATTATTAATGTTGTCACGAATGTCTTATGATAACATTAACAATAGTTTATAGAAAATAACTAGCATCAATTTCAAAATAATCCCACGTTTTTAGCTCTACCTCAAAAACTCTTTTTGTCATTTAATCGCCTTTTAGTTTGAAGACGGCAGTATTTAAGTAATTACTTACCTAGCTAAAAAGTCATTTATAAATTGGTACAGCACAGCGCAACTAATTTCTTACACTCATATCGTTAGTTGTTACCTCAAGATTTCCTCCACTCGACTCAACCTCAATCCACGAAAGTTGTATCATTAGTTCAACAAAATTCCCTCGACTTGAGGAATTTTCTTACGCGAGTCGAGGAATCAACTGTCAATCTTAAGGTACTTCAAGACGTACCTTGAGGCTCCCTCGAGCGTCTATTTCCGACATTTATATCAATTCTTTTTACAAACAGAGTGGAATTATTTGAAGCAATTACGCAATTACAGAGGGATACTTATTTAAAGATAAGCATGGAGGATTTTTTGGATCTTTACGAAAATCCGCCACTGCCTTTATGAAATTCCGTATAATTTATACAGCGCATAGATATTCATCATTCTGTAAAATTTGGATCGAGTTTTAATGGTTACTGTTGGTGTTAACATAAAAAAATATATTTTTCCATGATGTCATATCTCCACTCAACCTTACTGGAGGAGAAAAGCTGAGGTAGAAATTATGTTTAAGAATACCAAACTCGAGGAACTTCTCAAGGGTACCTCAGATGAGGTTGAGTCGAGGCGGATCTGAGGAAACAACTAATGATACGGGTGTTAATGTCCCATGGAAAATCATCGTTATTCTATGAAAATGAAAGACATTTATGAAAAATAACGACTCCCGAAAGGCTAGGGACGTGTTGCACTGTACCCAAGCAATTTACGAACGTCTTAACTTTTATATTAATGATAATTTTATTTTTTGTTTCAGGACTATTCGAGAAAAAGTTCAAAACAAGTACGCCCTCGAGTTATATTAGGGCCAAGTTTAATATCAACGCTTCGCCTATAAAAACAACAGTTTCACCGATCACCGCTCGATCTGCAATGCATGTAAGAAATACTCCAGTACAAACCACAAACGCTCTTTTAA
This sequence comes from Glaucopsyche alexis, assembly GCA_905404095.1. NCBI lineage: Eukaryota > Metazoa > Arthropoda > Insecta > Lepidoptera > Lycaenidae > Glaucopsyche > Glaucopsyche alexis. Next base: position 5,097,213 of record FR990060.1, read on the forward strand.
ATGCCAGAAATACTTCGGCGAGTGCCAATAATACACTGGTTGATGCCAGGAATCCACCGGTTAATGCCAGAAATACACCGGTTAGTGCCGGAAATACACCGGTTTATACGACTTCCAGTAGTGCCAGAACCACTCCACTATTGCAAACTCCAGTTCTGCCACCAACTCCAAGGAAAATTCGCAGTAGATTTTCTCTCCGTCCAAGGGCGCTAGATTTCGAAGATTCTGATGTAGAAATCGATGGTGACGTTTGAATATATTTATATAAGGCGAAAGTGGTAGTGACGTTGTATGAACGAGATTTAAAACTGCATCACTATATAACGTCCTCTGTGGTTCAGTGGCTAGCGCGTTGGCGCTTAAGCCGGAGGTTGTGGGTTCGAATTCCGCCGAAGCGAAAAAAGGTTTTCTATGTTCCTGGGTCCAGATTGAAGTGGTGTGGAAGTGTCCATAGATACTATTACTATTTTAACGATGTTGTGTTATGTCATAGGTGCCTTTGAGGAAAACAAACAAAAGTGTTTATCAGTTAAAAACTATTTCAGCGAAGGCTTGTTTAACTTGGTATTATAAACTATAGCAGTACTTTTGTACATGATAATATTTTTATGACGAACTGATAAAATTCTTGTGTTTCTTTGAACGAATTTATTTTGAATAATTTAAAATTTATTATAGAATTTTTATAAAGATTATTGATGTTTTTTATTTGTTTAGTGATATATGTAAAACTTATCGTTTGTTCAGCCGGTTCTAAATTTAGATAAAATGGAAGTTAAAATTTTGTATGTAGGTATATTGTACATAGGTACCTACATTATTAATTGTACATAAATGTAAAAAAAAGTTTTAAACTACCCACTTCGAGACACCTAATAATCATCGATTGTGAAATCGTTGAAAAGTGATGTTTGAAAAACCTACCAATTTAGATTTAACCACGACAAAATTACTTCCCTATTGTTATTTTTTAGTAGGTAGGTTAACCTACATAATTTTGAATTTTTGTCCAAAAAATCTGTAAATATTTAAAACATCTTTGAGTAATAATATGTTTAAATCTAGTTATCGTAAGAATGTTATGTTAACCTTTGTACTTAGTTTGTAATTGCTATTTATTATTTACTAGCTTTTGCCCGCGACTTCGTCCGCGTGGAACAATACTTTGGGATATCGCTGAAATTTACCCGCGACTTTATTTATGACTAACGAAAGCGGAATCCTATTTTTTTAAACGGAACCCTAAAATAAAAGTAGCCTATGTACCCTATAACATCAGCTATCTGCTAGTGAAAGTCCCGTGAAAATCGGTCCAGCCGTTTCAGAGATTAGTCGGAACAAACAGACAGACAGACCGACTTACAGACAGACAGACGGACAGACAAAAATTAAAAAAAAAATGTATTTTATTGTAAGTACCGAATATACTTTCAGATTCATTATGTAAAAAGCTGTTAATTTGAAGTTACAAACAGACACTTAAATTGTATTTAACTGTATAGATGTATAGATATTATAATGTATTATATTTTAAGATATTATCAATTTGATGTTTATAAAATAACTAAACTATTTAACTAAACTAAACTAAACATTAACCCGCACGCGCACCCCGCCTTGGTGACGCCCACTTCGCAACGGGCCGTGCAGCAGAAGTCGTAATATTTTAATTTCGCCATAACTTCAAAACCAAACGTCCAATTTTAATCATTCAAAGACCAAATATTATCTACATAAACTGTACTTAGTGATGAAATAATTTATTTTGATAAAGATTAATAACATGAGTAAAATAAACGCGTTTAAATGTAGTCCAAAAAAAATTCAAGATTTCTAAATAAAAAAATGGTTGTTGTGCCTCACTCGACATAGATAGGTATAGTGTGTCGCGGACTTTTTTGTAGATATTTATAAGATCTACAATTAATTAGAACATTTTATGGTTCTATCTTTTATAGTTTAGGCAGCGTACGCAAAATAAGTAACTTTTCTGGTTGATTTTTTACACCTTGTGTCCGAAAACCCCAAATATCTTACGGAACCCTATTTTTTTCCAAAATAAAATTTAGCCTATGTTACTCGTGGATAATGTAGCTTTCGAATGGTGAAAGAATTTTTGAAATCGGTCCAGTACTTTTTGAGCCTATTCATTACAAACAAACAAACAAACAAACATACAAACAAAGTTTTCCTCTTTATAATATTAGTGTAGATTTACGTACCTATTTATTTTTTGTAAGTTTGAAGTAAAATAAATTAAATAGAAGTAAAATAAAATAAAAGTATTCAAGACAAAATACTTTTTATTTAATGAATCCTTATTTTGCAATATTTTGGAGTAACCAATAAATACAAAACTTATGAATAAGCTATGACATAGAATGCTATGACGTACATTTGACAGAAAAAATCTTCAAACGGCAAACCAGAAAAAGTTACGCCAATTTGATTTCTTGAAGATTTTGTCAATCTATACGCGGCGCTGCGATCGCGCGACAAAATGTTGTCAGCAGTATTGATGGGCAGCAGAATACCTTGATTCTGCTGTTCTGCTTCACAAAACTCCTTAGTTATAATTTTTCGGACAACACTTTTTACAACCTCAGGCATTGTAATAACAATTTAACAAATTTAGTTCCACTAATTGCTGCCGGACTTCTTTGGTGGCGCCATAGATATATAATATTAATAAGAGGGGTGGCGCGGACTCTATATGCGGAGTTGCGGAATGATCTTTGATTAGAGAAAGTCTATCAAAGGATCACGAGTATATGTTTATCTACATACTGCGGAAATCAAATGTCAAGATGACAAAATATGTCAAACCTCGACAACCCCAAAAGTTGTTTTAAGTGTATGTTTAGAACTTTAGACACTTTACGCTTCAACACGCCTCGTCTATAGTAATATTGGTAATATAAAGGTACATACTTAGGTCTATGGAAGCATCATATTATATGTAGGTACCTCTAAAGTCTATATTAGGTTCTAGCTGATGGCTCCAGTCCGATTTAATGTAAAGGCTGGGACTATAGATACGTATGCTCCGGAATCTAAAACGCCGGAGAAAATGCAGGGCATTGAAAATAGAACTCTATATTAAAGATCAAAATCGAACACACAAATGAAATAGTGTCGAGTCAAATGTCAGTGTCATGACAGCTCGTTAATCGACAGTCAACACTTCGATTTTCAACTCTACTATAAGGGGCCATCCACATATTACGTCACGCAAAATTTCGACTTGATGAGTGATGACAGAGGATACTGTTAATTAATAGGCTGGGAAGGTTCCCCCGCCGACGTCGGGACCGTGCAATGGGTATAGGTATACCCATTGCACGGTCCCGACGTCGGCGGGGTTGCTCCAGGTGGCCGTAGTACTTAATCCCCTTGATAATGTAGTCCGGTCCTTCTAGCCGCTGGACCGGCCAGTCGCGATGTTACCCTGTGCTTGACAGATCCGGGGTAACCTCATTTATGCGGCCGAAGGCACCCGTAGGTGGTTTAGTGCGGTATTCCAGGGGACACCCAGACCCCTGGGAAGGGCGTAAATGCCTTCCCCTACGAACAAAAAAAAAAAAAGGATACCTTTAATTGAGCTCATAAGTGCTAACGAATAAAAATATATATCGGACGCTTCACACCACGTCAATCTGGCCCCGTGGTAAGTTCTCGAAGAACTTGAGCTACGAGGACCAGGCAACGATTTAAGATTTTTATTATACTTATTATATGTAAATATATTTACACAACCATGACCCAGGAACATTGAGAACTTTTTGTTCTATCGGCGCGATTTGAACCCGGGAACTCCGGCTTTTAGTTTTATTTTGATAAGGTAATTAAAATAACACAAGAAACATAAAATTAACAACAAAACTAGAGCCAAATAAAAAACTACAAATTAATACCTACTAATAAAAAGAAGACATCTATAAATAATCTATCTCTATCTCCGGCTTGAGTGACGCCCTAATCACTGCGCCACCGATTTATAATAACGGTGGAATTTTATGCAATAATCGTGTCCACTAAACATAATCGTTCTCACGGCACGGAGCTGAGGTAACCCGTATGTTAATTCGCGAAAAATAAGCGCGCGACGGTCCATCTCTAGTTTCTGTAGTTAAATATTACTATAGTCAGTTCGTTTAGTATAACTAAAGCGATAGGATGTGTAGCATACAGTTTATGGTCAATGGGATAAAATGTTCAGGTATTTTTTACTTATTAAAAATATTTCACTATGGATTATGGAAGTAAACAGAAATAACTTTTTTTACTTATAATATGTCTCCGAAAATCAATTACGGATACTTTGGGCACATGTTAACTGTTAGTGTAAAGTCGTTTAGGCAAAAAACTATTTGTCATACTCAAAGTAAAAAATCAGCTCATGTATGGGTGACTCTCCGCTAAACGCAAACTCGCCCATAATTATAAAGAAAAATTTTTTTTCGAGTATGACAATTATTTTTCTGCATAAACTTCTTTACTTAAGCAGTAGATCATATTATGCCCAAAATACTTATCCGTAATTGATTTTACCGAACCTTATATAATATTTTATTAATATATAATGTTAGTTACCTACTTAAAATTTAACATTTTGAGCAAAAGCTTCATTTTTCATATTTTTTTTCTCTCGGAGGCTTCTAGACTCTACCAAAATGTCCAATGTAATTTTTGTTTCTCTCTAGAACACTACAAGACTAGTAAATTATTGTCTAATGATAGCTTGGGCTAAAAGACAGTGAAAAAAAAAAATACAGCCGAACGTATAACCGCCTCCTTTTTTTGGATGTCGGTTAAAATGTAGAATAAACACTTTAAAATTATACCGGCAAATATGGAACATCGAAATTAAATTGCACCTAATATACAAACGTCTGTAATAGCGAATTGTAAAATCGCCACAACAAGAAAATGGAATATCAAAAAAATATATAATATATAGAGCTAAGAGCTGTACTTATCCGAAGGGATAAATAAGTACCTACACCTCTATATTTTTTTAGGTTACATAATATTCTTATTTTGAACATTAAAAAACGAACGTGAACGTTAGTAATTAGTACGTAGCTTAGGTATGTACCCAAGTACCCAAATTAAACTATTTAAAATTAAATGACTTTAATGACCTATTACAAATGCACATTGCAATTAACAATAATCTTAGGCACCTACTTAGTACTTACTTAATTGTGTTATTAAAATGGTTTTCACAATATCGCTTCACATTTTAAGTACCTGCCTACGGCGCGGGCGCGGCGTTTAGACTTTAGACGGTCATTCTTCGATTCGACGTTCTTTGCCTAATTACCGTAACCTTTTTTATTTTTCACTGATTTGACTTAAACACATTAAAATATGAAGCAAATCAAAGATACGTATTCAATAATTAATGAGGCATGTAACAATTAATTGTGGTTTTCTAGATAATGAGACTTAAAAATTTTATGAGTATGGTAATTAGAAAAAAAGAATACTTAATGTAACGGTAATTAGAAAATATCATCAAGTCTATGTAAAAGTGATATAATGAAATGATGATAACACACATTAATAATTGAAGTGATAGAATTAACAATGTCTCTCATAACTATAGGTAGGTTATCTACCAATAGTAAAAACAGACACTTTATCATTGCTATCATTTAATAAAAAATAGACACTTTTTTTGACATTTCTTTTGATTGCTGATACAAAATATAGTAATTTTAAAAGCTTTTATTTAACTTGCAATGTATGTTAGTTCGGGTGCAATGTAGATATGATTACAATCTTGCTACTAATTTTAAAGCAGATATCTTCAACCGATTGAGCTGAAATTTTGTACACTCGTTTAGATTGGATGACAATATTTAATTCGTTCTCGGCGTTGTTGAGCGGCAACCCTTCTCTTTTCTTTAACTTCCTCTTTGGTCTTTTTGGGTTTTCCCATCCTATAAATTAAATAATTTGATGAATGGTCAGCATATAATATAGACAATAGGACAATGATAATAATAATCTACGAAAACCGCGGGAAAACTTTCCATTGGTACGACATCGCGGCTTCAGTTAGTAAACAAGTATTAATTTTTCATACAACGGTAATTATAAACATATGGTAATTAGTATACGGTAATTAGAAAACGATAGATTTTCGTCAAAATGTCGCAAACTGACACAGTATGCAAATACTAGCTTATTACAACATACGGAGGCCAAAGTACTGTCTCCATTTACATGATCAACTTGGGTCTATCTTAAAAAATCAAGTATTAAAATAAGAACAACGGTAATTGGAAAAGTTTTTAACCAAGGCTACGGTAATTATATGCTCACGTGCTTCATTGTCGGTACACTAACGTTAGAGACGTGCAACTGCTGATGGTCCTCGGTACACACGGAGGATACGCGACTCGTACGGTAGTGGTGTGCCAAATACTTTTATTTAGGGATGTGCACCCAAGAACAGCAAATGTTACGGCAATTATAACTTTCGATTGGACATGCGATTACTTAATGATAATAATTAATTATAGACTGGTTCTATTGAGTCGATATTTTGTTATGCGATACAGGTTGCTTAATATCGTTTAAAACGTTGAATGGATCAAAGTAAATCTGTACGTTATAAAAATTACAAGCAAGTTTTAAGATAAAGTCGGTGTGCGGACACGCCACGGTAATTAGAGAATATAGGTTTTTTGAACATAATTTAAAATAATTAAGTCTTAATTACTTAAAACAGAAGCCAATGTTTTTGTTTACAGCTAGATACGGATGCTATCTAACATATAAAAAATAATGCATGATTGAATATGATAATATTACGGAATAAACAAGCCCGGACACGTAAAATTTGCTATTCGGAGAATGGCCGTAGAAAGTAATTAGTAAGGTTAATTAATCATTGTTTAAATATTTAAACGTCTTCAAAATTTTGTTTAAAAATAGTTTTTTTGTCCCATAAAAAGTAGTGCATTAATCTATTAAGTAATCTATAAATATATAAATGGCAAACCTGACTGACTCATGGCTCATGAAGTCATGAGTCATGTATCAACGCACAGCCGAAACTACTGAACGGATTTTGCTGAAATTTGGCATACAGATAGTTGTAATAATGTAGACGTCGGCTAAGAACGGATTTTTGAAAATTCGCCCTCTAAGGGGGTGAAAAAGGGGTTAAAATTTTGTATGGAAACCGAACTCTACGCGGACGAAGTCGCGGGCTTAATAGTAAACTATAATTATAATATAATTATGAAGTTAGTACACTAAGGCTAGCGTGCTCGTCTACTGCCACTAGAAACTGCGGGCGTACCACTAAATATATCTTACATAGCCTAGACCTACAATTTACATCCTTAAAGCGTTTTCAGATTTCGTGTTCGGTGTTAACGATATCGCAGCCGATAATGTGAGAGGCATGTACCTAATTAATTAAATTAATAATTGTTATAGGAAATCGCTTTTAGGGTGCTCGCCCCGTCCGATAATAATCGGTAAACGATTTTTTGTAGGAGAAAAATAGAACTTAGGTACTGATTTTAATAGTGCAACGCACACGTCGTATAAAAAATCGGTCAAAAATAAAATCTCGACCGATCCGATTGTCGGTGAAAAATGGAATGTCCGGAAAGCACACTGCTCACTGACAGTCGGCCGCTTGCACTCTACTACTCGCTCGAAAGCTACAGACAAAGTGACGGCCGTGTGCGTTGATGCGGTCACAAAATCGGTTTAAATAAGAATTGGAAGAAAAATCTGCCCGATTATTATCGGTTCTACGAAAAGTATGACGTGCCCCCCACTGGCACCTAAGCAATACACTTATGCTGGGACTATATGCACCGGAATCCGGAGGGCCATAGATAATTTTGATCATTGGAAATAGAATTGTGTACCATTACAATAGAGTTGAAAATCAAACACAAGAGTGTCGAGTTAAACGTCAATGTCATATATGACAGCCGACACCTGACACTTCTATTTTCAACTGTATTGTAATAGCTCCGAGTTCTATTTTCAATGCTCAGAATTCTCTACGGCCTTCCGGATTCCGGTACATGTATAGTCCCAGCCTTAGGACACCCTTAGGGCCAGTCCACACGGCGCGTTGCGTCGACGCAGCGCAAACATGTTAAGGACCTCCCCCGAGCAAAAGACCTTGAGGCGGTCAGCCGCATAACTCAGTTGAAAATTTTTCACATAACTTAGTTCAAAATTGACCAAAAAAAAAATTTAAACGGCGAATATCTAGCTTATGAAATTGCCTATCTATTGGTGTGTGTCCCAAATAAAATTAACTTGTAAATACTATGGAGACGCTGAAACTATAATTGAATGTTCATTGAATTATAGTTTCAGCATCTCCATAGTATTTACAAGTAAACTTTATTTGGGACACACACCAATAGATAGGCAATTTCATAAGCTAGATATTCGCCGTTTAAATTTTTTTTTGTTTAATTTTGAACTAAGTTATGTGAAAAATTTATGCGGCTGACCGCCTCAAGGTCTTTTGCTCGGGGGAGCCGGCCACACGGGTGCTGCGTTAACGCAGCGTCGCGTTGTTGCGACGTAAACGTAACGTGGTTACCCCTCCCGCTTCGTCTCGGGGGATGCTGTCCGTTGTTCGTGCGTCGTCACAACGTTGCGTCGACTCAGCGCACCGTGTGAACAGTACAGAGCCTCTAGTCAAGATGCATTCGATAATTTCGACGACGAAGTTCGAAAACAAAAATGTATGGGATTTGACATAAGTCATCGCTAAGTGACATGTAGCTTGCGATGCCTTATGTCAAATCTCATACATTTTATTTTCGAACTTCGCCGTCGAAATTACCGAATGCATCTTGACTAGAGGTCCAGTTTTTAGTATCATGTACAACGACGGAGCGACAGCGCTGCGTCGATGCAACGCTGACGCAACGCGCCGTGTAGACTCGCTCTTATTGTATAGCTTGATTAATGGGAAATTGCTCTGCCGATTGCCGACATATAAGAGCGTTTTCGTCCGATATCGGCTGTCGTAATCGCGTAATGTTGTGACAACGTTCTTACACGTGCAATTAAATTTTCTAACCGGTTTTTGTCAAATAAATGATAATAAGAGACATTTAAATTTAGTACTTTAATCGCTGTTGTTATCGTATATTAATGGTGCTTAATTTAGTTGCTTAGCAATTTTAAAACCGTTAAATTGTATTATAACTAGCGAGATTTAAAAAATCTGTCGAAAGATTCTTTGCTATACCTATATTTATAGATAGGTACTGTAACGAAAAATAATGTGATTAACATTATACAATTTCACTAGTTATATTACAATCTAACGGATTTTACAATTTTACGGTGACATCTAGACAGTAGGTAACTACTAGATGCCTAAACAAATACTAGAGGGAACCGTGAAACACGGTTTCAGTTCGTTTATTATGTTGTTAACACAAGTGTTTTTCTTCTTTTGTATTACCTACCTCAAGGAAATGATCTCATTACGTTTTTAGGGTTCCGTATTCCGTACCCAAAGAATGAAAACTGGATCCTTACTAATACTTCGTCGTCCGTCTGTCCATCTGTCCTTCTGTTCGTTTGTCTGTCACCACTGGCCAGCCTGTATCTCATGACCGTGATAGAGTTAAAATTTACACACATGATGTAATTCTCTTGCTATAGTAACAAATACTAAAAACAGAATTAAATAATATTTTAGTGGGGTTATACGAGAAACGTGTTTTTTTGCCGTTTTGTACGGATAACGGAACCAATCATGCGCGAGTCCGTCTAGCACTTGTTTTTTAATTATTCGGTACATTGTTATTATGTATAATAAGTAGAGCACTGTCTTATTGTCAATTTACACAGAACGGCTCAAAGGCCGCACGGAAGGCAGGATAACAACTGACAGTTGTTACAATATAATTCTCTATCACAAAATAGCCAGTATGAAAGGTTTGTAGGAAAAGCTTGGAAAATCTCTGAAAACTGCTAGGATGCCATCCGATCCGACAAATAATAATAGTAGATATCTAATTAATCATTCGATTGAGAACATCGGCGTTTATTTAAATATTTTGTAGGTGTACATCAATAAAACAAAGTCGCTTTTTCTGGCTGTCCCTATGTATGCTTAGATCTTTAAAACTACGCAACGGATTTTGATGCGCGTTTTTTTAATAGATAGAGTGATTTAAGAGGAAGGTTTATATGTAGATAACATGCATAATATAGTAGAGAAATACTGATAATTTTAGAGATTTCTAAATACCTAAACACATTTTTTTGTGTTTACATTGTAAACGCTGGCATAGGTTTCACCTACGAGCAGTGGCGTAGCGTAGGTGTCTGCCGCCCGGGGTGGAGGTCAATTTTGCCGCCCCCTTACTTAGGTTTTGCCGCCCCTTTACTTAGGTTTTGCCGCCCCCTTAAAAGTGCCGCACCCCCCACCCCTACTACGCTACGCCACTACCTACGAGATAGATCAAAAAAAATGTACTACAGCTGTAAATCAGACCCAGTAGGTAGGTCGAGACGACTTCTGTGGATCGTCTAAGCACGTCAAGTGCTGAAGCCGGGGGTCGCGGGTTCGAATCCCACCGACGCGACGACGGAGCAAAAAGTTTTTATTTGTTCCTGGGTCCTAGATGTGTAGGTATTAAATATGTGTAAAATATAATATTTTTTTAAATATCTAACGCCTGAAAAAAACAGTGGTCTGATAAATAAGTTTTTTAAAGCTGACGTGATCAAGATTGTTCTCAGCTGTAATTCATCATCATAATATAGGAGTTGATTACTGCTTGGCAATGACTGGGACAAGCGGACAACTTAATTTTTTCAATTTTGATTTTTTTTCAGCGGACGCGTCGTTGTTCCGGGAGACGACGTTATACGCGTACCTTCGGTATACCCTGGGCTTACCTGGCACCAAGGCCATGTGCAAGCAGGGGGTCTGCGGTTCGTGTATAGTAACGGTCAAAGCCAGGAGACACACGACAGATACGGTGGAGACGTTCTCAGTTAATTCTGTGAGTATTGAATAGTGATGTGCCGGATCATGCAAAATGTCCGCGGATCCGGATTCGGATAGGAATAATATTCTGTGTCTATTATCGATTATCATTATCCGCGATGTCAACTGCTATAGGAGTTGCGCGCTAGCGCTACATTATTTATCCTACTACTATTAGGTATGTGAACGTTTGTCAGGATAGATGGATGGATGGACTTTTGTTACTCTATCACGCAAAAATCACTTAACGGATTTTGATGAAATTTGGTATGGTAGTAGTTTTAGCTCTGGATTAACACTTAGGCTGATTTTTATCCCAAAAAATACAGTGTCCTCGTGGGATACTGTATTTACGCGGGCAAAAGCTAGTATTGAATAGTAATGTGCCGGATTATGCAGAATATCCGCCGATCCGGATTCGAATACGAATATTCTGTGTCACTGATAGATGCAATGTGCACTGTCAGTTACGCAAGCGCTACTTTATTTGTATGCAAATAAAAATAAATATAAGTTGTTCAAAGTTTCTAGCCTTATGGCTTTGGCCTGTGCGTTGATACTTCAGCCAATTAGCTTATTTAATATGTCAATATAATATATAAGCTGATGTATCAACGCTTGTATATTCGAATATGGCAATAAGTATGTCTTTATATTTCTAATTTCTGTATTATAGACCTGTGGCTATCATCATGATGGTTGACTATGACGATGATGTCAATAAGACTACCAAGCTTAGAACCTCATTCGCTTCAGTTCTCACTTAGGTATCTAATTGCCGTGAGGTTCGTGATCTGTCATTAATTACAATTTGGAGAATAGGTTGAGGATAAATGGGTACTAGTAAATGGCTAGTAATTTATATTCCGGAGACGAAATTTACATTATAATTTAATGTACCAATTTTAATGCAAATAAAACACAATCTGTTTGTGTTTTATTTGCATTTGTCCTTATTTTTACAATTTTTATTTTAAAACTTTTTTATAAGTACCTAAAGCAAAGCACTCTGAGCAAAGTGCTCAGGGTATATTATATCTGCCTCTTAACGGCAGAAAAAATATCAAACACCCTTATTATTGTTGCTGTGTCAGAGACTCTACCCTCTATAACAGTCCGCTGTATATGAATACGTTTACGTACAATATTATTCAGTAAGCTAATGGTGTATTTTAACCGCGCATATTAATATTTACCGGACTGTCGAAGAAAGGGAGCGTTATTTCATTATATCATTCTACTAGCTGTTGCCCGCAGCTCTGCCCGCGTAAATACATTATCCCGCGGGAACACTGTACTTTTTCGGGATAAAAAATATCCTATGTCCCCTTTCCCGGGACCCAAAGTATGTCTATGACAAATTTCATAAAAATCCGTTCAGCGGTTAAAGGGTGAAGAGGTAACAGACAGACAGACGGACAGACAGACAGACACACTATTAAGTATAGATGTTCCTGATGTGCAACTGTTGTATGTTTTAGTGTCTAGTCCTGGTGTTCTCCTGTCACAACTGGGAGATAACCACAGTAGAGGGAATAGGCAACAGACGAGACGGCTATGACGTCATACAGCAGAGGATCGCCGCGCTCAACGGCACGCAGTGCGGGTATTGTACTCCGGGATGGGTCAACCAGTTGAACGTGTGAGTGAAATAGTTTATTGGTAGATGGAGCAGACAAAAACTTAGGTCTTTGCATCCGTTATGGATGATTTATACAGTATTCTCCGAGCGAAGTAACCACTCCTGAAATACTGTAGTGCCTGGGACAGTTGGTGTTTAAATGTCGTATAGTTGCCCAAGCACATACGGCATTCACACAACATAGTCAGCCTAGTCCAGAGGAATGAATTAGTCAATACGTCTGGGGCCAACTATGTGCGGGTTTCCTCACGATGTTTTCCTTCACCGTTAGAGCGTCCGTATAATGTACTTGAGATCTGAAAAAGTCTCATTGGTACACGCCACAACCTGGGATTCGAACCTGCACTCTCTCGAGTGCGAACCAAACGGTCTACCCACTAGGCTACGGAGCAGACGAATCGCCTGATTAAACTGACATATGGGCAGCAAAGGATTACCAACACAACAAGTGCGTTAACGGCTTTTTACGGCGAAGCGTAAAGGAAGGGTAATGATTTTCGCAATGTATGTTGCGTGTTTGTTCCATTATATAGCCTAAACTACAGATCCGAATAAATGAGGTGTCAATACTAGTTGGTCAATAAACGTATAAGAGACATTTGTTTATTAATCCCGCGAGGGGCTCCTACTGGAGAATATATATTTGCATAGTCGGGATAAAAGTTTTTAGCTTTTGATTAAACAAAGCTGCACTCTCTTACGATAGATTCATAACATTAATATGTTCTATCTCAGTAAATATTTTAAAGTATTATTTACTTATTCTAACTACTTATAGTCTTTTCTAATAGGATATGATACATTGTGTTCGTAATTTTTCAGATTTCGTGATAAAAACATGACAATGGCAGAGTTAGAGAACGCCTTCGCTGGGAATACCTGTAGATGTACCGGTTATAGACCAATACTGGACACTATCAAAACATTCGCCGTAGACCCAAGTGCAGAGCTGTGCCAAAAGATAAAAGATATAGAAGATATCAGTAAATGCAAAAAAGATTGCAAAAGAAAATGCTCTACAGCAAGTGTCAATAGCGACTGGAGTGTCATAGAAGATTTAAATTTAAAGGAAGATACAGAAATGATAACATTAGATTTTGGAAACAGTTATTTTGTGAAAGTATTTGATGTGGACCAAATTTTTAGTGCCATAACTAAATATAATACTGATTATATTCTTATTGATGGTGATACTAGTAAAGGTAAAAATATTAATGGTTATAACTAGTAGATAGAAATCTAAAGTTCAACCGTTTAAATTAAGTGTAAAACATTTTTTTTCTTGTCAATCATTGCAAAACCAAACTTTAAGGTGGCAAATAAAAATGCCTTCCACATTTCAGGAGTATTCCAAGATTTTGAATATTCAACATTGATATGTGATATTAGCGCTGTACTATCTCTAAAGACGTATTCAATCGATCAAAATCTTGTATTGGGAGCTAACATTGCGATAGAATATTGCATACAAATATTTAAGGACGTCTCTAAAACGAAGGACGAGTTTAAATATCTAGAAGAATTTGCTAATCACTTGCAATTGGTCGCAAATTATCCTGTAAGAAGTGTGAGTACTAATATGTCGAATGTATTTACTAATTAGTAATAATTAGAAGTTTCATGCCTACTAATATCTAATAAATTAATGCTTAACATTTTATTTATATCTTCAGATATATATACTTTACTCTGAAAAAAAATCGCTCGTACCTAAATGTAATTCATAATAATTAATTAGCTGTTGTTGGAAAAAATACTTTATAAACTTTAGCGATCCCCCGACGAGGTGACGATTGAAAATTAAATATATTTCAACTTACATTACAAATTACAATATTATATCAATGTGACGATAATGATCATACCTCATAGGTTTAAAAAATTATTTTATATTTTTTAGAGTATATTTTTTGTGTCGGGGAGATTCTGAAATTTTTAATTTAATTTTTATGAATTCAATAATTATCATTTAACGTTGTCGTATAATTTTGTAACCTTTTCCTAACATCTCGTCGCTCAATAACAATATTTTTTCGAATTCCGTAGATTTATTTCCAATGTGCTCGATAGTCGTGTGAGTAGGGAATGTTATTATTCGACAAATTTTACTATTCGAATAATTCGAATAATGGCTAAACACTATTCGAATAAATTCGAATAATTCGAATAATACGAATATTGGTAATAAACTTTAAATACAAGTAATATAATGCGTTTATATATACCTGCATATTTAGTAATATTAAAATGAGAAGTGTTTCACAAATTACTCTAAAAAAATCAACGTTTTTTAATAAAAAAAATCTTATTTTAAGTTTCAAACTTAAAATACTAAATTGCAATAACTTTTTTAAAACTATTAACACATGAATGGCTTAGGTCTGGAGCAGACCATGGATTTTGTTGCCAACTAAGTGGTTTTTGCCAATATTAAGGAAGAGATCCTCTAGGGTAGAGAATTTTTTGGGTTTGTTTTAGAGGTTCGTATTTTCTGGTTTTTAATTGAGTCAAGCTATTGATCGATTCAACGAAGACAATCGATTTAAAAAGTCAGACCTACAGTCTGACTTTTTAAATTAACCTTTTGGTAGTATAATTTAATGTACCAATAAAGAACACTAATATTACAGAACATGTATTTTTTATTTATATATCAGTTTGTTTAAGATTGGAGAGAAATATATTTGCAGAGTTGGAACACTGCACAGAAATCGGAGTGCACTGTAAATAGTGCTCTGTTCTAATATAATGCAGCTGAAAACTCTAAACACACGAGTATCGTGCTGTCATAATGGTCTGCTCCAGACCTAATCGGTACATGTGTATATAAACCGTGTTAAGAATAAGTAAACAAGATAAGAACTTCATAATTGGTAAAAAGTGGGTGGAAAATCTTTAAAACAAAAATAACCTTTTTCAATTTTCAAGTTAGCCATATTTTTGGTCTCTTTATGTTTTTAATTTTTTCTTGAACGATGAGTCTTATTACAAAAAGGAAGTTAGGTTAGGCAGAAGGCATCAGTGCAGAAGTAGGCATCAAGTGTTGTACTGCATGAACGGAGTGTGTCATGTTACGAACCGTTCAGAAAATGAAGTGACGGTACAAAGAGACTGAAAAACATTTGACAAGGCCGTGCAAGACTTTAATTGCACGGCAGACTCAGCGCTCGGCAAGACCGTTAAATTGTTTCCACTTGTTGAAAATCAACACTTAGATGCAGTTAAGTTCAGAAACAGCTTCTTCAGACCCGAAGGGACTATGTTACTGACAACACAGTGAAGAAGACTTGCTTAAGTAAATCTGAAACTCTAAAGACCGAGGCGAAGGGCGAGTGGTCTCACCTCGAGACCAAACTCGAGAGCCCTAATATCGAGTAGCAACACTGTGATACGTCCGTGAACACATAGAAAAGGATGAACGAGAATGGTCCAGAATTTTGGTTCCAGATGAGTGGATTTACTGACTTTAACATCACAAGTTAAAGTGAACTTCTGAAGGGAGGCTAAGTTAACGTGACCTGATAAGGGATATCTTCAAGCCTACTTTTCATATAGAGTCCAGTATACTCAGGCAGATTACATATACAAGGGGCTAGCATACCTTCAGGAATCCGCACTGAGTATGTGGCCATGACAATTAGACCTCTACCTGGAGAAAGATATGGTCAAGAGATTCTTAAAGATTATCTTTAATGTCCTCACCTCAACCCGATTAAGTATACCCTGAGAAGAGCTTAGAAAGCTAGTCAGAAGCCGCAAATTATCACCTACAGTTAGTACCCTCATAGCACTAATACACGCCCTGATATAAGAATGGGAGAGAGTATTGCATAATTCGGCTCCAAAACCTCGTTTTCAGTATTACAAACCTCCTCCAAGCTGTTGTCAGGCCTCGAGGAGTTATTCAAAACCGCAATTTTATATAACATGTAAATTAAGTCTTTAAGAATAAGATTAAGAGGGTTAATTTTTGTTTAAACATAAAAATAATATACTGATATATATATATATATAATTTATTACTTTTTAAGAAAACTGATAAATCTTGTTATAATATTTTGAAAAGTATGTAATTTTAAACGATTTCTACTTAGTTTGCAGGCGAGTGTAATACTGTAATAATCAACTTAACTAGGTATCATTTATCGTTTCACTCTGTTCGTCCGCCTGTCTCTCTTTCTATCTGCTCTTCTAGCTATATTGTGTCTAGATATCGGTTTTGGTTTGATAAAAAATATAATTTTATTATATAGTTAAGTACAGTTCACATGTATGAAAAGCCACCCCGGTTTTCCATACATGTGAAGTGTGTGTTGAATATTATGTCTTTTAAAATAAAGGAAAAGTTTTATACATGACTTTTACAAAGTTAACCACTTCCAAGTAATCGGCCTCCAAATTGGTTTCACCCACCTCTGTAATTTCTGAACTATGGAGATTAGGAACCTACAATTTTCCATGCTGGTAGAGATATGATAAATTATGTTTAGGAAAGTTATTTTGAATGAAATCGAACAGTATGATTAACATACTAAAAATTGTATTACGCTTTATAGTAACAGAACCCTCCTTAGACACGTCCTAATACGCTCTTGGTTAGGTTATTTTGACAAGGCGTGAGTATGGATTTCTTTCGCTGAGGTCTGTAGGTAGGTAGTATAAACTTTAAATATTTTTTTTTATTTAAATAATTTTTGTATTCTTTCACAAACAATGTAATAAAATCTGTTTTAGGATATTATTGACATTATTATTACATAATAAAAAAATGTATTAAATAACGAAACTTTTCCGGTTTATAAACAAGTTTATTACGTACTACTATTAACATATTTTTGAAAAATAAATAAAATATTTTTATTATTCGTTTTATTCGAAATATTCGAATATTGAACCCAGTCATATTCGAATAATAAAATCGTCGAATATTCGAATAAAACGAATATTCGAATATTCGAATAATATTCCCTACGTGTGAGGCACGAAATCTGTGATTTTTTTAATTAAGAAGTTTGATGGGTCGTATTTTATTGGATCATGTTTTCAGATCGGATCATTAGCCGGTAATTTCATGATTAAACACAAGAAAAACTCTTATCAGTCAGATTTGTTTCTGCTGTTCGAATCAGTGGGAGCTACGATAGAAATTCGTGAGTATTAAATTTTACTGTTATTATTCTAGTAGAAATTTATCAATATAATATTAACATTTTTTATGTCAAATTACAGGAAATAGCATTGGAACTACAACTTCGATGGCTTTAACCAAGTTCCTGAGCTACGACATGACGAACAAACTGATTGTTAACTTCATGTTACCTCCTCTCAGTTCCTCACATATATTTAGGAGCATTAAGGTAACTTCAAAATAATAGGTTTACCTAGAAACTTGAATGTCCTTGAATAATACTAAAACAAATATTTTCAGATCATGCCAAGAAGTCAAAATGCACTTGCCATAGTAAATGCAGCGTTTAATTTTAAATTTAACGGAAACAACGTAGAAAAAGCAGTTATAGTATATGGAAATATATCTGGAACTTTCAACCACGCTAGTAAAACTGAGAATTATTTGGAAGGTAAAAATGTATTCAGCAATACTATTTTACAAGAAGCCATAGCGATTCTTGACAAAGAGATCCTACCAGAGGATGAGCCACCCGAAGCGTCTCCGAAGTACAGAAAGAAATTGGCGATTGGACTGTTCTATAAGGTATGACACATGGTTCATCAAATATAATACTATGAAATATAATAAAGCTTAAGAGAGTATGGTTGACTAAAGTCTTTCTCCGGTTATAATTTAAAGTTTTATATTTCAGTTCATCCTCGGTATTTGCCCAAGTACTGTCATATCGTCTAAATATAAATCGGGTAGCACCCAAATATACCGTCCAATATCAAAAGGCACCCAGACCTTCCAGACGAACCCAACTCTGTACCCTCTGAACGAAGCAGTTCCCAAGTACGAAGCCATCATACAAAGTTCTGGAGAGGCTCAATACGTGAATGATATACCTCCGTTGAAGCACGAGGTGTTCGCAGCCTTCGTTCTGTCGACAGTCTACAACGGGACAGTCAGTGAAGTCTATAGTTCAGAAGTTTTGGTAAGAATAAACTGTATTGTTAAAGGATTGGTTTCCTATGTGAAGCCGAGTCTTCATTTTCGAACGTTTCGGATATTTTTGAGGAAGCTGCTAAACAGCTAAATAACGTACCGTTTTGAAACAGTAGATATGTAAATTTTCTTGAAAGTTGATGTAGTAGTACCTACCTACAGAGTAGAAAATATATATACCTAAACTACGTTCAAAGAAAGAACTTTCATATAACGATCAAAATTGACCCATTGACGTCCCCTTCAACGGCCCACAATTTTTCCACACAATTCTGATTTGTGGACACACCGAATGCTTGTAGTAGCGTAAGCTAACTATGTACTTTTTATCTGTTCCTCTTTGTTTAATCTGTAGTAGTAGGTCCTACGTTTAAGTGTTACGCGTTGTCCTTGAAATTAGGTAGGCATATTATTACTGTGGGACCCAACATTATAGTACCCCAAAAAAGCCCCAGGGCACATTTACCCATATAAAATCGTTTCCCATTAAAATAAATAACAAATTGGCTGAAATGTTCGGTCCCTATCGTGTCAAGATCTTGCCTTGAGTAAGGACAAATGACACCATTATGTGGCAATTTAGAAAAACACATGCTATTACACCCACTGCTCATACTTATTGGTATCGTCATTTAGGTACTTTAAATATAGTAAACAATATACTTTATATGTTATCGATTGTACTGTAGAGTCTTTGTGAAAATTCATGTTTCACAGTAATAATACCAGAACTTCTTGCACTTTTTCCACTTTAATAAGTATTTTACATTAATTTTAATACATAGTTTCGATAACGTCATCATCGTGTCGAAACCGGTCGTAAAATAATATGTTAAAATTAATGTAAATACATATTGAAAGTGGAAAAACTGCAAGAAGTTCTATGTATTATAATTGTGAACATAAAACTTTGGTCAGAATGTTATTAAAAATTATGATTTACATAAATCTGAAATCAGCGATTAGTAAAAAATTGTGACAAAATTCTAATAAAAAACAAAAAAAAGTAATTTTGTTCCTTTGTGTAATTGTACAAAATAAGTTTTTAAATTATTCGATGATTATGAATACCGAATCCAATGCCATTCTTACGGCTGCAAAACATTTAGATTCAACTGAAGGTTTTTTTCATTCATTCTAGCAAATCCCTGGTGTAATAGCGGTGTATACGGCTAAAGATATACCGGGAAAAAACTCATTCGCATTCCCTGGATACCAATTGGAAACTGAAGACGAACAAATATTAGCAGAGACCGTGCAGTATTACGGTCAGCCGGTGGCCATAGTTGTAGCTGACAATGAAATACTAGCAGCAAACGTCGCTAAGAAAGTAAAAGTAACTTATATTAATGTTATAAAAGGACAACCCGTATTAGAAATAACGACAGCTGCAAAAGACGCTGCGAGATATCAAGCGGGAGACTCCATAGTAGCCACGAAGAAGGGCGTCAATGTTACGAAGGTCGTCAAAGGAACGTACTCCACAGGAGCTCAGTACCACTACTATTTGGAGCCATTATCGTGTGTTGTGATACCAGTGGATCAGGGGTTGGAGGTGAATGATACTACGCAATGGATGGACCTTACGCAGACTGCTGTAGCGAATAGTTTGAAGATGAAGGAGAGCGAGTAAGCCAATGTTTATTTTATAAAAGAGCTGGTTTTCTTTCGAACGTTTGAGGAAAGTAAGATATAAACTATAAATACGGGACTTTTTTGTGTAATTTATTGATAACGCATATAAAATACACAAAAACTTAATAACGTTAACTGCGAGAATGACCTCATATTACCTACTCGTTTTTGTAGAACCCAAATTGACTAACAAATAAATTACAGTCAATTTATAATATGTAATGGCACTTAAACAAAAACTAGCATATATTATATGTATAATAATCCCTACATGATCCTTACTAAAACGTCAAAATATAAACGCCAAAGATTGTATTTATGGATGTATGGATGACTAATATGACTTTTATTATGAATCTGAATAGTTTTGACAAAATTTCGTATGGTTGTAGTTTAGGCTCATCAAACGCATACTGGCTACTATTTATTTGTGCAAAATGTACGGTTCCCGCAGATTTCTTTTTGTGCATACGAAGTCGCAGAACATCTAGTTTAATTTTTTTTAAATGAAATGGTAAAGAAGTTTAGGCAGAAAAAAAAATAGATCGAAAAAAAATATTTTCGCTGCTGAGGCCTCATACAGTCAGCTATTTAACCTCACAACTGATTTGAAAACTTAAGTTTTAAATAAAGCTGTGAAATCAATTGCTTCAGCTGAGAAGATTTGTTTCATTTCTAGATATTACGTTTCTCAAAACCTTTTTTTTTTCTTTCAAAACGTCTTTACTTAAGGAGTAAAATAAGTACCTACTTACCTACCCAAATTTTCTGTAATTTATTTAATAATAAATATTAAACAGTGTACAAATAAATTACTGAGAAATTGTCACCTACATTTAAGCTTTTTTGGTAAATAAATGATTATTATAAATAGTTAATAGAATCAGGTGTTACTTTGCGGAAATCCATAGCATAGGTAGGTACAATTCAATATCCCGCGAAAAATTACCCGTAACCTGTAAACGTGTGAGTGCACTAACATGCGTAAAGCACACTACTTATGCGTACCTAAATACACTCAGAAACAACATCATGCAAACACTACCACCTCACAAGCAATAATGTCAGCAAGATCGTGCAAACACCACCACCACACAAGCACACACTGTATTAAAGATCGATGGATACAGATGTCTCGCCACGCTGTATGCTTCAGTAGTTATTTTATATGTACCATTTTGCAGTGTCCATGTAAAAGTTCGTCGATTGGGCGGCGGGTTTGGCGGGAAAATCAGTCGCAACGTCCAAGTGGCTACGTCCTGTGCTCTGGTCGCCAAAAAGTTAGACAGACCATGCCGGTTCATACTGCCATTGCCAACAAACCTCACCATAGCGGGCAGGAGGCTTCCTTGTAACACTGAATATGAGGTAAGTGAAACAAATGGATCCAAAGATCTATATTGTTCTGGTCGCTCTTACGAAACTTATCACAACACAAAACGTTATTTTTTGCATTACAGGTGGGAGTAGATGATAATGGGAAAATCCAATACCTGAACGCAAAACTTATTGAAGACGACGGTTGTACCCATAACGAAAATATTCTCGCGTATACAGCAGGAGGCTTTCCCAACTGCTATGATAAGGACTATTTTAACCTAAGCACTGGGGCTGTGACCACTGATTTACCTTCCAACACATATGCTAGAGCGCCTGGTAACATTTTTGCTATTTGCCTGAACAAAACTATATTTAAAGCAGCTTAAAAAATCTGAAATGCAAGACGTATACAACTACAAGAACACAGACTTATTTTAACCCCAAATTAATTTACAGGAACCATGGAAGGCATTGCTAGCATAGAACAAATAATGGAGCACATAGCTTTTACAGTCCAAAAAGATCCAACCGAGGTGCGACTAATCAACATGAGAAAAGATGATAACGACCTACCCGATATGATCACTGCTTGGAAAAAAGAAACGGACTTTGAAATTAGACAAGAAGACATTAAAAAGTTCAATAACGAAAACAGATGGAAGAAGAAAGCGATCAAACTTAGCGTGATGGCGTTTCCAGTAGAGTTTTTTGGGAATTATTCAGCTATGGTGTCAATTTACAGAGGCGACGGAACCGTTACCGTGACCACTGGTGGTATTGAAATGGGGCAGGGCGTCAATACGAAAGTAGCGCAAGTTGTCGCATACCAACTGGGGATACCCTTGAGTTACGTAACAGTGATACCATCATATTCCTTCGTAGCTGCGAACAATGTCTTCTCCGGCTCGAGTATAGTCAGCGAAAGCGCCTGCTACTCCGCTATAAAATGTTGCGGAACACTAATGGAAAGGTTGAAAAAGATAAAAGAGTTGCTGAACAAAGTAAATCCGACTTGGCATGAGTTGATCACGAAAGCTGGCGAGGAGGAGATAGACTTGACGGCGACTTACATGATGAACGAGAAGGAGCCTGATTTGCAGAGCTACCCGGCGTTTGCGGTGGTGGTCGTAGAGGTACAGTTGGACGTGCTGACCGGAAAGTTCCAAATAGAACGGGCGGACATTTTGGAAGACGTCGGGCTGAGCGCGAATCCTACTGTCGATATTGGACAGGTAAAATAAGTTGCCTCCTATTTCTTACATTATTACGATACAACTTACAGCTAGGTACTTAACAGCCTCCGTGGTCTAGTGGTAAGAAGTTGGCTCTCGACTCAGAGGTCATGGGTTCGATTTCCGCATTGGACAAGTACATTACTTGTCCTTGTTTCCAATTTTGGTTAGGACAATGCAGGCTAGTCACCTGATTGAGAAAAAAGATGATCCATGCGTCGGATGGTCATATAAAAAATCGTCCCTGCACCTGATCTCTCGCCAGTCGTGTCGGTTATCCGTCCCACTGGGTTACGAGAGTAAAGAAAGAGAGAGTGCTCTTGTGTACGGCGCACATACTAGGGCACTATAAAATACTCCTGGTCCTGGTATGAAAATACGTAACTGGCCTGGTTTCAAAGAAACCGGCCACCGTCACCGAAATCGGTGTGGGGTGTTATATTTCAACTTACAGTTAAATTTATCTTTTTATTCCAGTCTTGATACGTCATAGAGGTAAAATATTTTGTGTAATAAAAGTAAAATGAAAGGGTAATTTAATTACGAGAATTAGGGTTCAGGAGGGCTAGACAAGATGCATTAAATAATATCGACGGCGAACTTCGTGAATAAAAAATGTATGGGATTGACATAAGCGTGCGTTAAATGACATATTCAGTCGTATCGTTAAAAAAATTGGTAGCCAAACAGCCACTTTGAACGAATACGCTAACGATGCACCCATATAACGAATTGCTCTAACGCGTTTCTCCATACAATGCCTAGACAAGCGGCCGTAAGTGACATTTAGCAGATCGTGATCTTTATCTTTATCGACCTAACGATAAAGATACCCAGATAGCTACCTTTATCGCCTCAACGAACAATATGGCGGATTTTTATTGATCAGCTGTTATTTGTAAATAATAATGATTTGCCTAAAGTTGCCTAAACGGTCTATAAAACACCTTCTGCTAGTAGTCTATATTGCAAAAAGTCAAAAGAATTCAATCTAAAGTATTCAATAAATCACAATTATTGTCAATACCTAATATGTAATTCATTGTATTCAAGTATAATTCAACACTTTGTTAAAATATAAATTTCTTAATTTGTAGCTTACTTGCAGTTTGTAATCTTTACACGCTACTATATCAGCTGAAAGCAATCTTTAGGTGTATAGTAGGTACCTAAATTACTACTATAATTTAGGTACCAAATGGAGTTCATAATTAAGCAAGTTTCTCTGAAACTTCCTTAGAAATAAAGATTTGTATTTAGTAATTAAAATTTATAAGTTTTTCAAGGTAATGATATTTTATTGTCATCGATGCTCAACACCTTCGCCTTATAAATGGGTTAGAAGGACACAAACACCTCATAAAAGTTTTGAAATATTTGCTATTATACTTTGATTAATTATTACAAATTTAATATTATATATCTATGCTATTATACACCTATTATAAACAGTCAAGTAGTGTTAACCAATTAAATACTAATCTCATAATATTTAATCTCTATAGTATATTTGTGACTAAATAATTCGTGCCGTATCAAGTGTCCGTATTAGGATTGATTAAATAATAACAATACAAGAGTATCTACATTTTATTTTACTTTTTAAAGTAAGTTTTACATGGTTTTAGTAAGAAAATAAAATTAAAATGTAAAAATACTTTTATTTCTTGCAAAGGAATTACATAATGCAGATATTTCTTTAAATAATTAGTTTTATCTCAAGTCACATAACCAATAATAACATTATACAATTTAAAAATCAACACAGCTAATAATTATTATTATTTACACGCACTAGTTAGAGCCTGTCACAGAATGAATACAAATTAACTTAGGTTCGTAGCGGTTTTGATACATTAATAATTACATTATGATTTATATCACTTCTCACTATCAGTGGCGAAGGCTGCTTCTTCAAAGGGAAGCCGGAACCTGTATCATAGGTAGGGATTTCTATGAAGGTTTGCAAAAGGTATGTGAAAACATCGTGAGGAAACCCGCACATAGTTGGCCCCAGACGTATTGACTAGTCATTCCTCTGGACTAGGGTGGCTATGTTGTGAGAATGCCGTATGCGCTTGGGAAATCATACGATATTTAAAAAACAACTGTCCCAGGCACTACAGTATTTCAAGAGTGGTTACTTCGCTCGGAGAATACTGTATAAATCATCCATCATCGGATGTAAAGGCCTAAGTTAGGTAAATTGTTATTTTGATAACAAACAAAAATAATTGTACTTCATCTTCTTCTTCTTCTGGCCAGTTTTTTTTTTACCAGGACATGGATATAGTCCTAAGGATAGAAGACTCCGTATTTTGTAATTGCTAAAAAGAACTGTATTGCCTTGGTAATAGAGTGTATTTCACAATGCACGTATCATAGAGGCAAATCCGAGCCGAGCGAGATAGCCATAAGGGAGGCCGTGTGTCTCGTTCTTGCATGTTGCCAACCAGAAAAATGTTGGTATTTTTAAAAAGTAACTTGAAAAATCTTAGATAAAACGAGTGTACTTTATTATTATTTTAACAAATGTTTATAACTATATCATATTCTAATTAAAAAAGTTAGAAATAGTCATTTAATACTAAATAAAAATGCAGTTTACATTAAAACCTTTTCCTTCTTTTTTATTAGATGGTATCATTCGCAAGACAATAGATACGCCATTACAGTCGGACAAGGATCTTTTGGCACTTGGATGGGGGCGTGAGTGTCGCAAATAAGAACAATACTTATTACTAAAAGTGAAATTTTACAAGACGGCGATGTTATTACTGATTTTATCCACGTGCCAAAAGGTATGTGTCGCAACTACAAAACAATACAATTTAATACTAAAAGTGACATTTTACAAGACGGCGATGTTAGTTCTGATTTTGTCCACGTGCCAAAAGATCCTTGTCAGACTGTACACATATTTTATGCTGAACACCGGATAATATTAAAATTCATAATAGTACCAGTGCTGGATTTGCTGGACGCACCGTGAGTATGGCCTTTAGTGTAATCTCTTAAAATCTGTTTATAATGTGTGTCCTATGACCATTTGGCAAGAAATCTGTATAAAATCTGTATTATCAATGAAAACTAGAAGATAATTAATTAAATGATGTATTATATAATATAATTATTCAAAATAGAACTCTGGAGTCATACAATAGATAAACAGTTATCCAATTGTGTGTCTAATTTATAATCCTCTGAATTTTTCCCGGTGTTTCGGATTTCGGTGCATATTGAAGTTCCAGCCCACGAAGTATAGTTAACAAGGAGTCCGAACGTAATGTTAAAATAATGGTCTCAATTACTGGGACAGATTTTTGCCGGTAGAGCGCGTGACGGTTCGACATGCACTCGTTTGAAATTACGCGGGAAGTTTAAAATTGCTATTGACAGCTCTGGAAAGATTGAAATCTTATTATATAAAAGTTTTAGGAAATTCTTAGAAACTGTTCTCGAAAAATAGATACCGTAGAACACGGTAATTGCCTAACGGTATTGGCAACACTCGGTATAATAGTATTGGCAACACTCGGTATAATAGTATTGGCAACACTTGGTACTCGTCGGTCTCGCACGCCTAGCGGCAGAAAAGAGAACTAAGATCTGGTCCTATTATTGTGTACATAATTATTATTAAAAAGCCTATACCGTTCGGACTCCTGGTATCTATGCTTCATGTTCCAGCCTTACAACCGTAATAATCGGCCTTGTTAAATAAGTACGAAGGTAATTTGTCTAGGCGCCCTGGGCGCCTAGACAAATTACCTTCGTTAAAATTCGGAAAGATCTGTCGTATCGACTTCTCTTTTGAGATCACGACATTTTGTCCCTAGACAAACGCACACTGTTGTTCGAATCGCAACAACGAATTGCTCAAACGTTAGTTGTTTATGATTTCAAGAATTTAGCCGTCAGTTGTGAAGTTGTCAAATGTCATATATTTTTTTTTTAATTATTGATGGCGTTACGGCATAAAACTATTTGTCAGTGTCAAGTTAAAAAGGCAGACAACTAGATTTAATGTAGGTACCTATATGATTTCAACACCGTATTATTTTCAAGTCTAATGTCTAGTCAAAGTTCAAAATACAAATTTTGATACAAATAGTCAGTGCAAGTCAGTCGATTCAGTAAAACGGTACCTAGAAGTTTTATTGAAAGTTCCTAGAGTGTTTTGTATAAAATGGAATCAAATTTCAAGTGTAGATATTTACAATAAGAATAAAGTAGGTACTTATTTAACAAGGCCGATTATTACGGTTGTAAGGCTGGAACATGAAGCATAGATACCAGGAGTCCGAACGGTATAGGCTTTTTAATAATAATTATGTACACAATAATAGGACCAGATCTTAGTTCTCTTTTCTGCCGCTAGGCGTGCGAGACCGACGAGTACCAAGTGTTGCCAATACTATTATACCGAGTGTTGCCAATACTATTATTTATTACAATTATTTTTAAATTACCGTTAGGCAATTACCGTGTTCTACGGTATCTATTTTTCGAGAACAGTTTATAAGAATTTCCTAAAACTTTTATATAATAAGATTTCAATCTTTCCAGAGCTGTCAATAGCAATTTTAAACTTCCCGCGTAATTTCAAACGAGTGCATGTCGAACCGTCACGCGCTCTACCGGCAAAAATCTGTCCCAGTAATTGAGACCATTATTTTAACATTACGTTCGGACTCCTTGTTAACTATACTTCGTGGGCTGGAACTTCAATATGCACCGAAATCCGAAACACCGGGAAAAATTCAGAGGATTATAAATTAGACACACAATTGGATAACTGTTTATCTATTGTATGACTCCAGAGTTCTATTTTGAATAATTATATTATTTATAATACATCATTTAATTAATTATCTTCTAGTTTTCATTGATAATACAGATTTTATACAGATTTCTTGCCAAATGGTCATAGGACACACATTATAAACAGATTTTAAGAGATTACACTAAAGGCCATACTCACGGTGCGTCCAGCAAATCCAGCACTGGTACTATTATGAATTTTAATATTATCCGGTGTTCAGCATAAAATATGTGTACAGTCTGACAAGGATCTTTTGGCACGTGGACAAAATCAGAACTAACATCGCCGTCTTGTAAAATGTCACTTTTAGTATTAAATTGTATTGTTTTGTAGTTGCGACACATACCTTTTGGCACGTGGATAAAATCAGTAATAACATCGCCGTCTTGTAAAATTTCACTTTTAGTAATAAGTATTGTTCTTATTTGCGACACTCACGCCCCCATCCAAGTGCCAAAAGATCCTTGTCCGACTGTAATGGCGTATCTATTGTCTTGCGAATGATACCATCTAATAAAAAAGAAGGAAAAGGTTTTAATGTAAACTGCATTTTTATTTAGTATTAAATGACTATTTCTAACTTTTTTAATTAGAATATGATATAGTTATAAACATTTGTTAAAATAATAATAAAGTACACTCGTTTTATCTAAGATTTTTCAAGTTACTTTTTAAAAATACCAACATTTTTCTGGTTGGCAACATGCAAGAACGAGACACACGGCCTCCCTTATGGCTATCTCGCTCGGCTCGGATTTGCCTCTATGATACGTGCATTGTGAAATACACTCTATTACCAAGGCAATACAGTTCTTTTTAGCAATTACAAAATACGGAGTCTTCTATCCTTAGGACTATATCCATGTCCTGGTAAAAAAAAAACTGGCCAGAAGAAGAAGAAGATGAAGTACAATTATTTTTGTTTGTTATCAAAATAACAATTTACCTAACTTAGGCCTTTACATCCGATGATGGATG
This sequence comes from Glaucopsyche alexis, assembly GCA_905404095.1. Taxonomy (NCBI): domain Eukaryota; kingdom Metazoa; phylum Arthropoda; class Insecta; order Lepidoptera; family Lycaenidae; genus Glaucopsyche; species Glaucopsyche alexis. Next base: position 5,125,974 of record FR990060.1, read on the forward strand.
ATTTATACAGTATTCTCCGAGCGAAGTAACCACTCTTGAAATACTGTAGTGCCTGGGACAGTTGTTTTTTAAATATCGTATGATTTCCCAAGCGCATACGGCATTCTCACAACATAGCCACCCTAGTCCAGAGGAATGACTAGTCAATACGTCTGGGGCCAACTATGTGCGGGTTTCCTCACGATGTTTTCACATACCTTTTGCAAACCTTCATAGAAATCCCTACCTATGATACAGGTTCCGGCTTCCCTTTGAAGAAGCAGCCTTCGCCACTGATAGTGAGAAGTGATATAAATCATAATGTAATTATTAATGTATCAAAACCGCTACGAACCTAAGTTAATTTGTATTCATTCTGTGACAGGCTCTAACTAGTGCGTGTAAATAATAATAATTATTAGCTGTGTTGATTTTTAAATTGTATAATGTTATTATTGGTTATGTGACTTGAGATAAAACTAATTATTTAAAGAAATATCTGCATTATGTAATTCCTTTGCAAGAAATAAAAGTATTTTTACATTTTAATTTTATTTTCTTACTAAAACCATGTAAAACTTACTTTAAAAAGTAAAATAAAATGTAGATACTCTTGTATTGTTATTATTTAATCAATCCTAATACGGACACTTGATACGGCACGAATTATTTAGTCACAAATATACTATAGAGATTAAATATTATGAGATTAGTATTTAATTGGTTAACACTACTTGACTGTTTATAATAGGTGTATAATAGCATAGATATATAATATTAAATTTGTAATAATTAATCAAAGTATAATAGCAAATATTTCAAAACTTTTATGAGGTGTTTGTGTCCTTCTAACCCATTTATAAGGCGAAGGTGTTGAGCATCGATGACAATAAAATATCATTACATTGAAAAACTTATAAATTTTAATTACTAAATACAAATCTTTATTTCTAAGGAAGTTTCAGAGAAACTTGCTTAATTATGAACTCCATTTGGTACCTAAATTATAGTAGTAATTTAGGTACCTACTATACACCTAAAGATTGCTTTCAGCTGATATAGTAGCGTGTAAAGATTACAAACTGCAAGTAAGCTACAAATTAAGAAATTTATATTTTAACAAAGTGTTGAATTATACTTGAATACAATGAATTACATATTAGGTATTGACAATAATTGTGATTTATTGAATACTTTAGATTGAATTCTTTTGACTTTTTGCAATATAGACTACTAGCAGAAGGTGTTTTATAGACCGTTTAGGCAACTTTAGGCAAATCATTATTATTTACAAATAACAGCTGATCAATAAAAATCCGCCATATTGTTCGTTGAGGCGATAAAGGTAGCTATCTGGGTATCTTTATCGTTAGGTCGATAAAGATAAAGATCACGATCTGCTAAATGTCACTTACGGCCGCTTGTCTAGGCATTGTATGGAGAAACGCGTTAGAGCAATTCGTTATATGGGTGCATCGTTAGCGTATTCGTTCAAAGTGGCTGTTTGGCTACCAATTTTTTTAACGATACGACTGAATATGTCATTTAACGCACGCTTATGTCAATCCCATACATTTTTTATTCACGAAGTTCGCCGTCGATATTATTTAATGCATCTTGTCTAGCCCTCCTGGTAACACGTCACATGAGGGTCTCATAATAAAGTAGCGGTTAAGTATTCGTGTGCGTTTTCCCGCGTAGGAATCCTTTAAAACACTTCTCGACGTAGTACTAGTATAGTAGTAGATAACAACTGACATTGACTTGAATTTAATTCATTTTAACCTAGGTGGAAGGCGGATACGTCCAAGGTCTGAGTTACTACACAGTGGAGAACTTTGTGTACGACCAAAACACAGGGAGACTGTTAACCAACAACGGCCTGAACTACGAGGTGTTCCTCTGCAGAGACATACCTGTGGACTTCAGGGTGAAGCTACGGTACAACTCCGACAACCCGAAAGGTGTGCTGGGATCTAAAGGTAATTTCAATGATTAAATGAATTATGATTAGAATTTATACTACGCCAAAATCTTTGCGGTACCTACATAATCCGGCAAACCTTTTGCATAAAAAAACTCACTACTCCTGGCCTTACCTACTCAACACATGAATTACTGAAGTGGCTAATACCACATACTTATACAAGAACCAACTGTCTTTGTTTAAAAAATGTCTTTAAACGTTAAGATTAAATTGGATTTGAACTGAGTTTAAAATAAGTACATCTCTTCCCAGCTGTCGGCGAGATGGGGGTGTGCACGGCCCACGGCATCACTCACGCACTCAGGCAATGCATTTACGAGTCCAGGAAGGATTCTGGATATGATATTACACAGTGGATAAATATTGGTAAGAACTTTTAATTTGCCCCTTACCTATATACGCCGACAGCGATTAACCTAACCTAACAATCGTCGAGTATTCGCTTGTAGTTGCCGATTACCGCATGCATCGGCTGTCATTGGCAGCAAGTTAGTTCTTGGACATGCATCAAAGAAATCGCCGCCGAATATCAACGGCCACCATATTGTGTCCCACAAGATTGCCGATCGTCATTATCCATTGTCTGCGATTACTCATATAAAGAGCGAGACTAGTATAAAATACCATTAAACATGAAGCGGTGTAAAATTAAAAATTCACGCCGCAGTACCTACTCCAAAGACAATCCTTAGAGAAAATTTCGATCCCCCTACCGGAATACACCCGGTAACCGTGTATTTTCTTTGTAATGAGAGGGAAAGAAATTGGAATATGCAGAATTTTACATTTTAAAAAATGCTTGTATTTCGGAAGCATCCTACGTAAAATATAAATGAAAATTTTGTTGTGAACGGTTTGTTGACTGTTTTAGCATCGCTATTTATACCCATAGATTATACGATTGTACCGCAGATGATTAGCATTAAGAAAAAAAATCATACCTACAAGCGTTAAGCGTAGGTACCGCACATCAATTGGACACAACTAAAATATTTTTTTTCCTTCTTTTAGATGTTCCCTTCACAACGGAAACCATACTGAAAGCGTTAGAAGTGGACATCAAGGAGTTTACTCTTACATAAGCAAATGTTTAATTTAGAGAAAACATACCAATTTGCTTTGCATTTCTTTTTGACGAAATGAAAATAATGGACTGAGATCCCAGCTCCACCAGACTCCACATAAATTTGTAGGTACTGATAAAATGTATGTCATATTGTAGTATTCTGTATTATTTGTGGCCAATGTACAATGCGATTCAAATAAGAATAGGAACGACTCAGCGCCATATTGTGTTTGAATTATGACTATTATGATAATTAAATTTATATTTAGATAAAAGAGATGATGATAAATGAGATGTATAAGTAGACAAAAGAGATGTTTTTCTGCAAACCGCACTTAAAAAGTGATATTTGACAGACAAAGGTCATTGACATTCCTATTCTTATTTGAAACGCACTGTACGTTTGAATACTGCCAAATTGTGCGGTGGGCTAATTCTCAGGTTCCTACAGGTCGTCAAAAATGTACGTCACATTTTATCAGTAACAATATAAGGCGAGTTTTGCGGGGATAAGATCTGTCTATAAATTACACGTGAAAAATCTTTTGGTTTCAAAGTTAGAATATACCTATGTAAATTGATTGTAGTTGTTTATGTTATTGTGTAATAAGTTTTTATAAATTATATTGATAAAAATATAATATTATACAGCAGAATTTCAGTTTGTCTTTTATTTAAATTGTCTCAACAAAATTTTTAACAACCAACATTTTTGTTGCATTTAATAAAGGAGTAAAATAAATAAGAAAGAAAGTTAAATAAGACAAAAACTAAAATCTCTTCATACACCTTTATTGTTGCATCATAGAAAATCAGCCAATCATACAAGTTAGGCCTTAACAAATTAGGTTCCTAAGTAGGCCATTTACAAACAGAACACCAAAAACAAAATATTCAAAATCTCCAAAATAATACAATAAATTACTTAATATAAATTAATCTTATTTAGTAACTGCACAAAATATTTAGTTTTTATCTATACACAGTTATATTAACAGTATGTGTAATGCAAAAAGTGCAAATCGTCTTATAGTCGCGCGACATATCGTGCGACTGTAATGTCCTAACCCTTATCGCTAGTACAGTGAGCGACCAGTCACGCGATTACTTGCCGCGACTTTATTCACACCCGTAGACAGTGTTCTGATATTGTGAATTCGATTTTATTTCAAAGACACAAAGTCGATATTTGAGTAACATTGACAATTATACCTACATGCAAGTGATATTTTACATAATATATAGGGTCGACTTTGGAAGTAGCCACCCCCAGATATGACTTGAAAACATCGAGGAACTTCGAAGCTTTATAATAAACAAAACACCTATATTATACACAAATTGCTGCCAATTTTCATCGTTAGTTACATAAATGAGTATAAAACATGGGGTCATAATATAGCTTGGTTACTGAGATTTTTATGTTTTAGAACGTTTATTTTAAAATCTACATCAATAGGCAATCGGACAAATTTTTTTTTATTGCATAAATGAATAGTACTCTTAAATATGAGTAACTTCTCAGAAGAAACCGTATATCAAAAGTCAATATTTTCAAAGATACAGCGATTTGTATAAAAAATTTCGCGAGCTTCCTAAAAACGCTCCATACTAAAATCGATATACACATGACGTCACTTGAATATGAAGTAGTATGAAGTAGTATATGAAGTATATGGCCGCAGGAATATATTTGTAAATATCTCCGATATTTGTGCGTTTAAGTTCATACTTACCATAATGAATGTTTTTGTATATGATGTGAGTAAACTAATGATGTAGGTTTTGTTTACCAATTTCGCAAAAAAAAAAAATTTTTTTTTGGTATAAAGACTCGAAGAAATTTTGTATACAAATCGCTGTACCTTTGAAAATATTGACTTTTGATATACGGTTTCTTCTGAGAAGTTACTCATATTTAAGAGTACTATTCATCTATGTAATAAAAAAAAATCAGTCCGCTTGCCTATTTATTCTAAAATGCCGTCAACATTATATTACTGCTGACCTTAATCTTACAATAAGTCATAAAGTCAGTCACAATAACTATCGCCCAGTTGGTCATTATAGGCGAGACTTTTAACATAAAAAAGACGTTTTGTTGCCAATTTTATCAAAGACCACGAAGCTGTTACAAAATAATTTATATAACTTTTTGTTGTGATTTAAATCATTTTTTTAATAAATAAGTAAAAATGCTATAATCGTTCTGGTTTTGTGTTGTACATATTATTTTAAATAATAATAATTAATAGTTTATCAATGTCTGAGTAGAATGACCCAATTGCGTGACAAATACATTATGCTTGTATAAATAATAATTTAATAATAAATAAAAACAACACTGATTTAAATTACTTAGAAGTATATATTACAAGCAGATCTTAGGAAAATGAGATTAAAAAAATTAGTACGTGTATAAAATAAATACAAAAAAATAATCTAAAAAATATTTAAGTAAATACATAATGTTTGGTATAGTGGTGACAAGCCCCGAGCGAAGTGCTATGCTCGGTCAGGCCGAAGCCCACTGTAGTGGTTTTCAGATGTCGTATATATGTCGCCGATCTTAGAAAACTTCGATAGCGCGATTCAAGACTGTGTGCTGATTGGTCCGCCACAGTACTATTACTTAAGTATTACAGTTATAAATGCATCATAATTATTATGAATTATTCGATTTATTATTATAAAATAATAAGAAAAATAATATTGTCGTCATTTTGGTATACGGTACAGGGGGCTTAGTCAATGTGAATTATTTAATTACTTTTCTTAATCAAAAATAATTCACAAATTTGGTCGCTAAACGACGTGGTTACTGCCATTAACTTATTCTTTAAGATTTAGTAACCGTTTTCACATTACACTTTGTCTAAGACCCCTGATCTTAGAGTAATTTAGTAGGTGGAAGTCAAACCTTAAGTCAGTGAAATAGCTTAATTTTTCTAAAATTAGTGTGTACCGACTGATTAATACTTCTCTTAGAACATAACGAAAACATTAGCTTTGTTCTTTGTTTGTTGTTCTTTCACAAGGAACAAAAGAGCAGGTAACAAACAATATTAAAATTTCATTTGGTACTATTTACCTAGAGTACAAAATATATCGCAAAAGTTTGCTATACTACATACATTGTAAACACTAAGCGAGTAAAAATTTGATCACAGTTGCAGGTATTGGTAGCAGAAATAAAACTTCTATCAGATATACTATAAGGTAAAAAAATTATAATATACTCGGCGTAGACCACAGATATCTATTGAGTAGACCACGCAAGTCTCATCGTCTGTTACATATAAATCAAGCGTGCAATTATTTTTCTACCTGATGTGACGTCACAAGAGCAATTTTATGGAGTTAACTCCCCGTCCCCGAGGAAACAATTTAAAATTTTAGTTTTCGTTTGACGTTTGGCACCGAGAGTATTCGAGAGGAAATGGCGCTGAAGGAAGTAAATTTGACTCCTCTTTGACATGCGAAGTACCACCGACAAAGTTCCCGCTCGACCAGTCTCTAAACATTCACCTTTGCACTAGGACGTCTCAAAACATTTAATCGCAAAGGAAGTAACCGCAACGACTGCAGACGAGGTTGAACTACGTATTTACACGCGAGTATGTTTGCGAGCCCACTATTCAACGGCGCTGTTGAACGATTTTCTTCTAATGCCTGGTCAAGCGGGAACTTGTTCGGTAGTACATACACTTACGTGGTCTAGTCAATAGATGTCTGTGGCGTAGCTATTCTAAATTGGACATTTTGCAATAATTTCGTCGAGGAACAACATTTCGCGTCTGCCTCTCGCACTATACCTACTTGATGAGTGCCTCCTGTACTACACTACTCCGCTACATAGCGTATACCCTGCACTTATGTATAATTTTATTTTGTGGTCATATTAAAATTAATATGTAAAAAATAAATCTCCGGTACGTATGTGTTGTGAATATTTATTATTTTGTAAAACCTGGGAGGTAATTCTCGTAATTATTATTAAATTTCGTTTCGGCTGTCCCGCTCGCGCACGATATGACGCGTGTGCGAATGAGACAGTGCGTTGACCGAACTGAGATTATATAGAAAATATTAGAGAATTGGGCTTTACATTTTGATTTAGTTCAATATGACCACCAACAAACCCTGTGTATATTTACTTCTAATGCAAAAGCACTGCCCAGCACGAAATTTCAAGTCCTTTTTATAATTTTTAGAGCCGTTTGGTTATTTATACAGTTTATTTACTGCGACATACAATTTTACACTTCTTTTTATTATATAAAGCAATTAAAATAATACTGATTTCAGTAGAATATTTTTACTAATCATATTCGGACTTACAACTAGGGATGTTATGGAGCTTCGTAACCGTAACTATCAGAAACCTGAAATAAAAAACTATCTATAGATGTTTCGGATAGTTACAAATAAAGGTTCTATAATTTGTGTTTTACTTTTGAAATTCTTTAAACATCGATTATCCTAATTCGAAATTATCTAAAATAGTCGAATAATCCGAAATATTTACATATTCGTAACCGGTATAATATAATTCTTGAATTCGTTTCCGTATTTAGATCCGAAATATATCCATAACATCCCTACTCAATACCCGTGCTAGGTTTGAATAAATTTCAAGCCGAGTCACTACAGAACAAGCCTATAAGGCGGAGTCTACAGAATATGAGGTAACATTTTGAAGTGTTCGCTACGGTTAACATTGATATAATACAACTGGCAAATTAATGATGATAGTGTAGACATTTTTGTGATTTTGAGAGCCTGTTGGAATAAGTAACTAAGTATTAGCTTATTTTTATGTTTTATCTCTGTCACTAAAGCATGCAGCGACGAAACTTCCGAATAAGCTATCGTAAACACAGGCTTTAAATATGAGAACTTTTGTATTTTATAATGCGAGTATTTTTTACATTGCATTAAAAGTTGCGCGACGGTTTAATCTTTTTAACAAAGACTTTCTTAATTTCAAAGGGTTTTGTATATTTTTATTGGCTTAATCAGTGCAGCAGTAGTAACAGTAGCGTAGCGAGCCTTAGGGGCGCCCCGTATCTAAAATTTTTTGGGGGCCCCATATAATTGATACGGCTGATACAGCGGTAGCTACGCCCCTGAGTGCTAACCGCTATATTATATCATAGTAACGATGGTTGGAGATTTTCTGTAACATTAGTAACATTACATTGTGATGAGTTTTCATTATATCAGTAATTTTTGCTAGTTTGTGATTACATTAATTATAATTATTAATCATTGATTTGTGATTTCTAGATCAAGTATGTAGTTAAGTACGAAATCGAATTGAGTAAAATATCGATACATAGGCCGTGTCGTGAAAGTCTCTAATATTAAACTCACTATACTATCTACATCGATACCTAGCACCGACTAATTTGGCAGTTGTATTACATTATAAGTCTTATCTCGCCTCGATAGAGTTCACTTTCACGCGACCCCGCTGTCCTGGGCGTGTCTTTTCTTCTCGTGTCTATGGTCGGGGGTGGATTTGAGTATGTCCGGCTGCCCGTGGGTTATCCGGTCCTGGGGGAAGGTGGAGGTGTGAGACGTGAGGGTCGCGGAGAGGGTCGCGTTGGAGTTGAGCGTGTGCGCGGGGGTGCCGTGGTGGGCCAGCGTGGAGGGGCTGGAGTGGGGCGGCTTCCGCCGGGGGAGGGAGTTCTGGGGGGTGACCTGGGGGACGTTCCGGAGAATCGCATTCTTGTAGTCCGCTATTAGATGCGTTAGCTCTGCCATCTGTAATTTTTACATAGAAATAAGTACGAGAATTACATGTTTAGTGAAATCGTACTTATTTTGGTTGAGACATTTTAGAATATAGCACATAAAGTTGTGGGTTCGCAATATTATATAAATAGGTTTTTTAATATAGATCTAAGAACACTAAAGTCGCGTCATGAGCAGTAAGTTAGTTTAGGTTACTTTATGGAAGAAATACAAAATCACAACGTCACTCTTCCAGATGCCCACCAAAACTAAGCATCAATTTCACCAACGTATTGAAACGGCGTTTAATGCTAAGCTTCGGTTTAAACTGCCTGTCCCGTTCTTACATTTAACGGGAGACTAGAGAGACATCAAATCCGAGTTTAGCGATAAGCCATGAGACTTTAAAGGAATTTGGTGAAATCGGGGATTAGTGACATAGCGATATGTCAAAACCCACAATTTTTTGTTTTCGAACTTCGTCGTCGTAAGTAGCGTTGGCAACTTGTCTAAGGGCTCAGGGATAACACGTGAACTCACTTTAGGTTTATTGAGACTGATCAACATCTTGTGCACGGGACTGGTGGGGTCGTCCGCATCGATCAGCATCATCAGGTCATCCTGGAATTGTAAAGGATTTATATTAATAGTTTGTTGGTGATGTTTGAAACTTTAACGGCCCGTTTCAATAACCTATCTAGCAATAAATATTTGTTAAGAACGTCGTCATTCAATCATTAGCCGGTTTTTTGCGATACAAATGTGACGTTTTTAACTAATAGTTATTGGTACATAGGTTATTGAAACGGGCCGTATATAATACCCCTTATAGAAGAGATCATTTCTCTGCCAAGTGGCTTTTCCAACGTATCAGACAAAGACCATTTTTATTAATAAATTTTTATTAATAAGGGGGAAGGAGGGATAGAAAAACATTATTTAAACGTGCGTTTGTATTCGCTTTCTATGTCACCACGAATAAGCGAAAAAGCAGAATGAATATTAAGTTGATCAACAGCGGTTGATACATACATACATATAATCACGACTTTTTCCCGTAAAGGGGTAGGCAGAGACCACTTTTTGCCACTTGCTACGATCCTTACATACTCGTTTCGCTTCGTTCACTTTCATTCTTACCATCCATTCCTCCTCTTACATTCAACGTAGCGAAGCGGCTCTCCATGGTCCGCTTTTCACCTCCGCAAGAAACGAGACGTGATGGGTGGTGAACCACATCGCCGCCATTTTGGATAATTGAATTATTTTATGATTATCCGTTGCGTTTCCACGGATTGGTGGGGAGGGTAGGAATAGGGAAAGGGAAGGATAGGTGGTGTGGAAGGGAAGATTGGTAAGTTAGAGTGGGAAATAGGAAATGTAGGATATTACCGCCTAGGAGGGTAAGGGATAGGACAGTAGTAGCTAGGGAAGCCGGGGTCGCGTACCCGTATACTATACCACAACTACCGGACAGGTAAGTTGGGATGAGTATCCCATGATGAACTAAATATAATAGCGACAACGACTTCGCTCGACGACGACTATATATACTGTCACGCACCTGCAGGCCGCCGAACAGGCCGATGGAGGCGAGCGGGTAGCGCGCGATCACGCACATGGAGGCCAGCTCCAGCGCCGCCACGCCCTCCTCCGACACCGCCAGCCACGCCAGCGACAACTCCGGCTGTTTTATCTGAAATTAAAATTATTTGTGAGAAAACGTTTATGTAAATTATGTTCATTTTTCTGACCAAGTACTTGTACTTTTTTTAATGTTGTATCGGCTGATATGATGCGCCCCAGAAATGGACCAGGAAACGAGCAAACGGATTGCCTGATGGTAAGTGATTACCGCCGCACCAGAGGCCACCACTTGTAATTCCTCTGATGTTGCGCACTTGCGTTCCTAGTCGAGCCGGTCTATTATTCTTACCCTGGCCTGGAACAGGGTGGCGCCGAAGAAGGGCCACTTGCGCGTGCAGTTGAGGTATATCCGCACGCAGTCCGCCGCGCTCCGCCCCTTCAGTGCTACCCACTTCGCCTTGAGTTTCTCCTCTACTTCCCTGTAAACATAATAGGTTGGGGAAAAAGTCTTTTCGCATTATAGTATATATGAACTTGTCATAAAATATCTTGGGCTATACCAATTGTATCTGGCTGATTTTGGTATCATTAAAAAGTTTTAATTTTACAGAAGACAATCCCAAATTCAAATTAGGTAAATTTGAGATTTTCATTTGTTTTTCTTATTGTTAAAATGAGTGATTCTTATGAAGAATTTCGATACATTTTAAAATTTTATTACAAAAAAGGTAAAAATGCAACACAAGCCGCGAAAAAAATTTGTGATGTTTATGGACCTAATGCAGTATCTGTGAGAGTAGCGCAAATTTGGTTTAAGCGTTTTCAATCCGGAAATTTTGATATCAAAGATGCACGTCGCTCTGGTCGCCCTGTTACGGACAAAACTGTTGCCATTTTTGAAAAAGTGGAGCAAGATCGGCATATTAGTAGTTACGATGTAGCTGAAGAACTGGGGATTGACCACAAAACGGTTTTGGCGCATTTGAAAAAAGCTGGGTACACAAAAAAGCTCGATATTTGGGTGCCTCATGAGCTCACTGAAAGAAACCTAATGAACCGTGTACTCATTTGTGATTCTTTATTACGACGTAATGAAACCGAACCATTTTTGAAAAAGCTGATAACTGGTGATGAAAAGTGGATCACGTACGACAAGAACGTGCGAAAAAGATCGTGGTCAAAGGCCGGTCAGGCTTCACAGACTGTGGCGAAACCCGGGTTAACTCGCAACAAGGTGATGCTGTGTGTGTGGTGGGATTGGAAGGGCATTATTCATTATGAGCTGTTACCGCCAGGCAGGACCATCAATTCTGAACTGTACTGCGAACAACTGATGAGATTAAAGCAAGAAGTTGAGAGAAAGCGGCCGGAATTAATCAACAGAAGCGGTGTGGTTTTTCACCATGATAACGCTAGACCTCACACATTTTTAGCCACTCAGAAAAAATTACGGGAGTTTGGCTGGGAGGTGTTAATGCATCCACCGTATAGTCCTGACCTTGCACCTTCAGATTTCCACCTGTTTCGGTCGCTGCAGAATTCCTTAGGCAGTGTCAGGTTGACATCACAAGAGGACTGCCAAAACCACTTGTCGCAGTTTTTTCATCAGAAGCCCCAAAAATTTTATAGCAATGGGATCATGTACCTACCAACAAGATGGCAAAAAGTTATCGAACAAAATGGCACCTATATACTTTAGTCACTTGTAAATAAACTTTATAAAAAAACCTTTTGAATTTTTATATAAAATGCGAAGAAACTTTTTCCCCAACCTAATAATACATTAGAACTTGTACTGCGATGAAGTAACTCTGTTTGTATGTTACGCGATCACGGTTAAACTACTGGATGGATTTTAACGAAATGTAGTACAGGGGTAAATTAGAACTTAGGGAAGGACATTGGCTTTTAATTCGGCAAAATATACGGTTACGGCGCAATCGACATCTATACATGGTGAATATTTAAGTGAGCCTGGTAGATGAAATCCGTAACTAGCGCGATTAGCGAAAGTGCTGAGTTACTTTTCATTACATGATACATCTTACATGTTGAAAGGTATTTACTAAGCTGATTCAAAGTAATTATGACTCCAAGGTCCAAATCTTGATAGTTAGTACTTTAAAGTTTCAACATGACTCATAAGTGATATTGTACGGTGATGTGAGGGAGCGGGAGGCGTAGAGTGTGCGAGCGGGACGGCACCATACCTGAGCTCGTCGTTGGTTAGGCCGGCGCGGTAGCGGTACGGGTAGAAGCGCGCCGCCAGTGGCTGGTGGTGCGCGGCGGCGGACTGGGAATAGTCGCCCATGTCGAGCTGGGCCATCAGAGCGCCCAACTCCGCTGCCAGCGACCGTGTCACTGGAAACCGACCTGCTACCACTGAAACAAACATAAAACATTACGTAGGTACATGTGGCAAAAGTCAAACTTCATTCTTCATTTTAAAAAAACAAAAATACTCTCATCGTGCTTAAAGCACATAAACAACAATTCGAAAAAGAATACAAAAAATAAAATCTGTACACCTAGCGCCATCTATGTATAGTGCTGTACTTTAGAAAGGTCAGTTGTAATGTAAGAAATATAAGTAGCTTCCGACAGATGGCGTTATATCCAAAATCGTGTCGTGACGTGACCTGACCATGAAAATTCACTCTCAACCATCTCAGTAAGTCACCGCACCGTATACTATTTTATGTGCCGTCATATGGACGATTTAAGGTTAGATAATATTTTATTCGGCGCAATTGCATTTTTATTAAGATGTGTAGTGTGTTTATTCACGGTTAGTAACTTGTTTACTATATGATTACCAGTGAATTAATGTGATGATTATGATGGCGCTATAATCACGACATTCTAAAATCAATTTTTAAGAAATCTAATTTAAAAAAGCTGTCTAATCTCTCGCAACAGGGACGAAAATGGTCATTGGTGAAGGCGTCAATGGACCCACCTTGCTGGTTGACCTGGTAGCAGAGCAGCAGGCGCTCCTTATCGGTCTCGGTGCGCACGGCGGCACGGAAGTATAGCCGGCTCTTGAACGTCAGTCGGATCACCCGAGAATTCTCGAACTTTCCGGACCCCTTCTCGCGGAGAGCCGTCTCCCATTTGGATATTATGTCGCACAGCTAAAAAAAAGGAAATCCAAAATTTTATGACACCAAATGAAATGGCTTTTAATGATCAAATAGTTTACTAAGCATTACCACTTTTAAGGTTATTTTTATCGAAAATTATGCTTAGCAAAAAAGTCAACTACACAATCTATATATAGCCTATGTTACCCATAATAATAGCTCCCTACACCGATTTCGGTGAGGGTGGCCGGTTTCATTAAAACCAGGTCAACTACGCAGGAGTTATTTTATAGTGCCCAAGTGTGTGCGCAGTACACAAGAGCACTCTCTCTTCCTTTACTCTCGAAACCCAGTGGGACGGACGGACCGACACGACTGGCGAGAGATCAGGCGCAGGACCAACTTTTTACATGCCCATCCGACGCATGGATCATCTTTCTTATCAGACAATCATGTGATGAGCCTGCATTGTCTTAACCAAACTTGAAAACGACATCTTTTGTAGTTCCGATGCGGGAATCGAACCCACGATCCCGAGTCGAGAGCCAAGCTCTAACCACTAGACGACGGAGGTTGTGTCCTTTTGGCTTCGGTGTCGGGTAAAAATTAATTGAGCCGTTAAATCGTTGAGCCTACCTTCTTATCCGACTTGATGTGATGTTCCAAGTCCTTCTCGATAGGATCATCGCTAAACAGCGAGAAGCCGGACGCGGCCGGCTCGCGGCAACCCAGCTCCGCGCTGAGGGTGTTGAGGAACTCCTCCACTGTGGTCGAACCGTCGAAACTCACCACCTTGAGACAGAAAACCTTTGGGTTAAAATTGATACATACTAACTTTTTCTATTTTTTTAAATAAAACTAGGGGGCAAACGAGCAAACGGATCACCTGATGAAAAGCGATTACCGTCACCCTGCACACCCACAACATCAGAGAAGTTGCAAGTGCGTTGCCGGCCTTTTAGGAGTGATTACGCTCCCTTCTTGAAGGTTTGCAGTTCGTAATGGTCCGGAAATACTGCTGGCGACAGTTTATTCCAGAGTTTTACAGTCCGCGGCACTTTCGGGATGAAAAGTAGCCTATATAATCCAGAGCCTAAACTACTAGCATACCAAATACGTAAGTGGTATCAAAAACGGTCAATAAGAATTTTCGATTCTTGTTCTGTCACCAGGCGGCGCTTGGTAGTCTCACGGTCCTTGTTGTGTCAAAAAGCTGTCAGTTGTCACGAATTAAAAATCCCTCATCCCTCCCAGTAAAAATCCCTCATTAGAAAATGATGATAACATTTTTGGCAATGTTTCCAACCTGGTAGGTGTTGTTTAGCACGTGCACGGGTATGGCGTGCGGCAGGCTGTGGTGGTAGGGGTTCTTCAGCAGGATGGACAACACCTCCATGCGCGACGGCTTGTCCGTGCGCCCGCCGTTGCGGAGCGTACGCTCGAGCGCGCGCGCGCAGTACGCTGCGTACTTGCCGCATTCCGTTCTGCGAATGAGGAAGTTGTGATTATGATTTTTATTGGGTATTATTATTTACTTATACTATGTAGCTTAATGAATAGTTATACTTGGATAAATAAAAAACGTTTACCTAATTAATGTGATTGTACATATAATACGTTTACTGGGTTTGAAACAAATGTTTTCTGTTTGGTTTGAAACAAAATAACATTAGGACAATAAAATATATTAAATTACAAATTTTCATCCCCTAGTTTAAGGGGTTGGAGGATAAAAGTTCTAAGTTTGACAATGTTTGTGTTGTTTATGTGCTTTAACTAGCTTACGTACCAAATTTCAGTTTTCTAGGACATCTGAAAGTACCCTATAATTTTGTTGATCATCAGTGAGTCAGTGACGAAATCAGATATTTTTAGATATCAATAAAATCTAAAGTATAAGATCTGTGCAATTAAAACTTTACGTGTTCTATAAGTCTGTTACTGGGAACATATCCTGAAAATTTCTTTTATTTGATTTAATCCAAACCCAAGTTATGAGGGTTCAAAAACTCTACAAAACGCTTCGAGAAAAGGTAGTCTGGTAGTGCCCTTGGGCTTCGCTTAGCTTGTCTTGGAGATACAAAATTTAAATATGTGTAAAGTATAAAAGTATTAATCACTTCATTATATTAGTACTAAAATTTGGAACTCACTTGGAGTCCGAATGCCGGCTCAAATGCAGCTTGAGGTACCACAGCAGCCTGTTGTTCCGCGGTACGAACAGACTGACGGCCAACGCCAGCAGCTGCCAGCCCTGAACGAAGCTGTAGGTGGGCGGGTTACTCTTACAGTCCACCGATATTAGGGGCGCCTGCAAATGGTTTACGATTAAAGATCTGTATTCGAAGCAGCGGACTGTTAAGTCCATCGAACGTCACAATCTAAAGAAATATTTAGGCTGTAACGTCTGTCTAAGTCGTATAGTTCTTGTTGTAGATGAAAACTGAAAAGGATATGAAGTTTGTTGATGACAGTCCTTTTGTTACCTGAAAATCTTAATTCTTAATGTTTAATATAGGTACATTATTTATTTTATGTATTACTTTATGAATAGTACTTTATTAATTATCTAATCTACATACTTGGCTTTCTCATATAGTTATATATTTTGTTGTGGACATAATTATTGGCTTCTAATTACATAGAATTTTGTATAGCAAACACTGCACAAAGCAAACCTTGCATTCACAAAATATCTCTGAAAAACTATAATTTAAAATAAAGTTTTTCAGAGATTTTAATAGTCATGTTACTCTATCTATACCTCTCGTCACATTATCTTCTATATTCCGCTACACCTACACATCAAGTAAACGACCGTACACAACTACACACCTTCTCATTTTGTTTCAGTCACTCTACCGACTCGCGCCTATGTCTGTCTCTTACTTGAGTTACTCGCACACGTCTCTCTTATGCTTCACTCTACAGGCACATATGTCTGTCCCTCCCACACTCCTGCGACCTGCAAACGTCTGTCTTTTACCTGTGTAGAGCTTGGCGAGCCGGCAGTTTTGCGGCTAGTCGCCCTTAGGCTGGGACTATATGATCCGGAATCCGACGGTCCGGGGAATATTCAGAGTGCTGAAAATAGAACTCTGTGAACTTAAAAAATAGAGTTGAAAATGGAAGTGTCGATTGTCGAGCTGTCATATATGACATTGACATTTGTGCGTTCGATTTTTAGCTCTATTGTATAAGCACAGAGTTCTATTTTCAATGCTATGCATTTTCCCCGGCCGTACGGATTCCGGTCAATATAGTCCCGGCCTTAGGATCGCTGTCGTCAGTTGCTGTACCTTATCTCTCTTACACTTACGATGGCTATATCTCTCACACTCTTCTGCTACCCGTATACACCTCTCTCTCACACGCCCGCTACCCGCATACGCGTGTCCATTACCTGTATGGAGCTCGGCGAGCCGGCGGAGTGCTGCGGCTGGTCGCCCTTAGGGTCGCCGCCCACTGAGGACGCGCCGGAATCGCACGTGAACAGCGATTGCGTCGCGCACAGTAGCAGTTGCTGTACAAATGAAATGTTGGTGTGCACTGAACGGGGGACTTGCCAGTACCATCTGTAGCTAGTTTGTGATGACCTTAGAGTCAGATATTCTGATGCTTGTGTGTGTATGTGTGATCATAAGTCAGTATCTGCAGCTAGTGTGTGTATGTATATATGTGTGATGATTATAAAGTCAGTATGTGCAGCTAAGTGTGTGATAACCAGGTGATGCTATATAGCAGTATAATTAATTCATAAATTTTAAAGACCTGAATTAAAACAAGTTTTATGTGTAGTGGTCTTGTCAAGATGTAATAAATATACACATTAATATTGTACTTTTAATACACTTTCAGATGGTCCTAAATAAAAGTATATGTAGCTATAGTTTTAAAACAATTTATTGTGAAAATTAAAACATTATTTGACGACATTAAATTAGCCATTATTTGCAGATCACATAATTATTAATATACATACCGACATATTAGATACATGTACTAAACATATAAAGAATATACTACACGAATGAATATTGCGATAACTATATCTAACAAAATAATACATTTAGAACCATAATACCCAAACAATAAGAATTTTAATAATGGAAGTAGGTACCCATAAAATAGAAATTATATAAAATATAAAGTGTGAAAATATTTTAATTTAAGGGCGCGTTTCCAAATAGTTACCAAACAGTGGAATATTTTTTTTATTTTTAGTACAGAGAAAACAATATTCCAGTACCTCTTCATCCAAAATTTACAAAAAGAGACCATGGTTAAGGATAAGTTTTCTGCCATTATGTACTTTATTTAAAGAGCTCCGTGGCCTAGTGGGTAGACCGTTTGGTTCGCACTCGAGGGAGTGCAGGTTCGAATCCCAGGTTGTGGCGTGTACCAATGAGACTTTTTCAGATCTCAAGTACATTATACAGACGCTCTAACGGCGAAGGAAAACATCGTGAGGAAACCCGCACATGGTTGGCCCCAGACGACCCAGACCAGTCATTCCTCTGGACTAGGCTGACTGTGTTCTGAGAATGTCGTATGTGCTTGGGCAACCATACGACATTTAAAAACCGACTGTCACAGGCACTACAGTATTTCAAGAGTGGTTACTTCGCTCGGATAATGCTGTATAAATCATCCATTAACGGATGAAAAGGCCTAGGTTTGTTTGTTTAAAAATTATATATCACAATAATTATATAATCACTTTCAATTAATGCGCTTAAAACTAATCAGACAATATTGAAAAAGTCTTCTTAAAATTTTCACGTGTTCAATTTATTTTGCAAAAAATATTTCTAAGGAAATATTAGTACGTACTAGACCGCTGTAAAACAAAACAATTTGGAAACGCGTCCTTAAGGATAACATAAAATTATGTTGATTGATATTTGATAGGGTTGTAACATGTTTTCCCTTAAACACGTTAAAAATAGGGTATTAGTATTAATCCCTTTTGAATAACAATGTGTGTATGTAAGTAAAAATAGTGGTTATTTGTAACTAAATAACGCCCCTCACCATTATATGTGATTGTAAGCTGTATGTGCTGTCCCCTAAGTGAAGTGGTATGGTACAGTGTGATAAAGTAGTAAGACTGTATAACGCCATTAAATAAGAATAATATGTATATAGCTACTTTTTATTAAATTTTAGAGATTTCGTTTTATAAATAATAATAATAGATTTAACCGACATCAGTGCCGGTATAGTTGAAACCAGGTTACGCAGGAGTTATATTTATAGTGCCCAAGTGTGTGCGCAATACACAAGAGCACTCTCTTTTCCTGTACCCTGGTAGCCCAGTGGGGGAGACTGACTGGTGAGAGATCTCAAATTCAAACTGACTACTTATTTGATTAATACTGAATTAAAATTAAGATAGGAGGCTTCACAGGTTGTCGCTGTCTCTGCTAGCCGAAATGACAAGGACAGCATGTGAATTGAGTGTCAATTAATTTAACTATCGTTCCAGTCACGAAGTAAGATACCAGGAGTCCGAACGGTATAGGCTTTTCCATAGTTTTCATGTACACAATAATAGTCCCAGATCTTAGTTCTCTTTTCTGCCACTGGCTGCGACAAGTGATTCTTTTAATGTCGCGCACTCTACCGGCAAAATTATTTTTAAATTACCGTTAGGCAATTACCGTGTTTTACGACATATACTTCGTGGACAGTTTCTAAGAATTTCCTAAAACTTTTATTTAATTAGATTTAAATCCACGTTTCTCATAATATTTTTATCCAGAGCTGCCAATAGCAACATAACTTCCCGCGTAATTTTAAACGAGTGCTTCTTTTAATGTGGCGCACTCTACCGGCAAAAAATCTGTCCCCTAAATTGAGACCAATATTTTAACATTACGTTCGGACTTCTGTACCCCAAGCAGGAACATTTTGCGGTATCGTTACGTGTACGTAAACGAGAAATATGAGGAATATTGTATGAACATTTTAGTTACTTTTACATCCGCTAGAGGCGCTTTCATGGTTTTCATACAATATTTCTCGTTTACGTACACGTAACGATACCGCAAAATGCTTGGGGTACTGGTATCTATACTTCGTGGTTCCAGTATTCGGCCGTAAGTGACGTAGCTACAAAATCTATTTTACGAAAGTTAAAAACATGAACTCATCAAAGCGCCATCTATTGGCCGCAATTAATGAGTCAAGTGATATATTTTAGCAACATAAGTGACTAAATAAAGAAAATAATATGAAAATGTTTGAGAAAATGTAAATCATAGTATCTATTTTTTAATTACCTATTAGTTATTACTGTAGAAATAATAATTTACATACAATAACTTAACAGTACCATATTTTAAAGATACTAACACTAAGGTGGACAAAACATTTAGGATAAAAAAAAACATTCAGCGATAGAATGAGAAGGTAGGAATTATAGGCGATTATACAGTCATACTGAACACCAAAACTTACCTTATGATAAAACAAACAACATCAACCGTATAAGGAGATGCAGTGCGGAACTAGCTATGATATGAAATCATTCCCTAAAACTAAGGGAAGGGGCATTCCTGGGCTAAAATGAGGGATAAAATTTACACCAACATTCCATTTGAAAGAATAAACCGCACTGTCACTGGCAACATTGTTCTTTTTTTTTTCGAATAATGTTGCCAGTATTCCGATCAAGTTGGAATAAAACCTTCATCGATGTTTCTTTTTAATTTTATAACACAAGAAGCCAATAATCACGTCCACATACTTCCAAATTGATCACACAAAATCTATTTACAGCGACACACAAAGCTGTAATATGGTTTGTTAGTGTATATTTAAAGCTGTGAGTAGCCAAATGCTATACTTTAAAGCATTTTCACATTACGCTATACTTTATTAGATAAGCAATATCGTATCACGTAATGTGAAAACGCCCTTAAACCTCAATCGCAAAGATATTTTTTTGTCTCTGTCTACTAATAACATTTCCATAGAAAACAAAGAGACAGATAGACTTAGTAGCTCTGCATAGCGATCGAGGTATTTACCATAAGCGTTTTACACCTTAGAGCGCTATTTCTACTCTACGGGTGAATGCTTTATATACAACGGTGGGTTTACATAATATGAGAAAAGCAGAGCATCGCTTTAAAGCTTCCCAGCGTAGAAGCGACATTAAAGTGTACCAGTATTCACAAAAAATATTTTGCAAATGCTAGTAATAGAACATATTTTTTTTATTATTACACATTAAAACTAAACTAAAAGCCATGCCTTTTAATGTTGTCCTTTTCATTGTTAACAGCAAATAAAAACATTTAGAAATTATTATGGTTTTGTTCATTTTAATGTGTAGTCACAGATAGTAAACTTTGGAAATCATATTTTTTACACAAACAAAACCATATAATCTTTTTGTTAAAAATTATTTTATACTGCTAAGATGAAACATAATGATTGTTATGAACAAAATACTTTCATACTATTTTCAGTAGTATATTTATATATTATTATGTTTCAAATTAATATTAAAATTGCAAGCGCCGGGGATCGTATACCCGTGGTGAATTTGGATCCTTTTACCTCAAATGATTTAATGTCATATGTCTCAGTAGCTAAATGTTGAGTATTATTTTGAAAATTGGATTGCAGTAAATATATTAATGTCTAAAAGATTAATTATTTATTTTATTAAAAATATCATGGAAACATGTCTTTATTGTATAGTGTGAAAGGCATCTTTCGAATGGCAAATTTAATATGAAGTCACAGAGAAGTGTTATGTCCAGTTACAGTCAAAGAAGAGTCACAGAGTAATGATACCCCAAGTACAGTCATATACAGAGTTATGACAATGCTAGTACAGTCATATACAGAGATATGATACTCCAAGTACAGTCATATACAGAGATATGATACTCCAAGTACAGTCATATACAGAGATATGATACTCCAAGTACAGTTATATACAGAGTAATGATACTCCAAGTACAGTCATATACAGAGATATGATACTCCAAGTACAGTCATATACAGAGTAATGATGTAACCCAAATAGCCAGCAGGTACATTCAGATTTCAGGGGCACAGTAAAGCTTGTCCGAGTAATCTTATCAGGAGTAACAATATACAGTCCTGTAATGCGCCGTATTTTGCCGGCTTGAGTCTTATGG
Source organism: Glaucopsyche alexis (assembly GCA_905404095.1). Taxonomy (NCBI): domain Eukaryota; kingdom Metazoa; phylum Arthropoda; class Insecta; order Lepidoptera; family Lycaenidae; genus Glaucopsyche; species Glaucopsyche alexis. The sequence continues at coordinate 5,147,574 of FR990060.1, forward strand.
GTCGCCGAAAGATATAGAAGGGCATTTCGATCTTATATTATGGCAATAAGGTCCAAAGCTTACGGCATAAAGGTCTTATCACAGAGTAACGACAATCCAAGTCGTGTAAAAGATATATTACTGACTTAAAGAATCGTTATTGTATAGACTTTACACGAATGGCAATGACAATTGAATTTGCGGCGGCCGCGCGACTCGCGCGGGTCGTGGGATTTTTCATGCCAGGACTAAGCATAAGTTCATTTTGTGCTTTGACATAATTGACAATATAAAGTCATATTAAAAAATTGTATGACGCGACGAATGTATATTTCGGTGTCAACCCTAGGCTTAGTCCAACACAGCTGAAAATCGCCGGTGCTCGAGCTGTCATCTGTAGAGTGTCGGCCCTGTGGTACTGTCAGCCAAGTCATGGTCTAATTACAGTCGAAAGTCACAGAATCACAAGTCCATTCCTGTCGTCACGATATACAGTCCCCCGGCAAGCGTGCGGCACTTACTGTGTTAAGCTTGCGGCGGTGTACCTGCACGCCGAGTTTGGCGGGCGCGTGCGGGGCGGTCTGTCTGCACAACGCGGACGCCAGCTCGTCCTGCAGTTCGGGCACTTCGAGACACTGCTGCAGCGCGTTCTGTGCGAGCACCACGTGATAGTCTATGCCCGCGTGCTCGACGGCGACTGACATGAAGAGTTGCACGCACTGGAACAGCAATTGACGTATATGTAGTCTTCATCTGTGTTCATATATTAGGTCATTACATATTATGTAATTGGCATTTTCTGAAGGAGGAGCATAAAGTAGTTTTTTTAAACATAATATATTTATTTAATAAAAGTATATACCATTGCTATCTACGCACTTTTGCCATCTCGTAGGTAGTTCATTGATTCCTATACTAAAAATACCATTCGGACAGGAATCCTTAAAATCTTTGAAGACGCTTTTGACTGCCCCATCGGAGTTGAATTTTTTCCCTTGCAAGAGTTCAATGAAAATTGCAATCCAAATTTCGAAATAAATGGTAATCTGTTGGAACAAGGCCCGGGGAGTATGGTGGATGTCTTAGACATTCCAATTAAAGCTCCTCTAATTTGGTAGCCGTCTGTTGTACAGTGTGTGGTCTAGCATTTTCTTAATACTACTTAATTTAATATTATAGACGAGTAAGTTTGTATTTGTTTTGTTTTCATAAAACAGTAACAAAATCACTGTTTCATGAAAAACAGCCGAACTTAAATAAAATATAGCATGTAGATTTGTAGAATTGATTAGATGTACAAGACGTATTCGTCATTGTTAGCGTATTTTTATGCATAGTTTGTGCTCTCATTTGTTTGTTAATTATTTAATTATTAGGTCTTGAGATGGAAATATTTCAGCAGTATGGACATTTCGATATAAACAACTAATCTCTGTTAAGTTTTGCTGAAATGGAAGACTAAAGTGTTTGGTCTACGTTGTAATGAGTGTAGTGTTTGAGTGAGTGATAAAATACTTACTTTGAATAATTTCAACGCCTCCGCTTGTAGTGCCTCTGAGTTGAGTGACGTAAGAGGTGTTGTTATACTCTCCTTAGAGTAAAGCAGCGTTGGATGCCTCCATAGGACGCAATCTACAAACACATTAATATTCATATTTTTAGTTTGTTTACTTATTTATTGAGGGGCTTAAAATAGATGGTCTTAATACATAAAAACGTCATTTCAGGCCGGCTGTCTGTGAGGTATCACACTCTTAGTATCACATCGTACGAGCTAACAAATTCGTGACGCAGCGTGGGTTTACTTCATTTAAAGACTAACATTTCTGAGCGTGTGTGTGCGTGCATGAGTTTGTGTACGTGCGTATGTGTATACGTTAGTGTGTGTGCATGTGTTTTGCGTGGCCGTGTGTATGCGTATTTAGCTATATGTGCGTGTGTATACGTTCGTGTGTGTGCATGTATGTGTGTAAGTAGGTATATGTGCGTGTGTACACTCACTGGCGTCGCCGTCTGTCTCCATGAGTTTCTGTACGAGCTGCTCGAAGTGCGTGCCGCGACTGAGGCCGGCGCCGCTCACGACCGTGAGATGATACAGCCACGAATCCTTGTCCGCTTTGTTCTCGAATAGTAAGTAGGTTGGACCCTGAAAATGGAGTTCGATAGGTCAGTTAATTATGAATTAATTTCTATGGCAAATGTGAACAAATACTCAACTGTTGTAGTGCCTCGGGTTTTTTTTTTTATTTTTTTTTTATTTTTTATAAAATATGGGGGCAAACGAGCATACGGGTCACCTGATGGAAAGCAACTTCCGTCGCCCATGGACACTCGCAGCATCAGAAGTGCAAGTGCGTTGCCGGCCTTTTAAGAGGGAATAGGGTAATAGGGGAGGGTAGGGAAGGGAATAGGGTGGGGGATTGGGCCTCCGGTAAACTCACTCACTCGGCGAAACACAGCGCAAACGCTGTTTCACGCCGGTTTTCTGTGAGCCCGTGGTATTTCTCCTGTCGAGCCGGCCCATTCGTGCCGAAGCATGGCTCTACCACGTAAACGACGGGTGTACGTTTTCACATGAAACAGACGGTCTTTTGCAGGACACACCAATTTAAAAAAAAAAATTAAATCGAAGGCAGGTCGAAATCTAGCCCTGACGTCACTGCGACCCAAGTGGATTTATTGTGACTCCTTCGCGTTATAGTACTTCCCCCAGGCCTATGCTGCTCATGAACTGAACGATATGGTTGGGGTTGGTGCTACGAATTTCCTCTGTGGTGGAGTATTCGTGTTGCCCGAGGAACCTGTATCTGTTCTGTTGAACATACCATCTACATATATAAAAATGTTATGTTGGTTGGCACCGATCGAGCTGAAATTTTAGCATGATATACAATCCGCATCAAGGATTGTTTTTATCTATTTTTTGCATCAGTCACATATCCGCGACCGCGACAAAACTATATTTACGCGGGCAAAGCCGCGGGCACCAGCTAGTTTTCTATAAAATATATGCTATGTCCTGACCGTGGAGGCCTGGTGCTGCGGGTAGATAGCGACGGTGAGGTGCCGCGCGGCGTCGTCCGCGCGCTCCTCCGAATCGGAGTCCGACGAGTGCTCGACGTCCTCCACGCGTGCGTCGCGCATGTTGATCTGTCCGCTCGGGTTCTGAAATTAGTAGTTTATAAAATCAGGCATTAATCTGTGGAAACCCATAGTATACAATTTAATTAATATTATATCTAGCAATATCCCGCGAAATAATACCCACAATCTGTAAGCAAATGTGAGTGCACGCATAAACATGCGTAAAGCACTTCCCTCCTCCCAGCAGGGTAGACCTGCGAACAAAGTTCGTCAACTAACTAGACTTAACGAACTTTGTTCGTAGGTCCACTTCCTGAGGATGCTCCGGGGTCGGGGCGAAACGCTTGTCGAGTTTTGCAACCTGCATATGTGTGAGATCATGTGTGGTGGTGGTGTTTGCAGAACCTTGTTTTTGAGTGTACGCATAAGTAGTGTGGGAGGAGGAAGATGCTTTACACATGCATAAGCGTGCGCTCACACACACACACACACACACACTTTTGCTTTGTTATCTCGCGTCGCGTGCTTGTAGGTTGTGGTATTTTTTACGCGGATATTGCTAGATATAATATTATTAAATCGTCTGGAATTACAGAATTTTTTTAGAAGTGAACACATCTAAAATTTCAAAAGCCAAGTCGTCGATTCGAGACACGGCAAACATTAAATATCGAAAATATAGCGCGCGCATACACAAATATGTCGAGAGCAGTAGCACTCGGCTTGAGAGTAACGTTATACGAATCGCTTGTCTATAGATGTTTCAAATCAAAAAATATTTGAGACTAACAGCTTAGGTAGCTGTTAGTCTCAAATATTTTTTGATACTAGTAACAAAACGCTAGCTCCACACAGTGTTCGCGAGTAGGCCGAGGTAAGTCGAATACGTTACACGCTCACGCATTCGCTTCCTGTCACGCTTTCCGTACTGTGGGATATTCGGGATACTCCGCGAAGGAATCGAGGAATCGAAGGAGCACTTCCTCGGCCTACTACGCGAGTAGTGTGGAGCTAGCTTTATAGACAAACTGAGATTGTTATTAAACTTATTAGTCTCCACAGACATCTATTGACTTGGTGTATGTACTTCACATGTAACTTTGTTGTGTAAAAGACTTAATACTTCCTTCAGTGCCAATTCCTCTCGAATATTCTCGGTGCCAAACATCGAACGAAAACTAAAAAACGCGATGAACAGGCGCGCGGCGACGGCCTTGGAATCGTTTACTCGGGGACGGGGAGTTATCATCACTAAATCGCTCTTGTGACGTCACAGCAGACAGAACAATATTGACACGCTTGGTTTCTATACAAATGATGAGACTTGCGTTATCTAGTCTAGTCAATATATGTCTGTGTTGTGTTTTCTTTCTGTAATATAATTATTATGGACACGGAGCCGGAATAATATGTGAGGTTATTCTTACCTGATCCCCTGGTGTCTTGAAGTACAAGAACATTTTGCCGAGCAGTACACACCAACTTTTCTTCGCGTGCCCATTCTTGACTTTGGTCAGCCAACCTTGGATTGTCGGCTTATTATCTTCCTTACTTAAAAGTAGTTTAGTGGCATTTCGTCTTTGGACATTCTGTAGTACTCGTATCCAATCCTCCATGGTGGCTATGCTGTCGGCTGTGAGGTAGTATGTTCGAGTCCCGGTGAAAATCTCGAAGGTCGCAGCTCCGTCGTTACGAGATATCTTGCAAGCTTCACCGAGTCCAATTTGACCTTGGGGTTTCCTATGTGTCTCCGATTGGGACTTCCAGTAACTTAACGTTCCATTTTTCAGGACGAACCTGTAAAAATTTGAAAGTTATCGTGAGTTAGCGGTAGATAGCCTAATAATAATTCAGCCCAATATTTGTATCTTGACGATACAAAGTGTTTGGATCAAAAAATTTATTATGATAGTTTAGGCGATAGAATAGTCTATTACTCGCTTATATCTTAAAGCACGACTTGGCCACCTTTTCATCTGATCTGTGTCATAACTGGGACCACAAGAAGAAATATGTTTAATAAACAAATATTCTGAAGTTCGCAACCTTTAGATCAAAATAAAAAACAGTTTCGATGGTAGATCGTTAACTTGCATAACAAAACTGTTAAATTGACTTAAAAATGGCGCTGAATCGATGTTTTATTTTCATGAGTCAGGCGCTAAATTATAATCCGGCTGAGTGAAATTGTTCATATTTCGAAAGAAACGTATTTTACTTTGGATAGATTGAATGCTTTTTATAGTAATTAATCCAAGGATTAAAAGGATTATTTTCATATTGGCAGCCAGCATTTTGACACAATTTCATTATTTACAAAGTTAATTCTCGTGGTTTTTACTCGACTACGACAAAGTCTAAAGGAAGGGTTATAATTTTGGCAGTCTATGTCTGTATGTATGTTTGTTCCACCGTAGCCCCTAAACTGCCGATCCGATTTTAATGAATGCGGTGTCAATTGATTCGTAATAATATCTCGGGTATAAGCTATATAAAATGTGCAGTCGGGTTGTAATTTTTATAAAAAAAAAACATAGACGTATGTATAATAATAATAATATCTATGGACGCTTCACACCACGTCAATCTGGCCCCGTGCTAAGTATCCGAAGAACTTGTGTTACAGGTGCCAGAAAACGGGAAGTATATTTAATACTTTTATACTATACATATATTTAAGATTTTCATTATATTATACACATATTTAATACACATCCATGACCCAGGAACACAGAAAAACTTTTTATCCCTTCGGCAGGATTCGAACCTGCGACCACCGGCTTGAGCACCAAAGCGCTGAACCACTGAGCCACAGAGGTATATAATTATTATTGAGGCATGTTGAGGCAAAGTTTCGGTAGTTAAATGGCCCCATTTTTAGGGCCATTTTGACATTTGGCATGAAGTATGGAGAAAATAAGATGGCTGACATTTGGTGTGTATGGAGTATGGAGAAAATAAGATGGCTGACATGAGGTACGGTGAAAACCAAGATGGCGTTACTTTTTCTTGTATGAAGATTTGTTCTGATAAATCGTGCATTTATATAGCCTATCTTGAGTTTTGAAATCTTTGTACAAAAATAATTTAATTACTATAATAGTAGTCGCTTACCATCTTTTCCGCCACGTCTTCAGTTTCCCGCCAAGCTTGGCAAGATGGCCGCTCTTCTCGAGCGCGTCGTGTCGCCGCGGCGAGTCCCGCTGCCCGCTCGGCCCGGCCGGCACCGGCACTCCGGTGATCTCACTGAGTGCGTCCGGTGGGACGGCGTAGTCGTCCGATGCGCCGGACTCGAACGAAGTATCTGAATGAGTATATAAATAACTCAATATTTATTACTAGCTTTTGCCTGTGACTTCGTCCGCGAAGAACAGTTACTTTGTAAACGGCAAATTTCTTCTAGATTAAATGCTTATAATTAATAACGTATTTACTTGGATGAGGATAAATATCATCTTTATGAAAACACGTTCACAAATATTTAATGCTTACTTTTAGAACAAATTTGGTTAGCAAAAAAGGTTATAGTGAGCCAACCTTAAAAGATAGACATATACAGTCGCGGACATTTTTTTAGAACTTTTAAAGGCGAACAATTTTGTCATTTTAGCGAAACTTTAACCGTTTCCGCAGCGCGAGCGTACGCAGCGGAAGCTCTCAAAAAGAAAAAAAAAAACTCGATTTTGTAACATTCTTGATTGGTGCTTCGCTCGTATTGAACTTAGCATGATGTAACACAACCTAAAGCCTTCCTCGATAAATGGACTATCCAACACAAAAAGAATTTTTCAATTCGTACCAGTAGTTCCTGAGATAAGCGCGTTCAAATAAACAAACTCTTTACCTTTATAATATTACTATAGATTTATTTATTGACATACCAACAGCTTGCGCTCGTTCTAAGAGCTAAATTGTAATTAAGGAAGGGGCTATATGATCCGGAATAGAACTCTGCGCTAATAATAAAGTTGAAAATCGAATTGTTGAGCTGTCATATATGACATTGACATTTGACTCGACACTTAAGTGTGACATTTTCAGCTCTAATTTATTAGTGGAGAGTTCTATTTTTAATTCTCTGCTTTCTCAGGCCTACCGGATTCCGGATCATATAGTTCCAGCTTTATAACTACAGCCTTGTTTATTTCATTATTTTCGAATTTCATCCTCGTTTTTACGTTATTTTGTCTAAAAGCCCATTTTCTTGAGACATACAATGTTTCAAATATTTGTCTTGTCCCTGGTCCTTGCAGGAAGGCACAATAGATTTTTTAGCGGGAGACAGATGGACAAACACACCTCTAGTTTTGCTCTTGCTTGGAGACCCGCTGGAGGACCTCTTCGCTGGCGACAAACTGGAGGACGTCTTGAGACTCTTGGAGGGAGAGGAGGCGGAGAGAGACGTGTCAGAGGAACTACAGCCGTGCTGCGTCAGCGCCGCCGGGAGTGCGCTCGTGAGGTTCACATTGTTGATGGGTAGCGGGCCGCCTGGACCTGAGGAACAGGTTTAGAATATTGACAATGGATCCCTATGGTAAGAGACTGGGTAAAAATATGTAAAACTAGCAGTTTGCGCGGCGTAAATATATTAACGAGTATCACGCGGGAACACTGTACTTTTCCGGGATAAAAAGTAGCTTGTTTTAATCCAGAGCCTAAACTACTACCATACCAAATTTCATCAAAATCCGTTCTGTAGTTTTTGCGTGAACGAGTAACAAACATACATCCATCCATTGTTAGGCCTTTTCATCCGTTAATGGATGATTTATACAGTATTCTCCGAGCGAAGTAACCACTCTTGAAATACTGTAGTGCCTGGGACAGTTGGTTTTTAAATGTCGTATGGTTGCCTAAGCACATACGGCATTCTCACAACATAGCCAGCCTAGTTCAGAGAAATGACTAGTCAATACGTCTCGGGCCAACCATGTGCGAGTTTCCTCACGATGTTTTCCTTCACGTTGACATATTATTGTAAATTTGTCAATGTATCTATATTAGTGCACGCGACTGTACATTATACGGGCGCTCTTACGGTGAAGGAAACATCGTGAGGAAAAAAGCACATGGTTGGCCCCAGACGTATTGACCAGTCATTCCTCTGGACTAGGCTGACTCTGTTGTGAGAATGCCGTATATGCTTGGGCAACCATACGACATTTAAAAACCGACTGCACTACAGTATTTCAAGAGTGGTTACATCGCTCGGAGAATACAGTATAAATCATCCATTAACGGATGAAAAGGCCTAAGTTTTTTTATTACCGTATGGGGGATTGTGGTGGGGCGTGTTGTGGACAGTCACGCCCATGGACTCCTCGCCCTCTGAGGAGTCGTCTGAGGAATCACCAGTGAACGGCATCGAACGGATTTGACTGGCGCGCTGGAACAAAAACCATATATTGTCTCTGGATCACACATGATAAAAGTGAGGTCAGAAGGTTTAAAATGGGCACAATAAGTGAATCGTTCATAATCAAATACAAAAGCAATATTTCTAAAAATTTGCTATCACAGTAACTTCTAACAATTCTCTTAATTGATAATCAAGCAATTACTATTATGTGTGCCATTTTACAAATTTCTATTGAAAATTGACAAATTGCTAATATGATTCTAATTTATGATGATTTATCTGATATCCCATTTTATGATATTTGAAATAAAACATAGTATTTTACTTCCTCTATGGATATATATTGTGAACGTAATACGAAATACTCGAAGTGACCTGCAGGTCTAAAAAGGCCACTTTTGAATTATTGCCCAATATTTAAGCATATATATGTCACCGTAAAATTGTAAAAACCGTTAGATTGTAATAAAACTAGTGAAATTGTAAAATGTTGATAGACTTCTGACGCGAATATGCTGCCTATAATTTAAGACATTATTTTTCGTTAGATTATCAATATATAGTTTTTAATCTTTCGACATATTTTTACAATCTCGTTAGTTATTTTACAATCTAACGGTTTTTACAATTTTACGGTGACATATACATAGAAGATATATGGGTTAAAGTAGCTTTTATCCGCGGCTTCTCCCACGTAAATATTCCACGGGAACACTATACTTTTGGGGATAAAAAGTAGCCTATGTGTTAATCCAGAGCTTAAACTACTACCATACTAAATTTCATCAAAATCCATTCTAGAGTTTTTGCGTGAAGGAGTAACAAATATTCATCCATCCATTCGTTCTCACAAACTTTCACGTTTATAATAAGTAGGATGTCTTACCCCCTTAACAGTGGCGTACACAGGCACGGATATGTCCTGGTAGCTGGTTGACTCGTGCATAGGCCGGGGACAGGGCGGCGGGCTAAGCTCCTCCTCTACTGACTGTTGGAGACCGTCGTCTGCCACCTGCAACATAAACATGATTAAATAAAAATAAAACAACGGGTTGCACTCCGGGAGTGCCGGCAGAAGTGAATACTTGAACATTAAATAAAACCGCCATCTAGGTTAAAAGATACGAACTAAAATAGTTTTATGATCGCGTAAAGGTGGGTTTAGACCAAGCGAGCGAATGCTCATTCTAGTAAAGCTCTTTTGATGTAAACAAACAACGGGCATTCTTTCGTTGTTCTGGTGTATTCGCCACGTGTTCGCCGGTAGTTTGGTAGAATGCTCTAAGAACACTCGCTCGTTTGGTATAACCGACGCAAGAGCGCACAAACAGTTGCTTAGAGCGTTCTTTCGTGTTCGGACGTGCTCGCTACTTGAGGCGATCTCTTCAAAGGGATTCTAGTGTTCTTGAATTCTTGTACATTTTGGCGGCTATTTTTAGGTTTATTCGTAAATATGGACTGGAGCAACGAAAAATGTAGATAGAAATGTACCATAATATAAGGTGTTTATGGGATCCAACTTCTTATGTTTTATGAACATTATAAAAATAAACTGTACACGGAAGATGCCTGGAGGCAAATTGCAACAGCAATCGTCACCCACCAACGTCTCTTCCTTCTTTTCTTTTTCATCAATTACGTATTATCAATAAATGAAGCACTTGAAATCACAATATAGTCGCTATCACACTCAGACATAGTGTAGTGTGAACAGTACTACTTATCGTTGGCAAATGAGCAATGAGCATTCGCTCATTTGGTCTAAATGATTCTCATATAAAGAGCAAAAATTCTTGTTCTTATTGTTCTTGTTCGGAATGTTTAGTGTAAATGATGTAAACTATGTCTTAACGAATTATCGTTTACATTAAACGAATACAAAATAATGTTCTTGTGAAGTTCTTGCTCTATGTTCTTTTGGTCTAAACCCACCTTAAGGGAACTAAGAAAAACCGCCATCTAGGTTAAAAGATACGAACTAAAATGGTTTTATGCTCGCGTAAGCGAATTAAGACAGCAAACAGTTGCAAGTTGCATCTTACGAATTTTCGATCAGCAATGTTATTCTCTAAGAACATTTTCAAATATCTCGACAGCTGAATCCGCGGCAAGTGTCAAATATCATATAAAAACTTGACACTCACCGCGGATTCAGCTGTCGAGATTTGAAAATGTTCTTAGAGAATAGACAGGCAGGTCACATGTCCTGGATGCGAGTTTAAGATTTTTTACCCATCCCAAGAAAAGTGCACAATGCCGCTAAATGAACAATGAAGTTTTCACTTCAAAAATCCCAGGAAATTTTAATCACTATTTTTAATGACCACATCCATCTGAAATAATTCGTCCAAGCAAAATATACGTATTCTTCTGTTACTACGAGGAAATTAAAACTTTAATTATTGGAATTGAAAAAAAAAAAAGAATACAAAATGGCAATATCTCAGATACGGTTCAATAGCCAAACATATAATAATAACAACTAAACCACTAGATCTCCATTTAAAGATTTTAAAGGAATAACTACAATCTACCAAAGACCCTGCAAAAGCCCGGGCTATGAATTACGAGGGTAAAATCAAATGTGTCACGTTACATGTTAGAGCGTTTTCCCCCATAGATCGATGGCACCGATAAATTGCGATGGTATGAGTGAGACAGGGATATGTTTCAATTTGAAGCATATACCTGTCTTTCAGAGCGAAGGCTGGTTCTCCTTCATAGGGAAGCCGTAGCCTGTATAATAGCTAGGGATTTCGATGAAGGTCTTCAAAAGGTAAGCAGTAAGGGAAGACGATAGGAATGGAGTTATAGGAACCCCTCGCCACTGCTGTCTTTTTCATTATCAGCGCGATATCCGATATAGGACTGGATATTGAAAAAACATACCAAACAGATAGGAGCGTTTCCGGTCTCGTATTGCCAATTTCAAGATTATTGTCAAGAATCAATTTATTCAGAGCTCAAATTACGATGATCCGAATCTGTAACGAAACCATACGTTTATGAGTACATCCCTTTCTTTCAAATACAAATGAGTACTGCTTATCCTTTCCATTATTATCACCTTGAATCGGCCAATCAGTATGCATTTCTTCCATCTCCCCCCGCCTCAGTGCATTGACACAATTATTTGTTTCGAGAAATTAAAACATTAGGCGTCTATAGGCTGTGTGGTCTTAGGCGTCCTTAGTCGTTACATGCTACATTTTTCCCGTTCTTCCTAAGCTCATAGTAAACTTCCGTCTGTACCTGGTATATCTTGGCCTCCCAGCTGGGGAAGCGGTGCAGGGGCGGAGTGGGCGGCCGTGGCTGGTCAGAGGCGCAGCTCTCCCCCGTGGAGGAGCCCCCGCGGCTGTTGCCCTGGACGATGACGTTCACGCCCTGCCATGCTGGGGTGCGCTCTGTGAAATAATATTGTTAATATTTCAATGAAACTGGCCGCTCTCACCGAAATCGGTGTGGGGAGCTATTAATAGCTATTATTATACTAAAGAAATGGTTGTAATTCTTACCTCTACTCGGTGTATATATTTCGGCGTAGTCATGCGTGGTGTCGCCATCTGTGGAGGTATTTGGTGTCGTCGGAAGCACTACTAAATTCTCCACTGCAGTCTGTAATAAAAAATATATGTTAAGAAGGACATATGGACTAGTCTACTTCTTCAAAGCCTAAGGGGGCGTTCAGATGACACGCGCTCATGTGCGCTGACCGCGTAGTCGAAATCGTGAACGGAAGTCAAGGTCGCGAACGGAAGTCAAGGTCGCGAACGGAAGTCAAGGTCGCGAACGGAAGTCAGCGTCGCAAACGTAAGTCAGCGTCGCAAACGTAAGTCAGCGTCACGAACGGAAGTCAGCGTCGCAAACGGAAGTCAGGGTCGCGAACGGAAGTCAATGTCGCGAACGGAAGTCAGCGTCGCAAACGGAAGTCAGCCTCGCGAACGGAAGTCAGGGTCGCGAACGGAAGTCAGGGTCGCGAACGGAAGTCAGCGTCGCTAACGTGCAGTTAAAGTGACAGTTGAAAGGGTGAAAGAAAACCACCCAATTATGACCATGGTGTATCATTAAATACGAATGTTGGAGTTTTGAATTTAGATTTCGAAAAGGCCATTAGCTAGATACATTTTTAAACTCTTATTTTTAATCTCAGGCAATAGCCAAAATATATCCCAGTTACTCCTGACAAATAAAGAAAGAAAGAGAAATTAAATAAAAATGTAATTTTTCAAGTTAAACTTACTGCTAAATCATCAGTCAATAAACTAGCAGTGGTCCGTTCATCCATTGTCCTATTCATTGTTGTTAGCGGTGAAACACTGGACTGACTGGGGTTTGTTGTGCCGATGGACAGGTTTCTTCTGTGCCGCACCGGGGTACTGTAGTGCGGCTCTGAAGATACTATTGGCAGCTGGAAAATATAAAAAAACATAAAAATTACTTAAAACATTTAAGAATAAAATTATCAAAACATAACAGAGTTATAACAAGGACACATTGTCTAATAGTCTCTTTAATTTAATTATTGACCATAAAAGTAGTTATAGTTAAAAATAAAACAAGAACCTGTTAACAAAATTTAAAAATCATGCTTCTTTATAGAGAGTTTGAGTTATTTCTTATATTGTTTAAGAGTTCACATGATCATCATGCAAATTTCATATGAAAATAATTAGTGGTTTGATTTTTTTTAATAAGATTTTTAGGTTGTCTTTTTAAAGATTTGTCTACAAATGAAAATACAGTGCACAAGCAGAAGTGGAAGTAAAAAAAAAATAGAATTAAAATCCATTTATTGGAGGTTGAATGACACAAAATGTTTCAAAAATAGATTGTAGAGTCCATTTAAAGAGTGCTCGAGTGCTTTAGCATACAACATTCACATTCAATGGGCTACCTGAGGACCCTCGAGGCTTTCTGATCGTCTCCGGCTGGCAGCCAATAGGCTTGCAGACCGAGTTTCCTCGGATCTCACTTCGAGGGATAGACTTCCTCGCGAGGGTAGGAACTGAAGGACAGGGGGAATTGTTATCGTTACTATGTACTTTTCTTGTAATAAATTAAAGATCATGCTACATAAGTTGTACTATACAATTATTCCCTAACTAGATTTTTGCCATGTCTTCATAGGTGCAAAAAGAAATCTCAAAGGAACCGTACATTTTGCTGCAATAAAAAGTAGCCTATGTGTTAATCCAGAGCCTAAAGTACTACCATGACAAAATTCATAAAAATCTGTTCAGTAGTTATTGCGTGAAAGAGTAACAAACATCCACATATACAAACTTTTGTGAATTTCGGACCGTAATCCGGTAACAGTATTATGGTAAGGATGTATAATTTTTTTTATCTCACTTTGGGGTATTAAGTCATTATGGTCAGTAAACATAGAAGTTATACATACAGCACAATTCCTAGTGCCCTGTGCCGCTATGTGGTTCCTCAGCAGCTCAAGCTGTTGGTTGCAGCGGTCGTTCTGCTCTCGCAGCAGCTGGTTTTGTTGTTCAAGTTCTCGCAGCTTATTCGTCACCCACTCTTTTATACGAGCTGCCTTAGCTTCAACTTGCTTCGCGTCCTGGAGTCTTAGTTGTTTCTGGAAATAAGAACACTAATAAGGGAAGAGCTCCACACCACCGGTAACGTTGTTTTACAACTATTATGGATCGTTAATAGAGACAGTGTGACCGTTTTCAAAAACCGCAAATCTACTAGATGTTACCAGATGTAACTTACTTTTCTACTGAAATCTACTAACGTTTTGGAAAAACCTACTGAAATTGTACTGACGTACTTTGTGACTTAAATTCATATAAATTGATAATTTTCGATGCGACAGATATGAATATTATTAGGTTTTATTAATAAATTATGTATTAGATACACACGTATGTAACTACTTAATTAATTACCTAGTCATCATTGTCATGTTTCGTTTTTTTTAAATTAGGTGTCTTAATTCTTAACCATAATAATATATTATTTTTTTGGTTGGAAATTTGTGCAATTACCGCCGTTGTCAAATAAACCTTGTTTTACATGTAAAAGCGATGATACATGATGAGTGTTTAAAAACCTATTAGACTAGGGCTAGATTAATTTAGACCTTTGAAAATGGTCAAAAGTGAAAAGAATTTATAGTAGGATGAAACCCATTGGAAAAGGAAGAAAATATTACAAAAATAAAAGGAAAAATAATTTACGGGCGATTTGATGTCGGGAAGTGTAAGAAGGTAAGTTTTTAAGTGTAGAAAACGGTTTATCTCGATTTCCGGCAAAACTACAAGTTCTATGGAAAAAAATCAATGGCAAATTTATGTATAATTACATTTTTTTTCACGTAACCTCAAAATTTATGTGAAAAATTTAAATAGGTAACCAAGTTTTTGGTTTTTTATTTTTATCTTATACGAAAATAATAAAAAAAATCACGAAATTTGAAAACTTACCTTTTTATGTTCCAAATATACTGTATTTTTTTTTATTTAAAAATATTAATTTTTCACCTTATTTTGACTTTATATCGAGAAATTAACCCTAATTTTCAATCGAAAATTCTCCCCTCAAAATATCAGCTTAATTTTTAAAAATGCCGATGGGCTTTTTCGTTGAAATCTCTACTTTCTGATAAAGTAAAAAAATAATATATAAATTACAATTTTTCATGTTCTCAGAAAATGCAAAGAAAAGAACAAGTAGTAAGGCTATGTAGGTAATGTATATTTTTTTTACATTATCATTAAGGAGAGATTTTAACGAATAAAAAGCCCACCGACTTTTTAAAAAAAGCTGATATTTTGTCGGGAGAATTTTCAATTAAAAATTAGGGTTAAATTCTCGATATTAAGGCCCACTTGCGCTAATCCGGGTTAAAGTTAACCCTGGGTTAAAAATCTTGTTATCTCTCTCGTTCTTCGTATTTGTGAAAGAGAAAGCATGATATTTTAACCCAAGGTTAACTTTAACCCGGATTGGCGCAAGTGGGCCTAAGTCAAAATAAGATGAAAAAATAAATATTTTAAATCAAAAAAATTACAGTAAATATATTTGGAATATAAAAAGGTAAGTTTTCACCAAATTTCGTGAAAAAAAAATATTTTTTTGTAATAAGATAAAAATTAAAAACCAAAAACTTTGTTTTTTGAATTTTTCACTCAAATTTTGAGATTATGTGGAAAAAGTGTAAATACAAAAGTTGTATACATAGGTTGTAGATATTTTTATTACCCACAACTTTGCCATTTGTCTTTAACATACATACATACATACATATAATCACGCCTTTTTCCCGTAGGGGAAGGCAGGACCGCCTCTTTCTCGTAGGGGTAGGCAGAGACCACTTCTTTCCACTTGCTACGATCCTTACATACTTCTTTCGCTTCGTCCACTTTCATTCTTATCATCCATTCCTCCTCTTACATTCAACGTAGCCAAGCGTCTCTCCATGGTCCGCTTTTCGCCTCCGCGAGAAACGAGACGTGATGGGTGGCGAACCACATCGCCGCCATTTTGGATAATTCAATTATTTTTGATTATCCATTGCGTTTCCACGGATTGGTGGAGAGGGTAGGGATAGGGAAAGGGAAGGATAGGTGGTGTGGAAAGGAAGATTGGTATGTTAGAGTGGGAAATAGGGAATGTAGGATATTACCGCCCAGGAGGGCAAGGGATAGGACAGTAATAGCTAGGGAAGCCGGGGTCGCATACCCGTATACTATACCACAACTACCGGACACAGTAAGTTGGGAAGAGTATCCCATGAAGAAGATTGTCTTTAACTTTTACGATAGTTAACAAGCGTCGAATAACCGACGAAGTAAGCGACGAATCACTGACTGCTATCAGAGGTTTTGTTTACATTTCCGATGTTGCCGTGTTAAGAGAAAAATATTTGCTAAAGTTTAAAATATTGCCAGGATATTCTACTGAAATCCGCTACTTTTTCAAAAAATACTGAAAATCTACTGCACTACCAATTTTACAACGAAAATCTACTGTTGCAGTAGTCAATCTACCGTAAACGGTCACACTGAATAGAGATACTAACTTATCAAATAAGCTAACAAGGTACCTGCATTTTTAGGTACTATTTCTCACGTTCCCTCAAAATAACAAAGCGTCATATCAAATTTTAACGATATGTCCGCAATTTATCTCAATATTTTCTATAGGAACTGTATAACGATTGCTGAATCGTTAAAACTTTTATTTATGTAGGTAATTCATTTATTAGGTACTCTAACTTGATGAATTTTAAAACTTGAATTTCGAATCAAAACAAAAACAACTTCCGTTCTCGTTTACAAATGTCATGTTGACAGTTGACATTACGAAACCCGTGACATCACAAAGGAATGGATGCGCGTTGCGTTTCCAAATCCCTAAGCCAAATCCAAGCAACGCGACCGACCAAACGCGACCTCAATAATGTTATGCATTTGGTCATGGGACGCATGTTGAGAATAGGAATTGAGAATTATGGTAACAAGAATGTACTAACATCAACGCTTTAGACAGGAACTTGTAATTAATCTTTTTTATTGATATGTTCCTGTGGCTTAAATATTATTATGATGAAAGTTGTAGCAAGCTTTTATGCTTTTAGCAAAATTTATTAGTTAAAATACGGGTATAATATCGACGCTCCCAAGCAATAACCCAATAATAGCACTTTACTGGATATTTTTTTTATTTCAAATTTGAAATCTGTTGGCCATGATTCATGTATGTATTTTTTTTTTGGATTTTTTCTATGGTTAATTACAAAAATATGGCCAATGAAAATTTTATTGCACGGAATTTCAATTAAACTGATAATTGGTATTATACTAATACCGTAAAATAATTCATGTTAAGTTTTGGTTACTGCCATTACAAGATTATTGCAGTGAAATATGAGGCAGTTGTTTTCGGTAATGGTTACTAACAATAAAGGACCTCGCTCAAAAAAAGAACAATTAGAAGAGAATTACATGCGTCATTTACATAGAAAAGAAAGGATTAGGCGAATTAAAAACGAGGAAAAAGATATGTTTGACCAAAATGAGAGCACAGTAGCAATATTCGATCTACAAAAGGTCTTAAACATTCCGCAATCTAATGTAGGGATTTTTCATTACAAACGGAAGTATCCTGTTTACAATTTTACCGTAAATGACGCTTTGCGTAAAAAAAGTTACTGCTATGTATGGCATTACCATGTGACCCAAAGAGGCTGTATGGAAATTGGTAGTTGTTTGTTAAAGTTCTTAAATTCTGAACGTTAGAAGGTTATTATATCATTATTATTATAATATCTTCTACTCTGATAGGTGCTATGGGGAAAATAAAAATAGATACATTTTTGCCATATGTCTATGCTGCAAAAAATCTACAACTATCCATAACGGACAGATTTTTTTGAAGGACAAAGCCAAAATGAAGGTGAATCAATTCACGCTTATATCGAACGCAATATGAAGAATAAAGTTATTTATACCCGGGAACTTTATAATATAATTTTAAATTCTAAAATGACAATGAATGAGAAGTTGAGGAATCTGATGATCTGTTGAGGCATCGGGATACAAATGGAAATGTCATCCGTTGGTCTGACGTCATGGATGTTCACGTAACGCTATCACAACCAGGGAAGATTTATTTTAAATACAATTTTGATGGAAAATATTTGTAGTTAGACACCTTACACTCAACCCAAATTAGACGACGGGGACGAAAATCTAAGCCGGGCTCACCGACTGATGATATCACTCTAGAGCCGACTTATCATCACCCTATTCCAATAAGCAAGGCACTCCACACAGATTTACTATCTTTGTCCAATAGTGGAGCAATTCCAAGATACTATCATATTTTTTAAGAATCACTTTCGTATTCTCATGACAATACTAACATAGTTATTGAAGGAACCTCCGATAATGACGATTGATTACATTTAATTTTAATAATATCATATTTGAATGGCACATTATAATTTTTTATTTGATTTTAATAATACGAAGACTTTTGTTTCGATGCGTATTTGTTTTTTTTTTTTATAAACGTCATATTTTTGTATTTATATTGTGTAGTTTTGTTTCATAATCCTCTTGACAACACTTTTATAAAATATCAGTATACGATGAATACAATTGAAATACATAAAAGTACTTTGTGGTACTCGGTTTGTACTATTTAGAGACGGTTTAGATTACACGGCAATAAGACAGTTAAAGAACTTTACAGTTACTCTCTTCATTGAAAAACTTGCTTAGATAGCCAAGTAAATAGTCATTATTGTACTATACAATTTTAAAAAATACCGCAATAACCTCGTAAGTTGATATTACTAAATTCATCTTTATTATTCAGTAAAGTAAGATAAAATTACTGTTAAAACATTACAAAAACATTTTACGTAATATATACTTTTATGTATTACATAAATATTTATATATATAAAGTAATACTGATGCTATAAGGTTATTCTATAAAAAAATACCTTTCATTTGATGTATATAACATGGCATAATAATGATTCACTGAAAAGATATAGCTAAAAAACACAAAATATGTTCTCCTGAAAAATTTGAGTTTTGCGATTACTGGGTTATTGCTTGGGAGCGTCGATATGATCATATTAATAAAAAATAGAACGCCCACGACATGGGCCAATGTTCACAATTAGGTACATAGATATTGTCGGCATAATCAAATTAATACGTTAATAGGTAGGTATCATACAAAGAGGGCTGATAATAATTATACCTGTTCTTCAATTTGACCTTCTAATCGCGTGATGGCCTTCGGAGCGCCTTCAGCGCCCGCCGGCCACTCGCACAGTCGTTGCTCCATGGCGCGGACCTGAAAAAGAAAACAACATGTTAACGACCTCTCTTCCTTTTTATTACGTACGGTACTGAAAAATGGTTAAGAAAACAGGAATAAGAAGATGTTTTTTTGATATTTATTATAAATATTTTGAATAACGAGTATCGTAGAAAATGTAGACCCTTAGAAGTTAGACCACAGTTTCTGAGGAATAAATTCACAACGATCTAATAAGATCTTTATATGCTACGTAGATTAATAGAATATATGTCTATATGATCATTATATCACACAATGTAACCACAACACGATTTAATAACTTGAGATTGCATACGACGCGACGCATTGCTACTCAACCGCAACCATAATGTAAAGGTTGCGGTTGAGTAGCAATGCGTATATAATATATACGTACAATATTAGTTACATAACAATGTACCTAGGTACCTATGTGGATTCATGGATTGACTGTTGTGTGGACACAGTCTAGCACACATTTAATTGTCAAAGCAATGTAAATATGTGCACTTGCACAATACCAACAATACCGTTTCAGCGCGAATTAATGCGCCATGGCCCATGATTCGTGACTCGTGTGCCTATACCTATTTGAAATTTTGCGCGTATCTTCTTTATAGTATTGTTATTGTTCTTAAGTGTACCTACTAGCTGAATACCAGGAAACTAAGGTTGAAGGGCTGCGTATTAGTATAATTAAATACATTCAATAATCAGCTGTAGCCTGTAACACTAGCTTACAGTCTGACAAGGATCTTTTGGCACGTGGACAAAATCAGAACCAACATGGCCGTTTTGTAAAATGTCACTTTTAGTATTATGTATTGTTTTCTAGTTGCGACACTTACCTTTTAGCACGTGGATAAAATCAGTAATAACATCGCCGTCTTGTAAAATTTCACTTTTAGTAATAAATATTGTTCTTATTTGCGACACTCACGCCCCCATCCAAGTGCCAAAAGATCCTTGTCCGACTGTAACCATTAGGGCCAGCTTACAAAGAGACACGACGTGACGCGGACGTGGCGCGTCATTTATAAGACAGCGATTCAAAGTTTAACTTTATTTACTTACTAGTTACTCACGAAGTATAGATAACAAGGAGTCCGAACGTAATGTTAAAATAATGGTCTCAATTACGGGGACAGATTTTTGCCGGTAGAGCGCGCGACGGTCCGACATGCACTCGTTTGAAATTACGCGGGAAGTTTAAAGTTGCTATTGACAGCTCTGGAAAGATTGAAATCTTATTATATAAAAGTTTTAGGAAATTCTTAGAAACTGTTCTCGAAAAATAGATACCGTAGAACACGGTAATTGCCTAACGGTAATTTAAAAATAATTGTAATAAATAATAGTATTGGCAACACTCGGTATAATAGTATTGGCAACACGCGGTACTCGTCGGTCTCGCACGCCTAGCGGCAGAAAAGAGAACTAAGATCTGGTCCTATTATTGTGTACATAATTATTATTAAAAAGCCTATACCGTTCGGACTCCTGGTATCTATGCTTCATGTACTTACTACACAAGAATATACACATTAGAGGTGGGATATAACAGGTTAAATACGATACCTGTTATACCTGTTACTGTTATACGTAACTATCTGTTTCGGATACCTGTTAAAAATAACAGTCATGTTAGTAGGTATGTAGTATACGTACTCAGTTCGATTACTAGGTCGGAAGGCCGTTTACATAAATTCCTGATATTGTAAATGTATTTATTCTTAATATTTAGTGTAATGTTAGAATTTATAACACTGTAGTCTGTACATTTAATTATAATTTTTAATTAAATATAAGTATAATTTTATCGTAATGTGAAGTCCTTTTTATTTTTGTTTTATTTAAACCCCTGTTCTTCCCCCATAGGACAGGTTGCGCCTACTTTGGGGGATAGAACAAGTAGTAAATATTTGTAAACTACTTTGCATTAAACGATTTATTTATATATTATCAAGTTAATTTAAAAAATGTTTTTTTTTTGTTTACAGAATTTACAAAAAAAATTGAGTAACAGTACTAACCATTTGCCAGTTTCAAGTTAAAAAGGCGGGAAATAGAATATTCGTTCAAATTTTCATCACCGTATTTCTAAATCGTCAAGTCCAAAGTCTAGTCAAAGTCCAAATATACAGTCAAGGTAGTCAATGAGTCGTCTTTCTTAGTCTTTCGTAGTCTTTGGACTTGACTACGGTGTTGAAAATTTAAAAGAAAATTCAATTTCCCGCCCTTTCAACTTAACACTGGCAAATAGTTTGAAGCCGCAACGCGTATAAAAAAAACAGAACTCATGACAAATGACGTCTGTCTATAACCCGACCACATGTAATGGTACGTAGTGTATATGGGATTTGTTCTTGATTGACTACAACCTGAATTTTTTACTAAAAAAATACTAATTATTTCTCATTCTAGCAAGTAGTAGATGCATATAAGTGTAAGAGAGACATACAGAGTATTTAAATACTAAGTGCCTTTCGTTTTTGCATATGGAGTCGTTGTATGTGTAACAGAGAGACAAGATCGGACTATAGTATATCAGTAACACGTACGCTGTACTCAGGTAGTTATTTTTTACTTGTTACGCTATACGCTACTAGCGTACTGACGTATTCTGTTATGTTATTTAATAACTGTTAATTTAGTAACTGGATATCGACTGTTATGTGTTATTTCCAATTACCTGTTCCTTTTTACCTGTTACGTTAAATACGTCCCATCTCTAATACACATTTCATTGTAAGAGAGGCTAGGCGGCGCGCACGGCGCGGGCTTTAACTTTTTTTAATTCTAGACTAACAAACATTGATGTAAGTAGATAAAAAGTTTCTAGAAACATCTTTAAATATATCTTAATTCTAATATGAATAAACACTCCTTACATAGGTCCGCACTTAGATGATGCATTTTGATGGCTTCCCTCGTCTTTTGCTGAGTCATCACACCAATAATGCAATCACACTTTCATAGTAGGTATACAACTTTTCTGCTGTGTACACATTAATTTCAGTCACTTACGCGGTACGCCATGCACTTATAAAATTTACGACTTTACCTATGCAGTCACTTTCTTGACACGTTTAATTACTTTAGTTCACTCATCACTGTGTATTTATTTGTTACTTATATAGTACTTATTTAATCTATTTTAAAAGAAATTAGAAATAATAGGTTTGTTTTAAAGGTGTGTAAACTATTTTAACAATGTACTATTGTAGAACGTCTTTACATGGACTATGGAACAAGTACACTACCAAAAAAATAGTAATGTTAAATAATACAATGTTTTCGTTTTGAACGTATTGACCACGAAATTATTTCTATGTTTACTGTATAGTTATTTATTTAATAGGTACTCTTTCTTGTTTTTTTTTTGTTTTTTATGCAGTCGGGGTTTATACTTTGGAGGTAGGTATAAGTTATAACAGTTTGCTGAAGCTGTTAATCTACTTCGCTTTCCATCAGACGATCCGTTTGCCCCTTTACCCTCTATTAAATAAAAACCAAAAGATTGCGACTAGCCGCCAAAAAAGAACGACCAGACATTGAAAGAAAGGAATCCTACGTTATTACCCGATTGCTAAGAAGGGTAATATTCTTCTGGGCGTTGTAAGATAAGTCTATAAAATAAATTAGGAATAGAAATTTTGCCCTGCGGAATGTCGAGTCCGACTTAATGAAAACTTAAACTGCATCATTAGATTTTTGATAACTCAATTTTCCTAGCCAGGATTCGAATCCACAAATTGTGAAAAAAAGAAAACACCTAACCAAAGAAATTACACAAATTCAGAATGCGAACCCATATATTGTGAAAAAATACAGTCTGTATATTACACAATTTGATAGTATCGTAAGTAAGAAACAATAATTTCCGGAAAGTAATTATGTGCGAAAAAATTGAGGAAAGAGCATTTTATTATTATTCCATACATTTCTTCAAAATATTTATATAGTTTATCAAAATATACCACTTTTCTGAAGTTTGCTGTATAACAGTATACCATTACTTTCCAAAAATTGTTCCTTATTAGCAACACTATGAAATGGTGCAATAATACAGGTGATTTTTTTAACCTTTAACCCTCATTAACTTTTTTCTCCCATGGTTTAGAGATTTTTCTTCATACCTACAATAAAATAATCCACTTTTTAAGCCCTTTGATTTGATATATTATGTCTTGTAGTGCTACAGTAGTGGGGACGGGCTCCATACAAAAAAAACCCCATCTTCTTTATTTAAAAAAAAAAACAAGTGTCTTTAGATAGTTATTTTTAAAGAAAGACAAAAGTTTTTTCGTACCAAACCTATCGGGTATTATTTGAATTATCTTCTTTTTGTAAGTAGGTTACTGGTTACAACTCTAAATAAAAACGATGGTTGAAAGTTAAGAATTATGCACTAGTAACTAAACACAATTCGTATGAATCATACTGGGGCCGGGGGACTGGAGCCACGGCCCACGATACACGAATCCAGAACTTTCTAAATCCGTCAACACTGAAAAATAAATAGATGAATGAAAGGCGAAATATGAATCATAAAGTGAATAACCTATGAGTGTTTAGTTCTGTGAACTGCGAAATATTGCTAGACGCATAACCCGCCTGGCGCCTACTATTATACCTTTAAAATATATAAATTTTCCACGACTTCGTACATTTTGCCGCGGCAAAAATCCGTGGTGTATTTTATATTTGTGCCAAATTTCATCAAAATCCGTCCAATAGTTTTGGAGCCTACTCGATGCAAACAAACAAACAAAATTTTCTGAACCGATTACCTACTGGAAATGAAATTTTGCACATATATAAAGTAGACCACGGGAAGGACACATACTACTTTTTATCCCGGGAAAAAGCACGGTTCCCGTGGATTTTTAGGTATAGATGTATAGTAGGTGTAGTGTATTGAATAAATAAATATAGACACGCCCACACTGGAAGGGCGAGTGGGGATTGCTTGCCTTTATAATACGCTGTACGTGCGGCGTGGGGGCAGTCTGTTCCCAACCGCCACACAGAGTGGAAGTGTCTAGTGACAAATATTTGTGTTTTATTTCACTCCTACAAGTGTTTGGATTTTACAAGTGGCGACCCTGCCAGTGGTTTTTCGCAAAGGTATGTGGAAAATAATTTAAATATTTTACTTTTAGAGGTAAATCGACAGAACTAGCCAAGGCTGAGCGATATTGTTTAAATTCAATATCTTATTCCTATTTAAATATATTTTTGGGGTTTAATATTTCAAATAAATAGTTTGAAACTGTTGATCTAAAATTTTTATAATAATTTAAGAAATAGTACTTAAATTGTTTGATAGTATTAAACTGGCTAGTTTCGTCGGTTGGTACCTATAATAGTTTTTGCTTTTTACCACGTTAAATACATTCAATTAATAAACCGAATGCGGAAACTATAGTGTATTAAAAAAAAAAATAATAAGACTATTGCAGTTCACGATCAATAACAGTTTAATTAATATTGTACTGTGTTTTTAAATAATTATTTATTATTTTAATATTCATTAAAATAATATTATGTAGAATTCTAATGAATTAAATCTGTTCAACTTACTAAAATAGCTTTTATGATGAATAAATGTTATGCATAATACTTTTACCTTGCCCTATTATGGTAACTAATACTTATTTTTTTAATTAAATGTCTCACTATAGTGGAAAAACTCAAAGTACGTATAAATTATTGTGTGGTAACAAAGTAAAAAGAAAAAAAAAGAAAAGCTTTTTCAAAGATATTAAGATAAAGCTTAGAGGTAGTTTGAATAAACAAACGGAACCTACTAAATTATAAAGGGTAGTTTGGTTGAAAAACCAAACGGTGCCCAAAGAGAATATAATCACTACGACGGTGATTATATTATAAATTTTCCGATTTAATATTGTAATGAGTATAAAAAATTTAAGAAATTATATTACCCAAGCTTTTGTTCTGAGTATCAAGAATGGACCCTCGTTCAAAGAATATAAATTTATAACAAAGGACTCCTATAAAAAAAAAAATGTATTAAAGTCGATTAATAAGTTGATTGTAACAGTATGAATTCGGTCTCAACACGTTGAAACAGCAAACTGATGTTTTAATAACGTCAAACCAATTTAAACGCGGTTTGATTAGTCCAAAGTACAAAAATCTGTTTATGATATTATCAAGACGATTCATTTAGAATTCATTGGAAGTCTAAGGGCTAATTTCATCAATAGGGTTGGATGCGGTCAGTTTGCGAGAAACGCTTTTACGCGTTTAAGCAAAATTAAAAATCTAAATTGCATTTGATCAAAATCAAATAAACGTTTTTAATAATTAAGTTCAGTTATCGGCTTAACTCCGTTGAATGCGTTCGAGGGTATCACATTTTCGTTGTCACTACTAGCTTAAATATAGTGAAACCAATTTGATGTAAAACGATGTTGATATCGTTGAATTAATGCGCTTAATGCGAACTAAGTTTTATTATTGTGAATGGTGAAATCGCACCTAAGTTAAATACGGGAATTGGGGTTCTGATAAAAGTTCAAATTATCATATTATCCAAAGAGTTAGTTTGATTAAAATCAGATTGGTATCTGGTATTACCAAAAAGGTAGTTGGATGATATCCAATGGTACCTACAATTATAAAGTTTGGCTTACGTCCGAACGGTACTTAAAGAATAAAATTATGGATTACAATCTTACAAACAAGTGAAGAAAAAAAACCATACCGTTGATGTAGGTTTTATTTACAACGCGCACCAGAACGTGTAAAATTACTTTTAATTAAGTTTATTGTTGAACAGCAAGTTCAAAGTATAGTTGACTTAAAATTGTCATAAAGTTACCTAATTATGAAATTAATTTAAACTTAAAATTCATTCGCCCTAATTACAATTTTCTAACACAATTAATACGGTTCATGTTGGCACATTTTTAATATATTAGTAATTGTGATGTCAGCAACCCGGACATCACCACTGTAGAGTTATCAAATCATTTATTGAAAGAATGTGATATACACAAAGTCTTACAAAATTACAATATTTAAATAGATCCTACATTCTGCCATCAATACATGCTAGGTGAGTTATCATACAGTTAATCTTGTTAAGTCACACATTCAAAATTATAATATATAGAAATACATAGTCAATATGTACAGTTAGAGTGCAACAAGTCTCCAAAAAAAAAAAAAAAAAAGTGGGTAGTTGACGCTAATCGTCTGATAAATGTCTCAATAATAAAGGTAACTCGTAATAGATATCACTCTCTGGTCCTTGTTGTATAGTATATCTTGGACTGAATATTCCAATAATAACAACGTATTTGCTAGCAGTAGGCAGCAAATAATTGAGTGCTTGGGTAGCAATAACCTGAGCTGCATCGGGATACACAGGCATCTCAGGTTGAGTAAGCTGTGGGGAAAAATATATTATTACGTTTAGTCGAAATTCCTAAGAATGGCATATAAAAAAAAGTACAAATAAATTAACAAAGCACGTACTTCCAAATAAAATATTGCAAGGTTTAACTGACGCAAATTATGAATCTGTTCTGGCTGATTAATTATAGCGGATAACGTTGTCGGTTATACCTACCATTTAACGTTAAAGTTAGATACTATAAATCAGCCAGGTTGCTGTACTAATGTCTGAAGTCGTAGATTATGAACTACGAACTTTATTGATGTAACAAATGTGTAGTGCCATAATATTATGTAGTAGCAAATAGCTAATTTTTGAAGCATAATAGTTGGTTCTCCAGGGTTAAGACGTCACAATACAGTATACACTTAATAAAATATATACTTAATAATCTGTAGCTATATCCAGTTCAATCTGGAACAGGTTAGAATCATTTCAGTATGAGACTCTAATTATAACTCTTAATAATCTAAATAACAGCAAAATGTTCAATGTCTTGTAAGTCTTATTATACTGGATACAATTACGATAAAAAGAGTTATTCAAATTAGAATTTATGCCAATGTCTCAGCAATCTCATCAATTTATTAGTCTATCACCAATGGAAAGTACATGTATTTACTTATTATTATGTGATGAGACTGACTTCTGTGCTAGGGTTGACCTGTGTTACGGTCACAGATAACCATTCACCTGGACCGGACTATAATATTGTAATTTATAGTAAATGGGTTACAAGTTAATGACACTACAAAGAGAGTAACATTGTTTTTTACATAATTAAATTATGTTTGATTTTACAAGTTAATTTTATATACTATGTTTGTTTTGAAGAAATTGTGTTGTTGATGTTACTTGATGGTAAATGGTAATATTGTTGGTTAATAAATATACTTAATCGTGGTTGGAGACAAGAAAAGATATTACTAAGCCCGAATACAAAATCACCTACAATTACGAAATGACAAAATTGTCTCACTGCTTACTATTAGTACAGCCTTGTTTCGAAAAATAGCTAATGATCTACTATGATTGAATTGTCTTACTATGACTTACTATGATTGAATTGTCAATCTAGATTTTAGTTCTTACTCTGTAAGGTTCAATATTTGAACTTGAAAGTACTGATGTATAAGTCCGCCTATTCGCATTTTAGGCACTCTTGGGTGAAACAATTTTCGAGCGTTCGTCATAAATATACGGGTTTCTAATATCTTTGTTGGAAACGCATTATAATACTACTAGGTTCTTGACTATAACTTACAATTTACCGTCATTGTAAAGTTACATTCTGGTGACTTAAGATTAATGGTTTAATTAATTATAGATTTCAAAACTAAGGATGAGTTATGCTTATGACGTAGGTTTGGCAGAAAAGTCTTTGGTAAGATTTTTGCCAATGAAATGTGGACTGATTATACTGCAGAAAGCAGGTGCCAAAGTGTTTAGATGACAAATGTCAAACCTAAAGTGGGTCCCCTAACCACGTCAAACCTAAACAAAGATTTATATTATCTACAAAACCATTATATGTACAATTTACATACATTTTGTATTCTTAGACTAAGTCGATATTTAAAGTCTGTATTAAAGCTGTAAATAATATATTATAATTGTTTATAAAGTTAGTAAATTGCTAATATATTTTGTCAACGATTGAACAATATACAACCTTGCAAGGTTGTTTCTTTGTACTTGTGACTTGTTAATTACAGTATGTTCACATTGTAATTTTTCCATCTTTTTGGGAAAAGGTGGCGCCCGACCGAGTTTGTTTCGCCGGTTCTTCTCGGCGGGTTAGGGTTGAACCGGTGGTAGATTTTTCTATGAGAAATGATATAATTATATTGGTAAAAATATATTATGTTCTTGATTTTTAATTTTGTAAAAGGTAGATGTAGTGTATTGAATAAATAAATATAGACACGCCCACACTGGAAGGGCGAGTGGGGATTGCTTGCCTTTATAATACGCTGTACGTGCGGCGTGGGGGCAGTCTGTTCCCAACCGCCACACAGAGTGGAAGTGTCTAGTGACAAATATTTGTGTTTTATTTCACTCCTACAAGTGTTTGGATTTTACAGTAGGGATGGATTATTTTTTCATTACATCCAATCATGTGGGGCTGGGGTAGCGTCGAATAAGTTTTTTTTTTTTTTAAATAAATGATTTTTTGATATAGTAAACCATTTTGGCCCTAGCATTTCTAAACTACGAGACTTAGGAAACTAGGAAACTTGCAATTTCCATGCCGATAGAGCATGTATGATGAATGAACTCTCAGAGGAAGTATTGCTGGAACGCAAGAAAGTCTTTGTACATCGTTTAGCAAAAAAACCGTGTTCAAAACCTACAAAGACACCACTTAGATGTAGAAATGGTGTGTAAAACCTAATCTAGTTGGAACGGGACTGGAAAGTGATTACTGCAGTCTCCCACAACTGAGTATTAGAAACTCCCAGAAGTGTCGCATCGTTGGAAACTCTCCTTTAAACTTGGATTAGGTAAGGACTATCAGACACAGTGTGCCACTTTTGAACCTTACCGCCATTGTAATAAGGTCGACGAGTAATACACCGGATTGTCGTCGACCGTACATACAAAGTTGTACTGCAGAAATAAATCAGTTTCGTTTGAAACGTCAAAAACATTTTCTAAAGTTGTAAATCTCTAGAGATATCTCCTGCAAACACTTCCTAAAAGAAGCATTTTCGAAAGGAATGTAGCTATGTTAATTGTTAACTCTCTTAAGTCCTATTACTTTACACTTCATGTTAGATTTTTTAACTTCGGTTTGAAAAGGCAGTACGGCAATAATTTTAAACGTTAAATACTTTTACATATTAAGATATAAGAAGAAGATTAAAAAGACACAAAATGAATATGAATAAAACCATAATATTTAAACCGTAAATATTATTTTCTCAGAAACAATCGCTGGGTTTAATTGCTTGATGCTCTAGATACAAACAGAAAAAAGTTATACTTAATTAAGCCGTAGCTGGCGGCGTGCATTGTTTGTGTTCCGCGTTTATCTCGGCAAAGTTTATAATTAAATGTGTGAGGAAACGGTTTATTTACGTTAAAACCAATTAATGTACTGCAAAAAGCCTATAAAGTCCATACGCTTATGCGCCTAATAGACGGGTCTGGATAAGTTTTGAGGGTGCAAAAATTCTAAAGTCTTTTATTTTTTGCATATAGTTTCCGGACCTTCTTCTTAGTCTAAAATTTGATTTTGTGCCATTTTGGATGGCTGCGTTTGTAGCAATTTAGGTTTTTGTGTCTTTCATGGATATTGGCCCAAAAGTAAATTATAGCAAAAAATTTTACTTTCACGATATTAAGGAAAGAGTAACCGATGCACATATGCAGTTTGAGTCGTATCCAACTAGGGTTTTTCTGGTATTAGGCTATTATATAAAACATGGTCCCACCAGGCCCACAACTATTCTAATGTCTGACAAATCTTAAAAAACTGTTCAGAGTGTTAATATCTGAGTCTGTAAGAAAGTTGTGCCACATTCGGCAATTTCGTATAAAGATATTCCATTTTTTTTCCTCAAACTCGCTATAAAAACTACTAATGAAACTTTTAGTTAGTAGAGTTCATATCTATATGATGATTATGGTGTTTCAAAACACTTTCTATAAGTTTAATCATGTTTATCCGCGGGATTTTTTATAAGAATGTAAAAAAACAACTTTTATCATGTATCAATGGCGAATACGGGGTGCGGGCCTCTCGCCACGCGGGGAGGGGCCCAAGTTTCATATTAATACGACAAAATGAAATGACAATTTATGTGACAACTTGACAAGTAATAATGTTCTAAATGCGAAATTTATAATTTCAATTTTATATTTATTTCATGTTTAATGATGCCAAGACGAGACCATAATATTATGACTCGCCAATAAAAAATGTCTTCAGATCTCGTCTAGAACCTTCTGACTCCACTCTACGTTCTCTAACTCTATAAAGCTTGAATTTACAAACTCGTAAAGTAGAAAATAGGCTTAAGATAAAAAATATTTTAGTCACTGTTCATAGCTTTTCTGTTAGAGGACACAATGTTCTGGCACAACGACGACGCTTGAATATTACTAGTGTGGGGTGTGCCTTATACAAAAGCTCATGAAGTAATGAAACGCTCAAGCTATGCATTTTGACTCATTAGACGGATCGCGCTAGCTGTTTTTTAGTGGGAAGTGGAAAAATTCTAATGTCATTGAATTTTTTCTGTACCTATATGTAGTTGATAGAGTAGTCCCTAGGGAGTTAATAATTAAGTTTTGTGCCATGTCTGCCTATTGCCTTTTCAGCAATTCGATTATTTGTAGTTAATTTTTCCGTGGCTGCGTAACGTGAGACTTTAAAAAAATAAAAAGTCAAGGATTGTTCCCAAAAAGGCAAGCAAAGTTTAAAATTGATGTAATTCAAAGGTCAGTTATACAAAAAACAAAATAACTTAAAGATAAAAAAATCATAGCTTCTAATACTACTTACTGTACCTACGCGGGCGGAGTTGCGGGCACCAGCTAGTTTTAACATAAAACTAACAAGCAATAATAAATAAATAAAAATTCGAAAATAAAAAACCTTTTATTTCCAGTTTCACAAATTAATGCTTTTTATAATACTAATTAAAAATTATAATAAAATTACAAATTAAATTAATACTAACGTTAGGTATTATAAATCAATTATTTTATAAGACTAACATTATTATAAATTAATGCTATACATAGTAAACATATATCGAAAAGCAGTACAAGGATCGGTCCACATTCGTACGTAGTGCTCTGATGTTTCACTAGGCTCGACTTGGCGGGGCCCTGCGGTGCCCCTAGATATAAAATTGTCAGCGTGATGAATAACAATATATACAAATATTATTTTGTTGGTTTGTAAAATGTATTTAATTATATAAATTATTACAATCAATTAATAACCTAATAAATA
The DNA here is from genome assembly GCA_905404095.1 of Glaucopsyche alexis. Taxonomy (NCBI): domain Eukaryota; kingdom Metazoa; phylum Arthropoda; class Insecta; order Lepidoptera; family Lycaenidae; genus Glaucopsyche; species Glaucopsyche alexis. The sequence goes on from FR990060.1 coordinate 5,179,212, forward strand.
AGTCCTTAACCACGAGTATTAGAAACATGTATTCCTAACCTACGTATAAAATTCAAGCGTTGAAATAATTTATTTATTTTATATTAAATAATACTATATATACAACAAATATAATGTAGCTTAAGAGACTATTCGGTTAAACGACTAATTTCAAGAACTAAAATTAGGTATTTGAAATTGTAATTTTTTTGGTGTTAGATAACCGAAGTTTCATGTGGAAGCCTATCGGATATCAAATTTTATTGTGCATTTATGTATTGTATAAAATCAGGCGACAATTACATTCAGCTTCGTCATTCGTGCTACGCAAACAAAGTTGCGGGCAAAAGCATGTTTAAATTTTGTAATCGCTGTAAATTATGCGAATTATATAAAAATTTTGAAATGTAGTCGAATGAATGACATTTTATCACACACATTTACGTATATGTGTAATGTGTATGTTGTAGTGCGAATATTCCACAATACTTCGACCGCATATTATAATAATATTATTTTTGCATTTTATTATTTAAACCCTTCATGAAAAAGGCACAAACTTGGAATATAGATTCTTTATGACTTAATAATATTGAATACGTGAACTTTATGTAACGATTATGTGTTTTTGGAGCGCTTTTAGCTTAGGGAAACTAAAAAACTTAATTTCTCGAATCGCAGTCGCTTAATGTGGCACAAAATTTGGAATTAGGCCTATTTTAGTGGTCTTAAACAAAATAGTCGTTTATCACACTTTAGAATTTTTGCCGGTACTGTTTTCAAAAAATGACCCTAAGTCATTTTTTACTGGACGAAAACGACGCAAATTAAGTCTCCATACTCTGGAAGCTGTCCCAGTTAAGATACCATTAATATTTTAAACTTTAAATCAATATTGCCAATTTTTTTGCCATATAAAAAAATCAACCACAAATAATGGAATTGATGAAAACGCAGTGGGCAGAAATGGCACAAAACTTAATGATAAGCTCCCCAGGGACTACTTTATCAACACACAAAAATTCAGCGACTTTAGAATTTTTTCCACTTACCACCTCGAATACGCCTAGCGCGACCCGTCTATAAAGTTTCAAACTTTCTTCAGTCTTACTTAATTTAAATTTGGAACACATTATCGAGTCGAGTTTGATTTGAATATGGAATAAATAAGTATCTACTTATGTTTTATTTATGACTTCCTCTTCAAAATTTCAACCATAGAAAAAAATAACACAGATCCATTTTCAGGTTATAATAAATATTACCTACATTTTTGTAGGTTTGGTCCGATTGCGAACTATGAAATTAAATATCAATAATATAGATAATGAAAAAACCTGCATGGAAAAGGGATTTTAGCCCAAATCAATTCAAACTTGTATCTTTTTGAAAGAGCGAGATATAACAGTAAGTAGTAACAGACCCTACAGACCCGTCACACTTATCAAACACGCGACGCAACCCGACAGGCTCGTTTACATTTTCAGTTTATTGACACTACCCTACTATCAATCTAAATGTTTACCAGCGACACGGAACATTTGCCGCTAAGAATAGATCAAAGTCTGAATTCAAGTGTGTGAAGTATCCGGGCGTATAAAAAAAAAAGAATTTTTAAAAAAGGAACAGGCACATTTTTTAAAATAAATGACCTGTCCACATTATTTTTACGTTCGAGTTATTAAGATTATTTTTTATTACTTTTTCCAGTAGGAATTCTTAGAAAATTAAGCTGAAAACGGCTAATATTATATATGATAGGACGTAGTATAAAGTATTCTTGCTGTTTAGTCCATTTAGTTAGATCTGTTACGTAATATTTTATATTATAACATTAAAACATAAAATTATTATCTACATTTAGCTGGAACGAAATTACTCAAAATGTAGAGACCAAAAAAGTTGTAAATTGTAATTAGGATTTACGGGGTCTTTCGTATTTTGAATTTAGCCATTTCGAAGCTTGTTCCTTTATGCTACCTACAGACACACGAATTTGGTACGGAGCGTACAGCGAACCATATCCGGAGACCAAATTCGGTGTCGCTACACACGCACGGATTTGGTACGGTGCAGTGGAGCGAAACGCTCGACACTCGTGTGTTCGATTTTATGCTCTATTACATTAGCACAGAGTATTTACAGTGCTGTTTTTAAACGACGACGATGATTCCCGCAATTAATTGATAACGGATAGTGATACCAACACTTTAAAAAATATTTCTCCCCAAATTTTACCCCTGATTACTTATACCATTGACAGGTCTAAGAGATAATAAGCTAGAAAGAAAGGTTATGTGTTTAACATAAAGACTTACGCGTGAATAACATGAAACTAACTTGTCTTAATCTGATTTCACTCCCAATACATTTTCATATCCCTGGCTATATACACACATTAAAATAATTTTTAGTATTACATACAAATTGATTCATAAGGAGTAAACTCTAAACATCCTGTCCCCTAGTAAAACCCCGTAGATATTTACCCTAATTTTGGGGGGTACATCCTTAAGTTGGCAACACTAACACCCGTATCATTAGTTGTTTCCTCAGATCCGCCTCGACTCAACCTCATCTGAGGTATCCTTGAGAAGTTCCTCGAGTTTGGTATTCTTAAACGTAATTTCTATCTCCTCAAGTAAGGTTGAGTGGAGGTATGACGTCTTAAATAATCATAGAAAAATATATTTTTATAGGTTAACACCAATAGTAACCATTAAAACTCGATCCGAATTTGACAGAATGATGTTATAACCCTTTGTTTATCTTGTATTGTCGTGTTCGCAACTATCTATGCGCTGTATAATCAAATATACGGATTTTCGTTAAGGTCAGCCAGAAACTACAAAAAACCACCATGGTTCTCTTTAAATAAGTATCCCTCTAATTCCACTCTGTATGTAAAAAGAATTGATATAAATGTCGGAAATAGACGCTCGAGGAAGCCTCAAGGTACGTCCTGAGGTACCTTAAGTTTGACAGTTGATTCCTCGACTCGCGTAAGGAAATTCCTCAAGTCGAGGGAATTTTGTTGAACTAATGATACAACTTTCGTGGATTGAGGTTGAGTCGAGTGAAGGAAATCTCGAGGTAACAACTAATGATATGGGTGTGAGACCGTTGTACGGCCTAATCGCCGGACTGCTCTACACAACGCACGAATTTGGTACGGAGCGGACCAGATCCGATTCGGACAGCGGCGAACTCTTCGCCCTCTTCTGGCGTACTCTTCGCCTTCTTCTTATGTTCGCCGGACTGCCCTACACACGCTCGGATCTGGTACGGAGCGTACCAGATCCACTGTACGCTCCGTACCAAATTCGTGTGTCTGTAGACACCATTAGAGTCTAGATTCTAGAAGCTAGTTTTACCTACTAGAGTGCGGTAGCGGAGAACGTAGAATTTCGTACATTGACTCATCTCTACTTGTCTCTTTCACTCGCGTATGAATACATATTACATATATTGCTATCGCGCTCCTACCCCGTACCCGTGGGCCGTGACCAGCAGGGCTATTACCTAATATTATGGACTTCAACTGACAACTGGGAATGGTCTTCATTTTGACGTTTGAAATTTTTAAAACACAATTTAAAAATATTATGTCAAAATTTTGACATTTTCACTTTTTAAATTGCGTTTTAAACGTCAAAATGAAGCTAATTTCCACTTGTTAGTTGAAGTTCATAATAGGGCAGCTGTGTATACGCGTATATAACATGTAGCGATGAGTCAATCAACGAAATTCTACGTGCTTTGCGACCGCACTTTATCTACACATCTGACAAGAAATCGCACTTTTTAGCACTTTCAACCTTACATTATTCTCAATAGTCAAATTCTTGTTGTGTAATTCCTTATACTAACTAGTGTAGGTAGATAGTCGCGAAGTGTCTTTCTCCCTAATATAATCTCGCGTAAACATAAAATATGAAATCTGTATGTTCGTCACGTACGCCTGCTGTCATAATACTATAATGACAGATATTTCATGCTCTCTATATAAGTATGCGTAAGCTCGATTAGAGCCCAATACGAGATGATTAAATATCTACTAAACGATCGCCTGAGCCCTGACGGTAAACTGTTACTGTCTTCTAAGAGAACTCACAAAGCCATAGGAGTTACACGTGCTTTGCTAACTTGCCAGTCTGTAAAACTTGACAGAGAACTTTTACCAATCACCTACTTTCGGCCTTAGGTTTACACACACTATTAAAATTATGTAATACTATAATATGTCGCCCACGACTTCGTAGAAACCGTACATTTTTCCGCGATAAAAAGTAGCCTATGTCCTTCCCCGTGGTCTACTCTACATCTGTGCCAAATTTTATTAAAATCGGTCCAGTAGTTTTGGAGCTTATTCAATACAAAAATAACCTAACCAAGAGCATGTCAGGACATGTCTAAGGAGGGTTCCGTAACTATAAACGCGTAATATGCTTTTTTTTAATTACTCCAAAAGTAACTGTCCGATTTGGTTCAAAATAATTTTCCTAAAGAGTTTTTAGCATGATCTATCAGCATAGAAATTTGCAAGTTTCTATCTCCTATAGTTTAAAAATGCTAGGGGGGGGACCAACTTACAAACTACTTTGGAGGCCGATTACTCGAAAATGGTCAACTTTATAAATAACCTAACCAAGAGCATGTCAGGACATGTCTAAGGAGGGTTCCGTAACTATAAACGCGTAATATGCTTTTTTTTTAATTACTCCAAAAGTTACTGTCCGATTTGGTTCACAATAGTTTTCCTAAAGAGTTTTTAGCATGATCTTTCAGCATGGAAATTTGCAAGTTTCTATCTCCTATAGTTTAAAAATGCTAGGGGGGGACCAACTTACAAACCACTTTGGAGGCCGATTACTCGAAAATGGTTAACTTTATAAAAAAGTAACGTATGAAACCTTGCCTTTATTTTAAAAGACCTATTCTACGATACCCCACACGATGGGGTAGAGTGAAAAAATATTTTTCATCCCCACTTCACATGTATGGAGAGCCACCCCTAAAATATAAAATTATTATTTTTTTATAATCCCGAAACCGTGATCTATACACATTCTATAACTGTACCAAATTTCATCAATTTATATTCATAATTACAGGAGCTAGAGGCGCGGACAGACAGACAGACAGACAGACAGACAGACAGACAGACGGACAGAGCGAAACTATAAGGGTTCCTTAAGTATTACGAAACCCTAAAAAGTAACGTATGAAACCTTACCTTTATTTTAAAAGACCTATTCTATGATACCCCACACGATGGGGTAGAGTGAAAAAATATTTTTCATCCCCACTTCACATGTATGGAGAGCCACCCCTAAAATATAAAATTATTATTTTTTTATGATCCCGAAACCGTGATCTATATACAATCTATAACTGCACCAAATTTCATCAATTTATATTCATAATTACAGGAGCTAGAGGCGCGGACAGACAGACAGACAGACAGACAGACAGACGGACAGAGCGAAACTATAAGGATTCCTTAAGTATTACGGAACCCTAAAAACAAATTTTTACTCTATTATATTAGAAGGTATAGATTACCTATATTATGTTTTCCATACTTAGGTATACTAAGACTAAAAAAAGAGTCCAGCAGAATTAATTGACTGTTTTCAAAAAAAATTCTATATACTCTACTACTATTATAAATGTGAAAGTTTGTGAGTATGGATGGATGGATTGATGGATGTTGGTTAGAATTATTTCATGCAAAAACTACCGAACGGATAGTTAAACACTAATAAAACACAATTTTTCGTGCACTTTTTCCACTATATTACCATACTAGCGACCCGCTCCGGCTTCGCCAGGGGTGGTCGACTTTGTATGAATGACCTTGGACCAAAAAGGGGGCAGTTCGGTGCGACAAGAATGGTTATATTTCAATATATCGCTCTCTGTCTTACATGGTTAATATTACATAAAAGTTACTTAAAAACCACAACAGATGACACTATCCCGCTTCTAGATCGCGCTAGCGAAAACACTAGACGTATGTATATAAGGGCTCACGAACATTTCGTGACGTATCGTCAGAGAGTGAGGATGGGGTCGGACCCCTCAAAGGGAGGACGGCCTCCCAGTCATAAAAATAGTTCATTCAAAACTATCCCCAAAAATCCGATTTCATACACCACCCCCTAGGGGGCAGATGTAGGAGGGACTCACCCCCCCTCTTCTCACTCCCACCATGAGACTAGCCAAAAGGCAGTCGTTATTCCGATTAAGCTAAAGGGACTTAAATGTCATTAGCGTAGACCCATTCGAAAAAAAAAAAAAAAAAAAAATTCGTGACGTAGTAGTTATGATTTGTGCGTGGAGGTGGTTGCTCGGTTTTGTTGGAATGTAAAATTTAACTCTAAAGAGAAATTTAACGTTAACTTAAACTTTAATTACGTATCTTCAATTTCCCGCCATATTCATATAATCAAATATATAGTCCTCCTTTGTTGGAAGGCGGTTAAAAGTTTGAGGGGGCAGATCACTAGAGGCGCTATTTGGTCCCAATTTTTTTGTATGAAGTCGATCCCACCAAAAACATTCTGTAAAAAACTAGCCAAGTCTCGATAGAGCTGCATGTTTATCTTTAAAAAGTAGTGAAATCTAGACCAAGTCGTGCCAAGTCTAAGGTTCCTTACTGCGATTTCTTTATTATTATAGTTAATGTTGTGTGACTTGGCCGTTGAAGGGTACACAATGGTACAAAAGGGGCTCCATGACACCATTGCTCCAATACATGTGTTCTACAATCAACAACAGCCTAAAATGAGACACTACTCACTAGCGTCCAATTACCAATACCAGTATGGGCTATTATCTCGCTTAACAAACATAGGTAGTTACAACAGATATACATTATGTGTAAACAAAAATTGACTTGTACCCACTTGTAACGTATAAAGAATGTTCAACGGCCAAGTCACACAACTTGGTGATCTAGAAGCGGGATAGTGTCATCTGCTGTGGTTTTTAAGTAACTTTTATACTTAAAAACCACAGCAGATGACACTATCCCGCTTCTAGATCACGCTATCGAAAACATTAGACGTATGTATATAAGGGATCACGAACATTTTGTGGCGTAGTAGTTATGATTTGTGCGTGGGGGTGGTTGCTCGGTTTTGTTGGAATGCAAAATTTAACTCTAAAGAGAAATTTAACGTTAACTTAAACTTTAATTACGTATCTTCAATTTCCCGCCATATTCATATAATCAAATATTTAGTCCTCCTTTGTTGGAAGGCGGTTAAAAGTTTGAGGGGGCAGCTCACTAGAGGCGCTATTTGGTCCCAATTTTTTTGTATGAAGTCGACCTTCTTCTCCGCGAGTAATAGTGTTCTGTGACAGAATGTCTTTAAACCTCTAACAAAACGGGCGAAATTTAGTCAAAACAAATTAATATAGGTACCTACCTACTGAAACTCAATTAAATAAGTAGGTGGGTATACTTTTATCGTATGAAATACCTATACTCTTCAGGACTAACAATACAACAAACACTAAATAAATAGGTATTACAGTATTTACCCACTAATTCTTAAGGATCGATCGCGCATAATCGCATTCGGCCTAACTCACTCGCTGTGCTGCGAAAACACGCGCTGTTATTATACGATAACATAATAGTATTTATAACAAACAATAATAGTTATTCATTTAAAGTATGTAGTGTAGGGGTAAAATAATCTGCATGAAATGCTTAAGAATTTCTAAATAAAATAAAATAAATAATAAATAAAATTAAAAAACCCGACTGCAAAAAAGACAGATACCTAAGCAACGCACTAAAAAGACCGAAACAAGATAGAGAAAACAGACTACACTATGAGCTGAACGCCTAAGTGAAATAATTGACGTTATGTTTGGTAGCAGGCGGGACCCATTCGCAAATTATAAATCGTACAAAAATATATGGGCCCCGCCTGCTAACAAACTTAACGTCAATTATTTCACTTAGGCTTTCAGCTCATAGTGTAGTCTGTTTTCTCTATCTTGTTTCGGTCTTTTTAGTGCGTTGCTTAGGTATCTGTCTTTTTTTGCAGTCGGGTTTTTTAAATTTTATTTATTATTTATTTTATTTTAGATTTTTTAGTTTAACCAACACACGTTTGGTCGATTTAAAGCAAAAATACGATGATACGAACACTAACATATAGGCTTAATTTGAGAATGGTTGTTATGCAACTTTAAATCGATATAGATCCTAAACGGTCAGTCGAATCGAAAAATGTTGAGAGAAAACTAAAAATAATTTTTAAATACCTATTCAACGATACCCCACTTGACATAGTTTGTTGACTTTCATTTTTTTCATTTTCACAATATGGCGTCCAGTAGTCGCCATATTGAATTTTCACTAACATCATGTCTTTAGTGACACTCGCCGGACTAAGAGGAATCGATTGACATACGAATCATAAAAATCGGCCCAGGCGTTTGGTCTGTATAGTGCTTCAAAGGAACATACATACATACATACATACATACATACATACATACATACATACATACATACATACATACATACATACATACATAGGCTGATAAACACATTACCACTCCTTTGCGTCGCGCAGTCGGGTAAAAATGGTTGTTGTGCCTCACTCGACATAGATAGGTATGGTGTGTCGCGGACTTTTTTGTAGATATTTATAAGATCTACAATTAATTAGAACATTTTATGGTTCTATCTTTTATAGTTTAGGCAGCGTACGCAAAATAAGTAACTTTTCTAGTTGATTTTTTACACCTTGTGTCCGAAAAACCCAAATATCTTACGGAACCCTATTTTTTTCCAAAATAAAATTTAGCCTATGTTACTCGTGGATAATGTAGCTTTCGAATGGTGAAAGAATTTTTGAAATCGGTCCAGTACTTTTTGAGCCTATTCATTACAAACAAACAAACAAATAAACAAACAAACAAACATACAAACAAAGTTTTCCTCTTTATAATATTAGTGTAGATTAGTGTAGATAATTATAATTTTTTATAATTAATATAGGATAGGATAGTTAAACGCTCTGGATTGGCACATAGGCTACTTTTGTCTCGAAAAAGTACAGTGCTCCCGTGGGTTACTGTTTTTTAGCGGGTGGATCCGCGGGGAAAAGCTAGCAGGTCCATAATATTTCACGATGGAAACATGTTAACAAGTAATATTCGGGGTTATGGTCCCGAAGGCATATTTGTCTTGTCACTATCTTGTAATATGAACACACAAGGGACCGAGTGAGTCCTAGCCCTATAGTTAATAAACAATTTGGCTTTGGTATAATGTTATTATGTATTGGAATATTAGGTAAGTATGTTATTTTGAAATAAAAAATAAAATTACTGTGTTTTAAAAGATAACTACAATTTTAATAAAAAACTTGAACCCGACTACATAAATTATATTATTCGTATTATTACGAATCTATTGACACCTCATTTATTAAAATCGGGCCAGTAGTTTAGGCGCTGCGGTGGAACAAACATACACCTATACCCTTCCTTTTGGCTTCGCTGAAGACGGGTAAAAACACTATACAATAATGAGAGACAAAAAAACATGACATGACCTTATCAACCGACTTCCAGAGGAGGTTTACAATTCGTGTGTATGTTTTTTTTTTTTTTGTGTGTATGTTACACGATTACTCCGCCGTTTGTGGATGGATTTTCAAAATTCTTTTTTTGTTGTAAAGGATTGACTCCTGGATTGGTCCCATTGTCATCAAATGATAGATCTGGTGGTGGGATCCATGAGGAATTGAGAGAAATTCTCAAAATTTATAGGGACACCGATAGTGATTTTGACTTTTTTTGAAGTAACTAGAGCAAATGCTACCAAAAAGTGAAATGTTGTGCCAAGGTATACCCTGGATCCAAAATCACTGAACGGCATTTCTCAGTCTTTGAAGATATACGTTTGAAAATTTCAGCAATGTTTATAAAACTGCAAACAAATTTCAGTATTAAATAATAATTATCATCACCACAACCATCATAATCACACCATACATCATGATAAATTATGATGATATAGGTATTTTTCATAGTAATTTACACCGATATCGATTTCTTTGAACATTCACAGCTACCAACGATTGAAATGTTATACCAAGGTATCCAGGTATACCAGGGTATCCAGGGATCCAAAAGGGCTGAACAGCACTCCTCAGTCTTTAAATATACACGTTTGAAAATTTAAGTATTGTTTATAAAACTGCAAGCAAATGTCACTATTAAATAATCATCATCACCACCACCATCATCACACCATACACCTTGATATTTTATTGATATCTAGGTATTTCTCATAGTTTTTTTTACACCGAAATCGATTTCTTTGAACATTCACAGCTACCAAAAGTGAAATATTGTGCCAAGGTATACCCTGGATAAAAAAACCACTGAACGGCATTTCTCAGTCTTTAAAGATACACGTTTGGAAATTTCAACGTTGTTTAAAGAACTGCAAGCATATGCCACTTTTAAATAATAATCACCATCACCACCACCACCATCATCATCAACATAGCATACAAAATGAAAACATTATGACGATATAGGTATTTTTATAGTATTTTACACCGATGTCAATTCCTTTGAACATTCATAGCTACCAAAAAGTAAAATATTGTGCCAAGGTATATCCTGGATCCAAAAAGGCTCAACAGCACTCCTCAGTCCTTAAAGGTACACGTTTGGAAATTTCCGTATTGTTAAAAGAACTGCAATCAAATGTCACTATTAAATAATCATCATCTCCACAACCATCATCACACCATACATCATGATATTATGTTGATATAGGTATTTCTCATAGTATTTTAAAGTGATATCGATTTGTTTGAACATTCAGATTCAGACCTACTCAAAAGTAAAATGTTGTGCCAACCTTCCTACTAAAAGTGTTACATTTGGATAATGATAATAAGGATAATGATAACTATGGGATCCACGAGGAATCAAGGAAACTCTTAAAAGCAATGCTTATGATTTTCTAAACATTTTTTTGATTTCCCCGCAACTTTTTCTGTCAATACAATACACAAGATTTATGAAAATTTGTCTAGTAGTTCATGCAATGAATGAACAAGACAAAAGGGGATTATTTTTAACTTCCCGCTAAGAAAGTCTAAGATTTTCAAAAAATCGGGAAGATACTGGTTTTACCCCGTTTTGCAAAAATCTAATTCTCATCAGATCTCGACGTTCTGAGGTCACAGGAAGCTTCCCTGACTAACCCCGCGAGGGTGTCACTACAACTTCATGGAGATGTTATACGCATAAGTGCTTAAAATTGACATTGAAAACACATAATTTAAACTATAGTAGACGTTACTCGCTACTTCGTGCGCGCAAAAGGAAATCTTGCGGGAACCGTACATTTTGCCGCCATAAAATGTAGCTTCAGCTGGATGGTAGAATGGTAATTTATACGTTGTTTACGAATTGGCCTCGAGTTCGAAACCCGGTCAATAAAAATTTTTGTGATCCTTTTTATTTCTTTTCTCAATTTTATTTATTTTTAAATATTTCATCGTCCTACGAAAACTCCGAACAAAGCTCGGTCTCCCAGGTACTAGTTAATAATATTATAATATCACTGAAAAGAAAAAAATAAAAAATATTTAAAAAAATATAAAAACCGACTTCCAAAGTATAAGCAATAACATTCTTAAAATCACTAAAAAGTATAAAATAATTCTTAATGTCGAAATAGTTCCATTTTAAATTCTGCTAAAATTTTACAATTTTTCTACTCAATCTTCTTATTTTTTAAGGTACCAGCCCAAATAATTGTATAAATCCTTCAATAAAACAGATCATTAATTTTAACACAACTACGTCCTTATATGTATATAAGTACAAATAATATTTTAAAGAACTCACGTTCAAATTGGCTGGTACCGACTTCAAAAATAAGAAGATTGAGTAGAAAAATTGTAAAATTTTAGCAGAATTTAAAATGGAACTATTTCGACATTAAGAATTATTTTACACTTTTTAGTGATTTTAAGAATGTTATTGCTTATACTTTGGAAGTCGGTTTTTATATTTTTTTAAATATTTTTTATTTTTTCTACATTTCCTATCGCCTATTCATAATTGCGACTGTCAACCTCTTTTTTAGAAGTCGGCTAAAGAAAAACTCATTTACTGTAGATTAACATTCTTAATTCTAATTAGAATTCTTATTACAAAACGAATTGGGTCGTTCAGTTTTTACAGCCCAGTAAATTATAACAAAGGATTATCTGCAAGTATCTTTAAATTAGGGTTGTAACGGAGCTCCGCCTCCGCCTCCGTTACTACGGAGCCTCCGCAAAATATTTCACCTCCGCCTCCGCATCCGCCGCCGCAAAATTGATGCGGAGTTTTAACGGAGGTTTATTTACGATTACATACAACGCGCAAGGAGCGACACTGGGCGAAGCGGCCGCTCTGTGCCTCTCTAGTCAAAATGCGTTCGATAATTAATAAACAAGTACCAACTTCAAAATTATGAAGATTGAGTAGAGAAACAGTTAAAATTGTAGCTAAATTTAAAAGATAATAAAATTTTAGCCAAATAGAAAAAGTATGAAATAAAACTCATTTTCTAAATAATGAGATTATTTAGAAAATTAGTTTTATTTCATACTTTTTTGTGCATTTCTACTTTGGAAGTCGGTTTTCGTTTTTTGTTCATTATGATGTTGATTTGCGAGAATCAACATCATAATAAAAAAAAAAACTCGCAAGTTGAGTTCGAGATTGGCAAGATATTTTACGGGGAATCCTCTACCCCCAAAGAGAGTTGCCATAATTATTAATTACCTACTGATATTTAAATTAGCACATTTTTTATCGATACAAGTAGTATCGATAAAAAATATAATCTATAAATAAACTTTTGAATTACTTTTAATTACTGCCAGAGGCTAAAATTAAGACCAAAATGACAGGATCCTGTCACATATGGTCACATTGAACAGGAATCAACTTGTCGAATCGTTCAATACCGCGTAGTTGTAATTGAGCCGTGATTGTTTTAAGTGATTTAGTGCATAATTAATAGTAATTTTTATCCCACCAAAAACATTCTGTAAAAAACTAGCCAAGTCTCGATGGAGCTGCTTGTTTTTCTCTAAAAAGTATGGGCTATTATCTCGCTTAAAAAACATAGGTAGTTACAAATGTAAACAAAATTGACTTGTACCCACTAAAGTATAAAGAATGATCAACGGCCAAGTCACTCAACATTAACTATAATAATAAAGAAACCGCAGTAAGGAACCTAAGACTTGGCACGATTTTGTCTAGATCTAAAATCTAGACAAAATCGTGCCAAGTCTAAGGTTCCTTACTGCGGTTTCTTTATTATTATAGTTAATGTTGAGTGACTTGGCCGTTGAACATTCTTTATACTTTAGTGGGTACAAGTCAATTTTGTTTACATTTGTAACTACCTATGTTTTTTAAGCGAGATAATAGCCCATACTGGTATTGGTAATTGGACGCTAGTGTCTCATTTTAAGCTGTTGTTGATTGTACAACACACGTATTGGAGCAATGGTGTCATGGAGCCCCATTGTACCCTTGTGTGCCCTTCAACGGCCAAGTCACACAACATTAACTATAATAATAAAGAAACCGCAGTAAGGAACCTTAGACTTGGCACGATTTTGTCTAGATCTAAAATCTAGACAAAATCGTGCCAAGTCTAAGGTTCCTTACTGCGGTTTCTTTATTATTATAGTTAATGTTGAGTGACTTGGCCGTTGAACATTCTTTATACTTTAGTGGGTACAAGTCAATTTTGTTTACATTTGTAACTACCTATGTTTTTTAAGCGAGATAATAGCCCATACTGGTATTGGTAATTGGACGCTAGTGTCTCATTTTAGGCTGTTGTTGATTGTACAACACACGTATTGGAGCAATGGTGTCATGGAGCCCCATTGTACCCTTGTGTGCCCTTCAACGGCCAAGTCACACAACATTAACTATAATAATAAAGAAACCGCAGTAATGAAATCTAGACAAAATCGTGCCAAGTCTAAGGTTCCTTACTGCGGTTTCTTTATTATTATAGTTAATGTTGAGTGACTTGGCCGTTGAACATTCTTTATACTTTAGTGGGTACAAGTCAATTTTGTTTACATTTGTAACTACCTATGTTTTTTAAGCGAGATAATAGCCCATACTGGTATTGGTAATTGGACGCTAGTGTCTCATTTTAAGCTGTTGTTGATTGTACAACACACGTATTGGAGCAATGGTGTCATGGAGCCCCATTGTACCCTTGTGTGCCCTTCAACGGCCAAGTCACACAACATTAACTATAATAATAAAGAAACCGCAGTAAGGAACCTTAGACTTGGCACGATTTTGTCCTTTATTATTATAGTTAATGTTGAGTGACTTGGCCGTTGAACATTCTTTATACTTTAGTGGGTACAAGTCAATTTTGTTTACATTTGTAACTACCTATGTTTTTTAAGCGAGATAATAGCCCATACTGGTATTGGTAATTGGACGCTAGTGTCTCATTTTAAGCTGTTGTTGATTGTACAACACACGTATTGGAGCAATGGTGTCATGGAGCCCCATTGTACCCTTGTGTGCCCTTCAACGGCCAAGTCACACAACATTAACTATAATAATAAAGAAACCGCAGTAAGGAACCTTAGACAAAATCGTGCCAAGTCTAAGGTTCCTTACTGCGGTTTCTTTATTATTATAGTTAATGTTGAGTGACTTGGCCGTTGAACATTCTTTATACTTTAGTGGGTACAAGTCAATTTTGTTTACATTTGTAACTACCTATGTTTTTTAAGCGAGATAATAGCCCATACTGGTATTGGTAATTGGACGCTAGTGTCTCATTTTAAGCTGTTGTTGATTGTACAACACACGTATTGGAGCAATGGTGTCATGGAGCCCCATTGTACCCTTGTGTGCCCTTCAACGGCCAAGTCACACAACATTAACTATAATAATAAAGAAACCGCAGTAAGGAACCTTAGACTTGGCACGATTTTGTCTAGATTTCATTACTTTTTAGAGAAAAACAAGCAGCTCCATCGAGACTTGGCTAGTTTTTTACAGAATGTTTTTGGTGGGATTTCACTTCTTTTTGTAGAAACGTGGGCATATTGATTTATTTTCCTAGATTTTAGTGTAATTTGTGTAATGTTCGACTAGAATAAAGGTGTCTGAAAATGCGGCAAAATGGTTCTAGTAAAGAATGGTACGGCAGTGTTTGCTTCGCGCTCGACTTGGCGGGGGCACTGCCGTGCCCCCAGATCGACGTTCTGGTCTTATCTAGAGGTTCTCAAATAGGGGCCTGAAAATGCGGCGAAATGGTTCCAGTAAAGAATGGTACGGCAGTGTTTGCTTCGCGCTCGACTTGGCGGGGGCACTGCCGTGCTCCCAGATCGACGTACTGGTCTTATCTAGAGGTTCTCAAATAGGGGCCTGAAAATGCGGCGAAATGGTTCCAGTAAAGAATGGTACGGCAGTGTTTGCCTCGCGCTCGACTTGGCAGGGGCACTGCCGTGCCCCCAGATCGATTATCCTAGTTTTTATAGTTTTCCCTTTATGTGGCCATTAAACCCCAACTCTGTACCAAATTTCAGCTCTCTAAGTTTATGGGAAGTACTAGTTCTATTTTGATGATCATGAGTGAGTGAGTGAGTGTCGAAAATGCGAAACTTTGCTTTCGCTTAACTTCGGAACTAAATGACCTACAGACTTGAAATTTTGGATTTTAAGTACGTGATTATAGCTTATTGGATGACGAAAATTTCTGCGTTCTGGTCTTAT
The DNA here is from genome assembly GCA_905404095.1 of Glaucopsyche alexis. Lineage (NCBI taxonomy): Eukaryota > Metazoa > Arthropoda > Insecta > Lepidoptera > Lycaenidae > Glaucopsyche > Glaucopsyche alexis. The sequence goes on from FR990060.1 coordinate 5,195,016, forward strand.
CCAGAGGTTCTCAAATAGGGGCCTGAAAATGCGGCGAAATGGTTCCAGTAAAGGATGGTACGGCAGTGTTTGCTTCGCGCTCGACTTGGCGGGGGCACTGCCGTGCCCCCAGATTTAAATCGCGTGAAATATTTCTGAATTCATGAATTTATTTACATTGTTTCACTTCAAATTTCACCTCCGCCTCCGCTAACCTCCGCATCCGCGGAGGCGAACCTCTTCTCCTCCGCATCCGCCTCCGCCTCCGCTAAGAAGGCCTCCGTTACAACCCTACTTTAAATTAAAATATGGGAGCGTATTAAAAATACGTCTAAGTCTTTTCTATCAAGTTTTGGATCAAACTTTGGCTTGTAACGTGAAAACTTTGACGCTCACGCTATCTTCCATGAATTTATTACGGGAATACACTTTTAAAGTATTCCATAAGCATTTTTATTCACTTCTTCGTGGAGACGAATATAAGGAAAAATTGTCGAAATTTATTAAATTAACATTAAATTTGATATTGTAGGTACCTATGTCCTAATTCTTTAGTATGGTATCTTGCAAAAACATAAAAAAATTGTTATATTGTACTGAATTAAGAAATAAAACCTATTAAAATACGGTCTGAAAGATTCATAAAATATTTTCATCCTTTAAATATCCCAAAAAAATATTACGGCAAGAAATTTGAAATTCCACATGCGGAAGGCTACGGAAAACGGCAAAGTTAATACCAATAAATATCCCGTGGTGAGACATTTATGAGGTTCAAATAAATTTAGAACTGAATTGGTTTTTATCGATAAAACAGTGGTTTAAATATGTCTCTGCAACTTAATTACTCTGGATCTTTTAATTTTTTTATGGATTAGTGGGCAAACGGAACGCCTGATCAAAACCAGAGATATTGATCCCAATTGTCCGCATTCAATTAATAAAATATATGTCTCTCTGCAATATAATTACTCTGTGCGAAACTTGTAATTAACTCGAAGTTGTGCTGATATTCGAATACTATGAGGGGTGTGAAGACCCATGTAGATTGGGTTTCGATCTTCAGATCTGTTGTAATTTAATATTATGTGTTACGGAGTATTCAGGAGCTATATCTAAGTGTATAGTATTTTAGACCATACCTATGCGCTGTAAAAAATGTAAAGTACTATTTCCTCTCAAGTAGGTACCAACTTCGATTCTCTATAAAGTATTTTTATCTTTATAAAAATAAAGAATTCTAAATCTAAATTTTTTAAACCCGTAAATCTAGTCAGCTTATCACAGCTTAGCAGTTTGCAGCTTCGTGCATCTGCATCGTGCAAAACGGCTAACAATGACTATCCTCAATTTTGTGGAGAATAATAGAAACTATAGTTAAAACTATAAATTAAAAATTTCATAGCGTTCCTAATTTCGTCATATTTTAAAAATTAATTGTGAATAAAATAAAAATAAATTTAAATACACTGATAATTCCACTAAACACAACACATCACAAAACAATCCAAGCATTTATTTACGGTCTTTGCAATAATTTTATCTAAATTTTAAAAAGTGCAACTGTCACCAAATGCACATAAAGGCGCTTTCACTCCACGGCCGGGTTTAAATTTGGAACACGGAATGCGACGTGCGCGCTCCCCGCGGCGCGGAAGCGAACCAACTGAGCTGTCCTGTAGGAGTCAGGACGTGCCGCGCTCTATGGATCGATATTTACATAGTGCTTTTAATATTCCGGTGCTAACTTGTTTATTTTTATCTTTATGGCTATCGCTTCGAAGATACGACCTTCGTAATGGCTAACGAACCATGATTTAAGTAATTAAACAGATATCGAGATTCAGCTACGAGAGAAATATGTTTTCCTTGAAGATATACGTGCCTTATACGAGTAGGTAAAATCCCGGATATTTCTTTTATATTTTCAGTATAAAAACTATCATAAGCTTTTACAAGACTAGTCCGGAAGTTCGCAAAGCGACACACCCACGTATACACACATAGAGCAACGTGTCTCTACGTCGGACATCCTTGAACTTACAATGCTAAGCTGGCACCAAAAAGGAATACCAATTTCATCTTAGCGAGAGAAATTCAAACCAAAGACAAGTGTTATTAGAATCAATCTGGCTATGATTAAATAATTAATGGAATCAGGCGTTACTTTGCGGAAATCCATAGCATACAATTAATTAATATGGTTATTTTAAGCAGTTTTTCCGCCAAATATATTTGGCGGAAAAACTGCTTAAAATAACCATATTAATTAATCTGGCTATGATTGTTTAACGATCCGTTTCAATAACCTATATTGTTAAAAATATAGTTAACGATAACTATTTGTTAAAAACGTCAAATTTGTATCGCAAAAACCGGAAAATTATTGAATGACGACGTTTTTAACAAACGGTTATTGGTAGATAGGTTATTGAAACGGGCTGTTAGAGATGCGTGAAAACAACCTTGTACACTTTAATTAAATTATTCTAAATTGTAATTAATGTCAGTATTAATATAACACTTCATAAGACAATAATGCTCTATGATTTATTAATAGAGGGGCGAGGGCGTTAAATATGTAAATTATCCATGACCTACAAGTTACAAATGCAAAACTCCGTTCAATCTTGCCTGTAATTCTCGCTAGCAGGTATTCTGGTAAAATATTATCCGATTTTATCCGCGACAGTTATGTATTGGAATATTCTTGGCTTTAAAATGGAAGAACAGATTTTATATACCTTTTGCCATGTCTGGTTTATTTAAGGTTCTATTTCGAGTTATACATTCAAAAACAATAATTTTTGAGTTAAAAAGAACATTGACCTTTTCTCTCAAATTATTCTTTGCACAGGAAAATCATTCTTTGAATTAAGTTTTTCTCTTCTTCTACAACCTGTCTTTTAAAATTACGGTATTCCTGGTGAGGCCTCTTACGGCCCGTTTCAATAATCTATCTACCGATAACTATTTGTTAAAAACGTCACCATTGGTAGCGAATAGCGATGTCAGCGATCTCGCTGTCACAGACAAATAAAGAAAAGTTTTCTCTATCTAAGTTAGATTATTGAAACGCAAAAAACCGGCAAATGATACCAAAGATGACATTTTTAACAAATAGTTATCGGTAGATAGGTTATTGAAACCGGCCGATAGGAACAGCTCACACCAAGACGCGGCGCGGCATTTTTAAGATAGCTTATCAAAATTGAATTTTATTCCCTGCAAAAAAGATACACGTTTCATTGCAAGAGCGGCATGGCCCGGCGGGATTATTATGTATCTTGCAAAACCCAAGCAATAGCAAAAATTGCACAATTTTTGCGCAAAAATCGCAAATTCGTATTACGTATCTGCAAAAACCTAGCAGAAGCAACCTAGCGACAGTACTGCCTCTACCGAATAATCGAGGAACTATAAATTGCAATCAATCGTTCGATTTCTTCACTGCTGTCTAATTTTTCGTATTGCGTAAGACTTTTACAGCAAAGCGAAAGCAATCAGCGAGCGATTTGAACTGTCAGTTAGCAATAATAAGCGAAAATGAAGCAAATTGCATTCAAACACAACAGCGAGCGATTAGCAATCGATCGCATAGGTAATACGATTTTATTTGACGTTCAGCAATCGACTGCGCGTCTATTGCGCGATGACTGCAAGATTATTGCTAATCGCTATTTTTATGTAATACGGCGGCCGGGCAACTTGAAATTCGAACTCTTGCAATGAAACGTGTATCTTCTTGTATAGTGAATAAAGTTCGATTTTGAATAGCTATCTTCAAAATACTAATCGCGTATCGGTGTGAAGTGACTTTAACATTTATCCAGAAAGGTACAAATTCAACTCTGATTAGAATTTCACCAGCCGCATTTGTAAATCTACAGATCTTAATGGGTTCGAAAAGTTTGTAGGAGAGAATACCGGCCGGAATATTTTCTCCGGATGTTTTTCAAGCAGGTATGCCTATTAATGGAGTCCCGATGGAAAACTGACGACAATACTGTCCCCGGGGAATGGTATTGGTATTCCGGGTCCAGGTGTGTCTTTGGAATTGAACGATCCTATAAATTTCACTGAATTCATCATCATTAGCAGCTTATGTAAACTTTGATATATTTTTTGTTTAAGCTACAATAGTGTTACGAACAACACAAAGAGACAGCGCCATCTAGCGTCAACTAATGAAACCACTTGGTGTGAACAGGGACAACGTGAAACCGTCTACTCAGTACTAGATGGCGCTACTGTGCGAATCTTCCGGAATAAATCCAACTCGGTCAAGCGACTCGGGAACCTTCTGGAGACGTCTGGGACTCGTATCGACCGGTATAAATACGTCGGAAGAATGCGAGCGAGTCGAGTTCTTTTTGAGCTTCCGTCGAAGCGATACGGGCGATACAAGCGAAAATTAGTGATCGGGAGTTCAGTTGGAGCTTCATCCGAAGCGATACGGGCGATACAAGCGAAAACTAGCGATCGGGAGTTCGATTTGAACAGTGATGTGGCGATATCGATGTGAACACTAGTGATGTAATGATACCATAGTGAAACTCGCGACTTGGCTACGATTAAGGGACACCGTTAATGCTTAGTGATTGGACTTAGTGTTTGGACCTAGTGCTTAATGTTGGACTAAGTGCTAGGGAATAAAGTCTTCAAAGGAGTCAGCAGGCTTTATCTCCAAATCCTCCGATATGGCCCAACACGTAACAACTGGTGTCAGAAGTGGGATTTGGAGATGCCATTGACTCCGAGAGAAGATTTCAAGAAGTGCGACGGGAGGAGCAGCCCTGGTGGAGGAGCGACCCTGGTGGAGGAGCGACCCCTGGCGGAGCGGTGCGACCACTGGTAAAGGAGCGACCCCTGGTGGAGGAGCGACCCCTGGTGGAGGAGCGACCACTGGTGGAGGAGCGACCACTGGCCGAGACGTGCGACCCCTGGCGGAGTGGTGCGACCCCTGGCGGAGCGGTGCGACCCCTGGTGGAGAGCGACCCCTGGCGGAGCGGTGCGACCCCTGGTGGAGAGCGACCCCTGGCGGAGTGGTGCGACCCCTGGCGGTGGAGTGCGACCCCTGGCGGAGCGGTGCGACCCCTGGCGGAGAGGAGCGACCCCTGGCGGAGAGGTGCGACCCCTGGCGGAGCGGTGCGACCCCTGGCGGAGCGGTGCGACCCCTGGCGGAGAGGAGCGACCCCTGGCGGAGAGGTGCGACCCCTGGCGGAGCGGTGCGACCCCTGGCGGAGCGGTGCGACCCCTGGCGGAGCGGTGCGACCCCTGGCGGAGCGGTGCGACCCCTCGCGGAGCGGTGCGACCCCTGGCGGAGCGGTGCGACCCCTGGCGGAGCGGTGCGACCCCTGGCGGAGCGGTGCGACCCCTGGCGGAGAGGAGCGACCCCTGGCGGAGCGGTGCGACCCCTGGCGGAGCGGTGCGACCCCTGGCGGAGCGGTGCGACCCCTGGCGGAGCGGTGCGACCCCTGGCGGAGCGGTGCGACCCCTGGCGGAGCGGTGCGACCCCTGGTGGTGGAGAGCGACCCCTGGTGGAAGACTGCGACCCCTGGTGGTGGAGAGCGACCCCTGGCGGAGTGGTGCGACCCCTGGCGGAGTGATGCGACCCCTGGCGGAGTGGTGCGACCCCTGGCGGAGTGGTGCGACCCCTGGCGGAGCGGTGCGACCCCTGGCGGAGCGGTGCGACCCCTGGCGGAGCGGTGCGACCCCTGGCGGAGCGGTGCGACCCCTGGCGGAGCGGTGCGACCCCTGGCGGAGCGGTGCGACCCCTGGCGGAGCGGTGCGCCCCCTGGCGGAGCGGGGCGACCCCTGGCGGAGCGGTGCGACCCCTGGCGGAGCGGTGCGACCCCTGGCGGAGCGGTGCGACCCCTGGCGGAGCGGTGCGACCCCTGGCGGAGCGGTGCGACCCCTGGCGGAGCGGTGCGACCCCTGGCATAGAGGTGCGACCCCTGGGGACCAAGCTCCCCGCCTACTATGCCCCGCCCACTGTGGGCCAAGCCCCGCCCACTGGCCCCGCCCACCGGGCCCCGCCTGCTCAACTCCTTTGGGTCTCTGGGAGGAATGATGCTATGAGGCAGACTCAAGACAGAGATGACGACCTTCAACACATCGTCACGTGCAAGAAACGGGGTGACGTAAAACTAATCTGGAGTGAGGTTGCACCCACTGGCGCTATCACTAAGGCGTACTGGGCGCAATGGGACAGTCTGATAAACGGAATACCCTACCAGAAATAACGGCAGAGAGTTCCATCTTCAGATAATCGTCCCAAGAACAAGAGTGCCAGATGTTCTCCGTGAAATGCATGATGGCGTATCAGAAGGTCATCTGGGTGTCAAGAGGGTCATTCAAAGTGGTACCATGGCAGTGGCAGCGATGCTCGGGACGAGCATACTCTAAGAGGGGAGTAGTGTTACGAACAACACAAAGAGACAGCGCCATCTAGCGTCAACTAATGAAACCACTTGGTGTGAACAGGGACAACGTGAAACCGTCTACTCAGTACTAGATGGCGCTACTGTGCGAATCTTCCGGAATAAATCCAACTCGGTCAAGCGACTCGGGAACCTTCTGGAGACGTCTGGGACTCGTATCGACCGGTATAAATACGTCGGAAGAATGCGAGCGAGTCGAGTTCTTTTTGAGCTTCCGTCGAAGCGATACGGGCGATACAAGCGAAAATTAGTGATCGGGAGTTCAGTTGGAGCTTCATCCGAAGCGATACGGGCGATACAAGCGAAAACTAGCGATCGGGAGTTCGATTTGAACAGTGATGTGGCGATATCGATGTGAACACTAGTGATGTAATGATACCATAGTGAAACTCGCGACTTGGCTACGATTAAGGGACACCGTTAATGCTTAGTGATTGGACTTAGTGTTTAGTGTTTGGACCTAGTGCTTAATGTTGGACTAAGTGCTAGGGAATAAAGTCTTCAAAGGAGTCAGCAGGCTTTATCTCCAAATCCTCCGATATGGCCCAACACGTAACAATATGAAATAATAGATGTTGCCCACGACTTGGGGCGTGCAAATGGAAATCCCGCGGGAAGCGTTCATTTTGTCGCGATAAAAAGTAGCCTAATTAATTTCCCGTGGTGTAGGTACTCTGTAAGTCAAATTTCATCAAAATCGGTCCATGACTTTCAAAGCCGGTTCAATACAAAACAAACATACAAAGAAACAAACAAAATATCTTTCCTCTTTATAATATTAGTACATATATAGATAATAAAAATAAAGTGAGTTAGCACTATCAGAATAAGAATATCCTTTTTCTGTTAAAATATTATAATATTGTTAAGTTGGTGCGCAACTAAAATTGTGTAATTCATTCAAATTTTGAGAAATATGCAGCTAGAAAATAATCCGAAATTTGCAATAGTTCATTATTTTATTAATTTATAAACATACTTTAATTGATTTAAGTCACTAATTTAATATTGTAATATAGAGCAATGACTCTACCTCACTTCAAGTTTATAACAAGTATGTATATTTTATAAAAACTATTATATAACTATACGTCAATTATTTAACCCGGGTTATTATTACAAATCTACTGACACAAATCGGATTAGCTGGTTTCTGTATCGTTACTATCCTCCGTTTCGTTACTAACTCAGTGATTAACTTACAAAATGTACGATACAGAATAGGCCAGCAGTAGCTCAGGCGCTACGGTAGAACAAACATACATACATACATACATATACTGCCAAAATCTATATACCTGACAGGTAAACCTGAGCGTGTGTGTTGGGCAACTGTGCAGGTTTCCACACACTATCTGGGGGTTTAAAGGCCACTTTAGGTGAACATTAGATGAATCATATGTCATTCATATTATGTGTGGCATTTTACGCATTTCTTTTAAAAACTGCAAAACTGATGTTTTAACTGTCAAAATATGTGAAACTTAGGGCGGTATTCTTGGTCAATTCTTATTTCTAAGTTCACCTTAAAGACATGCTTAAGGTGACATTTCGATTCACAGTTGTAACTTAAGCATTGTCTTAAGTATTATTTCATACAAATAAGGCGGACTTATTCGAAAATTCTTAAGTCTTTTCTCAAGCAACGACCAAGAATACCGCCCTTAATATGAAACACCTAAAGTTGTCTTTGTAGACCCCCACCTCAAGCTTACCAGACATAACTGTGCTAGCAAACCAGTCAGGTACATCCTTACGTGTATGGCTAGCATTAAGGTTCCTTGTTGTTACTACGGAATACTAAAACCGGGAAAATCATTCGTTAATTGTACCGTAACAAACAGAAAAAGTGCAACTAGATTATATGTTAAGAAAACAAAAGAAGCAAGAACTGACTGTGTGCTTATTTCGCTGTAAGAAAAACTAAACCTTTTTCTCTTTACCCTGCAACTGAAAGCTAAAATCCGTATCTCCTAATCTACGCAGGACATTACGAAGTTAGTGCAACGTGTTTAGTTCAGACGCCGAGCAATAAAAGTTGTTTGTTTTATCTCTTATTTTGTGATTTGTGCGTCTACTGTTGTCGCTTTTCATATGCAATGCGGCTTTTTGGTCTATGTTTTTTAATATTCTCTTTTATTCTAGTCTATTGTCATTTTAGATATTACCTTTTAACAGCTTGAAAGGGTTACTATTTGTCTTAATGTTGTTAACATTATGGCGTTTCGCCATTTTTTAAAGATTAAAACACACATTAAGTATACACTTAATACACCTACCGCGTCCAGTTTTATTTGGATTTTATTTTCTAATACCTATTAGAAAAGCTGTTAGTTGTTGCTTGTTTACAGCTATTAGTTGTTGTAATGATAATTATTGTAATGTCGCAAGTTAATTTAGGGCCAATTTCATGTAATTTATTGTTCAACGGTGATATTATAGTTTTGATGGTTAATGAGAATTAAAGTCTATATTTTTTTCTGTCGCTAGGATTCACACCCATCTTTTTTTTACGACAGTTTTCGAAATCACATCCGGCACTAGATGGAATTTTGTATCCTAGCGTCAGAAAAAAATATCGAAAATTCCAAACTAAATATATCACCGTTAAATTATAAATTACATGAAATTGGCCCTAAATTAACTATAAATAAATTAATGCCTACAGCATACACCCATCATTTGCGACATTACAATTATCATTACAACGACTAATAGCTGTAAACAGCTATAGAAATTGTAATAACATTTAATTATGCATGAGATGACGATGAATATTCATATTAAGTACACCGCTTTCTCAAGGGGATGCTGTATGAATTGCAACATTACAATGTCTGCAGATCTGAAATGGTTAAAGTAAGTGAATCGTACTAGGAACTATTAATTTTTGAAGAAGTTAGAAGGTTAGCGTAAGAACACTAACCTTCTATCAATAGGCAATCGGACTAATTTTTTTTATTGCATAAATTAATAGTACTCTTAAATATGAGTAACTTCTCAGAAGAAACTGTATATCAAAAGTCAATATTTTCAAAGGTACAGCGATTTGTATTAAAAATTTCGCGAGCCTCCTAAAAACGCTCCATACTAAAGTCGACCTACAAATGACGTCACTTGTAGGTTATAGTATATGAAGTATATGGCCGCAGGAATATATTTGTAAATATCTCCGATATTTGTGCGTTTAAGTTCATACTTACCATAATGAATGTTTTTGTATATGATGTGAGTAAACTAATGATGTAGGTTTTGTTTACCAATTTAGCAAAAAAAAAATATTTTTTTGGTATAAAGACTCGCGAAATTTTGTATACAAATCACTGTACCTTTGAAAATATTTGATATACGGTTTCTTCTGAGAAGTTACTCATATTTAAGAGTACTATTCATTTATGCAATAAAAAAAAATCAGTCCGCTTGCCTATTCTATTTTTAACAGTTTTCAACAAAATGTTTAAAATGGTACATACAATTAGAATCACTTAAGGCTGTCTTTGGTGGAAAAAAGCGCTCGTAAGTAAAATAGCGACCACAAGCAAAATGGCGGATTTTGTTAGCGCTATTGAAATTAGTAAAAACCTGTCCTGGCCGACTAATGGCAATTTTTTTTTCTCAGCGCTAGCAATTTCTGTCAAGCTCGAATAATTTATCGGCCGAATACTGAAACGATAGTTAAAATAAGTAACGCTCAAGTCATATGCTGTCCTTGTTATTTCGGCTAGCAGAGACAGTGACAACATGTGAATAGGAGGGCTCCTAATTTTGATTAGCGAGAATGATCAGAAGTAGTTCTTGTGTTACACACTTGCGTTCCTGGTCTTTAATAAATTCCCAAATAACCTTGGGCCATCCTTACTCGCTCAGCGTTTTTCACGCTGGTTTTTCAGTGAGATTGTTGTATTTATCCGGTCTAGTCGACACATTCCTACCGAAACATGGCTTTTATCTCCCACGTTTAAAGTGTTGTTTAATACCTATTATAAAAAGGAAAGATTTGTTTGTTTTTTTTGTTTGCATTGAAAAGGCTCCGAATTGAAATGAAATTTGGTATAGATATAGAGTAGATCACGGGGAAGGACTTAGGCTGCTTTTTATTGCGGAAAAATGTACGATTCCTACGGTATTTTCTTTTGCGCATACAAAGTCGCAGGAAACATCTAGTATTGAATTAAAAGTTCTTAGTTCTTACCATGCATTAATATTAACCTTTTATGAATTTAGACAGTATTAAAAACGCTGTTAACAATGTGACCCAGTTAAAAGGTTTCGTACATTAATATTTGGGGTAAATTATCGATTTTGTTTTGACCAAGGGTAAGGGACCCTTGCCCATGGCTCACTGACTTATATAGGGACAACGAATATCCGTATGTGATTATGTATTTTATTATTCGAAGCATAGAGCTCATAATAATTTGTCTCCATATGGTGACACGCCAAAGGGAAGGTTATACGCAAATATTTGACCATTTACGTGATGAAACTTCTTACTAAACTTGGTGTTTTAGGAGCTTTTGGAGAACAAACATGTGTTTAGTAAAGAGTTTGATATCCCTGATATTTTTACTTTAGGTATAATTTCGTACCCGACTGCGCCAGAAGGACGGTTATGTTTTTCGAAAGTATGTATGTATTATTTCTTTGGCACGCTCTAGAGCCTAAACTGCTTGTCGCATTTGAGGTTGAGAGGTATCATTAGATTGGTCTTACATCCAGTTTCCATAACCTATCTACCAATAACTATTTGTTAATAACGCCACATTTGGTATCGCTGTCAGCGATCTCGCTGTCACAGACAAAGATTCCTCAAAGTTAGATTATTGAAACGCAAAAAACCGGCAAATGATACCAAAGGTGACCTTTTTTAACAAATACTTATTGGTAGATATGTTATTGAAACGGGCCGTTAGTCGTTAGACCTTAGCTTACAGATTAGTGTCTACTGCCAAAGTGCTAACAATAAAAAAATAATTTAAAACTTTTGCGCTTTATAATAGTATCACTATAGAGCAGTGTATTTCAACCTGTGGGTCGCGACCCCCTGGGTGTCGCGAAGCTTCTGTAGGGGGGGTCGCTGGAGGTCGAGAGAACTTTAGTAAAAAACAATAAAGATTAAAAATATTGATTTATTAAGTAAGAGAATTTTAACAAAAGGATATACTCATAAATCGATCATCGATATCATCGATAATGTGTTATATCCGAATCCTAATTATGGAGACGCATCAAAACGTCGTATGGAATGAATATTTGTAACACTGTAACATACACATACATACATGATAAAAAAGCGAAAGGTCGGGGGGGTCGCGAAATATTTTTTCATACAATCAGGTCGCATCATGAAAAAGGTTGAAAAACATTGCTATAGAGTATAGACTTAAAAAAAAACTAAAACGAAACGATACGCAACGCGGCGCGGGCCCTGCAGTTTGATAATAGTTGTAACTAATATCTATTCTGTGATAATAGTTAGATAGTTCAGATGCCAAGTTGTACCGCGCTGCATGCGCATGTAATAATATGAAACGTGTATCTTATTGTGTTGTAAATAAAGCTCAATTTTCAATAGCTTTCTTGAAAATTCAGCGCCGAGTCACGTCGATTATCGTCGCGGTGTAAACGCTTAATGTTCATCTCTAGTGGAATGTACCGTTTTGAGACGCGTCCCGTCCAATTTTAGACATTCCGGAGACATTGTAATAAAACAACTTTTACGGTTTTATCGCGGTTTATTGTACTTTTACATTCCCGAGTCCCGACGGATATATACTTTAGTGGGAGCGGAAACATTAAGATATTTAAATCTTGGAGTAAACGATAACTTTTTTACAGACGTGGTAAGGGGGCGTCCATTAATTGCGTGAAGGATTATTTTGAAACATTTATAATTTATTCAGTTCAAGGAGACTCGTGCACGGAGAAATAGCACAGGGTAGAAAATATACTCGTATATACTAGCTGTTTCCCGCTGCCCCGCCCGCGTAAATATACCATCGGGTATCCCGCGGGAACATTATGCTTTTCCGAGATAAAAAGTAGCCAATGTTTTAATCCAGAGCTTAAACTACTACCATTCAAAATTTCATCGAAATGCATTAAGTGGTTTTTGCGTAAAGGAGTGAGAGAACATCCATCCAATTTTAAACGGGTGTCAAGCCAGGACTAACCATTCACAAGCTCGTTTCGTGCTTTGACATATTTGTTAATTTTCATAATATTTATGATAGACTAGGTGTTTCCCGCGGCTCCACCCGCGTAAATAGACCATCGGGTATCCCGCGGGAACATTGTGCTTTTCCGGGATAAAAATCCTATGTCCTTTCTCGGGACTCAAAGTATAACTATACCAAATTTCATAAAAATCCGTTCAGCTGTTACAGCGTGAAGAGGTAACAGACAGACAGATATACACACTTTCGCATTTATAATATTAAGTATAGATATAGATTTGTCTGGCGCGTCGTTTGTAATTATTTCGGTGTCAACCTTAGGCTCACGTCAACATGGCTAATGGTGTCTGCAGACACACGAATTTGGTACGGAGCGTACAGTGGATCTGGTACGCTCCGTACCAGATCCGTGCGTGTGTAGGGCAGTCAGGCGAACATAAGAAGAAGGCGAAGAGTTCGCCGTTGTCCGCATCGGATCTGGTCCGCTCCGTACCATATCCGTGCGTGTGTAGAGCAGTCCGGCGGTTAGGCCGTACAACGGTATCAGTGTTGCCAAATTAGGGATGTACCCCCCAAAATTAGGGAAAATATCTACGGGGGATTACTAGGGGACAGGATGTTTAGAGTTTACTCCTTATGAATCATTTTGTATGTAATAATAAAAAATATTTTAATGTGTGTATATAGCCAGGGATATGAAAATGTATTGGGAGTGAAATCAGTTTTATGTTATTCACGTGTAAGTCTTTATGTTAAACACATAACCTTTCTTTCTAGCTTATTATCTCTTAGACCTGTCAATGGTATAAGTAATCAGGGGTAAAATTTGGGGAGAAATATATTTTAAAGTGTTGGTATCACTACCCGTTATCAATGAATTGCGGGAATCATCGTCGTCGTTTAAAAACAGCACAGTAAATAGAACTCTATGCTTATGTAATAGAGCATAAAATCGAACACACGAGTGTCGAGCTTTACGGTCCACTGCACCGTACCAAATTCGTGCGTGTGTAGCGACACCGAATTTGGTCTCCGGATATGGTTCGCTGTACGCTCCGTACCAAATTCGTGTGTCTGTAGATAGCATAACATTCGACGGTGAGCTGTCATCTGTAGAGAGTGTCGCCCCTGCTAATTCAAGTTATCCTTGCATTGTATAGAGAGTGTATAACTGTAAAGTCTATTTATAAATACCAATGACATCATGTACATAACACAGTAGATATGTTACCTCCGCGGTCCGCCCACACGGCGCCGACTAGGCGACATCTTCCACAACATTAACTTATGCTATACTAGCTTTTGCCTGCTGCTTTAGCAAATTTACCTACTGCTATAAAGTATTAGTCTCATACAAAGAAAGAGTGACGCAATCTGTTGAGCCAATCTATTGAACTACGATGTAAGCGATCGAACTTAGGCTTGTAATGGCTTCCTTAACCTGTGATAGCAGGCTTTAATTTTGAAATTATTATTTAATACTTTATCTACACTAATATTATAAAGAGGAAAACTTTGTTTGTATGTTTGTTTGTTTGTTTGTTTGTTTGTTTGTTTGTAATGAATAGGCTCAAAAAGTACTGGACCGATTTCAAAAATTCTTTCACCATTCGAAAGCTACATTATCCACGAGTAACATAGGCTAAATTTTATTTTGAAAAAAAATAGGGTTCCGTAAGATATTTGGGTTTTTCGGACACAAGGTGTAAAAAATCAACCAGAAAAGTTACTTATTTTGCGTACGCTGCCTAAACTATAAAAGATAGAACTATAAAATGTTCTAATTAATTGTAGATCTTATAAATATCTACAAAAACGTCCGCGACACACTATACCCATCTATGTCGAGTGAGGCACAACAACCATTTTTTTATTTAGAAATCTTGAATTTTTTTTGGACTACATTTAAACGCGTTTATTTTACTCATGTTATTAATCCTTATCAAAATAAATTATTTCTTCACTAAGTACAGTTTATGTAGATAATATTTGGTCTTTGAATGATTAAAATTGGACGTTTGGTTTTGAAGTTGTGACGAAATTAAAATATTACGATTTCTGCTGCACGGCCCGTTGCGAAGTGGGCGTCACCAAGGCGCGTGCGGGTTATTGTTTAGTTTAGTTTAGTTAAATAGTTTAGTTATTTTATAAACATCAAATTGATAATATCTTAAAATATAATACATTATAATATATATACATCTATACAGTAAAATACAATTTAAGTGCCTGTTTGTAACTTCAAATTAACAACTTTTTACATAATGAAAGTATATTCGGTACCTACTTACAATAAAATATATATATTTTTTAATTTTTGTCTGTCCGTCTGTCTTTCCGTCTGTCTGTCTGTTTGTTCCGACTAATGTCTGAAACGGCTGGACCGATTTTCACGGGACTTTCACTAGCAGATAGCTGATGTTATAAGGTCTAACATAGGCTACTTCTATTTTAGGGTTCCGTTTAAAAAAACAGGATTCCCCTTTCGTTAGTTCTGCGCAAACGAAGTTGCGGGCATCAGCTATGTGCTTATATAACAACGTCACTAATCCTACTACTATTATAAATGCAAAAGTTCCCGTGGGGTACTGTATTTACGCGGCCGCAAACAAAAGCTAAGGTGTATAAGTCTATGTATATTCTGTAAAATTGTGATATTTAACTTTAAACAAAATTTTACTTAGATATGGAAAAATAAAGAAGTAAATGTTTTTCAAATTGATGAGACCCAGCAGTTTGTACGTTAGTGATCGGTCATAATGATAAAGAAGTGCTGTAGTGTGCTATGTGACGTAAGCGTCCGTTGTTTGAGTTTGTTACTCATATACGAATATCTCAATAACGAAAAATTATAATAATATTATAACTCCACCCCACACCAATTTCGGTGACGGTGGCCGGTTTCATTGAAACCAGGTTAAGCAGGAGTAATTTTATAGTGCCCAAGTGTGTGCGCAGTACACGTACAAGAGCACTCCCTCTTCCTTTACTCTCATAACCCACTGGGACGGATAACAGACACGACTGACGAGAGATCAGGCGCAGGTTCGACTTTTTACATGCCCATCCGACGCATGGATTATCTTTTTTGTCAGACAATCAGGTGATCAGCCTGTATTGTCCTGACCAAACTTGGAAAAAACATTTTTTTGTTGTTCCAATGCGGGAATCAAACCCACGACCTCGAGATCGAGAGCCAATGCCCTACCACTAGACCACGGAGGCTGTTATATAGTACTTTATTCGTTATAATAATATTGTACTTTATTCGTCCAAGAAAGCACTTTTTCGATTTATGTCTTAAAAGTTTTGCCTTGGTTCTTGGTATCTTGTGTGAAATTGAAAAAAAAAATGAAATTCAAACTAGAACATGTATTTAGGCCTCAACGTGGCAAGAAAATCGAAATTTTTACGTAATTGTTTAGGGAAAATGTCATGACAGCTTCCGAGAAATTTTGTTTGTAAAACGTTGAAAATATTCGTTGTCAGTTGCCAGCCTAAAAAAAGAGCGCGGTATTTTCGTGTCCAATTGAATTATAAAAAATGTTATGGAATTTTTACGAAATGATTTAAATAAAGTTCCGAATACAGATTTAAAAATATGTAACCAGAAGTACGTTAGTAATATATATTCTTTGTCAGAAGGAAGATTGAAAAATAATCTATTAAGATAGCCCGCCAATCTTTCAACTTCCAGATGCTTTGGCCATTAAGGGTTAGCATAATATAAGATCTAGATAGGCTATCAAAAATCGCAAAGTGTCTGCCAAGTAGAGTACTTGCGCCTATTATGGACTGGTTCTGTAATCCATACTATAATATTATAAATGCGAAAGTGTGTCTGTCTGTCTGTCTGTTACCTCTTCACGCCCAAACCGCTGAACCGATTTTGATGAAATTTGGTATAGGGATACTTTGAGACCCAAGAAAGGACATAGGATACTTTTTATCCCGGAAAAATGTACGTTCCGCCGCGATAAACGAATTTTGGCGCAACGGAGTTGCGGGCGTCATCTAGCATGGAATATACGTAATATCGAAAATCGGTGTTAATCAATATTATTTGTATATTGATAGACGATTCATGGGCCTTATACATTTACCAGCAATCGGTGCATCTCGATATCTCAATACATAATAGGCTGGGACTATATGGACTGGATCCGGCAGGCCCGGAAAAATTCAGAGCACTGAAATACAATATAGTTGAAAATAATAAAGTTATAAAAATACAATAAAGTTAAGCGTCAAGTGTCGAGCTGGAGTTTCGCCGGGAATGTCAACCAGCAATGTTGTGTTTTGTGTTTTTTTCGTGTTATTTCGGTTTTTATAGTGTAATATTGGTGGAATATTAACAATTAGTTATTCGTTGACGTGCACTAGTGTGGACTTAGTTGGACTTGACGATTTAGAATGTCGAATGAAAACGAATGAAATAGTTATAAGCCGACGCCATATATTAAAAAAAAAGTGTCGAGCTGTCACGTTATATGACATTGACATTTGACTCGACACTTCTGTGTTCGATTGTCAGCTCTATTAAATTAGTCCAGAGTTCTATTTTCAGTGGTCTGAATTTTCTACGGTTTCCGGATTCCGGATCATATAGTCCAAACTCCCTCCCGCCTCACTCGTATTTGTCCGGTGTCCACCATTTGCATCTCGAGATCTCGGCGTCTCACCGGAGAACAATCGAGAATGTCATTAGCGCGGTGACAATCAGAGCGCGACGGGTGACCGGCAGACGTCACCATTGTCTCGCAGATCCAATTACGATATACACGATAACTATAGGGTTAATTGTGATTCCATCTTATACTCCTGTGTACCATTTGAGCCGTAAAGAATAAACTCTGAAACTTAAGAGTGCGCTAGTCAACGGCTTGAACTCAGTACGGCGTGCGGGGAAAATGGTTGTCTAATTATTTCACCTAACATCGGGGTAACAAGAATATACCCATATAAAAATAATCTATACTTATAAGAGAAGCACACACGTTTAAGGCGTCCACAAATTACGCAAATCGATACTCAGTGATATTACGATAAAATATTTGACTTTAGAGTAAATCACCAAGTGTTTGTATAGACGTGTAAAAAACAACAAATTCAGCCTTAACTGAATACGCTAGATATAAAGAAAATATTTTTTTATCAATGTACACATATTTTTTACAACGCAATGTAACGAGAAGAATTTATATAGTACGGTTATTATTTATTTATATTGAACTTAATAATGATATTCATTGAAAAGTTTTAACCTACCAACCGACGTCGCACTATGTTCAGCTAACTAAATAGCACTAAACTAAATTGGTCTTATACTAGGTACTTACATAGAAAGAAATCCAAAATAGCAACAAAATAAACACCATCTACATGTTTTGACAGTCGACAAATCTACACTTTTATCTAGGAACACAAGATCTATTGTTTGGCTGGATTCCATTTTTCTATCAAATCTATCTTGGCTCTATTTAGTAACAAATTTCATCTGTACAGCTTTACTTATGTTTTTATGTGAGATCCAAACGAATTATAATCTATAATTATAAATGTAAAAGTTTGTGAGGATGGATGTTCGTTACTCTTTCACGCAAAAACTACTGAATGGATTTCGATGAAATTTGGTATCGTAGTTTATGCTCTGGATTAAAACATTTACATTTTATCCCGAAAAGGTACAGTTAAATTAAATTAAATAACCTTTATTTCAGGCTGCATAGGCCCATACTATAAATACCTTACATACTAACATACATATTAATTATATACTTAAAAACTACACTTTGTCACGTATAGACAGCGACGTGATGCGCGCTTCGTTCCGGAGCCTCCCCCGGAACCTTCGGTAAACCACACCCGTACATATTCCCGTCGGATACCCAATATTATATTATATTATATACGCGGACGGACTCGCGGAAAAAAGCTAGTAATCTATTATTATTATTATTATTATTAGCCTTTATGCTACATACAACAATTAATTGTATTTAGCTTATCTTTCGACATAGGCCTCCTCGAGCGATTTCCATTCTTCCCTATCCCTTGCCCTCCTTTTCCACATTGGTCCTGCTACTTCCCTTATATCGTCCTCCCATCTTTTATATTGTCTGCCCTTCTTTCTATGTCCATTTCTTGGGTACCAATTTGTTATTTTGTTTGTCCACTTTTCAATTTTTTCTCTCATTAAATGTCCGGCCCATTTCCATTTTAATCTTCGAGTTACCAGACTTACATTTTTAAACTTTGCTTTTTCCTTTATACTATCTAGTCGTACTTTATCTTTTCTCCTTATTCCCAATACACTCCTTTCTATGCTGTTTTGACATACTTTCAGCTTCTCTGCTTGTTTTTTTGTTAGGTTCCAAGTCTGACAACCATATGTTAGACATGGTAGTATACATACATTAAATACTTTCCTTTTCAAGTTTATTGTCAAGTCCTTATTTCTCATTACTTCACTCAATGACCAATACCTTTTCCATGTGTTCACTACTCTCCTATCTATTTCTTTTTCCATGATATCTTTAGTAGATATTAGGTGTCCGAGGTAAACATATTCCTCTACATATTCGATTTCCTGGTTTTCTATCTGAATTGGTATTTTAATGCTATTTGTCATTAGTTTCGTCTTCCCTGTGTTCATTGTTAAGCCCACTGTAGCACTCTTTTCTGTCAGTTCTTGAAGCATAGTTTCTAAGTCCTTTGCATTTTCAGCAAATAAAACCAAGTCATCAGCAAATCGTAAATTGGTTAATCTTTCGCCATCAATATTTATTCCTCTCTCTTCCCAATCCATTTCTCTAAATATCATTTCTAAAACTGCGGAAAACAGTTTGGGCGAAATTGGGTCTCCTTGCCTGACTCCTCTTTCTATAGCAAATTCCGGACCTTTTTTCTCTGTTCTTATTTCTGCTTTGCAATTTGAATATATATTCTGTAGTATTCTGACGTATTTTCCTTCCACTCCCTGCATTTCTAGTGCTGACCAAATTGCTTCATGCTCTAATGAATCAAAAGCCTTGTTAAAGTCTATAAAGCTGATGTAATAAGTTCTTTGGTATTCCTGATATTTTTCCATGGTTTGTTTTAAAGTATGTATGTGGTCTACAGTTGAAAATTTAGCTCGGAACCCTGCTTGTTCTTTTGGCTGGTTTCTGTCAAGAGTTTCAGTAATTCTGAATAATATTATTTTGGAAAAGATTTTGTAAATATTAGACATGATGCTTATGGGTCTATAGTTGCCGATGTTGTTTTTATCTCCTTTTTTATGTAAAAGAATTATACTTGATTTGGTCCAGTCTTTTGGCACTACCTCTTCTTCCAGTATTTTATTAAAAATTTGTGTTAGCCTCTGTGATATTTCGCTGCAATTAGCCTTTAGAAATTCATTGGTTATGAAGTCTACACCCGGTGTTTTACAATTCTTTTGTGTTCTGATGGCCCTTTCCGTTTCCGCTGTTATTATTTGTGGTACTTTGTCCTCTTGTATTGTAGATGCTACGTTTATTACTAGTCCGTTCTGTTTATTCCTAGTACTTTTATATAACTGTTTGTAGTAATCTGTAGCAGTTTCTATGATACTCTTTCTATTTGTTGTCTTTATGCCATTTTTGTTTTCCAGACTTGGCATCCATTCTCTCGTATTTGTTAATTTCTTGTAGGCTTTTCCAATTCCCCCTGTTTTTTCGATATGTGTTTCGAGTATTAAATTCCTGTATTTTCTTTTATCTCTTCTTATAAGGTTGTTTATTTCTTTGCTTATGTTAGAAATTTCTTTCCTATTCTTTACCTCCATCTGTAACATCTCTTTCCTTCTTTGTATTTTATCTAGGGTTTCTTTGGATAGTTCCTTCTTCGGTTTAATCTGTACTTTATGGTTAATATTTTTCAGTGCTTGTATGAAGGAAATATATTCCTTTTCCACGGGGTTATTTGGGTACTGGTTTGTGTTTGTAATAGCTGTGCTAGGTATAATGTTGGTATTATAGATTTTTCGTCTCGTCCTGGTGTAACTATTACTTTTCAGTGTTGCTCGTACCAGTCTGTGATCGGTGTTGAAGTTTATGGTAAGGATAGTCAAGTCGCTGAATGCTTTTAGATTGTTGGAGAGTATAAAGTCTATTTCGTTTTTATGTTTTCCATCTGGTGACATCCAAGTCCACTTCTTTGTAACCTTTTTTTTAAAGAAGCTGTTCAGTACTGATAACTTGTTTTCCCATGCTAAGTTGATAAGTCTTTCTCCATTATCTGATCGAGTACCATAGCCAAATTTTCCTATTATTTTTTCTTCTCCTTCTTCACATTTTCCAATCTTCCCATTAAAATCTCCTAGTAATATAATTTTTTTATGTGACTCTGATATTGTTGCTTGTAGTTTTGTATAGAAAGTTTTTATTTCAATAGTATCCTTTTGGTTTTTGGGTTCTGTTGGTGCATATGCCTGAATTATTGTCCATGGTTCATTCTCGCATTTATTAGTTGGTAGTTTTATGTTAAGGATTGCAATTCTTTCAGTAATTCCCTTGAATTCTTCAATATTTTCCGACAGGTATTTTTTAACTAGAAAACCAACTCCATATAATCCCGGAGTCTCTCCTTTGTGGTACATTATATATTCTCTATGTTCCTGTATTTCTTCCTCCTTTCTTCTTACTTCGCTCAGGCCAAGTATGTCCCATTTCACATTCTCTAACGCCATTGTCAACTCTAGTAATTTTTCTTCTGTTCTTAGCGACCGGGTATTTAAGGTACAGATGTAGATGTCATTGCCAGGGATAGGTATTTCACTGATATTTTTCTTTTTTATTTTCGCCCAAGGGTGTTGGTCTGATTTCCCACGGTGACCAGCCGGGTTGGGAAATGTAGTTTTTAGCGGTTGTAGTATAAATTGTTGTGCTTGCATGAAACCGGTTCCGTGTAGCAATTTTTTAGTTTCTAAGATTAGTGTTTTTTTCTGACAACGAGTATGCTCTCTCTCGCATGAGATGAAATGCATCTTTCCTTATCACCTTGGGAAGACTTTGATTTTGGTTTAGGCTCTGATTACCGGGGCTGGGAGTCTCCGATCTTTTCCTTTTTTCATTTTCACTTACATGACTCATCTTCTTTTGTTTTTTCTGTAGTAATGTTGATTTAGGTAAATCATTAGTTATGTAGGTATTCAATTTCATCTTCCTTTTGTTCCTTAGCATTTCAATTTTCTTTTGTTGTGTAGTAGTTGATACTAAAATTGGACGGATTTTTCCTTCTTCTCCTCTTTTTCCTAAACGATGGAGCCTGTTTATATCTGAATTCTCGAGTACAACATCAATATCCTTTAATGTTGTCTTAACCAAGTTTGTCAGTTCCTCATGGTTTTCTTTCTTAGACTCAACCAGTCCGTGTATTATCACGTTGTTTTTCCTGCTGCTTAATTCCATAAATTCTACCTTCTTTGTGAGAATGTCTATCTCGGATTTCAGTTTTTGATTTTCGTCTATCAGCGGTTGAATTATTACTTGGACTTTTTGTAAGACTGCCGCAGTGATATTATCGGATAGTGTTTTGGTTTGTTGATTTATTTGTTCGGTCATTTTTGACAATAGTAATGACATTTCTGGTGACAGTTCGACAGTTGCCATGTTGGTGTTTATGGTATTTTTTTTTTTATATTGTCTATGGTAGACTGGTGCTGGATTCACAGGCTGGACCGTGAGTATAATTATTGTTGGTTTGGTAGCACTGATTTTGAAAACTTGTCAAGTTGTCACTCTGTTTGTCGATATTATTTTATACCCTCTTGTCCTAAATGTGTTGCACTATCTTCGTATTTTAGAACGACGATTTATGTTATTTTCCGTAGATAATCTGGTTATTTTAATTATTCACTACGTTACTGGGCACTGTATAATATTTCTTATTGCACTTTAGCACTGTTTAATTGTTTTGATGAACTGTTTACTGATTTTTTACGACGAACGTTTCGATAAGCGTGTGGTTTATTTGGCACCGGAACCGGAAAAAAAAATCTATACTTCTATACAAATATAATAAAGAGGAAAAGTGTTTGTTTGCATTGAATAGGCTTCGAAACTACATGACCGATTTCGATGAAATTTGGCACAGATGTAGAGTAGACTACGGTTAAGGATATAGGCTACTTTTTATCGGAAATGTACGGTTTCTTCGAAATTAACTAGTGGGCGCACGAAATCGCGGGCAACATCTAGTCTATACTAATATAGATAATAAAGAGGAAAAGTTCGTTTCTTTGTTTGTTTGCATTGAACAGGCTCCGAAACTACTGGACTGATTTTGATGAAATTTGGTACATATATAGATTAGACCACGGGAAGGACATAAGCTTTTAATCGCGGCAAAATGTACGGTTACCGCGAGATTTCCTTTTGCGCACACTAAGTCGTGTACAACATGTTGTATTATATAAGTCACTAGATTTTGCCCGCTGCTTCGCCCACGTTAGGATGTACACTATACACATTCTACATATTATCCGTCCTGAATATCTCTGCCTATTAATGACTACCTACAGGTAAATCCGTTAACTCCGTAGCTCCGTTCATATCCAATTCAATAAACGTTAACAAAGAGTACAATATAAAATATCTTTCAGTCTGCTATAAAATGCATAAAATTTTACTTTTGCTATTTCTACCAAAACAAACTTACACTTCACTTAAATTGCTCTTGATCAGTCAAAAGCTGGGAGCTTGCGTCAAAAAGCTCTTGATTGCCAGAAATGGGAGTTAAATTCAACGAAGCTCCACTTTTGAGCTTTAAAGATTTCTCGCGAACCATTTTTACAGTTTAAAATTGCCATTCAAGTCTACTTATCTTAAATTATCACGTTTATTACAATTACAAACTTGAGAACGGAATATTTTATTTTTTATTTTTAATAACTAAAAATAAATATTTAGTTCACTATAGGATTATCGAAAAACATTTTCCTTTTGTCACTTTCCTTAGAAATGGATAAAACGAAAGTGCTTTTCGGTTCAGATTATGAAGATGATTTACATTTGTAATACACAGATTAGCGTCCCGCCCCCGCTTTGCTCGATTTATGTGAAAACTGCATTAAAATCCGTTAAGTAGTTTAAAAGGTCTAAGCAAACAGGAGAGGAAGCGACTTCACTTTATATTATGTAAAGATTACAATATTAAGTTAAATCACAGTCATAATCACAAGTTCCAATTAGGTTAGTAAGTGGTCTATCATATCAGTTGAATAAGTCGAAACGTAAAAAAAGCCATGAAACGTCGGTCAAGTATTTTCGGCGTAATGTGTTTAGGCACTAACAGTGATAAATAGTCATTACGAGTTACGCCTTTTTACTCCGAGAGCCATTTCCTGCGACAGCCCGCACATGCTAATGCGGAATAACAACCTAACTGAGATTTATTCTGTATCTGTAAAATAAGACTACTAATGGTTATAAAATATATGATGACGATCATCACGATCGTTATTTTTCATTACAATGTGATGCTTTAGATGTGGCTAAATTTTTTTGTTGGTAGAGCCATTATTCTTTATTAGGTTTTTCTTTATTTAATTTTCAACTTCATTTTATTACCATATTTTTAAACCGTAAATAGAAAAGTTTTATTAAAGAAAAACCACCTACCTAATTAAATATTTAAGCCACTTGATATGTAGGCAGTTTACATACGTTCACAAATATAATATATTATTTTTCAAACCCTAAAGTATTTGCGACGTTAAAACATTTTAAGTGCACTCACTCGAGCTTGAAAACACCAGAGTGCTAGAGATGTTTCACTACAAAAAGAACGGTGAAATTGCAAAGTTGTAAATGTACAAACGTGAAAATTAATATTAGGGGTTTACTTGACATGCGATTGTAAATTTGCCAGAGTTTTTACAGGTAATTATTTATTTATTTCTAGTTAACCCCCAGATGACCCCAATCATAAGTCTAAATACGATCTGTCTAATTTCTGATGACGTCTTCTTGTCAAAAATGTAATATGCATGTAATTTGTTAACCAGAGATTTGATAAGAATTGAGAAAAAAAAATATATATTATCACAGAATGAAGCGCAAGGCTTCTGTATAGTAACTTCGCTTTAAATATAACACATTCAAGGATCGTGCTCCATGACGTCTACTTATTTTTGTTCTTATTACGAACATCTCGAAATAAGAACATTTTGTTCTTGTTCTGTCGTGATGATGGGATGGGTATGCGTAATATTAATATGCTTAATATTACAAACTATAACTGGAGTCATGAGTAATGTAAGATATCGTTATGTCGATTTGCTTGTTAAAATTGATCTGCCAGCAAAAGGACTGCGGTCTGGCGCGCAGCCAAGGCGTCAACGGGTTACATTCATGTAAACATTAGTTTTACAGAAAAAGTTTTAGGAAGAGTTTTTACTCACGATAGAGTATTTTACCTAGTTACAATTTATAGTAGGTGATTATGTGAGCCGTCGAATTTTATTTACTAGATACGCGCACTAAAATCTACGATACAATAGGATGCTATCGCAAGAATATAGTTTATCATTACTTTTTGTGAGCAAAAATTTGTGGCATTTTTGAAGACAAGAAGGTATTTAACAAAGAAATTTTAACGCAACATAATAACACAATACGACTTCACGTAAATACTTGAGCAGTAATTCGTGTATAATTGTGCGAACTCACGGACGGACAGACGGCGGAAGAATATAGATAAGTACGACGTGGTGTGCCGTGTGACGACGCTTCCTGTGACAATTTCGGACGTGATTTCCTGTGGAGGATCGTTTCTTGTGAGACTTGCTGGTAATTAAGGTCCTTGACATGATGATAAATCTTAAAGCACTTTGACCAAAGATTTTATAACTCAATATAGGCTAAGACGTACATTTGACAGAACAAATCTTCATACAAGAAAAAGTTACACCATCTTGGTTTTCACCATACTTCAAATGTCAGCCACCTTGTTTTCACCATACTTCAAATGTCAAAAATGGGGCTATTTAACTGGATATACTTTTTACCTCAACATGCTTCGTCTATAAGTCTATGACTTTGACATGATAGTAAATTTTAGGGCATTTTATCAAGATACTGAATCCTAGAGATTTTTTTATATGATAGCTTAGTAATAGTTATAAATCTAAGAGATTTTTGGCTATTTATAAAGTAGCTGTCATGTTTTAATCAATAGAAATACAATATGATTGAATGTTCCATCAATATATTCTATGGCGTTATTATGCACAAGCAAAAAATATAAAAAAAACCTTAACCTTTTTTTACGAATACCAGAGCTATAAAATGCCCCATCAAAAACGTATCGCGGGCAGCTGTGGTAAATGCCCTATGGTATATTTTGTGCCCCGTTCTTATTTTTTTCACAAACTATTGGTGACTAGCAAGCAAACAAAAAATATACTTAGTATTTTACTCCTTGTATTTTACCGCAGAATTTAAAATGGTAGAGAAAATACAGGAGCGAAGCGAGGGAATTTTCTCGAAGTAATGAGGTGGCGTAAAAAGTGGGATGGTCCATATAATAGGCTGCTGTAGGGTTAACGTTAAAACTGTCACCACCCGTAAGGGTTAGCACAGTGTTTGTCAAACATTCTTTACCTTTATAGTACAAAAATGATATTTTATTGTTTTTTAAAGAGTTTTTTACTTAATTAGTGTAAAATACATAGGTACGTCATAACTACTTATTTTTTTAAAATTTACAATATAGATAAATTATTATTTAATTATATTTTTTTCCTTTATAGTCATTTTTGTTATATTATTATTATTATTAACACATTTTAAGAACTTTTAAAATAAACTATAGAATGTATAATTGAATATGCGAAGGCTTCCATAGGTAGCTAGGTATTGTATATAAGATGATGATGATGATTACTGTAAGTTGTATAATTGCATATTTTTGCAGTTCTTTATACAATGTCGATATTTCCAAACGCGTATCTTTAAAGACTAAGGAGTTATTTTCAGTGCTTTTAGATTCAGAGTATACCTTGGCGTAGAATCTTACTTTTTGGTAGCATATAGGCTTAGTAACCCAACATAATACAAAAAATAAGAAAATATAATAAAAAAGTAAGAAAAAGGAAAATAATCACTATAATATGTGTCCATATACATTTCAAGGAATTCCCTCGATTCTTCATGGCTGCCATCATTAGGTCACCACTTTTGTGAAAACGGGACCAACCTCGGATTATACCCTTTACATCAAAAAAGGATTTTGAAAATCGGTCAACAGACGGCGGAGTTATCGTTTGAACATACAAAAAATACACATACCTATATAGCCGAACGCATAACCGCCTCTTTTTTTTTGGAAGTCAGTTAAAAACTAGTTTACTTATATAACATACATAAATATCTATATAGACCTATGGTAAGTATGAATATAAACGCGCACTTCGGAGTTCGGATATATCAGAAATTTTGTAGATATGGATGGCCATATCTACTAAATGTCTGATATATCTATGGACATTACGTAGTAATTTACAGGCGCGCGTGATTTCGCAAGACTCACAAAAGTGCTTCTAACAATCCGCAGTTTCTTAGAAAATCCAGATTTTTAGAATTTTTATTCCCTTTGTAAACTGTCTTATATTTCAGGGCACTATTCATTTATTTCATAATAAAATTACAGGTAAATACCCTTTTAACTATTTAAAACAATACAACAAATAGGTAGTCATTCGTTAAACATAGCAAAAAATATATGTGGACAACGGCGGGATCATTTAAAAAAATAAAAATTCTTATTCTAAAGCTAAATTAAAACGTTATTTCGTCTTTTTCAGCGAGTAATTTCAATTTAACTGGACCTACAGAATTATTCTCTCATTACTCAAATATCGCTCTCTCAGGATTTACCTGAATTTTAATCTAAGGATCAACGAAATAATTGAGGATTTAGGTTAGGTTATCACAAGGCGTATTTTAACGCGCGTACTGTATACGCGCTTCAAACGAGTTTCGAATTAATTTCATTAAGGCTAAGTTCCCACGAGCCATTTTTCGTAGCGAGAGAAGAACAGCAACACCTGTGCCTGATCTCTCGTCAGTCGTGTCGGTTATCCGTCCCACTGGATTATGAGAGTAAAGGAAGAGAGAGTGCTCTTGTGTACTGCGCACACACTTAGGCACTATAAAATT
The DNA here is from genome assembly GCA_905404095.1 of Glaucopsyche alexis. Taxonomy (NCBI): domain Eukaryota; kingdom Metazoa; phylum Arthropoda; class Insecta; order Lepidoptera; family Lycaenidae; genus Glaucopsyche; species Glaucopsyche alexis. The sequence goes on from FR990060.1 coordinate 5,222,796, forward strand.
AGTCATGCGTAACTGGCCTGGTTTCAATGGAATGGCCATCGTCACCGAAATCGGTGTGGGGAGTTATTAGTTATTACTGGAGGGATGTTTGTTACGCTTTCACCCAAAATCTACTGAACGGATTTCGATGAAATTTGGTATGGTAGTAGTTTATGCTCTGGATTAAACCCTAGGATACTTTTTACTCCGAAAAAGTACAGTGTTCCCGTGGGATTCTGTATTTACGCGGGCGGAGCCGCGACACAAGTAACAGCTACTTTATCAATAGTAATTTAACTTTAGTATATCGACGATGTATTTCGAATTTCGAATAGTCCAATTTAGATATCTGCACAAAAGTTGTTCAACAATAAAGATAGTGTTCCAGACTCCGAGTTGGATGGAAGTTGGATGTACTTGGATGAAGTTGGATGTACTTGAATGAAGTTGGAACGCCTCTAGTCTAATGTTACAAACTAGAGTTAGTTTGAACCACGTAGGATCAGGTTAGAGAATGTAGTGAGTTAAGCGTTAAGCATGCTCAGAGCCTTCCAAACTTTAATAATATTTATTTTTTTTAAGCATCATCGTAACTTAAACTAGTGTTAGTAATTATCATTCTGGACATTACAGTAGTGTCGTGTTACTCTATCTACTATCTATTAAAAAGCGTTGAACCTCATCATATCATCTGGTGCTTAAATTACAATTTCTTCAACTTATAATTTTGAAGGAGGAAACAACCGATTACTCGAAAGTATTCTTTGTAAAAAAGTAGTGTATATGAAACCTTGCCTTCGTTTTAAAATACATATTCAACGATATCCCAGACAATGTGGTAGAATGAAAAAAAAAAAAACATCCCCACTTCACATCTGTGGAGAGCCACTCCTAAATTATAAATTATTATTATTTTATGATGCCAAATCCGAGATCAATCTATGACTATACCAAATTTCATCGACTTATATTCATAATTACCGACGCTAGAAGTGCGGGCAGACTGAGAGACAGACGAACGGACATAGCGAAACTATAAGGGTTCCTTGAGTATTACGGAACCCTAATAAAAAACGCGTAGTCTGTTTCAAGCCTTACACAATACAAAGTGTTGCTACACACGGGCCACGGCAGAGCACGCAATGATTTCCTCCACGCGAGCGACTATTATTATTTATGTGAGTCAAAAACGCTCCTTCCGTGCCATAAATCCCTTTAACCCTTATCGGGGACAAAGCCTCGTCCTACTTTACCTATTTACTTTAAGAAACCGGTTTAGCTCTTTTCCATTAAACTCGCCGTACAAACACAGAGTAGAAAATACACTTACGTACAGGAAACCGCTTTCATAGAAAGACCAAATCGATCCAAAGGAGATATTTGATTTTGGGCCAGCTCTATATACACCACATAGATAGATAGAAAAAAAAATGAGAATTTTTTAAAAATACAAAAAAAAAAAAAACTCGATGAAGCGAAAATGCGTACAAAAATGATTATTTGAAAAGCTTTTTAATGCGATGACCCTATTTTTAGGTCGGCCATGGCAGTTGCTTTGATATGACTTTTGATGTAGTTGACAATTTTAGGAAGAGATGTCTTCTTGAACGTCATACGTCTTTCTTTGCCAAAAATCATGTCATTGTCAAAATAACATTCTTTGGATAATTCTGATCTGAGCCGCCATGTTTTATTTTACGTTGTGTTGCTCTCCTTGACGAAGTTCATTAAAATGTATATTCAAACGAAGTGAAATTGAATAAAATAAAGAATAGGAAACGGTTACTATATTATGTAGCTATATTTACATATAGTGTACATAGTGCTGGCCCACGCCTCATACATTTCTAAAACATCACTTTTGAAAACTTTGACAATCAACGGTCCACAAATTTTCCACACAGTCGTGGACACACTGTATGCTTGTAGTAGTGTCAAATCAAAAGATAACTATGTAGCTCTTTATCTATTCCTCTTTTTTTATCTGTGGTAAAATTAATTCAAATGAGACTGCAGCTTTAAGGAGAGGTAGACGTAAAGTTTAGATTAACTGTAGAGTATGGGCATTTTTGTATTATGATAATTATTACTATGTTTTGAACGATATGCTGCCATTTGTTTTTGAAATAAACAGCATCAAATCTGTTCATTTATTTAAAAGCTACGATGCCAAAGATAGATCAAGCCAATACCAGTTTTCAGCCTTAAAATATACTAAAAAAAACTTAGGCCTTTTCATCCGTTAATGGATGATTTATACAGTATTCTCCGAGCGAAGTAACCACTCTTCAAATACTGTAGTGCCTAGGACAGTTGGTTTTTAAATGTCGTATGGGTGCCCAAGCACATACGGCATTCTCACAACATAGTCAGCCTAGTCCAGAGGAATGACTGGTCAATAAGTCTGGGGCCAACCATGTACGGGTTTATTCACAATGTTTCCCTTCACCGTTAGAGCGTCCGTATAATGTACTTGAGATCTGAAATAGTCTCATTGGTACACGCCACAACCTGGGATTCGAACCTGCACTCTGTCGAGTGCGAACCAAACGGTCTACCTACTAGGCCACGGAGCTCATGAAGTATATACGATATAAAACTTATTTTGAAATATACTTATACATACTATAAAGTATCATTAGTAATAGCTGTGCTTGTGATAGTTATGATGTAGTTTTTGCCAGTCCCGCCTTAGCCCTTAGGTGACTCACAGAGCAATAACCCTTTGACTTCGCGTTTTAGGAACGCGCGCTTACGGTGCCGTCGACTTTGATTGTTGTTAAATAAATTAATTCGAATATCGTTTGACGCGCGTTTTTAAATATGTCGTGTTTTATGTTTGTTTTGTCGTAAAATTGCCTATTTTGTCACTAATAATAATTGTTTAGGATATAATAAGTAGCAACATTATTTATATTTCATAGAGTTGTATGAAATTTCTGGGATTCCTTAATTAGGTATTGTTTCATTTGTTTCATAAGAAGGGACATAAAAGGGGTAGTAAATGGCAGTAACACACTTTCTATGTAACCCAGACGATAAACATTAACTTGTGTAAATGTAGAGTCATATCATAACGTGCCTATAGGCAAGTATAATATTTCCTATCACAATAACAGTCAATGGCTGTGTTTCGCGGAAAATGGCGCTTGTTAGCGCTAAAGAAAAAACAGATTTTCGGCCAGGACACGTTTGTTAACTTCAATACTGCTAACATTATCCGCCATTTTGCTTACGTTTTTTTGTTAGCGCTATTTTCCGCGGAACACAGCTATTACATGTGTTCTAGCGTTAGTACTTAAGAGTGCGCTAGTCAACGGCTCGAACTCAGTGCTGCGCGCGGGGAAAATGCTTGTTATTTCAGCTAATATTGGGGGAAAAAAGATATACCCATAAAATAGTAATCTTTACTTATAAGAGAAGCTATACTACACACATTTATACAGCTGTGTAAAGTATTTTAGAAAAGGCGTCTTCTAATAATGCAATTCGACACTCAGCTGTTGGTGTTTTATGAAAAAAACTATGTAATATTTTTGTCTGAAGTAAAATAATCTCAATTGCTGAATAATCGAACTATGTCGGGATGTGTTTGCTTTTTTATTATCTTTCTTCGTTTAATTTTTATTTACGTTCAAAGTTGTGCTAAAAATGCTATGTTTGGAGGCTATTATCTTCTACACTAATTTGAATTTCAGAAATATAAGCAAATACCGACCTAGATAAGTGTCATAAAATTCGATATTACGCTAGAATTTGGGTCTACAATGTTTGACTTTGGAGTAAATCACCAACAGCGTTTGTATGGAGAAAAAACCGACTAGCGCAGCCTTAAGCGTGATATTTTAGCACTACGTTTTCTAAATTCAAACAATGACCCCATGATGGCGGGAAGCACCGCGCGTGCGTACGGAACAGCTGGGGCGGCCATGTTGCCGAGTACGCCATGTGCTAATGCTAATACTACGAGTACAATTATCACACGCTTTACAACTACTGATAGTTGTACGATACTGACATGTTTGATTAGGTATTTAATTAGCTGACTATTGCTTTCTACTAGGAAATAACCGCCTCATTTTTTAGAAGTCGGTTAAAAACACAGTTTGTGTCGAAGATTATTAATTATCATTCACACGTAAATCACTGAACGATGTTAATGACATTAAAATTGAGATATTTTAACCCGATGGGTGAAATAAAATTATGTCAGATAGTTTTTTGTATGTTTTGTCTCTTTCCCTCGATATAAAGCAAGCAGAAGCAAAATTTCCGAATAAGCTAAACGACACTTGTCAGAAGATAGAGAAACAGGCTTTTAGAAATCTTGTTATCCAAGAAAAATGTAAGGTTCCAGAAAGATAGATCGATTTTCTTTCTTTAAGTTCGAAGTAAGGGGCAACTTCAAGCAAAGACGTCTATTGGTTTATAATAAAAGTAACTATAATACCTACACAACAATTGAAACAATAATTAGCAAGACTTCCAATGAAATATCTAAGCCCTTAATTAGTTCCAATTACCATTAGACCTATTTTCTACTTTCTACAAAATTAATTTTTAATCCCAGGTGAATTTGCGCTTTGCCCTGTAAAATCTTTTTTATTAAATACTTGAGTATCTTTAATCAGCATTGGCTTTTAAGAATATTAACAAAATATTTTCACTGAGAAAAATTTAAAGATACCCACCCTCATCACCACAGACATTACAAAAATAAAACGGCGATAATTATTTTGTTTCGAAAAGGGTTCGCCCTTTTCGTTATTAGAAAGGCAGCCTTTTTAGAGAACCGTTGTTATAGGGAAGTCCTGAGGCTGTAGTTAAAAGTTCTCTATACAAAGGATAGGCAGCTGAAAGTTTTGCTACAGCCTATTTATAGATTGAAGTATAGATATGGCCGTAACAAATAGACGTACTTTGTTGCATTAAAATATAATAAGTAAGTAAGTAAGTTTTTTTTTCCACAAATAAAAGCATCTAACTCACTTTTACCGACAATTGTTTTTGTAATTTGTAATGTGAGCTTTTAAGGAAATATACTCTATCAAAATGCAAGTAAGAGAAAAGTTTGTTTGTAATCTATTATAATATTATAATGAGGAAAGATTTTGTTTATTTGTTTACATCGAATAGGCTCTGACAGAACTGGACTGATTTTGATGAAATTCGGCACATATATAGAGTAGAGCTAATGCTACTTTTTATCGCGGCAAAACATTTTTGTTTTTTTTTTTCAAACAAACAACAAACAGAATTTCCTTCTGCGGGCACGATGTCGCGGGTAACATCTAGTGCATAATAAATTTGATATTTTAAATATTGCCACTTCTATAACTTTTCTAGTTCTATGTTTGTTACTACCTTTAGTATAGCGTGAAGACTGTCATGATTTTTGTGATGAGACGGACAGACGGTAGAACCGTAGTTTCACCTAAGGCTGGAACTACAATAACTATCCCGAAATCCGTAATGCCGGAGAAAATTCAATAGCATTGGAAATATAACTCTGGACTATTACAATAGAATAGGGAATATGCACGTAATTTTTTTATTTTTTTATATAGATCTATCTTGTTTGGTAAATCGTATGGTAAAATCAGTTTTTTGATACCATTAAAAATAACTAAGATATAAACGTTTAAAGTAGTCTATTAGACAGAGAGATCGGACGTGTATCGTGACGTCACATAACACGACTTTCATAGAAAGTTCATACTAAATTTCGTTTTGCTAGAAAGAGATAGATTACAAACTTTGACCGCTCATATCTTGCTCATTTATCAACAGATATTGAAATTTTTTTCGCCATTTCCTTCATTTTTTAGTCTAGTATCATATTATTATATTTTAAGCTATTTTTATATTTTATGCATATTCCCTATTGAAAGAAGAAATCTAAATACATAAAAGGCAAACCTGACTAACTCATCTATCAACGCACAGCCGAAACTACTGAACGGATTTTGCTGAAATCTGGCATAAAGTTAGTTGTTATGACGTAGACATCCGCTAAGAAAGGACTTTTGAAAATTCGCCCCCTAAGGGGGTGAAAAAGGGGTTGAAACTTTATATGGAAACCGAACTCCACGAACGGACGAAGTCGCGGAGAAAAGCTAGTATTTAATATTTAACATTGTAAACAGAATCAATGTTTGATATATCAAAAGTAAAAATTACACAAGTACATAGAGACAGCCTTGCAGACATCTTATTCTCAATCGTTATGAACATTTCCCAAAACCTACATTATGACCTAAAAAGAACTAAGTATTCTATGTTAGTCGATCAATACATATATTTTGTAGCTATTGCGGCCAGCTCAGTTGATGGTGTGCCAAAACAGAGTTTTTACTTGCCGCATACTGATGTACTGATATTTGACGCAATGTCTAAGAGCCAGCACACGGCGTTTTTTAAGCGCGCAGACTTTTTTTAACGCCCCTTTGAACGGGATTCCAATGTACCTATTTCTATATGCAAAAATCAGAACCTCAATTCTCGTAATTAACTTTAACTCTTTCATTATACTTTTATTGAATTATAAATGAATCGTCTTGACATTGTAAACAGAGGGGTAATTCTGCTAAATAAATCTGCATTAATTCAATTACAATCAAGTCCCGATACGCTAAAACTCTTAAACGGTATTTTTATAAACGTTAAATCAACGTGAAACGCACACTGATTGGTCGAAAAGTCATAAAATTCGTTCATGGTAACATGTCGCTTCACTTTCAATCCAATCGAAGTAAAATTTAAGTCTACTTTAAATACGAGAATTGAGGTTCAGATTTTTGGAGTTTAGGCCAACTGGTTTGACTATTAGGATAACACCATTTTGCAGTTTTAACATAAAGGTACTGGGATCGTAACTGTATTATTGCTGGAATAAATTAGCGGAATCGACCTTCTTCAGAAGGTTATCACCAACGGCGCCGTAGATTCGCGCGCGTTTCTAAAACGCACGTCCTCAGCGCGTTTAAAATAAGCATTTCCTTGGTCTTAATAAAAATGACATGATTTAGGAAAAGAAGATTAAAAGGTCCTTTTTGAGCGGAAATAAATATTCAGTACGAAAAACTTTAAAAGCTGTATTGGTTCTTACACGACATAATGCAACTGAACGATGGAAATCAAGGATACTACAATGTCTAACGCCCGAAATTAATAATCAATCCTAATCTCATTTTAGCTATCTGAGTTCAAGATTTCAATACATTTCAACGATCCTAGGATTAACTGCACGTCAATTTTTGTTTGAGAATCGAAGATTGAAGTCAGTCTAAGATTTTAGATATGTTTTAATTTCGGGCGTAAGACAAATCAATTATGACATCCCTGTAGCTCAGAGGTTAGCGCGTTGGTGCACAAGCCGGAGGTCGCAGGTTCGAATCCCGCCGAAGGAACGAAAACTTTTTTGTTCCTGGGTCATGGACGAGGATTAAATATATGTGTATGCTGTATAATGTTTTAAAATCTTTAATATACTTCTTGTTGTCTGGTCCTCGTAATACAAGTTTTTCGGATACTTAGCAGTTAGCACGGGGCCAGATGTGAAGCGTCCATAGGTATAATTATTAACGTGACGATATTAAAATCGAAAATCGTAGTCTAAGTAAAGGAAAATAATAGGTAGAGACTGCTCAATTTTAATCTAGAAAGAAATGAGAAAAAAGTTCGACAGAATCAACGAGCCTTACATTCATACATACTCATTCAAACTTTTTATGATAATTCGATAAAATGATAATGATGATATTGAAGTAGATCGTGCAAACGACCCTCGCAGACAGGTCGACGCTCTATGATTTTGTGTGCCGACAGCCAACGTCGATAAGCCACAAGCACACATGCTATTTTGTTTGTCTATGCCGTAGACCACAGACTCTATGGTCACAACTCACAACAAACAGACACGAGGAACAATACCCAAAGATATCAAGAAAATTGATAGTTTATTTATTAGTTCCCTGTAAAGGATATTACTTATATTGAACGTAAATAATAACTAATTTTAAAGGCATAACACTCTACTTCTATCGTCTATAACTTACGCCTAAAAAAGAAAATAAATCCATGTGCAAATATTCAAAATTAGGATGTTCAATTACAGTCAAACATTCAGTTAATAAAAAAGCAATTTCTTTATAAGTTTAGCATAATTTTATAACTTGACTCATTAAATAATACTAAAACAGTTATTTAAACAGTTTTCATTAATTTCTACAAGCGAATACAATTACTACGCGATTCACAAGCTACGAAGTGCTACGATGGAGTAATGTAGTAATGTACGTCAATATTATTATGGCAATTTGTACAGCCGCGGTCGTAATAAGCGGCTTTAGTACTTTAGCATTATTAACTAATTAGTTAATGTTAGCTTGGATTAATTAATCATTAATTTTAATTGAAATTTGAAATATTCAAACAAGTAGGTACGCAATTTTGACATTCGATTCGATTTTCAAAATTTGTTTACTTAACTTTTTAATTTTCACTTTTTCAAGCCAGCAACATGAAAGAGAAACTTAAAAGAGATATTTAACTAATTACTCACAGGTGACTGCTATGAAGTGGATTGGCCTTTTCTCATAGCTTGTTGTCTTTTCTCAGCAAATTCTGCACTTATCCTGTGGGCCTTCAGCGTGTTTGGTTTCGACATAGTCACAACACTCAGTCTATATTACTCTCACACTCAAATAACTAGCAAACTATTGAAAATTCGTTGAAAAATTTAGGCCTTATTACGTATTTACCAACACCGATGAGAAGCAACGCTTTGAACACAAATAATTAATAGATATTGATTAATAATGTCAACATATCTAATACGAAGTCCTCGGTGGCTCTATGTAGTAATACATCGATATACTAGTTTTCTATGTTACGAGACGGATCAGTTGGATGATTTGTTTTATATTGTTTAAAATAATATGAGATTTTTATGTATATACAATTAAGGTGTGAAGTTGCCGCGGACTAAAGCTTGGGCCGACCGGCCTGAAGTTCGGGGGGTTGTACGCATGCGCACGGAAAGCCGCAACTCGCAAGGGTGAATTTTGTATTGTTGCCAATACCAGACGTATAAGAAAAAGCAAATATTACATGCATTCCAATTTATGTTTTACGGCCATAGTTTTATGGGTCAAATTTGTTTTATTGTGGGTTGTTTTTTTAAATAAATAGGGCGAAGCTGTTGGGGTTATGACGTATGACGTCACGGAGCAATGGCATACAATGTTACGTAAGATTTTATTATTCAATGAACGAGATTGAAAGTTTATTGAAGGACGAGCAATAATCTCCGAAAACTTTACTAAGAACTTCGAAGTATTTACAAACACTAGGAAACTTGAATTTTGATACAATTTTTGACTTTCCGATTTCTGAGCTTGTTACAATAGGTTAGCAGATTAAAGAACAATCAGCATACATTTTTTTAAAAATTCACCGACTAGGCAAAGATTTCTAAACCAAGGATAATATGAGGTACATTTGACAGAATATATCTTCAAAGAAAAAAAAAATACGTCATCTTGTTTTCACCATATCTCTATAATTATCTATAACCCAAAAAGTGGAGCCATTTTGGGGACAGTGTTTTCCTCGTCTATAATATGTCTATGCGACTAGATGGACGAAACAGACATCCAAAGAAAAAACGCGACCGAGGCTTTTAAAAGCTCGTAGGATTTGCAGCTAATAATATCAGCAGATTATTCAAGAATCTGCATGACCTAATGCCCTCTATGTGCGGTTCCAAGAACCAACCCTTGAAGTGACCCTGTGTAGTTATGCACCCCTTGTGCAAACGACAGGGGTCCTTACTACTTAATTATTACATATTATGCTCACCACATGCTTATTTATGTCATAATATAGTAGACGTTCAATGTACTTTCTGTGGCTTTGGTTTCTTTTTTAATTACTAGATGTTGCCCGCGACTTCGTGCGCGCGAAAGGAAACCCCGCAGAAACTATACATTTTGCCTAAGTCCTTCCCCGTGGTCTACTCTATATCTGTTCCAAATTTCATCAAAATCGGTCCAGTAACTTCTGAGCTATATTTTTACTTCAAAAATTACTTCCTTCAGCGCCATTTCCTCCCGAATATTCTCGGTGCCAAACGTCAAACGAAAACTAAAAAACGTGACAGGCCGGCGCGAAGCGACGGCCTTTGAATCGCTTATTCGGTGACGGGGAGTTGGGGAGTTATCATCACTAAATCGCTCTTGTGACGTCACAGTAGGTAGAAAAATAATGGCACGCTTGGTTTCTACTATACGATGAGGCCGGCGTTATGTAGTCTAGTCTGTGCTAATACCAAACTTTTTATAAAACTAATTTAATTACGCGACATGTTTCGGTGTTGCAACACGTAATAATTAAACCAAAACTTCCTGTAACACTAGTGTGAAAACCGCAAAACCGCACACAATATTGCACAATATCAATGCATTGGTGTGAAATATTATTTCGGATAAATTCATCAACATTCATCGCCCGCGTGAATTTAGTTTTTAAACTTTCATCCCCTATTTTACCTACCCACCTAGGGGTTAAATTTTAGAAAACGCTGAAGTACGTAACTCATTATTTTTTACGTTTACAATTTATACGAATTATCATGCAAATAATATATCCAAGAAATATATTGTACCCCATTGGGGGTTGAATTTTGAAAAATCCTTCCTTAGTGATTGACTACGTCATAATATGAGAAAATAAAGGGTTTAGCCTGTTTGTCAGTCAACCAGATTTGCCTTTTATAAAGGGCCGGAATCTTGGTCGTTGCTAAAGAAAAGACTTAAGAATTTTCGAATAAGTCCGCCTTATTTGTATGAAATAATACATAAGACAATGCTTAAGTTACGACTGTGAATCGAAATGTCACCTTAAGCATGTCTAATGTCTATAAGGCGAACTTACAAATAAGAATCGACCAAGAATACGCCCTAGGTGTCCCGGCGAACTTCGTACTACCTTAGAATTAAATTTGTTGACTTACTGACAGCAGCGTCACCTACCGGGTCCAATTGCAAATCTAAACCATTCTCGAATTCACCTGAAGGCATATAATATTTTTCATTAAAAATGGTTCAGCCGTTTAGGAGGAGTTCAGTGACATACACACGCACAGAAGAAATATTTATATATAGATAGAAGATATACTAATATAATAAAGAGGAAAGTTTTGTTTGTTTGCATTGAATAGGCTCAGAAACTACCTTACCGATTTTGATGAAATTTGGCACAAATATAAAGGAGACCACGAGGAAGCCCATAATTATGCTACATTTTATCGCGGTAAAATGTAGGGTTCTTGCGAGATTTTCTCTATCGCGCACGAAGTTATAGGCTACATCTAGTTAGAAATATTTTTATGACTTAAATACCTATCATCAATACACACTTATTTTTCTGCCACTTGAGAGTTATAAACGAAAATATATTTTTTTACCACCGTAACTTTCCAGATATAAAATATATTTTCTTAGATTTCTTAGATCGCATCTATGCAAAAATTATCCCCACTAACTACTTAATTTTCTAGATTGTTCCAAAAATTTCGAGTTTTAAATATGTCAGGAAATTTTAAAAGTTTCTAGAACGATATTATTCGATCAGAGGTTGAGATATATTTTGGAGCTTTCTAGATCATTCTTTTCGAGTTTCTAAGAATATTATAGTTTTGATAAAATACAAATACTAAAGTCAATATTATTTTAGAATTTTGCATCCGCAAAACTGTGGAAAATTCGTTTGTCTCTTAGAGGAAATTAAATTTTCTTTACAGTAAGTATTATAATGGAATCTAATTTATAAGCAGTTGACTGTTGTCAAAATTTTTTCGTATTTTAATAAATATATCAAACTGATATGTCATTAACAATTGTATTGTAAGTGTGATTACTTACCGTCATTTACAAATAAATGAGAACTCTACATGCAAATATGATTTAGTATCCCTGATAGTAGATAAATAGATGCTTACTGATCATATATATAATATTTTCATACAGTCAAGCGTTATCGATTTCCTCTAAACATTCATCAATAAAAAGCGACGTAAAACTTTAGAACTTAGCGAAATGACAGAGGCGTTTAATTTGAAAAGTTGTTAGTCATCGGCGGAAAATCGATACAGCTCTGTGTGTTCTCTGTTCTCTGTACACTACGGCTCTCGATGGTACAGACAGCAGCAAAAGTTATAGTCATTCGCGTAAAAAAAGGCAGTGAATGACTCTTAAGCTGTGTTCACATTACCAAATTAAAGCCATTTAGACATATGTATGCATGATTGCTGCCTGCACTGCCTTCTAAACGCGAACAGACTATAGGCCTGACTTTTATCGCAGCAAAATATACGATTCCCGCAGGATTCGTTTTTGCGTATACAAAGTCGCGAAGTCGTATCCGCGTCCCGAAAAAGTACGTCCCCATGGGATCAAAGTAGCTTAGGTGTTAATCCAGAGCTCAAACTATACAGAATTTCGTCAAAATCCGTTCAGTAGTTTTTGCGTGAAAGAGTAACAAACATTCACTCATCCTCACAAAACTTCATATAATTTATAATGGTAGTAGAATGTATCTAATAATACTGTTTTTAGTGAGTATTTTCGTTGCAATGAGTACAATCTCCCTTATGTTAGCTGCTCACTTGTTGACGATTTCAACAGCTCTCGTCTCTCATCTCTACATATAATAGGTATTTAATACAGCCGGTAATCAGTAAAAAAGGCTTTAAGCTCAATTCAGACTACACAATACTATTGTGCTATATATTGTGCAAATAAGGACTTAATGCTATACTATATAGCATGGCGTTCACATTACCCGATATAATCGCAAGCAATTATAGTATACTAGATGACGCCCGCAACTCCGTTGCGCCAAAATTCGTTTATCGCGGCGGAACGTACATTTTTCCGGGATAAAAAGTATCCTATGTCTTTTCTCGGGTCTCAAAGTATCCCTATACCAAATTTCATCAAAATCGGTTCAGCGGTTTGGGCGTGAAGAGGTAACAGACAGACAGACAGACAGACAGACAGACACACTTTCGCATTTATAATATTAGTATGGATTTAAACATCAAGCTTCAGTATGGTTGTGTCGCTCGTTTTGCTTGCAGGATGGCCGGGGCCCGGGGGTGAGAGAGGAGGAAGAGGGCGGCGCGCGATATAGCACAGCATGAACTAAGCGTATCTTTAAATTTATAGCGTATAGTTATTAGTAAGCCAATAATATATAGTACGGTACAGTGTGAACGTGTCCATAATAATGTATGGTGCGCGATATTGTTGTGCTATAAGCTTTAAACTATTTATGCTATTATATTATAGCATAGTCTGAAAGCCGCCGCGAAAATGAAAAAATGGTTCAATTACAATTGAATAAAATGTCTTATTTTAAACTGTTACTAAAAACTATTACGAGAACATATTATGATTTAAAACTGGAAAATAACAAGAAATGTGTCAGTCTGGAAAAGTAATGCATATTTTAACTGCATATTAATTTCCCTTTCAAGTTTCAGTACAACATATTCGCATTAGTAAAATATTGATAAGGGTAAATAATAGTTTTTGCTGACCCTACTCTCTAGCTGTCGTTCCGTCGTTCTAGCTGTTGGCGCTGCTGTTCCATCGCTCAACTTTTTACGCTGAGTTTTTACGATACAAGCTTATCAACTTTACGTAACAACGAGTTTAAAGTTGGAACACTGTTTTTACCCGACAACGGCTAATGTCTTCCCAACTTACCTGTCCGGTAGTTGTGGTATAGTATACGGGTATGCGACCCCGGCTTCCCTAGCTATTACTGTCCTATCCCTTGCCCTCCTGGGCGGTAATATCCTACATCCCCTATTTCCCACTTTAACTAACCAATCTTCCTTTCCACACCACCTATCCTTCATTTTCCCTATTCCTACCCTCTCCACCAATCCGTGGAAACGCAAAGGATAATCAAAAATAATTTAATTATCCAAAATGGCGGCGATGTGGTTCGCCACCCATCACGTCTCGTTTCTCGCGGAGGCGAAAAGCGGACCATGGAGAGACGCTTGGCTACATTGAATGTAAGAGGAGGAATGGATGGTAAGAATGAAAGCGGACGAAGCGAAAGAAGTATGTAAGGATCGTAGCAAGTGGAAAGAAGTGGTCTCTGCCTATCCCTACGGGAAAGAGGCGGTCCTGCCTACCCCTACGGGAAAAAGGCGTGATTATATGTATGTATGTATGGCTAAGCCTAAGGGAAGGTAATGATTTCGGAAGTCTATGTATATTAATTCTTCCACCGTAGCGCCTGAACTTCTGATCTGATGTTAGTAAATTTGTTGCCAATAGATTCGTAATAATGGACCGGCTAACATAGGCTATATGATTTGTTTAGTCGGGTTATAGTTTTTAACTTTTAATTATATTACGAGTATATAATATGTTCCCCTTACTAATAAACGCTGTGTAAGCATTGAATAGTAACACAGTGCTTTGTCTTCTTCGATCGAATTAAAAATGTCACTTGTGGGACGGGAACAAAACACTAACTATTCAAAGCTTAAACAGCGTTTAATAGTAAGGGGGATAGTAAGGGGGTAAAAGTTTTTTATATACCTACATCAAATAGGTATACAATTAATAATTCATCCTTATTGCGTAAAGTCTAGTAATTATAAGTTTTACTGCTTAGTAAACTGCTGAAAATATTTCAATTCTCTGAAAGACCGCTTTTCTAGCTTTTCTTTATCCTGAATTTTGTAGACCCATTAAAAATACTTTAGAACCAAACTGATTATAAGTATCTGTTTGTTTAAAGTAAATAATGCGGTTTTATTTAAACTACGATTTTATAATATACTAGCCATTTCCTGTCTTCCCGCCCACCATGTGATATAGAGGCGAAATAAGTATATAGTTATTATGACTACTACCCACATAATATGAAATGAATAACGTACCTTGTCTTCCGCTTCCTCCGCTCGACCTTCCGCCTCCAGAACTCGTTGCTCGAGCTCCGAGAGCTGGAACAAAAAAACATTTGGTTAGTAAAGTTTATTTGAATTTATTTTCAAAAGCTTGCTACTTTGCAATAAAATTGTTACACTAAACACAACTCCTAGCGCCACCTATCGGAAACTCCGTAAAGTTTAAATTACGAAGTCCTAACTCCTACCTACTTCGACAGGAACCTCGTTTACTCAAGGAGCGCACGACGTAACTCGCACGCCACCCGCTAGATGGCGCTGCCAGGGCGCGCATGTTTATTGAACCACGTGGCATAGGCATATATTACATACAATATAGATAGATATAGGTTATTATGTAAGTTATATTCATGCATGGTTTTGATGCGAAAGGACGGGGTATAGTGTTATAGGATTTCACACACGCCGTAAACCTCTCAACTCTCAAAGGGCTCCAATAAGCCTTTGCCGTTTTGTGTGACGTAAATTAAGTGCCGGTTTGGCAATTTAAATTCAACTTATGGATTAAGCCGATAAAAGTAATTAACTATTCATATTTAAATGGGCAAATATACAACAGTTTAATCCTTTTTGTGCTGTTCATTAACAGAATGTGATTAACTATGATATTTACATTTAAATGAGAGATAAGTTTCGGGATTTTTGATTTATGTTTGTTTCTAGGTTATGTGACCTTTTTTTCGTAGCTTGGGCCTTCATGAAGTTATACTTAGTTAAGTATCACAATGGTTACATATTTGGTCATCATCATCGTAATATACTTAATGTAATTATAGTACCCAATGACTGTTCCGTTTATCTTTAATTTTTAGTTTAAAATATTTTTTAAATTCATTGTTAGAATTTTTTAGAATTTAGATTTTTTTTAGAATTTATATTTTTATTTCCAAGAAATTTGTTAATAGAGGTTAAGTAATTATAGTGTTTATATTTCGTAGCTTCTTTAGCTTTATTAGCTTTTTGTTTCCGGGAATATCTGGTGGCTAGGTATCCAGATTAATTATATGGCGACTTCATTATCAAATGTCATGGGATACTCTTCCCAACTTACCTGTCCGGTAGTTGTGGTATAGTATACGGGTATGCGACCCCGGCTTCCCTAGCTATTACTGTCCTATCCCTTGCCCTCCTGGGCGGTAATATCCTACATTCCCTATTTCCCACTCTAACTTACCAATCTTCCTTTCCACACCACCTATCCTTCCCTTTCCCTATTCCTACCCTCTCCAACAATCCGTGGAAACGCAATGGATAGTCAAAAATAATTTAACTATCCAAAATGGCGGCGATGTGGTTCGCCACCCATCACGTCTCGTTTCTCGCGGAGGCGAAAAGCGGACCATGGAGAGACGCTTGGCTACGTTGAATGTAAGAGGAGGAAAGGATGGTAAGAATGAAAGTGGACGAAGCGAAAGAATTATGTAAGGATCGTAGCAAATGGAAAGAAGTGGTCTCTGCCTACCCCTACGGGAAAAAGGCGTGATTATATGTATGTATGTATGTATGTATGTATGTCATTATCAATTAAATTAACAAGTTATCTTTTGTTAAATTAACTAGAGGTATAAAGTTTTTTTGCAATTAAAATTTCACAGGGGGCATAAGTCTTATTTATAACTAGCTGATACCCGCAACTTCGTTTGTATAGAAATGGCCAATTTTTTAAACGGAACCCTAAAATAAAAGTAACCTATGTTAGATCTTACAATATTAACCCAGATAGCTAACTAACTGCCAGTGAAAGTCCCGTGAAAATCGGCCCAGCCGTTTCAGAGATTAACCGGAACAAACAGACAGACGGACAGAAAGCAGTTTTAATAATTGATATTTTATTGTTTAGTACCGAACATACCTCCTACTAATATTATAAATGTGAAAGTTTTTGAGGACGTATGGATGGATGGATATTTGTTCCTCTTTCACGCAATAACTACTGAACGGATTTTGATGAAATTCGGTATGGTAGAAGTTTGGGCCCTGGATTAAAACATAGGCTACTTTTTATCCCGAAAAAGTACAGTGTTTCCGCGGGATACTATATTTACGCGGGCGGAGCCGCGTGCCTGATGCCCGCTGCATCGCCCGCTGCTGGGCTAGTACTTTCATTTGCATTATGTGAAAAGCTGTTAATTTAATTACAAACAGACACATCAGTTTTATTATATAATCTGTATAGATCCGAGGGGGCGTTCGTGAAAAAGGGTTGGGAAACCCTGCTAGGAAACCTTGAACTGCGGAACCCTAAAAATGGTCCTGCGAGTCGGATATTTCTAAAATTCCAATTCTTCGTAACTCAGTTACGTTTCATAGCGGAATCGCTCTAACGAATCTGCATTCTGCGCTGCCATGTAAAACAAATCAAAACTACCCCCGTTTAAAAATGTACAACGATATTTGTCATATTTGTACATTGCACAAAGTTAAATCGACTTCGCCATAAAATATGTACACATCAGATGCTTTGTTTCGTATCGAATCGCAAATATTTAATATGGAACGTGATCATAAAGAGCCATTGACAAAGAATATATATTACTAACGTACCATTGGTTAGGTATATAAGGTTAAAAGTTAGGTTATACATGTAGATACGTTCTTTGTATTGTGTAGTTAGTTTAGCAGGTAAAGATAAAAATAATGTTAGCTTGTACAGGTACATAATAATATCGATGGACGCTTCGCACGTCAAGATGGCCAGGTTTTTTGCGATGATCCTGAAAATTCTTAGGAAAATGGCGAAATTCTATCTCAGTATCAAATAATCCGACTCTTTCCAATATTCGTTAAAATTCTAATTCTTCCAATTATCCTACGACATATTATACAAACGACATTTTACCAATTTTAAAGTAAGAAATTATAAGAAATTTTAAGTTAAAAAAAAGTTACTGCTTAATTTTTTTTTGTATAATGGTCATACCAAGGACCATCCAGCCTGCAAGCCGAATACAAGGCCGCGGACTTGTAGGCAAAAATTTAAAAATGATCGACACTATTGACACTAGTACCAGTGAGTACCAGTGCTGGATATGCTGGATGTGCCGTCACGCGTCAGTAAGACCCTATCTAGGGCCATACTGACCGTCCAGCTTGCAAATTCAATGCTCGGGGCAATTATAAATTGACATTCATGACGGCCATTGCTACCAGTGCTGGATTTCTAGGACGGTCAGTAATGCCCCTTATGGGAGTGAAATTTTAAAGCTAGCCATACACGTAAGGCTGTATCTAACAGATTTGCCTGCATAGTTGGCAGGTTAGCTTGAGCTGAGTAGTATGGAAAACTACACAGTTGTGCAACACATACGCTCCGGTTTACCTGTACAGACAAACCTGTCAGGTATACCGTTACGTGTATAGCTAGCATAAATATTAGCTAGCTTGTGAAGTTGACTGTATTACGAATAGCTGTCAAAACAATACCATAGACAATTCCAGTAACACGGGAGTTCGACGTCCATTTTCCAGGCTCCGTGGTGTAAACTTCGGTCTGGATTTCCGTCGAGATATTTTGTTTTTGTCCACGTTATTGATTTTTGAGCCTATTGAAACACAGTCCAGTACAGACGTTTGCAATTTCCTATTAGAGTGGTACAGTCAAGGCAACAAATAGACATCTAGATACTAAAATTACAAACATAAAAGTTCGTTGGTTTGTTTGCATTGTATTGGAACTAGTTCACCCATTTTGATGAAATTTGCCACAGATATAGAGTAGACTACGGGGAAGGAATCTAATCTTTATCGCGGAAAAATTACGGTTTCTGCGAAATTAACTTTTGAGCGACTGGTTACATCGCCACGGTACTTATGCAACCATAGATATATAATATTAAAAAGAGGTAGATATGTTATAAACGCGTAAAAATGAAGACTCGAATTGGCCGGGTCGGGCCAATTTTAGTTAGTGTGCTCCGCGAGTAATAGCGTGTTTTGTGTTACTATGCGACGTTGACACATTGATACGCGTCACATGTCAATGTGTGTCGTGACTCGTGGCACAGAAATATTGTCAGTTTTGTAAGGATATATAACGTATCTATGTAATAATAATTAATCAAAGTATGCAACAGTTTAATTTCATCGCAATAAATGTCTCATAAAATACCTATATTACGTAACAATCAATTCATTTCGCAATTAAAATGGAACTTTTAATCATCCAATATCAAAGGTAACCTCCCCGAAGCCTCCCAAGAATGCCACCGTAATTTCCGTTACTTTACGTGACGGGCACGTGATAGCCACGTGATGAACCCTTTGATACGAGTTTACAGATGATAATATTTTAGTTAGAATTAAAGATAGTAGCAGCACAGAGTAGAAAATATTTGATGTACATATGCTTACGTACCGAGAAACAGGGCCTCTAGTCAAGATCCACTCGATAATTTCGACGGCGAACTTACAAAACAAAATGTATGGGATTTGACATAAGGCATCGCAAACAACATGTCACTTATCTATTGACTTATGTCACATCCCATACGGCATACGTTTTTGATTTCGAAGTTCGTCGTCGAAATTATCAAATGCATCTTGTCTAGAGGCCCAGCTTTCATGAAACGATTCAAATCGTCCAAATTTTAAAATTTGTGTGTGTGGAAAAAATGTGGAAGTGGTCCACAATTTTTCCACACAGCCGTGGACACTGGATCTGTTTGTTTTTATTTAATTTATGAGCAGAAAGGGGGTTGATACCAGGAAGAAGAAGAAAACATGGAATATGTACTAAAATCGAAGCCACAATCAGCTATCTGTCTCATTGAACTGTTTAAATATCAATGGCAAAAACCCGTGAGAGTAAAAGAGAAAACAAATTAATATCTTTTAATTTTTTTTTAAGATTGTCTCGGCGTTCGTGATTCTTTTGAGTCAATTTTTGGATGGAATTACAACTTATGCTACTTTTTGCTCAAAGGACATTATATCATGGTTATTAAAATATGTTATAATCATTCCTTTTAAGCTATAATGCCGCGAATTCATAATATGTAAACGATAAACCACAGTTAACTTTTGAAGACAAGGACATAAAAATATTAACCTTCCAATGGAGGCATGAAACATAAATTGGCAAGTGACACGGAAGCGGCTGACATTCGCCAGTGGTCGTTAGTGGTCATTAGGGTCGTGGAAAATGACTTCTGCTGCTATCAGATTGCCCACATAAGGAGTTACCCTTCAATTTGCAAATGTAACTGCAAAGTGGCTTTTGGTCTCTTTAGCATTTTTGAATTTCCGAAGTGTTACGTAAAGTTAAGCTTCTAGACCAGGTACGTATCTATTTTACTATTTCTTCCGTTTTATTATATGACATAAAAGTCTTATACATAAAATATACTCGTACATAAAAAGAAAGTCGTGTTAGTTACACTATTTATAACCCAAGAACGGCTGAACTGATTTAGCTGTAAATTTGTGGGAAGGTAGCTTAGAACCAGGAGACGGACATATGTACTTTTTATCCCGTTCCCGCGGGACTCAAAATTCGAGAACGGCTGGACTGATTTGGCTCATTTTGATCCTGTAATAATTGCGGAAGTTCAGGAAAGGTTTAAACAGTAAGAAACGACCTCTATGGCTCAGTTGGTTGAGCATGTTGCTGCTCAAGCCGGGGGTCGCGGGTTCAAAACCCGCCGAAGGAACAAAAAGTTTTTCTGTGTCCCTGGGTCATGGATGTGTATTAAATATGTGTATGTTACCGGCCAAACCCGATTTTAGGACAAACTAGTTTTGCCTAGGCTAAACTGGTTCTTCCTATACGCGATAGGATTGACTAGTATATCCTAGTCCAAACTACTTTGTCCTAAGCACGACAGGACAAACCAGTTTAGTCTAGGCCAAACTAGTTGATCCTGATATTAAAACGCATACTCTGTCCTAGAGTGTGCGTTTTAGTATCAGTATAACGATATTCCTATAACGATATAAATATCGTTAAGGACTGCAGCTACGAAACATTCAGTTGGATCAGGCCAAGGTTTCGTGAGATGCAGCTGCATCAAAAACTGTTCCACAAACAGATGCAAGTGCAAGAAGGCAATGATACTCTGCAATTCAAAGTGCCACCAAAGCACACTATGTAAAAATATATAACGATTTTAATAATTGAGATATAATTATTGCTTCTATTTAAAAAACATTATTTGTTGTTTGTATAACCAATAAATATCCATAGCTTTTAACGACGAATCATTATCGTTTTAATAAAAATGATTACTTTTAGACTAGCCGTACTAGTTTATCCTGGAGTATGCATATTAATATCAGAATCAACTAGTTTGGCCTAGCCTAAACTGATTTATCCTGTCGGACTTAGGACAAATTAGTTTGGACTAGGATATACTAGTTAATCCTATCGCGTATAGGAAGAACCAGTTTAGCCTAGGCAAAACTAGTTTGTCCTGAAATCAGGTTTGGCCGGTAACATGTATAATATAATAAAAAATTTAAATATGTGTATAGTATAAAAGTATTAAATATATTTCCGTTTTCTGGTACCCGTAACACAAGTTCCTCGAGAACTTACCACGGGATCAGATTGACGTGGTGTGAAGCGTCCATAGATATTATTATTATTATTATATTGGAAAAGGTGTAGGTTGTAGGAGTAGGGGTGGGACTAGGACGTAGGTTGCATTGTAGGTGTAGTAATTTATTTATTCCAGTTCATATTTAAGACAAAACAACGTTTGTCGGGACAGCTAGTATGATATAAATAAAAGAAAGTCGTGTAAGTTACACTATTTATAACTCAAGAACGGCTGAACTGATTTGGTTGAAAATTTGTGGGAAGGTAGCTTAGAACCAGGAGACGGAGCGTTTTTATCCCGTTTCCGAAGGACTCAAAACTCGAGAACGGCTGGACCGATTTGGCTAATTTTTGTCTTGAAATAATTGTGCAAGTTCAGGGAAGGTTTAAACGGTGAGAAATATTGGGAAAAATTAGTGTAGGTTGTAGGTGTAGGACAAGGACGTAGGTTGCATTGTAGGTGTAGTAATTTATTCATACCAGTTCATATTTAAGACAGAACAACGTCTGTCGGGACAGTTAGTAAACAATAAAATGAAGGCACTTTCCAGAGCAAACTGAACGTTTTCTCACGCCTTCGCCGTTTATTTCCGTAAGGATAAATGGTTCGAATCGTAGAATGGGACGGCTCACTCAAATATTAACTTCTACAGCGCTTAAACGATTTAAGCCCGTACTATTGTAGAGCACCTTCATTATTTAACGAGAGAAATAGATAGCACGTCGCCGTGCCTCTCAAATATTTACGTTTATTGCCAACTAGCTTTTGCTCGCGGCTTCGCCTGCGTAAATAAAGTATTCCACACGAACACTATACTTTTTGGGGATAAATAGTAGCCTGTATTATCCAGAGCCTAAACTACTACCATAACAAATTTAATCAAAATCTGTTCTTACTGAACAGATTTTGATTTTTGCGTGAAAGAGTAACAAACATCCATCTACCCATCCATTGTCACAAACATTTATAATAGTAGTAGGATTAGTTTCAGATCCGATTTTATGTGAATCATATTGAAAGAAGGATTTGGAGACATTTTTTCAATTAAATACACGATTTTAAAAGCATGGTCTTGTGCTTGGCACCACTGGTTTAACATTAATTTGAGGGTTAACTATAAGCATATTTTTTTTCTTTGTTCTAAAACTCTAAAATAACGTTGGTCTAAAATCGGATTATTTCAGTTTTTTTTTCATAGTATTTTGTTGAGAAATAATCTCGTAATAGGCAAAAACAGAAATCCTGTTCCAATCTAACTTATGACATGAAACATCCGTCTGCCAGTTGGCAGAGTGTTGTGCAAAGGGGGGCAAAAGGGGGTCGAGAGAATGGGGATAAAGGAAAAAACCCCACCGTCAATCAACAAAGTGCTGCCAATCTATCAACACACAGATTACAGTTTTGATGCCGAAAACTCTAAAACTAATTACCATCTTCTAGTCGTTACTCAAGTTATTGACAAGAATCAAATTATTATTAACAACTTTTGGAAAGTTTTGATGGTATAATGTAAGATAGAATAATTTTCAATACAAAATAAATTGATTATAGCCTTTACTATAACAATGAGTGTATCCCATATTTAATTCTGTCTATATAGAATTCTAGATATTGCCAGCAATTTTGTGTGCGCAAAGAGAAATCCTGCGGGAACAGTACATTTTGCCGTGATAAAAAGTAGCTTAAATCCTCCTCCGTGGTCTACTAATATCTTCTTGTGTTCTTGAAGTCCCCCCTTTAATGCAAACAAACAAACAAATCTTTCCACTTTATTATATTAGTGTATACTGTATGTTTGTCTGTTACTTATTCTGTGGCCCCAGTATCTACTTAATATTAATCTAGAATATTATACATCGATGGCAATATAAAAAATTAGTCCGAATTTAGTAACAAATCGCGTGCGATATAAAATATAGGCCTAAACTTTTTGAAATAGATACACCGATATATTGAGCACCTTGTTGGTTTACTGGAAGGGGCAAATTTTAACCTTATTAGTATATTGATAAGATCGAAATGTGGTACACCGAGTGTGTCGGCGAACGTACATTTATCCGGTGGGGCAGTTTAATAAAAAATAAAACGGATGGGTGTACGCCTGAGTTTTATGGCCCCATAATATATTGTACGACGCACTTGTTTAATACCATGTTTCGTTTATTGTTCAAATCTCTATCTGCCCCTTTCAATAACCTATCTATCTATAACTATTTGTTAGAAACGTCAAATTTATATCGCGAAATACCGGCAAATGATTGAATGACAACGTTTTTAACAAATAGTTATAGATAGATAGGTTTTTGAAACGGGACGTTAATCTAATTTAGGCCGAACTTTGATTAATCTATGGGCATAATAACGTCAAAAATATACATTATCTACTACCGTAAAGAACCGTCATTCGAAAGACTTACGGCCCGTTTCAATAACTTATCTATCTATAACTATTTGTTACTAATGTCAAATTTGTATCGAAAAAAACCCCTCAAATGATTGAATGACGACGTTTTTAACTAATTGTTATAGATAGATAGGTTATTGAAACGTGTCTTTATACTATTGACAGCTCGTATGTGTGCGTGGCTAGACGTATGCCGAAGATGCGCGCGGCGAGCGGAGCGTGAGTTTTTACCAGCCAGGACTTTCGATCACGGGGCTGGCCGCTGGTCGTTTCGTGCCTGGGCATAATTGACAATATAATTTCATAATATTTATGTATTGTATGATTTGTCTGACGCGACGTTTGTAATTATTTCGGTGCAAAGTGCCAACCTAAGGCTTACGTCAACATGGCTGACATATGTAGAGAGTGTCGCAGTCTTTGGTCGCCCCTGTGGTGTAGTCCCTAGTATTTATTTACGTATAATGGGGTATTTACACGGGTGCCTACAGCTGCACGATTTCAGCCGCACTGCAAAAATCGACCGTGTAAACGGCTCTAATTCACAATGAGGGTTTTTGTACGCGCAGAAAATTATTCTTATTGATAGCTTCCGACACCACTTTCGCCGCTAGATGGCGCTTTGTGTAAGTCGGGTCTGCCTCGCCCCCAGCGGCAGGAAAAATATCAAAAACTGTTATTGTTAGGGATTTAAAAATTATTTCCCTCTACTGTCTTTCCTGCGCGAGGAAGACAGTAGAAAAATTATTTTCAAACTCAAACTCTCTTTTCTTTTTCCAAATTTATCGGCAGAGTCACATAAAAGTAGATAACAGATGTTGTCTAGTACTCTTCAGAAATATTTACTTATAAAGTCATCTTCAGTCAATTTAAAATCAAAGCACATTTGGTCCTTGAGTGATGATGTTAATGACCTATCGATTTAAGATAAAATCGACTTTATCGCGCACGGCGTTTGGTTTATTTTGGCTCGTAAATACCCCCATTAGCGCTATTATCAATACTGAGTGATAAGGACGATTACGTTGAAGGGCCCATTAAGGGCACACAAACTGCCAGTTTTTCACACCTGCGAAGGTAAAGGAACTTCGGTGATTATAAAAAATGCCTCCTAAAATTTTGCGATATGGCTCTTCTTGGGGTAAAACGTGTTTATGAAATGCCTATTTTTTATGTTTATTTTAAAACTACTCGAAATAGAGCGCTAAAATCATAAACTTACATTAAAATTACCTTAAATACATATTATTTTTAAAATGGTAATTCTTAACATAAGGCATGCAATGAAAATGTACCTATTTATGTCTTTATGATTGCCTCTAAAATTATTAATATTAAAAATGTAAAGTAATTACACTTTTACCGCTTGTAAAAATCTCCTTCAAACACATCGATACATATTTTTCAACATTTTTCTTCAATACCCATAAATTTTAAATGCACTTGAAAAAAAACTCAAGCCAATATTGAGTGGTCCCTGCCCAGTGAGCGTGCATGGAATTCGGCAGCCATTTTGATGTGGCTCCATTTTCCGCGTCACCGGACATTCTTGTGAACTCCCGAGAGCTACTGAGTAAGCAGATTATTGTATGGAAACTGGGCAGATCGTTGGCTGGCCGCACACACGCAATATTATTGTCAATAATGTTCATATTGACAATAATATTCCTTGTGTGCGGGCTATATTGGCGTTTTTAGGGTTCCGTAATACTTAAGGAACCCTTATAGTTTCGCTCTGTCCGTCTGTCTGTCTGTCTGTCTGTCTGTCTGTCTGTCTGTCCGCGCCTCTAGCTCCTGTAATTATGAATATAAATTGATGAAATTTGGTACAGTTATAGATTGTATATAGATCACGGTTTCGGGATTATAAAAAAATAATAATTTTATATTTTAGGGGTGGCTCTCCATACATGTGAAGTGGGGATGAAAAATATTTTTTCACTCTACCCCATCGTGTGAGGTATCGTAGAATAGGTCTTTTAAAATAAAGGCAAGGTTTCATACGTTACTTTTTTATAAAGTTGACCATTTTCGAGTAATCGGCCTCCAAAGTAGTCTGTAAGTTGGTCCCCCCCCACTAGCATTTTTAAACTATAGGAGATAGAAACTTGCAAATTTCCATGCTGATAGATCATGTTAAAAACTCTTTAGGAAAACTATTGTGAACCAAATCGGACAGTAACTTTTGGAGTAATTAAAAAAGCATATTACGCGTTTATAGTTACGGAACCCTCCTTAGACATGTCCTGACATGCTCTTGGTTAGGTTATTTTTGTATGTGTTGACTACAATAGTATTGACACAATAAAATTGTCAATACTAGTCAACACACAGGCTAGCCAATTCAATGGGAAGATTACTAAATGGGCAGTTTGTTGAATAGCGATCGATTACTATACCATATGAGGCTGAGGCTGGGACTATATCCGGAATCCGGCGGCCCGGGAAAAATCAGAGCACTGAAAATAGAACTCTGCGCTTATACAATACAGTTGAAAATCAAATTGTCGGGTATCGAGCTGTCATATTATATGACATTGACATTTGACTCGACACTTGTGTGCTCGATTTCAGCTCTATTATATTAGCGCAAGTTTCTATTTCCAATTTCTCTAAATCTCTGAATTTTCCCCGACCTACCGGATACCGGACAACATAGTCCCAGCCTAGTCAATGAATATGTAATAGTATGTATGTGATTTTTATGCCAAAGCCTTCTACAAACCTCCTCCGCAAATCGCGCGCGACACTGCGAAAGGTCCGCGAATACGAACATGTGCATTGTGCACTGTGCAGCCGATTCGCATATTTTTCGCGCAATGTTTCACTTCATTTTCGCGGACCTTTCGCGGAGACGCGATTCGTGAAGGCACTGTGGAGCGGGCGTAAGGGATAACGTCAAGATAATGTCTTCATTTGATCCTGAAATCACAGATTACTAAATAGTTACTATGTAGCTGAAACGCAGTGACCGGAAAAAATATCTTTGAACTAGCCGTTTCCCGCGGCTCCACCCGCGTAAATATATATTTACGCGGGTGGAGCGGTATACCCGATCATATGATCGGGTATACCGCGGGAATACTGTACTTTTCCGGGAAAAAAGTAGCCTATGTTTTAATACAGACTACAGAGCCTATACTACTACTACTTATACAAAATTTCATCAAAATCAGTTCAGTGCTTTTTTGAGTGAACGAGTAACAAACATCCATCCATCCATCCATACATCCCCCATCCTCACAAACTTTCACATTTATAATATTAGTAGGACCTATCCTACTAGTAAGTTTGTAGGTACAGCTACTGCTAATATTTTTGCGACTTCGAATGATTGCTTCGATACAATAGGGTCCGGACATGCGTTAAAATATATATTTTTACCTACATAAAAATTTCTTAGCTGTAAATATAACTAGAAACTTTACTGAAATTTATGATGAATGTACTTCTATTATGTATGTGAACATGTTAAAAGAAAGTTAACAAATCGATGGATGGCCTCCCTGGGAGTAATATTTCATTTCCATTTAAACTGGCTGTGTAGCCCGTACTTGTATATTCTACTGGGATACCTCTGCTAACAACAAAGTAAAGAAACAAGATAAAGCATTAAAGCAAGGACCAAGCCCAAAAACAAAATAATTTACACTACTCGTATGCACATTGTAAAAAGATTCTTTTTTGAGTAGCATTATTTTCTATATTCATGTAGAAGACGGTGTTTGCAAGGTATTTTAAAACATCTTTTGAAATATTGTACAAATCACAATAGTGTTTGGTTTAAATTGAAATATAAATTATTATAATTATTTAACAAAAAAATGTGTATGGTGTTGCAGAAAATTTTACGTTTTAGGAGATAGTGTGATTTTAAAGAGGTGATTTTATGACTTTTTAACTGAGGAAGTATATATTTATTTCAAAATGTGTACGATTCAGAACATGTCAAGGATTATGTACTTAATGTCATATTTTTTTCCACTTTGTAATTGAACTCTGACTAGGTAGACTAAGTGACGGGAAGTGACAAAGTAGGTTATGACCTCGCATTAAGCTTACCTATTATATAATAATATTTCAATAGTCTTGAGAGACGCACAACGTTCCTATATTGATGTGGAATCAAAACGTTTAATGTCCGGTTTCAATATCTTCACAAAGTCTCAATTCTTTTCACTTATATTTTTTAATGATAAAAAAAACTTATTTTTACATGCAGGTAAATACCTAATTGGTAACAACAATATCTTTTATTCCCTGACATTAGACCTTGGGGAACAGCCTGCTAGTTTTAACAATAGCGTGTCTATACCATCCTCCAGAGAAACGGGTTACCAAACAGTCTAGGTAGATATTTTTGCCACTATTATCCACATTTTCTGCTATTATCAAGTAACCGATTTCATTTTTACATCTTTTTCTCAAACATTATTAAAAGCCAAAGTCTTGCGTTCAATAAAACTTCTAATCTCAAATATAATATATGTCACCGTAAAATTGTAAAAACCGTTAGATTGTAATATAACATTGTAAAAATATGTCGAAATATAAATACTACATACTTATAATCTAACGAAAAATATTATGTTAAATTATAGGCAAAATATTCGCGTCCGAAGTCTATCCACATTTTACGATTTCACTAGTTATATTACAATCTGACATATACATTACATTCATTTTATGAATGCTGAAAATACCAACTTTTTTTTGTTACAATAGAGGTCGTGTTAGTTTTTACACAATACAATACCCAACTTTAATTTTTACTTCCCATTTCTCGGGACAATAGTTCTGGCAACACTGGCATTGTGTCAGCCACACGTTGGTAAGTACCGCGACCGTGCCAGGTAGCTGGCAAGTTGGCAAGCTGCCAGCCTTCATATTAAAGGATACTTTACAACTGCTCCTAAATCATAGTGTATTGTACCTTATCATGAATTTAAGTTGAATGTAACTGCGGCCAGGTACTGAGGAAGTTTAAAGCATATTTCATTTTAAGAGATATTATGATGTACTACTACTAGCTGTTGTTCGCGGTTCCTCTCGCGTAAATACAGTATCCCTCGGGAACACTGCACTTTTTCGGGATAAAAAGTAGCCTATGTTTTAATCTAGAGCCTAAACTATTACCATACCAAATTTATCAAAATCCGTTCAGTAGTTTTTCTATCTATACGTCCATCCATACATCCATCCATTCTCACAAACCTTTACATTTATTATATTATAGTAGGACTCTTATAAATGTGAAAGTTTGTGAGGATGTTATGGATGGATGTTTGTTACTCTTTCCCGCAAAAATTACTGATCAGATTTTCATTAATAGGCGATATTATATTATACACAGGTTTCGGTTAGATAATAATATAACTCTAATAAGGTTGTTCATTTGCAACCAGCCAGAGAATAGAATAAGAAAGTTTATATCGAAATTGCGAATATTTCACGATAAAGTTATTGCCATAGGCATATTTACCAGCTTCCTACCTTAATACCTATTATTTATCTATACATCTATACAAATAAGTTGAAGTGCATGTTTGTAATTTCAAATTTCCAATTAACTTAATGAATATAGGTAATAGTTTTTACGGTACTTACTTAAAAATCAATTTTTAAAATTTCTGTCAGTAATCTCCGAAACAGCTAGACCGTCGCCTATGTTGACGGGACCTTCACTGATTGATAGCTGATGTCCTTAGCTCCTTAGCTCTTTAATGACAGTTCTGTATAATAACAGGTTTCCGCTCTATCTACTTAGTAATACCTATATTCTTTAGCTTCCATCAACCATGCCTCTCTAAAACTGAAAAATGCAACACCTACTTTGTGAAGATACAAACTAAAGACTTCAATTACAGGTTCTTGAAAAAAAAAAACTTAATATTCCCGCTGTCATCCCGGTACACCCGAGTATCCGAATACGAGTAGGTATAGCGTATCCGGGTATCCGGGTATCAGGCCAGGTAATTGAATGCCGACTTAGCATGCGAATCTCTTCGTTAAATGACCTGTCTTACCACATTTCACCCGGCGATTTTACGTTGGCGTATTTATCGGTAACATGCCAGAAGAATGGAGAAAAATCGATTTAACTTCATGAATAAAGCTTTGGCTCTCGCCGAATTAGTATAAAGTTATTTTTAAAACTCAGATTAAATAAATAATAGCTTTTAAAACTAATAAATCCAATATCCTACCTGGGGGCACGGTAGCTAGCTAGCACGAGCTAAGCGAAGCGCAAGGGCACTACCATACCACCTTTTCTCGAAGCGTTTCGTCGATTTTTTGAACCCTCATTCATAACTTGGGTTTGGATTATACCAGATTTATAAATTAAATTTTCATGATATGTTCCCAGTAGCGGCCTTATTAAATATGCAAGGCTTTGATTACATACGTCTTATAAGCTTTAGATTAAATTGATATCTAAAAACCCCTGATTACGTCACTGACTCACTGATGATCAACAAAATTATAGGTTACTTCCGGATGTCATACAAAGCTGAAATTTGGTATGTAAGCTAGTTTTAGCATATAGCCATAAAAATTATCAAATTTGGAACTTTTATCATCCAACCCCTTAAACTAGGGGATGAAAAGAACTTACCTTCGTAAATTTTTACTTTATAGGTCTGAAATTTGTTTTTAAAAAAGAAGTGAAATCCCACCAAAAATATTTTCATGTAAAGTGATGCCAAGACGATACCATACGACTCCCACTGTCAAAAAGCTATTAGATCTCATGTAAAACCAAGCTTCTGACTCTACCAAACTTCTAACTCTACAAGCCTAACTTCACAAACTCTACGCCTTAGTCAATAGATCTTGTAAGTTTTAGTTTGGATACCAGTCTTTAATATCAAATCTAAACAATTTGCATCCATTTTCAGTCTAAAAGGCTAAAACCATTTCCATTTTTATTAAAAATATTATAAAAATTCGAACTGCGCGTTATTCAAATTTCGATTTTAATCTTTTTAATTTGATTCGAAAGCGCCAAAGCTGGAGCGTTAAAAAAGCCAATCGAATTGTTGCCAGTGTTGCCATTTAAATTAATACGATTCTTCGGATTATGTCACTTTAGCGATTTAAACTCCATCAGAAACGAAATGAAAAAACCTGACATGATGAATAAGTTTTCCTGATAGGTATACAATAGGTCTCTATAAGATGAATAGATTTACGGCCGAAAACTCAAATGATTCTTAAATTAAGAGGATCTTAAGTTACTTGCTACCCTTGCCATTAAAGTAGACGTAGTCATAGCTTGCGATTTGACTTTTAGTTTTGAGTAGGGTTTGAAAATTCGTCCATTACTTGATATTGTTATAATAAATATCTAATGTGTATCAAAAATAAATGGAATTCATAAAATTGTTAATTTAGAATGTAATTGAGGTAAAACTTCAGTAATTACGTTAGTTATTAAAATATTAACCGCTTAGTTAATTTACTGTGGTAACTGAAATTTTTATTTCGTGGATGGCAATATAATTCGAGAATTAAATTTACAATGCGCGCAACATTGTTAACTGATGGATAATAGCACTTGAAGCATAGTGATAGAGTCTAAATTCGTTTAGCAATCTGCAATATACAACTTTGTTGACTACCCTGAACATTAAATATTGTGGCAATAATTTTACACAAGGCCGTGTAACAATGTCATATTAGAATATGCTAGTTAGAATTTAAAGCACGCGACATGAGCTTTTTCCCAATTTTTGTGGGCAAAATATTTGGGCAAAACATGAGCTAAATTACATCGATACATATATACTATATACTAATATTATAAATGCGAAAGGGTGTCTGTCTGTTTGTCTATTAGCTCTTCACGTTTTATCGCTGAACCAATTTTGATGAAATTTGGTACAGATATACTTTGAGTCCTGAGAAAGGACATAGGATACTTTGTATCCCGAAAGGTACAGTATTCCCGAGGGATACTGTATTTACGCGGGTGGAGCCGCGGGCAACAGCTAGTATATGTATCAGTGGCGAAGGCTGGTTCTACTTCATAGTGAAGTCATAAGCCTGTATAATAAGTAGATAGATTCGGATAATGGTCTTCAAAAGGTAAGCGGTAAGGGAAGTTGATAGGAATGGAGTTATAGAAACCCCTCGCCACTGATATGTATAATGCTAGCCCCACATCTAACGACAGGTACCTATACCTGACAGGTTTGCACTGTAGGTATACACCGGAGCGTGTGTGTTGCACAACTGTGCAGGTTTTCATACTACTCAGCTCAAGCTTACCTGACAGTATAAGGTAACTAGATGCTGACAAACCTGTCAGGTACATCCTTACGTGTATGGCTAGCTTAATAAATATAAGTCTTAACATTTCGACATGGCTCGGTTTCGTTCGACATCGAATTTAGATATTTGTTCCACATAACTATTTCAAAAATTGCACAAATAACGTAATAAGGTTTTAAAATATTTATATTATGTAATAAGAATTTAATTCACTTTTAATTTTATTTTACAATTCGAATTTAATTTCTAATTGAAATCGAATTTAATTTTATGTGTGTCAGTCAAAGATTTCAACTCAAGATAGGCTATCACGTACATTTAGCAGAAAAAAATTTCATACAAGAAAAAGCCATCTTGGTTTTCACCATAACTCAAATGTCAGCCATCTTGTTTTCACCATACTTCGAATTTCAAAATGGCCCCAAAAATTTAAAAATTGGGGCCAATTTACTGGAGACACTTTTTGCCTCAACATGCCTCGTCTATAATATACGTCTATGGTGTCAGTGCATAAAATATATTCACATTTATCTCTTTGTTTCCTTAAAGCGAAGTCGATACGCCTCTGAGGACAAAACTAATAGTCTAAAACTCTGAAGTAATAGGAAAAGTATCGGCATCACTTGTCTCACAAAAAAACTCAAAGACATTATCCCAAAACAAAACATTTCCATATTATCGCCAAGAGATTTTTCACAAACTTCGCAACAACTCAATAAAAAATATTTAAATATAAAGACATCATAAGATCCCTTTGAGAGTTTCTGAACGTTTTTTTTCGCTAACAAATAAGATAAATTTTTAACAAACTGTATTTCAAAGACATGGACGCTTTGATGCTATGATTGGGTTTGTTAAGACTTAAGATGTTTTTAGGTACCCATAGGGTGGTTGTAGAGGGGTTTCTGGCTGTATTAAATTTTAATAGGCTTACATTTTGAAACATCTAAGGCGGGTAAGAGAGTATAAATAACATAGAATGTATGTCTTAATACTATACAGTAAAACGAGGCTGCTAATGGCAGCCTGCTTTTGATAAAATATCGTGTATGAAACCTCTTTTTAAAGATCAATTCGAAGATATTCCACAAATGTATGGGGATTGGGTAGTCATCCAAAAAATGTATAATATTATATTTTATTATTTTATGTTGCCAAAAATAAAGTCTATACGAAATCTGTAAGTGTACTGAATTTCGTCAATTTACTCTCAGATTACATAATAAATACGCTGAGAATTTACTATCCAATTAAAGTAAAACTATAAGGGTTCTTGAGGAATCCTAAAAACGTTTGCCGAAAGACATTGAGATCATGAGATCGTATTGTGTCCATTGCCCATATTGTAAAAAAAAACTTTCTTATTCAAAATTCGAATTGTGTTCAAAATGAATGTTTTGTGAATTGTGCCTTTAACAATGGCATTTTGGCAGCCGTAAAGAGCGGGGGTTTCACGCTTTGTTCGATTTTTATTGAATGTTTGAATTTTAATAAAATTCTCGCCATTCAAACGAATTGTAGGGACTCAACCCTTGAGGTATGAACTTTATATGGTACGGCAGGATTATTTAACACCTACGGACAATGATTTCAAAACTAAGGATGGGCTATGACGTACATGTATAAGCTTTGAATAGTTTCACAGTGTTTTGTCTCTTTCTATCGAATTAAAAATGTCACTTATGTGACGTGAACAAAACACTGTACAACTATTCAAAGCTTATACAGCGTTTATTAGTAAGGGGGCTAAAGTCTAAACGCTTCAGCTATCATCGACGTCATGCGCTAGTGTAACCCCAGTGTAATATAAAGGTACCACACTAAATCAAAGCACAAAGCGAATCCGATTCGCGATTATGCGGCGATGAATTTTACATCGACCTCAGCGTGGATTTCCGTAGAGATTTATTAACCCCACTGTTTAGACTGGGGAAATACTAGAATAATCTAAATAAATCTAATCTATAGTTCTATACTATATCGAAACTACCGGACTGATTTTGATGCAATTTGGCAAATATATAGAATAGCACACGGGAAAGGACATAGGCTTATTTTTATTGCGGCAAAATGTACTGTCCCTTCAAGATTTCGTCTTGCGCGCACGAAGTCGCGGGTTGAGAAATCGACTGTACATTCTCACTTTAATACTTATCTATAGATAAATCATTAAGTCTATGTATTTATCTAAATAACTAGCATCAATCGGGTTTCGCCCGCGTGAAATTTTAAGTTTTAAACTTTCGTCCCCTTTTTTGCCCCCTTGGGTTTGAAAAATCCCTCCTTAGTGGATCCCTACGTCATATGAGAAATACTCTAAGATCATTCTAGAAATTTCAAGAACATTCTACTTGATCGTTCAGAACCGTGGTATCTATTATAGAGCTTTCTAAATCATTCTGGAATTTTCTATACAATAGATATTAAGGTGAGAATATTTACAGTCGATTTCTCAAACGCTGTTCAAAGTTAAGGGCTCCTTAAATCACGGCTGTCCCTGTCTCTGTCTGGCAGAGCGACAGCATGCGACTCGAAAACCTTGACAGAAAAACACTGGCCCTACGTTTCTGGAGTAAAACCAAGTCCGGCCAAGTGCGAGTCTGACACGCGTACGACGAGTTCCGTATTTTATTTTATTTTATTCCGTTCTTATTCATTATAGCAATAATTTATGTACATGTTAACTTATGATTTCGTTGTTTTTATACGAAGTTTTCCAAGTAAGCTAATTTTACAAGTCGGCCTGTTACATAGTACCTGAAATAACATAGTCATCTAAGCCGTTATAGTATTTCGTCAAAGTTCATTACATGGACTAACATATTGATTATTTTTTTTCATATTATTCGAGCCAGTCGTTTAATTTTTAAGGAACGATAATTTTAACAAAAAAATTGCTTTAAAGTTGAATATCTTGCAAACTTAAATATACCCTACACTATGGGGTAGTTGTGAGAAAAAAAATCATCCCGACTTTACGTGTAGGGGACCTCCTAAAAATATTATCGGCGTAGTGTAAATACACATATTCATACAAAGTTTAATCTTGTTAGCACTAAACGTTTGCATGGTAAGCCGGACGGACGGACGGACATGACAAAATTATAAGGGCCCCGAGACTGCCGAGATGTGAACTAAAAATTGAACTTAATTTATTGGAACAAGTTAAAAACATATTAAAGACTTTAATAAAAGGATGTCAAAAACTTCGAAGTCAACAACTTATGGCTTATAGGAAATCTTTTAAATTAGAATAATAGTACCTATTCGTATAAAACTTTAAGCTTATATCAGAGTTATATAGACTTCGGACTTTTCCGTGTCTTTCTCCTACAATGCACTTTTATCTGCTTTAAGCTTTGGATAATACATACCTATTATGTTAAGGTACAGTCAAGGAAAATAAATTTTTAAAAGTTTGATCGTCTTCAAAGTTCATAATCACTTATCGTACATATACAACGCGACGCGGATGTCTTGACCAAATTCAAAAGTATGTCTGTCAATCTGCTAAACATAAATTTTCCTGTGTACAGTCACGAACACTGATGATTGACATGACACTGATTTCAATCTTATATTAATATAATATGAGACCATCATCATATCAATAACATATTACTGATATGATGATGATCTCATATTATAATAGCAAAATAGTAATCCCTTAAACGTCACACAAACGTCAACCGCTAAACAAATGTCAAACGTTCAGTAGATTATCGACTTCGGGTTATAGTTTATGATAACAAGATGGTATATTTATACCTAATTCATTTATGTGTAAGTTACATGCGAGAATTTGGCTTATGGACCCAATTCTCGTAATTAACTTACACTTATATTTAATTATAAATTAATAGTGTAGAAAAACTTTTTTTGGACTTTGGACCAATTAAAACGGGTTTGTTGTTGGTTTGACGCTTATGAGAATACCGTTTTGCATTTTTAACTATGTTACGAATTACGATCCAGTCCCGATATTGTCAGGACTGAATCGTAACTGCATTATTGCAGGATTTAATTAGTAGAGAGCTCCGTAGCCTAGTGGGTAGACCATTTGATTCGCAATTTAGCGAGTGTAGGTTCGAATCCCAGGTTGTGGCGTGTAAAAATAAGACTTTTTGAGACCTCAAGTATTTTACGGACGCTCTAATGGTGAAGGATAACATCGTAAGGAAATCCGTACATGGTTGGTCCCAGACGTATTGACCAGTTCATTCCTCTGGACTAGGCTGACTGTGTTGTGAGAATGCCGTATGTGCTTGGGCAATACGACATTTAAAAATCTACTGTCCAAGGCACTACAGTATTTTCAAGAGTAGATAATTCGCTCGGATAATACTGTACAAATCGTCCAATAACGGATGTAAAGGCCTAAGTATTTAATTAGTAGAATCGAACTCCAGAAGTCAGCACAATTCATAAAAAAATTAAAGCTTAGTGAAATCGCTTTAAAGTTTATATATAAAGTTCTAAGTTTATATCGGTTTCTTCTATGGTTTTTTGGCAAACCTCCATATAAAAGTGAGGTGGCGGTAAAATAGCTTTCAACTCAATTTTATTTCTTTATTTTTAGCCATTTCGGAATAGGCTTTTACTTGACGTGATATGAGTTTTACAGCGGTTCTAGTGGCCCGTTTATTATTAAGTTTATTATATCATAAAGAATAAAATAATGGCGGACTTTTATAACCTGATGCCGTAAAACACCCTTTATAGTACGAGATCCGACTGCAGGATTAGTGCGTTCATCGGTTTTTTGCTGAAAACCGAATTTTTATGTGTATTTATAATTAGGAGAATATATATTTATCAGGTTGCCTATCAAAATTTGGCCGCCAGTATTTTTAATTAAATTATTTTTAATTGACTTTTGGGAAAAAAAATCGTTCACTTGTTTTTTAAATAAAATAACGTCTACATCACGGCAATTTAAATGAAGATTTAAAAAAACCACGGTTGCCGTTGCGCACTTGGCCGCACCTCTTCGCAGCCAGGTGTAAACAGGTATGATTTCGATACATTTATACGTTCGTAACGTTTATTTATTAATTATATATCAAATTAAAGCTATTTTTTTCTATTTATTATCATATATGGTTGCCTAATTAAATCTACCCGCGAATAAGGGTTGCTGGCTTTTAAAAATTATAAATATTTAAGGTAGAGTGAAAGAGAGTTAGCGCGTAACGTCATTTGTCAGA
The DNA here is from genome assembly GCA_905404095.1 of Glaucopsyche alexis. Taxonomy (NCBI): domain Eukaryota; kingdom Metazoa; phylum Arthropoda; class Insecta; order Lepidoptera; family Lycaenidae; genus Glaucopsyche; species Glaucopsyche alexis. The sequence continues at coordinate 5,260,191 of FR990060.1, forward strand.
CGAGGATAGCGATTGCCGGCTGTGCGACGCTTTTAAGCCATTGCGCATGCGTCGAATAATAGAGACGACTTAATAAATACTCCAAAAAATATGTCTTCCTTTTCAAAATGACAAATTTAAAAATTACAAAAAAAAAATGATTTAATATATTTAATATTGAATTAATATTGATTTAATATAATTAATATTGATTAAAAAAATACAAAAATACAGCCCAATTTCCTTGTATTTGATATAATTAAATGAAAATATTAAGTTGATCTAAATGAATATAAATATATAATCTTCGTTTTTTCTTTAATTTTTTTAATATAGACAGTGACATATTTTTTGTGTAAAGTTATAACGCATAGTCAACAGAGAAAGTCGGTATTTATTTCTCCACATTATACTGCTGAATGATTTTATTGTTTGTTTGAAATAAGGTTCAAAAAGGTCCATTACCTGATAAATTTTACCTGTCTAAGAAACGTATTATAATAGAAATTAGTAGATTGTGCTACGTTACTTTTTTTTTAAATTTATTATTCTTATTTAATCATTTTTTTTAAATTAATCAATTAATTTTTTTAAATTATGCATTAGGTTATTTTTTAAGTTATTAGTATTAATTAATTAATTAAAAAAACATTAAATTTTTAAATCATTAATTTTAAAAAAAGCTTTACTAATTGTATTTTGAAAAAAGGGCATAATTATTTTTTTAAATTAATAATTATTTAAAAAATGTATTAATTAAAATCGTTAAATTGTTAATTTTTTTAAGAAATGCGGTATTTCATTTTTATAATAATAAAAAAAAAAAATTAATATTTTTAACAAAAAAACCTCAAAGTTTGCACTGTGTCATTTATTTTGTAACTATAACCTACATTATTCTTAAGTTCAATTGAAATTTTACGGTTTGTGTTTTGCAAAACTCTTCAAATTCTTCTTTATCTTTTTGCTTTAGAACTGTAATTTTTTTTAAACACTCTGTATGATATCTAAAATCATTATATTAGTAGATTCAATTGTTAATAAAGTGTCATGATATTTATATTTTTTTTTACGACGAAACAATTACATTAGCGAGCACTTTTTGAATGATGCATTATTAAAATCAAGTACGTTGATTTTTTCGTTATACAGAAAACACGACTTCATCTTTATCAATTTTATTTTACGTTAGTTAATTTTATAATTTTTAGATGGAAAAATAGAACAACAATGTAAATATAAAACGTTGTGGATGACGAACTCCAAAACAGCGTGGTTTTTATGTAAGAATAAAAATACCGCAGCTGTTAAGTTGAGAACACTAACATTCGACGCATGCGCAATAGCTTAAAAGCGTTTCACAGCCGGCAATCGCTATCCTCGTCCGACGAATGATGTTACGCGCTAACTCTCTTTCATTCTACCTTAAATATTTATAATTTTTTTAAAAGCCAGCAACCCTTATTCGCGGGTAGATTTAATTAGGCAACTATATATGATAATAAATAGAAAAAATTAGCTTTAATTTGATATATAATTAATAAATAAACGTTATGAACGTGTAAATGTATCGAAATCATACCTGTTTACACCTGGCTGCGAAGAGGTGCGGCCAAGTGCGCAACGGCAACCGTGATTTTTCTGAATCTTCATATAAATTGCCATGATGTAGACGTTATTTTATTTAAAAAACAAGTGAACGATATTTTTTCCCAAAAATCAATTAAAAATCATTTAATTAAAAATACTGGCGGCCAAATTTTGATAGGCAACCTGATAAATATATATTCTCCTAATTATAAATACACATAAAAATTCGGTTTTCAGCAAAAAACCGATGAACGCACTAATCCTGCAGCCGGATCTTAGACTATTACGCGAGCGATAAGGTTGACTTTCGTGCGTTCCCAAACTTTTACAGCTTTCAGCACTTTTGATTGTGAATATATTTCCTGATATAAAGCTACTGGGTGATGTTTTATTCCGTTTCGACATACATTAATTGTAAGGAACATTAAAAAGAATACAATGGCATATTTAGTTTACATTTTTTCCTTTTAGAGTTCCGTACCTTGAAAGGAAAAAACGGAACCCTTATAGGATTACTTTGTTGTCCGTCCGTCTGTTTGTCAAGACCCTTTTTCTCAGAAACACATAGAGGTATCAAGCTGGAATTTATATCAAATACTCAAGTCTACAGTGCTCTACTGTCTCTTGGAGCTGTGAAAAAATCAAACTTCTTAGCCAACGCAATCAAAAGATACAGCCGTTTATGCCGCAAATTTTCGTAAATTTTTGACACTCGCAAGGAAATCAAAACCTACAGGGTACTTCCCGTAAACTCAGAATCTTGAAATTTGACACGAAGCAACGTCTTATAGCACATACAAAGGAAAAAATACGAAAACCGTAAATTTTTTGTTACATCATATAATAAAAATAATTTTAATAATTTTAAACTTACTACCCCTTTCCTCATGAACGCGTAGAGGTATTAAATTGAAATTCATATCAAATACTCAGGTCTATAATATCTTTAAGCTGTAACAAAATCACTACAGGTTTGTACGGAACCCTCGGTGTGCGAGTCTGAATCGCACTTGGCCGGTTTTTTCTAAGTGCTTTCAATTATCCAAAATAGGTATGAAGATTCGGCTCTACAGCTTCTTAATTTACCTTTACTCTGATTTGTAATAAAATAATGTTGTAATAACGTTGAATCGTAAGTAAAAACACAGCTTATCAAAGCTGTGTTTTTACTTACGATTCAACGACTCAAAAGTACCACATGACACATGTCACCGGCCGCCAGTGGAAAAACATCCAATGAAAGCTGGTCTTTGGTTCTCGTAAAATCTAGACATAAACCGTTAAATAATTACTGGCTGCATCTTTTCCTAGCACTTAGGTCTGTCTGTGTCCAATACGTATACTGTAAGACGTACGTCTAAGACGTTAACTCGATTGAATTAGAGTCCATCAATGGTAGTGCGAGTGGGCGGGACTCATCTACGAGGAAATTGATCTCTTATTGCGTTAAAGGTCCGTAGCCCTTACTACTTACTTTATAGTTTTTAAATCGAACCAACCAATCGCATTTATTTTTATTTGCGGAGAATAACTTTACTATCGATTAAATTATATAAAATCGACCAAGTGCTAGTTTCGTACGTTTCGTGCGTTTTCGCACGGGTTTCGTACAAAACTACGAAAAATGTATTTGTTGTATGAGAGTCAACTTACATTTAATATTCTGTTTTTAGTACTTGTTGTTTAGTGACAACAGAAATCACATTTGTGAAGATTTTAGTTATTAGTTAAAGCAATTAAAAGTTGTAATAATGGAGATAGAGTTTCATTAATGTTAAAATGTGTTCATTTGTGTGTGTATGTATGTTTGTTCCACCGTAGCGCTTAAACAACTGACCTGAATTTATTGAATGAAGTAGATTTATAATAATAGCCTAGGTATCATATATAATTTAGACGGGTTATAGTTTTTATAAGAAAATATAGTTATTAGCATTTTGTTTGAAGTTTAAGAGTTTAAGACCATTGAAGGAAAAATATAATTCCAACGAACCCTAAGCAAAATCTACAGTCTCTATGAGTTCCGTGAGCTGTTGAGAAATTCTCGATAAGCACAATGGATCTAGCTAGACCTAGGTCTGAAAACAAGTCTGAAGATCGTCTGAAGAGGCAATCAGGCTGCAGACTGGCTCAAATCCCAGGATCGGATTTGGGACTATGAATATCAATGTGCTTGTTTATGTTAATACCAAACAATTCAGATTTATATTCGGCTAGCTTGTGCCCGCGACTTTGCCCGTGATATGTGCTTCCCCGTGGAAGTACTTTATTTTTGTGCCATTTTCATGATGATCGGTAAAGTGGTTTTTACGTAAAAGCGTAAATACAGTATCCTACGGGAACAGTACATTTTTCGCGATAAAAGTAGCCATGTCCTTTCTTCGTATCTGTGCTAAATTTCATGATGATCGGCTAAGTAGTTTTTACATGAAAGCGTAAATTTCACTGGAACCGCAATTATGCGATGCAATGAAAAGTAGTTAATGTCCTTCCCCGTGGTCTATTTTATATCTGTGCCAAGTTTCATGATGATCGGTTTTACGTGAAAGCGTTACAACCAAACAAACAAACTCACATTCACATAATAATATATAATATTAAGTAAGGACTAATATTATTATTATAATATATTATACAAATAATAATATTTGTCCCGGCACTAACTAACAATTTAGTACATACCTACACGCGGAAAATATAAATTTCCGCGGATATAGTCTTATAAAAATAGCTTGTTAATTAATTAAATAGCAAAACTAATCCATAGCTATAATTAATATTAAGTTCTAAATATTTCGGACGAATAATATATGATTTAAAATACTGACAATTTTATTACTTATAAGTCCTACCCTTAAGTAAAAATAATAAAAGTTATAATATTTTTACAATGCCAGACGACTACAACCACAGGGTAGAGGTAATAAAGTAAGTTAATGAGTTATAATTTATAGTCCAGTAGCCGCAACACGCGTGTTATACCGACTCGCGACTGTGGTCCCTGCCGTATTGTAATTGTAACCATTTGCTGGAAATTATGTGGCCTTTACATGCTCCATTTAAGCCTGTTTAACGTTCATACATAATGTATGTATGATATTTGTGGTGACATCAACAATCTTTAAAAACTTGGCGAGTGTTTAGTAGCATTCTACCGGCCGAATAATAGAAAAAAAAAGAGTTATTCTCCGAGCGAAGTAACCACTCTGGAAATACTGTAGTGCCTGGGACCGTCGGTTTTTAAATGTCGTATGGTTGCCCAAGCACATACGGCAATCTCTCAACACAGTCAGCATAGTCAAGAGGAATGACTGGTCAATACGTCTGGGGCCAACCATGTGCGGATTTCCTCACGATGTTTTCCTTCACCGTTAGAACGTCCGTATAATGTACTTGAGATCTGAAAAAGTCTCATTGGTACACACCACAACCTGGAATGCGAACCTGCACTCTCTCGAGTGCGAATCAAATGGTCTACCCACTAGGCTACGGAGCTCTTAGAACGATTACTAGAATGAAAGTTATATTAGTGACGCTCGAGTAACATGTTGTCCTTGTCATTTCGGCTAGCTGAGACAGAGACAGCCTCCTAATACTCTTTTCAGGATGAAATTTAATCTATTTGTAAACAAAAAGACATACCTAATTATAACTATTTAACTACGATTTACGGACACTGAACATACTTTTTGGGGGTTAGGGGGGTCTTCAAAGTACTACGCTTGTGCACCGAGTGGAGGGAGTGGTTAGGTGTTAGGTTTTTGTCACGTGGTCAACATCTTCTAGGAAAATTTCGTGCGACGGCATTTACCTACTACGTGAAAAAGGAAGGGGGGGGGGGGGTATCGGCATATACTCAGTTAGGTAAAAAATTGGTAAAAAGTGGTCATGTAGTACGGGTATTGGGTACGTTCCCCTACAAGAATTAGTTTCTTATACTCATAGACGTATTATATTAAAAAGAGGCTTATACTATAGTATTTCAACAACACCGCCTCGAAACTTGAAAAATATGTTGCCGTCAAAGAAATGTAGTATGAAGAATTGGACTAGTGGAACATAAATAAAAGGGCCAATCATAACTCAATCAGCCCTTCAGATTTCTCATGTGAACTGTCAAAGGGATTGATTAGAAGGAAACCCCAAATTGCACGGTACATTTGTCGGGGAACGGTTGGCTTTTTGGGCGCCGTACGACAAGTCGGTTGAGTTTAGTTGATATATAGTTGAATAGTTGAAATTAGCTGCTAAGTGAGGTGATTTATAGCAATGAATGGAAAAATCTATATCTATACAGATTACAGATAAATAAAATTGAAGTGTCTGTTTGTAATTTCAATTTCATTTAATGCATAATATGTTATTGTATATACAATTTTATTTATAATATAATACAATTTTTATTGTACCAATTTTTTTAATGTTTGTCTGTCCGTCTGACTATCTGTTTGTTCTGAAACGGCTGGACAAATTTTCACGGGACTTTCACTGGCAGATATATGTATAAGATCTTACATAGGCAGCTTTTATTTTAGGGTTCCTTTTAAACGAACAGGGTTCCGTTTCCGTTAGTTCTATGCAAACGAAGTGGGCATCAGCTAGTAATTAATAAAATAATAAAAATAAATACATGAACTCGCCACCATTTTTCCTCCAGTTCTCATAGTTGCCGAATACATTACGTCTTAGTATCAACGACGATGAAATCATATACCTAAATTGCCACCAGCTCCTCTACTAGGGGGCCGTCCATTAATCAAGTGATGTTTTTAACAACTTTTTAGACTCCTCCCCTCCCCCTGGTGATACGTGGTGAGGTTTTATACTACTCCCCCCTCCCCCACCTAAGATCACGTGTATTTTTTTTACATAGTAAGCAGGTCATGTTTGAAGAAAAACTTTAACGTAAAAACAATTTAATCGAATAATTTAAGCAATTAAAAACTATACGAGTCATTTGTCTTGTAAGTATTTAAACAACACTACGAATCAACAACCGATAATAATTTCGGTATGCATAGACTAGATTCGAAAATTAATACACGTGATGTCTCCTTATACCCCTCCTCCCCTTGTGATACTTGGTGATTTTTTTTTCGGACCCCCCTCCCCCTTTAGGCATCATGTGATTAATGGACGACCCCTAGAGTTAGAGGCAATATAGCAAGGTGTAGCGAGTCCTCAACAAGGCAACAAGAGGCATCTTAACACCTGAGTAGTTTTTCACAGATTTAGCTCTTGGTCTTGAGGCTCATTGTTTCTACACTTCTCGAGAAATTTCTAGATCTCGAAAAGCTTGACAGGGTTGCAATTAGTTGCTTTACTTCAATATTTATAACTAGACTAGCTGAAGCCCGCAACTTCGTTTGCGCAGAACTAACGGAAGCGGAACTCTATTTTTTTAAACGGAATTACGGAACCCTAAAATAAAAATAGCCTATGACCTCAATATATACCTCAAATATCTGCTAGTGAAAATCCCGTGAAAATCGGTCATGCCGTTTAAGAGACTAGCCGGAACAAACAGACAGACAGACGGACAGACAAAAATAAAAAAAATGTATTTTATTGTAAGTACCGACCTTTCAGATGCATTATGTGAAAAGCTGTCAATTTGAAGTTACAAACAGACACTTCAATTTTATTTATCTGTATAGATGTCCCTAACAGACATTGTTCTGTCTTGACTATGAACTGGAATAAATAAATAACTACTAACAATTACACCTACTACCTACCCCTACAACCTACAGGCGATGTGTGAAAGAATTATCGACAACTGAGGATTGAAGATTGTAACAGTACTAATAACATCGCTAACAAACAATGTGGGTTAGTTTAAGAGGGGTGAAAATGTAGCCCGGCTTTATGTATTTTTAATGCTAAATTATAAAATAATAAAAGAAATAGGCAAAAAATAATACATAATAATTTTGGGGTTTTAATTAAAACCTCTAGGCTTTATCACTCACCCATACCTACCATGTACCAAGTACACCTGCAAAAATTTATAAATATCGGTCAAGCCGCCAAGTCGGTCAAGGAGATCTGACTAAATCCACACACAAGAATTATACAAAAGATTTCTTAGTTTACAATGCTTTTAGGTCACGTTTTAAACATATGTGATTATTGATTATATTATAAACTTTATATTAAATTTAAAAATAATAAAGATTTGTTTGGTTGTTTGCGTTGAAAGGGCTCCAAAATTACTGAGCCAATTTTTTAAGGAAACACTTCACACTACTACGAACGGCTACTTATTATTTCGAAAAAGTACAGTGTTCCCGCGGGATACGGTATTTACGCGGGCTGCAGCGGGCAACATCTAGTTATTTTCTAAATTAGGTACTTCACGAACTATAATATAACACGACTTTAATACAAGTTGTAGAGAGAAACAAACACAAAGTTTAAACTCAGCCATTAGTGCCATTACTCATAACAAAACTAATTCATCAAGCAAATTAGTGTATAGTGCGATTCAAATGAGAATAGGATCGAGTCGGCGCCATATTGTGACGTCATAGCTGTCAATTTTACCCAATTAGGTAGGGTGGGCAAAAAAGTTTTCTTTTCTTATAATAAAATTTATTTACAAAATTGAGTGAAAAAAATTTAATCTGAATCTAGCTCTTCAATTCCGCTCATCTCTGTACGACGATGACTACTCGGACTGCTGTCCGAGTAGTCATCGTCGTCGTCATCACCATCATCATCACTCGTTTCCGCTATAAAATAAAATGTGGATCATTGTAGAATTTTAAATTTATTCCACCAACTGTTATTTAAAATAAATATGTGCTTTATGTTACCTGTATTTATAATCGCACTATATGAATATGTATTATTATAATTAAATGTTATGTTTAGATAATTTAACGTTATTATTTAAATTCGACGTAAGACTATTATTCCTCTTCTTTTATTTATGGCAATCGCGGTTGCAAAGGTTTTGCACCATTCTGCCAGTATCGAGTATATAAAGAATTATTTCGACTATTATTATTGGCAAATAAGTTTTTCTGCTAACCGTACTTTTCACGAGACATTTGACAGATAGAAGTCATTGACGTTCCTATTCTCATTTGAATCGTGTTATAACATTGTACAGACGCAACGTCTGTTGCATGCGACCGCACGTTTGGCAAACGTTATGCTGGCTGCAGCTGGTGTACAACTTACAAGTTCCATGTTTAGTCTGTTCAGAGTTATTTTCATATAGGTACGTATATTATATTATAGACGAGGCATGTTGAGTCAAAAAGTGTATCCAGTTAAATGGTCCCACTTTTAGAGTTTTTGGGGCCATTTTGACATTTGAGGTCAAATAAAATCAAATCAAAATAATTTATTCATATATATCCAAATATTACTTCATACAAGAACAAGTTACGCCATCTTGGTTTCACCATAAAGTTTTTCTTTGTTCCTGGGTCATGGATGTGTATTAAATATGTGTATAATATACTGAAAATCTTAATTATGTGAACAGTATAAAACGATTACCTACATAATATATTATTTCCGTTGTCCGGTACCCGTAACACAAGTTCTTCGAGAATTTACCACGGGACCAGAATGATTAGATTGTTTTCAATACAAAAGTTTGAAACATTAAAATAAACTTAACAAATGAAAACTTCGATCGATATCGCTCACAATAGATTCCAGATCATTCATCAAACACTAAAGTAAACTCTAGGTCCATTCGAGACCTAGAACTTAGCCAATAAACAACCTGCATTGTGGATTCGACGCGCATTCGAAACGACTTGAAAATTTTCCCAACGACTTGAAATTTTTCACCCCACATTTAGAAAATGGGTTCCTTTCAAGTTGCAAAGACAAATAGCTGGCGATTTTAAAATTAGCGACGTTCGAAACGCGCTCGTGTGGAAGAGGTGTAAACTCAAATAATATCAATGGGAACGTGTTTATTGATGGGCAATCGTTTGAGAATTGTTGTATATATAATATGTTAGTCAGATTTTATATTTTTGCTTCTCATTGGCATTTTTGGTGACGTTTACTTAATAAGTTTATAAAATTAAGGTTTGGCGAAGAAGGTCTTGTCCCAACTGATCTTAAATGATTTTGTACACAATTTGAACCTAGTATGTAGTTCTAGTAAAAGTAGCTACAGGCTTGCCTAAACATAGGCAGCCGTCGAATTGGCTGGACAAATTTTTATTGCATAAATGAATAGTACTCTTAAAAATGACTTTTCAGAAGAAACAGTTTACAAAAGTCAATACATATTTTCAAGGGTTTCGTAAAAAGACTACAAACAAAAGTCGCACCTGGCTGTGATGTCACTATTAGGTAAAAATGTATGAGATATAAGGCTGACGGAATATATTTGTAAACGACCCGCCACGGCTTCGCACGGGTACAATACTGATACTAATACTACAGAATGTCTTTAACCCTCTAACAAAACGGGCGAAATTTAGTCAAAACAAACAGAAACAAATTAATATAGGTAGGTACCTACTAAAACTCAATGAAATAAGTAGGTGGGTATACTTTTATCGTATGAAATACCTATACTCTTCAGGACTAACAATACAACAAACACTAAATAAATAGGTATTCAAGTATCTATCCATCATAGTTACAACGAACACAAAACAAAAAATTTACTCATAGAAGTCATAGATCTAACTCCCCCCCGCACGCGCACCCCCGCCTTGCTCTCGCTCACTTCGCAACGGGCCGTGCCGTGCAGCAGAAATCGTAATATTTTAATTTCGCCATAACTTCAAAACCAAACGTCCAATTTTAATCATTCAAAGACCAAATATTATCTACATAAACTGTACTTAGTGGTGAAATCATTTATTTTGTTAAGGATTAATAGCATGAGTAAAATAAACGCGTTTAAATGTAGTCCAAAAAAATTCAAGATTTCTAAATAAAAAAATGATTGTTGTGCCTCACTCGACATAGATAGGTATAGTGTGTCGCGGACTTTTTTGTAGATATTTATAAGATCTACAATTAATTAGAACATTTTATGGTTCTATCTTTTATGGTTTAGGCAGCGTACGCAAAATAAGTAACTTTTCTGGTTGATTTTTTACACCTTGTGTCCGAAAAACCCAAATATCTTACGGAACCCTATTTTTTTCCAAAATAAAATTTAGCCTATGTTACTCGTGGATAATGTAGCTTTCGAATGGTGAAATAATTTTTGAAATCGGTCCAGTACTTTTTGAGCCTATTCATTACAAACAAACAAACAAACAAACAAACATACAAACAAAGTTTTCCTCTTTATGATATTAGTGTAGATATCTCCGAAAACTGTGAGCTTTGTTTCTTTGTTAAAAATTAAAGTTCATATTTAATAATATAATTAATATTTTTGTATAATATGATGGAACTGATGGAAGTAAACAAACATTGCAATTTTAGTACTAATTTAGCAAAAAAATTTGATTTTTTTTTTGTGTTTTTATATGTATGTAATTACGTTTACCAAGCTCTTATCAAGTAGTACCTAATACCTCCGTTTTATGAGTACCCCGATGAATTAAATTAAACATTTTACATGTCTCCCTAATATTATTGTTTATGTTATTACAATTTACAACTAAATACATACTCTCGATTGATATTTGAAGAGATGTTCATCATCCAATGTCGTGTCTTCATGCTTTATAACGTACCTGAAACAATAAATATTAGTTATTAATTGGAATTACTTACATAATTCTTTTGCTTCAAATTTATTTAAAAATCGTCTGTATTCAAAGGAATCGATTTTTATCGAACGCACAGCAGAACTACATTTCTTGTAATTAACTTACACTTTCATTTTACTTTTATTGAATACTAAAAACAAAAAAATACTAGATGTTGCCCGCGACTTCGTGCCCGTAAAAGATAATTTCGCAGAAACCGTACATTTTTCGCGATAAAAAGTAGCCTATGTCCTTCCCCGTAGTCTAATCTATATCTATCAAATTTCATCAAAATCGGTCCTGTACTTTCGGAGCCTATTTAATGCAAACAAACAAAATTTTCCTGTTTATTATTAGTAAGTATATAAGATATCTTAGATTATATGAATCGTCTTGAATTTTTGGAGTTTGGCCCAATCAAAACGGGTTTGACGTTAATAAGAATACTATTAATTAGCAGTTTTAGGATCGTTTACTGTATTATTGCCGGATTTAATTAACAGAATCGACCTCTAGATCTAGATGACATCGAAGTTGCTTGGAACTGACGGAAGGCATTACTAGTTTTGAAATAACATTTTTTTTTTTTATGAAATATGGGGGCAAACGAGCAAACGGGTCACCTGATGGAAAGCAACTTCCGTCGCCCATGGACACTCGCAGCATCAGAAGAGCTGCAAGTGCGTTGCCGGCCTTTTAAGAGGGAATAGGGTAATAGGGGAGGGTAGGGAAGGGAATAGGGTAGGGGATTGGGCCTCCGGTAAACTCACTCACTCGGCGAAACACAGCGCAAACGCTGTTTCACGCCGGTTTTCTGTGAGTCCGTGGTATTTCTCCGGTCGAGCCGGCCCATTCGTGCCGAAGCATGGCTCTACCACTTGCAACATAAATGAAAATGAACATAGCAATTTACGGTTAAGTACAGTTTACACGGACTGTCTTAAATTGCAATAATAATCGCACTAATTGAATGAGCTATGATTCGGCGCGTGTGCCGTGGCGTGGCGTGCGATTGCGTCACGTGGTCCATTTCCTGGTCAATTTCCTCCGGGGCGGCCGCGTCGGGTCGCGTCGGGTCGTGTCGGGTCGCGTCGGCACATTTGCGACGTGTTATATCATATACCTGTAGATGTGTACCTGACCTAATTGCAAAAGTTACAGTAAAACCACGCCGCTAATGGCTCGGAACGGAATTGTAAGGTAATGGTAGCGTAAGTCAATCCTCAACATCAGCTATTTGACAGTGAAAGTCCCGTGAAAATAGGTCCAGCCGTTTCAGAGATTAGCTTGAACAGATAGACGGACAGACAGATATTTCACAATCATTTAGTGAAAAGCTGCTTATTTAAATTTACAAACAGACACTTCAATTTTATTTATTTGTATAGACTTGTTTTTGACTGAGGCTCCGCCAGCGTATTTACCTAAATAGCGTTAATAAAAAATGTAGCCTATATTTTAATCCAGAGCCTAAACTTCTACCATACCAAATTTCAATAAAATCCGTTCAGTAGACTTTGCGTGAGAGTCACAAACATCCAATCATCCTCACAAACTTTCACATAATTATAATAATAGTTAGGTAAATAAAGCTTAACAAATACCAATCTAGGAAATCTCTTAAAAGCTTAAAGTTTTATCGACAAAAAAAAAAACTAAAAAGCTGTCACAGAAATATACCTACGCTTTTACTTAATCAAACGTTGAGGCAAATCGAAACTGCAACATTTCGCATCTGGAGTCTGGTAATGTTTTAATTGAACGCATGTTGGTGTAATTTGGTACGGTAGTAGTTAAAATTCTGGATTAACACATAGTCTACTTTTATCTCGAAAAAAATACAGTGATCCACGAGAACGTCCCACTGTATTTACGCGGGAGTAGCCGCGGGCATAAGTTAGTAGTTAATAAAGTTAAAACTAAGATGCCTAGGGATCTAAATTTATATTTCTTTGAAATAATTTCCGATATCTGGGTAGGTATGTGCTCGGTATTACGAGTATACCTAGGTATGTATCTAATTAAAAAAAAATCTTTATACATAAGTGAGCTCCGTGGCCTAGTGGGTAGGTTTGGACCGTTTGGTTCGCACTACAGAGAATGCAGGTTCAAATCTCAGGTCGTGGCGTGTATCAATGAGACTTTTTCAGATCTCAAGTACATTATACGGACGCTCTAACGGTGAAGGAAAATATCGTGAGGAAACCCGCACATGGTTGACCCCGGACGTATTGACCAGTCATTCCTCTGGACTAGGCTGAATGTCTTGTGAGAATGCCGTATATCCTTGGGCAACCATACGACATATTTTAAAATCGACTATCCCAGGTACTGCAGTATTTTAGAGTAGTTACTTCGCTCAGAGAATACTGTATAAATCATCTATTAACGGATGAAAAGGCGTAAGTTTATACATAAGTAATAAATTAATAACTGATTTACTTATTTATCGCGTTTAAAATCAACATTCTAAACTGTCTAAAGCACAATTGTGTAACAGGTAAAGTTGTAAATCCGACAGTAATTAAGTTGTAGAAGATTTTAATTAATTTATCAGACATAAAAGGCAGAAGTTAAGGGAACTCGCCACAAAGGGTAATACAAATTAGGTACCTATAGATGACTTTATATTTTAATTCACCTATTTTGTACTTATTTTTTGGTAGTGTATGGTCGAAATCAATCTGACACGTCACTTTCTTATGGACCGTGGATTTGCTATGGCAAAGGTTCGTAAGGCAAGAATAGGCAGGCAGGTTCAACCGGAGTGATACCACAGTCACATAGAAAACCATCAAAAAGCGATGTATTCCGCAAAGTGATTTGAGGCGAATTGGGGACCTTAAAGACTAGGAACGCAGGAGTGACACCACTTTATACATAACTAGATGTTGCCCGCGGACTTCATACGCACAAAAGTTAATTATTACAAAATAAATTTTTCCACGACAGTAGCCTATGTCCTTCCCCGTGGTAGACTCTACATCTGTGCCAAATATCATCAAATTCGGTCCATTAGTTTCGGAGCCTATTCAATGCAAACAAACAACATACTGTAACAAACTTTTCCTCTTTATTACATCAGAATAGACTAGATGTTGCCCGCGCCTTCATAAGCGCAAAAGATGTGTCCTTCCCGATGGTCTAGTCTATATCTATACCAAATTTAATAAAAATAGGTCTTGTAGTTTCGAGGCCTATACAAAGCAAATAAAGAAACAAAATATATTTCCCATTTATAATATTAGTATAGATACCCTACTAGGTAATATTATAAATGTGAAAGTTTGTGAGGATAGATGAATGGATATTTGTTACTCTTTCACGCAAAAACTACTGAACAGATTTGGATGTAATTTGGTACGGTAGTAGCTTGAGATCTAAACATAGGCTACTTTTTATCCCGAAAAAATGCAGTGTTCCCGTGGGATACTAAATTTATGCGGGCGGAGCCGCGGGCAACAGCTAGTTAGATATATAGGTAATCTTCTTATCTTACTACTACTAATATTATAAATGTGAAAGTTTGTGAGGATGTATGGATGGATGGATGGATATGTTTGTTCTGTAAAACTACTGAACGGATTTTGATGAAATTTTGTACCTATGGTAGTAGTTTAGGCTCTGGATTAAAACATAGGCTACTTTTTATCCCGAAAAAGTATTGTGTTCCCGCAGGATACTCGATAGTATATTTACGCGGGCGGAGCCGCGGGAAACAGCTAGTCATTTCCTGAGGAATAAATATGTGACATTGACAGATTCTTCATACAAAATCTGTCAAAGTTACATATTTATTCCTCAGATAAGAGATAAGATTCATCATATTATCTGATGGCTGTTTCCCGCGGCTCCGCCCGCGTAAATATAGCATCCCTTGAGAACACTGTACCATATTACATGTACCTACCATGTTTCACATTTATAATATTATGAGTAGAATAATCACATACCATCAGGCTATCGATCTGTTCGTTTTCCATAAAACATGGATACATAGGCTTAATACAATTCAACGACCAAACAGTGGTGAGGAGATAATGATGAATAATCAGAGTAATGAACCGTCTTTATCAAGTCCACATTGCCATTAATTCGGCGGCGTAATTTATCTGAAGGCTGTATAAGGAGGAGCGCGATTGCCGATTAGCTATTGATTTACTACCATACCGCTAGAAGTATTCTGTTACTATATTTTAGTTAGTAATTGATTGGGTATCATAGGTAAATAATCTATACTAAACACCTGATTATGAGTTTATCGAAATCGGTCGTGTTTATATTATAAATATATTATTGTAAAAATCTAAATAAAGTGGAAAAGTGTATAATAAAAAAGTGTGATATTATTATTAATCTACATTACTAGTAATCCTACTGCAATTATATTAAATCCTACTATTATTATGAATGTCAAAATTTGTTAAAAAAACTACTGAACGGATTTTGATGGAATTTGGTATGGTAGTAGTTTGAGCTCTGGATTAAGGCTACTTTTTATCCCGAAAGAGTAGTGTTTCCGTGGGATATTTTATTTACGCGCCCTGAGCTACGGGCAAAAGCTAGTAGTATAATAAGGAAAGATTTGTTTGTTTGTACGTGTTGAATGGGCTCCGAAACTATTGGACCGATTTTGATGAAATGAGGCTCAGATATAGTGGATAACGGGGAAAGAAACAGACTACTTTTTATCGCGGGAAAATGTACGGTTCCCAAATTATTTTCCTCCCGCGTACGAAATCGTGGGCAACATTCAGTAGGCAAATAAAAAATGATAATTTTGTCTACTTTTCTCGTGTCTCAAATGAAGGCTCACGGGCCTTCAATCAAATCAATTCAATCTGACAACCTACAGTAGACTAGCGTGGTGGTGGTACTTCCTGACTTCCTGTACATATTGAAGAGAAACTTCAGTCTCCAGCCGGAAAAAAAACAGCGTTGAAAATATATTCCAATAGAGTTGAAAATCAAAGACACGGCAGCGCAAAGTTGCAATTAGACGCTAGTGTGTTCGATTTTCAGCTCTATTGCATTAGTGGAGCTCCGTAGCCTAGTGAGTAGACCGTTTGGTTCGCACTCGAAAGAGTGCAGGTTCGAATCCCAGGTTGTGGCGTGTACCAATGAGACTTTTTCAGATCTCAAGTACATTATACGGACGCTCTTACGGTAAAGGAAAACATCGTGAGGAAACCCCGCACATGGTTGGTCCCAGACATATTGACCAGTCATTCCTCTGGACTAGGCTGACTATGTTGTGAGAATGCCGTATGTGCTTGGGCAACCATACGACATTTAAAAACCGACTGTCCCAGGCCCTACAGTATGTTAGGTTTTTAAATATTTTATTGAGTTTTCTTCAGTTTTATTATTTAAACTATTATTTTCTGTATTTTTTGAAATTGACAGTTAATTTAGTGTAAATTTTGGAATTGTATCGGGCAATACTGGGGGAAAACTAGACTCGGTTGATACACTCGTGGATCACTTTTGTTCCGGCTTTCAAGGGAGATTGATCTAAGGTAATGATCTGGGGGCACGGCAGTGCACCCGCCAAAGTCGAGCGCGAAGCAAACACTGCCGTACCATCCTTTACTGGAACCATTTCGCCGCATTTTCAGGCCCCTATTTAAGAACCTCTGGATAAGACCAGAACGCAGAAATTTTCGTCATCCAGTAAGCTATAATCACATACTTAAAATCCAAAATTTCAAGTCTGTAGGTCATTTAGTTCCGAAGTTAAGCGAAAGCAAAGTTTCGCATTTACGACACTCACTCACTCACTCACTCACTCACTCACTCATGATCATCAAAATAGAACTAGTACTTCCCATAAACTCAGAGAGCTGAAATTTGGTACAGAGTTAGGGTTTAATGGCCACATAAAGGGAAAACTATAAAAACTAGGATAATCGATCTGGGGGCACGGCAGTGCCCCCGCCAAGTCAAGCGCGAAGCAAACACTGCCGTACCATTATTTACGGGAACCATTTCGCCGCATTTTCAGGCCTCTATTTGAGAACCTCTGGATAAGACTAGAACGTCGATCTGGGGGCACGGCAGTGCCCCCGCCAAGTCGAGCGCGAAGCAAACACTGCCGTACCATTATTTACTGGAACCATTTCGCCGCATTTTCAGGCCCCTATTTGAGAACCTCTGGATAAGACCAGAACGCAGAAATTTTCGTCATCCAGTAAAGTATAATCACATACTTAAAATCCAAAATTTTAAGTCTGTAGGTCATTTAGTTCCGAAGTTAAACGACAGCAAAGTTTCGCATTTATGACACTCACCCAGTCACTCACTCATGATCATCAGAATAGAACTAGTACTTCCCATAAACTCAGAGAGCTGAAATTTGGTACAGAGGTAAGGTTTAATGGCCACATAAAGGGAAAACTGTAAAAACTAGGATAATCGAAGATCTGGAGTACCTGGTGACCCTTATTAGAAAACACAAGAGCCCAACCAAACTATTAGAGATCGACATACTGCCTTTACAAAAAATATTCAACTTGGTGGGCCACTTCATTTGATGTCAAAAATCGAAGGTCTGAAGTATCTGATGAAGAACCCTCAGCTGGTCTCAGCTGATTAGAGATATGGTAATGCCCCCTTCTACTATTGGTACATAAAAAAATCGACTGTCATTGCAAAAATCCAGTGAAGTAGGACACATCTTCTAATTTAATCTAGCCCTAGCGTCCCACTGCTGGGGGAATGCCTCCCCTTCTGCTTTTAATACGCATATAAATGAAATTAAAGGAAACTCTGGTTAAGACTGGACTGGCTTTTATACTTATACTTACAAGTTTACAAGAAGAAATAGTCGAACAATTAACTTTATTCTACTCGAACATTACACAAATTAAATAAACAAATTACACTAAAATCTAGTAAAATAAATCAATATTCCTACGTTTCTACAAAAAGAAGTGAAATCCCACCAAAAACATTCTGTAAAAAACTAGCCAAGTCTCGATGGAGCTGCTTGTTTATCTCTAAAAAGTAATGAAATCTAGACAAAGTCGTGCCAAGTCTAAGGATCCTTACTGCGATTTATTTATTATTATAGTTAATGTTGTGTGACTTGGCCGTTGAAGAGTACACAAGGGTACAAAAGGGGCTCCATGACACCATTGCTCCAATACATGTGTTATACAATCAACAACGCCTAAAATAAGACACTAGCGTCCAATTACCAATACCAGTATGGGCTATTATCTCGCTTAACAAACATAGGTAGTTACAACAGAATCTGATATAACATTACGTGTAAACAAAATTGACTTGTACCCACTAACGTATAAAGAATTTTCAACGGCCAAGTCACACAACATTAACTATAATAATAAATAAATCGCAGTAAGGATCCTTAGACTTGGCACGACTTTGTCTAGATTTCATTACTTTTTAGAGATAAACAAGCAGCTCCATCGAGACTTGGCTAGTTTTTTACAGAATGTTTTTGGTGGGATATTATATTCATAACTCACCTGATAATTATTTAAGAATTGGTATTTCGTGTTGGGTAGATAATTTAAGAGATTGAATAAAAGTATTAATTCGTGATTGTTCTTTCCTTTAATATCCGAACGCTTTGTATTTAATTTCATTCTAATTCAATTATACATTTATGGTAAATCTTACAATTCAGAAGTGCGAACCGCCCCCACGTTTAAATTTTGATAATCATTTTTATAGTCAGTAAAGTACTTATTGAGTAGGTATTACTTTTGTAGTGCATTTCATAAAGCCGATTTTTGTATAATATTACATATTTTAAGATAATTTTGAAACAGTGAAAAAAATAGAATTAAAAAGATATTGATTTCCAATAACATATAAACAGTTAACTTATTATCTACCCTCCATGTTTAGCGGTAATAGTTTTGCAAATTCTGCGAGTGAATTATTTCAGTGCGTAATATTGTTAACACCTAGAATAGTGTAAAATTAATAAAATATTTTATTTAAATCAACGTTAATAATATATTTTCACACCTACCCTACACTTTGTGTGGTGATATTTTAATTACTTTATTTGATTCGAAGTTCCAAAACCCCAAACTAACTTTAAATGTTAGCTAAATATTGTTAGCATGTGAATGAAGTCCGTAATACACTACTTTGATTTTATGTAGGTACCTATAAAAAAATATTAAGCTCTTTCGTTTTGAGTTTCAGAGAATGCCACGTGAAAGTGAAACATCTAACCACCGTCGCCTACTGACGCCGGACCGTGGTGGTGCTCAACCGAGGGTCGAGATGAGAGCAAGCCGCAGTCGCAGCCGACTTCGAGCTAGCGGTAGCCGCAGCAGCAGAAGGCGCATGAGTCTACGCGAACGCGGACAGGAGCTTGAGCGGCAACGCGACCGACTTCGTGCCCTTGAAGATGACGTCGTCAGGGAACGAAGCCAACTCCGACACCGCGACACTGAGGGGTCAGCGGCAAGGAAAGGTTCCGTGCGAGATACTAGGTCACGTAGTCCTACTTTTAATTATAAGGATGTAATGACTTTTATTAAGTTTATGAAGTCTAAACCGCCTGCTTTAGCTAGCGCCTCATTACCTTCTACTAGTAATAATTATCATAAGAATATTTTACCTGATTTTGACCCGTCAATTAAATGTCAAAGAACGGATATTTGGATTCGGAAGGTAAACGAGTGTGCCACAGTTTACGGGTGGGACGAACGAACGACAGTTCATTTTGCATTGCAAAAACTCCAGGGATTGGCCTTGGCCAATCCCTGAAGGTTTGGTAACGAGAGTCAAAATACAATTTTATTTAGTTGGTCGCAATGGCAGGAAAAACTTTTATGTGCTTTTCCCTGCGAACAAAACTATGGTCAATCTCTGGAGGAGATGCTTCGTAGGAAAAGTAGATTTAATGAACCTTTGGAGGTTTACTATTACGAAAAGTTAGCTTTGTTGAATCAGTGCGATATTAGTGGCAAAAACGCGGTCGATTGTTTGATACATGGACTAACTGATAAGATCATGCGGTCTAGTGCGAATGCATTACGGTGCACGCAACCCGATCAACTATTACAATTCTTAATGAGTAATCAGGACGTATCACAGAATATGATTAATCAGTCGCATGAAAGGCAACGGTTAAGGGCCGATTTAAATATTAATAATGACAATAGGAACAGTTCTGGATTACGGAATAGAGTGAGAGTGCCGGGACAGTTATATTGTTTTAATTGCAAGGAGGAGGGACATCCTTATTTAAAGTGTCCTAAGCCGTTAATTAAATGTACGAAGTGCTATCGTTACGGTCATAGGATTGAAAATTGTATATTTAAAAATGATTCATTGACAAATTCTTTAAATAAGGATGAACCGATTTTGAAGACATTTTGGTAGATGTTCCATTATTGGTGGGTCAAACTTTTACTGTGCAGACCCACATGTTAATTTATATTTTTAAAATTTTAATTTTCAAAATTGTATAATGTTAGTGAACTATAATTTTACGATAATACCTAATATCAATGCTGATTCGATGTGATTGATCCCTGTGTATGACACTAACATTCTAGTTACATCTCCTAGTGATATAAATCCCGCTTGCTTTGGGAGTATTTTTTTTTTAATAATAAAATTATTGGTAGACCATATTTGCAGTAATGCGTTCGTTAATGGAAGGGTATATCATATTAATGATGAAGTGATATATTTAAACATAACACATAATATGACGTAATATAATAAATAATATTTTGTTAAGCGAATGTTGTCATGCGCGGGGTACAAAAGTACCTATAAGTTATCAATAATAATGTTTCAGTCGCCTCTAATGCTCTAATGCCATGTAAATTGAACTTATATTGAATTGAAAGTGAAAATCTAGTGAAGTTAACTATGAAATCTAATTAAAATTAAGTGATGAGATTTAATGAATGAGTTTGAATATGATTTTTAGGCTATACTATTGTTCATGAGAATTGAGGGTTCATGTCTTTAGTATAGAAAATATATGAAAAGTAGTATTATGATTTGTAAGAATGGAGGGTTTACAGTTGATGACAATACAAGTGATGAATTTATATGATCTTAAATAATTTAGGACTATCCTATGGGTTGTGAGAATTGAGGGTTCACGCCTGTAGAATAGAAATTATTAAATTATTAATAAGTTTTGTAACAATGGAGGGTTTACATACTTGTTAATAAATGATACATGATTTCAGTGATTGATGAGTGAATTATACGACGAGATATTATGTTTAAATTTGTTATATATTGTGTTATGATTTTTAATGATTATGGATTTATGAGTGAATTATATAACAAGCTATTATGTTGTTAGTAAAATCCTTAAATTTAGTGAATATTGTTGTATATTTTGATACATTTTAAGTTTAGCTGGTACAAATTAAAATCTCATGAAAGCCTGATCAAGCCGAGTGTTAGGTTTAAACTTTTAGTACCGTGCATGGGGACATGCACATGTTCAGGATGGTCGAGTGTTAGGTTTTTAAATATTTTATTGAGTTTTCTTCAGTTTTATTATTTAAACTATTATTTTCTGTATTTTTTGAAATTGACAGTTAATTTAGTGTAAATTTTGGAATTGTATCGGGCAATACTGGGGGAAAACTAGACTCGGTTGATACACTCGTGGATCACTTTTGTTCCGGCTTTCAAGGGAGATTGATCTAAGGTAATGATATTATATTCATAACTCACCTGATAATTATTTAAGAATTGGTATTTCGTGTTGGGTAAATAATTTAAGAGATTGAATAAAAGTATTAATTCGTGATTGTTCTTTCCTTTAATATCCGAACGCTTTGTATTTAATTTCATTCTAATTCAATTATACATTTATGGTAAATCTTACAAGTATTTCAAGAGTGGTTACTTCACTCGGAGAATATTGTATAAATCATCCATTAACGGATGCAAAGGCCTAAGTTTGTATTCCGGCTGGAGATATTCTATACGATGTAGTCCGAGACTCAGTCTCAGTGTGGATATTTAGCAGTGATGATGATAAAATAAAATTTTACATCTCAGAAGAAATTTGTTCTTCATAATCTTGATAAAATTTTATAGTAAGTAAAATTAAACTAATGACCCGTAAGAATACTGTCGTAAGGACTAGATTACATTAACACTTACCTAGATTTTCTCGGTAAGACGACGAAATGCGGTATTTCATTACACATAAGGCTTACATAATCAGTTAATAGAATCAGGTGTTACTTTCTTTAATTACAAATAATTAAAGAAAACAACAACAGACTTGCATTGTTGAATGACCAAACTTGCTTGACTACGTCATCGCTCATTAACCTATTTGGTGGGGGTACTAGTAGGCAATAGGCTATAATTATAAGGTGTTGGTTAGGTTGGCGACATTAATAACGAACTTTGTTCACAGGTGTAATTCCTGAGGATGCTCCGGGTTCGGGGTGAAACGCGCGTCGAGTTTTGCAACCTGCATGGTGGTGTGGGGCTTTGCACGATCTTGCTGACATTGTTGCTTGTGGTGGTGGTGTTTACACGATCTTGTTTCTGAGTGTACGCATACGCAGTGTGGGAGGTGGGAGGTGCATTACGCATGCTGCGTGGACTCACACATTTGCTTGCAGGTTGTAAGTATTTTTAGCAGGATATTGCTAGATATTAGGTAATTGACATCTACATAAAATTAACCCACAAAACGATCTATAGGTCAAAATGACCCTACTAATGAGAAACGAGTAATGTTCAATTACGGAACCAAGAATGTCGGACCATAAATCAAGTGTCTCCGATTAACCGGGGCATATCTTCACCTTAACTCCGACCGGATTTGCCGGATGTCGTTCGACGTGACACGAATACATTAACGGATATTCGCCCCGGGCCGACTTTA
Organism: Glaucopsyche alexis; assembly: GCA_905404095.1. Taxonomy (NCBI): domain Eukaryota; kingdom Metazoa; phylum Arthropoda; class Insecta; order Lepidoptera; family Lycaenidae; genus Glaucopsyche; species Glaucopsyche alexis. The sequence goes on from FR990060.1 coordinate 5,283,324, forward strand.
TCCGGATATCCGTGGACACGATTATCGTCGCGTCGCTTCTTTTGTTAAACCCATCTAGACAAACGAAAAACGGATGAAATGAAAAGAACAAATATCAGCTGTTTCATCAACAGTTTTTAGTTTCATCTTCATCGCTAATGTGTATGTTCCAAAGTTAGGATAGGAAAGATTATTATCATTGCAGTAATAAGCTAAACTTGAAAATGTATTTTCATGACAATATGAAACGAAACGGTAATATGAACTTATCCGCGACTCTTGACATTCTGTTGTCAGCTTCACTGCATAATAATATTATATTAAAAATGAATTACGATTTAATTAATGTACCTGTTATACCTCGTATTATGATGTGATGTGCTGTGCATTCATCGGGTAATCTGTACTTCTATACTTAATATAATATTATAAATGCGAAAGTGTGTTTGTCTGTCTGTTACCTCATTACGCTTCAACCGCTGAACCGATTTTTATGAAATTTTACTTTAGATCCCGGGAAAGGACATAGGATATTTTTTATCCCGAAAAAGTAGTGTTCCCGCGAGATAATGTAAATACGCGGGCGGAGCTGCGGGCAAAAGCTAGTTAAAATTAATTTACATTCACAAAGTTATATCACGACGAAAGTAACATGCAAATTCACTGTTTAATACCTTAGCATACAACGGTTGGATGTATTCCTTCCTCATTCCTCGGTTACCCCGAGGCGTTTAACTCTCAATTCTATTCGATTTGCATCTGAACAGAAGCTGTTCATTAATGCGGTCTCTTCGACCGGTGAAACCTATATACGTATCTACGTAAAGATAGACGGTGGAGGGTTGGAAATGTACGCGTTTAATACCTACATATAGTAATAGTTAGTTAAGCCTTTTTGTGCATATTTGTTGAAAGTATTATTAAATCCTTGTATTCAAATTGTAGTTTTCTATCTTAGCTTTGAAGTATTAAAAATCATAAATTAGGTATATGGTGAAATAAAAGCTTTCAGTACAGTTTTACGAGAATTGTGCAAACGGAGGAATAAGAAATTCGGCACAGTTAAAGTTTATGTGGGGGAAAGTGTGCGAATAAATTTAATATAAATAAAGTTATACACGCTATCTCACTCACACTACCATGAGTTTGTACCTTTAATAACAGTAGGTGTTGGTTTGACACAATTGTCAATCTTTTTTTCCCACTCCATAAACAACATTGACATATTTTTATTGCGTACCTAAGAGGCAAAAGAACATTAAAAAGGCTGAAACTTAAAAATTTAAAATATGAATATCGACCATTTTAATGTAGTTATTAAATCGCCTTTAAATGTTTGTTTATGTACATTTTATGAATACTAGCATTATTTTCCCGAGGCTTCGTCCGCGTGAAATTAGGTTTTAAACTTTCATCCCCTATTTTAACCCCTTGGGGGTTGAATTTTGAAAAATCCTTACTTAGTGGATGCCTACGTCATATGAGAAATAAGTGTTTCAAAATTTCTATCCTTAAGGGTTTGGCCTGTGCGTTGATACATCAGTCAATCAGTTTTTCCTTTTATATATATACCTATACATAGAGAGATAGATAGATATACGATCGAAAACATAATCATACGATACTCTATTTCCAAAAGTATCCTTTACTAGAGCAAATCAAATGGGCAAATAAATATAACGGTCACAAAAGAATCCAATTCCTAGAGAAATATTGTGTGCGATTTCCGAAACCCATTCGCAGAAGCTCACCTGATAAAGGAAGCTCTCAATCTCCTATTGTGGACTGGATTTGATTGGCTGAGTGCCTACGACTACAAAATAGATGGTCAGTATACAATAACGGTGTATGCAAATGTGGAAGCGCCACGCTTCGACACAAATGGGCCGGCTCGATCGGATAAATACTAAGACCTCACTGAATACCGGCGTGAAATAACGCTTGCGTTGTTTTTCGCCGAGTGAGTGAGGTTAGCGCCCAAGGGGGTTGGTGACGATTTTAAGGACGGTGCGCAAGTGCACCGTGTAACTCCTCTAACTAGGAGTTACAAGTGTGACTCCTCTTACAACTACTAGATATCACCCCGCGGTCAAAATTCGGCCATAATTATTCAAATTGTTTTTTAAGTTTCAACTTTTTAGGGTAATTTTGCTCTTAGATACTCAATAAAAATATTACGTGAATGTGATCTATGGATGTGAAACAAACCTACGCTTAATATAAAAACGCATGGTAGTGTGTGTGAGGTAGTGTATAACCGTGTTTTCAGACCATAACACGAAAAGGTTAAATATTGTACTGTATTTTCAAAAAGTCAGTTTTGAGAAAATTCCGATGGAAGTTTTGAAAAGTTTTAAAATCGCTCAATAGCTTTTGAGTATAGGCAAAAATTACTACCCAGTACCCACTACTTAGCGCCCATAGCATAAAACCTACCTCCTACCTACCCCCTACCCAGTTTAAGTATTTCCACCCGTCCTGTTTTTGTTTTTCCGGAGGCGCTAGGTAGCACAAGTCCAACAAGCAATTGACTCGTCGAAAGGCGGAACTGAAGAGCTGAGGCAACTAAAACGAAACGAGAGCACTATGATCTAGCTATGTTAAATACAGGGTGTGATTAGTGATAATAATAATAGTATCTATGGACGCTTCACACCACGTCCCGTGGTAAGTTCTGAAGTGTTCTTGTGTTACGGGTACCAGACAACGGAAATATATTTAATACTTTTATATTATACACATATTTAAGATTTTTATTATATTACGTGGTAGAGCCATGCTTCGGCACGAATGGGCCGGCTCGACCGGAGAAATACCACGGGCTCACAGAAAACCGGCGTGAAACAGCGTTTGCGCTGTGTTTCGCCGAGTGAGTGAGTTTACCGGAGGCCCAATCCCCTACCCTATTCCCTTCCCTACCCTCCCCTATTACCCTATTCCCTCTTAAAAGGCCGGCAACGCACTTGCAGCTCTTCTGATGCTGCGAGTGTCCATGGGCGACGGAAGTTGCTTTCCATCAGGTGACCCGTTTGCTCGTTTGCCCCCTTATTTCATAGAAAAAAAAAAAAAATACACATCCATGACCCAGGAATACATAAAAAGTTTTTGTTCCTTTGGCGGGATTTGAATCCGCGACCCCCGGCTTGAGCACCAACACGCTCAACCAACTGAGCCGCAGAGGTCGTAAAATTTACCGTGACTTCGTGGATATATTTGAATCCGCGACCCCCGGCTTGAGCACCAACACGCTCAACCAACTGAGCCGCAGAGGTCGTAAAATTTACCGTGACTTCGTGGATATTATGCTCTACGACTTAAAATCATGGATGAGGCATTGTCGTGGTAAAAAGTGTCCCCAACTTGTGTACTTAAAATGTACCCAACTTTTTTGGTTGTTTGGGGCAGTCGAGGTTTGACATTTGTCATCTTGGCATCTGCTTTCCGCAGTTTAATCAATGGCTGTGTTCCGCGGAAAATAGCGCGAATAAAAAAAAAACGTAAGCAAAATGACGACCGCTGGTGTTAAATAAGCAAAATGGCGGATTATGTTAGCAGTATTGAAGTTAGCAAACGTGTCCTGGCCGTTAATCTGTTTTTAGGGTTCCGTAATACTTAAGGAACCCTTATAGTTTCGCTCTGTCCGTCTGTCTGTCTGTCTGTCTGTCTGTCTGTCTGTCTGTCTGTCTGTCTGTCTGTCTGTCCGCGCCTCTAGCTCCTGTAATTATGAATATAAATTGATGAAATTTGGTGCAGTCATAGATTGGGTATAGATCACGGTTTCGGGATCATAAAAAAATGATAATTTTATATTTTAGGGGTGGCTCTCCATACATGTGAAGTGGGGATGAAAAATATTTTTTCACTCTACCCCATCGTGTGGGGTATCGTAGAATAGGTCTTTTAAAATAAAGGCAAGGTTTCATACGTTACTTTTTTATAAAGTTGACCATTTTCGAGTAATCGGCCTCCAAAGTAGTTTGTAAGTTGGTCCCCCCCCTAGCATTTTTAAACTATAGGAGATAGAAACTTGCAAATTTCCATGCTGATAGATCATGCTAAAAACTCTTTAGGAAAACTATTTTGAACGAAATCGCATTATAATTTCTATTTCTAGAGCAATTATAGAAAAACAAATCAAAATAATTATAATTACATAATGTGAAATGATTATTTAAAATAATGTTTCAAAATTGGTTGCATAATTAAAAAAAAAAAAACAAATTAATAATTAATAAAAAGAACTTAAATTAATAAAAACAAAAACACGCTGTCAGGTTTGAACCTACATTCGAGGACAAACACTGTGATTAACTGAGCTGCTATGATCATATAGATTGTTGCGAATTTATGTTTCTTTACCAGAATTAGAGCTAAGCGTGTAAAATTATTAATAATATGTGCCTCTTTTACCAATTATTACAATTATTTAATAACACTGAAATATGTGTTATTAATTACCATATATTATTGTTATTTATTATAATTTAATATACTTTTAATTATAAAAGCTTCAATTTGCTAATAGCTTTACGAAAACTTTATATTATGGCGCTAGTCTCCCGTTTAAATCGTGGATTGTTTTAAAAAATAATACTAGATGTCGCTGTGTTATTGGATTTAAATTCTGTATCACGCTATCGTAAACCTCGCTGATATGTTTAAGTATCTGGTAACTGGTCATATTTTTCTTGCATTAAGATAGACGATCAGACAATATCGTAATACACTAAAATATGCTCAAATGTTTAATAGAGCTAGCGCCCACCGTCGAAAAAGGAGCTCATCGAGAACAAGAATTGGACCACTCCAGATCGCTAGGGGCCTTAAAGCTTGATATAAAACCGCCGGTCTGGCGGTCCTAAACCTGGCAGATTTTTTTTTATTGACCAAAATGTGTGAAGATTTTTTGAGTAAAAAAAGCTCATAAGGAACAAGAAAACTGTTATTATACACGGCTGCGCGCCAACTAGAAACCGATAAAAATGCAAGTCTGGCAGTCCTACTCTTGACCAGTTTCCAGCCAGACCGCCCTGAACGTGTAAGAATTTTGAGTAAAAATAGCTCATAGAGAACAAGGTCAAGTTATATGTCAATCTGTTCGTCTCCTAATCCTCTTTCGAAAATCGTCGGTCTGGCATGTTCAAACCTGGCCAAAATTCAGCCAGACCAGGATGAAGTTACCTCCTGTGATACTTACAAATAGGTAAATCATGAGTAATTTGAACTTAATGAAGCGTGATTTTGATAGATTTGTATGTATTCTTTCCGAATTTAAAATTTGCTACCCGATATTGCTACCACTCGATCCGCCATCTTACAAAAATGGCGATACCTTTCAATATTTTGGCTATATCTCTTTACAGACAAACTTTACGATAAAAATATGTTCCACTAATATGAACTATATATAATTTTCTACAATTTATTTTATGAGCATTTTTGTGTCAAATTGATAGATTTAGCGCTGCAGAGTCTTAGAAGGCAATTTTATTTGTGTTGTTGACATTTTTTGTAATCAACTATATTCTACTGTTTATGTCCTTTCAGATGATATTTATATCGAAAAGTTTGTAAATAATTATAAAGACCGCCAATTTATGAAGGCAGCCATTTTGAATTAACAATAATATTGAATATACCAAATTTTTGTGTCAATAAAACCAAAAGTATATATACTTAATATCAGATCAGAATATCAAAGATAATGGGGTCAAACTTCTATTGGAAAGTTGACTGCTTGCAAAACTGAAAGTTTTGCAAACTTTGGAACTTTGTTTATTATAAAATTGATTTTATTAGACTAAAATATAAAAATAAAGCATCACCCAACTTTATTTTTATAATAATCGCTGTACTGGAATTATTTTTCACTAATATTAATGTTACTTACTATAAGATATTAGTTTAGTATACTTTTAGTTTTATTGCTACTAAAATTTGGTATATTTAAAATGATTGTGAATTCGAAATGGCCGCCGTCCTAAATTGGCGGTCTTTATAATTATTTATAAACTTCGCGATATGGGTATCATCTAAAAGGGCATAAAAAGTAAAATATACTGAATTATAAAAAATATCACCAACATAAATAAAATTTCACTCTAAGTCTCTGCAGCGTTAAAACTATCAATTTGACACAAAAATGCTCATAAAATAAATTGTAGAAAATTGTATATAGTTCATATTCGTGGAACATATTTTTATCGTAAAGTATTATCGTAAAGTATTTATCGTAAAGTAAAGAGATATAGCCAAAATATTGAAAGTTATCGCCATGTTTTCAAGATGGCGGATCCAGTGGTAGCAATATGGGGTAGCAAATTTAAAATTCGGAAAGAATACATACAAATCTATTAAAATCACGCTTCATTAAGTGCAAATTACTCATTATTTACCTATTAGTAAGCATCACAGGAGGTAACTTCATTCCGGTCTGGCTGAGTTTTGGCCAGGTTTGAACATACCAGACCGATGATTTTCAAAAGAGGACGAGGAGACGAACAGATTGACATATAACTTGACCTTGTTCTCTATGAGCTATTTTTACTCAAAATTCTTACACGTTCAGGGCGGTCTGGCTGGAAACTGGTCAAGAGTAGGACTGCCAGACTTGCATTTTTATCGGTTTCTAGTTGGCGCGCAGCCGTGTATAACAACAGTTTTCTTGTTCCTTATGAGCTTTTTTTACTCAAAAAATCTTCACACATTTTGGTCAATAAAAAAAAATCTGCCAGGTTTAGGACCGCCAGACCGGTGGTTTTATATCAAGCTTTAAGGCCTCTAGCGATCTGCAGTGGTCCAATGCTTGTTCTCGATGAGCTCCTTTTTCGACGGTGGGCGCTAGCTCTATAAGTGATTAGCGAATTTTAGAATTAATAAAAACTGTCTAAAATGTCATGAATCATCAAAATCGAACAAAAATTAATCTTGAAGAACGTCTGGTAACTGGTTACTATTCGATATAATATAATTTGATTATTATTAGTCAACATTCAACAAAATAAAAGAATAATACATAATTGATAATATTACATAATAATATTATTATTAATTTATCACACGTTTATTCTATAGTGTACTATAGTATATTATAGTATATACCTACTATATAGTAAACTTAATACTTAGTTTACGGAACCCTCCTTAGACATGTCCTGACATGCTCTTGGTTAGGTTAGGTTATTTTTCTTTAGCGCTAGCAACAAGTGCTATTTTCCGCGGAACACAGCCTGCGTATTTGTTTGACAAATTCTTCTGAAATCAAGATGGCGTAAATTTATTTTGTATGAAGATATTTTTACTGTCTATAGTACGTAGGTACGTAATATTGCTTAAAATAATAAATAAATCTATGGATAAAGGATTTTTACATGTATAAGTACCTACTTTCGATAATAACATCAGTCATGAGTTACGTAATAAGTTTAGTGGGATTTTTCGTACCTATTAAAACATGAACATTTTCTTAATTTTTTTCTATAAAAAATAACAACCAAAAATGTTTATTTTGAAAAATCACATGCTATATATAGAATTTTATTACATGGTTCCATGAACACTATATTACAAGATACTATATAGAAGCTATGGAAATCCAATAGGAACATCCCGTATAACGGCATTAAGCCTTACTGAGATGTTTCGAGAAGATCTAGCTGTTTGTACACGAGCACTAAAACTTTAATGTATTGTTTGCTTAATTAAATAGGGACGTTTTCTAGAGACGAATATCACATTCTTACAAATTGAATAGAGAAAATGTTGAATAGATACACATAAATGTAATGGAAATAGTTATTTAGGTCGATGCGAATAAAAAGTTATAAGCAAATGAAAAATTTTGCCCATCTCTCTCTCTGTCTCGTAAAACTCTAACTCGTTATCGCTATACATAGTTTATGACAAATGTATGGCGGTAGTAGTTGGTGACGTCACAGGCCGACATATAGCTCTTTCTTATTGCGTGTTAAAATTATACGAATTTGTATCTTCGTTATTTTAAAGATTTACAAAAGTCAGTTTCAGATTTATTATCATTTTGTCTAACAATAAAAAAAATACGGAATAAACAACAATTGACACCGATTTTTGGCGTGGCGAGAATTGCCGTGGCGACGCTTCGCCACACTTTTGAGATTTTTGGGGCCATTTTGAAATTTGACGTATGGTTAAAACACTATGGAGAAAAAAGTGTCTCCGACTAAATGGATCCTCCACTTTTGAGATGTTTCACTTCTACCGGCACTCCCGGAGTGCAACCCGTTGTTTGTTTTTAAATAAACACTTACTATTGCAAGCGTTGTAAGCAAATAAATAAATATCAAGGTTTTAAAACTCCATAAAACGTTTTTTTATCGATTTCAATTAACAATAAAACAGCAATCGTTTTATCAGAGGCGTTGTATAAACTGAGTCATGCCAACTTTACAGCCTTCGCTTTGATCGCCACAATAGCGCTAATAAAATTTCAAAAAACGTAAACTTGTATTAGACCCCTCGGCGGGAATTCCCGTAGGGTTGCCAACACGCTCAGCAGGACCACCAAAGAAATACGTTTTGCCTACACAAAAATAGACATACTGATAGATGATATGGTCAAAATTACAGCTTTCTTTTGTCAGTCTGTCATTTTGTTTATTCCTCCGTAGAAAGTAACCATTTCTGCAGAGATAATATATAATGTCTCCGAAAATCAATTACCGATACTTCGGGCACATGATCCACTGCAGTAAAGACGTTTAGGCAAAAGAATAATTGTCATATATAATAGCTATTAGGTATATAAGTCTATGATTTTTAATAATATTACGTAGAAAAATATAAAACCAACCAGTTGGTATAGCCTACCAATAGGTAAAGTCTACCTATGTCCTGTAGGTATAGTAAACCTATAGGTACAGTCTACGTTTAGGTATAGCCTTACCTGTAAGTAGACTACGTGTAGGTATAGCCTACAAGTAGGTATCTACGTGTAGGTACTAGGTATAGTCTTTGTAAAGGTATATAGTTTAAAGGTACATGTGTGAACACTTGTTACTGTGTGAAAGTTCTGTTCTGTGTACTTTCTACAAAATATTTAATTAATCTACACTAATAATAATATAATAATATTATAATATTATAGTATTAATATTATAAAGAGGAAAACTTTGTTTGTATGTTTGTTTGTTTGTTTGTTTGTAATGAATAGGCTCAAAAAGTACTGGACCGATTTCAAAAATTCTTTCACCATTCGAAAGCTACATTATCCACGAGTAACATAGGCTAAATTTTATTTTGGAAAAAAATAGGGTTCCGTAAGATATTTGGGTTTTTCGGACACAAGGTGTAAAAAATCAACCAGAAAAGTTACTTATTTTGCGTACGCTGCCTAAACTATAAAAGATAGAACCATAAAATGTTCTAATTAATTGTAGATCTTATAAATGTCTACAAAAAAGTCCGCGACACACTATACCTATCTATGTCGAGTGAGGCACAACAACCATTTTTTTATTTAGAAATCTTGAATTTTTTTGGACTACATTTAAACGCGTTTATTTTACTCATGTTATTAATCCTTATCAAAATAAATTATTTCATCACTAAGTACAGTTTATGTAGATAATATTTGGTCTTTGAATGATTAAAATTGGACGTTTGGTTTTGAAGTTATGGCGAAATTAAAATATTACGATTTCTGCTGCACGGCCCGTTGCGAAGTGGGCGTCACCAAGGCGGGGTGCGCGTGCGTGTTAATGTTTAGTTTAGTTTAGTTAAATAGTTTAGTTATTTTATAAACATCAAATTGATAATTATCTTAAAATATAATACATTATAATATATATACATCTATACAGTTAAATACAATTTAAGTGTCTGTTTGTAACTTCAAATTAACAGCTTTTTACATAATGAATCTGAAAGTATATTCGGTACTTTAAATAATAAAATACTTTTTTTTTTTTAATTTTTGTCTGTCCGTCTGTCTGTCTGTCAGTCGGTCTGTCTGTCTGTTTGTTCCGACTAATCTCTGAAACGGCTGGACCGATTTTCACGGGACTTTCACTAGCAGATAGCTGATGTTATAGGGTCTAACATAGGCTACTTTTATTTTAGGGTTCCGTTTAAAAAAATAGGATTCCGCTTTCGTTAGTCATAAATAAAGTCGCGGGTAAATTTCAGCGATATCCCAAAGTATTGTTCCACGCGGACGAAGTCGCGGGCAAAAGCTAGTTTACTATATTTTAATAACATGGAATATTGAAAATGTTTTGCCCTAAAGTCAAATTAATCAATCTCTATATACTTTCGTATCCCTCTCTAAACTTGGAGTACCCTCAAAACGAGTACTCACTAAGACATCGAGTCCTCCAATATTCGAGTATGGCTATAAAGTTATACTTCACTAATCATCATCAGCCCTATCCTATAAAATTAATTACGTATTACGTATATTACAGCTTTGCTGGAAATAATATAATAAATATAACCTTTTGCCTTTCGACTCTTTTGAGAAATATTTTTAGTGTTGCCCAAATCAGTCTTGGTCTTGGTCTTGCAGCAAGAGTCTCGCAAGTCTCGCAATTACCTATTAGCCTATTGCTATTTATTAAACGTTATTTTAGATATTAGAACAACTTAATATAACAACGTAACGTAATACCTACTCTATAACGTTGTTCTGAGATCTAAAATAACGTTTAATAAATAGCAATAGGCTAATAGGTAATTGCGAGACTTGCGAGACTCTTGCGAGACTCTTGCTGCAAGACCAAGACCAAGACTGATTTGGGCAACACTAATTATATTTTCACAAACGAAAGCTTATCTATAATAACTCCCCACACCGATTTCGGTGACGGTAGCCGGTTTCATTGAAATCACGCAGGATTTATTGTGTGCCCAGGTGTGTGCGCAGTACACAAGTGCACTCTCTCTTCCTTTACTCTCGAAACCCCGTGGCACGGATAATAACTTTTTACGTGTCCATCCGATGCATGGATCATTTTTACTGTCAGACAATCAGGTGATCAGCCTGCATTGTCCTAACCAAACTTAGAAACAAAATTTTTTGTTGTTCCAACGCGGGTATCGAACCCACGAACTCCAATTCTGGAGCCAAGCTCTAAATCTGTACCAAATCTGTACCACGGAGGCCGTTGCTTATCTATAGTTTATACTAATACAAGAAAGAGGAAAGATTTATTTGTATGTTTGTTTGCATTGAATATGTTCCGAAACTACTGGACCGATTTTGATGAGATTTCATACAGATATGGAGTAGACCACGAGAAAGGACATAGTCTTCTGTTTATCGCGGGCAACCTTTTTCCTCTAACTTTTCGCGTAGGCATAAAATATCTTCCGTCAAAGATAAGTTACATAATGTATAAATGATGATGTGTGACTGAACTTGACGACGTGACAACGGCACCAACATAAAATGGCGATGGAATACGCCATTAACGTTTGATGGCAGTTTTCGTTTCATATAATCTTTGAACTTGCATTAACTTTTACGCGATTGCGCCTTTTAAAACTGCTTCCCTTGTTAATATCTATTTAAAACTTTAATACGTTATATTACGTTAATCCCTACATAGCGACATAAGATCTGCTGTCCGCGCGTTGCATCACACGTCATAAATATATTATAATCCTTTATTTGCGGAAATTAATTTTGTATTAAGCTTACAGCCGTGTATCTGCTGCACTAAACTGATAACATAACTACAAAATAAACACGTTAATATTTATTCACTTCGGGATATATTTATACGACACATGTAACTATCGGTTTGGAAGCCTTCCAAATATCTGATTTCCGAATTGCTGTATCGGAGATTAATCCGTCTCTCTGTTCATTTGAAAAAATGATTACATATCGACTGGTAGGGGGAGCCGAATGTTACAGGTGATCTTGCAAATATTTATTTGTATCGAAAGTTTTTGATGGTTAGCTGGCGCTTGTTATTCAAACATGCTGTATAACGGGATTTTTTTAACGGGATTATTATTATTTACTAGGGTTATTAGTCTGATTTACAAGATCTATTTCAGTGAATTTCTATCCAAGGGCACCAAAAATTATGATCCAGAAACTTTAAAAAATTTCAAGAGGGGCTCGAAAAAATTGCAAAAGTTATAAACAATTAATTAAAAAAAGGGTTTTTTTTTAATCTCATAAAAATATTAAAGATATCCGAATTTTGAAAAAAAAAAATCCTTAAAGAGGAGGGAATTTCTTATAAAAAAAAGTCCCACCTCCCGGAACTCTATCACCAATCATTTTAATTTAGAGGTGAAAATAGAGCGCTAAAAGCGGGTGATACGCCGCGGCGCGAGGGTCCGTAATATCGGCGCATCACCCACTTTTAGCACTATTTTTATTAGTAAGTAAATTAGAGTAGCTTATGCACAGGTAAGTTGGGATGAGTATCCCATGACTACTAAATTTTATTTACTGTACGGTTACCAGTAGATTCGTTACTAAGTCGCGGGAAAGAACTAAATAAAATACAGCTGACACGGCTGTGCCCACATATTTCATATACAAGCTTTCCCTCTGACTTAAACCTTTTTATTAAAACCCAATTTCACGCAGACGAAGCCGCAGGCAAAAGTTTAGTGTTTTACTATAAAAATAGATGTGGCCCACAACTACGTATACGCAAAAGGAAATGCCGTAGAAACCATGCATTTTGCCGCGATGAAAAGTAGCCTATGTCCTTCCCCGTGGTCAATTATATATATGTGCTAAATTTCGCCCAAATCGGTCTAGTAATTTCGGCTCCTATACGATACAAGCAAACAAATCTTTCCTCATAGGTCGCAGAAGAAGGTGGGGTTAATATTGTGATATTTTAACTCATTTCAAGGAATATTCACATAAAATTTGATTAACAATTTATTGATTATCCCAACTTCTCCACGGATCAGAACCTCAATTCTCGTATTTAAGTGGAGAATTTAAAGAGTCAATTTTACTTTGTTTGGATTGAAAGTGTAGCGACATGTTACCGTGAACGGAGTTTATGACGTTTCGACCAATTAGAGCGCATTTCACGTTGGTTTAACGTTCATAAAAACACTGTTTGGGAGTATAAGCGTATCGGGACTTGATTGTAATTGTATTAATGCAAGTTTTATTTAGCAGAATTGCCCCTCTGAAATAAAATAATTACGAGAAATGAAATTTGAATGAAAATTGTACAATCTATTAAAATGTTTTGTAGTCACGACATTTTTAAAAACGGGCAAAAAATTCATAATTTTCTTTACTTCTCTACATAGTACTTACGTATTTTATCAAAATGTCCTTTAGTCTGTATCAAGTGCCTGTAATATTCCTCAATCTCTACCGTCACTTGCGGAGATACCTACATGGATATCACATGTGGGTAGTTGGCAACCTGACAATACTTCATTTACGGGAGCGCAATCTCGTGAAATCTGCTATATCGAGTTACCTTATTGAGGGTATCTTGAGAATAGGTATTGATGTTTAGTGCCTTATCCTCTTGTATCTAAGATAAATGCTTTATCGTAGGCTTTTTGAGACTTTATGAAGATCCAAAGAACAATTTTAGTTACTTAAAGTTACAGATCAACGCATTGCGCGCGGAGTTTTGATTCCGTGCGCTTTTATTGTGTGTGACAGCACGTCACGCGGCCCACTACCCAGTACCCGTACGCGGTGCTATGTGTAGGTCTCAGACTTTGATTAATTATTACATAGATACGTTATATCCTTACAAAACTGACAATATTTCTGTGCCACGACACACATTGACATGGGACGCGTGTCAATGTGTCAACGTCGCATTGTAACACAAAACACGCTATTACTCGCGGAGCACACTAACCAAAATTGGCCCGACTCGGGCCAATTCGAGTCTTCATTTTTACGCGTTTATAACATATCTACCTCTTTTTAATATTATATATCTATGGTCTCAGATTAAATAATAAACCAAGATAGCGCATGGCGTTTGTTTGAAGTGAAACCTACAAAACTACGCTACTTCAAGTAAACACATGCGCTCACGCACACACAAGCAAAAAAGTACGCTAATTTTCGACAGTATCGAACGAGTCGTCGCGACGACTAATTTATACTGACAAAAATTAAAGTACTTTTTTGCTTGAGTGTGCGTGAGCGCGTGTATTAACTTGAAGTAGCGTAGTTTTGTAGGCTTCACTTCAAACAAACGCCATGCGCTATCTTGGTTTTTTATTTCATCTGAGGTGTGGGTAACGTATTTAGTGTCGCGCGCACAATTGAATTGTCATCGACTGTCTATACTTCAGTTCAGGACGATATGCAAACTGATTTTAGTACTGGCACATTGAATATTTACTTTTTATTGCATTTAAATTTGGAACACATACGTCACATTTTTTTCACTCGATTAATAATTTACTTATGTTTGGCGACAAATCCACCAACGTATTTCAAAACCATACTTGCGCGGGCCACTTAAAATTCTTTCGCGGGCCACACCGTGGCCCGCGGCCCTGGGGTTGGGCAGCCATGATCTAAATGATCTATCTTTAATCTAATATATAAAATTCTCGTGTCACAGTGATAAAGAACACACTCCTCCGAAACGGCTTGACCAATTCTTATGATTTTTTTTGCATATAAATCTGAGAATCGGTCGTAATCCATTTTTTCAACCTACCCCTAATTTTTTTTTTATTTATACTATTTTTTTTATATCATGTGGTAATTAAAAGATTCATACAATGGCAAAACAGTGTTTGCCAGGTCAGCTAGTGATTAAAAAATCTTTAGTAGCGTCTACAAGAGCAACAAACGTTGGGAGTAGGGATGTGTAGTATTCTAGCACTTAACAATAGGTACTGGCTCGCCGATGCTCTCGCCATTGACACACACCCTGCCCGCATGGCCTCTCTATCAGGACTGATATCTTAAGTGGCAATGTCACTGTGACAAGTCTACTGTCATCTCTGGCAAGAGCACTCGAGACAGTATAATATCTATGCTACATACACAGCCATACACTACAGGATGCATTAAACTTTTGTTTATTTTCTTTTCCACATTTACACACCTCGTATTTTCTCTACGAAAATCATACGGAATCGTATCGTGCCCGATGAAATATGTATGCAAGTTTCGTTCTGCAAATTTAAACTGTGCGACATCGGGATAAAGTGCGAATTTGTTAAATGCCGATCGCGAATCTGCAATGCAGTTTAAAAGCGCCTCGCATACATCGTCCCAATGCGCAGTTAATACTTATTAATGTGCTTTTCTCACGCAACTGTACTTTGGTTTTTTTCCCGACTGTACCAGCTGTACGCACTTGTACAGTCGACGTGAAAAGTATTTAAAATTAAAATGTATTTTTCTTTTGAATGTTGCTCTAGGTACATTGTTTTGGCAACAAACATCAAATCGAGATTGCTTGAAACCTATTTCAAAATGTTGCACGCTAAAGTTTTGAAGAATGGTAAAATAGTACTTGTTGAACTTGCATAAATATATTCTGTTGCATTTTTCCAAATACTGGCTTTTATCCGCGGTTCCACCCGCGTAAATATAATATCAGGTATCCCGCGGAAATACTGTACTTTTTCGGGTTTCAACATAGTTTAGTTAAAACGCCGTTTAACAATCGATTAAGCGGTTCCAAACTGAACGAGGATCAATTATGACAATTAAGCCGCTAGACTGTGATAATTGTTAACCAAATATTACCAAATAGTTACCGCTGGTTATTACTTACTCGTTAACTGTTTGGAAACTATTAATAATACCGGAATCACAATCTGTGAAAATTTATAACTTAATAACTCTGGTCAAGAATTACACACTTTGTAATCATCTGTAAGAATAAATAAATCTGATGCAGAATTAAAACAAATACATCAACTGTCTAGCTATCACTTTTCACGAGATAGAGCCTGGTGATAGATAGGCAGACGGAACCCTAAAAAAAACGCTAATAAAGTGCGTTTGGTGATGCTATCATTGTTAAGCCATGACATTCGTTCAAATATATTGAAACATATATATTGTTTTGACTACTGTAAAGTGCTCCAGGCAGTTATATCCACGTATATCCAAAATAATAATAATTCAAATTAATTATCCATCTTCTTAACGAATTAATTTGTACTTGGTATTCATTTGATGTTTAACACCTCTGACGACCTCTGTGGCTCAATTGGTTGAGCGTGTTGGTGCTCAAGCCGGAGGTCGCGGGTTCAAATCCCGCCGAAGGAACAAAAAGTTTTTCTGTGTTCCTGGGTCATGGATGTGTATTAAATATGTGTATAATATAATAAAAATCTTAAATATGTGTATAGTATAAAAAGTATTAAATATATTTCCGTTGTCTGGTACCCGTAACACAAGTTCTTCGAGAACTTACCACGGGATCAGATTGACGTGGTGTGAAGCGTCCATAGGTATTATTATTATTATTATTATTATTAACAGTTTCAATACAATTATACAATAGAAACATTTGTGTAATTAATTTGTTTTTGATCTATAATATACTCGTATATTTTACAGTTTAAAATCAACAATTGTACCCCGAAATATGTTATTATACTGACATTCTGTTTCTTAGCTTTCCCTTTAAATCATCATAATAATAATATAACCGCAGGCGAAAGGATTTTTCGGCTTCCCCCCGCTGAGTAGGAAGAGAAAATCGATAAAACGGGGCACATTAAAGGACTGAAAATTGTTCACAAATTATAAACGAGACTAATTTTGGGCTTTAGAGATTACAGTTTTTTATTGGAAGCAAATATCTAATAAAATTGGCATTAGTGTATTGTGTACCTACTCAGTATAACGAAGTTAAGATGTAGTATACCGCCTGAATACACTCACATTCATACTATTATCTAACCCCCTTAGTAATAAACGCTGTACATAAGCTTTGAATAGTTACACAGTGTTTTGTCTCCTTCTATCGAATTCAAAATGTCACTTGTGTGATGTGAACAAAACACTGTATAACTATTCAAAGCTTATACAGTGTTTATTAGTAAGGGGGTAAATATATAAAAGGCTAACCTGACTGACTCATCTATCAACGCACAGCCGAATCTACTGAACGGATTTCGCTGAAATTTGGCATTCAGATAGTTGTAATGAGGTAGGCATCCGCTAAGAAGGGATTTTAGAAAATTCGTCCGAAGGGATTTTAGAAATTTAGAAACCTAATTTCTCGCGGGCGAAGTCACGGGCAAAAGCTAGTAAATTATAAACTAATAAGTAATATTAAGCTAGCATTAATAGCCCGCAGTTTCACCCGCGAAAATAATAAACCTAATGGTTGAAAATTTTCATCCCTATTTTACCCCCTTGGGGGTTGAATTTTGAAAAATTCTTCCTTAGTGGATGCCCACGTCACATGAAGAATATGTGTGCAGTGCAATATTTCAAATTTTTAACCTTAAGGGCCTGTGCGTTCATACATCAGTCAATCAGCTTTGCCTTTTATATATACCTTGATAGATGATAGATCTAGCTGAACTATCTCTAACCACTAGCCTCCTTGGTCTAGTGGTTAGAGATAGTTCAGCTCTGAACTCGAAGATCGTGGGTTCAATTCACGCATTGGTACAACAAAAAAAATGCAGGCTAATCACCCGATTGTCTGACAAGAAAGATGATCCATGCGTTGGATGGGCATGTAAAAAATCGGACCTGCGCCTGATCTCTCGTCAGTCGTGTCGGATAACCGTTGTTGTTATCCTTTAAATTAAGGCATAAGCTACTCTTTATCCTGAAAGATTACAGTTTTCCCGCGTGTAATCTGATATAATATTTACGAGGGCGAAGCGGCTGTAAAAAGCTAGTCCTTAAAAAAAAATAAACTCGGCATACCTTATACTAAAAAAAGTGAAAACTGTCAATTTCCCGTTTCTTCACTAATCAGTAATCACACCGAAACTAAATATAAATTTTCACTTCGTTCCCGCAAAAAAGCAATACCGCTCAGGCGCGTGAATAAATAATGAAGTTAGATTCCGGCCAAATCCCGTAACGAGTTGGGAACAAATAAACCGGTACCGCGTTATTATGTCGGCCATTAATAATACAGGCAGACCCTGTGGACGAGGTTGTACAATGTGGCGTTCCAAAAATATGTATAACCTACTTGTGACTTTAAAATTAAACCAGATTATACCATAAAAAATACTTAAGAGGAAACATCAAGGGGCAGGTTAGGTTAGGTTAAGTGAATAATAGGTATTTGTAAAATCTATACCTATTAAAATCAACGATCGTAATCCCCTGATTCCTTCTCCAAAACTTAACCGATTTAAGTACTTTTTTTAGTGTAGAATGTTATAATTAACTTGTTTCACTGTTTCAGGCACTTTATCTGCCGTGTCGATAACTGCGGTGGTGCGGTAACGATTTAACAAGCACCAATAACCGTATTCTAGAACTTTATACAAGTATCGAACTCTCTTTATAGTTCTTTATTTTAAACTAGTATGGCTTTCGGGTACAACTTGGGACATCTTTTACGAGGTAAGATTACAGAATAAGGCTGTAATATAAGGGGATTCATCAATTCCAAAGATTTCAAAATTGAAGATAGGCTATGGTGTAGGTGCATTTGACAGACCAAATCTTCATACAGTAAAAAGTTACGCCATCTTGGTTTTCGCCATACTTTAAAATATGTCAGCCTGCTTAGTCATCATGTTTTCATCATACTTCAAATGTTAAAATTGCCCCAAGAACTTTAAAAGTGGGGTCATTTAACTGGAGACACTTTTTAGGGTTCCCTAATACTTAAGGAACCCTTATAGTTTCGCTCTGTCCGTCTGTCTGTCTGTCTGTCTGTCTGTCCGCGCCTCTAGCTCCTGTAATTATAAATATAAATTGATGAAATTTGGTGCAGTTATAGATTGTGTATAGATCACGGTTTCGGGATCATAAAAAAATAATAATTTTATATTTTAGGGGTGGCTCTCCATACAAGTGGGGATGAAAAATATTTTTTCACTCTACCCCATCGTATATCGTATCGTATCGTAGAATAGGTCTTTTAAAATGAAAAAGGCAAGGTTTCATATGTTACTTTTTTATAAAGTTGACCATTTTCGAGTAATCGGCCTCCAAAGTAGTTTGTAAGTTGGTCCCCCCCTAGCATTTTTAAACTATAGGAGATAGAATCTTGCAAATTTCCATGCTGATAGATCATGCTAAAAACTCTTTAGGAAAATTATTATGAACCAAATCGGACAGTAATTTTAGGAGTAGGTAATTAAAAAAAAAGTATATTACGCGTTTATAGTTACGGAACCCTCCTTAGACATGTCCTGACATGCTCTTGGTTAGGTTATTGCCTCAACATCTTCTCGTCTTAAACTATATAGGTAATTAGGTACGTCTATGACCAAAACACATAATTTAAAAAGACCTATATAAGATATTATATCTACTTAAAGTACTTATATATAACTGTTCTGTATTCTGTGGATATATTTAAAACTATCTAGGGTCATAGCAAAGCGCATTTGGAACAACAAAGAATGTTGTTTCCAAGTTTGGTTAGGACAATGCAGGCTGATCACCTGATTATCTGACAAGAAAGATGATCCATGTACTGCGCACACATTTGGGCACTACAAAATTACTCCTGCGTAACTGACGTGGTTTCAACGAAACCGGCCACCGTCACCGAAATCGGTGGGGGGAGTTATATTTAATGAGCTGCTAGTGATGTAAAATTAATTATCGTTAATAAGTTATCGAGTATTACAAACAGTTTATCGAAGATAATTAAATACGTACTTATTGTGAATTTAATTGAATATTTTACGTATCTCGATTCCGATTGCGAGATTATTTCATTACGTTAATTAGAATGGAAATTGGTTATCGTAATGAGCTACGAGCTATCCGAGCTTTTAGTTCAGTGAATTTGAATTTAACTTTATCACTAACTAGCTTTTGCCCGCGACTTCGTCCGCGTGGAACAATACTTTGGGATATCGCTGAAATTTACCCGCGACTTTATTTATAACTAACGAATGCGGAATCCTATTTTTTTAAACGGAACCCTAAAATAAAAGTAGCCTATGTACCCTATAACATCAGCTATCTGCTAGTGAAAGTCCCGTGAAAATCGGTCCAGCCGTTTCAGAGATTAGTCGGAACAAACAGACAGACAGACCGACTTACAGACAGACAGACGGACAGACAAAAATTAAAAAAAAATGTGTTTTATTGTAAGTACCGAATATACTTTCAGATTCATTATGTAAAAAGCTGTTAATTTGAAGTTACAAACAGACACTTAAATTGTATTTAACTGTATAGGTGTATAGATATTATAATGCATTATATTTTAAGATATTATCAATTTGATGTTTATAAAATAACTAAACTATTTAACTAAACTAAACTAAACTAAACTAAACTAAACTAAACTAAACTAAACATTAACCCGCACGCGCACCCCGCCTTGGTGACGCCCACTTCGCAACGGGCCGTGCAGCAGAAGTCGTAATATTTTAATTTCGCCATAACTTCAAAACCAAACGTCCAATTTTAATCATTCAAAGACCAAATATTATCTACATAAACTGTACTTAGTGATGAAATAATTTATTTTGATAAAGATTAATAACATGAGTAAAATAAACGCGTTTAAATGTAGTCCAAAAAAAATTCAAGATTTCTTAATAAAAAAATGGTTGTTGTGCCTCACTCGACATAGATAGATATAGTGTGTCGCGGACTTTTTTGTAGATATTTATAAGATCTACAATTAATTAGAACATTTTATGGTTCTATCTTTTATAGTTTAGGCAGCGTACGCAAAATAAGTATCTTTTCTGGTTGATTTTTTACACCTTGTGTCCGAAAAACCCAAATATCTTACGGAACCCTATTTTTTGCCAAAATAAAATTTAGCCTATGTTACTCGTGGATAGTGTAGCTTTCGAATGGTGAAAGAATTTTTGAAATCGGTCCAGTACTTTTTGAGCCTATTCACTACAAACAAACAAACAAACAAACAAACATACAAACAAAGTTTTCCTCTTTATAATATTAGTGTAGACAAACAAACAAACAAACAAACATACAAACAAAGTTTTCCTCTTTATAATATTAGTGTAGATATGTGGAAATTTTAATTGCATGAAAAACTTTATAATGGCAGAATAAAAGCTACTAGAGGTCACTTAGTGGAAGAAATTCGCCCATAATTCATATAATGTTTATGTTTCATCTTTAGAAGGGTCCTTTTGCCTCTTAGATATAAAAAAAAGAAACATACATACATACATATAATCACGCCTCTTTCCCGTAGGGGTAGGCAGAGACCACTTCTTTCCACTTGCTACGATCCTTACACACTTGTTTCGCTTCATCCACTTTCATTCTTACCATCCATTCCTCCTCTTACATTCAACGTAGCGAAGCGGCTCTCCATGGACCACTTTTTGCCTCCGCGAGAACGAGACGTGATGGATGGCGAACCACATCGCCGACGTTTTGGATAATTAAATTATTTTTATAATTATCCATTGCGTTCCCACGGATTAGCGGAGAGGATAGGAATAGGAAAAGGGAAAGATAGGTGGTGTGGAAAGGAAGATTGGTAAGTTAGAGTGGGAAATAGGAAATGTAGGATATTACCGCCCAGGAGGGCAAGGGATAGGACAATAATAGCTAGGGAAGCCGGGGTCGCATACCCGTATACTATACCACAACTACCGGACAGGTAAGTTGGGATGAGTATCCGATGACATTATCCCATGACAAAAAAAGAAATATAAATGTTAAATAATATGTTGTCTCATTGTTGTCTATTGAATGTGAATGCATATTGACAAACATCAATTTGTAACAAAATTGTATCATACGCCAATGCGTAGTGTAAGTTATTACTTTTTAATTTTAGGTAGTGCCACAGAATAAATAATAGTACCTAGAGGTACAGAAGAACCACTCCGACAAATGGTTAGAAGAAATAGGGACTCTTTCTGCGATGCGATAAGGTTCAATTCAGCTAACACAACGCTTGATTACCTACGATTATATTTACCTACAAGTTGCGTCTCTTTCTATCGCGTAATTCTTATCCTTTCTAATGACATTAGGGTTGTCTCATTTTAGAAAATTATTAACCGACTTCCAAAAAAGGAGGCGGTTATACGTATTATATATATTTTTTCTTAATATTTAATTACAACTTTTTTTACCTACTTTCTAGTACCTACCTACTGTACTTTACTGAACAAATTGCTTTCCAAATAAACCTAAGGTAGGTGTTAATAGTACTGTAATAATTTGACGACCTCTGTGGCTCAGTTGGTTGAGCGTGTTGGTGCTCAAGCCGGGGGTCGCGGGTTCAAATCCCGCCGAAGGAACAAAGAGTTTTTCTGTGTTCCTGGGTCATGGGTGTGTATTAAATATATGTATAATATAATAAAAATCTTAAATAAGTGTTAAATATATTTCCGTTGTCTGGTACCCGTAACACAAGTTCTTCGAGAACTTCGGGATCAGATTGACGTGGTGTGAAGCGTCCATAGATATTATTATTATTATTATTATAAATTTGCGCATACCTATAAGTATATACATACTTATGCGTAAACGTAAGCATTTTTTATACCTTCACGGCCTGATATTACTCGAAGAAGTTGAATCACGCCGCCTTATTTTTATTTATATTTACTAATAGGTACTTTTGTCAATAAATGATTCTTCAAATCGTATCACATCGGAATAACATAAGACGCGAACAGATAGTTCAAGTGGACTGTGGAGCCAACACCTAAACACTAAATATTGGTTATCAAGTAATTGCAGTAGCAGTAGTAGCTCAAACTATATTTTTAAATATTGTTATACATTATGTTATATGGTATTATAGTTATAGCCGGCCGGGTGATTTTTACCTAACTTACACAGTACCTATCGTAATATTATATGCACAGATTGTAAGGTATTAAATCCAATCCATAAAACATTGCGACGAACAAATCTCACGCATACGTCGCTCACTGCTCGCGCGCGAGTCCCTCGTAATTGGCCCGTTTAAGGAGGCCGCCGCACGTACTTACATTTTTAATACCTACACGGGGAGTGGGACAGGCCTGGTAGTGCGTAACGTTATTTAATTTTTAATTTAAATGCAGTTTTAAGCATTATCTTAAATATAAGCGCAGTTCACTCCTTCTCCAAATAAACTTTAAATGTGACAAATTCTATACTCCTTAGGTAGCATAATTTTCGTAAAGTGGGTAAAAAGTTTTTGTGTATTGGATAAAGGATGAAACAAAAATGTCTACGCACTGGAAATTGCGAAAAAAAAGGTAACTAAAAGCCTATAAAAATAGCCTGCATTTGGCAATGAAATATGAATAAAGTTACTCTAAATCGACGTTACGAGCGGACATTTATAACATGGATGGGCGATACAAAATTTTTGTCATCCGTCATTTTCAATAGCTTTGTGCCTCGGATGACTTGTGAATCCATCACGCTAATCCGCCTGCTATTTCTACTGTGTAAGTATGATAGAGCTATAACATCGCAAGCCAGGTAGAAAGAGATAGCAATTTGCCCGCAGAATGCTAAGCG
The DNA here is from genome assembly GCA_905404095.1 of Glaucopsyche alexis. Lineage (NCBI taxonomy): Eukaryota > Metazoa > Arthropoda > Insecta > Lepidoptera > Lycaenidae > Glaucopsyche > Glaucopsyche alexis. The sequence continues at coordinate 5,306,896 of FR990060.1, forward strand.
ATATCGAATCGACGCCGCTATTTGCACACAGAATATGTTTTCGATAAACTCTTGATCCGATATTTTGTTTGTTTTTTGCCCTCGGTCATACGTGTTGCTATTAATTTTTAATTTAGCCGTAACCAATATATTTTTATTGCCAACAATTTCGGAGTTTAATATCGATGCGATCAAATTTATCTGAAACGAATTTGTTTCCAGGATTCGTTTTGTTATTGCGATAAAAAAGGTACGCCATTTGTGTTTTGTTTTAATCTTAACGACATAATTAATTGGTAGCAATTTTTTTTTCAGTGAAATACAGTTTTTTTTACTAATTTGAAAGTGATTTATTTTATGTGCTTTTTTTAGTGAATTTAATACTTATTATTGGCAAAGGTAGTCCCTGACAGTCTACCTTTTACGATCCATCGATTTTGATGAAATTTGGTATGGTAATTTAAACTCTGGCCCCGGCACCGCCCACGTAATACGGTACACTGATTTTCCGGGATAAAAAGTAGCTTATGTTTTAACATAGGAAAATATGCAATGCACCTAATACCTACTTATATTATTCAGTTATACATACCTAAAATTATTACACCAGCTATTTATACTTTAATAATATTATAAATGCGAAAGTGTGTCTGTTTGTCTGTTACCTCTTCACGCTTTAACCGCTGAACCGATTTTTATGAAATTGGGTATAGACATCCTTTGGGTCCCGGGAAAGGACATATAGGATATTTTTTATCCCGAGAAAGTAGTGTTCCCTCGGGATAATATATTTACGCAGGAGGAGCCGCGGGCAAAAGATAGTAGTAAATAAAAATAACACCGGTTAATTAACACTTCTTTTGAAAGTTATGGATTTTAATTGAATGAAAGTTATGCTTGATAATGGGTGAGTGCAATAAATATCAGGCTCGCGCTTAGCCCGCTTAACAGTGTTAATTAGCCTGCTCGGAGTGCAGGCGAGCGCGGGGTGAAGTGTGCGGGGTGAGTGTAGAAGTGCGGGGATAAGGGTCAATTCATACGCGAAGTGAAGGCAGCGAAGTAAAGTTATGAAACTTAGGGCGTGTTTCACAATCGCCTAGTAAGTGTCACTAGCTTATCCGAAAGTTTTGTCTCTGTCGTTCAGTATAAAGTAAGCAGCGACAAAACTTCGATAATTAAAAGGCGATTGTGAAATCAGAGTTTCCCTGGGGTTGAATAATAACAATAATTCACATAAAATTTAAGTTTGAACTTTATACATACATTTATGTCATTAAAAATGACATTCTTTGGATAATTCTGATCTGATCCGCCATGTTTTATTTTACGTTGTGTTGCTCTCTTTGGCGAAGTTAATTTAAATGTACATTGAAACGAAGTGAAATTAAATAAAATAAAGAATAGGAAACGGTTACTATATTATGTAGCTACATTTACATATAGTATACATAGTGCTGGCCCAAGCCTCATACATTTCTAAAACATCTCCTTTGTATCTATCAAACGCACAGTAGTGTGTGTTATTAATATGAGGTAATAAATATGTGTTATTGTTATTTTTATTAATTTTAGGCATTATTTAAAAACATATTAGCTTTCTGCTCACCTCCTCCACACAAACTTTAATTTACTGGCTAAATTACACACTGCTCCGGTTGTACAATTCTCGTAAAACTGTTCTGAGAGTTTTTGCCTAAAGTATTAATAAAATAATATTTACGATGCACGTCATATTTCTTTTGAGATAAATAAGTAAGCAATGTTTGTCATGCACACATGCACGAGTCCGTACGTCCTTTTTATCTCAGAAGAAATATGTGCGGTACATACTGGATATAGGGTTGAATGTGCTATATTAAAGGACATGATCCAAAATTCATAGTAACAAACCCAGCGACATCAAATAATATGATTTAAAGTGAACATGGCAATCATTTCATTGCTGGTCGACTCTGGGTCAGTTTTGGACCAACACCTTTCAGAAGCATAATAATTCTTAAAATAAAAAGGAAATGTGAAATGACCCTAAGTGTAGCAATGGGGGTAAGTGTGAAAGTGCAGGACCTCGTTTAATATCTTACACTTAGTGTAATTTATTTTGCGCCATCGCCCGCTGAGCTGAAGTGTATTAATGAAACTTCACACGAGAGATTTTCATAATATGTAAGGAGCACCGCGCGCTTATCAATTCGCGTGGAAATATAAAATATGTTTCATAGAAAATAGCTTTACTATATTGGAATTTTGATATTTATATGGATGGAATTTATATGACTTTTTGATTTAGCTTCGTCAACGCTTATATAATGTCTCTTTAGTGGTATTTAAAAATGCGAAATGTAAAAATTGTTTCATTTGATTAAAAAAATAACATTGCTGTTCTTAGACCTTAACTAAATTCCTCCTTCCTTAAAAAAATCCTTAAAAAAAAATTTGTTTCATTTGATTAAAAAAATAACATTGCTGTTCTTAGACCTTAACTAAATTCCTCCTTCCTTAAAAAAATCCTTAAAAAAAATTTGTTCCATTTGATTAAAAAAATAACATTGCTGTTCTTAGACCTTTACTAAATTCCTCCTTCCTTAAAAATCCTTTAAAAAAAATTGTTTCATTTGATTAAAAAAATAACATTGCTGTTCTTAGACCTTTACTAAATTCCTCCTTCCTTAAAAAATCCTAAAAAAAAAAAATTGAAATTAGAAGTAGAAAAAAAATAATTAACACTTAAAAAGGGGGAAAATATTCCATGTAATATAAAATTACACACTCATCACTGAAATAACCTACTTAAGGTTCATTAGCTATAATTAGAGGTGACTAGTTAATTTATAATAAGTTATTATGATAATTATTGCATGACGTGTACTGACTAACATGTCACATGAGGGATGTAGGGCTGGGCCCTTGGGCTTTTTTGCGCTTGATTACTTTTGACTATTCATAACTTAGATTTCTTTAATTGTGTTTTTTTTTAATGTGTTATTTCGATTTTTAATGTGTAACATTGGTAGAATATTATCCATTACTTATTCGTTGACGTGTACAAGTGTAGACAAGTGATACAACAAGAAAATGCGTGCTAAATTAGGTTTCCCGCCAAAACTCCCTAGAAAGTTTTAGTAAAGTGTCTACCACTTTACTGAATCGACTGACTTGACTCATTGACTACCCTTACTATTTATTTGGGCTTTGACTGGACTTCGGTCTTGACGATTTAGAAATACAGTGATGAAAATTTGAACGAAGTTTCTATTTCCCATATTTCCCATCTTTTTACTTGACACTGGCAAAAGGTTATAAGCCGACGCCATTTATAAACTAGAAAAAAAAAATGAAAATCGTGTAGAGCTATCAAATCTGACATTTGACACTTAACATTTCAATGCTTATAGATACCAGGAGTCCGAACGGTATAGGCTTTCCATAGTAATTATGTTTCTAAGAATTTCCTAAAACTTTTATATTATAATAAGATTTAAATCCACGTTTCTCTTATTATTCTTTTCCAAAGCTGTCAATAGCAACGTTTAAACTTCCCGCGTAATTTCAAACGAGTGCTTATCGAACTGTCGCGCGCTCTACCGGCAAAAATCTATCCCCGTAATTGAGACCAATAATTTAACATTACGTTCGGACTCCTGGTATCTATGCTTCATGCTCTGAATTTTACCAGGCCCGCTGGATTCGGGATAATATAGTCCCAGCCTACAACCTTTTGTATGTAAACCCTTAAGGATCTAAGCCTGAAATTCTGTACTAAATTTCATAGCAAACTGCGAAAGTATTTCTGCCTCATGTTGGTATATTTGGATGGTTTTAAAGACGTTGTAAACAAATATTATAGACAGGGATTTAATATTTTTTTCTTGTAAAATGATAAATGAAGCCTATATTTTACACCAGTCCAGACTACTCGCGAAGTAGGCATAGGTTGGCCGAATAAGACAGTGGATACGCACTTCGTTTCGCCGTTTCATACTTCGGGTTACTTCGAGAAGGACTTCCTCGGCCTACTTTGCGAGCAGTCTGGACGGGGCATTAAATTTAACTTCCTTACCTTCCTCAGCATTTCCTCGAGCGACTCCATGTCGGCGGCGGCGCGCACGCCCGCGTTCACGCCGTTGTTGTTGTTCGTCATAGAGGGGCCGCACCGCGCATCACAATTCGACGTTAGCAGCCCGCACCTTACTTGGACTCACTCTTATAAATACGTCATACGGTGGCCGCACCGTGCATTCGACGTTAGTAACCCGTTACTTACTGCACCTTTGTACACATCACCGTTCGACGTATATGATCACTTTACACTGACTAGATTATTATAGGTATTAAAAGCTGGCACGTTCACATGACAGTTTTGTATTTAAAGACACTCTATCGAAATTAGAGTTTGAACCTAATCGTCATTGAGGAGTGTTCGCTTTTTGTACTCATAATGTTTCGTCGTATAGAACCCGCACTTTTTCATTGACTTAGCGTGACTAGAGCTTAAACAACAGCCTGTTATAATAGTGGATTATGTACCCAATATATTATTTGGCGAAAAAAAAAACATAAGCAGATTACTTTATTTAATACGCTCTTATTTTATTAGACCTTATATTATAATTCATCAAACATAAAATGAGAATAAAAGACCCAGTTGTACAAACGCAGATAGGAATGGCGTGCGTCCGCATAAATTTGCACGGCCATTTTGTATACATAGCATTCGGTATCTATTACTTGCTATTGATAAAGAATAACAAAAATTTTAGTAGTAAGCAGGAGGCCGTGTACTAAACTGCGTAGGTACTACCAAAATTACCAATATACTCTTCCGAGCTCTGACGCATCTGGACACATTAGCAACTGGACGTAATCTCGAAAGGAAGTATTCGCAAAAAGACACAGTCGTCAAAATATTAAGTTTACTACCTTTTGCATGCGACTTCACCTACGTTAAATTAGGTTTCTTTGAACCCGTTACCCGTCATAAAATCTGTACATGCCACATCTTTAGTACTATGTTCTATTTTTTTTACGGGTAAACGTGCCATGTGTCTAGCTTACTTCGTTGTTGCACGTTACAAGAATTGTGCGTGCACACTATTTCTGGAGTCTCGCGGACCGTAGTCGGAATTGGGGCACTCACGTTGAAGACATCTTACGGTAAACATGACTTGTTATTACGACATTAAAATTATATCTCTTGACTCTGATCTGCGAATAATTTTCAATTTGTTGTTATCAAGGGAACGTTTAAAACCATGTTCGAAATTTAGACGCTTTATTACGTCCACTAGCGATAAGCGCCTTATTGCGAATACGCCCTTTTAAGATTACGTCTAGTTGCTACTTTATCCAGTTTTACCGCAGGTAAGGAAGGGAATCAAAAATTCTTTCAAGCCTATTACAGCTTTCTTACATACGTTACTTCACCACGTCACCATGCCCATTACACAAGATTAATATCAATTGAAACAAGTCTGAATTCCAGTAGCTAGCCTTTGTATCGTTCTCTGCGTTCGCCATTTTTAAACGGGTCTTAACGAACGGCCACTCGCAGACAGACTGGAGTACCACTTTTGGACCTTATTACAGTGCAATAAGGTTCAAAAGTGGCACACCGGATCAGTCGGCGACTATACATACGAGCAATTCCACAAACACTACCGGCAAATTGAATTTTTGCTATTTGCCGTGCCTTTTTGTAAAAAGTTTTTATGTGAAAAGTTGCAAAGTTATTTCAGACTCGCTTATGGCTGTGGATTAACTTTTTTAATTGCCATTTCAGTATACTTTGTATTTTTAATGCGTTAAATGATTTTAGTTTTAAAATGTGAAACGCCTACTTGGTTAACACGGGTACTTGATGTAAATACGCTCTTTCGTGAATAGTAGTGACCTTGCATACAATAAATTTAGTTAGGAACAACTGACAAATTGTATGAAAATTATGAAAGCGCCTATTATACTTATACAATATTATCGAATGTCAAATGTATATCATATCATAATTTTCATGGTGATATTTCACCATACAAACTTTCGTCGTTTCAGCCTGGTGACGTCCACTGCAGAACATAGGCCTCCCTCATAAATTTCCAGTGCGACCGGTCGCTCGCGGCCTGTATCCACCGACTTCCTGCGACTTTTCTCAGGTCATCTGTCCACCTGGTGGAAGGCCGTCCTACGGTTCGACGTCTAGTTCATGGTCTCCACTCGAGAACCTTTCGGCCCCAGTGGGCATCGGTTCTACGGGCTATATGTCCAGCCCATTGCCACTTTAACTTGCTAATGCGCTGGGCTATGTTGGTAACTCTAGTTCTGCTACAGATTTCCTCATTTCTGATTCTATCACGTAGAGAAACTCCGAGTAAAGCTCTCTCCATAGCTCTTTGAGCGCCATATAGCTTATGGATAAGCCCGATTGTGAAGAACGAATAAGAAGAGATACAAAATTTTGACCCATTTAATCATTTAGGGGACGAATTTTAAAAAATTCAACCTCTATTTCACCTTCACTTCTAAGTGTGCGTTTACATTGTAAATTAAATCTACCTACTGCCAAAATTTCACATTTCTACCGTTAGCGGTTACGGCTGTGCGTGCGTCTCTATGTCAGTCAGTCAGTACATCTCCATATAAATATAATAATATATAGAAATGATTTTAAAACAAGTCCACAGCCCATATTTAAATAGAGCATTTTAATGAAACTATACATATACTAATATAATAAAGAGGAAAAGTTTGTTTGCATTGAATAGGCTCCGAAATTACTGGACCGATTTTTATGAAATTAACGTTTTATAAAGAAACATAGGCTACTTTTTATCGGAGAAAAATGTACGTTTACCGCGGGATTTCCTTTTGCGCGTACGAAGTCGCGTGCAACATCTAGTAGAATATAAAATATGATAGAGGCGACTCGACCAGTCCCCGCGGGCCGGGTCTACGAACACGTTGATCTGCGCTCTGTAATAAAGGTTTTCAACTATTTCGTCCGGGTTTTGCACTTTTTACGGGCGCGGATGACATTTTTGTAATTTCCCGTTTTTTTCCCAATGGTCAAATTAGAGACAAGGAACATTTTATGGAATAGACCAAGAAACTAGCAGAAGGATTGCCTGATGATAAGCGATAACCGCCGCATGTGGACAGAAATAAGACTAAATTCACTTTATATTTTTCTGTGAAAACCGATCCATAATGGGTTAGGTAATTATGTAAAAAAATTATACGGTAGTCCAAAGAAGGTACACTTAATCAAACACATTCTTGTACAACATACCTAATAGAAACCAACACATGTGTGCCGCTTTTGAACCTTATTGCCATAGTCATAAGCTCATGCCATCGGGTTTGTCTACTGTAGGTATTATATCGACAAAGTTCCTGCTCGACCAGTTACTAAAACTTTTCCTTGCACTAGGACACCTCACAATATTTAAACATAAAGTAAGTCCAGCATCGACTGCAGAAGTGGTTGAAGTCCGTATTTTCAGTTGTAAGTAAGTAAGTAAGTACAACTTACTAAAGTAGTAAAAATACATCATACTTATATTTTCTTCTTCATCATCTTTTTTTTGCTTATTTGTTAACCATAATGACACATTGTTCCTAGGTTCTTACTAAATCTTCTGACAACACGTTAAATACACAAATACTACATAACGTCCTACATTCCCCAAACGTGTGGTGACTTCATCCAAGTGTCAGCTCGTGTCGGAGCAACGAACTCGCATTGTTACCCGCGTTTTGTTTCCCACCTCTGTACTCTGTAGTAACGAGAAGCTAGAGACAGCTCGCAAATACAGCTACTTTGGTGCTATATACAGTCCTAACTAGAGACAGCTGACAAATTCAAACTGGTACTGATAAGTGCTAGGCGTAAATGACATTATAACACAACCAAATGAAAAATACTACGGCCATTGTTGTAATTGCAAGCTTGACTAGTTTAGTGGAAATGCATAATTTGTATTTAAATTGAAGTTAAAATTACTTCGAAACTTATGTCTTCGACAAAATAATGAATGAAGAAACGCAAATAAAGAAAATATACATAGATTTAAATCTATGTATATTACTATAGATGTTATAGAGGAGACACTTAGAAGATTTTCAAGACATTTTATACAAAACTAGCTGATGCCCGCGGCTCCGCCCGCGTAAATATAGTATCCGTCGGTTATGCTAATTTTTTCGGGATAAAAAGTAGCCTATGTTTTAATCCAGAGCCTCAACTACTACCATACCAAATTGCATCGAAATCCGTTCAGTAGTCTTTGCGTAAAAGAGGAACAAACATCCATTCTCACAAACTTTCACATTTATAATATTAGTAGGAAGTAGGATAGTAGAATTAAGTAGGATACCTACTTAAGTTTCTAGAACAGCGCAAATATCAAGAATGCTACATAATCTTGATCATTGAACCAGTAATCCCGGCCCACGTCCAGAGCCGAGAGCACTGGGTCAAGGCTTCCCTTCACAACCAACGACGTTAGAACTTAGAGGCCGTTCACACGTGTGTGTGAACGGCCTCTAAGTTCTAACGTCGTTGGCTGATATAATACTAGTTGTGACCTACGATGATGCCACATGACTGAGAATTAATTTGTATGAGCCTTTAAAATGTACAGTCAGTTTTTACACCAACAATCCATACTAATATTATAAATGGGAAAGTGTGTCTTTCACGCCATAACTACTAAATCGATTTACTTGAAATTTGGTACACAGATAGTCTAGAATCTGAGAAAGGACATATGCTACTTTTTATCGCGGGGAAATGTACGGTTCGCGTGAGATACTTTATTTACAGTTTCACGTAAGAACTACTAAAACGATATAACATGAAATTTGGCACAGATATAAAGTAGACTACGGGAAAGGACATAGGGTACTTTTTGTCGCAGGACATATACCCGTGGGTTACTGTAAAATTAAAAATATTAATAAAAATTGTAATTAATTTACAATCGACCGAAATGAAACGACAAAAATAAGGATTGAAAAAATTTCGTCTGGATATCAGTGTTTGGAGTGACAAAGAAACAAATAGCCACGAAAACTTGGCCTCTTCTCAATTTGGGGAAAGTTTATTGTTAGTAGAAGATTGTATTCTACTGCACTAACCTCATTTGACATTGTTATCGCTTAAGTACATAATATTAAAAATAACAATCTCCGTGGTCTAGTGGTTAGAGCATTGGCTCTCGACTCGGAGGTCGTGGGGTTCGATTCCTGCATTGGAACACCAAAAAATATTGTTTCCAAGTTTGGTTAGGACAATGAAGGCTAATCAAATGGTTTTCTGACAAAAAAGATGATCAATGCATCGGATGAGCATGTAAAAAGTCGAACCTGCGCCTGATCTCTCGTTAGTCGTGTCATCAGTCCCACTGGATTAAGAGAGTAAAGGAAGAGAGAGTGCTCTTGTTTACTGCGCACACACTTGGGTACTATAAAATTACTCCTGCGTAACTGGCCTGGTTATGGGGAGTAATTATTATTAGGTAAGTAAAATTATCTTCAAAGTTAAACTTTTGGCATACTCCTTACTATAAATGCTTTATTTACCTTTCCATCATTTCAATTTACACCATCGCTACCTGCCTAATTAATTCTCCTGTAATTTAACATTTTATTGGCAATAACGCACGCACTAATTAATAATTATCTTCAGGGATACGCCATCAATATTAACGGCATTAAAATGTCCATTAATTTCCAAACTCACGCGCCTTATTAATAATTAAGTTGGGCTTTAAAACCTTAAAATTGCTTATTAGATTGATGTTTTATTCTGTTTGAGTTATAATCTAAATTAATTGTCTTTTAAAGTGTAATATTACTCAAATTTCGGGCTATGAAAAATATAAAATACGATTGTTATCTATACTATACTAATAATATCATAAAGAGGAAAAGTTTGTTTTTTGCATTGAATAGGCGCCGAAACTACTGAACTGATTTTGAGAAAATTAGATAGAGATATAGATTACACCACGGGCAGACATAGGCTACATTTTATCGCGGCAAAATGTACGATAACCGCGAGATTTCCTTTTGCGCGCACTATTTCGCGAGCAACATCTAGTGCATTATTATATTGTAGACGTGAATTGCGTAATAATTGTTTGAAACTTTTTCGATCTAAGTACCTATGATCTTTTCTCTTGACCCTCAGGTATGAGTATATTCTTCAGGTTGTGATAAAGCATCATAATTCATAATATGAATTTTAATCTCAGTCAGTAATGACACGTTAAACACAATCTCTGTTTTTTACTAACCGAAAACTAAATAAAGAGATAAAAATGTAATCTTACGGACTAACCCCCTAACTAATAAAAATATTTATCCAGTAGATAAGCGATACAATGTTTTGTCCTTGTCTTATGCATTGGAAATGTCGCTTGACAGACAAGGACAAAATATTGTATTGCTTATCTACTGGATAAATATTTTTATTAGTAAGGGGGAATAATTATAATTTTTACAATTATTACGAGTACAAGTAACCTCTGACGTTTACTATATAGCTTTTCGACATATGTAATTAACAAGAGGTTAGAACCTACACAATATACATAATTCATTGAGTGTTGTGAGTGTGACATGTGCCATATACGTGCATTGTGTAGGAACATAGGGCATAGACCCTACTCCTAGGTATTAGGTCTTTACACACGGTGCGATGGACGATCTAATGCCAAAATTGGCGAAGAAGCGAAAAATTAGGAACGAAAAATGGGGTTTAAATTTTTTTAAAATATCGAACGGATACGGAACGGAAACGGATGTCCTGATAGAAAATGAAACCACATCCTCACAACTACACACCAAAGGAGTTTTCATTTCTCATACTCGGAAAGTAGTGTTGTTTTGATCTGATTATTGGGTGAAAAACGCTACTTCCCTTTCATAGGGAGGGAAAAACTCATACAAATTCATTGCGGCCCTCGGGCCGGAATGAATTTGTATATATCTTCAAAACTTCAAAAATAGAACTGCTGTCAGCTGTGAAGAGTTTTATGTAAAAAAAAACTTTTAAAAAATGACTTTCTAAACAGCCAGTGTGAATTTAGCGCAAACTTCTTTGAGCGGAATAAGCCGCGAGTGCCGCGGCGAGCGGCAAGTTCCATATTTAAAAATTAAAAAGTCAACACAAATTGCCGGGATACTAAATTACGCTCATTCAGGGTAACTTTGAATCACGAGGGTAACTTTGACAGTTTGTTCACAAAATTCTTTTCCATTGTTTTATGTGGGAAACAATTGGCGCTTAAAATTTAATAACAATTCGTGTACGTAACATACTTCGTAAACGAAATCTAAAAAAAAGCAGCTGTCAAAAGAAGATAATATCAAAAACTTTTGTTTTTAACCGCGCGCAACATAATGGGTAAAAATCAGTGCAAAACTTTTAAAAAAAATCTCGTTAACTTTGCTGCTATCAAGGTATATAAAAACACTAGCTTTTGCCCGCAGCTTCGCTCGCGTCAGAGGGAAAGCTTGTTCGGGAAAATACCAATACCAAAATTGAATACATAATGGTGTAGGCACTGCACAGCCGTATCAGTTGTATTTTATTTGAATGTTTCCTGCGACTTCGTAGGTACGCTCAAGAAATCTACCGAGAACTGTACCATAAATAAAATTTAATAAGCTGCAAAAAATATTCTGTGTTAATTCTGCTTAACCTACTACGGACTACCATACCTGATTTCATCAAAATTCTTTACGTGTTTTCTTTACTTTACTTTATTGCATGTAAAACTAAACATATTATTATGTACATACAAACTTTCGCGTTTAGGTATAATATTAAGTAAGGATTTCTTTGTAGCCCATAATTAGTATTTTAACGATTTCGAAAATCTTTTCAATGGGAAGACGTTGTGGACTTTGAACTTAATAAAAATAATTTGGATTGTGATCGCCCATCCTAGTTGGGACCACGACAGAGTTTGAGAGAGAGATGAGTTAGCAGTACGACCACGAAGCCATCTAGCTTCTCACTTATTCCTCATATAATAATCATGATTAGGATTAACCTAGGTAAAGTTTTAACCAATTCAAATATCTGGTTATTTTATAGCATTTTATACTACGTTATTTTTTAGATTGATAAAACTTTTTGTAGGTATATGAACCGATTGAATTGAAATACCTACACAAAATTATAAGCAGAGCTATCCTAATGAGCCTAATTCCTATCCGCGTGGAACCCGTAGGTAGTTAGGTAGGTACCCAAAAATTTTCCGCGATAAAAAGCGAGTCCTATGTGTTTATCCAAGGGCTAAACTACTACGGTAATAAATTTTATAAAAATCCGTTCCGTAGTTTCTGAGATTAGCGCGCACAAACGTACAGATCAAAAATCTGGGTTAAAAACTAAAAACCTATGTATTAAACACTGATAAATGAAGCACAAATAAATTAAATATTACATATTATAACAACAAAAGAGAAAGAAATATAATACCTACACTCATAGATATATAATATTAAAAAGAGGACTGAAATCTTTGATTAATTATTACATATAATACATCTTTGACTGAAATAGTATGTAATATAATAAGTATTATGAATATAATTAATATTATAGCAATCGCAAATATTTAGGTGCATAGTTTTTCAAAGAGATTTTCATCAAATTTAACTTTGGCATTCTTGTCAGATTTATTTTTCAACATGATGACAATATATTATGTCAAAATAAAAATAAAGCTTCCCACTCACGGGTTATCGATTGCTTCGATCAAATTGGAAAATAATTCGTATTTGAAAGTAAATTGCTAACGACAAACTATTACACAAAATGATTAGTGTAAGACCTACCAGCTAGTGGAACAAAATTTACGCGTATATATATACGAGTTTCATATAAAAAGTATAGTAAGGTGGTCCTAGGATCTCAGACTATATTTAATTTTTATCTAAACCGATTTACTTGCAACTACGAACCCAGTAAATGTTTAAATTGTAAAGACTAAATCGATCGATCGCTTGTGTGTGGGGAGCTTTATATCAAAAGCACTAAGGAGTATTTATATCAACTTAAAAGCAAATCGCTACCAAGCAACTTTCTTTCCCTTTTTATTCCCGTTAGCGGACGAATTTCAATAAACTATGATACACGAATTCCATCAATTCTGTTACATAATGTTTGTGCAAAATATGAAGTAGATTGGACCAAGGAATCACGTTGCCCTATACAAACTGTTTTACCCCTTTTCACCCCCTTAGGAATCGAATTTCGAAAAATCCCTTCTTATCGGATCCCTACGCATTACAAAGAGCAAGCCCTGCAAGTTTCAGGTCTCTACGATCAGCGGTTTAGGCTGTGCGTTGATCCGTCAGTCATTCAGGACAAAGGATTTTATATGTATAGATAATGCAATGTATTAAATTTATGGTTTTTTTGACTTGTCTATGACCCCACTGCATCAATATTTGATAAAAACATAAACTATTGTCACCCTGAAGCTGTAAAATAATTAAAAGTTAGTTTGTGTCAAAGTTACCCATTTATGGGTGGTAACTTTGACACACGACAAAATTGCTAGTTTTTAATATAATTAGTCATTTTTAAAGACGTTATAAAACTTTATAGCATGAAAACCAACCTGAGAGCACAGATTAACTAAACTCTTTTGACTAATTCTTAACATAGTAAAAGTTTGTTAAAAAAATATGTCGATGATGATTCAAAGTTACCCTGATTGACTGTACTAATATATTATTATCAATAAAATATAGTTTCGATAAACAACTAGTTTTATTTTCCTCATATTCTAAATGAAAAGTAGAGTGTATGAGTCTAACTACCTCTGGAATTGATTCCTTTCAACCCTAGGCCACAGAATTCAAAACATGCAGAATGAGTGTTCGATCACAATTTTGTATGCAGCGCACTGTGTCCAAAACCATAGCGAAATACCGCCCCACCCGCACTTTTAGTTTTTACTCTTTACACTTACAAAACAAATCGCGTTGTTATATTACGTCAATTAGGTATTCAATAAAAATTAATTGAAAAAAAGTTGGGTAAAATATTCCGTTATTCTGTGGCAACATATTATGTGTGAATAACCATTCCAGTTTGGAGTGGTTGTGACGGCCTCACTTTCAAGCGTGTTGACGGCTTCTGGATGATTTCTGTATTCTGTGCCCTAGGCTAACAATCTACTATACAACGCTTTGATGTTTTTTTTATCGCGCTTTAGTAGTTAAAAGGCGAAGAAAGTAAAAATCCCTATTACAATATCTATTACGATAGATCTTTTTACCCGATTTCAACGAAGCTAAAAGGTAGGGTAATGATTTTGGCAGAATATATGTGTATTTGTTACATCGTAGCGCCTAAACTACCTGACTTTAATGAATGAGGTGTCAATAGAATCGTAATAATGGCCCGGGTAACATAGGCTATATAATTTGCGTAGTCACGTTATAATTTTTAACTTTGTATATGTCATAGTAAAATTGTAAAAACCGTTAGATTGTAATAAAACTAGTGAAATTGTAAAATATTTATCGACTTCCGCCGCGAATATGCTGCCTATTTTAACACATTATTTTTCGTTAGATTATAAATATATAGTTTTTAATCTTTCGACATATTTTTATAATTTAGTTAGTTATTTTACAATCTAACGGTTTTTACAATTTTACGGTGAAATATATAAAAAAATTCGCAAGTGTGTCACCAGCCTATCGCATAAATATTAATGCCCGGTTACCCCGGTGTACGTCCGGCCGACTGTGCATCATCCGACGTAGATGTAGAACCATGCTCGCAGCACGCGCAGTGAAGATTAATGCACCTGGTATATGTTGACCACACGTTGGTAACGACAGCAGAATAGGCACGAGAACGGAACCTTTCGCCAAGATGCCATCGCTAATTACGACGACGAAATTCCATGGGGTTTGACAAAAGCATTGTCACTTAGCGATTCTTATGTCAAAGAAAAGTCGCAGGGAGTACGGATACAGGCCGCGAGCGAAGACCTATGTTCTGCTGTGGATGTCACCAGGCTGAATCCACCAGGTCATCGTAAGTAGCGTTGGCACCTTGGCTAAGAGCTCTGGGCCCTACATTGCTGTTTCTGTTTCATCGTTGGACGCAGAGTGCAGCTATAATACACATTATAGCTGCACTCTGTGGAAATTCTCAATTTATGAGGATATACTGGTCACACACGTAACGATGGCAGAATTTTATAGGTAAGACATTTTATTGACACAAACCATTTAATCTAGCCTAACCAATTAGTATTACTAACTTAAATACAGCTCGATGCTGCGTGGGTAGACGTATGCGGGTGCGCGCGGCGAGCGGGATGTGAGTTTTTTCAAGTCCAGGACTTTCGTTTACAGGGGTGGTCGTTGGTCGTTTCGTGCTTTGACCTAATTGACACTATAATTTCATAATATTTCAAGACAACAAGATATATCTCAAGCGAAACTTTGTTTTATACTAATAAAAATAAAGTTCAAAATTATATGGCAGCTATGGTGTTGGCCGCTACGCTGCCGTTTCGGTATGAATTGACCCTAACTCATTTTGTATGGATATAAATAAATATACATAAAAAATAGCTTTTTTGTATTATTTACGTTCGAAGGGGGGCAAAATATCACAGGCTCATGCAGGCATGAAAGTATTATTAATAAACGAATCCATGAAAAAAAGGTTAGGAAACCCTGCTCTAGATACCTTGGAATTAGTCTATTGGGCCTAGTCTTACTCTTATAAAAATCAGTAATACTAAACTTTTTAAATATCACCATCGGATTTATGACAGAAAAGGTTTTGTAATATGAAAGGTTTTGTAATCGTTCACTAAACATAAACAAGTAAGCGAGCGCCGCACGCGTCGAGCTAGTTTAAATATTTACCCGACTGCGCGACGCAAAGGAGTGGTAATGTGTTTATCAGCCTATGTATGTATGTATGTATGTATGTATGTTCCTTTGAAGCACTATACAGACCAAACGCCTGGGCCGATTTTAATGATTCGCATGTCAATCGATTCCTCTTAGTCCGGCGAGTGTCACTAAAGACATGACGTTAGTAAAAATTCAATATGGCGACTACTGGACGCCATATTGTGAAAATGAAAAAAATCAAAGTCAACAAACTATGTCAAGTGGGGTATCGTTGAATAGGTATTTAAAAATCATTTTTAGTTTTCTCTCAACATTTTTCGATTCGACTGACCGTTTAGGATCTATATCGATTTAAAGTTGCATAACACCCATTCTCACATTATGCCTATATGTTAGTGTTCGTATCATCATTTGTTTTGCTTTAAATCGACTAAACGTGTGTTGGTTAAACTAAAAAATCTAAAATAAAATAAATAATAAATAAAATTAAAAAACCCGACTGCAAAAAAAGACATACCTAAGCAACGCACTAAAAAGACCGAAACAAGATTGAGAAAACAGACTACACTATGAGCTGAAAGCCTATATTTGACGTTATGTTTGTTAGCAGGCGGGGCCCATATATTTTTTTTTTTTTTTTTTTTTTTTTTTATTCTTTATTTAAGGGTTTTATCGCAAAGCGATTATGACACCCGAGTTCATAAACATACAGAATTTACACATTATAAAATAAAAAAAATAAATAAAAAATAACAAAATAACAAAATCAATAACGCTTGATTAATAAAAGTCTGTACAGTTCCCTGGCCAAATCAGACAGAGGATCTGTCAGAGCACTGTTACAGACTCCCACATTCATTACCCTACGAGATCTTAAGGCCTCGCTACAGACACATTCCATCAAAACATGATATACGTCATCAATCACGTTGCATCTTGGGCATTTTGGAGTAGAAGATTTACCCATTAAAAAGGCGAATTTATTTGAAGGAATATGTCCGGAACGAAGTCTCAATGCTGCGGTCAATTCCGTCCTACTTAACACTACATTCTTATTGTCAAACCAGAGTGATTTAGGTGGATGGGACTGGATCGTTCTGTACCATATTCCCTTCAATTTCGAAACCTCATCAAAATACTCCTTCCACATATCATAACATTGTTTTTTAATGACATTAACAAAGTCACTATATACCGGATACCTCAAACACGGAATACCATCGGAGACTGCTTCCCTTGCTAAACCATCCACTACCTCATTATAGACTAGACCTATGTGTGACGGTATCCATTGAAGGATAATCGATTTACCTTGAAATGTTAGCTTACAAATAATCTTTAAAATGTCATAGGCTGTCGGTGTTCCTCGAACGGTCGAGGTGCACCGAGCCAAGTGTTGAAGCGAGCTTTTCGAATCCGACAAAATCACTACCTTGTTGTAATTGGTTAATTCTACATATGAAAGCGCCTCTTTAATTGCTGTAAGTTCAGCTGACATTATAGAACTATTGGTATATAACTTTAACTTAACTGAAATATTTGAGTAAGTATCTAGAAAAGCAGCACTAACTCCGTTAATATCTTTAGATCCATCAGTATATATAGAAACACAATCAGAATAATTGGAAGTAAGGTAATCAATACATAAATTTTTCAGAACCCGAATATTAAACTGACGCTTCGGTATAGTTAGCATGCCAATATTAATTTTAATAATGTGACTTAGATCAATGTTCGTCATCCAAGTATTTAGAGAAAACATTTCTAATTTATTACTTGTATAAATAGGGAGAGTATTAAATGATTCATGGATCAATACTAAAATAGGTTTACGCTTATTATTCCAAAACCGATTATGACATAAGCTAGATAGCTGTTCTACTAACCTAATACTGATCTTATTCATACTTTTACTTTTAAGCCAAAATTTCCCTGCTAAAAATCTACGACGCAAAAACAACGGATGAATACAAAGTTCACTCTCCATAACATACTTTGGAGTGCTTTTAATAAAACCACCTACTGTTCTCAAACACAAATTTTGAATTACATCTAGCTTATTTAGATTTGATTTACAGCTATTGTCAAATAAAAAACTTCCGTAGTCAAGTCTACTACGAACAAGAGAGATATATATAATCTCCTTAAATGAATCGGATGTATGCCCCATCCAGAACCGGCCAACACTTTAAATATGTTAATAAATTTTAAAGTTTTCTGCGATAAATGTTTAATATGTAGTCCCCATCTAAGAGAACGATCCAACCACATCCCCAAGTACTTAACAGAATCCACAACCTGTAATGACCTACCATTAATTTTTAAATCTATACTATTTCTATGATAGCCTCTTTTAAATATACAAACGTTACTTTTTGAAGCAGATATGTCTAAATTTAAATCGTAAAATTTTTTATATATTAAATCTAATGCCGATTGCAATTCTAAAGTGGCTCCCTCTAAATTTTTCGTAATTACATATATGACAAAGTCGTCGGCATACTGATTAAAATAAATATTTGACAATGATTGACAAACAGGAACTGTAACTACATTGAATAGAAAAGGAGACAAAGGGTCTCCTTGAGGTAAGCCACGACCTGTACTTCTCTGACATTTATAATCCGATGTTTCAATAGTCAGCATACGTTCATTTAAAAAATACCAGAGATATTCACAAATTTTAGATCCTACCCCAAAACTGTCCAGAATTAACAATAATGAGGTGACATCAACGTTGTTATATGCGTTTTCAATGTCCAAGAAACAACCCACTGTGTATTCATTTTTAGAAAATCCAATTTGCGCTCTAGTAACAAGAGAGGTCAAACTATCCATGCTAGAATACGCTTTCCTGAATCCAACTGTATTATCAGAAAATCTATTAGTTTTTTCGAGAAACCACTCCAGTCTATTTTTTAAAATCATATGGAATATTTTGCATAAGCAAGAAATTAATGAAATTGGTCGGTATGATTTATCCAAAGCATTAGACCCTCGCTTCAGAATTGGAATTACGGAGATAATTCGCCATTGAGTTGGAACAAAACTATAATTTAAAAAGAGATTATATAAAAAAAGTAAGAATCTAATTCCACTGTCGGGTAGATTTTTAACCATGGAATAAGAAATTCCGTCCGATCCCGGGGCAGAGTCCTTTGACTTAATGCATTTTATTAATTCCTGCAAGGATATACTTGCTTCTACCTTGTGGTTATGCGAAACAAATCTAGGCTGTGGAGGATGAGTAAAATCAGGAGTTAAATTGGTGAGAATGTCATTGGCAGTGTTCTTATCCACGTAGCCTCTTGGTTGCCTGCAACCCTTAAACCATTTCATTTTATGCCAAACATCACGAGCTGAAACTGATTGGTCAAGTGAAGAACAAAATTGAAACCAAGATTCACTTTTAGCTTTCCTAATTAATCTCTGAGCCGTTCTAACCTTTTCCTGTAGCAAACGGTGATTATTTGGAGTGGGATTTTGTCTAAATAATTTTAAGGCAAGACGTCGTTCAGCTACTACTTTAGATAGACTCGGAGACCAATAAGATTTAGGGCTAAATTTATTACATACGCTTTGACTAATTTTATAGAAAGGAATACTATGTTCAGCCGCTTGATTTAAAATATCCATAAAAGAATTATAACGCTCCTGAAGATCGCCCGATATAGCACATTGAGGAAGCAACGTCTCAATGTTTTGTCTATAAGAATCCCAATCGGCCGCTTTAAAATTCCTTTTCTTTATAAAACTTGATGGACTATTTTCGGAACATGACATTTTAATAACAACGTGGTCACTACCTAATGTTTCTCTTGTGACAGACCAATCAAATCTACAAGCTATATTAGAAGATACTAATGAAATATCTGGCGATGACTGTTGTAACAATCCATTCACCAGCTTGATTCGAGTTGGAGAACCGTTGTTCAAAGTCACAAAATTACTATCAATTATGGAATCAAAAATTTGAGTGCCCCTAGAATCAGTTCTATTGGACCACGTCGAATGGTGACCATTAAAATCACCTAGGATTAACGTATTCGCAGAAAACTGCGAAAATAATAAATCCCAATCGGCCCGAGAAGTACGAATCGAAGGCGGACAATATATTCCAACTATATTCTCTAAATAGCTACAGTTAAATACTCTTAAATGTATAACTTCTAAACCAACTATAAGGTTTTGAACTGGACAAGTCATGCAATGAATAGAATTATGAGTCACAATGGCGACACCGCCATAGGAGTCTTGTCTATCACATCGAAATATATTAAATCCCTTAATACGAAAAATTGACCCAGGAGCCAACCATGTCTCACTCAAAATAGCGAAATGTATTTTTTCTTGAATAAGAAGATGTTCAAAACTTGTGCTCTTAGGTTGAATACTTTGTGAATTCCATTGGATAACATTAACGGCGCGGTTACGTCTATCCATCACCACTTATATTTAAAAAATAATTACTAAAATGTTGTACTACATAAGCTATTACCCAATTACAAAAAAATTTAATAGACTTATTAATTTTATCTTTTAGAGTATACCTGCTACAAAATACAATTTCCTTTAACTTTTTAAGTAAACTATCAAACGTCGAAACTCCTTTAAATCGTCGATTCTTCGATTTACCTTCCCTTTCTGAAATATTGGGAATTTCACTAGAAACTGAATCCACGCTCATCTCCGTTTCAGACCAAAAATTAGTAACGCCATTTTCTTCTTTGTTCTTTTCTGTCCTTATCCTTCTTCTTTCTTTTGATAACACTGGCTCATTTTCTGTCTGGGATAATCTTGTCTTGGCGCTGGGTTTCTTTTTAAGTACTTCCGAATATGCTGGAGTATTAATTAGATTTTCTTGAGGATTATTATCAATTCTCTCAGACTGATTTGCTCTTGGCTCAGAAAATGAAATATTTATAGTAGGAGGAGGAGTTACGGGGGGTACATACATACTAAGAGCTTTCCTATAGGAACAGTTAAACTCCGACATAAGATTCCTTAATTTACTTTCCTTTTTGTAAAATGGACACAGCTTCGAAAGGGCTAGATGGTCTCCAGAGCAGTTAATACACTTAAAATTTTTAGTCTCACAAATTTTATGTTTATCACCACATTTTGGACAGAAAAAGTTGACTGATGGGCATCTGTTGAGGGTGTGACCAAATCTCCAACACTTGGAACATTGAGTGACAGGGAATCTATATGGTTCCACCTTAATTTTAAGTTCGTAAATACTGATAAACGCGGGCAGTGACGTTCCTTCAAACCCAAGCCGAATAGTTTCACTTGCAACCCACCCCTTCTCCGTTCTCCGATTTAAGCGTTTAACAGTTTTTACTTTGATAGAACTAGAAATAATATCTAAGATATCTTGCTCCGACATACTTAGCTCCACGTTTTTAATAATCCCGAAAGATAATAATACTTCAAATGGCCTATTGAATCGCCATCCTTTCTCCTTGAAAAATTCCGATGAAGATAACTTCATTGCACTGTCTTCATTATCCATATTAATTAGAATTTTATAGGGATTAATGTACTTCACTTTAGTAACATTCATAATTTTCTGTTCTTTAAAAATCTTGGCCAACGCAAACTGCTTGGGCAGCATTTCTTTACTGGTAATATACATTTCTATTCTTTCCGCAGCCTGTTTTTTTCCTGACTTCTGTACTAAATGCCAATCATCCCCTTCCTCATCATCATTATATTCACGTCCTCGCTTACTGGATCTTCTACTTGGCTCCATCAAAATATCACTTTCCTCCCTCCTTGAAATATCCAAAATATTGTCCTCAAGAAAAACATTATTCTCCTCTTCTATCATAATATTATTACAGGCTGAATCTTCCGTCATTATCTATACAGTAACCGGCCTGCCAACCCGCGAGCGGGCCGGCACTATAGCAAACCGGTTTCGCGATCGATAGATAAATATGAGTATCGAAGAACAACTAGCGTGCGTAAGCGACCTATGTGCATCGATGCGCGCGCGCAACTGCCATATATTTTTGTACGATTTATAATTTGCGAATGGGTCCCGCCTGCTCCCAAACATAACGTCAAATATAGGCTTTCAGCTCATAGTGTAGTCTGTTTTCTCAATCTTGTTTCGGTCTTTTTAGTGCGTTGCTTAGGTATGTCTTTTTTTGCAGTCGGGTTTTTTAATTTTATTTATGTTGTACCTAAACATCGCACAAACTGCGGCAAGTCGATGCCTACTATTGAAGGACCTTTACAACCTTCACCTTCACGAATAAAGCACTCTCATTCTTTGACTGTTTTTAAAAAACAATTGGCTCAACATATTATAAATGAACATTAAAATGTTATAGTCTACCCACTTCTTATAGTTACTTGTATTCCATACATTCTGTTTAGTTGTGCCTAGTTTAACTGATATCAATAATTATTATTATAATATTATATTCCTGCGTATTACAAGACTAGCTGTTGTGATTAAGTTATTATTTTTAATACCTAGGTACCAGATAATACTACCCTACATAAAAATGTATAATAACCGTCATGTTGTTAAATTTATATTACTTCATTCATATTAATACTGTTTATTTGTGGATGTGTCATGGGATACTCATCCCAACTTACCTGTCCGGTAGTTGTGGTATAGTATACGGGTATGCGACCCCGGCTTCCCTAGCTATTACTGTCCTATCCCTTGCCCTCCTGGGCGGTAATATCCTACATTCCCTATTTCCCACTCTAACTAACCAATCTTCCTTTCCACACCACCTATCCTTCCCTTTCCCTATTCCTACCCTCTCCACCAATCCGTGGAAACGCAATGGATAATCAAAAATAATTTAATTATCCAAAATGGCGGCGATGTGGTTCGCCACCCATCACGTCTCGTTTCTCGCGGAGGTGAAAAGCGGACCATGGAGAGACGCTTGGCTACGTTGAATGTAAGAGGAGGAATGGATGATAAGAATGAAAGTGGACGAAGCGAAATAAGTATGTAAGGACCGTAGCAAGTGGAAAGAAGTGGTCTCTGCCTACCCCTACGGGAAAAAGGCGTGATTATATGTATGTATGTATGTATGTATTTGTGAATATTAACATGGTTATGTATAATTAGTAATTACTATAAAACTTCTAACGACGATCATTGTATTTTGAAACACATGTTATCACGTAAGTGGCAGCTCGCCTTTGTTGATAATAAAGAATATTTAAACCTAAACGTGAAATATCCTACATTCACCTTTTCTCTATTACTGACATATATTTTATGTAATATGTATTAATATTAATTGTACAAAATGGAAACTTCTTCCATTAGCTAAGTACGCCAACTGTTCTTACCTAAGTACACCACGGTTATTAAGTTCTGAGGTCAAAACTAAGTACTACATGTGAACATCAAAGAGATTCTAAGTCTAAGAGGCTTTGCTATTACTAAGCAACGTAATATCAAATGTGGGTGAGAGTACCGACAGCAACGAAAGTTGATACGAGAGTTTAAAAATTAGTATCACGATTTCTGAAAACTTCGCAATTACATACAACATAAAATAAGAATATTTTCTGAAAAATAATAAGATAAGAACGATTATAATTTTGAACGAAGTTTTACTTGACAAAACTTATAGAAATTTATCATGTAAAAAGCGTAACAAATGAAACTCGTCACCCACCGTACCGTTACGTGTCGACGTATTTTACACAAGTCATTAAGTAACAGAGCTGTAAGATCTTGACGTAATGGGACAGTAAAAAATGCAAAACAGACATCATTACAACCAACGTTGATTGTCATGACTCATGATGTCTGTTTGTGATCATAGCAACCAACATGAACATGTTAAATAATTAACATAACGCCTAACACGTTTTGAATTTTGATGTCTCTCCCTATAAATTCCCATTAACCGGGTTGATATAAAAAACGATCCATAAGGAGAAAACTTCAAGAATACAGAAAAAATTCAAAACATTTTTCTACTGACCGTACAGCCATAGTGTAATAAAGAGATACAGTGGTCCAACGCGTTTGAAGTCGCGCGAAATGCCGCTTTTGTGTAGGTATTCGTCATTGCTGCAGGGTTGTCACAATAATGTGTTTTATTATAATCTGTTCTACATTTTGTGTAGGTATTCGTAGTATGTGTATGTAGAGTACTAGGAATAAAACAAAAAAAATATATATAGAAGAATTAATGAAGAGTTTCATTATAAAAAATACAAATGCGTATACAAAAGCTCAGGGTTAGCATGATATAATATATCAATTGATATAGGTATATACCTATATCAATTGATATATTATATCATGCTTAAATCAAGCATAAATATCAATTGATATATATCATGATATATATACGATATCGTATATATATCATGATATATATCAATTGATATTTATGCTTGATATATTATATCAAAATTGATATTGATATTTAAAAATGTAAAAGAATGTTTTAAATGTAAAAAATCTTACATCAACACAGGTCTTATTTTCCGAGAGTTTCACAAGCCTAGGTCATCAAAAACTTGCTATTTGACACGACATTAACTAATCATAGCCGTCGACGCAGCTTGTAACGGCTTATGACACCCACGTGACCCCCTGTTTTTCGGAAGATAATTCCTTGTTTGTTATTATACTATTGTTATACCATTTATACCATGTGTAAAATTAATTCGACTGATAAAATTAATACACTTTTTTTTCTTCTGGTTATAAACAAGTTTATGTAAATTGATTCTCAAAAGTATCTATCGTTGATTTTTAATTGATTTGAAAACTTTTAATATCATTAATAAATAAATGAGTTTAATTTTACTTCCCTATCTTCAAATTATCAGACATACAAATTATTTCGATTCAACTATTACGAAAAAACATACCGTACCTATGAGATTTGTATGTAATTTTGAAAATATCAAAAAATCAAAAATATCGGATATATATCAAAGATATCTGATATTTTGATATTTATTATAAATATCGGATATTTACGAACCCTGCAAAAGCTACAAATGCGAAACTGAAAGGTATTTTCGACATTTGGATTTACTAGTTTTTAGATTGCGATTGTTGAATTTGACGATGTAGTTAGTAAATTCTCATACGTAGATACAATTTTACTAAAAATTCTGACGGGAAACAGGCGCATGGTTATGTATTAAAATTAATCTTCTTTAGCTGTTCATATAATTGACCATTGTAAATAAGTACCTACATACAACTCAAACGAAACACTGTCGCAAACCACTTAAAATAATCAAATTAAAAAGCGTCAACCCCGGCTGACGTGTCCCAAGCGAGTGTATGGCAGCTTGGGCTCGCTACCGCCCCTCTCTCACCCCGCACGCCCCGCACGATTGCTCTGTCTAGACGTGTCCGTTGGACGACTGTAGGTAATAGTTCTATAGGCTGTGGTACAGCTATCCGCATTTAGACAAGTTATTAGACGCGGCCGTAACAAATCTCGACATGACAATAGAAAACGACGAACGTTCAGGGAATATAATTATTTAGATTTTTCATACAAAATATTACGATTTATTCCATTTTTTAAAGTATCAATATATTTAACGTTTATTAAATTTAAAGTTTTAAAATATTCTAGATTTTTTTAAATCAGGACAGATTACCAAAAACGGCGTTAATTGTCACCAACGTCGATAAGCTAAATCTCCTCAAATTCATAGTCCAACTCCAACATCGTGAATCGTGATAAAGGAAGTAAGTAGGTAAGTAATCCGAAGAGTAATAAGAAGATAATGTATTGTCTCTAAGTTTTCTGTTATTTGTTTTGTGCACAATAAAGTATATTTGAATTTTCCCTGCGAAAAAAAAAAGGTAAGTAAGGATAGATTTTATTAAGGTAGATTAATTCCAGGTGAGCTTATTGGCCCGTAATAGTAACAATAGTTGAGTATTTCTGTAAAAAATATTTCAGTGAGAGAAGACCGTTTTCTAACAATGTAATTTTTGTTGTACAACCCATAGACATACTTGTAGTAGACGTAGACGTATAGACGAGGCATATTGAGTCAAAAACTGTCTCCAGGTAAATGGCCCCACTTTTGACATTTTTGGGCCATGTTGACATTCGAAGTTTGGTGAAAACAAGACGCCTGATATTTGAAGTATGGTGAAAACCAAGCTGGCGTAATTTTTTATTGTATGAAGAACTAGACGTTTCCCGCGACTTCGTGCGCGCAAAAGTTAATTTTGCAGAAGCCGTACATTTTCCGCGATAAAAAGTAGCCTATGTCCTTCCTCGTGGTCTACTCTACATATGTGCCAAATTTCATCGAAATCGGTCCAATAGTTTCGGAGCCTGTTCAATGCAAAAAAACAAACAAACTTTTCCTCTTTATTATATTAGTACAGATGAAGATTTGTTCTGTCAAGTCTATCTTGAGCTTTGAAATCTTTGGTCCAACCCCGTATTTAATTTAATTTTTAATGATATTTATTTCTAACCTAATAAACCTTTCCCCTTTCAGCGAGAGTAATAAGGCAGTTATTTGACTTCCATTCCCTTTGAAGGCCCCTACTGTTGAACAGAGAGGTATTTTAATAAACGCCAGGACTGTGACTTTTGTAACGCGATTTAACTATAATATGTAGAAGTGTAATGTGGAATCCTTTGTAGGAACAAATTACTCTGAAAAAAGGGATTATTTTATTTGAAGGAAATTTTAGGTTGAGATACCAATATGTAGAATACTTCTGAAACAATCTGCTTAATTTATACATAAATATTATTGGATGACTTTATGAACATGTCTAAGGAGGGTTTCGTAGCTACTATACACCAACGCGCTATAGATTTTCCTTAAATAAAACACAAAATAATTTTCATAAAGAGTTTTTAGCATGACCTATCAACAGGGAAATTAACAAGTTTCTATCTCATATAGTTTAGAAACGCCACTTAGGAGGCAGATTTCTCGAAAATGGTTGACTTTTAATAAATCATGAATGATACTAGAAAAGATACCCCATCCCATCATCAATATTTATAATTAATTAGAGAAGCGGCAGAGGGATATAAGATGGCGAATTTCATCCGATTTCAATACAAATTACAGTTAATTGCTGAAATTAATACAACAATTTTGTTATTTCCTTTAGAAATACGTAGGGTTATAGGCAAATATTTCAAAACTCAAGATGCTATGACGTACCATTTGACAAAACAAATCTTCATACGATAAAAAGTTACGCCATCTTGGTTTTCACAGTACTTCAAATGTAAGGCATCTTGTTTTTACCATACTTCAAATGACCCCAAAAATCTCGAAAGTTTAATTTAACTGGTGACAGTTTTTGCCTCAACACGCCTCGTCTATAATAATATATTATACGTATATGGTTTTAGATTGCTTGGACGTGTTTAGAATTAGTAAATTCACTTGCACAAAATAATATATTGAAATGCAAATACTCATAACTTTAAGCACACAATCTACAAACAAAAACTTGCAAGAGATTTTAATATTAACTCGGCACCGAAACAATGAGTAAAGTTTGTTAAGAACAAAACTACTTAATGCCGAAGAATAAATAGCAAACGCAGTTTCGCAATTCATGCTAACTTAGGGTTGCCAACCCCAAATTAAAAGAACTTTAGAAATACCAGAAATACTTTTTTGGTTGGATATACCAGAACAATCCAGTTTAGGCTGGGACTAATCCCTTCCGGATTCCGGTGCATATAGTCCCAGCCTAAGACGCAGAATTAGAGTTGCAACAGTTTTATTAATATGCAGTGAAAATACGTTAAATGAAATACATGTATTGTTTATTAACCATATTTTTTTCATGAAAGTATTCGAATAAAATTAAATTAGAAAAAAAATTAAAGTTCGCGCGAATTTTAAAATACACGACAAACTCAGGACGCTGCAAAAACTAGGACATGTCCTGGGAAAACACGACGGTTGGCAACCCTCAGCTAGCTACGAGCTTCAGAGCGCGCTTTGTTTCCTACAGGGTGTATTCAAAACAAAAAAAAATATATTTAAGGAAGCGTAATCATGTATTCGATTTCCTTTCCATAAATATATAACATGTGGTCTTTTAATTTTGACCAGATTATCCCTAGATAAAATAATTAACTTCGGTTCGAAAGCAATTTTTTTATAATGCTAAAAAAACATATAATTAAGAAAAATATCAACAACACACAACACCTTAGATTATTATTAACACTCACTACCTATTGTGTGTTTGATAGACACAACATTGTTACAAGCTGACGTTTGTCAATCTGTCACATTTAATTATTTTTTTCGTTTTATTTAAGAGACAAAAGACCTTAAAATAAATATTTAAGAGCCACTCAAACCCAAACAAAAAACTTGATTTGCTCGATGTTTTTGATCGATATTAATATCTACTAGAGCTCGATATTAGTGGTAATAGTTAATGGAACCTTTCGTACGCGAGCCCGATTCGCAATTGGCCGGTTTTTTATTCCTTCTTTCATCACAGTCAGTCAACAGTTCTCATAAATGATAGTGATAATGAAAATGCTTAATATAATATTTATTTTACAGTATCCAAATAACGAGAAATATAAGAATACTCTGTTGAGTTATTCCCAGCGTTTTAAAAATTAATTCTACGCCAAGTTTTCACAATTTCTGAATAATTTCATTGCTTTGTGTTCTTATGTTAATTACGAGACAGTTTTCATTTTCTTCAATGTTTTCTGTGTGATATTAAATTATTCGAATAGTTAAAATAATCTATACATATTCGTTATGCGCAGACCAAATACAGATTATAAAAACAATGTAAGTGTAGAAGAGATAAGATATAATTACGTAGGACAAAGGAGGTTAATTTTCAATTAGGCATAATTATAACATAATATTTTCTTTTTTTTTTCGTATATTTTTTTAAGAAATTTCGGATATGCTGGTCATATATGG
The DNA here is from genome assembly GCA_905404095.1 of Glaucopsyche alexis. NCBI lineage: Eukaryota > Metazoa > Arthropoda > Insecta > Lepidoptera > Lycaenidae > Glaucopsyche > Glaucopsyche alexis. Next base: position 5,335,696 of record FR990060.1, read on the forward strand.
CCACATTGAGTGAATCGTAATATGAAACATCATCTATTCAATTTAAATATTATATAATACCCTAAATTTCTATACTTTGACATTACTATTCAAAGAGAAAGTTACTTGACTAAACGCGTTAATCTACAGTCGTACAAGGATCTTTTGGCACGTGAACAAAATCAGTACTAACATCGCCGTCTTGTAAAATTTCACTTTTAGCACAGAATAGATATTAGTTACCACTTTTAGTAATAAATATTGTTCTTATTTGCGACACTCACGCCCCCATCCAAGTGTCAAAAGATCCTTGTACCTACGACTGTAAATAAAACGGTGTCGTGGGACACCAGATAGGAACGAAGTTCCTTATTATAAAATATTAATTTCAAGGTGTATTCAAGGTATAAATAAAATGATTATTCGGGTATACATTTTTATTATGAATTTTTTATCGATAAAAAAAATACAACACCTTTATTTCATTTACAATTATTTATAAAAAATATATAATAATAGACTATACATTAGACTTTGTACAGCCATCATACATAGAATATATATAAAAAAATACATATTTTTAACGTTACGGACGTTTTTTGCCCGCTAGGGCAGGTAACACCTCCGCAACGTCCTATAAGGAACTTTCGTTCCATCGTTCGTTTTCGTTGTAAATCATTACGTTTACAATTAGTGGCATAAGTGAAACTTAAAAACAAAAAAATACAAATTTTCTATTTTCTATTCTTTTTTGAATTGATGTTCATTCAATGATCAAGAACATTTTAAAACTTTCTGAGTAAAAAGGTGTACTAGCGCAATCTTAGTATTGTGCCGTACTTTAGAAAGTTAAGTTGTTTTGTAACAAGATAAGAAGCTTCCGACAGACGGCGTTATATCCAAAACAGTGACGTGATGTCCTTATTTCCAAAAACTGCTGGCGCGATTCGCAAACTTCATTCTCTTTTGGATACTGATCAAGAAAGGAATTAACATCACATTACGAACATTTGCGTTTAACGCGAACGAAGTCGCGGGTAACATATAGTAAAGAAAATATTGCTAAACTTAAGACTGCGCCGTGCGTAACTCGCGGGCGCTGTTTGGCTATTTCTCTAGACGTGTGCGTGAACGCACACAACAGTTAGTGTGCGTGTGTTTCTAATGGAACGACCGATCGAAAAAGGACACAACTCATAGTTTTTACATTTTTGAGTATTCTATGATAACACAATATATTTTGTTAATTAAAAATAAGTAATCTATCTATATCTATTACATATAATAAAATAGTAAAAAAACGTATGTCCGTCTGTTTGTTTTTACATGCTAATTCAGAAATACTGGACGGATTCTAATGAAACTTTTTTTGTTATGCAGCTGGGCAACAATAGTGTATAATAATTGATCTTGGAAAATGGAACACCTAATGCAGAACTAATGGTCCAGCTAAACTATCCATACTAATATTATAAATGGGAATGAGTGTGTATGTTTGTCCGTATTTCACGCCAAAACTACTGAACCGATTAAAATGAAATTTGGTACACAGATAGCTTCGATCAATACAACACAGATAGTCTAGAGCCTAACAAAGGACATAGGCTACTTTTTATCGCGGGGAAATGTACGGTTCCCGTGAGATAGTTTATTTACAGTTTCACGTACAAACCACCAAACCGATTATCATGAAATTTGGCACAGATATAAAGTAGACCACGAGAAAGGACATAGGCTACTTTATATCGCGGGACATATACGGTTCCCGTGGGTTACTGCACTTACGCGGGCGGAGCCGCGGGCATCAGCTAGTAAGAAATATAAAAATGACACCTTAGCAAAAGTTGTTCAGCCTGATGAGCATTTCTTATTGAGGTATAAAAATCGAAGATTTGGAACACCTGACGAAGACATAAAGTCCACGCGAACGAAGTAGCGGGCATCAGTTAAGTTTTCCATAATAGGGGATCGGACTACATCTAAAATAATTAGCTTCATTAATATACTAAGAAATATTGAGGCATTACTACTTAGTAAATATAAAAAAATATATTATTTTATGTGTAATTTATTAATTAAATACACCTAAAAAGTCCAAAAAAAGTTCAGTCCAGTTTTTTTTTGCTAATAGGGAATATGCATAAAAAATTAATTTGCCTGAAATATTTTTTTCCCTGTTCTTTATTGTCGTCACATTATAACTAAAAGGAATTTTTTAAATTTAGTTCCTATTTAAGCCGAACAAAAATATATAAAAAATGCAAAATCAGCCCGGGATATTTAAAATTGCGAAACGCGTCACCATTGGTCGCGAGTCGCGACCAATGGTGACGCGCGAGTGACGTCACGCTACACGACGCTGTCTTTCGTGACAATGACATGACTGACGTTAAATTGAATTTTATGCTCTGACTCGTCTATGATTTTATCTGTCAACTGTCTTTTTCGTGTACGATGACGTCACAACCCAAGCCCGCGAAAATGGCGTGTTTAAACCGCGAAAAAATGATAGTGATTTTTAAACATTTTTTCCAGCTTAATGGATAATGTTTTTGATGTGTTATTATATATTTTTGGTAATGTTATAACCAGTAGAAACGTTTAAAAAAATAAAAAAAATACATGCATATTCCCTATTATGGTAACTATGAACTTAAACGCACAAATATCGAAGATATTTACAAATATGTTCCTGCGGCCGCATACTTCATACACTTCAACCCATGAATGACGTCATTCGTGGGCCGACTTTAGTATGGAGCGTTTTCACGAGACTTGCGAAGTTTTGTATATAATATGTCACCGTTAAATTTTAAAATAACTAACGAGATTGTAAAAATATGTCAAAAGATTCATAACTATATAGCTATTTACAATTTAACGAAAAATAATGTGTTAAATTATAGGCAGCATATTCGCGTCGGAAGTCTATCAACATTTTACAATTTAACTAGTTATATTACAATCTAACGGATTTTACAATTTTACGGTGACATATACAAATCACTGTATCTTTGAAAATATTGAATTTTGATATAGGGTTTCTTCTGAGAAGTTACTAATATTTAAGAGTACTATTAATTTATACAATTTAAAAACAAGTCCGATCGCCTATTGAATTCAAACGACAGAAATGCGTATTGCAAAAGTAATTTTATTTCCTTCTAGTATAAAGTTAGTTTGTTATAATTGTATCAACGTTATTTTTGTTTTCGTTTCGGTTTTGTTTCTCTAGTTCTGTCATCTAATTTACACTTGATTTCATTTGTATTTCTGTTATTGATTGCTTTTAGAATAAACTCCGGTTTCTTAATTCCCATCTGTCTATCTAATCTTGAATCAATTAGTTCTGGAAGAATACAATTAAAATAGAACTTCTTTAATTCTTCTTCCGTATCATTCCAAAGTAGTATATTTTCATTCAATAGCATTTTTTGATGATTCGCCATCTTCATGATCATGATTTTTAATCCTGAAACAGAATTATATGTAATATAGTATATGGTATATTGTAGTATTTGTTAATGTAGCAGTATTAGGGCTGTTAGTAGTAGCATAGTGGTATCATCTTTAACGATTCCACGATGTTTCATACAAACTATAGTTATGCTACAACTAGACAAGGATACATATTTAGAAGCTATGTTGAAATAATGATACTCACATACATACTTACACACGGAAAAAATCTTACCATTAACGATTTTTACAGTGATATTTGTGACAACCCTCACGGTTAGTAAGTACATAGTATTAAAAATTTATCAAATCGTTGAAAGAACAAATAAATCTGTGGTATTAATATCATTAGTGTAGACCGTACTAACCGTGTCAAATGTTTTTTTTCGTGCATACCTACTTACATACGTACATGTAGTCTTAACACATTACACTCCTTATATGGGCAGTCGTGTAAAAATTAGGCTTTCTACGTGGAATCTACTACTGGCAATCCTATTTAGACATTTGGTAAATAGTACTTTATTTTATACATACACGTTATTTATCCATTTTTTTCTTGAATCTGGAGCTGCTGAGAGCTTTATAATATCTTTGTTTACGTTTTCTCATTTCACTGCAATAAGAAAATATTGAAAAAAACATCTCGTATAATAGAAGTAATAGTTACTAATAAATATAAAATTCTCAAAAAAAGAATTACCTCATTTTATCGCGGCGCGGCTTTTACGAGACGGCGTGCCGATGGTTCGCTCTGCAAAGTGACGTGCGCCCGCTCTGGACACACGGGGACGACTGAATTGCTGAGCCCGTGCGACGCGTATTTAAATCGACTCGCGGCCGCCATAGTAAAAATGTATGGGGAATTTATTGCACTTATTGATAAATATGTATCTTATATTATCTGACAATATTTAAATATTTAAGACGGACAAACTGTAATATACCCTTTCATGTTTTGTTTCATCAAAAAATTATGTTAGATTTTGACTGTTATGATATAAAATATCACTTAACGGCAGCTTATGTTTTTACAGTTTTCGACTAACTTTACGTAATTCTGTAGGCCTAAATATTTATTATTTTCAGTTTTTTCCACGGAGTAATTGTTAACATATTGTAAACGACGGATACTTAATAAACTCAAAGACTCACTTTACAGATATTTATTCAATTTATGGAATATAACAAATTATTATAAAATCCAAAGGACTTAGTTAGAGATACTTAATTAGCAATTATCAGATAGATTTAACTACAATCTAATTAATAAAATATTAATCGCAAACGATGCTCTCTAATCAAGTGCAACCCCGCAAAAAGAGGCCACTTGCCGCCCAGCACGTCCGTTTTATACAGCGCAGTGGCGCCCTCAGGCGGCAGCAAATGCGCGCCAATTCACCACCGGAAGTCACACGCAATGCCTTCTTCTCGGTGTTGCCAACACGGCCATGCTGCACGGTGTCAGCCCCTGACACCACTCATGCTGACAATATGTTCCTGAAACATATTACAGAATGTAAAAATAAACAAACAAAAGAAGCTGAACATTAATTACTTTCACTCATTGTGTCGTGAATATTTGTTTTGTATATCAGCCTTATCGCGCTGTATTAGGCACCAGACCCTCGCACCCAAAGAGCGGACGCTTCACTTGAGAGACCGAGTTGATCCAATTACCTTGCTACAGACACCACAGTACATTTAAAGTTTCATACACTTAAAGAGCGCACCGCTTCACTTAAGTATAATGAGACAACTCTAAATAACACATTAACATAGGCTTATATACAAAACAATCGACATTAACAAGTCAATTTTTCGCTTTCTGGCAATTAGCATATTTAATTCAATTACTTTATCATTAAATATTGTTTTTAAATATAAACTACTTGGGAGATATATAAATGCTGTTTTAATACATACTTGCCAACACTGTATACTCTCAATATTTATTCCGAAGCCCAATCATCAATTTTAATCCAGGGCTTCATATTTTCGGCTGCTGTCGTCCCCGTATAGTTTTTGTTACTACGCTCTGAACCCCTTAAATCCGTCACCTCGTACCGGTCATTTCCTAACACGTTTTTTACTTGGAATGGGCCTTTAAAAACTGGCATCAATTTTGTACTTTGACCATCATTATTCTTACTTTGAATTTTAATAAGTACTAACTCACCAACTGCATATCTCTGTGCCCTTGTTCTTGAATCGTCAAACCTCTTTTTCTGACTAACTGCACTGGCTTTTAAATTTCGATCTACTTTCTTACGCAAATCAGTCACATCCGTTATTTCCCCGTTATCAAGCCCTAATCCCATAATATTATCACCGTCAGTACGCAGGCGGTACCCGAAGAAAACTTCGCTTGGAACTGCATTAGTAGTTTTATGAACAGTACTATTAAGACCTTGTTGCAACACTGTAACGTACTGATCCCAACAATCATCATCACTGTTAGCACCCAAAGTCCGCATAGCATCTAGAATGGTTTTATTAAATCTTTCAACCTGCCCATTGGAACGAGGCATTCCAATTGCAACTGTATGTAATCTAATGTTCTTATTTTTACAATATTCAATAAAATCTTTAGATGTGAAAGCCGTACCAGCATCGCTAATAATACGTCTCGGATTGCCAAAATGCTTATATACTTTATCTAGTTCTGTTATTACATCATCTGTACTGGTTGTTTTAACTGCGAATATAAAAACAAATTTGGTAAAAGAATCTACCATGACTAATAAATATTTATTTCCGTTTTTCGATTTTACAAATGGGCCCAGATGGTCGACGTGAAGTGTATGAAACGGCTGGGCATACTTCGGCAACGGAAACAGCTCGCCTTCTTTAGGACCACCTTTCGTTTTATAATAGGCGCAATTAATACAGTTTTTAATATATTTTTTTACCGTATGACGTACTCTCGGAAACCAATAAAAATTTTCAATACGTTCCACCGTTTTATCTAACGCAAAATGTCCTAAGTCGTCGTGGTTACTTTTTATAATTTGCCAGATACATTTTTTTGGAACAACCCAGCGGCGACCTCGGGTTGTTCTCCTATAAACTTTATTACCAAGCATTTCGTATTTATTAAAAATGTCCTTATTATCATCGGCTTGTCCTGACTCTAATATTTCTTTAATTTTCACTAATTCTGGGTCCTGTAACTGCACTGACAGTAACCAATCACCTTCCGTGATTGACAAAACTACTTCCGATTCGTACTTTTCCCCGGATGGCACAGGGTTTCGACTTAATGCGTCCACGTGCTGCATACGCGAACCCTCTCTATGATGTATTTCGAAAGCAAATTCCTGTGTTAACAATACCCATCGTGCGATTCGGGGAATTATTTCTTTTTTTGTCAGCGCATACCTAACAGCATTACAGTCAGTTATAATTTTGAACGGAGAGTCTAATAAGTATAGTCTAAATTTTTGTAATGACGAAATAATTGCAAGTAATTCAAGTTCAAAGGAATGAAAACGTTTTTCATCCTCTGTCGTCTGTCTGCTATAATAATGAATTGGTTTTTCGCCCTCATCGGTTACTTGCATTAGAATGCCTGCTACACCTTCTCGACTAGCATCCGTGTAAAGAACTTTTTCTTTCGAAGGATCAAACATGGATAACACGTTACCGGAAACCAATTTTTCTTTTAGAATCAAAAATGCTTTTTCGTGATTGTCTTTCCACATCCAAACAGAATTTTTTTTCAAAAGCTTAGTCAATGGCGCCGATAGCATCGCACAGTTCTTTATGAATTTTCGGAAATAACTTATCAATCCCAAAAATTGACGAAGTTGATGAATATTCTTGGGTGTTGGAAAACATTTCACAGCTTCTAATTTAGCGTCATTTGGCATTACTACATTCGGTTTTATTTTATAGCCCAGAAATTCAATTTGAGTTTTGAAAAAGTGACATTTTTTTAAATTAAGCGTAAGTCCATTAATGCGAAAAATTTTTAGAACCTGCTCGAGTAGTTTAAGATTCTCCTCAATAGATTTAGTAACTAAATATACATCATCTAAATATACTATCACGTTGCCAAACCTTAAATTTCCTAACACCTTATTCATCATTTCCTGAAAGCATGACGGACCGTTAACTAACCCGAACGGTAGCCTTAAAAATTCATAATGCCCGTCTTCCGTAATAAAAGCTGTTTTTGGTATAGATGAATTACTCATGCGTATTTGATAATATCCACTTTTTAAATCGAGACTTGTAAAGCACTCATTACCTTGTAACCTATCCACTAAATCCTCGATTCGCGGCATAGGGTATTTATTTTTGACTGTTATTTTATTCAAAGCACGATAATCAATACAAAGTCTTTTCTCGCCATTTTTTTTGCTAACCAAAAGCGCAGGACTTGCATATGGGGAATCACTATGTCGTACTATATCGTTAGCTAATAACTCATCGACCATTTCGCGAATAACTTTTCTATCTGCCAAAGATGATCTAAAAGGTCTACAGTAAATTGGCCGCGAATCTGTTAGATTTATCACCATTTCATGATTATTAGCTTTACCTAACTCTTTGACACTCCTAGCTACACAATCACTATATTTTTGAAACAATGTCATTAATTCATCGTAATTACAATCAGTGTCAATAACATATTCTTCGCCAATACTGTTACAAAATTCCTTCAAAGCTTTCGCATAATCAAACCTTAAAATTTCGCCTATTCGAGAATACATCAAACTAGACCGTTCCGTTACGTTTCGTCCGATTAAAATATCGCATCCGTCTAAATCATCCATTACATAAAAATCTACATCACTCACCTCCACAGAGTCGAGCTTTAAACTCACTTTTAACACAGTAAAGACAGTCTTTGCGGAATGTTTTTTAAATCCATGTAACGTTACCGGAGAAGGTAATATAGATGGCTGCAATCCATGTTTCGTCACTAACGACTGCGATATAATCGAACAGCTACTTCCCATATCAATGAACGCGTCATGAACCACAACATTATTTAAAACTACCTTCTTTATAAATTTATCTCGCGATATTGATGAAGACACAAACTTAACTTCAGGTTTATCAAACTTTTGTTCAGATTTAACATTGTTTTTCTTACGATTACATGTCGATTCAGTGTGACCCCTAATTCCGCAAAATTCACACTTTATGTCGCATTGCATACGTTTGTGATTTCCACCGCACAAGTAACATTTTATTGTTTTTCGTGTTTGTGAACCGATTTCATTAATACCGAATGAACTCGATGGCACTACTCGATTATTATTAGACGTAATTACACTCGCATTACCCGTGTTCGATTGAATATGCGTTACTTTCGAATGTGAAATTTGTTTCTTAGTTTTGTACGTACGACTATGCAAGTAACTCGCGAACTGATCACATGAATTAAACGAATTAGCTTCTATATTTCCATCACTTATATTTCCAAGAATAATTGAAATGACATCCTGATCCGAAAAATTCAAACTTAATCTATCAATTCTACATTTTTGGTCAAAATAAAATTCATATAAAGATTGATTTTCCACGGGTTTCCGTTCTATTATTTCTTTTAAAAGTTCAAACATGTTTCTTTGAATTTGAAAACTAACAGATAACTTAGTACGCCAATCTACCCATTTCCACGAAGGCCATTGATGATCAGTGCGTAACAATGAATCGTACCACAATTTAGCTGAACCTTTAAGCTTATTTAACGCTTGATAACGGGTTACCTCGTCCGACCAGGAGAACGTATTTGCGTGAGATTGAATAATTTTTAGCCATGCATTAATGTCGTCTTTCAAAGGGTCGAACTCCGGTATAATATTATTCAAAGTATATGAATTATTGTGACTCACCGCATCAGTTCCATATGAACGTGTAGGCTTACTTGACCGATCTTGCTTTGTCCTCTGCTTGCGTTTTGGCGGGCGAGGTGACGGGGTTCGAGCACTGACAGAACTTACCGCGCTACTAGAACTACTAGATGATTGAGCACGTTTGCGACTTTTCTTCTTATGCTTCCCCATGGCACGTGGATAAACACTTCTGATGTAAACGACGGATACTTAATAAACTCAAAGACTCACTTTACAGATATTTATTCAATTTATGGAATATAACAAATTATTATAAAATCCAAAGGACTTAGTTAGAGATACTTAATTAGCAATTATCAGATAGATTTAACTACAATCTAATTAATAAAATATTAATCGCAAACGATGCTCTCTAATCAAGTGCAACCCCGCAAAAAGAGGCCACTTGCCGCCCAGCACGTCCGTTTTATACAGCGCAGTGGCGCCCTCAGGCGGCAGCAAATGCGCGCCAATTCACCACCGGAAGTCACACGCAATGCCTTCTTCTCGGTGTTGCCAACAATATTCTTAGTCATTGTAACTGTATTTTTTATAAATATATTGAACGAATACTTTTGATTTTATCAACTTAACGGTGAGTGCCTTTTTCGGCATTTTCGCACGGCGCAGTCTTAAGCCTTTTTAAATTAAAGTTGCGGGTCAGAATCTTAAAAAAATCTAAGCCAGCGGAAACAAATTGAGTAAATTACGCAAAAAGATTATAATCATTTTGTGAATTTATTGCCCAACTTCCAATCACATTAAGCTCCTTATAAAGCGAATAAGACAAAGGACTTTTACAATGGCGCGGCGGTTCCGAAACCGGGGCCTTTCCGCGGCTCCCCGGCGCAGGAATTACCATAGACCTGATAATTGTATAGATAGGACACAGAAAGGAAGCGCAAGTAGATAGTATACTAAAATAGTAACTGCGATAGTAATTTACATAATTAATCGATTTAACAAGATGAAGCAAAGTGTGCTTATACTAATTTTTTATTCAACCTGGTTCTACTTATGGAGTGCCTAAGCCATAAAACTATATGCATCTATACTAATATTATAAAGAGGAAAAGTTTGTGTGTATGTTTGTTTATTTTCATAACTAAATAAAAATGTAAATAGGCTCCGAACTACTGGAGCGATTTCGATGAGATTTGGCACGGATATAGACTAAATCACGGGAAAGGCTACTTTTTATCACGAGAAAATTAACCGTTACAGCGGTATTTACTTTTGCGCATACGAAGTCGCGAATGGTTGTCCATGGTAATATTTAGACGTCGTGACTCGTGTCGACATGTTAATGATTTCCTAAATTATGTCTTGGTTGTATTAAAAGTGACCAATTAGGTATATCTTTATTATTTATTATTATAAATTATTTATTTTTTAATTATAGCTTCGTCAATTGATGTTGATAATATTCATGTTTCATCATCAAATAATAGATTCATTGTTAATTTCGACATATCTACATTATCTTTGATCTATGGCAAAATTCTAACAAAAGGAAGGACTGGAGCCCGGCGGGACAACTATTTACGAAATTTCCGAAGTAACATTTTGATTTTCACTTGTGTGATATTTCAAATTTATTTTTATGTTGAGAATTTTTCAGACGTATTTTGAAGACTACCTATATTGTATTGACTAGTAAAGGTAAATATATGTTTTATTACTTATATGTGTTGAATCCAGAAATTACAGAATCAATTTTTTGGTGTATAAAGTCAATAGTTAGTTTAATTCATGTAACTTATTGGTATTATTTTTGATCCTAACTTTAGCTAAAGTTGCCACACGAAAATAAGAGAAATCATTAGAAGGTCAATCTTACAACACAATCAGAATATTGGAAAGTGAATATTAATTTCAAATTAAAATCCAGTTCATATTCAATGAATATAGAAATACATTTAGATTCATATTTGCGGCAATTGAAAATGCATAATTCAAAAGTCCTTACTTTGTAACTTGATGATTAATTCATGCTTCAACATATCGTTAAGGATATTATGTTATACAAGGAGTTCGTTAGACAACCTTGTGAGTGTGGGTTAAGCTGTGTTCACACTACGCGACATGTCAGAGACGTAACACGAGTGAGTTAAATCCTACTAATATTATAAATGTGAAAGTTTGTGAGGATGAATGGATGTTTGTTACTCTTTCACGCAAAAACTAGTCATCGGATTTCGATGAAATTTTGTATGGTAGTTTCAGTTCTGGATTAAAACATAGGATACTTATGATCCCGAAAAAGTACGTGTTCGCGTGGGGTTCACTGTATTTTATGCGGGCGGAGCCGCGGGACACAGCTAGTTTCTTAAAGTTAAAAAAATTAAGCGCAAGATTTACTTACTACTATGGATTTTCCTTGTTCATGTTATTTTGGAAATGTCTATCACGGGTTAGAAAAGCGCTACATAATTCCACGATCACCTCTTTAAACGGTTGTCTAAAAATCAGAGAAAACAAAACCGGCCAAAACCGTACCTTACCAAACGGCAAAAAACATGGTTTTTTTGCCGTTTGGTACGGAACCCTAAAAACGACCAATTGGCGATCACATGTTAACGCTTATGTTCATGATAAACGTCAACACCAATACTCGACTTGTCCAACACCAATAACACTGATATCGTGGTCGCTTGACATTGTATACAGCAGGGTCTCCCAGAGTGGGTTTGGGACTGCCTAGATTATACCTAGGTAGCATAAAATAGTGAACCGGGGTTCTGCCAAAATTATTTATTATTATCTAGCTGTCAAATAATACCAAGGATACAAATATTATTTTGAAGTAGCGCAAAGTGTGTGATGAAAACTACTCATTAATTTCATGTAAGTCAAATTATTGTTATCTATACATATAAAATCCTTTGTCCTGAATGACTGACGGATCAACGCACAGCCTAAACCGCTGATCGTAGAGACTCTGAAACTTGCAGGGCTTGCTCTTTGTAATGCGTAGGGATCCGATAAGAAGGGATTTTTCGAAATTCGACTCCTAAGGGGGTGAAAAGGGGGAAAACAGTTTGTATGGGGCAACGTGATTCCTTGGTCCAATCTACTTCATATTTTGCACAAACATTATGTAACAGAATTGATGGAATTCGTGTATCATAGTTTATTGAAATTTGTCCCCTAACGGGAATAAAAAGACAAGAAAGTTGTTTGGGAGCGATTTGCTTTAAAGTTGATATAGATACTCCTTAGTGCTTTTGATTTAAAGCTCCTACTCACAAGCGATCGATCGATTTAGTCTTTACAATTTAAACATTTACTGGATTCGTAGTTGCAAGTAAATAGCGGTTTATATAAAAATTAAATATAGTCTGAGATCCTAGGACCATATACTATACTTTTTATATGAAACTCGTAAATATACGCGTAAATTTTGTTCCAACTTTTGACCCCCACCGCAAAAACTAGCTGGTAGGTCTTACACTAATCCATTTGTGTAATACTTTGTCCTTAGCAATTTACTTTCAAATACGAATTAATTTCCAATTTGATCGAAGCAATAGATAGCCCGTGAGTGGGGAGCTTTATTTTTATTTTGACATAATATATTGTCATCATGTTGAAAAATAAATCTGACAAGAATGCGAAAGTTAAATTTGATGAAAATCTCTTTGAAAAACTAGGCACCTAAATATACATAGGTTTTTAGTTTTTAACCCAAAACAATGACTTTTAAGATTTTCTTAAAAGATTTTTGACCTGTACGTTTGTGCGCGCTAATCTCAGAAACTACCGAACGGATTTTTATAAAATTTGTTACCGTAGTAGTTTAGCTCTTGGATAAACACGCATGACTCACTTTTTTATCGCGAAAAATTTTTGGGTACCTAACTACCTACGGGTTCCACACGGTTAGGAATTAGGATAGCTCTGCTTATTATTTTGTGTAGGTATTTCAATTCAATGGGTTCATACCTACAAAAAGTTTTTCAATCTAAAGAATAACATAGTATAAAATGCTATAAAATAACCAGATATTTGAATTGGTAAAAACTTTACCTAGGCATTATTATATATTATATGAGGAATAAGTGAGAAGCTAGATGGCTGCGTGGTCGTACTGCTAACTCATCTCTCTCTCAAACTCTGTCGTGGTACCAACTAGGATGGGCGATCACAATTCAAATTATTTTTATTAAGTTCAAAGTCCACAACGTCTTCCCATTCAAAAGATTTTCGAAATCGTTAAAATACTAATTATCGGCTACAAAGAAATCCTTACTTAATATTATACCTAAACGCGAAAGTTTGTATGTACATAATAATGTTCAGTTTTTCATGCAATAAAGTAAAGAAAACACGTAAATAATTTTGATGAAATTTGGTATGGTAGTAATTTATCCAGAATTAACACAGAATACTTTTTGCAGCTTATTAAATTTTATTGGTACAGTTCCCGGTAGATTTCTTGAGTGTACCTAACTACCTACGAAGTCGCAGGAAACATTCAAATAAAATACAACTGATGGTGGTGGTGCAGTGCCTACACCATTATGTATTAAATTTTGGTATTGGTATTTTCCCGGACAAGCTTTCCCTCTGATGTAAAACCCAATTTAACGCGAGCGAAGCTGCGGGCAAAAGCTAGTTATATTATAAAATATAAATTTCAGTGTTGATTTGTAATCATTAGATATAACGTTTTTCCTTTCAAGTTTAGGAACATCTGGTTTACAGACATGACCCGTAGCGTAGTGTAAGCGCATACTTATCAAATTCTCGTAACCTTTGCACTTTGCATATTTTCTCCTATGCTACGTTTATGAATACAATTAAGTCCAACGTGTAGGTGTTTGAGGTCATTTCGCAGGTTCATTTTATAATTTCATAATAACTTGTCAAGCAAAAACTTTCAGTACAGTTTTACGAGTATTGTGCAACCGGTATTGGTTGGTAAATTAAAGTTTATGTAGAGGTATGCTGAAAGCATATATTTTTTTTTGAATAACGCTTAGTAATAACATTAATACAAACATCAATACACACTACCTCAGATTATTAACACACCACAGTGTGTTAAAGATATTTATTATAATATTTTTCACATAATTTTACACATTTGAAGGTCCAAGAACACAGAAATCTTTTTTGTTCCTTTGGCGGGATTCGATCCTGAACCTCCGGCTCGAGCATCGACGCGCTTAACCGCTGAGCCACAGAGGTCGTCTACTTAGCAAGCATGTAACCTATATTGATATCATATTCCAAACATGATATTTATAATCCGACTATTATACAGTTCCGAAATATTATCCCTATTATGTTTTTATGAATATGTTAACCATAAAATTAACCTAATACGGGTAATGTTGCGTCACGCAAGGGATAAATTCAACTGAAATATTATATCTACGAATGCAATTAAGTTCTTTATGAATTAATATTTTTGGCTTATCTTTTTTTCCTTCGTTTGAAGGTTTACAAATATATTGGATTTGGTTCAACGCTTTTGTTACTTCGTTTCAAAATAAAAATATTATATTTTCTGAAAACAGTGATTTCAAACGAAGGACTAGACTCATAATATTATTTCACAGAACTCCAACAACTTCAAAGTATTTTTTATGAAAATTAAATTAGAAAATTAAGGAGGTACGCTTCTGCGTAACAGGTATCTGTTTATGATTTTATATATTACTTTTGGCATTAATTGCCTGCGGCTTCGCCCGCCCGAAATTAAGTTTAAAACTTTCATCCCCTATTTTACTCCGATTGAATTTTGAAAAATCCTTCCTTAGTGGATGCCTACGTCATATGAGAAATACGTGTGCAAAATTTCAAATTTCTAGCCTCAAGGGTTTGGCCTGTGCGTTGATACATTAATCAATCAGCTTTGCCTTTTACATATTATGTAGATTAGTCTTCCAATTTATATAAGTAGGTATGTATAGATACATTTTATCTTTATTAAATATAATTTTATTTTTATTTATGGCAAATGTTTTGATGACCTCTGTGGCTCAATGGTTACGAAATCTTCAGCTGGAGCGCGTCGGCGCGTGTGTATAATATAATAAATAACTTAAGTATATGTATCGTATTGAAGCATTGAATAATTATAATATTTCAGTTGTCTGGTACCCGTTACACAAGTTCTTCGAGAACTTACCACAATATCCGACTATTATACAGTTCCGAAATATTATCGAGGACGGGACGAGATTGACGTAGTATGAAAGCGTTCATGGATAATTTATATTATAATATAAGAGTGTAATGTAAAATGTTAATGATTCAAATCGGCCCGACGTCCCGGGCGGCCTTTACCGTTTTTTGTGTATGTGACGTTTTCAGCAATTTATCAGCGAAGAGCACAAAGGGAAAATGTCGCAGACACGTAATTAGTACAAGACATAAAATACACCTGAGTATTGCTGTATTTTATCTCTTTTTGTATTTTATTACTTTTTACTATGCGACTGCGAAAGGAGAAAAGTATGTTTGTATGAATGTTTTACGAGTGTATGAAAGTATCTAAATATATAAAAGGCAAACCTGACTGACTCATCTATAAACGCACAGCCGAAACTACAGAACGGATTTTGCTGAAATTTGGCATAAAGATAGTTGAAACGTAGACATCCGCCAAGAAAGGATTTTTGAAAATTCGCCCTCTAAGAGGTGATAAAGGGGTTAAAATTTAGTATGGAAACCGAACTCCACGCGGACGAAGTCGTGGGCAAAAACTAGTGTATGTATATTTCTTGGTTCGCTCTGGAGCCTAAACAATATAATTACATTCGTCTTACGAACCGCTTCAATAACCTATCTACCAGTAACTATTTGTTAAAATTTCACATTTGTATCGCAAAAAACCGGCAAAAGATATATCCGTACCAAATGTGAAGTTTTAAACAAATAGTTATTTGTAGATAGATTATTGAAACCGGCCGTTAGTCGTGAAAGTTACATTGGGTATATCAAAATTATTTGACGCAGTCGGATTTTTATAATAAAAACTAGCATTAATAGCACGCGTCTTCGCTCCGCGTGAAATTAGGTTTTAATCTTTCATCCCCTATTTGACGCCCTTGGGGGTTGAATTTCGAAAAACCCTTCATTAGTCTACGTCATAATATGAGGTATGCTGTGCAAAATTTCAAATTTCTATCATCAAAGGTTTGGCCTGTGCATTGATATATCAGTCAATCAGCTTTGCCTTTTAGGTATACATATGGATAAAAAATACTTAATCAAATAAACATAATATGTATTATTTGTCTGTGTAATTATCTATACTATAATAAAGAGGAAAAGTTTGTTTGTTTGCATTGAATAGACTCCGAAACTACTGGACCGATTTTGTCACAGATGTAGAGTAAACGACGGGAAGGACGTAGACTACTTGTTATCACAGAAAATTGTACGGTTTCCGCGAAATTAACTTTTGTGCGCACGAAGTCGCGGGCAACAACTAGTAGGTAATAATTTTGTAAATTAAAGGAAAGTACAAAATGCTTTTCAGGTAAAGAGTAGAATAATTATTAATTTACACTTCAATATATAAATCGATATATAATATATAATTCAAAATATAAAATATATATGAATACTTATATATCCAGAGTCGAGAGCTAAGCATTACCACTAGACCACGAGAGCACCAGGGAGGATCAGCCAATATAACAATGATATAAAACATACTACAACCATCAGAATGTAGCACAACATGAGTTATGATGCGGCAACTCATATTCGTCTCACGCAATAACGCCTACATTAGGATTATAGAAATGATATTATAAATGGTATGAGTACGAGAGTGGGAAACGATTATTCATACCAAACTTCTTCGTATGTGTTGATAGAATCCATCATGATATTTTGTCATGATGGACTACGAATGTTATACGGAAAAAGATATTATGACATTACATGTTGCCGGGACTTCATGCGCGAAAATGGAAATCCCGCAGAAACTGTAAATTTTTTCGCGATTAACGTTTAATATATACCTATATCCCTCCCTGTGGTATATACTATATCTCTGCTAAATTTCATCAGAATCGTCCCAGTAGTTTCGGAGCCTATTCAATGCAAACAAACAAACAAACTTTTCCTATTTATTATATTAGTATAATAAAAAAAGGAAAGGATTATATTATTACTAATTATGAGATTATTAAACCTACATCGAGAACGTCACAATAACCGCAAGAGCCTCGAAATAATATAAAGGAACAATTATTCTTCTCTATCGTCGTTTGATTTCTCGTGCATTTAAATATATGTTTGTCTGTTCTGTTGAATTTTCGAACGAACGCTATTTTTAAAACCTTAAGGTAAAACCAGCCCAAATTACTCATTATAACATCAGATGAGGCAAACAGATGGACAACATTAGAAAAAAAATGGTGTGGGTTACCGTATTAACTATCATTTTATTCATTAAGTGCAAAGCAGTTAATTTGAAATTACTAACAGATACTTAAATTTTTTTATTTGTGTGTAAATGAGTAAGACCCGTGTGTTTCAAAAAGGAGAATTTTCAGCTGTATTTTATCAAGGCAGTATAACAGGCTGTTGTTTTTCATTAATTGTTGTATCAACAAATACTTACATGATACACAATTAACTATTATGGCACTAACATACACAAATCATTTCACTTCGCACAACACTACACTACGTCAGCCATTATATAAATTCGAGTTATTATTCTACGTGATATTATTCCTCGGAATATTACTCTACGGAATATTACTCGACGGGATATTCGTAGCCGTCTACGCGGCGCGAGGCTGCCGAGGCGACTGAGCGTTACTATAGCAGCCGCCTACGCCGTAGCGCTACGGTGTAGCCCTCTACGCCGTAGCTCATAATGTGCGAACACATTAGGCCTTTTACGACTAAGGTAAATAAACAATACGGATGTTGCTTGATTATAAAACTTTGCGGATTACACACAACTTTGTACATTATCTTAATTTGTTTTTTTTTTCGTAAATACTCGTTATGTGTACTTAGAAATTGCAGATAAAACCGTGTTTTTATACTTAGTTACGTTAGTGCTTAGTGGTTAATAAATTACCTTAATTTACCTTTTATGGCTCGTTGACAGATTGTGTTTGCATTATACGCGCGTAGCGCCGGTACCCGGTACTAAGGGGGGTTAACCGGTTAACTATGCAAAGATCGATCTGAATTGGGGTAAAGCATATAATATAGTGTCATATTATATTATGCACGCTTTATCTCTATATTATTATAGGTTACTATAGTATCTTATACTTTCTTCAATAGCTAACTTATAAATCACCTTTTAGGCTGATTACTCCAAAATAATTTAATTTAAATTTTCGTTCAAAATAGATGGTGCCCGCATTTCTTGCGCGCAAAAGCTAATTCCACGGGAACCGTAAATTTGCCACGATTAAATAGCCCTGTCCTTTCCAGTGGTCTAAATCTGTGTCAAAATTCATCGAAATCGGTCTAGTAGTTTCAAACATACAATTAATTTTCATACAAATAAGTACACTTTTTGTCGATACTAATTTTCTTTGAAATATTTCAACTACGTAATCCACACGAGTTCGTGTATGACCTAAGTTATTAGTTTTAGCACGTTAAATTATCAATCAAGTGAATTCCTGAGCGTACGATGCCTTTGAAGCGTCGCACAAGTTTAGCGCAAGTTCGCCGGTGCATGTAAAATTATGCCTCGTGGAATTTCACACTAGTGTTTGGGGGTCTTTATGGCCGCCTACCATACGTAGAGTTAGGTTGGATTAGACGATAAAGTTTCCGTGAAATTATTGGAATATGTTAGGTGACAGATTTTTTTATTGCCTAAATGAGCAGGTATTCTATACTAATAATAATTATAATAAAAAAGAAAAGATTGTTTGGTTGTCTCTTTGTTTGTTTGTTTGCATCAAATAGGCTCCGAAACTACTGGACCTATTTTGATGAAATTTGGCTCAGATATAGAATAGACAACGGGGAAGGACATAGACTACTTTTTATCGTGACAAAATGTACGGTTTCCGCGAGATTTCATTTGTCGCGCACGAAGTTGCGCGCAATATTATACTTTTATTATTAGCATATATGTTAATCCATAGCATAAACTACCACCACATAATTTTATCGAAATCCGTTCAGTAATTTTTGCGTGAAACATCCGGATGGATGGAATCAAAAATTCAAATGGATGGATATTCATCCATCTTCAC
Organism: Glaucopsyche alexis; assembly: GCA_905404095.1. NCBI lineage: Eukaryota > Metazoa > Arthropoda > Insecta > Lepidoptera > Lycaenidae > Glaucopsyche > Glaucopsyche alexis. The sequence goes on from FR990060.1 coordinate 5,355,188, forward strand.
AAACTTTTACATTTATAATAAATAGTAGTAAGACCCTGGACCACTATATTTAGAGAGTTTGTGAGGATGGATGTTTGTTCCTCTTTCACGCAAAAACTACTGAACGGATTTCGATGAAATTTGATATGGCAGTAGTTAAGGCCCTGGATTAAAACATAGGCTACGTTTTATCCCGAAAAAGTAGTGTTCTCGCGGGATAATGTATTTACGCGGGCGGAGCCGCGCGCAAAAGCTAAAAACTAAGTGAAGTAATCAAATAAAGTATAGAGTAAACCTACACGCCACTTCATTTCGGACTGATCAGTTTAAACAATGAAAAATATAATAATAATAATAATAACTCCCCACCGATCTCGGTGACGGTGGCCGGTTTAATTGAAACCAGGCCAGTTACGCAGGAGTAATTTTATAGTGCCCAAGTGTGTGCGCAGTACACAAGAGCACTCTCTGTTCCTTTTACCCTCGTAATCCAGTGGGACGGATAACCGACAAGACTGACGAGAGATGAGGCGCAGGTCCGAATTTTTACATGCCCATCCGACGCATGGATCATCTTTCTTGTCAGACAATCAGGTGATCAGCCTGCATTGTTCTAACCAAACTTGGAAACAACATTTTTTGTTGTTCCAATGCGGGAATCGAACCCACGACCTCCGAGTCGAGAGCCAATGCTCTAACCACTAGACCACGGAGGCTGCTAATGAAAAATATACAATGTACAGGGCCAATAATTAGCCATTTCCCCCCTCCCCCCTCCAGCGGTAATATCGCAGATGGGCCGCAGATGCAGCGTTTTACACTTTGTCACTGTAATTGCCACACACTGTGGCGAATATCGCCACAAGCCACACTCCTGTAGCGCCGTAATGTATGCCACAACATGACACACACTTGTAGTGATATAAAGTATGCCACAATATGACTCAATAATTTAGACCTTATTAATGTCAGTCCGAATAGTTATTTGATATGCTTATGTATTATTTTTGCGTTGTTGACAAATTGGTGTCTCGGGTTCGAATCCTGGTCAGACCACTATTTTTGCGATTCTTTTTTCTTCATAAAAATAAGAATAACAAGGTCAGTTATCTTTATAAACTAAATAGTAATAATAGGTACCTATTGCAATTAATTTTTTTCGTACTATTTTATTTATATATATTAGAACTGCGAGCAAAGCTCGGTCTCCCAGGTGCTGATAGATTAAAAGACATATATTTCTGTTGTGTGGCATTCATTGGCCTGCAGAGAAGCTCCAATCAATTGACCACACCAAAACCACAAAATCAATTTCGTGACATAAACGTACATAAAACCTAAAGTACTATCATGTATAATGGCATAATTAATTTAATGGGTCCGCGGTGCGCCGCAGACATCCGATTTATAACTTACTATAATTAATACGATGTGATTTATTATTGTAATAAGCATATTGGTTGCATATTGCATGCGATGCATATTGCATTTTCATCGTTACATTTACAGGTGGAAAATAATTTATATTTTTTCATTTCACACATTGGGTGGATCTTTACATCTGTATCACTATCGAAGATTCGTTTTGAATCCTCTTTAGGTTCCATAGTTAACGTCTCGGAACCCTTTTGTTTCGTCATATCCGTCCGATCTCGACGGTCTAAACGGTTAGTGCTAACCACGCCGACAAAGTTCCAAAATTAAATCATGAAAAAAATATTATTGGGGTACCTCCCCTATACATAAAGTATCATTAGATTGGTTAATAAAATATTGAGAAGTCAATACGATGATTTTTTGATTTAGGTATATTATGTTTACGAGGTCTTTAATTTTAAAGCACATTTCTTTTGTAAATTTCTAGAATATCATGTTCTTTGATATGCTAGAAATATTTTTGAATTCTAAAGCCTTATAACTTCAATGTACCAATATCAAATAAATTGTATCTTCCTACTAATATTATAAATGTGGAAGTTTGTGAAGATGGATGGATAATGTAAGTTTATTACTGTTTTACACAAAAACTACTGTACGGATTTCGATGGAATTTGACATGAAAGTAGTTTTAGTTCTAGATTAAAACATACGATACTTTTTATCCCGTAAAAGTAGTGTTTCCGTGGGATATTGAATTTCCGCGGGCGGGGCCGCAGGCGACAGCTAGTCTTAATATATAAAAGGCAAACCTGACGGAGTAATCTATCAACGTATATCCGAAACTACTGAACGGATTTCGCTGAAAGTTGTAATGACATAGGCATCTGCTAAGAAAGGATTTTTGAAAATTCGCCTTAAGAGGGTGAAAAAAGGGTTAAAATTTTGTATGGAAACCGAACTCCACGCGGACGAAGTTGCGGGCAAATCTATGAAACGCAGTAGGTACTCGTATCTCGCAGCTGGCGTTCGGAAATAAAAACTCTTGAAATGAGACTGTCGCGGTCTTCAGTCCTTTGCGCTACATTTATCAATCTTTTGATAACTTCCAATGATATTGCTACTCAAAGGAAAATTGCAATTCCTTTAGTAAAATATTAGTTATGAAAGTTTTCTTAGTTAGTGGCAGTTTCGGTTGATTAATATTATGGTCCTATGAATATGAAACGTATTCTTAGGGCGAGGCCACACGCATCGCCAAAATCGACGTCGTATAGCAGTGCAATGTTACTAATATTATAATTGTGAAAGTTTGTGAGGATGTATGGATGGATGGATATTTGTTCCTCTTTCACGCAAAAACTACCCAAAAGATTTCGATGAAATTTGGTATGGTAGTAGTTTAGGCTCTGGATTAAAACATTGGCTACTTTTATCCCGGAAAAGTACAGTATTCCCGCGGGATACCCGATACTATATTTACGCGGGCGGAGCCGCGGGAAACAGCTAATTTACAATAATTGTACGACGTGCTTTATGCGATGCGTCCCCGCAACGCATTTTTTTGACCTCACCCTTATTATTCACATCGAAACGAGAAAATACGCAACGCGGCACTGCAAAATTAAACCTTATTTACTACACAAGAAGATATACGTTTAGTTGGAAGAGTTCTAATGTCAAACTCTTTGAGAAGGAGGTGAGTAGAAGAATACGCTTGGGCTGGGCTGCATTCGGGAAGCTCCGGGACATCTTTGAATCGTCGATCCCACAATCCCTTAAGACCAGGGTCTTTGATCAATGCATTCTACCGGTAATGACATACGGAGCCGAAACGTGGACACTCACCGTAGGCTTGGTTCATAAGTTTAAGGTTGCTCAGCGTGCGACGGAAAGAGCAATGTTAAGGGTATCTCTGGTGGATAAAATACGTAACGACGTTATTCGCCAGAGAACTAAAGTCACCGACATTGCTCAACGAATTAGCACGCTGAAGTGGAAGTGGGCCGGCCATGACTGCAGACGGACAGACAATCGATGGAGCAGACAAGTATTAGAGTGGAGACCACGCTTAGGCAAACGTAGTGTAGGACGTCCTGCGGCACGATGGACCGACGATTTGAAGAAGGTGGCTGGCAGCGGATGGATGAGGGCTGCCCAAGATCGGGATGGTTGGCGCTCATTGGGGGAGGCCTACGTTCAGCAGTTGACGGCGATAGGCTGATGATGATGATGATAATGTCAAACTAGACTGCTTTGCGTATTGCTGCGCCGCTTATGCAATGAAACATACATCTTCTTATGTTATATAATTAAATTCAATTTTGAATAACTATTCAAAAAACGCAGCGCCGCATCGCTTATTTAGGGCAGTTAACCTCTCGGAACCCTTATAGTTTCTTCATGTCTGTCTGTCTGTCGAGGCTGTATCTTATGAACCAATAATACAGATGAAAATTTTAACTGTGTAGCTACCACGGTTATCTCGTAGGTACTTATCGCAGTGAACTGCTATTTTCTTCAGATAAAATACGCTACTTATCTGCAATTTTTTGTCCATCTTTCAGTCCAGTTTATAACGATAGTATTCGCATATTTTTGGTAATTTTATTGAAATTACGTTTTTGAAAGTGACAATTTTTACCCAACTAAGACGAAGCCGAAAGGAAGGGTAATTATTCCGACAGTTTATTCCACCGTAGCGCCTAAACTATTCTAATAAATTAGGTGTAAATAGATACGTAATAATAGCCCGGGTATGTATGTTATATAATTTACATTAAAGTTATTGAGATAAAAAACTATATTTACATAGGTAATACATAACTTACTAATTGTTATCTGTAGAAGACAATTTTGGTTACAAAGAATACTAACATTTCATAATCGACCTAGCTTTCGAATTTTACTAGCAAGGTCTTCGTCAATGACGGCTAACCCAAACAAAATTAAACTTTAAAATCCTAATAATAAAGTCGGATTACGAGTGAAGTGGCAAAAAGCTTTGTATTGGATAATAGCATTGTGGGCGAACAGTATTATGTAATTTGTTTGGTCCAGTTTCATACAGGTTAGGTTTACTTTTAACTGCATAATGGTTAGCATTTAAGTGCTTGTGGTTAAGCCGCCTCTTTAAACTCAGTTAAGGGCAATTTTACATTTAATTAAAGATCGCTATCAGATACAATTTTTAAACATGTAGTTTACCTAGCTACGAGTAACTTTACATTAAATAATAGTTTTATAAGCCAATATAAAATAATCCATAACGCTAAGTAGGGATTATGAAGCATAGAAGTATGGTGGAGGGAAATGCGCCACCATTTTGAGTTAATTTTTCTGATTATTCACATAAACATAAGATTGATTCTGCTTATTAAATCCTGCAATAATACAGTTACGATCCAGTACCGATATGCTAAAACTGCAAAATAGTATTCTCATAAACGTCAAACATGTTTCAATTGATCCAAAATCAAAACTCCAGAAATCAGTTTATGATATCAAGACAATTCATTTAAAATTCAATAAAAGTATAAAATGAAAGGGGTTGAGAACTCAAGCTCAATTTTTTTTTTCATTACAGGTTAAGAAATAACACATATTATAGGAAATTGTTCTACATGATGCCTACCGCCGCCGGTTTGGAAACTAGCTCGGCGAAAAAAGCAGGTAAGAAACTTTTAAAAGTAGATAAACCTACCTAACTTCTATAAACAAATAAGGTAAGTAGGTAGGTATGTAAATATAATAAGTAAATGACTAGAAAGTTAGGTATGTTTCTACTTATTGATATACAAGCCAGTCGGCAACCATTAGCATAATTTAATTACCAAATACCAATACAGGTGGCCAGGATTACGGAACCCTTTGACGCGGTTGCCTAGCAACGACACGCTCGCTGCGCCTGCCCAATACACGGGATTACCAACATTACCAATGGAATGAAAGTTGAGTTTGAGTTTTGGGAGTTTTAGAAAGTATCTTAAAATAATTATTACCTAGACACTGTTTAAAACTTTGCAGTTTTGAATGTAACAAACTACAAAATATAATATTTGTAGACAACAAAAACGAACGTATTTGCTTGTAGTTCAAGTTTCGATTGTGACGTTCTGAGAATGCACAGACTTTGTTACTTTCTAAAAAAAAATGTGCTTTGATTTTTTGCATGAGAATCGGTCTGATGTGATCTAATATTAGTAACCTTTTAATATTATTTGCATAGTATATAAAATAGTAGATTTCTTATACTTTAAACGAGACAATCTTGTGCCTATATATAATTGGTATCTCGAAAACGGCTGCCAGAATTACCATGAAATTTAGTATGCAGGGAGATTTGGCGGAAAACCAGATCTTATCCCTGAAAACTGCGCATTTTTTTCAAGCTATACATTATGTTTCTTCTTTCGTCGTGCTAAATCGACTCCATTAGGTATATCAGTCCGATTAGAGTTTGGTATGCGTTTTTTGCTTTGTTGGGAAATTCGGAATGTGGTGGGTTCAAATCCCGGTCAGATAAATATTTTGTGATTATTTTTATTTTTTTAAATTTATAAGAACTTCGAGCAAAGCTCGGTTACCCAGGTACTATTATTGTTAAAGTGATTATCAATACATATTAGCTGGCATTTAGATTTTCCAAAATGTTTCCAAATAAAGTTACCGTCAAATTGTATTCAAATATATTGTTAACATAATTTAATAACGTAGTTAGTATTTGGGTAGTGAAACACGAAACTAATGGAGCGAGCTAATACTGTATAAGACGTTTGGACAGAATTGCATTACAAATTAGCTGCGGGCACTATAACATTGTTCAATCCGAAACTTAATTATTTCATTTAAATATAGTCTGATGTCTATAAATTATATCATCTTGTTTACTTACAGATGTCTTTTACTTTAAACGAGACAATCTTGTGTATTTATAATCAGTTTTTTGAAAAGCACTGCAAGTATTAGGGTACTATGCAAGGAGTTTTGTGGGAGAAAAATCTATCTAGCTAGATCTTAACTCTTAATCCTGGGAAACTGCCAAACTTTTTATCTATTTTCGTTTTTGTCTTTCGTCTTGCAATAATAGATATTATATCAATAATTTCGACTTATTATGTCAGTCCGTCCGCCCGAATCTACCCGGATAGATTTTTCGAACCGGGGCAAGAACTTGATAGTGACCGACCTTCAGCCTTTGATAAAAACTGTTAAAACTGACAAATGAGTAGGTAGCATTTTTGTGACCATTTATGAAAATATTAATCCTTTCATTTTAAGCTTTTTATGACCTATATACGTTTTATTATTTACTCACAAAAAATATATGATCAGAAAAGACTACAACTACTACAGCGTGCTATCTTTTCTGCGTAAGAATCTATTAGCTCCTCAAAGTCCGTCGCATAAGCAGTTTTGTTTTCAAACACTACGCACGCATTCTGATAGGTTGATTTTACTTGATCTGATAGGATGCGTTCATAAATCATGTGCAGCAGCACTATTTTATTTCGAATTCGATATTTTCAATTCTTGTCTCAAGGATTTGGCGCCCCTGTCCCGCGCAAATGCCCCGGTCCCCCCCCCCCCCCAATCCACCGCTGCAGTCCGTTCAGCAGTTTGGTATGTTATGTATAATTTAGATTAAATCAAAAATTCAGAATGTGGTGAGTTTTAATCGCGCTCAGAAAATTTTTTTTGTGGTTCTTTTTATTTGTTAATTTTATAATAATATGACTAGTTGGTCCAACACACGTTGTTAAAAAAAGGAGGTTTTCAGTTTGATTATAATATTAGCAAATATTACACCCATGGTCCAGCTAGAATGGCTTATAAGTTTTTTTTTTTTTATTACCACCTAATTACCACATAAAGTCACGCTGTCAATCAAGTACCTGAAACAAACAAAAAAACATTAGTAAAAACAGTAATTTATATCACTTCTATTTGGTTTTTGAAGTGATAAATTCTTGGGAGGGTAAACCGCTTCGTTACGTAACGCGTTATGGCGTTAAATAAGATGAGTTTTGGAAAATTTTGTCAGATATGCGTAGCGTAGTTACGTAGGCACTTGGATTCTTGAACAATTTGGTCTGGGGTTCGAATCAGAACAAGTATTTTTTATTATTTTTATTTCAGTTTCGTCTATAATTTTTTTTTTCTCGCAATATTATTTTTTATTTTTCCACAGAATTTAAAGACGGTTTACTAGCTTTTTGTTAAGATTAATTAAAGTTATCACTTCTGTCGGACGTCCCGAAACGCAAGATTTTTTTTATTCTATTTGGTTTGGATACACGATATTATATAGCTTAAGGCGCTGTGAGTAGTCAACTATGAAGTATTCGAGGGGGTGAAGGAGGTGAGTGGGGGACGTGCCGCCCCCGTTACTGCGGGGGGCTTCATGCGAATTACGTCAAAGTGATGTGTCTATAATGTACAAAAGCGTAATTTCGACGAAATCGTAATGTGCTTCATAGCCTACTGGTATTTTGCCCGCCTAAAGCAAAGCGTAGCGTCTAGGTTCAAATCTCATTACAATTTAATATATTTTAAAATGTCTATTTTCTGTCTAGGTCAATTATTATAAGAAGTCTAATTCCTAATTTTGTGCCAAATTTAGCCATTGCGATTTGAGAAAGTTAAGCTTTTTAGTAAGTAGTTAAAGGGTAAAAAAAAAATCTAAAAAAAAGCTCAATTAAGTCACTGAAAACGGCTGGACCGATTTTAATGAAAAATTTTGTGTGTCTTCAGGTTGATTCGAGAATGGTTTAGATTTGCAATTGGACCTGGTAGGTGGCGCTGCTGTCAGTAGTCAGTACGTCAACAAAAGAGATGTTTGATTTTGGGCCAGTTCTATGTACTCTACATAGGTAAATAGGAAAAAAATATGGGAATATCATAAAAATACGAAAAAAATAATTTGAAGAAGGGTACATGCGTACAAAAATGATTATTTGAAGAGTTTTTTTATTGTGAGAACACTATTTTTAGGGCGGCCATGACAGTTGTTTTGACTTGACTTTTGACGTAGTAGACAGTTTTACGAAGAGACGTCGTCGTGAATGTCATACGTCTTTCTTTGTCAAAAGTCATGTCATTGACAAAATGACATTCTTTAGTTAATTCTGATCTGATCCGCCATGTTTTTTTTTACTTTGTGTTGCTCTCCTTGACGAAGTTAATTTAAATGTACATGGAAACGAAGTGAAATTAAACAAAATAAAGAATAGGAAACGGTTACTATATTATGTAGCTATCAGAAGAAATTATATCAGAAGCAAATAATACAAATAAAAAGAGTGAGGATCATGTTACATTTTGGGAACTACTAATAAGATTAAAGGAGATCATATTCTTAAGAGAGGTTTCTATAGGAGTGAAGATACATAAAGTAATAAAATGTTTAACGGAGTGGTTTATACTTAAGCTGACAGAAAATATTGCGAATGGGACAGTTTTAAAAAATATTTTTGATATAGTAAATGGATAAAACGACAAATAAAATAATAGCTTTAAATATAGTACTATGGAACGCACAAAGCTTAAAGCCTAAGTTAGCTGCTTTTGATAGTTTATTATGTCAAGAAAAGGTCCACATTGCTTGCATAAATGAAACATGGTTGGAAAACGAAACTCAGGTACATATTCGTAATTATAATATTTTTCGCTGCGATCGAAACGATTCGTATGGTGGCGTAGCTATTTGTACACATCAAACTGTGCAGTGTAAGCAAATAAGTGTTAATTTGACTAATCCCAGTATCGAAATCATTTATTTAAAGCTCTTTAACTGCGGTGATGTTGTTGATTTAATATGTGTGTATTGCCCTCCCGCAGTTAGGACCAGTATTGGTGATTGGGAACAAATTTTATCACTTGCTAGAGGTAAAGCTGTAATAGTTGGAGACTTCAATGCTCACCATTCGAGTTGGTCACGCAAAACAGATAGTCGAGGTCTACAAATTTTTGACGCATTAGTGGATTCTCATTTTATTACTTTAAACGACGGTACTCCTACTCGTGTGAAATTGGTCGATGGTATTCTGCAACAATATTCACCCGATGTTGTCTTTGTGTCTTCTAGTATAGCTATTAAATTTCAATTTAAAGTTTTATGTGAAACCTTGGGAAGTGATCATAGTCTAGTTAAAATTTCTACTGTTGTTAATACAAAAAAATCAAATATACTAAAAAGACAATTTAACAAAGCGGATTGGCTGTCATATACAAAATTACTTGATGATTTATTTACTATGTACATACCTAATCATAACCTTCAATTTCAATACGACCAGTTTGTTGATTTTATGAATATTGGTGCAGAATCACATATTCCTACTACTAAGTTAAACCTAGACGTAACTTCTAAATTCACACCTAGACCTTATTGGAACACAAATTTATCTAAAGCAGTTGCTGAACGTCGATTGGCGTTAGCAAAATTTAGAAGGAACCCCACGCCCCAAAACTTAGATATACTGAAGGAGAGGATAAAGTTTGCGCAGTGTCTTATTCGTAAAACGCGAATGGATAGCTGGCGTGAGTTTTGTTCCTCCTTAGACAAATCTAGTTCATTAAATAGCTTATATAGTAAAATGCGATGGATAAAAGGCTACAAATCACCCCCTAGACTTGTTGAAGAGGAAAAGTTGAATAAACTCTTGCACAGCTTGACACCCGATTCGGTGACGCCTCAGGCACCTATTTTTAATACACGGAATGAAAAACTAGACACAGATATTTCACTAACCGAATTAATTAACGCAATTGGTACACGAGACACTTGCCCAGGTAACGATAATATCTCCTATAGTATGATCCGAAATCTTCCTCAAAAAGGAAAACTAATCTTGTTGAATTTATTTAATCGATTTTACGAACACAGCTTGGTACCACATCAATGGAGAGACATATCTGTAATTGCAATTCCAAAACCAGGTCGTGATAGAAATGACGTGTCCTCTCTGCGTCCAATATCTATGATGTCTTGTTTGTGTAAAGTATTTCACAAAATTCTTAACAATCGTTTGGAATGGTATTTTGAAAAAAATAATTTATTTTCTAAACACACTACGGGATTTAGGAAGACATACTCTACTCAACATAACTTAACATATCTTATAAATGACATATTAATTGGTTTTAGTAACAAAAGAATTACGTTGGCTTGCTTTATAGACATTTATAGTGCCTATAATAATATTGATATAGTTTCTTTACTCTTAATTCTAGATCGTTTTGAGGTTGGTTCAAAAATATGCACATACCTGTGGAACTTCCTTCATAACCGAAACCTTACAATACCATATTATAATGCTACAGTTATGTCTCGTTCTTCCAATAGAGGTCTAGCTCAAGGTGACCCATTGTCACCTTTATTGTTTAATATTGCAACAATTGATATTTGCAGGGCTATAACAAATCTAGGTATATCTCAATACGCGGATGATTTTGTGTTGTTCACAACTTGCAGTAGTATTGTTCAAGGAACTCGCCTTTTACAAAACGCTTTAGTAATTTTTAACGATATGTTAACGAGTTTGGGTCTTGAAATATCAGTATCCAAGACTAAGGTATGTCTATTCTCTCGTGGTTTTAGAAGATTGGTAGATGTAAATACTGATGAGTCACTTATTGACCTTAAAATCAATGGTCAATTAGTGGAAATGGTGTACAATGTTAAATATCTTGGGGTTTGGTTAGATCAGTCTCTCAGGTGGACAAAACATATTAATGAAATATGTGATAAGTGCTTGAAATTTTTGAATGTATTTAAAATTCTGGTAGGTCCAGGTTGGGGTGTTCACCCGTCACATTTAAGACGTTTATATTTGTCGCTTGTGAGAAGTAGATTTGATTATGCTAGTTTCCTTTACGATAATTGTTCTAAATCTAATCTTGCTAAAATTGATAAAATACAAAATATGTGCATGAGATTAATTGGAGGCTTTATAAAATCAACACCTATCCATGTTATGGAATTAGAACTAAACATCCAACCCTTGTTTATAAGAAGACATTTACTTGCGGCAAAATTTTGGCTTAAATGTAAATCACTCGAAAATTATGGTTACATAATAGATCAACTGAATAGGCTAGAATCGCTATGTTCGCAAAGTTACTGGCGACGAAAAAAGCTACCCTTGTTAGTACATATCCACAAATACTTAAAGAATGTGCAGATCCATAGTAGTAATATATTAGAAATGTTTTCTTTAGATATTTGGGTGAGCAGTGTGGACTTATCTGGCTGTATAAAATGTAATTTACAGTGTTTAACTACATCAAAGAAAAATTGTAATGTTCTGTATTTAAAAAAGGATTGTTACCAATTCATCAATCAAAATTACAGTAAGTACTATAAAATTTATACCGACGGTTCCAAAATTTTGCATGATATTGGTTCAGCTTTTTTGGACCCACAAAATAATATTAATAAACAATTTCGAATTTCTACTACAGTTTCATCTATGTTTGCTGAATTGGTAGCAATAAGAGAAGCTTTGTTATATTTAAATGATTTAGATTTTAGCAACTATGTAATACTGTCTGACTGTAAAAGTGCTCTGCAGCATTTGGCTCGATGCAACTCGACTTCTCGAGGACTACCGTTAGCCTATACAATAATAGATAGTATTCGTCGTTTGCACAGTAATGGTAAAAATGTAATTTTACAATGGATCCCTGCTCATATTGGAATAGTCAACAACGAACGTGTAGATCTTTTAGCTAAACAGGCGGCGGTGGACGGAATTCCATACGACTGTTTGCCTTATTTTTCTGATATGCACTATATACCGAAAGAAAAATGCAAATTTTTTTGGAAGGAGTACTTTGACGAAAGGTCATGCAGGAAAGGCATATGGTATAAAACGATACAACCGTACGTTTCAAGTAACTCCTGGATTGATGTCACCAATATGAGCAGGAAAGAGGTTGTCCTAGCGTTAAGGTTGAGATCCGGGCACATTCCATGCAACAGTTTTGCGCATTTGATGGGCAAATTGGAATCCCCTAATTGTTCGCAATGTGGGTCGACTGAGGATGCCTATCACTTGCTCATGGAGTGTGCCCGCAACGCAGCCGAACGAGAACTTTTTTTTATCAACTTTAATTATAATTGTCTTAACGTAGGGTTATGTAATAGTATACTGTCCCTTCCTAACTCGGAAGCTGCCAAACATTTGTATAAAATTGTTAACCTAGGTTTAAGTCGAAGAAGTACAGATGGCTTGTAAATTTAATTTGTGTATACTATGAGGGTGTCATTTTCTACTTAGAAAAAACCCTCTCTAAAAATAAAGAAAAAAAAAAAAAAAAAAAAATATTATGTAGCTATATTTACATATACTGTACATAGGGCTGGCCCAGGCCTCATACATTTCTTGAACATCGCTTTTAATTCTAAGGCGGTACGAAGTTTGCCGGGTTAGCTAGTATTATTATAATATAATGCGGTTGAAGTACTGCGGAATACGCACATTACAACATGTAACATAATACACATTAAGACATTACATTCATTGACGTTTCTTCCTAGGACGACATTTCAAAATTTTATATATTATTATAATATTTCGCATTTTTCAGCGGTTACAAAATCTAAACTTGCTTTTGCCCGCAACTTCGTTCGCGTAGCACAAAGCTTAATTTTATCGACTGATTTTATACAATATATAAATACACAATACAATTCAATATCAAATATTCCCCTTCTACAAACATGAAACTTCGGCTATATGACAGCAAAAAAAAAATACAATTTCAAATACCTAGTTTCTGACATGTTTAACCAAATAATCTCTTCGGCTACATCATATTAATTGTAAAACATTCTTACGCAAACTCAGTTTGGCTTTAGAAAAAAATGTAACACTACTGTAGCTTGTTTTGACTTAATCAAATCAATCACTGAGTCCCTTAATAATAGAATTCCAGTTACTGCTATATTTCTAGATATGTCAAAAGCTTTTGATCATGTATATCACGCCCTACTTCTTTACAAGCTACAAAAATATGGGATAAGGGGAGTAGTCAATGACTGGATAAAAAGCTATTTATCTGACCGGTATCAATGTATAGAAATAAGTAAAATCTATAATGGTAAGAAAATTACGAACCGGTCAAACTTCAAGCTTAACGAATGTGGTGTACCACAAGGAAGTGTCTTGGGCCCATATTTTTTTCTGCTCTACATTAATGACCTTCCACATGTAACTACACAAAAAACGATTTTATTTGTAGATGACACGACACTTATAATTAAATGTGAAGATTTAAAAAATATTGAGAGTAGTATTAATGAAAATCTTGACAAAGTATTGACCTGGCTAACTAATAATAATTTAAAAATAAATCTAAGTAAAACTCAACTAATACAATTTCAAAACTACAAAAGACAAAAGATTGACCTAAATATTTATTATAAGGACATTAAAATCAAAGAAGTGAATTCTACAAAATTTCTAGGCGTTATCTTAGACAAATATTGTAACTGGAAAGACCAAATAGAATATATATGTACAAAATTAGATCGATTCGTCTACGCTATTAAGAGAATACGACAAACAGTAAGCACTGAAGCCGCACTGAGTGCCTACCACGGATACGTGTCATCGGTTTTATCATATGGGCTGATACTGTGGGGAAATTCTACAGATATCGATAAGGCGTTTCGTTTGCAAAAAAAGTGCGTTAGAGCTATAGCTGGAGCATGGTTCTTAGACAGTTGCAAACCATTGTTTAAAAAATTTAAGATACTGCCCCTTACTTGCATGTATATAAAAGAAGCCTGTACTTTTGTAAAATTACACCCCGAGTACTTTCGACTCAAATCGGATTTAGGACGGAAAAATGAAAGGCATAAATATAAAATCTATTTCCCGCTTTGTAATTTAAATATTTATAAAGACAATGCATTTGTACAAATTATAAAAATATATAATGTTTTACCGGACGAGTTTAAAGATTTACCCTTTAACGTATTTAAAAGGAATTTGACAATATGGCTTGCAGAAAAATGTTTTTATAATATAAATGAATACTTTATGCACAAAAATAGTTATTAAGATGTAAAATTTAATTATTAAGTAGGTTAGAATAAAGAGACGATGGATAAATAATTTGTTTAATGTGTAATGTGTTATAGATTTTAAGCCTATTGATTATTATATTATGTTATGATTATTATTTGACTAAAACTTCGACATTGAAAACAATATGAATTTGTAAATCTTATCTTCATATTATTATTATTTTCTCAAGTATTAGTTTTAATCAATTGCATGTTTAAAAAATTTCACACACCATTTTGTTATGGTAGAATGTACAGATCCTTTGTAATGTTTAAATACTATCCTTTGTACTGCATTCTTGTGAATAAATAAATTATGAATTATGAATTAAATATTGTTTTATTTAATCTATTACTAATATAATACAGAGAGAAGGTTTATTTGTTTGTATGTTTGTTTGTTTGCGTTGAATAGGCTCCGAAACTACTGGAACGATTTTGATGAAATTTAGGACAGATATAGAATACCTAGACAACGGGGAAGCACATAGGCATACTTTTTATTGCCGAAAAATGTACGGTTCCATCGAGATTACCTTTTGCGCGCATGAAGTCACGGGCAACACCTAGTCTAAATATATAAAAGGCAAACCTGACTGACTCATCTATTAAAGCACAACCGAAACTACTGAACAGATGTTGCTAAAATTTGGCATACAGATAGTTATAATGACGTAGGCATCAGCTAAGAAAGGATTTTTGAAAATTCGCCTCCAACGGGTGTAACAAAGGGGTTAAAATTTTGTATGGAAACCGAACTTTACGCGGACGAAGTCGCGGGCAAAAGATAGTAAAAAATAAACGTAGATTACTGAATACATGTTCCTAATATCTGCTCATGGTGATTAGAATTAGAATTGATTATAATAATTGATATAATTATATGTATAAACTTTACAAACCAACAGAATAATATTTAGGTATATATATGTTTACTCATTCTGTTGTCAATCAATGTTGTCAATTTTGAATCAAGTATGTTTTTTCTTTCGTCGTGTAATAAATTATATCAATAATTTCGATTATTTTACGTTAGTCTGACTGGCTGCTCGGTTTGCGCACCGACAATGTACCGACGTTTGATTTTTGGTGGTGAGTTCAAATCCCGGTAAGATAAATATTATTTTTGTGATTCTTATAATGTCTTTGTTTTTCTTTAATATTTTTTTATTTATTTTTATTATTTTTTATCGTTGTACTAGAACTACGACCAAAGCTCGGTCTCCCTAGTACCTACTTATAAAGAGTTTTTGTACCTCCATCTTACAACTTTGGACTAAAAATTTGGACATTCATCGAATACAATCTTTTCATATTTTTTATAATATAATCTACACTAATATTTACAACAACTTAAAGTAACTAATAATAAAATAAGTACATAATTAACCATATACTTTTATTACTGGGAAAACAAGCATTGCTCGGAGTTTTATAGTGCGAGAAAAAGAAAAAAAATCGTCTGACCGGGATTCGAACCCGAGACCAATTGGTCGCAACAACGCAAAAAGCCAAAGGGCTACCGAGCGCCTTACGTCAGTAAGCGAAATTACGCATATCTTAGTATTACACGATGAAAGAAAAACTAATATTTCCCCCGACTTGACCTTTATGCAGACGACATAAAGGTCAAGTCGGGGGTATAATAAATTTGAACGGACTTTCAACAATAAATTCGAATGATTTTTGAGCAGAAAAAAGGGGAAAAAATTTGACATACGTCTCATTATCAAGAGGCCTAAGCCGGTACTGTCTTATTTCATAGATATGAAAGAGAAGGAATAACGGGTCGCCATTTCGCGATATTTCATTCGACTCGTCCGAATTATTTATTATTGAAATAAATTAATCCTAACAAATATCTTATTCCAATCGAAAAATCAAAACGACAATTCCCTTCCTTTTATTAAGTTTTAAAAAACAGCAAATAATTTTCTCATTTAGGTTCACAAATAGTACAGTTACAACTCCAAGAATTTCTATTTTAATGGTTACTTTATGTTTTTTTTTTTATCGAGAAATTTTTCAGATAACGTGTTTTGAAAACGAAATATGATCAAAATTAACATATATTTTTTTGCTGCACTTAAATGTATTCATTCGTCTCAAAAATTTTTTGAAAAAAGCGTATTTCTAGGGTAAGAGCGCCTTAATGCGCCAATAATTACCAAAGACATTATAAGTAAGACTTATATTATGTTTTAATATGAAAAATATTTAGTTTCAATAATATACTCAGAAATATTGAGACATTGGGCAATATATGAGGAACTACTCAGAAGAAACAAAGTAGTACTTTGTTTCTTCTGAGTAGGTCCTCATATTTAAGAGTACTATTCATTTATGCAATTAAAAAAATTGTCATCTAGCCTAAAATACTAAATTTTATTGCATAAATATCGCCGCGATATCGGATATCTTGCGATATCGTTACCGCCCAATGAGCAAACAAATCTGATGCTCAAGCTTATCTCGGCTTCTGTAATTGGCCATATTGGTCTGACAGCGTCGTGGCATATGATATCTAGACAATATTATATAATCTAGATATCATAGTCAGATAAGACAACGCGCTAACCACTCTAAAGTAGAGTGGTTAGCGCTCCAGTCGGAGGGCGCAGGTTCGAAACCCGCTGAAGGAACAAAAAGTTTCTCGTGTTCCTGGGTCATGGATGTGTATTGAATACCTATGTGTGTTATATTAAAAATCTTAAGTATTATATAAGGTCTCCAAAAATTAATAACGGATACTTCAGGCACATGATCCACTGCTTATATGTTGTATAAAGACGATAAGGCAGAAAAATTATTGTCATACTCAAAATACAAAAATCATCTTATGTATGGGTGACTCTCCGCGAAATACAAACACAGCCATATAAAGACAAAAAGTTTTTTTCGAGTAGGTATGAAAATTATTTTTCTGCTTAAACGTATTTAAATAAGCAGCAGATCATATGCCTGAAGTATCCGTAATTGATTTTACCAAACCTTATAATATAATATTATAGTTTAAACGTATATTTTATGCTCCTGCTTAGTATTATTTACTCTTATGAGAAAACGCTCACTTTATAAATTTCACGAGTAGGTACCTATTGCATATTCTGTTACAACGTACATCACTATTACAGCAGCGATATTTTAGAAGTCAAGAAAATATAAAAATAAAAACAACAAAAAGTGTCTAGCAGAGCGTGGTTTCGATCCACGGACCTCTGGGTTATGGGCCCAGCACGCTTCCACTGCGCCACTCTGCTTCATGACGGGAAGACGAAATTTCCCATTACATGATACAGCAATTAAATTACGCAAGTCAGCAAGTTACGCCATTCTTGCAGAATGATTACAACCAAATAGACAAGTTACACATCACATATGTCATGTACGTGTCATACACCCGACATGTGTCCATACTGTGACATTTTATACAAAAGAAACGGAGCTTCACGTCTGTCACCTCAATTTTATGGCTTTTCATTGATAATTTTTTTTATTTTGTTTACTTAAGAAACGTTAGAAATAAATACTAAGCTTTTTTTTTTATAAAAAAATAATAATAACAAACATGTACGCCTTTTATTTAAATATCACCCTTTAACCTCCGTTATTAAATACCGTAGTCGAAATTACGAAGGTTAGTAATAAGCGTTAAAAAATAAGGTTAGTTATCTAGGGTTAATATGTCTCAGTCGCTTTCTTCACTAAAACCAGTAATGAACATTATCATTTAACTCATAAAAGCAACTCTATTTAGCCAAGGACAAAGATATGAAATAATTTTAAAATTATTTCTTTTCTTGCAACTATTTGCTTTTAAACTCTTCGTTATGATAGAGGTCATTCGGAATGAGAATGGCGACCAGTGTTCCTCACCCCTCGGGTCTGAGGGGAATATTCGACAAAGTATGAGAACGGAGGGGTCTTGGAGACTAGCCACACGAGCCACTGGTTCGGAATCCTCAGATAATGTAACTGAAGCTAAATTATTTCCAGATGACTCCGCATGAAATTACCCCCCTCAAGGAATCTTAGTTAAACAGTATTATGGACGAGGTGATAAATTAAAAATCCTCTGACTATATAATATAAGGTTTGGTAAAATCAACTACGGATATTTTGGGCATAATATGATCTATTACTTATGTAAAGACGTTTAAGCAGAAAAATAATTGTCATACTCGAAAAAAAATTTTTTTTCTTTATATCGGCGAGTTTGCGTTTTGCAGAGAGTCACCATACATGAGATGATTTACTTTAAGAATTAACAAATATTTTTTTTCCTAAACGTCTGTATATAAGCAGTGGATCATGTGCCGGAAGTGTCCGTAATTGTTTTTCGAAGACGTTATGTAACCTAGGTTTTAGCCCGCGTAGATACAGTAGGTATCCTACGGGAACACTACGTATTTTATCGGGATAAAAAGTAGCTTAACTACTATCATACCAAACATCAAATCCCGTTCAGTAACTTTTATGTGAAAGAGTAACAAACATCCAACTTACACATTTATAATGGTAGAAGGATAATATTTCTACAACTGCATGACCACAAGGCAAGGTGGTAAAATAGCTATATTGATGATTCCGTTAGTCAATATCCATCTTATATTGATGAATAAAAATTTTAATTAATTTAGAGCTGATTTTTCAATCGTCAGATAACTCTTACCAGTCTTACCTGAGGAATAAATATAAATTATATCTTTGACAAAAGACATGTTTTATTTTGGGCCAGTTCTATGTACACTACATAGGTAAATAGGAAAAAAATATGGGAATATCATAAAAATACGAAAAAAATATTTTGAAGAAGGGTACCTACATGCGTACAAAAATGGTTATTTGAAGAATTTTTTATTGCGAGAACACTATTTTTAGGGCGGCCATGACCAAAGACTTCTAAAGACGGAGCTATAGTTTTTGAAAGTTGGTACTATTGTTTTCTGTTGCTCTGTCTTACTAACGATGTGTCAATACGTGTGTATGAGAGAGCTTATATCGGTGTATAAACGCGTGTTTCGTGTCATGTTATGACCAGCTCAGTAGGCCATTGTAGAGCAGTAGCTCTGTGTATTTTAAGTGTTTTATCAATAAAAATAAATGTGTAATGGACATTTGAACATTTAACAAGTAAATAAATGTTGCTCCGCTGCATATTGTGCCTCAAGAATGACGACAGAAAGTGTCAAATACTTGGAATTATCATTTTACACGTAAGGTTATAACAATATTTTGTGAACTAAATAATGAATATTTTTATAATATTTACAGATAATCATTAAGTTTAACGAACCCTTTTTCGTACTATATCACGCTTTAATGATGAATATCACGTAATGAGTAATAATTTGTGGAAAATAAAAGCTTTGTTTTTCTGCGTATTTTGAGTGATGTACCCTACTGACACAAGAGTTTATCGATAAAGATAATAAATTTTTACTAAACGGTTTTATTAGGTCTCGGAAATGTTCCGGAAGAAGAGTCGAATATATTGAAGCAGTTAGATGCGAGAATTAGAAGAGTGTCTCCCACCAGTGAGACAGCTTGGTGTGACGGTATTGATACGAGGAAGATATTTCTATTTTACCGGACAATTAAGAAGAGTTACAATAATATATACTTTCTCAAACATATTTTTTTTATTTAGTTTCCAATTATTTTACATTATCCGATCCGGATCGAATACGATATCGGTATCGAATGCCGATACAGTAGTCGATATTCAATAGCCATGCAAGGACAAGTAAAATATATGAAACACATAGGTCTTTCACATTATCGGTTTGATATCGGATAGAAAAGCACTTTTATTCCTGTAAATATGGGCCTAGCAGGAACAATTGACAGGTTTTTTTTTTTTTAATGAAATAAGGGGGCAAACGAGCAAACGGGTCACCTGATGGAAAGCAACTTCCGTCGCCCATGGACACTCGCAGCATCAGAAGAGCTGCAAGTGCGTTGCCGGCCTTTTAAGAGGGAATAGGGTAATAGGGGAGGGTAGGGAAGGGAATAGGGTAGGGATTGGGCCTCCGGTAAACTCACTCACTCGGCGAAACACAGCGCAAACGCTGTTTCACGCCGGTTTTCTGTGAGCCCGTGGTATTTCTCCGGTCGAGCCGGCCCATTCGTGCCGAAGCATGGCTCTACCACGTAAAAATGCTTAATTCAGGTGCGTAAATGCAATGTTATCGAATGTCAATTGTATGAGCGCTGTCATAATTTTTATACAAATCTCTTTCGATAACGTAACGTTTACGCAATTGACAATTGTTCCTGCTAGGCCCCCAAGCGAGTGAGTAATCTGACTGACTCAGCTAATCTCTCAATGTATTTAGATGCTAATCAAAAATGCTAATACAATAGAAAGAGAGGAAATCGAACGCACTATTTTTGTGTTGTCAGATTTGACATGAGACTCGTGTGTTCGATTTTCAGCTCTATTGTATCAGTCCAGAGTTATATTTTCAATACTCTGAATTTTCCCCGGCCTTCCAGATTCCTGATAGGTAGTATGTCCGTAGGGATATATTATCGGGTCGGTATTACTAAGGCTTACTTACTAATAAAGAGGAGGTTCTGCGTTCGGCTGTATATATGTCACCATAAAATTGTAAAAACCGTTAGATTGTAATATTACTAGAGATGTTATAAAATGTCGACAGATTGTCAATTAAAAATTTCTTTTTACAATTTTACACGTTATTTTTCGTTACATTGTAATATTAACCATGCCGATTGGTTAAATGGCAAGTGCCCCGCGCCGCCATATTTGTTTTCTTTTTCATAATAATAATTAAAACGAAAAATAATGCGTACAATTATTGTAAGGATAATTTTTTATTTGACAATCTGTCAACATTACATAATATCTCTAGTAATATTACAATCTAACGGTTTTTTAAATTTTACGGTGACATATTATATATTATATAATAATATAATAATATCTATGGACGCTTCACACCACGTCAATCTGATCCCGTGGTAAGTTCTCTAAGAACTTGTGTTACGGGTACCAGACAACGGAAATATATTTAATACTTTTATACTATACACATATTTAAGATTTTTATTATATTATACACATATTTAATACACATCCTTCGGCAGGATTTGAACCCGCGACCCCCGGCTTGAGCACCAACACACTAAACCAACTGAGCCACAGAGGTCGTCAAATTATTATATACAGCCGAACACAGAACCTCCTTTTTTTAAAGTCGACTAAAAATATTTATGAACTGTCTATTTCTATTACAATAGTGCAGAATTGTTAGGAATTGTAAACTTTCAATTGGTAGATACCTATAGGGAGTAATTTTATTTCATGTAAATAGTTATTAATAAATCGTTTTCTCATAATACTTATTTTATAATTAAAATACGCAATTGACTGAATAGTGTGAAAGAAATATACTCCTAATTATTTCATACATTTTACTCGCCTTTGGCTATTGCGTCGATACACAATATCGTTAAAGAATGCCGATGCTATCAGCATTACTAGATGTTGCCCGCGCCTTCGTGCGCGCTTGAAGAAATGCCGTGCCGCAAAAAAGTAGGACACTTTTGTCTTCTTAATATATGTGCAAATTTTCATCAAAATCGGTCTTGACCGATTACTTGTACTTTCGGAGCCCATTCGATGCAAACAAACAAACTTTTCCTTTCATTAGTATATTAGTATAGAAGTATATATTATTTTTTAAACACTAATCTAAACATCTAATAAAATCTTGTTAATTTCAAATACCTATATCTTAAATTAAAAAGGCACCCAATGAGTTTTACACATTATAAACAGATGACATAAAACTTAAAATGTGTTTATAAAATAAAAAATTCAGAATTATAAAAATATCTACAAACGTCGATAGGTACCACAAAAAAGTCGAGTAGTTTATCGATATTATATCGATATACGTTACATCCCTGCACGTACACTAATGCAATGCACACAAGCAGAAAAAGGACACGCGATTGCTGGCTAAAACTCTCTCTAGTAGTTATATACTCAAAGGCCATGACAGTTGTTTTGACTTGACTTTTGACGTAGTAGACAGTTTTACGAAGAGACGACGTCTTGAATGCCATACGTCTTTCTTTGTCAAAAGTCATGTCATTGACAAAATGACATTATTTATTAATTTTGATCTGATGCGCCATGTTTTATTTTACTTTGTGTTGCTCTCCTTGACGAAGTTAATTTAAATGTACATGGAAACGAAGTGAAATTAAATAAAATAAAGAATAGGAAACGGTTACTATATTATGTAGCTATATTTACATATACTGTACGTAGGGCTGGCCCAGGCCTCATACATTTCATGAACATCGCTATTGTATGAAGAATCTGTCAAGTCACTTATTTATTCCTCAGGTAAGAGTTATCTGACGATTGAAAAATTGGCCCTTAGATAAATAAATTTAGTTTTAAGCCTAATTCCCGTATATATTTGTGAAAATAATCCTGTTTCGGCCCGCGGGGTAACGCATTCACACACACGTCTATCGCGTGTGAGCGATTGAGCCAGCGCACAGACCGAAATTGGATTATGATCACAATTTACAAATAGTTGCGAAAATTGGGATTCTGATCTCACTATAGTTTTACAAGAATTAGATAGCATCTCATACAAAGATACCAAATATCTCCTTACAACAAGTATAAAGCCTATTTAGACACCTATCTCAATTTAATTCACACTCAGATTACCATAAGAAAAAGCAGAAATCTAGCCGTACACAGACATTGCATGTAAATGTTATTTTTATTGTGTAATTAGGGAAATCTACGGAAAACCTTCAGATAAGGCGGCTTCCGTACATGTGCTTACAATACAAAATGAAGAAAGTTGAACGAAAATCCCGTGCACTGACGAACTTAGATATTCTCATGTAATATGAGAGAAGTTCTTTATAATCACACGATTATAGACCTTATACGGCTATCGAAATCTGTACAAATAAAAAAATTAAATTTCTGTTTGCCATTTTAAATTACCAGCTTTTCACTTCTATAACAAAAAAATAAAAAATAACTCCCCACACCGATTTCGGTGACGGTGGCCGGTTTCATTGAATCCAGGCAAGCACACAGGAGTAATTTTAAAGCGCCCAAGTGTGTGCGCAATATACAAGAACACTCTCTCTTCCTTTACTCTCATAACCCAGTGGGACGGACTACCGACACGACTGCGGAGAGATGAGGCGCAGGTCCGACTTTTTACATGCCCATCCGACACATGGATCATTTTTTTTGACAGACAATCAGGTGATCAGCCTGTATTGTCCTAACCAAACTTGGCAACAACATTTTTTGTTATTCCAATGCGGGAATCGAACCCACGACTCCGAGTCGAGAGCTCCAACCACTACACCACGGAGGCTGTTAAAATTTTTGTGTGTCCATCTATCTGTCTGTCTTTCTATTTGTTTGTTCTGGCTGTTCTCTGAAACGGCTGGACGGATTTTCACGAGACTTTCACTGGCAGATATCTGATGTTCTCAGGGTTTCTTTAAAAAAATAGGGTTATGTTTCTGTTAAATCTCTGCAAACGAAGTTCCGGGCACTAGCTGGTAGTAACTATATTAATTATCATCATCTTCGCATTTAGTCGCATGTAGTATGGTATCGGAATCGAGTTCTATTTCAAAGAAAGAAATCGTGTATGTATTTCAAATTGGTATCATATACCTACTTTTTATGTGAAACTAAGCGTCAATCTTTCAAGACTGCTATTAAAATGAACATTATTTGCTACGGAATAAGGTACAAGTTTCTTTGCAGGAGTTCGAATTGCCAGCTGCGCTGCACTGCTCTTGCAATGAAACGTGTATTTTTTTGTGCAGTGAATAAAGTCCAATTTTGAATAGCTATCTTTAAAATGCCAGCACGCGTCGCGTCTCGGTGTAAACTGACCCTTATTATGAGTCTGTAAGCAAAAACATTGTGAAGTAAGATGGCGCTAGCGTCACAACGAGAATTGTACAAAACAATTATGATATTTACAGTTGCCAGACAGACTACTTCTAATGGCATATTGCTTCTTTTGGATCATTGGTAGGTACTTCTAATGGCATATTGTTTTGCATCATTGCTACCTCTAATGGCATATTGTTTTTGGATTATTGCTACTTCTAATGGCATATTGTTTTTCGGATCATTGTTGTCAAATTATTACAATTACCTACTATTATCCCACTACTATTATGAATGTGAAAGTTTGCGAGGACGGATGGATGAAAACTACTGAATGGATTGGATTTTGATTAAATTTGGTATGATATTAGCTTGAGCTCTGGATTGACACTTAACCTACTTTTAACACATAGGCTACTTTTTATCTACAGTGTTCCCGCGAGATCTGGCGGAGCCGCGGGCAAAAGCTAGTACGTTTAGTGTTATACCAAATAATAATTATTATTGTGGTCATAACTCTCCATTAAATCTAATGTAGACATAATTTACTGGTAGCTCGTAAACAACAGACAGATATACAGGTCATTGAATACAATATTAGTGTATTAGCAAATTGTGGGGGTATGTATCTAGTATATTATATTTAATATTATTATTTATTATAAAATACATAATATCATAATTATAGGTATTTATACCTAGTAATAATCTAATAATACGAGGAACAAAATCTTTGAGTACAGTTTTACGAGAATTGTGCGAACGGGAGAGTATGAAATTTGAGACAGTTAGTTTATGTGGAGGGTGTGTAGGAAGCTAATATTTAAAAAAAATGCTTAGAAAATTATAAAATTAATAAAAATAAAGTTACACACTACCTCACTCACTACCATGAGTCCGTATTATTATTACAGTAGGTACGTGTTCACGTTGGTTTGACATTGTCAATCCTTTCACATTTAATTGATAAAATTTGGATTTCTTTTATTAAAAGTTAGCCTTTTAATAAAAGAAATCCATCCCTAAAAAGTTGAAACTTAAATAAATATATGAATACATAATCTAATTTCGACCACAGGAGACCTCTAGTAATAACAGTTAAAAGGCAGGAAGTAATACGAATATAGTTCGGTAGAATTTGCCCTTCACTTATTCATGGATAATAGAGATAAGGAGTACCATCTCCATACATGAAAAGTGTTTTTTTTTTTTTTTTTTTTATGAAATAAGGGGACAAACGAGCAAACGGGTCACCTGATGGAAAGCAACTTCCGTCTCCCATGGACACTCGCAGCATCAGAAGAGCTGCAAGTGCGTTGCCGGCCTTTTAAGAGGGATTAGGGTAATAGGGGAGGGTAAGGAAGGGAATAGGGTAGGGGATTGGGCCTCCGGTAAACTCACTCACTCGTCGAAACACAGCGCAAACGCTGTTTCACGCCGGTTTTCTGTGAGCCCGTGGTATTTCTCCGGTCGAGCCGGCCCATTCATGCCGAAGCATGGCTCTACCACGTATAAAGCGTGTCCGTAAAAAGCGTTAAATAGGGGGCGCTACAGATGCAACGGGGTGTAAAGCAGCTAAATTTAAACGGATAACTAAATCTTAGCATCTTCTTCGGTTATATTTATAAAAATATATTCAACTACGCGACTAATTAGAATATTAATGATTTACTGAATTAACTACTTTTAAGTCTACTAAATAATAAAAAAAAATAACTAAACTTAACTCACTTCAGTCCATCTCTTATTCCTAACTTCATATCACTCCCTGTAACGACTCTAACGCCATTATGGCCAGTTATGGAACTATTATTTAATTACTTTCGTCGGACACTTTTTAGCTTTTCTGCCTTAGGAGAGATGTTGCTCATTTTACTCTATTCTCCATGACTTATTGTTATATGCTGTTTATATTACAAGTTAACATAACACCTATCTTTAATAAAATACCAAATTAGTTTTCCAAAATTTTAAAATACAATCATAAAATAATTATACGTGAATTTCCATTAATGTTATGTTTGTGGGTTTGTGTTAGTCTGTGTATATTTATTTATCTGTAGATATGAACCCGGTGTCCGAGTAAGCCTTATTACCATATTGATTGTACACAGATGGGACCAGACGTGACGTCATCCCCATGTGACGTTAGGGTTGTCAAACCAAAGAAAATTCCTAAAGTTAAGATGATTAATCTACAACCTAAGGACACTGGAACGACCAACCTTAATTATTAAACATTTTGAAGTTCTATTTTATGTAAGTTACACTCTAAACAACATTAAATATTCAGAAAATAAAAACTTGACTGGACTACCTACTGGACCCTATTTTAGCTTTAATTTTGGAAAGGTTTTGAATCTGTGAAATCTATTCCGTGACATGCAACAGGTTTTTTTATTTTTTTAATTAGCTAAGTACTTTAAAAGTTATAGTCCGATTTCGCTCAAACTAATTCTCCTAAAGAGTTTTTTTAATCTCTATTTATCAATAAAAAAATTACATTTCGACGCAATATAAATTTGTACAAGTTTTGCCATGCGTGGTTCAGTCATCGCTTCCTTAGCATGAATTTAACCTAAATCAGCATAGAAAGTTACATGTTTCTTTTATAGTTTAGAAATGCCAGGACAAAGCCATATGAAACAAATCTTACTTTTATTTAAGAATACCTATTTGATGATACCCACACGAAGGGTTCTATCCCGTCGTGTGGGTATCGTATTGTTTAAGAAAAGCCACCCCTAAAATATAAAATAATAATTATTTTATGACGAATATGTAACATATACACAATCTATAACTGTACCTTTCATCAACTTACATTGATAAATAATTGCAGAAGTTAGAAGGGCGGACAGACAGACAGACAAAAAAGAAGCAGAACTTCATTCAAATTTTTTCATTGCTTAGCGGTGCCGCGCAGTGCAGTGCAGCTTGCAATTCTACCTCTTACATTGAAATGTGTATCTTTTTTTGTGTAGTAAATAAAGATCAATTTCGAATCGCTATCTTAAGAGTGCGCGTCGCGTCTCGTATCTGACGCTAAGTAAGTGCTCGTGAATATACTACAAGGAAATCATTTTCCTAATATACTGTCGACGGCCCTCGAACATTCGATGCTACATCCATTATGAGAACAATTTAGCGCTGACAAAGTAAGGAGGTAGGAAATTGCTTCAGTGCTATTGGATGTAACCTCTTTACACATTTCACGTGTTATACACCTGCGTACTGCAGATTACTTGCAGATACCATACGGCTGGGAATGGATAGAAGTGACTAATCTATACTAATATTATAAAGAGTAAGAGTTTGTTAGTTTGTTTGCATTGAATATGCTCCGAAACTACTCCCCCCGATGGTTGCACGCCTTGTCGTGGCGGTGGGGCTTAGTAACCGTGGACTGGTCACCCACTGTGAAGCTAAGAGGTAACCGGGGCCGGCCTGTTTGCCGCCGGCTGGCCCGAGGAGGGCGCTCCCAGCGGGCTGAACATGCCCGCAGAGGACGCGCGTGGAGGTGGGACCGCAGAAGAAGAGGAGTGCCGGTATTACGGTGCGCCGTTCTCCCTATCTTCTGCGGCCGTGGAGGGATCGCAGGGGGAGAGGCGTGATGGTATTACGGTACGCCACTCTCCCTACCCCCTGCGAGCTGGCGGGGTCGTTCCGTCGAAACGGCATTGGTGGGGCCGTAGAGGAAGAGGCATGTCGGTATTGCGGTGCGCCGCTTGCCCTATCCTCTGCGACCGAGGTGTGGTCGGTGGCAGAACCACAGACCTGATCTGCCACCGGGTACCAGTTTATCTGGTACCCATGGCCTCCTAGTAGCAGACTCAGGGGGAGTCTGCTACAGTACTGGTGGAGGCCGAGGAGGAAGCGCACCTAATACCATCTGGTGCGCCCATCGTGGAGGGCCTTCGGGCTTTCATGATGGAGCCGCTTGTAGGCGGCTGCCGCCGGCGGGGTCGCGGATGTGTGTATCGTTCCCGTGGCCCCGTCAGAGGGCGGTGAGGAGGAAGATGGGGGGGTTTTTAGTGGGTATACCATGAGTCCCACATCACCACTTGGGTGCCCCCTGCGCCTGGGTGGTATGCGTAAAGCATTTTCCCCCCCGGAAACAAAAAAAAAAAAAGGCTCCGAAACTACTGAACCGATGTGATGAAAGGCAGAGATATAGTAAAACACGGAGAAGGATAAATATTATTGCAGAAAATGTACGGTTTCCGCAAGATAACTTTGCGTTTATGAAGTCGCGGATAACATCCAGTGTATTTTAACTATTATAAGTATGTACTTTCTACGTCTACTTTAAGCTTTAAAAGATAACGTGAGAACCATACCAACAGTTTATTCTCCAGTCCATCATCGGCTAAATAATTAAGGTTTCTTTAACGCGTTGAATGATAGCATGATTGGCTAGAATATGCTTGTACAGGTCGTTAGAGTTGGCGCCTACAACATGTATACATGTTACGTTGTGTGCTGTCTATGAATAATCATAACGTGCCACTACTCACGTAATGCTTATATAGACATAGACAACACAAGTATATTATGTATAGATCCCATGTAGACGCCAACTCTTATCTAGCATATTTTACTATACTAGAATTTTCTGGCCGACCCTCGAGCTATCATAATGTCATTATACGACAGCATAATCGCAGTTAAGTCATGGCTACACCAACCTCCAACTTCTAAAATCACAAATTACCTAGTGCTAATTTTAGCTAGCTAGCTAGCTACATGCTATAAAGTTGTTCGCATACGATATAGGTATAGACCGCGTATGAATATTTTAACCCCCTACATTGTCTGCAAAACATGATCAAACCAGCTATTCATCACTTCACATTGTATAATGAAAGCCAGATTCGTCTGGGCGTTATCACCTAAACCTAATTGCCTACCGTGAGTTATGGGCAAGGGTCAGCCTGCATAGGGTGTGTAATAATTAGTTTTATTTTGCAAACAGTAAATTAAAGTGTAAAGAAAAATATTAGGCTACTCAATGTTGACCGCGACTTCACGAGGAAATCTTGGGAAACCGAAAATTTTAATATAAGGTCAGGTTGGGAAAGACCGGCATACTTCATTGAAAAATTTACTCAATTTAATAAAACAAATATTTAGTATGTTCTAGACCGATCTTAAGTATTCCATGTGCTGAAAGTTGAAACATATTAACAGTAACAATTTTCTGCTACATAAATTACAATATAATAGCACATCTTTCAAATACAAACCCTTTTTTAAAATTCGGCGTGCAGACGGTCTTCCCGTGCTATTGGAGGCAAGACCGTCTATTGACATTTAACACGTCACTTGGTATGTTATATGTATTTATACCAACTTATATCTAAAAAGTGTATTTTACCTTTAAATATGCACTTTAACTGTAGGACAATAAAGTTAAAAGTCATATGAAATTCTTGTTTTCATATTTAAAAGGTAAGACCGGCATATCGTCGTAATAAGGGGTTGTAAACATTTTTCATGAATATATGCCGGTCTTACCTTATAAATATTAAAACGAGATAAGGGATTTCCTTACAGATTATAATTTCTCGGTTAGTTACTAGAATTTCTAAAATAAAAATCTAATCTGATATTTTGCTGGTAGGTTAGAATAGTAATGATATCAATTGAAATAATTGTGTACAATAATTTTATTGTAAGTACTATACATATACACTTGTTTGCACTATTATACACTGCCTAGTGTATAATAGTGCAAACAAGTGTATATTGTATTTCAAATTGTGTTTATTAATAGGATTTTTGTTGAATATAATATAAATGAATTATGAATAAAAAATCACAACATTATCAGACAAAACAAACTCTTTAGAATTGTTCGGCGCTTGAATTACATGTTTTACGTTTATAGTTACTCACCATTCTTATAGGCGAACCTCACTGTAATAAAAGCAAGTGATCAATGAAACATACGTACCTAGTAGGTACCTACCTACATTGGGTGCAAAAAAGTTTGTGATCTCTGTCTGAAGGCAAGACCGGCATATGACGATCTTCCCTTATACCACCAGACGATCTTCCCAACTAGAAAGTTTTTAGGTTGAAAATATTTTACAGCAAATTGTGACAAAACTAAGAACATTTTGAATAATCTAATACGAAAATATGTTAAAATTACAATTGAAATACTTACCCAACCACTTTGTTTTATAAAACTCTTTCGATAAATCACTTTTTTTTTTTCGTCAACACCTGTTATTTTTAATGGACCTTCAAAACCCAAATAAAAATGGCGGCAAATTTTCTCCCATCATAGTGTTACCAGCGACATCTTTGATTAAAAATTTTAACCAAAGTATGATACTGTTTTACCGACTGTCAATTCTAGCTGCATAGCTATTCATAAATATAAGTTATTGCGTGCAGACGGTCTTGCCTTGTAGACGGTCTTCCCCAATCTGACCTTACATATTAAATAAGTTGATTATCTAAATAAAATATTACATAAAGTACTACTCTTTTAAATTTTCAATATTATCTAAACATTAAAAGTTGGATATTTTAAATTAAAAACGTTTGTAACAAATTGTATCAGAAATCAGAATTTCAACACTAATGGCTAATTTCATTGCTATAAAAGGTTTTTGTTTTTATTTTAAACCTATAACTTTGTTTGTCTAGAAAATGGTTGTATATAACGTCATCACAAGCCGAACGCTTAGGCCGATCGTGCCTCTCTATCGCTTGTTCCGCGCTCTCGCTTACACGCTCGATCAGACGGAACGTGACAATTTTTCGTGCGTGCAGCCGGCGTTCACTGATTTATAAGACGTTATCTCATCAAAAAAAATATTAAAAACTGTAGTACCTACAATGGCTGTGTTGCGCGGAAAATAAAGCTAACAAAAAGCATAATGGCGAACGCTGCTGGCATTAAATAAGCAAAATGGCGGATTATGCTAGCAGTATTGAAGTTCGCAAACGTGTCCTGGTCGGTTATTTGTTTTTTTCTTTAGCGCTACCAAGCGCTAACAAGCGCTATTTTCCGCGGAACAGCCATTTTTTGCATGCCAGTGTAGTTCGAAAACTGCGTATAAATTCGTAACTGCATCCAAACCATTTCCATACACAGCTCCTGTTGCATTATCCCGCATGTTATTAGCTCTAAATCACCACAGCAATAATTAAACAGCTGGCCCGTACAACACCAGTTACTAGTTACTACACAATACACATGCTCGTAGTAAACATATACCTACCAACCATCCTACTTCTATTATAAATGTGAAATAGGATGTATGGATGGATGGAAGGATGCATGGATGGATGGAAGGATGCATGGATGGATGGAAGGATGTTTGTCACACTTTCACGCAAAAAACTAAACGATTTTGATGACATTTAATATGGTAGTAGTTGAAGATCTAGATTAAAACTAGGCTACATTGTATCCGGAAAAAGTACAGTGTTCCCGTGGGTTGATACCGAATAAATACGTATAGGCACAGGGCAGGGTATAGGCACGACACTCTACAGATGGCAGCTCGAGCACCGGCGAATGTCAGCCAGCCAGCCATGTTGACGTACGCCGGTTGACACCGAAATAATATTAAACGTCGCGTCAGACAAATGTTTATTAAATATATTAATGAAGTTATATTGTCCATTATGTCAAGCACGGAACGACCAGCGGCCAGGCCTGTGACCTGGCTTGAAAAAACTCACGTCGCGCTCGCCGCGCGCACCCCCCGCAAACGTCTAGCCACGCACACAGCCGCGAGCTATCATTCGTATAAGTCTATTGAATGATGATTCTTTACGTTATAATTAGGGAATATGCACGTATTTTTTTTATTTATTTATATAGATCTATCTTGTTTGGTCAACCGTATGGTAAAATCAGTTTTTTGATACCATTAAAAATAACGAAGATATGAACGTTTAAAGTGGTCTATTAGACAGAGAGATCCGACGTGTATCGTGACGTCACATAACACGACTTTCATAGAAAGTTCATACTAAATTTCGTTTTGCTAGAAAGAGATAGATTACAAACTTTGACCGCTCATATCTTGCTCATTTATCAACAGATATTGAAAATTTTCTCGCCATTTTCTTTATTTTTCTGTCTAGTATCATATTATTATATTTTAAGCTATTTTTATATTTTATGCATATTCCCTATTATATTCTTTGATATAGCCTTACCTCCTTACTAATAAAAATATTTATCCAGTAGATAAGCAACACAATGTTTTATTCTTGTCTTATGCATTGGAAAAGTCGCTTGACAGACAAGGACAAAACATTGTATTGCTTATCTACTGGATAAATATTTTTATTAGTAAGGGGGTATATTATGTACAACGCAAATTAATTCTTAAACCTAAGATATCTTTATCCTCGAATTTGAAAATGATTCGTTTTAACACAGTATGGATAAACCTCCTGCAGCTCGTAATTTAAAACTCTTGCAATAAAACGTGTATCTTTTGTCTAGTAAATATAAAGTTCAATTTTCAATCGCTACCTTAAAATTCACGTCGCGTCTCAGAGTGAACTGACGCTAAAAATAGGCAGTATAAAATGCGTCATATTTTTTTTAACTCCCCACACCGATATCGGTGACGGTGACCGGTTTCATTGAAACCAGGCCAATTACGCAGGAGTAATTTTATAGTGCCCAAGTGTGTGCGCAGTACACCAGATCACTCACTCTTACTTTACTCTCATAATCCAGTGGGACGCATAACCGACACGCTGGCGAAGGATCAGGCGCAGGTCCGACTTTTTACATGCCCATCCGACGCATGGTTCATCTTTCTTGTTAAACAATCAGGTGATCAGCCTGCATTGTCCTAACCAAACTTGGAAACAACATTTTTTGTTGTTCCAATGCGGGAATCGAACCCACCACCTCCGACTCCTCCGAGTCGAGAGCCAATGCTCTAACCACTAGACCACGGAGGCTGTTACAAAAATGTGTCACATAAAGCACCTGCGAACAGGTAGCTGTAGATGAACCCTAAATATAAAGCAGTACTGCCAATTCAAACGTACCCACCCGTGATTCCTACGTTAACAATAAGAATAATCGATATACACATACAAATATAAACCTTAATACGTTAACATAACGTCCATTTTTGTTAACGATTAATCATAAAGAGAACATTATGTTCAAACAAATATAGCTCCTACCGCATTGGCATAATGTCTACATTTGTTAATTAATAATGGAGCATTGTGTATTGTTGATAGTGCGGTTGGGGGAGGTTTGTTCTTAGTGTATTGTTCAATATCGAATAGACATAATGTAACAGGTTCTATTTGTTATAAAAGCGAAGCAAAAGCTTAGGGAAGAAAATAGTGAGTTGAATTTATTGTGTTTCTACCTATCCGACTAGATCATAATTACTAGCAAATATTTGTATTTTTAGTCTTTAGAATGCTGCTGAACCTGGTGGTACTGCAGGGCGTGGGGCAGTGGCTCCAGTACACAATGGCTTGTGATGGGCCATGCTTTGCAATGCACAACTGTAGACCACGATCACTTGATGTTCACACAATGGCGCATGGCTCATTGCTGTCCGGCGAAATACTCACGATTCCTTTGAAATGTGCCAAAAAACCAAAACTTTCCGATTGCGCGTCACGATGGGCAATTGTTCACCAATATGCACCATTACTTCCTGTCCTATATACAATGGCGATGGCGTGCAGTGGGCCAGCATGGGCCACTATGTACTTACTAGGGCTATAAAATATTTGCCGAATCTCGCGTCGCGTCGGCAAATATTTTTCTTGGCTTTTATGCAATTATGTGCGAAAATGCAGGACCACTACTGCAGAGGCAACAGAGAGAGAGAGAGGTAACAGTGACAACAGCATTCCGAAGGTTTGCCTCTAGAGTAGACTGCCACATTCAAAAATTGAGGTTCTTTGTGCTGAGTGCGAGTTTTATCGCTTCTCGCCGTGAGGAAGTTAACTACAATTTGTATGGCATCGAATTAGTTACCACTGTTTGCCACTAGAGGCGTTGTTTTAATGTTTTAATCCAGAGCCTAAACTACTAACCATGCCAAATTTCATCGAAATCCGTTCAGTAGTTTTGCGTGAAAGAGTAACAAACATCCGTACATCTATCCATCCTCACAAACTTTTATATTTTTAATATTAGTAGAAAATTTGTTTTGTTCTAAAGTTCAATTTTGAATAGCTATTTTAAAAATGCAGCGTCATATCGCTTATCGTTTCGTTTCGTGTAAATTGACCATTAGGGTGGGACTATATTATCCGGAATAACGCACAAGTGTCGAGTCAAATGTCAATGTCATATAATATGACAGCTCGACAATGGACACTTCGATTTTCAAATCTATGTATTAGCTCAGAATTCTATTTTCAATGCTCTGAATTTTCCTGGGCTAGCTGTATTCCGGATCATATAGATTCTGATAGATTTTCGCCTCCGCTAACGTAGTCGTGGAAGAACTTAAGTATAACTTAAGTTTAAGACGTAAAAACTTAAGTTTAAGACGCAAAATAAGCCGTAAATAGTGCGAGCTGTAGAAAGTATAAACAAACACTATAACCGTATTTCTGGCGCAGGTGTACAGCTAAGTACCGACATATTGTGTGTCGGAAACATAGCAACATATTGTATGCCGGCAACATAGCAACATATTGTACGTCGGAGCAACATACAGGATGTATGACGGTGATTTTTCACGCCCTAATCCTTGGGGGTTTACACTATTACATATGTTAATATAATGTAGAGAGATGCCAGAAACACTTTTGGTATTCGCAGTGAAGTGACGATTTTGTTTACGGTTTGAAACGTCTTTGGTATAACCTGTCTCAGCTTCTAGAAATTATACCTACATTTTCAACATAAACATAAACAATCCTTCATCCTTCAGGATAACAACTCTTCTTTCGTTCTTTAGGTAAGGCCGATGCTTTATTCAATGTCGCTAGTCGTCACTCGTATTTAAGAAGCGTGTCTTCAGTTCATAATGAAATAAACTTACAAAGATACAACTGAAATGAATATATCGCAATTTTAGAACAGCCAAGATATTAGAAATGTTTTGGGTCAGAACCTCAATTCTCGTATTTAAAGTAGACTTAATTTTACTTTGTTTCGATTGAAAGTGTAGCGACATGTTACCATGCACGGATTTTATGACATTTCGACCAATCAGAGCGCGTTAACGTTGGTTTAACGTTCATAAAAACACCATTTGGGAGTATTTAAAGTGTATCAGGACTTGATTGTAATTGTATTAATGTAGGCTTTATTTAGCAGAATTGCCCCTCAGATTGGCGTGGTGTGAAGTGTCCATTTTTTTTTGTAACGTCTTCCACCCAACTTACTGAAGGTTCAACATTTACCTAACAATACCGGGATAGCGTGACCCCACGTCATTAATCATCATGACTGCGAAGTATTTAGAAGACATTTGGCGAGCCCATCAAATATCGTTTACAGTGTAGAGATTAGTGTGAAGTGTGTAACGAGCCGTGCGTCGACGCAAGGGACGCAACTGATGGGTAGTTATTGTGATAACGTCCAGTGTAGCTTGAACCCTGGTGAAAATGAAGATTTAACTAGCTATCGATAAAAGTAGTAGAATTGTTAATGAGTTATAAATATTTTTACCCGACTACGGCGAGGCCAGAAGTGTAACGATTTTAGCAGTCTCTGTATGTATGTATGTTTGATCCATCCATCCAGCACCTAAACCACTGATTTTAATGAACGAGGTGTCGATAGATTCGCAATAATGGACCGGGTAACATAGACTACATAATTTGCATAATCAGGTTATAGTTATTAACGGTCAGCGCACACCGAAACGGAGCGCTGCATTTTTAAGACGGCCATTTAAAATTGAACTTTATTCAGTATACACGAAGATACAAGTTTCATTGCAAGAGTGGCGCAGCGCTACGAAGCCCGAAGCAGCTCAAAATTTGAACTCTTCTAATACAATGAAACGTGTATCTTCTTACGTTGACAGGTTGCCGGTATAGAGTGTTATATCTTTAGACATGTTTTGTGCAATAAATGCAAACAGTGACCAAATAAAATAAACCTTATTGCCATACATTAAGGTTTATGCATAATAGCAAAACACGTGAAAATTTTGAGGAGACTTTTTATATTTATTCCAAATAATTTTAATACTATTTAGATTGATTTACAACCAATTTTATGGTGATATTATGTCCGGTATTTTTGGATATTTAAACAGACAAAGGTCATTTGTCCACCAGTGGACAGATGACCTGAGAAAAGTCGCAGGAAGTCGGTGGATACAGGCCGCGAGCGACCGGTCGCGCTGGAAATCTATGGGGGAGGCCTATGTCCTGCAGTGGACGTCACCAGGCTGAAACGAAAACAGACAAAATAAGCTACAGTATAAAAGCGGAAAAAATATCTTAAACACAACCTCTTTTTGTAAATTTTG
This sequence comes from Glaucopsyche alexis, assembly GCA_905404095.1. NCBI lineage: Eukaryota > Metazoa > Arthropoda > Insecta > Lepidoptera > Lycaenidae > Glaucopsyche > Glaucopsyche alexis. The sequence continues at coordinate 5,392,002 of FR990060.1, forward strand.
GGTGAAGAAGTTATGGAAATCGTCTTTTTGAACCATTTTTACATAAAAAGTAGCTGCTCTATTTGTGTAAATTGTTACTTTTGTAAGATTTGGTTTCATACGGTCGCAAAATCGGCCGATAAACAGCCAATTTATGTCAAATTTATAAACGCGCCCATAAGCGTGCTTCCACGAAACTGTACGCGGCTCAACTAACGCTGGTCGTTTGGAAGACGCCGAATATTCAAGGTGACAATACCGCAATAACAGTATTTCGTGTGTTATTTTATAGTCGTGTATGGGGAACTTGTTTACACGTCTGGGATATTCCGGCAACGAATAAGCATATTTTCGTAAAAAACCCGGTCGCGGTCGGGTTAACACGTAACCCTACAATGGTATTTTTTGTTTACTTTATTTTTTCTCTACTAAATCGCATACGAAAGCAAAATGGCACACGCACACGCTAGGCAAGTAGAGACGAACATCGGAGGACAAAAGGTTTAGATTGCTTGCCAAACTGCTGGAAATTTTATTTGACATAATTTTTTTTTAATTGCAGTAACTATGGAGCCCTAAAAACGATTCCATAAACTGCCCAATATTTATGTAAGCAATAACATTGATAGGTTTAATAACGGGCAAAGCTTGTTCTTTCAAAATACGGGTCCAAACTTTTTCACTTAGTCAAAACAACGCAGTAAATTCAAAGCCGACATTTTCCTTTTAAGTTGAATGTTTCAGGGCTGTCGGACCGGCTTTAAGTTGAGGGGTTTCAACTAAATTGACACACTGTTTAAAATATTCAAAATGTGTTGAACATCATCGTGAAACAGGGTTAGTTTGGGGCAAAGTTTTAAGATTGTAAGAATCATGTACCTAATTGATAAAATTAAGCTTTACTTGATTTAAATAAAATTCACAGATATCTATTTATATTTTCACCCGATTGCGCGACGCAAAGGATTTGTATTGTGTTTTTTTGCCTATGTATGTATGTTTGAACCTTTGTGACACTATTTAGACCTAACGTGTGGGCCGATTTTAGATAAATGATACGTCGTTTTTGTAAAACATCTTTTGTTTCTTTGTAAAATGGTTGCCTGGAAAACACTGTTTCAGAAGTAAGGCCGCTAATTTGGACATTTTTTATTTTCTACTTTGTGTAATATCATTATTTTATGTACAGTTAAAGAATTATCATTATTATTACAATTCTTCTCATATTCGTATCCGTATCCAGATCCGAAATTTAATACTTCAAGGTGTTGGTTTTAATTTAGGGCTTAATATTATCTTTCTTCTTGTACTTTGAAATAGAAATACGAAGCTCACCGTTCGAATATTCAAATGAAAATTCTAATATTATTCAGCCAAAGGATAGAGGCTTATGGGAAGGTAATTGTCTCCCAAATCCCCGTCTTTTCAATAAGGATTTAGCTGTTGTGGATTAACGGTTAAATATTTTCTATAAAGGATTAAAAAAATATTTAAAGACTACTTAAATGTTACCCGCGGCTTTTAATTTTGCTGGAACCGAACACTTTGCCGCGACAAAGAGTAGCCTATGTCCTTTCCCGTGTTATAATCTATGCCTGTACTAAATTTCATCAAAATCGGTCTAATAGTTTCGGTGCCTGTTCAATGCAAACAAACATACAAAATAACAAATATTTACTCTTTATTATATTATATTAGTATAGATAATAATTACTAACACATAATTAGAATCTGCATTTGACATTATTATTTTAGTTCTGGGTTGTGATTTTTGGGGTAGTAATAAAAAAGGCACAAAACTTTAAATATTTACTAGCTGTACCCAACACATGTTGGCATGTCTTAACTGTGTAATGGAATAAATTAATAGCTACCTTCATACATACACCTCCAGTTTCTACACACTCCTACACCTACTACCAACACTATAGGTGTTGGTAGTAGGTGTAGGAGTCGGTTCTACTTACATCTAACCTACAGTCTACATGCGGTAAAAATTGAGGGTATTATGTGTTTTTAATTCCAATCATTAATTATTAAATTGAAAAATGATTTCGTCTGTAACCCGAGAATTTTATAAATAAGATTGTAAGTTATGCACCTAACACTAATTAATATTGTACAATGGTCAATGTGCTTTTCAGAAACAAAGGGAGTGGATTTCAAAACATATCATTTAGTTCCTAAAACCTATTATGAGTTTCTAAAGTTTTATCGTAACCGGACTCAGTTTGACAATGAAATGCCAACAAACGTTTGGGTCCGGAATTTCTTCTATTAACCCCAAAATGCCATTTAATATAGTTTGGATATCTCCATCCAAATAGGTCTTGTAAACTTGAAGCAGAAAGTGTCAAACGCAGAAGTTATAGAGGTTTGGCGGTCTAGTGGTTCCCGTAAACAATTTACTTTGGGCAACTATTGTTATTGTAAACACTTGATAGTACATAAACAATAGAATATTGTGGCTATAGTTCTAGAAATGTGATAATGTGTTCCTCAAAATTGCTACAATAAAGTGCTATTAGGTTTCCTTCCGTACCCAACCAAAGGGTGAAAACGGGATCCTTTAACGAAGACTCTGTCCGTCTGTCCTTCTGTCTGTATCTCCATGTATCACCAGGCTGCATCTCCTTAACCGTAATAGCTAGACAGTTGAAATTATCACAGATGATAATATCTTTCTGTTGCCGCTATAAAAATAAATCTATACTCAATATAATAAAGAGGAAAAGTTTGTTTGATTTGATTAGGCTCCGAAACTACTGGACCGATTTTGATGAAATTTGGCACTGATATAGAATAGATCACGGGGAAAGACATAGGCTACGTTTCATCGCAGAATGTACGGTTTCTGCGAAATTAACTTTTGCGCGCACGACGCGGGCAACATCTAGTACCTACTAAATATAGGGGGCCACGGAAGATCAGGCGCCACGGCTCTGCCGCGGTCGAAGCCTGAGTGCCGAGTGGCTTCCCTTTAAACACTCAATGTGGGCATTGCATGGCCATAACCAGTTGTGCTAAAAACTAAAACTCATTTTATGTTGTAGGTAGTGAATAAGTGCTTAAATCTCCGTTTTGTTTGTTTATTATCCTTTTGGCTGTGTTATGTCCCTGATGTTGTGTTTAATAAATATATTTTTGTTTATTTATAATTACAAAAGCAGACTAAAATAAAATAAATTTAATTGGGGGCTCCCAATTCCCAACAACAAATGTGCTTTTAACCGTTTTGTACAAATTTAGGTAGGTACTCATCAACATCGTGATTTAAATTTTTGTCGATTATATTACAACTAGATGTTGCCCGAGATTTCGTGCGCGCTAAAGGAAATCTCGCAGGAACCGTACATTTTTGCCGCAATAAAAAGTAGCCTACGTCCTTTCCCGTGGTTTACTCTATGTCTGTGCCAAATTTCATCAAAATCGGTCCAGTAGTTTCGGAGCCTAATCGATGGAAACAAACGAACCGCTCCTCTTTATTATATCTACACTAATATTATAAAGAGGAAAACTTTGTTTGTATGTTTGTTTGTTTGTTTGTTTGTTTGTAATGAATAGGCTCAAAAAGTACTGGACCGATTTCAAAAATTCTTTCACCATTCGAAAGCTACATTATCCACGAGTAACATAGGCTAAATTTTATTTTGGAAAAAAATAGGGTTCCGTAAGATATTTGGGGGTTTCGGACACAAGGTGTAAAAAATCAACCAGAAAAGTTACTTATTTTGCGTACGCTGCCTAAACTATAAGAGATAGAAACATAAAATGTTCTAATTAATTGTAGATCGTATAAATATCTACAAAAAAGTCCGCGACACACTATACCTATCTATGTCGAGTGAGGCACAACAACCATTTTTTTATTTAGAAATCTTGAATTTTTTTTGGACTATATTTAAACGCGTTTATTTTACTCATGCTATTAATCCTTATCAAAATAAATTATTTCATCACTAAGAACAGTTTATGTAGATAATATTTGGTCTTTGAATGATTAAAATTGGACGTTTGGTTTTGAAGTTATGGCGAAATTAAAATATTACGATTTCTGCTGCACGGCCCGTTGCGAAGTGGGTGTCACCAAGGCGGGGGCGGGGTAATTAGGGTTCCGTAATACTTAAGGAACCCTTATAGTTTCGCTCTGTCCGTCTGTCTGTCTGTCTGTCTGTCTGCCTGTCTGTCTGTCTGTCTGTCTGTCTGTCTGTCTGTCCGCGCCTCTAGCTCCTGTAATTATGAATATAAATTGATGAAATTTGGTGCAGTTATAGATTGTGTATAGATCACGGTTTCGGGATCATAAAAAAATAATAATTTTATATTTTAGGGGTGGCTCTCCATACATGTGAAGTGGGGATGAAAAATATTTTTTCACTCTACCCTATCGTGTGGGGTATCATAGATTAGGTCTTTTAAAATAAAGGCAAGGTTTCATACGTCACTTTTTTATAAAGTTGACCATTTTCGAGTAATCGGCCTCCAAAGTAGTTTGTAAGTTGGTCCCCCCCCTAGCATTTTTAAACTATAGAAGATAGAAACTTGCAAATTTTCATGCTGATAGATCATGCTAAAAACTCTTTAGGAAAACTATTGTGAATCAAATCGGACAGTAACTTTTGGAGTAATTAAAAAAAAGCATATTACGCGTTTATAGTTACGGAACCCTCCTTAGACATGTCCTGACGTGCTCTTGGTTAGGTTATTTTTTTTTTGTTTTGTGTTCGTTGTAACTATGGCAAAGAATATAATATATTACTAACGTAACTATGGTGGATAGATACTTGAATACCTATTTATTTAGTGTTTGTTGTATTGTTAGTCTTGAAGAGTATAGGTATTTCATACGATAAAAGTATACCACCTACTTATTTCATTGAGTTTTAGTAGGTACCTATATTAATTTGTTTCTGTTTGTTTTGAACTTTTGACTAAATTTCGCCCGTTTGGTAGAGGTTTAAAGACATTCTGTAGTATTAGTATCAGTACCTACTGTACCCGTGCGAAGCCGGGCGGGTCGCTAGTAAGTATATAATATGAAATTCGAATCATTCGTTTCCGAAAAGCACGTCAACGAAAGTAGATTTATGTACTTGGAAGCAGTTACGACTTAGTTGACGATGATGCTATATTAATACCGGCATCTCATGGTCTAAGTGAATTATTAATCAGCTACGACAGAGCCCTGTGGCCACGGAATAACTAATCGCAATCATACGTTACTGATGTACAGGTTAAGCCTGCTCATTTAATATACATGGGATTCCAAATACATCTTAAGGTAGCATTCCAATGCACGCGACCCGAGACCGAAATAGTAGCGACCGCGACCAGCAAACCAGCCAATCAGAATCTCAATTCTCGTATTTAAAGTAGACTTAATTTTACTTTATTAGGATTGATTTGAGTGAATGTATGAATGAACGGATTTTATGACGTTTCGACCAATCAGAGCGCGTTTCATGTTGGTTTAACGTTCATAAAAACACCTTTTGAGAGTGTAAGCGAGTCGGGACTTGATTTTATTTGTATTAATGCAGATTTATTTAGCAGAATTGCCCCTCAGGTTCGATTCCGATGAGCGTAGCTAGAGTTCTACGCTCGCCGGTCGCGCGTCGCGAGTAGCTGGGATTGTTTAGTGCTCCAAATAAATTCATAATAAGTAGATGCTCCGCGACCCTATTTCGGTCTCGGACCGCGGTCTGGCGTCGCGCGTCGCGTGTACCTTAGGGGCCACCCACATATTACATCACACAAAATTTTGACTTTTTGAACCCCCATGTCACGCTTTTTAGTATTCCTGTACTTGTATTTAATATGTACTGTCACATTTAGTATGACCCCCCCCCCTCCCCCATGCGCTGTGTCGTAATATGTGGATGGACGCTTAAGTAATATGTGGATGGACAATTCCCGCGACCCGCGTCGCGCGACCGGTGGGCGTGGCCAGAGAACTTGATTCGCTGGTTTGCTGGGCGCGATCGCTTAGATCGGAAGGCTACCTTTAGGTGTCGTTTCTTTATATAAGTAGTACACAGTTTAATTTACCGTGGGAGAGCCACGCGTCGGCACGAATGGGCTGACTCGACTGGATAAAATACCACGACTTCACAGAAAACCGGCGTGAAATAACGCTTGCGTGGTGTTTTGCCACGTGAGTAAGGTTACCGGAGACCCAAGGAGGGATTGGGGATTTTAAGGACCAGGAACGCAAGTCGCTACACCAGAGGAGTTACAAGTGTAACTCCTCTGGTGTAGCGAGTATCCATGGGCGGCGGTAATCGCTTACCATCAGGCGATCTGTCTGCTCGTTTCCTAGTTCATGTCATAAAAAAAAGTAATTATTAGTCCACAACGAGTCGCGACGCGTTCAGATAATTCAAAATAAGGTTAAATTTTGAACCGTCGTAGTTAATAAATCCAATTTTTATAGTGTAATTTTTTTTTGGAACGAAGTTCCTTATCGCGCGTTGTGGAAGGGGGCTAGACGGAAAAAATTCTTACGAAAAGTTGTCACGACACTTTTTTAATTACAAAAGATAATTTTATTTTTTATAATAAATATTTACGCGTATACATTTATAATTATATTGATGTATGTATGTGTGTATGTATGTATGTATGTATGTATGTAATGTATGTATGGATAATATCGGTTCGGATATTGTATTATTATTTATTTTATATATACATGTACAATTGTCTGTCTGTATGTCTTTTTTTTTTTGCTATAGTAAGCTATTGTAAGCTGTGCGGCGTCGCATGTTTCTCTGTATGTCTCTCTCTCTCTTATAGAAAGCAAGCCAGATATTTTCATCCGGAACTTCGTTCCATCCGGGTGTCCCTTGACACCTCTCAAGTTTTTTTTAATCTTTATTTTATTAAAGGGACTTTTTTCACCAGGTGAATATGTCAGTCCCATCGTAACTCTTACATTAAGTCCTATCTACTTTGACTATACAATGAAAATAACATATCCCACCAAAAACATTCTGTAAAAAACTAGCCAAGTCTCGATAGAGCTGCTTGTTTATCTCTAAAAAGTAGTGAAATCTAGACAAAGTCGTGTCAAGTCTAAGGTTCCTTACTGCGATTTCTTTATTATTATAGTTAATGTTGTGTGACTTGGCCGTTGAAGGGTACACAATGGTACAAAAGGGCCTCCATGACACCATTGCTCCAATACATGTGTTCTACAATCAACAACAGCCTAAAATGAGACACTACTCACTAGCGTCCAATTACCAATACCAGTATGGGCTATTATCTCGCTTAACAAACATAGGTAGTTACAACAGATATACATTACGTGTAAACAAAATTGACTTGTACCCACTTGTAACGTATAAAGAATGTTCAACGGCCAAGTCACACAACATTAACTATAATAATAAAGAAATCGCAGTAAGGAACCTTAGACTTGGCACGACTTTGTCTAGATTTCACTACTTTTTAGAGATAAACAAGCAGCTCTATCGAGAATTGGCTAGTTTTTTACAGAATGTTTTTGGTGGGATTTCACTTCTTTTTGTAGAAACGTTATATATTTATTTATTTTACTAGATTTCAGTGTAATTTGTTTATTTAATTTGTGTAATGATCGAGTACAATAATGTTAATCGTTCGACTATTTCTTCTTGTAAACTTGTAAATATAAGTATAAAAGCCAGTCTAGTCTTATGTTTTCCTTTAATTTTATTTATATGCGTATCAAAAGCAGAAAAGGAGGCATTCGCCCAGCAGTGGAATGCTACGGACTAGATTAAATTAGAAGATGTGTCCCACTTCGCTAGGTTTTTGAAATGACAGTCGATTTTTTTATGTACCAATAGTAGAAGGGGGGCATTACCATATCTCTAATCAGCTGAAACCAGCTGAGGATTCTTCATCAGATACTTCAGACCTTCGATTTTTGACATCAAATGAAGCGGCCCACCACCATGTTGAATATTTTTTGTAAAGGCGGTATGTCGATCTCTAATAGTTTGGTTGGGCTCTTGTGTTTTCTAATCAGGGTCACCAGGTACTCCAGATGTTCGATTATCCTAGTTTTTATAGTTTTCCCTTTATGTGGCCATTAAACCCTAACTCTGTACCAAATTTCAGCTCTCTGAGTTCATGAGAAGTACTAGTTTTATTCTGATGATCATGAGTGAGTGACTGAGTGAGTCAGTGTCATAAATTCAAAACTTTGCTTTCGCTTAACTTCGGAACTAGATGACCTACAGACTTAAAATTTTGGATTTTAAGTATGTGATTATAGCTTACTAGATGACGAAAATTTCTGCGTTCTGGTCTTATCCAGAGCTCCTCAAATAGGGGCCTGAAAATGCGGCGAAATGGTTCCAGTAAAGAATCGTACGACAGTGTTTGCTTCGCGCTCGACTTGGCGGGGGCACTGCAGTGCCCCCAGATCGACGTTCTGGTCTTATCCAGAGGTTCTCATATAAGGGCCTGAAAATGCGGCGAAATGGTTCCAGTAAAGAATGGTTCGGCAGTGTTTGCTTCGCGCTCGACTTGGCGGGGGCACTGCCGTGCCCCCAGATCGACGTTCTGGTCTTATCCAGAGGTTCTCAAATAGGGGCCTGAAAATGCGGCGAAATGGTTCCAGTAAAGAATGGTACGGCAGTGTTTGCTTCGCGCTCGACTTGGCGGGGGCACTGCCGTGCCCCCAGATCGATTATCCTAGTTTTTGTAGTTTTCCCTTTATGTGGCCATTAAACCCTAACTCTGTACCAAATTTCAGCTCTCTGAGTTTATGGGAAGTACTAGTTCTATTTTGATGATCATGAGTGAGTGTATAAGTGAGTGAGTGAGTGAGTGTCATAAATGCGAAACTTTGCTTTCGCTTAACTTCGGAACTAAATGACCTACAGACTTGAAATTTTGGATTTTAAGTATGTGATTATAGCTTACTGGATGACGAAAATTTCTGCGTTCTGGTCTTATCCAGAGGTTCTCAAATAGGGGCCTGAAAATGCGGCGAAATAGTTCCAGTAAAGGATGGTACGGCAGTGTTTGCTTCGCGCTCGACTTGGCGGGGGCACTGCCGTGCCCCCAGATTTGCAGCAGGTGATGTTGGCTGCGACAACAAACCGTGAAAGGCACCAATATAATGTAAGTATTTACACCCTATAAAACGAAATCAAATAACATCGGAAGTCAAGTAGCACTATATATACATACGCTGGTGCGCGGTTTTGTTTGTCAGTTGGATGAAAGTGATTTATTCTTGCCCCCCCTCGATCGTCAACTAAAGTTTGCAACTTCCCAACTTATGGTCTTCACACACCATTACTTATGTTTGCTATTTGGCCTCTAACGATGTTCCACGATTGTGGTGTTATTATTGTTTCAGAATGTATTTATATAAACCATTAGACGGATTCTGATAAAATTATACAAAACTACATTGTACTTATTCTCTGTTACAAATTTTAGTAAAATCTGCTTTTAAATTGGAATGACATAGACGGACAAGGAATAGTTTTCATTGCGGCATATACGGTTTTCGGGCAATATACGGATTGCTGCGCAAAGTTGCTGGCAACATCTAGTCTATACTAATATAATAAAGACGAGAATTTTGTTTGTTCGTTTGCATTGAATAATCTCTGAAACTACTGGACAAATCAAAATCATTGATGAAATTTGGCAGATTATTATTTGGCATAGACCACGGGGAAGGACACAGGCTACTTTTTATTGCGGCAAAATGTGCGTTTCCGCGAGATTTCCTTTCGTCGCGCACGAAATCGCACGCAACATCTAGTATGAATTAAACCGCCAAATATCAAAAACCATATTGAAAACAAATCCGCAAAACCTTGGAAGATTGTACGTTGGCCTATTTCCTTAGGAGAGTCGGCACCATTTGTAACTGTCGGCCCGGCTGATATTGATATTTATGATAAATGATCCTGGACACGCGCGTGTATTGCGTATGCGAATATTGCTTGTTAAACTTTACGCTTGTTAAATTCGTTTGTAGCTTGTTAAAGTTGGGCAAAAACGTTGGCAAAGGGTTAACAGTTGCAGAAAGACGTTATAGGATTGAAAGTTATATATCGTAACACAAAGTTATATCAAATAGAGGTCGTGTTCGTACATTATGTGACGTCACAAGCTTTCTGTTTGAAGAGCAGGCTTTCGTTAGTTTATAATGTAGATGCAGACTAAGACGGGATTTTGAAAAATTCCACCTTTAAACGGGTGAAATAGGGGTTGAAAGTTTCCATGGAAATTGTTAAAATCTGCACTAATTATGATAAAAAATTGAGATTAATGCTGTAAAATACATTTCATTAGATACATAGTTTCAGGAGTTTATTAGAATTTACCCCTTAAGGGTGAATAATTAGGGTATGGTCTAAATTAAAAATATTGACACATTTAAATCAAATATTCGGACTAATAAATACAAATGATTGAACATGTATTTTGCTCTTTTTGAAAGATTTACCCTAAAGGGGTCAAATAGGGGTCCAAAGTGGTATGTATGGTGAAATATCAAGTGCTGAAATTTGGCAAGCAAGTTCTTAGAACGTAGTTATTAGTTACGAAAGGTTTTTTTAATTCATTCCACATAGGGGTACAAAATCCACAGGTCCACGTAGGCGAAGCCACGCGCATAAGCTACTTTACAATATTTTAAGTTCAAGTATAACACAGGTCCTTAGTTTCAACGCACTCAGCAGTTACGAACTTTAAATTATTTCAGACCGTAGAAGCGTTCAAATTTCATAGTCACCAATTATGGTTTTGTTTGACTCTACTTGAATCGAATCGTACCTTTGACGTGTGTCTAGTTCTACGCTCAGTCGATTCAGCTCAATAGAGCATTCATATTTCAATACACCATTCACACAGATTCATCCAACGACACATGATTAGCTAAGCCCTATTCACAGGTACCTTTGTGTCATTTGAAGAGCTTTGCAGATATATTGGTTCGTGTTCAATTCGATCTAGGTGATATCACCTTTTATTATTAACCGATTTAATATTTAAAGGTCTGAAGTTACGACTTACAAGCATATAGGCTACTTCGGATCTGAATAAGTTTCAAAGTCATCATAATCTAAGTTATTTGTAAGTTTTCAAATCCTTAATATCATGCCTATAACATATACATGTTTTACAATCGCCTAATAAGCGACGAACAGCTTGTTTTGTCGCTGCTTATTTCATACTGAGCGACAGAGACAAAACTTCCGGATAAGCTATTCGATACTTATTAAGTTATTAGGCGATTGTGAAACAGGCCCTTAGGCTACTTTGTATAGTAGAATTGATAGAGTTCGTTTCTACAAAAAACGAAGTCGTACATCAAACTTCTCCATAAATTATTATATACAGTACTAGCTGGTACCCGCAACTTCATTTGCGTGGAAGTAACGGAAACGAAACCGTAAGATAAAAGTAGCCAAAATTACTCCTTATAACATCAACTATCTGTCAGAAAAAATTCCGTGAAAATAGGTCCAGCCGCTTCAAAGATATCCTAAACAAACAGACAGACAGAGAGACGGATACAAAAAATTAAAAATATATTTTTATTTTATTATATAAGTATTATTATAATATATATAATATATATATACTTTCTTAGACGACCTCTGTGGCTCAGTTCGTTGAGCGTGTTGGTGCTCAAGCCGGGGGTCGCGGGTTCAAATCCCGCCGAAGGAACAAAAAGTTTTTCTGTGTTCCTGGGTCATGGATGTGTATTAAATATGTGTATAATATAATAAAAATCTTAAATATGTGTATAGTATAAAAGTATTAAATATATTTCCGTTGTCTGGTATCCGTAACACAAGTTCTTCGAGAACTTACCACGGGATCAGATTGACGTGGTGTGAAGCGTCCATAGATATTATTAATATTATTATTAATTATTTAGTTAAGCAGACAGGTCAGTTGCGCGGGGTTCCTATAACTCCTTTCCAATCGGCTTCCCTTACCACTTACCTTTTGAGGTCCCTCATCCAAATCCCTACCTATTTCTACAGGCTACGGTTAGATTGTTTGATGGTGTTCACAAAATTTTAAGTTACTACTAACTATCACCATCAACTGAACAACTCAACTTCGCTTCGAAAGACTTATAAACTTCTATACAAAGAGTAACATAACTATTTCTCTGTGATATTTTCTGTGCATAACTTTCCGACGCATTGACTGCAAACTAGGAGTGAAGTTTATGCAACAACTCCCAAGTAAAATAGGGGTATTAAAGTTGTGCCGGACAAAATACCAGGATAATATTTGTCCTCATAATTGCCGGGAAATCCCGGGAAAACTAATTGGGGAGGTAATAGAGGTTTACCTGGCTAACGTTTAGATTTATGCCACACTGATGACTGATTTAAAGACGGGCTGCCTATTTCTTAGCTATCCAGGCGCTGTAATTTAATTTGGGATGAAGATGGTATTTAACCCTTAACTGTAGTCGTGGGTCCAGTGGACCCATGTTTAATCTTTGAACGCGTGTAAAAAACAAAGCGTGTGCCTCAGCGCCTCCCGCTCCTAGGTACCTTCCGAAAGTACGCCAGAGCGCGTTGAGAGGAACGGACGTGCTTCGCTCGCTACTACAAAGGTGAGTATTGGTGTGCATGTGGGTCCCACGGACCCACCACTATAGTTGCGTAACTTTCTTTTAGTTTTTGTTCATTATTAATTTAATTTATTTTTTATTTATTTGTGATGGCAAACCAAATAAATAGTTCTGCAGATAGAGTTGATATAATAGAGCACTGGTTAAACGAACCAGACAGTGATGAAGATGAAATCGGTAGAAATTCACCGACATCTCGAAATAGTGCTCTCACCTCCACCACTCAGAAAATGACGAGTGATCATGACTCAAACTCTGAATTGTCTGAAAGTGAAGACACTTACCAAGATAAAGAAGTGGATATACAGACCAGTTCTACCGGATGTTTTTACGGGAAAACGGTATGCAATTCATGCTTATAACTTGATCATCAGTTTACAATGTCAAAAATTTTTTGGAAGAAGTTTTTTTGTTTTTGTTTTAACTCTTTTTAAAATATTATTTTTTGTACATGAAACGAGTTGCAGTTATTTTTTTATTGCGTTTTTTAATTTTATATGATATTTTATAAGTAAATAACGACTGATTTAAAGAAGTGTCATTGTAGATAAGAATAATAGTTTATATTGTTGATTTTGTTTAACATTAACGTTTGTTAATTTTTAAATGTAAAGTTGAATAAAAATAAAAACTTAAAACGGAAATGCATTTTTATTTTATTTTAAATCAAAAATAGGCGGGTCCCGTGGACCCACGACTATATAAGTGTGACTATTTTGCACCACTACAGTTAAGGGTTAAAACATAATAATTTTGTATTAGACTGAAAAATAAAAGAAATAGCGAAACAGGTTCATATCTGTTGAAAAATATCAAGATATGAGCGGTCAAAGTTTTTATTCTATCTTTTTTCTAGTAAAACGAAAAGTATGAGCTTTCTTTGCAAGTCGAGTAATGACGTCACGTTACACACCGGATCTCTCTGTCTAATTGACTATATATATAGATTGACGCTCATATAATTATATAGATATGAATTACGTTCAATGATATCAAAAAACCATAGTCGTATAAATTAGACGAGGCATGTGAGGCATAAAGTGTTTCCAATTAAATGGCCTCACTTTAGAGATTTTCGGGGCCATTTTAAAATGAAATGAATTATGGTGAAAATAAGATGGCTGACATTTGAGGTATGGTGAAAACCAATATGGCGTAACTTTTTGAATCCCTATAATTAATTTATCCTCCGATTTTGTTACCTTTTGTTACGCTATATGGTCTTCAACCAGATTGTATTTATAGGACGTATTTACGACATTCCTTTTTTACCCGACTGCGCGACGCAAAGGAGTGGTAATGTGTTTATCAGCCTATGTATGTATGTATGTATGTATGTATGTATGTATGTATGTATGTATGTATGTATGTATGTATGTTCCTTTGAAGCACTATACAGACCAAACGCCTGGGCCGATTTTTATGATTCACACGTCAATCGATTCCTCTTAGTCCGGCGAGTGTCACTAAAGACATGACGTTAGTGAAAATTCAATATGGCGACTACAGGACGCCATATTGTGAAAATGAAAAAAAATGAAAGTCAACAAACTATATCAAGTGGGATATCGTTGAATAGGTATTTAAAAATCATTGTTAGTTTTCTCTCAACATTTTTCGATTCGACTGACCGTTTAGGATCTATATCGATTTAAAGTTGCGTAACAACCATTCTCACATTACAGTGCAATTGTGATGTAGTACTGATACTGATAGGAAATCCAGTCTGGTAAATAGCTAGCTAGGTACTCATAACTAAAAAGTATAAAATAAAAAATTATAATTAAAAAAATTTAAAAACCCGACTGCGTAAAAAGTGAACCAAACTAAGTAGGTACATAATTAAAACTGAAAAGAAAAAAACAAGCACTTAGATATCCGGTGGTCTAGAATTCTATAATATATTATTGAATTAATACTATTGGAACATAACAACTGAACAGTCGGGATCCATTATTCGACAGCCAATCTAATTTTTCAATGGATCCTGACTGTTTAGTTGTTATGTTCCAATAGTATTAATTCAATAATATATTATAGAATTCTAGACCACCGGATATCTAAGTGCTTGTTTTTTTCTTTTCAGTTTTAATTATGTACCTACTTAGTTTGGTTCACTTTTTACGCAGTCGGGTTTTTAAATTTTTTTAATTATAATTTTTTATTTGTAAAGCGAGTCACGTTACATACTATTATAGGTATGGCTCGCTTTCATGTTAACGGCTTTATCCAAAGATTGTATTAATTAATGTTGCATACATACTACATATATCTATACTAATATTATAAAGCTGAAGAGCTTGTTTGTTTGTTTACACGCGGCGCGCTAATCTCAGGAACTACTGGTTCGAATTGAAAAAATATTTTTGTGTTGGATAGTCCAATTATCAGGGAAGGCTTTAGGCTATATAACATCATGCTAAGCTCAATACGAGCGTAGCTCGAATCAATAATGTTTCAAAATCGGTTTTTTTTTTCACTTTTGAGAGCTTTCGCTGCGTACGCTGCGGAAATGGTTAAAGTTTCGCTAAAATTATGTATGACAGAATTGTTTCCCTTTAAAAGTTTTAAAAAAAGTCCGCGACTGTATATGTCTATCTTTTAAGGTTGGCTCTATTGTGAGCCAACCTTTTTATACTAACCAAATTTGTTCTAAAATTAAGCATTATTTGTGTGGGTGTTTTCATAAAGTTGATATTAATTCTTATCCCAAGTAAATACATTATTCATTACAAGCATTTATTCTAGAAGAAATTTGCCATTTACATCATTTGATTTCAATGAGTGTTTTAGAAGATATCGCAGTAATAAATTAATCAGCACGCAATAATAAGCTACGGCGCGCGGCGGGCAGTCGTGAGGTGGATATCTTCTCTTCCTACGTAAATGAAGTCGCGGGTAAATTTTAGCGATATCCCAAAGTAACTGTTCCACGCGGACGAAGTCGCGGGCCAAAGCTAGTACAATATGCATAGAATGCTAAAATCATTAGTTATATATATATATACCCTTCCTTTTGGCTTCGCCGTAATCGGGTAAAAATAAATACTCTATTTACTCCTATCCTATTTAAAGTCGAGCCACAATCTTATAACAAGGTAAGTTGAATGGACATAGAACGGGCAGCGAATGGCCCGCTAACGGTTATACAGCCTTTATTGCCCAAACGTGTTACGTGAATATGGAATCGATTTTATTATCTACTTAACAGTCTGGGTTTCTTTTATGGTCATATCTGAAGTTTCGGGGTTGGTGTAAATATGTTTGAAAGCATTTTGTTTGAAAATATGAATCGTAGATTTTTTCGCGTTACAAAGTAGCCTAGTCCTATGGTCTACTCTATATCTTTGCCCATTAAAATCCAATCCATTCAACTCAAACGATATTATGATTTTCGAAATAGAAAAAACAATTTTGAAGGTTTTTGGTCACAAAACATTTAAATGACACGTCAAAGGTCTTGCGTGTGTCAGAGGCAAGGAATTTGGTCAGAGGCAAGGATACTCCGCCATTTTGAAGTTTTGCAACGTATTCATCACGGTAGACTTATTTGTGCAGAGAAACACAACGTAACACAAACTGTTACGTTACGTTTCTGTGCTCTGTGCACAATTTCTAATCAGAGTCACAACAAAGACGAGACAGAACCACGACTGAGCCACCAAGTCTAATCATTGTCGTACCGTAAAATTGGGAAATTAGCTTTCTGATATTCTGCTTACGGGTCAGTTCATACCGCGATGAAACGCGACACGACGCAGCGCTGCAATTTTAAGATAGCTATTCAAAATTGAACTTTATGTACTACACAAAAAGATACACGTTACATTGCATGAGTTCTAATGTCAAGTTGACGACCTCTGTGGCTCAGTTGGTTGAGCGTGTTGGTGCTCAAGCCGGGGGTCGCGGGTTCAAATCCCGCCGAAGGAACAAAAAGTTTTTCTGCGTTCCTGGGTCATGGATGTGTATTAAATATGTGTATAATATAATAAAAATCTTAAATATGTGTATAATATAAAAGTATTAAATATATTTCCGTTGTCTGGTACCCGTAACACAAGTTCTTCGAGAACTTACCACGGGATCAGATTGACGTGGTGTGAAGCGTCCATAGATATTATTATTATTATTATTAAGTCAGTCAAAGTAACTGTCGAAGGCGCCACTTTTGCAACGAGTGCAATGTTTTTGTGTTGTGAATAAAGTTCAATTTTGTATAGCTATCAAAAATGCAGCGCCGCGTCGCGTATTATCGCGGAGTTAATTGTCTCTAAGGATTTCAAGAACATGAAGAAATTTCGCTCGTCCCCGCGTCATTAGAAGTCTGTGGTCCCAGTGCAGCCATATAGGTATCATTTTTAATACGTAACTGTATTTACATACATACATATAATCACTCCATTTTCCCGTAGGGGTAGGCAGATACCACTTCTTTCCACTTGCTACGATCCTTACATACTTGTTTCGCTTCGTTCACTTTCATTCGTACCATCAATTCCTCCCATTACATTCAACGTCGCGAAGCGGCTCTCCATGATGGGCCACTAAATTAGACTTTAATTAATAATTATTTTTGGCGTTTCATACTGATATGAAAATCGTTACACAAAGTATTTAATACTTTATTACACAGAAACACGCAAAATATTAACAATTAGGTACATTATCTAACATCGAGGTAATTGTTACTTTAATATACAAAATAATACACAAAATAATATACAAATTAAGTTGTATATTTCTAGTGTCATTATTCATTTCGATCGCATGACTTTTACTGGAAACCAAAGTAATAAATATCAGAAAAACACTATTACACCATTACGAGTTGGTGATTAATTTTTGAGGTCACCCTTATTTTACTACTAGATGTTGCCCGCGACTTCGTTCGCGCATAAAGAAATACCGCAGGAACCGTACATTTTGATGCAATAAAAAGTAGCCCATGTCCTTCCTCGTGGTGTGCCAAATTTTATCAAAATCGGGCCAGAACTTTCGGAGCCTATTCAATGCAAATTCTAATCAAAGAAACAAATATCTCCTCTGTATTATATTTGTGTAGATTAGATAAAAAAATTACAATAAGCAGGTACAACAACCTATTCCGAAAATATTTAGAAAACTATCAACGTAAGGCTTAGAGCCAAGTTCAATTACTAAATTACATTTTTTTTTTATAAAAAACTATATTAAATATGGCCTGTGTCACCCTGGCCTTTATAAAATTATAACTAATCTATTGACACCCATTTATTAAAATCGGATGGATTTTAAGCACTACGGTGGAACAAATATACATACATAACACACATAATTCAAACTTCCAAAATCATTACCCTTCGCCTTCGCCGTAGTCGGGTAAAAATATAATTAAATCAGATCTACCCCATCGTAAACCGTGCACCGTTTTCGTGAGAAACTTTCCGTCAACATTTTTATTCGTATCCTAGACTTTATGCTATCCGTATTATAATTTACTAACAGCCTGCTTCCTGATCGCATGCGGCACGCCAGAGCGCGTCGAAATGCGAAATGTCATATTTGATATTTATCTGTCGGACCAAATATAAAAGGGAAGACCGAGTTCTGCGAACCGCGCAGTGAGACCGCGGCCGGTCTTAACTACGCCTTTAATTACACAGTATCACGCACACACATGTAGCGTAACTACGCCTTACCTTTAATGTATGAAGCGCATGGCCACGCGCACATATAGGCCATAAAAACAGGTCTCACTTTTGGTTTGACACGGCTCCGTCTTAACTTTTTTATTTGGTCGGAGATTTAACTATCGATTTTTATAGACAGGCAACCAAGTAAGCAGATTGACTGGTGTATCGAATAACCACCGCCCAGGAACCTAATCATATAGATACCTAGTACCCTAAGGGTAGGGAGTTATAATATGTTATAGGGATAACATATGGGGAGTCCACAATAATATCGGTGACGGTGGCCGGTTTTGTTGAAACCAGGCCAGTTACGCAGGAGTAATTTTATAGTGCCCAAGTGTGTGCGCAGTATACAAAAGCACTCTCTCTTCCTTTACTCTCATAATCCAATGGGACGGATAACCGACACGACTGGCGAGAGATCAGGCGCAGGTCCGATTTTTTACATGCCATGGATCATCTTTCTTGTTAGACACTCAGGTGATCAGTCCTATCCTAACCAAACTTGGAAACAACATTTTTTGTTGTTCCAATGCGGGAATCGAACCCACGACCTCCGAGGCGAAAGCCAATGCTCTAACCACTAGACCACGGAGGCTGTTTCGGGACCTTACCCTAAAAGTGCCAAAGAATCGTACCAAATTAGTTTTTAAGAAAGTTATTGTTGGCCTCAATATTTTATCGTAAACGAAAATACATTATTATTACAATCTATCTCTAGACTCAACATATCCAGTAGTACATTTCATTGGCACCTGATCTTGTAAAGCATAACATAGGCTATTTTATCTTAGGGTTCCGTTTTAAAAAATAGGGCTATATTTTCGTCAGTTATAAACGAAGTGGCGAGTGCCAGCCAGTACAAAATAGATACATCATACTATACTTAAGGCTGATAGTGATGATGTCTCCAAAATCTGCACTCGACTTGTACGAAAGTCGTCCTCTAATTTTCCTCGCTCGCACGTAACGTAACCCGTTATACATCATGTTCCAATTACAGTTTTACAGTCGTCGGCAGCACACCCGTAGCTGAGATTCTACTCGCCCGTGTTGTTTCAGCAAATTGTGTAAATATTGTCCTGGAGGCACTCGCTTCGCTGTACAAAGGAAAATATTAAAGAAAAATACAACAATATTACGAAACAGGCTAAATTGAGTGATTTCCGAAATAACAATGAGTTAGGCAGAAATGTGGCCAAAAAATGCAACAATTAGGCTAACCATACATCATCAACGTAGGTAGGTACTATGCAGCGTACCAGCGTATTTTGGTTGGTTTTTATGTGTTGTATGGTTGCCCAAGCACATACGGCATTCTCACAACATAGCCAGCCTAGTTCAGAGGAATGACTGGTCAATACGTCTGGGGCCAACCATGTGCGGGTTTCCTCACGATGTTTTCCTTCACCGATAGAGCGTCCGTAGAGACCTGAAAAAGTCTCATTAGTACACGCCACAACCTGGGATTCGAACCTGCACTCTCTCGAGTGCGAACCATACGGTCTACCCACTAGGCGACGGAGCTCAAGTCGTAGGATATAGGTACAATATACATTATATGTTACATATACCTACACAAAGTTGACTTGATATTGATGAATGAAAGTAAATAATGTACCATAAAATATTGGACGAAATTGTGAAGCATCAATTATCGTGTGGTTTACACTGGCACACAGGTTACATCAGGTAAACAACCCGGTGTCGACCACAGACCGCCGAATATAGATACTTCCCTGAGCTTTGTATGTCGGTCGCGATGTTGCATCATCATCATCAGCCTGATACTTCAATCGGATATACGAGTACGGAGTAACATAATATTGATAATAGGTACCTAATCGTATTATATTTTAAACTAGCTATTGCACGCGCCTCCGCTCGCCTCGACTTTAACTTGCAGGTTAGCTGATGTCATAAAACCTGATGTTACGGCCATCAGCATTCAGCTAGTCCTAAATGTGTCCACTGTTATCGGTCTATGTATGTGTTGTGGTGTGTAGCGAGCATAAATAGGACGCGACAGAGTTCCAACCATTCGCAAATCAGAAAAACCGATCAGTATTTACAGCAGTGTTGATAATTCACCGAACAATCACCGCGTGCTGTATCTACAGATCAAACCGCATTCAATTAACACAAACAGACATACACATAATTAATAATCAACCTTCACACAAGACAATAAGGTTCAAATTAACAATACTTCTACCAGACAGGGGAAACCATACATACGCGTGAAAATAGACCTAAACTCAAGGGAATAAGATTCAAATTGTTTATAATAATTAGAGTTTTCTTTTGAAGTTTGTCTATTAACGTAGTTGGATGCAACAAATGGCGCTAGTCACGAACGGGGATGAACGGAGGAAAAATAGAAAAGAAAACAAACGCTTTTGTATTAATTTAACGTACAATTAGATAATGCACCGATTACAATCATACGATTTTCAGAAAGACAAGAAAGTAACAATTTCTTGAAAGTTACGTTTTTCTTCCTTTCACAGTTCTGTTATTCGTGACCCATATCATCATTATAATAGTAGAACTTTATAGTATTCTAGCACATAATAGAACTAGATACTATTAGTTAGGTATTGCTTAGTACCTATTAATACTATAAAAGGAAACATATTTTGTTTATTTGCACAAAATATGCGACCCTAAAGTGGGGGTTTTGTCGTTAAAATTAAACCTATTATCTGCTGTTAAAATATATCTTTACCTCGAGAAACGCACTGTATAAAAGGTATCATTTGTTAAAATTTTTTTTTGAAAAGGCTTCAAAACTACTAAACCGATTTTGATGAAATTTGGGACAGATATAGATTTGACACAGGGATATTCGCTACTTTTTATCGCGGCAAAATGTACGGCTCCAGCGGAGTTTTATTTTACGCGCACGAATCTTGTATATTAATTATTAAATATTACTATCTATATAATTTGAAAATATGGAGTATGGCTTTTAAAACAGTACCTACTACATTTAGGTAATAAGATATCAATTACTACATTTGTGAATTCTAAAATAAGCTTTGAAACTAGTAAAACATCACAACACTGTGTAAAGTATTCAAAATGGTAATTACGCATGACATGGTTGTTATACATTTCATTAAAATTTGGCGTATACATCTACATACATGCATTACACAATATTTCATTTGAATTGGACGGGGCAAGTTAAATGAAACCCGGTGTAGCGTATTCCCAGGTGCCGGAGTACTGTCAACTTCATGTACTATTTGCTTTGTTAAGGATCGATCACATGTATGCTGCACTTACGATTCTTAACGCAGTTGTTATTTGTGGTTATTATAAATTAAAAAAAATCTATAATCCGACTAAGCGAATTATATAGGTACCCTATGTAACATTATTATGAATCTTGAGATTAACTTTGCGCGCACGAAGTTTCATCATATACGAGTATACGTCTATGTGTGGGATACAGTTAAAATTGCCAAGTATTTCAGCATTTCAAGCAAATGTCAAAAATGTAAATAGAGCAAGGTGCTGATGTTCAGATGTTTACAGGAAAAAACATGGCGTCGGGAAATGCACAGTTTGTTTGCTCAAATTATGGAGGGAGCGACGGATAAGAAAATTATACAAATAATAATATTTACCGTCCCCGATGGCTGTGAGATATACACACAAATACTTTTGCCAATCATGAAAAATATTCATCGAAGAAATAAATTGTAAATAAAATATCTCGAAAATTTTATTGAATAAATAGCCTAAGCATGAGCATGTCACGACATATTGAATAAGAAGGATTCCGTAACGCGCAATAGGGTTTCTTTCAATTAGGTACTTTCCGTTTTATTATTTTTTATTATCCGATCCGAATTTACTCAAAATATATTAACCCAAAGAGTTTTTAACATGTTCTATCAGCATGGAAACTTACATGTTTCTATCTACTATGGTTTCGAAATGCCAGGGGGGACCAACTTAAAACCACTATGGAGGCCAGATACTCGAAAATGGTTGACTTTTTAAAACAGCCATGAATCAAACTTTACTTTTATTTTAACACACCTATTCAACGATACCTACACGTTGGGGTAGAATGAAAAAAAAATTGCCGCCCCTAAAATATAAAATTATTATAATTATAATTTTAAGATGCCAAAACTGAGGTACATTACATAACTGTATGAAATTTATATTCATAACTACACAAGCTAGAAGAACGGACAGATATACAGACAACAGACGGATGGACAAAGCGAAACTATATTAAGCATTCCTTCAGTACGACGAAGCTCTAAAAACGCATTAGGTATCTTTGACAAAATGTTTCAATATTGCATGAAATTATTGGAAAAAGAGATAAGAGGCCTCTGCCTAGTCAGAAATAATCAAAAACATTTTATAAATTTTGAACCTTGAAATACACAATAATTTGATCATAAATTGAATGGTAGATAAAAATGTCTTTAATAAAAAAAATAAGGACGTAAAAAGTAGCAAGTGCTAGATACGACAATATACGGTCATTTAAATTAGCGGCCATGTTCCCAAACGCTCCACAACTCACTCCGCGCTATCGCAGCAGCTAAATATGCGCTGTATTCCGGAACATACTGTATACTAGGGCTGCCACATGTTAGGAGTTCGGTGCTTACAAATTTAAAAGAGTATAGCTATATTTTAATGACGTATTATTAATAGTAAAAAATAGTGTAGAAATTGTATCAACCAGATAGGCATGTAACACAAAATGTATGAGTTTGTGGGAATAGCGGAAGCCCCAAGGGAGTTCTCCGACAGAGCAAGGCGGTATGAGCAGGTCAGGCCGAAGCCCACTGTAGTAATTTTCAGATGTATCACGAACGAGCGGCTTGCATTTGACATATATTATTGTTTCAAAGTGCAAAACGAGTTTTGGTTAAATAATGCTTATTCTACTGCTACAATTGAAAGGTGATTCAGCACACTAACACGTTTAAAAACCTGGCTAATATTATAGCGTCGAACTGTTAAAACGTCGATAGCGCGATTTAGGATTGTGGTAAATAAAATAGGTAAATATCAAAATATTCAGTAGAACTTATATTGTGTCTTCTTTTTAAAACATAATTAATATCAATTTTGCCAAATATAATTAATTCCACTTACCACTACATATAATTTACCAAAAGTAAATATTTTTATTAGTAAGGGGGATAGAGTATAATTAATTTTGTATCCTGGGTTGTTATAAAGTATAAGCTGAACAATTATATTCATAGTAACAAAACTTTAAATTAAAATTATATGTTGGAGGATGTGGCAACCCTAATCGCAGTTGTAGCAGCACTCACAACGCTGCACTCCTGTGCTCCTGTGCAAAATACACAATTTACTAAATTACAACTCTTCACACAACTATTTACGTTTCTGTTGTGATTCTTGTCGTACGAGTGGTGTAAGGTCCAATTAAGTATTTTAGATTGTAAACGTGTACGGTGAAAAAAAGGTAACTTAAAACTCGGTTATGAAAAATAGTCATTTGAGGTCTTGTAGATTTGAAACGTAAGATTATTTTGTGACAAAATTTAAATTAATTTGTGTATAAAATAATTTGTAGTCGCCACGCCTGCATGGTGTACCTACTCGTACTTTTAGTAGACAAAAATCACAAACTCAAATCTAAAAAAAAATACTGTATCACACGAGATCCGTACATTTTCACGCGATGAAAATTTACCAATTTACCTTCCCCGTGGTATACTCTATCGCCCGAAATTAAATAACGTATCTAAAATCTTAGATTGACTTCAATCTTAGATTCTCAAACAAAAATGGACGAAAATTGATGTGAAGTTAATAATCGTTGAAATATATTGTAATCTTGATCTAAGATAGGTAAAATGAGATTAAGATTTATAATATTTAATTTCGACGACCTCTGTGGCTCAATGGTTGAGCGTGTTGGTGCTCAAGCCGGGGGTGGCGGTTTTGAATCCCGCCGAAGTAACAGAAAGTTTCTCTGTGTTCCTGGGTCATGGATGTGTATTAAATATGTGTATAATATAAAAGTATTAAATATATTCATGTTATCTGGTACTCGTAACACAAGTTCTTTGAGAACTTACCACGGGACCAGATTGACGTGGTGTGAAGCGTCTATAGATATTATATTATTATTAATTTCGGGCGTATATCTGTGCTAATTTCATTATGATCGGTTAAGTAGTTTTTACGTGAAAGCGTATACAAACAAACAAACTCACATTCACATTTATAATATTAAAGTAAGGATTACCTTTCTAAATGAGTAGGTAATTAAATGTAAAAGCTCTGAGAGTCGGTGACATTGTGCTACACATTCATTACCAAGTCAACTCCCGAGAAATGTTACCTGTAATATTCATAATGTTCATTCCTCATACATTTTTAAATGGAAACTTCTTTAGCAGCATTGAGAATGAAATTTCATTATAGTGTCACGACACATTATTTTTCGTTAGATTATAAACATATAGCAATGAATCTTTTGACATATTTTTAAAATCTCGTTAGATATTTTACAATCTAACGGTTTTTACAATTTTACGGTGACAGATATAAATCTGTTGGAAGCTACTTATACTTCTTACATAATAACTTAACTTTCTAAAGTACGGCTCAATACACAGATGATAGGTGTTACAAACCTTAATTTCTCTATTATTTGTGTGATTTTTAATGCACAATGAGAGTATTTTTGGATTTTAAATGAGGAACGAAGTTTCAGTTCTGATACGTGTAGGTTACTCTGTTACTCTGTATACGTCATGTTTTTTTCATCTATCTAAAATCTAGCTATTGCATTAAAATCCGAATAATACTGTGGCGGTCCTCCGGTCTTAGGGGGGAGTGATGTGGCGGACCATCAGCGCAGAGTCCTAAATCGCGCTATACAACATCTAAAAACCACTACAGTGGGCTTCGGCCTGACTGAGCATACCATCTCGCTCGATCGGAGATCTCCCATTGCGGCTTGCCACCATATTCCCACAATACAAATTGAACGAACGAAAACGAACAAATAATTTAATGAAGCTTAATGTTGAAAACTTTGTTTTTTTTTAATAGCAGTCATTTTAATTCTAGTCTGACTAGAAGTTTTTTGTATACATAATTAAATGGCAACTTATTGCCTGATTAGAAAATCAGGCAATAAGTTGCCAAATTAAAAATATAGTGAAATAAGATGCATGTAAAGTCCCACAAATCTGGATAGAATACCTGTAGGCTCTTGTACCAAAAAATGCACGGTTCTCGTGGGATAGATAGTTAGGCAAACGATGCCACGGGTAACAGCTAGTAAAACACAAAATGTTATGCGTTCCAAAAAAAACTGCGGGTACATTTTAAAAACTTTTCATGGTCTCATGGGTGCAAGGGCCTCAAAAATGTAAACAGTGTTCTTGAAGGGTTAATGTTTTACCATGGTCCCTACAGTCGTTAAATTTTTACCACAGGTCCCGGAAGTTCTAAAATATTTTAATTTTAAAAATATTACCTCCTTTTTTACATACTCGCGTCATATAATTTATACCTTATATTATTTGCCGCCTACGTTGTTGATAAAGGTAGATTTTTTGGTACTAAGTCATTCAAGTAGTTTTAATATAGGTACATTTAATATACATAAATATTATTGACAAAACAGCCCAGTTGCGATACCCATTGTTTTTTTGTGATGTTTGTATGTAATTTGAGTATTTCTACTTTTTACAGCAGATTGTCTGTAGAAGGAATAAAATTTTGGTACTAAGTTTTACGTCAAGTTGTAGGCAGTCATAATAGGAATTCTGTCAAAAAAAAATTTTTTTTTTTTGAGTAAACGTCCTAGATTAGAAAATATTTTTTAAATATGAGAATATTTTTTTTTAGATTATTTATAATTATGTTTATTTAAAGAAACTATAGTACAATTCTTAGCTTTAAACAAGTTATAATAACCTAATGATATCTAAATTCAAAATAAACTAAAAATTAAACTAAAAAAAAGAAGACATATTTACAAATAAGTAAAAAATAATAAGTAATCTCTAAAAAAATCTATAAATAAAAAAACTTCCTTAGGTCATCCCCATCTGGCAGAGTACCTAGCAAACTGATAGCATTGCCTCGTTGGATAGCAATAGCTATCCGTTGTGCCAGGTAGTTCCCGGCTCTGGGGTCACGGGTGGCTTCAGCAAGCTTTTTTGATATTTCTTTAAAAAGCTTATGTGCGCCCGGACCCCATGCGCCTAGGGTTTCCACCCCAAACGGTTCAAATATGAGATCTCCGCTTAGGTTCTCATATTTGCGCCGCTTGAGGTTCTCTGCTTGGTTTGCAGCCGCGCCCCCACAGTTCGAGGTGCCCTGGACATGGGACGGAGCAAGGGTATCGACACAAGTAGCGTCCCATACAAGAGCCCGTCCCACACTCCAAGGAACCAAGGTCATTCCATCAGGTCTCTTGCCATCGTCGCGAGCCAGACCGGAGGGCTCCAGTATAGCTGGCACACCGGCGGTGACAAGAGCCCGACGAATGAGGTCATTCAGGCTGTGATGCCGGGAAATGCGTCCAGCGCTTCGTGAACAGCACAGCCCGTGGTGACCGTTTTTAGATTTAAATGTTTTTAGGGTTCCGTGCCTCGAAAGGAAAAAACGGAACCCTTAAAACATCACTTTGTTCTCCGTCCGTCTGTCTGTCAAGACCCCTTTTTCTCAGGAACACGTAGAGTCATCAAGCTGGAATTTATATCAAATATTCAGATCTACTGTCCCCTGGAGCTGTGAACAAATCAAACTTCTAAGCCAACGCAATCAAAAGATACAGCTAAATACCGCAAATTTCCTAAAATTTTCGACACTCGCAAGGTAATCAAAACCTACAGGGTACTTCCAAGGAACTCAGAATCTTGAAATTTGGTACGAAGCAACGTCTTATAGCATAGATAAAGGAAAAATTGCAAAAACCGTAAATTTTTATTTGCATCATACAATAAAAATATTTTTAATAATTTTAAACATACTACCCCTTTCCTCATGAACGCGTACGCGCGCGCGAGGTATTAAATTGAAATTCATATCAAATACTCTGGTCTATAATACCTTAAAGCTGTAACAAAATCACTACTGGTTTGTACGAAACCTTCAGTGCGCGAGTCCGGCTCGCACTTGGCCGATTTTTTTATAAAATAAATTATTCAATAATGTAAAAATATTACTAGCTATAAAAAGGGATCCTTATGATGTGTGTGTCTCATAAACGAAATCTGTTATTTAATCAATGTAAGGCGTAACCAAAAAAATTAAAATTCAATTGCTTATACGGGGCGGTGACCGCGTCTTGTCGATTGTACACACTGTATTGTAAGCTTTTTAAAAACCAAGAACACTGAAAGATTATTTGGCTATATAGTATTAAAACGTCCTATTTAATTCAACTTTATAAAAATTGTGACAGTAAACACAATTGTTCACACAAACGAATATTTCATCTCCTGGTAAAAGCTTACCGTATTATACATAGAAATATTCGCCCTTTAATTTGACGAACCGTTTAGCCAAAATTGACTTTCACGGGCTTAGGGCAAATGAGAAGGCGGGATGAGGAAATGACGTCACGGAAATGACGTCACATAAATATTCAACAGCATGTTCCCCGTAATGAACGACCAAGAATGATGCTTTGATGACACAAGATTGGCTTAGCCAATTACAGCCACTGAATATGTCACACGTATGTCTAAAACACTACAAACTCTAATCCAGAGACTAACCCCCTTACTAATAAAAATATTTATCCAGTAGATAAGTAATAAAATGTTTTGTCCTTGTCTTATGCGTTGGAAATGTCGCTTGACAGACAAGGACAAAACATTGTATTGCTTATCTACTGGATAAATATTTTTATTAGTCAGGGGGTAGGTAGTTAGTGCTAGACCACTGGCAACGTACAAGCGTGGTGGCAGATTTTTATTTTCCATACATTAAAGGGAGGCCTTAGTAAACAGTTGAAGACTGCAGTCAATAGTAACCATGATGACAATGATGATCATAATGATGATGATGGTAATAGTGACGATGATGACGAAGATGGTAATGATATGATGATTCACAGCTATAATAATCTTTATCGTCAAAGTTTTAAGCAAAAAGATAACTTAGCTAGTAATCGAAAGAATTCTCAAAATGGAAAACGAAAGAGGCTTCATGATGATTATTATGCAAACGGCAAACGTATAAACAGCGAACAGTGCCAACAGGGTAAGTATCGCACTTACCGCAAACTTACTAACTCGAGTTAGAAAAGTTTTGTTTGCGCACATGTTGCCAACGGAGGTCAACGTACCTACTTGCCGGTATGTTTTTGTATCGCGAACTTACTCAATATTCACTTACTTCTGTAATTAAGAAACGCGACTTACGGCCGGTAGTAAAACGGTCGAACTCTTAAAAGCTACTTAAAAGTTAGGGACCCCCAAAATTATAGGCAGTCTCTGTCTCTGCAGCATGACAAGAGCATCTGTAATTAAGAAACGCGACTTACGGCCGGTAGTAAAACGGTCGAACTCTTAAAAGCTACTTAAAAGTTAGGGACCCCCAAAATTATAGGCTGTCTCTGTCTCTGCAGCATGACAAGAGCATGTGATTTGAAAGCCTCTTAATAAAATAAGCGTTTGATTTCGTTCAGCTTCCGTGGTCTAGTGGTTAGAGCTTGGCTTTCGACTCCGGAGGTCGTGGGATCGATTCCCGCATTGGAACAACAAAAAATGTTGTTTCCAAGTTTGGTTAGGACAATGCAGGCTGATCACCTGATTGTCTGACAAGAAAGATAATCCGTTCGTCGGATGGGCATGTAAAAAGTCGAACCTGCGCCTATTCTCTCGCCAGTCGTGTTGGTAATCCATGCCACTGGATTATGAGAGTAAAGGAAGAGAGAGTGCTCTTGTGTACTGCGCACACACTTGGGCACTGTAAAATTACTCCTGCATAACTGGCCTGGTTTCAATGAAACAGGCCACCGTCACCGAAATCGGCGTGGGGAATTATTATTATTATTTATTACTGAGTATTCGGCAGAAAGTGTTATAAACTTTTTCATTTCCAAACCATTTCTCCAAGAAAATACTTCAATTCCAGCTTAGTAAAATATGTACATTTCTAAGATTACATATTCTTAGAAATGAAATTACACCGCTGGGATTATCTCGATATAGGCTATTGTCAAATGAACTTACGCCATGTAAAAAGGCAATCTTTTCAGAGGAAAACTTCGATATAATTCCCTAAAGATATAAAACATTGTAATTTTACCAAAGATGAAAATCATTAGATATGCCGTTACTCGATCCGCGCGTATACCAAAACTTTTTCACAGTCCTCGATTTAAAAACAACGTGGCAAAAAATAACCCTATACAAAGATTGTGTACACTTTACAACAATATTTGCTCTAATTATGGCATATTTCATAGTAACTGGCTATCTTTCAGAAATGAATTATTTAAAATTATTAATTTTTTTTTTAATCATAAACCAATTCAATTGTAATAAGGAATTAATTTTTATTATGGTAAAATAGACTAACTTATTTTAATTTTTAAATTGTTAGGAGTAGGAAGGTACTTGATGTTTATTATTAATTTTATGGAATTTTTCTTTTTTTTCTTTTTGATTGAATGTTGTGTGTAGTAGTTATAGGACTGCAATGTAAAATGCTTTTCCATTTATTGTTTCTTATTAGTATGTAATATAAGTCTAGTCTGTTGTCTGTTACTATACCTAATAAATAAATAAATAAATATCGACAGAATATCACAGATTGAAACGAGAGATTTACCTCGTCGATGTGAATAGCAAGGAAGTTTTCGTCATTTCTTGCATGATACTGTTTGTTTCACTGCACCTGCTCAGCGATATAGTAGCGCTCTTTAACCATAAATTTCGGGCCGGGGCACAGCACGCGCCATTCCAACCCTGGCTCCGAAACAATCATCTAGATGCTCGGGGCTGACAGTCCGATCTGGCATATCCGCACACGTCGTATGACGCCGGTATTCCAAACAGTGGACGCATTTTTAGTGGTAATTATAAGGAGAAGTGATATTCCAAGCAGCTCAGATCCATCTGCAGTTGGAAACGCCGTCCGATCCGCGTGCATTACGCTTTAAGAACGAGTGAAAACGTATCAAAAATCGACGCTTTTGGAGCACACACCAAGGGGGTATAATAAAGACCCACAACAATGAGGTGTATTAAAGAACAGTAAATTATATATTTCTATCTCATTTATAAGTACTAACTATTGATACAAATAAACATAGTTTAATGTAGTGCAGGGTATAATTACCGTCAAAACCGTCCAGTTATAGCATCTGAGCATATCTAGCGATTTAAATCCTTGACTTCACAGAGGGCAATCTGTCGAATTTTCCATATTACATTTTAAGTCCCGTGTGACCTAGATAAGTAATATTTAAGACATTTTTAATATTTCTAGAAACTTAGGTCTTAGGAGAGCTACGGAAAATATTAGTTTTGTTGTTGTTTCTAATACAAAAGTTACGGGAATATATTTGAATATAGAAAGTTTAAAAAAGTTTTAAACATTTTTGTGAAGATCAAAGCGGTCGTTGATTTTTTTTAATGGAATTACACCGGCAAACAATCAGACAAGCCGCCTGATAGTAATTGTTTATAATTTTGTTATCCATGGAACACCACTTTAGAGCAGTATGTTGGTTTATGTTTTACAAGTCAAGATGATGAAATTTCTAAATGAAAATACATTTAAAATTTATTAATTTAACACGCTAGGTATGCGAAAGCGGGTTATCCATCAAAGGGAAGCCTATTATATATCATAAATATATTATTATTTGATAGAGCCATGCTTCACAGTATAAATGAACCGCCTCGACCAGATAAACCACGGCCTCACAGAAAACCGACGTCTGAAATAACCATTACGTTGTATTATCTGAGGCTGTGGGTTTTACAGACCGGGAAATTATCTGACGTTTTCTGAGCCACAATTCTCGTATAACAAATCTCGGTTCGATTATCGAGCTGACTAACGACACAGATTAGTAAATAGTTACTATGTAACGGCTAATGGCCCGTTTCAATAACCATACAATAACAATAACATTCGGTATCGCAAAAAAACATCGAATTATACAAAATTTGACGTTTTTAAGAAACAGATGGTAGATAGGTTTTAAAAACCGGCCGTAATTCGCATAGGCGTCAAATCATGCGCGAGGGGAACAGACTGACAACCGAAACGAAATTTGAGGTACGAGTATTGGGGCCCTAGTCCGTTTAAAAAAGACACACATTACTCTTAATAATTTAGTTCTTTTAAGTTTTACATTAGAGTTTGTTAGTAAGTTGTAGCTTAAAATACAGTTAATTCCTTAAAATTATATTAGTAGTAATTTATGAAGTATGGACCCCTGTTTGGGTAAAGGCCTCCTCCATCCTTTTCCATGACTTCCTGTCTTTGCCTAACTTTATCCAGTCGTTTCCTGCGACGTTTGTTATGTCATCAGTCCACCGTCTTATTTGTCGTCCAACATTCCTTTTCCCCTTTGGTCCTTTCCATTGTGTGGCTTCAATAGTCCATCTCCTGTCTGGGCATCGTGTGATGTGTCCAGCCCATCTCCACTTTAGTAAGAGTGCGTGCCTGAGAGCGTCGGTGAGTTTAGTTTTTTCACGGATGTCTTTGTTCTTAATTTTTTCTATTCTTCTTATTTTCAACATACTCCTTTCCATTGCTGTCTGGCTGCATTTGATTTTCTGTTTTATTTTGCTTGTAAATACCCAAGTTTGGCAACCATACAACAAGCAGGGCAATAGGCATGTATCATATACTGTCCTTTTCATGCAAGCTATAGTTCCCTTTTAGGATTTCTCTTAATGCCCAGAATTTTCTCCAAGTTGCGTTGATTCTCCTTATTACTTCTTCTTCATTACTTGACGCTTTGAATGAAATTTGCTTTCCCAAGTAGATGTAGTCACTGACATATTCTATATTGTTATCTTTTATCACAATCAGGCGTTCGCAATTGTTTGTCAGTATCTTAGTTTTATTTACATTTATTTCTAGGCCAATTTTCGAACTTTCGCAGTCAAGTGATCTCATCATATCCTCTAGGTCTTTGGCAGTTTCGGCTATTATAACGATATCATCAGCGAACCTCAGATGATTTAAATAGTGTCCGTTTATGTATATTCTCCTGTTTTTCCAGTTTAGTTTTTGAAAAATATTTTCAAGTACTGCTATAAACAGTTTCGGAGATAGAGGGTCTCCCTGTCTGACTCCTCGTTCTATGTTTATTTCGTCTCCTCTCGTTTCTAATTTACTCTGCTCGTACTTTTTGTATAAATATATTTCAATATATTGATATACTTATTGTTAATATTTGATTTTTGTAGTGCGTTCCAGATTGAACAGTGGCTGATGGTGTCGAAAGCTTTGCTGTAGTCAATGAAGGTCACATACAGAGGTCTATTGTATTCTCTGTGTTTTTCTATGACTTGTTCTAATGTCTGTATGTGGTCCATTGTGCTAAAGCCTGATCGGAATCCCGCTTGTTCCTTTGGTTGCTGTTTATCAATATCGTCTGATATTCTCTTTAAAATTATGGATGAAAATAACTTGTAAATACTTGCTAACAGGCTTATGGGTCTGTAATTCCCTATGTCTAAGGGGCTACCTTTCTTGAAGAGCAGTATTATATCCGATGTACACCATTCTTTTGGTACTCTTTCTACGTCTAGTATCATATTAAATAATTGCGTAAAATGGTGTGTTAAAATAGGTGCTCCTATTTTAAGGGCTTCGTTACATAATCCATCTGGTCCGGGACTCTTCTCGGCCTTCAGCTTTTTTATGTGTTCGTAAACTTCGGAGTCTGTAATTGGTCTGATGTAGTCGTGTTTATGTGAGCTGTTTGCACTTCAATTTTAGTGTTATTTTGTTTCGTGTATAAGTTTTTGTAAAAGGTTGTAGCATGGTTTATAACATCTTTTCTTGATTTTGTTTCCTGTGAGTTATGCTCAAGTTTTTGAATCCATGATTTGTGTATAGTTAATTCTTTATAAGCTCTTTTAGCACTTCTAAAGTTCTTGATGTTTCTTGAAATAGTCTCATATCTGTGGTTGTTATAGTCTTTTCGGATTGATCTATTAGTCTCTTTGTATATTCTGCAAAGTTCTTTTTCATTTCTTTGGTTTTATTCTTTGTGTGTAGTAGTTCCGTGCGCCTTTCTATTAGTTGGACTGTGTCTTTAGAGAAGATATTATGTTGATGCGGATGTGTAGTAATTTTGTGTTTTAAGCTCTCTGTTATGCCTCTTTCCAGGATATTGTAGTATGTTTGGATGTCAATACAGTCTGTTTCAATATATTCTGTATGTGTTCGTAGATTTTCGATGTAACTTTTGATTTCTGCTTCAGTCTTCGGGATATTAGTCGGTGTTACATAGGTTTTTCTGCTCTTTATTGGATGACTTAATAGCAGTGTTGCTCTCATTAATCTGTGATCGGAAGGGAAATTAAATTTGCTTAGTACCTCAATATTTGTTATAAGTTTATGGTGATTTATCATTATATAATCGATTTCGTTTCTAGTTTTTTGGTCGGGTGACAGCCAAGTCCACCTGCGACTCTCTTTCTTTTTGAAAAACGAGTTCATTATTGATAGTTTGTGTTGGTAAGCATAACTTTTTAGCGTTGAAATCTCCCATGACTATAACCTTTCCTTCAGTCATAGTATGAGCATATTCAATATCTTTGTAAAATTTATCAATTTCTTCTTCTGTTGATCTTTCAATTGGTGAATATGCTTGAATTATTGATAAGGAGAAAAATTCAAATTTTACTTGTAAAAGTGCTACTCTTTCAGAGATTCCTATAAAGATGGTAATGTTTTTATATTTTTTCTTGATTAGAAATCCCACTCCATGTAGCCCTTTAGTTTCACCGATGTAGCAAAAGATAAGGTCGCTGTACTCTTCGATATTACACCCCATTTTTCGGACTTCTGCGAGGCCCAGAATGTCCCAATTAATATTTTTTAGGGCATTAGTTAGTTCAAGAAATCGTTCTGTCGATGCAAGTGTTCTTACATTATAAGTGCAGATCTTGAGGGTTGGTTTTATATATTGATCTATTTTTGTATTTGGTGGAGGGTTGCAGTCTAATTCCCCACGAGGACAAGTCGGGTTGGGGAATGTTTTGTTTGTGTTATCTTTAAGTTCTTGTTTATTTAGCGTTTTGTTCCGGTGGCTGATGGCAATATCTTATGCATTCTGAACCGTTGGTAAGTTGGAAGAAGGCAGAGAGTTGCTTCTATTCCTCATTACGTCAAAAGCATTTAGACGGTGTGTTTTAATTGACGATTTTTGTTTGCAGGGGTGTTGCTGTTGTTCTTTTGCATTTGGCGAGATTGACGGTTCCCTTTTGCGTTTCTCATTTCCTGGTTTTCCCTGTTTGATAACTAACTTGTCGTAATTTATGAATGCGTAATTGCCTTTCTTCCTTTCTTCTTCCAGTTTAGACTGTAGCTTCTTTCTCGTGTCGAGGATTTCTTTTGGGTAGTCTTCTGACACATACACATTTTTCAGTTTCTTTTTATTTGTCATTATCTCGTTTTTCTTCCAGAAGTTAACGAATGCCAGGAGGATTGGCCTTTCTTTTCCATTTTCTGTGTTATTTTTGCCAATTCTGTAGATCATGTTAACGTCCCTATCTTCTAAGCTAATGTTTAAATCATCTTTAAATTTCTTTTTAATTATTTCAATGAGATTGATAGTCGATTTTTTGGTTTCTTTTACTCCATATAAAATTATGTTGTTTAATCTTTTATGTTTTTCTAGATTGTATATCTTTTCCTTTAATTTCTCATTTTCGGACCTTAATTCCTGCATTTCTAGTCTAAAAGGTACAAATTTTTCATCGATTCGCGTCATAATGTCTTCAGTTTGTTTTGACATTTCTATTTTCATTTGATCGAAAAAAGTTTGAAGATTCTCCATTTTCGCTTTTGTCCCTTGCTTGGAGTGGAACTATAAATTATTGTGAACGCAACTTAGTTGGTAAAGGAGTTGTGATAAATATTTTGGTATGACAACACTGAACTGACTTTGTCGATGTCTGTGTCTATAACTTTATAGTCTATGTTCAGTTGGCATGTCACATATGTCAGGTAATAAGTACTTAAGCAGTTGACGGATAACCTCTAAAGTTTCTACGGGTTTTGCCACTGAATAATTATTTTAATAGCACTGTTTACACTTTGATCTTTATTTTATAATGTAGTTTAACACGATATGTATGGACTTCAAATGTTTTTACACAGGATTTCACGGTATGTCTACAGTTTTTACGTCGAAGTCGAAGCACAATAACAATACGTCTTTATGATCTTACAGCCGGAACCGGAAAAAAAAACACACATTACTCTTATCTATTCCCAAATATTCACTTCCTAATCCCTTAAATCTGTAGTCTATGCGATCATTGATGGCGGCGAAACGGTCTGCGATAGTTCGTGCCGCGCGCCGGTCGTCTCATGAAAATGTATCGGAAAAATCAAGGAACCTCACCTCTTCCAGCTGGGGTGCAAGGCATAAGAGGTACCCTACTACTGTTGGATAGTTTGTGACGATGGAGGGATGGATGGATGGATGTTTAATAATCCTTTACACAAAAACTACTAAACTAATTTGAATG
The DNA here is from genome assembly GCA_905404095.1 of Glaucopsyche alexis. Lineage (NCBI taxonomy): Eukaryota > Metazoa > Arthropoda > Insecta > Lepidoptera > Lycaenidae > Glaucopsyche > Glaucopsyche alexis. The sequence goes on from FR990060.1 coordinate 5,427,992, forward strand.
GGTATGATACTACTAGTTTTAATCTCTGGATTAACACATGGGCTACTTTTATCCCTAAAATGACAGTGTTTTCATGGGATGCTGTATTTACGCGGGCGGAGCTGTCATCGGCTCGCTCAATGCTTGACAATTCAGGGCTAATTTAATTATTCTTTTTGTTTATGATTTAAACGGTCTAAAACTCCGCTAAATGACTCGTTCAATATAATCCCTTCAGTGTATCACTTGTGCCACTTTGTTATAAATATTCAGGGCGGTGCAAAGATCTCTTATTAATGAAAAAGGGTCAGGAGGCATTTTAATTCAACTACGTGTTGAGGTTTCCGGCCGTACTGCCGGCACGTGAGCGAATACCGACACAATATCATCTCCGAGATCTTATATTAGGTAGTGTTGAAGATATAATCCCTCTATGACAAGCTCTTATAGCAGGCCTACTTTAACATTACTTTTGAATTTCGTGGTAATAGGGGATCGGACTACATCTGAAATATTTGGTTTCATTAATATATTCAGAAATATGGAGGCATTACTACTTGGTAAATGTTAAAAAATATATTATTTTATGTGTAGTTTACTAATAAAATACATTTAAAAAGTACCATTTTTTTTGCGTAATTGGTAAACAAAACCTACATCATTAGTTTACTCACATCATATACAAAAACATTCATTATGGTAATTATGAACTTAAACGCACAAATATGAGAGATATTTACAAATATATTCCGGCGGCCATATACTTACTTCATATACTACTTCATATACTATAACCTACAAGTGACGTCATTTGTAGGTCGACTTTAGTATGGAGCGTTTTTAGGAGGCTCGCGAAATTTTTTATACAAATCGCTGTACCTTTGAAAATATTGACTTTTGATATACAGTTTCTTCTGATAAGTTACTCATATTTAAGAGCACTATTCATTTATGCAATAAAAAAAAATAGTCCGATTGCCTATTAAACATATCTATAGAAATAATGTTTTGACTTAGTACCTAGGTAATTAGGCTAGTTTCATCTATCAAATTTATTATTTATATAGTTTCTATTGTGTATATATATATTGTATGTCACGTGACCGAAAACGCCTGCCGCCATATTTTTTTGTAAGTGATGTCATAAGAACATAATCAAATCGAATAAAGAACAGCGAAAGTTAAATATGAAGTTCATGCACTACGCACGCGCATATGACATATTTTATTTGTTTCTGTTCTTATAACGTCACGATAATGGTGGCTGTCGTAAACATTTATCGTTTAAATTTTAATCATTTTTTTCTTTGCATAAAGAGATATTATTTCCAGAAAATAAAAATACTAGTTGACTATCAAATCGATATGAACATTTAAAAATATATTTGAAAAAAATATAGAATAGCCAATTGCAATGCAAAAAAAGCAATGTTCAAGCATAATGAGTGCTTGTAGCTAATTAGCCCCCCAGTTCTGGGGCAAGATTCTCAGGCAATATGCAACGAATGTTTTACACAAAAAAAAATTACAAAGTTCACATCCGTCTACTAGATTTTCTTCAACAGGTTTCTTTTACATTTGAAGCTAGATCAAACTCGAATTAACTACAAAAGTAGATAACATAAAATACTCCCTAGCAGGAACGTTTGACAGTATGAAAAGAGATGTTTGATTTTGGGCCAGCTCTATGTACATATGGGCGCTGTTTTGAACTTTCAGAAATAAATAATATTGTTCCTTTTTATTTAAAAAGAAAGGCTATTATTAAGAATGTTTCTGTATCCTATTGATAAATATTTGTTTAAAGTTGTATAACCCTGCCGTAGTTAAGCTTTATTATAGCTATGTATTGTTAAATTTCTAAAATACGTACATTCTATGGTTTATTTTTATGCATTGTTATATTTTTAAAAATACGTAAATTCTAAAAAGTCGCAAGCAGATGTTAAACTAATAAGCAAAAGAGATTGTCTTATTATCTATTGAGATAAATGTATGAATGAAAAGTAGCATTGTCAGACCGACCCACCCCGTTGTTTTAAAAGTTTATTTTTAGTTACATTGTTTGTTATTGCGCGTTGTTTCTAACATCGTGGGAATGTAAAATAAGGGATGTGAAAGTATGAACGGGTGGGGTGAAACCCAAGTATAAAGTATGGTATTGCATTTGTACAGGGCATAACCAGCTTGGACGAAAGCAACAACGCTAGTTCTAGTATCTTTGAATGTCAATAGACATTCTTCTGAAAAGTCATCTGTGAACTAATACTGTGAAATATATCAGTGAACTTAGACTGTGAACTAAAACTGTGAAACATAACCGTGAACTACTTTGGACTGTATCGGTAAACTATAACTATAAATAAAAGTGTGCTGTATTTATCAAGTGTTACTCAGTTCGTGATTATTCACATATAATAATCATGAGTGAACCCCTACCCCGCGACGCTACGCCGACAGCAGCGGTGGGATCCAGATCTCCTATCCTGGGGTCTGCCCGCCCAAGAAGCAATGACCAACCGACCTTCACCATGGAAGAGATGATGAGTCTGGTTTCCTCGGTTACGAAACAAGCTGCATCGAGTGCTGTAACTGCTGCCTTATCTGCTAAACCCGCTCAGATGATTAAAGGTAGTTTTTACCTACCGCCGTTCGATCCGGATGTCCGCTCTCATGACATCCGAGACTGGTGTGCTAATATAGATGAAACTATCGCCACCTTTGATATTTCACCACAAGAAGCTCGAATGAAGGCCATCCTTCAGCTCAGGGGCAGCGCCAAAATTTGGGCCGATACGTGGTCTCTTCAAACTACAACGTGGAATGAAGTCAAAGAAGACCTCATCCGGACCTTCGGTAAAGAATTTCGCTACGCTGATGACATTCAGAAGTGGCGTACCTTCACATCCGACCAGGTCAAGAGCTACGCCGAGTACGCTATTACTGGGTGGACGCTGTTCAAGCGTGTTCGACCAGAGGCAACCGACGCCGAGGTGATTGACGCCCTCATCACAGGTATTGCCTCGGAATATGTTAGAAGTGAATTACTTAGGAATACGCCTGAATCTTTACCTAAATTTATATCTGTTTTAAAAACTTTTCGAAAACGAAAAGATTGCTTTGAAGGAAATAATATCCAGACTAAAAAACCTAGACTTTCGGAATTTAAAACTTTAACTACTTGCTTTAAATGTAATAAATCGGGCCATATTGCTCGTGATTGTAGTGAGAAGCCTCCTGTTTTTTATAGCAAACCGTCCACTTCTTTAGATAATAATGCCATATGTAGCTCTCACTCTTAATATTTCTAAATGCTCTTTTCTCAAAACATCTGTTGAATATTTGGGTAATATAATCGAAAACGGTACGATTAGGCCGAGCCCACGAAAGATAACTGCTTTATCGAAGACCCAAATTCCTAAAAATATTAAAGAGCTCAGACAATTCAATGGTCTAGCTGGATATTTTCGGAAATTTGTTCCGAATTTTTCGAGAATCATGGCCCCGTTATATGATCTTACAAAAACAAATGTACCTTTTAATTGGACAGGCAGACAAGATCAAGCTCGAAAAATAATTATTGAACATCTTACATCTTCTCCTTTATTAACTATATATAACCCCGACCTACAGACTGAACTACACACAGACGCTAGTGCTTTAGGATATGGTGGCATTTTAATACAAAAACTTAATACTAATAATCATGTAGTTGGGTATTTTAGTATGCGAACCACAAACGTTGAGAGTAAATATCATTCATATGAATTAGAAACGCTGGCCGTTGTAAAAGCCATAAAACATTTTCGCCATTACCTGCACGGTCGGTCGTTTAAAGTTGTAACCGATTGCAACGCCTTAAAAGCGTCCAGGCATAAGAAAGAACTTTCGCCGCGCGTTCATCGTTGGTGGGCTTTCCTGCAAAATTATCAATTTGAGATAGAATACCGAAAAGGGGACCGCCTAGCTCACGCAGATTTTTTTAAGCCGTAATCCGATCAAACAATCGGATATGTCGTTTGATAAGAATATCATTTGTAAAGTTTTACGTTTTTCTGTAAATTCTGCTGCACTTGATCATAATTGGCTTTTAATTGAACAAAAAAGAGATTCAATGCTTAAGAATATAGTAGATAAATTAAAGTCTGATTCAATCCCTCAAACTGTCGCAGATACTTATGTTATTCTTAGCGACAAACTATTGAGACGAAAAGTTCAAATAGAGAATAAAACAAAGAAATTAATTATTGTTCCGCTTAGTTATAGATGGAATCTTATAAGTCATTACCATGATTCGTTACAACATTTTAGTTGGGAAAAAGTTTTAGCTAAAATTAGAGAGCAGTTCTGGTTTCCAGAAATGTCAAAATTAGTTCGAAAATTCGTAGAAAATTGTGTTAGTTTTAGAGTACGCAAAGGCACATCGGGAGCCAAACAAGTTACTCTTCATCCAATAGATAAAATAGCTATTCCCTTTCATACAGTTCATGCAGATATAACTGGTTGTTTAAACGGCAAGCGTAATCTATCTGAATATGCGTTTGTTTTCATCGACAGTTTTACAAAATATGTTCACTTAATTTATACCAATGACCGCACAGCGCAAACAGCCGTTAAGTGTTTTCGTGAAGTGATTACAATTTTTGGAACGCCTTCGCGTCTTATTACCGACCAAGATAAAAGTATGACGTCTTTAGAGTTTAAAGTATTTTGCAAAAATTACAATATTGCACATCACATTGTAGCTAAAGGAGCTAGTAGAGCGAATGGCCAAGTAGAGCGCATTATGAAAATTATTAAGGACAATATGTCTATTGTTGAAATTAGTAAACCTTGGCACACCGCAATACAAGATTTACAATTAGCTATTAATTGCACAATATCTAAGAGCACTGGCAGAAGTCCGATGGAATTATTATTTGGAAAAAAGTGTTCTCCTCCACTTATCAAACTCCTCCAAATTGACGAGGAAGAACCTGTGGACGATTTAGGGACTATTAGATCTTGTTCTAAAAATAGGATGGACGAGCAATCTTATCGCGATAAAATTAGATTTGATAAAGGTAAAGCTAAAATACAGCCATTTAAAGTGGGTGATTTTGTTCTTATGCGTCGACATGAACGACATACTACTAAACTCGGGCCTAAATTTGAAGGTCCTATGGAAGTGTTACAATTATTGCCCAATGACAGATATAAAGTTAAACATGTTAATATGAGAGGTTGTAGTGAAAAGATTGCTAGTCACGATTTTTTGAGACCAGCGCCTGCTGCTCAGGATGATCCTTATCTTGATGATAATGCCGTATGGGCAGATGTCAATGAAAACTGATTAAGTTTATATTTACGATGTTTGTTTATTTTTATGATGTTGTATGTGATTATTTTTATGAAGTTAATAAAAATTTTGAATTACCTATCCAAAACTTCCTTCCTTAAACGCTAGCTGAATACTATGCGTATCCCTAAACCCGGTCTTGGCGGCTAGATCCTGTGATGGTGATGCCGTGTGTGGTGTGTTGGCTATATCCTTGATGGTAAAGCCGTGTAATGAAAATGAATCAGTTTTGTAATTGTTTATACTTATGATTTTTGAACATAATAAATTTTATGAATACCCATCCAAAAATTCCTTCCTCAAACGCTAGCTGGCCACTATGCGTATCCTTAAACCCGGTCTTGGCGGCTAATGCCGTGTGTTGGCTGGCTAGATCCTTGATGGTGATGCCATGTGTTGGCTAGATCCTTGATGGTGATGCCATGTGTTGGCTAGATCCTTAATGGTGATGCCATGTGTTGGCTAGATCCTTAATGGTGATGCCATGTTTTGGTTGACCCCCAAGATGGGTGACGCCGTGTGATGTTTATGATTTTATGAACACCTATCCAAAAATTCCCTCCTTAAACGCTAGCTGAATACTATGCGTATCCCTAAACCCGGTCTTGGCGGCTTATACCGTGTGGTGGCTATATCCTGTGATGGTGATGCCATGTTTTGGTTGATCCCAAGATGGGTGACACCGTAGTTGTTTTCAGGTACAAATTGCGATTTTGGAATATAAATTGCGCAGAGAGCGCGCTGAATCAGAATGGCCGTATGGGCGCTGTTTTGAACTTTCAGAAATAAATAATATTGTTCCTTTTTATTTAAAAAGAAAGGCTATTATTAAGAATGTTTCTGTATCCTATTGATAAATATTTGTTTAAAGTTGTATAACCCTGCCGTAGTTAAGCTTTATTATAGCTATGTATTGTTAAATTTCTAAAATACGTACATTCTATGGTTTATTTTTATGCATTGTTATATTTTTAAAAATACGTAAATTCTAAAAAGTCGCAAGCAGATGTTAAACTAATAAGCAAAAGAGATTGTCTTATTATCTATTGAGATAAATGTATGAATGAAAAGTAGCATTGTCAGACCGACCCACCCCGTTGTTTTAAAAGTTTATTTTTAGTTACATTGTTTGTTATTGCGCGTTGTTTCTAACATCGTGGGAATGTAAAATAAGGGATGTGAAAGTATGAACGGGTGGGGTGAAACCCAAGTATAAAGTATGGTATTGCATTTGTACAGGGCATAACCAGCTTGGACGAAAGCAACAACGCTAGTTCTAGTATCTTTGAATGTCAATAGACATTCTTCTGAAAAGTCATCTGTGAACTAATACTGTGAAATATATCAGTGAACTTAGACTGTGAACTAAAACTGTGAAACATAACCGTGAACTACTTTGGACTGTATCGGTAAACTATAACTATAAATAAAAGTGTGCTGTATTTATCAAGTGTTACTCAGTTCGTGATTATTCACATATAATAATCATGAGTGAACCCCTACCCCGCGACGCTACGCCGACATACACTACATAGGTAATTAGGAAAAAATATGGGAATTTCATAAAAAAATCAAAAAATAATATTTGAAGGAGGGTACATGCGTACAAAAATGATTATTTGAAGAGTTTTTTATTGCGAGAACACTATTTTTAGGGCGGACATGACAGTTGTTTTGACATTACTTTTGACGTAGTTGATAGCTTTAGGAAGAGACGTCTTCTTGAATGTCAGACGTCTTTCTTTATCAAGAGTCATGTCATTGTCAAAATGACATGACTTTGATCTGCCATGTTTTATTTAACGTTGTGTTACTCTCCTTGACGAAGTTATTTTAAATGTACATAGAAACGAAGTGAAATTAAATAAATTATAGAATAGGAAACAGTTATTATATTATGTAGCTATATTTACATATAGTGTACATAGTGCTGGCCCACGCCTCATACATTTCTAGAACATCTCTTTTGTATGGACGCTGTCATGACTTTCATACAATTCTCATTCGATAATGTTACGTTTACGCCGCTGTAAAATATTCCTGCTAGGCCCTCTGTCCAGTTGCGAAGGAGGGATGATGATTACGGAACTATTTCGTTCGCTCACTAACTACAAGGCCTATTTTCTTCAGCTGCTGTAATTGGGCCCAGTTTTCTTCAGCTGTAATAATGGACTTCAACTGTAATAAGGGCCCGCTTCTCAGCTGTTGCAATTAGGGCCCGGTTTTACTACCTTTTTATCATCCACCCTTCAACGTAATACAAGACTTCGTTTAATACTGTCTTAGCGGTGGATTTCTGGGGAAGAGTCAAGCGTGAAATGTGGCGTGAAGCGTAAAAAAATAAACGACGTTCTTTTATAGGTACTTTTAAAAAGCGCCTAGAAAAAACTTTTTTTTATTTACCTTCCCCTCTATTTCTTTTAAGTTTTTTACATTTAGCATTTGAAATATATGTATGATGTTTCTTTTTTAGTATTGTAATATTAGTTGATTATTAGTAGGTGATTAGCATTCTGCATCATCCACAAGCAAATTTTTAACCCGGTGAAATGTACATTTACCGTGAGAAATATTTTATTATAAACTAGTTTTGGCCTGCGGCTCCGCCACAGACAGTATCCCACGAGAACACTGCCCGTTTTGGGATAAAAAGTAGCCTATGTGTTAATCCAGAGCTCTAACTATTATAATATTAAATTTCATCAGAATCCATTCATCAGTTTTATGCATAAAAGAGAAACAAACATCCATCCATCCATCCTCACAAACTTTCACATTCATAATAATAATAATAATAATAATATCTATGGACGCTTCACACCACGTCAATCTAGTCCCGTGGTAAGTTCTCGAAGAACTTGTGTTACGGGTACCAGACAACGGAAATATATTTAATACTTTTATACTATACACATATTTAAGATTCTTATTATATTATACACATATTTAATACACATCCATGACCCAGGAACACAGAAATACTTTTTGTTCCTTCGGCGGGATTTGAACCCGCAACCCCCGGCTTGAGCACCAACACGCTCAACCAATTGAGCCACAGAGGTCGTCTAATAGTAAGCAGGATGAAATTAATCAGGCATGCATGACAGCTATCCCTTATTTAACAAAAAAAAAGTAGACAAGAAAAACATCATAACATTTCTCACGGAACCCTAAACACGAAGAAACAAAGCTCTCGTGAAGGATTACAGAAACAATTTCCTCCGCACATCTAAGCCTTTGTTTTATTGTGGCGCGGCCCTAGTAATTACACGGGCTAAGCGCGGGCCCAGACGCCGTGTTAAACGGCCCTCAGGGACATAGGGCTTTATCACCTTACCCTGAACGTCTCGTAATTGTCTCACAATACATCGAAGGTACTGAGATAATCTTACGATACGCTGGCGATAACGCAAAGGTCGGTGGAAATAAAGATGATCGGAGAACTCAACGATTAACTATTGATTATTCTTTAGATTAAGGCATCGCATATTCCGAAAAAGTACGGAATTCCCGTGGGGTAATGTATTAACGAGGGCACGAGCCGAGTCGGGGGTAACATGTAGTAAATTTTATTTTGATCTTTGGCAAAATATCAGAATATTGGTGGTTAGGCATAAAATCATAAAAAGTTTAGGTTTTTTTTTCTGAAGTACTAAAGTAAGTAAGTATAAAAAGGCTCTTTTAATAATTTTCATCCAGTCTTTGATGTATATAATAATATATAGTATTATACAATTTAGGCAGACCAGACACTAAATTCAAATCCAAATCCAAATGCCCAATCAATCAACTTTCAATTCTATTACAAGTTGTTAGAGTACAATATTTCGTGATCTAGAAGCAAATCGGATTAAAACCAAGTTTGGAGCTTCGTTCATGGATATTAATAATTAAATAATAAGACGCAGTTGCACAGTGATTTCCAAAGTAAGGATGACCCCCAAAAGAGCAAATAATGACATGACTTAACTTTCAGTAAAACTTTCTACAGTTCCACGTTGCTATTGCCGTTCGGGAATCGTCGTTTTCAAATATTATGACTTCCATAGAAAAAATATGATTACCGACTGACTGTAAATTCAAGTAGTCAGTTTACTTGAATTTACAGTCAGTCGTCGTCGTCAGTCAGTACTTTGTCTCATAATGCGTGGGCAGCGTCTCGCGAAAATCTCCCGGACCATAGATTTCAAGTTTCGATGGCCTCAATGGTGCCATTTTACGGTATATTGGGCCTGTCCTTACGACAGTAAGTCAATGCAGTTGCATACAAATATCAATTTGCATAAACCGAAGTAAGATCCAAAGTTAGCGAGTCATAACAAGATGAGTTTACACGCTAATGTCTGTTCAGTTACAGTTTCGTCAGAAGTTGGTGACTACGTTAGAACGTTATTTAGGTACTAATTCATCATTAATATCATCACCGACTCCTTAGCACCCCAATATGAGGAGGATTATACTATACTATATTATAGATTATGAACAATCATGACGTGCCACGTCACGTAATGCTTATATCCCTTAATTAGGCGCAAGAAAATCACATAATTAGGCGCATGCGGTCTTAGGTGACCCCAAAAAAACATTGGGAAATGATTGTCAAAAATAAATAAAAGTAAATGTATTTTATAATAATTATAAAAGTTCTTTATTAAAGTTAACTTCATCTCCCTTTTAACTACTAATTTTTGCATTTTTACATAGCCGAGATCAACTTAAGAAAAAATAATTAATCAGTCTCATCAGCGGATTCTTCTGTTCGCGCTCCAAATACTGTAAAATATATATTTTTTCAATTTGAAATGGCCTTGACCCCATGTGCCTAATTAAGGGATATTCATAGACAGCACACAACGTAACATGTATATAGTCATGTTGCAGACGCCAACTCCTATCTAACATAGTGTATATAAGCACTATGTAAAGATAAAAAATATTAAATAAATTAATTTTGAAATCAAGACTTTTTATTAATTCCAAAACAGCGCTCTTACCCTAGAAATACGCTTCTTTCAAAAATTTTTTGAGACGAATGGATACATTTTAGTGCAGCAAAAAAATATATGTTAATTTTGATCATATTTGCTATTTTACCTTTATTTTCAAAACACGTTATCTGAAAAAAATCTCGATAAAAAAAAATCATAAAGTAACCATTAAAATAGAAATTCTTGGAGTTGTAACTGTATTATTTGTGAACAAAAATTAGAAAATTATTTGCAGTTTCGTAAACATAATAAAAGGAAGGGAATTGTTGTTTTAATTTTTCGTATAGAATGTGATATTTGTTAGTATTAATTTATTTCAATGATAAATAATTCGTACAAGTCGAATGAAACATCGCGAAATGGGGACCTGTCATTCCTTCTCTTTCATATCTATTGAATAAGACAGTACCGGCTTAGGCCTCTTGCTAATGAGACGTATGTCAAATTTTTCCCCTCTTTTCTGCTCAAAAATTATTCTAATTTATTGTTGAAAGTCCGTTCAAATTTATTTTACCCCCGACTTGACCTTTATGTCGTCTGCATAAAGGTCAAGTCGGGGGTAAATATTAGTTTTTCTTTCGTCGTGTAATAACATAATATGCGTAATTTCGCTATCTGACGTAAGAAGTTCGGCAGCCCTTTGGCTTTTTGAGTTGTTGCGACCAATTGGTCTCGGGTTCGAATCCCGGTCAGACGATTTTTTTTTTTTTTTTGTCGCACTATAAAACTCCGAGCAATGCTTGTTTTTCCAGTAATAAAAGTATATGGTTAATTATGTACTTATTTTATTATTAGTTACTTTAAGTTGTTGTAAATATTAGTGTAGATTATCTACACTAATATTATAAAGAGGAAAACTTTGTTTGTATGTTTGTTTGTTTGTTTGTAATGAATAGGCTCAAAAAGTACTGGACCGATTTCAAAAATTCCTTCACCATTCGAAAGCTACATTATCCACGAGTAACATAGGCTATATTTTATTTTGAAAAAAAATAGGGTTCCGTAAAATATTTGGGTTTTTCGGACACAAGGTGTAAAAAATCAACCAGAAAAGTTACTTATTTTGCGTACGCTGCCTAAACTATAAAAGATAGAACCATAAAATGTTCTAATTAATTGTAGATCTTATAAATATCTACAAAAAAGTCCGCGACACACTATACCTATCTATGTCGAGTGAGGCACAACAACCATTTTTTTATTTAGAAATCTTGAATTTTTTTTGGACTACATTTAAACGCGTTTATTTTACTCATGCTATTAATCCTTATCAAAATAAATTATTTCATCACTAAGTACAGTTTATGTAGATAATATTTGGTCTTTGAATGATTGAAATTGGACGTGTGGTTTTGAAGTTATGGCGAAATTAAAATATCACGATTTCTGCTGCACGGCCCGTTGCGAAGTAGGCGTCACCAAGGCGCGTGCGGGGGGAGTTTAGATCTATGGTATTTCATACGATAAAAGTATACCCACCTACTTATTTCATTGAGTTTTAGTAGGTACCTATATTAATTTGTTTCTGTTTGTTTTGACTAGATTTCGCCCGTTTTGTTAGAGGTTTAAAGACATTATGTAGTATTAGTATCAGTATTGTACCCGTGCGAAGCTGGGGCGGGTCGCTAGTATTATATAAAATATGAAAAGATTGTATTCGATGAATGTCCAAATTTTTTGTCCAAAGTTTTAAGATGGAGGTAAGTACAAAAACTCTTTATAAGTAGGTACTAGGGAGACCGAGCTTGGTCGTAGTTTTAGTACAACGATAAAAATTAATAAAAAAATATTAAAGAAAAACAAAGACATTATAAGAATCACAAAAATAATATTTATCTTACCGGGATTTGAACTCACCACCAAAAATCAAACGTCGGTACGTAAACCGAGCTGCCAGTCAGACTGACGTAAAATAACCGAAATTATTGATATAATTTATTACACGACGAAAGAAAAAACATATTTGATTCAAAATTGACAACATTGATTGACAACAGAATGAGTAAATATATATATACCTAAATATTATTCTGTTGGTTTGTAAAGTTTATACATATAATTATATCAATAATTATTATAATCAATTCTAATTCTAATCACCATGAGCAGATATTAGGAACATGTATTCAGTAATCTACGTTTATTTTTTACTAGCTTTTGCCCGCGACTTCGTCCGCGTAAAGTTCGGTTTCCATACAAAATTTTAACCCCTTTGTTACACCCGTAGGGGGCGAATTTTCAAAAATCCTTTCTTAGCGGATGCCTACGTCATTACAACTATCTGTATGCCAAATTTTAGCAACATCAGTTCAGTAGTTTCGGTTGTGCTTTGATAGATGAGTCAGTCAGGTTTGCCTTTTATATATTTAGACTAGGTGTTGCCCGCGACTTCGTGCGCGCAAAAGGAAATCTCGATGGAACCGTACATTTTTCGGCAATAAAAAGTATGCCTATGTGCTTCCCCGTTGTCTATTCTATATCTGTCCTAAATTTCATCAAAATCGTTCCAGTAGTTTCGGAGCCTATTCAATGCAAACAAACAAACATACAAACAAATAAACCTTCTCTCTGTATTATATAATAGATTAAATAAAACAATATTTACAATTAAAATGATGTAGCCGAAGAGACTATTTGGTTAAACCACAAATGTCAGAAACTAGGTATTTGAAATTGTACTTTTTTTTTGCTGTCAGATAGCCGAAGTTTCATGTATGTAGAAGGGGAATATTTGATATTGAATTTTATTGTGTATTTATGTATTGTATAAAATCAGTCGATAAAATTTAGTTTTGTGCTACGCGAACGAAGTTGCGGGTAAAAGCAAGTTTAGATTTTGTAACCGCTGAAAAATGCGAAATATATAAAATTTTGAAATGTCGTCCTAGGAAGAAACGTCAATGTGTGTAAAATGTCATAATGTGTATTGTGTTGTGTTACATGTTGTAGTGCGTATTCCGCAGTACTTTAACTGCATAATATTATTATAATATTAGCTATCCCGGCAAACTTCGTACCGCCATAGAATTAAATTTGTTGACGTACTGACTACTGACAGCAGCGCCACCTACCAGGTCCAATTGCAAATCTAAGCCATTCTCGAATCAACCTGAAGACACACAAATTTTTTATTAAAATCAGTCCAGCCGTTTAGGAGTTCAGTGACTTAATTGAGCTTTTTTTTATATTTTTTTTACCCTTTAACTACTTACTAAAAAGCTTAACTTTCTCAAATCGCAATGGCTAAATTTGGCACAAAATTAGGAATTAGACTTCTTATAATTGACCTAGACAGAAAATAGACATCCCACCAAAAACATTCTGTAAAAAACTAGCCAAGTCTCGATGGAGCTGCTTGTTTATCTCTAAAAAGTAATGAAATCTAGACAAAATCGTGCCAAGTCTAAGGTTCCTTACTGCGGTTTCTTTATTATTATAGTTAATGTTGAGTGACTTGGCCGTTGAACATTCTTTATACTTTAGTGGGTACAAGTCAATTTTGTTTACATTTGTAACTATGTTTGTTAAGCGAGATAATAGCCCATACTGGTATTGATAATTGGACGCTAGTGTCTCATTTTAGGCTGTTGTTGATTGTACAACACACGTATTGGAGCAATGGTGTCATGGAGCCCCTTTTGTACCCTTGTGTGCCCTTCAACGGCCAAGTCACACAACATTAACTATAATAATAAAGAAACCGCAGTAAGGAACCTTAGACTTGGCACGATTTTGTCTAGATTTCATTACTTTTTAGAGACAAACAAGCAGCTCCATCGAGACTTGGCTAGTTTTTTACAGAATGTTTTTGGTGGGATTTCACTTCTTTTTGTAGAAACGTGGGCATATTGATTTTAGTGTAATTTGTTTATTTAATTTGTGTAATGTTCGAGTAGAATAAAAGGGCCTGAAAATGCGGCAAAATGGTTCTAGTAAAGAATGGTACGGCAGTGTTTGCTTCGCGCTCGACTTGGCGGGGGCACTGCCGTGCCCCCAGATCGACGTTCTGGTCTTATCTAGAGGTTCTCAAACAGGGGCCTGAAAATGCGGCGAAATGGTTCCAGTAAAGAATGGTACGGCAGTGTTTGCTTCGCGCTCGACTTGGCGGGGGCACTGCCGTGCCCCCAGATCGACGTTCTGGTCTTATCTAGAGGTTCTCAAAGAGGGGCCTGAAAATGCGGCGAAATGGTTCCAGTAAAGAATGGTACGGCAGTGTTTGCTTCGCGCTCGACTTGGCAGGGGCACTGCCGTGTCCCCAGATCGATTATCCTAGTTTTTATAGTTTTCCCTTTATGTGGCCATTAAACCCCAACTCTGTACCAAATTTCAGCTCTCTAAGTTTATGGGAAGTACTAGTTCTATTTTGATGATCATGAGTGAGTGAGTGAGTGAGTGTCGAAAATGCGAAACTTTGCTTTCGCTTAACTTCGGAACTAAATGACCTACAAACTTGAAATTTTGGATTTTAAGTACGTGATTATAGCTTATTGGATGACGAAAATTTCTGAGTTCTGGTCTTATCCAGAGGTTCTCAAATAGGGGCCTGAAAATGCGGCGAAATGGTTCCAGTAAAGGATGGTACGGCAGTGTTTGCTTCGCGCTCGACTTGGCGGGGGCACTGCCGTGCCCCCAGATTTTGAAATATATTAAATTGTAATGAGATTTGAACCTAGACGCTACGCTTTGCTTTAGGCGGGCAAAATACCGCTAGGCTATGAAGCACATTACGATTTTATGGAAATTATGCTTTTGTACATTATAGACACATCACTTTGACGTATTTCGCATGAAGCCCCCCGCAGTAACGGGGGCGGCACGTCCCCCGCTCATCTCCTTCACCCCCTCGAATACTTCATAGTTGACTACTCACAGCGCCTTAAACATGTTCGCCCTTAAGGCATCCAAAACATTGTTATGAAATTGTGAAGCATACAATTTCTAAGCCCATTTCAAGTAGAGATCTTGAGCAATGTACAGTTGCGGACAGATCAGTGTAACAATTTTGAAACTTATTTCCGAGTGATAACATTGAAAAGTTATTCACCATAGTGATACAGATCTAGTTTTGGAAGTTATTGCTATTTAATTAAGATCGAAATGTGGTAGTAGGTACACCGGATCTGTTCGTGGGTAAGTGAAGGTACAGTCTACTGAGCACATCCCACTACATCATTTACATGTAAACCAACAGCGAACATTTAGAGATATAAAAATTACACCGATTTTTTCTTGAAGAAAGTTTCTTTCTTCTTGGATACAATTTTTGTGTTAGTGTTTGTGACTATATGTGAAGGTACGATAGCTAAGACGAGGGCTGTCACATGCCAGCGATGTGCCCCCAGGCCTCCGAAAATTCCAAGTTTCGGCGGAGCAACGTTATGTTTTTTCAGATTCTTGCGTATGATTAGGAAATTCTGCTTAATTATAATTAAAACAGGATGTTTTTTTTTTCTTCTTTGCAAATTTCCTTTGAACAAAATCAAGCAACTTTTAATACCTACAACTAAGAGTACAATTTAACTTAAAAAAATATAATTATTATAAAACACATCCAATCGATAGTCTGAAGCGGAAAAATGATTTTGGTTATTTTCTTTTATTCGTATCGGAGGATAGCTATATGTTGTTTTTATAAAACTAGGGGGCAAACGAGCAAACTAATTACCCAATAGAAAGCGATTACCGTCGCCCATGGACACCCGCAACATCAGAGTGCCCCCCGCGAGTTTCTTACGCCGCGCCGGCGCCGGTTCTTCTCGCCGGGCTAGTTTCCGAACCGGTGGTACGCATCATGTAGGACAATTCTATAAGTGTTATATTATAACCTATATGGAAATAAAAAAAATGAGTTTTTTTTTTTCAGAGGAGTTGCAAGTGCGTTGCCGGCCTTTTAGGAAATCGTACGCTACCTTCTTGAAGGTTTGCAGGTCGTAATGGTCCGGAAATACTACTGGCGACAGTTCATTCCAGAGTTTTACAGTACGCGGCAGAAAGCCAAGTAAAGTGCACGGTGGAAGACTGCCACTCTTCAAGGTGATGAGGATGATAAATATTTTGTCGCTTGAAACGGTGGCGAAAAATTATATATGATCCTGTATACGTCGTATGTTCCTCGAAAAAAATCATACATAAAATAAATACAAGTATATCGAAACTACAATTTTACAGTGAAAAGCGTGTAACAATCGATGTTATGGTCCCAGCGCGGCCGTAGCTGTAAAACGCCCCGCGAGAGATTTAGGGAGATAGGTGTTCCGTGCGGGACTAACGCGGACAAATGTGCACGTGTGCGCTGAGAAATTACTTCAAAACTTTTTTGGCAGCCCTACGGGCAAAGCTGAAGGCGACGAGTAATTGGGTAATGTCAAAGAATATAATATTATGTCACCGTAAAATTGTAAAATCCGATAGATTGTAATATTACTAGAGATATTGTACTAGGTCGACAGATTGTCAAATAAAAATTTCTTCTTACAATTTACACATTATTTTTCGTTTTATTGTAATATTATTTTGCCGATTGGTTAAACGGCAAGTGCCCCGCGCCGCCATATTTGTTTGCTTTTTATAATAATAATCCGTACATTTGCAATACAAAAAGAATTTTTCAAATCGATCTAGCAATTCCTGAGATCAGCGCGTTCAAAAAAACAACGGAAGCCCTCAAAGATGAATAATTTTCCCCGTTTTTTTCACATTTTCCCCTGATTCTTCGCTCCTATTGATCGCAGCGTGATGTTATAAAGCCTAAAACCTTCCTCAATAAATGGACTATCCAACACAAAAGGAATTTTTCAATTCGAACCAGTAGTTCCTGAGATTAGCCCGTTAATAAAAAGTATAGATAGATGGTGCTAAAAATGCAATCATAATAAAGTATCGTTCTGCATTACAAGAGACATTAGCTTCGCGGCTTACTATTCCGCAGATCTCTCGCTTTGCCACTGGTAGGTACTAAAAAAAAAGAAAGTCAGATTCAATTACGTTACACTCCCGCATAATACCTATCGGCTATATCATACACAAACCTGACTTTTCAAAAGTCAAAGCATACGCATCACGTACTCGTACCTAACCAACAAAAGAAAGCCCACGTAAGCCTTCCGTAACTATCAAATAAATTAGACAATAGACGTCCCACCCACCGTCCACACAGTACATAAGTTGACAATCACAGCGGCTTAAGGTTTTCACGGGGTCCGGAAAAGCCTTATTAATAGAGCCTTCTCGAGCGACAGAGAAGGATAGATGTTTTGATCCTCTCAGATGGATGCGGCGGATTATCAAGACGGGGCTGGAATACTTAGGATCCGCTGAGAAATGCTCAGGTTTAAGGTAAGCTTGAATATTCAATAGATTAGTGTAATTCTTTAAAAGCTAACTTGTGTTGAGGGTTAGGTTAACTAGATCGTGTTAGGCAGGTAATATAAAAATGCTGATAAGGTTAACTGTTTATCGTTGCTTTTGTTGTCTATTAAGGTATCCGAGACATTTTTATAATAAAGCTGTTGAAATTTTTTAAACTTACGTTTATATTAGGTCAAGTGAGTAAAAATTTTAGTTCCTTTCTGGGTTAGTAAGAACATACCTTTTTTATGATATTCTACTTATCGATCACTAGCTGATGCCCGCAGCTCCGCCCGCGTAAGTACAGTAACCCACGGAAACCGTATTTGTCCCGCGATAAAAAGTAGCCTACGTCCTTTCTCGTGGTCTACTTTATACCTGTGCCAAATTTTATGATAATCGGTTTAGTAGTATTAACGTGAAACTGTTAATAAAGTATCCCACGGGAACCGTATATTTCCCCGCGGTAAAAATTAGCCTATGTCCTTTCTCAGGATCTATACTATCAAATTTCATTTAAATCGGTTCTGTAGTTTTGGCGTGAAAGACGGACAAACATACACACATTCCCATTTATAAAATTAGTATGGATATGGATTTTTTACTGGGCTAACATGAACATGCCTATTTTTATGTCGCTCTATTTATCTAAGAGCATTATGTAATAATATGTACCATCTGTTAATTACTATGTCAAACATGCAAATTTACTTTTTAACCCGCGACAAAAACAGATGAGCTTTATAAGTTCGGCGTGTTTATCTATGTGTCTATCCGAGGCATCGTAGTTCCCAAACGGATGAAACAATTTTGATCTAGTTTTTTTTGGAACGAAGTTCCTTATCGCGCGTTGTGAAAGGGGGCTAGACGGAAAAAAATCTTACGAAAAGTTGTCACGACACTTTTTTAATTACAAAAGATAATTTTATTTTTTTATAAAAATTAAATATTTACGCGTATACATTTATTATATTGATGTATGTATGTATGTATGTGTGTATGTATGTATGTATGTATGTATGTAATGTATGTATGGATAATATCGGTTCGGATATTGTATTATTATTTATTTTATATATACATGCACAATTGTCTGTCTGTATGTCTTTTTTTTTGCTATAGTAAGCTATTGTAAGCTGTGCGGCGTCGCATGTTTCTCTGTATGTCTCTCTCTCTCTTATAGAAAGCAAGCCAGATATTTTCATCCGGAACTTCGTTCCATCCGGGTGTCCCTTGACACCTCTCAAGTTTTTTTTTGTTTAAAAGCTGATAATATGATCGAGAGTGTTCTTAGCTATAATTCATCATCATCAGCTCACTCACTGCTTGAAAATTCAGGGGTTTCTTACAATTTTCAATTTAGTTTTACTAAGCTGCACCTGCACCGTTGCCTTGTAAATATAATTTGCATTAAATCATTACAATGTTTCATAATCGTTTCAGCCTGGTGACGTCCACTGCAGGACATAGGCCCCCCATAAATTTCCAGTGCCACCGGTCGCTCGCGGCCTGTATTCACCTTCTCCCTGCGACTTTTCTCAGGTCGTCTGTCCAGTTCGTGGTCTCCACTCAAGAACCTTTCGGCCCCAGCGGGCATCGGTTCTGCGGGCTATATGTCCAGCCTATTGCCACTTTAACTTGCTAATGTGCTGGGCTAAGTCGGTAACTTTAGTTCTGCTACGGATTTCCTAATTTCTGATTCTATCACGTAGAGAGACTCGGAGCATAGCCCTCTCCATAGCTCTTTGAGCGACACGAATCTTCTGAATATGTCCCGTTGTGAATGACCACGTTTCGGCTCCATATGTCATCGCCAGTAACACACTGCTCGAAAACTTTTGTCTTCAGGCACTGAGATATTTTTGACGAGAAGATGTTTCTGAGTTTCCCGAACGGCTGGGCAGCCGAGTTGTTTCATAATATTTCACATCTACTTGATTGGGCATCATGCGATGGCTCTTTCGTTTTTAATTTACTAAACGATGCTTTTTTAATGTTTTTTTAAGTCTTATCAATAAGTATATAAAGACACTTTTAAAGTATTTTAACCGCACATAACATGCAATTGCCACCGAACTGCGAGCGCTGGATGCGATTATAATAAAAATTTTATGAATATGACTCCAATGACTTTTGTAGTCTGCGGGTCTTTACATCTAAATTGGCATTGCTCCAGAGGTCGTTGTGTTGGTTATAGAGCGAGGAAACTACTAGATATTATGACCCAAGCATAATGTTTTACCATTTGCAAATTGCTATGCATACAGCGCAGTTACTGCTCGATATTAAAAACGACTCGCCGGTTTTCCATTACTTTACGTTTGCAATTTAAAGGAGGCGCAATTTTACAAAGTTTAACAACAGAACCTCAGTTCTCCTATTTAAACTAGACTTATTTCCATAATTAAAACTAGTGTGATTAATTAAAAAAACAAAAACCCGACTGCATCAAATAATTTTGATGAATCCATTGTCACTCACAGCAAATACGAACCAAACGATACCTCTCAAGCTAAAATCCATCAAGCCGTTCAGGCTACACAGCGTGCCAAACAATTATACATACATACTCTCGAAAAAGCCCTTCAGGCGCAGTCGGGTAAAAAAAGTTTAATTTAAAAAAATACTTTCGTTGTATTATATATAATAAGTGAAGCGACATGTTATCATAATCGGGTTTCGTGTTGGTAACGTTTATTTGAATACCGTTTGGCGGTTTTAGCGTATCGGGACTTGATTGTAATTGTAATGTATTATTGCAGGTTTTATGTAGCCCCCCCGATGGTTGCACGCCTTGACGTGGCGGTGGGGCTTAGTAACCGTGGACTGGACACCCACGGTGAAGCGAAGAGGCAACCAGGGCCGGCTTGTTTGCCGCCGGCTGGCCCGAGGAGGGCGCTCCCAGCGGGCTGGAGGAGTCCGCTGCGGACGCGCTAGGAGGTGGGACCGCAGAAGAAGAGGAGTGCCGGTATTACGGTGCGCCGTACTCCCTATCTTCTGCGGCCGTGGAGGGATCGCAGGGGGAGAGGCATGGTGGTTTTGTGCCACTCTCCCTACCCTCCTGCGAGCTGGCGGGGCCGTTCCGTATGGTTAACGGCATTGGTGGGGCCGCAGAGGAAGAGGCAAGTTGGTATTACGGTGCGCCGCTTGCCCTATCCTCTGCGGCCGAGGTGTGGTCGGTGGCAGAACCATAGCTCAGATCTGCCACCGGGTACCGGTTATGGTGGCTGGTATCCGTGGCCTCCTAGTGGCAGACTCAGGGGGAGTCTGCTACAGTACTGGTGGAGGCCGAGGAGGGAGGCGCACCCTACCATCTGGTGCGCCTGGGGCCTTCGGGCCGTGGATGAAGCCGCATGTGTGCGGCTGCCGCCGGCGGGGTCGCGGATGTGTTTACCGTTCCCGTGGCCCCGTCACAAGGCGGCGAGGAGGAAGGTGGGGGGTGGTTTTTAGTGGGTATACCGTGGGTCTCATTAGCCTATACGGGAGTCCCACATCACCACTCGGGTGCCCCCTGCGCCTGGGTGGTATGCGTAATGCGTTTTCCCCCCCGGAAACAAAAAAAAAAAAAAAGGTTTTATGTAGCAGAATTGACCCTCTGATACGAAGTACATATCTAACCGCCTTATGTCTGTGGGCTCGACCAACATTACTTGTATATCATATTAATTCTACGGTCACCATTTATTTACCGTGGCCATAAAATTGATATACGCCCCTAATAGCCTCTGCACAAAGGTTTTATCTCCCATGGCGCACTTAATAGGTATTGCCTTCTTTTGTGGCATTTCTATTAAGTTTTTTATCTTCGCGTAGCCAAGTTTGGTGACATGGTGACGATGGCTTAGGTAAATAAACATAATTATATACATAATACACTCAATATTTTATGAAGTGCTAGAATTTGTTTATTGGAACGCGATAATTTCAGTATCTACTAGTTGTTCCATTAAAATAATAATTTATTCGAATTTGACTTAGAGTCAATCTAATCTAATCCGTGCGTATAATGATCGTAAAACTGTACTTGAAATTTTTACTTCACGTATTAATTTAATGAATGTGCAACAGATCTTAAGGGCCGTTACACAGCGAAATGGCAGCGGAGCGACCAGCAGCATAACTGTCATAAGCAGCATTTCAAGTGAGCGGCGGCGGTAATCTCAAGCGAAACTGTGTTTTATACTAATGGATATAACGTTTAAAATTATATGACAGTAATGTTGCTCCTGCTGCAGGTCGCTCCGCTGCCATTTCAGTGTGAAACGGCCCTTAGGATCTGTTGCACGTACAATACGTGAAGTGAAAATTTCAAGTACAGTTTTACGATCGTTATGCGTATGGATAGAGTGAAATTTGGCACAATTAAGGTTTATGCTGAGAAAGGCTTGCGAAAAGCTTAAACTTTAAATTATGTTTAGAAATACATGAAATTAATGAAAATATCAGCAACACACACTACAGCACCCATACTAGCATTTTTGTATAAATTACGGAAGGAATTTATTGTCTGACAAGAAAGATGATCCATGCGTCGGATGGGCATGTAAAAAGTCGAACCTGCGCCTGATCTCTCGTCAGTCGTGTCGGTTATCCGTCCCACTGGATTATGAGAGTAAAGGAAGAGAGAGTGCTCTTGTGTACTGTGCATGCACTTGGACACTATAAAATTACTCCTGCGTAACTGGCCTGGTTTCAATGAAACCGGCCACCGTCACCGAGATAAGTGTGGGGGAGTTATAAGTTAGTTATAATATTTAACACTGAATATAATACGAGTAATATTCCATATCACAAGGGTCTGTATGTAGGTATACTAATTTTAGTTGTTACAAAGGGCTGAAGGGTAAATTTAGAAATTCAAATTGATACCTTATCGCTCTGTACACCTAAACAAACATCTGTGCTCAGGAAGGGACAGAACCCTTTACTAACTTTGTTTATTAGAAATATTTTAATTAAGTTTGTATGTCACTTTTGAATGATTAATGTTTGAAGTGTCAAAATTACAGTGAATTTCCAAGAGAGATTTTATATTTAAAACTCGTAATTTTTACCATCTTTGAAAAGAAACTGATGAAGCAACAGATAAAATATGTCTTGCATATAATATACTTAAACATAGGTACTTTAAATACCGTTTGCTAAAAATATAGACAGCAAAATAGGAAGTTTGATGACTGCGATTATATTGTTCGGAATCCGGTAGGTCGGGGAAAAGGTAGAGCATTGAAAATAGATCTCTGTGCTAATACAATAGAGCTGAAAATCGAACACACAAGTGTCGAGTCAAATGTAAATGTTATATACGACGGCTCGACACTCGACACTTCGATTTTAAACTCTATTGTATTAGCACAGAATTCTAATTTCAGTGCTTTGAATTTTCTCCGGTCCGCCGAATTCCGGATCATATGGACCCAGTCTGTCCACATGTCCACGGCACCACGTCATACACGTAAACGTCGCCGTAAAAATGTACGTCACGACGCCCGGTTCCAGCACACATAAGCGCCGTTCTGCGCGACATTGCCGTACCATGGAAATAACGATGTGCCGTTTCACGTTGATGACGTCTCGACGTGGACAATGGACATGTAGACAAGTCGTTAGGCGTGTAAAGTAGGGTAGTTTCAGGTTAAAACCATTACATTAAATTAGTGGCTTTAAAAAGGGAATTTCTTATCAAACTACCATCAAAGTGACAATAAAATAGAAATATCAGCTTGATCAAACTGTGCAGTAAACAAAGTTTAATGTTGTTAAACATTTTTATCGAAAACATGGCGAAATGTGGCGTTACTAGGAACAATACGAACGTATATTATGAGATTTCATGAATTTATTTAATACAACTTCATTTCCAGCGTTTTTGGATTATTATTGAAGTGAAAATTATGTTACAGCGTTGATAGTGAAATTTCAAGGTCACGTCACGATACTATTTTGGATACGAAGTCATCGATATAAAGCCATCTATCGAAAGCTACTTATATTTCTTACGTAAACACTTAACTTTCTAAAGAACGGCTCAATACATAATAATAGATGATAGGTGTTGTAGTGTATGCTGGTATGCCAAGAGAAATTGTCTCATGCACTTACGTCACGGATGACTTTGACAGATAGAATTGTCAGTTAGTCATGATACAACCATTGGACTGGACGTACGCGTGGCGGGTGCTGCTGAGCCAATTTAGAGATATATCGTACGATTGGCCATATCGTACATCTGGCGACGAGGTCAAAAAGGTCAGTGGATAAAAATTACAGAAATGTACAAAAGATTATCGTATCTTACAAATCCGCTTTGAAAATAACAAAGGAGGGAGGTAATGGAGGAATCAGTCAGTTGTAGCCTATAGGTGCAGTCAATCTTGTAGATTGTTTAAAATATAGAATATCGTATTGCCCATGCAGGCATATAGCAACCTCCGTGGTCTAGTGTTTGGAGGTAGGCTCTCGACCCGAAGGTCGTGGGTTCGATTCCCGCATTGGAGCGACAAAGAATGTTGTTTCCAAGTATGGTTATGACAATGCGGGCTGATCGCCTGATTGTCTGACGGGAAGAATGATCCATGCGTCGGATGCGCCTGATCTGTGTGCTCTTGTATACCGCACACACACTTGGGCACTATAAAATTGCCTGCGTAACTGGTTTGGTTTCGGTGGGGCCGGTCATCGTCACCGAAATCGATGTGGAAGTTATATCTTATATATAGCTAAATTATTAGACATTAAATAGTGGTAAGTAAGCAGGACTCCAATCCAAAGGCTACTATGATTATTATGTTTAAAATAAAACCATTATAATATATTATAATATGCTGGTTACATAAGTTATATTACAACTAGAATCTAAATATCACTAGGCATAACTAATCACAGTTCAAGTGCTAGTGAAACTTCCATAATTACTGTAAGTTTTGATACCATGTTTTATAATTGACACACGTAGGTAATTGGAAGTGAGGCATTTTGTACTTGATGCATTTTTAATTAATGAGTATGGGCTACTAACAAAACTTAGTGAATTAACAGAATCTATAGTAGCAGATAATTGTTGCAGTTACCTGTAGGTTTTAAAGTGTTGAAGTATACGACCTTATTATATTTTATACTCCAAACTATACTATTCAGTGCAAGAGGTAAAGAATAGTGAAAAGGAATGTAAAATACTATTATCAGGTAAGTTTAGGATTTCCAAATCATAAAACCAATTGCAAAACAATTGTTTCACCGAGTTAGTGTTACTGTTAAGTAGGCACATCTGTAAGGTTTGTGATCTGTAAGGATTGTGATATAGAAGCGACATGTCGCAGTACCTACAGATATTATTAGATCGGGGGGCACGGGAGTGCCCCCGCCAATTCGAGTGATTTATATACTAGGTATACTGAAATGGCAATGGAAATAACCTCAGTATTTGCTTACGTTTTACTGCATAATAATTATGCAATCATCATGTATTGCTAAAAATAAAGAAAAAGTGGAAAAAAAGTAAAGTAATATGTTGTTACCGATAACCAAGTAAAATAAGAGTATTCTGCTACTGCAGATGTTTACTATTTAACGTAACGTACCATAATAAATGAGATCTCCGAAATATTACACTATTACACGAGCCCACATAACAACACAAGTTCATTTGTTTTATCAGATAAGAATGCAATATGTAAAATATATTATGTTTTAACATACCTACCTAATAGTTTTGATGAATAATTGTTGAAAAGTTTAAGCGTTGCATTCGATAGCTATATTAGGTACATTGCTTTACTGTATCATAATATCAATAAGACGTGACGATGTGACTCTTGACACACGCCCTGCAGTGTAACCGGGCAGTTTACTGTTTACGGTTTAAGACTTATTATTTCTCAATAAGAATACATAATTCACTTACTTGAGAATAAGAACAATCGTCATTAACTTACACCAGTACAAAACACAGCTTACAGATTATAATATATAACATTAAAAACTAGGAATTTAAAAGAACACAGCAAACTGTTTCGATACTAATTTATAACTATCAACCTTTTTGCATTCAAAAATATAGGGTAGTTGAAAATATTCGCTATTCATGGAACTCAGTGTTATCTAAAGCTCGCGTACACTGTCAAGCTATACTTTTAAATGCAGTAGATATTATATCCTTGTAGTCTTACATTAATTTAATATGTTTCTACTTAGATCTTTTAGTATCATTTTAGTGTATTAATATAACTATAATGACGTTTATCATTTATTTTGTTGATATTTTAAATAATTGTGGTATTATCTAGTATACTCGTATTAGCTTTTAATTAATAGCCGGGCTTTGTTTATAAATCTGAGTCTAATGCTTATGAGCATAGCTAAAGTTGACTTACTAAATAGGTAATGTCACGAATGTAACATATAGGTTTTATGCAGTATAACTGATCATTAAATTGATAATGTCAAGTGATATTTTAGCAGTATAACTGATCATTAAATTGATAATGTTATGAAGGTTACATACTAGCACAGCGCATCATTAAATTGATGACGGTTAAAAAATGTATGAAAGCAGCAAAGCTGATGATGATTGGTTAAAAAGTGTATAAAAATAGCAAAGCTGATGAAAGTGTATAAAAGTACAGCGCATCAATAAATTGATGACGGTTAAAAGAATTAATGAAAGCAGCAAAGCTGATCATTAAATGGATAACGTCACGAAAAGTGATATTAAAAGCAGTATTATTGATCATAAATACATACCAGTGCAGCGCATCATTAAATTGATGACGGTTTTTAAGAAGTTAAGAGCAGCATAGCTGACCAGTGCAGCGCATCATTAAATTGATGACGGTTTTTAAAAAGTTAAGAGCAGTATAGCTGACCAGTGCAGCGCATCATTAAATTGATGACGGTTTTTAAAATGTTAAAAGCAGCATAGGCTGATCATTAAATTGATACCGTTATAAAAGTGCAAAAAAAAAAGCAGCATAAAAGCTGGTAATTAATTAATATAATGGTATACTAAATGATAATAATCATTAAATTACGTCATAAATATGATTTGGAAGTGGTATAGCCAATCATTAAATAATTATGGCCATAAAGGTGACACGAAATTGGCAATGCTAATAAGCGAATTGATAAAGTAAGAAATTACATGACATGTAAGCCGTGGGCTGATTATCGAAATTGACTTGTAAGGCATGTCAGCAATATAGTTGATCATTCAATTGATAAGTATCACTTCTAAGCAACAAAGTTGATCATTTAATAATTGGTAAGGTCATAAGAATTACAGACAAGCAGTATGACTGATTATTAAATTGATCTTACTTTGTTTAAAAACAATAAATGGTTAATACTTTTTGGTTGCTACGACTAGCAAGAAGTTTTGTAATATCGCCGGATATAGTTGATTCGTATTTTGCATCAAAGCAGGGTCAGGTTTCCGGTTCGCCTAGTTAGGCAACATAACAAAACATTATGAACACAAATGTTGATTTGAATAGAAGGATGACCAAATGAGGAGTTCACGAGACAAGGAAAAAATGTAAACAAACATTGTGAGGTTCGTCATTTTGTCATATACTTGAATAATAAATCTGCGAAATTTACCTGGAAAAAACGGGTAATGTCGATGGTTGTCAATTCATACTCGAATTGTGTCAGACGCTAAATTACAATCGCACGGACTACAGTCCGTCGAGTGAAATTGCTAATCGTCTTCGAATGACAATGATAAGCTACTCTTGGGTCAGTGATTTATATATTTAAATATGTAATTATTTTCATTTTATATTACATTTATACGAGAATTGTGCGAATGGAGGAGTATGAAATTTGCCCAGTAAATAAAGGTTTATGTGGATTAAGATGGAAAAAATTCAATAGTGTTTTAAATAAATAGTATAATGAAAATAACATCACACACCTTAGTTACTACCGCGCGTTTGATAGATTCAATTTTGTTACACGTTGATGTTTGTGAATCTGCCTGTCTGCCACAAATCCATAGAGAATGTAGATTACTCTATGCACAAGTTACAACATACATATTTTTATTATTTTATATTTATGAGGCAAAATGGACATTATAAAAAAATTTCAAAAACAAAAAAAAAATGATGATTTATTATGGGTGAGTTGCGACCATAGGGCGTATGATATGACGTATGACCATAACTGTAGTATGATCATTTCGGGTTTCCTCACGATGTTTTCCCTCACCGTTAGAGCGTCTGTATAATGTACTTGAGATCTGAAAAAGTCTCATTGGTACACGCCACAACCTGGGATTTGAACATGTACTCTCTCGAGTGTGAACTAAACGGTCTACCCACTAGGCCACGAAGCTCTCCCTTTCGGGGTTATTGCTTCAATAAATAGGCGTATATGAGGCAAGTACGCTTGATGAACTTAATTGTACAGGCAAAAGTCATGACAATGGGAAAGAAACAAACAAGATGGTTTGTTTAGAGCATAGCTATATAATATTAAAAAGACTAGTTTAGAGTCTAGTTTAGGAAATTGCAAGGTGAAGGATCATTTCAGATAGTTTTGCGGATGTAAGCTACTTTTTAAGAAAGGAAATGATATAAATAGTTGTGAGATGGAGAACAGAAGAATTATCATTACAACAAAGAAATCCAGAGCCTCTTTTTAATATAATACATCTATATTCAAGAGACAGAAATAAGAGTAAAATTGCAGTTCGACTTTAATCCGGTATTGGAAATTGATGAAAATAGCGAATTGTAATGTGATATAGGCTAGGGGACTCACAGTATAAAAGTGATTTAAATCGATAATAAAGCATGGTATATCCAATATAGGTTTTCTATGTGACAGAAGTTGGAATAAGGCATTCAGGAGGGTAAACATATATCATCAGTATATGGGATTAGAAGACATTGTACACAGTTATTATAAAATATCCAAAATGACATACTAAGCCCAGTTTCACAACCACTACATAATACCTACATAACGACCGAAGCGAGTGTCGGCAACAAGATCAGAGGTTTTAGGATAAAATATGCACTCTAGTATAAGCTACAACTACACTAAAGTTTAAACATAACACACTCCAAAAATCCAAGTACAAATAATGAAGATATAGAAGTTTGGAATGATTCAACAGGGAAAAGTACCAAAACGAAGTATAGTACACTTTATAAGACAATGAAAGTTCTTAAAAGACAAAGAGAGGAAGGTAGAATATACGTCGGTCGGATAAAGGGTGGAGTGTGGAAATAATTAGGAAGGTGAATGTATTGATTTGAATTGATTTGAATTATACTTAATTAGTCACTTAATATGATGCTGAATTACTGATAAAATAACGATATCCAATTAAGACGTTACAGCATAAATTTAGGGCATTCTTATCCGTGGTTATTAATTCAATTTTGACAAGATACAAGTAGAATATATACATGCACAAAATAAATTAAAACAAGGAAGGGATGTAGTGTATGCTGGTATGCCAAGAGAAATTGTCTCATGCACTTACGTCACGGATGACTTTGACAGATAGAATTGTCAGTTAGTCATGATACAACCATTGGACTGGACGTACGCGTGGCGGGTGCTGCTGAGCCAATTTAGAGATATATCGTACGATTGGCCATATCGTACATCTGTACGTGATGTGAAGTTTCACTTCTGCCACGTGTGTACTCTGTACACGTCATACTTTTATAATTTTATAATTTCTAATATTATATCTATAGGCACTCCGCACTAGTGACTGAAATCAATCGTATTTAGAATTTTCAAGTTTTTTTGCAAGTTCTAAGCCCCTAACAATAAAAAATAATTAATCAAAAATGTGGCTTAGAAAATACATAATTAAATAAATTATACGATAAGTGTTCAAACCAAAAATATATTTTTGATTCATATTCTTACGTTCGTACGTTTTACTTTTTACGTTTCTAAAATTTACTAAACCTGCCAACTTTAATTACGAATTAAGATAAGTCCAAAGTCGAGCCCCACTGAAGATTTCGTTTAATTAGCAGGCAGCGATGATTGACCGTCGCCAGTCACACACTCGCGTGAGGGCCTCCAATAACTCACTAAAACCCTAAAGGCCAGCGATACCATTAGGGCCCTTGCTCACTGGGACGAGGTGGCGCAACCGCGGTGGCGTCACCAGTGTGAGTGAGTGCAAGTTTTTTTATGGCATCGAAACAACGCAAGTGGCAACCAAGAGTAACTAATTTGATGTCATACAAATTGTAGTGAAACTCTTCGCAATATCACGCACTCAGCGGTGAGAATGTTTGGCGATGCCATCGTGGTTTGGCGTGAAACGTTTTCAAAAGTTGTGCGGCGGGTTACTAGAAACATAGAAAAAAACGGCCAGGTGCGAGTCAGACTCGCGCACCGAGGGTTTCGTACAAACCCGTGGTGATTTTGTTATAGTTTAACTTTATTATAGACCGGGGTATTTGATATGAATTTCAATTTAATACCTCTATGCGTTCATGAGGAAAGGAGTAGTAAGTTTAAATTATTAAAAAAAAATCTTATATGATGCAAATAAAAAAATTCCTTTATCTGTGCTTTAAGACGTTGCTTCATACCAAATTTCAAGATTCTGAGTTTACGGGAAATATCCTGTAGGTATTGAGTTTGCAAGTGTCGAAAATTTGCGGCATTAACGGCAGTATCTTTTGATTCCGTTGACTTAGAAGTTAGATTTTTTACAGCTCCAAGGGACTGCAGACCTGAGTTTTCGATATAAATTCCATCTTGATACCTCCACGCGTTCCTGAGAAAAAGGGTCTTGATAGACTGACGGATGAACAACAAAGTGATCCTATAAGGGTTCCGTTTTTTCCTTTCGAGGTACGGAACCCTTAAATCATGAAAACGATACCGAAATTAAAAGTATTCAAGTGTATGAAGTAAAATGGGGACAAATATAGTAGGTACAGTTGCCTTGACATGCCTCGTCGATAATATACACGTCTATAGCCATCATACAATAAATGGCGGCGCCACCGGCGTCTAAGTGAGACAGGGCCCTTATGGTCACTTTTGTACGCACAAACTGCGTGCCTTATATTTTAAGTTGTATTAATGTTATTTATGTATAAACTAAACAGTTAAATGTTGATAATATTTACGAGTATATTAGCAACAGAGCGTAAGTTATACGGCCACGGCACGCAAGACGAATTAAAAATGTAAAGTAGTACCGAAATTTTGGACCAAAATACTCGTATTAAAGTCCGTTTAAACAGGTTTGGTAATAAATGAAAACCTACGCCTACGTCTTTAACAAAGAGTGCAAATTTTTTTGTGACAGATTTGGCAAAAGACTTAAATACGTTTCCCTTGACTTTGAAAAATTAAGTGTTCGCCTCTTCTAACGTTAAATCGAAACCTTAAAGTAGACAATCTTGTAAATATATACCTAATCGGAATCTCGGAAACGGATGCAATTTTTACCGTGAATTAATATACATACATGAGTATTGGGAGAGAAAATCAATCTAGCTATCCCTGCGAAACTGCGCATTTTTAAACTATGTGTTTTTTCTTTCGTCGTGCAACAATATGTATATTAATAATTTCGACATTAATATCCGAGAACTCCGATTGGCAGTTTGGTATGCGTTTGTATAATTTTTGATTTGCTCAAAAATTCGGAATGTGTTCGAAACCCGGCCAAATAAAAAAAATTGTGATTCTTATTTTTATCAGAACTCCAAGCAAACCTCGGTTACCCAGTGCTTGTAATAAATCAGACTACAGCAGAGCAAAAATATCTTAACATAAGTATTAAACAAAAGTAGTTCAAAAGGTAAACAAATAAAACGTAGTTTATAAGTTTGTTCGGTAAACAGCTTAAAACCTTAAAACGGAGCCAAGTTTTAAAGGCTTGAGTTATTGTTTGTTTTACAGTGTGTTTGCGGTTTGGCGAATATTCCAGAAACTAGATTTATTCGGTAGTCTAGACTACGAGTAGGTAATACGACCATCTGTATTCTTATAGGCTTCGATGGAAGTGAAATTGTCGTGACCTGAATACGCGGCATATTTTTACTTTTTTATGGAGTAGACCGGAAAACCAGCTGAGCTACTTGCCTGATGGCAACCAGTTACCGCCGCTAATAGACACCTGTAACACTAGAGGAGTTTCAAGTGCTTTCGTGGTCTTTAAAACTCTCAACTCTTCTAGGGCCTCCGATACCCTCACTCAGCAAAAGCGTTATTTCACGCCGATTTTCAATGAGTCCGTGGTACTTGAATACGATGACGTCATTACTTACCTGAAACAAAGAAAAAATATTTTAAAATTTTGTGTTCTAACATAGTTTCTAATGTATTGTACAAATAAAATATTAAAGTCGCTCTTTCCATAATTTGACATTACAGTAACATTATGTCGTAAAGTTCGTTAGTAGATTGCCTAACAGTGAAGTTAACGACCTACAGTAATGAAATGTGTTAGTGGCAGGTCAAACTCAAAGTCAGATATTTTTGTTTTAAGAATCAGACTATCGAAATATCAGGGTAAGCTTTGAGCCAGTAATCCCAAGATTTCTAATACTGTTATGTATTGACGTGGTGTGAAGCGTCCATAGATATTATTATTATATATATATACGCAATGATTGAAATTATTTCGGTATAAACCTTAAGCGTCAACATAGCATTTGTTGCGAGTATCGCCGCTGTGGTTATAATATTTCGATATGAAGACTTCATTTTTAAATCCCACCCGTCTTTATGTAAACTTTATATTATCATTCAGAAATCCACACACGATACGTCACTGATCACAATTTTTTTAAAGCATATTACACCGGTCAACAAAAAGAATGTTTTTTTTTTTGCGCATGGGTTTTACTTGATTTATTCTGAATATATAAGCAAATATTTATAAAAAAGTGTGATTACAAATCGAAAATATTTGCTTTTTAAGAAGTTATAGCGATTTGACCATTTATGATTTTTGCTTCCAGTTAAAGTTGGTCTTCGCTCTATTGCTGGCAAAAGAGAGGTATGTTATGGGGGTTGTCTTTCTTACATCCCTCCTTGTGTACGACGGTATGAGCTCGCATATTATAAAGAAATAACGTGTTTAATTTTTATTTTATTAATGTATTATCTTGTACAAAATGGCTTCGAGAAATTGAAAAGGAGACGGTGACTCGTTTTGCTATATTTGTGGTGGATTTATTAAAGTGAGAGAGAAAAAGTGTTACTTAACTACAGATTTCAAGATTTGCGAGGCATAACAAGCTTACTTCCATCTACCTGTTACAAATCAAGACCAAAAATGGGCTTATGAAATAAATGTATGAATAAAATAACGAAATGATTAAGATTTTTTTCATCTTCGGCTATAGGATGTCTCTAAAGAGACAAATGTTTCATTCTCGTTTTGATAAGTTTAAAGATAATATGGGAGCTTATTCGGAAGAACAAGGGGAAGGATTCCATCGACATATAGTTGGAATTCGAGAGACGTTCCCAAGGCCAGTATTCATACTGAAAGCATGTTGAGGATTGAGGGACTATATTTGGTGGTTAATAAGATAACTTCTACTGAACATGACAGGAAAAGCAAAACTGTTAATTTTTAAACACTTTAACACTATTTTAAAACTTATTTTGTAAGATTATATCATAAAATTGATACTCAGTATCTTTTAATAAATCACCTCTATGTAAATTTTTCATGTATTTTCATTGATTTGATTTTTTTCATTTTTTACACTTAAAAGCAAATACAGAACAATTTTTTGTACTTATTATTATTTCTAGGTACAAAAGCGATAAAAGTATTGTATGTATAACTCGTGCGCAAAAATGCTGTTGACTATTGTTATCAATAGAAGCGACGGACCAGCTCATCTGTGTGATCGCGGATGAAACTGTACCCTCATTACCATAGTGAAGTTCGATGCCATAAAACTCCACCGGGCACGCCACCGATCTGTGTGTATATGGATAGGCACTATCTTTGCTAGAATATAGCGCAAATATCCCAAAATATAGAGATACTAGCTGTTTTCCGCGGCTACACCCGCGTAAACATAATATCGGGTATCCCGCAGGAATACTGCACTATTTCGGGATAAAAAGTTTTAATCAAGAGCCTAAACTACTACCATACCAAATTTCATCAAAATCCGTATAAGTAGTTCTTGCGTGAAAGAGTAACAAACATCCAAACCTCTGACGACCTCTGTGGCTCAATTGGTTGAGCGTGTTGGTGCTCAAGCCGGGGGTCGCGGGTTCAAAATCCCGCCGAAGGAACAAAAAGTTTTTCTGTGTTCCTGGGTCATGGATGTGTATAATATAATAAAAATCTTAAATATGTGTATAGTTTAAAAGTATTAAATATATTTCCGTTGTCTGGTATTTGTAACACAAGTTCTTTGAGAACTTACCACGGGATCAGATTGACGTGGTGTGAAGTGTCCATAGATATTATTATATTATTATTATTATATTATCCAAACATCCATGCATCCATCCATACATCCTCAAAAACGTTCACATTTATAATATTAGTAGGATTTCTTAGATCTATACTAATATTATAAAGGGACAAACTTTGTTTTTACCCGACTGCGCAACGCAAAGGAGTGGTAATGTGTTTATCAGCCTATGTATGTATGTATGTATGTATGTATGTATGTATGTATGTATGTTCCTTTGAAGCACTATAGAGACCAAACGCCTGGGCCGATTTTAATGATTCACACGTCAATCGATTCCTCTTAGTCCGGGGAGTGTCACTAAAGACATGACGTTAGTGAAAATTCAATATGGCGACTACTGGACGCCATATTGTTAAAATGAAAAAAATGAAAGTCAACAAACTATATCAAGTGGGGTATCGTTGAATAGGTATTTAAAAATCATTTTTAGTTTTCTCTCACCATTTTTTGATTTGACTGACCGTTTAGGATCTATATCGATTTAAAGTTGCGTAACAACCATTTTCACATTCCAGTGCAATTGTGATATAGTATTGATGCTGATAGGAAATCCAGCCTGGTAAATAGCTAGCTAGGTACTCATAACTAAAAAGTATAAAATAAAAAATAATAATTAAAAAAATTTAAAAACCCGACTGCGTAAAAAGTGAAGCAAACTAAGTAGTACATAATGAAAAACTGAAAAGAAAAAAAACAAGCACTTAGATATCCGGTGGTCTAGAATTCTATAGTATATTATTGAATGAATACTATTGAAGAAAATAAAATATAATCTATTATTTGAACATAACAACTGAACAGTCGGGATCCATTATTCGACAGCCAATCTAATTTTTCAATGGATCCTGACTGTTTAGTTGTTATGTTCCAATAATAGATTATATTTTATTTTCTTCAATAGTATTCATTCAATAATATACTATAGAATTCTAGACCACCGGACATCTAAGTGCTTGTTTTTTTCTTTTCAGTTTTTCATTATGTACTACTTAGTTTGCTTCACTTTTTACGCTAGATTATATTTTATTTTCTTCAATAGTATTCATTCAATAATATACTATAGAATTCTAGACCACCGGACATCTAAGTGCTTGTTTTTTTCTTTTAAGTTTTTCATTATGTACTACTTAGTTTGCTTCACTTTTTACGCAGTCGGGTTTTTAAATTTTTTAAATTATTATTTGTTTCTTTGCATTGAATACGCTCCGAAACTACTGGACCGATATTGATTTGACACAGATATGGAATAGGTAAGCCACGGAGAAGGACATTGGCTACTTTTTAATTTAATTTAATTTATCTCTAAAAGACAGACAGCGAAATCTCAAAAGGGTCCCGTTTTTACCCTTTGGGTACGGAACCCTAGAAAGAAAACATAGAAGCCACATCTAGTAATCCTACATCCTGTCGTGTAAGTTTGATTGGCTGATACCATCAGTGACGAGTTTGATGGGTTTTTTAATGGCCTCGACACTCGAATTACAGTTGCTTAGAAAAGTCCGCACAACGTTGCATTATGTATTAAGATGCCTTCAGGATACTAATTTGGATGAATTAAAAGTTGAAAGTGTGTGTATCGAATTTTAAAGCTTGTCTGGATATAAATTAGTTTAGTTATTTAAACGTAGTTACGTTAAAATTTTATTTTTATATACACATTTCAAACCTTATCTAGTTAAGAGCGTTGATCGGCGCGCGACTCAGATTTCACGAAAAACGCTACTTTTCAAATGCGTCTATATCTAACAAAAACTGGTTATTCTGATTTTTACATGTAGAAAAACACTAGAAAATATTGTATTCTAATTTTTCACTTATCATTTATTTTAAAATAATTTAAAACTTTTGAATAAAACTGACAAAACTAACCAGAATTTTTTACAACTTTAGGTTCAGGGGCAATTTCAAAATATATAATAGCTAAAACCGCTTACATTTTTTAAAAACAAAAAATCTTTACAAACTTGTTGGATCCTCTTCTAGATTATCTATTTGTCAGATTATTTTTATATACGTTTCTATCTCATAAAAATAAAATTTAAAGAATGCGAAATTATCAGGAATTATAGTTATTTAAAATGATGATAGTATTTGTAAACGCTCGTGCGCCTCGATTTATATAGTAGTTTTAAAAATTCATATAAAATTCGTCAAACTAATTTAGTTAAAAATTTAAATAGCATATTAAAGATAAAAGGTTCTTCTCATAGATTATGTAAGTAAGAAACAAAAGGAGCAAGTAAAATTCATAAATATCATCATTTTAAATAACTATAATTCCTGATAATTTTAACGCTTATTATAAACTTAATGATTTCATGAATGATACCACACCTTGGGAATGAGGTGGCCCCCTGCACGGCTACTTCTTTATACTATTGTACTCTTGTTATGTAGTTTTAGTCATAACATTGTTATAAGTATACTTTTTTATTTTAAAAGAACAATGTTCCATCTTTTTGGTAAAAATGGCCCCGTGCGAGTTTCTTACGCCGGTTCTTCTCGCCGGGCTAGTTCCCGAACCGGTGGTAGGCATCATGTAGGACAATTCTATAAGTGTTGTAATATAACCTACATGGAAATAAAAAAAATTGAGTTTGAGTTTGAATAAAAGGACATTGCAAATTTTATTATGGAACATTTACTCACGCCGACCAATTATAAAATTTGGTAAGATGTAAGCGTAATTGTACTGCATTACTAGATAGTTGCATTTCTGCCGTAGGTGGGATTAATACTGCAATATTTTAACCTATTTCAACCGATATTTATATAAAATTTAATTAACTAATTTTTGATCTTCACATGGATCTGAATTAAAATAATGATGAAAAATATCAAGTGAATAAAAATTTTACAATCTAATAGTATATTCGTTTGTCATCGCGAAATTTACTCAACGGGAAAACCCAATGTCTTTTACATTTATACTAAATTTATTACTTTTATGATAAAATATCATAATTTCAACGATTATATAAAATCGTCAACTTTAAATAGAGCATGTTTTCGAATAGCATAATATGACAATAATTATAGAATAGTAGCGCAAGTGAATGTTGAATAACATGTTTGTTTTCTTCTTTTCTTTGTTAGACAACATGATAATAAACAATCTAAAAACCATTTTTTGTAAATCTTAAAATATATAGAGGAAATAATTTTTATTTGTAACTAAGAAAGAGACACACAAAAGAACCTGTGACGTCACTAACTGCTACCGCCATATATTTTTCATAAACAATGAATGGCGATAGTAGTTTGTGACGTCACAAACTACTATCGCCATTCATTGCTTATCGTACACACACGCTACACAAATCATTTTGAAACAAGGAGATGGAAAATATTTTTCATTTGTTTATAATTTTTAATCGCGACAACCTAAAATACATCAATTTCTTTTAGATGCATGTCACGTCTCTATTATATATTAGCCCCCTTACTAATAAACGCTGTATAAGCTTTGAATAGTTACACAGTGTTTTGGTTCTGTGGTGTTTTGTCTCCTTCTGAACTATCGAATGAAACATATCACTTGTGTGATGTGAATAAAACACAGTATAACTATTCAAAGCTTATACAGCCTTTATTAGTAAGGGGGATAGTATTTTTTTTTAAACTGTGACATTAGAAACTAGGCAATATTCCTATTTAAACTTTAAAAGGAACAAAAGTAACTTCGTAGGACTTAGTAGCACAAGCGTAGAGCTTACTACGTTAGCGTAGCACCTACTACGAAAGCGTAGCCACTTCTACGGCGATGCTCAAGTGCTACAATCAACATAATATCCATTTTTTCTTTTGAAGTAAATTATCATCATCATCACCATCATAAATACATGAAGAAAAAATTTAATTCTACTTTCCTACTAATCCTACTAATATTATAAATATGAAAGTTTGTGCGGATGTATAGATGGATGTTTGTTACTCTTTCACGTAAAAACTACTGAACAGATAAAAATGTTGACGATAAAAAATGCCATATTTTTGCCACTAAAGACTCCAACACAGTTGTCGGGACACATTGTAAATGTATGTATAGATAATGCTTTTATATAAATTAAATTAATAAAAATAACAACAACACACACTACCTCCGATTATTAACACACATAATTGCATTTGATAGGCACAATTTTGTTAAACGTTGACGATTGTCAGTCTGTCAGAACTCAGAACAAGTAACTTTCAACTTTTCTATCTAAGAGGCAAAGGAACCCTTATAAAGCACAAACTTAAAAAAATATATGATTTTTAGACGAATTTCGACCACAAGGCGACCTCTAGTTATTCTAAAAGCATGTAGCATGTTCAATAAATAACGAATCTACTAGAAACTAACTTCTATTTTCCATAATAAACCCCGAAACCATTAAAAGGTAGCGAGCATTTTAAAGAACCGAAAATATGAGAAAACCGCGACCGATCCTATGTGGCCATTAAACGCAGAAGTCGTTACTCGCAGGCCTATTCACAAAAACCCCATCCCCAACCCCTAAACGACCCCTGACCGCCCGCGCAACCTCTAACATAATGGCTAGCTGCCCACATACTCAAAGCTTTGTATTTCGATGGCAACTTTCTGAATTTTTGAGTTGAAGTGTATTTAATGTTCCCAATTTCAGTAAATTCAATAGCAACTACGAATAGTAAAAACCATATTTCAAATATATACTTACAGAGGAACACCTTTCATAGAACGATCCAAATGTCAGGGTTAAATTATGTAATTACATACAAACATTGGGTATTCCTATACTTTCAATAGCTGATTGCTAGTAGAGGAAAATATTTTTTGGAAAAATGAGCTAGATTAAAAAAATAATAAAATAGGGAAAAGTGTAGAAAATAAAATACATGTTAAGATTCAAATGTTTTTTTTAGAAAGTACTATAATAAATTATTCAATATGTATAAATTATTATTAGGATTAATATGAGACCTTGATGTGTGTGTTGGGGCGTTCTGTCTATAAAATTAAACCTTACTATTATCTGTTGTTCACCTCGAGATGACTTACACTCTATATAGGCTGCTTGGCAGTGGCGAAGGCTGATTCTCCTTCATAGGGAAGACCTAGCCTGTATAATAGGTAGAGATATGGATGAGGGTCTTCGAAAAGTAAGTGCTAAGTGAAGTCAATAGGAATGGAATTATAGGAACCCCAAGCTACTGCTGCTGGGCATGTTATTATATCGCAGGTTATCAAAGAGCACACTATTAACCTCAAAAGTAATAACTGACGCACACATAAACGTGTGACAGGGCACTTACAAATCATTTCTGTTGCTAACAAGAAATATTTTGGCTTTATTTATTAATATAATGTAATTTTTGTGCTCTTTGAGATTGTTTTTGTTTGCCATATTTCATGTTTGCAAACAATATGTATGAACAACGTGACGTTTGTAAAAATATATCAGTGCGTAAAAAATACCCTTAGAAAATGTCCGGAAGCGATCTTATATTGTTTACTTTCAATAAGGCGGTGTTTGTCCATGGGAATCTGCGCATTGTTAGTTCTGTGGGGTTGCAAGGATAACAATTTGCTACCAGTAGACGGAATTTATGCTGGTAACACTGCTTAACCAATTTGTAACGGCAATAGATAGCGGCTAGACACCTTTTTGTCTTTCTTATAATTATTATGAAACTAAATATTTTATTGAATATAGGTACTAGTGGCGTGGAGTTCCTATAACACCATTGCTATCGGCTTCACATACCAATTACCTTTTGAAGACCCTCATGAAAATCACTAGCCCTTTGGTAGGTTCCTAATATACAACAAAATAATTACTGTGGGGGCATAATCCGAAATATTTTATTATTTATGCAGACGAACGCGACAAATTCCTCTTCTGCTTCGTAGTTAAAACTTTCAAAAAAACTTTCTATTTAGCAGAGATAAGTCATATTTAAATTTCCCACAATTTATGGGTATCTCGCGCTGGCAACTCGCCCACAAGTGAACAAAGAAAACCATTATACAACGCGAAAAGACCCGGGAATAACATGTTTTTAATGCTTCGTTTTTCAACTGTACGTCTATTTGACTATTTGGCGCTAAAACAAACGGAAAGACAATTTTTGGCAGTAAGTTGTGAAGGTTTTAAAACTATTTTTAGAATTTGAGGGCTTTAATAGTTAATACATAAGTAAAGGCTTCGAACACTGTGAACCGACAAGGCATATACTCTGATTTCTTAAGTCATTAAAATCACAAACAAAACCTCTATGGCTCAGTGGTTGAGCGTGTCGGTGCTCAAGCTAAAGGTCACACGCTCGAATCCCTACAAAGGAAAATATCAGTTTTCTATGTTTCTGGGTCATATGGATGTGTATTTAATACGAACTTAAAACTTAGGCATGGGACCAGATAGAAGTGTTGTGAAAGCGTTCATAGATCTGGGGGCACGGCAGTGCCCCCGCCAAGTCGAGCGCGAAGCAAACACTGCCGTACCATCCTTTATTGGAACCATTTCGCCGTATTTTCAGGCCCCTATTTGAGAACCTCTGGATAAGACCAGAACGCAGAAATTTTCGTCATCCAGTAAGCTATAATCACGTACTTAAAATCCAAAATTTCAAGTCTGTGGGTCATTTAGTTCCAAAGTTAAGCGAAAGCAAAGTTTCGCATTTACGACACTCACTCACTCACTCACTCATGATCATCAAAATAGAACTAGTACTTCCCATAAACTTAGAGAGCTGAAATTTGGTACAGAGCTAGGGTTTAATGGCCACATAAAGGGAAAACTATAACAACTAGGATAATCGATCTGGGGGCACGGCAATGCCCCCGCCAAGTCGAGCGCGAAGCAAACACTGCCGTACCATTCCTTACTGGAACCATTTCGCCGCATTTTCAGGCCCCTATTTGAGAACCTCTGGATAAGACCAGAAGGCAGAAAATTTCGTCATCCAGTAAGCTATAATTACATACTTAAAATCCAAAATTTTAAGTCTGTAGGTCATTTAGTTCCGAAGTTAAGCGAAAGCAAAGTTTCGCATTTATGACACTCACTCACTCAGTCACTTACTCATGATCATCAGAATAGAACTAGTACTTCCCATAAACTCAGAGAGCTGAATTTGGTACAGAGTTAGGGTTTAATGGCCACATGAAGGAAAAACTATAAAAACTAGGATAATCGAAGACCTGGAGTACCTGGTGACCCTGATTAGAAAACACAAGAGCCTAACCAAACTATTAGTGTATACTATGTAAGTATTTACATTAGTTTAAACTTACAAGTTTACAAGAAGAAATCATCATCATTGGCCACAGCATCTTGTCAGATGATTGTTGCAGCGCCAGCGGGTACCAGTCACGAAATTCACGAAGTTCTCGGGGCACCACATCTGCGCTTGTGGCTATACAAACCAATGGCAGCGCGACAAATCTTGCCACACTTATCGCAAATGAAGCGTGAGTCCATGGGTGGTTCGTTTTTTAAACGAAGTCTCTTTTGCTTGAGTTTATTCAGCCAAACTTCGTCATGTTTCGCCATGCCAGTTTTCAGTAATTGGCGCCATTTTGGTCGCTCTGTTGAGAGCGTTTCCCAGTTGCTAGGGTTGATACCAAATCGTTCCATGTCACGCTTGCAGGAGTCTTTGTACCTGAGCATAGGGCGTCCCATTGGTCGTTTTGCGTAAGCTATCTCTCCCAGCATCACCTCGCGTGGTAACCTATCTGGATCCATTCGTTGGACATGTCCAAGCCAGCGGAGTCTTTTTTGTTTTAATATTGCTGTGATGCTAGTAGTGCGGGTTAGCGACAGCACTTCTTCGTTAGTCATTTTGTACTTCCATGTTACTCCCAGGATGGTTCGTAAGCAACGCATATGGAAGGCGTTAAGTTGCCGCTCCTGTTTTGCATATGTTTCCGACGAGTATAGGAGGGTACTTAATACACATGCCTGGTACACTAGGACTTTTGTAGCAATGGTGAGCTTGTTATTCCTCCAGACGCGCGAGTGAAGCTTGCCAAAGGTGTTTGCGGCTTTGCCAATACGGGAGTCTATTTCTTTATTATTGGACAGCTTAGTTGTTGTGGTGGAGCCAAGATAACAAAAGTTATCAACGACTTGTAGGGTGGTGCCATCGAGCGTGATATATGGAAGTTGGTTCGTTCCTT
The DNA here is from genome assembly GCA_905404095.1 of Glaucopsyche alexis. Lineage (NCBI taxonomy): Eukaryota > Metazoa > Arthropoda > Insecta > Lepidoptera > Lycaenidae > Glaucopsyche > Glaucopsyche alexis. The sequence continues at coordinate 5,470,241 of FR990060.1, forward strand.
GGACCATGATGACAGTCTTCTTTACATTGACCTTCATTGAGAATAATTGGCAGGCTTGCCCAAATCTCGACACAAATTCCTGCAGGCCTCCCTCTGTGTTTGCGACTAGTGCAGCATCATCTGCATAGAGGAGTTCCCTCACAAGGAGATCTTGTCTTTTTGTCGCGGCTTTCAAAAGACTGATGTTAAATAGCCGTCCGTCTTTCCTTGTATGCAAATGTACTCCAACAGTACAGTTTTTGAAGGCCACCAGAAGTAAGGCGGAGAAGAAGATTCCAAATAGAGTGGGTGCAAGTATGCAGCCCTGTCGCACTCCACGGTTCACTTCAAAAGCTGCGGACGTTTCACCATCAAAAATAACTGAGCCTTGCAGATTGTCGTGGAAAGCTTTGACAAGAGAGAGGAGGGTAGGTGGACAGCCCAGCTTTTCCAGTATGCTGTATAAGCCTTCCCTGCTAACTGTGTCAAAGGCCTTGTTTAGGTCGACAAAGGCCATATATAGTGGTACCTGGTGTTCACGACACTTTTCCTGAAGTTGTCTCAGAGAGAATATCATATCGGTAGTGGAGCGACCGGCTCTAAATCCGCACTGAGATTCTGGGTAGATCCGTTCCGCAAGAGACTCCAGTCTTTTCAGAAGAATTCTAGCGAATGCTTTGCCTGCTATGCTAAGAAGAGATATTCCTCTGTAGTTATTACAGTCGCCTCTGTCTCCCTTTCCCTTATACAAAGTAACGATGTTAGCGTCTCGCATATCTTTCGGTATTGTGTGTTCCTCCCAACAACGTAGCAAAAGCGCGAACAGAGGAGACGACACACATTCACCTAGTTTTAAAAGTTCTGCAGGCATATCATCGCGTCCAGTACTTTTGCCCAGCTTTAGACCTTGAAGTGCCCGCTGGAATTCGTTCAAGTCAGGAGGACCATCCAAGTCTGTCATTGTGGGGAAAGTTGGAATCTCATCCAGAGCTTGCGGGCTGATTTTAACTTCCTCGGAGTATAGGTCTGTGTAGTGCTGTGCCCATCTTTGCAGCTGTTTGTTTTTGTCGGTAATGACGTCCCCGTTCAGAGCCTTGATTGCAGCGCGTTTTCTGATGTTCGGGCCTATTGCACATTTGATCCCTTTGTACATTTCGCGAATGTTCCCAATATCGTTGCAGTGCTGTATTGACTTACAAAGATTCTCCCAGTATTCATTCGCGCATTGGCGAGTTATACGCTGCAGATCCGCCTTAGCCTTTTTGTAGTTCAGTTTCGCACGATCTGTAGGGTCATTCATAAGATGTGTGTGAGCAGCTCTCTTATGCTCGATGAAGGGATGTATTACATTCTCACAGGCTGCAAACCAATCCTCCTGCACTGGTGTCTTCTGCCCATAAACGCCTACGGCAGTTTTTATAAATGCATCTTTAATTATGTGCCACATATTTTCAACACCTTCCGATTCTTGCAAGGTTCTAGGATCGAGGTTTTGCTGTAGATCCGCTGCGAATTTGTCTCTAAGAATTTCGTTGGTCATTGCTGTGGTGTTAAGTAGAGTTTTACAAGAAGAAATAGTCGAACAATTAACTATATTCTACTCGAACATTACACAAATTACTTAAATAAACAAATTACACTAAAATCTAGTAAAATAAATCAATATGCCCACGTTTCTACAAAAAGAAGTGAAATCCCACCAAAACATTCTGTAAAAAACTAGCCAAGTCTCGATGGAGCTGCTTGTTTATCTCTAAAAAGTAATGAAATCTAGACTAAGTCGTGCGAAGTCTATGGATCCTTACTGCGATTTATTTATTATTATAGTTAATGTTGTGTGACTTGGCCCTTGAAAATTCTTTATACGTTAGAAGTCAATTTTGTTTACACGTAATGTTATATCAGATTCTGTTGTAACTACCTATGTTTGTTAAGCGAGATAATAGCCCATACTGGTATTGGTAATTGGACGCTAGTGTCTTATTTTAGGCTGTTGTTGATTGTATAACACATGTATTGGAGCAATGGTGTCACGGAGCCCCTTTTGTACCCTTGTGTACTCTTCAACGGCCAAGTCACACAACATTAACTATAATAATAAATAAATCGCAGTAAGGATCCTTAGACTTGGCACGACTTAGTCTAGATTTCATTACTTTTTAGAGATAAACAAGCAGCTCCATCGAGACTTGGCTAGTTTTTTACAGAATGTTTTTGGTGGGATATAGATTACTAGATGATGCTCGCGACTTCGTGCGCGTAAAAGGAAATCCCACCGACATCATAATTTTGCCGCAATAAAAAGTAGCCTATGTCCTTCCCCGTAGTCTACTCTATATGTGCGCCAAATTTCATAAAATCAATCCAGTAGTTTCGGAGCCTATTCAGCAAACAAACAAACAAACTTTCCTCTTTCTAATATTAGTTTATACAGATTTAAAACCCTTCTGTCTCTACTAACTGACACAGGAAAGAGAGAATAAGTGCCAAGAAATATTATTTTACATACTGACGGCCAAATGCTGGAACGATAATAATTAAATTAAGCGGCGCTTAAGTCACATGTTGCCCTTGTCATTTCGGCAACCAGGGACAGTGACAGCCTGTGAATAGGAGGGCTCTTAGTATTGTTAAATTATAAATCTAAGTATAGGCAATATTTTTGCATCACAGTTAAAGGATTAATCTCCGTTACAATGCAGTGTTAATACACTTTAACCCCATAAAGTTTAACGAACGAAGTTGAAATTTATATTGAAACGACCCCATTATGTAGTGACATATAGAAATTAACCCATTAATAAATCGTTAAAACGAAATTGCGGACTCAAAGCGCCTCTGGGGGCCGATTGTACCTCAGGAATAGAGTTAAACTCGACTTGAGATTTTACTACCTTGCAATATGTCGCTCGGCTGACGAATTATTCGTGGGGACAAAGTTTCGTTATTAATTACTTTGTAGACTATAGCACCAGGTGGGTATGTATAGTCTTTGTAAGGGGATTTATTTTGTTCTAACTACGGCTTTCTAAAGTTAAGATCTCAAGTTATAATATTACTAGATGTTGCACGCGACCTCGTGCGCGCAAAAGGAAATACCGCGGTAACCGTGCATTTTGCCGCGATAAAAGTAGTCTATGACCTTCCCCGTGGTCTAATCTACATCAAATTTCATCAAAATCAGTCCAGTAGTTTCGGAGCCTATTCAGTGCGAACAAACAAACTTTTCCTCTTTATTATATTAGTATAGACTAGCTTTTGCTAGCGGCTTCACCCGCGTTAATGCAGTATCCCACGGGAACACCGAAACGCACTTTGCAGAGGCATCTGCTCAGTACCACGATGACGTGAGACCTAACCACTATTGTTAAACAGTGTATGGTCTTAACTCCAGCAACTGAAATTATCATAAACGTTGCCTGATTGGTCAAATATTAACAAGGATTTCTGTGCAGCTAAGGTCTGTCACCCCCCACATGGTTCACGGAAGGCTAAGGCTACTAAAACTACTAAACTGTGCATAATCACACTAAAACTAAGCACACTTATGTAAATAAACCTTAACGGAAACTGCATTCACCGGGGAACGCCGTGTGCGGAAATACGAATTTTAAAATGACTTGAAAATTTAATAAAGGCTCTGCAAGGCACATTCACTCCATGAGAATCCAATTTTCTATCAGCTTTTAGCTTGCAAGTATTCTATACATAGCTTTTATACGACATTTACAGAGCGGCTATACAACCTTTATATACATTTTTTACAGCCTTTGCTCGCGGATTCGATTGCTATACGCCCTTTTTAAGGTGAATGCTGTCTGGTGACAGGATAAAATTCCCTTTGTCCCTCAATTGAGCAGCTGCTCGATGTGTTTATTCATCGGCACGATTCGGCTATATTGAATTATGGAGGAACGTGGTGAGAGCGAATTATATGAAGCTTTTAAGAATTTGCTGGTTGTTTGATTACTTATAACTGTACAATATAACTTTTATAATACATGGCTAAATGATTTACTTATTTAATATAGGATGAAACCTACGAGATAATGCACAAGACACATAGATCCTTAAATAAATCTAACCAAGAGCATATGGGGACAAGTGTAAGGACGGTTCCGTAACTATCAACGCGAAATAAGTCTTATTTAAATTACCTACTTCAAAGTTATTGTTGGAATTTACTCAAAATAATATAATATATAAAGAGTATTTATGATCTATCAGCATGGCAACTTGCTAGTGTCTATCTCTTATAGTTTAGAAGTGCCATGGATCGAAAATGAATGACTGTAAAAAAGTAAAATATTATTAAAAAATATTATCTAGACAAACAGAAAGACACAGGCGGATGGATAGGACAAAACTTTAAAAATGTTCTCCGCTTTCTATTATGTTCAATAATAGTGTTATCTACTTAGGTATCGAACCTTTCTTTATCGTCGAGGTTAAGATTAGGTATTATATTCGCAAATTTACCTACTACATTCCACACTATAGACACTTCTTGATATAAAATCCAAAGATTTCAAAACTTAAGATGGGCGATGACGTACATTTGACAGAAGAAATCTTCATACAAGAAAATGTTACGCCATCTAGGTTTTCACCTATTTAAAATGTCAGCCATCGTTTTCACCATACTTCAAATGTCAAAATGGCCCCAAAAATCTCAAAAGTGGTACTATTTACTGGAGACACTTTTTGCCTCAACAGTCAACTACCTCATCTATACATATAATAAATCTGTAGCGGGGTCATGTCTGTACATTAAAGTTATCTAAGTGAAAATCAAAATGGGGGGTCTATAAAGGCCACAGAACCTAAAAATAACGTTTTTGAAAAAAATGTCTGTCTGTCTGTCTGTCTGTCTGTGTGTTTGTTATCACATCACGCCGAAACCTCTGGATGGAATAAAATTAAATTTGGCACGTAGGTAGCTTAGGACCTGAAGGGATAAAAATAGGATACTCTTTATCCCGCAAAATTAAAGGGTTCCCATGGGATCTTCAAAAAACTGTATCTACCTGTTTGATGTTATTTCAGGCAATCTACTCGACGTATTTAAATAAAACTTGGCACAAAGGTAGATTGGAACATGAAATAACAGTATTTTTTTTTCTTGGAATCATCATCATCACGGGATCATGAAAAAACTATATTTTTGAACTTGCTTCACAAACCGAAATAAATCATCATTTTTCGCATGTTTTCTCTTGAAATAAAACTATTAAATTAAAATTATAAAAATAAATCTATTTTTTATCCTACTCAACACAAATAATAAATAGCGAAGTAAACCAATAGTACAAGATCTACTTAAACTAAGAATTTGCTTTGAGCGAGAGGTCAACTTATTTGGTGATCTTTAATAAGTTACCTACTATTTTTTTAGCCGGTAAAAATGTACCTTGATATTATTTCGTTCAGGCTCTTGAAATATTTGCGTTCGAAATTCAAAATTAAACCGCATACATAGGCTACGTAGGCAAAATGGCAACCGCTGGTATAAAATAAGCAAAATGGCGGATTATGTTAGCATTATTGAAGTTAGCAAAATATGTGCCCTGGCCTATAGTTGGATACTCAAAGGCCCTGGCGGATAATCTGTTTTTTTTAGCGCTAGCAAGCGCTAACAAGCTCTATTTTCGGCGGAACACAGCCATAGTCTTTTTACCGTATTGATTATTGACTGAGCAGAATAGAAGAATAAACTGTTTTATAATTTCAAATACTATTCTATTCTGTGAAAAAATATTTTCAACTTTTATAACATTCATCTTCTTTAATTTTAGTGAAATAAACTTTAAATTGATGTTATATCTTTGAGTATCCTACCATATTATAGGTACTGAAATTGTATATTAGGTTGAACTTGAAGCTTGGCAGGTATCTTATTACGAATAATGGTGTCTACAGACACACGAATTTGGTACGGAGCGTACAGCGGATCTGGTACGCTCCGTACCAAATTCGTGCGTGTGTAGAGCAGTCCGGCGGTTAGGCCGTACAACGGTATCAGTGTTGCCAACTTAGGGATTTACCACCCAAAATTAGGGAAAATATCTACGGGGGTTTTCTAGGGACCAGGATGTTTAGAGTTTACTCCTTATGAATCAATTTGTATGTAATAATAAAAAATATTTAAATGTGTGTTTATAGTCAGGGATATGAAAATATAATATTGGGAGTGAAATCAGATTAAGACAAGTTAGTTTTATGTTATTCACGCGTAAGTCTTTATGTTAAACACATAACCTTTCTTTCTAGCTTATTATCTCTTAGACCTGTCAATGGTATAATTATCAGGGGTAAAGTTTGGGGAGAAATATTTTTGAGAGTTGATATCACTGCCAATCAATGAATTTCGGGAATCATCGCGTCGTCGAAAAACAGCACTGTAAATAGAACTCTGTGCTAATGCAATAGAACTGAAAATCGAACACACGAGTGTCGAGCTTTTCGGTCCACTGCATCGTACCAAATCCGTGCGTGTGTAGCGACACCGGATTCGGTCTGCGGATATCGTCCGCTGTACGCTTCGTACCAAATTCGTGTGTCTGTAGATGCCTACTCTGCAGCAAACCGCAAAAGTTTTTACAATACTTATACTAATATTATAAATGCGAAAGTGTGTCTGTCTATCTGTCTGTTACCTCTTCACGCTTTAACCGCTGAACTGATTTTGATGAAATTTGGTATAGACATACTTTGAGTCCTGGGAAAGGACACCGTAATTTTTCGGCATAAAAAGTATCCTATTACTTTTTATGCCGAATAAGTACGGTGTTTCTGAGGGATAATGTATTATTATATGTATATTTGACTGTCTTTCACTGCTAAAAGGTTGATCCGATTTGAATGAAAGTTGGTATGGTAGTGGTTTATGCTTTGGACAAACGCGCAGTCCACTTTTTTCCCAAAAAGATACAGTGTTCCCGAGGGATAATATATTATTTTGTGGATATTTGACTGTTTTTCACTGCTAAAAGGTTGAACCGATTTGAAGGAAAGTTGGTATGGTAGTGGTTAATTCTTTGGATAAACGCGTAGTCTACTTTTTATTCCAAATCTATACTTCTATACTAATATACTACTATTAATATACTAATATATTATACTTCTATACTTAATATTATAAATGCGAAAGTGTGTCTGTCTGTCTGTCTGTCTGTTACCTCTTCACGCTTTAACCGCTGAACCGATTTTTATGAAATTTGGTATAGACATACTTTGGGTCCCGGGAAAGGACATAAGATTTTTTTATTCCGAAAAAGTAGTGTTCCCGTGGAATAATATATTTACGCGGGCGGAGCCGCGGGCAAAAGCTAGTCTATAATAATATGCGTCTATAATAATAATTTTTTTCTTTCCTCAAACCACATCATACGCTTTTCTGCTATTGTACCTATCCCCTTCTTCAAGACAAAGATTGCTTTGTCTGTATCTTTGCGGGATGCAAAAAAAATCAATTATATCAACAATTTATGTTGCGGGGAATAGCCCTATCGGTAGGGGAAGCCGCGACGCATTAGTTTATTAGGTGCAAGAGATATCAGTCAGCGTCACAGTCGTTTACTGTTGTTTGCAGTTGTCTTGAGCGTGTGGTGCAAGGTCACTAGCGCGGAGGTATGATCACAATATAAATAATGTACAGTAGCGGAACTCAGCCGTGTCCTTGAAATTTTTAGCTACGATTGAGCGTCGCCGAGCGGGGCGCTAGGGCTAGTATCTACGTCTACAGTAAGGCGTTGACAGTGCGCAAGCGTCGCGGCACAACTAACTCGATTCGTTCAATGCAGCGACAAGTCTTGGCATCGCATCGCGTAGGATAACACTACATACTTGCTATTTGAGGTTTCGATGGCTGTACACTATTTACATTGTATTATGATGGCCTAAAATGTGTGAATGTGGCCTATGAATAAAGTTTGGCCACTGACTAAAAAAACACCGTGTATTATTTGTAATACCTTACGGTATTTAAGTTTTTATTTAGTTTTTAGCCGAATATTTTATTGTGATTTATCTTATGATTATCAGGCCTGACAGTATGGATCCACAGAATAATTTCAACTTACGCGACGCTACGCGGCGTTGCGGTTTTAAGATAGCTATTTAAAATTGGACTTTATTCACTACGTAAAAAGTTTCATTTTTTTATTTGTGATATACTGCACACGCGCTGTGCTGCGAGCTGCGACTTTACATTAGAACTCTTACCATGAAATGAATATTCTTGTGTAATGAATAAAGTTAAATTTCGAATAGCTGTATTAAAATTATTGCGCCTTGTCGCGTATCATTTCGTTTCGGGTGAATTTACCATAAGTATATTGCAAGAATGGTATATGTGCTGGGCAAGGAACATTTAAAACAGCCTGTCCCAGACACTACAGAGAATGAAGAGTAGTTATTTCGCTCGGAGAATTATCTCGTATTTAAATTATACAAACACGCTACATCTCATTACTTGCGTCTGTATGCAGTTGGCAGGGGACATTCTCAGTCCCCTGGGCGTCATCCCACAAGTCGGTGTATCGGCGATTTGTCTAACGGTGAGGAATTGTCCGCGTGACTCAGCGTACGGAGTAAATGATAACAACTAGAGATTTTTATTGGAAGTAATGTATTGATGTTATAAGCAGGTATACGAGTATAGTATGATCAACATGCAGGCTAATGTAAGTAAAACCTAAAATTACATTGAATCTCGTTTAATAATAATATCTATTGACGCTTCACACCACTGGGCTAAGTGTCCGAAAAACTTGTGTTACGGACAACGTAAAGTATATTTAATTCTTTTATACTTAGGAATAAGTACGCTTGTGCATTTAAGATTTTTATTATATTATAAACATTTCTTTCCTATCCTTGGAACCCGAAACCTGATGTTGGCGCTGACCCGCTAACCACTAAGCTACAGTAGTCGTCAAATCTATGCCTAACAGTTCTAACTAACGTCCCCAACGTTAGTAGCGATGAAATTATGGTTCAAATATTAAAAGCTATGTGTGGAATAGCGTTTATCTTGGGTTGGAGAACTTAACGTGCCTTCGAAATCAGAAAATTCTTAATCTAAACTAGCAAGTTACCTAGTTCTGAGCAAGTTACCTAGTCCTGATTTATTTTCATTATTCCATGTAAGCCTGGTATCGAAGAATGTTATTTGCTTACTAATCTTGAACTCAAAACTGTTACGATTTTGCAACGAACGCAGATATATAATTATTTACTGGCCTGCAAAAGAAAATACTGCACTATTTCAATTTTTGTTTTTGTAGCTATTTAGAAGTTAAAGATGTTTAATAGAAAACTTTTATAGCAAATTTCATCAGCTTTTTGAAACTACTAGAAAACCGATAAAATTTTCCGTAAAACGTATTTAAGTGTAAAAAACTACACTTCTGTACACGGTCATAAACTGAGAAAATTATATACATGAAAACAGTTACTACCTTAGAAGGAACCACCCCCTAACCACTTATCTATGCAATATTCACCTCCTCCCATGTCAATTTTCATAAGCAATTGAATCGATTGTCTCATAATGGCGCCACAGACGCACCTTCACGGCTCCGGACTCGCAAATTGCATCTGCCATCAATCTGGCGTTACTTAGTTACGCACCCTCCGTCACGCCCCGGTGGTGCCATTGCGAGCGGAGAAATGCGCTTAGCAAATGGAGGAATAAGCGGAATAAGGTTAATGTTAACGGTATTTTTTAGAATTTATGCACATATAATATTCTATCTTCAGAATACACTAAGAGAGGTTAAGGTATTGACTGTTAATAAAAATATTAGGTTTAACTAAGGTGGACCAATAATATTTTACGCAAAATTACAATATTAATCGAAATCCACAAATAATGATTACTAACCAAATTTAATTATTTTCACATAAACTATACAACTAGAGATCAAAATATAGACAGTTAAAATACTAGAAATGAGACTCCCATCCTGCAAATTTTAGCAATTAAACATTAAATAAGCTAATTATACTTAAATGTTATTGTTATATTCCTTAAATGGGATTTCAGATAATATTTTACAGTTATATAGCGCATAAGCTATTATACTGAGTTATTGAAACCCACAAAATAATTTAAACACTTAGACCGCTGCAACTGAGACCACACTAGAACAGCCCTCGCGCTAAAGACACCCAATGTTTACCAACTTATTTCTCTTCGTTAGACAACGATTTGTCATGAATACTTTAGCGATATTGTTTTTGGATTGAGTGCATGAATCTGCTTAGGGTATACCGCAAGGGTCTTCCCCTTGCTATAAGTGTTGCAAATTTTTGTGTCTACGATTTGTCAATTTAATGACACTAAAATATTAACTTTTGCAATAAATTGCTGAAGAATCGTAGGCCTACTTTGTTATGTATCGGTCTGTGGTGTCACTAGTTGCTTTGTCATTAAAAATGTACGGCGGTAGCAACTTGTGACGTAACAAATCGTTTAGTGGGTAAGAGAATGGCGATATTATTTATTTTCCTTATACTTTTAATCGCGTCAACCTAAATAATTATCTCTTTTAGATTTAATCTCTAATCTCTATTCAACAATTTTAAAATTTCACTTGTAAAAAAAGGGTTCCGTACAAAACGGCAAAAAGTCACGCTTGTTGTCAGGGATTTATTTTTACCCTTAAATACCCTTAAATATTTATTTTTAGTATTTGATGTAATAACGGCAACAGAAATACATCTGTGAAATTTTCAACTATCTATCATGAGATACAGGTGACAGACGGACAGACAGGCGGACAGCGGAGTCTAAGTAATAGGGTTCCGTTTTCCCCTTTGGTTATGGAACCCTAAACGTGTGATATTTGACACTAGGTGACATCCCTATTCTAGCTATAGTCCTGGACTGCTCAGTGAATAACTCATGCGAGCAGCTCCCAGTAAACTATAACGAAGTAATTACTTAACCCGAGCCCTAATTAACCCTAATTAGTACTCACCTGAACTAAACGTTGAGGCTGTTTATACAAGACTACATTGTCAGGTCCCTGACCCGAGCACAATCCTACTTCTATGTATTATGAAAGTTTGCGAAGATGGATGTTTGTTACTCGCTTACGCAAAAACCACTGAACAGGTTTCGATGAAATTCGGTTAAGTAGTATTTTAGGGTTTGGATTGAAACATAGGCTACTTTTTATCCCGAAGTACAGTTTTCCGCGGGCGAAGCCGTGGGAAAACCTAGTAGCATATATTCTTACTCTATGACAATAGTGTAGACGCTATTTTCAAAACTAAGGATGGGCTACGAGTTATACGTAAATGTGACAGAAGAATTCTTCTTACGAGATCGCCATCTTGATTTCAGAAGATTTTTTCAAATAAATGCGGACTGATTTCAAAAAAATTTCAAATTTCAAACCTCAACTGCCCCAAACAAGCCCAGTATATGTCAGGCTTTGCCTCGACATACCTTGTGGTTCTTTTTTAAGTTTTCACTTCAAAAACATTAGAATTATCAGTCAATCAGCTCAACAGTGCGTCTGACACAAGTAGGCGGCGAGCAGATTCTAATGTACTTACCACCGCACCACTTTACAGCCCGTTATCCATCCACCACGATCAGCGTAATAGAGCAGTATCGATAGTTTCTCGTAATATTATTTATAATATGATAGTCTGACCAGCACGCGTACCATGCACTGTAGAAATGGGATTTATCTAAGGGAGCTCTTTGTAAGGGAGAATAGGAGACAGATTCAAACATTAAAATTTTTCATTATTTTTGCAGGTCATACTACGCTTGCAAAAGTATAAAAAAAAAAAACGTGGCAGAAGTTAAACCTCATTCGTCATTTAAAATCAAATAATGCTCACATCGTTCCTAAAGAACATCACTTAAAAAAAGAAGAGAAAAATTCAAATTTGTACACCTAGACGTGTGGCCGTACTTTAAGAAGTTAGTCGTGTCGTAATACGTATCGTGACGTGACTTCGAAATGTCACTGTTAACGCCACTTATGAAGTTTCGCTTATGATTAATATGGAAAAGTTTGAAAAAATAACCAATAGAATTGACAGTCAATCAGCTGAACGAGAGTTAAACAGTGTATCTGACACAAGTGCACTCAACTTTATAGCTCGTTTATTTCACCACGACCGTATGGCCGTGCTTGAGAGGGATTGGGAAATGTCGACTGTCGATAGTTTTTTACTAGTAATATTGTTATTCTTATAAATGAGAATCTAATGAAAAATGTATAATATCAAAATTATAAACAGGAAAGATTTGTTTGTTAGTATAATTGTTTGTTTGCATTGAATAGGCTTTGAAACTACTGGACCGATTTTGGTGAAATTTGGCATAGATATAGATTATACCACGGGAAGGGATATCCCTTTATCTACTACTTTTTATTGCGGCGAAATGTGCGGATTCCGCGGGAACACATGAATTCGTGGGCAATATCTTGTTTTAAATAATTATAAATGAGATTATTGGCTTTTATTTACGACGATTAAAGTCTCATCGATATGTTACTTTGTTAATTTTTGTGAAGGTAAATCTTTTTGCATAGTATCACCGACAAGTCACAACTATATGTTTTTAAGAACTATAGAAAGAGTCAATACAACAACATTTTTAATTTAATATTCATTTAAGGAAAAATAAACTTCATTTTATCGTCATCGATACACATTCCACATCCCTACGTCCGTAAGTTGTTTTTATTGCACAAATGTAAAATTTGCGGAGTGCTGAAAGAAATTTGGACTAAACTGCTCTTGTCGGAGATTCCCCATAAAATTTTATTGCTCATACATAAATATCTTGATGAAAACACTCAATCTGATTTGAAAAATACTCTTTCACACATATCCTTATATCCTTGCGCACGCAAAAGAATGTTTTCATTTAATAAGTACTAACATTAATTCTCCCAATATTTCCTTTTACATCTAAGGGTCTGTTTCACAATCGCCTAGCAAGTGTCCAATAGCTTGTCCGGAACTTTTGTCGCTGTTTACTTTATACTGTGCGACAGAGACAAAACTTGCCAATAAGCTATATGACGATAGACGAATAGTAGATCGTGTAAAAGGCACTAAAAGTTGCAACATTCGCTTGAAGTAGAAACTCCTAAAATTACTGCCAAGAGCCAAATATAATAAGGAACATAAAGTCAGTCGTATATCACGCGGGAACCGCACATTTTGTCGGAACAAAAAGTAGCGTATGTGCTTCCCCGAAGTCTAATCAGTGGCTTAGGCATGATGACGCAACAGACAGGCAGAGCTTCTTTCACCGTAGAGTAAAAATGTAGCGAAGAAATAAAATAATAAGCATATTTTAACAATCTTGTTTTTAAATGTTTTTTCCTAAAAACTTATTTTACCATTGGTCCCAGTTGTGGAAATGTAATAACAAATAGTGTTAAGGGAGTCGTTTCTGTGAAACAAGCCCGAGGAAATCCAGTTCTCTAAACGGTTTAGCGCAGATAAATCATTTTAGTGCGGTTACAATATTGCACCACTATTGCAGTTATTTTATCGTTTTGTTTTGATTTAAGTGGTTATTTAACACTTCTATATACAATAAATAGGATATATTTTATTTATTAATAACTGTATTTTGCCAGCGGGTACGGCTGCGTAAATAAAGTACCTATCCCACGAGAACACTGTACTATCGATTCGAACTCGACTTCCGGCTTTTTAGAGCCGACGCGCTAACCACTGAGCCACTGAGGCCGTTAACGTGTTATATTTCTAAAGCCCAATTCTTGCGAACGCGACAGCAAGCTCTCTGAAGCCCACTAAATTAATAACTTTTATTGGCCCTAGTTACGAATGATTATATGTATCATGATCACCTGCATTCCGGGATCCCACAACCTAACCTATCCCGTTATCTCATGATCTGCCCTATCCCGCGCCTATCATTCGCCCTATCCCGGTGCATCAATAATGCAGTCCCGGGATACCCGGCCATCCGTCACCGCGAGATCGTAAATCGTCTGGAAATTTCCATTCCACCCCAAATACACTTGATTTTTCAGTTGCAACCCATTTGCTACATTATTTATGCGGTGCATTTGTAAACCGATAGTGTAGCTGCAGGTTAACTTTATTGATGGTATACACGTTCTTAATGTCTTTCGGGTAACTGTGTACACGTCTACTAGTGCCAAGCATGTGCATTCATTGCAGAGGAACATAAAGAATGTAATCGTACTGTACATTCAGGGACATATTAAATTTCAAGGTTGATCTAGTGCGTTCTTTGAGCTGCAAGAGTCTACACGCTTAACGTTCTATCGTCTATTCTATATTATAAATTGATATAATAATAGGCCTCCGTGGTCTAATGGCACATAATAAATAATATTTGCTAATGGTTAGAGCTAGGCTCTCGACTCGGAGGGTTCGATTCCCGCATTGCAACAACGAAATATGTTGTTTCCTAGTTTGGTTAGGACAATTCAGGCTGAACACCTGACTGTCTGACAAGAAAGATGATCCATGCGTCGGATGGGCATATAAGAAAGTCGAACCTGTGCCTGATCTCTCGCCAGTCGTGTCGGTTATCCGTCCCACTGGGTTATGAGAGTAAAGGAAGACAGTGTTCTTGTGTAATGCGCACTCACTTGGGCACCATAAAGTAACTCCTGCGTAACTGGCCTAGTTTGAATGAAAAGGCCACCGTCACCGAAATCGGTGCAGGGGAGTTGGAAAAGCCAAACTGGAAAATAGTATTCTCATAAACGCCAAAACCTGGCTTAATTGGTCCAAACTCCAAAAATCAGTTTATAATATCAGGACAACTTATTTATCTTACTTATAATATAATAAAGAGGAAAAGTTTGTTTGTCTGTTTGCATTGAATAATCTCCGAAACAACTGGACCAATTTTGATGAAATTTGGCACAGATGTAGAGTAGACCACGTGGCAGGACATAGGCTACTTTTTACCTCGGAAAAATGTACGGTTTCTGCTAAATTAAATTTTGCGCGTACGAAGTCGCGAGCAACATCTAGTAATTCAATAAAATAAAAATGACAGTGTTAGTAATTTACGAGGATTGATGTTCTGTTCTCTTTATATGTAGTTCAACAGAAAGTAAATTCACCAGTACTTACTAGGTATTAAAGCTTTTCGGGACTTCGACTATCTCTTTCTACATGTGAACGAGACGCACTAAACATTAGACTAAAACTCATCAACCGAAATTGAATTCACAATCAAACGACATTCCGACACGTCGCAGTAAAACTATGCTCGTGCTGCAGCATAATGACTGAGACTGAAGGGGATTGTGACACAGTCAAGTGATATACAGTAGTCTAACTGCACACGATATGGACTTAAAGAGACAAGAGCCAGTGTGGAGATGAGCTGATGCTCGTGTTGAGTGAAAACTAGAACACAACAGGAGATCTTCAGAAGTTAACTAGTCTAATTTGATAATCATAGTAAATTAGTCGTCTTCGCTATCGTTAATTACTTGAAATAATTATCTATACAGATAAATAAAATTGAAGTGTCTGTTTGTAATTTCAAATTAACAGCTTTTCACAAAATGAATCTGAAAGTATATTCGGTACTTATAATAAAATACCAATTTTTTTAATTTTTGTCTGTCCGTCTGTCTGTCTGTCGGTCTGTCTGTCTGTTTGTTCCGGCTAATCTCTGAAACGGTTGGACCGATTTTCACGGGACTTTCACTAGCAGATAGCTGATGTTATAAGGTCTAACATAGGCTACTTTTATTTTATTTATTTATTTATTTATTTATAACACTTTATGCACGAAATGTACAAAGGCGGGCTTAAGGCGCTCTTACCCTAGAAATACGCTTCTTTCAAAAATTTTTTGAGACGAATGGATACATTTTAGTGCAGCAAAAAAATATATGTTAATTTTGATCATATTTGCTAGGGGACCTTCATTTTCAAAACACGTTATCTGAAAAATTTCTCGATAAAAAAAAATCATAAAGTAACCATTAAAATAGAAATTCTTGGAGTTGTAACTGTATTATTTGTGAACAGAAATGAGAAAATTATTTGCAGTTTCGTAAAACATAATAAAAGGAAGGGAATTGTTGTTTTGATTTTTCGTATAGAATGTGATATTTGTTAGTATTAATTTATTTCAATGATTAATAATTCGTACGAGTCGAATGAAACATCGCGAAATGGCGACCTGTCATTCCTTCTCTTTCATATCTATTGAATAAGACAGTACCGGCTTAGGCCTCTTGCTAATGAGACGTATGTCAAATTTTTCCCCTCTTTTCTGCTCAAAAATTATTCGAATTTATTGTAGAAAGTCCGTTCAAATTTATTTTACCCCCGAATGGACCTTTATGTCGTCTGCATAAAGGTCAAGTCGAGGGTAATTATTAGTTTTTCTTTCGTCGTGTAATACTTATGATATATACGTAATTTCGCTTTCTGACGTAACACACTTGGTAGCCCTTTGGCTTTTTGCGTTGTTGCGACCAATTGGTCTCGGGTTCGAATCCCGGTCAGACGATTTTTTTTTCTTTTTTTTTGTCGCACTATAAAACTCCGAGCGATGCTTGTTTTCCCAGTAATAGAAGTATATGGTTAATTATGTACTCATTTATTATTAGTTACTTTAAGTTGTTGTTAATATTAGTGTAGATTATATTATATAAAATATGAAAAGATTGTATTCGATGAATGTCCAAATTTTTAATTCAAAGTTTTAAGATGGAGGTACAAAAACTCTTTATAAGTAGGTACTAGGGAGACCGAGCTTTGGTCGTAGTTTTAGTACAACGATAAAAATTAATAAAAAATAAATAAAAAAATATTAAAGAATCACAAAAATAATATTTTAAATCTTACCGGGATTTGAACTCACCACCAAAAATCAAACGGTACGCAAACCGAGCTGCCAGTCAGACTGACGTAAAACAACCGAAATTATTGATATAATTTATTACACGACGAAAGAAAAAACATAGGTATTTGATTCATAATTTTGACAACATTGATTGACAACAGAATAAGTAAATATAATATATATACCTAAATATTATTATTCTGTTGGTTTGTAAAGTTTATACATATAATTATATCAATTATTATAATCAATTCTAATTCTAATCACCATGAGCAGATATTAGGAACATGTACTTATTCAGTAATCTACGTTTATTTTTTACTAGCTTTTGCCCGCGACTTCGTCCGCGTAAAGTTCGGTTTCCATACAAAATTTTAACCCCTTTGTTACACCCGTAGGGGGCGAATTTTCAAAAATCCTTTCTTAGCGGATGCCTACGTCATTACAACTATCTGTATGCCAAATTATAGCAACATCTGTTCAGTAGTTTCGGTTGTGCTTTGATAGATGAGTCAGTCAGTCAGGTTTGCCTTTTATATATTTAGACTAGGTGTTGCCCGCGACTTCATGCGCGCATAAGGAAATCTCGATGGAACCGTACATTTTTCGGCAATAAAAAGTATGCCTATGTGCTTCCCCGTTGTCTATTCTATATCTGTCCTAAATTTCATCAAAATCATTCCAGTAGTTTCGGAGCCTATTCAATGCAAACAAACAATCATACAAACAAATAAACCTTCTCTCTGTATTATATTAGTAATAGATTAAATAAAACAATATTTACAATTATTATGATGAAGCCGAAGAGACTATTTGGTTAAACCACAAATGTCAGAAACTAGGTATTTGAAATTGTATTTTTTTTTGCTGTCAGTGCAAGTTTCATGTACCTATGTAGAAGGGGAATATTTGATATTGAATTTTATTGTGTATTTATGTATTGTATAAAATCAGTCGACAAAATTTAGCTTTGTGCTACGCGAACAAAGTTGCGGGCAAAAGCAAGTTTAGATTTTGTAACCGCTGAAAAATGCGAATTAAATAAAATTTTGAAATGTCGTTCTAGGAAGAAACGTCAATGTGTGTAATGTCATAATGTGTATCCCACCAAAAACATTCTGTAAGAAACTAGCCAAGTCTCGATGGAGCTGCTTGTTTATCTCTAAAAAGTAATGAAATCTAGACAAAGTCGTGCCAAGTCTAAGGTTCCTTACTGCGATTTCTTTATTATTATAGTTAATATTGTGTGACTTGGCCGTTGAACATTATTTATACGTTAGTGGGTACAAGTCAATTTTGTTTACACGTTATATCTGTTATATCTATTGTAACTACCTATGTTTGTTATGCGAGATAATAGCCCATACTGGTATTGGTAATTGGACGCTAGTGTCTCGTTTTAGGCTGTTGTTGATTGTACAACACATGTATTGGAGCAATGGTGTCATGGAGCCCCTTTTGTACCCTTCAACGGCCAAGTCACACAACATTAACTATAATAATAAAGCGACCTATGCGTAGAACAAAGTCTGATGTGATCATAGAGCAAAAGTGCGTTTTTTGGATAAATGAAATAAGGAATCAAAGCTCTACAGACTGACATTTTATTTTTTTTTTTATCTGGCTTATTTTCGGAAATACAGAATCGTACAACGTCTTATTTGATGTAAGCTCCATGATAAAATGCACGTAGTGTTCATAGGACGGAGAAATTGAGGCGCGCACGGCGCGGGCGCCTCGCACGATCTTCACTTCAGGCGTTGTCGAGCGGAAAGAAGGGTTTTTTGCGTCATGTGTGTGATTTTTTTTCGGTTTGACGAAAATTATAATTTTACTAATTATTGCGTACTAAAAGTATTTCTGAGATGTCATGCTTACGGATAATGCTGGATATGCTTTAAGAAGAGAAGAAAAAGAGCCTGAACGTAGTCCTTATTTTTCAAATAAGCAATATATTTTTATGAAGAACGGTGTATATCCGGGTAAGCTGATTTTTTTACTTAAATTATTCTTCAAATTTAGTATTATCATGCTTTGAAATTATAGTTTTTTACTATTCCGCTTTTTAAGCTCATAAATAGAAACGGGAAATCTATATTCATATAAGACATTTTTTGACGGAAAGTTAGAAAAATACACTTTAGTTCGAAAAGTATGATTAGTTTCATATTTATTTATTAGGTAAATATTTGTCGTGTTATCAATAAAAGTTGACGTACCAAATAGTTGAGATTATAAGTAATATTAGAACTATGTAAGACTAATACTTTAGAATTTCTAAAAGTTTCATGTAACTATAGGACGTTTTTTTACGGAATCACAGAATAGTTACAATACAATTTGTCAGTTCGATATGCAGATGGGACGTTATAGCCTGAATAATGACATCAGTTAGGACGTTGTTCTTTTAAAAATATCGTTAAATATAAATATATTTCATATTAAATAAATAAAAATAGTTTAAAGCTGCGTTACCTTACAATATATACACATTTGTACCCTACAAATTCGGCGAATCATATAACATTATGATCGACAGTTTTTAGTTCTGTACTGCGATGTTCATTAAACCTTGTATATTCAAACTTTTTCTAATAGCGACGCACCTCCTAATCGATGGATTCTCTCATTAGTAGATGAATAATGAGAGAATTTATGGCCTTCGACCATCAATACTTTCTTTAAAAGCTACTCCTAGTTTCGAAAAATCACCTTTAATACAACTTAAAGACTTAGAAAATTCTGACCATAGGTTCTGATCATCAGTTGATCAAGAAATGTCGGTACTAACTCCTATGCAGTCTCCTGCTGATAGTCATTCCACCTATGACAGCGTTTTCAGGTCCAATTAAGTAGATAGTAGTATACAATTTAATTAATATTATATCTAGCAATATCTCGAAAGTATAATCTAGAAAAATATCCAAAACCTGCAAGCAAATGTGTGAGTTTTCCTTTTTACCATGCATAATGCAAGTCTATTGTTGCTCTTTTATTTAATTATTTCTAATAATTATTCCAGCACGCTCGGTCAAAAGCCTTTGACCACTATCTAAAAGGTGTTTTGCAAAATGTGATCATAATATGTAACTCTGAAACGGGGTACAAAGTTTGACTCAAACTGGACGTAACTTTGAGAATCGGTACAAAGTTTGACTCAAACTGGACGTAAATTTAAGACTCGGTACAAAGAATACATCGCGTCTTATAGAAATGGTTATCGTGATAAATCACATACTGCTAAACACCTTTTAGATATGTTAAATCACTATAGTGTAAGTACCTGAGGCCATTCCTATAAGGTGTTACAGAAAATATGATAATGTATACATAGATATACACTACCACATTCAGGATAATCGATTTTATAGACACTTGATTGATACTTTAAATCAATCCGAACCTTATTATGACAAAATTGATTTTGTATGTATTATTTCTCCTGAATGCGACATGCTTATTATAACGGGATTATGGCCATTACAATATTATGGTTATTTTTCATTATTTTGGATAAACGTGCAGATACCTCCCCCCCATGTAGGTTAAACTGAACTTGTACCTATCTAATTACATTATACAACATAGCTAGAAAGCTTAGATACAGTACCAAAGCAGTTTAATTTATAACTACGTTTTAGAAAGGGTTAGGTGTTAACATATCGAGCGAGGTCAGTTCCGATATCATCTGGAGGGCAAGGCCAAGTTAGCCTCCAAGAAGCTTGGTGTTCTGAACAGGTCAAAGCAGTATTTCAGTCCGGTCCAACGCCAACTCTATAAGGCGCAGGTTCGGCCTCACATGGAATACTGTTCTCATCTTTGGGCAGGGGCGCCAAAGTACCAGCTTCTCCCTCTAGATCGTATCCAACGTAGAGCCGCTCGAATTGTCGACTGCCATAGTATTTCAAACAGACTTGACTATGTAGCATCACTCTGCATCCTCTATCGGTTATATTACGGGGAGTCATCATATCATCATAATCAGCCTATCGCCGTCCACTGCTGAACGTAGGCCTCCCCCAATGAGCGCCAACCATCCCGATCTTGGGCAGCCCTCATCCATCCGCTGCCAGCCACCTTCTTTAAATCGTCGGTCCATCGTGCCGCAGGACGTCCTACACTACGTTTGCTTAAGCGTGGTCTCCACTCTAATACTTGTCTGCTCCATCGATTGTCTGTCCGTCTGCAGACATGGCCGGCCCACTTCCACTTCAGCGTGCTAATTCGTTGAGCAATGTCGGTGACTTTAGTTCTCTGGCGAATAACGTCGTTACGTATTTTATCCACCAGAGATACCCTTAACATTGCTCTTTCCATCGCACGCTGAGCAACTTTAAACTTATGAACCAAGCCTACGGTGAGTGTCCACGTTTCGGCTCCGTATGTCATTACCGGTAGAACGCATTGATCAAAGACCCTAGTCTTAAGGGATTGTGGGATCGACGATTCAAAGATGTCCCGGAGCTTCCCGAATGCAGCCCAGCCCAAGCGTATTCTTCTACTCACCTCCTTCTCAAAGTTGTGCCGCCCGAGTTGAATGGTTTGGCCAAGATATACGTATTCTTGCACAACTTCGAGACTAGCGCCATTTACGACGACAGGTCTCGGGAGAACGTGTTCATTATACATAATTTTAGTTTTGGTCAGGTTCATACCAAGACCCACCCGTCTTGAAGAATCGCTTAGGCTGTTCAGCATCTCTTCCAGGTCCTGCAGAGAGTCTGACATAATGACTATGTCATCTGCGAATCTCAGGTGTGAGATGTACTGGCCGTTTATGTTCAGTCCCCGTCCGTTCCAATCGAGCGTCTTGAAAACGTCCTCCAACGCGTTATTAAACAGTTTTGGAGAGATAACATCTCCCTGTCTTACTCCTCGACGCAGTTGGATTGGTTTTGTACTCTGTTCTTGTACTTGGACGGTCATTGTTGCGGCCTTGTACAGATATCTCAACACCTCGACATATCGGCAGTCGACGAGACATCTCTGCATGGATTCCAGCACAGCCCAGGTCTCGACGGTATCGAAGGCTTTTTCATAGTCCACATACGCTAGGCAGAGAGGCTGATTATACTCCTCGGTCTTCTGTATAATTTGCCTTAGTGTGTGTATGTGGTCCACAATGCTGTAGCCTTTGCGAAACCCGGCCTGCTCCGGTGACTGAGAGTCGTCAAACTTCTGGGCAAGACGATTCGATATAACTCTCGAGAACAGCTTATACACGTGGCTCAGGAGTGAAATGGGGCGGTAGTTTTCTAGTCGCGTGTTATCGCCTTTTTTGAAAAACAAAACCGCTATGCTCCTGCTCCATGCTTCCGGGGTGGTGCCAGTGTGGATGACGGAATTGAAGAGCTTGACAAGCTCAGTCAAGACGGGTGTTCCTCCTGCCCGTGTAGGCCTGAGAGTTGACCTTACTAAATGCGCTCGCTCTACACTGACATTTATACTCAGGCTGCCTCTTACCAATCGGTAATCACTTCCGGTATTAAACCTGTTAATCACGGAGACATCTCTGAATACATGGCGCTTGTCAGAAATAATAAAGTCAATCTCATTCCTCGTCACGTTATCGGGGCTTCGCCAGGTCCACTTTCTATGGGGCTTTTTCTGAAAGAAGGTATTAATCAGAAAAAGTCCTTTGGATTCGAGAAAGTTTACTAGCATTTGCCCCCTGTGATTTCTGTGCCCATAGCCAAAGGGACCTACTTTCGACTCGCCACTCTCTTGTACTCCCACTTTAGCGTTGAAATCGCCCATGACAACAGTGTAGAATGTATCAGTACCAGACATGGCTTTCGCTATGTCTTCGTACATGGCCTCGACCTCGTCGTCAGGATGTGCGGATGTTGGGGCATACACTTGGATTACCTTTAGGTAGTATTTTTTTGTAATCTTCAATACAAGGTATGCCACTCTTGCCGACACACTGCCTATTTCTACGATGTTGCCTTTAAGCGATTTGTGGACTATAAAACCGACGCCACCATAAAACCGACGCCACCTTATCATCATCTTTATCATCTTCATCACCTTGATGATTGATCACCCGAAGCTTTCTGCCGCGCACTGTAAAACTCTGGAATGAACTATCGCCAGCAGTATCCGGACCATTACGACCTGCAAACCTTCAAGAAGGGAGCATATTCCCTCCTAAAAGACCGGCAACGCACTTGCAACTTCTCTGATGTTATCACTTATGGTAACGGTACGGTACCGTAAGCACTACGGTAATAGCTTTCCAACAGGTGATCCGTTTACTAATTTGCCCCCTAGTTTAATAAAAAAAAAAAGTTTTAACTGTTTATAAGTTTAAATTTTGTTTTGGGCTTGATGTATTTTTTCAAACAATATTTATTTTTATGGGCATATCTTAGAGATTTTAATTTTTTTGTAGGTTTTAGACTATGGTAACTAGTATTTTAATTTAATTTTAAGTAAGTCCCTAGTACTGACTATGGATTAATTATAGTTCAAAACACCACCTTTTTGAGATTTTTTAATGTAAATAAACGATTTTTAAAAATAATTATGTATTATAATTCATTTATACGTAGTGTGGATAGTGCTATATCAAAATAATAGATTATGATTATTCACATAGGACTTAAAAATGTCGGATAACTCCAACAAAAAACGAATCATATGAATATAGAACCGCGTTTCATTCAAATGTCTCCGTAAAACAACGTAATATGATCACTACGAACTCTCGCTTCTCCGCTGTAAAACGTCCTAGCTTGATATAGAACTCGTTATCTGAGTAAATATAATAATTAGTAATAAACAGTATAAAGTGGTTAACTAGACTAGGATGTCATAATAACATACCAAAATAAAAGTCTCACCGTTTATAAGTTATTCAAGTTTTTCAATTTGCAAAACTTGTTTTGCCTCTACTGAAAAGTAGCAATTTTTCAAATCGGACTTTGTTCTACGCATAGGTCGAAAGAAATCGCAGTAAGGAACCTTAGACTAGGCACGACTTTGTCTAGATTTCATTACTTTTTAGAGATAAACAAGCAGCTCCATCGAGACTTGGCTAGTTTTTTACAGAATGTTTTTGGTGGGATTTCACTTCTTTTTGTAGAAACGTGGGCTTATTGATTTATGTTACTAGATTTTAGTGTAATTTGTTTATTTAATGTTCGAGTAGAATAAAGTTAATCGTTCGACTATTTCTTCTTGTAAACTTGTATAAGTATAAAAGACAGTCTAGTCTTATCCAGAGTTTTCCTTTAATTTTATTTATATGCGTATTAAAAGCAGAAGGGGAGGCATTCGCCCAGTAGTGGGGCGCTACGGGCTAGATTAAATTAGAAGATGTGTCCCACTTCGCTGGATTTTTGCAATGACAGTTGATTTTTTATGTACCAATAGTAGAAGGGGGGAATTACCATAATAACTCTAAATCAGTTGAGACCAGCTGAGGGTTCTTCATCAGATACTTCTGACCTTCGATTTTTGACATCAAATGAAGCGGCCCACCAAGTTGAATATTTTTTGTAAAGGCGGTATGTCGATCTCTAATAGTTTGGTTGGGATCTTCTGTTTTCTAATCAAGGTCACCAGGTACTCTAGATCTTCGATTATCCTAGTTTTTATAGTTTTCCCTTAATGTGGCCATTAAACCCTAACTCTGTACCAAATTTCAGCTCTCTGAGTTTATGGGAAGTACTAGTTCTATTCTGATGATCATGAGTGAGTGACTGAGTGAGTGTCATAAATGCGAAACTTTGCTTTCGCTTAACTTCGGAACTAAATGACCTACAGACTTAAAATTTTGGATTTTAAGTATGTGATTATAGTTTACTGGATGACGAAAATTTTTGCGTTCTGGTCTTATCCAGAGGTTCTCAAATAGAGGCCTGAAAATGCGGCGAAATGGTTCCAGTAAAGAATGGTACGGCAGTGTTTGCTTCGCGCTCGACTTGGCGGGGGCACCGCCGTGCCCCCAGATCGACGTTCTGGTCTTATCCAGAGGTTCTCAAATAGGGGCCTGAAAATGCGGCGAAATGGTTCCAGTAAAGAATGGTACGGCAGTGTTTGCTTCGCGCTCGACTTGGCGGGGGCACTGCCGTGCCCCCAGATCGATTATCCTAGTTTTTATAGTTTTCCCTTTATGTGACCATTAAACCCTAACTCTGTACCAAATTTCAGGTCTCTGAGTCTATGGGAAGTACTAGTTCTATTTTGATGATCATGAGTGAGTGAGTGAGTGAGTGAGTTTCATAAATGCGAAACTTTTCTTTCGCTTAACTTCGGAACTAAATGACCTACAGACTTGAAATTTTGGATTTTAAGTATGTGATTATAGCTTACTGGACGACGAAAATTTCTGCGTTCTGGTCTTATCCAGAGGTTCTCAAATAGGGGCCTGAAAATGCGGCGAAATGGTTCCAGTAAAGGATGGTACGGCAGTGTTTGCTTCGCGCTCGACTTGGCGGGGGCACTGCCGTGCCCCCAGATTGTGTAATGTGTTACATGTTGTAGTGCGTATTCCGCAGTACTTCGACCGCATATTATAATAGTACTAGCTATCCCGGGAAACTTCGTAGTCTTCGTACCGCCTTAGAATTAAATTTGTTGACGTAGTGACTACTGACAGCAGCGCCACCTACCAGGTCCAATTGCAAATTTAAACCATTCTCGAATCAATCTGAAGACACATAAATTTTTTTATTAAAATCGGTCCAGCCGTTTAGGAGTTCAGTGACAAAATTGAGCTTTTTTTTAGATTTTTTTTACCCTTTAACTACTTACTAAAAAGCTTAACTTTCTCAAATCGCAATGGCAAAATAGACATTTTGAAATTGTAATGAGATTTGAACCTAGACGCTACGCTTTGCTTTAGGCGGGCAAAATACCGCTAGGCTATGAAGCACATTACGGTTTTATCGAAATTACGCTTTTGTACATTATAGACACATCACTTTGACGTAAATCGCATGAAGCCCCCCGCAGTAACGGGGGCGGCACGTCCCCCACTCATCTCCTTCACCCCCTCGAATACTTCATAGTTGACTACTCACAGCGCCTTAATGCCTTGTGGCATTCTCTACCAGCCAACCTTAGGGTGATGCAGAGACATGGTGAAGTAGGCGCATTTCTTGTACTACAATTGAACAGGTATCAGAAAATAATAAAGTAAATTAAAATTAATAATCTGATAAATATAGTAATATTACATAATATTATATAAATACATATATTAAAACCTACACAATATAATATACACATCAATACATAGCATAGCAAAAGGCAAATAAAATATAATACCTACATAATATTAAAATATTGCTTACATAAAATAACTATAATAGAATACATATTATTATCCTAAATACATACTTATCACAATTCACATGAAATTGGAAAAAAAAAAACCTTAGTTTAATCTTCAAATGTTCAGATTATTCCGATACTAATTTTAAATATAATCGACGAACTCTGCGTTTAAAAATTTCTTTAGATGGGGACATCCTGATCTCTTGAGGGAGCGCGTTCCAAAGGAGGATGGATTGTATATGAAAGGAGGAATGGACGAGGCTAGAATTATGGGGAGGACAAAGGAGAAGCAGGTTATTAGTAGAACGAAGGTCTCTACTGTGCGTATTGCAGAGAAATTTGAAATGAGGAGTTAAATAGTGAGGAGCGTTAGGAGAATGGAGAAGAGTGTACAGCATACATAGTGCACGTAGCGAACGACGTTGACGAATTGGTAGCCATTGCAGTTCAGACCGGTAGTATGAAACATGATCGAACTTGCGGAGATTAAATATGAACCTAATACAATTATTTAACAGACGATCAAGTTTATTAAGGAGGTCTGCACTAAGGTCGAAACAACATACGTCACCGTAGTCTAATATTGGGAATATTAGGGTCTGGACCAGTAATAATTTCAAGTTCAAAGGCAAGAAGTTTTTAAGTCGATATAGAGATCGCAGGGAGCCGGTAACATTGCGACTGATATTGGCAATCTGGGTACGCCAGTTAAGATTACAATCTAGGTATAGCCCAAGATCTCTAACATTGGGGCTAAAGGGAATGGGATTACCGTCAAACACAATGGGTGAAAGGACTCCAGTGTCAACTCGGCTTAGTAAACGTGAGCTACCAATTAAAATCGCTTGACACTTGCTGGCGTTCACTTGCAATCCAAAGTTAGCGTACCAAGTTCTTATAGTGTCTAGATCACGGTTTATGTCCCCGATTGCCATAGATAAGTTTTCGACCGTCTCTTGTTTATAAATTTGCAGATCATCGGCATACAAGTGATACTCGCAACGAAGCACTAGAGAGATAAGATTAATAAATAGTGAGAATAGGAGAGGTGATAAAATACCGCCTTGAGGAACGCCCGCATCGAGATCCAGCCATCCAGAAGAAGACTGATCTACCCTGACACATTGCTGGCGTCCTCGAAGATAAGAAGAAAACCACTTTAATACTTCAGGTGAGATCTGCAAATGGGCAAGGATCGATAGGAGAATATCATGGTTAACGTTGTTAAAAGCACTAGAAAAGTCCACCAAAACTAAGACAGTGATTTTAGAATTCTCCATGCCTGCCCTCACATCATTTGTTATTTTTAATAGGGCAGAGGTGGTGCTGTGTCCCGGTCTGAATCCGGATTGGAGTGGTGAAAGAATTTTATTCTGGAATACAAACCGGGACAACTGTTTATAAACACAAGCTTCAAGAACCTTGGAAAGGAAAGGAAGAATGGAAATCGGACGGAAGTGAGAAGGTTGGGAAGGATTAGGTATTTTAGGTAAAGGACGAATATAGGCTTTACGCCATAAATCAGGGAATGTTGAGGACTCTAAAGAACAATTAATAATGTGAGTAATGGCAGGCAAGAGTTGATCAAGAATGGGGATTATCATTTGTCGACTAATGTCGTCACAACCTACAGCTTTGGAGCCCAGTGATTTAACAACAGTACTGATCTCACCCGAAGTAATTGGAGAAAAGTGGAAAAATTCATTGTTTGCAACTGGTAAGTTTTGCAAGTGGGCAATGGTTTGGCTTTTAGTTTGAGCATCAAGTGTAGAATAAGAGGAAAAGTGAAGGTTAATATCATCCAAGCTAATTGTGCTAGGTAAATTACCCTGAACTGTTTTGCCAATCCCCATAGTGTTAAGAAACTTCCAGATGCCAACAGATGAAGAAGAGTTAGAGATGTTATTTAGGATATGTCGGCGTTTAGCGTTGCGTATCACTTGATTACACCGATTTCTGGCTGACTTAAAGTTGACCCAGTTATCCTCACACCGGTTAGACCTTAGTTTACGGAAAGCCCGATCCCTGCGCCTCATAGCAGATTTAATTTCCTCCGACATCCAAGGAGCCGGTTGATGCTTTAACTTTATCTTTTTAAACGGTGCATGAACATCATAAAGGTCATTAATAATCTTATTAAAAATCCGAACCTTACTGTCAACGGTAGTTTCTAATCTGAGTAGTTCCCAATCAATCATCCCAGCATCGATCCTCAACCTATCAGTATCAATACGCCCAAAGCAACGTCTATACATGACCTTGGGGCGCGCTTTCGCAGGTTTTAAATTGTACCTTATAAAGACAAGGTCATGATAAGAAAAACAAGGAGCAGGATACTGTCCGTGAGAATGAACCAAAGAAGGATCGGAGGCCAGAATCAGATCTAACCAGGAACCCTCACCATTTGTGGTATGATGTGTTGCTTGTAGAGGTAAGCAATGAAGACTGGCAGACTCCATAATATGAGTAAGCTTTTGCGAACGTGGGGAGGAAATGTTTAAAAGATTCGTGTTGAAATCACCCATGATAATGTGATGACTGTAGTCAGGGCCCAAAGACTCCAACACAGATTCGAATTGTGAAAAGTAGTCAACGGAAGGAGGGCAGTAAACAACTCCGAGAACCAACTTCGTTCCCTTAATGCAGACCTCTAGAAAAAGAAATTCCGCGTTAGCGGCATACTGAGGAGGCGTAGATGCAACTATTTTAAAAGGTAGATCACTGCGTAGGTAAATGGCAACACCACCGCCACGTCTGTCAACTCGGTCATTCCGGATTAAGATAAATCCAGGTAAACTGTACATTGTGGAGAGAAGATGAGGTTTGAACCAAGATTCTGAAATGAGAATAGCATGAACGTTACACCCCGAAAATGTTTCTATCATATCATTAAAATGGCTAGGAACACTCTGAGCGTTTATGTAGCATATATTCAGCGTATTATTATTATTGGTACCAGTATTAAAAGTTTGCTGCAAAAGTTCACCCAACGTATCATTTACTGAGCTAAAACTATCGTCAATGGATAAATTATTGTTAGAGCTAATAGCAGAGAAAAAGGATTCATTGTCAGAAGAAGACATAATACAAATATGTAATACAATATTATATAAATAATAAATAAATATTTATAACTATCATATATAATTAATAATATATGAAGTATATCTAGAAAGTAAAAAAAAAAAAACAATAAAAAAATGTACCTAAATAAAATATCTCGGCGCCACCCGCCAACTGGCAACGAATACAATATTACTCACCTCTCATTACACTAAACATAGGAAAGAAAACGAAAAGTAAAAAGAAAATGAATGAATACCCAAAAACTGACAATATATATAAAAGTTAACTAATTATGAGCCTATACTTATCACAAACAAATTAATCTGAATAATTCGTGAATGCAACCCAGCAATTTTATATATGTACCAGATGCAAGCGTTTACACATTTACAATCTGGCAAATGGTTAGCCGACGCCATGAAACAAAAAAAAAAAAAAGTGACATTGATAGCTGACAAGCGACAGCTGCACATAGAAATGTTATGAACTGGGTTGTCTTACAGTTATAAACATAATAATAAAGTATTTAGTTTTTCAGAATACCCTATAACCTGTCAAGCGCCTTGACACTCTTTGACAGCTTATGCAGACAGGCGTCGGGCCTTTTTGCCACCAAAAATTAATTTTCCTTACATTCTCCCGCAATTTTTTTCGCGATTTTTTTTCGCAATTTTAATGTTAATAAGTAAATAAAACCTATGGATGATGTATATATTTAAAAATATAATTAATTTCCTAAGTGATTACGTAATATAGAAACAGATTTATAAATTACAGTTATTAGATTCAGTATAATTAAGTGCCTATCCACTTGAAAGTAAACATTTCAAATAACGTAAACACTTGCACTGATTGTTTACTTTTGACTTCGTTATTGACACTCAAGTGGGAACATGCCAAATGATACCTCATCACACACATTACGGAGAGGAAGGAGGAGGACGACCTCATTCCCTCATGACAGATGCACGGAGTACCGACCTCTATAAATCATATTACGTTTCCCGTCGTGTTTTTCTTCAAGATTATAATGTTTTAATGTGAATAAAACATATGCATGTTATATATATTTAGAAAGGTGATTAAATTTCCTAATTGATAATATAATTGGAATTAAGAAAAATACTAGTTTAATAAAAGAAATCTTGATCCAAACACAACACACGACTTTTTCTTATATTTTTATTGCAAATCTAAACTAAGGCCAAATTTATGTTTCTATATAGTAAAATTTGCTTAATTTACGTAGGTGCACACATTTTATATAAAATTTTAATTCAAGAACCGATATAAAATAAGTTACAGTTACCTACTATAAAATTGTCAGTCTAATTTCGATTCCCGCGATTTTTATTTCTCCAAATTATATTGTTATAATTTATGTACTACCTATGCATGTGATATATATTTAAAAAGTAGAATAGATTTCCTAAGTGATGACGTAAATGGAATTTAGAAAAATACTCATTTAATAAATGGAATCTTGATACAAACACATAAACTTCGTCTTTTTTAATATTTTGTTTTAAAACTCAAATAAATATAAAATGTATGTTTCTAT
The DNA here is from genome assembly GCA_905404095.1 of Glaucopsyche alexis. NCBI lineage: Eukaryota > Metazoa > Arthropoda > Insecta > Lepidoptera > Lycaenidae > Glaucopsyche > Glaucopsyche alexis. The sequence continues at coordinate 5,500,993 of FR990060.1, forward strand.
ACAGTGAATGTTGCTTTATTTACGTAATTGGATATATTATACATAAAAATTTAATACAAAAACAGTTGTACTAACAAGGATTGGAGCAAAACTAATTACAATTACTATGAAAAATATCTGACATAGTACATATTTTGATTGCTCAATAAACTGTAACTGGGACATAATTAAATACATATTTTTATATTTTTATACATTTCAGGATGTTAAATATTACAGTAACTCATTATTTTTTTACAATGTACAATAAGGGAACTCCCTCATTGAACCCTCCGAAACTAGGCCTATTTTGACGGTAATGTCTTAGAAAAACAATCATAGTAATAAATTTACTTATTCTTATCCATATATTCTATTCGTAGACTCTAGAATAAATACCGTTCTAATAAAATTTCTACTAAAATGTTCAATTCAAAATGCATTTCACAAGAAAATCATAAACTCACTTTGAAATAAAATAGCAATAAAAACGTATATTTTTCATTCGATTTTCTGAAGTAATTTGTAGTAGATTTATGGAAAATACTTAGTATACGCATAAAAAACTTAATATTAATTACATAAATGTATAAATTATGTGGTACAAACAAACCACTTATAAATTAGAAATTTATTCTATGGGCGTGCCCACCTTGCCACCAGGCAGCAAGCGACGCGTGAGAGTCATGCTGTCACTTGCTGCAAGGCAGCAAGTGACGCTTGACAGGTTATGTAATAGTTAACTATTAATATAAACAAGCAAAGAAAAGGGTATCTATAGTATAATCACAATTATAGGCTACTGAGGAATACTAAGACACTAAAAATGAAATGTACTTAATGAAAAGAAACAGAACAACACGTATGGTAATTTACCGGCACTGGAGTCGGAAATAGAAGATGCCTTTGGGTATTTTAGTGAAAGGGGCTGAAGCTCATCCAGAGATGTTAATTTGTGCCGTTTACCAGGGTTTTAGGGTTCCGTTTAAACTTTTTAACGTCTGCTTTCGTTAGTTCTGCGCAAACAAAGTTGCGGGCATTAGCTAGTATGCTAATATAATAAAGAGCAAAGATTCTTTGTTGGCATTGAACGGGCTCTGAAACTACTTTGTCGATTTTGATGAATTTTGGTAAAAATAGAGGGACTACAGTGGATACATTTTATTGATTTAAAATATACGGTATTTCCATTTGCGCGCACGAAGTCGCGGGCATCGTTTACTACCCAATAATATTTAAATAATTGTGAAAAAGTGGCTAAAATTTGTTGCTATTAATAGCTAAAATATTCGTACATATATTTGTATACACCCTGTTCAAAGGATATATACATGATTTATTTATTGTACACATCAATGATTAACACAGAAAGATAGACAATACAAAAGGTACTGATTATCTCTAAAAGCCTATAAATATATGAATAAAAATATAGAAAAAAACTAGATGTTGCTCGCGGCTCCACCCGCGTAAATAATTTATCCCTCGGGAACACTGCACTTTTTTAGTATAAAATGTAGTCTATATTTTCTAGCGCCTAAACTACTGCCAAACAAAATTTGTGCGAAATCCGTTCAGTAGTTTTTGCGTGAAAGAGTAATAATCATCCATCCAACTATCCAACCATTCATCCACACATCCATCCATTCATACATCCATCCATCCATCCTCACAAACTTTCACATTTATAATAGTAGTGGGATAATATGACTTCGACTTACTGTAAACACTGCACTGTGTCGGCGTATTACAAGGGTACTCGAGTCGAGATATTACTCGAAAGCAGATTTACATGTTAACTGTTTCCTGTTCATTTTATGACGAAATATGAGGATGTTATTAGGTACAGTCGCGCAGAATAATTGTGACACAAAAAGTTAATTAAAAGCGTTTATTATAACTTCTGGCATGTAATGCAAAATTTTAAGGTATGTTTACCTGTTTAAATTTGTTGTCATATTAAAAGTGAATTTTACGCCCATTAAGGCGTATAAAGTATAAACTTAGAGTATTAACCTACCTAATTAAAAGGCACTCAAGTTCATGATTTACGAGGACTAACTTTAAATAGCGATTGAGAATTCGGCCTTAAAACTATCAACAACTATACCTACTTTTTATTAATAGTATTATATAATAATTATAACGTAGATTGTAGGTTACTGGTAGACGAGTATGTTATCTAAATATATAAAAGGCAAACCTGACTGACTCATCTATCAACACACAGCCGAAACTACTGAACGGATTTTGCTGAAATTTGGCATACAGAAAGTTGTAATGACATAGGCATCCGCTAAGAAAGGATTTTTGAAAATTCGCCCCCTAAGGGGATGAAAAAGGGGTTAAAATTTTGTATGGAAACCGAACTCCACGCGGACGAAATCGCGGGCAAAAGCTAGTAATACATATAGCGCGATTTTTTACTATCCCGACATTCATCATTATTATTGTATAAATTAAATACCGGCCCAGTGCGAGTTCAACTCATGCACGTAGGGTTCCGTGCCATTATACTAATATTCTACACGTTTTCTTATTATTTCCTTATTTTTGTACGAAGTTTTCCAAGTAAGCGTATTTGACAAGTCAGGCATTATAACTCCTAAGCTTACAAAGTAATATAAGCCGTTATAGTTTTCCTTTAAAGTTTTATTAGTATATTATAATACATGTAATATATTGATGATGTTTTAAACAGAAACAAATCATTTGTGAAAATTTTAACTGTCAGATATAACGGTTCATGAGATACAGTCTGGTGACAGACAGACTGGCAGACGGACAGACGGATGGATAGCGGAGACTTAGTAATAGTAATAGGGTCCCATTTTTAACCTCTGGGTACGGACACTAAAAAATAAGATTCATCATTATATAAATTTTCAGGTCCATGTATTTTCTTTCGCAAAGAAAACGCGAACAAATCCGGTAAATTCCCTCCGTAATCGAACCTGAACATCGGTAATTCGTGGAATAATTTAATTAGACGAGTCAGTAATTGAAGTGACAAAAACAGACGGGGGGCTATTCTCAAACGTTCGATTCGATTAGCGAATGATTTAGCGCTCTTCGATATCAAACTGTTCGCTATCTTACTGGAATGATCCGTTTGTAATAAGTTATTTTCATCTGCAGTTGGGTATACAAAACGTCTAGAATTTTTTTGGAGAAACGTACAGTGCCGCAAATCTGGTGTATTACTTTTAAAACTTATTGTTACATATAACATCAAATGTGTTTGTTTGAGATCGTACCTATCTTTCAAACGATTAAAATATTATGCCAAAATCTTTGGTTTAGTTTCTTAAAAAACTTATCGCGTTTGTATATTTATCGACTACGACAAATTTCGACTGCATTATCAACTGCAAGAAAGATTTATTTGTTTGCATTGAACAGGCTCCGAAACTACTGAACCAATTTTGATGAAATTTGACACAGACATAGAGTAGTCCACGGGGAAGGGCATAAGCTATTTTTTATCGAGGCAAAATGTACGGCTCCTGCGGGATTACCTTTTGCGCGCACGAAGTCGCGGGTAACACCTAGTACGTAATAAACTCCCCTTTTAAGCTGGTATAACCACATAACTCACCACAATTTTATACTTTACAAAATTCGGACGCGTCCCTATATTCGCGCGGCGTCGCTATTTAGCATACAAAATTGAATTCCTGGCTGCGCTCCCCGCGTAAACTATCGATACGGTTCTTTGTGGCGTAATGGTTATCGGATACCTCGGTAATATGGTAGTATAATACACACCACGTGTTATACATCTAAAATACTACGAGTTGCGGATAAAGAAAGTAAAGAGTACATTTTCACGCTAACCCAACCGAACATTAACCGGGTTGGTTGATGGTTGATAGTCATTAGTTTGTACGTTGTGTAGTGGAATAAGCTCTATATTTTGCTATGAATGAAAACAGCTGTTCGGCCTTTGCGCGTCTCGTCTAACTGGGCCCTTGGTTGTACGTTGTGACTTAGTCGATTCTTTCGAAGCTCAGTTTGCTATTTGGATGGATAATAATAATAATAATAATAATAATCTTTATTGATAATAACAGGTTGGTACATAATACAATATTAGGAAGTACAGGAAATCTAATACTATCTTATTAATTATACAAATTTGTTGTTACTTAAGTACCTAAACTAGGTCACCGAAGCAACCTGTTCTTATAGGAACTTATGCTCTTTGTTTTAGGTAGGTAAAATAGTATTTTGGTTGTCAGTACGACGTATGTGTGTGTGTGTCTATTTGTGTGTGTGTATGAGAGTGACCTAGCCCTCCGAGGTTTTTCGGATGGTTACTGCTTCTTGTGAGTAGCAGCTCCTCTAGGGGGTGCGTGTATGAGTGAAGCCCTAGCCCTACGATGGATTTGTGACTCATTTAAGCAACAACTACTTACTGATTAGTTAGGCTTTGAATTAACACATAGGCAACTTTTAAGCACGAAAAAGTAGTGTTTCCATGGGTTACTTTATTTATGTACCTATGCGTTTGATATTCTTTCATGCCAAAAGGGCTGAGCCGGTTTGAATGACAATTGGTATGGTAATAATTTAGGCTTTGGATTTACACTTGGGCTACCTATTCCACGCGGGCGGAGCCGCGGGCAAAAGCTAATACATGTATGTATTAGCTTTTGCCCGCGGCTCCGCCCAGGAATTAGCGGATTAATATGTCTGGCTGCGGCAATAAAGTGGCAGATCCGTCGCAAATGAGGCCGTGACGTCACAACTCACAGCCTTCAATATCGTAAATTACACGTGCATGGGTCTCCCGACGAAAGGGTTAGAGGAACGAGAGAAGTGGGTGCAGGCTATCAATTTTCAATCTTTAGTATGAAACAGAAACAATTTAAGCGACAGGCAGTCACAAAACTTCTGAAAAGTGTGAAGTTATTAGAGGAAATTATTCAGTATCGCATATTGTTGTAAATGCAGACAGCCCAACGTCACGATAACAGGGTACTTGGTTAGGTATTTTTCGATTATTAGCTAATGCTTCATGTCATAAACATTTTTAGTGACCCCCAATTGTTAGTGAGCGAGTGATAATGATGAATTATGGCTAAGAAGTACGATCACTCTCGGCCACGTCACCTTTCAAAAAACTAGAAAAAATCGTTTCTTCCGCTTCGAAACCGCGTCGCGAGCATCCTACCTTTAGCATTATATCTACATCTCTACGAAATATTCTTACAAACAGCGCACCCTTATTCCCCGTATGATGTATTCAACTCGATTACAAAACGGCTGGAAATCTCAAGCATCAAGCGGCGCAGGCATGTCTAATTGGAGCTCCGGCATTAATGAAATTTGCCGTGTCTATAAGTCTTTGAGAGTCTTCAAATTCCTCGCATATTGATTTGTTAAATTGTTATTTGTGTTATTATTTGATACTAGAGATCTCCCTGTGGTCGATATTCGCCCGTAATAATTCATATAAATAATAATTCATATATAATCATTACATAGTATAAAACTAAGTCGCCTTTTGTTGTCTGTCCCTATGTATGCTGCGATCTTTTAAATTACGCAACGGATTTTCATGCGTTTTTTTTTAAATGGATAGAGTGATTCAATAGAAAGGTTTTTATGTCTATAACATGCATAATATAGTAAAGAAACACTGATAATTTTAGAGGTTTATAATGTCGTAAATAAACACATTTTGTTGCGCTTACATTGCAAACGCTGGATAAACCGTACGAGATCTAGATGAAAATAATGTACTACAGTATTGTGCACCATAAGAAGGTCTACAAAAAAGTTCGCGATAGTATATGTCTATATCTTAGGGTATGTATATTATAGTAGGTATATGACTTATTGACGAAATTTGTATTGTAGGTATATTTTGATGAAATTTGGCACGGTAGTAGTTTAAGCTCTGGATTAACACATAAGGTACTTAGTACTTTTTATCCCGAAAGAGTACAGTCTTCCCGTAGCTGGAGCCCAGGTTCCCTGCGAGCGGAGCCGTGGGCAAAGCTAGAATATAATATTTAGAAATAACATCGTCTATAATAGAAAACGGTATTCGAAATTCCAATGCAAGAGGTTCACAAGGATGGTTGAAACTTAAGTGACTGAAGATGGGTCAAAACCTCTTACTATTGTGATGTAGTGTTCCCCGTGACAAAGTGGACTCAAGCTGAAGACTCTATTATGGTCCAAAAGACTACTTAGATACGACACTGGTTGTTAACACTAAGTATGTTTATGTTTTTACCTAACAGCAGAAAAAAGTAAGACAGCTTTCTTCCACATTACAATGTGTCTTATTGAATAATAAAACATTGCGCTCTCTCAGGTGTTTAAGGTCATTAACCTCACAGAAGTAGCTGATTTAAAGAGGAAGCAAAGACTAAATAACATGTCAATGACCTTACTTATTTCGTATTTTCGTACCTCGAAAGGATAAAACGGAACACTTATAAGATCACTTTGTTGTCCGTCCGTCCGTCTGTGTGTCTATCAAGACTCTTTTTCTCAGGAACGCGTGGAGGAATCAAGCTCCATCCAACTTCCAACCACACTAGATTTAAAAAAAAATGAATTTTGATGCACACATCAAAATTCGATTGTGTTTTTTTTTTTAAGACAATTTCCTTATGCGTTCTAACAGTACGTTACAATCTATGCTAACTGTATCTGCATGCAGGTATCTCCGAAATCTGACCGATCTGATATGAAGCCTCGATCGTTATTGGCAACGTAGATAGTTCGGTTGCCAACTGTAGTCTGTGCGAATGGCATCCAACGTATTTGGGATTAAACGGTAGACCGGTTTGAGCTGTAGATAAAAGTTTTTCAATGTTTTCCAATAGATTTATATCTAGTAGCTGTTGCCCGCGGCTCCGCCCGCGTAAATATAGTATCCCTCGGGAAAACTGCACTTTTTCAGGATAATAAGTAGCTCTGGATTAAAACGTAATGTTTTAAATCTAGAGCCTAACCTACTACCATACCAAATTTCATCGAAATCCGTTCCGTAGTTTTTGAGTGAAAGAGTAACACTAACAAACATCCATCCATCCATACATCCTCACAAACTTTTATATTTATAATACTAGATTTTTCCCGCGGCTCCGTAATTTCTGCCTATTTTTTTTATCTTTTTTTTTTTTTTACTATATTCTATGTTCTTGTTGTTTTATTTTATGATGTTACTGTTTTTTGTACTGTCCTGTAATGTCTAAAATTTTCGAATAAAGATTTATTTATTTAAATATAGTATCAGGTATCCCGCGGGAATACTCAACTTTTCCAGGATAAAAAGTATTATAAGTGTTTTAATCCAGAGCCTAAACTACTATCATACCAAAATTCATCGAAATCCGTTCTGTAGTTTTTGCGTGAAAGAGCAACAAATATCTATCCATACATCCTCACAAACTGTCACATTTATAATATTATAGGATTAGTAGGATCTACACTGATATAATAAAGAGGAAAGATTTGTTTGTTTGCATTGAATATACTCAGAAACCACCGAGCCGGTTTTGATGAAATATGGTACAGACATAGAATAGACGATGAGGATTGTCATAGGGTACTTTTTATCGCGGTAAAATGTACGGTTCCGGCGAGATTTGTTTTTATACGCGCGAAGTCATGAGCAACATCTAGTTATATTATAATAGATAAACATCTATGATAAACTGCAAGCATTAGGTAGGTGCATTTGTTTTGTAGCAAAGCAACGAAATGCGCGCAGCCAAAGAGTAAATATCTACAAGTGGCAGCTTAGATTTTTCTAACTTAGACATTTTTCTAGGAGGAATTAGGAAATCATCTTAAATCCACTCATATCCTTACGAAATATGAATTCAAAATATATTTAGGTCAGTTTAAAAAATTTTATCATTGTTCAAAACAATTCAAGACAAGATGATTTGACGAAGAAAAACGGGATTCTTCGTTCGCGAATTCTCACATTCCATTCCAGTCAATCAAAATTTAACGGTAAAAGTATTGCCAGTTTAAGTTAAGAGGGAAAGAGGCCCGGAGGGTTCGCGAGGGAATTTTTAATTCAATTAGTATGGCCATCTTGTTTAATGACCGCGTTCTACGACGTCAGATGACAGTAAGGGCCTGTCTACATGTCCACGTTACTCACGACGCACAGTGGGTCGAAAATCGGCTTTCATAGACATAGAAATGAAATCTCGAAAGTGACAAATTTTTTGATGGATATTGCTTCAGTTTAGTATTACTATGTAGAAAATGAAGTTTGAGATAATTTGGCCCAAAAATGAGGGAGTAATAATTTATTTACGAAAAACTTGTATGGAGCCAACATGAAAAATTCAATTATTTCAAAAACGGCAAGTTTAACCGTAATATCCTGACAGATGGTTATAGTACTAATTATTCATGATTTTTTGGCATACATCATATAACGGTTTTAGCTGCTCTTTTTTTTTTAAAAATCGTCGAAATTTTTTGAAAAAAAGTCACCCTGTATTATTGCACGATTCGATAGTGTTACTATTAAGGAACAATTTCTGGAAAGTAATGGTATACGGAAAATTTGAGGAAAGTGTTGAATTTTAATAAACTCCTTCATATTTTGAACAAATGTATGAACAATTATATAAAATGCTAAAATTTAGCACTTTCCTTAACTTTCTCACATATAGTTACTTCCCAGCAATTTTTATTTACTAGCAATACTATCGAATGCTGCAATAATACAGGCTGCCTTTTTTTTTCAAAATTAACGGATTCGAATCCCAACCAAGGATGTTGACTTGGCGATAATTTGATAATGCAGTTATATTCGTCGTACACTGTGAAGTGAAGGAAAATTATGTCAGAGTAATTTCTTCCCAAAAATACTGGATTTATAACTTTTTTATAGAAAATTTCTATAGAGCCAATGAGAAAAATCCAATTATCTTCAAAACGGCGAGATAAATCCTCATATCCTTACATGTTATTATAGTACTATTTATTCGTGATTTTTTGACATAGTTCATGAAACGTTTCTATTTGCCATTTTTTTTAATTATCGAAATACTAATTTTGAAAAAAAAGTCACCCTGTATTATTGCACCATTCGATAGTCTTGCTAGTAAAGAATAATTGCTGGGAAGTAATTACATATGAGAAAGTTGAGGAAAGAACTAAATTTTAGCATTTTATATTATTTTTCATACATTTGTTCAAATTATAAAGAAGTTTATTGAAATTTAACACTTTCTTTAAGTTTGCCGTATACCATTACTTTCCAGAAATTGTTCTTTACTAGCAAGACCATCGAATGGTGTAATAATACAGGGTGACTTTTTTTCAAAATTAATATTTCGATAATTAAAAAAAAATGGCAAATAGAAACGTTTCATAAACTATGTCAAAAAATCACGAATAAATAGTACTATAATAACGTGTAAGGATATGAGGATTTATCTCGCCGTTTTGAAGATAATTGGATTTTTCTCATTGGCTCTATAGAAATTTTCTATAAAAAAGTTATAAATCCAGTATTTTTGGGAAGAAATTACTCTGACATAATTTTCCTTCACTTCACAGTGTACGACGAATATAACTGCATTATCAAATTATCGCCAAGTCAACATCCTTGGTTGGGATTCGAATCCGTTAATTTTGAAAAAAAAGTCACCCTGTATTATTGCAGCATTCGATAGTCTTGCTAGTAAATAACAATTGCTGGGAAGTAACTATATGTGAGAAAGTTAAGGAAAGTGCTAAATTTTAGCATTTTATATAATTGTTCATACATTTGTTCAAAATATGAAGGAGTTTATTAAAATTCAACACTTTCCTCAAATTTTCCGTATACCATTACTTTCCAGAAATTGTTCCTTAATAGTAACACTATCGAATCGTGCAATAATACAGGGTGACTTTTTTTCAAAAAATTTCGACGATTTTTTAAAAAAAAAGAGCAGCTAAAACCGTTATATGATGTATGCCAAAAAATCATGAATAATTAGTACTATAACCATCTGTCAGGATATTACGGTTAAACTTGCCGTTTTTGAAATAATTGAATTTTTCATGTTGGCTCCATACAAGTTTTTCGTAAATAAATTATTACTCCCTCATTTTTGGGCCAAATTATCTCAAACTTCATTTTCTACATAGTAATACTAAACTGAAGCAATATCCATCAAAAAATTTGTCACTTTCGAGATTTCATTTCTATGTCTATGAAAGCCGATTTTCGACCCACCGTGCGACGTCGTCAACGTGAATCGGCGCGGAGTCGCGGCGTCGCGGTGAGTTGCCGTCGTAATTTTCGACGTCGTCACATGAACGTAAAAAAAGGTGAAATAGCTTCAGTAATATGAATAGTGAAGCAACCAAAGTAAGACGGCCGTATCGTAGCGACACGTGCCGCACGCACACATTCACAACAAAGTAAGACAACGGCCGCCAGTAAGCAATGGCAATTATCCGTAAATCTCACACGTAAGTCGCCGCTATTGTTGGGCTTCACTCAATGCTTAGCTCGCCTTCCGTCCGCCTTTTTTTACGTCCATGCGTCGCCACAGAACAGCGCAGAATGTACCGGAAATTTACATGACTTCACATGTCGTGACATGTATTTTTACGATGACGTGAATTTGCACGTTACGTCAACGCACTGTTCCGTAACACCCCACCATTTTACGTTGACGCACGTCGTGCCGCGGACATGTGGACAGGCCGCAAGCACTTTTTAATTTTCCATAGATATTCAATTCATATTCTTCTACAGGGTATTATTTCCATAGGGTAGAACTATATTAAAGAACGCATTGACAAAATTGAGCTAGTTATTTAAGTGACGTATTTTTATATTATATAGCCGTCCTAACACACGCTGTTCTGCCTTAACAATGAATTGCAATGAATCAATAACTATAACTACTCCTACAACCTACACCAACATCTACACTTTACATCTACACCTACGACTACATCTATATCATACAATAATATTTAGGAAAAGTCACCTCCATCTCAGTATGTCTTATGTACCTACAATACATTTAGCTTATCTCGCGGGCTACACGGAAAATAAATAAAAAGGCTAATGTTTTCATTAGTTAGACAAAAGCCTACTTTGCGATTTGATTAAGACATAAGGGCTCCTTCACATAAATGCGAATTCGCATTGCAAATATGTGGGAGTAAATGGGCTCTAGTATAGAAGCTCACGGATGCGATGCAAATTCACAAGTATATGTGGGAGCCTTAACGCGAGTTAGCCGTTTTGTGAATTAGGTGTACCAACCATACAGGACCTAAAACGAATGACGGCAAAATGCTAAATTCACCTTCACGTAGTTTTGTCCGTGACTACGTGATGACTCCATTCACGGGACGTAAACAATATTCTACCGGCGAGTAACAAATTGAAAAAGTGAAAATTGAATAGCCGGCCGCAATTTTCGAGAGTAGGTAATCTCGCTACGTACAGTCCAGGAAAAGAGTGTTTTAGAAGTTTGACGTACATACTTCTTAAATCGACAATTATATCATTTCCCGACTGCAAGCGCCTGATGACGACACATCATCATCATGACACGAGCAAATTGTGAGGACGATCAAATTGTTAAATATTCTTTTTTCGCGGCCGTACACCGGGCGTCGTTATGAATTTCGCGACGATAAATTTGTCAGGAGGCCAAAAAGTTTGGCGTTAATTTAATCAACGGGCCCCGGCTTATTTTCCGGGGGAAAGAGGATTTTTTCAATATCCCCACCGATACTCGCTCTGGAAATTTAGTGTATGGATATTTTATACCCGAGAGATCATGGCAAAAGGCCCATTGGAGGTACACGCATTCTGGCTACATATTTTTTATTAGGTGCACAAATAAGACACAATTCGCAATAACTACGTGCCTATAAGTTACTTATGTACCTACAAAGAGCATTACTAGAGAATGTATCCCTTTAGGAAGCGAACACAGCGTGCACATAATACATTAGGTAAGTTGGGATGAGAATCCCATGACAAGTTTTTGATTATTGAAATTGAATATTACATCTACAAATTATTAATAAACTACTAAATCATCGAACAGAGTATCTTTTTAGAGTATTTTTAGAAGAGACAACAGAACCAGCTAATATAGGAATATTAAGGTTTGTAATGTGTGTAGTGTGCCTAAGGGTCAATTCACACCGAAACGAAACGCGACACGGCGCTGCATTTTTAAGACAGCTATTTAAAACTGAACTTTATTCATTACATTCGAAATTACACGATTAATTGTAAGAGTTCGAATGTCAAGTTGCACCACACTGCACAGCACACCTGCAGTGTGTGACTGATGTCATAAGAAACGTGCATGTTTGTGTAGTGAATGAGGTTCAGTTTTAAAAAGCTATTTTAAAAATGCAGGCCGCGTAGCGTCTGACGTCTCGACTCTCGTATCGGCGCGGTGTCACCTTATAGGTGGCCCTATAGTAATATTTTGACTAAGGTTGTATTTGTCATCTTATGGTGAGGGTAAACGTGAGATAAATCATGAAGAAAGGTGACGAAAGGTGAAAATTATTGCGTCATCGCCAACATAACAATTTCACATCACCTATTTGTCTTTAGGTACTATCTATTACATAATATTATATCTGTATTAATTCCCGTATTTTCTTTAAGTAATACATCATTTCGACAAAGTAAAAAAACATGTCCGAAATCATTACGAGACGAACAATGGCGCTGTGATGAACGCTCCTAATGACATTCTTCGGCTCAGGGCTGGCAACTTCAAAATACTAACTTCGTGAATTCTACTAGCTAATAAGTAACGATAGTAATAACATAATAACCGATCTCGGTGACGGTGGCCGGTTTCAATTAAACCAGGCCAGTTATGCAGGAGTAATTTTTATAGTGCCCAAGTGTGTGCGCAGTACATAAGAGCACTCTCTCTCTCTCTTCCTGTACTCTCGTACACGTGGGACGTATAACCGACACGACTGACGAGAGATCAGGCGCAGGTCCGACTTTTTACATGCCCATCCGACGCATGGATCATCTTTCTTGTCAGACAATAAGGTGATGCCTGCATTGTCCTAACCAAACTTGGAAACCACATTTTTTGTTGTTCCAATGCGGGAATCGAACCCACGACCTCCGAGTCGAGAGCCAATGCTCTAACTACTACACCACGGATGCTGTTTGTAACGATAGTATGTAATTTCCGTCCCAATAGAACTGATTGGTAACAAATAGGGTCAACAGCAGCTGATGTTGCCTTCTAGGACGAAATTGACACAAACTTGTTCAATGCTCATGCTATGCTCTAGTAATAAAAACGCAATTATAGGGTCAATTTTGCTAAATAAAACATGCATTAATACAATTACAATCAAGACCCGATACGCTAAAACTATCAAACGGTATTCTCGTAAAAGTTAATCCAACGTGAAACGCGTTTTGATTGGTACAAACTTCATAAAATCAGTTCATGATAACATGTCGCTTCACTTACAATACAATCATAGTAAAATGAAAGTCTACTTTGAATACGAGAATTGCGGTTCAGATTTAAATTGTATAAGTAATGCAAATGGACGGGACCGGATTTAAATCATAAGGTATTTGGATAGATTATTTAGGACAGCTTTATTAGGTAAGTTAGTTTTATCAGACAAAATCATATGCATGATCCTCATACACGATTAATGCATTGTATACGTGGTAGAGCCATGCTTCGGCACGAATGGGCCGGCTCGACCGGAGAAATACCACGGGCTCACAGAAAACCGGCGTGAAACAGCGTTTGCGCTGTGTTTTGCCGAGTGAGTGAGTTTACCGGAGGCCCAATCCCCTACCCTATTCCCTTCCCTACCCTCCCCTATTACCCTATTCCCTCTTAAAAGGCCGGCAACGCACTTGCAGCTGTTCTGATGCTGCGAGTGTCCATGGGCGACGGAAGTTGCTTTCCATCAGGTGACCCGTTTGCTTGTTTGCCCCCTTATTTCATTTAAAAAAAAAATGTGAAACTGCATCAAAATTTAGTGTTTTGCACGTACGGTCGAATTCAAATCCAGTGTACTTTTTGACCTTATTCCTTGGCAATAAGGCTCAAAAGTAGTATATCGCATCTGTCAGCGGCTGTACATTCCAAGGAAAAATTGCACGAATAATGAGTGATCTAATAAAAGTTGGCAGCCCTAGGCCCCCTGCTATGACCCATTTAACTTTAACGTTTGTCCTCAGCTTGTAATCAGATTCTTTTCATAAAAGAAACTTCTCGAAGGATTTTATAAAAAAAGAGAATTATGGTGAAGTTAAGATTTAATTCTTCGTCGCAGAATGCTGTGTCTACATCATTTTTAACGTGTTTGTCGGCAGAGTTTAAGCTTACCGATAATGCGAATGAAAGCAATATAAAATGCTATATTCATATTGTGTAAGTAATAACTAGCTGTCCCGACACACGCTATTCCGTCTTAAATATGAAATGGAATCATTACATAAATACAACTACCCCTCTAACTACACCTACCAACATAACCAACAGATTGTAAAAAACAAAACTAACTAAACTAAATGCATCTATAATAATTAATATAATATTTGACAGCCAAGAAGCATATCGGTCTAGGGCCTAGGCAGTGTCGGGTTTTAGCGAGATATTGGAATATTTGTTAACCACTTTTATTTAAAAGACAAGTTCATTCATTTTTAGGGCTTATTTTACAATTTCCTAATAAATTTCGGAGCTTATTCGGAAGTTTTCGCAAGTTGTCGTTTCAGCGGAAGTTACTGCTTACTGTATAATAAATATCTGTAATAAATATATAAATATAAAATCTGTATAATAAATTAAGAGGCATATACATCATACAAACTTGCGAATAATGAGAGATGTACACAGATGTCCAAAGTCGTACGATTATTGCCACGAAAAGCCTCATCTTTAAATACATATTTGTGAAATATATAATTTTACATTTTATTAGAACATTGTAACAAATGTAACATCAAACTGATAGTACATCAGAACAGTTAAAACTTTACAACAATTAGCATTCCGGCCGTACGCCGCGCTGGCTGAATACTAAAATCTGTGACATTTCCCGAACAGAGAAAATATTGATGAAAACTGTGGAATTCACTAAACTATAACCTCTACTGTGTCTCTATGGTTCTGTATCTAAAGGTTCATAACGCTGTTCAGATACAAAGACAAGACTTTAGGTTCACAACCGAAACTGTTTTAGGCTTGATCTCAACTCCAGCGCTTCTTAAGGTGCACTTACAGTCATGGGCAACAAAAGTTTATCAATTACTAGCTTTTGCCCGCAGCTTCGCCCGCGTGAAATTGGGTGTACGTCAGAGGGAAAGCTTGTTAGGGAAAATACCAATACCAAAATTGAATACATAATGGTGTATGGCACTGCACATCCGTATCAGTTGTATTTTATTTGAATGTTTCCTGCGACTTCGTAGCTGTACACTCAAGAAATCTACCGGGAACTGTACCATAAATAAAATTTAATAAGCTGCAAAAAGTATTCTGTGTTAATTCTGCTTAACCTACTACTATACCTGATTTCATCAAAATTCTTGACGTGTTTTCTTTAATTTACTTTATTGCATGAAAAACTAAACATATTATTATGTACATACAAACTTTCGCGTTTAGGTATAATATTAAGTAAGGATTTCTTTGTAGCCGATAATTAGTATCTAAACGATTTCGAAAATCTTTTGAATTGGAAAACGTTGTGGACTTTGAACTTAATAAAAATAATTTGGATTGTGATCGCCCATCCTAGTTGGGACCACGACAAAGTTTGAGAGAGAGATGAGTTAGCAGTACGACCACGAAGCCAGATGGCAGCTTCTCACTTATTCCTCATATAATAATCATACACATTAATGATTAGGATTAACCTAGGTAAAGTTTTAACCAATTCAAATATCTGGTTATTTTATAGCATTTTATACTACGTTATTTTTTAGATTGATAAAACTTTTTGTAGGTATGAACAGCCTCCGTGGTCTAGTGGTTAGAGCATTGGCTCTCGACTCGGAGGTCGTGGGTTCGATTCCCGCATTGGAACAACAAAAAATGTTGTTTCCAAGTTTGGTTAGGACGATGCAGGCTGATCACCTGATTGTCTGACAAGAAAGATGATCCATGCGTCGGATGGGCATGTAAAAAGTCGGACCTGCGCCTGATCTCTCGTCAGTCGTGTCGGTTATTCGTCCCACTGAATTATGAGAGTAAAGTAAGAGAGAGTGCTCTTGTGTACTGCGCACACACTTGGGCACTATAAAATTACTCCTGCGTAACTGGCCTGGTTTCAATGAAACCGGCCACCGTCACCGAGATCGGTGTGGGGAGTTATTGTTATTAGGTATGAACTGATTGAATTGAAATGCCTACACAAAATTATAAGCAAAGCTATCCTAATTCCTATCCGCGTGGAACCCGTAGGTAGTTAGGTACCCAAACATTTTCCGCGATAAAAAGCGAGTCCTATGTGTTTATCCAAGGGCTAAACTACTACGGTAACAAATTTTATAAAAATCCGTTCCGTAGTTTCTGAGATTAGCGCGCACAAACGTACAGATCAAAAATATTTTAAGAAAATCTTAAAAGTCATTGTTTTGGGTTAAAAACTACCTATGTATTAAAGACTGATAAATCAAGCACAAATAAATTAAATATTACACATAACAACAAAAGAGAAAGAAATTTAATTATACACTCAAAATATTCTACTATAATCATAGATATATAATATTAAAAAGAGGACTATAATAGTATGTAATCTTAGATTAATAACTATGTAATATAATAAGTATGAATAATATAATTAATACAGCAATCACAAATATTTAGGTGCCTAGTTTTTCAAAGAATTTTCATCAAATTTAACTTTCGCATCTTGTCAGATTTATTTTTCAACATGATGACAATATATTATGTCAAAATAAAAATAAAGCTCCACACTCACGGGCTATCGATTGCTTCGATCAAATTGGAAATCAATTCGTATTTGAAAGTAAATTGCTAACGACAAACGATTACTCAAAACGATTAGTGTAAGACCAACCAGCTAGTTTTTGCGGTGAGGGTCAAAAGTTGTAACAAAATATACGAGTTTCATATAAAAAATGTAGTAAGGTGGTCCTAGGATCTCAGACTATATTCAATTTTTATCTAAACCGATTTACTTGCAACCTTAGATTAATAACGCCTAGATAGATAGTCTTCATTCAAACGTGTCGTCTAAAGTGAGGCAAAAAACAGATTAATGTGGGCGTGAGCTTTATACGCTTACGTTTCGACAACACGCACACAAACAAATCATTTATGTCATATAGTGTGTACAGCGATGGAGCGATTTCCCAAAAGTGGGGAAATTTTCCACTGAACCTGGAGTTCATGTTTACGATAATTTTTATAAGTTATCATAACTGTGCTTAAGTGTTAAAAGATACTTAAGCTTTTGATTTTGACGGCAATTTATAACATTACGAGTATATTTTTACGAAATTATCAATATTAAGGAAAAACATTTCGTAATAAAATATTGCTATTTTTAATATTATAGCACGAGATGTTTTTTGGAACGAAAGTTCTATAAGGCGCGTTGCAGAGGGGTAAACCTAGTCGGAAAATAAACATAATCTAACCAAGAGCATGTCAAAACATGTCTAAGGAGGGTTCCGTAACTATAAACGCGTAATATGCTTTTTTTAATTACTCCAAAAGTTACTGTCCGATTTGGTTCACAATAATTTTGCTAAAGAGTTTTTAGCATGATCTATTAGCATGGAAATTTGCAAGTTTCTATCTCCTATAGTTAAAAAGGCTAGGGGGGGACCAACTTACAAACTACTTTGGAGGCCGATTATTCGAAAATGGTCTACTTTATAAAAAAGTAACGTAAAAAACCTTGCCTTTATTTTAAAAGACCTATTCTACGACACCCCACATGATGGGGTAGAGTGAAAAAATATTTTTCATCCCCACTTCACATGTATGGAGACCCACCCTTAAAATATAAAATTATTTTTTTATAATCCCGAAACTGTGATCTATACACAATCTATAACTGCACCAAATTTCATCAATTTATATTCATAATTACATGAGCTAGAGGCGCGGACAGACAGACAAACAGACAGACAGACGGACAGAGCGAAACTATAAGGGTTCGTTAAGTATTACGGAACCTAAAAACACCCGTACCGTTATAAAAACCGTAAGATTTTTATGTATTGTGATATTCTGACAGTTCGAAAGACCCTATAAGAAGCAAAATTTATCGCGGGCAACAGCTAGTATTTATCTATATATAAATACTAGCTGTTGCCTGCGGCTCCGCCCGCGTAAATATAGTATCCCTCGGAAACACTGTACTTTTTCGGAATAAAAAGTAGCCTATGTTTTAACCCAGAGCCTAAACTACACCCATACCAAATTTTATCAAAATCTGTTCAGTAGTTTTTGCGTGAAGGAGGAACAAACATCCATCCATACATCCTCACAAACTTTCACATTTATAATATTAGTAGGATCAGTAGGATTTCTTTTGTGCGTGTGTATGTCACTGAACTTCTCCTAAACGGCTGGACCGAAGAATTTTTTGTGTGTTAGTAAGTAATAGTTTAGATTTGCAATTGGACCCGGTAGGTGGCACTGCTGTCAGTTGACCTACTGACAACTGACGTAATTCTAAGGCGGTACGAAGTTTGCCGGGACAGCTAGTTTTTATATATTTCTTTTGTGAGTGTGTATGTCACTGAAAATGCACCTCATTTTTTACCTACCGGTACGGTTTACTACTGGCAATACTTAAAGTTTAGGTTTTAAAAAATATTTTCGAAATCAATTTATACTAATAAAATATTATCGGAAACGGGGAAATAAATTTCGTATTACTGGTAACACTCACCTATTATCGGGCCCTAATAATTTATTTTGCAAAACTAGTTCTTAATTAGCAAAATACAATGTAAATCATAGTACTTATGTATGAAATGATATTTTTAAAGGCTTTTTATTATTTTCGGATACATTGTGACATCCATTAACAGTACAAACCATCAATTTAAATTTAATTGTCCGAGATGTTTGCACTGACATATGACCTTGACAACTGACTGCACGTACTAGCAAACTACACCAGTCTGGAAGAGTTTCAAGTGCTTCACCTATGTCGCGTGCACACGGTTTCTTGGCGTTATAATTCTATGCTTGCAACTCCGAATCCAGTAAATGTTTAAATTGTAAAGAATAAATCGATCGATCGCTTGTGAGTGGGAGCTATAAATCAAAAGCACTAAGGAGTATTTATATCAACTTTAAAGCAAATCGCTCCCAAACAATTTTCTTTCCCTTTTTATTCCCGTTAGGGGACGAATTTCAATAAACTATGATACACGAATTCCATCAATTCTGTTACATAATGTTTGTGCAAAATATGAAGTAGATTGGACCAAGGAATCACGTTGCCCCATACAAACTGTTTTCCCCCTTTTCACCCCCTTAGGAGTCGAATTTCGAAAAATCCCTTCTTATCGGATCCCTACGAATTACAAAGAGTAAGCCCTGCAAGTTTCAGGTCTCTACGATCAGCGGTTTAGGCTGTGCGTTGATCCGTCAGTCATTCAGGACAAAGGATTTTATATGTATAGAAGATAAGCAGTTATGGTCGATTGCGACTTGCGACGTGACAAAATATCAAACAGTTCTCAACAACGGCAACAAGCGTTAATGTGGAAAAATGTTTTTCCAACTACAATATCGATAAGGAGCAACTACAAGAAATTGACAATAATTATTACAAACACGATTGAAAAAAAACTGCCAATTCGTATCACAGACTTTGGAGATTCGAATATGGAGTAACTAAAAGCAATATTACCAAAACAATTGCCGAATGTTTTTGAAATTCCTCCACATCGCTCCACTAATTAATTACTCCAGATTGATCCATCCGTGTTGCCGAGAAATGATTGCTAAAAAATTGTCCATATAAACGCATCTTTACCGATTTATTTATAAATTAGGGAACCCTGAAATAGCCATTTTAGCACTCTATGTAACGACTAACGGTACAAAGGGAAACTAAAATTACAGACCACGGTGGAATACTAACGTGTCCGAATACTGTGTCCGAATATTTTTCAACCGACTTCCAAAACACAGGAGGAGGTTTACAATTCGTGTGTATGTTTTTTTTTTTTTTTTTGTGTGTATGTTACACGATTACTCCGCCGTTTGTGGGTCGATTTTCAAAATTCTTTTTTTGTTGTAAAGGATTGACTCCTGGATTGGTCCCATTATCATCAAATGGTAGATCTGGTGATGGGATCCATGAGGAATTGAGAGAAATCCTCAAAATTTATAGGGACACCGATAGTGATTTTGACTTTTTTTGAAGTAACTCGAGCAAATGCTACCAAAAAGTGAAATGTTGTGCCAAGGTATACCCTGGATCCAAAATCACTGAACGGCATTTCTCAGTCTTTGAAGATATACGTTTAAAAATTTCAGCGATGTTTATAAAACTGCAAGCAAATGTCAGTATTAAATAATATTTATCATCACCACAACCATCATAATCACACCATACATCATGATAAATTTTGATGATATAGGTATTTTTCATAGTATTTTACACCGATATCGATTTCTTTGAACTTTGAAAAAAGTGAAATGTTGTGCCAAGGTATACCAGGGTATCCAGAGATCCAAAAGGGCTGAACAGCACTCCTCAATCTTTAAATATACACGTTTGAAAATTTAAGTATTGTTTATAAAACTGCAAGCAAATGTCACTATTAAATAATCATAATCATCATCATCACCACCACCACCACCACCTTGATATTTTGTTGGTATCTAGGTGTTTCTCATAGTTTTCTTTACACCGATATCGATTTCTTTGAACATTCACAGCTACTAAAAGTGAAATATTGTGACAAGGTATACCCTGGATCCAAAAGCACTGAACGGCATTTCTCAGTCTTTAAAGATACACGTTTGGAAATTTCAACGTTGTTTAAAGAACTGCAAGCATATGCCACTTTTAAATAATAATCACCATCACCACCACCACCATCATCATCATAGCAAAATGAAAACATTATGACGATACTATTTTTGTAGTATTTTACACCGATATCAATTCCTTTGAACATGCATAGCCACCAAAAATTAAAATATTGTGCCAAGGTATATCCTGGATCCAAACAGGCTCAACAGCCCTCCTCTGTCCTTAAAGGTACACGTTTGGAAATTTCCGTATTGTTAAAAGAACTGCAAGCATAGGTGACTATTGAATAATTATCAACCCCACAATCATCATCACACCATACATCAAGATATTATGTTGATATAGGTATTTCTCATAGTAAGTATTTTAAAGTGATATCGATTTCTTTGAACATTCAGAGCTACTCAAAAGTAAAATGTTGTGCCAAGCTTGTATACCTTCCTACTAAAAGTGTTACATTTGGATAATGATAATAAGGATAACTATGGGATCCACGAGGAATCGAGGAAACTCTTAAAAGCAATGATTATGATCATTAAGTTTTCTAAACAATTTTTTAATTTTCCCGCAACTTTTTCTGTCAACACAATACACAAGATTTATGAAAATTTGTCTAGCAGTTCATGCAATGAATGACCAAGACAAAAGGGGATTATTTTTAACTTCCCGCTAAGAAAATCTAAGATTTTCAAAAATCGGAAAGATATTGGTTTTACCCCGTTTTGCAAAAATCTAATTCTCATCAGATCTCGACGTTCTGAGGTCACAGGAAGCTTCCCTGACTAACCCCGCGAGGGTGTCACTACAACTTCATGGAGATGTTATATGCATTAGTGCTTAAAATTGACATTGAAAACACATGATTAAACTATAGTAGACGTTACTCGCTACTTCGTGCGCGCAAAAGGAAATCTTGCGGGAACCGTACATTTTGCCACCATAAAATGTAGCTTCAGCTGGATGGTATAATGGTAATTTATACGTTGTTTACGAATTGGCCTCGGGTTCGAAACCTGGTCAGATAAATATTTTTGTGATTATTTCTTTTCTCAATTTTATTTATTTTTAAATATTTCATCGTCCTACTAAAACTCCGAATAAAACTCGGTCTCCCAGGCACTAGTTTATAACATTATAATATCACTGAAAAGAAAAAAATAAAAAATATTTAAAAAAATATAAAAACCGACTTCCAAAGTTAAAATCACTAAAATGTATGAAATAATTCTTAATGTCGAAATAGTTCCATTTTAAATTCTGCTAAAATGTTACTATTTTTCTACTCAATCTTCTTATTTTTGAAGTCGGTACCAGCCCAAATAATTGTATAAATCCTTCAATAAAAAAGAACATTAATTTTAACACAACTACGTCCTTATATATAAGTACAAATTGTATTTTAAAGAACTCACGTTCAAATTGGCTGGTACCGACTTCAAAAATAAGAAGATTGAGTAGAAAAATAGTAACATTTTAGCAGAATTTAAAATGGAACTATTTCGACATTAAGAATTATTTCATACATTTTAGTGATTTTAACTTTGGAAGTCGGTTTTTATATTTTTTTAAATATTTTTTATACAGTATTAAACTGACCAAAACATTTCACTGTGACAAAACACACATGCTCTGTGACAGTTATTTCGTATTCAAATGGCATTTTTGTGTGGATTATAGTGCACTTCGCAATATAGGGTAAAGTATTTTTATATTATTATGATAGGTGTTAGGTAAATATAATATATTTACCTAACACCATTATTATAGTGTAACAGCCTTCGTGGTCTAGTGGTTAGAGCATTGGCTCTCGACTCAGAGGTCGTGGGTTCGATTTCCGCATTGGAACAACAAAAAATTTTTGTTTCCAAGTTTGGTTAGGACAATGCAGGCTGATCACCTGATTGTCTGACAAGAAAGATGATCCATGCGTCGGATGGGCATGTAAAAAGTCGGACCTGCGCCTGATCTCTCGTCAGTCGTGTCGGTTATCCGTCCCACTGGATTATGAGAGTAAAGGAAGAGAGAGTGCTCTTGTGTACTGTGCATGCACTTGGGCACTATAAAATTACTCCTACGTAACTGGGCTGGTTTCAATGAAACCGGCCACCGTCATCGAGATCGGTGTGGGGAATTATTATTTATAGTGTGGAAGGTTTCCCAAATGATAATCGATTATCGCATTTGGCCACGCGCGGAGGAAACACGACCACAAGTTCGTTATCAATAATAAAAAGTAAGAGTATAAGTTCTTATTGAAAACATATCAAATATTTTCATGGATAATTATTATCCCTTATAAAACCAACTATTCTCATCAGAATGATTAGTCATTCTGGTGGGGCAGAATGACTAAAAATCCTGATAAGAAAGAGGTACGTATTTTGGGTTCCGTTGAAAAGGATGTCGTTATTAGCGCGAGATTTCACGAAAGAAAGAATGACTAATTCCCGCGTCACACTCACACGTAGATAATTATGTAAAAAAGGTCGTGGTCCAAAATTTATACAAAAAAAGCAAAGATTCGACAGCAATGAAGACTCGGTGTCAATTTTGGACCATCACCTTTTTAGGGTTCCGTAGCCAAATGGCTAAAAACGGAACCCTAATGGATTCGTCATACCTATCTGTCTGTCCATCCGTATGTCACAGCCCCTTTATTCCGAAACTATAAGAACTATACTGTTGAAACTTGGTAAGTAGATGTATTCTGTGAACCGCATTAAGATTTTCACACAAATATAGAAAAAAAACAATATATTTCGGGGGTTCCCCATACTTAGAACTGAAACTCAAAAATTTTTTTTCATCAAACCCATACGTGTGGGGTATCTACTATCTATGGATAGGTCTTCAAAAATAATATTGAGGTTTCTAATATCATTTGTTTTCTAAACTGAATAGTTTGCGCGAGACTAAAAAAAACTTATGCATAAACCGTGAACCATTATTTTATAACAAGTTTGTACGGAACCCTCGGTGCGCGAGGTCGACTCGCACTTGACGTAAGATACGTCATTTTGGCGGACTTTTCAGGGTATCACTTTTTTTCTTTTTTGACTTTTCACGATTAAAGGGCTTCAAAACCCTGTTGAGGATGATCATGATGCCACTACACTTCTAATTAATATTAAAACAAACACTAAACTTTATTTACAACCCACTGATATACAATTAGGAGCTCGTAGGGCTATCGAAAACACATTTAGCGCGGTAATTAAGTGAGCGCGGTCCGGTGTAAATGTGCCAGCCCTGTGGTCTTCAGCTGACTTGTGGGGCAATTTACATGTAACCGAGTTTCTACGCTACATTGATTGTCCGTTTAAATTGCCCTTAAATATAGTCCTAGTAAGATAATATGACTTTTGTCATAATTTTCATGCTTTCTATAGGTCGCGCAACGGTTTATGAGCGCTCAGTGAAAGTGGAGGGGATCGTTCGCGCATGTGACCAATAGCAAAGAATATATATTACTAACGTACCAATAGCGTGTCGGCAGCCACGTTTGGCATGCGTTCGGCGCATCCACACCTCCCCGCCCGAGCCCGCTACCGCCAAACACACCCAAAAACTGACTTCTGCGCATACCTCCTCTACTTTTGTTGAAAGATCTTAATTCGTTGCGCGACCTATACACATTATAACCTTCCTGTTGAGTCAGTAGCGTTTATTAAAGGGTTAGAAGTATATAAAAATGTGTTAACAATTTAACATAGTTATACCTATAATATAATAATACTACTATGTTCGCGCGTTGGCACTCAAGCTAGAGGTCGTGGCCCGTGGGTCCGAATCCCGCCAGGCTTGCGAGATTCTGACCCGCGACTCTACTTCTTTGTTCCCTGGCCTAAGAACAAAGTTTTCTGTGTTCCTTGGTCATGTATGTGTATTATAATTACAATAAAAATCTTAAATATAAGTATAGTAAGTATAAAAATTTTACTACGAAAGTTTGTGATGATGAATGGTTGGACGTTTGTTACTCTTTCACGCTAAAACTACTAAACAGTTTAAAACATAGGCTACTTTTTATCCCGAAAAAGTACAGTGTTCCCGAGGGATACTATATTTACGCGAGCGAATCCGTGGGCAAAAGCTAGTCATTAAATACTAGATGTTGCACGCGACTTAATAATATAAAAAGTAGCCTATGTCCTCCCCCGTGGTCTAATCTATATGTGTACCAAATTTCATCAATATCGGTCCAGTAGTTACAGAGCATATTCAATGCAAACAAACAAACTTTTCCTCTTTATTATAAAGAAGAAGATAGATACTCATATTTCGGTTGTCTGATACCCGTAACACAAGTCCTTCGAGAATTTACGATGGGACCAGAATGAGGTGGTGAGAAAGCGACAAGCATCTATAGATATTATTTAGAAACAAAAATTACATTTAGACAACACTAATGAGTAATGACAACACCTACCTACACCTACCCCCTCACAAATAAACGCGGTATAAGCTTTGAATAGTTATACAGTGTTTTGTACCCGTCACACAAGTGACATTTTTAATTCGAGTGAAGAAGACAAAACACTGTATAACTATTCAAAGCTTATACAGCGTTTATTAGTAATGGGGGCTAGAGTAAATACCTACTTCAATCTTAAAACCTTTTCATAATAGATCAACAAAATATATTTAAAATTCATTTCAAAACGAAATCATAAAGCTGTTAACAGCCAGTACGTATTTTATCGAATAGATATTCGAATATATTTTTATTCGAAATTGCAATTCGCGAAAGCTGGCCAGTATTTAAGCGTTTGATAGCATCAAATATTTTAGGCAATTGAAATATTGGCATTGGGAAAATGGCTACGATATTTTCGTTTATGGTTGTGGAAAATACTTATATTTTGGTATACACGGTCCTTATTTAAACAATATAAATTAACTGTAAATAAATAACTTGCTCGCGAAAACATCAAGTTAAAAAGTAGTTTTTGTACACAGAAAAACATTGCCCGAGCTAAAAAAATATTCCCTCTTTTTGTGAGTACTGTCAAACTTTATACCGTTAGCGCCCTTCACACGTGAAGTTCGGACCGTGGCAAACAGAACGTTCCAACCTTCGCTATTGAGCGACTATCCGGCATCTATCCGACTATCCGACCTGGCATGTCGATGCAAACACATTTTCCACAGTTTTATCCGTGCATCACGTCGTTTTGGAGCTTCGACTTCCTACCGACAGCAAAACATTCAAAATGTATAACGTTCCACGCGCCAGAACAAACTGTCCAGTCAAAACTCTTGAAATCACATTTACCTTAGAGATAGTATTAGATGCCTTGATATGTCAAAGTATACATTCCAAACCATGGGCGCATATTAAATCGTTATTAGCACGATAGTTTTATCCACAGTCCAAACGGCACAGATCCATCCGCAGTTTTGCAACGCAATTTCAGATGCGCAGACTGTACCGTGTCTCTACACGCGCTATTGTTTTTGCAAATAGCGAAAACAATAGCGCGTAACATAACAATATTGAACTAACGTCAGCACATACGAATAAACAAGGATCGACATAGACTGCGTTCGGAATTATTTTACCTCTGCCGTAACCTTTATGCCAACGACATAAGGATCACTTTCATAGAAACTGTTAACTCTGGACGGACTATA
The DNA here is from genome assembly GCA_905404095.1 of Glaucopsyche alexis. Classification (NCBI taxonomy): domain Eukaryota; kingdom Metazoa; phylum Arthropoda; class Insecta; order Lepidoptera; family Lycaenidae; genus Glaucopsyche; species Glaucopsyche alexis. The sequence goes on from FR990060.1 coordinate 5,527,618, forward strand.
CGTATAATATTTGAGCTAGCGACACAAAATGGCTGCAATATTAGAGTTGAACTGAGCAGTGAGCGGTCCTATAGCGAGCTACCAAAATGTAGAGACGCACATTGGGATGCTATTCGGAAAAAAATATTAACACACTTCTATACTAATTCTAGCTGATCCGGCAAACTTTTTTTGTTTCGCCATATATAAAAAATTACTACCGAATCTCAGAGTTACCGAAAATGCAAAAAAAAACATAAAATCAGTAAAGCCGTTTCGGAGGAGTGTGTCCCCGAACATTATGACACGAGAATTTTACATAATATTATACAAGATTAAAACTATTAAGTAATAACAAATAAGAAAAAATTGTTTCTTTGTAGGGTTTGGAGTTGTTTAGGGCCATTATGACGTTTGAGGTATGGTGAAATTAAGATGACATAACTTTTTATTGTAAAAGCAAAAGCTAGTCAACCATAAATGACTATGAGAACCACGAAGTCTTTCAAAAATACTTTTTTTCACAATATATTTTAAATATCTTTCAAAGTTTCAACATAATAAATATTCTCAAACAATAGCACAAGGTGTACGCCCTACCTTACGTTATGAAGCGATGGACACACTTCCATTTGCAGTATCTCTACATTGCACTGACTTCATACTGAATACTCGATACAGTAAGTATTTTGAACGAGCACTGCTAAAAATTTGTTTTGTATTACCTCCTATATCTGTTTACGTTCAGCAGGTTTTTCGGTATTTGTATTTGGAATATGCCTTTACTCAAAATCTTCTGTCTGAAATTTCGTGCATGTGCAAAACATTACGCGAAAAATTTGCGATTCGGTTCATGGCCGATCGATGCCAAACGTCACGGAAATCTCATTTATAAATATAGGTATTTTACACAAAAAAAATCACCTCATCAAATATTAGATCAATTAGAACCTCAAATAATAAATATATTCGATAGGAACCTCAAAGGGCTATGCCTAATTTTATATAGAAGGAATAGCTTTGTTTCGCGCAGCCATAATCAATCTTTAATTTTTGAATATAAGGTAATGCTAGAAATCGAACTTGCTATGGCCATTTTTTCTAAACACTTAACACAGTATTAGAGATAATGAAGATTAATCACAAAAAGTATTGCAGTCACAAATAAAGCAAGGATGTTTTTGTGACTTTTAATCCTCAATAGAGATAATGAGGACATTCGGAGCTTAGAGAAAAATGGCCCTAGCAAGTTTTATTAATCCAATAATCAAATAGAGATTGATGGACGCGCGAAAATGAAAAGGCTACAAAATCGGCATTGCTCTTTAGGATACTGGGCCTCTAGTCAAGATGCCCATACAAAATGTATGGGATAAGGGATTTGACATAAAGCATCGCAAGCAACATGTCACTTAACGAAGACTAATGTCTAATCTTATACATTTTTGATTTCGAAGTTCGCCGTCGAAATTATCGAATGCATCTTGACTAGAGGCCCTGATCATGATATTTTGATAAACAAGTTATCTAAACATCACAAATCATACGCAGACAGGGCGATATTGGTTCGGCTAAACTATCAGATAGGCTGTTATTTTTGTTGGATTGATATACAGCCTTCGGGCCTGATGTATGGGTCTGTAGAGATTACGGCACTGTAAATACCCATTTCGGGTATCCGACTTATGTAAACTTATGTACAAGTTGTTTTGATCAATAATATTTTGAGTAACATCACAAACTGCTCTACAGTATGGCGATTTATGTAACATATGTTTTTTGTTATAGTATTCGTGATAGTATAGTAATAAAAAAATAAGAAGTAGATTTTTTTTAATAACGGGTCATAAAACAATGTGGAAGTTATTTTAAAATTGTTTTAAGTAGGTAGATAGGTAGAGATTTATTAGTTTAGATTATTTTTATAACTTAGGATTTAATTGGAATCTTTGATTAATTATTACATAATAAAATAAATAAATCTATGATTGGGATCTAACTCAAAGTAGTACTACTGAAAGTATTGGCAAGATAGTGAACAGATTAGGTACTTCCGTTCGTGTGTTTTGAGGTAATTTTTTAAAGATATGACACGACGTGTACAAAGTATCTACATAATATTAGGGGTGCGGGCATGTCGAGGCTAAAAACGTCCCTACAGTGCCCCGTTAGGGCACTCGAAGCTGAAAAATGTATTATTTATTTATTGTTCAATATTTCACAAAAAATAAAAATCAACAAAAATGATCTTGCCACAAAAACTTCCATTATTTCTTGTAACTAAAATACCTTATACAAATCGTACATCTAGCTCTATCTGTGTCATAGAGCCGTACTTTAAAAAGTAAAGTTGTTGTGTAAAAATAATAATACGTAGCTTCCGACAGATGGCGTAATATCCAAAATCGTATCGTGACACGTGATGTTCTCGCGCGTTAAAATTGCCAACTGAACGCAATCTTATTCTTTTACGTCAGATTTATTTGAAAACAGACTGTATCCATAGAGGGCCAGTGATAATAAAACCTTTATGTAGGAAATGTGGTAACAGATCGCACAGCAGATATCGTTTATCATATGAAGTTTCCCCGTAAAACTGTACACATCCCAGGTGCCTACTTCGTTGTACTACTTACCGGGAAATTGAATGTTCTCAACAACAATTCATCTTCTTGTTCCTGAATAACGCCCAAGTTTGTGGGTGTTGAGTGGAAAATATAAAGATTTTTAACAAGTTGAAAGAACTTTAAATTGCATACAAACATTATAATATATTTTTTTGTTGATCGCTTAAGAGTATTACACCAAAAATATTAATTTAAATGTTGGAAACTACTATTTAGAAAATACAATTATAAGTATTTTTTTAATATCAAACTACAATTAAACACAGAAATTCGTTCGATTGACCACAATTAAGTCAGCAGCGTATTGCGAGTTGACAGTTGTTTGAGTTCGCAAATTGGCCCCTACAGTGAACAACTTCACTACGCTCAATTAAAAGTTGGAACGGGACATCGTTAGCTGGCATTCAAACGATCACTGTTTAGCTTTCGACTTGCTTTTATATTTCACCAAACTTTTAAAATGACGTTTCCCAAAACAAATAGAGGGGCTGAAATTTTATATAATACTTGCAGAATTGCAAAACGCCACTTGCAGATAGCCGGCTAATTGTAATTAGTACTAACGTAAGTTCGGAAACATAATAAAAAGGAATTTCAGTCTCTACAAAAAAAATAATTGAATTAAAGTGTCTATTTGTAATTTTAAATTAACAGCTTTTCACCAAATTCATATAAAAGTATATAATAAGATACTTAGGGCCTGGTTCACAATTTTCTATAGGTATAAGATAGCTTACCCACCAGTTCTGTCGCTGCTTACTTTATATAGAGCGACAGAGAAAACAAGAAAACAGTTAACCTATCTGACACTTTTCTAGTAGATAGTGAAACAGTCCCTTACAAATAAAATCAATTTTTAACAATTTTGTCTGTCTCTCTGTCTTTTTTTTCCGGGTAATCTCTGCAACGAGTGGACCAATTTTCACGGGACTTTCGCTGGCAGATAGGTGATGTTATAAGGAGTAACTTGGCTGCTTTAATCTTAGGGTTCCTTTAAAAAAGTAGGGTTCCCTTTCCGTTAGTTCTACGCAAACGAAGTTGCGGATACCAGCTAGTCTAATAAGTACATCGGAAGATTTTATGCGTGTGCTAATGACCTGGAACCATACTACATATTTAACAAGAATAATTACTTAATATGGCCATAAAACACATATTTTATCTACTGTAAAGAGATGGTTCGTCAATTATGTACAAGATATCTATAACATCCTACTTCTATTAAAAATGTGAAAGTTAGAGAGGATGGATGGATGGATGTTTGTGATTCTTACACGCAAAAACTACTGAACGGATTTTAAAAGAAAATTAAGGTACAGTGGAGAAGGCTGGATCTCCTCATAGGGAAGCCCTATCCTGTATAATTTTGATGAACGTCTTGAAAAGGTAAGTGGTAAAAGAAGCCGGAATGGAGTTATAGAAACCCCACGCCACTATAGTAAGGTAGTAGTTAAATTAAGTTAAAACAGATTTTAATAAAACTAGATATGGTAGTAGTCAAGGCTTTGAATTAAAACATAGGCTACATTTTGAAAAAGTACAGTGGGATATGTATTTACGCGGGCAGAGCCGCGGGAAAATGTTAGTCCTACTAATATTATAAATTTGATAGTTTGTGAGGATGTATGGATGTATGGATGGATGGATGTTTCATCAGATGAACAGATTTCGATGAAATTTTAAGGTAGTACTTTAGGCCCTGGATTAAAACATAGGCAACTTTTTATCTCGGGATACTCTATTTACGCGGGCGGAGCTTCGGGCAACAGCTAGTTGCCTACAAAGCTAATCAGGTTAGTTTTCAGGCTGGAAGGTTTTTATGGGATATTTGATGGCAATATTAGTTTCGGCCGGCTGGTCACGGGACTCTACGTTTCCGCTTCACTACCTTATGGCTTTATGATTTTATTATGGTAATGAAATTTACTTCCGCGTAGTTCCCTGTGGTGCAGTTGAGATGGCCTATATTTAATGATTACAAGGGATGTTACTCTGATGAACTGCAAAATAAACTAGCTTTTGCCCGCGGCTCCGCGTAAATAAAGTATACCACGGGAACAATGTACTTTTACGGGATAAAAAGTAGATTTTATTTTAATCCAGAGCCTGAGCCACTGCTATATCAAATTTTATCAAAATCTGTTCACTAGTTTTCGCGTGACAGAGTATCAAACATCCATACATACATCCATCCTTTAAAACTTTCACATCTACGAGTATATAAATAAAAGAAAGTCATGTAAGTAACACTATATATAACTCAAGAACGGCTGAGCCGATTTGGCCAAAAATTTGTGGGGAGGTGTCTGGTGTCTTAAAACCAGGAGAAGATACGAGTACTTTTTATCCCAATCCCAAAATTTCGATATTTTTTATCTCAAAACTCGAGAACGGCTGGACCGATTTGCCTAATTTTGGTCTTGAAAAAATTATGGAAGTTTAGGGAAGATTTAAACAATGAGAAATATTGAAAAATTGTAGGTTGTAGGAGTATGTGTAGCAGAAGGTGTAGGACGTAGGTTGCATTGTAGGTGTAGTTAATTATTAATTCCAGTTCATATTTAAGACAGAATAACGTGGTCGGGAGTCGGGACAGCTTGTTTATAATAATATTAGGAATTACATGAATATCACGACTAAAGTGACTCTCATTTTTTTTATATAATCAACCAGTTAACGAGCAGACGGATTGCCTGATGGTAAGCGATTATAAGCCCATGGACACTCGCAACACCAGAGGAGTTGCAAGTAGGTACGTTGCCGGCCTTTTAGGAGGGAGGGAAATTTTGAACAACCTTATACATCAATATATGTAGGTAGGTATATTTCTTCTATGCGTGTGTATGTCACAGAACTCCTCTGGTGTTGCGACTTGCGTTCCTGGTCCTTAAAATCGCTAATCCCCCCCATGGGCCTCCGGTAACCTCACTCATTCGGCGAAACACAACGCAAGCATTACTTCACGTCGGTTATCTGTGAGGTGATGGTATTTATCCAGTCGAGCCGGGCCATTCATGCCAAAGCGTGGCTCTCCCTCTAGGAATGTAAATTAAACTAAGGGTCAGTTCACAACACGAGGTGACGCGACGCGGCATTTATAAGATAGCTATTCAAATTGAACTTTATTCACTACACAAATATACAACATGACATTCAAACTCTTACAATGAAACGTGTATCAATCCGTGTAATGTTAAGTTCAATTTTGAATTTGTCATGGGATACTCATTCCAACTTACCTGTCCGGTAGTTGTGGTATAGTATACGGGTATGCGACCCCGGCTTCCCTAGCGATTACTGTCCTTGCCCTTCTGGGCGGTAATATCCTACATTCCTATTTCCCACTCTAACTTACCAATCTTCCACACCACTTATCTTTCCGTTTCCCTATCCCTACCCTCTCCGCCAATCCGTGGGAAAGCAATGGATAATCATAAAATGTGCGATGTGGTTCGCCACCCATCACGTCTCGTTCTCGCGGAGGCGAAAAGTGGCCCATGGAGAGCCGCTTATCCTCGTTCAATGTAAGAGGAGGAATGGATGGTAAGAATAAAAGTGGACGAAGCGAAACAAGTATGTAAGATTCGTAGCATGTGGAAAAAAGTGGTATCTGCCTACCCCTACGGGCTACGGGAAAAAGGCGTGATTATATGTATATGTATGTAATTTTGAATATGTCACATATCGTTTCGTTTCGGTGTGAATTTACCCTTAGTCTCGGCAAAATAAAAGCTATAAATACTCCACAATAAGCTCTTATGAAAAATGAATCGTCCATCGATCACGAACTCCTTGCCCGCAAAAACTCCGTGAGTAATGTCCCCCGGAATTGAACCCGCGCCCATAAAGCGCAGATGCCGCGACCAACTTCGCCGCTTCTTAATGTTATTACTCCACTTTTGAATGTTATTCCTGGTTTGTAATGGGTATAGTTATGCGTATATAAGAGAGAAGAGAGAAATTTGGGACAAACGTTATACCAGGGAAATGTCGATCACAAACGCCATTTTGGATCGACATTGACTTTACATAACACTCTTTGACCATAATTTTGACCATACTTTTTTACCTAAAATCTTCAATTTAGTAAAAATTACTGGCGCTTATAGTTATAGTGGTCCAAGAATTATGTATTCTAAGTAATTTTTTTCCGAAAGCAGATCAAAATCAAGCCCTGATGTCACTGCGACCCAAGTGGATCTATTGTGACTCCTTCGCGTTATAGTACCTTACCAGAATCTTACCAGAACCTTAACTCCTGGTTGATTCCTGCTCATTGATAGCGCTTGTTCCGCATGCCTGCTGTTATACACATTTTTTCGTTAGATTTTTAACATAAAGTAATGAATATTTCGACATATTTTTACAATCTCGTTAGTTATTTTACAATCTAATGGTTTTTACAATTTTACGGTGATATATATATTTCATTTTACACAATTATGCTACACTAACCTTGTCCCGCAGCATGTCGCGTACCCTGGCGCCCTGGTGCCGGCTCCTGTGGAGCTCCAGCTGCAGCTCCAGACACCGCTCCTGCCAGTTCACCGCCCCCGCGCCGCCCAGGTCCAGGGGGTCCACATCCAGCCGCCCGGAGTGGAAGGGCCTGGAGACAGATTGTAAAGTAAATGCTGGGCGAATTGGAATGTTCCAACACCATCATCATCATGGTCGTATATGTCACCGTGAAATATTAAAAACCGTTAGATTTTAATTGTACGAGTATTATAACTAGAGAAATTGTAAAATGTCGAAAGTCTGCGGACGCGAATAATCGGCTTATTCCGTTTATCCACCCTAAAAAAGCCACCCTAAGGAGAATACTCGGAAACGCGTGTCCTTCTATCCACCCTGAACGGGGTGGATAACCGTAATTCATATAATATGTTTCTTCCGATTTTTTACCCCAAGTACAGTTGAATCAAATTATCTTTTAAGTTTTAATTTAATATTTATTGTTAAGCGAATAACATAAAATAGTCTTAAAATCTAAATTGTAGGTACATGGTACTATAAGATAGAAAGCCGAAGCGGGGCTGGTGGTTTTTTATAAATTTTGCAACATGTCCAGAAAATGACCAACGCTTATTTCATTATTGAGTAGACGTAGTTGCGTATCCTGGATAAATTCGTCCCTTTTAATGTATATTTGCAATCGTTTTCTAAATTTTTTTGCTGCAGCAGACGTATTAGCGAAGAACTGTGCGTTTTTTTGCACGCATTCCAAAAACTTAGCTAAATGTGGATGTTTGTCTTTAATTTCATGTGATATTGTTTTATGCCAGGTTTCTAATGAATTTGTAGTCCTATGAGACACCCCGAATGAATTCCAAACAGCCACAAAGGTTTCGTCCTTGAGCCATGTTTTTTCAAAATATTTCAGAAATGCCGCCATATTATTATCATCGTCTAATAAAAATGATTTCACAAACAACCAGCCTTCATTAATCAAGTTTGAAGGTAATAGTGGCAACCTTGCCGTAAGTAACACTAATCTTTTTGTATTTGGGTATTTATTGATACCTAGCTTATCTGCTCGTTTTTGAATGGACTTCACATAATGAAAGTAGCAGCCATGTAGCAATATATTTGGAAATACACTTTTTAATGCTCCCATTGTAGCTTTTTCGTAGTCGAGCGTGAATGTTGCGGGATTCCATGCAGGAATTTGTGATTTGATTAAATTAAATACCGTTAAATAAGTGCTTTTCTTTCTGTCACTCATAATTGCAAATGCCAAAGGTATTATATTTGTTGAAGTCGTGGTACTGTTCATATCAGCGTGTATACTGAAAACTTGGTTAAACGGTTTGGGGCATATTCTAAAAGTTGCATCGCCAAAGAAATTTTTGAGTTTACCCATTTGGTCTCTTGCGAAATTGTTACAGAATATCAAAATCCGAATATTGTCTATTTCATCTATGAAATCAGCTAATAAAAAGTTCTCGTATTTTTTCGGCACTACAACTTCGGCAACTTTTTTAAAATTAAGTTGTTTTAAACCCAATGCTGCATTTCTATGTTCATATAAAGTAGTTTTAATTTTTGAAAATTCAGGAACTTCATTTAGTAAGTCGACATCATCTTCATTAAGTGACGCTACCATGTTTTTATAGATTTTCGGCACCGGATCTAGTGAAGTGGTTACTTCGTTGATACATTGGTTTATATGCGAGTCAATTACATTTTTAGTGAAATCTTGTTTACATAACTGTATGTGTGGTTTTGTTTTCATCACAGTATTTTCCTGTAATAATAATGTTGGATGATGCTTAAACAAATAATTAAAAGTTAAAAAAGTTTACATTTGAAAAACAAGGCTATTAACAAAAAAAAAAACATTTGACATTTACAATAAAGCAATTTAATTATAAATTTGCTAAAAATAAAATTAATAAATTTGACTGTGCATATTCCACTATGTCATTAAAAAGTAAGTACATTATAGAAGTATCCTGTATATATTGAATCAATGTTTGTCGCTACAAGTTATTGCGACACATTTTTTAGGAAAGTACGAGTATGTCCCGGACACAATAGACGATGATATGACTCAATGTGATAGTCAAGAATCATTGGATATGGCAGAAAGTCAAAGGTGGGATTCAATGGCAGTTAATATAGGCGATAAAGAAACCACGACTGAACGAGATACTCAAACGACTAGTTCCAGCTTCAGCTCGTCATCAACCCAAACTAATTTTACTGCTATTGACGAAGAAAAAAATACCTTAGCTAACAATGCTTTTGGGGCGTTAGTTGGGCACGAACTGGGTAATGTACCTTTATTTAAAAGAAAATATGTTATGTGCAAAATCCTACAACTATTGGATAATAATTAATTAATAATACTTTTATTTACCATTACAGTAATTGTCCCGACGCAGTGGTTTATTTTTCGTTTAGCACACAGCCAATAAGTTGTTTGATTTGCGTATGTTTTCTTAAAGTGATATTGATAACCATTATGTAAAGCTACTCGACCCTTACCCCTTGTCAATATTTTTATTTTTTCAATTAAAGACATTTTAAAGTTTAAATCAAGCTATGATTTATATTTAAGCACATACAATAATATAACTGGAATGGAAATTAATTGCAATGATATGTGTCATTAAAAGATACGTCTAGAATGACGTAATAGTCACATAGAATGTTAGATGAGTAAACAAAACTATTTTCAGCTCAAAGAAGAAGGTAAGTATGTACATCTAAAGTATTTTAATGTTCACGAAGTTTCTTGGACTGGGTTTGTGTATGTTTCTGTGTTAATGACTGTACTTAGGCAGGTGAGAAAAACGGAAGAAACATATTATATGAATTACGGTTATCCACCCCGTTCAGGGTGGATAGAAGGACACGTGTTTCCGAGTATCCTCCTTAGGGTGGCTATTTTAGGGTGGATAAACGGAATAAGCCGAATAATCCGCTTATAAATAATTTAACACATTATTTTTCGTTACATTATATAGCAAAGAATCCTATGACAGATTTTTACAAGCTCGCTAGTTACATTACAATCTAATACGGTTTTTACAATTTTATACTAGTATAAATTTAACTAGTGAAATTGTAAAATGTTGATAGACTTCCAACGCGAATATATACCTATAATTACACACATTTTTTTTTGTTAAATTAAAAATATATAGTTAAGAATCTTTTACATATTTTTACAATCTCGTTAGTTATTTTACACTCTATTTTACGGTGACACATACACTGTTCCAAATCAATTCAAAGCGTGAGCAAAAAGATTCAATTCGAGCATATTGTTTCTTTACTAGCTTTTGCCCGCAGCTCCGCATTCATCAAAATCCATTCAGTAGTTTTTGCGTGAAAGAGTAACAAACATCCATCCATCCATCCTTACAAACTTTCAAGTTTTGAATAGTAGTACTAGGACGTTAGTAGTACGACGACGGAAAATAATATTAATAATATCTATGGACGCTTCACACCACGTCAATCTGGCCCCGTGCTAAGTATCCGAAGAACTTGTGTTACAGGTACCAGAGAACGGGAAGTATATTTATTACTTTTATACTATATTTACATATATTTAAGATTTTTATTATATTGTACACATATTTAATACACATCCATGACCCAGGAACACGGAAATACTTTTTGTTCGTTCGGCGGGATTCGAACCCGCGACCTCCGGCTGGAGCACCAACACGCTGAACCACTGAGCCACAGAGGTCGTCTGAAAAACGTACTGCGCGGGCAACATCTAGTCTAGTATTATATAATTTAGGCTTGAGTGCCAACGTGCTAATCACTGAGCCACAGAGGTATCAATACTGCAAACTAGTAAAAATGACGGCTACAATCAACATCCAGTAATTCAATATTTATCAGCTGTATTAATAGGTATAAAAGTTCCTCATTAAATCTATTGGTGCAATTAAGCCTAACGACGCATAAAGAAACGCTAAAATAATGAACCTATGAATAATAATAACTTGGTAATAAATTGGTTTTTGCCAAAGATTAATCAATATAGAAGGTAATCTTCGTACATTCTTTATATCCAATTTTTACTGGTCTTTTTGTATTTAAAATACCGTATAGTTACAGGTACGGAAAATTGATTTGAAATATTTAATCGATTTTATATTCAAAAGGGCATGTTAAAATTAATTTCAAGAAATCAAAATCATTTAAAATGAAAGTATGTATTGTAATTGAAATTAATTGAATCAAATTACCTGGTATACTGGTCATGATATCAATCAGGAATGTTTACAATTTTTGTTTGTTTGTTTTATTCATATTTCACTCGTCTTAAAATATAGGTTTAAAATTTTATTTACTTTAGGTCCTAGGTAGGTACGAGTAAATTGGGATTCCGCCGCACCTGACGGTCGTTTTTCGCCTCGCGACTTTAATCATCAGTGGAAATCATTCATATGTATGATTTTTATATATAAACTACATGTTGCCCGCAACTTCATGCGGGCAAAAATTAATTTTTGCAGAAACCGTATATTTTTCTGCGATAAAAAGTAGCCTATGTCCTTCCCCGTGGTCTATTCTCCATCTGTGCCAAATTTCATCAAAATCGTTCCAGTAGTTTCGGAGTCTATTCAAACGTGGTCACGGGAGGACTGAGATGACAGGTATTTGTTGAAATTATTCAAACTACCCGAAGTTTTTTAATTATTATTGTGTTTTAAATATATATGTGTTCCGAATTCCGATCGACGTAGAAAGTGCATAAACAGTATCTTGAAATCGCGGTGTTTCGTAGTAGTAGTTTTATTTGTAACGACTTAAAAATAAAAGTGTACCTATCGCGTATAAGCATTATAAATCAAAATATTTAGTGAGTATATTTTCTTTAAGTTTTCTATAAAATTATAGAATTTAAATGTTATCAATAATTCACAAACGCTATTTAATCTATGGCACCGTTTCTGCATTTAATTTGAATATTCAATTTTTCCCTGTTTCCTCTCCATTAGATATCCGGTAATTTGTATCCGGAAAGTTTTCTTTTTATTTATATTGGCAGGGGAACAAGCGATTGCCTTTATCTTTGTCAATTCTAGCAAAAAAATTGAGCTTTCGAGTCTATTTTTTTAGGTATCAGGTAAAAACGGGACCCTATTAAGTATTACTGAGGCCTCGCTGCCAGTCTATCACCAGGCTGTACCTCCTTAACCGTGATAGAAATTTTCAAATAAGTACAGATAAAATCTTTGTATGAATAAGAATGTGAAATGTGTGTGTGTATGAGAAAGAGTGTGAAATAAAATGTGTGAATGAAAAAGAGTATTTCATAATTTAATTGAATTTTACAGAACTGACCTGGGCGGGGGTGGCGGGGGCTCCCTGGACCGCCGCGGCAGCAGTCGGGGGCTGTTCGGAGTGCTGGCAGACTGCCCCGCCCCGCTGTGGTCCGTGAAACGGGCCAACGGGTCGAAAATCTGCGACAGCCTCCGAGAACGCTCCTCTGACATTGTCACAACACTACACTGACATCACTAGTCACTAGTCCCACTCGAGTCACTATTTGTGATTACGGAAGTTGTTACGCCTCGCCGACAGATGGCGTTGAAATTGGCGCGCGTCGGCCGCCATCTTGTTTTCTTCACGCTTCAATTTCGAACGTTTGAAATTAGAACTGGAAAAGAAAAGATAATATTAGTCGGTGTCGAGGCGGGAAATTAGTCAAGGAGTTAATTAGACGCAGTTTGGATAGGTGACGAAATATGCGCTCGTCGGAAACATTTGCAACTGTAGGGTCATTTCAAATAGTAGCTTTTAATTCTAACTTCTAACGTAACCCAAACTTTATAAAACAAGACGAAGAAATAACAACATACCTACTTGTAAAATTTACACAATATTACGTAGATATATTTTTAACGTTTATCCCTGGACAAAAATAAAAAAATAAGCTTAAAGTTCATTGAATCCTTTTTAGGTCGAAGATTCGGAAACGTCTTGTCGGAAATCCTTGCACGAGTGATCCCATCATTATCACGTTTACTGGCGTAAGAACTCATCACAGCTGAAGTGAAAAATTACTTCACGGGATGGCAAATTAAAAGGTCACTGGCCAGAAAATTGGCGACGGACCCTAGATGTGGGCCCTGATTAATGTTATCAAGGACGTTATCTGCGCTCCTTTAAATTGGGGTCAACCCTTTTTCTGGTATCACCGAAGATGTCATTTATCCCCGCTAAAATATTTCGTTATTTTTCGTTGTTTCCAGATTAAAGGATTTTATCTGTGTTAAATTCTATGGACTCATTTTTTAGATTTGGCGAAACAAGAACAAACTTTAATCGGATTTAAGGGGAGATTAAGAAAACAAAGGGTCAAAATTATTAAAGAGTATCTTGAATGGCTCTTCAAGATGACGACAATATGCTCTCATTTTATTTGGCACGAACGTACTTAAACCGCAATTAAAGCACCGTACTCACGGTCCAGCCTGTAAGTCCAGTAGCCGATCAATAGATTATATCATTTTTGTCAACTACTCTGCTTAAAGGCCGCGACGCTCGTTTTGCAGGCCTGACCTTCAGTAAGGCCTTAAGATTTTGTTGATAGTGTTACCAATTCTAAAACCACGATTCATACTAAAATTTAAATTATCACGTAGCCATTGTAGGTTCAATATACTTACCGGGATTCCATAAAAGTAAGTACACGGCTTGTAAAACAGCTTCCTATTTCGAATTGCAACAATGGTCTGAATTCAACAATTGTTAAATTCCAAATAGTTTCAGGAAACGTAAGATTTGTCATCGCATCGAACGTTCCGGAGCCAAATCTTGGCAGTTCTCAACGGATGGCTTACGTTGCCAAAGTAAACTTACGGTTCAGTACAGGCCTAGCTTTTAGGCTAAGCCTAGGTTTAGATTTAAGGATTCAAGTGCTCTTGTATTCGCAGAGCATTTTTCTTTTATTTTGTGTATAATTTATTTCCACAAATAATTTTATAGGCGAATCGTACTAATAGGCTTAAAGGATAACGAGTAAAGCTTAAAAAAACGTTGTATAAAATGAAATAGAGCAAGTAATATTCTAGCCTTTAAACGCTTGACCTAATACTTCAAAGCCTGGAAACAAAACGTTAGAATTTGCAAGCCACGCTATTACTAACCTTAACATGTTTCAGTAAAATCTACATTCGTTTGTTGAGCGCCTAACACTCCTCAATGACAGATACTTAGGGGTCTTTAGAGGTATTTACTAATGACGGAATAGGTAGGTAGTTGGGTACCGCTTTTGGGATCACCTTGACATTGTAAGAACGTCTTCCCGAGTTTTGGTACGAATTAATACATAACATATCGTTATTAAAAATCAATTGCAGATATTTTGGGCAAAATATGATAAAAGAGGAAGACTATATTTTATAAATAAAATTACATTGCGCTGAACCTCATAGAAACAGCTGATTTAAAGGGTAAACAAAGACTGCCTAAATAACATTAATTCAATCGCTGTGTGAGGTCAATGATCTTAAGAGCGCCGTAAAGAGTAGAATGTAATTTTATTTACTTTTTTTCTCTTCATAAGCAGTAGAACATATTATTATACCCAAAGTATTCGCAATTGATGTTTAACAGCGTTATAAATATTTTTCAATCATTTATGCCTAATGTATTATGTAAAAAGTAGGGCCTGACAGTCACCAAAAATATTTCAGTTACTATAATGCTTTTTTGAACGTGAATCCTATCTAAAAATCCTACATAAATCATATCAATATCACTATATTTTAGTGATTACTACATTTTAAAACAGCTTCTGTTTTAAAAAACATATAAATTACCCAAGTTTTTTCTTCACTTTGGCCGCAGCATCGAAAGTCGAAATCTTTAGACCTCCGATTCACCCCCTTGACAATTCTTACTTGCGCAATCCTATTTATAGTCATACAGTGTTGCTACTAGATCGATAATTACCAAATAGTTTTGCCGTATACAGACGAAAATTATAGCGCCCAACACACGTACAGTTGGACCGCGGGAAATAGCACGCGCCATTCCAACCCGCGCTCCGAAACGTGTAAATGCGTGGTTCCCACAATCCCATCTGGCATGTCGATGACAGCGCATATTCCAGAGTTTTAACCGCGCGCTATGATGTATTTTGACGTATTAAGCAAGAGGCCGGTAGTCCAAACCGTGGACGAATTTGACGTCGTAATTAGCAGTTTTCGCGTTAGCAGTTCGATCGCGCAGACCAAATCGCACAGATCCCTCCGCGGTTTGGAACACAGTCCAATCCGCGATCCGAACTGCACGTGAGACAGGCGCTTGACGTCTAATACCAGCAGAATATGAGCAAGTAGGTAACAGTTGACCCCTTTGATTAATTATTACATAGATATACGTTATATCCTTACAAAACTGACAATATTTCTGTGCCACGACACACATTGACATGGGACGTGTCAACGTCGCATAATAACAAAACACGCTATTACTCGTAGAGCATACTAACCAAAATTGGGCCGACTCGGGCCAATTCGAGTCTTCATTTTTACGCGTTTATAACATATCTACCTCTTTTTAATATTATATATCTATGGTTGACCCTAATTTCAACCTGTCGATGGTACCCTGGCGACCGACTGGCGTGTCAGATTGCGAATTGGTCCCGTAACTCCGTATTAAGTCATTATGCATTTCTTATCTAAACGTATCTGGGATTTGGGATTTGTGGCGTATAGTGTTGTGTATTCATTTGCGATAATAATACAGCGATAGCTTTATTTATTTGTGTTGTGTTGTAACTTGTAAGACAATTTGAAATACATACAAGGTATATACACCTAATCTACTTACAGTTACGAGTAAATTAGATAAAATGATTTTCTCACTTATACATGATGTTAAATCGATAAAGAAAAATTTTCGAAGTAGAATTATGAATGAAATTGTCAAAACATTTTTGAAGTGAATCTACTTTTGTTGCGAGTTAAATTTAGTGACGTCACGACGCTATCTGTTGGAAGCTACTTATATTTCAAACATAACCAATTAACTTTCCAAAGCACGGATTAATGCACAGCCTAGATGGGGCTAGGTGTACAAATGTAAATATTTCTATTATTCTTTGAAGTGATGTTCTTTAGACACGATTTGGTTTTTAATTATGTATTGTGCTACGTGCAGGCTGTAAGTGTACAACTGTACACGTCGTGTCTTTTTGTATTAACCACCGAATTCACACAGAACATTGTGGTAAAAACATATGCAGGAAAACCTGGTGAAAACTGAGAAAAACAACGTTTCGTGGACGGAATAAGATGGACGACTCCGTCTGTCTGTCGTGACGCGACGTGTTGTGACGCATAAGACAGATCGTTTGCTGATTATATCATGGCTCAGAATCACACAATGTAGTGTAAATAAAAATTGGAATTTACTATGTAGATAAAACCTAAATAAACCGAGAAATGGGAGAAATACTGAAAAATATACCTATAGATTTATTACAGTCTCTTTGAAATTCTTCATCATCAGCCAGAAGACATCTTGTTTTGCATCAGAACCAAAGAATATATATTACTTGTCAGAACCCCAATAGGCAATCGGACAAAATTTTTTTTATCGCATAAATGAATAGTACTCTTAAATATGAGTAACTTCTCAGAAGAAACCGTATATCAAAAGTCAATATTTTCAAAGGTACAGCGATTTTTATAAAAAATTTCGCGAGCCTCCTAAAAACGCTCCATACTAAAGTCGACCTAAAAATGACGTCACTTGTATATATGAAGTAGTATCAAATCAAATCAATTGTTACTATTTCTGCCTCCAAGGCGTGGAAATATTTGTCTTTGCATTGTCTGTGCAATTAGGTTAAGGTTATGATAATTTTAAGTTGTAGCGAAATAAATAAAATAAATAATCGCTTTAATATGACAAACTAATTTTTAGGATTCAGACCAATCAAAACGGATTTAATTTGCAGAATCGACTTTCTAATCAAAATAGCGAGAAGCCTCCAGTGAAAGATAGGTCAGACCACCGATATTTATTGACTAGACCGCGCAAGTGTATGTACTTCGCGTGTAACTTTCCGTGTAAAGAGGAGTGAAATTCACTTCCTTCAGGGCCATTTCCTCTCGAATATTCTCGGTGTCAAACTTCAAACGAAAATTAAAAAGCTAAAAAACGCAACTGGGCGGCGCGCGGCTACGGCCTTTGTATCGTTTACTCGGAGACGAGGAGTTCGCATCACTAAATCGATCTTGAGACGTCACAGTAGGTAGAAAAATATTTGCAAGCTTGATTCCTGTACAGACGATGAGTTGCGTGGTCGAGTCAATAGAATATGTCTGTGGGTCGAACATTGATTGTCAGAAGTTTTTAGGTATTCTAGCTTTACTGACATTTAGGATCACGGTGAATAGCTAAAATAGCAGATCTTCACAATAACTTTGGAAGTACGAGTACATTTTATATGCTGGACTCTCATTATAATAATCTGTATAAAATTTTGCCCAGCTCCAAGCTTACTTTGAAATATTATATTTGAAGAGGCTTTCGGGCATTTTTAATCTCCATAATGTCGTTTTGATGATGATATCACTGGAGGAACAAAGTTGCGGAGTCCGTAATTATAAATATGTTAGAGGATTTAGTGTTATGTGGGGTCAATATGGCCCCGACCCAACATTTAACTTTGGCCCCGTGGGATGTTTAATTACAGACCCCATAATTCCGAATTCTTCGCACAGTTCATTGGGGGTTGAAATATTTGTGTTTATATGACACAACAGATTTGTGGCTCCGCAGGGTTTGGGGTATAAACTTTATTATTTTTATGGCATCCCGACTCTGTTTTTGTCGACTGCTCAAGGGTTATATTTTACGAATTATGGTCAGTTTCCACTGGGACGCGACGCGACACTCTATCTTAAGATTTAATACACAAGACGTTTAGGGTCAGTTCGTATTGCGTCGATACGCGACGCTGCATTTTTGCGCGAGTTCTGTCTGTCTGTCTGTCTGGCCGCGCTTCTAGATTCTGTAATTATTAATGAAATTTAGTATAGTTATAATTGTGTATAGATCTCGGTTTTGGCATCATGAAATAATAATAATTTTATATTTTAGGGGTGGCTCTCCATACATATGAAGTGGGGATGAAAAATATTTTTTCATTCTACACCATCGTGTCTCGGTTAGGTTATTAAGATTGATATTGATGAACATTTTACTGTATTATCTTCACAAAAGATACACGTTTAAAATATGACATTAGTCATACACCGCACATGCGCTGCACAACGCATGTGCGGTGCAGACATTCGAACTCTAACAATGAAACGTGTATTTTCTTATGATATTAATAAAGATAAATTTTAAATAGCTATCTTAAAATGTAGCGCCTCGTCGCGTCGCGTCTCGTTCTGAGCCGTTCTGAGCTGACCCTTATAACTATATATTAACTTATATTAGCTTTAGAATTTAATAATATTTAGGGATAAAAGTAAGATTAAGAACATTAGATATCAGAGAAATGTCTGATCTATCTCAAATACCAAAAAACCGGCCAAGTGCGAGTCGGACTCACGCACCGAGGATTCTGTACAAACCTGTAGTGATTTTGTTATAGCTTAACCCCCTTACTAATAATCGCTGTATAAGCTTTGAATAGTTATACAGTGTTTTGTCTTCTTCTATCGAATTAAAAATGTCACTTGTGTGACGGGAACAAAACATTGTATAACTATTCAAAGCTTATACAGCGTTAATTAGTAAGGGGGTTAAGGTATTATAGACCTGAGTATTTGATATGAATTTCAATTTCATACCTCTACGCGTTCATGAGGAAAGGGGTATATTTTTATTATATGATGTAACTGAAAATTTACGGTTTTCTCAATTTTTCCTTTATCTGTGCTATAAGACGTTGCTTCGTACCAAATTTCAAGATTCTAAGTTCACGGGAAGTACCTTATAGGTTTTGAGTTTGAGTGTCGAAAATTTGCGGAAATTTGCGGCATAAACGGCTGTATCTTTTGATTGCGTTGGCTTAGAAGTTTGATTTTTTCACAGCTCCAAGGGATAGTAGACTCATTGTATTTGATATAAATTTCAGCTTGATACCTCCACACGTTCCTGAGAAAAAGGGTCTTGACGGACAGACGGACGGACACAGGGATCATAAGGGTTCCGTTTTTTCCGTTTACGGAACCCTAAAAATCATCATCGTTAGGCAGCACAGTATACAAGTAGACATAAGTATACACTTACTGCAGTGGGTACTCGCAGACAATGTTAATCCAAAAGGCACATTTTAATTACGAAAACCGCCCCTGGCTGAACTTTTGTTCGCTCGGCCATACTGTATGTAAACTGTATGGTTACCTACCGTGATGGATATCTTGGCTTTCGCATTTCCGTACAATTGTACTTTGTATTTGGTAGGAGTGATTAAGCCGAAGACTACTACTATTATATCTATATCTATACATCTATATATCTATACAGATAAATAAAATTGAAGTGTCTGTTTGTAACTTCAAACTAACAGCTTTTCACTTAATGCATCTGAAAGTATATTCGGTACTTAGGTACAATAAAATACAATTTTTTAAATTTTTTGTCTGTCCGTCTGTCTGTCCGTCGGTCTGTCTGTCTGTTTGTTCCGGCTAATCTCTGAAACGGCTGGACCGATTTTCACGGGACTTTCACTAGCAGATAGCTGATGTTATAAGGTCTAATATAAGCTACTTTTATTTTAGGGTTCCGTTTTAAAAATAGGGTTCCGCTTCCATTAGTTCTGCGCAAACGAAGTTGCGGGCATCAGCTAGTTTTATATATAAAATTCTAGTGTCAATATTTAGAGCTTCGAAACGGCTTGACCGATTTTGATGAAAATTTACAGGTGTATTCGGCAGGTATAAGAATAGGTTGTAAGCTATTTTCATACCCCTGATAAGTGTTACTGTTATTATTATTATTTTTTAATTTTTTTTCTTTATGTTACGATTTGGCATTACAAGTTCATATCATAACCCTCAAATTTTAATCTTCTAACACCAACCCCTGTGATTTAACAGCTAAATTGTACTGTCATAATCTTGAACCCTCACTCCTTAGTGGTCGATAACTCCTATTTGTGTACTTTTATACACATAACCCGTAGGTTGTAGGGGTAGGTAGTAGTAGGTGTAGGTTCTAGTTGTAGGCAATAGGTGTAGAAATATTTAGTTACTAGCTGATGTCCGCGGCTCCACCCACGTAAGTACAGTAACCCACGGGAACCTTGTATTTCCCGCGATAAAAAGTCCTTTCTCAGGCTCTAGACTATCTGTGTATCAAATTTCATTTAAATCGGTTCAGCAATTTTGTCGTGAAAGACGGACAAACAGACAGACACACATTTTCCCATTTATAATATTAGTATGCATTTATTTTTTCTTTGTTACGATTTGGCATTACAAGTTCATATTATAACCCTCAACTTTTAACCATCTAACACCAACCCCCGTGGTTTAACAGCGAAATTGTACTGTCATAATCTTCAACTCTCACTCCTTAGTGGTCGATAACTCCTATTTGTGTACACACATAACCCGTACGTTGTAGGGGTAGGTAGTAGTAGGTGTAGGTTCTAGTTGTAGGCGATAGGTGTAGAAAAATTTAGTTACTAGCTGATACCCGCGGCTCCACCCGCGTAAGTACAGTAACCCACGGGAACCTTGTATCTCCCGCGATAAAAAGTCCTTTCTCAGGCTCTAGACTATCTGTGTACCAAATTTTATTTAAATCAGTTCAGTAGTTTTGGCGTGAAAGACGGACAAACAGACAGACACACAAACTTTCCCATTTATAATATTAGTATGCATTCCAATTCATTCATTCATTTCAATTCATACTTAAGACAGAGCAACGAAGCTATTTATAAAAAATATTTCCCTACATTTTTATCTCTCGGTACCAGGCAAACATGAGAATATAACAAGTTAGATTTAACGGAGTCAATCGGGCGCACTCCATTCAGGAGTTGCGCGAAACTTTCGAGTTGAACAATAGATGGAATCAGTTAACGTATTGGTATTGTTGGAGTATCTACTTGGGAGAATATTGTTATTTACTTGTGTGTTATGTACTAGATGATATAGTGCGATTCAAATGAGAATAGGATCGAGTCGGCGATCATATTATTTCGAATTAAGAGTTAAGACTGTTATGATAGTTATATATTTATGTTTAGATAATTGATTACTATTTAACGTTTTTATTTAAATTCGATACAAGACTATTAATATGCATATAAGTTTTTCTGAAAATCGCACTTTTCATGTGACATTTGACAGAAAAAGGTCGTTGACGTTCCAATTCTCATTTGAAACATCTAGTAATATTATAAAGAGGAAAATTTGTTTGTATTGAATAGGCTCTGAAACTACTGGACCGATTTTGATGATATTTGGCACGAATATAGATTAGACCGCGTGGAAGGTGGAAGGACCGCGGGCGTGGAAGGACCGCGGGCGCAAGAACATCTTGCCTATGTAGGCAAGATGTTCTTGCGCCCACGAAGTGGCGGGCAACATCCAGTTGAAAATAATTTACACTACAACACATTCCTTAATCCTTATACAACATGAGGCGTTATTGTAACAATACCCCCCTCCCCCCTCTATCTCTAGACCCTGAGGTGCAGACGCCAATACCCGCGTTCTATCACAGTTAAACCTTATTAGCATTGTTATACGGTCGAAATAAGCCGTGTTTGTCAGATGGTACAGCCAGAAATTGGGACACCGAAATGTCGCGTCTCACGTTACAATCGATGAATGAAAATGCTTTAAAGGTAGCAGTGTTTTTCAAAGTGTGGTGGTTCAAGCTTTCGATGGAGCTCGTTGGTTTAATTTTTTTTTTAATTTTCACTTTTTACCTCCTTTTTGGAACTCTACCTACATTCTTCCTTTGAACCAATTATTTTGCTATTTTTATGCAAGCTAGACAACCGCCAGACCCTCACCCTCAGCAGAGCTATAAATTACAGGGCAAACATAATAATTCAGATATTTTTTAAGTTTGAACTTCGTTCTTTTACCTCGTAGATAGAAAACATTAGGAAAACAGTTGACCTAAAGGCCATTCGTGCAACTTCCGCAAAAAATGTGTTTATTTAGGACATTAGAAATCTCTAAAATTATCTGTGTACCTCTACTGTGTTATGGATGTTATATACCTAAAAACCTTCCCCTTGAATCACTCTATCTGTTAAAAAAAACCGCATCAAAATTCGTTGCGTAGTTTTGAATATTTAATCATACATAGGGACAGACAAAAAAGGGACTTTGTTTTATACTATGTAATGATTTTAAGGTTTGTTTCAGTAAAGTTTGGGAATCTCTGGCAACCGGTTTGAATTATTTGACTAATAGTAGAGTGGAGATATTTGTTCTTCAGCAATTTGCACTATTTACTCTATTACAATGCTTGATTTAGACAATTCTTTCTATTACCTAATGTTATTATATATAGATAGTTACTCTGTTGAGTTCAAATTATACCGAACAAATTATTGTGTCATTACTTTACTAGTTGATGCCGTATTTTTTAAACAGAACCCTAAGATAGAGTAGCCTATGTTAGACCATAACTGACATCAGCTATCTGCCAGTGAAAGTCCCGTAAAAATCGGTCCAGCCGCCTCCGAGATTGGCTAATTTTTTTCGCCACAAAGTGTAGGTACGGTAACCGCGGGATTTCATTTTGCGCGCACGAAGTCGCGCGCAACATCTAGTATTATATGTATATACAAGAATTGCTTGTTCAAAGATATTATAAGATAATTAAAAATATTATTTTAAACTCTTATGAAACACAAAAAATATTCTCCAAGAAGTAATTTAATGAAGTGTGGATGTGGTCACTTCCGAGACCGACGCGGAAGACGTACAAATACAGCTCCGATATAAAAAGACAAATGTGTTATATTTTAATTTGCTTGTTCCATTTTCAACTTAGTACCTACACATAGAACATCGTTTCTCAACCGGGGGGTCGCGACCCTTGGGTCGAGTTTGTTTTTAAAGGGTCGCTGTTGAAAGTCTGTTGAAAAATAACAAAATAAACAAATACAAACTACATATGTAACGTATAAAATAATCGGTTTTTCGAACAAATCTTTTGTATCGAACGTCGAAAAAATCGTTCGAACGTTCAAACCAGTGAACTTAAAAATAGTGCGCTATGTGCATATTATTATAATGTTATAATGACGGGTTAGCAAGACATTTTACTCAACTTTTTGGCTTTTTCGTGGGTCGCGAGCGCGACATAAAAAAGGTTGAAAAACGATGGTATAGAATAATTATATCGGGGAATTATATAAGGTTGTGCAAATTTAATTACACATATTTTGGGCATACGATAAAAGGGTCAATTCTTCTAAATAAATCTTTAATGATACAATTACAATCAATTATCAAGTCCCTACAAGTTAAAACTGCCAAACGGTATTCTCGTAAACGTTACATCAATCTGAAACGCGTTCTGATTGGTCCAAACTCCACAAAATTAGTTTAAATCACAAGTCGCTTTAGTTGTAATATCATTAAAGTAAAATGAAAGTCTACAATAAATACGAGACTTGAGGTTCTGAGTTCTGGCCTATGTACCTTACGCAGCTCGACGAAGCTCGTATACTATTCCTTTTTTTAGCTGTCTTATTTTTTAGATAAATATTCATTATGAAAAAAAAAGAGGAAAATAGGGGACTTCACCTAATTTTGGCCATACTGATAGGAAGCAGTCTTTGGCAAGTGCTACAGCATTTTATATTATTAGCATGGAGTCATTATTTTTTAACCGGACATTGTTTATTTTTATTAAAAACTAATAAAACGGTCATAGGAATTTCTCGATAATAATAGGATCATGTAAAAAATATGGTGGAATTCATAGATATATAATACACTGGTGGAATTGTAAACATTCGGCGCAAGTGTCAAGTCAAATGTCAAGTCAAATCTGACATCTCGACACTCGTTAAAGTTCAATTTTCAACTCTATTGCTTTAGTAAATATTCTACATTTCGTAAAAATTTTCCTACAAACTCATAACATTCGATATTTACAAGCAAAAACACGCCGCACAATACATTACCTTGCTAACATAATACAATATTTAATAAACCTTTATTAATGCAAATGCGAATACTTGAACCAGATCGCGGAATATAAATAAAACATAACACCGGCCAAGTGCGAGTCGGAATCGCGCACGAATGGTTTCGCACAAAACGGCAAAAAAATCATGCTTATATTTGAAGATATTATTTTTCGTAAAATTGATATGGGTGTCGTTTACCAGGTTTTTGGGAGTGCTGGATACAAAAATGACATTTATTTTGAAATTCCAATATGGCGGACATACTTAATTTCATAAAAATAATATGGGTGTCCTTTTATTGGTTTCTGGGGGTGCTGATTACAAAAAAGTCATCCATTTTAAATTTCCTTAGTAACCCAACAACCTCATATTTTCTTCATGATGGGAGAAAAAGAAATTTGAAAATCCTGAATTTTCCAACATTTCTATAGCTTTATACATTCCTAGTATCTCAATGTAGAGCATTTACTATGTTTTTATAAAGTTGATTCTATCTCGGAAACGGTGCATCCTATGGAAAAAATAATGAAAATTTCGCCCCCCTTAGAAACCTCGCAACATCATATTTTCTTCATGATGGGAGAAAAAAAAATCGAAAATCCTGAATTTTCCAACATTTCTATAGTTATAAACATCCGTCGTATCTCAATGTACAGCATTTACTTCTTTTTTATAAAATTGATTCTATCTCGGAAACGGTGCATCCTATTGGAAAAATAATGAAAATTCCGCCCCCCTTAGAACCCTGCAACATCATATTTTCTTCACGATGGGAGAATTTTTTTTTTCGAAAATCCTGAATTTTCCAACATTTCTATAGATTTATACATCCGTCGTATCTCAATGTACAGCATTTACTTCTTTTTTTATAAAATTGATTCTATCTCGGAAACGGTGCATCCTATTGAAAAAATAATGAAAATTCCGCCCCCCTTAGAAACCCCGCAACATCATATTTTCTTCATGATGGAAGGAAAAAAATCGAAAATCTTGAATTTTCCAATATTTCTATAGATTGATACACCCCTCATATCTCAGTACAGCATTGTCATATTCTTTTCTATAGTCGCTTCTATCTCAGAAACGGTGCATCCTACTGCAAAAATAATGAAAATTTGCTCCCCCTTATTAACCTAGAAATCGCATATTTTCTTCATGAATGGCAGAAAAATTCATGAATCCTGAATTTTGAAAAATTTCTATACATAGCTGGTACCTTGAACTACATAACATACTGTAATAATAATCATCAATCCTAATTAGCATCCCCAAGATCTTTTATAATAATAATAATAATATAATTTATTTGCAAAATATGGTACAATAAGCTGATACAGTTTTATAGCGTCTCACATATTTTTGTCGAAATTTTCTCGACGTGCAAATGTCGTTGGTTATATTTTGTTTCTTTAGTCAACATTAGTTAGTCAATACATCATAATCAATAATCATTACAACATTACAAAATAATAATTATACCCTTATACCTAATTTATCAATACATTATTAGTCATATTATTATTAGTCATACATACATTATTTAGTCAATACATCATAATCAATAATCATTACAACATTACAAAATAATAATACCCTTATACCTAATTTATCAATACATTATTAATTTTACCGAAGTCAATTCAATATGTTAATATAAATAATACAATTTAAATGAATTCATAATTTTTTTAAAATAGTTACATAGAATTATAATTTAACTGTCACAATTACATAAGCCAAACTTTTTTCATTTTGCCTGTCTTCAAAGTATTCTTTATTTGAGTAAAAACATTTTTCTAATAGCCAGGAGAATAGCTCATTTTTAAATTTATTGTATATTAATATATCTTTTATATTTTTTGGTAACATATTATATATTTTTATTGGCATACAAAATGAATTTCTACGATATATTTCAAAATTTTGTTTAGGTACCCAAATTTTATTTCTATGTCTACTTGTTCCTTGGTTATGTATATCTTGATTGATTGGGAAGAGATATTTGTGCTTTCTAATAAATAGACAGACCTCAAATATATAAAGACATTTTTAATTTAGTATTCATATTCATTTTCCGAAGATTGAATATTCTCCATTTTGGAAAATGAAATTGGAAGACAATTTTGTAATCAGAACCCCCAGAAACCGAGAAAAGGACAACCTTGTTAATTTTAATAACAAAAATTTACGCCATTGTGGAATTACGAAACAGATTTTATTTTCATATTATTCTGCACCCCCAGAAACCTAGAAAATGACACCCGTGACAAAGAAAAACATACTCCAACAGTATCCAATAATAGGATTTTCCGTAGCCTACAAATTGAATTTTTAGCAGCCATTAATTTATCAACCAAATCTGGTTTTATAGCTGCTTATATGGTATAATGGTCACCAACTCGGAAATTAAGTCACCAACTTATAAATGTCGGTGCTAATTTGGATTAAATTTCGCCTCTTTTTATCTGCCGACTTTAGAATTTTTTGTCACCCAGTTTAGTAATTTAGTCGCCAACATATTAATTCGCTGCCAAATTCAGTAATACAGTATGCTCACGTGCAGCCGCCAACTTATTTTTGTTCGCTCGATTAATTATATCCCTTACAACATTTGTTGTTAGAGCGGGAAAATCTGTGAAAACTGTCTCGGTATCACGGTTCATGAGACCCTGTTCGTGAGTTCATGAGCCTGTTGGGTGGTGACACAGAGACAGACATAGTCTTAATAATGGTTCCGTTTTTAGGGTTCCGTAATACTTAAGGAACCCTTATAGTTTCGCTCTGTCCGTCTGTCTGTCTGTCTGTCTGTCTGTCTGTCTGTCCGCGCCTCTAGCTCCTGTAATTATGAATATAAATTGATGAAATTTGGTGCATTTAAAGATTGTATATAGATCACGGTTTCGGGATCATAAAAAAATAATAATTTTATATTTTAGGGGTGGCTCTCCATACATGTGAAGTGGGGATGAAAAATATTTTTTCACTCTACCCCATCGTGTGGGGTATCGTAGAATAGGTCTTTTAAAATAAAGGCAAGGTTTCATACGTTACCTTTTTATAAAGTTGACCATTTTCGAGTAATCGGCCTCCAAAGTAGTTTGTAAGTTGGTCCCCCCCCCCCTAGCATTTTTAAACTATAGGAGATAGAAACTTGCAAATTTCCATGCTGATAGATCATGCTAAAAACTCTTTAGGAAAATTATTGTGAACCAGATCGGACAGTAACTTTTGGAGTAATTTAAAAAAAAGCATATTACGCGTTTATAGTTACGGAACCCTCCTTAGATATGTCCTGACATGCTCTTGGTTAGGTTTTACCCTTTGGCTACGCAACCCTAAAATACGAAGCAATTATACTAACACAACAAAAACTCGCACGAAATAATTGAGTCCTGCGTTATAAACTCGTATGAATTCCTCAACGTTTTCCGGTCATTATAGCAACATTAGGTTTATGAAAATGTTTGCAAATAAAAAATTACTTTGTACAGTTAATTATTAGATCAATAGGCATGCTTTATGTTTCGTAAATGAAAATTACTACTATGTATTTTGACATACTAGATATTACTATTTACTAGAGGACATCCTGTGGTCAAAATTACACAATATAGAGGGTTGTGGGAATACGGTGGCAAGCCCTAAAAGGAGATCTCCGACCGAGCGAGGTGCTGTGCTTGGTCAGGCCGAAGTCCACTGTAGTGGTTTTCCAATGTTGTATATATATGTCACCGTAAAATTGTAAAAAACCGTTAGATCTTAATATAACCAGTAAAATTGTAAAATGTCAATAGACTTCGGACGCGAATATACTGCCTATAATTCAACACATTATATTTCGTTAGATTATAAATATATAGTTTTGAAACTTTCGACATATTTTTACAATCTCGGTAGCTATTTTACAATCTAACGGTTTTTACAATTTGACATATAATATACATAATAGCTTTCTGCACACTTTCCTCCACATAAGCTTTAATTTACCGGCCAAATTTCATACTTTTCTGTACGCACAATAGGGTATTATCCTATGATGGAAATATACAACAGATTGTTGATATTTTATCGCTAAACATTAATTTAAACCAATTTCCCCATGTTTTCCACAAAAATATGTATGATTTTTATAAAATATCAAAAATAAAATTATGAATTTTTCACGTTTGACCACGTGACTAAAAGCGCACGAGATTGGAATGAGACGTCATATTCTTGTACTTCTTCTTCTTCTTTTTTAATGGCCTCCCGATTTCCATAAAGCATAGCCAGCATCGGAATCATTAACGTTATGTACATAAAAAAATTATGACAGTTGTTATCTAGAAGCACGAAGTGAGTCCGAACGTAATGTTAAAATAATGGTCTCAATTACGGGGACAGATTTTTTGCGCGCCACAATAAAAGCAGCACTCGTTTGAAATTACGCGGGAAGTTATGTTGCTATTGACAGCTCTGGAAAAAAATATTACGAGAAACGTGGATTTAAATCTAATTAAAAGGCATTTTTATTAGGCCTTTATTTACAAAAGTAAACAGTAGGTATTCTGGGATTTGGCATTTTCAGTGTAATTTGACACTTGACACTTGACAGTTACAATGTCACAAGAATATGACGTCATGACAACACATTATAGCGTTTTCGCGCCTATAATATTAATTTAAACTTTTAGGCTAATTTGCAAGGAAAGGAAAGAAATTCACAAAAAATGGTTCAAACTGCTAACGTATTTTGGTATTAGGAACAATTTGACAAAAACTTGGAAAATACCCTATTCTATTACAACTGTACTGAAAGTTATTACTTCACGTCATGATATAATGATAATTAAAACTAGATGTAGCCCGCGACTACCGTATATTTTGCCGCGAAAAGAAGTAGCCTATGTCTTTCCCCGTGGTCTAATCTATACCTGCTTCAAATTTCGAAAAATCGGTCAAAAAGTCAGAGCCTATGCAGTATGCAGCAAACAAATATTTTCTCTCTATTATAGGTATTCCGTATTGGTATAACGTAACGATTAACTCAAAATTCATATAAAATGTTTTTGTAAAATGTGCATAAATCTATCTTTCATGATATATAGAATAATAGATTTTTTAGATTTTTATTCACAGAAATTAAACGCCTTTCTAATGGCCCCGCGTAAACATCGGTAACCGTAAAGTTTACTGCGACATTTGACGATCTGACTCACTAAACTGACGAGGACGTAACTGATGTGTTAAACGGGGATACATTTTATCGTCGGATTAATTACAGGATCCTAATTTCATACAATAACTATTCTATTTAGTAGCGTCTAATTAAAATTTGTAATATTCCAGTTATAGTATCTAATAGGTACTAATAACTCCCCACACCGATCTCGGTGATAGTGGCCGGTTTCATTGAAACCAGGCCATTTACGCAGGAGTTATTTTAAAGTGCCCAAGTGTGTGCGCAGTACACAAGAACATTCTCTCTTCGTTTACTCTTATAATCCAGTGGGACGGATAACCGACACGACTGACGAGATATGAGGCGCAGGTCCGACTTTTTACATGGATGGATCATCTTTCTTGTCAGACAATCAGGTGATCAGCCTGCATTGTCCTAACCAAACTTGGAAACAACATTTTTTGTTGTTCCAATACGGGAATCCAACCCACGACCTCCGAGTCGAGAGCCAATGCTCTAACCACTAGACCACGGAGGCTGTAGTCTCTAATAGGTACTAGAGTGCCCTTCGGTTATGTATCTTATGTACCTATGTTTATTACGCCCTTTAGTGCTTTATACGTAGAGAAAATTTTAAGTGTATCAGAAAACGGAATTTAAAAAACTTTAAGTACCTAGTCTATACATTCGATAAACAAACTTTCAAAGTCCAAAAATACTATCTACTTTCCCGCGTGTTAATACTAGTTAATATACGTACCTAGTCCAAACCAAAAGGTGAGTTTTTGCAATAAGCTCACCTTTTGGAGCCTTTTCTTTTTTTGACGTTTGCCTACAGGGCAGCCTTTTCACAAAAAATAGATATTCTAGTTTCTACACTCGTAGTTATATTATACTTAGTTCTATTCTATGATACCTGATTACCTGCAATAAACGTATTTTATTTATTACCATTTCACGCTAAAATCTACATTAAACATTAAACTGTAAGTTTATTTAATTAATAAAATACGAGCACTTTGCCGAAGAAAATAAAATACACGAAACGGCAGTGTGCTCGTTAAAACTTGTGTAAAATGTTAAAAGTTCTAACGCAAAGTTAACGGTTTTTGTTATTAAAACTGTTATGCAGTTATAAACATCAGTTATAACCGAGTTATGTAATAACTGGAAGTAGGTTAATTTTTAACTTGAAACGTAAAAAAACAATAATTTTACATTTTATTGGTGGCTCTACATACATGTGAAGTGGTGATCAAAAATATTTTTGTTTAGGCTGGTATTGTTGAAAAGTAATCATTATTTAACATTGCTTATCATCAATTCTTTATATTGGAATACTAGATGTTGCCCGCGATTTCTTGCGCGCAAAAGTTTATTACGCAAAACCGTACATATTTCCGCGATGAAAGGTAGCCTATATCCTTCCCCGTGGTCTACTCTACATCCGTGCCAAATATCATCAAAATCGGTCCAGTAGTTTCGGATTCTATTCAATGCAAACAAACAAATAAACTTTCCTCTTTATTATATTATATAGATTATAGTATAAAGAAGAATAGAAATATAGGTTATGTAAGTATAGATGAAGAATTATTAGTATGGTTGGCAATGTTGAATCGTCGTTGATAGTAAAATCTTGAAGATTGTATGGAAATGTTGAAGAATTTTTGTCAATGTAAAATGGACGTTGCAATGTCCAATGGTTGTTGGTAATGTTGAAGAGTGGTTGGCAATGTTAAGAGGTTTAAAAATGGCAACGTTGAAGAGAGAAACTTCAAAAATTATCTGACAAGACACTTTTATTGGAAAACTTATATCTATTACTTATATACATAGATATATAATATTAAAAAGAGGCTTATATATATTACTTATATCTATAATATACCTACTAATTACAAATATTTTTAAGAACAACAGTTTGTAACTTGTTACTTTGTTTGCCTTGACTATTCAATGCAAACAAAGTAACAAACAAACTGTTCGTACTTTCGGAGCCTATGCTCCGAAAGTACTGGACCCATTTTCTTTCTCCCGATTTCTTTTAAAT
This sequence comes from Glaucopsyche alexis, assembly GCA_905404095.1. Classification (NCBI taxonomy): domain Eukaryota; kingdom Metazoa; phylum Arthropoda; class Insecta; order Lepidoptera; family Lycaenidae; genus Glaucopsyche; species Glaucopsyche alexis. The sequence goes on from FR990060.1 coordinate 5,559,060, forward strand.
TATAGAGAATAAATCAGAGTTTAGGCTAAAACAAATGTAGGATTGTACAATTAAATGCGGTTCAAATTTTAATAATCTAACCAAGAGCATATCAGGACATGTCTAAGGAGGGTTCCGTAAGTATAAACACGTATTTTTTTTTTCTTCAAATTACTCCTAAAGTTACTGGCCGATTTCGATCAAAATAATAAAATGTTTAGTTTCTAAGTCTCATCGTTTAGAAATGCTAGGAGGGGGGGCAACTTATAAACCTCTTTGAAGGCCTATTATATTAATTAAAATACCTATTCAACGATACCCCACACGATGCAATAGAATAAAAAAATATTTTTCATCGCCACTTTACATGTAGGTATGTAAATTGTAAAATTATTGTTATTTTATGATGCCAAAACCGAGATGTACACACATTATACAACCATACCAAATTTCGTCCATTTATGTTCATAATTACAGGAGCTAGAGGCGCGGACAGACAGACGGACGAACAGAAAGAAACTATAAGGGTCCTTGAGTATTACAGAACCCTAAAAAGTATTACCTTTTAGACAAAACAATGTTTCGATCAACAAACCGCGACACTCGCTAAACCGTTTCAATTTCCGCAAATAGAATACTGACCGACGCAATGACAATAGTTTGAAAACGTAATTTAAAACTAACCAGCAACGTGATTGCAATGCGATATGTCAATAGGGAAATTGTAATTCCTAAGAGCGTTTTCACATTTATCCTATCCGATATACGATATCGAAATGCATGAGAAAGACAGGTAAGACAGGATCTCTCAGGAAATGTCATTGAGAGTCGAAACAAACTTGTCTCTCAAATTGAGAATTCATTGGAGAAGGTCTCTGAATAGGGTAGACTTAGTCCAATTCAATCCCTATAAGTTTGCGCGTTCACCGCTAAAAAGTTATCAATGGTCGTATGTTCTCGTTTTGAAAGCATACCCATGACTGTCTCCTCCGACACTGGAATTCTTAGTGTTAACATATCGAGCGAGGTCCAGTTCCGATATCATCTGGAGGGCAAGGCCAAGTTAGCCTCCAAGAAGCTTGGTGTTCTGAACAGGTCTAAGCTGTATTTCAGTCTGGTCCAACGCCTACAACTCTATAAGGCGCATGTTCGGCCTCACATGGAATACTGTTCTCATCTCTGGATAGGGGCGCCAAAGTACCAGCTTCTCCCTCTGGATCGTATCCAACGTAGGGCCGCTCGAATTGTCGACTGCCGTAGTACTTATTTCAAACAGGATTGACTCCTTAAAGCTACGTAGAGGTGTAGCATCGCTCTGCATCCTCTATCGGTTATATTACGGGGAGTGCATCGAGGAATTGTTCGGACTAATACCTGCTGCAACTTTTCGCCACTGTTCCAAGCGACAAAATATTTATCATCCTTATCACCTTGATGAGTGGCAGTCCTCCACCGTGCGCTTTACCCGAAGCTTTCTGCCGCGCACTGTAAAACTCTGGAATGAACTGTCGCCAGCAGTATTTCCGGACCATTACGACCTGCAAACCTTCAAGAAGGGAGCATATTCCCTCCTAAAAGACCGGCAACGCACTTGCAACTTCTCTGATGTTGCGGGTGTCCATGGGCGACGGTAATCGCTTTCCATCAGGTGATCCGTTTGCTCGTTTGCCCCCTAGTTTTATTTAAAAAAAAGGTAGGTACAGCTTGGCAAAAAAGAGTATGACGCGGTGCAAGCAGGAAGTAAAAAGATTTTCGACTGTATCATAATAATCTAATATATCTCTAATCTATATGTAATATATCATATTAGATTGAATGACATATTTAATTCCAATCTAATAAGTCTTGAAACTGACTGAAACTGAAAGATGAGACTGGAAAAAGGCGGCAAATTAAAAAAATCGACGTATGGCAACCTTGTCTATAGACGGAATTATAGTTTTGATACTTGATTATTTATGACAATAATATTATTATATTTTGTTGAAACATAATGAACCTGTCTGTCGCATTCGGTCAGATATCGGATATCGGATCGGATAAATGTGAAAACGCGCTAACGCAAAATATACCTTTTAAAAGAAGGCAAATTCATTAAAGGCGCCAAATCCTTGACAAATCAGAAGCTAAGGTAATAAGAGTCCGCAGATATTTTATGCTGTGCTGAAACGTCAAACGCAAAAACTTTCAGAACATTTTTAGGTGAATTGTGTCATCGGAGGAGTATAAAACCTGGCAAATTAAAGCTTATGAGAAGAAAGGTGTACAGAAAGCTAATATTATTAATAATGCTTAGAAATACATAAAATTAATAAAAATAACAACACACTAATACAGATTATTAACACACACTTGCCGTGGGTTAATAATCTGACTATTTTGTTACACGACTTTTCCCAATATGTCACAAAATATTTTTTTTTTTCATCAAAGAGACAATTAACTTAAAAAAGAGATTTCACTTTGGGCCAGCTCTATGTACACTACATAGGTAAAAAGGGGAAAAATATATAAGGGCGGCCATGACATATTATGTTTTGACTTGATTTTTGACGTAGTTGACAGTTTTAGGAAGAGACGACTTCTTGAATGTCATACGTCTTTCTTTGTCAAAAGTCATGTCGTTGTCAAAATGACATTCTTTGGATAATTCTATATTATGTAGCTATATTTACATATAGTGTACATAGTGCTGGCCCACGCCTCATACATTTCTAGAACATCTCATTTATTAATAATTATAAGCTAATTTCTACCACAGGGCGACTTCTAGTAAACCAAAAGGTATCATACAAATTATGTGTGTGTGATCAAAGTATAAACTTTGATCTAAGGTTTTATAGGTGCTAGGTACTCGAAACATTAAATTTTGAATGTCGTTTCAGTATCCGTGTCACTTCTGTGGCCAACTATCACCATCAAAACTTTATTGACCATAGCCACTTCACGTTTCACCAGCTGTTTACTGACCATTAAAACATAAAGCTATAAAATCCAACATAATTTAGTAGCATTTTAAAATTGACAGCAAATAAAAGGCCGGAAACTGAAGTGGGTCGCTCTATGCCCGAAATATACGGGGCATTTATGAAATAAAGTGAATTTTATTTCAATGTGGACTGCTTTTAAGAGTTAATAATATTGTTGTGTGTTTAATTTAATAATAAGCTCCGTGGCCTAGTGGGTAGACCATTTGGTTCGCACTCGAGAGAGTGCAGGTTCGAATCCCAGGTTGTGGCGTGTACCGATGAGACTTTTTCAGATCTCAAGTTCATTCCTCTGGACCAGGATGACTATGTTGTGAATTAGTAAGTACATTTAAAAAAAACCGACTGTCCACTACAGTATTTCAAGTGTGGTTACTTCGATCGGAGAGTACTGTATAAATCATCTATTAACGGATGAAAAGGCCTAAGTTTAATTTAATAAAGCACCACTGATTTAAAATATATGCATTTATAGTTAACTTTACCTCAATCTTTTCTCAGGTTTAGAATTAAGATTATGTAGATACCTGCGCGTTTCGTTTAAATAACCCATTGTCAAAGTACCTATTTTTTTTTTTTTAAATATTTTTTTTGTGTTGATTAATTATAACAATAATGATTTTATTATTTTTTTATTGTTAAAACACCTACGCAAGAAAAATTATGCTCGCTCCGCTCACTCGCAGATGAGTTTATAAACATGTAATTTTTTTAATGCAATGGAAAACATTAGGTAAGTACTAATTTATTTTTAGGATTCATCGCTCGCCCCGTTGCTCATTTTATAACTTTTATTTGAAGTGCAAAAATTTTGACATAGTTTTATGGGATGATTTTTTGATATCTAGGTATATTGGTATTTAATTACCGTGACGTAAGTTTCAGATCGATATCATTTAGACTTTTTCGGATTTTCAAGAATGTGTAAGAGGATCTGCCAACTCTAGTAAAATTTTAAAACTGGCCCACGAGAAAAAAAATTTGAGAACCAGGGGTCGTTTTAAATGAAGTTTACACAAATAAAATATATAGAGCTGAATGTTTATTTTGTTTTGGTATTTTAAACTATTTTGTCGTGACATTGTTAATTAAATTTGTTTCAGGTACTGTTGTCGTATACGTATTTATCTATACTAATATTTGTAGGCGCGTGCCTACATTTACAGGATATGTACAAAAAAGTATCTTACTGGTATGTCGCTATCTGTGGCGACATGGTGAAACGTCAAACGTCTAACTCGCAGTTCACGCGGTTTTAAAATGGCAGTACGAACCTGGGGTAGATAAAAGACGGATTACCTATTATTTTCCTGTAGTGAATGTGATAATTTAATTGGTTTTATTGTGGAAAACTGATATAGTGACGCGATCAACGATAATTCGTTAATAAATGTGATTAATTAGAAATAACCTACGGACTTTACATGGTTATACGCCCATATATTATAAAGAGGAATTATTTGTTTCTATGTTTGTTTGTTTATATGCATTGAATATGCTCCGAAACTACTAAACTGATTTTGATGAATTTAGGCACAATATAGCAGACCACGGGGAATGACATAGGCTTACTTTTCATCGCGGCAAAATGTACGTTTTCTGCGTAATTTCCCTTTGCGCCCACAATGTCGTGGGCAACATCAAGTCTATAATATATTATATGATGTTAAAATTTGTAGCCAAATGAATGACGAGTCAATAACCCGTGCACAATTTCGCCATCTTTACGTGGTAGAGCCATGCTTCGGCACGAATGGGCCGGCTCGACCGGAGAAATACCACGGGCTCACAGAAAACCGGCGTGAAACAGCGTTTGCGCTGTGTTTCGCCGAGTGAGTGAGTTTACCGGAGGCCCAATCCCCTACCCTATTCCCTTCCCTACCCTCCCCTATTACCCTATTCCCTCTTAAAAGGCCGGCAACGCACTTGCAGCTCTTCTGATGCTGCGAGTGTCCATGGGCGACGGAAGTTGCTTTCCATCAGGTGACTCGTTTGCTCGTTTGCCCCCCATATTTCATAAAAAAAAAAAATAATAATGGCGGCTAAGAATTTCATCGTTACCTTTCATAGATGTATTATATTAAAAAGAGGTAGATATGGTATTACGCGTAAAAAGTGAAGACTCAAATTTGCCCGCTGCAGGCCAATTTTTGTGTTAGTGTGTTGACCCGCAGCGGGCCAAGTTGAGTCTTCAAATTTTACGCGTCACTTTTTCGACCGACTCGACCATAGATTATTATACAGATGTATAATCTATGGTCGAGCCGGTCGACGAGTAGCACGTGTATTAATATGTTTACGCGTCCCTTGTCAATGTGTATTGCGGCACAGAAATATTGTCAGTTTTTTAAGGGTATAAAGTATCTATGAAATAATTAATCAAAGTTAATTTAAATTAGAATCGGATCAAGCTTAAAATCAATGAGCTACATTATTAAAAACGACATGCATAATACATGTGCGGTTCTTGCATGAAATTAGTATGCATGACGCGAAGCAAAACTGATTTCAGGCTCTATTTGCATGAATTTTGTTTCATGTTTTTGATGGAATGATTATTTAATTTATTTCATTAACAATGATAATTGTTTTTGGGATATTGTATTGTAGAATTCAGATGAGTGTTCGTAATTCGTATTAATTTTGGCGAATTTAAAAGTGCATCCTGACACACAATTTTTCAAATGCCTTCAGGGAGTTTAAAAGTTTAAAAAACTTTAGGTGTTTCCTATATTTTTTCCATACAAAACACATAGGTATACATAGGATTTTATGATAATAGAAAACATAAATTTTGACGGTTTTCAATAGAAATGCGTAAAATGGCGCACATGAGTATATGAAACGTAACATGCAACACCTCAAGTGGCCTTTTTAGACCCCCAGAATATAGCCGAAGAGGAATATAATTATTAAAATCCATAATTCTTAAACAGTGGGAGAACAATGCTTCGTCTTCTTCTTACAAGCATAGACTAAATAAAAAGGTTTTTTTATTTGGTTTGAGGTTACAAGGCGATCCATTTAGTCGTTTACAAAAACTATAAACACACCTAGCGCCTATGAAACTTCAAAACAAACAACAAATCACGTATCCTTATCCATCAATTCCAAAACTTTTTATCTTTTCAATTGTTTACCCCCGGAGTGGGGTAACTATTGTGACATACGTCTTCACGGGCCACTCACCGAATGAACTGAAAAACTTATCTCTTAAGGGTCCCAAACCCTTTTAAACAAAGCTTTCTTTAAGGTAATTGGATGGATGTTGCATTTTGTTAGGTACGATATAACAAGCGTTGAGTCCAATATGAATTAGGTATATGCAGTTGGGGCAAGACTAGACAGTCTGATCATATTTTTCACTAAATTTCACTATTATTATATCACAATATTCACTAAATTCATATGTTCTGAAAGTATGTTTTCCTTTATCTTAAGGCTACATTCCCACGAGCATTTTTAGTGGTCGCGACAAAAAAAAAACAAACACAAAAAAACTCTCGTGGGTGCGAGGGCTGAATACTGAAATAAAAATTGTATGCTCCAACTATTTTTAGGGTCAGTTCACACCGCGACGATACGCGACGCTACAAGGCGCTGCATTTTTAAGATAGCTATTGAAAATTGAACTTTAATCGATACACAAAAACATAAAGAAGATATATTTTATTATTTGTTTGTTTGCATTGGGTAGGCTACGAAAGTAAAGGACCGATTTTAATGAAATTTGGCGCAGATATAGAGTAGACCACGGGGAAAGCCATAGGCTACTTTCTATCGCAACAAAATGTACGGTTCCCGCGGGATAGCATTTTGCGCGCACAAAGTCACGGGCAACATCTAGTCTATAACTGATTGAGTTAGAATGGAAAAGTGTATAAAAATTTGTGTGTTATTAATATGAACATCTCATATATAGGTACACAAAACAACGAATGGATTATGTAATAACCATAATAACGCAACAATTATTATTGCATTCTAAATATGCTTTTGTACCGTAGTCCGTGGTACGTTCGATCGAGTTCCCCCAAGGAATAAATCGTCAGATCTTATCGAGTGGAAATACGGCCTGTGCTGCCTGAACTGGAGGGAATTTTAATTACCTAGTCCTTACTGAAAAATGCAGTTTTTATCAAGACTTTCAAGACAAGAACTGTGCACTTTACTAAACATTTTTTGACGTAAAACACGTAAAATTCTCCTCATGTTGTTTCTAAAATCATCTACAAACAGAACCCCAATTCTCGTATTTAACTTAGACTTTAAATTTACTTTCAATGAATTATAAATAAATTGTTTTGAGTTGATATCATAAACTGATTTTTGGAGTTGTGTTTGGAGAGTGGAACAATCAAAATGTGTTAAACGTTGGTTTGACGTTTATGAGAACACCATTTTGCTGTTTTATCATATCGAGACTGCATCGAATATGTATAATTGTAACAATTAATTAACAGAATCGACCTACTGATTGCCTGATGTCAAGTGATAACCGTCGCCCATGAACATTGGACACCCGCAACACCCCGGGAGTTACAAGCGCGTTTGGAAAAAGACCTTTCATGAACACTTGATTTTGATTAATCTAAACTACAAATAGAAAAATACAAATCTAGAACAAAGGAATTAATTAAAAAGGAACAAGAAACGGCGGGAATTATGGAAATGTTTATACGACCCATATTTTTCTTACATATTATTTTATAAGCCCCATAGAGTAATGTGCATACAGAGATTTAATATTTTTCATGCAATTAAAAGTGTACAAATATTCAACATATAATCCTTTTGCAATCTCAATTATGAAGTCCGAATCTGTCCGAGTAATAATTCCTTGGAGTCAAGTCAAATAAGACATAATTTATGATATAAGTAGTTTAAATAAATTATTTAATATTCATATTATTAGACTGTTTAATACTACGAGTCAATCGAACAGAAGAGTACTTCGCCTACCTTCATATATGTATATTATTTATAATTATTATTTAATTACAAAAAACCTTATGTATATAATATATTAGCATTATCCTTAATATTCTTAATTATTTATTTCCTTACTTAATACTACTATTATAATTAATGTGAAAGTTTGTGAGGATGGATGGATGTTTCTTAATTGTCTTTTTTACGCAAAAATGGATTTTGAAATTTGGCGTGGTACATTTTATCCCGAAAAAGAACAGTGTTTCTCGTGGGACGTAAATACTGTATGTATTACAATATATCGTAGGCAGAGCCGCGGGTAAAAGCGAAAGTTTATTACTCTTTCACGCAAGTACAGAACGGATTTTGATGAAATTTGGTATGGTAGTAAGTTGGACTCCGGATTAACACATGGGGTAGTTTAACTGCAGCAAAATGGACGGTTCCGCGGGATTTCTTTTTGTGCGTTCGTGGGCAACATCTAGCAGGTAATAAAACGCAATATAACTCAACAAACTGCACACTGTACGCACAAAAGTATTAAATCCAGCTGCAGCGGGATTTGTCTGCACAATTCCCAAGCAAATATTGATTCTAGCTCAGCAGTGGTGTGCTTAATATGCCTCTCTATATATTTGTTAAGCAAAAGCTCGGAAAGCTTTATTAAAAGTTTAAGTAAGTTTCTATTAACGGCCGGCTCTGGGGTAATGAATAGAAAATGTTTTATACGGGTTTATATTACATTTTGTAATTAAGTGTTGTTTCGTTTTACGCTTTATGAAATTTTCCTTATTAATATGGGCTACTTTACAGTTCAAATAAGTTTTTTAGTATAGTTATTTTGTGTACTTTCAAGAAGTGTTTTTTATTTTATTTTTATATTAAACTGAGATCAGCTTTTTCAGCCCCACATTTCAGTAATCCGATAAAAATGTGATAAGTTAAATGCCAAATTTCCCAACTACCCACCATATTACCCTACTACTATTATTATAAATGTGGAAGTTTGTGAGGATGGATGTTTGTTACTGTTTCATGCAAAAAAACTACTGAACAGATTTTGATGAAATTTAGCATGGTAATTTAAGCTCTGGATTAAAACTAAGACATTTTATTCTAAAAAAGTAGTGTTCCTGAGGGATACGTGGCGGAGCTGCGTGCAAAAGCTTGTGTATTAATACTAAAGGCTGCTGCCATACTGCAATAATAAAAAGGGTCTCTATGTATAAGTTACTCTGTGTTAAGGCGATGACAAACGCGCATGATCCGCTCAGCGCGTGCAAATGCGCGACTGACGGATGCACGGTATTTGTATGGACGTCGGGGCCCGGGGCCGAGTGCCCACAGCGCGGGGCCTCAAATTGCCCCCATTAGGGCCCCGCTTATTAAATTATCCATACAAATCACCAAGTGGAACGCGCCTGCGACGCATTGAAATTCATGAGTTTATATTGTTATGGTTGAAATATGAAGTGAGAATGAGATCTTTATCATTCATAGGTGATTCAAGTAAAATGCTACCACTTACACTGATATATTTGCGAAGTTTTGTTTTTGTTAAGTTTGGACCAATCAGAGCGCGTTTCACGTTGATTTAACGTTAACGAGAATACCGTTTGACAGTTTTAGCGTATCGGGACTTGATTGTGATTGTATTAATGCACGTTTCATTTATCAGAATTGATCCTGTGGTGTTGCGCACTCACGTTCCCGGTCCTTGAGATCCCTAACCTCCCTCGGGCCTCCGGTAACCTCACTCGTTATCGTAACTTAACCCACATTCATGACCCAGGAACACAGACAGAAAACTTTTTATTCCCTTCGTGGGATTTGAACGAGAAAAATCCGGCTAGAACTCCAACGCGCTGAGCCACAGAGGTCGTCACTCAATACAAAAATAGATTAGAATGTCTCATTCTTTGATTTATTATTACATAGATATTAGATACGTTATATTCTTAAAAAACTGACAATATTTTTGTGCCGCGACAAACATTGACACGGGACGCGCAATATGTGCTACTCGCCAACTGGCTCTAGTATCTGTATAATCTATGAACTGGCTCGTCGCACACTAACAAGGAACACTATTACTCGCAGAGCACACTAACCAAAATTGGCCCGACGTCGGACCAATTTGAGTCCACTTTTTACGCGCCATATCATATCTACCTCTTTTTAATATAATACATCTATGGTCTCATTACTATGTTAATATACTAATGTACTATGATATACGATTTCAATTTACAAGCAATTTTCATAACGCGCAAGCAAAAAGTCTGCTACTTTTACAGCTGTACTGTCTGGTGTGCACTTGTGCAGTGAGACACAGGGGTCGTCTACCCGTAAATTAAAAATTGCGCCCTAAAGGTCAGTTCTCACCGAGACGTGACGCGAAGATGCTTGAAGATGTAATGAAATGCAAAAGTACTTGGGAGTCCCAGCTTAGCTCGGAGTTCTAGCACCTAGTACGGAAAATATACAGATGGGGGTAGGTATTAAAATAAAATAAAAAACTAAAATATTCGCTTGACCACGTTTCGAAACCGAGACACCGTTTTGCCAACAATGCAATAATTGTACATACGCATAGCAAACTGCAATTCAGACTGACATAAATAGAGTAGAAATTATGTATATCGATATATTGTTGCACGACATAAGAAAAAAGATATAATTTACAAATGCGCGGCCTCCCAGGGATAGACAAGACCTAGCTAGATCGATTTTTTCCTCTCAAAACTGGCTGCATACTTAATTTCATGGAAATACTTCCAGCCGTTTTCAGATTCTAATAGCAATTTGTAATAGATATTAATTTAACATGTGTAATGTGTATTCTAATTATAAATTTGTATATTTACATAGATGTATATTTTTATAAAGAGGTATATATATTTACATTATTCGCTCGTGTGTAGTATAAGATATGGCGCGCTGCGTCGCGTCTCGCTGTGTAATGACCCTGAGTCTACATTAAAATAATAATCAAGGACTCTTGAGCTAGGTTTTTTCAGTTTTTTATCAAGTATATCTCGCATTATTTTTTTTAAACTGGATGAAATAGATTTGTAAGGAAAAATATTTATTTAACTCAAATTAATCTTACGAGCTCATTGTAAATGAAGGAAATGTAACAAAACACTCTCTTATTCCCAACATTTAAGGATTAAACTCGCATGTTCAAGATAATCCGTTACCCAAAAATAAAGCGGAGGATTAAACTGTACACATTCTTAAATCCGGGAACATTGCAATTATCTCTGGATGGCTGGATGGATGAAAGTTAATAATTCATCCTTTCAACTCCATCCGAGCGTTCGCCATTGTAAATTCGAATGTTAAGATCCTCGAGTGTCCCAAAAACAGACAATATGAAGATTATGAGAATGAAATACCTACTCCAATCTTTATTACACTTACTACAGTAATCACCTACTCCTCAGATTATACACAAACGTAACATTATACACGTACAGTATTAAACGTAACAACAGATTATACACAAAGCGTAAACTGTGATTTGAAAAAAAATATTGGCAGTTAAGGGGGCTGCCGACAGAAGTGAAAAATAAAAATCATAAAAGAAATAAAAAGATTAAAAATATTTCGTCTGACCGAGATTCGAACCCGAAACCCATTAGTCAACAACGCAAAATCCAAGTGCTTAATAACTGCGTTACTGAATACAGAATACTAAATATAGTATTACTATTCGAAATTACACATATCTTATTTGTTTACACGACGACGAAAGAAAAGCCAATAATGTAGAGCCCTTGGCCGTAACGCTTTTTCGTGACAGAAAAATCGTAATATAGAAGTTTCACTTCAATAAAACAATTTTAAAATATTAAACTTCGAGTAAGACAAAAAAGTAAAAACGCCGAGATTGTTTCTTCTAAACAAGTCTTCAGTTCGTTGAGCAATCGCAAAGATAAAAAGAGAACGGAGTCACAAATGTGAAAAGATTTCCATGTAATCCAGCTGCTGTCTGGTTAAAAACAAATAAAAAAATTGTAAATGGTATAAAAAAACGGCCAAGTTCGAGTCGGACTCGGAGATACACGTTTCATTACAAGAGTTCGAATGTCAAGTTGCACAGAGCTGCACAGCGCATGTGCACACTTATGACTGATGTCATATGAAACGTGTATCTTTGTGTACTGAATAAAGTTCAAATTTTAATAGCTAAATCAAAAACGCTGCGCCGCATCGCGTCGCGTATCGTCCCGGTGGGAACTGACCCTAAGCTAAACAACTTGGCTTGAATGCTTTATGCTTAGGACTGCTTTTTTTTTTTTATTCTTATTTAAATTAGGGACTTTTACTGACTTCCACTATGTCAGTCCCATTATAGCCTAATAAACTTAATTAATCTAATACAATATTTAATACATACAAGGTATCTTAAGTCATGTTACAAATATATTTATAAATTATTAATGCAGGTTCTGATGAAGGCTCCGATAATAAAGTTTGAAAAACTCCTACATCTACTAAATTTAAATTGAAAGCCCTCATCAGAGTCTCTCTAAGTAACTTCGTTCGGGTACATTCCACCAACAGGTGATGGACATCCTCGACACTTAGGACTGCTTAGATTGTGCATTACAACTTTTACTTTCCTCTCCCGAACCCTTTCGATTCCATCTTCGATCGTCGATCGATGTTCAATGGCTGGCCGCACACGTGCAATATTATTGTCAATAATACTCATATTGACAATAATATTCTTCGTGTGCTGGCCATATTGCCGTTTTTTTGTATGTGTTGACTAGTATTGACAAATTTATTCTGTCAATAATATTGCACGTGTGCGGCCTCACAGCCTCCGTGGTCTAGTGGTTCGAGCATTGGCTCTCGACTCGGAGGTCGTGGGTTCGATTCCCACAAGGGAACAACAAAAAATGTTGTTTCCAAGTTTGGTTAGGACAATGCAGGCTGATCACCTGATTGTATGACAAGAAAGATGATCCATGCGTCGGATGGGCATGTAAAAAGTCGGTCCTGCGCCTGATCTCTCGCCAGTCGTGTCGGTCATCCGTCCCACTGGGTTACGAGAGTAAAAGGAAGAGAGAGTGCTCTTGTGTACTGCGCACACACTTGGGCACTATAAAATCACTCCTGGGTAACTGGCCTGGTTTCAATGAAACCGGCCACCGTCACCGAGATCGGTGTGGGAGTTATTATTATTACGTGTGCGGCTAGCCAATAAGCCTTTGATGGTATTAGAATGCAAGTAATTACCAATAATCCTTCAGTCCATATCAACTAGGAAAATGGAATACATTTGTCTGACCAGAACCGATAGGTTTTCAATTAATTTATCGCTACGTGGTTGATATCGCACTGTACGTATATAGTGATTTGGACAGGGCAGGACGTTGGAGAAATGTCCAAATTGTCATAGTACTATTTGTACCACTCGTATACCGAATGTACTCAACGTGCACTCGGGGAAATGAATGTTTAGCAGTATGATAGTCATCATAATTTGTTCGTATCATAATAATATTATAAAAGTGAGTTTAAGCGGCGTTGAAGGCGAAATTTCAAGGTCGCGTCACAATACGATTTTGGAATAACACAACTATTTTGGATATAACGCCATCCATCGGATGCTAATTATACTTCTTACATATATTAGGTTGGGGAAAAAGTTTCTTCGCATTTTATATAAAAATTCAAAAGGTTTTTTTATAAAGTTTATTTACAAGTGACTAAAGTATATAGGTGCCATTTTGTTCGATAACTTTTTGCCATCTTGTTGGTAGGTACATGATCCCAATTGCTATAAAATTTTTGGGGCTTCTGATGAAAAAACTGCGACAAGTGGTTTTGGCAGTCCTCTTGAGATGTCAACCTGACACTGCCTAAGGAATTCTGCAGCGACCGAAACAGGTGGAAATCTGAAGGTGCAAGGTCAGGACTATACGGCGGATGTATTAACACCTCCCAGCCAAACTCCCGTAATTTTTTCTGAGTGGCTAAAGATGTGTGAGGTCTAGCGTTATCATGGTGAAAAACCACACCCCTTCTGTTGATTAATTCCGGCCGCTTTCTCTCAACTTCTTGCTTTAATCTCATCAGTTGTTCGCAGTACAGTTCAGAATTGATGGTCCTGCCTGGCGGTAACAGCTCATAATGAATAATGCCCTTCCAATCCCACCACACACACAGCATCACCTTGTTGCGAGTTAACCCGGGTTTCGCCACAGTCTGTGAAGCCTGACCGGCCTTTGGCCACGATCTTTTTCGCACGTTCTTGTCGTACGTGATCCACTTTTCATCACCAGTTATCAGCTTCTTCAAAAATGCTTCGGTTTCATTACGTCGTAATAAAGAATCACAAATGAGTACACGGTTCATTAGGTTTCTTTCAGTGAGCTCATGAGGCACCCAAATATCGAGCTTTTTTGTGTACCCAGCTTTTTTCAAATGCGCCAAAACCGTTTTGTGGTCAATCCCCAGTTCTTCAGCTACATCGTAACTACTAATATGCCGATCTTGCTCCACTTTTTCAAAAATGGCAACAGTTTTGTCCGTAACAGGGCGACCAGAGCGACGTGCATCTTTGATATCAAAATTTCCGGATTGAAAACGCTTAAACCAAATTTGCGCTACTCTCACAGATACTGCATTAGGTCCATAAACATCACAAATTTTTTTCGCGGCTTGTGTTGCATTTTTACCTTTTTTGTAATAAAATTTTAAAATGTATCGAAATTCTTCATAAGAATCACTCATTTTAACAATAAGAAAAACAAATGAAAATCTCAAATTTACCTAATTTGAATTTGGAATTGTCTTCTGTAAAATTAAAACTTTTTAATGATACCAAAATCAGCCAGATACAATTGGTATAGCCCAAGATATTTTATGACAAGTTCATACATACTATAATGCGAAAAGACTTTTTCCCCAACCTATTACTTAAACCATAACTTTCTAAAGTACAGCTCAACACACATATGTAATGAGAGTCTTTTTGGATTCTAATTCATGATGAATGAAGATTCACTTCTCTTTCTACCACGTCATTTTATTTTTGTATATCGCGTGTATGTAACATTTAGATTTTAGTGACTAGGTCGCAAGACAATTTATATAGAGCACTAAACAAACATGACCTTTATGTCGTGTCAGGGCACTATTATGTCATGTCATGGTGCTATAAATAGTCGGGTGACATCTGGATAAGATATCGTCTGTGGATAATTAAATAATATCATCGCGTGTTATGTAAATTGGATTTCCATATCGATATAATATTTCGGTGAAATTGTTTTATTGTGATTAATAATGTAAAAGGAATTATTGAAATATTTTATCAAAATTCAGAGTGAGTAAATGTGTCAGAATTGTGTTAATTTGTGTTGCATGGTGGATTGAGCCCTAAACCCCAATTCTTGTAAATAACTTACACTTTCAGTTTACTTTCATTAATTACCTACTAGCAGACCCGTGCCTACTTCAGACGTTAAACATTTTTTGATGATGATGATGATGATGAGGATAAAAGTATCCTAAGTTGCGCCTTATAACATCAACTATCTGCCAGTGAAACTCCCGTGAAAATCGGTCCAGCCGTTCCAGAGATTATCCAGAACAGACAGACAAACAGAAGGACGAACAGACAGACGGAGAAAATTTTTAAAAATATATTTTCATTGTAAGTGCCGTTACATATACTTTCATATGCATTATTTTGGAAATAGGGAATATGCATGTATTATTTTTATTTTTTTAAACGTTTCTACTAGTTATAACATTACCAAAAATATATATAACACATCAAAATTTTTTTTCAATTAAGCTGGAAAAAATGTTTAAAAATCACTATAATTTTTGCGCGGTTTAAACATGCCATTTTCGCGGGCTTGGGTTGTGACGTAATCGTACACGAAAAAGACAGTTGACAATTAAAATCATAGATGAGTCAGAGCATAAAATTCAATTTAACGTCAGTCATGTCATTGTCACGAAAGACAGCGTCGTGTAGCGTGACATCACACGCGTGTGTGACGCGTTTCGCAATTTTAAATATTCCGGGCTGATTTTGCATTTTTTATATATTTTTTTTCGGTTTAAATAAGAACTAAATTTTAAAAATTCCTTTTAGTTATAATGTGACAACAATAAAGAACAGGGAAAAAATATTTCAGGCAAATTAAATTTTCATGCATATTCCCTATTGAACCAACCAAGACGGTTTTGACGTTGGTTGACGTTTATGAGAATACCATTGTGCAGTTTTAACATATCGGGACTAAACTAAATCGTAACTGTATTCATACAGGTTTTAATTAACTGAATCAACCTTCCGACAAGTGACAATATCCTTATAAAAAATAAGATATTGTCACTAATTTAACACTTCTTACTCCTCCTACGTTCGATTCTTCTGATTAATTTCGTTGTGGGTCCCAAGACAAATTTAGTATGTCTCGGGCATCCCTGAGATCATATCAAAGGGTTTTTGTGGTCATATCAAAAAAGTACTCATAGAAGTTTGCAGACAATATCTTGTCGACTAGAGACCAAAGAAAGTGAGCCTTTCAGCATTCTAACAGACCTGGCAGCGATGATTAACGACCGGAACCGACAAAATTTGCATAGATTCCCAAAGAAAACCTATGTACCGAACCACAGGATGGTTGTTTTCTAGGTTGTTCAATCGTTACCAAAATCGCAGTTATTTAAATAAAGCTTAAGAATATATACTAGGAACTTAAAGATGTAGAAATAAACTTACGAAATGTTAGAAAGAGGCTTGTCGCTAAAATTGGTAATTTGCCTAGAGCCTAGGTGCCCATTTTTTTTTGTACGAGTGTATAAACATTGCCAGCCTTATTTTTTTAGCAAAAACTAACGAGAGATAATAAACTTTCATTCATTAAACATTGAAATTGTACGTCAGCTCAGCATAGTATAATTAGATTTAAATCCAGCTACATATTAGCATTAATCAAGCCTGATCCATGCAGACAGAACATACAATACAATATGTAAATTGCTGATAATATTTATCTACCATCAGCTGGATGACAACAGATTTGGAAACATCGATGAAATTGACTAGCAACGATTTGAGCATTTGACAGAACTAATCTTCAAATATTAAAAAGTTACGCCATCTTGGTTTTCATCATACTTCAAATATCAGACATCTTGTTTTCACCATGCTTCAAAAGTCAAAATGGTCCCAAAAATCTCAAAATTGATGCCATTTAACTGGAGATACTTTTTGTCTCAACATTCCTCGGCTATAATATTATACGTCTATGGTGATAACTGATTATTATCTGATAAGCAATAATCCCAGAATTAATTAGGTTAATTATTATAATTTACACTAATACGAGTAGGTATATAAAGACGAAAGATGTGATTGTTGTAATTCCGATTTCGATGATCTGCATTTTTTTTTAGCACAGATATAAAGTAGACCACAGGGATGGACATAGGCTATTTTTAGTTACGGCAAAATGTACGGTTCCTACGGGATTTTGTTTTTGCGTGCCTGAGGTCGCGAGCTATTTACTATGATATTTTTATTATATAATAATTTTAACAAAATTAGTCGTTTTAACCTTCTACTTAATATGTACCAACTTCCTCATACATACCCAATTACCCACTTAACGGGAGATAGCTAAAAACAAAGAAACAAAATTGTTTTCCCTCCTTCTTTCTTTAAAATAAACAGAAATCTTATCACACATGCAACATTCATTAAACGAGATAATCATAGCGTCATGCAATTCGAAATTTCTGAAAACCCGGGAGGTTTCACAAATTTCAAGTCGAGTTCAAACGTGTTAACAATGAACGTAGTCGGGGCGCTGAGTTAGTGATTTATGCATCCAACTTATGCCACTGTTCAAAACTGTTCAAACTTTTACCACTCGTATGTTAAAAGGCAGTTAGGGACACGTGCGTGGTTAGTGTTTACAATCTCTACAACTTTGATTCATCATTTCGAGATTTTACTGGCGTAGTCTTCTCTACACTAACAAATAACGCCAACGTAAGTTAGTTTATGTAACGTAACGTAAGTTAAAAGGTACCTAGTTAGGGACATGTACGTAGTTAGTGTTTACAATCTCTACAACTTTGATCCATCATTTCGAGATTTTAATGGCGTAGACTTCTCTACACTAACAAATAACGCCAACGTAAGTTTATTTAACATAGCTGACCCGACAGATGATGACCTGTCTTATGTGTGAAGTATGATTTTGAAATTTGAGGTATAGGCCATTTTGAAATTTGACGCCATATTGATCTCACCATACCGTGAGATCAATATGGCGTAATTTTTTCTTGTATTAAGATTTCTTCTGTCAATCAAAATGTTGGTCATAGCCCATCCATAGTTTTGAAATCATTAATTAGAGCGGGTTAAAGATTAAAATTCAATTTTAACTTCGTTTATAATATTTTCAAGTAGGTATCCTTATCGCCCTCACTCCAAACAGTTAAAAGTCAGGAAGCTTAAACAATTGAACTCAGTAATAATGAAGTTGAAACTTAAATTGTGTTGCTGAGCTTGTCGAAATGTATAGTGCAACTGTAAGCTATTTGGGTCCGAACCTTCCAGAAACAAGGTTTAAAATTTCACCAAACGCTATTACTAGATTAAATAAAATCTACTCGAATGTGTCGAGATTTTAGATATTTTTGTACTTGATTTTATAGAGTAGGACTAGGTAGATACAGTTAATATAATAGGTTGGGGAAAAAGTCTTTTCGCATTATAGTATGTATGAACTTGTCATAAAATATCTTGGGCTATACTAATTGTATCTGGCTGATTTTGGTATCATTAAAAAGTTTTAATTTTACAGAAGACAATTCCAAATTCAAATTAGGTAAATTTGAGATTTTCATTTGTTTTTCTTATTGTTAAAATGAGTGATTCTTATGAAGAATTTCGATACATTTTAAAATTTTATTACAAAAAAGGCAAAAATGCAACACAAGCCGCGAAAAAAAATTGTGATGTTTATGGACCTAATGCAGTATCTGTAAGAGTAGCGCAAATTTGGTTTAAGCGTTTTCAATCCGGAAATTTTGATATCAAAGATGCACGTCGCTCTGGTCGCCCTGTTACGGACAAAACTGTTGCCATTTTTTAAAAAGTGGAGCAAGATCGGCATATTAGTAGTTACGATGTAGCTGAAGAACTGGGGATTGACCACAAAACGGTTTTGGCGCATTTGAAAAAAGCTGGGTACACAAAAAAGCTCGATATTTGGGTGCCTCATGAGCTCACTGAAAGAAACCTAATGAACCGTGTACTCATTTGTGATTCTTTATTACGACGTAATGAAACCGAACCATTTTTGAAGAAGCTGATAACTGGTGATGAAAAGTGGATCACGTACGACAAGAACGTGCGAAAAAGATCGTGGTCAAAGGCCGGTCAGGCTTCACAGACTGTGGCGAAACCCGGGTTAACTCGCAACAAGGTGATGCTGTGTGTGTGGTGGGATTGGAAGGGCATTATTCATTATGAGCTGTTACCGCCAGGCAGGACCATCAATTCTGAACTGTACTGCGAACAACTGATGAGATTAAAGCAAGAAGTTGAGAGAAAGCGGCCGGAATTAATCAACAGAAGGGGTGTGGTTTTTCACCATGATAACGCTAGACGTCACACATCTTTAGCCACTCAGAAAAAATTACGGGAGTTTGGCTGGGAGGTGTTAATGCATCCGCCGTATAGTCCTGACCTTGCACCTTCAGATTTCCACCTGTTTCGGTCGCTGCAGAATTCCTTAGGCAGTGTCAGGTTGACATCACAAGAGGACTGCCAAAACCACTTGTCGCAGTTTTTTCATCAGAAGCCCCAAAAATTTTATAGCAATGGGATCATGTACCTACCAACAAGATGGCAAAAAGTTATCGAACAAAATGGCACCTATATACTTTAGTCACTTGTAAATAAACTTTATAAAAAAACCTATATATTAGGTTGGGGAAAATGCGAAGAAACTTTTTCCCCAACCTAATATATTACAGAGTATTTGATCTAATCTTAGACCTAACTATACCGAATGTATTTTTATCCGAATAAAATATTTTACACTCAATATTAGAAATTCATGTTTCACAGTAATAATACACAGAACTTCTTGCGATTTTTCCACTTCAACAAGCATTGTAATGTAAAATACTTATTAAAGTGGAAACAGTGCAAGAAGTTATGTGTATTATTACCGTGAGTAATAAGTTTAACCACTAATAACGCCTACTAGAGCAGGCACCAACACTACTAAATTTTTCAGTTTACAGCAGGTATAAAACGCCTGTTACTGCAATAAGCAAACACGTTTACGAAAAATTGTTTGACAGGTTCTCGAGCATAGAGAGCAAATGCAGACAGTGACCAAATAAAATAAACCTTATTACCACGCGTATCAAGATTCATGCATAATGAAAATTTTGAGGACACTTTTTATGCTTTTTCCAAATATTTTTTTAATAATTGTTAGATTACTTTTTATCGAATCTAGTATGATTATATCCGTTATCTTTGGGTATTTTCAAACAACCAAAATAAGCTACATAAGAGCAGAAAAATAATCCTTAACGCGATCTCATTTTGTAAATTTTGAGTGAAGAGATGCTGAAAAATTATTTTTGCTATTTTAAAAATAATAATTTTTGTATAATATTTTAACCGATTTTTTTGATAAAGAAGTACATTATTTATGACTGTTGTTAATTTTGTAGGATTTGGTTCATGTTTCACGCAAAATGTATTTCAAAACAGCAAATGCAAATTATGTCAAATTTGTAAACGCACCCTTATGAACTGAATTATAGCTGTGAATTGACTGCTATTTAGCCAGTTGCAAATGCTAAGTGCTCTCTAAATAAAGGTCTGAAGTGGTGTTATTTATTACGCGAAATAACCATCGCGAGCCAACTGCATACAAAAGTAGGGAATTACAAATATTTCATACGAGTTTCATGGCGCTTAACAATTTAAGCTTGTTAGTATATTAATTAGAGAAATAATTTAGACCTTTTTGTTGTTCTTTAGTAGATTAATTAGGACCACACTAACATGAATTTATGATTATCCCGATAATTATTGCGTTTACTAAACTGACTGCAAAAAATAGATAGGTACGCCTATGAATAAAAAATAATAGATAATATACACTATACATAAATAGTTATATTATTCTTATGTAGGTACGTAATAATTCGCATACAACAAATCAAATCATTTATTGCAAGAGGTCTTACAAAGTTACAAATACACAAACTCATATAATGGTATATAGTATACCTATTATACCTTCTCTATCTAATTAAATAAGAGGAAAATTTTGTTTCTTTGCATTGAATAGGCTCCGAAGCTACTGGACCGATTTTGATGATATTTGGCACAGATGTAGAGTAGACCACGGGGAAGGATATAGACTACTTTTTTTTGCGGAAAAATGTACGGTTCCCGCGAAATTTCTTTTGACGCGTACGAAGTCGAATCTAGTAATTAATTAATAAAAGAACAATGAATGTAAAAAATACACACGTAATTAAAAAAAACTCAATTTTTTACTCAACAATTCCCAAGGCAGTAAAACCATGGAACAACAGTGAGATTGACGAGTTTTTTTAGTACACAATTTTCGTCTTTATGTCCTTGAGATAAAAGTCATTAACACGGTGTTTACTACAGAATACAGTATATAAACTTTGTACATTTATGTAATAGGCACACTGTAATTACAGTTTTCTGAGTTCTGAAGGTCGATTCTGCAAATGAGTTACGATCCATTCCCGATAACATGTTAAACCTGTAAAATGGTATTCTCATAAGCGTCAAACTAACGACAAATGCGTTTTGATTGGCCCAAACTCCAGAAATCTGATTATGATAACCAGACGATTAATTTAAATTCAATAAAAGTAAAATGAAAGTGTAAGTTATGGGGTTCTTTTTAAAATAGTCGCCACTAGAAAACAAAACACTATTATATAAGGTTTGATAGAATCAGTTACGGATTTCGGCCATATTATGATCTACTGCTTATGGATAGACGTTTAGGCAGAAAAATAATTGTCGTAATCGAAATTTTTTTTTTCGAATACAATTATATGGGTGAGGTTGCGTTGAGCGGACATTCTCCCACTATCCCATACATGAGATGATTTTTTTTTTATTTAAGTATGACAATAGTTTTTTTTTTGCCTAAACGTCTTTATATTAAGCAGTAGATCATATACCCAAAATATTCGTAATTGATTTTACCAAACGTTATATTGTAAAATTTTCTTTGTCCTTACATTTTCTGTAAATATTTTAATTCAGACTTATTGAGAAGTGGAGATAATCCATAAATTGTTAATCATATCCATATGACGGCGCCTGCGTCGTCGTACGTTCCTAGAGCAAGAATTATTGTAAACAGCACCTGCGCCGAGCACGTCATAGCATTGAGACCGGTCATTTGATTCTCCCCACTCTCCCCACTACGCATCGACTCTCCCCACTCTCCCCACTATGAAGCCTGTTATAAAAGGCGGAGCAAGCCTTGTAAAGGCAGTCGACCAGGATCGTCCTGTCTCCCGTTGCGCGCGCGTTTGCAGTTGCTCCGTAGCCTCTACGTCGTAGCTCTGCCTACGTGCCGCTACGTGTCGACCCCGTTCTAGTGCAGTGCCTACAAACTCCTGATAGCGATCGTCAATTCACATCCTACTTCGTTAGAATAGGGTGTGGATTGTCGCCTTGCTGGGGAGTTGCCCTGCCCTTGGCCTCCCGCTGGGATTTTATCCCAGTGTAGGGTCACGGGGAGACAGCCCCCCTAAGTGTGTGTGCCGTCCGTGTACGTACACTTAGTGTTTCTTAAGACCGCGTTTACGTGAGTACTTTTCTTTGTCTGTATTCGTGCAATTGTTACCGTATTTGTGTGACTTTTGTGTATTGTGTTCGATTTGTGTCAAAATCGACCATGACTGTCTGTGACCCGCGGCTACCCAGCCGCGCCTACCACTGCGACCGCGCCGACTCCGAGACGACGTACAGCCCGGCCTCATCGAGGTCCAGCTCGCGTTCGACCCCGGTCCGCGCGCATCACCGCTTGTACACCGAGCCTAGCTTGTGCGGAGAGGACACCGCCCGCCCCGGGCCGTCTTCGGCATTCTCGCGGGGGTGTACTGTTACCCCCCCGCCCCAATGCCCTCCGACGGTGGCCCGAGGCGAGTCCGGGCTCCCTCCCCGTACAGCCGAACAGTGCCCGGCTTCCCCGAAGCGCTCATCGCGCCGCTCTGCGCGGGCAGGCGACTCTCGCCGCCCCGTCGCAACCCCTGGACAACCAAATGTTCAATCAGTGGACACCCACTGCAACACCGCGAGCTCAGCTCGCCCCCCGCCGGCCTCTAAGCCGCGCCACCACCGCACCACTAAGGCTACGCAACAGCGCGGCCTACACCAGCCCTCTGCGGGCTCACCACGCTCGCCAGACGTCTCGCCGGCCCCTATGCCGCACGACGCCCGCCGAGCCGCACCTACCGAGGTAATAAATTACCGCCCCCCTACGTTCCCGCCGCCACTTATATACGTGCCTCCCACCGCGACCGTCAATGCTAGTGACAGCAGGACCTACGCCGAGGTGAGCGCACCTTACACCACTGTGACAAGGACTTCCGATCCGGCGCCGTCGAGATCTTCTCCGACGCCGCCCCGCTCGCCTCAGACACCGCCCCCGGCATCAACCAACTTTCCGCCCCTGGTTGTCGAGAAGATCGACGACTGGGTGCGCCACTTCCAACGCTTGAAGGAAATTTTGGGGCACACACCTAATGCAACATCTGGCGGTTCCAGGATTCGCTTCACGCCCCGAAGCGAATTTGAATCCCGGACCGTCAAGCGCTACCTTACCAACCTGGAGAGGGACGGACACGCCTCCTGGTTTTCATACTCTCTCCCCCAGGAGCGAGCAGTCAAGGTAGGTATCAGGGGACTTCCTGCCTTGACCAACACCGACCACATCAAGGAGGGCCTCGCTGAGCTGGGATTCGTAGCGGAGTACGTCTCATCAGTCTCAGCGAAATCAGAGCCCTCCGGCTGCATTTATTTCGCCCGAATTAAAAGGGCCCCGGACGTCGTACCCGGCATATTTCAGATTACGGAGTTCCTGAACATGCCGGGCGTGAGGATCGAAGCCTGGCGGAGCAACAACGGCCCCGCCCAATGCCACCGCTGCCTGAAATTCCGGCACGCAAGCCAAAACTGCCACCAAAAGGTAGCCTGTGCTTATTGTGCCGGTGAGCACCACGCGCGGGACTGCCCCCGCCCCTCCTCTGAAGAACCCACCTGCGCCAACTGCAGAGGGGCCCACCCAGGTAACAGTAGGCATTGCCCTGTTTACCGTCGGCTGGCGCGAAACCGCCAAACAAGAAATGGCCGCACCACCCCGCCCAGTGACACCGTAGCCACGCCTCCCTCTTCGGAGCAAGAGGCACCACCGCCCCCGCCTACCGCCACTTCACTGATGGCGGAGGCCAATGACCACCGTCCCCGGCGCTCGTCTACAACGGCGTCCAACCCCCCTGCACCGCAGCCTAGGAGGAACAAAACAAAGAGGAGGAATGGCACAGTATCCCCTACGGCCGACCCCCTTGTCACCCCTCCTTCAGCTGCCGCCTCCGAGTCCGAGCTTGAGCCAACGCTCGCTCCACTCGAAATGGTTACACAGGTAACACCTCCGACACGGCGCTCCCCGCGCCCCTCTCGCACTCCCAGCGCCTCCTCTTCGGCCGTCACGGCTGTTGAGGTTGTTGCCGCTCCGGAGCCGTCTACTGACACGGCTGCCTCGCAGCGTGTGCCACCTCCTGCCCCTCCGTCACCCCAGGTATGTGACCAAGAGGCCCCCCAAACAACTGCAGAACTCCTGCAGACCCTTTTCTCCCTGGCAACGAACTTTTATTACAAAATTCGAGCCGGGGAGCAAATTTTCACCGCCCTTATGCAGGCCCTTCTCGAAGGCGCCCCTGTTTTTGCTGCCCTTGTAGCGCTATGGATCCCCAGGCCCTAATACCGGACCCGCGGATAGATATCTCCGGCATCCAGAGGCTCCTATCAGAGGAGCTGTATGTGACTGCCGGAGATCTAAAACGTGTATCCCGGACTAGGGACTTACGCGTGCTACGTGCACCGCCGCCCCCGCGCTCCTTGAGCGTGGCAAATTTAATTTTATTTTATGTTCGCAGTGCTGTCCATTTTCTAACTCGTGCGAGCGGAAGCGATGCGCCCGGTCGTTTCGGACCCGCTGCCGTCGCATGCCCGCCGCACGAGACAGCTATAGTGCACCCACACGCCACCTGCCGGGAACTACGCAGCTTAATTGATGCCGGCGCGCTTGTGCACTGCGCGCCAAACTTGCACCGATGTTTTTGCTGCCCCCCCCCCCCCCACCCCTCCTTTCCCCGCGCTCACCAAATGCAGCGCTCCCCCCCCGGTACGTATGCCGGGGCAAGGGAATCCTTCCCTTTTCCCCTTTTTTCCCAGGTCGGTTTGTGTCCGCGGTCGACAAAAGCGGCGTGCGGGGAGTGGACCCATACACGCTTCCTGGTCCCCGGACCAGGACCCCAATCGTCGCCGGAGTCCTCCGCTGGTCTTGGCCGACCTCGGCCGTCGTTTTTAATTTAACACCCCATCACTTCGGGTTTCCCCTGCGTTCTGTCGCGGGGGCTCATCCCTAAAAACAGGTATATGCACCCAGTACTCGTACTGGGTGTAATTTTCGGAACTCCTCACGTAGAGGGGCAAAGCCCCTGGTCGTGATTCCCCGCCCAAGGCCCCTTTCAAAGGGCCCGGCGCGTGACGACGTAAGCGAGATAAAGGCAGTCTCGGCTCTGGCGAGGCTCGGTGCACTAGTTGTATCTTGCTAGCTTATCCCTGACTCTATAATCTATTACTCTGTGTAATTTAGAAATTATTTAATTATTTAAATAAAATATTAACTGGAATCGGTGTAATTCTTAATCGAGATGTCTGACCCGATTCCTTCATCAGAAGCGGGATCGGATCCGCCTCACAATCAGTTCGGTTCCGATAATTTCATGGAACAGCAAATGTCTCTTTTCTCTTCTGGCATGGAAGCAATTTTTAAAAAAATAGCAAATAGCTTAAATCCTCAACAAGTCGATTCACCTATTTCCATCAAGTTGGTGCCATTCGATCCAGATGAGACTGATTCTGATATAACTAATTGGTGTACTCTTAATGAAATAATTATTGAGAAAAAAAACTTAAAAGGCGTCGATCTGATTATTGCTCTTACCCACTCTCTTAAGGGTCGCGCTGCGACATGCCTTACAAAGGTACAGCCCAATCAGATGTCCTGGCCGAGCATTAAGGAAATATTAATTTCAAACTTTGCAAAACCAATGATGATACAAGATTATTTTGATCAAATCATTAATTTTCGCCTTGGTAACTGTGAAACCCCTGCTGAAGCAGGCATGCGCCTGTGGCAGCTAATAGAAAAAATTCCGAACACTAATTTACCCGAAAATGTTACAACTGGGTTTGCAATCTCTGTATTATCTCAGTGCAATGATAAGATACGTCGCGAGTTAAGTTCAGCAGTTATAAATAGCAAACATCAACTCTTTCGAATTTTACGAAGCTTTACACTTAAAAGGTTGCATGAAGATTCTTCTACCACAGAAGTAGAACGGAAAAAGTTCCGTCCTTTTAGAGGCGCCTGTAACGTCTGTGGAAAAATAGGACATCGGGGCAGTGAATGTAGACATCGCTTCAATAAAAGTGCTTCTGTTTCAGTTAAATCTAGAGACCATGCAAAAACTAAGACCTATTGTTATATCTGCCAAGACTCCAGCCACATAGCCAGTTCCTGTCCCAAGCGGTATACGAAAGAAGAAGACGATACTTCGGGCATCAAGCAAGTCAACCTGTGCTGCAAGACCGCTCACGGTATTCTAGAAACTAATGGTATGAAACTGTCATTTATTTTTGATTCAGGATCCGAATGTTGTCTTATAAGTCAAAGTAAAAGTAAGTTACTGATAGGTCAAAGACTTCGTGAAAAAATTACTCTGAAAGGCATAGGCGGCAATAACATTATTTCTCATTTACAAGTAAAATGTCGAATTTACATTCAAAATTTTCCCCTAGATGTAACTTTTCATGTACTACCTGACGAATGCTTAAGTGGAGAGATTTTGTTGGGTCGCGATATATTGCATGACGGAGTGTCTGTTGAAATTAGCAACGATAAACTAATATTTTTTAAACCCAAGTTCAGTAATCTTAGTACCGGTCTTGGCAATAATTTAGAATCTATAGATACCGACTTAATAAATAACGATAAGGAAATTTTGATTAACATTTTAAGTAAATACTCTGACCACTTTATTAATAAATTGCCGACTACACAAGTTAATACGGGTGTCTTAAAAATAGATTTAATTGATCCTAATAAAATAGTTCAAAGGCGTCCCTATAGATTGTCTCCTGCCGAATTGGATATTGTCAATGTTAAAATTAAGGAACTTTTAGACGCTAAAATTATCCGAGAAAGCTCGTCACCATTTGCAAGCCCTATTTTGCTAGTAAAAAAGAAAGATGTAAGTGATCGTATGTGTGTCGATTATAGGGAATTAAATAGAAATACACGACCTGATAATTACCCCCTTCCGCTTATTAGTGACCAAGTAAATAAGTTACATAGAGCCAATTTTTTTTCCACCATAGATATGGCATCTGGGTTTCATCAGATTAAGGTTCACGAAGAATCTGTGGAAAAAACAGCATTTGTTACGCCCACTGGGCAGTTTGAGTATCTGAAAATGCCATTTGGGCTTAGAAACGCTCCACAGGTCTTTCAGAGAGCTATAAATAATTCTCTTAAGCAGCTTAATGACGATAGAATTCTCGTTTATATGGATGACGTACTTTCTGCATCAGAAACTATTGAGGAGGGATTAGCCAGATTAGATAAACTACTAGAAACCCTTTCAAAAGCAGGATTTTCTTTCAATTTTAAAAAGTGCTCGTTTATGAAAACAAAAATTGAGTATCTAGGTTTCGTAATATCTTCGGGGCAAATTATGCCAAATCCACGTAAAATAGAAGCTTTAAAATCATTACCAACCCCCAGTACCGTAACGCAAGTGAGACAGTTAATTGGCTTGGCGTCTTATTTTCGTCAATTTATTCCAAATTTTTCAAAACTATTAAAGCCGTTGTATCCTTTAACCGCTGCAGGTAAAGGCAAAATCACATGGGAACCCAATCATGATAAAATTCTTAAAACTGTCATTAATTGCTTAACATCCGAACCTGTTCTAAAGATTTTTGATCCGTCTCTACCAATAGAGCTCCATACGGATGCAAGTAGTGAGGGTTATGGCGCAGTGCTAATCCAAAAGGTTAATAATTTACCTTATGTTGTAGCTTATTTTAGTCATCGAACAAGTGATGCAGAAAGTCGTTACCATTCGTATGAGCTTGAAACTCTGGCAGTGGTTAAGGCTGTGGAACACTTCAGGCATTATCTTTATGGGCGTAAGTTTACAGTTTTAACTGACTGCAATTCCTTGAAAGCTTCACATTCTAAAAAGGACTTAACCCCAAGAGTGCACAGGTGGTGGGCTATACTTCAATCCTACGATTTTGATGTGGTCTACAAAGAGGGAAAAAATATGGCACATGCCGATTCCCTATCTCGTAACTTTGCACAAAACGAACATTCTCTAAAGTCCAAACAAGTTCCCAAAACGGTTAACTTTTCAGAAGTAGAAAAGGGGTGGTTATTAGTAGAGCAACAACGAGATCCCGAAATTGTAGATACTATTACCCAATTACGATCTAATAATTTCCCAACCGAAATATCACACACATACGATATAAGACAGGGCGTTTTATACCGGAAAATAGAACGTGGCAGGCTTTCAAAATGGTTACCCATAATACCTACATCCTTGACATGGACTCTTATTGGTCATGTTCATAATGAATTAAAACACCTTGGATATGAAAAAACTCTCGATAAACTGTATGACCTTTACTGGTTCCCCAATATGGCAAAATTTGTTAAAAAATATGTTGACTCTTGTGTAATTTGCAAAGCATCTAAAGGCCCTTCTGGTGCCCAACAGGTTCAATTACATCCAATTCCAAAGCCAGCTATCCCTTGGCATACTGTCCATTTAGACCTGTCAGGCAAACTAAGCGGAAAAAGTGATCGAAAAGAATATTGCTCTGTAGCCATAGATGCCTTTACAAAATTCGTGGTTTTAGAACATGTTACTGCTTTAAATTCATTTCATGCTGTTAAAGCAGTTAAACATTTTGTAAATCTATTTGGGGCACCTAAACGAATTATTGCCGATCGTGGTCGCTCTTATGATAACTCTGACTTTAAAACATTTTGCAAAGATCATAACATTCAATTACACCTCATCGCTACGGGAACCAGTAGGGCCAACGGTCAGGTCGAGAGAATAATGCGTACCTTAAAAAATCTGTTAACCAAAATTGAATGTGATTCCGATAGTTCATGGCAGGATCAATTGGGAGAAATTCAATTAGCCCTTAATAGCACTCGTTCTATAGTTACTAAATTTACCCCACTTGAACTAATGTTTGGTATCCAAGGTCATTCCTTAGGACTCACTAGAATCACTTACAATACATATGACGACGAGACACCCAGACTAAACCTTAATGACATTAGGTCTAGCGCTTCCAGTAATATAGTTAAATCATCTGATGCAGACTCTCTCCGATTTAATAGAGGCAAGGCTAGAGTACGCCCCTTTACTGTAGGCGATTTCGTTTTTGTAAGATCTGAGGAAAGACACCAAACAAAATTAAATAGAAAATTTAAGGGCTATTTCGAATAATTACTATATTAGATAACGATCGCTACGAATTAAAACACATTAACGGTTCGAATAGGGTTTACAAATTTTCCCATGAAAATTTACGAGAAGTACCTAGAGGTTTTTCAGAATATCTTGATATTGCCGAAAATTGTAGTGATGATGACGTGACGGCGGACCACGCAGATAATATAATTCAAGAAGTCGATGGCCAATCAGATAATTCCGAAATCCTGAATCATGCTTCTGATACTATCTCAGCTAACCTAGACGCCATGTCGGCTAGCTCAGATAACGTGTCAGTAGATTCAGACACTATGTCAGCTAACTCAGATACCATTTCAGCTAACTCAGACACAATGTCAGCTAACTCAGACACAATGTCAGCTAATTCAGATACTATGTCAGCTAACTCTGCTAGAAGCTCTGTAAATCCTGAACACTTAAATATGGTAATACAAGCAGATGTACACCGTTCATAGATCTAATGTTTTATAATAATAATAAAAAAAATAGCCAGTCCAACATTATTGAAGGGCACAAATAAAACGAAAAAAAAAACAGCCAGTCCAATACTGTTGAAGGGCACAAGTAAAAAAAATGATAAAAAAAATGAAGGCAAAATTTCAGTTTAGCAAAAAGCTATAAGGAAAAAAATCCAGACTAGCAGAGGTTATGTTTTGCTATAGTTTTGTAGGGCATGATGCCGGACCAAAATTGACTATCATAATATTATGCCAATGATACTATAAGATATGTCAGGATTGACGAACGATGTTTTCTTGTTTCCACAGATGATTGATAGAGCTATCGTGATGGGGCGCGTGCGAGGACGCACGCACGTCAGTATGGCCGTGACGGCGCCTGCGTCGTCGTACGTTCCTAGAGCAAGAATTATTGTAAACAGCACCTGCGCCGAGCACGTCATAGCATTGAGACCGGTCATTTGATTCTCCCCACTCTCCCCACTATGAAGCCTGTTATAAAAGGCGGAGCAAGCCTTGTAAAGGCAGTCTCGGCTCTGGCGAGGCTCGGTGCACTAGTTGTATCTTGCTAGCTTATCCCTGACTCTATAATCTATTACTCTGTGTAATTTAGAAATTATTTAATTATTTAAATAAAATATTAACTGGAATCGGTGTAATTCTTAATCGAGATGTCTGACCCGATTCCTTCACATACTAATATTACAAATGGGAAAGTGTGTGTTTGTCTGTTTGTCCGTCTTTTACGACAAAACTATTTAACCGATTTAAATGGAATTAGGGACAAAGATAGTTTAGAGCCTGAGAAACGACATAGGCTACTTTTTACGTAAAAAACTACTGAACCGATTATCATGAAATTTAGCACAGATATAAAGTAGACTACTTTTAACGCGGGACATATAAGGTTCCCGTGGGTTACTGTTGTTACGCGGGCGGAGCCACGGGCATCAGCTAGTTTTATATAAATATTAGCGAACCCGACAGTATGTTTGTAACACTATCTATCTGTCACAACTATCTGTTCAATAGTCCCTACTAGCTAGCGTAAACTTTACCCTACTAAAAACTAAAACCTACAGTCTGGTAAATATTAATACACACCAATTTAATTTAAAATTATGAAACGGCCCAAGAATAAATAGTTTTATACGAGCGAAGTTTCGGTCCCACAGGAAATCCCTAACCATCCAGCTTCTTAGATAAAACTTTTAACCGCACTCCAGACATTAAAAAGTTACAATTCATAAACCATAAGAAACTTTTAAGCTCGGGATACAAAATAAACGTGGCATTTTAAAGCTTTTTTAAAGTCCACACGTTATAGTACGGCGCGCGTCACGAGAAATACGGCATTATATTTAACTGCTGCGTTTATTGTATTCAACTTACTGTTGCAAACGTGAATTTACCCTACTAATATTATAAATGTGAAAGTTTGTGAGGATGGATGGATAGATGGATAGATGTTTGTTAATCTTTCACGCTAAAACTACTGAACGGGTTTAGGCTCTATATTAAAACATAAGCTACTTTTTATCCCGAAAAAGTAGTGTTCCCGAGGTATATTTTATTCGGGCGGAGCTGCGGGCAACAGCTAGTATAAAAATAATACACTATACTTTTATGATATAAAAATGTGTACTTTTGAGGAATAGATTTTTAATATCTAGAAATATTTTGATAAATTTTGAAGTGAATTATAATCGTTAATTCCTACGGCTAGAAATATAAATTATTCATAACTATGGATTTTTCCATAACATTTAATAGGTATGTCATGGGATACTCTTCCCAACTTACCTGTCCGGTAGTTGTGGTATAGTATACGGGTTTGCGACCCCGGCTTCCCTAGCTATTACTGTCCTATCCCTTGCCCTCCTGGGCGGTAATATCCTACATTCCCTATTTCCCACTCTAACTTACCAATCTTCCTTTCCACACCACCTATCCTTCCTTTTCCCTATTCCTACGGTCCTACCCTCTCCACCAATCCGTGGAAACGCAATGGATAATCAAAAAAAAAATTTATTATCCAATATGGCGGCGATGTGGTTCGCCACGTCTCGTCTCGTTTCTCGCGGAGGCGAAAAGCGGACCATGGAAAGACGCTTGGCTACGTTGAATGTAAGAGGAGGAATGGATGGTAAGAATGGATGTGGACGAAGCGAAACAAGTATGTAAGGATCGTAGCAAGTGGGAAGAAGTGGTCTCTGCCTACCCCTACGGGAAAAAGGCGTGATATGTATGTATATATGTATGTATTTAGTAGGTACATACTTACCTAGTTTCAATTTACTTTTTTCTAACTTCGTGAAAGTTTGTTTCACAAATTCGCATTACCAATTTAATCTTTCTAATTACTAGATAATTTATACATTTTAAAAAGTTTTTCAGAAATAGTGAAAAAAATATTAAAATTACAAATAATAACTCCCACACCGATCTCGGTGACGGTGGCCGGTTTCATTGAAACCAGGCCAGTTTCGCAGGAGTGATTTTATAGTGCCCAAGTGTGTGCGCAGTACACAAGAGCACACTCTCTTCCTTTTACTCTCGTAACCCAGTGGGACGGATGACCGACACGACTGGCGAGAGATCAGGCGCAGGACCGACTTTTTACATGCCCATCCGACGCATGGATCATCTTTCTTGTCAGACAATCAGGTGATCAGCCTGCATTGTCCTAACCAAACTGGGAAACAACTTTTTTTTTGTTCCCATGTGGGAATCGAACCCACGACCTCCGAGTCGAGAGCCAATGCTCGAACCACTTGACCACGGAGGCTGTTACAAATAACAAAAATTACAAATAATCAAATAATTGTCACCCTACTGACCCTGTAAACCTATGCGCGCGTGATTGGAGCGTACAACGGCGCGCGGTGTGTGAGACCGATGGAGAGGTCCCCCATCGCCCGCTCTGTAGGGTGACGTAATTTCACATTTCAAACACTTGAGCTTCGACAAAAATGCTTTTATATTTATTTTCGCTATTTTATAAATATTTTCGTTATTTTATAAGACATGTGTTTTATCTCCAAATTGAATGAAAAATCACCAAGTATAAACAAAAAGATAATATTTCTAATTTTCGCGAATGCAAAAAGTAGTAGTTAAGTTCTATCCTCTAAAGCCTAACCTACGTTAAAGACATGTTTGATTTTTTATAATCTCAAAATATTCAGGCCTTTTCATTTCAAATATTCCGAAATGCAAAATCGTCGACAGCAAATACAAAGTTAGCAGACGTATGGCCGAACTTCGCCGAAGTTACCCGAAGTGAGAACAACTTCGAATAAATCGCAAATAAAAGAAACAAACTTTTAGCAATAAGAAATAATAAATGCGGGGTACAGGCGCGAGCATCATACTTGTAGTTTAGAGGTGTAGATATAAAAGTAACGAAAAAAAGCGTACCTGTAAAGTATTCGTTACTATAACATTAGTACTCGTTACTATAGTATCGTTATTTTACTTCTGATACCTCATAACATGATATGTTATGTTAGAACAACGAATCAAGTCGTATTGGTGGGCGTATAGTATGATTTCGCGGTGTCGCAACATTCGTAATTTGTAGAAAACATACTAATACATTACACACTTTTCCGTATTTTGAACCACTTTTTGAATTATAACACGATACTACGAAAAATGCGAGTAACGAAATATACTCGTGTGTAAACTGTATAGTTTCGTTATTCGGTACTAGATGGCTCACCCGTTACTCAGTACCGAATACGTCCGGTTTGCTACAGCTCTATTGTAGTTATGCGAGGAATTTCAATACATATAGTGTGTGTCGTCCGATAGCAATTTTAAGAGCAGATAAAGGTATAATTTTATTGACAAGACTTAAATTTGACATACCCTCATACCCCCGAGCTACAAGCAATTGAATATTTGATGCTTTGGTTCCTAACTTACATTGAATAAAACACCTAAATAATTTTAATTTTGACCTACAAACATCAGATGGGTATCATCAGAGGGGCAATTCTGCTAAATAAAGCCTGCATTAATACAATTACAATCAAGTCCCGATACGCTTATACTCCCAATAGGTGTTTTTATAAACGTTAAACCAACGTGAAACGGGCTCTGATTGGTCGAAACGTCATAAAATCCGTTCACGGTAACATGACGCTACACTTTCAATCCAAACAAAGTGAAATTGACTGTTTAATTGTCTTCTTTAAATACGAGAATTGAGGTTCAGATGTAGCCCGCGATTTCGTACACGCAAAAGTTAAGCAGAAACCGTACATTTTTACGCGATAAAGAGTAGCATATGTCCTTCCCCGTAGTTTACTCTACATCTTCATTCAATGCATACAAACAAACAAACTTTTCCTCTTTATTATATTAGTATAGAAGTATAGATAATATTTTTTTATAATAGAATAATTTATTTAATAAATTTCTTAGGATAATTTGTAAAACAAAGTAACATTTGAATCCCAAAAATTACTATTTTATAAGTAAATATTTTTAATGCAGCCCGTTTACCCTAAAATTTTGGTATTCCTGAAGATATAACTGCCTACAATTTGACATAAAAACAACACTAAAAGTGTATTCCTTATACAGACAATCAGCTGTTAAAAGTATAAGAACATTCAAATTGCATACAAAAACAGTAGTAGTAAAAATCGTACGTTCATTAGATCTGACATTAAAGTAGGTATTATTGACATTATTCTGATATTATTAGTGGGTATAATAATAATTATGAAAATAACTTGTTCTCCTGACTTCCTGTAACACACCTCCATCCCATATCACAAATACCGCAAAATCAAAAAAGCATGTAGGTATAAAAATATTTTAATTTTTTTGCTATTTTTGCTATTTTTGTCAAAGTTCAAAATTAAATTAGCCTCGTAATTCATTAGCCAAGGACATTGGTCTCAGAACTTTTCCAAATAATTACATTTAAAGCAATCCGCCATTTTGATTTCAACTTTTTAATAAACTCGAAACAGGGGTCAACAACAATATTTTTCGAGAATTTAATCAGTTCTCCTTTCATAAACAGGAATAAAACTCCCCCGAATATTAAGGGA
This sequence comes from Glaucopsyche alexis, assembly GCA_905404095.1. NCBI lineage: Eukaryota > Metazoa > Arthropoda > Insecta > Lepidoptera > Lycaenidae > Glaucopsyche > Glaucopsyche alexis. Next base: position 5,594,391 of record FR990060.1, read on the forward strand.
CCAAATTATTCGAAGTCATTAGAGTCGTATAGATTTTACGAGGGTACCCACGATTTTAAACATTGTAGCCGTGACAAATATAAATTCGAGCTTATCTGGAAACGTATTTTTATTACAATGCATTAAACTAGGAGCGGTTAAGCGAGAGTTCGACTGATGTGTATTAGGATCTGTAGCTTATTCAGCGTTATGGGGTTTTCGGGAAATGTTTTATCATGATATTATTATTATTGTATTACTGTATTATTATTGTGGTAAACTGAAAGAATTAAACGCACACTACATACCTACACCTAGTCTGCCTACAACTTTGCCATTTGACCTTTTTTCATAGGACTTGTAGTTTTGCCGGAAATCGAGATAAACCATGTTTTACCCTTTAAAACTAACCCCCTTACACTCCCGAGCTCAAATCGCCCGTAAATTATTTTTCCTTTTATTATTGTTATATTCTCTTCATTTTCCAATGGATTTCATCCTACTATTATTATTATTTTTTTCGGTTTCAAAAATTATCGGCACTTGGTTTACACGGGCAAGGACATAATATACTTTTTATCGCGGCAAAATTCGTTTTGCGCATACGAAGTCGCGGGCATCATCCAGTGTCAAATATAATGCGTACTGGATATGTCAAAATGGCCTTCTTTATTTGGTCAATTTTGAAATTCACTTTCTTCTTATCACGACTACTAGACTAATACTTGGTACCTACGTAATATGAAGTACCCGTAATTCTATTCCCACCCAGGAATCACTTTCAGTATCGTAAAATGTTCATTATATTAATACGTAAAGTTATATGAATTTAAAACATTCTTAACTGCGGTACCCAAAAAATATGCATAGAAGCATAAAGAAAAACTGGGAAACAAAACGACTGCGCCATTTTTTATTTTATTCCGTTTAATTCGTGCGTTCCTTTTCAAATTTAATTAATTTTGAAAGATCCTAGCGCTGCAGGCTTATGGAGAATGTTAATAGTAACCTACTGGCTACTTTGATATAACGTACTTAGAATTTAGATACATATACATTATATATTAAAACATACTTGTAATGATTTTAAATACCCGCAAACAGAAAATAAGTCCTTACATATGAACTGAATACAAGACAATCAAAATTTAATAAAATATCGATAAAGTAAGAGAGGAGCTCGGCCAGTTTTTAATGCAAAAGCATTAGAACGCCAAAATATTTTAACACAAAGGAAATCATTGCAACGACTGCAGACATAGTTGAACCACAGTATTGAACTACGTATTTACACGTGAGTATATGTGTGTGTGCGCGCGCATGATTTAACGGCGCTGTTACGCGATTTTCATCTTATGCCTGGTCGAGTGGTAACTTGTTCGATATTACTACATGTACTAGATTAATTCCAAAATATAGATTCCAGAGTACATTTCCTTTTATGGCCGAGTAAAAATATTTCTTTTTATACCTAAAGCTAAGATTTGGATATTTGAAATAGCCAGAAAGTTTATTTCTTAGAGAATTTCTTTTCCGAGAAGATTCCAAGACGATTAGAATGACCAAGGCAACTTAGATTTGGACAGTGGAATACCCACTAATATACTTACTATCTTGGTGATATTAGGATTTCCACTGTAATACCTAGAACCTAGTGCCTACATAAAGCAGAAACCTGAAGTCGGCTCCACATTCATCACGGCCATAAGGCGATAACCGCCGCTCTCTCCAATGGCCGCACTTCAAATAATTTAAACCCACCAGGGCTGCCAAAACGGACTTTAGATACATTGTAAAGTTAGTACTTTAAAATTGTCTTAAAATGTAAACTACTTAGAGCATTGGTTAGATTTGATTTGATATGTACGGGTCAATGTGTCATTGTACTCGTGCGCCTCGCGTATATCCGCGCGTGCATCTTAGATAAGCATTTTTGTAACATAATATAAATTTAATCATTATTTACAATACATACAGTTCGGTATTACGCAACAAACGTGAAACGGGGTTCATCATTTATACCCTATATCAGCATCAACCTGTCAGAACAGTATCAGCATCAGCATACAGCACCAGCAGCATCTATCATCTCTATCATCTAAGTGTACAAATAAATTATTGTATATATGTTACAGCCAAAGTAATAAATCCGGATATTATATATACTATCCAGCCATTATTTATAATGTCTACTCAATTTAGACAAAGTGATAAATGACACAGAATTAATCACATTGACTGGCAATTTTATATAATATCTTCGAAGAATTGGATAAAGTAATAAAAAAGTAAGTACAGGTAAAGATTATAAAATTGTATTTCAATCTGCCTTTATATAATAATAATTATAATGTTTATTATAATTATTATAATAACATTGTCATAGATACAATTTTATTGTGATCTATATAAAGTAATTTAACTTTATGAAATATTTTTTTTATAATAATTTTACCCTTTTTAGGGTTCCGTAATACTTAAGTAACCCTTATAGTTTCACTCTGTCCGTCTGTCTGTCTGTCTGTCTGTCCGCGCCTCTAGCTCCTGTAATTATGAATATAAATTGATGAAATTTTGTGCAGTTATAGATTGTGTATAGATCACAGTTTCGGGATCATAAAAAAATAATAATTTTATATTTTAGGGGTGGCTCTCCATACATGTGAAGTGGGGATGAAAAATATTTTTTCACTCTACCCCATCGTGTGGGGTATCGTAGAATAGGTCTTTTAAAATAAAGGCAAGGTTTCATACGTTACTTTTTTATAAAGTTGACCATTTTCGAGTAATCGGCCTCCAAACTAGTTTGTAAGTTGGTCCCCCCCTAGCATTTTTAAACTATAGGAGATAGAAACTTGCAAATTTTCATGCTGATAGATCATGCTAAAAACTCTTTAGGAAAATTATTGTGATCCAAATCGGACAGTAACTTTTGGAGTAATTAAAAAAAAAGCATATTACGCATTTATAGTTACGGAACCCTCCTTACACATGTCCTGACATGCTCTTGGTAAGGTTTTAGTGATATATGTTAAATTATTAACTAACGTTTTAAATAAACATGCTCTTGTTAAGGTTTTAGTGATATATGTTAAATTATTAACTAACGTTTTAAATAAACATGCTCTTGGTAAGGTTTTAGTGATATATGTTAAATTATTAACTAACGTTTTAAATAAACAATCGAATATATAATTATTGAATACGCGCCAAGCTTCCATTAGGTATTGTATAGTTGTAAAAATAAGATGACGATGATGATTACTGTAAGTTACATAGTGGCATATTATGCTTGTAGTTCTTTGAACTCAGTTCTTAAGTTTGAGTTTGAGTTTGAATCCCGAAATTTTCAAACGCGTATATTTAAAGACTGAGGAGTTCTGATCAAAGCTTATGTGATCATCAGGTCACCACTTTAGTGAAAACGGGACCAATCTCGGATTATAATCCGAGGTTGGTCCCGTTTTCCCGAAACGAAAGTGAAAAGACATGCAGAACTTCCGCGGAAGCGGAAGCAGAAGCAGAGTTTTGTTGCATCACTAAGTTGAATCGTATTTATTACTTTAGCTAACTTTGGCCCGCTATTATGAATAATATCCGGACAAAGTGATTAATTTATCACATTATCTAGACAATATAGTTATTATATATAATGACCAGTCATTATGTATAATAGCTATTTAATCACATTGACTGTAACATATATTTATATAAAAAATTAAAGTGTCTGTTTGTAATTTCAAATTAACAAATTTTCACCAAAAAAAATATTTTTTATTTATTTTTAAATTTTCACCAAAAAATTATTTATATTTGTCTCTCTGAAACGGTCGGACTGATTTTGAGCGGACTTTCACTAGCAAATAACTTAAGCTATAAGGAGTAACTTACGTTTAAAATGTATGAGCACAGAGTTGTATTTACAGTGCTGCTTTTACTAACGCTGACAAAAAACCGCTTGTGGGAACGTAGGCTAACCGGTACAGCGTACACGCTAGATGTGAGATTAGACAATGATTAATATTTCATTTGCTCTTCCGAAGTCTCAGCTTACTAGTCAGACAATCACAGAATTATATTAGGACTAGCTTTTGCCCGCGACTTTGTCCGCGTGAAGTTCAGTTTCCATAACCTTTTATAACAAAGCGTTGCTTATTAATCCGCAATTTAAAGGGACCCATAAGGAGAAAATACATACAAATGGTTCTTGAGTTATACAATTCAGTCGAAGCGAAAAATGTAACGGCCCCGAGTCAAATGCCTTTTGTTGCTGGCTTTTAGGACGGAGATAAATTTTATCCAGGAGACAAACTACGAATATAATAGTTATTACTTAGAGATTGGGTTAAAGGTTCTGACAAATTTTGATAATAATATAACATGGACGCTCCACACCACGTCAATCTGGCCTCGTGCTAAATATCCGAAGAACTAGTGTTACAGGTACCAGGAAACGGGAAGTATATTTAATACTTAACATTTTTATTGCATAAGACACATATTAAATAAACATCTATGACCCAGGAAAAAAAAAACTTTTTGTTCCTTCGGCGGGATTCGAACCCGTGAACCCTGGCTTGAGCACCAACGCGCTGAACCACTGAGCCACAGAGGTCGATTTGATATTATCGATTAAAATCTAGCCTAGTTCGAAAGAAATAACTATAATATTGAGAGATTTTATAATTTTAATTACATACACACTAATTTTAACAAAACATCTGTGTTTAAAAGGGGCCATCAATAAATAACGTCACACGTTAAGGGGGAGGGAGGGGGTCGACGAAGTGTGACATTGTGTGACAAGGGGGTGGGAGGGGTCTTAAATATTGTGACGTCACATTTCAAAATCTTTATAATAACTAAGTGTTAAAATACGAACTATAAACTTACTTTACGAAAACCTCAAAAACATATATGCCAGTTATAAATAATTTTGTTTTGTTAATTTCCTTAATTAATATAGTCAATCGTTTTTTGTTTTGTTAATTTCTTTAGTTAACATAGTCAATCATTATTTGTTTCGTTAATTTCTTTAATTAATATAATTAATCGTTTTTTGTTTTGTTAATTGTTTCATTTGATGTTAATTTTATTAAAAACTAGCTGATGCCCGCAACTTCGTTTGCGCAGAACTAACGAAAGCGGAATCCAAATTTTTTAAACAGAGCCCTAAAATAAAAGTAGCCTATGTTATAACATCAGCTATCTGCTAGTGAAAGTCCCGTGAAAATCGGTCCAGCCGTTTCAGAGATTAGCCGGAAAAAACAGACAGACAGACCGACAGACAGACAGACGGACAGACAAAAACTAAAAAAAATGGTATTTTATTGTAAGTACCGAATATACTTTCAGATTCATTATGTAAAAGGTGTTAATAAACAGACACCTAAATTTTATTTAACTGTATAGATGTATAGATATTATAATTTATTATATTTTAAGATATTATCAATTTGATGTTTATAAAATAACTAAACTCCCTCCCGCACGCGTACCCCCGCCTTGATGACGCCCACTTCGTAACGGGCCGTGCAGCAGAAATCGTAATATTTTAATTTCGCCATAACTTCAAAACCAAACGTCCAATTTTAATCATTCAAAGACCAAATATTATCTACATAAACTGTACTTAGTGATGACATAATTTATTTTGATAAGGATTAATAACATGAGTAAAATAAACGCGTTTAAATGTAGTCCAAAAAAAATTCAAGATTTCTAAATAAAAAAATGGTTGTTGTGCCTCACTCGACATAGATAGGTATAGTGTGTCGCGGAGTTTTTTGTAGATATTTATAAGATCTACAATTAATTAGAACATTTGATGGTTCTTTCTTTTATAGTTTAGGCAGCGTACGCAAAATAAGTAACTTTTCTGGTTGATTTTTTACACTTTGTGTCCGAAAAACCCAAATATCTTACGGAACCCTATTTTTTTCCAAAATAAAATTTAGCCTATGTTACTCGTGGATAATGTAGCTTTCGAATGGTGAAAGAATTTTTGAAATCGGTCCAGTACTTTTTGAGCCTATTCATTACAAACAAACAAACAAACATACAAACAAAGTTTTCCTCTTTATAATATTAGTGTAGATAATTTAAATAGAAATAAAACTGGTTTCGGAACCAATATTTTTATTCAATAATTTCTAAATGTAAATTTGTAAACTCACAAATGTGTCCAACTGTGACAAGGAGGGGGGTAGGGGTAAAAAATCGTGAAATTCGTGTGACGTTATTTATGGATAGCCCCAAATAAGAAAATTGAAAAATATTTTTCGGAAATATTTTTGACAACCCTGCTCTCCAAAACTTAGGTCATAAAGAAACAAAGACGAAGTCCAGGAGTATTTTTCATTAGAGTCGGGAAATTTCCGCAATTTACTTTGTAAACAATTATAAGATATGTCCTCTGCCGCAAATTGTTCGAGTGGCTAAGTTTTTAAGTTTATTATATTATGGCCAATAGTGGCGTGGGGCTCCTATAACTCCATTCCTTTCAGTTTCACTTACCGCTTACCTTTTGAAGACCCTCATCCAAATCCCTATCTATTATACAAGACTAGATGTTGGCCGCGACTTCGTGCGCTCATAACTCATAAGTTAATTTCGCAGAAACCGTACATTTCTCCGCGATAAAAAGTAGCATATGTCCTACCCCGTGGTCTACTCTACATCTGTGCCAAATTTCGTCAAAATCAGTCCAGTAGTTTCGGAGCCTATTCAATGCAAACAAACAAACTTTTCCTCTTTATTATATTAGTATAGATATGACTCCCCTTTGAAGGAGAACCAGCCTAGGCCACTGATGGCCAACTTCATTTTATATGGCCAAAGGTTTCAGCACTGTTGTATCGTTTATCGCAACTTGTTTTTTGACCAAACAATAAAAAATACTAGATAACAAGGCCCGTCAACATTTGGTCACAATTATCATAACTAGAATACTTACATTTGAAGTCACATTTGCCCTGCATGTAATCTGAAAGAAAAAAATACGAATTTTACTTGAAATCAACATCCGAAAACCCCGGAAGTAATAACGTAGGTACGTAGAGTACATAGACTATAGAGTATATTAAAGCTTTAGAAGTTTGAGCACCACAGCATGCTAAATTACCCTCTATGACACGAATAACCCTGCCCCAATCTAACTTTCTAGGCAAACTTGTGAAAAGTGCCCTAAAAGTCAAAACTCCGAACTCCAGTACGGCCTCCCAGGGAGTGATAGCCACGACTCCGGTAATTTTAACTAATGACACTTCGCACGGTACCCACTTAAAGTTGTGTATAATCTGCGTATTCTCTTGTGACTATTGAGGGTGGAGCCCTGATAAAATCAGGCACTGGACAAACATGGGATCATTGTTTAAAGATATCTGTATTTAAATCGTATTGCAAAACTCGGAAGGGAGATTCTGTTCGCACATTCGACATGGATATTGATAAATACATAAACTACGTATTAGTGATTCTACGATAAGAGCCAAGTGGTGTGGTCTTCACTTTAAATACTTTTTTCAATTCATTGTAGACATATTGTTTGTTTGTTTGTTTTCATTGAATAGAGTAGACTGCTACTAAATCGAACCTTTTACAAATAAGAAAGTAAACCGGAAACGTATACGCATTTTTCAATCTGTCCTAACTACATTCCTTATCCGGAACCTCATTCAAACGGATTCATTATAGATATTGACCCCGCCTTAACCCTTAAGGAAACTTCCATAGTGAGGGTGAAAAATTTACGGGAAACCATAAGTTATAGAGATGTAACAAACCGGATGTATTCGGTACTAAGTAACGTGTGCGCCATCTAGTAACGAGTAACGAAACGTTACACGCGAATATATTTCATTACGCACATTTGTCGTAGATTCGTCTTATAATTTTAAAAGTTGTTCAAAATACGGAAAGTGACAAAATGCATCTTACGCAGCTCCGACCTCCGTATATAATGTATAAGTATGTTTTCTACCAATTTAATTACGAATGTTGCGACATCGCGACATCATACTATATACACGTACGCATTACGACTTGATTCGTTGCTCTAACTGCAAACATAACAGCATGTCATAAGGTATCAGAAGTAACGAGTAACGTAACGATACTATAGTAACGAGTACTAATGTTATAGTAACGAATACATACGGGTACGCTTTTTTCGTTACTTTTACATCTCTAATAAGTTCCCAATGAGGGCATTTAAATTGTATATGAGAGTCGGGCACGAATGAATGTTTATAAGAAAGGCAATTGGATAGCAAAATACCGACCGATTGCACAATCCTGGATTATGGATTTGCGGAAAATATGTGATTGGGTATTATGGGGGAAAGAGGACGGTAATGCAGTATTGTATCTGAGGGTTACCCGACTTATTTAGGGTAATCCAACCTTGAAACGACAATTCGCAGCTTTGTAGCATTTTAAATTCGCCGCAAAAGGGTAAGTTTTGTATCTGCGGCTGTCTACAGCATCGTTACTTCTGAAAGGGTATTTTCTTTTTGGGGTTAAAAAATTGTTAGTTATTGTTGTTTTTTAGGGACTATCAGTTTTTAAATTGTATGTGTGAATGCTTTGTATTATTCCAGAGTTCAGTATATCATGGCAAAGTTAGAAATCAAAAATGTATCGACGTATCGCACGCTATGTCACTTGTGCGAATGGCATGTCAATCTCATATAATATTTCTAATTTCGAAGATCGTGATTGTAATTATCGATGGCATGTTGGCTAAGCCATCAGTTACCGTAAAAAAAACGACGACCTCTGTGGCTCACTGGTTAAGCGTGCTCAAGCCGGGGGTCACGGGTTCGAATCCCGCCAAAGGAACAAAAAGTTTTTCCGTGTTCCGGGATCATGGATGTGTATTAAATACTAGCTGTTTCCTGCGTAAATAAACTATCGGATATCCCGGGGGACTACTGTATTTTTCGGGATAAAAAGTAGCCTATGTTTTAATTAAGAGCCTTAAACTATTACCATACTAAATTTCATCAAAATCCTTTCAGTAGTTTTTGCATGAAAGAGTAACAAAAATCCACCATACATAGTTCTCCGAGAACTTACCACGGGACCAGATTGACGTGGTGTGAAGCGTCCATTTAAAAAAATACAATTTCCTCTTTTCGCGAAACATGTCCAACATTTTCTGCGTAAATGGTCCCTACATCAACGTCGGGCGGATGTGACGTCATCGCCAGGACCCCGGGAGGCGACGGCGGGGGGCGAGGGGACGAGAGGGACACTAATGCTTTTGACACACTCATCGGAGGTTAATGGCCTTTTATATTATAGTGTCATACTAGCGATGACAAAATATTCCCCTCTTCATCTAAAAGCTATTTAGTTAGACTGGAAGCGTGGTGAGATAATTTCTTGCATACGGAAGAAAACTCTTACTAAAATTACTCAAAGTACATTACCAATTTGATCATAATAATAAATTTATTATGTTAGCTATATATTCAACATTTATTTAATTTATAAATCACTAAATCTATGATAACAATCACACAGCAACCGTTCAGTACAAGTACCTACAACCAAGTAACAATATCAAAAATCAAAGTAATCCTGATCCAGATTTGGTGTGCAAAGCAAATAAATTATAAGTCATTGGTACATACAAAGGCATATGTGTATGTTACCTGAAATGTATGAAATCTAGGAATTGTATACAATTCCGAAGCTAGTTAGGAAATGTATAAAATATTGTTTCAAAAACTATTTTAATACCTAGGAAATGTGTATAATTCCAAGGAATCGTATATAATAATCTTCATATTATCTTACTAATTAAAGCTTCGAAAATCAACTAACTAGTAAGTTTTAAAATGTAATTATCCTATTACTAGCGATCCGCCCCGGCTTCGCACGGGTATAATACTGATACTAATACTACAGAATGTCTTTAAACCTCTAACAAAACGGGCGAAATTTAGTCAAAACAAACAGAAACAAATTAATATAGGTACCTACTAAAACTCAATGAAATAAGTAGGTGGGTATACTTTTATCGTATAAAATACCTATACTCTTCAGGACTAACAATACAACAAACACTAAATAAATAGGTATTCAAGTATCTATCCATCATAGTTACAACGAACACGAAACAAAAAATTTACTCATAGATCTAAACTCGCACGCGCACCCCCCCGCCTTGGTGACACCCACTTCGCAACAGGCCGTGCAGCAGAAATCGTCATATTTTAATTTCGCCATAACTTCAAAACCAAACGTCCAATTTTAATTATTCAAAGACCAAATATTATCTACATAAACTGTACTTAGTGATGAAATAATTTTTTTTGATAAGGAATAATAGCATGAGTAAAATAAACGCGTTTAAATGTTGTCAAAAAAAAATTCAAGATTTTTAAATAAAAAAATGGTTGTTGTGCCTCACTCGACATAGTTAGGTATAGTGTGTCGCGGACTTTTTTGTAGATATTTATAAGATCTACAATTAATTAGAACATTTTATGGTTCTATCTTTTATAGTTTAGGCAGCGTACGCAAAATAAGTAACTTTTCTGGTTGATTTTTTACACCTTGTGTCCGAAAAACCCAAATATCTTACGGAACCCTATTTTTTTTCAAAATAAAATTTAGCCTATGTTACTCGTGGATAATGTAGCTTTCGAATGGTGAAAGAATTTTTGAAATCGGTCCAGTACTTTTTGAGCCTATTCATTACAAACAAACAAACAAACAAACAAACAAACAAACAAACAAACATACAAACAAAGTTTTCCTCTTTATAATATTAGTGTAGATATAAAATGGGTACTTATATAAAATGGTATACTATATAAAATGGGTACATATTTAAAATGGATGTACCCATTGATATCTCAAATGTTTTACATTTCCGAAAGCTAATTAGGAAATGTATATAGATTTCCTAGGAATTGAGTCTAATATAATTTATTTTACACATTTCCGTGCGATTTTAGGTATTACATACTTTTCCTAAGAATTGTATACAATGACGGATTACCCGTAACTAATGCCTGTAACATACCATGTACTTACCATATACACTTTGATTAATTATTATTACATAGATACGTTATCTACACTAATATTATAAAGAGGAAAACTTTGTTTGTATGTTTGTTTGTTTGTTTGTTTGTTTGTTTGTTTGTTTGTTTGTTTGTTTGTTTGTAATGAATAGGCTCAAAAAGTACTAGACCGATTTCAAAAATTCTTTCACCATTCGAAAGCTACATTATCCACGAGTAACATAGGCTAAATTTTATTTTGGAAAAAAATAGGGTTCCGTAAGATATTTGGGTTTTTCGGACACAAGGTGTAAAAAATCAACCAGAAAAGTTACTTATTTTGCGTACGCTGCCTAAACTATAAAAGATAGAACCATACAATGTTTTAATTAATTGTAGATCTTATAAATATCTACAAAAAAGTCCGCGACACACTATACCTATCTATGTCGAGTGAGGCACAACAACCATTTTTTTATTTAGAAATCTTAAATTTTTTTGGACTACATTTAAACGCGTTTATTTTACTCATGTTATTAATCCTTATCAAAATAAATTATTTCATCACTAAGTACAGTTTATTTAGATAATATTTGGTCTTTGAATGATTAAAATTGGACGTTTGGTTTTGAAGTTATGGCGAAATTAAAATATTACGACTTCTGCTGCACGGCCCGTTACGAAGTGGGCGTCACCAAGGCGGGGTGCGCGTGCGGGTTAATGTTTAGTTTAGTTTAGTTTAGTTAAATAGTTTAGTTATTTTATAAACATCAAATTGATAATATCTTAAAATATAATACATTATAATATCTATACATCTATACAGTTAAATACAATTTAAATGTCTGTTTGTAACTTCAAATTAACAGCTTTTTATATAATGAATCTGAAAGTATATTCGGTACTTACAATAAAATACATTTTTTTTTAATTTTTGTCTGTCCGTCTATCTGTCTGTCAGTCGGTCTGTCTGTCTGTTTGTTCCGACTAATCTCTGAAACGGCTGGACCGATTTTCACGGGACTTTCACTAGCAGATAGCTGATGTCTGATGCTGAGCTGATGCTGACCCTATAGGGTCTAACATAGGCTACTTTTATTTTAGGGTTCCGTTTAAAAAAATAGGATTCCGCTTTCGTTAGTCATAAATAAAGTCGCGGGTAAATTTCAGCGATATCCCAAAGTATTGTTCCACGCGGACGAAGTCGCGGGCAAAAGCTAGTATCCTTACAAAACTGACAATATTTCTGTGCCACGACACACATTGACATGGGACGCATGTAGGGTTACCATATCTCAGGATTTGTCCTGAGGTTTCAGGATTTTTCGACTCTTCTCAGGATTCCGGCCGGATTTAGCAAATCTAGTGATAGCTCAGGATTTTCAATAAAACACAGGTTACATTTTAAAGATCTCTCTTATTAAACTACTAAAAATAATTTTCTTTTAGTAACAATTACAGTTAAAATCAATACTTATTTATCAAAGTGAAACAAACTAAAAAAAATCTTCTTTTGGTAACAATTGCAGTTAAAATCAAAAAAGTCGCGTTAAACGCGTGCGCAAGATAATAATACGTTTTTGAGAGAAAATTCTCAAGCGGTAGAAAATCTCAGGACTTTTCCATGGAAATCAGGCCTTTTCTCCGGACTTTTGATTTTATCATCTGGTAACCCTAGACGCATGTCAATGTGTCAACGTCGCATAGTAACACAAAACACGCTATTACTCGCGGAGCACACTAACCAAAATTGGCCCGACTCGGGCCAATTCGAGTCTTCATTTTTACGCGTTTATAACATATCTACCTCTTTTTAATATTATATATCTATGCATATACATATAATACCTACCATATTTTATCCAACTTGCGGCTAGCAGTTGGACCTAAATGCATTTCGAGCTAGCTTGGTCTAGAATTCTACTAAAAATATTTTCCGAGAAATGTTACAGTTTACAAATCCATCGCACCGCCTTAGGCGGCGTTTTCGGGATATTTACGATACTGGAACCAAAAAATAATGACGTCTAGACCGGACGCAGCTGCAGCTGGGCTGTCCGAGAAATTGACAGGACGGACGCTTTAAATATTTTTAAAGCTGGTTAGTAACGGATTTATAACGACGCTCAATATTCTAGTCTTACTAATATTATAAACTAGCTGTTGCCCGCGGCTCAACCCGCGTAAATACAGTATCCCTCGGGACCACTGTACTTTTTCGGGATAAAAGTATCCTATGTCCTTTCCCAGGACTCAAAGTAAGTCTGAACAAAATTTCATCAAAATTGGTTCAGGGGTTAAAGCGTGAAGAGGTAAGACAGACAGACACACTTTCGCATTTATAATATTAGTATAGATGTGAAAGTTTGTAAGGATGGATGGATGGATGGATGGATGTTTGTTACTTTTTCACGCAAAAACTACTGAACGTATTTGATGAAATTTGGTATAGTAGTAGTTTAGGCTCTGGATTAAAACATAGGCTACTTTTATCCCGGAAAAGTACAGTTATTCTGCAGGATACCCGATACTATATTTACGCGGGCGGAGCCGCGGGAAACAGCTAGTTATAAATGTAAGTTTGTGAGGATGTATGGATGGTTGGATGTTTGTTACTCTTTTTTAAAGTTCGCCTCCTAAGTGGGTGAAAAAGAGCTTAAAATGTTTTATGGATACCGAACTCCATGCGGACATAGGGCAAAAGCTAGTAATAGTATAATTTTGCTTGCAAAAGTAAAACAGTAAATATATATGTCAGATGTACAATTTTCCTACAGAATATGAAATAAACCAACAAAGTGGTAAAAGTAAATTCTCGTATAAGGGTCCATCCACATATTACTTCACACCTGATGGGGGAGGGGGGGGGGGTCATACTGAGTGTGATAGTACATGTTAAATACATATACATACTAAAAAGCGTGACATGGGGGGGGGGTAGGGGTTCAAAAAGTCGAAATTTTGCGTGACGTAATATGTGGATGGCCCCTAAGTAGAGTCTGAAAGAATCTTGATTAAACCCATTCATACAGATGGCAGGCATTAGCGCGAATTGCGAACGGCGTCATATTTGTAGTTGAAATATAACGACCGTGTTTTACTGTTCCAACTCAGCTGATTAAAAACACTACCCAAAATACACGGTTACATATATTATCTACACTAATCTACACTAATATTATAAAGAGGAAAACTTTGTTTGTATGTTTGTTTGTTTGTTTGTTTGTTTGTAATGAATAGGCTCAAAAAGTACTGGACCGATTTCAAAAATTCTTGCACCATTCGAAAGCTACATTATCCACGAGTAACATAGGCTAAATTTTATTTTGGAAAAAAATAGGGTTCCGTAAGATATTTGGGTTTTTCGGACACAAGGTGTAAAAAATCAACCAGAAAAGTTACTTATTTTGCGTACGCTGCCTAAACTATAAAAGATAGAACCATAAAATGTTCTAATTAATTGTAGATCTTATAAATATCTACAAAAAAGTCCGCGACACACTATACCTATCTATGTTGAGTGAGGCACAATAACCATTTTTTTATTTAGAAATCTTGATTTTTTTTTTGGACTACATTTAAATGCGTTTATTTTACTCATGTTATTAATCCTTATCAAAATAAACTATTTCATCACTAAGTACAGTTTATGTAGATAATATTTGGTCTTTGAATGATTAAAATTGGACGTTTGGTTTTGAAGTTATGGCGAAATTAAAATATTACGATTTCTGCTGCACGGCCCGTTGTGAAGTGGGCGTCACCAAGGCGGGGTGCGCGTGCGGGTTAATGTTTAGTTTAGTTTACTTTAGTTAAATAATTTAGTTATTTTATAAACATCAAATTGATAATATCTTAAAATATAATACATTATAATATCTATACATCTATACAGTTAAATACAATTTAAGTTTCTGTTTGTAACTTCAAATTAACAGCTTTTTACATAATGAATCTGAAAGTATATTCGGTACTTACAATAAAATACATTTTTTTTTAAATTTTGTCTGTCCGTCTGTCTGTCTGTCAGTCGGTCTGCCTGTCTGTTTGTTCCGACTAATCTCTGAAACGGCTGGACCGATTTTCACGGGACTTTTACTAGCAGATAGCTCATGTTATAGGGTCTAACATAGGCTACTTTTATTTTAGGGTTCCGTTTAAAAAAATAGGATTCCGCTTTCGTTAGTCATAAATAAAGTCGCGGGTAAATTTCAGCGATATCCCAAAGTATTGTTCCACGCGGACGAAGTCGCGGGCAAAAGCTAGTACTGTATAATTTACTGTATATTTTAACGTTTGCACCTTTATTTTTCAACTTCGACAGGAAAAGATCAACTAAATGGGGATTCGACGAGAAGGCCCAAAACCTTTTAGTCTAAGAAAATTAGTTTCAGAATCGTCGATCTGACCGAATAATTCATGTAGTTTTGAAAGTTGCTACAGTTATTCCTAAAGGTGTCCAGATGAATATACTAAAAGCCCCCGAGGGAGGGACACGAGCCGGCGGTGGGGGAGGGGGGAAAGGTCTCTTTTTCAAGGTTTTTGCTTGTGACTCGAAAATTATTTATAATATCTCTTTAGTGACTTCTACATTAATTATCTACATTAAATTTCCTATAAATTACGTCTTAAAATGTTTACTGTACGATCAATACTTTAGGAGATACAGAGTAGTAAACTGCACATATTTATGCAGCTGTGTAAAGTATTTTAGAAAAGGCGTCTTCAAATTACGCAAATCGACACTCAGCTGTTGGTGTTTTATGAAAAAACTATATAATATTTTTGTCTGAAGTAAAATTATCTCAATTGCTGAATAATTGAACCGTGTCGGTATTTGCTTGTTTTTTATTATCATTCTTCATTTAATTTTTATTTACGTTCAAAGTTGCGCTAAAAATGCGATGTTTGGAGGCTATTATCTTCTACACTAATTTGAATTTCAGAAATATAAGCAAATACCGACCAAGATAAGTGTCATAAAAATCGATATTATGCTAGAACTTCGGTCTACAATGTTTGACTTTGGAGTAAATCACCAACAGCGTTTGTATGGAGAAAAACCGACTAGCGCAGCCTTAATACTCTGTATCTCCTAAAGTACCTATTGATCGTACAGTAAACATTTTAAGACGTAATTTATAGGAAATTTAATGTAGATAATTAATGTAGAAGTCACTAAAGAGATATTATAAATAATTTTCGAGTCACAAGGAAAAACCTTGAAAAAGAGACCTTTCCCCCCCTCCCCCACCGCCGGCTCGTGTCCCTCCCTCGGGGGCTTTTAGTATATTCATCTGGACACCTTTAGGAATAACTGTAGCAACTTTCAAAACTACATGAATTATTCGGTCTGAATTCCTTAATTTTCCCAGACTATTTCTGTCTTAAAAATTATTTAGGTTTAGAATGTTCCAGTTATAGTCCTACTACTATTATAAATGTGAAAGTTTGTGAGGATGGATGGATGGATAGTGTTTGTAACTCTTTCACGCAAAAACTACTGAATGGATTTTGATGAAATTTGGTATGGAAGAAGATTCTGAAATAACACATAGGCTACTTTTTATCCTGAAATAACACCTTTCCTTTCCCATCCGCCCGCGTAAATACAGTAAATTTATAAATTACTAGCTTTTGCCCCGCGACTTCGTCCGCGTGGAGTTCGGTTTCCATAAAAAATTAGAGGGTGAATTTTCAAAAATACTTTCTTAGCGGATTCTTACGTCATTATAATTAACTGTATGCCAAATTTCAGCAAAATCCGTTGAGTAGTTTCGTCTGTGCGTTGATAGATGAGTCAGTCAGGTTTGCCTTTTATATAATTAGAAGATAAATGCGTTTCTCGTGTAAGAATTAACATGGTATCTAGTACCTACTAATTACTTGTACTTAGTAACTATACCATGATCGTAGGCTAATCATTATTATAAATTGAAATACGTTTGAAATAGTAGATGACAAAACTACACCTCGACGCATTTTGATATGATTGGTTCGATGAGACGAAATCAATGCAGACGAAGTGAAGGACACTTCAATAAGTATCAATTGCTTCTCACGTCTCACTGCGGGGACCATTACGTAGAAATGACAATCGGAATCTAATAAAATGATGTACAGAAACACCAAATTTTTATATTTCGGGAATCGTCCTTCTTCGAAACATCGTGTCATTTTTGAATAAAAACAGTGATTGCCGATTCCTATTAGCACCATTGCCACTCTGTCAATTATTATTTAGTAGTAACTATCTATTACTAAATTTCAATCCAATGGATTAATTTTAAGTTGACACGTTAAAACAATATAATTTCTCTCCAGCCATCTTATGTGGACACCGAAAGCATAGCTCTATTTTAATCAAATTTTCTCCTGCTCGCTTAAATTACTAGATGTTGCCCACGACTGCGTGCGCTCAAAAGGAAATCCCGCAGGAACTGTACATAGCATATAATCCTTCTTCGTGATCTCTATATCTGCGCCAAATTTCATCAAAATCAGCCCAGCAGTATCAGAGCCAATTCGATGCAAACCAACATACAAAATTTTCCTCTTTATAATAGAGGAAAGTTATGTTTATAATAGATTTTCTACATCATACCTAATAGCTCCCGCCATATTACATAATACAAAATCGCACGCTTTATTGAACTTCACGAATAGCAATAGCAATTTATATAACCGCTAATAAGCGATCATTTCAAATAGCTATCGTTATCCGTTCACGCAATAAGCCCTCTCGGCCAGGAGGACACGTGCCAGGGTAATATTTAAATGCGGTCATGTATTTTTATAAGGTGAAGGCGCCACATGATTGAAAAGATTCCGAGATGGAGTTATAGATTCCTTAACCGAGTTGAACCGGGGTTATCTATTTGACCCGTAGTATGAATCTAGAATACAAACGAGCTGAAGGCCTGATAGTATGAAAACTGATTGGGGTTCTGCAAAAACTTATAGCCTTACTAGCTGTTGCCCGCGGCCCCGCCCCCGTAAATAAAGTGTCCCTCGGGAACAGTGTATTTTTTTGAGATAAAAAGTAGTTTTTGCGTCAAGGAGTAACAAACATCCATCCATACATCTATCCATACATCAATCCATACATCCTCATAAACTTTCACATTTATAATATTAACTAGGATGTGAAAGTTTGTGAGGATATATGGATGGATGTATGTTCCTCTTTCACGCAAAAACTACTGAGCGGATTTTGATGAAATTAGGTATGGTAGTAGTTTGGGCCCTGGATTAAAACAGGCTACTTTTTATTCCGAAAAAGTACAGTATTCCCGAGGGATACTATATTTACGCGGGCGGAGCCGCGGGCAACGGCTAGTTCACAATAAACGCAATTCACAACAGAAATAAATACACACAACACAACAACACAACCAAAATACTAACATAAACGAAATTGAAATAGCGAAATTTTATGTAAGATTTAGGGAGCGTTATCGCAGAGGCCTTATCTGAGCTGTCTGGCCTGGCCTCACTCTAATTTAACGCTCACGTGACGTCACATAAAATCCCGGGCCAAAACCTGGAATCTTCTCCCTTATAAAGAGATTCATATAAAATTATAATTGGAACGGAGAATTATCCAAATTTATTTTTTATGGACACTCCTGTTTAAAATTTGTTCCGAATGAAAGCCTTTTTACCCGACTGCGCGACGCAAAGGAGTGGTAATGTGTTTATCTGCCTATGTATGTATGTATGTATGTATGCATGTATGTATGTATGTATGTTTGTATGTTCCTTAGAAGCACTATACAGACCAAACGCCTGGCCCGATTTTTATGATTCACACGTCAATCGATTCCTCTTAGTCCGGCGAGTGTCACTAAAGACATGACGTTAGTGAAAATTCAATATGGCGACTACTGGACGCCATATTGTGAAAATGAAAAAAATGAAAATCAACAAACTATATAATTATTCGACAGCCAATCTAATTTTTCAATGGATCCTGACTGTTTAGTTGTTATGTTCCAATAGTATTAATTCAATAATATATTATAGAATTCTAGACCACCGGATATCTAAGTGCTTGTTTTTTTCTTTTCAGTTTTAATTATGTACCTACTTAGTTTGGTTCACTTTTTACGCAGTCGGGTTATAAAATTTTAAAAAATTTTTTTTTTTAGAGTATATATAAGGGCGTTTTTCAAAAAAGATGTACACGTGACGAACCGGAACAGGTTTTTGATTTAGATACATTTTAATGTAATTTTTTATCTCAATATATAAAATATACTTTTTTAAATAAAAATAAAAAAGATTCCGGACAGTATAATTAAAAGCAACGTGATAATCTCAATTTTTATGGAACAGTTCCCAGGAACGTGTTCCGGTTCGTCACAAAGTAAACATGTAAATAAAATAAAATATATAAGTTTGTGTGTCAATTTGCTTTTACTATTTAGTAAATAACATTCAAATCTTTGCACAAAAAAATCTAGTTATAAAAAAATCACTATAATCATTGCTGAACAATCGTTTTTCTTTCGAGATCGTCACAGTAGGAACTTTCGACCATTAATACTATGCATTTCTACCAACTACTTAAAATAAAATTGAACAAAGTAACAAATAAAATAAATAGGAAATCCAGAGCTAACTACAACTACACTAATATTTTTAAATGACTAAATATTTCTTAAATAAGACTAAGATTTATCTCGGTAAAAATATGGGACAGTGACTATCTGGAAATGTAAGTGACAAAGTGGAAAAAACTAAGCTTATTTTACATAAATTAATAATAATTGGTCGAACATTTAAATTTAGCAGTCTATAACCATAATCATAAGGTAATATTTTTTATTTATTTTAATCTGAATCAAAAACGAAAAACTTATACAATACGGCCGATGTATCTTGGCGAGTCTGAACTTCGCGCAGAAGGTTGCGCAATGTCTGTTTCTCAGTGTTTTCGTATTTATTTTATTTGTACTAATTGGTCAACTGTATTAGGGACATTTTATTAGCACATAGGTATATAAAAATAATACAATAACAGTTTTCTTCACGAGTTGTACATGCGCTAAAGTTCGCAGAGCCTATGTTCACACCCGTCAAGATACAGCGGCTGTAGTGTACTTAACTATAGAAAAAAATGGCTTTTTTATGTTTTTTTAAAGTTTTACGCATATTTTTGAAATCTTAACTTATTCTATTCTTAATAGCTTAAGTGTGTATCATCTTAGAACACTGCATTGCTTACCATCAGGCAATTTGTGGTCAAGTGCTTGCCTATTCCAAATAAAAAAAACATAATGGTCGAAAGATAGTTTATTTTATTAATATTCATTACCAAAATGTAGCTTCAGCCTTATAGTTCCGGTGCGTCACAAAAATATTCCGGTTGTACAATACGTGACGAACCTGATGTGACGAATTCATATGAACAAACTTTCAAACAATAATTGAAGCTGTTGTGTTAATTTTATGATTACTTTCGACTTATTTTATGACATTTTATAAACAGAAATGTGATCGTGTTACGGCAAATAACATAATAAACTGCGACATTCCTCATAAAATCCTGTTACTATCCTGAACTCCAAATCGGCACCACCGCAATGCGCCCAATTTCGTCACGGATTTTGAAGACACCGACATTTGTTTTAAAATGGCGCTTAGACCAGAGACAAGATAAGTGTTGTCATAAATGAAAAAATACCATATTTTAGGGGAATATTGCATCAAAGTATGAAAATTTTACCGTGACGATAACCGGAATTCCGGTTTTGTCATATTCCTGGGACAACAATAATAAATCAATTTGACATATTTCAAGCCCAAATTCAGTACAATATCAGCTCTAAACTGTATTATGAGTTTATCATACGTCCACAGAGCCCAAAATAGTGACGTTTTTTATTTAATCTAATCGTACCTAAGGCTTGAAAGTTTCAAACATGTAGGTGGGACATGCATATTTTACACTTTTTTGTTGTTATTTTTACGATATTTTAACGTCGGTGATAGTAAAATTGCATATTATTGTCAATTTTGTAACTTAAATGTGTAACTATTAAATAAATGTGCAGTTTGTTACAGTATGGTGCATACAAAAATTATAAAAAATAGTTAAATTCTTGGACACCCCAAATTCGAAAATGTACATATTTTTTGAAAAACGCCCATAATATTATAATTGACTCTACTTCAATGTTTGTATTTGAATTTTACCCGTGTTTGATCCTCAGTATTATATATATTTTTTAAATCATAAAGTTTGATTAAAAAATATAGTACTTACCTAGGTAAATCAAACTTTTCGATATAGGTATCATCTGAAAGGGCTTAAAAATATCAACAACTTTAATAAATTTTCTCTCTAAGACTCTGCAGCGCTAAAACTATCAATTTGACACAAAAATGCTCATAAAATAAATTGTAGGAAATTGTATCTAGTTCATATTTGTAGAACATAATATTTTTATCGTAAAGTATATTAAGTAAGAAAGAGATATAGCCAAAATATTGAAAGACATCGCCATTTTTTCAAGATGGTGGATCGAGTGGTAGCAATATGCTAGTGGCATATAGAATTATAACGGCGTTAATTAATCTAAGGCTAGTGGTAGCTTTTAAATTCGGAAAGACTACATACAAATCTATCAAAATCACGCTTCATTAAGTGCAAATTACTCATAATTTACCTATTAGTAAGCATCACAGGAGGTAGCTTCATCCCGGTCTGGCTTAGTTTTGGCCAGACTTGAGCATGCCAGACCAATTGTTTTCGAAAGAAGATTAGGAGACGAACAGATTGCCGTATATCTTGACCTTGTTCTCTATGAGCTTTTTTTACTAAAATTTCTTACACGTTCAGGGCGGTCTGGCTGGAAACTGGTCAAGAGTAGCACTGCCAGACTTGCATTTTTATCGGTTTCTAGTTGGCGCGCAGCCGTAACAGTTTTCTCGTTCCATATGACCATTTTTACTCAAAAAATCTTCACACATTTTGGTCCATAAAAAAATCTGACAGGTTAAGAACTGCCAGACCGGCGGTTTTATATTAAACTTTAGGATCCTATAGCGACCTGCAGTAGTCCAATGCTTGTTCGCGATGAGCTCCTTTTTCGATGGCGAGCTCTAGCTCTAGAACGATCATTACACGATATTGCTATAAATAATAAAAACCCTAAGCAAGTAAAATGCGATCAAGGAACATGTCCTCGCCCCACCAACCCCACCATTAAGTCAACGCATTTATGATAGCTTAAAATAATTTTCCACAAAAACTCAATTTGTGCTTCAACAATCTCGCACAGTTTATCCGCGCTAAGCGCAATTAAGCACCTTTTAAAGTCCCCCTGCCTTGATGGTGAGTGAATTCTGAGTAAATTCGACTTCCTAAAAGGGTCCTATACGAAAAACTCGCAGAGACGTGGAACGCGCAAGTTTGTAATTATGAAGGATGCCGAGTTTTCTCTTTAATTTTAGTTGGGAACTACGTGCGTTATATAAATCCTTATGCACACTAAAATCTCGCTAGAATTTCAAGCCCCAAAACTAGAAACGCTAGCAAAGTTTCTAGTTGCTGGAGACACTAATTAGGAAACTATTCATCACCGAGATCTGTATTTGATACCGGAAACAATTTTCATTCTTGTACTTTTAAATTGAAGGCAAAAATAAAAGGAAACGTTAAAACTTCTAGAGAGAATTGATATAAGAACAAAGGACAAGAAAATAAAGTGTGTTGTTTAGTATTTTTTGCAATTATAATTAAAGTAAATTAATACTTGGATATTAATCCAAAACTAAAATAAAATATTCATAGCACATTTACAGGCAAAATACACGTTTAAAATACACATAATATTCTACAATCTACAGTAAACAAATTCCTAGAGAAAATATGAATAGAATATATTTCCATCGGTTCAGATTCTATCTCTCGCAAAAATGTCTCTCACAATAGAGCACTTGTTATAAACAGGGATCCCATGAAGTCGGCACGAAAAATGGCTGCCGATGATAAGGCATCATTGCCAACGACGACGGCCGAACTAACACTCGTAAACTTGTTTCCATACGACACCGAGTACCATTGAAACTGCGGGGACGGGCGACTATTCGGGATGTTTTAGATGAAAAATTGCGGAAAATCAGACATTTTCATGCTTGAGTTGCTGAGGTGTTTACAAGATATGACCATAAAAGAGTTTGCACATGGTTTGCACATAATTATAATACTATCTTTTGTACAGGTCCAGTCTTGTGCAGCGCAGTATCAGCCCCTATGTCCTGTATTAAATTTTGCCCAAGGCAGTAGGCACAGTTTGTTACAAGACACAGCATAGATAATCTATATCTATACCAATAATAAAGAGGAAAAGTTTGTTTGTTTGCATTGAATAGACTCCGAAACCACTGGACCGATTTTGATGAAATTTGGCATAGATGTAGAGGAGACCACGGGGAAGGACATAGGATACTTATCACGGAAAAAAGTACGGTTTCTGTGAAATTAACTTTTGCGCGTAAGTACCAAGTCGCGGGCAACATCTAGTTACTGTTAGTGTAACATTTTTATTACCTACTTCGCAGGTTTAAATGCAGTTTTTTAAGTAAAACGCCTTATACATCACTTTCAGAGAGAATATAACACTTTGCGGTAAAGGATCTGATATTACCAAAATTTCCTGTCACAACACGGTGTTGTGACTGAGGAAATTCTGGTAAGTATTGCTAATTTAATCTACCTATATAATAATTAAAAGGTAAAGCTGTTTGACTGATGTATCAGCGCCAAAACTAGGCTAGAAATTTTAAAAATTTGCACACGTATTTCCCATATGATTTTTCAATATTCAACCCCCAAGTGGCTAAAATTGCATGATATTTCGTATGAACTGAGTATGGAAAAATGAGTTGCGTATTTCAGTGGTTTCTAAAATTCAGTCCCTAGGAGGATAAAATAATGGATAAAAGTTTAAAACCCAATTTCACGCGGACGAAGCTGCGGGCAAATAATGCTAGAGTCTCCTTATGGCAACGTTCATCTTATTTAGTATATTGTAACTTCCAAAACAAAAGAATCGCTCGTCCACACCGACCCATCTTGTCATTACGAATTCTGACTCCCCCCCATCAAGCAGCCGGGACCTCCATAAATAAGGTACAGGCCTCCAGATTGCCGGGCATAAATGAAAGGGTGCAGGAAATTAGGGTTTTTTACTACGATACTCTGCCAGCCTCAATCGTGCCGTAAACCATTTTTAACGCTGTAAAAAGGATTTATGCCGGCCTATTGACCGTGATGTGACAATTTCCAAACGTTTATATTGTCTAGTGAAGAATGATTCGCTCTTTTACTTGGGACATGACCGATAAAATTCAATAGATTGTGGGTTATTCGAACTGAAGAATTTGGCATTTTCTTGGCAATATTTTGCAGATTTTAAATGCGAGTACCAACCTGTTTTGATACCAAGACAATCTTAGTCTAGATAACTTTGTTTAGGTAATGTCATATACGTTTTACTGCGAGGTGTATGGATCTACTACAAAGTTTCAATTAAAAGGGATACATCAAAATGGTTGTCGTAAAACTTAGTTGTAAACACCAGTACGCCACTCCAGAGTGTTCCCAAGTTGGCAAGTTTGCTAAGAGTCCTAGGACGGTAGCTCGAAATTCATTAATTCATTATTAGCTGAAGTTCCTCGCCGAGCAGATTTACATACGCTTAGCTCGTCTAATGAAATACAGAGCATGTCTTGAAAAACTTAAGTGTACATTAGTGCTTACGAGCGCCCAGTTATGTATCACTAGATATCGCTCGCGACTTCGTGCGCGCAAAAGTTGATTTCGCAAAAACCGTACATTTTTCCACGATAAAAACTAGCCTTTGTCCTTCCCCGTGGTCTACTCTACATTTGTGCCAAATTTCATCAAAATCGGTCCAGTAATTTCGGAGCCTATTCAATGCAAACAAACAAACGTACAAACAAATAAAAAAATTTCCTCTTTATTATATTAGTATAGATTGAACTTTTCAACTAAAACACAATGTATTCGTGACTAGACGTTGCACTTCGTATGCGCAAAAATAAATTCCACAGGAACCGTACATTTCGCTGAGATAAAAAGTACACTACCTATGTGCTAATTCAGAGTCTAAACTACTATCATACCAAATTTCGTTGAAATCCGTTCAGTAAAGTTTGCGTGAAACAGTAACAAACATACATAGGTACATCCTTAATTCCTTATATACATTAAAACATACATACATACTTTCGCGTTTATAATGTTAGTAAGAAAAGTAAAGTAGGTATAAGCTATTTAAACACTTAAGAATATCTTTTAGAAACAAAAGGACATAAACCAATAATATTTCCAATATGTTGAAGGTGTAAAATATGTCACTATGAATAAGGGATTCGACACAAACCAGTTCAATTCCTCGATACATATTACATTATCTGTCAGGGTGTGGACAAATAACCGATAACTCCGCACGTCAGGGCGAATCCAACAAAGATTTCCTCTCAAAAGTGGAAACTTCTCGATGCATACATCTTCGCAACACATCTGTGCAGAATTCTTTGTTGCATTTCTATTGAATGACTAGATTCTTCCAGGTCCCAGCTGTGTGAAATCACCATCCGAAGTTATTATTAATTACAAAAACGTATGTATGATATTAATCAAATTTTAGTGGTGATATCTATACATATAAAATCCTTTGTCCTGAATGACTGACGGATCAACGCACAGCCTAAACCGCTGATCGTAGAGACCTGAAACTTGCAGGGCTTACTCTTTGTAATGCGTAGGGATCCGATAAGAAGGGATTTTTCGAAATTCGACTCCTAAGGGGGTGAAAAGGGGGAAAACAGTTTGTATGGGGCAACGTGATTCCTTGGTCCAATCTACTTCATATTTTGCACAAACATTATGTAACAGAATTGATGGAATTCGTGTATCATAGTTTATTGAAATTCGTCCCCTAACGGGAATAAAAAGGGAAAGAAAGTTGTTTGGGAGCGATTTGCTTTAAAGTTGATATAAATACTCCTTAGTGCTTTTGATTTAAAGCTCCCACTCACAAGCGATCGATCGATTTAGTTTTTACAATTTAAACATTTACTAGATTCGTAGTTGCAAGTAAATCGGTTTAGATAAAAATTGAATATAGTCTGAGATCCTTGGACCACCTTACTACACTTTTTATATGAAACTCGTATATAAACGCGTAAATTTTGTTCCAACTTTTGACGCCCACCGCAAAAACTAGCTGGTAGGTCTTACACTAATCATTTTGTGTAATAGTTTGTCGTTAGCAATTTACTTTCAAATACGAATTAATTTCCAATTTGATCGAAGCAATCGATAGCCCGTGAGTGGGAAGCTTTATTTTTATTTTGACATAATATATTGTCATCATGTTGAAAAATAAATCTGACAAGAATGCGAAAATAAAATTTGATGAAAAAAAACTAGGCACCTAAATATTTGCGATTGCTGCATTAATTATATTCATAATACTTATTAATTACATACTATTTCAGTAGAATATTTTAACCCAAAACAATGACTTTTAAGATTTTCCTAAAAGATTTTTGATCTGTACGTTTGTGCGCGCTAATCTCAGAAACTGCGGAATGGATTTTTATAAAATTTGTTACCGTAGTAGTTTAAATTAGCCCTTGGATAAACACATGGAACTCACTTTTTATCGCGGAAAATTTACGGGTTCCATGCGGTTAGGAATTAGGATAGCTCTGCTTATAATTTTGTGTGGGTATTTCAATTCAATCGGTTCATAGTCATACCTACAAAAAATTTTATCAGTCTAAAGAATAACATAGTGTAAATTGTAAAATGCTATAAAATAACCAGATATTTGAATTAGTTAAAACTACCTAGGTATTACCTAATCATTAATGTGTATGATTATTATAATATGAGGAATAAATGAGAAGCTAGATGGCTTCGTGGTCGTACTGCTAACTCATATCTCTCTCAAACTCTGTCGTGGTCCCAACTCCCAACTAGGTTGGGCGATCACAATCCAAATTATTTTTATTAAGTTCAAAGTCCAAAACGTCTTCCCATTCAAAAGATTTTCGAAATCGTTAAAATACTAATTATCCGGTTACAAAGAAATATACCTAAGCGCGAAAGTTTGTATGTAGGTACATAATAATATGTTTAGTTTTTCATGCAATAAAGTGCAGTAAAGAAAACACGTCAATTATTTTGATGAAATTTGGTATGGTAGTGTTTATCCAGAATTAACACAGAATACTTTTTGCAGCTTATTAAATTTTATTTCTGGTACAGTTCCCGGTAGATTTCTTGAGTTGCAAGAAACATTCAAATAAAAGACAACTGATACGGCTGTGCAGTGCCTACACCATTATGTATTAAATTTTGGTATTGGTATTTTCCCGAACAAGATTTCCCTGCCTTAAACCCAAATTCACGCGAGAAAAGCTAGTCTATAATATAATTATTACTTTTTTAGTACATAAATAAAATTAAATATCTAAGGTAGTTTCAAAAAGACGTTCGAAAATTAGCAACAAAAATAACTTAATTTCCATAGAATATCGGTGTCAAACCCTTTTCAATTCCAGATATTTTAATAAAATAGCATTATACCCGGTTCAATGAAGTATTGCATATTCATGAAGCTTTTAGAGAGGGTGACTAGCGCAACCTATAAATTACCTTCTTTTAACGGTTTTCTTCGAAACTTCTATCTATCATTCCCATGAACTGCGAAACACCGAAGCTATCCATTACAGGCAGACTGTGCTCGAGAGCCAATCGGAAATTCAATTTCCGATATGATACGATCCGCTTAGAGATTGCTGAAATACGGCAGCCCAATGCTGAAACTTAAACGGCGCCACTCGATCGCCTATGAATTGAGCATTCTTTTTGACAGCTCTGATAAAAAGTTGGGCTATGGTACCAAATGATTGTCGACTGACAACATTATGTAGTAGTTTTGTAATCGAAGTAATATAGAAAACATCAGATGAATGTAACCATTCAAATTATTATAAGTTTAATAATATCCAAACAAACAGAAAAAGTTATGAAATAAACAAGAAAGACAAACACTATACATTTTTCATTTTCTTTGCCTGAGAAGATTTGAGTGGTATCCCTGGTCTTTTTCTTTGTCCAACTTTTCGTAAGGATTGTACGTACATACCGCTTAGGTAATCAGAAGCGTTTTTACCAGGTTCAGTTGCTAGAAGTTTTCTCAATTTGCTTCTCGTCATACGAGTGGAAAATGTTATTAAATCATTTTTGGAGGAGTCTATTATTTTTATTATTTGCTTGTTGTGTTTTTGAACAGTAGATGTATTTGATTGGCTACTCTTCTCATGTGTAGATTTAGGATTGCTAATTGATTCCTTTAATCCATCCCCTTTGCAATCGTCGTTATTAATATCGTTTTTACTCAGCGACTTCTTTTGAAGTAAAGTATCTTCTTTATTTTCTTGTATTGTTTTACCATTACTATCTTTGTTGATATCAGTCTTGCTGTGAGATTTTCTCTCGTGTATTATTATTACTTCAGTGGGACCTTTTGCTTCGATATTTTTAGCAGCAACAAGTTTATCATTACTTCGTATTACCAGACAATAATTAGTGTTTCTGTAAAACATAAAATGTTGTTGTTTATCACACTTCTTCGATTAAACTTGGTAGGTACTGATCATGAAGTTAAAACTATTGACTTTTCTATGGTAAAGAAGGAATAATAAAATTTATGTCCAAATGAAATAACCTACATTTCATTATCAAAGGAGTCTGGCATATGTCTACACTCACATACAATACACATATTACATATATACACATTACACATTATCCCTGGACCCTGATCTTAGAGGAATATTCATGATGTGGCGCTAAATGTTCTATTCAAATTACTACTATTCTGTATTTTCATTCAATCTACAAGCGTTACACCCACAGACCCGAACGCTCATGTTTTAATTTACAAACCCTAGCCCACTCTAAAATTATGTGGGAGAAATTTTAGTTCACTACCTTAAGGCTGCTAAACTTTTCTTTTTCATTTCCTTGTTGCTTGTCGAGCTTCGATTAGGTTTTACTGAGTCACTTGTCAACGCCATACTTTTATTTTCAGGTAGAACAACTTTAAGCACCAATAAATTACTAAAATAAAATCAACTATACAAAATAAATCCCGTCCAAAATAGGTTTGAAGAAATTTTACCTACGTATTGAAAATTATCGTTCAACAAATTGTTGACTTTAGTGACAGACTTTTAAAATTTTACGGAATAGACCAGCACCAGCCTAGCAATAAAAATATAAAAAGAGTTTTTATGGCAATAAGAGCTGAATCTACATTGTTATGGTTGGATACTCAAAGGTCTCAATAGAGTCCCAATCATAAAAAGATGTGAAGTTCTTAATAGGATCTATATTTTAATATTATTTCCTACTTCGCTTTTGAATATAAAGTATATCTTTGACATGATATTCTAAATGAAATTAATCAACAAAAGCCTTATTATTTATACAGAATGTAAATAATTCAGGACCGTCGTTCGCAAGTTCAGATGAAAAGCCGTAGGTACTGCTCCTTTACGGCACACGAGGGAACAATGCTTAATAAGGTTTATAATTTAACGGAAACGCCGTGCCTTGGAGGAGACATATTAGCCGCGGAGCCAAATTAGGAGCTTAGGGCTTGGCTTGATGCAGCACCAGCCATACAAATTGGATTTTATGGCAGTTGCTACTAATTCAGAAATATGGTTTTGAAATACAGTATAATGTATCTAAGTCTGTTTTTTACAATCACCTAGAGTTATTGTAGATTTCAATATTTATGTAACACACTTTACTTCCAACTTTTTTAAAGTTTTTGAAATGGTAAACTTATTTTTGTTTTTTTTTCTTCGGCTTTTATGGTCGCCAGATGTAAGAAAATAATAGGTAACATAGAATTTTAGCCTTTATATTTTTAATCATGATGATGATGATTAACACTAATCCTGACGTCAGTTGATCTATGCCCGTCGAGCGAGCGTATATCTTAATTAACGCCAAGGAAGCATGTACCTTCAGAAGTCGCTAATACCTTAACCACATCAACCCTTTATACCAGGATTAGCGGAACGCCTTAAGAAGGTTGTTCCGACTTCACCCCTGTAGGGTCTCCTCCCGGCGAGAGCTATTCCCGTAATGGAATTAGCTGTTTATCCAGACCCATGCTTTCCATAGTGGTAGAATAAAGAAATTCCTGGAAGTGGCCTTGAAAATATAAATTTCTGAGTTTTTTAATGTGACAAACAAAATATGGAAAATTAGATTGGCTGTCGAATAATGAATCCCGACTGTTCAGTTGTTATGTTCCATTATTAGAATATATTTTATTTTCAAAAGTATTAATTTAATAATATATTGTAGAATTCTAGACCACCGGACGTCTAAGTGCATGTTTTTTTCTTTTCAGTTTTTTTAATTATGTACGTAGGTAGTTTGGTTCACTTTTTACGAAGTCGGGGTTTTGATTTTTTAATTATTTTTTTTTAAAGTATTTACTCATAAGTAATAAGTAAACAATTAAACATTGGATTTGAACATAACATAAATTCCTTTCAATTTGAATGTAAGTAATTTATTCGGTAGATACTATTATGAATTGATAAATGTTTACATTTTGTTTATTTAGAAATGCCGCTTCTAGTTTCTGTAAGGCATCGAAGCTCTTTCTATTCCGAGTTTATAGGATTTATAAACCACGGTGTTTCGCTATTGGTTTATTTATTATTAATATTGCTACAGCACCTCCATCACCATTACTCATCATCATGATTTCTGTAATAGTGCGTGCTAGTAGAAACGAATAAGTATTTGAATGTTTTTATGGGCCACCACTGCAACTCCTGTGTAGCCAGGATCAATAGCGGTAACCAACCACTAAAACCCTTCGATATGATTTTTATGGTGCATAATTTACCAGACTTCTAGGTGCAGCTAAATAGCTACATTACGTGAATAGTATTATGAAATATCACCTATTCAATTTCAAAAGATGTTGATGATGATGATGTAGCTATAATATTAGGAAAGCAACAAGTGCAACTGCACTCTCTGCTTGGTATTTAATGCACATTCGAGATTTTTTAAATCAAACAACTTAATATATGCAATTTCAATATATAAGGTTCGGTAAAATCAACTACGGATATTTTGAGCAGATGATCTATTGCTGTAAAGACGTTTCATACTAATAAATTGTCATACTAAAAAATATATCTTTTTCTATAAATGGCGATTGGTGAGTTTGCGTTTTGCGGATAGTTGATATACCTACATGAGATGATTTTTTACTTTGAGCATGACAATTATTTTTTTGCCTGAACGTCTTTACCGCAGTGGATCATATGCCCGAAGTATCCGTAATTGATTTTCGGAGACATTATATTTGGTTTTGAAACATAGTCAAAGCAGAACTCTACAGAAACATCAAATTTCAAACGCACAGAGCTAAATTATGATGGAATATTTTCGGTCCAGTGCGAAAAACACATTTTGCATTTGCATTAAAATATGCTTTTGCAAACCTGACTTTTGCGCAGACTTCCCAGAGAAAATAGCTACAACACGACGGTAGAAAATAATATAAACCTAATTAAATATACAGTTCCGGAAAACATTGCAGATAATCTAGCGGATAAAAAGAGGAATGTGAGCATCTGGTCCTCCAGTAGCAGGTGGCCAGTTAACTAGATAACGCTGTGCTGGCTTAGAGCATAATGGCAACGAGCAATAACTGTATTGTCAGCTTATAGAAACTAGCAGTGCATTTGCGATACATAGTGATTTGATAAGCAGATTTTCTTTAGAAATCTAGCATATTATTAGTCATGGATAATGGTTTACATAAGTACGTAGCAGATTTTCTAAAACATTGGTGTTTTTCTTTTGAGCTAGACTTGCATATTAATAATATCTATGGACGCTTCACACCACGTCAATCTGGTCCCGTGGTAAGTTCTCAAAGAAGGCAACGGAAATATATTTAAGACTTTTATATTATACACATATTTAATGCACATCCATCCAGGAACACAGAAAAACTTTTTGTTCCTTCGACGGGATTCGAACCCGCGACCTCCGGCTTGAGCACCAACAAGCTCTACCACTGAGCCACAGGGGTCCTCTGTATTCATTATGTATTGAAAATTGGAAGTCGCAAATACATTGCACATATAAAAGTAAAATCACGTTACTAACCGTAATAAAATTTTGAAGATGATACTTGTTCTGATTCCGCAATTCATTTTATGTCTTTAGATCTTAAAAGATATAAATTTAGAGATTCCTTGACATATTAGTATGCCACACGTAATAAACATCGTAAAAAATATACGACCCACAAAAATATAACGCAAATATAATCCAAATGTTACATTATTAAAATGGTAGAAAATATCAGTAACATTTGTTTGGTTACTTCTTATTCACACGCTATACTATGATCAGATATCCGTATAGACGAGGCACTTTACATGAAGGCAGTAAGAAAAAATTGGGTAACGTAATTTTAATTGGACAGCGGATCACCATACGAAATAAAACTGCAACTCGCGAGAATATAGGTTCAATCTTAAATGGACAAAAGAGGAACTTTTACAATAACCAAATACAAAACTAATAATAACCAAAATAAGAAAATAAAAGGAATGTTACAAATACATTAAGGATTAGGCGCAAAGTAGTTTTGGAAATTTACGTAACATGCAGCCACATTTTTAATAATACTCCCCACACCGATCTCGGTGACGGTGGCCGGTTTCATTGAAACCAGGCCAGTTACGCAGGAGTGATTTTATAGTGCCCAAGTGTGTGCGCAGTACACAAGAGCACTCTCTCTTCCTTTTACTCTCGTAACCCAATGGGACGGATGACCGACACGACTGGCGAGAGATCAGGCGCAGGACCGACTTTTTACATGCCCATCCGACGCATGGATCATCTTTCTTGTCAGACAATCAGGTGATCAGCCTGCATTGTCCTAACCAAACTTGGAAACAACATTTTTTGTTGTTCCCTTGTGGGAATCGAACCCACGACCTCCGAGTCGAGAGCCAATGCTCGAACCACTAGACCACGGAGGCTGTTTATATATAATTTTATACAAACTTGTAACTTAGATTCTTCAATCCATTTTTCTTGTAGTGAGAATATATTTGAAGTTACCCCTCTTTTCGTATATTCATCCGCTTGCTCAAACCTCACCCCGACCACTCGTATTAAGTGGATGCTATTTCCATATTTAAACAGAAACCGCGCTGAAACCTTCAACGAGATCTCTTAAACACTCGGAATATTCAGATATTTTCTGCTTTTTACCATATTTTGTGATCGTCGTTTCATATTTTGGCACTTTTTACTTCATCTTATGTAATCTTAGATTAATAAAGCTGGTTAAGGTTTGAATATTCTTGAGAAAGTTGGTAAGTGTATCTCACTAAGTCACTACCTACCAGCTATTCTATTTCCTTAAAGCATATTCTGTGCAGATTAAGTATATACACTATTTTAATTGTTTAATAATATAGGCGCATGGTAGGCTCCGTGGCCTAGTGGGTAGACCGTTTGGTTCGCACTCGAGAGAGTGCAGGTTCGAATCCCAGGTTGTGGCGTGTAACGGTGTAGGAAAACATCGTGAGGAAACCCGCACATGATTGGCCCCAGACGTCATTCCTCTGGACTAGGCTGACTGTGTTGTGAGAATGCCGTATGTGCTTGGGCAACCATACGACATTTAAAAACCGACTGTCCCAGGCACTACAGTATTTCAAGAGTGGTTACTTAGCTCGGAAAATACTGTACCTATAAATCATCCATTAACGGATGAAAAGGCCTAAGTTTTTTTTTATAGGCGCATATAAATATAATAATACATGAAGCAAAATCATTTAGTGCAATTTTACATGAATTGTGACACCGGATGAGTATGAAATATGGGCGGTAAAATAAAGTTTATGTGGAGGAAGGTGTGCAAAGTTTTTTTTTTTTAATAATGCTTAGAAATACATGAAATCAATAAAAATTACAACAACACACGCCTACACCGACCACAGGGTGACCTCTAGTCTAGTAGTATTTAATTAGCAAAGCAATTACAAGTAAATATAAATGTCGAGTCTGCGAAATTCGTCTCAAGCCACCAACTTATAAAAAATGGAAACCAGGGGTATGTTGGACTTGGATATCCGAACTGAATAGACGTGTCTGGAAGCATTCAGATTTCACTAAAGTTAAGTCTGGATGAAAAATTCTATAGCTTTTGTGATTGCACGCGAAAAATCGACGAGATTTTCCTTGGGAATAATAGTCCCTTTCTTTGGCTGGAGGTATACGAAATCTTCAGACATAATAGTACAATTGTGCTATGAAATATTGGAAAATATCAATAAGAGGCTGCAAACAAAAGATCAACATTTGAGAAATGGAAAATGTAATTCTATCAATACCCACTTAGATCATAACAAATGTAAGTACATATAATAAACTAAGATTTTTTAATTAGAAATCTATTTTAACTTTAATAACTTAAGATCCAGGAGAATCAACCTCTAATACAAAGTATAAAAAGAAACTCAAAGAATATAAAAACAAAACAAAAAAAAGAAAACAACAGTAGCATAATAACGAAAATTCCGGACACATAAAAATGTATAATGTTTCAGGAGTCATAACACTTGGGACAGCATTTAGTCTATCGATAAGCTTTTGTTTGTGAAATGGACTCCGAGAGCCATTTCGAGGGGGATAAAAATAAATTATTCCCGAGGGACTCAGTTAAAGTACCCAAACTAAATGATTTCTAAGAGGTCGAACAGGAAAACACCTGAATCCCGGACTCACGGGGAAGGGTCTCTAATATGTGCCCAATAAGAAATTCATGCGGACAGCCTCGAGTTTCAGCGCGAGTGTCCATCAAGATTTGAAAATATTTATATAATTCGTGAGACAAAGGACACTTCAGAATCCTTTCTTGCTTTTGAGGAACTGTGCTCTTACTGTTTCGTGACATCGAAATAACTACAAAAGCGTTTTCAAAAGGTTACGAAAGACGGAACAATATGAGAGACTGTTTGCATGAAATTCAAAGAGAGTTGCACTTTTGCTGAGGGTTTTAACAAAATCTTGAACAAAGAGAATCTTAAAAAAAAACACAGATAAAGTATCTTCAGAGTAAGTTTCAATCCTAACTAGATTATGATAAATAAATCATTCTTGCATAATTCCTAGTACATTCCTTTTGACTACGCGTAGCCTATCTCCAACTACAGAGCGTGGCAGTAAATTAATCTGAAGATTCCCCGGGGCTGAAAGTGCTGATTTAATTTGAATGGGGGAAGCAAAAATGCAAAGATAACGCAGCAGTAGCGGCCTTACTTTTTATAAAAGCACTTTTTATAAACATTTGAAAAAAATCTAAATATATAAAAGGCAAACCTGACTGACTCATCTTAATAGACGGCTGTGCGTTGGTTGATACGCACAGCCGAAACTACTGAATGGATTTTGCTCAAATTCGACATACAGATAGTTGTAATGACGTAGGCATCCGCTAAGAAAGGATTTTTGAAAATTCGCCCCTTATGGTTCTAAACTATGCAAAGGAATAGATATACCTATGCAAAAATTCAGCGACTTTAAAGTTTTTTTTACTCAAAAGCGCAAGTGGTGCAAGAAATTCGAGTATTCAGAAAATTAATTTTAATTGTTTATTTATTGTGTAGGTACTCTCGGAACTTGTCATGTTAGTGTTACTATTAGGTATCCTTGAGAACTGATAAACACACCACGTCAACCACGTCAGTATAATACAAACAAATTACAAAGATTATTAAACATTCAAAATAATCATTTTCCCTAAAACAGAACGGTAATGAAGCATTTATCTAATTTTCCTATTCTTAACATTAAAAAAGAGAAACTGACTGAAAAAGAGACTGTAAAATATTTCCAACGACTATGCATTCATAAGCCCGGATAGATTTTTTCAACGGCGAGACTCAAACCGGCGACCGCAAGCGAAATGCGAATTTTCTGTTGCGGTTTTATTTAATTAAACTGTATCTCATGGGACCCCATTGGCAGTCTGCGTCGAACCACACTTTATATAGATATTCCTATTTTTTCAATACCTGCATGATGAAGCTTGAAAAGTTACTTCTATCCAGGCGTGTTATAATAATTGAAAATGATATTATTGTGTAGTGCGTATTTTATGAACAAAACAACAAAACAACATATTCTCCGCGACTTCGTGCGCGCAAAAAGAAATCTCGTGGGAATCCTACATTTTGCCGCTATTAAACGTAGCATGTGTCCTTTCCCGTGGTCATTTATTTATCTACGGCAAATTATATCAAAATCGACGAATTAGGCTATAAGCCTATTCAATGCAAACAAACATACAAAAAAATATATTTCCCCATATTATAATATTAAGTTTAAATAAGATTCATTTAGTGATGATTTTAACTGAAGAGTACTCATTTTTAAGAATTCTTACTGATCTGTATTCCAAATACGGTAAGTAATAATGTGTCCAAACACTTTCAAGTACCAAAAAATACTGTAAGCTCAAATACCTAAAAGAAAACCTTTTTTTTTATCTCAAAATAAATGACTCTTTTTAGCACAAAAATTACAAAAAGACATGTTTTGTCAACTTATATAAAAGGAGTAAAACAGAGGGAAAATGTCAACATCCCTTTTATTAAATCAAGGAAATATTTGTAAAAAAATTTAGATATGCAAATTGTGACGAAAAATAAGGACGGGGTAGCTGGAATTGTAGATATTTATAGTTGAATTAATTAGACATAGAGTCCTTCATTCCCTGATGGTCGTAACTTCACAATTATAAAGGGCTAGAGGACTTGGAGTTACTAATCCAAAGAATATCTGAATAGAAGGTATAAACCAAACAAAATATGATTGGTGATAGAATTCAGGAAAAATTAACCTACCATTAATTGTGTATACCGACCTTGATATTTTTTGACATTTTGAATCTCGGGAAGGAAGGTAAAGGTGTTATTTTTTACACAAACTTTACTAAAGTAAATTGCCAAGTGCAAGTAGGACACGCGCACGTACCAAAAGTTTGTTATATACTTATTATAAATATAAATACTTATTTTATTCTGTGTTTAAATACTTATTTAAAATTACTTAAATACTTATTACATCATTACATTAAATACTTATTTTATTCTGTTTTTTATTTGCTGTTATAGCGGCAACAGAAACGAAATTATCCATTAACATTTCAGCAGTCTTGCTATCATGGTTCATAAGATGACAAGAAAGAGGATCCATCCACGGATGGGCATGTAAAAAGTTGGTCCTGCGCCAATTCATGTTGGTTAAATCCATCCCCACATACATAGTAATGAGAGTAAAGGAAAAAAGAGTGCTCTTGTGTACTGCGCACACACTTCGGCACTACTACTACTATACTAAAAATAACTCTTGCGTAGCTTGGGCTGGTTTCCACGAAACCACCCACCGCCCCGAAATCTGTGGAAGCTACTATTATCACTCGTAATTAGTGTTGCGACATACGAGTGTTCGTGGATGGCCGTAATCGCTTACCATTATACGATCCGTCTGTTCTTTTCTGATGTGATTGCATGAAAAATGTGTGGAAAACAGGGTTTAAATTAAATTTTTGGTACAATGATCCAGTTGGACCAGTAGGGCAGTAATGCGCCAGCTGCCTAATATAACTTGAGGGTTGTGATTTACAAGCGAGATTATTAATTCATCGTAATTAAAATTTCGTCAAGAAAAGAAATTGCTCAGAGTTAATCTTTCCAAACTTCGGATGTGCCTAAGAATAAGTAGGTAGCAGTGGCGAAGGCTCGTTCTCCTTCATAGGGAAGCCTAGGATGAGAGTTTTCTAAAGGTAAGTGGTAAGTAAAGCCCATAGGAATAGAATTATAGGAATCCCACGCTAATGGTACCTACCTACCTAATAGGAGAGACACTTGTACCAAAACAATTGTATAAGGAAAATAACACAGTTAATATAGTAACTACAATATATTCAGTAACCAAAACTTTCACCGACAATCACTGATAAGATATTTTAGTTTAATAAATAATACTTATAATCATTGAAGACATTTCATAATTAGTTATTAATACTTTACCACCAATTAACACTTATCACTCAACACTGCTATAATCCACATTCACATTAATAATATAATTAGATATACCACACACGAGACTATTTAATGTTCACTTCACCACAGTTTGTCACTAATAAGAGAGCGTTTCAGTGTGTTTTTAGGCTTTATAAAAGACTCGTTCGCGCCAACTAATAGGCGGGAGTGCGCTAGTGGCGCCATCTATACTGGCGCCATAACTATTACGGCGGGAGTGGCGCTAGTGGCGCCGTCTATACTCGAGCGATAACATCCGGCCGTCCTGCTATTGCGCTCGCCCTCGAGCAGCAACTTGGTCTGGTGCAGGAGCTGAGAACATACAAGTTATATGTTATATTATAATGAACACTCAACATTTTACAGTTTCACGTATAACGATCATAAAAAGTCACTTGAGCACCCCAGGTAGCAGAGATTCTGACTAAGGTTGCATCTGTTATCCCATCGGCGGCCAACTAATACAACCACATGGTTTGAACCGAGTGTCATACCTTAACTCAGTCGTGTATCACCATGCATGTAATAATAGTTTTCATCACAGATTTCTATTATACATGTTAATCTATACTCTACATAACTTGGGATGTTCGAAGTGGATGCACTAGACTTGAATAAAAGTATAATGTGTTTGTCATTTATCATTCATTATAAAAGTAGACATAAAAAAGAATAGTCTTACACTTATTCCTCGATAACATCCGGCGTATCGGAGTCCGTTATCTGGATCCACGGTTTCATATTCTCGGCGCAAGTGACCCCGTTGTAACGTCTGGAACTTCTTTCAGCTCCTCTCATGTCAGCAACCTTGTATCTATCATGACCTAGTACTTCTGTAACTTGAAATGGACCTTTATACTGAGGCAATAGTTTAGTACTCTGGCCTTCGTTAGACATACTTGGTATTTTTATAACAACCAAGTCTCCAATTTTATAAAGAGGTGCGTCCTTCCTTCTCGAGTCGAAAGCTAATTTTTGTTTCTCGGCATCTATTTTTATATTCTTATCGACCTGATTTCTTAAAGCCGTAACGTCAACCGTGTTAATAACTGTGTCATCATCAGTTAATCCGTCAGTATTCGTAAGCACCCGGTAACCGAAGAAAACCTCGCTAGGGATGGCTGATGTAGTCTTATTAACTGTGCTGTTTATACCCTGCTGTATACTGGTAACATTTGTATCCCATTTATTATTGTCTGTGTTGGCCCCCATACTACGCAGTGCCTCCAAAATAGTTTGATTATAGCGCTCAACCTGCCCATTGGAACGCGGTATTGCTGTAGCTATAACATGAGATCTAATATTCCTCTCGTTGCAAAAGTTTGTGAAAGCTTTAGACGTGAAAGCACTACCTGCATCACTAATTAGTCGCTTCGGGTTACCAAATACCTTGAATATTTTATCAAGTTCATTTATCACCATTTTCGATTTTGTATTTTTGACAGCAGAAATAAAAACAAATTTAGTAAATGAATCAACTATGACCAACAAATATGAATTTTTCCGAGTAGTTTTTACGAATGGTCCCAAATGATCCAAGTGCAACGTATGAAATGGCCTGGCATACTTAGGAATGGGATATAGTTTTCCAGGTTTTTTGCCATGCATGTTTTTATAGTATAAACAATTTAGACAATTTTTTATATATTTAGAAACTATTTTCTTTAAGCGCGGAAACCAATATTTTGATTTTATTCTTTCGACAGTTTTATCGACAGCGAAGTGTCCAATATCATCATGGTTGGCTCTGATTATTTGCCATATGCACTTTTTCGGAACCAACCACCGCCTACCATATTCTGTACGTCTATACACTTTATTGCCCAATAACTCATATTGATTAAATATTTGTCTATTACTTTCGGCCTCACCTGACAATAATATATCTTTAATACTACAAATACTAGGGTCTTGAAGCTGGACAG
The DNA here is from genome assembly GCA_905404095.1 of Glaucopsyche alexis. Classification (NCBI taxonomy): domain Eukaryota; kingdom Metazoa; phylum Arthropoda; class Insecta; order Lepidoptera; family Lycaenidae; genus Glaucopsyche; species Glaucopsyche alexis. Next base: position 5,634,544 of record FR990060.1, read on the forward strand.
ATAATAACCAGTCACCTTCAGTAACAAAATTAACCTCTACATTTATAATTTGTGTCTCACTTATGACTGGGTTACGACTAAGGGCATCGACATGTTGCATCTGTGTTCCTGGTCTGTGAATTATATTAAATGAAAATTCTTGAGTCTGTAATACCCATCTACCAATACGCGGAATTATTTCTTTTTTACTTAAGGCATATTTTACTGCATTGCAGTCAGTGATAATTTCAAAAGTTATTCCAAGTAAATAGTGACGAAATTTTTGTAAACCTACTACAACAGCTAAAAGTTCTAGCTCAAAAGAATGGAATTTCTTTTCATCAGTACTTGTTTGACGACTATAGAAATGAACAGGACGTTCACCATTATCTGTAACCTGAATCATTATACATCCTATACCTTCACGACTGGCATCTGTATATAAACGAACTGGTAATTTAGGATCGAAAATTTTTAGGACAGCATTATTAATTAGTGCCTTTTTTATAACAAGCATTGCTTGATTTTGCTGAGGTCCCCATTGCCAGACTGCATTTTTCTTTAATAATTTTGTTAATGGACTACAAATATCTGCACAGTTTTTAATGAATTTTCTAAAGTAATTAATTAATCCTAGAAATTGTCGTACCTGATGCACAGTTTTTGGGGTTGGGAATTCCTTAATGGCATTGAGCTTTCTGCTATTAGGCTTTATTCCACATTTAGATATGTCATAACCAAGAAATGTAACTTGATTTTGGAAAAATGAACATTTTTCAAGATTAATTGTCAATTCATTTTTTTGAAGAACCCCTAATACTTCTTCTAAACAAGCAATATTTTCATCTAGGCTTTCAGTTGCAATTAATAAGTCATCCATGTAGCAAATAACTCTACCAAATCGGAGTGCACCTAATGTGGTGTTCATTAATCTTTGAAAAACTGATGGCCCATTACATAACCCAAAAGGCATCCGTAAATACTCAAAGTGACCATCAGGTGTAATAAATGCAGTTTTATGAACGGAATCTGATTTAATGGGAATTTGATGATATCCGCTTTTTAAATCCAAGGACGTAAAATATTCACAACCCTGCAGTCTATCAATAAGATCCTCGACCATCGGCATTGGGTATTTTTCTTTAACTGTAATTTTATTTAATTGACGGTAATCAACGCATAATCTCTTTGCTCCTGAAGACTTATCTACCAGTAAGGCAGGACTCGCATAAGCTGAACTACTATGTCTAATAATTCCGTTTTTGAGTAAGTCATCAGTAATTTCTCTGGTTATTTTTCGTTCCGATTCGGACATTCTATAAGGACGACAACAAACTGGCCTATTCGACGTTAACTCTATTTCTAACTCTACACAATTAGTTTTACCAAGAGTGGACAAATCCTCAGAGAAGCATCGATGATATTTTGTTAAAATAGATTTTAGCAAAGGTTCGTGTTCCCCGAAAGATGCAAAATTTTTATTAGAATTTATATTAAATACAGCAATAGTTTCTAAATTTTTAAAAGTTAACATATCACCAACCCGTGAATACATTATGCTACTATCTTCAGTAAAATTACGACCAATTAAAATATCACATCCATTTAGCTCGGTAATCACATAAAATAAAGTAAAAAGTTGCACATCGTCAACTTTTAAATTAACAGCAACTGCCTTGGATACTTGTGTTGATGCACTACTGGTAAAACCAACTAAGTTGACTATCGTGTTTAAATTGAACGGCCGTAATTTATATCTTGTCACAAGATCCCAATTTATTAACGAACAATCACTACCCATGTCAAAAAAGGCCTTACATTCAAAATTATTTAACATTACTTGTTTGTAAAACTTTTGCTTACTTTGAGGTTCGCAGATCATTTTAACCTCAAGATCAGTTTCAATTTTCGGTTTATGCCTAGACTTACAAGCTTTATCCAAATGTCCACGCTTCTTACACAAAGTACATGTAATGTCATCCTTGAGGCTACAGTTATTCCGTCTATGACCAATTTCACCACAACGATAGCATGAAACACTAGTATTCATTGTATAATTTGTACTACTACTACTAGAAGGCTCTGTTTTAAAATCAGTTTTACTATTCATGCTATTTTGTTGGAATTGAACTGACCTACTATTCAGTTTTGAACCCGAATAATTTTTACTACTAAAATTTTTATCAATCACCATATTATGAGTTTTACTATGTAAAAATGAAGCTAGATCATCACAAGAAGGAAAATTTCCCGCTTCTGCGGCTGTACAAATGTTTGGATCACCAATTGAACCAACAATAATGGATACTATATCCCTATCTTTGAATTTAAGCTGTAGTCTATCTATTTTTCCTTTTTGTTGAAAATAAAATTCGTAAAGCGACTGATTCTGTAAGGGTTTTGTTTCAACTAATTGTTTCAGTAAAATATACATATTACGTTTTATTTGAAAAGTATTTGATAGCCGCTCGCGCCAATCTTTCCATCGCCATTCTGTCCAAGAGGTCTCATTTTTTTGTAATGAATCTAACCAAGTTTTAGCAGTATTGCGTAATTTTTGTAATCCTTGATATTTGATCATACTGTCTGACCATCCAAAGGCACGCGCGTTAGCCTCTAACACATTAATCCACATATCAATGTCATCCACTAACGGGTCAAATTCGGGAATTACCGATGATAACACAACACTTTGACTCACGGTTGGCGATCCTCTTCGACGTTTTCTCATTCTGCGTCGGCGACGCACCTCGTTGCTAGTGCTTGAGCTCGAACTGCGCGACGATGTTGAACTCGAACTGGTAGAATGCGCTCGCCTGCGTCTCCGACCTCTTGCCATGATTGTAAGCGTGTTCAATTGCCACTTCTGATATAAGGAAAATAACACAGTTAATATAGTAACTACAATATATTCAGTAACCAAAACTTTCACCGACAATCACTGATAAGATATTTTAGTTTAATAAATAATACTTATAATCATTGAACACATTTCATAATTAGTTATTAATACTTTACCACCAATTAACACTTATCACTCAACACTGCTATAATCCACATTCACATTAATAATATAATTAGATATACCACACACGAGACTATTTAATGTTCACTTCACCACAGTTTGTCACTAATAAGAGAGCGTTTCAGTGTGTTTTTAGGCTTTATAAAAGACTCGTTCGCGCCAACTAATAGGCGGGAGTGCGCTAGTGGCGCCATCTATACTGGCGCCATAACTATTACGGCGGGAGTGGCGCTAGTGGCGCCGTCTATACTCGAGCGATAACAATTGTAAGATAGGATAATTAATCACTAACTTTTTAAAACAACGTAACCCTGTTACTAAGACGCAGTTTGTCCGCCCGTCTATCATGAGGCTTCTATGATTAGGCCAGACAATCAGGTGATAATTATTTTTTTGTTGTTCCAACGCGATAATCGAACTCACACCCCAGTCGACAGCCAAGCTCTAAACCACTGGACCAGAGAGGCGTTCGAATACGAGTACAAGTGCGTCACTCTTTAATCGCCCAGTTGGCAATACAACAAAACGGAAGCGTTATTTTATGCTGTATTTTTTTTTAATGAAATATGGGGGCAAACGAGCAAACGGGTCACCTGATGGAAAGCAACTTCCGTCGCCCATGGACACTCGCATCATCAGAAAAGCTGCAAGTGCGTTGCCGGCCTTTTAAGAGGGAATAGGGTAATAGGGGAGGGTAGGGAAGGGAATAGGGTAGGGGATTGGGCCTCCGGTAAACTCACTCACTCGGCGAAACACAGCGCAAACGCTGTTTCACGCCGATTTTCTGTGAGCCCGTGGTATTTCTCCGGTCGAGCCGGCCCATTCGTGCCGAAGCATGGCTCTACCACGTATTTCTGTGAGGCCTTGATAATTTCCCCGGCTAGACGACGTTTCAATGTTTTATTTTTCTTAAAAATCAACAGACGTAAAAATATAACAACGGATATGAAGATTCCTCCCCGTGACTCTTGAAAGGATCACAGAAAATATTCCCGAAAAATTTCAACCAACTCAAAGTTACTTATCATAATTCGATGAAGATTACCATCGTTCAATACTCGGGGAGAGCCATAAATGTTCACTCCTGATCTCCTGAGCCACTTGGATAAGTTCCCATCCTGTTTTATCCCGGAATCCAGAGTTTGAATTTTTAATAAAGTCATATACACGCCATATGTGCGTACCGAACTAAATAATCTTCATTCTCACCTTTGTAGAAAGGGGAATATTGTGTGGTATAGGTGCACCGTGTACCTACAACACATAATTTCCCCTATAACATAATATTCGTTGTAGGTACAACACATAATACATACCTTTTTTTTTTTATTTATATCGCCGATATCATGTAGTGCTAAAAGGATTTACAGTAATAAGTATTTTTGGTCAATTATAATATTTTATATTAGTGAGTTATTAATAATTAATAGTACCTAATTATTAGGTATTTCACAAGCATAGAAAAGTTATAATCTAGCTTCCAAATTTCCAACATAAAAAATTATAACGAAAACTTCCCAATAACTCTCGGAATCCTAAACAAATACAAACATTTCCTACAAAAAACAGATGAATTATGAGGGTATTTGGAGATAGTAATTTTACGGTTTATGTGTCCTGTCCCGGCACTCACATACATCACTTCGCATCCGGCCTCCGTGAGAGACGGACGTGTCATTGTATGTTTTGTGAAAGTCAAGAAAGTAATGTTAGTTCCTTTGTAGAGACACACTTTTTTATCTTTACTCCTAAAAATTACCTATAGGTGCCTCAATAGTCATGGCATGTTAAAATCTCTATAATTGTGTACACTTTTAATTTTTTTATTTTAAATTACATTTTTATTTTATTTGTGGTTTAAATAAAATCAGGAGTTTTGAAACACGACCAATGATCATCTATCTCAGCGATACTCAAAGTGTGTTTCGCGGAACCCTGGGGTTCCGCGAAGCCCCTGTAGGGGTTCCGCGAGAATTTAGAAAAAAAAATCAACGTAACACCTCTCTCTGGTCGAACGTTTTTACGCGTCGTATCATGAGGCGCAGCCGAACTTGTTGCCAATCACATCAGTAACAGCCGATCGGGCGATGAAGCGACGATCGGGCTTCGACACTCAGTCAGTCAACGATTAGCGTTTGGAGCGAAGAAACTAGCGAATTGAAAACTTTAAACGAAGTATTTATTGTTCTACTGCTGTATTTTGATTGTATCAGTTTTGTACATTCATTCTTCTTTCTTCAACTCTTTCTTCAATGCAGTTACGATCGTGCGTTATTTTCAAGGCGTTAAACGTGTTGCAACAACGTCTTCTAAAGAGGCCGAATGTTGCTGTTTTGTTTAAAGTTTGAATATATTTAACCTATTAAATAGAAAAAAAATTTGCTCGCTCGCTTTGACCATAAACAACATATATTATTTAGTACTGATGTTCAATATAGCTGGTTGATTTTATGGTATTTTTCCGAAATTCACCGTTATTCAGTGTTTTAGTTTAACTTCGACCTGTAAAATGGGGACAATTTTGCTCGCTAGCTCCGGGTGACCGGCTTGGGTGTTGTGACCGGGTGTTTGGCTTAAAAAACATATTATCAATTTTTATGTTTCCGAATTACAGTTTAAATTTAGGGTTTAAAGCAGAAAGAAAAGGGGAAAAATGAAAAAAATTGGGGCCCATAATGTGCCCAGGGCTTCTAATAGGTTAAAACCATTATTTAATGTAGGTACTTTTAGTCATTTTATTTTCTTTTACTTGTTATGTAGTAACTTACTATTAGTATGTAATAAGTTGTACCTGTTACATTGTATTTTTATTATGCTTATTTATAAAGACTACATTTATAAAATAATTGTCTTATTGTAGGGTTCCGTCAAGTATTTTGCCTTCCAAAAGGGTTCCGTCACCAAAAAAGTATGAGAACCGCTGATCTATCTATATCAATAGCAGGAATAAGATAATTTATATAATATTTCCCATAATATAAATTCAACGGCCGCACCCGACTGTCAATAAAGGTATTGCACAAAAACAAAATGGCCAAGTACATCGGCACGTACCTGCTCAGGTACAAATCGGCACGTACCTGCCCATGAACGAATCGAAACAAAACGCATTACACTGACGAGCTTACTACAGTTTAGATTCACTACTACGTCTATTTATAAGCAATTTAATAATTCTTATCTATACAGATAAATAATATTGAAGAGTCTATTTGTAATTTCAAATTAACTGCTTTTCACTTAACGCATATGAAAGTATATTCGGCACATACAATAAAGTATCAAGTTTTTAAATTTGTGTCTATCCGTCGCGGTCGGTCTCTGTCTGTCTGTTTGTTCCAGCTAGTCTCTGAAACGGCAGGACCGATTTTCACGAGATATTCACTGACAGATAGCTGATGTTATAAGGTCTAATATATGCTACTTATATTTTAGGGTTCCGTTTAAAAAAATAGGGATCTTTTTCCGTTAGTTCTATATAAACGAATTTGCGGGCATCAGCTAGTAAAAAATATCATCCACGTAGATACAAGATGAATTTGTGAGGTACAAATTCATTTTTGGGGTTAAATAGGGTGAATTTATCAAAACTACGGTATATTAAACCTATGTATTTGTCTGATGCATCGTTTCTCAACCGGTGGGTCGCGACCCTTGGGTGGGTCGAGTTTGTTTTTAAAGGGAGTCGCAGTCTGTTTTTTTTTTTGTTTGAAAATAATAAATACAAACTACATAATATAAGTAGGTACAAAAGATTCGTTTATCGAACGAATATTTTGTATCGAACGTCGAAAAAATCGTTCGAAACAACGTACCTATAGCTGATAAAAAAGCGCGCTATGTAGGTACAGCTACATAATATTATAATTTTATAGTGACGGGGTCGCAGGATTCTTTACGTAACTTTTTGGCTTTTTCGTGGCTCGCGACATAAAAAAGGTTGAGAAACGATGGTCTAATATAATGGAGACTGTAGATACTACGCATGATACTGTTAAAAAACCTTAACAAATGCCTACCTAAGTACCTAGCTCAACCGAAATATTTCAGTCTACAAGTCTGCATCATCGCAAAACTGTCGCAGAAATCAGAATAAGACGTTCCATGTTAATGCTCATATTTACGAGCCCCTCCATCCGTAATCGCATAAAGGGCCCGCCATTAAAAACCTGTCTTACGTGTCACCACGCATCTGCTCCCTCATGTCCACCTGTTCCCTACGCCCTACAAAAAGTACCCTTTGTCACCCTCACTTACGTTGCTGAAATAAATGTGTTACTTAACGTAACGCTTTGGAAGGTCACTTAGACGATGTGCTAGGTAGACATTGTAGCTATTTAAGAAAGTCTATACTCTATACCTATAGGCTTAATATTAAATGTAAATAGATTTTGTGTTTAGTTGTTTTTCCATAGATACTAGACCGTTTGAAGTCCAATGATTTCACTGTAATTTTTACGTAGGTACAGATATGGTACCGTTCTAGTTCGATTAAAAATTGCTTGAAAGCTGTTGTCTTTTGTCCTTCCAAAAACAAATACTAGTGAGCTTTCTCGTATCATAAAACTTACAGAACTTTATACAACAACAATCATAAGTCAAGGGAGTCATGACATCCATCTTGAAAATATATTAAATGTCAAAAGGGCTTTCTCACATGCCATAAATATTGTTGGATAAATATGTATTGGTAGCGTCATTATTTTTGGTGGGGGATTCAAATAGTTTCCGAGAAGGATAAATAAAGTTCGCTATCGGCACCAAAAAACAAAACACTTAAAGTCTTCCCCCCTTACTAATAAACGCCGTATAAGCTTTGAATAGTTATACAGTGTTTTGTTCCCGTCACACAAGTGACATATTTAATTCGATTGAAGAAGACAAAACACTGTATTAACTTTTCAAAGCTTATACAGCGTTTATTAGTAAGGTGGTTCGAGTATAGGGTAACGTCCGCAAATCATCGTAGATTCTTATTGTAACTTCTAAAATGATTAAGATTTTAGTATCTTGATAATCATTTTAGTATGTGTGTTGAAAGTCCAACTTACTAATAAAAACTGAACGTCTATAACCCAAGCTTTGGGTCTAGGTATTTTGTTATTTATTATGTGCCCAGATTGCTGTCAACATACCACAATATGCAGTATGTTGATTGACCGTATCGGGTTTCTCCCAGGGGTCTTGAATACTGCAGCAGCTCACGAGGTGGCGACTTGGAGTAACTTAGATATACTAGTTTACCCAAATAAGGTTGTATTATCTATGGGATTTATAGGAAGCCGTATTAAAAAAAACGGGTCGCATATAATGTGTAACATTTTATGAAACACAAACAAACACAATGCTTAGTACGTTTTTCTAATATAATTTGGAAAATACGAAAACTTTTCCAATATGCAGTGACAGAAATCAAAAAAAGCTGAAATATTTTATTCTAATCTGACGGCCAACTCTACCACCACGCACTCATTCGTCAATTCAAATATCGCGACTTCCTGTTACACACTTTCGTCCCATTTCAAGAAATCACGCCCACAAATTGCAAGAAAGCACGAGGTTTATGTTACACATCAATACATTTGTACCTACATTATAAAAACACTACAAAAATGATTACCGGTCACAACTCACAAACACCCTCGTACAGATACTTCATGCTGAAATAATACTAAATTATTTTTGAAATAAAAAATACATTTCAACATAAAATAAAACCAAATACATATTAACGAAACCTTATTTCTTAGAAATCATTGGCAAGCTACACGCAATAAGACGATCTGAGTGCTTGATTACATATATTGACCATATTCACATAATATAACAAATCAAGATCAATTCCTATTGAACATTGCACAAGCGATTAGGGTTTCAGCCATAACAATTTCGCAAAACGACAAATCATACACAGTCATTACTCATAACTGATTTCCATTTTCTGCGTGTACTGGGCCCTAAATCTTGGCCCTGTCGCGAGAGGGCCATACAATCCCTTTCTATGTTTAAAATAAGAATTAAACCCAAAAATTCACTTTATCTCCTGTTTATGGTCTCCGAAGGTATTTATTCAATCTCATATAACGGTTATGGCTTATCAAATTTTCATGGTTTTATAGCCTTTTTTATTGTTCACTTGGAAGGGTAATACTTTTCGTAATACACGTAACGTACATTTACTGTATATGTAACTATAATATCAGGAATCAGTAGCTTGTACTACATAGAAAGTCGAGTCATGGACACTCTTGGGGTCATTCACACTACGACGAGCCGCGGCCCGCGACGCGGCGCTTCGTTACTAATACCTCAAGACATTGCGGTGTGAGTTGACCCTTATAAGTTATCAACTTATCGTTAACAAAGCCCAAATGTTAGCACAGTCAAATGGTAATTAGGTAAGTAGCAATATTTTAGACTAGCTTTTGCCCGCGACTTCGTCCGTGTGGAGTTCGGTTTCCATAAAAAAAATTAACCCCTAAGGGGATGACCCTTAGGAGGCGAATTTTCAAAAATCCTTTCTTAACGGATGCCTACGTCATTACAACTATCTTTATGCCAAATTTCAGAAGAATCCGTTCAGTAGTTTCGGCAGTGCGTTGATAGAGTCAGTCAGGTTTGCCTTTTATATATTTAGAATATGGCAATATAAATTAGGTTGACGGAAAAAAGATAGCATCAGCGGAGCCGCCAGATCAAGCTAGAACAGATCTAATAATAAACTAATCCCAGCTTATAAATTCCACAAGCAGATATTTCCTGCGGTAAGTAGCCCTGATTGTTTCATTCATCCTCCAAGGCCGAGAGCTCCCTGGGGGGTGCTGAGCGGTTACAGGGTCAGTTTTTATACGAGCAAATAAAGTCTTGAATACAAATTAAATTTGCGCAGAACGGAAGGATTTTAAAGTGGATTTCTACGTTTGCAGCGAGGAAAACCGATTATTCTTTTACCGATATGAATTAATAACTACGTATTGCTAATAAGTAGTTATTAAATAATATTAAATATACTTTACTTAATAACTAATAATATTAAAATGTTGAAAGAATCTTAAAGTAGGTATTACAATAGTTCTCATACTATGTTTACCTACTTTAAGACTGAATAAAATTGCTGAAATGAAAAAGTATATCAAAATAAAAAGTTCTTGATAATAGAGAATCTTCGAAACTTTTCGAAAGATTGCTTTAATATTTAAAGCGGTCACAAATATGAACGGCCCAAATATAAAAGTAGCCCATATTATATAGTTTCTTATGATGGCTGTATGGGCCCGTAAACCGGACCATAAATCAGGGAACTAGTGGCCCAATTACCCGGAGGCGGACCCTCATCCTAACGGTACGGAAAAAACCAAGAAACCGACTAACTTTAAGTGATTTATGCCGCACAAAACGCAGTTGTAGGTGTGAGTGTTAACACACCATAAAATTATGCTCTTGAAGATATCATGTAATAATAGTGCAATGTGGACAAAGAACAATGGGCAAATTATTATGGGAGTTGGGCCTGAAATCAAGTTGAACCAATACTCATGAGCTATCGTTATAACACACAACTTACGAGAAAAATAAATAAAAAAATAAATCGACCGGGTTCTTGTACAGTAACGTACTAACGTCGAAAAGTTTTATTAATTTATTTTAAATATTTTGCAATTAATAAATAATTGTTTTTATAATATGAGTGATGAATATCAACCTGAAATGTCACAGGAGTGACCAACGGCCAAATACTCAAAGCCTCCTTAGTTGAGCGGCCGCAGATAAGTGACAGATTTTGGTTTTTGTATGAACTGACGTCTCATATTATGCAGTGCTCAAAAGTTTAGTAGCGTTTAAGTATTCGGTCGTAAGTTTAACCACAGTGATCCACGTCGGGTGATAAAGAAAACTCAGGTTTGCTTATTGCATGTATATATTTTGTACTAGTTTAATCTACATCTACAATAATGGAATCTAAATATCGGGCTGGAGGGTTGAATCCTTCGTGCCTAGCTAAGCCCATATACCATACTACTGACAAAATATGCGCACAGTTACCCAGCGTACGACTTCCAGTTAGACACATACAATAATGTCTTATAGAGCTGATGCCAGTTTGGTCTCTGTCAATCAATATGTAAGCACGATACTCGCGTGCCCTCACATGTCGTGACTGAATATTAATTGTAATCAAAAATACATTAGTTTCAAAAATATTAAAATCTGTGAAATCTTGTAATTGTTCTTTCACTGCAGTAGGACATGGTTAGTTTTAACTGATATGTGCCCAACGCACAGAATTATTTCGTCCCCAGATAAATGTGATATTTCAGATTAATATTATTTTACTCGTACTGCAAAACAATTATTATTGCATAATATTTAATATAAATAAATAAAACTTTGCGACGTGACTGTTCAAGAACCCGGTCTTTTTAATTTTTATTTTTATTTTTCTCGTAAGTTGTGTGCTACGACCTATCACAAAAACAGTATCTCATGTGTATTGGTTCAACTTGATTTCAGGCCCAATTTGACGCGTCGTCCTTTTTTGAGGCCGTCCATTTTTATGCATGGGAGGCAGTGGTGTGAGGTTCCTATAACTCCATTCATATCGGCTTCACTTACCACTTACCTTTTGAGGACTCTCATCCAAATCTCTACCTATTATACAGGCTACGGCTTCCCTATGAAGGAGAACCAGCCTTCGCTACTGATAAACAATTATTGTTCGGATTTATACCTGCTGAAACTTTTTGCCATCATTCCAAAGCTTCCGTCATAATCTTGGCAGTCTTCTACTGACCACTGGGCGCTTTTCCCAGCTTTTCCGAGTCTTCTGCCGCTCACAATAAAATGTACTATCGCCAGCGGTATTTCCGGACCACAACGACCTTTAAACTTTCAAGAAAAGAGCGAACTCTAGTTTAAAAGGCCAGCAACGCACTTGCGACTCCTCTGGTGTTGAAAAAAAAACGAGCAGACTGATCGCCAGGTGATAAAAGGTTTACAGAGGAATCTTTACGCTATTAATTTGAAGGTCGCATACCATGTTTATACGGAAAATATAAGTACTTAGCGACAGTTCATTACACTTTAAATGATCTCCTATTGAGACATTAATTTTGGAGATGATTTAAAACTTTTACTTTTTTCTCGAAGAATTGCACAAAAAACTAGAAAATACAGGTATAAAGTTATGATTGGAATATGATCGATCATATTTCACTACAAATCCCGTTCATCATCGGTAATCGGAAGCGATCAATGGCGAATGGGTATAATTTAGTGGGCACCCGAGCCTCAAATTACCGTCATTACCGTGGCATAACGCTGGCCCTGATACACTCGTTAGGACTTTCAGCCAATCAGCGCAGGTACTAACGCTTCTTCCTTCTTTGACCAAAACCCAAACAATGAGCATTTTTCAGTGAACATGCAAGAAAAGTGATGGCTTTGAATGGCGTTTTAATGGCCGTTTATTTTCCGGCTTAATGAGTAAACTATAACTAATTATTATTTATGTTTTCTTCTTTTACTTTTTCTAATAGCCGTGGCTACTACGGTAAGCCATTTCTACATTGCTAGTTTCATTTTCCAATCAAAGAAGTTTTTGAAATATTTTTCGCTCGATATTAAATCTGAAGAAGTAAACCAGGGCGAATCATCAAAGAGCGTTTGAAATTGCACCCCCATTCAAACAATATTATTGCCAGACGGAATTTCGCCCTTAACTTGGAGAAAAATGCTTCAATAAAGTGGAACTTTATCAGATATTTTTTGTCGTTCGAATTCTTTATTCGAGAAGAAATTATAATTTTTGTACGTTCGTTTTGCCGTCTGTTTTTTCTCAAGTTAGTTTAAAGGTAAGTCATAAATCCTAACCTAAGTAACAAAGTACACTTCAATTTAATAATATTGAGACCTAAAATAACATTAATCTATACGTTATACAATAAAATTAAAAAGACGTGAAGTTTGTGAGGTTGTAGAGGGTAATGTCTGTATCTACTGAACCGATTTTTAAATTATTTTACCAATAATAAATCACATTATTTGTGAGTGTTATCTAAACTTCTATACTAATATACTAAGGAGGAAAAGTTTGTTTGATTGCATTGAATAGGCTCCGAAACTACTGGACTGAAATTTGGCACAGATGTAGAGTAGACCACGGGGAAAGACACTAGAAGGGCTACTTTTTATCGCGAAAGAATGTACGGTCTCTGCGAAATTAACTTTTGCGCGCACGTTGTCTGTAATGGAATTTTGCAAGTTGCAAGTTTTTGACCCACTTTCCGGTTTCCGATTGAGCTGAAATTTTGCACGAATATTTAAGTCGCGTGACAATGGAATATTATGATGACGTGGGGCTGATCTGATGATGTAGCTGGAAGGTGGTCACAGGACCTCCGTAATAAAACCACATAGCCCCATCGAGTTTGGGCTCGTTTGATAATTGATTCGTCTTTCATTCGTTTTGAACGTTATAGTTCTTTTTACTTCCCAGTGATAAAAGTTGTAGGGGGTAATGTTTGTATCTACTGAACCGATTTTAAAATTATTTTACCAATAATAAATCACATTATTTGTGTTATCTATAGTCTATACTAATATACTAAGGAGGATTAGAATGTTTGTTTGTATTAAATAGGCTCCGAAACTACTTACTGGACTGTAATTTGGCTAAAAAACATAGGCTACTTTTTGTCGCGCAAGAATGTAGGTACGGTCTCTGCGAAATTAACTTTTGCGCGCACGAAGTCGCGGGCATCTAGTAAATTATAAAGACATAGTGTAAACCCCAATTTACCGCGGACTAAGCTGCAGGCAAAAGCTAATAAATAATAATTACCTACTTACTTTTGAAAATGCAAAAAACTTTCACTTAATGAAGAGAAGTTCAACTTCAAAGTGTTTTAATTTTCTTATTAATTTCGCGGTGAATTTATTATCCTGCAGGCTTAGCATGCGCTTAGAAGAAACAACGAAGAATAGAAAATATGACAGATTGAAGAAACATTAATACCATTCGGAGCAAAATAGGTCTTATTATAAGGTAGCAAGGTCGATGTATCATCATTATGAGAAATAACGTTTCTTTTCTTCCCGAGCATGAGCGCACAAAATGGCCTGTTTTGACAGCTAAAGTAGAAACGTTTTCTTAATTTAATGTCAAAAAGTCCCACAGTAACGTCAACCACTCCACATCATGGCGGACCTAGACAAAAAGTTTCTTTACGTTGAGTCATATACTTGAATATTTGTTCGTTTTTGACAGAAGATTTCCCGGCAACCATTTTAAAATTATGGCGGTTTAGAAATGTTGACTTCTATTGACGACCTTGTTATCATGGATTAAGAACTATTTTGCAATGAACTGTTTTGGATAGAATATTTCTACTTAAAATGTATTTCTATGGATCGCAGGGCCGGATCTACCTAAGGGCTACTTGGGCTGCAGCCCAGGGCCCCGAGGTTACAAGGGGCCCCCAGACCCCGCTAAAAACAATAGGCGATAATTTGAATTTTAAAAATGGTTGTCTGTAAAGTCAGTTTACGGGCGATATTTTTACGTGATATTGTCATAAGAAAACATTGTAAAAAAAATTGCATACTTCTATGAATTGAGTTAAGGCGGAAAATACGTGTGAAAGGATGTTTTCATGCTGATTTTCATTAATTTTTTTAAGATATTAAAAATGAATATTATTTATTGAAACTATTTGGTTATTTTATACATATCGCACCTTCAGAATTGAAGTGGCTTAATCCAAAATTCTTGATTTTTGGTAAACTCCTAAAATGTAATTGGAGAATAGGCCATTTTTTGGATTTTTGACTATAATAGTAAGTGTAAGCCTTATGTAGTTACAGTTTTTGTTATTTGCCGTAGGTGAATAGTTGTTTAAGTGATTTCTTATTAAAAATATGAGTTTAATTAATTAGAACCTTTGTTAATTAATCATAAAATCCAAAATTTTTAAAATTTAATTGGTTTATTTAGCTTTGTGTCTATTTTTTACTGAAGCATTCAAAAATAAAACGGAACTATTTTAAAAATAGGCTATTTATTTCTAATGTAAAATTTAGTTTTGACGACGAAATTTTTGGAACTACTTTATTAATTTGACTTTTAAAATTAAAGGTAAATTAGAATAGAGGACACTGAAAAAACTTTTCTTTTGTGCGTAATAAAGTTATACCTTATTTGTATGTATTAGGTATCTTATATTTTTATGTATTTACCGTATACATAAAAAATAAGGTACATAAGTTACCGTGGCGTCTTCCTATCAAAATAATGTTTATTATGCAGGAAAATGACATGCTATTTAAACAAGCCTTTCAATATCAGAGGTCAATATTAATTATTATCGACGGGGAAATTTCATCATCAGCTTATGGACATATGGATAGCCCACTGCTTAACGTAGGCCTCGACTAATGAGCGCCAACCATCCCGATCTCGGACAGCCCTCATCCATCTGCTGCCAGCCAACTTTAAATCGTCGGTCCATTGTGCCGCAGGTCGTCCTACACTACGTTTGCCTAAGCGTGGTCTCCATTCTAACGCTTGTCTGCGCCATCAACCGTCTGTCCGTCCGCAAACATGGCCGACTCACTACCGTTCAGAGTGCTTATTCTATGAGGAATGTCAGTGACTTTAATTCGTAGTAGTTGTCCCGGAGCTTCCCGAATGCAACCCAGCTCAAGCTTATTCTTCTATTTGCCTCGTTCTCAAAGTTATGCCGCCCTAGTTGAATGAGAGTTTACGCAAGATATACGTATTCTTGCTTCTTAACTTCAAGACTAGTACCATTTACGAGGACAGGTCCTGGAGAATATGCTCAATATGCATAATTTTGGTTTTGTTAAGATTCATCCCGAGACGCACCCGTCTTGAACAATCACTTAGGCTGTTCAGCATCTCTTCCAGGTCCTGCAGATATTCTGACATAATGATTATTTCATCCGCAAACGACGCGTAAGTAAACAGTTTCGGAGAGATAACATCTACCTGTCTCATTCCTTGACGAAGTTGGATCGGTTTTATGGTCTGTTCTTTTACTTGGACGGTAATCGTTGCGGCCTTGAACATACATCTTAACAACTCTAAATATTATTGGCAGTCAACGAGGCATTTCTGCATGAATTCTAGCACAGACCAGAACCTCAATTCTTGTATTTAAAGTAGAATTTAATTTTACTTTACGATGTTTCGACTAATCAGAGCGCGTTTCACGTTGGTATAACGTTTATAAAAACACAGTTTGAGATTAGCGTATTGAGACTTGATTGTAATTGTATTAATGCAGGTTTTATTTAGCAGAATTGCCCCTCAGGTCTTGACGGTATCGAAGGCTTTCTCATAGTCCACATACGCTAAGCAGAGAGGCTGATTATACTTCTCGATGTATGTATGTGGTTCCCGGTCTGCTCCAGTGGCTGAAAGTCGTTGAACTTCTGGGAAGGATGATTCGAGATAACCTTCGATAATAGCTAATAAACGTGACTCAGGAGCGGAATGGGACGGTAGTTTCAAGTCGCGTGTTATCGCCTATTTTAAAAATGAAACCACCTATTATATTCCTGCTCCATGCTTCCAGAGTAGTGCCAGTGTGAATGACGGAATTAAGGAGCTCAGTCAAGACAGGTGTTCCTCCTGCCTTAAGCAGCTATGTAGTTATTTCGCCACCTCCTGGTGCTTTATTATTATGAAGCTGTCTGAGAGCTATTCTAATCTCACCCATGTCAATATCAGGAATCTAATCTGTAAGGTGGTGCATAAGTCTGGCTCGTGAATCATCTGCAAGATGGGTTTGGGGTAGGTTCGTGTTTTAGGTGTACTGTTCCCCATTTCGACTTCATCGAGAATCTCCGATTTCGTGGTGACAGTAGTGTCTTGCAAGTTACGGCTGCGTTTTGTCAAAAATGACAACATGAGTCATTGAGTTTAGCAAATACCTTCGAGCCCTTGTTTCGCACGTAAGCATAGTTTACTTGATGGCCCTAAATATCCAATACATTTATAGAAAAAACCAAACAAACAAAATATCTTTTATACGTTTAGATTTTGCTGAAATCATCTTTTCTCATATTGTATTTTCATTCCAATTATATTTTAATAGTATTATAACATAACTGTCACACACAACCTGTCAATTATTTTACTAATTCATAATAAATAAATAAAATTATTTCATTGTTTTTTTTATATTCTTATATACATCACTATTTCGGTTTCTCTCTCACCCAAAGGTTACCTGGATGAGATTGCTACCACAGCAATAAGATCGCCTTTTGTACAACTATTACTTGCGTAGATTTAAGTAATATTTATGTTTTTTTGTGCAATAAAAATATGTAATAATATCATTATAGAAACAGTTTTTTGACATGGCTATTAGTTGAGTAGGTACTTAGATAGGCCCCTAAGTAGTTACAGCCCAGGGCCCCACAAATTCAAGATCCGCCCCTGATGGATCGCCATGCTAAGCCTGCTGATTATGACAGATTAATTTCGTTTTAAGACATCACAAATAATTTATTTTGAATTAATATAACGTTTGTTAATGATTTAAACGAACGGCTTAGTAAAGGTTTGCAAAATGGTAAACAGTTGAGTTCAAACCTGTTTTTTTTTTTTTTAAAGTTAAGTAGGTATTCTAGTTATTGTACTCGGGTTTGCTTGCGTATTTATCGTATTCTCTATAAATAACAGTATGCAGACACAATACAATTGTCAATGGCTGGCCGCACACGTGAAATATTATTGTCAATAATGCTCATATTGACAATTATATTCCTTGTGTGCGGGCCATATTGCCGTTTTTTTTTTTGTATGCGTTGACTAGTATTGACAATTTTATTCTGTCAATAATATTGCACGTGTGCGGCTAGCCAATGACTTGTCTATTTGATATCATAATAACATAATACGAACAAATTACGACAGTAGTCCAATTGCTTGTGAATTAGATTACCTGATAGTACACGAAATAAGGCTTGCGGATTTCTGATAATATCAGCTAAGACAGTTTTAATACTAGCGACAATCAGCGGTGAATCTGGCCCTGTACATATTACAAGCTTTTCTTTCAAGTTAAATTTTAAGTTAAGAATCTTGCAAGTTAAATTTGGCCCACTTTCCGGTTTCCGATTGAGCTGAAATTTTGCACGAATATGTAAATCGCGTGATAATGCAATATTATGATGACGTGGAGCTGATCTGATGATGGAGCTGGAAGGTGGCCACAGGAACTCCATAATAAAACCACATAACCCCATCTAGTTTGGGCTCGTTTGATTCGTCTTGATGATTAGTGTCTTCAGATAGTTTTTGAACGTTTTAGTTCTTTGGACTCACCAGTCATGATAAAAGCTTGTTTTTTTTTTTTTTTAATTGTAGTTCTTTTAATAATGTACCTACTTCCATATTATAATAGCTATTACAATACGGCCGATGTATCTTGGCGAGTCTGAACTTCGCGCAGAAGGTTGCGCAATAACTGTTTCTAAGTGTTTTCGTATTTATTTTATTTGTACTAATTGGTCAACTGTATTAGGGAAATTTTATTAGTACATAGGTATATAAAATAATACAATAACAGTTTTCTTCACGAGTTGTACATGCGCTAAAGTTCGCAGAGCCTATGTTCAGACCCGTCAAGATACAGCGGCCGTAGTGTAATTACACTCGGCTATAATTCCGGTAACATTTTTTAGGTTCCCTATTTTTTCGCATAAAATCATATGTCATAATTTTACTTGGCATAATTTCATTTGACCTAATAGTAGTTTCGCATAATATTCATTTGTCATAACTTTCTTAGCATAATTTTTTTTCGCATAATTACTAAAAGCATAATAATTGTTAGGCATACTTATTGTAAGGCATATATTTTTTTACGCATAATGTTCATTAAGAATAATATTTTTTTGCATAATATTAAAAAGCATAAATATATTTACGCATAATGATATTTAAGCATACTATTATATTTACGCATACATCTTTGTAGCATTTTTTTTCACATGATATGAATGATAAATTCTACTGGGTGTGCGAGTTAAGACGAAATAACAATTATAATTGTAATTTTACGACTGATTACGAAATAAACTCGGACAAAAACACGAACTGCTATCTAAGAACATGCCAAGCTAATTATTTTAAACATGTTAGCGGCTTACGGGTGGCCCAAGGGCCACCCCGCCGCAACTAAACCTACTGATACACATGTTACACTAGGTATATGAGTTTAATACCTGCTTTTAATATTTTATTAATATGCGTTTAATTACCTTAACCGTATTTTCATTATATCGTTCCAGTTTATGTATATTTGTGCCTTGTCAGGCCTGTCCCACTCCCCGTGTAGGTATTAAAAATGTAAGTACGTGCGGCGGCCTCCTTAAACGGGCCAATTACGAGGGACTCGCGCGCGAGCAGTGAGCGACGTATGCGTGAGATTTGTTCGTCGCAATGTTTTATGGATTGGATTTAATTCCTTACAATCTGTGCATATAATATTACGATAGGTACTGTGTAAGTTAGTTAAAAATCACCCGGCCAGCTATAACTATAATACCATATAACATAATGTATAACAATATTTAAAAATATAGTTTGAGCTACTACTGCTACTGCAATTACTTGATAACCAATATTTAGTGTTTAGGTGTTGGCTCCACAGTCCACTTGAACTATCTGTTCGCGTCTTATGTTATTCCGATGTGATACGATTTGAAGAATCATTTATTGACAAAAGTACCTAGTAGTACCTAGTAGTAAATATAAATAAAAATAAGGCGGCGTGATTCAACTTCTTCGAGTAATATCAGGCCCTGAAGGTATAAAAAATGCTTACGTTTACGCATATAAGTATGTATATACTTATAGGTATGCGCAAATTTATTATAATAATAATAATATCTATGGACGCTTCACACCACGTCAATCTGATCCCGTGGTAAGTTCTCGAAGAACTTGTGTTACGGGTACCAGACAACGAAAATATATTTAACACTTATTTAAGATTTTTATTATATTATACATATATTTAATACACACCCATGACCCAGGAACACAGAAAAACTCTTTGTTCCTTCGGCGGGATTTGAACCCGCGACCCCCGGCTTGAGCACCAACACGCTCAACCAACTGAGCCACAGAGGTCGTCAAATTATTACAGTACTATTAACACCTACCTTAGGTTTATTTGGAAAGCAATTTGTTCAGTAAAGTACAGTAGGTAGGTACTAGAAAGTAGGTAAAAAAAGTTGTAATTAAATATTAAGAAAAAATATATATAATACGTATAACCGCCTCCTTTTTTGGAAGTCGGTTAATAATTTTCTAAAATGAGACAACCCTAATGTCATTAGAAAGGATAAGAATTACGCGATAGAAAGAGACGCAACTTCTAGGTAAATATAATCGTAGGTAATCAAGCGTTGTGTTAGCTGAATTGAACCTTATCGCATCGCAGAAAGAGTCCCTATTTCTTCTAAACATTTGTCGGAGTGGTTCTTCTGTACCTCTAGGTACTATTATTTATTCTGTGGCCTTGTGACAAAATGCTTTGAATTTATTATGACAAAAAAATATGCCTAACGAGTTTATGCCAAAAACCAATTATGCCAAAGTATTATTATGACAAGAAAAATTATGCCTTACGAGTTATGCCTCATTAAATTAGGACAAACAATATTAGTCTAAATGATATTTATGCCTAATGATGTAGTATGCCAAAAAACCATTATGCCAAAGTATTATTATGCGTACTAAAATTATGCCAAGTGATGTATGCCAAATGAAATTATGACAAATAAAATTATGCGAAAGAAGAGGATCCCCATTTTTTAAAGCAACCAAGCGAAAAGGGTCGACGATACTATCTGACCTTTTCAATTACAACACTTAAAAGGACTTAATAGATGCGTTTAACTCAGTAGGTAATCATAATTTTATATTCTAAGTTCTTAATAGTTAGGTAAACTATATCTAAAATAATGAAAAAAAATTGTATAAGAGAAAAAAAAAATTCGTGGATCGCCGTAATGTCTAGGTTTGTATGCATGTTCATACTTATAATACATAGGTACTAGATGTTACCCGCGACTTCGTATGCGCAAAAAGAAATGTCGCGGAAACCGTACTTATTGCTGCGATAAAAAGTAGCCAGTGTCCAGAGTCTAAACTTCTAGTCGTACCAAATTTCATAAAAATCCGTTTTGTAGTTTTTGCATAAAAGAGTAACAAACATCCATCCATCCATCCTCACCAACTTTCACAATTATTATAGTAGTAGGATAGTAGAGAGTACGATATATATAAGTATACCTACTTGTAGTTTTTATACTTACATTACTTACTTTAATATGTACTCTCCGTGGCCTAGTGGGTAGACCGTTTAGTTCGCACTCGAGAGAGTGCAGGTTCAAATCCCAGGTTGTGGCGTGTACCAATGAGACTGTCAGATCTCAAGTACACTATACGGATGCTCTAACAGTGAAGGAAAACATCGTGAGGAAACCCGCACATTGTTGGCCCCAGACGTATTGACCAGTTCATTCCTCTGGACTAGGCTGACTATGTTGTGAGAATGCCGTATATGCTTAGACAACCATACGATATTTAAAAACCAACTGTCCCAGGCACTACAGTATTTCAAGAGTGGTTACTTCGCTACTGCTAGAATACTGTATAAATCATCCATTAGCGGATGTAAAGGCCTAAGTTTAATATGTACATACCTTTATTATAAATGCGAAAGTTTCGATGTATGGATAGGTAGGTATATGGATGTTTGTTACACTTTCACGCAAAAACTACTCGAACGGATTTAGATGAAGTTTAGTATGGAAGTAGCTTAGGTTCTGGATTAACGCATGGCCTACTTTTTACTGCAGCAAAATGTACGGTTCCCCGTGATTTATACAAATACAAAGTTGCAGGTAATAAAAGTAATATAGTATGCAATACATATATGTACATATAGTAAAAGCTTAGGATGTAATCAAAGTAATCTTCTCCGCTGACCACGTGAAGTCTTTTTTAATTCATCTTGTCTTCAATCCATCTTCGAGCTGTATGCAGTATGACTAAAATTATTTCCGGTGACTGGGAAGTGGGAACAGAAGTTGTCGATAACTTTCTATCGAGACTTATAATTTATCTAATCAATAAGGCAGTAAAAAGAGGCGATTGATAATAACGAGTGATGTCTAACTCGTATAAATTAGAACGTCAAAAACTTAGAAACTTGCTGCCATTCAAAACGACGAGGCGGCATTTCATTATTCTAAGGTTACGGAATATGTCTATAGCCTTAAGGAAGCCTCAACAATACGGTTTAGATTATGTAAGAGCGGTTAGAAAACATTTTAACTTACCAAAAGTAAAAACTCCCACAACATCCCGTTACAATATTCGCTCCAACAGCCCGCGGCAATGCTGTCAGAAGAACGCACACACACACGCTCGCGCGAAAACAGTACTAAATGTCATATTCAACGTTAAATCGCTAATTACAACACTTTGCCACGCTTTTTAGCACTGAAAACGATAGGGCACATGCACACACACCTTGTCTATCACACATAACCGCCGCGGGTCGAAAAACTCAAAGAAACTATATTAAAAACGTAAATATTTGGCAAAGACAACCTAATCACCACTCCTTTTCTCACACAGATTCCTATGATAGCTAACAGCTGCGACGCGTGTTGAACCAAAACAAAGCCTGTCGCGCCATCTATGCGACACATAAAGTCAACAAGTTACGCAGTTTTGAGGAATTGTTGGGTAACCAGTTCACGTTTTAGTACGGCAACAGAACGCTAGATGACGCTTTTTTAATGGAATCAATAAATTCAACAGGTTTATAAAATGTTTTACAACATATAATAATTAAAATAAAACAGTATAATAGCGTGCGTTAAACACAACAAGTAAACATTAAAAAACTTGAAATGAAAATGAATAAGAATTGAAAAGGTGTATTATTGTGATACGAGAGTATTTTATTTTCTAAAAAATTTTGTCGGTTTCATTTCGTCACTAGTTTTCAATATTTTCATTAGCGCTTTTTATTGAATAACTATTTATAAATAAAAAAATTCAAAAAGTATGCTCCGCCGTAACAGTGCTGAACACTGCCGTGACCAGGATTCGAACCTGGGTTACTACGGCCACAACGTAGGGTCCTAACCACTAGACGATCACGGCTATCGGAGCGATGAGATCTCGAGCGAAATTAAGGTACTAGTAACTGTTTGAAAGTCTGTGAATTACGTAAATCGTGATATTGACAATTAGGTAGGTATTCCTACGTCATGTAATTACATAGTTTTTTTTTTAATAAATTGATATTACAACTTTATAAAAGTGAAAAGAATTAAGATTTTATGTGTACAAAACTACACATAAAACTTATTTTTTTTTTATTTTTATCAATATTTTCTTTTCTGTATATACATTACCTATAATATGTATTTCGAAAACACAAACAAAAGTTGAAATATTTTTTTATAACATTAGTGTAAAAAACCTACATACTGGTAAAACGGGGTGAATAGAATTTATGGGGTGAATAGAAATATTCTTAGGTAAAAGTTTAAAATCCTTTGATCCAAAAACTACTTCAGATGTCACAAATATTAGTATTTTATTTACATTTGCAATATTTTTTCTTTGTTCTGTCAGGCCTGTCCCACTCCCCGTGTAGGTATTAAAAATGTAAGTACGTGCGGCGGCCTCCTTAAACGGGCCAATTACGAGGGACTCGCGCGCGAGCAGTGAGCGACGTATGCGTGAGATTTGTTCGTCGCAATGTTTTATGGATTGGATTTAATACCTTACAATCTGTGCATATAATATTACGATAGGTACTGTGTAAGTCTCAGATCAAATAAAAAGTATAGATGGACTTCTACGAACAACATAGTGAAGCCGGTTTTTTATGCTTTGTGTGCGTGAGCCGGTGTTGCCATACTAAATTTTCATTACCATATGTTGGCTAAACTTTCGAATAACATCCCACATTTGTACTATTAATTGGTTTATGGTAATTTTACCGCTTAAAGTTCTTTTACTGTCGCAGTAATTTCGCAAATTTTCAAAATTATAAGATCCGTAGTTTTCGAGATAACAATATAATAAATTTTCGAAAATTGTATAGGAATTCGGCCATGTTAACGTTTCTGTGATATTTATGTTTCGTTTTCCATAGCTTTATGTCAAAAAACTTTGCAGAGCCCTATTTTACGTAAAAGTTGTAACACGGCCTCACAAAAACCTGGCGCGAAATAACGTTGTCACAACTCTCCCCAACTATGGAATTCTAAAAATGGGTTAGATTAGAATATTTTTATTGCGTTCAAAACGTCTTTAATAATAAAAAAAAAAAACAGAAAGTGATAATTATGTTTATTATTTATTTATAGATAAATTTAGATAAAGGGTAGGTAAAGATGAAAAGTTTCGATTTAGGTGTACCAATACATAATATTATGGTAAGTAATAGGGTAGTTAATATACGGTCACCAGTCACAAGTCAGTGTACCACTTGCCTATTTTTTTGGTAGCATAATATGCTTGTGTTATTTCAGAAAAAATCTAAATCATTATATGTGTCCATATAAATTTCAAGGAGTTCCCTCGATTCCTCATGGATCCCCCATCATCAAGTTTCCACTTTAGTGACTAAAAGACCAATTTCGAATAAAATAATTTTGTTAATAGGTCCATAAACGATAGAGTAATATTCAAAGATCTCCGTGTTGGTGTAAAATACTATAAGAAGTACCTTTTACATCATCAAAATGTGATGATGTATGGTGTGATTGTGGTGGTGATGATGATGATTACTTTAATTGACAAGGTGGCATATGCTTGCAGTTCTTTAAATAACGCCGAAATTCCCAAACATGTATCTATAAGGAGTCAGGAGTTCTGTTCTGCACTTTTGGATCCAGAGTATAACTTGGAGCAAAATCTTACTTTTTGGTAGCATATGCTTGGACTACTTCAGAAAAAGTCAAAATCACCATAAATTTCCATAAAAATTTCGAGGAGTTCCCTCGATTCCTCATGGATCCCATCATCAGGTCACCACTTTTTTGAAAACCGGACCAACTTGGGATTATACCCTTTATATCAAAAAAAGAATTTTGAAAATCGGTCCACAGACGGCGGAATTATCGTTCCCGATATTTTCCGTATACCGAATATAGGGGCATTTACCTTAAATTACTTCAAACTTCAAAACTTCCTAATTAAAAAATAAAAACACAGTCTGACTCTCTACTTCATAATTTTGTTAAGAATTTGCCTACAAATTACTTACCTTATTTTAGGCTATTGAGAATATGAAATCCTGGCAACACTCTCTCGATCCGCCATTATGAAATTGTCATTATTTGTTTCGAGTAACCTCTAAATTGTGATAAATTATCTTAAACAAACTACAGTTTGTTGTGTACTTACTTATAAAATGTTATTCCCTGACACATTTTGTTCGCCTTCGTACAGTTTTTACACCACTTAATAGCGCAGGACGGCATTTTTGTGGCAAAATCACTGCACGACGACTCGTTCGATACTGACGAAAAGTAGCGTACTTTTTTTGCATGAGTGTGCGTGACCGCGTGTGTTTACACAAAGTAGCGTAGTTTTTGAGGCTTCAGTTGAAACAAGCGCCATGCGCAATCTAGTTTTTTATTTGATCTGAGGTGTAAGTTAGGTAAAAATCACCCGGCCAGCTATAACTATAATACCATAATATAACATAATATAACAATGTTTGAAAATATAGTTTGAGCTACTACTTTATAACCAATATTTAGTGTTTAGGTGTTGGCTCCACTTGAACTATCCGTTCGCGTCTTATGTTATTCCGATGTGATACGATTTGAAGAATCATTTATTGACAAAAGTACCTAGTAGTACCTAGTAGTAAATATAAATAAAAATAAGGCGGCGTGATTCAACTTCTTCGAGTAGGGTAAATACGCCAAACGTCGGCCCCCCTCCAATCCTCGGCCGTCTGCACATTTTCAGCTTGCATTCATTCAAAAGGTAATTAAGTGGTCATTTTGCCACTGAAATTGCAAGCTTAGTTCATACTCTTTAAGTGCAAACCGTTACTATCCGATTACGTCACTTGCTCTTCGCACACAGAGCGTCAGTAGCGATAGCGTCGTTGAAGCATTGAAGTTCGTAGTTAAAGCAGCTTACTTGCTGTGAATGCCCACGATTCGGGGATTGATATTACAACGGTAAGACATTTCTTTTTTTTGGTTTTTAGCTTTGCTATCACTAAAAAGGTATTTTTACTATATTTTGAGATAGTTTTTTCAACGTTTTGCGTATTGGTTTTAGGGAAAAATAGGGGGCCGTCATTAGAATACCAGTTTCGACTGAAAATCGGAATCTCGGCCGGGGCCGACTTAAGATAAATGCAGTATGTTTTATAAAGTCCAATACTACGAATTCCATTGTCTTAATAGTAAAATTTGTAACGCTTTTATGTTAATAAATATATTTTACGTTCAATCGCTAAATACCGGCCGGGGTGGTATTAGCTGAATCTCGAGAAATAAGCTATACGAAACAGGGGCCGACTTTGAAAATGTTAAAGATTGTAATGTCGGCCAGCCTAAGAATAGAATGCTACTGTACATGCTGATCATTTTTGTACTTTTCATTGTTTGTGTAGGTACTGGGTAGTCATTTTTTAATTTATTTATCAAACTTGCTGTCTCAAAATTGAATTATGTATTATTATAATTTAATAATATTATAAGAGGTTACACGCTATGCCCGGCCGACATTTGGGAAAAACGCGACCGACCATTGGGTCGTGAACGGCCGACTTTAAGGTTTTTTCGTTTTCGACGCATTTAAACCTTAATACTTTTTCCGTTTAGTAGAGAAGTCAACCATATGCCTATAAATATAAAATATATTTATCAACCTATCTAAAACCGTATAACAAGCTATGCTTTCGTTGCAAACTGATGGATCCGGAGCGATCTAAAGTTAGAAAATCCGTAAGTGGCCGACATTTAGCGTATTTACCCTAATATCAGGCCGTGAAGGTATAAAATATGCTTACGTTTACGCATAAGTATATATATACTTATAGGTATGCGCAAATTTATTATTATAATAATAATAATATCTATGGACGCTTCACACCACGTCAATCTGATCCCGTGGTAAGTTCTCGAAGAACTTGTGTTACAGGTACCAGATAACGGAAATATATTTAACACTTATTTAAGATTTTTATTATATTATACATATATTTAATACACACCCATGACCCAGGAACACAGAAAAACTCTTTGTTCCTTCGGCGGGATTTGAACCCGCGACCCCCGGCTTGAGCACCAACACGCTCAACCAACTGAGCCACAGAGGTCGTCAAATTATTACAGTACTATTAACACCTACCTTAGGTTTATTTGGAAAGCAATTTGTTCAGTAAAGTACAGTAGGTAGGTACTAGAAAGTAGGTAAAAAAAGTTGTAATTAAATATTAAGAAAAAATATATATAATACGTATAACCGCCTCCTTTTTTGGAAGTCGGTTAATAATTTTCTAAAATGAGACAACCCTAATGTCATTAGAAAGGATAAGAATTACGCGATAGAAAGAGACGCAACTTCTAGGTAAATATAATCGTAGGTAATCAAGCGTTGTGTTAGCTGTATTGAACCTTATCGCATCGCAGAAAGAGTCCCTATTTCTTCTAACCATTTGTCGGAGTGATTCTTCTGTACCTCTAGGTACTATTATTTATTCTGTGGTTCTGTCAACATTTGAATAGTCTAAAGTTAGCAATTTACGTGACACAGCGATTAATTATATTAAAAGTATTATTATTATTAGTTTAACCGATAGTGAAGTCTATCCAGCATAAATTGGGTTATTACAACCACTTTCGTTAGGGTCGGCAGAACTTTTATGTTATGTTTTATGTTTGTTGGTATCTTCTTACTTTGTAACCACACCCACTTTTGTATATATTTATGTAAGTAAAATACCTAATATAATAAAATAAAGTAGGTATCCTCTGAAAAACTTTTTCTTCTTATA
This sequence comes from Glaucopsyche alexis, assembly GCA_905404095.1. Lineage (NCBI taxonomy): Eukaryota > Metazoa > Arthropoda > Insecta > Lepidoptera > Lycaenidae > Glaucopsyche > Glaucopsyche alexis. The sequence continues at coordinate 5,662,645 of FR990060.1, forward strand.
AGTTATAAAATATTTTGACAACCCTATCACTTTTCTCTATTAACCCAAAGATTTCAACTAGGGTTGTAACGGAGGCCATTTTAGCGGAGGCGGAGGCGGATGCGGAGGAGAAGAGGTTCACCTCCGCGGATGCGGAGGTTAGCGGAGGCGGAGGCGGAGGTGAAATTTGAAGTGGAATAAATTAAATAAATTCATGATTTATTAAAGTCAGAAACATTTCACGCGATTTAAATAAAAACGACTATTAATTAATAATTATGCACTTAATCACTTTAAACGATCACGACTCAATTACAACTTAGCGGTACCGAACGATTCGACAAGTTGATTCCTGTTCAGTGTGGCCATATGTGGCAGGATCTTGCCATTTTGGTCATAATTTTAGCCTCTGGCAGTATTTGTTGACGTTTAAGTAATTTGGCAGGATGTGGCACTATTGCAATATTAGCTGGCAGATTTGGCAGTAAAATGATTCAAAGATTCAGAATTTTATTTGTAGTATTGAAGTAGTATCGATAAAAATGTGTTAATTTAAATATCAGTAGGTAATTATGGCAACTCTCTTTGGGGGTAGAGGATTCCCCATAAAATATCTTGTCAATCTGGAACTCAACTTGCGAGTTTTTTTTTTTATTATGATGTTGATTCTCGCAAATCAACATCTTAAATAAACAAAAAACGAAAACCGACATCCAAAGTAGAAATGCACAAAAAAGTATGAAATAAAACTAATTTTTTAAATAAGTAATGGGAATTATTTTCTTTCAAATTCTGCAAAAATTTTAACTGTTTCTCTACTCAATCTTCATAATTTTGAAGTTGGTACTTACATGGCATCAGTAAATATAATATTATAATGATTGCATTTCAATCCAACCAATAAAATAAATGATTAAACAGATGACAAAAGCGATGTTTAAAGAAGTCGATGAAGAAATTAATGATGCAAATACAACTAATGTGTAATGGTAATTTAATTTTTAAACTTTTAACTACACTGCATTAAACGAAACTACCAAAAATCTGTATTTTAAATTTACACATTATTTTGGCTTCTGCATTTAAACGAAACTACCAAAAATCTTTATTTTAAATTTCGGCATTGTTTTGGCATTTTTTTAAGAGTATGGCAGGTTTTGTCAGTTTTATAAACTCAGTGGGGCAGGATAACAGATTTGAAGTTGGCCACACTGTCATTCGTTAACGTACGAAGTATTAGATACCATGAGTCCGAACGGTATAGGCTTTTCCATAATATTTATGACACATTAATGAACCCAGATATTATTTCTCTTTTCTGCCACTGGCTGCGCTGGAATTTTGGACGTACCGATGCTATTGTGGCGGACCAATCAGCGCACAGTCCTGAATCGCGCTTGGTACTTCTTGAAATATGGCGCGCTCTACCGGCAAAAAATCTGTCCCACAAATTGAGACCATTAGAGACTATTATTTTAACATTACGTTCGAACTCCTGTTATCTATACTTCGTGCATTCACTCCCCCACTACCACTCGCCCGTGTTCCCGCGGCACAAGCAAAATCTTGACACGCACCCGGGCCTCTAGTTAAGAATCAAGATGCATTCGATAATTTTCGACGGCGAAGCTCGAAAACAAAATTCATGGGATTTGACTTACATTTTTGATATCGAAGTTTGCCATCGAAATTATCGAACGCATTTTGACTAGGCACAGAGCGACCGCTTCACCCAGTGTCGCTCCTTGCGCGTATGTAATCGTAAATAAACCTCCGCTAAAACTCCGCATCAATTTTGCGGAGGCGGATGCGGAGGCGGAGGTGAAATTTTTTGCGGAGGCTCCGCAGTAACGGAGGCGGAGGCGGAGCTCCGTTACAACCCTAATTTCAACTCAAGATAGGCTATCACGTACATTTAGCAGAAAAAAAAATCATACAAGAAAAAGTTACGCCATCTTGGTTTTCACCATAACTCAAATGTCAGCCATCTTGTTTTCACCATACTTCGAATTTCAAAATGGCCCCAAAAATTTAAAAATTGGGGCCAATTTACTGGAGACACTTTTTGCCTCAACATGCCTCGTCTATAATATACGTCTATGTATTAACCCCATATGTCGTATCTATTGACCCCGCATTCCAGGCAAATAGAAACTGACCATTTAATTGGCTTTTTCTCGTAAGGAAATAAAAATTCAGAATTATAACTACCTATATCAAGGTTGTAAAATATCATAAGACTCCCACAATGAAAGCAGCTTTATTGCCAGAAGCATAGGATTTATATTGTTAAAGTTGGTTTGAAAATCAGGATCGTTTCTATTTACTCCGTTTTACGGTACCTTATTAGTTTTACTTACATCAAATAGATACCTACAAAAAGATTTATTCTACTAATATTACTTAATTGCAATAATTGTATTATAAATGTGAAAGTTTGTGAGGATGTACGGATGGATAGATGGATGGATGGATGGATGGATGTTTGTTACTCTTTCACGCAAAAACCACTCAACGGATTTTGATGAAATTTGGTATCTTAGTAATTTCGGCTCTGGATTAAAATATAGGCTACTGTTAATCCCGAAAAAATACAGCTTTCCCAGGGATATTGTATTTACGCGGACGGAGTCGCGGGCAACAGCTTGGCAACTCATCACCGTTGGAGTTACAAACTAAGAGAATAAAATAAAGCGTGTTTATTGTTATTGCTGAGATCAAAGTGATTTAATCAAACGAATAAATTTTACATTCATATTAATTCATTTAAGCCTTACAAACTCGGTTATAACAGTTAAGGCCGATTGAAACAGCAGTCGCGCGTCACTTGATGTCAGTTTTTGAAGATCTCCATGATCTTTACCTCGAAATTTTGTATGGCAATGATGTTCCCTGATAAACGAACTATTCAATGGCGAAAATCCCGTCCCAATTGCATTAAAAGCAAAAAAGTAAAGACCGATCAAAGCATCAGTCGCGCATCACTAGGAGTTGTTGTCTTGTTGCAGAGTTCCATGGTTTTTCTCATAAGATCTTAAATAAAAGAAAGATCTGACCTTGAAACATTGTATGGCAATTGGCAATGACACTCGTCACTCCCTGATAAATGTGCTATTTAATAGTGAAAACCCAAATAGAATCAGTGGTTCTTGAGAAAATCGCGGCCAAACATACATACAAACATACAGGTCAAACTGAGAACCTCCTTTTTTAAGTCGGTTAAAAATCAGTGGTGTCACGAAGAAATAAGAATGTTCTTTGAATGAATGAATTACACTACGGCCACTGACCTGTATCTTGACGGGTCTGAACATACGCTCTGCGAACTTTAGCGCATGTGCAACTCGTGAAGAAAACTGTTATTGTATTATTTTTATATACCTATGTACTAATAAAATTTCCCTAATACAGTGACCAATTAGTACAAATAAAAAAAATACGAAAACAGTAATTGCGCAACCTTCTGCGCGAAGTTCAGACTCGCCAAGATACATCGGCCGTATTGTACCTATGTAAATATGTGACAACTGACAACCGCTAAACTTAAATTGACCGCCAAGAACTGTTTTCGCTTTACCCAAAGTGAATACTTATGAACTTTTTACAATTTTATTTGCGGTTAGTAAATAGTTAATTATTATTACCTAATAGTAATGATAGTATTTGTGAGAGCAATTAATAAAGATTAATTTGTGACAGTTGTTTTGTTTTATATACCGTAAAACTGTGTGAATAGGGACGGGTTTCAACTTTGAACTGAAAATACTTGTAACTTTGTAAAGTCTAGCTTTCGTGCACTGTTCAAATTTTTAAATTAACTCATGAATTAAGCTACAAGATCGTAAAAATGTGTTAAAGCTGTGCCATTCTTGTTATATTTAAAAAAATAAGGTCATCCCTATTTATACTTCAGATGCTTGTCAATAGGGATGAAAGCACGGTTATTAGGGAAAACTGTCAGGGTTATCACAATAAACAAAAAAATAATCAGTCATTCATTATTTCTCAAAAAATAAAAATATTATAAACAAAAACTCAACATTGAACTTCTAACAATTTAACAAGTAGGTATAAGATATTTTACGTGATTTAAATGACTTATTCCGAGTCAATTTCCATTAAATCATGTAAAATTTCTTCTTCATTTCTGTAAAAGTACTTTCTTCCTATTTTTAGTGGAGTGCCCTTAATTGGATCAGTTAAAGAAACTTTTGTCAAATGCAAGTTATCTTTGCTCAAATTTATATGTGAGACTTTTTCATCGGATAGTATTTTAATTTCGGAGTCTGGATTTTTATTTTTGGGTATCAAGTCATCAATAACTACTTCGAAAAGTACAGGTATGTTGTCTATATCTAAATCTTCAGTGAATCTGTTTTCATTAGAAGTAAATTCTTCTTGTTTTTCATTTAATACTATCTGATTCTCTTCAGTATTGTTTTCAACATTTTTGTCGTTTTCTTTCTGTTCTTCGAGCATTCTTGTGTTTTTTTCTAGTTCAGTCTCCTTAATAGTAGTAAAATAATCAGATTTTCTATTTAATACCATCTCTTTAATGTCATCTTTTTTCTGTTCTTCACTTACTTTTACACTTTTTTTTCCTATACCCTTCCCTTTAACTATTTTTTTCACTTCAGCTGCATTATTATGACTTTCTTGAATATTATGATTTTCTTTTGAAACTTCAACTTTTAAATTCTTCTTTGATTTCTTACTTTTTGCATTGGCATCCATTTTGTTATCTTTTGTCTTTGTTGCAACTTTTCTCTTCTTTTCATTATGTGAATGTGACGATTCCGTATCTGTATCTGCATAATCACTTTCTGAGCCGACGCTTTTACCCGGTATGACATTGAGTTTCTTTTTTTTGTTGCAGACTTTAACTGTCCCTGTCCCATAACGCATTTCTTTTAACATGTTTAATATCGTCTCATCCACACTTTCTTTACTGAATATGGAATCGTCTCTTTCATAGTTGTTTGGTAGCCTATCTAAGACTCTTTTTCGGTTCAATGGACTTATACCAGCTTTTGAAAAACCAGACAAAATATTTTGTTTTGCATTGACATCAAGCTGTTGGAGTAATTTTTTTTAAAGTTTTGGAAATAAAGGTTTTGGAACGGTAGCCTGTACTCGCCCATCTGTTTTTTTCCAATAGAATAGGATATCTCTCCAGGCTATTTTCATTGGCCTGAAAAAGGCCACATCTAAGGGCTGTGTTAGATGTGTTGAATTAGATGGGAGAAACACAAAATGAATGTCTCTTTCCTTACACTCTCGAATAAGGTCAATGGATAAGTGTGATGACAAATTGTCACCAATTAAAAGTTTTTTTCCTGTTTTATCTTTAAAGTAGCTGTATATAACTGTTCGCACCCATTCCTCAAAGGTGTGCCCATCAAACCATCCCGAGGGGGTCCTGTTATATCTACAGCCTTTAGGGCCACCAGTAGTCCATGTATCATATAGATGCTGCGATTTATACACCACGTAAGGTGGCAATAGCGTCCCATCGGCAGCTGCTGCCATCATCAGTGAAATAGATCCCTTACTGTGGTTCATTATTCTCTCTGGATATTTCGCGCCTCTTTTGCAGATAATTTTTCTTCTTCCAGGGTCATCACTTAAATTAGTTTCGTCATAGTTAACTAAGTTGCACAATGGTACGCCATCTAATGATAATCCTAATTCATCGAAATATTGGTTTATTTTTTCAGGGGATACTGCTGCTCGTACACGCTTAATATTTTGACTCAATCGTAGAGATATATCTTGTTTATGCCTTGATAAAAAACTTCTAACAAAATCTGGCCCGGGCATATTATCTTTGAATTTTTTTACTATAATTCCTATTCTGTCTAAATAACCTTTTACTAGAAGACGTAAATCATACGTGTCAAGTGGATATCCCCATTCAGAGCATATATTTAAGTATTTAATGATATATTTTTCTGTTTCTTGGCTAAGCGCAGTTTGACCGCCTTGTTTTTTCATAAATCTTGTGTAGTGCCTATGTAACACTGATTTGGGTATATTGTGTTTATCTGCAATAACTTTAAATGACTTTTTACATTCCTCATATTCTTTAAGGGCTTCTTCTATAACATCTTCATCATATTTTTTAATATTTTTTAATAAAATAAAACAAATAATAAATCATTGACCGAAAATTTTCTCGCGTTAGGTTCATTTTCACGTGTAACAAGAGTTTTAGATTTGCCGCCAATTATTGTGAATTGACTAAAACGAATGACAAATGAATGAAATATACCTAGGTACTACATTAGCAGTGGCGGACTAAGCCCGTCAGGGGCCCGGGGCGGCAAAGCCAAATGAGGCCCCCCCGCTTAAAAAACCGGTCAAGTGCGAGTCGGACTCGCGCACCGAGGGTTTCGTACAAACTTGTAATAAAAAATAATGGTTCACGGTTTATGCATAAGGTTTATATATTTTATGAAATTAAATGTTTTTTTTTTATAATAGGTTGGGGAAAAAGTCTTTTCGCATTATAGTATGTATGAACTTGTCATAAAATATCTTGGGCTATACCAATTGTATCTGGCTGATTTTGGTATCATTCCGTTCCGTTTCAGCCTGGTGACGTCCACTGCAGGACATAGGCCTCCCCCATAGATTTCCAGTGCGACCGGTCGCTCGCGGCCTGTATCCACCGACTTCCTGCGACTTTTCTCAGGTCATCTGTCCACCTGGTGGAAGGCCGTCCTACGCTTCGGCGTCCAGTTCCAGAAAGAACCTTTCGGCCCCAGCGGGCATCGGTTCTACGGGCTATATGTCCAGCCCATTGCCACTTTAACTTGCTAATGCGCTGGGCTATGTCGGTAACTTTAGTTCTGCTACGGATTTCCTCATTTCTGATTCTATCACGTAGAGAGACTCCAAGCATAGCCCTCTCCATAGCTCTTTGAGCGACACGAAGCTTTTGAATAAGCCCCGTTGTGAATGACCACGTTTCGTCTCCATATGTCATCACCGGTAACACACACTGCTCGAAAACTTTTGTCTTCAGGCACTGAGGAATTTTTGACGAGAAGATGTTTCTGAGTTTCCCGAACGCTGCCCAGCCGTGCTGGATTCGACGGTTGACCTCTTTTTCCAAGTTGGACCTACCTAACTGGACTTTGTGCCCTAGGTATATTGGTATCATTAAAAAGTTTTAATTTTACAGAAGACAATTCCAAATTCAAATTAGGTAAATTTGAGATTTTCATTTGTTTTTCTTATTGTTAAAATGAGTGATTCTTATGAAGAATTTCGATACATTTTAAAATTTTATTACAAAAAAGGTAAAAATGCAACACAAGCCGCGAAAAAAATTTGTGATGTTTATGGACCTAATGCAGTATCTGTGAGAGTAGCGCAAATTTGGTTTAAGCGTTTTCAATCCGGAAATTTTGATATCAAAGATGCACATCGCTCTGGTCGCCCTGTTACGGACAAAACTGTTGCCATTTTTGAAAAAGTGGAGCAAGATCGGCATATTAGTAGTTACGATGTAGCTGAAGAACTGGGGATTGACCACAAAACGGTTTTGGCGCATTTGAAAAAAGCTGGGTACACAAAAAAGCTCGATATTTGGGTGCCTCATGAGCTCACTGAAAGAAACCTTATGAACCGTGTACTCATTTGTGATTCTTTATTACGACGTAATGAAACCGAACCATTTTTGAAGAAGCTGATAACTGGTGATGAAAAGTGGATCACGTACGACAAGAACGTGCGAAAAAGATCGTGGTCAAAGGCCGGTCAGGCTTCACAGACTGTGGCGAAACCCGGGTTAACTCGCAACAAGGTGATGCTGTGTGTGTGTGGTGGGATTGGAAGGGCATTATTCATTATGAGCTGTTACCGCCAGGCAGGACCATCAATTCTGAACTGTACTGCGAACAACTGATGAGATTAAAGCAAGAAGTTGAGAGAAAGCGGCCGGAATTAATCAACAGAAGGGGTGTGGTTTTTCACCATGATAACGCTAGACCTCACACATCTTTAGCCACTCAGAAGAAATTACGGGAGTTTGGCTGGGAGGTGTTAATGCATCCGCCGTATAGTCCTGACCTTGCACCTTCAGATTTCCACCTGTTTCGGTCGCTGCAGAATTCCTTAGGCAGTGTCAGGTTGACATCACAAGAGGACTGCCAAAACCACTTGTCGCAGTTTTTTCATCAGAAGCCCCAAAAATTTTATAGCAATGGGATCATGTACCTACCAACAAGATGGCAAAAAGTTATCGAACAAAATGGCACCTATATTACTTTAGTCACTTGTAAATAAACTTTATAAAAAAACCTTTTGAATTTTTATAATATAAAAATTCAAAAGGTTTTTTTGTTGGGGAAAAAGTTTCTTCGCATTTTATATTATAAAATGCGAAGAAACTTTTTCCCCAACCTAATATTTGAGTTCATTGAATGAAAGGTAAATTGCGGTTAACGATTTAATAATGTAGCCCTTTATTTCCATGCTTTACATAGTTTTTTTTTAGTTTTTAAATTTTTACAAGCTAAGAAAATTTTATTTTAAAATTAGTCGGTACATATTGAATTACTTACTTATAAAAGGTTTCTAATGTATTAGTTTTTTTTTGGCATGGCTCCTCTTCGGATAAAGGCCTCCTCCAATTTTTCCCATTGTTTTCGGTCTGTTGTCTTTGTCATCCATTCCTCGCCCGTTATGTTTATGATTTTGTCGACCCATCTATCTTTAGGTCTTCCTTTGCTTCTCTTTCCACCTGCGCCTTTCCACTTGGTGACTCTCTTTGTCTGTCATACGGGCAACGTGGCCAGCCCATCTCCATTTAAGTTGTTGTGCATGTCGTTCTGCATCTATGAGTTTTGTCTTTTTACGAATAACATTGCTATTTTGTTTGTCGATAAGTTTGATACCCAGTATGCTTCTTTTTTTTGCGCGCTGATATGTCCGAATTTTCTTTTTTGTTTTTTTCTTGAAATAGCCACATTTGTGCTCCATATAACAGGCATGGCAATAAGCAGGAGTCCATTACCTTCTTTTTGAGTTTCATAGGGAATTAGGCTTTTAAAATTTCTTTGAAACTCCAGTACTTTCTCCAAATCATATTAATACTGCGTTCTAATTCATCTTCGTGGCGCGTCTCCTCAAAGGATATTTGTTTTCCGAGGTATATATAGCCGTCCACATATTGAATTTGTGCATTTGACTTTCAGTTCTAAGTATGGGGAACGCTCAAAATTTATTGCTTTTTTTCAATTTTTGTGACAGACAGACAGACAGACAGAATCCATAATGGTTCCGTTTTTTGACATTTGGCTACGGAACCCTAAAAATGTAGTTTTTTATGTTTATTTCGTTAAAATCTGGCAAGTGAAACATACATACCTACAATATGGAATGGATATGGGTGAGGAAAATAAAATACATATCGATAGATAAAATAAATAAAATAAAAGATAGTTTTTTTTTGTAGCGTGTTATATGTGTTTTCGTGCCTTCAATTTACTGAACTCCTCAATAACTTATGTGAAACCGATTTCTTTAGAATTTTTTCTTTCTATTGCCATTTGACTATTTTCCATAGGACTTGTAGTTTTGCCGGAAATTGAGATAAACCGTCTTCTACCCTTAAAAACTCACCCCTTACACTTCCCAACCTCAAATCGCCCGTAAATTACTTTTCATTTTATTTTTTAATATTCTCATCCTTTTCAATGGGTTTCATACTATATTTTTTTCCTCTTTTGACCATTTTCAAAGGTAAAAGCCCTAGTCTATAAGCTTCATGATTGATTTGACGATATAGATATACAAATGTACAGAGACTTTGCCATGTTGAGTCTTACGATGAGAACAAGTACATACCTACGTCTCTAATAAACGTGCACTACAAATAATATAAGGTCACTCGCAAAATGCAATAACTGAAGCAATGTAGGTGCATGTTGACTAGAAACTACGGATCATAAAATTCTTCGTATAATTTAGCCTAGAAATTATTTCTAAGCTAAATTATACGAATAATTAGTTACTTTTTCCAAATACTCGAAAATGCACTTACTTAACTCTGAACTCATTTACTTTTATTCCGCACCAACAATCAAAAATACTATTACGCTTTTTAATGAAATTACTTTGTACGGATAAGATCGCGTTTATTACTTTACAATTTAAAAAAAGGCTTATCTATTCGCAAAAATATCGGAACACACTAATAAACTATTAAATATCAACGTAAAGAAATTTAATACCTACATTTTAAATGAGGCCAATGTTGAATGTAGTGAATGTAAATGTAGGCGTAAAAGAGGGAATTATTTGCACACCATTCATTCAGATTCATTAGGTATCTACCGTATCAATTATACGGGGCCCCCGGGGCACGGGGGCCCCCAACGTGCAAAAATTAATAAAAAAATATATATATTTAAATTGTAAAAAAATTAGAAAAAGTGACTGATAGCTAATAATTATGACGAATAAATATTTCTTTTAATTTTATGCAATTTTTTTTTATTTTGTTAGCAATCTTTACCCTTCCTAAGGGGCCCCAAATAAATTTTTATACGGGGCCCCGCCAAGGCACGCTACGATTCTGCCGAGAAAGTACCCGCTACAAAGACGGGAATTCCCCCAGCGTATTGGTCGCGTTCAGTAAAGTTAAATGAGTATTAGTACCGCGTAAAATAGCTGTAGTGTTTTGATCTTGATGAAATTATGTAGGTATCAAGTACATTTTTTAAGTCTTGTTTAGGATTTCATCAGGGAAACGCGGAGGCATTTGGGGGCCCCCCAAGACCGGGGGCCCGGAGCGGACCGCCCCTTCCGCCCCCCGGTTAGTCCGCCACTGTACATTAGGTTACCAAAGAGTTCTAAAATTTAAATTCAAAAAAAGTTTTCATTAGCAGTGTTTCTAACTGGTCAGTTCTAAACATTTTCAGTGTTACCCACGTATCAAGTTGTGAACTCAAAACCTACCATATTAGTTATATGGTAGGTTTTGAGTTTTCGAGTGTCGAAAATTTTTGGCATTAAGGCTGCGTTCACACCAAACTGACTGTCAGCCGCCGAAAGTGAGCGAGCGTTACGCAGTTTATGTTATTTCCATACATATTCACCTTTTCGTTCACACCTAACCGACAATACGTTATTACGCTATGCGTAGACGCTGACATTCGGCGGCCGATTTGTCAGTATAGTGTGAACGTAAAATACAGTTTATTTTCACGTTTACACTGGGGCTCACAGTGAGCCTGCTCACATTCGGCGGCTGACAGTCAGTTTGGTGTGAACGCAGCCTTACGCCTGTATACTTTTGATTGCGTTGGCTTAGAAGTTTGATTTTTGCACAGCTTCAAGGGACCGTAACCGTATTTGATAAAAAATCCAGTTTGATACGCGTTCCTGAGAAAAAGGCTACAGACATTCGCACGGACAACAAAGTGATCCTATAAGGGTTTCGTTTTCTTCTTTACGAGGTACGGAACCCAAAAAACATTTTTTTACACGTAGGCTATGGAGGGGAGAGATAAGGAGAACCATCTCTTAAGGGAGAAAAGTTGAAAAAGTGTCCAGCTGCGTGCTATAAATAACAGTTCAAAAATCATCCACAATGCAATGCGCTGATGCACAAGAAGGGTATGGGTATGAAGTTAGGAATAAGAGATGGAGTGAAGTAAGTTGAGTTCAGTTATTTGAAATTTTTGACGACTTTAGTAGACTAAAAGTAGTTAATTCAGTAAATCATGAATATTCTACTTACTCGCGTAGTCGAATATCTATACTAATATTATAATACTGAAGAGTTTGTTTGTTTGTTTGTTTGTTTGAACGCGCTAATCTCAGGAACTACTGGTACGAATTGAAAAATTCTTTTTGTGTTGGATAGTCCACTTATCGAGGAAGGCTTTAGGCTATATAGCATCATGCTAAACTCAATACGAGCGGAGTACCAATCAAGAATGTTACAAAATCGGGGGTCTTTTTTTCCTTTTGAGAGCTTTCGCTACGTACGCTGCGGAAACGGTTAAAGTTTCGCTAAAATGATGTATGGCAGAATTGTTCCCCTTTAAAAGTTCTAAAAAAAAGTCCGCGACAGTATATGTCTATCTTTTAACGTTGGCTCACTATAACCTTTTTATACTTACCAAATTTGTTCTAAAAGTAAGCATTATTTGTGAAGGTGTTTTCATAAAGATTATATTAATCTTTATCCAAGTAAATACGTTATTCATTACAAGCATTTAATCTAGAAGAAATTTGCCGTTTACATCATTTGATTTCAATGAGTATTTTAGAAGATATCGCAGTAATAAAATAATCATGCGCGCTATAGTAAGGCGCGCGGAGCGGGCGGGCAGTCGTGAGGTGGAAGCGCTTCTTCTACGTAAATGAAGTCGCGGGTAAATTTTAGCGATATCCCAAAGTAACTATTCCACGCGGACGAAGTCGCGGGGAAAAGCTAGTATTTTTATAAACATAACCGAAGAAGATGCTAAGATTTAGTTATCTGTTTAAATTTTGCCGCTTTACACCCCGTTAAGTCTTCAGCGCCCCCTAGTGAACGCTTTTTACGGACACTTTTCATGTATGGAGATGGTACTCCTTATCTCTACCCTCCTTAACGTAGGCAAATATTCAATTGTCACAAAATGGTTTCTGTATTTTTATTTTATTTCTGAGAACTTTCATTAATTATTCTGCCACTTTTAATGTAATTGTCATTTTTGTTTCAATCGGCGAAATTATTAAACCTATTTTGCGAAAGGCAACATAAATATGGACCGAAAAATGCAAAAAGTAGGTACAGCTATCAGTCGCTTAATTAAAAAGTTACAAGACTAAAAAGACTATAACCGCCTTCTTTTTTTGGAAGTCGGTTAATAACGACCTTTTTTTTTGCTGACTGACAAACGAAAATGAATGTTAAAATCCTTTGCTATAAATTGTGACATTTTTTTATTAATAGACCCGTCGCGCTAGCCTTTTTGAGGTGGTAGGTAAGTGAAAAAATTGTGAAAGCTGAAAAAGCTGAATTTTCGCGTGTTAATAAAGTAGTTCCTAGGGCAGGGATGGCGAACCTTTAAGTATTAACGTGCCATTTTTGTAACAAAATGTTTAGTGAGGTCATGACGTGCCATCAAATTTTTCATTTAATTTTTCTTTGTTATTTAAAAGCGTATCTAAAAATTTGACGCCCCGGGCCAATTAAATATTTTGCCGCCCGTTATGCAGTCACGGATTAGCAAATAGCATTACTCTTCAAATCCTATCTGAAATACTGTATGCTTCGGCAAGAGATATAAAAATCAATAGGCCAAAACCAACTGTTGATAATAATTTATTTAATATGTTAACGCGAGCGAGCGGAGCTAATTTACAAGCTTAATCTCTTAAAACCTAAAAGACTGAAAATAGGATCATTTTGTAATTTTAATTAAAGCAAAATTAGTGTATTTTCTGATGTTGCAAAATTGATGGCAAATAACATAATATTATGTTAGGTTTGCCATATTATAGTACCTATACTTTACCCTTTTTTCGCAGTAAATAATTACAAAATTTTGTGATCAGTGACGTGCCCAAAATATTGTATCGCGTGTCACTGGTGGCACGCGTGCCATAGGTTCGCCATCACTGCCCTAGGATGCTTATAAATAATAATAATTAGGTTTTGTGCCATTTCTGCCTATTGCGTTTTCAGCAATTCGGTTATTTGTGGTTGATTTTTTTAAATGGATATTAAAGTGGCAAAAGATAAAAATATAAATGGTATCTGGGACACACATAATATCTGGGACAGCCTGCAGAGTATGGAGACCTTATATATGCGTCATTTTTGTCCAGTACAAAATGACTGATGTTTTTAATACGCTTATAATAGGTCGACTATGTAACAATGTAATGGAATCCAAGGTAATTAATTTAAACATCTTCCAAGGATCGTAGGTAGCGTCATGAAAATTGGCAGCTGTATGTAGTTCTGATGACAATACAATAATACGGTACTGTCGAACTGATCTGATGATGGAGCCGGAAGATAGGCACTGGCATTCCATGATGGAATATCGTATCATAGCCGTGTTTGGACTTGTTAGAAAGGTATTGTAATAAACTTTGACCACGATTAGGTATCAAGGTCTGATGATGAAGCCGGAAGACAGGAACTAGCATTCAATGATGGAATATCATATCATAGTCTTAAAAGCATTGCGTTAACGTAGATGCGGGCTCATTCGCCTACTTGAAATAAATGTATAAATGTTAAAAATATTTTGCTATCAAATACTAAAAAGTATAAAATAAATTAATAGTTTAAAAAATACTAGAAAAATACGCTTTTATAAATGCACGTATTAACAAAAAATAAATTATTAACAATCTAATATTATAATTAAAACTTAAAAGCACATATATTTTACACTTCAGCCCAGAAATAGAGACAACATGAACGATCCATATTTTATTTTTGGTTTTTACGTGCATTTATAAAAGTCAGCTCCTTTAATACTTAGACATTTACAGTTGCTAAGTGACAAACAGTACGGGTCGCTCGTCTGGTGATCTGCTGACGTACTTAACTCATCATTGGGCACAAGCGATCGAGTTTAAGGGAGAGGCATTGACTGTAAGTTTGACAGAGATGTACAAAATACCCTGTATAAAGTATCTAAAATACAAAATGCAAGATACTTTTAAATTAAGTATTTCAGATACCAGATACAAAATACTTTCGAGAATGGTATTTGAAATACTAGATACAAAATACGTATCTTCAAAATACTTCTTAAGATAAAAATACTTTTGTAAGAAAACAACATTTTATTCGCCATACATTTAATGCCTGGTAATACCTGGCCACAAAAAATATTTATAGTAACTTGTTGTACTTTATGAACATAGGAACAAAAAATAAAAAGTGCGAGTCGGACTCACGCACCTAAGGTTCCGTACAAACTTGTAATAAAAAATAATGGTTCGCGGTTTATGCATAAGGTATGTTTATGAAATTTAATGTTTTTTTAGGGTTCCGTAGCCAAATGGCAAAAACGGAACCCTTATGGATTCCTCATGTCTGTATGTCTGTCTGTCTTTCTGTCTGTCCGTCCGTATGTCACAGCTAGGGCATCGAGACCGGGTTTTCCCGGGTTTTCGGGCCTACAACAAAACCCGGTTTTCAAAAAATTGAAAACCGGTTTTCGGTTTTTTCGAGCTTTTTTTCATTATGAAATTCTACAACAGTTTATAACAGTTACAGTCACAAACCGAACGTTATAGTGGCTTGTGATTGTCAATGTAGAATTTTAGAACAATAGTTATAATGTTTTCATGTTGTAACTTGTATGTAGTACATTTGGGGGCACGGTAGTGCCCCCGCCCCGCCAGGACGAGTGAGCGAAGCGCAAGGGACCACACTACCTTTTTTCGAAGCGATTCGTCGATTTTTTGGACCTTCATAACTTGGTATAATTTATTATTCGGTTCCATCAGCGCTCAGTGCGAATTGCTCTCCGTTCCCATGATACCCAAAAATCGAGTGGGCCTAACAGAATCCGTCCCATTGTGTTAAAAATGTGTGCTCCAGAGTTGGCACCGGTCTTAACGCATCTTTTTCGGCTCACCTGCTCTTATGGCACAGTCCTGGCATCTTGGTAGACAGCTTTGGTATGCTATCGCCTGCCCTGTTCATACTGCATATCAATGATTATATTATGTGATGACGACAGTACGGGTGATGCCTTATATACAGGTCGCCCGAACATCTCTCGGCAAAACGTCATTGAGAGTCGAAACGAACTTGTCTCTCAAATTAAGAATTCATTGGAGAAGATCTCTGAATGGGATTGACTTAACTTAGTCCAATTCAACACCTCTAAGGCACAAGTTTGCGCGTTCATCGCAAATAAGTTACCGATGGTCGTATGTCCTCGTTTTGAAAGCATACCCATAACTGTCTCCTCCAACATTGGAATACTTGGTGTTAGCATATCGAGCGAGGTCTAGTTCCGATATCATCTGGAGGGCAAGGCCAAGTTAGCCTCCAAGAAGCTTGGTGTTCTGAACAGGTCAAAGCAGTATTTCAGTCCGGTCCAACGCCTACAACTCTATAAGGCGCAGGTTCGGCCTCACATAGAATATTGTTCTCATCTCTGGGCAGGAGCGCCAAAGTACCAGCTTCTCCCTCTGGATCGTATCCAACGAAGGGCCGCTCGAATTGTCGACTGCCATAGTATTTCAAACAGGCTTTACTCCTTAGAGCTACGTAGAGATGAGCATCGCTCTGCATCATATATCGGTTATATTACGGGGAGTGCTCCGAGGAATAGTTCGGACTTATACCTGCTGCAACTTTTCGCTATCGTTCGAAGGGACAAAATATTTATCATCCTCATCACCAACTGTCACCAACAGTATTTCAGGACCATTACGACCTGCACACCTTCAAGAAGGCAGCATCCTTTTAGGACGGCAAGGCACTTCTGTTTCTACACGCCTTAACTCTACAAGCCTAACTTTACAAACTCTACACTTAAGTCAAATTATGTGGCATGGCCATTTCGTCAGGCAACGTATTTTGACTAAGGTTTAAAGTTTGTGAAATTTATATATTAATTACTTTACATGAAAATGTTTATGGTGAGATCACATTTTACCAGTATTACGTTGTTACAACAGAAAGCAGCTGATAAAAGTTAATTTTAGGACATTCCTAACAAAATTCTACAAATGAACAAAAAACCCGAAATACCCGAAAAAACCCGGGTACCCGGTTTTGAAGATGGCTGGGACCGAAAAACCCGGTTTTTTAAAATATGACCGGTCTTCGATCCCCTAGTCACAGCCACCATTTTCCGAAACTTTAAGAACTATACTGTTGAAACTTTGTAAGTAGATGTATTCTGTGAACCGCATTCAGATTTTCACACAAAAATAGAAAAAAATAATTTTGGGGGTTCCCCATACTTAGAACTGAAACTCATTTTTTTTTTCTTTCAAACCCACACGTGTGTGGTACCCATCTATGGATAGGTCTTCAAAAATGATATTGAGATATATAATTTTTTTCTAAACTGAATAGTTTGCGCGAGAGACACTTCCAAGGTGGTACCTAAAATATGCCCCCCCCCCCTATAATTTCTAAAATAAGAGAATGATAAGAGTAAAAAAAAACCCTAAAAAGCAATAATATTATAAATCAAACTCGGGGGATAAAAGATAATAATTGATTAAATATAACCTAACTTATTGTTCAATAAATTGCCCTAGTGGCGGTTTGCGGAAAATATCTTTAGTTCGAAATCTAATAAGTAGTTGTGATTTTAATTAGGGAAATTTAGTTTAGTAAATTTTAAATTTAGTAAATTTAGTTAGGGACCAACTTACACACCACACGAACGATTACTCAAAAATAGTTGATTTTGTAAAAAAAGTCATGTATTGAACCTTGCATGTATTTTTAAAGATAGGTCTTCTATACCCCATACGATGGGGTAGAATGAAAAAAAAAATTTCATCCCCATTCAAATATAGCCACTAAAATATAAAATTATTTTATGACGCCAAATTCGAGATCTATACACAACCTATACTATAACTATACCAAATTTCATTAATTTCTATTCATAATTACAGAGGCAGGAAGAGCGTACAGACAGACAGACGGACGCGGGACGGAGACTAAAAGACTGAAAGTATTTTATCAGAAAAAGTATTTATAAAATACTAAGATACTAAAGAAAAGTATTTAAATACAAGATACAAAATCCTTTCTAAAAAAGTATTTTAAATACAAGATGAAAATATGTATTTTGTATCTTGTATCTGTATTTCAAATACTTGTATCTTAACGACCTCTGTGGCTCAGTTGGTTGAGCGTGTTGGTGCTCAAGCCGGAGGTCGCGGGTTCAAATCCCGCCGAAGGAACAAAAAGTTTTTCTGTGTTCCTGGGTCATGGATGTGTATTAAATATGTGTATAATATAATAAAAATCTTAAATATGTGTATAGTATAAAAAGTATTAAATATATTTTCGTTATCTGGTACCCGTAACACAAGTTCTTGGAGAACTTACCACGGGATCAGATTGACGTGGTGTGAAGCGTCATAGATATTATTATTATTATTATTATTATTAAATAAGTCACATCACTGAAGTTTGAACATAGCGAAAGCCTTTGATCGAGTTTGGCACAAAGTGCTTCTTTCGAAGCTTCCTTCCTATGGGCTCCCCGAGAAATTATGCAAGTGGGTCAAGAGTTTCTTAGCAGACAGAAGCATAAAGGTCGTAGTCGATGGTGAATGCTCGGATACTATGTCTGTTGATGCCGGTGTCCCACAAGGCTTTGTGCTATCGCCTACCCTGTTCATACTGCATATCAATGATATGTTACAAACCAATTGCATTCATTGCTATGCAGATGACAGTACGGGTGATGCCTATACCGGCCGCCCAAACATCTCTCGGCAAAACGTCATTGAGAGTCGGAACAAACTTGTCTCTCAAATTGAGATTTCATTGGAGAAGGTCTCTGAATGGGGTAGACTTAACTTAGTCCATTTCAACCCCTCTAAGACACAAGTTTGCGCGTTTACCGCTAAAAAGTTACCAATGGTTTTATGTCCTCGCTTTGAAAGCATACCTATAACTGTCTCCTCCAATATTGGATATACTTGGTGTTAACATATCGAGCGAAGTCCAGATCCGATATCACCTGGAGGGCAAGGCCAAGTTAGCCTCCAAGAAGCTTGGTGTTCAGAACAGGTCAAAGCAGTATTTCAGTCCGGTCCAATGCCTCTGTATCTTCAAATCGGTTATATTACGGGGAGTGCTCCGAGGAATTATTCGGACTTACCTGCTGCAACTTTTCGCCACCGTTCCAAGCGACAAAATATTTATCATCCTCATCATCTTGATGAGTAGCAGTCCTTCACCGTCACCAGCAGTATTTCCGGACCATTGCGGCCTGCAAACCTTTACGAAGGGAGCGTATTTCCTCCTAAAAGGCCGGTAACGCACTTGCAACTTCTCTGATGTTGATCACCTGATGGAAAGCGATTACCGTCACCCATGGACACCCTCCATGGGTGACGGTAATCGCTTTCCATCAGGTGATCCGTTTGCTCGTTTGCCCCCTATTTTTATAAAAAAGCGTGTTTTTGTAGTGTTTTGTAAACTATTAATTTATTACCACGGAATTTCGTCAACGAAGTCAATCAATCGTAGATATGCCAATGCAAAGAAAATATTTACTGGCTTTTTATGTACTTTTCGAAAAGCCAATAAAAAAAACTATGCTATAATGAGGAACATTCCCCATTATTATTAATAAAATAATTTTATTTCTCTAGATAATGTAACATGGGTAATATAGGATGATACAGAAATTGAAACAAAAATCATTGCTATCGTTTATTGATTTAAAATACAAAACTTAGTGACATAAAGCTCTATCCTTTTATTGTTACAGTGCCTGCGAACTGACAATCCGATAGGAAATAAACTATAGCTCTCACTCACACACGCCGATCCATGTCACAGTACAAATAAATATATATTACATACTCAAGCACTTCCTCGGGCCTTCGGTTACTATGTAATAGGTTTGGTGTTGTGTTCTTATCACGTAGCGTTGGCATTTTGTATGACGGGGTAGGTTTCCTAAGGCAATCGGTTTCGGAGCAGTCGGAGAATCGTGATCCAATATACGTGTCAGTTCGTGTTCAAAACTAGTCGAATTTTGGTAACAAAAAATCAATTAATTCGGAAACCCACCGGCACTTCCCTTAAAAATCATATATCCCATACCTATTTCTTATTCCTAACTCCTCTTACATCATGAAGCAGAAAAGTATCATTACGGGTAAATATCATACTTACAGGTTATTAGAATTTTTTTTTTATATCGTCGAGACAATAGATTCAAATCCACAATGAAAACGAAAAGGGTCGCAGCGCTTAGTCTATGTGAGAACGAATACTTTCATGCTTCATGTAAGAAAATAAATAGTTGTACCATACAAATGCAAGTAGTTATTTAAAATATTTTTCAAGAGAGGGGGTTCGGGGGGCTATATATAAAAATTCACAGCAACGTTCCGCAGTACAAAAAAATCTGCTATCAGTTGCAAACGTCAGTAGCTCTGTACTCAACTCACTCGAGAATCGCGCTATAAACAACATCGAACAAAAATATAATTTGCTAGGGCAACACTCGACGCAGCAGGAGTAAACGTCAATGTCATATTTGACAGATCTAACTCAGCTGTCAAATGTCGTGTGATTTGACGGATGTTTTTTTTTTTCTGTTTCGTCGAATGCGGCAGAAACGTTACAGTACAAAGCTACCGATCCGCGGCCCGCCACCGGCGCACTCGCGCCCTCTACCGTAGTGTCACATCTCATATCTACATCACAGTGTAAACACAAACACACAAATCGACCGGGCAATCGTCACTCCAGCATGTGGCACAACCCTAGTGGCTAACAATTACACTGGATAGACCGTTAAAACTGTTACAACTGGAATTATTCAAATTGAACCATCTAACTCCATATGGTAGTTTCGATACATGAATTTATTACCAGTGAGAATAGATTTTTATCTTTTATAACAGTTTTTAAGTCCAGCAAGTGCTAAGCTACATAGTTTAAGGATGCATTTAATCAAACAAGGATTAATTTTGAGTCTAACTGGGCAATATTGAATACAAAAGAACATTGAATCTTAACAAGCACCAGTCTAGTTTACAAAAGTAACGAAGAGAATGCACCTTAACTTTAACAAAATAACTAGTGTCAAATTAAAAAAAAGTTTATTTTTACAATTATATCAATAATTTTGGATAATAAAACACTTGCTTGCTTTGTAACATTACCAGTTACGAGTCTCCTTTATCGATTTATTTTTATTTACACAGCGGAAAACCGCTTTACCGGTCGTCGCAGTTTCCATCGTTAAAAACTAGATGGCGCTATCACGGATTCGGTAGATAAAGCAGCATTTTGCCGTTTTGACGACGAAGGAATCTCGTATCTGGCTTACAATCTCTTGTACATCTGTCACATCTGTACACCTAACTGTCGCTTCGTTAGGCGCGATTGCGGGCGAGTGGCGGGCCCTCACTAGTCCGGCACATTAAGGCAGTGATTCAGTGTTATGCTATACAAAATATCTCCAATACAAAGTTACTTCCAGTCTGTTGCAATGAGGTTAGTCTATTGTAGATTCAAATCCAAAAAGGTTGAACGAGTCAGTATTGTTTTTTTTTATTAACTCCTATTTGAAATACCCAAAAATTTATATATGAATCAACATTCCCATAACCTACAAGTACATTTTGTGTTTCATAGAATTACCTATACACTACTTTCAGTTTAACATATCGTCAGAATATTCCAATGGGTCAAAAATAACCTATATATAAACAGTACACAGATGTACACCGGCCGAGAGCACGGCCGCCCTCGGCCGAAATAAAAAACATATACAATATACAACAACTTCGAAATGCGAGGGCAACATTTACATATTAACTTTTACTGTGGAAAAATTCATCCAATCAAATCGTACAGTCGAAAAATAATTGTTCATTTTTATGTCTATATTATTGTTTCGTACCGGTTAAAGAAAAAAATCGTTTGGCCCTTTTTATATTCAGTCATCAGTTGCCGACACTTCAAAGTATAAAGCTTGCGATAACCAACTGAACGTAAGCTTAACTAGCATAGACGTAACTAAACTATACTGACCGGTCGCGTCGCAGTCTGTTATACGTCGGTCCCCTAAAAAACTTTATGTACAATATTTATTTTCTACCATATTGCGTTCTTGATATGCATTGCGTAACAATAAAAAAACCTAGCTTTCATGCCCTCGATGCGTCCGGGTGTGTCTGGTTACGCGGAACACTAAGTACAGTCGACTGAAGCGCTTCAACAAATAATACATACACGTTACAACGTCCGCGTCCTCTCTACAGTCAGACTTATCGCATTAAATAAAAATATAGAATTATAAATATGTATTCAGTCCTCGACTCACTGCGTCACGTCACGTGGTGTGTCCGTCGCATGGAATTTACTAGACCGGCCTCGCCGCGTCCGTCCGCTCGGCAATTATACTATACGCAAAGTACAAAATCACTTAGTTTATTCGCTATACACCGCAACGTCTGAGCACCATACACGCACACGCACTGTACGCACGCACTGCGGTCGCGCTAGGTGCGGCGATTGTACCCTGTACACACGCGCGCACTTCGTCCACGCTCGTACGCGCGCTCGTACGCACGCACGCACGCTAGGTGCGGCGCTTGCGGCGGCGGCGCGCACGCTTGGCGGGCGGGGCGCGGCGCTAGTGTATGGCGACGGGGCTGTGCGCGCACACTTGCAGCATGTCGTCCGCTCGCCCCTCCACCTCCATGCGCTCGGCGCCGCCCCACAGCCGCGCGCCACCCACTATAGACAAACAGACAGGCAGATACGTTAGTCTAAATGCCGACAAATTATAAGTAAGAGGAAACTATCGCTCAACGAAACGCTCAGAAATCAGGAAATTTCTCATCTAATCATGGATATTTTTGACACAACAACAAATCGGTTAAGTATTTTTAAAACAATAATTTTAGTTTCAACACGATAAGGTAAATATATCAATTTTGAGTGATATAATATGATTTATATAATTTCAGACTATATTTAAATCCTCGATGTGGTATGTGAAGCGATAATTTCAACTTGCACTAACTGATATAGGAATTACTCTATTCTAAACTAGGGGATTACCTAATTAATCTATTGGTTTCTATGTCTTGACCAATCACAGTACTCTAGGTTATATTGTATAAACTACTTGGGGTTACGTTTCCTATAGTACTGTATTTTATGCTACCTGAGTAAATATATTTGTACTCGGATAAAATTCAAGCGTAGGACGTATTTTATACATACGCTTCATCAATTTAAAAGTAAAAAAAATACTACAAAATAGAACTACGCTCGAGTAGGAAACGAATCTAGTCTATGATATTTTGTGGTCAAAATCTACAATCGTTACCTACATTTTAGTTATAAGCGTCATTATTTTGAATATTAATATCGATTACAAATTATATCATGCAAGATGGATGACATGCCAAAATAGAACTTGAAACGTGTGGGGATACTCTTTGGCAACTGCAACAATATTTTGGACACTGTAACGACAGTTTTTGTTCACTTCCAATCTTTTACATATTTATTTTAAATATTGTTGTAGTTGCGAACCCTATGATACCAAAGTTTAGTCCATTCCAACAACTTAAACAGTTGTTTTGTAAGAGGGTAATGTATACTTAGATTTTGTTTACATTAACAGCCTTACTATGTGGATAAGCGATATAAATACAATTAAAAATATGTATGCAGTGAATAAGCAATACAATGTTTTGTCCTTTTCTTATACATTGGAAAAGTCGCTTGACAGATAAAGACAAAACATTGTTAAGCTTATTCACTGTACACATATTTTGAATAGCAATGGGGTTAATGTAAACAGTCTAAGTATACATTTACCCCCTTTCAAAACAAAATGCACAACATTTATAAGGTACTCTGCTATCTCTGTTGTCAAGTTACTTTTCCAATGTAAGAGACAAAGACAGCACCATTGAATACTTATCCGGTGTGTCATATTTCTATTAATAAGGGGGTTTATTATTTACATTCAAAGTACATTTGGAACGGACTATACAGGGGGTGAAGTGAGTGGGTTGCGGGGAGGGACAAGGTTGACAATCGTACCTTTCTCATAAAAAATTACGAGCGCTACTATAACAGTGCAAAGTCAGATTGCAATAAAATATACACAACTCATAACAGCTATGATAATGTACTCATTTAAAATGGATTCCTTTTAATTTCCACAGGTACTACTTATTAGTGCTCGTATGAAAAGGTGCGGTTGGCAGCCCTGCGGTTAGCATTCCGACAGTAAGATGGCAGACCTGACATTTAATGGCGGCGCTAGTGTCGGGGGGCCGGGCCGCCGGACCGTTCTAGTCATCGCGGGTCCGACGGATCTGCCGTGGGAACATCGCCGTTATAAACATGGTGCTAGAGCTCACAATCGTGGGAAACACCTAGACGTGTCATAAACTTGTCAGACGCGGTGGCGGAAAATGGAACTAAAAATGACGCTATTGTGTATTAATTTTGTCTTTTTCAATTTACTCAGTCAATATTGTTACTTTTTTATATTAATTTACTTATATTTTAAATTATATTACAGAATTATCTTTTTTTTTAATATTTAACAGATTAGGTACAATGAGGGCGTTTGATATTTTTTCTGCCGCTGGGGGGCAGATCCAACGCACACAAAGCGTCATCTGGTGGCGTAAGTGGTATCAAAAACGGTCAATAAGAATTTTCGATTCTTTTTCTGTCACCAGGCGGCGCTCGGTAGCCCCAAGGTCTTTGTCGTGTCAAAAAGCTGTCAGATGTCACGAATTAAAAAAACCCTCATTAATTTTAAAGAAGAAGAAAAAGAAGAAGACATTAATTTTACAAGTTAAAGAAAATTTTACGACCTGACAAGTTCATGAGACTGAGTTATTGATGAACGGAGAAAACGGAAACCTGAATAACATTTTCAAAATCCTAAACAAAAGATTGGAACACTGGAATTTCGGTCACTTATAATAATTTATTGATTGAGAAGAACAGGAAAGAGTTAAATTATTAAATTGGAATAATTGTAACAGATTTAATACGATAATATTTTATAAATATCATAAATTATTAGGTAGGCACTTAATCTCCCGCCTAGTAATATCAAAAAGTTCATTCATAACTTCTAAACATTACACACAACATTTAAACTTTTGTGTTTATTATTACATTTAGGTACCTACTACGAAGTGGTATTTCGTAGTTCGATTGACCGAAATTCCTCTAAAATTAAAACATTTATAGCACATTTAACACAGATAAAAGAGACAGCCAAGAATCAAGTTACATGTATTATTTAGGGTCATTGTAATTTATTGATTTTTGTTATATTTCCATTAATTAGGTAAGTAGGTACTTAATAGTTTTCGTTATAAAAAGGTTACTTTTTTTGTTAAGTTAATGTTAAGCAACCAAAAGGTTGCTTAACATTAACATTTTAACTTTATTTAAAATACTTCATAAGTAATCAAAAAGATTCTTTGAAAGAAAGTAAAAGAAAATTCCTGTTTTCTGTGACCTAATACAACGACCCGCCCTGTCTATAATTTAGGACATCGTTTCTCAAGAGGGGGGGTAGCAACCCTTTTTGGAGTTTAGGGGTCGAATTTGCTTTTGATTTTTTAAAGGGTTTATACTGACGGGGTCGCAAGACTTTTTACTTAACTCTTTGGCTTTTTTCGTGGGTCGCGACATAAAATGGTTGAGAAACGATGATTTTAGGACATTTCCACCGATTGACAGCACCAGTATGGACAGTGGGCAGTAGACAGTTATAGTCAGTAGTTAGTAGGGGATGACGCGATGATGGAATGATCGAAGCGTCGAGTTAGCAATGGCATGGTACACATACATCTAGAACATCTTATTTGACAGTCAAAATAATGTATACAATATAATACATACAAAAAATACGTCAAAGATTGTATACATAGTTTCTAGCCAAATTTTTATTACACAACAGTATATCTTAACCAAATACATGTAGTAGCTGTCACCCGCGTGCTGTTATCGCAATAATTTTACTATGCCAATAATATTTTGCAGTCTAAATACTTCTGTAGTTTTGTAGTCAATCAAGCGAGCGGATATTTAGATTCCAAATGTGTAAGAGTGTAGACCAAAATGTGAACCTAATGTATGAGTGTACCTGTTATGTTGTATTGTATCAGTTACACTTCAAATGTGTATTTGTAGTATGAAAAACATGGCTTGTTTTACCAATTTGGCAAGTAGATACCAATTTTGTCACTAAATTATAATTTATTTTCTCAAGATGGTAGATTCTAGTGATGTGTAGTTTTGTTTTATCTAAAAGTAAAATAACCGATGCTGGCTTGCATTTGTGTATGTCCGGTGTAGTGGCAGGACCAAAGGGAGATCTCCGAACGGTTGGAGCGGAGTCGAATCCCATAAGCATTTCAGTGGTTGTATAAATAGCGATGAACTACAGAAACTTCGATAGCGTGATTCAGGACTGTGCGCTGGCTGATCCTCCACGCATTACAATACGAACTAAGCCTTCATTTATCAAATATTTTGGTCTTGTAGTAATATTGTATTACCATTTACAGACTCTACCGAACGTTTTATTGTTTATTATCCTTATGTGGTACCCCATTTGTGTTGTAGTCCTAGTGCCTTAGACATGTTGGAGACTTGTGAAACCCCCAACCGAGTTGGTGTGAGTGAAGGCCATGGGCTATGTTAAATGTGGGGTTCCTAACTGTTCTGGTGTTCTAGTCCTCAGCCATATTGGTGTCACAGTAAGGGGGACTCCCTAGGGCGACACACTAGGACTCCAACATGACTCCCAGGTCATGTTAGAGTCCTAGTGAAGGCCCCAACCGAGTTGGTGTGAGTGAAGGCCATGGGCTATGTTAAATGTGGGGTTTCTAACTGTTCTGGTGTCCTAGTCCTCAGCCATATTGGTGCCACAGTAAGGGGGACTCCCTAGGGCGACACACTAGGACTCCTACATGACTCCCAGGTCATGTTAGAGTCCTAGTGAAGGCCCCAACCGAGTTGGTGTGAGTGAAGGCCCTAGGCCGTGTTAAGTATGGGGTACCTAACTGTGCTGGTGTCCTGGTCTTTAGCCTTATTGGTGTCATAAGGTCCTATGTCGTAGTCCTCATGAAGGCCTCTAGACTCAAACTGAGTTGGTACAAGTGAAGGCCGCAGGCCATGTTAAGTTAAGTGGGGTGTGCTGGTGTCCTAGTCCTTACTTGTAAATATTGTTGTCATAATGTCCCAGACCATGTTAAGAGTCCTAGACAAGACCACAATTGAGTTGGTGTGAGTGAACGCCTGAAGGCCCCCGGCCATGTTGAGTGTTGGTGTACCTAACTGTGTTGGTGTCCTAGTCCTTAGCCATATTGGCGTGACAGGGCCCAGGCCGTGGAGTTCTCGCTTACCGTGCTGGTGGTGCTGCGCCTGCTGCGTGTTAGTGGCCTCGTCGGCGGTGCGCTTGAAGAAGTTGTGCTGCAGCGCGTAGTACGGCGTCACCCGCTGCTTAGGGTCGTACTCCAGCATGCGCAGGATCAGGTCCTGGAATTGCAAGTAAGTATCATTATTCATACATTCAATAGCATATATTTTTTTATTTTATGAAATGAACCAGGAAAGAAGCATACCAATCACCTGATGGTAAGCGATTACCGTCACCCATGGACACTCGCAACACCAGAGGAGTTATACGTGTAACTCCTCTGGTGTTGCGACTTGCGTTCCTGGTCCTTAAAATCTCCATTCCTCCCTTGGGCCTCCGGTAACTTCACTCACTAGGCGAAATACAACGCAAGCGTTATTTCACGCCGGTTTTCTGTGAGGTCGTGGTATTTATCCGGTCGAGACGGGACATTCGTGCCGAAGCGTGGCTCTCCCACAGTTATTATATCGGACTCGTTGCAGAGAGAACTGACATTACATTTTTGTAGTAAATAATAATATATTATAGGGAGGTACGCTTCACACCACGTCAGTCTGTGCTGGTACTAACATGATAGTAAGCGATTATCATCACCTTTCGTTACATCAGAATGCATCTTATGTAGTTTTGGGCGGCACCCTTCTTGTGGCAAGTTTGCCCTTTTTCAATCGGCTAGCACTAGCACTATTCTGAAACTCCACACACACAAAAGCCACAAAGCAAGAAAGGATGGTTAGAACTTAGAACAGCTCATGGTTACGGCAAGGTCGACGGTCGCCTCCCGAGAGGTCGAAGTCCAATCCGATGGTCAGACACTGCGCTCTACACTGGCTTTCATGACCAGCTCTCCATACTACAAAGGATCCGCTATAGGTGGCGCAAGATAGTAACAAGCAAAATTATTCAGCGGGGGAGTCACGACCCTCAGCAACGAGGAATAAAACATGAGGAATAGGAGGAGGATCACTACTCTACGCCGGTTCTCCACCGGACCGTATAACCCACCTTGAACTTGAGGTAGTCGGAGACGGAGTGGCCGGGTTCGCCGCGGCGGCGCGCAGCCGGCCCGCCCCCCTCCACGCCTAGTATGTCGTGCAGCCGCCGCGTGCCCGCCGCGCGGTACTTGCGGTAGCCACTGTAACAGAAGTGAGGGCTGTCAATACCACTGTGCGAGTGGGACATAAATATTATACTCAGGACTCAGTAGCTCCAGTTGTGTCTGTCATTAGTCAGTAACTTCAGCCTTTTTATAACAGGTACAGTAGAATCCCGATTATCCGAACCTCGATTATACGAATATTCGATTAGGTATCCCGACTCATTCGTCTCGACTCTTATTGTCAATTTAAAAATATTTTGACGGCGCAACGAGACATATTACGAAAAGATAATCCCGCCTCCGACCGTGTACTCTGCTTCGTTTGTTTGCGACTTCTTTTATGTTTTGTGTTGGAAATTTAAAATGTACAAGCGAAAAAGAGTAATTTTGTCTCTTCAAGACAAAGTGAAGATATAACTGATTGAATGTACTGTTGGTTCTTGGTGGAAATTCATGTTCATAATAATATAACACAACTTTTTATACACACTTTTCCACTTTATTTAGATTTTTACAATAATTAAATATAAACACGACCGGTTTCGATTAACTCATCATCAGGTGTAAATTGAAGGTAGATTCAATATAAAGTAGGTAGTTAAAAAATAATTCAAAAAATTGTGCAGATTAATGTTGCCCGCTTCATGAAACATTTTTATATTTTGGGCAAATATATACTAAATTATACCATATCAATATAATTTAGTATATATTTGCCCAAAATATAAAAATGTTTCATGAAGCGGGCAACATTAATCTGCACAATTTTTTGAATTATTTTTTAACTACCTACTTTATATTGAATCTACCTTCAATTTACACCTGATGATGAGTTAATCGAAACCGGTCGTGTTTATATTTAATTATTGTAAAAATCTAAATAAAGTGGAAAAGTGTGTATAAAAAGTTGTGTTATATTATTATGAAAGTGAAGATAATTGAGAGTATAAAATGGTGAATTCGGTAGTAAGTTGGCACAAATGTATGGTGTAGGTCGTAGGAATTTCTACGATATTAGACATGAAAAATAATTCCATATTAAGATTCCATAATGAAATTCACCATTGAATTTCATTGAAATCGATTATCCGGATTTTCGATTATACGGAATACCCCTGGTTTTATTTGATCCGGATAATCGTGATTCTACAGTACCTACTTACTGGTTTATGTTACTCTTACCCGTCTTTGCCGGCGACTTTCTTCAGCACGTAACCGCCGCCCTCTGACGCCGGTAACTTGTCGAAGAACTTTCTCGTCTTGTGCGCCTGGAAAATTAATCATTTAATATAAATGTGTTATGTGTACCAACTAACAACATATTTTCTTCTAAGTATTAGAGTTGGAAAATATAATATTTACTTGTAAAAAAAACTATAGAAACAAAAAAATATAAACAAACATAGAGGGGTTTGCAACAATTGATACAAATAGACAAAACGTTTAATTTGAATAAAAATAATCAAAACTTAAAAAATTTTGTTTGTTTGAAGAAGTTTGAAGATTCATGTGTCAGATGCTACATTGTATACTTTGGCCTTTTCGTTCGTTATTGGATGATTTACATAGTACTAGCTGATGCCAGCGGCTCAGCCCGCGTAAGTACAGTAACCCACGGGAACCGTATATGTCCCGCGATAAAAAGTAGCCTATGTCCTTTGTCAGGCTCTAGACTATCTGTGTACCAAATTTTATTTAAATGGGTTTTGGCGCGAAAGACGGGCAAACAGACACAATTTCCATTTATAATATCAGTATGGATGCTCCGAGCGAAGTAACCACTCTTGAAATACTGTAGTGCCTAGGACAGTTGGTTTTTATATGTCGTATGGTTGCCCAAGCACATACGGCATTCTCACAACATAGTCAGCCTAGTCCAGAGGAATAACTGGTCAATATAGTACGGAGCATTGTAACACGACTGACTGAAATAGCCTCTAATTTCGAATGACATGTATGTTACTTTGGATCCAAATTGAATTTAGGATTATAATTTAAAACCCTAAAATTCTACTACTATATAAGTATATGAAAAGTTTATGAGGATGAATGAATGGATGGATAGATGGATGTTTGTTATAATTTCAAGCAAAAATTACTGAAGGGATTTTGATGAAATTTGGTATGGTAGAAGGTAGTTTAGGCTCCGGATTAAAACATAGGCTACATTTTATCCCAAAAAAGTGAAATGTTCCCGGGGGATACTGTATTTACGCGGGAGGAGCTGCGGCCAAAAGCTAGTCTTCAAACATTTCTGACAGTCAAAAGTGAACAATCCCATTTCTGAAACTTTCCCAGTGACTAACAACGTGGCCACTTTACTTCAAACTTGGACAATTACCGGCTAGTGTCTTACACAACCGTTTTCTTTAATTATTCGCTCTGATGTTGTGCCAATTCGCCGCTAACAATTAAAAACTTTCAACACGGACTTCCTACAATACATGATATTGGACAAATATTTGTTGAAGAATCAAGTTTGTAAAACAGTGCGTTCTTAAATGTGACTTAACCAAGTACAAGTAAGGGCTAGTGTGACGATCAGTCGGTAGATAGCTTCGCACTCGATCTCTTTACCTCATCGCCTAACATTTTTAGAAATACTCATTATCTGAGGGGCAATTCTGCTAAATAAAGCCTGCATTAATACAATTACAATACGCTTATACTCCCAAAAGGTGTTTTTATGAAAGTTAAACCAACGTGAAACGCGTCTGATTGGCCGAAACGTCATAAAATCCGTTCACGGTAACATGACGCTACACTTTCAATCCAAATAAAGTGAAATTGACTGTTTAAATTGTCTACTTTAAATACGAGAATTGAGGTTCTGGTGTTCTGAAACCGATCACAGTTCTTTGTAATTTAAGTAGTAATTAAGCATTAATATATATATTTGTTTACCTTTAAGCGAAAACAATGTAATTGTGTAGCTTTTTAACAATGTAGATTTTATATTGTCACTTAATTACCGTTTTGTTTTAATAAAATAAAAACAAGTGACTTGAACCACATAATACCAGGCACTGTGATGTTGATGATTAGGCATTACACTGCATCTGATTCTGGCAGTATTTATAACTTAGTATTGATCACCTTAATATTATTCCTGTTTACCATTGTATGTTATTAATGTACCTTTTTCTGTTCTTTTATTGTAATGTACATAATATCTTGTAGTGTGTGTCCTAATTTATCAAATAGACTTTTTTGTGTTGTTTAATTTACCATATTATTGTATTTTTTTTTTACTGAATAAAATTATTAATGTTTTACCTCTGACGCTCGTTATAAAGCAAGCAGTGACAAAATAAGCTATTCGAACTTATTAAAAGCTATGAAATATCTACCAATAACTATTTGTTAAAAACATCGTCATTCAATCATTTGCCGGTTTTTTGCGATACAAATTTGACGTTTCTAACAAATAGTTATTGTTTGATAGGTTATTGGAATGGGTCGTAAAGGATCTATTGGCTATGACACCGTAAAATTGTAAAAACCGTTAGATTGTAAAATAACTAACGAGATTGTAAAAATATGTCGAAATATTCATAACTATAATATGTTTATAATCTGACGAAAAATGATGTGTTAAATTATAGGCAGCATATTCGCTTCCAAAGTCTATCGACATTTTACAATTTCACTAGTTATATTACAGTCTAACGGTTTTTACAATTTTACGGTAACAGCTACACAGTTCAGTTATAAAGTATCTGGTTCCCTCTCCTAAACGATCTGGCCCATGGCCCACTGACCTGGTCCAATAAATGATCAGGCGGCATGCCTAGCACTTCGACGATCTTGTTCATCTGGTCCAGCTCGTTGGCTCCGCTGAAGAGAGGTTCTCCCGTGTGCATCTCGACGAGTATGCAACCCAGCGACCACATGTCTATGGCCAGGTCGTAGGGTATACCCAGGAGGACTTCCGGCGACCGGTAGAACCGGGATTGGATGTACTGGTATATCTGTAAAAGGGAATTTATCATCTGTTATTAATCAAATATAGACAAAGAAAGATGGGTTATTATAGTCTAAGGCGTGGGGCACAAAATATTTCGACAAGTAGAAGTACCTACATACAAGAATAGAGTAGAATAAATGTCAAGTTGAAAGAATAGTGTAAAAGACATGTTTGATTTTGGGCCAGTTCTATGTACACTACATAAGTAAATAGGAAAAAAATATGGGAATATCATAAAAATACGAAAAAAATATTTTGAAGAAGGGTACATGCGTACAAAAATGATTATTTGAAGAGTTTTTTATTGCGAGAACACTATTTTAGGACGGTCATGACAGTTGTTTTGACTTGACTTTTGACGTAGTAGACAGTTTTACGAAGAGACGACGTCTTGAATGCCATACGTCTTTCTTTGTCAAAAGTCATGTCATTGACAAAATGACATTATTTAGTTAATGTTGATCTGATCCGCCATGTTTTATTTTACTTTGTGTTGCTCTCCTTGACGAAGTTAATTTAAATGTACATGGAATGGAAGTGAAATTAAACAAAATAAAGAATGGGAAACGGTTACTATATTATGTAGCTATATTTACATATACTGTACGTAGGGCTGGCCCAGGCCTCATACATTTCTTGAACATCGCTTTTTAAGTTGCAACTTGACATTCGAAATCTAACAATGAAACTTGTATCTTTTTGTGTATTTTTTTTGAGAGCTATTCCAAATTAGGTATAGACTTAGTAGTATTATTTAACAACCTCCGTGGTCTAGTGGTTCGAGCATTGGCTCTCGTCTCGGAGGTCGTGGGTTCGATTCCCAATCCGAAATGTTGTTTCCAAGTTTGGTTAGGACAATGCAGGCCGATCACCTGATTGTGTGACAAGAAAGATGATCCATGCGTCGGATGGGCATGTAAAAAGTCGGACCTGCGCCTGATCTCCGTCAGTCGTGTCGGTTATCCGTCCCACTGGGTTACGAGAGTAAAGGAAGAGAGACTGCTCTTGTGTACTGCGCACACACTTGGGCACTATAAAAATTACTCCTGCGTAACTGGCCTGGTTTCAACGAAACCGGCCACCGTCAACTATATCGGTGTGGGAGTTATATATTGGGTATAGAATTTAGACTTGCAACTCACCCGTTGTCCCAGTTGACACGAGCTGCCGAAGTCCACAATCTTGATGGCCGACCTCTTGGGGTTGCACAGGAGAATGTTCTCCGGCTTTAGATCACAGTGAATTATATTTAGTTCTGAAACACACAAAATAATATGCGTTAATTTATGATACACTATAATAGGCTTTAAACTTTAAAGAGTCCTTTAAAATTGAGTGCAAGCACACCTTTTGAACTTCTTCGTCAGTGCGTTCAACCTCTGAAGACATATTAGGTATATCAAGAAAGACAAATCTCAACCGCATGTATAAACGGTAATCCGTGATACCTGTATATAAGGTTTACAAGTTGCGAAGGCTGGTTCCCTTTCATAGGGAAGGCCTAGTCTGTTTTATTATATATGATAGGGATTTAGATGAGAGTCTTCAAAGGCAAGTGTAAATAATAAAGCCGATAGAGATGGAGTTATAGGAACCCCACGCAACTGGGGTATATCTAACAGCTCCTTACACTACATTCATCAATCAGTCTTCAAGGTCTAAAAGTAAAATTGGCCAAAATAAGGGCGAGAGCCACGGAAGTGTTAAAGCACGCCCGCTAAACAGCACAGCCTTTGAAGCTGTGTCAAAAGTGTCTCTGAGCTTTCTCGACTCTCTGGTGCATATGCGGGATTTACATGGGTCCATTTTCGCTTGACAAATCGCCTAGTCATTTTTGTTGACAAAATAACCTTACGACCTAACACTGTCGATTATCGCCGTGCGGCTGAAATCGTGCAACGAAAATCACGCATTATCTTGGTGAATTGTACTAGAGGAGAAACACAATCTATGGAGAGCTACATTTGCCGAGCTGGCTGAGAAACGCTGTTGTTGCTGGCTGAGAAATGTCGTCGTAACGTAGTACAGGTTGGTATTAAGGCCTATACCCCTATTGAGGACAGTGGTCTCTGCGTGCCCCTATTGAGGACGGTGGTCTCTTAACACCCCTATTGAGGCAATGGGCATGCCGGACTGGCTGAGAAACAGCAGCGCCGTGCACAGCTGCTGCGCGAACTTGCGCGTGAGATTGAGCGACACGCCGCGGAAGTTGGTGTTGCGCAGCATATCGTAAAGGTTGGTATTAAGGCCTATTATAGCCCCTATCGAGGACAGTGGTCTCTGCGTGCCCCTATTGAGGACGATGGTCTCTTCCCACCCCTATTGAGGCAATGGACGTGATTACTCACCGGGCTGGCTGAGGAACAGCAGCGCCGTGCACAGCTGCTGCGCGAACTTGCGCGTGAGGTTGAGCGACACGCCGCGGAAGTTGGTGTTACGCAGCAGGTCGTACAGGTTGTAGGACAGCAGCTCGAACACGAGGCACAGGTGGTTGCGCCACATGAAGTGCCGCTTCAATTTTACTGGAAAATAAAACAATAATATAAAATAGAATTAGTAATAAAATTAACAATACCTGAGAACACAAAAGTATAGAAGTATCCATCCAACTTATAGAAAATTCGTATTACAGGT
This sequence comes from Glaucopsyche alexis, assembly GCA_905404095.1. Lineage (NCBI taxonomy): Eukaryota > Metazoa > Arthropoda > Insecta > Lepidoptera > Lycaenidae > Glaucopsyche > Glaucopsyche alexis. Next base: position 5,697,449 of record FR990060.1, read on the forward strand.
AGGTAAGGTAGACTATAAATGCGTAGCAATTTGTAGTAAGACCTATCCAGACTATCAGCAAGAACCCGCGGAGAACGTGTATGTAGAAACTGGAAAGCGTCTCTCATTCTCGCTATCTTGATATATACTCCTATACTCCTCACGAAAGAGATGACTTTTTGCGAGGTTCTCATCATTAAAAGTTATGAATCCTTCTCTCTATCTAATCTAGTCAGCAATTGTGGTGTTAGAAATCTGAGGTAGAAATAAGTAATGATACTTAAAAGGCACAAATGAAACAAAATCGCTTTCAAAACAGTGTGAAGTTAGCAACAAGTTGATTACATAGCTTGTTAAATACAAATGCTAATGTATTCAGAGAGGACCCGAAATAATTATAAAGGTCATATTCGGCAAATTATGTTCCCGCCCTCGTGGACCAAGTTTTAATAAGGCGAATAAAACAAAAAGGAAATATTTCGTCGATCTGTCACGCCGCGCCTCTCCCACCTGGCTTTAGGGATTTGTAAAAACGACATTTTATTAAATCTAGATAAGCCTTATTACTTTTTTTTTATTTCAAACGGTTGATGCTTTGACAAATGTTCTTCTGTCTATTATTTCACTGCAACGGTGTTGACTGGTGTGCCTGCATTAGAATCAATAGAGCTTGACAACGGCTAAGTTTAAAACATTAACCCCCTTACTAATAAACGCTGTATAAGCTTTGAATAGTTATACAGTGTTTTGTTCCCGTCACACAAGTGACATGTTTAACTCGATAGAAGGAGACAAAACACTGTATAACTATTCAAAGCTTATACAGCGTTTATTAGTAAGGGGGTAAAGGGTTAAGATTTATTTGCCTAATACCCAAAATTAATAAAAAAGGGCCCTAATACCTGATTAGTGTTCACATTTAAACTCAGCATTTAACTCAATCTCACGGGTCACATAAATAAAAATTAAGTATCAATTTATTGCCTTTTTTTTTTAATTACTATCCCTAAATCGAACACTCGTATAAACCGACATCGTCACAAACATACATCGTCTTTCAGACTTAAAACTGCTGACACTCGCATATATAGTCCCTAATCCCTAGTCCCTCTAAACTCAAGCATGCCCCTGAAGCACCTCAAAGCTCATAACAAAGGGTGTGTTTATTATCACTGTTAACCTGGTTACGGAGAAGTTGCAGTGATGGGAATGTGTAATGGGCCAATGGCCTTAAAAGGTAACACTTGTAACACTCACCTATATAATACTTATTCTCCGCGTCCGCCCTATTCATCATCTCCAGTAACTTGACCTCTATTTGTGCCTGGTTTAGGAAGGGTTTCTTATTCTTAATTATTTTTATCGCTACTTGACACTGCTCCTCGTGGTCGTACGCTTTCACAACCTGAAAAATAACCAACATATACTTATGTCACTATTCTATGTTATTTATTTACTCATAAAATCTACATAGAAAGTGAGTTTCAAATTCTCTATGTAGACAGAGGCCTCTACACATATGGGGTTAGGTGGTCTCTGTACTATTGGGCTCGTGGTGTCTTTCCTACCCCAATTATAAGGGTCGTGAGCATGTTTAATGCACTATGGGTATGGGCTTATTAACATTATTTACATCAAAGTTAGATGAAATGATAACATAAAAAAGAGTAGTGTGAAACAGAATAAAAGAAGAGACGAAATAATAACCAGAAAATTCTGAACCTGATGTAGAGATTTACGCTTTTCAAACGTTTGATTAAGGTCAGACATTAGTTACATATTAAATTACCCTATTTTTAGAAACATCAACCAAGGCGGAAGATTTAGTTGCGCGTCTAAAAATTCACTTTATTCTCCACTTTTTTATAAAAGATATAATTAATTGGCGAAGAAATGACCTCATTAATAAACAAAATGGCCGTTTGTATCTTTTAACTAAGTTAATTGTATTAAGTTTGAGATACAACCGTAATCGGGGCCTTTGATGATCGGGATTAAACGTGAAAAAATATTAAAAGCTGTTGCGTGCCTTATTTGCCTTACGGGCGAGCTTGTACTAACTTCCGTCTTATTACAAACACTTTGTAGATAATATTATCATAAATTAATTTATTAAAAGTATTCTCTTTTAATTTTATAGAAAGGTTATTTTTTATTAAACTTGGCATCACTAGCGCTTCTATTTAGCACAATTACGCGTAGGGAAAGGTCGAGATAACCCGCGAGAATAGGCGATCCAGGGTCTGCGCGCTGATTGATATTGCTTGCACGCCCTGATTGGCCCGCGAGAGAGCCTGATTTATTCGAGAGTTATGTCGACTTATGTCGCGTTGCATATATACAGGCAATTGTGCTGAAGAATTTAACACTAAACATATTCTCAATCAGCTCACTATGTAAGCAGTGGCGGCTCAAACAGTTGCCCTACCGACCACATCACTTAGTATGTAAGACCTTGTCCAGAAAACGGTAAGTAAAAAAGCCAGGCGTCTCTGGTACCTAGACAGATACTTCTCGCGAGTTCTCGCGAGTTGTCGCGAGTCAAGATGCTGACTTACCCGTGTAATCACAGTGAATTAGCCCTTTCCGGGCAAGGTATAAGGCTGGGACTATAATTATAATCCGGAATTTAAAGGGCCCGAAAATTCAGAGCACTGAAAATACAACGTTACGCTTAAACAATAGATCTGAGAATCGAAAGACGACATTTGACTCGACACTTGTTCCATTTTCAATGCTCTTTATTTTCTCCGGATTTCGGAGAATATTATAGTGCCGGCCTCTCTTAGGCCTACGCTTAAGCTCATAAGTCTCACCTGGCCGAACGAGCCCTTGCCGATGGGCGAGGAGATCTCGTACCGGTCGAGGAACTTCTCCCCGTGCTTGATGATGTAGTCGTGGTTGTCGTCGTCGTACCCGTCGTTGTACAGCTTCCGCTCCTTCTTGTGGGAGCCGTCGTCGCCCAGGTACGGTTGCGCTCTCCGCTTCTTCTTCGCGTAGTATACCTGGCGACAATAGGGAGGACATAGATTAGTTCATGCGAAGCACCAGCTTAGACTATTGTATATGTTATTGATTGTACTGTAGGTTCTTGGTGGAAATTCATGTTTCACAGTAATAATACACAATACTTCTTGCACTATTTCCACTTTAATAAGTATTTTACATTAATTTTAATATATCACACGACCGGTTTCGACAACGTCATCATCAGGTGATGATGACGTTGTCGAAACCGGTCGTGTGATATATTAAAATTAATGTAAAATACTTATTAAAGTGGAAATAGTACAAGAAGTATTGTGTATTATTACTGTAGACTATTGTATACATTTTTTTATAAAACTAGAGGGCAAACGAGCAAACCGATCACGTCATGGAAAGCGATTGTCGTCGCCCATGGACACCCGCAACATCAGAGGCGTTGCAAGTGCATTGCCGGCCTTTTAGGAGGGAATACGCTTCCTTCTTGAAGGTTTGCACTTTGCAGGTCGTAATGGTCCGGAAATACTGCTGGCGACAGTTCATTCCAGAGTTTTACAGTGCGCGGCAGAAAGCTTCGGGTAAAGCGCACTGCCACTCTCAACACAAAAATAACGTTGATCACATAAGTTCAACCTCAGTGAATAGCCATTTGTAGTTTTTTAACCGACCAAAATATACGCGTCCACTTGAGAATCCTTCCAGGACGTTCTCAAGTCAACGCGTATTTTTTTTATGTAAGTATGACCACGCTTAACTTTTTACAGAGTAGTCTGATTTTGATAATTTTCTATTGCAATGGGTTTACTTCTAGTTCTAAGTTGGTCTCATTATCACCAAATGGTAGACCTACTGATGGATTCTATGACAAATCTAGGAAACTCCTCGAAATTGATATCGACAGTGGACACCTATAGCATTTTTTATTAAATATGCTTGCAATGTTTATTGTTTATCTTGTCCTTTGCAGGAACACAGCTTTAGTTAGTTTCCAATTTCCACACGTAGAAGAGTAGCAACTAGCAAGTAAGGTATCAATAGATTGATGAACTTTACCCTACCTACCATCCCTAATGTGGTAATCCGCTAATATTTACCTTCCCCTCCCAAACTGTGCAGTTATAGTTCCCCAGATTTTTGGAACACCTTTCTAATTTTTATATTCAACATTTAATTTATATTGCATTGTGTACACCTAAATATACTTTCAAGTTTCAAAATATTTTGACATATTTACCTACTAGCAAATGTCAATGTTTTTTTTTTAATATCAGTTTAAAATAATATGGCTTATGAACGACTCAAAAAACATACCGCGGACTACATACATAAATAAAAAATATATAAGATGCAACAAATTTGTAAATCAGGATTTAACAACAACGTAACAATTTAATATTATTTGCGTTATGTAATAAATAATAATGACAAACATCCTCACGTATGTTGTGATTATTACGATCAGTTTTTGCTCCATACAATCTCAGATGATAATTTACTAGTGTAATAAAATCAGATAAAAAGAAGATAGGTATATAATTATTGTTTACAAACAACAACAATAAAAAAAAATCGATAAGTACTCAATATTTATCAACACTACCGGTACATCCCTACAACAATTAACAATAAAAAGCCGTCCGAATTACAGGAAACAAGGAGGCTAGCGGAGGAATTCGGCCGAACGCGGACGTTGACCCAAATATGCGGTTGACATTGATCGACGACGCCGATACGTAACGCATTCTGCCGCGGGTTCATTGGTACCGGTTTTATGCGGTACCGCCGCTACCGGCGCGTCTAGACTCTAGCCGAATAGATGACTCACACCTCAATTATAATCGGAGGAATATGCGGTCACGTGATCTAAAAAATTAGCTCAGGTAATATCAGAGGTGTTACATGCGGTAACATGACCCACAATATTATAACAAATACGGTGCAGACTGAACGTGACGGAAGTGTCACATATTATATCGACGCGGCCGATAACCCAAATTGTGACGACCCACATACATTGCATATAATTATCACGACCGCACCGAGCCTATGACAACTGACCCCTGTACCTGGCTGGCGTCTACATCTCAATGTGATTTGAGTCTCATAGATATGTCCGTTTTGTCAGGGGTCAGTTATATCTACCCTCGAGTATGTATTCGGTTATGCTCATTTTACAATGTAGATGTAGGAACTGCTTGTGCTGCAATATAATGGTGATAGGATTACTTAATAGACCAGTCTTGTCAAAGGTCAGTTATTACCGCAGCTCGATCGCCGTGAAACCCAGCGGTCAGACGTGAACCTGAGCTTGTTCGTCAGTGGCAGTTTCACGGCGGTACACGCACTAGCATTAGCGGCATAACATAGCCACAAAATTCGACCCTCAGAGTCGCCGTTAGTGGTGATATTTATCGGCAGTGTCGCCTTCCTGAGATAATATGACGGTCAGCGTTGCACCTTACGAGAGGTCAGTTATACTCTCGAGGATAGCATATATATTATATCTGATAAAATTCATCATAGTCTACATATTATTATAGTGTAGCGTTTATCTAGTGTTTGTGTCTGTCGACAGTAGGTGAGATGTGTGACGGACGGCTCGGCGGCGGCGGAGGAGGCAGTGACCGCGGCACGTGGCGAGATGAGTCGGGGAGCCGGCGCGCGGCGGCTGTCATTGATTTTCCCGCGCCCCCCGCGCCCCCCGCGCCGCCCGAGCGCGCCGCCCGCCCCGCGTCTCGCCCGCTTCCATCGCCCGATAACGAGGTTAAGGGGCAAATAGCCCCTAAAGCTTAAAAATCGCTCAATTTGAGTCGGAACTACTCCGAAAAATGGGAATAAAAAAATTCAAAAAAATATACATTTCACACTTCAATCCTTCATCTTTAATATCATCGTTAATTTTTTTAATAAGACGAAGATTAATATTAAATAAATTAAAATTAAAAAGCCCTGTTTTCAGATTTCTTTTTCTATCTACTTACTACCTACTACGGCTATAAAAATGGTTCTTTTACGAAAATGTGAAGAATATATTTATCTAACATTTCATCGTTGGGTTTTTCGAAATACCGTTTTGTTTTCAAAATATACGTAAATAACTATTATTTTGTGAAAATATTTGTAAGCGGTGCGTGCGCGGGCGCGCGGGACAGTGAGCCGCTGACTTTCGAACGAGGAGGTTGTGTCACTCTCCGCGGTGCCACTATTTCGCAATCGTTTATTTTACTCTTGAAATAATAGGGAACAACAAGCCGTAAAAAATAAATTATGAAAACCTTAGCGAGCTCTGCCTGCGATAGAATGAAAATGTTCGATCGTTGAATGTACTTTTTTGTTCCTTCAACTTCTTACTTGAAATTTTAATAATATATTAATATAATATTATATAGTATATATTATAGTATAATATTTTATTATATAATATGTACTTACTTGTAAATTTCACAGAAAGTGTATAGTTCTATTTCTATGACGACCTCTGTGGCTCAGTTGGTTGAGCGTGTCGTTGCTCAAGCCGGGGGTCGCGGGTTCAAATCCCGCCGACGGAACAAAAAGTTTTCTGTGTTCCTGGGTCATGGATGTGTATTAAATATGTGTATAATATAATAAAAATCTTAATTATGTGTATAGTATAAAAGTATTAAATATACTTCCGTTATCTGGTACCCGTAACACAAGTTCTTCGAGAACTTACCACGGGATCAGATTGACGTGGTGTGAAGCGTCCATAGATTATTATATTATTTCTGTTTTAATTGTCTATTTAGTATATCAACGTTTTGAGGTATATAGTATATGAGGTAAAAATGCCTAAGCGACATTTATTTATTTATTTAACACACATACAACTACCATTACAGACAAAATCCAATTCGATAGCGTAGGAGAGCAAATTCATATTTTATATAATACATATTATGATATTTCCAGTTTAAATAATAATAATTGATAAAAAATAATAAGTAAAGAAAATATAATAATTAAAGAAAGACACATATGACGCATAAATTTAGTAAACTTTATAGAAGAGTGATTTAACGTTAAAATTTTTAGAAAAATAAAACATTAAAAATCACAAAATAGTCGGATTTAGATGGTTTTAACATACATCTATATATCTATATATCAATAAGATACAACGTGTATCTTATTTTTATAGCAATTTTTTATATTAAAACGACTCATATAGCTTTCGAATTACAGGCAGTTTATGTCGCTTAGGTAAAAAAGTCCTAAGGGGTCGTCCATTAATCACGTGATGCATAAAGGGGGAGGGGGAGTCCGAAAAAAATCACCAAGTATCACCAAGGGGAGGAGGGGGTATAAGGAGACATCACGTGTATTAATTTTCGAATCTAGTCTATGCATACCGAAATTATTATTGGTTGTAGATTCGTAGTGTTGTTTAAATACTTACAAGACAATTGACTCGTATAGTTTTTAATTGCTTAAATTATTCGATTAAATTGATTTTTAAGTAAAAGTTTTTCTTCAAACATGACCTGCTTACTATGTAAAAAAATACACGTGATGTTAGGTGGGGGAGGGGGGGGGGTAGTACAAAACCTCACCACGTATCACCAGGGGGAGGGGAGGGGTCTAAAAAGTTGTTAAAAACATCACGTGATTAATGGACGGCCCCTAATTCGAAAAATAGGTAAAATTATCTAAGCTATCAACGAAAGTTATGTAATAGCAAGTAAAATTGCCTACATTTTATTTTAAAGGTTTTCAGCAACATGTAAAAATAGATAAGCTATAGATACATTTTCTGTAATAACAGGTAAAAATAACTAATTCCAAACACTTTAAAAAAATTATAGGAGTATTCATCTAAATGGCCTAAGAGTTTATAAAATAAAACAAGATAAGTTACATAAATGTTGCTTACATTAAGAATTTTCTACGGCTAAAGTTATCTTAGTAAATTTATTATTCAATGACATTGTAAATTTTTGCTCCTAACTGACAATATTCTCCTTCTTCTTGTTTATAAAAATTAATTGCAGTTCCCTTGTCTGACTAAAACGAGCTAAAACGTTAGCTAATTTTGATCTTGAAATAATAAAAAATATAGAAGTAAAAACTCAAGGCCTAGGATTTCAGCCCATTGCTTTATACTTAAGCTGCGGCCCCATTCCTTGAGTTCTCTCTTGGTAGTGCTGGGAGATATTCCACATACCAATTCTGGGCATGACACCGTGACACAATTGGCCCAAAGCCTACCCAGCTCATCCGCGGTTTTGTTGCCGGAGATATTGCCGTTGCCTAGAACCCATACCAGACTGATGCTGTTATCTCGTCCTAGCATGTTTAGCGTTTGAACACAAGCCATAACTAATTTAGATGAAAGAAGAAGGGGCAAAAAGTCCCCATCCTTGTAGCACTATAAGACATATATCAAATGAAAGGGCTTAAAAAAAGTGTCATTGTTTTGTATGACGAAAATCCTCTAAACCATGGGAGAAAAAAGTAAATGAGGGTTAAAAAAGTTTAAAAAAATCATTCTATATTATTGCACCGTTTCATAGTGTTACTATGGAAATATTTTTGGAAAGTAATGGTATACACTCAACTTTAGAAAAGTGTTATATTTTGATAAACTGCCTCATATTTTGATGAAATGTATGGAATGATAATAAAATACTAAAAATAAGCTCTTTCCTCAATTTTTTCGCACATACCTAATTACTTTCTGGAAATTATTTCTTACTTGCAACGCTATCGAATGGTGCAATAATAAATGAATACATTTTGTGTTATATGTTATGTGGTAGTGTAGTCCTTTTAACTGGAATAAATGATTTATTTATTTATTTATTTATTTTATTTCAATACAAAATGTATTTTTTTCCTAATTTGCGGATTCGAGTCCTGGCCTGGAAAAGTGGTTTATGTAAAATCAAATAATTCAGATAAAACAATTACATTAAAATACATATAATTAAATAGCAAAAATAATTTTAAAACGATTAGGTACAGAAAAAAAGTAAAAAAGATATAGTACATGGTGAATTATTCTTCTGGGCGTTGTAAGAGAAGTCAAAAAAATTAGCAATAGCAATTTAGCCCTACGGAACATCGAGGCCGACTTGATGAAAACTTAAACTGCATCATTTTTGATAACTCATTTTTCCTAGACAGGATTCCAACCCATAAATTATGAAAAAAAAATACATCCTGTGTACTGCACCTTTAAATAGTATCGCAAGTAATATAAATTGAGGAAAGAGCTTATTTTAGCATTTTATTATCATTCTATACATTTCTTCAAAATATGGGACAATTTATCAAAATATAACACTTTTCTGAAGCTTGCTGTATACCATTACTTCCCGAAAATTGTTCCTTATTAGCAACACTATGAAATGGTGCAATAATACAGGATGATTTTTTAAACTTTTTTTCACTTATAACTCTCATTAACTTTTTTCTCCAATGGTTTAGAGATTTTTCGTCATACAAAACAATTACACGCTTTTTAAGTCCTTTGATATATGTCTTGTAGTGCTACAGTAGTGGGGACGGGATCCATACAAAAATGCCCCTTCTTCTTTCTGCTGCTCTCAGTGCCTTCAGCGCAGTGTGATTGTTCTGACAGACTGCACTGAAATCATTGACAGTAGCAGAAATATCATCTAAATTATCCTAATCTTCTCTATAAGATTTGGATGTTTTATGGACAAGGACAATCTGTAGGCTCTGTAGTGAACAACTCATCACAGCCTCAAACATGGTTGTAAATTGTCCTAAGCAAGTATATAGGCAAGCCTGTAGGTGGCATGCCCCCGTAGAAGGTCCGTCCACCCGGTTGTCTTTCCTGGATCCGTCCGTGTACCAGACTATGTCATTGGAGTGAACATTGATTCCTATCCTCTACTCTCCCTAGACGATAGGAAAACCTGGTGTTGCTTTGAGAAGCTATGCACCTTGATCATATCGTCTGATGGCATGGCCTTGATAGGTGTCTTAAGAAGAGACTATTGCATCTGTCCATGAAGTGTGGAAGTCCATTTGGCTTCCTGGCCTTGAAAAACGCTACTACCGCCATACATTTGTCATTAAAAATGTACGGTGATAGCAGCTTTAAATGTAACAAAAGAGATGAACAATATTTGTTATATTCTGATAATTTTTTTATGAACATCAACTTGGCAAAATCGCTTTAAAATTTTATCATAGTAACATATTTTGTCGGCAGCGTAAATTCGTTAATCGTTGAAGTTAATTCTTAACCCCAGTTAACGTAATTTTTCCAAGGAATCCCCGGAAAACTTTTTATTCTTTTATGGATTCGAACCCACGCCCTCTGGCTTGAGCACTAAAGCGCTAACTACTGAGCCACAGATATCTTCATCTAAACTGATTCAATTTAAGTCTCTATAACTCCTGAATTTATGAAGTTTTTTGGACCGTTATAGTTTTCGTTCAAAGTTTATTACATAGACTACCATCATGAATTTTTCACATTTTTAGAGCCAGCCGTTTGGCTTTTAGAGGGGGGGACGCCGTATTTTAACAAGAAATGCGCTTAAAAGTGGAATATCGCGCAAACGGATAAGTACGTACATCAAAATATAATCTCAGAAACCTCTCAATGTTCTTATAATACGAATCTACGGCTGAACGAGCACGTTGCTGAGCTGGAAGTAGAGTTAAGTCGTATTAACTGGCACATTGTGGGGTTATCAGAGGTCCGAAGACAGGGTGAGGAGACGATAACTCTCGATTCCGGTCACTTGCTCTACTTCCGAGAAGGACATCAACCATCCCAAGGTGGCGTCGGTTTTATAGTCCACAAATCGCTTAAAGGCATCGTAGAAATAGGCAGTGTGTCGGCAAGAGTGGCATACCTTGTATTGAAGATTACAAAAAAAAAAAATACTACCTAAAGGTAATCCAAGTGTATGCCCCAACATCCGCACATCCTGACGACGAGGTCGAGGCCATGTACGAAGACATAGCGAAAGCCATGTCTGGTACTAATACATTCTACACTGTTGTCATGGGCGATTTCAACGCTAAAGTGGGAGTACAAGAGAGTGGCGAGTCGAAAGTAGGTCCCTTTGGCTATGGGCACAGAAATCACAGGGGGCAAATGCTAGTAAACTTTCTCGAATCCAAAGGACTTTTTCTGATGAATACCTTCTTTCAGAAAAAGCCCCATAGAAAGTGGACCTGGCGAAGCCCCGATAACGTGACGAGGAATGAGATTGACTTTATTATTTCTGACAAGCGCCATGTATTCAGAGATGTCTCCGTGATTAACAGGTTTAATACCGGAAGTGATCACCGATTGGTAAGAGGCAGCCTGAGTATAAATGTCAGTGTAGAGCGAGCGCATTTAGTAAGGTCAACTCTCAGGCCTACACGGCCCCAGGTAGAAGCCGGCTGCGAAAGCTTTCAGCTAGAACTCCGGAATCGATTCGCCATGTTGGAGGCCACGAAGGACATAGACCACACCGCCAACAGTCTAGTTCGTGTTATCTGCGAGGTGGGTTGTAAGTACTTTCGTCCAAAGAGCCATGGACGCAAGTCTATGCTCTCCAGCGAAACTCTGGAGTTGATGAGGAAGAGACGAGAACAAATAAATGCCACACAATTTGAGCGTCAAGTTCTCAATCGGGAGATTAAAAAGCAAATTAGACGCGACACCCGCCGGGCGAATACCCAAGCCATCGAGCAAGCCATAGTGCGAAATAAGGGCTCGAAGGTATTCGCTAAGCCCAATAACTCCCGTTGTCACTTGACGAAACTCAATACTCCACAAGGCACTACCGTCACCTCGAAGCCGGAGATCCTCGCTGAAATCGAAAGGTTCTATGGGGAATTATACACCCAAAAAACAAGCCCACCCCAAACCCATCATGCAGATGACCCACGGGCCAGACTCACGCGCCACCTTACAGATGAGCTTCCTGATGTCGACATGGGTGAGATTAGAATAGCTCTCAGTCAGCTTAATAATAACAAAGCACCGGGAGATGACGAAATAACCACAGAGCTGCTCAAGGCAGGCAGGCAGGCAGGCAGGCAGCAACACCCGTCTTGACTGAGCTTGTCAAGCTCTTCAATTCCGTCATCCACACTGGCACTACTCCGGAAACATGGAGCAGGAGCATAGCGGTTTTGTTTTTCAAAAAAGGCGATAACACGCGACTAGAAAACTACCGCCCCATTTCACTCCTGAGCCACGTGTATAAGCTGTTCTCGAGGGTTATATCGAATCGTCTTGCCCAGAAGTTTGACGACTTTCAGTCACCGGAACAGGCCGGGTTTCGCAAAGGCTACAGCACTGTGGACCACATACACACACTAAGGCAAATTATACAGAAGACCGAGGAGTATAATCAGCCTCTCTGCCTAGCGTATGTGGACTATGAAAAAGCCTTCGATACCGTCGAGACCTGGGCTGTGCTGGAATCCATGCAGAGATGTCTCGTCGACTGCCGATATGTCGAGGTGTTGAGATATCTGTACAAGGCCGCAACAATGACCGTCCAAGTACAAGAACAGAGTACAAAACCAATCCAACTGCGTCGAAGAGTAAGACAGGGAGATGTTATCTCTCCAAAACTGTTTAATAACGCGTTGGAGGACGTTTTCAAGACGCTCGATTGGAACGGACGGGGACTGAACATAAACGGCCAGTACATCTCACACCTGAGATTCGCAGATGACATAGTCATTATGTCAGACTCTCTGCAGGACCTGGAAGAGATGCTGAACAGCCTAAGCGATTCTTCAAGACGGGTGGGTCTCGGTATGAACCTGAACAAAACTAAAATCATGTATAATGAACACGTTCTCCCGAGACCAGTCGTCGTAAATGGCGCTAGTCTCGAAGTTGTGCAAGAATACGTATATCTTGGCCAAACCATTCAACTCGGGCGGCACAACTTTGAGAAGGAGGTGAGTAGAAGAATACGCTTGGGCTGGGCTGCATTCGGGAAGCTCCGGGACATCTTTGAATCGTCGATCCCACAATCCCTTAAGACCAGGGTCTTTGATCAATGCGTTCTACCGGTAATGACATACGGAGCCGAAACGTGGACACTCACCGTAGGTTTGGTTCATAAGTTTAGAGGTTGCTCAGCGTGCGATGGAAAGAGCAATGTTAAGGGTATCTCTGGTGGATAAAATACGTAACGACGTTATTCGCCAGAGAACTAAAGTCACCGACATTGCTCAACGAATTAGCACGCTGAAGTGGAAGTGGGCCGGCCATGTCTGCAGACGGACAGACAATCGATGGAGCAGACAAGTATTAGAGTGGAGACCACGCTTAGCCAAACGTAGTGTAGGACGTCCTGCGGCACGATTGACCGACGATTTGAAGAAGGTGGCTGGCAGCGGATGGATGAGGGCTGCCCAAGATCGGGATGGTTGGCGCCCATTGGGGGAGGCCTACGTTCAGCAGTGGACGGCGATAGGCTGATGATGATGATGATGATGTTCTTATAATGTCTATTTACCTAATTATATCTCCCCTTTTCGTGTAGGTGTAACCAAAAATTATCTTCATTTATTTTAGCACTATGTCGACGTGATAAATAAACTTATCCATTCAAAGTTTCATATTTCAAGCACCACCATTTGGATGGACAGACGGACGGGCGGACGGTCGGTCGAACAGAAGGACATGACGAAACTATAAGGATTCCGAGACATGAACTACGGAACCTTAAAAAAGGAATAATAATGAAACCACACCGATTTCAGTGACTGTTGCCAATTTATTTGAAAATAGACCAGCTATAGGAGCTATTTTATTATGTCCAAGTATGTGCGCAAAGTTTACTCCCATAACCTAGTATATTGATATTTTCTACTACCGACAGGACTAACTAGCGAAACATTAGGCGCATAAATATAGAAATATATTTAGCAATGTTTGCGTTCATTAAGGTTCCCACACACTGTAAATTTAATACTTTTAGTTACATTTTATCTAACCGACGACAAAAAAAATATCTAACCGACATACTTAAAAACAAAAGTTTTCAAGTAAAAATATCTACATAGCACGAATAGTTATTGTGTCAAATATGTAAAACTATCTTTACGCCAATATTGTTTTATTTCACTATGGGTAAAATTCTACAAGTTGCACTTTCGTAAAATAATGGTATCAAATTAAATGCACTGTAAGGACAATTCACAAATAATTTGTATGGAGAAAATGTACAAAGTGTTCACGAAAAGAATTTTTTAAACAAGTAAAAATATTTTTGTGCAAACAAAAGAAAAGTAAAAACATGAAAAATAGACTAAGTAGATTTTTGTAAATAGCTTTTTGTTGTCGCTTAGTGAACATAATATTCATGATTTTGTATAAATTTCACTATATCTAAGCGACAAAAAAATCGTCGTAGGAAGACGACGATTAGACCAATCGACGCAGAAAAAAAAGTACAAACTCATTGATATAACTCATTTTCGGTATTTTTGTCGCTTAGGAAAGCGAAAAAACACCTAGTGGATATTTTAGTGATTCTGTCAATAGCACTAAGTATTGCATTTTGGTGGACGTAGAGGTGGAAAATGAAATCAAAAGTGATGGGTTGGAAGCCGCATTGCCTACCAAATAATTTCTAGATTTCGGGAATAACCTCGACCGGCTTCTACAGAAGAAGGAGAAGCGGCTTATACATTCTACGTTTTTTCTTTGCTCATAGACCAGAAATAAATTAATATTTTCAAGTTGCATTTAAATCAATCCTAAAGTCGTATAAAAGGGCCGTTCCTCAGTTTATAATTTGAGTCGCGGCGCGGCCGCGCGCGGAGATCGCGAGCGCTGCGGGGTGTATGCGGGTGGCGCGGCGGGAAGTGTTAGGCCACGCCCGAATCTGTGACGTCATCTAGGTATATTTTCGCCTTAACGGGCGACGTGAGCGTCTCCTAAACTTTAATTATACCCGTACACCCGCCGTGCATGTTTAACCCGGCCTCTATTCCGTTCCGTTTGCACCTGATCGTGACGCCGCGATCGCCCCGGTCAGTCCGACCCTGACTGTGCCCAATCCGCCGACCGCATAGCGAGTAGACTACGTGAATATATAACAAACATTCGCCACGGAGTCTCCGTACATCGAAACTTTATAATTTCACGTCGAGACTCGAGTTTCAAGAGGCAACCTTAATAATGACGTACGGGGAGAGCGATATGGGATTTTGTCAATGTGTGTATAGTTTAACTAATTAAGCTTTGTTTTAAGGATGTCTGGGATATTTATTATAAAAAAACTACGATTTCTGTCTAGACGTGCACAAAAAGCACTGTAGACGAAAATTAGGTATTTACTCGAGTTGGTTGAGGTAGTAATTATTTTAATTCGTGGTACATAATATTAAACCAACTTCACTACTGCCTCTACAATTATTATTGACCTCACAAAAAACTATAAAACCTCCATAAATAGAAATTAGCAATTTGTAAATTGGAATTGGCCGGTGGGCATTTTTAAATTCCAGCAATTTTGTACAATTACCATAGAGCGTTGGCTCGCGGAGTAATGCACTGTTGATTTCGCTACAACTATTAATTGCTGGTGGCGAGGCCGCCTCCAGAATTCCATTCATTTTTGGTATTCCAAGGGACGAAAAATGAGCACTCGGTAACAGGTATATTACATTATTGTATTCAAACTTGAAGCAAAAACTTTCAGTACAGTTTTACGACAATTGTGCAACCGGAGAAGTATGAAATTTGGCCCGTAAATACAAGTTTATGTTGAGGAAGGTGTGCAGAAAGCTAGTATTTTAAAAAATAATTAAAATGATGCTTAGAAATAAATAAAAGTAATACAATCACACACACACACACACACACACACTACCTCAGATTATTTTTAACACACACTACACCACCGTGCGTTTGATAGATATGTAATTTTATTATGTTTTTTTTTTTCTAAATAAGTGGTAACAAAAACGAAATCTTAAAAATAAGAAATATAAAAAACCTAATTGTTACCCACTACATAATTAGTATGTACTATAATATGTAAAAGGCGAAGCTAGTAAACCAGATTTAATGTTATTCTTAGGACTTAGTAATTTGCAATAGCTACAAAAAACTATGCGTTACCAACCCTGAGAAGATCATAGTGATGGACAGCCTATCAATTCTTCCTTGTTCTAATAGGTGACATCTGACGTACCCCATAGAGCAATAGACCAATGATGATGATGGTATTAAATCGTATGTATACTACCTAGTATTAAAAGAGGAACGATTTGAATGTTTGTTTGGAAACTAGGTACTGGACAGATTTTGATATATTTGATTTGGCATAATTATATTTTTATTGCGGCAAAATTTACGGTTCCCGAGTGATTTCATTTTGCGCGCACGAAGTCGCGGGCATCACATAGCCAATCTCAATGCGTATTCGCATTTATATTAGCTCATATTAGTGCATCCATTGAACATATTACGGACGCATAAATCTTCGTGCGAGGTGCATTACCGATTTCGATGATAAATATGATTTATACAAGTAGGTATGAGTTGGAGAGCTGTTTTAACTCAATAATGAAAAGGCTCGTACGGAGAAATACCACGGCCTCATAGAAAACTAGCGCAAAATAAAGCTTGCGGTGTATTTTACCGAGTGAGGTACGGGAACCCCAAAGCTGGTTTGGGTTTCTAAATATAGGGAATGCATTTGTGACTAATCTGGCGTTGCGATAATCTCTTACCGTCAGGCCATCGGTCTGCCTCGTTTCCCGGTCTATTCCATAAGAAACATCGTTGATAAGTAATCAGCTATAAGGAAAGGTCGCGGCCCAAACAATATGACCAATGTCGATTGTTGATCGACAGCGCTATCTCTTTAGATATAAGTTACGGAGTTTCTTTACCTTAATGTGGAATATATTTGGTTTTTAATAAAATAATTACGAATAATAACTTATTTAGGTATGTCCGAGTTCTGAGCATCAAATATGATTTTAACAATCCAAATTCAAACATTCAAACCGCAACTTCTGAACTGTCTAAAAACAGCAAAAACACGAGTGCGGTGAAAAGTTACGGTTATACTGTAGGTGTTGACTTCGGATCAGCAGACAGTTTAGTTACAGCTCATAGTTGGGTTGCAGTTGATTTACAGTTCGGTTACAGTTGATGTAACTGAATAGCACACAGATTTCTCTGCACCTATGCACCAATGAATATTATCGAGCTAGCGGCAAAGCGTTCAAACACAAAGTTTTATAACAAACAAGGAGAACATTGCCTACTAAATGGCCGACAATTTCGATACGAAACATAGACGTATAGCAAATTACACATTGAAGTTTATGAAATACTTTAATATTTAAGGTGAGACAGCAAGATAAAAATAAAAGGACAACGTTTACCATTAAGAAGATGTCTTACCGGATGGTGTTTTTATAAGCTTAAAAATGTTACCTACTCTTAACAATAGGAACAATTCAAAGGCAACCTGTACAGCTAATTACGTACACCTATTGATATTGATGATGATGGCGGAATTTTAGGCTATCAAATATTAACCTTTATGATTGGTTGTTTATTTCCACGAAGTCCGCCCACGCGCGGGGGTGCGCACACAAAAATACACTCGGAAGTGTTCTGATAAATGGTGGTCATTTGTTAAATTAATTATAATACCTATTTCGTGTAACGCTATTTTGACACCATTACCTACTAACACCATAGTGTGTGTACTTGCCTATAAATTTAGTGGCTGAATTTTTAAACTTGGGGTTTATCCCCTTTAAATCATTTAAATATTAAAACCTTTTGGGTTTAAGCGTTAAACCATATTTTAAACTTTTATATTATACTAGAATTCGCCTATACATGATAAATTTTGTCATCAAAACAATATATATCTTCGATTTCATCTTAAATCTGCATCTCCCTATCAACACACCATTAGTCATTAGTCGGGCCAAACGCCACCTGGTGTCGCCTACAACCCGAGGAGTCGCAGGTGCGGCCGCGGCCCGAGACTAGTCTCATCGACATGATTAATAGTCCCGTGAATACTGAATAGTGAATACTCAACATAATATTATACTATAGTCATAACGATATCGAAAAACGACCAACCCAAACGAAAGTAGGTTGATAGTTTGTACTATATATATAGTATATTTTATAGGATAGGGGCCATCCATAAATTACGTCACACGTTAAGGGGGAGGGAGGGGGTCAACGAAGTGTGACATGGTGTGACAAGGGGGTAGGAGGGGTCCTAAATTTTGTGACGTCACATTTCAAAATCTATTTTAATGTAAGTGTTAAGTAAAAAAATAATTTAAATATGAAATAAAACAAATTGTAGAACTACTGTTTTAATTCAATAATTATTTCTAGATGTCAATTGTAAAATATGTGATATCACACTATTCTCACAAATGTGACCAGCTGTGACAAGGACGGGGAAGGGGGTCAAAAATCATGAAATTCGTGTGACGTAATTTATGGATGGCCCCATACATACAATATAAGGTTTGGTAAAATCAACTACGGATATTTTGAGCATATGTCTTTGTTAATTGCTAAACGATATTTTGTATTATTAAATTTGAATAATAAATAAATAAAATATGATCTAATCATTATATATAAAGACATTTTAGCAGAAAAATAATTGTCAAACTAAAAAAAAATCTTTATATGGGCGAGTTTTGCGTTTTGCGGAGACCCACCCATACCATACATTAGATGATTTTTACTTTGAGTATGTCAAATATTTTTTGCCTAAACATCTGTACATAAGGATTTCAACATACCTCAACACAGTTTTTTAAAGCACCCTGGAAAGCATTTACTCAACCCAAACTCTACCTATTAAAAAAGTAATAAAATATTTACGATGACGAGATAAAGTTCTTTTTTTTTCTTCACTTTAAAAGAAGCTCGCGCCATTAAAGCCGTGTCGACAAGACCTTACACAGATTGGCTGTTAATTGCTTTCAGAATAAATAAAAAGCATAAGATGTCGTAAGATCCGGGGACTCTTTTGGTAGGTATATTTAAATTTGCCCTGTGATCTTTAACGCAAATATAAAATATACATAAACGTTTACAAAATCTTTGAATGATAAAATCACGAAAAGTATATTTCTAATTGAACGACGATGAACACACAAAATGAGATTCCTATTTGTTTTGATGTAAAAATGGTTCAAAGAATATGAACTTGTGTAAGTAATAGGTATCAAATCGTAGTTCATACATATTGGAGAACAGCCTCCGTGGTCTAGTGGTGAGAGCTTGGCTGTCGACTCGGAGGTCGTGGGTTCGATTCCCGCATTGGAACAACAAAAAATGTTGTTTGGTTAGGGTAATGCAGGCTGATCACCTGATTGTCTGACAAGAAAGATGATTTATGCGTCGGATGCGCATGTAAAAGTCGGACCTGCGCCTGATCTCTCGTCAGTCGTGTTGGTCCGTCCCACTGGGTTACAAGAGTAAAGGAAGAGAGAGTGCTCTTGTGTACTGCGCACACACTTGGGCACTATAAAATTACTACTGCGTAACTGGCCTGGTTTCTATGAAACCGGCCACCGTCACCGATATCGGTGTGGGGAGTTATTACATATCGAAGTTCTATAGTTTTACTATAATCAAACAGCCACTTTTACTTATCCTACTTAACCTTCTGAAGTACTATA
The DNA here is from genome assembly GCA_905404095.1 of Glaucopsyche alexis. Lineage (NCBI taxonomy): Eukaryota > Metazoa > Arthropoda > Insecta > Lepidoptera > Lycaenidae > Glaucopsyche > Glaucopsyche alexis. The sequence continues at coordinate 5,717,069 of FR990060.1, forward strand.
TCCTAGAATTTATAACTGAGGTAACTCAAAATGAAGGATCTGGAATCCTTAAGAAACATTTCTAGATCCAAGATAACCTAGGACAGGGATTCCCAAAGTGGGTACCGCGAAACCTAGAGGTTTCCGTGAAATAGACATCAGTGTCCCGGCAAAATTATTAAATATTAGTTTTTAAATGATAATGCAAAATGTCGATGAAAAGAACTCATTAAATAATAAGCAGGTAGGTTGCTAGCAAAAATTCTGCCGGACTCGGGCACATACCCTGCCATCCCCGATACGTGGTTCCTTGGAATAAAAGGTATTTGCTTGGTGATCCGTTACCTTACAAGTTTTTAGAACCCCTGACCTAGGGTATATGAAAGGCTACACAGGAGGCCCCGAGTACATCCAATCTCTATATATTTCACAGACCTAACCCCCGGATGCGAGTGTCAAACATTGTAAATACAGCAGACGGAGCCCGCGCGCGTATGATTTCGGTCCCCAATCCCCATGCGTCGGGACATTTTATGACTTCTCGGCGCTAGACGGACAAGGGTAGATTTAGTTCTTGTCACATCTTCTTGTACGTCGCCCATGCAGTTGAAATGAACAGAAATGTAGTGTTAGTAATTTTAGATAAGGCAACTGAACTCTCAACTGTGGACATCTTACTACTTCTTTCACGCGAAAACTACAGAAGGGATTTTGATGAAATTTGGTATGGTAGTAATGTGCGAAAATTGTTATTTTTTAAAATTGAGAAGTGTGTGTAGAACACATAGGCTACTTTTATCCGAAAAAGTAGTGTCCCTGTGGGACAGTTATTTACGCGGATTTTTAGATTAAATTTTGCACATGTACCAAGTAGACCACGGGGAAGGACTTAGGCCTTTTGATCCGATAACGGATGATTTATACAGTATACTCCGAGCGAAGTAACTACTCTTGAAAGACTGTAGTGCCCTGGGACAGTCGGTTTTTAAATGTCGTATGGTTGCCCAAGCACACACGGCATTCTCACAACACAGTCAGCCTAGTCCAGAGGAATGTCTGATCAGGTCAATACGTTTGGGCTCAATCATGTGCGGGTTTCCTCACGATGTTTTCTTTTACCGTTAGAGCATTCGCATAATGTACTTGAGACCTGAAAGTCTCATTGGTACACGCCACAACCTGGGATTCGAACTTGCACTCTTTCGAGTGCGGACCAAACGGTCTATCCACTAGGCCACAGAGCTCTCACGGGGAAGGGCATAGGCTCTATAAACATCTAGTAATGAAATAAGACACGAAAGACAGATCACTTTCCATAATAGTACTTACAATAGGTACATCATCGATCATACTATCTTATCCACACATGACATACAACACAAAACTGCCGACACTGCCATCTCTACTCTCTGCCCATCGCTAATCTATGTTCAGAGCTGGAGTCACGTTCGGGTAGCACGTCCTGCACAGACCGTGTGTTGCGGACTCCGCGCCCGGCTCGTGTCTTCAGTGAAAGAGACCAGAATTATTTACGACCACAACAAGCACAGACTAGGGAAACGACACAGATATGATATTTATAATAAACAAAATTGTCCAGCAGTGAGCGAGCTGATGATGATAAATTATAGCTAAGAACACCCTCGATCATGTCAGCTTTTAAAGAGAAAAAAGTAGATCAAAATCAATCATTCGTTTGATAGCTTCAATGCCACGGACAGACAGTCAGTCATGTAATTTTTTTTTACACCCCTCTTTCTGCATCGGGGGTTAATAAAGAGAACATTATTCTAATCGTATAGAAGTCCAGATATTACTACTCTATCTTCCAAAACTAGTACTTGCGATTTTAGGATATCCTTAGTTCGACGAATTGACTTTTAATGTTCTTCTGTATGAGTCGTTTTGAAAGAGCATAATAATATAATGACCATTAACATTATATGACAACCACATCTTTTAGTGTAGCTACTAGTCAGTGTATCATCAACATCTATTTTAGTGCGCAAATTCATTCGACGGGCCCGCCGAAAAGTTAACGAGCACATGCAAATTAATATTTGATTGAGTCGTGTCGGGACGCACGCCCAGCGTCGCGTCTGTGTAACCCGCGAGCGCATCAAAGTCGCTCAACTGCGCAAGTTTACATCATTAACACCATAAAAAGACAGTTATTGCGAGAAAATTTGCGCAATCAATTAGGAGTTTTAAGAGAGGGGTGGGTACCCCACCCGCCCGGGCGTATGCGTGTAGTGCAGCGGCGACGGCAGCATGGGGGTAGAAGGGGGGCAGGCGCGCGCATCTGTGTGCATTCGGCATATTTACCCCGATAGTGGGCGGCCGGGTTCACTGACCCGACCCAATGCAAGTCGGCGGCCGCGTACGTCGCGACGCACGGCGCACCCGCGCAAAAAGCCAGCGCCGCGCCGTGCGTCAAGTGGGCACGCCGCACGCCGCACGCACGATGCTTTTTAATCAACCCGCGGATGCTCACGGATTAGTCGAAGTGCAGACGACTGCCGCGGGCCATATTGATTCCGTGTTTATTTCCGACCTCCGGCTCCGGTCCCGTCTCAGCGACTCATTTAATATTTATAATGGACGTCCGATAGTTTACGTCAGCTCATACATTAATGAAATTACACTAGCGGACACAAATTTGCGCCGATATCTCCCGTACGCTAAAATACGGTGGCGTCGCAGTAGGTAATTTTTATTTTCTCTTACAGAAGGTGCTTGATTTTAACACCTAACAAGTACCCATTAGGCACACTACATTACCGATGATATTCTGGTTAAAACAAATAAAAAACAGTCATGTTATTGTTCATGAATATTTTGCATGTGCACATTATCATGACTACTCAGATGAATCAGTCAAACAAATACATTTATCACAACATTCGAGTCATTTCACAAATCGCGACCAAGGTGTATTCTATAGTGTATACAAGGTAGAGTGCGGTGCGGTGTATGCACATTGCACACCCCTGCAATGCAATGCCATAACCTACCCCAAGCCTTCCCCTCAGCCAGGTCAGGGCAGACGCTTTTGAAGGGCATTTACATAATAATCAGTGCACAGATACACGCACACGTGCTCAATACATTGTGTATACACTATAAATAGAGCACTATTTATAAACACGTTAATTCAATTAATGTAATTCAATATAATATGATTGACATGTATAAAACTGTACGTATTCATTTAACAGTAGAAGCATTATCTGTTATTGTTTACGGGTTTCTTGGATATCGAATTAATAGTGGTTTGTGGAAGGGTTAAAAATGGATAAAGTGAGACACGTAACCAGTTTAGTTTGCGTATTATAATAATCAAAATCAAGTCTTGATTTGGTTAATCTTACTAATCAATCATCATGGTCTAGATAGTCGTAGTAGATCTATGATAGTCTTTTTATTTCCTTAGGTTTTTATTTTATCAGGGTTTTGATGTATTCAGTTAGTTCTTTAGTAGGACAACATCGATAATATTTCACAACATCGAAAGGTAAGCACCTCCTAATTTGATCCTCGATAGTTCACAACTCACGGGATCTATAAAATATTTCGAATTACCGAGAGTTCGATTTATCAAATTGTCCGAATTTTCGAGCAAATAATAATGATGATTTAAAAACAAACGAAACGAACACTAAACCAAAACTTCTTTCAAGATTACTTATGCAATCTGTACCCCAAGCAGGAACATTTTGCGGTATCGTTACGTGTACGTAAGCGAGAAATATTGTATGAAAACCATGAAAGCGCCTCTAGCGGACGTAAAAGTAACTAAAATGTTCATACAATGTTCCTCATATTTCTCGTTTACGTACACGTAACGATACCGCAAAATGTTCCTGCTTGGGGTACTGATATCTTCGAATTGTCCAATGTTTGTTGTCAATAAATTCAAATTACCGCGGTATTTTGTTACGTAGCGAAGATTTTTTGGTTCGAATTACACAGTGCTTAAAAAATTTAACAGGTTTTCAAGGGAACTCGTGGTAACTTCGATTTCTAGAGGTTCGATACGCATATTTGAATTAATGAGAGTCGACTGTAATTAGAATGATAAAAGAGGCAAACTTGTGAACAACGGTAGGTATTGTGATCCGATCGAGTCGGCACAATGCAGTTCCCAAAACCTTTGAGGGGCTCAACGGAATAATTGCTAACGGCTCGAAGACGTCTCCGAGACACTGGACGATTAAATGCACAAACAAATCATAAACGTCTCTCTGTCTCGTTTAAGTTCAATCTTTGCTGAAAACCTCTCCTTGTTTGTAGTATCTACCGTTTAACCTTACTTAAATGTTAGGTATCCCTTACTACATTCAATATTGATACTAGTGGTATTTTATAAATACTACCATTCTTTAGAATCAACGCTCGTTTGCTAGTACCGTGTGTCGTGTATGAACATTTTCTCAACTCCCTGTTTCATTAAGAAAAAAATTTGAACTACCTTCATTTTATCAGACAAGAAAAACGGGCAATAGTTCCCCCATTCGCACACCCCTTAACATGTCAACTAAACAGTCACTAAAGAGTATTAAGGGGCAAATAGCCCCTAAATCGCTCAGTTTGAGTCCTAACTACTCCGAAAAATGGGAATAAAAAAATTCAAAAAAATATACATTTCACACTTCAATCCTTCATCTTTAATATCATCGTTAATTTTTTTAATACGACGAAGATTAATATTAAATAAATTAAAATTAAGTAGCCCTGTTTTCAGATTTCTTTTTCTATCTACTTACTACCTACTACGGCTTTAAAGATGGTTCTTTTACGAAAATGTGAAGAATATATTTATCTAACATTTCATCGTTGGGTTTTTCGAAATACCGTTTTGTTTTCAAAATATACGTAAATAACTATTATTTTGTGAAAATATTTGTAAGCGGTGCGTGCGCGGGCGCGCGGGACAGTGAGCCGCTGACTTTCGTACGAGGAGGTTGTGTCACTCTCCGCGGTGCCGCTATTTCGCAATCGTTTATTTTACTCTTGAAATAATAGGGAACAACATGCCGTAAAAAATAAATTATGAAAACCTTAGCGAGCACTCTGCCTGCGATAGAATAAAAATGTTCGATCGTTGAATGTACTTTTTTGTTCCTTCAACTTCTTACTTGAAATTAATAATATATTAATATAATATTATATAGTGTATATTATAGTATAATATTTTATTGTATATGTACTTGTAAATTTCACAGAAAGTGTATAGTTCTATTTCTTTGACGACCTCTGTGGCTCAGTTGGTTGAGCGTGTCGTTGCTCAAGCCGGGGGTCGCGGGTTCAAATCCCGCCGACGGAACAAAAAGTTTTCTGTGTTCCTGGGTCATGGATGTGTATTAAATATGTGTATAATATAATAAAAATCTTAATTATGTGTACCAATAGTATAAAAGTATTAAATATACTTCCGTTATCTGGTACCCGTAACACAAGTTCTTCGAGAACTTACCACGGGATCAGATTGACGTGGTGTGACGCGTCCATAGATATATTATATTATTTCTTTTTTAATTGTCTATTTAGTATATCAACGCTTTGAGCTATATAGTATATGAGGTAAAAATGCCTAAGCGACATTTATTTATTTATTTATTTATTTAACACACATACAACTACTATTACAGTCAAAATCCAATTCGATAGCGTAGGAAAGCAAATTCATATTTTATAATATAATATATATTGTGATATTTCCAGCTTAAATAATAATAATTGATAAAAAATAATAATTAAAGAAATAATAATTAAAAAAGACACATATGATGCATAAATTTAGTAAACTAAATTTAGTAAAAAAAAAATCATTAAAAATCACAAAATAGTCGGATTTAGATGGTTTTAACATACATCTATATATCAATAATATACAACGTGTATCTTATTATTATAGCAATTTTTGATATTAAAACGAATAATATAGCTTTCGAATTACAGGCAGTTTATGTCGCTTAGGTAAAAAAGTCCTAATTCGAAAAATAGGTAAAATTATCTAAGCTATCATCGAAAGTTATGTAATAGCAAGTAAAATTGCCTAAATTTTATTTTAAAGGTTTTCAGCAACTTATAGAAATAGATAAGCTATAGATACATTTTCTGTAGTAACAGGTAGAAATAACTAATTCCAAACAAAAAAAAATATAGGAGTATTCATCTAAATGGCCTAAGAGTTTATAAAATAAAACAAGATAAGTTACATAAATGTTGCTTCCATTAAGAATTTTCTACGGCTAAAGTTATCTTAGTAAATTTATTATTCAATGACATTGTAAATTTTTGCTCCTAACTGACAATATTTTCCTTCTTCTTGTTTATAAAAATTAATTGCAGTTACTAAAACGAGCTAATTTTGATCTTGAAATAATAAAAAGTATAGAAATATAAAAACTCAAGGCCTAAGATTGCAGCCCATTGCTTTATACTTAAGCTGCGGCCCCATTCCTTGAGTTATCTCTTGGTAGTGCTGGGAGATATTCCAAATACTGATTCTGGGCATGACACCGTGACACAATTGGCCCAAAGCCTACCCAGCTCATCCGCAGTTTTGTTGCTGGAGATGTTGCCGTTGCCTAGAACCCATACCAGACTGATGCTGTTGTCTCGTCCTAGCATGTTTAGCGTCTGAACACAAGCCATAACTTATTTAGATGAAAGAAGAAGGGGCAAAAAGTCCTCATCCTTGTAGCACTATAAGAATCAAATGAAAGGGCTTAAAAAAGTGTCATTTTATTGTATGACGAAAATCCTCTAAACCATGGGAGAAAAAAGTTAATGAGGGTTAAAGGTTAAAGTTAAAAAAATCATTCTGTATTATTGCACCGTTTCATAGTGTTGCTACTATGGAACAATTTTTGGAAAGTAATGGTATACACTAAACTTTAGAAAAGTGTTATATTTTGATAAACTGCCTCATACTTTGATGAAATGTATGGAATGATAAAAAAATACTAAAAATAAGCTTTCCTCAATTTTTTCGCACATAATTACTTCTGGAAATTGTTTCTTACTTGCAACGCTATCGAATGGCGCAATAATACAAAATGTATTTTTTCCTAATTTGCGGGTTTGAATCCTGGCCTGGAAAAGTGGTTTATATAAAATCAAATAATTCAGATAAAACAATTACATTAAAATACATATAATTAAATAGCAAAAATAATTTTCAGACGATTAGGTACAGAAAAAAAGATATAGTACATGGTAAATTATACTTCTGGGCGTTGTAAAAGAAGTCAAAAAAAAATTAGCAATAGCAATTTAGCCCTACGGAATATCGAGTCCGACTTGATGAAAACTTAAACTCTTGAAACATGAAAATTTTTAATAACTCAATTTTCCTAGACAGGATTGGAACCCATAAATTATGAAAAAAATACATCCTTTCAATAGTATCGCAAGTAAGAAACAATTTCCATAATGTAATTATGTGCGACAAAATTGAGGAAAGAGCTTATTTTTATCATTTTATTATCATTCCATACATTTATCAAAATTTATCAAAATATTATAAACAGAGGCAATTTATCAAAATATAACACTTTTCTGAATTACTTCCCAAAAATTGTTCCTTATTAGCAACACTATGAAATGGTGTAATAATACAGAATGATTTTTTAACTTTTTTTCACCTTTGGGTTAAAACTTTTTTCTCCCATGGTTTAGAGATTTTTCGTCGTACAAAAAAATTACACGCTTTTTAAGTCCTTTCATTTGATATAATATGTCTTGTAGTGCTACAGTAGTGGGGACGGGATCCATACAAAAATGCCCCTTCTTCTTTCTGCTGCTGTCAGTGCCTTCAGCGCAGTGTGATTGTTTTGATAGACTGCGCTGAAAGCATTGACAGTGGCAGAAATATCATCTAAATTATCCTAATCTTCTCTATAACATTAGGATGTTTTATGGACAAGGACAATCTGTAGGCTCTGTATCAGATATCTTCATCTAAACTGATTCAATTTAAGTCTCTATAACTCCTGAACTTATGAAGTTTTTTGGACCGTTATAGTTTTCGTTCAAAGTTTATTACATGGATTACCATCATGAATTTTCCACATTTTTGGAGCCTTTTAGAGGGGGGACGCCGTATTTTAACAAGAAATGAGCTTAAAAGTGGAATATCGCGCAAACGGAATGTACGTACATCAAAATATAATCTCAGAAACCTCTTAATGTTCTTAAAATATCTATGTACCTAATTATATCTCCCCCTTTCGTGTAGGTGTACCCAAAAATTATCTTCATTTATTTTAGCATTGTGTTGACGTGATAAATAAACTTACCCATTCAAAGTTTTATATTTCAAGCACCACCGTTTGGATGGACAGACGGACGGGCGGACGGTCGGTCGAACGGAAGGACATGACAAAACTATAAGGATTCCGAGACATGAACTACGGAACCTTAAAAAAGGAATAATAATGAAACCACGCCGATGTCAGTGACTGTTGCCAGTTTAATTGAATATAGACCAGCTTTAGGAGCTATTTTATTATGTCCAAGTATGTGCGCAGTTTACTCCCATAACCTAGTATATTGATATTTACTACTACCGACAGGACTAACTAGCGAAACATTAGGCGCATAAATATAGAAATATATTTAGCAATGTTTGCGTTCATTTATGTTCCCACACACTATTAATTTAATACTTTAAGTTACATTTTGTCAGTTTTATAAACACTCAGATCATTTATTCTTGTCTATAAATCATATGTATTGGAATTTATTGATACTCAAGCGACATTTTTGATTTCGTATTGTACCTTAGCGACGTAAGATAATATTTTGGGAACAGGAAAAAATTACATTCTTTTTCGTCATTCTTAAACATTTCTATAAGCCGCTAACATGTTTAAAATAATTAATACAAAAGGTTACTTAATGCAAAAACAATACCTTATCTTTAATTGTATTGGGCACGTGGTTATGGCTCGGCATGTTCTTAGATTGCAGTTCGTGTCGTTTGTCCGAGTTTAATTTCGTAATCAGTTGAAAATTACAATTATAATTGTTATTTCGTCTTAACTCACACACCCAGTAGAATTTAACATTCATTAGTACGTGAAAAAGAAAAAAGGGGTAAGCGTAAATATATTTATGCCTTTTAATATTATGCATAAAATATTATTCATAATTAATATCATGCGTATAAAAAATTATGCCTTTTATTAAGTACAAAGTGTTCACGAAAAGAATTTTTTAAACAAGTAAAAATATTTTTGTGCAAACAAAAAAAAAGTAATAACATGAAAAATAGACTAAGTAGATTTTTAAAATTCTTCAAAATATCCAAGTGATTTTTTTTTATAAATCGCTTCTTTTTGTCGCTTAGTGAACATAACATTCATGATTTTGTATAAATTTCACTATATCTAAGCGACAAAAAAATCGTCGTAGGAAGACGACGATTAGACCAATCGACGCAGAAAAAAAACACAAACTCATTGATATTTAAACTCATTTTCGGTATTTTTGTCGCTTAGGCATTTTTACCTTTCAAGCGTCGATATGAAACTTCTTTTTTAGGAAAGCGAAAAAACACCTATCGGATATTTTAGTGATTCTGTCAGTAGCACTAAGTATTGCATTTTGGTGGGCGTAGAGGTGGAAAATGAAATCAAAAGTGATAGGTTGGAAGCCGCATTGCCTACCAAATAATTTCTAGATTTCGGGAATAACCTCTACCGGCTTCTACAGAAGAAGGAGAAGCGGTTAATACATTCTACGTTTTTTCTTTGCTCATAGACCAGAAATAAATAATAATAATAATAATAAATAATAATATTTTCAAGTTGCATTTAAATCAATCCTAAAGTCGTATAAAAGAGCCGTTCCTCAGTTTATAATTTGAGTCGCAGCGCGGAGATCGCTAGCGCAGCGGGGTGTATGCGGGTGGCGCGGCGGGAAGTGTTAGGCCACGCCCGAATATGTGACGTCATCTAGGTATATTTTCGCCTTAAAAGGAAAACTATGAAAAGGAAGCCAACAAGTTATTGAGTAATAAGGCGACTAAAGAAACACGCTCTTGACCTTTTTTCCTCAACAGTTGGCTGATTTTTTCATCCGATATTATAGAGGTGTTGTCAACGAAAATATTTGGAAACAGGAAGTTATTTCGAAAAGAGAATAAGAAGTATAGTTGTTTCTAAGGTATCAATCCTTATGTTTAAGAACGGTATAACGTCGTATACGTATTATCTTTATCTAGATAATATTATTATGTATTATTATGTACTCAACGTAGTTTTTATTTCGTAAAATGACAGACTGATTGATCTGAAGACTGACTGATGATGAAAAATTTATCGAAAAAGTTCAATGACTGCTAACTATTGTTCGTAGGATAATCTTCGCAGCATAATCTTACAGCCAAACCCCAAACAGTTAGGCAATAGTCATGGGCCATTGGCCAATTTGCTCTTCCTGCTATTTGACTGGCCTATATGCGTAAACTTTTCCCTTTTATTTCCTTATCCCAAACGTGTTCTAGAATCTAGATTAAGATATCTGTAAAAAATATATTTTAACACCCATACTGTAAAAATTATATTTTAACACCCATACTGTAAAAATTATATTTTAACACCCATACTGTAAAAAATATATTTTAGCACCCATACTGTCTAACGAGTCTCAGAAGTCTGCGAATTCGCAGCTCAATTCAAATCCTAACATCATTTATGATAGAGCCTTGTCCCTGTAGCGTGGACGGTAGAGTTCAATGATGATGCCTATGTAAGCTTTTCCCAGTTTCTGGAATACTTCCTACTCCTCCAACCTATCTTCTGATTAATTTCGTTGCGGGCCCCAAGACAGATTTAGCATGTCCCTCGGGCAGCCCTGAGATCATAACAAATAGTTTTTGTGGTTGGTTACCGCTGTCAATCCTGGATACTCAGGAGTTGCAGTGATGGGAATGTGTGGGCGGCCATTTATACTTATATAAGCTTTTCAAGTAGTCGATCAGCTACCTACGAGAGTTTATGTAAATAGCGAACCTACGACAACTCGAGCCGTGTACTCGTGTAGCCACAGCGGACGGGCGGGCAGTCGACACCATTCATTACATCACAATCACATAAATACACCGGTCAATGACACGCCTACTGTATACTTAACTGTAATGATTGTGTATCAACAACTAATTAGAGATTATTATTGAATGGGAAATGAGTAATGAACTAATGACATATCATAGTAGGCATTTATCATCTCATAAAACCCTTTTTAACCCACAACGGCGAAGCCTTAAGTATGTTACTTATGCATATTTGTATAAAAATGTTTAAAGTTTGATGGGTGAGATCTTTATATTTTATAATATTTGTGTTTATTTATTTTATTATGTATTTCAATTATTTTCCTTGTATGTATGAAATATTAGATCTGTATTAAACAGCATGTCTGTTCTTACGTGGCGGCTAAGCTAATTCCATTTTAATGAGTGAGGTCAGGTGTCAATAGATTTGTAATAGTTGACTATATAATTTACGTGGTCGGGTTTACTAACGGCCCGTTTCAATAACCTATCTACCAATAACTATTTGTTAAAAACGTCTAATTTGTATCGCAAAAGACCGACAAATTATTGAATGACGTTTTTAACAAATAGTTATTGATAGATAGGTTATGAAACCGGCTGTAAGCCCAACCGCAACTAGCCACAAACATTCAACATAATCATCTACTAAAGATCATGTCATATGTCATTTACTAAATCCAAAGATTTCTTCAGAAGTCAGATAAGACGAATATCATTTTGACACGTATCTACCTAACTAATGCAATTTTTGTAAACTTCGTCTCTCGACTTCTGGTTAGCCAACTTTGAGGTGTTAATAAAAGATTGACCGAGTCCGAGAGAGTCTCGGAGGTGTAGTGTTCCATCACTCAGCGGGGCGCACAATTAAGGCGAAGGGGTTAGGGGGGAGGGGCAGTGGGGGGAGGGTGAAACGGGGTTACGCTGCTAATGTACCGAGGCATTGGGCCCTCGGATAAGTTAGGGACTCGGTGTGATCTCAAGACATGGGCTTACGACAGGGTCCTCTCACGTCATGTAGATGTAGGGCTTTACTAGTCACTATGGTCTTAGGCCAGCGACAGACCATGTTAATTTTCGAGATCATGCAAACATTTCGGATTCAAGGCAAGTACCTAGTAATTCGGGATTTAAACGTGTGACTAAAGCGGAAAACCAGTAGGACACGCGCACAAAGGTTTCAGTACAAAACTGAATAAAACACGTTTGTGGTATGGGCCCCGCAGCCCACTTAAATATTTATTTTATTCTGTTTTTAGCATATTATAGCTGCAACATTACAGAAATATACATGATCTTCAAAAATTACAACAGTCTATGGTTCAAGAGATACAGCCTAACTACAGAGTACAGACAGACAGACGGAGAGACGAATGGACAGCGAAGTCTCAGTAACTGGGTCCCACTTTTACCCTTTAAGTATGGAAAAAACAAAACCAAGTTTTACATCTCGGCGAGAGGAAATTCCTTGTTCAAATGTACAAGAACCATTTTACCAGAATCCCATTTAAAGCTGAGCTAATATTTCTTTATTATAATTTAACACTCGGCTGTAATAATATTCGAGTCCTGTACGCCGAGTTTACCTCATCCCGTGCAAAGTAATATCAAGACAACACGGGAATTTTAATTAGTTAGGTCGGGCTCGGGCGGCGCGAGCCACGAGCGGCGGCGCTCGCCACTCGCCCGGTATCGCAGATGTACGCCGCAATATTTGACCGCTGTCAGCTGCACTCCCCTATCACAGTAGCAATTAAATCAAGCGTGCACCGCACGCCCCTCTCCCCCCTCCCGACCGAACCGATCGCCGATCGTTCGCTAACAATCACACGGCGGCCCATTAAAATCGTATGCGTCCGAAGCGTCCTCACAGCGCGCCGCGCCACTCCAGAGTTTGACCTCGCAATTACTAAAATTGGTTTGATTTACCATTTTAATTGTAACAAAAAGCTTGAAGCTTATTTTTTTCCACCGCAGCGACGCAGTGCGGTGCGGCGCTGCGGCAGCGGCGGCGGCATCGCAATCTCGACCGAGTGACTTTCGGCCGCAGGGTTCACGGAACTCGCGCGGCGGCTGGCCGGAATTTTGAGCTGTGGCGTCGTGTCGTTAAGGCGTAGTTTCTGTCGGAGGTGTCCGGAGGCGCGAGCGGAGAGCACTCGAGGTCGGATGCTGAGAGGCGCGGAGCGGCGCGGCGCGGGAGGGACGGCGGGACAAAATCGATACCGTCGGGCGGCGCGCGACGTCTTGCGCCCGCCCCGCGCCCCTCTAATGAATGAGAGCGCACATAGTCATCTCTGCGGCCCGCGGCCCGCGACGGTCCGGCGGTGGGCCGATCGGCCCGGCGACCGGAGCCGGCCCGCTGCGACTCCGGCCCCCGTCCGAGATTATCGAGACTTGTAATTCGATTCGGACTCGACTAATACACTATATTTTTTATTACGTCTCTCGAAATACGACGCAACCGCAAACTGTATTTCAAACTCTATTATCATAATATCTTTGGAGACCTGTCGTAATCTTTAATCATCATCATCGTTTGTAGGTAGGAAATCTCATTCTAAAATAGTGTCTATCCTGTGTCCCTGGACAAGTCCTTACTTACTCTTTATGTCAAGGAAGGAAGGTACAAAAACAATCTCATAACCACGAGCGAAATTACGCGCGTTTGCCTGTATCTAGTCGCCGTTGGTAACACAGTAGACAGTACCAGTACAATGATTGTGCAGGAGTTTGAGCGAATAAACGTAAAAACATGTCGTACAAAATGGTATTCACTTGTTTCTCTTCACTTTGACGATCTCTGTAGCTCAATTGGTTGGTGTTGGTGCTCAAGCCGGGGGTCGCGAGTTCAAATCCCGCCGAAGGAACAAAAAGTTTTTCTGTGTTCCTGGGTCATGGATGTATATTGAATATGTGTATTATATAATAAAAATCTTAAATATGTGTTATAGTATGAAAAGTATTAATTTATATATTTCCGTTGTCTGGTACCCGTAACACAAGTTCTTCGAGAACTTACCACGGGATCATGTTGACGTAGTGTGAAGCGTCCATAGATACATATATATATATAGACTTTAAAAATTATAGTCTTGATAAATTACGAAAAAAAGTTTAAATATTTCTTGCTAGTAAGAAAACCTACATCATTATTTCTACATCTATACTAAATTACTAATATTATAAAGAGGGCAGGAGGACCGATTTTGATGAAATTTGGCATAGAAATATATCAGACTAAGGGGAAGGACATAGGCTAGTTTTTATCGCGGCAAAATGTACGGTTACCGCGGCATTTCCTTTTGCGCGCACAAAGTCGCGGGCGACCTCCCATAATTCACATAAACATTCATTACAGAGATAGTGAATTTAAAAACTTTGGACAATAAATGTGTTCTTGCGACCCATATATTTTTTTTTTACCTACCATATAACGAAACCGTGACTTTTGTATGGAGCGTTTTCACGAGACTTGCGAAATTCTGTATACAAATCGTTCTACCTTTGAAAATATTCACTTTCGATATACAGTTTCTTCTGAGAAGTTACTCATATTTAAAAGTACTATTCATTTATGCAATTAAAAAAAAACAGTCCGCTTGTCTAATTTTCGATAAGCTTACTACGTAGTTGTCAATTGCTCCTGCTAACCCCACTGTACTACTTAAAAATGTCTCGTTTGTATCGGTGTTGTTATAAGATTCTATAAATAGGTTCCTAAGTATATTTTTTTTTGTTAAAAAAAATATCAATTAAATAAGCAAGTACCCACTGGCGACAGCTTTCACGTACAATGGACAACCTGCTTGCCGTTCGACAATCCGTACATTTTGCCAGGATAAATGGTAGCTAAAAGTCCAGGCTACTTTTTTAATTAATTACTGTCTTAACGACTTTACATAAGCAGTACGAGTAGATCATATGGCCAAAATATCTGTAGTTGATTTTGAACAAACTTAATAGAGATATATAATAACTTGCTTATGCCCGCAGCTCCGCCCGCGTAAATGCAGTATTCGACGGGAATTTTTCGGGATAAAAAGTATTCTTTGTTTTTATCCGGGGCCTAAACTACTACCATAGCAAATTACATCGAAATCGATTCAGTAGTTTTTGCAATAAATGAAAATGAAAAAATACTTTATTGGCATATAACTTTTACATATCCTAATAAACCTGCCAAACTGCGTAGCAGTTTGTCGAAAGAGTAACAAACATCCATCCATCCTCACAAACTTTCACATTTATAATAGTAGTAGGATAACACCCATCCATCTATCCATACATCCATCCACATTTATAATAGTAGGATCATACCCGATCATAGTCGTGGACTACATCTAACGCACATTCGAGCTAATAACGGCTTGGAGCTAATAATGTGTCGTATCGCGGTATAGCGGGCTGTCGCGGGGTCAGACGGCGGCGGCGCGCGGGTTCGTTGCACAGCGCGGGGCGTCTCAATGTCAGCGTCAGCAGCATCAGCAACGTCGAAGGCGTCATAATCATCGGACACCTCATGTAGTCCTGTAGTTGGCGGCCACGAATACCACGGCCTCACAGAAAACCAGTGAGAAAAATAAATACAGATTGCCGCTCTGTGGAACAAGCTGTAGCGCGGGGCGTCTCAATGTTAGCGTCAGCAGCATCAGCAACGTCGAGGGCACATCGGCCACGTCGTCGTAATCATCGTGCACCCGTAGACGTAGCAAAAAAGGCAGACACCGCTTCAGTAATATGAATAGTGAAGCCATCAAAGTAAGACGGCCGTATCGCAGCGACACGTGCCGCACGCACACATTCACAAAGTAAGACGATCGGCCGCCAGTACGCCAATAGCAATTATCCATAATCTCCACACAAACGTAAGTCGCCGCCATTGTTGTGCTTTTTTTCTACGTCCATGCGGGCACCTCGTGTAGTTGGCGGCCACGAATACAGCGGCCTCAAAGAAAACCAGTGAGAAAAAGAAATACAGATTGCCGCTCTGTGAACAAGCTGTAGCGCTGGGCGTCATAATGTCAGCGCCATCAGCATCATCATCATCGAGGGCTGTCTAAAGCACCTTAGGCGCCAAGCATAGGCACAAATGAGCCAGCTGGACCGGAGTGATTCTAAGGCCTCAAGGAAAACCGGACCGAAATTTGGAAACATTATCTGCATTAATGTACGGCACATTAATGCAGATGATGTTTCCAAACTTAGCGATTTGGAGAAAACCGACGCGAATTCTCGAGAAGGGTTGAGTCAACACCTACTAATAACAGATGAGTGTGTGCGACATCGGAGACTTACGCGATGATAAATGATTATCCAAAAAACATTTAATCAGCTGACACAGAGGTTTAAAGTTTGTAGGAAGATAACGCGAGCAAAACCGCGAGCAGAAACTAGGTAACATCAGTAATCTATCTACCTCGATAAACTAACAACAGATCAGCTGAAAGAAAACGCTGCACTATTTATAAATGCGCGTATTTTCACTTCGGCGGCGTTGTGTTGCGTGGTCGAGTTGAAATCCGAGCGGCGGCAATAGCTTGGATTACATCAAGGGGTTGGTTACGATGAGATCACTTCTTATTTCGAACATTATCTCAGAGGTTAATAAACAGAACGTTTGTAATTAATAGCGACATCAATTTAAAATAATAAAAGTGGGTATTATGTTATTAACAATTATTGTGTCTGAAAGCTCTAACGGCGGCATAAGCTTGGACTGATATTTGTAGAGTTCGTAAATACAATTTATAGCATGTACAGCTAATGATTATTATTATTATATTAGTATAAAATCATTAATCGCTGTATTAACACGCAAAAATCATATATCTCGCTTTCAGCATCACTTTTTGTTAGGTTAGTAACCACGCGGCGGCATTAGCTTGGAGCGGGTGATTTTCAGTAATTGTCGAGGTTCGGAGCCCGAGATAAGGAGAGAGGTTTATGAAGCGTATTGCGGATTAGTAATACAATTTACAGCCTTATGACTTATCTCGTTCTACCGTCAACATCGTCACATTAAATTAAGTATTCAAAATAAATCTAACTTAGCCTGAATGCTGTCGAGCTTCTTACGCCGATGTTACCTCAACATATTTTATTCATACATTTATTTTAACAGATACCTATACAAAGTAGGAAGCCACACTTGAATTACGACGAATTTATTCTCGTTCGGTCAAGTGCTCCTATAATAAGAAATACCTAGTAATATCCATACATATATAACAACTTAGTCTACTAGAATCGGAAACTACTGGACCGATTTGTTTGTGTACTTTCATCATTAGAATTCTACATTTTCGCTGATGAACATAGGCGGTACAACATATCTACCATAGCCGTAGAAAAAAGGCAGACACCGCTTCTGTAATATGAATAGTGTAGCAATCAAAGTAAGCCGGCCGTATCGTAGCGACACGTGCCGCACGCACACATTCACAGCAAAGTAAGACGATCGGCCGCCAGTACTCCGATGGCAATTATCCGTAATTTCACACAAACGTAAGTCGCCGCCATTGTTGTGCTTCACTCAATGCTAAGCTCACCTTCCGTCCGTCTTTTTTACTACGTCCATGTATAGTTTTTGTACGATACCTATATCTGCCCGTGCGAAGCCGGCCTTCGGGCGAGCCGCTTTGTACTAAGGGCCAGAACACACCGCGAAGATGAGACGCGACGCGGCGCTGTATTTTTAAGATAGCTATTCAAAATTGAACTTTATTCACAACGCAAAAAGACACACGTTTTTATTTAATGTTACATGGTAATTTGACGCATCCTTCTCTGACAGATACACGAAGCAGGAAATAATCGACTTCAATTACCATGAATTTATTCCCCCTTAATCATTATTAAATAAGATCGCAAATTCGAATATATAATTAAGCAATTGAAACAGCTAATAAATCTACACAAGGACACTGCGCCGTGTAATTTCCTGCTCATGTCTTCCGCGTGAATTCGGTTTGTGCAAAAGAAATGAAGAAAAAAATCTCATTCCGAGAAGTCGTTAGATAATATCAACATTAGTGCCCAGTCTATTTATCTTAATGGTTATTTTGTTAATTACCTACTACACGGTAGTAATAAGTATGTTACTTATTTGTTTGCTTACTTTTATCGCGACTTATTAGATGAAACGAGTGATGATGTAATATTAAAAAAAAATCTTCGTATAGTAAGAATTAAAAACACTAAATTAATGCGATCACTCCTAATATTTTGCATTATTTTCAATTTTACAAAATTTATATTTTGTAGCGCTACGCGAGCACATTGGAATCAAAGGCGGCATTAGCTTAATAGATAAGAACTGTCATACAATTTCTTTACATTATTGATCCCGCTAAAGGTGGCCTTTCGAACTGAGCGTGAACGATTTCAAAACTCAAGATAGGCTATGACGTACATTTGACAGAATAAATTTTCATACAGTAAAAAGTTACGCCATCTTGGTTTTATCCATACTTCAAATCTCTGCCATCTTGTTTTCACCATATTTCAAATGTCAAAATGACTCCAAAACCTTAAAAGGCCCCATTTAACTGGATACACTTTTTGCATCAACATGCCTCGTCTACAGTATATACGTCTATGCGCTTACTTACTGTAAGCAAATCTAGTATTTATTTAACCAGAAAAAGACCATGGCTATATCTAATAATACACTTAGACATTTCAATGAAAAGTTTCTGATATTCAAGGCGTCCGTCACTCGGTTCGTGACCGTGATAGTGTGAAAAATACATTAAGGTCGAGAAAATCTAAAAATGTGTTAAAAATAAATGATATTCCCGTGACTTTTATTCATGAATTTGAACCTACAGATAAAATATTATAAAAATATGCTAACTCTGTATATGTTTTCGAAGAATTGTTGCTAATTTTTATACAAGAGATTTTATTTTCGCCGTGCGGCTAGTTGTTTCACAAATCGCCTCACAAAGTCACGCGATTAAAATCTACCATCTAAAAAGACGTAGATTTTAATGACACGGCAAAAAGCGGCGAAAATCAATCCGTGTAAATCACCTACTAGGCTCAGTGGTAACGAGCGACCGACTAGTAATTTTCATACACTTTTGAGTGGCTGGAACTGGTCGCCAGCCAGTATCGCCCAAGACAATTTTTTATATCAAATACATGAATAGAAAACATAACAGCTATATTGTATAAAATTATCCACAGTGTTATGATTGCCCGTTATCACCGTACAACGTGACACGGTGACAGCGCCAATGCTGGCGGTGAGGTCAGATGCAGCGATAAACGCATTTAACGAAACACACGTGCAAAGTGCGCCACTTTAAGGCTTTGTACAACGCCAGTAACCTTGAGAGTCAGGTCCCATACTAATTTTGTATGCGACAAGGGCGTATCCCCGACCGGAGAGTATTGAAATCGGATAAAAAATCGCTACAAATATTTGAGACAAAATTTGCTAAAACTAAAAAACGACCAGACCCTGAGTCTTGTCTTACTTGAAATACTGAAATGATTTTCACACTCGTGTGACTTATAGAAGAAGAGAAAAAAGGTTTTAACTTACAAAAAAGGGTGGACTTACCATATTTAAAGGAAATTTCAATTTATAAAAAGACAGTCCTCGGCTAAATATAATGCAGATTAACATAATATATTTTTTTGGAATTTTTCAATACGACCATGACTGAGAAAAAAGGTTTCAAAGAACACCAATTTGCAGTTCTATCTAGCGCACAACCCCTTAAAATAGTCTCGAGATCAAAACATCTTATTAGGTACAATGAGTTTAGATCCAATTTAATCTGAACGTAAAGAAAGAGAACAAAAGAACACACAATGCTACCAACTTAAATGACACTTGTTCACCGTGCAATAAAGAAAATGTCTCATTAATTTTGTCGAATTTAATATATATGTTTACTGTTGCATTCGACTGTAGGTATAAGGTATAACTACAGTTTCCTATTTCATCTTGAGCCTTAAGATCAGCCAACAAAACATCAGACGAAGTTGAAGTCTGTGGAAAATACCTACTTTTTAGTTTCAGGTTTAAGCACATAAACAGTAAAAACTGGACAACCTAGAAAATAAGTCTCGCTCTTTAATCTTTTGTTTGCTAAAGGTATAATATTATGTATAATGCACTCAGAAAATATCATAGTGACTCACACTCTTAATGACGCTATCAATGATGTAGAGTTAGAAATATATTGTTTTTTTTTTTAAATAAAAGCTTAATGCCCATTATACCCTTTTAAGCCAAATATTACAATAATAATTATAGTGCTCAGGACATTTATAAATTTACGTTAGCAATTATGAAATATATTATGTTTATTAATTACTAGCTGACCCGGCAAACTTTGTTCTGCCTTAGAGGCAATAAATAAGCAGATTTTGGATTTCATTAAGTGTAATTTCTCATTAGGATAATAGATATAATTAAAAAGAAATCAATTATTTTAATGATTGTTAAAATGGGCCATGTATTTTGTTGCATGGGTTGCAATCTTCAGTAAAGCATCTTGTAATAGATGACATTTTTCGTTTTATTATCAGGTGCAAGAATAAATAACGCAGTAAATGGCCTTTCGATCCGTGAATATGCCACATATCGTGGTCTACTTTGTATCTATAACAAATTTCATGATGATCGGGTAAAAGTTACGTAAAAGCGTAAATACAGTATTCCACGGGAACCGTACATTTTTATGCAATAAAGAGTAACCTATGTGCTTCCTCGTAGTCTACTTTATATCTATGCCAAATTTCATGATGATCGGTTAAGTAGTTTTTACGTAAAAGCGTAAATACAGTATTCCACGGGAAACGTACATTTTTATGCAATAAAGAGTAACCTATGTTCTTCCTCGTAGTCTACTTTATATCTATGCCAAATTTCATGATGATCGGTTAAGTAGTTTTTACGTAAAAGCGTAAATACAGTAATCCACGGGAACCGTACATTTTTATGCAATAAAGAGTAACCTATGTTCTTCCTCGTAGTCTACTTTATATCTATGCCAAATTTCATGATGATCGGTTAAGTAGTTTTTACGTAAAAGCGTAAATACAGTATTCCACGGGAACCGTACATTTTTATGCAATAAAGAGTAACCTATGTTCTTCCTCATAGTCTACTTTATATCTATGCCAAATTTCATGATGATCGGTTAAGTAGTTTTTACGTAAAAGCGTAAATACAGTATTCCACGGGAACCGTACATTTTTATGCAATAAAGAGTAACCTATGTTCTTCCTCGTAGTCTACTTTATATCTATGCCAAATTTCATGATGATCGGTTAAGTAGTTTTTACGTAAAAGCGTAAATACAGTAATCCACGGGAACCGTACATTTTCCCGCGATAAATAGTATCCTATGTTCTTCCTCGTAGTCTACTTTATATCTATGCCATATTTCATGATGATCGGTTAAGTAGTTTTTACGTAAAAGCGTAAATACAGTATTCCACGGGAACCGTACATTTTTATGCAATAAAGAGTAACCTATGTTCTTCCTCGTAGTCTACTTTATATCTATGCCAAATTTCATGATGATCGGTTAAGTAGTTTTTACGTAAAAGCGTAAATACAGTAATCCACGGGAACCGTACATTTTCCCGCGATAAATAGTATCCTATGTCCTTCTCCTGGTTCTAAGCTACCTCCCTACCAATTTCGATAAAAAGTAGCCTGTGTTCTTCCCAGTGGTCTACGTTTATATCTGTGCCAAATTTCATGATGATCGGTTAAGTAGTTTTTACGTAAAAGCGTAAATACAGTATTCCACGGGAACCGTACATTTTTATGCAATAAAGAGTTACCTATGTTCTTCCTCGTAGTCTTTTTTATATCTGTGCCAAATTTCATGATGATCGGTTAAGTAGTTTTTACGTAAAAGCGTAAATACAGTAATCCACGGGAACCGTACATTTTCCCGCGATAAATAGTATCCTATGTTCTTCCTCGTAGTCTACTTTATATCTATGCCAAATTTCATGATGATCGGTTAAGTAGTTTTTACGTAAAAGCGTAAATACAGTATTCCACGGGAACCGTACATTTTTATGCAATAAAGAGTAACCTATGTTCTTCCTCGTAGTCTACTTTATATCTATGCCAAATTTCATGATGATCGGTTAAGTAGTTTTTACGTAAAAGCGTAAATACAGTATTCCACGGGAACCGTACATTTTTATGCAATAAAGAGTAACCTATGTTCTTCCTCGTAGTCTACTTTATATCTATGCCAAATTTCATGATGATCGGTTAAGTAGTTTTTACGTAAAAGCGTAAATACAGTAATCCACGGGAACCGTACATTTTCCCGCGATAAATAGTATCCTATGTCCTTCTCCTGGTTCTAAGCTACCTCCCTACCAATTTCGATAAAAAGTAGCCTGTGTTCTTCCCAGTGGTCTACGTTTATATCTGTGCCAAATTTCATGATGATCGGTTAAGTAGTTTTTACGTAAAAGCGTAAATACAGTATTCCACGGGAACCGTACATTTTTATGCAATAAAGAGTTACCTATGTTCTTCCTCGTAGTCTTTTTTATATCTGTGCCAAATTTCATGATGATCGGTTAAGTAGTTTTTACGTAAAAGCGTAAATACAGTATTCCACGGGAACCGTACATTTTTATGCAATAAAGAGTTACCTATGTTCTTCCTCGTAGTCTTTTTTATATCTGTGCCAAATTTCATGATGATCGGTTAAGTAGTTTTTACGTAAAAGCGTAAATACTGTATTCCACGGGAACCGTACATTTTCCCGCGATAAATAGTATCCTATGTCCTATTCCTGGTTCTAAGATACCTCCCTACAAATTTTTAGCCAAATCGGTTCAGCCGTTCTTGAGTTATAAATGGTGTAACTAACACGACTTTCTTTTATATATATAGATGTAATAGACCAAAAAACATGTGGTTTTTTTAAATATATAAAAGGCAAACCTGACTTGACTCATCTATCAACGCACAGCCGAAACTACTGAACAGATTTGATGCAATGACGTAGGCATCCGCTAAGAAAGTGTTTTTGAAAATTCACCCTACAAGGGGGTGAAAAAGGGGTTAAAATTTTGTATAGAAACCGAACTCCATGCGGACGAAAGCTAGTAACTTATAGGCAAGCTATGATTATACCATTCGAGATTTAGCCGGCGTTATCTCGTATGAGATTGTTTACGCCGATTATGTGAACAGCGAAACAAATGACGCATTACAACAACAATAGAAACAATAGCAACAAGAAAAGTATTCAATTATATTTTATACATTCCGTTATGATCATGGTGCACAACCAGCTTTTTTTTTTGAAAAATCTACGTTTTTATTAACCACACGAGAAGACTACTCGGGAGTTGAAATATCAGATCAAAATAGATACTCTTCGAAATCTTGATCCATAAAAATCTTATTTGTAAAATTATCTTAATTATTTTAGTGTTCCTTATGTAATAAAGTAAAATAAATAAGAGTAAGTATAGGCAGATTTGCAAAAATATGGAGAATGGTCCGTAATATGAAGATAGCATAATTCATAGCTAAATCAGAACAAGAGAAATCTCCCATGATGAGGTAAGCAAACGTTCACAGTTGAACATACCAATCTGTTGGCTCGGAGGGATCGCAAGCGGAGCGCATCGAATAGAGTTCTGAGCAGGGCGCCCGTGGACGTCTCCCCCTTGCGCACCATCTTCACGCGCCACCGCCCAGGGTCACTGGACCCACAACCCGACGATAGCCCTCACACCGCACAGACGTAGCTCGCCCAATGATAGTCCAGCCGGTCCAAATTCCAGCTCGCACGACGTCCGCACAACCGCGCACGCGTCTGAGCGCGTGTAAACACAACACGGACTGCAGCCGCGATAACCGGCGTGCTACTGGCAAGCGGCACGTTATCGTGCTGACGCGAGCCCTGGATCGGCCGTCCAGTCGTCCATACGTCAGAGCGTAGGAATCCGTTGCGAGAACGCGAGAAGTTACACAAAACATCCCGTCTGACGTGAGACATACAGAACATTGTTGGCGCTGTTAGGTAAATAAAGAGAGGGCCTGTGACAAATTACGGCTACAAGCGAAACGCCACCTGAATGGTACCTCGTTGTCAGTCGTCTCAGGATTCCTGTCCTTACTTAAACGAGTTTTACAAGGACGCAAAATCTCCCATTTACTATATACATACTACACCACGGTAATGGCGTGTATACCGATGAGTATCGTTTAAATAGAGACCGAGACTAGGGGCCTTTTTCACAATTTTCAAATAAGTATAGAATAGCTTATTTGGAAGTTTTGTCGCTGCTTACTTTGTTACTAGCGACAGAGACAAAATATGCAAACCTTTATCTGATACCTATCAGTAGATTGTAAAACGGGTCCTAACTCCTAAGACAAATGACTATCTATTTATAACTCACCGATTAAACTGATTTGGCTAAAAATTGGTGGTTATTTATCTTGAAACCAGGAGAAGGACATAGGATAATCCCATTCGCGAGGGACTCAAAACTCGAGAACGGCTGGACCGATTCGGTTAATTTTGGTCTTGAAATAATTGTGGAAGTTTAGGGAAGGTTTAAAGAATGAGAAATATTGGAAAAGGTGTAGGTTCTAGGAGTAGGCGTAGATGTAGGACTAGGACGTAGGTTGCATTTTAATTTTTTAATTTGTAGGTGTAATTTATGTAATTTATGTAATTTTTAAGTAGTAGTAATATTGTTAGTCCCTGTATTTAAAGGAACTTATATAGCGTATACATTTTTTACTGTACCAGCTACGACTTTATTCGCGGCTCCAATTCTCTAGAGAACAGATTCAAATGAGGAGTTTCATTCATAAATCATTTAATTGCCCATTATTATAAAATAATCACGTGAGAAGACGTGGTGGTATACAATACGTCGCGTAGAAGGGTTTAAATACTTCGATTCTTGTACATGATAGTCTCAACTACCTGGCCCGTAGGTAAGTCGTAACATACTTTTATTAAAAAATCATCCAAAAATATCATCGCAATATTGCTATTTGACACTAAAGCAATTCTGCTTGTAAATCTGTCAAATGAATGCATTTCAGCCAATTTTATGCATATGAATTGTATCCAAATCATATTATGAATTGTAATTCAAGTGGCCATTTTACGATCGCTGTCATTTTTCATACAGTAATTCATAACAAGAATTGAAAATGAATTGCCAAAACGGCCTTTTTAGACCTGCAGAGTTCGCTTCTTATATTCGGAATACAAATCACTTCGTAATTAATTAGGCCTTTATTAATATCGATGGCATTAAATAAATCAATCAGCAAATAGCGAAAGATGGCCATCAACAAAACGAGATACGAGATAAATAGATTTTAGCTAATGTGTGTCTCGTCATTATTAGAATAGGATTGATATTCCCATATCAAAACACTCGATAAGGTCAGTACCAAAATACGATACAAGAGACACGTATTCAAGCGAAAATGTCTTTTATCGCAATTAAACTAGAGTCGATACTACCAAATCAAAACATCTGATAAGGTCAGCAACAAAACACGACACAAGACGGATGGGTTCAAGCGAATGTGTCCCTTGCGGTAATTAGAGTAGGTTCGTTATTCGCATACAATTATCTGGCGCCGGCTTTGTGGCAGCAGGCCAGCTCGATCAGTCGGCTAACGGACTTGCACGGTCGTTGACAGGATTTTTCCGGAAACGCAAACGAAACGCATACCGGGTGGAAATAGCATCACAAACGACAGGACTGGAATAAAAAGTGTGCTGGCGCCCAAACCTGGAGACATTTGCGTCTTAGCGGTAGCATTAAAGTTTGTGGAGCAAGCACAATAAAAACAAATTTAAAAATAAACTCTGATTAATATTATATTTTAAACACTTATACGCTCCAAGAGATAAAAGTTATCAATAAATCTTGCACTATTTAATACCGAGAATCGAATACAAAACAGAATCATACAGTTTTCTAGATAAGCATGATGTAGAGATGTTAAAACAAGATGTCAGAATTCCACAGAATCGAATCATTAGTCATGTTTAACTTTCATTAAAAAATGACCTTCAAATGCAATGGACTAATCTTCTGCTTTTTTTAACCAACTGTAATTTCTGCGAAAGTCATTAGCACCACATTAGGCACCACAAAACTGTAGTCTTTACAGACTGTTTTTCTACTTCACTTCTATCCTTCGAAAGTTCCATAATATAATATAAAACAAGCTGTTCCAGCAAACGTAGTTTTGCCAATTATATATTATTTTTATCATTTAGGGGTTGAAAAACAGTTAATGTATCTATTAATACTTGTCAATATTTTTGAAGATACACTAGATGAACAACTGAACATCACTCTGTCAGAGTTTTGCCAATATATCAAAGACATGTCACTTTTCGGGGATTTTAAAATATTTTCTATCATTTTCTTAATATTTTTTTTTTCTTCATACAAATGTTCAACTCTGCAACACTCACAATAACGAACACATAAAAGAAAGATTTGTCCAATTTGGTGCAGTCGTTTAGAAGTTATGCGCGTACAACAAACATTTAGGTAATTCATTTTTATATTTACACAGAAATCTATAACACATGCACAAAGTTACAACTACGCTTCAAAACTTCTATCTACAGACCATGCAAAACCAAATTACTGTCATAAATACTCATAACATCTTGAGTTTTAGCAGTATCAGGTTGATCATCTCTCTCTCGTTGATTGAACTCGAACTGGGTTAGTCGATTCTTTATATTTTGCTCTAAACTCGAAATGTCTCCAGACATTAAACACATTGACGATTCGGGCCAACGACAACGTCACACATGTTTATTCACACATTTCTCAGAATTACAAAAAGAGATTCAATTCCTTGTGTTTACGCGAATATTATTTATTGTATAACACTCGTTTTTTTATTAAACCCTTGTGATTGTGTCGCTGTGGTCACGGAAGTCCTCCCATGAACACGGCTGGTGGAAAGTAGCCGAAACGTCGGGAAAAATAAAAGTGCACCGCGACACTATACGTAAGTGTTTAATACAAAAATATTCAATTTTTAAACGACAAGCATAAAAATATATTAACATAAGATTACCCAGAAGTATAAAACCGCCTGACAAACAATTCCAAATACCAATAAATACAAAACAAGCAGCAGTGGGGGAGTTTAACAATGATATAAACGTCAATACAAAAATCTTTCACGGCGCCCCATTAGCCGTGTGATGGACAGATTGGTTTATAATTAGGATAATAGCAGTTATTACAGCAATCACGGCGATGATTAAACGAGATCAATACATTAGTTAATGGATATTGGACACGGTGCACACGAGGAAGTATCTACTTATTATAATGAAACTGCTTTAGCGGAAGTGTACTTTATGGCAGATATAATCGACGATATGAATAACGATGTAACGTATTTAATAATATGTTATATTGCCTAAATAAGTACTTAAGAAGTAAATTTAAGTGCCTATAATTCTGTTTGGTCAGGTCTTTCGCGCTAATATAAGCGTGTCTTCTCCTTGAACCACTATTTTAATTCAAACCTGATCATAGAGAGACTCATGAATTAGTCGAGCAGAGTTCATCAGACAACGGCCGATGTCAAACCAGACGATTAAGTCCATAAGCTCCATTGACAAAGGGAATTTAATGCTCTTTGTAAAAGTATGACGGCCACAAAGCTAATGTCCGCAGCACACAATAAACACGGAAATGCATAAGGAAGAGGGGGGCATCTGAACGCTTCGACGTCGGGGCACGCAGCTCAAGAGAATTTCATTTCGAACGCTTTAGATAAAACGGAATTCAATTTTCATTGCGATGAGACATTTGTCCCGTATACTTAAGACTCGGTAAATATTCATCTTCAGCGGGCGTTCGGATATTTCAAATGCTTGAAATTATTACGATTTAGTGACATTTAACTTACTGGATTTAAATATAATATCTACATAATAGCATTTGATTATCCTAACGATTAAATCTCTAACAATCTTCTGCTCAATATCCCAGGCTATAAAATCGTTCAATTTGCAAACGTCCATTATTAAGAGTATTAAATCGTGCCCACGGGCAAAGTAAAAGGAGCTCGCTCATTATGCCGTAAACCAAATATGAAAGTCAACCAGGTGGTGTGGCCTATCATTACCGAGTCGTTTTCGCGAATTGCCGCTATCGATACCCCTCGATGCGACGAATAATTTCCTTTATTTTCTTTCCTCTCGTCGCACGCCTGAGGCCAAATGTGGCTAAGACGTTTTCTCGATTCTATGCCAAGTGCAGAATTACAATTAGGAGGTTGAATAATGTCGTCTGAAGCCTTTTGCCCTCGATTTACTGGATGCTGATATTAGAGAGTATTTAAAATGTCATTATTACTCATTACTTGAAAGTTAAAATCAATAATACAGTATAAGGTTCTGTTTTCGTTAACGCCGACTGTTATTCTCAATTATCTGCATTTAAATATTATTTTTGTCCATACACCTGTATTTATAAACATGTTATTTATAAAAATGTCGCATTGTAAAAGCTCCGTTCTAAATATTCCATTTCTTAATATAACTTTTTATATTCAGATGTCCCAAAATTCTATACCATTCCCCCTTTTGTGAATCTTCCTTCGTCATTTAATTATTTACCATCATTGTTATTAAATTAAACACATGACTTGTTGAATGACTCTGCACGTACTATCGATAAGTCTACCTAAAAATTTCAGGCTTATGCCTTACCAAACAAAACTTGAACCCGAGAATCCGAAATACGTATAATATTTGAGCGACCAAAATGGGTTTTAAACTTTTAATACAACAAAGTCGTATGCCAGGGGGTCGACGACTGGGCGAGATAGAGATCAGCCGTACTGGAGTCTCCTGCAGCCGATCACCGCCAGAACTCGATTATGCGCCCCATTGCATTCACCTCCGCCGAATTACGGCCTTACATCTGATATTAAAATCTAATATGCTTTCTCTGCAGACATACAACCGGTAAGAGTTTAGACTATTGAGACATAGCAAGCATTTGCCCAGCTGCTGTGGGACACAAAAGTAGTAAAAATATTTTTAGAAGACGTAAGCGAGGCCATAATATATGGTACACGTCATCTAGTGGTTGCGTGTTGTTTCTACAGTTAATTCCGTCAGCTCAAAACCGCTTAAAAAGTTTAAAGAAAGTAGAAACAACTCTGACAGACTGAGAGGCAAGTGTTGCCTCTCATTATGAGATATATAAGGTTTGGTAAAATCAATTACGAATACTTCTGGCATGTGATCTACTGCTTGTGTAAAGACGTTTAGGCAACAAAAAAATTAAACCCGTGTAAAAAAATACAAACTAAAATTATTCAATTAAAATATTGCAAGAAATTAAATCTTTTGCATAAAGCGTCCGCGCGCGACAAGGACAGCAGATGTAACACGACAGAGACAGCGATACATATTGCATACTCCAGGAAAGGTCATTAGAGTTCATATCTGAACAGCTGTACGCGCGTGGTCGATATAATGCAATAAGATGCAATTTCCTGCAACATAATTTAATTTTGTATAAAAAAAATTCCACGAGTTTCAAATATATTTTTTTGCCTAAACGTCTTTACACAAGCAGTAGATCACGTGCCCGAAGTATTCGTAATTGATTTTACCAAACCTTATAATATAATGCAATTATAACATTAATTACCCAACTTACTTAATGTTATAAAGAGGAAAGAATTTGATTATTTGTAGGTATTTTTAATATTAATTGTTAGCTTGCTTGATTCAATGAATAGGCTTCAAAACTACGGAATCGATTTAGATATGGCACAGACATAGAATAAGGGAAAGGACATAGGCTACTTTTTATCGCAGCTAAATATACAGTTCCCGGGATTTTCTTTCGCGCGCACGAAATCTATTGCTTTCTCATTCTTACGTTTACAGATTTAAATAGGTACATCGTTTACCTTATAATAATATTATTGTCTTGGCAAATATTAGCTGTTTATCTCAACGATCGCGATACCCAGAACACATCCCACGTGCAAAAAGTGCGCAAACGAGCGCGCAAATTTATGGCCATCGATTATGATGTTCGGAGAATTGCCCCGAGTCATCTAGATTTCGGCCGCTGACTGCTGCAGGCATTGAGATACTATATATCCAGGGACAGGGACATCGCACCTCATAATCACTTAGGTCTTTACATCATTAATGGATGATTTATACAGTATTCTCCGAGCGAAGTAACCACTCTTGAAATACTGTAGTGCCTAGTACAGTTGGTTTTTAAATGTCGTATGGTTGCCCAAGCGGGATCCTCTTCTTTCGCATAATTTTATTTGTCATAATTTCATTTGGCATACATCACTTGGCATAATTTTAGTACGCATAATAATACTTTGGCATAATGGTTTTTTGGCATACTACATCATTAGGCATAAATATAATTTAGACTAATATTGTTTGTCCTAATTTAATGAGGCATAACTCGTAAGGCATAATTTTTCTTGTCATAATAATACTTTGGCATAATTGTTTTTTGGCATAAACTCGTTAGGCATATTTTTTTGTCATAATAAATTCAAAGCATTCTGTCACAAGGCACAAATATACATAATGAAAACACGGTTAAGGTAATTAAACGCATATTAATAAAATATTAAAAGCAGGTATTAAACTCATATACCTGTGTAACATGTGTAACAGTAGGTTTAGTTGCGGCGGGGTGGCCCTTGGGCCACCCGTAAGCCGCTAACATGTTTAAAATAATTAGCTCGGCATGTTCTTAGATAGCAGTTCGTGTTTTTGTCCGACTTTATTTCGTAATCAGTCGTAAAATTACAATTATAATTGTTATTTCGTCTTAACTCGCACACCCAGTAGAATTTATCATTCATATCATGTGAAAAAAAATGCTACAAAGATGTATGCGTAAATATAATAGTATGCTTAAATATCATTATGCGTAAATATATTTATGCTTTTTAATATTATGCAAAAAAAATATTATTCTTAATGAACGTTATGCGTAAAAAAATATATGCCTTACAATAAGTATGCCTAACAATTATTATGCTTTTAGTAATTATGCGAAAAAAAATTATGCTAAGAAAGTTATGACAAATGAATATTATGCGAAACTACTATTAGGTCAAATGAAATTATGCCAAGTAAAATTATGACATATGATTTTATGCGAAAAAATAGGGAACCTGCCCAAGCACATACGGCATTCTCACAACATAGTCAGCCTAGTCCAGAAGAATGACTGGTCAATACGTCTGGGGCCAACCATGTGCGGGTTCCCTCACGATGTTTTCCTTCACCGTAAGAGCGTCCGTATAATGTACTTGAGATCTGAAAAAGTCTCATTGGTACACGCCACAACCTGGGATTTGAACCTGCACTCTCTCGAGTGCGAACCAAACGGTCTACCCACTAGGCCACGGAGCTCTCACCTCATAATCAAGCGAGTAAATAATGAAACCATTCGAAAGTTCTGACATGGAACTTAGCACGGATTCCTTCTTTTCCTTATTATCTTTTTTTTTTTGGAATAAGACTGACATATAAGTAGACGTATCCCCTGATCCAATTACCGCCACCGGCGGACTCTGGCAACACCATAGGAGATGTTTTACACCCCAAGCCCATTAGGCCACACTCGGCGAAATACTGCGGACATTCGTGCTTTCCGACGGTTTAGAAATTTTGCAGTTTTCGGGTCAATTCACACCGAAACGAAACGATAAGCGACGGGGCACTGCACACATATGAAAGGTGTATATTTTTGTGTAGTTAATAAAGTTCAATTTTTAAATATGTACCTATCTTAAGAATGCAGCGCTGGGTAGAGTATCGTCTGGTTTCGTTTCATTTCAGTGTGAACTGGACCCTTAGGCCGACTTTACACCTTATTTCTTTATGTTCCTCGATATGATACATCGACGACGATGCAATAAATCCATCGATCAGCCATATCTGCTATCTGCGGCTTGACCCGACGCGGGCGGCAAGACGGCACATTCCAATACGAATACTAATCGATCTGTAGTTCTGTAGTCCTGTACACCCCAAATATTAATAAGGCAGTCCGCAGACCGACAGCGTCCCAGTTAGCGCTCCAATACTTCAGCTAGTATTCATCATCATCAGTATTGAATCATATTACTATTTATATTCGAATTCTAGAGTTTATTTACACACCAATGAAGGGTTTTATTTAAAACTGCAACGGCCGCACTCAGAATCTGTTAATACTTAGTAAAGATTTTGACAGAAAATATATGGACGGCCGTAAGAGTGATTACTCGAATAGTAATTTTTCAGTTCCCGAATATTAACCTATATAAAGGCAAAGTAAAAAAACCCTATGGCTAGAAATTTGAAATTTTGCACAAGTGTTCCTCATGTGACTTAGGCATCCACTAAGGAAGGATTTTTAAAACTTCAAGCCCCAGGGGGGTAAAATAAGTTTAAAACCTAATTTTACGCAGGTCATATAATGCTAGTAAGGCATAAAGAAGCCCACAGACAGCGTCCTAACTAGGACCAATGACCAATTCCAATATTTCAACGTTACGCTTCACCTAACCAGTTCTCTAACAATCACTGTAACACGACAATTTTCTATGTAACATAATACCTACTATCATCGTTAATCGGTTTTAGTCTATTCAAGTTCTAGTTAATTATGTTTGTACGATTTTACTGAATTAATACTAATAATGAATTGTTTTGTGTTGGGCTGTAAGAGTTTTTAACCCTTTTAAGTTTCGTAAAATATTAAAACATTACTCTTGGTCCTGTTAAATGGAACAACAAAACCAAAATTGTTTTAGGTGGATGAAATATTATCCTTTGTAACATTTTGTTATTAGAAAAAAGAAACAAAAGTTTGCTGGAAAATACGTTATTTTCATGTATTATTCATTTGTGTTGTCAAGCTTACTCGTATATTATGTTTAGTAAAATGCTAGAAAATTTCAATATAATTTACGTTAATACATAAAATTATAAGTACCTATTGATATTATTTAATAATAGCAAATTAATGACATTATAGTATAGTAAAATTATATTTACTAGTTGAACAACTAGTAAATATAATTTTACCATCATCATCTCTTTTACAACGAAAAGAGATGTTTGATTTTGGGCCAGTTCTATGTACACTACATAGGCAAATAGGAAAATAATATGGGAATATCATAAAAATACGAAAAAAATAATTTGAAGAACATGCGTACAAAAATGGTTATTTGAAAAGTTTTTTATTGCGAGAAAACTATTTTTAGGGCGGTCATGACAGTTATTTTGACTTGATTTTTGACGTATTACGACAGTTTTACGAAGAGACGTCGTCTTGAATGTCATACGTCTTTCTTTGTCAAAAGTCATGTCATTGACAAAATGACATTCTTTAGTTAATTCTGATCTGATCCGCCATGTTTTATTTTACTTTGTGTTGCTCTCCTTAACGAAGTTAATTAAAATGTACATGGAAACGAAGTGAAATTAAACAAAATAAAGTATAGGAAACGGTTACTATATTATGTAGCTATATTTACATATACTGTACATAGGGCTGGCCCAGGCCTCATACATTTCTTGAACATCTCTTTTAATTAAAGATCTACAAATAAATAGATTTTATTATAATGGGATCTCAGTCAAAACTATTTTATGTAAATTTAAAACAAATTTTTTAGTTTAATTTACCTATATATTATGTAGTCAGAAATATTGAGGTACCTATTAGGTAGGTACCTACAGCTTGATAAATACAAAAAAATATAATATTTTATGTGTAGTTTAGTACGAGTAATCTTAAAAAAAGTTTCAAAATATTTTGCTAAAACATTCAGTAGTAGGTATGGTTAGTATAAACTTTAACATACGTAGTAACTATATACTAAATATAATACTAAATTTACTGTAGTTAACTATTTACTAAATGTATTACTGAATAGTATTTAGTATTTACTATTTAGTAATATGTGCTTTAACGTACAAACTACGGAGATACCTATTTACAAACATCTTCCTGCGGCTTTAGGTTTCATATACTTTTACCTAATCGTGACGTCACAGTTTAGCTACGACTTTTGTATGGAGCGTATTCACGAGACTTGCGAAATTTTGTAAACAAACTGTACCCTAGAAAATATTGATATTTTATAATATACTGTATCTTCTCAGAATTTACTTACATTTAAGAGTACCCACCATTCATTTATGCAATAAAAAAAATCTATTATTACGTTTACTTTCGTTCGTCCATGGACTAGAGGTGGGCGCCGACCTAAAATTTGACGGCGGCGGCGCGCCGGGGGAAATTGGTCGGCGTGGCGGCGCCGCGCCGCGGCGTAGCTGTTTTTATAAAAAAAACGCAATTTTTCGCGCTGGTTTGCACCGCGGCGCTAAGTGCTAACTGGTTATCGTGCTATTGCTAGTTACATACATACATACATATAATCACGCCTTTTTTCCGTAAAGGGGTAGGCCTAGGCAGAGACCACTTTTTGCCACTTGCTACGATCCTTACATACTCGTTTCGCTTCATTCACTTTCATTCTTACCATCAATTCCTCCTCGTACATTCAACGTAGCGAAGCGGCTCTCCATGGTCCGCTTTTCACCTCCGCAAGAAACGAGACGTGATGGGTGGTGAACCACATCGCCGCCATTTTGGATAATTGAATTATTTTTATGATTATCCGTTGCGTTTCCACGGATTGGTGGTAGGTGGTGTGGAAGGGAAGATTGGTAAGTTAGAGTGGGAAATAGGGAATGTAGGATATTACCGCCCAGGAGGGTAATAATAAGGGATAGGACAGTAATAGCTAGGGAAGCCGGGGTCGCATACCCGTATACTATACCACAACTACCGGACAGGTAAGTTGGGATGAGTATCCCATGACATTGCTAGTTGCTAATGCTAAAATCCAATGCGAAATAATTTTGACTCGACGCGAGACGCGACCCGAGAGTTCACGATGCCACGATGTCCCACGAATTAATACGAGTAAGTGAGAAGAGAAAATACATTCAAATTCAGTCAAATTTCTGCAGTATTTTTTTTTAAGTTTATTGCATACTTTTAGGTTCCATTATTCAATAGTTGTTTTTATTAATATTTTCGTATTGTATGTTAATACTTAATGAGCGACGCGACGTAATGAAAAAACATTATCATTTCACAAAACACAGCTATTTATGATCATTAAAAATCGATTTTAGCAAATAGCATAGCAATAGCACGTAGCATGGTAAGACATGAAAATTAGCATGATAATGAAATTAATGAAAAATAGCATTAATTTCCATTACTACACAGCACCCCGTGCCCCGCCCGCCCGCTCCCGGCGCCTAGCGCCCGGCGCGGGCCTGTTTTTTTTTGAGTCGACATCGATCGGCGCGAATTTTTGGATTTCGGCGGCGGCGGCGGCGCATGCATGGCGGCGCGGCGGCGCCCACCTCTACCATGGACTTATTGTCAGGTAAAGTGCGTCTTCCCGATAAATAAAGTACATATCACACGTTCTTCAATTCGATAGCTCAGTATAGACGATAATATTCAAAGGCGGTAGGTGGTTAGAATAAATTCAATGAACCGCAGTTGGCACTCCCTTAAGAGCAGTACAAACACTCCGACTGATGGACTGGTGGCTGCGGGCGCAAGTCATTTTCCTCCACAATTTGATACTCATTAGGATGTACCCGATTTGAAATTCTTCTGTGGTTTGTATTCGCAAAACATGGGACAAACATTAATTATCACTTACATTGCAATCATAACATCCATATATCTTTCAATCTACGCAACGACATTTAGATTTCAAATTTACTATAATACCTACTTAGTAAGTAGGTAGGTACGTTACATTAACGCGGGCGAAGCAGCGGGCAGTAAGCTAGTTTCGAATAATAGACGGAAGCTTAGTAGCGACAAAAGTTCGAGGTTAGGTTATGACAGTAAAGTATCAATAAAAAGCTGAAAAACTTGTTGTTTCAAGAAGCCCTATCAGTCTCGCAAAAGGACCAAGAGATCACGGCCATATGCAAATGTCACACGTGGTCGTACAATATCAGGTGTCAACGCACCGATCACCTTGAGCGCCAGGCGTTTGGCAAACGTAAACACCATCGGAAGTTCGGCACCGATATGGAATATCAATTGTGTTGTAGTATTCGTCCGGACTCCGGACAATTTGTATTTTAGTGGTCAATAGATTTACATTTTAGAGACAGGGCGTATAGAGGCAAAAAATGTCCCCACTTTGACTTTGGGGCACACGAGTTTTACAATTGACACTGTAATAAGTTTTGTTAAGGTCTGAAAAATTACGACAAACAAGAAAAATTATAGACGAAATATTATATTTTAGATAAAAATAGCATAATTTTAATTAAAAGTATTAAAACCTTCGATCATTATTGATCGAAGATTAAAACGCAGGTATTTCATAGGCCTATTATCACCAGGTAACGGACGCCATTACAGGCGTAGTAGTTACGTAGTTCGAATGATTTTCAACAGATAGCGGTACATTTTATTATATAAAGAAAATATTTGGCTAAATGTATGTGTTTGTATAAGTGTGTCAGGCCTTAGGCCTTTACATTGTTTTCGTGTATATTATAATTTATAACTAGCTTACTAGACTACTGGCAAAATAGTGATTACCGTCGCTCATGGACACTCGAAATGCTAGAGTCACTAGCACATTGGCGAAGTGTTAAACCTGGGGGTTTAACATTTCGCCAATGTGCTAGTCCATCGCAAACCATAGGGCCTGCTCTATCCCCGGTAGAGATTACCATATAGAATATAGAGTTAAAAAAGTAAGGATGTATAGAGCTCATACATTAGCTTAGGGATAATTCTGGGAAAAATTGTTAGTAAATTGCATATTTATCATTATGATGACT
Source organism: Glaucopsyche alexis (assembly GCA_905404095.1). Taxonomy (NCBI): domain Eukaryota; kingdom Metazoa; phylum Arthropoda; class Insecta; order Lepidoptera; family Lycaenidae; genus Glaucopsyche; species Glaucopsyche alexis. The sequence goes on from FR990060.1 coordinate 5,754,044, forward strand.
GTCTATTATAAATTATTCCTACGTCAAGAGTGAATCTAGTAGAGGTGCCAAACTCATTGCTCTAATTTTGCAATGTACCTACAACAATATAAATAACCTGTACCTTCATAGTTCACACTTTCAATCATTGAAGACCAAGTATATTTCACAATGTGAACGTGAAATATGTGAAAAATGAACGTCAAGAAAAACGAACCCCGTGCTATTTATATACCTAAAGGAGATTATTTTGATGTTTACCAATACAAATATTGAGTGTAAAAACTATTTGTGTAAACATGAATCACAGTAATATGAGCGTTGGATAAATGTTTTATTTATTAATTTATTATTAGTACATATTTTGATATGAATCACAATATAAAAATATGTCGTCGTCCCTACTCCATACATAATATATACGTGCTCGTATCAATTACAGACGCCTAAAAAGCTCCGGTTTATAGTTATTGGTAGAAAGGTTATTGAAAGCGGCCGTTATAGCTCTAAAAAAGCAACTTGCGTATGTTTTATCTCACTGCAGTCTTACGAATAAGGGTGTTACTTAGTTTTTAAACTCGCATGTATCGTTATCTGTAGACTGAAACTACCTCGTCGCCGGTCGCAATTGAAAACACTCTACAAGTTTTTATTGGTGGTATTGAATACCGAAAAAGTATTAAGGGGTTGAAAGTTCGGCGTGTGGCGGAGTGGGCGACGACGACGCTGGGAATACTTTGTTGCACTGTGCACTGTTCGAAACGGGGAAGATATTTTTGCATTTACAGGATGCATATTATTATATTAGACCAGTTCCAGTTCTAATTCTATTAAAAATATATAACCTTAAAAAAACCTAAACCAGTTCTATTAAAAATACATATAACCAAACATTTTCACCCTCCTAAAACCAAAATCATTGTTTGTTAGCGATATTAGTAAGTACTGTAATAATCTTCAACCCTCAGTTGTCGATAACTCTTTCACACACCTACACCTACAACCTGTAGATCGTAGGTGTAGGTGTAGTCTGTACTCTGTAGGTGTTGGTATAGTTATTATCTTATTCCAGTTCATGGTTATGACAGAACAACGTGTGTCGGGTACAGCTAGTTGCATTATAATTAGCAAAAGCCAAAATCAGCATCGAACTTTAGGACTACTCGGGCACGGGTATTTGCTTAAAGGGGCTTTATTCCTCCAGGGTTACTGTTACTGTTTGTTGTTGTTAGGGTTACTGTTAGGTTTCCTGCTTCCTACTGAGTTAGTGCCTTTAAAGATCAAAGTTTATTGCTTCAATATTACACCAAACCAAACAACCGTGGCATCCGTATTTTTAAATAGGCGCGCATTCTTCGAATTCTCATTTTTTTTACAAATTCCATCAATTTCCCGATACCGCGCGTTAAGAAATAAGCCATTTTAAAGAGTCCAATTCGGAAAAGTTAACCAACAGGAAAATTGTTTCCTTCGTATGTAAAATAAGACGACGGCCTGGAATATTATGGTTACATAATTTCGATTAAACATCTCCAAGAATGTGTGAGGTAAGATGGGGCAAGAGGGGTCAGGGCTTACTTTATTGATCCCCGAACAAAACAGAGGAGTGTTATAAGTTTGTCCGTCGCTGTCTGTGTGTGTCTGTCCGTGGACTCGTAGCTCAAGCGGATAAAAGATTTTGATCTAGTTTTTTTTTATTTATTTAAAAGCCGACGTGAACGAGAGTTTTTTTAACTATAATCATCACCAGCTTAATGACGGGAATACTTTTTTTTTTCTTTTTGGGTCAAGACTTAAGAGGAAAAATATTATGAATACCTGAGGGCCATCGTTTATGACTATGACGATATTCGAAATTAAAAGGATTGACACGACGCACAGTGTTCTATTTCACTCAAAAAATTTCCCTATGCTGTTTATTGCATAAATCGATGAAGAAATGCATTTTAAATGCAAGAGTAAAACACCCAAGTGTCTATTTCAAATACTTTTTTTTATAAAAAATAATTTATGTTTCGTGACCTCGACGTAAAAAAAAACTTAATAAATTCTGTAAGCGTGTCTGATCAATATATATTTTTTTGATGAATATGGTTTGATGAAGGACCTTTAGGTGCATATTTTCCATGTTTTATTTCTTGAAGATCACTTCTGGCTACCGAGTTATAAATTTTTATTCAGATTTTTGTTTTTATTTTTTTTTCTCCCAAAAAACTCAAAAGTGCGACTTGTGACTGACACTGAAAGATTCATCTTAAATGTGTCTATCACTGATAAAAAAATCAAGTTGCACTATGGAAGCGTTTGGGAGTTAGAATAAAGGTCAAATGGTACATTTTAGGGTTATCACTAAGGTCAAAAAGTAGGCGATCGGACTTTTTTTTATTGTATAAACGTATAGTACTCTTAAATATGAGTAATTTCTCAGAAGAAATAGTATATCAAAAGTCAATATTTTCAAAGGTTTGTATATTATGTCGTAAAATTGTAAAATAACTCAAGAGGTTGTAAAAAATATGTCGAAAGATTTATTACTATAGTCATAATTGTAAATCATATACAATTTTGTAGTTAAAGAAAAAATTTCATTAATTTCAGCAAAAATGAAAGGTCAAGTTGAATGACACCCCTAACACAATATTTTGAAATTCGATTACTCGTAAACGCTTCCATAGTGCAATTTGATTTTTTTATCAATGATAGACGCATTAAAGGTCATTCTTTCAGTGTCAGTCACAAGTCGCACTTTTGAGTTTTTTGGGAGAAAAAAAATAAAAACAAAAAACTGAATAAAAATTAATAACTCGGTAACCAGAAGTGATCTTCAAAAAATAAAACATGGAAAATATGCACCTAAAGGTCCTTCATCAAACCATATTAATCAAAAAAATATATATTGATCAGACACGCTTACAGAATTTATTAAGTCTTCTTTTTACGTCGAGGTCACGAAACATAAATTATTTTTTATAAAAAAAAGCATTTGAAATAGACACGTGGGTGTTTTACTCTTGCATTTAAAATGCATTTCTTCATCGATTTATGCAATAAACAGCATAGGGAAATTTTTTGAGTCAAATAGAACACTGTGCGACGTTCGCTAAGGGACGTGGTGATATATAAAGGGCGCGATACGTCCAATACCATACATTTTTGATTTCTAACTTCGTCATTGTAATTAGCGACGGCATCTTGCCTAAAGGGCCAGTTCAATATTTCGAGATTATACACATAAAAGAGAGAGTTTAATCATAAGTTAAACTTCAACTTTATTTCATTTATCTAAGTACCCCGTATCTACCGTATATTCTAAGGCCTGTCTGTGTATTTAATAGACGAGTTAATAAAAGTAACTGTTGCACATCGGTCTAGCGTCTCGCGACGGTCCATTGGTTCCACTCATATCTCTTGTGGTCACGAGGCGCATATTGTATAGTATACATATTATGCAAATACGTCTAGCCGGCGCTATCCACCAATTTCGCGGCGCGCGCGCATCTGGGGCGTAGCGCATTGTTCTGCGTATATTGTAGCACGACCTTATTACAATAGCAATAAGGTCCAAAAGTGGTGCACAGGCCACCGTTCGGAGCGGCGCGGGCGCAGCTAACGTTACAGACGTTTTGTAATTCAAATGGACGAACGGCACAGACAAATCATATTAGCATTAACGTTATCGACTGCGACTGGCGGCGACGGCTCTTTACTTAATTCGCGTAGAAAAAAACTTTTAGCCACCAGCACTTTACATTTTGTTCAAACACCAAAACATCAGCTTATAAACGATCCGTAAACTATATTTTTAGGGTGCCGTAGCCAAAAGGTAAAAACGGGACCCTATTACTGAGACTTTGCTGTCCGTCTGTCTGTCACCAGGCTGTATCTCCTTTGCCGTGATTAATTTCACAGAAGTTATATTTCTATTACCACTATGACAACAACACAACAAGAATAAAATAAATATTAAAGGTGGGCTCGCAAACAAACAAACGTGATTTGTTTGCTGTTTTGTACAGAACACTACGTGCGCGAGTTCATTTCGAACTTGGCCGGTTTTTATTTTCAAATCTGTTCAGCGGTTAAACGACGCGCGACGCGACGTATATTAATAAATTAAGCATAACACTTTTAATTTTGTGTTAAATATTGCGATTCATAAATACGATTTAAAAGCTTTATAAAACAGTCGCCAATCGTCACAGTAATTCACAAAACGCGATCTCAAAATAACCACTTATGTTTACAATACAAAAATAAATTGGGGGCAAGAATCAATGACCCCATTAAAGTTTTTCCGGTGACACAATTTCTTTGTATTTGTTGGTATACTAAATTTAGTCCAGTACAAGCTAAACACCTAACGGTAAGTGATAACCGCTTCGAAAAGCGCCTTCAAAAGTTTTTCATTTAGAAAAATAAACGCCTTGCATAATAAATTTGTTCACAATTAAATGTACAATTGCTATATTAAAAGATAAGTGAACACAACAAGTTACTTCAATGTCATAACAGTATTGTATTGTTTTTCTTTTACACAAAACACGATGTCTACATATTCCATATTGCTATGAGCTTTTTTAAACAGTCAATTAGTTGTTGGACGATATTATTAGGATGTGAATAACGTAGAAAACGTAGACAACCCTAGACTTTTAATAGAAGTAACAGTACCTAATTCTAAAAGCGAACCACATTAAACAGAACCCATACCCGTATCGGTATTCGGTACATCGACACGGGGGCAGGGTTATCAATTACCACTTTTCTATTCCCATTTTAAAAGGGAAAACTTTTGCGCAATTGACAACCCTGTGGGTGAGGGTTGATAATACAAATTGGCAATGTGAAAGGGCGTGTGTGTTTTTGGATTATTTGGAGTCGGACGTTTTTGATCGCAGCGCCCGATTAGCTAGACTTGTGTATAGTGTGGGGCATCTAAGGCAGGGTTTACGAAACTTTTTCTATAGGAACATTGCCAAAATATATGAATCAAGTAATTATTTTCGAAAACGATAGGTTTCTACCTGATTATATGGGTTAATTTGAAAAGGTTTCATTAAAATTCGTATTTTATAAAAGTTTTCAAGATATAGGTAGGTACCTTACAGAAAGCAAGAAAGCAGGGCAGTCTACGCCTATCCAGTCTTCCCAACTCATGGTATTTTCTAGCAATATTATAACTCCTCGCGCCGATTTCGGTGATGGGGGCCGGTTTTATTGAAACCAGGCTAGTTACGCAGGAGTAATTTTACAGTGCCCAAGTATGTGCGCAGTACACAAGAGCACTATCTCTCTTCCTTTACTCTTTTAATACAGTGGGACGAACGACATGACTGGCGAGAGATCAGGCGCAGGTCAGACTTTTTACACACCCATCCGACGCATGGATCATCTTTCTTATCAGACAATTAGGTGATCAGCCTGCATTGTCCTAACCAAACTTGGAAACAACATTTTTGTTTTTCCAATGCGGGAGTCGAGCACAAGATCACGGAGGCTGTTGATTGAGTCGGTAGAGCATGGGACTCTTTCTGGAAATAATGCACTAGTGACTGAAGTCAGAACCAACCAATACACCAGTGACTGGAGTCAGAACCTCAATTCTAGTAATTAAAGTAGACTTTAATTTTACTTTAATTGTATTGTAACTTTGTAAGTGAAACGACATGTGATCATAAATCTATTTTATGAAGTTTCGCCCAATCAGAGCGCGTTTCACGTTGGATTAACGTTTACGAGAATACCGTTTGACAGTTTTAGCGTATCAGGACTCGATTGTAATTGTATTAATGCACGTTTTATTTAGCAGAAATGACTCTCTGTGTCCATCGCAATTCTTTCAGCGTATGCACCTACACTATAAAAGTCGCGCCCCACAGGTTGGTCGCACCTGCACTAAGTCATATTATAGGCTGAGCGGCAGCGGCGGCGGCGCGGCATCAAACAGATCGTGCGATAAGGCCGCCCGCGCCATTGCCGCCAATACCGCACGCGGCACGACACATTACGATATTGGCACTACACTACACCCCCCGACGGGCGGGACTGGCGATTTTAATACCCCTACCAGTAAATAGTGAACGCTGCAGCCGCATTAACTTAGGTTATTAACTTTTGTGGGGACTAGGGAATATTATTCGAATATTCGTTTTATTCGAATATTCGACGATTTTATTATTCGAATATGACTGGGTTCAATATTCGAATATTTCGAATAAAACGAATAATAAAAATATTTTATTTATTTCTCTAAAATAAATAAAATAATAGTAACAAACTTGTACATAAACCAGAAAAGTTTCGTTATTTAATACATTATTTTTATTATTTATTAATATTGTCGTCAGTAATATCCTAAAACAGATTTTACTACACTTTTTGTGAAAGAATACAAAACTATTTTTAAATAGAAAAATATTTAAGGTGAATAATTCCTACAGAAAAAAAAAATCCGAAAGAAATCCATGCTCACACACTTGTCAAAATCACAAAACCAAGAGCGTGTTAGGACGTGTCTAAGGAGGGTTCTGTTACTATAAAGCGTAATACGATATTTAGTTTCTTAATCTTACTGTTCAATTTCGTTCAAAATGACTTTCCTAAAGAGAATTTACCATGATCTACCAGCACGGAAAAATGGAAGTTCCCCTCATAGTTCAGAAATGACAGAGGGGGGTGAAACCAATTTGGAGGCCGATTACTTGGAAATGGTTGACTTTGTAAAAGTCATATATAAAACTATGCCTTTATTTTAAAAGACATAATATTCAACACATACTTCACATGTATGGATAGCCGGGGTGGCTTTCCATATCTATGAAGTGTACTTAACTATAAAATAAAATTATATTTTTTATCAAACCAAAACGGATATCTAGAAGCAATATAGCTAGAAGAGCAGATAGAAAGAGAGACAGACTGACGAACAGAGTAAAAAGATTAAGGATACCTAGTTAAGTTGACTATTACAATATTACACTGGCCTGCAAAATTAAGTACAAATCGTTTAAAATTTCATACTTTTCAAAATATTATAACAAGATTTATCAGCTTTCTTTAAAAGTAATAAATTATATATATCAGTATATTATTTTTATCTTTAAACAAAAATTAACCATTTTAATCTTAGAATTAAAGACTAAATTTACATGTTATATAAAATTGCCGTTTTGAATAACTTCTCGAGGCCTGACAACAGTTTGGAGGAGGTTTGTCATTCTGAAAACGAGGTTTTGGAGCCGAATTATGCGATATTCTCTCCCATTCTTATATGAGGGCGTGTTTTAGTGCAGTGAGGGTACTAACTGTAAGTGACAATTTGCGTCTTCTGACTAGCCTTCTAAGCTCTTCTCAGGGTATACTTAATTGAGTTAAGGTGAGAACCTTAAAGAGAATCTTTAAGAATCTCTTGACCATATCTTTCTCCAGGTAGAGGTCCAATTGTCATAGCCATATACTCAGTGCGGATTCCTGAAGGTATGCCAGCCCATTTTATATGTACTCTGCCTGAACATACTGGACTCTATCTGAAAAGTAGGCTTTAAGATATCGCCTACCAGGTCACGTTTACTTAGCCTCCCTTCAGAAGTACACTTTAACTTGTGAAGTTAAAGTGAGTAAATCCCCTCACCTGGGACCAACATTCTGGACAATTCTCGTTCATCCTTTTGTATGTGTTCACGGATGTATTACAGTGTTGCTACTCGATACTAGGGCTCTCGAGTTTGGTCTCGAGGAGAGACCATTCGCCTTTCGCCTCGGTCTTTAGGGTTTCGGATTTACTTATGCAAGTCTTCTTCACTATGCTGTCAGTAACATAGTCTCTTCGGCCTTCGGGTATGATGAAGCTGATTCTGAACTTATTACTTAACTGCATTTAAGTGTTGATTTTCAACAAGTGGAAACAATTTATGGTCTTATCGAGCACTGAGTCTGCCATTAAAGTATTGCACGGCCTTGTCAAATGCTTTTCAGTCTCTTTGTACTGTCGCTTCATCTGCTGAACGGTGCGTAACATGACACACTACGTTCTTGCAGTACAACGCCTGATGCCTACTTCTGTACTGATGCCTGGTTTCAGAAAAATCATCAACACATTCTTTAGGCTATGATACAATTTTTAAATATACTGTTATCTACCTTACTTGTTGTAATAAGACTCATCGTTCAAAAAAAAAATTGAAAACATAAAGAGACCAAAAACATGGTTAACTTGAAAATGGAAAAGGGTTATTTTTGCTTTAAAGATTTTCCACCCACTTTTTACCAACTATGAAGTTTTTTTTATGATAACATAACATTAAAATCTTTTTTGAGTGTTTTTTTATTTTGACGGTTTATCTTGTTTACTTATTATTACTACGGCTTATATACACATGTACCGATTAGGTCTCCAGTAGACTATTATGACAGCACAATACACGTGTGTTCAAGTTTTCAGCTGCATTTTATTAGAACAGAGCACTATTAACAGCGCATTCCAATTTCTGTGCAGTGTTCCAACTCTACAAATATATTTTTCTTCAATCTTAAACAAACTGATATATAAATAATAAAAAAACATGTTCTACAATATTAGTATTCTTTATTCATTCAATTATACTACCAAAAATACAGTCTGACTTTTTAAATCGATTGTCTATGTTGAATCGATCAATAGCTTTACTCAATTAAAAACCAGAAAATACGAACCTCTTTCGAGGTTCGTATTTTCTGGTTTTTAATTGAGAGGTTTTTAATCTGGTTAAGGGGTTCGTAACAAACCCCAAAAATTCTCTCCCCTAGAGTATCTTTTCCTTAATTTTTGGGAAAAACCCCTTAGTTGGCAACCAAATCCATGGTCTGCTCCAGACCTAAACCGTTCATGTGTTTAGTTTAAAAAGCTATTGCAATTTAGTATTTTAAGTTAGAAACTTAAAAGTTTTTTTTATTAAAAAGACGATTTTTTGAGAGTAATTTGTGAAACACGTCACATTTTAATATTATTAAATATCCAGGTATATATAAACGCATTATATTACTTGTATTTAAAGTTTATTACCAATATTCGTATTATTCGAATTATTCGAATTTATTCGAATAGTGTTTGGCCATTATTCGAATTATTCGAATAGTAAAATTTGTCGAATAATAACATTCCCTAGTGGGGACCATACAAATATCCAAGACTTCGTACTCGCAAAAAGAAATCTAGCAAGAACCGTACATTTTGCCAGAATAAAATAATTCAGAGACTAAACTACCTACTACCACACCAAATTTCATTAAATTCCGTTCAGTAGGTACTACCTACCTAATTTCGGTATTGCGGTGCGCCGCTTGCCCTATCCTCTGCGGCCGAGGTGTGGTCGGTGTCAGATACGGGAGTCCCATATTACCACTCGGGTGCCCCCTGCGCCTAGATGGTATGCGTAATGCATTCCCAGGATAAAGAGGTACTACCTAGTTATTGCATGAAAGAGTAACAAACATCCTCGCATGTAAATATCCATACATACATTCTTACAAACTTCGCGTTTATTATCCTAGCGTAATGTGAATTGTGATTAGTAAAAAAACGAAAAAAAGCTTAAAATTACACTTGCACGCTTAGCCAGACTACCATAGAAATGCGTGTTGTTTACACAAGAATAGACATACTGACAGTTAATATAGACAAAATGACAACTTCCTGTTGTCAATCTGTCATTTAATGTATATTCTTTCGTAGAAACAAACCATTTCTATGGTGGTTATGTTAAGCATGCAGAATGCAGACGCAGTAACCCCAAGTAACTAAAAAATTGTTCTCTAATTCTGAGAGTCAATTCTGCTAAATAAATATACATACATACATATAATCACGCCTTTTTCCCGTAAAGGGGTAGGCAGAGACCACTTTTGCCACTTGCTACGATCCTCACATACTCGTTTCGCTTCATTCACTTTCATTCTTACCATCCATTCCTCCTCTTACATTCAACATAGCGAAGCGGCTCGCCATGGTCCACTTTTCACCTCCGCGAGAAACGAGACGTGATGGGTGGTGAACCACATCGCCGCCATTTTGTATAATTAAATTATTTTTATTATTATCCATTGCGTTTCCACGGATTGGTAGAGAGGGTAGGAATAGGGAAAGGGAAGGATAGGTGGTGTGGAAAGGAAGATTGGTAAGTTGGAGTGGGAAATAGGAAATGTAGGATATTACCGCCCAGGAGGGCAAGGGATAGGACAGTAATAGCTAGGGAAGCCGGGGTCGCGTACCCGTATACTATACCACAACTACCGGACAGGTAAGTTGGGATGAGTACCCCATGACACGTGCTAAATAAAACCTGCCATAATACAATTTCAATCGAGTCCCGATACGTTAAAACTGCTAGACGGTATTCTCGTAAACGTTAAACCAACGTGAAATGCGTTCTGATAGGTCGAAACTACATAAAAGCAGTTTATGACAAACATGTCGCTTCACTTATAATACAATCAAAGTCAAATGAAAGTCTAGTTTAAATACGAGAATTGAGGTTCTGTTTATGACTTGTCTGTGGGACAGCTCACAAGAAAGTAAAGCCTACAAAAAGTCCTCAGTTATAGGTTAAAATGGGCCTAACTGTAGAGTACACGTAACAGTTCCCTGACCGACCACGTGGGCCAGCATCCAACAGTCAAGTGAGGCCACGCTAACGAGGCCGGGCGCCCAGGCCACTGTTCAACCAACTTGGCCTGCCCTCGCGCAGCGCGTTCAACCGTTGGCACACGAGACGCGAACAATTTTTTGTTACAATTAATTTTGACTAATCGTTATCTTTCACAAACGTAAACTGCTAGGGAAAATTGAACCGTAGGTACATTGCGCAAACCCGTCATTATCGACGACCGTAAAATATTGTCTAAAGAAACGTAGCTCACCCTTACTCTGATCAATTGTGGCAAATATCTCAGCAAACTCACCTGAAACAAACAAAAACAAATGCAATTAGACGACAATTCAATGAATCATTCAACAATTATTGTTACTAATTAATCTATTATCAGAATTTAAAATATTTGAAAGTCGTGTCATTAAATATTAATTAATGATTAAGTACAATTCTTACAATGATTAATTAATTATTATTACTCAATAGTGAATACAAAGTTGTGTAGAATACGAAAACGGAATTTTCCTAAGCTGGCTTAAAACTTGTAGCGATACCTACTTGATACGCTAAAGTAATTCAGTTTACTTTTTTTGCAAAGCGCAACTATTACTATACTATCGCTAAAATACTATCGCGTAATATACTATCGCTAAAATTAGACAAGGGACATTGTGACATAACCGGACCGATTTAAATTTTGCGACGAGTTCTTAGAATAGTCTATTCCTGGAAGCACTAACTTGGTATATTCAAAGCATTGGTAGGTAAATATTTATAAATGAAACAAAGGTCTAGACAGGTTTTGTTATTTTTGGATAATAAAGTCAGAGTATAGCTGTTAAGAGAATATTATTAATAATTAATACATATTACTTATTAGCTACCTATTATGAGGTTATTGAGTTATTAATAATATTTACTAAAGTTAATTTGGAATTAACAATACTGTTAAATAAATGTTAAATCTACCTACCTAGTAAGTAGTACCTAATTACCCTTTAACAAATATGTACTAAAAATTTGTTGTAACTCAATTCCAATTTCCAAAAAAAAAAAAACATGGAAATCGATAAAGCCCCGCAAATCGAAATCAGCTTCATTCACGCTTTCTGCATAATATTAAACGCGTGTAATCGTCACTTTACCAATTACCTACTACGCAATTATACCCGACCCTACAAGACGTGTTTAACTAAATAAGACTATTTATTTAGCAAGACACACGACAACTACATCTTCTATATACATACAGATTACAGACATATACCTACTACAGATAAATAAAATTTAAATGTCTGTCGGTAATTAAAAAAAATCACATAATGCTTATGAAAGTAAATTCGGTACTTACAATAAAAAAATTTTTATATTTTTGCCTGTCTGTCAGTCTGGCTGTCTGTTCTCTGTGTATCTCTGAAACGGCTGGACCGATTTTCACGGGACTTTCACTGGCAGATAGCTGATGTTGTAGGGTCTAAGTTCTAACATAGGCTCCTTTTATTTTAGGGTTCCGTAATCCGTTGGTTTTAGGTTCATAGAAGTAACGGAAACGGAACCTTATTTTTTTAGGTTCCGTTTCTTCTATGCAAATGAAGTTGCGGGCATCATCTAGTACGTAATATGATCGACGAATGTATATGCATTTTGCAGCCATAATTTGCCAAAGACCCTGTCTCTATCTGAACAAGGTGATATCTGCGTTGAACAACAAACACCGCATCAGGCAGGGATCGATAGCCGATCAAACGCAAGTCACTCGGGTCATCAACACGGCCGTGTTTTGACGCACCGCGCGCGTGACGTCATCGCACTCACCGCACTCGCACAGCCTTCGCGCCGCGGCCCGCCCGCGCCATCAAAACAAACAAAACCATAGCGGCAATTTTTGAAAGTTTTCGTGTGAGAGCAAGGCGGGTAAGATCGTCGAGCTTTGGCGTATAACGCGTCGCCACGCTAACGGATTAAATTAGACCAACTGAGTATTATTTTTTTAAATCTATCAAGCGTCCCGCGATGGATCATTTGTATTTTCAAAGAAACAGGCTATCATTAACCAAAGTTAAAATGGAAAATACTCCTTTTAAAAAGTTTTTTTTTAATTAAATTTATTCATATGGATTAAAAATATAAAACAACCATAAAAATCGCCAAACTGCGAGACAGTTTGTTGGCGATAATTATTATAATACTTAGTAATATCATTAAAGGTAAGTCTGTTTTAATATAGACATATTTATTATTACTAACAATATTTCGCCAAGAATTTCAAAATATTAGAGCTTTTAAACCTATTTTAATATTTAGGTACCTCAAAATGTGTCAGGTATTTTACGAGTTCACTCAATTTTCTCTGCCCACTTAGACAGAGTTTAGGTACCTACTTATTTACTACTATCATTAATTGCCCGCGGCTTCGCCCGCGTGAAATTAGGTTTTAAACTTTCTTCCCCTATTTACTACCCCCTTGGGGGTTGAATTTTGAAAAAGCCTTCCTTAAATAGTGGATGCCTACGTCATATGAGGGATTTTTGTTGTACAAAATTTCAAATTTCTAGCCTTAAGGGTTTGGCCTGTGCATTGATACATTAGTCAATCAGCTTTGCCTTTTATATTTACAGATAGATATAAGATAGTCGAATTTCATTGGAGATTAGGTTCTAATTTATTATGTATTTTATTGAGGACTTAATTAATGATGATTCTTGTTTTGTAAATAAAAATGGATAGTTTAATTGAAAATATGCAATTTCACAAAAGTGATCAACTTTGAACTTATCAAAATCTACGACGACTCTACATTCGAGGTCGAAAGCTCCGCGACAAAGCGCAAATATCAGTATGGATGATTTTAGCGTGATTATCACGCGTCGATTACAGTCCTATATTCCAGAATATAATCATCATTACCATAATCTCATTAAATATTGTAGCGTAATCAAATATCATACGTTTGCCTCTGTTGCTATCTGCGACAAATCTTTATTACAATGTCTCTTTTGTCCTAAATATTTAATAAAATATATATCAATACACGAGTCACGTACATAAAAAGATGAAAGGACAAAATATTCACATATATACAAGTGTTATAAATCATAGATATTCTTAATAATACTTGTACGGATACTGTGTTCTTCGTATTTCGGCTTTAGGGTTGGTACGCGTCTGGATAGAGTTTGCAATCAAGCTTTTAAAGTGCGTCTTTTAAAAAAATACAATAATAAAATCAATAATAAAAAAACCGGCCGAGTCGGACTCGTGCTCGAAGGGTTCCGTACAAAACTTTGTTGTATGGGAAAAAAAATGTTTGTTGTATGGGAGCACCCTTAAATATTTATTTTACTCTGATTCTTAGTATTTGTTGTTATAGAGGCAACAGAAATACATCATGTTTTTGAGATCGTTGTGAGATCGCAAACTTAAAGGGGGCCACGGAAGATCAGGCGCCTCGGCTCTGCCGTGGACGATGCTTGAGTGGCTACCCTTTAAACACACGAAGTGGGCATTGCATAGCTTTATCTAGCTGTGTTAAAAAAAAAACAAAATTGATTTTATATTGTAGTACATAGTGAGCAAGAATTATAATTTCCGTGTTGTTTTTTATCCTTCTGGCTGTGTTGTGTCCCTGATGTGTTTAATAAAAGTTTTTTTTTTTTTAATTTATCATCTGTGAAAATTTTTACTGTCAACTATCACGGTTCTCGGCGGAATCTCCGACTAAGAAGTCTAGCAAAATTTTAATATTGTCCAGTTTTTTAATAACCAAAAACAACCTAATCCATCTTTCCGGTTGTAAGACATTTAAGTGGCAACCCTAATGTTTCGTCTCTGTCTCGTCGTATGTTGTGATCCTTTGTCTCGCTCGTGTCCTAATCTAATGCGGGCAGGCTGGATGACATAATTAATAAACTTGCAGGCTTCTGTCCGCCGGAGCACGGGGCTTAGCTCTGCCCCCCCGGGATTTCGGACAGACTAATTTCCACATTACCAATGCAGACATTTAAATCCATACTGATTATTTTTAGCATGGTCACTATCAGGTTAGTAATAGACTGCAGTTGATAAACTCACGCTTGTAATGTTAGTATCCTCATCGGATAAGCTATCTGTCACTTATCAGGAGATCGAGAAATAGGGCTTTTAGTCAAGATCCATTCGACAACTTCGACGGCGAACTTCGAAATCAAAAATGTATGGGATTTGACATATTAAGTCATCGCTAAGTGACATGTTCATTATTATCCTCTTCGATCCAACAATCAAAAACTTAAAAAATTATCAGATCATGTCGACAATTTTATGTTGCAGCATTTAATTGTCATTCGGCAATAGACGTCGATAGACTTGAATGACAATAATGAATATTGCCAAACAATGATCATTCATTCATTCATTCATTTTAAGTTTTAATAATAAAAGTAAACTCCGAAAAGTACTGCAATATTTTAAACACGTAACAGACGATACACGGAGGCGAAATAAGAAAAAAAAAGCGGTCTAAGATTAGGGGTATTCCACTATACTGACTATACTGTAACTTGTAAGGGAGTGTGGCGGCCGATATCTGGGGGAACTGCAGAAGTGCAGAGCCACCGACTTTAATACTATCAAATCACCCCACTCCCATACAATACCCTCATGGACCAAATAAAACAACACTTCAGAGAAAACCACTGAAATTCAACGACACACGGCCGTGAACACTGATGTAGAGACTAGAGTCGCGACAGTAAAAAAATATACGACTAAGGGTCAATTCACACCGAAACGAAACGATACGCGATACAGCGATACGGCGATACATTTTTAGATAGCTATTCAAAATTAAACTTTATTCGTTAGTCGTTACACAAGAAGATAAGAGTATATTGTAAACCCTAAAAGCTCGTGAGCTATATCTTTTTTTACTACATAATCATTATTGTATTTATACGTAAAGCAAAAATGTTCAGTACTATTATACAGTACCATAGTACCAATATTTGGCAGAGTTAAAGTTTATATGGAGGAAGGTGTGCAGAAAGCTAATGTTTTTTTTTTATAATGTTCAATTGATAAAAAAACAACAACACACGCTACTGTGCGTTTGATAGATGCATTTTTTTTACATGTTGATTGTTAAGTTTATCAATCTGTTACTACATTAAAAAAATATCTAAGAGACAAAAGATAATACTGGTATTATAAAGTCCGAGATCCGGCGGGAACGTAAAAATTTGGGGATGACCAATCAGTGACATTCCTGAATCGCGCTATCGAAGTTTCTAAAGTTCGGAACAATTAGAACGTCTGAAATGCATATAAGTGTGTTTTCGACCTGACCGGGCATATTTTACCCCCTTACTAATAAACGCTGTATACACCTCGGCATACCACCTCGCTCGGCCGGAGATCTCCCTTTGGGGCTTGCCACCATATTCCCACAAATTCAACCTATAGTAATAATTATTATTTCTCGCCTAAAGAGCTCCGTAGCCTAGTGAGTAGACCGTTTGGTTCGCACTCGAGAGAGTGCAGGTTCAAGTCCCAGGTTGTGCCGTGTACCAAAGAGACTTTTTCAGATCTCAAGTACATTATACGGACGCTTTAACGGTAAAGGAAAACATCGTGAGGAAACCCGCACATGGTTGGCCCCAGACGTATTGACCAGTCATTCTTCTGGACTAGGCTGACTATGTTGTGAGAATGCCGTATGTGCTTGGGCAACCATACGACATTTAAAAACCGACTGTTCCAGTCACTACAGTATTCCAAGAGTGGTTACTTCGCTCGGAGAAATACAGTATAAATCATCCATTAACGGATGAAAAGGCCTAAGTTTATTTCTCGCCTATAGACACGAAACACGTAGCATCTCCGACTGCCAGACTAGCACAAATACCCGTCTGGCTGGCAACATCTAGCGTGAAATTAACTGGCTCCAGGTGCCATGTACGGTCGCCGACGAGCCGGTGTACCACTTGTCGATCTTATTACTATAACAATAAGGTTCATGTCATATAGACATTTCAAAGTGTTAATACTGCCGTGAGCATTACGTGATGCGTAACTAGGGCTACCACAAGGTTAATGCTAAATAGTGTTTCAGGCGTGTTAAACGCGACTAAACCACTACAAAATTAGGCTGTTATAATATGGTGACATGATCAAACGGTTAACAGGGTGTCTATAATTTTAAAGTGTAGGTGTAAACGAGTATTTTATGCTATTATAATATTCCACTATATATAAGGCTATTATATTTTATGCTAATAAAAACCACTTCCTTTTCAAAGCCGGGTAAAAGTAGAACTTTTTCTACCTTTTTGTAAAGCCTTCTTCTACGTGTATTTGAGCAACGTTGATGTTTCAATGTCTAGTATACGCTTTAACTACTAAAATGCCCATTGGTTCTTTAGGTTCTTATTTTAATAACCCCCGACGAAACCAGATAGGTGTTATAAATTTGATGTGTCTGTCTGTCTGCGTGTCTATATGTCTGTGTATGTCCGTGGCGTCGTAGCTCAAATGGATGAACCAATTTAGATATAGTTGTTTTTTTTTGTTTAAACGCTGACACAATCGAGGGTGTCATTATCATCATCAGCTTTCTCATTGCCTAACAATACATGGGTCAATAAAAAAAAATGTTTTTTTACAAGCGAGTAGCAACTATCCATCTCATTAATAAAAAAATCCACAATAAAGTGTTTTTTAAACATACAGGAAATTACAGCTACTGGCAACCCTACAAACCTCCGTAAACAGAAGACTCGTATTATCATAAGATAATTGCGTTGCATATTGTTTAACTGTGAAAAACTGCGGATTAACGCCATCGATATATCACTTGTATATATCTTTATATAAAAACTAGATTAACGAGTAGCGGTCGGCGAATATTCCCCGGTTCATTGGGCATATGTATGCATTTTTAATGATTGCAAAAAAACACGATTCTCCACTCATCCACCATGAAATAAACGGATATTTATTTAATTAATGTAAATATTTCTGCTGTTGTTATATTTACAATGTGTGATGCTGATTAAAGTGCTTTTATACGAAAACGTGCAATTAAGGCGAAGGATCATTGTCGGTGACTGAATGGACCAAATCCTGAATCCAACTACTCGCTACGAAACACTACGAGCACTGCCTACTGAGTACTGGCTGCATTAGTGTCAGTAGGTTCACACGATGATGCGATGCGGCGCGCACTTTTTAAGATAGCGCTTCAAAATTGAACTTTATGTATTACACATAAATTACACATACCTAAACACTCTGCACAGCGCGATGCCGCTCGTACTCTTGCAATGAAACGTATACCTACTTATCTTATTCTGTAGTAAATAACACAATTTGGAATCGCTATAGTCTCGGTGTGTGCTGACCCTTTAACATATAATCACGCCTCTTTCCCGTAAGGGTAGGCAGAGACCGCCTCTTTCCCGTAGGGGTAGGCAGTGACCACTTCCTTCCACTTGCTACGATCCTTACATACTTGTTTAGCTTCGTCCACTTTCATTCTTACCATCCATTCCTCATCTTACATTAAACGTAGCGAAGCGGCTCTCCATGGGCCACTTTTCGCCTCCGCGAGAACCAGACGTGATGGGTGGCGAACCACATCGCCGCCGTTTTGGATAATTAAATTATTTTTTATGATTATCCATTGCGTTCCCACGGATTGGCGAAGAGGGTAGGAACAGGGAAAGGGAAGAATAGGTGGTGTGAAAGGGAAGATTGGTAAGTTAGAATGGGAAGGCGGGGTTGCATACCCGTATAGTGTATACTATACCTTTATACTATAACATTATTTTGAAATTTAAAGTGTAGTTAATAATGATTAGCTACGATAGTTGAAAAGTTGAATGCGACGACGATGATGATGATGATCCTATTGCGCCGCATTCGAAACGAACACGATTACGTAACGCGGCGCATTTCGGAATCGCAACTATTTGAGGTTACTGCGAACCCTTGTGTGCATTTTTTAATGCGAGCGCATCTAAAAGTAACCCGCATGTTGGCCGAGATGTGTTGTATTGGCAAGTATAGAGGCGCGCTCCAATTTCGCGCAGACGACGCCGCATTCTGGGCCGATTGGGCAATGGCTAGCTGATGTAATCACCACAATAGAGAAACCAACAAAGGAATTCATCATCCACGTCTGTTTACGCAGGCAATGGAGAAATCTCTCGCCCTTAGACTACCAAAGGTGTCCAAGCAAGATTGGGAATTCATTTTGTTTGCTTTGTCATCAGTAATCATATTTTTTTTTCTTTTATTTTTCAAACTATATCTTGGCGATCTGCAAGACAGGCTTAGCCTAGTGCATGCTAATTTTGATCTAAGTATAGGTACCTGTACCTACTGAAATTATTGTACTCTTGTACAGATGTAAAGTATCGCAAATAAAATTATTCTTATAATTCAACTAGAGAAATTGAAGACATAATATTATCATATCACGTTAACCTTAAATTGAATGTTCATTGAATTATAGTTTCAGCATCTCCATAGTATTTACAAGTAAACTTTATTTGGGACACACACCAATAGATAGGCAATTTCATAAGCTAGATATTCGCCGTTTAAATTTTTTTTTTTTGGTCAATTTTGAACTAAGTTATGTGAAAAATGTATGCGGCTGACCGCCTCAAGGTCTTTTGCTCGGGGGAGGGCCTTAATAAGCCAGACATCATTAAAATATTTTGACATTAAAATTAGCGATTCCACACATCCAAGTAACCGAATACTTTCAAGACGCGCAAAGGGGAAATTGAGCATAAAATTTGCAGGAAATCTCGCACAAACGATTCACATTTTCCTAGATTTAAATCGGGGCAAAAGGAACAAACGATCAACGTCTACCCGCGTCTTAGACGAGGGACAAAAAGAAGTCTCGAGGAGAGCGGGCACGGTTCGTGCCGGGGCGAGAGTTGCATCAAATCATCCGGATCCGAAGTGGCAGGACCTCCACCTCCCCCCTCCCCCCCAGGAGTACTGCCGGCTACAATTAGCGGCCGCCGCGAATGTCACGCAACTGTCGCGTGGAGCACTTTAATAGAATCTAGGTGGAACACCACGCTCTCTTGGTATTGAGTGAGACACCTCAGATTGTCTTAAGAGCAATAAATCGAGGCGCACGAGCTTTTACAAATACTGTTGTAAACGCTCGTGCGCCTCGATTTATATAGTAGTTTTAAAAATTCATATAAAATTCGTCAAACTAATTTAGTTAAAAATTTAAATATCATATTAAAGATAAAAGGTTCTTCTCATAGATTATGTAAGTAAGAAACAAAAGGAGCAAGTAAAATACATAAATATCATCATTTTAAATAACTATAATTCCTGATAATTTCGCATTCTTTAAATTTTATTTTTATGAGACAGAAACGTATATAAAAATAATCTGACAAACAGATAATCTAGAAGAGGATCCAAAAAGTTTGTAAAGATTTTTTGTTTTTAAAAAATGTAAGCGGTTTTAGCTATTATATGTTTTGAAATTGCCCCTGAACCTAAAGTTGTAAAAACTTCTGGTTAGTTTTGTCAGTTTTAGTCAAAAGTATGAAATTATTTTAAAATAAATGATAAGTGAAAAATTTGAATACAATATTTTCTAGTGTTTTTCTACATGTAAAAATCAGAATAACCAGTTTTTGTTAGATATAGACGCATTTGAAAAGTAGCGTTTTTCGTGAAATCTGAGTCGCGAGCCAATCAATGCTCTTAAGAGAAAACTACGTACCGAATGGTTATGTATAAGCAGCGTAAGTACTACTTCATAAATAATATAAACTACTAGCTTTTTTCCGCAGCTCCACCCGCGTGTTCCACGGGAATACTGTAATTTTTCCGGATAAAAAGTAGCCGATGTTTTAATCTAGAGCCTAAACTACTAGGTACCAATTACCATACCAAATTTCATCAAAATCCGTTCAGTATTCTTCTCGTGAAAGCGTAACAAACATCCATCCATCCATCCTCACAAACTTTCACATTTCTAATAGTAGTAAGATTAAGTTCTAACTGAGGTTATACTGAGAAATAGCTACGAAATTGAGTTTTCTCAAAGGCGCATTAGAGCGAAGTGCAAACCCACGCCTCTAACGACTTTCAGCCGGTAAATTAGGGCGAATCCAAGATGTCCGATCTCCTGCCCCATTTAATTAAGGTTATTTTTTTTTTTTTATAAAATAAGGGGGCAAACGAGCAAACGGGTCACCTGATGGAAAGCAACTACCGTCGCCCATGGACACTCGCAACATCAGAAGAGCTGCAGGTGCGTTGCCGGCCTTTTAAGAGGGAATACGCTCTCTACTTGAAGGTTTGTGGGTCGTATAGGTCCGGAAATACTGCTGGTGACAGTTCGTTCCAGAGTTTTACAGTGCCCGGCAGAAAGTTACGCGAGAAACGCACGGTGGAAGACTGCCACTCATCAAGGTGATGAGGATGGAATATTTTTCGCGTGGGACGATGGCGAAAAGTTGCAGGTGGTATGATTCCGAACAATTCCTCAGAGCACTCCCCGTGATACAACCGATAGAGGATGCAGAGCGAAGCCACATCTCGGCGTAATTCCAAGGGGTCCAAGCTGTTTGAAACACAATGACAGTCAACAATTCGAGCGGCCCTTCGTTGGATACGATCCAGAGGGAGCAGTTGGTATTTTGGTGCTCCTGCCCAGAGATGAGAACAATATTCCATATGAGGCCGAACCTGCGCCTTGTAGAGTTGTAGGCGTTGGTCCGGACCGAAGTACTGTCTCGCTCTGTTGAGAACACCAAGCTTTTTCGAGGCTAACTTGGCCTTACCCTCTAGATGATAACGGAATTGGACTTCGCTCGATATGCTAACGCCAAGTATTTCAATGCTAGGGGAGATGGTTAAAGATGTGCCCTCAAAACGAGGATGTACGACCATAGGTGACTTTTTTGCGGTGAACGCGCAGACTTGTGTCTTGACGGGGTTATCTAAAAATAATTTGAACGGATTTGTGTATTAACTAAAATAGCAAAATCGATACAGCCCAAAATATAGTTTCGGAAACATCGGACAAGGGTCACGACTTGCCGAAAAGTAGCTAGGGAGCTGGTGGCGATTTAGGTATATAGTTCAATGTTCATCGTCGTTGATAACGAGACATAATGTAGTCTGCAACTATGAGAACTAGAGAAAAAAAATAGTGGCGTGCTCTGATTTTTCGAAAAAAGTTCAAAATTTTAAGTAAAAAATTCTGTTAGGTTAGGTTACATTTCACAGATAGTGGAATGAAAACAGCTTTAATTAATTTATTATCCTAACGTAACGCTAGTTAAGAAATTAAATTCTTTAGTGTTATTTTCTTACAGTTTTTCATTAAAGAAGTAAAAATTATATCAATAATAATCCTATCGCTACTATAGATTTAGCTTATGACACAAAGGGCCTGTTTCACAATCGCCTAATAAGTGTCGAATAGCTTATCCGGAAGTTTTGTCGCTGCTTACTTTATACTGAGCGACAGACACAAAAGTTGCCAATAAGCTATCCGACACTTGTTGAAATCTGTGAAACAGCCCCTTAAACTATATTCTACAGTCAAGTTCGAAACGTTTTGTCGACCCTACTCTCGCGTAGCTATTTTCGTCCGTTTCCATATACGCTCGCGGTCCTTTTACGGACGGTACCGAAAAACTGTATAAATTAACCACGGTCCACGCATTTTAAATTGTTGCTGAACGGTGAGTATGTGGTCTCGGTGACATACTAACTAAAAATATATTTTATTTACAAACATTTACCACAACATACAAAAAAAACTAGCTAGAGATTTAATACACCCTAATGAGGAGAAGAGAAGACTTAAAAGATGGCAAATATAACAATTAGATGAGCGTCAATAGAAGCCAGCCAAAACATCTGATTGTGATAAAGTCGATTGCAGATATAAGGACAAAGAATATATTACAACAAAGATAGTCTAATTATTATAGGAATAGGCCTTGGAGTCAATTTTTTCGTACGTTCGGGACATTCAAATCAGAAAGGTTGTGCAAAATTGAAAGGCAATTTACAGGCCTAGAGAACAGGAGAAATATTTTTAAGTTGGATGTTCAAATGCACAAGCCATTTGCAAGCATTATTCTTTGGATAAGCACACCACACCGCACAATTAACCTTTCATCGTATGATTCATGTAAGTTGCAGGTTAATTCAAGGGATAAGTCTCATCATCAGTCATACAACCAATAGACGATTAAGAGATATAGCATGATGGTCTGCCCACATCGCATGATTCATAGACCGGACAGGCGTGATTGGGGGGAAATTGGCCGCGATACGGGACGGAACCGGCCATTGTGCCAGACCAGACCAGGATATCTTAAATTATTCTATTGCAAACCAAAGGATTATGATGTCAACATGTCATCTGAGAGACGTCGCGAGTTTAAGGAGGCAACAACATTGTAGGTGAACTTATAAACATTTATATATACTAAATAATTGACCTAGTTTAAAACGGTTAAGGCTGAAACTATATTATGATCCTGACTGAATACGTAAGGCCTGGGAAAATTCAGGGCATTGAAAATAGAACTCTGGATAGTTATATAATAGAGTTGAAATTGTCAGAGAAGCGATAGAGAATGGAGATGCATTAGAAGAAGCATGCAGATTGTGGTTTTGCTTGAATTTTTTTAAATTGAAACTGCGTAGTTTTGGAGATCTTCCGTCTTAATCTTTTGAGATCTTCCGTCTCAATCTTTTAGAGCTACGTTTAACAGCAACAAACTTTCCTCCCAAACCTCCCATGTCGTCAATTGTCGTCAACTCAACTATGTACCTACTTGCGAAGTACTTCTCCCGTTGACCTTTTTAGTAAACATGAGAAATGGCCGGCCGTAAAACTGCGGCGGTCACGAGTACGTTTACGGCCCGCTTTATTGAACAATTCCGCATTCTTTAACGTGAGCCCATACACGCGTCTACACATGTTACTGTGCCGCATGTTCTTGTTAATCAGGTCAGAAAGTGTTAAGTTACGAAGTGTAGAATAGGAGTTGGTAAATGAAACACTTGTATATTGCTGTAAAGAACACCCGCTCTGGTCGGCGGTCGGTAAAGGAATGGTAGTGCCAGCGAGTGCGTGGGGAATCCCACCACTCACCCTGCCCCCACCACACCACCGATACCACGCCCCATAGTGTGCGTGCTTTATATTTATTATTATGAATGTCAATACACTACATCTACCTTTTACAAAATTTAAAAAGAAGAATATTTAATTTATCACCAACATATATTATTTTTCATTTTGAACAATCTACCACCGGTTCAACCCTAACCCGCCGAGAAGAACCGGCGAAACAAACTCGGTCGGGCGCCACCTTTTCCCAAAAAGATGGAAAAATTACAATGTGAACATATTGTAAATAACAAAACATAATATATATGTACTACAAAGAAACAACCGTGCAAGGTTGCATATTATTGTTCAATCGTCGACAAAATATATTAGCAATTTATTAACTTTGTAAACAATTTTATTAATATATCAAATTATCGTTTGAATTATTACTCATATTAATACTATGCTCTCATGTGCTTTTAATAGATAGTAACCCGTCACTAAAATCTTTTTAATTGAGTGGCTCTTATAATCATTGGTTGAAAGTTCAGATACAACTTACCCGTCTCATACGTAGGTACTTGATTTAGATAACAACAACCTTTATTATCTTAAAATACACTACAATATTGCCACTTGTAAGTTATCTATTTATTTACAGCTTTATTACACACTTTGAAAAATGTATATGAAGTGTACACATAATGGTTTTGTAGATATAAGTAATATAGTAATATAATTGGTTTAGGTATGACGTGGTTAGGTTAGGTTTGACATTTGTCATTTTAACACTTTGTTATTTGCTTTCAGCAGTTTATTCTGTCCACATTTTATTGACAAAAACTTCTCAAAAATTTTCTGCCTTTACGTCATAACCCAACTTTAGTTTTAAAATATTTTAAACCATTAGGTAATAATCTTAAGTCACCAGAATGTAACTTTACAATGACGGTAAATTTTTCATCTTTACATCAAAGATCGAACGCTTGAAAATTGTCGCATCTAAGAGTGCCTAAATGTGAATATCAGAATTTTTAGGTTCAAATATTGAACCTTACAGAGTAAGAATTAAAATCTATGACAAATTCTATGACAATTCAATCATAGTAAAAGAAAAGACAATGAAAGCTAAGGAGCTATTTATTTTGCTATTTTCAAAATAAGGATGTACTTACTAGTAGTAAGGTTAATTTTCACAAACGTCGTATAATACATATACTTAGGTAACCATAAAAATGTTTTCGATAAGTTTTTTTTTATTCAGATTCTCTAATATCTTTTGATCTCCAATCACAATTATGTATATTAATTAATAACCATATTTCTATAACATTAACAACATAATTCCATGAAAACTAGCATAGTATATAATTTCAACTCGTAATGTTAAATATAATATAATTATATAAAATAATGTTATTTTCTTTGTAGCATCATAATATTGTAACTTAATTCCTATAAGTTGTAATAATATAGCCCAGGCAGACAGGTGAATGGTGATCTGTTGGCTGTAACACAGGTCAACCCTAGCACAGAAGTCAGTCTCTCATCACATATTATGCAAATGCATTAACTATTTCATTGCTGATAGACTAATAAATAGATGAGATTGCTGAGACATTAATTGATTATTAATTGTAAATTAAATTACTCTTTTTATTGCAATTACATCCAAATGCAAACACTAGGCACTTGTATAAGAGGTTCACCGTTTAATACATTGCGGGTAGAAGTAAATACCCTACTCAGGAAAATTATACATTTGTTACATTATAAAGTTCGTAGTTCGTTATCTACGACTTCAAACATTAGCACTGCCACCTGGCAATTTTATATCAACTTACACGTTATCTTTAACTACTAGAATCAGCCAGAAAAGATTCATAATTTGCGTCTTTGCGGATATTCTATTTTGAAGTACATACATGTTAACAAAACATGTACTTTGTTTGTACTTTCTTTTTTTATTTTTTCCACAGCTTGCTCAACCTGAGAAGCCTGTGTTATGATGCTCGGGTAATTTCTACCCAAGCACTTAAGTATTCGCTGCCTACTGCTAGCAAATACATTTGTATTGGAATATTCAGTCCAATACTACATATATATTCTGAGCTACTTTATTATCGAGACATTCATCAGACGATTAGCGTCAACTACCCATTATTCCATTTGGCTGCGACCAAGATGTATGGGCATTTTAGATTCAATAGGCAAGCGGACTGTTTTTTTTTTGCATAAATGAATAGTAGGTACTATTAAATATGAGTAACTTCTCAGAAGAAACCGTACATCAAAAGTCAATACTTTCAAAGGTACAGCGACTTGTATACAAAATTTCACAAGTCTCGCAAAAACGCTCCTCACTAAACTTAACCTACAAGTGACGTCACTTGTAGGTTATGGTGTATGAAGTATACGGCCGCAGGAATACATTTGAAAATATCTCTGATATTCGTGCGTTTAAGTTCATTTTTACCAAAACGAATATTTTTGTATATTATGATGTAAGCAAACTAATGATGTAGATTTGTTTACCAATATCCCAAAAATTTTTTTTTTGTACTTCTAAAATGTATTTAATTAGTAAACTACACATAAGATAATATATTTTTATACATTCACCAAGTAGCAATGCCTCAATATTTCTGAATATATATGAATGAAACTAAATATTTCAAATGTAGTCCGATCCCCTATTACCGTTTTTTGTTTTTGGAAGGCTCGTTGCACTCTAACTATATTAACTGTATTTCTATATAGGTATTTCAATTTTAAATTTGTGGCTTAACAAGTTTGATTGTACAATAACTCACCTAGCATATACAACATTTACAACGCCTACAATTTGATGGCAGAATGTAGGATGTATTTAAATATTGTTTTTTTAAGACCTTATGTATACCATTTTCTTTGCACTAAACTATTTGATTTGATAGCTCTACAGTGATTTCCTGGTTACTGACATCGCAATTACTAATATATCCATTAGAAACTTGCTTTTATTTTTTATTCAAATTTAGAACCGTATGGTCTTAAATTATAGTCTATCTAATACAGAAAGTGTAATTAGGGTGAATGA
Source organism: Glaucopsyche alexis (assembly GCA_905404095.1). Classification (NCBI taxonomy): domain Eukaryota; kingdom Metazoa; phylum Arthropoda; class Insecta; order Lepidoptera; family Lycaenidae; genus Glaucopsyche; species Glaucopsyche alexis. The sequence goes on from FR990060.1 coordinate 5,780,832, forward strand.
CTTCAATTATATCGGTTTAGGATATTTAAGTTCAAATTCATTCCATAATAATTAGGATTTGTTTTTTGACAATTTTAACTATACTTTAAACTTACTTTTCATCATAAAAAACGTAATAAAAAGTAACTGTGCACGTTCTGGCGCGATTTGTAAATAATACCTACACCAACAGGTATGGTTGTTATTTCACAGTTACGCCTGTAAAACAACTAAGATGAAAGCGAAGATGTGCGCTATCAATACTTTAATGTGAAAATTAATTTAATTTATTAATGTTTCGGAAATTGTTTGTAAGATTGTAATCCATAATCTTTAAGTTCCGTTTGGACGTCAACCAAACAACTTCTTTGATATCGTAGGTACCGTTAGAAATTTTTCTAACTACCTCTTTTGGTATTAATGTAGGCAACGTTCGGATTTTAACCCAAACTACCTGTGGTAATTGCACGTACTAATTGGCTTCTAACCAAATTATCTCTGGTAATACCAATCGGATTACAATCAAACTACCTGTTTAATAAAAGTGGGGTAGGGTACTCTCTGAACTAACTTATTCGTTAGAGACCCAATCCCCGTATTTAACTTAGGTGCGATTTAACCATTCACAATAATAAAACTTAGTTTTCACTAAGTTTTAAATCAAACTGGTTTCACTATATATTTTATGCTAGTAGTGACAACGAAAATGTGATGCCCTCGAACGCGTTTAACAAACTGACCGCGTCCAACCCCATTGATGAAATTAGCCCATAGACTTTCAATTAACTTCCAATGAATTCTAAATGAATCGTCCTGATACCATAAACAGATTTTTGTACCTTGGACTAATCAAACCGCGTTTAACATTGGTTTGACGTTATTAAAACACCAGTTTGCTGTTTCAACATGTTGAGACCGAATTCATACTGTTACAACCAACTTAAAAATCAACTAGGCACTGTTTGGTCATCCAAACTATCGCTTTAACTTGGATTAGATGTGAAGTTCATATATTTTGATTACATACATATACGACTTGTCCCTCTAGTGATAATAAGTTAATATAGTTAAATCAAATAAACGCGTTTTTCACACATATCACTATAAGACATCGGAACAACAATAGTTTACTTAAGTAGGTAATTAACTAACGATTGCTTAGCCTTTGTGTTAGTTACCTACTCAAAAATAATACGGAGATGTTCTACTTTTTGAAGAGGGTTTTTCATCCGAATTATATTTTCCCAAAATATTACAGAAAAATAACATGAATATCGTTTTGTAACAACTCACACAATGTATGGACACAATCGCACTGAAATACGCCTTACCAGCTTGAAGGTCACGTCGTGACCGCTGTTCTAAAATTAGACTTCAAAACATTAATTTTATAGGACTTCTCTTCACTTCAAAATCTAAAGTCCTTTGTTATAATATATTTTTGGAAGGATGATTCAATCTGGATACTCAGAACAAAAGCTATTGGGTAATATAATTTTTTAAATTTTTACAGTCTAAATTACAATATTAAATCGGAAAAATTAATTGGAGTCTTAACAAATAACACACTGTAAAATCCCATTAATTCTAGTAGTAATTATTGGGTAGTTAGTAGCTAATTTTATTAGACAGAATATTTAAACAACATTTGACTTTTACAATTCCATTCCTTTTACATTTTCCCATAAAATGTAAAGATTGGAGTTTATAGTTTAAAATCACGTATTAATTATTATTTCGCTATTAATTCATGAAAAAAATATTTCGTTACCTGACTCGTTTGTCGATTTACCTCCAATTTATTTGTGTAATTAATTGTTTTACGTCCTTTTTTTTTAGTCACTGGCAGGGTCGCCATTTGTAGAATAGGAGTTGGTAAATGAAACACTTGTATATTGCTGTAAAGAACACCCGCTCTGGTCGGCGGTCGGTAAAGGAATGGTAGTGCCAGCGAGTGCGTGGGGAATCCCACCACTCACCCTGCCCCCACCACACCACCGATACCACGCCCCATAGTGTGCGTGCTTTATATTTATTATTATGAATGTCAATACACTACACGAAGGGTTAATTTAACTTAACCTGCAAATGTAACATTTTGACTCTCAAGATCAGATTAGATATCATACTATCTCTCTCGTTCTTAGTATTTATGAAAGAGAAGGCACGATTTTTTAACCTAGGGTTAACTTTAATCCAGATTTGCGTACGATGATATCAACATCAATACTTGCAGAGAAACATAACAATTCATGTTTTCGACCAACTTTCTTAATCCGAACACACAATATGCCAGTTCAGCTAAAAACTTTGTATTTTGGAGCAGAAATTTGACGAAACAACTCAACAGCTTTAAAACATAACCGGCACAAAACATTATTATATTCCGTCGCATTAACAGCGTAACAGGAATCGCAGTTTTGAGATAGCAAATTCGGGGTCCCAAGAATAAAGAGACCGATGAATAAATGAATAATAGCATTGGGAGTCGGCCGCGCGCGGAATACCAATTCCGTCTTGTGATAATGTGCTGGCGGTTTGAGATCGCGCGACGTCGCGTGATGTAGCCTCGCTGTGAGATTAGGGATTGCGTAGATCGAATTGAGAATTATGCCGATTGTTACGGTTTCTTGTGATCACAGCGAGAGTAGGTTTATGGAGTTTAGTTCAGTTGCTTTGGAGGAGAAAGTCCAAGAAGAATAAGGGCAGTAACGTACTTCTGATTACACTCTAAAAATTGTAGTATTACAGAAGATAAGAGTTTGCACTTTGCAGCTATAATCGGCGCCCAAGTATTTATAATGTCGTGGTTTTTGCACGTAAGTCACAATCATCCATCCTTTCACATATTTTATAATAGTAGTAGAATATCCCCCCCCCCCCCCCCCCCCACCCTCAGTCGGCACGCGCCCCTCGATTTCTATTCGGTTAAGTGTCCTCGTGACGCGCTATTTGCAAATGAAAACAACTTATTGAAATTCCTACCCGGACCACGAGTGAGGGTCTTCCCTTCGTCTTTAATCATATCTCTGTGTGTGGGTGTGGTGCGTTTTAATGGTGAGTTTTCGATCTCTACTGAAATAGTGTAAGAAATTATTATTAAAATATATTGTCTCATAATTAAAAATGAATAATATCTATAAGGGGCACAGATCTAGCAAGGTTCGCGCTCATAAGGGGCATCACATACGCAGACTTTTCTAGTGCCACACTGACATCTATATCAAACTAGCATTAACTACCCGAGGCTTCGTCCGCGTGAAATTAGATTTTAAACTTTCATCCCCTATTGTACCCCTACGGGGTGCGATTTTGAAAAATCCTTCCTTAGTGGATGCCTACGTCATATGAGAAATAAGTGTGCAAAATTTCTAATTTCTAGCCTTAAGGGTCTGTCCGTTGATACATCAGTAGATCAGTTTTGCATTTTATACATATCTAATAAAACTCGAGTGCCCCTAGTTTCTAGGCTCAAAATGTCCTTGCTTCGGGGCACTCAAAGTAAGGTAATTTTTAGCTTCTAATCTAAGTATAATATGTCCAAGACAGTTTGCCAAATCGGCCCACCGCGCACCGTAGCAATCGCCAATCACGTAGTTTGCATACATTACCCACAATCGGTCGGATTTCGTGTAAAAATATCGGGGCGTACAAGGCGAATGCAAATACGCCCATTATATGGTAATGCGACACGCGTAATCCCCCCACTACACCGATTTGTTGCCGACTAACCGAATCGGACACCGCACATAATGACCGAATATTAGCTTCGCTCGAGAACCGTTAATAAGTTTTATGAAAACGGTTCAAATCAAAATACTTAACTCAATTAAAAAAAACCCGATATACAGCAAAACGACGACGATATGGCGGAACTTCCCTCTGCGACTTTCGCGATGCGTCCCTTTGCGTGTGTGTGTGTGTGTGACGTTGACGATGTGATGCGTCGACACTTACTTAGCGTAATAAATGCACAAATCACAAAGACTTGGCGATGTTGCGGCCGTGCCATCCGATTTTGACTGGAGACATTAGATATGTAATGTCATTTGTTTTTCTTTTAGATGGCTCTACCAGACAAAGGCATGCAGTGACCATAATATGCGCTATACACTATACAGCAATCTAAGGAGTCTGTGTTTGTTGTTCTGAATTGTCCGAAACCCGAAACGTCACGTACAAAAGTCAAAACTAAGCTCAAAACATTAAACCTGTAAACTCGAAACCCACCCACCGCGTAGATAACGTAAAGCGAACCGTTTATTAAAATACGATGAGCTATAGCGGCCAGTGGGTCAGCTAAATAAACAGAGTGTATGTACGTGTTCTTGGCATAAATTTATGAGTTCAAGACGTCTGAAACCACCGTACCTATTCGCTTTATTTCTAAGACTGCGGGAAACGTGAAATACGACTTAATTCGTAGATTTACTTGCTTGTTTTTAAAATACGATCTACAACTAAAAATAAGAATAAAATTAGACTTGTGTGATGTCGGCCTATGATTGATACATTTCCTTATGCATTCTGGCGTTCTGAGAACTAAAGAATTCCAGGCGCCAGAACTACCTAGATTGGTAAAAATCTCATGTCTCGCGGGAATCGGGGAAACGTTTCGACTGATGTGAACGGTGGACCATCTTATGCAGCGTGATAAGAACAATAGATAATAAAGTACAATTATCTGAATTCTTATAGATGTGACAGAACTAGGCCACCGCTAGCTGTTACGTTGCCCGCGTGCAATAGCGATTATGCCACCCTACGATTACTTAATTACTATGAGTTTTGTCAAAAAAAAGATGATGAGTCGCTCGATTTGCCGCCCCTGGGCGTGCCGTCCTTGTGCGGTGCACGCTTTGCACGCCCGCTTACGTCGGCCCTGGATAGAACGTGGGTAAATAACGAGTCCATGCCAATATGCTATGTCCATGCTACGGGGAAACAGCTTTCATATAACGATCCAAAATTTGTTTCAACGGTCCACGATTTTCCACACAATCGCGGACACACCGTATGCTTGTAGTAGTGGAATCAAATCGAAAGCTAACCATGATGCTGTTTATGCTGCTTCCCCTTTACTTATTCTATGTCTATACGCCAAGTATTAAAAACCTGAAAATGTTTAGTGCAGGAGTTAGTACATAATGCTAAGTGGTTGTATTTACGGGTAGCGGGTAGTGCAATTTGGCAAAATTGCATACCCCCATAAACAGCGATTACACGCCATGCCATCGAAGGCTGGAGGATCATAAAGTAGGCACTGCGGGCCCAGGAATCTACAGAACCAATTATAATAATTGTTAAGTTATTATGGCGTTTTCGTCGCATACGCTAAACATTTTACGGTGTAATTGGTGTACATGGAAAGTAAACATTGTGGCAATAAAATTTTAGAAGTGATTAATGCAGTTAAGGAGTTATGAATGTTAAGGCAATATAAAATAAAATCCGAATCGAAATCCGAATTCTTCTTTTTTTTTCTCAATAAATGTACCTACTTGGAACGTCGCAAATCGCAATTACCAAAACTTGCGTTGGCACTGGAGTGGTGACTGTTGCGGTAGTCGGAAAATACAAAGATTATGTTACGCTGCGGGACTATACAATCCGGAATTTTCTTCAGAGCACTGAAAATAGAACTCTACGCTAGTAAAATAGAGTTGAAACTCGAAGTGTCGAAGCTGTCATATATTATGACAGTGACATTTGACTCGACGTTCGAGTGTTATATTTTGTATGATTGAATGTTCAAAGTTCAAACAGAAACATTGAATGTTCAAAGTTCAATTTTCAGTCCTCAGTGTTTTCTCGGACCCCCCGGATTCCGGTTCATAGTCGTAGCTGGACGTCGCTAATACAGATGTTTCATATCAGAAATACTGACAGACAATTCACAAACAAATATCATGGAGTCTACAAGATTTCGTAACATAGTATGACATCAACGGCTAGAGAGAGACTTATCATCGGGTCACACCGTCACACGCAATTGGAGGTGGCGAAAAAATATCAATTTGCGTTGCGTTGATAAGATTCAATTGTCGTCGCATCGGGTCGCGTCGGGTGGCGTAGCGTGGCGTCGGGGACGCAAGACGCGTGGAACACAAGACGCTAATTTCCTCTGGGAGGGCTGCGAGGGAAATCTCGCCGCCATCGATATCGCTCACACTTTTTGCCCACCTCATCAACGTAATAAAGGACACAACGGAAACGTATGAAAATGCCATTCGGCTTTTTAATATTTTATACTAGACTAGCATGCTGTTAGTAGGTAAATACACTATACAGTATCCCGCGGCAACACTGTACATTATCTGGATAAAACATATCCTTTATTTTGAATTTTGATCGAGAGCTACCATACCAAATTTCATCGAAATCCGCATTCATTTAAATTTATTCATCCCCACAAACTTTTACATTTATAATAGGTAGTAGTAGCTCCGTAATTTTGCCACGTAATTTTTATGTGAAAAAGAAACAATCAAACATACTCACTTTCACATTAATTTATAATATTAGTAAGGATTCAATCTACTTTCGTTACTTTATCATTCGAATCAACCCATTTCCATTCGAATTAAAAACAATCCCCAATTAACTAAAATCTCCCTTCAAACCAATTTAGATATAAATCGAAAACATTAATACATACATTAAAATCATTCACCGCGATGTAAAATTCACCCCAATTAAATTTTATTGTTTTTGACATACAACATTTATGAGCCACGAGGGGTGCAAAAAAGCAGCGCGCCTTCTGCGTAATAAAAAAAAACATTTTCGCACACTTGTGACAGTTAAAAAATAAAAAACTCGCCGATCATGTAGGTATAATGCGATTCAAATGAGAATAGGAACGTCAATGACCTCTATCTGTCAAATGTCACTTAAAAAGTACGGTTAGCAGAAAAACTTATTTGCCAATAATAATAGTCGAAATAATTCTTTATATATCGCTCCTTGAATACAAAAGGGCCACAATTAAAAAAAAAATTAAAATCGTTTTATTGCAAAAATTACACCTGAACCGACTATATTTTATAGTGAAAAAAAAACTCCCATCATTTTTGCTTATATTATGGCTACACTGACTTACCGCCATTTTTGCATTAGCTCACTTTGACAGGTAATGTCAGTGCTAAACCGCCATTTTGTTAGTTGCGCCCGGAGATTCAACGCTAACGCACGTCGGTTGCGTGAAAAAGTGCCACAATCCAAAATACGTCTGTGTTGGATTCAAAATTTCAGGTAAGTGTGATTATATTTTACAATACAAAAGTGCCATATTTTGGAAAACGTCCGTTTTGCATTCTAACATTAGTATTTGTAACCATAATATATAATACAAAAGTGCCATATTTTGGAAAACGTCCGTTTTGCATTCTAACATTAGTATTTGTAACCATAATATATAATACAAAAGTGCCATATTTTGGAAAACGTCTGTTTTGCATTCTAACATTAGTATTTTTTATTATATTTTGTAATACAAAATTGCCATATTTGAAATGCGTCCTTTTTGTAATCCAATATTAGTTAAGTATAATTATATTTTATAATACAACAGTAGCATATTTTGAAATACGTCCCTTTTGCATTAAATTATAGTGAAATAAATAATTAATTTTAGCGTGCTAGAATGGGAAGGCCAGAAATATGGCCGTTTTGCATGATAATAATTTTAGTTTTCGTTACAATTTTAAAAATAAAAATGACCATTTTGATGTTAATTTTGTTTTATTCTTATTACTTCAGTGATTTTTAACTTAAAAATCATACAAATGTATTTATTTGTTTGTAAATTAATAATATAAACTAAATTGAAGCCCTGTCCCTGTAGCTTTCGTCACTAATTTAAAGTTTTTTAAATAATATCAGTGAGTGTTTATAGCGACCTATAATAATATGGGTAGATATTCGTAAATGTTGAAAAATATGTGATTAAAATGCATTGCCTCATAATATTTTCTGTGAATTTGAATGTTAAATATGAGGTGGTAGCTTAAATTTGTTAAATATAATTAAGGTGTTATTCCTGTCAAATTAGTATTGAAAATGTCATATTAAGGATTATGTTTGATTGTGTATGTTTTAGTTTATGTATGTATTGTGTGTATGTACTAAGGACTGTATAATATACGTATAATATAACTGTGTGTATTTTATGTTTTTTAGTTATAAAACGTTAAAGATGTTTTTTTTTTACAGATTGACAAAATGAATAGAGCACGAAAAATGTTGAATATGGCAACCTCCGTTCAAGAATCGGAAAAAGTTCAAACATTACCTGGCCACAATAATAATGTGCAAAATAAAACTTTCTTTAATACTCCAGCTGCACTCAGTCTACCCGACACGTTACCCATTGATTCTTCAGATACAAATTCTATAGCAGACAGTCAACCTGATCTTAACCTATCAATATTAGAGGATGAAGACAGTGAAGTAAGCTGTGTAACGAATACCAAAGACACAAATAGGCCAAAAATAGTTGTTGAACAGAGTGACTCGAGTAGCAGTTCAAGCGACTCTGATAATGATTCTGATACCAATTCCAGCCGATCATCAAGATCCAGCAGTTCATCAATTGCAGATTTTTTTTTGATTGAGATTCAGATTGAGAGAACAGTGTTTTAGATCCCAACTTTCTACCTAGTCATGAAAAATCTTCTGATTCCGAAGGAGATATACAGTCAAAAGTAATTGCCAAACCATTTTGTATTTCACCCCAACCGGGCCCTTCTCGTGTAGAACCTCACTTACTCATCAATGATAATCTGCCAGTCAATTTGGATACTCAGTCGCCTAATATAGAAACACAGCCATCCATCAGTCATAATCAGTCACCCAGCGTGAATATTCAGTCACCCAGCATTGGCAGTGAACCAGCTAGCGTGGATCCTCAGCGTCTTAGTCGGAAAAGAAAAGCTTATCCAGAATCATGGAAAAGAAACAAAACCAAGACTCTGATCAATAGCGGGAAGGCACACACAACTATGTCTAAATCGAAAAAAAATATTGCTGCCAAAAATATGGGACCTGTTTGTTCAGATAAGTGTAAATTTAAATGTCAAAATGTGTTTTCATTTGCGGAACGATTAGCCATATTTAATGCCTATTGGGACACTGGTGATTTAAACGTTCAGAGGCAATTTATATACAACCATATAACAAAAATTGAGCCAAAGTATCGGTACATCCGTGTTGGTAGTACCCGCCAAAACTTAAACCACGCATATTACTTAACGAAAATCGATCAACGCATTCGAGTATGCAAGTTATTCTTTATGAATACACTTGCTATATCAGATAAAAGCATTCGGACTGTTGTAAAGAAATTTTCTGGATCAATTACTGGAATACAAATGCAAGATAACCGAGGAAAACATGGCAATCAATTTAAATTGGATGCTGCTTTGAAGGATAGGGCAAAGGAACACATTAACTCCATACCCAGGATTGAGAGCCACTACTGTCGCACTCGCTCTAAGCGTGAGTATATTGAAGGAAGCCGATCTATTGCTACTTTGCACCGTGATTACGTCGATAAATGTAAAGCTGAAGGTAAAGGTTATCTTTCTTATAAACTGTACTATAATATCTTCGTGAATGACTTCAACATTTCTTTTTGGAAACCGAAAAAAGTCCAGTGTGAAGACTGCACAGCTTTCGCAAATGTTGAAGATAAAACGCTTTTACAAGTACAATATGATCTGCATTTGAAAGAAAAAAATTTAGCCAGAGCTCAAAAGGAAAATGATAAAAAAAATGTAAGTGATAATTTTATAGTATGTGTATATGACTTACAGGCTGTGATGCCTTGTCCGCAAGGCGAAGTCTCTAGTTTTTATTATATTTCAAAATTGAATGTACTGAATTTTACTGTTACTGAACTGGGTTCAAATAATACGACCTGCTACGTTTGGCATGAAGGTGCAGGAGCTCGTGGTGCTAACGAAATAGGATCGTGTGTGCTCGCGTACTTGAAAAATTTGAATGAGAAAGCTTCTGACTATTTTGATGTAGTATTTTACAGCGACAACTGTTGTGGCCAACATAAAAATAAATTTATGTTAGCAACGTACCAATACGCCATAAATGAGTTATCGAAGTTGAGGAGTGTTACTCATAATTTTTTAATCAAAGGGCACACTCAAAATGAAGGAGATGCTGCTCACTCTCTAATTCAACGCAACATTTCGAATGCTTTAAAATCTTCTCCCATTTATGTGCCGGATCAGTACATAACCCTTATTAAAACTGCAAAGAAGAAAGGAAGACCCTTCGTTGTTCACGAACTTACGCATGAGAGTTTTTTAGATTTAAAATCTCTGGCTGTCGGCAATTACACTACTACAGAAGATAGACAAAAAGTCAAATGGGCTGATATAAAAACTATTAAAGTCCATCGAGATTATGAGAACAAATTTTTCTTCAAGACTTCTTACGAAACTGAAGAGTTTACCTCGGTAGCCACGCTGACAAAAAGAAGGTCTGCTAATCCTATAGTGCCAAAAAAACTGTACAAACAAAAACTTAAAATAACCGAAACTAAAAAACAGGGTATTCTTAAACTTATTGAGAAAAATATAATTCCTAAGTATTACCAAAGCTTTTACGAAAATTTGTAATTTTATTATTAGATACCTAATTGTGATAATATTTAGAATAGTTAATTTTAAAAGTTCCTTTTGATAATAAAGACTTATAAATTTTATACAAACATTTACATAACAATAATAAATAACGATTATAATTTGTAACTTATAATAGTTTACGTAAAAAGTGCCTTAAAGTGTTTATCTGTGATTCTACTTAGATTGTTACTGTGCATTAGTATTATTACATAATAAGCTATAATATTTTGCTACTGAATTATGTGCCTTTAGAACTGATCTTGTATTTTGTTTTGTTTAAATTATTAATGTTAAATAGAGACAAATTAGTGTCGTCAGTTGATTATTTTTTGAGTTATTTAGAGAATTTATTAATGAATATGGTTATTTTATGTATATTTTGATAATGATTATTACAGTTTTATCTCTTGTTTTTTCTATAATTCTTACAAATATAATTGTTTTAGAGAGATGTTTAATTTTGCTGAATAATAGTTACGTACAAAGTTGATCTCAATTATATTACTTAATAATAAGTTAAGGTTTTTTAGTTTAGATTTTTTAATACAATGTTCTCCTGGTGTCCATTCACTTATGTTTTTACCTAGTAATAAGATTAAACTTTTTGATACGGTTTTTTTACCAAAAAGGTACAATAAACCATTTTTATTTGTAAAAGTGTGTTTAATTTTTGACATATTTTTTATTATATTGGTTCAAATTTTGAATGCAAAAGGGACTTTTATGCTTTTTTTTCTTAATAGGTAACATCTATTACAAAGTTTATATTGTAGATAGATAGAGCTAATAAATACGCATCTAATGATATATTAACATCTTATGTTTAATTAATAAATATATGAAATATTATAAAAAAACAGTTTCAAAAATTTGTTTTGGCTGTCCTGTAAAATTTATGGATTTCGATTTGTGTCCCTTTTGTATTCAAGGAGCGATATACTCGACACTAGCAGAATGGTGCAAAACCTTTGCAACCGCGATTGCCATAAATAAAAGAAGAGGAATAATAGTCTTACATCGAATTTAATTAATAACGTTAAATAATCTAAACATTTAATTATAATAATACATATTCATAATTCGTTTTTAAAATCATAAATTAACATTGTTTTTCATTGTTGGTGCAAGGCAACTTGCAAAAATTTTTTTTTTTTTTTTTTTTATGAAATAAGGGGGCAAACGAGCAAACGGGTCACCAGATGGAAAGCAACTTCCGTCGCCCATGGACACTCGCAGCATCAGAAGAGCTACAAGTGTGTTGCCGGCCTTTTAAAAGGTAATAGGGGAGGGTAGGGAAGGGAATAGGGTAGGGGATTGGGCCTCCGGTAAACTCACTCACTCGGCGAAACACAGCGCAAACGCTGTTTCACGCCGGTTTTCTGTGAGCCCGTGGTATTTCTCCGGTCGAGCCGGCCCATTCGTGCCGAAGCATGGCTCTACCACGTTTTAATAAATTTTTTAAATAATATTGTTTAAAATTAAATAATATTGTTTTTGTTATTGTCATACTCATTTTGCTCGAAAATGAGTAAACGAGACGCTGTGTTACATAGACGACGATGACTACTCGGACAGTAATACAGAGATGAGCGAAATTGAAGAGCTAGATTCAGATTACATTTTTTTCACTCAATTTTGTAAATAAATTATAATTAAAAGAAAAACAACTTATTTTGCTCACCATATCTAATTGGGTAAAATTGACAGCTATGACGTCACAATATGGCGCCGACTCGATCCTATTCTCATTTGAATCGCACTATAGTATATAAAATAGAATCACATGAGCAACGCATTGTTAGTTTTGTGCCGACCGGCGCGTGCCGAAGGGCTGGGGTCCGTATCGGCCGATCGGTGGGGTGCCGGCCGGCCGCCGCATGGGGGAAGAGCGCCCGCGACACGTCAACGACCTGTTAGCTCAAGGACACGCACTGCATTTTGACTGCCGTCTATTAAAACATGGCCGTTATCTATACTAATATAATAAAGAGGAAAAGTTTGTTTGTTTGCATTGAATATTCTCCGGAACTACTGGATCGGTTTTGATGAAATTTGGAATAGATGTAGAGTAGATCACGGGGAAGGACCATAGACTACTTTTTATCGCGGAAAAATGTACTGTTTCTGTGAAATTTACATTTGCGTGCACGAAGTCGCGGGCAACATCTAGTTGACAAATAAAATATAAAAAATATAAGAAAACTGCACTGTAAATAGAACTCTGCGCTACTACAATATAGTTGAGAATCAAAGTGTCAAGTGTCTATTGTCAAATTTGACAGTTCTATACGATTCTTCATAGACCAGGGTCGAAGCCTTCAAAAATGGTAAAAAGTGAAAAAAAATAGTAGTAGGATGAAACCTATTAGAAAAGGAGGGGAATATGATAAAAATGAAAGGAAAAATAAATTACGGGCGATCTGAGTTCGGGAAGTGGGAGGGGGTGAGTTTTTAAGGGTAAAAAATGGTTTATCTTGATTTCCGGTAAAACTACAAGTCCTATGAAAAAAAGTTAATTGGCAAAGTTGTAGATAATAAAAAGATCTACAACTTTTATATTAACAATTTTTTTACATAACCTCAAAATTTATGCGAAAAATTCAAATAACCAAGTTTTTGGTTTTTAATTTTTATCTTGTACAAAAACAAAAAAAAATTCACGAAATTTAGTGAAAACTTACCTTTTTATGTCCTAAATACACTGTAATTTTTGTGATTTAAAATATTTAGTTTTTCACCTTATTTTGTCTTAATATCGAAAAATTAACCCTAATTTTCAATCGAAAATTCTCCTGTCAAAATATCAGCTTTTTTAAAAAAATTGGTGAGCTTCTTGTTTGTTGAATTCTATTCTTTCTGATAATGTAAAAAAATGTATACATTACCATAGTAAATGTTCTCAGAAAATGCAAAGAAAAGAACAAGTAGTAAGGCTCAGGTCGCCTAGCCCCTTTCCCTCTTGTATATGAAATACCTTTTGATGGGTTAAAATTATCAGCAGGTCACTCAAGTATACAAGTCATCTTAAAATAGCAATAAATAGACATGTATGCGCATAATTTAAAGAAGATTCGACAACTTACTCAAAATATTGTAGATGTCTTATTGGGGCTAGGCCTTACTACCTATTCTTTTCTTTGCATTTTCTGAGAACATTTACTATGGTAATGTATGTATTTTTTTACATTATCAGAAAGAATAGATTTCAACAAACAAGAAGCCCATCAATTTTTAAAAAAAAGGGTTAATTTTTCGATATTAAGACAAAATAAGGTGAAAAAATAAATATTTTAAATCACAAAAATTACAGTGTATTTAGGACATAAAAAGGTAAGTTTTCACTAAATTTCGTGAATTTTTTTTTTGTTTTTGTACAAGATAAAAATTAAAAACCAAAAACTTGGTTATTTGAATTTTTCACATAAATTTTGAGGTTATGTGAAAAGAGTGTTAATATAAAAGTTGTAGATCTTTTTATTATCTACAACTTTGCCATTTAACTTTTTTTCATAGGACTTGTAGTTTTACCGGAAATCAAGATAAACCATTTTTTACCCTTAAAAACTCACCCCCTCCCACTTCCCGAACTCAGATCGCCCGTAATTTATTTTTCCTTTCATTTTTATCATATTCCCCTCCTTTTCTAATGGGTTTCATCCTACTACTATTTTTTTTGGTTTCAAAAATTATCGACCCTGGTCTATCAGCTCTGTTGTAGAAGAGAGCAGTTCTATTTACAGTGCATTTTTTTTCCGTCGCGATCACTAAAAACGCTCGTGGAAACTTACCCATATGGCGGCAAAACTGAAGTTGACATTTTAAGAAATAAGAACAGATTAAAAAGTGTCATGCTGACATTCACTTTAAAGTTAGCGAGGTTTATGTTAAACTATAAACAATTTACATACAGACAAAATATTTGCACGGCACATAATATTTCACGCCCCGCCGCGCCGGTATGTTTGTCCGCGATGATGACACAATGAATAACTCCCGTGGCGAATTGAAATCTAAAATTTAAATGATGTTTAATTTGTCGATTATTGGATTCACACGACCGCTATGAGAACAGACGGGATAGTGAGAACTTAAATTAGGTATCCAAGTATTTGACTCTACATTAGTCTAGCTTTCATAGTACATCAATGGCATGCGGGCATTTTAATTTTTGTATTTAAATATGTGAGGAGGTACTTATAAGTGTATTCATATTAATTATGATCTTGTATGTATCAGTGTCAAAGAATATATAATGGGAAATAATTAGGTATTACTAGTTGATAAAAGTAAAAAAAAACTTAGAGGTGAGAGAGAAAACCCGGATGGAACGAAGTTCCGGATGAAAATATCTGGCTTGCTTTCTATAAGAGAGAGAGACAGACAGAGAAACATGCGACGCCGTACAGCTTACAATAGCTTACTATAGCAAAAAAAAAAGGCATACAGACAGACAATTGTACTTGTATATATAAAATAAATAATAATACAATATCCGAACCGATATTATCCATACATACATTACATACATACATACATACATACATACATACATACACACATACATACATACATACATCAATATAATAAATGTATACGCGTAAATATTTAATTTTTATAAAAAATAAAATTATCTTTTGTAATTAAAAAACTGTCGTGACAACTTTTCGTAAGAATTTTTTCCGTCTGCCCCCTTTCACAACGCGCGATAAGGAACTTCGTTCCAAAAAATTAGGATAGTGGCGATACAACGTGTTATTGTCTCTTTGTTTACGTTTTGATTCAATTGGGGTCGGAATGTAGTTCAGTGCAGTCGTTGCTCTCCATCTAAATAGGCCACTTTCGGCACATTCAAATATGGCGAACGTTCTATTTATTTTGGGACAGCCTGTACAATCGAAGGCAATAGCGCCAATAGGAGGCAAGTGTTTACCTATCGAGACCCTTCAGCGGGACAAACTTGGCCGCTCAAGTTTCACAACTCGCACCGAATATATGAGAGCTAGCGCCCACCGTCGAAAAAGGAGCTTATCGAGAACAAGCATTGGACCACTGCAGATCGCTAGGGGCCTTAAAGCTTGATATAAAACCGCTGGTCTGGCGGTCCTAAACCTGGCAGATTTTTTTTTATTGACCAAAATGTGTGAAGATTTTTTGAGTAAAAAAAGCTCATAAGGAACAAGTAAACTGTTGTTATACACGGCTGCGCGCCAACTAGAAACCGATAAAAATGCAAGTCTGGCAGTCCTACTCTTGACCAGTTTCCAGCCAGACCGCCCTGAACGTGTAAGAATTTTGAGTAAAAATAGCTCATAGAGAACAAGGTCAAGTTATATGTCAATCTGTTCGTCTCCTAATCCTCTTTCTAAAATCGGTCTGGCATGTTCAAACCTGGCCAAAACTCAGCCAGATCGGGATGAAATTACCTCCTGTGATGCTTACTAATAGGTAAATCATGAGTAATTTGCACTTAATGAAGCGTGATTTAAATAGATTTGTATGTATTCTTTCCAAATTTAAAATTTGCTACCCCATATTGCTACCACTGGATCCGCCATCTTGAAAAAATGGCGACAACTTTCAATATTTTGGCTATATCTCTTTACAGACGTACTTTACGATAAAAATATGTTCCACGAATATAAACTATATACAATTTTCTACAATTTATTTTATGAGAATTTTTGTGTCAAATTGATAGTTTTATTTAAGATGGCGGATCGAGTGGTAGCAATATCGGGTGGCAAATTTTAAATCCGGAAAGAATACATAGAAATCTATTAAAATCATTAAGTGCAAATTACTCATGATTTACCTATTTGTAAGTATCACAGGAGGTAACTTCATCCCGGTCTGGCTGAGTTTTGGCCAGGTTTGAACAAGCCAGACCGACGATTTTCGAAAGAGGATTAGGAGACGAACAGATTGACATATAACTTGACCTTGTTCTCTATGAGCTATTTTTACTCAAAATTCTTACACGTTCAGGGCGGTCTGGCTGGAAACTGGTCAAGAGTAGGACTGCCAGACTTGCATTTTTATCGGTTTCTAGTTGGCGCGCAGCCGTGTATAACAACAGTTTTCTTGTTCCTTATGAGCTTTTTTTACTCAAAAAATCTTCACACATTTTGGTCAATAAAAAAAATCTGCCAGGTTTAGGACCGCCAGACCGGCGGTTTTATATCAAACTTTAGGGCCCCTAGCGATCTGCAGTGGTCCAATGCTTGTTCTCGATAAGCTCCTTTTTCGACGGTGGGCGCTAGTTCTATATCTTCCGCCAGCTGCGTTTGAGCGGCAACAACTAAAATGGGGTAACAACTAGAATTATACAGTATGGAACAGCTTATCGGGAAGTTTTGTCTCTGTCGCTCAGTATAACGTTAGCAGCGACAAAACTTCCGGATAAGCTATTCGTCGCTTATTAGGCGATTGTGAAACAGGCCCTTAATGTGATTTATCCACTCGTCTATTAGGTTCGTTAGCAGTACGATATCGTCTTGGTAATGATACAAAAATTGCCCTAATTTTAAGGCTCTCTGACGTCTCTAATTCTCTCTTGTGTACATAGATTTTAGTACAGTACGAATTTCAAAATGCATCGTTATATATGACTTATGACACACACTTCCTTATATTTTTTTTGTGAGACGTATGACGTGCGTGCGTTACATATTATAATTATATACATGTAGGTACGTATGTATGTGTGTGCATACGGTAATTACATAAAGTGTGGCTAAAGTAACCCGACACCACGGGGGATGGTGCTCAGTGCTCGTGGCTCGCATGGGGAATCGGTGAGGGGGAAGATGCGGTGAAATGGCCTATAAATAGCAACTAAATATTAACAGTACGTACGAGTATGTCCAACGTAAAATCTAGCTTAAATTACAATATGTACTATGTTTACAAGGTTTAAGAGCACAATTACTTCAACGAAATTATAATACCGATGCCATTTTATTAATCAGAAGATTGATAATTGAATTTTCGTAGAAATCACAAATACTACCGTAAAATACAACATTTGTTAAAATGTCTGTATTTAAAAAAAAACGTTTTGCACTCCGGAATTGCAGGCAGAAGTGAAAACTTGAACATTAAATTGGAAAAACCGCCACCTTGGTTAAAAGATACAAACTAAAATAGTTTATTGCTCGCGTATGGAAACTAAGAAAAACCACCTTCTAGGTTAAAATATACGAACTAAATTAGTTTCATGCTCGCGTAAGGGAACTAAGATAGCAAAACAGTTGCAAGTTGCATCTTACGAATTTTCGATCAGTCACTTGTCCTGACGCAAGTTTAACATTTTTATTCCAATTCCCATTCCAAGAAAAGTGCACAACGCTGCTAAAGCAGTTTTGACTTCAAAAATTAAACCACATAATACGTAGGTATTGAAATCTTGTCATTAATTACATTTTCAACATAAACTCGACGACGACCTCCGTGGCTCAGTGGTGAGCGTAGTGGCGCTTTAGCCGGAGGTCGCGGGTTCGAATCCCGCCAGGGAACAAAAAAGTTTTCTGTGTTCCTGGGTCATGGATGTGTATTAAATATATGTATAATATAATAAAAATCTTAAATATAAGTATAGTATAAAAAGTATTAAATATATTTCCGTTGTCTGGTACCCGTAACACAAGTTCTTCGGATACTTACCACGGGGCCAGACTGACGTGGTGTGAAGCGTCCATAGATATTATTATTATAGATATTAAACTGGGTACGTAGGAACAAAGTACAACCCATTCAGCTTGAATCAAAAATTTAAAATTGTTGTGCTACAAAACTGTCGTACATCGATGGCGCAGAGCGCGGAGTGCGCGGTGTAAATAGAACATAAACATGGGTGCATACGGGGAGAGGGAGAGGGGAGAGGAGGGGTGCTGCGACCGATTGTGTGCTCTGCGGCGCAGTACACTGTACAGATTGACTGGTGACTACCTACCCTCTACGCCTCAATATTTAAATCCAGCCGGCCACCTGGTTCGATGACGTCACAGACATTTTGGGGTGATGTCATTATGATATTTGTAGTTGAAACTACAATAATGACAATATTTTATATTTCACACTCAACTTTTCACATTCAACTTGTACGACTAGACAGAGTCGATTCGAATTCAGGTCGATTCTGCTAATTAAATCCCGCAAGAAGACAGTTACATTCCAACCCTGTCCCGATATGTTAAAACTGCAAAATTGTATTCTCAATTCTCATAAACGTCAAACCAACGTCAAATGCGTTTTGATTGGTCTAAACTCCAAACATCAGTATATGATATCAAGACGATTCATTTATAATTCAATAAAAGTAAAATGAACAGTGTAAGTTAAATACGAGAATTGGGGTTCAATATTACGATTTTATGAACGATTTTAGATTCGGACTGAATAGATAAAGAAGTAAAAACCACAAAAGAAACACGAATTAAAAGCCACACTATTAATAAACAAATGTGAAAGAAGATGGAGAACGGCAATAGTATGAACAATATTAGCAACAAATGGTTATATTAACAAACATAAAACTGAAGGACTCCGAGGTTTTCTGCAACGAGAACATACGCCCCGCGGGGTGTATGCACGTGTATGAACTATGAGTTTGTATGAACGTGTATGATTGTATGAATCATGGTAACGCCATTGCACCTCTGGCATTATCGATGTGATGGCCACCAGACACGATCATTGCTAATACAATTCACTGTTGTTCTGAACGGTCTGCTCTACTGAAGTTTGTTATAGAAGCATTTAGAGATAATACCTTTCAGCTGGCGTTTATTTGTTGAGAATTATTCTGTTCTCAAATCTGAAAATGCGGTGATAGCTTTCCACAACGCCACAACAATAAATATGTAATAATGGTTAATAATTTGTATGAACCATGATATAACGGGATGAATTAAATTGGCTGATTGGCAGCAAGTGTTTCTCGCCAGAAAGGAATTATTCGTTGAAAATATTATGAAGACAAAGGGTTTGAACAGATGACCATCTTCTATAATTTAAAATTTTCAACGCTACATAATTACAACAACAACTATACAAAATACACACTACTTAGGTAGGTACAGTGAACTTCGATTTTTACGATTTTTATAAGATGGTTACATAGACAAATATCAAGATGAAGGAGAGACGGTGGTACGGCTAGGCCTGATGGCGTTGATTTTACGGGGTATAGTCTACTTACTGAGTATGGAAGAAAATGCATAGAGATTTGTTAAGAAACATATACACAGGTACTCCGTACCAGTGGGGAAGGCTAGTTCTCCATCATAGGCAAGCCATAGCTTGCATAATAGGTAGGGATATCGATGAGATAAGTGGCTTCAAAAGGTAAGTGAATCCAATAGGAATGAAGTTACAAGAGCCCCACGCCACTGCACCATACGAGGAACCACACAAATGAATTACGCCTACTGCCTACAGCAATGTGTACTGCGGGGAATACCCGGGCGAGTGGCGAGTGGCGACTGGCGACGCGGCGCCGCGCGGTGGCGTGACTTATTTATTCAATCACACGCGAAACTTATAGCTTCCCGTGGAATTAAACATTCGGCGGCCACGATATAACAAATGAGGTGACTGTTGCTTGTTACGCCTCGGATTTATACGATACGTGTTGCTGATACGTGCCACACATTTTTGGTGGATAATTTGAAAATGGCCAAACGAAAATTGTTATTAGTACCTACCTATTAGTTTCTGTCAAACTTGAAATGGTGGTCAGAAGACTTGAAAATGTTGCAAGGAGTCCATGGGAAACCTGTAGTAAACAAGGGGAAAGGCTTATGTCCTGGAGTATTTTCAGTATCTGCAGTTATTGTACGCATAGAGGGAATCAATGAATCGGCTCCGATATCCGATATATCAGCTGAATAAATCGACATACAGCGCGCGGTTGCTGCGATGCAGTCCGTCTGATGACAGCCTTATGGCCCATTCAATAAAACTATCTATCTATAACTATTTGTTAGAAACGCCAAATTTGTATCGCGAAAAACCGGCATATGATTGAATGAAGACGTTTTTAACAAATAGTTATAGATAGATAGGTTATTTGAAACGAGCCGTAAGTTATTTTTACCGAGAATTTATATTGAGAAGCTTATAACGATGATCAACTTACGAATGAAGAAAGATCTTAAATGGATTTTAAAAAAGAAATAGTCTTTGATGGCAGCTTTCTTCTCGTCTTTGTTGACTTTCCGAAAAAGCTTGTTAAGTTTCATTTTTAAATAAAAATGTTCCGTTTTCAAATACATATTATGTCCAACAATCGAGAAGGATTCCACGACCCCGAAATGTTTACCTAATTTTGCATCATTAACACCGTAATCGTCTTGAATGGAGCTAAAAGTGAAACTATCACCCAGTTTACACTCTATTCATTAAAGCGGCAAAATTACGTGAGAACCTGTACTGGGAACGTGTCTTGAAAAAGGCGACTTGAAAAAAAATCATAACGGATACAGAAATTAGCGTTACCTCCGTATGTAAAGCTCAGCGATAAACGTAACTACATTACAACACGTAAACAAATTATAATTGCGAAACTAATATTACCCCAATTAGAAAGGTTTAACTTTTTTCTCGACGGAAACGGCATTTATGATCTTCGACACGCGCTAGAAATTAACGGGAATTAAACACTAACCGCTCACTTAAATACTAAACGAGTTGTTTTGGTACGGAATTAACTGCTAATGATTTCTTTATTTTCTGTGGAAAATTGAAAAGGGACCACAATGAAACTCGCAATCTTCTTAACGACTCGTCACTTGAGGTATGAATAAGGGGAAGGGACTAAGATGTTACACGTGGAAGTAATCGGCAGCCTCTTCGAGTGTTTGCCGCTTCACGCCAGATACGAAAGAGGATTCAAGAAAGAAAAGAAACTCTCTTGAGGTCTGATAAACTCTTGGAGTGGAGTTTCATAATTACATTGATGTCATTATAAGTTTTAATTTAAGGCCAATAATATTGTTTTTTGGGAAATATTGGTCTATTGAGCGAATTTCATCCAAACTGATACAAAAGGATAGTCGTCAGTTATGGCTTTATCTGTTTGTTCCAAAAAGCATGCTAAAAGCTTCAGTGCAGCTTTAAACTTCCAGTGATCAAGAGTAACGTGCAAATAAAAAGTGTTTGCTAAAAACAAATCGAATACCACACGTCTGTGAGAACAGGTTTCTGTTTATGAGAATATACATCAGGTACGTTCGCACGCTGCGGACCAACCTGTTTCCCCTAGACACCTGTTCTGTATCTATGCGACTGTTTTGGCGCTAAATTCTTATTTTTTTTTTTTAGTTAACGGCCAACGAGAGCATGAATTGCCAGTGACCCGAGTTTTGGCGAATCCGTGAGAGGTCGTTGCGTCGGCTGTGTTGCCATGGAAATCTACGACTGCTGGCCGCTAGTTTTTAATTGGAATTTGCATAAAAATATTTTACGAAAATTGTGAGATTCGTAGTTTTTATTATTGAACATTTGTAAATTGAATAATTGTCAGATGTATATCTTAAAATACTATATATATTCACTAGAAACAGAAATATACAAAGGTAACCTTATTATTATTTCGAAAAGGGCCAAACACAATTTTAGGAAATTTAAAAACTAGAATAAAATGAAAGTGGCCGTTTTCAAACCTCCACAAAGAGGTTATGGCGCGACAGAATTGAACATTTGAAATGAGAAATTTTCGTACGCCATTTTCTTTTAGATGAATTGTCTTTTCTCAGGTGAATACCGGCACAAGACAATTTTAGTTTTCTTTTAATTCTTATTAAAAGCTAATTTGCTACAAGTCGTTGGCTTTATAAATAAAGGCATTTTTAATTAAACAATTAAAGTCAGCCCATGTCAACCCGTAGCGTGTTCACCGAAAAGCCGAAAACAGATTAACAACGTTTTAAATTGGCTAAACATATTTAAGGGTATGTAGAATGAAAATAACATATGATGTTATTTTAAAGCTCCAAAACGCCCACGTAATTAAATATAATCGAAAACGATCAGTAAGATCTTAATGGGTATTGTATATGTGAGGGAGAGAGATAGAGGATGCGGCGACATTAGTGCGAGGGAGCGGGATGTTACATTTGTCATCACCCTATATCATTTCGAGCTTTTTATGTATAATCGCCGCGACCTTCGTAGTGTCGTTGATATTTAAAGTACTCGAGTAGCTTTATGGTGTCTACAGACACACAAATTTGGTACGGAGCGTACAGCGGATCTGGTACGCTCCGTACCAGATCCGAGCGTGTGTAGGGCAGTCCGGCGAACATATGAAGAAGGCGAAGAGTTCGCCGTTGTCCGCATCGAATCTGGTCCGCTCCGTACCAAATTCGTGCGTGTTTAGAGCAGTCCGGCGGCGGCGGTTAGGCCGTACAACGGTATCAGTGTTGCCAACTTAGGGATGTACCCCCCAAAATTAGGGAAAATATCTACGGGGGTTTACTAGGGGACAGATTGTTTAGAGTTTTCTCCTTATGAATCAATTTGTATGTAATAATAAAAATTATTTTAATGTGTGTATATAGCCATGGATATGAAAATATATTGGGAGTTAAATCAGATTAAGACAAGTTAGTTTTATGTTATTCACGCGTAAGTCTTTATGTTAAACACATAACCTTTCTTTCTAGCTTATTATCTCTTAGACCTGTCAATGGTATAAGTAATCAGGGGTAAAATTTGGGGAGAAATATTTTTTAAAGTGTTGGTATCACTACCCGTTATCAATGAATTGCGGGAATCATCGTCGTCGTTTAAAAACAGCACTGTAAATAGAACTCTGTGCTAATGTAATAGAGCACAAAATCGAACACACGAGTGTCGAGCGTTTCGCTCCACTGCACCGTACCAAATTCGAGCGTGTGTAGCGACACCGGATTTGCTCTGCGGATATGGTCCGCTGTACGCTCCGTACCAAATTCGTGTGTCTGTAGATAGCATTATCGATATTGGACGATAGCTGTTCTGTCAGCGTGTAGAGTCGCCGTCACTTTATTCTATTAAGAATTTTAATAGTTTCAAACCTCGTGGGATATTTCGTATATTAAAAGCATTAATAAAAGTCAACTTCTATTTAAAAAGAGGTTTACGGTAGAGAGTACGGAATTTATGATTATAAAATTGTAATTAGATTTATTATTGACTGTTAAAGATCGCCATTTATTACGACTTGTAAAACCACCGTTAATAAAAACATAGCTTTCTTAGCAAGTACCTAGTTAGTACATAAAAGAAGAGATTAAGATTAAAACTATAGCGAGACTATAAAATTAACAGATGTATGGTATTTTATTACGGTGTTTTCACCTATTATTTAAGACAAACAAACCCAGTTTCGCTACAACAAGCAATTTTCGGAAAAACTTCGCACATCACCCTGTATACACTATACAGGTGATGTGCGAAGTTTAAAGTACGGCAGGTCTAAAAAGGCCACTTGCGCAATATTGCTAAAAGTAAATCATTTGCACAATTCCTTGCAATTCTGCTAAATGTTTTTAGCAGAATTGGGCAGGGACGTTTGAGTTTGACGCCTTTACGACGGACGTTTCTAACAAATAGTTATTGGTAGATAGGTTATTGAAACGGGTTGATAGTGGCACATTCTTTCACTTCTTTAAACAGCACCGAAATCCCCAAACATATATCTATAACAGCTCCTTAGTTAGGAATTCTGTTCGGTACTTTTGGATCCAGGGTATAACCTTGGAGCAAAATATTACTTTTTGGTAGCATATGCTTGGACTACTTCAAAAAAGGTCTAAATCGCCATAATATGTGTCCATAGAAATTTCGAGGAGTTTTCTCGATTCCTCGTCATCATCAGGTCACCACTTTAGTGAAAACGGGACCAACCTCGGATTATACCCTTTACATCAAAAAAGAATTTTGAAAATCGGTCTACAGACGGCGGAGTAATCGTTGAACATACAAAAAAAAATACACTCATACAGCCGAACGCATAACCGCCTCCTTTTTTGGAAGTCGGTGAATAAAAGTTTAACTTTAAAATATGAAGTACAAAAATTTCGTGATAATTTCTTATTCTTCGACTGGCAACACGGCGAGTTTCGTTTGACGTATGAAGATAGATTGACATTTCACGTTCGTTTATTAAACAATGCGGCCCTCGAAACCAAATAATCGCTTTTATGGTCAATTTCACTAACTAAATGGTTATTTTTCACTACCACGGCTCACACTAACACTAAAATGCTCACAAAAGTTTTCAGACAGTTCTAAATGCGTTATGTAACAAATTTATATTTTATGTAAAACACAAAATATGAATTGTTAGTAACTTTTTATAAATTGCTATTTCACACTAAATCTATTCTGCTAAAGCAGACCACTTTAGGGATTCCCATGTAAAGCTGTCAAATAAAAAAATCATTTCAGCTTATGAATTGTATCCAAATCAAATTATGAATTGGAATTCAAGTGGGCCGTTTTACCATCTTAGTCATCTTTCATATGTACAGTAATTCATAACAAGAATTGAAAATAAACTGCCAAAAGCGGCATTTTTAGACCTGTTGTGCACTTGAAAATTTAATTACATTAATTACATACATGCTCAAATATTTCACAACTTCCGCCGGTATTTCCACCTTTACTTTAGGGCTAAAAAATTTTACTTTCGCTACAACAAAGCTATTTTCACAAAAAAAAAATTATATCATCCTGAATGAGACGTCTCATCCAGTGCGTTTATAAGCAATTACGTTTATCACATGCACACTTTTTTTACCACTGATAACGGTATTTTTACCTAGATATTCATTAACGGCCGGTTTCAATAACCTATCTTCCAATAACTATTTTGTTAAAAACGTCATATTTGGTATCATTTGACGGTTTTTATTTTTAACAAATAGTTATTGAAACGGGCCGTTAGTCTTCAACAATCTACTTTCGCTACAATCTTCTTAAATATATAAAAGGCAAACCTGACATGACTGACAAACATGACATCTATCGACGCACATCCGAAACTACTAGACGGATTTTGCTGAAATTTGGCATACAGATAGTTGTAATGACGTTGGCATCCGCTAAGAAATGATTTTTGAAATGTCCCCTCCTAAGGGGGTGAAAAAGGGGTTATTTTTTTAATGAAAACGCAACGTTCGGTTTTCGTTATGTGTTCGTATATATGTGCATGTAATAAACGTTGGTATCGCAAAAAAACGTCAAATGATACCAAATGTTTAACAAATAGTTATTGGTAGATAAGTTATTGAAACCGGCCGTTAATTTTCTAGGTAAAAGTACCGTTATCAGTGGTAAAAATAATATGTGCATGTAATAAACGAAAATGACCAAATCGCGGGCAAAAGCTAGTAAGCCAT
This sequence comes from Glaucopsyche alexis, assembly GCA_905404095.1. Lineage (NCBI taxonomy): Eukaryota > Metazoa > Arthropoda > Insecta > Lepidoptera > Lycaenidae > Glaucopsyche > Glaucopsyche alexis. The sequence goes on from FR990060.1 coordinate 5,806,840, forward strand.
AATCGCAAAAACTTCGCACATCACACGCTGTATAAGACGGCCCGGGCAGTGTGTACTGTGCGCATAAAAAATTTAATTACATTTATTACATGCACTAAACCCATCCACTGTTTGGTGGCACGTTATTTCCCCCGAGCACACACTGTGGACGCTACCGTGAGCACTGAGCGCGGTTTAAAAAGTTTTTTTAATAAAAAACACTGCAATATCGATACAGGGAAGACTGGCTCTTGCGAATATCTTGTGGACGCGTAAGTTTTACTACACTTTATTGGAACTGTCTGTTTTTTATAATATGACAAGATGTTGCTCGCGAGTACGTGCGCGCAAAAGAAAATCGTACATTCACAATCGTACTGCGGGAACCGTACATTTTGGCGATAAAATATGCCATTTTCCGGTATCTACACTTTGTGCCGAATTTTGTAAAAATCGATCCAGTAGCTTCGGAACCTATTCAATGCAAACAAACTTTTATTCTTATTAATTATTCTTAGTAAAAAAATATTCTCAAATCTTATATTAGTATAGATGTATGCAACTTTCTCCTTTCATTCGAAAAAGTTATTGGAAATTTAATCTGTCAAGTTTCTTATACCTTGGACAAAATTTCAGCATAAAATTAGTTAAGTAAATGGCTACTAGGAGGCGGATATTGTGCTTGATTTTCCAAAATATGTAGCCAAGTGGTCAGTAATTATTATCAGTATAGCAGTTAAAATGTCGTCATCTCCAAAATAATCACAATTTAATAATATATCTATGTACGCTTTCACACCACGTTAATCTGGTCCCGTGGTAAGTTCTCGAAGAGCTTGTGTTAGGTATATTAGAATGTTTGGGGCCAACTATTGGGGGGATGCCAACAACAGGTCATCTTCCCCTACAATATTTTCTTTTCAACATCTTTACATTTATCACTATGCAGGATTAGATTCCTTATCCGTGCTCACAATATGGTATTAGCTTATCAATAAAATCTTAATAATTACTTGTTTATCGTGGCGCACCGTGCACCGGTTCGACCTGTGGTTTGACGGACACGAATGGGTACGTTGAACTAGTTACGCGATAACGTTTTTGGCGCCAGTCGGCCATTTTGATAAGCGCAGTTTTTATCGCGGCAACACCGACCGAATTAATGGGCGCGTAAGGTTAATCTTTTATTAATTTACCTGGAAACAGTGTCTTTATGAGCACTAAATTACAAATTGTATGTAACTGTCAAGCGGTGAGTGAGCTGATGAATATCAATTATAGCTGATGAATATGACTATGAACACTCTGGATTATATCAGCTATTAAACAAAAAAATAGAAGATCAAAATCGATTAATCCATTTGGGAGCTCCGATGCCACGGATAGACACACCTATAAACAGATAGACAGACACGACATAAATTTACCTATAACAAAAAATTATTTCATAACATATTTGTACCGTGTATTTACTTTTCCGAGTACAGTTCATAAAATATAGCCTTACGTATTGTAAAGCTATATCATTATCTGAGGATTTCGCCCCCGAGTCCTGCCTCTCGTGTTTATATATATTCAAATCTAAATATGTATCATTATTTTTAGATTTGAGACATAAATAGGAATATAAATCACTATGATACATCATATTCCTGATGCTCTACTCCAGAGTCTAGGGTTTCAAACTTCCAGGGTCAAAGTGGGGTACGCGAACTAGCTAGGGCCTAGGAGCTCTCAATTCGGCGGTAGCGGGTTCGCCACAAAATTTACCTAATGGCTTGATGATTAGCAGGCACATGCCGAGTCTGAATTAAGGTAAAAATTTACCAAAATCAATCAATCCTCTATTTTGGTGTCAAGAAACAAGCCTACCAATCACATTACATTTAAAAAAAGATACATCGTCTTTGTTTCTTTGACATTGTTTTGTTGGGGGGTATCTACCTATTAAGTTACTACGGTCTTTGCCATCGGGAAACTTCAACAGGGGTATGCCGTATGTGGAGCTCTAAGTCTTAAATCCATGCTCAACTAAAATCGACTTTCGCGAAAATAATTTTTCATTTCAACAAACATCCCAATTTTCATAGAATAAAACCCAGAAACCCATTTCAAAAATAGTACACGTAACAGATGGCAAACAGGTCACGCACACAGTGACACATCTTTGTCAATGTTTCTGAAAGAAAAAAAAAAACAATGACATTGACGCCGCGCGGGAAAGTGTTTACATGAAAAAAAAAAAAAAAAAATTGTCCATGTGTCGAAAGCGGATGTTGTGACTAAAGAACTCGAACACCTGTTGTTATTGAGGCGTTTTTATAAGGAGCTAAGTATCCGCCGCATCCGGTGTCTTTGGAACGCGTACTCGAAGGTCCTACGATAATGTCTAGCCGTTACTGTTTAATGGACCCTATTTATTATTGTCAACTAGTCCCAAGTAAACAAAGTTGTTAAAATCGCGTTACATACAGATACAGTTTCCCAACCTTATCACATTTTTTCCAGGCGCAACCTTATCACATTTTTGTTGTTTTCATAGACGTATAATATATTATAGACGAGCCATGTTGAGGCAAAAACTGTCTCCACTTAAATGGCCCCACTTTTTAGATTTTTTGGATCTATTTTGACATTTTAAGTACGATGAAAACAAGATGGCCGATATTTGAGGCATGGTGAAAACTGAAAACCAAGATGGCGTAACTTTTTCTTGTATGAAAATTTGTTCTGTCAAATGTAGGTGCGTCACAGCCTATCTTTAGTTTTGAAATCTTTGGTTGTTTCTCACAAGCTTACAGGACCTAACATAAACAAAATTTAAAAAATTAAGTAACTCCCGAATTGTCAAGCAATGAGCAGCACTTTCGAGCTTTCAAACAAAACAAAAATACATCAAAATCGGTTCATCCATTTGGGAGCTATGATGCCACGGACAGATACATACTGCATACACACACACATAGAGATAGACACGTCAAACTTTTAACACCCCTCTGTTGTCGTAGGGGGGCTTAAAATGTATTCTGCTACTAATACTTATTACAAATGTGAAAGTTTCTGAGGATGGGTGGGTGAATACATGGGCGTAGCCGGGGGGGGGGGGGGGGGGGGGTTTAGAGGGTTCAAACCCCCCCCGAAATGGGCCGGCTGGTCCATGTGGATGACCCATATACAGAGGCGTATTTAGAAATTTTGCATGATTTTTTTAAGTTATTTTAGAAAAAAAAAATCAACAGCCTAAAACAGAACTTTATTACTAACTTGTTCTATATGTGTTTATGTTTTTAAATGCATTCAAACTGAGAAAGCGAGCGAATGTTTTTACGCTTTAAACCTGTTAAATTCTTTTTATACTTTAAGCCCTGAAAGACTATTGTACTTAAAAAAAAAATGAATAGCCTAAAACAGGGTTCGCGAACCTATGGCACGCGTGCCATCGAATTCTCGAACGTATAACATGCGACACAACATTTTGGGCATGTTCACAAAATTTTGTAATTATGTATTACAAAAAAAGTATGAAATAGGTATTATATGACAAACCTACCTTAATAAGTTATTTGTCATCTAAATAGATGACAAATAACTTGCAAAATTGCAACATCAGAAATTACACTAATTTTACTTTAATTTAAATTACAAAATGATCCTATTTTCACAGTCTTTTAATATAAGGAACATATTATAATATTTAGTAGCCATGTTCTGTTTTAGCTGGTTCATTTTATGATATTTTTTCGTTATTCAGTGTTTAAGTTTAACGATTGAATAGATTTTAACCTATAGAATGGGAAAAAATTTTGCTCGCTCGCTTCGCTCACTAGTGTTTGGCTTACAGAACATATTACTATAAAATTTAGTACCCCACGTTAAGTTTTTGATATTTGTGTTTTTCGAATTACATAATTTTTCAGGGTAAACCCTGAAAGATTGTGCTTTAAAGCCTAAACAGGTAAAAACGAAAAAAAAAATGGGCGCCCATTACTCTAATGTATATTATAAAATGATCCTATTTCCACAGTATTTTAGGGTTTAAAGTTTGAACAGATTTAACCTATTAAATAGGAAAAAATATGCTCGCTCGCTTCGCTCGCTCGCGATTAACATAAAGGCCATTATATTATTTATTACCGATTTTGTGTTTTAGCTGGATGATTTTATGGTTTTAATATTTAAGTTTAACGTTTGAACAGATTTGAACGTTTGAACCTGTAAAATAGGAAAAAAAGAGCGAAGGCTTCAAAAACCTATTATAAAATTTAGTACTGACGTTTAAAGCTTTTCCGGGTTTAAAGCTTAAACAGGTAAAAACTAAAAAAATATATATTCTAATGTGCCTAGGGCCTCTAATGGGTTAAAGACGGCTCTGGTTATTTAATGTACTTGTAGTCGTTTTATTTTCTTGAACCCCCCCCGAAACTAAAACCTGGCTACGCCCATGGGTGAATATCTATGGATGGATGGATGGATGTTTATGACTCTTTCATGCAAAAACTTCTCAACAGATTTTAGGGTAGGTATAGTAGTAGTTTGGGCTCCGGATTAATACATAATATACTACTTTTAACCCGAAACGGTATAGTAATACCAATAAATACCGTATTTACGCCAGCGAAGCCGCGAGCAAAAGCTAACTTACATAATATTTATAAATGTTCAATTTTCAAATAAATTTTTATACAAGCGTAAATAATTCGGACATTTTTAGGGGGAAAAGATTAATTCTACAATTATTTGATAGTAGAACTATGTGGTTATCAATCCTGAGCTATGGATAATTGAATGCTCCCCTGGGTGCCACCACCATCACCCTATCACCGAACCCACGAGCCGCATTCGTGATACAACGCATTATAATAATTATTATCACCAGATAACATTCATGCCTGCACAACGGAGCATTCAAAATCAAATCCTAATAGCATACTAATAAAACTGACAATCGTGCGCCGCCGCATTGCTATGGGAGGAATGTCAGCTATGCCCAGCAATTCTTCAACGACATCGACATTAAATAGCAGCGAATTAGCTTGATTAATATTGTGCTTTTAGTTTTTAGGGCTCCGTAGTACTAAAAGTTACAAGTTACAGTCGCTCTGTCCGTTTGTTTGTCCGTCCGTCCGTTCCTGCTTAGATGCAACTTTAAATGCTTCTGGCATTTATTTAAATACTAAAATAAAGTTAAAAGATGCAGCTAACTTTTTAAAAAGTTCATCATAACATATCAGGACAGTAGTCATCTCGTCTTGGACCATAAGATCCGGATTTCGACGGGCCTGGGAAAAATTCAGAGCACTGTAAATAGAACTCTGCTTTAATACAAAAAGAGTTGAAAATCGAAGTGTCTAGTGTCGTGCTGTCATATATGACATTGATATTTGACTCAACACTCGTGTGTTAGATTTTCTGCTCTATTGCTGTAGCGCAGGTTTCTATTTTCAGTGCTCTAAAGTTTCTTCGGCTTTACGGATTCCGGACACATATTGTCCCAGCTTAAATATCTACAAATGAATGTCCTTTGAAACAAAACAACGTTAACATTGAAGATGATCTAGATAAAAAACCTAAAGATGATCTAGACAAAAAAATCCCTTGGCAATAATAGTTTTTCTATGGAAATGATAGACGATGTATAAAATACGATGTTTCCCGAAATACGTCAAGAACATGGTTGTACCTACTTGTACAAGATTTTTGTCGATAATAATAAAGTAATTGAAAGCTACAATGTAACGAACCTCGAACCTTGATTGTGAAATCTAATCAAACCAGCAGAATTAGGGAGTGGACACACGTGACGAATATATCGATGTCGCTTAAACTTAATTAATCATGTCACGATCATGTCCAATTACCAGTCTAAGTAACGAACCATTAATTCAATTAACAAGAAACAAATTTTTAATTGCGCATTGTTAAAATAATTACACAAAGACCACTTGTTCCGGTGAAATTATTCGCAAAGGGACGAAAGCAAAAACGATAATTGGACGGAAAAATGATTCTCGGCTAAATATTTCATATCTTTGATATTATTATTTCGGACGAGTAGGTCGCGAATTCGCGATCGCAGGTATTTACTTTTTTGATGTTATTAAAATTGAAATATTTTTTTCAAGTAAATCAGGTCAAGGTAGAACCTATTCACGGAACAAGGTTCCGTAGTTACTAGTACCACATAGTACATACTTCAATTTATCATTACTTTATCATTTTACAGGTTACCATTAAGTGCATTCGATGACACAATTTTAACAAGAAACTAATAAATAATCGATTAACATTATCGTGACGACATCACAATTTCCACGTAGGAGACAAGGAGTGGCGCTACTCGATAAGCCGTTATGAGTCACGTCACTAGTGTCGATAGAATTCCAATAGACTATTTCGCATTCCACGACGGGTGATCGTATGAAACGTCGCGATCGGTCGTTGCGTCGGCAACTGTCGGCAGATGCGTCGGCAGAGTATCGATACGCGTCGCTATCGGCAACAATCGGCCGATAAGGGCCGGAGTCTGTCGCCAGTCGAACTACAACAAATTGCTGTTTGTCTGCACTTGTTCTTATCTCCGAGTATTCCCAGGGCTGTTTCTTCAAATAGAATAAGCCTTACTTAACTCGAAAACTTTATCTGTTCCCGGTATGGCGGACGTTTCTTTTGTGTAATAAAGATTATTACGTAGGTTACAGCTAAAATATTATTATGTATTTCGTGTTGCTATGACTGGAATCTGGATATGATTTCTTTTAAAAATACATCTTAGTATAGATTACGACTTACATACATCTATAATTATTAAGGTAACAGGGAATATGCACGTATTTTTTATTGATTTAAACAGTTCCCTCTATCTTGTTTGTAATTAGTCAGTTTTTGGATATCATCGAAAGTAACGTCTAAAGTAGTCAATTAGGACACAGAGATCCGATGTGTAAACGTGACGTCATATTACACGACTTGCATAGATAGTTCGTACTTTATTTCGTTTTGCTAGCAAGAGATAGGTCTAGTCAAAGTTTTACTTTGACTAGACGTTTTTATTATTTCTCCAGTATTAAATTTTTAGAGTAAATTTTCGGTTCTATGAATATTCCTTATACTAATCTTACCCTAAAATCCGTGCCAAGCTCATTCATGTGGTTGTAAAATGTATCTTACCTGTAAACAAAAAAAAACAAAAAACAAATCAGTTATAAAATCAATGGGAACTAAAATCTCAATCTGAACCTCAATTCTCGTATTTAAAGTAGACAATTTAAACAGTCGATTTCACTTTGTTTGGATTGAAAGTGTAGCGTCATGTTACCGTGAACGGATTTTATGACGTTTCGACCAATCAGAGCGCGTTTCACGTTTGTTTAACGTCCATAAAAACACCTATTGGGAGTATAAGCGTATCGGGACTTGATTGTGATTGTATTAATGCAGGCTTTATTTTGCAGAATTGCCCCTCTGCTCAACTAAAATCATCAAACATGTAATACAGTGTTTTAGCTACAATGTTAAATATTAAGACAAAGTGATCCCCACAACAAATTCGGTGCCGGTTGCCGGTTTCGTTGAAGGAGTTATTTTAATAGTGCCCAAGTAACTGCGCAATACACTAGAGCACTCTCTTCCTTTACTCTCGTAAACCAGTGGGACGGATAACTGACACGACTGGCGAGAAATCAGGCGCAGAACCGACTTTTTACATGCCCATTCGATGTATGGATCTTTCTTGTAAGACAATCAGATGATCAGCCTGCATTGTCCTCTCAAAATTTGGAAATAACATTTTTTTATATTCCAACGCGGGAATCGAACCCGCGACCTTCGAATGGAGAGCTCTAAACCACTGAAGCACGAAGACTGACAAAGTATAGTAGCAACATAAGTAAAACTGCACTTTCATTGCTTTTGTATTTGCATGACTTGCATGGCCTCGTTATAAGCATATGGCTAAGCCTTGGAGGTGACTTGTCACATAAATTACATTGTTACACACATGTCTTACAAAAACAGAACTTATGTTATCAATAATTTCATCAATGAATGACAAAAATATTTACATTGGCTTACAATTACCTAAAAAAAATCGTTTATGATTTAGCTGATTGTGAAGAATACTTCTATAATTTAATTAAATAGAAATAAGGTTGCAGAGTAAGCGAATAGTTTTGAGTGACGTAAATTAAACTTGTGTGTAAACACGTAACACGTCAATATCGATCTTTATATATGATTACTTTGACGATAAATCACGTACAAAAATTACATTCCAAAAATTAACTACGACAGCTGAATTCGATTTCAATGGTTAATAGGACATGCACTGAAGTATGTAAGCTTGATTCTCCTATTACAAAATCCCCGAATGAATTTAAAAGTAAAATAATGTTACATATTATCGCAGTTAAACGTGATATTATGTTGTTCAATTTCTTAATTGATATGGATGAAAGCTTTTATGTGATGCGTGATTCGTGAGTATGATTTTCTTGCATACACCAAGTCGTAGGTCGAATTCGTTCACGTAAAACGAAAGTGTTTATAACGTCAATTACAATGTTGTACATAGCTTGTAATTTAATGAGAAGGCTTCCGAGTTACAGCCTACAAGCCTTGTAGGCTGTAACTCGGAAGCCTTCTCATTAAATGCACTATCCAAAACCAATAGAATATTTCAAAGCGACTTCAAAATCTTGCGTTTCGTAAACGAAGAAGATAGATCTATTTCCACAAACGCGTTGAACACACATCCACCTTTCCACAGTACTTCCTAGAACCTGCATTTCATTATAATAGCGGACGATGGTCAACATTGCCCACTCGAAGCGAAGCCCCCTTCCCAGAATCACGGCTATCTGATTAATTGATGCTTGTTTTACACCGCTTTCCGGAAATATTAGCGGACGTGACATTCTGTCGCTGGCCGTGTATATTACTAGAACAGTCTATATCAGGAGTGAACAAATCCAGCCCGTTGTTCGACGTAACGCATTTTTTATAATAGGATCCTAATGACCAGAACCTCAATTCTCGTATTTAAGTAGACTTTCATTTTACTTCATTAGTTTTGTAAATGTAGTGACATGTTACCGTGAACGGTTTTTATGCCGTTTCGACCAACCAGAGCGCGTTTCACGTTGGTTTAACGTTCATAAAAACACATTTTGAGAGTGTAAGCGTGTCGGGACTTGATTGTAATTGTATTAATGCAGGTTTTATTTAGCAGAATTGCCCCCCAGGACACTGTCACTCGAGTAAACCTTAGACTTACAAGTAAACTAGCACTAGCACTTTTCGACCAAAGATCAGGATTCTGATTGATTCTGATTCCAAACCATTCTGATACCAAAATTTGCGACTATTCGCGATGAGTGGCAACACACATCGCGACCTTCGGTGTCGTCATGATGATCGACGAATATCCAATTTCCCGGCCACAAGAAAGTATGTAGTTAGATACCGAGAGCTATGTTTTGCCTCGATAGAGGGAAAGGGTCATCATTTCTTGTTGCTTGAGTAAAATTTACTCAAATTAACACATCCGAACGGGAAGTTCATAGAAAAATCCGTTACCAAAATTCGCGATCATCTATCGTCAAGTGGCAACAACCTACACATGTCGCGACCTTCGGTGTCGTCACGTCATGTCGCCAGGCGTGACGCACGTTTTGGGGGCACTCGGAAGTTAAGCCTCCGCCGGCCGCCCACGCAGACGCCACGTGAACTAAATGGGATTAGCAAACGGATTAGAGCCGAGTGGCCACCGACTATTGGGCCTATTGGCACTTTCTTTATTTATCGTTATATTATATCGTCGATACTTCTCGGCGGGTTAGGGTTGAACCAGTGGTAGGTTTTTCGTTGACATTCCGAAAAAACTTGTAAAATTTTATTTGGAAAAAATCTTTTCATTGATAACTCTAGATTACATTCCGAAAAAGAGCTATTGATGAGTATTGACGGCTGAGGACACGTCGTTATTTTTCCTTTGTTTTTTGACCTTTGGAAAAACATAGATTAACTTTCTTCGTTATCTGCTGAAAATACTTCTTTCTTGGCTTTTCCCTCCAAAGAGTGATGATCCAACCTTCCCTTTCCTCTATTCATTTTGAATCAATATTGATATTGCCGGCACCACTAGCTATTTTCCAAGAAATATAATTAATTATTAAAATACAGCCTAACGTAACCTTCAAATACTGATTTAGACCTACCGACTACTTTACGAGTAATACGACTATAAATTGTAGTTCTTATAACACTACATAGTACATAGTGACGATAAATCTATTTGGCCTTAAACATTAGGGCCTTATGGAAGTGGCTAAGGCTGGTTCTCCTTCATAGGGTCTTCTTAGGAAGAAAAATAAAGCCGATATGAATGGAGTTATACGAGTAGGAATCCCGCGCCACTGATAGAGAACAGTCCTTAGAAAAACAAAACAGAACAATCCTTTACTTTTATATTTGATACCGATATTTTGTTTACATACATATTATTACTAGTACATAATATATCAAAAAAATAGCCTCTCATTTGTTGATAGTCTGATCCTGTCTATAAATAGCTAGAGCTGGGAGGTACGCCGACGCATCGTTTCGCGTGTCAAGTTATTTTTACATTGCAAATCGATATTCTATTTCTGTTCAAAGATTAATCACATTTTTATTATTTATGGATGATTTATTTATGTTCGTAGTTTTTCATCAATGAATCGCTGATTTATTTTAACAAGAACTCCGTGATAAAACAATATTTACGACGAGAAAAATTTAATCTCAATGAAAACACGTCGAGTCTTTGTTTTTATTATGATTTCATTGAGAGAAATTAGCTTGGTGTAGTTTTAATGTTTACCTTGCCGGGTTTTCTTTTCCAACTAAAAATTTAAAACTTTTTATTATTACTAAGTCTTAAGTCTTAATTAATTAATTATAATTGTACAAATTGTGTCATTTATATTTACTTGAAACAGGCATGTATTTAAGTCAGTGGTTTTGACTACAGTTTTTCATTTACAAAGTATAGTAGAGCCTTGCTAACCCGAACCACGTTACTTCAGTGCATACTATATTCCGGACGGACGGATGGACGGATTGTGCCTCCGTGGTCTAGTGGTTAGAGCTTGGCTCTTGACTCCCGTGGGTTTGATTCCCGAATTGGAACAAAATAAAATGCTGTTTCCAAGTTTGGTTAGGACAATGCAGGGTGATTGCCTGATTGTCTAACAAGAAAGATGATCCAAATGTCGGATGGGCATGTAAAAACTAAAAAGTCGGTTCTGCGCCTGATCATTTGCCAGTCGTGTCAGTCATCCATCCCGCTGGGTTACGAGAGTAAAGGAAAAGAGAGTGCTCTTGTGTACTGCTCAAACACTTGGGCACTATAAAATAACTCCTGCGTAGCTGGCCCGGTTTCAATGAAACCGGCCACCAGTCACGGAAATCGGTGTGGGGAACTATTCCGGACGGGCGAGAGGATCTCGCGGGAGGTCCGTTCGCCGGGAAAGGGTAGGTGCCGATCACAACCAAAACGTGATATTCAATCATTTATAGTAAACTCGACAGTATTTATTACCCGGACAGTCAAGGGTATTTGCTTTTCGCGCGTATCTTGTAGTATATTAGGTTTGTAAATTCCTTATTTTGATATTGTTGTTTTGATTTCTACAATTTAAAGGTATTTTACTTTTTTGTTCGCTTACAAAATGGCCGCGTAAACATTCTACATTCCAAACACAAAAAATCACTAAAAACCTATTAGAATAGGTACATACCAAATTATTGCATACTATAATCTGGACGCATCCAAAGTCTTGCTTAGGACTATAAAACTGTAGCTAAAGGTAACAAACCGCCCACGAGACACAGCAGGGCTAACTTTAATTACTGCTAGTTTATAATAATTATAATTCACTAATGCTATATCATTGCTAATTATTTATGCACGCCTTACACAATCAATTATACTGTTACTTCCAAGTTTTCAACATCCAACAAAAACATAAGTTATTGGTTTCTATGTGGACCCTGGAATTGTCAAGCAGTGAGTGAGCTGATGATGATGAATTATAGCTAAGAACACCCTCGATCATGTCAGCTTTCAAACATCAAAACTAGATCAAAATCGGTTCATCCGTTTGGGAGTTACGATGCTACGGACAAACACATCAAACTCATAAGGGGTCGTCCATTAATCACGTGATGCCTAAAGGGGGAGGGGGGGTCCGAAAAAAATCACCAAGTATCACCAAGGGGGGGAGGGGGTATAAGGAGACATCACGTGTATTAATTTTCGAATCTAGTCTATGCATACCGAAATTATTATTGGTTGTAGATTCCTAGTGTTGTTTAAATACTTACAAAACAAATGACTCGTATAGTTTTAATTGCTTAAATTATTCGATTAAATTGTTTTTTAAGTTAAAGTTTTCTTCAAACATGACTTGCTTACTATGTAAAAAAAAATACACGTGATCTTAGGTGGGGGAGGGGGGGTAGTATAAAACCTCACCACGTATCACCAGGGGGAGGGGAGGGGTCTAAAAAGTTGTTAAAAACATCACGTGATTAATGGACGGTCCCTAACAACCTTCCGTTGTCGTCGGGAATTAAAAACAAACCACATTTATTGAAGCTAAATTTTCACAAAAAAAATACTATCTACATAATTATACCCAATTAGGTATTCTTTTTTTCATGTAAATCCATTAAAAGTAATCAAATTTTATGATATCCATAGGGACATATTTAAACTATAGTTTCGCTAATCTAGCTTAGTGTCGCAATTGTAACTTTCACAATCCAATCTATGATATTATATTATACATATTAATGGTTGCATGTAATTAAAATCATGTAAACACGAGTTGTAACTTTACAATACCTATGTAAAACGGGTACTAGCATCAGATTTTCTCCAATTTTTTTATAAAATATAAACAACACTGCGTCATTCATTTCGCAGTTTGTTTACAAATCAATGACGAGTGTCGGCACATGTCGTGTACGTTTTATAAAAAAAAATGGCGAGTTACTACTTACTAACAAAAAATAAAAATTACCACGGCCTCAGATAAAAGCGGCACGAAATAACGCTTGCGTTGTGTTACACCGAGTGGGTGAGGTCCAAGGGGGATTGAAGATCTTCAGGACCAGGAACGCAAGTGCGCAACTTCAGTCAAGTAAGAAGTGGGTGGCGGTGATCGCTTACTATCAGGCGACTTATCTGCTCGTTTCCTGGTCCATTTCATACTAAAAATATCTGTTTATAAATTTTCATAACCTTATACCAGTGTTTTTCAACCTGTGGGTCGCGACCCCCTGGGGGGTCGCGAAGCTTCTGTAGGGGGGTCGCCGGAGGTCGAGAGAACTTTAGTAAAAAAACAATAAAGATTAAAAAGATTGTTTAATTGTAAAATAATGTGTTTGAACGTAGTATATTATGTACTTACTACTTATATCCGAATCCTAATTATGGACACGCATAAAAACGTAGTATGGAATGAATATTTGTAACACTGTAACATATACACATACATACATGATAAAAGAGCGAAGGGTCGGGGGGTCGCGAAATATTTTTTCATACAAGTGGGGGTCGCATCATGAAAAAGGTTGAAAAACACTGCCTTATACTATGTAAATCGGTTTAAATTTGAGGGTAGTTTAGAAACTACCCTCAATGACTGCGAAAACTTGTTGTAACGCGTTGGCATACTGCGTCTCCACCCTGTGACTATTAATTAAGTGTAATTCAAGAGATGGTCGGGAGTAAATAATATAAATGCACTCCACGCTCCTCGGCTGGTACTAACGAGTTTGTAAATTCTCGTCGCGGGCCCCCGGCCGGGGCGCGGGCCCCAGATTGCCCCCACGTCTGGGTGGGCCCCCGATTGTTCTACTAGTTTTAGGTATTATGTTGATCTGTGACTCTTTGTGTGCTCTCTATATTGCTTCTGTTCTATTAGATTTTTTTCGCAGTCTCGAGTGCATTATGATAAGCATTTTATTAGATAAAATGCTTATCATAATGCACTCGAGACTGCGAATCGCTGTACCTTTGAAAATATTGACTTTTGATATACGGTTTCTTCTGAGATGTTACTCATATTTAAGAGTACTATTCATTTATGCAATAAAAAAAAATCAGTCCGCTTGCCTATTGGGTGTGTCACCCTACATAATTTGTGAAAATTTCAACTGTCTAGCTATCGCGCTTCTTGAGATACAGCCTGGTGACAGACAGACGGACGGACAGACAGACAGCGAAGTCATATTAATAGGGTCCCGTTTTTACCCTTTGCGTACGAAACCCTAAATCCACGTATTACGCGCGTCTTTTGCGCGTTTAAAAAAATCGCGTCAAATAATAATTATAAACCCTACAAACATAGATCAGTTCAGCCGCAATATTTCATTTTATCTCATTCAAATCCCACGGACCTAATAACTAAAAGTCGTAGGTGTTAAAATATGGCTTTCAGATTTCCATATTTCATCGCGAAACAGTGAGGAAACTACCTTGTATAAACTGTATAACAGATCATTATTGACCACTTAGGTCAGCTGCAAACATTCTTAGCAGGCCATCGCTCCATTCTTCATGGAAACCGTTTCGAGGTGAATTCTAACTCGAGAGCACCTAACAAAAGGTTGAAAATCGCAGATCACGGCGCCATTGTTCACTCGGAGATATTGCTCGCATAAATGCGGTCCCCGGAATGCATCGGTCTTTTGCGATATTTTTGCGATCGGGGGGGAGCGAATTTCGTGCGAATTCTTTCTTGTGGCCTGTCCGCCTGGCCTCTTAAAGTTGGTATACATTTATTTATTATCCTTAAACAATGTCAGAGATTAATTTTCTTGCAACAAATGGTATTTTTTCCTTATTTTGCCCTCTGTTCCCGGGAATTCCGGCGGCTATCTGATAGGACCGACGGGGCGGGTATTTCTCGTTAACACGGGTTTTCCCTGTTGCCTTTATGTGCAAAGCGCTTAATTAGCACAATATTTAAAATATGTATTTCCCTACGCCGCGGAAATTTTATCCCTAAATGTATATGGTAGATTGTTCAAAAACAATTACAGATATTTTGAGCATCTGCTGCTTATTAAAATAAATATGCTTAGGCTGAGAAAAATATTTAAAACACTAAATATTATAATTTTATCAAGCTCTTTACGGCGCTGTTAAGGTTATTGACCTCACACAGCTGATTATATTGAACGAACGTTCTCGTGCGTTCGAGCTCGTATGGGAACTCGCATATGTTCGGAGCTGACGCGCGAACAATTACTTATTAGGCTATTAACGTTATATTATAAGTTTTTCATTATACTTTAAATCGCCTTTTGCTATAATGTTAATGACCTCAGCGCCTTAGAGCGCGCATTTTTTAAATTATTTTTCTGCCTAAACGTCTTTACTCTTTACATAAACAGTAGATCATATTATGCTTCTTCTACTTTTTTGTTTTTTATTATTTACCAAAATCCACATTACCTTCTCAATATAACCCGATAGGGTAAATCATTAAAATATAAGTTCACTTGTATTCTCATGTAAAGGTACCAGGAGCACAGAAGATAATATATTATTTTTCATACATATTATAATAAAGCAGCCTCAGTCGTCACTTGTATGAAGTTAAACGGTAAGTGCATACCGCGGGCCGAGCGATATGAATATTTAACTTATTTTGCATACTAATAGGCAAACGGTGCGTCGCGCTTGCGTCACAGAGGCCGGCGCGCGCGCAACCCGCGGTTTAGATCACACTTGATGGATTTCTGAGGAACACTTCAAAGGATTTTGAACCTGACTCAACTGTCATTATAGTTTAAAATCACTCTTTAATTCAGTGGCGCCAACACTACGTGTTTGTGAATTTCAACTTTAAACACACTGAATACGGTCGAAATTCCTATACAGCGGTTATCGTAGAGACAGCCTTAGCTCGTCCGGCGGCTGGCAACAGTCTACATTCGTTCGCTTCCGTCTAGCGACGACGTGTACTAAATTTTTCATAATAGACAATGTCATTCGTTACGTTCGCGGTGTCAGAGACATTAGTTATTACGCTTGGAAACAGTGAGCGCACTTATTAGCGTTCATGGCTTGATATTCTTGAGAGAATTTTACATACCTAATACCTTTTATCTAAATCTATATAATAGGTTGGGGAAAAAGTCTTTTCACATTATATAGCTTGACCGCTGTAAAGTCGACCCTCCCGATGGTATGCGGGACGCGGGGCGGGAGGTATGCACGGGTACACACAGCATTGTGGCCACAGAGATTTATCTCGAGATATCTCAAGATAAATCTTCGTGATATTGTTTAGGTGAATGATTATAATTGTTTGAGTCATGTGTAGGGAATATTATTCGAATATTCGAATATTCGTTTTATTCGAATATTCGACGATTTTATTATTCGAATATGACTGGGTTCAATATTCGAATATTTCGAATAAAACGAATAATAAAAATATTTTATTCTATTTTCAAATATATGTTAATAATAGTAAAAAAAACTTGTATTAACCGGTACAGTTTCGTTATTTAATACATTATTTTTATTATTTATTAATAATAATAATAATATCTATGGACGCTTCACACCACGTCAATCTGATCCCGTGGTAAGTTCTCGAAGAACTTGTGTTACGGGTACCAGACAACGGAAATATATTTAATACTTTTATAACTACTATACACACATTTAAGATTTTTATTATATTATACACATATTTAAGATTTTTATTATATTATACACTTATTTAATACACATCCATGACCCAGGAACACAGAAAACTTTTTGTTCCTTCGGCGGGATTTGAACCCGCGACTCCCGGCTTGAGCGCCAACACGCTCAACCAACTGAGCCACAGAGGTCGTCAATTTATTATGTTGTCATCAATGATATCCTAAAACAGAGTTGACTACACTGTTAGTGAAAGAATATCAATCTGTTTTTAAATAAAAAAAAATATTAAAGTGAATACTTCCTACAGACAACAGCGAAAGAACGCCATGCTCACACGCAATGTTAAAATAACCTAACCAAGAGCTTGTCAGGACGTGTCTAAGGAGGGTTCTGTAACAAAGCGTAATATGATTTTTATTTTCATAATCTTAAGTAATTACCTACTGTCCGATTTGGTTAAAAATCATTTTCCTAAAGAGAATTTAGCATGATCTACCAGCATGGAAGAAAATTGTAAGTTTATAATTCTCATAGTTCAAAAATGACAGACAGGGTGAAACCAATTTGGAGGCCGATTACTTGGAAATGGTTGACTATGTAAAAGTCATGTATGAAACTTTGCCTTTATTTTAAAATATATATTCAACATACACTTCACATGTATGGAAAGCCACCCAAGTATATAATAAAAATATTTTTTTTTATCAAACCGACATCTAGACGCAGAAGAGCGGACAGAAAGACAGACGGACAGAGTGAAATGATGAAAGTTTCTTGGAATAAGGAATACTTAAAACTGTTAAGAAAATATTTGACCACCTAAATAACAAATATATACCTAGTTGAGTTTATTATTACAATAGAGTATAGTATTACACTGGCCTGCAAAACTAAGTACAAATAATTTAATTTTTTTCTTTTATCATACTGAAAACGAGGTTTTGGAGCCGATTTATTCAATATTCTGCCATTCTTCTATCAGATTCAGAGCGTGTCTTAGTGCTGTGAGAGTACTAGCTGTAGTAGGCTTCTGACTAGCCTTACAAGCTCATCTCAGGGAATAGTTAATCAGGTTGAGGTGAGGACATCAAAATACATTAGTATCGGTTCCTCACCCATACCTATTTGCTAAATACGGCCTCGCATTCTCTTTGAGAATCTTTTGACCATATCTTTCTCCAGTTAGTGGTCCAATTCTTGTGACCACATACTCATTGTGGCTTCCTGAAGGTATGCCAGCCCATTGTATATGTACTTTGCCCCAGCATACTGGACTCTTTCTGAAAAGTAGGCTTGAAGATATCGCCTACCAGGTCACGTGTAGTAAACCTCCTTTCAGAAGTTCACTTTAACTTGTGAAGTTAAGAGTAACAGTGGCGAAGGCTGGTTCTTTTTCATAGGGAAGCCCTAGGCTGCATAATAGGTAAGGTAGATATTTGGACGAGGGTCTTCAAAAGATAAGTGGTAAGTGAAGCCGATAAGAGTGGAGTTATAGGAACACCACGCCACTGGTGAGTAAATCCACTCATCTGGGACCAAAATTCTGGACCATTCTCGTTTTCATCCTACTGTATGTGTTCACGGACGTATCACAGTGTTGCTACTCGATACTAGGGCTCTCGAGTTTGGGAGGTGAGGCCACTAGACTTTCGCCTCGGTCTTTAGTGTTTCAGATTTGCTTAAGCAAGTCTTCTTCACTGTGCTGTCAGTAACGTAGTCCCATCGGGACTGAAGAAGGTGTTGCTGAACTTAACTGCATTTAAGTGTCGATTTTCAACAAGTGGAAACAATTTAACGGTCTTCTCGGGCGCTGAGTCTGCCATCAAAGTCTCTCACGGCCTTCTTAGATGTTTTACAGTCTTTTTGTACCTTCGTTTTATCTACTGAATGGTTCGTAACATCACAGACTCCAGTCTTGCAGTACAACGCATACAAATGTCTTGTTCCAGAAAAATTATCAGCACATTTTTCAAGTCAAAGGCTATGATATATTTTTTAAATCTACTGTTGTCTAACTTCGCTTTTGCAACAAGACTCATCGTTCAAGAAAAAAACTAAAAACATACATAGATACAAAAAATATAGTTAACTTGAAAATTGAAAAAGATTATTTTTGTTTTTAAAGAGTTTAGTTTTTAAAGTATATTTGGTTATATAATTGGTTAATTATGAAGTTTTTTTGTTATGATAACATAACATTAAAATCTTTTTGATTGCATTTTATTTTGACGGTTTATTTTGTTTACTTATTGTCACTCACGTACCGATTAGGTCTGGAGCACACCATTATGATATCACGACACCCGTGTGTTTGAGTTTTCAGCTCTATTTTATTAGAGCAGAGCACTATTTACAATGCATTCCGATTTATGTGCAGTGTTCCAACTCTGCGATAATATTTCTCCCTAATTTATATAAATAATAATAAAAAGATAATATTATGTCACGTATGATAATAATATTATTGTTCTTTAGGTATACATTAAATTATACTACCAAAATATTAATTTCTAAAGTCTAACTTTTCAAATCGATTGTCTATGTTAAATATATATCAATAGCTTATTTCAATTAACATCAGAAAATACAAACCTCTAAAACAAACCCCAAGTTTTCTCCCCTAGAGGATTTTTTCTTAATTTTTGGAAGAAACCCCTTAGTAGGCAACTAAATCCGTGATCTGCTCCAAACCTACACTGTATGTGTATTAATAGTTGTAAAACGTTATTGCAATTTAGTATTTTAAGTTGAAAACTTAAAAGAAAATTTATTGTTTTCTTAAATTAACGTTTATTTTTTGAGAGTTGTATATGAAACACTTCATATTCCAATATTATTAAATATTCAAGTCATATAAACGCATTATATTACTTGTATTTAAAGTTTTTTACCAATATTCGTATTATTCGAATTATTCGAATTTATTCGAATAGTGTTTAGCTACTATTCGAATTATTCGAATAGTAAATTTTGTCGAATAATAACATTCCCTAGTCATGTGAGTGTGGCAAATAATAGACTGATTCATTATTATATTTATTTATTATATATTATTTTTATATATACACAATTAATTAAGCAACTATGTTAGATTTATTGTTGGATGTAACTAAGTAAAATAATCGCATGTGTAGCGGGCACAATGCTTCAACTGCGCGAGCTCTAGCTGCGTACGTTATTCGACGTCGGTGGCCGACATCGGACTGATTGATTGGTTGAGCGCTACCCGCCCCCGCGTCCCGCGGACCATCGGGAGGGTCGACTTTACAGCGGTCAAGCTATAGTATGTATGAACTTGTCATAAAATATCTTGGGCTATACCAATTGTATCTGGCTGATTTTGGTATCATTAAAAAGTTTTAATTTTACAGAAGACAATTCCAAATTCAAATTAGGTAAATTTGAGATTTTCATTTGTTTTTCTTAGTGTTAAAATGAGTGATTCTTATGAAGAATTTCGATACATTTTAAAATTTTATTACAAAAAAGGTAAAAATGCAACACAAGCCGCGAAAAAAATTTGTGATGTTTATGGACCTAATGCAGTATCTGTGAGAGTAGCGCAAATTTGGTTTAAGCGTTTTCAATCCGGAAATTTTGATATCAAAGATGCACGTCGCTCTGGTCGCCCTGTTACGGACAAAACTGTTGCCATTTTTGAAAAAGTGGAGCTAGATCGGCATATTAGTAGTTACGATGTAGCTGAAGAACTGGGGATTGACCACAAAACGGTTTTGGCGCATTTGAAAAAAGCTGGGTACACAAAAAAGCTCGATATTTGGGTGCCTCATGAGCTCACTGAAAGAAACCTAATGAACCGTGTACTCATTTGTGATTCTTTATTACGACGTAATGAAACCGAACCATTTTTGAAGAAGCTGATAACTGGTGATGAAAAGTGGATCACGTACGACAAGAACGTGCGAAAAAGATCGTGGTCAAAGGCCGGTCAGGCTTCACAGACTGTGGCGAAACCCGGGTTAACTCGCAACAAGGTGATGCTGTGTGTGTGGTGGGATTGGAAGGGCATTATTCATTATGAGCTGTTACCGCCAGGCAGGACCATCAATTCTGAACTGTACTGCGAACAACTGATGAGATTAAAGCAAGAAGTTGAGAGAAAACGGCCGGAATTAATCAAAAGAAGGGGTGTGGTTTTTCACCATGATAACGCTAGACCTCACACATTTTTAGCCACTCAGAAAAAATTACGGGAGTTTGGCTGGGAGGTGTTAAATGTTAATGCATCCGCCGTATAGTCCTGACCTTGCACCTTCAGATTTCCACCTGTTTCGGTCGCTGCCGAATTCCTTAGGCAAAGTCAGGTTGACATCACAAGAGGACTGCCAAAACCACTTGTCGCAGTTTTTTCATCAGAAGCCCCAAAAATTTTATAGCAATGGGATCATGTACCTACCAACAAGATGGCAAAAAGTTATCGAACAAAATGGCACCTATATACTTTAGTCACTTGTAAATAAACTTTATAAAAAAACCTTTTGAATTTTTATATAAAATGCGAAGAAACTTTTTCCCCAACCTAATATATAAAAGAAAGTTGTGTTAGTTACACTATATATAACTCAAGAACGGCTGAACCGATTTGGCTGAAAATTGGTAGGGAGGTATCTCAAAACCAGAAAAAGGACATAGGATACTTTTTTATGCCGTTCCCGAGGGACTCAAAATTCAAGAACGGCTGGGCCGATTTGGCTTATTTTTGGTTTGAAGTAATTGTGAAAGTTCAGAGAAGGTTTAAACAGTGAGAAATATTGGAAAAGGTTTAGGTTGTAGGAGTAGGTGTAGTTATTCATTAATTCCAGTTCTTATTTAAGACAGAACAACGTGTGTCGGGACAGCTAGTATACATATAAAAGGCAAACCTCACTGACTCATCTATCAACGCACAGCCGAAACTACTGAACGGATTTTGCTGAAAATTGACATACAGATAGTTGTAATGACTTATGACGTAGGCATCCGCTAAGAAAGGATTTGAAAATTCGCCCCCTAAGAGGGTGAAAAATTTTGTATGGAACAAAACTTTTACCCGAACTCCACGCGGACGAAGTCGCGGGCAAAAGCTAGTTTAATTATAAAGATTATTAATAATATGACTTTGAAGTTCGCGCTAAGTAAACACTATTTGCTTAGCAAGAAGACAATATAGTCTTGAGTGCATTTTTATAAATTTTTCTGCATTTTTATCATTAAATAACTTTGATAATAACAAAGTAATAAACCTACATTGATAGGCTGTAATGAAATTCCATAAAAATTATCAACAGCATGACAACAATAAGGATAATATGTATTGATAAAAAAAAAAATTACAAGCATTAGCTTATATTATTTCCCTATATCCACACACTATTCCACATGTCCACGTCACGTCGTCGTCAACTAGAAACAGCGCGGTGTTGGTACTTATATATTTATATAAGTACCTACATTATATAACTTCGGTATTTTTGTTATACCGAACACCGAACACAGTGCTAAAGTACCGGACAGTACGGTAGAATACCGAACACCCGGCAAGCCTGGTCAGAGACCGTACATCTAGTACTGCACCAAAATCCGTGGCCCATAGTCCATGACCATTCCCCGTACTCCGTGTTATCAGCAGGCTTAGCATGGCGATCCATAGAAATACATTTAAAGTAGAAATATTCTATCCAAAACAGTTCATTGCAAAATAGTTCTTAATCCATGGTAACAAGGTCGTCAATAGAAGTCAACATTTCTAAACAGCCATATTTTTAAAATGGTTGCCGGGAAATCTTCTGTCAAAAACGAACAAATATTCAAGTATATGACTCAACGTAAAGAAACTTTTTGTCTAGGTCCGCCATGATGTGGAGTGGTTGACATTACTGTGGGACTTTTTGACATTAAATTAAGAAAACGTTTCTACTTTACCTGTCAAAACAGGCCATTTTGTGCGTTCATGCTCGGGAAGAAAAGAAACGTTTATTTCTCATAACGATGATACATCGACCTTGCTACCTTATAATAAGACCTATTTTGCTCCGAATGGTATTAATGTTTCTTCAATCTGTCATATTTTTTATTCTTCGTTGTTTCTTCTAAGCGCATGCTAATAAGCCTGCAGGTATAGGTACGGTATCGGGACGGATGTTTACACGTCAGGCTGTTCACCTCTGACTTTGGACTCGTATTCGCCACTCCACTAACCTCGGCAGTTAATACATTTACACAGAAATAAGGGTAAATGTTGTTAAAACTACTACTCTACTACTTTTGCAACAACTATTATGCTTATAGGTATTGCATGATCATAAAAGTATGTACTTTTAATACCTATGATCTTTTTGATCTTAAAAAATACTGAAAAAATGCAAAAACCGAAGTCCTAATCTTTATCAGTTGTAAGACTCGTAAGTTAGTTTATAAATAGAAAAAAAAAACTTAATTTTTTCTAAACAGGGGATTACCAAAGTAGGTTCTGTGGAATAGTCATCAGGGTTCCGCCAAAATTACTGAATATTTACTGCTAAATAATACTACAGTTTTTATATGGAACACCAAATCAAATCTTTAATGACAAATCATTACATTTATTTAAATATATCAAAATATGGGGTTCAATAAAAAAGGTCAAAATACCATTCATTTTATGGAACACCATTGGTTTAAAGTTAAGGAATCCCTGCTCTAAACAACACTATTTCTATAAGTTAGTTTAACAGCAGCAACGATATGAAAAACTCCACAGCCGAACATACAACATTACACCGTTTGTGGTAGTCAGTTAATACGCAACATCCTCTAAGCAACACGAAATCTGGTTGGCAACACATAACACTAATTCGTAATAATATTTTAATGCAAATCATAAGTCTGGCGGTTACCAGCCAACAGTACGGCGCTAAATATACACGTAGCCGCCCTTGGTAACTTGTAGTTAGAAATTAACGTCATTTTCATACCGTACCTATATTAAACTTACAGGATGATTCGGTTTCATAAATAATAATTAAGTGGACTATAAAAACTTTGAAAGGATTTGGAAAGGGGTATTAAACTTTCTTCATCATCATCACTTATACAAGAATTTTAGTGAATTCCAAATTTTTTTTTTCACAAGCTACGACTACTGTCAAAATTACCTAAACTGTTCTATGCTTCTAGTTTTTCTGGTCTGTGCAACTAGAAATAAATATTTGCCGTTTTCGAAGGTGTATTAAATAATACACCTTCGAAAACGGCAATTCAAATAATTTTCAAGGTACCTACTTATCCAGTGAATTCAAAAAATTACGTTAACTACAATTTTTATAAAAACTATAACCCGACTATTATTACGAATCTATTGAAACCAAATTAATTAAAATCATATCAGTAGTTTGAACGGTGAAACAAACATGTAGACATAGACTACCAAAATCATTATCCTTCAATTTGGCTTCGGCGTAGTCGGCTAAAAACCAAAGTCATCATGCCAATTACCCAATTATCATGTGAAAAACTTTTTTTATGCGAAAACTATTCTATGATAAATAGTAACCCATGAGCCATGACCCGTGGTTTCGTACATGAGATCAGTGCCTCAGTGGTAACTGGTGACTGGTGATTCACTTGTTGGCACATTAGATGACTCAGTGCTACTGGGACTGGGAAATCTATTGTTTCACACCGCGTCCTTCCGAGGCTCAGCTGTTTCGCTAATTTTAGCCAATTACCTTGTAAATAACGAGTTCCGGTTTTGCTTTCACAAAGAGTAGACATAAGGTGTGTGTTTAGACACTACTATACATACTCATAAGAGTAATGGATGAGGGTGTTTAAATCCGTGACATCCGACCGCTTTTTGACACGACAAAGACCGTCGAGATACCAAGCGCCGCCTGGTGACAGCAGAATCGAAAATTCTAATTAACCGTGTTTGATACCACTTACACCACCAGATGTCGCTTTGTGTGCGTTGGGTCTGCCCCCTAACGGCAGAAAAAATATCAAACCAGTGGTCTCATCAGGCACGTCTTCCTCCTAGTCCCTGAGCCATGGTGACTGACGGTGGGTCTATGACTGACTCTGTCCATCATGTGACATCCGTGCCATCGAGACAATAATAATATGACAGCTGATTCCAGTTACACAAACACTACACGGTGTCTATGAAAAGTTTGTCGTCAAGACGAGTTTCATTCCTGAAAGCTTACCTACATAAGCTTATTAGGGTGTTACTATGTGACTGTTATTTTTTACGTTATTTATTATAATTTTGGGAATCCCAATTCATGAAATACCACAGTATTTTTTACTATATTTTTCTTAGCAACTTTTCCTGCTTAAAGCGAAACGTTACTAATAAAATATTTTCCTGCTCTAAAAACACGATAATTTTATATTACAGATCTACCTATATTTTTGACACGATAGCTTGTTCCATGCAGGAAGCCTTTAGGACATAGGTTATATTTTGATAGTTGGTTGAAATAAATAAATAGTCATGTCGACACTTTCGAACGTTTATTTATTATATATTTTGTTTATTTATACACTAAGGCCACGCAAAAAATGTTTATTTTGTTTCAACGAAACTGCTGATCTAATGCTAGAAACATTCAACAGGATGTGTCTTTGTCGGTTTATCAATCATTTTCCCACTCTTGTAGCCAGTAGCCAAGTGACACAGCTACATCCGCCACTATTAGCGCGTCGCTAGTTGCTACTGTTGCTAGGTTCACATTAGCCTATATCCACATTTAGTTGGCCGGATCTCTTGTCGTCGCAAGGCCACGGGACACGGGTATGAGTCGTATGACACAGAAAAATACAAGATTAAGCGATTAAGCGGAAAGCCAAGTTATTTGAATTGTTGACATCATATACTTAATATTATGAAGAATAAAGATTTGTTTGTTTTGAATAGGCTCCGGAACTACTGGACCGATTTTGATGCAATTTGGCACGGATGTAGTACTCTACATCCTACCTGTATCCTAGCATCCTACCATATCCATCCTAGAAGCAATCCCATCCTTCAACGGTCAGTAGAAAGCGCTATTAAAGCTTATATAAACTATTTTAGCAACAGCCTGTATAATACTAACCTCGTACAAGCGATTACGAAAATTCGAAAAGTATATTTTTACGATTGCACTTTTATTTTCGTTGCTTATCAGTTATCGCAATCTTATCTACTTACATGAAGATAAATATTGCACATAATATACGTTTCCCCTTACTCATGTTCTATACTTATGTATTACTAGCTTTCGCGCGCGGCTCCGCCCGCGTAAATACATTATCCCGCGGTAACACTACTTTTTCGGGATAAAAATATCCTATGTCCTTTCCCTGGACCCAAAGTATGTCTATACCAAGTTTCATAAAAATCGGTTCAGCGGTTAAGGGGCCATCCATAAATAACGTCACACGAATTTCACGATTTTTTATCCCTACCCCCCTCCTTGTCACAGTTGGTCACATTTGTGAGACCCCCTCCCTCCCTAGTGTGACGTCACATATTTTGCAAATTTACGTTTAGAAATTATTGAATAAATATATTGGGTACGAAACCAGTTTTATTTCCATTTAAATTATTTTTAATAAAATTAACATTAAATGAAACAATTAACGAAACAAAAAACGATTAAGTATATTAATTATAGCGACCCGCCCCGGCTTCGCACGGGTACAATACTGAATATACTAATACTACAGAATGTCGCCCACTTCGCAACGGGCCGTGCAGCAGAAATCGTAATATTTTAATTTCGCCATAACTTCAAAACCAAACGTCTAATTTTAATCATTCAAAGACCAAATATTATCTACATAAACTGTACTTAGTGATGAAATAATTTATTTTGATAAGGATTAATAGCATGAGTAAAATAAACGCGTTTAAATGTAGTCCAAAAAAAATTCAAGATTTCTAAATAAAAAAATGGTTGTTGTGCCTCACTCGACATAGATAGGTATAGTGTGTCGTATTAATTATAGCGACCCGCCCCGGCTTCGCACGGGTACAATACTGAATATACTAATACTACAGAATGTCGCCCACTTCGCAACGGGCCGTGCAGCAGAAATCGTAATATTTTAATTTCGCCATAACTTCAAAACCAAACGTCTAATTTTAATCATTCAAAGACCAAATATTATCTACATAAACTGTACTTAGTGATGAAATAATTTATTTTGATAAGGATTAATAGCATGAGTAAAATAAACGCGTTTAAATGTAGTCCAAAAAAAATTCAAGATTTCTAAATAAAAAAATGGTTGTTGTGCCTCACTCGACATAGATAGGTATAGTGTGTCGCGGACTTTTTTGTAGATATTTATAAGATCTACAATTAATTAGAACATTTTATGGTTCTATCTTTTATAGTTTAGGCAGCGTACGCAAAATAAGTAACTTTTCTGGTTGATTTTTTACACCTTGTGTCCGAAAAACCCAAATATCTTACGGAACCCTAATTTTTTCCAAAATAAAATTTAGCCTATGTTACTCGTGGATAATGTAGCTTTCGAATGGTGAAAGAATTTTTGAAATCGGTCCAGTACTTTTTGAGCCTATTCATTACAAACAAACAAACAAACAAACAAACAAACAAACATACAAACAAAGTTTTCCTCTTTATAATATTAGTGTAGACAAGGAAATTCTTCTCGGAATTACGTATTTCGTTGTTATTCACAACACGTTTTATTATTGCAACTATGTTATTATTTTTGTAATGACTTTAAATGACTCAGGAACAGCCACTATAGGTAGTGCTAAGAATATTTTTAAATCAAACCTCAGGATTTAAGTAAATTAAACTCGCATTTATTTTATTTTGAGAATAACGCCTAGTGGAGAAGCACAATGGGGAGTTGTAAACTTTTTTTGTAGTTGAAAAGCTGACGTGATCGAGAAGGTTTACTTTAATTTACATTGAGTTGAGGGGTTTAACCTTATTTTTTTATTTTGTTTATTTTTCACGTGGCATAGACATGTAATTACAAAGAACGCCGGCGAGTGTGGGAGTAGCAACTAGCGCAACATCGCGTAATGTAATTCGCTTCGCTAATCGCCCTGTGAACTATGCTGTGACGCTCTCGCCGACAGATTTACGTGCGCGCTAACGGACCATATGTGACGTAGGTCACATAGAGATTTTGTGACGTCATAAAATGTTTGTACTGCACGGTAACATAGATAAGCATTTTAAAAGAAACGTAAATGACACAACACACTAAACAATATCATCTAAATTCTAAACTTAAAACTGCTTTAGCATCGTTGTGATTTAAACTTCAAACTAACAGATTCACTGTCCCGCTAGAAACTTATATTCTTCTTTAACACAAAGAAGGTTTCACTTCTATCGCGTTTGAACAGCAGACTGTTTGCATATTTTTAACGACGCATATCGTATCGCTTCCATATCACCGCTCGTGGCTGTAAATTCGCCTCTCGCCGCTCGCGTCTTGGATCAGCTAAGTCATGGCCTCATGGGCGACCTTGCATGCAGCAGGGCCGCCTGTCGGTGACTCCAATTATGTTGTAAGCAGAGGACGCACCCGCCCCGCGCCGCGTCTGCATCTCGATTCATAACCTTTGTGTGATCATCATCATCAGCCATGATAACTAACTTTATGAAAAAAAAGTCTCCCCGAAAGCTCTTCATCTATCCGTTTACTCCGTTTAACGGCGAAAATCGACTGTCTAAATGGGATTCCACCGTCAAAATTGCCATTTAAACGGTAAACTTTCACCGTGCGGCTTTAGTCAACGATGTCAATCCCACATATATGGAGTCTTCGAAAACAATCCTATGTCATAATAACTCACAAGAGACGACGCAGCAGACTGTATAATTGTAAAACCGTATAAGAACACCGTTACCTACATTATAATTTATGGCTGAGATTTAGTTCTTCCTTAGATTTAGTTACATCCTAAGAACATCCTCTTAGCGACAATTCTTCATCCACCAATAAAGGTAACATATATAATGAATGAAACGGTGAGCTGTGATCGATAATAACGTCGTCGATCAAGTTTCGGAAGCAAGGTGACACCCGTGACCCGAAGGTGACCTTCGCCAGGCGTTAGACGACCCGGGCCCCAGCCGTTACCTCCTAATCTCTGAACCTTATCAGTGCGCAGACCGCGCGTCATCATCAACAGCTGGGAGCCGTTTACTACTTAGACATGGTTTGGACAAATGATAGTGGAGAAAATATTTGTTCCTCGTGCTATGGTTTCGAACGTACGAGACGAAAGTATTTATGCGTAGTGAGTAGTGACGGATGGACACTCTTACGCTACCGTAGCTACTTACAAGTTACAACGCGCCGGCTTTAAAGGTCTCGCGTCCGGCGCGTTTAGAGCTATTACGCACTGTCGACCAGGTCGCCAGCAACCAGCAGTCTCTTGTGCGTCGCCACTACACGGTGAGTCGTCGAGTCGTCCGGGCAACCAGCGACCAAGTGCGTAAACAGCTGTTGTCGGTGACCAGTCGACAGTGGGTATAATAGCTCCTAAGGCCGCGCGGTTATGAAAAGAATTAAAATAATGCCGATTAGACGATAGGCACTAATCACTATGGTGTATGGGGCTACCCTATACAGCTATGTTCGTGTTAAGTATTGAAAAATTAAAGGTTTACTAAACCTTTATTGTTTCTAATTTAAAATTTCAGGTTTAAGTAATTCATAACAATTGTTAAAAAAAAACAACACAAACAAAAAAAGCAAATCAAGAACACTGAAGAAAATAGCCTGCAAATAATAAACGAGCCCATCTACAATGACTTTAATTACAATCCAAAAATAGCAAGCCGACAACAATAATAAATACAACGGTGTAACTTAACTAAATATGTAAATATGAAAATAAAATGCAGCGTTCACCGACGGCAGGCAACGATCGGACATTCAGGGTTGGATCACACACGAAATTTCTTAAGCAAAATATATTAATTTCTTGACCAAAAAAGTGTGTGTGTGAGCAAAACAAAGCTAAGTTCGCAACCACAGCAAAGGTTACCTGTCTCACGAAATTTCTCAAAGCACTATATGCGTGTGAGGGAATAATATTTCGTAAAGTTGGCAACCCTGGCATCGACGTGGACTAATCGCGAGAACGAGATTAACGCCCACCGAACAGAGTTAGGGCCTGTTTGCCGCCCCTATTTTTGCCTGCGATTATACACTTATTGGGAAATTCATAGCGGACAAAACGTCATGCAATTTGTTTACAATATCGTGTGACGTAGGTGTGAATAACGTGTGTATCGACTATTATTTTTTTTTTGAGATTATTCTTCAAGTATTACAAAAACAAAAGGAATATTTTTTCCCGCAGCGTCGCCAGCGTGAAATTGGGTTTTAAACGATATCTTTATTTAAAATTTTCATCCCCTACTTTACTTACTGAATATTTTAAAACGCTGATAAAATAAAAATACGAAATTTCATGCAAATATGTCCAAGGAATAAAAAGTTTCATACAAACTTATCACTTGTTTTACCCACTTGGGGGTTGAATTTTAAAAAATGCAAAAATTCAAATTTCTAGTACGTTAAAACATAAATATTCGTAAAAATAAGAGGCGCTTCATGGGTTTCGCACACAGGCGCTGCCGGGGGTCGGCTCGGCCCTGCAGTCGGGTAAAGATGACACGCGGAAAACGTGAATACGCAGACATTTTACTAACTTCCGGGCGTTGTTATGCGCGCGCGATGCTTCACAGTCCTCGATTAGCGTAATGAATACTTCGATCCTTTGCTCGTCGACATATTTGACGACCTCGTTGGCGCTAAAGCCGGAGGTCGCGGGTTCGAATCTCGCCAGGGAACAAAAAGGTTTTGTGTGTTCCTGGGATGTGTACCTATTAAATATGTGTATTATATATTTAATAAAAATCTTAAATATGTGTAAAATATAAAAGTATTAAATATATTTCCGTTGTCTGGTACCCGTAACACAAGTTCTTCGAGAACTTACCACGGGACCAGAACCATTGACGTGGTGTGAAAGCGTCCATAGACATTATTATATTATTCACATCGAAACTTTTGCACATCCACTGTTCAAATTGAACATGGCGTAATGTAGAAATGTAGAGGGGGACGCAGACGCCTAGTCCTGCATGTATCTGTATCTTAGAAGGTAAGGAAATCGCGCCGGCTCGCCTTACAAACCACAACGGGACGCTGGGAAAACGGTTTACTGTAATACACACGACCGACAGACGGTATAAATATATGATACTACACTAATTGAAGCATATTCACAATAGACCGATCTTTGTGTGCGTGAGATATCTATGTATCTAAATACTAGCGACCCGCCCCGGCTTCGCACGGGTACAATGTATATATCTGTATAATCTATGGGTACAATACTGATACTAATACTGCGACTACCTCATAGATCTAAACTCGCCCGCACACCACCTTGCCATTTCGCCTTGGTGATGCCTACTTCGCAACGGGCCGTGGAGCAGAAATCGTAATATTTTAATTTCGCCATAACTTCAAAACCAAACGTCCAATTTTAATCATTTAAAGACCAAATATTATCTACATAAACTGTACTTAGTGATAAAATAATTTATTTTGATAAGGATTAATAGCATGAGTAAAATAAACGCGTTTAAATGTAGTCCAATAAAAAATCAAGATTTCTAAATAAAAAAATGGTTGTTGTGCCTCACTCGACATAGATAGGTATAGTGTGTCGCGGACTTTTTTGTAGATATTTATAAGATCTACAATTGATTAGAACATTTTATGGTCCTATCTTTTATAGTTTAGGCAGCGTACGCAAAATAAGTAACTTTTCTGGTTGATTTTTTACACCTTGTGTGCGAAAACCCCAAATATCTTACGGAACCCTATTTTTTTCCAAAATAAAATTTAGCCTATGTTACTCGTGGATAATGTAGCTTTCGAATGGTGAAAGAATTTTTGAAATCGGTCCAGTACTTTTTGAGCCTATTCATTACAAACAAACAAACAAACAAACATACAAACAAAGTTTTCCTCTTTATAATATTAGTGTAGATATATAAAAGGTAAACCTGACTGATGTATCAACGCACAGGCCAAACCCTTAAGACTAGAAAAATAGAGGGGGTAAAAATAGAGGAGATGAAAGTTTTTAAACTTACTTTTTTTTTACCTAATTTCACGCGGGAGAAGCCGTAGGCAATTGCTAGTTAGTAGTTACATACCTATATGAGCGGTAAACATTTAAATCAAAACGTGATCCAATATATAATATAAGCTAAAATAGGTTTCATATAAACTATAGAAAACTTATACAAATTGTAAAATTTGGAAACTAGCGTGCCCATAATATAGGGGGCAAGGTCTCTATCAACGTAAGGGGTTTGAATGAATTAAGTATTTCTAGCAGTGGCGGAGGCTGGTTCTCCTTCATAGGGAAGCCCTAGCCTGTATAGTAGGTAGGGATGGATGAGATCTTCAAAAGGTAAGTGGTAAGTGGTAACTCTATAAGAATAGAGTAATAGGAACGCCACTGACTCGTAGATATACTATAAAACGTTTCTCATAATTGTATCAGTACAAAACGTATCTAATATCAGGATTAACTTATAACCATTATTTAAATTATGTATATTTACTTCAAAAAGTTCCCAATGACATCATTAATCAATAGAAATTAACCATTTACCACCCTAATCACGTGAAATTTTCTCCTGAAAGACACAAAAAGCCGTCCGAAATAGTTCAAACCGGGCCAGACACATGAGCCAGTGGCTAATTGGCCCGGTAACCGTACAAACGAGATTACCGGCCCGTCGCGTTAGACTCAATTCACACCGACTGACGGCAGACACTTTCACACGATTCACAACTTTATTTCTCGAGTGATAATGCTTATAATCGCTTTATACACCCAAAATAGAGTGCGCTGAAGGGCAGTTACAAAGCCAAATCATTTCGGACTCTATTTTTATCGTTACACGGCATATTATCGGTTCGATAAAGCTAGGGTTGCCATCCGTCCGGGTTTCCCCGGATTTGTCCTAGTTTAAAGGGCGTCCGGGGAGCGTCCGGGCCGGATTTTATTTGCTATCCAGGTTTTTGTAGGCAGAATTAGGAAGGCCTAAGTTTTTTTTTATTTGCTGAAATAATAAATCTTCCTTTCTTTTTGACATTGCCGTAGTCGGGTAAAAATTGTTCTATGTCCGGGTTTCGTACTCCAAAATCCGGGGTTTTCATGCGTCTTGTCCGGGGAGTTATATGTAAGAGATGGCAACCCAAGATAAAGCAGACTCTGACGTCCCGATGCTGCGCCGTTCCGGACACCCCGAACACCTCACAAAATCCAATTACAGAAGGGCAATTGTTGTTGATAAACGATTATACACGCCCGCAACTTTTAAATAATCTTTTGTATTTTAACCCTCTTTTAGTTCTTAAAATCCTAAGACAACAATAAAATAAATTACTGGGGAACCATTCTAAGATTGAGTTGAAGAGTTCTTTTGGGGATGAGAACAAATTTTTATGTCTATATTCTATCTATTTAATATATAAAAAAGATAACGTTCCCTCTGAATGACTGACGTATAGACGATCGCACAGCCGTAACCGCTAATAGTAGAAACGTGAATTGCGGACAGCAGTTTTAATTTACAATGTAGACCCGCACTAAAAAGGGGTGGAATTTTCCAAAATCTCTGTGAGGATGCAAAATAAGGATTGATAGTTTGTATGAACAAAAATCTGTCCCGATTTTCATAAAATTTAATATCCGAAGAAATAAATAAAAATTATCGAGTAAGTACGTATTTTTTGAATTCCCCCAAAAAAGTGGTGATATGGGGATACAATGTTTTTATAGTGAAATATCAATAGCTGGTCGGATTAAATTGAATTTTGTCACGCAGATAGTTATTATGACGTATAATAAATCCGATAAAAAGGTTTTTCGAAATACATACCCCACGGGGTTGCAATGGGGATCCATGTGGACGAAGTCGCGCGAAAAACAAGCACTTTGTATAAATAAGTAACAGTTACATAATGTAAATATTACAGAAGCATTAACAATGTTTACTACGTTTCAACCAATCATTCATGAATCAACGTTGCTTGGTAGTTGGTATTGACAAAATATTCGTTTGGCTCCAGCACAGGTAACAATCCACATAACACGCAGTGGTCACGCGTGGTAGTAAAAAAGTTTATTGCAATTTCAATAGGGAGTAGGCTGTTTCGTATGCAAAATAAAAATACCATTACTTATATAGGTATTAGAAAAGCGAAAGCGACTTTGAAGTTCACATTCAGGTAGGAATAAAGTGTAGCTAGCTATTTCCGGAATAACTACATTTTTTATAAAAAAATCTACAACCCAAATACGTAAATTATATAACATAATATGTTACCCGGGCAGTTAATCTGTTATTCTGAATCTATTGACACCTAATTTATTAAAAACGGACCAGCAGTTTAGGCGTTACGGTGGAACATCCATAGACAGCCAAAATCATTATCCTTCCTTATCGCCGTAGTCAGCTAAAAACGTACGGTACATCTAGGATAGACGTACTTTTCGCACAAAAGATACGGACATTTGGTAACTTGATATTGTAATGAAAATATCGATTCAATCAAAATCTGAGTAACAAATGAGCCGGCGACAATTTGTATGATTACAATTAAATTATTTTTGAAACAATAAGAGAGGGGCCGCTTTGTTATGATAATTCGAGGGGCGAAGGAATTAGTCTTATTATTCTAATAATACTACGAGACATGATTTTATTGAATTAAGATTATTTTTAGTCAGTGATATTTTTTTATTCAGTTATTTCACTCTTAAAAATTGTATTCTCTGATATGGCATTATGGCATAGGTTAGACGGAGCAAGAGCTAGCCTATCTTTCTGGATGAAGAGGAACATTTTGCTGTATCCGTAAACGACCTTGTCCCATCTGACAATAACTGGATAAATATAATACATCAAAGACAACAACCGTCAC
Organism: Glaucopsyche alexis; assembly: GCA_905404095.1. Taxonomy (NCBI): domain Eukaryota; kingdom Metazoa; phylum Arthropoda; class Insecta; order Lepidoptera; family Lycaenidae; genus Glaucopsyche; species Glaucopsyche alexis. The sequence continues at coordinate 5,841,521 of FR990060.1, forward strand.
TGTACCAATAACACCGAGTTTACCCAACACATTAAGACGAAGATCGTGTTACCAACAGACTTTCCGCTCCTCCACGTCACAAACGTACGTCACGACAGGTAATGTGTTATCAGTAATGCGCGTGTAACTGATAACGACGTCCTCATAGCAACATAATAGTATGCACTATCATCACATAGAATTTCCAACTTCTAAATAATAATAAAAAACTAGCATTAATTGCCTGCGGCTTCGCCCGCGTGAAATTAGGTTTTAAACTTTCATCACCTTTTTTACCCCCTGGGGTTGATTTAAAAAATTCCTTCCTTAGTGGATGCCTACGTCATATGAGTAAAACGTGTCCTAAATTTCAAACTTCTAGCACAGCCTATAGAACTATTACCTACAGTCGTCCAACGGACACGTCTAGACAGAGCAATCGTGCGGGGCGTGCGGGGTGAGAGAGGGGCGGTAGCGAGCCCAAGCTGCCATACACTCGCTTGGGACACGTCAGCCAGGGTTGACGCTTTTTAATTTGATTGTTTTATGTGGTTTGCGACAGTGTTTCGTTTGAGTTGTATGTAGGTACTTATTTACAATGGTCAAGTATATGAACAGCTAAAGAAGATTAATTTTAATACATAACCATGCGCCTGTTTCCCGTCAGATTTTTTAGTAAAATTGTAGGTATCTACGTATGAGAATTTACTAACTAGGTACATCGTCAAATTCAACAATCGCAATCTAAAAACTAGTAAATCCAAATGTCGAAAATACCTTTCAGTTTCGCATTTGTAGCTTTTGCAGGGTTCGTAAATATCCGATATTTATAATAAATATCAAAATATCAGATATCTTTGATATATATCCGATATTTTTATTTTTGGATATTTTCAAAATTACATACAAATCTCATAGGTACTCTGATATGTTTTTTCGTAATAGTTGAATCGAAATAATTTGTATGTCTGATAATTTGAAGATAGGAGAGTAAAATTAAACTCATTTATTTATTATTGGCATTAAAAGTTTTCAAATCAATTAAAAATCAACGATAGATACTTTTGAGAATCAATTTAAATAAACCATAAAACCATAAAATGACTTTTGTTTATAACCAGAAGAAAAAAAAGTGTATTAATTTTATCAGTCGAATTAATTTTACACATGGTATAAATGGTTAACAATAGTATAATAACAAACAAGGAATTTTCTTCCGAAAAACAGGGGGTCACGTGGGTGTCATAAGCCGTTACAAGCCGCGTCGACGGCTATGATTAGTTAATGTCGTGTCAAATAGCAAGTTTTTGATGACCTAGGCTTGTAAAACTCTCGGAAAATAAGACCTGTGTATTTAGACTATGACTTGATGTAAGATTTTTTACATTTAAAACATTCTTTTACATTTTTAAATATCAATATCAATTTTGATATAATATATCAAGCATAAATATCAATTGATATATTATATCATGATATATATACGATATACCTATATCAATTGATATATATCATGCTAACCCTGAGCTTTTGTATACGCATTTGTATTTTTTATAATAAAACTCTTCATTAATACTTCTATATATTTTTTTTGTTTTATTCCTAGTACTCTACATACACATACTACGAATACCTACACAAAATGTAGAACAGATTATAATAAAACACATTATTGTGACAACCCTGCAGCAATGACGAATACCTACACAAAAGCGGCATTTCGCGCGACTTCAAACGCGTTGGACCACTGTATCTCTTTATTACACTGTGCTTCTAGCATTAAGGGTTTTGCCTATGCGAACATACATAAGTCAATCGGCCTTATAATTTCGCTCTGTCGCGACAGAGCGAAATTATAAGGGTTCCTTGTAGGTCTAAAAAAATGGCGATGTAAAATCAGCGGAATTGAAAAAAAAAAACACAGAAATTTGTTGCTTTTTTGTTGCTAATTAGTTGCTAAAAAATTGATTTTTTTGCTCTAACCGATCGCAAAAAATCGGCAATAGCGCTAACTTCTCATTAAGATAGCGTGGAAATCACTAGATGTGGACTTATCGATCAAGCGAATAGGGGTCAATTTGTTGCTAATTTGTTGCTGAAAGATGCTAAGAAGAAAGAAATTTTAAAAAATAAAAATTATTTTTTTTTAATTATGCAAAAATAAATAATGTCCACGCCAGCTTAACTCTCGAGTTTTCCGTGAAAAAACTATAGTAAAAATTTGTTGCTGCTCATACTGCAGCTTGTTTTAGCAGAAAGAGTCAGCAACAAAATAAAAACCGGAAGTCAAGACAAGTTGGAAATCGGTGTACAAAAAATCTGGCCAAGCTAGTTTAACTAACGATTTTCTCGTGGAAAAACTGTAGTACAAATTTGTTGCTGCTCATGCTGCGGCTTGCTTTAGCAGAGAGAGTCAGCAACAAAATAAAAACCGGAAGTCAAGACAAGTTGGAGATCGGTGTACAAAAAAACCGGCCACGCTAGATTAACTAACAATTTTTCCGCGGAAAAAATAAAGTGAAAATTTGTTGCTGCTCATACTGTGGCTTGTTTTAGTAGAGAGAGTCAGCAACAAAATAAAAACCGGAAGTCAAGACAAGTTGGAAATCGGTGTACAAAAAATCTGGCCAAGCTAGTTTAACTAACGATTTTCTCGTGGAAAAACTATAGTACAAATTTGTTGCTGCTCATACTGCAGCTTGTTTTAGCAGAGAGAGTCAGCAACAAAATAAAAACCGGAAGTCAAGACAAGTTGGAGATCGGTGTACAAAAAAACCGGCCACGCTAGATTAACTAACAATTTTTCCGCGGAAAAAATATAGTGAAAATTTGTTGCTGCACATATTGCAGCTAGTCCGAGTACACAAGATCAGCAACAAAATAAAAACCGGAAGTCAAGACAAGTTGGAGATCGGTGTACAAAAAAACCGGCCACGCTAGCTTAACTAACGATTTTACCGTGGAAAAACTAAAGTGAAAATTTGTTGCTGCTCATACTGAAGCTTGTTTTAGCAGAGAGTCAGCAACAAAATAAAAACCGGACGTCAAGAGAAGTTGGAGATCGGCATGCATATAAAGTGACCAAAACCATTAAAAACATGAGTTATAATATTTATTAATTTATTTTTATTGCTCAAAATTTTTGTTAGTCGATTTTAGCATACAACATTATTCGGGGATTAATTGAATGTGTATTCTTCCGGATTATTGCTTTCTCGTATCGATCGTCGTATTCTATCCATTGAGTACCCCGTAGGCACATGGTCGTAAAGTGTCCTAACCTTACATCCGACGAAGATCGAAGGCTGACTGCTGGGGGCATGAAATCTACTGCTTCAAAGAGCTTGTATGAGCTGCAGTATGAGCAGCAACAAATTTTCACTTTAATTTTTCCGCGGAAAAATCGTTAGTTAAGCTAGCGTGGCCGGTTTTTTTTTGCACACCGATCTCCAACTTGTCTTGACTTCCGGTTTTTATTTTGTTGCTGACTCTCTCTGCTAAAGCAAGCCGCAGCATGAGCAGCAACAAATTTGTACTACAGTTTTTCCACGAGAAAATCGTTAGTTAAACTAGCTTGGCCAGATTTTTTGTACACCGATTTCCAACTTGTCTTGACTTCCGGTTTTTATTTTGTTGCTGACTCTTTCTGCTAAAACAAGCTGCAGTATGAGCAGCAACAAATTTTTACTATAGTTTTTCCACGGAAAACTCGAGAGTTAAGCTGGCGTGGACATTATTTATTTTTGCATAATTAAAAAAAATTAATTTTTATTTTTTAAAATTTCTTTCTTCTTAGCATCTTTCAGCAACAAATTAGCAACAAATTGACCCCTATTCGCTTGATCGATAAGTCCACATCTAGTGATTTCCACGCTATCTTAATGAGAAGTTAGCGCTATTGCCGATTTTTTGCGATCGGTTAGAGCAAAAAAATCAATTTTTTAGCAACTAATTAGCAACAAAAAAGCAACAAATTTCTGTGTTTTTTTTTTTCAATTCCGCTGATTTTACATCGCCATTTTTTTAGACCTGTTCCTTGTGTTGCTAGAAATTTGAAATTTTGGACAAATAAACAGACGGATTTATTTGTGTAGATGGCAAGTAGGCAGAATGAGAGCTGTGCTAAAAGCAACGAATTCTAAGTTCATGTGTAGGCACCTAAAAATAGATACAATGAAACAAAATCGCTACGTACAAGAATTGTGGTAAATATTTGAATAATTGTCGGTTACATAAGTTAATGGTCTCCTTGGTACGGTTTAGTATCGCTACAGACTCGACCCACATACCCCGCCCGCGCCACGGCAAACAGTTGCTGCTATTTTTTGTACCACATCGCCATCATCATCATCAAACCACAATGTACCGAATATCGCAGCTTTTCAATATGATTATGTTATGGGATTTCTAGCCCATTAAAATAATACTTCACTTGTAGATAATAATAATAGTTTTATTCAGTCTCTAACATAATACATAATATCCTTTTTATCAATCAGTCATTCCGATATGTCACCCATAACCCTGACGTCTATGTTTTCTCTCTTTACATCAGATGAGGTTTTATGTCGCCACAATGTTATTAACCCCGACGACAGAGGGTTGTTACTTGTTATAGAAATATAGAGTGTTTACCCGTGGCATCGCAGCTCCCAAATGCAAACGGATAAACCGATAATAAACTTTTTTTTTTGAACGTTGACATTTATCATCATCTAATAATAATACATCATCATCAGCTCGTTCACTTGACAATTTTTTTGTTGAATCGAAGGCAAGTGGTAATCGAGTCCTAGTCTAAAAAGGCCTAAAAAGGCCACTTTAGGTGTTTCATATAAACTTCATATATTTTGACAGTTAAAACATCAATTTTGTCAGTTTTCAAAAGAAATGCGTAAAACGGAGCACACAATATGATTCATCTAATGTTTATCTAATGTCCACCTAAAGTGGCCTTTTTATACCCCCTGACGTCACTGCGACCCAAGTGAGTCTATTGTGACTCTTTCGCGTTATAGTACCTGCCCCAAGCCTATGCTCCTCATAAACTGAACTATATGGTTGGGGTTGGTGGGACGAATTTCTTGACAATTCTAGGGTTACTTTAAAAACATTTCCAATGTCAAAATATTTTCTTTTCATAATTTATTACATCACTAGGTACCCCCCCGAAGATTGTTAGGTTTTCTCAGTGAGACAGGTTTCTCCATTGTGTTTCATTACTATCTCGTCATTAGAAACTAGAAAAATCTTACAGGTTTAAAAAAGCCAGAAGACCCAGGATCGAATCTAGCGAACGGTTCCCTGCAGTACTATAGTTTTTTTACCCGACTCCGGCGAAGCCAAAAAGAAGGGTAAAGATTTATTGTCTATGTATGTATGTTTGTTCCACCGTAGCGCGTAAACTCCTGGACGGATTTTAATGAAGGTGTCAACAAATTCCTAATAATAGCCCGGGTAACACAAGCTTATATATCATTTACATAGTCGGTTAGTTCTTTAATAAAAATTTGTAATTACATATTTAAGTACCTATTTAGTATTTACTAATGTACCTAATATGTAGATAATTATGAGTGTTATTATTGAGTGTACCAAGCGTGTACTACATACAGTGGGATTCCCGTATTTATTATCTGAGCGTGTCATACGTTTGATATTGTGCGGCTTCGTCCATTTGTCCAGCTCGTGACTCGCGAATCGTGTTTACTGAGGGGCTAGCACGAACAAGTGACAACGTATTCGTAACGTCACGTACTTGTCAATAGATCGTGCTTAGACACCCTTCTGTTTGTATCGACGACCGCCCGAAATTAATAACGTTTCTAAAATCTTAGATCGACTTCAATCTTAGATTCTCAAACATTAACTAGCTAGCCGCACACGTGCAATATTATAGACAGAATAGATTTGTCAATACTAGTCAACACATACAAAAAACGGCAATATGGCCCGCACACAAGGAATATTATTGTCAATATGAGCATTATTGCCAATAATATGGTGTGTGCGGCTAGCTAAAGACGTAAATTGACGTGAAGTCAATCCTAGGATCGTTGAAATGTACTGAAATCTTGATCTCAGATAGCTAAATGAGATTAGGATTGATTGTTAATTTCGGCGTTAGATTGATAATTGGGCATTTAAATTAAATCATACGCCGTCTTATCATCTTCCATACCGTACAACGTAAACAAAAAGACAATGGAACCCTATGATTTATATGCCACTTTGAGGGTGTTTGATATTTTTTCTGCCGTTAGGGGGCAGATCCAACGCACACAAAGCGTCGCCTGGTGGCGTAAGTGGTATCAAAAACGGTCAATAAAAAATTTCGATTCTTTTTCTGTCACCAGGCGGCGACTGGTAGCACGACTGTCCTTGTCGTGTCGAAAAGCTGTCATATGTCACGGATTTTTTTTTTTTTTTTTTATGAAATAAGGGGGCAAACGAGCAAACGGGTCACCTGATGGAAAGCAACTTCCGTCGCCCATGGACACTCGCAGCATCAGAAGAGCTGCAAGTGCGTTGCCGGCCTTTTATTATTCCCTATAGGGTAATAGGGGAGGGTAGGGAAGGGAATAGGGTAGGGGATTGGGCCTCCGGTAAACTCACTCACTCGGCGAAACACAGCGCAAACGCTGTTTCACGCCGGTTTTCTGTGAGCCCGTGGTATTTCTCCGGTCGAGCCGGCCCATTCGTGCCGAAGCATGGCTCTACCACGTTTAAGCCGGCCCATTTAAAAACCTTCATAATTCAGTAAAATAAAGAAATACAATAAGCCGTTAATTTAGTCGAATTTCAACTTTCTGTAACTCACGTTAAGATTTAGCATCTGAGTATGATTAGGGTCACCGATTTCATGAATTCAAAATTGTAATTAACATTTTCATGTGTTTATTAATTATGTCTGTGATACACCGACGACCTCTAGAGTCTAGACCAGCTTGCGTAACACAATATTTTCAAAACACAAGGTCGCCGGCGCCGGCCGCGCATATCGCAACGCTGCATATCTGCACAACCTTCGCTTCGCACCTTTTCTATAAAAAAATAAATCACCGTGTCAACGAATTAACTTGTTTCAGCAAGGTTTGTCATTAGGGTTGACCCGCTATTTGTTAGCGCGGTAGCGGTATCGCCAATTAAAAACAAAAATTTTCACATACGGTTACAAGTTTATGAGTAACTAATTATATGGACTATCATGAATTTCGCTACATCTCATAACTTTTTGCAAATGAAATACTTTTTTCATTAATAGGTACTTAATGTTTTTATGGGATTAATATATATTTAATTCATCTCCTTTATTAAAAAACTACAAAAAATATTTTCGTATAGGCTTAGCACGAATATTTGAGAACTCTTTTTTCTTATCGTTATCGAATGAAAATTGTATTGGCGTTGACGTTATTTTCAAACAATCCTCATTCAATAATGTAACGAATACGCTGTTGTCAATTGTTCGTGCTAAGCCGACAGAACTAAGTAGAGTCGAAATAATAACTTTAAAATATTTTGTTAGACTGTTTTTTTTTTTTTTCATTTCACATTATGTGATAGATATGTCTGAGTTTTGCACATTAAAATACTTTCTATTTTGATTACATCAATTATTTAATGTTCAGATTTACCTAGTTCTAGATTAGTACACACATATGCAGTTTTTTTATAAATAAAATCGCAATAACTCATAATCGACAACCCTATAACCGAACATTGAACATGGTCAGTACGTTAATTATAATACAAATTGTAAAGGACAGAGGCGTCCCAATTCCCGCGAAAGCAACTGTGACAAGGTTGTCACTCGCACGTAAACGGTACCTGAGAAAATGCCTGAACGATTTTATGAAGAAAACTTGAGGTTACCCATTGTATAGCCAGGCACATTTGAAGACAATCGAGATAATATAAAATGTAGGTACGGTTTGTAAGACTAACTTAGGTCATTTTAAGAGCGCCTCAATTTTAAGAAATTGAAGTTTTGTACCTATTACACAAACCGGTAAAGGAAAATGCAGTTCATAAGATAGAAAATACAGCAAATAGAAAAACACGTAGATACAAGAGAAACAGAGGTAAAAGCAGAGATCTTTTACTCTATGATTTCAAGTATATATTGAAATGAAACTAAATTAGGTACAAGTTTGAAGGCAATTCATTAAACTTTAATATTTAATAGATACAATTTGCAATACATGTGTAGTATCAATATAACAGTAGATGCACACAATTCTCAGCTTTAGAGCGTGAAGGTTGAGATGTCAAGTAAATTTAATAAGCTTGAAACTAAATTAGTTACTTAGTTTGAGAGGACAATTCATTAAACTTTAATATTTAATAGATACAATTTGCAATACATGTCTAGTATCAATATAACAGTAGATGCACACAATTCTCAGCTTTTGAGCGTGAAGGTTGAGATGTCAAGTAAATTTAAAACGCAATTAGTAACTTGACGGAGCACCTTGACACGAATAGCCTGAGACCGGCCATCTTTTCCGAAACACTATCGTATATGACCTACGTAACCTATGTTCCGCTATTAAAATGCAGATATCTTAACCCCTTGTAATTTTAAATCGGCACAAGGATGCAGGATCGTAAAACTTCAAGAACTTATAGTTTTATTATATTCATTAAAAAATATCGGTCAATTCTGTAGATCATAGGCTAAAACCACTTATAAGTTAAGTGTTGCATCGAAAATTTTAGACTTATAGGATCTCTGAAATTTGAATAACGTTAAAATTGAATTTTGATGATTATAGGTTTGGGCTACATACGATATTGGTCACCCAGTTAGCTGTTTTTAACATACTAATTAATAATAAAAACTTGTAAACACCTGCATTCCCAATTTGGAAGTAATTAATGAGTGTAATTTTGTCAAAAGACATTGTAATTAATTACTAGTATTACTAGCACACAAGACGATAAACAAGTTTCGATTTCGGTGTAGTTTCTTAAAAATCGATAAAAGTGTAAAAACAAAAAAAAACCTCGAAAATATATAGATATTGCGTCTTTTTACACAAAAAAATAGAACATAAGAATGAAGCAATTAAAAAAAAACAGACAAGAACGAGTTTTAATTTCAACACGATACCTCCCACCACAGATTACTTAATAATTATTTACTACGTAACCTCCACGCGTTCCTGAAATAAAGTCTTGACAGACAGACAGACCAACGAACGGACGGGAAACAATATTCATGTTATAGGGGTTCCGGTTTTTCCTTTTGAGATACGGAACCCCAAAAATACGGATAGGCATTACTCATAAAAAGTTTTTCTCTCTTTTCAAATTCCTATAATTGGCTGGAGAAAATTTAATAAATTGGGCAAGGATTGGGCAATAATAGAAGATGACTTGAGTGATACAGGGTTGCTGATGCTGGTTCGGATCCTCGGTTGGCAGTTAGCACGTAAATTATTAGAGATGTCACGAATATTCGGCAACTATTCGGTATTCGGCCTATTCGGCCACTTTTTTTGCTATTCGGTATTCGGCCGAATTACGTATTATTCGGCCGAATACCGAATACCAAATCATGTAAAAAAGAAACGTTATATTACTCAAAATTATTTATTTATTTTCAAATTACAACACTTTAGTAATTAAAATTGATCAGTGGTAAGTTGTGATGGATAAAAACAAACTTTTCAGCATTTTTTGGTAGCAAACGATTACGCTTTTCATTTTAAATGTTACCAGCCTCAGAAAATAACCTCTCACTATACACGCTAGTCGTCGCCTGCTGCGCCAACGCAACGAGGTAAACAGGTTGAAACAGGAAAACTTGTCTTAATCCAGCTAACGCGCTCCCGACAAGTATGTATTTCGTGCCGAATATTCGGCGGCCGAATATTCGGCGCTTCGGCTGACAGCGTTGCCGAATATTCGGTATTCGGCCAATTCACTATTCGTGGCATCTCTATAAATTATGACATTAACTCGTAAGGTCTGACAAGTGTCAACCCAAAACATACTTGCATGCATGCAGCATGACCCACGCGGCACGCACAGTAGAAAGGAAGTTAGTAGTCTACGATGATCCATCCCAGTCCAACATTCACGCAAGTATAAATCAGTATTTACTGTAGGTGACCCAAGCAACCCAGTAACAATTCCCTTCGGCTCGGCGGCGCCAGCTGACACGGTAATCCGCGCGGCAACAGCCACATGACGTCGTCGCCGCGTCACCTTGACTCACTTCTATCGCGACGTGTACCCGGCGTACTTAGCAAAGAGTAGAATATATTATATATATTAAGTCACCGTTGTTAAAACCGTTAGATTGTAAAATAACTAACGAGATTGTAAAAATATGTCGAAAGATTAATAACTAACTATATATTTATAAATCTAACGAAAAATAATGTGTTAAATTATAGGCAGCATATTCGCGTCCGAAGTCTATGAACATTTTACAATTTCACTAGTTATATTACAATCTAACGGTTTTTAAAATTTTGCGGTGACATAATATATATTACTGACGTACAGAGAAACAAATTTTATAGAACGATCGAAATCGATCCAAAATTTGAAAATTTTGACGACTCCTTCAATGGGCCCACAATTTTTCCACACAATCGTGGACACACAGCACTGTATGCTTGTAGAAGTGCAATCAAATCGACAGCTAACTATGTAGCTATTTATCTGTTCTTTCTTTAATCTGTGTACTTGATGCACCTTAGACTATGTCCAGAAACTGCGTATTCTTACGCACGCAAGGTCTACGCACGTAGTCGAGGTACTAGGGCCCCATACATTGCGTCCAGAAGCTACGTGCGTATTATTTTAGCTATGCGCGTATCGTACAAAATTGACCTATTAAACCGCTTTGGTTGATTCAGGCACGGATCCAGCTCTCAAACGAAGATGTGGCCCGAAAATTTTGATTATATTATTTCCTTCATAACATGGTTATTAGAATATAAAAAAAGAATTTTATTATTTTCTTTATAATATTATGTTAATTAAAAGCTAACGCGCGGAGTGAGTGAGAAAGTTTTTCGCTTATTTAGCAAAAAAATTATTTTATGTTTGGTAAAAAAATAAGCTTTCAATATAGGTACCTTAAACAAATTAACATCAACTAAGATTATAAATTAATTAAATAAAAAATATATGCATATATAGTAAAGAAACATACACAAATTATAGATTATATAACATCGGCAGGAGTAATTCCTATCGGTTCAAACAAAGTATTATTTTTTCTTAAATCTGTTGGTTAGTAAATAAAAAAGGGCCGAAAATTTATGGAGAGGTGACAAATTTTGCGTTTTCTTCAATCTACCTGACTAAAGGTCCGCTTAACACTAAATCCACTACTATAAATATGTATTTTAACAATAATATAAGTATGACCAGCAGGTAAAAAGCACCACGTAAGACTCAAAAGGCTAACAATACCAATACTACTACCCACTGAACCTATTTTGATTATAAATTAATAGACCTTGAAAGTATGCACTCACAAGGCTGTTGGGGTTGTGGGTATGCCCATACCACACGTGTAGGTGCTCCGCCCCTGACTCAATAGATGCAGCAATTACGCAGCTACCTCGAGTACGCGCGAGACACAAAGTGAAAGAAAAATGTTTTTCTCGCTCCGATTGTATGATTCAGAGTGAGACAGAAGTATTCAGTTCATTCGTTACACAGCATTCAGATCGGTTGACACTGTTGGCATTTTGCTTTACAGAGTGTTCCGAAATTTTGTGCTGTCAATGTTTTGTCAAAACCAATTATTTCTGAAGACACTTTATATTAAAACCTTCAACACACAATTGATATCGATTTGAAATAGTCAAAAGTGTCATCCTCTGTATTTTGGAGTGCAATGAAAGCGTGGTAAGATCGAGTTGCCAAGTTTCAAAAAATATTTCTCCCTAAAACAAATAGTACGGTTCCCGTGGATTTTATCTAGCATGCGAATACTCTCAAATATAATTATTAAAGTACTTATGCCTCATCGAAACTTCATAAAGTTACATAATACGATAAAATATATAGGTGCCGTTAAAAATCAAAAAAGTTACATACCAAATATGTAAGTATTACTTATTTAGAAAAACATACCTATAAAGATCTTTATACAGTAAAACTACTTTGCTAATATCTTTCGGAAGTCCCACACATGCTTTCCAACATCCGTCATTTCCGTAGAAAAAAAAACGATGATTGCTCATTTTCGAGCAAAATGAGTAGGACAATAACAAAAACAATATAATTTTGGCAAGTTGCCTTGCACCAACAATGAAAAACAAAATGTTAATGTATGATTTTAAGAACGAATTGTGAATATGTATTATTAAAATTAAATGTTTAGATAATTTAACGTTATTATTTAAATTCGATTATAATTATAAAATAACCAACAAAAATAATATTTACCCTAAAGCGCCATACTCACGGGCCAAGCAGCAAATCCAGCAACGGTACTTATAGTATAACAGTATCATTATTGCCAATAGTGTCATTCATCATCATCATCATCAATCATTTATAATTTTTGCCTGCAAATCCGCGGCCTTGTGCTTGTAGGTGTGGTCAGTATGACCCATAAGTCTGGCCACAGACGTTCTAAATTTGACATTCTTTAAGAACGTCAAATTCAGGTCGAAGGCAAAGTTTCATAATCTTTCAGATTCTTAAATGTCAGTTCGAACTTTAAGAATGTCAATGAAGAACGTCTGTGGCCAGGCACAGCGTATGTGTGACATGGTGTCTGAATATATAAATTTCGAGGAGTCCCTCGATTCCACATTGATCCTATCATCATGTCACCGCTTTTTTCAAAACGGGACCAACTTGAAATTATACCCTTTACATCAAAAAAAGAATTTTGAAAATCGGTCCAGAGACGGCGGGATTATGGTATAACATACCAACAAAAATAAAAAAATATATATATGTTGCCGAACGTATAGCCGCCTCTTTTTTTGGAAGTCGGTTAAAAAAATAGTGTGCTGTATATTACTTATCGACAAGCAGTTTAATTGCATATTTAAATAACACAAGCATAAGATTCTTAGCCCCTTCAGATACTTTTCTCCCTAAATTTAGGGAAAAAGTCCCAAGTTGGCATCACAGATAGACCGGCAGAAATTTTGTTGTGATAAGATAAGAATCTCTACGTGCGTAGGTTTACGCAGGCTTACGCAGTTTCTGGACATAGTCTTAGTGTGTGCCATGTACAGCCCCGAGAAGATATAACGCGTTTCAAATGAGAATAGGAAACGTCAATGACCTTTTACTGTCAAATGTCACTTGCAAAGTGCGATTTTCAGAAAAACTTATGTGCATATAAATATTAATAGTCTTGCATCGAATTTAAATAAAAACGTAAATAGTAATCAATTAACTAAACATAAATTTAACTATCATAACAGTCTAAATTCGAAACAATATGGCGCCGACTCGATCCTATTCTCATTTGAATCGCACTATACGGGTTTATTGTGCACAGAAATGTATACTACACAAAGAGCGAAAATGTTAATGACATGGTCCATGATGCGCTTTATCGAGTATTTTTTTGGCAATTCATTCATGATAGTGCTTGTAGCAACAGCTTACAAAAATACTTAGCAAAGGTCCATAAAGCTTTTTCAAGTATCGTAAACTTTATGTTTTTTATTTATAAATAGGGAAAAACTAAAGTCATTGCTACAAAAATAAGATCATTGAAAGAATGTCTGTGTTGCTCACAATTAAAAATAAATGGTTTTATATTTATAGACGAACAGAACAGCTTATTCCCGAATTACACACGAAACTGTATTAAAATTGTATCTTTATGTAACAAAATGGCATGTGAAAATATGCGAGGAATGCGTTACGGGAAAAACATCGATATGTGGGACGCAGACGCATGTTACCAAGCAGTAGATCTTCTGAGTTAGTTTGTTCATTGTTGACAATATGAGCAGTTTTTCATGGTTTTGGTAAAAGATTCCCCCGCGCGAGTTTTTACGCCGGATCTTCTCGCCGCGCGCCGGGCTAGTTCCCGAACCATAGGTAGGTAGACATCATGTAGGCCGGACGTTCAGAAAATATTTTTAGGGTAGCCTTATTCTTATAAACCCAATCAGCGTGACGCTGCCATTTTGTCATTGTATCAGTTTTATCATTGGACTAGCTTTTGCCCGCGAGAGCTTAAGAGTTCGCTTTCCATACAAAATTTCAACCCCTTTTTCAAGCCCTTAGGGGGCGAATTTTCAAATATCCTTCTTAGAGGATGGATGCCTACGTCATTACAACTATCTGTATGCCAAATTTCAGCAAAATCCGTTCAGTAGTTTCGGCTGTGCGTTGATAGATGAGTCAGTCAGGTTTACCTTTTATATATTTAAAGAAGATCGGTTGTAACTGACCATGTATGGGCGTGGATTGGCATTTACGATGATACAGTTACGTTTATGGTGTATATGGACCTGCACTGCAGATTGGATCAAGTCTATACCGTCATGCTGATTGGACGATAGACAATATGGTGTAAACTGGACCCTTACTGAATGCGTGCAATGCATAGGTATTCCTCGCAATAAAACGCGAGGATAGAACCATTCCGAATTTGAATTTCGATCGTAAAAGTTTTATTTTCTTTCTAATAAATTAATAATTTATGCTGATATTTTAATGAGATTACTTTTCTTAGTATTTATATTAAAACTTTTTACTGTCCTGGCTGTCTCCTTTATTTTATGTTTATTTTTTATATTTACACTTCTAAATACTTATTCACCAGAAAAACCATAATTTTGAAAGGTACCTATAGTCAAATATATTTAAATATCAATGTACTAGGAAGGGTTACAAATATACCAACAGTCGTCTTTACTCACACAAAAGGAAATACAGCCAGAGTACACAAGAGAGCAAATATCGGGTATAACTATCAAGATAGTCTTCCTAAACACATAATAATATGAGTTTGATCAGTTACATCTTTGAACGATTAATGGGCTATATTTGATTTAGGAAACAGTAAAGGCATATGCAGACTCCGTCGAAAAGCCCTGAGAAACATGAATGTGGACAGCCACTCGCCACCTTCTTCTCGCGCAAAGAGAAACGACATTTCGCGTGACTTCCCGCCGTGAATCTGAGGATGCCGTATTACCGTTTTCTAGATCAACATCATTATTCAGTGTGATTAAAATTTTCTTTACTTTCAGAATAAATAATAATAACAAAGGTTTACTTGTTACATCACATACTATACTTAACGTTTTATTTACTTTAATTCTATTTGTTAGACTTGCAAATAATTATATTATTCAATCCATAACTGTTTACACATTAATGTATGTAGATTGTATGGAATAGAACAAAACAAAATTATTAACCGTACAAGGAAGTATAACGTTATTATTTATAGTGGGGTTGTTGACTATCGGTTATCTTAGGCATGTTTATGTGGGAGGAAAATCCATAGTGTTCGTAAAATTCGATATGATGCCAACTGACATGACGTCAATCCCACGCAACGGTTACATGACTAATTATATCTGGGTCACAATAGGACTGCGTTACGTACTGGGTTGGGGATACTTTAACCAATAAATCATAGATAGAACTAATGCATAGATAAAATATCGCCTGTGATCCAGTCGTAGAAGTGGAAGATCGCTTGCACTCGCTAGAGCGCAGGATCCCGTCTGTTGTACCAATAATATTTTTCTCGTGTAGTTTATACAAAAGGATGATTGATAAGAACCTAAAAAGAGTTCTATTGATGTAAAATACTTGAAGAATGACAACTCCGCATTAAATGGACTAAATGGACTGGCGTGGTAGACTTAACCTAAGTTAATCGCCACATTCGCAGTAGCAGGACTAAAGCCTTATGCTTATCGAATTGTGGAGAGATTTAGAACAGTTGAAACATGAGTGATGATAATAGATAAAAATGGGCAGGCAGAAATATCCCGGATCGAGGTCAGCGAATTCGGAGTCAGTAACCGATCTATATCGGCTCTCCTTGACTCGAATCGCAATAACCGGCTTGCGAAACCGCCCACGGCGTTAGTCATTGTCGCCTGCATCTAGCGCAGTTGCTTCACATTATTAGTCGCCAGCTTTGGCCGCCAGAGCCGGTATATTTGCAATGCCCCCTAATACGTTCCACCAAAACGAGTTCACTTAGTCGTTTTTAAAGATTTTTTGGATCTTGTTGATAGTTCCTTTGCTTTGCAAGAGTTTATTTAATTTTTTAAATTCCTGACAAAGACATTGCTAGCCGCTATGCTTGGTTAATCCAATAAAGCTTAATGGTAAAGTGTCATAAAATATAACACCATATTGAAACATTGGCATCATATTGGAACAAGAGATATTAATTACACACCTATTAACTAAGTATATATTAATTAATAGTTAATATTCAATATTTTGTTACATTTCGCTAACAACAGACAATTACTGAATGAAAAAATATCACTGAACCAACGCGACGCCTACATACATCCGATAATAAGTTTCGTGTATCTCGGAAAATTATACACCCACTCACAAATAGCACATTTCATTCATATTTTACATGTTATTTTGCGAACGAAATTGTCAGGAAACAATCCTGTTACCAAAAAACGTAAGCAACATTATCATGTCAATATTATGATTTATTTTGAAACAACATTTTTCGGCAATTATCGTTTTAAAAGACAGCCAATGACAGCCAACAATGAACTTAGGACACGAATTTGCCTCCAATAGGGATCTGCACTAAACAATCTTTTGTTATGCATTTTCCAACGTCATTGGTCACATGAATCAACGTATCGTCGAAACAGAATAAAGAAAGTCTAAAATTAAACAAGTAAACATTGGGCGTCACATTTTGGCGCACATGTAAACAACCAAATAGGGCAACGACCAGATATAAATAGTACAACTATTAATACATATAACGTTTTAAAATAATAAAGAGAAAGTATTCCGTGGGGGAGTTCTCTGGAAGATCGATGGCTCCTCGGCCCAACCAAAATAGAACACGTACTTTGCCTTAATAACGGATAATAAGGTTGGAATATCAGAGGATTTTATGGTAATTTTGGATATTATATAATTTTATTAGATGCAGCCAAAACGCTTGACCTTTCGATGGCAGCTTGATCCCATAACCTAAACAAAATTTGTCGCAACTTCGAGAAAATAATAACAGTAGATCAAGCACAACAGCAGAAACGGTAGTAAAATATCAAACGCTTGGGCACGATAAACACTGTGAAAGTGTATCGAATGGTAGCCGACTCGTGGAAAAGTCTGTGACGATACATACTACGCAGTCCTCCGCTCCCACGTGACTGAGGTCAGATGTAACGCGTGGAAATAACGGGGAACAATGACATGCAATATTAAATCATAATGCGCTTGATGTGGAAGTAATTCCATCAACAAGCGTGGGTATTTTAAGAGGTGTTTTAGGCAAATTGACGTCGTTGGTAATGGATAAATAAACACATAAAATACGCCGTATGACATATCACCAAAATTTAAATGTCAGCACCACAATTGCAGTTTTTTGTGTAAAATAAATAAACAAACTTATTGATTTCGAAGAACCGTTGCAAAAATATCAACACAACCTTTTTTGCGAAGCAGTTAAAAAAAACTGCAGCATCAAAGGAATCGCAAAAAAATAAGAGTTATTAGAATTCGAGAGGATATTTCTGAGTTGCATAGTTATATAGACGGACTTTTTACAATCAATTTTCGAGTGGCGTCGGCAGCAAGGCCGAGAAATTGTTTCCGCGTATCGGGCAGTGTAAGCAATAATTAAATGGCATTTTGTTCCAATCGTGCAAAATGAGAGTCGGGCAAAGGAATGTGGACGTGTGCTGGCTTGATAAATGAGGTGTTTGCTACTGAATAATTATCTCCAGTAGTGTTTATTTTGTGACCTTAATTTTTATTATTTTCTTGAAGGCTTTATAATATTGCGCCGTAACCGTTCTACGACACGAAATTGTAATTCAAACAACGTATCATAAATTAATTCTAATATCTTCATCACTAAAATTATACTTCTGCTTAATATATATAATAATATACTTCTTAAAAATTACAATACAGTTTCAAAAACTTACCTCATTTATGTGTTTGTAGGTTTTGATTAGGTCCACACTTAATTTTCTTAAAGGCGCCGTTGAAGGGTCCCGAAAATGGTGTGGTATTCGAGCTTGCATAGCCTAAACAATAATACACTAGTTAAAACCATTTTAATATTACAGTTCAAGCTGAAAAGCTACGATCAGATCCAAAAGCGAATACTTATAATAAATCAAACGTGCAAACTACTGAAGGAAAGCATGTGCGGGCTAATGTGAAATTAGATGAATTAAATAATTTCCAAATTACAAGAAATCGAAATGATTTGACCTAAAAAACATAATACTTATTATGGAAAGCAGAAATGAAATAAAAATCTAAGAAATATATACTGACAAAAGGCTTACACGAGACAGTTTGTTGTTTATTGAGATTACGAATGTTTTTCCCACAAACTGTCAATTTTGTGAGAAAAATTGCGACAAAAACACTGCGATTATATGCGAGAATTGTACATTACCATAATTAATTTTGTTTCAATAGAATTCCTCAAAAACGCAGTATCGATAGTAAATAGCGCGACGACAATGACAAAAGAGTTGAACACATTTAAACTTTTTCTTTCGGTGCATAAAAGATAAAATGTTAGTATCGATAGTCGATACGTCTACATGGTTGTAAATATGTAATGGTTTGTAGGACTGGACGTAACTAAATAATATGTCTTAGGGTATATAAGAAGGGCGTTCTCAAACATAATTAGAGTCATTTAAAGGGATAATTTGTTTTCTTGAGCATAATGTCTGGTCTGTCAAGTGTTGTAAATGGGTTTAGGGATGAAATACTAAAAGATACCAGTAAAGTTGCCAAATGAAAACACCATTAGGAGCACTCTTTATACATTATCCGGGCGTCACTGGGAGAAATTTAACCAAATTATGCTATCCCGAGGAGATATCGGCATTAATTATTTCCGACTGCATACAGTTCTATATTACTTTGTTTCTATTTTTTCATAACAACCAGTGTCCAACAAAATTGTTTAAATGGGACATTAATTTCCATTAACACTACGAAGGTTATAAACCCAAGGCGTATCTTGCTAGTAATTTAGTTATATATAAGTCAGCCTTATTGATTGCATGTTCTGTGGTCATTCAGTGCATTTCGCTTTCATTGAAACATTTAGCTGCGACTGAAAGTATTTTTATGACTATTTAATTTGCATTTCATAGTACTTCCCGAAGTTAGAAAGTAGTGATGTAACGAATGTCTTTTTTTAGCATTCGCGAATGCGAATGCGAATATATGCTACCGACATTCGCGAATGCGAATGCGAATATTCAGTTTTTGTTCATATTTGGCACCAATTTGTCTATGGCTTGGTGACAGTCGCGTTCGGACAAGAGGGCCTAGTCAAGATGCATTTGATAATTTCGACGGCGAAGTTCGAGAACAAAAATGTATGGGATTTGACATAAGTCATCGCTAAGTGACATGTAGGTTGTGATGCCTTATGTCAAATCCCATACATTTTTGTTATCGAACTTCGCCGTCGAAATTATCGAATGCAACTTGACTAGAGGCCAAGGTTCGTTATGGGTTCGTTACGTTCGTATCTTCCGAGTATTGCCGAGTTCATACGAACTCATCTATGATCTAAATAAAGCGTCATTCATTCCGCTCCGCTCACTCAAACTTAAACTAAAAAATTTTATTTCTATGTAGGTTATGATATAACGCTTATAGAATTGTCCTACATGATGCCTACTGGTTCGGAAACTAGCTCGGCGAGAAGAACCGGCGTAAGAAACTCGCACATTTGCTTTTGTTTTCTGATATTCATATTCGCAAAACATTCGCAAAAATTTTGCGAATGTGAATGCGAATATACAAAAATGTGCGAATATTCGCGAATGCGAATGCGAATATTCGTTACATCACTATTAGAAAGTTACCAATTTGGAAATCGTCATTGGTGCGGTAGCCCCATGGTAATTCATTATTTTATTTATTTACTTTTGCGTCGTACTATTTTCTGAGAAGACAGCGACATAGGCGCGATTGCACTATGGTAGTTTATATATCGTATATATTATATGCATCATGCTATTTTCAGAAGGTTCGAGTTAATATTTGGGGTGTTATTGGGTTGCAGTTGTCCAAACCGCCTCGTGCATACCTTGGTGGGGGTCGAGCGGCGGAAAGCGGTTGGATCGCGCGCTGGGGCGCTCACCTGAATGTCGGAGGGCGCGCTCATGGAGGCCAGCTGCTCCTCTGCCACGAGGCGGCCGTAGAGAGGCACGTGCCGCCTCTCGCCACCCGCCGCCTCGGGCATGCCACCGCCGACCGCGCCCACTGGAACAGAAGAGAACAATGTTAGACCAAAACCCATAAAAACACAAGACATTACATATTATGAAAGTAACAAACAAAACTCAATAGGTAACTAGTTCAATGTTCCTGCCTGGTATAAAGGTTAGGATGCTAATTGAAAAAGAGTTTTAACTATTTGGCTACGTCAGCATCAGTTATTAGGGTTGATATGAGTTTATATGTTTATAAGTGTTTAAAAGTTAATGTTGTTGTAACATCCCTTTCAAACGTTTATTTGGATGCAGTTACTTCACAATTTACCGTAATTTATAGCTCTTGTCTAAAATATCTATAAAACTGAACTTCATTGTATTTTAATGACATGATAATGTTTTAATGAGTTCCTGTAACCTTAAGTTCTGTTTAAACAATCAGTCTTAACCTTGCCGGTGTGTTTTTGTTGGGTGTATTATAAGTATTGTAATCAAAACTGTGATACCGTTACTTTTATTTACTAAAATCAATGTCAACTTGCTGATAATAGACAATGATTTCTAGAAGCAACCAAACTGAAACTACTGAAACTGATTCATCGCTTTGTATGTCCTAAGTTACAGTATTGTCAGACGTTAGCTAAGGACACATAGAGTATACCTTGAACTTTATCGATGTTTTATCAATAATAAAAATTGGATTTAACGTATTCGATGACAACATTTTATGAGTCACAGTATTCTAATAAGTAATACCTACTACCTAGAATTGTACCAAACTTAATACATAATTTGGAAAACAATGTAATAAACAGAACCTCCTTTAAAGGTATTGAGACATCAAACTTGACTCCAAAGACATCTTGGTAGAGAAAATTAAAACCGCCCCAAGTTCAAGTTTAAGGCGCTTAGGCGCTACACTTAGCGGCACTCGTTGTCGTGTATCATCATATCGAGTTCGATTGATAGGTTACTCGGAAGCTGACGACGTGGAAATAACACCTGCGAGCGTGGGACCGGGGCTTTTAGTCTATGGCGTCTTGTGAGTCTTGTGACTATGACTCGACGTTTTGGGACGCCTTCGTCGTCGTGGCTTACGTTCACTTTTATTAGAACACATGTCACATTATAACTCCCCACACCGATATCGGTGACGGTGGCCGGTTTCGTTGAATCCATGCCAGTTACGCAGGAGTAATTTTATGGTGCCCAAATGTTTGCGCAGTACACAAGAGCACTCTCTCTTCCTTTACCCCCATAATCCAGTGGGACGGATAACCGACACGACTAACGAGAGATCAGGCGCAAGTACTTTTTACATACCCATCCGACATGGATCATCTTTCTTATCAGACAATCAGGTGATCAGCCTGCATTGTCCTAACCAAACTTGGAAACAACATTTTTTGTTGTTCCAATGCGGAAATCGAACCTACGACCTCCGAGTCGAGAGCCTAGATAACCACTAGACCACGGAGGCTGTTATCGCTAATACCCATTATCATATCAATAAAATGACAGTGCGAAAATATTGCGGTCACTGGACTTTTATTTGATGATCAACAAATATCAAAAACTAAAACCAATCAAGTACTATATAGATGTTTTACATATTGTGACTTTTCAAACAATGACCCTTGTGAACTTGATACGAATCTTGTTTAAAAATTAAATATACGTAAAACATCGCCTAATAAGTCTATTACTGATTTAGTCAAATACCATTTAAATACCTTCGATAAACTTTAAACAATTTAATTACATTCAGGTCCCGTGTTGATAAGACGAGATTACTTTGATATAACTTAGATTAATTCACTTTTAAGGTGGCAGAGTTCGTGACGTACAGTCGCTGACAAACTCGGAGTACAATTTCACGACCTTATTGCCATGGCAATACGATTCGAAAATAGTGCACGCGACTGTACAGAGGTCACAGACAAGTTAATACAGACTTATTTACGTCCCGTCTGGCGCGATGTGACATTCCATAACGTTTCGGTTCGCTCATTTGTTTCAACTTCTTAAGGTGACTTTGTGCGAAGTTTTAGATGTAGATGTTTTGTGCGTACCAACTACATACCTACTACCTAAGTGTCGTGCGTTAGAAACCTTTCAGAAGCATGTAACGCGCTTTAAGTGAGTGCTTGGTATTGACAGAACTTTCATTTTATTACAGGATCAAATAACAATTTAATATAATAAACACATAGAAAAAGACACATTCACAGAGTTTAGTGATCCTTAATATCTGTTAACGGTAGTTTTATTAGGAACTGATAAAAATTCTAACAATTTTAGGAAATGGATTTGCAGAATTAATACTTTCCATAATACTTTCAATCACCTAAATAATATTAAGTAGAATCAAGGATGCATTATGCTAATTACTTTCGATGGAAAATACATTTCATTCTACAATTTGAGCTTATTTCCTGGAAATGGTTTGGCAGGATGAAAACTTTCCGTAATACTTTCAACACCTTTTAAATGATATTACATACATATAATCACGCCTTTTTCCCGTAGGGGTAGGCAGGACCGCCTTTTTCCCGTAAGGGTAGGCAGAGACCACTTCTTTCCACTTGCTACGATCCTTACATACTTCTTTCGCTTCGTCCACTTTCATTCTTACCATCCATTCCTCCTCTTACATTCAACGTAGCCAAGCGGCTCTCCATGGTCCGCTTTTCGCCTCCGCGAGAAACGAGACGTGATGGGTGGCGAACCACATCGCCGCCATTTTGGATAATTAAATTATTTTTGATTATCCATTGCGTTTCCACGGATTGGTGGAGAGGGCAGGAATAGGGAAAGGGAAGGATAGGTGGTGTGGAAAGGAAGATTGGTAAGTTAGAGTGGGAAATAGGGAATGTAGGATATTACCGCCCAGGAGGGCAAGGGATAGGACAGTAATAGCTAGGGAAGCCGGGGCCGCATACCCGTATACTATACCACAACTACCGGACAGGTAAGTTGGGATGAGTATCCCATGACATTAAATGATATTAAATGATATTACTGAAGTAAAATCAAGGATGTATATTGTATAGTGCTAACACTTTCGAAGCTCTACTCAATCTCCCACGTTCCTGATAATGGACATGTTTAGTTTATCAAACGCGGCCTTCTCCCCTTATCTGATAAGTGTATATAAACATTTAGAACGCTACTAGTTACTACGTAATTACACATTTATTTTACACTCGCGGGTCCACCCGCATAAATATATAGTATCCTGTATCCTTCGGCAACACTGTACTTTTTCGGGATAAAAAGTAGCCTATGTTTTAATCCAGAGCTTAAACTACTACCATACCAAATTTCATCGAAATCCGTTATGTATCTTTTGCGTAAAAGAGAAACGAACATCCATCAATCCATCCATCCATCCATCATCACAAACTTTCACATTTATAATATTAGTAAAATAAATTGATCTGGTGTTAGGTTCATTTATAATTCTGCTAAAATATTTAGTTATAAATGTAATCATGTTATGATTTTTGTATTTAATTAATATTTGTTTGATATTCTATTTTTAAGGCTGAAATATTTCTGTTCAATATAATTGTTAAATAGCAACACTGTGTTGTAATGCCTGATTGGCGCAAAAATGGTGGGCTGTTCGGTGGTTGGGTCACGACATTAGGATCACCTGATGTTGTGGGGCCAATCGCTGAGCTGGATTTTCCCACCAAAGGGATGCCTACCTTGGCGAGTAGCAGGCGCCAAGGTGGCATTCTCTCTGGAGCACTTGGCGAGGAAGGTTGACGAGGTTGTAACTTAGAAGAAATAAAAAGGGTTTATCTGAAGTCTATTCTTTCTTTTATACTGGCTAGTTGCTATTGATTCTACTGAGATCAAAATCAATACAAACTTTTGAACTACGATTATGAATTTTAAAGTGTTAAGGGGTCACCAGTCACCCCCTCGGTAATTCTATGTGATTATAACTTTTAACTGTGGTAAGTTATTTATTATTTATACTCTTGTGGTGATGTGTGCTTAACTGGATACCATGGCTGGCGGCTGTACAACCTAAGTGAAACCAGGTGAGATATCTTCAATCTCCATACTATTTTATATGGTGATTTAAGATAGAGCAAGTCCTACTGCACATACAGCATTCTTGTTCAAGAACGGCCCTCGCATCACCCACGTCATACTAGCGCGTGTTACGACATGTGAGCACTACTGCGTAGTTGCGGTACTATTTACGAGATGCACATTTTCGATCACATTCGTAGTGCAATTCATCATCAGCAATTTTCCTGTGAGAAAATGTCAAACCACCGCTAGTTTTACGAGTGATAAGCGAAAAAGGTGATCCTATAAGTTATTTCTAAAGCCCGAAGAAACTTGAAATACAGCCAGTCCTTACTAATCTGGCTTTATGAAAAGTAGCACTTTTGAAGGTGTTTACAAATAAATAACAAATATGTCAAGGTTTGTTGTAAATTAAATATTGTAGCAAGCTTCTAGCACAGGGTAATGCAGCTCTGCCCTTTATTAAAAAAAAGGTAGAGCTGCCAAAAAATGTTCTCCCAACTATTAGCCGTTTTTTAACGTTTTTGGTTACTTTTAATCGCCAAATGCTGATTGTCCGAATCAGCATTCATTCAGCGTTCACAACAACTGCCGTTTGACCTCCGATTAGGATGACTAACCGGTTGGATTCGGATTGCGCCTGCGTGTTAGCGTCATGCGTGGTATCAGCTGCCTCCTACATTGGCTAAATATTCGCACTAGCTTAAGTAATTGATACTTGAAATTCCGATGGTATTACGCTAGTGAAGTAGTGACCGAGTTATTGCAGTAACATCTATGTGCTGAAGTGAATGGTACATTCTTTGTATGACAATATGACAAAAATGAAAAGTAGCAAAATATTTTCCATTTACTTGAGATTTGTATACCTGTACTGTACATGTATACCTATTTGCTACGTGCAGACTGCAGACTCTGCAGAATTGATAAAAGGATTGTCTATCTCGCAAATATGTAAATATATTATTTAGTTGTTGCTACATGCAACAAAGACAAATTTAATATTTATTCTTCATTTTAAATTTGAAACAAGTTGTATCTTTTTGTAACCAAGTTTAATTCTTCGAAGGACCATACCCGGCCATTAAAAATTTCATAACTTTAGGGTTTCGGAGGGTTGTTGTTCTATTTCACCACTATAGTCAACTCGCGAGTTCAATAAACTACACTCATTAGCTGTTTATCAATACAATCTCTTGTGTATATGTACCTAATTAATGCATAGCATCGCAAAAGATCAAAGATGACTCTGAGCTTTGACTGCGCAATTTGGTTACCTCTATCGCATGGGATTTCTCCGTTTCGGTCTAAATATAGCCCGGGATGGTTGCGGTCGCTACGTCACGAGTCACGACAACCGGCCGGGCCGACAACCTGCGAGTATGCGGGGAATGCGACTCGATAGATTAGTGTGGGACGCGCCGATCGGTTACATATTGCATAATGTGCAATTATAATTAGATGTGGTTAGTGTCCTATTCATAAACCGTGTTCTCGTTATCGCCTACGTATTTTACAAATATGTAGGTAGTTAAATAAAACTATCTAAATACCTATATAATTGACAATATCAAGGAAATTCAGTGTTTTCATTAGCAATCGATTACATTTAAAAAACTTTTAGTCTCAAATCTCGTAAGAAATTAATTCTGGAATATGGGTTTCATTGTAGAAAATATTAGAAACGATGGGAACTACAACCCCTTAGAGGATCAAAAACGACGCAAGGTTACCCAGGTAGTTTATTTACGTAAGCCTAATGTAAACAAAACTTACATTGACCGTTCTCATCCTCTACAGACATCCTAAATCACAATCACACTTGACACACAACATTTTACTATATAAATCACTTCAATAAACTTTTGTGTGCGAATCGCACTTCACTGAAAATCTCATTCCATCATTTCAACCACAGTGTTGTCGTACGTGTCATCATGGCGTCCTTGCACGTCACGCGGCGTGTTTATTGTTGTGCAACAATGTTTATACACGTGGCGCGCGCGTCGGCGAAATCGGCGAGCTTGCCGCCTCGCGCGGACCGTCCACACCAACTAACTCCGACACAACACAATACACATCGCCCGGCCGCGGCCGATTCGCCGACACCACGTGACACAACTTATCTGTAACGAATTGACGATACGATCTTTTTGTGCAACTTAACGGACGAACTTGACTATTCAACATCTTGTTTATTGTTCGTAGGACTGCGTACTTGTCTCTTGTTTAACCCAAATATCTTAGGGACGCTGCACACCACGTCAATCTGGTCCCGTGGTAAGTTCTGGAAGAACTTGTGTTACGACTTACCAGACAAAATATATTCAATACTTTTATATTTTACAGATATTTAAGATTTTTATTATATTATACAAATATTTAATACACATCCATCCAACACAGAAAACTTTTTGTTCCTTCGGCGGGATTCGAACCCGCGACTCCCGGCTTGAGCACCAACACGATGAACCACTGAGCCACAGAGGTCGTCAAATTTAAAATTTCCCCGCAACATCGTAGCCATGGAAACAAAGACTTAAAACATCCCTTTCACCCATAAACCGGTAGAAATTAAATATTAGGGTCCCTCAAACCCAACGCCTAATTTTTGTTTACCAGTACGTCGATTTGATTTATTTTTCTTACCTGTAGAAGACAATGAGGTTATAAAAATTAGAGTTCGCAATAAAAACAGGTAGGTAGATCAACAAGTAGGACAATAATTCTGAAAACTTTTCATATTTTATTCAGAAATAAAACTTTTTCTTTCTTCCTTTCTTTCAAACAACAACGAAGAGCGCAGAAAGCACTCGCGGGGAAGAAAAGTGCAGACAGTATGTAGAGTTCTGACGATGCATCCTAAATCATAATATCTCATCTTTGCACAAACTCAAAAGTCAAAACTAATCCACATTCACAAAAACAAGCCCGCACAAAATGCAGCGTTCCAATAAAACACATGTGGCTTTTCAATAAACGGTTATCAAGAAAAAGAGCGCATTCATTTAGAAGAAAAGCTCGTACCGGGATACCTCTTCCCTGGCTGCCAACTACGCAATTCTTTCGATTGTATGTGTGCCGTAAAATTGTAAAAACCGTTAGATTGTAATATTACTAGAGATATTATAATATGCTGACAGATTGTCAAATACAAATTTCTCCATACAATTGTACGCATTATTTTTCGTTATATTGTAATGTTTACCGTGCCGATTAGTTAAACGGCATATGCCTCGCGCCGGCATATTTGTTTGCTTTTTCATAATAATACTTAATTATAACGAAAAATAATGCGGACAATTGTATGGAGAAATTTGTATTTGACAATCTGTCAATAATTACTCTAGTAATATTACAATCTAACGGTTTTTACAATTTTACGGTGACATATGCAAATCTACGGCGCAAACAAAGAATGAAAAAGCTTGCAGACGCGACGCAGATAGGGTTACCAGATGATAAAATCAAAAGTCCGGAGAAAAGGCCTGATTTCCATGGAAAAGTCCTGAGATTTTCTACCGCTTGAGAATTTTCTCTCAAAAACGTATTATTATCTTGCGCACGCGTTTTACGCGACTTTTTTGATTTTAACTGCAATTGTTACCAAAAGAAGATTTTTTTTAGTTTGTTTCACTTTGATAAATAAGTATTGATTTTAACTGTAATTGTTACTAAAAGAAAATTATTTTTAGTAGTTTAATAAGAGAGATCTTTAAAATGTAACCTGTGTTTTATTGAAAATCCTGAGCTATCACTAGATTTGCTAAATCCGGCCGGAATCCTGAGAAGAGTCGAAAAATCCTGAAATCTCAGGACAAATCCTGAGATATGGTAACCCTAGACGCAGACGTCCCAGGCCACGCCACGCCACGCCACCTGTACCCAGCTGGGTGTATCCAGCTGGACGGGAGCCGTTTCGTAAACACTCCCAGGATCTCGCGTCTTTACATATCGAACGTCCTGTCGGGGTTGTCAGGTTTTATTAGAGGACTGCCACTCTTGAATTATTCAACGAGTTTTCTATTAAGCACTTAAGTGGGCGTAATGCGTCTGCTACATTTCATGGCGGGTATTATGGTGTTTCATGTCTATATCGATCTGGTGCATATTGACTTTTGATTTGACAGAATGCCATTTTTTCATTTCTCGTGCACAGTAGGTAATGTTGGTACAAATAACTTGAAGGTAAACAATTCCGACCGATAAAATAGAGTTGTAAACATATTTATTGCTTATTGAGTCATTAAATTAAACTATTTCTAGTACATTATAAGTAGGCAGGCCCTTGGTCGTATAAGTCTAAGATATTTATTGACCAATCGCCCACTCACGTAACGGGTATTCCCATTCGAAATTGTCAAGAATTGTGTTTTCTCATTGATCCTATTACCTGCCACCTAATCGGTAAATAAACAGTAGCATTGTGCTATTGTGACATCTTTACTTAGCTGGCTATTATATGAATAAGTGTGAAGTAATTACGCAGTTAAAGGTGGGATTCCCCCATAAAAACCACTGCTGAGTTGCAAAAAACATTTTAATAGTTTTAACAAGCTATGGTGCCTATCGCTTAAGCAAAGCAAACCGAACTTTAGACAACTCTACACAATTATCAGCTCTATTGTACTACAGTACACTTCTATTTATTACCTACAGTGCTGTTTTTCTGTCGCGACAACTAAAAAACGCTCGCGGGAACGTAGCCTCAGTTTGGTTGGGCCATTGCCTTAAGTTATCTAGTGATAACTTAAGCCAATGGCCAGCAATGACATTTGGGATAGGCATTTATGCCACTGGGCAGTACTACTGAGTACTGACTACTAGGTAAAAACGTTTTATCACTGTCATTATTTATTTCTCTACACAAAAAGAGAGATGTTATAAGTTTGACATGCCTGGGTATCTGTGTGTTTGACTGTGGCATCGAAGCTCCAAAAGTAATGGACCGATTATTATGTTTTTAAGTTATTTGATCAGTTATTTCTGGTCCCGCCGATGTGACTATGTACAGATAATTTCCCCAACACACCACTAACCACTACACAGGTAGAAGTGTGTTCAGCGCGGGATAAACGGCCGGCGCGGGCGCGCCCGTCTCCCCAACATACAGTTGATACTATGTCAGTTCTCGAGCGTTTGCAAAACAAAACGCCCAATATTTTCCTGGTCACACCGCTGCGGCACAGGTAACACAGGTAGAGGTAAACTAGAGTGTCCGGCGCGGGTGTAACGGCCGGCGCGCCCGTCTGGCCGTTAACCCGCGCGGGGCCCGCGAGGTGCGACCGCGCCGCGATATCATTGATGATTCTTAACGGACACGGAGGTTTTCGCGCATCATTCTTTAAATAAATACACCAAGTTGCATAGCTAAGGAAAGGGATCTCTAGTATCTACATAATAAGGAACCGTTGATGATTACAATCAGATCACAGAGGGGCAATTCTGCTAAATAAAGCCTGCATAATTACAATTACGATCGAGTCCCGATACGCTTATACTCCCAATAGGTGTTTTTATGAACGTTAAACCAACGTGAAACGCGCTCTGATTGGTCGAAACGTCATAAAATCCGTTCATCGTAACACGACGCTACACTTTCAATCCAAACAAAGTAAAATTAACTGTTAAAATTATCTACTTTAAATACGAGAATTGACGTTCTGATGTCATTGATGATTCTCAACGCACGAGCAAGGTTTTCGCACGCAATTTTCTACAATAAATATTATTAAGGTGCATAGCCAAGGTATAGGATATTATATGTATCTATTTCTGTACAGAAATATAAGCAACCTATAGATATTAATATACCTACCTATAAGACTAAATACTGTAGTATAATATATAAGACATTGATGATTGTTAACGGATTTTGCCACAATAAAAAGTAGCCCTCCCAGTGGTCTGCTCTATATCTGTGCCAAATTGCATCAAAATCGAACCAGTCGTTTCGGAGCCTATTACAATTTACAATACAAACAAACAATCAAATATTTCCTCTTTATAATTATTAGTTTCATATAACAATTAACCCGCTAATTCTCTTCTGAATCTTATCGTACCACTGCTGATTGGTTTCCGCTTGTGATTATTCAGTTTGTTCGTAACCGCCGATCTCGAGCCGTTTGACCTTACGATAGTATTGTATCGTAATAGCAACACAATGTTATGGGTAATTGTTTATCACTGAGCTGCCGCGTGTTGTTTCCCAGGACACGAGTTCAAACTTTAAATATGAATGCGATATTTGCAAATTAAAAACGGCCCGTTGGAGGTTTGTTCGTATCTTCATTAAAAACAAATTACTTAAGTTTAGAATAAATAAAAAAAGTATCTATGCGACCGCGACTTACGATCGAGATCGGGTCGCGCGACCCTCTGTTTAGTATGAATTTATATAAAGCTCTAAACAAATGCCGCAACCGTGTCTCGCGATAGGTAGGCGTGGCCGGAGAACCTAACTCACTGGTTTGCTGGTCGTGGTCGCTAGCATCGGAATGCTACCTTAAACCGCCTTCCGATCTATGCGACCTTAACACGAGACCGCGACCAGCAAACCGGTAACCAGGATCTCTGGCCACGCGCACCGGTGGCGCGACGCGGGTCGCGGCAATAGGGAATATGCACGTATTTTTTTTATTTTTTTACATACCTAGATCTATCTTGTTTGGTTAACCGTATGGTATAATCAGTTTTTAGATATCATTAAAAATAACAAAGTTATGAAAGTTTAAAGTAGTCTGTAATCTGTTAGACAAAGAGATCGGATGTGTAACGTGACGTCACATAACACGACTTTCATAGAAAGTTCATAAGTAATTTCGTTTTACTAGAAAGAGATAGATTAAAAACTGCCCGCTTATATCTTGCTCATTTTTCAACAGATTTTGAAAATTTTCTCGCCATTTCCTTTATTTTCCAGTCTAGTATCATATTATTATGTTTAAGTTATTTTTATGTTTAATGCATATTCCCAATTGTTAGTGTTCCATAAAAATTCATACTATGCAGTGGCTCCGCGACGTGACCCTATTTTCGGCCTTGGGTCGCCGTCTCGGGTCGCGACTCGCGTGCAACGGAAGGCTACCTTAAGAATCATCTTGATCCATTTAGCTTAACGCATTAAAGTATCTGTACCTATTCGTTAAAGGGTTACGAGCATGGGCGTAGCCGGGGGTGGTTTAGGGGGTTCAAAGTTCAAACCCCCCCCCCCCCCCCCCCCGAAATAGGCCGGCTGGTATATATACAGAGATCTGACCCATATACAGAGGTGTAGTTAGAAATGTTGTTATTAGTTTGGCTTAAGGACATAATTATTATAAAATTCAGTACCGAGTAATTCAGTTCAGCTTTAGGCTATTGATAATTGTATTTTTTCGCATTACAGTCTTTCAGGGTTTAAAGCTGAAAGGGGTACAAACGTAAGAAAAATGAGGGCCCTTTAATCTAACCCCCCCCCCCCCCCCGCGTGAAAGTAATGTACTTTTAGTCGTTTTATTGGCTACGCCCATGGTTACGAGTGCTACGACACCACAGACAGATACGAGGATACACAGACACATCAAACTTAACATCTTTCTTTTTGGATTGGGGGTTGAAAAAGTTACACGGTTATTCCGTGCAACTTTTTATGTGTCAAAACAAAAACACTTGTAAAACAAAAAAGATTATGTCTGGTAAGTAAAAGATTTTATTATTATTTTTTGCATATTTACTGTTTCTAACAAACACACATAAGTACCTAATTTAAATATTTTTTTATTAAAAATGTGAAAAAGCCAATGTAAAACATAATTTAACTGCATTATTTTGCAAAGAACAACACGAAACCTACTTTAAAATCAGAATTTACTTTTTCGCCTTAATGAACATAATATTATAGTGCGACATTTATCGTTGCAACACACTGCTAATAGGGTTATTCTATAACGTGACGTCATTGCAGAAAAAACATTGCCCATGGCTGCGCAATAAGTCCGTCCCCTGAAGCGTAAGTAGGTAAGGGTTAGAATACGACGTTATAGAAACCAATCAGGCCCACTTGCGCCAATCCGGGTTAAAGTTAACCCTGGGTTAAAAATCATGTTATCTCTCTCGTTCTTCGTATTTGTGAAAGAGAAAGCATGATATGTTAACCCAAGGTTAACTTTAACCCGGATTGGCGCAAGTGGGCCTCAATAAATCGTTGATGCGATGTCAATAAAACAATAGAAATATAACACGTGCAACCACTGAATGCCCTCGCTCACACAATAATAACTCCCCACACCGATCTCGGTGACGGTGGCCGGTTTCACTGAAACCAGGCCATTTACACAGGAGTATTTTTTATAGTGCCCAAGTGTGTGCGCTGTACACAAGAGCACTCTCTCTTCCTTTACTCTCATAATCCAGTGGGACGGATAACCGACACGACTGGCGAGAGATCAGGCGCAGGTCCGACTTTTTACATGCCCATCCGACGCATGAATCATCTTTCTTGTCAGACAATTAGGTGATCAGCGTGTATTGTCCTAACCAAACTTGGAAACAACATTTTTGTTGTTCCAATGCGGAAATCGAACTCCAGGTCGAGAGCCAATGCTCTAACCACTAGACCACGGAGGCTGTACAGCTCTGACAATGGTAGCTTTGCAAGCGGCGCCACCAGTAAAATGTATGCTGCAGCTGCTATGTACAAGTACGACCACGATCTCAATGTCTTTCGGGAATCGTCTTTTCTCATACAACGTCTTTCATTTCCATAAAAAAACGATGATTTGCTCTCCGCCATTAGCCACCACCATATGTATTGGACAGTAAAACCAACCTGGTTTTACTGTCCAATACATATGGTGGTGTAATCCCTTATGAGTTTCAATATACATAAACATTGCGCAACACCAACATTTTCTCTATCCATGTGATTCTTTCACGCAAAAACTACTAACGACGGATTTTGATGAAATTTGGTATGGGAGTAGTTTAGGTTCCAGTAGAGAAGGCTGGACCACCTTCAAAGAGAATCCCTAGCCTGTATAATAGGTAAGCAAGAATTTACATGAGGGTTTCCACTGTTAGGCTCTTAATTAAAACATAGGCCACTTTTTAACCCGAAAAGGTCCCGTGGGATACTTTATTTACGCGAACGAAGCCGCGGGCAAAAGCTAGTTATGAAGTATGTAAGCTAAAGGAAGAGCTTGGCCAAAACGATAAACCTTATCATCAGTCTTTTCTTTTGTAGGGCTATAAGGAACAAGCCAAGTTTATAGGCCCGAATAATAAGGGTAAATAAAATCAAGCTTATTTTTACATACAACCTTTCGTGCTATTAATTTTCCGCCTGTCCCTAGGCCTACTCACTCCGATTTCTCAGAATATACGTTCCGTGGAAATTATAAATAATAAAACATTAACCCTTTTACAGTAATAAGAAATTAGAGGTTACGATAAGGATCACGTCGAGGGGCGAGTTAGCCGTTAGTCGTTACGTGTTACCTAAAATGTGTCCTAAATCCAGGTAAAACATTGTAGCCTATTAGCATCTTACAATGTGATTTTATTCTTTAACTAGCTGGTGCCCGCAACTTCGTTTGCGTAGAACTAACGGAAACGCAATCCTAAGATACAGTAGCCTATGTTACACCTTATAACATCAGCTATCTGTCAGTGAACGTCCCGTGTAAATTGGTCCAGCCGTTTCAGAGATTAGCCGGAACAAACAGATATACGGACAGACAAAATTGAAAAAAAAAAAAGATTTTTTTATGTGAGCATTGCATATACCTACTTGCATACTATGCATTAAGTGAAAAAGCTGTTTATTTGATAATACAAACAGACACTTCAATTTTATTTATATAATAAGTAAGTATATAGATGTATAGATTTCACTTAAAAACTTTATTTTAGCGTGCGATTATAACGTAAATCTTGTTGAAATGCACCTTAATAATCATCGAAAGTTATTTTAAGAATCGGTATGCGTTGAATTTGCATACATTTGCCGTATTCATACCGAAATTTACAGGTACGAGTCGTGCATAGGGAATGTTATTATTCGACAAATTTTACTATTCGAATAATTCGAATAATGGCAAAACACTATTCGAATAAATTCGAATAATTCGAATAATACGAATATTAGTAATAAACTTTAAATACAAGGAATATAATGCGTTTATATACACCTGCATATTTAATAATATCAAAATGTGACATGTTTCACAAATTACTCTAAAAAAATCAACGTCTTTTTGATAAAAAAAAAATCTTCTTTTAAGTTTCAGACTTAAAATACTAAATCGCAATTACTTTTTTAAAACTATTAACACATGAACGGTTTAGGTCTGGAGCAGACCATGGATTTGGTTGTCAACTAAGTGGTTTCTTCAAAAAATTAAGGAAAAGATCCTCTAGGGGAGAGAATTTTTGGGGTTTGTTTTAGAGATTCGTATTTTCTGGTTTTTAATTGAGTTAAGCTATTGATCGATTCAACATAGTCAATCGATTTAAAGAGTCAGACCTACAGTCTGACTTTTTAAATTAAACTTTTGGTAGTATAATTTAATGTATACCTATAAAGAACACGAATATTACAGAACATATTTCTTTATTATTTATATATCAGTTTGTTTAGAATTGGAGAGAAATATATTTGCAGAGTTGGAACACTGCACAGAAATCGGAATGCACTGTAAATAGTGCTCTGTTCTAACATAGTGCAGCTGAAAACTCTAAACATACGAGTATAGTGCTGTCATAATGGTCTGCTCCAGACCTAATCGGTACATGTGTATATAAACCGTAATAAGTAAACAAGATAAACCGTCAAAATAAAAAGCACTCAAAAAAGATTTTAATGTTATCATAACAAAAAACTTCATAGTTGGTAAAAAGTAGGAGGAAAATCTTTAAAACAAAAATAACCTTTTCCATTTTCAAGTTATCCGTGTTGTTGGTATCTTTATGTTTTCAATTTTTCAACGATGAGCCTTATTACAAAAAGGAAGTTAGAAAACAATAGAAAAGAATGAGTGATGGTTTTTCTGAAAGTAGGCATCAGTGCAGAAGTAGGCATCAGGCGTTGTACTGCAAGAACAGAGTGTGTCATGTTACGAACCGTTCAGAAGATGAAGCGAGGGTACAAAGAGACTGAAAAATAATTGACAAGGCCGTGCAAGACTTTGGATTGAATGGCAGACTCAGCGCTTGGCAAGACCGTTCATTTGTTTCCACTTGTTGAAAATCAACACTTAAATGAAGTTAAGTTCAGAAACAACTTCTTCAGACCCGAGTTACTGACGGCACAGTGAAGAAGATTTGCTTAAGTAAATTTGAATCCCTTAAGACCGAGGCGAAGGGCGAGTGGTCTCACCTTGAGACCAAACTCGAGAGCCCTAGTATCGAGTAGCAACACTGTGATACGTCCGTGAACACATACAAAAGGATGAACGAGAATAGTCCAGAATTTTGGTCCCAGATGAGTGGATTTACTCACTAACTTCACAAGTTAAAGTGAACTTCTGAAGGGAGGCTAAGTAAACGTGACCTGGTAGGGGATATCTTCAAGCTTACTTTTCAGATAGAGTCCAGTATGCTCAGGTATAGTACCTATACAATGGGCTGGCATACTTTCAGGAGTCCGCGCTGAGTATGTGGCCACATAATGACAATTGGACCTCTATCCGGAGAAAGATATGGTCAAGAGATTCTTAAAGATTCTCTTTAATGTCCTCACCTCAACCCGATTAAGTATACCCCGAGAAGAGCTTAGAAGGTACTAGCTAGAGCTAGTGAGAAGCCGCAAATTATCACCTACAGTTAGTACCCTCACAGCACTAAAATACGCCCTGATATAAGAATAGGAGAGAATATTGCATAATTCAGCTCAAAAACCCCGTTTCCAGTATGACAAACCTCCTCCAAGCTGTTGTCAGGCCTCGAGGAGTTATTCAAAACTGCAATTTTATATAACGTGTAAATGTAGTCTTTAAGACTAAGATTAGAACTAGTGTTTTGCAGGCCAGTGTAATACTGTAATAATCAACTTAACAGGTATCCTTTATCGTTTCACTCTGTTCGTCCACCTGTCTCTCTTTCTATCTGCTCTTCTAGCTATATTCCGTCTAGATATCGGTTTTGGTTTGATAAAAAAATATAATTTTATAACATAGTTATAAACACTTCACGAGTATGGAAAACCATCCCGGTTGCCAAGTGTGTTGAATATTATGTCTTTTAAAATAAAGGAAAAGATTTATACATGACATTTACGAAGTCAAACATTTCCAAGTAATCGGCCTCCAAATTGGTTTCACCCCTTTCTGTCATTTCTGAACTATGAAGATTAGGAACTTACAATTTTCCATGCTGGTAGATCATGTTAAATTCTCTTTAGGAAAGTTATTTTAAACGAAATCGAACAGTAAGGTTAAGAAACTAAAAATCGTATTACGCTTTATAGTAACAGAACCCTCCTTAGACACGTCATAACACGCTCTTGGTTAGGTTATTTTGACAAGCGTGTGAGTATGGATTTCTTTCGCTGACGCCTGTAGCAAAAAAAATCATCTTAAATATTATTTTATTTGTATGTATTCTTTCACAAACAGTGTAGTAAAATCTGTTTTAGGATATTACTGACGACAATATTAATAAATAATAAAAGTAATCTATTAAATAACGAAACATTCTGGTTTATGTACAAGTTTATTGCTATTATTAACATATTTTTGATAAATAAATAAATATTTTTTATTATTCGTTTTATTCGAAATATTCGAATATTGAACCCAGTCATATTCGAATAATGAAATCGTCGAATATTCGAATAAAACGAATATTCGAATATTCGAATAATATTCCCTAGTCGTGCAGTGTTCCACATCTCGCAAAAACTAGCGGTCATCGACGCGGGGCCCCTTGGGATAAAACTTACCACACAACAAACAAACAACAAATACCTACGCCACTAGACTCGGAAGCTGGGGCGAGGCTAGTTGTCTTGCTGATGAATTTCGTTCTAAATTCCCTAACCCAGGGCCCCAATTCTCGTACTTCGAATTTCGTTTCGATTCTCACGCTGACTCATTCACACAGGCGTCAAATCATGCGCGCGCGAGCAGGACATACTGACAATCAAACCGATATTCGAGGTACGAGAATCGGGGCCCTGATGAGTCCTACAATTTACCGGTTCGAAGAGTCGAGTGGAAGTGCGTATTATTCTGGTCTATAAGTATATCACAGTGGCGTAGGCTGGTTCTCCTTCATAGGGATGCCGTAGCCTGTGTTATAAGTAGGGATTCGGATGAAGGTCTTCAAAAGTGGTAAGTGAAGTCGATAAGAATGGGGTTATAGGAACCTCACGCCACTGGTATATCATCATCATCAACCACTAATGCCCCATTCCCCAATACAAAGGGGATTAGTCATACACGCTATGCTAATATGCCGCGACCGGTCGGAAAATGCTATAAAATAAACCTAATTATCGTTATATCATTACGTATCTTTAAGATACATGTCATGTCAAAAAATTGCTGTAAACTAGCACAACTGATTAAAGATGACTTAATTGACATGAGATCAAAAGAACTGTTGAGAGCTGAATTTCATGCAAAAGGTCTTGGTGAATGGTGTTCTTTGAGTCAAGCTTACCCTCTTCTGGTCAAACGAGCTATGCCCGTTCTGATACCTTTTGCTACTACGTATCTTTGTGAGGCAGGGCATGCGGCTTGCCTTATCGAAGACAATCCCATAATTTAAAGTGCTCATTGAGGCCAAACAACAGCATCCAATTTTCAATTTCTATTTAACAATTTTAATTTAATTAAGTTAAGCATTAGTAAGTGAGAGTAAATTACCAATAAACCCCCCCCCCCCCCCCCCCCCCCAAGGGGTCCGTGGCATTTCAGAAATTCTGAAAGTGGTCCGTGACTGAACTTAGTTTAAGAACCACTGATCTATAGGTAGGCTGCGAAAAGGTATTGTTTTGAACAGCCTAAGCGTTTTCGAAATTCGGTAGACCGCTTTATTTGGAGGCGTTGGCGATTAATACTGAAGGTAAAGTTAATTATAACATTGTAAATAGACCTTACGTAATTTTGTATTACCTACCTGGTAAAAAGACGGTATGTAGGTCGAGGAAACCAATGTTAGCAGACTTACTTAATTTTGAAATTGATCGTGTTATTATATCCCGATGGTAAGAGAGTTTGCGAGTTGCGACTGATGACTCATGATGAATAAATTTAAAGGACAAAACAAATGCTAAACATACATATTCCCTGACTCAAAATAATATTCGTGGGTCATATTTTAGTCACACAATCATTTTACCATTTTAAAGTGTTCGGCAATATAGTTTTACAGAATAAAATTCCTCCTTGGAGGTCCCGGTCATTATTAGACCATTAAGCAACAATTATGCTCCGGCCGTTGCATACTTTGTAAGTCTGTAAGTCTCTTCGATTATTATCACCCCCCCCCCCCCCCCCCCCCTTGGAACGTATAACAGGATGTATTATCCTAATTACTTAAACTTAAACAATTTCATTTAATTAAAATAAACACATTGTGTCATTTACCCACAAAGAAGGTATAATTGCTCAAAAAGCTAACTTCAGAACCTCAATTCTCGTATTTAAAGTATTCATTTAAACAGTCAATTTCACTTTGTTTGGATTGAAAGTGTAGCGTCATGTTACCGTGAACGGATTTTATGACGTTTCGACCAATCAGAGCGCGTTTCACGTTGGTTTAACGTTCATAAAAACACCTATTGGGAGTATACGCGTATCGGGACTTGATTGTAATTGTATTAATGCAGGCTTTATTTAGCAGAATTGTCCCTCAGAAATCAGAAACGCGTACCTAGCTAGTAGCTACTCGCGATTGTCAACTTTAGAGACAATACAGATAATAAAAGAACGAAAACCCAACGATAACGTAACGATATTCTTATCAATCTACGCGTATTTAAGCCATTATTATTGTTCAATTATTATAAAGTATAAACCACCGTTGGTCGCGCAAAAACCTTCGCGGCCGGTCGTTGACACCGAGGGGCACTTTAGGGCTGTCCCGTCACACTCGCTGACTTGGCCGACGACGAACCTTACAAGTTACAACACCCATAAATACATTTCCACCGCACAGTTTACTTTATTTTGAAGAGTTTATTGTGTGAAAGATTAGTTAATGTTGTAGAAAAACAGTCACAATTAAAATCGGATTCCAAAATCCTTACCCTTCCTTTTGGCTTTCGGCCATTATTCGGTGAGACGTTGTTTTGTGAATTAAGTAATGAGTTTAGATTAAATTTTAATCTAGAAAGAATAATGAAGAATATTTAGTATTCTTTAACCTTCATCAAAACACTTCCCTTGGCTGGCGATACGTTTATCATGACGTGACGTGGATTCCGAAAATTTACTGAAAGGATTTTTTCGGAAGCACCTGCAGTTAGTTGCTCTGTCGTGGCTCCTCCAATCACAAAAATGATATCAGAATGTTTTTATTTTTGAGAATAGCCAGAAGTAGCATGGTGGTAAATCCGGAGAGAGAGATGAATGTGGACAATTATAAACTTAAGAGGAATCGAATACGCGGTGTGGCATTTTGAATCAAGCTTTTTACTTATTTTGATAACGTTTGATCTTTCTTGCAACTAAATAACGCGTAAGTCGAAACTCATTACGTTACGTCTAGAAGCAGATAGAGTTCAAATTCTCAACTAATCAGGCTACCAAGCGTATCACTCCAAATGGACACCGTACTTTTTGATCACACCTCGTATGTTTAGTGAATGAGATAACTTTTATATCAAAAACCGAATCAAGAGATCAACATAATAAACTGGCGCAGGTTAGACGACATTGGCAAAAGAGTTATTTGTACGTAACACGAGCATTAAATTGTTTGCTTTCAGCTTTGGCATCTCAATGAGAAAATTAGACTACGAAACATAGGCTATTTATTATTATACATCTTTAAATCATAATTCATAATGCCACATCATTCAATAAGATTATTTTAAACCACTAGAGTTGTCAACGGTGCATATTCCTACGAGGTAGCATTCTGCAAATCCGACGAATGCAAATGAGGCTTAACAGACTAAGTACAATACCAAAATTTGAGCTTCACCAGAACACGACATGCGGAATACAAATAATCCGGCCGGATATATAAGCGCCAATAACAGTAATAGTAATGAGCATAAATAATAATAATTAAAACGGTTGTGTGGCGCGTCACAGTGTTTACGGTTACCTATACCAGCAGGTCTAGTTAAGTGAATCGTACTATGAACCATCAACTATTGAAACAGTCGATGGTTCATAGCATGGGCGTAGCCAGGGGGGTGGTTTAGGGGGTTCAATTTAGATCTGTTGATTGTAGGTATTTTTTCTATTTTAAACGTATTAAAAATAAATGTTATATGATAATGAGATACAAAAATAACCTACTTGTTTCAGTAACTAACAGTTACATACACTTCATAGCCACCTCCCACGTTTACTGTACGGTGTACAGTCGCCGCCTTACCCGGTGTGTGTGGTGGTGCCACATGTCGGTCTTATTACCGGGACCTAGTAACTAGGTGGCTAGGTACCAGCTCATAACTCCATTCCAATCGGCTTCACTTACCAATTATATTTTGAAGACTTTCATCCATAT
Organism: Glaucopsyche alexis; assembly: GCA_905404095.1. NCBI lineage: Eukaryota > Metazoa > Arthropoda > Insecta > Lepidoptera > Lycaenidae > Glaucopsyche > Glaucopsyche alexis. The sequence goes on from FR990060.1 coordinate 5,882,608, forward strand.
CCGTATCTATTATACAGGCTAGGGCTTTCCTATGAAGGAGAACCAGCCTTCTCTTCTGCTAGGTTATCTATTGCAGTAAAATTAAAAAACCGGCCAAGTGCGACTCGGACTCGTGCACCGAGGGAAAGAGGTAGTAAAAATATTTAAAATATTTTTATTATATAATGTAACTAAAAATTTACGGTTTTCCTTTATCTGTGCTATAAGACGTTGCTTCGTACCAAATTTCAAGATTCTGAGTTCACGGGATTACCCTTTCGGTTTTTTTCCCTTGCGAGTGTCGGAAATTTGCGGCATTAACGGCTCTTTTGATTGCGTTGGCTTAGAAGTTTGATTTTTTCACAGCTCCAAGAGACAGTAGAGCACTGTAGACTTGAGTATTTGATATAATTCCATTATGGGTTTGCCATTCGGGTACGGAATGCTAAAAAATGGTACACTTTTGTCGGCGACCGCACATGTAGATAGCTACCTACGTCACTGGCCTCACTGCGCATTTATCCTGCAAATCGCGAAAATGTCACGGGGCCACGAGTGATAAGGATTGCGGATGACGTAACAGCGTCACTGACACGAGACCTTATAGGTTCAAACATCGGTCGTGATTCATGAATACATCGGGCCCACACAGTGAGCGCGTGTGGGACGCGTGAATGACCGATTGTTGAACGAAACGATATTTAGACTTATTATCATTTCAATTAATTCATTAAGATATCTATGGACGCTTCACACCACGTCAATCTGAACGGAAGTATATTTAATACTTTTATACTATACACATATTTAAGATTTTTATTATATTATACACATATTTAATACACATCCATGACCCAGGAACACAGAAAAACTTTTTGTTCCTTCGGCGGGATTCGAACCCGCGAACCCCGGTTTGAGCACCAACACGCTCAACCAACTGAGCCACAGAGGTCGTCAAAGTCAAGATATAATGAATTACGCTGTATGCGAGTAAAATGCGAGCTGTAGTCCGCGATTTTGCATAGAACTAAAACTCATTTTTCTCACGGCGAGTGGCGACCATAGATTTTCTGTGTAAAAATATTTATTTGCTTTGGCATTTTAATACCTATTATGTTTCCTACTTGCTAACGACAATTTTGACATTTGTTAGTCCAGTTTTCATATACATTTTTATTTTTTCTCACATTTGGTCACCCATGCATCTTTACTCTATAATTTATTTTATTTAAAATCTGCAATACTTTTGGTCAATTAAGTACTTTAATTGCTGCAAGAAGTATGAGTGTAACGGAAGCTTAAATTGCATGCACATTAGGCTTGTTAGAACGCTATCACTTTCTAAGAACCAATAGGTCAAGTGTCAACCGTACTTTAATCAAGTTCGTGGATAAAATAAATACAAACTTTACTCTCTTTTTTACAAAATCAAACACTTTTTATACGATTTTTTTTGTTGTTTAAAACTTTCTATTTTATTAGGTACCCTATTCTTAAGTCAAACAGTTAGGTCATAACTAATAATATTAACTAGATGTTGCCCGCGACTTTGTGCGCGCAGATTTCGCAGAAACCGTACATTTTACCGCGATAAAAAGTAGCCTATGTCCTTTCTCGTGGTCTACTCTATATCTGTGCCAAATTTCATCGCATTGGTCTAGTAGTTTCGGAGCCTATTCAATGCAAACACACAAACAAACTTTTACTGTTAATTATATTAGTATAGATTAGAATTACTGACGTTTCTTAGATACAAAACTGTAATATAAGTTAATTAGATCCTCTAAACCCCTTCTCTTACGTGTCTATGAAAATATAACGCACCAAATCAATGTAACATATTACACTTAAAAAATTTCACCATACAAAAATCTCGTTGGGCCATACGTAATTCGTTCCGCATTCCAAACCCAAATTCATTGAGCGTCTAGACTGCGGCGCGGGGAGAAAGGTGACCACCGGCCGAGACAGAGCGGCTGCTGTGCCGTTACCGACACCAGATGTTGCCTCAAGTAGGGTTACCATTTAGATCTTTGAAAAGTTCTTGCAAAAGCCTGACAGTTTTTATCACAATAGGGAAAAATTAAGTACTTACCCATAGTTACCCACTTAGTATCCATACGCAAAATAGAGAAGTTGCATAATTTTTTTACTGTCTTTTCGAAAAGTAAGTACCTACATAATAATCCAGGAAATATTTTCATTGCAATGGCATATATATCTACGTTCAACCGTTGACGAAATACAGTCATCAAAAAAGTGAGAACGTTGGAGAGCATCAAAAAGGCTCTGATATACAAAAAATGTAGTAGAAGTGACGTCACAGATGTTGAAAATGCATGAAGTTAAATGCAAAATTGATTTTATTACGTTTAATACTGCGTTTATTTCCTGGCTTATTTATTATATTAAGTATGTATTTTTTGAAAAGCCACTAAAAAAAATAATGCATCTTCTCTAAAAACGCACAATATATTCTGAATGCGAACCATAGCATCTTCCCACCGTACTCGTTGGCCGTAAATTCATTCAGCTTTGATTTACTTCGCCCTAACGATCCAACAGCTGAACGTGCCAATGTAAATGGGGAAACGTTTAAAACAAGTAAACTATAGCGAGTTACTTTCCAAACACGATATCATCTACATGACGGCCGTCGCACGAGAATTCGAGTAGGCAACGGTGCAGAGGGTCAGTTTCAGACGCGCGTGGCGTGGGCGGTGGGTGCCACTTTCACCCGACCGGTCCGTTATCGGCAAAAAATGATTGCGAATTCACCGTCGCGCGTGTGGGAAACGCTTATGCAGTAGGTGTCTACCATTATAATTATCGAATACAATGAGATAAAACATTATATTGCAATATTTGTTAATTACAGATTGAATTTCAGAAGATGGTAGGATAAAATGCTAAAATCTTGGGACGTAAAGTATAAACTGATCTAATGTAGCCTAATAAAATTAAATCAAAAGTCAACTAAAAGTAAAACAATAGACTATAATAGCGATCAGTAGACAGTCAAAAACTCCTAAAACTTTTGCAATATTAGATTATTTGTTAATAACAGATTGAATTTCAGAAGATGGTAAGTAAGTAAGTAAATATATAAAATAATTTTACTCTCTAAAATCTTGGGTCGTAAAGTATAAAGTGACTGATCTAATGTAGCCCAATAGAATTAAAACCAAAGTTAAGTAAAACTAGTAGAACTTTAACTAGCCAAATGCAAAAAAAACTTGTTCGAAGTATCCAATCTCTTCGGATATTCACTCTCGAGCATTGGAGTTCAACAGCGGCGGCCACAAGCGGCCAACATCCGCGTGGCAACAGCTCGGAGACGGTGGGAGACGGTGAATGAAAGTTGATAGCATGCAAGGCCCGCACCGGAACCGATGTAAATATTCGGCACTCCTTATAGAGAGCGGCGGTCCCGCTAACTTGAAAATGATTCCGATGACTAAGTTACATTATCATTGAGTATGAAATGTGTCGCGAACTTTCTACATTAAATACAGTTTTAGAGTCAGACTTCTTCAGCATACGAGTAGATGTTTTGAGACTCGATGAAACGAAAAATCGAGAGTAAAAATAATGATTAGGAGCGAGCGAATAAGATGAGGTATTAAACGTATGTGAATTGAGGTTGAAGTTTATTTTTTGAAAGTTTAACAAAACGAATTGCACAGTACTTAATGTTTTTGTTCGTGTAGTTTTTTTATCCTATCGTATTACTAGAAAAGCGATTCACTGATAACCTAGGTTGTAAAGAAATTAAAAAAGCTCAAGTAGGTAGGTATATTTGTATACCCACATTGTGAGTTGTAACTTTGTAAATTGTAAGCCACCCACAAGAAACCACAACATTATTACCCGACTGTTATTTATATTATAAATTCATTAGGTTCAACTATAATTATAACGTGAAAAATTGGTATACACATTATTAGGTTTCAAAAACCATAAATATTGTTTATAATATAGTATTTTGTCCAAAAAGTTGGTCTATCGGTCTCAGGGAAATACCCAACACCTTCTGCTAGTATTGACATACCCCGGTTTAGGAGAGGGAGGTCTCGTCACATACTCGTGGGGGGGAGGAACTTTTGTCTGTTAAATGCTATTTTACTTACCTATATAAAAATATTTTTTTGTATAAAATATTACTATAGACTTAGTGCAATCGGCTCTATTACACAATATTTTGGATTTAAGGGGTACAATAATTATAGCTATTACCATATTAAGTACCTGTTATTTAAATACATGGTTATTACATATTCTCAGGTCTACAAGGAACATTACATATGTTCGGTCGCGAATCGCGATAAACTTGTGTTGTAAAAGTTTATTTTCGAGGGCACTCAATATAATCACGAAAGGGGTAAGTACAAGGGCCGTTCCCGAACATTTTTATAACTCATCATCGTTTTACATATAGGTACCTCGGTGTACCTTTTCACAATAAATACGTATATTGTTGCTTGTAAGTGTAAAGCAAGTGTAAGGCAAAATTTATTTCGAATTACTTGCATATTATAGGCATTATTTGGTTTATAGGTAATAATAATTAATCAGTGATTTTCACTTCAATCGTTATTAATCCAATTTAACTTAGTATTGATATGTCGCATAATATCTAATTTCTCATATGACGTAGGCATAGCCCTATCAGGCTAGCATGGGCAAAATTAAAAAAAAAAAAGCTTTAGCAAAATTAAAAAAAAAATGTGCCAGAATTTGTAGCTTTTTAGTTGCTAATTATTTGCCAAAATAACAATTTTGTTGCTCAAGCCGATCGCGAGAAATCGCAAATTATGCTACCTTGATATATACGTAGCAGAGTATCTCAATAAATTGCATACTTTTCTCCTGACCATGACAGTAGATTTTGTTGCTAATTAGTTGCGATAAGTGAGAAATAGCGGAAAATTCGAAAATATTTTTTTTTTAATTTTTCTAGTTTAAGCTACCTTGAAACCCGTTTTTCCTGGAATAATGAGTGCTCTCAATTTGTTGCTGACCGAGAGAGTACTAAGTTACTCCTAAAGAACCAGCAACAAAATAGTTGAAACCGATCGGCCGATTTTTTTTAATTTTTTTTCAATTTTTCCGGTCCATGCTATCTTGAAAACGGTTTTTCTTCAAAAGTAGAGTGCTCTGATTTTGTTGCTGACCGAGAGAGTACTCAGTTACTCCTAAAGAACCAGCAACAAAATAGTTGAAACCGATCGGCCGATTTTTAACATTTTTTTCGATTTTCCTGGTCCATGCTATCTCGAAAACGGTTTTTCTTCAAAAGTAGAGTGCTCTGATTTTGTTGCTAACCGAGAGAGTACTCAGTTACTCCTAAAGAACCAGCAACAAAATAGTTGACACCGATCGGCCGATTTTTAATTTTTTTTTAATTTTTTCTGGTCCATGCTATCTTGAATACAGTTTTTCCTCAAGAGTGCTCTGATTTTGTTGCTGGCCGAGAGAGCACTCAGTTACTCCTAAAGAATCAGCAACAAAATAGTTGAAACCGATCAGCCGATTTTTAACATTTTTTTCAATTTTCCTGGTCCTTGCTATCTTGAACCTTGTTTTTCCTGAAATAATGAGTGCTCTCAATTTGTTGCTGACCGAGAGAGCACTCAGTTACTTCTAAAGAACCAGCAACAAAATAGTTGAAACCGATCGGCCGATTTTTAACATTTTTTTCAATTTTCCTGGTCATTGCTATCTTGAACCTTGTTTTTCCTGAAATAATGAGTGCTCTCAATTTGTAGGAGTAACTGAGTACTCTCTCGGTCAGCAACAAAATCAGAGCACTCTACTTTTGAAGAAAAACCGTTTTCAAGATAGCATGGACCAGGAAAATCGAAAAAAATGTTAAAAATCGGCCGATCGGTTTCAACTATTTTGTTGCTGGTTCTTTAGGAGTAACTGAGTACTCTCTCGGTCAGCAACAAAATCAGAGCACTCTACTTTTGAAGAAAAACCGTTTTCAAGATAGCATGGACCAGGAAAATCGAAAAAAATGTTAAAAATCGGCCGATCGGTTTCAACTATTTTGTTGCTGGTTCTTTAGGAGTAACTGAGTGCTCCCTCGGTCAGCAACAAAATCAGAGCACTCTACTTTTGAGGAAAAACTGTATTCAAGATAGCAAGGACCAGAAAAATTAAAAAAAAATAATCGGCCGATCGGTTTCAACTATTTTGTTGCTGGTTCTTTAGGAGTAACTGAGTACTCTCTCGGTCAGCAACAAAATCAAAGCACACTACTTTCGAGGAAAAACTATATTCAAGATAGCATGGACCAGAAAAATTAAAAAATATATTTTAAATCGGCCGATCGGTGTCAACTATTTTGTTGCTGGTTCTTTAGGAGTAACTGAGTACTCTCTCGGTCAGCAACAAAATCAGAGCACTCTACTTTTGAGGAAAAACTGTATTCAAGATAGCATGGACCAGAAAAATTAAAAAAAAAAAATCGGCCGATCGGTTTCAACTATTTTGTTGCTGGTTCTTTAGGAGTAACTGAGTACTCTCTCGGTTAGCAACAAAATCAGAGCACTCTACTTTTGAAGAAAACCCGTTTTCAAGATAGCATGGACGAGGAAAATCGAAAAAAATGTTAAAAATCGGCCGATCGGTTTCAACTATTTTGTTGCTGGTTCTTTAGGAGTAACTGAGTACTCTCTCGGTCAGCAACAAAATCGGAGCACTCTACTTTTGAAGAAAAATCGTTTTCAAGATAGCATGGACCGGAAAAATTGAAAATAATTAAAAAAAATCGGCCGATCGGTTTCAACTATTTTGTTGCTGCTTCTTTAGGAGTAACTTAGTACTCTCTCGGTCAGCAACAAATTGAGAGCACTCATTATTCCAGGAAAAACGGGTTTCAAGGTAGCAAATACTAGAAAAATTAAAAAATATATATTTTCGAATTTTCCGCTATTTCTCACTTATCGCAACTAATTAGCAACAAAATCTACTGTCATGGTCAGGAGAAAAGTATGCAATTTATTGAGATACTCTGCTACGTTTATATCAAGGTAGCATAATTTGCGATTTCTCGCGATCGGCTTGAGCAACAAAATCGTTATTTTGGCAAATAATTAGCAACTAAAAAGCTACGAATTCTGGCACATTTTTTTTTTAATTTTGCTAAAGTCCCCATGCTAGCCTGATAGAGCTCGTAGGCATCCGTGAAGTAAGAATTTATCAAAATCCAACCCACAAGGAGGTAAAAAAAAAAATTATTCCATACTAGATGTTTAACAGAAACCGTACATTTTTCCGCGATAAAAAGTAGCCTATGTCCTTCCCCGTGGTCTACTCTACATCTGTGCCAAGTTTCACCAAAATCGGTCCAGTAGTTTCGGAGCCTATTCAATGCAAACAAACAAACAAACTTTACCTCTTTATTCTATTAGTAAAGATTTGCATTACATTTTGTATGGATCGCGTACGGAAACAATAATGAGTTAAGTACGTATTTCAGCGTTCTCTAAAATTCGGCCCCCTAGGTGGGTAAAATAGCGGATGAAAGTTGAAACTTAATTTCACGCGGGCAATAGAACATTTGAAAACTACTAAAACTACTACAGCTACTACAGCTACTACAGCTTCGGTCTGACCGAGCAAGCAGACTACCCGCTCGGTCGGAGTTCTCCGTTTAGGGTACCTTTACCAGAGGTTCCTACATAACTTTAACTTTATGACTAACTAGCTTTTGTGACTAATGACTATATTAGTCGTGAATAACCTCAGTACTGATTTCTCTAATTTAGACTCCAAAAGTAACTTTATATCTTTGAAGCTTATATAAAAATGTTTTGCCATTTAAATGTCTCACTAAACTCGAGAACGGCTGAACCGATTTGGCTAATTTCGGTCTTAAAATAATCGTTTTAGATCATGGAAGAAACGGTGTGAAATTTCAGTTCATACCTAGTTAAGGCTGAATAACAGGGACAGTAATATAAACAGAGAAAGTATGTTTACGAGGCGGTACACTATCAATTTAATATTTTTATAGGTAAATGGATGGGTGGGCGGCCGAGATCGCTTTACGGGCAACCTATATTGTGTTAGCCCCGCAACTATAAACATCCTTGTAACATATAAAAATTAGAATACAAACAAAATATATTCAGTATTCATTCATAAAAGGTTAATAACTGATAATATATTATAGTGCCTTGTCTAACACAGATTTCATCTGCTTTAAAATTTTTAAACATAACATCGATTTACACAACGCTAGAGAAATAACAAGCGTTGAAAATTTAGGAAACTATGCTCTCAAAAAGTAGATGCTACTGGACAAAAGTACATGCTATAATAATCGTTATCTCGAAAATGGCTGCAAGTATTTACATGAAATTCAGTATGCAGGAAGTTTCGGGCGAGAAAAATTGATCTAGCTAGGTCTTATCCCGGGGAAGCTGCGCGTTTTCAGGCTACATATTAATTTTCTTACGTCGTGCAACAATATATCAATGATTTAGGCTCTATTATGTCAGTCCGATTGGCAGATTGGTATGCTAATAGGTAAAATTTTTGCTTTGTTCGAAAATTCAGAATGCGGTGGGTTCGAATCCCGGATGGATAAATATATTTGTGATTCTTTTTACTAATTTAAATTTATTAGAACTCCGAGCAAAGCTCCGTTACCCAGGTTCTTAATTACTATTAGCTCACATGTTCCAGAGCCTAAAGTCTGGACTTTAAGGCCTACGACTGTATCTAGAGGTTACGTGTGAAATGGATGTGAAGTACCTACCTATATAAACTGAAAATCCTCCGTATTTCGAAGCCAAGTGCACAGTCGTAATCGCTAAAAGGTGGTCAAGGGACACAATAAAAGGACAATTAAACATGTCCAAAGACGAACTGAGTGATATTATCTAATAAAGGCATCAATGCAGGGCCCATCTGCGGGGTTGGACGAGGAAATTAGGTTAAAGGTTAGGGGGACCGGAGCGCGTTAAACCGTTTTGGGGTCGAGGTTATGTACCGTCATAACCCAAAATACACTCACAAATAGATTACGTCCGGATAGCTTTAACGCGTGTAAAAGTGCCCTAACGCTTATTTTACCAAAACTTTTAAAAAAAGTTTGGAAAATTAAAAAATATTACACTGTGGGCCTACCCACTTGCGCCAATCCGGGTTAAAGTTAACCTTGGGTTAAAATATCATGCTTTCTCTTTCACAAATACGAAGAACGAGAGAGATAACATGATTTTTAACCCAGGGTTAACTTTAACCCGGATTGGCGCAAGTGGGCCTCAAGTAAGTAAATTACTAAATTTTGCTGATTGGCTACAAAAGATACATACTTACCATAACTTTTTTGATCACTTTCATCATTATTGTAATTTGTATTAATTTTGGTTGTGTTAAAACCCCAAGTCATTAATAACCCTTTGAAGCAAAGCTATAATACTCGTACATGTAGAGAAGTTTCATTTTTGCAATTTTAACGTACTGTATATGTATATATTATGTCTTAAAAACCCCGATCCTTGTAAGGTAACATCAGTTAAGGTCATGAGTCTGTGTGTATAATCAACAATAGCGAGTAAATCATGACATGTGTATCGGAACAAATTGGGTCGAAGGGATGTAGGGCAATGTAAACGCTCAGGTAGAAATGTGCATTCAACAATGTAAGCCCATGTTGTTACAAGGACGGCGTTTGCGTCCGCACTCGTTCCAGTAGCTTGCAAGTGTCATGCTAGTTACTGGCTATTGTGACATATGTTTTTATTCGAATGAACTAAGGGCATGTCCTCATGAACACGTCACGACGTCGTCATCTTGAAACAACGCGGTGTCGTGGCGTGGCGAAAAATCACGACGAGGCAACGCACCGTACTACATACGGTCACGTCGTCGCAGATCGACGCAGAATGTATCGAAATTTTAAATCGTGACGTAAAACTAAAAAATTCGGATAATGCATTTTTACGACTGAATTTGCACGTTATGTCAAGCACGGTGCCGCGACACCGTACCTTTTTACGTTGTTGGTGTTGGTTGTAACTGCTTACAATGCTTAATTATATGCTATGCTTCATAAAACTTTAGATAAATAAGGCTACTAATCTACTCAAAAAGTCACTAACGATGTGCATAAAGCATAGATAGATCGCAGAACATCTAAGAAGCCTTTTAATATCTTATAGAAGGTAAACTTGATTTATCCAGGTGAAAACACAATCCAAACATATTATTACATTTAATATTTTTCAGGACTTGCCAGTGAACCAGCAATCTGCGAGTAACTAGCACGATAACTACGCGCCTCATAAACGTGCTAGGACGTAAAATTGTAGTGGCTGATGCATTAAGGGCATATGTACCAGGGAATAAACAACCTAGGCTTTATTGCGTACGCCGCACCGTACAAAAATAGAACAAGGGGTTGACAACAGACTTCAAAGAAATGACCATTCACGCTTTACCAGTTTCATCATCATCATCAGGCTGGTTTTATCGAAAGATATTTATGCCTATGCCATGAAATATCATATTGTGGGAATTAGGCGCTGCACACTGTTAGCAAAAAATCGAATCATTAGATACTAAGAATACAGATTTTACTAAGTATGTCAAATTAACTTAACTAGACTACCGTACTGATTTATTAAGACATGAAAATCATAATATACTGTGGCAGGAAATGTTTGTTTTTAAAAGCACATTGGTTAGCAAATATTTGATTAGCAAATTAAATTAAAAATCTAAGTAAAACTGGAGTTTTACTAGTTTATAAGATAGGGCCTATCTTATTAAATTATTGTAATATATTGTGCAGATTTTATTTAAAAAACATATTTTAAATAAAATCGGCATAATATATTATAATATTTCTTAAAATATCCTTAATTGTCACCTAACTTTGGACCATACATGCCATAGAACTTATTGAAATAAAACCCTTATTTTGTTGATGTCATTTTTGAAAAAAAAAAACAATACCTAATTTCCAGAAGCCAAATAATAGAAATATATAATACATAGCAATAAGTAGGTAGATCGGAACGACTAAATACTGGAAGATAGTTAAATTAAGTGATGCTCAAGTATGTGACTTAAGCATCTTGAGCAACTTGAGCTCTGCCTATCATTTTGGCTAGCAGAGACAGGGACAGTCTGCAAATTTGAGGGTTCTTAATTTTGATTAGCGTTTCAGTATTCGGTCATAAGTTCTTTGACTGTAATTGGGCTTGGGCTTGATTTATGACATTTCCCATGAAATGTTCACTCACTGCCATAACTTTTGGTTTCCCCAGTTGCCACATTTCTGATAGACACTTCATGCCTCTTATCTGGGGACACGGTAGTGCCTCCGCCAAGACGAGCTGAGCAAAGGGCAAGGGCACTACCAGACCACCTTTTCTTGAAGCGTTTTGTCGAATTTTTGAACCCTCAACTTGGGTTTGGATTATACCAGATAAATGAAATTTTCAGGATATGTTCCCAGTGTTGACATATACTTGAAGAAACCTCACTATAAACAAAATTGCCACCTCCATGGTCCAGTGGTTTAGAGCTTGGCTGGGTTCGATGATTCGATCCCCATGATAGAACAAAAAAATATGTTGTTTTCAAAATGTGAAAAGTCCTGCGTCTGATCTCTCACCAGTCATGTTGGTCGTCAGAGTAAAGGAAGAGAGAGTGCTCTTGTGTATTGTGCACACACTTGTGAACTATAAAATAACTTCTGCGTAGCTGGAATGTTTCAATGAAACCGGCCACAGTCACAGAAATTGGTGTAATTATTCCTATTATTATAAACAAACTTAAAAATTTTAGATAACCCCCAACATAGTCAAGCCGTATGCTGATGATAAATTATAGCTAAGAAAACTCCAGATTATGTCACCGTACAGAAATAAAATCTAGATCAAAATTGGTGCTTCCATTTGAAAGCTAGGTACAATGGCAAAGACAGACATACATCACACATACACAGATACATCAACCTTATAGCACCCATCAGTTTGCAACAAGAGTTAAAAAGAAGTCAAATTCAATTAAATAGTATGGTCTTTCTAGTAAAGACAACACAGGAAAGATATTATAAGAAGCAATTTTTTTTTTTATGAAATATGGGGGCAAACGAGCAAACGGGTCACCTGATGGAAAGCAACTTCCGTCGCCCATGGACACTCGCAGCATCAGAAGAGCTGTAAGTGCGTTGCCGGCCTTTTAACATTCTAGTTACTCGTATATATTATTGAATTATATTAAGGAGTTTGGTTTAAATTTATATCTGCATTATGTTTACTTCTCACTTTTAACAACAAACTAGGTATATTTTTTTCACTATGTGCAATAAGTAATTAAGTAAGTACATATAACATTTTTAAAATTTAACTTTTGCACTGCCTTGTATTTGTAAATAATATAAATGTATGCAACCTGAACATCCAATAATCAAGACTTTACTGAGGATTTATGTAAGTTGTGTATATCCGAAGTCTATTTATTAAAAAGATTAACTGTCTAATTTCTAAAATTAATAACACAATAAATTAATTAATGTCCTTGACACCATCTGAGAAGTAGTGTTACAAAAGTATCCTACATAAGCTAACTAATCGGACATTAGATTAATTTTATCAATAAGGGGGTAAGACCTGTTAATTACATGAACTTGGTAAGCCAGTTATTTCTGCTATTAAAATTGACTCTGTTTGGAAATTGGACGCATTTATTTCTTACTTTGAAAAGCAAAACTATTCACATTCGTAAAACAATATACATACATAGCAATAAGTAGGTAGATCGGAACGACTAAATACTGGAAGATAGTTAAATTAAGTGATGCTCAAGTATGTGACTTAAGCATCTTGAGCAACTTGAGCTCTGCCTATCATTTTGGCTAGCAGAGACAGGGACAGTCTGCAAATTTGAGGGTTCTTAATTTTGATTAGCGTTTCAGTATTCGGTCATAAGTTCTTTGACTGTAATTGGGCTTGGGCTTGATTTATGACATTTCCCATGAAATGTTCACTCACTGCCATAACTTTTGGTTTCCCCAGTTGCCACATTTCTGATAGACACTTCATGCCTCTTATCTGGGGACACGGTAGTGCCTCCGCCAAGACGAGCTGAGCAAAGGGCAAGGGCACTACCAGACCACCTTTTCTTGAAGCGTTTTGTCGAATTTTTGAACCCTCAACTTGGGTTTGGATTATACCAGATAAATGAAATTTTCAGGATATGTTCCCAGTGTTGACATATACTTGAAGAAACCTCACTATAAACAAAATTGCCACCTCCATGGTCCAGTGGTTTAGAGCTTGGCTGGGTTCGATGATTCGATCCCCATGATAGAACAAAAAAATATGTTGTTTTCAAAATGTGAAAAGTCCTGCGTCTGATCTCTCACCAGTCATGTTGGTCGTCAGAGTAAAGGAAGAGAGAGTGCTCTTGTGTATTGTGCACACACTTGTGAACTATAAAATAACTTCTGCGTAGCTGGAATGTTTCAATGAAACCGGCCACAGTCACAGAAATTGGTGTAATTATTCCTATTATTATAAACAAACTTAAAAATTTTAGATAACCCCCAACATAGTCAAGCCGTATGCTGATGATAAATTATAGCTAAGAAAACTCCAGATTATGTCACCGTACAGAAATAAAATCTAGATCAAAATTGGTGCTTCCATTTGAAAGCTAGGTACAATGGCAAAGACAGACACACATCACACATACACAGATACATCAACCTTATAGCACCCATCAGTTTGCAACAAGAGTTAAAAAGAAGTCAAATTCAATTAAATAGTATGGTCTTTCTAGTAAAGACAACACAGGAAAGATATTATAAGAAGCAATTTTTTTTTTTATGAAATATGGGGGCAAACGAGCAAACGGGTCACCTGATGGAAAGCAACTTCCGTCGCCCATGGACACTCGCAGCATCAGAAGAGCTGTAAGTGCGTTGCCGGCCTTTTAACATTCTAGTTACTCGTATATATTATTGAATTATATTAAGGAGTTTGGTTTAAATTTATATCTGCATTATGTTTACTTCTCACTTTTAACAACAAACTAGGTATATTTTTTTCACTATGTGCAATAAGTAATTAAGTAAGTACATATAACATTTTTAAAATTTAACTTTTGCACTGCCTTGTATTTGTAAATAATATAAATGTATGCAACCTGAACATCCAATAATCAAGACTTTACTGAGGATTTATGTAAGTTGTGTATATCCGAAGTCTATTTATTAAAAAGATTAACTGTCTAATTTCTAAAATTAATAACACAATAAATTAATTAATGTCCTTGACACCATCTGAGAAGTAGTGTTACAAAAGTATCCTACATAAGCTAACTAATCGGACATTAGATTAATTTTATCAATAAGGGGGTAAGACCTGTTAATTACATGAACTTGGTAAGCCAGTTATTTCTGCTATTAAAATTGACTCTGTTTGGAAATTGGACGCATTTATTTCTTACTTTGAAAAGCAAAACTATTCACATTCGTAAAACATTTTAGAGAATTTGTGTCATCAAAATTAATGTAGTTTTTGATAATTACTTTAAGGATTTAAACATAGCAGAAATACCTAGATGTACAGTAGTACTGAATCCACAACTTTGTAGTTCATAGATTGTTTGTTTGTTATGATTTTTAATTGTTTAAAAAAACAAATACCTATATTGAACAACAGTTGTTGCTTGAATAAACAAACTTACAAAATATCCAACTCCAACTTTCTGAATGAGGAAGTGTGTCATTGCAGTACTTAATAAGACCATAAAAGTTATTTGCATTTACAAAAATAGAAAGTACTTGTATACTTACATTTATTCTTGGCATTCTCATCCATCAGCATGTTGAAATGGTGGTGGCGGTTCCACGCAGCCATTTTGCCTTCGTGAGGAGCCCCGAGAAGCACCAGGGCCGCCCCGGCGGGCCCAACTCCGTCTAGGGGCTCCAGTGTCCTCGATACACCACAACTTTGTCACACACTCATAACCCAAAAGACATATCGGAACACAATCACTAGCAATAGCGCCGTCGCCTGGGACGGCGATGTCATCGGTACCAGCCCGCGCACATGCTCACACTTCCGCACGGTGCACTCGCGAGCACGACTGCACGACCACACTCCGCGGTGATTCACCTCCCACGTCCGCGCCGCACGCCCGCACTGCAGGCAGACTCTAGCGTGCGCCCGCTGACACCCAAACACTCGTCCGCCGTCACGTGTGCACCTAATGCGCTCGACCCGCTCCGTCACACGCGCTGTCCGGTTTTCGCGCACAGAAACGATCAATCCGAATTAGAAACCGAATTCTATTTTAGTTTAACGAAATGAATGAATGCAACTAAACGAAATGCGATATGCGCGAGCAAGACGGCAGACACGGTTTCCCTTCTTCGATCCGATCCTTGAGCTCGAATCGAATTATCAACTCGCTAACAAAATAATAAACAAATGTGCATGAGATACTAGTTATGTGCACGTGGGTTGCATTGCAATAACCTTTATTCTATTGACTTCACGATCATTTTTATACAAAAACATACAAACTTCGGTAGAAATAATATACACAGCTAATGATTACCACAGCGAGCTTGTAAACGATTTCAAATTTTGATAAAATGCGAACTACATCACTATACACTTATGTACCAAAAGGAATTGAACGATTTCAATTATAACTATGTTATTTATAACGTTATAACAACACTATTTGTAAACAAAACACAGCCCGTGATACGTTCAGTAAAATTATACCTTACAATAGAAAACGCGAACGCGTTGATCAAGCGCGACAAGTAGGACAAAACATGGCAGACTCGAAAAGCACACGAACATTATCTATGACTTTTTTGTAATCTATGGTTAGTGTTGCGTTCATTTTAATTGATTGTATTGTTTTAAATTACAATAAAAAATGTAACAAAATTCTCTGTGTATATTACTTCTTGTATATTTAAACATCTCTCAAAATAATACGAAATCGTAATACAAAAATTCTGTAATTGTTATGGGGCTGCGCCTTTTTTCTTCTGATGTTTATAAACATTCTTTACATGTCTGTTTTTTCATTGTAGGGATAAATTAAATAAGCCACATTAATTATTATTATTCCATGTAAAAATTAATGAACTATTGATTTGATTTGAATTACAATATAAATATTATTTGTTTACTGTTGATTTGATTTATAAATAAAAATGTTGGTGTGAGTAGCTACAATTTTAATAATATATTAATATTGATAAATTGTATTTGAAAGTTTCCAAACTGCAGATTGATTTTCTGTCGTGTTGATAATTTATTAATTTGGCCTATGTATTGAATTATCTGGCTTGATCCTAATAAAGTGTATAAAATAATTATTATTGTCTGTGGAATATTTTAGATTTTTAATCTGTGCCTTTCAAGCTATAGTGTTGTATAAAGGTTGTATATAAAAATTATCTGTCTGTCGATATACAGATTTTATTCTAATTATTTTGCAAAATATTTTCCCACTATTGTATGTTTAAAAATCCACAAGAAGGCGCTGCAGAAAAAGCTTCCCTTACTAAAACTACAAATACTACAAACATGTGACTTTTAAGTGCAGAAAGAATGTACGGTTCATTACGGTTGGGCGTTGGGACTGTATGCTTCTTAATCCGGGAGGCAGTAGAAAATATAATTCTGCGCTAATACTATAGAGTTGAAAATCGAATACACGAGTGTCGACTCAAATGTCAATTTAATATACCTACATAATAATAAGACAGCTCGACAGTCGAAACTTCTATTCTCAAGTCTCAACTCTATTGTTTTTTTCTATTTATAGTTTTTTTTCAGTGCTATAACGCGCCGCGCCGGTGCGTTCCGGATTCCGGAGCATATATTCTCAACCTAATTGATTTATTTTTAAAGCAACATTTAGGTACCTAATTTTGCCAAGTTACTAGTAAAAAACCATTATTCATTCGTAATGTTATATGACAAACATAAGAAAATTATATTTAGGTACACAGTAAACTACTTTATCGTAGTACTTGTTTGTAAATTTACTTATTTTGAGAGAGAGAGGATGGAATTGAAGAGTTTCCGCGCATGATTTCTGTTTTATTTTCGAATATAATCATAAGTTCGTGTCATAATATAATGTCAAGTTTTTAATTCATTAAAGTAATTATTGATTTTCGTTTAACTGTGTTTCTTTTGTTATGTTTTCTTTCATGAATCACGCGAATTACATAATTTATTAATATGTAGTTATATTTTTACGAAAGAGGATACTAAAATGCTTTTTCCCCAATTTTATGGCATACAATTACTTCCGTAGTAGGGTTTCGTACTATTATTTGAACAATTTTGAGTAAAAAATAGCTATATAAAAATTTAAAATTAATTTATTTTTATTTTAAACAAGAGTATACAACTCAATATTTGTTAAATTTTCAAACACCATGCCGTTATCACTATTGAACACAAAATGACAAAAATCACATTTGTTGTATGGGAGCCCCACTTTAATAGTTAAGTATCTGTTTTTAGTATTTTTTGTTATAGCAGCAACAGAAATACATCATCTGTAAAAATTTCAATTGTTTAGCTATCGCGGCTTACAAGATATTGCCTAGTGATAGACTGATAGACGGCAAAGTAACAGTGTCCCGTTTTTACTCTCTAAAAATGGAAAATATTACAGTTATGTAATATCCATAAATAATGAAGAGCGTTGTCCATTCAGGAAGAACTTACGAGTATCTCGGCGAACTATGTAACATTTCTTTTACAGTGCAAGACAGTCATCACCATGTGCCACTGAACACAAAAATCGATTTTTTTAAGTGTAAAACATATCGATAGAATTGTAAACATGACTATTATTATCTGTCACTTGTCAGTGTCAAACGGCAAACCATAAACCTTCTGTATTGTCTATGGAGTGAGAGTTTTGCCGGGAAAGTCAATCAGCAATGTTGTGTTTCTGTATTATTTTTCTAAATTCGTGTTAATTCGGTTTTTAATGTGTTGTAGTGGTGGAATATTAACCATTAATTATTCGTTGAGGTGCATTAGTGTGGAAAAGTGATACATTGTACAAAATGCGCACTAAATTGGGTTTCCCGCCAAAACTCCCTAAGAAGTTTCAGTAAAGCGTCTACCACTTTACTGAATCGACTGACTTGACTAATTGACTACCCTGACTACTTATTTGGACTTTGACTAGACTTTGGACTTGACGATTTAGTAATAAGACAAAGAAATACCTCAAACGACAGACGAGGCAGTATGGTCTAAGACTTTAGCCTGTTCCATTTCGGGACGAATTAAACAAAAAAAAAAAATGTCTATGGAGTAGGAAAATTTTTATTTGTCAAACTCAAATTTAACATGGCGACCGCATTTAGCGTTCTCTGTTGTTAAAAAAAACGCATGACGCGTGTACTAATTTATATCTTTAATTAAAAAACTATACATTGTGAACAATAAACTTTTTTTATTCTACGTTGGTAAGGATTTAGAAAAAGGACAAAAGTTGTTTGAATCTGATCTACAAAGGATCAGACGAAGTGTCGTGTATTTGTAAATTGTAATTTTTAGCCATCATGCCTAAGCGAGGAGGTAAAGCTAATGTTTGGAATAAGCATAATAACAACCACTCTGGTAAGTTCATATTGCGATCATTTCTTTGTAGGTCTTTAGTACACCAGCATGTGAAGTTATGATGACGCCTGAAGTTCATGTGGCGTTATCTAACTTCGTCATTACTCACTGGAATTTCGAGTTACAACATATTTATTTATTTATTTTAATTCTATTTTCCTCATCCGTGTAATAATTATAATTTTGTAACATTTTTAGAACATGATGATCGTGTGCACAATAACAGGCGCAGGGTTAGTTTCAAACCTACGCACTTCAAGGGCAAAAATAAGTTCCGTGACTGGGATCATGCCGACATGGTACTGAACATGGAAGTTGGCCAAAATGGAGAGCAGCCTTACAAGCAAGGTTCTTTCAAGTCACGTGGAGGCCGCCACGGATCCCCCGCCCCTAGAACAACCAAGAGGAAGTTCATCCATGGAATGTTACCTTGGTATCAGATCATAATTCCATATGGAGCTAAACACGATAAAGATGTTCTGCTACGAGCTATCTTAGGCTTTATTTCACCAGATGTGTTCATTCCGCATTATTTCAAAGTGAACGGAAATGCTGCTATATTCTATGTTGATGATGTGAAGATAGCTGAAAAATTGTATTATGCAGATAGAAAAATATTCATGTCCGACGGTTTCAAGTTGGTCATTATTGTGAAGAATTCTATACCAACTGTGAAAGTAGATGAAACACTAAAAGAGAAAATGAAAATGGCAATGGTAAAGAGGTATAATGCAGCTACTAAGGCCTTGGATCTGACAAAATTCCATGCTGATGCAGGTACATTTTGTGTTTTAATCCTTTACTATTTACTATTGTATTACTACCTTTACTATTGTATTAAAGATATATTTATTTCCTACTAGCTTTTTACTCGCAGCTCTGTCCACGTAAATACATTATCCTGCGGGAACAGTACTTTTTCGAGTTAAAAAATATCCTATGTCCTTTCCCGGGACTCAAAGTATGTATATACCAAATTTCATAAAAATCAGTTCAGCGGTTAAAGCGTGAAGAGGTAACAGACAGACAGACACACTTTCACATTTATAATATTAGTAACATTAGTATTTTGTTTTATTTTTGTAAAAATTGTGTATGTAAACACATAGACAAGGAAAACTCCTTTTATTGACCAAACACTTGTTTCACAATTGCCAAATAAGTGACGAATAGCTTATCCGGCAGTTTTGTTGCTGCTAACTTTGTATTGAGCAACAGAGACAAAACACGCAAATAAGCTTTAAATTGACACTAACAAGATTGTGAAATAGACCCTAAAAGTAACAATAACTTGATGTCTTACGTTTGTCAGATATTAGATGGAAACAGCCTTAAATGTAAAATCTTACGGGTGTATATGTGAAATGAAATTGAAATTTTTGAAATTTTTTTTTTTTTTTTTTTGAAATAGAAATGAAATTTTTTATTTCCAAAAAGTTACATACAGAGAAGTTTATGCTATGTCCCTGCACTAGGCAGAGCCTGTCCCGCAGGTGGCATAAGACACAATTCACACAGATTTGTCCAAGTTTACAAAAAAGAGGTGAAAGGCAACATTGCTTTACATTTGTTTGTTTGTATCTTGGGTGAAGTTTACAGTAAATGGCAAACTAACAATTATCCCTCAAAATAAGGCTAGTGCGTCCCCACCTAGCCCTTATTCTTAAATATAGTATTTTAATTTCAGAACTGGCGGACGTTTTCTGCGCTCTCTTCCGACCGGTTGTGATGGTAACCGCTATTGATATAATAGCCGAGAACATTCCAGACTTAGAAGCGTTAAACCTAAATGACAATAAACTGCACGGACTGGATCACTTGAACATAATGTGCTCAAAACTGAAGAATTTGAAGATCTTGTATCTGGGCGATAACAGGGTAAGTTAAAGTTGAAAAGTTTGGTTTTGTTTTGGTTGTTGAAAGTCATACAAAATACAGTATTATAGTTACAAATTATAACCCTTTTGCATACAAACGTTTTTTAACTACTTTTTTTTAATTTATTTATGGAAAAATTTTGATTAGCTACTTATCTTCATTTGTATTTTCTGTATCAAAAGTAGTGAACATTTTTTTCTACATATTTAGTGCCACCACTAGACGTGATGACTAATTTTGAAAAACTGTTCTATAATATTCATAAGTATCTATTACTTTAAAAATCAAATGACATGTAGGTACAGAATACACGTGAACTAAAATATCCTTTTTTTTTTATAATCCAAAAACACTCTCATAGTGCCTGAGTACTTTGTCTAGCTGTTTGGATAACAACAGCAAATCCCCATCCGACGCATGGATCACCTTTCTTGTCAGACAATCAGGTGATCAGAATCAGGTGATCAGCCTGCATTGTCCTAACCAAACTTGGAAATATAATTTTTTGTTGTCCCAATGTGGGAATCGAACCCACGGTCTCCGAGTCGAAAGCCAAGCTCCATCACTAGACTACGGAGGCTGTTTTAGCAAAAGCATAGTAACACTGGAGAAGTGACATCATTCAATCTCATGTGTTTGATTCCACCATACTTCTGTGTTTTGATGTTTTATTATAATGAATAAATAAAAATATATAAAAAAAAAAGTAGATGAACATTAATAAATAGGTAGGTATTTATAAATACAAATATTTTTCATACTTTATTAGTTGACAAACACCATAATAAATATTTAAACTTATTAAGAGTTTTTTCAAGTTTCCCTTTTTTTATTTAGATACCCTTCATCGGTTCCCTGGATCCACTGAAGTCATTGCCGCTGGTCGAGCTGTACCTCAAAGGCAACCCTTTGGTTAACAGGTTCAGTGACCATGACATCTACGTCAGGTAATGTTTGGATTTATGTTAACTTGATAGTTTTCATGGGTTCCTTAAGTAGGCAGGTGTTCACATTTGGCTACCAAAAGCCACCTCTGTGCTGAAGTAAACTGCATAAAAGCATGTCAAGAAGGTGAAACTTAGGGCGGTATTCTTGGTTGTTGCTTAAGAAAAGACTTAAGTATTTTCAAATAAGTCCGTCTTATTTGTATTAAATAATACTTAAGACAATGCTTAAGTTACGACTGTGAATCGAAATGTCACCTTAAGCATGTCTATAAGGCGAACTTAGAAATAAGAATCCACCAAGAATACCGCCCTTAGCTTAGCCCTGATTTTTCCAAATTTTTAAAAACACGGATTTGATCCCTCTCTCTTTCAATGTTAGAATGGGATAGAAAAATTTTAAACTGAAGCCTAGCGTTAAACATCGCTTCATAATGTTGGTAAAGTTGGGGCTTAGTTATAAGTGAATGAAGACCAAACAAAATTGAATTTGATGAATGAAGTTCTTTGATCGGGTAAAAAAAGAGCATGGAATTTATAGTACTTATTATATGATTTTGCATGTTGTATGGGTTAATTATACTGATGGCTCATTAGTCAAAGTTATAGTGGCAAAACAACATTTCATGTTTACAAAGTAAAATTTTAGAAACCAATGTATTCATGCAAAAAATCTCTTCATATTAAATTTCCACTAACAGAAGTACCCTAAAGACAAACCATACATTTCTAATATTCTCTGTATAACTGATTCAATGTTGTATCATATATTCATTAACATCCACCTACAAACAAAATGTGCAAAAGAAAATTCATTATGATAATAGGGTAGATGACTACAATATGTACTATAGTCACAAATAATGAGGTATTACTACTTGATAAATTAAAAAAATAACATAATATGTGTAATTTTGTAATTTAAAGATACATACATATTGTAAAAATTACTAAAAAGTTTTAATATTTTATATTTTTGCTAAATTAGTAAAAAAAGCCTACATCACCATAAAGTTACTTTTAATGATAATATTATACAAAAACATTCATTATAGCAAGTATGAACTTAAACGCACAAAGTTCGGAGATATGTATTAGCAATTATGTTCTTCCGGCAACTTCTTTCATACAAGTTTACGAAGGCGCGACGTCATGATTTCGCTGACTTTTGTATGAAGCGTTTTGACGAGACTTGCGAAAATATGCAAAAAAGTGGTGTGTGTGTGTGTGCGTTTAAAGTGTACTTTAAAAATAATGTGCTACTTATTTCTTCTGAGAAGTTACTCATATTTTAGAATTCTGTTAATTAAGTTTTATTGCATATTAAAAAAATCTATCATCTAGCCTATTATTTAATTTTTTACCATTGTGACAATATTTTAATATCTACCATAAATCTTTTAGAATTTTATCCAAGCAAAATCACACAGATTTTTTGTTAATAATAAATAATTCCTTGCAGAATTATTGGCAAATCTTAAAATACTTTAGTATGGAGACTGCTTGCATAATGTTAAATTATTGAACGTAATTTTGTGGCTTCTAAGAACATTTTACTAAACATTGTAAGCATTAATTTATAATATTGTTAAATCAAAATTAAGAAAAAATGTAGAAGATTGTTTTTCTGTACCTCAGGTATTATGGGTTGTATATTATTATAAATTATAGTATAATCTCACTATAACTACCAGAGACTAATACTAAGGTGGTCACATTAAAGTTTTTAGTGAGTCTAGTTACACTTCAATAATGAAATTATGAAATATTATATTGTATTGAATCCCTTTATGTTTATCTTTTTGCTTACTCGCTTTATTTTATATTATGTATATCTACCTACATTTGCATTACATAAAATGAACTTACCAACTTTCCATTGTTTCTAAAAATAGTGCTGCATTAGTGAGATTCTACTATATTTAGCATTTTTGCCACATTTTGAGTCATTAATCATTATTATATTATTATGTAAAAACAAATGACTGATATATGTATATTAAAATATGTATGGTCATTTGTTTTGCCTCGTCAAATTAAAGCTGTACATGGTTGTCGTGTTCATTTTATTTTACATTCTACAAAGGCAATACATAAATAACAAGAGCGAAAAAAGGGAAAAATTGTAAGCCCTGGTTGGCTCTCACTGGAACAGAAAACAATCTATCAACGATTGTTTTATGTCTTCTGCTTTTAGCGCCTTGTTGCTGTTAAATAAATTATAGCCTTTTCAAAATTAGCACACAACAACTTTGATTTAAAGATGGAAATTACAGACCAGAAAAACTATGCCTAAATATTAAAATGTCACAAAAATTGGTACAAGATTATGATGGTGGCTATAATTCTCAATAACGTTTTGTACATAATATTATAGCTAATGTTTAACATTCAATGTTTCTTTAGTTGAGCCCCTAGTAATTTTGCACATCAACTTCTCTGTACCTGTACGTGAATATTTGTACTGTGCGCGTTTGCACAGTATCATTAGCAGCCAGAACCATAATATTGTTAATTGTAGACCTTATTGTCTTGTAATAGGTTACGCAACAAGTGGCAGTTATAGGTATTTAAATGTGTAAACACATCGGTCGGAATTTCTGCAATGGAACTTCACGGTAAAGCCTGCAATGGCCAATGACATTTTAAATACTAGCAAATCATCAGAATTAAATTCCGTCCAACACAATTCGATAGAAAAACGTCACGAAATAGATATGCTGCAACTGAAGGTCCGTCGCGGAATTGCCGCCCAATGTGTTTCACACTAAGCCCTCGTACCCACGTGAGTTTTTTGTGGCCGCGACCAAAAAGACTAAGAAGTCTACGCTAATACAATAAGAGCTGAAAAAAAAGAACGATTTACAGCTCACTTTGCAGTGCTGTTTTTGCAGTCGCAACCAGAAAAAATCTCGTGGGAAACCTAAAGGTCATTGACCTTTAGGCTACATTTTCACGAGTTACGATATATTGGTATACATTGGTACGATATATTCTTTAGCGTCTACGCCACCTATCGAGTATTTTGAATTTGTTGGCATTTTAACACTTTTCATTTTTCCTCTGGTCTGTATTTTCTTACCCCCTTAGAGGCCATCCGCATATTACGTCACGCAAAATTTAGACTTTTTGAACCCCTACCCCCCTTTTAGTATCCCTGTACCTGTATTTAACATGTACTGTCACATTTAGTATGACCCCCCCATGCGCTGTGACGTAATATGTCGATGGACCCTTACTAATAAACGTTGTATAATATAATATGAGCTTTGAATAATACAGTGTTTTGTTCACGTCACACAAGTGACATTTTAATTCGACTGAAGAAGACAAAACACTGTATAACAATTCAAAGCTTATACAGCGTTTATTAGTAAGGGGGTTTAAGTTTTAGGGCTCTATTTATCCTTTCAAGAGTTTCAGATGATCTATTTGTTGCCATGTTCTGTGTCCAGTGACGTCCGGAAGAAGTTCCCCAAGCTTGTTCGACTGGTGAGCCTTCTCAATTGTCTTATTTCTCGTAATTAAGCATTTCCTTTTTAAATTTATCATAGATTCAGTAGAGGAAAGGAGCACCATCTCTATACTTGAAAAAGTGTTCATCAAAAAGCGTTAATTATGGGTGACGCTCCTGTAGCAAGTGTGTAAAGCGGCAAAATTAAAAAGGGAGATTTTATATTTTTTACATTTTATAATGTGTAGATGGGTGATTGGATTTATCATTTGGTGATGATGGTAACTGGAAATTATTTATATAATAACTCATATTTAGACCTGTTTTAATAATATTCAAATAAGTTTTAGATAACTTATTGAAAAGTTATGTTAGTGTCTAGTTTATTATTATTGTAATATTATGTCAAGTATGATAGTCTATAGTCCAATTGACTTGATAAATTCGATTAGATCAGTTAGAACTTAGAGCAGACTATGTATGGGCGTGGATTGGCATGACGGTCTATATTCTGTAATGTTTATTATGTTAATCTGGAACTGATCCAATCAAACTAATCCAAGTCGATTGGACTATTTACTCTGTATGATGTATGACTATCATAATAGGCAAGCGGACTGATTTTTTTTTATTGCATTAATGAATAGTACTCTTAAATATGAGTAACTTCTCAGAAGAAACTGTATATCAAAAGTCAATATTTTCAAAGGTACAGCGATTTGTATACAAAATTTGGCGAGTCTTTATACCAAAAAAATTTTTTTTTCTTTTGCGAAATTGGTAAACAAAACCTACATCATTAGTTTACTCACATCATATACAAAAACATTCATTAAGGTAAGTATGAACTTAAACGCACAAATATCGGAGATATTTACAAATGTATTCCTGCGGCCATATACTTCATATACTACTTCATATACAAGTGACGTCATTTTTAGGTCGACTTTAGTATGGAGCGTTTTTAGGAGGCTCGCGAAATTTTTTATACAAATCGCTGTACCTTTGAAAATATTGACTTTTGATATACGGTTTCTTCTGAGAAGTTACTCATATTTAAGAGTACTATTCATTTATGCAATAAAAAAAAATTTGTCCGATTGCCTATTCATAACAGAGTGACCTTTCAAACAAGATACCTAACATGAGAAAATTGTAAAGCAATTAATTGCAAGGAAAAAAAAATCTGATGTTATTTAATTTTTGTGCTTTTGTGTTACTTACTCATTCTGACAATACCAGGATGGCGTGGATCTACCCCCGACGATTGGCTTCGACGTGTCAGAAGATGTCACCCTACCTCCTCGTCAACAATCCTTCCTCGTTGACCCGTCTGGTCAGGACCTAGTGAGAGAGTTCCTTACGCAGTACTTCGCTATATACGACTCCGAGTCACGACAGCAGCTACTAGAAGCTTACCACGATTCAGCTATTTTGTCAATGGCAGCGAACTACAACACCAATGACAATAGAAATGCATCATCATGCAGGTAAACATTATTCGTACTAATAAATGTGAAGGTTTGTCATGATGGATGGATTAATGTTTGTTACTCTTTCACGCAAATACTACTGAACGGATTTTGATGAAGCTTGGTATGGTAGTAGTTTAAGCCCTGGATTAACACGTTGCTAGGCATACTTTATTTACACTGGCAGAGCCGTGGGAAACAGCTACTAATATTATAAATGTGAAAGTTTGTAAGGATGGATGGATGGATGGATGTTTGTTACTCTTTCACGCAAAAACTACTGAACGGATTTTGATGAAATTTGGTATTGTAGTAGTTTAGGCTCTGGATTAAAACATAGGCTACTTTTTATCCCGAAAAAGTACAGTGTCCCCGCGGGATACTGTATTTACACTGGAAGAGCCGCGGGAGAAGCTAGTGCTCTATAGCTTGGATAGGTAATGAAAAATGTTCATAAAGGGAAAATGTTTGATTTATGTTTAGGCACAAAGAATAGGTAATAAGTAATATTGTAGTGTGTGTAAAATGTAGTTGTATTGTTATAATTACTGTTTTTTTGCAGACTGAACTCGTACATATCGAACAGTCGTAACATAATGAGAATAACAGAGAGAGACTACAGGAAGAGATATTTGAAGTCGGGGAAACTGCACATAGTATCCTTCTTGTCAGATTTGCCTAAAACTAAACACGATCTGATGGGCTTTGCCGTTGATTTGATAGTCTTTACAGTGAGTATGAATCTTAATGCTTTCAATATTATCTTCTCATAATGTAGTAAAGAAAAACGTCATACTAAGGATTAAGGGCCTATTTCTTAATCTACTAGATAAGTGTCATATACATATGTCAGCGTAAAATTGTAAAAACCGTTAGATTGTAATATTACTAGAGATATTATAAAATGTCGACAGAATATTTATAATTATTATTATGAAAAAGCAAACAAATATGAAGGCGCGGGGCACATACCGTTTAACATTGGTTAAACGGCACAGTAAATATTACAATATAACGAAAAATAATGCTTACAATTGTATGGAGAAATTTGTATTTGACAATAATATGTCAGCATGATATTAATGAGAGACATGAGATATTATAAATATCTCTAGTAATATTACAATCTAACGATTTTTAAAGATAAGATATCCGACACTTATTAGGCGATTGTAAAACAGGGCCTAAGTCTTTTTTAACATTAAAATGTATTTGAAGTTTGTATAGAAAAGAAAATACTCAATTTG
Organism: Glaucopsyche alexis; assembly: GCA_905404095.1. NCBI lineage: Eukaryota > Metazoa > Arthropoda > Insecta > Lepidoptera > Lycaenidae > Glaucopsyche > Glaucopsyche alexis. The sequence goes on from FR990060.1 coordinate 5,910,235, forward strand.
TATAATTTTCTTTCAGCCTGCCATGATAGTTCTAACAATGAATGGAGTCTTCAAAGAAACACACGTAAATGGGACACCCATGCGCTCATTCCATCGCACATTTGTGATAGTGCCCAATAACAGTGGCGGCTTCTCTATCATAAATGATATGCTATTTATCACCAATACTACAAAAGAACAGGTAGGTTTATTTTTTATTTTTTGTAGAACAGTTTTTTTTACAACAAGTCACAGACGGCGTAGATACTACTAATATTATAAATGTGAAAGTTTGTGAGGATGGATCGGTTGTTGAAGGAGTAGTTTTTGCATGAAAGAGTAACATCAATCCATGCAAAAACTACTGAACGGATTTTGCCGAAATTTGGTATGGTAGTAGTTTAGGCTCTGGATTAAAACACAGGCTACTATTTATCTTAGAAAACTACTGTATTCCCGCGAGGTATATTGACGTGGGCGGAGCCATGGGAAACAACTACTACTAAATATTTTCATACTCGAAATATGAAATATATCAATGCATCTTAAGATAAAAAAATATAGTATCTTCGCTGTCTGTGTTACTTGCTCTTCAAGTACATAACAAAAATAACTCAGTGTCTTGATTACTCCAAACAGTTTATTCGAATATTCTTTAATTTATCTTTTTTCTGGTCCTAAATATCAAGTGGATTTTCAATGAAGCAAATATGAGCTGAGATGGTTAATTTTTTTTAGAAAATGTTATAAGATTTTTTACTTTTCACAAAAACGACTACATCACTACCAATAAAAGCATGAAGGCACCAGAATCTCAATTCTCGTATTTAAAGTAGACTTTCATTTTACCACAGTGTAATAAAAAGATACAGTGGGCCAACGCGTTTGAAGTCGCGCGAAATGCCGCTTTTGTGTAGGTATTCGTCATTGCTGCAGGGTTGTCACAATAATATGTTTTATTATAATCTGTTCTACATCTTGTGTATTCGTAGTATGTGTATGTAGAGTACTAGGAATAAAACAAAAAAAAAAATGTATAAAAGTATTAATGAAGAGTTTTATTATAAAAAATACAAATGCGTATACAAAAGCTCAGAGTTCGCATGATATATATCAATTGATATACATCGGATATATATCATGATATATTATATCAATTGATATTTATGCTTGATATATATCAAAATTGATATTTATATTTAAAAATGTAAAATAATGTTTTAAATGTAAAAAATCTTACATCAAGTCATAGTCTAAATACACAGACAGGTCTTATTTTCCGAGAGTTTTACAAGCCTAGGTCATCAAAAACTTGCTATTTGACACGACATTAACTAATCATAGCCGTGGACGCTGCTTGTAACTTAGGCTTATGACACCCACGTGACCCCCTGTTTTCGGAAGAAAATTCCTTGTTTGTTATTATTATTGTTATACAATTTATACCATGTGTCAAATTAATTCGACTGATAAAATTAATATACTTTTTTTTCTTCTGGTTATAAACAAAAGTCATTTTATGGATTTAAGACTTAAATTGATACTCAACTTAAATTTTTAATTTATTTGAAAACTTTGAATATCAATAATAAATAAATGAGTTTAATTTTACTTCCCTATCTTCAAATTATCAGACATACAAATTTTCAACTATTACTATAATATTTTGATATTATACTGATATTTTGATATTTATTATAATTATCGGAAATTCTTATTAATACGAGATGATGACATGCAGTCTCTCACAGCACATGTAGTATGAACCATTGTAAATAAGTACAGTTCATACAACTCAAACGAAACACTGTCGCAAACCACTTAAACAATCAAATTAATAAACACATTACCACTCCTTTGCGTCGCGCAGTCGGGTAAAAAGCGTCAACCCCGGCTGACGTGTCCCAAGCGAGTGTATGGCAGCTCGCTACCGCCCCTCTCTCACCCCGCACGCCCCGCACGATTGCTCTGTTTAGACGTGTCCGTTGGACGACTGTACGTTCTATAGGCTGTGATTTTACTTTGACTGTATTATAAGTTGAGCGACATGTTATCATAAACTGATATTGTGCTGTTTGGACCAATCAGAGCTCGTTTCACATTGGTTTAACATTTACGAGGATACCGTTTGGCAGTTGTAGTGTATCGGGACTTGATTGTAATTGTATTAATGCAGGTTTTATTTAGCAGAATTGACCCTCAGGTCTTCATGCTTGACAATAATTTTTTTTCTAAATGATTTGCTAATTTATAACAGTTTACAATTCCCTGATTTTTTAAATTGGCATCATTGGCTAAAGCCATTATTTTTGAATTCACATTTGCTTTACTGGTATGTAGTATTCTGCTATCAGTTAATAAGATGGTCCCCTGCAAGGCTGCTTCTATTTACTTAAGTGTCTTGACTTTTGTTATATTATGTATATAGATAAAGTTACTATATTGTACAATATTTTTTTGAAAAGAACAATTTTCCCATTCTATAAGGGACATTGAATTAAAAAAATATCGAGTTTGACTTTCTTCATGAGAACACTCATAGACGAGCTCTGCCATTTTTTTAAAAAATACCCTTCAGAAGTAAATGAATAAGATTTTTCATTGACGGTTGTATATTTTTTTGTTACCGATAACACTTGATTAGATCCAATCTGCAGCTAAAAAATAATTAGGCTTCCTTCAAAACTTTATTAGCATAAACTAAGTAGGTACAATATCAAAAACATTGTTCAACATCAACACACAAACACACAGGACAAACTGAGTAGCTTTGTTCAGGCGCTTGCTAAAAATTAAATAATTACAATTAAAAACATTATTTCTAAAATTTTTTGTTCTTAATAATAAGTAATTGCAAATTCATTAGGATGTTTTCGTGCTGGACTAGAAATTGTGTACAGTATATCTTTTTCCTGTTAAGTCTTTCAATACCCTTGATTGAACAATCAAAATATATGTACTTCAAGCGAATAAGTGGAACAAATTCTTCTCAGAATCAATTCTGAAGTTTGTCCAAATGTTTGAGACAAAGTCTTTATCTAAATCCACATCAAAATCATTACTGGGAATGTCCGAGAGTTAAATTTCTCTTGAATACTGACAAAGAGATGGAGATGCAGGTGCTAATGGATAAGTGAAACATTTCACTGTAACGCTTTCTTTAAGAGCAAAAAAGAAGTTTACCAAATATATCTCGTTCAATTTTTATTAGGGTTACGTACCCAAAGGGTAAAACCGAGACCCTATTACTATGTTCTATAGTAATAAGTAATATAATATATTAATATGTAGATGGCATAATCCACAGCATTTTTATGTTTTTCTTTGTTTATTTGTAAAGCATTTGTCATTACTTTTGTTTTAGTTGCGTTCATTGTTAGACCCGCTTTTCTGATTCCGAGGTCTAATTCTTGCAGCATAGTATGTAACATATCAGGACTCCGAGCGAATATCACAACCTCGTCCGCAAATCTTAATCCGATGATTAAGATTTGTTCCGTTTATTTTTATTATTTTTTCCTCCTAGTGTAAGCATCTAAATATGTCTTCTAACACAGTTGTGAAAAGTTTAGGAGAAAGCGGATTCCCTTGACTAACCCCACTTTGAATGTAAAATTCTTCTCCTTGTCGTTGAAGTTTAACCGTTGCTTTGTTATTTTTATAGATTTCTGCAATAAATTTTATATATTTACTTTCCACGCGCTGATTTTCGAGTGCTTTCCATATATATTTGTTGCGTAGCAAGTCAAAGGCCTTGTTATAATTATTGACTCTATAGTTGCATTCAAATCCTTTTCGTGTCATTGTCATCTTGACAAGTTTAAATGTGTAGTTCCTCCAACACTTTGGAAATAATTTTCGTCCTAAAACTATGGGCAATAATAATACTACGCCTAATACTACGTCCAGCTGATATAGAATTGGTACAAAAAGTTAGACCAGTCCCTGGATTAGCAGCATCAACATTGGCTTGCTTGTTCTATCTAAAGTAATGTCCACCGAGCTTCATGGGAAGTTTGTATTTGTTTGTTTAACACTAAAAGCGCCTTTTTAAATTCTTGTAATAATTCAGGATTGTTATCTTACATCTCCAATTAATTATTGATTAAATATCATAAACAAGGTTGGGAATCTATGCCGCTTTTGCGTTAGTTCCGCTTATTTCACTCTTTACATTAGAAAATTATAAATAAATCTTTGTTTCGGGCGGCATAGGCTCATATTCTAACACATATTTTTTACACTTAAAACTATCACGTAATATCTGTGACGTGAGGCGCGATGTGTTCGGGAGTCGTCCTCTAAATCTTCTGTAGACGACTCTAATCGGCCAGAACTCCTCCGCTCATTTCATGGCGAGATTCGAAACGCTCGACCCTTCAGGCGAAGTTGATTCTGCTCCTGATGTAGTCCATGACCTGCTCGACCGTCGTAGACCAATGAAGCCTGGATTCTAGACACGTACAGCGGTGTCGTGGGGGTCTCACAACAGCTGCTCGGTGTCGCGATGGTTGCGGACGATGGGTTTCTTCTTCTTCCTCTAGACTTTGATGAACCCGTCATCATCGCACATTCGTTGCTTTATAGAAAGAGGACGTTCTACTGAGAAAATGACACGGTAGAATCTACTGAGTAGATGAATATTCTAAATAATTGTTCCATACAGTAGGAATAATTGATCAATTTCAGATAAATGATTCCTACTGTAACTTGAGGCGTACCTTTTTTTATCAACTTGTCATAGCATCGTATATTCGACAGTATTAACTTATTTTTTCTTGCGATGAATAGATTAATTCAGTTTCTAATTATTCTGCGATTGTATACGCTAGAATATGTCCAATTTTATTTAAAAAAATAAATACTTTTCTGCTATTTGTGAACGATTTCATTGTTTAGGTTAACTTCAGGTGTTTTGATGGTTTTACCGATGGTTTAAAAGTCACACCGAATAGAAGATAATATCCTCACATAAATACTCATCAATCATTAGATTTATGGATTCTTAAATCGGGTTCTTCAACAAGTGGGCTTATGAAATCATATCATAATATTTCAGGAACATCACGTTCTCCTGAAAAGGTCTTCTGTCGTTAATTAATTTGATAAAGATTTCTTACTAGGTAAATATTTAATATTATTACGCAGTTTATAAGCTATGTCACGCAATCTATATTGTTCAGAATTATTTATTGCGCGCCTGACGAGTTTATTAAATTACATAATTGTCAATATTTTGCTTGTTATCAACTTTACAAGTTAGCTGTTAAGCCTTGTCTTATTTGATATTATATCTGCATAATATTATAAGAGTTTCCTTTCTAAAAAAACTGGTTTGTACATGTTGTAAAATTGGACATTATTCAAATTTTGTCTTTTACTTAGAAAATAATGCTTTGTAAAATTTAAATAAGCCAAATGAATGAAATAATTTCTCCTCTTGGATAATATTTGTTAGTGATTTCATTGTTTAGGCTAACTTTAGGTGTTTTGATGGTTTTACCTTACCTTTTGTCACAACGAAGATAATATCTTCACATAAATACTTTATTCTTACAGCGTCATCATTAGATTTTTGGCTTCTTAAATCGGGCTCTTCAACAAGTGCGCTTATGAAATCATATCATAATAATATTTCAGGAATATCATATTTTCTTGAAATATGTCTTCTGTCGTTAATTAATTTGGTAAAGACTTACTAGGTAAACCGTAAAGATTTAATAGGTATCTTTACGCAATTTATAAGCTATATCACGCAATCTATATTATGAGTGGATTAAATTACATAATAAGTCAATATTTTGCTTGTTAACAACTTTTTTTGTTAGAACATGCTGTTAGCTTTGTAAAATAATCTTATCTCCATAGTATTTTACGAGTTTCCTTTTTAAATTAACTAGTTGTGAAATTAGACATTATTTAGATTTTTGTTTGCTATTTCCAAAAATATTGCTTTGTAAATTAAAATAAGTCAAATGATCAAAATACTTTCTCCTCTTGGATAATGTTTTTTTCAATAAATTAAATAATTACCTCCAATGCATCTTTATGTTTTCTAAGGTTATGCGAGGTTTTTTCGTCGGTTAAAATATCTTTTTCGTTTTTTTTTTTGCAAATTTTATCTACAAACTGCTGATAAAAAATAAATTATGCAATTTTCAAGATCTTGTAAGACTGTCGCATATATTTTTATATTAATTGATATATTTTTTATGGGTCCTACACGTTGTTAATTTTTTTTCTCTTGCGTTCAAACAAAAAATGCAGACATGTGTTCAATAATTATTATTATTCTTCTAGTTGGTCTCTGACTCCAATATTCTCGTACTTTCTTACGGCAAAACACTTGCAAATATACATAAAATATATAAAATGCCTTATATAAAGATTTAATGGTCAATCATCGTGATAACAAGTTTGAGTCTCACCAGGAACCAAAAAAAGTGGTCCTGGATCATAGTCGGTAGTTACAATAGGGTTCTGATCTGACTTACCAATGGCATTATTTGAGATAGACCATCAGCATCCATATTATCAGAACCCATTGGATATAACTGACTTATGTCATCTACACTATATTTTTACAGCAGTTTATATGTATTAGTATCTGACGAAAGCATAAGGGTGTAACAAGTTTTTCGTGTCTGTCTGTCTATGTGTGTCTCTTTTTCCTTGTATTTTATCTAACATTGCGACTTTAGATGCATAGTACTTTTCCTTACAGTCGTCATTTAAAAAATCATCCTTGATGTATTTTTGTTTCCTCTAATTCCATGCTATATCGAATTAGCTCAAGATGGTTTTCCCTGTTTGTTTTAAAATTCTTAACGTAATATGTATTTACATAATTGCCATTCAGACTGTCATTTGGCAAATTCTTGGCTTTACAATTACTTCTTGTCACTAGCTCTAAAAGCATTTGTTGTGCACATAAATGAGGTTTTCCATCTTGATAGCTCTATAATACGTCTTTCTCTCTGGCAACTTTGCCACTTTCTCTGACATTCTCTTTGTTTTATTTTTCTTATTGGCAAACTTGACCGTGTGCGTTTTCCGTGGCATCGTAGCTCCCAAATGGATTACCCGTTTTTGATCTAGTTTTTTTTTGTTTGAAAACTGAAACAATCGAGAGTGTTCTTAGCTATGCATCGTCCATCATCAGCTCGCTCACTGCTTGAAAATTATTCAAGTGCCTCTCCCATTACTTGAAGGTTGGCAGTCAAAGTCCGAAAATTTTCCTTCTCCAAGGCGAGTCTGAGAAGATCTTCTACAGACTTTATCCCTGTCCACTCTCGGATATTCCTCAGAGTTATCTTTTGGCATATCTCTACAAAAAGAACGATTTTTTATAAGTTTAATCAGTAAAATATATCACTTTTCCTTTATTAGAGCATTTTTAGTACTTAATCACCTCCTTTTTTGACGGTGAACGACGCTCCCACTATATTACTCATGCCAGTTTCGCCGAGTGGTGTGCAGACTTATTCTGTAAATCTATTTATTCCAGCCACCCAGTGATATTTCGGCTTATCATTAATACCAAAACCCTTTCATTTTCTTTTTCATGTTTAAAATGATCGCTTTAATAATATTATAATTTTCAGGAGGAGAGATCGTTCTCGTCCGGGGTAGAAGCGGCGCCCGCGTCCGCACCTGCGGCGGCGGCGGCGCCGGGTATTGCAGCGCACGACGACACCCAGCGCGCCATGCTAGTGGCGCTGGCGCAGCAGACTGGCATGAACGAGCACTGGACTATCAAGTGAGTACTGGAATGAATGGCCATCGTAGCACGACTGGCAAATAAAATCAAATGTTAGTGGATGACGACATTTTACATTGCTATGTATTTTCACGAAACGACAGTCTTTACTGCTGCTTTATTATTAAAAACTTTATAAAATATAACTTGATGCCTAATCTACTCGTGTAAATAGATTTGTATTGGTTTTACTGTGAATAAAATTAACTTGTTGATTGTTACAATATATGAAATGACAATGATCATTATTGGGAATTACAGTTAGCAGAAAACACCTTTTTATAACTTTATAGTATGTGGTTTTCTTGCGACATTTCTAGATGTACCGTATTACGTAACTATAGTCATTAAGTGCGAAGGAAAATAATACGTAATATCGTTTGCAGCTGCCTACAAGAAACTGGCTGGGATTTCCAACGAGCGCTATTCATCTTCAACCAGTTGAACTCGGAGGGGAAAATACCTCCGGAGGCGTTTGTCAAGTGAAATTAGCCCGATCTGCTGCTAGACGTGCCTTTGTAAATATATTATGGCGTTGGGAAGAAAATACAGGAGATTTAAGGAAGAATTGAGTCGAATAAAATTGTAAATATATGATAGTTTGTTAAATTAGGATATGCTTGCTTACTCTAAAGTTGTTAGTTTTTGTGAAATTAAGTAGAGAGCTCCGAGCTCTAGCAAGTTCAAATTATAATTGATATTATAATTTGAATGACTATCTGAACACATGCTACAACTTTAGTGTAGACAAAACTTGAAATTAAATCTTTGTCACTTCTAAAACTGTACAACTATTTTGTATGTAATTAAAAAAAAAATAGAAGTAAAAAAAATGATTAAAAAAAGACCATTGAAAAAAAGTAAAATATTAGAAAACACTAGTATTTTCTAAATTAATCGATAGTAGTAATTATGACCTTGTTTTTATATAAAACATGAAGTTCGATTTGTGTGATCTAGAAATGTTATCTGCAATGTATTTTATACACTAAACTTTATTTAATATTCCTTGCTACATAGGTTGTGTATGTATAAAGTTGTAGTAGGCTGAAGTCAGTAATTTAAGTTTCTAAAAGGGTTATCTATACAATGCTGACTTCAGACCTCAAAATTGTTTATGATTTTGAAATGCCTTTGTGTTATGATTTTTAATAATGATTCAGTCAGTTCCGTTTGACTGCACATTGTTAAAAATCATTGCGTTTTAATGTATACAAGTAATTTTACCAATGTGGTATATTTTTGAATTTAGATTCATATTTTTTTGTTTCTAACGATAACCATAGACATTAAGGAGTAAGAACTAATGTAAATTGTTTACTTTAGAGAAAAATGAAAATGTTTGTTATTGTAATTTAAGATTAAGACTGTTAAATTTGATTTGTAACAATCATATTTTGTGTAAAAAAAATACAAAATAATTGTAATTTACTTGAAAAAAAAAAGGAAAAAAAATATAAATTATTTGAAAGAGCATTAAATCTGAGTCTTTGTGGGTTGGGATACAATTTGGCAGTGTTGGCTTAGTAGATTACTCGGCTGGTTGCACAATGCTTGTCTCCTGGTTGCGAAAACCAGCTGAAACCTTCAGCGGAACCCCTGGTGTGGGCTAGCTGTGGTTATGATTGTGGTTGCATCTGTTTTGACCAGGCCGTGCTAATAGAAAAGCCTATGCCTCTGCGTTTTGGTTGCGCCTAGGGCAAAAGATTTTTAATAATACAATAAATGGAAAAATAATTTTGAATTTTTTTGTTTTATTTATGAACTAAATATTACCCATCGTGCGCACAAAAGTAAATCTTGCAAGAACCGTGCATTTTTGCCGTGGTTTACACTTTATTTGTGTGCTGAGTGCGAGTTTTGCCAGTACTCGCCGTGAAGAAGTTAACTACAATTTGTATGGCATCAAATGCGCAATCCCCACACCACCATGCAGGTTGCAAAACTCGATGCGCGTTTCGCCCCGAACCCAGAGCATCCTCAGGAAGTGGACCTGCGAACAAAGGATTGAGAAAGCTCCGGGTCTTTTTATCCTGAAAAAGTACAGTATTCCCGTGGGAATCTGTATTGACGCGGGCCGAGCCGCGGGAAAAAGCTAGTTACTAAAATATAGCTAGTTGCTTCAAGGAACTTTCCAGGGCCTCTTGATGTTGTATGGAGGCCATTATTGTATGAGAAGATATATTTACCATCTGTCGCTCATGTGATGTGTGCTTACTCTAGACAGTAGACACCTGTCGTCTCTGTTTACTCGAGATTACCTCAATAGGTATTATAATTTTAGATTTTATCAGACACTCATGGATGACCTACTTAGAACCATACCAGACCATAAGTACATTGGTTCCGTTACTAAAAAAACCATTCGGATAGGAATTAATAATATATTTGGGCACTTTGGACTGCCCCCAACGGAGTACAATTTTTTCCCTTGCAATAAGATACCCAAATTTCGAGAAAAATGGTAATCTGTTGGAACAAGGTACGATGGATGTCAGACATTCTTATTGAAGCTCCTCTAATTTGGTAGCCGTCTGTTGTGCAGTGTATGGTCTAGCGTTGTCCAGAAACAGCAGTCCACGGTGGAACTCGTTCTCGAAAATAATACTATACTTATATTTCAAGTTTTCCATTTTGTAAACAGAGTGACGCAAAAAAACAAAAACAAATGAATTACGGTTTTCGATTCACAAACGTACACTACGGCCGCTGTATCTTGACGGGTCTGAACATAGGCTCTGCGAACTTTAGCGCATGTATAACTCGTGAAGAAAACTGTTATTGTATTATTTTTATATACCTATGTACTAATACAATTTCCCTTATACAGTTGACCAATTAGTACAAATAAAATAAATACGAAAACACTTAGAAACAGTTAGTGCGCAACCTTCTGCGCGAAGTTCACACTCGCCAAGATACATCGGCCGTATTGTATGAGTGTGTAAATATCGGTATAAATTTAAAATTGGAATTCCTAATCAAAGAAAATATATATTTGAGATCAAAGTGGCCGTGACAAAACGCCAATTTCATATGTAATAACTATGGAAAGATTGTTTGTATATTTGTTTGTTTGTACTTTGTTAGTAATAGGTATATTATATTCTTTGCCGAAACTACAGGGCAGATTTTGATGAAATTTATCACAGATATAGAGCAGACCGCGCGGAAGGACACAGGCTACTTTTTACCGCAGCAACGGTGCGGTTGTACGGTTCCTGCGGGATTGTCTGTTGCGCCGTGCGCGCAAGAAGTTGTGGGTTCTCTTTATACTTATTTATCGTACCGACACTGCCCGGGACGCGCAAAATCTAATTTACGAATAATAATACTAAGTTCACTAATTACTATATATTATGTAAAGTTTTTTTCTGTGCACATTTTTTTTGTTACATATTTAGTTTGTATTAATAATAGATGTATAATTGCCAGGGTTCGTTTACGTTTCTTTGGCAGTTTAACGTGTATAAGCTCGTGACAACATTTCTGACTTTGAATATTACCAGCTGCGAAGTCATTGACCGCGCCAGACGCGTTGTAGTAGGTACTTGCTGCGGTATTGCACAAAGCACCAAGTGCAGACAGAAAACTACGCGACGGCCGCAAAAAATGCATTACTAATTTGCTACTGGATTTCTAGTATAAAAACAGTTGTCTATGTACTGGTCATTGATAACGGATAAGTACATACAAAATATGGTTAAAATGTTTGGCTTTTTAGTTTTTATTTACTTATATCAACGGCTATAGGTATAACAAATCCCAACAAAAACATTTTCATGTAAAATTATGCCAATACCTGTCTAATTATCACTGCTCATGAGATACAGCCAGGTGACAGACGAACAGAGTACCTACAGACAGACGGACGGACAACGGAATCCTAGTATTAGGGTCCCGTTTTACTATTTGGGTACGGATTACGGAATCCTAAAAATAAAAATAAAACATTAATTCTATTCCTGAGCGTTATAAATGTAGACGTACTGGTTTCGAGGAGCAGACAATAGTAGTTAGGTATTAATCAGCCGGATTTCCTTATAATCTAGATTAAAATAAACGTACTGATGCGAACTGCGGATTATCACAAAGACAAAAATCTTTATTCGCTGGAAAATCCAATGTTTGAGTCATGTACTTGTTCAACGGCTCAACGTAATTTCTTTCTTTTGTTACAGTGTAAGGTGAGTTGGACATGTTGGTAACGGTTAAAATTAGTTCTGTTTGTATGTTTAACAGAGGCAACTTAAGGACTTTACACAGGTACATTGCAATAGGGAACAAGCATTGTTTTAAATCAGCAAAATTCTTATATTTTCCGAAAGGCAACTTATATATGGACCGAAAAATGCAAAAAATGCAGCAATCAGTCGCTAAATTAAAAAGTTACAGGACTAAAAAGGTGTAAAAAAATCGTCGATTTTTTTGCTGTGATCGCAAAACGAAAATAACTGTATATAAATCCTTATTTTATTTGTGAATTCTTTTTTATTACAATTATATACATAAACGCAGTATTTAAGTTAATAAAATTAATTTTGTACATATTATATTTTATCTTCATATATTTTCAACGGCAGCATCATTTTTTTGTATAGATCGTTATATGCTCTCCAACGATTTCCCTTTTGTGACGACTGTATTTCGTCAACGGTTGATCGTAGATATATGCCATTGCAAAGACATTTCTTGGCTTATTACATATTATGTACTTTTCGAAAAATCAATTTAAAAAAAATTATGCATGGGGAACATTGCAATATATTTTTCAATAAGGGTCCATTCACATTGAAACTAAACAATTCGCGTCGCGTCTTCATGGCGCTGCATTTTGAATTTTTGAAGATACCTTTTCAAATTGAGCTTTATTCGCTACACAAAAATATACACGTTTCAGTAAGGCTGCGTACACACCAAACTGACTGTCAGCCGCCGAATGTGAGCAGGCTCACTGTGAGCCCCAGTGTAAACGTGAAAATAAATGGTAGGTATTTTACGTTCACACTATACTGACAAATCGGCCGCCGAATGTCAGCGTCTACGCATAGTAATAACGTATTGTCGGTTAGGTGTGAACGAAAAGGTGAATATGTATGGAAATACCATAAACTACGTAACGCTGACAGTCAGTTTGGTGTGAACGCAGCCTAAGAGTTCGAATATCGGTCAAGCATGTGCGTATGACTGATGTCATAATATGATACGACATGAACCTTTTTCGTAGTAAATAAAGTTCAATTTTAATCAAATAAATAAATAGCTATCTTAGAAATGCAGCGCCGCGTAACGTCGTGTCATATAATAGAGTCAGTTCACAAGTAACCCTAATATTTTCTAAGAGACAACCTTAGGTTCTTTCTTTACAGTAAGCTTTATTCATTTACTCCACAGATTAATAATTATTAGTTAGGTACTTACACGAAACGATTGACCTAAATACTAATATTATTTATCGTTGAATCAAAAATCGACTAATCCGAACTCCAAGGCAGTGTAAAACAAAAACGCATTTTCCAAAATATGATTGATATATAGGTACTTATCTCCTACTGTTTTTATTAATCTTTGTTTAAGCTAAAGCGGAAAAAATACTAAGGATAATAAAATCATTATTGTTATGTCATAATTATACTTTTCATTGTTTCATGATGAAAATGCTGTCATTTGATATGTGTATCTAGTATCACTTTCGCTGTGTACACCATCCACTATCGAGTAATCTCGTTCGGACTACCTACTTCACTTACAGTCTGTACGCGCGCTTTGTTGCTGACGGGTGTGTAGTGCAAGTGTAGTGTTGTTTGCTAGCGGAACTTACAGGTTAGTAGAAACCGGGATTGTACTAACGGTACTTACTATTGTTCTAAAGTTAACAAACCATTAACCTTTAATTCGCCATGTGTGTTAGCCTTGGATTGAGGCTTGGGCCTACACATTTCTAAATAAACAAAGAGAAAATGTTTGACTTTAGATACGGCGTTTACTATGTACTGAAACATAATATAATATTGTGAAGCTGACGATGAATGAATAAAATAATCTTGCACACTGGCCGTGTTAAAGAAAATCATTTTATCCATGATTAAAGCTGACTAGTTTGACCTCAAAAGCTGCGGGCAATAGCGGTCTTCTGGTTGCTTCTGGTGATAGCTCTAAGAAAATATTTGAACATTGTTTTTGTTATTCAACAACGTAGTAGTTAATTGCTAAAATAACGTAAGCACTACGAAATTCTTTTATAATTAGATATTAAGTCATTAAATTAAAACTTGGGTGATCTTCATGGATAGTTATATAGGCATTACAATTTAAAACTACCTACAAGTTATTATATATTTTGGCTAGAATTTAGAATCATGCCCCACATTTATCCTATAAGTAGATTTATGGTAATTTTACGGCTGAAAGGTCTTCTAATTACGAATTAATTCCGCAACTTCTCAAAACGATACGATCCGTAGTTTTCGAGATAAAAAATATTTAAAATTCGAAAAATTCTATAGAAATTCGGCCATGTTGACGTTTCTTCGATGTTCCGTTTTACATTGCCTGCTGTCAAATATTTTAACTTTACATAAAAGCTGATAAATAAGTAATAAATATCCTTCATTTTATTTAATTTGTATCACAGTAATAATATTTTGAATCAGAAATATTTTTATGATACATTTTATGAAAATATTTAAATTATTTAAAGAGCTGCCGTGTATATGCTTTAGACGAAAAAGCGTCAATTTGGGTTGGATTTTATAACGAGTCGCCTAAATTTGAGAGTATTGATGGTGTACGGGGCTTAAGGGAGTTAGTCTTAAACCCTCCAAAGAAATTTTGGCTGCCAGAGTTGCGTCTAAATATTTTTAAACAATTTTCAAAAATTCTTAAATATTGCAATTATGCAAAACGGAACGTAATCTTTATGCTAAAGTACAAGGGGATGAGCCAAGATCTTTTCTTTATCGCTTCTTTATAGAATCGCCGATCAAAATGTATGGAATTGAAATTTAGAAAAAAAAATACAATCGAGGTAATTATATTTTATATAAGTATTATAATGTGATATAGGAAATGTATGAGAACAGTATATAATTCTTAGGTAATTAATAGCAATGTATTACTCCGAGTTGGCCCAATACGACTTCATTGGGTTAGGTTAGATGGCTAAGGCGGGAGCGTAGCGCAGCGAAGCTACCGCCTTAGCCATCGTGGTTATTTTTTTGTAAACCACCCAGAAGTAGGAGCCCCGCGTAGCGGGGCTCCGTCGAAATTGGCACCACCATCCACACTGATTTTTGGAAAGCATATGATTGCTTGTCAGAACATGGCTACATACACAAAAAAGTCAACCACTTGAATCGTGACAACCCATTCATAGCTGAAGATGGGACTCATACTCAACGAATTGAGTTCCAGTGAAGGGAAGATGTCCCAGATGAAAGTGTTATATTTAAGCCCGGAGGCGCGGAGGGAGAGCAGCCCCCGCCTGCCGTAATGGAACGCAGTAACACAGTCCAGAAAGCCGGAGATGCCTAAGGCGAGTGTTGGTTTCTGCGTTTTGTTACGCTAGGGCGAAGGGGTTGCATTTCCCGCAGCGCCGGGGACGTGACAGACTGACAATGTCCCAAAAACGAATCTATCAACCCGACTCCACGTAGTACTTGTCTGTCAACCCCTAGAGTGTTATATTTAAGCCCGGAGGCGCGGAGGGAGAGCAGCCCCCGCCCGCTGTAACGAAACGGAGAAACCAGGACTCGCCGTGGCGGCGGAGGCTGGTCGCCGAAGGCGACCAGAAAGCCGGAGCTGCCTAAATTGACCCAAAACCGTCCCAAACAGTAAATATCATCTAAGCCGTGAGTCCCCTGAGGAGGGGGGAGTGGTAAGGAGGAGTCCGAAAAACCCCCCAACCTCCTTCTTCCACCGCACCTCTGACATAAAGTCTCGTAAACATCCTTTAAAACAGTTATAACCTCAAAACTTTAATCATTTATAACTTCTAAACCGGTGGTTTCCTAGAGGGGGGAGTGGTACGGGGGGGTTTGCCTCCCCCCCCCCCCCCCCCCCTCACCCCCCTCCCCCCTAAAAAGGGGGCATAGTCCTAAATTTTTACCTATATTTTAAGTTCGAGCTGTTAAAATTATTATTATTTCTTTAGATTCAAACTTTTCAAAAAGATAAAGGTAGTACTTAGTTAGTAGTAGCATGTAGTAGGTAACCACTAACTACCATATTTTAGTAAAAATTGCAAACCACAACACTAGAACAATTTTTATAAGTCTTATAACCTTCGCTTCGCGTTCGGTACCTTTATTGTTGGTTAAACCTCTTTTACCCTTTTTAACCGACTTAAAAAAGGAGGTCCTCAGTTTCACCGGTATGTTTGTATGTTTATCCTCGATTATCTCAAGAACTACTGATGCTATTTGGATGCGGTTTTCACCAACGAATAGCGTATATATCAGGGGACCTTACAACGTTTCAAGGTCATATGAAGATCTTCGGAGATAAACGATGGACCTCTTCAACAACTGACACCAAGTGATGCGCGACTGCTGCTTTTGATCGGCCTTTTTTTTCTTTTGACGCTATTTAGATGGGGTTTTTTATTTTCGTTCATAGTTAAGACAGAATAACGTGTGTCGGGACACCAAGTCTACTTCTATACTAATATAATAAAGAGAAGTTTTTTTGTTTCCATTGATTAGGCTCCGTAACTACTGGACAGATTTTAATGAAATTTAATACAGATATAGATAAGACCACGGGGAAGGACATAGTCTACTTTTTATCGCGGCAAAATGTACGGATACCGCGGGATTTCCTTTTGCGCGCACGAAGTCGCGTGCAACATCTAGTATTAAATATTTTGTAATTTACGAGTCTCCATGAAGAATTGCCCAGAAAAAGCCACGATAATTGAACTCACGTACCTACATTAATTAAGAATTAAAATACTAGTTTTTACTGACAACACAGTAAAAACTCAGATCAATCATGGGAAGTAGAACAAAAGGAAGGAAATTAACCTTTCTTCTTTTTTGTGGCCGTGGAAATGGTTTATTCTGCTTAAAAACTTGATTGAATAAATAATGTAACGTGAAGCAATTAGCAATAGCCAATAACCTATAATTATCTTCTAAATCTAAAGTTCATAAGCCAAGTACATACTTTGGCTTTGGTGGTTTTATAATAGGGTTGCCAACCTCAAATAAAAAAAAAAGAACAGGATTTGAAGATGAAAAAACTAGGACAATTATTCAGTTTAAACTTTAAAAACGGGAGGCACGCGCAGTACTAGAGTTGCAACAGTCATTTTAATTTTTAATAAGTTAAATGAAATACATGTAATGCTAATAATCATATTTTTTCATAAAAGTATTTGAACAAAATTAAATTACATAGAAAAAATTTAAAAGTAGCGAGCGAATTTTAAAATACATGACTGTCAGGGCGCTTTAAAAACCCAGGACGCTGCTTTAAAACTATCCATGACAGCCCAGGACACTGTAAAAATCAGGACATGTCCTGGGAAAATAGGATGGTTGGCAAACCTATTTTATAATAACAGAGACTTCTCTTGTAAAATTTTGCAATATTGGTTTAAAAAAAAAAATAACCTAACCAAGAGCATGTCAGGACATGTCTAAGGAGGGTTCCGTAACTATAAACGCGTAATATGCTTTTTTTTAATCTCTCCAAAAGTTACTGTCCGCTTTGATTCACAATAATTTTCCTAAAGAGTTTTTAGCATGATCTATCAGCATGGAAATTTGCAAGTTTCTATCTCCTATAGTTTAAAAATGCTGGGGGGGGGGACCAACTTACGAAATACTTTGAAGGCCGATTACCGTATGAAATTGCCTTTATTTTAAAATACCTATTCTACGATACCCCACACAATGGGGTAGAGTGAAAAAATATTTTTCATGCCCACTTCACATGTATGGAGAGCCACCCCTAAAATACAAAATTATTATTTTTTATCACCCCGAAACCGTGATCTATACACAATCTATAACTGCACCAAATTTCATCAATTTATATTTATAATTACAGGAGCTAGAGACGCGGACAGACAGACAGACAGACAGACAGACGGACAGAGCGAAACTATAAGGGTTCCTTAAGTATTACGGAACCCTAAAAATTAACCGACTTCGAAAATCATGTGATCGGTCGTGAGTCGGTTAATTTTTTTTCAGATGTTCTTTCTTCAATCTTTGGGTAAACAATAATCATGACGTCAATGTCAGAGTAATGAGTCAGATTACACTGCGACGATACGCGACGTTACGCGGCGCTGCACTTTAATAGCTAGCTATTCAAAATTGATCTTTATTCACTACATAAAAGACACACGTTTCATTATGACATCAATCGTTCACTGCACATACGCTGTGCAGCGTGGTGCAAGTAGGGTTACCATATCTCAGGATTTGTCCTGAGATTTCAGGATTTTTCGACTCTTCTCAGGATTCCGGCCGGATTTAGCAAATCTAGTGATAGCTCAGGATTTTCAATAAAACACAGGTTACATTTTAAAGATCTCTCTTATTAAACTACTAAAAATAATTTTCTTTTAGTAACAATTGCAGTTAAAATCAATACTTATTTATCAAAGTGAAACAAACTAAAAATAATTTTCTTTTGGTAACAATTGCAGTTAAAATCAAAAAAGTCGCGTAAAACGCGTGCGCAAGATAATAATACGTTTTTGAGAGAAAATTCTCAGGACTTTTCCATGGAAATCAGGCCTTTTCTCCGGATTTTTGATTTTTTCATCTGGTAACCCTAGGTGCAAGCAATGCAACTGACATTAGACATTCGAACACTTTAACAATGAATCGTGTATCATCTTGTGTAGGCCACGGGCGTAGCCAGATTTTAGTTTCGGGGGGGGGGGGGGGGGGGTTCAAGAAAATAAAACTACTACGAGGGGGGGGGGGGGAATTAGTATCAAAGTTCTGATTTAGGCTGTTGATTTTTTTTTCTAAAATAACTTCAAAAATCATCTTTCAGATAGGGTTAATGGGGCGGCAAAATATGTTAATAATAATTGGCCTCGGGCGCAAAATTTCTAAATACGCCTCTGTATATTGGTCAGATCTCTGTATTATATATACCAGCCGGCCCATTTCGGGGGGGGTTTGAACCCCCTAAACCACCCCCCTGGCTACGCCCATGGTGTAGGTAGTTAGGTATTGAATAAAATTGAATTTTTTTTATCTATGTTGAATAAAAATGCAGCACTGTGTCGCGTATCGATTGTTTCCGTGTGAATTGAACCTAAAGGCGCACCTGGGGCATTCGCGTGTAATGTAACGTTACATATCCGAACATTACATCATACATACATACATACATATAATCACGCCTCTTTCCCGTAGGGGTAGGCAGAGACCACTTCTTTCCACTTGCTACGATCCATACATACTTCTTTCGCTTCGTCCACTTTCATTCTTACCATCCATTCCTCCTCTTACATTCGACGTAGCCAAGCGTCTCTCCATGGTCCGCTTTTCGCTTCCGCGAGAAACGAGACGTGATGGGTGGCGAACCACATCGCCGTCATTTTGGATAATTAAATTATTTTTGATTATCCATTGCGTTTCCACGGATTGGTGGAGAGGGTAGGAATAGGGAAAGGGAAGGATAGGTGGTGTGGAAAGGAAGATTGGTAAGTTAGAGTGGGAAATAGGGAATGTAGGATATTACCGCCCAGGAGGGCACGGGATAGGACAGTAATAGCTAGGGAAGCCGGGGTCGCATACCCGTATACTATACCACAACTACCGGACAGGTAAGTTGGGAAGAGTACCCCATGACATAATTACATCAGTCTAGCAATAATATCGAGCATTACAATGCGCACCTTGTAAATACGATCCCGTCCGCTCGGCGCTCAAAGTCGAATCTATAACGTTACATTACACGCGTATGCACCATAAGATATCATTTTTAGGGTTCCATACCTCGAAAGGGAAAAAACGGAACCCTTATAGGATCACTTTGTTGTCCGTCCGTCTGTCTGTCAAGACCCTTTTTCTCAGGAACGTGTGGAGGAATCAAGCTGGAACTTATATCAAATACTCAGGTCTACTGGCCCTTGGTAGCTGGGAAAAAATCAAACTTCTAAGCCAACGCAGTCAAAATATACCGCCGCTTATGCCGCAAATTTCCGCAAATTTTCGATACTCGCAAGGGAATCAATAACTACAGTGTACTTCCCGTGAGGTCAGAATCTTGAAATTTGGTACGAAGCAACGTCTTATAGCACAGATAAAGGAAAAATTGTGAAAACCGTAAATTTTTAGTAACATTTGCTTACATTAATAATAAAAATATTTGTAATAATTTTAAACTCACTACCCCTTTCCTCATGAACGCGTAGATGTATGAAATTGAAATTCATATCTAATACTCAAGTCTATAATACCTTTAAGCTATAACAAAATTACTACAAGTTTGTACGGAACCCTTGGTGCGCGAGTCTGACTCGCACTTGGCCTTTTTTATTTCAATCTTTAGGAAAACAATAATAACGTGGTCAATGTCCTGAACTCCTGACGCATCTGCGACGCCAAAACCCTTGCAGGAGTAGGTATTAGGTATACCTCAGCATTTCGTAAACACATTTCTGCAAGCGCCAAGCAGTTAGCATTTAATAGACGGTAATACTAATAATACGAATTTAACTACAAACTGTCTTTCACGCTTTCCACTAATTGGTTTAGATAAGTTACGGAAGCGTTTTTGTGCGATGCATTGCGTGTGTGGTACTGTGACCGACGCTCTAACAAGCTTCCTAGCGAGCAATGTAAATTGTTTTTATAGCGGATACAAACGTCAATCGCGACTTTCCGTGACTCGACGTTCCCATAACATTTCACGGTTACGTAACATGTGGTACTAACGTCATATTTTACCGTCGTCTACTTTGTACAATACAGTCACGAACTTAATGTATGGTAGCCGATCTGTGCGACAGCGAACGCGACCAGCAAACCAGCGAATCAGAGCCTCTAGTCAAGATGCATTCGATAATTTCGACGGCAAACTTCGAAATCAAAAATAATGGGATTTGACATAAGTCATCGTTAGGTGACATGTCGCTTACGATGCAATATGTCAAATCCCACACATTTTGTTTTCTAACTTCGCCGTCGAAGTTATCGAATGCAACTTGACTAGAGGCCCTTGTTATCTGGCCAGGATCACCGGTTGGCGGCAGCACAACGTAGGTCGCTGGATTGTTTAGTGCTCCATATATATTTATATTTATTTATTTATAACACAATAAAGTGGAAAAGTTTGTTTGTTTGCATTGAACAGGCTTTCCGTAACTACTGGAACGATTTTGATGAAATTTAGCACAGATATAGAGTAGACCACGAGGAAGGACATAGGCTACTTTTATTGCGACAAAATGTACGGTTCGGTACGGTTAAGAAGCGCGCTGCGGCTCTGCGACTCTATTTCGGTCAGTCGCGGTCAGCATCGCGCTACCTATAAAGAGCTGCTGAATGGAAGAACCGGATAATTGACAAAATTCAAATTTCGAGTAAATCGGGTTTGAAGTTTTCCCGGTTAAAATCAGTTTAAACTAAAAGGTTGTGTAAGTAAATTTTCGGTACCAGCAACGAATAGGCAGAGCAAGGGAGAAAATGGTCCCTTGATAAAGCAATAACTTTTTTGAGAAAATTCCATCTGAAAGTCTGTGCGTGTGCGCTCTGCACTTGAAAAAAAACTACAAATATTTTAGGAACCTTCTAGGGATCGAGCCTTCATTTGGTTTTTAATTGAAATGTCAATAAAAAAGTGACAATTAGCACCCAGAGAAATCCGCGAAAAAAAATTTCGCCCTTTGCAGCCTGCCTTTTGGCCTTAGGGTAAATACGCCGCTGCGCGGGTCGCACCAATTACGGCCATGGGCCGCAGTTTGACGACCACTGTTGAGTGTACAATATTGTCTTACGTCGGGAATGTGTTATGTGAAAATAACACATAATAACTGCCTCCTTTTTTCGAAAGTCAGTTAAAAAGGACACCTTGTTCAGCAAATATTCTAATTATTAATGATCATTTTGTTGTTCATTACTATGTACGTATAAGGTAATTTGATTATGAATCCCAGTTTCTCGGCAGCAAGCATGTTTAATTAATTTATGTAATGAAGGAAGTTGTTTTTGTGCCTTGGCCTACAATTCGTTTGTAGGCCATGATCTTCCAGGAATGTATAGGGCTTTGAAGGATACAAAACAATGAACCCAATGAGAGAATTAGGTTAATATCGTACCTAAGTATAAAATAACGGAAATACAATACGCGCCTTTTTAAGAAGTGTAGGCTCTTAGGTAGAAGTTACATTTTCGCAATTTACTTTTCGGTGGCAGCGGATGGTTTACTTGAAACCAGTCCAGCTACGTAGGAGTTGTTACATTGCCCAAGTGTGTGCGCAATACACAAGATCTTTTCTACTCTGTGGCATTTAGGGCCGATTCACACCGAAATGGCAGTGGACTGCGGAGAGGCCAGCAGCGTAACTGTCGTATAATTTTAAACTTTATATTCATTACTATAAAAGTAAAAATACACAAAAAAGTATGAAATAAAACTTATTTTCCAAATAATTTTCCTTTTAAAAGGGGAATTATTTAGAAAATAAGTCTTATTTCATCCTTTTTTTGTGTATTTTTACTTTGGAAGTCGGTTTGATTTTTTTATTTAAAAATAATAATTTCACCCTATTTAGTGATATTATGTTTTGTTGTTATTAATACATCTTAAGAACGACTAAAATAAACGGTTGAATGTATAATTAAATACGCGCCAAGCTTCCATTAGGTATTGTTAATAAGATGATGATGATAATTACTGTAAGTTACAAAGTTGCATATTATGCTTGCAGTTCTTTAAATACTGCCGAAATTTCCGAAAGCATATCTATAGAGTTCTGTTCAGTGCTTTTGGATCCAGGGTATAACCTTGGTGCAACATATTATTTTTTGATAGCATATGCTTATAGTTATGTTACTTAAGTAAAAGTCAAAATCACTATATGTGTCGATATACATTTCGAGGAGTTCCCTCGATTCCTCATGGATCGCATCATCAGGTTTTCACTTTAGTGACTAAAGGACCAATTTCGAATTAAACCTTTTACAACAACAACAAAATAGTTTTGCAAATATGAAATAGGTCCATTAACGGCAGAATAACGTTCAAAGATCTCCGTGTTAGTGTAAAATACTATGAGAAGTATTTTTTATATCATCATAATGTGATAATGTACGGTGTGATAGTGGTGGTGATGATGACGATTACTCTAATTGACATGGTGGCATATGCTTTCAGTTCTTGAAACAACGCCGAAATCCCCAAACATGTATCTATAAGGAGTCAGGAGTTCAGTTATGTACCTTTAGATCCAGGGTATACCTTGGAGCAAAATATTACTTTTTGGTAGCATAAGCTTGGACTTCTTCAGAAAAAGTCGAAATCACCATATGTGTCCATATAAATTTGAGGAGTTCCCTCGATTCCTCATGGATCCCATCATCAGGTCACCACTTTTTTGACAACGGGACTAACTTTAGATTATACCCTTTACATCAAAAAAGAATTTTGAAAATCGTTTCATAAACGACGAAGTTATCCGCGAACAAACATAAAAAAAAGGATATATACCATAGATATTATAATAGGTTGGGGAAAAAGTCTTTTCGCATTATAGTATGTATGAACTTGTCATAAAATATCTTGGGCTATACCAATTGTATCTGGCTGATTTTGGTAGCATTAAAAAGTTTTAATTTTACAGAAGACAATTCCAAATTCATATTAGGTAAATTTGAGATTTTCATTTGTTTTTCTTATTGTTAAAATGAGTGATTCTTATGAAGAATTTCGATACATTTTAAAATTTTATTACAAAAAAGGTAAAAATGCAACACAAGCCGCCAAAAAAATTTGTGATGTTTATGGACCTAATGCAGTATCTGTGAGAGTAGCGCAAATTTGGTTCAAGCTTTCAATCCGGAAATTTTGATATCAAAGATCCACGTCGCTCTGGTCGCCCTGTTACGGACAAAACTGTTGCCATTTTTGAAAAAGTGGAGCAAGATCGGCATATTAGTAGTTACGATGTAGCTGAAGAACTGGGGATTGACCACAAAACGGTTTTGGCGCATTTGAAAAAAGCTGGGTACACAAAAAAGCTCGATATTTGGGTGCCTCATGAGCTCACTGAAAGAAACCTAATGAACCGTGTACTCATTTGTGATTCTTTATTACGACATAATGAAACCGAACCATTTTTGAAGAAGCTGATAACAGGTGATGAAAAGTGGATCACGTACGACAAGAAAGTGCGAAAAAGATCGTGGTCAAAGGCCGGTCAGGCTTCACAGACTGTGGCGAAACCCGGGTTAACTCGCAACAAGGTGATGCTGTGTGTGTGGTGGGATTGGAAGGGCATTATTCATTATGAGCTGTTACCGCCAGGCAGGACCATCAATTCTGAACTGTACTGCGAACAACTGATGAGATTAAAGCAAGAAGTTGAGAGAAAGCGGCCGGAATTAATCAACAGAAGGGGTGTGGTTTTTCACCATGATAACGCTAGACCTCACACATCTTTAGCCACTCAGAAAAAATTACGGGAGTTTGGCTGGGAGGTGTTAATGCATCCGCCGTATAGTCCTGACCTTGCACCTTCAGATTTCCACCTGTTTCGGTCGCTGCAGAATTCCTTAGGCAGTGTCAGGTTGATATCACAAGAGGACTGCCAAAACCACTTGTCGCAGTTTTTTCATCAGAAGCCCCAAAAATTTTATAGCAATGGCATCATGTACCTACCAACAAGATGGCAAAAAGTTATCGAACAAAATGGCACCTATATACTTTAGTCACTTGTAAATAAACTTTATAAAAAAACCTTTTGAATTTTTATATAAAATGCGAAGAAACTTTTTCCCCAACCTAATATAATATTAATAAGAGGATATATATACGGTCGAATTGAGAAACTCCTCCTTTTTTTGGAAGTCGTTTAAAAACACAGCTCCGCTCACACCGCAATCCACATCGTAATCGCCCAGGGCCAGGGCGCTTGTAATGCTAAAACCGGCACTGTCTGTGTGAATCGGCCCTTAGAGTAACAATCTATGCCCGTTTAATATGTAAATTGTAAATGATCAGAGTGTGTAAAGTCCTGTTCCTGTGACGGGTTCCGGGACATATTGTGGGGACGATTGTGCTATTTATAGCTGGTAATTGGACTCACACCTCGACTGCCGTAATCATCAGAACGAGACTGTCATGTGAGTGACTTATTATGTACAAATTTTTTTATTACAATCTTAAGAGCATTAACGCATAGCGCGTGAAGTCAACTTTGGTGAAAAATACGCACACAGCTGCAGCCTGCAGCGAGCGTCTTTGTGTGCGTGAATAGCTCGACGACTGTAAGCCAACTAACCCACATTGATACTTGCCTTACTTTAATTACTTTACGATAATAATAATAACGATAATAATTATTATTGAATTTTGATTATGGTATACATAATATCATAACAATAATTATATTCTGTGTCATATTACTTAATATATAATATAACATATTATCTACACAAAACATACAATATCAGTAGGTAATGTAATACTAACATAATATTATGGAAAATAAAAATACCTTGAAATAATACTTTTATACTATTTTAATTAATATAATTTAGTTATACAGCTGAAATGTGTTTATTTAAATCTCTTTGATTTTTACCCGACTGTCAAGACGTTATGCTTTTCGCCCGGTTATGTTTTTCGCGCGTATCTTGCATACTATAAATGTATGCATGTATGCAATATGCATACATTACATTACATAGATTCTGGAACACAAAATAAACATTTTATATTTTAAACAAGACAATTTTATATACCTACTTTTTTATATTTGTTATTTTTTATGACTAATAATAATTGTTCCTCTATAATTTTTAATTATTTTCACTACTAAAATTCCGGACAAAGCTCAGTCTCCCAGGTACTAACATCTTATATCAAGACGTCAAAATATTTGTGTTTTAAAAATTAAAAACGAAATTACCAATTTAGGTGCTATTTTAAAGAAGAAAAGTATTAGTTACTAATACGTATCTAGATGTACTTATCATTTATATATGTCACCGTTAGATTGTAAAAAAACTAGTGAAATTGTAAAATGTTAATAGACTTCGGACGTGAATATGCTGCCTATAATTTATAGTTAGATAATAAATACCTATATAGTTATGAATCTTTCGACATATGATTCAAATCAAATATATAAAGTATATTTGATTTGAATCTTTCGACATATTTTTACAATCTCGTTAGTTTTTTTACAATTTAACGGTTTTTACAATTTTACGGTGACATATTATATAAGTTGTTTCTTTTCGAGGCAAAATGATTTGGAAACAATTTTGTTTCTAAATCATAAGCTCGAAATCCAGACTACCGTTTGCCACATATATGTACCTAGATAAAACTTGGTAATTAAGTAGTTAGTAGTTTTTACTTTGTACATACATACATAAATATAATCACGCCTTTTTCCCGTAGGGGCAGGCAGGTAACACTATTCTTTCCACTTGCTACGATCCTTACATACTTGTTTCGCTTCGCCCACTTTAATTATTCCCTTCATACATGTTCATCAACATTCATATTAGTTTCCATGGAAGGTGCCGGATGTTGTACCTGCACTTTCTCTCTTTAAAAAAAACTTTCAAAATACTCTTTACATCTCTTTAACACACGTTCTTCTCCTTTTATAATGCTCCCATCTTGGCTCCTGATTGTACGCAGCTCCGAGTTAGAAGTTTAAGAAGTTTACTTTGTACATACAAATTAAGAGTGTACTGCTATCTGAGGGGATTATATTATGGATTATTAAATACGTACCTCTTCGTTTCGAAGTTCTACTTCTTCTGTTTTACTTTACTTGAGTGTTTTGCACATTGTCTGAAATTAAACCACAAAGCCGTAAACACAAGAATTTTGTTATTTGAAAGCAGATGCATATTAACAACAAAATGAACATGCAAAGTAGTATATTGTTATTATGGCTGCGCTAGTCGGTTTTGTCTCCATGCAAACGTTATTGGTGATTTACTTTAAAGTCAAACATTATAGACCCAAAGTTTATGTAATATCGATTTTTATTACACTTATCTTGGTCGGTATGTGCTTATATTTCTAAAATTCAAATAGGGGATCGGACTACATCTGAAATATTTAGTTTCATTAATATATTCAGAAATATTGAGGCATTACTACTTGGTAAATGTAAAAAAATATATTATTTTATATGTAGTTTACTAATTAAATACATTTAAAAAGTACCAAAAAAAAATTTTTTTTTTTTGCTAAATTGGTAAACACAACCTACATCATTAGTTTACTCACATCATATACAAAAACATTAATTATGGTAAGTATGAACTTAAACGCACAAATATGGGAGATTTTTACAAATATATTCCGGCGGCCATATACTTCATATACTACTTCATACACCTTAACCTATAAGTGACGTCATTTGTAGGTCGACTTTAGGAGGCTCGCGAAAATTTTATACAAATCGCTGTACCTTTGAAAATATTGACTTTTGATATACAGTTTCTTCTGAGAAGTTACTCATATTTAAGAGTACTATTCATTTATGTAATAAAAAAAATTAGGCCGATTGCCTATTAGTTAAGAAAATAATAGCCTCCAAACATCGGATGTTTAGCGCAACTTTGACCGTAAATATAAAACAAATCAAGAATGAAAATAAAAAAGCAAGCACATACCGACACAGTTTTATTGTTCAGCAACTGAGATGACTTAAATTCGGACAAAAATATTATATAGATTTTTCATAAAACACGAACTCGATTAGGGTAATTTGAGGATACCTTTTCTAAAATACTTTACGAAACAGTATAAATGTGTGCACTATAGTTTCTCATATAAGTATAGATAACTATTTTATGGGTATAAGTATCCTTTTTTCCCAGATATTAGGTGAAATAACAAGCATTTTCCCCTCGCGCCGCTCTGAGTTCCAGCCGTTGACTAGCGCTAGAATAAATAAATGTAGACTAACAACAGCGCCACCTACTGGGTCTAATTATGTTAAAATGTACTAAACTTTTAGCAGCTCTTGCCTTTGCCAAGTTTTCAAAATGTGTATGTTTTCTTTTTCGTGCGAACTTATTTTTATCTCCCATTATATTATCTATTATATATGTAAAATAATTTGTTATTACAATAAAAAAATATTAACTTAAATAACAATATTTATTATTAAATTAAAAAATATATTTTCCAAATATCAAAATCTTTTTATCGGGGTGGATCTCGTACGCACTGCAAAGGTCAACAGAGTTCAGTGCAGAGCGCGGACCGATACATCCACCCTCTGGAATGGCTCGCGGCCGTCTGATTTGTAAACGCTCGTGCGCTTGGTTTTATACACTAGTTTTAAAAATTCATATAAAATTCGTCAAGCTAATTTACTTAAAAATTTAAATGGAATATTAAAGATAAAACGTTGTTCTTTTAGATTATGTAAGTAAGAAAGAGCAAGTGAAATAGATAAATATCATCATTTTAAATAACTATAATTCCTGATAATTTCGCATTCTTTAAATTTTATTTTTATGAGATAGAAACGTATATAAAAATAATCTGACAAAGAGATAATCTACAAGAGGATCCAACAAGTTTGTAAAGATTTTTTGTTTTTAAAAAATGTAAGTGGTTTTAGCTATTATATGTTTTGAAAATGCCCCTGAACCTAAAGTTGTCAAAACGTCTGGTTAGTTTTGTCAGTTTTATTCAAAAGTTTGAAATTATTTTAAAATAAATGATAAGGGAAAAATTAGAATACAATATTTTCTAGTGATTTTTTACATGTAAAAATCAGAATAACCAGTTTTTGTTAGATATTTTTGCTTTTGAAAAGTAGCGTTTTTGTGAAATCTGAGTCGCGCGCCGGTTAACGCTCTTAAGATTTGGTGTGTTGATGTCATCTATACTATTTTATAAAGCTGAAGAGTTTGTTTGTTTGTTTGAACGCGCTAATCTCAGAAACTACTGGTTCGAATTGAAAAATTATTTTTGTGTTTGATAGTCCATTTATCGAGGAAGGCTTTAGGCTGTATATATAACTTCACGCTGCGACCAATAGGAGCGAAGAATCAGTGGAAAATGTGGAAAAAACGGGGAAAATTATTCATCTTTGAGGGCTTCCGTTGTTTGTTTGAACGCGCTGATCTCAGGAACTGCTAGATCGAATTGAAAAATTATTTTTGTGTTGGAAAGTCCATTTGTCGAGGAAGGCTTTAAGCTATAAAACATTGCGTTGCGACCAATAGGGGCGAAGCATCAGTGAAAAATGTTGCAAAATGGGGAAAATTATTCATATTGGACAGATTTGAATGAATTTTTTATGTTTGTTCATGTGGATACGAGAATGGTTTAGATTTTCAATTGGACCCGGTAGGTGGCGCTGCTGTCAGTACGTCAACAAATTTAATTCTAAGGCGGTACGAACTTCGCCGGGACAGCAGCTAGGCTAGTTATTAATATTTTTGATCAAAACTACATGGTACAATGTACCTAAACCGAGTGCCGACAGATTCGTATTAGGTACCACATTTCGATCTTATAACTATCTTTTGCCCGCGGTTCCGCCCGAGTAAATACGGGAACACTGGACTTTTTCGGGATAAAAAGTAACCTATAGGCCTTGGCTACTTTGTTGACTGTAGGTTAAGCTCTCGATTAACCATATGCATCAAATACATCACATTACAACCATATACATCAGAAACCGTTCAGTAGTTTTTGCGTGAAAGAGAAACAAACATCCATCCATCCGTCCATCTATCCTCATTTCACACAAACTTTCAAATTTATAATAGTAGTAGGATTGGCAATAGGTTACCAAAGTCGTAGATTAGGTTTGTAGGAACTTTACTTTTTTTTACTTTTGAAATAGCCACATGGCCTACTCGAGAAGTATTGCATTGCGATTTATTAGCGAAATAATGTTATTGTCTGAATATTAATATATTGTATAGATCAAGTTTCTTTGCATCACTACGTTAGTTGTAACTTTGTTATGTATCAGGTATATAGTACTATATAGTTATTATCCACGTGCTCTAGCCTCTAACACAGATGCGTCATGCGCACTGTAAAAATATACTTTACTTCACCATTGACCGTAATTCATAGGGTACATTTCTTTGAAATATATTGGATTGTCTTTCACCGTAATAGCGGCCATACATGTTGGCCCAGAGTTGCCGAGAGATGGCCAGCACCAACGCGCAGACAGCCGATTTGCCTTGCCTTGTCATTGATCGGTGTCGCTGGCATATTTGGCCGAGTGAAGCCCTGGGCTTCGCCGTCACTCGTGATCACTTGCCTCAGTTGGGACCGGTGTTTTGTGCACAAATCAAAGGCTCTCGTCTGCGCTCGGCTAGTACGAGTATATGGACAGCTTGACAAAACACTCGACTACATTGACCACCTGCATTGGCAGTCTAGGAACTTGTTTCACGTGTGGGACACTTGACTTGTACCTTCTCGCCGACCGCGACGCTCGCATTAACCTACACTGGGCCAACACGTAAAGCCGACTTAAAGGGACATTAGCTATTAATATTCACGGGCGTAGCCAGGTTTTAGTTTCGGGGGGGGGGGGGGGGGGGGGGGGGTTCAAGAAAATAAAACGACTACGGGGAGGGGGGGGGGGTAGTATCAAAGTTCTGATTTAGGCTGTTGATTATTTTTCTAAAATAACTTCAAAAATCATCTTTCAGATAGGGTTAATGGGGCGGCAAAACATGTTAATTGGCCTCGGGCGCAAAATTTCTAAATACGCCTCTGTATATTGGTCAGATCTCTGTATTATATATACCAGCCGGCCCATTTCGGGGGGGGTTTGAACCCCCTAAACCACCCCCCTGGCTACGCCCATGTTAATATTATTTGTGAAATTGTGACGCATTCACAATGCAGGAAATAAAGAGAGCAAATTGCACAAAATTCTCACAAGTCACCACTTTCTACGCTTGTGTTTCAAAAACTCAGTCGCTGCCAAGAGAAATCGGCACTCGCTACGGTTGTGCGAGCCATTAGAATTAACAAATAAAAACTTATGGATTTCATATGAATAATAATAATCTTAATTATATTTTAATATGTGAAGCAAACACTTTCAGTACAATTTGACGACAATTATGTGCAACCGGAGGAGTATGAAAATTGGCCGGTAAATTAAAGTTTATGTAGAGGAAGGTGTGCAGAAAGCTAATTTATTTTTGAAAATAGTGCTTAGAAATACATGAAATTAATAAAAATAACAACCACAGACACTACATGCTCTAAGACTAAGATGCAAGTATGTACAACAGATTATTTACAGATACACCATCTGATAGATACAATTTTTACACGTTAACGCATTGACATTATGTTCTAAAGTAAGACTATAACATAATATTCATTTAACTTTGAGGCTCGGTAGTAAAGATTAAACCACTGCTACCTAAAAGCTTTTCTGCTGCATTTCAGGAAGTAAAACATCGGATCTGTTAGAATAACTGTTACATAGGAATTTAAAACAAACGGAATGAATCTTTCTCTGAACAAATGATGCACGCTACCGTTTTTGCTCTGTGGCATACAGGGCTGTCAAGTTTTAGATAATTTTATTCCAGTTTTTAGCTTCGATAGGTCGGTAAAAGATTTTATTTGAAAGTAAGAATAAATGTATTTAGACAAGAAAAAGTAGACACAGAAAATATATTATTGTGTTTTAATTTTAAAACTTTCCTGCTCTTATTTTTTCCTGTGCTTCAAAATCACATAACAGAACCGCAATGAAGGGTCAGCTAACACGACGCTGTGCAGATTTTTTTAAAGATAGCGATTCAATATTGAACTTTATTCATTACAGAGGAAGATACATGTTTAATTGCAAGAGTTCGAGCTGCACCGAGATGCGTAGCGCGAGCCGCTATATAAAAAAAAATGTATCTTGATGAGCATACTATACTACGGCCGCTGTATCTTGACGGGTCTGAACATAGGCTCTGCGAACTTTAGCGCATGTGCAACTCGTGAAGAAAACTGTTATTGTATTATTTTTATATACATATGTACTAATAAAATTTCCCTAATAAAGTTGACCAATTAGTACAAACAAAATAAATACGAAAACACTGAGAAACAGTTTTTGCGCAACCTTCTGCGCGAAGTTCAGACTCGCCAAGATACATCGGCCGTATTGTACCTGTGTATAAAGTTCAATTTTAAAAAGCTACAATAAAAGTTCAATTTTGAATCGCTACAATAAACTTTCAATTTTGAATCGCTACAATAAAAGTTCAGTGCTGCATTTCGTTACGTCTCAGTGAAAGCTGACTCTTCATTCTTGCGATTCTGTTGTGTGATTTTGAAGTTTATTGATGAATTTCCAGTTAGGGCCTATTTCACAATCTACTGACGAGTGTCACATAGCTTATTTGTGTCGTTTGTCTGTATACAGCGACAAAACTACCGAATAAGCTATCCGTTACTTATTCGAAGATTGTGAAATGGGCCCTTAGTATTCTCAGCTTTTGTCGACCTAACTGACAAATATACATACAGATAAATTCGATTTGTTGAGAGGAGTCAGCCCTAATCGTTACGCTCCGCAAGTCGACCACAGCATTGATGATACTTATGACTTACAAATTCATTACGGTACAATACAATAAAGGGGTTTTTGCAATGTTATAATTGTCATTGTTTCTGTATGTGGCACAAGCTTTAGCTAGCACTACTGGTACGGGAATAATGAAACCAAAAGGAAGGGTAATGATTTTGGCAGTTTATGTATGTATATGTGTATGTTTGTTTCACCGTAGCGCCTAAATCTATCACCTAATCGGACCAGTAGGTACGATTTTTATAAATGAGGTGACAATAGATTCGTAATAATAGCCCAGGTAACATAGGCTATATAATTAACGTAGTCAGGTTGTAGGTTTTTATAATTCAGGATGAAAATAGCCTACTGTCTACACCATCGTTTTTCAACCTTTTTTTATGTTGCGACCCACGAAAAGGCCAAAAAGTTAAGTAAAAAGTTTTCGACGTTCGAAACAAAAGATTCGTTCGAAAAACGAATCTTTTGTACCTATATGTAGTTTGTTTTTATTATTTTTCAACAGACTGCGATCCCCTTTAAAAACAAACTCGATCCCCCCAAAGGTCGGGACCCACCGGTTGAGAAACGATGGTCTACTCGCTTAGCATGAGCACCATCGCAATGAGTTTAGTTTACTCAAGAATACACATGCTGACAGTTAATATGGACATGCCATCTTTCCTTTAGCAATCTGTTATTTTATATTTTCTTCCGTAGATAGAAACATTACGGTGGTTATGATAAGCGTGCTGATGTATTAATCCAGAGTCTAAATTATTACCACACAGAATTTCATCAAACTCCGTTCAGCAGTTTTCCGTGAAGGAGTTACAAACATCCATCAATCCATCCTCACAAACTTTAACATTTTAGTAAACCATTGTTCTACTACTATTATAAAATATGTGAAAGTTTGTGAGGAGAATCGAAGTTTCTGTAATAAGGTCTCGTTTTTAGGGTTCCGTAATACTTAAGGAACCCTTATAGTTTCACTCTGTCCGTCTGTCTGTCTGTCTGTCTGTACACGCCTCTAGCTCCTGTAATTATGAATATAAATTGATGAAATTTGGTGCAGTTATAGATTGTGTATAGATCACGGTTTCGGGATCATAAAAAAGTAAAAATTTTATATTTTAGGGGTGGCTCTCCATACATGTGAAGTGGGGATGAAAATTATTTTTTCACTCTACCCCATCGTGTGGGGTATCGTAGAATAGGTCTTTTAAAATAAAGGCAAGGTTTCATACGTTACTTTTTTATAAAGTTGACCATTTTCGATTAATCGGCCTCCGGTCCCCACCTAGCATTTTTAAACTATAGGAGGTAAAAACTTGCAAATTTCCATGCTGATAGATCATGCTAGTTAAACTCTTTAGAAAAATTATTGTGAACCAAATCGGACAGTAACTTTTGGAGTAATTAAAAAAAAGCCATATTACGCGTTTATAGTTACGGAACCCTCCTTAGACATGTCCTGGCATGCTCTTGGTTAGGTTATTATTCTTTGGGTACGGAATCCTAAAAGTTATTAACGGAATCCTAAAAGTTACATTTGCATGAGATCGAGGAAAAGTTTGTTTGTTTGCATTGAATAGGCTCCGAAACTACTGGACCGATTTTGATGAAATTTGGTACAGACATAGATTAGACCACGGGGATATAGGCTACTTTTTATCGTGGCAAAATGTACGGTTACTGCGGGATTTCCTTTTGCGCTCACGAAGTCGCGTGCAACATCCAGTAACATAATATTTCTATGGTTATCAACGCCTAATACGCTATATACTATACTACACATATATTATAAATAAGGTCACCGAAAATCAATTACGGATACTTCAGGCACATGATCCACTGCTTATATAAAGACGTTTAAGCAGAAAATTAATTGTCATACTCAAAGTAAAAAATCATCTCATGTATGGAAGACTCCGAAAAACGCAAACTCGCCCATATAAAGAAATATTTTTTTTTCGAGTATGGCAATTATTTTTCTGCTTAAACGTCTTTACATAAGCAGGAGATCATATGCCCGAAGTATTCGTAATTGATTTTACCAAACCTTATATATGTATACAGTGTTTAATGTCGTCAGTTCGTCACTCATGTGTACAGTGTGATACGGCGCGCCGCGATAAATTTTACAATGTTGGAACTGTGACGGATGGAAAATCGGTCGCATTTTATATGAAGACCTAAAAAACCATAGCCGTAGTAGGTAGTACGTAGATAGAAAAAGAAATCTGAAAATAGGGCTACTTAGTATAGATTTAAAAAAGCTCACTCTCAGAGTCAGTTAACGGATCGTTAACGTGACTTAATGATCATTAAATTTAAATACCGCAAAACCACTATTTAACTTGCTAATTGTGGATTAAGTCGATCGAATTTGAGGTTATTTATTTGTTTTTGTAAATAATTTACATTTGAATTTTACTAATACGCTACATGATACGCTATTACTAGTTATTGTAGTTATTACCTCAGTTACTACTACGTTGTTTTTAGCATTTTTATGCAAAATGTCTAATCAGATGGACTTTATAGATTTAGAATTTTTTTTTTTAAGATTCAGAAATGTGGGACCAAGATGACCAAGACGCTATAGAAGACATTATTCGGATCCTTTCACTAATATATTCAATCCAAGAATTCCATATTAGATATAGATTCACTCCGAAGTCCTATGTTGTAAAAAACTTAATAATAATATGTAGTACAAATCAGATTTAAATAGATCAGATACCTATTAGAAGAGGATTACCATTTACCTACTCCCAAAATAATGCTTCTGTTTACTGTAAGATATTTAGCTACAGGCAGTTTTCAGGTTAGTTTCTAAATTATAGTACTTACCTAAAATAATAAACAAAACTAGAATCATGAGAGTTTACTATGTGCTTGTAATAATATTATTTGTATGTTGCTATCTTATTTTTATATTAATATCTGTCAGTAATCGGTCTCACGAATTGTCAGCAAAGTTTCTGCATTAATTGCTATGAAAATGCAAGATTTTGTCAAGTTCCCAGCTACTGTACAGGTACTGATACTACTACTGATATATTTTATTCGTTTTGAACTAAATGTATGCCAAGATAATGTATTATTATAATATTAATTAAACTACATCTAATGATTATATTATAATTATGTAATTTAAATATTATATTCTTGTTACAGATGACAATTCTATGAAATTGCACACTTTCCTGGGGTGATTGGGTGTATTGAATTAAATATCATTATTAAAATAAAAAGTCCTGGAGGAATCACTTCAAAAGTGTACAGAAATAGAATACAATATTTGTGCTACAGATGCAAGCTATACCTATGTTCTATTTATAAGATGTCATCATTCTTTCCATTCCGAGCTACCAAATCATGAATTTCCTTTGAATCTCTGAGAGATAAGTTTAAAGAAATAGGTATTCGGACCATCGCTTCACAATACATTTAGACAAATACACAATTCAATGGACAATGTGTTGTATAACAGAAAGATTCTACTTAAATAATTCCAAAAAAATTGACAATCATAATATTATATAGGAATACAAGAAATAGAAATAAGTTAGATATACCTGTGATGAGTGATAAGACTAATTTTTAAAGGTGTATACACATATACAATAGAATCTCAGAAAACGTTCAGATTCTTTCCATTAATAATTTGTGTGCCAAAGCTTAATAATAAGGTCAATGGTTTCATAATTTTACCACCTTGGGAATAAGATGCTCCTTGCAAGGCTGCTTCTATGTATGTACTTACTTGAATATTAGTTACTTTATTGTAAAATATTTTTTGAAAAGAACAATTTTTCTTCTCGCCGGTGGTAAGCATCATGTAGCACAATTTGGATTTGATTAATAAAAGACAATACATATAAATTAATTTCTTTTATTTATTACTATTTTGTAACTTTTCTAATATTTTTCCGCTTCTTGTTTTATTTCTTCAATATTCCTTCACAACAACAACGAATTTCAATTTTGGTAATCATATATTCACCATAGACGGATATTCACCATAATATTAATACTATAATTTGAAACGCAATTCAAAATTACATTAAAAATGTAGAGTACAATAAACTTTAGATTGTTTTTGTTTGTATCATTCACGCTCGCCGCCCGCGAAGATTTGATAGTTAGCAACTGTAATGCCATATTAGAAAATTGAAATTATTTTACCAAAATATTCGATAAATAGCTATTTTGGATAATTTTTTGTCAATTTTCTTTGTTAATTAAATAAATTCTAACTATATTACTACTTAACATGATTTATGATGTTTATTAAAGACAAACTTAGCAGTTTCATATTAATTAATTTTAAGTATGGCTACATCTTCTCCAAGTTTTTAAGTAATCGACAACTTATTTCGAAGATGCACCGCCCTACGAATGATTAAATTTGTCATTAGCTAACGATCCATTAAATGTTGACTCTGGGAGACACGCTTCATTAAGATATTTAAGGCCGCGTAGACCCAATTTTACATGACTTTGAATCGATAATAAACAAACAAATAGTAACTTTAAAAAGCCAAAAAAAATACACATTGTTGTTTACTTAATGTTCTTTTACAATTTGTGGTTCGAAACATAATATTGAAAACTTCACTCGATCAAAAATAATTCCGAAGAGGAGGCTAAATTTGAATATTTTTCTTTTTTTCATGAAGTTCATGATAGTTTTACTTTCAAAAATCATATCTACGAAAAGCTAATAACTTAAAAAAGAATAATTTCTGGTTACATTTTGCATGTTGGTTTAATTATTTTAACAATAAATTAATATTGAAATGCAGCGTGCGTAAGCCGCTAGAGTCGCCCCACAGTCGCCCGCTAGGCGTTGACGAGGACAGACCTATGTCAGTTTTGCTAGCGCACGCCTTACCCGCGTATTTATCGAACAATTCTTTCGTTTCTAACGCAGTGTAGGAAAGTCAGTTTTGTTTTTTTTTTATTTTTGAACTAAATTATACATATCATACACAATAACATGTTATATTTTATCGTCGCCGCGTCATTGCTTTTGCCAGATGATACGACCTCTGTGGCTCAGTGATTGAGCGTGTTGGTGCTCAAGCCGGGGGTCGCGGGTTTGAATCCCGCCGAAGGAACAAAAAGTTTCCTGGGTTCCCGGGTCATGGATATGTATAATACAATAAAAATCTAAAGGAAAGTCAGTTTGTTTTGTATTTTTTTATGTTTCTTTTTATTTTTGAACTAATTCTATACAGATAAATAAAATTGAAGTGTCTGTTTGTAACTTCAAATTAACAGCTTTTCATATAAGGAATCTAAAAGTATACTCGGTACTTATAATAAAATACCAATTTTTAAAATTTTTGACTGTCCGTCTGTCTGTCTGTCTGTCTGTTTGTTCCGGCTAATCTCTGAAACGGCTGGACCGCTTTTCACGGGACTTTCACTAGCAGATAGCTGATATTATAAGGTCTAACATAGGCTACTTTTATTTTAGGGTTCCGTTTAAAAATATAGGGTTCCGCTTTCGTTAGATCTGCGCAAACGAAGTTGCGGGCATCAGCTAGTTATACATATTATAACCATACACAATAACATGTTACATTTTATCGTCGCCGCGTCGTTTCTTTTGCCAGATGAGACGACCTCTGTGGCTCAGTGATTGAGCGTGTTAGTGCTCAAGCCGGGGGTCGCCGGTTTGAATCCCGCCGAAGGAACAAAAAGTTTCCTGTGTTCCC
Source organism: Glaucopsyche alexis (assembly GCA_905404095.1). NCBI lineage: Eukaryota > Metazoa > Arthropoda > Insecta > Lepidoptera > Lycaenidae > Glaucopsyche > Glaucopsyche alexis. The sequence continues at coordinate 5,948,444 of FR990060.1, forward strand.
GGGTCATGGACATAATATAATATACAATAAAAATCTATAGGAAAGTTTGTTTTGTATTTTTTTATGCTTCTTTTTATTTTTGAACTAAATCTATATACAGATAAATAAAAATGAAGTGTCTGTTTGTAACATCAAATTAACAGCTTTTCACATAATGCATCTGAAAGTATATTCAGTACTTACAATAAAATACAAATTTTTAAAAATGTCTGTCCGTCTGTCTGTCCGTCTGTCTGTCGGTCTGTCTGTCTGTTTGTTCCGGCTAATCTCTGAAACGGCTGGACCGATTTTCGCGGGGCTTTCACTGGCAGATAGCTGATGTCATAAGGTCTAATATAGGCTACTTTTATTTTAGGGTTCCGTTTAAAAAATAGGGTACTGCTTTCGTCAGTTAGGCGCAAACGAAGTTGCGGGCATCGGCTAGTTATAGGTACATATAACCATACACAATAACATTATCGTCGCCACGTCGCACGGTGGGTCGAAAATCGGCTTTCATAGACATAGAAATGAAATCTCGAAAGTAACAATTTTTTTGATGGATATTGCTTCAGTTTAGTATTACTATGTAGAAAATGAAGTTTGAGATAATTTGGCCCAAAAATGAGGGAGTAATAATTTTTTTACGAAAAACTTGTATGAAGCCAACATGAAAAATTCAATTATTTCAAAAACGGCAAGTTTAACCGTAATATCCTGATAGATGGTTATAGTACTAATTATTCATGATTTTTTGGCATACATCATATAACGGTTTTAGCTGCTCTTTTTTTTTAAAAAATCGTCGAAATTTTTCAAAAAAAGTCACCCTGTATTATTGCACGATTCGATAGTGTTACTATTAAGGAACAATTTCTGGAAAGTAATGGTATACGGCAAACTTGAGGAAAGTGTTGAATTTTAGTAAACCACTTCATATTTTGAACAAATGTATGAACAATTATATAAAATGCTAAAATTAAGCACTTTCCTTAACTTTCTCACATATAGTTACTTCCTAGCAATTGTTATTTACTAGCAAGACTATCGAATGCTGCAATAATACAGGGTGACTTTTTTTCATAATTAACGGATTCGAATCCTAACCAAGGATGTTGACTTGTCTATAATCTGTTAATGCAGTTATATTCGTCGTACACTATGAAGTGAAAGAAAATTATGTCACAGCAATTTCTTCCCGAAAATACTGGATTTATAACTTTTTTATAGAAAATTTCTATCAAGCCAATGAGAAAAATCCAATTATCTTCAAAACGGTAAGATAAATCCTAATATCCTTTCATGTTGTTATAGTACTATTTATTCGTGATTTTTTTACATAGTTCATGAAACGGTTCTATTTGCCATTTTTATTTTAATCATCGAAATATTAATTTTGAAAAAAAGTCACTCTGTATTATTGCACCATTCGATAGTCTTGCTAGTAAAGAACAATTTCTGGAAAATAATGGTATACGGCAAACATGAGGAAAGTGTTAAGTTTCAATAAACTTCTTCATATTTTGAACAAATGTATGAAAAATAATATAAAATGCTAAAATTTAGTTCTTTCCTCAACTTTCTCATATGTAATTACTTCCCAACAATTGTTCTTTACTAGCAAGACTATCGAATGGTGCAATAATACAGGGTGACTTTTTTTTTTCAAAATTAATATTTCGATGAATAAAAAAAAATGGCAAATAGAACCGTTTCGTGAACTGTGTCAAAAATCACGAATAAATAGTACTATAACAACATGAAAGGATATTAGTATTTATCTTGCCGTTTTGAAGATAATTGGATTTTTCTCATTGGCTTGATAGAAATTTTCTATAAAAAAGTTATAAATCCAGTATTTTTGGGAAGAAATTGCTGTGACATAATTTTCCTTCACTTCACAGTATACGACGAATATAACTGCATTAACAGATTATAGACAAGTCAACATCCTTGGTTAGGATTCGAATCCGTTAATTATGAAAAAAAGTCACCCTGTATTATTGCAGCATTCGATAGTCTTGCTAGTAAATAACAATTGCTAGGAAGTAACTATATGTGAGAAAGTTAAGGAAAGTGCTTAATTTTAGCATTTTATATAATTGTTCATACATTTGTTCAAAATATGAAGTAGTTTATTAAAATTCAACACTTTCCTCAAGTTTGCCGTATACCATTACTTTCCAGAAATTGTTCCTTAATAGTAACACTATCGAATCGTGCAATAATACAGGGTGACTTTTTTTGAAAAATTTCGACGATTTTTAAAAAAAAAAGAGCAGCTAAAACCGTTATATGATGTATGCCAAAAAATCATGAATAATTAGTACTATAACCATCTATCAGGATATTACGGTTAAACTTGCCATTTTTGAAATAATTGAATTTTTCATGTTGGCTCCATACAAGTTTTTCGTAAAAAAATTATTACTCCCTCATTTTTGGGCCAAATTATCTCAAACTTCATTTTCTACATAGTAATACTAAACTGAAGCAATATCCATCAAAAAAATTGTTACTTTCGAGATTTCATTTCTATGTCTATGAAAGCCGATTTTCGACCCACCGTGCGTCGTTGCTTTTGCTAGATGAGACGACCTCTGTGGCTCAGTGGTTGAGCGTGTTGGTGCTAAAGCCAGGGGTCGCGGGTTCGAATCCCGCTGAGGGAACAAAAAAAAATCTGTGTTCCTGGGTCATGAATGTGTATAATACAATAAAAATCTTAAATATGTGTATAATATAAAAATTATTAAATATATTTCTGTTGTCTGGTACCCGTAACACAAGTTCTTCGAGAACTTACTACGGGACCAGATAGACTTGGTGTGAAGCGTCCATAGATATATTATTGTGTATTATGAGAAAAAAGTAGCTGATGCGTGGAGTAGCCTTAGTACATTATTGAATAAGCCAGTAAACAGTTTTTATGAATTTGTAACATCTACCATCTTCTTTGCCGTACTTTTCGTTTCTTTTTATTTCGATTTCTGTTTTTACAATAATAATAATAAATAACTCCCCACGCCGATTTCGGTGACGGTGGCTGGTTTTATTGTAGCCTAGCCAGTTACACAGTAGTATTTTTATAGTGCCCAAGTGTGTGCGCAGTACACAAAGGCACTCTTTTTTTTTACTCTCGTAATCCAGTGGGACGGATAACCGACACGACTGACGAGAGATGAGGCGCAGGTCCGACTTTTTACCTGCCCATCCGACGCATGGATCATCTTTCTTGTCAGACAATCAGGTGATCAGCCTGCATTGTCCTAACCAAACTTGGAAACAACATTTTTTGTTGTTCCAGTGCGGGAATCGAAACTAGAACCTACGACCTCCGAGTCGAGAGCCAAGCTCTAACCACTAGACCACGGAGGCTGTTCTATTTACAATAAAATATAAGGATACGTGCTCAACATCCGTCATGCTTGCCTTTGCAGAACACACCAAGTCACTCGCAAGTAGGGGTTGCAATCCGGATACTTCGAAATTCTAAAAATTCTAAAAATCCGGATTTTCATTTAAAAATCCGGATTTTCGATTTTTTCGAATCTTGGTTACTACTATGAATATTACATATTTTAATTATTGTAATTAGTATGTACTCTAGACGTACAATATTTGAATAAGGGATATAATTAATCGAGTGAACAAAAAATAAGTTGGTGACTGCACGTGAGCATACTGTATTGCTGAATTTGGCAGCGAATTAATATGTTGGCGACTAAATTACCAAACTGGTGAAATCACTCAAGTGACAAAAAATACAAAAATCGGCAGATAAAAAGTAGCGAAATTTAATCCAATTAGCAACGATGAGTTGGTGACCATTATACCATGTAAGTAGCTAATGAAGATTTGATTGATAAATTAATAGCTGCTAAAAATTCAATTTGCAAGCTACGGAAAATCCCAGTTTTGGATACTATTGGAGGTTTTTTTTCTTTGGTATGGGTATCGTTTTCAAGGTTTTTGGGGGTGCAGAATAATATGAAAATAAAATCCGTTTTAAAATTCCAAAATGGCGTATATTTTTTTTTTATTAAAAATGGATGTCTTTTTTCATGTTTCATATGCTGATTATAAAATTGTCTTCCAATGAAATTGGATTTTCCAAAATGGAGACTATCCAATCTTCGTAAAATTAACATGTAGTTTGTAGAGGTGCCAGCTATGTAAGGTATAGAAACTTTTCGAAATTCAGGATTTTCAAATTTCTTTTTTTGGCATTCATGAAAAAAAATATGCGATTTCCGGGTTAAGGGGGAGGAAATTTTTATTATTTTTCCAGTAATAGTATTATTTTTCCGCTTCTAAAATAGAAGCGATTATAGAAAAAAAATATGGCAATGTTCTACTTTGACACGAACAGTGTATACAGCTATAGAAATTTTGGAAAATTCATGATTTTCAAATTTATTTTTCTTCCATCGTGAAGAAAATATGGTGTTGCGGGGTTCTTAAGGGGAGGAAATTTTCATTATTTTTTCAATAGGATGCACCGTTTCCGAGATAGAATCAATTTTATAAAAAAAAATTAAATGCTCTACATTGAGATACGAGGGATGTATAAAGCTATAGAAATGTTGGAAAATTCAGGATTTTCGAATTTCTTTTTCTCTCATCTTGAAGAAAATATATGGTTACGGAGTTATTAAGGGGGTGGTAATTTTCATTATTTTTCAAGTAGGATGCACCGTTTCTGAGATAGAAGCCATTATAGAAATAAAATACGATAATGCTCTACTTTGAGACACGAACGGTGTAAAACGCTATAGAAAATTTGGAAAATTTAGGATTTTCAGATTTTTTTCTTCCATCATGAAGTAAATATGATGTTGCGGGGTTTCTAAGGGTGAGGTAATTTTCATTATTTTTCAAGATGCACTGTTTCTGAGATAGAAGTGATTATAGAAAAAAAATATGGCAATTCTCTACTTTGAGATATTATGAGCGATGTATAAAGCTATGGAAATTTTGGAAAATTCAGGATTTTCAAATTTCTTTTTCTTTCATCATGAAGAAAATTTGAGGTTGCGGGGTTACTAAGGAAATTTAAAATGGATGACTTTTTTGTAATCAGCACCCCTAGAAACCAACAAAGGGACAACCATATTATTTTTATAAAATTAAGTATGTCCGCCATATTGGAATTTCAAAATGAATGTCATTTTCGTATCCAGCATCCCCAAAAACCTGGTAACGACACCTATGTTAATTTTGCAAAAAAATGAATTACCGTTATTTTTAAATTTCAAAATGAATCTACACAATATCTACACCCCCCCCTAAAGTCGAGGAAAATTAAAAATTGGGAATTTTGTACGCTCCTTTGTTTTTTTATGTGCGCTGGTTTTGCTGCTTGTATGTTTTTTGAGTTACCTACATTACGGAAAATATATGTACCTATTCTTAAATTAAATGTGTACTCACAAATTGTCGCCAAGATGGTTATTTGTTCACTAATATAATATCTGTCTGCCAGTTTGGAATATTCAGTGGTATTATTTAGTCACCAGATTTGTAATTTTTTATTCCTTACATTCTTTAGCCAACATGGTAATTTAGTATTCAATATTCGGTATTTTCACATCCAAAATTTAATTGTTTTGTCGTGATTGTTTTCCGTAAGTGTTTCGTGTTGTGCGACAAAATCCGTAAGTGTTTAAAACAATGAACAATATTCGCGTAAACATAAGAAATCAATATGTTTTGTCGTGAGTTTAAATACATGCCTTTGGATAATTTGATATTATTTGTTGTCCTGTTGAAATTGTTGACACATTTTTCCATTTATTCAAGTTATTTGGTAGAACATAGTCAATCCATTAAATGGTGATGCGAGGGATGAAGATCTGCTAAAATATTATGGCCGCTATATATGTATATGTATGGACTGTTTCTAAGATACTTACCATTTTATATTTTTTCAGTAGTAGTACAGTTCAGTAATAGGTGATCCAATTTATAAAAACACTGAATATGGTTTTAGTTTCACTTGCACAAGTAGTAAGAAGTATAATAAGCAAATCCAAACCCAATTAAAGCTTTGTATTTTTATATTTATTGAATTCTTACTAACGAAAGTCGAAACATATTATTGCAATTTCAATTTCTGCAATCATAGAATGCCAAATTAATATGACAGCTTAAAAAGAAATGTAGTGGTTTAACTATATTTAATTATCTTCTAAATAATGAATATCTAAGTCCAAATACCTAAATCTTATCTCTATGATATCAGGAAGAAGTTTTGGAGTCGATAATACCTGACTGGTTGGTTTAAGATTAGAGAGAGTTTTGCCGAATGAATGAAGGTAATATTTTTTTTATTATTAAAATTAATTTGATTGAACTAAACTAACCTAAACTAACGAGTCAGTAGCAAAACTAAATGAAAATCAACGCTCCTGTTTTTGCGTAGAAATAATTATTTTTAGATAATATTTTAAAGATAAATATAGGTGTCAAAAATAGCACCAACGATTTGTGTAAACCACTGTTATTTTTTTTTAAGTAATGTAGTTTTCATCTTATAGCGGAAACTTCAAAGTGCAATGAAGAGTAAGATGTTACTGTTTATTTGTAAGTAAAATGTTAAAATAAAGATCTTACAACAGTTATAGATTTTAAATTGTGCTTAGAATTGCTTATTATACTTCTGTTAGTTTCCGAGGGAATTAAAAGCACCATTTACATGTTTAATTATTACCCAAACAGGTGGGTGGTTTTTAATTTCAATAACTCGAAAGTGGTCCAATTTCGTCCATACAAAATTATTTATCCAGCCCCATTTTTCAAATGATTTGTCTTCACTCCCCGGATCTCGATTTAAAGGATTTTCAGTTTCCTACGTTTTATTAAACTGTATTAATTTTCGTACGTTAGTACTTTCACATAGAAATGGAACTTTACGAAAACGGTAGTGGTGAACTGTGGCGTAGATATGTAAAAAAAGCGTTAAAAAGATCACAGGCTATTCCACTTTTTTATAATTCTTTCTGCTGGAACATTTAGTAAATAACAATATATACATACCTTATTTAAAATAATATACTAACTATAAAACTGAACATTGTAGGATTTGAAACGTAATCAAAAATATTTCTAAAAATGAAAAAATAAATATAATTAAGTATATAATTTTGATAAAATCTCAATATGTTTTTATTTATTCAGATTGTAATTCTAATACTTACAACTTAAAATAAGAATTTATTTAAATTAAATTATAAAAAAGTAACTCTTTTTTTTACTAATGAGTAAGTTTTGCTACAACATAGTAGTAAAATTAACATTAAAGTTTTATAAAATATGCAACAAATTTAAAAAAAATGAAAAAATCTGAATTATCCGGATAATCCGGATTTTTGGGAGAAAAATTCGGAAATCCGGATTTTCAAAAAGTCAAACGTTTGTGGAGGTTTGGATTTTGCGGCAAGTGGCAAACGTGCGGACTCGGCAGTAGGAATACATTTTTTGCAAGTGTCTGCCTAAGTAGTTACCATCAAATCGTTAGCACCTATGTACCTGATACAGTATTTTTATCTCACGAAACGACACGTACTTTAGTGACCACACGAGCTAACGATAGGTACTCGTCTCCATGCACACATCGAACACAGCGTGTTGCGTGCGCTATGTAAACGGCTCAAGTTACCCAAAAAATATGTATAAAATAATTATTCCTCTTTAAATGATGTAAAAAAATCTTTTAAGATTGACTCACTATAACCTTTTTTATGGTAATCAAATTTGGTCGAAATTAATGCATTATTGCGCCATCAGTTGACGCGGACGAAGTCGCGGGCAACAGCTAGTCCATAGTAATATTATAAATGGGAAAGTGTGTGTTTGTCCGTCTCTCACGCCAAAACTACTGAACCGATCTAAATGAAATTTGGTACACAGATATTCTAGAGCCTGAGAAAAGACATAAGCTATTTTATTATCGCGGGGAAATGTACGGTTCCCATGGGATACTTTATTTACAGTTTCACGTAAAAACCACTAAACCGATTATTATGAAATTTGGCACAGTTGAAAAGTAGACTACGGGGAAAGACAAAGGCTACTTTTTATCGCGGGGAAATGTGCGGTTCCCGTGGGATACTTTATTTACTGTTTCACGAAAAAACTACTAAACCGATCATCATGAAATTTGGCACAGACATAAAGTAGACCATAGGGAAGGGCATAGGCTACTTTTTATCGCGGGACATATACGATTCCCATGGGTTACTGTACATACGCGGGCGGAGCCGCGGGCATCAGCTAGTAATTGAATAAAATTTAAGCATTTTTTACTTAGGTACCTACCTATAATATCTATTCAAATTATGTGTGCTATGTGTTGCATTAAAACAGTTACATATGGATTTTATTATCTTTTTCAATACAAATAATAAAATAAGATGACCTACTGCCAACACGACTACACTGTAACACTTTGGGTTCATGTAAGTTCACGCCGGCGACGTAGGCGCGCGGCTCGCTTTGCGGCAATTGCGGGCAACTCTTGGAAGCGTTAAATGCCTATTTCGCTTGGTCTACCTGGTCTTAATGTTCATTAGTTAAATACTGATTAGGGCTAATTTAATGAACGTCTCTGAGTGCGGCTGTTAGTCTTATTAAAAAAAATTAACGATGATATTAAAGATGAAGGATTGAAGTTTGAAATGTATATTTTTTTGAATTTTTTTATTCCCATTTTTCGGAGTTTTTGAGACTCAAACTGAGCGATTTTTAAGCTTTAGGGTCTATTTGCGCCTTAATATAATATGTTAATTAGTATCTTTTTCTACATGTCAGCCAGTTTATGAGAGTAGAAAGGCATGTCAGCGTCATTTGAATTAAAAAAGTATGTGCTGAAAGTCTTGCAGGATTTACATTCAATTTTAATGTTGTTCTATTATCATGTTAAATTATCATAGACTTCTTGAGGGTCGTCCATAAATCACGTGATGCCTAAAGGGGGAGGGAGGGTCCGAAAAAAAAAATATCCAAGTATCACCAAGGGGAGGAGGGGGTAAATAAATCGAGGCGCACGAGCGTTTACAAATACTGTTGTAAACGCTCGTGTGCCTCGATTTATATAGTAGTTTTAAAAATTCATATAAAATTCGTCAAACTAATTTAGTTAAAAATTTAAATAGCATATTAAAGATAAAAGGTTCTTCTCATAGATTATGTAAGTAAGAAACAAAAGGAGCAAGTAAAATACATAAATATCATCATTTTAAATAACTATAATTCCTGATAATTTCGCATTCATTAAATTTTATTTTTATGAGATAGAAACGTATCTAAAAATAATCTGACAAATAGATAATCTAGAAGAGGATCCAACAAGTTTGTAAAGATTTTTTGTTTTTAAAAAATGTAAGCGGTTTTAGCTATTATATGTTTTGAAATTGCCCCTGAACCTAAAGTTGTAAAAACTTCTGGTTAGTTTTGTCAGTTTTATTCAAAAGTTTGAAATTATTTTAAAATAAATGATAAGTGAAAAATTAGAATACAATATTTTCTAGTGTTTTTTTACATGTAAAAATCAGAATAACCAGTTTTTGTTAGATATAGACGCATTTGAAAAGTAGCGTTTTTCGTGAAATCTGAGTCTCGCGCCGATCAATGCTCTTAAATTATTATTAATACATTTAAGACGTTTAAAATAAACGATCGAATGTATAATTGAATACGCGCCAAGCTTCCATTAGATATTGTAAATAATATGATGATGATTACTGTAAGTTACACGGTGCTTGCAGTTCTTTAAACAGTGTCGAAATTTCCAAACGCGTATCTTTAAAGAGGAGTTTTGTTCAGTGCTTTTGGACCCAGGGTATATCTTAGTGCAAAATCTTATTTTTGGGTAGCATGTGCTTGTGTTTCTTCAAAAAAAAAAATCAAAATCACTATATTATGTGTTCATATTTTCGAGGAGTTCCCTCGATTCGTCATGGATCCTATCATCAGGTCAAAACTTTGGTCAAAACGCATTTACTTCGGACTATGCCCTTTACATAAAATTAAAAAACCGGTCAACAGACGACGGAGTTAAAAAAAATATATATACAGCCGAACGAACCGCCTCCTTTTTTTGGTTGTCGGTTAAAAATCTAAACGAACTTGAAAACTTTTGGGCACACGTTGAGGCATAAACTGTCTCCGACTTTTTGAGTTTTTGGGGCCATTTTGACATTTGAGGTATGGTGAAAACAAGATGGCGTAACGTTTTCTTATATGAAGATTTGTTCTCTCAAATGTATACGTAATGTAGGCTATCTTGAGTTTTGAAATCTTTGCACATAATAATTACTTGTGCAATACAACGGGAGACTTTTTGAAACATCCTCTGATTACTGAATACTGAGGTCAGTATTAATATTTTAAGTTGACCTTGGCACAGCCTTCAGTTACAATTAGGGAATGTTATTATTCGACAAATTTTACTATTCGAATAATTCGAATAATGGCAAAACACTATTCGAATAAATTCGAATAATTCGAATAATACGAATATTAGTAATAAACGTTAAATACAAGTAATATAATGCGTTTATTTATACTTGCATATTTAATAATATCAAAATGTGACATATTTCACAAATTACTCTAAAAAAATCAACGTCTTTTTGATAAAAAAATTCTTCTTTTAAGTTTCAAACTTAAAATACTAAATCGCAATTACTTTTTTAAAACTATTAACACATGAACGGTTTAGGTCTGGAGCAGACATGGATTTGGTTGTCAACTAAGTGGTTTCTTCCAAAAATTAAGGAAAAGATCCTCTAGGGGAGAGAATTTTTGGGGTTTGTTTTAGAGGTTCGTATTTTCTGGTTTTTGATTGAGTTAAGCTATTGATCGATTCAACATAGTCAATCGATTTAAAGAGTCAGACCTACAGTCTGACTTTTTAAACTAAACTTTAGGTAGTATAATTTAATGTATACCTATAATGAACGCGAATATTACAGAACATATTTCTTTATTATTTATATATCAGTTTGTTTAGGATTGGAAAGAAATATATTTGCAGAGGTGGAACACAGCACAGAAATCGGAATGCACTGTAAATAGTGCTCTGTTCTAATATAGTGCAGCTGAAAACTCTAAACACGCGAGTATCGTGCTGTCATAATGATCTGCTCCAGATCTAATCGGTACATGTGTATATAAACCGTAATAAGTAAACAAGATATACCGTCAAAATAAAAAGCACTCAAAAAAGATTTTAATGTTATGTTATCATAACAAAAAACTTCATAGTTGATAAAAAGTGGGAGGAAAATCTTTAAAACAAAAATAACGTTTTTCCATTTTCAAGTTACTTAGTTAAGATATTGATAACATAAATACACCAAAAACACGTTTTTGGTGTATTTATGTTATCAATTTTTCTTGAACGATGAGCCTTATTACAAAAAGGAAGTTAGAAAACAGTAGATTTAAAAATTGTAACATAGCCTGAAGAATGTGTTGATGGTTTTTCTGAAAGTAGGTATCAGTGCAGAAGTAGGCATCAGCCGTTGTAGTGCAAGAACAGAGTGTGTCATGTTACGAACCGTTCAGAAGATGAAGCGACGGTATAAAGAGACTGAAAAATATTTGACGAGGCCTTGCAAGACTTTGAATTGAATGGCAGACTCAGCGGTCAGCAAGACCGTTCAATTGTTTCCACTTGTTGAAAATCAACACTTAAATGCAGTTAAGTTCAGAAACAACTTCTTCAGACCCAAAGGAACTATGTTACTTAGATTACTAATTTGTTGTAAACACATTCAAAATTTGCAATCTTACTTGATGGCCTACCACTTGTGTTGTTGGCCACATAATGACAATTGGACCTCTACCCGGAGAAAGATATGATCAAGAGATTCTTAAAGATTCTCTTTAATGTCCTCATCTCAACCCGATTAAGTATACCCTGAGAAGAGCTTAGAAGGCTAGTCAGAAGCCGCAAATTATCACCTACAGTAAGTACCCTCACAGCACTAAAACACGCCCTGATATAAGAATGGGAGAGAATATTGCATAATTCAGCTCTAAAATCTCGTTTTCAGTATGACAAACCTTCTCCAAGCTGTTGTCAGGCCTCGAAGAGTTATTCAAAACTGCAATTTTATATAACATGTAAATGTAATCTTTAAGACTAAGATGAAAATGGTTAATTTTTGTTTAAAGATAAAAATAATATACTGATATATACAATTTATTACTTTTAAAGAAAGCTGATAAATCTTGTTACAATGTTTAGAAAAGTATGAAATTTGAAACGATTTGTACTTAGTTTTGCAGGCCAGTGTAATACTGTAATAATCAACTTAACAGGTATCCTTTATCGTTTCACTCTGTTCGTTCACCTGTCTCTCTTTCTATCTGCTCTTCTAGCTATATTGCGTCTAGATATCGGTTTTGGTTTGATAAAAAAAGATAATTTTATTATAAAGTTATACACACTTCACACACTTCACATGTATGGAAAGCCATCCCGGCTTTCCATACATGTGAAGTGTGTGTTAAATATTATGTCTTTTAAAATGGAGGAAAAGTTTTATACATGACATTTACGAATTCAACCATTTCCATGTAATCGGTCTCCAAATTGGTTTCACCCCCCTTTGTCATTTCTGAACTATTAAGATTAGGAACTTACAATTTTCGATGCTAGTAGATTTTGTAAATTCTCTTTAGGAAAGTTATTTTAAACGAAATCGAACAGTAAGATTAGGAAACTAAAAATCGTATTACGCTTTATAGTAACAGAACCCTCTTTAGACACGTCTTAACACGCTCTTGGTTAGGCTATTTTGACAAGCGTGTGAGTATGGATTTCTTTCGCTGACGCCTGTAGGAAAAAATTACCTTAAATATTATTTTACTTAAAAACAGTTTTGTATTCTTTCACAATCAGTGTAGTAATATCTGTTTTAGGATATTATTGACGACAATATTAATAAATAATAAAAGTAATGTATTAAATAACGAAACATTCCGGTTTATGTACAAGTTTATTACTATTACTAGCTTTTGCCCGCGACTTCGTCCGCGTGGAACAATACTTTGGGATATCGCTGAAATTTACCCGCGACTTTATTTATGACTAACGAAAGCGGAATCCTATTTTTTTAAACGGAACCCTAAAATAAAAGTAGCCTATGTACCCTATAACATCAGCTATCTGCTAGTGAAAGTCCCGTGAAAATCGGTCCAGCCGTTTCAGAGATTAGTCGCAACAAACAGACAGACAGACCGTCTTACAGACAGACAGACGGACAGACAAAAATTAAAAAAAAAATGTATTTTATTGTAAGTACCGAAAATACTTTCAGATTCATTATGTAAAAAGCTGTTAATTTGAAGTTACAAACAGACACTTAAATTGTATTTAACTGTATAGATGTATAGATATTATAATGTATTATATTTTAAGATATTATCAATTTGATGTTTATAAAATATCTAAACTATTTAACTAAACTAAACTAAACATTAACCCGCACGCGCACCCCGCCTTGGTGACGCCCACTTCGCAACGGGCCGTGCAGCAGAAGTCGTAATATTTTAATTTCGCCATAACTTCAAAACCAAACGTCCAATTTTAATCATTCAAAGACCAAATATTATCTACATAAACTGTACTTAGTGATGAAATAATTTATTTTGATAAGGATTAATAACATGAGTAAAATAAACGCGTTTAAATGTAGTCCAAAAAAAATTCAAGATTTCTAAATAAAAAAATGGTTGTTGTGCCTCACTCGACATAGATAGGTATAGTGTGTCGCGGACTTTTTTGTAGATATTTATAAGATCTACAATTAATTAGAACATTTTATGGTTCTATCTTTTATAGTTTAGGCAGCGTACGCAAAATAAGTAACTTTTCTGGTTGATTTTTTACACCTTGTGTCCGAAAAACCCAAATATCTTACGGAACCCTATTTTTTTCCAAAATAAAATTTAGCCTATGTTACTCGTGGATAATGTAGCTTTCGAATGGTGAAAGAATTTTTAAAATCGGTCCAGTACTTTTTGAGCCTATTCATTACAAACAAACAAACAAACAAACAAACAAACAAACAAACAAACATACAAACAAAGTTTTCCTCTTTATAATATTAGTGTAGATTAACATATTTTTGATAAATAAATAAAATATTTTTATTATTCGTTTTATTCGAAATATTCGAATATTGAACCCAGTCATATTCGAATAATGAAATCGTCGAATATTCGAATAAAACGAATATTCGAATATTCGAATAATATTCCCTAGTTACAATAAAATACCAAAAACATACCGGTCAAGTGATATTTTACTGGGTTGTAATGTAACAGCTTAATTAATTTATACCATAAATTAAGTTTACCTACAACTGATGTTTTTTCAAGAGTTAAACTGGTTTTGTGAAGATTGGAGTTAATCCAAAAAGTAAGACAACTATCTTGATTATTTTAATCGAAAGTTTTCCACTAGCATTTAATTTACTTATTCCAGTCCCCAGCGCTTTCCAGAAGGATTAAATAATTACAAACTCACATCACTTTCTTTGGCTGTGTTCCGCGGAAAATAGCGCTTTCAAAAAAATGTAAGTAAAATAGCTACCGCTGGCATTAAATAAGCGAAATGGCGGATTATGTATGTTAGCAGTATTGAAGTTAGCAAACGTGTCCTGACCGATAATGTTTTTTTTCTTTAGCGCTAGCAAGCGCGACTGCTAGCGCTTTAGCGCTAGCAGTCGCTATTTTAAGAGAGAGAAGTAACGCTGGGACACTATGATCCGAAATCCGGCGGGCCGGGGAAAATTCAGAACACTGAAAATAGAACTCTGCGCTAATACAATAGAGTTGAAAATCGAAGTGTCGAGTGTCGAGCTGTTACAATATGACACTTGCCCGCGGCTCCGCCCGCGTAAGTATAGTATCCCTCGGGAACACTGTATTTTTTCTGGATAAAACTACTACCATAATCCATACCAAATTTCATCAAAATCCGTTCAGTAGTTTTTGCGTGAAAGAGTAACAAATATGCATCCATCATCCGATTATACTCACAAACTTTCACTTTTATAATATTACCTAGTAAGATTTGACTTGACACAATAGGCAAGCGGACTGATTTTTTTAATTGCATAAATGAATAGTACCTACTCTTAAATATGAGTTACTTCTCAAAAGAAACCGTATATCAAAAGTCAGTATTTTCAAAGGTAGAGCGATTTGTATACAAAATTTCGCAAGTCTCGTTAAAACGCTCCATACTAAGGTCGATCCACAAATGATGTTACTCTTGGAAAGTGTATGAAGTAAGTACTAAGTAGGTATGAAGTATACGGCCGCAGGAACATATTTGTAAATATCTCCGATAGTTCATACTTACCATAATGAATGTTTTCGTATATGATGTGAGTAAACTAATGATGTAGGTTTTGTTTACCAATTTCGCAAAAAAAAAATTTTTTGGGACTTTTTAAATGTATTTCACATAAAATAATATATTTTTTTACATTCACCAAGTAGTAATGCCTCAATATTACTTGGTATATTAATGAAACTAAATATTTCAGCTGTTGTCCGATCCCCTATTGTGTGTTAGATTCTCTATTTCAGCTCTATTTTCCCCGGACTCGCGGATTCCGGACAACAAAGTCCCAACCGCAACCTATAAAATCTAACCTAACTAGCAAGGACCTTTGCTTCCGATCTCGTTCGCTTACGAATTTCTATGTATCCCAATTCCCATGTCCTGCGTCAAACATTTTTTAAGACAATAGGAAGCAGATTTAAAACTATTAAATTTGTGTACCAAATTTTAATCATAATTAAAAGAACAAGGAGAATACGTGTTATTTTATTGCCAAAGCGCATTAAAAATAAGTAAATATTTCAAAATTTCCCACGCCAATGACAGTCAAAATTGAATTCTTAATTGTTATCTTGCTACACAAACATTATTTAAAATATAATATAAACATTTATGCGATTTTTTCTTTTGTTTTTAATTAGGGAAATACTAAATCTGTATCCTGTTATTTGGTAGTTTTAAGGCGTTCAATATCAATTATTATTAATATTATCATTTAGGTTTCGAGAAAGGGGAGCCAAAAATGTTAAATGTCCTTTAAATAATCTCTACTCTTTATATATTTTATCCTAGTATCAATATATTTTTATTCCTTGATAAGTTAAACGTCACAAGTCTCACAACTCATAAATTATGTTTCATCTTCCATAATTAGTCTTTCATAATACTAGTTTCACCCAGTGGCTAAAATTAGCCCATAATAATTCATTTAATTTTTATGGCCTCTCTTGGGCCTCTCAGATAAAAAAAAAACTTAAATGATGTGACAGACCGACAAGCGTCAACGTGTATCAAAATTATATCTATCGAACGCACAGTAATGTGTTACAACCAAAGTTACAACAACACATATTTTTAATAGTTCTAAGCTATAATAAAAAAGATAAGCTTTCACACCTTTCTAAACTATTTACATAAACTTTAACTGTGCCAAATGTCATAATCCTCCGTTCGCACAATTCTCGTAAAACTGTACTTATAATTAAGTTTTTGCTTCACGAATTAATATGATGTGCTAAGAACCTTTTGAATACCAAGGCGAACGGAGCGAGACTATCGTAGACAGTTTACCATCCGCTTGCAACTGCAGCCTATGTTACCACTTACCATCGGCTTGCGTCGTCCGTCCATTGGAATTTGAAACCAACATCCTTTCAATTTTTATAAGATACTAGCTGTTTCCCGCGGCTCCGCCCGCGTAAATATAGTTTTTTCGCGGTCGCGGATATGTGACGCAAAAAATAGATAAAAACAATCGTTGATGCGGATTATATATCATGCTAAAATATCAGCTCGATCGGTGCAGAACTTTTTGAGTTTTTGAAGCGTACACAAACCAACATAACATTTTTATTTATATAGATATAGATTTGTAGTATCTTATAAAATTTTAAAAGATTAATTTCGCGCGGTTTCGCCGAGAGAAATAAGGTTTTAAGCTTTCATCCCCTATTTGACCCCCGTGGGGGTTGAATTTTGAAAAATCCTTCCTTCGTGGATGCCTATGTCGTATGAGAAATACGTGTGCAAATTCCAAATTTCTAGCCTTAGCGATTTTTCCTATGCGTAGGTACATCAGTCAATCAGCTTTTCCTTTTATCTATAAAGATAGACTAGCTGTCCCGACATGCGTTGTTCTGTCTTAACTGGCCATTGGCAAAGAATATATATTACTAACGTACCATTGGGCCACTGCGTCCGTATCATTGCCAATAATTTGGCGGCTTAAACTAATATCTTTCGCTCTACTTTCCTCGGATAAGATCGTAATTATAGCAATAGGCATTAGAGGTTAGAAACCGTGACGATGCTATCACTATGTGAAATGTATGCAACGTACGAGAAAGTATTATGTTGCGAAATATTATTAAAGACAAAAATACAACATTCAGAAAAATTGTATTTGTAAAACAGACTCACTTTCGAGTTTATAATCTTCGCACACAGGCTGTATTTTTATGCAAATGAAATATTTTACCCAAATCAGGCTATAATATTACGTAATTGACAGTGTGGTGTACTTAAGCAAATTTTTTCGTAATTAGCAGAAAATAATATAAAATGACTAACATTTCCTAACAACTCTCACTTTTTTCGAGCTTCTCTTAATTTTTTTTTTTAAAGTTTCTAGAGGTCATTCCAAATCGAATGAGCCCTGGATCATAATTTTCGGTGCCCTTGGACAGAAGTTCACTGAAATGGATCTTGTGAATCAGATCAAGTACCTATAGCGTAAATTCGGGACTTTAGTGTCACTTGCATGTCTAATATTTATTTGTAGATCTATGTAGTTTATCTGTTTGTAAGACTGCATCAGTTCTATTTCAGAAAAATCGATAGACCCCACTAGGTGCTAGCTACCTACTAGGTAGATAGTAGGTTTTGTTTCTAGGTGTTGTTGTAGGTGAAGGTGTAGATTTAGTTGAAGTTATTTATTAATTCCAGTTCATAGTTAAGACAGAACCTGTGTCGGGTTAGCCAGTGATTTACTGAATAAAAGGAAAATATTTACAGACAAATTTTTTGCTATTTACTTTTTAAAGGCATATTATTATTTTAATGTGAACAAACAGTTAACGTCGATAGTCGAGAGATAACGACACCCTTTGCTACAATAATATAATGTGTGTGGGTTTACAATTGTTCAAAATTTGTCCTCAATTGGACCCAATTTGCGACAAGCATCCACCCAGCACTGTCTGTATTTATTTTTATTGAAATGAAAAACCCTTAGTTTTTTTTAAACTTTTGGGTGTATTTATGAAGAAGTTTGATATCATCAAGAAACATTAACTCTCAAATTTTTCGCTCCAGAACATAACACCTGGAACAAAAAATTTGAGAATCCCTGCCCCCTGGTGTAGAGTAAAGGCAATTTGAAAGTAAAATCGCTGAATACGGTATTTTCCTGTACTTTTTATTACATAAATGAATAATGCTCTGAAAAATACGACAGTTTACAACAGGAATAGTATACTAAAAATCAATATTTTCAAAGATATTGCGTATTGTTGGAAGCACTTTTGAGAGTCTCATGAAAACGCCCCATTTAAAAGTCGTAGAAGTAGGTGACGTCAACCGCTACTAATGTTGCTACGAAATTAAATGTATTGCCATATGCACAAACTTTCTGATATCTCCGAAGTTTGCGCGTTTATGTTTATTCAAACTAGTAAATCTTTTTGTGTTTGATGTAAATATACTAATTAAGTAGGTTTTTACACTAATGTTGTAAAAAACTATTTCAACTTTTTTGAGACAGCGAAATGCATATATATATCAGTTAATATATGTAATTACAAAACTACACATAAAATTCTAATTATTTTTACTTTTATCAAGTTGTAATACCTAATTATATCTTTATTTATCTAAAAAAAAAACTAAATATTTACATGTAGGAAAATATCCAATTGTACCTCAACAGTGCATTATTATTAATTATTGCTTTATTATAATTTTCTTAAACACGCGAATAATAAATATTTAATGAAAATTTATTCCACATTGCGAATAATTATTATCCGTTTGTTAAAATTTTCCACTCATTATTAAATTATTATTCAATTTGGATCTATGTCATACTTTGCGATCCCTTTGCACGCATAGTTCCCTATATTACTTCTATAAGAAGTACACTATTCTAATAAATAAGAAATCTTATAAATAAAATACTAGGTAGCTATCTCTCGCGGAAACAGTACCTTTTCCGCGGTAAAAAGAAGCCTATGTCCTTTCCCGTGGTCTAGTCTATATCTGTGCTAAATTTAATCAAAATCGGTTTATTAGTTTCGGAGCCTATTCAATGCAAAGAAACAAACTTTTTTTTCTTATAATATTATTAGTATAGGTGGAAGTATTCAGGCTAGACCGGTGGGCTGAAGGCTTTAAGTCTACTCCTCCGTAGGCTAGCTCTGGGTTTTTTCTGCGCAGTACCATGTATCTAGTTTTTAACCCCCGCCGGAAACAGAGTGGTGCTATAACATAGAAAAACACACAGACAGACGTGTCTGTCTGTCTGTCTGTGTGTTTTTCTGTGGTATCGTAGCGCCTAAACGGATGAACTGATTTTAAACAATTTTTTTTGTTTGGAATCTGTTATATTTGAGAGTGTTCTTAGTTATAATAATTCATATTCATCAGTTCGCTTACTGCTTGACGATTCGGGGGTTACTTAAAAATTTTAATTTTGTTTTATCTTCAGGACGTTTATTTTAATTTATGTACGGTCGCAATATTAGGTCCAAAAGTGGTAAGCCGTATATGTCGGCGACTGTACATAAAACGATTACTTTAATTAAAAATTCTTACGACAGAAAAGTTTGTTACAAATGCCAGAGTCCAGACTGATGGTGAAAAGTTCGGTTGCCGTTGTTTTTTTAATGTTTTTTGTTATAGTACAAAAAATATTAAAAACAGGATAAATATTTAAGTGTCGGCGCGAGGCGAGACGAACGCATTCGTCCACAGTTTTTCTTCCTCATTTTTAGGGTTCCGTAGCCAAATGGCAGCCCTTATGGATTCGTCATGTCTGTCTGTCTGTCTGTCCGTCCTTAGTATGTTACAGCCACTTTATTCCGAAACTATAAGAACTATACTGTTGAAACTTGGTAAAAAGATGTATTCTGTGAACCGCATTAAGATTTTCACACACAAAAAAAAACAATAAATTTTGGGGGTATACTTAGAAGTTAGAACTGAAACTTTTTTTTTTTTCATCAATCCTTTACGTGTGGGGTATCTATGGATAGGTCTTCACAAATGATATTTACCTTTCATTCAATAACTCAAGTATAAAAAGAAAAAATAATCATAAACATAAACCTTATGCATAAACCGTGAACCATTATTTTTTATTACAAGTTTTTACGGAATCCTCGGTGCGCGAGTTTTTTATTTCTTCTGTTTGTCGTTGTCCTGTATGCTCTGTCACATGTCCGTCGTATTATAGCAATATTATGCTCTGTAAAATTTTACACTTTTTGTAGTTATTGTTATATTAATGATATAAGTAATAAAGAGGAAAAGTTTGTTTGTTCGTTTGTTTGCATTGAATAGGCTCCGAAACTACTGGACCGATTTTGATGAAATTTGGCACAGATGTAGAGTAGACCACGGGGAAGTCCAGAAAACGTCTATTAGTTTATATAATAATAATATTCCTAATTTTAATTTACTCTTGTGTATTTCATTTCAATGTGTGATGTGTGATGACGAAATAAACGTGTTCTAATTATTCTACTTCTAAGTGGGGCTCCCATTATACAACAAACGTGATTTTTTTCGCCGTTTTGTACGAAACCCATGATACGCAAGTTCGACTAGCACTTTGCAGGTTTTAGAATTTGGTTTCTTGTACATTTTGCCATAGATCATGTAAATAAGTACCTATTTCGTGTAAATACGTACTTATTTACAGTCTAGAAATTCTAGAACGATCTAGAAGCTACTTGATGGCATCAAACATGGCCCCATTCCATCACGGTCTAGGCTGTGTTATCGCGGTTTATCGTAACTAACTAGTAACTAGGTTACAGGTAGGTATTAACGATTGCCTAACGCGAATGTTATTTAATTAGGTGATGTCGACAGTCGACACTGAACGCTCACAAGTCACTAGAACTAGTCTAGATACTCTATACTAATAATAAAGAGGAAAAGTTTGTTTGAATTTGTTTGCATTGAATAGGCTCCGAAATTACTGGACCAATTTTGATGAAATTTGGCACAGATGTAGAGTAGACTACGGCGAAGGACATAGACTTTTTATCGCGGAAAAATGTACGGTTACTGCGAAATTAACTTTTGCGAGCACGAAGTCGCAGGCAACAACTAGTTATATTATACTTATGACGTTTAATTTTGTCCATTTGTTAATTGAACTCTCGGTTTGAAGTATTTTGAAGGCCTTTGAATTTCTCGGCTGTACTTAAGAGCATTGATCGGCGCGCGACTCAGATTTCACGAAAAACGCTACTTTTCAAATGCGTCTATATCTAACAAAAACTGGTTATTCTGATTTTTACATGTAGGAAAACACTAGAAAATATTGTATTCTAATTTTTCACTTATCATTTATTTTAAAATAATTTCAAACTTTTGAATAAAACTGACAAAACTAACCAGAAGTTTTTACAACTTTAGGTTCAGGGGCAATTTCAAAACATATAATAGCTAAAACCGCTTACATTTTTTAAAAACAAAAAATCTTTACAAACTTGTTGGATCCTCTTCTAGATTATCTCTTTGTCAGATTATTTTTATATACGTTTCTATCTCATAAAAATAAAATTTAAATAATGCGAAATTATCAGGAATTATAGTTATTTAAAATGATGATATTTATGTATTTTACTCGCTACTTTTGTTTCTTACTTACATAATCTATGAGAAGAACCTTTTATCTTTAATATGCTATTTAAATTTTTAACTAAATTAGTTTGACGAATTTTATATGAATTTTTAAAACTACTAAATAAATCGAGGCGCACGAGCGTTTACAACAGTATTTGTAACTGGGCTGGTTTTCAATGAAACCGGCGACGTCACCGAAATCGGTGGGGAGTTATTATTATTATTAAAAATATTAATGAATGTTTTGGTAAATTGATCATTTTATTTTTTAAATGAGGAAGGTTTATTCAATTATTTTAACTTTTCCTGTCGGACTTTTCCTGTAATTTAAAACTCAGCAAGTTTTAAATTACACAAACAACACACTATCTGACTACTATGATATTATAATGTGAATGTTTGTCAGGATGGATGGATGGTTGGATGGATAGATGGATATTGGATGGCCATATGAACGAATTTCGATGAAAGGTATAGTAATAGTTTAGGCTCTGGATTAAAATATAGGCTAGTTTATATCCCGAAAAAGTACAGTATTCCCGTGGGATACCGATACTATATTTACGCGGACAGAGCCGCGGGAAAACCTAGTTATATTATACACATACAGTCACTATAAAATGCATGAATGTACACACGAGTAGATATTATTCTGCTCATTCATAAATATTGTTTTGTGCGGAGTTCTCAGAAACTACAAGTCGGTGTTTACTGTGTACTGTTTACCAACAAGTAACCTACCGCAGCCAATAATGATGTTTGTCGTCAGTCAATACGAGGTCTCTTATTGAAGCGTAGTATATTCATTAATTCTCGATCGTACTTGTCTACATATTCTACCAGTTCTACCATAACCCCCTTACTAATAAACGCTGTATAAGCTTTGAATAGTTATACATTGTTTGGTTCCCGTCACACAAGTGACATGTTTAATTCGATAGAAGGAGACAAAACACTGTATAACTATTCAAAGCATATACAGCGTTTAGTAAAGGGTTTAATGTTTAAACTTTAAAATATTGTAAACCGACGTTATATCGTGTGACGTATCGTAAGATCTGTCCGACAATATCGATCTCATATTGTTAGCTCATGCTCTTTTTCCCTTGGCCTCATCTCACTGCGTTTTCCTAAGTTGCTGTACCGCGGTTTCGACTATTTTTTCGTTTGCGAGATATTTTTTATATAGGGGCGCCCGCCGTCACGCGTCGGTACTCGCCGATGATGCTTACCTACGGTTGCCTACGGCGCGGCGGCGCGGCGCTTTCAAGTTTCAACGTTTAATCTGCCTCTGACATGGGCTAACCAGCAGACGGATCGTCTGATGGTAAGCGATCACCAACTGCAATGAACACCGGAATAGTTTAGTGTGTTATTCGTCACTAACGTCCTCTTAGGCTGGGACTATGATCCGGAATCCGGCGGGCACGCGAAAATTCAGAGCACTGAAATTAGAACTCTGCGCTAATACAATAGGGTTGAAAATCGGAAGTGTCGAGTGTCGAGCTGTCATATTATATGACATTCACATTTGTAATAGGCAAGCGGACTGATTTTTTTATTGCATAAATGAATAGTACCTACTCTTAAATACGACTAGCTTCTCAGAAGAAACCGTATATCAAAAGTCAATATTTTCGAGGGTACAGCGATTTGTATACAAAATTTCGCAAGTCTCCTAAAAACTTAACCTACAAGTGACGTCACTTTCGCAAAAAATATATTTTTTTGGAACTTTTTAAATGTATCTATTTATTTAGTAACTCTACACATAAAATAATATATTTTTTTACATTTACCAAGTAGTAATGCCTCAATATTTCTGAATATATTAATGAAACTAAATATTTTAGATGTAGTCCGATCCCCTATTGGACTCGACACTTGCGTTTTCGATTGTCAGCTCTATAGAAGGTATTAGCGCAAAGTTTTAATTTCTGTGTTCTAAATTTTCTCCGGCCTTGCGGGTTCCGGATCATACAGTCCCAGCCTGAAGGTTATAAGTTGCGCTGGTCAATATGGTCGTTACTAATTCGGAATTCCCATTAGCCGTTAAACCCAATCAAAACTAACTAGGAATGTTTTGTCTCCTAATTAGTTAATTAAATAAAATATGGCGAGCAAACAAAACAATTTAGTATGGTGGAAATCAAAGTATTGAGGCGCCCGCGCAAGGCTGCCTTTGACGTCACTATGGCGTGTTAAGCCGCTTTTGCGGTAGGAAATTCAACTCTAAATCCATTATTCGTAGAGTTTAAAGTTATTCGAAGTTTTCTAAGGTCAGCTTTGAGTATGAGATCTTCCTGATCCCTTTACATAATAATAGTAAGTAAACTCAATTATTTTGAAAGCATGGTGTTTACTGTTTACAAACGTTTACGGTGTTTACTGTAGGCAGTTGTAGTTTAAAACTATTTTCCGCATTATTTTGTTGTGATCTTTTGACTGGTAAACCGATTAATTTTTATATCTATGGACGCTTCACACCATGTCAATATGGCCCCGTGGCAAGTACCCGAAGAACTTGTGTTACGGGTACCAGACAACGGGAAGTATATTTAATACTTTTATAGTATATAAATATAAAAGTATTAAATATACTTCCCGTTCCCGATAACATGTAGCTTCACTTACAATACAATCAAAGTACAATTAAAGTCTACTTTAAATACGAGAATTGAGATTCTGGTGCTTTCAACTTAGTTAACTTATAACTAACGGAACCCGATTTTTTTAAAAGGAATTCGAAGATAAAAAATAGCCAAAGTTAGGTACTACTTATAACATTAGCCATTTGCCAGTGAAAGTCCCGTGAAAATCGGTCCAACGGTTTCAGAGATTACCCGGAACAACCAGACGACAAAAATTTTAAAAATTGATTTCGTATTGTAAGTAGGTAACGTATCTACCTATACTTCATTGAAACCGGTGGTGGCCGGTTTCATTGAAACTGGGCCAGCTTCGCGGGAGTTGTTTTTTATAGTGCCTAGGTGTGTGCGTAGTACACAAGAGCACTGTCTCTTCCATTACTCTCGAAGCCCAGTGGTACGGATAACTGACAAGACTGACGAGCGATCAGGCGCAGGACCGACCTTTTACATGCCCACCCGACGCATGGATCATCTTTCTTGTCAGACAATCAGGTGATCAGCCTGCATTGTCCAACTAAACTTGGAAACAACATTTTTTTTGTCGTTTCAACGCGTAAATCGAAGCCACGACCTCCGAGTCGAGAGCCAAGCTCCAAACCATTGGACCACGGAGGCTGTTTTACTTTCATAAAATGCATTTGCCGAGGAAAATTCAGATCACTGACAATAAAACTCTGCGCTAATACAATAAAGTTGAAAATGGAGTTTCGAGTGTCGAGCTGTCATATGTGACATTGCCAGTTGACTCGACACTTATGTGTTCTATTTTCAACTCTATTGTAGCACTGATTTCAATTTTCAATGCTCAGAATTCTACGGCCTTCCAGATTCCGTCTCATATAGTGGGACCTTAGGCGTCGCATCGCATCTAGGCCCTAGGGGTATTTCTCACAGTTCTAACACCATGATTAGGCATTCCACGGAAAATTTCTGCTCCATAAACGTTATCTGAACTGTTTGCCTCAATGTCTTGATTCCACGGTAAATAGCAGATTAGATAAACTTCATTAGCATGGCGTGTTGTCAGATGAATGTCGTCAGTTTAGTAATACAATGTGAAAATTGATGATTACGACTACATTACTACTTCTCGGCGGGCTAGGGTTGAACCGGTGGTAGCTTTTTTGTTGACTTTCCGAAAATAGCTTTTTCAGTTTTATTTGGAAATAAAATTTTTCATTTTCATTAAAATTTATTTAAAATTTCTCCTAAGTTCTAACGTTCTATTAACACTAAACATAGTAAAAACATTTTAAGTACCTTATTTAATGAATATTAACAATATCTCGCTTGAAACTTTGTGTAGACGAATTTTAAATTTCACTATATTTTACCACTAGATGTTGCCCGTGATTTCGTGCGCCTATAAAGAAATCCCGTGGAAACCATATATTTTACCGTGGTAAAAACTTAGGCCTTTTCATCCGTTATTGGATGACTTATACAGTATTTTCCGAGCGAAGTAACCACTCTGAAATACTGAAGTGACTGGGACAGTCGGTTTTTAAATGTCGTACCACCCAAGCACAGACGGCATTCTCACAACACAGTCAGCCTAGTCCAGAGGAAAGACTGGTCAATACGTCTGGGGCCAACCATGTGCGGGTTTCCTCACGATATTTTCCTTCACCGTTAGAGCGTCCGTATAAAGTACTTGAGCACTGAAAAAGTCTCATTGGTACACGCCACAACCTGGGATTCGAACCTGCACTCTTTCGAGTGCGAACCAAACGATCTACCCATTAGGCCAAGGCGCTCTCCGTGGTAAAAATTAGTATAATATTATGTATTGTCTTTTTCGTGGTACCTACTCTATATCTGTGCCAAAATTATTCATTAAAATTAGCCCGGTAGTTTTGGAGTCTACTAAATGCAAAACAAACATACAAACAAACAAACAAATCTTTTCTCTATTATATTAGTATAGACTAGATGTTGCCAGTGACTTCTCTAGAAGGAAATAGCTCGTGAACTCTACATT
Organism: Glaucopsyche alexis; assembly: GCA_905404095.1. NCBI lineage: Eukaryota > Metazoa > Arthropoda > Insecta > Lepidoptera > Lycaenidae > Glaucopsyche > Glaucopsyche alexis. The sequence goes on from FR990060.1 coordinate 5,974,992, forward strand.
TTGCCGCGATGAAAAGTATGTCCTTCCCCGTGGTCTACCCCACGGAATTTATACACGTATAAATTAGGTAGACCACGGTCTACCCTGTATCTGTGCCAAATTTCACTAAATCGGGGTCAGTAGTTTCGGATCCTATTCAATAGAAACAAACTAACATACAAAGTAACAAATCTTTCCACTTTATAATATTGGGGGATAAGTGTGGGGATGGTTAAAACGCCATGACCAAAACGACCTATTATTTTATTTAATACTAGACTCTTGGTAATCTTGCGAAAACCGTACATATTTTCGGGATAAAAAGTAGCCTATGTCCTTCCCCGTGGCCTACTCTATCTCTGCCAAATTTCATCAAAATAGGTCCAGTAGTTTCGGAGTCTATCAAACAAACTTTTTCTCTTTATATAGTATTTAGTATAGATACATTGTCTATGACCTATGTGCTTTTAACAGCCTCCGTGGTCTAGTGGTTAGAGCTTGGCTCTCGACTCGGAGGTCGTGGGTTCGATTCCCGCATTGGAACAACAAAAAAAATGTTGTTTTGAAGTTTGGTTAGGATAATGCAGGCTGATCAATGGATTGTCTGACAAGAAAGATGATAATGCGTCAGATGGGAATGTAAAAAGTCGGACCTGCGCCTGATCTCTCGTCGGATATCCGTTCCACTGCATTATGAGAGTAAAGAAAGAGAGAGAGAGAGTGTACTCCTGTGTATTGCGCACACACTTGGGCACTATAAAATTACTCCTGCGTAACTGGCCTGACTTCAGTAAAACTGCCAAACTGGCCACGGTCACCGTAATCGATCTGGGGAGTTATTATTATGTGCTTTTTGTAGAGTTCTTGTATATTAGTATAGATACACTGTCTATGACCTGTGTGCTTTTGGTAGAGTTCTTGGTATATTAGTATAGATACACTGTCTATGACCTGTGTGCTTTTGGTAGAGTTCTTGGTATATTAGTATAGATACACTGTCTATGGCCTGTGTGCTTTTGGTAGAGTTCTTGGTATATTAGTATAGATACACTGCCTATGGCCTGTGTGCTTTTGGTAGAGTTCTTGGTATATTAGTATAGATACACTGTCTATGACCTGTGTGCTTTTGGTAGAGTTCTTGGTATATTAGTATAGAACTATTGATACACTGTCTATGACCTATGTTCTTTTAGTAGAGTTCTTACTTTTAGTATTTTGGTACAGGTGTTTTAACTGTAACAAGCGAAAGTTTTGGTGGTCCCTTAACAAACAACAAAATATTAACAGCCAACGAACAATAAACAAAAGGACAAAATATGTGATCGATTGATGAATTGTGAATTTCCATTCATTAGCTCTTCAATACACAATCGTTATTTGTTCACTGTGAATGAGATGAAATCATAACATTTTGATTATTGAATCGGCAAAATAAGTCATAACTCACAACACATGCATAACACTTTCAAATGTTTAATTTCATAACTTTTTAATAATTAAAAGTTAAAAATTGTAATCCGACTATGCAAATCTAAGATAGATTTGCATAGTCGGATTACAATTTTTATCAACGCAGACCAAACCCGTTAGGATAGAAATTTGAAATTTTGCACAAGTATTTCTCATATAACGTAGGCATCCACTAAGAAAGAATTTTTCAAAATTTAACCCACAAGGTGGTAAAATTGTGGATGAAAGTTTAAAACCTTATTTCACGCGGGCGAAGCTGCAAGCAATTAATGCTACTTAAACTGTATACTCGTATAGCTTATGTTACCCGGGACATTATAACGAATCTATGGACACCTCATTAATCACCAGAGATCAGTAGTTTCGATAGAATCAACTCAGTAAAACTTAAAATAAACAATATGTTTTATCTTGTTTCAGATTGTATGGCGGTTGAAGTCTGATAATATTTATTAAGTTTACAAAAAAGATATCATAAAGGTAAGTTATCTTTAAGTATCTCTTAACTTTTAACTCTTAACCATTCAGGTTCGAACCTTATCAGCATCAACATAAGAGAGCGTTTTCATAAAAATGTCAAATTTCCGGGCACCGGGCGGCCACAAAAACACCGGGCTGAAAGTTGAAACAAATCGCTGTATGCTAGCAGTTGCGACTATATTATGATCCGGAAAATTCAGAGCATTGGAAATATAACTCTGGAATAATATAATAGAGTTGAAAATCGAACACTTGAGTATCAGATTTGACAATGACATTTGACTTGAAACTCATGACGTGTGCTTTTGACATTTGGCTGAAAAGGTCCTTAGTAGGAATGTCTAAAATAATATGTTAGTCACAGTTTAAATTAAAATTTATTTCGAGTTTTGTCCGAACTTCGGAAGGTTGTGGTGAAACCTAGGAAAAAGTAGTCATTCAGGGAAGTGACTGCATGTCGACCTTTGTCTGTAACGTTTACATTTCATGAAAGATGTCGGTGTTCGTGACTGTACATGTTGCTACGATAGTCTGGAGTTACACTTTCCCTGAGCGTCACCTGAGACGGTACGGTCGAGTTACCGCACGTCAGAGGGCTCCGATTGCCGTGTCACGTGTGGCATTACTTCCTCAAGACATCTTGTAGGTGTTATAACTTATAAGTCATAACACCAGCTTGCGCAAATCAAATAGTTACTGGTTACGGTTAAAGTAAAAAATATCATGCCTTTGCTTTCATAAGGATGTATGATTTCAAAATACGTGCAGGATGTAGGGCCTACTTCCTAAACATTATAATTTACTCTTGAACTAGCTTTTGCGGCGACTTCGTCCGCGTGGACGAAGTCTTCCATTGCACGTACGTGCGGCATAAATTTCGAGAAATCCTTTCTCAATAGATGACTATACCAACTCATATACCTAATAACTATCTGCTTGTCATAGCATAATTCGTTCAGTGGTTGATATTTCACCATACAAACTACCATATAAACCACCATATATACTACATTTTACCCCCATTTAGGGAGACGAATTAAAAAAAAATGTAAAATATATATTATCTATACTAATATTATAAAGCTGAAGAGTTTGTTTGTTTGTTTGAACACACTAATCTCAGGAACTACCTACTGGTTCGAATTGAAAAATTATTTTTGTGTTGGATAGTCTATTTATCGAGGAAGGCTTTAGACTATATAGCATCACGCTGCGACCAATAGGAGGGAAAGAATCAGCGGAAAATGTGGAAAAAACGGGGAAAATTATTAATCTTTGAGGGCTTCCGTTGTTTGTTTGAACGTGCTGATCTCAATAACTATTAAATCGAATTGATTTTTTTTTTGTGTTGGATAGTCCATTTGTCGAGAAAGACTTCAAGCTATATAACATTACACTGCGACCAATAGGAACGAAGCATCTGAGAAAAATGTTGCTAAAACTGGGAAAATTATTAATATTGGACAGATTTTAATGAATTTTTTTGTGTGTTCAAGTGGATTTGAGAATGGTTTAGATTTGCAATTGGAGCCGGTAGGTGGCGCTTCTGTCAGTACGTCAACAAATTTAATTCTTAGGCGGTACGAAGTTCGCGGGGACAGCTACCTAGTACTCAATAATTTATATTTGTTACCTCGGATATTAAATTTCATGAAAATTGAGACAGATTTTAAATTTTTGTCATACAAAATTTCAACCTTTATTTTACACCCTCAGGGGTTAAATTTGTATAAATCCTGAAACACGTAGGTACCTATCTAATGAAATGTATTTAAACTCAATTTCCATCATAATGGGAGCATATTATCTAAACATAAATATATTCAAACTCACAATCCCTATTTCACCTTATGTATTCTCATTTCAACAACAGTTACAAATTGACGTTTTGACTGTTCAGAGCTGAAAATATATCGGAATCGCTTGCAACTGAATATGCGACATATACAGGATGTCCCAGAAGTCGACGTCGTCCCTTCGAAGGCTGATAGACCAGCTCATGACTCACCAGAATATCGTAATATGACCTTAGTAAAAAATCTTTAGTTTTCGAGATATTGGCACTTTTAATAATTTCTTAAAAATTACACCTCATGTCTGTTTTGAGACTGCCGCAACTACAATTTCCCGTATTGTGGGTTACAAATTTGTATTGCGGAATCCTGACCAGTTCTGCTATTGACCACGGTTATAAACAAAGCTAATAGAGTTTGAACTTTGTAGAAAAAAAGAAAACTTTTCCCTAATCGTGATTTCAAAAACTTTTTCTCCTAACTTTCACTATCCATACTGAACAAAAAATACACCACACTAACCTGGGTTGTTACTTTAAAAAGTTGCTCATTTTATGTAGTTTTCAAAATAGTAAAATAGTTGCTATTAAGCTACGTCAAAAATTTTTTTTGCTATTTTAAGTTAATAGAGAACACATTTTGAATGTTTTTCTTTAGTTAGAATTTCGAACAAAAACACTCGTTACATTGAAATTACCCAGATGTTTACTTAAAAATTGTACGTTGAAGTGAAAAATGCTTACTATAGTTAGAAGCTAAACAGAATACAAGGATTTTTTTTAAACTGTAAGGAGAAATGCAAAGAAGAAGAACACATTAATACCAAAATCCGAAATCACCCACACGTTTACTTAAAAATTGTACGTTGAAGTGTAAGATGCTTACTAAACTTAGAAACTAAACAGAATACAAGGTTTTTTTTAAACTGTAAGGAGAAATGCAAAGAAGGAGAACACATTAATAATATCATTTAATTACCACCACACTAACCTGGGTTGTTACTTTAAAAAGTTGCTCATTTTATGTAGTTTTCAAAATAGTAAAATAGTTGCTATTAAGCTACGTCAAAAATTTTTTTTGCTATTTTAAGTTAATAGAGAACACATTTTGAATGTTTTTCTTTAGTTAGAATTTCGAACAAAAACACTCGTTACATTGAAATTACCCAGATGTTTACTTAAAAATTGTACGTTGAAGTGAAAAATGCTTACTAAAGTTAGAAGCTAAACAGAATACAAGGATTTTTTTAAACTGTAAGGAGAAATGCAAAGAAGAAGAACACATTAATACCAAAATCCGAAATCACCCACACGTTTACTTAAAAATTGTACGTTGAAGTGTAAGATGCTTACTAAACTTAGAAACTAAACAGAATACAAGGTTTTTTTTAAACTGTAAGGAGAAATGCAAAGAAGGAGAACACATTAATAATATCATTTAATGAGTTAGACTCATTAGAGTGAGAGAATAAGTGACGACACGCACGTCTTTTGTTTGTTCTATACATGAGTTTGTTTATTAGTTACAAGTACGTTACGCTATTGATGTGCATCGTTTTGTTGTTTTCTTACTTTTAACGGATTTTGCATTGTAATCTGGACTTGAGTACCTTAACCTTTCGCGATATAGATTAGCTGCAGCAGCACCGTTGCCTCTGTGAATATAAGTAATGCATGTTAGCATACTGATGTAAAGTATACGCCATAATGACTGGTAGTAAGACGCGTATCACAGAAACATGAAAGTCCAGAAGAGAGCCAGGTCAGTTCTTTACTGTCTCCAAACACACTTCAGTCCGAGTCACTAGGCAAAACAAGTCCAAATTACAATGCTAAATCCGTTAAAAGTATGAAAACAACAAAACGATGCACATCAATAGCATAACGTACTAGTAACTAATAAACAAACTAATGTATAGAACAAACAAAAGACGTGCGTGGCGTCACCTATTCTCTCACTCTAATGAGTCTAACTCATCAAATGATATTATTAATGTGTTCTCCTTCTTTGCATTTCTCCTTACAGTTTAAAAAAAACCTTGTATTCTGCTTAGTTTCTAAGTTTAGTAAGCATCTTACACTTCAACGTACAATTTTTAAGTAAACGTGTGGGTGATTTCAATGTAACGAGTGTTTTTGTTCAAAATTCTAACTAAAGAAAAACATTCAAAATATGTTCTCTGTGCACTTAAAATAGCAAAAAAAATTTTTGACGTAGCTTAATAGCAACTATTTTACTATTTTGAAAACTACATAAAATGAGCAACTTTTTAAAGTAACAACCCAGGTTAGTGTGGTGTATTTTTTGTCCAGTATGGATAGTGAAAGTAAGGAGAAAAAGTTTTTGAAATCACGATTAGGGAAAAGTTTTCTTTTTTTCTACAAAGTTCAAACTCTATTAGCTTTTTTTATAACCGTGTTCAATAGCAGAACTGGTCAGGATTCCGCAATTCAAATTTGTATCCCACAATACGGGAAATTGTAGTTGCGGCAGTCTAAAAACTAACATGAGGTGTAATTTTTAAGAAATTATAAAAAGTGCCAATATCTCGTAAACTAAAGAATTTTTACTAAGGTCATATTACGATATTCTGGTGAGTCATGAGCTGGTCTATCAGCCTTCGAAGGGACGACGTCAACTTTTGGGACATCCTGTATACAATTAAAATCTTACTTCATCCGTGTGTAAGTAAAGTTTCGCGATGTCAAGGATCATTACATTGTCTACTGACTCGCTTTCTGAACTATCCTGTTTATTGATGGCGCCATATTGTAATTCAATTTTCCATTTTTCAGGAGCGGCCATGCCCCACGTCGAGAAGCCCCCGGAGGACTTCAGGCGGGTGCTGCGCGAGAAGGCGCTGAGCCACAGCCTCTTCTACCTGAAGTTAGGCGCGGGTGCCAACGTCAGCAGCGTTCCTCAGCGGCGGCGCAGCGTCAGTCGCGCGGCGCCCGCGCAGCCGGCAACTCGCGCGCGCCGAGCCCAGCCGCGCGTGTCCGAGCTGCTGCTGCACTTCGAGCCCGGCATGCACTATCTGCGTCCGCCGCGCGCCGCCAGCCCCGACGACATCAGCTCGTCCGACGACGACGACCGCGCCGCAGTCCGCCGCCGCAGCCGCGACCTGAGCGACGACTCCGCGGTGGAGGTGGAGCCGCGCCGGCGCCAGTCGCGCGCTTCACCGCCGCCGGACATGTCACCGCGGCGGGAGCGCACGCTGGTCGAGGCGCACGTGGTGGGCGGGCGCGGTCGGACGGTCCGCACGCCCAGCGTGGTCGTGAGCGACTGGTCGGACGGCGTCGTGGGCGCGTCGGCGGAGGAGGTGGGCTGGCTGCGGGCCCGTGCGCTGTCAGCGGACTCCGCCTGCTCGTCGTGCTCCACGCTGTCCAGCCGCGATGACGACGACTTCGAACCCCCTGCACAGCCTAAAAAGGTAGGAACTTCCCTTTTTAATCTATAGACCTGGCTCATTAGAACACCATGGTCCTCCAACAAAAGAATGGCTACCAAATAGGAGATACCAGACGAGCTCCTCTTTCCGCTGCATTCATTTTATAAGTAAGAGGGTGGAGCAACCACTGCACTGGTGTCTGATGAGTGAGGTAAATTCCGATGTAAGATCCTCAAGTCCGCCATATACGTCCAAGTAATCTAACTGGATCATATTTTTGTTTACACTATATATACCTAAGCATGAAATATGTATATTGAACGACCATTCTCTGTAGGTTTAAGTTATTGACACTGAATATTCAAAACAAAAACAAAATAGCGTCCTACAAATCGCAGGCAATGTCAATTATATCATAAATTATTATTGGAGACTACTAAAATCATAGGACACGCAAAAAATAAACAAAAAATTATTTACTTCAGTTCGTGTATTTTTTCTGTTCAAAAGTGATAAATTGAAAAATTGATTTTATTTAATTGTAATTTAATACCTATTCCTCTTTTAAATTGAAATCTACTCTCATTAGTTAAAATGTATTTTTTAAAACGCACATAAGTTATCTAAGAGCATAAAGAACGGCCTCTTAATCTTTTGCACGATATGTAAATTTTTTCATGTTTTTGAATACTATGATATGCTTAGATCTTTTAAACTGCACAACGATTTTAGTGCAGTTTACATCAGCAATAGAAGAGTGATTCAAGAAGAAGGTTTTACAATTATCTATACTAATATAATAAAGAGAAAAGTTTTGTTTGTTTGTATCTTTGTTTGTTTACATTGAATAGGCTCCAAAACTACTGGACCGATTTTAATGAAATTTGGCACAGATCTAAAATAGACCACGGGGAAGGACATATGCTACTTTTAATTGCGGCACAATGTACGGTTCCCTGGAGATTCCTTTTGCGCGCACGACAACGCGGGCTACATCTAGTTGTGTTATATATTGCATCCGTGCGATGCGGGGGCGGGTTGCTAGTACTAGAATCTAGTAGTTGCTAGTACTAAGCTAGGTTAAATATAATAAATATTATATTATTGATTTTCATTAATTTCCACTATAACAATAGACTAAATACGCTGTAAACGATTAGGTTTTTTTTAAACGCAATTATTTAGTTGCCGCCAATCAGCTCGTTACGTGCTAACTAAGTGACGTCAATGGTTAATTAAATAGCAAAATATTGTGTCGATTAATCATAACGAGTTAGATTAAACCACACATAAATCATTGGTTTATTATAAAGTTACTACTTTTAATCGGTACAAGAGAAATGTCATCTCTTCTATTGCTGATTGAAAGCAATATAATGTCGATCATAATGATTACCCTTGATTGATATAATATTTTCCCATTTGATTAACGATTTTATTGTTTTCAGTTATTTTAAACCATTTATTATTATATACCATGGTTCGAATAATCATTGGTTTAGTTAATGCTATTTTAAGTAAATGAAAAATAGTTGTCTATGTTTTTTTGAATGAAACTAACTAGTTCTGCCTTAAAGATTTAGACAACAAGGAGGTATCAGCAATCTGTAATTTTGTCTATTCTCCGAAAGACAGAAACCATTGCTATGGTGGTTACTGCAAGCGTAGCATGGCCTCTCTAGAATGGTTTCTTTCAACCATAGAGAAATTGGTCTATGCTTTCAATGGAAGCGTAGAACAAATAACAGCTCGCGTAGACAAATCGTATTTTTACCGTGGTCATTCTACGCGTACCGTACGCGTAGGACAGTAATTGTAAACAGATCTCCGGTGTCCTACAAGCTCCTACAAGTTACAACTGATAAGTCATAGCAAACCAATAGAGTGGATAGGTACTAGTTTATTGGTAGAGGCGTATCATGAAGTATCGTAATTCGTTTAGCACTGAACACTAGAATTAGGCTAAGAGTTGGGACTGTATGATCCGGAATTGGTCGGATCCGGGAAATCACAGATCATTGAAAATTACATTGCGCTAATACAATAGAGTTGAAAATCGAAATATCGAGAGTCTGTCATATGTGACATTAGTCATATATGTCAGACACTCTATATTTCGATATTTTCCGCCAAATAATACCCACAACATGCAAGCAAATGTGTGAGTGCTTAAGCGTGCACTCACAAAATCTAAATATCGAGAGTCTGTCATATATGACATTGACATTAGTCATATATGACAGACACTCGATAATATTTCGATATTTTCCGCCAAATAATACTCACAGCATGCAAGCAAATGTGTGAGTGCTTAAGCGTGCACTCACAAAATCTAAATATCGAGAGTCTGTCATATATGACATTGACATTAGTCATATATGACAGACACTCGATATTTCGATATTTTCCGCCAAATAATACCCACAGCATGCAAGCAAATGTGTGAGTGCTTAAGCGTGCACTCACAAAATCTAAATATCGAGAGTCTGTCATATATGACATTGACATTAGTCATAATATATGACAGACACTCGATATTTCGATATTTTCCGCCAAATAATACCCACAGCATGCAAGCAAATGTGTGAGTGCTTAACCGTGCACTCATAAAATCGAAATATCGAGAGTCTGTCATATATGATATTGACATTAGATTCGACACTTGTCTGTTCGATTTTCAGCTCTATTGTATTAGCACAGAGTTCGATTTTCAATGCTATAAATTTTCTCCGGCCTTCCGGATTTCGGATCATATCCATCAAAGAGTTATTTGTCATAGGTTTATGTTCTGTATTTTTTTTGGTGTAAAATAATAGAACATACATAATATACATATAATCACGCCTCTTTCCCGTAGAGGTAGGCAGAGACCACTTCTTTCCACTTGCTACGATCCTTACGTACGTACTTGATTCGCTTCGTCCACTTTCATTCTTACCATCCATTCCTCCTCTTACATTTGTGGCGGACTAATCAGCGCACAGTCCTGAATCGCGCTATCGAAGTTTCTGAGCTCGGAAAGTATATATACGACAGCTGAAATGATTACAAGTGGGCTTCGGCCTGACCGGGCATACCACCTCGCTCGGTCGGAGATCTCCCTTTGGGGCTCTACTCATATTCCCACATTGGTGACCCTCGACAGAACACGCCTACTTCTGGACATCATCATCATCACTCCTCACCCCTCCGCACCACGCCAGCCAGCACTCAGCCTCATCGGGTACCTCGACCACCAGCCTCAACGCACCGCGGCCTGGTCGAACCCTCATCGGCTTCAACGGGCACTCTCACTACAACGACCGGTCAGCAAGCAGAGCACATCTCTCCTGGTCAGCACGTAGCATCGGCCCCGCACGGCAGCACTCCGACTCACTGAAGCCCGTGCAGCAGCAGCACAGTTCCGACTCACTGGGACTCTCTCTGGCGACTCATCAAAAATGGTTCAACCTCCGGTCTTCGGGGGGGAGTGATGTGGCGGACCAATCAGCGCACAGTCCTGAATCGCGCTATCGAAGTTTCTGAGCTCGGAAAGTATATATACGACAGCTGAAATGATTACAAGTGGGCTTCGGCCTGACCGGGCATACCACCTCGCTCGGTCGGAGATCTCCCTTTGGGGCTCTACTCATATTCCCACACATTCAACGTAGCGAAGTGGCTCTCCATGGGCCACTTTTCGCCTCCGCGAAAACGAGGCGTGATGGGTGGCGAACCACATCGCCGCCATAATAGAAACGGTATTATAATGTATTCTAAAATCTATTTTAACTCTAATCGGACTGATAACGTCATTAAATGATTGTATTATCATCTCAAATCTCAATCATCAATTGTGCATATAATTTTTAATTCTCTGCCGCATGTATATCTGGACTAGGTATATTATTAAAAAAAAAAAACCCGTATGTTAATTCATGATGCTCTCTTTCTCTATCAAGTGGCTTTTCCAATGTATCAAAAAATACACATGGATTAGCAACATTGATTAGCGTATCCGTGATGTAAATATCTTTATACATGTGTCAATAACTTATCGAATACCATTTGAATACTGAAACACAATCTGAAAAACTGTATCTCTTTGTAGTTCATAGCAAATTCGTAGCATTAAAGATGTGTTTACTAATGCTGGTTCACATAATTTCATTATAATTAAGTATACAAATGTAATTTATAGTGTGTACAATTGTACATTATGTAAATATGTTTGGGAACTGAAAGTATCCCTTTGTTAATTCAATTACTTTATCTCACTATTGTATGAGAACCAAGTTTTATGGAGATATAAATCAGAAGCGGCAATTTTAGGTATGTTTTGAGTTTTAATAAAATATTTCAAAACTCAAGATAGTCTATGACGTAGGTACATTTGACAGAACAAATCTTCATACAATAAAACGTTACGCCATCTTGGTTTTCACCATATTCAAATGTCAGCCATTTTGTTTTTAACCATACTTTAAATGTCAAAATGGCCCCAAAAATCTCAAAAGGTGGAGCCATTTAACTGGAGACACTTTTTGCCTTAACATGCCTCGTCTTTAATCTATGGTTTTAATAAGAAATTATTAATTTATTTGATACCGTGTGTGTAATAAAATGAACCTTTACGTTTACGTTAATTCACAGAACGACTAACTCGCGTTATGTCTAAACGTCGTTTTCAAATAGCTATTGAGCCGTTGTGCCCACTTCGCTTAAAAACTTTTTCGCTGTACACCTAAATTATAGCTACTACATTATGTAGAGCAGTTATCATTCTGCGAAGGGCTTTGTTTATAACTTGTAAGCTATTCTTCAAAAAAAAAAGAAAAAAGAAATAAAGAGGTCATATTATCTAATACAAAAATATGGTACCTATATTATAGTTTGAACTTTGGTCTAATAAAATAATAATAGAGGTTACTCTGTGGTCGAAATTTGCCGATTGACAAACTCAACAAAATTGTATAGTATGTATATCAAACATACGGCAGTGCGTGAGGTGGTATATATTGTTGTTTTTTTTTAATTATTTAAATATATTTCATTAGCCTACTGCATACCTTAATACACACAATCTTTAACTGTTATAAATACTCCTCCGTTCGCACAATTCTCGTAAAACTGTACTGAAAGTTTTAACTCCACGTATTAATAATATGCTACTATCCTACTTATATAATAAACTAGCTGTTGCCCGCGGCTCCGCCCGTGTAAATATAGTATCCCTCAGGAACACTGTTTTTGGGATAAAAAGTAGCCTATGTTTTAGTCCAGAGCATAAACTACTACTATACCAAATTTCATCAAAATCCGTTCAGTAGTTTTTGCGTGAAGGAGTAACAAACATCCATCCATACATCCTTCCATACATCCTCACAAACTTTCACATTTATAATGTTAGTAGGATGTGAAAGTTTGTGAGGATGTATGGATGGATATTTGTTACTATTTCACGCAAAAACCACTGAACTGATTTTGATGAAATTTGGTATGGTAAGTAGTAGTTCTGGATTAAAACATAGGCTACTTTTTATCCCGAAATAGTATATTTAAGCGGGCGGAGCCGCGGGAAACAGCTAGTCATAATATAAGATGACGACGATATGAAGTTTGATCAAAATCGGTCTGTTTAGGCTTTAAGACTCGGCTGAAATATTGGAATTGAATATTCTTGACCAAATCCACAAACTCCCCTATAGCTTACTGCACCATTGTCATTGCTATTCATTCCACTATACCGCTAACAAAACAATAAAACGCACTAGATAACAGCGCGGCGTCATGTTTATCAATCCGCGTAACATCCAAAACGGATGCCCACATCCGCCATATATCGTGTTTAATGGGGCGAAGCACCCGACTGTGTCAGTGGTTGAGTGACTAACGGCGCTCAAACATTACTTAATTTAAGCGCCGTTTGAGCACCGCTTGATGCTTTACTACATAAACACCCGTATCATTAGTTGTTTCTACAGATCCGCCTCGACTCAACCTCAACTGAGGTATCCTTAAGAAGTTCCTCGAATTTGGTATTCTTAAACGTAATTTCTACCTCAGCTGTTTGCTCCTCCAGTAAGGTTGAGTGGAGGTATGATCATATGATGTCATACCTCCACTCAGTTGAACTCACATAGTTGAACTTATCATACAATTTTCGTGGATTTGAGTAGAAGAAATCTCGAGGCAACAACTGTTTTTACTGTTTTTAAACTGAATTGTCCTGGTTTTTACAACTTCAAATCCTTGTTTTTTAAATTTGGGGTTGTCAACCCTAGTCTAATATAATAACTAAACATGTTTTATATTGAAAAGAAAAAATATAAAACCGGTCACTAACCGGTTAATAAGTAAATACTGTAGGCCGGTTTCAATAACCTATATACCAATAACTATTTGTTAAAAACGTCACATTTGGTATCGCTGTCAGCGATCTCGCTGTCACAAAGATTATTCTAAGTTAGTTTAATGAAACGCAAAAAAAAACGGTTAAATGATACCAAATGTGTCGTTTTTAACAAATAGTTATTGGTAGATAGGTTATCGGAACTGGCCGTATAAGGACCTGTTTCACAATCTACAGATAAGTGTCAGATAGCTTACTTGAATGTTTTGTCTCTGTCGCTCGATGTAAAGTACCTAAGCAGCGACAAAAGTTTCGAATAAGCTATCCGACACTTGTTAGGCGATTGTGTAACTTGTGTACTATATTATCTATATCACCGTAAAATTTTAAAAACCGTTAGATTGTAATATAGCTAGTGAAATTGTGAAATGTTAATAGACATCCGACGCGAATATTCTGCCTATAATTTAACACAATAATTTTCGTTAGATTATAAATATATAGTTATAAACCTTTAGACGTATTTTTTCAATGTCGTTAGTTATTTTACAATCTAACGGTTTTTACAATTTTACGGTGACATACATACATACATACATAATATAATCACGCCTCTTTCTCGTAGGGGTAGGCAGGGACCACTTCTTTCCACTTGCTACGATCCTTACATACTTGTTTCGCTTCGTCCACTTTCATTATTCCCTTCATACATGCTCTTCGGTTCAGGGTACTCTTGACCTGGCCTTTTTTCAAGACGTCCCTGATTTGGTCTCGAAACGTCCGCCTAGGTCTACCCCTTCCAACACTTCCATTCACACTCGCCTTATACACTTTTTTCGTCAATCGTTCTTCATTCATTCTCTCGACATGTCCAAACCATCTCAACTTACCTTTCTCAGTTTTTGTCGCTACATCTTCTTTCAGACCACAATGTACTATATATATACATATTACATATTATATATAATAGTGTTAGTGTGTCGGCTGTCGGTGTAGTAGTAAAAGTAGTTTGTGCGTATTGACGTCACAGAGTTAGCCTTCAACTAATATACTTGTTGCAGTAGTTACCTAGTTATCGACTAGGTACCTACTAAAATTCCTAACTGACACTTTATAGTACCGACGCGAATAACTTTTTTTTTTTTTTTTTTTTTATGAAATAAGGGGGCAAACGAGCAAACGGGTCACCTGATGGAAAGCAACTTCCGTCGCCCATGGACACTCGCAGCATCAAAAGAGCTGCAAGTGCGTTGCCGGCCTTTTAAGAGGGAATAGGGTAATAGGGGAGGGTAGGGAAGGGAATAGGGTAGGGGATTGGGCCTCCGGTAAACTCACTCACCCGGCGAAACACAGCGCAAACGCTGTTTCACGCCGGTTTTCTGTGAGCCCGTGGTATTTCTCCGGTCGAGCCGGCCCATTCGTGCCGAAGCATGGCTCTACCACGTGAACTAGCGATTCTAAAATTACACGAGTATACGTATTACATAATTAGCTTTATCCCGCGGCAACGCCCGTATTGGGCATCCCATGGGAATACTGTACATTTTCGAGATAAAAAGTAGCCTAATCCAAGCCTAACCATACCAAATTTCATCGAAATCCGTTCAATAGTTTTTGCGTGAAGGAGTAACAAACATCCATCCATCCATACATCCTCACAAACTCATATTTATATTAGTAGTAAGATGTTACATTTCCATTGCACGTGATTTCTACGTGATATTAATTTTGCGTGCCAAAATTCAACGCCATCCGTTGAGTTGTTTAATAAACTTTGGAACCCCATTACAGTGCTTCAGGAGACGAATTTCAAAGGAATGAAAGTTTAAAACCTAATTTAACGCGGGCGAAGCCGCGGGCAATTAATGCTAGTTAAATAGATAAAGCTAGGTTTGGATTACATTTTAATAAAGTTTATGGACTTTTAATAATCAAATAAGATGTGTATAATATTACAGAGTCAGTCAATTTTAACATTTACATTTAAGTTTTACAAGCCTTTAATTAATATTTGAAATTAAAATTCTGAAATATGAGTTTCCAATATTAACTTTAAAAAATGTAACTAGTAATTTTATTTAAGCTTTACAACTTTTAAGATTTTAGAATTACTATTTCAACTTAATAAGATTTTAAATTTAAAAAAATGGTAATGAATATTCTTTTAATCATGGATACAACTTGATATGACAAATTACAAAATTGAGAAATAATAATGGACGCTCCGCTAACAGTCGGGCCATTTTATAATCAATCCTTCCCTCCTCTCCTCTCCACTCCACTCCCCCCACCAGTCCGCCTCTGACGCACCTCTCCCCAACCAACTACCGCACCCCTCCGCTCCTCCCGTTACATAAGTTAAATGCTTAAATTGATTTTGTTAAAAACATTACCCGACTACGCAATTTATGTAGCCTATGTTACCCGGGCTATTATTACGAATCTTTTGACACCTCATTCACTAAGATCGGATCAGTAGTTTAGGCGCTACGGTGCAACAAACAAACATACATATAAGGACTGCCGAAATCATTACCCAATCGCCGTAGTCGGTAAAAAAAAATATACACGCATTTTGCATGACATTTAACAAAGTAACAAACAAACCTGTTAGTAGAGCATGGCTAATGTATGGCAAAAAATACCACAATGCCTTATTATGGACTGCAAGTAACTGCATCTAGATAAAGGTAGGTGCACACTATGTTATAATGCAAATATGCCATATTTTACAGATTTCGGTATTTTACACTTTGCGGCATCCGTAGTCCTGCCGAGACCGTAATATAAGGTTCGTTAGAATCAACTACGGGTATTTTGGGCATATGATCTACTGCTTATGTATAGACGTTAAGGCAGAAAAATAACTGTTGTACTCGAAAAAAATAATCTTCCTGGGGGCGAAGAATGGGCGAGTGTGCATTGAGTATGCATTATGCATTGAGCTTCACCCATTATAATGATTTTTTTACTTAGAGTATGATATTATAATACCCAAAGATATTTATAATACCCAAAATATCGTTATAATATGATTTACCAAAACATAAATATTCGCATAAACACAATATTATGTAATTATTTATTCTATATATTCTATCTTAGATATATTTATTCAGGAATCACGATAGAGTATTCCTAAACTTTTCATATCCCTATGCGAAAAGCAATCCCATTATCTTCTTTAAAATAAACGTATCATAATTCATAGTGAAGATGACTAGATTGATTTCAGTTATATTTTGGACTAGCTTTTGCCCGCGGCTTCGCCGGCGTATATACAGTATCCCACGGGAACCGTAAGTATATTTTCCGGCGATAAAGTGGCCCATGTCCTTCCCCGAGGTCTACTTTACCTATACCTATGCCAAAAAGCGTAATAAACACTCATATTCACATTTATAATATTATTAAGGATGTTTGTTATATTGCGTATATTGATCCTTCAAGTTTTCATAATTCCTGACCGATTTGAATATGGATCACTGAATATGAACTCGTTAGTGTAACACTAGCTTTAATATACTACGGCAAATAATTTACACAATTGCTTAGCACCATTCACTAGAAGTTATAGTATTTATAGTATTTTACTATGTATATAATGTCTCCGAAAATCAATTACGGATACTTCGGGCACATGATCCACCACTTATGCAAAGACGCTTAGGCAAAAAAATAATTGCCATAAGTACTCAAAGTAAAAAATCATCTCATGTATGTGTATTGGGTGACTCTCCGCAAAACGTTAACTCGCCCATATAAAGATTTTTTATTCTAGTATGACAATTATGTTTCTGCATAAACGTCTCTACATAAGCAATATATCATATGCCCAAAATATCCGTAATTGATTTTATCGAACCTTATATACTATGTGGGGTACTGTTACTCTTACATTTTCATTTTATTTTAATTAATCAAAATTTAAAAACTATAACCCTACTACGCAAATTATATAGCCTATGTCACATATTACGAATCTGTTGACTCCCCATTCATCAAAATTGGATCAAGTAGTTTAGGCGCTACGATGGAACATACAAACATACATAGACTGCCAATATCATTACCCTTCCTTTTGGCTTCGCCGTAGTAAGAGGGTCAATTCTGCTAAATAAAACCTGCATTAATACAATTACAATCAAGTCCTGATACGCTAAAACTGTCAAACGGTATTCTCGTAAACGTTAAGCCAACGATAAACGCGCTCTGATTGGTCGAAAATTTACAAAATCAGTTTATGATAACATGTCGCTTCACTTACAATACAATCAAAGTACGATGAAAGTCTACTTTAAATACGAGAATTGAGGTTCTGGTCAAAACCATGGAAAGGATTTCATTTAAATCTGACACAGAGATACTTGGAAAAATGCACGGCAACCAAGCAAGATAAAAGTTTTGTTTCAAACTGAAAATAACATATAAAACAGAATATATATACCTAAAGCTCGCGGATTGTGAATTAAATTTGTTTATCCCGATAAAAAAATTTAATTCACAATCCGCGAGCTTTAGGTATATATATTCTGTTTTATATGTTATTTTCAGTTTGAAACAAAACTTTTATCGCTTGTTTCCCGTATGTAAATTGTTATAAAGTACACTCATAAAAGCGTTTAATTTATAAGGACGTCTGTATGCTCTGACCCTAATCTGATAATTTTTTGTGTACTTGTGTCCCCGTCCCGCCCACCATTGACGTCAATCGGCTTACACACACATACACAATACACAACATACAAACTTACACACATACAGACTGCAGGGTCGCAGGGCTTGCATAACTATAATCCTACTAATATTATCTACTTTAATATTGTAAATGTGAAAGTTTGTGAGGATGGATGGATGGATAGATAGATGTTTGTTACTCTTTCACGCAAAAACTACTGAACGGATTTTAGTGAAATTTGGTATGGTAGTAGTTTAGGCTCTGGATTAAAACATATGCTACTTTTTATCCCGAAAAAATACGGTGTTCCCGAGGGATACTATATTTAAGCAGGCAGAGCCGCGAGCATCCATCCAAACATCCAAACATCCATCCTTACAAACTTTCACATTTGTAATGTTAGTACGATTAGACAATATAGTCTTGTTGTTTACAAAAAGATTGAATTATTTATGTACTATGTTCAGCAATAATATCAATAGACATTTGTTTAATTATTATTTATTATTAAAAAACTCTGTTGTCATCATCAATATTTTTTAATCATTTGTTAACAAGGTTTTAAAAAGATTATATTCAGAAGAAACATACTATTTAAGGTTTACTTTGCTTTTTTAAACAAAATTAGATTTATTTACTATATATCTGGATTTCTAATTATATCTTATATATTATAAGACATTAATATTAATAAGAAATAAAATTTTCCTTAGAATAACACATTTAAATATTCATTAATTGACGTCAATACTACATTTTATAGGAATTTTAAGTATATTTTTATAATATAATATATCTCCTACTTCCTAGTTTTATTATGATAATAATTATTCATTAACTTCTTAAATGTTATCATAATTAATATTTTCATCGATAAATATAACTAACTATTTATAGCTTGTTTGAGTGAGGGAACAGAATTTTTAAAAAGTACCTAGTAATAATAATAGTGAAACCGGCCAAGTGCGAGTTGGACTCGCGCACGTAGGGTTCCGTACCATTATACCAATATTTTACTTGTTTACATAATATTATACATATTTCTTTAGTTTTGTGCGAAGTTTTCCTAGTAAGCGCATTTTACAAGTTTAGCCTCTATTTCTCGTGAACTTACAAAGTTATATGCCGTTATAGTTTTCCTATGGAGTTTATTACATGGACTACTCTCGTGATTTTTTTTCAGATTTTTCGAGCTTGCCGTTTAGCTTTTTTTTTTTTTTTTTTTATAAGACTAGGGGGCAAACGAGCAAACGGATCACCTGATGGAAAGCGATTACCGTCGCCCATGGAGTATGGACACCTGCAACATCAGAGAAGTTGCAAGTGCGTTGCCGGCCTTTCAGGAGGGAATACGCTCCCTTCTTGAAGATTTGCAGGTCGTAGTGGTCCGGAAATACTGCTGGCGACAGTTCGTTCCAGAGTTTTACAGTGCGCGGCAGAAAGCTTCGGGTAAAGCGCACGGTGGAGGACTGCCACTCATCAAGGTGATGAGGATGATAAATATTTTGTCGCATGGAACGGTGGCGAAAAGTTGCAGCAGGTATAAGTCCGAACAATTCCTCGGAGCATTCCCCGTAATATAACCGATAGAGGATGCAGAGCGATGCTACATCTCTACGTAGCTCTGAGGAGTCAAGCCTGTTTGAAACACTATGGCAGTTGACAATTCGAGCGGCCCTACGTTGGATACGATCCAGAGGGAGAAGCTGGTACTTTGGTGCCCCTGTCCAGAGATGAGAACAGTATTCCATGTGAGGCCGAACCTGCGCCTTATAGAGTTGTAGGCGTTGGACCGGACTGAAATACTGCTTTGACCTGTTCAGCACACCAAGCTTCTTGGAGGCTAACTTGGCCTTACCCTCCAGATGATATCGGAACTGGACCTCGCTCGATATGTTAACACCAAGTATTCCAATGTTGGAGGAGACAGTTATGGGTATGCTTTCAAAACGAGGACATACGACCATTGGTAACTTTTTAGCGGTAAACGCGCAAACTTGTGTCTTAGAGGGGTTAAATTGGACTAAGTTAAGTCTCCCCCATTCAGAGACCTTCTCCAATGAATTTTCAATTTGAGAGACAAGTTTGTTTCGACTCTCAATGACATTTTGCCGAGAGATGTTCGCGTGGCCGGTATATAAGGCATCACCCGTGCTGTCATCTGCATAGCAATGAATGCCATTGGTTTGTAACATATCATTGATATGCAGTATGAACAGGGTCGGTGTTAGCACACAGTCTTGTGGGACACCAGCATCAACAGACAAAGTATCCGAGCATTCACCGTCGACTACGACCCGTATGCTTCTGTCTGCTAAGAAACTCGTGACCCACTTGCATAATTTCTCGGGGAGCCCATATGAAGGAAGCTTCGAAACAAGCGCTTTGTGCCAAACCCGATCAAAGGCTTTCGCTATGTCCAAACTTACAGCCAATGCCTCTCCCTTAGACTCGATCGCCTGTGCCCAACGATGAGTTAGGTACGTCAGCAGATCACCAGCCGAGCGACCTTTACGGAACCCGTACTGTTTGTCGCTTAGCAACTGCTGAACGTCTAAGTATCGAAGGAGCTGTCTATTGATAATGGACTCCATTATCTTCGAGAAGAGAGAGGTTATAGCGATTGGTCTGTAGTTGGAAGGATTGGAGCGATAGCCTTTTTTAGGGATCGGGTGCACCAAAGCTGTCTTCCAAGATGCTGGGACTGTGCCATAAGAGTAGGAGAGCCAAAAAAGACGCGTTAAAAAGACCGGTGCCAACTCTGGAGCACACATTTTCAACACTATAGGAGGGATTCCGTCAGGCCCACTCGACTTTTGGGTATCAAGGGAACGGATAGCAACTCGCACTGAGCGCTGATGGAACCGAATATCCGACATGATGCTCTTGCATCGCGGTATAGTCGGCGGTTCTTGTCCCCCGTCATCCAGATCGAGTTGGACGCAAAGAGCTTGCCAAGAAGTTCAGCTTTCTCTTTTGCGTCATGGGCCAACGAGCCATTTCCTACGTGTAGGGATGGAAGAGATGGCTTACAGAAATTCCCTTCGATAGCTTTGGCGAGAGACCAGAATGCACGGGTTCCCGAAGGGAGACGCTCGAGTCTCTCGCCAATTCTACCGATGTGCTGTTTCTTCGCCTAAGCGATCTCTCTTTTGAAGGACCTAGAGGCAAGGTTGTATTCCTTTTGCTTTTAGAGGGGGACAAAAAATGCGCTTTCAAGTTGAATATCTCGTAAAACAAAAATTGTTTTTTGCAACCTCATAATGTTTTAAAAGACCTATCTAATGATACCCCATACTAATGGCTAGACTCGAGAAAAAAAATCATCCCCACTTTACGTGTAGAGGAGGTAACCCAAAAAAAGCCCTTATAAAAAAATATTTAAAAAATATATAAAAATACTAAAAAAGCCAGCCCTAAAATGTTAGCAAGTGTTAAATCATGCGCCGCGTAAATGTTAGCTGACAACGGGACGTACTTATTAACTAAACTAAATGTTGCCCGCGACTTCGTGCGAGCAACAGTGAATCACGCCGAAACCGTACGGTTTGCTGCGAAAGTAGCCTATGTCCTTAAATCAAGCCAAAAGCGTATTTTACGTACCTAATACCTATTTAGGACTTTTAAGCAAAACATGGACATGTTAAAGGTGGTTAAATAATACTTAGGGCTTCACAATCTTGTAATAAAATAAAAAAATAAAAAAGTATTGGATACAAAGATTTCAAAACTCAAGATAGGCTATGACATACCTACATTTGACAGAACAAATATTGATACAAGAAAAAGTTACGCCATCTTGGTTTTCACCATGCTCTAAAATCTAAATGTCGGCCATCTTGTTTTCACCATAGGTACTTCAAGTGTCAAAATGGCCCCAAAATTGCCTCAACATGCCTCGTCTATAAATATATACGTGATACGTCTATGGTTGGATAGCTTATTCGGAAGTTTTGTCACTGCTTACTTTATACCGAGCGACAGAGACAATACGTGCAAATAAACTGACACCTGTCAGTAGATTGTTAAACATGCCATAAGCTCTCGTTCCCACGAGCGTTTTTAGTGGTCACGACAGAAAAAACTGCACTTTATGTAGAACTCTGCACTAGTACAACAGAGCTGAAAATCAAAGTGGAGTTTTGTCGGGAATGTCAATCAGTAATGTTGTGTTAATGTATTATTTTTCTAAATTCGTGTTATTTCGGTTTTTAATGTGTAATAGTGGTAGAATATTAACCATTAGTTATTCGTTGAGGTGCACTAGTGTGGAAAAGTGATACATTCTACAAAAAGCGTGCTTGATTGGGTTCCCGCCAAAACTCCCTAGGAAGTTTCAGTAAAGCGTCTACCACTTTACTGAATCGACTGACTTGACTGATTGACTACCGTGACTATTTATTTGGACTTTGGACTTGACGATTTAGAAAAACGTTGATGAAAATAATATACTTGACACTGGCAAATGGTGAAAAGCCGACGCCATAAATAAATTAAAAAAAAAAAAAACAAAGTGTCAAGTGTCAGATGTCAGATTTGACAAATCTACAAGATTTTTTTCATCAAGTGTCATAGCGCAGAGTTCTATTTACATTGCTGTTTCTCTGTCATTAATGTATGGATTCTTGAAAAGTCAATATATATTTTTAAGCGAATAATATACCTTTTTTGTCCTCTTTTTAATATTATATATCTATGTTTTTTGTATTTCATCCAACATAAAATAGTAATAACATACTAGCAACAGTAGGTTCAAACTTCAAATAGTAGTACTTAGTAAATAGTAATACACTATAGTAACGGAACACTTGTATGTACGTCTGTTTGTTTACAAATATTGCTCTTTCCTGTCTTGTATAACATAGCTCTAACATCTCTGTAAATATTTACTGAAGATTACTAATCAATTAAAAGTAAACAATTTTACTTTAATTTTTGTAAAAAAAAAACTTTTTGTAACGACTTTTAGATATATAGATAGATAAACATAAGATTATTGCTCACATTAAAGTACGTACAATCAATACGACGTACGACTTTTAAACGAAAATTTAAATTTAGCTATTTTTTAATGTAGATAATTCAATTGTTCGTATGTTTTTTTTTAATTTTAGCATGGCGCAATAATTTTATGACGAATGTATCGAAAAACCGAGATCGAAGAATGAGAAGAAGAACTGTCAAGTTTCAAAATTCGAACGAATCGCGGTTTTTCGTGCAGGTCGCTCAGGACTCACCCTGATTTAGTATAGAATAAAGACTTAAAGAGTAAATTATTGTTCCAGATCGTAAATGCTGAATGAGGTGACTCCTGAGTCCTGAGCGATCTGCGGCGGCGACACCGAGCCCTAGCCCTAAGCTGCTGACGTCATAATACTCTCCTGTCCTAATGCCCAGGGAGCTAAGCCAACATGCCATCGTTAATTACAATGTCGATCTTTGAAATTGATACAAAAAATATATATATAGCCGAACAAATAACCGCCACATTTTTGGATATCGGTTAATATAATTATGTGATTGACATAACGTCCGCGTTAGTACCGTACATTTTTAATTTCTAACTGTCTTATTCGTCATTATTAGTAATTGCATTTTGGCTAAAAGGTCTGTTCGCATTAGACTAGTAGCAAGTAATTTTGTAACTAAACTATTTCAACTGCAAAAATCTCGCGCTACAGTTCGTTTGTTTTGAAAGACGATCAAGTCTACGCTATACTCTATCCCCCTTAATAATAAACGCTGTATAAGCTTTGAATAGTTATACAGTGTTTTGTCTTCTTCAATCGAATTAAAAATGTCACTTGTGTGACGGGAACAAAACACTGTATAACTATTCAAAGCTTATACAGCGTTTATTAGTAAGGGGATATTACTCTATAGTCAAACTAAAAATCTCTAACCGGACTACGCAAATTTTATAGCCAAAGTTACCCGGGAAATCCGAGTCATTATTACGAATCTATTGATTTTTTATTAAAATCGGATCAGTAGTTAGCTAGTTAGACGCTACGATAGACCACACATACATAGACTTGCAAAATCATTACCCTTCCTTTTGGCTCCCCTATAGTCGGGTAAAAATCTACAATAACATGTCAGAACCTCAGTTTTAATCTATATTTATAAAAATGTTACGTTGGTTTGTGTACGCTTCAAAAACTCAAAAAGTTCTGCACCGATTGAGCTGAAATTTTAGGATGATATATAATCCGCATCATGGATTGTTTTTATCTATTTTTATTTTTTTGCATCAGGCACATGAAAAATCTATATTTACGCGGGCGGAGCCGCGGGCAACAGCTAGTTATATAATATATTACTAAACTTTTGCTACTCGGTGAGTCGTTACTACACAAAATTATTAGGTACGTCTACTGCGAACAAGACATAAGGGCACATATTAAACATACATAAATAATTCTGCCCTTACGCTAAGAGATGACGTCATCCATGCTTGAAGGTGGTCCTATATTGATAAAAATTAAGTGTTCTAATCAGTCTGTACCAAAGATATCTCAAAGAGGATGATAAATGATAAATTATTGTAATATCTAACACTTGACTTGCCAATATAATCTAAAACATTATCTATTTCAAGAAAATACAATTAAAACGACACGGAAGAATGATATAACTTACTATATGATGTAAATAAATGTGACCTAGCCTTTTCCAGTCATTGTGAAAATATAAAAAAAAACATCAATTTCTTTGTGAAAAAACTACACTTGTTATAAGTTAAATATTTAACGGCTCTTAGGCTAGGTTATATTTATTTCAGTAAGCAAAATCAAAGGTGTATAGCCAGATAAAATTATTTTATTAAAAATGTTTACGATATTTTTAGGTAAGATTAAAATTATTGAATTGGACTACCTTTAATACAAGTCATTCAACTAATGCCCTTTAAATAAATACTCTACAGACCACAGCACAACGATCACAACGAACGGCCACAGTAGACATGTTTATTATTATGTGCGTGCGCCGCCGATTCGGTCGGTCTAGTATGGAGATGTAGTACTGTATTACGTCTACTGTGACCGAACTGTGCAATTTTATCGTTGTGGTGTATAACGGGCATAAGAGGCTTATGATTAGTCAATTAATATATTTATTATCATATAATGGTTTTGATAATTATTTCGCCTGGTGCGTCTATACGAGTGATATTCTATGAGGCTCAGTTTAATAAAATAAGATTAAAATTAAATTCTTTTAATTATATTAAACCAATTATTATAGTCGTAAGATGATAAATATAACCAAAACTGTATATTCCTATAATATCCTAAGATAAATATGAAAAAAGTTTAATGTAATTAAAAGTAAAGCTATAAGTGCTATAACTTATAAGGTATTTAAAGTAAAAAACTCACAAGTCAAACTTGAAAATTTTGGTTTTTACTAAACTCAATCTACTATCTAATTAGTTACTAAAACTTTAACTCAATTTTCATTATTATAATAATTAAAAATAAGTAGGTATGTTTTTACTTTTTACCTAACTTTTTTTCGCTTTTGAAGGTGTAACTTCTGTTCTCAGACCAAATAAAAAGTCAAGACAGAGTTCTGTGAACAACATAGTGAGGTCTAAAGTATGCCTCCGCGTTGTTACACAGTGTCACACACACGTTTAATGAAACTGCGCCTTACCTCATAAGGTGAGCTGTCGCGGTGTATGTAGTGCGTAGTTACACGCGCACTGCATAAAAACCGGCCTCAGTTTTAGTTTGACAAAGCTCTGTCTTCAATTTTCTATTGAGCTTCTGTCCAATTTCACTTTTTGCCAAGTCCTGATCTAACAATAATGCACAAAATTATAAGCATTTTTTTATAATTTTTAAGTTAGCCACTTGAGATTGATAGGTGTGTTAGATTAATAATAGATATTTACCTATGCCGTATGTTAAATTATAGGTATTTATTAATATATCTATTCTTTTATAACATTGCTTTCTTTAAAAAACTTTATTAAAATACCTATTCTGGAAAAGACATTTATGAAAATTATTTTACCTAGAATTTTTTAAGTTTTATTACCTACCAAAATAAATTTACTTCTTGTTTTTTCAGTATTTTTCTTGTTAATAAATTTTGAATTCAGTATTAATTAGTATTATTATTAGAAGTTATTTATTTATTTATTTTTAGATGTTACAAGCATGTAGTAAAAAACGTCTTTTAATTAGATACTATTTTAATTCTTTCTCATCATAATATATTATAATAATTAATTGAAAATAAAGTAAAAAAATATTATAAAATTTAATAAAAAAAGTTCATGATTATTAATTATTTTTCAAGTGCAAGCACCTCGCTGTCATTAATTTTTAAGTTATTTGCTATCATTTCACTATTGTTTTCATGTAACTTTAAACTATTTTAGTTTAATTAGATGTAACATTGACAATCAAGAATAACAGAATATAACATATCATTTGTTATTATTAATTATTTATTTCAGAAATTTATTGACCTATACTCAAGGACATTTTTGATATTTAACAATTGATTCTAGTTTTTATTAGTTATGGAATAATATATTTAAAATTATTTTATCTTATTTAATATCCCATTTTTGCGTTAGTAGTTTATTTAATTTAACCATTTTGTCTTGCCTTAGTAAGGTAATTAAATATTTTATGTATTAGGTAACTAAGAATAAAATAATGTGGACAATAATTATTGAATTTAGGCAAAAATATCATTTGAAAATGTTGAAATGTGTAATTGCAGTTTTTTAATGTTTTGGAGTAAATTTGTATATAAATGAAAATAATTATTTTAGATTATCAGTGATTTCGTTAGTAGCAATTAAATGTAGATTTAAATAAATATAATATACCTTGTATTAAAATTTGTCTGTTTTTTTATTTACATTGTTAAAGTTTCTATTATTTAATTAGCTTTTTAGCTCAAAAAGTTGCGGGTTCGTAAATAACGTAACTGCATAGTTTTCCCTTTCGGATGTTTTTTACTTTATATCGAGCGACAGAGACAAAACATGCAAATAAGCTATCTGATACTCAATAGGCAATCGGACAATTTTTTTTATTGCATAAATGAATAGTACTCTTAAATATGAGTAACTTCTCAGAAGAAACCGTACATCAAAAGTCAATATTTTCAAAGGTACAGTGATTTGTATAAAAAATTTCGCGTGCCTCCTAAAAACGCTCCATACTAAAGTCGACCTACAAATGACGTCACTTGTAAGTTATACTATATGAAGTAGTATATGAAGTATATGGCCGCCGGAATATATTTGTAAATATCTCCCATATTTGTGAGTTTAAGTTCATACTTACCATAATGAATGTTTTTGTATATGATGTGAGTAAACTAATGATGTAGGTTTTGTTTGCCAATTTCGCAAAAAAAAAATTTTTTTTGGTACTTTTTAAATATATTTTATTAGTAAACTACACATAAAATAATATATTTTTTTACATTTACCAAGTAGTAATGCCTCAATATTTCTGAATATAATAATGAAACCAAATATTTCAGATGTAGTCCGATCCCCTATAGTAGGTTGAGTTAATAGGTCATTGTTCAAATCGCGACCCGGCTATTCACAATCGTCACAACCATGGACGTAAAAAAAGGCGGACGAAGGTAAGCTAAGCATTGAGTGAAGCCGAAGAATGGCGGCGACTTACGTTTGTGTGAGATTTACGGATAATTGCCATTGGCGTACTGGCGGCCGATCGTCAGATTTTGCTGTGGACGTGTGCGTGCGGCACGTGTCGCTACGATACGGCCGTCTTACTTTGATTGCTTTATTATCTGGGGGCACGGTAGTGCCCCCATGCCAAGACGTCAAGCGAAGCGCAAGGGCACTACCAAACCACCTTTTCTCGAAGCGTTTCGTCGATTTTTTGAACCCTCATAACTTGAGTTTGGATTGTACCAGATAAATGAAACTTTCAGGATTTGTTCCCATCAGCGGTCTCATTAAACATGTAAAGTTTCGATTACCTACGTCTTATACTTTAGATTTTATTGATATCTAAAAACCCCTGATTCCGTCACTGACTCACTGATGATCAACAAAATTATATCGTACTTCCGGATGTTCTCGAAAGCTGAAATTTGTTACGTAAGATTGTATTAATACACAACCAACATAAAAATTCTCAAAATTGGAACTTTCATCTTCCAACCCCTTAAACAAGGGAGTTAAATTTAATTATCTGTGAAAGCGCCATCTATCGCGTTATTGTGAACTATATAAGTTATGTCGTTGTTCATCGCTAGGCTTGTAAACTAATTGACTAATATTGATTAAAATAATTATTTCCCGAATATTCTGAATTTGAACGGAAAATTTAACATATCGCGGGCTTCAAGCCAGAGGGCCGTATAAAAAAAAATGCGACTTTTTTTTATTACATCAAACATTTCTAAGTTTATCGATAAACCACCTCTGCTTTTTTTCATTTATCTTCTTAAATAATTTACCTACAGTTATAAAAAAACAGAGGTGGTGTATCAATAAACTTAGAAATGATTGATGGAATAAAAGAAAATCGCATTTTTGTTTATACGTCCCTCTGGCTTGAAGCCCGCGATATATGCAACATTTATTTAATTAAGTTAAGAATTATTAAGGTAAGAAGTCTCATATAAACTTTTATCCTTCAACCCCTTAAACTACAGGATGGAAGTTTCTATAATATTACCACAAATTTAGCTAGAGGCCTGAAAATTGTTGTTGTTATTAGGGATCCGATAATAATAATAAAATTTAATAAAATAACCATGTATCCCTTTATTAACAACAAAAAACACAATATTTTTTTTAATCTTTATCGATATATTTTATTGCACTTGTTAATTTGTACATGTATACTTAAGTATGTATTTTCCGTTTAAATTACTAAAGAATACTCGGGAAATAATTAGGTACCTATTTAAATATTACGTCAATTAGATTCCAATTCAAGCGACGAACTCATAACTAACATAATTCATAATGTACGAGATAGATGTCACTTTTACACAAGACTATAAAAATATTATGAGTTATCATTAAAACGAATAATAATAATTAACTGAAGGGAATGAAATAATAAAAAAACTATGTATCAAATTACAGTTACATACTTTTTAGTATCATCAAAATATTTACAGTATCCGAGTAACTTACAATAAATAAAATGTAGTAAAAGCGCCACCTAGCATAGCTTATAAACAATAATCAATTATAAATGGGCATTCAAGTAGTACTTACTGCTAACGACAGATGTCAGTGCTTCGACTAAATTTATTACATAAGTCATAGAACGTGAGTATATTTTTTTTACCCTGAAAGATTCGGCTACTTGTTTGTAGTAACTAGTACCTGGGAGACGTGAGTCATGCTCAGGAGTGACCCGGGAGATCGAGCTTTGCTCGGAGTTTAAACAATAGTACGGAAGAAGAAAAATTATAAAAGGAATAACCTAACCAAGAGCATGTCAGGACATGTCTAAGGAGGGTTCCGTAACTATAAACGCGTAATAGCCAATAGGTATTTATTTAAATTACTTCAAAAGTTATTGTCCGATTAGTTCAAATATTTTTCCGAAAGAATAAGTAACGACCACTGTGGCGCAGTGGTGAGCGCGTTTGTACTCAAGCCGGAGGTCGCGGGTTCGAATCCCGCCAGGGAACAAAAAAGTCTTATTATTTAGTATGATGCAAAGGGTGGGGAGGGCTTGGGGGGGGGGGACTTGTAAACCACTTTGGATGCCAGTTACTCCAAATTGTTGACTTTGTAAAAAAGTAATGTATGAAACCTTGCCTTTATTTTAAAAGACGTATTCAACGAATTCAACGATACCCCTCACATTAATGGCTAACAATAAAAAAATATTTTTCATCCCCACTTCACATGTATGAAGCCCCTGAAATATAAAATAAGTATTTTATGATGCCAAAAGTGACATTTAAGTTACATATTACATAACTGTTCCAAATTTCATCAATTTATACTCATAACTAGCTGTTGCCCGCGGTTCCGCTCGCGTAAATAGCGTATCCCACTTTTTCAGAATAAAAAATTGCCTATGTTCTAATCCAGAGCCTAAACTACTACCGTATCAAATTTCATCGAAATCCGTTCAGTAGTTTTTCGTGAAAGAGTTACAAACATCCATCCATTCTCACAAACATTCACATTTGTAATATTAGTAGGATAACAGAAGCTGAAACAATGGACAGACAGACAGACGGAGACGGACGGACGGACACAGTAAATTTATAAGGTTTCCTCGAGTATTACGAAACCCTATTACATAGAATAATATAGAATTAAAAAAAATCGTCTGACTGGGATTCGAACCCGCGATCAATTTGCCATTAACGCAAAAGTCTGTCGCCTAGTAGCTGAAATACTGAAAGCCGTTTTCGAGCATCTCAATTCATATTTACAAGATTTGCTTGTTTGAAGTACTATCGGATAATGAAAATTTGTATTGTAATTTGTATTACGTACCTACGTTGCAATATATTAAAGTTATATTATTACTAGCTGACCCGGCAAACGTTGTTGCCTTATTAAAAGTTAAAAACACTATAATTGATCAGTTATCGAGCGGGATGAAAATGATTAAATTACTAAAATGGCTATAAAAAAAATAAAAATGGTGATAAAAAAGTAAAAATTTAGGATTGTATGTATTTTTAATTACCACATTATAAAAAAATAAAAACAAAAGATTTCGTCCAAAAATTAAAAAAAAATTAAGGGTGAACAACCCTTATCACTTAGGGGTATGGAAAATAGTAGCCGATTCTCAGACCTACTGAATACGCATATTAAATTTGGTAAAAATCGGTAAAGCCGTTTCGGAGGAGTACTAACATTGAGACTTGGAAATTTTATATATTAGAAGATAGATAGATTGTTCCAGTGTAATATTACGGAAATACCGTGATATTATTGTTTAATATGATAAAAGGGAGCAAACGTGATACGCCTGATGAAAAGCGACTACTGTTGCCCAAGAATACGTCTTGTACTC
The DNA here is from genome assembly GCA_905404095.1 of Glaucopsyche alexis. NCBI lineage: Eukaryota > Metazoa > Arthropoda > Insecta > Lepidoptera > Lycaenidae > Glaucopsyche > Glaucopsyche alexis. Next base: position 6,006,127 of record FR990060.1, read on the forward strand.
TCGTATGTACGTACTATACGTACTCTTGTGAGCAGGCTTATGTAGCATTCTCTAGTGACCAATTCGCAAGGCGTTCACCTAGTTAAATATTGACTTCAGTTGTATTAAAACACAAGAGTCAGCTGTAGTCAAATATAATCGACTAAGAGCCAAGTATCGCCCTAATCTGCCACTTATTGTAAATAGTAAGCCAACAAAGAAAAACCAAACCAAGAGCATGTCAGGACATGTCTAAGGAGGGTTCCGTAACTATAAACGCGTAATATCCTTTTTTTAAATTACTCCAAAAGTAACTGTCCGATTTGGTTCACAATAATTTTCTTAAAGAGTTTTTAGCAAGTTTCTATCTTATATAGTTTAAAAATGCTAGGGGGGGGGGACCACCTTACAAACTACTTTGGAGGCCGATTACTCGAAAATGGTCAATTTTATAAAAACGTAACGTATGAAACCTTGCCTTTATTCTTTATTTTAAAAGACCTATTTTACGATACCCCACATGATGGGGTAGAGTGAAAAAATATTTTTCATCCCCACTTCACATGTATGGAGAGCCACCCTTAAAATATAAAATTATTATTTTTTTATGATCCCAAAACCGTGATCTATACACAATCTATAACTGCACCAAATTTCATTAATTTATATTCATAATTACAGGAGCTAGAGGCGCGGACAGACAGACAGACAGACAGACAGATGGACAGAGCGAAACTATAAGGGTTCCTTAAGTACTACGGAACCCTAAAAAGGCAAAGGGAGAGTGGGCAGAAAAAAAGCGTCTCTGTTGTGAAAGAAATACACCCAAAAAAAAAAGAAAAAGAAAATAACAATTCTGTTATAACAACTTACAAAAAGAAGTGAAATCCCACCAAAAACATTTTCATGTAAAAAAATTATGCCAAGACGACACCATATGACTAGCACTGTCAAAAAGTTATGAAATCTCATGTAAAACCAAGCTTCTTACCCTACACGCCTTAACTCTGCAAGCGTAACTTCACAAACTCTACACCTTAGTCATTTTATGTGGCTTGGCCATTTCGTTATTATAAGAGAGTATAATAGAAAAACAGTCGATTATAAATTTTTCTCCTTACGGCCAAGTGAATGTAGCGAAATGGCCAGGCCACATAAAATGACTAAGGTGTAGAGTTTGTGAAGTTACGCTTGCAGAGTTAAGGCGTGTAGGGTAAGAAGCTTGGTTTTACATGAGATTTCATAACTTTTTGACAGTGCTAGTCATATGGTATCGTCTTGGCATAATTTTTTTACATGAAAATGTTTTTGGTGGGATTCATATTACTGAAACGGTGTCGGCCTTTTAACGTTCATGCGTCACAACGTAATTCGATGAGTTTTCCATATCGATTTCGCCGCCTTCCAAGTTATCGAATTTGAGTCGAACCGTGATTGTGAATAGGCCGAAGTTTCGATACGAGTTTTTAAATAAAGAAAGGAAGCCAAGCTAGGCTAAGGGTAATTACAGTACCTGCATAAAGTTATAATAGCTTGCAATAAAATGTTGCTATGAAGTAACTTAAAGGCGTCTGTGAGCATTGCTCCTCAAAATTGTCAGGAGCTAAATTAAAATGGCTATTAAACTTTAAGTTTAGAGCGCGCGCTCTTATTTTTTCCACGAACGTACGCGAGCTTTACTGTATATTAAATAAGGTCGGATCAATGTTATTATTTTATTAATCTATACTAATATTATAATATAATAAATAGGAAAAGTTTGTTTGTTTGTTTGCATTGAATAGGCTCCGAAACCACTGGACCGATTTTGATGAAATTTGGCATAGATGTAGAGTAGACCACGGGGAAGGACATAGGCTACTTTTTATCGCGGAAAAATGTACGGTTTCTGCGAAATTAATTTTTAACGGCAACAGCTAATAAAAAATAAAGAGGCATACGAGTGAATACGACATACATTACTACTAGCGTGTAACCAACTCACGAGCTTGGCAATTTGTCACTTAGATAAGCCCACTAGGAGCCGCCAGATATAATCTATAATCTATTTTTTTTCTATGGGTTGCATAAAGATATCCGTGTGCGCATTTAGGAACGCATTTAGAGTTTATGAGTAGGTAGACATAAATAAATGTATGAGTATGGTTTACGAGTAGGTATAAATAAATAAGTAATGAGAAATCGCGTTTGATAATATCATGTTACTAACTTAATTTATTTATTTATAATTTTGAAACAACATCACAACCAACAAATAGTAACTTTAAGCTATAGTGGTTAAGTAAATAACGTCAAATCTTGTAAGAATAGGAATGACGATGGATATATTTTATTATAATAGGAATGAAAGTGGCGTAAACGGGCCATCCACATATTACGTCACGCAAAATTTCGACTTTTTGAACCCCCACTCCCCCTATGTCACACTTTTTAGTATCTCTGTACATGTATTTAACATGTACTGTCACATTTAAATGACCCCCTCCTCCCCCATGCGCTGTAACGTAATATGTGGATGGATCATGGACCCAAAGAGGAAATGGAATAGATCGCCAGGTGGGTGCAGGGTGCAGGCCACAACACGTGAAGATACACAATGGATGGTCTCCTGTAGTACCAGCGGCGTGCACAGGATTATGACACTAGGTATACGGCGGAGTACTCGGTCACAAAAACTTTTTCTTTTATCGATTTTTAGCATAGCCACAGCCAAGCGACGAATCTCTAAGTCATAAACCATTACAACAGAACAAGTCTTAGATGTACTACTATTCTGTATTCATGTACATCTTCTGCGGTAACGCAGACAAAACAGCGATCGCGGCGGAAGAAATTCTAATAACTAAAATAATAAGCTAAAATATTATAACTACTCACCTAGTCAGTCATTCCATTTTCATTTTCATATATTCAAGGTTCCGGTTACTTAAGATTACTATATTCCGATGTAAATAAACGCAAGATTTCGGCCACCTCAAATATCTTATCCAAGTGATGTCCAAGTAAGTGATAATTACAGAACACCTTTAGACACAATTTGAATCTTTTCACTGAATGACAATTGTGAAAAATTATTTTTAATTTTTAATAAACATACATTTTCAACACAAACCTCACAATCAAATAACATTAAAAAAAATCAACAAACGCACAAAATCAACAAGCAAATCACTACAATTATTAAAGAAACTCAGTAGGTAATAAACTGTTAAACAAAACCTTACTGAACAAAAATGCATAATGTGCATACGTGATTTATTAGATTTTACGTCAATTATATTTACTCGGATTATAGGCAACGAATATTTCCGATTACTCCCGACAACTGCCGAAGTTCGAAGCATGCCGTGGGACTCGCGGCTATGATATTCATAGGTGTGTTTGCGAACTGTGTACGGATACCAAAATTACTACACACATGCGAACAAATGTCCTGCCAGACGGCACGGCATGAGTTGCATGTTGGTCAGCGTCGGTGCTTGCCGCAAAACGCCTGGCAGACATAATGTGATTGCTAATAGGTGCTATTTATAAAATATTAGGCGTTTTTAAGTTATTATATTTTATTTATTCATTTAATTACTATTAATTAAAGTCATCTAAAACGTACGAACATTTTATTAAAATATCTGTGAATGGCAAGTAAAGCACTGCATTTCTGTCTATATGGAGCGCACGCCCCTGTGTAAAAATACCACTCATTCGGTGAAATATTATCAACAATTTTCTGTGAGGCCATGCCAACAACGGCGGTGGCTTTGGTTAAGTGAGAAGAAAACACAGCCGGCTAGTTCCTCATGAAGCTATGATGCAAACAGTTTATATGAGAACTTTTTTAGCTTGCAAAAAAAAAACCGTCCAAGTGCGAATCGGATGAAGGGTTCTTTCTTAAGTCACATGAAGGCACAAATTGTCCTATTTTATTTACAACAGTAACTATTGTGCACGTTTCAATTTACTATTCTCTTTTATTCTTATTTTATTTCTTGTTATATTTGTGTCTTATTGTGAACTGAAAATACATTTTCTTTCTTCTCATCGCACATGCAAGTATCACCACAGTTTTAGCCTGCGCGAGCTTCTCGTATGGGAAGACTGGACGTGGACGTGGCCATCAGACGGCACAGCATAAGCATAACAGCTGACAGCATAAGCCACTTTCTTTTCAAAATTGTCGGCATGGAAATAACGTTAACAACATTTTTTAATGAAGACAGAAGAACTATGTCTTCTGCTGTTATTTTTTAAGTGTTCGTTACATATGTCATGGGATACTCATCCCAACTTACCTGTCCGGTAGTTGTGGTATAGTATACGGGTGTGCGACCCCGGCTTCCCTAGCTATTACTGTCCTATCCCTTGCCCTCCTGGGCGGTAATATCCTACATTTCCTATTTCCCACTCTAACTTACCAATCTTCCACAACTTCCACAACACCTATCCTTCCCTTTCCCTATTCCTACCCTCTCCACCAATCCGTGGAAACGCAATGGATAATCATAAAAATAATTTAATTATCCAAAATGGCGGCGATGTGGTTCACCACCCATCACGTCTCGTTTCTCGCGGAGGTGAAAAGCGGACCATGGAGAGCCGCTTCGCTACGTTGAATGTAAGAGGAAGAATGGATGGTAAGAATGAAAGTGAATGAAGCGAAACGAGTATGTAAGGATCGTAGCAAGTGGCAAAAAGTGGTCTCTGCCTACCCCTTTACGGGAAAAAGGCGTGATTATATGTATGTATGTTACAACGTTATATAAAAAAAGACAACGCAAAAGTCAAAGTGTAAACCATCGAAAAATTCATTCACATATAAATCTACTCAAAAATTATTTGCGGATGGATGAAAACGCCTACATTGAATTGTGTTTTGTTCGTTTACCGTTTTGTGACCGACGACCTCGTACCTTACCGAAAAACTGCATCTTGAACACTGAAAGTCTGAAATCCTAGTGTATGTCTGTAGACTGTATTTTAAATGCACTAATTGCCAAAAAAGCTTGCTTCAAACGAGTCGAAAAATGCGCAAGCAAGTTTTGGCGCGTGATCCAGTTTTACCCACCAAACGCACGTTGTTCCTTTTACAAGCCAGCCTGCGCAGGCGAAACTGTAGTTATACTTGAAGGTGTGGTAGGCCCATAAGGCATATGGCAAAAAGGAGTGGACGGCATTATGCAATGTTATGCAGTAAGCTAAGATGCGCTTTGAGAATTCCAATGATCGATGCTTTTTAATAAGGCGGGTACACCGCAGTTAAAAACAATATGGTCGTGATATATTACGTGTCAAACCGTGATTTATTAATGTTTCTTCGCGTGTACGTTAGGATAGGAAAGTATGGAAAAGGACTATTGTAGCTCCAAAAATATGAACTAGAATTTTTTGCTCAAAAATGGATACCATAATTATTTTAATTTGTATTATATCATACAATTATTTTATTTCACATTATTCATTATTATTACATATACCTAAATAATAAATATTGTATATTCACAAATCACATTCAATATTAATTAGTATATAATAACTGTATATTTACAAAATATTATATTTATAAAACATTTTCTCTTTTCAGACTTCTAGAGGGCACTTTTCATCTCATCATCTCATCACCATAGTCATCATCACCTTCCACTTCTGTTTGATACATTGAGGAGACTCTCTTACCTAACTCTTCGTTTAGGTACTTTGATGAGTTTGACATGAGTACAAAATATATTTTACACACACATCTTATCTTTATTTAATTATTTCCTTACCTTTTCACAACATTTTGATAACTTTAGAATTCAATACTTTGAAATTAATATAATTCGACTGATATATTACATTTTTAAAACAAATTAGTTATTTTTTAACCTCTTGTATAAACCGTCAAATACTTTCAATAATTATTATTATTATTTTTGTGAGATTTTAATAACATGATAAAAACTTAGTTTTTGTAAGTAGTTTATTAAATTATATCGAAAATATTTTAAGAAAAGTCCTTCTCCACGTTAGCCCATCCGCTAAACGGAAAGCTCGTCTGTTTGTGTGTCATTAATTTAGATGTTGACGTCTGCCCTATAGGGGTAGGGCTCGTTTCAAATGTAAATCTCTATATCATGACTTATTGTTGCATAATTTATAAACCTTTTCTCATGATTGCATATTAACTGCCCTGAAAAGTATATTATTTCTGCGTGTTCAATATAACCAAGTTTTTACTTATAAAGCAAATTAAGTAGTACTTGTAAGTTATTTTTTTATAATATAATACAACTTTTCGAGTGTTTTAGTAGTTTTTTAAAGACTGAAAATTACGGTATATTGTTTTTGATTATTCTACAAAAACAGCTACTATACTATAAAATGTATCATCTATACTGGGTGATTTTTATAAACTCTAATATTATAATAAAGCACTTGCGTCAAAGTATACGTATTTGTAAATAGGAAAATCTAAAGATTAGAATAAGGTTTTTAACCCTATTAGGGGTCGTCCATTAATCACGTGATGCCTATAGGGGGAGGGGCGGTTCCGAAAAAAAATCACCAACTATCACAAGAGGGGGAGGAGGGGGAGGAGTTTAAGAAGACATCACGTGTATTAATTTTTGAATCTAGTCTATGCATACCGAAATTCTTATTGGTTGTAGAATCGTAATGTTGTTTAAATACTTACAAGACAAATGACTCGTATAGTTTTTAATTGCTTAAATTATTCGATTAAATTGTTTTTTAAGTTGAAAGTTTTTCTTCAATTATTATGTACAAAAAAATACACGTGATCTTAGGTGGGGGGAGGAGGGGGAGTAGTATAAAACCTCACCACGTATCACCAGGGCGAGGGGAGGGGTCTAAAAAGTTGTTCAAAACATCACGTAATTAATGGACGGCCCCTTAGTTGTAAATAAATGTGCTCGATTAACGAGCGGGTTGCGGGGTGCATTTGCGAGCTACGCATCGCAATCGCAAGATTCGTAATTTGTAGAAAACATACTTATATATTACATACCAAGCTGCGTCAGGTGCATTTTTTCACTTTTTCGTATTTTGAACCACTTTTTGAATTACTATATACTACGAAAAATGCAAGTAACGAAATATATTCGTGTGTAACGTTTCATTACTCGGTACTAGATGGCGCACCCGTTACTCAGTACCGAATACGTCCGGTATGCTACAGCTCTATTTTTTAGTTTTTAAAAATCATTCTTTTCATCAAGTTAAAACTTAACTATGCCAAAATACTCTATTTTATGTAGGTGCATGTACCCTATTTTTCCTGAAACTAATAAAAATCACTCAGTATATTAACATTATATTTTATTAATACCTACATACCACTCCTAAATTATGCGCCGATAAGTATCTGTCGTATCGTGTGTCAGATTTCTATCGCGGATCGTAAATACGGATTACACGGTGCCGCACAATTTCTACCACATTCTATAGACTTTCAGACTTTAAGAGATAAATATTAAGGCTTGGACTATATGATCCGGAATCCTGTGGGCCTGGGAAAATTCAGAGCACTTAAAATAAAACTCTGCGCTTAAACAATAGAGTTGATAATCCAGTTGAATATGACATTTGACTTGACACTTGTGTGCTCGTTTGTCTTTTGTCGCTCTTACGGATTCCGGACAATAAAGTCCCGGCTTTAATAGAACTTACATTGCAGACATCAAACAGTTTCTTTTATACTTCAAAAGCGACAATCTTCTATCTTAATTCGGTATCTTGAGAATGGCATCAGGTATTACCATTAAATTTTGTATGTAGGGAGTTTTGGGGGAGAAAAATGGATCTAGCTAGGTCTTATCCCTGTGAAACAGCGCATTTTTAAGTTATATATATATTTTTATTTTTTTCTTTCGTCGTGCAACATTATTCGACGACCTCTGTGGCTCAGTTGGTTGAGCGTGTTGGTGCTCAAGCCGGGGGTCGCGGGTTCAAATCCCGCCGAAGGAACAAAAAGTTTTTCTGTGTTCCTGGGTCATGGATGTGTGTTAAATTTGTGTATAATATAATAAATATCTTAAATATGTGTATAGTATAAAAGTATTAAATATATTTCCCTTGTCTGGTACCCGTAACACAAGTTATTCGAGAACTTACCACGGGATCAGATTGACGTGGTGTGAAGCGTCCATAGATTTTATAATATTAACTAGATTTTATAATATTATTATAATATTAACAATTTCTATCCTATTGTATCAGTTTGATTGGCAGTTTGGTATGAATCGTTTGCGTTTTTCGGAAATTCGGTCAGATAAATATTTTTGTAATTCTTTTTATTTTATTTTTAAATTTATGAGAATACAAAAGCTCGGGTACCCAGACCGTACTCTCTATTAAAAAAGGACGCAAGAAACAAAAGACAGAGGAATTTGATATAATGATGAGCACCGACTAACGTCCACTCTACGTCGGGATTCCTCACGCTCAATCCACCAAGCCTACTGTGGGTTGGCTTTATAATTTGAAAATTGTGAATTTACATGCGAAATAGTAAGATCGTGTGACCTTTGTGCCTTTGACCTCAGTATACTCCTGAGGCACAGGAATATACTAAACGATGCCCTTCTATTGTTTCCAAATGATATGGGAACCATTATAATATAAACTTTTGATTATATCTGTTGCGCTGTTTTAGCGCAGAGTTTTGAAGGTCTGCATCATCGTAAAATTGTAAAAACAGTTAGATTGTAATATAACTAGACGTTTAGGAAGAAAAATAATAAAAAAAAAATCAAAAAAGAAAATACTAAATAAAATTACATTACATTCGTTGCGGCGCTACGGGGGTAATTGACCTCACACAGCTGATTGAATTGATACTATTTATATAAATAAAGTAGAAAAGTATATAAAAAAGTTGTATGATATTATTATGAACTTGAATTACCACCAAGAAACAACAGTACATTCAATCAGTAATATTATTTTGTCAAAGACTTTGCTTTCCATTAAAGTCAGCTGTTTCTGTTAAGTAAGTAACTTAACCCCCTTAGGGAGCGCAATGAAATTTTATATGTGCTATATAATAATATAATAAATAGGAAAAGTTTGTTTGCTTGTTTGAATTGAATAGGCTCCTAAACCACTTGACCAATTTTGATGAAATTTGACACAAATGTAGAATAGACTACGGGGAAGGAGATAGTCTACTTTTTATCGCAGAAAATGTTCGGTTTCTGCGAAATTAACTTTTGCGCGCACGAAGTCGCGGACAACATCTAGTGTAGTATAATAATATATTTTACTGAACATTTTGAAATGATTTTTCGGACTAAATGTCTTCACATAAGCAGTAGATCATATTCCCAAAATATCCGTAATTGATTTTACTAAAATCTTATATTTCCTATAAATAGTGTGATGTTTCAATAAATCTGTCGAGTCGATTGGTTTTCTTCTATGAAGAGGGTCCGTAGTGGGCAACACAGTATCAGTTTTACAAATGCAGCTACTTTTTACATTGTTAACTAGAAGTGGTAGCAGTGGTCACGATAAACATTAAAATTAAGCTCTGGAAAGAAAAGCATAATATAACTTATATGTACAATGATTTGTTATAACCTTATAATATTGGCTTATAGCTGATGAGCTATCTGCTAGTAAAAGTCACATGAAAATAGATCGAGCCGTTTCAAATATTTGCAGGCACAAACAGACAAACTTACGGGTAGACGGACCGACGGATAGACAGACAGAAAGACGGGCAAACAAACATTTTAATAATTGATTTTAAGTAGGTACCGTATATACTTTCATATGAATAAGGTGAAAAGCTGTTAATTTTAAATAACGAACAGACACTTCAATTTTATTTATTTGTATAGATGTTTAGATTTATCTAATAACCCATACTACAGTCGAAGTAAATTTATGTGTGGTAGTAAAACTTACTAGCGCTTGCTACGGCCGTAATTTACCAGCTCGACCATTATTCTACTTACTTTATTTGCCAATTAGTAGCCACAATTTGTTAAAACGTCCAATGTTTTGTGTAGAGCCTCTTAAATCTTGTGTACGGCTATATTACATTAAACCAATATTTAGAAATATGTACCAGCTTTTGCCCGCGGCTCCGACCGCGTATATACAGTATCCGACGGGATCACTATACTTTTTCGGGATAAAATGAAGAAAGAAAGAAAAAATATTTTCAGTTCACAATAAAACACAAATATAACAAGAAATAAAATAAAAATATATAAAAAGAGAATTAGTATAGTCTAGTCTTTAATCCGAAGCCTAAACTACTACCATACCAAAGCTCATCAAAATTGGTTTGGTAGTTTTTGCGTGAAAGAGTCACAAATATCCACCTTTCCATCCATCCTCACAAACTTTTTTATTTTTATTATTTATTCATCTTAAAATCTATTACAACAGGTCATCATATTGCGATAGATTTCATTAGATTTTACGTTTATATCGTAGTAGGATTTTATTAGTAATAGGATGAATGGAAGAAATTTAGAATATGTTTTTGTTGATTCCATAGTTAACAGTAAGTTGTTACAAATTGCCAGTACTTTTGCAAATATTTGAAAAGATATGAATCTAGAAATATATTGTTATTTTGTTAACTAATAAAAAACAATTTGATATGATATAATATGATATTGTCAAAATTTTCCGCTACGAAGCTTCTACGAAGTCTACGAACTACGTAGCAAAGAATCGAATGAGCTAATTTCAAAAATATTTTTTAAAAATATTATTATCTATCTTCTTTCTATCTATATAGCGATGTGGTTCGCCACTCATCACGTCTCGTTTCTCGCGGAGGCGAAAAGTGGCCCATGGAGAGCCGCTTCGCTACGTTAAATGTAAGAGGAGGAATGGATGGTAATAATGAAAGTGGACGAAGCGAAACAAATATATAAGGATCGTAGAAGTGGAAAAAAGTGGTCTCTGCCTACCCTACCCTACCTACCCTACGGGAAAGAGCCGTGATTATATTATTTAAGTATAAATAAAAGGCAAAGCTGATTGACTCGCAATCAACGCAAAGGCCCTTAAGGCTAGAAATTTGAAATTTTGCACATGTATTTCTCATGTGACGTTGCCTACGTCCACTAATGAAGGATTTCCCAAAATTCAACCCCCAAGTAGGTAAAATAGGAGATTTAAGTTTGTATGAAAGTTTTTATTCATTGGACATAATATTTGAATAAACTTTCGTATAAATTGAGTACCCAAAAAATAATGAGATTACCTATTTCAGCGTTTTTTTAAAATTCAGCCCCTAGGTGGGTAAAATAGGGGATAAAAGTTTAAACCCTTATTTCACGCGGGCGAAGCCGTGGGCAAATAATGCTATTGTTATATAGAAAAATTAACCAAATAGACAATTATATAGGAATATTTCTGCAATTCGAACATGTGTAAGTAGTGCTTAACATTTAGTATTATAAAGTAGATTTACGATCAAGACCATGGCAAATATTCAATTTCAGTTTATGTTTCATTTAAATATTATAAAATTCGTGTAACTTTTAGATAAGAAATAAAAATTATATACCACACAGGGAACCGGTGTGAAATAATACTTAAACTCGGTCTAGACTAACCTAGATTACATATTATGTCTTGATTTGTTTGTTTATGTGCAACTGAATCTTGCAAGTTAAATTTTACCCTATTCCCGGTTTCCGATTGAGCTGAAATTTTGCATGCATATCGCGCGACAATGCAATATTATGAAGACTTTTTAATTGATGCTGAAGCTGAATGGTCGCCATAGGAAGTCCACAGTAAAACGATGCATCCCCATCGAGTTTGGCCTTGTATGACTAGTCTTGACGATTGTTTGTCTCTATGGTATTCAGAGTGAAAGATGGTCATAGGAATTCCGTTATAAAAGAGATTTTTCAAAGTTTTTTTAAATCATAATTTATTTTACGACAAGTGTGATAAGTAGTATAATTTTTCAACTATAGTTTTACATATTGAACTTCTAATATAGTATAATACACAGATGTCGGTTGTAGATCAAGTGAAGACATTCATCTCTATTGTGTATTCGCATTTTAATGATGAATATTTTCTGGTGCGAAAAGGTCAATCGCTCGCCAATCAGTCTGCATACCGTGGTAACTGGCAATGTCGCAAGGCAATAAGTCCAATAAGTTAAATATTGTACATAAATTATTCTCTCAAAATAAATAAGCTTAAAGTTAGCCGTCGATAACTTTAAAAGTAGGCTGTTGAAGCTATACGTTTGAATAAGGTGAAATTAGGTGATACTATTTATGAAACTAAAAATCAATAACCGCCTCTTTCTTTTGGAAGTCGGTTAAAACTATGATGCGCAGATTCTATAAAAAGCTTTTACGCATATTTCGACAAAAATATTTCATCATAGTAACAATTGATAATTTTTATATTAAGAAAACGAATTAAGTCATAATAATTATGGCATAATTATTTAGTTGATAATATAATATTTTATGATTTTTTAATAGTTGCATCTTATTGTATTCGTATATAAATTAATATAATACTTATTAGTATGTTTACAGTAATTAGGTAAAGTTATGAATCATTTACAAAGTATTTTTACTATTATTCTTTATGTATGATCTAGAATCTCAAATTTAACTTCAAAAAATAACAAAATTCAAATGATATAATATCATTATATGGTTCGGAATAAATTATATGGGTTATCAGTTTTTCTTAAAATTCGTATTTTTAAAATTAATAAAATTTATATTTTTGTAAATGATTTATTATAAATTTATATTAGAATATTAGATTTACAGAGACTTCAGACATTTTAAACAATTTACTCGAAATAAAAATTCACTTTCATGGTTTACTACCTTTTCATTTAGGATAGCAGTGAGTGATGACGTAGACAGCTGACAGCTACAGGCCGCCTTGGAACATCAAAGGGCCGCATCAAACACTAGCAAGATTTTTTAGTTACCTACTTATTGCCTGTTACTTTAGTGGTTTGTGACCAAACGCAGTTTAAAGCGAATCAGGTGAGAATAAACACGTATTTTGACGCATTATACATTATGCAATGTCTATCAGTGCCACATGCAGAGTAAATCAGGGCCTCTAGTCAAGATGCATTCGATAATTTCGACGGCGAAGTTCGAAATCAAAAATGTATGGGATTTGACATACGTCATCGCTAAGTGACATGTCGCTTGCGATGCCTTACGTCAAATCCATACATTTTGTTTTCGAACTTCGCCATCGAAATTATCGAATACATCTTGACTAGCCCCTCTGTTAGCGTCATTACCGAGTTATTTTTAAAGTTTAAACAGCCTCCATGGTCTAGTGGTTAGAGCATTGGATCTCGTTATACAAAGTAAAATGAAAGTGTAAGTCAAAAATTATGAGAATTAGGGTTCAGAACTGTATGTTCCATGTGACCCAACTCGCGCTTGACCGGTCTCTGAGTACTGACATTAAATCTTAAAACCTTAAATTATCAATATACATAATATGTACTTACAATAAGTAGGTAATCATAAAATCCATTACGATGATTCATTTTAGACGTTGATTAATGTTTTTTAAAGTCTATTACTTTTTTGTTACGCAAAAAATCAAGGTCTATACACACGACCATAGCCGCAGGCGGAAATAAAAAAAAACATAATATTATCTTACGACAAAAAATACCGATGTTTCTGATATGACAGTTTCCACAATCTCAAATCATGAATTAGTCCGGTCATAGTAGAGCCTGAGGCTACGTATCTTATATCTGGCCGCTAAGACTAAAGACAGTAGTGGAACAACTCTCGCGCGGTCCACACGTATTCCATTTTCAAATGTGACATTGACAGATTCGAATTTTGAATAACCGCGATGTGCGCGATCGAAAAAAGTGTTCATTCCGAATCATTGTGATACTTTAACAAATAAGTTCTACTATAACAGTACATACTGGTTTAGTGCGTTCCATTCCATGTATCCAGAGGTAAACAAGTGTTGAGTTTAGATATAGCTAGGAGTCGGAATAGTCTTGATACTAGTTGGTGGACTCGGTGGCATGTAAATCGATTTTGTGTAGTATTTGTAATAATTGCGACGAATGCGTGTCGGATTTCGCTCGACATGAGAGTGATTCGATCTCGCTCGTCCATGACGCTAATTACGCCAATAGTTTATTGATACTATAACTGGTCTACCGTAAACAATCATCATCATCAGCAATATTATGTAAGTGGTTTGATTGTTACATTTCTGACGATTTTCAGCCTTAGAGATAGTCAAAACGATGCGATGGCTTTCGTGTCAAAAACTATTTCCTTTCTCAGCATTCAAAGTGTGATTACTTTTACAACAGGATTTTTCCTTTTTCAACTATTGAAAATTATTGCAAACACATTTATTAACTGTAACGTTGTATTTTATGTAATTACTTATATGATTCGGTTAAGGAAAAAGCAATAAAACGCACTATACCGTCAGCTGTATTAAATTTATACACAAACACAGTATTATTTGGCCGTATTCTAAGTTAAGACTTGCCTAAAACTAACTCTAAAGGTACTCCCTCATCTAAAGCATTCGCGTGTAAAGTAACGTTATATATTCGACTTTGAGCATTACATTACAATACTCCCTGACTGATGAGCATTCGCGTGTAATGTTACGTTTTTGAGCGCCGCGCACCGAGCGGACGGGAACATTACAAGGTGCGCATTACAATGCTCGGTAATCCTCCTACACCTATGTAATGTTCGGATATGTAATGTTACATTACACGCGAATGCTCCAGGTGAGGGAGCATCTTAAGATAAACTTTGTCATCGCAAAAAATGTGTTTTTTGCATGGGAACCTTTATATTTTTACCCTAAGGTTTCATCTGTCCCTGTATTACAATTTACAATCCAAAATCCGTTTAACGGCAGGTCTAAAAAGGCCGTTTTGGCAATTCATTTTCAATTCTTGTATGAAAGATGACAGCGATCGTAAAATGGCCACTTGAATTGCAATTCATATTAAGATTTGGATACAATTCATATGCAGAAATTGGCTGAAATGCATTCATTTGACAGATTTACAAGCAGCCTGTCTATTCTCTAAGAACATTTTCAAATCTCGAAAGCTGAATCCGCGGTGAGTGTCAAATTTGTATATGATATTTGACACTCACCGCGGATTCAGCTGTCGAGATATTTGAAAATGTTCTTAGAGAATAACACTGCTGTTGCTTTAGTATCAAATAGCAATATTACGATGATATTGCGCAAGTGGCCTTTTAGACCCGCAGAACTGCGAAAGTAACACACATAGTTACTTTCGCAGTAAGTAAGGATATATTTGTATCATATTAGTAAGGATAATGATTCGAAACAAAGTACCTACGGGCCACGACGTCACAGCTTCTAAAACAAAGCTGTACACCACATGTGACGGAACCTTGTTGATATTATGTGATTCATCGTGATTATTATTTTGCGTAATAAAACAGCCCCCGTGGTCTAGTGGTTAGAGCATTGGCTCTCGACTCGGAGGTCGTGGGTTCGATTCCCGCATGACTCATCATCATCAGCTCGCTCACTGCAATTTTTTTCATATAATGTGTTACGCAAAATAATAACGTTATAACATATAAAATTTCGGTGACGGTTGCCGGTTTCATTGAAACCAGGCCAGTAAAGCAGGAGTAATTTTATAGTGCCCAAGCGTGTGCGCAGTACATAAGAGCACTCTCTCTTCCTTTACTCTCATAATCCAGTGGGACGGATAACCGACACGACTGACGAGAAGAGGCGCAGGTCCGACTTTTTACATGCCCATCCGACGCATGGATCATCTTTCTTGTCAATCAGGTGATCAGCCTACCATGTCTTAACCAAACTTGAAAAGAACATTTTTTGTTGTTCTAATGCGGGAATCGAACCCACGACCTCCGAGTCGAGAGCCAATTCTCTAACCACTAGACCACGGAGGCTGTTAAGTGATAGATAGATATACTGTGTAGAATTAATTTCTGAAAACTACATTCTGTACGAAATACGAAAAGGGAAAAATGAAGGAAGTCATTAGTCACATAACATGGATAAAATGTGCCCTACAAAATATTACTACGCGGCTTTTTCCTTAAACTTCATAATATCTGAGTGTCGGAAATCGGAACCCTTTCACCGTTTTCATTTAAAATATTTCAAAGATGGTGAGATGAAATAAAAAGATTTTATCTTTAAAGTGTGGAAGGACGTATGCCAAAGCCACAGAACGAAATAAGTTCGACGTTGTTTAAATCATCGTCAATATGGTAGCTTCTTTTGTTCCAGATTAATGTACCTCCGTAGGAATCTCACTATCGCCGTGGGTTCCATACTAAAATTCCAATGTCCTTTATTGGGAACTTTAATATTGGCGTTAAAATTAAGTGAGGTGTTAGTGTAATGGCATCTTGATAACAACGGCACAGGTTGCTGGATTTCAGCGATATCAGAGCCTCAATTCACGTATTTAAAGTAGACAATTTAAAGAGTCAATTTTACTTTGTTTGGATTGAAAGTGTAGCGACATGTTACCGTGAACGGATTTTATGACGTTTCGACCAATCAGAGGGCGTTTCACGTTGGTTTAACGTTCATAAAAACTCCATTCGGGAGTATTCGCTAGGTGCGCGATGACAGCGCCAACTAGCATTTACAATTACGGCGGACTTGAACGTGTCAAATGGCTGGGTTCATTACGAAAATTATGTAAAAACACAATCTGCATGGCAATTCAAATATTTAAAAAAAATCCCCCGTGACCCAAAGTATGTCTATAACAAATATCATAAAAATCGGTTCAGCGGTTAAAGCGTGAAGAGATAACAGACAGATAGACATCCTTTCGCATTTATAATATTAGTATAGATATTGTAATTTACATATATTCTATTCGCTCATCTTAATCTATAAAGTCTGTAATAACGTTCCCTTTTTCCTTTTTCCCTTCTAAATAAATAAATTTCGGACATACGTAAGTACAATCGGACTTTCATATGACTGACTTCACAAGAAGTAAAGTAACCAATGTTATCATTTGCTGTATTTTTCTCTTTCCTGTTACTGCATTCCATGTATTGTTTGTATCTTGATTCTTGACATGACTAAATTTACATTTAAAGTAACCCTTACAGAGGTGTAAAGGAGGAAACATTCTTAGAACGTAACTAGGACTGTCGCGTTCAATAGCTTTTTCGCCTCACTGTGAGCACTGCAATGATTTCAAAACTAAGGATGGGCTATATCACTGTTTTTGCCATTGTTCTCATGCAGCAAGTATCGTGATGTGACACATTTTATTATAATATATTAGGTTTATTAGATCAAAGTGGCGAATTTCCCTAGTAAAAATTGACATTTGGTCCGCCGAAAGTTCCTTTTTTCGCCACGGTGCGCGCTGCGATCGATTCGAGGTTCCCCCACCACCTACTTCGCACCCAGCGAATAAGCGTATCGGGACTTGATTGTTATTGTATTAATGCAGGTTTTATTTAGCAGAATTGCCCCTTTGGTTGCCTCTGGTTTACTCTGATATTTTTACTCATTTCAACGAATATTCATTTAAAATAATATGCCGATTAAATTATTACGAGAAATTAGATGTCAATGAAAATTGTACAATCTAATATTATATTATATAGGTAGTATTTTGGTTTGTGGTTGCCACTTTTTTAAGTGCGGGTAAAACGCCTATTGCCTTTTTCGTTTTACGCAAAAGACAAAATATTAAAAACTATATATTTATAATCTAACGAAAAATAATGTGTTAAATTATAGGCAGCATATTCGCGTCGGAAGTCTATCAACATTTTACAATTTCACTAGTTTTATTACAATCTAACGGTTTTTAAAATTTTACGGTGACAAATACACTATCCCACGAGAACACTGTACTTTTTCGGGTTAAAAAGTAGCCTATGAGATATTATTATACCGAATTTCATCTTGATCCGTTCAGTAGTTCTGCGTGAAAAAGTGACAAACGTTTATCCATCCTCGCAAACTTTCACATTTATAATAGTAGGATTAATAGATATCTATAGATGTAGAGTAGACCAAGTGAAATGACATAGGATACTTTTTAAGGCAGCAAAATGTACGGTTCCCGCTGAATTTACTTTTTCGCGCACGAAGTCGCGGGCAACATCAGCTACTCGTAGTCTCCTATATTTTACCATAGCTGTCATATATTTCCACATGGGGTATGCGATCCCCCGCGTCGCGGTAACTATGTAACGAAACGTGAACCCAATAGTTAGCTACGGACTACGGTCTACGGCACGTTAATACGGTGTCGTACTGTGACTTGTTGACTGTGAGTTGTGACCCGACGTAAGGGACGATACACACGATTGTGAATAGATGATAAAACGAATAATTACGAGTTTACTTTGATAAGTATTCTAAATATCGAAGTTCAGACATTGAATAAGTGATTTTAAACCGATATGAAAGAGTAGTATAAAGTAGTATTAGAACTAACGGGAACTGGGCCTCTAGCCAAGATGTATTCGGTAATTTCGACGACGAAGCTCGACAGTAAAATGTATGGGATTTGACATAAGGCATCGCAAGCGACATGTCACTTAACGATGACTTATGTCGAATCCCATACATTTTTGATTAAGAAGTTCGCCATCAACATTATCGAATGCATCTTGACTAGTGGCCCTGAACCCAATTTTTAAGCGGAACCCTAAAACTTAGCTTAAATTACTCCATATAACATCAGCTATCTGCCAGTGAAAATCGGTCCAACCACAACCGCCGCGTAAGTACCGTATACCCTTTTGTATATTATGTCACCGTAAAATTGTAAAAACCGTTAGATTGTAAAAAAACTAACAAGATTGTGAAAATATGTCGAAAGATTAACGAAAAATAATGTGTTAAATTATAGGCAACATATTCGCGTCGGAAGTCTATCAACATTTTGCAATAACACTAGTTTTATTACAATCTAACGGTTTTTTCAATTTTACGGTGACATATAGTTAAAAGTGTTTATTTAATTAAGATTGCAAACAGACATTTCAATTTTATTTATTTGTATATTTTGTATAGATGTATAGGTAATACATATTATCCAAGTAACTAAGCCATCATACCACCTTAGCAAAGAATATACATATAATATTACTAACGTAACCTTAGTACGATAGTAGAATAATTAGTTATTACAATTTAATTATTGTAATTGCAATTAAATTATGGTTGCGTAACAATAAACGTAAATAAACCGTACTATTTCCGGATTACTATGATCGTATTATGACCTTCAAAGCTATAAGAAAAAATAAAGTCCTTAAGACCTGACTATCAGCAATGCACGTGTAACTTCTTAGGTGTTGCGGGGTCTCATCATCATCATCATCAGCCTATCGCCGTCCACTGCTGAACGTATGCCTCCCCCAATGAGCGCCAACCATCCCAGCCTCATCCATCCGCTGCCAGCCACGGATGTATGAGGACTGCCCAAGATCGGGATGGTTGGCGCTCATTGGGGGAGGCCTATGGGAAGGCCCAGCAGTGAACGGCGATAGGCTGATGATGATGATGATGATGAGGTGTTGCAGGGTCTATGTGTTGCTTAATTTATTCCAAAAAAAATGCTGATTTTTACTCATTCATTTATAGTAAAATACAAAAATATATCTGAAAACAATAATTCATCTAATACTAATTATATAAAGGGGAAAGATTTGTTTCTTTGTTGACTGATTTTGGTGAAACTTGGCACATATATAGAATGGATGACCAGGAAGGACATTTTTATCCTGGCATGTATGGTTCCCGTGGGATTGACTTTTGTATGCACAAAGTTGCGGGCAACATCTAGTCCTACTACTATTATAAATGTGAACGTCTGTGAGGATGGTTGAATGGATGGATATTTGTTAGTCTTTCACGCAAAAACTACTGAACGGATTTCGGTAAAATTTGGTATGGTAGTAGTTTAGGCTCTAGATTAAAACATAGCGCTACTTTTAATCCAGAAAATGTACAGTGTTCCCGTGGGATACTATATATATGCGGGCGGAGCTGCGGGCAAAAGCTAATTTTTAATGAAAGAATGAAAAACTGACCGTGTGCACTAGCCTAACATTCGAGGCGGTCGAAATTAATGACGGCGATTAGTTAGGAACATTTACGATGGATCGGTTCGGATCGGTTTATGGTAGTCATCATTATCGTAATGAGCACCATTTAACTGATTCAATTAGATAAATAGATTTGGACTTCAAATTACCATGGCTTAATAAAGGATAGTGCAA
Organism: Glaucopsyche alexis; assembly: GCA_905404095.1. Lineage (NCBI taxonomy): Eukaryota > Metazoa > Arthropoda > Insecta > Lepidoptera > Lycaenidae > Glaucopsyche > Glaucopsyche alexis. The sequence continues at coordinate 6,026,373 of FR990060.1, forward strand.
CTTGCAAGTAGCATAAGTCCGTTACTTCTTTTAATATTATGTAACCGCAGTTTCGTTTTCAAGCGAAATGAAATGATCAGTCTAAGTCCATGTGTTCCAAGTTTTTATCAGATATTTAAAAAGGAAATGTTAGTCACATTGTCACCTAAAGCAATTCGTTGTACGACAAATTAATATAAGGTTAGTTTGCAATGAATATTTATATAAATATGCCGCGTTAGGATACTTGCTGCTTGCTACAACTTTTTGAACTGCTAAGGCATAGCTGTCAGCTGATGTAGAAAATACCTTTATTTTTTTTCGATTTTATTGCACCATCCTACTGCTTTTATAAACGTGAGTGTCTGAGGTTGGATGAATGGATGGATGTTTATGACGCTGACGCAAAAACTACTGAACGGATTTTTAAGAATTTTGGTATGGTAAGTACATCAGGCTCTGGAAAACGCTACATTTTATGCCGAGAAAGTGCAGTGATTCCGTGGTTCCCGTTTTCGCGGGTAGAGCCGCGAGCGGACGGACAACAAAGTGTTCCGTTGTATGGAACCCTAAAAACGCATCAAAATCTGCTTAACACACACATACAATATACACGTCAGACTTATAGGTAATAACACACCTACTTTTGCGTTGGAGCTTAAAATTAATAAGCATCAAGTGCGTGAAATTTTGAAAAGTATTTTCCTTAAGGTTTTACATTCATTAGTCAGCTTACCATATAAATACATAATAGTGGAATTAAGCAATCATGTTGTTTATTTTCAGTTTATTTAAGTGTGTTAATTTCATTTCGCTGTGGTCTGTATAATTAGGGTCTGGACAGGCTCGTCAAAATGTAATAATCGATTTTGATGGCATGTGATTAAGCCAAACCTTTGCGTGCTTTTTGATCTGTATGTTAAATATTATGATTATTATCGTCATCAGTGATTTTGACTTTAAGGACGAGCCCATATGAACACTTTGTATAAATTAATTTAACTAAACTGGACCTTTAGTCAAGATGCATTCGATAATTTCGACGGCGAAGTTCGAAATCAGAAATGTATGGGCTTTGACTTAAGTCATCGCTAAGTGTCATGTCGCTTGCGATGCCATAATATATCAAATCCGATAGATTTACATTTTGTTTTGGAACTTCGCCGTCGAAATTGTCGAATGCATCTTGACTAACGAAACTTATCTCGCGGACCGTAGGTGCCAAGTCGCGTTGGCCCTAACGGGGCACTCACGTCGGAGACATTTTAACCTTTACGACAATAATAAATAAGGACCATGTGTCAATAATATTAAATTCATACACAGTTTTGTTTAGTATTGAGTTTGTTTAAAGTTATTGGCTAGCCGTAAGCCGCAACACACCATATTATTGTCAATAATGCTCATATTGACAATAATATTCCTTGTGTGCGGGCCATATTGCCGTTTTTTTGTATGTGTTGACTAGTATTGACAAATGTATTCTGTCAATAATATTGCACGTGTGCGGCTAGCCAATATTATCTTATGTGGTCCCGAGTCAGATGGTTACGACGCGCGGACGGCTACCAGATGCCCAGATTGGCAGATCGGGCTTTTTGATAGTTGTCGTATTTGTTTCTTGGTAATCAAAATAATGTGGTCGCCTGTTAATGGTGTATCTTTAATCTGTATGGACACTGGAGTCCGTTTTATCTTTTTATTATGGTGACAGTTATAAACTGATGGTTAATGTATTACCGTCTGACAGTAGCCGTATTCAATCCAGTTATCAGATAATCAGTAGAACTTTGTCGTAACAAAATTCGAAATATAAAACGGCATTTAAAACACGTTTGTTGTGTTGGATATTATTAAATTATATAATAAATATTATTATTCTATTATTATTTTGTTCTATTTTTAGTATTAGTTATTGTAGCGGCAATAGAAATACATTATATATGCGAAAGTGTGTCTGTCTGTCTGTTACCTCTTCACGCTTTAACCGCTGAACCGATTTTTATGAAATTTGGTTTTAACGTACTTTAAGTCCAGGGCAAGGACATAGGATATTTTTTATCCCGAAAAAGTACAGTGTTCCCGCGGGATAATGTATTTACGTGGGCGGAGCTGCGAGAAAAAGCTGTGTCTGAAAATTTCACCTGTCTATCACGGTTACGGTGATACATCTTGTGACAGACGAACGGATAGACAGACAGACAGTGAAGTCTCAGTATCAATCAAAAGACATGATTGACACAAGATTTGCTTTCTCTTTCACTCTTATGGGTTTCTGCAATTGATGTTTTGTAAGACAGATCGGTGCTTACAGTTTCAATTTAAGTACTATCCATGAATTTTTCTTACTAGTACGCGACGCCTAAGTTAACTAATGAAACGTCAATATAAATAGCTAAAGTGCTAAATGTCAGTTCCGTGTCATGAGTTAATGTTGGTTAGCAGTGACAAGTGACATGACATCGTGTCGGAGAACTCACGAAACTAGTTCTACACTTTGTTTATATCGTATGCACGTGTCTTAGTTATAACTAGCTGTCCAGATACACGTTGTTCTGTCTTAAATATGAACTGGAATGAATAAATAACTATACCTAATAAAGCCAACGAAAATCAGAAAACGTATGACTGATACCTTCTTTAAATCTAATTACTAATGCTTCCCTATTTAATATAATGTTATGTTCCAATAACTTATAAATAGTTATTTGTGCAATAAGAGATCAAAGTTGTTTTTTGTTTCGAGTGCTGATTTTGAGTCCCGAGCAAGCGAAGGATTCTATGATTGATTCAAAGTTAGAATCCTGAGCGTAGTGAGGGACTCAACAGCACGAGATGCAAAAAACTATGCTCTCGTGTAGCACACATAACTTTTCACCTCAGCAGTGAGAACACATATTACTTAGGAGACATAGAAATGAACAGGAATAGATTGAAATAACGTTTATTATTTAATATGAATCAAAATCATGCTAAACATTTTAAAAGTTACAATTATTAAAGGTACAATTATTATTGAAAGTAATTGGTTTTTCTTATCTATTTATTAAAATATATTATTCTAATTATTAAAGGATTCGAAATTCGAATGTTTCAAATTTATGGCTGAACAATGTCACTTCGTGGCACTGAAAATTGAAAAATTAAAAAGCTACTTTGACCCACGCTCGAATCAAAATCGCGTTTTGTTCGCTGTTGTCTCGCAGTAAAAGCGGCATGTTTGAGCTGCTGAGGTGAAAATACCATTTGCCGTGAGTATGTGTGATGTCCTTTTTGATTGTATTACGATATTAATTCAATAATAGCCTTCTCTTGTGGTTTAAGTTTTGATTATGCTGATTATTATTATTATTATTAATTTTAGTTCTACCTGCAGAGGATCCAAGTTATGTAATGTCATGGTCAGATGCTTAGCATGTGCTTTATTTTAACTTTAATTTGTTTTACACAAGTGAAAACTTGTTATTGGCATTTCGCTTTTTCATGTGTATTTTATTGTTATATTTTATATGCTTTAAGTTTTCAGAATATAATAAAATAAAATATTGTATACTAGTTAAGTAGGTAGGGTAGGTACGATCTTATAAATGCCAAATTTTGCAAGGATTTCAGTTTTTTACTCACTATTAATTTGTGTTATAAAAATTACAAGAAAATACCACATTGTTATCAAAACCAACAGAGGATATTGCCTGTGATCTAAATTCTAATCCATCAATGATGCCTTGAACAAATCGAAACTTAATTTATTCAGACTAAAGTTATGTCTGCAGCCCGTCTGTGTCCGTTTTTTGCATGTCTCATTTTTTACACGCATACTATAGGTACATAACATTTGTTGATACAAGAAGTACTATTTGAAATGTAGTCGATAGGAATTTCGACGAGGGCACTTGCGACCGTACCGACGCGCGATTATTTTCTTATGGAAAATGACCAGTGAACGAGCAGTACTCATTGTATCCTATTTTCATAAAGTAAATATCCCATAGCGTAGAGAAAACTTAGGCCTTTTCATCCTTATTGGACGATTTATACAATATGCTCCGAGAAAAGTAACCACTCTTCAAATGCTGTAGTGCTTGGGACAGTCGGTTTTTTAAATGTCGTATGGTTGCCTAAGCACATACGGCATTCTCACAACACAGTCAGTCTAGTCCAGAGGAATGACTGGTCAATACGTTTGAGGCCAACCATGTGTGGGTTTCCTCACGATGTTTTCCTTCACCGTTAGAGCGTCCGTAGGTACAATGTACTTGAGATCTGAAAGTCTCATTGGTACACGCCATAACCTGGGATTCGAACCTGCACTCTCTCGGAGCTACAGCGTAGAGAAAAGAGGTCTGAAAATCCACACTCACAACACCAGCACGCGTAGCATAAGCACTGTAGAAATGGTTCCTTTTTACGAAAGAATCGACAAAATTATAAATTGAGAAAGGAAATCTGTCATTTTGTCCCTGAAATCTGTTAGTTTGTCTATTCTTTTGTAGAAAAAAACGAATTTCTAGAGTGGTCCATGCTATTTATAACTATTAATGTTATAAGTAAATAGTATTTCCCGGAGCTACGCTAGCGTTGAACTCTTTTTCTCTACACAAATTACGTCCTTCGTTTCATCCCCAATTTTTGAAAATCCTTCCATGAAAACTACCAGGTTACTACCAGGTTATTTTAATGAATAGTTTATTTAATAAGAATACTATTTTACAATGTAATTATTATGTAAAAATCGTCTATATGCCTTGCGCATTACGATAACAATCGGGTTTACGTATTATGCTTTTCACATAAAATATGACTTTAATAAGCTGAAAGAACTACGCTAAGCTTATAACACTAAACAGTACCTATAATTTTATGCAGTTCTTATAACAGTAATAAATGTATTTGGAGTTAACATATTTAATATAGACTTAAACTTAACAGATATGTGTACAGAACATCGATGTATTATATGTAGCGTCCTCGCATCTTATACTATCCTACTAATATTATAAATGTGAAAGTTTGTAAGAATAGATGGATGTTTGTTTCACTTTCACGCAGAAACTATTGCCCGGATATTGATGAAATTTGGTATAGTACCTAGTAGTTTAGACTCTGGATTAAAACATAGGCTACTTTTTATCCCGGAAAAGTACAGTTTTCCCGTAGGATATTGTATTATACGCGGGCGTAGCCGCGGGCAACAGCTAGTAGTATAATAATAATGGACAAATAAATATACACGGCGAATGACCGAATTATATAAAGCTTCGATTGGGAAATTAACTTTCAAGAAAAGTTCGGTTCACACGGAAAGTTCGATTGATTCGATCAAAGCTCGCGGGGAACACTTACACGCTACGGCCCACGGCAGTTCTAACCATCGCTCTGAAACGAACATGTGGATGTGAACGCATTTTCCAAAGTTTTATCTATGCATTATGTTTGAGCGCCAAATAAAACATGTCAACTTACTAGTGACGGCAAAACTTTTATTTTTAACGTTCCATGCGCCAGTCAAAACTGCCAGTCAAAAAGCCTAAACTTTTAAGATCACATTTAAACTCATAGTTTGGAACATTCGTCTAAATATGTCAGATAGTCCGTAGTCCAAATAGTGGGCGAATTTTCAATCGTAATTAGCACAACAATTTTAATCGCAGTCCAAACCGCACAGATCCCTCCGCGGTTCGGAACGCAGTCTCAGATGGGCGGTCTGAGTTGTACAGTGAGAGCGAAATAATGCTTTTGTTGTGATTCACCGAACAAGTTAGGGTATTGCAGCGTAGCCCTGGGCGGGGGTGATGATTTTATATACCAGCAATAGACAAGTACCTAATACTACTTTGATGTCCAAGGTTGGAGATTTTAAGGACCAGGAACGCAAGTGGGCAACACCAGAGGGGTTTACAAGTGTAACTCCTTTGGATGACCAGATGAGTTACACTTGTAAAACGTATGAGCGAGTGTCTATAGGCGACGGTAATCGCTTAATATCAGCCGATTTGTCTGATCGTTTCCTGGTTGATTAAAAAAAGAACTACGGGATTCTATAAACAGTGGTAATGGTTTTACATCAGGGGGGCTAGCAGAAATATTTGACAGCGCCGTAAACGTAATGTCATCGAATGAAATTTGTACGGGCGCTGTCATGATTTTGACAGATTTTCATACAATTCAGTTAACGCCGCCGTTCAATGTTCCTGCTAGGCCCACAGGTATAGGGCCATCGATATAGGGCCCCTAGTGCGATGTCTTCAGATATAGCACGTCAATGATACGGAATAAAATTATGTAGGGTAGGGCGTGCAATCGCGGTTTTATAAATTTCCACATATTTATTGCATTCTCGCATAACATGGCTTACAAATATTTGCATTTTTATGTGCTAAGATATTTATTGGTGAACGACTAACACCTGAATTTAGTCTCGACTTATTACGCAGTCAAGCGTTCAAGCAGTCAGTTTTGCGTTCTTTGTCTTATACTACGTTCTATAGATATACCCACATAGGAAGCATTCTGACCGCGTCGGTCAAGTAGAATGCAATACTCGTATAAGACAAAGAACGCCAACCTGACCGCTTGGACGCTTGAACGCGGACCGCTCTCTGTCTGATAGGATTCCCTAAGAGAATATTATATCGGCCGAATAATTAAACGCTTCAACCTCATAGATTAGTTAACGTTCAACTCTTTCATACTTTTGCATAAAAGAGTTGAAAGTATAAGTCAAATAACTCTAAAATAGCAACATAAAATATCAAAAGTCAAAAACTATAAGCTCGACAATTATACAACCTATGTTATTACGAATATTATAACGAATCTAGTGACACCTCATTCATCAAAGTTGGATCAGTAGTTTAGGCGTGCCGGTGGAACTAACGCACCTACATATGTACATAGACTGCCAAAATCTTTACTCTTCCTTTTGGCTTCGACGTAGTCAGGTAAAAAGGGTAGGTATGGCATAATAATGAGTTTATTATTATGATTATTATTGATAGAGTACTTTGGTTTACAAAATAAATGCCCATTGTTTTAATTCCGATGATTTGTGATGAGTGATGACATACGACGGTATTGTATTATGATTTGATCGTATCACGAACGTAAGATTGGATCACTATTAAAGGCATGTGAAGAGTGGAGACGTATGTCTTTATTGTGTTATTTATAGCTCTATTGTGTTAAAAATGGCAATAATAACTCCCCACACCGATTTCGGTGACAGTGGCCAGTTTCATTGAAACCAGGTTAGTTACTCAGGAATAATTTTATAGTGCTCAAGTGTGTGCAGTACACAAGAGCACTCTCTCTTCCTTTAGTCTCATAATCCAGTGGGACGGATAACCGACACGACTCACGAGAGATCAAAAATTAACAGCATCCGTGGATTAGTGGTTCGAGCATTGGCTCTCGACTTGGAGGTCGTGGGTTCGATTTCCGCATTGGGACAAAAAAAATTGTTTCCAAGTTTGGTTAGAAAATGCAGGCTGATCACCCGATTGTCTGACAAGAAAGATGATCCATGCGTCGGATAAGCATGTAAAAGACGGACCTGCACCTGATCTCTATGTATTCTGCAACTAGCATTTTTCTTTATATTATAATCTCTTGCAAAGATTTCAAAACTCAAGATAAGCTATGACGTAGGTACATTTGATAGGACAAATCTTCATACGGTAAAAAGTTACGCCATCTTGGTTTTCACCATTTACTTCAAATGTCAACCATATTTTTCGCCATAGATACTTCAAATGTAAAAATGGCCCCAAAATCTCAAAATACACTTTTTGCTCAACATGTCTCGTCTATAATATGTATACGTCTATGATCTCTAGCTCATGCTCATTGCTCGCGATGAAAATTGATTTTTGATGGTAGAATAAAACTTATATCTACATAATATTATAAAGAGGAAGTTTTTGTTACTTTGCATTGAATAGCCTTCGAAACTACATAATCGATTTTGATAAAATTTGCCATAGATATAGAGTAGACCCCGGAGAAGGATATAAGATACTTTAATCGCAGCGAAATGTAGGATGGCATATAGTAATTTACCAAAACGCTATTGTACATTTAAAGTATTAATTTGACACATCGATATTTAATTAATTAATTATTTAATTTATAACACTTTATGCACGAAATGTACAAAGGCGGTCTTAATGCCTTGTGGCATTATCTACCAGCCAACCTTAGGGTAATGCAGAGACATGGTGAAGTAGGCGCATTTCTTGTACTACAATGGAACAGGTATCAGAAAATAATAAAGTAAATTAAAATTAATAATCTAATAAATATAGTAATATTACATATTATATAAATATAGTAATATTACATATTAAAACCTTTGTTTAATTTAATACATTTGTTTGTGTGATTAATTTTTCTTTTTTTTTCTTATTATCGTGAAAATAACGATTTGTATAAATTAAAATACAATCGCATAGTTGTCAATATTCGTACCCACTTCATTCTAAACATTCTGTTCATACAAACAAGTTAATAAACAATTTACGATGAAATATAGCTATATATCTGACCAATCTGTCCACGTCAGTGCACATGCGAGCCAAAAGTTCCACTTGTCACGCAATACATTACCAACAAAGGTAAAATATGAACCATATACGCCGCGCGATTGTGGAATTCTAGGTGCAGTGCAGACGAGCGATTTTTTGCGGAAAATGTAGACTTTTTTTAGTACTGAACTAAAGTTTACTATTGTACAGTTAAAAGAATATACCTGTGTATGTTAATGAAGATAAAAACGCACTGAAAACGCGCTAGAACCTTGCTTAAAGTGCCCAAAAAAACGAGACGTAAAATACTGCTTTCGCTATACGGCATGCCTAATACTGCGCTGAACCGAAAGTGCGCTCTTTTAGTTTTACTCTATTTATTTATCTTTATTTTATATAAAAGTTTGACAGACAGACAGACAGCCTGCGTGGTCTAGTGGTTAGAGCTTGGCTCTCGACTTGGAGGTCGTGGGTTCGATTCCCACGTTGGAACAACAAAAAATTTGTTTCCGTGTTTGGTTAGGACAATGCTTCTCACTTGATTGTCTGACAAAAAAGATGATCCGGAAACAGCGTCGGATGGAATGTCGGACCTGCGCCTGATCCCTCGCCAGTCGTGTCGGTCATCCGTCCCACTGGTACTATAAAATAACTCCTGCGTAGATGGCCTGGTTTCAATGAAACCGGCCACCGTCATCGGAATCGGTGTGGGGAGCTATTATTATATAAAAGTTAAAAGATTTTTGCAATATTTTCTCCGCCACTATCAGAAAATTTTGTTTTATGAAAAACCAACGCGAAATCGCTCGTTTCTAACGCACGTTAATCTGGCCGACATTGTTATATAAATTACTAAGTTTGGGCCGATCTAAAATAACACACACATAACACATACACACACAGGAATGTAGCGTTAAATTAAGTTTATGTACTTAATTTAATAATATTTACTGAATGTAAGTCATGCCATTTTTCTACGGCAAACAATCTAGGTATGTAGGTATACAGTAACTAGCAAAAAGTACTTACATGACAAGTAAAACATTTTTGAACTAGGTACTAACAACTAATATAATATTATGATTAATCACTAAAATATAGAATAAGAAACTAATAGGGTGCCTTCTTAGCTTTAGTACTATCGAACAAGTTGTCGCTCGACCAAGCATACGATGAAAATCGCAGCAATGACCCGAGAGTCGCACACATAGGTACCTACCTACTCACGTGTAAATACGTAGATAAAAAAAAAACAGTTTCAAACGTCTGCAGACGTTGCGGACTCTTCTTTTATGTTTAAATATTTTTAAGAGTCCTAGTGCAAACGAAAATATTTAGAAACTGGTCGAGCTTCTCGATGTTGTACCTAAAACTTGTAGAATGAAGCCGACAGTCTCAATTTTAAGACTATAAAAGAGACTTAATTTTTTTTACCTTAAAGCTATGAGAGTCATATCGCGACGGCTAAGACTGATTGATGATGATGAATATAAATTATGTTATAGTTATTTGTTGGTCGTGTCAAGCCCGGTCGGTCGCGGTGCTAAGACCAGAAATGGCCAAGTGATAGACTACTGGGACAATCTGATATAATAATACTGGTACATACTTGACGTACTGTACATACATAGTGTTCTAGACGATGCACCAGATATACAGAGTGATATTTGAAGTAGTACGTAGTTTAAATCAAAATCAAAAAAGTTTTATTCCCGTAAAAATTTACAAAGTAACGCTTATAGAATATACTTGATGCCTACCACCGGTTCGGGAACTAACCCGGTGAGAAGAACCGGCATAAGCAACTCGCACAACAATCTTTTAGAAAAAAGATGGAAAATTGTTCTTTTAAAAAAATAAGATGTTTACAATATGAAAACAGTCTATATAACATTGACAAAAGTCAGATACATATACGAGTAGTACATAGAAGCAGCCTTGCAGGTGGCCATCCTATTCCCAAGGTGTGCGATCGTCAATATAATACAATGGATAGTGTCTTGGGATAATGTTTTACAAACCGAAATACATGGTTATTTTCAGTCAGTGGCCAAACTTTCAGGTGTGAAGGAAACAACTGCTTCTTTTTCACGTACATATGAACGTTGATTCTATAGTAAAATTTGCTTATATTCTAGAGTATTGACTCTTGGAAGTTTGACCACTAACTGAAAGAGATGCAACCTGTATATATATAGCCAATTATATTGAAATAATAGAAATCAAAATAATCTTAGCTTCAATATTACCAACGTGTTAATCTGACGTTTAGGGCTAAGCTACGGTTTTCGATCTGTCAGTCCAGTTCTAACATTGAATAGGAGAGCGCTTTCTAAGAAGTTTGTTGAAATTGGGACTTACTAGAAATATTTAACGGGATTTAAGGAAATTTTTAGGTATGAACTAGATTCTAGGTACTTCATTGTCTTACCTTACGGTTTATGTTTTATAGATATTTCAGTCTAGGGCTTAGCTACTGTCACTGAATCAGCTATATCAATTATATGGGGCTTCCGGGCCACAGGGGCCTAATAAAAAGCGAGTAATTTTTTTCCGTTTTGTAAATTTTTAACCATGGGCTGTGGTCCCCCCAAAATTTGTTAATACTGGCCCTCCCTAAGGCTCGCTACGCCACTGTAAATGACGTGGTAAGCATATGCAAAACCTGTATGCATATATTATTATCTTAATCCATAATGTCATTTAAAATCATAATTACACATATTATTACAGATTATTTTATCCACATTATTTAGTAACAATTTCAGGTTATATGTGTTAAGCCAATGTTTATTTATCGATACACATAATGTATACGTTAACCTCATGGAACGCTTGTCAGGAATTTATAGTTCGAACCCACCGTAGATCAAGACTAGGCGTATTTTAAAGGAAAAACAAGTACAGATACCGGTCTGGAATATGATTTGTACAGGTCTTTGTTGGAACAATGAACAAATGTGACTACACCATAACAGAACTCAATTCTCGTTTTTAACGTAGTTTCATTTTACTTTGATTGTATTACGAGTATGTGAAGCGACTTGTTATCATAAATTGATTTTGTGAAGTTTGGACCAACCAAAACGCATTCGACGCTAGTTTATTATTGCAGGACGTTGTATTTGTATTATTTCTATTGTACCTAAATGTGTTTGTGAGAAATAATTGATGGATATTTGTGACACATGCAAACAAAAATGGTCAATAAAAAAAATTGACAAATCAAACTTTTTTCTGTGATAAGCGAGTCTAATGAAACAAACTCTAGCCTTAACGATGTTACTTTATATTATGCTGTGGACGTAACGACATTTTGAAGTTATATAATATATAGTACCATATTTTACTAACAGATGGAGCTATACTTAAAATGGATCACGTTACGCCAAAGCTAAAAAGGGAAAGAAGATATTTTATTTTACACTTTTTTGCTTCGGTTCAAGCCTTATAGGATGGCGCTGTATAAAAAATAGTCTGAGGAACTGTATCTTAGCAAAAAACGACTAAATCTAACTTGGTAAATATTCTAGAAGTATCTTGAAGTCCTGTACCTTTAGATCTAAATCTATCGCGTATTGTGTCAATGATTTTGAAAGTAAAAATGAGACCCTACGAATTTTTGCGTAAGCCTCTTCATGTTGCATGCGTAGCATAATCATCATAGAGGTGGGTTTTTTTTCAACGGAAGAATAGACAAAATGACAGATTAAGATAGGAATGTTGTCGTTTTGTCAATATTATCTATCAGTATGTTTATTTTTGTGTAGACAAAACATATTTCTATGGTAGGTATTCTAAGCTTGCTGAAGGCTTTACTTTGTCTTGTAATATTGCGTACGCAGCGTTCTCGAGTCTCTCGGACCGTAGATACGCGCAGATCGTATACTAATCGCATTGGCCGCAATGGGGCACCTCCACTAGACATTTTAACGCACAAACCGACCCTGTCCTTACGACAGTAATATTGTAATGTATCGTGCGCAGTAAATCGAACTCACGGCGAGTAACATTAACATTTTTATTTGCTCAGCCTATCTAATCGGAGTGTATCTAATGGATCCTAAGTACATATATGAACGTTCGCCGTCTAGTAATATATTTGATGTCAAACATACTCCCAGAGTTTTTTGTTTGGATTTGCCGTTACTTTTTTGCAGCTTAGCAGGAGATCTATAAGGAGATCGCATAGTTATATTCGTTTGTGATCTATTTTTTGTGCGAAAACAAACTGTCATAGTCTAAATATAAGATTGACAATATTCAACTTCAAAAGTAAAATTTAAATTAGTTGTGTAATTTACAGTGTAAGCTTATTGTAGAATATAGGCGATCCCACAGGTACAGCGCGTCGCTCGTTCAGGGCCCCGATTCTCGTGCTTCGAATATCGGTTCGATTGTCGCGCTGTCTCATTCACACAGGCGTCAAATCATGCGCGCGCGAGCAGGACAGGCTGACAATCGAACCGATATTCGAGGTACGAGAATCGGGGCCCAGGGCGTAGATTTAAGTTCTAAGCGGTGCAGGTGTGCTGATTTTATACTTGTATGCAAGTCGCATTCAATTCGTTAGAAAACTAGCAAAAATATAAATAAAAAACTAGAGGTCGCCCTGGTGATGGTGGTCGAAATTCGCCCATAATCTATCTATCTATACTAATAATATAGTGAAGAGGAAAAGTTTGCTTGTTTGCATTGAATAGGCTCCGAAACTACTCCACCGATTTTGATGAAATTTGGCACAGATATAGAGTAGACCACGGGGAAGTACATAGGCTACTTTTTATCGCGGACAAATGTATGTTTTCTGCGGAATTAACTTTTGCGCGCACGAAGTTGCGTGCAACATCTAGTAATATATAAAAGGCAAAGTTGGCCAAAGGACAAAGCCGCCAAACCCTTACGGCTGAAATTTTGAAATTTTGCGCACGTATTCCTCATATAACGGAAGCATCTACTAAGGAAGGATTTTTCTTAATTTAACCCCCAAGCAGGTAAAATAGGGGATGAAAGTTTAAGAACCTAATGTTACGCGGGCGAAACGAACAAAATAACTTTATCCTCTAATTTGAAGAAGATACACTTTACCACTTACCACTAGATGACACTTTTGGAATTAGAAAACTTTGCGTCAGTTATTTAAAGTTAGTTTCTCTAGAGTTTATTTAGGTTGTGTCAACACTGCAAGAAGGGGTGTTAATTAACAATTAGTGTGTAATCAGTAATCACTTCTCAGGGTTACCACCAAAGTAAATATTTGTTATCGGCCATACAGCTCTGCAAAAAAGAGTGAGACGCGGTGAGAGCAGGAACTTTAAACATTTTGGACTGTTTTATCTTTTATCCTTATTAAATTGGAATGACGTTATGTTTATCTATACTTCTATACTAATATTATAAATGCGAAAGTGTGGCTGTCTGTCTGTTACTTCTTCACGCTTTAACGCCACGCCACTGAACCGATTTTTATGAAATTTGGTATAAACATACTTTGAGTCCCGAGAAAGGACATAGGATATTTTTTATCCCGAAAAAGTACAGTGTTCCCGCGGGATAATGTATTTACGCGGGCGGAGCTGCGGGCAAAAGCTAGTTTAAAAAGATATGGTGTAACAAATAAATGTAATAAATTTCTATCCAATCTAATGAGAATAAAATATTATACAATCGAAAATGTTTTTAGTTCCTGTTATCACCGCGTCATATTTTTTTTTTGCCAAGCCGTATTTGTATGGGAAATATCGTAGAGGTGGCAACCCTATTGTAGGTGCAATGTATTTTATCTGTAATGCATCAGCTGACACCGCTTATCGCGATACGATCTATATTTTTCTTTAACGGGAAAAATATTTGCCGATTCGTTAGTAATAACACCAATTAACCGATTTTAACCTACAGTTATATAGCTATTATATGTTGTACATTTTCATGATTCTTTACATCTATAGATATAGCTACTAATATTATAAATCAGAAATGTAATAATATAAATAAGAAATAAAATTTATTACATATTAAAATTTTAATTATTACATTTGTAAAAAATTTAAGAACTAGTTAATACATAATTATATAAATAACTTATTATCTAAGTAAATGAAAAATGAATAAAAAAGGAGCTATAGATAAAAAAAGAAATATAATAATATATATAGGAAAATTTGTTTGTATGTTTATTTGTTTGTTTGCTCCGAAACTACTGGACCGATTTTGATAAAATTTGGCAAAGATAGAAGTCGACCACGGTTAGTCTATGTCTTTCCATCGACTACTTTTTATCGTCGAAAAATGTACGGTTTTCGCAAGATTAATTTTACTTAAGAAAACAAACTGACAATTTATACATTCACCCACTGCAAATTAATTAACAAAATGCCATGTCACCGCCCAGTCGTCAACTGTCAAGATTATTCGTGGTTTTAAATGTCAAAACAATTGACTTAAAATTTACGACGTGATTTTGTTGCTAATTTGTTTGAGATAAGATCGTCCAAGTTGGATAATGTTTGTTGGATAATATTGAATTTACTGCTGCTTTTTGATGTAAAACAAACAACATAGTATGTGTACAAAGTATGAAAATGGTCGTAGTGTTCCTTTAATTAATGGCCAATCCAAGTCCCAAGTTGAAAACTTACACAGAAATAAATTTTCTAATCACACATGTAGTTTCTGAGATTACAGAAAAAAAACACATATTGGTGTTTACTATATTAGTATAGAGTCTATTCCGTAGATAACCAGTAACTAAAATATGAAATTAAGGCGTGCATTGGGAAGAAGAAAGGACGATGCCAGGGTTTCTATAGAAACTGGGCCCACCCTCTAATAGATGTGTGTGATACATCAAAAATAAATGTATTTTTGAGCTGAATAAAAGTTACCTTAGCGCTAAAGCCTGCATATATAGGGTGTCTTTTGGGTTAGTGCCCAAACTTAAAATGGCACAGATTTCACTTTTGTAGGAAAAGGCGGGTTATTTTCAAGTAGAAAAGTTGACTCCATAGTAAAAGTTGCTTATATTCAAGAGTATATTCAATTTTGAAAGCTTGGCCACTGACTGAAAAAATACCATGTAATATGTACTATATGGAAAATTATGTAAATTCAAAACAAACACCTAACTTTTATAAATATTGGAAAAGTTTTAGCTTATTCATAAGTAAAAAAAAAAGACGGCCAAGTGCGAGTCGGGCTCGGGCACCGAGGGTTCCGTACAAACCTATAGCAATTTTGTTTATAGATTATAGACCTGAATATTTGATATGAATTTCAATTTAATACCTATACTATGTAATATTTACAGTTTTCGCAATGTTTCCTTTATCTGTGCTATGAGACGTTGCTTTTTACCAAATTTCAAGATTCTGAGTTCACGGAAAGTACCCTTTCCTTGGTTGGTTTTGATTACCTTGCGAGTGTCGAAAATTTGCAGAAATTTGCGGCATAAACAATCTTTTGATTGCGTTGGCTTAGAAGTTTGATTGTTTTACAGCTCCAAGGGGCAGTGGACTTTATTTATATAAATTCCAGCTTGATACCTCCACGCATTCTTGAGAAAAAGGGTCTTGACAGACAGACGGACGGCCAACAAAGTAATCCTATAAGGGTTCCGTTTTTTCCTTTCGAGGTACGGAACCCTAACTAGGCAATTCATTCTAAGTAAAAATCACGCGTTTTTCCTCCGCCTGCACAGGCAACAAAGAGTAACGCAGACATTTAAAATGCATTTAAAAAAGTTAAGACTCCACCGAGACCATAATTAAAATGCCTTAAACCTTTTTATAACATAGTTAACATACTTTACATCCATTGTATGCGTTGGATGGGTTGGCGATTTACATACAATTTACTGAGGAAAAAGACTCGGCCAAAAACTTTGGAATTTGCAGTCGGCCACTCAATAAATTCCAAAGTAACCATCCAAACGCATGAATGTTTTTGTATGTTTTATTACCATGTATGTTTTGCATGTAATTACGTATTGAGGACATTTGTTTTATTTTTAACTAGCTTTTCCCCGCGGCTTCGTCCGCGTGGAACATTTAGTTTGGGCACGTTTGGGATATCGCTAAAATTTACCCGCGACTTCATTTACGTAGAAGGAGAAGCGCTTCCACCTCACGACTGCCCGCCCGCGCCGCGCGCCGTACTTATAGCGCACATGATTATTTTATTACTGCGATATCTTCTAAAATACTCATTGAAATCAAATGATGTAAAGGCAAATTTCTTCTAAATGAAATGCTTGTAATGAATAACGTATTTACTTGGATAATGACTAATATATTCTTTATGAAAACACCTTCACAAATAATGCTTACTTTTAGAACAAATTTGGTTAGTATAAAAAGGTGATAGTGAGCCAACCTTAAAAGATAGACATATACTGTCGCGGACTTTTTTTAGAACTTTTAAAGGGGAACAATTCTGCATACATCATTTTAGCGAAATTTAACCGTTTCCGCAGCGTACGCAGCGAAAACTCTCAAAAGGAAAAAAATACCCCCGATTTCGTAACATTCTTGATTTTTGCTCCGCTCGTATTGAGTTTAGCATGATGTTATATAGCCTAAAGCCTTCCTCGATAAATGGACTATTCACTACAAAAATAATTTTTCAATTCGTACCTGTAGTTCCTGAGATTAGCGCGTTCAAACAAACAAACAAACAAACAAACTCTGTAGCTTTATAATATTAGTATAGATTACTTACTGTAATTTAGTTATGTGGCTTGTATGTTTATCCAGGCTATATCTAGACCCAGATTAATCAATAGTTACTACATAAATTTACATAGGTACATTTCTTACTCAAAAGTCAAAGTATTAACCAGCAGATGAAATAGGGGGTTATATCTTCATAAGCTTTCGGATTTACAAAATTAGGAGAATCTTTATAGTGTATTAGAATTTCCCGCGACGTGCGCGCAAAAGTTAATTTCACAGAAACTGTACATTTTTCCGCGATAAAAAGTAGCCTATGTCCTGTCCCGTGGGATACTCTACATTTGTGCCAAATTTCATCAAAATCGGTCTAGTCGTTTCGGAGCCTATTCAATGCAAACAAACAAACAAACTTTTCCTCTTTATTATATTAAGTATATAGATTACATAGTATCTATAGACTAGCTGAAAACTTCGTTTGCGCGGAACTATTAATGGAAAGGAAATCCCATTTTTTGAAAACGGAACTCTTAAGATAAAAGTAGACTATGTTGTCAATATGCTTTTGGTGCAAAGCTGTTAATTTGAAATTACAAACAGACACTTCAATTTTATTTATTGTATAGATTACGCGGCATCTTCAAATCCCTCTAACGAGTGTTTATTACTTAATATAATAAAGAGGAAAGGTTTGTTTGAATCGAATAGGCTCCGAAATTACTGGATCGATTTTGCTGAAATTTGGCATACATACAGAACAGACTACGGGGAAAGACATAGGCATCTTCGAAACCCTCTAACGAGTGTTTATTACTTAATATAATAAAGAGGAAAGGTTTGTTTGAATCGAATAGGCTCCGAAATTACTGGATCGATTTTGCTGAAATTTGGCACAGATATAGAACAGACTACGGGGAAAGACATAGGCTACTTTTTATTAAGGTTCCCGCGAGATATAGTCCTTTATAAATCTAGCGGTTCAAATTTTTGGGTTTGCATACGAATGCAAGTAGAGTTAAGATGACTCTAAAATGGAGATGACTGAAAAGTCAACAAAAGTACGAAACGGTCAAATATATTTTACTAAATTTGGTCACCCAGATATCGAAAACATAATTGAAATTTTATTGGCGATCGAAGTGCGAAGGTCTCTCTTGTCAACTGTAATTTTTATGTGCAGATGACAATCGGCATGTTGTTCATAAAATCTACAGTCAGCAAAATTAATTGAATAGACCTTTAGAACTTTGTTAGAAGTAGACTTGGAAGATAATATATTAGAGCTATCTGTATAAGTGACTACGTTATTTATCGCTGTTAATTCACGTTAAACAAAGTTTAGTGACGTCTTATATCTAAAATAGAAGAGGAATGATAATTGGGCATCTTATAAGACATGACACATTCATGAGGACAATATTAGAAGGAAAGATAGAAGGGAAGAGAGGTAGGGGAAGGCCAAGGATCTTGCTGACATTGTTGCTTGTGTGGTGGTGGTTTTGCACGATCTTGTTTCTGTGTGTACGCAAAAGCAGTGTGGGAGGAGGGAGGTGCTTTACGCATACTTATGCGTGCACACACACATTTGCTTGCATGTTGTAGGTATTTTTTCGCGGGATAGTGCTAGATCTATACTAATATTATAAAGCTGAAGAGTTTGTTTGTTTGTTTGAACGCGCTTATCTCAGGAATTACAGTCGAATTGAAAAAATATTTTTGTGTTGGATAGTCCATATATCGAGGAAGGCTTTAGGCTATATAACATAATGCTAAGCTCAATATGTGCAGAGCACAAATCAAGAACGTTTCAAAATAGGTTTTTTTTCTTTTGAGAGCTTTCGCTGCGTACGCTGTGGAAACGGTTGAAGTTTCGCTAAAATTATGTATGACAGAATTGTTTTCCTTTAAAAGTTCTAAAAAAAAGTCCGAGACTGTATATCTATCTTTTAAGTTTGGCTAATTATAACCATAACCTTTTTATTCTAACCAAATTTGTTCTAAAATTAAGCATTATTTGTGAAGGTGTTTTCATAAAGATGATACTAATCCTTAACCAAGTAAATACGTTATTCATTACAAGCATTTAATTTAGAAGAAATTTGTCGTTTACATCATTTGATTTCAATGAGTATATTTTAGAAGATATCGCAGTAATAAAATATAATCAAGCGCGCAATGATAATGTCGTACGGCGCGCGGCGGGCAGTCGTGAGGGGGAAGCGCTTCTCCTTCTACGTAATGAAGTCGCGGGTAAATTTTAGCGATATCCCAAAGTAACTGTTCCAAGCGGACGAAGTCGCGGGCAAAAGCTAATGCTAGATAAAATATTAATTAAATTGAATTTTTTTTTGCCGTCTATACCGTGACCTGTCGGTACTGACCGTTGGCACTTGGCACCTTGACATCTTCGTTTGGAATTCCGGCCGGGCGCAGTTTCGGCTGTGGCTATAAATTGTCAACTAAATGCACCGCGCAATCCGAGTTTGATGGCTTCGATACAAAATTGTCGAAGATACAGCATATTAAACAATTTGCGAATTTCGTTTGTGTAGCTAAATTAAATTAATTAAATTAAATACCATTTATTTCGGGCTGCATAGGCCCATATTATAAATACCTAATAGACTAACATACATATTACTATATTATATTATGTAACTAACACTAACACTAAACTTGTATTGTCTGCGACGTGGGGCGCAAATTGTTCGGGAGTCGTCCTCTGAATCTTCTGTAGGCGACTCCAATCGGCCTGAACTCCTCCTTCTCGAAGGTCGGTAAATGATGGGTAAAAGAATTGGCTAAGTGCGGGAGGGACATACGCACGAAAGAAAAAATTCACGTTTGTTGTATTGGAGCCCTACTTCAATATTTATTTTCTTTTGTTTTAATAGTATTTGTTATAATAGCAGCAACGGAAATTCTACATCCATTAAAAACGTGAAAGTTTGTAAGGATGTATGGATGTAGTAATGGATGTTTGTGTCCCCTTTACGCAAAAACTACTGAACTGATTTTAATAAAATTTGGATTGCCTAAACTACTTTGTTTAGGCTCTGGATTGGATGGACAGGCTAATTTTTACTGTGACAAAAGGTACGGTTAACGCATTATTTAGTTTTGTGCGAACTAAGTCGCGGGTAGCATCTAGATTCCACTGTAAAATCCTAACATCTTTACCCACATTAGTTACGGACAAAGATTCATTTTGTTATGTGCATCTATAACAGTTTAATATCTATGACCGTTGTTTATTATATTGAAAACAAACCGAAATACATTCATTGAGGCTTCGTGGCCGTAGTCTTGGTGAGGCGATATAATAAATGTACAGTCGCAGACACCTACGGTTTATCCTACTATCCTACTTATATTGTAAATGTGAAAGTCTGTGAGGATGGATGGCTGGATGTTTGTTATTCTTTCACGCAAAAACTACTGAACGGATTTCGATGAAATTTGGTGTGGTAGTGGTTTAGGCTCTGGATTAAAGCACAGGTATTTTTTTTTTATCTCGAAAAAGTAGGTACAGTGTTCCTTTGGGATACTGTAAATACGCAGGCGGAGACGCGAGTAACAGCTAGTCACTTTTAAATCTTATCGCCATACTAATAAGTGGTCTTAAGGCCGAATACTGAAACGCAATCGAGTCCTCCTATTCACAGGCTGTCGCTCTCTCTACTAGCCAAAATGAGAAGGACAGCATGAGCGTCACAACTATTGTATTCGGACGGAGTATTCGATCGGCGGAAAAGTAGCATTCTAATGCCCACGACCGCGAAACCGCAAACCGAGACCGAAATTGGGTAGCCGAGTATAAAATTATGAATTTACTAGATGTTGCGCGTGACTCCGTGCGCGCTAAAGGAAATCCCGCGAGAACCTACATTTTTCCGCAATAAAAAGTATCCTTCCCCGGGTATACTCTATATTTGTGCAAAATTTCATCAAAATCGGAACAGTAGTTTCGGAGCATATTCGATACAAACAAACGAACAAACTTTTCCTCTTTATTATATTAGTATAGATATGGAGCACTAAACAATTCCCGCGACCCGCGTCGCGCAACCGGGAAGCGAGACCAGTGAATTTGATTCGCTGGTTTGCTGGTCGTGGTCGCAAAGTTAAAAGGCTACTTATAGACCACTTTGCACATTCTTTCAAGATATTATACATTGTACTGTTTTAGGGTTCCGTAATACTCAAGGAACACTTATAGTTTCGCTTTGTCCGTCCGTCTATCTGTCTATCAGTATATCTGCGCCTTTAGCTTCTGTAATTAATAATTAAAAGACTGTGTGTAAAGAATCTCGATTTTGGCATAATGCGAAGGGATGAAAATTTTTTTTTCATTATACCCCATAGTGTGGGGTATCGTTGAATAGGTCTTTGAAAATAAAGGCAAGGTTTCATACATGACTTTTTTACAAAGTCAACTATTTTCGAGTAATCGGCCTCCAAAGTGGTTTATAAGTTGGTCCCCCTGGCGTTTCTAAACTATGAGATTTACGAGTTTACAATTTTTAATGCTGTCTATCAGCATGAAAAATTAGGCTAAATAATCTTTAGGAAAATTTTTTTGAACGAAATCGGCCAGTAACTTTTGTAGTAAGTACTTAATTTGAAAAAAAAAAAAAAAAAAAAAAAACCTATTATGCGTTTAGTTACGGAACCCTCCTTAGATATGTCCCGACGTGCTCTTGGTTAAGTAAGGTTAGGTTATTATTTTTTTATTTATGCTACTAAATAATTTATTATTATTACTTCATATAGTTAATAAAAAGTTAAAAATGTGGTACATCGGGATTGTCGGTGACTGTACTTCATAAAATTTTATAGCGCGTTTAACACGCATATTAAGAAGAATGTACTTGAGGTAATCGGTACAATTTGTTAATAAAATGCTTTAACCTCATAAAGTTATGATTATTTACTTTTACATTGGTTTGTGCAATCTTAAAAACAAAAGACACTGGGTGTATTTTTTGCCACTTTTAGCACAGAACAAATATTAGTACAATTTTAGTAAAGTTGCACAGTGGCGGATCTAAGTACGACATTTTCGAACCAGGGCAAAAACTTGATATGACCCACGCACACTACGCACGCCTTCAAAAAGAAATTTACTAGATCTGTTATGACTTATGCGTTCATAAATCACTTAGTACCTATGTGTTCAAAAACTAACTGGGTGTATGGAAATAGAAAAATTCCGTTTTTGAAACATAATATTATGATTCGATTACTTGATAAAACCATAGATAAAACCTATAAATATTTCGAATTCTTGTCTCAAGGATTTGGCCAATTTGGCGCTCATATGAAACTGCCGCTTGGGGAGAGTGCCACAGGTTGCCACCCATAGATCCGGGGCTGAAGTTGTGACCACGAACCATAATATATAATACTATCAGATTTTAGAATTTTCATTCAAGTTGCACTTTTATCTATGGAAAAGTGGAGGTAATAAATTTTTAATCGTATTTCATAGGAATTTTCGTTGAAAGAAGTTAAAATATCAGAATATTCAACCCACCTGCAGAATCCCAATTCTCGTAATTAACGAACACTTCCATTTTATTCTAGTTGAATTATAAATAAATCGGCTTAATATCATTAATTGATTTTTGGAATTTGAACCAATCTAAACGCGTTTGACGTTGGGTTGACGTATATGAGAATACCATTTTGCAGTTCCTGGATCGCAATTCGTTACTATATTTTTGCAGTATTTAATTAGCAGAATCGATTTTCAGGCGACCAATGCCATGTAATAGGCTTGGGTCCTAAAATGTAATTAGGGATTGATTTGTTCCTTTATTAGATGTTAAACCGAAATAACTGAATTTTTCTTAAAAAATCGATCAGTAACATTACTAATCACGGCTTTTTAAAAGCCCATTTGAATTTGACGCGAAAATGCTGTAAACTATCATGGCAGTTGAGTGACGTCACGAAGTGCACAACTAAACAAACCGTGAATGACGTCTGGTCTAATGTACCTACTTTTATATATAATTTATTTTGTTATATTTAATTTAAAATGAACTCTACGTTTTACAAGTATTGTGTAGTGCCTAAGTGTAAAAGCACAAGTGTAATGACACCGATAATGATAATTTTCGGTAGATTCGCTGAATTTGCTTTACTAAATCCGGCCTCCATCGCTAATTATTCTATACATAATATAATATTTGGCAAAACTGGTCAACTTGAAGCCCTAAATGCAAAAATTAAAAAGATGTTACTCAGTTACACGTACAAAGTTTGACGTTTTATGTTGTATTTACTACCAAAACGTCAACAACAACAATGGCGGACGCACTGTGTGACGTAATGCTTTCCGAATGGTGTTCACTGACACAAGAATAAATTGATAATTTATAGTTTTAAAACTCTGAAAATAACATTAATCTTAACTTTTTATATTGAATAACACACTTCATTGAAATCTACTAATAATAATGAATATATAGGTACTACAATCACACTGATTTATTCTTAATGGACACAAGCCTATTCAGATGAAATTTCCCGTGCATCTAACCTTATTTAATCTTTGGTCGCCATGGGTAATTGTTATATAATAAGACTAGCTGCCCCGCGTAAATACATTATCACACAGGAACACTATACTTATTCGGGATAAAAAGGAGCCTAATTTTTTAATCCAGAGTTCAAGCTACTACAATACCAAATTTCATCAAAATCCGTTCAGTAGTTCTTGCGTGAAACAGTACAAAATCCATCCACCCTACTAATATTGTAACTGTGAGAGGTTGTGAGGATGGATGGATGGATAGATGTATGGATGTTCTTTAGTATAGTGATCTACAATTTTAAATACAAAAATACTTTTGTTCTATCACTAATTAAATAGGTTCCGTAGCGCATGCGACGAAAGATGTTTTATGGCATTTTTGTACACCTTGGGTTACGTTACTAAAATTTTAGTAAGGAACCCTAATCTTTTCTAGCAATAAATATAGCCTATGTTACTCAGGGTGAATGAAACTTTCTAATGGTGTAAGCATTTTTAACAAATACAAATATTACAAACATACACACACACACACACACAAAAATACAGATGTCAAATGTATTACTCATCATTGTTTGTTTCATAACAATACTATCAAAGTTAACATCGGCGAGTCTAAAGTTTTTTGTGCGCTTCACACTCGTTGAACTCGTTTACTTTACAAACTTTTTATTCGCCCTATTTTATAAAAAAAATGCGCTTTAAAAGTTAAACATCTCGCAAACGGACACCTAAATTAAAAATCGTTTTGTCAGCATCTTAATATTTTTAATGTGATTTTATTTTGGCACTTTGTTGATGTAGGTAGTAAATACATATCCGTTTGGACGGTAAGTTGAAGACAGACGGACGGACGGACGGGCATACATGACGAAACCAGGGTTCAGACTTCCGAAAAGTAAATTAAGGAACGCTAAAAAGCATACTGTATACCTACCCAATTACCCAATTAATAAGAAAACCATTAAAGCTTTACATGCATATGCCAATGCCAAATTAAGGCCCCATTACATGCTGTAATTGCATGTTATGTCCTGACGTGTATCGATCATTTTCGCGTTATTAGCGTCATATCAGCTGTCAATTTGCGGCATTTGCAAGCCCCATTTGCGAGGTGTCTGTGGGATAATGGGAGAGTAATTGGACAATGTAATGGCTCGTTAAAATTTACATGATTGGCTCTTAGTTAGTATAAGTATTTGAATATTTAAGACGTAATTCCGTAATCTTGATAGAGCGTCGCGTCGCTATAAAATTATGAGGCTCAAATTTTTGGAGTTAACTCCTTAAGAAACGATTTTCATTTATAAGCCCGGGGTATGAAAATCTATGGAAGTAAAATCGAATTCATGGTGACACACGTTCACACGGTACGATGTCACACGAATCACGATGTTAGCCGAAGATGCGTCGGTCGCTTAACGCTTTTTTTTGCAAAATTTTATTTTTAGTGTAAACTCCAGTCGTGCGTCCATATATTATACAGATATTTACTAGTACGTGCGTCGGAGGTGACATACACACTTTTTTACGTAATTACGTAAGTTATTGATTCTATTAACTACCATTTTCTTTATATACCATTCAACTCAACTCAACTCAAAAATTTTATTTCCATGCAGGTTATGAAATAACGCTTATAGAATTGTCCTACATGATGCCTACCGCCGGTTTGGATTACTGTAAGTAATTCGTAAAGTTGACACAATATTTATTTTATAGATTGTGATTATGACAAGAAATTAAGAAAATCAAACCAATTTGCACTTACGTAGTAACTATTTATTAATCTGTGGTTGCACACAAATATCCGCGTGATAATGCAAATGGCGGGAACGCCATGTTTTTCTCCGCTTCTCCTACTTCTTTTTTGTGCGCCGACCGTGTGTAATTGCCACCAAGTATTTGTTCGAATCGATACTGAATTAAAGATGCCACACAGCACGCCAGTTACTGGAAACGGCATCATAATTAAGAGGATAGTGCGAGTTTCCAAGTACACACAATAAATTGTGATTGACGTTGAAACGCCATGACGTTTCCTGTAATTACTTTTTTTGTGTAAACTGCTCGAGTACGGTATACGTGGATGGTCGATTTTTATGTGATACTTTTTAAAAACAATAATACTATCTGTGTCACTGGTATAAACATTTTGGCTACTACCTAAATGGACTGAGATCCCTCATCCCAGCCCCGCCAGACTTCCCATATATTCTTACTGATACGAGTATTATGTATAATATGATATACATTTTATCAGTAAGTAACATTTTATAACTAAGTTTTTCTTCTTTTAACCATTTAGTTTTAGGAATATGAGAAATCTAATAATAGGAAAAAGGCGATGAAATCTAAGTTGTAAATTCTCTTCTATCAACATTCTACACTATATACCTTGTCACCACCTATAATTACCATGATAGCGTACAAGTAAAAGCAAGGGCAGTACAAAGAAGGGGCGGAGTTGACAACTGACGTTGGGCGGAGTAACGCGGTATGGGCGGAGTCTTTCGCCACGCCCACCCGTCTAATCGCGTGTTTAGTTACAAGTATTTATTCAGGTGTTTAGAAACTCGGTAATGTATTGCGTTTTGCGACGAATATAAATTAAAGTCGTATGACGTACATTATACATGTATTGGGTAAAATGACTAAACGTTTACTATATTTTTCTAAAATAAATAAAGATCCTTCTGTATTTAATATAAAGGAAAATAGGGTAGCTTAGTGCTTGCCTAATCATGTGTCGCTTATTTAGAATTTGAATAATTTTTAACCACATCCAAAAAGTGATTACGTCAAACTTAGGAACATAAACACTTCGCAGTCCATTTTGTACGGGGTGCGAGTGCCGAGATATCTTGAAATAGTATTTCGTTAATCGTTAAAAAATATCTTGAAATAATATGAAAATATATATTGTAAAAGGTAGTTTAACCAACGCCTGCTGAAAATGAATAGCACTAAAATCAAACTTCGTTGATCCTTATAAATATAAAGGAGAATAAAATGAAGGTTACTTGTTATATGCCTTTTTAAAATATTCCATGATTATTTATTATATGTTTCCTTGACAACAGGAATTAGCTTTCTCTTGACCAATAACCATATAAGAGATGTTTAATTGGTTGCAAAAATTCACGCGTCTTGTGAAAATAGCGACACCTGAGCAAAATATATTGATTGGTATAACCTTATTGAGGATATCCAACGTATACATAAATACGAATGAGCTATGCTAATATAGATCTTATCGTATATTCTTAACTGGGCATAAGTCTGCTTAATCGGGGTTAAATCGAATAAATTTGAATGCGGGTTAACTGTTGGTTGAAGTTGCATAATGCCATCCGCATTAACGGATTACCATAGAACTGTTCCCATAATCATGGAAATGAATGTCCCGGTCGTTTCCGCAGGCTTTTGTTAGCATAATTGCAATTTGCGATGTTCAATGCAGCACGGTATTATAGACCGTATTATGTAGAATATATAGGTGTATTTATAAGGATTTTTAGTGTGAAACGTTAATTTTTAAGGTTTACGTCTCGGAACCTTAAGAGTGGGCGCCCACGGACGATAATCGGGGACCGTTTTTTTGTCGAAAAAAAATAGAACATACTGTTTGCAATAGTGCAACGCACACGTCATACAAAAAGTCGGTCAGGAATAAAATCGGTACACCTCGACCGATCCGATTGTCGGTGAAAAATAGAACGTCCGGAAAAGTATGCGTTAACGCACACTTCTCACCGAATGTCGGCCGCTTGCACTCTACTACTCCCTTGAAAGCTACATACAAAGTGACGGCCTTGTGCGTTGACTCGGTCGCAAAATCGGTCATAAGAATTGGAGGAAAAATCTGCCCGATTATAGGTCCTATTAAAAGTATGACGTGGGCGGGCCTTAAAGTATGACCCTTATAGTTTCGACATGTACATTGTCCATCCGTCTTCGGCTTACCGTCCAAACGGTTAGTGCTAGAAAGACGAAACTTTGCATAGATATGTGTATTTATAACATCGACAAAGTGCTAAAATAAAATAATGAAAAACATTTTTTTTGGAGTACCTCCCTTACATGTAAAGTGGGGATGTTTCTTTTTCTCGCGTCTATGGTGTGAGGTATCAGAAAGGTCTTTTGAAAACATTGAGAGGTTACTAGAACCATTTTTGATTTAGGTGTCCGTTTGCGAGATATTAAACTTTATCCTATCAAAAACATAAATGTGAAATGAGAGTCAAGTTTAATAATAATTATGATATTGCCTTGGTTGTTGACTTTAACGACAAAAGAAGTGAGATCTAAATAGGTGCCAAGTTCTATGGTCAGTCCTGAAATTTATTTATAACAACATAAAATATCATTTTTTCTTATAACTTAGGATAATATAATATTGTAGCCTAAGGTCTGACTTGGCTAGTTTTCATATACGAATTATATTATAGCCTTCGCAAGTCTAAACCTGTTACTTGTCGATTCTCATTTTATTATTCCAATAATTTGGCTTGCTGGTAGAAACTAGCCATCGAACATATTCGTATATGAGAACAAGCCAAGTCAGACCTTAGGCTACAATATAATATTATCCTAAGTTATAAGAAGAAATAATATTTTATGTTGTTATAAATAAATTTCAGGTCATTGTTATATAATATAATGGTATTACAGTGTAGGAGCTGGCCGAGTAATTACTTAACTTAAATACAGTAACATAATATTATGTGCCCAGATTGTAAGATATTCACATATCCAATCCATAAAACTTTGTGACGAACAAATCTCGCGCATACGTCGCTCACTAGTCACTGCTCGCGCGTGAGTCCCTACTGATTGGCCCGTTTTGGGGGCCACCACACGTACTTACATTTTCGATACCTACACGGAGAGTGGGACAGGCCTGATGGAGGCGTATATTATAGCTCAAGAGTCAAGCCACAACTTAGGGCCGCGCTTACGCCGCTATAGAACGGTTTTTAATAGATTGTACCATCAAGATTTCATCGGCTTTAGCATAGATTATACAGATAAACACTAGTAGGCTTTAGGTTCGCTTTAATTCCTTAGCGTACAAGAAGCTGTCCCAGCAATGGTGGATGCTAGGGATGCTCGATGATCATCGATTTTCGATAATTATCGATGTTAGAGATAAAACATCGATGTTTTAAAATCGATATCGCATAATTTAAAACATCGTAACATCGATGTCATGGACACACACATAATCGAAAAACCCAAAGTTGAAATTAAAAAAACCCGACTGCGTAAAAAGTGTACCAAACTAAGTACATAATGAAAAACTGAAAAGAAAAAACAAGCACTTAGATATCCGGTGGTCTAGAATTCTATAACTTATAATTGAATGAATACTATTGAAGAAAATATAATATAATCTAATAATGGAACATAACAACTAAACAGTCAGGATCCATTGAAAAACTATATTGGCTGTCGAATAATGGATCTCGACTGTTCAGTTGTTATGTTCCATTAATAGATTATATTTTATTTTCTTCAATAGTATTCATTTAATAATATATTATAGAATGAAGAATGTTAATAGGTATACAAAATTGCTTAAAACGCTCTCCCAGTAATGCTTGTATCTACAAATACACTAGTTTTTGTTTCATTGAAAAAGACCAAGTATTAATGGATTTATAGACATTTCAAATTCTCGTAAATTTCGCGGCCCGTAGCAGGCGCTCGTGGAGAGTGTGACGTCACGGCACAATGCGGCCGAGTTACCTAGTACAAATAATGCTTGCGCTCAGCTTAATAGCTGAGCGCAAGCATTATTTACGTAGCAGTATGGAGAAACAATATAAAACACTGCAATAATTTGCAGTGTTTTATATTGTTTCTCCGTACATTAAGTAATATAAAGCTTAAAAGTGTCTATAAGTATTTAGTAGTGTAATATGAGTGTATATAATATTGTAATTTATGTGCAGTAAGTACAACGGATGACGGATTTGAATTAGAAACGGTACCAGCCTGAACAACACCCTAATAAAACAATATTTAAAAACTATAAATTACTTCTATTTGAAATCAAAACAGAACTCACTTTCAAGTTGGCTGGTACCGACTTCAAAAATATCAAGATTGGGTAGAGAAATAAATTAGAATTTCAGGCAACTATTTTAAAAAATAAGTTTTATTTCATGCTTTTTTGTGCATTTTTACCTTGTAAGTCGGTTTAATTTTTGTTTAAAATAATACATACATACATACATACACACACACACACACACACACACACACACACACACACACACACACACACACACACACATCCATCCATCCATCCATCCATCCATCCATCCATTTCCTGTGGTTTACTTTACATTTTACATCTGTGTCAAATTTCATGATAATCGGCTTAGTAGTTTTTACGTGACACTGCAAATAAAGTATCCCACGGGAACCGTACATTTCCCCCCGATAAAAAGTAACCTGTCCTTTTCCAGGCTCTAGACTATATTCATACCAAATTTCATTAGTGGCGGCTAGGAGAACTAATAATTAATTTACTGTCCTCAGTTAAAAGTGCTATAGCCATCTAGCGGTGGGTGGGGAAACTAAGATTATTGCTCAATATCTTTTAATAAGAGTTATAAATTTCAGTTTTCGTTAAATCTTAGTAATATATGTTAGAAAAATGCAGTAGGAAGTCATTAATCCTTAAAATCATTATTAACTTAAATTTTTCCAGTCATAGTATGAAAGCAATGAAATAGCATTTTTTCCAAGATTTATGCAGTATATATTGTACAATGGCGACTATTAGTTCTTGCTTTCGAACGTAGTGGCGCTAGGAGTTTTGATCTATAGGTCAGTCCATGATAAAAATGACGATTTTTGGACGTTAATATCTAAATAACCGTTTGAGATGTGTTTATGAAATTTGGAGCACATGTGTATCTCGCAAGTCTCAATATATGAGCCAAATTTGACACGTTTATGTGAAATAGTTTTTGAGTTATGACGGGGTCAAAAGTGGCTCCAAATGGTTCGTGTAATATAACACACGGTGCTGCTCGCCAGTTCTGTTACTCAAAACTTGGCTTGACACGCTACCGCGTGTCTAGATAGCGCATTTTTTGATAAAAAAGGCGTCCCCACTATTTAAATGCTAAACGACTGGATCGTTAGTTCAGGAGTTAGATAATATATTATATATTATCTAACTCCTGAACTATATTATATAGATACTTAACTTGTAAAATGCGCTTACTTAGAAAACTTTGTAAATAATTAAATAAATAGGTAGTAAACATGTAAAACGCGAGTCCGACTTGCACTTGGCCATTTTTTCTTTTAGTATCTTTGTTATTTTTAATATTTACAAAAGTGGGTTTTAGATTGCTTATTATCATGTTGTCTAACATTAATTAGACGAATTTTTTTTTTTTGTAAACAAGCCTGTAAAAATTCGTAACGAATCGAAGGAGACATTAGATTTTTATTGATTTGCGTAACTACTATGAAGATTACAGGAAATTTACATCAAAAGTAACAACGTCGCTTCAACAGAAGACAGAAGTGTACCAATGACAATAATTATTATTTAATAATGTGATTTCTATTCCTCGCTACGCACGCGTCGTTGGTGGCACTATTGTCGAAATTTATATTTTAGGATCGACTACAAATTATACTTAAGTCAACATTGTGTTATGCGCTATCCTGATTTTATATACTATAACTGATTTTAGTACAGACAGTATGTTACTACTGAGCATTTTACGTAGATAAAAATTCGTCTAATAATCAAGAATAATTTGTTGTATTTAGCTTGTGGTAGGTGCAGCGATAAACCTTTGTCTTGGTTAACCGAGAGCGTAGCGTTATGTAATGGTAAAACAAGAAAAGGAAGAAGCCTTTAAAATAATTTTGTTTTTAAAACCTTGTATTTAAAATGTTTCATGGCGAAGATTAAATTCACCACGAAAAGGCTTCTTGCATACCTTTAAAATGAGTTCAGAGCTTTAAATTTTATATTTATTACATGAATTTTGCCATCCTTAAATTTATGATAAACATTACACGAATTGCCGACACTGTTCACGCGAAATTAAGATAATTAAGTGAATTTATTAAAACGGCACTTTCGCCATATTATCGTTAAGTTGACCGCGATTAACTCCTGATTAATTCACTTTAAATATTGCCATTCGAATTTTGAAAGTTAATGTTTTAATTCCGATTTCAATTGGGCTTAAAATATCGGTAAAATATTTTTTAACACATACGAGTACATTAAGTACATATCTACTTTCTTTGAGGTTTAAATAATGACAGAATAATGATAAAAACTAATCCTTAGTCCTGTGTCTCTAAATCAGTTTTTTTTATTATTACTACATGAATAATAACAGTTAGAGGTTTTTCCTGCCACAGGAATTTGCTTAGAATTGATAACTAATATGGTTAGGTTAATTAAATAAGTAATTAAGATACTTTATAATTTATCACGTTTCTCGATACCGTACAAGATTTTATTTTTATTAGTTTTAAATGTTTATTCGTGTGTAACCAAATCTTGTAAGTGACATGACCCACTTCCCATGTCCGATTAAGCTGAAATTTTGCATGCGTCACGTTTATTTACGTCACGTGACATTGCAATATTATGATGTCATGGAGCTGATAGATGGTATCCAGGGTCTGATGCTGGAGCTGGAAGGTCGCCATAGGAGCTTCGTTATTAAAAGCTTGTTTTTCATTTTTTAGGAACTAGTTAATAATAATAATAATAATAATAATACGAGTAAGAAGTCAGTAAATATGCTAAATGTCTATAAATCACACGTACGGTCGCGGTCAGATCCGGTGTACCACTTTTAAATTCTATTCCTTGGCGAATAAATGAATAAAAGCGAATAAGAATAGAGAAGCGAATAGAAGCACTTAATTTGACCGCGACCGTAAAAATTATGTCAAAATGGCTTACTATGATTGGTTAATGTGAACAAGACTAGCGTCACTGGTCAAGTATATATTTTTTTGGCATTTCATGTCTTTTTAACGCGAACAGACTATAGTTATAGTTTTAAACGAAATATTATTAAATTAAGCCTTTTTGTACCACGCGTAAGTAGTTCACTCGTAAGTCGTAAGTGATAAAATTGTGCTCCTTTAAAATGTACGAGTTATTTTTTAACCGACTACGGCGAAGCCAAAAAAAAAATTTTGGCTGTATATGTGTGTATGTTTGTTTCGCCGTAGCACCTAAACTATTGATCCGATTTTAATAAACGATTCATAATAATAGCCCGCATAATTTTTTTAATAAATATTGTATAAACATACATACATACATATAGTCACGCCTTATTCTCGTAGGGTTCGGCAGAAAACACTTCTTTCCACTTGCTATGATCCATGCATACTTGTACATTCTTACCATCGATTCCTCCTCTTACATTCAACGTAGCGAAGCGGCTCTCCATGGTCCGCATTTTTTATAATTTTTATTATACAATATAATATTATATTAAAAATATTGTATAAAAATTGTAGTTATTACTACTCTTTATGCTCTATTACAGAGCTGAAAGATAACTCGTAACAGGTACCCGCGTATATAATGTTAATAACTCAGGTATAACATATTTTAGTTAAAAATAACATACATAAGTAATTTGGTATGAAGTAACTTCCAAAACGCAGTTAAACAAACAATAAAAAAACAATTACAATAATTATCTACGGTAAATCACGATTATGTTACATTACATAACGCATACTTCATTCCCACTTATTACTTACAAAGTCGTTTGTGTGCCACCGAGGACCGAACATCACTCGAGCTATTTTAGAACACAAAGAGACGATTAGCCAAAATGTGACCGACATGTGATAATGACATAAGTGTAAGTGTTAAGTGAGTAAGTGTAAGTGTAATGAGGAAGTGTGACACGATGACGTCGTCGCAGTGTCACACGCCGCCACTGTCGCGCGCGGGCTCGACCGACTTGGTCCCTTGTTCCCCGGACTTGGCACGTCGGACGTTATCCCCCGAATTACCGCTGGCCCCCGATCTCCTGGACCGTTTGTCCCCGGACTTCCCCCGGCGGAGCCGGTCGCCCGCCAAGCCGAGGTCCCTCATGGAGTCTTTGCTCGTGGCGAAGATGGAGGCGCTGAGTACTGGCAAGCTGGTGCGGACGGATTCGCTGGACAGCTGCAGCAGTTTTGGCTCGATGTCCTCCCTGCCTAGTGACGTGTGCCGCTGCGATGACTGTCTGCTGGGCATCGTGGACTTGTACCTGCCGGGACCTGAGAACAAGACGTATAGAAAGGTTAGTTTTTAGTTATTAAGTAGTACCTATATATTTATTTTTACATCCTATAATATTTTTTATGACCTTATAACAATTTTAGATCAAATAATTTGATAATATTAATAAATAGGATTATGTTTTTTACTTGGACACAATGTATTAATATTATTTGATATTAAAAATCAAGGTGTCGTGTTGTTTTCGTGGTCGTGGCCTACCGTACCGTGGTCGTGGTACTAATATATATCTGTATTATCTATGGTCGTGGCCGTGGTGTTCAGTTCGCAAAAAAAATTGAGAAACCAAACCTTTTTATGGTAAATTAAATTAGTTTATTTTATTATTATAAAGAGGAAAGATTTGTTTAGTTGTTTCCGTTGATTTGTCTATGGAACCAATATACCAATTTTAATAGGCAATCGGACAATTTTTTTTATTGCATAAATGAATAGTACTCTTAAATATGAGTAACTTCTCAGAAGAAACCGTATATCAAAAGTCAATATTTTCAAAGGTACAGCGATTTGTATACAAAATTTCGCGAGCCTCCTAAAACGCTCCATACTAAAATCGCCACACAAATGACGTCACTATTGGATTAAAGTGTATTAAGTAGGTATAAAGTATACGGCCGCAGGAATATATTTGTAAATATCTCCGATATTTGTGCGTTTAAATTCATACTTACCATAATGAATGTTTTTGTATATGATGTGAGTAAACTAATGATGTAGGTTTTGTTTACCAATTTCGTAAAAAAAAATTTTTTTTTTGGTATAGACTCGCGAAATTTTGTATACAAATCGCTGTACCTTTGAAAATATTGACTTTTGATATACGGTTTCTTCTGAGAAGTTACTCATATTTAAGAGTACTATTCATTTATGCAATAAAAAAATCAGTCCGCTTGCCTATTAAATTTAGAACAGATATAGAATAGATCACGGGGAAGGACATAGACTACTTTTTATTGCGGCATAATGAACGGTTGCTACCGAATTTCCTTTTTCTCGCGTGAAGAAATTAATAAAGTCGCGGGTAACTGCTAGTAAAATATTATACTATTAAAATCTATAATCACTGACCGAATGATACTCTACATAGAGAAAAAAGGAAAACCTTTGTATTCTTTATTAGACCCACATCTAAATATTTATTTTTTATAAACTTGAAAAAATAGGTACAATAAGCCCTAAGATATAAAAAGGAAAATTAACCTACTGCCAACCAAAGAAAGGAAACTTTTAGTTATATACTTAAGATTTGGTAAAATCAATTACGGATATTTTGCGTATATGATCTATAACTGCATAATATAAAGACGTTTAGGCAAAAAAATACTGTCATACTCGAAGTAAAAAAATCAAGTGTTTTCAATTGATTTAATCGGATTTTTAGAAATTAATAATAGATATTATTATTAGCTGACTCGAGCAGTTAATACTGTTATAATATTATTTATGTGAAATTATTATTTCGTGCAAATCATTTATTTTAATGCAAACCTAATTATAATTTGGTTTTTTACCAATTTTTTTTACCTAAACAAATCACAACATAGTTTTGATATTTGTAGTTTGAAAATTTAACAGTAATCGTAACTAATCATGGCTGCGTCATATATGGTAGAATCAAAAGATATTTAAATCCAATTGATATTCAAATTAGCGTCGAAAATGTCTGTTTTCAATTAGATTTGATTGATGTGACTAAATGTCTCATTATTTTGTGAAACAAATGTTTTGAAACACACACAACTGTTGTTTATCAGCCTAGTGGTGACCTCTATGTAGAGACGAAAGAACTCTACATTGAGTTAACCGTAATGCTAACAAGTTACTAACTTGATCCATAGATCGTTCACGTTAGTTCGTTAAACTTGCAACAGATGGCGCTTTACACAGAAACCCTTAGAGATGTAGGTTTTTAGGATTTTGACTCCTTTTTTAATTTTATTACATATTTATTATTTATATAACAACTGCATGATAATATGAATGTTCTCAGTTTAGAAATTAGATTATGTTAAATTCCTAAAACAAAAAATATAAGGTTTGGTTAAATCAACTACGGATATTTTAGCCATACGATCTACGGCTAATTTAGAGACGTTTAGGCAGAAAAATAATTTGCATACTCGAGAAAAAAACACTGCCTTTATATGGGCAAGTTTGCGTTGAGCGGAGAGTCACCCATACACGAGATGATTTTTTTACTTCGAGTATGACAATATTTTTTTGCCTAAACGTCTTTATATTATGCAGTTATAGATCATATACCCAAAATATCCGTAATTGATTTTACCAAATCTTATATAACTAAAAGTTTCCTTTTTTGGTTGGCAGAAGATTAATATTCCTTTTTATATCTTAGGACTTAGTAATACCATGGAGAAATCATAACGTAATACTATAACCGAACAAAACTGGTCCGTATCTTTTAGACGTACTTTAGTACGGAACACCTGTTATTCGGAGGTCGGGAAAACCCAGCTACAGAATTATTAATTTTTCGGAGAAAAGCTCTATTAAGAGCTCTAGTCATTACTTAATTATAATTTATAACTAATTATTATTATTGCTATAGATCTCCCGGGCCAAGCAACCAAAGAGTCATTAAAAAAGGTAAAGCTTAAACTCTACGTCTCGACTACTAGGTATATTATATTATGCCTAAAAAGTATACGTTTTTGTTTTTTGTTTTCTTTAAGTTTGTAAATAATTTAAATTAGGTAGCTTTTATTATGTTATGTGTTTTATTATTATTTTTAACCGACTTCCCAAAAAAAGGGGCGGTTATACGTTCGGCTGTATATTTTTTTTGTATGTTCAACGATTACTCCGCCGCCTGTGGACTATTTGCAAATTTTTTTCTGTGATGTACAGGGTGTAATCCCAAATTCGTCCTTTTGATCTCAAAGTGGTGACCTGATGATGGGATCCATGAGGAATCGAGGGAACTCCTCGAAATTTATATGAACACATATGGTGATTTCAACTTTTTCTGAAGTAGTTCAAGCATATTATGCTACCAAAAAGTAAGATTTTGCTCGAAGGTATACCCTGGATCGAAAAGTACAGAATAGAACTCCTGACTCCTTATAGATACATGTTTGGGGATTTCGGCGTTGTTTAAACTTTAAAGAACTGCAAGAATTTGCCACCCTGTCAGTTAGAGTAATCATCATCATCATCACCACTATCACACCATACATCATCAGATTATTATTATTATTATTATTATAGCTTTATTTCCACATAGAGTTATATATATACAGTCATTCAATTTAAATTTAGTTACTAATATTATTTACTATGTGGCCCCTCTTTGGGTAAAAGCCTCCTCCATTATTTTCCACCTATCTCGGATCTATCATCATCAGATTATGATGATGTAAAAGGTACTTCTCATTGTATTTTACACTAACACGGAGATCATTAAACATTACTCTGCCGTTTATGAACCTATTTGCAAAATTCTTTTGTTGTTGTAAAGGGTTTAATTCGAAATTGGTCCTTTAGTCACTAAAGTGGAAACCTGATGATGCGATCCATGAGGGATCGAGGGAACTCCTCGAAATTTATATCAACACATGTAGTGATTTTTACTTTAACTGAAGTAACACAAGCATATGCTATCAAAAAATAAGATATTGTACCAAGGTATACCCTGGATCCAAAAGCACTGAATAGAACTCCTCAGTCTTTAAAGATATGCGTTTGGAATTTTCGGCATTGTTTAAAGAACTGCAAGCATATGCCACTTTATAACTTACAGTAATCATCATCATCATCTTAATAACAATACCTAATGGAAGCTTGGCGCGTATTCAATTATACATTCGATCTTTTAGTTTAGACATTCATAAGACGTATTAATAATAACTTAACAAAATATATCACTAAAAAGGGTGAAATTATTATTTTTAAATAAAAATTAAACCGACTTCCAAAGTAAAAATACACAAAAAAGTATGAAATAAAACTTAATCTCTAAATAATTCCCCTTTCAAATTCGGCTAAAATTTTTACTATTTCTCAACTCAATCTTATTAATTTTGAAATCGGTACCAGCAAATATGAACGTAAGTTCTATAATTATTGTAGGATATTGTTTGGGCTGGTACCAATTTCAAAATTAAGAAAATTGAGTAGATAAATAGTAAAAATTTTAGCCGAATTTGAAAGGGGAATTATTTAGAGATTAAGTTTTATTTCATACTTTTTTGTGTATTTTTACTTTGGAAGTCGGTTTAATTTTTTATTTAAAAATAATAATCGTTTTACTCAACTTTTTTATTATTTTACGTTATAATAAAATAAATTAATTAAAACCAAAAAAGTTTTTATTACGAAAAGGTTTTTATTTGTAATTTTTTATAAATAAAAATCGTCACATTAATAAATTACAATTATACCTTGCTCGTTACACCCAGAATTTAAGAACTTTATATGTCCTGAAAGATAAATTAGACGAGGATAAATTCGCAATACCATTTAATGTTTTGGACAAAAGCTGATTGTAATTAACATTGTCATAATTACCACTTGCTAACGTTTCGACGGGAAGTGCGTCACTTTTACGTCATTTCGACTTTACTGGGTCGATGTCCCGACGAATTCGTCCTGCGTGATCATACATGTAAATGCATTTAAATTCTTGGGAATATGACATTTAAATAAAATTTGAAGGCTCTGTAGTGTATAGTAGAATGTATGAAGAGTTTGACCTCGAAATCCAATTATTTTGAATGAATTAATGTAAAAACTTCTGATTTACGTCTGATGTACGATAAGAAACTAACAAGTTTACGAATTTTTTGCTGCTTATTTTTTATTTATATTTTCCTCGTAAAATTAAAGGTAATAAAAAATGGTTATTGTATTTTCGTTAATAATTTATAAACTACACTTTGAAGAGCACATAAATACTGACATTGCCTGTTTTCCAAACATTGTGGTTTTTTCCAGAGATATCAAATTTTGTGCTTTATTTATATGTTTCAAAGCTCTTTTTGTTATCTTTAACTGTACTACAAACCAGCAAAAAATGTGACAGTAATTGTTGAGCACCCATCAATATATCGATGGCAAATGGCAAATATCAAATATAACCTATGTTATAGCCAAGAAGCCGTCGCTAATTACGATGACGAAGTTAGAAGTAAAAAAAATTATGGTAATAACGCATCGCGAGCTATGTCATAACGAACGTAACGTCAATCCCATATTATATTTTCAATTTCGAAGATCATCACAGTTGTTTACGATGGTGTGTTGGCTATGCCCTTATTAATTATAATTTTGCAGATATTTTTTTTACATAATGCATCAAGTTAATTACTATTGCAATGGCAATCACTGCTACGTCATTACGACGTTTCTGCGTTGATATCCCGAACACGGCGAAATTGACCTGCACGCTGCCATACATGAAAATGCCCTTGGAATGTGAAAATTTTTGTCAACATCATAAGCCTGATTCTATTTAACAAAAGCAATATATTGGTTTCCACAAGATCTTTTTCGCTTTAGTAGGGTTGCCATTATTGTTGAGAACAGAACCTCAATTCTCGTATTTAAAGTAAACAATTTAAACAGTCAACTTCACTTTGTTTGGATTGAAAGTGTAGCGTCATGTTACCGTGAACGGATTTTATGCCGTTTCGACCAATCAGAGCGCGTTTCACGTTGGTTTAACGTTCATAAAAACACCTTTTGAGAGTGCAAGCGTGTCGAGACTTGATTGTAATTGTATTAATGCAGGTTTTATTTAGCAGAATTGCCCCCCTGATATGGGACTTAATAGAGGCAAATAAATAAAAACTGAAAATAAGGGTAGTAACGGTTTATTATAATAAAAAATCAATGGAAAACAACGACAACAAAAATAATTCACTTCAATTATGAAAACCAGTTCAATTACTGTTGAGATGAACCACCGAAGAGGTTCCTGTTTCTTCGCCCAGTCATATTCTGACGTAGACTTTACTATATTGAATATTTTCTTTTTGTGTTTCGACATATTAGTAAAATTTTAAAATTATAATGGCAAATTAGAATTGCTTCAATTGTGTCAATCAACATTTGCGTTGTGGGCGGGAATCGCAAATACATATTTACATAGCCTTATTAGACATGACTTCTGATCTGAATGCTCTGTATCTGCAAAAAATTCAGCCATTTCTGCTCCATGGTTGCCATTGCCGTTATGTCAGTTTGTTTACTTAAATTATGCGTATATTGAAATATTGATAAACGGGACAAAAACGGGAAAGTAATAATACGGGACGTGATACTTGAATAAGCGACAGTATATACGGAACGTATGGCAATCGAAGCTATTAGGGAAGTATTCTTTTTTGGATTAGGAATATAATATAATATTACTTACAAGTCATAAAATATTTTAATTTCTAGGCACTTCAGCTCTCCTTATTTCTTAACGATATAATTTTTACTACCAAATAAATAGTTATATTTTTCTACAATTATTATCATAAATGTTCAATTAGATCTTTATCTATCAAGAGTTTTCAGTAATTATTCTGAAATATTCGACATTATTCGATGAAGTCAAAAGTTGTACGAGTATAATTAACTCTTTTAATTTATTTACTAGATATTGCCCACGATAAAAAGTTGCCTATGTCCTTTCCCGTGGCCTACTCTACATCTTTGCCAAATTTTATCAAAATTGGTCCAGTAATTTTGGAGCCTATTCAATACATACAAACAAAATGACTTTTCCTCTTTATAATTTAGTATAGATGTACTAGGAAATATTTGCCAGCAGCTTTAGGGTCACTTCACACCGAAACGAAACGACACGCTACGCGGCACTGTATTTTTAAAATAGCTATTCAAAGTTGAACTTTATTCATTATACAAGAAATATATACAATACGGCCGATGTATCTTGGCAAGTCTGAACTTCGCGCAGAAGGTTGCGCATTAGCTGTTTCTAAGTGTTTTCGTATTTATTTTATTTGTACTAATTGGTCACTGTATTAGGGAAATTTTATTAGCACATAGGTATATAAAAATAATACAATAACAGTTTTCTTCACGAGTTAAACATGCGCTAAAGTTCGCAGAGCCTATGTTCAGACCCGTCAAGATACAGCGGTCGTAGTATACGTTTCATTGTAAGAGTTCGAATGTTAAGTAATAAGTTCCACCACGTTGCATTGTGCAATGCGCATGTGCACTGTGCAGTGTATGACTGGTGTCATATATAACGTGTATCTTGGGTGTAGTAAATAAAGTTCAATTTTGAATAGCTAACTTAAAGTATAGCGCCGCGTAACGTCATCGAACCCTGACTATCGGACGTATGGACAGCGGAGTCTTAGTAATAACTATAATAACTAATTGGTCCCGTTTATACCCTGTCTCTCTTACTAATAAAC
This sequence comes from Glaucopsyche alexis, assembly GCA_905404095.1. Lineage (NCBI taxonomy): Eukaryota > Metazoa > Arthropoda > Insecta > Lepidoptera > Lycaenidae > Glaucopsyche > Glaucopsyche alexis. Next base: position 6,067,784 of record FR990060.1, read on the forward strand.
ATCTTCTTCACTCGAATTAAAAATTTCACTTGTGTGATGTGAACAAAACACTGTATAACTATTCAAAGCTTATACACCTTAATGAAAATACACTGTGTTATAAATATACCTACATGACATTTATAAATTATTTCCTCACAAATATTTTCAAAATACCGCTATTTATATGTTTATGTTAATACTTTAGATACGGCTCTGACACAAGTACATGTAGATTATGTTATTTATAAAATGAACCCATAATTATATTTTTAAATATTATTATAATAAATTTATATATTAAATAATAATTATAATACTTAATTGCTCTTATAATAATATAACACAACTTTCTATACACACTTTTCCACTTTATTTAGATTTTTACAATAATTAAATATAAACACGACCGGTTTCGATTAACTCATCATCAGTTAATCGAAACCGGTCGTGTTTATATTTAATTATTGTAAAAATCTAAATAAAGTGGAAAAGTGTGTATAGAAAGTTGTGTTATATTATTATGAACATGAATTTCCACCAAGAACCAACAGTACATTCAATCAGTTACATCTTAATTGCTCTGTATTTTTTAGAAGTAAAATAATTACTTATTCTGTATTCTGAGGTATATCTCTGAAAATGAAAATTACACACAATATTCCTAAGTTTTTCAAAACACATTTTTCTGTTACTTATTAATTACCTACTACTATTATATAATATGTATTTGTGAGGATGAATGGATTGATGTTTGTGAATTGTAACACTATCACGTAAAAACTAGGCTAGGCTTAAGCCCATAGGCTATACCTACTAAATTCGATCAAACTGAATTGTATTGCTTACGGGAGTCCATAGACTCCCGTAAGCAATACAATTCAGTTTAAGCTCTGTATAACACATAATATACTTTTTATACCGAAAAAGTTTCAGCTAAAGTAAGGACTGTCATGTATTTATTTTTTTATTAGCTTTTGCCCACGTCTTCGTCTGTGTGGAGTTCGGTTTCCATTGAGGGGGAATTTTCAAAAATCCTATCTTAGCGAATGCCTACGTCATTACAACTATCTGTGTGCCAAATTTCAGCAAAATCCGTTCAGTAGTTTCGGCTGTGCGTTGATAGATGAGTCAGTCAGGTTTGCCTTTTATATTATATTTTTATTGCATCAAAAAATACAGTAATTTAATATAACTATATCTAAAGCTAACTACATAAAAAAAATTACAAACTATAAGGATACTAAAAAGAAAATTATATCTAGAAAAAATTTAAAAGCTTTTATTATATATTTATATAGAAGATTATCTGACTGATGTCTGATATCAGCATTATAACAGTTAAAAATGCTGATGATGATCATTAATGACTCACTGCCGCAGTGCTGTGCGTAAATGAAATTCGTAAAGTTCGCTTGATTTACGCAAGTCAAAGATGAATGCACTGTGGGCCTAGCAGAAATATTTGACAGCGGCGTATGAAAATCTGTCAAAACCATGACAATTTTCAATTTTCATTCGATAACATTACTATATTAACAATGGCGAAAAGCCATTGTTAATATATATTTCTGCTAGCGCCTGTGAACTGTAGCCCAAGTATTTGCGAAAAAGTTTGTGACGTTATTGAATGAAAGTAAATAAAATTTTCATTCGATAATGTTACGAATACTTTGTCGCAAATTGTTCGTGCTTTGGCTACAGAACATTCAAAGATTTCAGATTTACGTAAATGAGTCAACACATTTTTTACGAAATTCATTTACGTTATAACGTGAGAACCACGTGAGTATTGCCATTGTCTGAATAAAATGAACTTATAAAATGTTAACTGCATCATAAAATAAGATTTAATTATTATTGAGATTATTTTTTTTACATTATATTTTTTAGTCCGATTTAATGACTTATGACGTCTCCAATAAACAGAAGTCTGTTGTATGTTGGATCTGTTGACCCAGCAGCATTTATCATAAACTCACGGTGGAGATATTCAATGATACAATGATTGTATATTCTTCTTTATTACATATGTTTTACATATAACATCCATACAGTATATCTTATCATACATATAATATGTTAAGGAGGCCAAATAGACATACACACGTCTAAGCTATACATAGCCTTATGGCTAACTAAATATTCTGTCATAGGCATCAAAGTGACACCTGTGAATGACAGATTATATTTTTAATAATGTTACATCATTATGCAACACCTCCCTTTTCAAGATAACGCAACTAATACTACAATATGTACACAACTAAAAACATACTACTATATAACTAATCATATTTTTCATGAATATACAGTTTAGGACGTTTTACATTTCTACCAGATCTGGTTACATAATCGGTATTCACTAGACTCTCCATAGGAACACAGCTTTCATCATTATCACAATTTTGAAAAAGACCGTTTCCGAAATTCACCGAACTCATGGGGTTAGCAATGTCCTGTATGGTAACCATACTGTCATTTTTGCCACTGCTTTCGCCATTACCAGAAGAAGAAGGAGGAGTATTTATGTTTTTTAAATCTCTTTTTCTAGGTCTAATGTGTCCTATATTCCTCCTATACACAGCACCGTTTAAATCTACAATATAATACGACCTACCACACGTCAATTTCTCTTTAATTATTCCCGGAGTCCAAACGGATTTAGGATCTTTTTTAAAATATATATAATCTCCTGGCTGAAATACATATGACTTTTGCCTAACATTCCTGTCAAAATAAAAAGACATTCTGTCTCTGCTATGTTTGTGACATTTCTCATATGTCGAAAATTTAACTACTCTAGGATATAACTTTTTATTTAGTATTGGTAAATTTACTCGTAAGCTTCTAGACATCAATAATGAAGCAGGGCTGGGAAAATCTCCCTTAGCCGTATTACGATAATGTAACAATGACAAGTATATATCAGAGCCATCCTCTTTGCATTTTCTCAAAATGTTTTTTATAATTTTTACCCCGCTTTCAGCTTGACCATTGGATTTTGGCCAGTGTGGGCTGCTTGTTATGTGTTCAATGTCCCACTCCTCAAGAAAGGACTTGAATTTACTGGAGTTAAAAGGTGGACCATTGTCAGATACAAGAGATTTCGGTATTCCATGACGAGCAAAAAACGATTTAAGATTCTTAACAACAACGTCCACAGTGTAATTTTTATGCAAAGAAGCTAACTCAATGTACTTGGAATAGTAATCCATGCAGACAAGGAAATTTTCTCCATCAAAATATAGTAAATCAACACCTACCTGTTGCCATGGAAGATGGGATATCTCGTAGCACTGCAACGGCTCATTTGTTGTGTTTGGCTTGAACTTAGCACATACTAAGCATTGATCAACTAAATTTTTAATGTCAGCATTTATATTCGGCCAATAGACTGTTTCTCTAGCAATATTAAGTGTTTTATTTATACCTAAGTGACCACAGTGAATTTTATCTAATATTTGTTTTTGCAAAGATTTAGGAACAATAAGCCTATTTCCTTTAAATAGTAATTCATTCATTATATGTATTTCATTTTGAATATTCCAATATGGTTTTACCATAGATGCTATTTTGTCTTTGCTCTTAGGCCACCCGTTTTGAATATAAGACTTAAGCAAAGTTAATGATTCATCTTTATTACTTTCTGTTAATATTAAATTCAAATATGGCTTACTTACAGAGAGGTTAGAAAATATAGTATTTACATGGTACTGTAAATCCTGTTCATATGGGGGTATGTATTTTTCAGTAAGTGCTGCTCTAGACAAAGTATCTGCTATATACATAAATTTACCAGGTACATAAACCACATCTAAGTCATAGCCTTGCAAAGAAAGCATCATTCTCTGCAACCTAGCAGGTACTTCATGTAGGGGCTTCTTAAATAAATAAATCAACGGTTTGTGATCAGTTTGCACAGTTATTCTACTGCCATAAATATATTGGTGAAATTTATTACATCCAAATTGTATTGCAAACAATTCCTTCTCAATCTGAGCATAATTTTGTTGTGAGCTGGTCAGTGTTCTTGAGCTGTAAGCCACGGGTCGCTTATTTTGAAATATAGCGGCACCGACGGCATATCTTGAGGCATCTACCGACAAAGTCAAGTGTAAATTACAATCATAATTTGCTAACACGGGCGCTTTAGTTATAATTTCTTTTAATAAATCAAAGCATTTTTGACAATTCTCATCCCAGAGCCATAACACATCCTTTTTTAACAAATTTCTTAAAATATTAGTTTTGTCAGCTAAGTTTTCTATGAATGGTGCTAAAAAATTTATCATACCTAAAAATCTTTGCAAGTCTTTAATATTTTTTGGTATTGGCATTTCTTTTATAGCCTTAATTTTCTCTGGATCAATTTTTACACCATCTTTACTGAAAATATAGCCCAAATATGCGATTTCTTCTAAAAGAAACTTGCACTTGGCCCTATTTAATTTCAAATTGACTTGTCTAGCCCTATCCAGAAACAATTCTAATCTTTTGTTGTGTATTTCAATTGTTTCACCGTATATTAAAATGTCATCACACCAAATTATTATTCCCTCAATGTCTCCGAATAAATCTATCATAGTTTTATAGAAAATTTCTGTTGCCGTGCTTATTCCGAAAGGTAATCTCAAAAATTTATATCTACCAAAGGGAGTTTGAAAAGTACAAAGGTCACTGCTCTCTTTAGTTAATTTTATATTATAAAATCCAGAAAATGCATCTAAATGTGAGAAATATGAGGCTCCGGACAATTTAGACCTTACTTCATCAATATTTTTAATGGGATAATGACATCTCAATAAGTTTTTATTTAAATTTCTAGGATCTAGGCAAACTCTTAATCCTCCATACTTTTTCATGGTAATAACTAAGCTACTCACCCAGAGAGTTGGTTCATGGACTTTCTGGATGATCCCCAATCCCTCCATGAGTTCGAGCTCCTTCCGCAACGGCTCCACCAGAGCAAATGGCACCTTCCTGGGTGGATCTATGCACGGCACAGCATCTTTTCTTAACACAATACTGTGTTCATATGGTAAACAGCCTAGACCCTGAAACACATCATTATATTTGGTCACAATTTTGTCACAGGGTTCTTTACACATATTATTTAAATTAAAGTTTTTTATAACTAAATTTAGCTTTATACAAGTGGGCAAACCAATTACAGTAGGACAGTTTAAATTTGTTATAACAAAAGTAACACTTTCAGGTTCTTTTTTGTCTTCAAACATACACCATATGTTTGACACTGACATAATGGGAATTGGTTGCTTTCCCCCATAAGCATAGATATTATATTTTTTACACATTTTTTTACTCTGTTTGTCAAACTTAAGATTTAATTCTTTATACACTTTGTAAGACATCATATTTATATCTGCCCCAGTATAAATTATGCAGTCTACACATTTGTTATTTATTTTTAAGTACTTAATAATGCCAGGAATTAATGTCATTTTTACTCAAATTTGAACTGGTACTTTGTGACTTTATATTTTTAATATTGAACAACGCCCCAATAGTGAATCTCTCAGTAGGAGCATTGCTTACTAAGCAAGCAGCACTCGGTTCATCATCGAGATGCATATTGCCTACCCCAGAGACTAAACTCCTGACACTATTTTTCTTAAAGCATAAATGAGTAAAATGTCCATATTTAAAACATGACCTGCATTTGTGCTTCCACGCTGGGCAGTTGCGGTGACCATGGACTGTGTTGCACTTCACACACTTTGTTCTGGATCCAGGCGTAGCTGACCTTGGTTGACATTGGCGCGACGGAGATTTAGATTTTCTTCTCTTCTGGTGTGTAGAAGGACTGTTCTGACGACTTCTGTGTAGCTTGTATACTGTGGCTTCTTCTCTTCCATCTGCTGCATTCATTGATTCTTCACTTTTTTGTGCCATTGTGAGTGTTCTACATAGAAGTTTGGCTCTTTCCAGGGACAGATCTTGCTCGAGTAAGAGTTTTTGACGAAATTGCGAGAAATTTGTAGCCATATTCGCAATAAGGATGTCCCTTACCAGCGAGTCGCGGAGCGTACCAAACTCACAGGCATGACTTGCATTCTCTAATTCCATAAGAAAGTTCTCCAAGGATTCGTTCACACGTTGCTTGAGCGTGAAAAATTTGTGTCTTGCTACCGTCAAATTCTTCTTGGGTTCAAAATACTCGACGAATTTTGCCTTGACATCTTTATATGTGGCTTCCTCCAGGTCCAAATTGAAGGAATTATATATATTTAGACCTTTCTCTCCCATGGAATGCAGCATGATTGCAATTTTTCTTTTGTCTTCTGTCTTCTCCATTCCTGATGCCAGCAGGTATATCTCGAATGATTGCGTCCATTTCTTGAAATTCTCAGCATTATTGTTGATAACTTCGGTAGAAATTTCAAGTTTCTGTACTCCGTTTCCAGCCATTGTTAGGTCTTCAGTCTTCACACACTTTTTTCACCGATCGTTCCTAAGTTCCGACTGCCTTCAAGCTTTTTGTGGTTATTCTTGAGTTTTTGATGTACCCTCTTTTTCGTTCATATATTTTTGTATTTACCTCACACTTCTAACACCATGTTGTATGTTGGATCTGTTGACCCAGCAGCATTTATCATAAACTCACGGTGGAGATATTCAATGATACAATGATTGTATATTCTTCTTTATTACATATGTTTTACATATAACATCCATACAGTATATCTTATCATACATATAATATGTTAAGGAGGCCAAATAGACATACACACGTCTAAGCTATACATAGCCTTATGGCTAACTAAATATTCTATCATAGGCATCAAAGTGACACCTGTGAATGACAGATTATATTTTTAATAATGTTACATCATTATGCAACAAAGTCTATTAACTATTTATTTATTAATACTTAACATATTAAATACATTTCGGTTTCATTTTAGGAGAGAAAAACGAACTCTCCATGTATTACTTCTAAGTGCAATGCGCATCTTGGGAGATTATTATTTAAAACTTTCTTAAAATCTACACCTACTTAGTCAAAATATTCCTTAATAGGCGAGTATGGCGCTTAAGGAACCGGTTGCTATTGTATTAATTATAGCTAATAAAACGGCGCCCGATGGTCGAATCGCCAACAATTAATTATTAAAACATAGGTAATTTTGGCGGCGATTGTACCGCGACGCGCACGGTCAGTTCGAGAGGCGCGCTCGCGCACGACGCATGCGTCGATCGCCTTGTGCCCGTAGCTCCACTATGTAGTGTTGTGCAATATGCCGGAGTGTCCAGACCCGTACCCGTTCACAGTGCCCATCATACGATACACCATGGACTCGGACGACCAGGAGACGGAGAGGCAGCAGCCCCGGACCAAGAAAATGTCGCTGATGCCTCCCGTGAAGATCGAGGCGCCCGATAGTGGCAGGAGACTGTCGGAGCCGACTAGATACTACATGCCGCCGCAGTGCAACAACAGACTATCCCCTAGGAGCGCGAGAAAACGGGACTCGAGGCGCCACTCGAAGGAGCGAGCAAAAACTCCCGAAAGGTTTGGGCCTAAGCCCTGCAATTGTGAGGACTGTAGGGCATCCAGCCCTTTGCCTCCAGGGTATGGCCCTTCCACCCTTTCCCCCGGTTACGATCAGATGCAGCACTCCCTGGCCGAGGTGCCCTGGACGGAGGATTTCACGGAGGCCTCCAGCGATGACCTCAGCTCCGAATGGGATTCCGATGTCTCTGAACCGCCTCCCACACAAAAGGTAATTTGCCCTAAAGTATATTCGCCGTTATCATATTTTTGCTGGTTTATAATGTTATCTAACTTTGCAACAAGTTGGTAGTTTGTTTGATATATTCTGTTTATGTAATTTACATTGTACTATCGTTATCATCATCATCATCAGCATTCTCGACTGATAAACGACTTACCGACGCACACCACGTCGTGTCAGTCGTGAGATAATGTAGAGTTCTACACAGCGAAAAATGAACAGTATAAGATATTATATGAGTAACCAAACGTGACTCGAAAACAGATGTTCTTCCAATTTGTTTACTTGCCGTATTCGAACCCGTGACCGCTATTGAACGTATCTCAAGCTCGACGATAAACATTCAACACACGTAATCCGAATTCTGAATACTTGTACTCGAATCGTGCAAAAATGCGAACTCTACTTTTGCGAAAGTTTCGAAAACGCCGAGGCACGAGAACTGCCGATTTTTTACACACACACAATATTACGAATTCGCATCGCATCGCAAATATCTGCTCATATATGGGCTCTGGTATACAAACTAGCGGAAGCGATGCAAATTCGTGCGAATTCGCAATTATGTCTGAGAGCCCTTAAGTCACCTAAATGGTGATTTAAGTGCTCTTAGACACTGCTAACACAAACATTGACAGCATATCAATATTTAGACCAGTGTCGATAACTTCTTTCACTTCTTACTATTTTCAAAGGCTTCTGCCCTGGTCTCATTATTGAGAACCTCATAATTTAAGAAAACTTTTGGTACAATAGTACAAGCCTATACTTTGTGGTACAAGGAATTTTTAACTAATTACCGATTTCACGGCTCAAAACACGATGTGAACAGTAAACAAAATTCTTTGAAGAGGTTTTTTGTTCTTTAAAAGTTGTTTATCGCATAAATTGTTAGCAAATTTAAGGAGCACGACTTATCGTTAAATTTTATCATCTATGACAAATTGCCTTTTCGTGGGTAGATTTGAAGATGGATAGTAAGGTCACGGAAGGTCAAGTGATAATCATGATGACTCGTAACAATAATATCTTTTCTCGTGATTTATAACGAAGAATATAATTTAAAGAAAATTAAAATAACGAAATATAAACATGCGCAACTTTTTGCGCGTGTTACGAAATGTATTAGAATTGCAAATGACCGTACGCCAGTTACAGAATATATTTATAAGAACTAATTACCTACACGGGTATTTGCTTGTAGTTTCATTATTACTTAAACTACTATAGCGCTCCTGAAAAATTTGATAGCTTACAAAAGGAATAGTAAAAATCAATATTTTTAAAGAAACTGAAGATTGTTTTGAAACACTTACGTGAATCTTGTGAAAATGCTCCATACAAAAGTCGTACTGGTAGAGAGCGTCAGACGCTACCGTTGCTACGCAATGTATGGCATTTGAATGTAGAAATTCAGTTTTTTTTATATAAAGCCTGAAGCTAATCTTAAAGCAACTATAGATAATTACCATCATTTACTGTTAACATTAGGACCTGTCAGGAATTTTGTCACTTACCTTAGTACCTCACTGTAATTAAGGTTTTCCATGACCTGTGATTTATTTATTTATCATAATTATTGTTATTGAAGGAACAATCAATAATTCCTCTCTTTAATTGAATTAACTTAACTAATTAATTAATTGCTTAATTCTTTCCTGATAACGGTGCAGTGGTCGTGTTTAGTAAATTTGAAATTTGAATGTAGTAAAACAGCTTTTTGATTAATAACCACAACTACCGCCAATCTTAAAGCCACTATAGATAATAACTATTAACTATCAGTTATTAACATTGCGACCTGTCAGGAATTTCGTCTGTTACCTGTAATCAAAATTTACCACGACCTGCTATTTTTTATTTATGATAGTTGTTGTTGTTGAAGGAACAATAAACGATTCCTCGCTTTAATTGTATTAATTTAACTAATTAATTAATTGCTTAATTCTTGCCTGTTAACGGTGCAGTGGTCGTCTTTAGTAAATTCGAATGTAGAAAATCAGCTTTTTGATTTATACCTAACCGCAACTACCGCTAATCTTAAAGCCACTATAGATAATTACTATTGACTATCAGCTATTAAATTTAGCACCTTTATTAAAGGGGCATAACAGACTGCTAAGATACCATAATATATTTTCATATAACGTACTATAATATTATGTAATATATTCAGGCATCTTAAGATAAAATATTAAAGTATTTAAACGAATAAAGATCTACACTAATAAAACACAATTTTTCGTGCACTTTTTCCACTATATTAGGTACGATATAATTAAAAATTTTATAAATAACACGACCGGTTTCGAATTAAATCATCATCAGGTGTAGTTAGTTAGTAACTAACAACTAACATGAATTTCCACCAAGAACCGACAGTACAATCAATTACATAGAGTAAAGATCTAGTCTAATCAAGGTTTTTAGTAATTATTAAATACTTTTGAAAAATAATTGACAGGTGGCGAAAGCAATTGTTTAAATATTTTATGAGGGTTACATAAGGAAATTACGATAATGAATACTATAATGTACATAAAAGCTGTAGGTAAGTTTTCGATCTGGTTTGAACCAGTATATTGGGGAAACCTGGTTTGAACCAGTCCACGCCTGTTTGAAAACTGGTCGATTAAAACAATGGATACATCCTCGTGTATCGAGATGAGATTAATAATAATCGGTGCTATTATAATTATCATTATTTCCTTCTAGTTCATTATCTTCTGCTAATCCGAGTATGAGGCAGTTTTCTTTATACATACTATCGAAGGCAGGTCAAAATCGAGCCCTGACGTCACTGCGACCCAAGTGGATCTATTTTGACTCCTTCGCGTTAAAGTACCTGCCCCAGGCCTATGCTAGGTGGTTGAGGTTGGTGCTACAATTTAAATATTTACTTTATTTTGTTTTAGTAGATATCAGCAGGCTTAGCATGGCGATCCATAGAAATAATTTTAAAGAAGAAATATTTTATCCAAAACAGTTCGTTGCAAAATAGAAGAAGAAGAATATCAATAGAAGTCAACATTTCTAAATAGCTATATTTTTTAAATGGCTGCCGGGAAATCTTCTGTCAAAATTGATCTACTATTTGTCTAGGACCGCTACGATGTGGAGTGGTTGACATATTTATGTAAGACTTTTTGACATTAAATTAAGTAAACGTTTCTACTTTAGCTGTCAAAAGCCATTTTGTGAGCTCATACTCGGGAAGAAAAGAAATGTTATTTCTCATAACGACGATACATCGACCTTGCTACCTTATAATAAGACCTATTTTGCTACGAATGGCATTAATGTTTCTTTAATCTGTCATATTTTCTATTCGTCGGTATTTCTACTATGCGCATGCTAAGCCTGCTGTTGTTATAGTGGCAAAAGAAATACATCATCTGTGAAAATTTTGACTGTCTAGCCATCGCAGTTCATGAGATACAGTTTATTGATAAACAGATGGATAGACGCACAGATGGACTGACGGTTGGATGGACAGCGGAGTCTTAGTAATAAGGTCCAGTTTTTACCCTTTGGTTATGGATCCTCTTCAAAACAATTTCCTAAACGGCTGATTTGTTTGCATAGAGAAACTACTATGTATATGTCACCGTAAAATTGTAAAAACCGTTAGATTGTAATATTACTATAGAGATATTAATTATAATATGCTGACAGATTGTCAAATACAAATTTCTCCATACAGTAAATTGTACGCATTATTTTTCGTTATAATTATTATTGTGTAAAGCAAACAAATATGGCGGCGCGGGGCACATACCGTTTAACCAACCGGCACGGTAAATATTACAATATAACGAAAAATAATGCGTACAATTGTATGGAGAAATTTGTATTTGACAATCTGCCAGCATATTATAATATCTCTAGTTATTACTAGAGATAATTACAATCTAACGGTTTTTAAAATTTTACGGTGACATATATATAATATATAGTTTCAGTCACATCTAGAAATAACTTAATTAGGTACACGAAAAATCCCTCTCGAAAGACGATCCGTTTTATCTGAAATATGTGTGAGTAATACCCATAAGTTACACGAAAATCGCTCGTAGAGTTTGTTGATCTACGCGTTAATTTAGGTACACTCACGAACATTAACAGTAGCTAGGTAGTTATTTAGTAGGTAGGTAGTATGTATATGATTATATTATTACTAGATGTTGCCCGCGTATTCGTGCGCGTAAAAGTTAATTTCGCAGAAACCGTACATTTTTCCGCGATAAAAGTAGCCCATATCCTTCCCCGTGGTTTACTCTACATCTGTTCCAAATTTCATCAAAATCCGTGTAGTAGTTTCGGAGCCTATTCAATGCAAACAAACAAATAAATAAACAAACAAACTTTTCCTCTTTATTATAATATTATATTGATGTGACTACTTAAATTGCCAATAATCGACAGGAATTTAAATTGTAACCTCCATTATTACGCATAATGAGAACTACTGCCATCTTGTGCTTGTTGTGTATTCATGCAAAATACTCATGGTGTCCATAACACACCTCAGGGAAAGTCCTATAAGTTATCTTTACTAATATTATAAACGCGAAAGTTTGTTAGGATGTGTGAATGTTTGTTACTCTTTGATGCAATAACTACTGAACGAATTTTGATGAATTTTAGTATGATAGTAGTTTAGGCTCTGGATTAACACATATGCTACTTTTTATCACAGCAAAATGTACCGTTCCAGCGGGATTTCTTTTTGCGCGTACGAAGTCGTTGGCAACATCTAGTACATCATATTTACAACTAACTCTACAACTTTTTTTGTACCAGTAATTAGTTATTAATTAATCGTTGGTCATGTATAATGTCACAAAAACTCGAGTTATTAGAACCAGACCAAGCGGCGTATCGACTTATTGCTCTATATCTTTATATCATAAATTATGTGTCCACTGGCCAACCGGTTTACACTTTACAGGGAGGCCCATAAAATTCTATTGCTACAACTACAATTAATTTAAAGAATCTCTGCCAATTTTGGACATTAGCTCTATTAAATACTAGATGTTTCCCGCGAATTCGTGTGCGCAAAGGTCAATCTTGCGGAAACCCTACATTTTTTCGCAGTAAAAAGTAGCCTATGTCCTTCCCCTTGGTCTACTCTATATACTTACCAAATTTCTTCAAAATCGGTCCAGTAGTTTCAGAGCCTATTCAATGCAAACAAACAAACAAACAAACTTTTCCTCTTTATAATAATCTATATAATATTCTATACGATATAGATATTGTCAGATGCTCAGTACCCACATAATGTGAAGCAAATACTTTCAGTTCAGTTTTACGAGAATCGTGCAAACGAAGGAGCATGATATTTGGCATAGTCAAAGTTTATGTGGAAGAAACTGTGCAAAAAGTGAAAAAAGTGAGGTAATGCTCTGTTAGACACGTGATATGCCATGTAAATATATATATTTTTTTTATGGCACAGTCAAAGAGATAAGACCTAAGCTACATTTTTCAATGGAATTAATAATAATAGGCTTGATATTGGGTTTGTAATGCTACTATTATTATAACCTATTGTATTATAACCTTTGTATGCAATTTTTCGTTTATAAAATTTGCCACTAAAATTTATAAAAATGTCGTATCTATTGATTTTAAATGTAAAAGAAATCAAACCCGATTGTCAAGGACAGCAGGTGCATTATTTATAATATTATAAAATATAATAATCATAAAAGTTTATAACCTAATCACGAAACTTAATAACTACTAAATAGAAGTGTTAGAATTGAAAATATTTAAACACGTTTTAAACCAGAAATAACTTTAACAAGACATATTATACCTACCTACCTATCTACTGGTTTTTAATTATTCGCAATTATAATATTATTATAACACAAAAATGTAACTAAAATACTTTAGAATTAATGAGGTTTTCTCAAGTTTTAGTAACAATTGAAACAATATTATTGTAATTAGTTAAAAGCAACAGTAGATGAGCCTTAAAATTAAGTAAAAATGATTTGACATATTATTAATACCTACGTGACGCAAAAACTTTGTACTCCGTTTTATGAAAATTATGGGTATGAAATTTGACACAGTTAAAATTTATATGGAGGAGGATAACGTTGCACATACTACCTTAGATTAGTTACACACACTACCTCGGGTTAATTACTTACAATTACATACGCATGATGCGTAATGATACAAAGGACACTGGACATTTTGTATGGAGCAATTTGCTACGGTAACCAAAGATAAAATTAGTTTAGTGAGAAAATAATAATTAAAGTTTAATAATTTCATACATTTACGTGCAATATTACTCACTGCATTAGTCAATAACACCTGGACCGATTCGAAATTAGAATTAGTCCAATTCGAAATTCAAATTTTTGTTAGAAAAATAGTGTTGCTAAGTTAGTGCCATGATCATGAAGTTAGGATCTGATGATGGGATCCGTAAAAATTCAAGGGAATCCTTTAATTTTATAAAGACACCTGTACTTTAAGCTTGTATGTAACTAATTAAAACAAATTTTACTAAAAAGTAAGAGTTTGTGCCAATGTATGTAACACCAAATAGATACGTAACGTACTTACTTTAATATCTCTATGCCCCATGGACCTGAATTAAAGTAACTTCGGAAAATGAAATCCCACCAAAAACATTCTGTAAAAAACTAGCCAAGTCTCGATAGAGCTGCTTGTTTATCTCTAAAAAAGTAGTGAAATCTAGACAAAGTCGTGCCAAGTCTAAGGTTCCTTACTGCGATTTCTTTATTATTATAGTTAATGTTGTGTGACTTGGCCGTTGAAGGGTACACAATGGTACAAAAGGGGCTCCATGACACCATTGCTCCAATACATGTGTTCTACAATCAACAACAGCCTAAAATGAGACACTACTCACTAGTTCAATTACCAACACCAGTATGGGCTATTATCTCGCTTAACAAACATAGGTAGTTACAACAGATATACATTACGTGTAAACAAAATTGACTTGTACCTACTTGTAACGTATAAAGAATGTTCAACGGCCAAGTCACACAACATTAACTATAATAATAAAGAAATCGCAGTAAGGAACCTTAGACTTGGCACGACTTTGTCTAGATTTCACTACTTTTTTAGAGATAAACAAGCAGCTCTATCGAGACTTGGCTAGTTTTTTACAGAATGTTTTTGGTGGGATTTCACTTCTTTTTGTAGAAACGTGGGCATATTGATTTATTTTACTAGATTTCAGTGTAATTTGTTTATTTAATTTGTGTAATGATCGAGTACAATAAAGTTAATCGTTCGACTATTTCTTCTTGTAAACTTGTAAATATAAGTATAAAAGCCAGTCTAGTCTTATCCAGAGTTTTCCTTTAATTTTATTTATATGCGTATCAAAAGCAGAAAGGGAGGCATTCGCCCAGCAGTGGAATGCTACGGACTAGATTAAATTAGAAGATGTGTCCCACTTCGCTAGGTTTTTGAAATGACAGTCGATTTTTTTATGTACCAATAGTAGAAGGGGGGCATTACCATATCTCTAATCAGCTGAAACCAGCTGAGGATTCTTCATCAGATACTTCAGACCTTCGATTTTTGACATCAAATGAAGCGGCCCACCACCATGTTGAATATTTTTTGTAAAGGCGGTATGTCGATCTCTAATAGTTTGGTTGGGCTCTTGTGTTTTCTAATCAGGGTCACCAGGTACTCCAGATGTTCGATTATCCTAGTTTTTATAGTTTTCCCTTTATGTGGCCATTAAACCCTAACTCTGTACCAAATTTCAGCTCTCTGAGTTCATGAGAAGTACTAGTTCTATTCTGATGATCATGAGTGAGTGACTGAGTGAGTGAGTGTCATAAATGCGAAACTTTGCTTTCGCTTAACTTCGGAACTAAATGACCTACAGACTTGAAATTTTGGATTTTAAGTATGTGATTATAGCTTACTGGATGACGAAAATTTCTGCGTTCTGGTCTTATCCAGAGGTTCTCAAATAGGGGCCTGAAAATGCGGCGAAATGGTTCCAGTAAAGAATGGTACGGCAGTGTTTGCTTCGCGCTCGACTTGGCGGGGTCTGCCGTGCCCCCAGATCGATTATCCTAGTTTTTATAGTTTTCCCTTTATGTGGCCATTAAACCCTAACTCTGTACCAAATTTCAGCTCTCTGAGTTTATGGGAAGTACTAGTTCTATTTTGATGATCATGAGTGAGTGTATAAGTGAGTGAGTGAGTGAGTGAGTGTCATAAATGCGAAACTTTGCTTTCGCTTAACTTCGGAACTAAATGACCTACAGACTTGAAATTTTGGATTTTAAGTATGTGATTATAGCTTACTGGATGACGAAAATTTCTGCGTTCTGGTCTTATCCAGAGGTTCTCAAATAGGGGCCTGAAAATGCGGCGAAATGGTTCCAGTAAAGGATGGTACGGCAGTGTTTGCTTCGCGCTCGACTTGGCGGGGGCACTGCCGTGCCCCCAGATTTGAATGAAAATAGTACAATTTAAATGTATTTTGGTTTGTGGTCGCGACTTTCATAAAGCGGGTCAAAAACGCCCAGTGACTTTTGCTTGTCAATATGTCTATAATATTCATTTACTCTTTTTTTATTTTGTATCATAGAGCAAAGCAACCATAATAAAGTTTTTAGAAATAATAAACTGGAAAAATAAATCATCGTTGAATTTCGACCACTATTCTATGTAAATACCAGTGGCGTAGGGTTCCTATAACTCCATTCCTATCGGCTTCCCTTGTCACTTACCTTTTGCAAACCTTCATAGAAATCCCTACCTATTATACAGGCTCCGGCTTCCCTATGAAGGAGAATCAGCCTTCGCCTGGTAAATACATAAGTAGGCACATTTGCGAACCCAAAACATTAATAGCAACTTTTGGTATGACCTCTCATCATCCTTAGTATACATATAAAATTAATCAGTTTTCACGATTATATTTTATTAATCTTGAAACTACCAGTAGGTAGAACCTTAATAAGTCCAATTAGGATGAGACCTTTGAGGATTTTGAGGATATTTAATTTAGATGTAGGTATAATTTTTTTGTTTTTTAACATGGAAAATTCATGAATTCCATTATATTTTAAAATTGCTTCATATTTTGAAACAGTCGTGAAGGTTTAAAAATGGACCCACTTGATAACAAAAGTCTGCATGCCTTTTACATGAAAATGTACTTGATTTATAATTTTATTTGCTGAATCGAAAATATACAACATAAAACCCCAAGTTAGCTCGTATTAATAAGTTTTATTTGCTGAATCGAAAATATACAACTTAAAACCAAAGTTAGCTCGTATTAATAAGTTTATTATATATTGCGTGAACCGACTCGAGAATTACGTAGGCTGATTTTCGCTTGATAAATCACGCTGTCATTTTTGTTTTTTGTTTTGGGAAAATTGCTACGAATATTTTATCCGAAATTGGTACTTGGGGGCTATTCAACTAGGGGTAAACATTGTGAAAATCACTTTTCGTAGAGGTGCTTACTCTAATGACAGGTTATAACGTCGGTGCTCAAAAGGTCTATTTTGCTAATTAAATCCTGCAATTAAATACAGTTACGATCCAGTCCCGATAAATAAAAACTTCAAAAAGGTATTCTCATAAACGTCAAACTAGGTTTGATTGGTCCAAACTCCAAACCACATCCAAACTTAAAAAATGATATCAAGACGACATTTATGATTCAATGAAAGTAAAATAAAATTGTAAGTCAATTACGAGAATTGGAGTTCAGACTAAAATGTCTGATCAGGCTAGAAAAAAAAAGGAGCAAGTAAATACATGGTGCAGGCAGGTAGGCGATAACAGGCTAGATAATAAATGTACAAAGTTCGCATGTGTTTCTGTATAGATAACTCGTACGGGGAACGGTCTTGACGGTTCTACTCAAGGTTAACTGGTGGTTTTTTCTCATCTGGTTATTGCCCGTAGTAAGTTTCAGCAAATGGTTATTGGATTCAAATGATGTCGACATGATGGCTTAAACTTAGTGGGATAGTTAGCCTAGTTGTGAGTTTGAATCCTAGCAAGCAACAGTTTTCTGCGTTTGCTTGTCATTAATGTGTTATTAATAACTTGATGTTTATTTAATTTCGCATAAACCGAACATTTTCCCGCGATAATAAGTAGTCTATGTTCTTCCCGTGGTCTACTCTACATCTGTGCCAAATTTCAACAAAATCAGTCCGGTAGTTTCGGAGCCTATTCAATGCAAACAAACAAACAAACTTTTCCCCTTTATTATATTAAGTATAGATA
Source organism: Glaucopsyche alexis (assembly GCA_905404095.1). Classification (NCBI taxonomy): domain Eukaryota; kingdom Metazoa; phylum Arthropoda; class Insecta; order Lepidoptera; family Lycaenidae; genus Glaucopsyche; species Glaucopsyche alexis. The sequence continues at coordinate 6,085,807 of FR990060.1, forward strand.
ATAATACCATTGATATTAGTGCCCGTCACTCGTATAGTTTTAACGTACGTACGAAAACAGCACGCGCCGATCCAACCCGGGCTGAACGTGTAAATCACAGTGTAAATGCCCTTTGCTGACAGTTGGATCTGGCACCCACGAGTACAATACGGCCGATGTATCTTGGCGAGTCTGAACTTCGCGCAGAAGGTTGCGCAATAACTGTTTCTAAGTGTTTTCGTATTTATTTTATTTGTACTAATTGGTCAACTGTATTAGGGAAATTTTATTACTACATAGGTATATAAAAATAATACAAAAACAGTGTTCTTCACGAGTTGTACATGCGCTAAAGTTCGCAGAGGCTATGTTCAGACCCGTCAAGATACAGCGGCCGTAGTGTATTATGTGTTCTATGATCTGGCATGTAGAATGTAGATGACAGCGCATGGTGCATGGGCATGACCCTTCTTCTTCTCTTATCTTCGAAATTTTAAAACATACAATATTTTTACTGATAGTAACGTTGATTATAATCGAATTATTCCTGGTTTTAGTAAACTGAATATGTATTGCTGATCGTAATATACTAACTATGCGTTACTGTTGAGGATCTTGATACATGTAATTGGTAATAGCTCGCTTTCACAAGGTCACGTTAACCCAAAGACGTTAACCGCTATCTCAAAGTTAACTGTGTCAGTTAACCGGTAACCCCGATACCGTGACGCACTTACGCGTATTGTCACTAACCGACTTCACAGAAGGCGCTTGTCATTGTGATCTTTTTTTTTTTTTTTTTTATTTTTTTTTTTTATGAAATAAGGGGGCAAACGAGCAAACGGGTCACCTGATGGAAAGCAACTTCCGTCGCCCATGGACACTCGCAGCATCAGAAGAGCTGCAAGTGCGTTGCCGGCCTTTTAAGAGGGAATAGGGTAATAGGGGAGGGTAGGGAAGGGAATAGGGTAGGGGATTGGGCCTCCGGTAAACTCACTCACTCGGCGAAACACAGCGCAAACGCTGTTTCACGCCGGTTTTCTGTGAGCCCGTGGTATTTCTCCGGTCGAGCCGGCCCATTCGTGCCGAAGCATGGCTCTACCACTATATATTTTATATTTTGCTTTCTTTTTTAACTCATGTTCAAGGAAATGCATGATGTTTATAGGACATGCTTATTATGAATGAAATGCTCGTTAAAGTATTACTAGAAGTCGCTATGTGGTTGAAATTCGCCCATAATTCTTTTTTTTTCAGTTTAAACTTGATACGAGTTTTTTTGCAGGTTAATAAATGAAATGCTCATTGTTTTGTTTACTTACGGATTTTGTCGCGGTGCATTCTTCTTTTTCCCGACGTTTCGGCTACTTTCCTGCAGCCAAGTGTTCGCGTAACGGCGTAAACATAAGAAATCAATATGAATGAAATGCTCGTTAAAGTATTACTAGAAGTCGCTATGTGGTTGAAATTCGCCCATACTTATTTTTTTTTTCAGTTTGTATTTGATAAGGCCTTTCAGTAAAAAAAAAACATAGTTGTGGCAGATTGATCAACGTCAACGTATAACAAAATTGTACCTATCATACTCATTACTCGCGGTATAAGTAAATGTTAATAATCTGAGGTAATGTGTGTTATTATTATTTTTATTAATTTTATGTACTTCTAAGCATTATTGAAAAATATTAGTAGGTAATATTATTTTTGCACACCTTCCTTCACATAAACTTGAACTGTGCCAAATATCATACTCCTCACACGATTCCCGCAGAACTGTACTACACGCTTTTTTGCTTCACATATAAGTAGGTACGTATAATGTTATAGAGCTTTTTCTCATGCGCCAGAGTTTGACCGACTTCTGGACTTCGATTTTTATTATGAAAATGCTAGAATTTAAAGTGTCATAAATTTTATACACTCGTATATAATATATATCGTACATAGTACATACATAAAACCAAAACTTTATTTGTCACTCGTAAGTTATAACTTTTACTTATTTGTTACATTTTACATCTGTTATTGATGACTAATGTCCAAATGTCCAAAACAGCCTCCGTGGTCTAGTGGTTAGAACATTGGCTCTCGACTCGGAGGTCGTGGGTTCGATTCCCGCATTGGAACAACAAAAAATGTTGTTTCCAAGTTTGGTTAGGACAATGCAGGCTGATCACCTGATTGTCTGACAAGAAAAATGATCCATGCGTCGGATGGGCATGTAAAAAGTCGGTCCTGCGCCTGATCTCTCGTCAGTCGTGTCGGTTATCCGTCCCACTGGATTATGAGAGTAAAGGAAGAGAGAGTGCTCTTGTGTACTGCGCACACATTTGGGCACTATAAAATTACTCCTGCGTAACTGGCCTGGTTTCAATAAAACCGGCCACCGTCACCGAAAATCGGTGGGGGAGTTATTATTATTAATGTCCAAAGGTAGGTATGCGTGGGTTATAATTTTATAAATTGTCAAATGCGAGGCACGTGGTTTTTATTATAAATACTTTAATTGAGGTCATCTTACACAAGTCACAACTGTACTGTCGACGACATTAATGTCTACATTCTTACAACTTAATAGGTTTTGTGATGTTGAGTATGGAACTCTACATCACAGACGGTGAAGATACTATAATATTTTATACTAGATGTTGCTCGCGAAATTATAATTTCGCAGAAACCGTACATTTTTACGCGATGAAAAGTAGCCTATGTCCTTCCCTGTAATCTACTCTACATCTGTACCAAATTTCATCAAAATCAGTCCGGTAGTTCCGGAGCCTATTCAATGCAAACAAACAAACTTTTCCTCTTTATTATATTATTAGTATATTAGTATAGATTAATGTAAAATATCACTTGCTATACAGTTTGGATAAACTGTAATAGACAGGGCTAGATTTAAAATTAGTGCCGCCCTGGGCATTGAAGAAAATGCCGACCTATCACTGAAGTACCTATATAATTTATAATAAATTTTTTATACTTCAATAATATTAAAAATATTTGTTTTCTTTCTAAGAATTATAATTTTTACACTAAGGATGACTTATAATTATATTACATTATTTTTTTTTCACAGGCAAACACGCCTGACTTTTTGAATTGCAAATCGGTCGATTAAATCTACACAATCTATACGTTGAAGTACCTACGTCTGATTCTGTACAGAGAACAGCTAAGCTATTGAGCTTATTTGCACTCATTGTAGAACGTTAGTAGTTCTTAACTCTTTTCAAACAATTTTGACACTTGTAAAAAAATCTATTGTTCTAGAGTTTTTTTTTTTCACTTTCCAAATTTTGCCGCCCTACAAAATTTGTCGCTCTGGGCACTAGCCCCGACGCGACTGCCCCTAGTATAAACCCACCACTGATCATAGATGGCTAAGATAATTTTTCATATTAGGTACCTACTGTAATATGAAATATTTAATATATCCAGGCATCTGTAGATAAAATATTATAGTATTGTCACCGTCTGCGATGCCCTGAATTTCAATGTTATGTTAAATAATACATAATAATTATATATAGTAAATATAGTAACTGATCGTCCTTCTCTTCTTAATCTAAAGTAAGGAAAGAAGGCTGATTTATAATAAATAATAATATATATATTAATTAAAAATCGGCTGGCTTTCCTCATTAGATAATGAGCCTTTTAATAGCGAAATTAACCTTTCCGTGGTTAATTTATTTATATCTTCGAATAAACAAATCATAAATAATCTATTAATAGACGTAAATAATCTGTATCGTTAGTTAAGTTAGATATTATCGCAAATCAACTTGTCCCCGATTTATATAAAAAGATGGTCATAAAAACATAGTGACGGCATAAAATTATCATTTTAGGATATTACGCGTACGCGATATTACTAAATAGTTACTAAGCTACGTAAATATTACCTTAATATTGAATGCAAATTGCCATAAAACATAACTCAACATTTTTCTTCAAAAACTATCTTTTGTGAAAGAGTAACAAACATCCATCCATTGGACAAAATACGGGAACTGTAACAAATAACAGTCCAGTTTATTTCTTTATACACATTACAAATATTCTCCAATGAAACTTAATTTAAAACCGATTATCATTTTTAAGTACAAACTACAAGCTACATTTGAAAGAGTAACAAACATCCATCCATCCATACATTACAAAATACGGAGACTGTGACAATTAATAACAGTCCAGTTTATTTCTTTATACACATTACACAGTAAAAATTCTCCAATGAAACTTAATTTAAAACCGATTATTATTTGGACCTAAGTACAAACTACATGCATATTATGTTTGTCTTACACTGATAACCCCTGTCGCCCGTCTGGCGCTGTATCTGTGTCAATATGGACTTTATGCCCTTGTAATAACGACAGCATTAATAACGTGCTCTAATTTTTGTTCCAATTAATGTGACGTCAGTCGTTAGTACTGACCAGACACATTAGAGCGTTTCTACATTGTCCAATCCGATTACCGCTCGTCGATACGATATCGAGACAAGTAAAATAAATGAAAAATGTAACTAACCTATCTATATCGGTTAATGAATTCATTACACACTATTCTATGTACACACTTTACAATTTCACACATTTTACTATTCCCGATATCGTGTCGGCAACGATATCGATATGTCACCGTAAAATTGTAAAAACCGTTAGATTGTAATATTACTAGAGATATTATAAAAAGTCGACCGATTGTCAAATAAACATTTCTCCTCACAATTGTACGCATTATTTTTCGTTATAATTATTATTATGAAAAAGCAAACAAATATGGCGGCACGGGGCACTTGTCGGCACGGTAAATATCACAATATTATAACGAAAAATAATGCGTACAATTGTATGGAGAAATTTGTATTTAACAATCTGTCAGCATATTATAATTAATATCTCTATAGTAATATTACAATCTAACGGTTTTTACAATTTTACGGTGACAGATTATATCGGATCGGATACTGTGGAAATGCTCTTCAGTGAGCTTGACGTGACATTATGAACTATACGCATAGCAGGTTTTCTGAAACATTTATTTCAAACTAGCTGTTGCCCGCGGCTCCGCCCGCGTAAATACAGTATCCCTCAGGAACACTGTATTTTTTCGGGATAAAAAGTAGCCTATGTTTTAATCCAGAGCCTAAACTACTAAGATACCAAATTTCATCAAAATCCGTTCAGTAGCTTTTCCGTGAAAGAAGTGAAAGTAACATCCATCCATCCATCCATCCATCCATTCATACATCCTCACAAACTCTCACATTAATTATAATATTAGTAGGCCTACCTACCTGACTCTCGTTTCGTGCTATGAGCTGGAATAAATACACAAAACAAGACAACTTGAACACACTGAATGTATGAGAAAATACAATCGTCGTTTTTATTGTTTTCCCCGCAATTTTCTCAATATTTCTCACCGTTAATCTTCTCTGAATTACCACAATTATTTCAAGACCAATGGTATCCAAATCGGTACAGCTGTTCTCGATTTTTAGCGATACATTGGAATTGCAATCCATTTTTAGATATAAAGTAATTATAAAAGAAGAGTTTATGTGCCATGGTTTTCACACGTTTATATAAAACTGACTGACCAAAGTTATTCATAATACTTACACAACAAAATGCAGTTTAATCATGAAAATAAACCAAAGCAGTTGATACTTGCAAAAAGTTTTAAATATCAAGATAACTGTCGATATAGAAAGGAGGAAGGCACGTTTTGTGCTGCGTATAATATGTTCTATAAGTAAGCGCAAATCACTGATTTTATAGGTGTATTTGTAGAGTGCAGAACTTTTGATTTAGGGTCCGTTCACACCGCGACGATACGCAACGTGGCGTTGCGATTTTATTATAGCTATTCAAAATTTAACTTCATTCACAAAAAGATACACAGATCACGTTTCATAATATGACATCAGTCAAACATTGATGTCTGAACATGCGCTGTGCAGTGAGGTGCAACTTGACATTCAAACTCACAATGATACATGCATCTTAGGTAATGAATAAAGTTCAATTTTGAATAGTTATCTTAATAACCTAACCAAGAGCATGTCAGGACATGTCTAAGGAGGGTTCCGTAACTATAAACGCGTAATATGCTTTTTTTTAAATTACTCCAAAAGTTACTATCCGATTTGGTTCAAAATAGTTTTCCTAAAGAGCTTTTAGCATGATCTATCAGCATGGAAATTTGCAAGTTTCTATCTCCTATAGTTTAAAAATGCTAGGGGGGGGACCAACTTACCAACTACTTTGGAGGCCGGTTACTCGAAAATGGTCAACTTTATAAAAAAGTAACTTATGAAACCTTACCTTTATTTTAAAAGACCTATTCTACGATACCCCACACGATGGGGTAGATGAAAAAATATTTTTCATCCCCACTTCACATGTATGAAGAGCCACCCCTAAAATATAAAATTATTATTTTTTTATAATCCCGAAACCGTGATCTATACACAATCTATAACTGCACCAAATTTCATCAATTTATATTCATAATTACAGGAGCTAGAGGCGCGGACAGACAGACAGACAGACAGACAGACGGACAGAGCGAAACTATAAGGGTTCCTTAAGTATTACGGAACCCTAAAAATGCAGCTCCGCGTCGCGTATCATTTTACATACGCGCCACCGGCCATCTTTCGCCGAGTATATAATATATCTTAGCCCTTAGGGCCTCTTTTACAATCTTCTAATAAAAGAAATCTTTAAAATATTGGATAGCTTATTCAGAAGTCACTGCTTACTTTATATCGAGATACAGAGACAAAACATGCAAAAAGTGTAGACATTTATCAGCAGGTACATCATTAAGGCCCTATTGACTGCATTCAGATACATTTTAATGTTTAGATAAGGAGTTACTTCGTACAGACTTTGAAAGAAAGAAAGAAAGAAAAGATCGTTTATTTGGTAAAACACTGAACAATAAAAAATATGCATTAAATAAAAATAAAAAACACAAGAAATTTTACCAAATAGGTGCCCACTCAGCATATGTTGCAAACATAGTTCGCAACGCTGATTTTCAGTGAGCACCAAAACACAAAATGTAATGTAATAAAAAATAAAAATAACCTTAAGCTACATTTTTTAAAACTAAACATACAAAGAATGAGATCTATTATAATTAACATAAAGTCCATACAGTATCTGTCATAATCACTATTAAATGACTCCATAAAGGTTAGTCTAGGTCGCGACTACGACCAGCAAACTAATAATTTCGACGGCGATCTTCGAAATCAAAAATGTATGGGATTTGATATAAGTCATCGTTATGTGACATGTCGCTTGCAATGCTTTATATTAAAATCCCATACATTTTGTTTCCGAACTTTGTTTCCGTTATAATTATCGAATGCATCTTAACTAGAGGCCCTGGTTCTCTGTCCACGCTCCCTGGTCGCGGGACGCCGCGCCGGTCTCGGGGATATAATAGTGTAGTGCTCCATATAAATTCATACCAAGCTGTGGCACCGGGACCCTATTTGGGTCTCGGGTCTCGCGTCACGTGCATTGGAAACTTACCTTAAGTAAGAATTAAATGTCTCTGAGTGCCACAGTTAGTATAATTTCAAACAAATTGGGAAAGTGCCCCACCAAAGGAACAAAGTTGTATGAACTCAAATTGTACACTCGTACAATTAAAGTTCTCTAAGTACTCACTTAAATTTTAAGAAAACTTTCTACTTATGGTAATAGTGTCTATTTAAATTAAATTGCTCGCGAACTTTTCCGTTATACGCGATTAGTTCACAACAGAATGTAGATAGCCACGTTCTATGTGAAATCCCTTAGCGGATTTCCATCTCTTTTTCTATTTTCTATGCAATTTTTCTTACAAAGTATACAAAATATCTACATTTTCCTTGAAGGTCCGGCTCTCGCTGCATAGTCCTTAAGAAAACTTTACTAGTGATTTTAAGTACGTTTGTTTACGGAATCGAGGAAACTGAGGCAACTGAGGTGACATTTCGGCCTTAATTACAAAATGTAATTGAAACAGTAACTGTACATACCTCATTAATTGTAATTACAAGGAAACGTATTGTTACCGAATATCCTCTATAAAATACATAATATATCGTTTCATGGATATAAATTTCAATCGGAGAAGCAGAAACGCATATTTTTCAATTAAGTTACTGTACGAAGTTCTACGTACTTCATACGACATACCTACCTGCACATTTGAACACAGAAATGCCTTTGTAAAATTATGTCAGAACTCAGAATACGTCTACACAGCTTTTTCATAAGACGTCATTCGATTAAACATAATTACAGTACGACCGAGTTCTTAATGGTCCTTGCCAATCGCCGTTTTTTAGGGTTCCGTATCTGTATTACTAAGTCTCCACTCTCTGTTCGCCCGTCCGTCTGTCTGTCATCAGGTTGTATCTCATGAACCGTGATAGCTGGACAATTGAAATTTTCACAGATGATGTAGTTCTGTTGCCGCTGTAACAACACATACTAGAAACACAATTAAATATTTAAGTGGAGAACCTGTACAACAATCGTACTTTTTAGCCGTTTTGTTTATTCTATAAAAATGACAGACGATGTATGAAAAAATATCCGAAAGTCATTAACAACGCGGTTTTACTATACATATTTTATTTAAAAAAAATTATCATCTGTTTTTATGGTTCCGTAATACTCAAGGAACCCTTATAGTTTCGCTCTGTCCGTCTGTCTGTCTGTCTGTCCGCGCCTTTAGCTCCTGTAATTATGAATATAAATTGATGAAATTTGGTGCTGTTATAGATTGTGTATAGATCACGGTTTCGGAATCATAAAAAAAGAATAATTTTATATTTTAGGGGTGGCTCTCCATACATGTGAAGTGGGGATGAAAAATATTTTTTCACTCTAGCCCATCGTGTGGGGTATCGTAGAATAGGTCTTTTAAAATAAAGGCAAGGTTTAATACGTTACTTTTTTATAAAGTTGACCATTTTCGAGTAATCGGCCTCCAAAGTAGTTTGTAAGTTGGTCCCCCCCCAGCATTTTTAAACTATAGGAGATAGAAACCTGCAAATTTCCATGCTGATAGATCATGCTAAAAACTCTTTAGGAAAATTATAGTGAACCAAATCGGACAGTAACTTTTGGAGTGATTTAAAAAAAGCATATTACGCGTTTATAGTTACGGAACCCTCCTTAGACATGTCCTGACATGCTTTTGGTTAGGTTATTTTTTTTGTTTTTGCCATATTTTAGCGAGCAAGAAAAAAATGTTGAATTGAGTGATTTGAGGGTGAGGTTACAAAATGTATGCGTAGGTTGAACCTTTAATGGTAGCCAAAGACGAGTAAAAATGTATGTTCGTTTATGTTAATGAAGTACTTAGCTTTGCCATTGTTCAATAAATAAGGTGCTATATGTTGGTGGTCTCACTGTGGATACGTCTATTTATAACACTACCAAAACGAGTACCTGGTAAAAAGGTAGGTCTTTAAATATATTATTTTTTATATGTGTTACCAGCAGGTCTAAAAAGGCCGTTTTGGCAATTCATTTTCAATTCTTGTTATGAATTACTGACAGCGATCGTAAAATGGCCACTTGAATTGCAATTCATATTAAGATTTGGATACAATTCATATGCAGAAATTGGCTGAAATGCATTCATTTGACAGATTTACAAGCAGAATTGCTTTAGTGTCAAATATCAATATTGCGATGATATTGCGTAAGTGGCCTTTTTAGTTTATAAAAAATTATTTATAAAAAAGCTGTTTATGAACTAGACTTTGATTAATTATTACATAGATACGTTATATCCTTACAAAACTGACAATATTTCTGTGCCACGACCTTTGGCCACGACACACATTGACATGGCCTGGGACGCGTGTCAATGTGTCAACGTCGCATAGTAACACAAAACACGCTATTACTCGCGGAGCACACTAACCAAAATTGGCCCGACTCGGGCCAATTCGAGTCTTCATTTTTACGCGTTTATAACATATAGCTACCTCATTTTAATATTATATATCTATGGAACTATTAACATATATTTATGAACTGAAGATCGATTCTGCTAATTAACTCCTGCAATAATACAGTCCTTCTAAACTGCAAAATGGTATTCTCGTATTGGTCCAAACTCCAAAAATCAGTTTATGATATGAAAACGATATAACTATAATTTTTATAAAAGCTATAACCCGACTACATCTATACTAATATTATAAAGCTGAAGAGTTTGTTTGTTTCTACGTATTCGAATTGAAAAATTATTTTTGTGTTGGATAGTCCATTTATCGAGGAAGGCTTTAGGCTATATGACATCACGCTACGACCAATAGGAGGGAAGAATCAGGGGAAAATGTGAAAAAAACGGGGAAAATTATTCATATTTGAGAGCTTCCGTTGCATGCGCTGCGTAAACGGTTCAAGTTACCCAAAAAATATGTATGAAAGAAATGATCTCCTCTTTAAATGATCTAAAAAATGTCTGCGACAGTATACGCCTATCTTTTAAGATTGACTCACTATAACCTTTTTTATGGTAATTAAATTTAGTCGAAATTAATGCTATCAGTTGATGCGGACGAAGTCGCGGGCAACAGCTAGTAAACCATATAGCCTATGTTACGCGGGCTATTATTACAAACTAGCATTCAGGCTTCGCCCTCGTCAAATTGATTTTTAAACGCTATCTTTATGATAATTTAAAACATTCATCTCCTATTTTACCCTCATAAGGGCTCAACATAAAAAAAAACGATGAAATACGTACCTCTTTGTTTTGTTCGTACTCAATTCATACGAAATATCATGCAAATGTGTCCAAGGAATAGAAAGTTTCATACAAACTTTTATCCCATTATTTTACCCCCTTGGGGGTTGAATTTTGAAAAATCCTTACTCCCTTGACCTTGATGGGATCCATCTGGAATCAAGGGGGCTTCTCGAAATTTATATGGACACGTATAGTGATTTCGACATTTTCTAAAGTAGTCCAAGCTTATTAAGCTACCAAAAAGTAAGATTTTGTACCAACAATTTTGGATCCAAAAGAACTGAACAGAACTTCTGACTTCTTATAGATACACGTTTGGGGATTTTGGTGTTATTTAAAGAACTGCAAGAATAATATTAATGCCACTATGTCAATTATATTAGAGCTCCGTAGCCTAGTGGGTAGACCGTTTGGTTCGCAATTGAGAGAGTGCATGTTCAAATCCCAGGTTGTGGCGTGTACTAATGAGACTTTTTCAGATCTCAAGTAGGTACATTATACGGACGCTCTAACGGTGAAGGAAAACATCGTAAGGAAACCCGCACATAGTTGGCCCCAGTCTTATTGATCAGTTCATTCCTCTGGACTAGGCTGACTATGTTGTGAGAATGCCGGATGTGCTTGGGCAACCATACGACATTTAAAAACCAACTGTCCCAGGCACTACAGTAGGTATTTCAAGAGTGGTTACTTCGCTCGGAGAATACTGTATAAATCATCCATTAACGGATGTAAGGGCATAAGTATGTCAATTATAGTAATCATCATCATCGTCACCATTATCACACCACACACCATCACATTATGATGATAATAATAGATACTTCTCATAGTCTTTCACCGACACGTATATCTTCGAACATTAAATTTCGAACGTTTGTAGACGCATTTGCAAAATTATTTTGTTGTTGTAATTTTAATTACTATTTCTCCTAAATAAACGTAATATTAGATACATTATTATGTAACATATTTGTAAAAAGTAAGATTAAAATCCACCTTATATTAGTAGCATACAATTACTATATCACTTTACAAACAAACTCTGCGATTGCAACTGCGCCAAAACTGCGCAGATAATGTAGACAATGACCTTTTTATACATTTCGGAATATCGCAAAAAATGGCGTCGTCCTACACCCACAAGATTTTTTATTAATTGATATTATTATTACAACAAAAAAAAAATATTAATTAATATGCAGGAATATAATATCATGGAATTTGAGTTTGGTTTGTAATGGGTTCTTTACATAATACAACTCTACTTTTTATTAGCAGAATCTGTTTGCGGAATATAAGGATCAGTTCACACCACAACAATACGCGACGCCGTGCTGCATTCTTATGACAGCTATTTAAAATTGAACTTTACCACACCACACCAAAGATCTTCTTTTTCAAGTGCCTCTCCAATCACTGAAGGTTGGCAGTCAAGCTCCGAAACTTTTCTTTGTTCAAGGCGAGTCTGAAAAGTTCTTCTACAGACTTTATCCCTGTCCACTCTCGGATATTCCTCAGCCAAGATGTTTTACGTCTCCCTGGTTTTCGCTTCCCGGTGATCTTACACATCATTATGGTTTGTAATAGCCTGTACTGTTCGTTTCTGAGGATGTGGCCCAGATACGCGACTTTTCTTTGCTTGATGGTACGAACAAGCTCCACTTTTTTACGCATACGTTTTACTTTTAGTACATCAGCGTTCATAACTTTGTCCGTCCATTTTATACACAACATTTGCCGATACGTCCACATCTCAAATGCTTCCAGTTTTTTCCGTGGGTCTTCTTTCCTAGTCCAAGAGCTTCACAACAATAAAGAAGTTGCGGCCAACTATTACACTTGAGCATCCTAGTTCGTAACCCAATGGAAAGAAAGCGGTTTGTAATTATCTTACTTGATTTCATGAATGTGGCCCTCGCTATCTCTATAAACAGGAGCGGATCTCCGTCTCCCACTCCCAGTTTTTCGTTACCCAAGACACCAAAGATACTCTAGTCATATACTGTACATGCGCTGTATTGCACGGTACAACTTGATATTCGAACTCTTACAATGACACATGTATATTCTTGTTTAATTAATAGAGTTCAATTTTGAATAGCTATCTTAAAAATGCAGCGCCATGTCGATTACCGTTTTAACTTATCATTCAGTATATTACTCTTGAACCAAGGGTAAATCTTTTCTCAGAAACTTAAAATATTCCTGACTTCTATTTAATTAGGTTAAAGCGTAGACTGTTATATTACATGTCATGGGATATTCATCCCAACTTACCTGTTCGGTAGTTGTGGTATAGTATACGGGTATGCAACCCCGGCTTCCCTAGCTATTACTGTCCTATCCCTTGCCCTCCTGGGCGGTAATATCCTACATTTCCTATTTCCCACTCTAACTTACCAATCTTCCTTTCTACACCACCTATCCTTCCCTTTCTCTATTCCTACCCTCTCCGCCAATCCGTGGGAACGCAATGGATAATCATAAAAATAATTTAATTATTCAAAATGGCGGCGATGTGGTTCGCCACCCATCACGTCTCGTTCTCGCGAAGACGAAAGTGGCCCGTGGAGATCCGCTTCGCTACATTGATGTAAGAGGAGGAATGGATAGTAAGAATGAAAGTGGACGAAGCGAAACAAGTATGTATGTATCGTAGCAAGTGGAAAGAAGTGGTCTCTGCCTACCCCTACGGGAAAGAGGCGTGATTATATGTATGTATGTATGTTATATTACTCACAAATCACAATTCTTAGATGACAATGTCTGAGTTCTGAGTAATAAAATGTACGTCGCGTACAATCAGGTAGCCAATCCGCTCGTTGCTAAAAGACGTCACGTCTCTTATTTGGCCTGCAGGTGATGGTAAAATACGTCATCCACTCTTATTTGTCACAAGAAATGTTTTGCGATAGAAAGATAGCTATGGAAATGTTTGTTGAGTCACTAAATATGGCGCTCAGAAGTCAGGACCATAGCAGTAGTAATATGGTACAGATTACTAAATAGTTACTTCGTGAGATTTAATTTCTTTGTTTGAAGCAAAAATCCTTTAGCAGCGTTGATAATGAAATTTCAAAGTCGTGTCACGTGACCAGGTCACGATTTTGGATCAAACGCCATCTGTCAGAAGCTACTTAAACATCTTACTTAATTTTCTAAGTAAGATGTTTATGTAGCTTCTGACAGATTAAATCAAAGAAAATCAGGTTTTAGGTAAACATTAATCATAGTTTAGTGGGGGGACATCAATAGTTGTTTTCAGTTGCTATTTCGCAACAGCATTTAGTAGGTATTAATTGAACTTATGTCAACAGTGCATGCAAGTTTACAGTGACTATTACATAAAATGAAATGTTTTTATCGTTTATTTACTACATAAGTATTGTTTGTCGCTATGTAGGAAGTAACATATTAAATTATATAACATAGGTATTAGATATAACATTACATTACAGTCAGTGACCAACGCCATAAGATGACTTGGCCATCATGACGTAATATGACGTCAAACACGTGCCATTGTTTTTGCCAACACATTAAGCGCTGCAAAACACATAACTATGCGTTTTACAGCACCTAGTAGCGGCTTTATTGCAACAATTGTTTGACCTTACCTGCCCAAAGGGGATGTAATAATTAATTCTAGATGTTGCCCGCGGCTTCGTGCGTGCAAAAGTTAATTTCTTAGAAACCGTAAATTTTCTGCATTAAAAAGTAGCCTATGTCCCCGTGGTCTACTCTACATCTGTGTCAATTTTCATCAAAGTCGGTCCAGTAGTTTCGCAGCCTATTTAATGCAAACAAACCAACAAACATTTCCTCTTTATTATATTAGTATAGATAAGTAATTATTATCATCATCAGTTCGACCACTGCTTGACAATTCGGGAGCTTCTTATTTTTTTTTATGCATAATATTTTTTTACGGGAACTGCAATGTCTGTCTTATTATTAAAGTCATAAGCCCTTTTTTAAAAAAGGATTATATATCTGAACCCTTTAACCTTAATACTTATTTTGAGAACTTCACACTCGTTTCTCTAAGGTTTTTTTAAAAAATGTTAGCAAAATACGAAGTGAAAATATAACTTACGGCCGCCATGATAGAGCAATTGAATAAATATTGCATGAGGCTTAGAAAGCCAATTTACTGCAGGCCCATACTGAGAGCCATACTTCGAATGCCAGATGCAACTACATGCCAGTGGTATTCTGTATGTTTGTGTGTCCTTATATTTTATCAAACTAGATGTGATGATGCTACTTTATACATTATCAGCAAAATTAGCATCTTTTCAGGTTCAAAAGAAGACCTTGTGTAAATCCAGAATCTAGATATGAACTTATTATGTGTCAAGTTTTTCGCCAAATAGTAAAATCCGGCCAAGTGCGAGTTGGAGGCTCCATAGTCCATACAAAATTATTATTAAAAAAACCTTGTTTGTTGTATGGGATATAAATATTAATTTTATCAAGTTTTTTGTATTTTTTGTTATATCGGCAACAGAAATACAGAATCTGTGAAAATTTCAAGCTATTACGGTTCACAAGATACAGCCTGGTGACAGACGGATGGACGGACGGACAGACAGACAGACAGCGAAGTCTCATTAATAGGGTCCCGTTTTTAACTTTTTACTCTTAAAAACCCACAACCAATGATCCAAACAAACTATCGCTCTTATAATATCGGTAACGAGTTAACGACTACAGACTTAACGAGTAAGATAAATACATTAAATACAACATTTTTCGCGTTTGTTTCCAAATTCAAGAGACCAGGGGCTCTAAAAAGGCCACTTTAGGTGTTTCATATTGTTTCATATATTTTGACAGTTGAAACATCAATTTTGACAGTTTTCAATAGAAATGCGTAAAATAGCGCACATAATAAGAATTGCATATTATGATTCATCTTATGTTCATCTAATGTTCGCCTAAAGTTGCCTTTTTAGACCCCCGATAAAAAAATTTAAAGCACTCCATAGAGGCGTAGTGCTAGTTACCCTAAAGGCATTTAACTTGTCACAAACTCGCGCGCGTTTGGAATAAAAACAGTATTTAAAAGGCTCTATTTCTTATTTAGTAATCACGTTATCTTGTCGATCAATGCCTAATCAATGTACTCAAACATGTACCAACACTATTAACATTAAACATGAGACGCAATTGACCTAAATGATAGAATCTAAACGATATACTAATTTGTAAAGTTAATCAATAAATCTTGTGACGTTTTGAATGCAATTAAAATTACATTATTAAATTAGTTTGTTAATTATAAAATCTATTATGTTATAGTGGTGGCGTAGGCGAATACATCATTATAAAGTTGTCGTATAAAACCATTGAGTACTTTAGTTTGATTCTCTATTCTCTAAGTATAAAAAACACAATTCACCGCTGACTTCTTTCTTTCCACCTGCAACATTTAAATATTTTTATTTATTACGCATTTAAGAGACAAAGGAACCTAAAAAGTTGAAATTTAAAAATTAAAATACGAATTATTGTCAAATTAAATGTGACCTCTCTTCCTATTTATTGGACCTAACTTTTTCTAGAGAGGTAAAACGGTGATTTACATATTTGATGAATATTTAGTTTTGTTAATTTTATCAAGACAGCATAATTGTTAAATTAACGAAATTTCCAGCACAATGTTAACCTTTGATTAATTATTACATAGATACGTTATATCCTTACAAAACTAACAATATTTCTGTGCCACGACACACATTGACATGGAACGCGTGTCAATGTGTCAACGTCGCATATAGTAACACAGAACACGCTATTACTCGCGGAGCACACTAAGCAAAATTGGCCCGACTCGGGCCAATTCGAGTCTTCAGTTTTACGCGTTTATAACATATCTACCTCTTTTTACCCGACTGCGCAACGCAAAGGAGTGGTAATGTGTTTATCAGCCTATGTATGTATGTATGTATGTATGTATGTATGTATGTATGTATGTATGTATGTATGTTCCTTTGAAGCACTATACAGACCAAACGCCTGGGCAGATTTTTATGATTCGCATGTCAATCGATTCCTCTTAGTCCGGCGAGTGTCACTAAAGACATGACGTTAGTGAAAATTCAATATGGCGACTACTGGACGCCATATTGTGAAAATGAAAAAAATGAAAGTCAACAAACTATGTCAAGTGGGGTATCGTTGAATAGGTATTTAAAAATCATTTTTAGTTTTCTCTCAACATTTTTCGATTCGACTGACCGTTTAGGATCTATATCGATTTAAAGTTGCATAACAACCATTCTCACATTAAGCCTTTAAGTTAGTGTTCGTATCATCGTATTATTGCTTTAAATTGACCAAACGTGTGTTGGTTTAACTAAAAAATCTAAAATAAAATAAATAATAAATAAAATTAAAAAACCCGACTGCAAAAAAAAGACAGATGCACTAAAAATACCGAAACAAGATTGAGAAAACAGACTACACTATGAGCTGAAAGCCTAAGTGAAATAATTGATGTTATGTTTGTTAGCAGGCGGGGCCCATATGTTTTTGTACGATTTATAATTTGCGAATGGGTCCCGCATGCTACCAAACATAACATCAATTATTTCACTTAGGCTTTCAGCTCATAGTGTAGTCTGTTTTCTCAATCTTGTTTCGGTCTTTTTAGTGCATCTGTCTTTTTTTTGCAGTCGGGTTTTTTAATTTTATTTATTATTTATTTTTTAATATTATGTATCTATGATGTTAACTGTTTGGTACACCGTACAAACTGTGGGCCTAGCAGGAACTTTTGACTTTGTATGAAAATCTGTCAAAATTATGACAGCGCCCGTCCAAATTTCATTCGATAACGTTACGTTTACGTCACTATCAAATGTTACTGCTAGGCCCCCTGGTTACTCTTATAATAATAATTCCTTGATGCTGGATGCACTGCGCACAAAACCTATGCTTTCAACGTCAAAGTGTTTAACATATTCTCTATTTTTATAACAATTTGCCTTCATAGTATTTGCCCAGCGTGTTTGTGCTGCCGTTTGTGTACCACTATGTAGGACATCGTTGACGTCAGCCAATTGCTTAATACAGAAAAATTATAGCAAACGTTTTTGATTTTGAAATGTAAGTAAATAAAACTATAATTATCAACTAGCTGTTGCCCGCAGCTCCGCCCGAGTAAATATTGTTTTTTCGCGGTTGCGGAAATGTGACTGATGCAAAAAATAGATAGAAATAATCCTTGATGCGAATTATATATCATGCTGAAATTTCAGCTCGATCGGTGCAGAACTTTTTGAGTTTTTGAAGCGTACACAAACCCACATAACATTTATATATGTAATATATACTCGTAGATACTTAAGCGACTTTACATACGCGTCGCAGCTCCGACGGTGGCGTCGGATTTTGTATGGATTTCGTCGTCGCGGCTGCGGTAGCTACGACGTTTACCGCCGGCGCTGCGGCGAAAAATGACATACAAAATATCCTAGTGCTGCGGCGCGTGTGTAAGCGACTATCTGCTAGTCTTGTAGCTTACTAGATCCTTGTTACTACAATATAATCTGTGGTATGAATTAATAAAGGCGGCAACCCAGTGCGAGCGGGGTCCGAGTGGCAACACTGCTGGAGGTCATTCGGATCACTCGAACGGCGGATACTGTGAGCACTGGACGTCGGAATGTAAAAAGTGTATTTTATTCAACCAAGACATTATAGTATAATTACAAGGACACCACAACTCTATAGTCTAAATATGAAATGGTGAAATATGAGAACAAGGCAAAATTTATTATCAAAAGATTTTGAGTCTAAGTCATATTATTAGAAATTAGCATGTGAACACATTCATGGCGCAAGCACACGCTAGGCAAGCAACTTGGCAAGCAGGGAACCACAGAGATCCACATGCAGTGTATGCAGTATGACTGATGTCCTAAGAAACGTGTATCGGTTTGTGTAATGAATAAAGTTTAATTTTCAATCTTAAGAATGTAACGTCTCATCGCGTCATGTATCGTCAAGATGTGACCAGCAGGCTTAGCATGCGCATAGAAGAAACACCGAAGAAAAGAAAATATGACAGATTGAAGAAACATTAATACCATTCGGAGCAAAATAGGTCTTATTATAAGGTAGCAAGGTCGATGTATCGTCGTTATGAGAAATTACATTTCTTTTCTTCCCGAGCATGAGCTCACAAAATGGCCTCTTTTGACAGCTAAAGTAGAAACGTTTTCTTAATTTAATGTCAAAAAGTCCCACAATAATGTCAACCACTCCACATCATGGCGGTCCTAGACAAAAAGTTTCTTTACGTTGAGTCATTTATTTGAATATTTGTTCGATTTTGACAGAAGATTTCCCGGCAACCATTTTAAAAATATGGCGGTTTAGAAATGTTGACTTTTATTGACGACCTTGTTATCATGGATTAAGAACTATTTTGCAACGAACTGTTTTGGATAGAATATTTCTTCATTAAATGTATTTCTATGGATCGCCATGCTAAGCCTGCTGACCCTAAGACACGCAGATGATGAGGTACGGTTAAGGTATTTATTGCAAACGTACGATCAAGTGACTCGTGTCAACGACCAATGTTTTCCTTATTTATGCCATGAATTATATTTTTGTTTGCACAATATATACTTTGGTACTAATACAAACTACCTAAACACTAATATTTACGCGAAATCTAACTATATGTTACTATGTTCTTTTTTTTCTTTTCTCTTTTTGAGTTGACTCCTTCGCTGCTTCCATGCTATATAGGTAAACGTGGTAATAAAGTCTAGCAAATGTGTCAAATCTAGTAAGAACTAACTGTAGAGTGTCGATCAAATAATTTATTGTATCGTAATTTTAATAAGTTTAAATTACAATTTAAAACATACATATGTTTCTTACGTGGCGCCTAAACAACTGATACGATTTTAATAAATGAGGTGTGTCAATAAATTTGTATTATCAGACCGAGTTTAGTTAAATTGTATACAATTTATATAAAACAAACTATAACCCGACTACGTAAATTGTATATCATATATATATGATATATAATTTACGTAGTCGGGTTATAGTTTTTTATATAAATTGTATACAATTTAACTAAATTTTAATATAAATTGTACTCATTAGTTAATACTTTTCAAGTTATTAAGAGAATAAGATTATAATGCTCGCAAGAAAGCCGCTTAGTAAGCCTCCACACCTCTGAGTATCCCTGCTTGCGTAGTTGCTTAAACGTGTACGGGTGCCGTAAGATTAAAAGTATATCTGTGACAAAGACGTACAGGTTCGCAAAAAAGGAGTGTGACGCGGTGACAGCAAGAGCCAGGAAGTAACATTTTCGACTGTAGGTATATCATCTTTTAACCTTATCAGATTGAAATGAGATGTATTATAATTTATGTATTCTAATTTAATATATTTAATTAAATATGTCATTCCAATCTAATATGGATAAAATATTATTCAGTCGAAAATGTATTTAGTTCCAGCTGTCAAAGCGTCATACTCTTTTTTCCAAGCTTGCCTCCTATTTGTCATCTAGAGATGTGCAACACTACCGAATATTTTTATCGATAGAAACAGAGTAGCCCTGAAACGTTGACGAAGTACGAATTACGATGACGTATTTGAGCCAACTCATGCGCATCGTAGCGTGACGGTCGGGCAAAAACCAGATGGAACCGGCTCCATATCTCCACTTAATTGGCAGGTGATTTAATAGATACCTGCTAGTGATGTAACACATCATGGCATGCTCACTTAATAAGTACTGATCAATGGGTTAATAACAAACATGTTAAAGTTTGTAGAGAATATTTCGTAAGACAGCACTTTTTGACCGACTTTAAGTTATTTTTTGTCCCAATGGATTTTTGCTTTATTACGCGTTTAGGTTTCGTTTAATTTCTGTGTAACTTTTACAGCGCCCCTGGTAGACACGTTCAGGTACTAAAACCCATATAAATGGAGCATAAAGTCCCAAAACGATAGTAATAGCACAGAATAGAAAACATATTATACGTATATATAGAGAAACAGCTATATCATAGAGATATCCAAATCGATCCAAATGAAAAATTTAACGTCCTCTTCAACGCGAAACGGCCCACAATTCCACACAAACGCACACCGTATGCTTGTAGTAGTGCAATCAAATCGAAAGCTAACTTTATAGCTGTTTATCTATTCCTCTTTCCCTAATCTGTAGTAATCATTAAAAAAATACATTGACAACCCTGCTGTAAATAACGCGACATCAAGGTTTTATAGAGAATAATATATTTATTTATTATTTTTTCAGGTAATGAAAAGATACTGTTTGAAGATATTATTGAATGGCATTTATTGGTGAGTTTGCAAAAATCATAAATCAAATCATAGTAGAAAATAAAGGCACCAAATTGGATGATATTATAGAGCGACATTCAAAAATAACAACCTACGATGACTCGACGGAGTTTATTAAGTAACTTCAAAAAATTAACTAAAAACAACATACTTTATACAGTGTGTTACATTCTATATTTTAATCGCAATGGTACCTACATTTTCATCTTTACCCATCATACCTTAGCCTTATAGCCTTCAATATTACGTAAGCATAGATATATAATATTAAAAAGAGGTACGTAAGTAATGACAGTAGGCATACAATAACTATAATAACAAAGTATGGACACCCTTGCAAGTAAGTACACCGCCCACTTTGAATGTTATAATGCGTTTCAAATGAGAATAGGAACGTCAATGACCTTTATCTGTCAAATATCACTTGAAAAGTGTGATTTTCAGAAAAACTAATGTGCATATAAATATGAATAGTCTTGCATCGATTATAAATAAGAATGTTAAATAGTAATCAATTATCTAAACATAAATTTAACTATCGTAACAGCCTAAATTCGAAACAATATGGCGCCGACTCGATCCTATTCTCATTTGAACCGCACTATACGCGACCACGTGGTTATGAATCGACGTTAATTATTTTATAGGACAATCTGTTATGATGAATACAACCTGTACATGCATTATGCCTCATGAATAGAGCCTTACTTTTTACACCTCCAGAATTCAGATTTTAAGTTACGTGGAAGTCCTTAAATTAATTTAGTACTCAATAATTTTAAATGTAATATAAATTATCTACGTTCTGCGAGCTACCTACTAATTTTGGTATTGTGCCTAACGTTAACAGTCTACAATCCACAATATTTTAACTGCCTTCGAAAAAGAGGAGATTATTTTGTAAACATGTTTATTGTCTGTACATCGCTGCATTTTTAATGTATTTTGAGATTTTAATTTTTCGTCAAAAATAAATAAATGTAATACGAGTGTATAAATATTAAACTTACATCATTTGCCATTTTCGTCAATCTTCCGATCTCGTCTGCAATAATCGGATACTGGTTATCGACAATTATCTACTTTCGACTTTCGACAGTGACCTACTGTGTACGTAACCATAATATATTGCGTTTAAGGGCCTAATTAACTTTTGTAGTGTGAAAAAATGTAGAAAGTTATGTAAAATTAAGAATTAATGCTAAATTGACATTTTACGTGTTATGCAAGCTGCTTGGCAAACTTTTGAATCCCTATGTTGTTCGGTGCCCGGAGCCCCCCGAGGTTCCCGCTTGCCTAGCGTGTGCGGTTGTCATTACATTTACGCCGTTCGCGTTAGTACACCGACGCCGCAAACTGCGAAAAATCGGCGAAAAAGCGAAAACTAAACGATAGAGCGAGATGCAACATAAGGCGATACGTTTCGAAGAGTGTGACAATAAATATTTTAATTTTTAATTGCGCTGCCGCATACGAACGCGTAGGTGTACTAAGGCGTTAGCGAATACAAAAAGGTTTTCGTTTTTTTAGAAAGGTAAGTTTACCTATAAAGAAATTTAAATTATTTAAAAATCCATATTCTAAAAAGCTTCACCCACACAGATATCGATAACAAAATTCTAAATTCGAATTCGTTTTGAAATCGACAATTATTATTAAGAGACGTCGATAATATTTCAGACTCGTGCTCACTGTCACAGTTTTTTGCCTTTAAATCTATTTCTTTTTAATTTTGTATGATAAATCGGAAATTGTTAGCAGATTATTCTGAAGGAAACATTAATCAGCAGTTGACGTATTAAGTTTTATGCCAGTGGAAAAAATACTGTCGTCAGTGCGGTTGTGCCAAGGTGGCTGGTAAAACCAATTATATACATTATTTTACCTTTAATTAAAATTATTACTTGTGGCAAGATAAGGTTACTGACTGGTAGTGGCGTTCCTATAACTCCATTCCTAATTTCCAATGAAACCAGCCACCGTCACCGACATCGGTGTGGGGAGCTATTATTATTAATTATTATTATTATAGGTCTCACTCGATTCTGATAATTGTGTTGACTATGGTAATGCATCGATTGGAATAACATTTTGTCCTGAACTCTGTTCTCTTGCCATCATATCCTAGTATCCTATCCTATCTTGCTACTTTCATAAATGTGAAGGCAAGATGAATGGATTTTGTTACTCTTTCATGCAAAATCTACTCAACGGATTGTGATGAAACTCTGGTTCAACATATAGGCTTCTTTTTATCTTAAAAAAGTACAATGTTCCCGTGGGAGACTGTTTTAACGCGGGCGGAGCCGAGGGAAAGGACTAGGTATTTATCATATTGGTTATTCGTGCGACTGTTCGGTTGTAAATTGTAATGATTATTAATTTTTATAATAATTATTAATTAATTCGTAAGGTTAAAATAAAATGGTGGTTTATGTAAATACTATAGCGTAAATTAATAACATCTTGAGCTGTAAAATGGGTTGCGGATGTTAAATAAATGTGTAATCAATAAATGTCAGATTATTATTATTAATAACACAATTGACATTTACTAATTTTACGAGTATAGAGAGTTTATATTACTTGTAGTTAGTACTTAATGCCAACTACAAGCAATATGAGCCTTGCGTATTCCTCTTATACCACACACACACGCTAGGCAAGTGCTAACTATTTTGACATTTGAAGTATGGCGAAAATCAAGATTGCATAACTTTTTATTTTAATAATAGTACATTACGATACGCGTGACCTAAGTTGCCTATTACTGCACGGCGTGAAGTTAGCGCCCGAGCGGAGCGAGGGTGCTAAACGCCGTGCAGTAATAGACAACTTAGGCCACAAGTATCGCATACTATTTTATAGCAAGTGTGACATAAACCCGCACTTTACGCACGAAGCGTGCGTAAAGTGCGGGTTTAGGTCACGCCGTGCTATAAAGATTTGTTTTGTCAAATGAGACATTCATTCATAGCCGCTTGAGTTTTGAAATCTTTGAGTAAACTGCAAATTTCACTTCAATATTTCTGTAAAATTGTGTTGTTACATTTGATTATAACTACTATAGGTATGCCATGATGATTCAAAACTTTTAGTTTCGGTTCTGATGGTTCAAAATGGAATAAAAAATCCATTTTTAAACTGCGTCCAGTAACAAATATCGCCTTAAACGAATCTGGGTCGGCAGATTCCTCTTACTATAATTATGTACCAATCAAGTTCTTTAGATTTTTTAAACCTATACCTCTGATTATAAATCTTGGTCAGTAAAATATTTTTTTTTTGACATTTTACCTTACATTATAATTATAACAATGACCAATGGCGACCAACGATAAAAAAACGGTGAGACGTAAGCGTAATTGCACCTGATGGTGGATTCTGCTAATTAAATCCTGTTAAGTAAGGGGCCCCATACATGATCCGGTCTGCCTTCAGTTCGGCCTGAACGGATGCAAAATCGTATCGTCTGTGTGTAATTTCGAGATCGCGTCAGTCGGCCGTACGGACTGAAGCGATTCGTTCCAGTGTTGCCAGCTCTGTTTTTGTGAAACTACTAAACTCGTATTGAATTCTAGTAAAAAGTACTAAAAAACTACTAAAGAAGCTACTTGAGTACTACCAAAAATTGTATGGTAACAGTCGTGAATAAGTAACACATGGTAACATTCGTGAATGACGATAACGCATGTGAACTTTATAAAGCCTAGTGTACATACTACAAAAAAGTCAGGCTAAGAAGAAGGAAATGGGCGTTCCAGGAAATAGACATTCGAGGAAATGGACGTTCAAGGAAATGGACATTCAGGGAATCTAAATTCCTGGGAATAGACTAAAAGAATAATAGGGAATGCTTTTATGTCAAGCGACAACATTTCTTTTTAAGTGTTTTAATAGATTTTGACAAATCATTTATTTTGGTCTGAAAACTTTCCTTTTCAATAGCAAACCGTCTCAAACATTTTTTTCGTTCTGCTAATCGTGCTTTATTAATTTTATCATCAATGGTCTCGTTTTCCTTTCCTTTGATTTCTTCACAATTTTCACTTCGTTTATTTTTTTGCCTATTTTTCCTATCTCGCCACTGTTTCCGTAATTTCTTCTTTTCATTCTCAGTACATTCACTAATTTTTTTTCTTTTTTTATTCCGCTCCGAATTTTTACGATTAGCTTCTTGAAACTTTTCAGGGTTCGCTTGACGCATTCGCTCCCTATACCGTTTTTGTTTCTCTGCCGCCGTAAGTACCATCTAAGAGATAAGATAAATAAATCATTTAAAAATAATGTGTACATTTTGACGCATTACATTACACTCCACGTACTTATGCTAAAACTAATAACTTTATTTTTAAGCTATCTCAAAATTGGTTAAATTTTCTAATTCGCTGAGTTAATAACTGTATTTTATAAAAAGATAAAACCGACTTCAAAATTGTATGTAACTGAGAATTAAAACTCCTTATCTCCAAAACTACTGAACCGATGTTGATGAAACTTGCACTGTTCCCTAAGTTGAACAATACCTAGTACAACAAAAAAAGAATTAATGAAATCGGACTTGTACTTCCGGAGATATGTGAACACAAACATAAAAATATACATACATACACTTTTGAAATTTGGCACATTTGTTCAGACGCTGATATAGACTTACATATACGAAAACTGGGCAGTTCTGGAAATATTACATTTATACGCGTCGAATTGATAACCTCCTTTTTTGAAGTCTGTTAAAAAGTGTCCATTTGTCACAAAAATACCGGTAGTGCTTTTGATAATTTTCAATTTTAATAGTGTGTACTATTCTTTATAACTGTTCACGAATGTTACGTAACACATATGGTAACACATGGTATCATTCGTGAAACAAAGTACTAGTGGACATAACCTACAACATAATATTTATTTCTGCAAGTTTTGATGTAGTAGGGCTCCCTTTGGTTCAATTCGAAAAAGGAATGGCAAATCTACGCACAATCTTTGAAACAATATGTAAAACTTTCATCCTTACCGTGGATATTCTCGAATAAAAACATTTAAAACTTATGAGACAAAAATGCCGACCACCTTGGACACCACTTTGACACAAAACAAAATGGCGATTTTATTCCTTAGGTTGGCCAGCTTGAAACATGGTGTTGCTATTTCAAAAATTATGTTTTACGGACCGGGAATTTCTTCATTTTAGTTGTTGTTTATGGTAACTTACGTGAAGTATCATTCGGGAATTAAAAATGAGACAATAATTTATATTTAGTTTTATTATTGATTTACGTTATTTATTCAAATTAGTTTATCGTTACATAGCGACCCGCCCCGGCTTCGCACGGGTACAATACTGATGCTAAAACTACAGAATGTCACCCACTTCGCAACGGGCCGTGCAGTAGAAATCGTAATATTTTAATTTCGCCATAACTTCAAAACCAAACGTCCAAATTTAATTATTCACAGACCAAATATTATCTACATAAACTGTACTTAGTGATGAAATTATTTATTTTGATAAGG
Organism: Glaucopsyche alexis; assembly: GCA_905404095.1. Lineage (NCBI taxonomy): Eukaryota > Metazoa > Arthropoda > Insecta > Lepidoptera > Lycaenidae > Glaucopsyche > Glaucopsyche alexis. The sequence continues at coordinate 6,112,450 of FR990060.1, forward strand.
ATTAATAGCATGAGTAAAATAAACGCGTTTAAATGTAGTCCAAAAAAATTCAAAATTTCTAAATAAAAAAATGGTTGTTGGGCCTCACTCGACATAGATAGGTATAGTGTGTCGCGGACTTTTTTGTAGATATTTATAAGATCTACAATTAATTAGAACATTATATATGGTTCTATCTTTTATTGTTTAGGCAGCGTACGCAAAATAAGTAACTTTTCTGGTTGATTTTTTACACCTTGTGTCCGAAAAACCCAAATATCTTACGGAACCCTATTTTTTTTCCAAAATAAAATTCAGCCTATGTTACTCGTGGATAATGTAGCTTTCGAATGGTGAAAGAATTTTTGAAATCGGTCCAGTACTTTTTGAGCCTATTCATTACAAACAAACAAACAAACAAACATACAAACAAAGTTTTCCTCTTTATAATATTAGTATAGATATATAGCATATTGATTAAACAATTTAGAAATACCAGAATAAACAAGTTCCAAAAAGAATTGGAATTTTTAAAGTGACTTCAAAGTACGAGATGTGTTAGTGGGACAAACGAATTTTGTATGGAGACTAAAATAAACTCTTTTCAAAAATAATAAAATAGACTCCTTATATGCAACTAATATGATATTTAAAGTATTTATTTTAATAAACATGATACTGCAAACCAGAATCAGTTACAATTTATCACTAACTAAAACGACATAAGAAATTATGAATACTTGAACGAGAAGGACAGATATTTTTCCCCACATTTACAATTTTTGGCGGCCATACTCACTTAGGAATTCCTGAAGCCCCCCAAAAACCATTGCATTTTAGGTTTTGTTATATTAATTTTTTTTCATTCATTGAATTTTACTATAAATTTTACCATTAAATTAAAATATACTAGCAAATATTACGTATATAGTAATTAAACGGATAGTTTTAAGAAAATTACGGACGAATGTATTATTATGATAGGTTTTTTTTTGTGTTTAACCTAGGCCATTTTGCATATGATTACTGTCTGGCTCTTTCCTACTAAAACACTACTAATAACTAAATTTCTACCAAGGAGGGAATAAAATACTCAATTTAGTAAAATTTTGTAAAATAACTAAGTTGGCAACATTAATTCTGGCCTGACCGAGCGGCCTGAACGCGCGGCCTGTCCTGACCGTGTGTGGACAAATCGCTTCAGTTCTTGCCCGAGCCGCGGCCGTGCGGGCGTGTATCGCGTACAAGCGTTGTATGAGTTTTCGCTGTGTTTAAATACAAAATTGATAAACACGACCGTAGCGCGCGGCAAACCAGAATGGACTGATGCGACTGTTCCGTGTGTGGGCCCGAATCAAATCAGGCCGAACTGACGTAAATTGGGTTGGATGCGATTTTTTCCGTGTGTGTGCTCGAATCCGTTCAGGCCGAACTGACGTCAGTTCTAACTGAAACGATCGGCCTCTCGTCTGTGGGAGCCTTAATACAGTTACGATCCAGTCCCGATAATTATGTTAAAACTGCAAATTGGTATTCTCATAAACGTCAAACCAATGTCAAACTCATTTTGATTGTTTCAAACTCTAAAAATCAGTTTATAATATCAAGACGATTAATTTATAATTCAATAAAAAGTAAAATGTAAGTGTTAAGTTACAAGAATTAGGGTTCAGGATAATAACGGCATAAGACCTGCAGGAGGTGGGGGTAAATACTCTGATATTTTGACCTGAGAAATCAGAAAAGTCGCAAATATTCTAATAGTTTGACCTGAGAAAGGGAGGGAGTCGGTGGATATAGGCCGCGAGCGACCGGTCGCATTGGAGATCTATGGGGGAGGCCTATGTCCTGCAGTGGACGTCACCAGGCTGAAACGACGAAATTTGAATGAAAAATACACAATCTAATAGTATTTTATTTAATTTGTGGTCGCGGATTTATAAAAAGCGGGTCCAAAAACGCTCCATGTGTTTTTTGTTCCGAATCACGTTATTCGTAAAGTCTGTGTGTTATTTATTTAAAACCCAGTTATCTCAATCAGCATATTTGTAGTAACCTACATCCGCTACCACACTTATATAATGCAGTAAAGACCCCGCACACACGCGCAAACGCCGCGACTTCGTAATTGCAGTAATTGGGCAAAAATTAAAGTAATTACTCAATTAATGATGCAGGTACCGCAGGGCGAAGAAAAACTTTAATAATGCTAATGAACTCTCAGCGGTTACATTGCTTTGTTTTTTGAGAGTTACTCAAATTATCATTTTATTTTAAATGCAAATTATTTTAATTTAAAAACAATTTTTGAGTAAATATTTTCATTCTTTTTCAAGTTGAACTTGCTGAAAATGCAAAGTGCTTTATCTTGCTTTTTGTCTTCTGATTTTCGCTTATTAGTATGTATGGTATAAATAACTAAGAACATGGCATAAAAAGAGGCGTTGCGATATCGGTAGTGTGAAGTGATCGTAATAAAATTTATCTCAAACCGTATGCAAACGAGGTTAGTTTGACTAAATTAGTATCCATGTACGTGCAGAGCCTTATCAGATTTTAATTATATTAACACATACATAATATAGCAATTTCCTTCAATGGACGATATCATTTACGAGTTTTATTTTTACTTATATTCATTCATTTTAAATATAAAATAATATTTCAGTCATTTTAAGTACTTTAAAAGTGATTTTATTTTGGATAATGTAAGCTGTTAAATACATTAAAAAATATGGAATCACTAACTACTTAGTACTCTTACCGTAATAGGTGAAGTCACGAAGTATACTACACCAGGAGTCCGAACGTAATGTTAAAATAATGGTCTCAATTTAGGAGACAGATTTTTTGCCGGCGCACCATTGTTCAAGAAGTACCAAGCGCGATTCAGGACTGTGCGCTGATTGGTCCGCCAATAGCATCGGTAATGTCCGAAAAAAAAAAGAAAAGAGAACTAAGATCTGGGTTTATTATTGTGTACATTAATACTATGGAAAAGCCTAGACCGTTCGGACTCCTGGTATCTATACTTCGTGGGTGAACTATAGAATTTGAATGAGGGTATTTGATATTTTTTCTGCCGCTAGGGGGCAGACCCAACACACAAAGCGTCATCTGGTGGCATAAGTGGTATCAAAAACGGTCAATAAGAATGTTTGATTCTTTTCCTGTCACCAGGCGGCGCCTGGTAGCACAACGGTACTTGTCAGCTGTCAAAAAAAAGCTGTAAGATTGACATCTTACAGCTTTTTATGCAGTATGAACTTAAAAATCTTCATTACAAATTACGGAAAATGGTAGACACTATACCTTACTGTATTTTTCTTAAACATTTTACCAATATATTTTTTTCAAACTTATGCCACTTAATATATAACTTTTTCCTCAGTTACATACACACATACATATAATCACGCCTCTTTCTCGTAGGGGTAGGCAGAGACCACTTCTTTCCACTTGCTACGATCCTTACATACTTGTTTCACTTCGTCCACTTTCATTCTTACCGTCCATTCCTCCTCTTACATTCAACGTAGCGAAGCGGATCTCCATTGACCACTTTTCGCCTCCGCGAGAACGAGACGTGATGGGTGGCGAACCACATCGCCGCCATTTTGGATAATTAAATTATTTTTATGTATATCCATTGCGTTACCACGGATTTGCGGAGAGGGTAGGAACTAGGAATAGGGAAATGGAAGGATAGGTGGTGTGGAAAGGAAGATTGGTAAGTTAGAGTGGGAAATAGGAAATATATGATATTACCGCCCAGGAGGGCAAGGGATAGGACAATAATAGCTAGGTAAGCCGGGGTCATACCCGTATACTATACCACAACTACCGGACAGGTAAGTTGGGATGAGTATCCCATGACTATGTGTTCCCATGACTATATAGATTAGCTCAGGTCTATGTTTAAGAATATTATGAATTGTATTATAATATCAACATTAATAATTTTTTAATCGACAGTTTTTGTTGCATTATGTAATCAGTGAAAATAAAGATTAGTTTGCTATCGACACGTCAAACTTAATCGACTAGATGAAATATCAATCGACACGTACAAACTTAATCGACTAGGAGATGAAATATCAATATCATTAATCGTTTTTTTTTGTCAAATATAAAAATCTACACTAATATTATAAAGAGGAAAACTTTGTTTGTATGTTTGTTTGTTTGTTTGTAATGAATAGGCTCAAAAAGTACTGGACCGATTTCAAAAATTCTTTCACCATTCGAAAGCTACATTATCCACGAGTAACATAGGCTAAATTTTATTTTGGAAAAAAATAGGGTTCCGTAAGATATTTGGGGGTTTCGGCACAGAATAAATAATAGTACCTAGAGGTACAGAAGAACCACTCCGACAAATGGTTAGAAGAAATAGGGACTCTTTCTGCGATGCGATAAGGTTCAATTCAGCTAACACAACGCTTGATTACCTACGATTATATTTACCTAGAAGTTGCGTCTCTTTCTATCGCGTAATTCTTATCCTTTCTAATGACATTAGGGTTGTCTCATTTTAGAAAATTATTAACCGACTTCCAAAAAAGGAGGCGGTTATACGTATTATATATATTTTTTCTTAATATTTAATTACAACTTTTTTTACCTACTTTCTAGTACCTACCTACTGTACTTTACTGAACAAATTGCTTTCCAAATAAACCTAAGGTAGGTGTTAATAGTACTGTAATAATTTGACGACCTCTGTGGCTCAGTTGGTTGAGCGTGTTGGTGCTCAAGCCGGGAGTCGCGGGTTCAAATCCCGCCGAAGGAACAAAGAGTTTTTCTGTGTTCCTGGGTCATGGGTGTGTATTAAATATATGTATAATATAATAAAAATCTTAAATAAGTGTTAAATATATTTCCGTTGTCTGGTACCCGTAACACAAGTTCTTCGAGAACTTACCACGGGATCAGATTGACGTGGTGTGAAGCGTCCATAGATATTATTATTATTATTATAATAAATTTGCGCATACCTATAAGTATATACATACTTATGCGTAAACGTAAGCATTTTTTATACCTTCACGGCCTGATATTACTCGAAGAAGTTGAATCACGCCGCCTTATTTTTATTTATATTTACTACTAGGTACTACTAGGTACTTTGGGGCCGTGCATTAATCACGTGATGTTTTTAACAACTTTTTAGACCCCTCCCCTCCCCCTGGTGATACGTGGTGAGGTTTTATACTACCCCCCCTCCCCCACCTAAGATCACGTGTATTTTTTTTACATAGTAAGCAGGTCATGTTTGAAGAAAAATTTTAACTTAAAAAACCGTTTAATCGAATAATTTAAGCAATTAAAAACTATACGAGTCATTTGTCTTGTAAGTATTTAAACAACACTACGAATCTACAGCCGATTATAATTTCGGTATGCATAGACTACTTAGATTCGAAAATTAATACACGTGATGCCTCCTTATACCCCCTCCTCCCCTTGGTGATACTTGGTGATTTTTTTTCGGACCCCCCCTCCCCCTTTAGGCATCACGTGATTAATGGACGATCCCTTTTGTCAATAAATGATTCTTCAAATCGTATCACATCGGAATAACATAAGACGCGAACAGATAGTTCAAGTGGACTGTGGAGCCAACACCTAAACACTAAATATTGGTTATCAAGTAATTGCAGTAGCAGTAGTAGCTCAAACTATATTTTTAAATATTGTTATACATTATGTTATATGGTATTATAGTTATAGCTGGCCGGGTGATTTTTACCTAACTTACACAGTACCTATCGTAATATTATATGCACAGATTGTAATCCATAAAACATTGCGACGAACAAATCTCACGCATACGTCGCTCACTGCTCGCGCGCGAGTCCCTCGTAATTTGCCCGTTTAAGGAGGCCGCCGCACGTACTTACATTTTTAATACCTACACGGGGAGTGGGACAGGCCTGGTTTCGGACACAAGGTGTAAAAAATCAACCAGAAAAGTTACTTATTTTGCGTACGCTGCCTAAACTATAAAGGATAGAACCATAAAATGTTCTAATTAATTGTAGATCTTATAAATATCTACAAAAAAGTCCGCGACACACTATACCTATCTATATCGAGTGAGGCACAACAACCATTTTTTTATTTAGAAATCTTGAATTTTTTTTGGACTACATTTAAACGCGTTTATTTTATTCATGCTATTAATCCTTATCAAAATAAATTATTTCATCACTAAGTACAGTTTATGTAGATAATATTTGGTCTTTGAATGATTAAAATTGGACGTTTGGTTTTGAAGTTATGGCGAATTTAAAATATTACGATTTCTGCTGCACGGCCCGCTGCGAAGTGGGCGTCACCAAGGCGGGGGTAGGCGTGCGGGAGGGAATTTAGATCTATGAGTAAGGTACCCGCAGTATTAGTATCAGTATTGTACCCATAGATTATACAGATACATACTATTGTACCCGTGCGAAGCCGGGGCGGGTCGCTAGTAGCTTATAATATGATAGCATGCTTAACGGCATGTTTAAGTAAAAAAATCTTGGTATAAAATTAAACTTAGCTTGTTGCTAAGATTTTGATTTGTTTTTCTTCATTGTACGTGCAATGTTTTAAAAGAAATGTATATCAATATGTTATTAAAATATAAACAATCTCTTTGAAATCGTGCTTATAATATGTAATAGATGCCACTGTAGTTCGTCATATAAATATTGATTAAGCTACTGATCTACAGATAGAGTCAAGGCCATCCCATGTATGGTGCCACCTAGCACATGAACTTATAGAAGTTAAATTAATATTAAACTTAATAGGCTGCATTTTAAATGTATAATCTCTTATACTGCTTATTTCAAAAATAACTGACTATCATGTTTTAAAGTATATAAAATCAAGACAAGTTCAATTAGGTATTTGCCTTCATGTGAAAATTTAGTTCTTTTATACATTCAGATATAATTTGGTACTACAACTTGATAAAATTAAAAAAGAATTAAAATTTTATACATATATAGTGTTGTAGGAGCATTTCAGATGTATAAAAGGTAGGAAGTAGTTTTCTTTTATAACGGTAGTGTAAAAGTCCTACATAATTAGTTTACATACATCAAATACAAAAAGATTTACTATGGTATGTATGAACGTAACCGCACAAACTTCAGAGATATCATATATTTTGTGCACATGACATAGATGTATTATAATAAAAAGAGGGCATATTATGTGCTATGACCGTTCATTTCGTAGCAACTTACAAGTGTGTGATCGTCGTTTTCACAAGACTCAAGACACAAGACACAAGTTTTCACAAAAGTTCTTCAAACAATCCGTAATTTCTTTGAAAATATTGATTTTAGTATATTTTTGTAAAACTACTTATTTTTCAGAGCACTATTTATTTATTTATATAATAAAAACATTATACACTTATTGGCCCTCTATTTTTTGTGGCTTTAGAATCAGACTATTAATTATTATTAACCTATGATTGCCTCTTATTGACGATTGAGGTAACGTCAACTGTTAAGTTATCATAATTACGAGTATTATTGTCAAATCTGCAACGAACGAGTGATGAAATTAACGAAATATAAGTTATCATCATATTATTGATATGTAGCAGAACAAATATTCATCATCATCATGTCATATATAGATACAATTTTGTTACACGTTTTCATTTGTCAATCTGTCACAACATTTTGAACATTTTTTAATTTTTTTCTATCTAAAACGCAAAATAATCGCCTGTTCCCGATGACCCCACTATTTGCCTATGTCCACCAGTCACTACTGGTGGCTGGTGTCACATAGTCGGTGGACTTTGGGAAAAAAGTTACGTCATATCTACTTTTTTCACAAAGTCCGCCAGTATTGACAGCGGTGGACAAATAATGGGGGACATCGGGAATAGATCAAAAGAATATTATATTAGAATTAGAATACATATAATATGAATCATTATATTATTAAGGACGAAATTTGACCACAGAGCGGCCTCTATAGTTAGAGGTAACCTAATAAATGTGTAATTTAAAACTTAAAAGTCTGGGGGGCAATTCTGCTAAATAAAACCTGCATTAATACAATTACAATCAAGTCCCGACACGCTTACACTCTCAAAAGGTGTTTTTATGAACGTTAAACCAACGTGAAACGCGCTCTGGTTGGTCGAAACGGCATAAAATCCGTTCACGGTAACATGTCACTACATTTACAAAACTAATGAAGTAAAATGAAAGTCTACTTAAATACGAGAACTGAGGTTCTGATATTTAGTAGTATTTTAGTGGGCATTATATTATGTAATATTTTAGTGTTTATTTTTTGTGCAGCTGATAATAAATTATTTTGATTCTAGTATCTATAGATTCGAGGTCGAATAAGTCATCAGGTCAGAAACACGGCTCTGTGACCTAACCATGTAGGTCATACACTGCATGGGAATTAGTCACAAACAATAGTAACAATTGACTAAGTAAGTCACCGTGACTTGCTTAGATGACTAGGAAAAGTTTGAGGAATCGATCATCACGTTAAAAAGTTTTATTGCTTAAAGTCGAGGAAAAAGTGTCTGCTACAAAAAGTTTAATTAACTGATCTGCGTCATAACTGGAAAAAGTTTAAGGAAAGTCTTAGTTTGAGGACGTTTTTCACAATCGCCCACTAAGTGTGTCGAATAGCATATTCGGAAGCTTATCTATCTATCTATGTATTATAATGTCTCCGAAAACCAATTAAGGATACTTCGGGCACATGATCCACTGCTTATGTAAAGACGTTTAGACAAAAAAATAATTGTCATAATCAAAGTAAAAAATCATCTCATGTATGGGTGACTCAAACTCGCCCATACAAAGTTTTTTTTTTTTAGTATGATAATTATTTTTCTTTACGCAATAGATCAATTGTCCAAACTATTCGTAATTGATTTTACCGAATGGCAAAGCTGATTGATGTATAAACGCACAGGCCAAACCCTTAAGGCCCACTTGCGCCAATCCGGGTTAAAGTTAACCCTGGGTTAAAAATCATGTTATCTCTCTCGTTTTTCGTATTTGTGAAAGAGAAAGCATGATATTTTAACCCAAGGTTAACTTTAACCCGGATTGGCGCAAGTGGGCCTAAGGCTATAAATTTGAAATTTTGCACACTTATTCCCCGTATAACGTAGGCATCCATTAAGGTTTTTCAAAAGCCGCCGTATTACGTAAAAATAGTGATTAGCAAAAATGTTGCAGTCATCGCGCGATAGACGTCGATTGCTGAACGTCAAATAAAATCGTATTACCTATGCGATCGATTGCTAATCGCTCGCTGTTGTGTTTGAATGCACTTTGCTTCATTTTCGCTTATTATTGCTAACTGACAATTCAAATCGCTCGAAGATTGCTTTCGCTTTGCTGTAAAAGTCTTACATAATACAAAAAATTAGGCAGCAGTGAAGAGATCGAACGTTTGATTGCAATTTATAGTTCCTCGATACAATAGAATTACAATAACACTTTATTGCACACCAAAAACTACTAGATTAAAAAAAATAAAAATTACATAATATGATGTACAAAAGGCGAACTTATTGCTAATAAGCAATCTCTACCAGCCAACCTTTTGTTTTTGAGATTAATCATAGGATGAAAAAATAGTGTAGGTGTACAAACTAAGAAAGCTTCATTACATTTAAACATAATAAAAGATTCGATTGTTCGGTAGAGGCAGTACTGTCGCTAGGTTGCTTCTCCTAGGTTTTTGCAGATACGTAATACGAATTTGCGATTTTTGCGCAAAAATTACGCAATTTTTCCTATTGTTTGGCTATTGCAAGATACGTAATAAGCCCGCTGGTCCATAAGATTACACGCATATGATCCCAACGCGCCCGCGCCGCCAACGCCGCCGCTCCGCTGCCCCAAAATTTGAGGCAGCGGCCTAAATCTGACTTTCCTTAAGGCGACGCCTTGATATAATTTGGCTGTAGCGATATCGATTTTTCTCAGCAATGACTAAAGCTAAGAAATTAAAAGTTCATTGTCAGTATTCATCATGTCTTTGTCTTTGAATTACCCACAGCATAACACGATTGGTCAACTTTTATAACACAGAATAATTAATCAAAAACACCTCTGTAAAAAAAGAGATTCCTATTTTGCCAACAGAGGAGAGTGTTTTAAGCTTCCAAAATTTGTACATAAATTGGTTCAAGCATACACATTAATTTGCCCATAGCTTATATGAAATGTATTTATGGTTTTTAAATTACGCGACAAAAACCATTTTTGTCGCTACGCCCTTTCCATTTCTTGCTGTTCCATTGCTTGTTCTCATAAACTGAAGAAAACGAAAACAAGCAAAAAAATGAAAACAAGCAATCTAAAAGACGGTTTTTTACTTTAACGCGGCGTCACCTTAAACTTTTTCCAGTTATGACGCAAATCATTTTATTAAACTTTTTTGTAGCAGACACTTTTTACTCAACTTTAGACATTAAAACTTATAACTATAAAACCTGTTATACTTAAACGACCATTTACTCTAGTCGCTAAATATAATTGTAATATAATCTGTATCTTTGAAGTGAAAACAAATACATCGGATATACAACTAATAACTATAATCCTAATCTACAATTCTACAATAATATTATAAAGAGAAAATATTTGTTTGTATGTTTGCATTGAATAGGCAGAATAGGCTCGAAAACGACTGGACTGATTTTGATGGAATTTAGTAAAATCTGCAGAGTAAACCAAACATAACATAGTCTACTTCAAAAAAATTTGGAATTTTCAACCATCTAGTGATTATTGGCGAATAATTAAATTAAATGGTACATTCGTATATGTACCTACACTATTGGGCATTTTAAAGGGTAGGTACGTTAAAATGTGTAGGTACTGAGTGAAATTATATTCATAAATTATATTTAATATAAATATTGCAACATCTAGTTGCAGCAATAGGTCTACTGACACTGAAATTTATATGACACACGTGCCTATGATTACTATGACATATTTAATTTAAATAGCAAAGATAATGTTTTGGTGACCTTATAAGTCCCAAATAGTCTGAAGGAAGGTCGCCTCGATAGGAAAATGGATTATCACGAGGATAGTCGTCTCTACGTAGCGATACATTTTCTATTGATTATGTATCTATGAAAAATCCTTGTAAATAGTATACTTTCATATTTGTTTTATATTGATAAAAGTAAACGATTTTTTGGTTATAAAAAGTATATATATTTTAATTATTAACTTTATATAGCTCGTAACTTTACCTACTTAATACGTACTTGAGAACAGTAATCCTTTGTATCCAACAGTATATCTTTGTGTCTCCAAACAGAAGTGATAACAATATTATAAAAATAATATTTATGGACGCTTTCACACCACGTCAATCTGGTAATGTGCATAGTTCTCGAACAAATATATTTAGGCAATACTTTTATTATATACATTATACCCAATATTTAAAAATTTTATTACAGTATCTGGGTAACCGAGACCTGAGAGTGGCTTTCAGTGGCGAGGGGTTCCTATCACTCCATTCCTATCGGCATCCCGTGTCACTTACCTTTTGCAAACCTTCATAGAAATCCCTACCTATTAACCTATTATACAGGCTCCGGCTTCCCTATGAAGGAGAAGCAGCCTTCGCCACTGGTGGCTTTGCTCGGACTTTTAGTAATTAAAAAAAATGAAAAGAATCACAAAAACTAATTCCGAATTTTCAAACAACGCTAAAATTATACATACGCATACCAAACTGCCAGACACACTTATCATGACACACTATCAGAGTTGAAATTATGGATAGGTATGCACGACGAAAGAAAAAGCATATCTAATTAAAAATGCGCAGTTTCCCAGGGACAAGACCTAACTAGATCGATTTTACTCCCACAAAACTCCCTGCTACTAAATTTAAGGGTAATACTTGCAGCCGTTTCCGAGATTCCGTTTAGATATAATACAACGTTTAGCTCGTTTAAAGTACAAGGTAACATCTACCTACACATAATGTAATGTAGTTTACACAACTTCATGTAAAATAATAAAATCTCAAGGTGTCGTTTTATTAGTTTTATAGTGTTTTACGATCGCGACATAGCCACGTGTTAACTAACAACTAATCAGGTGTTAGAATATTGGTATGTTTGTTACTTGTAAATGTCTCAAAACGCGCTATTATACACATAATATAATACAAAAACGTAAATATCTTAAGAACGCTGTGAGATATATTTATTTTACACGACTACCAACCTACCAAAAGGAAGGGTAATGATATTGGCAGTCTATGTATGTATATGTCAATATATTGTAATATTTACCGTGCCGATTGAAGGCCCCGCGCATCCATATTTGTTTGCTTTTTCATATTAACAATTACCTATAACGAAAAATAATGCGTACAATTGTAAGAAGAAATGTTTATTTGAAAATCTGTCGACATTTTACAATGTCTCTAGTAATATTACAATCTAACGGTTTTTACAATTTAACGGTGACATATATATGTTTGTTTGGTGCACTGTAGCATCTAAACTATTGATTTTAACTAATAAGGTGTCAATAGATTCGTAATGATAACCCCGATAACTCAGGGTATAATAATAATAATAATAATAATATCTCAGGGTTCGAGGATATATATCAATGGATATATATCATGATATATATCGGATATATATCCGATATATATCAAAGGACTTTTTATGATATATATCAATATAAAATTGGTTTTTTAAATTTTATTTTGTCGTTTGTTACTGTATTTCTACTTCCTAAATGTACCTAGGTATATGGCGTTGGAGCTCTACTCCAAATTCCAAACATATTCCCTACTAATAAGTTCTAATCCATAAATAGCAACACTTCTGCCGGCATTAATGGTGTCAGTCATGTCAGAAAAATTTAAGTTTTTGTTTGTATTTACTCTATTATTTTTTACAAAGAAAGGGACAAAGTACAGAAACGATTTTACTTCATTACTGAGTATATACATATATGAAGCATTAAAAAACTTTCAGCTTTTGCGCGCGGCTCCGTCCGCGTAAATACATTATCCCGCGAGAACACTACTTTTTCGGGATAAAAAATATCCTATGTCCTTTCCTGGGACCCAAAGTATGTCTATACCAAATTTCATAAAAATCGGTTCAGCGGTTAAAGCGTGAAGGGGTAACAGAGAGACAGACAGACAGACACACTTTCGCATTTATAATATTGGTATAATATAAAGTATAGATAATAATTATTGAATGATGAATTTTTAGGCTATGTCTTTATTTTAAACAGAAGCGTTATCAGAGCCAAGCTATGTGTTGAAAAAGCCGGATCTTTTATATGAAGATTCGAGACTGATAGATTTTATGTAAAAGTTAAGGATTTTTTTCGGATGATATTAAGTACCTACCTAAATAAATAAAACATTAAAAACATTTCAGTTTTTGAAGTAAATACCTCTTTAGCGGCGCTGTGCACTTTTCTTGGGATGGGTAAAAACTGTTAAGGGGCCATCCATTAATCACGTGATGTTTTTAACAACTTTTAGACCCCTCCCCCCTGGTGATACGTGGTGAGGTTTTATACTACCCCCCTCCCTCCCCCCACCTAAGATCACGTGTGTTTTTTTGTAAGCAGGTAATATTTGAAGAAAAACTTTAAAAATAATTTAATCGAATTTAAGCAATTAAAAACTAAACGAGTATTTTGTCCTCCCCTTGTGATACCTACTTGGGGATTTTTTTTTTCGGACTCCCCCTCCCTCTTTAGGCATCACGTAATTAATGGACGACCCCTAAACTCGCGCGACAGGTCACGTGTCCTGATCGAAAATGCGTAAGATTCAACTTGCAATTGTTTGCTGTCTTGGTTTACGCGAGCATGAAACTATTTTAGTTCGTATTGACTTTTGACCCCAGCCTTCCCAAGACGACCTTTGACCTTGGCATTTGACCTTTAGACCTCAACCATCCCTATTACATTGACCTTTACACTGAGCTTTACCTCCAATCCTATATACTGATAATTAAAGCAATTCGTGCAAAATTATTCCCTAACCATTCCAAAATATCAAAAATGCACAACGTTAATATTCAAGTTTTTACTTCTGACGGCACTCCCGGAGTGCAACCCGTCATTTTTATTTAATAATTCATTATGTTTATAATGTAACACATATGCAAATAGTACCTATACATAAATAATACAATAAAATAATAATATGGCTTTCATACGAAATGGATATATATCAACATTTTGGATATATATCGGATATATATCATAAATATCCGATATTTTGATATTTATAATAAATATCGGATATTTTCGAACCCTGTAATATCTATGGACGATGTATATAATTTGCGTATTCGGGTTATAGTTTCTTTACGTTTGTATATTTTATTTTTATTTTTAAATATTTTGCATCTTCTGCACGGGTTGACATAATGTATATTATTATACTTACTTATGGTGTAAGGGATATTATTAATATAATATATTTTACTTATGCCCTCTGAGGATCTGAATTATCAGGTAACAGTTTCTGTCAATAGAATTAGATAGAGGAGAATTACTAACATTATAATGATCTATGTTTGAAAATTAAGGACAATTATAAAATTGACAAAGTATTTTGAAGACCTCTGGAATCTTTTTTGCCATCCTCTCTAGGCGATTTAAATATTCTAAAGCCTTTAAATAAATTCCTACTACATACATATTCACAACACATAAAGTAAATTATCTAATACATTACAAAATAATCAGAAACCACAAATTAATATTTTGCGGTTGGAAGAGAAACGTCAAAGAAAATCCCCATACCTAAAATGACCAATTTTGCCGTTTTGCAATCTTATTATATTTACGTCAAGCGGAAAAAAATAAAATTAAACTCAGGAAATGCATGAAAAATACTTAGAAATTGTCAAAGTGCCTAAGATTCATAACCTAAGTATCGCGACAAACTCTCAGATTACGGTTTAGCGGTGTTCTTTCTGTATGTTATAATATATACCAACGAATTGATAGTAATTTACGTTTAATTTAATAACTCCCCACACTGATCTTGGTGACAGTGGCCGCTTTCATTGAAACCAGGCCAGTTACGCAGAAGTAATTTTATAGTGCCCAAGTGTGTGCGTAGTACACAAGAGCACTCTCTCTTCCTATACTCTCGAATTCCAGTGGGACGTATAACCGACACGACTGACAACTGACAATAGGCAAGCGGACTGATTTTTTTTATTGCATTAATTAATAGTACTCTTAAATATGAGTAACTTCTCAGAAGAAACCGTATATCAAAAGTCAATATTTTCAAAGGTACAGCGATTTGTATACAAAATTTCGCGAGTCTTTATACCAAAAAAATTTTTTTTTTTTGCGAAATTGGTAAACAAAACCTACATCATTAGTTTACTCACATCATATACAAAAACATTCATTATGGTAAGTATGAACTTAAACGCACAAATATCGGAGATATTTACAAATATATTCCTGCGGCCATATACTTCATATACTACTTCATACTACTTCATAAACAAGTGACGTCATTTTTAGGTCGACTTTAGTATGGAGCGTTTTTAGGAGGCTCGCGAAATGTTTTATACAAATCGCTGTACCTTTGAAAATATTGACTTTTGATATACGGTTTCTTCTGAGAAGTTACTCATATTTAAGAGTACTATTCATTTATGCAATAAAAAAAAAAATAGTCCGATTGCCTATTAGAGATGAGGCGCAGGTCCAAATTTTTACATGCCCATCCGACGCATGGATCATCTTTCTTGTCAGACAATCAGGTGATCAGCCTGCATTGTCCTAACCAAACTTGGAAACAATAATTTTTTTGTTATCCCAATGCAGGAATCGAACCCACGACCTCCGAGTCGAGAGCCAATGCACTTAACCATTAGAGTGGGGAGGCTGTTAATTTATATTTAATAAATAATAAACAAGTAAAAAAAACAACAGCCCCTTACTTTCGAACCATAAAATGACACAAAGAAGGAATGGTGGTCTAGTCTATTAGACTAGACCAGGTAATTTTTAGTTATTGAGAAACCTAATAAAATGGAATTAATGGAATGATCTGTCATCTAAATTAGTTATAAAATCTTATTGGAAACCATTAAATGAATCATTTACGCCTTGGGGTCTAATGCTGATGTATTTATGAGGAATTCGAGTCATTATGTTCTCGTCTGACTGACATGCGAGCTGACGCAAGAAGCTTTATGTAGGATCACACATTAGTCAGGTTTTCGAGGAATTTGGATAAGCAGCCATGCTTTGATCCTGAAAATTTATGAAGAGGAAATATTCGTTTGTTTGTTCGCGTTACACGGGCTCCAAAACTACTGGACCGATTTTGATAAAATTTGGCATAGATGTAGACCACGAGAAAGTAGGCTAGAATTCATCGTGATAAAATGTTTCATTTTCATTTAATTTCATGTTTCAGTCTAAAAGTTGCAGATGTGCTACGTTTTATAATATTTGAGCCACAGAGGAGAAACTGTAGATTTTTCTGACGTTGGACAGTAAACGACAAAAATAAAATTAGAAAACCCATAATTGAGTCGTTTTGGTATCCAATCGGCATTTCTCGTTGTGTGAACCGCGTAAAACTGAATTTCTTAACTTCAGATATTACTAATTTACTAGTACTATACCGCAGATAGAGCTAAACTCGTATCATATATGTATTTGTATATACTATATATATGTCACCGTAAAATTGTAAAAACCGTTAGATTATAAAATAACTAACGAGATTGTAAAAATATGTCGAAAGATTTATAACTACTTATATTTATATTATGTAACGAAAAATAATGTGTTAAATTATTATAGGCAGAATATTCGCGTCCGAAGTCTATCAACATTTTACAATTTCACAATTTTTTTTACAATCTTACGGTTTTTACAATTTTACGGTGACATACAAATAGAGCTTTACACTTCGCCTATTAATTCTTATGTCCGATTGTAATGAATTAACGATTTTCGTTACGTCTGAAGGTCTGAAGGTGATGACGAAATGCAAGCTGGAGCTATGATGAATGCCCGCACCTTCGACACGAAGAAACTAATACAGGACATAAGCCGAGAGGTGAAGAAAGCCTTCCGGGACGAGATGAGTAACCTAGAGGCTTCACTTCAGTTTTTGAGTGACCAAATTGGCAGTATGGAGCAGCATATAAAGAAACAAGACAACGATATGAAAGTCCTGCAGCAAAAAAACGAAGACCTTCAAAATAAATATAAAAACTTAGAGCTGCGAATGCAGGTCCTAGAAATAGACATGAAGAATATCGAACAAAGTTCTCTCTCGTGCTCTCTGGAAATAGCTGGCCTGCCAAGTATCCCTCAGCAAGAAGTCAACAGCGTAATAAACAACATGGCATTGAAACTGGACATGCAGAAAAGTGACATTCACGCAACTCAACGTTTGCCAGGCACTAAAGAGAAACCCGGATCAATCCTTGTGGAAATGAGGTCAAAGGTAATCCGGAACGAATGGATAGCTGCTGCTAAGGAGAAATGTCTCAATGTAGGACACTTAATGCCTAACGTTCCGAAGGAGATAGCTGACCACCGTGTATATGTTAGGGAAGCTCTTACTAAGCATGTTAAAACTATTTTGTATAATGCCAAAGTACATTTAAGTAAGTCATTCGAATATATATGGTGTAAAGATGGTATGGTACGTGCTAGAAAAAGTAACAATAGCAAAATATATTATGTCCGTACTTTGCAAGATATTAACAAGCTAACACAAATCAATTAAAGGGTCTATACATTACCAACACTTAGAATTGTTACTGATACTATAGACTTAAGTACTTGTGTAATGGCTAACCAAATTAATGAGATATTTAATTGTAATTCTCCTAATAACTTTTTTCATTACCTACCTAAGAAAACTCAACTTGCTTTTTCTTGTTTACACATCAATATCAGATCTATGGTCAAAAATTTCACTTCGCTTTTACAAATTATTCATAACTGCACCTGCCCTTTAGATATAATAGTAATTACAGAGGCAGGAATATCAGATAGTATTGCCCACCTGTATAATATACCCGGTTACAACATGCACTCACAACTGCGATCGAATAGACGAGGAGGAGGTATTTTAATGTACGTTAAAAACTATATTAAATTCACAGAATATCAACTCAAAACAAAAACCTTTGAAAATCTAACAGGCACACTAAAACTTAATTCTAATCAGGTCGCAGTCGTGTGCGCTGTCTATAAACCGCCATCAACAAATAAAAATATTTTTGTGAGGGAACTAGATAGTTATATAGCAAGGTTCGACGTTAAACATAATTTTCTACTAATCGGTGACACTAACATTGACCTAAAATCCTTTTCATCATACAAAGATCATTATTTAGAAACACTCAGCGGGCACGGATTAATGTGTGGAATAACGGATTTCACTAGAATCGAGCCAAAATTAGACATTATCACAAAATCATGTATTGATCACATATTTGCACGCTTTCCCACATTATGTCCGTACTCGGCGGTGCTAGACGTCGTACTAGCTGACCATCGAGCGATAATTTTTACCTGCATTAACGATGCGCTGCCCATAATACAGGATGTTACAAAACAAATAATAAATTATGATATTCTTCACGAAGAGTTAAAGAACATTAATTGGTCTCAAACAAGTGAAATGCATTGCCCAAATAGTATTTACAGTTTTATCCAAAGCTCGTTTGAGAATGCTAGTACGAAAGCAAAATGTATTAAAACGTTTAAAAGAAAAAATAACTGTAATACTCAACTAAAACCACCATGGATTGACAGTAACGTTATGCGACTATGTAAAAAACGAGACAAGCTATTTAAATTATGGAAAAACAGTCTAAATGATCCAAAATTAAGATTAAAATATAATGAAACACGAAATAAAATACATAAAATATTAGAACACAAACGAAATTCATATTATATTAACGAAATAAATAATAATTATAAAGATACTAAAAAAATATACCAAATTATAAACCAGATTTTAGGACGCGTAACTTTATCAATCGATGCGGTGATTCTCAAAGCATTTGATGAACAAGGCCTGGCCACTTGTGATATTACAAAAAAATTTGCTACCGGATTTGATGAGTCATTAAAGGATATAATTCCCAACTGTAATAGTAAACTACTTGATCCTAGCACATACCAGAGACAAACTGGCTCTAGCATATTTTTTCAAAAAGTATCAACTGACAAAGTACACAAAATCATAAATAAGCTGAATACTAACAAAGCTCCCGGTATAGATAACAATCCGATATTAAAATAGTGGGCAAAGATGTGTCACTAGCAATTGCCAACTTAATAAACACTAGTGTTAAATCTGGCTCTTATCCAAATCAATTAAAAATCGGATGTGTGAGGCCAGTTCATAAAAAAGGCTTAAAAAATGAGTATACTAATTATAGGCCTATTACCCTACTTTCTACCATAGACAAGATAGTGGAGAAGTGTATTACCGAACAAATACATAAATTTTATAAAAAACATGATGTGATATGCACGAATCAGTATGGTTTTCAATCAGGTAAAAGCACAACGGATCTGTTATCTAAATTCACTGAAGTCAACGAACATCTCAATCAGAAAAAATATGTTCTGGCGCTATTCATAGACTTTTCGCGTGCGTTTGACACTTTGCAACATGAACAGTTGATAGACAAACTTGACAATTGTGGAATACGTGGCCCACTGCTCACGTGGTGCAAAAATTACCTACAGAACAGAAAATTTACTGTTAAGGTCGATAACTCTTACAGCGATTATGTAACTGTTACAATGGGCACAGCGCAAGGATCCGTATTAGGCCCACTTCACTTTTTATCCTACGTTAATGACCTATCTAACTGTATCAAACATTGCACATGTTACCAATTTGCTGATGATACGTGTCTTGTGGTCGCCGACAAAGATCCACATTCAGCGGCTAATCTTATGCAAAATGACTTCAATACATTAATGAAATGGTGTCATGACGCCGGTATAGTTTTAAACTCAAATAAAACGAAGCTTTTAATGATCAGATCTCCATATCTCCGTAAAACATTTGTTTTAAATATAGTAGCACATAACCATGACTGTTTACATACTATAGACAAAAGTAGCTGCAAATGTCCTACCATAGAAGTGGTCGATACTCAAAAGTATCTTGGCTTAATAATAGACAGTAAGTTCAATTGGAGTTACCATATTGAGCACGTATGTACTAAACTGCGACAATTCCTAGCTAATATTATCATTATTAAAAATCGTATACCTTACAAAGTCAAAATTATGCTATATAATGCTTTGGCGGAATCTTATATCCAATACGGACTAAGTAGCTACGGCCGTACATATAAAACATACCTGTATGAAATATTTAAACTTCAACGTAGAATATTAAGAAATGTTGTATCCCCTAACGTTAAACAAAAATTCTATGACGATGACCGAGGGCTTTTCAAGCATTGTAATGTATTACCTGTATATACTCAACTTAAGTACCTAATACTTAAAGAAAATTTCCATAACGAAATATATCATAAAAAGTTAGAACATCCTGTATTTACTACGCGAGCCATGGCTAAGAACCGGTTGCAGACGGCCCGCGCGAATAATGCCTACGGAGAGCGAACTTGTAACTATCTGGTTCCTCGGCTTATAAATGAACTACCTACTAATGTACGCGACAAAATTAATGTAAATAATATAAAGTTTAAATTAAAGACACACTTCTTAGCGTCATTGAGTGATCCATTAGAGTAAGGTTATTTTATTTTTATGTTGTTATTAGAATTATCAAAAATGTTTTATTAGATAAGTGACGTAGATATATAAGCATTTGGTAAGAGCCTGCGTGGCTTCTTTATGCTATGTTACCATAAATTATTGTATAATAAATTGTATAAACGATAAATAAATAAAAAAAAAAAAAAAAAAAAAAATTAGTTAAATTTTCTTAAACGAAAAAAGATTTTGCACGTGTTTAATAACAACATTTTTCACAAAAAATATTATAAAAACTTTACCTCCTAATTTATAACTTTTTGTGTCATTTAATGTGAGGCTTCTTATACTGTGATATCGGATGGTTAGCAACTGTCCGATATGTGCGTCATTGTGGTGTTAACCGACTAAAAAAAAGAGAAAAACTCACTTTTCCTCAATTCTTTATTAGTATAAGGGCCATGTCATGTGAAACATCTTTTAGTAATTTACTATGATTAGCAATAAATAGGCATTTATAGCTGGAGAGCTACTGAGAAATTTTGAGTAGGTATTTGAGGCACGTTGAAACCTTGTCCTGTACTTCTCCTATTGTACCTCAACACGAGAATGCAGGCCTGGCTGGTCAGAAGCGGAACTTAGCCAAAATACAAATTTTTGAAAAGTAGATTTTTTTATGCCCGAAAAACATGTTTGAGGCATTATGAAATTTTGATATACTGTTAGTATAATGTATAAGGAGTTAGGAAAAAAAAAGCCCCGTAATTTAGTCGGAACTTTAACCTAGCCATGTCAGTTTAAAAGTAAATAGTTTAAAGGTTAAAAATAGGTGTGTGAGGCACTTCGAAATTTGAGTAGGGTATTATTTATTATTTTAAAAAAATACTGTAAAAAATACAGATAATTTTATGGGAACTTTCCACCTGCCATGTGACTTAGAAAATCGAGAAAATCTGGCTTTTAATTCATGATTTTGTGACATCTATCGGTCATTTTATGAACTGCAATATACGTTTGAAAGGAGATGCGACATCTAGGAAGCTCTCAAAGAACTACGTGGCCAAAAAATAAAATTGCGTATTGTGCAATAAACTAACTCACTTACTACGTCAAAATGTATTTATAAAACGAATAGGTTAATACCTATTCGTTTAAATAGAAATGGCATACGAACCAGCCTAATCTACCATTTACATTAAGTACATAAACGTAAAAGCGACATCTAGGAAGGCATCAAGGAACTACGTGGTCTTGATAATTTTCGCAAAGTCGATATGAGTCGTTTTTAATTGATTTTCCTATAAAAATCGAAGACATCCATTCGTTGTTTATACAATATTGTGTGCAATAAAATTACATATTGTGCAATAGTCTAATTTACTCGACAAATTTATAAAATAAATAGGTATTTATTAACGGCATACGAACCAGCTTGACCTACGCTGATTTACATTATCTATCCTATCTACTTAAAAGCGATATCTAGGGAGGCATCAATAATAATAACTCCCACACCGATCTCGGTAACGGTGGCCTGTTTCATTGAAACCAGGCTAGTTACGCAGGAGTAATTTTATAGTGTCCAAGTGTGTGCGCGGTACATAAGAGCACTCTCTCTTCCTTTTTACTCTCGTAACCCAGTGAGACGGATGACCGACACGACTGGCGAGAGATCAGGCGCAGGACCGACTTTTTACATGCCCATCCGACGCATGGATCATCTTTCTTGTCAGACAATCAGGTGATCAGCCTGCATTGTCCTAACCAAACTTGGAAACAACATTTTTTGTTGTTCCCTTGTGGGAATCGAACCCACGACCTCCGAGTCGAGAGCCAAATCTCGAACCACTAGACCACGGAGCACACTGTTTTTTTTTTGGCCCAAACATCGGACATCGCCGTTTTATCGGTTAATTCAAAAGAGTATTTAATAACAAATGCCCGAGTTTCGTCCGAAATTAATAACGTATCTTAAATCTTAGATTGACTTCAATCTTAAAATCTCAAACAAAAATTGACGTAAAGTCAATCCGAGGATCGTTGGAATGTATTGAAATCTTGATCTCAGATAGATTGATCAATAAGATTAAGATTGATTATTAATTTCGGGCGTAAAACACCCATGAAGTTCACTTGTATAGTTTTTAAACTATCTCAAAAAGAAAATTCGAATCCCGCTTTGATAAAAAGGAAAAAAAATATATATTTAAAAATTCTTAAGGAATAGCCAAAAATATGTTAGACATTATTCGAAGAACATACAAAAAGCTACATTATGAACCCTTTTGAAGTCGGCTACGACTTATGGGGGCCATAAAAACATAGAAAATCGAATTTTAGTTTTTATTTTTTTCTGACCAAGTTCCACTGAATGCGTAGCGGCAACTTACATTAATAGAAAGCTAATAGCCACCACTATCACTGATAAAATAATCAAAATCATAAACCGCGGAACTTCGTGGAAAAATAGTTTTAAAAATTTGCGGTATTTGCGGGATTCGTCTTAAATACGAAAACAATTTTATATACTTTTTTTAAAACAGTAACACTATTCAGGTTGGTCAGGACTTGAATAAGAACAATAGAAATAGATAATATACAGGATGTCCCAGAAGTGGACGTCGTCCCTTCGAAGGCTGATAGACCAGCTCATGACTCACCAGAATATCGTAATATGACCTTAGTAAAAAATCTTTAGTTTTCGAGATATTGGCACTTTTAATAATTTCTTAAAAATCACATCTCATGTCAGTTTTTAGACTACCGCAACTGCAATTTCCCGTATTATGGGATACAAATTTGTATTGCGGAATCCTGACCAGTTCTGCTATTGACCAAGGTTATAAACAAAACTAATAGAGTTTGAACTTTGTGGAAAAAAAGAAAACTTTTCCCTAATCGTGATTTCAAAAACTTTTTCTCCTAACTATCACTATCCATACTGAACAAAAAATACACCACACTAACCTGGGTTGTTACTTTAAAAAGTTGCTCATTTTATGTAGTTTTTAAAATAGTAAAATAGTTGCTATTAAGCTACGTCCAAAAAATTTTTTTGCTATTTTAAGTGCACAGAGAACACATTTTGAATGTTTTTCTTTAGTTAGAATTTCGAACAAAAACACTCGTTACATTGAAATCACCCAGATGTTTACTTAAAAATTGTACGTTGAAGTTAATTAATTAATTAATTAACTTAATTCATGCTTACTAAACTTAGAAACTAAACAGAATACAAGGATTTTTTTTAAACAGTAAGGAGAAATGCAAAGTTTATTAGTTACTAGTACGTTACGCTATTAATGTGCATCGTTTTGTTATTTTCTTACTTTTAACGGATTTTGCATTGTAATTTGGACTTCGTTAAAATAGCAAAAAAATTTTTTGGACGTAGCTTAATAGCAACTATTTTACTATTTTAAAAACTACATAAAATGATCAACTTTTTAAAGTAACAACCCAGGTTAGTGTGGTGTATTTTTTGTTCAGTATGGATAGTGAAAGTTAGGAGAAAAAGTTTTTGAAATCACGATTAGTGAAAAGTTTACTTTTTTTCTACAAAGTTCAAACTCTATTAGCTTTGTTTATAACCTTGGTCAATAGCAGAACTAGTCAGGATTCCGCAATACAAATTTGTATCCCACAATACGGGAAATTGTAGTTGCGGCAGTCTAAAAACTGACATGAGGTGTAATTTTTAAGAAATTATTAAAAGTGCCAATATCTCGAAAACTAAAGATTTTTTACTAAGGTCATATTACGATATTCTGGTGAGTCATGAGCTGGTCTATCAGCCTTCGAAGGGACGACGTCGACTTCTGGGACATCCTGTATATAAAAAGTCACATTTTTAGCTAGTACAATAAAATAATGACTACATAGTATAAAACAAAGTAGCCTTAACTGATTGTCCATATGTATGCTTACATCTTTAAAACTTGCGTACGCAACGGATTCTGATGCGAGTTTTTAATAGGTAGAGTGATTCAAGAGGAAGGTTTATATGTATATTATAACATGCACATTATGGTAATGAAACACTAATAACTGAAGTTTCTAATATCGTAAATAAACATTTGCGCTTACATTGCAAACGCTGCCTGACTCCTACGAGATAGATCAAAATAATGTATTACCGTATTCTACACCTCAAAAAGTCTATAAACTCCGCGATAGTATAGGTCGATCTCTTAAGGATAACCCACAATAACCATTTTTTATCTGTTTACTTTTTACGAGTAATAATGGCTTATTTACGAAGCGATTTTAAGCAATACAGCAATAATCCTTATCCAATTAAGCATCTTAAGTACATTGTGCATTTAATATAGATTAATGTGACCCTTTACAACATGTAGTTTAAATGATTAATTAAAGAAGATATTACATATTTAAAATGCAGATACATATAATGAAACTGGGCACGCAGTTCATACTTAATGTTATGTATGGCATTTTCAGAAGCTATTTAGACGGTTGCAATATGATCCTCTTCAAATTAAATACGTTACTCACTTTAAGAATTTTATACATATTGTATTCGTTTAAACCTACAACTGAATGATATTAATAATATATTTAAGAGATACCGTAAAATTTATATTCAAGCGCAAAAAATATCAAACCGTCTCACACGTCGCGTCGAGATGATAGGGTCCCGTTCTTTCCCATTGTGTACGAAACCCTAAAAACATTTTAATATTGTATACCTGTGAGTATATTGTGTACTTGTGAGTAGAGTTATTTACTGAATATTTTTTTCTCCAAGAATTCCACGCGGGCAAAGCTGCGGGCAAAAGCTAGTATACGACAAACAAGATACTACTTATGTTGTTTCGTAATAATGTTTTTTGTATCCTTTTCAGCAACATATCTATACGCTAAGTTTGTACAAAAAAAAGCAAAATTTTCTGAACTTATTGGTTGTGACTAAAATAGTAGTTAAGTCGTCAACGAGCCACTTTTCAATCCCTAAAATTTGAGAAAACATATGACGACTTTCGCTTGTAGCAAAAATGCATCGAGCGGTGTTTCCATCATTCGTCGTACCAGAATTTGGTCGAACTATGTCGACTAAAAGGCCCATCTGGTCTTTTATTTTAGCCTGTATCAACTTTTTACGTTCCTCGACAACTTTCGCCTCATTAGATGATTAAGAAATCCCTGCCCTGTTCCCCCCCTAGCATTAAGTCCTCTGGTCGGGGCCCAGAAGGACATCCCCCGGCAGATTGGGTCAGCCTCTGCCGAGGCAAATTGGCGTCATGGGTCATGAGCGGCTCCATGATGCCTCACCCCCGTTTCCTCTGAATAATATTTATAAATACAGGGTTTTTGCATACGCTTTACGAGGGTGGACCCCTTCCCGTATCACATATTACTCTTCACTGGAAAAAATCCATAAAATAAGGAATATAATAAAATAGTTAGCCATTATTGAAATGGATACGCAAAAAGATGACATTTTATTTTATCTTCTTACTCTATATTATTCGCCCGCGTGGAATTTTTAAAAGATATTATCTTGAATTATCCTAACAATAAACATGTCAAAATATTCTTGAAAATTCCACGAAATAAGAAAAATAATGCTACTCTGTCAAGAAAGTACCGGGAAAAGATCATTAATACATAAATGTTTGTTATTTATCCAAATATTTTAACACCTTCAAAGTATGCTCCTTCAAAAACGATACACTTACACCAACGAATAATCCAATCATAAAAACATTTTTAAACGCTGTTTCTGGAAATAAGTTCAGTTCACGTCGCGAATACTCCTTTATGTCTTGTACCGAACGAAGACGGGTGCCACGAAGTGGTAATTTGATTTTACGAAAAAGAAAGAAGTCGGCTGGATCCATATCTGGTGACCGCGATAGTCAAAGAACACAGTCAACATGACGTTGACTTTTGATCGATGTTGGCGTGTTTTTTTCAGTTTCGGTTCTGTCGGAAGCTTATTTAATAGTTTGCATGTCAAACTCGTAAACCCACGTTTCGTCACCAGTTACCGTTTCATGAATGTTGGGTCGGAATTGACTAATTCCAGCATGTCCTCAACGACTCTCATGCGATTGAGTTTTTGGAGAAAATTCAGGTCTTTTAGGACTAACCGAGTGGTAACATGTTTCATACCCCAATGATTAGTTAAAACGGTACGGATTGACTCGTGAGATATAGAAAGTTCGGCAGCCATCTCTCTCAAAGTTGAATGAAGATTTTCAGTCACTTGTAATACTACCTTGAATTACCCTAACAAAAAACATGTCAAACATTCTTTACTATAGCAAGCTTTAGCACATAAACGTTCCTTGAATTTAATTTAGTAATAAAAAGATTTTTAACGTTTTCTGGGATCTTAATAGATTTTTTAGTTACTTTGCGAAGACTGATCACAGGTACATCTAGCTCGTCGAGACATCGTTCGGCCAAAGTCGGGTACGACAAAATTATTCCACTTGATTAATAAATTCCACGGTGTTTCCATCATTTAATGATGGAAACACAGTGGAATTTATTAATCACCTTTGAACCTCCATGCCGCGACGATAGCAGTGACGATGATAATGATGATAGTTATTATAGTAATGTTGACGCCCAACGGTCGAAAGCTATATTAACAATTGAAATATCTGTTTTTGTTGCGTTTAAAAGTCTATTTTGTTTGTTATTTATTCCAGTTTTATTTTATTAGCCACAAATGTGACTTTTTAACTATTTTATCGATTTTTATTGTTTTTATTCAAGTCCTGATAAGCCAGAATAGTGTTACTGTTTCAAAAAAAGTATATAAAATTGTTTTCGAATTTAATACGAATCCCGCGAATACCGCAAATTTTCAAAGCTATTTTTTCACGAAGTTCCGCGGTTTATGATTTTGATTATTTTATCAATGATAGTGGTAATCATTAGCTTTCTCTTAATGTAAGTTGCAGCTACGCATACAGTGGAACTTAGTCAGAAAAAAATAAAAACTAAAATTCTATTTTCTTTGTTTTTATGACCCCCATAAGTCGTAGCCGACTTCAAAAGGGTTCATAATGTAGCTTTTTGTATGTTCTTCAAATAATGTCTAACATATTTTTGGCTATTCCTTAAGAATTTTTAAATATAATTTTTTTTCTCCTTTTTATCAAAGCGGGATTCGAATTTTCTTTTTGAGATAGTTTAAAAACTATGCAAGTGAACTTCATGGGTGTTTTACTCGGGCATTTGTTATTAAATACTCTTTCGAATTAACCGATAAAACGGCGATGTACGATGTTTGGGCCAAATAAAACACTGTGCGGAGGCACAGTGTGTGCACTTTGTGGTCTTGATAAAATATAATCTTGGTAAAGTCGATATTATGAGTAGTTTAATTGATTTTCTTATAAAAATTGAAAATTTCCATTCGTTGTTTATACGATGTTGTGTGCAATAAAATTAAATACGTATTGTGCAATAGAGTCTAATTTACTCGACAAATTGTATTCGTAAAACGAATAGGTATTAAATAAATAGAAATAGCATACGAATAACAGGCTACGGTCTACATTACCTACCAAAGTAAAAGCGACATCTAGGAAGGCATCAAAGAAATCACCGCCTATCAGGGTAAAAACATGAGTTTCGATGTTCTCGTTACAGTCCGTTTTCATCTCTATGGCACGGTAATAAGGTTAATTATTTAAAGCAAAAATAAAGTTTTGTAATAGGTATTTTATAACGCATGCCATAGATTATACAGATACATACGCGCAGGCGCTAAAAACTTTATAGTTGCAATTAAAACGATCAGTGTGATCAATTTGTCGAGTAAATTAGACTATTGCATATATAATTTTATTGCACACAATATTGTATAAACAACGAATGGATGTCTTCGATTTTTATAGGAAAATCAATTAAAAACGACTCATATCGACTTTGCGAAAATTATCAAGACCACGTAGTTCCTTGATGCCTTCCTAGATGTCGCTTTTACGTTTATGTACTTAAAGTAAATGGTAGGTAGATTAGGCTGGTTCGTATGCCATTTCTATTTAATTAATACCTATTCGTTTTATAAATACATTTTGACGTAGTAAGTGAGTTAGTTTATTGCACAATACGCAATTTTATTTTTTGACCACGTAGTTCTTTGAGAGCTTCCTAGATGTCGCATCTCCTTTCAAACGTATATTGCAGTTCATAAAATGACCGATAGATGTCACAAAATCATGAATTAAAAGCCAGAT
Organism: Glaucopsyche alexis; assembly: GCA_905404095.1. Classification (NCBI taxonomy): domain Eukaryota; kingdom Metazoa; phylum Arthropoda; class Insecta; order Lepidoptera; family Lycaenidae; genus Glaucopsyche; species Glaucopsyche alexis. Next base: position 6,141,419 of record FR990060.1, read on the forward strand.
TTTCTCGATTTTCTAAGTCACATGGCAGGTGGAAAGTTCCCATAAAATTATCTGTATTTTTTACAGTATTTTTTTAAAATAATAAATAATACCCTACTCAAATTTCGAAGTGCCTCACACACCTATTTTTAACCTTTAAACTATTTACTTTTAAACTGACACGACTAAATTACGGGGCTTTTTTTTTCCCAACTCCTTATACATTATACTAACAGTATATCAAAATTTCATAATGCCTCAAACATGTTTTTCGGGCATAAAAAAATCTACTTTTCAAAAATTTGTATTTTGGCTAAGTTCCGCTTCTGACCAGCCAGGCCTGCATTCTCGTGTTGAGTTACAATAGGAGAAGTACAGTACAAGGTTTCAACGTGCCTCAAATACCTACTCAAAATTTCTTAGTAGCTCTTGGGCTATTATGCATATAATTTAAAGAAGATTCGACAACTTACTCAAAATATTGTAGATGTCTTATTGGGGCTAGGCCTAACTACCCATTATTTTCTTAAAAAATATATATACATATCATAAATATATTCATATACATTATCAGAAAGAATAGATTTTAACGAACAAAAAACCCACCGACTTTTTAAAAAAAGCTGATATTTTGACGCGAGAATTTTCGATTGAAAATTAGGGTTAATTTTTTTGATATTAAGTGAATATAAGATGAAAAAATAAATATTTCAAAACAAAAAAAATACAGTATATTTGGGACATAAAAATGTCAACTTTTCACTAAATTTTGTGAAAGAATTTTTTTTTTTTATATAAGATAAAAAATAAAAAACCAAAAACATACATTTTGAGGTTATGTGAAAAAAGTGTATCTACAAAAGTAGTAGATTTTATTATTTTCTACAACTTTGCCATTTGACTTTTTCTATAGGATTTGTAGGAAATCGACATAAACCGTTTCACCCCTTTCACTTCCCAACCTCAAATCGCCCGTAAATTATTTTTACTTTTATTTTTGTATTTCTCTTCCTTTTCCAATGGGTTTCGTCCTATAATTTTATTTTGTAACAAAAATTATTTGCACTGGCCTAATAATATATTACTATCGTAGCGCTATAATAATATATTCGTACGTGAGTGAAAGAGACAAGAAGCACTTAAGTTAACTAACGTGTTGACTGTTTAATAGTAACTATAGACATCAGACAGAATGATGTAGATTTTGTTTCAAAATAAACAGCGCCTTATGAGCCAGTTGTAAACAAATCAGTTAGCACAATACATACCTGAATTACCGTGCGTTGAGACTCGAGTGTGAAAAAGTTCAAAAACACGAGTAATGCATTGATTACACTATAGTCTATTAGCGTTGAGAATTCAGTGAACTATTATAAATTACAAAACAGCTTACTTTAATTAATAAGTAATTGTGTAATAAAACGGTTAATGTGAACTAGCTTATGCGGTAGTTTTGACATTTGTACTTTTGATTCGCTGCATTTAGGGTTGCCATCTCTTACATATGACAACCCGGACAAGACGTGTGAAAACCCCGGATTTTGGAGTACGAAACCCGGACATAGAACAGTTTTTACCCGACTACGGAGATGTCAAAAAGAAAGGAAGATTTATTATTGCTGCAAATCAAAACAAAATGAAGCCTTCCTAATTCTGGCTACAAAAACCCGGACAGCAAATAAAATCCGACCCGGACGCTCCCCGGACATACGGCTTTAAACTAGGACAAATCCGGGGAAACCCGGACGGATGGCAACCCTAGCTGCATTATTAACGCGAATAGGCTAAAGACTGTCGTACAACATTGATAGAAGCTAGGTATTATTAATATTATACTAGAAATTCCCCGGAAACTGTAAAAAGTAACCTTTGTCCCTCCTCGTGCTCTACACTATACTTGTGCAAAATTTCATCAAAATCAATTCAGTCGTTTCAGAACCTATAGGTAATACACACAAATATATTTCTATCCCGTTTACACAGGTACGCGAAAGGAGCGCTATCAAAGAACTATGCTAGATGTTGCCCACGACTTCGTGCGCGCAATAGGAAGCCCGCGGGAACTGTACATTTTGCGGCAATAAAAAGTTACCTATGTCCTTCCCCGTGGTCTACTCTATATCTGTGCCAAATTTTATCAAAATCAGTTCAGTCGTTTCGGTACCTATATTATTCAATGTAAACTAACAATTAAACTGATTTTTCCGCTTTATAATATTATATTCTACTAGCGACCCGCCCCGGCTTTGCACGGGTGCAATGTATTATACCTACAATATACTATTATAAATCTTCCTATTGAACGACTCTATCTAGTGCTGAAAACCGCATTAAAATCCGTTAACTTTTATAGTGTAGTTTAGCAGGATGCGAAAGCGACTTCATTGTAATGTAAAGATTAACCCCCTTACTAATAAACGCTGTGTAAGCTTTGAATAGTTACACAGTGCTTTGTCTCCTTCAATCGAATTAAACATGTCACTTGTGTGATGTGAACAAAACACTGTATAACTATTCAAAGCTTATACAGTGTTTATTAGTAAAGGCTATTATGTATAGCCAATTTTGGTCACCCATCCTAGTTGAAACCACGACCGGGATTGCTTAGCATGAGTTTTCACAATAACGTCATACCTAACTTAAAATTCAACGTTGCAAATAATTTATATAGCTAACATTTGTAAAACTAACAGCTTACAGTATCTGTAATAGTAAGAAAATCCGGAGCTTCGTTGAGCGTGAAAATCTAATTGTTTTGAAGTTATTGTGGGGGCCAAGTGCCAACGGCCCAAACAATGACATAGTTAATAGTATTAATTAAGGGTCAGCTCACACCGACACGAGATGATACGCGATGCGGCGCTGCATTTTAAAAATATACATACATACATACATATAATCACTCCTTTAGGGGTAGGCAGATACCGCCTCTTTCCCGTAGGGCAGAGACCACTTCTTTCCACTTGCTACGATCCTTACATACTTGTTTCGCTTCTTCCACTTTCATTTTTACCATCCATTCCTCCTCTTACATTCAACATAGCGAAGCGGCTCTCCATGGGCCACTTTTTGCCTCCGCGAGAACGAGACGTGATGGGTGGCGAACCACATCGCGGCCATTTTGGATAATAAAATTATTTTTATGATTTTATCCATTGCGCTCCCACGGATTTGCGGAGAGCATAGGAATAGGAAAAGGGAAGGATAGGTGGTGTGGAAAGGAAGATTGGTAAGTTAGAGTGGGAAATAGGAAATGTAGGATACCTATTACCGCCCAGGAGGGCAAGGGACAGGACAGTAACAGCTAGGGAAGTCGGGGTCGCATACCCGTATACTTTACCATAACTACCGGAAAGGTAAGTTGGAATGAGTATCCCATGACATATCCGATATTTAAAAATATCCGTTCAAAATGTAACTTTATTCACTTGACAAGAAGATACAAGTTCCATTGCCACCACCGTGTATATCACAATGAATCGTGATACACCGGGTGGTGGCATGTCAAAATTCGAACTCCTTCAATTAAACGTCTATCTTCTTGTGTAGGAATTCAGGGAAAAAGTTCAATTATGAATGGTTATTACTTATTTTAAAAATGCAGCTCTAAATCGCGTATCGTCTCGTTTCGGTGTTAATTGACCATAGAGCTCCGTGGCCTAGTGACTAGTGGGTAGACCGTTTGGTGGACTCGAGAATGTAGGTTCGAATCCCAAGTTGTGGCGTGTACCCATGAGACTTTTCAGATCTCAAGTATATTATACGGACGCTCTAACGGTGAAGGAAAACATCGTCGTGAGGAGGCTGACTATGTTGTGAGAATGCCATATGTGCTTGGGCAACCATTTGACATATTTTAAAAACCGACTATCCCAGGCACTACAGTATTTCAAGAGTAGTTACTTCGCTCGACATATACTGTATAAATCATCCATTAACGGATGAAAAGGCCTAAGTTTTTTTTACCATTACGGCGTCTAGGAACTTTATGGGCATTCGATAAAAATATTGACACCGAGAAATGTAGTAGGTACTTGTCATCAATAGGGTTTTCAAGTTTCAAATTATTAGTATGTTATTACTATAATAATATGATTGCAATAATATGAACACGGTGCGCAAAGATTTCAACTCAAGATAGGCTATGACATACATTTAGCAGAAAAAAAATTCATACAAGAAAAAGTTACGCCATCTTGGTTTTCACCGTAACTCAAATGTCAGCCACCTTGTTTTCACCATACTTCGAATTTCAAAATGGCCCCAAAAATTTAAAAATTGGGGCCATTTTACTGGATACACTTTTTTCCTCAACATGCCTCGTCTATAATATACGTCTATGACGGTGCGTCATTTTTTTTGACATTTCACTGTTTTTTGTAACACGAACAGACTATATTTCATTTAACCTTTACGTGACACAATATGTACGTGCTCAATATTTTACAATCCTACATAAAAGTCTGCAATGTTGACAGCACCGCTCGTTATAAAGGTGAAATCGCACTAGACGTAACTACGCGATGCGCGAAGTGTCGCGTCGCGTCTCTTTAGTGCGGTCTTGCCTTTATATTATGCACGTGTTAGTTTTCCGCCCAATTTGAATGTCATATTAAGTGAATTTGGCTGATTTATCGGCGAATAACTTAAAATACCGGCGCTTGTGGATTTTGTGCGTCACAAACGTTCTTGACATACTATCAGCTGACCTACGAGCATTGCTATCTCTTTCCTACTTACAGACCTCAGGAAAGTGCAACTGAGACATCCGATTTCAGAAGTGCTCAACAATTTTATGTTCAAATTATGTAAATTGTGTATAATTAGATAGTTATCTCGCTATTCATAATATAATTGCCATTAATCTACCCTCTACAACATAAAACGCTTAATTATATGAGAAGTAATAAAAAAATGAATAAAGAGAAAAATGGAAAACAAAGTTATTAACTATATCAATTTTCAATTATTACTTAATTATTTTCGTATTTTAACTTCGATTGGTACGGGAAAAGTCCTTAAAGAAAGATATAAATAAATTTTTCATGGATATAATATGCGAGCTAAACCTAGTGACTACTGTTAAAAAAGCAACATTTAGGTATTCAAAGATTATAGTAATTTACAACCTAATCTTTTATATATGCCAAGCCAAGGCGGGCAGCAAATATAAAGAAAATCAAATTGGGAATATGATGGGAACCTATAATTATATTTTGACTAATACCTACTATGTACAATGTAAATTTTTAACTAAATTAGTTTGACGAATTTTATATGAATTTTTAAAACTACTGTATTTATCGAGGCGCACGAGCGTTTACAAATACTGTTGTAAACGCTCGTGCGCCTCGATTTATATAGTAGTTTTAAAAATTCATATAAAATTCGTCAAACTAATTTAGTTAAAAATTTAAATATCATATTAAAGATAAAAGGTTCTTCTCATAGATTATGTAAGTAAGAAGCAAAAGGAGCGAGTAAAATACATAAATATCATCATTTTAAATAACTATAATTCCTGATAATTTCACATTCTTAAAATTTTATTTTTATGAGATAGAAACATATGTAAAAATAATCTGAGTTATAGAGAATCTAGAAGAGGATCCAACAAGTTTGTAAAGATTTTTTCTTTTTAAAAAATGTAAGCGGTTTTAGCTATTATATGTTTTGAAAATGCCCCTGTACCTAAAGTTGTAAAAACTTCTGGTTATTTTTGTCAGTTTTATTCAAAAGTTTGAAATTATTTTAAAATAAATGATAAGGGAAAAATTAGAATACAATATTTTCTAGTGCTTTTTATATATAAAAATCAGAATAACCAGTTTTTGTTAGATATAGACGCATTTGAAAAGTAGCGTTTTTCGTGAAATCTGAGTCGCGCGCCGATCAATGCTCTTAAGAAGAAATATTAATTGTCAACATCGGAAATAAGCAAAAAGAATTGGGGAAATTTTATGCACATATGTTCGACTTTTGCCCTCCTCGCTTCTGCTAATTCATAATATCATAATATTTCGTAATGGAATTTCCGAATCGTAATATCGTCCGAGCTGTAAGACACGTATGCTCTAAGGGCGCGTGTCGACGAGACGGTTTCTACCCGGTACGGCGCACGGTGGGTCGAAAATCGGCTTTCATAGACATAGAAATGAAATCTCGAAAGTGACAAATTTTTTTATGGATATTGCTTCAGTTTAGTATTACTATGTAGAAAATGAAGTTTGAGATAATTTGGCCCAAAAATGAGGGAGTAATAATTAATTTACGAAAAACTTGTATGGAGCCAACATGAAAAATTCAATTATTTCAAAAACGGCAAGTTTAACCGTAATATCCTGACAGATGGTTATAGTACTAATTATTCATGATTTTTTGGCATACATCATATAACGGTTTTAGCTGCTCTTTTTTTTTAAAAAATCGTCGAATTTTTTTCAAAAAAAGTCACCCTGTATTATTGCACGATTCGATAGTGTTACTATTAAGGAACAATTTCTGGAAAGTATTGGTATACGGCAAATTTGAGGAAAGTGTTGAATTTTAATAAACTCCTTCATATTTTGAACAAATGTATGAACAATTATATAAAATGCTAAAATTTAGCACTTTCCTTAACTTTCTCACATATTGTTACTTCCCAGCAATTGTTATTTACTAGCAAGACTTTCGAATGCTGCAATAATACAGGGTGATTTTTTTAAAAAATTAACGGATTCGAATCCCAACCAAGGATGTTGACTTGGCCATAATTTGATAATGCAGTTATATTCGTCGTACACTGTGAAGTGAAGGAAAATTATGTCAGAGTAATTTCTTCCAAAATATACTGGATTTATAACTTTTTTATAGAAAATTTCTATAGAGCCAATGAGAAAAATCCAATTATCTTCAAAACGGCGAGATAAATCCTCATATCCTTACACGTTATTATAGTACTATTTATTCGTGATTTTTTGACATAGTTCATGAAACGTTTCTATTTGCCATTTTTTTTAATTATCGAAATATTAATTTTGAAAAAAAGTCACCCTGTATTATTGCACCGTTCGATGGTCTTGCTAGTAAAGAACAATTTCTGGAAAGTAATGGTATACGGCAAACTTGAAGAAAGTGTTAAATTTCAATAAACTTCTTTATAATTTGAACAAATGAATGAAAAATAATATAAAATGCTAAAATTTAGTTCTTTCTTCAACTTTCTCATATGTAATTACTTCCCAGCAGTTATTCTTTACTAGCAAGACTATTGAATGGTGCAATAATACAAGGTGACTTTTTTTTTTTCAAAATTAGTATTTCTATAATTAAAAAAAATGGCAAATAGAAACGGTTCATGAACTATGTCAAAAAATCACGAATAAATAGTACTATAATAACGTGTAAGGATATGAGGATTTATCTCGCCGTTTTGAAGATAATTGGATTTTTCTCATTGGCTCTATAGAAATTTTCTATAAAAAAGTTATAAATCCAGTATTTTTGGGAAGAAATTACTCTGACATCATTTTTCTTCACTTCACAGTGTACGGCGAATATAACTGCATTATCAAATTATCGCCAAGTCAACATCCTTGGTTGGGATTCGAATCCGTTAATTTAAAAAAAAAAGTCACCCTGTATTATTGCAGCATTCGATAGTCTTGTTAGTAAATAACAATTGCTGGGAAGTAACTATATGTGAGAAAGTTAAGGAAAGTGCTAAATTTTAGCATTTTATATAATTGTTCATACATTTGTTCAAAATATGAAGGAGTTTATTAAAATTCAACACTTTCCTCAAATTTGCCGTATACCATTATTTTCCGGAAATTGTTCCTTAAAAGTAACACTATCGAATCATGCAATAATACAGGGTGACTTTTTTCAAAAAATTTCGACGATTTTTTAAAAAAAAAGAGCAGCTAAAACCGTTATATGATGTATGCCAAAAAATCATGAATAATTAGTACTATAACCATCTGTCAGGATATTACGGTTAAACTTGCCGTTTTTGAAATAATTGAATTTTTCATGTTGGCTCCATACAAGTTTTTCGTAAATAAATTATTACTTCCACATTTTTGGGCCAAATTATCTCAAACTTCATTTTCTATATAGTAATACTAAACTGAAGTAATATCCGTCAAAAAATTTGTCACTTTCGAGATTTCATTTCTATGTCTATGAAAGCCGATTTTCGACCCACTGTGCGGCGCCGGGCCGGTGCCAGTTATGTATGAAGCGCACCTAGGGCGCGTGTCGACGAGCTGGAACTAGCGCTGGTCTGACTCGAAGCCGGTCTTATTATTATAAATTAATTACTTGTTATAATATTATGTATGTATTTATTATTATTTTATTTTTGTTTATCTATTTTATTTTAATGTATACTCTATGTTAATAAATTTTAGATATTATACGAAGCTACGGGCACCAGATAGTTATGTAAATAATAAAAACCGGCCAAGTGCAAGTCGGACTCGTGCACCGAGGGTTCCGTACAAATCTGTAGGTATATAAGTAAAAGTTCACCCATCACTAAATCGAGTCATGGTAGGGGTAGTAAGTTTAAAATTATTAAAAATATTTTATTATATGATGTAACTTAAAATTTACGGTTTTCGCAATTTTTCCTTTATCTGCGCTATAAAACGTTGCTACGTACCAAATTTTAAGATTCTGAGTTCACGGGAAGTAACCCTGTAGGTTTTGAGTTTGCGAGTGTTGAAAATTTGCGGAAATTTGCGGCATTAACGGCTGTATATTTTGATTGCGTTGGCTTAGAAGTTTGATTTTTTCACAGCTCCAAGAGACAATAGACCTGAGTATTTAATATAAATTCCAGCTTGATATCTCCACACGTTCCTGAAAAAAAGGGTCTTGACAGACAGACGGACGGACAACAAAGTGATCCTATAAAGGTTCCGTTTTTTCCTTTCGAGGTACGGTACCCTAAAAATAATTGAATTGCGGATAATTATTTATTATTACCTCTAGGTGAAATACAGTACCTATCGTATCTCTATCTAACTATACTAGACTCTACTAGGTACTAACTACGACTCTACATTTCAAAGTCTAAACATCATAGTAAAGCATCAATAATTCCATACAAATAAGGATAATATTGCTCATATTAAGTTATAGTACGAATCGACCTCGATTTATAAAATGCAATTACCCATTAAAATACGCAAATAATTCACATTCTACATACGAGTTTATCCAGTATAACGGGCGATTCATAACCCACTGTTAGTGACGTCACTGCGCCTGCGTCGATGCGGTTTCTCGTTACGAGCTCACCACATATTGTCTATGTATATTATTTCAAACCACACATTCGTTCAGTCATTCGTTGGTGTTTGTGGTGTTAAGTTGCACACGAAGTGACAACCCTAAGGTTTTGAATTTGGCGCTTTAAATAGATTTCAAATTTGGAATAATTACTTTTTTTGTGTAGTGTTATTGTGTATACGATTACAATGTATACCGCCGACTTATGTTACCGTGTCCAAGATTTTATGGATGTTGTGTACTGTGCCTATATTATACACCCGAAAAAGGTAATTTACTGAACTTGTTATTGTTGCAATAATTATTTCTGTATGTTTCATCATTTAGGAATAAATAAATAAATAAAAAAAAAAACTAACGGTGTTGCCAGGTGTTTAGAATTTGGCATTTTAATACGAGGAAAATGTTCTGTTTTTAATGCATGAACTAAATTATTTCATCATTAGCAAATAATAAAGTAACTTATTTTACCTGATATGATATTTTAAGAATAATAAATAATTTAAGTTAGAATTTATGCTTTTCACACCTGATTATTTAACATCTGTCTGCCTGTTTTTTCCCCGCTTTAAGAGGTTTTTATCTACCTATTTTTCCTTATAAATTTAAAATATTATATTTTACTTATATATTTACTTAAGAAGTTACTTTATTTATTTTCTAAATTTTATATTATATGATGTTATTTTACGTATTGCATGTTTAAATTATCTAGTTATTGCATTATTTCTTAAATGATGTGTTCTATTTATCAGAAAAAGATGGCAACACATTTTCAGTTACGTTGACATTTACTAAGCTGGCCACAGACGTTCTTAATTTGACATTCTTTAAGAACGTCAAATTCAGGTCGAATGCAAATTTTATACAAAACACGCATATGCTTAGATTCTTATCATTTCATATCGAACTTCAATAATGTTAAATTAAAAACGTCTGTGGCCAGGCTCTACATATTATGTGGTGTCTGAATATTGTCTATGGATTATTTATTATTCTTAATTCTTATATTCAAGAAGGAATTCAGCAAGCACATAATATGTGGTTTTATGATAAAACTTTAGAATAATAATAGGTATAGGGTACTACAAATAGAAAAATAAGCTACGATTTGATTGTTATATTTATGCCCGTAGGCTAGGTCTGGGACTATACGATCAATAATTCAGAGCACTGAATATAGAACTCTGCGCTTATACAATAGAGTTGAAAACAGAAGTGTCTAGTGTGAAGCTGTCATATAATATGATAATGACATAAGACTTGACACTCGTGTGTTCGATTTTCAGCTTGATGTTTAAGAGCAGAGTTCTATTTTCAATGCTCTAAATTTTCTCTGGCCTTCCGGATTCCGGATCATAATATAGTCCCAGCCCTACTTTATAGTACATTCTGATTTCTTTCACCTCGTAGTCTCTATGACAGTGGTCTTTATGTCGTCGGCATAAAGGTCATGTCAGAGGTAAAATACCTCTGAACGGACTATACAGTGGGCTTAAGTATCATATTTAAAAGTACAAAGTACCTTTCGATGCTCCAGGTATTATACAAACTGTAGCTTGATCGTATATTTGCAGTGCCTGAGTTACGACTTAAGGCCAGCGTAGATAGAGAGGAGCACAGCGGAGAGGATTTTATCAACGCACTCGAAAATCAACTTTAAAATTATTATGAAAATATAGTGCATACAATATGCTTGAACCTAACAAAAAATGCTCGCGCGCCCTCGAAGATAGGCCCGATATTAGATAGAAAATGCCCGAGACCGCGCGAGGATTATTCCTCTCTATCTGACTCTCACTCTTTTCTCGATTTGACACCTACTCGGCTTCTTTTCGTAATAGCTATGACGTGTACAACGTAATAGTAAACTACTAATATCATTATGAAACGATTAACTAATGCAAAATTCTAGAAGGTTTTTTTTTTATTGTTAATACTATTACGATAACAATGGCGCTGACGTTAGTTCTGCAAGGCTAAATTTAAAAATAAATATTGAAATATCGATAAATAATAATAAATAATATTAATACTAACAGGGAAATAACATCGGCCGTCACAACATGTTATCAATATTAATTATATTATTTATATACCTACGTCAGTTGCGAGTTTGTTAAACCTTCAACAAATTGCCGGGATTAATAAGTGTCAAGGATTGCCATAATAAAAAAAGACGACACAAACATGTGTGGGTAGTTTTATTATACTATCCTAGGGTTGTCACTTTTGAGATTTTTATAGAATAACTAAAACAAGTTTAAAAGATACGAAGAAATTAGACACGATTCAGCAAAATTTCTTCGACCTTATATATTTAAATATTACTCTTATCAAATTACAATTATTTGGCCATTATTTGGCCAGCCTTTGAATTTGCAATAACAGTTTTCTTTGGTTTTCCAGCAATCGGAAAGATGGAGGAAGCTACGGAACATCGTGCAATGGACTCCGTTCTTTCAAACGTACAAGAAGCAGCGCTACCCCTGGGTCCAGCTAGCTGGTCATCAAGGCAACTTCAAGTCTGGTCCAGAGCAGGGCACGATATTGAAAAAACTCAGTCCGCAAGAGGAGAAATGTTTTCAGGTTGGTTATTACTTTCATTCATTTGTTATTCATTATTTTATTGCAGTTGTTTCTATCATCATCGTCGTAAGAATCGACGATGATGAAAGAAACAACTGCAATAAATATCAGAGTGCTAATTTGAGTTTTTTTATGTGATTTGTATGTGATTTGTACAGCGCCATCTAGTTGTTGCGTGTACAACTAGGTCAAATCACATACGAATTCCCAGTAAACGCCAAACGTGTTCACGATCGAATGCGAAAAGAAAAACTCACACTTAGCACTGAAGTGTATTGACATTCATTCATACATCACCATTTTTATTGACATTTCGAATAATAAGGGATAATGGTGCATATTTTTGTAATCATAATATATATAACATTAAAACATTATCCTACTACTAATATAAAGGTTTGTGAGGATTGATGGATGGAACGATGTTTATTACTTTTTGATGCAAAAAATACAGTACGGATTCTGATGAAATTTAATGTAGCAGTAGATTAAGCTCTGGATTTAAAGTAAAAAATAGCCAATGTGTGGCTACTTTTTATCCCGAAAATTTTTATCCTTTAGAAATGTGAAAATTTGACCAAACTTCATATTTGTTCCAAAACTTGTATAGACAGGTACTGTACTAGATACTGTAGATATTTGACTCAACGGGTAAAACTTATTCTGTTTTGTTTTTTAAATGAGTAATGGTAGTAGAAATAAAAATGGCGTCAAATATTTCAGGAATGCCATAATGAAGGTTCGTCAGTTTAACGAGTGATATGACTCATGAATCATGATACTTAGATGACTAAATAATGAAAAAAATATATACTTACACTTTGCAATTATGAACTCAAAGATTGTTAGTCATACCATAATGATACTTATATTAAATGCATAATATGACTAAGTAGACTTTATATATTATATTAGACTAGACGTTGCTCGCGACTTCGTGCGCGCAAAAGTTAATTTTGCAGGAATTGTACATTTTTCCGCGATAAAAAGTGTGTCCTTCCCCGTGGCTTCTTTGCCAACTAACATCAAAGTCGGTCTAGTAGTTTCGGAGCCTATTCAATGGAAACAAACAAACTTTTCCTCTTTATATTATTAGTATAATAGATACAGAAAAAGAAAGGAATAAAAAAATTGAGAATGATAATAGAAAGGAATAAAAAAATTGAGAAAAATAATATAAAAAGAGAAAACCCCTCTTAGATACCTCTCTTTCATTTGGACGTAAATATTTTTGGACCTAAGGTGTAATTTTTGAAACTCCAAATAGGAGATTTAGGGAAATGATGCAGCTATTTCCATTATTCTAGATATCATAAACGGTATTTCACATGTGTTTCCTGTAAATCTAACCACAGGGTAACTTCAGTTTACTAGAAAATGACGTCAATAGCAGGCATTTACTTAATGATTTACTTAATGACTATTATAATTTAGATTTTCCTGATCATCACAATTATTATGACGTTAGAGAAAAAAATACCGAAGTAGACCCATGCAAAGTAAATAAACTTTAAGACCCAAGGGCATTACAACGATGTAACATTAAACAAACCTTAACATATATACTTACCTAAACATATTTTGGTTAACGCAAACAGTAAATTGTGGGTGTATATAAAGGGCAATGTAATAAAAACTGTATAAAACATAGTATTAGGATAAGCTAAGATGTTATAGTAACATAGAGCTTAGTTGAATAATATTCTAAACAAGGGTTAAAAGTCACAAATTACAACGTATGCTCTTATAAATTATTATAGTTCAAATATAATATATATATGAGATGTTGGACTTTTACAACTCGTGTGGATACGTAAAACTGATAACCGTGGGGAATTCTGACTTGCTAAAATAATTTGTGATTTCCCACTTGTATTTGTATTTTTTTTTTTATTTCATCTACCTGAGACTGGCTATTCCTCAAGGTGGCCTTTCTTGAGGAATAGCCAGTCTCATATGTAGCTATAAATGAGACCTTAAACTTCTACAACTCGTGTGGATACGTCAAACTGAAAAACGCGGGGAATTCAGACTTGCTAAAATTGTGTGATTTCTAACTTGTATTTGTATTTTTTTATTGCTTCTACCTGAGACTGGCTATTCCTTTCCTATTCCAACTTGCATCAAGTTGTAGCGAAAATAGTTTCGTTGACAAATGTTTCAGTTTATGATGAATATTTTTGATGTGTTACTAATCTGGCATTTACATTATTTCGTAAAATTATTCTTCGTCTGGGCTACAAAATTACTTCAGAATTTTGCACACACGTTTACCGTAGTGAATCATACTCGCTTCTGAATATTATTTGCTTTAATAAACTCGATACAATTGTAATTATTATAATTGTAAATAAATGTATGTTTTCGAAATGGGAGTGCTTTGACGTCAACGTGACCGGCACTTTCAGACTGTTAACATTTAACATTCAATGCGTCAACCGTTTGGATATCAATTAATTTTGGATCAACGACAGCCGATTTTTCATTGACGCAGTTTATTTCTAAACTAGTCGATTAAAAATATTATATACACTTCTATTTTAAATTTGCATACATACATCTATCAATAAGAAAGTGTTTATAACTGTTAATTTCACTACATACCTATTATACCAACTACGCTTTGTTTTTATTCTTTTATTGAGTTTCCTTTGACATTCAGAATAAAGAAAAAAACTTTTATTATGAAATTTCGTTTATTATACTTTTATTTTCTTCTAATGACGAATTTGTTTTATATTGTAGGTATGTATAATTTATGAAATGTATAATTCTGAAACAATAATATTCTATTTATTTGTAAACAACTCAAAGTTTCTAATTTATTATGCATTGATAACAATTGTATGCAATCTTGCACAATGGCGTTTCTTAATATCGATAAACCAATGAAGCAATTTAATCTTAGTATCTTATTATTCTGTAATCAGCGTAATGACTTAATCATTAGTAATTTTATATTCCTTATCTCTTTCTTTCTCTATAGATTTCCCTTTTCCTTCTTATTTGGTAAAAAATTATACTTTTTTTTTATTAAAAATCTTCTTCTATTTCAGTTGCTGATGAAGGATGTCCTAAGACCATTCGTTCCTCAGTACAAGGGACAAGTTACTTGCGACGACGGAGAAAGTATCCTTTACACAATACAATATAGATATATACCTATCTTAGGTATGAATGATGATTATGACATGTAAAACATCACAATTTTTTAATTTTCGGAGATCTTTACAAATATGTTCCTGCTGCCTTCTATTTCATACACTTTTACCTAATCGTGACGTCACAGTTAGGTACGACTTTTGTATGGAACGTTTTTATGAGACTTGTAAACAAATCGCTGTACTTATGATAATAATTGTTTTTAGTTTACTTTTCAAGAGTAACTTAAGATTGTCTATAATCGGAAAAAAGATCAGAAATTGTTTTTATTATTTTTAAGAGACCAAAATATCTATAAAATAGTATACAGTCTACTTTATTTGACAATATTTCCTTAATCACCAAAATCAGCTTATTTACAACTACAAGACCTATTAAGTGACTTCGATTGCCCCTGCGTTATGGACTGCAAGATAGGAGTAAGAACGTACTTAGAAGAAGAATTAGCGAAGGCAAAAGAAAAGACAAAGTTACGAAAAGTAAGTTCAACCTTATTTAATTTTTTTTTACTAATAGAGTAAACTAAGCAAGTTTAGTATAGTAGATACTGAAATTTGGCTGAAGTGCACAACAATGTCATATGAATAATAATGAATAATTATAATTAAAACAATAAATGTCAGCTTGAAAACGTAGACGGAGATAAGGCGTATTTAAATTGTTATATAATCTTGAAATATACTTATAAATAAATTCCGATTTTATAATTTAATTGCATTTATAAACAAACGTTTTAGAAACGGTCATTATTCGTCATCGCCATTATCACTGTAATTAGTCTCATTATATTTATCATTATGATCAAATTCGTCATATAATATGATGATGTTTTACATCAGAGGCCCGATCATTTTCGTCATCGCTAATGTCATTACCAAAAACAAAACAAATGTTCAAAGCAATATTGTCCTAATCTATGTTTTCACTACCCTTACGTCATTCCTACTATTTATCGTAGTTAGATCTTGAAACAATACTTTGGCAGTTTATAATTATTACTAAAAATATACGTTTATTTTTGATCTCATAATCTATTATGAGATCTAAAGTCTACTTTAGACCCCCAATTTTTATGCTTCAATTACAAATGTGGAGTTTTCAGATTTTTTCCTGTATTAGTATTATTTGTATGCATAGATATATAATATTAAAAAGAGGTAGATATGTTATAAACGCGTAAAAATGAAGACTCGAATTGGCCCGAGTCGGGCCAATTTTGGTTAGTGTGCTCCGCGAGTAATAGCGTATTTTGTGTTACTATGCGACGTTGACACATTGACAGGGTCCCATGTCAATGTGTGTCGTGGCACAGAAATATTGTCAGTTTTGTAAGGATATAACGTATCTATGTAATAATTAATCAAAGTTTGTTCATAATTCATTGTTCTAGGTCAGCGGGAAGTACCTACCCTATGAATTTTGATTCCATTGAGAGTATCGTAATAGTATTTAATATGTTTTCTTGCGATATAAATATTTCTTACATTAGTTAGAAGTCTGATTTTTTACAGTTGCAATTGGGAATTTAAATTTTATTTTTGTAATTTTTATGAAATGTCATATTAATATAATTATATACATAAGTTTTATAACAAAACTATTTTTTATTTTTCGCAATAATTCAAAAGTTATACCAAAAGAAAAATATTTTTTTGAATCCAGTACCGAAAACACGCCGACAGCTCTCTCGAATTAAATATCAATATTATTAATAACAAAGTTTTAAAATAATAAAAATTATTTTTTTTCAAATTCCCCGTTGATTTGAGCAGATATATACGGTTTTATTTATTTTTTTACTTTTGAGGTATGGAACAAAAACTACTGAACTTTCATATAATAATAATAATTACTTATCAATTAAATGAAAACATTGTGCTTTTATATAAAAAGTTAAACATTAATGATAAGATTTTAAAAATAGAAGTGAATGACGTTAATAACGATACTGATAGTAGTTAGGTAAATAGCGCAAATGACGCCCTCTGACCGCAGAATTATTCCAATGATTTTTTTATGACGTGATTAAAAAAATATAATTCATTCGCGAAATTTTCTCCTCATATTTAAATAATTTCGAAACTAATTTCATACGACTGTTATGAGACTATTTCGGTTAGTTGGAATAGACTATTTTACCTTCTCTCAATCAAACTGAGCAATAAACTGAGTTTATAATTCAACATAATATTATAACAAAAAAATCTTTGCAATTACAGGACATGTATGAGAAAATGATCCAGATAGACCCAAAAGCGCCTACAGAGGAAGAACATAGAAGTAAAGGTGTAACCAAGCCGAGATACATGATATGGAGAGAGACCATTAGTTCTACGTCGACCCTGGGATTCAGGATAGACGGAGTCAAGAAGGCTGATGGCAGTAGTTCCAAAGACTTCAAGACTACCAAAACGAAAGAGCAGCTCCTCAAAGCGTTTAAGGAATTCACTAGCAACTTTTCTCATGTATTGGTACGTATTTATTTGTAACTTTACTCATGTTAGGGTCCATCCACATATTACGTCACACCTGATGGGGGACGGGGGGGGGGGTCATACAAAGTGTGACAGTACATGTTAAATACAGGTAAAGGGATACTAAAAAGCGTGACATGGGGGGGGGGGGATTAGGGGTTCAAAAAGTCGAAATTTTGCGTGACGTAATATGTGGATGGCCCCTTATTGGATTTTACCGGTTAAGGGATTTTGTCAGTCTATGTATGTATACATTCATACATAGACTGACAAAATTGTCATGGGATACTCATCCCAACTTACCTGTCCGGTAGTTGTGGTATAGTATACGGGTATGCGACCCCGGCTTCCCTAGCTATTACTGTCCTATCTCTTGCCCTCCTGGGCGGTAATATCCTACATTTCCTATTTCCCACTCTAATTTACCAATATTCCTTTCCACACCACCTATCCTTCCCTTTCCCTATTCCTACCCTCTCCGCCAATCCGTGGGAACGCAATGGATAATCATAAAAATAATTTAATTATCCAAAATGGCGGCGATGTGGTTCGCCACCCATCACGTCTCGTTCTCGCGGAGGCGACAAGTGGCCCATGGAGAGCCGCTTCGCTACGTTGAATGTAAGAGGAGGAATGGATGTTAAGAATGAAAATGGACGAAGCGAAACAAGTATGTAAGAATCGTAGCAAGTGGAAAGAAGTGGTCTCTGCCTACCCCTACGGGAAAGAGGCGGTCTCTGCCTACCCCTACGGGAAAAAGGCGTGATTATATGTATGTATGTATGTATGTCTTTTTTCGACGCGTATTTAAGTCAATTTAATTATTATTAAAATTACTTACAATTTCTTTAATTAAGTCATTAGAACGTTTTAAATTTTAACTTATATGAATCCTTGTTAATATTATATTATGTTTAATATAATATTTAATTTATCACATTTCACCTTCTGCGGGTAAACCTTTCAAAATTCTTATCTGTTATTTTTATTTTTACAGCCAGTCTACCTTGAAAGATTGAAAAGCATCAAAGCGACGCTTGCAGAATCACACTTCTTCAGAACGCACGAGCTCATAGGAAGTTCTTTGCTTTTCGTCCACGATAAGAAAAAGGCTTCAATATGGATGATCGACTTCGCCAAGACAATTCCAGTACCTGACGGTATTACTATCGATCACAAATCCGCGTGGAAGGTTGGCAATCACGAAGATGGCTACCTCATTGGACTAAATAATTTAATATCA
The DNA here is from genome assembly GCA_905404095.1 of Glaucopsyche alexis. NCBI lineage: Eukaryota > Metazoa > Arthropoda > Insecta > Lepidoptera > Lycaenidae > Glaucopsyche > Glaucopsyche alexis. The sequence goes on from FR990060.1 coordinate 6,160,148, forward strand.
ATATTCGAAACACTAGTAATAGATGATAACGGAAACATAGATCAATGTTATTCCAATCTAAGTATAGACAAAAATGTAAGGCGAGATAGCCTCGCAACTTGATCCGTATCAATAGATAATAGGGGTTGAATCTCCATAGTTTGTGATAGAATTGCAGTCGCAATGTGTTTTGACTATACACGAGGATGTACAAATGTATATAAATCTGACTATGTAAATATTGCTTTAAAACCGTGTAGATGAATAGATTTCGAATACTCATACTACAGTAGGTGAAAGCAAACTGAATATGACGCTTAATTTTGGATCTGTCGTGTGAATTAACCTCTGATTTGAACAAGATACTAACAAACGGTTGAAAAACCCAATGTGTGTTAGAATTCTAGTTTGTGTGGATAGGATGAGTCTTATATAATATGGATTTCTTTGTAGATTTTGTGAAATTAGAGAAATTATATTTCTTTCGTTGTTACTTAATTTTAGTTGTAATTTATTTTCAAAGTGAGCTTAATAAACTGACATTAATCTATTCATGAATATAGAATGACTGAATCTTGACGTAAGCCCCGAAATGTATGCAGAAGTTAAATCCAGTTATGTATGACTAGTTAAGTTATAAATATTTATTGTTGTTACTGTAAGTACACTATATTAGTGTAAATCTAGTTTAATGTGTTTATCGGTAAGAGTTCATGAATCAGGCTTTTTGGAGGTACTAATTAAAACATATCACATAACATGTTGTTTTTACTTCCTAGCATTTTACTATCTTTAGAGAAATTAAAAAAGGTGACAAAATGCATAGTTTTATTTAATATTCGATTTGTAATTCCTTACATAAGTAAATACATTATAGGAATGGCAATCGTAATGCACAACGTGTGGACGGCTTAGATAATTAACAATTATTATATTTAATAAAACTATCTAATACAATAAATTAATTAACATCACTAGAAAATCACATTTCGATTATGTTTTGTCTTTATTCGACTCAATCACAATGTCCGTTAAACTATTACGTCGCGAGCTCTCCTCACTAGCGGAAACACTATCTTTTCGTATCCTCGAAAAGAGTCTAGGGATTGGTGCGTTACTAGATTTACTTAAGTCTACTGGTGCTGGCGAGTATTTCCTAGTTCTTGGTGAACTACTGGTTCCAGCTTCAGCGCTTTCTGTATATGGAGGCGGTGGCTGATTCAGCATCGTCATTCTATTTTCTCTTTGTGCAGCTGCCGTTATTTGCAGTTCTGCACCGGCCACTACAGTAGCTAATGTTGGTGTGAATTGAGGCGCTGCTTGACGAACTGAGATCCTCCTTCGTCTTGGACCTATCATTTCTTCTATATCACTTCTAGAGGCATGAGTCAGTTCTGGCCGTATTGAATCCCGTCGCCTCGAATCTGGACTCAGTCCAGCTGTTTCTAACGGTAAACTTTGCGCGTTAGCCGTTTCCAAAACTGCCAAAGCGCGTATTAAGTCTGCTACACTAGTATTTTCTAATACTTCTACTTGTTCAGATTCAGGTAAGTTACTTATATTTACATCAGGATTGAATAAACTAGGTCTTCCATGTCTAGTTCTGTTTCTATAATTTTCTAGATCATTAGAAAATAGGCTACCTCGACCACCCGATGTCGATTGTTTGTAATTATTAATGTCTCCAGCAAATAAACTATTGCGACCTTTCTTAGTTTTTTCATGATATTGTTTGATACTTGCTTCTAAATTATTACTGGCATATTCCGGAGAACTAGTCTTTCTAGAATTGCCAAATGAAGGAAACATACTGCCACGACCATGCCGCGTTTTTTCCTTATAATCTACTAGCTCATCGGAACTTTCTGGAATATTTTCGTCGTCATGTTTCTTAGACTTACTGAAAGTAGGGAATAAACTAAGCCGACCTTTACGCGTTCGATTTTGATAGTTTTGTACTTCATCTTCATCCATAGTGTCTTCATCATTGCTTGTGGTTTCATTAAAATTAAATGTTGGAAAAATGCTGTGTCTTCCTTTACGAGTTTTCTCTTTGTAACGTTGAGAGTCATCGTCTGGGTCGCTAAAATCAAATGTAGGGAATATACTATGTCTTTTAGGTCTGTTATAATTAGCCTTGAATGCAGCCGTATCTTCGTCTTCTGAAAAGTCAAACGTTGGAAAAATGCTATGTCTACCACGCTTAGTTTTTTCTTTATATGCTTCCGCATCGATCTTAGGATCTTCTTTCGCATTAAAGCTTGGAAAGATACTTCCACGTCTTTCTTGTCCCTTGTCATTATTAGAAGCTGGAGCGTTACTCAAGCGACCTTTCATAGTGTTTTTGATATATTCAGCAGGACTTTCACTCACACTTGGTTTTCTAAATAGTCTTGCGAATAAACTCTTTGACGGTGTGTTATCTACTGGGGCTACTGGAGTTAAAGGCAACGATAACTTGCCTGTTCGTATATTAGCTTCCATTCTATACTTTTCAGCATTATCACCATTGGTCCAAGTATAGTCATGATCTAACTTATCTACAGACTCTTTTCTGTAGTTAGGAACAGCAACGCTAAGTGCTCTCGTTCTAAAAGGTGAGCCTGGTATATACTCTTGTCCAATGCTAAATTTAGGTGGATATCTTTCACTAGCCAAGATATCATCATCGTTGAATATGTGAATACCTTTATCACTGTGGTTTTCAAAATTACCAAGAACGTTAACTACTCTGGCTAATAGCTCTGCTGGTTTTACGATTGCTGATGCAGTAAAGGTTCTTTCCTTGTCAATGCCAAGTAAATCAGTGTCTGACTGAATCCGTAATATATCGTTCTTGCTTAGCTGAATATTTTCTGAGTTAGCACGTTTTCGCTTGAAAACTGGTACTCTTGGTTCCACGTCAAAAGTTAATATTGGACAACTTGAACTTCTGTAAAGTGGAAATCTGTTTTCAACGTAGACTGGCTGTAAAAGATAATGGACAAAGATGATTTAAAACTTCTTATCCTCACTATTTAACTATTAATATTAATAAATTAAATATTAATACTTATGTATTTAATATCAAAGTTAATAAGGTATAATTAAATTGCATTAATATAATAAAATTAAATACAAATTACCTTGATCTTTATTAAGTTTGCTTCATTAATAATCTTTCTAATCATTGCCAAATCCCTTGTGAATCCTTGTAATATTTTGCTCTGCGTGGACTTCAGTTGACAAGCAAACTTTCTCTCTAGCCTGTGTACCTTTTCGGATCTCATGCCGCTGGTTATAAAACCAAGTAACATCACGATGTAGCCCAGGCCAAATGTAATCCAAATGATGAGGAATATTTGGTAGGCGAAGAAGTAGCCGTATTTGAATCCATTGTTGATGGTGCCTGCAAAATAATAAAATCAATATTTTAACTACAGTTTGCTACGAAGAAATTAAATAGCTATATTTGCCTTTTATATTATGAAGGTAGAAGATATTTTTTTAAAGCAGTTAAACTTTGGTAGCAACTGTATACCTATCTGTTTTCTTTAAGTTTTTATAGTAGATATACAGAACGAACGGACTGACATCAGAAATATCGTAATAATTTGCACTACTCATAACACCGTTGTATCACAAGAGATTTGCAGCCGTTTAAAATAAACATATTTTTAATATACTTACATCAAAAAGCGTGCTAAAACGAAATTTTCCTTACCAGCAACTAAATCTCCGAATCCCATTGTAGTCAACGTAACGAAGGCATAGTACACCCCAGCGACATAATCCCAGCCTTCAAATATAACGAAGATGCAGGCGGGTAGAAAGATGAAGAACAGGAACCCAGGTATTAGGTAGAGGAATATCTGGCCAAGCATGCCTAGGTTCATGAAGAAAAAGTTGAGTTTGTCAGCACGCTTTTCATTTCTCCTCTTATATTTGCGGTAGACTGATATTAACTGGAAATAAAAAAGGTAAAAACTGTATAAAGGTATTTAAAAAAAAAAATTAGTTTAGGCTTTTAATACTGTAAGTAGGTGTATGATTTTTACTCAAAATACTACATTACTAATACATTGAAAAATATTATATGTACTGAAGGAAATCTCGTGTAGATATGTGATATTTTTTCTTACAAATACGAAAAGTGAGATCGCCTCTCTCTGATGTATCACTAACCCAAAGGCAGTTAGTAGTGTCTTTAATTGTTTTATTTTAGCTTTTAATAGAAATTAATGCTTAGTAAGTAATTACGCTATTCAGGTTAACACTTCCATAAAAGATGATCACGTATTTACCTGCAAACCGAAGTATTCACCAAGATTCGCGAGCAGGATACCATTGATGGGAATACCGAAGAGACCGTAGAATATCATTAGTATGCGTGACAAGTGTGTCGTCGGAGCCAAGTTGCCGTAGCCTGGAACATACAAACAATGTGATTAACACGTAGATAGACGTATTAACGTAGATTTATTGGAGGTACGTTGTATGAGGTCATTGGGTTGATATTGGCATAGGATTTCATGAATATTTTCATTTACATTGCTTGAACGTTGGACTGGACACTGCACGGAATATGTCCAGTCTGCTATGTAATGTAGCAAAGGGGTTGCTAGACAATATTTTAACCCTTGCATTAATTAATAAGATTAATTAATCTTAAGGCGAATTAGTGACTTATTTGACGATTAATGAAGTAACAAAAACGTATTAAAACTTTGTCCAGGACATTATGGTTGTAGTTGATAAAAGTCCCATCTAAAAGGCGGCTCCTTTTCCTTAGCGGTACAATTGAACATGGACTTTCCGCAGTAGTCCGACAGCTACCTCCCTACCGGAGGTATTGCCTATTTAAGATTAATTATTCCCTATTGAAGATTAAGATTCAAAATACATAAAAGAGAAAAATAACTGGTGATAGAAGTCCCATTTAAAAGACGGTTTCTTATCCTCAGCGCTGCAATTGAAAATGGAATTTCCACAGTAGTTCTTATGACCGTGTAGGAGAAGAAGATCCTCATCCTCAGTGTTGTATTTGAACATGGACTTCCTCAGTAGTCCGACAGCTTTTTCAAGACACTACAGAGAGTAGTCTAGTAGATTCTGATTAAAATTGTAAGGATAAGATATAACCTACCTATGGTACTAACGACCGTATAGGAGAAGAAGAACGAGTGATAGAAGTCCCATCTAAGAGGCGGTTCCTCATCCTCAGCGGTATAGTTGAACATGGACTTGCCGCAGTAGTCCGATAGCTTACGGAGTATACTGTCTTGCTTGTCTGGGTCGTTGGGTATGTAGTTCTCGTAGAGGAGATCTGGAAGGATAATATACTATGTGTAAATGAAATAAATTCTATTTCAAATATTAGTATAAAAGAAACCTGACTGTAAAAAAGACAGGATACAAAAGACAAGAATACAATAAAAACCTAACCAAGAGCATGTCAGGACATGTCTAAAGAGGGTTCCGTAACTATAAACGCGTAATATGCTTTTTTTTTTAATTACTCCAAAAGTTACTGTCCGATTTGGTTCAAAATAATTTTCCTAAAGAGTTTTTAGCATGATCTATCAGCATGGAAATTTTCAAGTTTCTATCTCCTATAGTTTAAAAATGCTAGGGGGGGGACCAACTTACTTTGGAGGCCGATTACTCGAAAATGGTCAACTTATAAAAAGGAAACGTATGAAACCTTACCTTTATTTTAAAAGACCTAAGTATTCTACGATACCACACGATGGGGTAGAGTGAAAAAAAATTTTCATCCCCACTTCACATGTATGGAGAGCCACCCCTAAAATATACAATTATTATTTTTTATGATCCCGAAACCGTGATCTATACACAATCTATAACTGCACGAAATTTCATCAATTTATATTCATAATTACAGGAGCTAGAGGCGCGGACAGACAGACAGACAGACAGACAGACGGACAGAGCGAAACTATAAGGGTTCCTTAAGTATTACGGAACCCTAATAAAAAAGATACCTAAGCAACGCACTAAAGAGACCGAAACAAGATTGAAGAAACGACTATACTATGAGCTGAAAGCCTAAGTGAAATAATTGACAATATGTTTGGTAGCAGGCGGGACCCATTTTCAAATTATAAATCGTACCAAAATGAATGGAGATTGGGGACCCATTTACTTCCTGCTACTAAACATAACGTCATATGTAGTATGTAACTTCGAAAATATTGATTTTTAATATGCCGTTTCTTCTGAGAACTTACTTATATTTTAGAGTACTTAGTTCTATTCATTTATAATAAAAAAAACTAGATAACAAGCTTATTCTTATTGATTTTATTAAATAATGAAAATTTACATTAAATATTTAATAAAATCCATAAATGTAATTATATTAAATATTTTTTTAATAAAAGAGTTAATTGTATAATTTTCATCTTAATAATAATACTTAATTAAAGAGAAGAAGCAACTAGAAAAACACATAAATATTATAACTTATGTTCATGGAACCATTGTATAAATCATGTAAAATATTTCGGAATATACCTAACCGTATATTCATTTAATTATAAGTAATTCTAATTATCTCTCAAAATTTGGTTGAAAATACGACAGCAATAACTACTAGAATCACACATAATTAAATTTTATCGTGTTGCGCAAAATTGAAGATTTGATATTCTTAAATAATAAATAATTTAATATTTAATCTTGCTCATATTGAGTATCAAAGCCTTAACATGGTGGTGGTAATTTGTAGTTATTTATACCTCAAAATTAGAAGTCATTAGTCAATGATGATGATGATGATGACGACTGCTTATTAACTGCAGAAATGATTGCGGGTATCAAGCAGCTATGAATATGAACAAAAGGCAAAGAAGAAAGATTATTTTACCATTGTCACTGAACAAAGCCATAAGTTTAAACACCAACAATATAGGTTTGTTCAAATGTCGCTGAAACAGTAGCTTTTCACATTTAACATAAATATTTAACATTAACGTTAACTTTAACAATGTTATAATCTTGTGAAGATTTAGTTAACAATGTGAAGTAATTGCTGTGGCACGACAAAAAGGTTTGTATTGCCGATAATTAGACTGTTAGTTTAGTTTTTCATGCGACAATTTTATGCTCTGTTAAATAAAGACATGCTTTGTTGTAGTTTAGTTAAGATAAGAAAGTGCTTGGATCTCATTATCTTTTAAGATGAAGCAGGATGGAGCGATAATAAGGAAGTAAATCTCAATTACATTAAAATATACGAGTAGGTACTAAGTATCTAGTAGTAAGTACCACTTTACCAGGAATAGATTCTTCTTAGACTTTTAATAAATTTTGGGTTAGATATGTCACTTTGACTATAGACGTAATTTTTTTTAGTATCTACCTATCATATGAAAGAAGTATGGATTACCCATCAAAATAATTCTTCTTACTGAATACATGTTGGCACAAGCTTTTGCTGTATGAATTTTCTTAGTAATTTTCATGAATTTTGGCAATATAACTTTGTCCACATATAACTTAATTATACATACATATAATCACGCCTTTTTCCCGTAGGGGTAGGCAGAGACCGCCTCTTTCCCGTAGGGGTAGACAGAGACCACTTCTTTCCACTTGCTACGATCCTTACATACTTGTTTCGCTTCATCCACTTTCATTCTTACCATCCATTCCTCCTCTTACATTCAACGTGGCGAAGCAGCTCTCCATGGGCCACTTTTCGCCTCCGCGAGGAACGAGACGTGATGGGTGGCGAACCACATCGCCGCCATTTTGGATAATTAAATTATTTTTTACGATTATCCATTGCGTTCCCACGGATTGGGGGAGAGGGTAGGAATAGGGAAAGGGAAGGATAGGTGGTGTGGAAAGGAAGATTGGTAAGTTAGAGTGGGAAATAGGAAATGTAGGATATTACCGCCCAGGAGGGCAAGGAATAGGACAGTAATAGCTAGGGAAGCCGGGGTCGCATACCCGTATACTATACCACAACTACCGGACAGGTAAGTTGGGATGAGTATCCCATGACACTATAATTAGTAGTTTTATAATCTTCAGTATGTAGAAATTTGATTCGATATACATATCTGGATGTCGAATTACTATAAGCGATCTTTAAACGTCGTTTACGGAAGCAGTTAGCTGTTTTTCATCGCATCCATTGATAGTTCGCTTGAAAAGGAGGAGTGTTCGTTTGATTACCATTAAATAGATATTAGACGATACAATACTGAGTGATTCAATGCGAAGGTCATTGTCAAGTCCGGCTGAAGGACTTTGGTGTGCCCTTTCATTGGGAGTTACCTGGACTGTTGATGTCGACCATAGATGTATTATGTTAAAAAGAGGTAGATATGGTCAGTCGACGTATAATAGCACGTATTACGCGTCCCGTGTATTGACAAACACTAGTCATCTTTTTCTTTGCTATTGAATAAAGTATGCCAAAATTTCACAAAATTTTTCAGTGTGAGTGAAATGTAACAATAATGAAAAATGTCAATGTGTGTCGCAGCACAGAAATATTGTCAGTTTTGTATAAAGGATATAACGTATCTATGTACTTAATATTTAATCAAAGATGTCTACAGTTTACACACACGTGACTGTAGTTGTAGTAGTTTACAGTACTTACAGCTTACTACAGGACTCGCTGAATTTAACGCAGCTGGATGTTAATAATAGGGATGTTGCCTAGGGTAGAATAATAATAACTAGAGGTCGCCTTGTGGTCACAATTGGACCTAATAATTCATGTATAGATTTCTTTTGTTTACGCGAATATTGTTCATTGTTTTAAACACTTACCCCCTTACTAATAATCGCTGTATAAGCTTTGAATAGTTATACAGTGTTTTGTCTTCTTCTATGTCACTTGTGTGACATATGAACCAAACAGTTTATTCAAAGCTTATACAGAGTTTTTTAGTAAGGGGTTTACGGATTAAGTCGCGGTGCACTTTTCTTTTTCCCGGCGTTTCAATAATTATAATTATTGAAGACACAAATAATAATTGAAGTATCTTCGGGCAGTTTGAACATCTTTATCAAATAGAACAACTGACACCTCAGTCCTCCCGTGACTATACATAATATTAAATTTAATACACCACATCCGAGACACAGGAACACATAAATACTTTTTGTGGATAATATGCCGTTTTTATGGATAATGGTATGGACCCCTCAGTGTGCGAGTCCGACTCATACTTGGCCAGTTTTTTAATATAGTGTGATTCAAATGAGAATAGGATCGAGTCGGCGCCATATTGTTTCGAATTTAGACTGCACATAAGTTTTTATGAAAATCGCACTTTTCAAGTGATATTTGACAGAAAATGTGATTGACGTTCCTATTCTCATTTGAAACGCATTATATTACTTTAGGTTCAAAAAGGTTTTTAACGCTTTCAAAAAGTTATCTGAATTAACTTATAGAACGTGTATTAGGTATAGCTCTATGAAGTGGGCGCCGTACCTACTCACTACTCACTACTCATGTTGACTTTGGGTTCAAAATAATTGGTCTTGAAAGATAAAACCATTTATCAACACCTACTTATTATAAGTTTTATACTTCAGTAGCAGTTCTTGAAAGTGACAAGTGTTTTGCTAGTTGCTACTTACAAACACCTAGGTATATTTCAAGGTATAGATATAATATAGAAACATTATGACACATTAAAAATATTAAACTATATTATAATTGTTATATTTTTATAGCCATTATAGGCTTCCATAGCTGATGTTTAAATAGTTTGATCAAATTAGCTAAAATTTGAAAATTAGCTTGAAGCGGCCTAAAAAGTTACATCAAAATATTTAAACGTGTGTAGTGGTTATTAAATCCTGAATCAAGATGAAAAATAGAGGCAAAATAAATGATTTTCATTCCCCCTCTGAAAATTGCGTCTAGAGCGGAATTATTTTTTCCTCAGGCCTTTACATTTTCCTTAAATTAAAAATAAAAATTTACAAGATTATGTCGTAAATTAAAAATAACTGCATATTTTAAGATAAAATGGCCTCAGTGGTCATTTGATAGCGTCACTAGATACAAAAATTAAATTCGTCCTTAGCAACTTGTAGGAAAACGTGATCTATAAAGTCGTTTTTTGCATATTCACAACTTTGGTGACAATTTGTTTATTTGATTAAAAATTATAACTTAACGTCATGCTGGTTAAAACTGCCTTTGTTTAGGTCTAAATTTTAAAGGGACTGGTTAGGACAAAACAAACCGGTTGGAACCATGGGTTCAGTATAATGTTAGTGATTACCGATTATGCAATTTTTTTATTATTTTTGTAGTGAAATTCCTTTAGGCGCGTTGGGCATTTATTTAAATCCCCATACCAACTTTGATGGCGGTGGCCGGTTTCATTGATAACAGTCCAGGTTCGCAGGAGTAACCTTATAGCCCAAGTATGTGCGCAGTATACAAGAGCACTCACTCTTACTCTACTCTCATAACCCAGTGGGATGGATGACCGACACGACTGGCGAAAGATCAGGCGCAGGTCCGACTTTTTATATGCCCATCCGACGCATGGTTCATCTTTCTTGTTAAACAATCAGGTGATCAGCCTGCATTGTCCTAACTAAACTTGGAAATAACATTTTTGTTGTTCCAATGGATCATACCCACGACCTCCGAGTCGAGAGCCAAGTTCTAACCACTAGAGGCGTGGGGCATTTACCTTCAAAACTTTAACCCAATGTAGCAAACTAATCACACCGTTTTAATTACAGGATAGAAAATTTGGTTAAAAAAACCGGCCAAGTCGGACTCGCGCACCGAGGATTCCGTACAAACCTGAAATAAAAAATAATAGTGCACATATATAAGGTTTATGTTTATGAAATTAAATGTTTTTTTTTAATTCTTTTATTTGAGTTGATTGAATGAAAGGTAAATTGCGGTAAATAAAAGGTACATCTCGTTCAAACTAAATTTCGGTGGAAGTTTGCATGGTAATGTAAATCATATATTTTTTTAGTTTTATCATTCTCTTAATTTAGAAGTTACAGGGGGGACACACATTTTACCACTTTGGAAGTGTCTCTCGTGCAAACTATTCAGTTTAGAAAAAAAAATATATTATAAACTTTAATATAATTTTTGAAGATCTATCTATATATACCCCACACGTATGGGTTTAATGAAAAAAAAAATTTTGAGTTTCAGTTCTATAGTATCTATGGGGAACCGCCAAAAATTTATTGTTATTTTTTTTTCTATTTTTGTGTGAAAATCTTAATGCGGTTCACAGAATACATCTATTTATCAAGTTTTCAACAGTATAGTTCTTATAGTTTCGGAAAAAAGTGGCTGTGACATACGGCCGGACGGACAGACAGACAGATTGAATTGCCCGTTTAAAAATAAAGTTCTACGATCGATACTCAGACATTACATGGGTAAATGTAATATCTGAGTAACCAGTGTCATTGTAAAGTAGATCGTTCGTAAATAACAGATTAAGTGACTTAATGATTTATAGTTTTCCGCTTACGAAACCTTTTGTTCAGAACTATGCCTACTGTTATCATTACCAATAGAAACTTATATTTAATAATATAATCGTTTCCACGTTGTCAGTTATATAAAAGGTTTTTCGAAAACACATATTATTATATTAGAATTACTGGATTCGATGTTAACTATCAAAGTGCTTTTGGCACTGCAGTAAGTACCTAATTTCCTTGGTCAGGGTTCAAAGAAAGCCCAACAGAACAGAGTAATTAAGTAATCCCTGAATTGTCGAGCAGTGGGCGAGTTGATGATGATGATTATAGTTAAGAACACTCTCGAACATGTCAGCTTTGAACAACAAAACTAGATCAAAACCGCGATGCCACAGGCATACAGACAGACACGTCAAACTTATAACAACCTTCTTTTTGCTTCGGGGGTTAAAAATATATAGAATAGAATACGAATAAGTATTAGACGAACGTATTTTTAACCGACTTCCAAAAAAGGAGGCGGTTATACGTTCGGCTGTATATATATATATATATATATATATATATATATATATATATATATATATATATATATATATATATATATATATATATATATATATATATATATATATATATATATATATTTTTTTTGTATGTTCGCGGATAACTCCGCCGTCTGTTGGCCGATTTTCAAAATTCTTTTTTTGATGTAAAAGGTATAATCCGAAGTTGGTCCCATTTTCAGAAAATTGGTGACCTGATGATGGGATCCATGAGGAAACGAGGGAACTCCTCAAAATTTATATGGACACATATGGTGATTTCGACTTTTTCTGAAGTAGTCCAAGCATATGCTACCAAAAAGTAAGATTTTGCTCCAAGGTATACCCTGGATCCAAAAGTACAGAACAGAACTCTTGACTCCTTATAGATACATGTTTGGGGATTTTGGCGTTGTTTAAAGAACTGCAAGCATATGCTACTTTTTCAATTAGAGTAATCATCATCATCACCACCACTATCACAGCATACATCATCACATTATGATGATAAAGAAGGTACTTCTCATAGTATTTTATACTAACACGGAGATCTTTGAACATTATTCTGCCGTTTATGGACCTATTTGCAAAATTCTTTTGTTGTTGTAAAGGGTTTAATTCGAAATTGGTCCTTTAGTCACTAAAGTGGAAACATGATGATGCGATCCATGAGGAATCGAGGGAACTCCTCGAAATTTATATCGACACATAGTGATTTTGACTTTTACTGAAGTAACACAAGCATATGCTACCAAAGAATAAGATGCTGTACCAAGGTGTACCCTAGATCCAAAAGCACTGAACAGAACTCCTCAGTCTTTAAAGATATGCGTTAGGAAATTTCGGAATTGTTTAAAGAACTGCAAGCATATGCCACTTTATAACTTACAGTAATCATCATCATCATTTTTATAACAATACCTAATGAATGTATAACTGAATACGCTTGGCGCGTATTCAGTTATACATTCGATCGTTTATTTTAGACGTTTTTAAGACGTATTAATAATAACTTAACAAGATATATCACTAAAAAGGGTGAAATTATTATTTTTAAACAAAAAATTAAACCGACTTCCTAAGTAAAAATACACAAAAAAGTATGAAATAAAACTTATTTTATAAATAATTCCCCTTTTAAATTTGTCTATTTCTCTACTTAATCTTCTTAATTTTGAAGTCGGTACCAGCAAATATGAACGTGAGTAATTCTATAAAATATTGTAGGATATCGTTTGGGCTGGTAGCGACTTCAAAATTAAGAAGATTAAGTAGAGAAATAGACAAATTTAAAAGGGGAATTATTTATAAAATAAGTTTTATTTCATACTTTTTTGTGTATTTTTACTTAGGAAGTCGGTTTAATTTTTTGTTTAAAAATAATAATATTACTACAGCTTATGATTGACATCAAAGACAAAGCAATATTTTTTTCAAGTTTTCCCTCTAACAAAGGAGTAAAACGAAACACCCTGAACTTCTAGGTAAAATATTCCTTCGAGACACCCACAAACTAGCACAAAGTGATAACTCGTGTTAGCGTAGGTTTGTATGTATTGTAGGTGTATACTGTCGATCGTGTATATTGTATGTATGACGAAATGTGTTATTCATATTTATTCTGGGTTGACAGACGACATGTCTAATTAGACCTAATTTCAAACTCACGACAGAGGCCATAGTAGTTTGCACGTCCTGCGGCGGAAAAAGACCCACTACCTGCAACTAACTATAAGGGAAGGACACCTGCAGTTTCCGGATTAGAATATGTAAATTTATTTCCATTATTGATTTCGCATTGTTTACAATGTTTGTCGATTTTACCGCATACAGAGTAAGCAAAGTTCTTGCATAGCTCGCGTATAATGAAACTGCGTAAAAAGAAACTTTGAACGTGGAAATTTTATTGTAAACATAATTCATTGATTACAACTTGCAAACAAGGTATTACTTATAAAATAATATGATAACCGCAGTCTTTTGAAAATCAGTAAAAATGCATATAGCCTTTTAACTTACACTCTTACATAAGTTGTAAGTTAAAAATGTATAAGAGCTCCGTGGATTAGTAATAGGTTTGATTCGCACTCGAAAGAGTGCAGGTTCGATTCCCAGGTTGTGTACCAATGAGACTTTTTCAGATTTCAAGTACATTATAGGTACGCTCTAACAGTCACTGAAAACATTGTGAGGAAACCTGCACATGGTTGGCCCCAGACGAATGCATCTGGAGCTAACCACGTGCGGGTCAGCCTAATCCAGAGGAATGACTGGTCAATAGATCAGTCATTCCTCTGGACTGTGTTGTGAGAATGCCGTATGTGCTTGGGCAACCATACAACATTTAAAACCGACTAACCCAGGCACTACAGTATTTCAAGAGTGGTTACTTCGCTCGGAGAATACTGCGTATAAATAAATCATCTAATAACGGATGAAAAGGCCTAAGGTATACATCTAATGAATAAAATTTACAACAGATGTTGCTATTATGCTCATTTTATTCCAGCGAAATGTAGAGTTCCCGTAGGCAAATCGTGACTCGTGAAGTCGTGACCATACATTGTACAGAAGTCATCCAGAAACCGTCAACGCGCTTTAAAATGAAGCCATCACGACTACTCCAAATTGGAGTGGCTATCCACACATAATAGGTTGGGGAAAAAGTCTTTTCGCATTATAGTATGTATGAACTTGTCATAAAATATCTTGGGCTATACCAATTGTATCTGGCTGATTTTGGTATCATTAAAAAGTTTTAATTTTGCAGAAGACAATTCCAAATTCAAATTAGGTAAATTTGAGATTTTCATTTGTTTTTCTTATTGCAGGGTGTCGCAACTTCCTATCGTAAGTATTGGCGTTTGTAATCCAAAACTATACCTGTCTATCGTCTGTGCAAACCACATACCTTGCTCGCTCTTTTATCGTGTGTACTCTTTCACACATCGCCTGTGATTGGTTTAACAGAAATAGAGGATTAATTTTAAATTTCAAACTACGAAATTCTATTCTATTATTTTGAAAAATTATTTTCAACTTTTACAAATTTGTTAACTCATGTTTTGTTATTTGCAAAAAACTGTAATTTTTAGTGAAGTGACCTCGAAAATCATATTTATAATGATGAAACAGTGATTTTATAAAATAGGTTCATGTATATAACCACTATATTATAAACATGCTTTAAGTCAAAGAATATCGGTGAGTATTTGTATAAAATTTTACCATATTTTAACTTCTCGTTTTATTGAAAAGAGATATTTAAAGATTATATTTGTTTGACGACCTCTGTGGCTCAGCAGTTCAGCGCTTTGGTGCTCAAGCCGGGGGTCGCAGGTTCGAATCCTGTCGAAGGAACAAAAAGTTTTTCTGTGTTCCTGTGTCATGGATGTGTACGTATAGATATGTATAATAGGTATAACAAAAATCTTAAATATACTTAATTAGTATAGTATTAACATGGTATTAATTATTATACTTCCTGTTTTCTGGTACCTACCTGTAACACAAGTTCTTCGGATACTTAGCACTGCGCCAGATTGACGTGATGTGAAGCGTCCATACATATTATTATTATTATTTGTTTCAATAAATGAATTTTATTGTGTAGTGATTTTAATATGCATGCTAAGATTTAAGATTGTAAAGTTTCTCTATTAATAATATAAGATTCGAATGTTTACGGATATTAAGGCACGCAATATTGTTTAAAACAAAGTCACATTGCTTACCTAATATATTTTGTTATGTCTGCCAGTCAGTTAAAACTTTAAATAGGTGCATACCTAATAATAATTATGTAGGTACTTTATGTTTAATACTATTTACAGTTTTACCGCATACTTATTAATCTAATTTTAACATTTAGTTTAACCTTTGTTAGTATTGCGAATAAGAAGGAATAAGTAAAATGTGATATACATTCATAATTTGCAGGTATTGGATTCCAATTTCAAGGGCACGCAATAATAAATAAGACAACATGAAAATATTTCAAGATTCTCATTCGTATAAAATGTACCTATTTTGTACCAAAGGAGAACCGCTGAAGTTAATCAGGTTATGTCGTATAATTATGTGGTATTCTGAAATATTTTGGTTACCAACTTTTAGCCCTCGTATCCACGAGAGTTTTTTTGTGGTCGCGAGTCGTGACGCGACAGGAAAAACTGCACTGTAAATAGAACTCTGCACTTAATCTACGATAGAGCTGAAAATTGAAGTGTCAAGTGTACACGATTTTCAGCTGTGTCGTATTAGTGCAAAGTTCTATTTATAGTGTAGTTTATTAGTTGTGAATCTCGTGATCACATAAAAACGCTCGTGGGAATGTAGCCTTACTTTTGTATTTTTTTAATGCAATAAAAACGATCGAATTATAGTAATTGTTTTATTGTTTATTGTTTTATTTACCTTTTTAACCTAGTAATTGGGTCCTAAAACAAAATTGAAAACAATTACCTACGTATAATTTTTTTTTATTTTTTTTCACTGTAGGCTTGAATCTTTTGCACTTTAGAAGATATAAATACGTAAAAAAGTTACGGTATAGTTTTGAATTTCGAAATTATTATTTTTTATTCGGAGTGCCACCTCTTAATAAGTAGTATAGCTTTACATTCTCTTTGCTTATTGTTAAAATGAGTGATTCTTATGAAGAATTTCGATACATTTTAAAATTTTATTACAAAAAAGGTAAAAATGCAACACAAGCCGCGAAAAAAATTTGTGATGTTTATGGACCTAATGCAGTATCTGTGAGAGTAGCGCAAATTTGGTTTAAGCGTTTTCAATCCGGAAATTTTGATATCAAAGATGCACGTCGCTCTGGTCGCCCTGTTACGGACAAAACTGTTGCCATTTTTGAAAAAGTGGAGCAAGATCGGCATATTAGTAGTTACGATGTAGCTGAAGAACTGGGGATTGACCACAAAACGGTTTTGGCGCATTTGAAAAAAGCTGGGTACACAGAAAAGCTCGATATTTGGGTGCCTCATGAGCTCACTGAAAGAAACCTAATGAACCGTGTACTCATTTGTGATTCTTTATTACGACGTAATGAAACCGAACCATTTTTGAAGAAGCTGATAACTGGTGATGAAAAGTGGATCACGTACGACAAGAATGTGCGAAAAAGATCGTGGTCAAAGGCCGGTCAGGCTTCACAGACTGTGGCGAAACCCGGGTTAACTCGCAACAAGGTGATGCTGTGTGTGTGGTGGGATTGGAAGGGCATTATTCATTATGAGCTGTTACCGCTAGGCAGGACCATCAATTCTGAACTGTACTGCGAACAACTGATGAGATTAAAGCAAGAAGTTGAGAGAAAGCGGCCGGAATTAATCAACAGAAGGGGTGTGGTTTTTCACCATGATAACGCTAGACCTCACACATCTTTAGCCACTCAGAAAAAATTACGGGAGTTTGGCTGGGAGGTGTTAATGCATCCGCCGTATAGTCCTGACCTTGCACCTTCAGATTTCCACCTGTTTCGGTCGCTGCAGAATTCCTTAGGCAGTGTCAGGTTGACATCACAAGAGGACTGCCAAAACCACTTGTCGCAGTTTTTTCATCAGAAGCCCCAAAAATTTTATAGCAATGGGATCATGTACCTACCAACAAGATGGCAAAAAGTTATCGAACAAAATGGCACCTATATACTTTAGTCACTTGTAAATAAACTTTATAAAAAAACCTTTTGAATTTTTATATAAAATGCGAAGAAACTTTTTCCCCAACAGAATAACGGAATATTTTACCCAACTATTTTTCAATAAATTTTTAATGTATACATAATTGTCGTAACATAATAACGCGATTTGTTTTGTAAGTGTAAAAAGTAAAGTAAAGAGCGGGCGGGGCGGTGTTTCGCCATGGTTTTGGTTACAGTGCGCTGCGTACAAATGTGATCGAACACTCATTCTGGATGTTCTGTATTCTGTGCTCGTGACGCAACCTCGGTTAGGTAGGCACCTGTTTTCCGCTATTATGTCCCACATGGATTAAAATCGTGAAATTATTACCTACTAATTAATATAATTTTTTTCCTTTAAGGCATTTGCCCATCACAGTTACACTTTTGACCTCTACTAATATAATTTAAGAAAAAAAAATGGTCCGATCATTCAGATTGTCAGTTTGTCCATCAGCATGCGAGTAACACACTTGCTCTTCCGGTGGACACTTTTCCTCCTGTTGACCCCAAGCTTCTGAATGCTAATATGTTATAGAGTAAATATAACTATGTTATCCTCTTGTTAATGTTTTATATTTCATTTTATGTTTTTACACTTATAGGCTCCCCACACCGATTTCAGTGACGGTGGCCGGTTTCATTGAAACCAGACCAGCTACGTAGGATTTATTTCATAGTACTCACGTGTGTGTGCAATAGACAAGAGCTAAGATCACTCTCTCTTCCTTTACTTTCGTAACCCAGTGGGACGGATGACCGACACGACTGGCGAGAGAGGCGCAGGTCCGACTTTTTACATGCCCATCCGACGCATGGATCATTTTTCTTGTACGATAATCAGGTGATCAGCCATTATTGTCCTAGCTAGACTTAAAAACAAAAATCTTTTATTGTTGCAACGCGGGGCTGGAACCAACGATCTTTGGAATAGAAAGCCATGCTCTTAACCACTGAACTACGACGGCATCACTTGTTATAAGCGTTAAGTTCTTAAAATGAAAATCTGATTAGTAGTACATCCATTCATCCATCCTTTCACACAAATTTTCAAGTTTATAACATTAGTAGGATTCAATCGCGGTTTTTAACCCTTAAGTGGTTTAAATTTTATTTATAAATAATAATAATAATAATAGCCGTTATTCAGACAAATTTTTATGAATATAAAGTTGAGTTAAATTAAGACTTTTTTGAGCCGATGACACCAACAACTTCGTCTGTTTGCCATTTGGCAAAGGCCTCCTCCATTTCTTTCCACTCTGCTCTGCTTTGCGCTTTCCTTGTACATAGTTTACCAGCTACTATTTTTATTTTGTCTTCCCACCTTCAAAACTGTCTACCTTGCTTTCTTTTTTCATTTCTTGGATGCCAGAATATTATGTTTTTATTCCACTTGTCAGTGCCTCTTATTATATGACCTGTCCATTGCCACTTGAGTTTTCTTATCCTTACAGTAACGTTTTCTATTGCTGTTCGTTTCCGAATAAGTTTGTTCCGTATTCGCTCAGATTTCTTTATATTCAGAATGCTTCTCTCCATTGCTGTTTGGCAAACTTCTAGTTTTTTGTTTTGCGCCTTGGTGAGTGTCCAGGTTTGGCACCCGTATGTAAGTACTGGTAATACGCAGGTGTTGTACAGCTTTGACTTGACGGACATGTTTATTTCTCTGTTCTTCATTACTTCTTTTAGCCTCCAGTAACATTTCCACGCGTTACCAACTCTAGCATCTATTTCCTTTGTCATTATGTCTGTGTAAGAAATAAGTTGGCCTAGATAAGTATATTCCTTCACGTACTCAATTGGCTCGCCATTTACGATGATAGGATCTTCCGAAGCAGTTGTTAATGCTTTGGTTTTTGCATTTATAAATAAAAAAACCCTAAACTTATTTCCCATGTTAGTTAGAAAGAAATAGCAAATTATTGTAATTGTATATGGCCGGATTAAGCTGTCAGTTACTATTGGGGGGAAAGGGTCATTCGGTTCCAGCCGGACATCACTCAGACAAGGTTAATTAAATTAATTATATCCCAGCAATTACTTGTATAGGGAACACATATATAAACTTGTTAATTTTCCATAGATTATGTTATGTTAACGGAATAGACTACAGTAGGTATTCTAAAACAAAATGGAGAAATAAACTCTATATAAAACTATGTAAGATCAGAGAGGTGTGGAAATTAAATATTATATTAAATAATAGTATAATTATAATAATATTATGTAAAAATGAAATATTATGTATTCGAGAAAAGATGAGTCGAGAGTCGCTTGAGCGACCGGGTAACAAAGACTATATTATTACAATCTACTTTTATTAATAATTTTAGTCGGGTTATAGTTTTTCATAAAAAATGTAGTTATTATACAGAAATAGTATAAAAAGGACTTGTGGCAAAATAGCACATATGTACTTTAGTGTAATAATAAAATAAAAAAGTAATCATTAGCGAAGCATCAAACAACTTTCATTGTATGGATTTCTAAAATAGTGGCAAAATAATAATGTGTCATTATTATTTTTAAACAAAAAATTAAACCGACTTCCAAAGTAAAAATACATAAAAAAGTATGAAATATAACTTTCTCTAAGTAATTCAAAATTTTGGAAATATGTCCACAAACAGCATAGTAATGTTCAAAGATATCCGTGTCGGTGTAAAATACTATAAAAAGTACCTTTTATACCATCATTATGTGATGATGTATGGTGTGATGATGGTGGTGATGATGATGAATACTCTTATTGACATAGTGGCATATGTTTCCAGTTCTTTAAACAACGCCGAAATCCCCAAACATGTATATATATAAGGAGTCAGGAGTTATGTTCAGTACTTTTTGGCCCAGGGTATACCCTTGAAGCAAAATACTACTTTTTGGTAGCATATGCTTGAACTACTTCAGAAAAAGTTGAAATCACCATATTATGTGTTCCTTTTTTGGGAAGTCAGTTAAAAATTAAAATACAACAACCCTATAAACTAGCATTAAATGTGTGTGCTCTAAAAACCATAACCCGACCACGTTAATTAAATAGCCTATGTTACCTGAGCCATTATTACAAATATGTCGATACTTCATACATTTAAATCGTATCTGTAATTTAGGCGGTACAGTGGAACAAAGATATACATTTCACCGTAAAATTGTAAAACCATTAGATTGTAATATAACTAGTGAAATTGAAACGTTGATAGACTTCGGACGCGAATATACTATAATAAAACACATTATTTTTCGTTACATTATAAATATATAGTTATGAATCTTTCGACATATTTTTACAATGTCGTTTGTTATTTTACAATCTAACGGTTTTTACAATTTAACGGTGATATATACATACATAGAAAGCCAAAATCATTAATTATTTACCCTTCCATTTGGCGTCATCATAGAGACATGAACTCTACTAACTAAAAGTTTCATTTGTAGTTTTTATAGCGAGTTTGAGGAAAAAAAATGGATTAACTTTATACGTAATTGCCGAATGTGGCACAACTTTCTTACAGACTCAGATATTAACACTATGAACAGATTTTTAAGATTTGTCAGACATTAGAATGGTTGTGGACCTGGTGGGACCATGTTTTATATAGTAGCCGAATACCAGGAAACCCCTGGTTGGATATGACTCAAAATGCATATGTGCATCGGTTACTCTTTCCTTGATATCGTGAAAGTAAAATTTTTAGCTATAATTTACTTTTCGGCCAATATCTATGAAAGACACAAATACCTAAATTGCTACAAACGCAGCCATCCAAAACGGCACAAAATCTAATTTTAGGCTTAGAAGAAGGTCCGGAAACTATATGCAAAAAACTTTAGAATTCTTGCACCCTCAAAACTTATCCAGACCCGTCTAGTTATCGTGTAAAAAACTAAAAATACATTTAAGAAAATGTCAGCGGGCAGTAGGTACATAACAGCTGTACCTACTTCAGTATGCTAACGACATATATGCGAACGAACAAAGATTCTATGCATTCATAATATTTATGTTAATAAGTATGATTTACACTTTGTTTTGAAATTCATACAATGTATTGTCCCGAAAGAATTATTGAAAATTACTCTATGTGGTTTAGTTGTATGGACTAGAATTGTTTTAATTTTCGCTAATTTGAATTGTCTCAAGTCTCCTGTAATTTAGAATGGACGCATGACGCGAAGTTGTTGACCAGTTGACCACAAAAATTGTTATAAAAGAATTTTATGACACACTAGATGTTGCCCGTGACTTCGTGTGCGCAAAAGTTAATTTCGCAGAAACCGTACATTTTTCCGCGATAGAAAGTAGCCTATGTCCTTCCCCGTGGTCTACTCTACATCTGTGCCAAATTTCATTAAAATCAGTCATCTAGTTTCAGAGCCTATTCAATGCAAACAAACAAACAAATTGTTTCTCTTTAGTATATTAGTATAGATAAGTATAGATAATTTTAGTTCGTTCAAAATTCTCGTTGTGAAATTTTCTGTCTAGATGTCTTCATTGGCTTGATACAAAAACCGGCCAAGAGCGAGTCGGACTAACGCACGGAGAGTCCCGACTCCCGTACCAAACGGCAAAAATTCACGATTGTTGCATGGGAGCACCACTTAATTATTTATTTAATTGTTTTTAGTATTTGTTGTTATAGCAGCAACAGAAGTACATCGTTCATGAGATATCATGGTTCATATCATGGTTCATGAGATACAGCCTGGTGACAGACAGACGGACGGGCGAACGGACAGTGGTGTCAGTAATAGGGCCCCGTTTCACCCTGTGAGTACGGAACCTTAAAAAACGACAAAACTACCCATTTTGAGTAAATGGGATATATAGTATTTAGACAGATAAAATATTGCGCCCATAGTTTAGTCTCCTGGGAGCGTGGGACTTTTATCAGAATATGGTCATATTATTACACACATAATATGACATACCTACCTAAATGGCTAAGAGTAATCTTTGCCCTAAAGCAACATAAAGAATGAACTCTTTTTATCGATTGGAGCATATTTATTTATATTATACTAATATAATAAAGAGGTAAAGTTTATTTGTTTGCATTGAATAGGCTCTGAAACTACTGGACCGATTTTGATGAAATTTGGCACAGATATAGAGTAGACCACGGGGAAGGCTACTTTTTATCGCGGAAAATTTTATGATTTCTGCGAAATTAACTTTTGATTATGCTAATCTAGTTTAAATATAAAAATGTTACGTC
This sequence comes from Glaucopsyche alexis, assembly GCA_905404095.1. Classification (NCBI taxonomy): domain Eukaryota; kingdom Metazoa; phylum Arthropoda; class Insecta; order Lepidoptera; family Lycaenidae; genus Glaucopsyche; species Glaucopsyche alexis. The sequence goes on from FR990060.1 coordinate 6,183,046, forward strand.
TCGTGAAACTAGCTTAAATAAAATTATCTCGTAGCAGTTTCGTGTATGCAGAATCGTATAACAATAACAGACAATACTCATAATTGCTTCAAACAGAAATGACAGACAAACACACGTTTACTGTAGCTATAAACTTTTACGTCTGTTTACAATCGTTTTTGATAACTTTTAACTTTTCCCGGTATAAAATGCGTAAGAGAATAACAAAAAAGTTAATATTAATATATTTTGTGTCAATCTTATTAAAAATCATGACGATATATTTAGTGTAGTGAAAATTAACTATTAATAAAAACATTTACATTTTACACCAGAGATACGCTAATATTCTGTATTGTTCTCTTCTGTTTGGTAAGTTGGAAAAGTTTGGATTAGCGTATCCGTGGTGTTAATCAGTATTTTGATCTGAATTTAACCTTCTTTTTGAATGCAAATATATGAGGAAATTGATCGGAAAATGAAATGTCAAAAGGCATGAACTCATGAAGGAGAGAGCTAGGATTTTTCGGGGAAAAAATATATAAATCGATATAGTGTTCGTTAGATGAAATTTTTAGAATCTGTGTAATTTATCTACTCAGTATTTAGGCATAAAGAAATGTAATAAAACGATTTTATTGACTAATATGTGTATAAAAAATTGTGAATTACATTTTAACTAGTAATTAACATATTTTCGTTTTTGTTTTGTAAATACATAACATGTATGTTATTTCAGTATCAGAGATGATTAAATTACACTTTATAATAGGAACATTACAAAAGTTATGCAAACATATCAGATTTTGCATTGAATTCCCAAATTCTTCATTAGTAAGTAGGTTATTTTTTAAAACGGGCAATTGGCCCATCACACTTACCCACCAACTCCTGTGTAGCCAGGATCGACAGTGGTAACCAACCGCAAAAACCCTTTGATATGATCTCAGGGGTGCCCGGGGGACATGCTAAATCTGTCTTGGAACCCGCAACGAAATTAATCAGAAGATTGTAGGAGGAGTAGGAAGTATTCCAGTTTCCCTCCCCAAGCAAAGCGGGAGACAGCAAAAATTATATTAGTATAATAATTAATAATAGTAAGTACGTACTTCCAAGAACCTATGTATCGTTCAAAATCATGAAATGTTGTTTACAATGGTGGTAGCAAAGTATGAATAGTTCTTACACATCCTACCATAACAATGGTGTGTGAAAGTTATAAATTTATTACAAACGAAATTTACATTAGTAGCTGACCCCGACAGACGTTCTGTCTTAAATATGAACTGGAATGAATAAATGACTACACCTACTCCTACACCTACTCATACACCTACTCCTACTTCTACGCCTACACCTGTTCCTACACCTACTCCCACAACCTACACCTTTTCCAATATGAAAAAAGAAGTCCAAGAACCTTCTCTGGCTCATGCACAACATCATCACATGATCAAATGCATAGTTTACGATTCTATAAAGGACATATGAACAGACAGACATTCATTTTCATTTAAGTACCCTAATATTAATAATTACCGTTTGTCTTTCGGCCGAATTATCAATCTCGTCGTCTCGTCTCGTCAAAGTTAAGGGCTCTTTAAATCCTAGTAAGTCTCGGCTTGGTAGAACGAAAGTATGTCACTTACAGTGGCGAGGGGTTTCTATAACTCCATTCCTATCGGCTTCCCTTGTCACTTACCTTTTGTAAACCTTCATAGAAATCTCTACCTATTATACAGGCTCCGGCTTTCCCTATGAAGGAGAAGCAGCCTTCGCCACTGGTCACTTGAGAGCCTTTTAACTTTAAGAAACGATTGAAAATTTAGCCTTTAAACAGTTGGTATGACAACAGCCTTCATGGTCCGGTGGTTTAGAGCTTGGCTCTCGATTCGGAGGTCGCAGGTTCTATTCCCGCATTGGAACAACAAAATATATAGTTTACAAGTTTGATTAGGCTTAGGAATTAGAACAATGCAGGCTGATCACCTGATTGTCTGACAAGAAAGATGATCCATGCGTCGATCTCCTGCCAGTTGTCTCGGTTATCCGTCTCACTGGATTATGAGAGCATAGGAAGAGTGCTCTTGTGTACTGTGCACACACTTGGGCACTATACAATGACTCCAGCGTAACTGGCCTGGTTTCAATGAAACCGGCCACCGTCACCGAAATCGGTGTGGGGAGTTATTATTATGACATTCGTAATTGTCACTTCGCTCATTATGACTATTAATGGATGAGGGTAATATAAGTGTTTTAAGATCAAGGCTAGTGCCTAGTAATAAGAATCATTAGACTAGGCCGGTGATGGCGATCCTATGGCACGCGACACAATATTTTCGGCACGTCACATCACAAACTTTTGTAATTATGTACTACGAAAGAAGTGTGAAGTATAGGTATTTAGCCTGCTAAATAGGAAAAAAAAAATACAACTTATTGTATTATTTAGTACCTATCAATGTTCTATTTTATGGCATTTTTCCGAAATTTACAATTTTCAGTGTTAGAGTTTAAACAGATTTTGACCTGTAAGATGGAAAATATTTTTTTTGAATCTACTAAGACAATCCGTGACTAAGCAATGGGCGGCAAGATATTTAATTGGCCCGTGGCTCCAAATTTTTACATACGCTTCTAAATCACAAAGAAAAATGAAAATTTGATGGCACGTCTATGACCTCATTAAACATTTCGTTACAAAAATAGCACGTTAATAGTTAAAGGTTCACCATCCCTGGACTAGGCTATACTGGACAAAAGCTTCTTTCAATCCAGCCCGTAAATGATAACAATGAACAGAGATTATGGGAAATAACCTATCTTATAATTTAGTAAATTCTTCGCATTTTCCTCAAGAACGAAAAGTGTTTGAGCGGGAAGGAAGGTTGTATTCTAAACTATATTACAAACTAGCTGTCCCGACAAATTTTGTTCTGCCTTGACCATGAACTGGAATTTCTCACCGTTTAAACCTTCCCTGAACTGATGCGATTATTTTAATATCAAAATTACCCAAATCGGTCCAGCCGTTCTCGAGTTTTAGCAAGACTAACGAACAGCAATTCATTTTTATTTAAAAGAAGATTGTAGATACCTTTCTTGACTCATAGTATGAGTGTAATAGAATATTTTGTAATTTATCATTATAAATATTATAATAGTAATTCATATGAGATAAGAGGTAATACTTTCATCGAGTTTATTTAATCGTGCACTTGTAAAATTTGTTGACAGGCTTAAGAAAAATATTTTACTGAAATTAAACACTAAACGCACATAAAATATTAAGGGCAAGTAAAATTTTAAAATAAAGGCTATCTATCCTTATCTTAAATCAGAAGGATAATATTATAATTGTGCAATATCTTTTATATCTATGTTAAATAAACAGTTTCATCATGTAGTTTTATAATAATTGATAAACAGACTGTCGATAAACAGATCAAATCATATCAAAACAGACAACTAATTATGATGATAAGTAGATAAATACCTAATACATTCTGTTCAGTATTTTTTTATCTATTAGAAAAAAAAGTGGGAATAAAATTATCTTAGAGAATACTGTGTGTTCCCAGGCTAACCCTGGGAACAGAACAATAAGATAAAAGCAGACTTATAACGCTACTATTTCTTAGGATTCAGTTTAAAAAAAAATAGTTCCGTTTACGTTAGTTTTACGCAAAGGAAGCTTTGAGTACCAGCTAGGTATAACACAATAATAATATTGATATTAGAGCCTTTAACCTGGGAACACAATATGTACCTAATTTGACCCATACATATACATGAAAATTTACGAAATTGTATTAAAGTGTTAGATCGATCTGATATACTCAGGATCTGAACGATTCAGCACGTGTGTAAGACAAGCGTGTTTTGTATGAAAACTAGAACCTCGCTTCTCGTGTTTAAGAAAATTTTCATTTGACTTTGATTGGATTGAAAGTGAAGCGACATGTTACTATGAACGGATTTTATGATGTTTCGACCGATCACGTTGTTTTTACGTTTATAAAAACACCGTTTGAGAGTTTTAGCGTATCCCGACTTGATTATAATTGTATTAATGCAGGTTTTATTTAGCAGAATTGCCCCTCTGGCCTTCGACCTGAGTTATTCCATGCTTAGGTACTCCTGTCGAACTCTACCATGCAACTACATATTTTAATGCTATGATTTAAAATTTAAAACTGATATTTTGATTTTTCATTTTTTGGAAATAGGAATATGAGGTTAGGTTATAATAATAGAAAATAAATTCAATTAAGAAACGTGAAAAAAGTGAAGTCTGATTATATTATTAACGACCTACCTACATTAAACTAGTCTCTATATACTTTACTATATTAAAGGTTGTAAATCAAAAAGACGGTATCAATTAATATTTATCAATAGCTGTTATATCGGGAAAAAACTAAACAATAGAATAATTAAAGTCGCATTCCTCGTTCAAAGAACTTTAGAAGGATGTGAATAAAAGAAGATAGTTTATTTTCTACTAGCTGCTGTCCCGACACACTTGTTTTTCTTTAACTATGGACTGAATTCTTACCGTTTAAATGTTCCCTAAACTTCGATAACTATTTAGAGACTAAAAGTAACCAAATCGGGCCAGGCCCCAAATCCAAGCCAGGGGCCAGTAATTTTAGTGACACATTGGAATTGCATTAAAATCCGTTGAGTAGTAGGTATCAAAGGTCTGAGCGAACTGGAAAGAAAGCGACTTCATTTTTTACTATGTAAAGATGCTATATAATAAGATAATACATATCATATTCAGGTGGTGTGTAACTAAAAATGTACATACGCTAATGAAATTACTTTTTAAAAAACTTTAATATATTCATGTTCTTATGAATATGCAATTTTATTTCATCTCCGACTATAATTTTGTTTATGTTGTATATTAAATTATGAATTATTTAGTATGGTGCTTCTGACGTATTATGAAGTCGCTAGATCTGTCAGCTCTTTAGGTAAATTACCTCTAGATGAGGGTTTTCCCTTTATTTATAACTAGATGTTGCCCGCGACTCCTGGGGAACCGTACATTTTGCCACAATAAAAAGAAGCCTATGTCCTTTCCCGTGGTCTACTCTATATCTGTGTCAAATTTCATCAAAATCGGACCAGTAGTTTCGGAGCCTATTCAATTGAAACACACAAACAAACTTTTCCTCTTTATTATATTAGTATAGATTATAAAATGAAATTTACACAAATTGCTTATTTTTATGTTGTATAGTTTTCATAAAAATGAGAAGTGGAAAATTATCCACGTTGTAATAAAAATCATTTAATTTCTAACCTTTATATCTCTGTTTATACTAAGTTTAGAGAAATATACTTTAATATGTTTTGTTCCTTACGTTAATATGAATAAAAAAAATATTGATACTTTATCAGAGTCTGAGTAAATACTGATATACATTGTATCAGTAAGAATATAAGGGGAGTCTTGGAGGGCTGGGATCTCAGTCCAATAGCTTAAATAAGACCTAGATCGATTTTTCTCCCACAAAACTCCCTGCATTCTAAACATGATAATAGGGTAGACCGAGGCGAATCGGATCACTTTTTCTTTGAAGTTGAGCAAATCATACTAAAGTTTTATATAATGTTATTTTTATTGATAAAAACGTAAGAAGTAACAATCAGCTATGAAATAAACATTTAAAAACTTAAATCATACATATATTCTCTTAATTAGCTATTAAAAACTAAAAAAAGAAAAATATCCGAATCGCCCCAATTTTCGGGGTGAATCGGATCGTACACAAAATGTAACAAAATTTTAAGTTTCTGTACAATATGGTTTTAGAATCAGTATAAAATTAATAATGATATCAATTTTAACCATCATTACATAAATCACAATATATATGGTCCTTTTTTTCCCCATAATGCCACATATTTCGTAGCAACGTTCTTCGTAGGCATTGCACTGAATCCAATCCTCTAATGGTGGATGAATAAATATTTCAAAACAGTAAATGCAGTGCCACTCTCTCTGTTTTGCAGATAAACTCTTCATTTTTATTTTATGCTTCATCTTCTTCATTTTTTTTTGCCCACAGCCTTTTCCTTATTTTACTTGGTTTTATACCGGATTATATAGTCAGCGTACATATTTTTGGATTCTCATCTAAAGCTGGCTGTCCATCTCGACGCTTAATAATAACCCTGTATAAAGTAACTCTTCTCTGTAAGCTCGTGAATTGTACTGTAAAAATCTCAGCAGCCTGACGTTAGGTCAATTCTTTGTTCTGGACTTTATTTACAGTCTCTTTCATTTTTTTCTTTAGATCATTCTTCGGCATCAGTATGTGTTTTGTACGTGCGAACCATCTACAATGAAATATATATAAATCAATAACCTCAAACATGTAATAAATCAGTTTAAAAGTGTGATCCAATTCGCCCCTGACGATATGATCCGATTAGCCCCATAATCAAGACTTTTGAAATAAATATTTTAGACGTTAAACTCTAAAATCATACTTAAAAGCGAATTGGTTCTCTAATATAGACACCTTGCTTAGCAATATAAACCAATATAGTTGAGTTTTAACACAAATCCGTAATATGATACAAAGAAATTGTAAGTACGTACCTTAGATGAGGGCCAAAATTGTGACATACATAAACGACATAGTCACTGATGAGCGGCTTCGACAGTGATTCACAAGCGTGATCGAAATTCTGCTTATGTCGGGAGGTGAGGGGTGAGAGGAGGGACGCAAAACGACGGTTGAGTGTATTCTATGTGAATGTTATATTTGAATTATCAACAGATTTCTTATTTTGATCCGATTCGCCCCGTGATCCGATTCGCCTCGGTCTACCCTACTTGCCGTTTTCGAAATACCGATTACATACAATATTGTTTTATTAAAAGTATAAGTCGTAGTATGGATTAGGTAAGTAAGTAGGTACCTAATAGTGTAGGAAATATTTTTAAGGAATAACAACAAAAATAAGGAAACATGTTAAAAAGAAATTATTCTTGAGTTTGTTTAAACTAAATGGGCTACCTACTCGGCTCTTTTACCTTACGGAAATTTTGTGTTTGAGGAAGCAATTAGTAAAATGTTACAATTTTTAAACCCACAGCCTTTATTAATGTCATTTTCCCGTAACTTAAGCAACTTTGAAAAAATTTATGGCCTCGAAGAATCAAAATTTAAGACGAAGCTGATCCGCTCCTAAGCATGTTATAATTACAAAAATAATCAAAATCTATTTTTTTATATTTTATTTTTGAAGTGAAAACTTCTTTAGCATCATTGTGTTTGAAAGTCGATGAAACGAAAAACCGACAGTAAAAAGAGACAGACACATAAATTCATAAGATTTAACGTGGGAGAAAATGAGATAGGAAGCATTATACAGTGTAACCCAAAAGTGACAAGAAAAAGATAAAACAACCAAAAAAAAATCTAACGAAGGAAATATTTATGAGATAGACATATTTTTGAAGGTTTCAATTCTATCACGTGTGAACTGTACACGAGTTTTTTTTTTTAATAAATAAAACTTTATGGGTTTAGCGAATAAAATCAATATACCTGTTGTTTTTATGTGTAGAAAAGTTATAAGTTAGGTTTTATACCTACTGTATAAGAGCTCTTTTTCACAAACAATAATATGACCTTTGCTTTTAAAGGTTCCGTACCTCGAAAGAAAAAAAACGAAACCCTTATAGGATCACTTTGTTGTCCGTCCGAATGTCTGTCAAGACCCTTTTTTTCAGGAACGCGTGCAGGCATCAAGCTTAAATTTATATCAAATACTAAGGTCTACGGTCCCTTGGAGCTGTGAAAATAATCAAACTTCTAAGCCAACGCAATCAAAAGTTAATGCCGCACATTTCCGCAAATTTCGACACTTGCAAACTCAAAACCTACAGGCTACTTCCCGTGAACTCAGAATCTTGGAATTTGGTACGAAGCAACGTCTTATAGCACAGATAAAGGAAAAATTACGAAAGCTGTAAATTTTTAGGTACATTATATAATAAAAATATTTTTAATAATTTAAAACTTACTACCCCTTTCCTCATGAACGCGTAGAGGTATTAAATTGAAATTTATATAGAATACTCAGGTCTATTATACCTTTAAGCTGTAACAAAAATCACTACAGGTTTGTACGGAACCCTCGGTGCGCGAGTCCGACTGCCACTTGGCGGGTTTTTTAATTTTTCATCGATACGTCGGCTATCTTAACCTTATTATCGATATAATTGCTGCACAATTACAACACAATATACCTGATCGATGTACAAACACAAGTGAAGTGTAGTGGAGAAAACTGATAACAATAATAACACAACTCTTGTACTACTTCAATACACTATAATGATATATAGTCTATAAAATTCCTCAGATTTAAGGAATCTCTTGTTGAATTCTTCTTTCACAGAAGAATAATAATAATTATTAGCTGACAATTTTTCACCAACAAGCTGGTGCCGCAAGTTCATTTGCATAGAACTAACGGAAACGGAACCGTAATATAAGATTTACATTCTCGCCTCGCCACTCACTTCGCACTTCGCCTCGCTCCTCACCTCGCACGACGCGCCTACGAGTGGGTGCTTACACTCTCGTAGTGCGTTCAGTTGTCTGTATGGCATTGACAATGGAGGACGTCGAAGTTTTAGCGGCAACAAGTCTAACTTAGTTGAGTTTTATGGTTAATATAATTATGCTTTGGGTTCCATATATTATGCAACTTGACCTTGTTTTTATTTAAGTCCTAAACGTTTCATAATTGTTTAATTACACAAAAAAAAAATTAGTTACATTATTTTGAAACCTAAAATAATAATAATATAATATCTTAGACGCTTTAGACCACGTCAATCTGGTCCCGTGGTAAGTTCTCGAAGAACTTGTGCTACGGGTACTTTATTATACACATATTTAAGATTTTTATTATATTATACACATAATATAAATTAATATTAATTCACATCCATGACCCAGGAACACGGAAAAACTTTTTGTTCCTTCGGCGGGATTCGAACCCGCGATTCCGACTATAGCACCAACATGTTGAACCACTGATACCTACTGATACACAGAGGTCGTCAAAACCTATTTTTTTTAAAATACACTTTTTAAAAACAGCCGAAAACACAATTCGACATGTTGGTTGATAGATTATTATTATTTACAATCGATTTCTGTGTAGATTAGGTATTTGATCTCAAGCATTAACAATTTTTTTTAAACTTGTCTAAAAACAATGAAAATTAAAAAATTATATAAAGTAAATTTATATAAAAGTAAGTCACCGAGCGGGGTTCGAACCCGTAACACTCGTGTCTTGCCATCCGCCTCTTAACCCGCTGAACCAAACGGACAGTGGCCGGCAGAACGAAATTAGCGAACATATTCTGCGTGGAAAGAAAAACGCATGAAAACTCGAAAACACGCATTTTCCCAAACATAAGACTATACATATACAAGACAATTCTTGTATATGTATAGTAAACGAGCAATCTCGTTTAAAGGTATAAGATAATATATGCTTAGTGTGTTTGTATCGTCACATCCTTTCCGGAAGTTACTTGTTGTGTTTTTATCAGTAGAAATTAAAAAACAAAAATACTTAATTTATATATCAACTTTATTTATCAATCTTAAGTTTTTAATTTATGATATCGTTAGAATACGTTTTCCTAAGCCATATACCTACTAAATGAAATACTCCCTTAATGTATGAAATTAAATATTTGAGTCAAGTAGCCTATAATATATTATTCTTTTTCTTTTTGAAAAAGTTCTAAGAAACGCATTATTTCGCGTGCGAGAGAAACAACTGTCGCGCATGAGAACTAGCAACAGACTGAAGCGAACGCGAGAATGTGAACACCCGCTCGTATTCGTCGCGAGGTCCTTTGACTCGTGCGCAAAAAACCGCTCCGGACGCGAGCGTCGTGAGTGGCGAGGTGAATAGCGAGGCGAGGAACGAATGCCCGTTTACACATTCGCCTCGCGACTCACTGAGGGCCTCGCCTCGCCACTCGCGCGAGAGTGTAAACCACTTATAAGATAAAGTAACCTATGTTACACCTTATAACATCTGCGATCTGCCAGTGAAAGTCTCGGATCCGGCTGTTACAGAGATTAGCCGGAACAAATAGACAGACAGACGGACAGACAGACAAACATTTTAAAAATTGATTTTTATTTGTAAGTATCTTTATATGCATTAAGTGAAAAGCTGATAATTTAAAATTACAAACATACACTTCAATTTTATTTATTTGTTTTGTATAGATTTACCTACCAAGTTTTCTAGAGAATTTACATGTAGGCTGCCTTGTGGTCACTTTTATGTTTTATTATAAACTAACTTCGTTTGCGTGGATCTATTAATGGAAACGGAACCCTATTTTTTAAACGGAACACTAATATAAATTATGCCTAAATTACTCATTTTATCATCAGTGATCTGCCAGTGAAAGTCCGGTCAAAATCAAAATCGATCCGGCTAATTAAGAAATTAGTCGGAACAAATAGACAAACGGACAAACAGACATACATTTTATAAATTGATTTTAATGGTGGGTACAGGTACACCTGCTATCTTAAACATTTAGTGCATAGGTGTAAATTTTTAATTACTAACAGACACTTCTAATTTTATATATAAAAATTTCGCGAGCCTCCTAAAAACGCTCCATACTAAAGTCGACCTAAAAATGACGTCTCTTGTATATGAAGTAGTATGAAGTAGTATATGAAGTATATGGCCGCAGGAATATATTTGTAAATATCTCCGATATTTGTGTGTTTAAGTTCATACTTACTATAGGTAATGAATGTTTTTGTATATGATGTGAGTAAACTAATGATGTAGGTTTTGTTTACCAATTACGCAAAAAAAAAAAAAAAAAACATTTTTTTGGTATAAAGACTCGCGAAATTTTGTATACAAATCGCTGTACCTTTGAAAATATTGACTTTTGATATACGGTTTCTTCTGAGAAGTTACTCATATTTAAGAGTACTATTCATTTATGCAATAAAAAAAAATCAGTCCGCTTGCCTATTAACTTGCGACAAAAGATATTTTCTTCTGAAAATTCATCAAGTTTTTGTTTAGTTTTTAACTTGTAATTACTTAAATATTCAATATTTAAGTGAAAGAGGAATTAAAATCCTTTACGCAGTATAGCAGTGGCAACGGGTGGTTCTCTTTCATAGGGAAGCCCTAGGCTGTAATAGGTAGGAATTTGGATGAGGGTCTTCAAAAGGTAAGTGGTAAGTGAAGCTAATAAGAATAGAGTTATAGGAACCCCACTCCACTGCAATATAGCAATTTTGGAGTATATAATGTATTTTACGTTTTTACAATGTAACGAATTTTCAAACTATAATAAATAAGCACACAATTTGAAGTTTCTCAATATAAATTAATACTTAAATAATAATATAAATGTTGTTTTTAACAAGAATTAAATCGGTAACGACCCTGTAGTGGACATTAAACAATATGTCGTTAACACTAACATACGTACCTAATTAAATTAAAATATGTGTCCATTGTTCTACTTACTTTGAATTTCTAGCCTTTCTAGCTTGTCCTCAGCTCTCTGAGCTAGTTCTAGAGGACTCTCTATGTGGTAGAATATACTGGCACCGACTAGAAGATACACTATATGAAGCGCCAGCATACACGCGAGTTGCTTTTTGGACATCATCTTGAATGCTCAAATATCACAACAGTTTAACACAATAGAATCCATTCGCTAAAAATCATTTTTGTTGGTATGGTAATTTGATTTTGAGAAACACTGCACTGATCGTTCGTGACATTTTGTAATTCGAATGATCCAACGTTCGACTTAGCCGATCGACGCGACAGAATGATTTTTCCCGCGCGCGCGCAATCAAATAGCGTGTGGTCGTCTGCGTCCTTTTTTTATACGGCTCTAAATACTGACAGTATTAGCTCGTAAGGATAATATATAAGGTTGCTGCTGTGTGTGTGATACACATACGCGAAGATTTGCGTTTATTACAAAAGATTATAAGGATTTTGCTGATAATAGTCGTCTAGGTGATGTTGTTACATCATAAGATAGCGAACTCTTCCCAAATATCTTAAATGCTTTTGACGTAATGACACCTAATCCTTTCTTTGCCGGTTCATATTAGAGATAGCGATTTGCAAAAATAAAAAAGTAAAATAAATAGGTAGATACATAATAATTATTACTAGAGCATCGCCCTGTCAAAAATCACCAATAATAATACGTGACATAATTTTATTAAGTTTGAACTATACAAGGGTTCTTTTGCAATAGAAAAAATAAAAAAAAATGTAAAAGTTGTGACAGATAGACCAAAGACAACGTTAACAAAATTGTATCCATCAAACGTACGGTAGGTATTGGGTAGGTACCTAGCGTGTGTCAATAATCTGAGGTAGTGTGTTGTTATTTTTTTAATTGCATGCATTTCTAAGCATTATTAAAAATAGCTTTCCGCACACCTTTATCCACATAAACTTTAATTTACCGGTCAAATTTCATACTCCTCCAATTGCACAATTATCGTAAAACTGTTCGGCCTCACATGGAATATTGTTCTCATCTCTGGCCAGGGGTGCCAAAGTACCAGCTTCTCCCTCTGGATCGTATCCAACGTAGGGCCGCTTGAATTGTGGACTGCCATAGTATATTATTTCAAACAGGCTTGACTCCTTAGAGCTACGTAGAGATGTAGCATCGCTCTGCATCCTCTATCGGTTATATTACGGGGAGTGCTCCGAGGAATTGTTCGGACTTATACCTGCTTCAACTTTTCGCCACCGTTCCAAGCGATAAAATATTTACCATCCTCATCACCTTGATGAGTGGCAGTCCTCCACCGTGCGCTTTACCCGAAGCTTTCTGCCGCACACTGTAAAACTCTGGAATTAACTGTCGCCAGCAGTATTTCCGGACCATTACGACCTGCAAACCTTCAAGAAGGGAGCGTTTTCCCTCTTAAAAGGCCGGCAACGCACTTGCAACTTCTCTGATGTTGCGGGTGTCCATGGGCGACGGTAATCGTTTTCCATCAGGTGATGCGTTTGATCGTTTGCCCCCTAGTTTTATATTAAAAAAAACAGTTCTAAAAAATGTTGCTTCACGTATTAACATAATAATAATAAAAAAAACATGTATAAAAACTATAAACTACCAAATTGGTAATTTATAGTTTTTATACATGTTTTTTTATGATTGATTTTGTATGATGGGTAGAGAGCGGAAGTCATATATTTTTATTTGAAAAAGCATTATTAAAATAATAATATTTTTATATATACCTACATAGGTATTAAAAATGTTAGTCAAAAGTCAAAATAGTTTGAGAGTCACTGAACACGAAAAGTCATAGGGAAGCTCTTTTCTTAAAAGTCAGTCAATTTTAAAAGTTTATTAACTAATGCAAACAAACATGCAAACAACAAATCTTCCCTCGTTATAATATTAGTGTAGAAGTGTAGATAGGTATATATTATTTATAATAGTACAGATAAGAATAATCTAAATACGTACCCGAGTAAGTAGGTACTTTTTCAACTTTTATCGCGTCTTTTGACACAAAATTATTGAATAATGCTTGTTATAAATATTATTTAAGGGTATGTTTAACAATCCACTAATAAGTGTCAGATGTTTGCATATTGTGTCTATGTCGCTCGATATAAAAGTAAGCCGTTACATAATCAGAATAATTATTTTTAAACAAAAAATTAAACCGACTTCCAAAGTAAAAAATCACAAAAAAGTATGAAATAAAACTTATTTTCTAAATCATTCCCCTTTTAAATTTGGCTAAAATTTTAATTATTTTCAATCTTCTTAATTTTGAAGTCGAACGATATCTACACTATTAGTAAGTCGGTACCAGCAAATATGAACTCACGTTCATATTTGCTGGTACCGACTTCAAAATTAGGAAGATTGAGTAGAGAAATAATTAAAATTTTAGCCAAATTTAAAAGGGGAATGATTTAGAAAATAAGTTTTATTTCATACTTTTTTGTGATTTTTTACTTTGGAAGTCGGTTCAATTTTTTGTTTAAAAATAATTATTTCACCCTTTTTAGTGATATATTTTGTTCAGTTATTATTAATACATGTTAAGAACGTCTAAAATAAACGATCGAGTATATAATTGAGTACGCGCCAAGCTTACATTAGGTATTGATGATGATTACTGTAAGTTACAAAGTAGCATATGTTTGAAGTTATTTAAACAATGCCGAAATTTTCAAACGCGTATCTTTAAAGACTGAGGAGTTCTGTTCAGTGCTTTTAGATCCAGGGTATACCTTGGTACAACATCTTATTTTTTGGTAGCATAATATGCTTGTGTTACTCCAGTAAGAGTCAAAATCACTATATTATGTGTCGATATAAATTTCGAGAAGTTCCCTCGATTCCTCATGGATCGGATCATCAGGTTTCCACTTTAGTGACTAAAGGACTAATTTAGAATTATATCCTTTACAACAACAAAATAATTTTGCAAATAGGTCCATAAATAGCAGAGTAATGTTCAATGATATGTAACCATCATAATGTGATGATGTATGATGTGATGATGATGATGATTACTCTAATTGACATAGTGGCATATGCTTGCAGTTGTTTAAACAACGCCAAAATCCCCAAACATGTATCTATAAGGAGTCAGGAGTTCTGTTCTGTACTTTTGGATCCAGGGTATACCTTGGAGCAAAATCTTACTTTTTGGTAACATATGCTTAGATTACTTTGGAAAAACTCAAAATCACCATATGTGTCCATATAAATTTCAAGGAGTTCCCTCGATTCCTCATGGATCCCATCATCAGGTCACTACTTTTTTGAAAATGGGACCAACCTCGGATGATAACCTTTACATCAAAAAAAGAATTTTGAAAATCGGTTCACAGACGGCGAAGTAATCGGCGAACATACAAAAAAAACCGCCTCCTTTTTTGGAAGTCGTTTAAAAAGCTATCCGACACATAAGATCAGTGGCAGATCTACGACTTGATTTAAACCGGGGCAAAAACTTGATATGGCGCCCATCAACCCCAATTTCAAAATGGCCCCAAACATCCCCAAAAGTAGGGCCATTTAAGTGGGGACAGTTTTTGCCCAAACAGTATATTTGCATGTCCTACGACCTACGTGCACCCAGGCACTGTCAATCTTTGTTTCATAGAAGTTGTCGGGATCGAAATGTTGGCCTTAATATACATACCCACTAACCCATCATAAATGAGCGGGATGTGACACCTCTGCCCTTCATATTGAGCTTATCTTGGCCATACTGTCCCACGACTTACGACTACTGATCTGTAAAAAGTAGTTTGATGTAAATATCTATTTCGAGTGATCGCATACACTTTGGTATTCCGTAGACATGGCAGATGGAACTTGTGTGATCAAAGTAACACGGTTTTGTTAAACTATAACTTTAAGGGTAGCCATGCACCATATCGTTCAATCGGCATGACACTAAACTCTAAAGTCAAATCGGCATAACGCTCTCGTCCAATCAGTATGAGAACTGACCGTGTTTGGACATGACATTTATCCGTTTGTGGCTACAACGGGACGTCAACGAGAACGAGATTATTTCTGAGGGTCAATTCTGCTAAATAAAACCTGCATTAATACAATTACAATCAAGTCCCGATACGCTAAAACTGACAAACGGTATTATTATAAACCAACGTGAAACGCACTCTGATTGATCGATACTTCATAAAATCTGTTTACGATAGCATGGCGCTTCACTTATAATAAAATCAAAGTATAATGAAAGTCTACTTTGAATACGAGAATTGAGGTTTTGTTCGAGATTAGATTGACGTGATGGGCGTGCGGTGGACACACGGCTGTAGTAAATGTATGTATCGCCACTTCAGCGCCGTCATTTCTTTCTCGGTGACGTCCCGTTGACGGTGGCGGTGGACAAAACAGCATTACAACTTCATGCCGATAGGGTGATAGGCGGTGTGGCAACCCGGAGAAATCAGACAAATGATATTTTATTGCATTTCAAATACAACAAGATTATAATAAAAAATATATTATCTAAAAACTTAAAAAGTAAGTAACAGTGACAAATAGATTATTGATAACAATGTTTAGGTACAACTTTTAAGTCTTATAAAACAAGCCCTTAACATTGGACGTTGTTCGAAAATTATAAAAACCTAATATATGAGATTTTTGAAAGAAGTTCTATTACAATCACCATTTCTCTATTTAGACTACAAGTACTCATTTCAATCATTCAATCAAATTTTTTTTAATCAAAAATTCACATCAAGTTATAATAGTATCAGAGCAACAGAGCTTTGCTCATTTGCTTTGTCTGAATTTTCGAACAAAGCAAAAATTATACAAACTCCTCATATGCCTATCAAACTGCCAATCGGACTGACACAATAGATTGATATAGGTTTCACGACGAAGGACAAACATGTTAAGCTTAAAATGCGCAGTTTCCCAGGGATAAGACCTAGGTATAGTAAATTTCATGGTGATACTCGCAGCGATTTCCGAGAAACCGATTATACATATACAACATTCAAGATTGTCTTGTTTAAAGTATAATAAGATAGAAATTACGTTCGAAATTCAATGCATGCATAATATATGCATAAAACGTCAATTCACCTCCCTATCTGACTTTCCTTCGCTCTACGATCTCTACTTCCTTAACTCACTTCCGCCATGCCCGTTTAGAACCCAGGAACTGTATTATCATATATATCGATCACTTATAGTCATTAATTGTATTCAAAAGAAAATTGTATCTGCTTAGGTTAGCAATGTGTATGATGCAATGTTATTAACTGTACTATTTGATAAGCCTTCTTGGTAATTTCAAAAGTATATTATACAAGATCAATACAACATAGGTACAGTTTAGTATTCCTATTATTAACACTTTTTTGACAAATGTTTTAACTTTCAGCGTTTGTTGCAGCACGATCGTAATTAATACACAATATCATTTTTAGGGTTCCGTACCCAAAAGGTAAAACGGTTCAACAAACGGTACAATAAACAACAAACATGATTTTATTTTTCATTTTTATAGAAACCTAGCCGTTGCACGCGGCTCCGCCCGCGTAAATACAATACATTATCCCTCGGGAACACTGTATTTTTCGGGATAAAAAACCAGCCTATGTTTTAATCCAGAGCCTAAACTACTACCATACCAAATTTCATCAAAATCCAAACAGTAGTTTTTGCGTGAAGGAGTAACAAACATCCATCCATACATCCTCACAAACTTTCACATTTATAAGTAGGATGGTACGGAATCCTGCATGCGCGAATCTGACTCGCAATAAGGGTTTTTAAATTAGTGACATTTGATAGCTTTTTGATGCTACAAGGACCGTCGAGCTACCAAGCGCCGCCTGGTGACAGAAGAATAATCGAAAATTCTTATCGACCGTTTTTGATACCACTTGTGACTTACGCCACCAGATGACACTTTGTGTGCGTTGGGTCTGCTCCCTAGTGGCAGAAAAAAATATCAAACACCCTAATTGGCCTGTTTTTATTGATATAAATATATATAAATTAGGAACAAAAGGCGTGCGCTGCCCTATACTATTAGGTTGGGGAAAAAGTTTCTTCGCATTTTATATAAAAATTCAAAAGGTTTTTTTATAAAGTTTATTTGCAAGTGACTAAAGTATATAGGTGCCATTTTGTTCGTTAACTTTTTGCCATCTTGTTGGTAGGTACATGATCCCATTGCTATAAAATTTTTGGGGCTTCTGATGAAAAAACTGCGACAAGTGGTTTTGGCAGTCCTCTTGTGATGTCAACCTGACACTGCCTAAGGAATTCTGCAGCGACCGAAACAGGTGGAAATCTGAAGGTGCAAGGTCAGGACTATACGGCGGATGCATTAACACCTCCCAGCCAAACTCCCGTAATTTTTTCTGAGTGGCTAAAGATGTGTGAGGTCTAGCGTTATCATGGTGAAAAACCACACCCCTTCTGTTGATTAATTCCGGCCGCTTTCTCTCAACTTCTTGCTTTAATCTCATCAGTTGTTCGCAGTACAGTTCAGAATTGATGGTCCTGCCTGGCGGTAACAGCTCATAATGAATAATGCCCTTCCAATCCCACCACACACACAGCATCACCTTGTTGCGAGTTAACCCGGGTTTCGCCACAGTCTGTGAAGCCTGACCGGCCTTTGACCACGATCTTTTTCGCACGTTCTTGTCGTACGTGATCCACTTTTCATCACCAGTTATCAGCTTCTTCAAAAATGGTTCGGTTTCATTACGTCGTAATAAAGAATCACAAATGAGTACACGGTTCATTAGGTTTCTTTCAGTGAGCTCATGAGGCACCCAAATATCGAGCTTTTTTGTGTACCCAGCTTTTTTCAAATGCGCCAAAACCGTTTTGTGGTCAATCCCCAGTTCTTCAGCTACATCGTAACTACTAATATGCCGATCTTGCTCCACTTTTTCAAAAATGGCAACAGTTTTGTCCGTAACAGGGCGACTAGAGCGACGTGCATCTTTGATATCAAAATTTCCGGATTGAAAACGCTTAAACCAAATTTGCGCTACTCTCACAGATACTGCATTAGGTCCATAAACATCACAAATTTTTTTCGCGGCTTGTGTTGCATTTTTACCTTTTTTGTAATAAAATTTTAAAATGTATCGAAATTCTTCATAAGAATCACTCATTTTAACAATAAGAAAAACAAATGAAAATCTCAAATTTACCTAATTTGAATTTGGAATTGTCTTCTGTAAAATTAAAACTTTTTAATGATAAAAAAATCAACCAGATACAATTGGTATAGCCCAAGATATTTTATGACAAGTTCATACATACTATAATGCGAAAAGACTTTTTCCCCAACCTATTATGTAATTCGCAGCAAAGTTGTATTTGTTCCATGGACTAGAGCAAGCCTGCTCAACCTTTTGAAGAGTCGGGCCAAACGGGCCACTTACATTTCCTGTTTCAGTTACTCTCAGGACAAGCGCAATAAAAACTCAATTAATAAGAAAATAGAATTATTGTTTATTAGGAACATAGAGTATCTAATTCTAAAATCTAAAAAAATAAACAAAATTGAACTTAAATCTAGGGTACCTAACTTGTTATATACAATCAATGTGATTTCTGTCATTTTTTGTTTTTTAATAATTTACTTAATATGTTTAGCGACAAGTCGACCCACGTATTTTTAAACCATACTTGCGCGGGCCACTTAAAATTCTTTCGCGGGCCACGGTGTGGCCCGCGGACCTGGGGTTGAGCAGCCTTGGACTAGAGTTTGTATACTTACAAATTCAACGCGCGAAAATCTTGAGAACAACCATTAACATTCTATACTGACGTTCTCGTCTGTTCGCGGAGCCTCATACCTATAGTGTATTACCATTGAATAGACTACCTTTTTTTCACGAATGAAGAACACAACAATAAGCAAAATGATAAAGTGTATGCTCACAGTTCTAAAGAAGCTGTTCAAGTGGTCGGTAATGTACAACGTGGTCATCATTCTGCGTCAGTGATGATTGGTGGGGCGTGTCTTAAAAAGAAGTCACAAAACTACATTTTTTTGAAAAAGGAGTGAAAACTTCAGCCAAAGTGTATCAAGATACAGTCTTGGATCATGTTGTGAAAACTCTCAGCAATACACTTTTTAAAAATATACCGTGGACTTTCCAGCAGGACTCTGCACTTGGTCACAAGGCACGAACTACCCAAGCCTGGCTTGAAACCAACGTTCCGGACTTGCCAGTATTATTATAACGTCCGTCTAAGTCTCACCGTGCAAGATTTTTGCTCAGGTGCGCCTACAATAATAATTATTTTTAGGGAGGTCTTCAGGGATGGGACTTCTAATCATAACATGCAAAAAACATATTTTCTAACTTAACGAATTCAGAACCGAGGCAAGTATCCAACCAAGGCAACTATACGGCTTCTACCCTACCAGATCGAAAGACTGTCAAGTGGGTAGGTACCTAAAAATAATTATAATTTATGACTTGCATAATTATTATTTTTAGTTACAATTTTCACATATTTCACATGGTACGTCTAAAATTCATTTTAATTTAAGATAATGTTAAAAATAAACACGAATTTTACTTAATAAATAAATATGATATAGGTACTAAGAATTTCGCTGTAAGCATCAGTTAGCACCGAGACGCGACACGGCACGGCATTTTTAACCGGCTCCAAAAAAAGGAGGCGGTTTTTAAGAAACTATTCAAAATTGAATTTTATTTAACACTAGAGGTTGCCCGCGACTTCGTACGCGCAAAAGCTAATTTCGCAGAAACCGTACATTTTTCCGCGATAAAAAGTGTTCAATGTCCTTCCCCGTGGTCTACTTTACGTCTATGCCAAATTTCATTAAAATCGGTCCACTAATTTCGGAGCCTATTCAATGCAAACAAACAAACAATTAAAAGTAGGAGAGCCTCGTTTCGGCATGAATGGGACGGCTCGACCGGGTAAATACCACGGTCTCACAGAAAACCGACGTAAAATAACGCTTGCGTTGTGTTTCGCCGGGTGAGTGAGGTTACCGGAGGCCCAAGGGGGGGTGGGGTTTTTAAGGACTGGGAACACAAGTCGCAACACCAGAGGAGTTACAAGTGTAACTCTTTATTATAATAATATTTAACACAAAATAAGCCCAAGGGCGCACTGGTGGTATGACCGCAGCGGCCACCGAAATGTATGCATTGTATCGTCAGTGCGTGCACTTGGCCGCAACAGGCCAGTGGACGCTTGCAAATGTCACCGTAAAATTGTAAAAATCGTTAGATTGTAATATTACTAGAGCTATTATAAAATATCGACAGATTATCAGATAAAAAAATCTTCTCACAATTGTACGCATTATTTTTCGTTACATTGTTTACCGTGCCGATTGGTTAAATGGCAATTTGTGCCGTGTCGCCATATTTGTTTGCTTTATCATTATAATAATTATGACGAAAAATAATGCGTACAATTGTAAGGAGAAATTTTTATTTGACAATCTGTTGACATTTTATAATATCTCTAGTAATATTACAATCTAACGGTTTTTACAATTTTAGGGTGACACATACATTTCGTGGCCGCCGCGGCGTGAATGCGGTAATGAAATTTCATTGCAGGACATATTTTCATTACAGGAATTCGAATTTCGAGCTACACCGCGCTTCACTACGCAGTGTGGCGTCACTCTTGCAATGGAACGTGTATGTTTTTATGCAGTAGGTAAACTAAGTTAAATTTTGAATCGATATCTAAATTTCTTGCGCCTTGTTGCATTTTGGCCATCGGTGCGAGCTATAGTTAAATTTTGAATCGCTATCTAAATTTCGTTGCGCCTTGTTGCATTTTGGTCATCGGTGCGAGCTATAGTTAAATTTTGAATCGCTATCTAAATTTCGTTGCGCCTTGTTGCATTTTGGCCATCGGTGCGAGCTATAGTTAAATTTTGAATCGCTATCTAAATTTCGTTGCGCCTTGTTGCATTTTGGCCATCGGTGCGAGCTATAGTTAAATTTTGAATCGCTATCTAAATTTCGTTGCGCCTTGTTGCATTTTGGTCATCGGTGCGAGCTATAGTTAAATTTTGAATCGCTATCTAAATTTCGTTGCGCCTTGTTGCATTTTGGTCATCGGTGCGAGCTATAGTTAAAGTTTGTATCGCTATCTAAATTTCGTTGCGCCTTGTTGCATTTTGGTCATCGGTGCGAGCTATAGTTAAAGTTTGTATCGCTATCTAAATTTCGTTGCGCCTTGTTGCATTTTGGCCATCGATGCGAGCTATAGTTAAATTTTGAATCGCTATCTAAATTTCGTTGCGCCTTGTTGCATTTTGGCCATCGGTGCGAGCTATAGTTAAATTTTGAATCGCTATCTAAATTTCGTTGCGCCTTGTTGCATTTTGGTCATCGGTGCGAGCTATAGTTAAATTTTGAATCGCTATCTAAATTTCGTTGCGCCTTGTTGCATTTTGGTCATCGGTGCGAGCTATAGTTAAAGTTTGTATCGCTATCTAAATTTCGTTGCGCCTTGTTGCATTTTGGTCATCGGTGCGAGCTATAGTTAAAGTTTGTATCGCTATCTAAATTTCGTTGCGCCTTGTTGCATTTTGGCCATCGATGCGAGCTATAGTTAAATTTTGAATCGCTATCTAAATTTCGTTGCGCCTTGTTGCATTTTGGCCATCGGTGCGAGCTATAGTTAAATTTTGAATCGCTATCTATATTTCGTTGCGCCTTGTTGCATTTTGGTCATCGGTGCGAGCTATAGTTAAATTTTGAATCGCTATCTAAATTTCGCTGCGCCTTGTCGCATCTCGGTCGTCGGTGTGATCTGACCCTAATTGTGCAATTTTATTTTCAAAAGTAAATAGTGGATTTATGGCGGGAAAAATTACACCAAATTACTCGCAGATAAGATTAGCTACAGAAAAGCGTGTTAAAAATACTTTATGAAGGTACCTACTTAATTCTTTTACACTATTTGTTTAGTACTTAGAATTTTCCATCAAAACTTATTTTTGATTTATTATAAGCTACCCTAATAGAGTCGACTCTTTCAAGTAACTTTAGGGGTCGAGCCAAAGCTCACAAATTCTTGAATGAAGGGTAGTTTAAAATTTTAACAAAACTGGCCTGATTTTTTCATGCTAAATAACGTAACTTTTCATCTTTTTTGGAACTTTTATTACATTCATTATTCATTTGTATTTTTCTAGAAGATTAAAAATAATTTCAGTACGGCGCAATATTCTAATCTTGCATTAGAATATCGCGCCGTAAGCTAACAGAATACTTAAATAACTACAAAACTAGTTTTTCAGCAAATAATTCTATAACATAAACCTATGTAAATCTTGTAAAACATTATAAAGTTTTAAAGTGTGATTACAACGATAAAAGGGGTAAGGCCCTATGATTCACACGAATCTTACGTTGGGCAAATAAAAGTTGGGCAAGTGCCAGTAATGCCAGGTATTTTACCTCATATGAAATGAATGCAAGTATTATGAAAGTAACGCATATTGAGAAGAGGTAGATAGTGAGGGTAATAAGTAATAACTTCCCACATCGATCTCGGTGACGGTGGCCGGTTTCATTGAAACCAGGCCAGTAACGCAGGAGTAATTCTATAGTACCCAAGTGTGTGCGCAGTAAACAAGAGTGTCACTATCTCTTCCTTTACTCTCATAATCCAGTAGGACGGATAACCGACACGGCTGACGAGAGATCAAGCGCAGGTCTAACTTTTGACATGCCCATCCGACGCATGGATCATCTTTCTTGTCAGACAATCACGTGATCAGCCTGCATTGTCCTAACCAAACTTGGAAACAACATTTTTTATCGTTTCAACTTCCAATGCGGGAATCAAACCCACGACCTCCGAGTCGCGAGCCAATGCTCTAACCACTAGACCACGGAGAGTAGGTAGTGAGGGTAGTAGTAGTTATTATATTATGTACAGTCACCTACTAATCTGGTGTGCCGCTTTTGAACCTTATTGCCAAGTATTAAGGTCGAAATGTGATCCATCGTTTGAGAGCCTCTATTTTAAAAACCGGCCAAGTGCGAGTCGGACTCGCGCACCGAGGGTTTAGTACAAACTTGTAATAAAAAAATATGGTTCACGGTTTATGCATAAGGTTTATATGATTGTGAAATTAAATGTTTTTTTTTTATTATTATATTTGAGTTGATTGAAAAAATTCTACCCGAGAGACCCACACTTCAAAAGGACTCCTAGTGGTCGACGATGATAATGATTAACACCTTTAGCGATTATAGTTTTGTGTACAAACATTTCAGTATCAAGTGAGTACCTACCCTTGAAATTCGTACAATTCGTCATTATGTCACAAATATTTGCCGACATTATCTGAGCGTGCGGATTATGGTATTAGTGTGAAAGCCTCTTACACGTCACTTCAGTACACGTAGTTTTTACGGAGATTTTAGCTCGGGGTTCATCGTAAGTCGTAACGAAATAATCGTCTTAGTCAATTTTGTAAACAGCAAAGAAGGCTGGGACTATAATATTATGATATTCCGGAAATTCCGGCGGGCTTGGGAAAATTGAGACCACTGAAAAAAGAACTCTGCGATAAGACAATAGATTTGAAAATGGAAGTGTCGAGTGTCGAACTGTCATATATGACATTGACATTTGACTCGACACTTGTGTGTTCGATTTTCACCTCTATTGTATAAGTGCAAAGTTATATTTTCAACGCTTTAAATTTACCCCGGCCTTTCAGATTCCGGATCATATAGCCCCAGCCTTAGTAGAGAGTAACAAACATCCATCCATCCATCCTTTTACATTTCTAATAGTAGTAGGATCGATTATAAGAAGGTGACTGGTAGCGGATGGAATATGGATGGATGGCTGCCTAAGATCAGGATGGGAGGCCTACGTTCAGCAGTGGATGTGGATAGGCTGATGATGATGATGAATAGTTGTAGGATTTATTGTCCTATGCACCATAGTAATTTAAACTCCTCATTTCCTCACCTCCCCAAAAAACGTCATTTAAACTTTCCTGCAGGACGAATACGACTTATTGTTTATTAAGATTCGATGCAATTACTTCCGAGTTCCGGGTATTCAGTTCATGATAATCTTCAAATTAATAACCTTGAAGTAAATTAGAATTCTGCAGTTATACCCTTCCTATGCGGTGCACGAAAATGACCATTCAAATACAATGCACGGAAGAGTCATTCCATGCATATTCCATTGACGAAAATGATTTAAACTGTGGAGATTTATCATTTCGGTAACTGTAGTTTCCTTTGTGATGGGAAAAATTATTTAATTTTTCCAACACGAAGTTAAATAACAGATGTGGCGTCGACAGCCGTTAAATGAATTTTACACTTAACCCCTCTTACTTATAAACGCTGTATAGTGTTTT
Source organism: Glaucopsyche alexis (assembly GCA_905404095.1). Lineage (NCBI taxonomy): Eukaryota > Metazoa > Arthropoda > Insecta > Lepidoptera > Lycaenidae > Glaucopsyche > Glaucopsyche alexis. The sequence continues at coordinate 6,208,020 of FR990060.1, forward strand.
GTTCCCGTCACACAAGTGACATTTTTAATTCGATTGAAGTCTTCTTCAAGCTTTGAATAGTGTTACAGTGTTTTGTCTTCAAAACACTGTAACACTATTAAAAGCTTATACAGCCTTTATTAGTAAGGAGGAACGAGTATAATATCTTGCTTAAATATCGTTCTTGCCTCGTTCTAGGTTAAAAATCATATATTCGTATTTTCTGTTAGGTAATTTTTATATTATGAATACCTTAAAAATTAGCTTCCTAGCTACCTAGATATCGACACTACACGGCACACCTGATTAGGCCTGGGCTTATACCGGGTGTTTTTATTCAGTGTCCAAACTCCAAGCTTTCAGGAGTGAATATTATAGTCTTTAATATAAGCAACTTTTACTACGCGATCAACTTTCCTTCTTGAAAAAAAAAGCCTTTTCATACAAAAGGGCATCGATAACATTTTGTATGAAACAGCTGTTTTTTTTTCAAGTAGGAAAGTTGATCTCATAGTAAAAGCTGCTTAAATTCAAGAGTATATTCACTCCTGAAAGTTTGGACACTGACTGGGAAAACACCTTGTATAATTCCGGAATCTGGCGGGTCAGGTAAAATTCAGAGCATTGAAAATAACTCTAAGTTAATACAATAGGGCTGAAAATCTAACACACAAGTGTCGAGTCAAATGTCAATGTCATATAATATGACAGCTCGACACTCGACACTTCGATTAACGACTCTATTGTATTAGCGCAGAATTCTATTTCAAGCTGCTCTGAACTTTCTCTGTATCCGGATCATATTATTATGGACCCAGCCTTATGACTGGCTTCCTGGCTAAACCCAAGTAGCCCAAGTAGAACATAAGACGGGTAGAGGTATAGATTTTCTTATGCACAATAATTCTAGTGACGTCATCAAATCAAAAAGACCATGTAAGCATCTAATGGTAATGGTCACGGAGTGGTAAATGCAATATCACGTTGTCACATCAAATTAACGAAAGTATAATTTGGTCCAGAAAAATCTAGAATAGATCGAGGCTATTGTACGTGACGTGTAAAGAATTATTAAGAACTACATTTGTACCCGACTGCGGGCTGCGGCGAAGCCAAAAGGCAGGGTAATATTTTATATTAAGTTTGTTACATGGCGGACATTAACTATCATGAATAAGGACGTGTCAATAGATTCGTAATGATAACCCGGATAACAGCTATAATGAAATAACTAGCTTTTGCATGCGGCTGCGACCGCGTAAATACCACTCCACAGTCCACGTCCCCTTTTGTCCCAAAAAAGGAGCCTCTGTGACTCTGTGTTATCACTATTTTTTTTGGATAAAAAGTATCTTATGTGTTATTCTAGAGCCTAAACTACTACCATACCAAATTTAATCAAAACCGTTTGTCAGTTTTTGCGTGAAAGAGTTACAATAATCCATCCATCCTCACAAACTTTCATATTTAGGTATATAGGTAGTAGGAAGTAGGATTGACGTTGTTGGGGTATGGTTTTTATCTATATCTATATTCTATACCTACTAATATAATAAAGTGGAAAATGTTGATGAAATTTTGTACAGATTAGACCACGGGGAACTGGGAAGGACATAGGCTATTTTTTATCGCGGCAAAATGTACGGTTCCTGTGAGATTTTCTATTGCGCGCAAGAGGTCGCGTGCAACATCTAGTTAAAAAATATAATTATCTATATTTACCTTAACTTTTCCTTAATTTTTCCTATTCGACGTCCGGCGTGTTTACGCTTGCGTTTGGCGAGAGAGGATTGCAATTACAAAATAAGTAATATTATGCCGTCAGAAGGTAAGTGTGATCGATGTTAAACGAGGAAATCCTCTTCAAAAAATACCTATGTTGTTTCACAGAGCGTATTTGCTAAAGTTTACAAAATATTTTCTTGAAGGTTTAGCTAATAAAGACATAAAGAGCCTACGTCTATATGTCCGGCAATCATCTTACATTCTCCTTAATCTTTTAATCCACTGTAATTTTTAATCCCGGTATTAACAGCGGACTACGGCTGTGCTATAGCGATGACAACATGATTGGACGCATTTTTTCTACACAAAGTATAGATTAACATCATCATCATCGCTGCCCTACAACGCCCTACTACTGACTACTGAGGTCTAGATTTATTTGCATTTTGCACCAACGTTCTGTTTTCATTATAATGTAATATTTTGGGAAGCGCAGTATTTTATAGTTTGTAGCATAGATGTAGTATATTAAAAAGAGGCGGAGGAAGGCAGACTGGTCACCGTCGACCGCAATTTCGGCCACAGTGTAATAAAGAGATACAGTGGTCCAACGCGTTTGAAGTCGCGCGAAATGCCGCTTTTGTGTAGGTATTCGTCATTGCTGCAGGGTTGTCACAATAATGTGTTTTATTATAATCTGTTCTACATTTTGTATATTCGTAGTATATCTATGTAGAGTACTAGGAATAAAACAAAAAAATATATATAGAAATATTAATGAAGAGTTTTATTATCAAAAATACAAATGCGTATACAAAAGCTCAGGGTTAGCATGATATATATCAATTGATATATATCGTATATATATCATGATATATATCGTATATATATCATGATATATATCAATTGATATTTATGCTTGATATATTATATCAAAATTGATATTTATATTTAAAAATGTAAAAGAATGTTTTAAATGTAAAAAATCTTACATCAACACAGGTCTTATTTTCCGAGAGTTTCACAAGCCTAGGTCATCAAAAACTTGCTATATGACACGACATTAACTAATCATAGCCGTCGACGCGGCTTGTAACGGCATATGACACCCACGTGACCCCCTGTTTTTCGGAAGAAAATTCATTGTTTGTTATTATACTATTGTTATACCATTTATACCATGTGTCAAATTAATTCGACTGATAAAATTAATACACTTTTTTTCTTCTGGTTATAAACAAAAGTCATTTTATGGTTTTATGGTTTATTTAAATTGATACTCAAAAGTATCTATCGTTGATTTTTAATCGGTTTGAAAACTTTTAATATCAATAATAAATAAATGAGTTTAATTTTACTTCCCCATCTTCAAATTATCAGACATACAAATTATTTCGATTCAACTATTACGAAAAAACATATCAGAGTACCTATGAGATTTGTATGTAATTTTGAAAATATCAAAAAATCAAAAATATCGGATATATATAATCAAAGATATCTGATATTTTGATATTTATTATAAATATCGGATATTTACGAACCCTGCAAAAGCTACAAATGCGAAACTGAAAGGTATTTTCGACAGTAAAAGACAGTTTAAGACAGTTAGATTTACTAGTTATTAGATTGCGATTGTTGAATTTGACGATGTAGTTAGTAAATTCTCATACGTAGATACAATTTTACTAAAAATTCTGACGGGAAACAGGCGCATGGTTTTGTATTAAAATTAATCTTCTTTAGCTGTTCATATAATTGACCATTGTAAATAAGTACCTACATACCACTCAAACGAAACACTGTCGCAAACCACTTAAAACAATCAAATTAAAAAGCGTCAACCCCGGCTGACGTGTCCCAAGCGAGTGTATGGCAGCTTGGGCTCGCTACCGCCCCTCTCTCACCCCGCACGCCCCGCACGATTGCTCTGTCTAGACGTGTTCGTTGGACGACTGTAGGTAATAGTTCTATAGGCTGTGATTTCGGCAATATTGAGGAAGCGGAATTTGCTCTGCGAGTAAGTTTCCATAATGTAGTTTTAATTTTAAAAAAATATATATACAGGTTTGTATTGTAGGTACAAATCTGAACCGGTAAAATCTTAAAGCATTATACCAATTGAATGCTCTAAGGAGCTCTAAGGTCGTTGATTTACCGTTTAATGCTCTAAAGGTAAAGTAAGAATTTTTTTTACTTCTGAGATTCCGGATGATGGAGTCGTCGATAACTAAGTATAATAGACAAACGTTGGTGTTGGTGTGAAGAGGTGTGAAGCGTCCAAAAAGTCTTTGGTCCAAAATAATAAATCAAGGACCTTTGTCAAGGACACTATATTGACAGCCGTGCAACCATATTTGCAGGCTGGACCGTGAGAATGGCACATGGACTGTTATCTTGTTAAAGGCACTTTAATGCGCCGGTCCAGCCTGCAAATCCAGCACTGGTATGGCAGAGTGGCTGTCATTAGTGTCAATGATTTATAATTTTTGCCTAAAAGTCCGCTACAAAGCCGCGGCATCAGATTTTCAGGCTGGACCATGAGTATGATGCTTTATGAAATTGGTATAGTGCGATTCAAATGAGAATAGGATCGAGTCGGCGCCATATTGTGACGTCATAGCTGTCAATTTTACCCAATTGGGTACCTAATTAGGTAGGGTGGGCAAAAAAGTTTTTTTTTTATAGTGCGATTCAAATGAGAATAGGATCGAGTCGGCGCCATATTGTGACGTCATAGCTGTCAGTTTTACCCAATTGGGTAGGGTGAGCAAAAAAAGTTGTATTTCTTATAATATTATAATTTATTTACAACTTTGAGTGAAAAAACTGTAATCTGAATCTAGCTCTTCAATTTCGCTCATCTCTGTATTACTGTCCGAGTAGTCATCGTCGTCTATGTAACACAGCGCCTCGTTTATTCATTATCGAGCAAAATGAGTATGACAATAACAAAAACAATATAATTTTGGCAAGTTGCCTTGCACCAACAATGAAAAAGTAAAAACAAAATGTTAATTTATGATTTTAAAAACGAATTATGAATATGTAGGCGCGTGCCTACATTTACAGGATATGTACAAAAAAGTATCTTGCGGGTATGTCGCTATCTGTGGCGACATGGTTAAACGTCAAACGTCTAACTCGCGGTTCGCGCCATTTTAAAATAGCAGTACGAACTAGGGCTAGATAAAAGACGGATAACTTTATTATATTCCCGTAGTGAATGTGATAATTTAATTGGTTTTATTGTGGAGAAGTGATAAAGTGACGTGATCTATGATAATTCGTTAATTGGAAATAACCTACGGACCTTACATGGCCACAAGCCCAAATCAGACCGTGGGATTCGAACTTTACGCCCCACGAAAGCATGAAAATGATGATATTGCTCGGTTTTTCAATTTTCGGAAATATATTGACATTTTTATCGTGTAGGTACTTGTGCTAAAGATGGAAAATGGACATTTTCACACGAGCATGTCGAGACATGCTGTGAGAAAGAGTTGGTACTACTAAACACATGAGATGGAAAGAGATAGATATGGTTTATGAACGGGTTGATTATAATATGACCCCCTGGTTTTCTATGAAACTGCAACGTGAACAATGTGGTACCAGTGTAACGCAGTGGGACAGTGTTTAGGAGCCAGGACTCCGCAGACTTGCGGTATAGCTGTAGCGGGCTCCATATTAGTGCTGGTCTACTATGTACGACCTAATGCAATAATCGTTCGTGCGCCGGGACGTGTCGGCGCCAGCAAGACGGCTGCAACACGACGACGGCAACATGACGGTGACGTAACGGCGCCCGCGACAGTGGCACGCTGGAGTCATGAGCGCGGTGGTACTATGTTGAGAACTGCGACTCAGTGGCGGCTGCACTTAGTGACGTAAAAGGCTGTAACCCACTTTTTTTATTTTTTCTGATATAATTTTAAAGTCAGCAATGCATTGGTTATTCCCCTGCTGTTTCGAGTGTCTGTGGGCGATAAATTGCTTTCCAATAGGCAGTCCGTCTACTCATTTGTTAAATCAAGTTTAGTTTGGTCGCTTGTTCTCCTGTTGTGCTTTTCTATTCTCTGTGTGCAGATATTATGGTGGCTACATCATGAGCGGCGCGGGAGTCGCCTAGTGCCTACTGTGAACCGTCACACATGGTAGTGTAGAAGCACTTCGAAGTGAGTCTTGTGGAGGAGTTGTATGCGACTCCAGTCCTCTTTTATTACTAATAGAAGCTTTAGGGTGAGTCTAACTGTTATTTTTACAACTCTGCTGCAAAGTACTCGAGAAGCAAAGTTTGATAACTGTAAGTACATACGCATAGAGTAAATGGCCAGTATGGGCCATATATTTAGTACTGAGTACAGAGCAGTAAAGTTGTACGTTATTTTATTTTATATTGGTTTTAAAAAAAGTCTAAAACATTTCTTATATACTGGTGTTTAAGAGAATTTTAGTGTTTAAGAAGAAATATTTGTCAGAGTACATTTTGAATCTAGTTGGTGTTAATTACTTTGCGTGTTATTAATATCGAGTTGAGATATCATAGAGATCGATTACAATTTGCGGTGCATAAAACCTATTTTTACTGTTTATCCAAAAGTCAAAATCGCCTTACTTTTGAAGCATTGAAAAAGAATACGGCTACGTTGCAACTTCTCTGTGCAACGTGCGCTCCGTGAGTATTATACCTGGTTCTGTGGCGGCACCTCGCTCACCTGGGCGCCTGGGTCGCGCTGGGCGCGAATCGCGTAAACTTTTACAAAGTCGACGTCTCGCTTTAGTGTTCTTGTGTAGGGCCTACCGTACCGCCCGTGCGGAGACGCTTTCACCCAGTGAACGTGTGACATTGAAGTGACGTCACATATAGGTAACACAGTGGTCCAACGTCCAAAGTCCAAATTTTGCATAGGTATGACATAATTGTGACTATGTTTGATTTGATGTCATATGTATGACATTACCATGACCTCATATTGGCTGTCGACTCGAGCGCTATGTGCACGCGCGGTCGATTAGGTGAACTAAAACCTCCTACCTCGCCTAATAGATGGCACTAAGCGCGAAAAATGCAAACTAGCGTTGTTTTGTATTATAATAGATCACATACTATATTTTTATCAGCCAACACAGGTTTAGGCTAGGCTTAAACTAAATAGCCTAGCTTAGTAATAGGGGCGAAACTCTAGAAACACCACAGGTGGGTGTATATAGTGGTGTGAGATTTTGCCGCCCCTCTTATTGTGCCGCCCGGGTTTTCAGAAAATCGGATTTTGCATCCCCTAGATAGATTATGAGCAAAGTTAAATCACATTGAAGTAAATTTGAGAAAACACGATCAGAGGGTGTCACTTTTATAATTTCTTCCCTTCGGTTCGCGAACGATCTGGGCACTGGATAAAAATTAATCACTATTCACTGCGTCGCTCAGTCGTTCGTGGCAATTTGAAAACTAAACTTTATTGATTTGAATTAGTTTCGTTGCGGGTCCCAGTATGGCTTTGGCGTGTCCTCTGGGCGCTCCTAAGATCATGTTAAGGGGGTTTATGTGGTTGGTTGTCGCTGTCGATCCTGGCTGCACACGGGTTGCAGTGGTGGGGATTTGTGGTGGGCCATTTGCCCGTATATTTCAGTAGTAAAAAAAAAAAAAATCTAAGAAATTCCCTGTATAAAGGTAAACATTGCAGTGATATAAAGTTAGTTGCGTGTGTGGAGCACACAGAATTCAAAACGTGCAGAGTGAGTGTTCGATCACATTTGTATGCAGCGCACTGTGTCCGAAACCATGGCGAGATACCGCCCCGCCCGCACTTTTTAATTTTTACTCTTTACACTTACAGAACAGATCGCGTTGTTATATTACGACGGTTAGGTGTTCAATCAAAATTGATTGAAAAAAGGGTTGGTTAAGGCATTTCGTTGGTCTGTGGCAACATATTATGTGTGGATAACCATTCCAATTTGGAATGGTTGTGACGGCCTCACTTTTAAGCGTGTTGACGGCTTCTGGATGATTTCTGTATTCTGTGGTGGAGGAATTAGAAATCTTTATGACTTGTTTTATTACTAAACACACATTATAGTGGTAATTTTTAGAAATGCATAGTAATCCAGATATCTACCGTAAGCAGATAGTAGCAATGACTAAAAAGATTATAATTGAGGTAAATTGCTTTGGTTCAGTACAATATAAAAATAAGAGAATTTTATTAAATTATGCTCGGTGGTTTAGACTCTGGTCACTAAATAGAGAATATAGGAATATGACGTGCAGTACTTGTAGCTGGGTAAAAAAATGTGTATTACACACATAATAAACGCGTTTTCATAAGATTGGTTAAGTATGCTGCGTGGAAGAGGATTATTAGGTACCGTCGTGGTGACTGACGTAACAATGAAATCGCTTACCTGTAATTTGACACCGATACACACTATAAGATGATATTCGAATTACGTTTAGTATGCCTAATGAAAAGCTAAATGCTTTCATACCTAGTTCAATAGTGATTTACGAAACGGGGTTTAGTATGAGTATTGCAGTCCACGGGGACTCCGGCGAGCGGTCTAAATGTAACTAATTCATATTATGTGCTATCCACAATCCACATGGATGCTTGGGCTTCAGTTACATGAGGTTACAACTAATGAGGATAAGCCGTTACTATGAACACGGTGATGTGAGGTGTTCTTGTTGCGCCAAAAAAATATAGCTCTATATCGTTGACGAAACACTACTGCTATAGTCATAATAAAGTTTGTTGCTATCTAAGCAATCTAAGATCCGGGTTCTGGTACCTACCGATTAAGTGGTGCAGGCTATCGGGGGCAAAGGTTTTGTTTCCATATAATTTAATGCTCTGTATTTTAAAAATAACACCCCACTTCCCGCATCAAGTTTTCTAATAGCCTACAGATAGCCCAAGCTACCTTCTGTAGCTACCAGTTCTATTCTAGTTCGATTCTTTGAAGAGAAGTCCGAGCGCTTCTTTCGCTTCTTTCATTTCGCAAATCGTGTTACTTCGAACATGCATTTGGCTATCAACCGATATTAGTTTGCACGAAGTCTGGGAGAGATCAAAGAATTTACCTACATTGCGGGTAACCTGCCCCGGGGACGAGGCTCGGCGGGGGTGACCGCCTGGTAGTCGCTTTTGCGCTTATTTCGTGTTACAATGCATTGGTGTTAAATGTGGGCTGAGCTCAGCCGTTGGATATGGCTATAATATGGTAATTGAACGTCTGACCTGACAATCCTCGTCGTGTGTTTGGGTATTTGCGCGAAAATGACCATGTAGGCGATGATGGGTGATGCTATTGACATAGAGATGTTGACGTTAACTTAAAGATGACGTAGAAGTTGACGTCGAAGTTGACGCAGAAGTTGATGCTGAAATTGCGATTGTGTTACATGTTGGTTATTGGTTTTGTGTGGGTGTTGTCTTCCGCTTTTGCGTTGCAATTGGAAGGGGAGCACACCCAATGTGTGAAGTGTGTGGGGTTTGTAGACTGCGGCGCCGCAGCGCAGGAGCGATACAAACCTAGAGGATTTAGTGTGTGGGTGTTGCAAAGGAGAGCAAACCCAACGTGTGAAGTGTTGTTGAGTGTTGTTGAGCTCAGGTAATTCAAGGGAGACGGGTGACCGTTGAGTCAGTGGGTTTAATCTTGTGAGATGGCGGAGTCTGTCATTGCGGAGCGATCTACAAATCGATGCAACGAATTTGAATCTGCCATCACAGCAAATTTGCCAATGCTGGTCGACACTTATCACCTGATCCATGCCTTTGAATCATTTGGCTCTTGTTAGCGAGTGGTGGAGTCTCGCCGGTGAGTTTGGTGGCATTTGATGACTTTTGTGATTTTTGATAACTTTTAATGACTTTAACTTTCCGCGACCTTTAACTTTCGGTGACCTTAAACTTATAATAACTTTTAGTCTTCTACTTTTGATGACTTTTGTGTTTTTTGATAACTTTTGATGACTTTTGAACCATGGGACTTTTGAGAATTGAGAAGCTGCCGGAAACTACAAACGTTAAGTTTACTCGTCAGGGTGGACGAGCGTAATGATTCGATAAATTGCATTGAGAGGTTTCTTCGCGCAGATACACCTACACTCTACAGCCTACTTATTCGCCCGAGGACGTGCGGTTGTCAGTCCGGCCGTGTAGGCGCGTGCCTACATTTACAGGATATGTACAAAAAAGTATCTTGCGGGTATGTCGCTATCTGTGGCGACATGGTTAAACGTCAAACGTCTAACTCGCGGTTCGCGCCATTTTAAAATAGCAGTACGAACTAGGGCTAGATAAAAGACGGATAACTTTATTATATTCCCGTAGTGAATGTGATAATTTAATTGGTTTTATTGTGGAGAAGTGATAAAGTGACGTGATCTATGATAATTCGTTAATTGGAAATAACCTACGGACCTTACATGGCCACAAGCCCAAAAATATGTATTATTGTAATTAAATATTTAGATAATTTAACGTTATTATTTAAATTCGATGTAAGACTATTATTCCTCTTCTTTTATCTATGGCAATCGCAGTTGCACTTGCAAAGGTTTTGCACCAATCTGCCAATGTCGAGTTTATAAATAATTATTTCGACTATTATTATTGGCAAATAAGTTTTTCTGCTGACCGTACTTTTCACGAGACATTTGACAGATAGAGGTTATTGACGTTCATATTCTCATTTGAATCGCGTTATAATATACCTAATTTATTTACAAAATTGAGTGAAAAAAATGTAATCTGAATCTAGCTCTTCAATTTCGCTCATCTCTGTATTACTGTCCGAGTATTCATCGTCGTCTATGTAACACAGCGCCTCGTTTACTCATTTTCGAGCAAAATGAGTATGACAATAACAAAAATAATATAATTTTGGCAAGTTGCCTTGCACCAACAATGCAAAACAAAATGTTAATTTATGATTTTAAAAACTAATTATGAATATGTATTATTATAATTAAATGTTTAGATAATTTAACGTTATTATTTAAATTCGATGTAAGACTATTACTCCTCTTCTTTTATTTATGGCAATCGCGGTTGCAAAAGTTTTGCACCATTCTGCTAGTATCGAGTATATAAACTTTGAGTATCCAACTATAACGGAGACGCCATTGTCAGGCGTTCCCCGCTGCCAAAGGTTAGACCCTCCGGTCGTGAGGGTTGTATAAAACTAGTTGCTGCGCGTTTTTGACGTATTCGGAAAATTACAGCGAGGCGGAACGAACCGGAGCAGAAAATGCCGACTTGCTGTATTTTTTCCTGCAAAAACAGATCGGAAACATCAAATAAACAAAAGGATGGTGTTACTTTCCATGTGTATGTATTATTTTGCCTAAATATTAACAATAATTGCGATATATTAGCAAAAATCCAAAAATTTTACTCGATGAACAAATGTTGCTACTAAATCGTACAACATCCAAATTTAGGGTAATATTTAAAAGTAGTAATTTATAAAAACTTCTATTTCATATTCGTTCTTGTTTTTACTATTTCATAATGAAGAAACATGACTAATTAATTAGTACACTATTTACAATTTTGTTTTTCTTCATGATATTATTTCACGAATCACATTGAAAATTTGCAAATTATTATAAAATAATTATTCAATTGTGTTAACAAACTTTTGTTTATATTAATTATTTATTTTTTATTTATTTATTTAATAATTTATGTACACACAGTAAAACATTGGCATTGACAAATTAAAAACAGAAAACAGTTTTGTACAAAGGTGCTACTTATTCCAAATTGGAATTTCTTCCAGCAGACCTGATACAGGAAAGCTTAAAGTTATAAAAGTAACAATATATGGTGCGTACTACTACAATTTACTTATTATAATAATTATAAATGAATGCATAAATATAATATACGAATACTTACATAAATATATTATATACTAATATATATTATAATCATTACAATTGCAATAAAATATTGGATGAAACTACAGACTTATAAAATATAATAATCAATAATATTGTATGACACTAATAAAAGTATGTTTGATGTCAGGCTAGGCTAAGATAGTGCTCACGTAGCCTTTTCTTAAAAAGCCCAAGTGTCTTACTCTCACGTATCTGCGTTGGTAGGGAGTTCCAGAGCTTAGCTGCGTGCACTGTAAAGGAGTAGGCAAAAAAGTCAGTGCGATGGGAAGGGATATCTAGAAGAGTGCGTCTAAAGGGTCTACAGGATAAGTTGTGAAAATTGGGAAAGGAGAAGCGCTCATTTAAGTAAGAAGGGGAAGAGGGACTAAATAAAGTATTGAAAAGAAAACATAGTATGCGGTAATTTCTGCGAAGGCGAATAGGAAGCCACTGGAGCTGCTTTCTGTATTGGGATACATGGTCTCGTTTCTTTAATCCAAAAATAAAACGTATGGAGAGATTCTGCAAACGTTCTAACTTGTTTAGGATCTCCTCATTTGCATCCAGGTAACAGACATCAGCATAATCAATTATAGGTTGAATCAGGGTTTGTGCCAAAAGAATTTTAGTAGGAGCTGGAAGGAAGTTTTGGAGTAGCTTGAGTGAATGAAGGGTATGGTAAACTTTACGACTAACATTGTTGGTATTGGCATTCCAAGATAGGTGAGAGTCAAAGATAACTCCCAGGTTTTTGGCAGAGTCGGAAAAGGGAATTAATGAACCGTTTAGACTAATGGGAGGAAGTGCTGTTTTATTCAGTAGTGCTAACATCCGCCTGCTACCTATTAATAATGACTTTGTTTTAGCAGGGTTTACAAGTAGACCAAATGATTGTGCCCATTCACTGATTCGACTTAGATCATCATTAATAAGAGCTATAGCAGATGCTGCATGAGGAATAGTGAAATGATGGTATATCTGAAGATCGTCAGCATAGAGATGATATTTAGCCACTATTACCTTAGTAATGAAGTTGATGAAAATGGAAAAGAGAAGAGGAGAAAGCACCCCACCTTGGGGAACACCCGCATCAAGATAGCACCAATCTGAGAAATTGTCATTGACCTGAACTCGCTGCGAGCGTCCCCGAAGGTAGGAGTTGAACCAGGACAGGGCAGAAGGGGACATATTAAGAGACTGGAGCATACCGACTAGGATATCGAAGTTAATAGAATTGAAGGCATTGCTGAAATCTAAAAGAACAAGGACAGTAAGAGATTTATTTTCCATGGCCCACCGAATGTCATCAGTGACATTTATAAGTGCAGAAACAGTGCTATGACCAGTACGAAAGCCAGATTGTAGTGTATTTATTAGTTTATTTTGAATCAAAAACGTAGAGAGCTGCTGGTGGACAATATGTTCTAAAACCTTAGATAGGAATGGCAGTATGGATATGGGACGAAAACATGATAAAGAAGTAGGATTATTAACTTTCGGTAGAGGAAGGATATTTGCTATTTTCCAGGATTGTGGGAAACAGCAAGAGGATAAAGAGAAGTTAAAGATATGAGTTAAAATAGGTAATAAGAAAGGGAGAATCAGTTTAATCATTTTAGAACAAATCTTATCACAACCAGCTGCCTCCGAAGAAATTGATAAAACCGCCAATCTGACCTTAGCTTCCGTGCAAGGAATAAAGGAAAAGGATGGACAGGTGACAGATAGGTTGAACAGAGATTGCAAAGTATTGATTTTAGCACTAGCACTTAAAGTCACAGGGGGCTGAGAGAAATGTTTATTAAGGGCATTCAAATCATAATAATTGGAAGAGGAGACAGGAGTTTTGCCAATACCAACGGATTTAAGGAATTTCCAGATATCTGCAGTGCCACGGTTTTGGAGAGAGGAGTAAAAATATCGTCGCTTGGCATCGCGACATAAATGATTGCAGCGATTACGTAGAAATTTAAACTTGGTGTGGTTGGCTTCGTTAGGAAAACGTTTAAATTTCCTCTTGGCCTTATCACGTTGCGCCATTTGCTCCTTGATGGCTACAGTAAGCCATGGAGCCGGATTGTGCTTTATTTTGACTCTCTTGACAGGAGCGTGGTGATCATACAGTTTTAAAATTATATTGTTAAAACACTCAACTTTGTCGTTTATATTTGAACTTTGAAGCACATATGTCCAGTCCAAATTTTTAGCATCGAGTTCAAGCGCTTGGTGATCGATATTATTAAAACTACGTAGGAAGAAGGATTGGGGTTTACGTTTAGGGGGTTTTATTTTATAAGATAAGAAGACAAGGTCATGATATGAAAAAGGAGCATCAAGCTGTCCATGAGTAGCTACGTTATTAGGAGAAGAAACAATCATAAGATCTAATAGTGAGGGGGTACAGTCAGGAGAATAGTGGGTAGGAGCGGAAGGAAGGATATGCAGGTTGTAGGAAGTTAGAAGCGACTGTAGTTTTCCTGACCGATGGTTATTCTTGAGCAGGCAAGTGTTAAAATCACCCATGATTATGACATGTTGATAATTTGGACGAAGATTTGTAAGAAGAATGTCAAGAGAGTCAAAATAATCGATACGAGAATTAGGGCTATACAACACAATCAGGAGCATTTTAGTATGATGAGCAACAATTTCAATGGCCAGATATTCCGCTGATTCTGAATAAGACGAAGGAGACATATTCAAGATTCTATAATCAATATCAGCGCGGAGATATATGGCAACCCCACCGCCACCCTTACCCGTTCTATCATTGCGGATGAGGACAAACCCGTTAATAGAATATTGAATTGAAGGAAGAGAAGGCTTAAGGAAGGATTCGGATATTAAAATAGCATCAAGGTTGGCAGCGCTGAAGGAAGCAAGGAGATCAGGGTAATGACTAGGAATGCTTTGGGCATTAATGTGTGCTATGTTAAGGTTAGAGTTGTGGTGATGGAAAATATTGGAAAGTTGATCACACAAAGTAGGAGGTGAATTAGAGTGAGATGAACTACGCGCACTTTCAAAACTCGATGATGAAGAGCAGGAAAAAAAACTACTATTTAAGTCATCCATACTCATACCAGTTAATTATAGATATGACAATTGTAATATAAAATTTAAATAATAATAATATGATATATAATATATAAGAATAATAAATAATTATAAAATTAAAACTAAACGAACTAAAGATTCCTACTTAATATTAGGGCTTGGATGTGAGGCTCACTAGGTACTCATTAGTCATTACAAAACCATTATTTTACTGGATAACTTAAAAACATTTTTAGTTAAAAATAAAAATACAACAAAATTATATCCAAAGGAAATGATAGGTTAATTTGTGAATTTGCTAGACACGTTTATGGTAGGTACTTACAGGAGAATCGTCAAAATAACAAAGAGAAAAAAAAAAAAAAAGAGGAAGAAGAACAAGATAGCTGTCATTTCAAAAATGATAAATGTCAATTTGACAGTAAAGAGTAAACTATTTTGAATTTTAAATGACAATCAAATTGGAAAGTTTAAGGTTACGAAAGTTTGTTACCTACGATAAAACTGTTATAATTTTAAACATACCTACAAATAATAAATCAAATAGATAACGGTCTCCTCAAAGATGTGTTAAAGCCTACTTACAATGTGTATGACTTAGAATATCATAATGAACAATTTGTAGGTTATTCGCTAATGACGTCGCCGGGCCTGTCTCACGGATCTTCCAGCCTTGAGGTCCTGGTAATGAGTCTCTGCCTCCTCACAGCTGGCTGGGAACTGGACCATGATCTTCTCCAAAGATGCAAAAGTTTCAACTTTACGACGGCTCTTATCCGGGAGGATGATGACAATTTTTCCATCACTCGACCAACAGTTTTTTATTCCAAAATGCCTGCGAGCAGTAGTAAAAACTTTATGCCTAGTTTTGGTCAAAAACTCTGATATAGTGATACCGGTGCCTTTCAGAGAAGTCTTTGTATCCCACACATGTTGCCTATCTTCAAATGTAGTAAATCGCACTAAGATGGGTCTAGTCTTAGAAGATGTCGACATCCCAAGACGATGGCAAACTTGAAGGCAATCTGTGCTAATATCACTGAGTTTCATCTTATCCGATATGACTTGGTGAATCAGATCGCACTGTTTTTCATTTTGCCTCTCAGGGATACCGTGGAATAGTAAAACTTTTCGACGCATAATCATTTCGTGCCGATCAAGGCTTAGTGTAAGGAATTCCACATCATTCTTGAGCCTTGATAAAATTTGCCAGATAGTTTTCTTAAAATCCTTAAAATCTTCAGTCAAAGTGGCAATGTCTGGATTGGTATTAGAGCTCTCAGCAATTTTCTGTAGTTTATCTTCATATTGCTTCATACGGGACTCAAAAAAACTGCTCAAAGAATCCAGGTTATTTACATCCATTATAGTTGAATGTGACAAAACTTGTGTTGATTTTGTAAATATTGTAAATAGTGCTGTTTGAAAGGAGATTATATTGTGAATTGAGTACAGGTGAGCTCCACATAAAATTAGCACATAATTACACTAAATTAACTTTTTTAACTATATATTTTTTAACTATTTATTTATTATTATTTATTACAATAAAATATGTGCGGATAAATTTATCCTGAAATTATGCATTTTTAATTTATAAACAGGCCACACATAAAAACTGAGGGTTGTGACAACGTAAAAGAAATATCGATATCTACTTTATCAGTATGTTATTCTGACAATAATTTTTTTAGATTTCCTAAAAATAGGATGATTAGGAATGCCTGGGTCCAAGCTTGCGCTAATCATTTTTCTTGGTTTCCCAAACGTACGAGTACAATTTGCTCGGTGCATTTTGAAGTTTCATGTTTTATTGTTCAGACAAACAACAGTAGGAGATTAAAACAGCGCGCCTTGCCAACTTTGAAATTATTAAAGGTGCATTTTATAATTAACTAGTTTTTGCCCGTGAATTTGAACCAATCTTTGAACTAGTTATGGTGAACATTGGTAAACATTGAGGTGGAACAGAACTATTATAAATGCAAAAAAAACGTATTTAGGGTGGACCCTATTTATCAAAACGATTCCGCATTTTTACTTACCTCTACCTTTTTTAACCGACAAAAAACCGAAGGAGGTTCTCAAGTCAACACATACTTACGATTATAGTACGATTTTGGTATTTTTTTTAAATTTAATAATATAATATATTTTAAATATAATATATGGATGCTTCACGTCATGTCAATCTGGTCTCGTGGTAAGTTCTCGAAGAACTTGTTTTACGGGTATAGGTGTACCAGAATCTCATGGCAAATAGGGAAATAAAATTTTGTAGTGTGCAATACTGGAGAAATTGGATTAAACGATCTTGATACTGGTTAATTTTTAGTTAAATCGAAACTGTCTTAAGTTGATTTCCTTTTTCCTCCTCTCCTCCAGGCATGGAAAATAAACCATCATTCGATGTGCCATCGACGATTCACCGTATAGTAGTACTGGAAACACCTTTAAGGAAGTCACAATAAGTATCTAAGAAAATATAAAAAAACTAAAAGTATCAAAACAACTCACTCTAACTTACCGGTCAAATCTACCACGAGCTTTAAATTATAAGATTGAGTTTGATTTACACCTTCTTCTTCCTGTATTTTAAGATAGACATTGAAAACAATATTTCTCGCTTGAGATCGAATTTCCTTTTTCAACACTTTCACAAAAACAACAAATTCCAAGAACATATTCACAAAATTTTAGCAGCGGTTGACAGATCACGTACTTTGATTTGACGGGTCATACTTGACATTGCCATATGAAAATCACATTTTTTTTTAAATGCCATGAGATTCTGGTACACCTATACCAGACAACGGAAATATATTTAATACTATACATAATACACATATTTAATATTTTTATTATATTCTACACACATAATTAATACCTACACACCCATGACCCAGGAACACAGAAAAACTTTATTTACTTCGGCGGGATTCGAACCCGCAATCCCCGGCTTGAGCACAAACACGCTCAACCACTGAACCACAGAGGTCGTCTAATTATTATTGTAAAGATTTTACTTCTAAATTCATCCTATTGTCACTAAATGGTAGACCCACGGACTCCTTTTTTTACAACAACAAATAAAAAGCGTGAAGCGTGCTAGATAATGGGTTTCAACACGTATGAGGCTAATTCTTGAAGCTATTATCTATTTTACTTTAGTTATTACGGCTGCTCCACCCGCGTAAATATACTATCGGTTATCCCGCGGGAATACTCTATTTTTCCGATATAAAAAGTAGCCTATGTTTTAATCCAGAGCCTAAACTACTACCATACCAAATTTCATCAAAATCCGTTCAGTAGTTTTTGCATGAAAGAGTAACAAGCATCCATCTATACATCCAACCATCTATCCATCCAACCATCTATCCATCCATCCATCCTCACAAATTTTCACATTTTATACTATTACCTACTAGGATAGGATGTGAAAATTTGTGAGGATGGATAGATGGTGAATGTATGGATGTTCTTTAATATTGTAAAACATACTTTTGTTCTATCATCAATAGTTTCCGCAGCGCATGCGACGAAAGTTGTTTAATGACATTTTTGACACCTTGGGTTACGTTACTAAAGTTTTAGTAAGAATCCCTAATCTTTTCTAGCAATAAATATAGCCTATTTTACTCAGGGTGAATGTAGCTTTCTAATGGTGATATAATTTTTGAAATCGGCACAGTAGTTTTTTAGTTTATTCATTACAAACATACACACAAAAATACAAATCTTTCCTCTTTATAATATTAGTATAGATTATTATATACTATATATAAACAAATATTTTTTTAAACTACGTACAGTCAGATTAGACCGCAAATTAATATTTATCTATACTTTCTCTCATTAGTTACTCTATGTGCTAGTTAGACTAGTTAGACATACAGAAACTTATAAGAGAAAATATAGGTAAATATTGAAAAAATCGATTTCGAATTGATTTCGCTCAGAATAATTTTCCCTAAGAGTTTTTAGCATAGTCAATCAACATGGGAACTTACAAGTTTCTATCTCCTATAGTTTAGAAATGCCAGGAGGATGACCAACTTATAAACCATTATGGAGACCGATTACTCGAAAATGGTTGACTTTGTAAAAAGGTAATTTATAAATTCTTATTTCAATTTTAAAATACCTATAAACTATACAAAATTTCATTTATATATATTCATAATTACACATACTAGAAAGACGGACAGACAGACGGATGGTCAGTGCAAATTTATTAGGGTTTCTTGAGTATTACGGAATGCTACAAATTGGTTGTACGCACCAGCCGCTCCGCAACTAAGATATTCGCAACACTGCTAAAAATGCTAAAATTCTTCTTCACGCTGGATGACGCTTCCATTTTTGCATGTTTCAACATTTTAATACTTATTTACTTTATGATACTGAGCGAAATTGTAAATTAAATATTGTAGTTAAGATTTAATAGATATAATTTTTAAAATTTACTTTTGCCACACATAATTATTACTAGCCGAACTCATCGATAGTAAAACATCGATAGTGTCAAGCACTAGCGGTGCGGTCGTCCCCCCCGCAGAAAGTGGCGAGACTTTTTCGCATAGAAATTAGCTGTCATGTCGTCTCCGTATAGTTGGATACTCAAAGTATATAAAGAATTAACTTTTTATAAAGAATTAAAATTTCGACTATCATTATTGGCAAATAAGTTTTTCTGCTAACCGTACTTTTCAAGTGACATTTGACAGATAGAGGTCATTGACGTTCCTATTCTCATTTGAATCGCGTTAAATTATCTTTGAGTATCCAACTATAATTATTATTTAATATTTATTATCAAAAAGAAAAAAAAAACACTAAACTTTTTTTAAATTGATCATAGCCGATCTGCCTGAAAAGAAAATAAATAAATGTGTCAGCGTCAGACCGACAGATGTCACTTTGACATATAACATGTCATCACGAAATTGAAAATTTATAACCTATACATTTCCTTGTTATTATTTATTTTTATTTCAATTAGTAATTTAGTAAAATAAACATGGATCACCAGAGCAAGGAATTGGCAGCAGATTTTTTCTTACGGGAGCCAGTGGACGCGCGAATACGGTAACATTATTAAATTGCAAAATTGTTTTGTTGCACAATGTGATGTTCTAAAGGTGCCTTTCTAACATTGTTGCAGAAAACAAAAGGAAGAACCACAGGAGGAGTCTCACCCGAATCGAAAAGTAGAGTTACAAACTATTCGCCTTAGTGCAGACTCGCAAAAGTTGGTCTTGGACACCTTAAGGTTCATACATGGCCCTGAATTCAAACTTGGCAGCGCTGGTTTATATAAGGTATGTACTAATACCTAGCTATTTTCAGCCTTTATACAAATTAACTTCTTATGTTCACGCGAATATTACTTTTAATACTAAATAGTAAGGCCCCATTTATGGATACAGTCCTACTAGTCGTGGAACTATAGACAACACTGTATTTTTTTAGATCAGGAAGTATCATGATTTAATTTTTGATATGCCATTATTTTTTCAGGACAAGGGTTCAAACTTGAGCAACAGATTTTGGATGCAAAGAGGAAATCTTGTGCTTCAAGGAGGCTGTGATTATTCTCTGAATATAAAGCCAGACATTAAGACTTCAGAAGCAAGACTTAGAGATTTTGCTTTAGCTAAATTAGAGAAGTATGTTAACTGCAAATATTTTTATTAAAAAGTAATGTTGCCTGGAAATTTGTGCACGCAAACGGAAATCATGTGGGAACTGTAATTTTTCTGTAGAAGTAGAATAAAAAGTAGCCAACGTTCTTCACATTGGCCTACTGAATACTGAGCCAAATTTCATCAAAATCGGTCTAGTAGTTTCAGAGCCTATTCAATGCAAACACAAAGCTTTTATCTTAATTTTATTATATTACTAGATGTTCCCCATTACTTTGTGCGCGCTAAAGGAAATTACGCGGGAGCTGTACATTTTTCCGCAAAAAAAAGTAGCCTATGTCCTTCCCCGTGGTCTACTCTATATCTGTGCCAAATTTCATCAAAATCGGTTCTGTACTTTTGGATCCTATATCAAATAGGCAAACAAACAAACAAACTTTTTCTCTTTATTAAATTAGTATATAAGTATAGATAGTATAGATGTAAATTATATTATCTTGTTGTGTTCATTTATATAATTTGTTTTTTATTTATCATTTAAAAAATACAAATTATAATGTTTAATGGAGATTGTTCACTAATTTTCAATGTAGGCTTTCTGTATTTTCTGTAAAAAATAAAAAAATACTCATTACTCATTAATTAATTATTTTGATATGTCAATTAGTTTCCACAATATTTAATTTTATAGTGGCCTTTTACATTCTGTATACGGTGATATTGTAGATAAACTCCCAATGATAGTTTGTGCCACAACCTGCAGCCATATGTTGTATGTATATATAATAAAAAACCATATTTTATGAAATTTGGTACATTTGTGGATAGTTTATATATTTTATTTTTGCCATTATAAAACAATAATATAGTCACTACTTACTTTTAGAGTAACTAGCAAATTTCGTGTTTCAGAATTCAGAATTATTATTAAATTTATTTGTGTTTCAGATATAATTTTCACAAAGCCCACTGTGCTGAGGCACTACAAGTAGCCGGAGAGAGTGTAGACAAAGCTATAGAAATATTATTCTATAAGTATTTTAAAATCGACTTACAAGACAAACCAAATGATATTCCCTCACAAAAGGAGCTTATGGAGATGAGAATAGATGAGAAAGCTGTTCTGGAATCCATTTACGAGAACAGATTCAGAGTTGTAGACCAAAACGTCTGGCGAGTGCAACTGAGCTTAGACTATTTAACGAAAGCATACGAAAATAAGGATGTACAAATACCAAAGAAAAAAGAGAACACCAACTTCAAAACGAAAAAGAAAGAGGTTTGTAAACTTTACCTTAAAGGCCCCTGTAGATTTGGTGCTAAATGCAAATTTCTACATGAATCAAAAACAGACAAAGAAGACACAAGCTACAAACAGAATGGTGACACTGAACATATTTTGTACGAATTAGAAATAAGGTTCTCCGCAGATACCGCATATCCATATCAACCTCCGTATTTGTTCCTGAAATTAGAAAATAATCGTAATATAGTTCCGGAGGATGTATGCTTAAAAATCACCGCGAAATTATTTGAAGAGGCACGTATATTAGCACAAGACGGAATACCGAGTATATATTCGTTAGTAGAATTATTGAATAATGAGGTGGAAATTTTGAATTTCGTGAAATTCGACACTAGAACATTTCCAGAAGCCTCGGATGCCTTATTCCCACAATTAGTTGAAAATAATACAATAGAAGAATCAAAACCGACACATTACAATAGAAAGCAAACCCAAGATAGCAGAGCAAACGTCAATTTTAAGGAAATTTTAAGGGAGAACATGGAAATTGCCAAGAGATGGGTAGAAAAAACAGACAATGATAGATACAATAGAATGATGAACAGCAGAAAAAAGCTGCCAGCTTGGAATCAAAGGCAGGAAATATTACAGGCAATGCAAAAGTCACAGGTAATAATTTTAAAATTATTTATTTAAGCATAATATTACGATGTATGCATTATTTACTCTTTGCTATATGAAAAACCGTAAGTATTGTAATGTTATAAAGAAAGGCTATAAATGTTTAGTGACCAACTTTATTAAGATTTTGAAGAACTTCTCAGAAATTATGTTGGCACAAAATTCAGCCAATTACTTTAGTATAATATAACGAATAATCACGCCATTTCTCCATAAAAATCAATTGTAGGTGATTGTTATCAGTGGGGAGACCGGTTGTGGGAAAAGCACCCAAGTACCGCAGTACATTTTGGACGATTGGCTGGATAACTTCAACCACGGTGGCCGAGACCATGTGGAGATAATCTGTACGCAACCCAGACGGATATCAGCCATCGGTGTCGCGGATAGAGTGGCCGATGAGAGGGTGGAGAAGACAGGGCAAGTTGTTGGATATCAGGTGAGCTAAAATAATCAACAATCTCACTTTTATTATAAAGTAGCTGTTCCGATACACAATGTTCTATACTAAATATGAACTGAATAAATAACTATACCTGCAGTGCAGCCTACTTCCTAGTCCTACACCTACACCTACTCCTACAATTATACATCTTTTCAAATATTTCGCACTGTTTAAACCTTCCCTGAACTTCAAGACCAAAATTAGCCAAATCAGTCTAGCCGTTCTCGAGTTTTGTGTCCCTCGGGAATGGAATAAAAAGTTTATCCTATTCACGTCTCCTGATTCTAAGCTTACTCCCCACCAATTTTCAGCCAAATAGGTTCAGACATTCTTGAGTTACAAATAGTGTAACTAACATGACTTTCTTTTATTTAAGTAGATGTGAATAATAAATAAAATAAATAATTAAAAAAATAAAAAAACCCGACTGCAAAAAAGACATAATACCTAAGCAACGCACTAAAAAGACCGAAACAAGTTTGAGAAAACTGACTACACTATGAGCTGAAACCCTAAGTGAAATAATTGACGTTATGTTTGGTAGCAGGCGGGACCCATTCGCAAATTATAAATCGTACAAAAATATATGGGCCCAGCCTGCTAACAAACATAACGTCAATTATTTCACTTAGGGTTTCAGCTCATAGTGTAGTCAGTTTTCTCAAACTTGTTTCGGTCTTTTTAGTGCGTTGCTTAGGTATTATGTCTTTTTTGCAGTCGGGTTTTTTTATTTTTTTAATTATTTATTTTATTTCAGTCTTTTCAGTTGCTTTTTTTTTTTTTTTTTTTTTTTTTTATCTAGTTTTTTTACAGAGGCTTTTAACACTTGAGTGTTAATGCCAGCCTCATAGGTACAGTCATTGTTCCCTACACAAGGGACAGATCTATAAAGTTGTAAATTTTGCTCGCCTCTGGAGACAACGGCTCAGAAAGGATACAATTAATCCGTCCGTTGTGCAAGCAACCTAAGTCTCCTAAAATCCTAGATCTCAAGTCTGCAGTTCGAGCACACTCCAGCAATACATGTAATAGGTCCTCCGGCTTCTGGCACACATCACAATTAGGTGAAGGCTTAATCCCAACTAAATGACAAAACTTGTTTGCTGGAATGTGCCCAGAGCGCAACCTAAAGGCTGACACCAATAACTTTCTAGGCAAGTTACATGAAATAAACCAAGGCTCCCATACAGGCTTATTTTGGATGGTTCCGTACCAACCTCCTACACCTCTTTTAAGTTCCTCACCAAAATGGTACTCCCATTTCTCTAATGACTTTTTCTTTATTTGAGGACGAAGCTCACTGGCAAAAGGTTCAGAATCAAGCACGAGACCATCCATCACTGCAGCCTTGGCAAGCGCATCTGCAGTTTCGTTTCCGAATAAACCCATATGAGAGGGAACCCATTGTAGTTTAATAGAAACTTTGCTAGCAACACGGCGTAATATATCTAAAGCTTCAAAGGCAATCGGAATCCCACGTTGCTTAGTGACGCACTGGCAAAGGTGTTGGAGGGCACTTCTTGAGTCCGATAATATAACTATATTATTATTGTTATTCAAAC
Organism: Glaucopsyche alexis; assembly: GCA_905404095.1. Classification (NCBI taxonomy): domain Eukaryota; kingdom Metazoa; phylum Arthropoda; class Insecta; order Lepidoptera; family Lycaenidae; genus Glaucopsyche; species Glaucopsyche alexis. The sequence goes on from FR990060.1 coordinate 6,232,261, forward strand.
TATTGACGTATGAGAGAGATTCTTTTATAGCTACAAGTTCCGCAGTCATTATATTATTCTCCCTGTGTAATTTAAACTTTTGTGAAATATTTAATTGAGGATCAAAGAAGGCAGCTCCAACACCTTGAGTGCATTTAGAGCCATCTGTGTATATTTTATAGCAATCATCATAGTAATCAGATAAAAATTGCAAAAAAATATGTTTAACCTCAAAATCAGTTAAGCTCCGTTTTGGAGCCATAACTCCAACTTTATCCACAATGAGTTCCTTGACATCAATTGAAGACAACCATGTACTTAACGAATAAGCCTCTAATTTCCTACTTTGATAAACATTAACATCAGTCCATTCAGAGCAGATCTGTGCTAGCATAGGAAGATTTGTATTGCTAAAATAGTCACGAACCAAATTTACCTGATTTAAAGAATCTAACACATTACTGCCCAATCTAGACTTAATTTTAAGTAGAAATCTACAAGCCAACAAGTAACGGCGTATATACAAAGGCGGAATGGAGAGTTCACTCTGCATAACAAACACTGGAGTGGTGCGGATAAAAGAGCCGCATATTCTCAATGCTCTGTTTTGTAAAATATCGAGCTTTTTTAAATGTGATTTAGCACAACTACCATAAATGAAACTGGCATAGTCAAGCCGGCTTCTTACCAGTGAAATATAAAGACGGCGAATATATTGAGGATGAACTCCCCAAGACCTGCCCGATAGAACTTTTAAAATATTTAAACATTTATAGTTTTTAGCACATAACTCATTTATGTGGAGACCGAACCTCAAAGAGGAGTCCAGCCACAAACCTAGATATTTAACTCTATCAACTACATTAAGTAATAAGCCATTGACTTGAATATTTACATTTAAGTTTCTCCTTGATCTATTAAAAACACAAATATTAGATTTAGGCACAGATATTTGTAAACCAATACTATCCAGATAATTGATCATCGCTTTGATACCTAGTTTAAGAGAATTGGCCGCTTCTACAGTATTTCCATTAACAATATTTGTGTATAAAACAAAGTCATCTGCGTATTGGGAACTACAAACATTATTTATAATCCTAGAAATGCCTATAGTTACAATATTGAATAAGAGTGGAGAAAGGGGATCCCCTTGAGCTAATCCACGATAAGTATTTCTAATTAAAGGATTACTTTGATTATTTAAAATAATTCTACAACATCGCTTCGAAAGAAAATTAAATAAATATTTACAAATCTTATTACCTACTCCTATCTCCTGTAAAATATTAACAAGTGCGGTAATATTAACATTGTTATAAGCATTATCAATATCGATAAAACAAGCAATTGTAGGCTCCCTTCTGGCAAAACCTGTTTGTATATTGGACGTAAGTAGGGCTAAATTATCAATACAAGAGTGACCACGTCTAAAGCCAGTCGATGAGTCGGGAAGGAGGCCCTGGCTTTCAACAAACCACTCCAATCTTCTCAATAAAATCAAATGAAATATCTTACATGGACAAGACATCAATGAAATAGGGCGTAATGAAGAAGCCAGTGTGGGATCCCTTCCCGGCTTAAGAATAGGCACTATCTGTATGTCTCTCCATTGCTCAGGCACGCTACTCGACATCATTATTAGATTGAAAATTTTTAAAAGCATTAATTTTGCATTAATAGGAAGATAATAAATCATAGTATATGAAATATTATCCATGCCTGGAGAGGTATCTTTCTTTTTTAAACAATTACGAAACTCTGCGAGCGTAATAGGAGTTTCTAAAATGGAGAGTTGCCTGTCGGGCATTATAGGCTCCTGCTCAGCAACATAATCCGGAGTCAAAGTATGCAGTAATTTCTTTGCATTACTAGGATCAACCCCATCTCGGTGACCAGTGTTGCCTTTGATCCATCGCATCTTTCTCCACATGACAGGTGCTGAAGTTTCATGGTTAATACTGGAACAAAACTCCCTCCACGCCTTAGACTTTCCTTTTCTTATAAGTATTTTGGCTTGAGATACTTTGTTTTTCCAGAATAACAAATTGGAAGGTGTAGGATTGCGTCGTAATTGAACCAATGCCAGACGCCTTTCAGCAACTGCCTTCGAAAGCTCTTTGTTCCAGAAATGCTTAGGTTTAAAATTTGATGTAGGATCTTCACTAATTTTAATCCACGGGATGTGTTTATCGGCCAAATATTTAATTTTATTAGTAAATATATCATAACCTGATTGAACATCACTCACTTCTGCAACATCGAAGATTGTCGCTGCTTCTTCAGTGTATTCTGTCCAATTAGCTTCTTTATAATTTCTCTTTTTAATGTACCTATTAGATCGCATAAATCCACAGTTTAGTTTTAATAATAAATGATCACTGCCTAGAGATTCATTAGTAGCCTGCCAGCTCATATTAATAGCGATGTCTGTGGATGCAAAAGATACATCAGGAGACGATTGTTGAAGGTTACCATTAACCCACTTGACTCTTGTAGGTGAACCATCATTGAGACATATAAAATCATTTTCAAACATGGCTTTATAAATAGCCTCACCTCTTCTATTAGACTTACACGACCACAGAGTGTGATGCGCATTAAAATCGCCGATTATAAGACATCCTGATTTAAAAGTACTAAAAATAGAATCCCAATCTTGTTGACTTGTAGTAATGGAAGGTGGGCAATATATAGCAATCACATGATTTAGTGTAGGTACATTAAAAAATTCAATATTCATTATCTGAATATCAGATATAGCAAGATTAGTAGTTCGCTCAGAATATTTTATAGACTTGTGGATAATAGCGCACAAGCCACCATACGAATCTTCTCTGTCTGCTCTTAAAATGTTATAGCCCGAAAATTTCAGGGAAATGTTAGGTGAAAGCCATGTCTCACTCACAAAAGCCATATGCACTTTATCTTGTAACAGTAACAGTTCAAAATCGCTAGCTTTATGTTTGAAACTATTAGCATTCCATTGGAAAATATTGATACAGCTGTGCAAATTAATATTGTTACTGGCCATTATTGTTTCTTCCCATGAACTTAAGCAACGTCTCGAAATTCAAATATTCTTGTAAAAGATCTACTACTTCTGACCAAATAAACTTAATCAACATTTTAAACTTATCCTCTAAACTTCCTTCTGTTATAAAAGCTTCTCTTATTTTATCCAAAATTCTTTGTAATAAATGTTTCCGTTCTTTACGATTACTACTATTACAGCTTTGCTCATCATGGGTTTCAGTACTAGTTGTGTCCAAATTAAGAAGTCCATCTTCTTCATTATGTCTTATGCTTACACTTTTTTTCTTTAATTTAATATTTGATTTCTTCTTAACATTGGTGGTAGATAATGCCAATTGATTTGGGGTAGTTAAAACACATTCGTCTAATTCCATATTATCATCTTCACTATCTTGCAAACTTACATGAGTAGCAGAACCACTCACACATACATCTCTATAAGTAAGAGACGATGCATCAACGGACTTAGCATAAGAAGTGCTAGGAATAGCAATAGGTTCTTCCGTTTCTATTCTACTTGAACTCTTTTTTAATGCCTCCTCCTTCATCTTATTCAAAGCAAATTTATAAGAACAGTTATTATTTCCCATATAAATGCGAACATTTCTCTCTCTTTGAAAAACAGGACATACAGACTTCATTAAAGATAAATGGTTGCCTTTGCAATTAATGCATCTAAAATTTTTAGTTTCGCAGTTTTCATGCTTTTCTCCACATTTAGGACATATAGGTGTCTTGGACGGACAAACGTGACTAACATGACCGTATCGCCAACATTTAGAGCATTGTGTAACTGGATACATGTATGAATCTACAGCCAATCGACAAACATAAGCCTTAATAAATCCTGGAAGACTTGAACCTTCAAACCCTATGCGAACAGTTTCAGACTTAATCCATTTACCACTCAAATCTTTTCGCAGCAACCTTCTAATAGATAATATTTTTGTATCACATTCAAAAATCTCTTTCAAGTCCTTATCTTCAATTTCAATGTCGATATCTCTGACAACACCGTAACAATAATGTATTTCATTAGTATTTCTACAAGTCCAATCATGATCCTTTGTAATTTTATTGTTCAAGAAATTGTTTGCATCAAAGATAGATTTAAACTTTATCAAAAGTTTAAAAGGATTCTTATATTTAACAGTTTCTATGCCCTGAATATCATATTTAGCCAAAAGTTTTGCAAACGCCAACTGCTTCGGTAGAACTATAGTCTTGGAGGTTACAGAAACTTCAAAGTTGTTGCTTAAATCTACTGGCGGGTTAGGAGACGCAGATGGAGGAGTGTTTTGCAGGTTTCTTCGTTTATTTCTAGTGACAAGCGTAAAGCCATCATCAGCTAAAGGATCTGGAGAACTACCTTTTTCTAGCCGCCTTTTGTTGCGTGGTTGCAACATCGCCTCACTCCCGAAGTCGTCATCGAGATTATTATGATCTACGGACATACCTGCATCATCCCATTCTAGATCTACCTCGCCTTCCAATTCTCCAGGAGATCCAAGCACGATTCTATTAATGGCTTCCAAAGACATTTCCTCACTACAAACGGGCTCCAACACAGCTTCTTCTTCAGATTGACTCATAATCACAAAACTTGTGGGTAGTTAGAAAAAAAAAATTGTATGTAAAAACGAAAACTATTCACTATTATTCACTTTAACGTTGATAATAAGAATGAAAATTCCTCAAAATAGTCATAGTTAACAAAATTTTAATTTGCAAACAATAAAAACACACAATTACAAGACGAAAATTGTCGTCACAGAGACTGTAACAAGAACGCGTCCTAGCGTGACGGGCGTAAACGCCAGACTGTCAGTTGCTTTTGAATTGTAGTTATCTATGCAGGCGGGTTTTTGTTTTTTATTATTATTATTTATCGTTATATTTAATATAAAACTGCAAGTTATATACATATTTAGAATCAGTGTTTAAAATCCTTCATTTTGATACCCCACTCGATATACTTGGTAGATATTTTTTTTTTTTTTACCTCACAACATGGCGTCAAACATCCGCCATTTTGTTTTTTTTTAATGTCACCTATCTAAGAACACTTGGGCTATTAAGACGAATCTAACGATACCTCAAATGTGAAAATCCGTTTAGCGGTTCTGAAGATACAAGGTAATAAAGAATATTACATACATACATACATACATACAAGATACGCGCTAAACACATAACCCTCCCGGCAGTCGGGTAATTATAGAAGTTTGTGAGGATGGTTCAATGTTTGTGACTCTTTCAAGCAAAAACTACGTTTTAGTTCAGGATCTGGATTAAAATATAGATTATCCCGAAAAAGTACAGTGTTCCCTTGGGATACTTTATGTATGGGTGAAACCTAGTAAGCTTACTAACAAACGGTTAGTGTAAGAAAGGTGAAACTTTGCAAGGATATCTACGTTTATCGCGTCGCCGACAAAGTGCTAAAATAAAATCAATTAGTCTTAAATATCGTAATAAAGTGGTAGAAAATGTTTTCAAGCTTGATTAAATAATTTATGTAACGGCATTTATTCTTCAGTTAGGCATAAAAATCTGCTCTATGCTGTATCTTTGCACATCATTATTTTTTTTATTGTTATTTTAGCCCTTCTTTCCGAATTTGTTTTTGGATGTTGTTTGTATATATATCACGTGTTTCGGTGTGCCTTCTGGCATAGGCCTCCTCCACCTGTCTCCTCTGAGATCTATCTTCGGATACTGTAGTCCAATAAGGCCCCAGAGTTAGACGTATGTCATCACACCATCTTAATTTTGGTGGCCCCTTTCTTCTTGTTTCTCTTGGGTACCATAGAGTAACTGGTTTGCTCCATTTATTTATTTTTGAGCGAAGCAGATGTCCAGTCCAACCCCATTTTAAGTGCACAGAATTACTTATACCAAATTATATTGCTATATTGCTATTATTTATTTCAATTCCAGATAAGACTAGAAAGTAAAGTATCATCAAAAACGCGACTAACTTTCTGCACAACTGGTATATTGTTGAGAAGGTTGGAATATGATCCACAACTGAAGTCTGTCACTCATATAATAGTAGATGAAGTACATGAAAGGTCTGAGGAGAGTGATTTCCTGCTACTTATCTTAAGGGACCTTATCAAAGTGAGACATGATTTGACTGTTGTACTGATGAGTGCTACGTTGAATGCGGAACTGTTTTCGGATTACTTTGACAATGTTCCAGTGTTGGAGATACCAGGTAATTTTTGTTAAGGGAGTTTTTGTGTAAACGATCTACTAATCATAATATGTAAAGAAATGGCTATCATTTGTTTTGACGCATTCTCTTAATGCTTGTTGCTGCGCAATATTTAGATTTTAAATTTATAGAATCAATTCCGAATTAAATGCAATTTAACTGTTTTCAGGCAGAACATTCCCAGTGGAGCAGATTTTCGTGGAAGATATAATGGAAAAGAGCAATTACGTTCTGGAAGAAAACGGGCATTTTGCAAGAAAAGTGAAAAAAGGTATGTTTTATGCCATTTGCACAGTTAAATATTACAGAATAAATGAGCTCCTTATAAAATATTAAAAAAATATATTATTAAATGAAAGTATCTTATTAAACAAAGTCTAAAACTATTAGCGCCTTTACACACGTACTGCAACTACCGCGGCGTAGCTGCACTAGGATTGAATGCAAATAAAATATGATTGATTGATTGATATGGATTTGGTGGCGGCAAAATTAGGTGACGCCGCGGCACGTGTGTAAACACTAAACGCTCTTAAGGCAGTCCTCCAATCTATGCGACCGTGACCAGCAAACCAGCGAATCAGGTTCTGGCCATCTCTGGCCACGCCCATCGGTCGCGCGACGCGGGCGCCGGGGTTTGTTTAGTGCTCCATATAAATTTATACTAAGCAGTGGCTCTGCGACCCTATTTCGGTCTCGCGTCGCGTGCATCGCAAGGCTAGCAAGGCTTAAGACTATGTCCAGAAAGCGCGAAATCATACGCACGTAAGGCCGACGCGCGAGTCGATTTACTAGGTTCCCATACATTGCGTCCAGACGCTACGCGTATTTTTATACTTACGCTACACGCTTTACGCCCGTAGGTTTACGCGCGTAATACGCCTCTCTGGACAAGCTCGTACTACAGTACGAGCTTGTCCAGAGAGTCATAATCAGTCGTAATCATTATTTATCAAAATGTCATTCACAGCGGACAGAGACAAGAGATCTGACCTAGAAACAGAGCTAGAGACGTGTGACGTACGCTCCGAGTCCACGGAGCCGCCCAAAACGTCCATACGAGATGAGAACCTCAGCATATCGCAGATGGTGGCGCGGTACAGTCACTGCAGTAAACGGACGTGTAAGAACCTGTACCTTATGGATACTGAGAAGGTATTTCTTATGTTTTTCTAATGGATTAAATAAATAAATAAATTATAACACTTATCGACCGTTTTAAAGCGTCATCTGTTGTGGATTATTAAAACTAAAATTACTTTGAAACGAACCCTTTACTAAAACAGATGTCGCCAAACATTTTTGTATGTACTACACAACAAAATAAATAAATGTAATACATAGCATTGAGGGTCAATTCTGCTAAATGAAATCTGCAATAATATAATTACAAAGTCCCAATACGCTGAAACTGTCAAAAGGTATTCTCGTAAACGTTAAACCAACGTGAAAGGCGCTCTGATTGGTCAAAACTTAACAACATAAAACATAAAATCAATGATAACATGTAGCTTCACTTGCAATACAATCAAAGTAAAATGAAAGTCTACTTTAAATACGAGAATTGAGGTTCTGGTTTCTGCCCGCGACTATCTTACTCTTGTTTCTTATATGTCTATTGGCGACAACCGAAAAAAAATAATATATAGTGTCAAATATATAATATGGCAAGTGTAACTATTATAATATACTGTTTAAAAGAGCGTGATAAGATCCTTGACACTTAATTCATTTAGTCTTTAAACAGACATATTTTTTATAAAAACCGGCCAAGTGTGAGTTGGATTCGTGCACGAACGGCAAAAAATCACGTAGTTGCACGGGAGAACCTCTTAAATGTTTATTTTATCCTGGTTTTAGTATTTTTGTTGCTATAGCGGCAACGATTAATACATTATCTGTAAAAAAATGGTGACAGACAGACGGACTGGAGTCTTTTCCCTTTACCCTTTGGGTGCGGATTACACTAAATATAACCATTGTTTCCAGATAAACCTCGAGTTAATAGAACACGTACTAACATATATAGTGGAGGGTGACCACAAATGGCCGAAAACTGGCGCCATATTAATATTCCTGCCCGGCATAGCTGAGATCATGTCCCTACACGATCAGCTAGTGGAGAGCCACACTTTTAGTCCCAAGTGAGTATTAAGGCCCCCACAGACGAGAGGCCGATCGTTTCAGTTAGAACTGACGTCAGTTTTTTTTTTTTTTTTTTTTTTTTTTTTTTTTTATTGTTCCCCCAGCCATTAGCCAGGCCAATTATTTGCATTTTCGTTGTGACTAATTATGGTTTTTTATTTGTTTACATTATACATTTGCCATTCTGATTTACGTTCTATACTTATCTATTTATGTTTACTTTATATAACTTTTCTTTCGAAGCATTCTGATACATTTCCATTTTGTTTTACATTCATTTTTGACTAGTCTTATTTTATTTACATTTGCTTATTTTATTTACTATATTATATTGACATGTTTGTGACTACTTCTTAATACAATTTTTGACTACAATTTAACACTATATTTCCAACAACATTCATATTTTCTTACATTTAATTACTAATATTTAATCTATTAACATGTTTATTTTCTATTTTGTTTCATAGCTATTTAAGTAATTTACTCTACATATTTCTATTTTTGTATGGCCCAATTACATCTATTTCTTATGTTATTGTTACATTGTCCATATTTGTGTTTTCTATGACCACAATTTACATACCCCTTATATATTACATCTACACATAAAACTTAAAAATTTTCCGCTTGCACCGAACGCGCAGCCTCCGGGCGGCGGATTTTTGCTACAAAATTATCGCCATAATAATTTAAATGCAAGCGGCGGTCCGCGATGCCGCCGTTGCTGACAATGCCCCATCATAGTACCAGTTTACAATTACTAATATTAATAGTTTTCTACTTGAGCTATATATGCTTTGTTATTCAATAACCATATATGCTAAGTGATTGAAGTCAATTTTTTTTTTTTTTTTTTTTTTTTTTTTTTTCAGTGTGGGTTTATTAAAGCTCAGTTTAATAATTTGCCAACTATTTTATACATATTTTAATTTACTACTTACTACTTTTGACTGGTACTATGATAGGTCCATCTCTTCAGTACTATAGGCAACGGTTGCTCGGGCTATTGCGTCCCACCTCCGCCGCACCGGACACTCCGCGCTAAATGCATTGTGGTCTGTTGTTTCTGACCCTTCATTTGTACAGTTTATACAACAAGGCTTGCTCTTTATTTTAACACCCTCACACTGGGACCGGTGATGGTCACCGGAGCAGTGGCTGCACTTCACTTCCATGTTGCTATTACAGTGACGCCTTCCATGTCCATACCCTAGGCAGTGCGAGCACTGTATTAGGGGGGACTGGTCGGCGACACGGATGCGCTGCATTTCCACATATAAGTGACCCGCCTTTGTGAAGCACTGCCACAGCCCCGGCGACACCGTCAGAACCACATGTTCTGTGCTATCGTCTTTCCCTCGTTTCCTATATTTTACAGTCATTTTATCCATTTCTACCTCCGTTTGTGACTGCATGAGGTGCTTATTTTGAGTTCTGATTGCATCTAAGATGTCCTCATCAGTGCTCGATTTAAGCACCCCATACAAAATCACTTGCGGATCTTTATTATTAATGTTCTCTACTTCTAATTTACTTCCACTTTTTTCTATTTTACTTTTTGCTTTTTCCCTATCCATTTTATTATTAAACCCTATTATTACTTTTCTATCTTTCCCTTTTCTAATCCTTTCAATTTTTATTCCTTCTTTCTTTGGTTCTATCACTTTTCCTGCCTCAGTTACTATTTCCGATCCCGTCATAGTATTTTCCTTGTCTGTGACAATCAAGGAGTGGAGGGTTTTGTGCTTCAGTTCCGGGGGTGATGTTTCTACTTCCCCACCACCGCTGACCGCACTCGCATACGTCGCCGGTTGGGTTTCTATAGGTTGGGCCCTACAATATTTCACGCATTCTTCCATTCTATCCACATTCTCCTTACTCTCACTGATAACATTCTCGCTACTCTCCCTTACTGTTTCACCTACCAATTCCACTATCCGTTCTTCCGTCATCGTAACGTGTTCTTTTATCCTTTCTATTCCATCCTTGCTCTCACCTATAACGTTTTCACTATTCTCCCTTACCGTTTTACCTATCAAATCCACTATCCGTTCTTCCGTCATCGTGACATACTCTTTTATCCTGTCTATTCCATCCTTGCTCTCACCTATAACCATCTCACTATTCGTTTTTACTGTTTCACCTATCAAATCCACTACTCTTTCATTCGTCTTCATTACGTGGTTTTTAAGTCTGTCTATTCCATTCTTACTCGCACTCACAACTTCATCCATATTTGTTCTTACCTTACTTCCCATCATGTCCGCCATCCGTTCATTCGTCTCATCAATGTATTCTTTCAAATCCACTATCTTTACATCCATATACTCTTTCACACTCCTTACTTCCTCTCTCACTTGTTCCATTGCCTTTAGACCCATTTCCACAATTAATTCCTTTATATCACAATCTTTTAAAATTTCCTGGTTCCCATCCCTTGTGCACTGTACTCCTGTGTCCCTTATTTCCTGACTAACTGACGTCAGTTCGGCCTGAACGGATTCGAGCACACACACGGAAAAAATCGCATCCAACCCAATTTACGTCAGTTCGGCCTGATCTGATTCGGGCCCACATACGGAACAGTCGCATCAGTCCATTCTGGTTTGCCGCGCGCTACGGTCGTGTTTATCAATTTTGTATTTAAACACCGCGAAAACTCATACAACGCTTGTACACGATACACGCCCGCACGGCAGCGGCTCGGGCAAGAACTGAAGCGATTTGTCCACACACGGTCAGGACAGGCCGCGCGTTCAGGCCGCTCGGTCAGGCCAGAATTAATGTTGCCAACTTAGTTATTTTACAAAATTTTACTAAATTGAGTATTTTATTCCCTCCTTGGTAGAAATTTAGTTATTAGTAGTGTTTTAGTAGGAAAGAGCCAGACAGTAATCATATGCAAAATTGCCTAGGTTTTTTTTTTTTATTTTTTATTTTTATTAAGAGGAACAGTAAACAGCTACACTATGCACTTAAATAACACAGTCTTATATATAAGTTACAATAATAATAGTGTAGCCCACAGCACTGTCCACAGATTACCAAGAAAAATGTTTATATTAATACAAGCGTAGATGATTACTATTCATGCCCTAGAATCTAGATGATTTAGTAGTGAATATACAGTTACTTGTAAAAATAAACTAAGAAATAAAGTAGAGAGACACAAAATCATAAATGTATGTGTTACATTTATGATTCTGTTTTCATGTTATAACAAGGATTTGAATTACGCTATTTTAAGTGTATCGTGTAAATACAATCGGAATCGCGACAAAGAACATGCAAAAATATCAATGTGTTCGAAGTTGGTGTTATACGTCTCAACTATTCGTCGTATAGGAGAGCGTTCACCACTGTTAGTGCGACAGGTACCCACAGCGAACAATTTGCCTGCGCGTACCTTTCGCCTATGGACAGTTCTGGGGACCGCATAACATAATATATTATTTAGTTCAACACAATCAAACCTGTTGTGTATAATATTGTACAGAATCATGCCTTCTAATTGCTTGCGCCTAGCACTAAGTGTCAGGAGTCCGTATTTACTGAGCAGTTGGGAGTAGGGCAGATATGATTTACGACATCTGTAATGCATGGCTCTAAGAAACCTATATTGGACATTCTCTATTATGTCTATATACTTTTTGTAATATGGATTCCAAATTGGTATTGCGTACTCCAGCTGAGAACGTACCAATGTTTTATATAGGCATAAGTATGAGGAGGTGTAATTAAAGTCATTAGAAGCTCTCATTATAAATCCAAACATCTGATACGCTTTATTCACAATTTTGTCAACATGGGCGTTGAGACAGAGCTTTGCGTCAAGCATAATACCAAGATCCCTAACGATGTCCACCTTCCCTAGGGATTTATTACATATTGAATAGGAGAATCTGGTGATATTTTTATTTTTAGTAAAATTTATGTAGTTGCACTTAGATAAGTTTAGTTTTAGTTTTTTAGCTAGGCAATAGGCTGATAGTCTATCAAGATCCTCTTGGAGAAGTAGACAGTCATGTGTGGACTTAATCGCCCTAAAAACTTTAAGGTCATCTGCATATAATAGAAATTTAGAGTTCTGAAAGCACTTGCCTATGTCGTTAATGAACAAGATGAAAATCAGAGGACCGAGAATGGAGCCTTGCGGTACGCCAGAAGTAACTTGGGTGACCTCAGAATGATAGCCATTAACTACGACCTTTTGAACGCGGTATGTGATGTACGAATGGAACCATCTCAACAAATCTCCACGTATCCCATTGTACGCAATTCGGTCGAGTAGTAATTCATGATCCACTTTATCGAAGGCCTTTTGGAAGTCCGTGTATATGGCGTCAACTTGCACACGATTATCAATATTATCGAACAGGAAGGTAGAAAATGCAAGTAGGTTAGTGGTAGTGGACCTATGCTTCACGAAACCATGCTGCTGTTGTATGATAGCATTGTGTAGTATGGGGTATATCTCGTTATGCACCAAGCGCTCGAATAGTTTTGAAAGAGAAGACAGAATAGATATCGGTCGGTAATGCTCAACGTCACGCCTAGAACCACCTTTGTGTACGGGGGTGATATTGGCTTGCTTCCAGATTGAAGGCATTACACCCTCCTTAATACATTTGTTATAAATAAGCGTAAGAGGCTTACAGATAGTGGACGCAGTATTTTTAAGAAAATATGCAGATAGGCCGTCTGGACCAGGGCCTTTGTTTGGATCGAGAGCTTTCAGTGCTGACATAACTTTATCTTCGCTAAAATCGAGGTCAGTGATATGTATGTCGTTAGGAGCAGCATCCAATGTGGGATTCCATTTGTTCAAGGTAGGTGACACTGATTCGTATACAGATGAAAAAAAGTCGGAAAACATATTACACACAGATTGCGGGTCTTTAGAGACGTTCCCATTGAATCGCACCTGTTCAGGAATGCCGGCCTTATCTTTGCGATTGTGAATATAAACCCAGAAGTCTTTAATATTGGTGTGAATACTATGTTCAACAGATTTAATATACTTGGAAAAGCAACTTGCGCACATATCCTTAAACGTAGCTCTGTATTGAGAAAATTGTTCGTAGTCGGACAAGTTTTTATATTTTTTCCATCTAACCCAGAACTTTTGTTTTTTCCTAAAAGTTTTAATGAGAGTTTTTGAGAACCAGACAGGGAATCCAGCTGTTCTAGCTGTAGCTCGAGGTGTATGGAGCTTAACGATGTTATCGATTTTGTTATAAAACTTGTCGAGAGCATCATCAGGACTAAGAGAATTAATGAGCCCAGGCCAGTCTGTTTTCTCAATTTCGTTGTTTATCTCCTGATAATTTGATTTGTGAAAGTTATATTTCTGAAGAGGCCGTCTTTTAAGGGGGATAATATTTACATTGAGGTTTATTTCACATATAAAAGGAGGGTGAAACTCGTCAACCGGAAGCAAAGGGAACAAGGTGGTAGAAATTGTACATGGATTATTGGATATAAGTAGATCCAAAACGTTACCTTTTGAATTTATAATGTCATTGTACTGTGAATAGTCAAGCAGAGACATAAAATTAAGTAACTGCGTGCAGTTTGAGGTATTTGTAGAACCAATGTCGACCATACTGGAAGGCGTTGAAGGACCCGGTATATTCCAATTAATTTCAGGAAGGTTGTAGTCACCCATTACAAAAGCATATTCAACCCCTGAATAACTCAATATTTCTTGCAGATAATCAAAGTGTTGAGCATATGTATTTGAAGCTGTTTTAGGGGGTATGTAGACAGCGCTGAAGACATGGTACTTGGAAGGATTTGTGCTGGGCACTTCAACTAGGACGTGCTCAATAAGAGTGGATGCAGAATACGAAGAGGCACTCAATTCAGTAGATTTTAGACTACGTAGTAAAGCAACCAGGACCCCCCCGCCATCCCTTTTCCCGGTGCAAGCCCGATCTCGATCACGCCTATATACAACATAGCGATGGTCTATGAATTCATTGTTGTTAATTTCCGGTATAAGCCAGGTCTCCGTAAGAACAATTATGTCATACGTATTATTCAGTATGTTCATGTACAACGTGTGTAGTTTAGTACGAATACCTCTACAGTTTTGGTAATATACCGTTAAAGATTTATCACACATTGGGACGGAAGACAACAATTACAATGTTATGTAGAGTATTGGGTAGAGACAAGGTTCTCGAGCAGGCATTTATATCATGTAAATAGCAAAAAATATACGAATAGTTAGCACAGTAAAATGGGACTCCGACTATTGTTAGTTTTATTAATACAGAAGTAATAATAAATGTCTCAGTTGTATCAGCTGTGAGTACAGTACACAAAAACAAAATAATGATAATAATATTGTAAAAACACAATTCAAATTTTATAGAGCTAAAAAATTTTAATACAATAAAATGTTTTGGCAAAAGTTTTTTGTTATTAATAACTAGCAAGCTAAAACAGCCTGACTGTAAATAAATAGGCAAGACACTAATATTATAATACTCGAAACACAACAGAGAATAGTATCTTAGATAAGTCAGGTAAATAACAAAAATTGAGAAAATTTGGAAAATTTGGAAGCGGTAAATATTGATGAAGGCATAATAACTAGTTGGCAGAATTATCAGCGTCTTCGCGTGGAGTAGAGTCAACGTCGGTATTCCTTTTACTGGTGATTTTACGGAAATCTGCCTCCGTACGTATTGCAATGGCTGGTTTGTCATCTCGCTCACGCACAAGAATAGTGGCATTGCGCACCCAAACGTATTTATATTGATGTTGTGTGGCAAACTCTTTGGCTTTCCGAAATAATTGTTTCTTTTTGAGCGTTAGGTGTTCATTCATATAGATTCTTGTAGACGTATTACCACTAAATCCTAGATGCTCAGATTTAACAGTTTTAGCCTTGCGGAATGCGGCCAGTAGATTGTCTCGTAATATGCGCGATGACAACTTCACTATTATGTTCTTAGGTCTGTTAGTTTGCTGGTGCGCATGTGGGACCCGGTGGATAGAAATTATATCTTTTTGTGCGATCTGAAAATTAACGGCAGTACCAACCGATTCCATTACGTGTAACAGGTTTTCATTACGTAATTCAGGGACGTTACAGATTTCCACGTTGCACTGTCTCGCCTGTTGCTCTAGGGAATCTAACTTAGCCTCAATAGAATTAATCGTAAGGTCAGTTTTCTCCGATACCTGATGTTTCGTCTCACAAATTTGCATTTTAAGATCGTTTTGTTTTTCGATATAAAAATCCAGGGAAGTTTTCAAGCCGGAAACGTCGTTATTAATATCCAACACTTGCTGTTTCAGCCTGCTTTGCTCTGTTCGAATTGCACTTATCTCATCCCTCATGTCACGAAAAGATCGTAAAACTTCATTATTCAGTTTTTTAATATTCTCATCAAGTTCATTACGCCAACTGCATAAGGTATTTTTTATCTCCTCCTTGCACGCGGTGAGAGCGCTGTGGATATCGCTACGCCAGTCTTGCATTTTAAAGTGAAAGTCTTTGGAAAAGTCACTAAAGGTAGCATTGACATCTGGAGAAATTACTGGCTTGATAGCTGCATTACAAGAATAGTCGGCGGTGGACGGTGACGGAGGGCCTTGTTCCAGTACATCGCATGACATGTTCATGGTATCGTCAAGTACAGGGATTTGGGTAGATCTTACGGGCGTGAGTAAGTTGGAGTGAGTGCGGCGGGTGATGCTAATACACGATGGACATTTCCAGGACGCTTTAAGATCCTCAGACAGAATTTTGAACTGCTGAGGTGTAATTGCCAAGCATTCATAATGGTAGCAACCCTCACAAGCACTGCATTTTAGGAGATCAGCAGTTGTCTTGAGAAATTTGTGGCAGCCCTCGCAAAGCGCCATAGTAGAGAGTGTATAATTTATATTTAAGCAAAATTTAATAAAAATTAATACAGCACACGAAGACCAGTAGCGCCACCCTGTGGCAATTATGTGAAGCACTAGATGAGCCTGCACAGCATACGTCAATACGCTCGATAGTCAATACTTAGTAAGCTAAGCGACGAAATAATTTATATTCCTGAAGATAGATGGCGCTTGTGCAAAACTGATTCTAGTATGACACAGCAAAATTGAATTGTAATAGTCAATTAAAGAATAAGTTTATGCAAGCCAGAAAGTCACTAATCAGCAGACACCACAACAAAAACACACTGTATTGATTGTCACAAAACTCAGTTAACAACTAAATAGGCAAAAAAAAATCAAAGTTCACGAATAATATTAGCAAGTTTGTAGTGCAAGTATCACTGTATGCACTTTCGAGTTCTTGCACTGTTAATATAGATCAGTTCACCATGTCTCCAATTGTACTTGATGTTCCTCCACTAATAAGTATTTTGAAAACTAGTAACTGGTAATATTTACTTTGTTTATATTTTTAAATCAAAATTATACGGGAGACAATATAACGTATGATAACACATGAACAGCGCCATCTAGCGAAAAGGTTAAACACAAAAAAAAAACCTATCATAATAATACATTCATTCGTACCCGTTTAATTACTAAATACGTAATATTTGCTAATATATTTTAATTTAATGGTAAAATTTATAGTAAAATTCAATGAATGAAAAAAAAATTAATATAACAAAACCTAAAATGCAATGGTTTTTGGGGGGCTTCAGGAATTCCTAAGTAGCTTCTTTAGTAGTTATTTAGTACTTTTTACTAGAATTCAATACGAGTTTAGTAGTTTCACAAAAACAGAGCTGGCAACACTGGAACGAATCGCTTCGACTGACGCGATCTCGAAATTGCACACAGACGATACGATTTTGCATCCGTTCAGGCCGAACTGAAGGCAGACCGGATCATGTATGGGGCCTCTTATTGGCATAGTTTAAAATATAAGTCTGTGATATGACCGCCAGGCCGACATCGCCGTATCGGACACAGCGTCCCCCCTATGGCGTTCAAAGTCTTAGAAGGCTGTAACTTTAGAATGACGCCAAATGACACTGGCGTCCTTTGTGGCTCAATGGTAAGCGCGTCGGCGCTCACGCGAGCGCGGGTCTGTGAGGCCGATTCATGCCGAAGTATGGCTCTCGTACTAGTTATTCGTAATATTAATGACATATTATATTTGTCATTATTGTGAATAACTAATTTGCGGTCTCGGAGCACATAAATGTACGAAATATTATGTGCTACGCGACCGCACTTTACTAATCATTTATTCAATCATTTCAGGACAGGAAAATACATAATAGTCCCCCTACACTCGACGCTATCCAGCGAGGAACAATCGCTTGTGTTCAAGAAACCGCGCTCCGGGATGAGGAAAATAGTACTGTCTACCAACATTGCGGAGACCTCTGTCACTATTGACGATTGTGTGTTCGTCGTTGACTGTGGCAGGATGAAGGAAAAAAGGTATAAAATACTATTTTAATTTGGTAACGAAATATTTGAATACTTGCTTTTAGTAAATATAGTATCGGGTATCCTTTGTGAATTCTGTATTTTTTCGGGATAAAAAGTAGCCTATGTTTTAATCCAGATTATAAACTACTACCATACCAAATTTCATCGAAATCCCTTCAGTAGTTTTTGCGTGAAAGAGTAACAAATATCCATCCTCACAAATTTTCACAGTTATAATATAAAATAGGATAGAATAAAAATTATATGAATGTATATAATTCACTAATAATATCTATACATAAATCACTAAGAGTATAAATGGAAATAACGAACATTGGGTATATATAATATACGGAACGTACAAAATCTAATGTTTACAAAAATAGTTTCAATGAAGGCATTGAAAGTTGAAGTTGTGGACAGACATACCATTAAATGTCTTGTCCACAATATCTTGCTACAAAATTGATTTACTTTTTATTTCATAAATCAATAACAAGTGTCCAACTTAATTACAGGTTCGATTCCAACCGCAACATGGAATCCCTCGAACTAGTGTGGGTGTCGCGCGCCAACGCCAAACAACGCAAGGGCCGAGCGGGGCGTGTCATGCCGGGCGTGTGCGTCCATCTGTACACTTCACATCGGTACACCTACCATCTGTCCGAGCAGCCCGTGCCGGAGATACACCGGGTGCCACTGGAACAGCTGCTGCTCAAGTTGAAAATACTGCCCCTGTTTAGAGGGATGAGCGTGCATGAGGTGCTAGGTATGTACTAATAAAAATACAGCCGCTCGTAAAAGGTGATGGTCAGAAATTGACCCAGAGTTCGACACCAATGAAAAGTAGTTTTTCATACATTGTCTCACGTCTGTCATTTACATAGAAAAATTGATTGATTTTGGATTTTATTCTTGCTCATAACTTCTTTACTCGGCGTAATTCGGGGTTACTTGTTAGGTGATATCAAATATGATTTAAAGTGAACCCATTGGTAAACATTTCATTGCCGTCGATTCTGGTTTTTTTTTGTGTTTTTACCCATGTCCTTTGTATCTGTACTATCAGGGAACCTAATTTATAGGCAGATTGACCGTTGTCATAATTTTTTCGTAATGGCTGCGTTCTTTGGTATTTTTTTTGGCGCATGTGCATTAAGAAGATGTGCGCGCGCATGTTTAATAAAGGCGACGAAATTTTTGACATTCGAATAATTATGCGCAGAAGTTTTGCGCACGTATACTGCACATGCGCTAAAATTATTTTTTTATGAACGCACCCATTATCACAATATTATGATATCAAACTGATCTGTCATTGACAAAAATAGCGCTTGTTAGCGCTAAGTAAAAAAAACAGACACCAGCCAGCCAGGACACGTTTGCTTACCTCAATACTGCTAACATAATCCGCCTTTTTCCTTATTTAATGCCTGCGGTCGCCATTTTGCTTCCTTTTTTTTGTTAGCGCTATTTCCCGCGGAACACGGCCATTGTATTGTGACTGCATGTTATCATTATTAATACTTAAATAAAGTACGAGAAAACTACCTTTCTATGAAAACATTCCCATTTCCATTGATACGCCAGACTTATATATAAACCCCCTTACTATTAAACGCTGTATAAGCGTTGAATAGTTATACAGTGTTTTGTTCACGTCACACAAGTGACATTTTTAATTCGATAGAAGGATACAAAACACTGTATAACTATTCAAAGCTTATACAGCGATTATTAGTAAGGGGGTTAGCATAGAAGTAATTATTGTTTATCTTGCTCCAGTAGTGAAATTTAGTATTTATCCTTGTCATTATTGTAATACAGCCCTAAAGCTCCACGTTTCTTAATATCTATATTTAGTTCTTTAGTAAGGATTGCGTGTGCGCATATTAGAAGTAACATTTTCATAATAATCGTATAAATTACAGGAAAAACGATAGAACCGCCCGTCAAATCCAACATAGATGGCGCTTTAACTCGACTACAAGACGTGGGTGCGTTAGACAAGTCGTTCGCTCTGACGGCGCTTGGCAAACATTTGGCGGAGTTGCCGGTCGACGTTCGGATCGGCAAGCTGATGTTGTTCGGTGCCATATTCTGTTGCGTGGACTCCGCTCTGACTATGGCAGCGTTTTTGAGCCACAAGAGCCCGTTCGTGGCACCATTCGGGAAGAAGGTATGTAACTTATCTTTTTAATAAGTTTGTGCAAATCAAATAACGCTGTAATTGTGTTGTTAATAAAACTATGATTATTTGAAATTTCATAGCCGCTTTGTTGTTTATTTAGAATTTGAAAGTTTTTATTTTTGTTCAGTCTGAAGCCGACGCTAAGAGGAGGGAATTCGCGATGTCTAACAGTGACCAGTTGACAACATTAAGGGCTTATAGAGTAAGTATAATATGTAATAAAAATATGTAAGATAATAATATAAGCGTGTGGTGTCGTGGGATACCAGATAAGAACAAAGTTCCTTATTATAAAATAATAATTTCAAGTTCTATTCAAGGTAAAAAGAATATAATTATTCGGGTATACATTTTTATTATGATTTTTTTATCGTAAAAAAAAAAACTTTACAAAATTATCTTAACACCTTTATTTTATTTACAATGATTTATAAAAATATATAATAATAACAGTCATCTAATAGACTATACATTAGACACTGTATAGACATCATGCATCTAAAAATCTTGCGCTTTTTTAACGTTACGGACGTTTTTTGCCGACTACGCAACGCAACGCCCCATAAGGACCTTTCTTTCCAAAACTACAGAGTAAAATATGTAACTTTTGGGAAGTTATTCACTATCTTTTTTTTTTTTGTTTCCGGGGGGGAAAATGCATTACGCATACCACCCAGGCGCAGGGGGCACCCGAGTGGTGATGTGGGACTCCCGTATAGGCTAATGAGACCCACGGTATACCCACTAAAAACCACCCCCCACCTTCCTCCTCCTCGCCCTGTGACGGGGCCACGGGAACGATAAACACATCCGCGACCCCGCCGGCGGCAGCCGCTCGCAAGCGGCTCCATTCAAGGCCCGAAGGCCCCAGGCGCACCAGATGGTAAGGTGCGCCTCCCTCCTCGGCCTCCACCAGTACTGTAGCAGACTCCCCCTGAGTCTGCTACTAGGAGGCCACGGATACCAGCCTCCACAACCGGTACCCGGTGGCAGATCTGGTATATGGTTCTGCCACCGACCACACCTCGGCCGCAGAGGATAGGGCAAGCGGCGCACCGTAATACCAACTTGCCTCTTCCTCTGCGGCCCCACCAATGCCGTTAACCGTACGGAACGGGCCGAACCGCCAGCTCGCAGGGGGGTAGGGAGAGTGACACAACACCACCACGCCTCTCCCCCTGCGATCCCTCCACGGCCGCAGAAGATAGGGAGTACGGCGCACCGTAATACCGGCACTCCTCTTCTTCTGCGGTCCCACCTCCTAGCGCGTCCGCAGCGGACTCCTCCAGCCCGCTGGGAGCGCCCTCCTCGGGCCAGCCGTTGGCAAACAAGCCGGCCCTGGTTGCCTCTTCGCTTCACCGTGGGTGTCCAAACCACGGTTACTAAGCCCCACCGCCACGTCAAGGCGTGCAACCATCGGGGGGAAGTTATTCACTATCTACGTAAAGTAGTTTAGGCAGAAAAAAATTGTAGAAATGCCAAAAAAATGTATGAGTCTACGCCACTCAAAAGGCAATGGACATCACATAGCTGATTCCGATTGACTGAAATTAATATTATTAAAATTATTTTGAAATCAGATGTGAGTTCAACAGCTAGTCAGTGTCGTTAAAAGTGCAATTAAATTTTTATTTAAAAAAATTGCGTTTCATAAATTATTTTTGTGCCTAAACGTCTTTATATAAGCAGGAAATCATGTGGCGATAGATTCTGTAATTGACTTTGAAAAATGATAAATGATCAGATTACAGATAATTCATTATTGTTATTTAAGGTGGTTCGTTTCCTATACAAAAAAACAATGGACATTAATTAGGTAATTTCATACTATTACTACATAAATTTATATGCACATCTATTTATTTTGCAATACAATTGTCGCAAAATATATTTAAAATACTTTATTTCACACAGAAGTCACATTTTTATTGAATTTTCGACAAAAAGTGATATTTGTAACTTATGTCGCTTTTTGTCGAAAAATCAATAAAAATGTGACTTCTGTGTGAAATAAAGTATTTTAAATATATTTTGCGACAGTTGTATTGCAAAATAAATAGATGTGTATATAAATTTATGTAGTAATAGTATGAAATTACCTAATTAATGTCCATTGTATTTTTGTATGGGAAACGAACCACCTTAAGTAAATCGTATACAGATGTGTAAGCTGAAAACACACTAGGGTTTGTTTGAATTTTTATATCACCTCTCAATTAATTTTCCATCATGGAGAATAGAGGTAAGGGAGCACCATCTCTCTAGGGCAAAAAGCTAAAAAGTGCCCGACAAAAGTAATCAAATAATAGTTCCAAAACTGGCCATAAGGGCGCTAGAGTCGTAAAAGAGTATGATATGAAGTTAGGAATAAGAAATGGAGTGAAGTGAGTTGAGTTATTTAATTTTTTTGATGACTATAAGTAGTATTTAGTAGTTAATTCAGAAAATCATGAAAATTGTAATAACTTCAAATCATAAAATATTTTTATAAATGTAACTGAAGAAGAAGCTACGATTAAATTGTGTTTAAATTTTACTGCTATATACCTTTGCGACAGTGATGCCACCCTTATTTGATGCTTTTTAGCGGACACTTTTCTATCCCAGGGATGGTTCTCCTTACTTCTATTCTCCATGTTTTTTATCAACCTTTTAGTCGTCCACTGACGTAGAAAAGTGACAATACCATAAATATTTTTTCAGAGATGGCAACAAGCGCTCAAGTCGAGCTCTCATGCAGCCCTGGTGTTCGCCAACGAACATTTCCTCTCTCACAAGACATTGATGATGTTAGGCGACATAAAACACCAGCTGCTAGGTCTCCTAGCGTCTATTGGGTTCGTCCCTGACATGCCGGCTTTGAGGAAGAAGATGAGGAAAGATAGCGTGGCCAGTCTGACTGGGGAAGAGGTATGTGTAATTGTGATGTTAAGTTCAGGTAACAGATGGCGCTTTTGGGTGAAGTTTCTTGTTTTATCTCTCAATGTTCATGTATAATATTATTTTATTGTAGTACTTATTATGAAGAATACTTAGTAAAATACCCTTTGTAATCGAAACTAATATTATAAAGAGGAAAGGTTTGCTAGTTTGTTTATTTGCATTGAATAAGCTCCGAAACTACTGGACTGGATAGGGCCACGGGGAAGAACATAGGCTATGTACTTTGTTCCCACGAGTTTTCTATTAGCGCGCACGAAGTCGCGGAAAAATCGAGTAAATAGTAATTCACTTAACGCTTTATGTGGCAAAGAGTCCGTGGTCTCTATGGTCCAGTGGTTTAAATCTTGACTCTCGACTCGGAGGTCGTCGGTTCGATTCCCGCGTTGGAACAACAAAAAATGTTGTTTCTAAGTTTGGTCTGTACCTGATCGTCTGACAAGAAAGACGATCCATGCGTCGGATGGTCATGTAAAAAGTCGGCCCTGCGCCTGATCTCTCGCCAGTCGTGTCGGTTATCCGTCCTACTGGGTTATAAGAGTAAAAGGAAGAGAGAGTGCTCTTGTGTACTGCGCACACACTTGGGCACTATAAAATAAGTCCTGCGTCGCTGACCTGGTTTTAATGAAACCGGCCACTGTCACCGAAATCGGTGAGGGAAGCGATTATTATGTGGCAAAGTAGTAATTATTTGCAATATTTGTTTCAGTTGAATTCCAACGGCAACAACGACAGACTCCTGGTGGCTATATTGTGTGCAGCTCTCTACCCCAATGTTGTCAAGGTAAAACTAACACTAACTTGAAGGGCTTGTTCATAATCTTCTAATAACTGTCGGATATTTTATTAGGGAATCTTGTCGTTCAATTTATATCGAGTGACAGAGAAAACATGCAAATAATCTATTTGACAATACTATCAGTTGATTGTGTATCAGGCACTGAATGTTAGACTCAATATTAATCAGTTACGTGATACTTCTGTTAAAGTATTACCACATATTAATTTAAAAAGTTATTCGGATTGTAACCAACTTTCGAATTTCAATTCATTTACTCCAGTTAAATCTAAAATTTATTTTCTTTAAAATATAGCTGATTAAAACGTTTCCTAAATCCTGTCAAATAATTTGAATATCGAACACCTTTACTGGCCACTACACAAAAACATGACAATCGTGCCTAAAGATCATCACTTCAAAAAGAGTAGAAAAATAAAAATTTGTATACCTAGCGCCAAATGTGTATTGAGCCATACTTTAGAAAGTTAAATTGATTTTTAAGTAGTACAAGTAGCTTCCGTTATATCCAAAATTGTGTCGTGCCGCGTGACGTGGCTTGAAATTTCGCTCTTAACGCCGCTAAAGAAGTTTCACTTTAAAAACAATTACAAAATTCTAATTTCAGGTTCTAACCCCCGAAAAATCCTTCCACATGTCTGCGGGCGGCGCGGTGGCGGTTCAACCCAACGCCCGGGAGCTCCGGTTCGTGACGCGCGACGCCACGGTTGCCCTCCACCCCTCGTGTGTGTCCGCTACTGAGAGGCACTTCACGAGCCCGTACCTGGTGTACCAGGAGAAGGTGAAGACGTCGCGGGTGTTCGTGCGCGAGTGCTCCATGGTGCCGCAGCTGCCACTGGTGCTGTTTTCGGGTGAGCTTCAGCTAAGGACCTTTAGTCAAGATTACATACTACTAGACTAGACCACGCAAGTGTATGTACACCGAACAAGTTCTCGCTCGACCAGGCATAAGATGAAAATCGCTCAACAGCGCCGTTTGAATAGTGGGCTCGCAAACATACTCACGTGTAAATACGTAGTTCAACCTCGTCTGCAGTCGTTGCGGTTACTTCCTTTGCGTTTAAATATTTTGAGGCGTCCTAGTGCAAAGGTGAATGTTTAGAGACTGGTCGAGCGGGAACTTTGTCGGTGGTACTTTGCGTGTAACTTTCCGTGTGAAGAGAATTCGCTTCCTTCAGCGCCATTTCCTCTCGAATATTCTCGATGCCGAACGTCAAACAAAAACTAAAAAACGCGACGGGGCGGCGCGCGGCGTGAAACCGACCGTAAGATAATAAATACACGAGTCATCCTTACAAACTTTCATATTCATAATAATTTGTATCAGTAAAAACTATACATAATAAAATACATTAAAAAAAATTTGACATTCAAAATGTGTAATTTATTTTCAGGTTGTAACCTGAACGTTGAGCTACACAACGGTACTTTCATAGTGTCGTTAGAAGACGGATGGATCATGTTCCAAGTGGAAAAACACGAGGTAAGTCATAATTTCTGTTTTGGAATTTGGTTTAGAAATTCCGTACAAAACGGTGAACCTCTCAAAACACGAACTTAAATATTGAGAGCTCCGTGGTCTAGACTGTTGAGACTTGAGACAGTGCAGGTTCGGTCCCCAGGTGGTGGCGTGTACCAATGATACTTTTCCACATCTCAAGTACATAATACGGACGCTCTAACGCGAAGGAAAACATCGTGAGGAAACCCGCACATAGTTGGCCCCAGACGTATTGACCAGTTCATTCCTCTGGACGAGGCTGATTATGTTGTGAGAATGCCGTGTGTGCTTGGGCAACCATACGACATTTAAAACACGACTGTCCCAGGCACTACAGTATTTCAAGAGTGGTTACTTCGCTTGAAGAATACAACTGTATAAATCATCCAATAACGGATGAAGAGGCCGAAGTTAAAATGAAAATACTAACCCACTTACTAATAAACGCTGTAATTATATATATATATATATATATATTTTTTTTTATGAAATATGGGGGCAAACGAGCAAACGGGTCACCTGATGGAAAGCAACTTCCGTCGCCCATGGACACTCGCAGCATCAGAAGAGCTGCAAGTGCGTTGCCGGCCTTTTAAGAGGGAATAGGGTAATAGGGGAGGGTAGGGAAGGGATTTTTTTTTGTATAAATTCAAAGCTTATACAGTGATTATTAGTAAGGGGGTAAAGGTTTTACCTAAAAATTTATTTTTGAACTTTAAAATGAATTTCAAGATATTTAACGAGATCAGAAGTAATGTTTATATAATATTATAATAGCAACAAAATATATTTTAGAAAATATAATATAATTAGTATATTTTTCAGGTGGCAGAAATGTTAAAAACGATACGAGTAGAATTGATCAACTTACTCGAGGAAAAAATCAACGACCCCTCGCTAAACCTGCTTCACTATGAAAAGGGAAACAAGATTATAAAAACCATAGTTCAAATTATAACGAAAGATTAATAAATATGTATTATAAAAATATTTTAGCATAATATAAATTTAGTAGTATAAAATAATTAATAATAATTAATACTGTATAAACTTTTTACAATTAACACTGTGGTAACGTTATTTAATATTTTAATACAAATTATGTCGAAGTAACATTGAGAACGGATGCTTTATAATTTTAAAAAATCTGAGACGAAAAACTTCAGCGCCATCTGTTAGCTAAGCTTAACATTATACCTAAATATTTTACAATTTATTGGAATTGTAAAAAAGATGTTCAAGAAATGTATGAGGTCTGGGCCAGCCTATGTACAGTATATGTAAATATAGCTACATAATATAGTAACCGTTTCCTATTCTTTATTTTGTTCAATTTCACTTAGTTTCCATGTACATTTAAATTAACTTCGTCAAGGAGAGCAACACAAAGTAAAATAAAACATGGCGGATCAGATCAGAATTAACTAAAGAATGTCATTTTGTAAATGACATGACTTTTGACAAAGAAAGACGTAGGTATGACATTAAAGACGACGTCTCTTCGTAAAACTGTCTACTACGTCAAAAGTCAAGTCAAAACAACTGTCATGGCCGCCCTAAAAATAGTGTTCTCGCAATAAAAAACTCTTCAAATAATCATTTTTGTACGCATGTACCCTTCTTCAAATATATTTTTTCGTATTTTTATGATATTCCTATATTTTTTTCCTATTTGCCTATGTAGTGTACATAGAACTGGCCCAAAATCAAATATCTCTTTTGAATGCGTTGAATATGTGAATAATGTATAATTATGACTTACAAAAGATCGAAAATTTGTTTTTGAAATATCTCTACTTAAAATCAGCTGAATCTCATATACCTACAGAGTACAGTAACATCATATATTTCCTTTTACTAATTACTATGTGCAACTATTTTAAAAATGTCACTGCCTTGTTATCTTTTTGACCACGGTTTAAACGTTCAAAAATTGCTGTAATACATACATATACATACATAATTATAATCACGCCTTTTTCCGGTAGGGGTAGGCAGGACCGCCTCTTTCCCGTAGGGGTAGGCAGAGACCACTTCTTTCCACTTGCTACGATCCTTACATACTTCTTTCGCTTCGTCCACTTTCATTCTTACCATCCATTCCTCCTCTTACATTCAACGTAGCCAAGCGTCTCTCCATGGTCCGCTTTTCGCCTCCGCGAGAAACGAGACGTGATGGGTGGCGAACCACATCGCCGATAATAATGGTTTATAATATTAATTTTTTAAGAAGGTATCAGCTAGGCTTTAATTAATATGATACATGCAGTTTCTACCATATTTATTACACAATTCTGTAAATGAGTATAAAATAGTATTATTTAGGATATTTAGATCAATTTGCGGGTTTCGCTGAAATAATTTATATTTTTTTAAACCACTGTGATTGCTAAATAAAATGTTTTAATTATTTTAGATATACACTTTTATTTTAGATATACCTTTACATTGATCCATTTATATATTTTGGTAACAAGAAAAATCTAACTTGGTTATAGAAATTAGAAACTTTAATGCCCACACGATTCCCTTTAGGACGTAGAAACATGTTTTGTGAGCGAATTAGATGATAGCTCCTTTCTCAGAGGATGAAAGTCATTTAAATATATTAGCGCCCTCCACACGTAAAGTTTGAACCGCGGGAAACAGCACGCGCCGATCCAACCACGAAGTATCTATACTTCGTGGTTGGATCGGCATTCGGCGCGTGCTGGACTCCTGGTATCTATACCAGGAGTCCGAATGTAATGTCAAAATAATGGTCTCAATTTAGAGCGTGCCATTGTTCAAGAAGTACCAAGCGCGATTCAGGACTGTGCGCTGATTGGTCCGCCACAATAGCATCGGTATGTCCAAGATTCTAGCGCAGCTAGTGGCAGAAAAGATAACTAAGATTTGGGTTTATTATTGTGTACTATGGAGAAGCCTATACCGGTCGGACTCCTAGTATCTATACTTCGTGGATCCAACCCTGGCTCTGAATCGGCGCGGGGCTGACAGTCAATGCGAGCGTATTTTCCATATTTTTATTGGCGCATTCGCCTAAACATGTATGACGCCGGCATCGGCAGTCCAAGTCGTGGACACGCATCTTTAGATAAGAGATGTACCAAGGAAGCATGTAAAAATGTGTTAGACAAAATGTATAGCCGCATAATTTTGATATTGTCGGAATCGTCAATAAACAGTTATTGTGACAGAAATAAAAGGTATAAATATGTAACTGGATGGAACAGGCATATCAGCGATGCTCACAGGAGGGCCAGACAGTGGTTTTCAGCGTGGCTTTTACATGGAAAACCTAATAGTGGATATATCTATACGAATATGATAGAATCGCGTAAGGTATTTAAATCAAAGTTAAAATGGTGCCAGAACAATGAACAACAAATTAAAATGGATATAATTGCAAAACACCATGAAAATAAAGATTTTAAAAAATTTTGGAAGTCTACTAAAAATTTTAACGCCGGGTCGAGCCTTCCCGTGAGTATCGGTGACAGCCATGATTCAAAGGAGATAGCCGATTCCTTTGGTCGCTATTTTAAAATTGAGTCGCCGCTGCCAACGGCGCTGCAGGCGTCTGATGCTAAGTGTCACTCTGGGAACCCAAGTATAAGATTTACTGCTAAGTAGGTTGCATCTGTTATCAAATCCATGACCAGAGGAAGGTCACCGGGTCACGATGGCCTTAGCATCGAGCACCTGCAGCACGCTGGGGTGCACCTACCGAGAGTGCTCGCCATGTTCCTCTCTCTGTGTGTGGGTCATTGTTATCTGCCTAAAGACTTGATGTATACAGTCGTTGTACCTATTGTGAAAGATAAAACAGGAGACGTGTCGGATATTTCTAATTACAGACCGATATCCTTGGCGACTATTGTCGCCAAAGTGTTGGATAGTTTGCTTGATAAGTATTTAAATAATAATATACAACTGAATGACGCACAATTCGGGTTCAGACCCGGATTATCAACAGAAAGCGCGATATTATGCCTCAAGCAAACTGTCCAATACTACACGTCTAGAAATACACCAGTTTATGCTTGCTACCTAGACCTGTCAAAAGCATTTGACATGGTATAGATCTACCAGAATCTGATGGCATTTTAAAAAAAATAAAAAATGTGATTTTCATATGGCAATGTCAAGTATGACCCGTCAAATCAAAGTACGTGATCTGTCAACCGCTGCTAAAATTTTGTGATTATGTTCTTGGAATTTGTTGTTTTTGTGAAAATATCCAAAAAGGCAATTCAATCTCAAGCGAGAAATATTGTTTTCTATGTTTATAGTAAAATACAGAAACAAGAAGGTGTAAATCGAACTCAATCTTATAATTTAAAGCTCGTGGTAGAGTTGACCGGTAAGTTAGAGTGAGTTGTTTTGATACTTTTAGTTTTTTTATATTTTCTTAGGTAATTATTGTGACTTTTTTAAAGGTATTTCCAGTATTACTATACGGTGAATCGTAGCTGATGGCACATTGAATGATGGTTTGTTTTCCATGCCTGGTAAAACGAGGAGAGGAGGAAAATAGAAAATCAACATAAGACAATTTCGATTTATAGTTGATTAGGAATAAAGTAAACGAGTTCTATACAGTTCGGAAGGAAATTCCAACATTAAATAAACTGTTGCCAATTTAATTGTATGTTATTCGTAATAAATAAGTATATAAAGTAATTCACGATTGATTTATTTTTCATGAAATATCATTATCATTACAATAATAAATAGTATAGTAAATCATTACAAAGTCCCTTTTTTGTCTGTCCCTATGTATGCTTAAATCTTTAAAACTACGCAACAGATTTTGATGCCGTTTTTTTTAATAGATAAAGTGATCTAACGCGAAGGTTTTTAGGTATATAACATGCATAACATAGTAGAGGTACACAGATAATTTTAGAGGTTTCTAAAGTCCTAAAAAATCACATATTTTGCGCTTACGTTGAAAATGCTGGCTGAACACTACGAGATAGATCAAAATTATGTATTACAGTTTTATTATTCATCTTAAAAAAGCCTACAAAAAAGTCCGCGATGGCATATGTCTATCTATTAGGGATAACCCACAATAACCATTTTTTTATCATTTACTTTGATTTTAATTTAATAGCTTATTTACAAAGCGATTTTAAGCAATACAGTATTAATACGGGCGCTCGCGTTTCTACATCGCGCTATCGAAAACGCGGGACGTATACAGTATAAAGAGGTTCACGAATATTTTGAAATGCAGCACAGAATACGTATAATAGTAACTGCAGTTCTTAATTCTTATGGAATATCCAGAGGTGGTTTGTCAGTTTTGTTGGAATGTCAAATAACTTTACTTACTACATAGTACATAGTATAAAACAAGTCGCTTTATCTGTCTGTCCCTATGTAGGTATAGTATATTGTATGCTTAGATCTTTAAATCTACGCAACGGATTTTGATGCGAGTTTTTAATAGTCTTTAAGAATTTAGTCTTTAAGATATTATAAGATTATGGTAAAATTTATATTCAAGTGCGATAAATATAATAATATGTAAGTGTATTATCAAGTGGTCGCGCATGTCGTGTCGAGGTGATAGGGTTCTTTTTTTTAACTATTTGCATTGGGCAAACCTAAAAACATTTTCAATATTGTATCAGTAGTATATTGCTGTAAGTAGGTAGAGGATTATTCGCCGAAGTAGTTTTTTCTCCAAGAACACTATTCCACGCGGGCGAAGCCACAGGGAAAAGCTAGTTTTCTATATTATACACCGAACATTCTTCATACAGTCTTATTATAATTCATGTTCAATAATACTAAAGATATAATTAAATATTAACCAGTATCAAGATCGTTTAATCCAATTTCCCCAGTATTGCACACTACAAAATTTTATTTCCCTATTTGCCATGAGATTCTGGTACACCTATATCATATAATATACTATGGCAGAAATTAAAATATGAAACCAGTTTATCTGATGACGTCATATCAATTTTTAAATATTGGTATGGTAATCAATTAAACTGTGTCCGATGGGCAGGTGTGTATTCGCAACCCTATGGGTTAAAGTGCGGGGTGAGGCAGGGGGGGATACCTCGCCTCGTCTATTCAACTTGTATGTAAACGCTCTTATTGAGGAGCTCAGTAGCACAGGTATCGGGTGCCATATTGGGAATGCATGCGTAAATAATATAAGCTACGCTGATGACATGGTGCTGCTA
Source organism: Glaucopsyche alexis (assembly GCA_905404095.1). Lineage (NCBI taxonomy): Eukaryota > Metazoa > Arthropoda > Insecta > Lepidoptera > Lycaenidae > Glaucopsyche > Glaucopsyche alexis. Next base: position 6,263,695 of record FR990060.1, read on the forward strand.
AGTCCCTCAATAGGAGCGCTGAGAAAACTGTTAGGGATTTGTGAACGGTACGCGGACGCCCATGGACTTAGGTACAATGCTACGAAAAGTGAGTTCATGGTTTTTAAGTCAGGTGCAAAATGTTATGACACGAACGTGTCTATTAAATTGTGTAACACTTCACTTAAAAGAGTTACCCAATTTAAGTACCTAGGTCACTGGGTCACCGATAATCTTAGAGATGATCTAGACATGGAGCGGGAACGGAGGGCATTGGCTGTCCGATGCAATATGCTGGCCCGCAGATTTACACGCTGTAGCAGAGACGTTAAAGTTACCTTATTTAAAGCGTACTGCCAATCTTTTTACACGTGTAGTCTGTGGTCCAGCTACACGCAGAGGTCATACAATGCATTAAGAGTTCAATATAACAACGCATTCAGGGTACTGATGGGGTTGCCAAGGTTTTGTAGTGCGTCAGGCATGCTGGCTGAGGCGCAAGTAGACGACTTTTTTGCTATCATTAGGAAGCGCAGCAGCTCAATGCTAACGAGGCTCCGGGCTAGCACCAACAGTATCCTGATGGCGTTGGCGGACAGGTGGGACTCTGCATTGCTCAAGCACTGGATCGGTCTACATGCGCCTGTAGCACGGCGCATGCTCATGTGATCATCCAGTGTCTGAGTAATGTATGTTTTTCATATTATATTATTGTATGTCCTAATAAAATTATATTATTCCTAATACATAATTACTAACCTACTAACATAGCTTCTAAGGAAAAACTGTTACTAAGCTACCTACTAATAAATCATATGGGCTGTAATTGTCTGAAATAAAGATTTATTTATTATTTATTATTTATTTATTTAGTGGAAATTAGCAGGACAGTTCTATCCGCAGGCCAAACTGCCCAGAACCCTTTGCTATTTGGAACAAAATTAATATCTACTGGAATCAGGCACATGTTGCAAAATTACGACAAGCTGCTTTTAAACATGTCAACTAGATGGCGCTTTATAATATTTATAATTTTGCTAAATGCAGCATGCTAAACGTGTGAGTTTTTCTATCAGCGTTGCCATTTGGCAACTTTTGCCATTTTGGTAACATTTGACCCTTCGTGGCAACCAAATGGCAACCAGGCTCAAATGGCAACTTTTTGGCAACTTTTCGACTTGTCGCGCGATTCTCTAAGAAAATATCGAATATTTTTCGCAGAACTAAACGCATCGAATTGAACAAAATCAAAATCTTGAACACATTTTTATTCCCAAAATATGAAAACAATTATTCATAATTAGTAGATAAACAAATTGTACCCGTATTTCTACAACCAAAAGGTATACCTATTTTAATGAAAGTGGAGATAAAAAAAAATTAAGAACACTCTAAAACAAAAATGGAAGAAAGTGTGAGCAGTGCAAAGGAAGTCTTTTTCGTGGTTTTCTAATACTTTTGTTTTTAAATCTATTTATAAGTTCTTAATTTTTTCATGTTTTTAATATTGGATTTTAAATGCATGGGCACTTACACAAAAATGTGTTGGTGTTTTGAAATTTAATCTTAATATATTTCTTAATTTATTTTTTACTTTAATTTTTATCTTTTTATTTATATTTTATAATAATTTTAATTTCAGGAAAACATGCATTTCAATTTGTAAGGAAAACAAAATTTGTGGAATTCATTTATCAACCAAAAATATTAACATTTTTGGAAAACATGATTTTTTGGATTTAAATTTTTATCTACCAAAATGCAGAACAATAAGTAATACCCAATATTTTTATATTTATAAAATAAAAACGCATTATACATACATCTTTAACTTCCCTTATTCGTTCGAATGTGGGTGTTTCCGCGCTTTGATTGGTTGTTTCAAAAGTCTTGCTAGTGCCAGTTGCACATTTTGACATTCGAATAGTAAATTTGTGTTAACGACGTCGAAAAGTTGTCACCCCGCGCTCACTTCCAATTTCTCAGTGACTAGGTAGTGAATTGCGGTGAAAGCATTTATAAAAGAAGATTTAAGCAATTAATATTTGCTATGGCAGGACGTTTTTTTCGCGTGGAGGATGTTTGTGGCTGCAATCTCAAGACGACCGCAGTTTTAATGCAAAACGCGAAGCAAGATTTCGTGCATCTTTCGATCGTTTATTGGACATTATTGTTTACCGATTGTCACACTTACTGTTCCATGAATGTTATTATAATATCAAATTGAGAAAAACTTGTTTTCATTATTTTTAAGTTTATATACAATTTATTATAAACGAAATGTAAAATTGTGTAAAATGCTTTGCAAATAAAATTCAAAATTTCGGCGACTTATGTCAGTGTCACAAACAATAACACTCGATATAACCCGTCACAATCTTGATGACAGCAGCTTCATAACAAAATAATACAGTGAAAATGACATTCAATTTGGACGGTTAATCTCACAGTGAAGTCGTGCTACCAATATAACAAAAATAATAAAGCGTACTCTCGGCGAAGAAACGCGTTCGATTAGTTAGATTGGATAATGACTCGCACTCGTTAGCTTTTAATTTTCGATTCGATTTGCGCTAACTCGATTTACAAAGTAGTAAAGTAATCGAAAAAATTTGTGGGACTCACACTCAGCACAGGTTTTGTTTGTGCAACAGTATTAAAGTGGAAATAGTGCAAGAAATTTTGTGTATTATTACTGTGAAACATGAATTTCCACCAAGAACCTACAGTACAATCAATAACATATCCTTTAAAGGACATGAAAAATTGCATCGATTGCCGCTAATCGCGTGAAAATCGGTTGATTCATTCCAAAGTAATGACAGTTTGAAATTTAAACAAAATGTGTTATATTAAACTTTCATTAGAGTTTTGGAAATTTTTAGATGCATTTTTATTTTTGAGCTCGATAAGCTCAATAACGACACATAAGATAAAATTTAAGTGCTTAGAGGAAAGTTGCACGGATGGCCTTTAGGGCAACTGTTTTCCAAATTTTTTACAGTTTTTTTTCTAATGGCAACCTTTGGTTTGAGATGGCAACATTTGACCCTAAAATGGCAACCTAGGCTGAGTAGGCTCTGGCAACACTGTTTTCTATTCGCATTCGTATTTCGTAGTCTGAGTCACAAGATCCATTTTAGTGAATTTCTGTCCAAGGGCACTGAAAATGATGATCCAAGGCTCAATCGATTCGGAATGACCTCTAGAAACTTTTTGAAGAATTTCAAGAGGGGCTCGAAAAAATTGCAAAAGTTATAAACAATTTAGTAATAACCTAACCAAGAGCATGTCAGGACATGTCTAAGGAGGGTTCCGTAACTATAAACGCGTAATATGCTTTTTTTTAATTACTCCAAAAGTTACTGTCCGATTTGGTTCAAAATAGTTTTCCTAAAGAGTTTTTAGCATCAGCATGGAAATTTTCAAGTTTCTATCTCCTATAGTTTAAAAATGCTAGGGGGGGGGGACCAACTTACAAAGTACTTTGGAGGCCGATTACTCGAAAATGGTCAACTTTATAAAAAAAGTAACATATGAAACCTTACCTTTATTTTAAAAGACCTATTCTACGATACCCCACACGATGGGGTAGAGTGAAAAAATATTTTTCATCCCCACTTCACATGTATGGAGAGCCACCCTTAAAATATAAAATTATTATTTTTTTATGATCCCGAAACCGTGATCTATACACAATCTATAACTGAACCAAATTTCATCAATTTATATTCATAATTACAGGAGCTAGAGGCGCGGACAGACAGACAGACAGACAGACAGACAGACAGACAGACAGACGGACAGAGCGAAACTATAAGGGTTCCTTAAGTATTACGGAACCCTAAAAAGGGGGGTTTGGTTTATTTAAAATATATCGGAAACTGTTAAAGATATTTCTAAATTAAAATTATAAACTAAATCAGACTATTAGCACTATGAAATAACTTACTAGGTATCATGGGCGTAGCCAGGGGGGTGGTTTAGGGGGTTCAAACCCCCCCCGAAATGGGCCGGCTGGTATATATAATACAGAGATCTGACCAATATACAGAGGCGTATTTAGAAATTTTGCGCCCGAGGCCAATTAACATATTTTGCCGCCCCATTAACCCTATCTGAAAGATGATTTTTGAAGTTATTTTAATAATCAACAGCCTAAATCAGAACTTTGATACTAAACGTAGTCGTTTTATTTCCTTGAACCCCCCCCCGAAACTAAAACCTGGCTACGCCCGTGCTAGGTATATCATAATAATTCATAAACAATCTATACATCTATATCTATACATCTATACATCTATACATCTATACAGATAAATAAAATTGAAGTGTCTGTTTGTAACTTCAAATTAACAGCTTTTCACATAGTGAATCTGAAAGTATATTCGGTACTAACAATAAAATACCAATTTTTTTAATTTTTGTCTGTCCGTCTGTCTGTCTGTCGGTCTGTCTGTCTGTTTGTTCCGTCTAATCTCTGAAACGGCTGGACCAATTTTCACGGGACTTTCACTGGCAGATAGGTAATGTTATAGGGTCTAACATAGGCTACTTTTATTTTAGGGTTCCGTTTAAAAAAATAGGGTTCCGCTTCCGTTAGTTCTGCGCAAACGAAGTTGCGGGCATCAGCTAGTATTATAATAATATTACTTTAATCAACTCTTACTCTGATTTTTCAGCATTATGTTGGAAGTGTACTTTAAATAATTAATTATTGTATTAGGTACTAAACGAAAAAGAATTTGTATAACATGACACAACTTAAAATAATGAACCTCGAACGATTGTTATTAAAAATAATTTAGTACCCTGCTATATTAATCATGTATACGCCATAACTTCCCAACAAATAGGTAATATGTTACTATCAACAAACAATTTATCAATGAAAAAGGGTAAATAACATTGACCGTTATATATGAGGTGTATCAATCATAACGGCCGAAACACACGGTCCTAACGAGTCGCCAAACCCGGTGAACTTTTGGACCTTATTGCTATTGAAATAAGATCGTCATATTGTATACCGGGAATGTCCGCAACATATTTTACCGCGGGAGGAAAAAAATTGGAAAAACCATTCTCGGCCGCTTACAATAGTGTGTGGTCGTAAAGCGCACGTGCTCCCAAATACATGTGTAAAGGGCGAACTTTTGGGATAGGACAGTCCGAAAGTTGCTACTGTAAGCAATATGTGGATTAGCTTCGGCATTTTAGTTTTTAAGGCTTAAAATATATTTTTATTTTCTACTAGCTATTGCCCGCGGCTCCGCCCGCGTAAATACAGTATCCTTCGGGAACACTATTTTTCAAGATAAAAAGTAGCCTATGTTTTAATCCAGAGCTCAAACTACTACCATACCAATTTTCATCAAAATCCGTTCAGTAGTTTTTGCGTAAAGGAGGAACAAACATCCATCCATACATCCTCACAAACTTTCACATTTATATAATATTAGTAGGATATTAACATCCTGTGTTAATTTGAATACATGCAGTTTCACAAAGATATCGAATACCTATGTACGATAGCTTTGTGAAACTGCCATCTACGATTGAAAGTAGTATTACATTGATTTTTTTTATTTCACCCAAATTAATTAGAATCGAAGTTAAATTAACGACATCTAGTCTTAAACAGTATAATTAAATTTCATAGAATCGTGAAAGCGCCATATGTGATTATACAGGACCGTTAATTGATAATTATTATTTCTACTTGGCGCTAGATGTCGTGATTATTATTTTTAGTGCCATCTAGTGTTGAATAGCTAGAAAATGGAAATCAATGTAATGCTTTTTTAAAATTATAGATGGCGCTATCACAAAGCACCCTTGTGGGGCCACTAAAATTCTGTTTTGATACGATTGAAATTTTAAAAAGTCCAATTAGATTTATTGGACTTAATAATAATATTACAATAAAGGTTTTTACACTTATTATTGCTACAAGTTCAATCTTAACTGTGTTTGAAAATACAACAGTGCTTGTCCTCACAACACCAACCGCGTAAGTTTTGTCCCGCACGGCCATTTTGAATCGAGTCACGTATGGGCCGGCGCGTAATTGGCGCCATTTACCGACCCCTGCTCGCCGCCGCTCGCCGCCGCTCGCCGTTGCTCGCCTTGGCTCGTTATCGCTTGCCATGGCTCGCCAACGCTCATTACTATAATATGTGCGATGTATGGCTAATAAACTGTAAATGCCTCCTGTAAGTATGCCTCATTTCCTACTTAGTTTGAAAGGTTAATTCAAAGCTAAATACTGTTTAGGATGACTTCGACCAAATGTACCTATAGGTAAAGCATACTACTTTTTATCGCGGCAAAATATACGGTTCCCGTGCGATTTCCTTTTGCACGCACTAAGTCGCGGGCAACATCTTGTCTTAGATACGACTATTCATTAGAGTAATTCATAGAGTAGCAAAGAATATATCCCACTAATATTATAAATGTGAAAAAGTATGAGGATAGATATAGGTATAGTGCGATTCAAATGAGAATAGGATCGAGTCGGCGCCATATTGTTTAGAATTTAGACTGTTATGATAGTTAAATTTATGTTTAGATATTTGATTACTATTTAACGTTTTTATTTAAATTCGATGCAAGACTATTAATATTTATATGCACTTAAGTTTTTCTGAAAATCGCACTTTTCAAGTGATATTTGACAGAAAAAGGTCATTGACGTTCCTATTCTCATTTGAAACGCGTTATAGGTACTAGGTATGGAATTATGTATGTATGGATGTATGGATGGATGTTTGCAGTGCCGTAAATAGCCTTTTCTGCGCCCTGTGCGAGCTTCTATAACTGCACCCTAGATCCGGGGCTGGTCCTGCCTGGTCTGGCCATTTTTGCGCCCCCAGAGTCTACGCCCTGTGCCTGGGCACCGGTGGCACCGCCCTATTTAGCACTGGATGTTTGTTACTTTTTATGCAAAATCTACCTACCTAGTTTGGGTTCTAGATTAACACGAAAGAGTACAGTGTTCCCTTGGGATACTAAAGCTAGTTCTATATATTGATTACTAACTTAAATAAGTACATACCTATCTATTCGCGTACAAGTTTAGGTACAGCTGTGAGTCATCAGTGCAAGTTACAACATTAGCTAATGTAACACGGCTTATAGGAACATTACAATCCTCGATTACAAGATGTTACTATCAATTATTAGCGTTAAACTACAAAACACAGGTAAAGAATATATATTACTAACGTAACACAGGTGCGAAATTATAAAATGCGTGGAGCAAAACAAAAGTCGTATTAGGATATTATTTAATTATTATAGGTTTTACCCCTTACTAATAAACGCTGTATAAGCTTTGAATAGTTATACAGTGTTTTGTCCCCGTCACACAAGTGACATTTTTAATTCGATAGAAGGAGACAAAACACTGTATAACTATTCAAAGCTTATGCAGCGATTATTAGTAAGGGGGTAAAATTTAATTTGAAATTGGAATCCCTAACCAAAGAAGATATTTAAAATGAGATCAAAGTGACCAGTAGGTACGACAAATCGCCGATTTCATATGTAATGACATAATATTATGAAAATATAATAATATATTATAGTTTTTAATTAATAATCCTAACTGAAATCGCCAATCTACTAACAATACATCTAAACTTTATCAGACCACATTGATTGTCCTATCCCCGTTATAAATCAAGCGGGAAGCCGACGATAAATTTTCCCCAATCCTGGTCATCGGGCGTGGGCAAACGGGTGTGGGCGAAAGTGGGCAACGGGTGGGCAACCGGGGATAACCCGGGACGGACCTTTCCGCTAAATAAATCCCTTATCTGCATACGGCAAACCTTTCTAGGGTCCGGCTTAATAAATTCAGGTTGGGCCTCGCAAACTTTCTATTGGGACTTGTGTAGAGCTGTTAAAATTGTAAATAAAATATATTTTTTTATTTACAATTTCCAACTGAAACTTAACAAGTTTTTTTAGAATATCAGCAAAAAAAGCTACCCACCGTTCATACCTAACCCGCTGCGAAGAACCGGCGAAGCAAAAGCGGTAAATTATGTTTTGACTGTATGAAAGGTTGAGCACATTAGAAAAGTCGTGAAGGTCAATAGCCTTTAGAACCATGCAGTCTTACCAATAGTTCCAAATGTCAAAGACATATTTGACCTAAACTTTTAGTAAATAAATTCAAAGTTAATATTTAATTTTTAAATGTGGTGTAATTGAGAAAGGAACGAAAAACTTATCTATGATCTACTCGCAATCATCAGCGCAACCAATGAAGCTAAGGTCATGATCATAATATTTACTAATTGTACCTACTTATTAGGTAAGCGTTGTCCTATAATAAGTACCTACGGCTGCGTAATTGGTTAATATTTTTGATATTTGCGCTGATGACTCTCTTCAAACTTAGCACGAATAAACTATAACCACATAGCTACAAACTTTTAGTCATAAACTCACAACTCATTAGATAATAATAATAGGTCGGTAACGAAATTGCACATAATAAAAATTCAATTATATCCAATAAACATGAAATAATTAGCTTTATATATTTCTCGAGTTCATTTATATCTATACATAGCAAAATATGTTTTGATGATGATGAATAACTTAAAATTAATTATTGTGTGTGGTTATATCAGCTCCGTACAGATGTAAATGGATGTGCTCATTTGAAAGGCGACCAGGCGGGCGCTCCCGAATCAATAGTAATTCTGCGGTAATCCCGCCCGCCCTGAAAAATATATTACCCGACACAACTACACCATACAATATACCGTGCTTAGTATAAAGTATACACGGGTGGAAATTACCGTACGTTAAAAATAGTCAAATTATGTAAATAAAAAAAAAGTAACTCGACTTGACGAGCAGTAAATGATGAATTAGGTATAGCCTTTGATTAATTATTACATAGATACGTTATATCCTTACAAAACTGATAATATTTATGTGCCACGACACACATTGACATGGGACGCGTGTCAATGTGTCAACGTCGCATAGTAACACAAAACACACTATTAGGTACTCGCGGAGCACACTAACCAAAATTGGCCCGACTCGGGCCAATTCGAGTCTTCATTTTTACGTGTTTATAACATATCTACCTCTTTTTAATATTATATATCTATGACTAGATACGTTTTAGGAGTAACTAGGTAGAAGTTTTCGTAACTTCTTTTGTAACTAGCGATCTGATTACCGCGTTACTCGAGTTTTTTTAAAATTATTACTATTACTTTTTAATTATATGTCATGGGGTACTCATTAATATGTCATGGGGTACTCATCCCAACTTACCTGTCCGGTAGTTGTGGTATAGTATACGGGTACGCGACCCCGGCTTCCCTAGCTATTACTGTTCTATCCCTTGCCCTCCTGGGCGGTAATATCCTACATTTTCCTATTTCCCACTCTAACTTACCAATCTTCCTTTCCACACCACCTATCCTTCCCTTTCCCTATTCCTACCCTCTCTACCAATCCGTGGAAACGCAATGGATAATAATAAAAATAATTTAATTATCCAAAATGGCGGCGATGTGGTTCACCACCCATCACGTCTCGTTTCTCGCGGAGGTGAAAAGTGGACCATGGTGAGCCGCTTCGCTACGTTGAATGTAAGAGAATGGATGGATGGTAAGAATGAAAGTGAACGAAGCGAAACGAGTATGTGAGGATCGTAGCAAGTGGCAAAAAGTGGTCTCTGCCTACCCCTTTACGGGAAAAAGGCGTGATTATATGTATGTATGTATGTACTTTTTAATTTATTACTTTGTAATTAAAAAACCTAATATCGGCCATGTTTTGCTCCAATAACAGAATATTTGCGAGGATGTAGCACAATAAAAATAGGGTGAATATCTCTTCGCTACCTCACTTCAACACACATGTTACGCATCTATCTGTCTCTCTCGGCTGACCGGTTGACCATTGGTCGATAACACACATTGTGATTGGGCGGGGTTGTGTATTGGACGATTTTGTACCTTTTTTATTTGCTTTTAGTAGATAGATACCTTTTGGACGGTGCGTGATACCTACGTTTTTTTGGATATTCTCTTTGAGGTAAATTTAAAAGTATTGAAAGTTTTTTTACTACTTTTTTATGAAAGGAAACGAGTAGGTAGATCGCTGAAGGTAACCAGAGGAGTTACACTTGTAACTCCTCTGGTGTTGCGACTTAGTTCCCAGTTCTTAAAATCCCCAATCCCGCCTTGGGCCACCGGTAACCTCACTCACTTGGCGAAACACAACGCAAGCGTTATTTCACGCCGGTTTTCTGTGAGGCCGTGGTATTTACCCGGTCGGCCCATTCGTGCCAAAGCGTGGCTCTCCCACAATAATTATTAATAGCATAAAATTGTATTAATTACTAACAGTTCACACCGAGACGATACGGATGCGATCCGGCTCTGCTATTCAAACGTGTATCTTGTTGTGTTACGAATAAAGTTCAATTTTGAATAGCTATCTTAAAAGTGCAGCACCTCGTCCCGCTTTATTTCGTTTTGGTGTAAATTAACCCTTAGGCTGGGACTATATGCAACGGAAACCGGGCCGTAGAGAATTATGAGCACTGAAAATTGAACTCTGTGCTAATACAATACAGTTGAAAATGGAAGTTTCCAGTGTCGAGCTGTCATATATGACATTGACATTAGACTCGACACTCGGATGTTCGATTTTCAACTCTATTGTATTAGTGCAGAGATCTATTTCAATGCTCAGAATTTTTCACGCCGTTCCGGATTCCGGTGCCGTATAGTCCCGGCCTTAGAGCTAGTTTAGTAAGCTATAAAGGTCCTTTTAAAACCTGATAATTATAAAAGTGTATTTGGAAGTTTGAGTTGTAGAATTTTTTTGTCTGTTTGTTTTAGTAGATACTTCTTTATGTTTTGTTACCAAGTCCAAGTAATTATTATGAGTGTTAAATCTGTAATCAACACCCCTATTCTCGTAATTAACTTACAGTTTCATTTTACACTTATTGAATTATAAATAAATCGTCCTGATATCATAAACTGATTTTTAGGGTTTGGAGTTTGGACCAATCAAAACAGGTACCTACCTAATGACGTTGGTTTAACGTTTATGAGAACACCATTTTATTGTTTTTAACATATCGGATCGTAACTGTATTATCCGGATTTAATTAGCAGAATCGACCCCTGACATAACGTTTAGTAATCTGTGATTATATACCTCATATATAAGTATAAACACTTAGCAGCAACAGAAATATGATCATCGCTGGTAATACAAGTTGGAAGGGCTTCGGTCCTTCCGACCTTAAACTTAGGGACGGGTGCTTAAACTGATACGTGCTAGGGATTCCAACCCGAGTTAAGGGCGGGCTACATTAGTCCGAGCTGCAGAAAAATATTGGGAAGAAGATTAACGTATACAGATAAAAAATGCGGATGCCTTAATTATTTTAGTGGAGGTATGAACCGATAATATTGTAATAGGCAGAGCAAACTCGTAGTGTCAGACATTTCAGAAATCATATTCTATAGAAAAGCGTAATTAAGAAAAAATATTCCCGAAATTATTCATGAATATTTTACTATCATAACTAGCTGTTCCCGTGGCTCCGCCCGTGTTATTATACTATCGAGTATCCCGCGGGAATACTGTACCTTTCCGAGATAAAAAGTAGCCTATGTTTTAATCCAGAGCCTAAACTACTACCATACCAAATTTTATCAAAATCCGTTCAGTAGTTTTTGCGTGAAACAAACATCCATCCATCCATCCCTCCTCACAGTTTTCACATTTATAATTATAATGTATTTTGTAGGTATTATTATATCATAATTATAATAATATTAGGTAGGTATAAGTTATATTTTGTGAGCATATTAACATAGTGTTTTAATAAATTATATGATGGTTTAATGAAAATAATAATAATATTTGTAGCACAATGTAATTAACAAAGTCGCAAAAAAAATTAAACAATTTTTTCACGACTTTGCCCATTGTTTTATGTATAGACTGTAGTAATGGTAAATGAGACTTCTTAAGCCTACCTATAACTGTCTTCTGGTGATTGTCCGTGTATCCGGGTGTACGGATTCCGGATTATAAATTCAGGGTACCACCAGGGTCGGAGCTAGTGCGGATAACGAAATGGTGCGTGCATTAGCCCGGCAGACGAGATCGCGCCCGACATCAGTTTGGTAAATGTGCGGAGGACACTGTATCAGGACAAATGGAATGGAGTTTCTTACTTCAATATTTTTTACATACATACATATAATCACGCCTCTTTCCCGTAGGGGTAGGCAGAGACCACTTCTTTCCACTTGCTACGATCCTTACATACTTGTTTTGCTTCATCCACTTTCATTATTCCCTTCATACATGCTCTTCGGTTTAGGGTACTCTTGACCTGGCCTTTTTTCAAGACGTCCCCGATTTGATCTTGAAACGTCCGCTTAGGTCTACCCCTTCCAAGTTGGAAGTTCCAACACTTACATTCACACTCGCCTTATATATCGCCACTTTTTTCGTCAATCGTTCTTCATTCATTCTCTCGACATGGCCAAACCATCTCAGCATACCTTTCTCAATTTTTGTCACTACATCTTTTTTCAGATCACAACGTTTCCTTATCTCACTATTTCTTATCCTGTCACTCAGTTTAACTCCTATCATGCTTCTTAATGCTCTCATTTATTTTTTACAACTACCTAATATTGAATAGATGCGATTTTTTAACAATTTATTTTTTAATTTAAAGAAAATAATCTCGTATAATATAAATATTGAATCGGTTTTTACCATGTCGATAATTACCATGAAATTTAGTAAGCAGGGAATTATGGGGAAGAATCCATCTAGCTAGATATTATCCCTATTTTAACAGATAAACTGCGCTATTTAAGCTTTTTATTTCTCTTTTATCGTGCAACAATATAATATGAATAATCTCGACTATATTATGTCAGTCCGATTGGCAGTTTGGTATGCTTAATCATAATTTTTGCTTTGTTCGTTGTGGTTTTATAAAACACGACTCTGCGACGCTATAATGTGGATTTCTAGTATCTAAAGAGATAAACAACTAATCACTACTATCATCATGTAAGTAAAGAAAAATAATTAATTGTAAAATGGCTTTACATTTAAGTATCTTATGTTCGTTTTATTTAAAACATGAATGATTTATTTATTGGATACGTAGGTATAGCAAGGCATCTACAAATTATTCGTAACATCCTATATTATTTAATAATATTTTAACACCAAAATGGTTGCTAAACAGTTACTTCGTAACCAAAGCTCTGGGATCTCCACAGTTTCGCTGTCCGGACGGTCGGCGCGGGCGGGCGGGCGTCGGGGGGAGGGTGTTTGGTCAGCGCCTGAAACATACATATGGCGCGTTTAACTGTAACATGCTTAGCCGTAGGGCTGCCACTTGTGAGTTTTGGGAAATAGGTAGGTATATTGCAGAAACTAACTTGTTTACGACCATAAATAATGATCAACAACAAGTTATTAATTTTGTTTAGTAACTAAATCAAGCTAAATAAACTGTATTATAAATAAAATACTGTAAATATAGGTACTTACTTAATACGTAATTTATCCTGACTAATATTATAAACACGAAAGTTTGTATAAACGTGTGGATGTAAGGATGTTTGGTTACTTTTTCACATAATTTGTATGTTTGTTATATGGTAGCACTTTAGATTCTGGAATAAGCTCGATTCTGCTATTTTAATCCAACAATAATGCAACTTCGTTACTGTTTCGATACAGTCCGGAACCTATCAAACAGCAAAATGGTATTCAACTAAACTTCAAACAAACGTCAAACGACGAATTACACCGCGATGCGATTATCACTGTATCACAGCTTGATTATAGATTGAGCGAACCACTTATCCATAGAAAATGGTATTCTCGTATGTTTATAAACTTAACTCCAATTTGACTCGAACCGATCCATCAGCCGGATATTTTTTTCACTTTGACATGACATGCCATGACATAAAAATATTTATTTTACGCAAAAATCTCTTTTTTTGCCTTCTCCTCTCTAACCACGCGGGAAATAATTTTCCGTCCGTCTCAGAAGAGGATAAAATCGTGTATGCGTACACAAATGTGCATAGCCATGCCCCAAATTCGATGATTTTGTGTAATGTTTCAAAAACACGAGCAGGAGACGCGCCTTAACTGACAATAATTGGCAACACTGGATCGTACAAACGTCAATCAACAGCTGTCTTTATACATGCTTTGTGCTCGCTTTATTTATAAATTGTAGTCAATATCATTGCAAAATGACTGTGTTGGGATTTTAAATTTACGAAAATAGTGTAGTAGAATACCGACTTTCGGTCAATTTATGATAACAGGATGATAAATTTATAATGACTTGATGGTAAGTTGATAGTCTTTAATTAAGAGAATTGGCCCTGGATTAACACATAGGTAGGTATGCTCCTTTTTATCGCAGCAAAAAGTACGCGCGATTTCTCTTCTTTTGCGCGTATGTAGTCGCGGGCTACATCTAGTTGATAATATATTTATTAATAATGTTTTATAAATTATGCGTTAACGTGCCCACAATACAGATTAAATTATTATTGATATGATAAATCGAAAAACTTCAATACCTCATCTGCATCCCTTAAAAATAGGGACGGAAATAACAAAAGATTTAAAAAGATTGAAGTGTGATCATCACAATTTACCTATCAACAGGACGCGTGTCAAACCTGTTTCGACCTTTGACCCGTGCTGGTCAGCGGAGATCGAATCTGTATCAAAACCAGTCTGACCTTACGCTTCAGATCGGAACTGTAGCAGGGGGATGCTGTGAATAGATCTTTATGGTAATTCTGTTGAATAAAATTTAAATGGGGTAATTTTTTGAATGGAATCACCTGATTTTATTATATTGAGATGTCACTTGACCTCTGACTTCAGAAGATCAAATGTGTATCACGAAACCAGTTCAAAATATTATGGTGAAGTTGTGGACCTGCATGAGATCAAAAATAACAGGGGATGCTGTGAATAGAGAATAAGGTGTAAAAGTCAAGTGTTTATGGTAATTCTGATTTTGAACAAAAAAGTTTGATTATTAGGTACACCTAATATTTCAAACTTCAAAACTTTATTAGCATATTGAAGTATATACAATATTATCAAATACACGTATTATATTTTCTTTAGCCTCGATTTTTATAGGTGTAGTTAACCAAGTAGTTAGATAAGTAAACTTAGTTATAATTAGTTACGATTCACAAAATTTTTAACTTTTTTCAAATTTTTGGGGATTTTGCTTAATTATTATGACAAAAAGTCGTTGTATTTTTTATTTAATTTAGAAAAACTAAATATTCTTGTTCCTTGTTTATGGGATTTTTCGAATAAAAATATCGTTTTAAGAAGTATAATATAATCCTAACATGTCGTTTGTGGCAACCCTGATGGGCTAGGCAAGATAAGTAACGGGTAGTCGGTAGCTGATGTTAGACATTTGTTACCGATGTAAACACGGATACGCTCACACCGAGGAAATAAACCTATTGGCGCCAGTGACGTGCCAGCTACTGGCAATTAGAGTGATGCCAGTACTAGCAAGCGGTGACATAGACACATGGCAAATAGTCGAAGAAATGTAGACAATGCATCGGTGCCATGCCAGTGCTAGCTACTAGCAACTAGAGGGATACTGGAATCCTAGCAAGCACTTATACTTGATATTACGGCAAAATATGGTCATCTATGCTATCTATCAGTGGCGTAGGGTTCCTATAACTCCATTCCTATCGGCTTCCCTTGTCACTTAACTTTTGCAGACCTTCATAGAAATCCCTACCTATTATTCTGGCTCCGGCTTCCCTATGAAGGAGAAGCAGCCTTCGCCACTGTCTATGCAAATATTATAAATGCGAAAGTGTGTCTGCGTGTCTGTTACCTCTTCACGCTTTAACCGCTGAACCGATTTTTATGATATTTGGTATAGACATACTTTGGGTCCCGGGAAAGGACATAGGATATTTTTTACCCCGAAAAAATGGTGTTCCCGCGGGATAATGTTTTCACGCGGGCGATAACGAAGAAAGGTTATGTTTTAGGCTGGCTTGACCGAAAAGATATCACAGAAAATCGTGAAATAACTCTAGGTCAGTTCACACTGCGACGATACGCGACGGTTCGCGGCGCTGTATTTTCAAGATAGCTATTCAAAATTGAACTTTATTCACTACACAACAAGATACACGTTTCTTAAGACATCAGTCATACACTGCACAATGCACATGCGCTGTGCAACCTTAAATTCGAACTCTAACAATGTAACTTGTACCTTCTTGTGTAGTGAATAAAGTTCCATTTTGAATAGCTACCTTAAAAATACATCGCCACGTCTTGTTTCGTTTCGGTGTGAATTTACCCTTACGTTATTTTCGTCGAAAATGTGAAGATACTGAAGGCCCCAGGCGGTCAGTAATTTAAAAGTCCGACAACGCTGTGGGTATCTCTGGTGCTGTGGGTGTCTCTGATGTTGTGGATGTCTCTAGTGCTATGGGTGTCTCTGTTGCTGTGGGTGTCTCTGGTGCTGTGGGTATCTCTGGTGCTGTGGGTGTCTCTGATGTTGTGGATGTCTCTAGTGCTATGGGTGTCTCTGTTGCTGTGGGTGTCTCTGGTGCTGTGGATGTCTCTGGTGCTGTAGGTGTCTCTGGTGCTGTGGATGTCTCTGGTGCTGTAGGTGTCTCTGGTGCTGTGGATGTCTCTGGTGCTGTGGGTGTCTCTGGTGCTGTGGATGTCTCTGGTGCTGTAGGTGTCTCTGGTGCTGTGGGTGTCTCTGGTGCTGTGGGTGTTTCTTGTGCTGTAGGTATCTCTGGTGCTGTGTCTTTAGTGCTGTGGGTGTCTCTGGTGCAATGGGCTTCTCTGTTGCTGTGGATGTCTCTGGTGTTGTGGGTATCTCTAGTGCTATGGATGTCTCTGGTGCTATGCGTGTCTCTGGTGTTGTGTGTATCTCTGGTGCTCTGGGCATCTCTGGTGCTGTGTCTTTAGTGCTTTGGGTGTATCTGATGCTGTGGGTGTCTCTCTGGTGCTGTGGGTATCTCTGGTGCTGTGGGTGTCTCTGGTGGTGTGGGTATCTCTGGTGCTGTGTCTCTAGTGCTGTGGGTATCTCTGGTGCAGTGACTCTAGTGCTGTGGATGACCTGATGTTGTGGGTGTCTCTGATATTGTGAATACCTCTTGTGATGTAGGTGTCTCTGGTGCTGTAGGTATTCCTGGTGC
This sequence comes from Glaucopsyche alexis, assembly GCA_905404095.1. Classification (NCBI taxonomy): domain Eukaryota; kingdom Metazoa; phylum Arthropoda; class Insecta; order Lepidoptera; family Lycaenidae; genus Glaucopsyche; species Glaucopsyche alexis. The sequence goes on from FR990060.1 coordinate 6,280,959, forward strand.
TGTAGGCATCTCTGGTGTTATGGGTGTCCAGGAGGTGGCAGTAATTATATCTACTGATAACACTAGGCTGTGTTCAGAATTAGATGTATGGTTTCCATCAGACCCCGTGTAGGTATCACATTTAGATCCTATTACTGTGGAATAAGGTCCAAAGTACATCGGACTTAGAAGCGACCGTACATGAAAAATGTATCAAAATACAAACCAATAAGTTATAACATTACGTATGTAACAGCCAGGGCTACGACATACTGACGCGTGAGTGTGACCCCCGCGTGAATTATGAAATCGGATTAATATTTATAAGGTTACAGCCCTGAAAATGTATGATGAAAAAAGATACGGCCTTAAATTACGTGTTTAGTTTTTCCTTAACTGTTTCGAGTAAGTAACAAACCATCCATCCATTTAAAAAAAATCATATTTATAACAAGGAGCATACCCCTCAAGTTTCAGGTCTCTATGATTAGCGGTTTTTTGCTGTGCGTTGATCCGTCAGTCAGTTATTCAGGACAAAGGATTTTGTATGTCTAGATAGTACTAGAAAAGATTGCAGTGAAATTCATTTAATTCCATGAACACCTAAAACAATCGTTTATTCAGGCCTTTTCAAGTACCTCTCACCAAAGGAAAGAGTTACCATCTCCTATTTTCACTCACTTAGTCATGCTAATAACTAGTCTTCCAGCACTAGTTTTCTGTGACGCCATGATATCTGGTCAAGCTGACTGACAACAAGTATGACTCTCAAAAAATAGAAGGCTAACGACCTAATACTGAAACACTAATCAAAATTAAGAGCCCTCCTATTCACAGGCTGTCGCTGTCTCTGCTAGCCGAAATGACAAGGACAGCATGTTATTTGAGCGTTACATAATCTATTGTTCTAATATTCCACTGTAAGGTTCACGTGAGCAGATTTGGTTTAAAGTTAACCCTGGGTATCATATTATGTCTCTCGTTCTTCGTCTTTATGAAAGAGAGGGCGTGCTATCAGTGGCGAAGGCTGGTTCTGCTTCATGGGGAAGCCCTTGTTTAATAGGTAGACATTTGGATGAAGGATTTCAAAAGTTAAGTGGTAAATGAAGTCGATAGGAATGGAGTTATACTAGGAACCCCACGCCAATGCATGCTATTTTTACCCAGGGCTAACTTTAAGCCATATCTGCGCATATCGGCCTAAGAAGCAAAGACCAAGAAATATGTTTCTAAGAAACCACCATAGTGTGACCAGCTTCAATATTTTCCCTCTTCTCTATGAAAAAGATAAAAATAAATAGAATTCAGTTATAGGCCGTATCATTCACCTTGGCAACGTAAGGGGAATCGGGAAATATAATAATGGCGGCCAGGATTTGCCGGAGACTTGCCGCGTTTTATTTGCAGGCCGCGATCCCGAAACCGAAGTTATGTAACTCAAAAATGTGTCACTTTTGCCTGTAGATTATTAAAAATACCTGATGTAGATGTATGTTATACATAATCAATTATGTGGTAAACACTTAAATTGTTAGTAAAATGTAGGTATGTATGGTTGTTTTTATAACGTATGTACTTAAATGGCTTAATGATTATTTCAATCGTTTAAATAATGGTGCTGCACCACCATTATTTAAACGATTGAAATAATCTGTTTTCTGCTTTATGCTCAGATAAATATTATGTTTTCCTGAAGTAATTTATAAAATGGCATAATTTTCACAACAATGTAGCAGTGGATCAAAAATCTGAATTACCCTGTCTAATTTTCCTAATAACAGGTGTAAAACTAATAAAAACTAACTTTATAAATTTTAACACCATAAACTGACATTTTACGCTTAGACACCTGTGGCTCGTGAGAGTCCATTATTACCGATAAGTACCCACTCGCGTGTTCGCGCGGATTGTGAATAATATATGATTTTCTTATGTAAAATGGCCGATTACCAGAGATTTTTCCCGGTACAAAGAATATTTTATGGTTACTTTGTTGTACTTAAATATTCGCCCAACAAAGTTACCAAAGCACCTATATTATGTTTTATAGACTTTTCTTCGTAAAGGTACTTTGTTTCATTAGATTTTCTTAATATTACTAGGGAAAACACATCACATTTTTGTTAACTTAAACAAATCTTTTAAAAATAATGTAGTGACAATGTTTATATAGTTATATATAATTTTAAGGCTCCTAGCGGCTAGCACAGAGTAAAACCCTACGTCCTACGTAAGTACCTACGTATGCCCTTATTTAAAGCGAAATTGAATCAAGAAAAACTTTTACAATTAGAAGTACACACATAAATAGTTACCCAACCCTATAACGTTGGTACAATGTTAATAATAATAAAACAAAGTACGATCAGCATAAAACACACGTACCTGCATCGTAAAACGACAGTCAGCAAAAAAATAGCCATAGTAAAAACTCCTACCCGAACCTAATAACCCGAGAATATTATCAGAGAGTCGTCGGGTCATAACCCGAAATTGGTTCGGGGGTCCGTAAGATCCCCAGTTTTATATGTCGCATTATGAAGGCCGTCAAACGAATTCACGTAGAAAATCGAATCTATATACGTCGATATTGCCCGTCCTGGCTGGCTTGAGATAATAAAATAATGTATACCTTTGTGACGGTCGTGTTAGCGCCCCGCACACGTTAAGTTCGGACCGTCCATCGGACTGCGTTCCAAACCTCGGAGAAACATGTGCGGTTTGGACTGTGAATCGAACTGTCGCGGTCGTGCTAATTACGACTAAAGTAACGCGGTTTGTACTGCCAGCGTCACTGTGACGCTCCAAGTCCAAACTTTAAATGTTCACGGCGCTAATGTGCATATAAAACTGTCAAAAATGTGTCTGCATCGGCTGACATTCCGATCTAGCATAGATGTCAGTCCCGCAGTCTATATGTTACTTTCGGAGTGGAGGTTGGAACGGAAAGTTCAGTTCCCTTGTATGACATTGAAGTAGTTACCATTGTTTGTCACTAGGGACGTTGTTTTGATGCTATTCAAATTGTAGTTAACTTCTTCACGGCGAGTAGTGACAGACACTCGCACTCAGTACCCCAAGCAGGAACATTTTGCGATATGTTACGTGTACGTAAACGAGAATTATGAGGAAAATTGTATGAAAATTTTAGTTACTTTTACGTCCGCTAGAGGCGCTTTCTTTCTTTTCATACAATATTTCTCGCTTACGTACACGTAACGATACCGCAAAATGTTCCTGCTTGGGGTACAGCACACAGTTTCCCGCGTTCCGAACTTAACGTGTGACGGGCGCTATTGACCTGCCTTTCCGATATTGGAGGTTTTATTAATCATTGCGGGTTACTGAGCAATGTTTACGCCAGAACTTGTGTTTTATCAGTTTACTTCTCTTCTTGATATAATTCTATGTGATCTAATCACATTAACCTTACTGTTACTAGTTTTGGTTAGCTTTTATCATTGGTATTATATTAGTGTTCTGAATTATAATTAACTTAAGCCTTTTCATCCGTTAATGGATAATTTATACAGTATTCTCCGAGTGAAGTAACCACTCTTGAAATACTGTAGTGCCTGGGACAGTTGGATTTTAAATGTCGTATGGTTGTCCAAGCACATACGGCATTCTCACAATACAGTCAGCCTAGTCCAGAAGAATGACTGGTCAATACGTATGGGGCCAACCATGTGCGGGTTTCCTCACGATGCTTTCCTTCACCGTTTGAGATCTGATGAGAGAGATGATGAAAAAGTCTTATTGGTACACGCCACCTGGGACTCGAATCTGCACTCTCTCTAGTGCGAACCATACGGTCTACCCACTAGGCCACGGAGCTTAATGGAATTATAATAGGGTATTTTCCAAGTTTTTGAAAAGTATGTCAAGCTGTTCCTAATACCAAAATACATTAGCAGTTTGAACCATTCTTTGTGAATTTCTTTCTTTTCCTTGCAAATTAGCCTAAAAGTTTAAATTAATATTATAGGCGTGAAAACGCTATAATGTGTTGTCATGACGTCACATTCTTGTAACTGTCAAGTGAAAATGCCAAATCCCAGAATACCTACTGTTTACGTTTGTAAATAAATGTTTTAAGCCTATTAAAAATGCCTTATAAATGGTGCGCAGTGCCAAAATGCACTAATACGTCTATTAAAATACCGGGGAAAATCTCTGTAACCATACCAAAGAACACTGAAATGCGGAAAAAAGTGGCTATTACTCGCTGACGCATGACGTTAATGATTCTGATGCTGGCTATTCTTGGAAATCCATTAAAAAAAAAAAGAAGTACAAGAATATGACGTCACATTCCAATCTCGTGCGTTTTTAGTCACGTGGTCAAACGTGAAAAATTCATAATTTTATTTTTGATATTTTATAAAAATCATACATATTTTTGTGTAAAAAGTTGGTTAAATTGGTTTAAATAAATGTTTAGCGATAAAATATCAACAATCTGGTGTATATTTTCATCATAGGATAATACCCTATTAAAATTTAATTATAATTAAACTAAAATTAAACCTAACCCTAAATGATTAGCAGTGGCGAAGGCTGGTTCTCATTCAAAGGGAAGCCCTAGCCTGTATAATAATAATAGATAAGTAGAGATTCGGATGAGGGTCTTCAAAAGGTAAGTGGTAAGTGAAGCCGATAGGAATAGAGTAATAGGAACCCCACGCCACGTCACTGATGATTAGATAGTTAGATACCCTTCTAGGTTCGACTCAAGTCAAGCCTTTTTTTCAAGTCGTAGGGTTAACTCACTATGCAAGTTTACTCCAAAGTTGGCCTATTTTTATTTACATTGTAATGTGTAACAATATAGTCTTAGCGGTAGCCGCGGACGAGCACGTACCATCTGAACGCAATCGCGAAACAGCGCTCGTCGATAATGCCATAAAGAACGAGGCTTTTAGCTGTATACGGGAGACGTGAGCTGACGCACAAACTGCCTTCCGATGATTCCGTTTGTTACGTTATAGTTCAGGAGCCATTGCAATTTTTTTTAATAGTAAAATTGTTATATATTATGTTATTAAAAATACAAAATTAATATAGAATGAAAAGAAGACTAGACAAATAAGCCATAAGCTGTCACTACTTGCGATTGCACTTTGCTATTTGCTTGCTATTTGCGATTTGTGATTGTTTAACTTATTGATAGAAATTCTACACGCGACAACTATACCAAAAATCTGCTTCTAACTTAGTTTAAACATTAAATTACTAAATAAAATAAAATAAATTACATAATATTTAATAATAATTAATATTAAAGTATAAGATTATTAGTAGTTGTTAAAATTCAGCTCATTTGAGATTACTAAAAAAGCGTCGAAGTACTATTAAGTACTATAAAGGTATATTTTATACCTTAATAAGTTTAGATTTATTATATAAAAATGAGTGCAGGATTCCTTTTATCTTTCAATTATATATTGCTATAGCAATAGCTTCTAAAAATAAATATATTTGTATATCTTTGCCACTTGAGCGTTATACCGAGGTAAAGAACTTCACATGCAAAAGCTACTTTTATTGCCCAGCAGTTTAGAACTTTTATTTTCATCGTCAACTCCTAGACTAGAACGATAAGTGTCGATACATGCTGTAAATGGTTACAAAATATCGAATTTCTAGCTTTGCTAACGTAACGTATTTTTTTAAACATGTAAGTATGTTAAAATGTTTAGTTATATCTAGTACATACTAAAATAACCCCTGGTCCAGTAGTTTAGAGGTTGGCTCTCAACTGGGAGGTCGTAAGTTCGATTCTTGCGTTGGTACAACAAAAATGTTGTTTCTAAGTTTGGTTAGGACAAGGCGGGCTGATCACCTGATTGCCTCTTGATTGAAAGATGATCCATGCGTTCGATGGACATGTAAAGTTTTGCGCCTGATCTCTTCGTCGTGTCGGTTATCCATAATCCATCCCACTGGGTTACGAGAGTTAAGGAAGAGAAAGGGCTCTTGTGTACTGCACACACACACACACACACACACACACACACACACACACACACACACACACACACACACACACAGGCACCATAAAAATCCTGCGTAGCTGACTTGGTTTCAACCGACCATCGTCACCGAAATCGGTGTGAGGAGCTATTATTTTAATAAAACAACAGTTTAAGTTTAACTGTTTAGACCATGTAGACTAACACCGTAGGTTGAAATTACAACCTAATATTAACAAGAAAAGCACTGTGTGGAGGACAGTGGTCGATAATGATGATAATCCAAAGGCGACGACAAAAAAAATCTATGGACGCTTCACACCACGTCAATCTGGTCCCGTGGTAAGTTCTTGAAGAACTTGTGTGACGGGTACCAGACAGCGGAAATATATTTAATACTTTTTATACTATACATATATTTAAGATTTTTACTATATTATACACATCCATGACCCAGGAACACGGAAAAACTTTTTGTTCCTTCGGTGGGATTCGAACCCGTGACATCATCAACATGGTTTGAGCTTCAACTCACTCAACCACTGAGCCACAGAAGTCATCAAATTATAACCCGACTACGCAAAATATATAGCCTATTTTACTCAGGCCATTAATAGTTAATACGAATCTGTTGTCACCTCATTCACTAAAAGCGGACAGTAGATTAAACGCTACGATCATTCATACATAGGCTGCTAAAATCATTACCCTTCCATTTGGATTCACAGTAGTCGGGTAAAAAGGACTTGAAAATTACTCACATTCTACGTGTAATATTCAACTTCACTTTGTTTTTTTTTTTAAATAATCTATCGTTTATCTTTAATCAAATATTTACAATATTCATTATCTTCAAATGTTCTTTTCCAATAATTCCTGATAAAAGTATCAAAAGTTTGAAGAGACTCTTGTCACCAAAAAATGAAACATACAAACATCACGCCTACTATTAAAGCCAACTATAAAATAAAGTAGTTTATTAAAGCGCACTCTGTATTCATAACAACAGTCAACCCCTCAGATGCAGTCGCCAAGAAATGTATCAGAAAATGTATAAAAAACGCCGTATTGTCAATATGGTTTGGATGTTTAGTTGCTGGATACTCCATAGTTTGCTTTCTTTCTCTAAAAAAAGAGTAGGGTTTTAGACTTGAAATGTTTAATATTCAATCAGAACTACAATGGTTTATCTGTGGGCGTAGATTAGTTTAGGTTATATTTTTTTTAAGTTTAAGTATAATCCTACAGTTGACAACACATTTTGAAATATCTCTACCAAGAGCCAAATAAATCTAGATAACAAAATTTCATTCAGATAGCAACAAAAAGCTATAGCCACTACAATTTAAAATATTATACTATAAACCGCTGCTCCGACAATGTTGTTCTGTCTTAACTACGAACTGAAATTAATAAATGATCAAATAGATAATCTGAACGTACTAATAGTAAATATTTGACAGCCAAGTGAGTATGAGAAAACTGTTCCAATAATTCTCACCGTTTAGCCTACCCTGAACTTCCACAATTATTTCAAGATCAAAATAATTGGCTTATTTTGGTCTTGATAAATCGGTCCAGCCGTTCCCAAGTATAAGCGAGATATTGTAATTGCAATCCTGTATTGTAAATGCAATAATTTTCAACGACTACAAAAATTTCAATCCACTATTTTATTCGCACAATGCACATCCAGTCAAACTACATCCATGTAGCAAACGTATCCAAGGTTTGTGCTGACGACCGTGTGATTTTGTAGGGGATATGGGATTTTCAAAGATATGAACCAGCTCCGGCTCCAAGGGGTGGGGGGAGGGGTCAAAGGCTTCACCGACTATAACTTTATTCCATTTTTGATTGAACACATTACATAATGCGACTCTTTGATCCCGGTGGAGTAGTGAAAATAGTCTAGGTTTGTGTAGATTTGTCTAGTTGCTTCATTTGGTAATTGTGATTACTTATTGTTTTTCGTATGTTATGTTCATAAATTTCATAAATTGATCCATCATATTTAATTCTGTTTTTAACAGCTAATTATTTGCATTTAAAACAGTACTAAATCGCGAAGCTTTCTTGCGTTTTGTATTGATTTAAGTTGATATATAAATATTTACCCCTTAGTAATAAAAATATTTTTACAACGATAATGCTATTCGATGTTACTGTCTTTGTCTGTCAAGTGACTTTCCAACGCATCAGACAAATTCAACATTGAATATCTAATCTGTTTTGTAAATATTTTTATTAGTAAGGGAATAGGGAATATGCATAAAACATAAAAATAACTCGAAACATAATAATATGATACTAGACTGAAAAATAAAGGAAATGGCGAGAAAATCTGTTGATAAATGAGCAAGATATGAGCGGTCAAAGTTTCATAACTGTTTTGTAAATATTTTTATTAGCAAGGGGGTAATAGGGAATATGCCATAGTTATATATCTATTTTTTTAACATACATACATACATACATATAATCACGCCTTTTTCCCGTAGGGGTAGGCAGGACCGCCTCTTTCCCGTAGGGGTAGGCAGAGACCACTTCTTTCCACTTGCTACGATCCTTACATACTTCTTTCGCTTCGTCCACTTTCATTCTTACCATCCATTCCTCATCTTACATTCAACGTAGCCAAGCGTCTCTCCATGGTCCGCTTTTGGTCCATGGTCCATGGTTTTAACAAAACGAAATTACTTATGAACTATCTATGAAAGTCGTGTTATGTATACTTTAACCGTTCATATCTTTGTTATTTTTAATGATATCCAAAAACTGATTTTACCATACGGTTTACCAAACAAGATCGATCGATAGATTTATATAAAAAAATAAAAAAAATAAAAAACGTGCATATTATAAAAGTGCAGGTCGCCCGATGGTCGAAATTACCCATAATAATTCATAGGTATATCTTTTTTTGGCCAAATTTCATACTACTCCGGTTACACAATTCTCGCAATTCTCGTAAAACTGTACTAAAAGTTTTGCTCCACGTATTAATATGCATCATAAAAATAAGCCTCTCTCTCTGAAGCCCAGCGCCATAGAGTAAACAAAAGAAAATGCATGAACACATCTGACATAACACCGTCCAATCCAATTCACAGTTCAAAGGTTACAGGATCTTGCCAAGCCGACTGGCCGGGTACGGGGTAACTCACTGATATGACGTTCTATGATATTCAGGTATACTTTGTTGCATTGATCATCATTACCGTACGGCTCGACGACCTCTGTGGCTCAGTGATTGAGCGTGTTGGTGCTCAAGCCGGAGGTCGTGGGTTCGAATCCCACCGAACAAAAATTTTTCCGTGTTCTTGGGTCATGGATGTGTATTAAATATATGTATAATATAATAAAAATCTTAAATATGTGTATAATATAAAAGTATTAAATATATTTCCGTTGTCTGGTACCCGTAACACAAGTTCTTCGAGAACTTACCACGGAATCAGATTGACGTGGTGTGATGCGTCCATAGTATAGTCCATGCGTATTATTATTATATATTATAATTAAGTATATTATTATAATAAGCTGGTTGACTGTTTTTTGCATAAATGAATAGTACTCTTAAATATGAGTACCTAACTTCCCAGAAGAAACAGTACTTACCTATATCAAAAGTCAATATTTTCAAAGATACAACGATTTCTAATACAGAATTTCGCATGTTTCGTAAAAGCGCTTTATACAAAAGTCATACAAAGTTTATAATTAAGTACTATAGTGAATGTTTTGTTTTTCGTGTAAGTTTACTAATTAATAATCTAGGTTTTTTTACACCAATTATATAAAAAAATATTTCAACTTTTTTCTAACTTCGCAATGCACCAAATTACAAAATTATGCATGAAATTTTATATTTTTTACATTTATCAAGTGATAATACCTGAATTTTTAAATCGGCAGATTTTTTTAAATATTGTAATGAGAACCTTTTATGTTATTGCTTAAATATTTTCACATTCCTCAATATTTCAGAATATATAAATTAAACTAAATTTTTTATATGTACATACATACATACATATAATCACGCCTGTTTCCCGTAGGGGTAGGCAGAGACCACTTCTTTCCACTTGCTACGATCCTTACATACTTGTTTTGCTTCATCCACTTTCATTATTCCCTTCATACATGCTCTTCGGTTTAGGGTACTCTTGACCTGGCCTTTTTTCAAGACGTCCCCGATTTGGTCTTGGAACGTCCGCCTAGGTCTACCCCTTTTATATGTAACCTTATTATTATTGAGATGACAAAGATCATCTTTATGGCCGACTTCCGAGGCTTGATTTTTGCTGAATGTGTTCTAAACACTCACACAATAATTATAATAAACGCATGTATTTAAGAATCTATATTCTTTTTGGCCCAAATTTCTTATAACCTAAAAAAAGTTATTTTTAGTTTTAACTAATCATTCTCAGATTCTTCAAGGGAACTTCTGAAAGAACACTAATTGAATTTTGCTACTAACTCTAGATTATAGACTATTGACTATTCTGTTTTTGATTAGAATTATTTCGTAACGGCACTTTTAAACTTAGAAGAAACGTATCTAATTTTAAAGCATCCCCATAAAATATATTCTTCTACGGTTCAATGACTTATATTAAATTGAGATCAGCCGTGAGCCACCATACGTGCGTCATTTAATATTAAAATTATATAGCCGTAACGCCCTCGGCCCCACGTTGAGCGCCAACGATTTTTTACATTCAATTATTTTGTGTCCTTCTTTATGTTTTATATAAATTGGTCTGTCGGCCCCTTATAAATGGTCTCTGGGAGAACACTGTATGGGCGGCGGTGACTGATGGCCTATACGGTTAAGAATTCACTTCGAATCGCTACAAATCTGTATCGAACTTGTCTTTCACTGTAATTTATTAAGTCCCGAATATGGTTCATTTAATTCTACTCCTACTAGTGACCTCTTTAAGCTTTTTTGTATTTAACTCTTTGTTTTTTTTTTGAAACGTTTTAAACTTTCATCCCCTATTTTGCCCCAATGGAGTTTGAATTTTGAAAAATCCTTTCTTATTGGTTGCCATCATTATATGATGAATACGTGTGCAAAATTTCAAATTTCTAGCCTTAACAGTTTGGTCTGTGTGTTGACACATCAGTCAATAAGCTTTGCCTTTTATATGTAACATAGATCATATAGGTCTGTACATCTAAAAGTAAAGAGTATATTTATTAAAATATCATATTTTAAATGTAGTTAGTGTTATTTTTTGTACGTAGTATTTATAATTATGTATATTATCCTAGCTTTACTTATAATAGCAACACGTCAGATAAAATTGATCAACAAAATTTTAGCACCATCCTAACGAAAAAGAAACCATTTTAAAAAATCGATGACATCACAGAAATATATTCGATTTTTATCTCGCACTGATAATGTGGACGTTATAAAGGGCGAAGGTTTGAGCTGGATTACAGCTCGCATTGTAAGGAGATCACTCACACACTCACTCATACACTCACTCATACACTCACTCACATACTCACTCACCGATATTGAATATGCACGAGCTCAATAGATTTACGTTCTTTATGTTCACAATACTTAATAACTTTTCTGATACATGGAATATTAAAATGAGATTGAGGCTTTGAGCACTCAGAGTAACTAGGTTGGTCTGGATGGGAGATAGATAATGTAATACCAATCGATATTATACTTAACTTTGGTAAGGCTTCGTTGATATTTGATAAGTTAAAAAATATATTCTTAGTAGTACAATTACATGAATCTAATCAATAAAAAATAAATAAAAGTAGATGTAAATTTCAAGCTGAATATGCCTGATTAGATGATATGTTTTTAAATATATGAAAACTTAATGTAGGTATATATTTTGGCATAGTTTCACTAAAAAGTATAACAAGAATTAATTGTTACTTTAAACTGATATCCTACTAATACGAGTATTATATATGTGAAAGTTTGTGATGGATGTTTGTTCCTCTTTCACGCAAAAACTACCAAACGAATTTCGATGAAAATTGGTATGGTAGTAGTTTGGGCTCTGAATTAAAATATAGGCTACTTTTTGTCCTGAAAAAGGACAGTGTTCCCAAGGGGTACTGTATTTACGCGGGCGGAGCCGCGGGCAACAGCTAATTTTTTCTATAAACGTACGCAAATAAGGGATAAAGTACCACAACCCGCATACGGCCGGGTGGCCTCGATCAATGGCAGTTTTTTTATTCAAAATAAGTACTCAAAAAAACCGACCCCAGAAGCCAAATGGCCTAGAATTTGTTTAAATTGTCACGTACAGACACCACGCGGTTACACAATCCCCAGCCAGTGGTACTCAAAATGTATTGACGATTTGAATGCATGAATTGTAATGTATCATACAGATGTGATCGAGTTTCATTTAAAAACGAATATAAAAAAAACATACCAAACAATTCAAACAAAATATTGGTGGTTAAGTAAAATTTTATGTATGTTATTACTAGGTAGCACCTGGAGATCATACAGAATGTTAAATTTGGCCTTAAAATCTTGTGGCTGTAATATTTTGTCTTGATATTTTAAGTCAATTTGAATTGAAATTATATTTGATGTGTTAAGAGCACATATTGTGATATAACACAATGATATAAAACCTATTAACAATTCTAAAACGATTAAAACACTTTGAGAACCATTTACCGATAGATAGGCGAAGGGTTAAAAATGCATCGTAACATAAAAAAGTTCACTACAGATATCGGATTTTAAATTTTAAAATGTGCATTGTATTGGGTCTGGCAGGCCCCAGAAGCCGAGCCCGGGAATCGATTGGCACCGGAGCGACAAAGGGTTAACCATTAATAATAACCCATTGATTTTAGCGACAGCTTGCTACAGTTTTATCATACTTAATGGGAGATATAATGGATTCAATCTATTTTATCATCATGAAATTAAGTAAGCGTCATCTGCTAACATTGATACCGACTACTGACTTAAATGAATCTAGTATGGGATGGTTTTATAATTTTCAATTAAAATTAAGAAATTTTTTTTATTTTCTGTAGGGTCAAAATTTAAAAGAAACCGGTAACCTACATTTTACGTAGACCGAATCGTCAACCTCATCATTATCATCATTGACTACTAAAACAGGAAGACGAAACTTTTCTGGATAAATATTCCGGGACTGGACCAGCTACCCTATTATCTAATATTATGGACTTTAACTGACAATTGGAAATGGTCTTCATTTTGACGATTGAACTTTTTAAAACACAATTTAAAAAAAAAAGTCAAAATTTGACTTTTAAACTCTTTAAATTGTGTTTTAAAAAGTTATAATATAATATTAGGTAATAGGCATAGATATATAAAAAGAGGTAGATATGTTATAAACGCGTAAAAATGAAGACTCGAATTGGCCCGAGTCGGGCCAATTTTGGTTAGTGTGCTCCGCGAGTAATAGCGTGTTTTGTGTTACTATGCGACGTTGACACATTGACACGCGTCCCATGTCAATGTGTGTCGTGGCACAGAAATATTGTCAGTTTTGTAAGGATATAACGTATCTATGTAATAATTAATCAAAGGTAATAGGACACCAGGCTGACGTCCACTTCTAGCCTACTGCGGATTGAGTTTCTTAAGTCGGTCTGGAACTACACATAGTATTATAAAGACAATAATTATATAACAATTTATGTCTCAAGCATATTATATACGTGTATTACAGCCGAGGCATGTTGAGGTGAAAACCAATTTTAGAGATTTTGGGGCCATTTTGACATTTGAGGTATGATGAAAACCAAGATAGCGTAATTTTTTTATGTATGAAGATTTGTTCTGTCAAATGTACGTCATGCCTATCTTTAGTTTTTAAATCTTTGGTCTCAGGTCTATATTATACTAGCCTTTGCCCGCGGCTTCTCTCGCGTAAATAAAGTATCCCACAGGACTTTTTCGGGTTAAAAAGTAGCCTATGTTTTAATTCAGAGTCTAAACCACTACCATACCAAATTTCATCAAAAACTGTTCAGTTTTTGCGTGGAAGAGTAACATACATCCATCCATCCATGCATCCTCACAAACTTTTACATTTATAATAGTAAGTAGGATTCACCTGCAAAGTTTGCCTTAAATAAAAATCTAAAAAAGATAAAATATCCTAAAGCTTATCAAATATTTTTTATATAACATAATAAAGACGAAATCACTAGTCATGTTTGTGGCGACAACCCTGTACTCAAACCGCTACTATATTCTTCTTCATAGCCCAAAACATCGCGACACACGTAATACATTGCTGATTTTATTCACTAACGTTAGCAAAACTGCTATACAACCCCGCAGTGTATGATAGAATGTTCGAAGGAACGTTACAGGTTTAACCCTAAATCGCTCGTGGTCCCGGTATTCATTGTAGTCTACATCGCGGTACCATTAATCAGTCTGTAGGAGAATCATCAATATAACATTATAGATACGTCTAAGCTCGATTCCTCGATATGTATCAGTAATTCGATTATGCCTAGTTTTTGTAGGCAGTTTATCATCCGGTAGATGGGTATCATTAGTTTTTCGTGACCTAAAGAAGTAGTTAAATTAGGTTTCCAACCAATATTTCTTTGATACTTTTATTTATCGTAAGAAAAGTCACCGACGGAAATCTTTGGTGGTCGCAACGTGGTGGGAGTAAATAGAACTCTGCGCTAATTACTATAGAGCTGAAAATCGAAGTGACAAGTGTCAATTGTCAGATTTGACACCTGTACACGATTCTCAGCTCTATTGCATTAGCGCACAGTGCTATTTAAAGTGCAGTTTTTTTGACATGACTACAAAAACGTAGCCTAAGAGTTAGTTTACATCCTGACGATACGCGGCGCTCCATATAAGATAGCTATTCAAAATTGAACTTTATTCACTACAAAAAAAGATACACGTTTCATATGACATTAGTCATTTATGCCACTTTACATTCGAACTCTTACAATGAAACATGTTTCTTCTTATGTAATGAATAAAGTTCAATTTTGAATAGCTATCTCAAAAATGCAATGCCGTGTATCGTTTCATTTCGGTTTGAATTGACCTTAAAAAATTGCAATTTAAGTACAAAAATATATTTTTTATGATTTAATATTTTTTAAGAAGGTATTTAATTAAACTTAACAATAAAACGGAAATTAGTTGTTGTTGTTAGCTCATCTCGAAAGCATTTCTATTTTCTAGTCCATCTTATTGTAGTACTGGAGTCGATACTTGAGTATTGAGTAAGCATACTTGGCGTCCAGGAGGAGCTCTGCTCTGAGGCTTCTTAAAACATATTGTTTATTTTCTTTAGAAATTTACACCAGAACCTCAATTCTCATATTTAAAGTAGACTTCATTTTACTTTGTTTGGATTGAAAGAGTAGCGACATGTTACCATGAACAGATTTTATGACGTTTCGACCACCTTTTGAGAGTTTTAGCGTATCGGGACATGATTGTAATTGTATTAATGCAGGTTTTATTTAGCAGAATGAAATTCTGCTTTTTTTAATGTTTAAAATGTGAATTAGTTTTACATTAGAGATCGAGATTCGCCCATTATAATTCATATAATTTTTAAGTTCGAACTTTATAAACGTTCTTTCGAACCTTATAAAAGTTCTTTTACCTCTTTAAAATGTTGCGACATATTAACTAACGTCAACGTGTAACAAGCACACTGTCGTGTGTGTTAATAATCTGAGGTAGTGTGTGTTTTTAGTTGGTTATGTATTTCTAAACATTATTTTAAAAAATATAAGTTGCGTTACCTACACAAATATATATTTTTTTACAATAAAATGCAGCAAAAACGTTATTACTAGCGGAAAACAGTGGCGTCCGGCGGGCATTAGTTATCCCCGCTGAAAGGTACCCGCTGGGAAATTAGGGGTCGAAGAGACCGCGCGCTGCAACATTCATACTGCCGCATGCTGGCATTCTGTATTGCGTCAACGGTAGGGTTAAGCCACCGCAAAAATAAACGTGTGATGCATTTTTCTAAATTTAAATTACGAACATTTAAATTAAGAATTTCTTATACTACTATTATAACTGTGAAAGTTTCTGTGGATGGAAGGATGTAGGTATGTATGGATACTTAGATGGATGGATGGAATGTCTGTCATACTTTCACGCAAATTAACTTCTGAACCGATTTTGAAATATTAGTAGTAGCTCTGGATTATCACATAGGCTACTTTTAATCCCGAAAAAGTAGTGTTTCTGTGGGATACTGTAAATGTAGTACGCGCCTCCTTCTGCTTAAATACGCGGGCGTTAATTTTTTTTTTTTTTTTTTTTGCCAGTACTATATAAGGGCATACATTTGTATGAGTGTTTTCACATTACGTGATACAATATACTATATTATCGCGTCCGTTAATGACAAAGATACGAGAAAAAAATGGACATGATAAGTTTCAATATAAAATTATTCGAACATGTCCAATATGGCATTATCAGCGTGATATCGGTTGCCGATTCGATAATCGGAAAACGCTCTTATGCCGACGACATAAAAGGGTTTTCCGATCCGGCATCGGCTATTATATTGTAATGTGAAAACACTCTAACAGGTAAAATAATGCTTAAAGGAAATAATAAAATTTCTTAAAAAAATAGAACCAAGAGTTTTTGTACAGTTGCAATTGAATATACCTACATAAAATTATATAATATCAAACTTCATTTTTAAGGATTTGAATCAACCTTTCGAGTATGTTAAAAATGTAGCTTTTTGTGATTCGTTATACAATCATAAACTTTTTCATCAAAGCCGAAACTTGTAAACCGCTAAGTCAATACATTTCCCACACACACAAAGCCCAAAGGGGTCCAAGCGACCCGTCTTCATTGTGGAAGGATATCTAATTTCCTCGCAAGCAAAATTGCCGTAACAACTAAGGCTGTTATACTTTTTATGCCGCTAACCCTTTTTTACCTTTGTAGTTTTTTTTTTTTCTCTTCGAAGCGCAAAGAATAGGCGGTTAGTTTATTTCCGGACTCTTTGACATTGCGAGGGCTCGGGATGTTTTCAATGAGGATTAATTATTTGAAGTGGTATTTTGTGTGCTGGTTGACATGTATTGTGGGTGGCTCAAATTGGTCCTGTATTTCATTGCAGCGGGCGGCTATTTTAAAAGGTAGCCGGCTCATTATATAAATGGGTCAATTCGATTTACTTACATCAACTTAATAAGAATTTAAGTTTTAAAATTATTGTATGGCCTGTATAAATATATGCATAGGTACTAATCAAAAAAGTCAATGATAACTAATAGTCTCCCTGTGGTCAAAATTCGCCCATATAATTACTAGATGTCGCTTGCGATTTCGTGCGCGCAAAAGTTAATTTCGCAGAAACCGTAAAATTTTCCGCGATAAAAAGTAGCCTATGTCCTTCCCCGTGGTCTGCTCTATATCTGTGCCAAATTTCATCAAAATTGGTCCGGTAGTTTCGGAGCCTATTCAATGCCAACAAACAAGAAAACTTTTCTTCTTTATTATATTATATTAGTAAGTATTTGTAATTTTTAACTTTGAATTTTCTAAGGGTACTTTTGCATCTTAGAAAAAAATGTAAATGTGACAGATGAAAATTTGATAAATGTACAATGTATAACAAAATTGTATATCTATCTATTAAACACACGGTAGTGTGTGTGTTAATATTCTGAGGTAACAAATAATAAAAAAATCTTTATTTGCACAAAAAAAAAAAAAACAGACATCGGTAAGCAAAACATACAATTAAAATTAGAATGTGCAAAATAGCGGCCTTACTGCATAAAGCGGTTTCTTCCAGGTAGTGTGTTGTTGTTATTTTTATGTATTGAAGCATTATTTTAAAAATATTACTACTATATTTCATACTCTTCCGTTTGCACAGTTCTCCTCAAACTGTACTGAAACCTTTTGCTTCACGTATTAATTACATGTAAGGTACGATTTTGTACGTTTATAAAATACTTTTTTACATAGGTACTTAATCGAAATGTTATTTTTATCGTAGGTATAATTTCCAAATAGAAGAAATTAAAAACGTCAAGTTCTTATAGTAATATATTTAACGATAGTTATTTCATATGCCCTGTTAAAGAAAAAAAAAACGAATGAAGATCTACAGATTGCTTTCTAATAGCATTATCTACGCATCGACATAGGCTATTAATTTTCACACCTCATCAGGTATCGTGAGATTGAAAAAAGGATTTCTAAGAGAAATAATTTCACGCGAATATCGCATATGCTATCACCTGCTACACTTCGACCTAAAGGGTTACCTTGGCAGATGGGTCCGTGAGAACGCGGAAGGATTATATTGACTTAACTGCACATGGGGTAAGATTGCACATTTTAGGGTTAACAGTTAACAAGGAAGTGATATCCGTTACGTTTGTCTTGGGCTGTGTGTTATTACGGTACGTTACAACTCTGTTACTTTATCTGTCTGTCCGGGATCTTTACTCGGGAATACGCCATCAGGAAACGCCGTTAAGGGCGCGTTTACTAATCCTATCCAACTTCTTTTAAATATGTGAAAATTTGTGAAGGTGGATGGATGGATGTTTGTTACCCTTTCGCGCAAACAGATTTAGATGAAATTTGGCATGGTAGTAGTTTAGGCTTTGGATTAAAACATAGGCTACTTTTTATCCCGGAAAACTAAAATGTTCCCGAGGGTACTGTATTTACGCGGGCGGAGCCGCGTGCATGTGCTAGTCTTTTATATAATATGTGAAAGTTTGGTGAAGGTGGATGGACGGATGTTTGTTACCCTTTCACGCTAAAACTATTGAACAGATTTAGATAAAATTTGATATAGTAGTAGTTTAGGCTCTTGATTAAAACATAAGCTATTTTTTATCCTGGAAAAGTACAGAGTTCATGCGGGATACGCGATAGTATATTTACGCGGGTGGAGCTCCAGGAAACAGCTAGTCTTTAATATATTACTGCCATCCTCAAACTACAAGGCGGTTAAATGACAAAAAGAGTTTTTGAGGTAGAGCTAAAACACGATATTATTTTGAAATTGATGCTAGTTATTTTCTATAAACAATTGTTAATGTTGTCATTAGATATTCACGATATAATATTATAATATTCAAAGATAGCGGATATAATCACCTTATATAAGTTGAAAAATAACACAACAAAATTAAAAATGGATTTACAAAAAGCATTAAAAGTTTACTCAACCTTTTTTACGCATTTTGCTGTTATGCATCAATTTAACAAATGGCAATAAGGTTTATTTTATTTGGTTACTGTCTGGATTTGTCACACAAAACACTACTCGGGAACTTGTTAAACAATTTTTCGTTAACGCGTCCTTATCTTTTGCGGTTTTAGATGTAGGTTACATTTTGCTATATCTTTTTAACCAGAATAAAATGTTAATTTTTACTCAATTTTTTTAAACCTCTGCTAACTAATATGCCTTATGCCTTGATCCTCTTAATTAAAAGCTCCGAAATGTCATTCTCTCACGGCTCAGCAGCAGGGTAGCATTTAACTTGAGAGCCGCTTAACTATAAGTTAAACACTGCTTTTGAGAACTCTCCCGAAATCCCTACATTATAAACTCTAACGGCCCGTTTTTTAAAATAAAAATAATAAAAATTTATTTATTTCTCCCACAACAAGTATAAGAATACAACGTTTGTTTCAAAGTTCAATTGCACTTGCAATGTGGGAGACTCCAAACTAGGTTACCCTGTGTCTTGGAACTCCTGGCTCCCCCTCTCTAGCTTTTTAACTTATTTTAGTGTACCATAACTAATTATTTGAATGATACAAGCACATACATATTTAGACACAAAAAAATATAATATAATTAATCTATTTGTTTATTTAATTATGTTAGTATGAAAGTATAAATATTTGTATTTATGTAAATGTGGTTGGTGTGTGTGCGTGTGTGTGTGTGTGCGTGCGTGTGTGTATGTGTGTGTGTGTTTCAATAACCTCTGTACTAATAACTATTTGTTGAAAACGTCGCGTCGTCATTAAATCATTTGCCGGTTTATTGCGATACAAATTTGACGTTTTTAAGAAATAGTTATTGGTAGATAGGTTATTGGCTAGCCACACATACACCATATTATTGGCAATAATGCTCATATTGACAATACTATTGCATATTTGCGGGCCATATTGACGTTTTTTTGGATGTGTTGATTAGTATTGACAAATTTATTGTGTCAATAATATTGCGTTTGTGCGGCTAGCCATTGAAACGGGCCGTAAGTCCATTTTAGTTTCAGTTTACAAAATACAGGAGAGTTTTTGTCCGGAAAAGAAATTTACTCGTAGACTGGTTGCCTTGACGCAGAGTGGTCACGTGCACCTTTATTCCGCTACGCCGACCACGGCACTACCAGTGACGACTGTGATCTACTATGTTACATATTGAATTTGTTTTTGCAAATATGTTACAACTATTGCAAAATATAGAAAATGTTGAAGTCAATTATGTAATTACTAGATATTGCCCGCGACTTCGTGCACGCGAAAGATAATTTCGCGGTAACCGTACATTTTGCCGCGATAAAAAGCTTATGTCCTTCCCGTGGTCTAATCTATATATGTGCCAAATTTCATCAAAACCGGTCCAGTAGTTTCGGAGCTTATTCAATGCAAACAAACAAACAAACTTTTCCTTTTTATTATAATATTAGTATAGAAGTATAGACAAGACAATATACAGTATAAAACGGGGAGAAAACTATTGAAGTATTAGTATGCAAAAAAAGAGTGGACCCGAATACCTGTTTATAAGTTGTAACCACCACCCATGGAAACAAGCAAGACTAGAATCGTCTTCTCTCTTTTAAACAAAAATGGATTGCAATTCCAATCCCATTGTCTCGCTAAAACTCGAGCTAGTGGCTAAAAGCGGCTGGACCGATTTGGCTAATTTTGGTCTGAAATAATTGTGGATGTTCAGGAATGGTTTTAACAGAAATATTGCGGGGAACATACTAAAAATGACGACTGAATTTTCCCATACTAACCTTTTACTACATATGAACAATTTGTCAAATGACTGTCAATAATTTAATTGCGTTCAGTTTAAATGTTTGGTTTATATATCTAAGTAGGTGTAGGTAGGTGTTGGTGTATTTTGTATTTATTGGCTCCAAGTTAAAGTATATTTTATAACTTATAGATACGTCCATTCATTTTTAATGCACTTCCAAATTCTAGCTCCTTTCAGAATTTTGGCAAAGAACTAGCAAAGTAGGGCGACAGTTGTTTGCCAAGCCGATGCTATTTGCCGAATCCGTGGACCAGTGCCGGTGTCACGTTGCCACTACCCAAATAAATCGGGAATGTTGTTTGTGAACGTAAAACGTTTATCTGGTAGCGACGTCTTAAATGGGTAGGTTAATAGTTGGTTGTTTGCTCCATTATGTCGTGGGTATTTGGTACTAAAAATTGGATTATAGATTTTCCTTTTTGTTCTGTGAAAAAATATAAACTGAGTTCCAAAGTAAGAGCAATACTTACCAATTCTTGAAAAATATATTAAACCGTAAAGTATGAAAGAACTCTTATTCTGGAAATTGTTCCCCTTTTTAATTCTGATAAAATTTAACTATTTCATTACAATTTTTTTTCTTTTTGAAGGCAGTACCAGCCCGATCAATTGTAGAAATTAACATACAACATCCTAAATCCAATAATATTATATCAATTCAACATCTTAATACGTACGATTAACAATCACACTTCAACAATAGGCACTTTTAAAGTGCATTTTTAAAGAATGTTATTGCTTTTACTTTGGAAGTCGGTTTATATTTTTTGTTTATCTATTTAAGCAAATACGTTCTAAATATGTCATTGTTTTTATTGTGGTTAAAATTGCAGCGATCATCGTCGATTCTTGAAATTGTAAACCATAGAGAAAACCGATGAAAGAAATATGATGTCCATAAACTGTGCTCGTAAACAGGCAAGCCATATAAACAACAAATGGAGTTCTACCAACCCAATCTATACAAATAGGAAGCCATATTTTTCAGATATCCCTACCGGTGCGTCCGAATAAAATAGATAATCTAACTTTTCCTAACGCCCCCTAGCCTTAACTCCCGACCGACATATCTTGATCCTTCGAACCTGGATAAAACGAACCAATATTTATTGAACTTCAAATCGTCGGCGGATCTTCTGTACTGGTTTGTTGTACGGGGGCGTTTGCTGGGGTGGAAGACAGCAAATCATTCTTGACAGTTGACCAGGCAGGGTGAGACCCTAAAATATGTATGAGGCCAGAAAAGGCCTGTTATGGTGTCCGAATGTTGATAAGCCAAGTATTGGGGAAGATTGCGTTGGGGGATATGATTGGAATCCGACTTTTGCTACTTATGAATAAAATATAGTTTCGGATTTATTTTTGTGACGCCGATTTAAAGTTTGTTGTAAATTTTTGTTTGGAATTTTGTTGATTTTGAAAATGGGAATTTCGAGTAATAGTTTATTATGAAATACCTACCTAATCCAAATTCTATTGTACAATAAATAGATTAGGTACAAAATAAATACTCTTATAACAGATTTTTGGAGTAACAACATTTACTGATTAAGATGTTAATTGTTTTATGTTCTTTTGAGGTTAATGTAGGTTACAAAATGAAAATTTTCCTAATTACACTAAGGCTTCTACTTAATTTATACATTAAGCTTAGATAAGTATAAAATTATCAAGCGATTCGTGAGAACGTAGCAGCACTAAATCAAAACAAATAGCGGGCTCCACAAACGTCATTGTTGCCACAACAAAGTGTCTAAATCCTTTTAAATCCGAGAAATAGGATTTTGAAAAAAAAAAGAAAAAAAAAATGCACTCGTTGACTCTCGCAAAATGTTACAATGGCGGGCAAAAAAATCTGTGTCGGGCCGGTGTAAGCTACCGAAACACTAAATAGAAGTTTATTGTGTTTTTTTTTATTTGAAGAGTCCCCTTTTAACTCTTGCCATTCGTTTGTTATTATTTATGATTTGTTACAAATGATGACACTTTTTTGGCAAACGGTGAAATGTATCTATTGGAAACGTGAGAGAGTTACATTAGATGGTTTTGTTAAAATATTTTTAAGCAAATACATGTATTTTGGTTTTATCTGAGGTCTAGCGACACTATGCATTATTTCTTGTTGTAAAAATTTTGGTTCATTTACTTGAACAGATGAACAACTCGTATTATATATAAATATGTACCCATTTAATGAACAAAAAGAAAATTGAATATACACGTACAACTGAGGTATGTGAAATTGTAACGTGTAATAATTACATACGCGACATTCTTTCAAGCAATTGCTCAAAGAACATTCTGAAATGAAAAAAGACGCACGGAGATGAAAAATATTAAGGAACGCTATTACTACTAGTTTGATGTTTCAGCATTAATTACAATTAAGAATTAAGAATTTTGTAACAATTTTACAATAAAAGCGATGCGTATCTATCTAACCTACTGTTGTTTCAATATATTTTTGTTTATTTGG
Source organism: Glaucopsyche alexis (assembly GCA_905404095.1). Taxonomy (NCBI): domain Eukaryota; kingdom Metazoa; phylum Arthropoda; class Insecta; order Lepidoptera; family Lycaenidae; genus Glaucopsyche; species Glaucopsyche alexis. The sequence continues at coordinate 6,304,460 of FR990060.1, forward strand.
GAATCAATTTACCCCATAACAACACTTCACACGTCGAGGGTCACAAAATACCCCATACAAACATAATTAGTGTAGTGATATATCACACTACAGTTATTTCTGACAAAACACGCCGATTTAACCCCAATTCCGCGATTGCGTGTTTTTTTGGGTCCCAATCGACAGAATTTATGGTTAAAGTGTCAATATCTGTGAAATTTTTGGGGATATATTCCCATGACCTTTATCTATACAAAAACTTTGCTAAAATTCTGATTATGATTTTTATTGTAATTAAAGTACTTTTCGGGATATAAATAAAAGCGAAACAGTTTTGATTACATGTTTTGGTTAGATTTTTCAATTAAAGCTCTAATATTATCGACATAATATAATATTCTACGAGTAGTATTTAGTTTTTACTATATTTATTTTACTACAGTATTATGTAACTAACTACTATACTACTAAAAAATGTAAACAGAATGTTCAAAATTTTGACAGGTGTTAACCGATTTTTGAACTGCATTCGCGGCTTATTCGTTATTTTCAAAAGCATTTCAACGAGTTTATTGCATAACGAAGCATATGGAACTCTCTAACCCTTCCAAAGCGAACAAAAGACATAACCCCTTAGGATTGAATTAGTTTTATTATTTTATTAATTTGAATGTTGCAATTTTTATACCTGATCTACTACAATAGGGTACGCTCGCCAAATTTTCTATTCAGTTTTGCATAGGGGGTCTATTTTAATATGCAGGGAATAATGAGGTGTTTGAGGCAGATGGGCAGAGTATCTAATGTGCAGTGGTATATGGAATTTAGTTTCGCAACTAACGGTTAAGATTTGGCTGTGATCGATATTTTATTGATATTGGCTTCGAACCGGAAACTTAGAATTATTTCAAAAGAGTTGTGGAATCCACATTACAAAAAACTGTTGTTTTTTAGAGTTTAGTGGAAGGTAACTAAATATAATTCTGAGAAAGACTTTTCCATTAATATTGTGGTTATGACGCAGTAAGTATAGGTATCATTTTGTCAAATCATATTATAAAACAAATATTAATGTGTAACTTAAATTTAGATTTTTTTACCAAAAGTAACAAAAATGAATAGCTTACTGTTTAAATAAACACAATAATAATAATGTCTATTGATTCTTCACACCACGACAATCTAGCTCCGTGATAAGTATTCGAAGAACTTGTATTACGGGCACCAGAAAACAGGAAGTATATAATAATCTATACTTAATATAATAAAGAAAAGTTTCTTTTGTTTGTTTCTTTGCTTTGAATAGGCTGCGAAACTACTGGACCGATTTTTATAAAATTTGTCACAGATATAGAGTAGACCATGGGGAAGGTCATAGGCTACTTTTTATCGCGGAAAAATTTACGGTTTTTGCGAAATTAACTTTTGCGCGCACGAAGTCACGGAAAATATAGTATTTAATACTTTTATACTATACATATATTTTAGATTTTTATTTGGTATATTATACACATATTTAATACACATTCATAACCCTTTGAGTGCATTGCATTGAAAACTTTTTTGTTCCCTCGGCGGGATTCGAACCTAACTTTTTTAAAACTCTAACCACTGAGCCACAGAGGCCGTCAAAATATGCAAATTAGACTCGTTTAATGCAATAATACCTCTGTTATCATTCATCAAGAATTAGTTAACAGGCGCAGGTAATTGGGCGTGTATTTGTAAGTGCCTCTCTACTTGAACACGTCAAGTACTTTGTATCTTATCTGATCTTAGATTTGTAGGGAGGTCCTCTTGACTAAATTAATGAATAAAAAGCAATTATTGCTAGATTTAATCTCCGACAAATAGAGGGTAAAATACACTTACTACTGATGTTTGATTGAAACAGGTTTTCCAGGTCATTTTGGAATTGAATCTGATGAAATACCTACTTAGATCACAATATTTTACATAATAATAATAATAGGTATATTGTTTTACATATTTAATATAAAAGTAAATGATACTTTATCTAAACTAGATGTTGCTCGTGACTTCGTGCGCGACAAAAGGAAATCGTACGGTAACCGTACATTTTACTGCAATAAAAAGTAGCCTATATCCTTCCCTGTGGTATATTCTATATCTGTGCCAAACTTAATAAAAATCGGTTTAGTAGTTTCCTAGCCTATTCGATGCAAACAAACATTCTTTTCCTCTTTATTATTATAGATAGTATAGATAAAAAGAAAGCATACTATAAAGCCTACTCATATTGCTTTTTATGAAATTGACTAGGAAACGACCAGACAATTCGCCTGATGGTAAGCGATTTACCCCGCCGCCCATGAACATTCGCAACTTGTGTTCTTGGTCCTTAAAATCCCCAACTGCCCTTGGGCCTTCAATAACGTGATTCACTCGGAGAATCGGCAAACACAACTTTAGCGTTGTTTCACACCAGTTTTCTGTGAAGCCGTGGTATTTAATCGGTCGACCTGGTTCCATTCGTACCAAAGCATGGCTCTACCACGATGTGTGGTACAGAATATGTTAACAATATTTTTGGAGGACGTTGAGAAAATCTTATGCAGTTTTTGTATATTTTTATCACATTTTACATAATCTAGTTAAATTAGAGCTGCGTTTGCAGTTTAAAGCGCGAAAATCAGTTTAAACTTTGATTTATTGGCGCCACTTTTTACCCCGTAACGGTGTTCGTGTAAATTCGCAAGGGTGCCAGACAACGGGTTACAATGGATTCACTATTACAAAATATATTTGCCATTGTCGGTAATGAATTATTGGGTTGGGATGTTTCAGGTACATTAGGTAGAAGGGTTGAAGGGTTGCAAAAATTGACAGTTCACACGAGAACACGTCAGGTAGAGTTCGCGAGTGCAATGTGATTGTGTGATAGTGCAAAGAAACGCTTCGTCTGAGGTGAGTTCGAGGAAAAATTTTAGGAATTAGTTTATTTAGTCATTATCATCAGCCAATCGCCGTCCACTGCTAAACGAAGTATTTCCCTAATGAACACCAACCATCCCGATCTTGGGCAGCGCTCATCCGCTGCCAACCATCTTCTTCAAATAGTTGGACCATCGTGCCCCAGGACGTCGTACACTACGTTTGTCTAAGCGTGGTCTCCACTCTAATACTAATCTGCTCCATCGACCATGTTTTGTAAAATCGACGTTATTTAGTATTTTACTAAATAGCATCTTTTGAAGGAGGTATTATTTTAGAATAGTTTTACTAAAACGTGTATATAAACGTGATTGAAATATTTGTGCTGATAGTTTCGAAAAAAATATTTAAAATATGGAATCACGATTAGCATTATTACCAATTGTTGCAAATTATTCTGCAGACTACCTATATCAAAAGCTCAAGCGATTTAAAATAGAAAACCTATTACATACCTACTCATGTCTCATAGTAAGAGTTTGTAGAGTTCGTATAATATACTAGTCTATAGTAATATTATAAATGCGAAAGTGTGTCTGTCTGTTACCTCTTCATGCTTTAACCGCTGAACCGAATTTCCCGCGGGATAATATATTTACGCGGGCGGAGCCGCGGGCAACTGCTAGTCAACTATAACATTCAGTTATCAGCCTAACAAGAAAGCCATCAAATAATAAAATTAAGTCTCACATTCACGCGTCTAACCTCAACCTTAAGACGGTCTTTGTGCTTAACCCTCTAATAATAATACCTTTTGTTAGTTAACCCTTCGGTCTTCGCTACCTGACCCGTGAGGTCGGATTTCCTGATCACGCAGTCTTGAGAGTGCGTGTGCGCAGACTACATCGATCTTATGCCGTAGACGAATTTTGATATTTTACTATATGGATCCAAGAAGAGTTTTTAATGCCAGTGAAAAAATTTTAAAAGTATTTGAGCGATTTAAACTGTGGTTGATAATAAGTTTAAAATAATAAGTTTGTGCAATTTTTAGGTAAGTGTTTAATTTTTTTTATGTATTTTGCAAATCTGCAAAAATGTGTACTTACTGATTTTTTTCGTATATCCTACAATAATTGGCGAAATTAAATACTCTATTATTTACCGATATCAATTACCTACATTATTTGGTGTAATCTTCAAATTTTGTATGTTGCAAAAAGATGTGCAAAAATTCTGTCAACAAAATTTAGCAAAGTTGCAATTGTTTAAAAGTAGTTGATCATTACTAATTACATATTAAAAAAAATACTTTAGTGCAAGCCTGTATTATGTATATAAGGTTCGGTAAAATCAATTATGGATATTTTGGGCATATGATCTGCTGGTTATTTAAAGACGTTTAAGCAGAAAAATAATTGTCATACTCGAAAAAAAATTTTTTTCTTTATATGGGCGAGTTTGCGTTTTGCGGAGAGTCACCCATACAAGAGATGATTTTTTACTTTGAGTATGACAATTATTTTTTTGCCTAAACGTCTTTACATAAGCAGTGGATCATGTGCCCGAAGTATCCGTAATTGATTTTCGGAGACTTTATATAATGCGAACATAATAATATAGAAGTTGCGAATTTGGCACGAAAATTAATTTTAGGTCTACCGAGACTAAGAATTAATTTTCGTTTTTTTTATTCACTCTACATACCGATTTAGTGTTAATATGTATATTTTAATAATTATCCTTACACTGTTTACTCTAAATGTATGTTGTTACTATGGAATACATTTTGTTTACGTAGATATTTACTCCCAAAAACATTTTTTGCATGTCCAAACATAACTAGACAAGAATCTCTTGTGTCTATACGATAAAGAGAAAGTGTTACTCTATTGGTGTGAGATAAGCAAAAATAAGATAATTTTCGCCCAAGTGCAAGCAAGCACTTTGCAAATAAGCATAACGCTATATCATACGAAATAATTTCAAACAAAACAACTCAATAAGGCCGGACGTATCCATGGAGCTTCCATTCCGATATATTATTTTTTATTGCCCCCCCTCCCCAGAGGGGTGAGCGTCATGCGTGATATTTGCGATATTTGATATAAAGTCGGGATCCAACTTCGTTATGTGATATTCGTTTTTCAGGACAATAGCTTTGTAACATTCTCGAGATAGTATTCCTCGAGACACTCGAGTTGGTCCAATTATTTTTCACATGCGTCGTTATGGGCTCGTTAGTTTGAACATGTCGCAAATTGCCAATTATTGGTTGTAATTAAATATTTTTATGACGGAAATTGAATATGGCATTGGCTGTGTTCTGCGGAAAATAGCGCTGACAAAAAAAACGTAAGCAAAATGTCGGATTACGTTAATAATAATGAAGTTAGCAAACGTGTCCTGGCACTCCTGGCCGATAATCTGTTTTTTTTTCTTTAGCGCTAGTAAGCGCTAACAAGCGCTTTTTTCCGCGGAACACAGCTATTGCAATTCGATCAAAATATTCGAAAAATAATTGTGTTATGATAGAGCTTAACAAACGAACAATCAACAAGGTAGAGTGTTACGTAACGACTACAATTTTGATTAATTGAGAATTTTAGGTGTATTCAATATATATATGATAATGTCTATACTAATACGAGTATATTTACAGTTAGCTAATTATTTATATTATAAAGAGGAAAGGTTGTTTGTTAGTTTTCATCGATTAGGGCTCGAAACTACTGCACAGATTTTAATGAAATACAGGCACAGATAAAGAGTTGATATACTTATCTTAGTAAAATGCACGGTTCCCGTGGGATTTTCGTTTGTGCGTACGAAGTCGCGAGCAACAATTAGTTATTTAAAATACCATTAGGTATGTATTTTTCAACTTTTTTAAAGGCTTAATTAAATAATTAAACTTTTGTTTTAAAAATATTACATTTAATAAACATCTAACCAATTAAAAATAGATCAAAATTTTATTTTGACAATGTTTGTTATTTAAATTATTTTTAAAATGAAATTGGGTATAGCTTTGCTGTGGATATTTTCAAACTTATCCTTTAGCCTAGATTATTTAAATAGTAATTAGCGATCATTAATAACATTTATTTCTAAAAACCGATAACAAAAGAATACAGTAGAATATTTATTAATTTGTTGTAAAAACGCTCTCAAATATTGTATTTCGTATACAGTTGCAAATACACGCTACAAATGTGTCCATATTCCGGTGGGTGGACGGTGGGGTGGTGGTCAGTCCCGCCCCACACCCTACACCCCATACCCCACACCCCCTCTGTACATATCGATTGTAAATAACGCTAAAGGGTTGTGCTATATTTGCGGAGTTTTGTTTAATTTGTAACGTACTTAATTTCGCAGATAAACGTAAAGAAAAAAGTTGAAAAGCTGCGACAGAAAAGAGAGAAGAAATAAATCTTTATATAAGGATAAAATTGATAGTAAAATGGATTTTATATAAGGATAAAATTGATAGTAAATGGATTAAGTTATGCTAAATACCTACTTATCTAAATTTTGGCAAAACTCTTTTGAAGAATACTATATTTTTAAATTTAAAATATCGATTAGGTACATTGACCTACTCCACTCATTAAAATAATTGGAAAGCTTTTGTGATAGAATTTTTATATTAATATATTTTTATTTTAATAGTTTATTGTACACATAAGTGCTATATAAATATATACACAAAAAGAAAGACGACACAAAAGGTACTGCTTATCTCTTAAAGGAGATTCTTCCTGCAGTCCTACGGAGAAAAATTAGATATATAATGGTGGCAACTAGCAAGTTTAAAGAAAATCTTTTAGTTTGTGGTCTCATACTCCGATAGCTTTTATTTTAATTTGCCACCATATTGCGTAACCGCGAAACATGTTGTAAAGTATAATTTAATCTTTAACGCTTTAATGTATCGTTCGCATTTCTCCAAAATGCGGCGCTACCACATGTAACATTTAGAATAAATTAAATATAGTCAAACTTCAATCGATATTCCACACTCCCGGCAATTTGCAGTCAATAAAGTTAGGTAATAGTGTGCAAAACTACTGGGGGCAGACAGGCAACAAATGTCGCGGTCATCCGACCCAGGGGGGTGGCAGACCCCCTCCCCACTAGAGATGCGGCCAAACGATAAATTATACGATATTGTTTTATTAAACTTATTTATCGAGTTTTTGAGATTGTTTTTACATAGATTTGTAAATAAATGACAAATAAAGGTAGGTTATTGTGTGTAAAACTATTGGTGGTAGATATAAGACAGGCAACAAATGTCGCGGTCATCCGACCCAGGAGGGTGGCAAACCCCCTTCCCCCACTAGAGATGCAGCCAAACGATAAATTATACGATATTGTTTTATTAAACCAATTTGTTGTAGCTGACTTTCTGCAGATGCGCTATTTCTTATTGGCCATATAATATTATATATTATCAGTTCATTTAGTTTTCAATTGTATCTACATATTAATTAATGTTTTGTTAGTTACTTATCATTGAGGTGATAAAATGAATACGAGTCACATTAGCCAATCATGCGTACATATTATGTCAAAATAGTTTACTGTATGTGAACACGTCTAATGCGTCATTGGTCGATTTTGACATTTGCAATCATGATTCTCTGACTTCTTAACGCAAACTTTAATAACATTATAGATTTTGCTGAAATAAACTAAACTATCGGTAACAGATTCGAACCCAGAAACAGTAAACTCAAATGGTGCGATACATCCCGCTAATCTAGCAATACTTGACCCCTACCGCGCAATTATTTGGCCCCGAAACTACCCGACTTGGGGGGAATTAGAGGGGGGTGGGGGACCAAGTTATACTGGTCTAGTTATTAGCCTGTTTGCCCATGGACATTTATTTTTACGCATTAACCTTATTATGTAAAGGGGTGAGTAACAAGTAAATATGTTGTGAGAATAAATTGGATGTTACATCTCAGATTTATATGGTTATTCTGAATGCTATAAGATGCTATAAATATATATTTTTATATAGGTATTAGGTAGAAAGGTACAGTTGAAGAAAATTAATGTTTCGTGGTTTGATCGTCTTTAATGTTTTTCCGTAATAATATTACCTACATTAATAATGTCTCGTGTCTTTACCACTTACTTTCCTCGAGTCTTTTTTTATGAGATGAAATGGACCAGGAAATGATCAGACGGATCACCTAATGGTAAACGATTAACGCCACCCATGCACACTCACAACAACAGAAGAGTTACTCTTGTGCTCTGGCGATGCGACTTGCGTTCCTGGTCCTTAAAATCCCCGACCCCCTTGGGCCTCCGGTAACCTCTCCCACTCGGCGAAACACAATGCAAGCGTTATTTCACGTTAGTTTTCTGTGAGGCCGTGGTATTTTTAGGGTTGAGCCGGCCCATTCGTGTCGAAGCATGGTTCTCCACCGACAAAATATTATCTTATGTGAATTTCTAAAACATTATCTTAATTGACCGATTTCAGATTTATTAAATTTCTCGAAGTACATTCATAAAAATGATAAGTAAAAGGAGGAAAAGTTTATATGAAAGCACCTACACCAAAAGAAAATAGTGCCATATTGTGTAGAAAATATATAATCTCATATTTATCAAATTATTGATAATGTATTAATAATACTTTCTTTAAAAATTACTAGATGTTTCTCGCGACTTTGTTCGGGCAAAATCAAATCGTACTAAAAAGAAGTCCTTTCCCGCGGACTACTAGATGTCCGCGGCAAATTTCATTAAAATCAATCCAGTAGTTTCGGAGCCTATTCGATACATACACACAAAGTACAAACCTTTCCTCTTTATAGATAAAATAGGTAATCTTTAAGTATTAATTTCTAGTATTAATTTTCTTTTCAGTACTTTTATACTCGTAGAGCATTGGCTCTCGACTCAGAGGTCGTGGGGTTCGTTCCCGCATTAGAACAACAAAAAATGTTGTTTCCAAGTTTGGTTAGGACAATGCAGGCTGATAACCTAATTGTCTGACAAGAAAGATGATCCATGCGTCGGATGGGCATGTAAAAAGTCGAATCTGCGCCTGATCTCTCGCCAGTCATGTTGGTTATCCGTCCCACTGGATTATGAGAGTAAAGGAAGAGAGAGTGATGTTGTGTACTGCGCACAAACTTGGGCACTATAAAATTACTCCTGCGTAACTGGCCTAGTTTCACTGAAACCGGCTTTCGTCACCAAAATCGGTGTGGGTAGTTTGTAAAATTTTTAATCCCACCAAAAAAAATCTGTAAAAAACTAGCCAAGTCTCGATGGAGCTGCTTGTTTATCTCTAAAAAGTAATGAAATCTAGACAAAGTCGTGCCAAGTCTAAGGATCCTTACTGCGATTTATTTATTATTATAGTTAATGTTGTGTGACTTGGCCGTTGAAAATTCTTTTTGTCAATTTTGTTTACACGTAATGTTATATCAGATTCTGTTGTAACTACCTATCTCGAGATAATAGCCCATACTGGTATTGGTAATTGGACGCTAGTGTCTTATTTTAGGCTGTTGTTGATTGTATAACACATGTATTGGAGCAATGGTGTCATGGAGCCCATTTTGTACCCTTGTGTACTCTTCAACGGCCAAGTCACACAACATTAACTATAATAATAAATAAATCGCAGTAAGGATCCTTAGACTTGGCACGACTTTGTCTAGATTTCATTACTTTTTAGAGATAAACAAGCAGCTCCATCGAGACTTGGCTAGTTTTTTACAGAATGTTTTTGGTGGGATTTCACTTCTTTTTGTAGAAACGTAGGAATATTGATTTATTTTACTAGATTTTAGTGTAATTTGTTTATTTAATTTGTGTAATGTTCGAGTAAAATAAAGTTAATTGTTCGACTATTTCTTCTTGTAAACTTGTAAGTATAAGTTTAAAAGCCAGTCCAGTCTTATCCAGAGTTTTCCTTTAATTTTATTTATATGCGTATTAAAAGCAGAAGGGGAGGCATTCGCCCAGCAGTGGGACGCTACGGGCTAGATTAAATTAGAAGATGTGTCCCACTTCACTGGATTTTTGCAATGACAGTCGATTTTTTTTTTATAAAATAAGGGGGCAAACGAGCAAACGGGTCACCTGATGGAAAGCAACTACCGTCGCCCATGGACACTCGCAACATCAGAAGAGCTGCAGGTGCGTTGCCAGTTTATGTACCAATAGTAGAAGGGGGCATTACCATATCTCTAATCAGCTGAGACCAGCTGAGGGTTCTTCATCAGATACTTCAGACCTTCGATTTTTGACATCAAATGAAGTGGCCCACCAAGTTGAATATTTTTTGTAAAGGCAGTAGGAATGTCGATCTCTAATAGTTTGGTTGGGCTCTTGTGTTTTCTAATAAGGGTCACCAGGTACTCCAGATCTTCGATTATCCTAGTTTTTATAGTTTTCCCTTTATATGGCCATTAAAACCTACCTCTGTACCAAATTTCAGCTCTCTGAGTTTATGGGAAGTACTAGTTCTATTCTGATGATCATGAGTGAGTGACTGGGTGAGTGTCATAAATGCGAAACTTTGCTTTCGTTTAACTTCGGAACTAAATGACCTACAGACTTAAAATTTTGGATTTTAAGTATGTGATTATACTTTACTGGATGACAAAAATTTCTGCGTTCTGGTCTTATCCAGAGGTTCTCAAATAAGGGCCTGAAAATGCGGCGAAATGGTTCCAGTAAATAATGGTACGGCAGTGTTTGCTTCGCGCTCGACTTGGCGGGGGCACTGCCGTGCCCCCAGATCGACGTTCTGGTCTTATCCAGAGGTTCTCAAATAGAGACCTGAAAATGCGGCGAAATGCTTCCCGTAAATAATGGTACGGCAGTGTTTGCTTCGCGCTTGACTTGGCGGGGGCACTGCCGTGCCCCCAGATCGATTATCCTAGTTTTTATAGTTTTCCCTTTATGTAGCCATTAAACCCTCACTCTGTACCAAATTTCAGCTCTCTGAGTTTATGAGAAGTACTAGTTATATTTTGATGATCATGAGTGAGTGAGTGAGTGAGTGAGTGAGTGTCGTAAATGCGAAACTTTGCTTTCGCTTAACTTCGGAACTAAATGACCTACAGACTTGAAATTTTGGATTTTAAGTATGTGATTATAGCTTACTGGATGACGAAAATTTCTGCGTTCTGGTCTTATCCAGAGGTTCTCAAATAGGGGCCTGAAAATGCGGCGAAATGGTTCCAGTAAAGGATGGTACGGCAGTGTTTGCTTCGCGCTCGACTTGGCGGGTGCACTGCCGTGCCCCCAGATTAGCTATAATGTACTAATATAGTTTGTAAAATTTTTAATTAGCTATAATGTACTAATATTTGTGTGTGTGCCTGAATAAAATGAAATTATTTGTTAAATAACCTAACCAAGAGCATGCCAGGACATGTCTAAGGAGGGTTCCGTAACTATAAACGCGTAATATGCTTTTTTTTTAATTACTCCAAAATTTACTATCCGATTTGGTTCATAATAGTTTTCCTAAAGAGTTTTTAGCATGATCTATCAGCATGGAAATTTGCAAGTTTCTATCTCCTTTAGTTTAAAAATGCTAGGGGGGGGGACCAACTTACAAACTACTTTGGAGGCCGATTACTCGAAAATGGTCAACTTTATAAAAAAGTAACGTATGAAACCTTGCCTTTATTTTAAAAGACCTATTCTACGATACCCCACACGATGGGGTAGAGTGAAAAAATATTTTTCATCCCCACTTCACATGTATGGAGAGCCACCCTTAAAATATAAAATTTTTATTTTTTTATGATCCCGAAACCGTAATCTATACACAATCTATAACTGCACCAAATTTCATCAGTTGATATTTATAATTACAGGAGCTAGAGGCGCGGACAGACAGACAGACAGACAGACAGACAGACAGACAGACAGACAGACAGACAGACGGACAGAGCGAAACTATAAGGGTTCCTTAAGTATTACGGAACCCTAAAAAAAAGTGAAAACATTACAATAATGCTATTTCCTTCTGGTTTCCAAGCTCAGAAGTGGTGACCGGTATCCCGGCAACCCCTGCGCGGAAAACTCACATTTTCAAGGCTAACAAAATATCCGCACAACGTTGGCTGTAGAGCTCTAAACGAATGGATGCGGCATTTTCATTTCAGCAACGTATTTTGAAGTAAAACATCCCTAGGCGCAACTAGGGAGTAACCCAGATTATTTTTTAGAAGTAACGCTATTCTATGGTCAAATGTCATTTGCATTATTTGTTGATTGTTATAAGTTACTTACAGATTTCAAATATTTTTGTATAAATCGTTATTTAAACATATATTTAAGTAATTAAATGAAAACTTTGGCGTGTGCGTCGTAGTATTTCGCCGTAATTTAGCTTCAAAAAACGACACAAAATATTTCATTCCCGGTGAAATCATATTTGATATTTTGCATGTGAAACGTTATATTTCTTGATTTTAAAATGTAGAATGTTCATTCTAGTTTTCAAAAATATATAGTTATACTTCAATTGAGCGTAATGGTTACACGCACACTTTCTTTTAATTTGAATTATCTAAGACCCACTGTTTAGATATGCTTGAAACGGTTTTCTCTGATTTATTAGGTTGGGGAAAAAGTTTCTTCGCATTTTATATAAAAATTCAAAAGGTTTTTTTATAAAGTTTATTTACAAGTGACTAAAGTATATAGGTGCCATTTTGTTCGATAACTTTTTGCCATCTTGTTGGTAGGTACATGATCCCATTGCTATAAAATTTTTGGGGCTTCTGATGAAAAAACTGCGACAAGTGGTTTTGGCAGTCCTCTTGTGATGTCAACCTGACACTGCCTAAGGAATTCTGCAGCGACCGAAACAGGTGGAAATCTGAAGGTGCAAGGTCAGGACTATGCGGCGGATGCATTAACACCTCCCAGCCAAACTCCCGTAATTTTTTCTGAGTGGCTAAAGATGTGTGAGGTCTAGCGTTATCATGGTGAAAAACCACACCCCTTCTGTTGATTAATTCCGGCCGCTTTCTCTCAACTTCTTGCTTTAATCTCATCAGTTGTTCGCAGTACAGTTCAGAATTGATGGTCCTACCTGGCGGTAACAGCTCATAATGAATAATGCCCTTCCAATCCCACCACACACACAGCATCACCTTGTTGCGAGTTAACTCGGGTTTCGCCACAGTCTGTGAAGCCTGACCGGCCTTTGACCACGATCTTTTTCGCACGTTCTTGTCGTACGTGATCCACTTTTCATCACCAGTTATCAGCTTCTTCAAAAATGGTTCGGTTTCATTACGTCGTAATAAAGAATCACAAATGAGTACACGGTTCATTAGGTTTCTTTCAGTGAGCTCATGAGGCACCCAAATATCGAGCTTTTTTGTGTACCCAGCTTTTTTCAAATGCGCCAAAACCGTTTTGTGGTCAATCCCCAGTTCTTTAGCTAGATGGTAACTACTAATATGCCGATCTTGCTCCACTTTTTCAAAAATGGCAACAGTTTTGTCCGTAACAGGGCGACCAGAGCGACGTGCATCTTTGATATCAAAATTTCCGGATTGAAAACGCTTAAACCAAATTTGCGCTACTCTCACAGATACTGCATTAGGTCCAAAAACATCACAAATTTTTTTCGCGGCTTGTGTTGCATTTTTACCTTTTTTGTAATAAAATTTTATAATGTATCGAAATTCTTCATAAGAATCACTCATTTTAACAATAAGAAAAACAAATGAAAATCTCATATTTACCTAATTTGAATTTGGAATTGTCTTCTGTAAAATTAAAACTTTTTAATGATACCAAAATCAGCCAGATACAATTGGTATAGCCCAAGATATTTTATGACAAGTTCATACATACTATAATGCGAAAAGACTTTTTCCCCAACCTATTATTTTGAAAATCTATATAGGTACCGCAAAACTTTTTCTAATTTATTGGGTTAGTATAAGATAGCCTATGGCACTCACAAAAAATGTGGCTTTCTACTGGTAAAAGAATAACAAAATTAAAATTCGGTTCAGTAGATCCAGAAATTACCACTTACTCACTCACTAAGAAACAAACTTTACGCCTATAATATTATAATTTAATAGTATAAAATATAGATTAAAATCGTATTGTGCTGTTTCAAACCTTAATGTTAACTATTGTAAATAATTATGGTCCTAAATCATTTATAATTAACAGTAAAGATGCAATTTTATTTTCGTAAAATTGCGAAAGTATGTACACGTTTAAACACTAAATATTAATATATATTTTAGAATCATAAGTAAATTAAGCTATCAATAACATACAAGGATCCTGTCTATACTACTTAATTAAATTTGTTAGTTTGTATGTTTGTTTATTTCCATTGAATAAGCTTCGAAAATACTGGACCGATTTTGATGAAATTTGGTAAATATTTTATAGAAAGGACCACATGAAAGTTTTAAAACTACTGTTATATTAATAAAACAGCAAATTGTATTTTTACATTGATATTTTATTTTGTGCGTACGAAGTCGTGGGGAACATCTTATATAAACATCAAATAATAAAGTTGACGACCTCTGTGGCTCAGTAGTTCAGCGCGTTGGTGCTCAAGCCGGGATCGCGGGTTCGAATCCCGCCGAAGGAACAAAAAGTTTTTCTGTGTTCCTGGGTCATGGATGTGTATTAAATATGTGTATAATATAATAAAAATCTTAAATATATGTATAGTATAAAAGTATTAAATATACTTCCCGTTTTCTGGTACCTGTTGTATATATACACAAGTTTTTCGGATACTCAGTTCTGCGCGTGCCGTTGTTGTGATCGCACGTATCCTTTGCTTACGTTTATCGAGCGACGCGCCGTGTAATTTTTTTTCCAACTACCCACATGTGGCAATGAGTGTTGGGGATTCGACGTCAGATTTGACGTCGTGTTTTGTTGAAGAAGAATGTGAGGAGCAAGAGATGGAAAGTGAGCAACAAGTACAAGACGATGAGAGGCAGATCAATAGGAGTGAAAATATTATAGTGGAAGATTGTGTTATTACTAGCTTAGAAGAGTCATCTGATAGAATTGCAACAAAAAGAGGAAGACCACTTACATCTAGCGATAGTGAGAAGGATAATGAAGGCTTTATTACTGTACAAAGACCGGCAAAACGTCTCAACAGAAAGTTATCAACTGAGAATTCAAAAACCTCTGATTTGGACTATGAAAATAATAGGAGTGAGAATTTATTTGAAGTTAGCATAACAGCAAAACAGCCATTACCGAAACAAATTGGCTTAGCGAAGTTATTAAGGTCTGAAGAAATAAAAAACATTGTTAAAATTAAGTATAAAAGCCAATTTAGAGTATTTGTGTTATTCTGCTGTAAAGAAGATGCGAAAAAGCTAGTGGATTGCGAGAAATTTAAACTTTTAGACTATAGATGTCAATTTACAAAGGAATTAAACTATACTTTTGGAGTTGTAAAGCAAGTTGATCTTGACGTTGACGAGAAAGAATTATTGGAATCTTGGACATGTGAGCATGAAATAATTTCTATTAAGCGCTTAAACAGATTAAATAATGGAATTTGGGCATCAAGTGAAACCGTTCGAGTGATGTTTAGATCTTCTACTTTACCCCCGTTCATCTATGGTTACGGTTGTCGGTTTAAAGTGGAAAGATACGTATTTCCTGTCTCACAGTGCTCTACGTGCTGGAAATTCGGCCATTTGGCTAGAAGCTGTCTTAACAAGGTTGTATGTCCAAAATGTAGTGATCATCATGCTAATTGTGAAACCACAATTCTTAAGTGTGTTAACTGTAAGGGTTCCCACATGGCATTAGATAAATCGTGCCCTATATTTTCTAAAGAAAAAGAAATAAGAAATATTATGAGCAATGACAATTGTTCGTATAAGATTGCACTAAATCAATATTTGAAGAAGAATTGTGAGATAGTTCTGGAGCAAAATAATCCTGATACTGAAGTCGGAAGAAGTCAATCAAATTCTTCTCAATCTTACAGAGATGTACTTGTTAGATCAGAGTCTAAAACATCGATTACGGACAATACAAATGTGGATTATCAGGAAGAGATTACTATACAGGAAAAAAGTGCTTATCAGGGAAGAAAAACTAGTTCTGTACGAAAGAAAAAGAAAAGACAGGAGTTGCAAGCTGCTCAAGAAGTAAGGTTAGAAGGAGAGGAGATGGAGGTTTCAGGAAGTGAAATGGTTAGCCAAAAATCAAAGAGGAATAAAGATAATAGATATATGTTATTTTTTAAACAGCTATTCAATAAATTCAAAGAAATTATTTTTTCTGATAAATGTATGGAAGAAAAATTTATACAAGGAATTACAGTTTTACTGAGAGAAGTTTATGACTTTATAAGTAAAGTGCTGAAGAAAGAGGATTTGCTAGGAAATATATTTACTTTTTGGAACAATGGATAGGAACTCGTCATCTTTTTGTAAGTTGAATATTATATATTGGAATGCGCAGAGTATTCGTCCTAAATTATCAGAATTTAGTGCGTTGTTAGACCAAGAAAAAATCCATATAGCGTTGATAAGCGAGACTTGGCTAGATCCAGGAGTAAATATACATATAAGTGGGTACAATATATTCCGTAAAGATCGGTCAGATTCATATGGGGGGGTAGCGATTATTGTACATACATCTATCAAGGCTCGCCTACAACCAATTTTGTTAAATAATACGGGCATTGAGATTTTAGGTATTGAAATTTTAAACTTAAAATATCTTAAGTATATTGCCTGTGTCTATTGTACATCGTCAATACGCACAACTCAATCTGACTGGGATTTGCTTTTTAGTAAGTTTCTCAATAAAACTATTGTAGCTGGCGATTTTAACGGGCACCACGCATCTTGGTCCTATAAAACTGACAGTAGAGGAAATCAATTGTTTGACTCTTGTTTAGAATATGGCTTCTCAACGTTAAATGATGGTAGTCCTACGAGAATAAGGCTGGTCAATGGCAGGTTACAACAATCATCACCAGATATAGCTTTTGCGTCGACAGATATTATTATTCATTTTGGTTGGCGTGTTACTCAGGAGTCACTCGGTAGTGATCATCTAGTGGTTAAAATAAACTCAGAATATTCCAATGATGTCAATACTCATAGGCGAAGGAATTTCAAACGAGCTGATTGGTCTAAATATACTCAATTTATAGGTAGTTTTTTCTCAGAAATGAGTATAAATTCTAATAATATTCAGCAAAGATACGATTTCTTGGTTAATTCTATTAATAAAGCAGCTGATAAAAGCATACCATTTTGCAGATTAGGAACAAACTCTATTAACAATTTTAAGCCTAAAAGTTATTGGACCTCGGATATTTCTAAAGTAATTGCTGAACGCAGATCTGCTTTGAGAGCCTTTAGGAAAAACCCTACCCCTAATAAATTACATGTCCTTGAAGAAAAAATTCGTGAAGCACGTCGTATAATTAAAAAGGCTAAAAGTGATAGCTGGAAACAATTTTGCAATAATATAGGAAATGATTGTTCAGTGTCAGAGATGTGGCGGAAAATGCGCTGGGTCAAAGGTTATAAAGTATCAAACATACATGTCTCAGATGATAAAAAGGAAGAACTTTTGCGCTCTCTAGCTCCTGATACAGTCATCCCAAAAGACCCATATTTTGTTTCTAGTAACATTTTCTTGGAGAGTATATTTACTATTCAGGAACTACATAATTCATTAAATAAAAAACAAAAGGACACAGCTCCTGGGGGTGACAATATTACGTTTTCAATGATATGTAACTTACCGTCAATAGCAAAGATCTTTTTATTAGATTTGTATAATTCTATTTTCTTATCAGGCTATATTCCAAATCAATGGAGAGATATTAAGATTGTCCCTATTCCGAAAATAGGAAGTACTAGTAATGATGTTAAGTTGAGGCCGATTTCGTTAATTTCATGCCTATGTAAAATTTTCCATGACATGCTTTGCAAACGGATGGAGTGGTTTACAGAGAAAAATAATATTTTATCAGTTCGTTCCAATGGATTCCGAAAAGGTCAATCTACTTTTGACTGTCTTGTTAGACTTATATCGCAAATACAAATAGGTTTCTCTAAAAATATTCCCACGATTGGCTGTTTTCTAGACATCGAAAATGCATATAATAATTTACTAGTGGATAGAGTTGTGTGTATTATTGATGAGCTAGGTTTTGGAAAAAAGATCTGTCAATATCTTTGGAGTTTTTTAAAGGAAAGACATCTAAAAATTACCGATGGTGATATTGAATGTTGTTTAATTAGACATGCAAGTATAGGTATTTCGCAAGGTGATCCACTGTCGCCTATGATTTTCAACATTAGTACTTCTAAAGTGTGTCAACAAATCCAACAAGTCTATGTTTGTCAGTATGCGGATGATTTTGTTTTATTTGATTGCTGTTCTAAATTAGAGGATAGTGTAAGAAACATGCAACTTGCTCTGGATGTTATGTCATCTCTATTATGTGAATTGGGTCTCAGATTATCTTCTAGCAAATCAACTTTTTGTATTTTTAGTAGAGGAAGGCGTAGACAAGATTTAAATCTTAGAATAGATAGTACACAGCTTGTACCTTCAGGTTGCGTTAAATACCTTGGGATGTGGATTGATTGTTCTTTAAGGTGGTGCAGGCACATCAATGAAACACGCGATAAAACTCTCCGTTACCTAAATATCTTGAAAGTCTTGTCAGGTTCTGGTTGGGGGTTGAGTCCGAAACATTTACGCACACTGTATATCTCGCTAATAAGAAGTCGAATGGACTATGGGTCTTTCTTTTATGATAACAGTGCAGATTGCCATTTAAATAAGCTAGATATTGTTCAAAATAAAGCATTAAGAATTGTTGGTGGCTTCATAAAAAGTACGCCAGTTCACGCAATGGAGAGTGAGATTGGTGTCCCACCTCTGTATTTAAGACGTAAATATTTAGCATTTAAATTTTGTTTAAAGTTACAGTCCTGGTCTAATAGCGCTATTTTTAATAATTTTAATTATCTTGAAAACTCATTTATTAGTAATAGATATTGGAGTAGAAAAAAGAAACCTCTTTTACCAGTAGTTTATTCTGAGACTAAAAGTGAGAACTTGTATTCAACAGATATATTTCCTTTATTTTCCTTGAGTGTTTGGTTAAGCTGTATAGATATTAAAAACATAATATTTACTAGTCTCCATAGTGTCATTGGTTCTAAAGCAAGTTACGATAGTCATATTCTTCGTTTGGATATTCTTAAGGAAGTAAATGAAAGATATTGTGATTATCGGAAGATTTACACTGATGGATCTAAAGATGTCACTGGTCTTGGCGCTGCATTCTTCGACAGCGCCATAGAACATAGTGCACTATTTAAATTGCCTGGTAATATTTCGATTATGAATGCAGAGTTATTAGCAATTAACGAAGCAATTACATATGCCGAACTACTGGATTGTAATAAGATTGTTATTTTTAGTGATTGTAAGAGTGGATTACAACATATAGTGCAATGTGTTCTGGGACATAGAGGTGTCCAATTAGCTTATAATATATTAGAGAAGTTATATAATTTCCAATTGTCTAACAAAAAGTTACAGATTCAATGGATTCCGTCTCATGTTGGCCTTGCAGGTAACGAGAAAGCCGATCGGTTGGCTAGATGTGCTGTTACGTCTGGAATAGAAAAAAGTGTAATGCCGTGCTCCTTTGAAGTTTCATCAAAGTATAAAAGATTGTGCTTTGAGTTGTGGAAGGAATACTTTGATGAAAGGTCAAAGGAGAAGGGCATCTGGTATAGAGTCGTTCAGGATAGGCCTCTCGTTAAGCCCTGGTTTATAGACTTAAACTTTAACAGGAATGAGTTAGTAACTATGTTTAGAATTCGTACTGGACACATTCCATTGAACAATTTTGGATTCTTAATGAGAAAGGTAGCATCCCCGAATTGTGATATATGTGGTGTTACCGAGGATGTTCATCATATGTTTGTGGAGTGTGTTCGGTATGAAGCCCTTAGATTAGAATTGTTTAAGTTTTTTAAAGTTAATTTGTATGATGTAGGTTTAATGTTTAGTTTTATAAGATTGCCGCATACTGATTTTCAGACTGTAGCTACATTTGTTAATAATTGTTTTAAATTAAGAGCTCAATAGTATATTATTGTAGTTAACATAGTGAATGTACGATGAGGCTGACATACTCCTTAAGGTTTTAAGCCTCTATAAAATAAATGAATAAAAAAAAAAAAAAAAAAAAGTTTTTCGGATACTTAGCACGGGGCCAGATTGACGTGGTGTGAAGCGTCCATAGATATTATTATATTATATTATATTGTATTATATTATATTAATATGAAACACATCCATACCTTTCCGCGTTTCGCACATCAGCTACAGGTGGGACAGTTAATATATTTGAAGTTAGGTAGAAAAAAGGGGTTTCATATACCTTTGTGCCTTTAGTGGGATCTAATAAAACCTTGTTACGGCAAAGGGATACCTCCAATATTGAAAGTGTTCTTACATGATACGGAATTTACGGACTCTTTCATATTAAATCTGGTCGACGTAATGTTATTTGATTTTGTAATTTTGATATATTTAAGTTTGGGGTTTTGGGTATTTTGTATTACGAAAAGGAACTCGAATTTTTAGAATATGGTTTATGGTTTACCAAGTAACTAATAAGCAGTCTGTAGGATAGCTCATAGAATACTATTAGAAGGATTAATAATATTATGTATTCCGGAAGTGCCGACAGAAGTGAAAACGCACAGGCAAAAATGCGGCGCCCGAGCTGCCCGCCCCGCTCTACCTCACCACCAGTGTTGGTAGCACCAAGTAGGTTTAGTGTTTTTTCTCATCTTAAAAAATGTCCAATGCACCTAAGGAGTTTTTAACTCTATAAAATGACAGGTACATAGGACTAATACATAACTCATACACATAACATAAAACATAACTCTTAAAAACAAACAAGCAAACTTCCTCCGAATAGCTAAAACAAAAATGTACAACAAAAAACAAAACAATAGTTATGGCAGCCATTGAACAAAGTATTAATATATACCAACACTAGATGTTATAGTTAGAACACTAAAAAGAAAATGTCGCGGGAATAGTACATTTTCCCGCGATAAAAAGTAACCTATGTCCTATCCCGTGGTCTCTATATTTGAGCCAATTGTCATCAGTCATTCAACTAAGTTCGGAGCCTATTATCTGCAAAAAAAAGAAATAAACATAGCAAATATGCATACAATCCAATATTTCCTAGTCATCATATTAGTATAGATCTTTATAATATTATGTACCGATAACTATCAAAAAACAAAACATACGTAACAGTAGTTGCAAGTATCAAGACGTGTGTGCAACAAAGTATCAAGACGCATGCGCCGCCGGCCAGACTACCTGACCGCGGCTGGACACTGATCAATATTAAAGTCCGAGGGAGGATGTTGGGGGCTGTCTGTTTGTCTGTAACATCTATATAGAGCTGATAATATAATTTATTAGACATGTGACTATTTGCATTAACATGGCTCTTGATTCTACATGGTACATCCTACCAAGGAAGTCGTCATTGCAACTTATAGCGTAAAAATTTAATTTAAATTCTGAATAAATATAGAATTTGGGAAATAATCTAGTTATGTTTAGAAGTATATTGCACTGACTTTGCCTAAAAACTTTCCCATTTATTAATTTATCGGGATAATATGTATTACCAACATCATTTCTATAATTATTTACAACATAAAACTCTGTAAAATATTATATTGATTTCATATATTATTCACGCGATAAAATCCGTAAAAGAAGTTTTATTTGCAACGCTTCCATCTCTTTTCCTTCTTCAATATAAAATATTACTGCCTTGTATTCCATGATAGCAAAAATATCCTCATTACACAATTTAAGACAAAATAAATACTCCGTCATGCCATCACATAAAATCAAATTTCACGCAAAATAGTAAAAACAGCTCTATATAAATCTATCTTAACTCACCTTTCTGCGGACACTGGGAGGGTCCAGGAGAAATGACGACCCTTAACTAAAACACACACACAGCACGCACGGCTATCTCACTCACACACTCACTGTGTATGTGTTTCACTCCTGTGTATAATACCCTGTGTCTGTGTGTGTCTCTCCTCTGTGTGCGTCTCTTCCCTGTGTGCGTGTCCAGTTTCCGCGCGCCTGGGTTTTGTTAATTTAATTAGAGACACAAAAAGATTAAGGTTTCGGTACAAGGCATTAAGTGCTCGCCTTTGTGAACATTTTGAAATACGTTTATGTGTATTGTTTGTTGTATTTGCGATTTTGTTTTTATGTAAGATATAGAAGTAGTATGAAATAATAATATGCTCTTTTGCTATAACTATGAAGATTACTTGTAAAAAACTTTTTAATCTAGGTATACTAATATTATAAATAGGAAAATGTTGTTTGTTTGTAAGCATTGAATAGGGTCCAAAACTCCTGGATCGATTTTGATGAAATTTGGCACCAAGTTTTTGAATTGAAATTTGGCAATAGACTACGGGGAAGGACATAGGCTACTTTTTTTCGCCGAAAAATGCATGGTTCGGAAGGATTTATTTATGCGCACACGAACATCTAGTTATTTCACAGCTAAGGTTAAAGAAGATAAGTTCTTCAGCTATTTTTCTACCATTACTCCATTCCGCGAAGCTTCTTGTATCCATATAAAATGTCTACTGTATATTTTATCTCCGAAAATATTGACGGGGATTCGATGGCCGTTTTTATTCAAAATATGCTCCTGTCGGTGTGTTTGTCTTGAAAACAGCCGCGCATTCCGACACCGCGATTCCTGCGAATATAAAAACTAAGTCGATAGCTTACCGCCGAAATTTATACTTTGGATATTCCAAATATGTTCGCATATCCATTATATCTTGACCTGCACAGTCCCCTGGAAGTGGTAGACAGTTGGGTGTCATCGGTGCTGGGATATGGCGTCGTGGATGTCAAGTCACGCTGGTTATGGGTACACTGAATATATAAATTCAGCCCACGGATGGGAATAACCGTAGTAGTCTTCGGGTTGTTTTCACATAATAGAACCATTTTCTTTTGTTTTTGTTGCGTACGTCGCGTAATGGCTGGCGCACAATGAAAACAAAAGGCGGTGTCTTATTTCGGCTTTTCGTTGATAAGATCACCTTCAAATATGAGTATATTTATGAAAAAAGGTAACTTGATTTTATGATAACATAAATGTATGCTCAGTATAATATATTAATATTTTTGATGGTATAATAATTATCTTGCTATGCTGAAGCATTTTATTCGAAACAAAATACCACGTATGTGGTGCTCTAGAAAAGTTATCAAAACATAGAATATTAGCTTTTTCCCTGCGGCTTCATCAGCGTAAATACCCCTAGAGCACTGTACTTACGGGATAAAAAGTAGCCTATGTTTTAATCGAGAGCCTAAACTTCTACCATATCAAATTTCATCGAAACCAGTTCAGTAATTTTCGCGTGAATGAGTAATAAACGTCCATCCATCTATACATCCATCCGTCTATCCTCACAAACTTCCACCTTTATAATAGTAGTGGGATATAAACCTATTTGATCTATGTGAATCGTATACTAGTAGTTAGTCCGACTAGTTGTTGGACTTGGAGTGAGTTGGGCAAAATATTAGATTCTGCATTCCGTCAGGTCCGGTCTGTGCGGTCTACAAACGGCAGGAATTCACTTCCATTCAGTTAGCATTTCCTCTCCAGCCTTTGGCAGCTGGTTTGCATGGTGTCCACACGTTCTATGATATTGAGGATTATTTAGGACTGAAAGATATGGATAATATTAAGTTTTTAATCGTTGTTATCATCGACAACGAATAGACGAGGCGAAATGAAACTAAACTACCGCGAAAATGCAATATGTATTCTTATTATAAAATTTAAAACAACTAAAATAAAGCGTATTCGACGATATGTGTAAGCAGCACTCTATATTTTGATAAATTCACGCTTATTTTACTTTTTAAGTCCAAAATATTATTTCCCAGAATGAAAGAACGTCTGTGTTTTTTGGGTATTGGTTACATAGAGTAATAGGTATTATCAGAGAATCCAATTCATATGCAGGTAGAGTGTTTTCATAATTTATTTCTTATTAAATGATATCTCAAATACAGTCACTTTGATATCATAATATTATTGTACAAATAAATTATAACATCGGTGAACCTATTATTGAACTAGATTCCCTGATGGTACAATACATAGAAAAGTGTTTTATTTTCTCATCTGTATATACTTTTATCTAGAACATTGTCCTAATTAAATCTAAATTGTGGTGATTGTAGCGATCGGGAAGTTGGTAAAATACAGCATAACTTGTTACGAGTTGAGTTGAGCATATACTCGGCAAATAAATTAAAACCTTTGATTAAATATTAACTTGAATTTTGTGAAATGATTACCACTGGTTTAAAGCTTGGCTCTCGACTCGGAGGTCGTGGATTCGATTCCCACGTTGCAACGACAAAAAGTATTGTTCCAAGGCTGATCACCTGATTGTCGTACAAGAAAGATGATCCATGCGTCGGATGGGCATGTAAAAAGTCGGTCCTGTGCCTGATCTCTCGCTAGTCGTATCGGTCATCTGTCCCACTGAGTTACGAGAGTAAAGAAAGAGAGAGACATTACTCTTGTGTACTGCGCACACACTTGGGCACTATAAAAATATAACACCTGCGTCGCTGGTCTGGTTTCAATGACGCCGGCCACCGTCAACGAAATCGGTGTAGGAAGCTATTATTATTACTCTATTACTGTAAATGTTTTTATAAAGGTTGGTTCATATAATATATACACTTACTAGCTCAAAAATATTCCTTATTTTCATAAGTTACGTTTATTTCAAGGAAGAAGTTACAATAAACGAGTATAAATATAAACCTTCATACAAAGTAACACCCACGAAAGGAATTAAATCCCTACCTTCATTATACTTCACTCCCACTTTTCGGATCTAGAAACCATATTTGCAGAAGGTGTGTAAAAAACAATAAAAAAACTGTCCAACGTTTCATGCATTTCAGCCACCTCGCAAAAAATGCAGCAAAAAAGGGGGTGAGTCCACCCTCACGGCACTCGCCAGTGTTAATCTCTGTACTTTATGAACGTAATTTGTCCGAAATCGTGCAAACAAATATCACCTCTACGTCCAGGTGAAAGACGCTACATTGGTTCAACCCTAAACTGGACTAGACAGGGGACCGAGCTAAAAACGTCTGATGAATGTACCCCATTAGATGTTATTTATTTAGAATGTGGCCGACGAAGGGACACAGTTTACCTAAAGTTTACTTAGGACTATATTGGGTTAAAACGTACCCGGGTACGTTTTACCCGAGATATAAATTGCACGTAGTTAGGAGGGTCCGGTTTTTCCCGGTTCGCGTTTTATCATGGACGTGGTAATGTTTTGACGAAACCTCTGCATTTTAGGGTTGGAGGGATTCGTGATTTATTTTTGAACTAGCTTTTGCCCGCGGTTTTACCCGCATGAATATAGTATACCACGGAAACACTGTATTTTTTCTGGATAATAAAGTAGCCTATGTGTTAATCCAAAGCTACCATATCAAGCAAATACTACCATACCAAACTTCATCAAAATCCGTTCAGCAGTTTTTGCGTGAAAGAGTAACAAACATCCGTCCATCTTCACAAACTTTCACCTTTATAATAGTAGAAGGAAGTTACTAATAGTGGAAGACATTTTGCTATATTTCTTTTGCCAATTAGGCATGTCAATGCCAATTTGCCAATTAG
This sequence comes from Glaucopsyche alexis, assembly GCA_905404095.1. Classification (NCBI taxonomy): domain Eukaryota; kingdom Metazoa; phylum Arthropoda; class Insecta; order Lepidoptera; family Lycaenidae; genus Glaucopsyche; species Glaucopsyche alexis. The sequence goes on from FR990060.1 coordinate 6,330,171, forward strand.
GCAAGAAAATATTTATTATATTATTTTTAAAATTACTTTTTCTATGTATTTAATTCTGAACTTGTATTTTAATTCAGTTTCTATTGCATAGCTAATTCAGAATTGTATTAATATGATATTATAATTCTTTCAAAAGTGGTAAAAGAAATGTGTACAAATTACCTCTAAGAATTTAATAATATTATTTCATATCAATACTATTAATAAGCCGATGAAGTAATATTAAAATCAGTTCCATGTGCTTTCTAATAACATAATCCTAGTTTTCTAAAGCCCGTCCTCTCGTATTAAGTCTACAGCATGATACGAGTAATCCCATGATACACTTTACACAGGTTGTATGGGCGAAATGTATGATATAATGTCGTATTCATGTCTAATGTATACTATTTTTAATACATCTACCTATCAACTCGCATTATGGACGAGCGAGTAGGTACGGTCTGCAAAAACGCTAATATATTACTGTTAAGTTTGGTTTGGCTAACTATTTTTAAAGATATAATAGTAGGTGTGTTCATAAAAAGCTTTTTCTTTAATCTAAATTAATTTTTTATCCCATTATTATATACATTTAATGGGATAAAAAAAAACATATAGTAGCATCTACGATCTCGTAGCAGTCGTAGCACTACTACGAGATTACGTAGTAGTGCTACGACTGCTACGAGTTAATTATGTTAAATATCTGATGGAAACCAGTTTTTATCGCATTTAAGTATAATTATAATAATATCTATAGACGCTTCATGCCACGTCAATCTGGCCCCGTGCTAAGTATCCGAAGAACTTGTGTTACGGGGATCAGACCACGGTAAGTATATTTAATACAAAAATTTAATACACACAAATAACCCAGGAAAACAAAAAAAACCTTTTTGTTCCTTCGGCTAGATTCGAACCTGTGACCCCCGGTTTTTGCACCAACACGCTGAACCACTGAGCCACAGAGGTCAAATTTATATAATTGCACCGAAAGAACCACCAACAATCAATGACCACATAAGCCTTATCAAAATTCTATTCAACTAGCTTTTGCCCGGTTTCCCAAAATGTTAACCCCTTTTTCACCCTCTTAAGGGGCGAATTTTCAAAAATCCTTTCTTAGCGGATGCTTACGTCATTACAACTATCTGTATGCCAAATTTCAGCAAAACCCGTTCAGTAGTTTCGGCTGTGCGTTGATAGATGATAATAATGTAATAATAATAATAATATCTATGGACGCTTCACACCACGTCAATCTGGCCCCGTGCTAAGTATCCGAAGAACTTGTGTTACAGGCACCAGACAACGGGAAGTATATTTAATACTTTTATACTATACATATATTTAAGATTTTTATTTTATTATACACATATTTAATATACATCCATGACCCAGGAACACAGAAAAACTTTTTGTTCCTTCGGCAGGATTCGAACCTGCGACCCCCGGCTTAAGCACTAAAGTGCTGAACTACTGAGCCACAGAGATGAGTCAGTCAGGTTTGCCTTTTATATATTTAGATAGAAGAAGATGAATTAGTTGTGAGATTTATATTTTCTCTGCTATCGGTACTCAATTCTCGGTCCCCAGTAAATGTTGTGGTGAATTTCATATTTTTGTAAGTATCTACCTACATCATCTGTTTATTCTACATGTGTTCTGGTTCACATGAATTTTTTTGATTTTTTTATGCTTTCATAAGCTCACTCGTACGTTTTGAAGGGCCCTTATTTACATGAACATTATGTGGAGGGCACTCAGAACATATATAAATTAATATTTTTCTGTTTTATTTTATGTGTTAACTTTGTCGACCTAATAGATAAGTGAATTTAAGCATTAAATACTAAACTTAGTAAAACTAACGTTTTGAATAAAAATGAAAGAAATCATAGTAAATTATTATTATGATTATTATTTTTATTGGTGAGCAAGCTCCTTTTAAAAATAATTTGCGTTACAATGGCTATGTTCCGTGGAAAATAGCACTAGAAAAATAAAGTAAGCAAAATGGCAACCGTTGGCGTTAAATAAGCAAAATGGCGGATTATGTTAGCAGTATTGAAGTTACCGAACGTGTCCTGCTCCTGGCCGATAATAATCTGTTTTTTTTTCTTTAGCGCTAGCAAGCGCTAACGAGCGCTTTTTTTCGCGGAACACAACCATTTTAGTCTTGCTAAATTGAATGATCGATTCTACAATAATTATTTGTTCGACCAATCGGGGATAACAGAAGTAACTTTGCAATTTCAAAGTCGATAACTTTGAAAAATGATCCCCAAAGACCGGGATTTGGTATTTATCCCAAATGTCATTTCACCCCTTAACGAAACCTGCCTCTGAAGCGAACGGATTGCCGCGAACGCTGTCTAAACAATTCTTAAGTGATCACTATTGTTTTAAAAAGGTCTTATATTTTTATCATAAACAGCAATATCAACTTTATGCCATACTGATAAGATAGATTTTCGGACATCCTGTGTGACATACTCCTTTAAAATTTAAAATTTTGAATCGCTGAAAAGTCTTAAGCGACTACGACATGAAGAGATAAAATCGACCCTAACAAATGGAAATAGAAATAAAATTTGAATTGAAAATAATACTTTAAAACATCTTGTAGAACAATTGTGATTTCATTAAAATGAGGTCGTATGTGATTTTTATGGAAATGTAAATTTGATCTTACTACATAGTTTTAAGTTATATATTTGAGTGGCGCAATTTTGTAACTTGTTTACTCCGTACAGCTGTACGTTCGGCCGTCGGTCCATAACAAAACACATAAATTAAGTGCTCAATAATAAATGGAAATGTCCTTTGCAGAGGACAGGGCATTAGGGCGGGATTATGAGGACTTGGCCCTTTGCACTCGCGCCTCTGAGGAGGCCGATAGTTCGAAACGCTACTCCTGTTTATTCTAATAGAAGAACTCCAAATTGGACTGTACCTAAGTGTGTGTAACTGTAATGCATTGAAAATTGAAACGATTAAAAAATATTCATGAATTATTAAAAATAAATACCGTATTTTTTTACTGAAATTCGTTTGCATGGCATACTAATTGCCATACACAGTATAACGAAAATCCCCTTGCTTTGTTACAAAATCAATAACTCATTTAAAGTACATAACAAACATAACTTACTTAATTTAACAACCCCGTTCAGTTTTTAACTTAATCGGTTGCAGGCGTAAGTTAAATTTAGATACCTACCGTCGACCGTGTTTAACATAATTACATAACCTACTTTTAAAATATTATTTATTAGAAGTTTAAATGACTTAAAGCGTAATAAAAACTTAATATTGTTTAATTTAAAAATTGTAACAAAATATATGAAGCGCTTAATATTTATTTACATAAAGATGGCGTTACCTTTCACTCTGCTATTGTGTGTGTATATTCCAACTAGGTGTATCGAAATAATATTAAAATATTCATCCCATTGTACTCAAATTTATCCTAAATACCTGTTAAAAGGCAAACAAACTTTTAACCCCACAAAACCAGATTCATCTCGCACGCGTTAGGGAGATCATGTTGTGGCCACTTACCGGTCAAATATATTGACCATGTCCAAATAGGTACATAAAAGATTTGAGCATCCGTGGTCCAAACCTGTAAGCGCGTGGCAGCGGAGGGTTGGGGGACGGCGGGGGGTTAGATGGGTAGCGCAGGGTTACGTGGGGTAAAATCGGCCACTGGTCTACCCCGACCACTGTGAAGTTTGCGCGAATCGACTTGGTCAGTTGTGCCAGCTGCGTATTGTGCTTTTATTTGGCAAAATGCATTTCAACTAGTACGGATAAACATTCCTTTATAGAAATATTTTGTGCAATAAATCCAGCTAGTGAATAAAATAAACCTTATTGCCAAGCATTTAGATGCATTCATAACACCAAAATATTTTAAAATATTGAGGATACTTTTTGTGCTGTTCCCAAATCAATTTTTAATATTGTTGGATTATATTTTTAGCAATTTTAAGATGATTAAATTCGCGAAGATGGAATGACCCTGGTCTCTTGGAGACTGGGACGGGCTCTTGTATGGGATGCTACATGCGTCGATACACTTGCTCCGTCCCAGGGCACCTCAAGGCCGCAAATCAGGCAGAAAACCTCAAATATGAGAACGAAAGAGAATAATGAGGCGCAAGTATGAGAACCTTAGTAGGGATCTCATATTTGAACCATTTGGGGTTGAAACCCTAGGCACATGGGGTCCGGGGGCATACAAATTATTCGGAGAAATTTCAAAAAAACTCGTAGAGGCCACCCAAGACCCCAGAGCGGGCACCTATTTGGCTCAAAGAGTTAGCATTGGTATTTAGCGAGGAAATTCTTTGCGCATGATAGGCACTCTGCCTGATGGGGACGACCTAGAGGTTTTCTTCTTTTTATAGCCTTTTAATTATATTGTACTTTAGTTTTCTCTTTTTTTTCTTTCTTTCTTTAATCTGTAAATAATTTAAAGTAGGTAGTTATTATTGTTACTAAATATATTTTTTACCTACATATTTATATTCGCTATATTTGGGTATTTTAAGCAACAAAATATTGAATTACATAAGAGCAGAAAAATGATTCTAAACAAACTCTTTTTGTAAATTTTGGATGAAGAGCACTTACAAGTGCATAAAGATAATTTAACATAATGTAGAGTACTCTCTACTTGTAACAATTGTTACTTTTGTAGGATTTAGTTTCATTTGGGCGCAAAATCGACCGAAAAACAGGCAATTTATGTCAAACTAGCTGTTGCTTGCGACTTCGTCCGCATCAATTTTTGTTATTATGAGAGCATTGATCGGCGCGCGACTCAGATTTCACGAAAAATGCTACTTTTCAAATGCGTCTATATCTAACAAAAACTGGTTATTCTGATTTTTATATGTAAAAAAACACGAGGCGCACGAGCGTTTACAACAGTATTTGTAAACGCTCGTGAGCCTCGATTTATATAGTAGTTTTAAAAATTCATATAAAATTCGTCAAACTAATTTAGTTAAAAATTTAAATAGCATATTAAAGATAAAAGGTTCTTCTTTTAGATTATGTAAGTAAGAAACAAAAGGAGCGAGTAAAATACATAAATATCATCATTTTAAATAACTATAATTCCTGATAATTTCGCATTATTAAAATTTTATTTTTATGAGATAGAAACATAATATATAAAAATAATCTGACTTATAAAAAATCTAGAAGAGGATCCAAAAAGTTTGGAAAGATTTTTTCTTTTTAAAAAATGTAAGCGGTTTTAGCTATTATATGTTTTGAAAATACCCCTGTACCTAAAGTTGTAAAAACTTCTGGTTAGTTTTGTCAGTTTTATTCAAAAGTTTGAAATTATTTTAAAATAAATGAGAAGGGAAAAATTATAATACAATATTTTCTAGTGTTTTTTTACATATAAAAATCAGAATAACCAGTTTTTGTTAGATATAGACGCATTTGAAAAGTAGCGTTTTTCGTGAAATCTGAGTCGCGCGCCGATCAACGCTCTTTTAAAGTACTTCTGCGTAAATTATACTTTTAGTTTTATTTTTTTGTGGCAGAAGAACAATAACACGAAGAATTGGAAGTGCGTTTACGCAGCGCACGCAAGGGAAGCCCTCAAATGTGAATGATTTTCGCCGTTTTTGCTGATTTTTTACTGATACTTCGCTCTTATTGGTCGCAGCGTAATGCCTTCCTCGATAAATGGACTATTAAACACAAAAAATATTTTTTTCAATTCTAACCAGTAATTCTTGAGATTAGCGCGTTCAAACAAACAAATTTTTCTGCTTCAATATAGATTAGGAAACGCGTCCTTAATGATATGAAGAAAATTTTCCTAATAACTTATATTATAAAAAAGTATGGTTCAACTTCACTCTTAATGTCTATCGGGAAACCCCGTTTTTTATAATATATCGTCTGTCACTGCCTTAAAAACACGATGACAGCCAAGGCAAATCGTCCCGAAAACTTCTAGGAATGTCTATCAATCTTTCAACAATATACAACTATCCACATATCGACAATACTCGATGGCAATTTTATCGATATTGCTCGCCTAGCAATATCGATATTGCTAGGGTTGGGTACGCGTATGCGTTTGAAATTTAATATGTCGCGGATTGCACGTGCAGCGCTGACCGGGATTTGAATAACGATCGATATGTCATTATATGAATGTTTTATTCATTCTATACTAGCTTCAGATTACGGCTCTGCCTGTGTCAATAGCTTGAGTAAGTTTTAATGTTGGGTGTACTATCTAGATTAATAATTCAACTCTTAGCAGCAGTTTTGTTGATTTTTGGACACATTAACAAATATTTCAAAATTTAAGATATGCTATGACGCATATTAGACAAAACAAATCTTCATACATTAAAAAGTTACGCCATCTTGGTTTTCACTATACTTCAAATGTCAATATGGCCCCAAAAATCTCAAAAGTGGGGCCATTACACTAGAGACACTTTTTGCCTCAACATGCCTCGTCTATAATATATACGTCTATGCACATTCAATTACAGGTCAACTTATTGGTACCGATACCATTCATCTTAACCCTCTGTACGTCTGTTTTACGGATGGCCGTTACCTTGGTAACAAACACTAAATTACAATTCGTAGGGCCGTTTTGGGAAAACAAAAAACATTGATATCAATGGCGGTAGTTCTAAATTCTGTCGTCATTGACAGCCCGTAAACAGATCCAGTCCCTGAGGGCTCGTTGTGTATGTACTATAAAACTAAGGGTCTATGTGTATGGTTTTAATATACCGTTTTATTTGAACAAAAAAAAAGAGAAATAATATTTATTTTGACGTAAAATACACTTATTTTACAAATAAAAATAATGCCTTCTTTTGTAGAGTTTAACTATAATTATTTAGCAATCATGATCATCATCATCATAACCTATCACCAACAATCGTACTTCGAGACATGGAACTCGTTTTGAATACAAGAGTTCCCCAAGTAGCTTTTCGTAGCATTGTAAGTCTGCTACTATACGGAAAGCTGCTTATATATATGAATTATTAATAATATATGAATCAAGTGTATATTATTAGGTATCAATAAATCAATCAATATTTTTATTTCTATTAAATAAGTACATAACACCAATGTGTGTGCAAGACAATTTTGTTGCGTAGTATCAAAATTTCTTGCCTCTAGGCATGGAAATAAATAGGTACACTCGATAGTACGATCCTTATAAGTTTGTTCTGACAGTTTACAATTTCGCTAGTTACATAATCTTACGGTATTTACAATTTTACGGGAACATAATGTATATCTCTAAACAGTCCAAAGGAGCGTAACTTTACATTAGTTTACAAAACTCCCAACTCGGTATCTCAAAATGTATATTTAAAGGAAGGGTCAGGTCGAAGTTTGGACTGTCCCCCGGGAGGACTGGGATAGCTGGGTACAAGCGGGATAAGGCGGTAATTCACACGATATTTGTCAACTTTGTAGGTTTTACTTTTTCTTTTTAAAGGAAAGTCGTTAGAATTGATATGAATTTTGTATTGAGTAATGTATAATAGTAGTAATGAGTCAACACGGGGATGTAATAATATTGCTTATACATATTATATTGTTACACGAGTATGTGATTCGAATCATAATTTTGATATGATGATGATCATCAAGATGCATACTCGGTTCTTCTCACCGGGTTAGTTCCTGAAATAGTGGTAACTGGTAGGCATCACGTAGGGACGATCCCGTAAATATTTCACACTCAAAATGTTTACTATTACATAATTTATTTCAGTTATTATTATTATTTATAATATGTTATTTCCTCTTTTACAGATTTTCACTACCAGAAGCCTTTGAAATGAATTAAAGCAGAAAACGGAAAAAAGGAAAACCAGAATGATATTTTGGAATGATTATGAGTTTATAGTAAGTTATGCCACAACTGACGCAGTTTATGAAGTTGATTTTAACTATGCTTTTTTAAAAAATGGGATTTATCTTGTAACAAAATGTCCGAACACTATGTACTCACCATTATCTTACAACGTGAAGGTAGGTCGCAAAAGCTATCGTCAAATATTTATATTGGTCGGGTAGCCCGACGCCCGGTCCGTCCATCAGACCCTGGAACCTCCCGGGACCAGCCCTTTGCCCTTGGAAACTATAGATACGGCGGTGTACGATTAAGGGAGAAATGTTTCTTTGTAGGCTAAGGGCTTAGGTTTAAAAATAATCCATATTTGAATGAATATTTTAAAAAATCACCCTTGTAACGGTAGTACAGTAGGTACAATCAATTAACGTTTACCTTTCGGACAGCTTTGTGTTCCTTGTAACTTTGACATTGATATAGAAATAGGATAATTGGCGAGGTGAAGTTCTACTCTATGTCATCAAGCTTGCAATAAGCAGTTGATTTAAAGTAAAAAAAATAACTATTAAACATCTGATTATTGGTTTGCCGGGGATTAGTAATATCTTTGCTGGCGTAGTCATTATGGCGTAGGCATTCGTTACGTTGTAGTACACTTGTGCTCTAAGAGATAGTTAAGTATGTGTATTAAAGAAATATGTAAAAAAAATAACGTAAAAAAGAAAAAGGACAAGACATTCTTACATCTATGGCGTCAAAGGGTCATTTCGGTAACCCGCAATAAAATATGCTACGGGCCGCGCGATGTAAAATGTTACAGCCTTAACGCCAGAGTTAAGTGCGAGCCGGTTTATTGATACATATAATATGACAATTTGGAGGTTTATGACGTTGAGTAATCATCATCAGTTTGGTCCTCCAAAGCCGAAAATCGGTGCTACGAAACGACAATTCGGTGCTACGAAAGTTCGTCGAAGAAACACTTCGATTAAACGAAAGTATCTAAAATAATAATATGTTTTTAATCTTTTGAAAAATTGTTAATTCATAAATTGTGTGTTCAGTATTATGATTACAATGTAATCGAAATTAAATATGACAACTGGCTATTGTTTTATAAATAAATAGATCCGAATCAAAAACTTTTAGTAACCGACAAAGACTTTTCAAGAAAAGCAACTTTCCTTTAACCTACATCGCAAACTTCTTCACATTATCATCATAAATTTTTTATCCTCCACTTAGTGAACTATTCGCTATCAATAAAGCACGGGGCAGGGGCGTGATGGATGGCGGCTCTAATTCGAAAGCCCAGAGGCCGTATCGGTTACTAACTTCCATGGAGACTTTTATCTCTTGAGTATTGTGAAATATTAATCATATTGATTAGATGGGAAACTTGTAAAGGTTAGATAGCTAGGTGAGCGTGGTGAGTTACGTATCGCCACAACAATATCGCACCTTTAGAATTAAAGTGGCGTAACTCAAAAATTTCAGAAATTGACTTTTATACATAAAACGACTTAGAAACATATAATCCATCGATCTAATAGAAATAAACAGCCACTTTCAAGCTAGAAAGGGATAAACGTACAGTTGTGTCTCTTTCATATCGACCGCTTATCACGCGTTCCTTCACTTTTGAAGAGCCCCTTTTAGTGTTGAGTCGATAATGCTAAAAGTTGGGTGCTGCGCGGTTACTCCGTAAATGACGTAAACTGTAATTCGTCGTTTTAATTGTAATCGTAAGGTAAGTAATTTGCGCGTTATTTATTTTTGTACAGCCTCTTTTAGGTTTCGGGCGTTTTAAATCTAAATGATAATAATATTTGATGCCATATTTGTATTAGTGTCATTTCATTTCTAAACATTTCATAAATACATGAGCCTGATTATGTGTTATGTCTTTATTTTATAAACCGTTTTTGCGACTTCAGTGACGTATACGGAATTATGTCTATTATTTTCTATAGAATGATGTGAATTGGCGAGTTCAATTGAAATGAAGTCTTTTTATTTTTATTTCAATGAAAGTTTGAGGCTAGTAATGAAAAGACAGGACCAAATTTTGCCACTATATAAATATAACTGGAATGAAAATACAATACGAGAAAAGATGAGTTCAGCAAAACCTAAACGTATAAAAGATATTTAAGGCTTGGTTTTTTCTATAAATATAAAACTATTGGGCATTTTTGGGTCATCAAGCTATAGTGTGAAATAAGGGCTCGACGGTATTTGCTAAACTCTATGACTCACGTTGTCATATTTTGACAAAACTCAGCCGCAACTTGCAAGACACTATTTTCACCACGAAATCGGAAATTCTCGATGAAGTCGAAATGGATTCCCCATACACTTAAAAAACACGAGCTTACCCCAAACCCATCTTGCAGATAATTCACGAGCCAGACTAGCCAAACTTATGCGCCACCTTACTAATGAGATTACTGATATTGACATGGGTGAGATTAGAATAGCTCTCAGGCAGATTCATAATAATAAAGCACCAGGAGATGACGAAATAACCACAGAGCTGCACCAGGAGAAACATCTGTCTTGACTGAGTTCTTTAATTCCGTCATCCACACTGGCACTACCCCGGGAGCATGCAGCAGGAGTGGTTTTATTTTTTAAAATAGGTGATAACACGCGACTTGAAACTACCGTCCCATTCCGCTCCTGAGCCACGTGTATTAGCTATTATTGAGGGTTATCTGAGGGTCTGAGGGTCTGAGGGTCCCAGAAGTTGAACGACTTTCAGCCATTGGAGCAGACGTATAATCAACCTCTCTGCCTAGCGTATATGGACTATGAGAAAGCCTTCGATATCGTCGAGACCTGGGGGTCTAAATTGCCACTTTAGGTGTTTCGTATAATGTTTCATATATTTTGACAGTTTTCAATAGAAATGCGTAAAATGGCACACATAATATTAATTGCATATGATTAATTTAATGTTTACCTAAATTGGCCCCTTTTGGACCGCCTGAGGGGCAAACCTGCTAAATAAAACCTGCATTAATACAATTACAATGAAGTCCCGATACGCTAAAGCTCTCAAACGGGTATTTTATAAACGTTAAACCAACGTGTCGCTTCACTTTCAATCCAATCAAAGTAAAATGAAATTGAGGTTCTGGTCTGTGATGGAATTCATGCAAAAATGCCTCGTTGACTGCCGATAATATTTTGGGGTGTTAAGATGTCTGTTCAAGTGATCTCTGATCCAACTTCGTCATGGAGTGAGTTAGGTAGATGTTATATCTCCAAAACTGTTTACTAACGCGTCGTAGGACGTTTTCAAGTCGCTTAATTGGAACGGCCGGGGCCTGAGACTGATCATAAACGGCCAGTACATCTCACACTAGCAATTTGCGGATGAAATAATCATTATGTCAGACATATCTGCAGGACCTGGAAGTGATGCTGAACAGCCTAAGCGATTGTTCAAGACGGGTGGGTTTTAGAATGAACCTTAAAAAAAACAAAATTATGCAAATAATTTTGGTTTTGTTAAGTATTGAACGTGTTCTCCTAGGATCTGTCGTCGTAAATGGCACTAGTCTTGAAGTTAAGAAGCAAGAATACGTATATCTTGGGCAAACTTTGAATCGTCGATACCACAATCACCTTTAGTCAAGATGCATTAGATAATTTCTATGGTGATGTTCGGAAACAAAATGAGGATTTGACATAAGGCATCGCAAGCAACAAGTCACAACGATTACTTATGTCAAATCCGATACAGTTTTAATTTAGAAATTCGCTGTCGAAATTAGCGAATGTTCTTGACTAAAGGTCCAGGGTCTTTAATCAATGCATTCTACCGGTAAAGAAATACGGCAGCGACCTCTGCTGATTGACAAGTTCAAGGTTTGAATAACCTGCAACAACAAGCATGTGATGGAAAGTGCAATGTTGAGGGTATCTCTGGTGGATAATAAAACTTGCTACGATGTGATTCGACAAAGAATTAAAGTCACTGACATTGCTCATAGAATTAACATGCTGAACTGGAAGTGAGTCGGCATGTTTGCAGACAGACAAACGGTTGATGGCGCAGACAAGTGTTAGAGTGGAGACCACGCTTAGGCAAATGTAGTGTAGGACGACCTGCGGCACAATGGACCGATTTAAAGTTGGCTGGCAGCAGATGGATGAGGGCTGTCCGAGACCGGGGTGGTTGGCGCTCATTATTGGAGGCCTACGTTAAGCAGTGGGCTATCCATATGTCCGTAGGCTGATGATGATGAAATTTTCCATCGATAATAATTAATATTGACCTCTGATATTGAAAGGCTTATTAAATTATTGCTTATTTAAATAGCTTTTTCTTTTCCTGATAGTAAACATTATTTTGATAGGAAGACGCCACGGTAACTTTAGTATCTTATATTTTTATGTACACGGTGATTACATAAAAATATAAGGGACCTAATACATACAAGTTAGGTATAAGTTTAGCTTTATTACGCATAAAATAAAATATTTTTTCAGATTTCTCTATTCAAATTTACCTTTAATTTTAAATGTCAACCATTAATAAACTAGCATATTCCAAAATTAGTCACCAAAAATAACGTTTACATTAGAAATAAATAGCCTATTTTTAAAATAGTTACGTTTTATTTTTGAATGCTTTAGTAAAAAATAGACACAAAGCTAAATAAGTCAATTAAATTTCAAATATTTTGGAAATAAAGTGACACCTTTTTTTAAATTATTAATTAACAAAGGTTCTAAATAATTAAACTCATATTTTTAATAACAAATCACTAAAACAACTATTCACCTACGGCAAATAACAAAAACTGTAACCACATAACGCTCACACTTACTATTATAATCAAAAAACCAAAAAATGGTCTATTCTCAAATTACATTTTAGGCGTTTACCAAAAATCAAGAATTTTGGATTAAGCCACTTCAATTCTAAAGGTGCGATTATGTTAAGCGGCAAATTTTACTTTTTGACCCATTCAGCTGGTACGACAGACCAGCTTAGTACCGAAATTCGGATTGTAATTTTGACATCCATACTAATGTTATACCTAATTAATAGGAAATTGTGTAGTTTGTCTGTCTTTCACGCCAAAACTACTGAACCGATTTAAATGAAATTTGGTATAAATATAGTCTAGAGTCTGAGAAAGGACATAAGCTTTTTTTCGCGGAGAAATGTACGGTTCCCGTGGGATACTTTATTTACAGTTTAACATAAAAATTACTAAACTGATTATCATGAAATTTGGCACAGATATAAAGTAGACCACGGAAAAGGACATAGGCTACTTTTTATCGCGGGACATAAACGGTTTCCGTGGGTTACTGTGCTTATCAGCTAGTTAACATATTTAGCATTTGATAAAAAAAGCACTGTATGCGTAACCATACTAAAATTCAGTCGTGTATCTTCGGCAATGATATTAGAGTCTAGTATACTTAAATACGTAACGGATAATTTGTTTTCTTTTTTGACGTGATAACGTCGTGATAACGTCATTTTTGACGTGATAACGTCTTATAAATCTATGAACGACGGCTGTATGCACGAAAAATTGTCACGTTCCGCCTGAGCCGAGCGTGCAAGCGAGAGCGCGGAACAACCGATAGAGAGGCACAATCGGCCTAAGCGTTCGGCTTGTGATGAATGACGTAATCATGTAAAATAATTATAGTCCATAAACTGACTTTACAGACTTTTCTTTACGTTTTTTTTTAAATACGTCGCATATACCGAGTTCATTGGATTTTTCGCAAAAATTCTTTTTGCTTCTGCTAGTGTTTGTTCGTGTTATATTAAGTAAACTTTGGATTGCCACAAGCTGATGATGATGATGTATTATTATAATATTACTTAAGGATAGGGTTGCCATATCTTACATATGACTCCCCGGACAAGACGCGTGAAAACCCCGGATTTTGGAGTACGAAACCCGGACATAGAACAATTTTTACCCGTGTACGTTAATATCAAAAAGAAAGGAAGATTTATAATTGCTGCAAATCAAAAAAAAACTAAGGCCTTCCTAATTCTGCCTACAAAAACCCGGATAGCAAATAAAATCCGGCCCGGACGCTCCCCGGATGCCCTTTAAACTAGGACAAATCCGGGGAAACCTGGACGGATGGCAACCCTACTTAAGGATAATATTTAATCCGGAATATAACATATTAACATCATTACTGAGGTCATCCCGCGGGTCTGCCCCGCGATTGTGTTACTCAACTATTAATTGCGCACTCCAGATTACAGAATCATTATGGAAAATATTACGGAATATTCTATTTACATATAACTTACAGGTAAATTTATCTATAAATTGTTTATGTATATATCAGATTAACATGTTATAAGCTTACGGGTTTGTGAAGGTAATTTTTAAGAAAGATGTCATTATGTGCTTTCAACCCATTTTTACAAAAGATCTAATTATAAGCTTCACTCTTGACCAGTATACATCTGATAGGTAATTAAAAGAGGATATTATTAAAATACATACCATTTCATCAATTACAGGAATTGTCGGAGTTTATTTTATTATCTTTAAGGGCTTTATCCCTCAAAAAGTTTATCCGAAATACCAAATATACAAGGAGAATTTTTCATGTGGGCATGGTAAAACTGAAACTATAAGCAGTAGCGAATAATACTGAAAGATATTATAAACATACCTATGAAACATAATTGTATTTAACAAGATAAGCGCGAAAAACAAAAACATATTATGTTGTTAAAAATGAACCATTTCCTTCCAGAATTTGTTACTTATTAGCAACGCTATCGAATGGAGTATCAATACATGGTATATTTTTATTCCAAAATCAGTCGGTTCGATTTCTGGCTGAGGAAATTGATTTTTCAGAAACATAATGATGAATTTATAGTTTTTATCAAAATTCGGCTCGCTACTCCTTTTTTCGCAATTCCTTATAGTAGTGGATTTTGTCTACCATGCCCATTTGCAAATATTAACCTCTATATGACGGTTATTTTCTTAAAAGTGTCCATAGCTCTTTTTAACAGTATTAGTTAGAAGTCTAGGAATACTATAGTATCAATACTAACTTAATATGGCGTCTAATTCGACGTATAATTGTACAACATCTGTACTAATGGGCGCTCTCGAACGCTCAATCAGAATGATGGGTAATTCAGTTACCCGACCGCTGGACGTATACCTTCTCCGGTACAGTCGCGTGCACTGGTCTCTGATCTATATACTCTATACTAATAATATAGAGGAAAAGATTGTTTGTTTATTTGCATTGAATTGGCTCTGAAACTACTGGACCGATTTTGATGAAATTTGGTACAGATATAGATTAGACCGCGGGGACGGACATAGACGGACTATTTTTTATCGCGGCAAAATGTATGGTTACCGCGAGATTTCCTTTTGCGCGCACGAAGTCACGTGCAACATCTACACCTAGATAAGTTTATTTTGAAACGTAGCAATGCTTGCTTTGATTTACTTAAGTTATATAATATAAAATTGGTCGTAGACATCAGAATTGACTGAGTTTTAAAATGAATTTAGAATTTAGAACCATTTTAGAAGGAAGTCCCGTCGCCTATGATGTAGACCGGCTGGTTGCAGGAAGTGTCCTGTGTTAGATAGATCCAGGATCTCCCTTCATAGTGGTTGAAGGCAATCCGCAGTGGGTTTTAGTGCGTAAGAGTCCTACATATTTCCTCCTTTTTCTCCGATGGGTGTCCATGGGAAATAAGTAACGTCCTGCGTAAAAATAAAAAACATTAAAAACATTAACATTTCGGTAACCCCGAATTGTCAAGCTATGAGCGAGCTAACGATGTTGAATTATAGCTAAGACCACTCTCGATCATGTCAGCTTTCAAACAAAAAAAAAACTAGATCAAAACCGGTTATTCCGTTTAGGAGCTACGATGTTACGGACAGACTCACACACACATAGAAACACAGACACTAAGACAGATAGATGAAACTTCACACCTCTGTTTTCGGCGCGGGTTAAAATTGGCCGTAAACATCATAACAGTCATAAGTGTGTTAACACTTGCTTTAATCGAGTGATTAGAAAGTACAACATAGCAGGGCCGGATTTAAGGGAGGGCAACCAAGCCTTCACTAAAAAGAGGCCTCCACAGTAGAGACTTCGGAAAAAAACTGCTCGATTACGGGAAAGCACAAGACGCAAATCAGACACCGAAGCATCCGCCTTTATTCCAGTGGTCGACCAAATATGTATCAAATGTTTGTTAATTAATAAAAAAATCTATAAAATAAATCTATCTATCTTACTTGGTTTTACAATAAATTATTTAATGGGAAACTCGACTGAAAAATTTGACCATTTTTTCAGTCGAGTTTCCGAAACTATAAGTAGTTTCGGAAAAAAAGTGGCTGTGACATACGGATGGACAGACAAACAGACAGACAGACAGACAAGATAAACCCTAAAAATCACTGTACCTGTGAAAATATTTATTATAGTTTCTTTTGAGAAGTTACTCCTATTTAAGACTACTATATTCATTTATGGAATAAAAAAAATCAGTCGTCAAGCCTATTGCACACGCCAAGACGTTACTATTATAAAGCCTTAAAGATTATTCACTTTCCTACCCGCCTGTACATATCGTATGGACGGCGCGTTTCCCGTAATTAATCCTGTATCGTCCCCGGAGTTTTGCTCCCGCAGGATGACCCACGATCGAACTTAAGCCTACATGAGGTAGACTGATTTAATTATTTATTGCTTATTTACTTTGCGAAGAGGTTTAACTAGCTAAAAGGCAACTATAACATCACTATATATAAGTAATCCCAATTTGGAAACTTTAAACAAACAGGTTTAAGGTTTGACGACGTTTGTGTCTTAGTGGTTAAAGCGTTAGCGCTCAAGCCGGAGCGAGTTCGAATCCCGCCAGGGAACAAAAAGTTCTGTGTTCATGGGTCATGGATTTGACCCATAATAAAAATCTTAAATATATGTATAGTATAAAAGTGTTACATATATTTCCGTTGTCTGGTACCCGTAACACAATTTCTTCGAGAATTTATCACGGTACCAGACTGATGTGGTATGACAGCGTCCATAGTTATTAGGCATCTCTACAATTCATCTTATGCGATAGAAGTGAAAAGAAAACTTCAAAAATCTTATACTTACGAGTAATAAATTCTTGAATATATTATATTAGATGTTAAAACCGTTTTGCGCGATAAAAAGATCCTATGTTATTTTCCTGATAGGACTCAAAACTCGAAAACGGCTTTGGATAATTTTGGTTTTGAAATAATTGTGGAAATTCAGGGAAGTTTAGAACAGTGAGAAATATTAGAAAAGGTATAGGTTGTTGGAGTAGGTGGTAGAACGGCGTAAGTTGCATTGTAAGTGTAGTCATTTATTCATACTAGTTATTTCAGATTTATTTTATTATTTATTTTAGACACAACGTTTGCTTGTTAAAGATACACACGTATCGTCTTAAAGCTAGCGATATAATAGGTTTTTTAATTCTATTAGAAATATATTTAGAATCAGTTGCCAATAGAGTTTAAATGTAATTATGTTTAATAATAATAGTGTTTAAGTATATTAACTGATCATACTTATTTTGTAAGTCTCATAGGGGTGCCATAGTCGGTCACCAACA
This sequence comes from Glaucopsyche alexis, assembly GCA_905404095.1. Lineage (NCBI taxonomy): Eukaryota > Metazoa > Arthropoda > Insecta > Lepidoptera > Lycaenidae > Glaucopsyche > Glaucopsyche alexis. The sequence goes on from FR990060.1 coordinate 6,347,678, forward strand.
GAAACTCTGAATTAAAAAAAAAGATATACTTAATCCCCCTTACTAATAAAGTAATAAACGCTGTCATAAGCTTTGAATAGTTATACAGTGTTTTGTTCACATCACACAAGTGACATTTTTAATTCGATGGAAGGAGACAAAACACTGTATAACTATTTAAAGCTTATACAGCGATTATTAGTAAGGGGGAATAGGTTTAGCATAGCAATATGGGACACGTTCCTGTTAAACAAATGTAAAATGTAAGAAGGTTGTGGCGAGTGACCTTTGTGAGTTTGTGTGGGTAAGGGACACGCAGACGCGGCCAATTGTGAATGTGCTAGGTAGAGCTAGGTAGTATAGAAGTGACAAGTTATTCTTCTTAAACGTGAACAAGGAAATATGGAGATTCAATGTATTTCGTGACTTTTAAAATATATTGTTGATCTCGAATAAATAAAAAAACACAACGGAAAAAAATATTATTCCGTTCCGTATTTTACAAATGATATTGTATTAGCTAACAGCCAACAAATTATTTAAATATATAATACTAATACTGTACTAATATATAATATTGTACTGTGCCTCACAAATGATGTTGTGTTAGATAACAGCCAATAAATTATTTTTAAGTTTCTTTTAAAGTAATTACATCCAATATCGACAATGTTCCTACTCGATCATATTCTAAATATTTTCCTTTGCACTGGGACGCCTTAAACTGTTTAAACATAAAGGAAGTGACCGCAACGACTGTATCCGTGATAGGTGTTTTATTAGTAATGAGCTGACCCATGCCCACTTCGTTGGGCATTTAACAATTTTTCGTGATCATCACCTGAGGATAAAAAGTATTCTGAGTTATATCAGTTATCTCCCAGTGAGTCCTGTGTAAATCAGTCCAGCCATTTCAAAGATTAGCTGGAACAAACAGACAGACAAAAATTGAAAAACAATTGAATTTTTATTGTAAGTACCGTATATACTTTAAAAGTAAAAAGCTGCTATTTTTAAATGACAAAAGCAGACACTTCAATTTTATTTATTTGTATGGATTAGTAATTATACCTAATGGAGTTTATTTCTTAAGAACAAGCCACTTTTTATTTTAGGCCATATCTAAACATCCTAAGCTCGAAGGTTGTAAGCCCGTTAAGTCCAGACCCGCGTCCCGATACAATAACAACCCTTTGGGTGGACTGTCCCTTATAAATAGCCCTCTAGCTACCTCCTGCCGCCTTCAATGTTTTAAACACAGTCCAATATAATATATCCCTTAAAAGAATTGCTGTATTTTAGCAAAATTGGAGTGCAACGCATGAAGCTATCGATGTTACATATAAGTGAAAAAGAAATCACTGGTTTTAGCTTCCATTACGAGTTTTTTTCTATCCAAATTAAATTTTGTACTTGCGAAAGAAAATGTACAGAAACCGTACATTAATTTGCTGCGACAAAAATAAGCCTATTTTCTGTTAACTCCTGTAGTATTGCGACTATCCATGGGCTACCGCTTGCTACGGCCCACTACTATCGTAACCGCTCACCATCTGGCGATCCATCTGCTCGTTTTCTGGTCTATTTCACAAAAACAATGCTGAATTTATTAGGCCTGCAAGATAACATTCACCAATTATTAGTATTTATTATATAAGATAATAAATACTAATAATTGGCAATCAATATCATTAATTTAATACTTAACAATTATGTATGTATGGTTACTAGTTTGAATATATGAATCTATGGATGTTTGTTACCCAATCATACAAAAACTGCTTACCAAATTTGATGAAATTTAGTAGGTAGTTTAGAATCTGGGTTAAACTTGTAACACCATTGCTGTTGCACACTTGCGTTCCTCCTTAAAAACCCTGAGTATTGCAAAGTAACTATCCAGGTAACTCTCAGGCAACTGTCTCAAACTATCGAGAAATGCCTTTGATAATCGCCTTAAAAAAATTGCGACTATATGACGTAAACAATTGGGGATCGGACTACATCATAAAATATTTAGTTTCATTAATATATTCAGAAATACTGAGGCATTACTACTTGGTAAATGTAAAAAAATATATTATTTTATGTGTAGTTTACTAATTAAATACATCTAAAAAGTACCTATAAATTATTTTTTTATTGCTAAATAAGTAAACAAAACCTACATCATTAGTTTACTTACATCATATTCCGATATTTGTGCGTTTAACAATATGTTCCTGCGGTCATATACCTTCTTCATACACTAACCCACAAGTGGCGTCACTCGACATATGACACGAGAAATCGCTGTACCTTTGATAATATTGAATTTTGATACTGTTTCTTCTGAGAAGTTACTTATATTTAAGAGCACTATTCATTTATTTAATAAAAAAAAAGTCCGATCCCCTATTCCGTTGTAACATAATGCACTAGGCATTCTGAACTTGAGATCAGTTCACACTGCGACGCTACGCGGCGTTGTATTTATATATTACGCGACACGTTTTAAGATAGCTATTCAAAATTGTACTTTATTCCCTACACAAAAGTGTGCACAGTGCTTAATGAATAAAGTTGAATTTTGAATAGCTAATATAAAATTGCAGCGCGATGTCGAGTATCGTTTCGTTTCGATATAAATTGACCGTAAACCTTAAATATGACTGTATAATATATAAGGTTTCCGAAAATCAACTACGGATAATTCGGGCACATGATCCACTGCTTATGTAAAGACGTTAAGTAAAAAAATAATTGTCATACTCAAAGTAAAAAATCATCTCTTGTATGGGTGACTCTCCGCTAAACGCAAACTCGCCCATATAAAGAAAAAAAAAATTTTTCGAGTATGACAATTATTTTTCTGCTTAAAAACGTCTTTACATAAGCAGCAGATCATATGCCCAAAATATCCTTAGTTGATTTTACCAAACCTTATATAACTCCCCACAACAATATCGGTGAAGGTGGCCGGTTTCATTGAAACCAGGCCAGTTACGCAGGAGTAATTTTATAGTGTTCAAGTGTGTGCGCAGTACACAAGAGCACTCTCTCTTCCTTTACTCTCATAATACAGTGGGACGGATAACCGACACGAGACGACTGATCACCTGATTGTCTGACAAGAAACACGACATCTTTCTTGTCAGACAATCAGGTCATCAGCCTGCATTGTCCTAACCAAACATGTAAACAACATTTTTTATTGTTTTAATGCGGGAATCGAACTCACGACCTCCGAGTCGAGAGCCAATGCTCTAACCACTAGATCTCGGAGGCTGTTATGCCTAAAATAGTGAAATGATGATGCATGTCAGACAAACCTTACGTAGCTGGGTGATAAAACAACATGTTTTGTTCCGAAATGAAAAACTGTCCCTTAGTAGGTATACGTAGGTAGTAGGTAGGGTAGGTAGTGGGTTGCGTTCCCGGCCAGTTTATTACGATTTGAATGGGCTCGGGTCGCGATATTTGTTCCCGAACTAACCCCAGGGTCGCATACAAAAGTTAATAAAATTTTGCAATGTGCAGGCTTGGGGAGTCTAAAGAAAGATGTTGTCTTCGCGAATAATGTTTATTAACTCACTCTTAAATCAACTTACATTATAATATATAGGTAGGGAGGTGATACACACACTACACCTCCCCCCTATTTTTGAAAAAACAAATTGGATACATTTTTTTTTTCATTATAAATAACTTAACATTAAAACCTCCTTAATTACTTTTTATAAAAAAATAATATATATTCCTACTAATACCCAACTTATAACAATAAATACAAATCTGTGTCATTTATATTTAAAATTCGTAAAACATGTTTTTAATATTAATTTAAGATATGGGATGTTGACGATATATTTAATTAAAATAAACGGTAATACCAAAACTAAGTTGCTGACTTAAATTCAAATTAAGATTTTTTTTACATGGTTACATAATTGATTTTAATAAATTTAATCTTTTATAATATATTTAATTTCAGTAAATATTTCACATTTCCTAACAAAAAATCCTTACCTCCTCACTATTATTATTTTATTTATATTATGTCACTGAAAAAGAAATACAACCTCCATTTCACTATAAGTGAATCCATTTTCATATTCATTTCCTTATTATTTCATTTCACATAATATCTTTACATTTATTTTTACTAATTCACTTGATTAGTGGACTGGCTAGTCACTTACATTTTACATCATCAGGTACCTTTTTTCATTTATCATTATTTTCATAATATGCATGCTTATTCATAAATCATGGTAAAATATGCTTTTATTATTCATATTTATTACTTATACATCATTTAATAATTTTATTTATAGTCGACTTTAATTATTTATTTTTATGGTACTATATTTTATTTATTTTTATACTTCATGTGCGCACTTTATTTGGTACAATACTTTATTTATTTATACAACATTTAACGGGACCTATTTTAAGACTAACCAACACAATATAATAATATGTCTCCAACTATTTTTACTAAGTGGAGGATTGTTTCCGCCGAGCATGCTCTAAGTACCATTTATTTTATTTTTGTACCATATTTGTACCATATTTTAATACCAATGGTTTGTTTTAAGGCTTCTTGACCTCCAACTATTCTCACAGAGAAATCTCGTTTACACCATGATCGAATGAAGGATTACCTTGCGTATTTTATTATTTATGCTTTAAGCATTTTATTTATTACCCATACATAGCATTTAAGCTAGTATTTAATTAATGCACTATGGCATTTTTTCACCTTAACCTACCCAAATTCCTTACAAAATAACCTATTCCATAATTTTGATGCGTTCAATATTTAAAATATCTATCAACTGTTGGGTGATCAAGCCAACAGCTACCAGACATTCCAAACATCGACACATCCCTTCTACCTAGTAACTGTTCAATTTCAATCAAATACCTTCTTATAAAACTTAAACCCAAATCCTTATTTCAAAATAATCTTTTCTTTACATCCCTACATAGACTACAGCTATGTTACAAACTAAATAACACATTCCTAATTCTCTTCACAATAATATTACGCCATATCTCGTATGAACGTAAATATTTTTTAAGTAAATCCATGTAAGTCATATCCAGTATAAAATCTCAGAAAATGTAGCTAATCAACTTACAAAGTAGTTAAAAAGAATTTAATACATTTCTAAGAAATCATTGTCTCGTTTTGAGATTTTTACATATACTTTCTTTTTACCGATTCCTCCTTTACCTTACTTTTTCTAATATAATTGTATTATTGTTATAACTTCAAAAGTAACCATGAAATAAAAACTATTTATTTTATTTTATTTAATAATTAAAATTGTATGTTCGAAACTTAATTGAATATGATTGGAATACATAGCAACATTACATCTTAATAAATTTTTTTTCTGTATATTAAGCAACTAATTACTTTTATTAAAACCTTTTTCCGAAAAGCTAAAGTTACTATTACAAAATAAATTAATATCACCTATTCAAAGTATGTTAATGACTTATAATTTACTAATTAATTATATTTTATTACGTTCCTATTTTTTTTTTCTTAGCCTGAAATAAAGTGACTCCCAGAGTTCATATTAATTTAGAAATATTAATAGGTTGTGTTTTATTCAGTCACCGCATTACAAAACAAAAATAATGCACCTACATATTATGTAGATATTGTAGTAAAAACAAATGTATAGGGTTACTTGCTTTAAATTTTTTTTTTTATTTGTATAATACAAAAAGTTTAATTAATTCTGTTACTAAATATTTGAAAGTTTTTATTTTTTTTATTGTTATTTAAAATTACTAAAATTAATCTTCATTAAGGAAAATTTGTGTTGTTGCAAGTTGCAAAACAGTCCTTTGCACGTGTAATTCATGAAAGCTTTCCAACCTAAATATGGCATGCTTACTTGACATTTTTGGATGCATATTGCTTATGCTTATGCATCGTATTGCTAATGTTTTGATTTGTACCATAAATGGTGCATGTAAAGTTGAGATGATCTGTTATACGACACCAATCATTGATGATCTCATAATATCATGGACATGGGTGGTCTATCTAGGTACTATTCATATTGAATTTAATTGCGTCACTAAAAATACTTCGAACTTTCTCGATAAGAAGTCAATATCAAAATTTTAACAAAATTTAATCACTACAATATTTTGGACTTTTAGCTATTTTAACTAAATGTCGAAAAAAGAAATAAAATTACCTATAAGTGACATACCAAAATATTTTAAAACACACTCTTCGTTTTCAGTCTTATTCCAAATCAAAATAATTTAGTGAAATTAATTTAAATACTTAACATGAATCTTTTAACTGAAATATATTATTTTCTTTTTTTAATTAACCTTGCCAATTCATGCTTTCAAAATGCACATATTTTATTACGAATTGTTATATTGTATTTAAATTAAAAATCTTTTAAAAAAAAATAGTTTTGTACAACCCTAACTTTGATTAACAAATAGTATCTACTTACATTTCGTTGCGCGAATGCTGTGCTGGCACCGCGGATATTAGACGCTTTCCCAGCAAAGGCGTTTTTTGCTGTGGGAACTTACCTACCTGCGTTAACCAACTGCGTAAAATATTTAGTTAGTAATGAGTTACTATGTATTCCTTTTTCCAAATATCTAAAATTTAAAATATTAATACTTATTATAATCAATAATAACTGACACACATTATTATAACTCATATTTTCTTTAAAGTTTTCTTTCTCTAACAACTAATATTACTATTATTTATTTATTTTATTTAAAAAATCTTTACGCATCGTCAACACCCACTTATTTAATTTTATTACAAAGTTCACTTTCGTATTACGATTACATCCTTACAATATTATAATAATCTTGTCTTCAGCCAAAAAATCCTTATTAAATACGGTAACTTCTACTAGGTACCAAATATACCTACCTACAAGGGGTGGCTTAAGTTGCAAGATAATAACATTATAATTTAATTTCAAATTTTAAAATTTCTTTTTTTTTGTTGGCTATTCATAACAATAATTCAATACCTACATTTTTGATAGATCTAAAAATTTACTCAAAAAATGATATTTATGAGAATACTTGGTTTCAATAACTTTAAACGACAACATAATTAAATAAACATCAATATTATTTACTTGCATAATATGCTTTTGATATTTTATTTTAACTTTACTTCACAAACCAATCTGCCACTTAAATTTAATATCTCTCCATTTAAAAATCAAATGATTTACGTCTTTTGAGTACTGTATACTTAATACAATTTAAATTTAGTTTATTCCCAATAGTTCATAAAAATGCTTTTCAATTTTACTACTTTAATTAATTTTGTAAGCTTTTGTTTTTGTATATTATTCTATATTACTAAAATTTATTATAAATTAATTCATCTAAATTTTTAATATGTTAACACACATATTTTTTTTTTAATTATACTATTACTGTTATAAGTACATAGGTTCATTTTTAATTTGTAAAATAGTTCAATTAATTATAAATTCTAAAATTATGAAAATGTTACGTAATAAGCCTAGAAAAAAAAATCTGACGTCCAATTATTCTTATCTATATGCTCTGCTCACTGATCTCCCGGCTGCATCCACTTCCGACTCGAACTTCTCCCGGCTGCCTGCTCTACATAATATCCACTCATCTGACACCAACAACTGCCGGCTGCCTGCTCATCATCTCTACTCATCTGACTCCAACAACTCCCAGCTGCCTGCTCGACATTCCCACTCATCTGACTCCAACTACTCCCGGCTGCCTGCTCACCATCTCCTCTCATGACTCCAACAACTCTCAGCTGCCTGCTGATCTTCACTCAAATGTCTTCAAAATTTTATTTTTCTTCAACTGATGACCCATATTTCGTTTTGTACTCTAACTTCTGTATCTATTTTTTTATTTTCTATTTAGCCTTTTTTAATTCTTCTTTATCATGCCTATGATTATAATATTCTTCTTGCAACTTTTAAAATTTAATTTCTCAGCTCCCCCATTTTGTTTCACACTTTATTTTATTTATTTTCACCAAAAGTCATACATATAGATTTTATTAGTTAAATTATTTTTATGATCATTTTTAAAACTCGTTACAGATTTGTATTTATGTCTCTACACTATTTACTGAATAATAAATTTAACCTTACATTATTTATTTCCTAACAGCCGTTAAATATTATTTTATAGTTCATTTTTTTTTAAATTGTCCAAATTTTCCATTGTATTTAAAGTTCACATTTCACATCACTTTTTATAGTTTATATATTTTCACTAATTATAATTGTTCCTGTTCCATCTGCGCAGCGCTGCCGCGAGGCAGCACTGGCAGGGTCGCCATGCAATGTGCAGGCTTGGGGAGTCTAAAGAAAGATGTTGTCTTCGCGAATAATGTTTATTAACTCACTCTTAAATCAACTTACATTATAATATATAGGTAGGGAGGTGATACACACACTACAATTTTAAGACGCATAGAAAGTTCTGGAAAGGATCTTGCCTTTCAATGTGCAGATCTTAATGAAAAAAAAGTTTTTTCTAATATTATGACGTATACTTAATCTTATCGTAACCATAACTAAATAAATAAAAAAAAACAAGACTTTTCTGTTTAAAATAAACTGAAATATCTAACTGAAAAATAATAATAAAATACTAAGTGCGAGTCGGACTCGAAGGGTTCCGTACAAAACGGCAAAAAAATCACGCTTATTGTACGGGAGCTCCCTTAAATATTTATTTTAATCTGTTTTCTGTATTTGTTATAATAGCGGTAACAGAAATAACTACATCATCTGTGAAAATTTCAACTGTCTAGCTTTTAGAGCATCCAACTATAAAGAGAATCAGTTTTTCTTACCTTTTGAATGATGTTTTTTATTAATTACCTAATAGAAAAATATATTGTAGAGCTCTTAGATATAGCTCTTAGAGCATCCAACTATAAAGAGAATCAGTTTTTCTTACCTTTTGAATGATGTTTTTTATTAATTACCTAATAGAAAAATATATTGTAGAGCTCTTAGATATAGCTCTTAGAGCATCCAACTATAAAGAGAATCAGTTTTTCTTACCTTTTGAATGATGTTTTTTATTAATTACCTAATAGAAAAATATATTGTAGAGCTCTTAGATATAGCTCTTAGAGCATCCAACTATAAAGAGAATCAGTTTTTCTTACCTTTTGAATGATGTTTTTTATTAATTACCTAATAGAAAAATATATTGTACACTTACAAATTATACTTTTGTATCAAAAACACAAATCGCAATTCAAATCAACTGACAATCATATTAAATTTCAATTATACTCAAAGTAAAATCCATTATTTTAATACATTTAATAAATCGCTGTTTACTAAAAATAGGACATAAATTCGAAATCACAGCTAAACAATCTACCGATAGGGGGTCGAGCTAGCCAGCCCCCCTTCGAACTGCCCATATGGACAGCACAATAGAAACTCTACCTTACGTAATTAAAATAAAGTTTATTTTCGATCCCATGGATATTATTCATACAAACTCAAATGGAATGTCTACTTAATGTGTTGGTAATAGGGTGTATTTTCGATTGTCTGCACGTGGTTATAATGTTTTTTGCTACCCAAGGTTGTTAGGGGGTGTACTGCCCACAGGGAGAACTGCCCGCAAGGGTCGGCTTATGCTGCGCTTGCACTACTCGCATAAAATATTAGGGAACTAAACGAACTTGCAGATTGAAATCGATACTATCTGTACTAATATAATATAATAAAGAGGAAAAGTTTGTTTGTTAGAACTGAATAGGCTCCGAAAGTACTGGACCGATTTTGATGACATTTGGTACAGACATAAATTAGAACACGGGGAAGGACATAGGCTACTTTTTATCGTGGAAAAATGTACGGTTACCGCGAGATTTCCTTTTGCGCGCAAGAAATCGCGTGCAACATCTAGTATTTCATAATTTTATAGTAAAATTTAGGCTGACATATTATATTTTTTCATTTCAATGCATAATTTTATGTAGGTTTCTTATATTTTTTCTATAGGTACGTAGTGTCTCGTTTATTCGGACAAAACCACCCTTATAAGGTCTTTTTGTGAGGGGTTCATAACTTTAAAAAATCAGTAAAATTAAAGTAAATTATCGCAATTAACAAAGTTCACTAAATATCTTTAAAAGTAAAAAGTATAACATAATATTTTTAATATACCTACTTATAACCCAGTAAAACTAAATAGAGTCATTTATCCCGTGACTTTAGATTTGTAACACGGATGAGCATATTGCTCAAGCTACTTTATAATAGCTTGAGCAATATGCTCATCCGTGTTTTTTTTTGGTCTTTTTTCCATACATTTTGGAGATATTGCACATTATTGCACAAAAAATTGATCGAGGCTGGAAATGAAATTATTGTAATTAAATTATTACTTTTTCTTTACATAGTATATCTATAATATATAATATAATAAAGAAGAAAAGTTTGTTTGTTTGTTTACATTGAATAGGCTGCGAAACTACTAGGCCAATTTTGATGCTTTGGCACAGATATAGGACGGGGAAGGATATAGGATACTTTTACCCCTCAAGAACTTCTTTTTGCGCGCACGTAGTCGCAGAGGGCAACATATAGTAGATAATAATTTGCGAATTAAAATCAAATTTGCGAAATAGCAAAACAAATGGGTTCAGGAAATACGTGGTCCAGCGCTGTAATGTAAGCGAAGCACGAAGGGATCCGTGCATACATTAGACGCAGATATCGTTCAGCTTTTGGGATCGAATTAGGCCCAGTTTGCGACTGTATTGTTACTGTTTCAATTAATACCGGCTCCCTTTATTTCCATTTGACCGATGAAAAAACGAATTTTTCATTAATGTAATGCCTAATAACTTTTAAAGGTTTATAAATGCCTTATGTTGATGTAATTAAGGTAATCAAAATCATATAATTATATAAAATTAATTGCAGTTCCTTTGTATCGCTAAAACTCGAGAATGGCTGGACCCATTTGGGTGATTTTGATCCTTAAATAGTTGTGAATCTACAGGAAAGGTTTAAGCGGTGGGAAAATATGAAAAAATTGCGAAGGAAATACCGTTACATTTAATTACCATTTTGTATGTGTAGAACGTACATACGGTAAAGTCATTCTCCAAGAATCTCTTATCGACCAATGTAACGAATAATGACTATAGAGGACGTTTGCACGGAAGTAAATAATCGAATTGTTAGACGGTAAATATTCCGTGAAAGTAGTTGGCACAAACGTTCTTAGTAATTTGTCGTAACAAAATAGAGATATTTCGAGAACGACCGTTAAATATTTAAAGAACTCTCCTTTTTATGTTTTTAAACATTTATAGGAACGTGTTGCGTAAGGTACTTGTCTGAACTTCATCTTATTGGAAATCAATTAGGTATTGATTTTCTAATATTATATATTGATATTGTGTTAAAGGAAAAGACATTCATAAATTCTTATAAGATAAAAAATCCAATTGGAATAATGATAGTTATAATAGATTATGAACGTTCATATTGAAAAATAAATCAAATTTGTGAGTAAGTACAAAAACATAGGTAGGTAACAAATTTTCATACAGTAAAAAGTTACGCCATCTTGGTTTTTACCATACTTCAAATGTCAGCCATCTTGTTTTCACTATACTTCAAAAGTCTAAATGGTCCAAAAAATCTTAAAAGTGGGTCCATTTAACTGGAGAATCTTTTTGCCTCAACATGCCTCGTCTATAATAATAAATACGTCTATGGCACCAGCTAGTAAAATACATAAATGTTTGGCTGTTTTTCTACTTACCGTCCCGGCACGTCCTGCCTTGCAGCCAGGGTAGCAAAAATGTATGAATGTAACAAATGTCATGCTTTTTAACTTTTAATATAATATATCTATGTTTTTAACTAACCGGTCAGACAACGGCCAAGCGATGACTCCCACATTACACAATATGGCGCCGGACCGGTGCCGGGGCGCCGGTGTAAAAAACGTAAAAACTTTTCCGACGTTAAAAAGACGGCGGCAAGTCAACAAAAAAGCAATATTCAAACAAATGTCCACAAATTGGTTGATACGTCTGTAACATGACGGGACTTGTTTGTACAGCCCGGCGAAATAACCCAAACGTGTAGCGACTTGTGTGGTGTGGTGTGAGGGGGAGGTGAGAGCGATTGTAGAATAGGGATGTTGTAGTGTGCAATATCGCATTTTTATAAATTAAATTTTAAAATTGTTGATTAAACATACATAAATCTAAGAGGTATAGATTGACGCGATAAAAATTATAAGCAAATAAAAATTATTGCCCATCTCTATCACGCAAAACGATTTGTTACGTTATGAGTTGCTACCGCCATTTTGTAATGACAAATGTATGGCGGGTGCCAATTCGTGACGTCACAGGCCAATATTGTAAATTTAAATTGTTTGTATCTTCGTTATTCTTTAAGATATACGAAAATGGGTTCTAGATTGTTTATTATCATGTTGTCTAACATCGATAGACGAAAAAAGTTTTTAGGCAACATGTCTATTGGTGAATTTATCCTACTAATATTATAAATGTGAAAGTTTGTGGAGATGGATGGTTGGATGGGTGGATCGATAGGTGTTTGTTACTCCCCCCGATGGTTGCACGCCTTGACGTGGCGGTGGGGCTTAGTAACCGTGGATTGGACACCCACGATGAAGCGAAGAGGCAACCAGGGCCGGCTTGTTTGCCGCCGGCTGGCCCGAGGAGGGCGCTCCCAGCAGGCTGGAGGAGTCCGCTGCAGACGCGCTAAGAGGTGGGACCGCAGAAGAAGAGGAGTGCCGGTATTACGGTGCGCCGTACTCCCTATCTTCTGCGGCCGTGGAGGGATCGCAGGGGGAGAGGCGTGGTGGTGTTGTGCCACTCTCCCTACCCCCCTGCGAGCTGGCGGGGCCGTTCCGTACGGTTAACGGCATTGGTGGGGCCGCAGAGGAAGAGGCAAGTTGGTATTACGGTGCGCCGCTTGCCCTATCCTATGCGGCCGAGGTGTGGTCGGTGGCAGAACCATAGCCCAGATCTGCCACCGGGTACCGGGTTTTTAGTGGGTATACCGTGGGTCTCATTAGCCTATACGGGAGTCCCACATCACCACTCGGGTGCCCCCTGCGCCTGGGTGGTATGCGTAATGAATTTCCCCCCCGGAAACAAAAAAAAAAAAAAAAGGTGTTTGTTACTCTTTCACGCAAAAACTACTGTACGGATTTCGATGAAATTTGGTACGGTAGTAGTTTTGGCTCTGGATTAAAACACAGGCTACTTCCCAAAAAATGACAGTATAGCGACTTGTGTGGTGTGGTGTGAGGGGGAGGCGAGGGCGGTTGTAGAATAGTGATGTTGCTTAGTGTGGAATATCACATTTTTGTAAATTAAATTTTAAAATTGTTGATTAAAGATACATAGATCTACAAGAAATAGGTAATTAGATTAACGCGATAAAAATTATAAGCATTGCCCGTATCTTTCACGCAAAAAGATTTGTTACGTCACTAGTTGCTACCGCCATTTTGTAATGACAAACGTAATGTTTGGCGGGTGCCAAATTCGTGACGTCACAGGCCGATATTGTGAATTTAAATTGTTTGTAACTTCGTTAGTTTTTAAGATATACGAAAATGTGTTCTAGATTGTTTATTATCATGTTGTCTAACATCGATAGACGAAAAAAGTTTTTAGGCAACATGTCTATTGCTGAATTTATCCTACTAATATTATAAATGTGAAAGTTTGTGGAGATGGATTGTTGGATGGGTGGATGGATAGATGTTTGTTACTCTTTCACGCAAAAACTACTATACGGATTTCGATGAAATTTGGTACGGTAGTAGTTTTGGCTCTGGATTAAAACACAGGCTACTTTTTATCCCAAAAAATGACAGTATTCCAGGGATACTGTATTTACGCCGGCGGAGCCGCGGGCAACAGCTAGTCTTTTATAATAATGAAATATTTGGGTTTTTGAAATAATTTTATAGCAATATTTTTTATGAAACTATCACATTAGCTGCGTAAAACATATTTTGGATGAATTGTCATACAAAACTACTGGAAAATCAGAGATAAGTGTAAATATAAAGTGACGATGTTGTCTCACATTTAAAAAATAATATTTCTCAGAAAAATAACAATTTAAGTGCCACTTTTTTATGGTCCGTGCAAATTCAATTCGATCAAAACGAAACGAAAAAAAAAACAAAATAAAACAGCACGCTATAATATTACCAACTACAACGACACATCAGGTCGTAATCATCTTTTTGTTTACGTTTGGATACTAGATCTGACCCTCAATTCCCGTATTTAAAGCAGACTTTAATTTTACTTTAATTGTATTGTAAGTGAATCGATATGTTATCATGAACTGATTTTATGAAGTTTCGACCAATCACGTTGGTAAAACGTTTAGGAGAATACCGTTTGACAATTTTAGCGTATCAGTTCTTAATTGTAATTGTAATAATGTGTGTTTTATTTAGCAGAATTGACCATCTGAATAGTAGAATATTTATCCCGCTACATCCTATGGCTTGCACCATGCGGCGAGAGTCAGCGTGACACGGGTCCGGCGGTGGACGTGTCACGTATTGTCAACTGTCACAGTCCGATATGGAATGGAAAACACCACCGCACAGACAACAATCTTGTTTTATGCTATTACATCATCAACAGCTGTATTGACAACGAATAAAAAAATAGAATTATTACAAAAAAAACCAGCTGTCCCGACAAACGTTGTTCTGATTTAACTATGAACTGAAATTTCTCACCGTTTAATTCTTCCCTGAATTGATACGATTATTTTAAGAACAAAATTAGCCAAATCGGTCAAGCCGTTCTCGAGTTTTAGCGAGACTAACGAACAGCGATTCATATTTTTTGTATACTAGCTGTCCCGACAAACGTTGTTCTGCCTTAACTATGAACCGAAATTTCTCACCGTTTAAACCTTCCCTGAACTGATACGATTATTTTAAGATCAAAATTAGCCAACTCGGTCCAGGCGTTCTCGAGTTTTAGCGAGACCAACGAACAGCGATTCATTTTTATATATACCTAAGATATAAGAAAGAGATGAAGAAAATGTACAGTACAACTCCGTTTTTAATGTTTTTCAGGATACATTGGTTTCCATAAATCGCGCTGTGTATCATAGGAATACAATTACAGCCAAAATGTAAAAACTAAATAATAATTATAAATAAAAACTTAAATGACCAAAAAAGTACAAGAAATCTTAAGTCTATTACTGGTCTCCACACTAGGATTCCCTGTGGCATGATGTAGTTCCCTGTGGCGTGTGCACAAATTATACAATTTTTTATAAGATTGCTTATCTATTTTGAAGATAATTATACCTACATGGAGAGTAATCCACTAGAGTAATATTAATTACATATTATCATTAAGAACTCTTGAAAAGTTCATATTCCTATAGGAAGTTAGAATGCCGAAGGACTACGCGTCCATTCTTATTAGGAAACGTTAAAGCGCCATCTGTTGTTGGGTAGTATGAACTAACGTAAAATAGATGTCGCTAGTGAACATTTTTAACAGAAAATAAGCATTGTAATTAGCCATTTTCCTCTGAAGCTTTTCAAAAAATCCGCGTTACCGCTAGCGCTGCTAGATTTGATATTTTGATTTAAAAAACGTAAAAAGGTTTTGTGTCGTAATAATTATAATATTTTCTGACAAACATATTCACATAAATTAAACACAGACCAAATAAAAAGTTAAGATAGAGTTCAGAACTCTATCTTCACAAAATAGCACAAAACAGATATGTACCTTTTTACGTTTTTTAATCAAAATATTTGTACCCCCTAGCGCTAGCGGTAACGCGGATTTTTTTAAAGCTTCAGAGGAAAATGGCTAATTAATTCTAGTAATACCATTTAGTTGGTTTTATTTATTTATTACAGTTTTATACATTTGATGATTACACTTAAGTTGACGACGTTAATAAAAGGCAATTGAAATAACTTAATTTACATAATAATTAATTAGTTACCTAGGTATGTCTAATTCCTTTTAACTGTTTATTGTAATATCTTATTTTGAACTTGGTACTTCTGTGAAAAATCAGCAGGCTTAAGAAAAATAAAAAGAATTAGAAGGATCCATACACCCATAAAAATGCAAAGTCTTTTATCGTTAATAATGTCCAATATCTATTATAAAAGGTCATACCGTCTGTAAGTATTTCAAAGTTAGTGAAAGTTTCTTCGAGGAGAGTGAAAAATGCAGTGAACTTTCGCTGAAAGGAAAAGTGTTTTGGTACTTGGCTTCAGCGCTGTGATTTGCATACGGATCCGAACTATCAAGATTCTTTGGCCTCACTTTTCTACTAACTTCTATAGTTTTTATAAAAAAAAAACACAAGTTAACTAGACGTATTAATGACCTTCTGAAGATTTTACATAAACTCTAGAAACTAAGTTAAACTGGCTCAGAGTTTCCGAATCCTAAATTTGACATTTTTTAGTCTCTCGATAAATCTTTTTTTAAATTCGTGGATAAAGTTAATTTGCTTCGGCAATGAAACTAGTTTTATAAAAAATATCTTTTACTTTGGGACTGAAATTGGAGCTTTAAGCTATTTTAACTAAGACAAACAATATTTTTCTAGAAAGTTTTTTAATTCCTTTCTGTTCATCTAGTAAGATGGTACAGAAAGGATATCAATTGCGATTCAATAATTTCTAGTTCTAGCAACAAACAAAAAACAAAATAAAAAATGGAATGGCATTCGCTAACAAAAAACAATTCGATGTTTTAAAGTCCATATCTAAAATCGAATATCAGCAACTAGTCTACTGTTCTAATCTTGGGCTAATCCCCATTTCGTGGGTACAAACTTATTTATGCTAATTAAAATATATCTACTGTGTAGTGTGTATATTTTTTAGCTTTTAATATCTCGTCAAAACACTGGCACAAAACAAAAAAAAAATCCAATCGAAGTCGCCGACGAAAAAATTCGATTTTTTAAATTCCATCTCTGAAATCGAATATCCGCGACTAGCCGTGTTAATCGTGGGCTAAACCCAATTTCCTGGGCAAAAACTGATTTATGCCTGTTAAAATAGGCGGCGACTGGCGGGCCCATATCCGTGGCACGATTGCCTGCTGATTGATCCTGTGGTTCGCTTGATGGATCGCCGTACAGACATTCTAGTTCTGTTTGTTCCGGACTATGTTTTAGTCATCCATTTAGAAATATTTTTCTCGATTTGAAATAGGTTTTTATCGATAAATAAATTAAGAAAATGGTGAGTAGGTTGATCAAAATAATATTTCGTAGATACACTTTGCTTGAAACCGTATATAATGTTAAAATAAAAATGTATATTAAACTTAAGATATTACACATATCCTATTAGATTATCTAACAAGAATAGGTGAAGTTAGTGCAATTTATAATTTTATCGTTAGTTGAGCGGCCATTTGTTCAATAGTACTTATTCTTATTTTCTTCTGTGTTAATGTGTATCACAAAATACCTACGTTAACGTATCTACAGATCGATTTAATTTTACATTTGTATAACAACAGTAATAGCCTAACTAGATTCCAATAAAAATGTTTTCTCTTATTACAATAGGAACAAGCTGGCAAATAAAAAGGTTTTCCTATCACTATTGTAAAGAAAATTTCCTTCAGCCTTAAGTGGACGTCCGCAAAAGAATTATTGGCGACGCCTCAGTGGTTCAATGGTTGTGGTTAGTGGTTAGAGTCTCATTATTTCTGTCCCCTCATGTGTAAGTTTTAGTTTACATTATGATTTATTGCACAATAGAATGCTTTTTTTTAAAGATTACTGCAAAAACTTTGTATGCAAATAACACGACGAGCCAGAAGTATTTGAATAACATTTTTCGAGTACAACCAAAGAATATATATAGCAGAATCTGAACCTCGGCGCGGAATCCTGTAGAATCCCATAAGAGTCCACCACCTCTTTGGAATAAAAATTCACTTTAGGTAAATACCTAAATAATTATACAACTGGTAAATTAATACTAATTACAGTTGCTACGAATACCCCATGTCTATTTTTGACTTATTTTGTGCCACATTTAAATAATTTTACATTAAATACTGGGCAAAATTTATCCCTTGACTAGCTTAAATTTACATTCTGTGATCTACTGTGTATGCATTTAGACTTATGTTACATACTAGGTGGTTTTTTATTCCTTTACGACTTACGAGTGAATCAGAATATAATACTTTTTTTCTAACTTGGTAAAAATGGTTTTACAACATCGCATCGCTCTTGTACAGGAATATGAGGTAGCCTCAAAGGGAGATGTCTGACCGAGCTAGTGGAATGCTCGGCCAGGTCAGCCGGCCCACTTGTAGGCATTTCAGATGTTGCGTATAATATAGCGCCGAACTGTGAAAACTTCGACAGCGCGATTCAGGATCGTCGACCCACTACTAATTTGAAATCATTATTTTTACAAATTTGTATATTCTAAAAGCAATTCAGAAAAAAATAAAATAATTGTCACTGTTTAACTATCACGTTGCGCGTGATTAAAGCGTACGGCGGCACGCGGCGCGTGAGGTGACGCCCGTCGCCCCCGCATTGGGTGATCTAAATTCACGATCTCTGAAAATGTTCTATTTTGAAATACTAGATATGAGTTTCGGTACGGAGAGTAAGTCGAGAGCTTTTTTGGTACAAATGCTTTTGTATATCTATACTAATATAATAAAGATGAAAAGTTTGTTTGTTTGTTTGCATTGAATAGGCTCCGAAACTACTGGTCCGATTTTGATGAAATTTGATACAGATATAGAATAGAGCACTGGGAAGGATAATATAGTAAAGGCTACTTTTTATTGCGGCAAAATACAGTTCCCTTGAGATTTCCTTTTGCGCGCTCGAAGTCGCGGGGAGCATCTAGTAATTAATAATTGTATTCCTTTTTGGATACAAAACAAATTTTTCAAAACAAATTCTATCAAAACTGGAATAAAAACATCACCCAGTAAGTATAATTGCAGACGCAGGGCAATACGTTCTTATAAACGATAAGGAACTAAATTCAAACAAATTTAAATAACGTATACCTACTTGGCAAAATTTCGCTAGTGACTCGCATATACATTATACATTCTGGGATCCATGGGCTCTATAATCTATACGTAGTATGTATGTAGGTATGTATGTTACGTATTAATCATCCGACACAGGGCTGCCATTAATCACGTCCGCAATCCGCACGCCTATACATATCTTTTTGTTAATTAATCTGCTATGTACGACCCTCACTTTGTGTGCGTTCTGATTGTTACTGAAATTCATATTTTGGTCGTTTTAGATGGATTTAATATAAAGTTTTAGACGACATTTTTAAATAGTGTGCGTTTTAAAAAATATGTTTTTAACATAAGAAATCAATATATGCTTTTAATGCTAAAATTATTGGTTTAATTTTTCACCTTTTCAACATAAGTTATAATATGTATTTTATCTAGTCCTAATACACATGTTCTGTCTAGAATAAATAAAAAAAAATAAACAGACAAACTTAACGCTCCTATTAATATATAGTCAAATGACAAATTGAACGCAGTGAATAGTTAGTATAGTTGAATATTTTCCTCACCATTCTTGTAATATCTCTCACCGTTTAAACCCTCCCTGAACTACCACAATTATTTCAAAACCAAAATCGGTCCAGCCGTTCTCGAAGCGAGACATTGGAACAGCAATCTATTTTTATATATCAGAGATGAAGAAGAAGATATGTATAAGATTCTATGATGATAAAATTATGTTTTTGTTTTTCAGATACAAAGACGAAAGATTATAATGGAGATTGGAGAGGGATGAAAAGCAGAAATAAACCACAATCAACAGAACACAACGGTAAACTTCTTCGACTCTAAACCAATGTTGACCATGATGTTATTTACTCTATTGTTAATTTGACTAATAAAAATTGTAATAAACAAACAAAACTTAATAGCTATACGAATATAAAGCAATGCAATTAAAGCATGCACAATTTAGGTTATAAGTACAATTCACACACCCCCCGTAATTGTAAAATCTAGGAATAGCTTTTCTAATGCGCACATACCTTAGGGGGGTGACATACCACACGAGGGAGATCTGCCCCCCTTCGCCCGGTCGTCTGGTAGAATTTTGGCGGCACATTCCGCATGGTCATTCCCAGAGTCATAATTCTTGAAAGCGACGGTCTGAAAGTGTAGTAATTGTTTTTGTAGTCGGATATGAATGTTTTCTATTTATTTAGTTAATATTTACCTTGGTATATTTAAAGTATAATGTTTTAGCAAAAATAAAAATCATTTATAGGATATTTTACTTATTATTTACCTTGGTATATTTAATGTATAAGGTTTCACAAAAGTAAAACTTATGTAGGGGATT
This sequence comes from Glaucopsyche alexis, assembly GCA_905404095.1. Classification (NCBI taxonomy): domain Eukaryota; kingdom Metazoa; phylum Arthropoda; class Insecta; order Lepidoptera; family Lycaenidae; genus Glaucopsyche; species Glaucopsyche alexis. Next base: position 6,368,104 of record FR990060.1, read on the forward strand.
TTGTGCAAAACATAAGGTTATCAATCTTCCCTGGAATTTTCCCACAAAACTGAACTATCTGTTAGTAAATAAAGGTCTAATAAGAATGATAAATTGAAGCTGAGATTATTTTTACTAGATTCCCTTCTGTACTTACCGATGTTTGTCCAAAAACGACACGTTTTACAGTTTATAATTAGTTTATATTTTTTCAACTATATTTCATAGTTTTATTTTTATTGATCGAGTCACCTCAATATGTGACTGAGTAGGTAAAGTAATGTAAAATTTGTTGTACCTTTAATACCTGTCTTGCCAATCATTTAAAGTCTATATGAAAAAATTTGTAGTCAATTTTCGGTTTTAAATTCTAGAATGTTTTCTAGGGTTCCGTACCCCAAGGGTAAAACGAGACTATTACTTACATTCCGACGGCTGTCCGTCCGTCTGTATGTCAGCAAAGTATCTCATGAACCGTGTAAGAGCGAGTCCACACGGCGCGTTGTGTCAGCGTTGCGTCGATGCAGCGCTGTCGCTCCGTCGTTTTACATACTAAAAACTGTACCGTTCACACGGTGCGCTGCGTCGACGCAACGTGCTGTGTGGACTGGCCCTTAGTTAGACAGTTAAAATTTTCGCAGATGATGTACTTCTGTTACCGCTACAACAACAAATACTAAAAAACAGAAAAAAGAACCAGCCAAGTGCGAGTCGGATTCTTGCACCGAGGGTTTCGTATAAACCTGTAGTAAAAAACCTGTAAGTAAAAGTTCACCAATCACGACAATCGAGTCATAGTAGGGTAGTTAGTTTAAAAATATTAAATATTATATTTTTATTATAATTATGATATAACTAAAAATCTACGGTTTTCGCATTTTTCCTTTATCTGTGCTATAAGACGTTGCTTTGTACCAAATTTCAAGATTTCCCGTTTCCCGTGAACTCAGATCACGGGAAGTACCCTGTAGGTTTTGATTCCCTTGCGAGTGTCGAAAATTTGCGGAAATTTTTGGCATAAACGGCTGTATCTTTTAATTCCGTTGGCTTAGATGTTTGACTTTTTCACAGCTCCAAGGGACAGTAGACTTGAGTATTAGATATAAATTGCAGCTTCATACCTCCACGCTTTCCTGAGAAAAAGGGTCTTGACAGACAGACGGACGGACAACAAAGTGATCCTATAAGACTTCCGATTTTTCCTTTCGAGGTACGGAACCCTAAAAATAAATATTTTACAATAGACATAATTTTTTCCGTTTTTATGGATAATGGTAAGGAACCCTTCATGTACGAGTCCGACTAGCACTCGGCCGGGTTTGTTTTTAATTAAAGCTAACTCGTGAAAAAAGAAGAAGAGTAATTTCCATACATAATATAATGTTATTAATACATAACATTAGAGGACAATATGGCGGTGGTACGGGGGCGCCCCCACCTCCCCTACGTTAACAGAAGCGCGGGGGAATTTTGATGGCTACTATTTCGCATGGTCATTGCCGTTTTCACAACTTAAACCGTGTTGTCGTGGGGTAGATGAGTGTGGAAGAGTTGTGTATTTAAATAAGTACGGAGAATTTACACGGGTCGATTTTCGCCGCATGATTTCCGCCGCACGGCGAAAATCATCTAAATGACAATTTGGCTAGTGGCTACTGGCTAGCCAATAGGCAATCGGACATTTTTTTTTATTCAATAAATGAATAGTACTCTTAAATATGAGTAACTTCTCAGAAGATATGGTTTCTTCTCAATCAAAAGTCAATATTTTCAAAGGTACAGCGATTTGTTTAAAAAATTTCGCGAGCTTCCTAAAAACGCTCCATACTAAAGTCGACCTACAAATGACGTCACTTGTAGGTTATAGTACATATACTATAGCCTACAAGTACGTAGTATATGAAATATATGGCCGCCGGAATATATTTGTAAATATCTCCCATATTTGTGAGTTTAAGTTCATACTTACCATAATGAATGTTTTTGTATATGATGTGAATAAACTAATGATGTAGGTTTTGTTTACCGATTTCGCAAAAAAAAAATTTTTTTTGGTACTTTTTTAATGTATTTTATTAGTAAACTACACATAAAATAATATTTTTTTTTACATTTACCAAGTAGTAATGCCTCAATATTTCTGAATATATTAATGAAACCAAATATTTCAGATGTATCTCCTATTTTGCCAACAAAAATGACAAGGCGATTTGTCAATTGAATCACCGCATGACGAAAATCGAAATTCCCGCTTTACGTGTCATATTAATCAATGTATCATAATATCCTAATTCCTACTATCGTACTTATATTATAAATGTGAAAGTTTGTGAGTATGTATGGATGGATAGATGTATGTTTGTTACTCTTTCACGGAGAAACTACTCAACGGATTTTGATGAAATTTGGTATAGTAGTAGTTTAGGCTCTGGATTAAAACATAGGCTACTTTTTCCCGAAAAAATTTCCCGAGGGATAGTGTATTTACGCGGGCGGAGCCGCGGGCAACAGCTAGTTATTTATAGATGTTTCCCGTGACTTCATTCGCATAAAACCGTATATTCTACCACAGTAAAAGGAGGATATAGACTACTTTATATCTGTGTCAAGTTTTATCAAAATCTGTCCAGTTGTTTTGTAGTCTATTCAACGCAAATAAGCAAACAAAGAAACAAACTTTCCAACGTTAAGGTACTAAATCTTATAAGATTATCCTTTCTGTCCAGTTATTAAAACGTAAGTTTGAAAGTGAGAACTCTTTAAGTAGATTCAAAGTCAACTCTTTCTCTCTCTTTAGTAATATTTTCTGTTAAATATTTGATATCTATACAGATAAATAAAAAAGAATTGTCTGTTTGTAATTTAATATGAACAGCTTTTTACTTAATGCATATAAAAGTATATTCGGTACTTATAATAAAATATATATTTTTTTATTTTTGTCTGTCCGTCTGTTTGTTCCGGCTAATCTCTGAAACGACTGGACCGATTTTCACGGTACTTTCATTGGAAGATATCTGATGTTAAAAGGTTTAACATAGACTACTTTCATTTCAGGGTTCCGATTAAATAAATTGGGTTCCTTTTCCGTTAGTTCTATGCAAACGACATTGTGGGCATCAGCTAGTCATCAATATAAAAATACTGCTGCTCAGTTTATAGGAGATATGCAATATAATATAAGATCATTGAAGATATACGGTATATGGTTGTAAAAGGAGGTCTCTTACATAATATTATTTCAATGCGTTTATAACTCGTCTACATCATTACTAATATTATAAATATGAATGTGAGTTTATTTGTTTCGTAATAACTACTTAACTGATAATCGTGAAATTTAGCACAGATATACAGTAAATCATGGGAAAGAATAATAATAATGCATAATAATATGATACTTTTTATCACGAGAAAATGTTAAATTTTGCGCGTACGAAGTCGCGTTACAATAATTTTCACTTAGGTATTCATTATTGATCTTAAAATGTTGGATTAAGATTCGTGTCTTAAAAATGTATTTCTTAATTAAAACATTTGTTTCTTTAATCTAATTAAATATATTTTATTTTACAATTTATGTACACACAATAAATAGGTTAACAAACATTACTTAAAAATAAAACATTTTGTACAAAGGTACATCTTATTCCACAATGGAATGTCTTCCAGATAAAGATACATAATTTTAATCGGATTTAATTCCATTTCTAAGGTGAAGAAGCCAACTCCATACACTCTAGTCAGCTATATGTAGAACGCGTCTTCAGCTTAACATTTGTTTTAAAGCCGGCGCCACGCAAATGAGCAATATTTGTATCATGTTATTTCGTGTATTGCTTGTTTTATATATGTCACCGTAAAATTGTAAAAACTGATAGATTGTAATATTAATAGAGATATTATAATATGTTGACAGATTGTCAAATAAATTTTTCTCCTTACAATTGTACGCATTATTTTCGTTATAATTATTATAATGAAAAAGAAAACAAATATCGCGGCGCGGGGCACTTACTGTTTAACTAATCGGCACGGTAAATATTACAATATAACGCAAAATAACGTGTACATTGTAAGAAGAAATTTTTATTTGACAATCTGTCGACATATTACAATATCTCTAGTAATATTACAATCTATCGGTTTTTACAATTTTACGGTGACATATTCAATACTTGCTGATGCTCGCAACTTGTTTACGCGGGACTATTTATGGAAACAGAACCCTATTTTTTAACGGAACTCTAAGATAAAAGTGGCCTAAGCTACTCCTAATAACATCAGCTACCTACCAGTGAAAGTCAGGTCAAAATCAGTCTGGCCAATTCAGAGATTAGCCGGAACAAACAGATAGACAGACAAAAATGGTTATATTAATTTTTTTGGAATATATACTGAATATACTATCATATATAAGTGCAAATCTGTTAATTTGAAGCGATAAACAAATACTTCAATTATATTTATTTCTATAGTAGATTATAATATAATTTACTAGTTTTTGCCCTCGGCTCCACCCGCGTAAATTCCTCGGGAACACTACTTTCCCGGGACCCAAAGTGTGTCTATACCAAATTTCATAAAAATCGGTTCAGGGCCTCAGCCCCACGCGATACGTTGCGACTTGAGTTACATTTTAATATCATTTCTACACTTTAAATAATTTAAGTGATATAAAAGATAATATAAAAGAAATTGACTAGGTAATTAAAACTGTGAAACTATTAAAGTACAATATTTACTATTAAGAAAGTTATTTTCGTAGCTACGATGACTCTACGAGAAACGCGTAGCGGTAGGACAGTCTTTAGAAAAGTGGGTTTTAAAATATTTTTGTTAGCTGTAACTTTTTTATTTCGGTCGCTTAGAAATTAAAAAGACCTAAGTATATATTAGAAACCATCTTTCTTCATACATTTATTAAAATTGACCTAAAAGACTAAAGTAAAACCTCTTCATAACTATTGATTAACAATAACCTAGCTTTGGTATAAACAATAAAACTAATTTATTATCTGACATTAAATCCAAAATGGCTGCCGCTAATTCGCCAGAAATCTTTGGCGCCCATTACCGACCGCTGTAAATCATCCACCTCATCCGCATATATGTTCTTCCAGACGATTATATAAATATTCTAAATATACCCGAATTTCCACCCAAACTCGAATTTGTAGATAGCCCAAAATCACCACTGTAAATTGAACCTTAGCTTCTTGCAACAAAGCCGAAATCCATTTATCATTATGGGTTATATAGGATGTTTTAGAGTAAGACAGGGCAATGCTCACAATCCTTTCTGTTAAACTATTCTGTTTGAGTAATTGCCGCGTGGACCTGAAGGGTGGAACAGTTGTCCGCACAATTGTGGTCGAGTCATGTACTATGTATTGGGGAGGTCAAACATGTGTGACGTCCGTGGTTGCATGTATTCATGTTTATTAAAATAAATATTTTTTCGTCCATCCACTGCAGGGCATAAGCTTCCCTCATAGATTTCCAGTGCATCGCTATTCGCTCGCTGTATCCACCGACTCCCTGCGACTTTTCTTAGGTCTTCTGTCCATCTGGTGGAAGGCCGTCCTACGCTCGACAACAAGAACCTCAATTTTTGTATTTAAAGTAGACTTAATTTTACTTTGTTTTTTTTTTTTGACGTTTTTTAACCGATAACGGATTATGACGTTTCGACCAATCAGAGCGCATTTCACGTTGGTTTAACGTTCATAAAAACACCATTTGCGAGTGTAAACGTATCGGGACTTGATTGTAATTGTATTTATGTAGGTTTTATTTAGCAGATTGCCCGTCAGGTCTCCAATCAAGAACATTTCGGTACCAGCGGTCCGATGGCCGGACATATAGCCTTTAGAAGCCATGTTCTAAGGGCTATATGTTCAGTCCATTGCCACTATATGTAGGTTGCTAATGCACAATAAACTATATTTTTATAATAAGTATATTTTTGTAAATCTATTTGCAATTCTTGTAAATCTATAATCTGAATCTGAGAAACTTAAAAATTCTTGAAATTTAGTATGCAGATGTATTGGGGAAGAAAAACCGATCGAGCTAGGTCTTATCCCGGAGTTGTTTAACGTGTATTTTTAAGTTATAAAATTTTTATGTCAATAATTTCGACTCTATAAATGTCAATCTGAATGGCAATTTGACATATTTATATTTATATAATAATCGCAATTTTTACATTGTTGGAAAATTTGTGTCTCATGTTCGTATCCCGGTCAGATAAATATTTTTTGTGATTATTTTTATTTTTTAAATTTATGAGAACTCCGTGCAAAGCTCGAATACCAAGGTACAAGTTTATGCAAACACAGAAACCTCTTTTCTCAATTCTGATTATCCGGATTGTCAGTTTTCCGAATACCCATCGACAACAATTCGTTCGGATAATCGAGTCTCTACTATATTGACATTAGAGTCCAATATCCATAACATGCAATCCACGCTATTTCAAACACAGAATCACGTCCAAGATATCACTAAAACTAAAAGCAATAATTGTAACGAATGTGTGTAAGTTTGTTTGTTCGCCCCGAGCGGGGTTCAAACTATCGCAGATATTCAGAGATTAATTTATGACCCATTGTGATTTTGGGACGAAGTTTATCCGTTTTCGTCCCAAATTTCGGACGAATGTGGATTTTTTGTATTCATAAAACAATTGTTAATTATATAGCGGTAAACTATCACAATGGTGAGACCATGGCTCATTCAAATTTATTTTGGTATGTACATTATATATAGAGTTTTTGATCGTCTAGATATTATCCTTTACGTGAAGGAAAGGAAGTGACCGCATCGACTGCAGAAGTCCGTATTTACACTTGAGTATAAGTGCGTGCTATTCAATTTGATATGATGCCTGGTGAAGCGACAACTTATTTGATAGTACGAATAAGCTTGCAGTTTGTATGTTTTCACCCTATTCCGCACATAGTGTATTCTTGTTTGAGTTTAGCAATCTCAGAAATCTATAGTGTTACTAATAAACTTAGTAGCACTATAGATTTATATTATATAGTTACTAATAAACTGGATCAGAGGGTGAATTCTACTTTATAAAAACTTCAATAATACAATTACAATCAAGTCCCGATACGCAAAGATTGCCAAACGGTATTCTTATAAGCGTTAAAACAACGTGAAGCGCATTGTGATTGGTCAAAACTTCATAAAATCAGTTTATGATAACATGTTGCTTCACTTATAATATGTACAGTCAAAGTAGACTTTCATTTGAAAGTCTATTTTAAATACGAGAATTCAGGTTCTGGTTATGGGCTTTGAGGGCTTTTGAAGAAAGAAAGTTAATTTTGTAAAGGACAATGACGGGAGGTTTTTGAGCAATACACGTAATTTTATCGTCCGATAGCCAAATTTTTACTTCCCTATTTTAGTATTATTTTACTATTTTTCTTTTTGTTTGTTTATTATGGACTATGGTGCTCACTGCAGTCAGCGTTGCGATTTCACAACAATATGCTGAGTGAGCACCAATTTGGTAAAATAGAAACTAGTTCTGTTGTTAATTTTTTGTTTGTTGTGTTTATTTTTTTACCAAATAAAATATGATATTTCTATTCTATTCTATTCCATTAAAGTAGATTAGTATTTTTTTATCTGTGTTTTAGGTACACCAGGCGTAATTGTGGGAGAGTCGCGCTTGGGCATGAATAAGCCGGCTCGACCGGATAAATAGCACCCAAAACTAGAGGAGTTACAAGTAACTTCTCAGGTGTTGCGAGTGTTCATGGACGCTTCGATTACCATCAGGCGATCTGTCTGTTCATTTACTGCTTCATTACATAAAATATACCAACACTTCTCTATTGGTCCAAACTCGTTTAAAGTAAGTAATTAAAACTAAACTCGTTATAAAAGAATTCGTTTAATTCAAGTGCCATATATAGTTATAATTTATGATATGTCTAATGCGGGCAACACTGAGCAATATTTAATTGAGTTATTTTTCAATTACTCTCATGAAATATGTTGTAGGGTTAAACCCTATTGGACCATAACAATTATATTATTCGGGAGATAACTGGACAAACGTGTTGGGATGCTGGATCTCAGGTGAATGGGTTAAGGGTTAAGTGACCTATGCTCATATTGGTCAATAGTGGTAAGTTATACAATGTGACCTTTTGGGGTTAACAGAGATAAAGGTCAGATGATGGGTCGTTTTGGTCTGTACCATGTAAATAAGTGTCAACTGAGGGGCTAAATAGATGAAATACTTTTGTAAGTCTTAGTATTAAAATTAAATATAAATGATTATAATAGAACGAATTAATCAGATAAATTTGACAACCTCAGTGGCTTAATAGTTAATGCGGTGGCGTACAAGTCGGGGTCGCGGGTTCTAATCCTGCCAAGGGAGCAAAAAGTTTTCTGTGTTCCTGGTTCACGGATGTGTATTAAATATGCGTATAATACAATAAAAATCTTATATGTATATTATTATACTTGTATAGTATAAAAGTATTTTTAGTTACTTACAGTTGTCTGTTCCCCGTAAAACAAGTTCTTTGGATACTTACGACGGGGCTAGATTGCCGTGGTGTGAAGCGTCCATACATACATATTATTAATATAGCCAGAGAATTTAACATTTTATTAGGTTGACTATTCATGTAATTTGTTCGTGTTGTATTATATGTATGTAACTAACATGCTTATTGCATTTATAGTTACTAGATCGTCATTACATTAAACAGCCTCCATGGTCTAGTGGTTAGAGCATTGGCTCTCGACTCGGAGGTCGTGGGTTCGATTCAACAAAAAATGTTGTTTCCAAGTTTGGTTAGGACAATGCAGGCTGATCACCTGATTGTCTGACAAAAAAGATGATCCATGCGTCGGATGGGCATGTAAAAAGTCGGTCCTGCGCCTGATCTCTCGTCAGTCGTGTCGGATATCCGTCCCACTGAATTATGAGAGTAAAGGAAGAGAGAGTGCTCTTGTGTACTGCGCACACACTTGGGCACTATAAAAATTACTCCTGCGTAACTGGCCTGGTTTCAAATCCGCCACCATCACCGAAATCGGTGTGGGGAGTTATTACATTACGTTGCAAATTATCTGAGCGATTTACCTGCTAAAAGATAAAATTCCCTGATAGTACTTACTTAAGTCAAAGATTTTGTGACAATAATATTATATTCATTAATATTAGGTAAAATGTATAGACAGAGTAATATTTCAATACTTGAAACTCCAACACTCTACATTCACAAAAATCCACCAGCATAATATTTTCATAAAATTCAAATTTAAACATTTCAACAATTTAAAAATTAATGCTCGAAATTCAAATGTGATGCTTTTTCTTTTTTTTTAGAATCAAGCCTTTGATCAGTAGACAAACAAACGCTTTAGCTCCGCTCAGAGCCACTGACGGCAAAAATAAGTCTTCCTAACTGGTCATAAGCACTGTAAATATGTCCGGAGTTTGCACAGAAAGAGTGAACGTTTGTTGTCCAGGGACGGATTTAGAGTATGAACAAAATATAACACATATATTAGTGTATATATTTTAAAAAATTTAACGAATTTATTCATGCTTTCCGTATTTCTCTTCGGTATTCTTAGATACAATTGTTTTTGAGTAATCTTGCACGATTCACACAAGCTTTATGAAGCTTATGCTGTTTATTTGTAAAGTGTGATTGTTAGGTATACCAAATTAATTGGAAAATTAAAATAAATTTCAGGTGTTTGGATACCTGAAATTAATTTTAATAGTGAAACTTTAGGAAGAAATGCTAAAAATGTATCTTAAATAATATAACAACATACAAATCTACAGCAAAACTAACCCACAATAATCTACAACGCACATAAATCTCAGAATCCGGCCCTGCCTACGCCCCCCGAACTAATTGCAATCAAAAGGAAGGACACGAGTCTAGTCCACCCCTAACTTGGCCATGTTGGATTGTACTTGTGTGAGTTTGTATGAATGGTTGTGTGTGTATGTGTATATGGTTTTATGTAGGTTTTAATTAAAAAATTATATATTTTTATAAGATGTATATTTAAAAATATATTAGGTATATACTTAATAAATTGGTTGTGTTTTAGTATGATTATTATTCATTTTTCGTTCGTTATTTAGTGTACGAATCACCTTGCTGAAACATGCTGTGCGTCTGTATGTAAATTGTACAGTTTATTATGGCAATAATAATAATAATTAATTAGATTATTTCTGGATTATTAATGTGCCTTTCATGATTATTAGACATGTGCCGGATCGTTAAAAATGTATATGTGGATCTGAATACGGATATTTGGTGTCAAGATTCGCGGATACGGATACGGATACGGATCTTAACTTTCTTACGCAGTCAGTGTCGGTGTGCGCTACCTTCACACATGTTTCGACTTGCATTGCACGGCGGTTATTTCTTATGTTTTTTTTATAGTTTAGTGTAACACTGGACAGCATAGATAACGTTTATTTGGTATTGGTACATGAGTTTGAAAAAATGTCTACAAAAAAGTTTAGTAATGTAATTTGGAATTATTTGGTGTTAGTAAATGATGAATGTGCAAAGTGTACAATTTGTGATGGAAAGTATTCCCGTAAGGGTAAAGTCACAACTTCTTTAAAAAATCATTTACAAAGAAAGCATCCTCAAGAATATTATCTATATTGAATTTAATAGTTTTTTTATTGTTAGTTGCTACCTTAATCAGTAATCACCTATTTCAATAATTCATCTATAATTTTAATATTAATAAGGTAAATAGATCCGTAAAAGATCCGCCAAAAAGTAACGGATACGGACACGGATACGGATATCCGGCACATCACTAATGATTATGCGTCCATAGACGTTATTCTAAAAAGGTTCAAATGCACATTGTTTGTTACTAAAAGAGAATTGGATTTAAAAGGATGTAACCCTTGATTAATTTCTTTTTAATAATACATCTATTGATGTAAGTTTTAATAACCATTATAATAATTAAAATGACGACGATGATGATGTGAAGTAGGTAAATAAAAGCACCAACCAAAACAGAAAGACTTATCGAACGTATAGAGATCTCATATACAATTCTGTGAAACTAAATTAATATTTCAGGGCTGGCAAACTTGGGGTCCTTTCTAAACAGCCCATGGTCTTCCAAAGTTATTCCAACTTTGAGTTCAGAAGGTTGGGGGGAGATTACTTTGGGGTGGGACCTTATCTTTAAGTTCTGCCCGTGGTTTTTGATAGTACTGAACACGGCCGCATGGGATTTCGAATAACTTTGTTCGGCCTATGGGCTTGTTTTTGGGTATGTACTTTGGGAGGTTTATTTACCTATCTTTTGACTTTATACCTATCGATTTTAAATCACTTGTGAGCTTCGCTTGACGCAGATATTATTATTTTAATTAATCTGGCAACAGGCTAGTAAAATCTGGAACGAACTGCAGTCACATTTTAATGTTTTGAACAATAATTATAATAATAATTAACAACTTTACGAATTACCACTTCCGAAAAAAAAAGAAAAAAATGTTTGGTTTTTACGCGAAACCTACATTATAATTACTTCGATTAAATATAATATAAAAACGTACAAAAACTAAAAATTTACGTGGTTAAATTATCATTTCCAGCAAAATTTCAAAAAGGGGAAAATCAATTTAATAATAATAATAATAAATTTATTAATTGCTGAATTACAGAAATAAAATACAGTACAGTTTATCTTTAAAAAATTCGCAAAATTGCTTAAAGCGGTTTCCTCCAGACATGTATTCGATTATTAGAGTTAGAGTTAATTTAGCTACGTAATGTAGCGGACTGCGGTAACTCGGCAGTACGAACACAATATAACGTATTCATTAGTGACTACTCCATATTGATATTATCTTTCTACTGGGTGGGCATAAGGGCTCCCTTACCACTCTTACTAGCGCCGGATCGGCGACGCTGACCATGATGCAGGCAAAACATTCTGATTCAGGGACTTGAAATTAAATCCTTGTTTTGCGCAGCCTTCTTTGTATTCCATTTGTAAATATATACATTTTAATACGGCTATAAATAAAATGTGATTTCAGATTAAATTATGATTCAGAAATATTTTCATTGTATCTAATGTGGAATAAGTTTCATATATTTCAGTTGCTTATAATTTACATAAATTTTAAGTACCTAAGAAAACAGATTCCTATAAAATTAAAAAACTAAACATTTAGTTTTATATTTTTATTATAAAATCGACTGTATAATATATTAACCAATACTTGCAAATTAAATACGTTGCAGCAATAAAAATGTAGTTATTGTCGTATCGTTAAAAATAATAATTTGTCCGCGAAAACGCCCAAATCGTATACACCGAAGTATTCAGTATACGTAGCGATGTTGAGGAGGCAACGAGATTTTGACCAATTTACAACGTGCCAAGTGGAAAGATAAGCTAATACGGGGGATGTATAGGAAAACTAATTCCGTATAAATAGATGCACCGAGTGTTTATTCGGCGTCATCAGCAGTCCGCAAGAAGCTATTAACTAATAGTCAACTAATAAAACTAGATGATGAAGTAAAATCCAGTGCGTAACGTAGTTTTCCCGCGCTATAAAGTAGCCTATGTGGACCCGTGGTATATTCTATGTATGTGCCAGATTTTATAAAAATCGGTCTAGTAATTTCGGAGCCTATTCAATGCAAAAAAATAAATATTAATATTTTTAATAGCAAATTTTCAATAACTATTGAAAATCACCAATAATTGTTTTTGTAATATTGAGAAACAGTTGTGGGTAAGTATAGCGTTTTCTAACATTCATGTACACCTATTAAGCATTTTTCTCATTAATGATTGCTCAAGTCAGGAAACGTTGCACTTTTTGTCATAGTGCAACTAAGTATAGAATATAGATATAGTTTTGAGCTTTGAGACACAATAATTGTCGCATTAATACGTGAAGCGAAAACTTTCAGTACAGTTTTACGAGAGTTGTGTAACCGGAGGGTTATGAAATTTGGCCGGTAGATTAAAGTGGAGGCAAGTGTGCAGAAAGCTAACATTTTTTAAAACAATACTTAGAAATACACAAAATTTAATGAAAATAACAACACACACTACCTCAGATACACTACCGTGCGTTTCACATGTACACATATTTTGAATTTTGTTACACATTGACATTTGACGATCTGTCACAACATATACATTTTTATTATGTTTTTCTATGAGGTAATTAGAACTCTTATAATGTTCAAAATTAAACATTTTCTTATGAATTATTTTTCTCACTCTTCTTATAATTAAATTCTTTAAATTCTTATAATTAAATTAAAATGTGTTTATAATTAAAATCTCAAGATGTTTCAAATTCAAACCTTCAAATTATCTAATTTTTATTAGGAATGAGTGCATATAATGTACCTATTTCTAGTTTTCATACTCGCCTTTGCTGGGGACCAAAATGAATTCAGGCTTCCTACATACCTTAGTAGGCTCACTAATGACGCAAAGGCACGCGCCGGACGGGGGGTGACCAGAGGGACGAAAATTTCCGAAAGGGTTACCCTAAAACTGGGGACGCGATAATTAATGCCTTAAACGACTGTACGGACTATCTGTAGCCCGCAATAATCGACTCTACCGCCTATATATTAGAGTTCCAAATTTTTCCGCACACGAATACGTTCGGACCAATTTTATAGTAAGGGGTGGCAAATAATAAGAGGTTTAGGTACATACAAAGTTGGGAGAGTTGTTGATGAATGACACTCCACGGACCCATTGCCCTTCGGATGTTTTAAGTGGTTCGGGATAAGAAATGTCGGATGTCTAGTGAAATATTCGTTTTCATACTGTGCATGTATTGTATGGTGTAATTAATATGTAAAGTTGTATGATAATTTACGTGGTAGAGCCATGCTTCGGCACGAATGGGCCGGCTCGACCGGAGAAATACCACGGGCTCACAGAAAACCGGCGTGAAACAGCGTTTGCGCTGTGTTTCGCCGAGTGAGTGAGTTTACCGGAGGCCCAATCCCCTACCCTATTCCCTTCCCTACCCTCCCCTATTCCCTCTTAAAAGGCCGGCAACGCACTTGCAGCTCTTCTGATGCTGCGAGTGTCCATGGGCGACGGAAGTTGCTTTCCATCAGGTGACCCGTTTGCTCGTTTGCCCCCTTATTTCAAAAAAAAAAAAAAAAAAAAAAAAAAATAATTATGATGAATCATGTTATTTGGATTTGTTACATAATTCCCAAAATGTTATGAATTGTAATTATGTACCTAAGTTTTGTGATATCCGCATGGTTAGTAAAACAGTTTATTGTCATTTTAATATTTCTTTGCGTTGGAAAATGGCGATTAATGTAGGTAGGCACACTTTTGAACTTCTATTCTCGTATTTAAAGTAGACTTTCATTTTACTTTGATTGTATTATATGTGAAGCGACAACAATATTATTATAAATGTGAAAGCTTGTGAGGATGTATGGATGGATGGATAGATGTTTGTTACTCTTTCACGGAAAAACTACTGAACGGATTTTGATGAAATTTCGTATCTTAGTAGTTTAGGCTCTGGATTATAACATAGGCTACTTTTAATCCCGAAAAAAATACAGTGTTCCCGAGAGATATTGTATTTACGCGGGCGGAGCCGAGGGCAACAGCTAGTGTTATCATAAACTGATTTTGTGAAGTTTGGACCAATCAGAATGTGTTTCACGTTAGTTTAACGTTTACGAGCATACTGTTTGGCAGTTTTAGGATATCGGGACTTGATTGTAATTGTATTATTGCAGGTTATATTTAGCAGAATTGACCCTCAGGTTCAAGAATTTGGTTTTAGGCACAAAAGCATTGAGCAATAAAAACGTTTTAGGGCTTATATGGTCACCGTAGTCTATAGATTACGGTGACCATATAAGGTCTAAAACTGAGGACGGTAGTGGTCGATGATGATGTGGCTAACGACTTTTAGTAAAGTGAAGAGTAACGGACTGAAAAATTATAAGGGATTAAAAAAAGATATTTTAACAAGGTCATCATGAAAATAGCTATGAAGTTGTCCCCCCCGATGACTTGCGAGTTATCGCCATATGTTGGATTAGACACGCTAATCACCTCTACCCTTGCCTCCCTCTGTCTTAATTGATCATTAGTTTTGTATGTATGTATGACCAGTTATAATTTTAATGTATTCTGTATTTATTATTGTTACATTTTTTATATACATTATGGATTTTATAGGACAAATAAAGCTTATTCAGGACGTCTAAGTATTTATTAGTATCGCAAAAAAAAGTTTGTAAGTTAATGTAAAATTATGTTATTTGATCGTTCGTACATCAACATTAGACCAACAAGCGGGAGCGCGGATTTGCGGCATATTACGAACATTCCGACGGAATCCACGTCGTGGGGTTTGCAGAAATATATGGCAGCTACGTTTTCGTTACGTTATCGAAAGAAAATTGTGACAGCGCCCATGCAATGAGGGTTTTTTTCAATTTTATCTGCCGCTAGGGGGCAGACCTAATGCAAACAAGGCGTCATCTGGTGGCGTAAGTGGTATCAAATACGGTCAATAAGAATTTTCGATACTTTTTCTGACACCAGGCGGCGCTTGGTATCATGACGGTCACGAATTAAAAAAATCTCATAGACATTTGATAACGTTATAAAGTTGTCAATTATAACTGTCCCTGCTTGGGCTACTGATTCTAGTAACCACGCGTATTAAAACTATGTCAGCCTTTAAATAAATTTAAATTTGGTCGACTAAAATATTTTTACGAAAGCTTAAACTTGAAATGTAGCTATATCAGTTACATAATTAACAAAACCCAATCAGGTACAGATTCGCACCAACTTCGCGGCTCAAGTGAGATAGCAAATGTATTGTACGGTCTAGAACGGGACGGGTATACCGAGGGCTGCCACTACATGGCTCTGACATAATGATATATTAATTTCTGTCGCGAGCTCCCATTGTTTTGGTAGGTATTTAACGTGACGCATGGTCATTAGGTTTTCATAGTTTCATAAAGGCTTGGATTTCAATGGCGTCTGCTGCGTTGTCATTTAATGATCGGGAGGAACGCGTGATGGATTGGTGTGGAGGCGCCTTAACAATATGGCGGAATTCGTTTTTAGGGTTCCGTAATACTTAAGGAACCCTTATAGTTTCGCTCTGTCCGTCTGTCTGTCTGTCTGTCTGTCTGTCCGCGCCTCTAGCTCCTGT
This sequence comes from Glaucopsyche alexis, assembly GCA_905404095.1. Taxonomy (NCBI): domain Eukaryota; kingdom Metazoa; phylum Arthropoda; class Insecta; order Lepidoptera; family Lycaenidae; genus Glaucopsyche; species Glaucopsyche alexis. Next base: position 6,384,338 of record FR990060.1, read on the forward strand.
AATTATGAATATAAATTGATGAAATTTGGTGCAGTTATAGATTGGATATAGATCACAATTTTGGGATCATAAAAAAATAATAATTTTATATTTTAGGGGTGGCTCTCCATACATGTGAAGTGGGGATGAAAAATATTTTTTCACTCTACCACATCGTGTGGGGTATCGTAGAATAGGTCTTTTAAAATAAAGGCAAGGTTTTGTACGTTACTTTTTTGTAAAGTTGACAATTTTCGAGTAATCGGCCTCCAAAGTAGTTTGTAAGTGGGCCCCCCCCCTAGCATTTTTAAACTATAGGAGATAGAAACTTGCAAATTTCCATGCTGATAGATCATGCTAAAAACTCTTTAGGAAAATTATTGTGAACCAAATCGGACAGTAACTTTTGGAGTAATTAAAAAAAAAGCATATTACGCGTTTATAGTTACGGAACCCTCCTTAGACATGTCCTGACATGCTCTTGGTTAGGTTATTTAAATTTTGTATTATTACCGTTTTAATAAAAAGATTTTCATGCAACATAAACGCCAAGTAATCTATGAACTTTGTTTTATATTTTCTGTGGTAAATAATACATAATTATTATAAAACGCTTTTTAAATGAGAATAGGAACGTCAATGAACTTTTTCTGTCAAATATCATCATCGTCTTGCATCGAATTTAAATAAAAACGTTAAATAGTAATCAATTATCTAAACATAAATTTAACTATCATAACAGTCTAAATTTGAAACAATATGGCGCCGACTCGATCCTATTCTAATTTGTATCGCACTATACCTAATATATTACAAAATATTATACCTAATAATTACTAACTATTATTTAGTTAATAGTTATTATAAAATTGTTCAGGAAGGAAATTTTCATGGATAATCACAATTTAATAATTAAGATATCAAAGTCTTTGATACTCAATATCTCAGTTATGTGCTTGTTACCTAATGTGATTCAAAATATATTCATTACATAAAGGGCCCATTTATCTATAACAACTAATACTAGTTCCTTATTCAGTTTTGCTCGGTTTTCCTAAATTTGCTTGCGTACTTTTTTGTAATAAGGTGCCTATTTAATTGACAGTAACATAATATTAATGACAATAATTCTTATAATGCTTCATAATATTATTATTATAAACGCCCTTTTTTGTTTCACGGAGGTTATAGGTATTTGACTCTCAGAATATTAAGTTCTTAGGCTAAGACGATAAATGTAGCCTAAAATAAATACACTCAGAAAGAAAAACATTACCATATACATTTTCATGTTTACCGAGACACTCGTAACGTGTTTTACATCTTCTCTTTGGTATTTAAATAGGAGGGTAGAAAAATATGCCTACCTACTTGATTACAAGATAATCGGGTAGTAAAAATTAGAGACATATTTAGTTATAGGTGTACCAGAATCTCATGGCAAATAGGGAAAAAAAATTTGTAGTGTGCAATACTGGGGAAATTGGATTAAACGATCTTGATACTGGTTAATATTTAATTATGTCTTTAGTATTATTGAACATGAATTATAATAAGACTGTATGAAGAATGTTCGGTGTATAATATAGAAAACTAGCTTTTGCCCGCGGCTTCGCCCGCGTGGAATAGTGTTCTTGGAGAAAAAACTACTTCGGCGAATAATTCTCTACCTACTTACAGCAATATACTACTGATACAATATTGAACATGTTTTTAGGTTTGCCCAATGCAAATTGTTAAAAATGGGACCCTATCACCTCGATACGACATGCGCGACCACTTGATAATATACTTACATAATAAGTACTTGAATATAAATTTTACCATAATCTTATAATATCTTAAAGACTATTAAATACTTAAAGACTATTATTTTAAAAACTCGCATCATAATCCGTTGCGTAGTTTTAAAGATTTAAGCATACATAGGGACAGACAAAAAAGGGACTTTGTTTTATACTATGTAATATAATGATATTTCATGAAAAATAAATCAATCGTGAATTACTTTATATACTTATTTATTACGAATAACATACAATTAAATTGGCAACAGTTTATTTAATGTTGGAATTTCCTTCCGAACTGTATAGAACTCGTTTACTTTATTCCTAATCAACTATAAATCGAAACTGTCTTATGTTGATTTTCTTTTTTCCTCCTCTCCTCCTTTTACCAGGCATGGAAAACAAACCATCATTCGATGTGCCATCAGCTACGATTCACCTTATAGTAGTACTGGAAACACATTTAAAGAAGTCACAATAATTACCTAAGAAAATATAAAAAAACTAAAAGTATCAAAACAACTCACTCTAACTTACCGGTCAACTCTACCACGAACTTTAAATTATAAGATTGAGTTCGATTTACACCTTCTTCTTTCTGTATTTTACTATAGACATAGAAAACAATATTTCTCGCTTGAGATCAAATTGCCTTTTTGGATATTTTCACAAAAACAACAAATTCCAAGAACATAATCACAAAATTTTAGCAGCGGTTGACAGATCACGTACTTTGATTTGACGGGTCATACTTGACATTGCCATATGAAAATCACATTTTTTATTTTTTTTTAAATGCCATCAGACTCTGGTAGAGCTATACTACGCCAGCTGTCTTTGTTAAGCCTGTAATTATTTAAAAATAATTCGATTTTAAATTAGCGAACTAAATGTTATATTAATGTCATTTGTAAGCAAGCAATTAAGACATAAAGCAACTTGTACTTTAGTATAGTTTTACGAGAATTGTGCAAACGGAGTAGTATGAAATTTGGCAGATTTAAAGTTTATGTGCAGAAAGCTAATATTTTATAAATACATAAAGTTAATATAGTACCTAACACACACACTACTTCACTCACACCACCATACGTTTGTATATTAACAGTCGGTGTTGGTTTGACACAATTGTAAATCCTTCATATTCATCTTTTCCGTAGTCAAAATTTACATATTTAATTGAGTATCTAAGAGGCAAAAGACCCCTAATAATTGAAAATTAAATTATGAACTATGATCGAATTTCGACGACAGGGCGACCTCTGTAAAGTAAAGAAAAAAAACAGCAGAAAAAAGGTTGCGCATCACTGTGGTTTGACGTTGACATTCATTCTTCAATTCCTTTGCATCCTTAAGAGTACCGCCACTGACAGAAATGGTTACATAAAGAGGTAATTTGTTAATGCTGGGAAAAGAGGGCAGCTTTACCGTCAGGCTAATAAAGCAGGGCAGCTTTACCGTCATAATAAAGCCACAAAGAAGCGCTAATTAAAAAGTGACTCGACAGACACAAAGTGATGTTGTGATGCGAATGTGGGAAGTACACAACCCGGTTGCTGACGCTTTGGTATTAAAACGATAATTGGGTATTGCGGTACATTACAAGATAGTTACAGTGAGGTGCATTTGGTTTTATCAACGCATTCATCTGCAAACTAATATCTGAGCCAACTGATTTAATCGATCATATTATTATTATTATAAGCCTTTTTTCGTTACGTGTCCGACCTCTTTCTGTTAGAATTATTACAATTTATTATTACTAGAGGTCGCTCTGTGGTCGAAATTCGCCTATAATAATTCATATTATTATAATTATTAAGCATAAACATATAAGGTTATTTTGCCTCTTAGAAAAAAAAATGTATATCAAGGGACATATTGACAGATTGAAACGTCAACGTGTAACAAAATTGTATATGTATCAAACGCACTCAGATTACTAACACACATCAGTGTGTGTTAGTAATAATCTGAGGTAGTATGTTTTTATTTAATTTTATGTAAATTGGTATGTATTTTATCAGAAGCATTATTTAAGAAAATATTAGCTTTCTGCAAACCTTCCTGCACATAAACTTTAATTTACCGGCAAAATTTTATTGCACAATTCACATTCAATAATCACCTACTGATTATAATATTTTATTATTCTATTTTAGCATAAATTAAAAAAAAAGGATATGTAAATAAAGGATAATTATTTTTATCTAATAATTGCGATTTTTCTACAAAAATATAAAAAAAACTTATGATGAAATAGTCCATTACCGGGTTGTTGACGATACTGTTTATTGATACGACGTTTTTAATTTGTATCGTGATTCAAGCTTTTGACGCATTCCTTGTGAAATGCAAAGCTCGCTTTGACTTTTCAAGCAAAACCGCCAAAAATGTTAAGCGTTCAAAGGACCTTAGCAAAGGCTAATTTTTTTTGTAAACTTCTAAGCGGCACGTCAAAGTGAATGGAATAACGAAGTACTTGTTCTGGCTTTGACAGAAAAGTCTTGAAAAGTGCACAGAATTACGTAGAACAATCGACTAATGATTATGGGTTTTTTGGTAGTATCATAACAATAAATTATCTCTAAGGGTTAGTTCACACCTTGACCATACGCGGCACTGCATTTTTAAGATAGCTATTCAAACGTGAATTTTATTCACCACTAGCTTTTGCCCGCGGCTCCGCCCGCGTAAATACAGTATCCCACTGGAAAACTGTACTTTTTCGGGATAAAAAGTAGCCTATATTTTAATCCAGAGCTCAAGCTACTATCATACCAAATTTCATCAAATTCCGTTAAGTAGTTTTTGCGTGAAAGAGTAACAAACATCCATCCATCCATCCATCCTCACAAACTTTCACATTTATAATATTAGTAGGATTGTCTATGTCTATTGACTGTATCTTGTTGTGTTATGAATAAAGTTCAGTTTTGAATATTTTTGTTTCGGTGTGAATTGACCTAGGTTTGAAATTTGGCTTTTCTGTACCACGGTAGGCTTTCGTGATATACTATAATCTACCTTATATATTAAAATTGGGGACAAGGAGCTAGGGTTACCAACTTCTTTTTGTCCACATAGTCATACATTGGATACTAAGGGTAGAAAAAATCACACTGCGTTAAAAGTACTATTTATTCTACATTATTATTCTTAGCTGTATATTTGTCGTCCCTTTTTAAATAAAAATTCGTAAAATAAAACAATTGTGTGTATTTTAAGTCAAATGAATCTTAGAATCATGCAAAATAAATTATTTTCGCTTACTTTATTGTTGCATAAAGTTTAGAGTACAATTACCTGAAATAATGAGCAGTACTTTACTATAAATTAAGGTTGGCAACCCTACGTTGAGAGTTGATGACGTTTGTATATTTTCCACATACTCAGACTCAGACTCAGATTTTTTGGTATAAAAATGTATCGCTTTAAGCTTTTACCCGCGTTTCTGATGGCCTAATGTTCGGTTCCTCATATTGTGTTTATGATTTAAAAAAACCTCTTGAATCACTCTGTATGTTGTTATAATGTAATGTACTCTGTATGAAATGATGTTGAATGAATGAATCATCCTCTAGGAGGAGCAGAAGTCTCTGTGACTACAGTTTTTCTGCGTTGCAACTTAAAAAATTAGCTTATCAGAGCACAGTGTTTTTATAGAGATTGCCAGTCTTTGTCAGCGGTTTTCCAATTAGTTCCTGTGTGGCCGAGAATTAGCCCCTGCGAGGATAGACTCTTTGAGAGTGACTTAAAAGGTCGAAATACTTTGTGGGAGTCATCGGTGCGTTGTTTTTTTCTTTTCGCGGAGGCTGAGAGATATTTCTGTTTCAGTCTGAGTTTTTTTGCATAACTTAGCATTGCATTTATTCAAAATGCAGATTTAATTTAAAATCACCGTTTCGTCATCACCGTATAGGTTTTTTTTAAATTACGTCTAAAGTTACTGTCTGATTTCATTCAAAATAATTTTCGTAAACTGTTTTTAGTATGATCTGTAAGCATGGAAATTTACAAGTTTTTATCTCTTATAGTTTGGAGGTTGGAACTGATTAGGAGGGGGCACATTTTACAGACCACTTTGGAGGTCAATTACTCAAAAATCGACTTTGTGAAAAAGTAAGTATAAAACCTTGCACTTGCACAAAAACTATCTATAACTATACCAAATTAAATCCATTTATATTCAAATTTACAGAAGCTAGAAGCGTTTACAGACAGACAGATAGATAGACGAACGCACAGAGCGAAACTATAAGGTATATTTTTTTTGTGTTTCGGAACCCTTAAAATGAAACTATGTCGCCATCAAAATCCTAGAGCTTAATTCACTACACAATAAAAAGATACATGTTTTAGCTATCCTGCCTGGATAAAATAATGAAAGGGAGAAACCTGAGGGGCAATTCTGCTAAATAAAACCTGCATTAATACAATTACAATCAAGTCCCGACACGCTTACACTCTCAAAAGGTGTTTTTATGAACGTTAAACCAACATGAAACGCGCTCTGATTGGTCGAAACGTCATAAAATCCGTTCATGGTAACATGTCGGTACACTTCCAATCCAAACAAAGTAAAATTAAGTGTACTTTAAATACGAGAATTGAGGTTCTGATGACAGCCAGACATAATAATATGGACAGCGGAGTCTTAGTAGTAGAGTCTAGTTTTAACCCTTTAGGTACGGAACCATAAAAACTAACTTATTTTAATGATACATTGTACCATTATTACAATAATACAAAACAAGATTTCTGAAGGAAATGATGTGTAGATACAATGAGCTATTCGCATGCATGTATCATAGATGGCAACAAAAGAATGCATTATGTTGATTTTCAAAGGAAAATACGGGTAAGTCTAATGTTAGCAGGCAATAGGTTTGTGGCACATTGTCATGACTTATAAAGGATAATTAGGTTTGTTATAATGTAATTACTCGCGAGGACTCTGTTTTCTGTTGTTCTTCGTTGTTTTAATTGTTTCGTGTTTTTTCTGGTTTTAATTAAACTATTGTGTTTTATGTGGATTACATAATACGTTTATTTATTAATGGCATGTTGCAACAAAAATCTTGTAGTTCACATGTGAGATAGAATATGCATAGAATATATTTTTGTAAATATGACAAAATGTTTGCATTTAACATTGCTTCTCTTGGTTAAAGTTTAGACGTAGTTTCTTTAAGGGGTTGAAATTGATAACATTTCTGATGATAATGTCTTTCAAATACATACTCGTATCTTAGTATAATATAGGTTTCATAAATAGATATATTATAATTTATATTAAAAAAGGTAGATATGGCATTGCGCGTAGAAAGTGAAGACTCAAATTGGCCGATTGACGAGTAGCACTTATTATACGTTTACGCGTTCCTTGTCAATGTGTGTCGCGGCTCAGAAATATATTGTCAGTTTTGTAAGGGTATAACGTATCTATGTAATAATTAATCAAAGGTTTCATAGACGAAAATAACAGAAATTAAGTAACTTGTATGTAAATTACAGGCTACACCTGTGTATGAGTAATATAAAAAATATAAAAATAAGTAGGTGCGTATTATGTAACACAATACGTACATATATTTTTTATTTATTTTCTGGGCAGTCCTAAAAAGAAGACAGTTTGTACTAGGTATCAATGAAACTAAGTCCATAAGCAGGTAGAGCGTTTTTACAATTTATCTATATTATAATGATGACATGCAGTCACAAGAAAATAGGGGATCGGACAACATCTGAAATATTTAGTTTCATTAATATATTCAGAAATATATTTTTTTACATTTACCAAATAGTAATATTTGGTAAATGTAAAAAAATATATTATTTTATGTGTAGTTTACAAATTAAATACATTTAAAAAGTACTAATTTTTTTTTTTGCGAAATTGGTAAACCAAACCTACATTATTAGTTTACTCACATCATATACAAAAACATTCATTATGGTAAGTATGAACTTAAACGCACAAATATCGGAGATATTTACAAATATATTCCGGCGGCCATATACTTCATACACATAAGGTGTACAAGTGACGTCATTTGTAGGTCGGCCTTAGTATGGAGCGTTTTTAGGAGACTCGCAAATTTTTTTTATACAAATCGCTGTACCTTTGAAAATATTGACTTTTGATATACGGTTTCTTCTGAGAAGTTACTCATATTAAGAGTACTATACATTTATGCAATAAAAAAAAATCAGTCCGATTGCCTATTAGTATTGTCATTGATGACATGTCAGTTTGATATCAAAATAATATTATAATACGAACAAATCGTGACTACAGTCAAGCTGCTTATTAATTAGATTTAATTATAGTACATGTCTAAGGGTTTTAAGTATTTGTCTAATGAATCTACTATAGCCACGTTTAGAATATAATATGTAGTAAATACTTAGTTACTTTAATAATTCAACACACTTTAGAGTTAAAGTAGGTACAATATTCCATAAGAAATCCACATAAAATTATCACTATTTACTTGTTTATTTTTCAGTTGTTTTCACGAAAATGGTACATTCATTTTATATGTTACAGATTACCGTATCGGCGCTGGAAGCTTCGAGAATTAAAAGCTCTTTAATGACAGCCTGCTGGTGCCTTCGACAGGATGGTGTATGAGAGATGGTGTAAGGCTGTTCGTCCACCGCAACGTCAACGGGACATCACTGAGAAAGACATGACGGCGTTGAAGTAGCGATACATATATTATTAACTATAGCCGACGTGTGCCCACCGCACGCCCGTCACGTGAATCTACTCTCGACCAGAAATAATCCCGTTCTCGTTTCAGACGTCCCGGTGACGGTCGCGATGGGCAAAAATACCTAAGAATAGAAAAAGTAAGTCGATTGAGAATAAGAAGTGCAATAGTAATGATAAAAAATGTGATCTGAAGAAAAAAAAAAGAATAATTTAGCCAGAGTCTCAGCTCTCTCAAAACCATACAGTGATGGTCTAAACTACGCCTCCACGTGTAACACAGTGTCACGCAGACACGCACACACATGTAAGGAAACTACGCCTGAACTTGTTAGGGTCAAATCACACCGAAATGATCCGCTGCACTTTAAGGTAAGAGTTCAAATGTGAACTGACCCTTATGATGATACTACTTTAGGTAGTAAAATTGTAGAAACCCTTGATCTATTAATATAGAGAACATCAATTTTATATCTTTCCAACATGGTAATCCATGTTGGAAAGATATAAAATTGAGGTTTAACTTTACACGGTCATATAATTTAGTTTTAATTCAGCAAAGGTAAAATAGTTTATTGACGCATAACACGTTTTTAAGAATATAATATTTATGTTGCTTTATTATGTTTCATTTATGTAAGTATACATATAGCTATAAATCACTGTAATAAAAAACAAACCAAGAACAAGAAAATGTATTTATTTTCGTTAATACTTATGTCACTTTATCAAAGTTGTATACCTTATTTATTATAAATAATGTAATTAAGAATTGTCGTATATAACTGAAAACTTGTTGTTTTCTATATATTAAAAAAAAAACTACAAAAATCTGTATTTTAAAATTGGTAACATCTCATAAAGCCATCCCACTGAGTGCTCGCTTAAACCATAGACGGTTTATCCGAGCCACGAAACGAGCGCAGAATCGATGGCGGCCGATTGTGGAAATACTCTAAAATAATCGCCAGCATTACATGTTAATAACGTGTTCAAATAAAAAAATGTGCTACGGACTGTATATGATATTTTAGGGAAGTAATGTTTTTATGCATAAGGGCTAACACCAAAACGAGAGTGCATTTTTAAAATGGCCACTCAATATTGAACACTATATGTACGAAAAGATATAATAATTATAAATACCTTTTTATTGTGACATTTTAGAAGATGTTAAACTACGCGTCGCAGCGTTGCATAGCGGGTATGCACGGCGTCACCTACGTGCATGAGCCACAACGCTTTGCGACACAACGCGACGTCGCTGAGGCTGTGTGTAGTAGTATTGTAATGTGTATATTATACTAAGTGTTTCCCGCGACTTCGTGTGCGCAATAGTTAATTTCATGGAGACCGTATACTTTTCCGGGATAAAAAGTAGCCATGTCCTTCACATGTTATAGGACATGGACACCTTCCCCGTGATCTACTCTATATCTGTGCCAAATTTCATGGAAATCGGTCCAGTAGTTTCGGAGCCTATTTAATGCAAACAAACAGACAAACAAACAAATTTTTCCTCTTTATAATATCACTGTAATTAAGAAAGTAAGTATAGAAGAAGTATACTGGCGGCTATGCACAACGCAGCAAAAAGTCACTGCTTTCTTCAAGTATCGTTGCGTCTCGTCGCGGTTTGTTTCGGTGTGAACTTACCCTTTGTTCGAAAGAAAAATATCTCTGTACTGTACATAATTATTGTTGTGAATGTTGTGATGATTTTTTCTGATGCATTATTGTATTTAGAAGAAGTGAAGAACGCACAGCTTTCATTACACAGTCAGATACTTGCTGTTTCATTATGACTGTTATAATATAGAACGTCATAGTTTTATCTTTCTAAAAGTTACAACGTGAAAAATATTAAATAAATAAATATATTAATTTACCATTATCCTTCATATGCGATCGTGTGTAAAAGGATAAAATAGACATGAGCATGCTTATGATCTATGGGTCTGGATGACCGCTTCATTAAGCAAGGAGTATTAGAACATGTTAGAATATAAATATACCTATCTTAAATATATAGGAGACTAGCGTCCCGACAAACGTTGTCCTGTGTTAACTATAAACTGAAAAAAATAAATAAATACACTTACAACTAGGTGTAGACCTACTCCTACACCTACAACCTATACCTATACCTTTTCAAATAATTTTCACCGTTTAAACTTCTCCTAAACATTAACAATTATTACAAGAACAAAACAAGCCAAATCGGTCCAGTCATAGATATATAATATTATCACTGGGTCCAGCCGTTTTCGAGTTTTATCGAGACATTGGAATTGCATTCCATTTTATACCTATAATACTAGTTGTCCCAACACACGTCGTTTTGTCTTAGTTAAAACATATTTATACAGGTTTTTTTAGTTCTAAACCTCCAATATTTCTCACCGTTTAAACCTTCCCTGAACTTCCACAATTATTTCAATTCAAGACCAAAATTCGCCAATTCGGTATAGCCGTTCTTGAGTTTTAGTGAGATGTTGGAATTGCAATTAATTTTAATACATAAAAAGAATAAGAAGATTGAAAAACATCGGTTGTTTGGTCAAAAATAATGACGTAGTAGAATGCTTTGCTCCTCGAGACTTCTTTTATTGCACTATTTTGAAACAAGCATTCGTGCATCAATTCCGTGATCCTCTCAAAACTAGGAACTGACAAAATTTGTTTGCTCATTACGAAGGATTTTCGTAGAATTTCGCGTTTTTTTCAAACACCTAGCGTACAGGGATTGCATTAGAGTCATAACCCTAATTGACACATCGACACCCCGCGTGACGTGTCGGGGTAAATTTTACCCCGGCAGAAACAATCGCGAAAAGTGGCAATTCGCGAGCTCTCTGTGTTGCCAGTATTACGCTAATTAAGGTGTTAACAATATCACAGATATTGTTGCAGTATTTTCGTTAGGGTTCCCCATCAAATATTTTGATAACGTCTATTTTTTTAAGACAAAAAAGGATGAAATATATAAGTAATATTAAGATTAGACAAATCAGAACCACAAAACAAAAATGTATGGGATTTGACTTATGCATCGCTATGTCACTTAGCGATGCTTCTGACATATATTTTTTGTTTTCGAACTTCGTCGTCTTCATTAGCGTTGGGAACTTGTCTAAATGCTCTGGCTATTTCCTTTTTTTTATTATTAATCATCGTATAGCTGACCGGACCGGGTCCCAAGACAGATTTAGCATGTCCCTCGGGCACCCCTGAGATCATATCGAAGGGTTTTTGTGGTTAGTTAACGCTGTCGATCCTGGTTCACAGGAATGCAATGGTGGGAATGTGAGGTGGGCCAATACCAATTAAAAAAAGTTCAAAATGTTATAGGGTTTTTAAAATTCAAGTAGAATAGGTAATTTATATTTTTCACAAAGTTAAGGCTGCATGAAAGGAAGACATTAAATATTCAACAATTTTGCTATAACGAATTGAGGCCTGGAAATAATATTCATATAAAATTTTATAATTTTTCAGTTCTTTCAAACATACGGAACCAAAGTTCTTCACTTTGATATGTCGTGTCACTGAAAAGAGTTCTAATTGGTAATTAGTAGGCACTTATTGGCGGGTTTCACTTGTGGGGTTGAAACGTCATACTCAACGACTCTCCAATGACAGTTATACTTTTTTATCAATTAAAACTGTTACTTTTTAATGTTATACCCATATTGCGTGTGGATTTTGCCATCCGTAAACTATAAATATAACATACAGTAATTTCGTATTAATGTATGATTTTTGTGTTTATAACGAATCACCTTTTTAACTTTTGAGAGAGTTAGGTATCTTTAATATAATAATGAGAAGGATTTGCTTGTTTTGCATTGAATAGGCTCCGATCTTACTAGATCGATTTTGATGAAACTTGGCACGGATATAGAGTAGACCACGAGGAAGGACATTTATCAACATATTTTTCATCACGGCAAAATGTAGGGTTCTATAGATAGGACTAGACCTAATTATTATACCTATAGCAGGACTAGACCAGTCCAATGACTGGTCTAGTCCTGCTATAGGTATCGATACTAGAAGTAGCGACGTAGCTAACAATTCTACGTACCTAATCTAATCTAAATTTAAAATTTACCAGTAGTTCCCCTAGCTTTCCTAAGATTAGGCGTGAAATTTATGTTGCAGAGATTGGCTAATCTGCACTATTAACATGCAAATAATTGCTATTCTGAATACCTAATACTTCTGTCTATTCATCCTGGTACTTCAAGGCAACAGTAAAAGGTATTTTAATATTTCTGCCCAATGTCCAAAAATGTGGATAAAGAAATCCGTAAAATGGCACACATAATAAGAATTATTAATTATAAAAAGGTTCTGTAAGAGCAACTACTTCAAAAGTTAATGTTTCATAGTACGATTTAGTTAATGTCGCCATCTTAGACCTGCTGATTTGTATTTTCATGTTAAATTGAATAAAAAATCTAATTTAAAGTAATTTTAATTTGAAACACGTTTAAAATGGTGATTAAAATTGAAACCCGCGTCTGTTGTTGCTTAATAAGTTTAGGATAATCGATACTTGACAAAGGAACCCATTGGGATAGCCGGCGCAGGTGCTCAGTAACTATCCGTCTTCAATCTGTCCAAAGACGTTTACAATCTATTTACAATTTGTCAAAGACAAAACATATCCCATAGATACCCATACGCTGCATCCAAAATAGTTTTTTTTTACCCTCGTAATTTATGACTTAAATATTAGGTAAATAGTTCTTGGACGACCTCTGTATAGCTGGCTCGCATCGGCGCTAAGGAGGTCGCGGGTTCGAATCCCGCCTAGGGAACTTCAATGTCCCAGAAATGTTTTCAATGTCCCTTGGCCATAGACGTGCATTCAATATGTGTATTATATAGATAATATTATTTATATTTATAATTATTTATGATGTCAAGTTTCAATAAACTAGGAAATTATTTGTCAATTATTAATCTTTTATATTTGCTTTACAGACAGTCTCTGCCTTGTCTCTGCGGGAAGAGAAGCAGAACCACAGACAAAATAATAATTATATTATATTATGAAGAATTAGAATTAATGATTACGACAGAGTAATCTTCGAAAACATCTCAAGTTTTAACCCTAAAAATCTAAAATATATTAAAACATTTCTTATGTTTACGCGAATATTGTTCATTGTTTTAAACACTTACGGATTTTGTCGCGGTGTGCTTTTAAAGAAAAGCACACCGGGAAAAAGTTCCCAGTCCTCCCGTGATCACGGCTGCTGGAAAGTAGCCGAAACGTCGGGTAAAAGAAAAGTGTTTAAGACAATATATTAAAACAGTTGCTTTTTATTTTATTTCATATTTACACTAATATTTTATTGAGTGTAAATTAATAAGGTGAATTAAATAATTGAATACATGAATTTATTACAAATGAACCGAACCTCTACAAATGAACTCAACCATACCTGTCAACTGACCAAACCATGCCCGCTCCTGTCACCAGCCCTTATGATCGATGGTATCTACAATATCAACACCTATTTGTCGACCAGCCCCTGCTGTTGACAAACTTTATTACCGAAAATTTGACAATATTGAACCAAAACGTTTTTTACACTGATCCAGTTTTAAGCCAAAAGGGGCTAAACTTGTTTTTCTGGTTTTTGCTTTTATGTCGCTTTAATTCATCTAATAAAACCATCAGCTATGAACAAATTTGATGTTATTAGTATATATTTTGTATTGTAAGCGCCTTTACACACGTGCCGTAGCTCCGGCTACTGCGGCGTTTACCGCCGGCGTTGCGGCAAAAAATTACATACATATTCCGCGTCGCCGCGTAGTTTGGCAGCACGTGTGTAAGCGTAATAAAATATACCTATTTTATTAGGTATAAAATTATGTAACATTAGACACTTAGGATATTTTATTTCCTGAAAAATACTTAATGTAGGTATATATTTAACTGTTATTACAAAACTTTAATTTTAATATGCTTAGCAGGAAAATGACAGCATGAAAATGTTATGTTAAAATACTACCCTAAATAGAAGGAGGCAAAGAGTATATATATAAACTACATAACTAAACTTACCTAGTACAAAAGTTACAAGTGGTAGGTACATTTCAATTTCGATACATGGAAACTTTATTAAAAATGTAAAATTAGGAAACTGTAAAACAATAGCCAACAGCAGACACGGCTGAAACAATAGTGAGCCATTGTTCGCGTCCATTTTAAATGAACGCGACGGCACAAAATGGTCGCTCAAGATGGCCGCCGAGACAAAGCGCGGGCTAATTCCGCGCTGTGTGGTATTGGTCAACACACCCCTTTTTCGGGTTGTTGACGTAAGTAAGGGCTTTGGTAAGTGCGAATTTGAATGCCGAAATGACTTTTTAGGGTTTATTAGTGCCAAGTGCCATTTTAATTAAAGTGGATGTGTTTATTGTGTTGATTGTTCTTATTATTCTTAAGCTCTGATGGATGAGATGTACGGTGAAACCTATAATTGAAGTAAAAAATTATTTGGGTATGTCCCTAAATTTATTATTATAAATATAATAGCTTAAAACTAAAACAATAAAAGTTGAGACTTCTTAAACGATTGTAATTTGTCTTAGTCCCTGTATTTATTATGACAGTAACATACAGATAATATAGCTCATGAGAGATAGAACACCAATCTTACAAATTACAACTAGTTTTTACCCGCGGCTTCGCCCGCGTAAATACCTTATCCCACGGAAAACTCTCCTTTTACGGGATAAAAAGTAGCCTATGTGTTAACACAAAGCTCAAACTACTACTATATCAAATTTTATCAAAATCCGTTCAGTAGTTTGTGCGTGAAACAGCAGCAAACATACATCCATCTATCCTCACAAACTTTCATATTTATGATAGTACAAGGATATGACGTAAGTCGTAACATTTATCCATAGACTACAAAAAGCGATAATCTGTAATCAAAATAAAATAAAAACACATCTTACTTTACCCCTTTACGTCTCCCATACAACTTCATAAATAAATTCACTCTATTTCTAGGTATGTTACCTACATCAAACTGATAATAAAATGCGACGGTCGCATAATATAAAGGTGTTGTTTTAATTACATTATCAGGCCCGCACACGCTAGGACCCTTCTCACCGAAAGACATTCAAATAATAGTACTGGGAGAAAAGTGGAATTCGTACCGTGCGCCTACCCCCAAAATGCTCCAAGCGAATTTAATACCCAAATGGATGAAATAAGGATGAGATTTGGATGAGTTTTTGTCATATGGATGTATTTTCCAACTCAACTTTGATTATGTTCGACTGTCGCGCGTGATAACTGACATTAAGTTTCTTTGTTTTAATTGTAATTTGTAGATGGCATCACGGATACTCAAAATAATATCCGAAGTATATTGTACGCAAATTTCATTTTGTTGAAAAAAAGGAAAATTGATACGGAAAAAATTTGAACTAAAGAATCAACCGAATATATCAATCGACCAATTATATCTAATGGGATTTTTTTGGCATGAATTCACCCTGAATAAACTTATCATTGGCTGTATTCCCCGTAAATTGCGCTTGTTAGCGCTTGCTAGCGCTAAATAAAATAAACAGTGTATCGGCCAGGACACGCTTGCTAACTTTAATATTATTAACATAATCCGCCATTTTGCTAATATACTGCCAGCGGTCGCCATTTTGCTTAAGTTTTTTTGCTATCATTACAAAAGATAGATTTAATGATAATGACTCTGACCTCAGGTAATGATGAAATAGGAAGCTGGACTTTTCAGTAACATTATCTCGTACATTAGGGCTAAGTGATAGCGTCACATTTGTTGGATTAATTCATCATCCGAATTGCCGTGGCCAGACTGATGGCCCGGAACCAACCCCCTACCCCTTGGGGGTGAAGGGGACACCCCTAACACCCCCCGCCTGATTTACGTATGGAGTTTTAAGTAATCTACGCTTTAATTCGTTTAAAGGCCGATTTTTTTGAATATTTTGATTACTCTTTGAATTATTTTATTAAATGAATTGTTTTTGCCTGTAAGAGTAAAAATGTGCTAGAAATGTGTAAAGAATTAAACTATATATTGTTTGTTAATAATTGTAATGTTAAGAAATGTTTCTGTAACTCTACCTACCTACCTGTTTTTTTCCGAATGTAATCAAGAAATTAATTTGATTGAAAAAAATTGTAAAGACCTTCAATAAATTGACGTAGATGTGCAGTACTGTAAACCTTTAAATTGACACAGTTTACGTCAATTATTTCCAAAAAATAAGATTTTGATCGTTAAATATTTTTTCCCTTACGTATTTATTTGCAACATCATTTTGAGTTAAAATTCAGTTAACAATGCTAAGTGAAACATTTTCAGCCGTATTTCCAGCAAAGATTCTCAAAAACAACATTGTATGCGATTCCAAAATATACCAAAAAGTTCCCATCCCATATATCGTATAAAGTTAGTCAAAGGGCAAATCAGAGTGCGCTCGCGCCCACTGCCCTTCGAAATTAACACCCCCACCCCATCCCACCCCATCCCCCACGACACCACGGGACAGTGAGGATAAATGGGAGGGCTGGCTCTTCTGGTTAAGTGTAGATTTTCCGAATGCGGTGTTGATGATGGTACACTAGGGCGAGACGATTTTCTATCGATATTTTTACTCCCAAATTATGTTTTAATGGTATTTTATCGCTGTTTTACTTTTAAGCAATATTTTTTGTAAATAAAAAGTAGTTAATATTGTCTATTATTCAGCGACAAAATTAAATGTTGTTATGCATGCCTGCTGAAATTGTTAAAAAATATAGTAGGATAAATGATTTATTCTGAAATTTTGAAGAGTTTTGAAACAATATATTCGTACTTACGCTTCTGAAATAATTTATAGCATCTATAATAACATACTAGACCAGCTTACTAAAAGTATAATCTCAATAAGGGAAGTATATTATAAGTATTATATTAACAAGTTTATATACCTATTTGTTACATAGTTATATGTATAAAAATTACAGATATGCAAAAACTATTTCTAAACTGAAAGGCATGTTTTTTTTTTATTCGCATTGTCAATGATTTTAATACTCAGATAAATAGTTGAGGAATCGATCTATTTTGGTAAACAAAACTATCTATCTATCGATGTAAACAGTAAACAAGCACAACACTAGTCACACAATTTCTCTAGACCGTTGGACAGCGGGGTTGTAAATACTCGTGTAAAATAATTGTCCACGTCCCCTCCCTAGCTTTTGTTACATATTTCTTTGTTATGTACCTCACTACCTCTACCTCGCTACCTTCTGTGTTCTACCTCACACTTTCCTGCTGCACTTAAACACCAGCTATCATTTGCAAATAACAGCGTCACGTATTTTTGTAGTTTTCAATGAAAAAAATCGATACAATTGTATTACAATTTTTTTAAAGATTTTAATAGGTTTCAAAATGTGTGATCACTTGTGTAACTGTAGTTTGTAGGTACTACTTATAAGATATCGACGTGCCTAATATTTTTTTGCACTTGTACAAAAATGTATATAATATAATTGGATTAATTATTATTATATACCTATTTACTAAGATTACTAATTTTATAACACATTTACTGTAGATGAGTGGGTTATTCCAAGTAAGATTTTTTTATAAGCTGAAAACTTTTTTTTCAAGGCGAAACCCTAAAAACGGTGAACGGGTATTTCTGGAGCTATTTGGGAATCACCTGGTGAATCGGTAAGTGTCGTTGCGTGTTCTAATCACGAGTGGGGTTAATAGGAACGCAAATGAGGGCCGCGGTGTATCTGAAGTTTAGGAGGAGTGGACACTGGGAGGACAAAACGCTTGTTGTATACCAAACAGAGCAGCGTTTTGTGCAGCCCTATAAACGTCTAATAACAGAGTTCAATTCAGCAAGGTTTATTCGTTTATTGGTTTAAAAAATAATACTTATTTTATAGACATTATAAAAAAATGTTTTACTTATTAAAACTCTTACCCTTTACTAATAAACGCTGTATAAGCTTTGAATAGTTATACAGTGTTTTGTTCACGTCACATAAGTGACATTTTTAATTCGATTGAAGGAGACAAAACACTGTATAACTATTCAAAGCTTATACAGCGTTTATTAGTAAGGGGTAAGAGTTTTAATAAGTAAAACATTTTTTTATAATGTCTATAAAATAAGTAGTAAGTATTAAATTTAGCCTTTTTAGACCCGCTGGACTAAAAACAATAATAATATCTATACGTAACAGATATAGTCTTAATATGGCTAGTAAAATTAAATTAGGTCGAATAACTATTTACTTACCTATCCTACTTATATTATAAATGTGAAAGTTTGTGAGGATAGAAAGATGGATGTTTGTTACTCTTTCACGCAAAAACTACAGAACGTAATTCGATTAAATTTGGTATAGTAGTAGTTTAGGCTCTGGATTAACACAGGCTTTCTTTATCCGAAAAATCTATTTCTTTGGGATACCTACTGTATTTACGCGGGTGAAGCCACGGGCAACAGCCAGTCATTGCATAATTCTTAGAGTTTTCTTACGGATTGTAGAACTTAATTTAAAAGATAATTTCGTCAAGTCTACGGAGCTCCTTATATCTAAATGTCTCCCTTTCACCTTCTACTTTCGCTTGGATAATCTTATTTCGCTCCACCCAACTAGTTTTAAACCCTAACATCTACACCTAAGGTCCAAAATACCCTTTCCCTGTAGTGGGACTCAAAATGTATTATTACCTTTTATTGTACTCCTCAACACGGATTAAGAGAGCGCGCGGTTTTGAATTTTGATTCGGATTGTAGCGAATAACGTAGCCATTACAAACGGACCTCAGACAGATTATTTGCTGACTGTACTTGTCTACGCGATAGTCGTTAAGATTTGAATTACTGGTGGGTACAGTCAATGCAACACTATAATATTTTTATGCTATACACACACACAATTTTATATTATACAATACTATATTATATTATATCTACTTACATAATTATAAATTTCTATATTATTCACATTCTTTTTTATACACACACTGTAGTTTGTCACGTATTGTACGTGATGAGCGCTTCGTTAAGGAGCCTTCCCCGAAACCTCCGGTAGACTACGTCCATCGGCCAGAACTCCTCCAAAGGTCGGTAGAAGATGCGTCGGTACTCTCACCACAAAGGAACTGAAGTTGACCTTGTGGTGAGACTCCAGACGCTCGACCCTTAAGGTGAAAGACGTCTTCTTTCGAATGTAGTCCACGACGTCCTGGACCTTCATGGACCAGTGCAAGCGGGACACGTACAGCGGTGTGGCGCGCACTTTGCACCGTAGGCGCTGCTCGAGTTCGCACGATGCGGTGTCGCGGTGGTTGCGGACGGCGGGCTTCCTCTTCGTTCTTCTCTCGACGGAAATAAAGCTATCTGTATACTATATCCTACTTATACTAGCCTTTGCAGAATGAGAGCAAATGGTAATATTTGCTCTCATTCTGTAAAGGCTAGAATAAGTAGGATATAATATACAGATACTATACAGATAGCTTCATTTCGGCGGTGCCTACAGTTTAGAAAATAATTATATATAACACAATATAAAGTTTGGAGTAAAGTAATAGAACCATTTGTGCCGACCTTTTTTAGACTTCATAAAGTACAGAAATACTATTGGCTAAGGGTCAATCCATACTGAAACGAAACGATACGCGACATGGCACTGCATTTTTAGGGTTCCGTAATACTTAAGGAACCCTTATAGTTTCGCTCTGTCCGTCTGTCTGTCTGTCTGTCTGTCTGTCCGCGCCTCTAGCTCCTGTAATTATGAATATAAATTGATAAAATTTGGTGCAGTTATAGATTGTGTATAGATCACGGTTTCGGGATCATAAAAAATATTTATATTTTATGGGTGGCTCTCTCCATACATGTGAAGTGGGGATGAAAAATATTTTTTCACTCTACCCCATCGTGTGGGGTATCGTAGAATAGGTCTTTTAAAATAAAGGCAAGGTTTCATTCGTTACTTTTTTATAAAGTTAACCATTTTCGAGTAATCGGCCTCCAAAGTGTAAGTTGGTCCCCCCCCTAGCATTTTTAAACTATAGGAGATAGAAACTTGCAAATTTCCATGCTGATAGATCATGCTAAAAACTCTTTAGGAAAATTATTGTGAACCAAATCGGACAGTAACTTTTTGAGTAATTAAAAAAAAACATATTACGCGTTTATAGTTACGGAACCCTCCTTAGACCTGTCCTGACATGCTCTTGGTTAGGTTATTAAAACAGTTATTAAAAATTTAAATTTATTAATTACAAAAAATGATACAAGTTTCACTGTAAGATCTCCAATGTCAAGTTGCACCGCACTATACAGCGCTTGTGCAGTATATGACTCACGTCATATTAAACGTGTATCATTTTTTGTAGTAAATAAAGTTCAATTTTGAATAGCTATCTTAAAGTATAGCGCCGTGTCGCATCGGGTACTAACCCTCATGATTATAAAGTAGTAAAATTCTATATAACCTTGATCTTCATACTACTCTGGAAGGAAACCTTTATCTACTATGACTTTATTAACTGAACACGAGAAAAGTCCACAATAGGGGATCGGACTTCATCTGAAATATGTAGTTTCGTTAATATATTCAGAAATATTGAGGCATTACTACTTGGTAAATGTAAAAAAAAATATTATTTTACACTTAAAAAGTACCAAAAAAATAATTTTTTTTTGCGAAATTGGTAAACAAAACCTACATCATTAGCTTACTCACATCATATACAAAAACATGCATTATGGTAAGTATGAACTTTAACGCACAAATATGGGAGATATTAATTACAAATATATTCCAGCGACCATATACTTCATATACTACTTCATATACTACAACCTACAAGTGACGTCATTTGTAGGTCGACTTTAGTATGGAGCGTTTTTAGGAGGCTCGCGAAATTTTTTATACAAATCGCTGTACTTTTGAAAATATTGACTTTTGATATACGGTTTCTTCTGAGAAGTATTATTTAAGAGTACTATTCATTTATACAATAAAAAAAAAATAGTCCGATTGCCTATTCTTTTGAAAACTATTTCAGGAAATTTGAAAATGTAAAAACATAAAAAAACTGAGAAACAAACCGTAATAAATGTTTTATACCTTAATAAACGGCATATGTCCAGAACCGGTTGACGTAGGTATAGGGTTCAACCCTTCAAACCCTATCGCAGTGACCTCTCTGACCCTACGGTACAGCTAACCCTACGCCGGCGCATCTAACCCTACGCGTGCTTGGGGTACAAAACGCACCTAAACTCGTGTTATTATGGTACAGGTCAGCATATTTGGACCATTGTTGAATGATTTATAGTTTACTTGGTTATTTAGATTTGTGGGCATCATCAAATCATATTATTGCTCACATAATTCTAATATAAATGCTATCTAGACAGGAGAAATAAGAAAGTTTAAGATTGTGGCTTTTATTGTTTTGTTTTATTTTTTATCTATGGATAAGGTGAGATAATCTACACTAATAACTCCCCGCACCGATTTCGGTGACGGTGGCCGGTTTCATTGAAACCAGGCCAGTTACGCAGGAGTAATTTTATAGTGCCCAAGTGTGTGCGCAGTACACAAGAGCACTCTCTCTTCCTTTACTCTCATAATCCAGTGGGACGGATAATCGACACGACTGACGAGAGATCAGGCGCAGGTCCGACTTTTTACATGCCCATCCGACGCATGGATCATCTTTCTTGTCAGACAATCAGGTGATCAGCCTGCATTGTCCTAACCAAACTTGGAAACAACCTTTTTTGTTGTTCCAATGTGGGAATCGAACCCACGACCTCCGAGTCGGGAGCCAATGCTCGAACCACTAGACCACGGAGGCTGTTAACAATCTACATTAATTAATATTATAAAGAGGAAAGATTTGTATTTTAGTATGTTTGTAATGAATAAACTCAAAAACTACAGTGCTGATTTTAAAAATTCTCTTACCATTAGAAAACTACATTCACACTGAGTAACATAGGCTATATTTATTGTTACAAAAGATTAGGGATCCTTACTAAAACTTTAGTAACGTAACTCAAGGTGTAAAAAATGCCTTATTACATCTTTCGTCGCAAACACTGCGGAAACTATTGATAGAACAAAAGTACCTATGTTCTACAATATTAAAAAACATACATCCATCCATCCATCCATCCATCCTCACAATCTTTCACAGTTATAATATTAGTAGAACGGAAGGATGGATATTTGTTACTCTTTCACGCAAAAACTACTGAACGGATTTTGATGAAATTTGGTATGATAGTAGCTTGACCTCTGGATTAAAACATAGGCTACTTTTTATCCCGAAAAAGTACAGTGATTCTGTGGGATACTGTATTTACGGGGGTGGAGCCGCAGCCAACAGCTAGTCTATCTACTTATATGTTTTATAGTCGCCAGAATAAAACAAAAATGTAAATGACATTATGATTTATGACTTATGAGACTACGAATGCATCATACACGATATTCATTTTCAAATAATTTCCAAGAACATTTGCATTTCTTTGTCGGTATATTGTAATATACAAGAAAGTTGTGTTAGTTACACTATTTATAACCCAAAAATGGTTAAGCCAATATGGCTGAAAATTGGTGGGGGGTATCTTAAAACCAGAAATAGGATGCTTTATATCCCGTTCGCGAGGAACTTAAAACTTGAGAACGGCTGGTCCTATTTGGCTAATTTTGATCTTAAAATAATTGTGGAAGTTCAGAGAAGGTTTTAGCAGTATAACGCGTTTCAAATGAGAATAGGAACGTCAATGACCTTTTTCTGTCAAATATTACTTGAAAAGTGCAATTTTCAGAAAAACTTATTAGCATATAAATATTAATAGTCTTGCATCGAATTTAAATAAAAACGTTAAATAGTAATCAATTATCTAAAAATAAATTTAACTATCATAACAGTCTAATTTCGAAACAATATAGCGCCGACTCGATCCTATTCTCATTTGAATCGCACTATAATAAATATTGTAAAAGGTGTAGGTTTTATGAGTAGGATTAGGTGTAGGACTATGACGTAGGTTGCATTGTAGGTGTAGTCATGTATTTTTACCTACAGTTCATATTTAAGACAGAACAACGTGTGTCGGGACAGCTAGTAAAAAAAATAAAGCACAAAGTTATACCTACTAGCTTGATAGTAAAAAAAAGTTGAAGTGCTTACTATTTTGCCAATTTAAATGATATCTTGAAATTTTCAACTGTATTTATAGCAAGTTTCATGAGATACAGCCTGATCACAGACGAACCGACAGACAGACGGATAGCAGAGTCTCAGTAAAAAGCTAGTGTCCCGTTTTTAACTTTTGGGTTAAAACTAACAGGTAGTAGTTACAAAACACAATTAAACATGTAAGATGCCCTTGAATTGTCAAGCAGTGAGAAGTTTATTACAAGATTAAACAATTTTACAATAAAATAATAATAACTATCTACTTTAAATTATTTACAGACTAAAAGAAAGAAATAAATAAAAAACTAAAAAAGATAAAACTAAAGTACAAGATATGCTATAAAAATAAGAAAACCTCTAGGTCGTCCCCATCAGGCAGAGTGCCTATCAGGCTCAAAGAATTCCCTCGCTGGATGGCTATGCTAAATCTTTGAGCCAGATAGGTGCCGGCTTTGGGGTCTCGGGTGGCCTCTACGAGTTTTTTCGAAATTTCTCCGAAAAGTTTGTGTGCCCCCGGACCCCATGTACCTAGGGTTTCAACCCCAAACGGTTCAAATATGAGATCCCTACTAAGGTTCTCATACTTTCGCCGCTTGAGGTTTTCTGCCTGATTTGCGGCCGCACCTGCAGTACTTGAGGTGCCCTGGACATGGGACGGAGCGAGTGTATCGACGCAAGTAGCGTCCCATACAAGAGCTCGTCCCAGTCTCCAAGGGACCAGGGTCATTCCGTCTGGTCTCTTGCCATCGTCGCGCGACAGTCCAGAGGGTTCCAGCACAGCTGGTACTCCGGCAGTGACAAACGCCCGACGAATGAGGTCGTTGAGGCAGTGATGACGGGAGATGCGACCGGCGCTTCGTGGACAGGACAGACCGTGGTGTCCGAGGGTGTCTACATTTGTACCACAAACGCAACGATGGGGGACGACGTGGGGGACGCCAAGACGCAGGGAAGTGGCTAATCGAAATGTTGTTCGATCCAGCAATGTGCCCGTATTGGGTGACGGTAGCGCTTGTAGCCAAAGGCCCGCCTCCCATTTCTCCACAGCTAAGAGGCGAGCCTGCTCCGTAGGACTGGACGATGTGTTAAGGAGATTGTTCCGTACCAGTCTACAGAGAGGCTCGTCCCAGAGCCTTTGGGAAATAGTATTGGCGGGCAATTCGTTACAACCACTAGCTACGCTCCAGGCGTCCTTGGCCTCGTCCAGAAATGGAACTGCATTAGTGTAGGATGGGTGCTCAAGTATTTTAGAGATAAGTATACGGTTTGCGTGGACTGAGGACAAGAAGGCCGGAAGGGATACGTCCGAGGGTTTTCGGACACCTAGGCCACCGAACCTTACTGGAAGTGTTGCCTGAGTCCATGAGCGGTCGTCGAAGTTTATGTTCAAAATAGCGGAAAGCGTATGTCTTATGGTGTCATCCAACTGTTTGAGAAGTTGAGGGAACTTCCACAGTTGACAACACCGCAAGACATACGTAAATTTAGGTACAAAAAGGCAATAACGTGTTAAGGTGAAGGCCATGTGACAGTTAATTTGAAGAAGGCGATCTAAAGTTTCACTGAAATTTTGTAATTTATTATTTATGAAGGCCGGGAGAGACTCGTCTAAAATAGGTGAACCTAAGAGAAAGAGCGAATCCTTTTCGATGACAGACAGTTGTGGAGCTATTTCTTTGAAGCTAGATATAATTGCATTTCTATCCCCACAACTATCTGGCACAAAAAGTTCACACTTCCCTAGGTTCAGCTCTAGGCCGATTTTTTTGAACTCATGAATCAGCGTACGAAAGTCGGTTAATACAGTAGCTGCATCGCTTCCAAGAGTCCCATCATCCAAATACCAAACATTAAAATTAGAATTTAGAAGCTCGATGGCCGGGTGTATGGTAAGACTAAAAATTGCTGGACCTAGAGGGTCGCCCTGTTGGCAGCCAACTTCAGATCGGATGAGGTGATTTTTGTAAATGAGTTTGGAGGGGTTGTTATAGCACAATATAGTTGTTATTATATATATTATAGTTGTTGTAGCTAGTGGTTGTAACGATAGCAGTGAGTGAGTTGATGATGATGAATTATAGTTAAGAATACTCTCGATCATGTAAGCTTTAAGGCTGCGTTCACACCAAACTGACTGTCAGCCGCCGAAAGTGAGCGAGCGTTACGCAGTTTATGGTATTTCCATACATATTAAATTTTCGTTCAAACCTAACCGACAATACGTTATTATGCTATGCGTAGACGCTGACATTCGGCGGCTGATCAGTATATTGTGAACGTAAAATACCGTTTATTTTCACGTTTACACTGAGGCTCACAGTGAGCCTGCTCACATTCGGCGGCTGATAGTCAGTTTGGTGTGAACGCAGCCTAAAAAAGAATCTAGATCAAAATCAGATCATGCACTTAGGAGCTCCGATGCCACGAATAGCAAACAGATATATAGACACGTCAAACTTATATAACCAGCTCTCGTAGCACCAGCGTAGCAGTCAGCTACGGGCTTCTACAACTAACGATACTTTAGTGCTAAGTTTGTACTTCTTAAATAGCACTAACCTAATCTATACTAATATAATAAAGAGGTAAAGTTTGTTTGTTTGTTCGCCTATTTAGTTTCGGAGCCTATTCAATAATAATAGGCTCTGAAACTACTGGACCGATTTTGATGAAATTTGACACAGATGTAGTGTAGACAACGGGGAAGGACATAGACTACTTTTTATTGCGGCAAAATGTACGGCTTCCGCAAGATTTTCATTAAGCGTGCACGAAGTCGCGGGCAAACTCTAGTGTTATAATAATTATAATCTCCATTTAAAATATTAAATTTATAACGATATTAAAAATACAAATCAAAGTTTAAAGTCTGGTTTTACTTTACCTACATACTTCATTTTTATTGCAAGATTAAAATGATAGTGTACTGCACTCGTTTAGTTCAGATCGGACTGCGTTCCAAATCATGGAACTGTGTGGCTTGGACTGCGGATCGAACTTTCATGCTAATTACGACTAAAAGTGCGTCCCGGCTTGTCCTGCCGGTGTCTTACATAATACGTCAAAATGCATACGTCATAGCGCGTGGCTTAAACCAAAAATTGTAATTTTTTTTAATGAGGTTTAAACTGTGGAAACTGTGCTAAAATACCACGTGCATTTACTGTAGACACGTATGGTTCGGAGCGCGGGATGGAACAGTATTACATGTCAGAACTGTATTACAGGGCCTATTATCTGGACCTTTATAGTAAAATTATGTGTAAGTTTTCTATAAGTCTCTAAAATGCTTAGTTAAATAAAACTTTTGAAAAAGTCAGATAATATTTTAATATAAGTAAATAGCAACTGCTATTATGATTTTCCCTCCTCGAGTATCATCTATTATAATTTTATTCAATAATTTTTGCACAAACCCGTTCTCTATTATTAGAATACCAGTTTTGCAATGCAATATGCACGTCCACATGCAAAAATAACGGACATGTATTGTGTTCAAACTAGTTTAAGTTTCAATAAATTATATCGATTACATACATGTAACTAAATTAAATATTAAGTTTTTATTTAAAGTAGATTGTAATATGTGCTATTTAAATATTTTAGAAGAAATTATTTAAAAGTATTATTTGAAACTGTCAAATTTATTTTTATACGGAAAAATGTTTAAAGAAAAGTATATGAATATTATGTTTTAGATTTTAATTTAATGCCATACAGGAGGAATTATAACACAGATTATTGTCATTTCTCGTATTTACAGGTATGATATTGTGTTCAGTGTTACCTATGTAAAATTTTAGTTCATTATAATAATACTTCCGTTTTTTTTTAGACAATAACTTATACATAGTTTAGATAATAATTAAGTTACTTTAACTAGATTTTAATCAGTTTAAATAGTTATTTATAAATAGAAGTATAGTTAACGTAAAAAAAAAATATTTGATTGCTAGATGCAGACTGGGCCCGCTGCACTTCGCCAATAAATTCTGTAGAAATAGCAATATACGTACAAAATGACCGGCAAACGAGTGGCCAGATCGCCTGATGGTATGTGATAATTATCCACCATCGGCACCTAAATATTCAAAGTGAATAGCCGGTCTTTTACACAAAACATCAAACATCAATAAAGAATTATTGAATAACTGCATTTAATTATATATGTTTAAATAATCAAAATTTTAAAGAAATACAACGAAAACTTGAATGATCCCTTAATAGGGAATCGGACTACATCTGAAATATGTAGTTTCGTTAATATATTCAGAAATATTGAGGCATTACTACTTGGTAAATGTAAAAAAATATATTATTTTATGTGTAGTTTACTAACTAAATACATTTAAAAAGTACCAAAAAAAAAATATTTTTTTTTTGCGAAATTGGTAAACAAAAGCTACATCATTAGTTTACTCACATCATATACAAATACATTCATTATGGTAAGTATGAACTTAAACGCACAAATATCGGAGATATTTACAAATATATTCCGGCGGCCATATACTTCTTAGACTACTTCAGATACTAACCTACAAGTGACGTCATTTGTAGGTCGACTTTAGTATGGAGCGTTTTTAGGAGGCTCGCAAAATTTTTTATACAAATCGCTGTACCTTTGAAAATATTGACTTTTGATATACGGTTTCTTCTGAGAAGTTACTCATATTTAAGAGTACTATTCATTTATGCAATAAAAAAATAAGCCGATTGCCTATTATTATAAAAATGAAGAGTACCTACCAAAAGTTAAACCAAAATGATTGATGTTAGCTGAGAAATAGCAGATACTTCTATATCTATGGACGCTTCACACCACATCAATCTGGTCACGTGGTAAGTATATAAGAACTTGTGTTACGAAGACCAGACAATGGGAAGTATATTTAATACTATACATATTGTATTTATGACTTTTGACCCAGGAACGTTGAAAGCTACCGCTAGATTTCTTATTGGGCAACATCTAGCCTAGTATAATAATAAGAATAACACCGAATTGCGTCTCAACTGCTGGGGCCTCTCCTCAATCTGAGGAAAAATTGTGAGAAATTGGGCAACATCTAATCTAGTATAGATAATAATAAGAATAATACGGAATTGCGTTCCAAATGCTGGGTCTCTCTTCAATGTGAGGAAAGCTGAAGTACATCATTCCTTCACAGTCTTGAGCGTCCATTAGTACTTAAGAAATCAGTAGTCTTGAACCTGCACCAAGTGGTCTATTCACCAGTGACTAGGCTACAGGTGTTCCTAGAAGTATTAAGTTTTATCTTTTTATATCACATTTTTTCATTTAAAAATCCTATGATCACAGCTCCTAATATTTATGATAAAAGTACAAACCCTTTTATCCCTAACCCTTTGGCCATTGCCCAGAGGGTGGAGCCAGAGGCTGCCCATTGGTCAGTAAAAGGGTCGCGTCACATACAACAGTCAGTATTGATTTTGGAGAATGTGAAGTGGTCCATTGCAAAAATGGCGTTGTTCTGCAATGCAATTATAATCATATTTTGAATATTATGTTTGTGGTTGCCTTTTAAAAGGATTTTTAGTTAAGTGTGTGACGATAACATTATTATTGTATAACTTACGATATAACTATCAAATTCATAAATAATTCTTATTCTCGAAAAATTCCTCCTTTGAATTCAGCTAAAATATAACTATTTCTGTACTCAATCTTCTAATATTTTTGTAGCCTGTATACTATATTTTTGTAGCCTAGACCAAATTGAAATGAGTCCACACGGTAAGCACTATTTTTTAAATAAAAAAGAATCAACAAAATCAGTTCACCCAGTCGAAAGTTCTGAGGTAACAAACATAAAAAATACAATCAAATTGAGAACCTCCTTTTTTTTGAAGTGGTTAAAAATGAATTAACAATTATTATAATAATAGCTTTATATGGTATTATTACAATAATTATTGAGCCTGGAATAGTTAATAATATTTTAAAAGGATTAAATTTTATAAAGTTCTACCTATTTTAACTATAGCTACAGTGGACAGAGGCAATCACAGCTTTTTAACTCGGGACGAAAACACAGAGGTGTTATAAGTTTGACATGTCTGTTTGTGTGTTTGTCCGTCGCATCGTAGCTCCCAAACGGATGAACCGATTTTGATCTAACTTTTTAGCCTCCGTGGTCTAGTGGTTAGAGCATTGGCTCTCGACTCGGAGGTCGTGGGTTCGATTCCCGCATTGGAACAACAAAAAATGTTGTTTCCAAGTTTGGTTAGGACAATGCAGGATGATCACCTGATTGTCTGACAAGAAAGATGATCCATGCGTCAGATGGGCATGTAAAAAGTCGGTCCTGCCCTGATCTCTCGTCAGTCGTGTCGGTTATCCGTCCCACTGGATTATGAGAGTAAATGAAGAGAGAGAGAGTGCTCTTGTGTAATGCGCACACACTTGGGCACTATAAAATTACTCCTGCATAACTGGCCTGGTTTCAATAAAACCGGCCACCGTCATCGAAAATCGGTTTATTATTTTTTGTTTATAAAGCTACCATGATCGAGAGAGTTTTAGCTATAATTTTATCATCATCAACTCGGTCACTGCTTTACAATTCGGAGGTGTAGGTAACCTCCGAATTGTTTTGTTTTAAGATATTAAACGCAGACAAAAATAAATTGAAAATAACCCCCAAATAAAGTAACAAACACACTTCAATAAAATCTTCAAACCCACTTTTATTTTCCATAATTCACAAGACCGTCTGTACATTTCAACAAATTATCTCGAAGTCTAATTAGACATAAGTTCTAATAAGACTAATTTATTAAATCTGCTGCAGTGCGACATTTGACAAAACCAGGAATGCTTATTAAATATTCGTTTGGTCAGGGCGGGCGGTGGTGGATTTGGGCGGCACGGGTTTGGGTGGAACTTTCCACATTACACTAAATTACGTAATTAGCGGAACTAAATGTGCCTCATAAGAATAATTGATCATACTCCTACTATTGTAACTGGAATTTATGGGTACGCTTTGTAACTGCCTATATTTTCATAACTACATAATAGTCTATTCGCGTTAAGAAGGCAGTGAGTCATGCATACAAATATCAAAATTGACCTATGATAATATGTGTTTACAACCAATTAAAGTGAGAGTGAGATTTGATATTTATAGTATGTACGCATGATTCACTGCCTTCTTATCGCTAATAAGACTAATATTATAGATAGCGAAGATCCGTGGTCTAGTGGGTAGACCGTTTGGTTTGCACTCGAGAGAGAGCAGGTTCGAATCCCAGGTTGTGGCGTGTACCAATGAGACTTTTTCAGATCTCAAGTACATTATACGGACGCTCTAACGGTGAAGGAAAACATCATGAGGAAACCCGCACATGGTTGACCCCAGACGTATTGTCCAGTCATTCATTCCTCTGGACTAGGCTATTTTGTGAGAATGCCGTATGTGCTTGAGCAACCATGCGACATTTAAAAACCATCTGTCCCAGGCACTACAGTATTTCAAGAGTGGTTACTTCACTCGGAGAATACTGTATAAATCATCCATTAACGGATGAAAAGGCCTAAGTATATATAGCAGTATATTGATATAGTAGAGTATATAACGACTACATACGAAACATTAAATAATCATAATAATATGTAGTCGACAATCGTCACAGTTTCTGCCTTTATTTAAACGAGTATTATGTGGTTAAATTTAATTAATAAAAAAGGAGGTACCTAATCCGAAGTAAAGGACTTGATATCTTTTTAATTTTTAAATCATTATGTGACTCTGATATTGAAATACATAAATAATTAGGATTTTTTAAAAATAGTTCTTAGATTCCCATGAACTCTGAAAGCATTTGACATTCCGTTTAGTAACAATAATGTTTCCATTAAAGCCCGCTAAACTTTTTTTAATGAAATGAACCAGGACACGAGCAGACGGATCGCCTGATGGTATACGATAACCGCTGCCCATGGACATCGCAACACCAGAGGAAGTAATAGTTATGCTTGTAATTCCTCTGGTGCGACTGCGTAAATCCACAGTCCCCCCTTGGGCTTCAAGATAGAACTAGAGTATGCAACCAATATAACGCAATATGTCCTGAGGTAGATAAATGTTTTTCAGTAATTATAATTTCTTAATGTAAACTCAATTAAATACTTAAAATGTTAAACACTTTTTCTAGTTGAGAAAAGTTTAATCTGAATAATTGTAACATTAATTATTTTGAAGAAAGCAAATAATTGTTCAATAAAAGCTGTGTACAGTTATAATTGGACTGCAGATTAATCTAATGTATATTGTTGAATTTGTTCCTGTTGTCCTGAAAATTTTTTTAGCCTTTTACTGTATTTCATACATTTCAAGCAATAAATGAACTTCATCTATTCGCTGCTAGATGGCGCTCTCCAGAAACCAAATAAAGCTCGTGACTTTAATGGAACAATTTTATTAATTTCTTACGTTTTATTATGAAATAACCTGAATAAATACTGAGGTGATATGCTTCTGATTACCATTATCTATTATTAGAGGTGGAATGTTATAGGAACATTAGTAGAATTTTATTTTTTTTACTTTTTGTAGATTTAGATATCTACAGTCACTTCACACAACTAATGATCATGATAGTGACTAGATTTTTTTAAAATCTTACCAATAAATTAAAATATACATAATATTATTAATATGTCCTACCTTAATTTAGTATTGTGTTTAGACCGACTTCTTTGATTTCTAATAAATTATTTCTTCTTCTTTATTTCAATAAACATAATCTTATAAGAATATAATAATACAAGCTCATACCTTTATTACCTATGTTAAATACTTGATGATCGAAGGTTGAAAATGAATTACCGCTTGGAAACGTATTTCTACTCATTTTTATGTTCTATGCTTCTCCATGATTGGTAAAT
Organism: Glaucopsyche alexis; assembly: GCA_905404095.1. NCBI lineage: Eukaryota > Metazoa > Arthropoda > Insecta > Lepidoptera > Lycaenidae > Glaucopsyche > Glaucopsyche alexis. The sequence continues at coordinate 6,417,008 of FR990060.1, forward strand.
CATATTATTATTAATAATTATTATACAGTGTATATTTGGTTTCTGGTCTGTTTCAATCTAATCTTAATGTAAAAAAGAAACGACCAAATTAATTTGTCGTATTTCTTTATTCAACGGTGAATAAGTAACATTTAAGTTGGTACCATTATAGCCGCCCATGCTAAGCTTTGTTTACATTCAGATGACATAATATATAATATTATCTGTTTTATATAGGTATTGTACATTGTATAGCAGATAAGAGAGAAAAATTAAAAAAATATATGTGGGCTCCAATTTAAATAAAACCTGTTGTGTAGGTATATTTACAACTTTTATTTAATTATTTCTCTTTCCACCAAAAAACATCTTATCTAATACATTCAACTTCACACCCAAGAACGCCCTTCCATTTGACACTTGACATGACATAAATTATCCTGATTTTTACAAATCTGTTTCACAAGCAAAGAACTATATAATATATAAAATTTAGTCTACATAATATAATATAATTATATTTAAATCAGATTTCTGAAGCTTAATTCATCCCCTACGCTTACAGTTAATGTTATGTTTTTTCCATGTTATTATAAAAAAATCACACATTTTTGTAATCTTTATACATTGTATAAATATATTAACGATGTGAATAATAATTATATATTAATATTGTTCACTAGCGGCATCTATTTTTGACAATCGCAACTGTATATCCTGCCATCTAGTAGAAAAGCCAGGAACTTCATGAACAAAGATCAATGATTTTTTATAAAGATCTATACCGATGTCTAAGGAAAATCATCAAATATTGAATATTCAATAAAATAGAATAATTAAATAATTATAAGCAACATTACCTCCCCAAAAAGCTACATGATAACTCTAAAATTATGTTATTTATAAAATATTTTGACATCAAGTATGAAAAGTACGATTGAATTTGCAGGCCAGCCTAGTGTAACGTACAAAAGAATTGTGTTGTGTGGAAAACAAATACCTAGGTATATTACATAATAATTAATCTAAGATAACAATTTTAAGCGTACAGCAATGATGCAGGAGTAGAAAGTGTTCGTAAATAGTTCCCAATTTGAAAGCTTTGCCCACGAACACTCTTTATTAACCGACTTCCAAAAAAAGGAGGCAGTTATACGTTCGGCTGTATATGTTTTTATTTTTTTGTATGTTCGCGGATAACTCCGCCGTCTGTTGGCCGATTTTCAAAATTCTTTTTTTTATGTAAAAGGTATAATCCGAAGTTGGTCCCATTTTCAGAAAATTGGTGACTTGATGATGGGATCCATGAGGAAACGAGGGAACTCCTCAAAATTTATATGGACACATATGGTGATTTCAACTTTTTTTATGAAGTAGTCTAAGCATATACTACCAAAAAGTAAGATTTTGCTCCAAGGTATACCCTGGTTTCTAAAGTACAGAACAGAACTCCTGACTCCTTAGAGATACATGTTTGGGGATTTTGGCGTTGTTTAAAGAACTGCAAGCATATGCCACTTTGTCAATTAGAGTAATCTTCATCATCACCACCAATATCACAGCATACATCATCACATTATGATGATAAAGAAGGTACTTCTCATAGTATTTTACACTAACACTATCTTTGAACATTACTCTGCCGTTTATGGACCTATTTGCAAAATTCTTTTGTTGTGTAAAGGGTTAAATTCGAAATTGGTCCTTTAGTCACTAAAGTGGAAACGTGATGATGCGATCCATGAGGAATCAAGGGAACTCCTCGAAATTTATATCGACACATATAGTGATTTTGACTTTTACTGAAGTAACACAAGCATATGCTACCAAAAAATAAGACGTTGTACCAAAGTATACCCTGGATCCAAAAGCACTGAACAGAACTCCTCAGTCTTTAAAGATATGCGTTAGGAAATTTCGGAATTGTTTAAAGAACTGCAAGCATATGCCACTTTGTAACTTACAGTAATCATCATCATCATCTTAATAACAATACCTAATGGAAGCTTAGCGCGTATTCAGTTATACATTCGATCGTTTATTTTAGACGTTTTTAAGACGTATTAATAATAACTTAACAAGATATATCACTAAAAAGGGTGAAATTATTATTTTTAAACAAAAAATTAAACCGACTTCCAAAGTAAAAATACACAAAAAAGTATGAAATAAAACTTATTTTATAAATAATTCCACTTTTAAATTTGTCTATTTCTCTACTTAATCTTCTTAATTTTGAAGTCGGTACCAGCAAATATGAACGTGAGTTCTATAAAATATTGTAGGATATCGTTTGGGCTGGTACCGACTTCAAAATTAAGAAGATTAAGTAGAGAAATAGACAAATTTAAAAGGGGAATTATTTATAAAATAAGTTTTATTTCATACTTTTTTGTGTATTTTTACTTTGGAAGTCGGTTTAATTTTTTGTTTAAAAATAATAATTCCATGTCGTGTCGTACGTACTATCAGTGTTTAGTGTTAATTTTTGGGATATAGCAATTGGTTAGTATTGTAAGAATATTAAAAACTAGATGTCGACTTCTTGCGCGCAAAAGGAAATACCGGGGTAACCGCACATTTTACCGCGATAAAATGTACCTAATCTATAATCCTTACCTGTGGTCTAATCCATATCTGTACCAAATTCCATCAAAATAGGTCCAGTAGTTTCGGAGCCTATTCAATGCAAACAAACAACCAAATAAACAAACATTTCCTCTTTATTGTATTATATATATAGTATAGATTATCGCGGCCAATTCTTTATAATGTTTCACTTATTAAACTTCAGAGTGATTGATATTCATGGAAATGTATGAAAAAATATTTAATCGAAAAAAACTCTTTCATACAAATTATATAAAGAAATGAAGTTCTATGGGTAGTTAGTTGTTGCTAAAAGCTATTTAGATATGAGATTTTTGATAATAGTACCACTAACTGGAACAATATAAGTATTCGAATGTCTACAAGCAAAAGAATGGAAAGTTCAAATTATTATTTTATTTCTGGTGAGTTTTTTTAATATTAACAAAAATAAAATACCTATCATCATTAATTTATGGGTAAAAAAGTGCAATCGTACCCAGGTTGTACGCCTAGTATGTAAGTCTAAAAATTTTACTTGCTTCGTCGTCAATATACTTATCTAGATATTTTTAAATAGGTACCTAAATATAAAATAAACCTCTTTACAAACGTAGGTATTTGTTTTATACGCTCTTACTACCTACTTAATGATCATGCAAGAGCATGATCATTAAGTAGGTAGTAAGATCTTAATCTTACAGCGTTTGATGCTAATAAGACGAATTTCTAACAATAGACTTTAAAATATTAGTACGAAATTACAATATAATAATAAAACATTTTTATTTATTAAATGTTCTTATATATAATGCTTATTAATAATCATTCAAATAAGAATTTAATGCTGTGGAATCGTTTGTTATTGTAAACAGTTTGGCTACTCCACAATAGATGGCGCTGCATGACTGTATTGTGAATATCTAGCAGTCATTCTAGTTCCGTACTTTTTGTAAAAATAATAATTTTCTTATATTGTAATAACATTTAATTAGCCGAACCACAGAAGTATTTTTTATTCTCACGAGTAAAAGGACTTAAGTGATATAATAGGCAAATACCTACCCTATAACTTATGGATATACTTCAGCGTCGATATAACATTGCGTAGGTTAAGCGTTAAGCGTACTTGAGAAATCATGAAGTTTTAAACATTTTTACCTTATATAAGCACGAACACGTGTATGCGAATGTGTATACGAAAAAGTGTGTATTAATATTTATTTTCTAAGGAAATCACGAGAGCGCCTATAAAATTTTCATTCGATAATGATAGATACGATTTTGTTTTTAATTGCACGTTTTTGGGTATACAGTAACAGCTCGTTCGGGTCTCATAGAATATAATAATCTATATTCTTCATAAGGAAAGATTTGTTTGTTTGTCTGCATTGAGTAGGCTCTGATACTACTGGGCCTTTGAAATTTGGCACAGATATAGAGTAGACCACGGGGAAGGACATATTATGACCTTTTACCCCAAAAAAGGACAGTGTTCCTTTGGGGATACTAAAGTGATTATTTACGCGGGTGACGCACGTTGCTTTTACTTGTAAGTATACCTATATTAATATCTATGATGATAATTTTTCTATTATTTTAATCCAAGTACGGTTTTTTTTATTAGACTTTAGGGGTTTGATATATTATTACCCACAAATACCCGTTTTGTTTTGATGCCGACTGTTCCATTTGTAATTTAGATATTTTATGCAATAGTAAAAAGACTGGATAAAAGTTACCTAATTTGTTGATAACGGTGCTGATATTTTGGGAAAAGTGTATAACGTTGGCTAGATAATATAATTATTTCAATAATCACAATACATAGTAGCGATAAGCTACAGTTACTGTTCAAAGTAAATATTTTTATTATCTAAATATATAAAACGCAAACCTGAACCTGAAGTATATGGCCGCCGGAATATATTTGTAAATATCTCCCATATTTGTGCGTTTAAGTTCATACTTACCATAATGAATGTTTTTGTATATGATGTGAGTAAACTAATGATGTCTAATGATGTAGGTTTTGTTTGCCAATTTCGCAAAAAAAAAAAAAAATTTTAGTACTTTTTAAATGTATTTTATTAGTAAGCTACACATAAAATAATATATTTTTTTACATTTGCCAAGTAGTAATGCCTCAATATTTCTGAATATATTAATGAAACCAAATATTTCAGATGTAGTCCGATCCCCTATTGTGTATATTATAATAATACTAGCTGTCCCGGCAAACTTCTTACCGCCTTAGAAGTTAAGTTAGAATTAAATTTGTTGACGTACTGACAGCAGCGCTACCTACCGGGTCCAATTGTAAATCAAAATCATTCTCAAATCCACATGAACACATACAAAAAGTTTCATCCAAAAATTAAAAATTTTTAAGGGTGAACAACCCTTATCACATAGGGGTATGGAAAATAGATAGTAGCCGATTCTCAGACCTACTGAATACGCATTAAAAAAATAAAATTTGGTAAAAATCGGTAAAGCCGTTTCGGAGGAGTACGGTAACATTGTTACATGGAAATTTTATATATTAGAAGATTAGGGCTATGACAAATACTATATACTGATCTGAAATATTTATCAAGAATTTGGATTGAACGAATTGGTGATTAACAGACAAGAAAGTAATCCTGTAACAAAAGGAATTTTGGCAGTATGTATGTATAATATTTGTTTCGCCGTAGCGCCTAAACTACTGGTCCGATTTTAATAGATGTGGTATCAATATATTCGTTATATTAGCCCGGGTAACATAGGCTATTTACGTAGTCAGATTAAAGATTTTTAATAAAAAATGTAGTATATGACGACCTCTGTGGCTCAGTTGGTTGAGCGTGTTGGTGCTTAAGCCGGGGGTCGCGGGTTTAAATCCTGCAGAAGGAACAAAAAGTTTTTCTGTGTTCCTGGGTCATGGATGTGTATTAAATATGTGTATAATATAGTAAAAATCTTAAATATGTGTATAGTATAAAAGTATTAAATATATTTCCGTTGTCTGGTACCCGTAACACAAGTTCTTCGAGAACTTACCACGGGATCAGATTGACGTGGTGTGAAGCGTCCATAGATATTATTATTATTGTAGTTATAAGAAATACCATGATTTGTAGGTTTCGTTTTTGTTGTAAATCAAGATACTTGGGTTAATGCGAACTTTTATAAGTCCTATAAAATATTCTAAGGCCATTGTTAGAAGACCTTAAAAGTTCAGTAATTTCTTTCAATATTGCACTGACAGTAATACAATTTTATAAAATATCGTACCTTTAATAATATAGTCGGTTATAGTATACTAATTATATTTATATACCTACTTACAATAATAAATATATACTTACTGCGAAAGTAACCTTCATAAGTCTTTAGCCGTCGATGTTTTGATTTACAGATGTACTATCGGATAAGTTGCCGCTAGACCAGGCGACAAAATCGCTTAGCAACACTGTTGTATCCGTAAGTGTACACGTGTAAATAAGGACTTAAGCCACGTCTTTTTTATGAAATGAACCAGGAAACGAGCAATCGGGTCCCTTGATGGTAAGCGATTACCGTCGCCCATGGACACTGGTAACAGCAGAGTATGTAACTCCTCTGGTTTTGCTCCGGTAACCTCACTCAGTCAGCGAAACACAACGCAAGCGTTATTTCAGGCCGGTTTTCTATGAGACCGTGGTATTTACCCGGTCAGGAACTTTCCCGATATTATACCTAAGCTCGATTGAAGAGAAAGGGATGTATAATACCAAGATACAGGCTTCTGCCTAGTTTGGGGTCCATCGCAATAATAAATGACTGTCACATAACTAACCTAAAACAAAACTGTACTAAGTAATTGTAAATGTCTGTTTAAATAGTCACTTAGTAAAATTAATGTTGTAATGGATATATTTTGTTATGTTATGATTGAGCAAATAAATAAATTAAATATAATCTTCAAGAATTTCGGATCCTTAGTACAGGGCCAGAGGTCTTAGCAAAGATGACATCGTTAATTACAATGGCGCTCTTCGAAAATTAAAAATATACTTAATGATTGATATATCGTTCGCCAAATGAGTAGCGCGCGATACATTTTTGATTCCTAACTACGTCATCGTAATTTGCGATGGCATCTTGACTAAAGGCCCAGATTGACGTGGTATGCAAGCATCTTTAAATATTATTAATTTTACTTTTCATCAGTATTGCATATTATCATTGTGCAGTTGGCGTGCAAAGCTAATACTTGTCTAACTTACGATGGATGTTTCTTTCTCTTTTAGCCTTACATCCCTTGACAGAATTTTAAATTATAATTTTGCAAAAATATACAGGTTTCCTTTTCCTGCCATTATTTTCGGCTGAAATTTAGTATCTGTTTTCCTTGAAGGCTATTTCAGGTACACTAGGCAATGATTAATATATACTTAATATTATAAATGCGAAAGTGTTTCTGTCTGTCTGTCTGTCTGTGACCTCTTCATGTTTTAACCGCTGAACCGATTTTTATGAAATTTGGTATAGACATACTTTGGGTCCCGAGAAAGGACATAGGATATTTTTATCCCGAAAAAGTAGTATTCCCGCGGGTTAATGTATTTACGCGGGCGGAGCTGCGTGCAAAAGCTAGTTACTAATAAAATATACTGAATATTACGTACAAACTTCTTTTTAAAGACAATAATTTTATCCTTTAATAAAAAGCCACCATTTTGAACGAATCATTTCAGAGCTTTTTAATTTTAAATAGCTTTCAGCGAACACTTTTATGCGTTTTGTAGAGAAGTTGAAATAAAAACAAGTTAATAATTAACAAATCATGGATATTTATTGAAATAAAAATAATAAAAATGGAAAATAATAAAAACAGTTCATCTTTCACGTTACACAATAAAATTTGTCTTATTTTTTTGTTTCTAACTCCATTTTTGTCGTCCTATCTTGTCTTTTATGATATATCTGTGTTTAAGCATAATAACTGAAGGTTACAATAAAACTTAAGCATAAATAGCATCGATAGAAGGTTTCTTTACAAACAAACAAGTTTTAATAGTGTATTTTTTAATAATTGAATTGAAAATTTGTACTTATTTTTATTCTAGACCCTGTTTATAGAATGTAAACAATATACAATCTCTAAAGAGGTTCTAAATACAACATCATAACAGAAACAGACAGGAGACAAGAAGGGCATCTATAATTTACTTATAATAATTATTCTATTATAAATTCTATAATAATTTACATTAAGTACGTATACTGAAAGATTCACTTGTACTGGTTTAGGTACGAGCGGCTATCCACGATCACAAAATTAATTTGAAACAAATCATAAGGTGGTTCAGTCTTGAAAACATAACTAGCTTCCGTCCTCGAACAAAAGCGAAACCCGACGATATAATTTAAAATTTATCACTAATTAAATATATAAAGTACCTGGCGATAACACCTAATCATCCAATTTTGATGTCTACATACCTAACGATTACAGGAAACTCACCGTTATGAAAAGTAATTCAAAAATTTGTTCAAATCGAATGTCTATGAACTTGGTACTTATCCGCTTAAATAGATGTAATATTTACAACATTATCTAGATAGGAAACTTTTGTGTTTATTGTACAATATACTAAAATTACGAAACAACTTATACGATACGTCTATTTAAAAACCGTGAAGATCCTACGAATACTGAAAGAAATACATTAATTGACACTATACAGCTTAAAACTAAAATCGATAGCTAACTTTGGCATTGCTTTTCTTTATACAGTAGAACACGATAAAACAATAATTGAATAACGCAAAACTACAGCCACGAAATAACCGAAGACGAGACGCAACGTTAACAATGAAATACCTAAGTTTACACGAGATATGTAACTAAGTGTGTAATGCCCTTCGATGCTTTACATATTTGGGCGAATATTGCAATCGTAATAATACTAAATAATATTTTGTCACCGATTTCTTAAGACTAGATATGAACAAATTAACCCATAACAGACCAATGTACAGATTTAGGTGTAAATAACAAAACATAGATTTCTTTAGGATCTAGAAGATCTGACTCGGCGGGGCCGGTGGTGGCAGGCGGAGGCCACCCCACGGGTAGAGTCACGACGCCTCGTCACGACATGCATTAGAATCGTCGGATAATGCGAGAGGTGCACCGTTGCTTTGATTCACTACACACTTCCGCATATGTTTTTCGAGGGTCGAGGGCACAGAGAACGGCATCTCGCAGAACCTACATCTATAAACATCCTTGCCGAGGCGGCCGTGAGTCTTCATATGCCTCGTCAGCTTCGAGCTCTGGGCGCAGGCGTAGGAACACAGTTCGCATTTGTACGGCTTCTCGCCGGTGTGAGATCGACGATGGACAGTCAAGTTGGAACAATTTTTGAAAACCTTACCACAGAATTCACACGTGTCATTGCGACGGCCATCTTTTGATTTGAGCAGCGGGTTTTGTAATAATCCATTGCTACTGTTTTTGAGACCATCGAAAATATTTTCTGGTGGGCGTTGAGCATGTAATGTTGGCAACCACCAACCTTCGCCTCTGTCCATCTCTAGTTTCATTCGTTTAGATGCCTCAAAAGGGTTCTCAAAAGGGTTAAACAGCGGATGAGGTTGGGGAGGCATCTTAGCGAATTCTTCTTTTAGACGTAGTGCAGCCGTAGGTGGCATGCCATTCGGCTTATCGGCTGAGGGACCATTATTGTTATCGCGGTCTTTAGCCAATTGCCACTTAAGGGAATTACCAGATTCTTGTAGCGCTTGTTTAAAAGCCTCACTATATTGAGCAATATTCGACAGTCCAAACTTGTCCATTAGTTCACCAACTACAGAGGCAGATGGAGGTTGCGTTGGTGCAGCCGGAGTTTGTTTACGCAGCGGGGGAGCGGGTGCGCTGCTATTCGACACTGTGAGATCTTCAGCCTCTTCGATGTCATCACCATCCTCATTTTCCTCTTCTTCCTCTCCATCTAGTTCCTCATCATCTAACTCATCTTCAGATTCATCATCACCAGTTTCAGGGCCGGATTCTCCTTCTTCAGTATTGCCACCAGAACCTCGATGAGCTTTCATGTGGCGCTTTAGTTTCGAGGCCCTTTCAAATGCTTCATCACATTCGGTGCATTTAAAAGGTTTCTCTCCAGTATGTGTACGACGGTGCGCAATTAAGCTATTTTCATAACGGAACTTTTTACCGCAAAACTCACAGGAATGTACTGCTTCATCGTTGGAACGTTTCGTTAGTGGGGTGGATGATGGTCGATCCGAGGGCGGTGCGTCGGCAGTCCGTGGTTCGACTCGTCGTTCAGGTGACAGGGAACTGTGTGCCCTTATAGCCTCTTTAGGCGTTTCCACCGTTCCGGGTCCGGCGCCCACCGGAGGAGTCTGGCCGACTCGGGAGGGCGACGGGGAAGCGAACGGCGGCGAATGCTTCCTGGGGCTAGGAGAGCTCGATGTGCCTGTGGCCGCCCCTGGACTGGTCGTACCGGCCAGTTGCCGCAAGCGCTGCGAGTAAAAATCCAGCTGGGGTTCCAAAGATAGGGGTTGGGAAACGGGTGGTGCTCGGTCTCTACCCGAAATTGAGTTTGGTACTACCGGTGGTCTATCCGCTGGCGATGGAAATGGCTGATGAGGAGGAAGGGAGTTGGCGGCGACCGCCGCTGCCGCGGCGGCTGCCAGGTTCAACCCGTGGTGACGGAACTGTTCGGAAACCAGTTGCTCCATACGAAATCTATGATCGTGATGGTTTGGGCGGGCGAATAAAGGGTTCGGGGGGACGGAAGGGTGAGCGAGAGGGGGTAAGCTGCCGGGCAAGGGCATGCGCAATAGACCACCAACCCCAAAAGGGGAATGCATGTCTGGTGGCGGTAGTAACGGGTGATGGCGGAGAGACGGCGGCGGGAGCGGCGCTCCTGATGACGAGCAGCCGGAGCTCGACGAGGACGTGCTGGACGACGAGTGGTTCTGTTTGTTCTGCGGCGGCTGCGGCATGCTCTCCACGTAGATCTTGACGCCGTGCACGTGTTGCACGTGCTGGACCAGTCGCCACGCGGAGTGCACGCGCGCCTTGCACGTGGAACAGACGTAGTTGCTCGGCTCTGCGGGCAAAGGAAAGGGAACGTTAGAATTTACATCGATATTAGCGGCGGCGTGTCTAGTAATAGCTCACATATCGCGGAGGCCTATGGTGCGGGGCGCATGTTAAGCAGAGGGCCAGGCCCGCGTGACTGATGGCCCCTCCGTGTCTGGGGTGATTCATGCACCTCTAAAATCTTATGAAATATACGCGCGCGGGAATCACGTAGGGGTTAAGAATGTTGATATTGAAATCTATATGTAACACTATCTCGCGGAGGGCGTGATCTTCGCAGACATGTGATACGATGAACGTTTTAAAAATGTTGTATAAGCATTCTCTACGTGTTCCTGCGGAAGATATTTTATAAATGAAATAATTTATCCATACTTATATCTTAAATGGGAAAGTGTGTGTGTCTTCTTGTTTGTTTTTCACGTCAAAACTACTGAACCGATTTAAATTAAATTTGGTACACAGACAGTCTAGAGCCTGATAAAGGACATAGGTTACTTTTTATCGCGGGACATATACGGTTCCCGTTGGTTAGTGTACTTACGCGGGCGGACCCGCGGGCATCAGCAAGTGTTCAATAACAATGTACCTATACCTACTCACTTTCAAGTCTGACGCTGTAATTTTGAATCCAAAGTTAGGTAATTTATATAATCTTAGCTAAACAAAATTATTTAAAACCGCAAATCGCCTTTAAACGAATTATTATTGATGATTATATTAGATCTAGAACTACTAGGCTAATTTAAAATATTATTTTATTTTAAATGAGCTAGAATATGCCCTTATAACTCAATAGTGAGTGTTATCGTTAAGTGGTAGGCGTAAGGCTGCCCTCCCGTTTTGACAGTAATTTGATTGTCATTGTGACGGGCCAAGACAAATTTTATTGTGGACATCATTGTGTTGTATCACGTCTCAACGAGCTTGTAGTGTTGTTGTTTCAAACATCGATATGTTTCTATTTTAATAAATTCATGCTTATTGAGCATTAAACAAGACATTATTATATTATTTAAAACATAGTCAATACTCGCCAATTATATCAGAGATAATATAATTAATTGTTTTTTTATTTATTTTTCGATAGAAATTATTTAATCAAAAATATAACACAGAATGTCTAATGTTATTGACAAGAAAATACTTTTTTCAAACATTAATTGAAAATAAGGTTAAATAACCAAGATATAAGCAAATGTAACTACTGGGTGCGTAGGTAGCATTCCTAAACAAATATAATATCGTATTAGAATAAAATAAGTTAAGTACTTGTGTACTTTAGCTGTAAATGCTATCGATGTTAAGATACATCACTACAATGATAATTCCAAACACAAATTTCAATTGACAGTAATTACTGATATCGATATCGGGCACAACACTATGAATAGTGGGTGCGGCCCGATAAATGATCTCGAATGTTAAGACGATTATTGAAATGTAACGGTCAGATTGTGACCAACCGGAAAGATTTCTTATACAGGCTGCTGCTTGTTAAAATTAATTTAACAATCATTATTATCAATAAGACATTTAAACATTATTGTGGTTTATAGTATAGAGGTTTACTGAAATAGAGGCCTCGAAAAATATTTAAAAAACTACCTTGAAGGTTAAAATTTTGTTTTTTACTTTTTAAACTTAGGTGTGATGAAACTTTGAAATTTTTATTAATTAAACATATTAAATTACTTTTTTTTTGAGTTGTAACTTCTGAATGTTAATAATATATATCACAAGATTTTTACAACAAATTAATTTTAAAACGAAAAAATATCTATATTAGTATAATAAAGAGGAAAATTTTGTTTGTTTGCATTGAATAGGCTCTGAAACTACTAGACCGATTTTGATAAAATTTGTCACAGATATAGAGTATCCCGGGGAAAGACCTATTATAGGCTACTTTTTATCGCGGAAAAATGGACGGTTTCTGTGAAATTACCTTTTGCGCGCACGAAATCGTGGGAAACATCTAGTCTCAAATAAAGTTATTTATTGATTAGTGTATGGTTTGGTATTGATAAATAAAATAATTCCATTTATGATCACTCTGTACAAGATGTAAATCACGGTATCAATATTTTGACCTCACTGTCCCGACTATTGTTCATTGTGTTACGATACGATATATACCGACACAAAAAATTATTTCTATTTCTGCCTCATGTAAAGGTTTGGAAGGAGTCAGCAGAAATAGATAACGTTTTTAATAGGCTTCATAATATTAATTGAGCTCCGTAGCCTAGTGGGTAGACCGTTTGGTTCGCACTGGAGAGAGTGCAGGTTCAAATCCCAGGTTGTGGCGTGTACCAATGAGACTTTTTCAGATCTCAAGTACATTATACGAACGCTCTAAAGGTGAAGGAAATCATCGTGAGGAAACCCGCACATAGTTGGCCCCAGACGTATTGACTAGTTCATTCCTCTGGACTAGGCTGACTATGTTGTGAGAATGCCGTATGTGCTTGGGCAACCATACGACATTTAAAAACCAACTGTCCCAGGCACTACAGTATTTCAAGAGTGGTTACTTCGCTCGGAGAATACTGTATAAATCATCCATTAACGGATGCAAAGGCCTAAGTTCATAATATTATTGAAAAAAGAACACAGTATGCGTCATAAGAAGCTACGAAATCGCTTGAAACGAAGTAAACATTTGTATTTATTACCAGCTGTAAAATAAAAATAAACTGTTTTTGGAAAAGCTTTTCATAACATTCTACTTTCTTTCGCATACCGTAATTATATTATACTGGACATTGCCCACTACTTCGTGCGCGCAAAATCTCGCAGATACCGTACATTTTTCCGCAATAAAAAGTAGCCTATGTCCTTCCCAGTGATCTAATCTATATTTCTGCCAAATTTCATCAATATCGGTCGAGTAGATTCGGATTGACGAATGAAAAAAGTGGTCAAATCAATGTGAGTTACTATTCTAAGGAGAAGTATGTAACGTTGTTTAAAAAAAAAAATAGCCTCTGCACACCTTCCTCCACATAAACTTTAACTGTGCCCAATTCCACACGAGGTGTGTGAAATTGCGTTGAGTTTGCTTAATTTTCGTAAAAAGGGATCAGCAGTTTTCGCTTCACGTTTTATTTAATATAATTATGATGATGTATTTATGACATATTATATTATAAAACTAGCTGTTACCCGCGGCTGCGCCCGCGTAAATATAGTATCCCTCGGGAACACTGTATTTTTTGGGGATAAAAAGTAGCCTATGTTTTAATCCAGAGCCTAAACTACTGCCATACCAAATTTCATCAAAATCCGTTCAGTAGTTTTTGCGTGAAGGAGTAACAAACATCCGTCCATCCATACATCCTCACAAACTTTCACATTTATAATATTAGTAGGATAATATGTTAACATCAAATCTTCTTCTTTCCCTCATACATAACAGTTTCCATAACATTTTCACATTACGACCGTATGTTCTGACCGTACTTCGGTCGCGGCTCACCTCTAATATCATTAACTGATAACATCAGAGCGATAATACAATAATTAAAGTGTGTGGGCGACACTGATCAGGTTTTGATAGTACTTTTGTTGACAGTTACAAGTGTAGTTGGTTAAGCATCAAGGTAAAGAGTAATGCACGGCAGTAAAGGAATATTAAAATTTTGAATTAATAACTGACCCAGCGGGTCTAAAAAGGCCACTTACGCAATATCATCGCAATATTGCTATGTGACACTAAAGCAATTCTGCTTTTAAATCTGTCAAATGAATGCATTTCAGCCAATTTCTACATATGAATTGTATCCAAATTTTAACATGAATTGCAATTCAAGTGGCCATTTTACGATCGCTGTCAGTAATTCATAACAAGAATTGAAAATGAATTGCCAAAACGGCCTTTTTAGACCTGCAGGGCCTCTAGTCTAGCATTCGATAATTTCGACGGCGAGCTTCGAAAACAAAATGAATGGGATTTGACATAAGGCTTCGCAAGCGACGTGTCACTTACTGAAGACCAATGTCAAATCCAATACATTTTTGATTTCGAACGTCGCCGTCGAAATTATCGAATGCATCTTGACTAGAGGCCCAGTGCGCCTAACAGGAACTTAACGTTGACGAATGAGAATGTATGAAAATCTGTCAATATCATTCGATTACGTCACGCTTACGCCGATGTCAAATGTTCCACCGATAGCCTCCCTGGACATAAAAATGATATGGGTTCCGTTTTTTCCTTTCGAGGTACGGAACCCTAAAAACAAGACTACAGAGACGTGAAGTAATGAAATATAGTGACGCGTCGCCACGACACACTAAATGACCGCATTAGATTCACATCACAAATCTTCAAACGTACATTGATATGTCATACGTGGACGATTACGTCCCGGATTCGAACCCCAATCAAGGAGTTTAACAACCGTTTAGGTTACAAAAGGCAATCGTTATTATGGCTTGGGAGCACCGGGGGTGAAATTTTTAAACGCCACCCGTCTGGACCTCACCCCCCCACACAATAGCTAGATTTTAGAATACTTCTTTTCGGGTTTCGCTATTTATGTCGAAATATTTTTACTCTCAGAATTTGTATTTATTAACAGCTAATTTTAAATTTACAGCGTAAGGATCAAGTCACACCGATACGAAACAATATGGACATGGTGCTGCAATTTTTTTGGGCAATAATGGCCCGGTAATATGGATTGATCAATCTGGAGGAGCGTGGAGCGATTTCAAAAATATTCGGCAATTATTACGACAATATTGCTTCTAGTTGTTCTATATATTCCATATTTCTCAATATCGCTGATACGAATTGCTGACTTGTTTTCAACTGAATTGCTCGCGAATGAAAGTATTGTCTACTATCTATTGCTCCTTATCGCTCAATATTGTAGTCGCAAAACATTTCCCTAAATTGATGATTGTTGCCGTTGCCGTAATTACTTAGTGTGTACTCATGTCATATGTAACGTGTACCTTTTGATGTAGTGAATAAAGTTCAATTTTCAATAGCTATCTCAAAAATGCAGCATCGCGTATCGTCGCGGTGTGAACTAACCTTTAAGCGCGCATGTTATTTTTTTTACTCTGGAGTACTACTTACTACTTACTTTCGCTCGTTAACGAGTATAATATTAATTTTGTTTCGCATTGTCTAGTGAAACGCGCGTTAGCAAGACGCACTATAAACACCTCGTATTTTGCACTATCTTCTAAACGCGCGTTAGCAAGACGCACTATAAACACCTCGTATTTTGCACTATCTTCTAAACGCGCGTTAGTAAGACGCACTATAAACATAAAACACCTCGTATTTTGCACTATCTTCTAAACGCGCGTTAGCAAGACGCACTATAAACATAAAACACCTCGTATTTTGCACTATCTTCTAAACGCGCGTTAGCAAGACGCACTCTAAACACCTCGTTTTTTGCACTATCTTCTAAACGCGTTTTGGCTAAGCTCCTATCATTTTTATAATCATATAACCATAGACGCTTCGCACAATGTCAATCTGGTCCCGTGGTGAGTTCTCGAAGAACTTGTGTTACGGGTACCAGACAACGGAAATATATTTAAAGCTTTTATACTAAACATATTATATTTAAGATTATTATAATAAATTAATATATTATATAGATCCAAGACACAGGACAAAAGAAAACTTTCTGTTCCTTCGGCGGGATTTGGACTCACGACCTTCGGCTTGAGCGCCGACTCGGTAACCACTGAGCTACGAGATCTCTTGATGAAGCATAGACGTAGTACAGTTCCGTGTTCGTGCAAGGAACTATGTACCTACTTACCTAGGTACCTAAGTATACGCATAATTAATCTGCTCGCATCTCAGTTGTGACCTACGATACTTATCTAAATGTAAAAGACGTGGCTACGTCTAATTTATCAGGAAATAACTGTATACAGAGTGTTCGACTTACGAGATTATGTTTTGAGATCATATTATATAATGTTTTATGACCTGAATTATGCGACAGTGAAAGTATTTAAAAACTGCACCCTATGTGATTATGCGAATATAAAGCCTTCTTTTCCTGAAAAACGGCACAAGTTTTTCACGTCTTCATATAACATATTATATACATATAATATGCAAAACGAATTCAAGCCACAGTTAACATAAACATTGCTGTAGGTAAATATAATTAAACATTATGTAACTCCCTACACCGATTTCGGTGACGGTGGCCGGTTTCATTGAAATCAGGCCAGTTACGCAGGAGTAATTTTATAGTGCCCAAGTGTGTGAGCACTCTCTCTTTCTTTACTCTCAAGCCCAGTGGGCCGGATAACTGACACGACTGCCGAGAGATCAGGCGCAGGTCCGACTTTTTACATGCCCATCCGACGCATGGATCATCTTTCTTGTCAGTAAATCAGGTGATCAGCCTGCATTGTCCTAACCAAACTTGGAAACAACATTTTTTTGGTGTTCCAATACGTCAATCGAACCCACGACCTCCGAGTCGATAGACGAGCACCACTAAACCACGGACAGCTTCCGTGGTTACACACACGGAGTTATTACATTCATATAAACATAACTATCAAACAAAGTTACAAAGATACATTTGAGTCACAGAAAAATGGGTCCACTAGAGAATTGCGGAGTAAAATTGGTGCGCGTTTCGCCCACACGCCGGAAGCTGCCGGCGCCGCGTCCGGGCGATAGTTCGCCCCAGCGCCTCTAGTGGGTCTACACCACGTCTACACTCTACATCCCCCTGTATACGTCATTAGCTAGCACGCGGCACTGTCTGCCCACTATTTTGTTCTAAAGCTTAGTATTATATTGGACGATGGACCGAGGAATATTTCTGATATTATTCTAGTTATTGCCCGTGGCTCCACCCTGTGTTTTAATCCAGAGCTTGTGCTAATACCATACCGAATTTCATCAAAATCCGTTCTGTAGTCTTCGCGTGAAAGTGTAACAAACCTCCATCCATCCATACATCCTCACAAGCTTTTACATTTATAATAGTTGTAGGATTTTCTTATGCAGGCTGTAAAACACTTTGAATTAATGAATGGTTACTAAATAATATCATTAATTATATTAATATTATGGATTCCTCTCTACACATCGCATAGTCGGAAAGTACGCGCAAAATAAATTCAAACATTAGTATAATAATATTATTAATATATTATGGTTTCTTTCGTATCTTAGAGAAAAGTGAAATAACATCTCTCAAATATTTTTTTCCAAAATCAGTTTCACAAATCCGTTTCACAAAAAATACAAGCACAGATTTTCCAAACGCGTTACTTATGGGAGACAATTTGCACTCCCCTCCGTCAGAAGGCTTCATCCATATTCATAATCTTCATACAAACACGCTCATAATAGTGCAGATTTTTACAACCTGTCCGTAGACAATTTGCACCATTCGGGGGGTTCCCCATTCCCCCCAGAAGGCGGGAAGGCGGTCATTCAGCGCAGCGGACATCCGCCGCCTAACAGCTCCATGGTCTAGCCTTTACAAAAACGCCTCGTAGATTTGAAAAAGGAATTTATGTGCGGATTTGAATTAGGAGTGTGGATTGCTTTTTTTAAAAGATTTCTGCAAAGAATAGTTGATGATTTTTAACAATTTAAATTGTGAACTAATTTATAAAAAATCAAATAATAATTTGATTATTTGATAAATAAAATTTTATTATAGACTAGCTGGTGCCCGCAACTTCGTTCGAGTAGAACAAAGAAAAATGAAAACCCTACTTTTTAAACGGAACCCTAAGATAAATAGCCTAAGTTACTCCTTATAACATTAGCCAGATTATCAGTGAATGTTCCTTCAAAATCGGTCAAGCCATTTCAGAGATTAGCCGGACCAAACAGACATATATTATTATAAATTAAAAAAATGATTTTTTATTCTAAGTACCGTAGGTATATATTATATGCAACTATATTATATACATTCATAATAATTATATGCATAATTTTACTTAAATACTGTAAATTTGAAATTACAAACAGATAATTCTATTTTATAATTTGTATAAATATAATCTATAATTGCAAGAATCTATTTTAATAGGCCTATAACAATAAATTTATCTATTTTGTTTCATTTAAATTAAGTAAACAAGAACTCTATATCATCGTATAGCTTATAAATGAGTAATTTTTTAATAGTTGAACGTTATTAATAGTTTATGTAAAGTACCTACTTATATTAATTTTTACATAAAATATACAAATCGGCACGCCCAGCTTCGTCGCTAAATTGTACTTTGTTAAGTGTCACGTTACACGCAAACAGCGCGGCCCTCCCGCCCAAATTAGTTCCGCTTAAACAACGTGACAATTTATCGATTAAAAAATTCCCAAAATATAAATGTGTGACTTGATTTAATTGAAAAAATATATAATATTTTTTAAATGTTTGAAAAAAAAAAAACAGATGAATTGAGAACCTTTTCCTTTTTGAAAGTTGGTTAATAGTGATATTACTCGTACTTCACACTCGAAATGTAAAAAAATATTTACTATCAAAATATCCTTCTTTTGTGTTGTGTTCCTACTCAGTAACTTGACAATAATAATTTTATAACATAAAAAAAAAACTTCTCAAAGGCACAGCTTACTAAATTTTAAAACATTAAAAACGTCTCAAAGGCATAGTTTTAAATAGTTAATACGTAATCAAAGGCCTTTTATTTTATCCTGTTTACAGTCTCTATTTGGAAATCACTACGCATTTTAGTTTCCAAAAACTATGTAAATCTTACTCACTATCACCAAAATGAGATTGTGGCCTCGAGGGTGTGAGGATACCGGGGGGATGGGGGGTGGGGGGATCTATTTTAAACTCGTAATAACCGTTGTCAACACGTGCGCCGCGACCATTACCACATATTACAAAAAACCGAGGAAAAACAATAAAATATGTGGGGGAGTTATGGGGACATCAAACTGGACGGTTTGAAAGTTTTTATTGAAAACATGGCGTCGAGAATTACATCATTTTAAAATGGAATTAATGTAACGCTTTATTACATAAATGCAAGGGAATCCGTAGACAGTGCAAAAGCTGATGATGATAATTATTTACATCTGATGTTGATTATACGATAGGGTGAGGAAAATTATCTATAATTCTGAATAGCAATGTATGAATTCTTGAAGACATGCAGGAATCAACGCAAGTGAAATAGGTGACTCTTCTAAATAGTTTCCTGGTATATCTACTTGTATGTATGAATACAAACTATTATTTGTGAATGGACTGTTTTGAAATTTTTCATTAACGAATTCCGAACGGTCAGTTGCGACCCCAATTTCAAACCACAAAGCAACTATGATAGCTATTTATTTCACATAACACACGACAATCGATGTATTAATCCTCAAATTCCTAACCTAACCCTCTTTGTGGGCCCTGAATTTTAAAACGATATATTTTATTTTACAATAGATATATGGCAATCTATCATAGAAGAGATCTATGATATATTTACACATAGTGAATGCATTATCACTGCTCCTAAATCAGCTATCAACGGACTCTTTTCACTAAAAGGGTGAGCCATAGAAAAGGTTGACCCTTCATAAAGACTTATCACCTCATACAAAACAAGGTTCTTCTAATCCGGAAAATGACAAACGAAACGATATTTTAATGCGATGGGAGTAAAACTCAAATTCGCTCGTGGTCGCCCATGCAGATGAGATCTAATCGAAGTCAGACGTTTTTTCAACAATCTCGGACTTAACTTACGTTATCATACGCAAGGAATAGGACCCGCACATACATAATAAGGACGATATTTCTAAAGAAATTTAAATTTCCCGCAAAGGTCCCGAGATAGGATTAAAGATTGGGCGTGGAGGCCCTTTGTGGTCGTCCCTTAAGAAAACATGATGTCTTGATATGGAAATGTCCGAGACGTAGCAAGAAACCATTTGGAGAACGCAGGGACAGCCCGCGCATGTGTAATTAAGTGTGAGCTGATGGTACAAAATTTTGAATGGGATCATGACTGATGTTTAAGGTGAACCAGTCAATATCCTTCCTACTAATATTATAAATGTGAAAGTTTGTGAGGATGGATGGATGATTATTCCTCTTTCACGCAAAAACTATTGAACGGATTTTGATGAAATTTGGTATGATAGTAGTTTAGGCTCGGGATTAAAATATAGGCTACATTTTATCCCGAAAAAATACAGTGTTCCCGAGGGATACTATATTTACGCGGGCGAAGCCGCGGGCAACGGCTAGTAAAATAAGTTTTGGATGAATATATGCGTAAATTTATTTTTACTTTGATAATAACATAAAAATTGCTAGCTGGTGCCTAAAGACGAGTAGCTAATTTATTGACTAATTTAAAGAGTTTTCTCTTAAATGAACAAATTAGGCAAAATCTAGAATCCGCGATTTCAACCCTCTCGTAATTTTTTAACCACGCATTGAAGAGATCCAATCTCAATGTCTTCTGATGCTTGAACTTTCGAGATAAACCTCTGTTCACAACCCACTGACCACACTTTGCGGTTCGGTCAACCGTGGTTCGAGTTTAAAAGAATAATTTTTATCAACACCGCGATAGGGCTGAATCAAAGGGTCTGATATCGATCCCACAATAGGCAAGCGGACTGATTTTTTTTTTTATTGCATAAATGAATAGTACTCTTAAATATGAGTAACTCTCTTCTCAAAACATTCATTATGGTAAGTATGAACTTAAACGCACAAATATCGGAGATATTTACAAATATATTCCGGCGTCCATATACTTCATATACTACTTCATATACTATAACCTACAAGTGACGTCATTTGTAGGTGGACTTTAGTATGGAGCGTTTTTAGGAGGCTCGCGAAAATTTTTATACAAATCGCTATACCTTTAAAAATATTGACTTTTGATATACGGTTTCTTCTGAGAAGTTACTCATATTTAAGAGTACTATTCATTTATGCAATAAAAAAAAATTAGTCCGATTGCCTATTATGGACGGGGTTGGGAATGATAAGAATAAAAGTTTAATTTTAAGATGCGACATATTTTGACGACCTCTGTGATTTGAACATGTTGGTGCTTAACCCGGAGATTGCGGGTTCGAATCCCGCTGAAGGAACAGAAAGTTTTTCCGTGTTCCTGGGTCATGGATGAATATAAAAGCTAGATTAAATTAAAGCAAAGAGACCAGCTTGACGTAGTGTGAAGCGTCTATAGATATTATTATTATTATAAGGTATTCAAATAATTTATGATTCTTTAATTACCTTATCAATATTATCCTCTAAAAAGCAGATACATAAAGCAAATATGGAGAAACATAATATAAAAAATAAAATAAAAAAATTGTAGTATAATGACTAAAGAATAAAGATACAAAAATTTTAATCATATTTCAAAATAATTCTTTTGAAATTTTCCATACGTCTGCATGGAGCAAATTAAACAATGTGCTGGACGTGAAATGCACCTGATAAAATATTTGTTTTCAGACAAAGAAATGACGGCCATCGGTTCAACGGGGTTTTGTAATGATAATATGTGCTTGTGGACACAATAAGTCAGCCTCGATAACAACTGAGAATACCAAAAGTATTACGGAATACGGTACCGTCTCCAAAAGTTATAAGTAGGGACACGCGATAAGCACGAGACAATCTTCCCCTAACCTTTATACAGAAAGTTGTCACATCTAAAATTAAACCCCACTTATTTAAAACCCGCCACTTAGCTACCTTCCCATCTGTAAAAACTAAAAATATCCACGAGCATTGTGTCACGCTCAAAGAAGTTCCGTAGGTCACGGGCCACGGCGACGCATGAGCGTACGTGTCAGGAGCACGCCAAACATTTTTTATCTTTGAAAAAATTATAAAAGACCGCCGTCGACAATGGAACCTCGGTAGCATCTTTGACAATTATAATATCAGTGGCTGTCATAACAAAAAGAGCCGTTATATCATTCATCTCACCTTCGATTCGGGACTCTAAAATAACACCGTAGAGTCGGTTATCCTGCGGCCATCTATTGTGATTTACGTCGGTATTGTACGCGGAGTCATGGTTAACATAAGGGTCATCACAAAGGCACAAGATAACAATACATACGTCAATCGTGCGCTCATGCAAATAATTTTTTTCTTTAAAAGCATCCCCTTTATCTGTTTATACTGATGGGGTTAATTAATATGTACAAAATAATACAATTAAAATTAAGGGCCCTTTTTCAGCCGGCACGAGTTATCTGTCACCGTTTGATATATTCCTGTTGTGACGATAATCCTTATTTTAGTAGATTTATGAATGCCCCGCGTTTTGTTTCTGGTATTTTAATATTATTGTGTTCGCAGTTTATTGAAAGTATTTGACAGCTCGAAGGGGTTAATATCGTTTAGATGGGAGCTCAATAAGCCGAAACAACTGGTGTTGAAGCAGAACCTGCAATTGACGTTTCAATGATAGCGTTGTTTTAATGGCAGTTCTCATAACGTATTTGATATCACATTGATCATATACGATGCAGATGCTTCTTTTATATTTGTTTTGTTTACGAAAGGGATATAAATATCACAACTATTTAAAATACTATTTGATTTACTCTCGAACTACTCGTATTTTTTTCAATGTGTATTGGCAATACTAGTCAGAGGACTGGTTAAAAATTTGTTAAAAGATTTTCGGAGTTTTATTTAAAGCGGCAATTTACAGCGACAAAGAGGCCTAAAATTTTTACTTGGGTATACATCACATAGTTCAATGGGTATATTTTGCTGGGTAATGCTGCAGCGTTTACAAAGCAGTTGACAAAATGCGGGTCGAAAATTTTGAACGGTGCACAATTTTCGGGTTTAAGAAAGCTTTTGTTGTGCAACGGTTTAATACAAAAGTGTCAAATGACGGCACATCTGCTCGCACAAAGGGTTATGCTCGGATAGATTATTTTTCGAACCGCCCCCGCAAGATTGTCCGCTTATACAGATGTTCCAAATCGCTACTTATTATGTTTGATATTTTCATAAGGTTCTTTAGTACAAAAGCCTGCATTTTCTTATTTTAATCCTTTGGCTAGACATTTTCCTTACTAAAATATCAATGTTCTATCATTTTATTCTTTGATCTTAATATTTATCTTAAAATCTTGTGTTACGTAAGAATCTACAGTCTTTATATTTGTAATTTTAATACTTACTAAAGCTTTATGTGCTAACAAGGAAAATATTTACACATCTTTGATATTAGAAAATGAAACATGCTATAACAGAATGAGTTGGTAATGTGACAAGATTAACTGTAAGCTAAAATGTATAACCAAATGATGACGTAGGCAATCTATAAATGGCCGATACTTGCACAATACAGGACAAAAGACGGGACGATAAAATTGTCTCCAAAGTCCAAATCCTTTCAAGCGGGAGCGAATAAATACTAAACACAAAGACGCGACGATGACGCAAACGTTTTAATAAAAACAGAATTCATTATGTCATCTGTGGTGTTGTGATTTAAGGATTGTATGGAACAATTAAGATCTGTACTAAATGGTTTATATTTTGTTAATAGTTATATATTTTGAATAATACATATTATTTTTCTTATTTAAATTCTTCTATTTATTTTTGTAAAAAACACGCTTATCAAAAAGTGGTTTCATTTGATTTCAATATCAACATTATTACAAAAAACAAATCTCGTATTACATATTTTCTGCTATTTATCACTTTTTCTACTGTTATTATAAAATATTCTGTACTCACCACTATGCATAGTGTTAGATTCAGCATCAGCTACTTCTGTTCTTGACTTTTTCTGCTCGTCAGGTGATCCTGTGGTATCCATGTGTTCTTGCTTGATCTTCGGTTTGATGTCTTCGTCGGGGGAGCTTGATGACATCGGTGATGTTGATGCTCTTCTTTTAGGTGTTGATACTTCTGCATCGGCTTCTGAGTTAGAAATTTTGGTCTCATCAGTATAAGATAGGCTTATAACAGGCATAATATTCTCAGAGATATACGTTAGTTATCGATATCGATTTTCAAATCTTACAGACTTTGATAAAGACTTGTTGCATAGATTTGTAGATATATTTGGTATGAACATACAATACAATACATAATCACGCCTTTTTCCCGTAGGGGTAGGCAGGACCGCCTCTTTCCCGTAGGGGTAGGCAGAGACCACTTCTTTCCACTTGCTACGATCCTTACATACTTCTTTCGCTTCGTTCACTTTCATTCTTACCATCCATTCCTCCTCTTACATTCAACGTAGCCAAGCGTCTCTCCATGGTCCGCTTTTCGCCTCCGCGAGGAACGAGACGTGATGGGTGGCGAACCACATCGCCGCCATTTTGGATAATTAAATTATTTTTGATTAACCATTGCGTTTCCACGGATTGGTGGAGAGGGTAGGAATAGGGAAAGGGAAGGATAGGTGGTGTGGAAAGGAAGATTGGTAAGTTAGAGTGGGAGATAGGGAATGTAGGATATTACCGCCCAGGAGGGCAAGGGATAGGACAGTAATAGCTAGGGAAGCCGGGGTCGCATACCCGTATACTATACCACAACTACCGGACAGGTAAGTTGGGAAGAGTACCCCATGGCAAATGTATGAACATAAATAATTTAATTACCGTCTAATAATCTTTTAGGTGTGCTCGAAGCGCCGCCATCTTCTAAGAGATCGGGAGGAGCCATGGAGGGACTGGCCAGTGGTGGAGTATGGACTCTACTACTAGGTGGTCTTCGGGCTGTGAGCAAAGAAGGTCTCCTGCCACTTGAGTTTGTGGCCACTTGACCCGTCCTTGAGCCATCTTCTTGATCAGAGTTAGGGCCTACAAAAATAAATAAGGTGAATTTTTGGTTTTAATTACTATTTCTTAAGATTTCCTCTTTTACTAATAATAAAAGAAAATTTTGAAGTATTAAATGTTTTATTGATTATTTTTAGCAATTTGGCCATTAAGAAAGATATAGCACTAAAAATCTGGTAATTAAATGTAATTGATTGTATCTGCGGCTTACTGTGTGCTATGTAGTCCAAAAATATGGACATTTTGATTAATTATGAACTCATACCGGCGCTAAAACAGTGATACGACGTCAGCTCCTTGTCGCAGGAGCTGATCTTGTGTTGGATGAACCGCACGATGTCCGCCAGCGCGAAGGCTCGACGGCAGGCGCCGCAGGTGAGGGTGTCGGCGGGCGTCGGTGACCCCCCGCCCCCCTCCGCCGCGCTGTCCGCATCCGCTGAAACAACATGGACGTTAAAAGTGGAATTGAGAAAAAAAAATATTGGAATTGAGTGGATAGAATAAATAATTCGTAGACGAAAAAGTTGAGTGACTGCCGTAGCAACATTGACGTCAAAATGCTGGAAGTACATGATCTTGATTATTGGCTATTTATGGTTGGTGGTTATTGGTGAAAGACAATGTTATACACTCGACAGGAGTGAAGCTCATGAAAAAAAAATATAGGCATAGGTACCACAAAGTTAATACAAAAAGCTTTAACAATAATTAATCCAAAAGTAATGCATGATTTCAGTTTAATGAATCAGTCGTATATTTAAAGGACATGATAAACACTAAAAAAAAACTAAAATGCGTATCATAATCATGACTTATGCATCTGTTGCATCAGAATAAAAAGGCATTCAAGAGTAATTGGTTAGCATATGGGCAATGACACTGGTCGAAATTATATTTAATTATAGTCTGTCTTGTCACGGTACGAAGGTGTCAGTTGCGGTTCAGTTGACCACTTAACTCGTGAATACCAATTACTTCTTGCTGTGCTGATTTGAAGGGTATTTTGACAACAGATGTGCAAATTATATCTTTGAGTTAATACAAGGTGTCGTGACCTATTTAACTTTGTTTGAACAAAAGCATCCATTTAAGAATGTCCTTCCTTACTTTTTTTAAGTCTCCATTTTGATATTGCGCTTTAAGATTATACCTAAATATTTCTAACGTTAAAAGAATTCAAGGCTTATTATATATTTTAATGATATTATTATCTAATTAATATCGAAAAAATTATAATATTAAAATGATTGACAGCAATTAACTCGTAAAATATATACAAATAAATAAAATTGAAGAAGCTGTTTGTAATTTCAAATGCATATTATACACGAAATATTTGTTAATTTTTCTGTATGTCCGTCTGTCTGTCTGTCTTTATGTGTATCTATTCTCTAAAACGGCTGAACCGACAATGGCCGGACTTTCACTGAGAGATTGCTGTCGTTTTAAGGAATAAATAAGGCTGCTTTAATTTTATTAAGGTAACGTTTTTTAATAGAGTTCCGTTTTTACTAACAGTTCCATACAAACAAAATTGCGGGCACCAGCTAGTTTTATAATATAAACTTTATTATGTCACTTATTATTTATTTCTCAAAGGTTCCGTTCCTTAGAAAAAATGTACAAAAATAAAATTGCATATGTAAAGTCGGCCATCTTTAAGCTTTTATTAAGCACATACCAATAAATGAGGCAGCGGCTTCGACGCCTAAGAATTATAAAGGCACTTGTACATTCACGGCGCACGGGGCGGCGCGGATCAAAGAGCTAATTTTATATAAGTACTATGCTCGCCCTTGCAATCCACGTTCTTATTGTTATTCCTCCTTTATGAGGAAAGTAGGCCGAGCTTTCTTCGCAGGGGTTGCTCGTAACCTGAGTACTAAATTAATACAAAAAAATACATGGTTCGATCGCTTTGTTGACTGTACCTGGTTTGTTCGGGGGGTTTGTTATGTAAATGTGTCATGTTTTTAAAGATTTGTTTAGGCTGGCTCGTGGTGGCTCGTGGCTCGTGTTTTTACTGTACTAATGTCACTTCCGCTTAATTTAATTGAAACTTTAGCGCGTGTTTGTAAAAAATAGGAAGTATGTGCGACTGTTTAAACTATACGTGTGATGATATTTGTGATTATGAATGGAAGTTTGTACTAATGTCTAGTTATGTTGCATACAAATTCAAGGTGCAAAAATTACTACCAACCTAAGCTATAGAGAGTAGAGTTGTAGCAAATCGGATCTATTACGTAGGTACTCAGTAACGGGTGCACCATCTACTACCCAGTAACAAAACGTTACAGACGAATACATTTCGTCACTCGCATTTTTCGTAGTGTGGGTAAAAAACAAAAAAGTGAAAAAGTTTATCTTACGCAGCTTGGTCTGTATTTGTATGTCATAAGTATATTTTCTACAAATTACGAATGTTGCGACACCGCGAAATCATACTATACGCGCACGCAATACGACTTGATTCGTTGCTCTAACATAACATAGCATATCATGAGGTATCAGAAGTGAAGAGGAACGTAACGATACTATAGTAACGAGTACTAATTGTTATAGTAGCGAATACATACGCTACTTTTTCGTTACATTTACATCTCTAATAGAGAGCTGTATTACTACTAAAGCTACTACATAATATATAATTGACTAAACATGTTCATTTCTCATCACAACCCTCCTGACTAGTGGAAACTTTCTCCACAGAATTCTGAAAATATTACATATTTAAACAGTATAAAATGTCAAAATTATCTAGAGAAAAAGAACGCACGGTTTTATAAATGCCTATAAAGGTCAGCTCTTAACCTATTGGACATCTAATGCTTATCCAATACACCCTTAATCGAACCCTATCAATACTTTAAAGGGACAAGCCACGCCCCCACACGTCAGTGGACAGTGGTCAGTGGACATGCGCTCTAACTCCTACTGTATGTAGGTCAATATTTAAAGAGAAAAAGGTGTACATATGTGGTAATTGTTAGTTACATACAACTGTGTCGTATTAAGTTTAAGTTAGATTTTGTTATATAGTTAAATAAATAGTAGAAGAACAATGAATAATGATTGTATGATTACTGAAGTGTTTTAATATACTTTAATAGAAATTCTACAAGACAAGACAGAAATTAAATAATAGTACAGCACCACAAATTGCATAGCGAATCAGAAATTATAATTGTTGTATTTTAAAAATGCAATGTCTTCCAAATACTAAGTAGGTACAATTAGTAGATGTTAGATTTAAAAATAAATCGTCATGAAAATTAAAATCTATGCGCTAGAATTCTGCAAAACCCTTAGTTAGTGTAGAGTTAAAAATACTGTAACCTCTAACGAACGAAAGCACTTAAAATTTCGGACAGAGTTGTCTATTTTTGGTCTGTAAACCTGTGATTTATTGAAAACTTGTGTGTTCTAACTCTTCAGGTGACAAGGGGAGAGTGGCCCCCACGCCAAACTTTAAATGAGCTTGTTACATGAGGCACGAGTTAGATTTGTACTTACTTTTTTGAAAGGGCAATGTTCAACTTGCATTAATTATGCCTTTGCTACCCTTAATTCTATATACGTTCGTAGGTGTTAAAATATCTACAATATCTTATACTTACTTTAAACGAGATAATCTTTTATATATAAGGTTTGGTAAAATCAATTACGGATATTTTGGGAATTTGATCTACTGATTATGTATAGACGTTTAGGCAGAAAAATAATTGTTATACTTGAAAAAAAAAATCACTTTCTATGAGCGAGTTTGCGTTTTGCGGAGAGTCATCACATTAGGTGATTTTTTACTTTGAGTAAGACAATTACTTTTTTGCCTAAACGTCTTTATATAAGCAGTGGATCATGTGCCCGAAGTATCCGTAATTGATTTTCGAAGACCTTATATAATCGATTTCTCGAAAATAGCTGCAGGTTTATATTATTATTATATTATATATGTGAAAAAAATCACTCATGAAAAGGCTAGAATATTTATTATGCCTTTGCTACCATTAATTCTATATACGGTTCGTATGGTGATATAATGTCTACAATACCTATCTTATACTTTAAACGAGAAAATTTTGTATATAAATAATCGATTTCTCGAAAACGGCTGCAAATATTATCTAATATAGGTGAAAAAAAATCACTCATGTATAGGCTAGAATATTTTATTTTAATAAACTTACGGACAATCTTTGACAAACATTCTAACACGATTTTACCTAAGCTTGCGTATCTGACAGCGAATCTTATATTATGAATTTTTGGACCACAATTACACTATTGTATTATATTACAGATCTGTGCGATTGATTTCTATAGATTTTGATAGATTTGAGTGAACTGGAACAAAAAATGTCCAACTTTGACACAGCTCTGACCACCGTGGCCGATGGTAATTGGCAGGGGAACTCTAGACCCCATTGTGGTCGCACACAATTGAGCGTTTTCGCGACAATAACTCGAAAAATAATACCATCGGTACTGCGGGGGTGGATTATATCATAGCTAGAGATTGATCGGCTATTTCTGTATTGAAAATATTAAAATACTATTCATTTGAAGTTCAATAATCCGCCTTAATAATTAAATAACATAACCAAGAGCATAAGGAGGGTTCCAAGACTATCAATGTGCAAAAGGTTATTTTCGAAAACTGTAGTTATATACATAATATATACTTCAAAAGTTGTCGGTGACCGATTTAACTCTCAATAATTTTCCTTAAAAGTATTCAGCATGACCTCCCAGCATGGAAAGTTACAAGTTTCTACTTTATATAGTTAGTTTGGGAGGTAACTTGTTTGGAGGCTAATTTGATATATAAATCGTTGACTAAATGTATGAAGAAACCTTGACTTTATTTCAAAATACATATTTTCCCGTTTCACATGTATGGAGAGCCACTACACACACACACTGCTAAAATATAAAATTGATATTTTTATTTATCTTACCTAATTTTATCTATCTATATTCATGACAGAAGATAGAAGGACAGACAGACATACGGATGGACAGAGTGAAACTATTAAGATTATTTCTCTACTGAGCCATAACTAGCGTTAATAGTTAATTATTATTTATAATATTTTTATCGGTCCAGTAGTTTTCGCGTATTTGGGAACAAACATACAAAAAAAATCCTTCCTCTTCCTAATAGGTACCTACTAGTACAGATAATCGTCAGAATATCATGTAGCGTCAGTAGGCAAAATGTAATTATGTACAATAAAATACACTACGCATATAATTTTTGTACAGTTTCTAACTATAAATAGGTAACAATTTCAATTAAATATTAAAAAAAGTAGTAAATTGTCTCCATTGCAATCCCACACAAAAAATAATAAAAAGTAGTGTATGCTTGCCCTAACTCATTTTGCCACTTTTCCCTTTGCGCAGTATGCACAAAGCCTTATAATTTTTCGTTCATTAAAATGACATATTCTCACAAAGACCACGTGTTTTGTCCTGTTTATATGACATGTCGTCCATCGACATGTTGAATGACTGAAGTTGTCGGAAATGGACATTCCACAAAGCCTCCTTTATGCCCTCTGTCGGCAAATTCTTGTTCTTAGCGTTTTTGTTTTTGTTAAATTGTTTTGGTTGTGCGTTTTTTTCGTCACTTATGATTTAAATGTCGTTGATGATTGCATTCCTCACTTTTTTTTCTTTGATTAAAAAATTGTTTAACTATTGATTAGCATGTTTTATTTATTCTTTTGCATTTTTGGGAGAATGATCATTGTGAGGGGACTGACTGAAATGTATAAAATTAAAACAGGCAAGGCAGCAAGTTTTACAACGAGCATATTTTTTGTATATACAGTATAACTCGTGAGCTCTGTCGCCTAGTGGGAAGATCGTTTGGTTCACACTCGAGAAAATGCAGGTTCGAATCCCAGGTTGTGGCGTGTACCAATGAGGCTTTTTCAGATCTCAAGTACATTATACGGACGCTCTAACGGTGAAGGAAAACATCGTGAGGAAACCCGCAGATGGTTGGCCCCAGACGTACTGACCAGTAATTCCACTGGCCTATGCTGACTGTGTTGTGAGATTGCTATATGGGCAACCATACGTAACATTTAAAAACCGACTGTCCCAGACACTACAGTATTTCAAGAGTGGTTACTTCGCTCGGAGAATACTGTATAAATCTTCCATTAACGGATTAAAAGGCCTAAGTTTATATAACTTATCCCCTAGTACATTAAAGGTATATTTCGCTAATTATAATTATAAGTTTCACCCGCCCCATTAGTGGTCGGCCATAGCGAAAGGCGGGCTGTGTCAACAGTTGGTGACGTCATGAGCTACCCCTACCAGCTAAGTATGTACTCGGCTAAGTACTATGTACTCAGGCGAGTGCAGGTAAGTATTTGAGTGCCATAATAAGGAACGCAAGTTAAAAGTGTACGTTAAGTACTAACTAGTAACTACTAGAGAAATTTAGATTTTTAGAATTGCTAGGTTGCAAGAGTTTGTTATATAACTAATTAAACTTTTTAATTTGCACTTTTTCAAAGCTTTCTTATTTATTATTGTGACAAAAAGTGTTAACTTCTTACCACTCTACATATTTTATTTCGAATTTTAGACTGATAATAATACTGCTGAAGATGTATAGCTTAAAAAGATTTAGTCTAGCTAATAATATTGCACTAAAACAGCTAAAGACCATCGGCAAAGGGACAATAAAACGAGATTACTGAGGGAGACCATCGCCGGTTAATTCAGTTATCACCGCCCTAGGGCCTAGGTGATAAGACAAAAGAATATTTCTTTTCCGCGGAGGTTTTTTTTAGTTGACATTTATGAAGCTTTCAATGAGTGACGAATTAACGATTAAAACCTTCGATTATAAATTTATAATATAGGTAATACAGTATGCAAAATTCTTAATGAAGAGAACATTCTGGGTGTCAACTTTATAAAATACTAGCGACCCGCCCCGGCTTCGCACGGGTACAATACTGATACTAATACTACAGAACGTCAACCACTTCGCAACGGGCCGTATAACAGAAATCGTAATATTTTAATTTCGCCATAACTTCAAAACCAAACGTCCAATTTTAATCATTCAAAGACCAAATATTATCTACATAAACTGTACTTAGTGATGAAATAATTTATTTTGATAAGAATTAATAGCATGAGTAAAATAAACGCGTTTAAATGTAGTCCAAAAAAAATCAAGATTCTAAATAAAAAAATGGTTGTTGTGCCTCACTCGACATAGATAGGTATAGTGTGTCGCGGACTTTTTTGTAGATATTTATAAGATCTACAATTAATTAGAACATTATATGGTTCTATCTTTTATAGTTTAGGCAGCGTACGCAAAATAAGTAACTTTTCTGGTTGATTTTTTACACCTTGTGTCCGAAAAACCCAAATATCTTACGGAACCCTATTTTTTTTTCAAAATAAAATTTAGCCTATGTTACTCGTGGATAATGTAGCTTTCGAATGGTGAAAGAATTTTTGAAATCGGTCCAGTACTTTTTGAGCCTATTCATTACAAACAAACAAACAAACAAACAAACATACAAACAAAGTTTTCCTCTTTATAATATTAGTGTAGACTAGATGTTGCTCGCGATTTCGTGCGCCCTAAAATATAACTCGTATACCGTACATTTTGCCTATATTATAAAAGTAGAATATGTCCTTGCCTATAGCTTAATCTGTATCCATGCCAAATTTCATCAAAATCGGTCTAGTAGTTTCAGCCTATTTTATGCAAACAAACATACAAATCTTTCCTCTTATAATATCAGTTTAGATTTATTGAAATTCAATGCATAAATAATAATATTATAAGATAAATAATATATCCTAGAATACTACCGGAATATTAGCTAACATCACTTTTGTAGGCTGGCTTAATCTTAAGATTTTATATGGCCTTAATAAAATAAAAGATTTAAAAAAAAAAACACCTTTGTTTTACTTCCAAAGCTTACCTTACCAAAGCTTCCTTTGGGTTATGCGTAGAGTAGTGTAAAAGTTGGTATATTTTTTTACATTTACAAAATGACAAAATATCACATGTAACAAAACGAACAACAACAGGTAAGTTGATTTTTTTGGAGGCAAAAAAAGGCCAAAATGGATTATCAAATTATGGTCGCAAGTAATCGTGTTACTGACATCCAATACTTGGCCGAATCCTCTGTGTATTGGCCTCTTCGTTAGAGGGATTTGAATATTTTTTTTACTTTAGGCGTGTAACGTGATCCGTCTAGGGAAACGGACAACCCCAAAATAAGTAAAAAATGAAAATTTGTTTGACATAATTTTTGCTATGTATCGAATTTCAATGACCAATATTGAGCGTCAGATATAATTGATATAGATGATGTTTTTCAATTATTTTTCAATCTATTTTTGAACGTTTTTATATAGAATATTTTCGCGTAATACATAATATTATTTCAAAAACTATTTAATTTAGATATTCTAATTAATAATTTTTAAAGTAGCTAGCTATTTTAAGAGTTATTTTTCAACCATAAAAAATTATCTGCCAAAGAAATTTATATCGTTTGTCCTTGTTTCTCGAGCCTAAATAAGTATAAAGGTTGAGATATTATTTCGGCCATATTTACCACAGAACAATATATTTAACGTTTATAGGCCAAGAGCTAGGTGGCGGTTACGGCGGCATAATTTGTCACAGACGAGTGTCAATAAAAATGCCACGCCGGACTACTAGCTCCTATACTACTGTACACTAGTGAGGGGATAATGTGTTGTCGATAAAGAAAATTTTCTTTAGATTTATTTTGATTTTTGAGTAAATATCATAACGTACATTTTTCATGTAGGTCAAGTGTGATGATACGCGATCGACGGGGTTGTTCATTTTTTAAATTTAGCTATTCAAAATTTATCTTTATTCACTACATATAAAGATATACCTACGTATCATTCCAAGACCAGCGCCTTCGTAATTGACTTGACATGAGAACTCTTGCAATAAAGCTAATAATTCAATTTTTAGTACGTATCTTAAAAATGCAGCGCCGCGTCTCGTCACGGTGTGAACTAACTTCTGATTTTAATCAATTCTTAAATATATATTTTTAATCTCCTTTATTTATACTTTATTGTAGGCAGGCTAAGAAAAATAATCGATGTTTCGTGTCTATATCGATATCGGCGCAACACTAGCACCCTACACTTAACCCCTAATCCTGAGCGGCAGTAACGTCTCGGGCGGGTACTTACGGCAAAAATCTTAATTCTACTGCCGCGCTGCCGTTAACTGCCCTCTCTAATTATCGCCCAGAGCTGTATCTATTACTGACAGCACATCGATGGCCGTAAAGTGATACACCTAACATAGCATAGACATAATGGCCGAGAATAATTCTAAGTTAGGCCTTTTCAACCGTTATTGAATGATTTATACAGTATTCTCCGAGCGAAGTAACCAATATTGAAAAACTGTAGTGCCTGGGACAGTCGTTTTAAATGTCGTATGGTTGCCCAAGCACATACGGCATTCTCACAACACAGTCAGGCTAGTCCAGAGGAATGACTGATCAATACGTCTGGGGCTAACCATGTGCGGGTTTCCTCACGATGTTTTCCTTCACCGCTTGAGCGTCGGTACTTGAGATCTGAAAAAGTCTCATAGGTCACAGTCACATGCCACAACCTACGAATCGAACCTGTACTCTCTCGAGTGCGCACCCAATGGTCTACCCACTAGAAAAACACTAAACATAACTTTTCTGAAAAGAATTTCGTGCGCAAAGCCATGTCAGTTGCCTAAACAAATACGAGAAAATTTATTTGAAAATAAACATTATTATAAACGTAACATTTTCTTTTATTTTACTAATACTAGATAATATAATAATTATGTAAAAAATAACGCAGTAACTTAGGTAGTGTAAAATGCGAGACCTATCAGATATAATATGAAAGAAAATAATCCTCTATACAAGCTAATAAATTTTCTCGAAAATTTTCAAAAATTCTAACCCCATGAGGATAATGCAGACTTTCCTGAAGCAATAAAACTGGGCAGACGTCCGGTCGGCGTGCTGCCAGCCACCGCATACATGCGCTTGGCGGGTGAACAAGGATGTGGGTGAAAATATAGGATGGGTGAAAAATTTAAGTGGGTGAAAAAGAAAGAATGAAAAAAGTTTAAAAATCAAAATAATGATGGCGAGCTTGTTAGAGTATTGCAACGAAACAAAGTGAAAAAAAAGTAGGTGGGTAAACTTATACAATGAAGAATTTTGAAAAATATAAATGACGGCAAGTGCAACGAAGCGAATTTCAACATTTTATTTTACGTTCAGTCGATAATCTTATTTTAAAATCTAATCAGGTAATATAATTATTGGTCTTCAAAATATTTAAAGTCTAAAAATTTTTGGGTAGGTAGGCTAGGAATTATCTATTATCTTTAGGGTTAATTAATGATATAATCATACTCGTACATCTACTATCAAAACGTTTAACACAAACCACGATATGTTACGCAAAACTGCAGAAGCCAATACGCAAAAAGTTACATAAGCAAGGTTAAGCTTTTGAAGTTATTTAAATAAAGTGCGACATATTATAGTCTATTGCGCGTCGTTATTTTGACAAACGGCCGCCTTGGCTACAAATTTGCGGTCAACTGAACCGAGGAATGCAGTTTATCTAAAATATTATTTAAATAACGCTTTATTTAACATAGTGCTGAGGTTTCTTGGCATAGATGAACTTTAGCTTTTTCATAATTTCGCAAAACTGCTGCATTAAAAGGACACTTTTTGAGCTAGGTTTTTACACTACTTTGAATATCGTTACGACAAAAAAAATATATGAAGAAGTGATAAAACTTATTGCCTAATAGGCAAGCGGACTGATTTTTTTTTATTACATAAATGAATAGTACTCTTAAATATGAGTAACTTCTCAGAAGAAACCGTATATCAAAAGTCAATATTTTCAAAGGTACAGCGATTTTTATACAAAATTTCGCGAGTCTTTATACCAAAAAAAATTTTTTTTTGGGAAATTGGTAAACAAAACCTACATCATTAGTTTACTCACATAATATACAAAAACATTCATTATGGTAAGTATGAACTTAAACGCACAAAATATGCAAGATATTTACAAATATATTCCGGCGGCCATATACTTCATAATATACTACTTCATATACTATAACCTACAAGTGACGTCATTTGTATATCGATTTTAGTATGGAGCATTTTTAGGAGGCTCGCGAAATTTTTTATACAAATCGCTGTACCTTTGAAACATTGACTTTTGATATACGGTTTCTTCTGAGAAGTTACTCATATTTAAGAGTACTATTCATTTATGCAATAAAAAAAAATCGTCCGATAGCCTATTTATTTATTACTACCATAAAGAAGTGATTAATAGTTATCTACTACATAGCATTATATCGTACATAGATATATAGTCCGTTTTATAGCTGTATAAAATCGATATGGGACATAACTTTTGTCATATAGTCCACTTACTAGCTCATTTATATGTTAATGTTACCCTGAGATTCGCATATAGATATGTTTTGGTATGATATCACTGTTATTACTTTCCAATTTGTCTTCTATTTGTGTTTATGGACCCCACAATAACAGTTGCCTTTCCAATCAAAACCAAATTAATAGGAAATACATGAAAATGCCGATATATTTATTAACTTTTAGTATCGCAGATTGATTGGCGATTCAGATAAATTAACAGAAAACTGAAGAAATGTTGTTCCAAAATGTTTGATCCAGATCAAATTTTTAAACATAAATTAAAGCAATATATTATTAATTTCATATACGATTCATAGTTGAAGCTCTAAGTCATAAGCACAACCGATGATAATAAAAAAACAAAAATAATACGAATGTTAAAAGAATTACATTGAAAATTAAGTATAGATTTTCACAAATACTAAATACCTTTTCGCCTTAAATCGATGCCAGAGTCGAAAAATCTTGACTTACTCCTTGAAGACAAATCCATTTTCGTCGGAGTTTCACATGCACCAAAGTTTTAAAGTTTATTAAAGTCACTCGAGCACCTCGAACTTGGAGTCCAGTTCGCCAAAGTCCACTTAGATCTTTAAGCATGTGTACATCTTCGCGGATGGGCACAGACTGTGGGTTTGGCGAAACGACACCCAGAAAATAATAAAAAGCCCCACTAAAAAACTCCAGGTAAAAAAACCCCGTATCAAAACCGCTTCCTAGTGACCCCGTCTAGCATCCCTTTGTACCACGTTTATAATAGTAATTTTTTTCACTCACACCACCCCAAGCAAAAATATGCGTGGCCCCGAGAGCCGCAGCGAAAGTATAGAAAAAATTACTGTCCCCTATTTGAATAGCCAAAAATTGCATATCACTGCGAAAATGGTATTAGTGAATGAATGCGATCTCGTATCTAAATGGATGACTTATAATTGTGTACGATATTTAGCATGAATTATTGGTGGAATTGTATGCAGGCGGTAATTTGGGGAACGGTCCAATGTTTTATTATTCACGTAATAGACTTTTATAATACACATCGAACATTTTGTAACTGTTACAGTAACATTTTTACTTCATTTGTACACTTAGATCGATGATAAGTAATGAAAGATCTCATCTAGGTATTCTGTGCATGAAAAAACCGTTGACACCTGAAAAATTGCGTGGAATATCAGCAAATTTTGCAACAACTATACCTATAAACCTATTAATAGCTATGAAGTCTGAGGTCGTAACAAAAAGGGTTTTAACAAATATAATTAGAAGCTTTAGAGCGCTACGATTGGCTAGAAATTAGATGCCCATTCCAAACCTCCCAAATATTCGCTCTCGTCTAACATCGTGATTTCCTTTCCAGTTATAACAAAATTATGGAAATCAAATTTGTACCCGAAATGTAATCGAAGTGACCCTAATGTCAGAATGTTTGCTATTCTAGGTAAACACCGATTGACACTGAGTGTACATCTGGTGACGCAAATAATGGGGGATACGATAAACAATACAGTAATTCGATTTGCCGTAGGTACTGTGACGAATTCTGTGGCCGAAAATCTTACGCGTGGATCTTTACTGAACGACCTTATGTGCACAATATTCATACCTACATATAGGTAATACCTAGATATGTTGAAGCAGTGGAAACCTTATATGATAATTAAATAAATCTTAGAATCAAAAAGTTGTTGTAAATAGTAAAAGCTAGAAAAGTCATTTTATTTCTATCACAACGTAAAGAATAAGAATAATAAAGACGTAATGATAATATTATGGACTATGAATTTTTAACTTCATTAGAGAGTTAGTGAAATTAAATATCTTGAGTAATCTTTTCCTAAAAAAAGAAAAATTTGGCAGTTTTCCATGAAGCGGAAAAAATGCCAATCTACAATTATAATTCCATGCTATTTATTGGACAATATCTGCAATGGACTACTTATCCATAACCGCCAGTAACCAAAACATACAAAAACACGAATCTTATCGGCTATCGAAGTACCGGCCAAAATGTCAAAATTCTAATCTGAATTGTGGTATAGACATGGATAGCGGTAGAACAAAAAATGCACTGTTACACGCACTACGAGTATACCTGGCTGTGCTGGCGCGGGCGTGTGAAAACACAACAGGTGTCTCCCGTAATTACGGACGGACAATGGTGGACCGAATTCGCGGATTGCTCCTTCTTTTCTGTTAGAAATGCTTTCATCATCATCATCGTTGGTTGGTTTTGTTGCTATAACCAATAAATAAATAAATCTTAGACGAGGCATGTTAAGGCAAAAAATCTCCAGTTAAATGGCCCCGCTTTTGAGATTTTTGGGGCCATTTTGACATTTGAAGCAAACAAGATGGTGCTTCTTTTTCTAGTATGAAGATTTGTTCTATCAAATGAACGTCATAGCCTATCTTTGAGTTTTGAAATCTTTGGCTATAACTTAATTTTTGTTACAAATGGTTACTTGGCCATAATCATTATTGTTATATCAGTTTTTTTTTTCTAGTCATAAATGTTGTAAACGTTACTGACTAATGTTTACCCATACTTCGTATTTGTAAACATATTTTTTGATACCATTCGTCATCATTAACACTTAATTAACTAGGTTAGTGGCTTTTTAAGACTTTTTATGTTGTTTGCTTTAGGTACTCGTATGCCAAACATACAATATTGTTACGCTACTGTTTCTTATAATATGTAGCAGTAATATGATAATATTTAGATTGGTGATATAGTTATTGTTTTCTCATTTTCTTAAATTAATATTTCATTAAATTGAAAGCATCATGAATCATTTCTCTCGGCAAGAAATCTACACTAATTTCTTATTACACGCTCGAATCGTTTCATTTTTTTTTTACGAACGGAAGGGTCGTATGTGCAAAAAATGTTCACATGTGCTCCATTTCTGGTCAAGAAATCCTTTGTGGTCCATTGTGTATGACAGGTCGGAATTTCAAAGAGTTGGATGTCACCTTTACAGAAAGCGTGGGAGAAAATACGTATCACACTTGGCGATTTTTTTGTTTCATTACAATGTTGGAAAACATAATGGTAATTCAAAGCGTTATATACCGCGTAACTGTTAAAACCTTATTTTAACACATACATTGTGTAAAATAATAAGTTGTTTATTCGCTGTTATTGAATGTAATAATGATTATTGTAAAAAATATAAAATTGATTTCCTTCAGGATAATTACTGACATTTAGTTTTACCCATTGTAGAGCTATGTGACCATTTAGTTAGGAAAGCTTGTTATTAAATTAGATGACGGTGATGATGATGTTAGTATATGTATATTTGTATATATCAGTAGATATCAATTAGCCAACACGGCGAGTCTTGGTGTAATTAAATGCTCTGCGTCGAGATTGTGTCGCGTTGTTAAATAGCGCGTTTCATATAGAGTTGGTAATGTTTAGAGTGGACACCTAGTGTTTAATTATTATTTCGGAAATAATTAAAATTATTGTTTAAAATAATTTCATAACTAGAAGAATTAAGTATACTATTGTAAAGACACTACAGTAAAATTATTATTAAATAATAACGTACAAATATTTAACTTTACTTACTGTTGTTATTTTCTTTTAGATAAAATAAATTTAAAAAAAAATATTTTATGTGATTACTTAAAATCTCTATCTATATGCATTAATTTTCAAATTTTATTATATATGCAAAGGCAATTGCTCCACTGACAAAAAAAAACTTATTTTTGTCGTTTTATGTCACGGTGTTTTAACAGACGGGTTTAATTTTGAAATGGATTTGCATAATTCACTTCTAGATTTTCCTTTCTATACACGTTGATGGTTCGAATGTCTTCGGCGAACAATGGGTTGTGTTGGGCTCGTTCGGCTCGCTCGGGTCAATCGTCGGTTATCTGCCCATCGGGAGATCTCGGCCGCGGTCGCCATCAAATTTATTGTGTTCGCATCTACCTTTACAGTTATGTACTTACTCTGTGGTCGAGTCCGCAAATATTATCTAATATGGTATTTATAAATTATGATTGTGTGGTTATTTAACCATTTTACAATGGTTCGAAGTGAGATGTTTGCTGAGAAATAGGTACTCTAGTTGATTAGATATTGTACGTACGTCGTACCTACAAGACATTTTTGGTTAGATGTACCAGTCAGATAAATTAAATTTGTTTTCCTTTTGAACTTCCGACGAAGCCTTTAAAAGTTACTACTGTATTTTTTAAAATGACGATGCTGTTGGTCACACCTGACCCATAATGCAGAATGACATTTATACCTTTGTTTGTTAAGGTGAGTGTACACGTTTCACATGGCCTCAATTAAGCAGTCATCATTCAGACGGATGTAAGTGCATAATCTCGAGCCAGGTCATCGCGTTAACAAGCCGAGCGGTCACGAGCTGCCCGGTATGGGAAAGCTCCCAGCGTTTGTATGCAGATACGACCTTATACCGCGCGACCGTCAACCGGGATGCATGTGGACATAATATCGTTTATATGTCAGATGCGACTTTATACATATTAATATTGTGTACATTATAATGATTGACATACAGTTTTGTTAGAATCCCCTCTATTCAGAAAAAGGCAGGTACTACTTTATACATGTTACTCGAAAATTTGAATCTTTTTTTTTTTTGAAAATGTTAAGACATGTCTAAACTTTTGCAGATCTTCATTAACACTGAATGTTTTATTAAGCCATAATTTAAGCTCAGCTTCTAAGCAGTCTTAATTTTAACGTGTTTACAAGACTGATTTTAATATTAATTTCTGAAACAAAATAAGTTTTTACTTTCGATATTTATTTTAAATACCTGGCCTTAAAAGTAAATTTAATTAAGTAAAAATATGCTTCAGTATTAGGTAAAACTAACTAACCTAAACTATCTCTGTAAAATGGTATGCAGGATCAAAATTTAACTACAGTTTAAATTAGTTTCTAGTAATTATTTTGCAGTCTGTGTATTAATTTAGCCGTGGCTCCGATGGCCAGACAACCTGGCAGCGGAAAACTATGTCTTAGAACTTAGAAGTAGGTACAGTCACTTTCATAATTTACCTTTTTTTTTCATTTTACTTATATATATATTACCACAATTTTTGTACTGATAAACGTTTATTCATATACAATATTTACATAGAGGGATATTGAGTAGTATATTATAATACAATATAGAGCCAAATAAAAAAATAATACTTAAAAAAGAGGACTCATCTACAAATATTCTAGGTATCTATATCAAAAAAATCTACAAATACAAAAATTTCCTCTGTTGGTCCTCATCTGGCAGAGTACCTAGCAAACTTATAGCATTGCCTCGTTGGATAGCAATGGCTATCAATAGCAATAGGCAAGCGGACTGATTTTTTTTTATTGCATAAATGAATAGTACTCTTAAATATGAGTAACTTCTGAGAAGTAACCGTATATCAAAAGTCAATATTTTCAAAGGTACAGCGATTTGTATACAAAATTTCGCGAGTCTTTATACCAAAAAAATTTTTTTTTTTTACGAAATTGGTAAACAAAACCTACATCATTAGTTTACTCACATCATATACAAAACATTCATTATGGTAGTTATGAACTTAAACGCACAAATATCGGAAATATTTACAAATATATTCTTGCGGCCATATACTTCATAATATACTACTTCATATACTATAACCTACAAGTGACGTCATTTGTAGGTCGACTTTAGTATGGAGCGTTTTTAGGAGGCTCGCGAAATTTTTTTGTACAAATCGCTGTACCTTTGAAAATATTGACTTTTGATATACGGTTTCTTCTGAGAAGTACTCATATTTAAGAGTACTATTCATTTATGCAATAAAAAAATTTTAGTCCGATTGCCTATTCCTAATACATTATAATTAACTTTTCCATTTAACATAGACCTGTCAAAAAGTAATAACTAAAAAAGAAAATATTAAATAGCACCAATTATTGCAGGTAACAATTCTGTACTGTCTATAACATATAACCATCTATTATAAATCTACAACACCTACGTATACAGACTAACACTTTATAAATCACACCGGACATAATATCTACAGATATTTTTAACACCCACTTTACTAAATACTGTTATTATTCATTGTTTAATCAGCCGATGATGCTGTGGTACTTATTTAAAATATTTAACGGGTCAGTTATGCTTCACAATCTTATGATTAGGGTCAGATATTTTATTTGTAGGTTTTGTCTCTGTCACTCGTTATAAAGTGAGCAGCGACAAAACCTCCGAATAAGCTATCCGATACCTCTTAGAAGATTGTGAAATAGGTATTAAACTATAGAGTATTTTGTACCTAGAGATTGGATATGTGTTTGCGTATTAATGATATTCGCGATTACGGAAGCGAATATTATTGTTACATCGTGAGTGTATATTTGACTGAATAAAACTATGGCGATAAAAGATCATCTTTTACAGAACCATTACGCCCACAGACCAACGTTAGATGAGGGGTCAAGACCGACAAAAACCTCTGAACTGGTTGTAATTCTATGCCGCCTATTGAAACCGCGTTGGTCCGATGTATTCGCCAAAAAAAATGAATCAAAAGCATTGGACAATGGTCACGAGATTCCTCAGCATCAGGTA
The DNA here is from genome assembly GCA_905404095.1 of Glaucopsyche alexis. Classification (NCBI taxonomy): domain Eukaryota; kingdom Metazoa; phylum Arthropoda; class Insecta; order Lepidoptera; family Lycaenidae; genus Glaucopsyche; species Glaucopsyche alexis. The sequence continues at coordinate 6,460,622 of FR990060.1, forward strand.
GAATTTGATACACCATAATCTGCCTGTCAATCAATTTTATATATTTTTCTGAATGTTTATGCTCAAAAAAATGTTTGATTTATAATTCTGTGGTTATACTCATATTTCGTTGAGCGAAATGCGATAAAATATATTAGATATGATATTGAGATGCAAAAGTGACGACAAAAATAACACACCTAGGTAGGTGAAAAAAAATGTGTGAAGAAGACATAATAAGAATTAAGAACAAAAACAAAACAATCTAATCATATTATTTTGAACCCAAAAATAAGGTAAGCATCTGACAATATATTATAAAGACTACTGTTCCTTTGTGTTACAAAGAAAGTGACACTCCTAAACCCTTTTCAGTATAATTGCTGAAAGGGATCCATAATGCTCATAATAGTTTTACTATACAACTATTGTAGGAGCCAGCGGAGTTCTAAGCGTGTTTTGACCAAAAAAAACCTTTTGACCGATTGTTTGCCGTTTTTGTGGGTGTTTGTCGTTGACCATGGGAAAATATCGGAGGTTCAGGTGGCCGAACCTGTTGTAGAATCTGCACCTTTGTGGACATTCAATAGATATCGATCAAACAATTTGATAATATTATATAGAATCGAGATTTTTAATATCTATTTGTGGACACATTGAATAGATTTCGATCAGCCAGTTTGATATCAGGATTTAGAATTTTATGCATCTAACCTAGGGATTAAATGCGGTTTAGTTCCATGTTCATTAAATCCTGTTTTATTTAAAATAGGGTTTGTTACTTTATAAACTTAGTAGACAGTTAACTCGGTTTAATAAATTAAAGAACGAATATAAAAATTATCAAACCATACTTCATTCAAACTTACGTCTTAGATAACGTTTTAGATTTGTTACCTTTTTTAAAACGTATCTATTTATTATTAAAGATGTGCTATGCTTTTACTAAAACTTATTTTTAATTGTCTTCACAACATAGATGGATGAGAGCTTCAAACCTGTGGCACGGTTTGAATGCAATTAATATAGTGAGTAAAGAGACCAATCTTACTTCAGTGGGCGAAATATGTTCTTTAATATAGTAAATTTTTAACAAGTTAAAAAAGTGGCAGGTACTTTAATATAACTTAATTGAATGATATGGCCTAATATCGTGTGTTTTTTAACAAATCATTTTTATGGTTATTAAACCTCACTTTCCATTTTTAGCATACATTTTTAAAGTTTAATTCTAATATAAATTTATTTTTAATATGGTCTCAAAGCAGCGCATATCTAGTAAAAAATGTATGTTCCAGGTGAGTAGGTACTAAGTACTAGACACTTTATATTTGGAGAAAAAAAACTATTGCAACATGGGTTACGTTAGAAATCAGAAAAACTCTTCTCTATTTATGTTAAAATATATCCTACTAATATCCTACTAATATTATAAATGTGAAAGTTTGTGAGGATCTATGGATGGATGGATGTATGTATGGAAGTTTGCTACTCTTTCACGTAAAAACTATTGAACGGATTTCGATGAAATTTGGTATGGTAGTGTTTAGGCTCTGAATTCAAACATAGGCTACTTTTTATCCCGAAAAAGTAAAGTATTCCCTTGGAATACCCGATACTGTATTTACGCGGGCGGAGCCGCGGGCAACAACTCTTCTCTATTAATGTTAAAATATATCAGTTACAAAGTTTCTCACCTGATCGTACGATTAACTAAATAGTCCGTTGAGACCGACATTAACTAATAGGCACGAGCCTGACAAAGACGAACTGTCCACCCACTATAGTTCGTTCATTCGTTCATCGCCACGATAAAATAATTCTTATGATGATTTTTTTCTCTATTGTATTAGAGCCGTATTTATTTAACGGACATTGGTCAAAGAACTTGAAGAATGGATCAGTTCTTTTATATCTACACTATTGTGTTGGATTAGATTAATTAGAATTTAAGCTTAAGAAGTAGAAAACATTTTAAAACCCACACTTTTCTATACAAATAATATTAATTATTATCAATTGTAGTTTTTTTTTGATAATCTTAAACAAATCCTATAGTAGTATAACATAAGAATTCCAAAAAAAAGGTTTTACTATATGACTATAGTAAAACTTTTTTTATAGCAATATTTTTTATGAAATGAACCAGAAAACCGTCGCCATTGGATAATCGCAACACCAGGGAAATTATACTTGTAATTAATTGGGCCTCCTGTAACCTCAATCACTGGGCGAAACACAACGCAAGCGTTATTACACGCCGGTTTTCTGTGAGGCCGTGGTATTTATCCAGTTGAGCCAGCCCGTTCGTGCCGAAGCGTGGCTCTCCCACAGTTATAAATATTATTATAGATATTACAAATAAAAAGAAAACTCTTCTTCGTCGATCTGAACTAGGTATTGTATACTAAATTTAACATAATACCAATTGAAACATGGTAATAAACTCTATGTAACAATAAAGATTACTGGCCATCGATAAACCTATTTAAGTCATTATCTAAGATCTTAAACAGGATTATAACGCGCTAGCACCTTCTCTAAAACGGTTCTACGACGGCTACCGGTCATATTGTTTATAAACGAACAATGGTGTTGATATATTTCAAAAGGATTTATGAAAAAAGTTCGCAAACTGATCGACATCAATAATGTAAAATAAGTAAAAAAAAATAAGTAAAATTTGTGTAGCAAATATGAATTGATAAATTAACTGGTAATTTTCTAGATAAAATTACCCTTCGCATTAGTTCATACCAAAACGAGATGATACGCAACACGGCTTCATTTTAAGATAACGATTCAAAATTGAACTTTAATTACTACTTAAGAAGATACACGTTTAATTGCAAGAAGTTTGGATGTCAAGACCGCTCTGCGTAGTGCGCACCGCTCTTGCAACGAAATGTGTATCTTCTTGTTTACTGAATAAAGTTCAATTTTGAATAAATATTTTAAATATGCAGCGTCGCGTCGCGTATCGTCTTGTTTCGGTATAAGCTGATCCTTAAAGGTAGGTTCATTTCTAATTTTTTTTTAGGTAATTGCAATTTTCGTAAATTACTAATCAATACAAAAGATAATGTTACCTAATTCATGTATATTTTTTTATCATAAAACACTTTTCTATAATTATTATTTTTGAGGATACAATTTTCATAACTTACAAGTGTAACATTTAACTTAGTTATTATAGTATCCGAAAAAAAAATCGAAAAGTTAATGTCCGAACTAACGACTCTAAAATTTATGGCAATCCAAACAATACCAATTATTTAAATATAAAAACCATTAGCGATTCAAAAGAAACCGCTTTGCCTATACGTCCTCCTTTCAATACGTCTTCATTAGGCGAATATCGTATCAGATATAGGTACAGGAACATTCAATCTTGATCCGTAAGAATTATACTTGTTAACTTGTCCACGATAAACTATTGTGTCCAGCTGCATAAAACGTGAAGGGTAAGAAATGTAGAGTATTGGAAATAAGAAAATATTTATTTGTTTTTGACAAACAAAAAAAGAAATACTCCTTTTTGTTTCAAAACTGATATAAATGTTAGTGGAAAAATAAAAAATAAAAGAATTTAAAAAAATGTGTTTCCTTCAATATAAAATTCACATGGCCTTTGAAAAACCTGCACAATAAATTATAATATGTTGACGTACTGAAAATTACCGTTGTTCAACATAAATTCGTTTTTTACAAATCCATACTTAATTTGCACTATTTTCACTATGAAGTTGTTGTTTATTATTTTTTTATTTGTCACACTAAACGTACGTACGTACGTATTTCGTACGTACGTATTTCTCTACGTTGAAGTCTAAAATTAGATTATTAAGTCCCATTTAAGCTCAAGGATGAGATGACACGATTACTGAGCGTGATTTAATATTTTTTATCAGAATTACAAAACATCATAATTGCATGATTGACCATTATCAGAGACACGCCCTGCATAATTAGTTCTCAATCGTGAGAAAGACACAACCTCCAAATGAACGATAACGATTTCTTTTAATTCATCAAATCTTCGTTCATAGAAAATAGGTAATAAAAACCAGAAACAAATAAAAAAAGTGTCAGTAACTACGTATTTGCAGCTATTGATTGTCACTTAATTTGTCAAAAATATTTATATTTTGTACTTATTAAATTAAAATAGTGATATCCAAAATAGTGTAAATTGTGTTAAAAAAATACTCTTCTTATTTAAAAGTGAAATATACTACGAAATAAGAATAAAAATTTGTCATCAATAAAGTAAACCAATTACATTAATTAGGCCTAAGCATATCAATCAGAAAAATATTTCATCTGTCACCGCACTTTTTGCCATTAAAATGGCGCAGCGTTTTGACATGGACTGGACCCGTTTTTTATGTCCGTTCCGATCGGCGTTTTTGTGACCCTCAAGATAAAGACATATGTTAGGAGGTCCAGGGAACATTTAAATTGGATTTATTAGTGGTCCAGACTCCGCTGGAGGTAGACGATATTGTAATTAGCTATTGACGACCGGGACATGTCAAGGTTTTTTCAATCGTTTTATTATAAGTATGTAATTTGCAATTTGTGAAACTTTTTGAGGTAGCTAACTTTTTCAAACATTTTACATTTGCTTATAAATTATGAGGCAAAGTGTTACGCTCACTTAATCGTCCTTTTTAATATATAATAATAGTGGGTCTCTACAATTGTAGAGCATTTATTCAGTAAAATTGATTTAGTCTATCACCTATTTTTTATTATTCGTCTACAATTGTCATTATTATTCTTGATATAACAATAATAATTATAGTTGTATAATATGTAGGTACATAACTAGTAAATTAATTTATTAAGCCCATCACTAAAATATTTTTAAATATTCAAAATATTACAAATGGGTTTATTGACGAAATAAGGTATTCCAAAGGTTTAAATTAAAATTCGATGAGTACAACAAACGGACCGGAACGGAAACACAAAACAAAAGCGTGTCGTATTAATTGAATTAGAAAAAGGTCTCGTATAAAACCCTTATCAATTAGAGTACAGAAAAACAAATCGCTAGCAAAGTTAATATTTTATTTAGGATCGGAGTGACTCGGAGTGGCAAGCGGTCGAAAGTCAACGTGGATTTTTAAAACTTTCTCAAAGTTAAATCAGCATTCCCTCGTCTGGTCTCACACCTGATAAAGTAATTCTGTGATTCCCCAATCTACCATTGTGAAGAGGGTTTCGTTTAAAAACCAAAAAGGTTTGTTTAAAAATTCACAATTAGGTAACGGAAAATTACTTGCACTTGGAATATTTAAGTGCATATTAAATGTTTATTTTGAAATAATTACAAATTAACATTTTATTTAAATATTGCCATATAAAGTTCCTACCGCGAATGGGGGAACAGTATTGTTAAGTTAAACAAAAAGCGAGTACTGTATGCCTCTTACGCTTAAAATAAGAACAAACGTGTCATCGACGAAATGATGCGTGTCGACCAATCGGGCGCGAAGGCCGCAAACGACGGTGACGTCACTTCGCCACGGACCAATCAGAGTAACCTGTCGCCTTCGGTCAACTTGGACTAATTGCCTATGTGTGCATAACGGTAGACTCCTGAAGAACCCGTGCGCGAGAGTTGACACACACTCACGCACACACACATGCACCTAATTACACACGGATTTTTGCACCAACAAATTTTGTCCATAAAATAAGTTCTCATATCAAGCTACTTCTAATTATGATAATGAATATTACATAAAGTCACACAATATAAAATTACAGTTACGGAATTAAACAGTTAGTTTAAGTTAAATTCTTGAATTTTAATATTTTAGTTATAAATATGTGTGCGTCCATATCAAACAATATTAATCTGACATAGATAAAATGACAATTTTATGATTTGTTTGTAAATTTTTCGTATTAAAAATAAGTATTTAAAAAATTTAGTCTTTTTAATTAATTATGAAAAAGTGTGAGACTCAAAGAAAGTGTTTTATATTAGCGAAATGGATACTTTGATAATAATTATACGGCATTTCTATTGTTTTATCTAACTTAATTACTACTGGCCAACCTTTGTTCTTAATTAATTACTTGTTTATTCATACCTCGGTGTAAAATTCTCAGGCTGTGGTTAAAACTAGCGGTCAAATAAAATAGTTGTTGTGTATTAAAACGTATGAGAAAACATGATTTTTTTGGTTTAGTTAAAAAAAATCAATGTGTTTGAAATATTATTTAATTTTTTTAATAAGACAATACTTTTAAAATAAAAATTAAATATCATTCAGTTTCATAAATTTTACATATTAGGTTTTATACATTATTTAATTATCAAAACAAGGTTGTAATTGTCTGGTTAAAAATTTTATTTGTTTTTATTTTTAGTTTGTAAAATTATTGCATTAATGTCAGTTAATTTTTAGAATTTAGAATCTTCAGTTAAATAATTTGGCTTTTTTAAATATGATATTTTTTTACATATTATAATTTGATATATAATAAACTTCCGTTTCAGCCTGGTGACGTCCACTGCAGGACATAGGCCTCCCCCATAGATTTCCAGTGCGACCGGTCGCTCACGGCCTGTATCCACCGACTTCCTGCGACTTTTCTCAGGTCATCTGTCCACCTGGTGGAAGGCCGTCCTACGCTTCGGCGTCCAGTTCGTGGTCTCCACTCAAGAACCTTTCGGCCCCAGCGGGCATCGGTTCTACGGGCTATATGTCCAGCCCATTGCCACTTAAACTTGCTAATGCGCTGGGCTATGTCGGTAACTTTAGTTCTGCTACGGATTTCCTCATTTCTGATTCTATCACGTAGAGAGACTCCAAGCATAGCCCTCTCCATAGCTCTTTGAGCGACACGAAGCTTTTGAATAAGTCCCGTTGTGAATGACCACGTTTCGGCTCCATATGTCATCACCGGTAACACACACTGCTCGAAAACTTTTGTCTTCAGGCACTGAGGAATTTTTGACGAGAAGATGTTTCTGAGTTTCCCGAACGCTGCCCAGCCGAGCTGGATTCGACGGTTGACCTCTTTTTCGAAGTTGGACCTACCTAACTGGACTTTATATATTAATAAACTAGCATAATGCATTTGAAGCGTGACTTAAAATTAGTTTTGCTATTTAAATGTCATCACTTTGACGTCAATGAACAGAAGTCATGATCGATTATTATGTAGTAAAAATACCTTGTACTAATTCGTACCAATTATACAATAAAAGAAAAATTGTACAATATCTTCCAAACTCTGCAATAAAATACTTAAAAATTTTATCTTAAAGTTTTTTGCAATTTTTATAACTTTTCAGACTCTACCTAAAATCTAAATATAGAGACTTGAATTTTCTGTAACGTTACTCTGGTTTTAATTACTCGTTAAAACTGTCTATTGTTGGATTCTATTCAGTGTCCCTCGGACTAGAGATGACCAGTCTCCGTGGGTAAATGTTGACTCAAAGCTCAGCTATTAAGTAGCTCGTCGTCGCTTGAATAGCGCCCTTTGTGACACAAATGAGAAAAGACAAGACATGTGTTTAATTCTATCTCTACATTTACCAAAGGATTGCTTTACATTTCTTGTGGTTCGTTACATTTTTTATAATGAATTTTACATGTTTTATATGCTTTTTTTAACAACTTATTAACTCATAAATTTTTGTAGAGTACAGATGATTTGTATTGATTTGTTAATGTTTTTGAACTTTGGCTATTAAAATAAACGATTTACAATAACATTGATATTATTTTCTGTTTTTGCTTATTGTCACAAAACATATTTAAAGTTATTTATAAATCTTATTCTCAATATATTATTTATAAGTGTTTTTATACATCTTAGTTTAAATGTATTATTTATAAATGTTTATTTATTTACCTTGCGCGATGCGTACAGCTGGCATCTTGATTCTCATCTTGATTTGGTCACCTATTTTTAGATCTTTACTAACTTTTATTTTCTGAAATCTTTATCTTAATATGTCCTTATCAGTATCTCACACTTCACATGTGCCGCCGGCGGTCCAGCGGCTTATCGTCCTGTTTTTACAGCGGTAGAGATAAAAATACTCTCACAAAATTATCCTCATGAAAAGTCCGACGGCATCTCTCTATAATATTCATAGTCATCTTTTCATTTTTTTCATGGTGACTGATTCAAGTTTTCAGTGAAAATGATTACTTTTTTCTTTTCATGCTGCAAAATTTATTTTCCCAATCATATGGTATTGTTAGTAGAGTTCGTCTAAGTCTTTATTATAAACACTTGTGCTATTTTGCTTCAATCCTATCTTATCAGTTCGTACCTAGCAGAAATGTTGGTCACTGGCAGCGTAAATGAGCACTTTGTCAAATTTATGTAGAGTTCGTATTTTCACTTCAAAATATAGATAACACTTTTTGAAATCGTAAAGTTTTTAAATGAGTTCATTCAGTGCGTTGATACTAAAATTAACAAAACAACGTAACATATATTGCGAAAAATTTAAATAATTGAATTTGTTTATGGTAGAGTATCGCGAATCGCGATGTAATTCGCGCGTGCGGAGCGGTACGAGGCAGGTGCACGGCCGGCCGCCCGCTCTCGCCCGATGTCCGAGAACGTCTGTCCTGTGTCCCTTCACGCGAGGGCTCTGCGGCCTCGTGTCCACGACTCTTGCCGTCTCTCTCCGCCGGCCGACGACGGCGCGTGCGAGTCCGTATGAAGTAGCCAGGGGTTACTCGCGGTCGCCGCTGCCTCGGCTGCCCGACAGAGACCGCGCTTCTCGCCCTCTACTACCGCTGCGTGGGTGGAAGAAGGATAGGCATAAATCATAAGTGTCGTGCGTTGGTGTGCGTGCGCGGGTGGGGCAAAGATGCAGCGCGTACAAAAGAAAAGGGATAATATTTGCTTGCATATTTCATGACTCGATTAGGAGATGGAATTTTTAATTGAATGGACCCGTGTCGCCCGGTCACTCTACATTTGTTTGAGTCTTTCAGTTCGAGCAGCTTAGACTAGAAACTCTACCTTTTACACCTGTTGATACTTTTATTTCTTTTTAAAACTTTTCAAAATACTTTATTTATTATTAAAATATTATAAAAATCCTTACAAAATTAAATAATCAATAATGACATTAATTTATTCTAAAAAACCTGAAAAAATGTTTACTCTACAATTACTGTAGCACGGTGCTACGCTTGCTACGAGATTTGTAAACACCTTTGTGTTTTTTTTTTAATGCACTATCCCTTTGGCTTTTTGAATTATATTTTTAATTTTAATAAAATGTGTTTAAATATATAAATTCTATAAATATTTAAGTGAACTCAGGTGTTGAACTCGAAAAGCCATTTAAAAACCTCAAAGAGAAACTATCTCATACAATATTAAAATATTATAAATAGTTTTCAATTGCTAAAAGCAACACGTAGCCGGCTACGATATTTCACTCTCACTCTCGCAAGTTTCAGAGCGCATTTTTTACCCCGACGTTATTTTACTTAAGACGCTGCGAAGATCTCGGTCGGTCCTTGACTTTAATAAGTTTTATGAGTGTCAGTCGGGACTCCGGGACTTAACTGGCGCGCGAACGGGCGAAAAAGAACTTTTTCATAATTGTTTCTGAACTGATTTTGCGAACTTATAGAACGGCTTTTGAAATATTCTATTTTTAAACGGTGATTTCTTTTTAAATGTTTGAGATGGTTAGTTATTACTATAGCATTTTACTGCTAAGACATTTTGATACGTATTTTGAAATGTAGATTTGATATTACTAAATTTATTGTTAATTAATTAAATTTATTGTATTTTAAATTAAACTTAAACTAAAATATTACGAAAACCTATATTAAATTTTATTTCAACGATATAATAAGATATGATTTTTTAAATATTATTGCAAACTATATCCCTTTTATATTTTAAACTTTAACTTTGCCTGAAAACATTCAGTACGTCTGTCCCTTTCCAATCTTTCAATAGTTTCAGCGAAAATAGAGATGGCTAGGGGTAGCCGTTTTCTCTAGTGGAAAATGGAACTCAATGACCGATGTATGTTCATCTCGTTCATATGTAGGAGTGTGTGGTGTACTGAAGAGGGACGGGAGAGATATGTGCCCTCACATGTCGGGAGGTTTTGGGAGGTTCGGGCCGCTACTCGACGCCAGGCGGCGTAAACGTCGGGCCCTCTGAACGAACCCTCTGAGGTTTTTATCAAAAACGACCCTCTTTATAAACCCTCACAGCTCTGGCATAGCAGTAGAAGTCGTTATGCCTACGTTCAAGGAGCATTTAACATTACAATAATTTATATAAACTACGGAAGTTTATATGAGACTAGCATTATTTACCCGCGACTTCACCCGCGTGAAATTAGTTTTGAAACTTTCATCCCCTATAGTACTCAACTATTGAACTGGAGGGGCTGAATTGTAGAAAATGCTTAAATACATATTTCATTATTTTTTCCGTACTTAATTCATACGAAATATCACACAAAAATGTCCGAGGAATTAAAAAAAATCATACAAACTTTTATCTCAGAAAAATCCTACCTTAGTAGATACCTACGTCATGTGAGAAAAACGTTTGCAAAATTTCAAACTATCCTTATGGGTTTGGCCTATGCGTTGATACATCAGTCAATCAGCTCTGCCTTTTACATATTTTGTACATAGATAGATTTAGGGAAGGTAATAATAATTGTCAGTTAAAATCAAAAATATAAGCGTTATAATTAATGTCTCAACACACACTTTTACTACTTCCAGCAGTATTATTGTGGCCTGATAGGCCAAAACGCTACGAACCATTTAGATCATCTGTGTACTTATTTTGTGCATGAAGTATAAAAATAAAAAAAACTGATAGGCAGGTAAACGCAGGAAAATATTTCTATCCTGCCTAAAATCTTATCCCACTAACTTTCTATCCCTACACATTTGTAACTATTTTGTGGTCTCGTCTTTCCTCGCAGTAAATGTGTCACCAAGTTTTTTTGTCCCCGGTAATGGGATATATAATTGAACGTTTTTGACAGATGTGGGACAGGATACTGAAAATTACTCAAAACGAAACATCGGAGTATCAGATTTTGAATGCATTTAAATTTTAGAATCAATTATCGAACGGGATGTCATTTTATCTAACGGCATATTTAAATAATTAACAAATAACTAGAGGTCACTCTGTGGCCGAAATTGGACCATAATTTCATGTTCATGTTTTAATTTTAAAGTTCCAACTTTTTTAGGTTTCTTTTGCCTCTTTGATACGCAATAAAATATGTAAATGTCGTTAATGGAATTTGAAAGAAAGAATAACGATCATTGAAAATTGTGTCAAACCTACCGTAATATATAATACAAACATGCTAGTATGAGTGAGGTAGTGTGTGCTGTTGCTTTTTATAAATTCAATGTATTTTTAAGCATAATTTTTTAGATTTTAGAAAGAAGACTTTCGGCAGGCCTTCCTCCACTTAAACTTTAAATGTGCAAAATTTCACAGTGATACGTATATACAATTCTCGTAAAACCGTACTTGAAATATTTACTTCACGAATCACGTATAATTTTAATGATTAATAATTTCTTAATAATTATTATCGACCACTACCATACCCTCAACTCCAGTTAGTTTCAACTAAGGCTGTTCCTACTACGCTAAACTACTTCGCGTTGCATTGGTAATATCAAAATTTTCACACTTTTATTCTTCTTAAGCAACACTACACTTAGTAAACCATATAAGTAGAGTACGCCTCAAGCAATTATTGAGTTTTTATGAAATGAACCAGGAAACGAGCAGAATTATTGCCTGACGGTAAGCGATTACCGCCCATAGACACACATCATTGCGCACTTGCTTTACTGGTCTTTAAAATCCCTAACTTCCCTTGGGCCTCCAATAACCTCGCTCACTTACATTTAACATCAGTTTCCAGTGAGGCCATGGTATTTATCCGATCAAGCCCATTCATGCCGAAGCATGGCTCTCCTAAGTAAGAAATAAAGTATTATTCTTATAAACAATACGAATCCCCCATACTGCTACTTTACGCACTTTTTTTTCAATATTCAACATTTCGGTATTTTAGTACCTATTGTTTTATTTTATTTGAAAACATAAAAGTTTTCATACGGCTATATCTTAAAGCCATGGCTCACTCGCGATTTTCAATCGACCGATAGTTTGGTCACAATAGTACTTCGATAGTTTGGTCAGTTTCTTAAATTGGGTAATCATTTAATGCGCGCACTGCCATTAAACTCCATTCTGACTACCAGAACTATCAAACTATCGGCCGATTAAAAATTACGAGTGCGCAGTGGCTACTTACAGCCTATTTCAATAACCTATCTATCGATAACTATTTATTAAAAACGTCAAATTTGTTTTTCAAAAAACCAGCTAATGATTAAATGATGACGTTTTCTAACAAATAATTATTGCTAAATACGTTATTGAAACCGACCGTAAATGGTAAAAGAAATAACCGACTTAAACATTTAATTAAGCAATGTCGTCTAAACCATACGAATTTTATTACCTAGCCGCGTCTCCTTATATTTATTTGTTTGATTGGGGCGACATAAAACTGTCAAGTTAACAGTTATATTTTTAGCACCTTGTGGCGATGTCGCACCCCACAATTCCAAACTATTTTTGTAACGCTCAGTGATAGTAATAAATATGTAACTTTACTAGAAGGTTGTGACAATTTTGATACAGTTAAGCGGTAAACAATTAGTTGTAAAAACGATTCTACGATTTTGAAATCTATAATCTAAAGATTGATTTTCAGTACTATCTTACAAAATTTGGCGTCGGATAAATATTGAATTCAACTAATCATTTATATGAAGCAAAATATTTGAGTACAGTTTTAGGAGAATTGTGCGAAGGAGTATGAAATTTGGCACAGTTGAAGTTTGTGTTAAAAGCTAATATTTTTTTAAATACTGCGTAGAATTGCATAAAAAAAAATAACAAAAACACACTACCTCAGATTATCATTATCAACTCACACAGTGAGTTTGATACAATTTTCAATATTGTTACACGTTGATGTTTGACAATCTGTCACAAAAACTTTCTTCTATTTAACATATAAATGGAACGTTAAAAAAATCAAACTTAAAAATAATATGAATGATTAAGGATGAATTTCGACCACGCGCCATTAGTAAAAATTAATATTATGTCTATATAAATAGGTACACAATCAAAAATGAAATAGGTGATTCCAATTTTTATTCTCTTGAGTGTATGTTAATCAATGTCTGAGATTCGTAGGAAATAATAAAAAAAAAACAAATAACAATAATAATAATATCGGACGCTTCACACTACATTAGAAATACAGTATGTACTTTAGCACATGTTTTAATCCAGCACCTAAACTACTACCATACCAAATTTTATCAAAATCCGTTCAGTAGTTTTTGCGTGAAAGAGTAACAATCATTTATCCATACATCCATCCATCCATCCTCACAAAATTTCACATTTATAATATTACTGGGATTAAACATATTCCCCCTTACTAATAAACGCTGTATAAGCTTTGAATAGTTATACAGTGTTTTGTCTCCTTCTATCGAATTAAACATGTCACTTGTGTGATGTGAACAAAACACTGTTTAACTATTCAAAGCTTATACAGCGTTTATTAGTAAGGGGGTTAATGTTTAATACACATAATATTTGACCCAAAGACACCACGTTTTTCCCTCGGCGGGATTCAAACCCGCGACCTCCGGCTTGAGCGCCCACACGCTAACCACTAAGCCACACAGGTCGACGTAATCTACACTAATATTATAAAGAGGAAAACTTTGTTTGTATGTTTGTTTGTTTGTTTGTTTGTTTGTAATGAATAGGCTCAAAAAGTACTGGGCCGATTTCAAAAATTCTTTCACCATTCGAAAGCTACATTATCCACGAGTAACATAGGCTAAATTTTATTTTGAAAAAAAAGTAGGATTCCGTAAGATATTTGGGTTTTTCGGATAAAAGGTGTAAAAAATCAACCAGAAAAGTTACTTATTTTGCGTACGCTGCCTAAACTATAAAAGATAGAACCATATAATGTTCTAATTAATTGTAGATCTTATAAATATCTACAAAAAAGTCCGCGACACACTATACCTATCTATGTCGAGTGAGGCACAACAACCATTTTTTTATTTAGAAATCTTGAATTTTTTTTGGACTACATTTAAACGCGTTTATTTTACTCATGCTATTAATCCTTATCAAAATAAATTATTTCATCACTAAGTATAGTTTATGTAGATAATATTTGGTCTTTGAATGATTAAAATTGGACGTTTGGTTTTGAAGTTATGGCGAAATTAAAATATTACGATTTCTGCTGCACGGCCCGTTGCGAAGTGGGCGACATTCTGTAGTATTAGTATCAGTATTGTACCCGTGCGAAGCCGGGGTGGATCGCTAGTAATACAATAAAACTAGAATATTTATTTAAATTTTAAGGCATAAATCAAGTTATTAAACAATAATTTAAAAAAAAAAAGAAATAATTTAAGCAAGGGATAGATGAATTCGGCCTTTGGTTCCACGGGATGAAAATAACATTTCAGTCGTAACGAAAATAAAATGTGTTGGACACACATGTTTGTCCTTGAAAAGGGACCCGACGTGGTCTATTTCGGGCCCCGCTAGCCCTTCTTACCGCACTCACAAAAACATCTTACATATTGGGCTTTGGTATCAAAACAATCATAATTTATAAATTATAATAGATATTACGACAGATAAATTGCTGTTTTGAAATAAGTTCCAATTATTAAGTAGGTATGTAATGTATGCTTTAGTAAATAAGTCCAGACCTAACACATTTTGAGCAAATAATATATTCGGTCCTTACATATTAGAGTAGAGTTGGTAGAGCTTTTTAGTGCTGTATAAATTTTTTCACATTCTGTTTTTGAAATTCCTAATCTGAAATTTAAATACCTGCCAAAGCACGGGATTTTTTTGCTATCTGGACTAGTTATGTTTGTTACGCAAGTACTTTTTATAAATTTTCACATAAAATAAATAATTATATCGTCCTACTACTCGTAATATTATAAATGTGAAAGTTTGTATGGATGGATGTATGGATATATGGATAGATGGATGTAGAATGTGAATGAATGGATGGATGTTTGTTACTCTTTTCGCAAAAACTACTGAACGGATTTTGATGAAATTTGCTATGGTAGTAGTTTAAGCTCTGGATTAAAACAAAGGATACACTTTATCCCAAAAAAGTCCAGTATCTCGAGGGATACGCGGACAGATACACGAAGCCCCGGGCAAAAGTTAGTTTATAATACGACTTTAGTTTTATAATAATATAATATAATACTAGGTATATTATATTGTAATGCAAACGCGTAATTAAGATAGATGCCTGTAGCCGGGTATGAATCAACTCGGCGCCTACGACGCTGCCTGCTCTAATCAACTGCACACCCAAATAAGTAGCTCCTAGTAATGTTACTTTATATCGATAATGTAAGGAAAACAATAATTAAAGTTAGTGTACGTTTTCTTGGCTTATCTGCAAATTATTATAAATATTACTTTAGCTTGCTGTTTTAAGTTGTTTGTAAGATTGTTTACAACGTGGATAATCTTTTAGACAAAGTATATAGTACATATTATATGTCAGTTCAGATAACGAAATAAAATAAATTATAATATTATGAACGTTAATTTTATTATAGGTATACACCGTACTGCTGATTTTAAAATATTTTTACTAATATCAATTTTAGCTTTGTAAGGTCAATAACTATACTAATAATTTTATTTAACTAGATTTTTTACGATATTTTCTCTCTCTAAGCTTCTTTATTTAAACCAGGGATTCCCAATCAGTGGGCACGTTCTACTTGGAGGGCGTAGAATGATTCAGCTGTTTGTTACTAATTGTAATTCCTAATTGCAAACATTTGTGCAACCGATGCGAAGTTAACGACACCATTTCTGATTGATATCGAACTGCCCAAAGTATTGCAAGAAAAAGCTTTGGACGTGATAAATGAATCGACTGCACCAGATAACTTCAGCCACATGGAGTTTACTGAGCTAAAATAAAATAGAATGCTATTTATTATACTGTCGGCAAAGAAACACTGAGTCTTCTTTCACCATTCTCAGCTACCTTTGGGAACGTGGTTTTTCAAAGTGCCGCCAACGTCCGCTAGTTTATCGCGCAATAATTGTCGAGGTGGATCCTTTCACCTACATTTACTGCACGCCCGCGACATTGTCTAATATAATATATCGATATGACACAGCACAGCACTACGCGTCACACAGTGTAAGGACAGTAGCTACCACCAACATCCGCTAGTTTATTGCGCAGTAATTGTCGAGGTGGATCCTTGCACCTACATTTACTGCACGCCCGCGACTTTTCTAATATAATAATATATCGATATCACACAACACAACACTACGCGTCACACAGTGTGTAAGGACAGTAGCTACCACCAACGTCCCCTAGTTTATCGCGCAATAATTGTCGAGGAGGATCCTTTCACCTACATTTACTGCACGCCCGCGACACTGTCTAATATAATATATCGATATCACACAGCACAGCACTACGCGTCACACAGTGTAAGGGCAGTAGCTACGGCCAACATCCGCTAGTTTATCGCGCAATAATTGTCGAGGAGAATCCTTTTACCTATATTAAATGCACGCTCGCGACATCGTCTAAATAAATAAATAAATAAATAAATAAATAAATAATTTATTTGCAAGAATGTTGTACAAATTGCGATGGTGTTATGCTAGCTTATAGTCCAAAACATTCAACTAATTTAATAGTATGCAAATATTACGAAAAGGGGAACCATAGTCATTGTAAAATTATTAAGTAGGTACAATTTCTATAAATGGTGTTAGGGATCTTTGTATTGCAAGTATTCTTTATAATCATAAAAATATTTCTCCATTAGCCACCTATTAATATTTCTTTTAAAAGTTCTTAGGGTTAAATTATTATTTTTAAATTCAGCAGGTAATTTATTAAAAAGTTTCACAGCCATACAGTAAGGGCTCCTCATATATGTACTGCTATTACACTTAGGTACAACTAAATTGTTAGGATAGCGACGCGATCTGTCGGTATGTACTTCGTTTTTTGTCATAAAATAATGGGGATGTTTTTTCACAAAAATACAAACGTCTCTAATGTACATACACGGTAGAGGTAGGATCGCCAATTTTCTAAATAGTGGTCTGCAACTTTCAAATGGACCTACTTGACAGATCGCTCGTATACATTTTTTCTGGAGTCTGAATGCTCTGATAGCATCGACTGAATTACCCCATAGTATTAAGCCATATGACAGGACAGATGACACGTAGCCGTGATATGCACTCAGAGCAGCACTAATTGATATTGTTTTTGCTAGACGTCTGAGTGCATAGGTAAATCTATCTAGTTTCGTACATACCAATTGGATGTGTGATTTCCAATTACAATTTTTATCATAATTGATTCCTAAGAATTTAAAAGTTTCGACTTCTTCAATACTTAAATCATTATATTTTATTTCTTTAGGTAGCTTTTTTGCGTTATAATATCGAAACTGCATCAATTTAGTTTTACTTAAGTTTGCTTGTAGCTCATTATTTTTTAACCAATTCATGATATCTGATAAGGCATCGTTTATTTCTTTTTCATAGGTTTTAAAATTTTTACATTTTACTAGTATTGTCGTATCATCTGCGTATAATATACTCTCATGTAAGGTTGCCGAAATTATATCATTTATGTAGATTAGGAAAAGATACGGTCCTAATATACTACCTTGAGGTACACCTTTCAAATTCATTTTATATTGTGACCTACAATTTTTTTTGATGTCATTCTCAATTATCGTAATTTCTGTACAAATGTTTCTATTTTCTAAATATGATTTTATCCATCCGTTTGCTTTACCGCGTATCCCATATTTGTCTAATTTTTCTAATAATATTTCATGGTTTACCAAGTCAAAAGCTTTGGTCATATCTAAGAAAATAGCTGTAATAGGTACTTTGTCATTTAAACTGTCATTAATTATTTTACTTAAATAAAAACATGCTTCAGTAGTAGAACTGTTGTTACGAAAGCCGAATTGTTCTTTTACCAGTAAATTTTGGGATTCGAAAAAACATTTCAACCTTTTTAGCATTGCTTTTTCAAAAATTTTTGCAAGTACTGGTAGCAGAGTTATCGGACGATAGTTATTTAAATCACTTCTGTCATTTTTCTTAAAAAGAGGTTTAATTACTGATATTTTCAAATTGCTTGGAAATACTCCTTGTTCGAAAGACAAGTTTACAATATGAGCAATAGGCTCACAAATATAAGAAGCACATTGTTTTAGAATATCAGTTCTTACTTCGTCATAACCAACTGATTTGGTCTGCTTAAGAGATTTAGTTATATTTAAAATTTCATTTGAATCGGTTGGGCTTAAAAACATTGTATTTCCATTAGATGTAATGGGATATATTCTTTTTTTATCATTACTTCGTTCAGTTTTACCTACATTAATAAAATAATTGTTGAATAATTCACATAGTTCTTTCTTATCCGTCACTACACCTGTTTCCGTTATAATCTTTGATATTTCATTTGTTTCTTTTGTTCTACCTAGATTATCTTGAATAAGTTCCCAGCTTGCTTTACATTTGTTATTATGTGTGTTTATATATGTATTATTATTTATTTGTTTTGATTTATATATGCATTTTTTCAACAGATTACTATACTTTAAGAATGATTTTTTATTATTGGTTTTAAATTTTCCAGATTGTTTAAATTTTAAGTGTAATATCCTTTTTACCGTGCACGATTTTTTTATACCTTTGGTTAACCACCCTGTTTTACTTTTATCAGTTTTAATTTTAATTTTATTAATTGGAAAACAAAGATCATAGAAGAGACTCAGTGTTCCATGAAAATAATCGAATGCTTTGTTAACATTTTCCGAATCTCGCACATCTGAGAATGATAAGGCTTTAATACTTTGTTGAAATTTTCTCCTATTATCTTTGTTATAGTCTCTTTTGTACTCATAAATTAATTTGGTTAGAGATGGTATTCCTTTCATTTTTAAAGTAACTGTTTGTGCAGTTTCATGGTCTGATAAGGCCAAGTAATGAATGTCTGCAAAAACTGACTTAATGTTGCTAACGATTAAATCTATGCAGGAGTTTAGTCTGGTAGGGTGTGAGATATGCAACGTTAAATTATTATTATTTAGGATGCTCATTAGATCTTGACTATGTTTGTTGTTTTTTAGAATATCGATATTCCAGTCTCCACACAGGACAATCTTTTTTTCCTTTCTCGCTTTATTTAATTTATATAAAATTGCTTCAAGCTTGTATAAAAAAATATTTTTGTCACTTTGTGGTGTTTTATAAATACAAATAACTAATAATTTATAGTTTATTATTTCAACACCACATGCCTCAAATACATTATCTTCAGCCATTTCCTTTACTAGCATTATCTCTTTACACTGTAAAAAACTTTTAGTCATGATACAGGATCCTCCTCGCTTTTTGTTCCTACAGAAACATGCTGACAATTTGTAACCCGGTAATTGAAAGAGACTTTCAGATCCTTTTTTGATGAATGTCTCAGTTAGGCATAAGATATTCAAATTACTCAGTCCTTTATTATGTAAGTCTGATATTGATAATTGTAGCAATTCGGATTTGTTTATGGCACCGGCAATATTTTGGTGGAATATAGTTAGATTATAAGCGAAAAAACTCCCTATTTGCACACGGTGTAGATTTTGAATTTTCTTTCACAATTATAGACATATTTTTAAAATAATACGGTATTGTTCCTTTTCTATAATTATTGTCAGTTGTTTGAGTTAACATAATATTATGGTGTTTACTAGTAGGCTCAGATACTGGGGAACAGACCCTATTAGATTTGAAATAATATGTTATTTTATTTTTATTTGGTTTATTTATATCCTCATTGTATTTTCTTTTATTTACGCTTTTGCATTTATAAATAGTATTATTGTCATTACCAGTCAAGTATTTTTTAGAATAATCATAATAATCAATATTGAAATTAATTAGGTATGTCATTTCGTTTAAGTAATCTTGTAAATCATAAAAATCTCTTTGAGCCTTCAGGAATTTACAGTTTTTATACAGTTTTGTTACACATTCAATGTGGTTATTAAGTGTTTTTATTCTTAAGGCTCTGTTTGTGTATACTTGTAAAATATATACTCTAACTTTATGAAGTTTGTCCAAGGCAAGGCAAATATCATTTAGCAATGCGTAAGGATTTTTATCATTTGATCCAACTCCTAACACCACAACGTCATTTTCGTTATAGTTTTGAAAATTACATTTACCTAGGGATTCGCTGCTAAGTGAAAAGGGTTTTACAATCGAAGTTACTTTATAATTGTCATTCCATTTGTTGTCCCTATTTTTTATCAATTTATTTGCTAGGCCAACCATGTGTTGTTCACCAAAAATATGTATTACATTCTTAATGGTGTCAGTCTTATAATGCTGTCTTGGCATCTTATTATTATCTCTGTACTCAATTTTTGATATTTTATTTAAAGTTACACTTTTATTAATATTGTCTTCTTCGTTTTCAAATTCTATCCGTCTTTTTGCTGTGGTATTTTGTAAGTTTGTTTTTTTAATTTTTCTTTTTATACTATGTATTGGTTCGCTGTTAATTTTGTTAAATATCTTTACTTTTTTTTCCAATTCCTGCACTTTACATAATAGATTATTATTTTCTAGCATAAGATTATCTATTTCTTTGTGCGCTATTTCCAATTGTAGTTTAAGATCATTAAATTTTTCTTGCAATTCATAATAATCATCGTTTCTCATTCTAGATAGGTCAGGTAAGCTTGAGGTTTCAAGGTCATCATCAAATGAACTGAAGACCTCATGAAGTGAGTTATTTAGGCTTAAGTTACCTGCATGTCTTATAATAATATATCGATATCACACAGAACGGCAGGTATAATAATATAATAATATATCGATATCACACAGAACGGCAGGTCTAAAAAGGCCGTTTTGGCAATTCATTTTCAATTCTTGTTATGAATTACTGTATGAAAGATGACAGCGTAAAATGGCCACTTGAATTGCAATTCATAATATGATTTGGATACAATTCATATGCAGAAATTGGCTGAAATGCATTCATTTGACAGATTTACAAGCAGAATTGCTTTAGTGTCAAATAGCAATATTGCGATGATATTGCGCAAGTGGCCTTTTTAGACCCGCAGCACTACGCGTCACACAGAATAAGGATAGTAGCTACCACCAACATCCGCTAGTTTATCGCGCAATAATTGTCGAGGTGGATCCTTTCACCTACATTTACTGCACGCCCGCGACTTTGTCTAATATAATATATCAATATCACACAGCACAGCACTACGCATCACACAGTGTAAGGACAGTAGCTACCGCCAACGTCCGCTAGTTTATCGCGCAATAATTGTCGAGGTGGATCCTTTCACCTACATTTACTGCACGCCCGCGACTTTGTCTAATATAATATATCAATATCACACAGCACAGCACTACGCATCACACAGTGTAAGGACAGTAGCTACCGCCAACGTCCGCTAGTTTATCGCGCAATAATTGTCGAGGTGGATCCTTTCACCTACATTTACTGCACGCCCGCGACTTTGTTTAATATAATATATCAATATCACACAGCACAGCACTACGCATCACACAGTGTTAGGACAGTAGCTACCGCCAACGTCCGCTAGTTTATCGCGCAGTAATTGTCGAGATTGATCCTTTCACCTATATTTACTGCACGCCCGCGACTTTGTCTAATATAATAATATATCGATATCACACAGCACAACACTACGCGTCACACAGTGTAAGGACAGTAGCTACCGCCAACGTCCACTAGTTTATCGCGCAGTAATTGTCGAGGTGGATCCTTTCACCTACATTTACTGCACGCCCGCGACTTTGTCTAATGAAATATATTATACTAATATAATAAAGAGGAAAAGTTTCTTTGTTTGTTTGCATTGAATAGGCTTCGAAACTACTGGACCGATTTTGATGAAATTTGGTACAGATATAGATTAGACCACGGGGAAGGACATAGGCTACTTTTTATGTTATCGTGGGATTTCGATTTGCGCCCACGAAGTCGGGTGCAACATCTAGTTTAAAAGGAGTAGTAGAGCTAAGTAGAGTATTAAAATAAGGGGCCGTCTACCTAATAATGTCACACACGCTTTTTTAGGATCCCTTTAATAATATGTAGGTACTGTCACGTTTGGTATGGGTTTCAAAGCAGTTATGATTTTAAGCTACTAGGTTATGTGGCCCATGTTCAATGATGTAAAATCTAGCATTGAATTTTACAAAATGTATCTGTGTTAAGTTAAATGGAACTCACATCTCTTGGGGATTAAGGCCACAAGAATTGTAAGACCTGCATTTGAATACTGTCATCTAGACCTAGACCTAAAAGACGTCTAGTTGTTGCTTTCATCCATAACATTTTTATGGGTATTTTTTTTTTACTTTTTTCTGATTCTTTTTACATGTTCCTATAAAAGGCAACCGAGCCGATATGTTGCTTGTTGATTAGCTAGTAGACACCTACGTCACTCATGAAATGAAAGAAACCTACTTGTATGTAATACCAGAGGTACAAAGACAAAATATTATAGTCTGTTCGCGTTAATACAATATTATGTTAATGATTGTACTTTTGTTCGAAGTTCATAGTTTCATACATATTATATCCACCAAGTAATAAATAACGGAAATCGTTGTCCACTTTGTTATGTATTTTACATTAAATTTATAATATTACACGAAAGGTTTCTAGTAAGTCATCGTTTGGTGTGAAAGTGTTAGTCGAAATTTCTGTGTTTAATTACTGTATTAGCTATTTCCCGTGGCTCCGCCCGCGTAATTATAGTATCCCTCCGGAACACTGTATTTTTTCGGGATTAAAAGTAGCCTGTGTTTTAATCCAGAGCCTAAACGTACCTTTTACCGAAATCCGTTCTGTAGTTTTTGCGTGAAAGAGTAATATCCATTCATCCATCCATCCATCCGTCCATAATCACAAACTGTCACATTTATAATATCACAGGATTCGCAGTAAGTTAGTAGTTCAAATATTAAAATGGCATAATTAGTTGATGTGAAAATTGCTAAAGCGTAATTTGTTACACAGAAGGATTCGATTCTGCTAAGTAAATCTGCAAATAATACAGTTACAATCCAGTCCCATTAAGTTCAAACTACAAAATGATATTCTCGTAAACGTTAAACTCATTTTGATCGGTCCAAACTCCAAAAATCAGTTTATAATATCAAAACAATTCATTTATAATTCGACGGTAAAAGTAAAATGAAAGTGTAAGTTAGTAACGAGAATTGGGGTTTTGATGACTCACTGCAAAATTTAAACCAAATAGAGTATAGACTCTAATAAGGTACAGGACAAGTAAGTACCGGCACGAAAATATATCTTTAATCTAAATTATTTACCAAAACTTATTTAACCTAATTAGTTTTGCATTAATGCATATATGCTAAATGCCTCTAAATGCATCAAATCAATCATATGACCTTTTGATCTGACAAGCTACGCCTACGGGGTTCTCACGATGACTCATCTTACGAAATGTTGGCTAATACCCCATCAAGAATTAATATGTACGATTGTTACTATTGTAAAGCCTTAGATAAATAAGGCTCATTGGGATTGATTGAGATATTAGTTTTTGTGGCTAGTTGACCTACTTAGAGTTAATTCTAATAGATGATCTTTTCTTTACTAATATAATAAAGAGGAAAGGTTTGTTTGTTTGCATAGAATAGGCTCTGAAACTACTGCACCGATTTTGATGAAATTTGGCACAGATACAAAGTAGACCACGGGGAAGGACATAGGCTACTTTTTATTGCAGCAAAATGTACGGTTTCCGCGGGATCTATTATTATAGTATAATACTATAGATTTCTATTATTGATGAGAGATGTAGACGACGCAGTTAGGTTTTGGTGATGATGATGAATCCTATTAAAGTAAAAAGTACAAAAGCAAAAAAAGGATGATTAATTATAACTAGACGTCGCCCTGTAGTCGCCTACAATACAAGCTAGGGTTTCCAAAGAACCAGCCTGATAATATTTAGCTACTGACAACAAGAGATAGCTACATGTATGAAATTTGGCGGACAAACCGATTGTCATTCCTTCTGGAAACCTTGAACTATTTTAAATGTAAAAGTTTGTGAGGATGAAAGGATTGATGTTTGTGCGTTGTGGCTCTTTCACGCAAAACGACTGAATTCATTTTTATGGAATTCAGTATGGTAGTAGTTTAGGCTCTGGATACATACGTTAATTTTTATCCCGAAAAATACAGTGTTCCCGCGGGATACTGTATTTACAAGGATAAAGCAACGGTCAACAGCTAGTTAGTCTAAATATATAAAAAGCAAACCTGACTGACTCATCTATCAACGCACAGCCGAAACTACTGAACGGATTTTGCTGAAATTTGGCGTAGAAATAGTTGTAATGACGTAGACATCCACTAAGAAAGGATTTTTGAAAATTCGCCCTCTAAGGAGGTGAAAAAGGGGTTAAAATTTTGTATGGAAATCGAACTCCACGCGGATGAAGTCGCTGGCAAAAGCTAGATATCCATATTATGTTTCCTACCTCAACTGATAACCACTACGACAAACTGCTAAACTTTAATTTCCCTAACTGTACATATGAATTAAATCACTTAACTGGCCTGCTAAAAGTTCATGGTGAGTTCCGTGCGAGGTACCACCTGGTACCAAGTATTGACCGGTGCGATTCCTCCCTTGTTCCGGGTCACTAACTGTACTTGGTTTCGACCACTAAATCCAATTTCAAATAATTTTGGAATAAATTACATAATACTAGCTTAGGCTCTGCCTGCAAAAATACAGTATATAAAAGTAGCCTATGTGCTAATCCAGACATCCAGAGCTTAAACCATGCCAAATTTTGTCAAAATCCGAACTAGTTTTTGCGTGAAAGAGTAAGATCCATCCATCCTCAAAAATTTTCACATTTATAATACTTATAAAATATTATGATTTTAAATGCAATCCATATTCCGTAATTTTGTTCGCAGAGCACATACTTAATTCCCACTTTTATTTTAAACATAATAATTTATAATAATATTATAAAGAGGAAAAGTTTGTTTGTTTGCATTGAATAGGCTACGAAACTACTGGCCCGTTTTTGATGAAATTTGGCACAGATGTAGAGTAGGCCACAAGTAAGGATAATATAGGCTGCTTTTTATCGGGGTAAAATGTACAGTTTCTGCGAAATTAACTTTTGTGCGCAAGAAGTCGCAGGCAAATCTAGTCTAAATATATAAAAGGCAAACATGACTGACTCATCTATCAACGCACAGCCGAAACTACTGAACGGATTTTGCTGAAATTTGGCACATTTATTTTACAATTACAGTTGTAATGACGTAGGCATTCGCCAAGAAAGAATTTTTGAAAATTCGCCCCCTAAGGGGGTAAATGGAGTAAACATTTTGTATGGAAACCGAACTCCACGCGGACGAAGTCGCTAGCAAAATCTAGTTAGTAATCATCTGCGTGGGCACTTAACTTAATCAATACTAATAAGTGCTCCTACTGCCTACGTAGGAGTCTAAGTACATAAATTGTATTTCGACCCCATGCTAAAGGTGACGGTAATTTTAATTTATTCATATTGGCACTCACAATGACAACAGGACAAAGGCATTATGTCAATCAGCTCACCTCCGACCCTGGCCCCTGGTCAAGTTCGAGTCTAATTCATTCCTGATGACTCCGGGCAAGGTTAGGTGTTACGAGTTAGAACATTTACATACAGTTATGGTGTGACTAGACGTTGCGTCTTACAGGTTAGGCGCAGGAGTGTTGGCTACGTAATTTGTTTTGTAGTATATGCCAGTGTCATATTTGAATATCTCAGGGCTATCGTGCAAAAAACAGAATCAAATTTTTTTTACCCGACTAAGGCGAAGCCGAACGGAAGGGTAATGATTTTGTCTATGTATACATGTGTGTTTGTTACTGTAGCGCCTACACTAGTAATCCGATTTTAATAAATGAGATGTCAATAGATTTGTAATTTATGTAATTTATGTATTAAATGAGATGTCAATAAATTAGAATAAAAGACCGGGTAACATAGGCTATATAATTTACATACCAACCATGTAAATTATGTTCTCGTTTCAGCCTGGTGACGTCCACTGCAGGACATAGGCCTCCCCCATAAATTTCCAGTGCGACCGGTCGCTCGCGGCCTGATCCACCGACTCCCTGCGACTTTTCTCAGGTCGTCAGTCCACCTGGTGGAAGGCCGTCCTTCGCTTCGACGTCCCATTCGTGGTCTCCACTCGAGAACCTTTTCTACGGGCTATATGTCCAGCCCATTGCCACTTTATCTTGCTAATGCGCTGGGCTATGTCGGTAACTTTAGTTCTGCTACGCTCTTCCTCATTTCTAATTCAGTGACGTACTTTTACTACTACCATTACTATATACGAAAACGTATATAGTAATGGTATATAGTAATATATTATTTAACGTTTGGAAAGACACATACCAGTAACTACAAAATATATTCTAAAACATTCAAACTTTTTAAAGAGTCTTCGACTGCTCATAGTCCTGGTATATTTAGCAAATAAAATAGAGCTTGCATGCAAAGTATTATGCATTACAAGGCGCAACACATGGCTTGTGAGTTGTGTCTACTAGAATGCTAAAGAGTGTACAGCGTGTATATGGGCTTTAATCGGCGTCCACAAGGGGTCACTTTTTTGTCAAGCATTGTCATTAAATAAAATTGCTGCATTCATTACGCCTTAACACCATGGAATAGAGTTGACATTTGCATCGACAGAATATTTTACACCTTTTTCTATCAATGCAAAACAATACGTAACCTCAGGTTTTTTGTATATTAGTTGTTTTCCTTTTGTTGTTCTAAACAAACAATTTCGTTTGACGATTTTAAATTTAAAATAGTCATTAAAGCGATTCAATAATAATAGGCAAGCGGACTGATTTTTTTTTATTGCATAAATGAATAGTATTCTTAAATATGAGTAACTTCTCAGAAAAAACCGTATATCAAAAGTCAATATTTTCAAAGGTAAAGCGATTTGTATACAAAATTTCGCGAATCTTTATACCAAAAAAAAAATGTTTTTTTGTGCGAAATTAATAAACAAAACCTACATCATTAGTAATTTACTCACATCATATACAAAACATTCATGATGGTAAGTATGAACTTAAACGCACAAATATCGGAGATATTTACAAATATATTCCTGCGGCCATATACTTCATATACTACTTCATATACTATAACCTACAAGTGACGTCATTTGTAGGTCGACTTTAGTATGGAGCGTTTTTAGAAGGCTCGCGAAATTTTTTATACAAATCGCTGTACCTTTGAAAATATTGACTTTTGATATACGGTTTCTTCTGAGAAGTTACTCATATTTAAGAGTACTATTCATTTATGCAATAAAAAAAATTAGTCTGGTTGCCTATTGATGGTAATAGGTAGGTACCTATCTAATGGATGTAACTAATGTGCTAATTCACGGCCTTTATGGCTCAGTGGTTGGTCGCGTCAATGCTCAAGCCGGATGTCGTGGATTCGGATCCCGCCTTTTCTTGTGTGACAAATGACAAAACACAAAAAACGTAATATTACGTTTTTTTGTGTTTTGTAATTTTTTTCTAATAATGCCAATGGGCTGTGATATATCTTTATTTAATTACTATAACTAATACATACTAAAATTGTATGATTTATTTAATTATTATTTAATTTGTTAGTATTAATGATTATTGATATTCCTAATTTATTAACCGTAGGTAGGTATGTCTATATGTAATTTAATTCCAACCTGTTGCTTAAATTTATAAATGTTAATTTCACACACCGTTCATCTTGCATGATAATGACATTTTGCGCGCCTTTGCTTAATGTTGGATCCTAGCTATTATAATATTTTAAGACCTTATGGGTCTATACCACATTATTGCAATAAAGGATTGATTGATTGATAACATAATAAAAATCTATTTTAATAAAAGGAGATGTCCCTACTGCCTGACTCACTCACGCATAGACGCTCGCATAACCTTAAAAGCTAATAGTTAAAACTAATTTGGACAGTTGTTTTAATTGAAATGAAATGATGTTTATTTGGTAAAAATAGGTGTTATAATTTTTTGTAGTAGACTGCATATTTTGTCGCATTAACGACGTCCAAATAGTTATATTAACTAGTTCACAATTAGTTTATTATTACTTATAGGTACATTTTAACCATAAAAAATGAATTATTATCATCATTCATTAGTTTCAATTATCAATTCATAACGTAGACGCATAAAGGTAGCCTTCCGATCTATGCGACTGCGACGCGAGACCGCGACCCGCGATTGCGACCAGCAAACCAGCCAATCAGGTTCTCTGATCACGCTCAGCGGTCGCGCGACATATTCCGCGATGACTAACATTAGTCATCGCGGAATGAATATATTAGAACATCGCGGTCATTAGTGTCGTGGTGTTGCGTCGCGCGTCGCGTTCATCGGAAGGTTACCTTTAGAAAGGATTTTTGAAAATTTCACATTTAAAGAAGTAAAATAGGGGTTTAAAGTTTATATAGAAAATTAAATTTATATTTAAAACTTTTAAAATAATATACAAAAACACTGATATACTAATGTACAACGACGTCTTATTCAATGTATTTCTCACTTTTTTCATTGACGGAATTCATCTTTAAAAAAATCTTTTATGTATATTTTAGCCATTGTTAAAAAAATGTATCACAAATGGGACAATCGTCACTTCAAAGTTCAATGTAAAAAAAATATCTATAACTATTAGCACAATTTTCGGCGAATCCGAAAGGCAACACTTAAAGCAATAGTGTCATTCAGACATCGAATTAAATCGGATACGATACTCGATGTTATCTATCTGCTATCGACAGAATATCGATAATCTCAAGTAACACAGCTATAGAAATAACAAAGGCAATTACTAAGGCGAATTTGAATAGACGAAAAGAGGCGCTAGAAGACCATTGTGTTTCGAGTCTTAGAGTAAATATTGTGACAATAGTGTGTCGTGTTACTTGAATGCATCTAATAGCTTATATTTTCTTCAATGGCCCATAGAATTTAGTTCAAATGTCATAATTTTATCTTGAAAAAAAAATTGGTTTGAATATAAAGTGACTAACGCTGGGTGTGTTCAAGCTTTTTAAGCAAGAAATTATAATTTTATCAAGAGTAATAGTGACATTGATGATAATAATGATTTTAATATCTACGGACGCTTTCACACCACGTCAATCTTGTCCCGTGATAAGTTCTCGAAGAACTTGTGTTACGGGTCCCAGACAACGGAAATATATTTAATACTTTTATGCTATACATACACATATTTAAGAATTTTATTAAATGGTCATTTATACATAATTCATAAACATGTATGAATTATGTATATCACATAAGAATAACCAGGAACACAATAACGACGCGCTAACCACTGAACCACAGAGGTCGTCAAAATACTCAATGTGTTAGAGACGAAAAACGAAAAAAAACGAAAATTTTAAAATGATTTAGGGTGATTATTATCCTTATAAAGAATAACAATTTGAAGGAGTATGAATGATGCTGATAATGAAAGTAAGAGTGTAACACTTGATTATTTGCCAAAAATAAAATTTCGACACTATCCTGGAAACGAAAGCTTACCTGACCATATGCAAACCAATTTACAAAGACCCCTGATAAATAGAGTTTCGAAACATCAACGGGTCAATATCTGTGGACGGTAATGACGAATCCTGGTGTAGTAAGCGGTGGTTCCTGCAGATATAAAAAGGAGACAGATATGACGAGGAAAGTACTAGCACACAATGACTGCTAAGTACCTTAACTGCAAAGTGATACTTCTCTGATACTAGGTAAAAATACTACATTAAAATCTTTGGCAATTTTTATGTTTATCTCAGTTAACAAAAGTATTCGTATAATCTGTTTTAAAGTAAAAATATACCTACACAATGAGTCATATTCAGTAGGTTATCTTAAGGGGTAACATAAATGTATTATATTATAAGGTCTAGAAAAATCAATTATGGATGTTTATTCCACATGAGTTACTGCTTATGTAAAGACGTTTAGGAAGAAAAATAATAGGCAAGCGGACTGATTTTTTTTATTGCATAAATGAATAGTACTCTTAAATTCTCAGAAGAAACCGTATATCAAAAATCAATATTTTCAAAGGTACAGCGATTTGTATACAAAATTTTGCGAGTCTTTATACCAAAAATTTTTTTTTTTTTTTGCGAAAATGGTAAACAAAACCTACATCATTAGTTTACTCACATCATATACAAAAACATTCATTATGGTAAGTATGAACTTAAACGCACAAATATCGGAGATAATTACAAATATATTCCGGCGGCCATATACTTCATATACTACTTCATATACTATAACCTACAAGTGACGTCATTTGTAGGTCGACTTTAGTATGGAGCGTTTTTAGGAGGCTCGCGAAATTTTTTATACAAATCGCTGTACCTTTGAAAATATTGACTTTTGATATACGGTTTATTCTGAGAAGTTACTCATATTTAAGAGTACTATTCATTTATGCAATAAAAAAAAATTGTCCGATTGCCTATTGTCATACTTGAAAAAATGTTATTTCTTTATATAGGCGAGGTGGCGTTTCGTGGAGATAATCACCCATATAATTATAAGATGATTTTTTACTTTGAGTACGACATATTTTTTTGCCTAAACATCTTTACACTTGCAGTGAATCATGTGCCCGAAGTATCTGTAATTGATTTTCGGAGACGTTATAATATAACGATACCTAGCACAGGGTGGCGTTTGTTATTTATAATATTTTTGCTATATTTCAGTTACAACGGGACTTTTTTATAATTTACAATCCACGAGGCATCTCTTATCTTGATCTGTGGCGATTCCAAATTCAAATAAAAGTCAAACAATAGCGACGAGGCCGGAATCGCAAATGCGGTGTGGGTGCCATGTGGGCCGGAGGTCAGCGAAATTTATCGAAAATAGGTCGTTTGTAGGCCAACTTAGGTCATAGGTATAAAAGCTCAAAATTAATTCAAAAATCAAAATCAAAATCAAAAATATTTATTCAAATAAACAACTTATACATTACAATAGATTATTATTTAAAAATTCCTAAAGACTATCTTATGGACTAACAATACATATGTATCTGCCTGAACTAGGTTGACCTGTGTTTCAGGCGACAGAGGCTAATAAATAGGTTAACATAATCACTGATTAGACTACTTAAAGCTAGCATAATATATTAATTACATTATTATTAAATTAAGCTACTTGAAATAAATAGTATTAACTTACGAAGAGAGAGCAATTAATTGACAACTAACTAGTAGAAATAACAAAAATTCTAAAAATAAACCACTTAAATACAGTTAAAATACTTAACACTAATTAATTTGTTTATTTATAAACTAATAATAACTTCTCAGTGTCATCATAAGACATACATTGTAAAGTGTCTGTTAGAGTCTTTTTGCAATTGCTATAATTTTGTGAGTAGATATTTGTTAACGAATTAATTCTATTATACAGAAGCGGACCTAAGAATATGTAGAATTTTGATGAGAAAGCGTATTTGGTTATTACGTTGAACCTACAAGCTATATCTTTTCGTCTTTTATTTTCATGGTCAGGGTAAAAAGAAAGGGATGAGTGTTGTTTTAAAACTATATTCAAAATAAATAGCTGCCGGACTGTGAGCACTTTGCATGCAGAGAAAAGCTGGTTAGTGGGATACAGGAAAGGGCGGAATGTGGCTACCTTAAGTATAGCTCTTTGTGCTCTTTCTACAGTAAGCAGCAATGTCTTGCCCACGCCACCCCATGACGTAATGCAGTACGTTATTATGGATTGACAAAGGGCAAGGTATACTTGTCTTACTAATTTTTGATCTAGGACATTGCGAAGGATTTTGAAGGTGAAGATAAGCTTACGTAATCTGTTTGTAAGAGTCATAATATGTTGCTTAAAGGAAAGGGTCTCGTCTAAATACACACCTAAGTATTTTATTTTGTTTACCGGTAATATGTAAGGGCATGCACATTGGGAATTGTTTATACAGTGGTGCGCATATAGTAACTCAGACCGGTCGCGGCTTGATGATACCTTGCTCTTTGTAAACTTAATAAATTTTGTTTTATCGGAATTTAATGTTAGTAGGTGCTTATTAAGCCACTTATTAACTAACGTAAAGCCTTTCTGTGCAAAATTATAAGCATCTGTTTCCGAATCAGCAGAGAAAAGTAGGGCGGTATCGTCGGCATAGGATATGATTTTGCCGTTTTGTAGTACTATATCACAGAGATCATTAATGTATATTAGAAATAGCGTAGGACCTAGGACACTTCCTTGGGGAACACCGTAACTAGTATTTTTTAGGTCATTACTGATTATATCATCTATTTTAACACATTGCGTCCGTTCTTCTAAGTAGCTTTTGAAGAGATTGTACTGAGTACCTCTTATACCGATAGCGTCTAATTTTCTCAAAAGTATTGGGATAGATACTGTGTCAAAAGCTTTAGAGAGGTCTAGAAAAATGCCGATAGTGTGTTTCCCTTTGTCGAGTTCTTGTGCCAGATAATCCGTTAAAGTATGAACCGCATCCGCAGTGGAAACTCTGGGTCGAAAACCAAATTGTGTTTTGGACAGAATTGATTTTGCATCTAGGTATTTTACTAGTCTAATATTTATGACTTTTTCTAAAACTTTAGAAATGGAAGGTAGTAGTGAAATTGGTCTATAGTTCGTCATTTCCTTCTTATTACCTGATTTATGCACAGGGATAACAACGGCTTTTTTAAGACATTTTGGGAAGTATCCGTTAGTTAAACATTTTCTAATTATGCAAGTAAGCGGTGGAATTAGTATACGCCTAAAAAGCTTAAGTATTTTATTAGAGATATTATCCCATCCTACAGCGCAGTCGTCTTTTAGACTCATAATAATATTTTCTACCTCTGATTCGTCGGTGTCCATTAAAGCGAAAGATGTTAGAATTTTTCTGGGTGGCGTGTTAGTATAAGCGCTATCTACTACTAGTGTAGATTGAAAATTGCCATTTTCCGCTAAATCTTTTCCTACATTTACGAAAAAATTATTTACACTGTTAGCGGCATTTAAATGCGATGACTGGCCTTGGAGTAATGCCGATGATTCATGTTGTTTTGACTGATAATTTGTTAAATCTTTGATGCGTTTCCAAATCTGTTTACTGTTTTTTCCCGCTTCTTCAATACACTTTTTTTCGTAATCAATTTTAACTTTTCTTAACAGGTTATTACAAAAATTTCTGTACCGTTTGTATGACAATTTTATCACT
This sequence comes from Glaucopsyche alexis, assembly GCA_905404095.1. NCBI lineage: Eukaryota > Metazoa > Arthropoda > Insecta > Lepidoptera > Lycaenidae > Glaucopsyche > Glaucopsyche alexis. The sequence goes on from FR990060.1 coordinate 6,494,189, forward strand.
GTATTTTCAGGCTTAGCTTTTGCTAGCATATGCAGTTTGTCTCTATGCCTAATACAACGAATAAGACCTGGCGTAATCCATGGTTTTATATTATGATATTTTTTATTCAGTCGATATACAAGTGTGTTATTTTGAATTGCATATTTAATATTATTTATAAGGTAAAGCGTGCAGAACTCTGTGTCATCAGAATTGTAAAGTGGAGCGAAGTCAATATTGCATAAATCTTTTTCTAGTTTATTTATGTTTAATTTAGAATAAGTGTGCATTTTGTTATGTTTAGGTAAATTAGTATTTAAGGTTAATAGAGCAGCATTATGATCGGTAATAGTTGAGTTGAAAACCATTGTACATGATGGAATTTTAGACTTTAACATGATATGATCCAAACATGATCCACTTTGATGAGTGGGAAGGGTGTGCGCAGGGAGTAAGCCGTGAAAAGCACAAAGGTTGAGGTATTCTTCAGCAGATGCGTCAGTTGATGATGGATGAATATTGATATTAATATCTCCAATTAAAATGATATTTTTATAGCATGACAGTTTCTGTAATATAAAACTCAGGGAGTTAGTAAAACTATCCGTATTTCTGAAGGAGGGAGGTCTATACAAAGCTAAAATTGCATATTCTGACCCAACTGTAATAAGCAATCTGTTACACTCATTAATATCTGGTTCTTCGACTGTAATTTTTAAGTTTTCTTTTGTATAGACTACCACTCCGTCATTCTGGTTGTAGTTAGTAGTGCTATTGTGCATAGTGTATCCAGGAATTATTGGAATATTGTATTTTTTTTTGATAGCCAACACTCTGTTAGAACTAATATATCACAGGACAAATCCAACCTTTGTAAAAAGATACTAAAATCATGAAAGTTTTTAAATACGCTACGTATGTTTTGAGTTAAAATAGTAAAAGGGTTGTTAAAATTAGCTAAGTGATGTTTATAATTTTCTGGATCGCACACTATAGATTCTGATACTGAGAAGTTATCTAAATCCTGAATAACATTATTCATTATAAGTTTTTACAATAAAAATTCTAAAATATAAATTTAAGTATAAGGGCCTAACTAAATAATAATTAGAGTGCGGCGCTCTTAGACGCCCTCATAGTTAATTGAATTTATGTACCTTTTTTCGGCTACAATTTTTGCCGGGCAGTCAGGTGAGCCTGTGGTGTGGTTGCTGGGTTTCTTGAAATGTAAACACGTTGCGCATTTCCCTTCCTCTGTCTTTTTGGGGCAGTCCTTGATAGAGTGGCCGATGGTTCCGCAGTGGCTACAGGTGTAGTTCATTTCTCTGCAGGATTTTGCGGCGTGTCCATACTGCTGACATTTGAAGCAGCGAGTAACAATTGTGAAGTCTCTAACGGGGCAGGAAGACCAGTTTATAAAAACTCTGTTCTTTGTTATGAGGGCTTTCCGGATTACTGCCGATACTTCAATAACAAAATTGCAGGCCTCCGCATCTTTTTTTCCCGATTTATGGCTGAGCTTGGTCTGGGCTAAAAATTGTTCAATCTTCAAATCGTGCATCTGGTCTGATAGATTTTGCTGATAAAGGCACGTCAGTAATTCTTTTTCCTGCATACAAGACGGGACTCCAACAATCACAATCCGGGGATTTCGTTTGCGGGGCTCATCGACGGAAAGGTCTGAGTTTTTTAAAACTGCTGAGTTTTTAATCTTCTCAATGTCTTCCTTGGATTCTGTGCTGATTATAACACCGCCATTTTTTGTTTTCCGAAGACCTCTTACTTGCAGTTTCATTTCCTCCGGGCAGATGATCTTCTGGACAAGGGTTTTCGTCTCGTCACTGGTTTTTGTCTTATTGTTGGGATAGATGGCCACAGCGCTAAGATTTGATGGCTGGATGTAGTTATTCCCTTTCTTGACCATATCGGCAAAAGATACTCCTGAGGTCGAGTTTGGAGATTCTGCTATCTTGGTGTTGATGTCTCGTAGTTGTTGTTCTAGGTCAAGTTTATCTTGGAGGCTTTGAATGGTGAATTGAGCTTGTAGTGTTCTTTGCTTTATTTGCTGATAGTGCACTGCCATCGAAGAAGTGCCGTGTCCAACTTTGCGGCAAAGAGTTTGAATTCTGGTCTTTTGTTCCATATTCAGCTTCCCTTCTGATGTAATAGTGCAGATTTCGTTGAGGCATGATTCAATATGTGACATCCAGTTTAAAACTTCGGAAGTGGTGACAGTGGTAAGAGCTTCATCTTCAACGTTCTGGGAAGAGCGAGGTGCGGGGCTAGGCGGCGGGGTGCGAGCAGTCCTGGAACTTCGATTGAAGGGGCTGTCCATGTTGTTTGAATGTAACTAATTATTTCAAACACTTAATTCAACATTGTAATTTGAATATTCGATAATAATAATCAATATAAGATCAAACTAGGCCACGAGTCAGCACGTGATTATTAAATTATTTTAAATTAATTGAGAACACGTCCGATTGCTGCGAAAGCCAAAATGATGATTGATTGAATTGAATTAAAACAATTTTGGCAGGTAGAAAATAATAATGGACATATAAAATACTAGCTGTTGCCCGCTGCTCCGCCCGGGTAAATACAGTATCCCTAAGGCTGGGACTATATGCAACGGAATCCGGTAGGCCGTAGAGAATTATGAGCACTGAAAATAGAACTCTGTGCTGATACAATACAGTTGAAAATGGAAGTTTGGAGTGTCGAGCTGTCATATATGACATTGACATTTGACTCGACACTCGGATGTTCGATTTTCAACTCTATTGTATTAGTGCAGAGTTCTATTTTCAGTGCTCATAATTCTCTACGGCCTACCGGATTCCGTTGCATATAGTCCCAGCCTTAGGAACACTGTTTTTTTAACCGACTTCCAAAAAAGGAGGCGGTTATACGTTCGGCTGTAAAATTTTTTTTTTATTCGGTAGTCGGTACCAGCAAATATGAACGTGAGTTCTATAAAATATTATAGGATATTGTTTGGGCTGGTACCGATTTCAAAATTAAGAATATTGAGTAGAGAAATAGTAAAAATTTTAGCCGGATTTGAAAGGGGAATTATTTAGAGAATAAGTTTTATTTCATACTTTTTTGTGTATTTTTACTTTGGAAATCAGTTTAATTTTTGGTTTAAAAATAATTTCGGGATAAAAAGTAGCCTATGTTTTAATCCAGAGCCTAAATTACTACCATACCAAATTTCATCAATGTCCGTTCAGAAGTTTTTGCGTAAAGGAGTAACAAACATCCATCCATACATCCTCACACTTTCACATTTATAATATTAGTAGGACACTTTCCAATTGTCTGATGGACAATAATTATCATTAAAGATGTCATCAACATCACGACCACTAACTTTTAACCAGTCGTTAGTCCTAGGCTCTGATTTAGTAGCCGAAAAAGCTTCCTCATAAAGATTTCCTTCCTCGTTAAAATGCGTTCCTATCAAATTTATCTTCTTGAGAAATGTCATACCCATACAGTGAGTACGCTATACAATCCGGCATCGAGCCTGCGTTCTCTCAAGTATTAATCGGCCCACACGGCTACTTCAGAAGCTCATAATAATAATAATTATTATTATTATACGTATGTACGTATTTTAAAATCGATTCAATTGACATGAAGGTCACCACGAATTCCCCAAATGTCACAGTGCATTTTGAATATGGTAATGTCTTGTTTAGCATATAATTTCTAAGCGCAGCTTGCCAACTGTCACACCGCCAAAATAACAGGTGAAAGCACTGACCACGACTAAATACTTGGATCGTGCATATCCTGCATGGTGCATGGCACATGCCAAACCGCATGCACTGCAGGAATCTACAAAAATTGTGTATACAATCTAAATATTATTTTTTACAACCGTAACACAGAAAATTGCTATTTAAATTATAATATTGTATCGCGAACTCGTATAAGTCATTAAATTTTAGAAAAACTTTTATTAATATGCTATGACTTCCCTAGATATTAAAGAATTTACAGACAGAGTTAGGAATCAAAGCAATCAAAGATATGCATTATCTAGCGATCGAATTATAAAGGTTCTATCTAGCCTTACCACTACATTTACCTACATAAATCTTTTACTTAAGTATATAGGTATATCCTAAATAAAGGGTAGGTATCCAATATCATGATATGTATTTATGTTTTATTTAGTATATTTTAGTATAGTTTGTATTAAAATAATGACATATTTTAGTAATAATATAACATTACTAAATGTAATGACATTATTCGGAGGGGCTATTTGCCGGCTGTCAAGGAGAACGTGTGTGGTAATCACTCTATTGACAATGCAAAACATATCGCACCTTTAGAATTGAAGTGGCTTAATCCAAAATTCTTGATTTTTGGTAAACGCCTAAAATGTAATTGGAGAATAGGCCATTTTTTGGTTTTTTGACTATAATAGTAAGTGTGAGCCTTATGTAGTTACAGTTTTTGTTATTTGCCGTAGGTGAATAGTTGTTTTAGTGATTTGTTATTAAAAATATGAGTTTAATTATTTAGAACCTCTGTTAATTAATAATTTAAAAAAAGGTGTCACTTTATTTCCAAAATATTTAAAATTTAATTGACTTATTTAGCTTTGTGTCTATTTTTTACTAAAGCATTCAAAAATAAAACGTAACTATTTTAAAAATAGGCTATTTATTTCTAATGTAAAATTTATTTTTGGTGACTAATTTTGGAATATGCTAGTTTATTAATGGTTGACTTTTTAAATTAAAGGTAAATTAGAATAGAGAAAACTGAAAAAATATTTTATTTTATGCGTAATAAAGCTTAATTTATTGTATGTATTAGGTTCCTTATATTTTTATGTATTTACCGTGTACATAAAAATATAAGATACTTAAGTTACCGTGGCGTCTTCCTATCAAAATAATGTTTATTATACAGGAAAAGGAAATGATATTTAAATAAGCAATAATTAAATAAGCCTTTCAATATCAGAGGTCAATATTAATTATTATCGATGGACATATGGATAGCCCACTGCTTAACGTAGTCCTCCACTAATGAGTGCCAACCATCCCGATCTCGGACAACCCTCATCCATCTGCTGCCAGCCAACTTTAAATCGGTCCATTGTGCCGCAGGTCTTCCTACACTACGTTTGCCTAAGCGTGGTCTCCACTCTAACACTTGTCTGCGCCATCAACCGTATGTCCGTCTGCAAACATGACCGGCTCACTTCCAGTTCAGCGTTCTAATTCTATGAGCAATGTCAGTGACTTTAATTCTCTGTCGAATCACATCGTAGCAAGTTTTATTATCCACCAGAGATACCCTCAACTTTGCAGTTTCCATCACAGGCTGAACAACCTTGAACTTGTCAATTAGCAGAGTTCGCTGCCATGTTTCTTTTCCGGTAGAACGCATCGATTAAAACCCTGGACCTTTAGTGAAGAACATTCGCTAATTTCGACAGCGAATTTCGAAATTAAAAATCTATCGGATTTGACATAAGTAATCGTTGTGACTTGTTACTTGCGATACCTTATGTCAAATTATCATTTTGTTTCCGAACCTCGCCGTGGAAATTATAGAATGCATCTTGACTATAAAGGTGATTGTGATTGTGGTATCGACGATTAAAAGTTTGCCCAAGATTCTTGCTTCTTAACTTCAAGACTAGTACCATGTACGATGACAGATCCTGGGAGAACATGTTCAATACTTAGAAAAACCAAAATTATTTGCATAATTTTGGTTTTGTTAAGGTTCATTCCGAAACCCACCCGTCTTGAACAATCGCTTAGGCTGTTCAGCATCTCTTCCAGGTCCTGCAGATATGTCTGGCATAAAGATTATTTCATCCGCAAATTGCAAGTGTGAGATGTACTGGCCGTTTATGTTCAGTCTTAGGCCCCGGCCATTCCAATCAAACGACTTGAAAACATCCTCCGACGCGTTAGTAAAAGTTTTGGAGAGATAACATCTACCTATTTCACTCCTTGAAGAAGTTGGATCAGAGATCACTTGAACAGACATCTTAACATCTCAAAATATTATCGGCAGTCAACGAGGCATTTCTGCATGAATTCTAGCACAGACCAGAACTTCAATTCTCGTATTAAAAGTAGACTTTCATTTTACTTTGATTGGATTGAAAGTGAAGCGACATGTTACCATGAACGGATTTTATGACGTTTCGACCAATCAGAGCGCGTTTCACGTTGGTTTAACGTTTATAAAATACCCGTTTGAGAGCTTTAGCGTATCGGGACTTTATTGTTATTGTATTAATGCAGGTTTAATTTAGCAGAATTGTCGATCAGCGGGTCCAAAAAGGGCCACTTTAGGTGAACATTAGATGAATCATATGCAATTTATATTATGTGCGCCATTTTACGTATTTCTATTGAAAACTGTCAAAATATATGAAACATTATATGAAACACCTAAAATGGCCCTTTTAGACCCCCAGGTCTCGACGATATCGAAGGCTTTCTCATAGTCCACAAACGCTAGGCAGAGAGGCTGATTATATGTCTGCTCCACTTGCTGAAAATCGTTCAACTTCTGGGACCCTCAGACCCTCTGATAACCCTCAATAAAATAGATAATACACGTGGCTCAGGAGCGGAATTGGACAGTAGTTTAAAGTCGCGTGTTATCACCTATTTTAAAAAATAAAACCACCATGCTCCTGCTGCATGCTTCCAGGGTAGTGCCAGTGTGGATGACGGAATTAAAGAGCTCAGTCAAGACAGGTGTTCCTCCTGGTGCAGCCCTGTGGTTATTTCGTCATCTCCTGGTGGTTTATTATTATGAATCTGCCTAAGAGCTATTCTAATCTCACTCATGTCAATATCAGTAATCTCATCAGTAAGGTGGCACATAAATCTGGCTCGTGAATTATCTGCAAGATGGGTTTGGGGTGAGCTCGTGTTTTAGGTGTATGGGGAATCCATTTCGACTTCATCGAGAATCTCCGATTTCGTGGTGACAATAGTGTCTTGCAAGTTGCGGCTGAATTTTGTCAAAATATGACAACGTGAGTCATAGAGATTGGCAAATACCGTCGAGCCCTTAATTCATACTATAGCTTGCTTGATGACCCAAAAATGCCCAATACTTTTAATATTTATAGAAAAAACCAATATCTTTTATCTTTTATACGTTTAGGTTTTGCTAAAATCATCTTTTCTCGTATTGTATTTTCATTCCAGTTATATTTATATAGTGGCAAAATTTGGTCCTGTCTTTTCATTACTACCTCAAACTTTCATTGAAATAAAAATAAAAAGACTCAATCACAATTGAACTCGCCAATTTACATCATTTTGTAGAAAATAATAGACATAATTCCGTATACGTCATTTTAGTCACAAAAACGGTTTATAAAGTAAAGACATAATACATAATCAGGCTCAAGTATTTATGAAATGTTTAGAAATGAAATGACACTAATACAAATATGGCGTCAAATATTATTATCATTTAGATTTAAAACGCCCGAAACCTAAAAGAGGCTGTACAAAAATAAAATAACACACAAATTACTTACCTTACGTTTACAATTAAAACGACGAATTACAGTTTACGTCATTTACGGAGTAACCGCGTAGCACCCAACTTTTAGCATTATCGACTCAATACTAAAAGGGGCTCTTCAAAAGTGAAAGAACGCGTGATAAGCGGTCGATATGAAAGAGACACAACTGTACGTTTATCCTTTTCTAGCTTGAAAGTGGCTGTTTATTTCTATTAGACCGATAGATAATATGTTTCTAAGTCGTTTTATGTATAAAAGTCGATTTCTTAAATTTTTGAGTTACGCCACTTTAATTCTAAAGGTGCGATATACTGTGTCCGAGGATAATTCCTTGTGGCCAGCACAAAAATGGTGTAGAGTGGCCATACTATCGAAAAATTTTGGCGCAAATAGTCCTTCTCATTTGTTACGTAACTTATGAGAACTTACGGTAACATTACGTTAAAGTAACTTACAAGAATTAGGTAAGGAAAACACAAAATACATTCTGACTAAACAAATTGTGATTGCTTAAACAACTTCAGATTTTTTATCGGTAAAACTATACCATATTAATTGACTTATTCGAAAATATGAATTAAAAAATAATCTTAAGTGCGATAATTAACATAATTATTTCTTCTCGCCGAGGTACTTCCCTAACCGGTGGGAAGCATCACGTAGGAAGTATGGACAATTCCATGAGTTATTTAATAACCTATAATATGGAAGAAGAATGAGAATATAATGGAATGTATAAGCATAAGTATTTGATATCTTCTCAACCAAAATTATTATTGCAAACCCCTCCATAGTTTTCTTACTCTCCGACAGCTATGGCAACATTTGGCGGAGCCGCGAAAGTGGTATTGTTACCATTGTACGACACACGAACTCCGCGAAACTCGTCATTACCCAATAAGTTCATTTGCAATAAAAATAACGAATATTCCTTGCACAAAGGAAAATTGTTTTTCGGATAACAATGATTGCGGTCAACGAAACAGTGGTCGAATTTACTAAGAATCGAAACAGCTTTTCATAACAGACCCAAGAAACAGTCGCAAGGTTTGAAATTAAAGCTATATAACCAGAATTCGAAAAAAAAAATGGCGCTTGTTTTCAAAAATTTAAATATAAGCCATCTTCCATGTCCGATGATGATTGACCTGATATGTCGGACAGTTTTAAGTCGTGAGAATATGTTTTTAATTAAAAGACTAAGGCCGAAGTCAAGGGCATAAGTGATAATAGTATCAAAAGCGTGCAATTAAGATGGACCACGATAAAATCATCAAAAACAAAAAGTAATATAAATCACCGAAACTGTGGGTGGTTCACTTGTAATTGTAGCGGCCATTTGTAATCAGTAATGACTAGTAATAATTAATGATGCTGACTGATGAGTTACTAAATACTGCCCACTGAATGCGTAGGACGTCATTGTTTGAAGCCTCAAATTGTGTAAAATAATGGATTGCGTAAAAATAATTGCAGCGCGTAAAAAGTGTTGCGTCAAATAAGATTTTGTTGCGTAAATGAAGCTTTTGTGATTATGATTAAACTGTAACATTTTAAGTGCAGTTAATAAAAGATACGGGCTTTTATTATTTCTCAACTTTATTTGTGTTACAATAATATTTTTCAGATAGTGATGCATATTTTTTTTATTTTTATGTAAGATCACAGATAACTATTTATTTACTTTGTTATGCCCGTTACACACGTAACGAGAAAACAGCACAGATCGATTAAGTTTACCGATGTAAACCAGTGGTCGGCAAACTTTTTGGTAGACATGACAGAAAAAAGGATTAAGGCGGACCCGCACTTGTTAGATAATTTTGTACCTATTTGATATTTCTTAGGTAGCTATACCTTAGTACTATAAGTGATTATAAAAATGCAAAATTGTTTACTTTTATATAAATAATAAACATGACAAAGGAGCAATTAAACAAAATGATGGAAAAACAAAAAGTAATATAAAAACAAGTCTTAAAGTACTTAAAACTAATTAATAATAAAATAACATAACTAATAATAGAAAACTAATTTATTAAAAGAATTTAAGCAAATATTGCAAAATTTTTAGTAACTTTAGCCCGCAGGCCGCGCGTTGTCTACTCCTGGCTTAACCGAGTTTTATTGTTACTTGTGTAGCGGGCATAATTAAAACATTTAGTTTAAAAGTTCTAGGGTTCATTTTCATCAGATTCAATCTATCGCTTCAATTTCAGTCGCATAAAATAGGCTACTACGGAATCATAAAAACCGCCTAGGCAAAGTGAGACAAATTAAACAGATATTGTATTCAAAAACGAAACTGCCGGGTAGTACACAAAACGTCGGAAAAGTCCCAAAACGAAAGGCTTAAGCCTATTTTAATCCCCGATGACCACCACTAATTGGTCTAGCTCGTTTTGTCCGCGTCTCGCTCGCTTGTCCGCCCTTCGTTAAAATAGCTCCGCTGAGTTGGCAGCCCATTAATTAATCTACCCTCGTTCACACTCGTGCAATTTTTTTTGTTTATTCATTAAGGTAGAATATTGATTTATGATTTTATAATAAGCAATAATAAGGGACTTGGATTTATATTCGTCTCAAAATTGTATACCATGAGCTTTTTTTTTTCTTAAGTATTTTATATTCTTGTGTTTAAAGTGTGGTGGTGGGGTGCAGAACGTGATGATTGTGGTCGCTTTGTGATGGAAATTTGACCATAGACCACATTTTAAATTAAATTTTTAAATTTTTTATTTTATAAGGGTTCTTTTGCCTCTTAAATACTACAACCCCATAAAGGATCAACATCAATTTAACCGCTATCCTTGTAGACGTATGATGATCATTGTAGAAACATTTGTAGTATTTGTACATACACACTGCTCACCTGAGTATCAATTCTGCTAAATAAAACCTACATTAATACAATTACAATTAAGTCCTGATACGCTAAAGCTGTCAAACGGTATTCTCGTAAACGTTAAAGCAACGTGAAACGCGCTCTGATTGGTCGAAACTTCATAAAATCAGTTTATGAAAATAATATGTCACTTCACTTACAATACAATCAAAGTAAAATGAAAGTCTACTTTAAATACGAGAATTGAGGTTCTGATATAATATGTGATTACAAAATAGTACTTAAAAGTTCAACCAAATGAATGTTTTAATCTTGTACAAGTTACTTTATTATCTGTTGCTTCAATCCAGAGCTTAAACTACTACCACAGCAAATTGCATCGAAATCCGTTCAGTAGTTTTTCCATCAAAGAGTAACAAACATCCATCCATCCTCACAAACTTTCACATTTCTATATTAGTAAGAGTTTTCCCTGCTTCATAATCGACTCTTCTATAAGGTTACTTTTGTTTTTGACAACACATTTTAGCTATTAGCGATAACCTAGGTAATATCGATTTTCCTGTCCTTGTATACTGTACGAGGTATCTTCCTCACTATCGGGAGAAAGGCCGCACGTGCATGCGGGCTGACCAACATGTCACACGATCACGAGATAAAACATCAAGAGTTATGTTATTTAAATATACTTTTTTTTAAATTTTATACACAAGGCGTTAACCAAAAGTCGTTCATAATGTATCTGTAGGTACTTTACACCATTTTATTTGGAGTAAAAATAAACGCTTGGTAATTCCTAGCTATATTGAATAAAAGTAGTTCCAGCGGCGCGCGGGACGCGTATCACCGATTTGAGCGCTATTTTTACCTCTAAATTAAAATTATAAATATTAGTCATAGAGTTTCAGGAGTTGGAATTTTTTTTAAGAAATTCCTCCTCTTTATGGATTTTTTTTTATTTTCAAAATTTGGATATCTTTAATACTAATCACTGACAGAGATCTTGTGAATCAGACTAATAGAATATGCTATGTGCTAATTTTCATCAAAATCGATCCAGTAGCTTTGGAGACTTAACACAAACAAACAATTTTTCCCTTTTTATTATATTCTAGTATAGAATACAAATCAAAAACATTTATTTTATCACTGATGCGCATAGTTGCTAAATATTAATATTTCCCTGTACTTATTATTCAACTAACGAAGGAAGTTTTCTAGTAACAACTAACATGTCGTTAGAAAACTTTCGTGTTGTCTCTTATTACGTTACGAAAGCCTACTTACAATTGAAATATTCATCAACAAGTCCACAGTTGGGCAGTGAGACAGGTTTACGTTGTCAAATGTACGCCACGCCTCTTGTTGGACATAATGTAATGTATTCCGAATGAAATTATATATGTGTTGTTATGAAACAGATTTGACTTGATTTTGAATCATACACAGCATACAACGTTCAATCTTTAAAAAACATACAGTTTTTTTAAGATTGAACGTTGTATGCTGTGTATGATTTTGTTATTTTCAGGCCTAACCGTGTCTTTGCATAAGTTACGAGTAGCTAGATTACAAGTTTAAAGCGTCATACTCACGGTCCATCCTGAAAATATAGCAGACAGTCAACAGTGACAAATTAAAGCGGACTACATATATTATATATACATATAATCCTCTTTCCCGTAGGGGTAGGGGCAGAGACTACTTCTTTCCACTTGCTACGATACTTACATACTTGTTTCGCTTCGTCCACTTTCATTATTCCCTTCATACATGCTCTTCGGTTCAGGATGTTCTTGACCTGGCCTTTTTTCAAGACGTCCCTGATTTGGTCTTGGAACGTTCGCCTAGGTCTACCAGTTCCAACATATATATTATTATACACTTTTTTCGTCAATCGTTCTTCATTCATTCTCTCGACATGGCCAAACCATCTCAGCATACCTTTCTCAATTTTTGTCACTACATCTTATTTTAGAACTAAAGCAGACTAGTAGTCAAAAATTAAAAATGACTGACACGATTGGCCTTAAACGCTTTCTTCCTTTATGTCTTTTATAGGGTCATACTGGCGATCCAGCCTGAGCATGGCCATTTATAGATCAAAAATGTAAATATTCTATAAATAGCTAGCAGTATTTCGAGCAACGGTGAGTATTTGTCACTTATCAGACGATTATCAAAAAGTGGCCTTTTGTATTTTCACCATAATGTTTTTAAAGCTGCTAATAACTTCCTTTAACGATTAAAATTATCTTACCTTATGTTATACTTTACAAAAGAAAATCTTGTTTAAATATAATCGTTTTCTCGAAAACGGCTGCAAGTATCTATTACAATAAAATTTAGTATACTGGGAGGTTTGGGGGACAAAAATCGAATTAGCTAGGTCTTATATAAATGTTTTTTTTCTTTCGTCGTGCAACATTAAATCATAAATTTCGAGTTTAGACCCTAATAACAATCCAATCGGCAGCTTCGTATGCGTAAGTGTAATTTTTGCGTTGTTAGGAAATTTGGAATGTGGTCGGTTCGATACTTAGTAAAATATTTTTGTGTTTTTTTTTTTATTATTTATGAGAACTTCGAGAAAAGCTCTGTTACCCAGGTACTAACTATTTAAATGTACCTACTTCATTAATAAAAAACGACTGACCTCTCTCTCGCCTCATTTCGTAACCTTTATACAATTACTTTTCTTTATAAATGCATTCAATGTAGTGTAATTAATTATGTGATTACTAGATTAACTTTTACAAAACAAAGCATCTGCCCACGCGGCTATTTGTAAACGTTGTGAATGAAATAAGGGCGGGCACAAACGTTTTGCTGGCATCGAACATAATTATAATTTTGTAATTGACCAGTAATCTATACTTTACTAATATTATAAGTGCGAAAGTGTGCCTGTCTGACTGTCTGTTACCTCTTCACGCTTTAACCGCTGAACCGATTTTTATGAAATTTGGTATAGACATACTTTGGGTCCCGGGAAAGGACATAGGATATTTTTTATCCCGAAAAAGTAGTGTTCCCGCGGCATAATTTATTTACGCGGGCGGAGCTGCGGGAAAGCTAGTTCTGTATAAGAATCAATGCAGAGAATGGGGTTTGATACCAAGAAAATAACCAGTGAAAATTGTATGCAAAAAGATTGAAGGTAAAATGTTTTCATTATCAGCTTCTCAGACTATTCCTTTTATACAGCAGGCTAGGCTTGAGTCTAGATATAGATATTACAGTTTGCTTCTGTTGAATAAATTTAATGAAAAAGTATCCTGGTGCTAATTACAAATGTCGTGAGCGCATGCCTTTAATTCCAAGTTAAACATAGATTTCATAGCGTCAAAGCTTCGCGATACATAGATCATTTTTTCGCCGCTAAACATAATTTATTCAATGAAAGCCCGCGATGTACGCACTCGTGCTTTATTGCTGCACTAAAAATAGTGTTCTTTTGAATGGTACACCGTGGTTAGAATGGGCGCGTGGGCGCTTGTCATCGCACAGGGGTCATTGGGTATGTAGAGTTAGTGATTGTTAGAAACGGGCTCACTTAGAGAGAAAAACGGCAATTCTTAGCAAACATTTCTATTAATTTTATGTGTTCCGAGTTCCTATCTAGTATATTATGCCTTACAACAATATACCTAATAATAAGTTAGGTCAAAAAAATTAATGATTTTTAGTGCATAAGAATATAATATGGGTAGATCTTACATTTAGGTATATTAAATATCATTTCGATCGTATCGGCTATTCAGGATACTGAGTACAGGAATACTATGATGCTATGATAAAGCGTCTGTATGTTCTAACGGACTACGGGAGAGAAAACAAAGCGCAGTTTACACCACAGATAAAGAACACAAACAGCTACATAGTTACCTTTTAATTCGATTGCACTACTATAAGCATACGGTGTGTCCACGACTGTATGAAAAAATTATAGGCCCTTGTAGGGCGTAACAATAATTTACAAATTTAGATCATTCTATGAGAGATGTTTCAACATAGGCGTAAATCGAGTAATTATTCAAACATTACAACCGCGAGCCATGTCTACACCTTTTGGAATCCTGTTCCACATCTCGTCTAACAGATTCATAATTATTATTCAACGATTTGCATTGAATGAGCCCGGGCCAACTCGGGCTGGACACGCGCGTCGCGTCGCCCTGTCATTAGCGGACGATCTGTCGCCCCACCCTCGTGCAGGGCTGCCACAAGCCACAGGTAATTCGAAGTCATCGTAAAATCGGGTAATTTACAATGAATAACCGTTTTTTGTTCACTGTTACTTATCGTTATGTAGAACCAGGCTGCAGTGTATGCTTTAGTTTCGCGAGTTCAGAATTATTATGAGGGTAAATAATATAATAGCATCGTTCCTTTGTGGAAAATCCTTGTAATTTAAAATCTCTAGTCAAATCAGGTAAAAAAGATTACACGCTTAAACATTTAAAATGCAAAATGCTCAATGTAGATAGAGCAAAAAATATTTTTACACTAGCTTTTGCCCGCCCGAGTAAATACTGTATCCCACCGGAACACTGTACTTTTCAAAATAAAAAGTAGCCTATGTCTAGAGCTCAAACTATCACCGTACCAAATTGAATCAAATTCCGTTCAGTAGTTTTTGCGTGAAAGAGAAACATCCATCCATCCATCCATCCTCACAAACTTTCACATTTCAAATATTTTAAGGATTTGACGACCCTACATCAAATGATTGTGTTGAAGCCGACACTTGCGACACGCTTTATTCCAAGCTGAGTGTACGTAATTTTGCGGTTTTACGCACATTTCTTATTACGTAACACATTGTACAATTACTTTGAAAACAACATGATGTCGAAAATATATTTTTAAATGTGAGCAAAAAATTATTTAAACAGCCTTATATTATTAACTCACATTCTTATACTCCAGGAACAATACTTTCGTTTCAACTCGGACAAGCAAAGTAGGAAAAAACGGTAACAGCAAGTTACATGTTTATTTTAATGAAATAAGCGTTAATTCATAACGAGACGCGACCCAACGCGACTGCATCTTTATGATAGCGATTCAAAATTGAATTTTATTCACTACACAAGAAGGTATAGGTTTCATTGCAAGAGTTTAAAATTCAAGCTGCACAGCGTAGCGCAGCGCCGATCTTGCATAAAAGTGTTACATATATTCTTGAGTAGTGAATAAAGGTCAATTTTGAATCACTTAAAAAGCGGACCATGGAGAGACGCTTGGCTACGTTGAATGTAAGACGAGGAATGGATGGTAAAAATAAAAGTAGACGAAGCGAAGGAAGTATGTAAGGATCGTAGCAAGTGGAAAGAAGTGGTATCTGCCTACCCCTACGGGAAAGAGGCGGCCCTGCCTACCCCTACGGGAAAAAGGCGTGATTATATGTATGTATGTATTAAAAATAAAGTCTTGTCTCGTCTTGATTCGATGTGGACTGACCTTTGACTTACAGTAGGTTAGCATTTAGCCATAGTAGACTAGCATCCTTCTAATTACTCATCAGAGAGTACAGTCCATATCGCTAGAAAGGACGTTAGTGATGATGATTATATGTCAATATTAAACATAAATCCATGCAGGTAACGTGGGAGTGAGTGCAAAAAACGCGTATTAAAACGTCCTTTGTCCGAGTTTTTTCCTACCCTCATTTGAGATTTTTTATCAACAAAAAAGGTGTTTCTATAAAACTCAAAGAAACCATGCGAATAATTCCGCGTTTCGTATTTCTACCATTTTTTTATTGAATCCAAAAACGCCCCCATGTGAACAATATCGCCAGATCTCGTTTTGATAGACCTCCTTTGGCGATCGATCTAAAATCTATTGTCCACTTTGAAGTTTTTAAAGGTCTATAATGTGGAAGAGTTGATAAAAACTTTTTATCCATCTTCTCACCTTCATTATTTTCGTATTATCCCGTAAAATAGCTCAAAATCAACAAAAAATTGTATTATAAATAAAGTTAGTAACGATTAATATTATAAATTAATATTACAATACAAAAGACAAAAGAAAATAAGACTCAGTCATAAATTAAAACCTTACAAAACTTTAAAAACAGCAATAATGTGAGAAAATTTTCAAAATGGTGATTAAAACTTGATGGAAATAACACATGGCATACAATTTTCTAATATAAGGGATCATCTATCAAAACTGTTGACCATATTTTTGGACATTATCTTAAAAAAGAATAGTCCCTAAACATGACTGTCATGATAAGTTGGTTACGTAATCACGCCTAAACCTTTGATTTTAATTATATTTTTGACAGAGCTATATTAGACCTTCGAGAAGGACATAGATTTTTATTAAAGTACTTTAATCAAAACCGATGAATGTATTTGAATGAAATTTGGTACATAGACAGTCTGGAGCTTAGATTGGCACAAACTATGTTTAACACCGGTCCCCGAAGATATTTACGGTTCTCGCTTAATAGATAGATAGTTTTTTGCGCAAACAAAGCTACGGACACAGCTAGTCTATTTTATTGTTTGTTTGCATTGAATAGGCTCCAAAACTACTGGGCCGATTTCTATGAAATTTTACACAGTTGTAGAGTAGACAAGGAGGAAGAATATAAGCTACTTTTTATTGCGCAAAATGTACGATTCTGCGGGATTTTCTTTCGCGCGCACGAAGTTGCAGGCAACATCTATAACGATGAGTTTTAATAGTCTACCTTGGGTCTACCCATGGCCGGTAGATAGTATCTGCGACACATGTTGCGTTCGCTAATGAAGTTGAGGACGCGTAAAAAAACCGAAGATTACGCGTCCTGTCAGACACGTGGTTTTGAGATTATGCGTTTAGAAAGCTTAGTTTTTTATTTGTTCATAAATGAACCGTTTTCTGCTTTTTTTTTTTTAATTCTATTAAAATTAATGCTTTTTCAAGCAATTTCGAGTGTAGAATGTAGAGTTCTCAATGTATGGAATGTAATATAAAAGTAATGGAAAATACTTTTTCATGCGAGCATACATTCTCTAGTTATATGAATTAAAGTACTTAGTAGTTGTTCACTTTCAAGACGAGATAAAATATATGTCTGAACTTCAAATAACTAATAGTACTTTATAATAATGCCACCAACACTACCAATTGGCTACAGTAGCATCACGCCCACACGTCCAAATAAAACGCTTAAAGTGATATTAATAAAATAAAAGTCATTAAACGAATTCAGTATAACCAAAATAGCCATAAACGAGATGTTACGGCGTATAAAACACATAAAATAAATTCTACCCACATAAAATCACCAGCTTCTTCCACTTGAGATGAAATATGCGGTCCATAACGGTATATTTTTTTTGGTGACAAAAAAACTGAAGTCACATGCAACGCAATATGGGTCGCGGACTGGGCGGTCTGCGACCCAGTTGAAACTTTTTAAATAACCTTTAACATGTTTATAAAATATTAGGATACAATTTATAAATATAGCTGAGCTAGCCCTATATCTTGGCAAAAAAGAGTATGACGTGGTGACAGCAGCATAAAATAGTTCAGAGAATTAACTTCTGATTAATTATACTGTTTCAAATCGATTTTAGTGTTAAATATTTAGTAAGGCTATCTGGAACTATTAATGGAAACGGGACCCTAAAATAAAAATAGCCTAAGCCTTAAAACATCACCTAACTGCGAGTAAAAGTCCTGTCAGTGAAATCGGTCCAGCCATTTCAGAGGTGAGTCGAAAAAAATAGACAGACATACAGACGGAAAGACAGATATAATTTAAAAATATATATTTTGTTGTAGGTGCCGTATACCTAATGTATAATATGCATATATTATAAAAATGTTTTTTTCGTATTGCAAACAGACACTTCAATTTTATTTATATGTACGTATGTATAAATAGACCTAAAAACTAAAACAAACGACATCTAACCACCAGGTAGTTTTTTGTGATAGTTTTTCACAAGACTTTGCCGAAATTTGGTCAGTTTTTATCAGTCAAGTGGACGCGAGATTTATTTTATTGCAGTTCTGTTTGATCTCCGCTTCGACACGCCTAATAAAATTAATTTATTGTTTGTATACGATAGACCCATTTTTTTGTTATTCAAAATTATGAGCACCTGCGCATTTTAAAAATAATTTTATAGAAGTTTTTGTTTTTGCGCAAACGCCGTTATATTTCAGCTTTGCTTCAATTTTTTTTTTGCTCAAAATGTAACGGTGTTTAAAAATTCAAGCGGTATTTCAAGAAGTTTTAATTGTATGTAACGGTGTTTCAAAATTCAAGAAGTTTTAATAAGCATTAGCTGCAGGCTAACATTGTGGAGTACATCCTAATCCTCGCTATCACAGAGCTACATGTACAGTGTGGACAGAAGCGGATGATGATGAATTTATGATAATGATGACAACAAAATTATCTATAGCCAAAGATAGAAACTTATAAGAAAGAAATTTAGTACTTAGAAGATAGAAACACACACGCTTTTTTGGGTGTTAGTTAAAATTCTGCTTTTGTGTAATAAATACTTTTATCTTGGATACCGAGCGATGACCGAAGAAAAAACGTTTTACGATATAGGCATAGATATATTATTGTATCTGTGTTATTTTATACATTTTGTAGAAATTATAGGTATTTGATTTATTTCATAAATCTATAACTGACCTTGGCTTGTAGATCTTTATTTAATGATATTTAAAAAATAAAAATAATAACAAAAATATTGATCTGACCGGGGTTTGAACCCGGATACCAATTTACCAACAACGCAAAAATTAAACATATGTGCCATTCGGACTGATAATGACAGGATCGAAATTCTCAATAAATTGTTGGACACTGAAAGAAGAAACATATTTTATACCGGGATATATACAGGGACAGGACCTAGCTAGATCGATTCATCTCCCCCCAAAACACCTTGAATTCTAACTTTCATGGAAATACATGGAGCTGTTTCCGAGATTCTGATTATATAAGTACAAGCTTGTTTAAAGAACAAGATTATACTAAGCCACTGGTCAATCCCACCACGATCTCAGCTCACTCCGTATGTTTACACCATATGTAGCACATGGTCGCCAGACCCCGAGCAGGCTAGCCCCATGTGGACACCACTTTATGATATAAATAACCAACACGTCGAATACGAGGACAGGGTTAAATCGAGAATGTAATGCATGGTATTATTCCATTAAGAAGTACTTGAATTTATGGATTTTAGTTACATTTTTTTCTTTAAATATAATATATCCTTTATAATATTAATGATCTAATTATAGACTCTACCAAGAAAAAACCATTAAGGAGAAACTTAAATTAATTCTAACTGCTTGCTGACTTACACTAGGTTGGTAGGTCCAATATTAATCTTTAACCCTTTAGCTGCCACTCCAAGCAAAACAAAATACTATGGCTTATCAGGCACATGTGACTGACACAGCGTTCTATGTGTTAAATATGAATACTATAATTAAGTCGAAGAAATAATGCTACTTTTTAATCATTATGATTGTGAAGTTATAGTGATTAAAAGAAAAAGAAGTTAGAGAGATATGCGGTCATAGTGATGACACTATGACCGCATATCCCCCTCGAAACCATCATCACTTGCATTAAAATCTTTCCAATATGCAAACAATTAAGTAACGGTTAAAACTTTACACGGAAATCCAATAAATTTAAAATCCACCCTCACAAAAACTACCGCTAGGCACATCTGGGACCCATAGCGTTCTCACCGTCGTTGCCTGACCCGGGCAAAAAGTTACCTTTGTTATGGTGAAATTATACCGCTGCGTGTAATTATGCTTGCGTGCTGCGTGCACTTTTATTGCACTTTCTCGCTCCTGATTTCATAGAAAATGTGTAATTTGTGAGCTTATAAGATGCAGTTTGATCTTATAAGCTTAAATTACTTGTATTCATATATTATTACATCTCCGAAAATCAATTACGGATACTTCGGGCTCATGATTCACTGCTTGTGTAAAGACGTTTAGCCAAAAAATATTTGTCATACTCAAAGTAAAAAATCATCTAATGTATGGGTGACTCTCCACAAAACGCAAACTCGCCCATATTAAGAAAAATTTTTTTTTGAGTATGACAATTATCATTCTGCTAAAATGTCTTAATTTAAGCAGTAGATCATATGCCCAAAATATCCGTAATTGATTTTACCAAACCTTATATAATAGATATTGTCCGCTACTTCATACACACAAAAAATAATCTCGTAGAAAGTAGGAACCATACATTCTGCTTCGACAGAAAGTTACCTATGTCCTTCCCCGTATTCTACTTTATAGCTATACCAATTTCATACAAATCATTCCAGTAGTTTCGAAGCCTACTCCTTAATTCATATAAGGGTACTAGATTTTTCCCGCGACTTCGTGCGCACAAAAAGAAATCTAGTAGAAACCCTACATTTTACTTCGACAGAGAGTTGCCTTTGTCTTTCCCCGTATTCTACTCTATATCTGTGCCAAATTTCATACAAATCGTTTCAGTAGTTTCATTGCCTATTCAATGCAAACAAACAAAACATATTAAGCAAACAGAGGGTCAAGTCTGCTGAACAAAACCTGCAATAATAC
This sequence comes from Glaucopsyche alexis, assembly GCA_905404095.1. Taxonomy (NCBI): domain Eukaryota; kingdom Metazoa; phylum Arthropoda; class Insecta; order Lepidoptera; family Lycaenidae; genus Glaucopsyche; species Glaucopsyche alexis. The sequence continues at coordinate 6,515,152 of FR990060.1, forward strand.
AATTACAATTAAGTCCCGATGCGCTAAAACTGCCAAACGGTACGTAAACAGCCAACGTGAAAGGCATTCTGATTGGTCCAAACTTTACAAAATCAGCATATGATAACCTGTAGCTTCACTTACAAATTATATAACAATACAATCAAAGAGAAATGAAAGTATACCTTAAATACGACAATCGAGGTTCAGATCTACCGTCATTAAAATATTACTTACTATATTTTTAGTAAGAATACTCGTATTAATAGGGAATATGCATAAAATATAAAAATAGCTTAAAACATAATAATATGATACTAGACTGAAAAATAACGGAAATGGCGAAAAAATTTCAATATCTGTTGATAAATGAGCAAGATATGAGCGGTCAAAGTTTGTAATCTATTTATTTCCAGCAAAACGAAATTTAGTATGAACTTTCTATGAAAGTCGTGTTACGTGACGTCACGATACACGTCCGATCTCTCTGTCTAATAGACTACTTTAAACGTTCATATCTTAGTTATTTTTAATGATATCAAAAAACTGATTTTACCATACGATTTACCAAACAAGATAGGTCTATATATAAAAAATAAAAAAAATTATGTGCATATTCCCTATTATATTACCTACTTTTCATTAAGCGCTAAAGGTATTTTTTTTTCATACTCATTGTTTAGTGCATTTAAAGGAACTAACGAATTAACCTATGTACCATTTATATAGCGTAGAATGAAATTAAATAGTACCAGCTATCTTGGATTAATGAAATTATGTACCATACCCCAGGGCTCGGTTGCCCCAGAGCATCCTGTAATCCCACAGGATAAGCTCAACAAATATCCCGGGGCACGGAGGTCAGATCCCATATTGCGTAACTTGGCCCATGTGAGGCCGTTTTTTGCCCATTCGCCTCTATTTATAACTGTAGCCGATGTGGTCTACGGTCTGTGGGGCATTTGGGAAGTTACGAATAAATGTGTGTTCACAAAATATTGTTCGAACGTCAAACTAGACCGCTCTTAGCGCGGCGCCGATCTTGCGACCAAACGTGTATGTTCTTAATGTGTAATAATAATAATATGTTTATTGCAAAAATGTAGTGTTACAGAGATCTTACTAAGATAAAAACATGTTCTTGTACATTCTGCCATACAGATGGCGTGTAATTGAAAAAGAAAATATTATTAAGAAGTTATATAAAGTAAGGTGACATTACAAATACATTCATTAAAAAAAATATTAAAACGTTTAAACTATTTTATATCCATATTTCTCAAACATTTAAAAAAAAATTATGTCGGTTCTTTATGAGACATGTATTCATTTAAACAATAAAAACAGTGTTTTAGCAACCATTTGGATATCTCTCTTTTAAAAGAAGTGGTAGGTAATTCCTTAAATCGATTGGGCAGTTCATTATACACTCTGATAGCACTAACATAAACATTGCGTTTGAATATGTCGATTCTACATTGAGGTAAATATAATTTAAATTTATTTCGTGGAGTGACGTTTCTATTGATTACATTAGAGTTTAGTGCGAAATATTCAGGATTTTGTTTACAAAAGTACAGATGTCTCTGATGTACATACAAATCAATGGTAAAGTATGAGATTTATTAAAAAGTGGTTTACAACTATCCAACGACCAAGCACCATAAACTGCTCTTAAGCATTTCTTTTGAACACGGAAAGCTTTGCTAAAGTCCACGGAATTGCCCCATATTATAAGACCGGATGATAGCGTTGAGGCCACGTACCCGTGGTAAGCCTTTAATGCAGTTTCAGTAGATACCGTCAAACGTAGTTTTTTAATAGCAAATACGAATTTGTCGAGCTTATTACATATATATTCTACGTGCGCTTTCCAGTCACAATGTTTGTCCACCATTAAACCTAAGAATTTTGTAGAGTCAACTTCTTCAATTTTTGTATCACCGTAACAAATGTCAAGATTAATAGTTGGCCGTCTAGGATTTTTAAATTGTATCATTTTAGTCTTACTTAAGTTTATTTTTAAATTATTATTATGTAGCCATTTAAGAATTTTGTCAAGATTTATATTAATTTCATTTTGGTATGTTTTTTGGTCATTACATGTTATTATTAAAGTAGTGTCATCTGCGAATAATATGGTTTTGTGATTAGTGATGTTAGGAAGGTCATTTATGTATAATAGAAATAAAAATGGTCCCAATATACTTCCTTGCGGGACTCCGTACTCATTAAGTTGGAATAGAGATCTGTGCATCATTTTAAAACCTTTTTCAATCTTAGCGATCTCTACACACTGAGTTCGATTACTGAGATAACTCTTAATCCACTCGTAAGATTTTCCGCGTATGCCGTATTTGTATAATTTGTGTAGCAATAGCTTGTGGTCAACAAAGTCAAACGCCTTGGTCATATCTAAAAAGATTGCCGCCACTGGTAACTTGTTGTTCACGGCTTCTGTGATATATTTTATTAGGTCGAAGCATGCTAGGGTCGTATTGCTGTTCTTTTTAAACCCAAATTGCTCAGCTTTCAGTACGCCGTTACCAGTGACGAAATCGTAGAGTCTCTTTAGCATGACCTTTTCAAATATTTTGGACAAGACCGGTATTAATGCTATCGGTCGATAATTATTCACATCATTACTGTCTCCTTTTTTAAATAATGGTTTAATGATAGACTTTTTTAGAATATCATATAATTAGCACACGCTTTAATTACACTTGTCTTTAAATTGTCATACCCTACGGAATTAGTATTATTAAGATTTTTTATTATATTAGTTATTGTACTGAATCTTTATTCAGTACAAATATTAAGAACATAATATAGAACTTTTTCTATTTGGAGTCCTTTTTTGGGGTTCCGTACCCTAAGGTTACTAATACTTCGCTGTCTGTTCGTCCGTCCGTCTGTCTGTCACCAGGCTGTATCTCAAGAACCGCGATAGCTAGACAATATTTAAAGAGGGCTTCCATACAAAAAAAACTTGATTTTTTTGATGTTTTGATCGGAACCCTTTGTGCGCGAGTCTGACTCGCACTTGGCAGGTTTTATTTAAAACGCGCGTCTCGTCGCATATCGTCTTGTGTGTTTCGATGTGAGCTCAGAGCTGACCCCTATAGAAATGATTTTGAATGTAATACTGTGCGAGAAATAGATCCCTGTATAATTTGTTACTTAAACGTTACGGTTTTTTTTTTGGTATGTAACAGTAAAATTAATTATAGTAGATCTATTATAGTACTCATAATACAAGTATAATTCATGAAATAATAAAAACTATTTAGTTTCTTTACGAATTCATTATAATTCGCTGAAATTGTTTAATTTACAGAACAAGGTATACTTAGTAAGTACGCAGGATACGTTTTTTTACCATTGAAATAAACCTGAAACGAGCAGACAGACCTGATAATAAGCGATTACGCCACCTATATCTCGCAACACCAGAGGAGTTACACTTGTAACTCTTCTGGTGCTCCGCATTTCTGTTCCTGGCCCTTCAAATCCCCAATCGCTAACCCCGCTTGAGCTACCGGCAAACTCACTCACTCGACGAAACACAATATGCAAGCCGGTTTTCTATGAGGCTGTGGTATTTATCTGCTCGAGCCGTACCATTCGTATCGATTCCCTCCCACTTTTAACCTTTTGTATTATAATTTGAGCGAGTTACGAAAAATGTAAAACACGCTCTTTACTACGAATCTTGCTCCAGTCCCACTTGGAACACTTTACAGTCTAACTGCATACCTATAACAGTATTCATTCATTGTTTCCAAAATCCCGGAACGTCTCTTCCTGCATCTTTAATATCCAAACACAGCTTCCATCTTTATCTGTTGTTTCACCGAATGTTCCGTTAGGAGGGTCCGCACCTTGCGCGTGCAAATAACCTGCACTATTTATCCGGTGATAACAAAAAACCTTTTTTGCCAACCCTAATACATGATCAAACAAATTTAGAACTTATAATCGTTGTTGTAAGGTCTATGTGGTTGATGTTCGGGTGCAAAGTAATTTTGTCGTGAAAACCACATGTGGGAAAGTTTTAGGGAGTTTTTGTGGTCGGTGTTTGGTTGTCGGTTGTTTGATTGGTGCTAGCCCTTAATTAAGTTGGTGCTATGAATTAGCGTGCTATTTATCATGTTGGTGTTGTATTAACACAGTTTAATAAGAGTATAAAGGGTCTCAAAGTGATAACGTGTTGAGTCTATACAATCATTAAGTAAATTAGAGTATAAACTTTAGAATTTATAAATAAAAATTTCTTTCAGCCTGCAATGGTCCATGTGTTAGAATTTAGATATATATCATTAGATAATATTTTTAAATTTTATTCTAGTTTTAAAAGGAAGATCATCAAATTATAATTTTAACTTCTTATACAGTTTGCGATTACTTTTTTCAATTTTAAAATGTATTCTATCATTACTTTTTAAGTCACTGTTATAAAGTTTAATTAGCCCAAATGGGCAAAATTGTCTCAAAATAAAATTTTTAAAAAATATTAGTTTAATATTTATTAATCAGGTGTAGGTACGTGAAAGATTTAAATATTATTATAACATTTAGAAAAATTATTTTAATATAACTAGTAAATTTTCCCATCTAGGTAGCTATTACCCAAACTGACTGTTTACCATATTATAATATTTTGCTCTTACGTAACAGAATCTGACACTTCTATGGCACCAGAAATTTCATAAACGTCATAAACCATCATACAGAACCGCATCAGTTCGTGTTCAGGCACGTACGTTCGTCGACGATCCGGTGTATCACATTTCGATCTTAATACTATAGCAATACGGTGCAAAAGTGGAACTCCGGGTTTGTTGGCGACCGTACGTCACGTAGCCGTTGATTTACGACGAGGTTCTGTGACTGACATATTTATTATGGAAAGTTATATGTTACAGGCGGGACTTTATGGTGGAAGATTGAAAAATGTTTATGACGATTGAAAGAGTAAAATATAACGAACAATATGGCAAATCTGGGCCTTTAGTCACGATGCCATCGATAATTTTGATGGCGAACTTCGAAATCAAAAATGATATTTGATATAAGTCATCGTCAAATGACAAGTCGCTTGCGATGCCATAATATGTCAAATCCCATACATTTTGCTTTCGAATTTCGCCGTCGAAATTATCGAATGCATCTTGACTAGAGGCTGATAAAGACGGTATTGTTAATTTTAAGGTTTTTAAAAGGAGATGCGTAGGGACGTATCTTCGATATCAAGTTAGCTGCTGACAACACTTGTGGGTAAAACTCAAACTCAAACTCAAAATGTTTATTTCCATGTAGGTTATAATATAACGCTTATAGAATTGTCCTACTGTATGATGCCTACCACCGGTTCGGAAACTAGCCCGGCGAGAAGAACCGGCGTAAGAAACTCGCACGGGGCCACCTTTTAGCAAAAAGATGGGAAAATTGTTCTTTTCAAAAAATATTTTTACAATGTTGTAACTTAATCTATATAACATTAGTCATAAGTACATAGAACATACTTAAGTACATAAAAGCAGCCTTGCATGTGGGTAATTTCGATATAGGTATTAAGTATATTGTGTCGTAATTGGCATTATAAAATAGACCCGCTAACGTCTTACAGGAAGTCAGTATTTATTGAAATAGAGAAGTCTTATTGACGAACGCTTACTTTCATTTACTTTCGGGGAACCTAATTAATAAGCAAGTAGTGTGTTCTCAGGATTGATTTGTAATATAATGACGGAATATTGTGACTGCATCACAATACAATTGTCAATAACATATCAGTTTGATATCATAAAAATAACATAATACGAACAAATAATGACAACAGAACAGTCAATATGCTTATGAATTAGATTACCTGATAGCACCATCAAATAAATAACCGCTCCACCAGTACCATAAGGTGAAAATAAAAATAATCCCACCAAAAACATTCTGTAAAAAACTAGCCAAGTCTCGATAGAGCTGCTTGTTTATCTCTAAAAAGTAGTGAAATCTAGACAAAGTCGTGCCAAGTCTAAGGTTCCTTACTGCGATTTCTTTATTATTATAGTTAATGTTGTGTGACTTGGCCGTTGAAGGGTACACAATGGTACAAAAGGGGCTCCATGACACCATTGCTCCAATACATGTGTTCTACAATCAACAACAGCCTAAAATGAGACACTACTCACTAGCGTCCAATTACCAATACCAGTATGGGCTATTATCTCGCTTAACAAACATAGGTAGTTACAACAGATATACATTACGTGTAAACAAAATTGACTTGTACCCACTTGTAACGTATAAAGAATGTTCAACGGCCAAGTCACACAACATTAACTATAATAATAAAGAAATCGCAGTAAGGAACCTTAGACTTGGCACGACTTTGTCTAGATTTCACTACTTTTTAGAGATAAACAAGCAGCTCTATCGAGACTTGGCTAGTTTTTTACAGAATGTTTTTGGTGGGATTTCACTTCTTTTTGTAGAAACGTGGGCATATTGATTAATTTTACTAGATTTCAGTGTAATTTGTTTATTTAATTTGTGTAATGATCGAGTACAATAAAGTTAATCGTTCGACTATTTCTTCTTGTAAACTTGTAAATATAAGTATAAAAGCCAGTCTAGTCTTATCCAGAGTTTTCCTTTAATTTTATTTATATGCGTATCAAAAGCAGAAAGGGAGGCATTCGCCCAGCAGTGGAATGCTACGGACTAGATTAAATTAGAAGATGTGTCCCACTTTGCTAGGTTTTTGAAATGACAGTCGATTTTTTTATGTACCAATAGTAGAAGGGGGGCATTACCATATCTCTAATCAGCTGAAACCAGCTGAGGATTCTTCATCAGATACTTCAGACCTTCGATTTTTGACATCAAATGAAGCGGCCCACCACCATGTTGAATATTTTTTGTAAAGGCGGTATGTCGATCTCTAATAGTTTGGTTGGGCTCTTGTGTTTTCTAATCAGGGTCACCAGGTACTCCAGATGTTCGATTATCCTAGTTTTTATAGTTTTCCCTTTATGTGGCCATTAAACCCTAACTCTGTACCAAATTTCAGCTCTCTGAGTTCATGAGAAGTACTAGTTCTATTCTGATGATCATGAGTGAGTGACTGAGTGAGTGAGTGTCATAAATTCAAAACTTTGCTTTCGCTTAACTTCGGAACTAAATGACCTACAGACTTAAAATTTTGGATTTTAAGTATGTGATTATAGCTTACTAGATGACGAAAATTTCTGCGTTCTGGTCTTATCCAGAGCTCCTCAAATAGGGGCCTGAAAATGCGGCGAAATGGTTCCAGTAAAGAATGGTACGACAGTGTTTGCTTCGCGCTCGACTTGGCGGGAGCACTGCCGTGCCCCCAGATCGACGTTCTGGTCTTATCCAGAGGTTCTCAAATAGGGGCCTGAAATGCGGCGAAATGGTTCCAGTAAATAATGGTACGGCAGTGTTTGCTTCGCGCTCGACTTGGCGGGGGCACTGCAGTGCCCCCAGATCGACGTTCTGGTCTTATCCAGAGGTTCTCAAATAGGGGCCTGAAAATGCGGCGAAATGGTTCCAGTAAAGAATGGTTCGGCAGTGTTTGCTTCGCGCTCGACTTGGCGGGGGCACTGCCGTGCCCCCAGATCGACGTTCTGGTCTTATCCAAAGGTTCTCAAATAGGGGCCTGAAAATGCAGCGAAATGGTTCCAGTAAAGAATGGTACGGCAGTGTTTGCTTCGCGCTCGACTTGGCGGGGCGACTGCCGTGCCCTCAGATCGATTATCCTAGTTTTTATACTTTTCCCTTTATGTGGCCATTAAACCCTAACTCTGTACCAAATTTCAGCTCTCTGAGTTTATGAGAAGTACTAGTTCTGTTTTGATGATCATGAGTGAGTGTATAAGTGAGTGAGTGAGTGAGTGAGTGTCATAAATGCGAAACTTTGCTTTCGCTTAATTTCGGAACTAAATGATCTACAGACTTGAAATTTTGGATTTTAAGTATGTGATTATAGCTTACTGGATGACGAAAATTTCTGCGTTCTGGTCTTATCCAGAGGTTCTCAAATAGGGGCCTGAAAATGCGGCGAAATGGTTCCAGTAAAGGATGGTACGGCAGTGTTTGCTTCGCGCTCGACTTGGCGGGGGCACTGCCGTGCCCCCAGATATCTATAGACGCTTTCACACCACGTCTGTTTGCAGTCGTTGCGATCTCTTCCGATGCATTTAAATATTTAGAGGCGTCCTAGTGTAAAGGAAAATATTTAGAACTAGCTGTTGCCCGCGGCTCCGCCCGCGTAAATACAGTATCCCTCGGGAACACTGTATTTTTTCGGTATAAAAAGTAGCCTATGTTTTAATACAGAGCCTAAACTACTAAGATACGAAATTTCATCAAAATCCGTTCAGTAGTTTTTCCGTGAAAGAGTAACAAACATCCATCCATTCATCCATACATCCTCACAAACTTTCACATTTATAATATCAGTAGGATCGGTCGAGCAGGAATTTTGTCCTTATTGTACCTAGACTATGTTATTTTTTTAACAGTAGAACAAATTAAACAAGATAAAAAGGGCAGAATATTTTTATCGTTTTATGCGTGAAATCCGTTATTTCTCCAAAATCCCGTAAAAAGTGTGATTCATGTAAACTTCTGTACCGTATGACAGTCACGTAACCAGGTCCAGCACATAGGCGTGTTTACTGGGCGATCCATCTCCATCAGATTATCAACTACGCACTATAGAGTAGGAATGTGTAGAAGCGGCCGCCTCTAGAAGTAGTTGAACTTTTCATATATCTACCTCTACGCATCGTGGCCGTATTCTACATAAAATTCTAATCAATCTTCATGTATTGACTGGATACCACAGGCATTTTGTCGCTTGGATTGGTGGCGATATGCACGATATCGCTACCGTTCCAAGCGACAAATTATTTATCATCCTCATCACCTTGATGAGTGGCAGTCCTCCACCGTGCACTTTACCAGAAGCTTTCTGCCGCGCACTGTAAAACTCTGGAATGAACTGTCGCCAGCAGTATTTCCGGACCATTACGACCTGCAAACCTTCAAGAAGGGAGCGTATTCCCTCCTAAAAGGCCGACAACGCACTTGCAACTCCTCTGATGTTGCGGGTGTCCATGGGCGCTGGTGATCCATTTGCTCGTTTGCCCCCTAGTTTTATAAAAAAAAAATACAAGCCGGTTTTCCGGAATGATTCTCATAATAAATCAAAAGCAACTTGGGATATTATTAATAGGCATAAAAATAATTTACCCAAGGAACAAATAAGGCTAATAAAAACTGACAATGGGCTTATATCGCACCCTGAAACCATAGCTCAGACATTTAATGACTATTTTATTGACCAGGTAAAGATATTAAATAATAATGACGATTTAAACTATGAAAAAACCTTGACATGTAATCAATATAATTCTTTATTTTTTAAATATGTATCTCCTCATGACATTAAATCAGTAATAAATTCATTAAAAAATACTAAGAGTGTTGGTTTAGATGATATATTATATCTACACCAGTCACAAAACATGTGGCAGAAGTAATAGCATCACCACTTAGTTATATAATTAATCTTTGTATTGAAGATGGCATATTCCCAAACAAGCTCAAAACCTCTGTAATAAAACCACTATTTAAAAAGGGCGAAAAAGAAGATTTGTCGTGGTATCGTCCAATTGCTATGGTTTCTGTCTTTTCCAAAATTATTGAAAAAATTATTTATAAAGCGTTATATTCTTATTTTGAAAAATATAGATTGTTTGCTGAAGAACAAAAAGGCTTCAGAAAGAATTTGATTATAAATTTAGCGATCTACAATTTTTTAAAAGAAATCATTTCAAATATTGATAAAACAGTACCAGTTACAGTTCTCTATATGGATATATCTAAAGCATTTGACTATGTAAGACACGACATACTTTTAGACAAGTTAAATAAATACGGTGTAAGAGGAAATGTCCTAAATCTAATAAAATCATTTTTATCCAATAGGACTCAAATCACCCAAATCGAAAGAATATGTACACAGACAAAAACAGAACGTACATACTCGTCAAATCCCCGGAAAACACTCATTGGTATACCACAGGGTAGTGTTTTAGGGCCACTCCTGTTTTTGATATATATAAATGACTTGCCGCGTAGCTTAAATTATCCTATGACATTATTTGCTGACGACAGTACTGTAGTGTTTACTTGTGACGACATAAAAAATTATGAAAATGACATAAATAAAAGTTTAAGTGACATTATTAACTGGTTAAAATCTAATAATCTATTGATAAATCTAAAGAAAACACAAATAATGAAATTTCAACAAAGAAAGCCATTAATAAACTCATTAGACATTAGTTATAATGGAGAAAAAATTCAAATAATCGAAGTTACAAAGTTTCTAGGTATATATATATAGAAAAGGACCTTAATTGGAAAGCACACTCGGAACACATAATTAAAAAAATGAATCAGTTTTCATATGCTCTATTTGCTACCTCTAAAGTAGTCAACGAAAAAGCGTTGCTTACGGCTTACCATGGATTTGTGGTTTCTACTCTCCGATATGGTATAATATTTTGGGGTAATTCCACAATGCGTGAGGACATATTTAAGGCACAAAAAAATGTATTAGAGTTATAGCAAATATACGTTCAATTGAGAGTTGCCAACCTTATTTTAAAAAGTATAAATTACTTACATTTACCTGTTTATACATATATGAAGTAGCTTTATTCGTACGAACAAACCTCTCATTATTCAAGCGATTTAATACTAAAAGGCTAGATTATAAATTGTGTTGTGTTAAATCTAAAACTACTCTAGTTAGAAAGAGCATTTTTGGCATGACAACTAAAATATATAATAAATTACCACGGTATCTTAAAGAAATACACAGCATTCAAAATTTTAAAATTGAGTTAAAAAAATATCTAATAGAAAATTGCTTTTACAGTGTTGATGATCTCTTTCGTGAATAATTAACTGTTTAATTTTTTTATTATTATTTATAGACAAAACTTTTGTATTTTTAATTTATTAACATAATTATGTATTTATTAATTTAGTAAGGAGATCATGATATTACAAATATGACTTTGCACGTCACTCGAATGGCAGAATGTACAGAAACAGTGTTATATTATCTTTAAGATCTTTTGTAACTACATTCATGCAAATAAATAAATTGAATTGAATTGAATTGAATTCTTTAAATCAATTTTTTATAATATATATAAATTTTAAAAATACGGGATTGGTTGGTCACATAGTGTTAGCGCTATTTTGTGCGTGCATTGGGCGCAAAATTTTATTTTGTTTTAGTACAGTATTTAAAAAAATAATATATTATATATCCAGTGGATACTGATATAATATAATATATTAAAATTTATATTAGCACATATTAATTAAGGGTTAATTAATAAGGAAAAGTTTTTACGAAAGGTATCTACAGTCTGTGTGTATGTCTGTGTGTATGTCCGTAGCTTCCAAACAGATGAATCAATTTTGATTTACTTTTTTTTTTAAAGTCGACATGATCGAGTGTCCGTATAACATCATCAACAGCTCACTCACTTTACAATTCGAGGATTTTTTTTTATTTTGTTCATCGTGTTTCTTCTATAAACTCCTGACTCTCTGGTTCAACACGATCGTCTATCACAGGTTATCGTGTGTAACCTCATCTCGAGATATTCTGTATTTATTAATAACACCTATTGTTTTAGTAGTAGTAGTTTAGTAGCACTCTGTAATTTAGAGTAGGTGCCTATTGAAGTAAAACGCATATCTGATTGACTGGTTAAGTAACAACGCATTTTTTTTTATTTAATTTTTTAAAATTTATCCTTCAAGGGGGGTAAAAAAGGAGATGAAACTTTAAAAACTAATTTCACTTGGGCTAAGCCGCGGGCAATATATAAGCTAGTTTTAGTTATAACATTATTGTTTTTTTTATAATATTATAAGTAAAGCACTTATTCCATTAGACTAAATTTAGAAGTTCTAAATGATTTAGTTACTAAATTTAGTCAAGTGAAATAGCATTTAGTAAGTTGCTAAATGCCTTATCTTTTATTATAGGTAGGTACTTATTACTTATATCACAACTTATACTTATAGTTTCCAATTTCTCACTTACATAAATAAATAATTCAGCATAATTTATAACATTACATTATTATAAAAATTTTGCATTTACCTAATCAAATGGAATACATTAATGTTTTTTTTAAACAGTGTACAAATTAATTAACCAACACTCTATAACACCATGATTGTATAGGATTAGGTACTCCACATGTGAGATAAGCTTGTACTGTTCTATAAAGTGTTAAGGCGATTAATGCGCAGTTCTCACAATGCTCATAGGAAAATGGTGTAACACGAAAAACTTACAATTAAGGTTTCTTAAATTATTGAAAAATTTATGAAATGAATGCGATATTTAATAATGAATTCTTATAGTATTTTCTATATACTTATAAATAATTTTTTATATAAAATTACAAGGGAATGATGTTATAATATAGGTATTTCTCCATCAGTTTTATGGCGTCGATTTCTTAATCTTTTGTTTTACCTGACGATTTACTTATCGATCTTCGAGATTTTTCCTTTTTAAATATAATATTTTGGCCTAATCATTACTAAATATTTACTTACCATAAAAAATCTCAAAACAAGCTGGTTTAATAACACATTTGATTTATTTGTAAATTATGAAAATGTTACTTACACTATTTTGCCTCACACCATAAGTATTCGCCATTCATACATTCATTCGTGACAACTATAGCAATAATTCTTTTTAATGTCTCATTTAAATCGTCACATCACACATACACAAAAGGATCGTTTGTGAAGGCTATAGACAAGGTTGTGTATGATTTAATACAAAATTCGTGTATGATACATAGGATGGCAGCGAAAGTTTCATTCAAATGAGCTTAGCAATTAGTTTAGTGTAAGAGTGTGTGGTAATCTTAGGCTTAGAAAAAATAAGATAAAGATGGAGTTAAGTGACTGATGATAATTATAATAAATAAAAATACTGTGATAGTGATGACTATATTTTAGATGATATATATTTATTTTAATATACTTTTAGATGAGGATTGTCTTTACAATTTTAGCGATATTTTATCGCCAAAATACTTAATAATAATTCAAATTTAGTTTATAATTTTAAATGCGGCGTGGCAATAGCAATATCTTATGATTTTAATATGGCGACCATTTTATATTTCCGTTTCGGACAATTTGCGGCAAAAAATCGATTATAAGTCGTAACTCGTAAAGCGTTTTGAACAGTTATGAGGTTCCCGGAATGACCGCTGATGTGAGCCGATAAGATGACATGGGCTCATGATTTGTTGACAAAATATAAGACACGTTTCGCATCTAACAAATTCTGGAAAAAAATTGGAGACAAAACACCATGACACCAGAAATCTGGAGATAAATTAACTACTCCTTTTCTTCCGTTATTGGATGATGTATACAGTACTGTCCGAGCGAAGTAACCACTCTTGAAATACTGTAGTGCCTCGGTCAGTCAGTTTTAAATGTTGTATATAAATATAAAAAGTTTCGTCATAAATTTTTCCCTCAAAAAATTCAAAAATAATGAAATTTGAAAATATTTTGACATAACCCGTGCCAGCCGGCGGTGACTTGCACTGACCACCTGTTACCTGTGGATAGCGGGACAGGAATCATCCCTGTCTCCATTAATTTGTAGAAATTTATACGTGTATAGACAAATCGTTTGATTCTAAAAAATATGGAGGGTCAGCATAAAAATTACCTTATGTTAAAAAAAAAAAACACGTGTGACGCGGACTCCAAATAATATATTAACCAAAACCCTAAAATGTAAATGCCACAATTAACAGCAATGTTAGAAAACCACTACGTTGAAATAATTTTAATTAGACTACTCGTTATCATATATACTTTTGTTACGTAATCCTCTATGCCCAGGACGTTATTTTGCTATCTGTACCCACTTGAGTTGGGCACGCACAGTTTTTTGTCGCTAAACGCTGGGCCATCTGGTAAGAATTTTTTACGCACAAAAAACCTCTGACCCTTTCTTACCATTGTGCTGGCCCTCTTTTTTGGACCCGTACCCTAACAATATGTTGAATTAGCGTATTAGTCAATTTCTAAAGGTCTGATGAATTTTTTGATCGAACTAACGGATTGTGTCTTAACGGTTGTTTTCGGTACGGCTTATTATAGATTTAATAACTCCTACAATTTTGTACAAACAATTTTCGAATAATGCACCTGCTTATTAATAATTGTGCCTCTAATCGAGATCCAGAATTTTGTAATTCTGAAGCTCAAAAGCGCCGACTGCTGTGCCAATCGAATTTAAAAAGTTCCGCTTGGCGACCGAATGATCGAATGAGTCATTGAGTGAATGTAATGAATGTAATATCGGTCCGCGGATCTCTGTGTTTATTGTACGGGCTACAATGCGTTTTGTGCGCATTGAAAGACGGAATGCAGTTCATACAAATTTTACATGAGTCGAGGGGTTCCTTGATTAAGTCATGCCCGCAAAATTGTTGAGTGACAATATTGATGTAATTTTTATTCATTGGGTATTAAGAGCGCTAATTTTAAACTTAAAACATTTCTTTAAACAAGAAGGTTGGTTAACAAATGTTTTTTTTTTTTTTTTTAGAAAAAAATTCTAAAAGATCCACTTATAACTAGGCTTAGGCCCATTTCAATAACCCATCACCCAATAACTATTTGTTAATAACATCGTCATTCAATCATTTGCCGGTTTTTCGCGATACAAATTTGACGTTTTTAACAAATAGTTATTGGTTGATAGGTTATTGAAACGGGCCGTTCATGGGCAGTTTTAAGACTGAGCGCTCATTGCAAACAGATGGCGATTGGTGACTGCGTATTTTAATATTTTTTGCGTAGCATTTACAGGTTAACGACATTTTTTTACAAAATGGCGGCATTGGTTATAATTTTCGGATGTTTTCAAGAAAGTGATGTCTACAGTCGCATGTCGCGGGGGCCATTAATATCCATGACTCCAAACATTTCGTGCGACACGACGCAGACGCTGGTATAATACGTTCGCCCGAATAAGGGGCGAGTTTTGTAGGATAGGCAGGCTTTACCAAAGACATCGTTTTTAAATTAATCTACATTATGTGCAATAAAACCGTCTGGAAATCTAAAAAGCTATGACATCTAACTAAATCAGATTTAAACCCCTTAGATATATCTTATCGCTATATTTTAGTATTTAGTAATTATATTTTAGTATCCGGTACAAGACCTAGACAAATAAAAAACTGTTTCTTAAAGTAGAATACTACATATGAATTGTAACTATGCAATAAATCCGTGCCGGATTAACATTTTTGCCGTCAAAGTTCGATGGCAAAAAGTTAGAGTGGTTCGTAGTGGATATAACTACGCTGCAGCTACGAAACTACGAACTACTATACTCATCATACTACTAAAGCCACAGATTAATGAAAGAGGAATAGATAAACAGCTACATAGGTAGCTTTCCATATGATTGCATTATAACAAGCATAGTGTCCACGATTGTGTTGAAAACTTGCGGGCCGTTGAAGGGGACGTCTAAATTGTCAAATTTGGATCGTTTTATAAAAGATGTTTCTCTCAATTGTTTACTCTGTGCTAAAGATGTGTTTTAAATGATATAAATATGAATTAAGAGCGTGAGCCTTCTGTAGCATGGGTAATTTTGATACTTGACCAATAAGAAAAAAGATGTAGAAGTAATAGTGCGCAGAACAGCCTCGATACTTCATCACTAGTGCGGTGGTGGAGCTACAATTTAGGAGAGCGCGTGTGTCGGTGGGCAGAGGCCACGGGTCACACGTCATGGCACGGACATCGCCGCCCCGCCCTCGGACAGTCGAGCTGTATGGTATAGTGCGCAGAACAGTCTCAATACTTCATCACTAGTGCGGTGGTGGAGCTACATTTAGGAGAGCACGTGTGTCGGTGGGCAGAGGCCACGGGTCACACGTCATGGCACGGACATCGCCGCCCCGCCCTCGGACAGTCGAGCTGTACGGTATAGTGTGCAGAACCGTCTCGATACTTCATCACTAGTGCGGTGGTGGAGCTACATTTAGGAGAGCACGTGTGTCGGTGGGCAGAGGCCACGGGTCACACGTCATGGCACGGACATCGCCGTCCCGCCCTCGGACAGTCGAGCTTTACGGTATAGTGCGCAGAACAGTCGAAACGCGAAAATCACAAACCACTGCGTGGGGCGACGGTTTATACATGTTATTGTACTAAATGAATAGTAAAATTACTGACATTTACGATCGAAGAAAAAAAAAAAACTATATAGAAGCATTTGACTTCAGCAAGCGTAATGCCACTGTAGATATGGGTATGTACAACAAATAACAGGTATTTTCTTTGTTAATCTTTAATTTTATCTACTCTTCCGTATTCAAGACTAATTTTTCAGTGAATGCACCCACTGTAGATTTGGTACCTACGCGTGCAGAGAAACCTTTTTTTTTTTCAAGGTAGGTACATCTGTAGCATTACCAATAGCGTTAAATATTTTCATTATTATAAAAGTAGTGGTAACGTATTTAAAATGTTTACATATATTTTAATATAATTTTTAATTTTTTTTTTTTGCCAGCAGTATACGGGCGCGGGTAATTTTTGTGGGGTGGTCGGTGCTAGGCGGGGACGGCGCGCGGCCTCTGTCCGCCCGCCCAGCGCTCGAGACCTGCGCGGTGACTCAGCCTGGCCTTCGTAACTCAGAACCGAAGGCTAAAAATATTGGTGAAGGCTATTGCCTAGAATGCCTGTTACAGACCACAATGATATAATTGCACAGTTCGGTCACAGTAGACATATTTAGTCCAGCTTTTGCCCCCGGCTCTGCCCGCGTGAATAAAGTATCTCACGGGAAGACTATATTATGTTGATGACCACACACGATTGGCTTGAATGAAAAAAAAAATACTCCCACTTCACATGTATGGGGAAATAAATATAAAATTGCCACTCCTAAAATCGTTATTGTTTTTAAATGAAATCTATACGCAATCTGTAATTAATTCTAATTTAAGAGCTTCGCTCTTGTCGGTGGAGCTTTTTCCATTCCTCTTTGCACTCCGTCCTTCTCTTGACCTCCTGATACGACACGACCATCACTTTCTCCTTCACCTGGTCCATAAAAGTTCTTCTCAGCCTTCCACGTTTTCTTCTACCTTCTACCTTTTCTTCAATTATTCCTCTAATAAAGTAGTCGTGCCGTATCAAGTGTCCTAACATCTTTCCTATCCTCTGTAAAAAATACCAAAATTTAATCCATTTATATGACGACCTCTGTGGCTCAGTGGTTCAGCACTTTGGTGCTCAAGCCGGAGGTCGCAGGTTCTAATCCTGCCGAAGGAACAAAAAGTTTTTCTGTGTTCCTGGGTCATGGATGTGTATTAAATATGTGTATAATATAATAAAAATCTTAAATATAATATAAAATATAAAAGTATTAAATATACCTACTTCCCGTTATCTGGTACCTATAACACAAGTTCTTCGTATACTTAGCACGGGGCCAGATTGACGTGGTGCGTCCATAGATATTATATTATATTATTCATAATCACAGATGTTAGAAGAGCTGACAGATAGACGAACTATTATACATAATAAGATTAGAACTTTGGAATCCTAAAGAAATGATTTTGAAGAAATTAACTTTAATGTTTTAAATTTATAACCGGATCTATTTAAAGTACTTTAGAGGGATAAAAACAAAATAATATTATGTTAATTAGGGTTATTTTCGATCTTTCTCTAAGTAAAACACGGAGAGGGAAGGAAAATAGGTAGAAATTAGAGTAAATTTTCATAAATTGTTATACATATATATTACTAGCGACCCGCCCCGGCTTCGCACGGGTACAATACTGATACTAATAAATACTACATAATGTCACCCACTTCGCAACGGGCCGTGCCGCAGAAATCGTAATATTTTAATTTCGCCATAACTTCAAAACCGAACGTCCAATTTTAATCATTCAAAGAACAAATATTATCTACATAAACTGTACTTAGTGAGGAAATAATTTATTTTGATTTGGATTAATAGCATGAGTAAAATAAACGCGTTTAAATGTAGTCCAAAAAAAATTCAAGATATGTAAATAAAAAAATGGTTGTTGTGCCTCCCTCGAATATGATAGGTATAGTATGTCGCGGACTTTTTTGTAGATATTTATAAGATCTACAATTAATTAGAACATTATATGGTTCTATCTTTTATAGTTTAGGCAGCGTACGCAAAATAAGTAACTTTTCTAGTTGATTTTTTACACCTTGTGTCCGAAAAACCCAAATATCTTTCGGAACCCTATTTTTTTCCAAAATAAAACTTAGCCTATGTTACTCGTGGATAATGTAGCTTTCGAATGGTGAGAATTTTTGAAATCGGTCCAGTACTTTTTGAGCCTATTCATTACAAACAAACAAACAAATAAACAAACATACAAACAAAGTTTTCCTCTTTATAATATAAGGGGCGATTTCACCATTCGCAATAAAAACTTCGTTTTATAAAACTTAGTTCTCACTAAGCGAGTTCATGCGTCTCGTTTTACGTCGAACGGGTTTCACCATATTAACGCTAATCGCGATAACGAAAACTGAGTTAAAATATTAAAGACGTAAAATATATTTGGAAAAGTGTGTTTTTCTAGAAATTCGATTTCTGTGAACTACCTAATGTGATATTAAACACAAATGAATACTGATTTTATAAATACAAACATGACAACTGTCATCTTATGACACTTCGTACATGATAGCTCTTGAACGCGTTCAACGAAGTTAAACCGAAGAAATCCGGCGTTTGTTTCGTTTACGTTGGTGAAATGCAATTCGGAGTTATAAGCGCGTTTAAACGCGCAAAGCGAGTTTATTGTATACTGAGCGCGTTCAATTTCATTGGTGAAATTGCCCCTTAGTGTAGATAACGTCTCCGAAAATCAATTACGGATACTTCGAGCACATGATCCACTACTTATGTAAATACGTTTAAGCAGAAAAATAATTGTCATACTCAAAGTAAAAATTTAAATATTTTTTTTGTAGAGCTCAATCATTTGGCCGATGGTTGACTTCGCAATGTGTACAGTGCAGCTAATCTTCTGTACCGTATGACGATTTTCTAATCTTTCAATTCCCTACTCCATGTTCCATGTCTTGATTCTGGGAACATAAAATGCTGCTATGGATTTTCACGTGTTGTAGAAAGAATATTAAAATGATGATTTCATTATGGCATCGTTTCTTACTAGGTATTGTATAATAAAAAAAAAATATCCTTAATTTCATTCAATGAACTTTACACAATAAGATAAAATTCCAGAGAAATAAAATTTTATATTATCAAACCGACAATTTTCATATTACAGGATTGTTTTACCAAGTTAATAGTGTGCCTTTTGAACCAAATTAAATAAATTATGCAACTCTGCACTATAAATATAATACCTATTATATATTTTATAATCTGCAATAAAATCCATAAAAGCAGTTTCATTTGCAATGTTTTTTCCCCAATTTCTCATAACTTAAAAAGCTTCATTTTATCGTCCCGTTGACCAAGAAGCGTCACGGCGCGTGCGACGGTCACCGTCACACGACCGTCACACTCGTCACGCGTCACACCCGTCACACACTGTCACAGTCCGCCTCTCCCGGGACCGTTTTGATTTGTCATAAGTCATCTCGGGTCATTATGGTAACGGACAAGACATTACTTGGTCTGAATCTCGACCAAGAAGCGAAGCGTATCAGCTATTACATAGCTAACATGGTCACCATACTTACTGTGACCATGTTAGCAAGATATAAATTATTTAGAAGATAAAAATAATTATTTTTATTATATTTCTCTGTGGCATAGATAATGTTAAGGACAGCGGCCTCGCCTCAACAAAAGTGAATTTAAAGACAATGAACCAAAGATTTCAACTCAAGATAGGCTATCACGTACGTTTAGCCGAAAAAATTTTCATACAAGAAAAAATTACGCCATCTATGTAAAATCAACGGAACTTCGATGTTCCTTTGATTTTGCGATTTTACCATTCCGATGGAACAGTCGCTAGTCGTATGATATAACTTTGTAAGGGCGTACAACGCATATATTTTTTTTAAATACATATCTTGACTAAAGAAATGTTAATAAAATTGTCCGGCGTAATATAAGTTTAGCTCGCATTAATACTGGAATTACTAAAATATTAGCAACAATAAATCAATAAGGCTTACAAACAAATATAAATTTTACAGGTACGTAATGTAATTAAATATTTAATATTTCTTATTACATTACTCTCATTATCATAAAGCATAGACGAGGCGTGTTGAGGCAAAAAGTGTCCACACTTAAACTGCCCCACTTTTGGGGTTTTTTGGGGCAGTCGAGGTTTCATATTTTGTCATCTTGACATTTCGACATTTGCTTTGCGCAGATTTTTCAGTCCACATTTATTTGAAAAAATCTTCTGAAATCAAGATGGCGTAACTTTTTTTTATACCTACATTATTTGTCAAATGTATGCCAAAGATCAGGAACGCACTTTTAACTCCTCTGGTGATTAAAACCCATAGATGACGATAATTACATACTAGAAATATTATACCGATATTATAACGATGTAATAGATTAGTGCAATGGCTAATGGTGTAGGTATGCATACTAGATATTTTAACCTAAGCAAGATATTTTAAAGGATTTTACAAGAAAACCAATTTTTTTCTTCTATACGGCGTATGGACCTAGACCAGACAACAAATTTGTTTTTACACATATGCCGTAGCTCCAGCGGCGCCACAGAAGGGGCGGAGCCGTAGGAGCTGTGACGTTTCACAGCCAGCGCTGCAGCAAAAATTACATACAAATCCTAGCGCAACAGCACTTAATATTCCTTTATTACCTAGATAAATAAAACAAGACTCATTAAAAACAAAACTAATTATATTAAGTACCATAAAAAGAATATTGAATTATAATTTATAAAAACTTATACATATTCTAATTCAGTTTGAAAATAATAATCAACATCTACACTAATATTATAAAGAGGAAAACTTTGTTTGTATGTTTGTTTGTTTGTAATGAATAGGCTCAAAAAGTACTGGACCGATTTCAAAAATTCTTTCTCCTTTCGAAAGCTACATTATCCACGAGTAACATAGGCTAAATTTTATTTTGGAAAAAATAGGGTTCCGTAAGATATTTAGGTTTTTCGGACACAAGGTGTAAAAATCAATCAGAAAAGTTACTTATTTTGCGTACGCTGCCTAAACTATAAAAGATAGAACCATAAAATGTTCTAATTAATTGTAGATCTTATAAATATCTACAAAAAAGTCCGTGACACACTATACCTAGCTATGTCAAGTGAGGCATAACAACCATTTTTTTATTTAGAAATCTTGATTTTTTTGGACTATATTTAAACGCATTTATTTTACTCATGCTATTAATCCTTATCAAAATAAATTATTTCATCACTAAGTACAGTTTATGTAGATAATATTTGGTCTTTGAATTATTCAAATTGGATGTTTGGTTTTGAAGTTATGGCGAAATTAAAATATTACGATTTCTGCTGCACGGCTCGTTGCGAAGTGGGTGTCACCAAGGCGCGAGCGGGAGGGGAGTTTAGATCTATGAGTAACTTTTTTGTTAGGCTCATTTCGTTGTTCTCGAATAAGGCGAGTCCAAATCTCTTTGCGCTCTGGATCATTGGGAAATCTGTAATTTAAATACTATAAATTTCTGCGATGTTTACAACAAAATTAAATATTCACTAAATTAGACAAAAGAAAAAAAAAAATAAACTAAGTATGCCAAAGTACTCTATTTTGTGTAACTATTATACATTGTTTCTCTTGAAACAGATTAAAAAATCACTCGGTATAAAGGTGCTTCCAGTAACATAGTAATATTTCAGAAATATTACTTTTTTTCTCCAAAAGTCCATAATGTTAAATCGGCTGGCCCCTGAACATTGTAGGTGGTTGTTTAGGAGTAGAATAGACTGTAGGTGCAGGTTGTAGGTGATCTACATCTAGTAGATGTTGCTTGTAGGTTTTTAGTGGGGTAACTACTGTTTACCTACCAACCTATCACCTACCAACTATAGGTATGTAGTAGGTCTAGATGTAGGTTGTAGGTGTAGGGTATGACTTATGGATGTAGCAACCTACGCTTACAACTTTCAAGTGTAGTTATTTTTTATTCAATTTCATAATTCACAGAACAATGTCTGTCAGGCCAGATAGTAAATAATATTTTTAAATATATGTAAAAATCAAATAAATAGTAAGCCTTAGTTTCATTTTATTTAAATTAATCAAAAATGTGAATACTGACGGGTAATGTTAGGTTTGGTTAGGTACTGAAATAAAAAAAAACTTAATCTCTTATTTCTGTAATAAATCAATAATAAAAATGACGTCCCTACAAAGTTACCTTTTCACTGTTACGCATACAATAACCAGTGTTATATTTCATAGTTGGCCGCCATTTTTTGAATATTTATTTAAAATTTCATAAGTATTTTAATTGTAACAAACAATATTGTGATAATTACCTGTGATAAGATATCCCGTCTATCTTTTTTACACGTTTGTCATAGTTTTTACAGCCTTTAATTACGCAACTACTCGGCATTTTATGAATTATATGCGGACTGGATAAACTGCATATAGCAAATGTAGAAATGGTAAGATCACAAGTGCCAAACCTCAACTGTCAAAATGGCCCCAAAATTTAAAAATTGGGGCCATTTTATTGGAGACACTTTTTGCCTCAACATGCCTCGTCTATAATATACGTCTATGCAATGAACGCTTATCAGTGCTTTAAAACGTTTCTAAAAACTGTGAGTAAATAGTACATAAACTCTTAAGAGTGAAAATAGTGAATATAAGTGTTGTATATAAGTGTTAAATTCATTAAAATAGTGGTAAATAATTGTTTTAGAGTCGCGAGTTTATTTTCGTTATAATTTCTTAATCGTAGCTTATTTCGCTTGGAAAATTAGCGTTGTACATAGGGAAAATTAGTGGCTAAAGTAAATAACGTTTAGGTAAATTGAAATGTAAATGGTTTTAGAGAAAATTAGATTATAATGGTGAAAAATATATGGTTTTCATAAACTTGTAATTTTAACTTATGTGTTATTAAGTATCTATGTAAACTGTGTGATTATGTATTGTTTTATGGTAAATAAAGAATTTCACGTTATGCGTTTCACTTATCCTGGCTCAAGGGAAATAAAGGGAAATTAGGGAAAATGATGGAAAAATAGCCGTATAGAGAAATAAGAGAGAGATAGCTTATATGAAAGTTAGAAGAGTACATTTGTGCTCTCTATACGGCATTGCCCTGAGCCAGGTAAGCTAACGATTTAATGTGAAAAATGTTCTCCTCAAATCAGTGTTATTACTTATACGCCCCCGCTCTGCCCGAATCGGTGTAACCTTGCTATCTTCGAGTCTGATCAGAGCCGGCGGTGAAAACCTAGTGGAAAAATACAGTCCCATACAGATAATGTATTTTGGCAGTCGTTGTATATTGTACAATTACCTACAAGATTTAACATTACGCGAAAAACATAATAAATACATAATAATATTATATACTCGTATTCGATGATTTCAAAACTAAGAATAGGCTATGACAGGCACAGACAGAACAAATCTTCATACAAAAAAGTAACCCTATCTTGTTTTCACCATAGGTATCTCAAATGTCAGCTATCTTGATTTCACCATACGTCGAATGTAAAACTGGCCCCAAACAACTCCAAAATTGGGCCATTTAAGTTTTTGCCTCGACGTGTTTCGTTTATAAATATAATATTATAGGTATACGTCTATGCTCGTATTATACTTCAGCCAAAAAATAAATATTTTAAAATCCAAACACACAACAGCCGTGGTTGTTTTAGCAAGGATAGGTGCAAAACAAGAATAAATAACCTAACCAAGAGCATATCACAACATGTCTAAGGAGGGTTCCGTAACTATCAACGTCCAATAGGCTTTCTTTGATTAACTTCAAAAGTTATTATTTTAAGCAAAATCGGAATTTCGCTCATAAAATTTGGGGGCCGATTACTCAAAACTGGTTGACTTTATAGATAAGTCATGTATGAAACCTTCCATTTATTTTAAAAGACCTATTCAACGATATACCACAGGATAGATTGGCTAGAATGAAAAAAAATTGTTTCATTCTCAATTCACATGTATGGACTTATGGAGAGCCGCCCCTAAAATGTAACATTATTATTATTTTATGGTCGCAAACCCGAGATCTATGCAGTCTTTGACTATACCAAAATTCATCTATTTATATTCAAAATTACAGAAGCTAGAAGCGCGGATAGACAGACAGGGTGAAACTATAAGGGTTCCTCAAGGATTACGGAACCCTAAAAACTGAAAAAGAGACTACGATATATTTGCTATTCTCTAAGATTCGCTACAATATTTGCACTGAGCCTTGCACCTTGCAGTGATATTCAATTTATGGTCTCTGGTTACCTTATGACAGGTGCCATCATAGTTAACGATCTTAACGCTTTGCTGCCCCACAAATTGCCGACCGTTGCCCCGAGTTGCCCTCGTGTGTGCCCGAGTCATTCCGTCTTCCGCGTTGCTAAGAAACCATTAGGTCATAACTATTAAGTCTCATTTTTAATTAAGCCTTCATACTGCATCGTAGGCTTGTTCGGGCAAGAAAATATACAAGGCCAGAAATTATAGTGCGTTATCATCAAAAGTAATGTTCGTAAACTAAATCTGATTTGAATCTAATAAAGGTAAATTGGTCCGATAATATTCAACGTCAAATATATAATATCTACACTCACGAAAATCGGATTGAAACTGCTAGCCTTTAATTAGTTATTATTGTAGCAAAATGAATCTTACTTTAACATAATCTACAAAATTACATTAGCAAGAAATTAATACTTAGGTATTGTACTTTTCTCCTTCTTATCAATTTGTCTTTCGACTTCCTAAAAAATATTGCATGGGAACCATGTAATAAAATCAATAAACATCAGGGGGGCCACAGGTAACCAAGGTAAACCAAACACTGCGGGTAAACAGGGGTTTCCTTTGACCAAGAGGCCCTGACGACAAAACGATACGTTATCAGTAACAGGTTAACAAATACGCTCGTTTGTATAGGAATTACATCTCTCCTTGTATGTCCTTGCTTACCAAACGCCAACTAAATAACTAATTACTGTTTTTTTTTTGTTAATGAAATGAACCAGGAGACGAGCAGACGGATCGCCTCGGTCGAGCTGGCCCATTCATGCCGAAGCGTGGCTCTCCCATAATTAAATTTATGTTGTTAATTAATGTTGCTTGAATAGCTAACTATTCAAATATATACCTACTATACTAATAATACTCCAACACCGATCTCGGTGACGGTGGCCGGTTTCATTGAAACCAGGCCAGTTACGCGGGAGTGATTTTATAGTGCCCAAGTATGTGCGCTGTACACAAGAGCACTCTCTCTTCCTTTTACTCTCGTAATCCAGTGGGACGGATGACCGACACGACTGGCGAGAGATCAGGCGCAGGACCGACTTTTTACATGACCATCCAAAGCATGGATCATCTTTCTTGTCAGACAGTCAGGTGATCAGCCTGCATTGTCCTAACCAAACTTGGAAACAACATTTTTTGTTGTTCCCTTGTGGGAATCGAACCCACGACCTCCGATTCGAGAGCCAATGCTCGAACCACTAGACCACGGAGGCTGTTACTATACTAACTAGTATTACAAATACCCAACTATTAAATAAGACTCTTTAAATAAAACATTAAACATTTGACTGACGATTGCAAAACCTACCGTACTCATTACTGACCGACGATGATTATGATGATGACTTTTGGATCAGGAGCTGGTCCTAACTGGACCATAAAGACGCTTTCAACGGCATCAAAGTGTTAAAAAATGAAACGACTGAAACCTGCGATACTATTACATTGAAATCGCTATCGCATAAGTGTGATATTCCTCTATGTGTGTGTAGAGATAAGGTAGTATTTTATAGAGGCTAGCAAAGCCTTTCGCTTTATGATTATTTGAGATTGTTGATTGTTGGATATTTACAGTTCTCGCTGTCACGTCGTCGCGATGTTACACAACATTATCTTGTGTCCTTTCAATCATTAAAGTCCTTTGTAGGACACTGATTAGGCCTGTCGCACACTATTCGAATTTTGCAATTGAAGACTATAGAAATAACTTAAGCCTTTTCATTTGGTTTAATCTATATCTATACTTCTATACTTAATATAATAAAGAGTAAAAGTTTGTTTGTTTGTTTGCATTAAATAGGCTCCGAAAGGGGCCGATTTTGATGAAATTTGGTACAGATGTAGAGTAGACCACGGGGACGGACATATGCTACTTTTTATCAAGGAAAAATGTACGGTTTCTGCGAAATTAATGACTGGTAAATACGTGTCAGGCCAACCAATGATATGCGCGTTTCCTCGAGATATTTCGGGAGCGGCCTAAAAGAATAAAGTATAAAAAAATAGCTGTCCTTTATCATTGACAACATGAAGATTATTGCAGGACAAGATCAAATACTTTTTTCTACGAAATATCTGATACAATGAAACATTATAACAAATTATCTCTTGCAACTAACCTCAGCCGTATAAAACGCGTTATGTATATAATTTACAATATTCAAAGCCCTATAATAAAATGTAATCTAATTGTTTATACTGGAAACCCATGCAGATTGTGAAGATATTTGTTCTCGTATTAACATCATCGTAGGTACATCCTCCATCGTTTTCTGATTAAAATAAAATTATGTTAATATCTTAATTACATGTTTACCTTGTATACTCAGATTTGTTATAATGGTTGAAACCTGAACCTCAATTCTCGTATATAAAGTAGACTTCCATTTTACTTTGATCGTATTATAAGTGAAGCGATATGTGTTATCATAAACTGATTTTATGAAGTTTCCACCAATTAAAACGCGTTTCACGCTGATTTGACGTTTACGAGAAAACCTGTTTGGCAGTTTTAGCGTATCGGGACTTGATTGTAATTGTATAATTGCAGGTTTTATTTAGCAGAATTGACTTTCTGATGAAATTTGGATCAAAACATACTAACTTTTGTTAGTAGTTTGTTAGAGTTAAGCATATTTAATGCATATAGGTACCTACCGCTGGTGCCCTTGGTGCGTTATTGGTAAATTGGTGTTAAGGGTTCGAATCCCGAATATTTTTATGATTCCTTTTGTATCTTTTATTTTTTTTAATTAGTTCGGTCTCCGAGGAAGATAGTAGGTACCAATCTGTAACAAATCCTGGGACCTAGAGAATGATCGTTTTGATGCAGATATTTTAGTTAGTATAATAGGCCAGGAGATGATCAAACAAAATAGATTTATGCTCGTTATTGTCCTACGGAAATCGTAGGCTCGTTACATTAATCGTTTATCGAAAAAATACCAATAAAACGGACCCCTTGGTCAGTGACCATTAGCAGCGAACCGTGAGCGCCATAAAACTAAATAATTATTATTCATGCTTGCGTTTTTTTTTTGTCAATCGGTATCATTTATCAATACTATAATCTGCTTTAGTTATTCATATCCAACTGATTTTGTAACAGAAGTGTCGCGGAGTGGATGCTCGCTATATTTTTTGTAAATAACATATGTCAAAAATAAACTTACCTGTTGTTTTGTGATACGGTTATTTGTACAGTTCTGTTGACTTTGACAAAATAAAACAACAAAACGATAAGAAAGTGTGTACATTTGTGCAAATTTAGTTAAAGTGATGCAATATGTCATTGTTTACGGTGATTTTAATATAAAATTGTAATATCACCGTTATTTGCGATCACATTACCTAGGTCTGGAAAGTATCATGAAGTGACTATCAATATTATATCTATATAATAGTTCCATTTTCACACCTACATAGATACTTATATCTGTTAAATAAAATAGTTCACTAGCGCAGTGTAGGTAGAATACCTACTAAGTATGTTTTTGTTTTATTTATGTCGTTAAAATTTGTCACAGGTATTTGGTTTTAATAGGGTTTAGAGGGGCTTAAAATATTATATATTTTAAAGTTAAAAGAATTATTATTTTACATAATCACAAAATGTTATTGAATAAAATGCACTATTATAACGTACTAAATAAGACATAAGTCGTTTTATAACTAGTAGCTGCCATACTAATGTCTGTCTACAAAAACCAAAACAGAATAGCTATAGCCCTACTTCACTCATTCCTCTATCCCTTTCCTCAGTCGCGTGGGTCCAAGCGACGGTCAGCAGATATTATGTTCTCGTCTCGCTTATTATTGCACGAGTATTATTCCTGACAACGATTCGGGTTAGGGAGTTAATTTCGTCATTGTTGTAATATTCATTTCTGTCGACAAATTATAAAATAAAATAGCTTCCATACTACTCCACGCACTCCCCTGTTCCCTACCCTCAGTAGCGTGTGTCCCGCCGGCGCGGCGGTCAGTGGAGAGTGGTACCAGCAGACACGTGGGGTAGATCACGATACTTTTTGTTTTGTACCGTTTAGTTACTTAGTATTTCACCAATGTTTTTCATAAGTGTAGAAGTCCTGGTGATTTTGTTTAAGAAGGTAATGATGGTGCATGTGATACTAGGTGGTGCTCGCAACTTCGTTCGCGTAGAAGTAATGGAAACGGAAACCTATTATTTAAATGGAACCCTAAGATAAAGCAGCCTATATTATACCTTATAGGTTATAACATTAGCTATCGGCCAATGAAAGTCCCATAAAAAACTTGATATGATCTTGCTTACGTGGAAGAGCCATATTTCGGCACGAATGGCTGGCTCAACCGGATAAATACCACGGCCATACAGAAAACTGGTGTAAAATAACGCTTGCGTTGTGTTTCATCGAGTGTGTGAGGTTACCAGCTGAGGTTACCAAGGGGGCTTTTATTGACCAGCAATGCAAGTGCGTACACTTGTAACTCCTCTTCTGTTACGAGTGTCCATGTGCAGCAGTAATCGCTTACCACCAAGCATTCCGTCTGCTCGTTTCGTGGTCCTTATCATAAAAAGTACCGACCCTACGATAAATAGTCGTGGTTGAAATTTAGTTATTTACTAGGTATTGCCCGCGACTTCGTGCGCTCAAAGGGAAATCCCACCTGATAGGTACATTTTCAGCAATAAAAAGTAGTCCATGTCCTTCCCCGTGGTCTACTCTATATCTGTGCCAAATTTCATCAAAATCGATCTAGTAGTTCCCTAGCCTATTCGATACAAACAAACGAACAAAGCTTTCCTCCTTATTATATTACTATAGATAAAACAGACGTAAGCTGTTCAGACTACGTGAATACTCAGCAAAATTAAGTCAAAAGTAACCCCATTTTGAAAGTAGTTGTAAGAAGTTTTTACATCAAAATCTACCTCTACCTTACTTCAATATTTTAATCTACCTACAACAGAATATGGCGGCTGTTATTCTCCGTCCGTCACCAGCTGCGGCTAATTACTCGGGAATCCAATCAGACGTTTGATCCAATTATTTAATTAACTTCATCCGCAATCAAAAGTTAGGCTGCGGATCAATACGATTGTTTTTAGTCGGTTGTATCCTTCGGCGATGGGCTGGCTCGGGCGGAGACGTACTACGGCCTCACAGGAAATCGGCGTAAAATAACGCTTACGTTGTGTTTCTCCGAGTGAGTACCGGACTATCAGAAACGCAAGTGGAGCAACACCAGAAGATTTACCAGTAGAACTCATCTGTTGTTGCGAATATACATTGTATTGCGTTAACTACTTACCATCATAGATCTGTCTGTTCGTTTCCTAGTCCATTTCATTTAAAAAATCATAACCTTCCTCACCTAAATCGCCAGGACTTCTAAGAAAGGCGTCAAATAACACCCGTGTTTTGTTTCGTAAAGTGGGTGAGTGTACCGAAGATTGGGGCTTCGGTACTCTCGTAATATAATAGTAATAGTCGTTCAGTCAATCTGGTCCTGTGGTAAGTTCTCGAAGAACTAGTGTTACGGGTACCAGACAACGGAAATATATTTAATACTTTTATATTATACACATATTTAAGATTTTTATTATGTTATACACATATTTAATACACATTCATGACCCAGGAACACAGATAAACATTTTGTTCCGTCGGCGAGATTTGTACCCGCGATCCCCGGTTTGAGCACACGCTCAACCACTGAGCCACAGAGGTCGTCAAACTCTCGTAGTACCCCTGCCTGCCTGAAGGTCAGCTATTATTTGCTAGCCTAACAAGAAAGTAATAAAATAATAAAGGTATTAGCTAGTTAGAACACTTATTATAGAACTAGTATAACGCGACAGTTCCACTCAAAAATGTGTCTTATCAGAAACAAATGGTCGGTGACCAGCCATCCATCTACTTATTTACATGCTTATCTGTGAACAAGTTGCCCATTGTCGCTCGGGTCGTTAAACTACCGGAAAAACCATCAGCCATCAAGCAAACTTCGCCCTTAACGACGTACACACAACACCTATTATCCTCTGTAAAAACCCATGAGAATTATATCCGGAAAATTTTTCAGCTCGCTGAAATATGAGCTGTATTGTTGGCGGATAAGGTTGAATTTAGATCGCGGGGGTGTGTTAGTTTTCTACATTGAAGCAGCCCGCACGTCCTCTTTAGATAAGATAAGTCAGAAATAAAAGAACGACACCAATACACAGGTAATGAAGCCGATAGCGCGCCGCGCGCTTGTTCGCTGACAATTTTGATAAGAAACAAAATTACATCAGTTACGGTCCATCCAATATACTCTGTTCAGATCCAATTTAATCTATTTTTAAACAAAAAGACAAAAGTATAACTAATGTAAAGGTCACTTATTTTCCTAGCAATAAAGAAATATAAAATCGATTCGACTATATTGAATCTGAACACAGTATAATTATTTCCATAGTCCTTCTGAAACAACTCAAGTTTAAAGGACAATAAGAAAAAGTAGAGCTACCGTTTGCACTTTCAGTCACAAAAATTAAACACTGGCTAGTAATACTCGTATAATAATTATGCTTATAATAAAATGCGTAGGATATAACCACAGATTTAAGACAGACGAACAGATAAACAGCTATATAGTTAGCTTTCGATTTTGATTGTACTACTACAAGCATACGGTGCGTCGACTGTTATATGGAGAAATTGTGGGCCGTTGAAGGGGGCGTCAAAATTTTCAAATTGGGATCATTCTATGAAAGTTGTTTCTGTGTATGAACGTATACTATATATTATACTCTGTGATATAACTAAGAAAAACAAGGTCCAAGAGACATTATAACGTAACCTATAATCTTCTGTAATGTAGACAACTTTGCGATATAGTTTATGAAATCTCTTCATCGTGGGCTATCATCATGATGAACCGGTCGGGTACCTGTCATTACCTACTAGACATCACCTTCACTTCGAAGGACTTTAGGGTTGTGTATGTATCGAGAAAATGCACCAAATGCATCTTATAATCTAGATATAGGTAAAATGGAACTGGGTAAAAAGAAACGACTTCATGAATTTGCACGAACAGAATGTATTAAGATTTCGGGTTTTACATTATAACCAACACGCCGGTAACATAGACAAAAGAGCACAGACTATAACAATTATGCATTTAAACAATCATAGTGTATGTATCTATTTTTTAATAAAATATATGGCGGTATATTTATATAGATAAATCACAATAATAGGTAAGGCTTTTAACAAGCTAACGTAAATAATGTTACTCTTAAGATATTATAAATGTATGCTGATTTACAATGATGTGATGATGTCATGGGATACTCTTCCCAACTTACCTGTCCGGTAGTTGTGGTATAGTATACGGGTATGCGACCCCGGCTTCCCTAGCTATTACTGTCCTATCCCTTGCCCTCCTGGGCGGTAATATCCTACATTCCCTATTTCCCACTCTAACTTACCAATCTTCCTTTCCACACCACCTATCCTTCCCTTTCCCTATTCCTACCCTCTCCACTAATCCGTGGAAACGCAATGGATAATTAAAAATAATTTAATTATCCAAAATGGCGGCGATGTGGTTCGCCACCCATCACGTCTCGTTTCTCGCGGAGGCGAAAAGCGGACCATGGAGAGACGCTTGGCTACGTTCAATGTAAGAGGAGGAGTGGATGGTAAGAATGAAAGTGGACGAAGCGAAAGAAGTATGTAAGGATCGTAGCAAGTGGAAAGAAGTGGTCTCTGCCTACCCCTACGGAAAAGAGGCGGTCCTGCCTACCCCTACGGGAAAGAGGCGTGATTATAATTTGTATGTATGTATGATTTACAAGCTAACGTTAGTAAAATTTAATGACTCACTATTTAAAAAACTTGTTATACTAAATGGACATAGTTTAGTACCATGTAACATTTAGTAGCTGAAGTTAGCAATGCAGATCTAAACATAAGGTAAGTTTGCTTTAATGTAGGTGGTCTGTAAAAGTAATGTTAATATATGCTTTTACTATCCATGAAACGATAATAGGTAAGTTTTATTGCAAATATTCATAATATAATATATCATTCATAATCTTCGAAGTATCGATAGCTAGAGGCTTAGGACTTTAGTAATCTCTCTTTTCGATACCTACGCGTTATTTTCAAACCTATCGATATGTCGATAGCCTACGTCACATCCCTATCCGGCGCGTGTTATTTCCATAACTAATTGCAAATGGCCGCGCTGTCAACATGTGTCATGTGCACGATGTGACCTCCGTTATTAAAAAAGGGTCAAGAGCCTGCCCTTTTACCCAGTTATTAGCGGACCTGTTCTCTCGAAGGATATGAACTAGACCATTGATCATAATTGTTTATATTATACAAAGTTTTACATGTCTAAAATCCAAATTTATTAGGCCTTTAAATAGAGAGTGTAGGGAACTTTGGTTTTGGAATTTTTGTCCAGCAAGATCTCCCGATGTAACCGCCTGAAACTTCTTCCTTTATGGCTACTCGAAGTCGCAGGTTTTTGTTTCATAAGCTTCCGATCTTATACAGAATGTTCAACAGCAATTCATATGGTAGTTATTATCGGAAATCTTGCGGAAAGTCATTCAAAATTTGATAAAAGGGCACAAATGTGTATTAAGAACACTGGCCGCAGCCATTTCACGAATAACATATTTTTCTAAGTGGACAAGATAAAATAAGCAACACAAAAAAAATAAAAAAGTGATGGATAATGAAAAGCTTTTTTTTTATTCAGTTTAAAAGTATAACAAAACCAAAATTGGAAGATTAATTTTGCGCCACCTTCGTTAATGTTATTGCAATAAGCATAATTTTCGGACATCAAGAATCAGAAGCTGTTTAGCCCTTGCTAGTACAATCTTTTGCCGTTTTAACTCCCAAAATTCTTGTACACAGTTGCTTATTTATTTATGATATAAGATTTTAATGTACCTATGCAAACAGGGCAGCATATTGCGGTGCTTTTGGCGGTAAAAATACTCCAATTTTGTAAACAAATATGAAATTTTAATCCCATGGAATCACTACGTGTAAGAATATCTAATTTTCGTCTCAAATCGCCGGTTTGTATAAAAACGGTCAAAAGCACCGACAGATTGATCATATTCCCGCATTTGACGCTATTGTGTTGGCCTGATCTGGCCAAAATCTAATGCTATTACATGGTGCAAACTTTATATTAAAAGAGTGACCACGATTGTTGACTGTTTAGGATAGTATATGTAGTAAATCCTAATAATATTATAAATGTGAAAGTTTGTGAGGATGTATGGATGGATGTTTGTTACTCTTTCACGCAAAAACTACTGAACGGATTTCAATAAAATTTGGTATAGTAGAAGTTTAGGCTCTGGATTAAAACAATATACTTTTTATACCGAAAAAATACAGTGTTCCCGAGGGATACTATATTTACGCGGGCGGAGCCGCGTGCAACAGCTAGTGGTAGATACTGCCTACAAGTAGGTCCAGTATAATAATATAGGTTAGGAGATGTGCTATAAATAATTAGGTACCTAACAATATGACAAAAACCTGCCACACCTAAATAAATTGCAAAAAAAATATAGTTTTTTTTGTTTCAAAAAATATATACATTAGTTAACGTTAGTAACTGTAGTTAATGGTAGAGATACAGCCGACAGCTGGAAAGTTCTGTATTTTTTGTAGAATTAAAGATTAATTTAAAATTAAATTAAATAAACAAATACTAAAAACATAATAAAATGATATTAAATTTTCGTCTAGACTCTACACTTTCATACATCAAAATATGTGATTTTTGGTGATTTTTTTTCGATATTAATAACAGCAAAAAGTGGACGCTTGTAATATTCACCAAATATTTATATGTATAAAAACACTTGCTTTAAAAATAAATAATAAAAATAGAATAAATATTTTGGGAACATAATAAAACTTGACTTTATCGCTGTTTTTTTTCGATATTAATACTAGTGCTCTATATTAGTCTCTATTGTATAAATAATGCTACGGAACCGTTAGTATGCGAGTTTTTTATTCAAATAATATCTTACAGATACTAAGAAAAAAGGCATATCAAAATTTACCCACAGTATGGCCACCGTACAAAGGTACAGTCCGCTAAGCAAACACGGGTGCTGGCTCGGACTAAATTCTTCACGGTTCGTTTGACGTTTTCAATACGACTTCGTAAAGAATACCAACTTTCAATTGCTTTTATTGATCAAACTTAAACTCAAAATGAACCTTACAGTACTAAAAATAAGGCATATAAAGTATAATACTAGATGATAGTTTATATTTGTAAGGTTAAAAAAATATAATCATGTTAACGCCAAACAGTAGCGAAATTATTTGTAGGCGGTTTGCGTTACATTGTAGTTCTCAAGCATGAAATGCTTTCGGTTTATCGTTATTTTTATAAAAGATGTATTTTATAGTAGTAAAAAATTTCAATCGCTAAAACAAACAAAATGTATCACGGCTTCAATGAAAATTCATCCTTGTTAATACATAACATAAACCTGAAAGTTTGTGGGTATGTATGTAAGGTATGGAATATTCATTTATTATCTAAAAACTGTAGATTTTAAGCTAACAATATTTTAAGTAAGATGATTGTATATACTCAGCTGCAAATAATAACAGTACAATAATTGTTAGCATTATAGTTTAGTACAACCATAATTTATTGTAGTCATTGAGGTTATAATAGAAGTAGAGTCAATAAAATTTAAAATAATAATATTTTTATTAAAAGTATCTACTTGTAGCAAATACCTTAAATTAATTCCTTGTTTATAATGTACCTAAATAATTTCTCTAAAAGACTTTGAACGTGCAAATAGAAATCCCACGGGAACCGTACATTTTGCTTCGATAAAAATGAACTCATGTATTAGAGTCTAAACTACTACCATGCCACAATCCATTCAAGAGTTATTGAGTGAAAAAGTCATAAGCCTCCATACACAAAAATATACAATTTTTCGCTAATTATAATTATTACACTAGATATTGCCCGTGACTTCGTGCGTGCAAAAGTTAATTTCGCAGAAACCGTAAATTTTTTCGCGATAAAAAGTAGCCTATGTCCTTCCCCGTGGTCTACTCTACATCTGTGCCAAACAGAACCGGAAATTTCATCAAAACCGGTCCAGTGGTTTCGGAGCTTATTTAATGTAAACAGACAAACAAACAAACAAACTTTTCCTCCTTATTATATTAGTATAGATAATTCAGGAGGTCAGGAAGTACATTACCCTCAAAAATAAAATAGGTTTTTCCTGATAATCCTTACCATTGCACAAATACATTCTTACTTTTTTATTACTTTACAACGCTTTATCTACACAAGTGTACTTACATCCCGCATTACCTTATCACTTACTTGTACAATCGCGTACACACGTGTCGATGTGCCGTAATCCTGTATAATCCGACCACCCAGGCCTCCGCCACCGACCATAATGCCCACAAATGCCCCATTATTATAGAACACATAGGTGCCATTATTATTTTACACTATAAAATGCAGACCACCAACGTTAAATGCGTATGTAATGAGGCGTTCGTGATTTTTTGGCGGTTTTTGCACGTTCGATACTCAAAATCGGGGGATTAGTGTCGTATGTATCAATTGTGGTGTCCGAAATAAAAGTACTCGAAAATAAATGTCACGATTTATATGCGATTTTTCAATAAATCTTTGGTTTTTTCCCATACATTTAAACGACAGTTTACTTCACAAAAAATATTCACAACCGAGTATATAAATTCACTACGCGGCATATTAGTGTGTTAGGCAGTTGTATCTATTTATAGACAAAAATTGGCAATATGTTTCGTCCATTGGCTGTTTTGTTCTAAGATTTGATTACGACCCCCAGTTTCCTAGTGAGCTAATCTCGGCTGATCATTAATAAGCATCGCTTCACGGGCGAACGAGCCCGAGCGGAGCGAGCGAGCATTATAACTGACGGCCGATCATTAGCGCTATTGATATATTACTTGTTTTGTCCCTCTGTTTACTTTTTCGGGTTATGAGCTTCGCTTAGCGAAATTGAAATGTTGACGCTTCTTTAATTGTCGAACTGTCGAACCCATTAGAGAATAGCGCCTGTCACACGTACAGTTCTGACCGCTGAAAATAACACGCGCCGTTCCAACCCTCGCGCTGGGAACGGCGCGCAGGGCCAACAGTTCGATCTGGCATGTCGATGATAGCGTATTTTCTGCAGTTTGAACCGCGCACTATGGCGTATTTTGACGTGGTTATGTAAGATACCGGCAGTCCAAACGTTTTTTATGTGGTATTTAGCACGACGGTTCGATCCACAGTTCAAACCGCACAGATTACGACGTGGTTTGAAACGCAGTCGAACTTTACGTGTGTGAGCGTGTGCTCAGAAGGCATAAATTTCACATGCTATAAAAGTGAAATTTTTTGTCACTACTCGTAAAGATTTTTGACAGAAGCTAACTAAAAAAAATTGTATAGTATCGTATCGAACTAGGTAGTTACAATTTACCATTGTTTGCTTCTATTCTAGTTAACTTCTTCACGGTGAGTAATGACAAAAACTGGCTCAACATACACAACATAATTCGAAGTACCTACCTACAATGATCTGACAGAACAGCAATCCAATCCTACAGAGAGCAAATAACCTGTCCAATTCCCTATGTTTATCGCGTCATTGTTTTGTAATTGGTATTGTGGAGCGTATAAATATGTACGACACATAATGCCGTATTAATCTAGTATGCATCTGGCACACGGTTAGCCAGGCCGCGAGACACCGCGGACACAATTTAACACCGTGCTGTGTCCCTGTGTCTGTGCTGTTGTACGCCCCATCACGGGGTCTGTCACATAACATGGATGTTTTTTTTTTTTGAATGAAATAAGGGGGCAAACGAGCAAACGGGTCACTTGATGGAAAGCAACTTCCGTCGCCCATGGACACTCGCAGCATCAGAAGAGCTGCAAGTGCGTTGCCGGCCTTTTAAGAGGGAATAGGGTAATGGGGGAGGGTAGGGAAGGGAATAGGGTAGGGATTGGGCCTCCGATAAACTCACTCACTCGGCGAAACACAGCGCAAACGCTGTTTCACGCCGGTTTTCTGTGAGCCCGTGGTATTTCTCCGGTCGAGCCGGCCCATTCGTGCCGAAGCATGGCTCTACCACGGATGTTACTTGACCTCCGTGTCACCACAGATTAATAAATAGTTACTACGTATAAGTCATGGGATACTCATCCCAACTTACCTGTCCGGTAGTTGTGGTATAGTATGCGGGTATGCGACCCCGGCTTCCCTAGCTATTACTGTCCTATCCCGTGTCCTCCTGGGCGGTAATATCCTACATTCCTATTTCCCACTCTAACTTACCAATCTTCCTTTCTATACCACCTATAAGCTATTTCCCACTCCGCCAATCCATGGGAACGCAATGGATAATCATAAAAATAATTTAATTATCCAAAATGGCGGCGATGTGGTTCACCGACCATCACGTCTCGTTCTCGCGGAGGCGAAAAGTGGCCCATGGAGAGCCGCTTCGCTACGTTGAATGTAAGATGAGGAATGGATGGTAAGAATGAAAGTGGACAAAGCGAAACAAGTATATAAGGATCGTAACAAGTGGAAAGAAGTGGTATCTGCTTACCCCTACGGGAAAGAGGCGGACTCTGCCTAACCCTACGGGAAACAGGCGTGATTATATCTATGTATGTATGAATATGTATGTACTACGTACCTAAGTATTACTTCATTATGATAGGCTGTCAATAGCGTATATACCGTCACAAGCACTGTTCGCGCACGTCGGATGCGTTTGAAACCGCGGCGGATCTAGGCGTTTGGACTGGGAATCGAACTGTCGTATACGACTTCAAATGCATTAGTTCAGATCGAATTTTAGGTCTAATTTTAAAATGAAAAAGCGGAAAAGTGCGCACGAATTGTTCCGTACCATTATCAGCTATGTCTACAACTATTGCTGTAACTACTTAGGTAAATGCTTGTACTAATATTTTTTAATTATTCATAAATTTCATTAGTATTCATAAATCACAAATAACCTAACCAAGAGCATGTCAGGACATGTCTAAGGAGGGTTCCGTAACTATAAACGCGTAATATGCTTTTTTTTTAATTACTCTAAAAGTTACTGTCCGATTTAGTTCGCAATAATTTTCCTAAAGAGTTTTTAGCATGATCTATCAGCATGTAAAGTTGCAAGTTTCTATCTCCTATAGTTTAAAAATGCTAGGAGGGGACCAACTTACAAACTACTTTGGAGGCCGATTACTCGAAAATGGTCAACTTTATAAAAAAGTAATGTATGAAACCTTGCCTTTATTTTAAAAGACCTATTCTACGATTCCCCACACGATGGGGTAGAGTGAAAAAATATTTTTCATCCCCACTTTACATGTATGGAGAGCCACCCCTAAAATATAAAATTATAATTTTTTTATGATCCCGAAACCGTGATATATACACAATCTATAACTGCACCAAATTTCATCAATTTATATTCATAATTACAGGAGCTAGAGGCGCGGACAGACAGACAGACAGACAGACGGACAGAGCGAAACTATAAGGGTTCCTTAAGTATTACGGAACCCTAAAAATAGCGATAAATCATATTTTTGTATGGAGACGGACAGATGAATGGACGGACAGCGATGTTTCAGTAATAGGATTCCGTTTTGATATGGAACCCTAAAATATGCAATGGCAAGTTAAATCTTTCTTTTATTTCACAGAAGGTAAGGAGCTGTACACAATTAGAGTAAAGGAAACATAATATTCTGACGTGAACGAAACGACGAGAAAAAATTATCAATACGTAACATATAAATAGCCAAAAGGAACTTAAAACTACCATGTTTTAGACAATAATTGGTTCATCCAGCATATTAAAGTATTTGTGAACAAACACCAGGTCATTGTGCAGACGCCCTACAATTGCAATTTGTCATCTAACTCTGTGCAGTATTTAGTTTATAATAAGCAAAGGCGATTTATGTAGCAAAACGTAACCTCTGTGTGGGCCCCCGTAATTTGTCGGTTGAAACACTGCGGCTACCATTTATCACGCTATGTAAAGCGTCCAACGTACCTCGTAAAGTTGCCTCTATAGAGACATCAGACTTGGACCAACTCAGTACAAGATTTAGATTATTATTATATTCGTAATTCGTATATTAAGATACTGGAAAAATTAATAAGATAGTGGGCCTTTCAAAGTTGAAATGAAAACTTATTTAGTATATACTAGCTTTTTCCCGCGGCTCCGTTCGGGTAACTACAGTATTCCACAAAACACTGTAGGCTGTTCTTTTACGGAACAAAAATGTGTTAATCCTGCGCTTAAACTACTACCATACTAAATTTCTTTTTTTTAAAGAAAATGTCTTCAGTAATTTTTACATCCATGCATCTATCCTTATAAGCTTTCACATTTATAATACGAGTAGTAGTAGGAAACTCGATGAAACGAAGAAGGGAAAGTGAAAAGGGACAACCACATACATTAGATATTGTTATATAAGTAGTTTCAAAAAGTGTGCTCATCGCAATCTTGAAACTGTAAACATTAATTAATAAAATTATTATAATATGAATTTTTAATTCTTTTGAGCTTGGGATTGAAATTGTAAACCAAAATAATTTTTAAACAATGTTTTTGTTGAGAAAGTAAATTTCTATTCTTATATATTAGAGTTTATAAGTTATATATTTGAGAATATAATGGGATTTTCTGATAATAATAGATATAATAGGACAACTGAATGTTTCAGTACCCGCCAATCATCCCACTGTATGTGACGTAAGCGGTTTAAGCGGTGTAAGCGGCAAAGGGCACACGAGGTTCTGTTGCAAGTGCAACCGCAGGCTAATTGCGTCCATCAGCACTGAGATTTTAAATGTTAGGCGATTTATACACAGATTTTATACAATATTTACTAACTGATTGACGTATACTTTTATAAATTTAATGCTAGGACAATTGAGTGGTTCAGTGCCCGCCAATCATCCTACTGCGTGTGATGTAAGCGGTGTAAGCGGCATAGGACATACGGAGTTCGTTGCAAAGTACAACAACAGGCTAAATGCGTCCATCCGCATAGATGTTTTAAATGTTAGGCGATTTATACACTTGAATATATTTCAGGCTATCTATAAACAGAAAAGAATAAAGTCATCCTAAAATCTTTATGGTGACTTTAAAGTGACTTGTAAGCCCTAAATTAAAAAAATATTTACATTAACAGAACAAGCCAGATAAGGCAATTAACATTGTATTCTATTCTTTATTTAAAAAACAATATAAATTTTAAAGGTTTTAGGTTAAATTAACAGTGAAAATACAGCCTTATTCCAGGTCGTGTCTGGACACAGAGTAAATTGAAATTAAAACTAAAGCTGAAAGAGGCAAGACGTGATTACGGCTAAATTGCCTTACAACAGACCGCTTCATAACGCCATAACGCTCCTCTTGAACATCCATGTGGAAATATAATTGTTGTTTCAAAGATCCAAATAAAATACCTACATAGTTTATAAGATACATACTATTTAAATCTTTTAAAGAAAATATTAATTATGTTTCTAATTTGTACCGGCAAAAATTCTACGAAACGAAAAATGGGGGATACATTTTGGTGTTGTAACTACACAGTAATATTATCTATTATCTGAAATCCGAAGAAATACCTACGGATATATAAAGAATCAAAGAATTCATTAGGTACATAAAGAACTATCTCGCGCTCAATGAAGAGGGAATTGCCGCCATATTAAGGGTATAATTTTGATATATATTGTATTTACGGACAACCACCAATCGTGTCCATGACACAGACGATGAAAACGGAGGGGTATTATGAGTTTGACGTGTCTGTCTGTCTGTGGGTATATCTGTCCGTGTCATCGTAGCTCACAAACATATGAACACATTCTGATAGTTTTTATTTGGTTGAAAGCTGACATGATCGAGTCTTCTTTGACATAATTCTTCATCAACTCGCTCGCTGCTAGAAAATATGTAGCTAAGTTTTTTAATCTGATGCTCTTTAGTTTTCGTACCTACCTAGACATAATTGCTATTTAGTGGTACCAAGGTATCAGCAGATGTCATCACAGTTTTGAAGAATGTATGTCGGGGCTAGCTCTAATATCAAGGTATAGACCACAATCTACTGCAGCTGACATTTACCTCAGTATTTTGCTAGTAACTTCCATAAAGTCATCCCGAGACTGGTTTGTAAGCAATTTTTTTTAAATAGTGTAGAAAGTTTACTGGCTTTTGTTGGTTTTAAATCACCCTCTGAATACTTTTTTTGTGAGTGTAGTAGCCTACTAAAGTATTAGGCGAACGTAAGCCCGTTATTTTAGGTACCTATCTATACTAATATATAATAAAGAGAAAAAGTTTCTTTGTACGTTTGCATCGAATAGGCTCCGAAACTACTAGACCGATTTTGATGAAATTTGGCATAGATATAGAATAGACCACGGGGAAGGACATAGGTTACTTTTTATTGCGGCAAAATGTACGGTTCCACGAGATTTCCTTTTGTCGCGCACGAAAATTTATATAATAGGTGTCTATAGCATAGAGTTCCACGCAAACGCTAGTAATTAAACACTTAAATGTAAAAGAATGTTACAATCTCACATTCATCATACAGATTTGGTGAGCAAACACCGCTATCAACGGACTGTTTAATCACGTAATGATAAGTGCTATTTAATTAGGGATACGGTGACCGCGACCAGCCTAAGCCTTATATCTTGATTGCCGGAGATGTGACGCGCAATTCGAGTTGCGCCATTTTGTATTTGTGCTCTTGATTTGTGTTATACAGATTGAGAGTATATGGGAGTCATTTAACATAAAGATTGAGAATAAATAAATAAATTTTTATAAAAAACTTTAACCTGACTACGAAAAGTATAAAACCTATGTAACCCGGGCTAATATTACGATTTGGTATGAAGCAACGTCTTATAGCCCATTTAAAGGAAAAATTGCAAAAAAACAGTAAATTTTTCGTTACATTTATTTTTAATAATTTTAAACTTTTCTACTACTTTTTCCCCTTTCCTAGGACGGATAACAAAGTGATCCTATAAGGGTTCCGTTTTTTTCCTTTCGAGGTACGGAACCCTAAAAGGGCCAATAACAATTCAATTTACTGTGTACGGTTCCATCTGCAATTACTATCGTCCTGGCACACGCATCAAATTGTGCGTGAATATAAATTCTTAATTATTTGTCCGATAATAATAATCATTCTAGTTTTTCACATTTTAACTGCATGGATTGAATGTACGACTACCATTGAGAAATGTACCCAACTCTCACTAAACCACGACGGTGTTAATACTTATAAAACACCACTTAATAAGACCTACCTATAACATTTAGCTATGGTGAAATCCTGATACAAGATGTTCTCACGACTTGTGGGGAAACCAACCACAGCGGTACGGCACGTAAGTCGTAACAGAATAGGCGATAATATTTTGACCATTATTGGACAATAGAGATTCTTATATTGTTGTTGTAAGAAAATCGAGCTTCTGCTACCAAAAATAAGTAATTGAAAGCATTAATATAGGCATATTAGCATCTAATAAACAAATTAGTTATGATAGAGTAGGTAATCCAACATTGATAAACATTTTAAGAACGAAAGGCTCGTTGGAATTGGATTACGTAATATTCTACTAATATAATAAATGTGAAAGTTTGTGACAATGGATGGATGGATCGACGGATGGATGGATGTTTGTTACTCCTTCACGCAAAAACTACTGAACGATAAAATTTGGTATGATAGTAGTTTAGGCTCTAGATAAAAAAAAATATCTCGGAAAAGTACCTAGGTATAGTGTTCCCACGGGTTACCCGATAATATATTTACGCGGGCGGACCCGCGGGAAACAGCTAGTCACTAATATGTCAGCAATCCAGATTCATTTAAACTATCACTAACATTGCAATTAGTGTTTAAGGGTCAGATCTCACTGAAACGAGACAATACGCTACGCAGCGCTGCATTTTAGACAGCGATTCAAAATTGAACCTTATTCACTTTACACAAGAAGATTTAATTGTTAGAGTTCGAATTTCAAATTGCACCGCTCAGCGCAGCGACGCTCGTGCAATAAAACGTCTATCTCTTCTATCTACACTAATATTATAAAGAGGAAAACTTTGTTTGTATGTTTGTTTGTTTGTTTGTTTGTTTGGTTGTAATGAATAGGCTCAAAAAGTACTGGACCGATTTCAAAAATTCTTTCACCATTCGAAAGCTACATTATCCACGAGTAACATAGCCTAAATTTTATTTTGGAAAAAATAGGGTTCCGTAAGATATTTGGGGTTTTCGGACACAAGGTGTAAAAAATCAACCAGAAAAGTTACTTATTTTGCGTACGCTGCCTAAACTATAAAAGATAGAACCATAAAATGTTCTAATTAATTGTAGATCTTATAAATATCTACAAAAAAGTCGGCGACACACTATGCCAATCTATGTCGAGTGAGGCACAACAACATTTTTTTTATTTAGAAATCTTGATTTTTTTTGGACTACATTTAAATGCGTTTATTTTACTCATTCTATAAATCCTTATCAAAATAAATTACTTTATCACTAAGTACAGTTTATGTAGATAATATTTGGTCTTTGAATGATTAAA
Organism: Glaucopsyche alexis; assembly: GCA_905404095.1. NCBI lineage: Eukaryota > Metazoa > Arthropoda > Insecta > Lepidoptera > Lycaenidae > Glaucopsyche > Glaucopsyche alexis. Next base: position 6,559,529 of record FR990060.1, read on the forward strand.
ATTGGACGTTTGGTTTTGAAGTTATGGCGAAATTAAAATATTACGATTTCTGCTCCACGGCCTGTTGCGAAGTAGGCGTCACCAAGGCGGGGTTGTGCGTACGGGAGGAGAGTTTAGATCTATGATGTAGGATTAGTATCAGTATTGTACCCATAGATTATACAGATATATACATTGTACCAGTGCGAAGCCGGGGCGGGTCGCTAGTATTGAATAAAGTTGAATTTTGAATACTTTTTTAAAAATACAGCGCTGCGTCACATCGTCTCGTTTCGGTTGCTCGGTTACCTCTTGTTGACAAATACGGAACTGCAGCCGTAGAAACAATAATTGTATAGTTAATTTATTTGTAAGTTGTGGCTCGGCGTCATTACAATAAACAAATAGGTAGGCGTTATCTCATATTAACTTCAGCACGACAACGAAAACGGTATTGCTTGTTTTGCGGTGTTGGGATGTGGGGATAGCAAATAAGTTTTCTATAAGTGGAAGTACTGGTTGATGAGGCTGTGTGCTAAGAGAGATTATTCATACAAAGTTCAAGTAAATTGTCGATCCTGTCCATTGATTTTTAAATTCTGAAACTGGCAACCCTGCACCATTCGGGATGTTATACGTAGACGTGGAGGAAAATTTGGATCAACACCAATTTTTCGGTTTCCCTGTTCTCCAATTCTCCAAAAAATAAGCTGTATATCAAAATACCTGTCTAGGATTTTCTTTTAAAGGTCATCAAATTATCAAAATGCCGTGCAATATTAGTGTTGGTTCCATAATCTCAGTAATTCCCCAGTTGACACGGAGTCAGCCGCCGTGACCACTCACGCGCTGCGGCGCTGCGGTCAACCACCAGCTGATAATAACAAACATCATGATAGGTACATTATGATGGGTAAGTGACAAAAACGAATGGTAGACTTATTATATTATACATACATACATACATATAATCACGCCTTTTTCCCGTAAAGGGGTAGGCAGAGACCACTTTTTGCCACTTTCTACGATCCTTACATACTCTTTTCGCTTCGTTCACTTTCATTCCCACCGTCCATTCCTCATCTTACATTCAACGTAGCGAAGCGGCTCTACATGGTCCGCTTTTCACCTCCGCGAGAAACGAGACGTGATGGGTGGTGAACCACATCGCCGCCATTTTGGATAATTAAATTATTTTTATGATTATCCGTTGCGTTTCCACGGATTAGTGGAGAGGGTAGGAATAGGGAATAGGTGGTGTGGAAAGGAAGATTGTTAGAGTGGGAAATAGGAAATGTAGGATATTACCGCCCAGGAGGGCAAGGGATAGGACAGTAATAGCTAGGGAAGCCGGGGTCGCATACCCGTATACTATACCACAACTACCGGACAGGTAAGTTGGGATGAGTATCCCATGACATTTTATTATATTATTATTATTGTTATTAGTAACCTGATGAAATTCATATACATTTTTCAACTAATTCTGTTGAAAATATAGTAACAGGTGAGACGTGCATACAAGCCGGCTTCCCATATGAATATTACTTTAAATCTATTATTATCTATACTAATATAATAAAAAGAAAAAGTTTGATTGTTTGTTTATATGCAAAAAACTGTGGTGTCCGTAAATTACTACAAGTAGGTATTCTTGATCTGTAAGTCAATATTGTAGATAACGAAGTTAAAAACAGTAGGTACTGTAACAGTTATTGTATCTTAATTAAACGTGAAGCCGGTGTGAATCGTGTTATAGGTATGCACACGTCGCTGCTGGTACCGTATTTAAACAAATAATATATTATATAAAATATATAAGTATATAATACTGTTAAAAATATAGTACCTAACCTAGTTGAAAAAATTATCTGAATTTCATCTGGTAATAATAATAACTCCCCCACACCGATTTCGCAGGAGTCATTTTATAGTGCCCAAGTATGTGCGGAGTACACAAGAACACTCTCTCCTTCTCTACTCTTGTAACGGATGTAGTGGGATGTAGTGGGACGGATAACCGACACGACTGACGAGCGATCAGGCGCAAGTCCGACTTTTTACATGCCCATGCGACGCATGGATCATCTTTCTTATCAGACAACCAGGTAATCAGCCTGCATTGTCCTAACCAAACTTGGAAATATCATTGGAGAAGGTCTCTGAATGGGGTAGACTTAACTTAGTCCAATTCAACCCCTCTAAGACACAAGTTTGCGCGTTCACCGCTAAAAAGTTATCAATGGTCGTATGTCCTCGTTTTGAAAGCATACCCATAACTGTCTCCTCCAACATTGGAATACCTACTTGGTGTTAAAATATCGAGCGAGGTCCAGTTCCGATATCATCTGGAGGGCAAGGCCAAGTTAGCCTCCAAGAAGCTTGGTGTTCTGAACAGGTCAAAGCAGTATTTCAGTCCGGTTCAACGCCTACAACTCTATAAGGCGCAGGTTCGGCCTCATATGGAATACTGTACTCATCTCTGGGCAGGGGCACCAAAGTACCAGCTTCTCCCGCTGGATCGTATCCAACGTAGGGCCGCTCGAATTGTCGACTGCCATAGTGTTTCAAACAGGCTTGACTCCTTAGAGCTACGTAGAGATGTAGCATCGCTCTGCATCCTCTATCGGTTATATTACGGGGAGTGCTCCGAGGAATTGTTCGGACTTATACCTGCTGAAATTTTTTGCCACCGTTCCATGCGACAAAATATTTATCATCCTCATCACCTTGATGAGTGGCAGTCCTCCACCGTGCGCTTTACCCGAAACTTTCTGCCGCGCACTGTAAAACTCTGGAATGAATTGTCGCCAGCAGTATTTCCGGACCACTACGACCTGCAAACCTTCAAGAAGGGAGCGTATTCCCTCCTAAAAGGCCGGCAACGCACTTGCAACTTCTCTGATGTTGCGGGTGTCCATGGGCGACGGTAATCGCTTTCCATCAGGTGATCCGTTTGCCCCCTAGTTTTATACAAAAAAATGTTATTGTTCTAATGCGGGAATCGAACCCACGACCTCCGAGTTGAGAGCCAAGCTCCAAACCACTGTACGACGGAGGCTAAGTTCACTATAATCAAAATATTATAAATTTGAACCGCAGTAACAATAACGGTTCAAATAATGGCCTTGAAAAATATATTCATCAATGACCAAACAATTCCTAAATAGACAACACTTTGTGTTAGACAAAGCAACCCGCTGAGTACAAAGTACTTACAGACTACTGAAGAACCAAAAAAGATACAAAATATTGAATACCACTTGTCATCACACCATAAATCTTTTGATGACCACAACCACTTGTCGAAGACGTCAACACAGAGTCTTTGTCGCTGAAACAAAGAAATTTAGGTAGCAAGAAAAAAAAAAACAATGACACATTTTTTGCCCACCGACTGGCCACAGTCCAAATGAATACCGGACATTGTTGTTTTTGCTCCCATAAAAATATAAAGGATAGCGCTGTTCTGTGGCTTTAATGACGCAAATGACAGATTGCTGGAGACCGCAAATCTGTCGGACCACCTTGCAACTAAATTTATGATTGTGAAGTAAGGGACATGTTGCATAATAGCGCATAATCCCTTGCCTTTGTAATAATAACTTTTTTTAAATATTGTAAACTTTGTCTTCTCTGACTTTTAGTGATTTTAATTTATTTTTATTTTGTTATTACTTATTTCGTGTTTACGTCCTGTTGCTTTTTTCAATATCTATCGAACCGAACATATATATCTAGTTAGGTATTGCTTAGTTTGTGTAGTTCTATTTACTGTAAAATTTAAAGATGTTATTAATTTTTCTATTATTTAGTATTTAATCGTATATCCGATCGATAACATTATAATTATGCAGGATCGAATTGATTCACAAGGACAATCGAAACTATCTCTGAAATCAATCACGCCTACGGAAAATCGGTTTAGTATTCAAAATCTGCACGTGAGCCAAAGGTTGGCTCTTGTATTAGAGAGAGGAAATCCGGAGTCCATTGTTGTATCCGACACTTAAGCACTTTACCTGACTGACAGATAAAAGGTACGGCATGGACCGGCAGCCAAACTTTTTTCATAATTACACGGTGTCAGGGCCTCGCTGGCTGGCGATAAAAAATAAAAAATAAAAATTTGAATTTAGAAAAAATATGCAAATCGAATGCAACGGTCGCGCAGTTTTTGTGCAACGAGTTTAATATTCTCACGTTAGTGGGTTTTTTATGAAAATTTCTAATGAGGGTTTAATTTGAAGAACTCTCTGGGGTTTGATTTTGGGGGTTTTTTATCTCATTTTTTGGTTGCGATATTGTTTGCGAAAACAAAGTCTCGTAACATGGTTGTCGCAAAAAATAATTACACTCTGATTTATGCACGTTATCTTTGCATACATTATGCACTTCCTATGATTCGAGAAAAAAACACAATGCAGTAGGTAAGTTTCTTATTACATTTTTGTCTTAGTTTAAAAACCAAAAAGCTAACAAAACCTCTAATTTACTTTCCCTTAAAATTAGTCTACCAATTTATGTTAACACTTTTTAGGATATCTAGGTAGGTACCTAAAAGTAGGTTTTTCTAACTTTTATAATGATATTTTGAAGTCTAGGGTATGGAAATCTAAAAACAGTTTTGGAAGCTAAAATATTGAAAAACAAATATTTTTTATTTTCTAAATAATTCTAGAAGCATCTCTCATTCACTTACGTCATCAATAACAGTGAACAAAAAAAACTGTGGATGAAGTAACGCATGCAATTTTTTTATCGTCCCAAACAAAGAAAGACCGCATCTTCTTCAAAGAAATAAATTAGACTATCCGTAGGGGAGATTTTTACCGTTAATTTTAATCTCCATGAAGAAAAAAACGTTAAAAAACACACGGATGCCTGTGGGAACGAACGCAGGAAGCGCTACGGTACTGTAAATATGAGTTGACAATGTGAGTGATACTAATGTGATAGATTTATGTGTATTGTTCTAGTAATTATGTATTAATTTACGATGTTTTTTTAGTTTATATAAATTGTGTAGCTTTAATTTAAAAAAATGCAGCGTGTAATTCAAATTTAGAGACCATTTCAATTGTTTATTTGTAGTTTTTTTTTTATTTGGCAATGCACAGTATTTTTTTATTCATAGAATTCGAGAAAGAATTCACAACGTTACAATTTTAGTAGGCAGGTAACTACATTATATTTTTTCTTAACATGCCAATTGAAGTATTAAAATTGCAAAAAAATGTTTATCTTGGGCCTAAATATAAAAGACGCTCTTAAGAAAATTTTGTCGTATATACAAAATCATTTTATTGGCAAGAAAACAAATTGTACGGTTTTTTTTGCAAAATTTTCTTTTTTTATTTGAAGCAATTAGTGTATGCCAGGTGTAGTGTCATAATAAAGTTCATAGCTCGAGATCGTCAAATAGACGCTTCAACTACCGGAACTGCCTATTTGATTTCGTCAGTAGCTTTCAAACTGTTCAAAGAATGCCTTTGAAATAAGTAAATCGAAGTTAAAAGTATTAATTTATTGAAAGTAGTTTTTGTATATTTCAGTTATTTTTACTGCATAATGACTTAAGGAGCGATTTACATAAACTACTTATATTTTTTACTAATAATAAATAGTTATTAAATCTGTAGGTAGTACCTACTTATTTCTTTTACAATGTTAAAGTTAAAAATACATATTATATTTACCTGACTAAGCTTACTAGGAATGGAGCCTATGATTAACCATTTAGTATGAATTATTACGCATATAGCTAAACCGTATCATTAGTTTTGGCGCTACGATAAAATATATACACCTACTTACACAATAGACTGCCAAAAACATCACCCTTCCTTTTGGCTTTGCCATACTTGGGAGTTGGGTATAAACATAAGATTCTAAGTAAATTTTCGCAACTTATAATTTAGAATATAAACTCATTTTTCTTAATTTTATTACAATAAAAAAATACTACAGTACGTGACCGTGACCCAGTGAAACACAGTTTGACAGCCGCTGTCCCCGTCTAATGCTACCCCCGTGTTTTTTTAACATCCTGAGCGTGTTTGTAAAAACATATGCACATTTTTTAAGAATCACCGATACAAGGTGTGTGCTTTGTAAGGGACATCTTCAAGGGTTTTAATAATTTTTGTAAGTGCGTTTTTTATATGCGAGCAACTTTTTTTAGATTTCTCACGCAGTCCTATTGAAAAGTAGATCTGTGGGTAGATACATGGGTATTGTTGATTTTGATATCATTTTTTATATCTGACCAGGCTATGTATTATTATCTATATAAAATCAATTGATGGGAGCGTACCTTGAGAAAGTGATTGTCATTGTCACAATAAGACTTTTGTTGTAGGAAATGTATTGAAAAAATTGATTTTTGTAAGCAACAAATGTAATATTAACTAGTAAACAACTTACAAAAATAAGTTTAAAAATTATTTTTATTTCATCATTTACTTTAATTTTTTTTTAATGTAATAAAATATCTCAACCATTAATTCAACTCAAAAAATCATATCTATCTCTTTCTATCAGCAAAAAAGGCAGTTATCAATTTAATTTACAGTTGCATATGCCCGCATATTCATTACCGCATAAAAACCGTTCACAAAAACAACGCGACAAAAATCCGGTCAATGTAAAAAAACTAAGTAGAGCTACTGATGAACAAAAAACTATTAAAGGGGTGAAACAATAAAAAAGTGAAGCCATTATCAAGTAACTGGGCTTGGAGACAACCGGGTAATTTTTATTTAAGCAGATTTATATAGCTACGGTAGTTTTGTTTTTTTGTAAGTAGTTTAAAAGTAGCAATCGCGGTAGATCGTAGATATTATGAGATAGATAAGTAAATATTTTAGTTAGGTAGTCTGTCATTCAATACAGTCTGTCAATATGTATTAAATGTAGGTATGTAGAGCCTTTTCTAAATTACAGACATATAATAGTTTTTCCAGTGGCTCCGCCCGCGTAAATATAGCATCCCACGGGAATACTGTACTTTTTCGGGATAAAAAGTAGAGACAAGCCTAAATTACTAGGTACCATAACAAATTTCATCAAAAACAGTTCAGTAGTTTTTGCTTGAAAGAGTCACAAACATCCATCCTTCCATACATTATTCATCCATACATCTATCCATCCATACGTCCATCCATCCTCACGTTCTTTCACATTTATAATAGTAGTATAATAAATAAAAAAGGACATTGGCATTTTACTATGCAACAAAACCACAGTAACACACTCATTACCCAAATATAAAATAGGTTACATGTAAGCGTAATTGCACCTGGATCACAACGGCATAAGTCGCATATTTGCAGGAGGTGGGGTAAATATTGTGATATTTTAACTTATTTCAACGAATACTCATATAAAATATAATTATCAATTTTTTATTGTACAAGTATTTTGGTTTGTGGTCGCGACTTTTAAACAACGCCCAATTTCTTTTATAATCAAATTTTATATTACATTTTATGAATATTACCTATACGGTAGGCTATAATTACATATTTCGCTAGGTTCTCTTTGTTTTTCAATTAAATTTTAGTATTTACTTCATAGCGGACCATGGAGAGCCGCTTCGCTACATTGAATGTAAGAGGAGGAATAGATGGTAGGAGTGAAAGTGAACGAAGCGAAACTTGCATGTAAGGAATGAGCAATTGGAAAGAAGTGGTCTCTGCCTACCCCTACGGGAAAAAGGCGTAATTATATGTATGTATGTTACTTCATTAACAGTATTATACTCAAACTTATCCTGTTTTCCGTTTAATTATAATTATTTAACATATTGATAACATTATTAAAACCTCGGTATCCAGGTTTCGTCACCGTCGACTGAGAATGACACGATCTTTAAACGACAATCAACAATGGCTCATCCCTTTCACTCGGTGTCGATTGGCCATAGTTCACAATATTATAATTATTGTATTGTTTCTATTGGAACAATAACGTGTACTGATTGAATATGGAGTAATCGATTGCGATTTTTTTCTGTATATTATTATTGCGTAAGTTTTTTTATTTTTTGTCTTTGATTTTTTTTTTCTTTATTAGGTCAATTTGTTATTCTTAGTTATATAACACTATGTGTCTATGTCTAACACTATCGCATACCATTTACCATAAATAATGAGAAAAATATTTAGTAATAACAAATATCTATTCTGTGGTAATAATCAAAATAAATATTATAATATTTATGAATATAATATTATATTGTGGAAAGTGTGTTAGTGCTTTTAATGAATGATTGACTACAAATCATTTTACAGGAAAAAGAAAAAATAGTATTTCGCATATTTTATTACGCTAGTTGTTACTTTATATTATTGCTAAAAATAATAATTTTAAGTACCTCGGGCAGATGCGGGCTCATGGACCAAGCACATAAATTATTTAAATTTGACTTGTAATACTGTACCGTCACAGGATATGCAAAGGGTTAAAAAACCTGGGGGTGACATTTTTTATTCGCGAGGGTCAGGGGGTTGGGCAGCTCGGTATTGAATGTTAAGTGCGTTTTATAATGACTTTCAAATTTAATAGCCAGGTGTCAGATGTTTAGTGTAACTGTGGAGTCATCGTCATGATTAAATCATGAACTAATACTGATTTTGGGAACTTAAGGGTCAAATCACACTGAAGAGAAAGGATATGCGACACGGCATTGCATTTTTAAGATAGCTATTCAAAATTGAACTTTATTTACTACTCAAGAAGATTCACGTTTAATTTTAAGAGTAAGAATGTATAGTGGCACCTCGCTGCCCAGTGCATGTGCACTGATGTCATATGAAACGTGTGTCTTTTGTGTAGTAAACAAAGTTCAATTTTGAATAGCTATCTTAAAAATGCGTAGCGTCGCGTATTGTCGCGGTGTGAATTGACCCAAAATATTTGATTCCTAATTAGCCCGGCGAAAATAACCGATGTAAGAAACTCACTCACTCAAGTGTTACAGCTATGGATTACTTTCTTGTGGTTATATGAAAAGGACACGGGTATTTTACATAGGTCTCATATCTGAAGGATGAAAATACTGTTATATTTTAACTCATATCAACGAATATTCATATAAAATATGATTAACAATTTATCTTCGGATAATTAAATTGGAATGGAAATATTATTTTGGGTTGTGATCCAATTTTTTTTTAAACAGCAGGTATAAAATATCCAATGTCTCTATGGCTTGAACTGTATGATGATCCTGAATCCAGCCGTCAATGTCATATGTGACAGCTCAACACTCGACACTTCAATTTTCAACTCTATTGTAAAAGCCCAGTGTTCCATTTTCAGTGCTCTGAATTTTTCCTGGCATTCCAGATTCCGGATCATATAGTTCCAGCCTTATAGTCTTCAAGTAATTTGATCAAAGTGGCTGGTTCATATTTTTTTATTCGAACATAGCCGAAGGGCAAGAAGTATTTCCAATCTGTATGTTGTCACAGACGGTTACAATGATTCAAAAAGTCCTTAAAATAAACAGAAGCATCCAGCAAGTAGTTAACAAAGCTTTATCTCAATAAAAACCTCTTTACGGGCAGATGCTATAATAAAAACCTCTATTTATCTGTTGGCTTCCGAGCGAATCGACTACCCTTCTATAGCTGTCACCGCGGGCAAAGTCCGTCTTGATTTTTTTTCTTTATTAGATAAAAAGTTTGCAACCAGGTGTCGTAAAAAGACGGTCAAGGTTGAGCGAGGCTAAGTTTTTAAGATTCAGTAGCTTTGATTTCTAAATAGAGTAAGTTTAATAAGCTACATTCCCACCTCAGCTAATAAGCTGAGGTGGGAATGTTGATCTTTGACAAATAACTACAGCTTTAAAATTTAAGTAATAAGATTAGAAAACTGCGTGAATGATGAGTACTTAGGTAGTATGAAAATGTCTGTATAAAATTAACTTAAACTCGGGAATCAAATTTATAAGCAGCATATTCTCATAATTTATTTGTATTTTATGGCGGCATGAAGCGTCAATACAACTGTCAATGATATGTCAGTTTAATATCGTATTAATTAATTTATTAATAACATAATTCGAACAAATTATGACTACAGTCAACTACTTAAGAATTAAACTCCCTGATAGTACATCGCACAGCTATATAACTCGAGGTAAAAGTTTCATGTCATGGAACCCCAAAAGCATGCAGTAGATAAAGGGATAGCCGTAATCCTTTAAGGTTCGCCGTGCATGTGTTCCGCATGGACCGCCCTATTGTCCACTTTTTACCAATTCTCATAGAGTTGTATTAAATGAATTTTGCACAAAAAATATGTTTGGCGAGTCAGCTATGGTCTTCTTGTCTACTAGTCATCAAAAACTTGGAATTTGTGCAAAAATCATTTAGTTTTTAGATTGTTCGTACCTATCGTTCGTAAATCCCGCGGGAACCGTACATTTCCCCGCGACAAAAAGCCTATGTACTTCCACGTGGTCTACTTTATATCTGCGCCAAATATCATCAAAACTGGACCAGTAGTTTCAGAAATAAATGCAAATAAATTAACAAAAGTACAAACAAACATATATTTCATCGTTTTATATTAGTATAGTCAATATGCTTGTTATTAATTCCTTGAATAATATGTAAGTAATTAATCACATATTTCCTTTTTTTATATTAGTATATTTTTTATATCAGTATGCTTGTTATTAATTCCTTGAATTAAAAATAATTATTATATTTCAATAATATTTTTTTAAATATAAAGTAATCTCGTATGAGATCGTGGGGGTTTTTAAGCCCATTGACCAGAGCTTTTATTTTGTTTATTGTATATTTATTTTATCTTTGTTTAAGCACTTTCCTTCGCACGGATTTGACTGCCTATATAGGAACCTGGAACATCAATGTTAAAAAATTAATAATGATATTATGCAAGTAATTCGTTTTTTTTTTTAATATAACACCTCGGGGAAACAAAAAAATATATATTTATTAGGTATAAAAAAGGTTTAATTTCTTTTTCTTTTTTAATAAGCTATTTTTCTTTGGACATTATATGATGAATAATTACCTATCACAAAATGTGAGACCATGTGGTAAGGCGAGGCCAGGCCAGCCACAAACAATAGCACACGTGGTCCTCATCGATTGAAGATTGTAGAGTCCTCCGACATGCGGGCCGACCTTTGTAACTGTGGTACTTACTACACACTTTCATATAAAAAAAAGTAAAATAGTAAGTAAATTATTACTCCAGTCTTAAAGTCTAACACAGACATTTTATCATCTTACAAATTCATACGTTCCTAAAATAGCAAAGATAAAATTTTGTACAAATAATTTCAAATTTCGCATTTTAATTAAAATTAGATGCTGCCCGTGACTTCCTGAGCGCAAAAAAATATCCCGCAAGGAACCGTACATTTTGCCGCGATAAACAGTAGCCTGTGGTCTACTCTATGTCTGTGACAAATAACATCAAAGTCAGTCCATTAGTTTCGGAGCTTACTTAATGCAAACAAACAATGTTTTTCCTCTATTATATTATAGTGCAGTTAATAGATGTATGGACTGATTTACAAAAAAATACCAAAGCGATAAAAAGTATCGGCAAATCTTTTCCCATACGAAAATATCAACAGATGTCTCCGAAGATGTTCCTGAGAACTAATCCTCACCTATGACCCTCGGCCAGGCCTGGACCGTTAAAAAAATAAATTACAGTACAAGAAAAGAGGCCATTGTTTGTTATAAAAAGCCCAGAGTTACTTACAGTTTTTTAGCTGAGGGGTAACAACAAAAACGTTACCCCACGGGCCGCGTATTTTTTTAAGACGGGGCCGGTAGAATATGCATATTATTGCAAATTGATTTTCGGTCAGTGTTCTCACGATATGCACATCTGCGAGATGTAACGTTAGTATACATTGTATTTGCATGATCCCGATGAGAAACGCGAAGCGATTGATAAAGCTGAAATGATATTGATACTTGCCTATTTTATTGTTAATCAAATTAACTATTATGCGTATCTGTCACCGTAAAATTGTAAAAACCGTTAGATTGTAATATAACGAGTGAAATTGTAAAATGTTTATTGACTTCCGACGCGAATATTCTGCCTTTATTTAACACATTATTTTTCATTACATTATAAACATAAATTATAGTAATGAATCTTTCGACATACTTTTACAATCACGTTAGTTATTTTACAATCTTACGGTTTTTACAATTTTACGGTGACATATCCACTACATTATATTAAGGTACCGATAGATATGCAACGGGCAAAAGGACTAGGTATCATAGAAACGTGGCAATTTTCAAAGAAATGTAACCGAAGCGTCGTTCTCATGTATACGACGTAAGCTTTGTTGTTGTGTTAATGTTAAGTTAATTAGGTATATTATAAATATGAAAGTTTATGAGGATGTATGGATGTATGGATGTATGGATGGATGTTTGTTACTCCTTCACGCAAAAACTACTACAGTTTAGGCTCTGGATTAAAACGTAGGCTACTTTTTATCTCGAAAAAAATACAGTGTTCCCGAATACTGCATTCATCATCATCGAAATCCATTCAATAGTTTTTGCGTCAAAAAGTAACAAACATCCATCCATCCTCGCAAACTTTCTCATTTATAATATTAGTAGGATTAAGTTTTGATTACTGACTCTTCTAAGTTACAACTTTCTAGGACTTTTCAGACATTCTAAAGGGTTACGGGTAAAAAAAACTAAATATTTTAAATTTAATTGAAAATACCAATGTATATTAATTAACACGGGTGAGAATAGAACATACCAACGCTCATTTTTTCACGAAATGCGCTCCTTGGACTTGTCTTAGATGTAGCTTACCATTCACTGTTAGTCATGTTATATTATATTGTAATTTTGTATGATTGTAGTATTATAATTGTAGTTATGATTTGGAAAAACAATTATTACAATTTACCAATGACAGATATGTGTTATTAACTGATCCTAATAATTGTGATAATGTTCTAAGATTCCTCAAATATTGTAATCTATGCAATATAATTTAAATAAGTTAAATGTGGTCGCTGATAACCTTTGTAGTTCCAAGCGACCTTAAATAAAAAGAAATTACAAAAAACCGGCCAAGTCCGTACGTACGGACGGACAGACAGTCAGACAGACATCCATAAGGGTTCCGTTTTTTGCCATTTGGCTACGGAACCCTAAAAAGCACCATCCAGTCTAGAGCGTGCTAAGCCTACACTGTACAAACTGTTAACTGACCAGCGAATACGTTTTTTACGAACATAATTTACCATAATCTGAATAGGTCATACGATCGCGGTAGTCGTGTTACGTATTGTTGGTAAAAAATAAAAGATTTTTACACGCAGATGGCTTACTTTTTATAGGCTATGGCTATAGAATGAGCGAGTACCGTTATAGGTACTTTGTACTTGATCGATGTGACGGCAGATGCTTCAATATTAGAATATTGAAAAAGTTTGTCTCGAGCTGGACACAATAATTCTGTTTGTATCTGTTCTTGTTCTTTTTTTTTTTTTTTGAAGAAAATCGAGGAATATCGAAAAGACGTGGTAGAGCCATGCTTCGGCACGAATGGGCCGGCTCGATCGGAGAAATACCACGGGCTCACAGAAAACCGGCGTGAAACAGCGTTTGCGCTGTGTTTCGCCGAGTGAGTGAGTTTACCGGAGGCCCAATCCCCTACCCTATTCCCTTCCCTACCCTCCCCTATTACCCTATTCCCTCTTAAAAGGCCGGCAACGCACTTGCAGCTCTTCTGATGCTGCGAGTGTCCATGGGCGACGGAAGTTGCTTTCCATCAGGTGACCCGTTTGCTCGTTTGCCCCCATATTTTTCATAAAAAAAAAAAAGACTAAAAACGGCACAATTTTCGGATGGAAATACATATTTTATATTAATGTGAAACTAAAGTAGGGATATTTTTGAACTTAAATTACAAGACAAATACTCCAGAAGCTCAGTTCTCATATAGAACCTACAATTTTTGACGACCTCTGTGGCTCGATGGTTAGCGCGTTGGCGCTAAAGCCGGAGGTCGCGGGTTCGGATCCCGCAAAAAAAAGTTTTCTGTCTTCCTGGGTCATGGATTTGTATTAGGTAAATATGTGTATAATATAATAAAAATCTTAAATATGTGTATAGTATACAAGTATTAAATATATTTCCGTTGTTTGGTACCCATAACACAAGTTCTTTGAGGACTTAACACGGGACCAGATTGACGTGGTGTGAAAGCGTCCATAGATATTATATTATTCAATATATTTCCGTTGTCTGGTAGGTACCCGTAACACAAGTTCTTTGAGATCTTACCTCGGGACCAGATTGACTTGGTGTAAAAGCGTCCATAGATATTATTATTATTGCAATTTAATTTCAATGAATGTTATTCTACTACACTATTTTAAGTCTAGTTAAAATCTCACTTCAGTCGCTGAAACTACATTGACTGTTTTAAATAAACTTATCTTTACTATTTATATAAACCTATATTTTATGAACAATACCCAATTATTCAGTTCTTAGGGCCAATTGACAACGAAAAAAAACGGCACTTTACATGGCGCTGCATTTTTAAGACAGATATTGAAAATTGAACTTTATTAACTAAGTACCTACTATTGTGTGTATAACAGCCTCCGTGGTCTAGTGGTTAGATCATTGGCTCTCGACTCGGAGGTCGTGGGTTCGATTCCCGCATTGGAATAACAAAAACATGTTGTTTCCTAGTTTGGGTTAGAACAATGCAGGCTGATCACCTGATTGTCTGACAAGAAAGATGATCCATGTGTCGGATGGGCATGTAAAAAGTCGGACCTGCGCCTCATCTCTCGTCAGTCGTGTCGGTTATCCGTCCCACTGGATTACGAGAGTAAAGGAAGAGAGAATGCTCTTGTTTACTGCGCACACACTTGGGCACTATAAAATTACTCCTGCGTAACTGATTTCAATGAAAACAATGAAGTCACCGTCACCAAAATCGGTGTGAGGAGTTGTTATTATTATTATTATAAAAAAATGTATAAAAAGAAAAATTATGACTACTTTATTTTTAGTTACGTATAATTTGAAGCAGCAATAAAGGATTAGAAAGCCTAATTCGTGACTATTTAACCTCTCACAAATCATTATATTTAGAGGCTATTCAACCACTAAAACCACTATTGAATTAAATAAAAAAATCAAAGGAAGAGTAGGATTGACCCTCACAATCGCACGCGGGCGTTCTGACTCATGCATCTGTCAGAACTTAATCGATGCCTTGCAAAACGTAAGTGTGGGCGCGGCCTTATTTTCATCCCGACGTTCACAAACCCATAGATCATCTGAGAAGTTTAGATATATTTGACTTCAACAGATCTGGAGTGACCTGATGTCCCTTGAAACGCGCGTATACCTTGTAAAATTCAAGGAAATAATGCTTTGAAGGATTTCATTGCAGTCCAATACTCAGTCAATAATAATACTTCGAGAAGATAAGCTACTTTACTGCAGTTTACAGCCTATGTCATGGAGAATACTCCACCTGAAATTCCAACTTAGATTCCACAAGTTATGTTGTATAAGTACTAAAAATTGTGAAATAATTTTGCTAAAAATCATAAATGCATTTTTTTTCAAATCAGAAAGACTTGTGATCATAATTTAAAAATTTCCGAACAACGTTATTCTAACGCCCTCTATATTCACTATCAGGAAGTCTGAAGTGCAGATTGAAAGCTCAATCTTATAAGACAGAATTCGTTAAAACTTTGCATATTTCTTATAAGAATATAGTACAAAATATACTCATTATCATGTAAATATACCAACAATGATTATTAAAATATAGTTCAACACGAATGTGAGGAAGATTAGTCCACCAACTCTAGGTAGAGTAAACTTCCTCGCACCAGCCACAAAAGGACTAAAAGCTAGATCATATCTAGAGTCACTTTAGTTGAATGTGTTATAATATTACTAGCTGTTGCTCGCGATTCCGCCCGCGTAAATAAAGTATCCCTCGGGAACACTGTATTTTTTTGGGATAAAAAGTAGCCTATGTTTTAATCCAGAGCCTAAACTACTAAGATACCTACCAAATTTCATCAAAATCCATTCAGTAGATTTTGCGTTTCATTTCGCGTCCATACATCCATCCATCCATCTATAACATCCTCACAAACTTTCACATTTATAATATTAGTAGGATAGTAGGATGTGCATAGTGACGCCAGACACCCGCATTCTTCTACGTCACAAGGACAAGGAAAAAGGCTGTAACCGAGTTTTCCCGCCTTATTGTTCATATAACACACAATAATTTATTTGCTCATACAGCCTCACTTTCATATCTGATGCAAATTTGTACAACTGACAATGAGCCCGTTTATACATCAGCACAAACATTACTTTGTCTTATCATTTTCCACATTTCTATTTCGAACTCTGCTCCAATGGATTAGGGTATATTATGTAGTGCCCTACAGTTTTAAGTGCATGGTACCGTGGTAGTAATATTCATATTAATATGCAAATGTGTTCAAGATGGATGGACACGTACTTAGAACAATAATGGGCGTAGGCAGACGTTGCCATCGCCTGGACTTGTGCCTTGACCCGTATGCATTGATTACGAAGGGTTTTGGTGATCGGAGATCGACCCGCCTTCTTGAATTTGCATTTTGAGTGACTATATTTTTGATTTAGGGCCTTTACTATCCGTACATTGTAAAACAGGCACAGTGTGAGATAGGTTATTTGAAGGTTTCAGTCTCTGTTGCTCAGGATATAAGTTAGTAGCGACAAAACTACCGGATAAGCTATCCGACACTTACGTACTATACGATGTTGCAAATTAAAATGTAAAAATATCGCATGTCAATGTATATGACATTGACAGATGTCAGCAATACAGGCTGTATAGAAGTCTTTGCTGTAGGTATTGAGTCTGATTCGAGTTAGCCGAAAGGCTATACGTATAACGTAGACGCATATCTGTATTAGCCTCTTTCATGACTCGTGTCATAAGTTAATATGTAAATATATCTCTCGCATATGTACCAATTTACCAATTAAAAAGAATACCAGAATACACTATTAGTTGTATTATTAATATATCCACTATAACATAAGAAGAGTCCACAAGTTATTCAAGACATCGCAGACCGCAACACCTAACAGGCAATGGGGTATTATCCTATGTTGAAAATATACATCAGAATGTTGATATTTTATCGCTAAACATTAATATAAACCAATTTAACCAACTTTTTACACAAAAATATGTATGATTTTTATAAAATATCAAAAATAAAATTATGAATTTTTCACGATTGACCACGTGACTAAAAACGCACGAGATTGGAATGTGACGTCATATTCTTGTACTTCTTCTTCTTTTATTAATGGCCTCCCGATTTCCATAAAGAATAGCCAGCATCAGAATCATTAACGTTATGCGTCAGCGAGTAATAGCCACTTTTTCCGCATTTCAGTGTTCTTTGGTATGGTCATAAAGATTTTCCCCGGTGCTTTAATAGACGTATTAGTGCATTTTGGCACTACGCACCATTTATAAGGCATTTTTAATAGGCTTAAAACATAAATGTTTATTAAAACATAAATAAATTTAAAAACGTAAACAGTATGTATTCTGGCATTTGGCATTTTCAGTGTAATTTGACACTTGACACTTGACAGTTACAATGTTACAAGAATTTGACGTCATGACAACACAATAAAGCGTTTTCGCGCCTATAATATTAATTTAAACTTTTAGGCTAATTTGCCAGGAAAAGAAAGAAATTCACAAAGAATGGTTCAAACTGCTAATGTATTTTGGTATTAGGAACAATTTGACATACTTTTCAAAAACTTGGAAAATACCCTATTGTGAAACAGGATCTTAGACTAAGATTTACCTGATGAATATAATATCTGAAATGGAAATAGAATATTCATATCTATTATGAGTCAGAGTAAAAGCTACAGTTTTTAAGCAGTCGAGTGAGAGCAGACAATTTTTTTATATTTAACCTGGGGGGCTAAACGACCCTAAACTATATAATTCTTAGCCTAGATATCAGCTTATTTTTTCTTGTATTTTTTTTTGGCAGTAAAAATTTTATATCACATTTCTTGTGTATTTTCATATTTTATGATCAGCGTTCAAATTCTCCATAGATTGAAATATTTAGTAAGATACTTAGGCAATATCTATATTGCTCGGAATCCGCAAGGTCGGGTAAAATTTTAAGCACTGAAAATAGAACTCTGCGCTAATTACAATAGAGCTGACAATCGATCACTCAAGTTTCGGGTCAAAAGTCAATCCAATAGGCTAGTTTCTTCGCCAAAACGCCAGCCGCCATATTTTTTTGTAAGTGACGTCATAAGAACATAATCAAATCGAATAAAGAACAGCGAAAGTTAAATCTGAAGTTCATGCTCTACACACGACATATGATATTTATTTGTTTCTGTTCTTATGACGTCACGATAATGGTTGCTGTCGTTTTGGCGCAAACATTTATCGTTTAAATTTTAATCATTTTTCCTTGTATATAAAAATACTAGTTGACTATCGAATCGATACGAACATTTTAAAATATATTTGAAAAAAATATAGAATAGCCTATTGCGTGTCAGCTTGATACACGACACTTCGATTTTAACGCACAGTTCCCGGGTCCGCGAGATTCTAGATCGTCTAGCCTCAGCCTAAGATTAGTTTACCAAACCCACGAGCTGGAAACTAGTCACTAGGTTAGCGTAGTGTTGTCCAATAATAAATTATGTTGATGTGATGCACCGTGCTCTATTACAGGTCGTCACAGCGACGGGACATCCTGATAACACCGCGTGTCCGTCTCTGTACACTGCGAGACAGAAAAACTGAAGCAATTATCTATTTTATGTTACCGTGAAAATGTATTTAAAAAAATAAAACATTGAGCTGTTTTATGCTGTTTTTGACCTCCAAAAAAATTTTATTTTGAATAAAAAATATTTTATTTTATGTTACACAAAAGGAGCCTAAAACACTGTGGATGGCACCTTTTCTAATTTCTTATTAGATTTACGTTGACTCGTCCGATTTTCAAATTAAAACAATTTAAATGGCATATTCTCTTACAGAAATATACGTACCTACTTCATATTATTTGTTATATAATATGTACTATTATATTATTGTCTATAATTATTATGCTATCTTTACAGAACCGAGAAAGGTTTTCACTTGCTCGTTCTCGGATGTAACGACATTCATTTATGTATGTTACAAAATAATATATTTGTGTTACATAATAATTTGAAATTTTATCTAATAATTTATGTTTTATATTACGATTTTTACTCACAATTGTATTCAACAGAAGATAGAATTCTAATTTGTAATAATTAGTACCTTAGTACTACTTATTACAAATCTATCAATCTAATTTAGTATTTCGTTAAATAAATTTAAAATATTTTAGAAAAAAAACTAGTGAAAATATATTTAAGCGTGCACCAATTTTTCTGCGGGCAGTGTACGGATATATAGTAACGCGGGGCAGGCGCGGTGGCCGCCAATTGCCCCATTAGGACAATTGTTGTGCGACAACTGCCCGCCGCCCGGCACCGCTGCGCGCCGCGCGCCGTCCTGCTATCAATTTCACCACTCGTGACGTACAGTAGGACAGATTAATTGAGTATTATAGCAAATCGCGGTGGCTAAAAAGCTCCGTGTCCCAGTGTCACCGTTTGATTCGCACTCGAGAGAGTGCAGGTTCGAATCTCAAGTTGTGGCGTGTACCAATGAGACTTTTTCAGATCATACAAGTACATACGGATGCTCTAACGGTGACAGAAAACATGAGGAAACCCGCACATGGTTGGCCCCAGACGTATCGACCAGTCATTCCTCTGGACTAGGCTGACTGTGTTTTGAGAATGCCGTATGTGCTTGGGCAACCTTTAAAAACCGACTGTCCCAGGCACTACAGTATTTCAAGAGTGGTTACTTAGCTCAGAGAACACTGTATAAATAAGGATGAAAAGGCCTAAGTTATAGCAAATCTATTGCACGGTTTGCACCTAATACACGGAACATACAGTCAGTCTACTAACATGTTTCACGAGAGATACGTCAATAAGCCAATGTTCAACGATCATTGTTTCCTCAATAGATCATGTAAGGAGTAAGAGAATATCTAATAAGGTCAACCGCGCTAGTTAAGGGTGGGTAAGCAGACTCTGCGAAGAAACCTTCTCAAGCACGCAAGTTTCTTCGTGATGTTTTATATCTGTCTGCCTTTTTTCACGGATTGTTCGTCCATACAATTAATTTAAGAAACCAGCCTCCGTGGTCTAGTGGTTAGAGCATTGGCTCTCGACTCGGAGGTCGTGGGTTCGATTCCCGCATTGGAACAACAAAAAATGTTGTTTCCAAGTTTGGTTAGGACAATGCAGGCTGATCACCTGATTGTCTGACAAGAAAGATGATCCATGCGTCGGATGGGCATGTAAAAAGTCGGACCTGCGCCTTATCTCTCGTCAGTCGTGTCGGTTATCCGTCCCACTGGATTACGAGAGTAAAGGAAGAGAGAGTGCTCTTGTGTACTGCGCACACACTTGGGCACTATAAAATTACTCCTGCGTAACTGGCCTGGTTTCAATGGAACCGGCCACCGTCACCGAGATCGGTGGGGAGTCATTTATTAATTTAAGAAATAAGAATCCTATTCGAACTACTATTTATAAATGTAAAACTTTGTAAGGATGGATGTACTCGTAATAATACCTAGACTACTTTTTATCCCGATAAAGTACAGAGTTGCGGGCAAGAGCTAGTCTGGAATAAAAAAATATGATGTTTTAAATTTTTCCGAACGTCCTGCGAAGATTCGTTGCTTTCAACTATACTCAATCAACCTAATAAGTATTGTGGAAAGGTTTGAACTCACAAATTACTTTCCCTCATTCACAAAATGTTTTAACGTAATTGTTTCCATCATATTATCTGGAAAAAATATTATTACGATAATTTATACAGAGAATTAGTGTGTACGTGCGGCCGAGGCGTCCAAATAGCTTATAGCTTTCTACCCCCGGCTACATCTTACATTCATCATGTGTTAATAAATAATAGCAACAATAAGTAGGTATTGGTCATGCCTTATTAAATAGCATATTCAGTAAAGTACCAGAAAAGCTTGATTGCATCAAAGATTGTAAGCGGACTGCGTTGGAGATCAAAACCAAATATTGTTTTTGTATTATTTTACCTATTGTTTATTTTATTTATTTTAACTACACTGTTTTCTTAATTTTTTTTTATGAAATGAACCAGGTAACGAGCAGACGAATTGCCTGATCGTAAGCGGTTACCGCAGCCCAGGGACACTCGCAACACTAGAGGAGTTGAGTTCCTGGTCCTTAAAATCCCCAATCCCCCTGGGCTTCCGGTAACCTCACTCACTCGGCGAAACACAACGCAAGCGTTATTTCACGCCGGTTTTTTGTGAGGCCGTGGTATGTATCCGGTCGAGCCAACCCGACCTATTCGTGTGGAAGTGTGGCTGTCCCACATTTAAATCTATTAAATTTAATTTAATCTATCTGCTCTAAAAAATATTCCTACTTTTTGTAATAGGTAGGTAAAATTATTCTTTAAAATTCTCACGGTTGTCATCGTGTGATCTTCAAATCATAAACAAATCGACAGAAATCACGCTATCATTTTATGAATTAAATAATGTATTTAATTGTCCTAAATATTATTTTACCTATTAATTATTGGTTATTTATCATTGCGTGTAATGTTGTTGCGTATAATAATGCGTCAATGTTTTTATTGAATTTTATTTATCTGAATCAAGTACAGATTACTACTTTTGTCAGTGACTTCGCCAGTTATAGTAAAACATATCTACGACTACAACTATTGATGAAAATAAGAACAGTTTAAAAGATGTATGATATCGGTGGCCAGAGTTACTACTATGTTTTAAACTATAATAAGAAATAAGAACAATTATATTGAACATAATAAATACACCTGTACTGTTTTATTAATTATTTATGAACATTAAAATATACAGGTTAATATTAATCTATAGCCAATCAGGCGGAGAACCTCAAGCGGCGCAAATATGAGAACCTTAGTGGGGATCTCATATTAGAACCGTTTGGGGTTGAAACCCTAGGTACATGGGGTCTGGGTGCGCACAAACTTTTCAGAGAAATCTCCAAGGTACTCTGCCTGGTGGGGACGACCTGGGAGATTTCTTTTTTTGTAGCCTTTTAAGTTTTAGAGTAGTTTTTTTTTTTTTAGTATTACTTTTATAGTTTGTAAATATTTTTAATAGCTAGCTATAGATTAATATAGTAACTATTTAATATGTGTATTATACACTGGAGATTAAATACACGTCATCCAAAAGTTCATTGAAATAAAAAAAAACGCCAAAACTCAACAAAAGCCCAGATAATATAATAAGGCCACGTGCGCATTACAAAATAATACCTGCTAAAAGACCGGCCAACTCATAAAACCGGCCAAGTGCGAGTCAGACTCGCGTATAAAGGGTTCCGTACAAAACGGCAAAAAATAAAGCACGTTTGTTGTATGGGATCCCCACTTAAATATTTCTTTTATTCTGTTTTAGTATTTGTTGTTATACGGGCAACAGAAATCATCATCTGTGAAAATTTCAACTGAGGTATAGGACAGTTCAGCCTGAAACTGAATTATCGTAACTAACTTACACTTTCATTATTACTTTTATTGAATTACTAGATGTTTCCCGCGACTTCGTGCGCAAAAGTTAATTTCGCAGCAACCGTACATTTTCCGCGTTAGAAAGTAGCCTATGTCCTTCCCCGTGGTCTACTCTACATGCCAAATTTCATCAAAATCGGTTCAGTAGTTTCGCAGCCTATTCAATGAAACAAACAAACTTTTCCTCTTTATTATATTAGTATAGATAAATAAATCGTCTTGATGCAGTATTATTGCAGGATTTTAATTCGCAGAGTCGACCTGGTAAAAGACAGACGTACAGACGGACAGCAAAGTATCTATCAGTTATAGAGTCCCGTTTTTATACTTTGCGCACGGAACCCTAAAAATCATGCTCATAGTAGGGTCACCGATGTCACAGATAGGGGACTGGTCATACATTTTCATATTTAGGGGACTGGTCAGATTTCATTAACAATGCCCAGCCACGCGTTAAACCCTAAACTCTAGTTACAGATCGATCTTCATTATTTTGTGATCGGATTACTGCTATCAGTTTTTTATTAAATAGCAGTTTCGCTGTCCACTGTTTATATTTTTTATGAAATAAATCCGGTCAATAAGCGTATCTTCTGATGGTAAGCTTCTGACGGTAAGGTACCGCCATTGGAGTATCCAACACTCCAATCCAATCCATGTGAGTACACAACAGTACTCTTAAGCGTAATTACAGTAGAAAAGCTTTCTTTCTACGGAAGAATAGATGAAATGACAGATTGACAGGGCAAGCTGTCATTTTGTCCATATTATCTGTCAGTATGTCTATTCTTGTGACGACAAAACAACGCATTTCCAATAGTGGTCATGCTAAGCGCGCTTGGTAGTTATAAAAGTCAGCCTCGGGCCTGCGCGGTAACCTATAAACGTTATTTCTGGCCGGTTTCCTGTGAGAGGTAGGTATTTATAGGTTACCCACACACACAAACACAAACACACACACACACAGGCAAGGTTACACTCTTAAGTTAAAATGTATTTTCTATACTTAAAATAATAATTCAATCATAATATATGTACCTATTAATAAAAATAGTAATTGTCGGAAGGAAGGAGCGGGATTCTCCTAACACAAGTATTAAACTTAAAAGGAGGTCCCCACACTATGTAATACTATATATATTGTAAAGAAAATAAAGAATTTTTGAATTTTGAATTTTTGAATTTATCCGGTCGTACCGACTCATTAGTGCTGAAACCACAGAATAAAGAAATCATCCAGAAGCCGTCAACACGCTTGAAAGTGAGGCCGTCACAACTACTCCAAATTGGAACATAACATGTTGCCACAGAATAACAGAATATTTTACCCAACTTTTTTTCAATTAATTTTTATTGAATACCTAATTGTCGTAATATAACAACGAGATTTTTTTGTAACTGTAAAGAGTAAAAATTAAAAAGAATCTTTTTAATTTTTACTCTGTGTCCTGTGTCTGTGCGCACTGTGTCCAAAACCATGGCGAAATACCTTTCGCCATGGTTTTGGACACAGTGCGCTGCATACAAATGTGATAGAACACTCATTCTGCATGTTCTGTATTCTGTGGCTGAAACGTGGCTCTCCCGTGTAAACAAAAATATTTATATTATTAATTTTAGTATAATCTATATATTCTTCTATACTAATATTATAAAGAAGAGAGGTTTGTTTGTTTGCATTGAATAGGCTCCGAAACTACTTGGCTGATTTTAATGAAGTTTGGCACGGATATAAAATAGACCATGGGGCATAGGCTACTTTTTATCGCGGGAAAATGTATGGTTCTTTTGCATGCACGAACACGAAGTCGCGGGAAAAATCCAGCTTCATTTATTTTTATCTATTAGGTGTGGCGACGCGTCACTTTTCTTTTAAAATCACAATTGATTCATACGAGAGTACGCAAATGTAGAAACAAGACATCACCCATACCTTATATAATGCGCATACGCACTGGGCTAACTGGGCTAATGAAAATGTACGACGCTTTGATAGCCCGATATGGAGGGGCCTGCAAATTGGACCCTGTTTATGGGCCCTGTCCACCTAACTTATGACCTCTACACTGCTTTGGGTTTCATACAGCTTTAGGTACTATATATTGGAGAAAAATTCATTCATAGGATTGTGGAAGTAAAGTTTAATGAGAAAATGTAATGAAATTAATAAGACTTTTTTTTTCGTGTAATAAAAATGTTTACTTAAACCCAAAAAAAACAACGCATTATCCTACTACTATCTTAAGTGTGAAAGTTTGTAAGGATGAGTGTATGTTTGTAACTGCGTTCACGCAAGAAAGTTTTTATCGCACTGAAACATAATAATTATAAATCTTTAATACCTTATTAATACTTGAAGCAAAATCTTTGTACCATTTTTACGAAAATTATGCAAACGAAGGAGTATGAAATTTACAGGCACAGTCAAAGTTTATATGGAGAAGGATAACTCCTACTCCATATAAACTTTAATAACTAAACTAAATACAGTTAACACTGCACTAATATTTTATAATAATTCCTTAAAAAATTATTACATTACTAAAAGTAGAGGTACACACACTACCTCAGATTAATAAGTAATAACTCACACTACCATGCACACACATTGATACTATTTTGTCACTCTTTGACGTTTATAATTCCGTCCTTCACATTCAATAGGCGACATTCAAATTTCTATTTCGTATCTAAGAGGCAAAAGAATAGATACTAAAAAAGTTCAAACTTAAAAAAATATGAATTATATGTAGATATAACCTGCCATAATAATAGTAACATAAATTATTATATTTATCGGAAAACCCGTTCCTATACTGAAAATTTCCCCATTGTGAGTGGCGTTAAATTGAGACGTTTATATGTATTGACAGTAAAATTGAGATCCACCGTGAGACGGCCCGGTGAAATCCGCTCCGTTACTGTCGGAGCAGACTTGCGACTGCGATTTTAAGAAGTAATTTATATTAATACGTAAAGCAAAAACTTTCAGTAGGTATATGCTAAATTCCGCGTTTATGTGGATATGCAGAAAGCAATTTTTTAAACAATATTTTTTATAATATTATTTAAAAATTAAAAAATATATATATATTTTTTTATTAATAATAAATACATAACATTAATAAAAATAAACAACATACTCTCTCGTGATAGATGCAATTTTGTTACACATTTACGTTTACCAATCTGTCACATTATTTAAATATTTTTCATCTAAAAGGCAAAAGAACTTTTTTAAAGTTCAAATTTAAAAACGAATACATTATATACAGGTAATTGAATTATTATGGGCGAATTTCGACCACAGAGCTATCTTTAGTTTATATTATAGCGCGTAGAAGTAACTATAGATTTGAACTCGGCTAGCGGTGAAAACATCCTACTAATATTATAAATGTGAAAGTTTGTAAGGATAAATTGATGGAAGGATGGATTTTTGTTACTTTTTCACGCAAAAACTACCGAACGGATTACGATGAAATTTAGTATGGTAGTAGTTTAGGCTCTGGATTAAAACATAGTTCCCGAGGGCAATAACTAGTGGATAATAAACATTAAAGTACTGTAGGCAGCCCACATAGTTGCCATCATACCACGATTGTTTGAGAAAATTTAGAGCTTTGAAAATATAACTCTGGACTAAAGAAATTGAAGTTGAATATCAAACGCATGAGTATCGAGTTGTCTGATTTTTTTTTATATCTTTATTTATTTAGAGGTTTTTACACTAAAGTATATGACAACCCCATCATGACTTATCCAAAATGAACTTAAGTTGAATTCTAAATACACGTAACTATTATTAATCACTATTATTAATTGTAATACTCATGGATACAAAACTCAACAAAAGTTTAATCTCGCTTGAACTAGTTTGTGATAATATGTGGTGAAACAAGTCAGTTCTGTTGAGATTTAGCTCCAGCAGCAGCCGACGGCAACGCGGCTCGTGCCGGACACACTCCGCCAGCAAATGGTGCGCGTCCTCCGCCACTCCGCACGCCGAGCAGTTCAGCGAGTCTCTCAGTCTCATCATGTACTTAAATCTGTTTAGCGGAATGTGTCCGGAACGTAGTCGATACAACAGTACACAGTTTTGTCTATTTAAATCTGTATTCGCACACCAGGGTATGCGAGGAGGCTCGGCTTGCAGTGTCTTATACCATATTCCTTTCTCTTTAGAAGTCCTATCGAAGTATTCCTTCCATTCTATTCTACACCTATCTTTAAATAAATTTATAAAGTCAAAAAATGTAGTTTTGTACGAAATTCTAATGCCGTCTATAGATCCTTCCTTCGCTAGCTTGTCGGCCTCCTCGTTACCCCTCAGACCGATGTGCGATGGAACCCATTGCAATCTCACAGTAATGCCTTTTCTCATCAACACTAGTATTTTTTCTAATACTTTATAAGCTATCGGTGTACCTCTATAACTAGAGGTGCAACGAGCTATATGTTGCAAAGAACTTTTACTGTCCGTGCAAATAAGAATGTACCTAGTAGTTATTTTTCCGCATATATAAGCGCCTGTGAGATTGCAATGAGCTCCAAAGACATAATAGAAGTAGTAGTTTGTATTTTAAATTTTATACTGCTACCTTCCTCACTACACAAGGGGTCATAAAATGCAGCTCCTTGATTATGACCCGACTTAGAAGCGTCAGTGTATATAAAATGAAAATTTTGATATTTTGTTCTTAACTCTCTAATAACATTGAATTTGAGTTCATTACGTTCGTAAAGTCTTTTCGGATTGGTTAAACTGTCCAAACTAGTGTGGATGACACTATTTGCATCAAAGTTACTGACCCATGTACTTAACGAAAACATCTCTAGTGGGTAACATGATTCCAATAATTCGTTACTTGTTTGATCTAATGTTTCAACCAGTAAAGGTGTTTTCTTATTTCGCCAAAACGTATGACTTTTACAAAGCAAAGAAAGCTCGGACAAAAGATTTAATATCGGGCTGTCTCTCTGAGACTGCGCCTTTAATACATATTTGTAAGCTAAATACTCTCTACGTATATACAGTGGACATACACAAAGTTCAGCCTCCATGACATAAACCGGAGTGGTTCTAATGAAACCGCCTATAACCCTCAGTGCCTGGTTTTGTACCCTGTTGAGTCTATCCAAGTGAACTGTTGCACTGTTATCATAACAATAGCACCCGTAATCTAGCCTACTCCGAATTAATGAAATATAAATCCTGCGCAAGTGCTTTGGATGTATTCCCCAACTAGTACCTGCTAATATCTTCATAATGTTAAGGAACTTTTGTGTCTTTTCTGCTATTTCTTTTATATGTTTACCCCACCTTAATCCTTTATCCAACCAAAATCCTAAATATTTATAATTATTGACTATTTCTAATTCTTCTCTTTCCAATTTTAATGAAAGCCGATGATTTTTACGTCCTCTATTAAATACGCATACTTTAGATTTGTTTACTGATAAACGTAGTCCTATATCTATTAGTAATGATGAAAAAACATTTAATGCAATTTGCATTTTGTCAACACAACTTTGTATATTTTCCCTATAACCACTAATATAAAAAACGAAGTCGTCAGCGTACTGACTTACGAGAACTGTGTTAACTTCTTTACTAATTTCTGCCGTTACAATATTGAATAATTGAGGCGACAATGGATGCCCCTGTGCCAATCCTCTGGAGGTAGTTCTGACAATACTGTAGTGCTCATTACAAATCCTTAAATTTCTCTGACTTAAAAAGTTCTATAAGTAAACACAAATAGTCTTACCAATTTTAAACTTATCTAATATAGTAACTAGCTTTTCAATAAGTATTGTAATTTGACTTGATACTCGTGTATTCGATTTTCAGCTTTACTCTATTAGCGCTGAGTTCAATTTTCAGTGCTCTGTATTTTCACCGGTCTTACAGATTCCGGAAAATATAGTACCGGCTTTAGGTCATCCTACCATCTCCTTGGACTGAGATGGCAGAATATTGGATCTTAGATATATTAGGTATTTTGTAAGACCTACCACATTCTTGCAATAAAAGATTGATTGATTGGAAAAACCGAGCCTGTCGCCCGTCTGCACTGCCCTGACATGACTGTGACTGACGCGAGGTCCGTCGCCCACTCGCGTTGATTTACTGCAAATGGCTCGAAAGCGAACGCTCAACGTTATTGTGCGTTTGATTGGCCTTGCAATTATCTGATGACGTCATAAAACGGTCCAATCCGATTGTCCTGTTTATTGATCTATTCCATTCCCTATAAATAATATTGCCGTCAATACTGTCAATAGTAGTTATAATTTGTTTATGGCTAATACATATTTAGTGCAAACTACTAGCTGTTGCCCGCGGCTCCGTCCGCGTAAATATAGTGTCCCTTGGGAACACTGTAGTTTCTTAGGATAAAAATTAGCCTGTTTTAATCCAGGGCCTAAACTACTACCATGCCAAATTTCATCGAAATCCGTTCAGTAGTTTTTTGCGTGAAAGAGTAACAAACCATCCATCCATCTATAAATCCTCACAAACTTTCACATTTATATCATTAGTAGGATAGACGAGGCAGGTCGAGGCAAAAACTGTCTCCCACTTAAATGGGGTTGCGGCCATTTTGACATTTGAGGTATGGTGAAATCAAGATGGCTTAACTTTTACTTGTATGAAGATTTGTTCTGTCGAATGTACGTATGATGAGTGTATGAATGTACATAGCCTATTCTTAGTTTTAAAATCATTGGTGCGGACACAAATTACACGATTTACAAGAAATGTTAAAAATAGAAAGAATACAAATAACGCGTGCAATATATATTTTACTTTTGTAATACCGTGTTATGGATGCACACATGTAACGTTGTGTGTCGTCTGTGTGTCATGTGACGTGTTACGTCATGACTATGCATAGACAGCACACAACGTACATGTCTACATGTTGTAGGTGCCAAGTATTAACTAACGACCTATAGATTTGACGCGAGTAAGTTTTTTACGCCAAATGGAATTTTCTCGAGCATCGCTAAACCTATGATGCGCCAATGTAAATTTTAATAATCTCGACACACGCACCTACAGTTCTGACCTCGGGAAACAGCACGAGCCGTTCCAACCAGCGTTTCGGAGCGAACGTGTAAATGTGCGGGCCGACAATCTGATCTGGCCTGTCGATGACAGCGCATTTTCCACAGTTTGATGACGTATTATGTGAGGCAATCCAAACCGTGACGCAATTTAGTCGTAATCAGCACGACAGTTAGATCCGCAGTCCAAACCGTATAGATCCCTCCGCGGTTTGGAACGCTATCCGAAATTTACGTGTGCAGGGCGCTAATAACATCAAGCGTAACATATCTCGCTCTAAGTGACCCATGTAATTTAAATCCCTATAAAGTTAAAAAGAGCTCCGTGGCTTAGTGTGTAGAACGTTTGGTTTGCACTCGAGAGAGTGCAGGTTCGAATCCCAGGTTATGGCGTGTACCAATAAGACTTTTTCAGATCTCAAGTACATTATACGGACGCTCTAACGGTGAAGGAAAACATCGTGAGGAATCCCGCACATGGTTGGCCCCAGACGTATTGACCAGTCATTCCTCTGGACTAGGCTAACTATGTTGTGAGAATGCCGTATGTGCTTGGACAACCATACGACATTTAAAAACCAACTGTCCCAGGCACTACAGTATTTCAAGAGTGGCTACTTCGCTCGGAGAATACTGTATAAAAATCATCCAGTAACGGATGAAAAGGCCTAAGATTTATAAAGTTAAAAATATTGTTACATTTGAGTAAACTTTTCATCACACTAACACTATTCTAACATTCATCATTACTGAGTGTCATGATCAATGATAGCGTTGATTAAGATTCAATAATTACTGTCATTTAGTTTTCCCACGCCGAGATTTTCTCATGACATCGAAAAAATTAATCGATATAAAAATTATTAACATAGGTCAGGATCAGTGACTTATAATTAATTGATAATAATCACAGCAAATATTTGTGACATTAATTCATCGATAATCATAGCGAATAATTTTATATTATTTCATTTGTGACAAAGATTTGAGTAAAGAAATTAATTTATACTTTTCTACTAATATTATAAATGTGAAAGTTTGTGAGAACGTATGGATGTATGCTACTCTTTCACGCAAAAACTACAGGACGGATTTTGATGAAATTTGGTATAGTAGTAGTTTAGGCTCTGGATTAAAACAGAGGCTACATTTCATACCGAAAAATTAAGTGTTCCTGTACTCCGCTTGCCTAAATACAATATCCCATACTATATTTACGCGGGTGGAGCCGCGGGCAAAAGCTAGTTAGGTATCCCATAAGATATTCATACGTAAGAATATTTTTTTTAAACAATAATATAATTACTTGCTTTTTTTGCCTTTGGTTCCGCCCGCGTAAATTCATTATCCCAACACTGTATTTTATAGCCATAAAAGTAGCCTATGTTATGCATATCACAAAAATAATTTAATTATATCAAAATAGCGGCGATGTTGTTCCATCACGTTTCGTTCTCGCGGAGGCGAAAAGTGGCCCATGGAGAGCCGCTTCGCTACGTTGAATGTAAGAGGAATGGATGGTAAGAATGAAAGTGGATGAAGCGAAACAAGTATGTAAGGATCGCAGCAAGTGGAAAGAAATGGTCTCTACCTACCCCTACGGGAAAGGCGTGATTATATGATTATATTATGTATGTTTTCCAGAGCTTAAAGTATTACCGCGACCGTACCTTTCATGAGAACCCGTTCAGTAGTTTTTGCGCGAAAGAGTAACAACATCCAAACATCCGTCCATCCCTAAAAACTTTCACATTTATAATAGTAGTAGGAAATATTACATTTACAGATTGCATAATACCTACTTTTCGTTATGCAAATAGCCGTGCTATTTAACTTTTGCGCCTTTGAAAAATTTTAAACAAATCTGCATAAATGAACTCGGAGATCGTGAACTGAAACCGCTAAGCGACGTAATGGGCAATCAAAGTCGTACGATAATGAAGCGTGTCCGACGTCCGATAAATCTGATGCCGACACGACAGTCGTGCCGGACCGTCCGACCACCTCACGTATGCGATTTATACGACACGTGAAGCAAGGAAATTTTGTATGCAAATATTATGACGTTTTTGTGCAATATTTTGCTAGCTACAATGCGACGTTGCTATTTAACGGAACGCTAAAAAGTTATCTACGTATTACTGTTATTTTATTTTTTTATTTATTCAATACATATGAATATGTCTCGAAGAGAAACAGAAGCATAGCTTATATTTGTAATGCCAGTAATTTTTGTTATCTGTATTAGTATACGAGCTGATAAGTCTTTTTAAATTTTTCATGATTTTACGATAAGTTATAACGCTACGAAGACAGTTATTAAAATACCCTTCTTGGCAATCGGGTACTAAAAAACCTTATTATTATGTAAAGTGCTATTATCAGAGAATCAATTACATTCTCTGATAGTACACTGTGTATAAACCGGTAGAGTGTTCTCATAATTTATTTGTATTAAAATGTCAATATGCAGTCATAATACAATTATTATTGTTAATGTCAGTTAATTATTATAATATTATTATAATACCAACAAATTATCACAACGGTCAACCTGCTTAACAATTAGCTGATACTTGATACTACATCATCGTGTCATTTCGATCAAATTTTATTGGTTGCGCTATATTTTACACGCATCAATGTGAACAAAGATTACGAAAGTCATGCTAAATTAGTACTTTTCAGGTTCCACAGTCGCACCGAGAGTCGAGCTCAAGACGGATAGGAAATGAAAGTATGGCATGTAAAATATAGCGCGGCCAATAAAATTTGATCGTTGAGCGGTTACCCGTGGGAGCGCGGACGACGCTCACGACCCACACGAGCCTCTACCTTTACCCTACATGTGACGTAATTGACCACGAATCGCTAATGCACATAATGCCTAAGTTTGTATAGAAGTTTGTTTTCTTAATACATACAAGCTGACCTGCCACGGCCGCACCGTAAGTTTATTGGAACCTGGGCTAATACACACGTACTACTTAGGGGGCCATCTGCTTACTCAAAGTATATTAAAAATATATCACAGTAAAATCTGTTTCATTGAATAAAATAAAATAAAACATTGTCGTTTATTTTGGCTTGACTTATCTCGACTTTGACTTAGCTTAACCAGGTGGATTCAATAGGGCCCCTCTTGAATCCACGAGGTCTCCTGGGCTAAATGCCAAAAAACCATATTATAGTAGATCCGGCTCTTAGGCTTCAGAATATTATGTCGTAATATCTTTCCAGATTAGTCTGGAAAGATATTACGACATAATATTCTGAAGCTTACTAAATATATGTATAATGTTCACAAAAAGTTTCATTAAAATCGGTCTAGCCGGTCTGGAAAACTGGAAAACAAATACATCAATTTTAACTGCGCCAAATAGCACACTCGTCTGTATAGAAAGTTTTTGTTTCACGTATTAATATGATGATTAAGTCTCTAAGTGTCTTTGCCGTCTTTTTTTAAAAGCGCGAACTAGAAATTATACATAGTTGATAAAAAAGTTTTGGCTCTTGTTCCGACATCAACAACAGAATCTTTGACATAGAAACATTAAGCAACGATCCTACGGTGTTACTAATAAGGAGGGAGTGACGACATACAAACTAACAAAATAACATTTCGAGCGGGGCGTTTGTTGCGCAAGAGATCATCCCATCGATCACGAGCGGTCCCTCCCTGACCCAGTGACAAACAGGAGGTCTACCGTCGTGGTACTGAGGACGGTGTCATGCTAGGTACCACCACGATATTATTGCTTTGTCACTTACCTATATATATGTTATAGTAAAATGTAAAAACCGTTAGATTGTAATATAACTAGTGAAATTGTAAAATGTTGATAGACTTCGGACGCGAATGTTCTGCCTATAATTTAATACATTATTTTTAGTTAGATTATAAATATATAGTTATGAATCTTTCGACATATTTTTACAATTTCGTTAGTTATTTTACAATCTAACGGTTTTTACAATTTTACGGTGACATATATAAGAGAAAGTTGTGTTAGTTACACTATTTATAACTCAAGAACGGCTGAACCTATGGCTGAAAATTGGTGGAGAGGTAGCTTGGAACCAGGAGACGGACATAGCATACTTTTTATCCCGCTTCCGTGGGACGTGAGATAAAACGTGGTATAACAAAATAATATATAGTTCTGTGTGTGTGTGTAATGTGTTCAAGAAATTCGAGAATGGTTAATGGTTTAGATTTATAATTTCGTAAATTTTGTCCACTGGATGATGTTTTGTTACAGCTTATTAAAAGATTTTAATTTTTTTTGGATTAAACACGTATGTAGAGGAAAACGTCTGTTGGGTCCACTAGTTTCTTATATAATAAAAAACCGACCAAGTGAAGAGTTACTAAAAGGAAAGGTCCTCATGTTTACGAAGATCCTTCATAATATTGCCAAACGTAATTGTAACAAATTCACAAACATTTACGATTTTGTAACGAACTCGATAGCAAAACGTAGATTTGATTGACAGACAAAATGGTAAACAATTATTGTAGTATTATTGCTCTATCGCAATACTGAATACATTTGAATCAAAAGTCTTGACTCTATTTTGATGGTATTGTTCCGAATGCAAAAGGTTGTAAGTGCAAAATTTACAAAAGTCAGCGATATATCTAGATTAACTTTATTGCCTAGGTCGTTGGTTAAGTTCAGTTAGTAAGCAAATAAATTACCTATTTTACATTCCCTTAATCTAGGGCCTTTAGTCAAGATACATTCGATAATTTCGACGGCGAAGTTCGAAAATAAATTGTATGGGATTTGACATAAGGCCTTACAAGGGACATGTTACTTAGCGATGACTTATGTCAAATCCCATACAATTTTGATTTCAAAGTTTGCTGTCGAAACTATCAAATGCATCTTGACTAAAGGCCCTGGATGGAGTTCAAAAGATCAAGAAGAATGGCACTCTTAATATAATAAAGTAATGCTTAAAGTCGTTTCAATTTATAAGTACTTTTTCAAATAAAGCAATAAAAATATTCTCTTTCAAACACAAGAAATCATTCCTTACTCTATTTTATAGTGTGAGAAACCCTATTAAGATGGTGTAATTTATACAAAACCGAAATTATGAACTTTTCCTAGACTTTCTGCAAACAAAAGGAGGTAATGGTCTCCGTCTTTGTTTATTTTAATGAGCACGCCTCGTTTTCTTGGTCATTAAGTATTCTACTAATATGAGGGAAAATTTATGTGGTCACTACGAATTTCTGTAATATCTTTAGTTCTTACTAGGTGTCGCCCGCGACTTTGTACGCGTAAAAGGAAATCCCACGGATAACGTACCTTTTGCTGAGATAAAAAATAGACGATGTCATTCCCCATGGTCTATTCTATTTGTGTAAAATTTCATCAAAGTTGGTCCAGTAGTTTCGGAACCTATTCGATGAAAATATTTATTATAAGTATTAGTACATAACTATAGTCTATAGTATGCTGTATGATTATAATATATGTTTTAGATAAGTCGGGAAACCAACTCAGTAGTAGAGTAGTTACAACTGCGTTCCCAATCTTGTAACTCAAAAGCCTTTTTGGCCCCTCACTCGGCGAAACACTATGCTAGTATTATACACAAGTTTTCTATGAGCCAGTTGTATTTCCCAGTCGATCCTGAAAGCTGAATTATTAGTGGCTAAATACAATTTCTTCTTAACAATACAGACTTCAAGTAAGTACAATCGCGACGAAAAATCAATTGATTTCCATCAAACGGACATGGCTCCATCGCTAGGATCGAGATAGTTGGACAAAATATAACGTGCAGATCGGTCCTTTACCGATAAACCCTTTGACCTTGAGCTATCAGATCCTGAAGGATGCACAGTCATCGCGATAAGAACAGTCAGGGCCATTTGCGACATGGCAAATGCCAAAATAAGGTCAAAGGTAGAACCTTTCGGCGTTCCCAAACGATTGATTTATGCGCATTCCCGCTGATGAGCAAATTTACAAAACCGTGATATTGTAAATATTACACTATCACGGTTTTTATTGTCAACTTATTTTGGCATTTAGGTCTTATAGGTATTGACGAATATATTAATGCGTAAAGCAAAAACTTTTAGTACAGTTTTACGAGAATTGTGCGAACGGAGGAGTACGAAATTTGGCTCGGTTAAAGTTTATGTAGAGTTATGTGTGTCAAAAGCTATTTTTTTTAAAATAATGCTTACAAATAGATACATAAAATAAATATAAATAAAGTTGGACCAGTAATCACTCAGACTAACGCGTTTGTATGATAACAGTAGATTTGACACAAATATCAATATTTCTTTCACATTCCATAGACAACATTTACATATCTTCATGTCGTATCGAAGAGGCAAAATAAACCATTGAAATATTTAAATTAATAAGTCGTAACAAATATTAGTTGTCTAATGAGATAATAATTAAATCTACCGCTTATTTTAAAATCCAAAATTATCCCTCGAGTTTATTTTTTATACATATTTATATATTTTATGTTTAACAAACACATTTTCTATATCACAAGTCGCAACAAACACTTGGAATTGAATGCCATAGTATTGACATTCCATTTTCAAATTCCCTATTACCCCAAGAAATATCCAAGGGTCAAATATATAACCTCATTCTTGGAAGTCGGTTAAAAATGAAAATAGAACAGGTTAGTAATAAAATCGTCCATGCGCCGCGGTTAACGACCTAGGATGTGCAGTGGGTCACTGAGGCGCTTCCTGCGGGAAAGGTCATACGGGCATATAACCTTATGCAGGGATCGCCAACAGTGGGTGCGGAATATTATAGGTACTATAGGGATCGCTAACAGTTGGTGCGGAATACACTACAGGGATCGCTAACAGTTGGTGCGGAATATACTACAGGGATCGGCAACAGTTGGTACGGAATATACTACAGGGATCGACAACTTCTGGTACGGAATTTACTACAGGAATCGCCAACAGTTGGTGCGGAATATGCTACAGGGATCGGTAACTTTTGGTACGGAATTTACCTACTACAGGAATCATCAACGGTTGAAGCGGAATTTACTACCGGAATTGGCAACTTTTGGTGCTATGGCGAAATATACATGGTTACAGGTTAAATCGACGTCGATCTTTTAAAGGGTTGTAGTTCTTATTATTTTTTTTTCTCTATAAAACTTATACGCCAAAATAAATATTTTGCAAGACTTAAAGACTTTTACGTTTTTTATAAAATTTTATTTGTCTCTTCTCTTGTCCGTTTATTTTTTCAAAGTTTTTATTTAATTTATTTATTTAAAGTCTCTTTTGAAGAGCTAAGTTTATTTTAATTAGCGACTACCTTAGTTACATCTATATGTTAAGTACATTAACGTGCTATGATATCTACTATCCTATTTTATTATTCTCAAAATCAATATTTATGTTAACTATAAAAAGATGTAGTAGAATTATAATTATTATGAGCCGTTAGTGTCCCACTGCTGGGCAAAGGCCTCCCCTCTCTCTTTCAAAGTAGAATATTTAAAAAAAAAACAATATTCTTTTCACGGTATTTGTTTCTTTGAGGCATATCTAAGAAAAATACTTATCAACTTATTTTATTATTTAGGTATAGGTATACCTTTTCTATACCTGTTAACTATATCTACTATTATTTATTATATATCAGACGTTAACCATATCTACTATTAAGCTAGTAATTAATAATTAACACGTTATTTAATTAACATAGGAGAAACATTAACGGACACAAACGTATATGTTGCATCTATTTCCCCAGTGTTCAGTGAAAATCATAACATGCGTCCTACGATTCCATCTACAAGATTTCGCCTTACTAAATACCATACCCTTTGCACTATATATTAGACTTTAACACAACGATATAAAGTTTATAATCGTTTGCAAGAGTAGTAGAATAAATTCGCTAACTCACCGGCCAGCAGTCCTCGTGCTGTCCGCTCGTTCATTGAGCTCTTCCCATGACATTATCGACACCACCCATTTACACCTAGCGTATTATTGTTTAACCTTTAAATAAAAGCCAACTTTAAGACTTTAGTAGTAGAGTTGAAATTATGCTGCAGGCATTTGTAACTTGGGACGTCTGGTCGTGCAGGCTAAAATGGCGCATCCAAGGCACCGATGGCCCCAGAGATGGACCTCGCGTTTTATTTCAACCTCGGAAGACACGACTCATGGGGAAATATGGCCCCCAGACCGTGCAGTATTTCACCGGGGTCTCGGGGTCCGCACGGACCTTATTAAAGTGTTGGTCGTGAGCTATGCAGATGTAAGTAGCGGCTGACGGATGGCTCGTGTGTGCGTTCTCATGTGAATCCTCACGACGATGGAAATTAGTTGAAAGTCTCGTATTAAGGTTTACGCCATGTCACGGTAATAGCTGAATAGTAAACTTCTCTTTATTTCTTACATGACGTGTATTACCTACAGCAAGAAATTATCAAATAGTACGGTTATTTTGAAACTTGTTTATTACAAACTTAGGTATTTACTTTGAAAAAACTACGATTGTAATTATAATTTACTTTCGGTACCACCACATAATTCCACCACTGTAACTCCTGTGAGCCAAAAACCCTTCGATATAATCTCAGGGGTGCCCGAGTGATATGCTAAATGTGTCTCGGAACTCGCAACGAAATTAATCAGAAGAAAGGTTGGAGGAGAAGGAGTAGGAAGTGTTCCAAGTTCCCTCCCCAAACAAAGCGGAAGACAGCACAAAGTTGCAATGACCAAAAAGTCAAAAAACTAAAGGGGAAACTCCACGGGAATAAACACTCGAAAGCGAAAGATAAGTTTATGTCATTTATTCAGTGTATTGTGTTCGATTGTTTCAAATAATAATTGTGTCAATAGGAATTATAATATTCTTGTAAGTGTTAAATGTGTGTGTTAAATTATTTAATCTCTGATAGTACAGATAACGATAGAACATGGCTAACAGAGCAAATGAATCTCAAAAATATTTATCCTACCAGAGTTCGAACTACATTCCGAATTTTCGAACAAAACAAAAAAAAGTACACACACATACCAAACTCCTAATCAACCAGGCATAATAGTGTCGAAATTATCGTTATAAATATACATACTTATCGTTGTACGACGAAAGAAAAAAAACATATTATATAGCTTTAAATGCGCAGTTTCCCAGAGATAAGATTGTTTTTTCTACATCAAATACTTTCAGCCTTAATTTAAGATAGCCAGTATTTAAGAAGCTGATTACATACATACAAGATTGTCTCGTTTAAAGTATAAGAAAAATGCCTACAAAAAAGTCCGAGATCCAAATCCATCCGCAAAGAACAAAAACCCAAAGATTAACCCACTCGCTCCAATTAACTCTTGCATAACTGTAGGAAGACTGTTCCAGTACAAACAAAAACTAATACGACGCAGCTTTAGGAATGCAATTAAATTAGTTTTTGCCCAGTTCAGGAAGGTAAATGCAACTGTAAAAGACGAAATGTGGGAAAATGGGTAGGAACAATAGGAGAGATGGTTTTTTTTTCGGTTGAAAGAGCGCACGTCGAAGGCAATTACTCGCAACTCATATGCGATATGAAAAGGTACGGTTACACCACACTGTTAAACGGAGCTTAACTGTTATGGCGGGTTCGGAAAAAATACGGAACAATATAGGTAATAATCTTTTTTTTTTTCTTCTTATTGTAGCTGATTTCTAATTTTAAATGTTAAAACAGTTAAACTTAGATAATGTATATTTATAGAAGACAACATAATATGTATTTTAGTAACAGGCTTATTCTACGATCTGCTAATGTTTTAGACAGTGATTCACTTCAGAAAATACATTTTAAATCTCATGTACAGATTTACTAAGTTTATAAATGACATTAGTAAACCTAAATACGACATAATGTCTTTCGCCTTATTAATCCGAAACAAATGATCATAATATTACGCAGTGTAAACTATAGTTTAAACCTTGTTCAATCATACTGTTTCACCGAGCGTCCTCATAAGTTTTTCACGAGGAAAAGCGCACACAATACGCGGCGCAAGAAGCTGAGAAAGCACCTGATGGTCGGACAGTTATTGTGCGGCGATCACACCATTGTGCTCGTTGCCCCTTTCCTCATTCCACGACAATTAATCAGTGTACCCGATACGACCTCCGCATATCCTATCGTGACCATAGTTGCTATATTTAAAAATCGGCCAAGAGCGAGTCGGACTCGCACACGAGTACCGTACAAAGTGACACAAATCACAAATGTGTCGTTATAGCGGCAATAGAAATATCATGTGTGAAAATTTAAACTTTCTATCACGGATCAGTATGAGAGACAAACAGACGGACAGCTGAGTTAAGACTCAGCTATCTGTTACTAAGATAATAAGTGTTCATTTTTACCTTTTGTGCACAGAACCATAAAAACTAAATGAAGAAATAGAAAAACAATATAACACAGGAGTAAGAATCGTTAAGGTAAGCTATTGATGTTTGAGGCAGTAATCAAGTATTTTAATATTTAACTAATTCGGCTAATCTTATAAAGATATTGGCTAACCAATTTTTTTAAATATTACGTCGCCAGGTCAACAAAGAACTCAATAAAAACAAAAACAAGAAGTAATTTGTACATGGTGAAGGATAACATCGTGAGGAAACCCGCACATAGTTGGCCCCAGACGTATTGACCAGTTCATTCCTCTGGACTAGGCTGATTAAGTTGTGAGAATGCCGTATGTGCTTGGGCAACCATATGACATTTAAAAACCAACTGTCCCAGGCACTACAGCATTTCAAGAGCGGCTACTTCGTTCGAAGAATACTGTATAAATCATCCATTAACGGATGAAAAAGCCTAAGTAGTATAGTGATAATCCTGATCTTCCAAGCGCCCGCTATAACTCATTATTTCTTTCAGATAAAAAATAGTGATGATGATGATGATACTCGGAAGCTTTTCCCAAAATGGTCAATTTCCAAACAAACAGTCCAACGGTGACGTATAAAGTAAATTATAACCGACATCTAGTAATTGGTTTATAAATCGCCGGTTAGCCGCTGAGCCTTAAAGCTACAAATCAAGCGAAACGGGTTTATTAGCGTCAATTTGCTGGTCGAGCTTTCAAAGCTTCCAATTAATGAGCTTTTTCGTTAGGTGTGAATGGCTTGAAGTACATTGAATGCAAATTTGTAACGTAACAGTGCAAAACGGAGCTTTGGAAAGTGTTAGAATAAAAGAGTTCAACGCGCGAGATTTTATTTATTTTTGTTAGTTTTACACTTATGTTGCAACTTTTTATGGAACGTAAGCTGTAAAGTAGCCTATTATTATTGAACTACAAAATACAACTGATTGTATTTTTTGCTGATATTGCCTATTGCATTTTTGTTAGAAAACAATCTATATCTATACTTTTATACTAATATTATAAATGCGAAAGTATGTCTGTCTGTCTATCTGTCTGTCTATCTGTTACCTCTTCACGCTTTAACTGCTGAACCAATTTTGATGAAATTTGGTACAGACATACTTTGAGTCCTGGGAAAGGACATAAGATACTTTTTATCCCGAAAGAGTGTAATATTCCCGAGAGATACTTTAATTACGCGGGTGGAGCCACGGTCAATAGCTAGTAGAACATAAGAGATGAACTGACGAATGAAAAAATCACAAAAAATTAAATTCCCTTTTTTATCCCATTAGGACGAAACTTTGTGGGACGAACAAGCGAACGAATCGTAAGCCCATGTTAAAAAAAATGAAATGAAAACTTCAAAAAATATAATAAACTTTAATAAGTAGATATTAGCTACTAAAAGAGATAACAAAGTGCCTTTAAATTTACTTTTTATCTGAAAATATTTGCCACCGTCCCTTTCCCAGAGAAATAATTTCACTTACGCATAGATTTGATCTCTTCGACGTGAGCATGCTCGAACCATTTAATTACCATGTGAGAGGGAGATAGCGATACTTTGTCCGGTTGTTTAGTATAGAGCGCGAGAGGGACGGAGCTAGGATGTCCAGCAATAAATTAAACCGAACCGGAGCATCGTAGAGCATTTTATTTATAACTCGCTACGAACGTTTCATCGACGATCATGGATTGTATGCGAATAATGAATGGTATAGGGTTATATTTATACAGAGCTGTTATTACATTTTAAATTTATCTTTTGATATTATATTGTAATAGTTTGGTTGTAATAGTTGAACTAATTATATTTGTAAAAAATCATGTAATCAAAGTTAACGCCTTATATAAAATTGTGAGCTTAAAAACTTTCTAGATTTCTAAATTAACATTAAATATGGTTCAATTCAGAAATATTCAGTTTACTAAACATTCGTAAATATAATGTTTTTATGAATATAACAAGCAATTTCTGAATGACAAATCTCTCCTTAATGGGATTTTGCAAGTCCGTCGTGCTATCCTCTTTCTTATCTAACAAAATAATTCTTTAAGTATGTTTTTTTTTAAAGAAATGAACCAGGAAACGAAGAGACGGATCGCCCAATGGTAAGCGATTACCACCGCAATACCAGAGTAGTTGTAGCAGCTCTATA
Organism: Glaucopsyche alexis; assembly: GCA_905404095.1. NCBI lineage: Eukaryota > Metazoa > Arthropoda > Insecta > Lepidoptera > Lycaenidae > Glaucopsyche > Glaucopsyche alexis. The sequence continues at coordinate 6,601,916 of FR990060.1, forward strand.
CAGATCCCGGGTCATTCGTGACTAAATCCGACTAATGTGTGTGGATGGGTCCGCGCAATGCCAGTACTATTTCACTGCGGGCCGTACATGCACTCTGCCCACTGATCTATGAATGAATGGACTCTCGTATTTAAGTCCCTTATAATATTATTATAGATCGATAGACATAATATATCTAGCATTTTCCCGCGGCTCTGCCCGCATAAATACTTTTTAGCCAATGTTTTAGTTTTAATTCAGTGCCTAAACTGTTATTATACCAAATTTTATTGAAATCCGTTCATTTAGTTTTGCGTGAAGGAGTAACGAACATCCATCTATCCACACAAACTTTCACGTTTATAATAGTAGTAGGATCCAAATAATAATATGATTAAAAACCTGCTATATTGTGACCCATACTCAAATGTTAACGCAACTTAAAACAAACATTTTATTTTAGCTTGGAACTCGGCAAGTCGTTCGTTTGGTAGTTGGGTAGTAAAACTCAGTAACATAATATGTGTCATATAAATAAACCTATATTTTCCAGGTAATATTTACAAATATGTTCTTACTATTTAGTATTTAAAACAATTACCATCAATTTTTTTCAGGGTCTGCATTCCAGTTTTATAGAGATCAGTGTTTGTGGCCAGGAACCTTCCGTTCCGCGTTCACACGGGCCCGGCCCCTACATATTACTAAACGTATTCATTAACGGTGACAATCAACGCAATAATTAGCTTAACTTCATTATTTGTCGTTAGAAAAATAAGTTTACAAAAAAAAACAAAAAAAGCACCTTAAAGTGAGAAGGTTGTAAGACAATGATCAAATAGAAGACTGCATTCGCAAAAACTCAAACTTCTAGTAATTATAAAACTGTACTACAATTATTTTTTAAATCTCACTTTAAAAATAATATTAATATTACCTTCTTCTCCTTCGTCTTATATATAAAAAAGAATTGCTGTTCGTTAGTCTCGCTAAAATTCGAGAACAGCGAGATCGATTTGGCTAATTTTGATCTTAAAATAATCATATCAGTTCAGGGAAGGTTTAAACTGTGAGAAAGTTCATAGTTAAGGCAGAACAACATTTGTCGGGACAGCTAGTATTATAAATATAGATAACTCGGTTCTTAGACAAAGTGACAAGGTCAAAACGATAGCGAAGCTTGAAAACTATAAAATATTATGAGATTAACTTATTTCATCGCCAAACCACGCGATTACACACATACATTTTTACCCGACTACGATGAAGCCAAAAGGAAGGGTGATAATTTTGGCAGTCTATGTATGTAACTATGTAATATGTTATACCTTAACTAAAAATTTCAATGCAGTTGTCAATAAGTCAATAGAATTGTAATAACAGCCCGGGTAACATCTATACTTCTATACTATCTATACTTATATTATAAATGCGAAAGTGTTAATATGTATTAGTATATAATAGTCTGTTACCTCTTTACGCTTTAACCGCAGAACCAATTTTGATGAAATTTGGTACAGACATACTTTGAGTCCTGGGAAAGGACATGGGATACTTTTTGTCCCGAAAATTTACAGTGTTCTCGAGGGATGCTGTATTTACACGGGTGGAGCCGCGGGCAACAGCTAGTAGGCTATATTTACGTAGTCGGGTTGTAGTTTTACATTTCAAACATCATTATCATTTTTTATATTGTCTCTCTAACTGAGGCACCTTATTTGATTATAAATTTTCAATTCTGACTTTATTTACCTAGATGCATAACTGATAAATGTATATGTAAAACGACGACATACTTGTAGATACAAATTCATTCACAAAATATATCTGAAGCTCGCTAAGTCTAGCAAATCCTAATTTATAGGCACATTATCGAGCCATACGTTATGTCAGTAGGCCAGTAGCCGATACGCGATAGCCAAATGCCACTGGGTAATATAAGTACACCCTGCGCATGAGCGCGGCATACTGATCTTAGCTTACAATGTTATGGAAGAGTTTCAATTGAAATGTTGATCCAAAGTTATCGATTTCTTATGGTATATTATGTCTGTAATAAAATCTGTAAAAACCATAGATTCAGCATATTACTACACTAAATCTATTGTAAAAACATATACAATAATTTCAGATGATCTACATAATTCCTATATCCTAGTGTTTAAATAAATAGTTGAATCTGTTCGAACAAAAAATACTTTTTAGAGATTTATCAAAATGAATTAAATAGGTATGTGCAGTTTACAACTTTTTATCATTTTAAAGGTGCCTATTGACTGAATTGCAAAAAACCACTTTGGAGGCCGATTATTCGAAAATAGTTCACTTTATAAAAAAGTCGTGTATGAACCTCAACTTTATTTAAAAACACCTATTCCAAGATGCCCCCGCACACTTTGAATGAGAAAAAAAAATCCCGTTTAACAACATGTATGGGGAAGTGGGTCGACATACATACATAGTATGTATGTATGTCGTAAAGCGCTCTATTCTGCCTATCGAAAATTTGTTAGAGAGATAAAGATGAATGGTTTTTGTTAACAAATAAATGATAAGCAAGACTATTTTTGTGAACACCCAGAAAATAAAGTCACGAGCCGCCTCTGATACATACTACACCTAAAACACATATTTCTATTATTTTTTGTTGCCAAAAATAAAGTCATTAGGTACGCAATAATAGTACTATATTTCACTAATTTATATTCATAATTACAGAAGTTATCAGGGGCGGACATACAAATGGACAGACGGACGGATATCGAAACTATAAGGCTTCTACACAACTCTACTCCCTAACCCTAAAATTTGAAAAAAGCTGCCTGTTTCTACGCACATGTTCTAGAGATGAGCGTGTCCGTGCGCATACGCATCGTGGGAAGCATCCATAGTATATGATCGATTCGAGCTGATACATACAGATCAGCAGAGGATCTAGATTCCGTTACACGGTACAGTCATCAACAAAGTACAAAGCAATTATGCTCTCGTTCGTCCCACACTTACAAGTTAATCAGTAATGCGTGGGCCATGCTCGGCCATTGTCTGCCGCGCCCAGCATGTTCACACCCCGAACCCCATACCCCATACCCCGTTGTGGTAGAGAGGGGTTTCGGGCATTTGAAGAAATGACTATATTCTAGACGAAAATCCTATGTATAGACTTTAATTTGAGAATGTATGGGATTTAAGATAAGGTATCATAAGAAACACTTCACTCAGCGATGAATCCCATAAATTTTTGATTTCGAACTTCGCTGTCGAAATTATTATCAAATGACGAATTAAAATTGCTAAAGCAAATGACGCATATAGGTTTCATTCGTCGATTAAAATACATAATAATATTTTTTGCGCATTGACGAAAAAATATTGTAAATAATATAATAAGCATAAAAGGAGAGTTGTGTTTGTTTTTTTTTAATTTTCAAATAACCTTAACATAATTTACCCCTCAAAATATTAAAATATTTGAAATAAAATTTCAATGCTCACGTGTCCATTTGCAAGACTAAACTTTTTACGTAAGTAAAATATATTACATACTACATATTATTATTATTATACTATCCTTTATTTACACACATTTTATTTTACAGTATGTACTTACTGTAAAATACCTACCTACTATTAATTTATGTACCCAGCGTAACTCTTACGACTAAGACGAATCTAATGATACCTCTCAAGCTCAAATGCGCCAAAGCGTTTAGGCTCTAGAACGTGCCAAAGATATATACATACATACACTTGAAAAACATAACTCTCCTTATGTAATAATGACGCGTTTGGATTTTTGGAAAACTCTTCATGGTTCCAAATTCATGTTACTGCAGGCAACTCATACAAGTTATAATCGTATTGTAATGGAATCTATGAGCGCATCTCATTATATCAATAAGTACACAGTACTCACTGATCGACGTACGTAGATGTACTGTATTAAACATGTTTATTTATTAGCAATATACATACAAAATTGATAGTTGTCCGCTCCATAAGTCACTTAGGCTTTGAGGGATGCAACTTGCAAAGAAGTAAACATCTGAATTTCCAATTTTATTGTTTCATTGGCAATGACACAACTGTCATGTAATTACTTTTCTGTTTTATTACAATGCAATGAAGTTTAAACTTTTGCCTTGCCATTACCGCCGTAAGCTAAATTTTTGTTTTCAATGAACCACGAAACAGCCTCGCTGTGCGCATCTTTTTTTTTTCTTTTTTTTAATGAAATGAACCAGGAAACGAGCAGACGAATCGCCGAATGGTAAGCGATTACCGCCCGCGCAGACGGTGGATACTCGCAACACCAGAGGAGTTACACTCGTAACTCCTCTGGCGTTCCTGGTCCTTAAAATCTCCAATTCCCCCCTTGGGGCTTTTTTGTTATTTCAGATTCAATTTTACTTTCTACAGATGCTTAAGATAAAATTGCAAGGTCGCAATCAATAAATTGACTTTGTTGATACAACAAATTAAATATCAAAAGAATTGACTCATAATCACAGAATCAATTCTACATTATGGTACTTTTACTACTATTTGTACAAGTACCATAATGTAGAATTGATACACGAGAAAAATCGACCCATTTAAAAAGAGAAATCTTCAGATCAATGATTAGGTGCAAACTGAGGAGTATAATGTAGGTACCAATTATTGCGAAGGAATAAAGGTAAGAGGGCATTAGCGATGCTTCATCCTGACATTTTTAGAAATTACAAAACAGCGCCCACATAGCCATTGTTGTAAAATCTATTACTCGATTCTAAATTATATATTATATTCTATTCTAAACCTTATTAAATTGTATTAAAGCTGATTATTATCTGCGAAACATCAAACATGTAATTTTTAAACTACCTCCCCGTAAACAATTTCTAAATTATTACAGTGAGTCACGCTTGAATTTATATAAAGATCTTTGAATACATTTAATTAGGCGTTTCGATTCAATACTAGTGAATTCGCAATGAATATTAATAAATTATTACATAACATGAACTATGGATGTTATGTCTATAAATCTAAAGACAAAAGGAACATTTGAAATATTTTTCTTTTTTTTTCTTTTAACGCTTTTAATCTCTATCGTCTCTGACGTCATAGTCTAATCATGCAGGTTTCTATAGCCTAATTAGTGACCTCTCTGTATGATGGTCGATGAGTGACCTTGGCCATTTTTCACTCATAGTCATCAGCCACACTCATCAGATAAAGCCCCTAAGATCCTTTGTGAACCGTTTCTTACTTCTAAATATGATAGCGCAAATTAGCTGTCTAATTGTGAGCGTTCTGGTCGGCCGTACGACGTGTTATCCTTCGGTTCCCATGCTCATGAGTGCCCACTAAATGGTTTTCTGTCTTGATTTGGTTTATGATTGACCACGATATTTGGAGGTCCTCACCAAAACCACACCCTAAATACTTTTTAATATCCTAAACTGTCGTATTTTATCTATCGATTCCCATGCTCGTGTGAATATGCTAATGGTTAATAATTGATTTTTGGTCATGGTACAGGCCCCATAAGAATTTTTATAGAAAATTTACACGATACCACATTTTATTGGACACTTTAATTGTTTCGAAAAGCCTTTAGAGTAAGTACCCTAATACATAATATAATATTATTATCAGCACTGACAGCAAAAATGAGTTATTTAATTATGAGCGTTCTGGTCGGACGTGTAACGTGTTAACCTTCGGTTCCCATGCTCATGAGTGACCACTTAATGGTTCTCTGTCTTGTTTTAGTTTATAACTGACCACAGACTACAGTTGCACTTGCCGTAATCACACCCGAATACTTTTTCTTTAAAATCCTAAACAGCAATCTACCGATTCCCATGCTCGCGTGACATTGGTTAATGATTGTTTTTTTGGTCATAGTACAGGCCTCATAAGAATTTTATTTAGATATTATAAGAACTTTAATTATTTCACAAACCCTTCACAGTAACATGTTTAATATACTAGCATTATTATCAGCACTGATAGCACAAATGAGTTATCTAATTGCGAACGTTCTGGTCGGACGTGCGATGTGCTATCGCGCGGTTCCCATGCTCGTGAGTGACCGCGCGGGTTCCCGATGGTCACAGATGGTCATCTGTACACTCACTTTCAACACGCTTTGAGATTTTAATAAGCCAATAATTTACCGGCTTCATGTTCTACTAGATGCCACTTAGTGTAGATTGTTGTCGCCGATAGCGTTCAGTGTATAGGTAAACCTGTACTAACATCGTTTATTATTTTAGTATTTTACTCGTTTAAGCTATTGAATATTTTTGTAAGTTACCTACTTCAAAATAACAATTTTATAAATGATTTCTAGTCGACATTAAAATAATATTATGTTTTAGTCGTTTAATATAAACTATATAAAATATTAATGTAATGATGTTAAGTTAAACAATAATATATAGGCTAATTAAAAAGGATTAAGCGAAATTTTATCCTCAAAAATAGCAAAATTTCATTTTAATTTTGTGTACAGCGAAAATTAAATAATAATTAGGCGTTATCCACACGAGTATACTTTTACCTTGTCTGTCGTTTTAGTGATATTTTGGAGCGCTGATAAAAATGTTTTGTATGCATCTCACTCACTGTTCCACAATCTCCGCTGTGTTATTTAAAAAGCGTGCTATTTTATCTCATGAACCCTAGTGAGATAGTGAGAATCTTATATTTGTACAAATTTTCCTGTAAGAAACTTTGGTTGAATATTTTGAAAAGTAAACGCAACTGTGCCAAGTGTCACATAATGTAGGTTGTGAGTAAAATCAAAAATAACTATCTGAGAGAAAATTTAAAAAAAAATCTGACCGTTCACGCTAAATACATTTTTTAGTTACACTTGTAACTTCTCTAGTGTTGTGAACGTTACTGGTCCTCAAAATCCCCACGATGCTTTTTTGCACGCCAATTTTCTGTGAAGCTGTGGTATTTATATATTAAAGCGGGCCCATTTGTGCCGAAGCATGGCTCTCCCATGATAAACGTTTAATTTTACTAGATCAATCTACCATAGGTACCAACTATAAAGAATGGTACGTAACTAACTATTCTTTACTAGATATTGTCTGTGTCTTTTACCGTGGTGTACTTTATTTATATCAGTGTCAAATGTCAACAAAATCGGTCCAATAATTTCGGAGCCTATTCGATGCAAAGAAACAAATATTTGTTCTTTATAATATGTATTAGTATAGATTCTCGTAACCAAGTTCAAAACACAGTGGAGTGTGGGAGTGATGTTGATATTAACGTCAATACACACGTCCAGCTACAGTCGCGTCAAACGCTCACGATGTGTACAATCGCGCACAGATCGCTGGCGTGTGCGAGCGAGATAGCATCAGTTCTCATGGACGTGCGCTTCCCAAACTTTTTCCGTGTTCTGCTAAATCTTAGACTCAATTAAAGTTAGGTTAGACGGTAGACCGATCTTAAACATTATTGTTCTGCTAGTTTTTCCCCGCGGCTCCGACTCGTGACTTTTCGGGACCCGTGTCCAGACCCTGATCTACTACCATTCAGAAAAAATAAAATCCGTTCAATAGTTTTTGCATGAAAGAGTCACAAACATACATCCTCACAAACTTTGACATTACCAGTAGGTAACAGAGTGCTAAATTGTTTGTTTTAAAAATACCATGGTTGAATACTGCAGCTAACAGCTGAACGCTCCTCACATTGAGGATACACTCGAGTCCCAGACCCCAGCAGTGGGGATGCGACATCAGTCGGTGATGACTGATGACATCTTCAGATGTCACAAAATTATTTTTAGGGATAATCAAAAAAAAATAATTCGTCTTTTTGTCCCATTAGGACGAAACTTTGTGGGACGAACAGACGAATGACTCAAAAATATCTGCGAGTTTTTCGACTTTTTAACCGACTTCTAAAAAAAGGCGGCTGTATACATATTTTTTTGTTTGTCAGTTAGTTATATACTTCACGTATTAACTATTCTAATTCTAATATTGTTATATTTTCAAACAAAAATTGTTTCAGTAAAGTGTTTCTAAACTAAGCGATTAAGAAAGTTTTATAATAACAATCTCATTATCTAAACGCCACTTCCTACACACAAAACCACGAACAAAGCTAGTATTATCATAATAGGAAACCCCGTTGTAAATTGAAAAACGGTAGAATAAAATATAATACCTAGGTTTATATTATACCTAGGTACCGATATAATACCTAGGCCATTAACTCGTTACCACGTCTACAGACTTTCTCGATGTCAACCCACATCTCTGACACTGACGGTCTAACTAGCTGCGACCCGTGACTTCGCTTTCAATGTGAAATTTTCATTTCTTATTTTGACGACTAAGAAAAACTTAAAAAGGATAGAATTTCTTAGATATGATAGAATTTGTGTATCGATACCAATAAGAAGGATGCTGAAAAAGTTTGGTTTTGCTCGATTAATATTGAAAAAATCCAGTCAAATTTAATTTGGTACGAAAGAGTTTTTTCTTAAAGTAATAAAGAATGTTACGGACTAGCCCGGTCTGTATAAAATTAAATACCCCCGAACCCCCGAATCTTAATTATATTTAAGAACACTCTGATCACGTCAGATTTCAAACAAAAAAAAAATCTTAATTGGACATTTCGTTTAGGAGCTACGAATCCACGGACAGGCACACATACAGAAAGACGGACACGTCAAATTTAAATTACATTCTAGTTTGCATCGGGGGTTAAAAACAATAAAATCTTCCAAAACGGTATACTGAGTCTTTATTTATGCCCCTGCACTAGGCAGAGCGCCCTGTCTCGCAGAGAGCACAATATACAATAACATTAGTAGCACATTAGTATAGTCCAAATTTACGAAAGTGATTATAACGTCCCGTCCAAAAAAAACATATTATATCGCTACTTATAGAGTTATATCAGTTTACATCTTAAGTAAAGTTTACAGTATGATTACAAGGACACAAACAACACTTAATTAATAATTAAATCTTAGGAAAAGATAAAGGATGATAAAGGAAGGATAGATTCTGCCCGTAAGTCCGTTTGGACAAGAAAAAACATAGAAATAGATAATTTTCAACAAAAAATCATTACATCATGTATTTTAATGATTTCAGGCATGACAAAAACCAAACATAGCGCGTCACAAGGATGCGTCAAATACAACAAAACAACATTGACCCGTCTCCTGACCCCGACCTGACCTGACTTTACCATTATGATAATGACAAATATAAACTTCACATTGTAAACATACGAGTAATTTCTTTGGATTCGAGCTAGGCGTAAGTTATGGATCTGACTTGCCCCATGCCCCCAGATTTGCGTCAGTCTGCGAACAATTATGCCATATGTTACCGTCGCACTATTTTGTTGTATTGTGTATGGAAAATCGTACGAGGTAAGGACGAGCGTACACTACAATGTTTGAATATGACACATATAATATTAACTTATTACCCGACTACGGCAAAGCCAAAAGGCAGATTTTTTGGCACATTGTATGTATTCAACCGTAGCGCCTAAACTATTGATCCGATTTTTATGAATAAGGTGTCAATAAATTTGTAATAAAAACCCGGGTAATATAAACGAAGTTAATATACGTAGTGGGGTTATAGTTTTTTTTATAAAAATTGTAGTTATTTAGTTAGATGATTTAAGAACTAAATTCTCGTAAGTAGTTTCGATATAATCTCGGTTTAGTCAACGTCCTGAATCATTCGCATATGCGGCCAATCGAGCATGTGAGCGAGACTGTCTGAAAAACTAAGCGAGATGTAACCGATAGTAATTTCGAGCATTGCCCTCCAGATAAGTAGGTATCTATCTATAGTATTTGTAGAATGTATCATTTATTATAGTGCTTTAATTTTGATCATAACAAGTTTAAGGTACATAAAGTTACATTTTTACAAAGTTACACAATTTTAAACTGTCAGCAAAATATGCTTCACGAATATTTTATAGATACTAATAGCAACGCCAAATTCTTTACTGAATAAAAAAATACGTTATAAAACAACAAAGTAAATATTAAAATAATGATCGTATACGTGCGCCCTAATGATGGGTACACTAACGGTACCTAAATTAAATTATTTCGCAGACCACGCCGCGGGGCAGAGGTGATATCAGACTCCAGATAGTGCCAAGGTTGAGTCTAACGTATCGATGCAGTATATTGTGCGTCCCATTCGCATTATGGTAATTAGCCAACGGTTTAGATGGAAATTAAAGTCAAGTAAAGATGTTTTTGAAAAGTTTTAAGATATTTCATCCTTTAAATTACACGTATCCAAGATTTTTTTTATATTAAAAATATCCATACTAATATTATAAATGGGAAAGTGTGTATGGTGTTTCCGTCCGTCACGTTAAAACTACTGAAACGATTTAAATGAAATTTGGTACAAAGATAGCTAGACTATAGCCTGAGAAAGCACATAGGCTACTTTTTATCGCGGTAAAATGTACGGTTCCCGTGGGATACTTTATTTACGCGGGCATCAGTTGTAAAAAATATTTTAAAATAACATGAGAGCCTTTCAATATATGTAGGTCATACTTAAAATTAATTATATAGTTTTGTTCAACGTAAGGTTTAGCTACCAAAACATCAAATATTCAATGTTTGTAGCTCGGGTGAGAATGCAATCCCCAAAAGGGGCGTGTTTTGTCGATAAAATAAAACCTTTTATCTACTGTAAAAATCTCTTAACCTCGATACAACACGCGCTGTATATAGTTGCAAGCTTTTCCGGCGACTCCGTAAAAAAACTTTTAATTTATAAATCTTCACTATCATTCACTCTGTCAATCGATGAAAACCGCAATAGGGGATCGGACTACATTTGAAATATTTAGTTTTATTAATACATTCAGAAATATTGAGGCATTACTACTTGGTAAATGTAAAAAAATATAATATTTTATGTATAGTTAACTAATTAAATACATTTAAAAAGTACCAAAAATATTTTTTTTTTTGCGAAATTGATAAACAAAACCTACATAATTAGTTTACATACATCTTATACAAAAACATTCATTATGCTAAGTATGAACTTAAACACACAAATATCGGACATATTTTCAAATATATTTCTGCGGCCATATACTTCATACTCCATAACCTACAAGTGACGTCACTTGTAGATTAAGTTTAGTATGGAGCGTTTTTACGAGACTTGCAAAATATTGTATACAAATCGGTGTACCTTTGAAAATATTGACTTTTGATATAGGGTTTCTTTTGAGAAGTTACTCATATTTAAGAGTGCTATTCATTTATGCAATAAAAAAAAACAGTCCGATTGGCTATTCGATGCGCAGCTAAAAAAGGGCACAATAAACATTTAATATGCGTATTTAGCTACTATTAAGTAAGTAGTACTAATCATAACTTAGTTACTTATAATTCTTTTTCACTTTCATGATCAAATCAATTTTATTAAATAAAGTTAATAATAATAGATGGAGAGCTTTTAGAAAATTGAGAGCAGGTGCTTGAGTCAAGCCAAAACCTTGTTTACGGTCCGCGATCTTCATATTATTATCAACATATTACTATACTCGATCGTAGTTCATAAAATAACCAATAGATATCAGAAAATCATGAATCGATAGCCAGCATAATTCCAATTTAATTTTATACTAGAATATAAAGTTTTAATTGCCGATTAAGTGTTCTGGCCTTATTTTTTCCCAACTTCTTAAACAGTACACAACACTATATCAAAATTTCAAATTGCCTCATCATATATTTGGAATAAAAACAAATTACTTTTTAATAATTTGTATATTGACTTAGCACCGCTTCTGACCAGCCAGTCCTGCAGTCTCGTGTTGGGGTACAATAGGAGAAGTATAAGACAAGGTTTCAGCCTGCCTCAAGCACCTGCTCTAAATTTCCTAGTAGCTCTTGGGCTATAACAAGTTGACTGGAGACTCTACATTATGCCAATGGTAATATTTTACAGTGCGTGTAAGTATTACTTCAGAAGATGCTTAAATCTGCAACACCGTTATCTCGTATTTACACTGTTTACAGAACATACTGTCAACTGACGATATTTGCAGCTAAAGGGTGAGCAGCAGCAGAGAGTGCAATGATTTCAAAACTAAGGACAAGCCTTGAAAACATTTTGTATAAAAATTCTTCTGCAACTAAACTGACATTGATTTATGTGCTCTATTTCTCGAGTTTCGTGGACGTTAGACAAGCAGCGCGTGCCTTAATGGGGTACACACGTTGGGGATATACAACACGTAGACATGGCCTGGCCTTACGACAGTAATGTAAGTCCATGGGTAAGCCGCAGATATTGGCAGTCACAATAAATCTAACTCACAATTCAACAATCCGCTTCCTTATTTCCATCTGTGCACCTGTTTATAACATCATTTGGGTATAGTACTTTGATGACAATAAGAGCTATTTACATGAAATTGGTTTAAAACAGGGTACGCTAGAATCACAGAGTAGAATATATATAAAACTAGCTGATGCCCGCGGCTCCGCCCGCGTAAGTACAGTAACCCAGGGGAATCTTAATGTCCCGCGATAAAAAGTAGCTTATGTCCTTCCCCATGGTCTACTTTATATCTGTGCCAAAGTTCATGATAATCGGCTAAGTAGTTTTTACGTGAAACTGTAAATAAAGTATCCCACGGAAACCGTACATTTCCTCGAAATAAAAAGTAGATAAAAACAATCCTTGATGCGGATTATACGTATATCATGCTAAAGTTTCAGCTCGATCGGTGCAGAACTTTTTGAGTTTTTGAAGCGTACACAAACCAACATAACATTTTTATATATATAGATTATACTTACATACAGAACAGCTTTCATAGAACGATCCAAATCGATCCAAATTTTAAAATTTTGACGTCCCCTTCAACGATCCAGAATTTTCCACACAATCGTGGTACACCGTACGCTTGTAGTATTGCAATCAAATCGAAAACTAACTATGTAGCTGTTTAGCTGTTACTCTTTCTTATCTGTACTATGCCAATAAAATGCTTCGAGAAGTATGACATCTGTCAGCCTGAAATGCATAGGACATTTTTATGTTCGTTCAGACTTATTAGGTGAAAGATTAAATATCACTATCCTTTTCAATATTTTCAAATTAGTTATTACGTAACAGATTATTACATTAATAAATCAATTACATTTGCATCATAATCGAATACGGATCTTAAATCTCATAGATGATTTGGTATTTTATATATTGCTTTAATAAATAATAGTAAATAATATTATAAAAGGTATATTATAGACTACAGTAAGTAATAATATTATATTATTATTTACTATAATATACCTCTTCATCGAAATGGGTCTAGCAGTTTCCAAGCCTATCCAATACAAACAAACAATAAATCTTGAATTTTTATGATAATCTAGTTTAGAAGATTACAACTATATTTCAATAACTAGCTTTCGATCATGGCTCCGCCCGCGTAAATACGGGAACACTGTAACTTTTTGGCCTAATTTTTGGCTATGTGTTATCCAGAGCTTCCCCTGCCAAATTTCATCAAAATCAGTTCCGTAGTTTTGCGTGAAAGATCCATTGCGCAATCCATGAGCAAACATCCATTCATCCATCCGTCCATCCTCACAAACTTTCACATTTACAATAGTAGTGGGATAAAGAAATAAGGGAATAATGAGCGGGCTGACCACAGTCGACGTAATAACAGGCTTCTACGGTGGTGGTTGGTTTATTATGTTATTATAGCAACAGTTGGACCTGTTCATTTTTGTGGAAAGGACATTGGGTTTTTGTCTTATATTTTTCTTATATTATATTAATTTGCATAGTATTACAGTATTAAATATACTTCCGTTGTCTGGTACCTGTGTAGTGGTACAAGTTCTTCGGACTTAGTACAGAACCAGATTGATGTGGTATGAAAACGTCCATAGATAATGTAAGTATTTAATCCTTTTTTTTCAAGCCTCGTCCTTATAATGACGTTCCGTAGGACGAGAATTTAAAATCTACGGGTCGAAAACGGAATAAACGCAATAGAGAAGATGCATTTGCTTTAAACCAGCGAAATTCTTATATTTTCTAAAAAGTTAAAATAAATATGGACCGAAAAATGCGAAAAGTACAGTAATTAGTGCCAAATTAAACAGTTACAGGCTTGATTAATTATAACATAGATACCCTCTTATTAATATTATATATCTATGGGGCCGTACATTAATCACGTGATGTTTTTAACAACTTTTTAGACCCCTCCCCTCCCCCTGGCGATACATGGTGAGGTTTTATACTACCCCCCCTCCCCCACCTAAGATCACGTGTATTTTTTTTACATAGTAAGCAGGTCATGTTTGAAGAAAAACTTTAACTTAAAAAACAATTTAATCGAATAATTTAAGCAATTATGAACTATACGAGTCACTTGTCTTGTAAGTATGTAAACAACACTACGAATCTACAACCGATAATAATTTCGGTATGCATAGACTAGATTCGAAAATTAATACACGTGATGTCTCCTTATACCCCCTCTTCCCCTTGGTGATACTTGGTGATTTTTTTTCGGACCCCCCTCCCCCTTTAGGCATCACGTGATTAATGGACGACCCCTATGATAGATACGTTATATCCTTACAAAACTAACAATATTTCTGTGCCACGACACACATTGACATGGGACGCGTGTCAATGTGTCAACGTCGCATAGTAACACAAAACACGCTATTACTCGCGGAGCACACTAACCAAAATTGGCCCGACTCGGGCCAATTCGAGTCTTAATTTTTACGCGTATATAACATATCTACCTCTTTTTAATATTATATATTTATGGTTACAGGATAAAAAACGACGATTTCTTTTTGCTTTGATCTCAAAACGAAAATTACTGTTCAAATCCTTATGTTATTTTTATCATTTTTTGTTATTACAATGATATAATATACATAAACGCAGTATTTAAGTTAATAAAATCAATTCTGTATTTATCTTTATAAATTTTTGATGTGACCCAATAGCAGCTGTGATCCTTTAGAATAGAATTAGTAGAATCTTTTATTTTATTTTTATTTAAGTATATCCATGGATACTAATAGTCCTTCAGTCATTTTTAAAACAACAATATCATATTATTTTATAGCAAATTCAAAATGATTTTCGCATGGAAAAAAATATATGATACATAATATGAAACACCCCAAGTGGCCTTTTTAGATCCCCAGGTAAGATGTTTGCTGCTGTCTTTATTTTCCAGCCGGAGCAAAGAGAAATATGTCCACCAATCTTAAAAGCATGACGTAGTCGCGCTAACCAAATTTGAAGCTCATGTATATTTTTAATCTTAACTAAAACTGTTTAGATTTAATATCTAGCCATATCAAATAAAATATATCCCAATCTTGAAAGCATGTAGTCGCACTTACCAATTTTAACTTATATTTTTCGATATCTTATAACTGTTTGGTAAATAGCACGCTCTGAAGTTTAATTCTCGTATTAAAATAAACGTAGTAAACTTTCATTTTACTTTGATTGTATTGCAAGTGAAGCGACATGTTATCAAGAACTGAGTTTCATGAAGTTAGAGCCACCAATTAGAGCCTGTTTCACATTGGTTTAACGTTTACTAGAATACCGTCTGACAGTTTTAGCGTATCGGGACTTAATTGTAATTGTATTATTGCAGGTTATATTTAGCAAAATGGACCCTCTTGATATAGACCGTCCTCCATAAACCATTTAGTTTTAAAGGCACGTACGACTAAATACACGCATGTTTATGTATGAAGGTGTCAAAATACTACACAAATTGCCGACCGCCTAGCATCGAATTTGAATACCTTAGGTCTCCCGCAAACCCTAGACCGCACAATGCCCAGGTCCTGCATCAGATAACTCTAGGGTAGATAGCCTTCTATGAAGATTTATTACGTTTTACCCATACTGAATTTTAATTCATTATGTACCATTGTCCCTAAGTTCCCGAAGATACCGATTTCATTAAATAATTCATAACGTCTGTGGGAATCTAGACGTATCTAAAATTGGTCTAATGGAGGCCGAATATTGGACTCAAAAGGGACTTATCAGTTATCACAAACAAAATGAACCGTAATTTCATTGTTGTCTTAAGTAATATAAACCTGTAATTTTACAACTGCAGAATTTGTACTCGAGCCAATTTACACTAAAACGAAACGATACGAGACGTGGCTCTGCATTTTTAAGATAGCTTTTCAAAATAGGCAAGCGGACTGATTTTTTTTATTGCATAAATGAATAGTACTCTTAAATATGAGTAACTTCTCAGAAGAAACCGTATATCAAAAGTCAATATTTTCAAAGGTACAGCGATTTGTATACAGAATTTCGCTCCGCTCCAGTACCAAAAAAAAATTTTCTTTTTTGCGTAATTGGTAAACAAAACCTACATCATTAGTTTACTCACATCATATACAAAAACATTCATTATGGTAAGTATGAACTTAAACGCACCAATATCGGAGATATTTACAAATATATTCCTGCGGCCATATACTTCATATACTACTTCATATACAAGTGACGTCATTTTTAGGTCGACTTTAGTATGGAGCGTTTTTAGGAGGCTCGCGAAATTTTTTATACAAATCGCTGTACCTTTGAAAATATTGACTTTTGATATACGGTTTCTTCTGAGAAGTTACTCATATTTAAGAGTACTATTCATTTATGCAATAAAAAAAAATTGTCCGATTGCCTATTGAACTTTATTCATTACACAAGATACAGAAGATACAATCTTCATTATAAGAGTTGGAATGTCAAGTTGTGCCGCGCTTAAAACGAATATATTTTTGTGTAGTGAATTAAGTTAAATTTGGAATAGACAGCTATTCAAAATTTTAAAGCGCGTTGCGTATCGTCGCGGCATGAACAACAAAGACATTAGTTTCAATCATTCCAATGTCTAATAAATAGATAAGTGTAAAATCACACTATACAAACTTGGTATTAAAGCAATCAAGCTTTTCTTTGAATAATTTTCAGACAGATCCCATGACAACTTTAAGCTTTAGCTTGTCTCTGAGATCATATAATATTATCAAAGGTTACAGCTGTCGATCCTGACTACTACTACTACTTAGCCCTTGGCTAGGTACTTATGAAATTTATGAAAGAGAAGGCATGATATTTTAACCAAGGATTAACTTTAATACAGATCTGCGAAGGTGGGCCTTAAAACTTTGTTTGAAAATTTGTAACAGGAAAAAGCATCTACCCTACATTATTGAAAATCACAACTCACAAACAATTACTTTTAGATACTCTTTCCTTATTAGTACTCGTAGTATATTCAGAAGATGAAGTTCAGAGGTAGTATAGGTCAGGCGGTACAGCGCGGGACGCCAAATGTCACCCGGACTTTGGACGGTTTATGCTGTGTGGAGCAATCAGTAAAAATTGGCCTGTACATATTGTATTCTTTTGTATTTAGAAAAATAAAGTGATATTATTAGGAGACAAAAGAAAGAATATATAGTTAAAATTGTATTTTTATCACACTAGATTTAAGCATAATAAACGAGTTTAATGACACAGTACCTGGTTAACCACTTTGCTCGGAGCTTTAGTAGACTTCGAACCATGGTAAAATATTTTTGTGATTCGAACAAAGCAAAAATTATACTTAAGCAAACCAATTTGCCAATCGGACTGACACAATAGAGTCGAAAGTTTTGATTATTATTGTTGCACGACAAAAGAAAAAACAATATTATGTAACTTAAAAATGCGTAGTTTTCAGGGATAAGACCCTAGCAAGATAAATTTTACTCCCCCAAATCTTCATGGTAACAGCTGTTTTCGAGATTACGATTATATATAATATACAAGATTGTGTAGTTTAAACTATATAAGATAATTCAATATTATAATGAAAACTAGCGCGGCTGATCGTGACGGTTGGTAAGATGTGGCAATTGTATCACAAATAATATATTTTTGTTTAATCTTTATATAAAAATCTTCTGGGCGTGTGTTTGTAATTAAACTCCTTCTGGACTGAGCTGGACTGATTTTGATGTTTTTGTCTAGTTCAAGTGAATTTAAGAATGGTTTAGATTTGCAATTGGACCCGGTAAGTGGCGCTACTATCAGTACGTCAATAAATTTAATTCTAAGGCGGCACAAAATTTGTCGGTACAGCTTATAAGCAACTATAATATTTACAAAAATAAATTACTTTTATTTCGTAAACACTTTCATCTTTATTTAATTTATCTATTCGTAGTACCTGACTTCCCAGTTCCCAGTACCACAAAGTTTTCAGAAGATAATAACATCATATTTACATAATTTCTTAGTTATAATATATTTTGCTCAAGATAAAAATGGTGAACAATTTTATATTACATAATAATAAGTAATCCTTAGCCGCACGGATTTTAATTCCGCAAAACCACGACCGAAACCTATACACAAACAAAATATCGCAATTTATACTGTTAGTAATAACAATCGGATATAAAGCCGCGGGTCGGGCCATCTCCAAAGGTGAGCGTCTGACCGATAACGACGTCGGCCTTCTGCGACCGACCCGACGACCCGCGAGTCGCGACCGACCGGCGACCGATGCGACTCACCTAAATAACTTGCTTAGACTGTATGAACGCATCCTTTTTATTTTTCTTGTATTTATTTATCATCCAAGACAACAATATCGCCGGTCTAGGTGTGATAGCTCGTAAATGCAAACTACCTAACTTTAGAGGAGACAAAACATCTTTTTTTTAATTAGAATGTCACTAACGCTCACGGATTGGTGCTAACCCGTAAATACTGTGAGCGTTTGTGACATTCTATTATTAATTGCAAATAAGCAAATATAATTCGAATATTTCTGCATCAAAATCTCATTTTATTAAAAATTGTTAAAAGTTAGTTATATGTGTTATAATACTGTGAGCGTTAGTGACATTCTATTGTTAATTGCAAATAAGCAAATATTATTTGAATTTTTTGCATCAAAATCTCATTTTATTAAAAATTGTTAAAAGTTAGTTATATGTGTCAAAATACTGTGAGCGTTAGTGACATTCTATTGTTAATTGCAAATAAGCAAATATTATTTGAATTTTTTGCATCAAAATCTCATTTTATTAAAAATTGTTAAAAGTTAGTTACGAGGTATCACATCTAGACCGACGATATTATTTTTTTTGTTTTTAGTCATCATCAGAAATATTAGATTAGTATTATACAAGCTTTTGCCCACGGCTGCGTCCGTGTAAATACAGTATCCCACAGGAACACTGTCCTTATTCCGGATAAAATGTAGCAAATGTACATAGCAAGAGGCCTGACTGACGTGGAGTGAAGCGACCATAGATGATGAATATGAATCAAAAAGTACATTTTTTTTTTTGTTTAATATGCTATATTATTTTTTGATGATTTATTTCTACTGTTTAGTAAGTACCTCTGAGATTCGCTATTTTTATCGATAAATAAAGGATCCATTTGAAGTGGTACAACCAGGGCCTATCTTTATTACGCTGTGCTCTAGTCAAGATGCATTCGATAATTTCGACGGCGAAGTTCGAAAACAAAATGTATGGGATTTAACATAAGGCATCGCAAGCAACATGTCACATATCGATGACATGTCAAATCCCATACATTTTTGATTTCAAAGTTCACCGTCGTAATTATCGAATGCATCTTGACTAGAGACCCTGACACCATGTAATCGTGTCCTTACCAAGGCCCACGTGTCCTACAGGACAATCGTGAGTGGGCGACCGCGACGGTCCGCCCCTACACATGCTCTGTTATTAGCGTGAGCTAAGTTGTACCTGTATCGTTCAATAAACAAATCAAAAGTAAGACAATTCGCATTGATTTGGAGTTGTAGCGTTTTATTTGTGGCTTCGACGACTTCTGTGGCTCAGTGGTTCAGCACTTTGGTGCTCAAGCCGGAGGTCGCAGGTTCGAAGCCTGCCGAAGGAACAAAAAGTTTTTCTGTGTTCCTGGGTCATGGATGTGTATTAAATATGTGTATAATATAATAAAAATCTTAAATATGTGTATAGTATAAAAGTATTAAATATACTTCCCGTTGTCTGGTACCCGTAACACAAGTTATTCGGATACTGAGCACGGGGCCAGACTGACGTGGTGTGAAGCGTCCATAGATATTATTATTATTATATTATTTTAAAAAATAACTGTAAAATCGTCTGATGATAGGCGATACTCACTAGCAACTTAGCAAGGTGAGTAGAGAAGTGTAGCCTCTAGTAGTCTTAGGGTCAAATCACACCGAAATGGCAGTAGAGCGGCAAGCAGGATAACTGTCATACAATTTTAAGCTTTATCTTCATTACTATAGTACATATTATCGCTTATCGGGGACGTCCCGCGGCCGCCGACGGCCGGTAGCGGCCCTCAGCGGCCGTGAGCAGCGGTGGTTGTCTAAAGCGAAACTGTGTTTTATGGACATGAAGATAAAGTTTAAAATTATATGACAGTTATGCTGCTGGCCGCTCCGCTGCCATTTTAGTTTGATTTGACCCTTAGGCTACGTTCCCACGAGCGTTTTGTGGTCGTGACAGAAAAACAACCGCACGGTAGAACTGTGCGCTAAATAATAGAGCTGAAAATCGTGTAGAGTTGTCAAATTTTGACACACTTGTTGACACTTCGATTTTCAGCTGTATTGTATGAGCACAGAGTTCTATTTACTGTGCAGTTTTTTTTTATCGAGACCACAAAAAACTCTCGTAGGTCGAGAGCTCAGGGTCAGATCACCCCGTGACTACACGTGATGCGATGCGGCGCTGCATTTTATGCGCTATTCAAAATTGAACTTTATTCATTACACCAAAGATACACAGTTTCATATGACATCAATCATCATACATACACTGCACATCCACGCCGCGCGTAGCAACTTGACATTCGAATGCTATCTACAGACACTAATTTGGTACGGAGCGTACAGCGAACCATATCCGGAGACCGAATTTGGTGTCGCTACACACGCACGAATTTGGTACGGTGCAGTGAAGCGAAACGCTCGACACTCGTGTGTTCGATTTTATGCTCTATTACATTAGCACAGAGTTCTATTTACAGTGCGGTTTTTAAACGACGACGATGATTCCCGCAATTCATTGATAACGGGCAGTGATACCAACACTTTAAACAATATTTCTCCCCAAATTTTACCCCTGATTACTTATACCATTGACAGGTCTAAGAGATAATAAGCTAGAAAGAAAGGTTATGTGTTTAACATAAAGACTTACGCGTGAATAACATAAAACTAACTTGTCTTAATCTGATTTCACTCCCAATACATTTTCATATCCCTGGCTATATACACACATTAAAATAATTTTTATTATTACATACAAATTGATTCATAAGGAGTAAACTCTAAACATCCTGTCCTCTAGTAAACCCCGTAGATATTTTCCCTAATTTTGGGGGGTACATCCCGTTGGCAACACTGATACTGTTGTACGGCCAAACCGCCGGACTGCTCTACACACGCACGAATATGGTACGGAGCGGACCAGATCCGATGCGGACAACGGCGAACTCTTCGCCTTCTTCATATGTTCGCCGGACTGCCCTACACACGCTCGGATCTGGTACGGAGCGTACCAGATCCGCTGTACGCTCCGTACCAAATTCGTGTGTCTGTAGACACCAGAACTCTTACATTTATGAAACGAACTCCTTGTGTAACGAACAAAGTTCAATTTTGGATACCTATCTTGAAATGCAGCGCCGTGGCCCGTGTCTCGTATCGTTTCGTATCGATGTAAAATCTCGGGAAAGCACAGCTCAACGTCTATTGCACACTAGTTTGTTGTTAAGTTCACTTTAGTCGGAGATGACCAGGGTCCCAATTCTCGTACTTCGATTCTCGGTTCGATTAACGCGTTGACTCATTCGCATAGAGCTTTGTGGCCTAGTGGGTAGACCGTTTGATTCGCACTCGAGAGAGTGCAGGTTCGATTCTCAGATTGTGGTGTGTACCTACCAATGAGACTTTTTTAGATCTCAAGTACATTATACGGACACTCTAACGGTGAAGGAAAATATCGTGAGAAAACCCGCACATGGTTGGCCCCAGACTAGTATGAATATGTTGTGAGAATGCCGTATGTGCTTGGACAACCATACGACATTTAAAAACCAACTGTCTCAGGCACTACAGTATTTCAAGAGTGGTTACTTTAGTCGGAGAATAGTGTATAAATCATCCAATAACGGATGAAAGGGCCTAACTTTTTTCTTGCAAGTCGTGGAACATTCTATGAAATAAGTCGCTGTACCTATACTTATCTAATACTACCGTGGACACTTCGCGTACTTCAGAAGACGGTGTACCGCGAGATAAATTCACTTATCTCCCGGCCCGAACTAAGTTTTTCGACTTTCGACCTCTCTTGGGCGACGTAAGTGTGGAATGGGTTCTTAATAATTATTATTATTTTGTTTTTGTTTAATTTTCAAATTCTATTAATTTTTTGAATTGTTTTTTTTTTATATTAACACATTACACATCATAAAAATATATCTACTTTTTATGTATCCATAATTACAAAACTGAACTGTAAAGCCTGCTTAATAAGATTGAATTCATGAAGAATATAGTATTTAACACCTAAAATTTATTAATGTTCCAGCACATAAGGTAAAGATCAGGATTCTATTTGTTGATAAAACAATATAATTTAATTTGACTTGTTTCAGAAACAATACCTATTTTACATTTAAACTGAAGACGGCAATAATACGAAATGTCAAATTAAATTACTGATTAGCAATTAAATGTCAAATGAGGACTGATTTAGTGGCGCTGGTAGTGAAGTGTCTTGTTCGTTTATTTGAACAGGCCTTAAACTGAATATTTTACCCTTTAATACAAACTTGATTATATTGATTAGGTACTACCGAACAAGTTCCCACTCGACCAGGCATAAGATGAAAATCGCTCAACAGCGCCGTTGAATAGTGGGCTCGCAAACATACTCATGTGTAAATACGTAGTTCAACCTCGTCTGCAGTCGTTGCGGATACTTCCTTTGCGTTTAAATATTTTGAGGCGTCCTGGTGCAAAGGTGAATGTTTAGAGACTAGTCGAGCGGGAACTTTGTCGGTAGTACCTTCTAAAGTTAATAATATTAGATATCCGTAGAAGAAATAATTTTATTAAAAAAAACATTTAATTATGTTACAAAATATTTTTTTCTATATTATTACGTATATTTTCTATATTATATTGTTTCTGAGAAATTAACTTTTGCGCGAACGAAGACGCGGGCAACATCTAGTATTATTACAAAGAGGAGAAAAATGTTTATAGACTATTATAATAGGCTCTGAAATTACTGGACCGATTTTGATGAAATTTGGCACAGACATAGATTAGACCACGGGGAAGGAAATATAGCCTTTTTATAGTGGGAAAATGTACGGTTTCCGCAGGATTTTCTTTCAGCGCGAGAAACATATATTTATAATATTTTAATAAAAAAGTCTCTCTCCAGTCTCCACACTCACCAAGCACATTTACCGGAGGGGCAGTACGTAGTGATAAAGGGAGTAGTTGGTTTAATTTTCGTACGCACGGGGCATACGCTATACGCCATACGGGCGCGATTGAAAAGTTTCCTTTTAAGTTTTTAGAAGCTCGGGGTCAGGGCTTTGAGCCTAAAAGGACTTTTACGGAGGAGCGTTTAACGTTTTCTTTTTGAAGTCTAAAGGTACGCACGACTGTTTATCGTAACTTTGGCTTTTAAGATTGGCGTGAAGATAATATTTAGATTAAAAGTGGATACAAGATTGATATTACTCTATAATATTTATATTGACCTCTGTGGCTCAGTGGTTCAGCGCTTTGGTGCTCAAGACGGGGGTCGCAGGTTCGAATCCTACCGAAGGAATAATATTTAAAAAAAAACATTTGTGTTCTAGATTCGAGTGTTTTTGTTACATTTTCATGCAGAAATCATGAAGCAGATTTGAATAGAATAGACAATATTGTTATGATTACATATTTTCTA
Organism: Glaucopsyche alexis; assembly: GCA_905404095.1. Classification (NCBI taxonomy): domain Eukaryota; kingdom Metazoa; phylum Arthropoda; class Insecta; order Lepidoptera; family Lycaenidae; genus Glaucopsyche; species Glaucopsyche alexis. The sequence continues at coordinate 6,625,977 of FR990060.1, forward strand.
ATTAAGTATTTCTGCTTATGGTATATTTTAATACTTAATTTAATACCTACACTTTGCTCATTGACTTATTACTTATTTGATTAACATGATATTAAAATATTTATCAATTCTCAAATTTGAATATTATGCACAATACATATAAGGTTTATTTTTAAATGTATGTAGTATTCTAGTAGTTGTACATTCTGAGCGATGTGCTTAGATTTGGACAAATTCATGTCGAGATCAACCTTGGCTTGTTGATTTATATTGTACAGACAGCAACGGCATTGCTTTGGAAACCACCATACGCTGACCCATCGTTTCAAAGCTTTCCTTACTCATACAGGCCAGACTATATTGGACTTTGTAGCCGAGTGTACATTCCCATTGGTCAAAATACACGGGATTAATTGGCTTATAATACGGTTACGAAGTAGCATAAGATAAAAGACTTTCCGTCTATAAGCATAGAGTTCAAAATATAGTAACTTTATTATAGATTAATGTAAGATGTGCTTTATGTCTTTACTCTATAGTGAATCCTTTTAAAAGTTTTTGTTTTGACGTAAAATGAGGCTAGGCAGCATCACTGTACTGTCGAACAAGTTGCCGCTTAACCAGGGATAAGATGAAAATCTCTTAACAGCGCCGTTGAATTGAGCGGACGCACACATACTCACGTGTAAATACGTAGTGAAATCACGTCTGCAGTCATTGCGGTCACTTCCTTTGTGTTTACATATTTTGAGGTGTCCTAGTGCAAAGAAAAATGTTTACAAACTGTCGATATTGTCTATATATTTTGTATGTTAATTTACGAGTACAAAATCTTCTATAGGTAACATAAATTGTTTTACACGGTCAATTATTTAACATAATTATTTCACGACGTTTCCGAGAGACCGCGGGATCACACCTTATTGTTTGTTGGCAATAAAGTAACACCTACTTTGAAGTTAGTTTTTTAAGAGCTGCTTAATTTTCTTAAAATATTAAAACACGTTATTCCAGCTACTTGGTATATCGTGGTCACTGTACATTTTTGCTCGTTTAGTCACCAGACGGTGTAAAAATATCTGACCGCGCAACAAAGGGCTGAGATTCCGGCTATCTGGGTTTATTTGGTTTCGCTAAAAATACAAATTCGGCCGAGTTAAATGCACTTGGGAGTTGGGCGGTCATCGCGCGTCGAATGTACCGTTGGCAGCAGATTTTTAGGGTTCCGTAATATACAAGGAACCCTTATAGTTTAGCTTTGTCCGTCCGTCTGTCTATCTGACTGTCCGTCTGCGCTTCTAGCTTCTGTAATCTATGCTAATATAATAAAGAGGAAAAGTTTGTTTGTTTGTTTACATCGAATAGGCTTCGAAACTATTGGATCGATTTTGATGAAATTTGATACCGATACAGAGTAGGTCACGGGGAAGGACATAGGCTATTTTTTATTGAAGCAAAATGTACGGTTCCCGCGAGATTTCCTATAGCGCGCACAAAGTCGCGGAAACATCTAGTTATGAATATAAATGGATGAAATTTGGTATAGTCATGGATTGTGTACAGATCTCGGTTCTGGCATCATAAAATAATAATAATTTGATATTTTAGGGGTGGCTCTCCATACATGTAAAGTATTTTTTATATATATTGAAAAAAAATCATTCTACCCTATCGATTGGGGTATCGTTGAATATGTTTTTTTATTTTGAGAAGTGCTTAGCGTTTTCCAAACAGAATTAGGGTCAGTTCAAATCGCGAGTATACGGGACGCGACGCGGCGCTGCATTTTTAAGATAGCTATTCAAAATTGAACTTTATTCACTACACAAAAATGATTTAAATGACCCATGTTATCAGGGTCATTATTACCCATGTAGTAACACCTCATTCATTAAAACCCATTCAGTAGACGCTATGTTGGAACAAACGTACACACATACCGACAAAATCGTTACTACCTTTCATATTAGCTTCGCCGTAGTCGGGTAAATTTATTGTAGTTTGATATATAATTTTGTACAATACATATTAGTAACTAAAACAAAAACCTTAATGTACTCATTGCCCACATACAAACTGCTACACAAATTTTATGGGAAACTCTTAATGTTTGTGTAATTTTACTGTTATAATAAATAAATAAACTAAAAAATTGCTCTGCAGATAAACAGCTGTGCCTACAACTTTTCTCCTAATACAATATAAGTGCATTATTCCAAAAATGCAGATATCGGTGACATTCCTACGGTCATACGGTCATCTGGACGGTATCCAACTATATATAAATAATCTGTTTGTCCGGCGGTCGCCGGCCACCGGGCAACAAACCCGCATTAGTCATACACTTATACAAATAGACTGCACTTCGAATATATTAACATATGATTTGCAGTGTTGACGCTTGCTAAAATTATCGGTAAATACGCTAAAAGTTGTTGTTATTGACAGACACATGAAGAGGCATTTCGCTGATGTAAGGTTTGATGACCTCTGTGGCTCAGTTGTTAGCGCGTCGGCGTTCGGAGGTCGCGTGTTGAATCCCGTCGAAGGAACAAAAAGTTTTCTCTGTTCCTGGGTCATGGATGTGTATAAATATTATGTGTTTAAGTTAAACAAAATCTTAAATAAATGTATAGTAGAGAAGCAATATATTATTATATTTCCGATTTAAGGGCCTTTAGTCAAGATGCGTATGATAATTTCAACGGTGAAGTTCGAAATCAAAAATGTATGGGAATTGACATAAATCATTGCTAAGTCATATGTGACATGTCGCTTGCGATGACTTATGTCAAATCCCATACATTTTGCTTTCGAACTTTGTCGTCGAAATTATCGAATGCATCTTGGAGTTCTTGACTAAATGCTCTGGTACCCGTAACACAGGTTCTTCGAGTTTTTTACCACGGAATCATTGACGTGGTGTGAAAGCGTCCATAGATATTATTATTATGGAATTGCCTAAGAGTAGCTGCACACCATACCGATGTCAAAAAACACCACCATCCTATCGACATGACGCTACTGATTGCATCAGTTAGAACCTATCGTGTACCTACGGGCGTGGATTGATATGGTAGTTTCAACAGAAACTCAATTCTCGTATATAAAGTAGACTTTCATTTTACTTTGATTAAATTGAAAGTGAAGCGACATGTTACCATGAACGGATCTTATGACATTTCGACCAATCAGAGCGCGTTTCACGTTGGTGTAACGTTTATAAAAACACCGTTTGTGAGTTTTAGCGAATTAACCCTCTGTTTATGTCAATACTGTCTTTCGCCCGCGGCTCCGCCCGCGTAAATACAGTGTCCCGATTCCCACGGGAACAGTTGGACATTCTTAGACTGTATTAAATATTATTTTATTTTATGTAACTTTGACCTTAGTAATAAATGTGCTTAGTATGTAATTGATGATTGTAATAATTATTAATGTTTAGATTTATATATTATGTTAGATATTTTCATGGGCATTTGCACATTTGCCCAATTGACAAATGCTGATTCTATTGTTGTCTTAATGTAACATGTAATAACAAACATAATGCAAAGAAATAAAAAAAATAACAAATAAAACACTGTAGGAACTAGGAAGTAGTTTTTGCGTGAAAGAGTAACAAACGTCCATCTATCCTCACAAACTTTCACATCTATAATTATAGCACTAGCTGTTACCCGCGGCTCCGCCTGCGTAAATACAGTATCCCACGGGAACACTACTTTTTCAGAATAAAAGTAGCATGTTCTAATCCAGAGCTCAAGCTACTACAATACCAAATTTCATCAAAATCCGTTCAATAGTTTTTGCATCAAAGAGTAACAAACATCCATCCATACATACATCCATCCGTCCATCTATACATCCATCCCTCACAAACTTTCACATTTATAATATTAGTAGGAAGTAGTTGGATTCGTTGAAATTAGTTAAAATATCACATGAAACCTGTGTCTTTGTAATAAATATTATAATATGCAATTATATCTAACCTAATTTTATAGTTGGGCGCCGTGGTTTATTTATTTCCTTAGCTCCATAGTAAAATTCCCAGTGTCCTTTACTTTCGGAAATGGTTACCCTAAATTATCTAAAACTGTTCTAAAATGGGGTTGCTTGCATCCTGAGAAGCCAGTAATATTACGTAATATAGTATTATTAACGATGTTGCGTACAATGGCTAGATACAGTAATTCGGTCAATACCGTCGTAACAATGTAGACGATGATTTTGCATAATTTTATTGATCTAAATAGCCGTGGATCATTCATCATCCGGTCAATAATACGTATTAGACTCTTCGGTGATAGTGAGGGGACACGGTCGTGTATATTATTATTGTATTGTCGATATCGATATCGACAGAATTCCTAAATATTATGCTAAATATTTGTCGTTAACATTCTCGATCCACTTATACAGTAAAAATCACTGTAATTGTGAATTTAATATGAATAAATTATGAAAAATTAGTAAAACAAAATTTGCTGACTTAGAAAATAATCTCACTGAAGCCTGTGCAGCAGCAGCACAGTGCTGACTTACTGGGAGTTTCCGGCACTGGCGAATAACCTCCGGTCTTAGGGGAAGTAATGTCACAGTTCGGCGCTATACCTATATTATACAATATCTGAAATGCTGAAAAAAAATGACCAAGCATAGCACCTCGCTTGGTCGGAGATATCTCTATGTGGCTTTCACAATTCCCACAATATTTTGTAAGCCAGAATTAATCTTCTGGACCACTTGTATGTGTTTGTTATAGATTATTTTTAATATAAAAATAAAAGCTGGTCTGTTTACCTTCTGATATTATCCTATAACTTTTACAAGTGTAGTAGTAGGTACAACTTTTTACAAGTACGAATTCGTAAGTATGTAAAAGTTATCGATAAACCAACGTCACTATAACTTCGATACTTTGTGCAAACTGTCCGATGCGTCGTAGCGTGCCAAATGATACAATCGATCATATTTGTGTCACCTCACTATCCAGGTGTGACACAGACAGACACACAGATTTCATGCCTCTGATGCGGTAAAGGAATTGATATAAGCACGTGCGATAAATGCAACAGCGAATCTGCTACGTCATAGAGATAAAAATATTACTAAGTCCAGTAAAAGATAGCCCTAAACCTGATAAGCATTAGGGTTATCTATAATCTCTAGTAACTACAATTGACGAGACGACTACATGTAAAAAATTAAGTTTTATTTATATACTAAGAAATATTGAGGTAAGTATATATAAATACTAAATACTAATACTAATATAATAAAGAGGAAAAGTTTGTTTGTTTGCATTGTATAGGCTCCGAAATTACCGATTTTGATGAAATTTGGCACAGGTGTAGAGGTGTAGAAGGACATCGGCTACTTTACTTTGTCTCGGAAAAATGTACGGTTTTTGCGAAATTAACTTTTGTGCGCATGAAGTCGCGGGCAACATCTAGTACTTGACAAACATAAAAAATATAATATTTTATTTTGTGTAGCTTAGTAATTAGATACATCAGAAAAAAAAAATTTTTCATTATTAGTGAAAAAACCTACATCATTAGTTTACTTACATCATATAGATAATAATATACAACAATCATACAATAAGTGTGAATAAATTTCGGTAAATTTTTACAAAATATAGTGTTAGAGCTATTATTATAATGTTAGCTATTCACGATTAGAACGTGACGTCACGGTTAGGTACGACTTTCGTTTTTAGTAGACATGCGAAATTTTTTAAACAAATCGCTGTACTATGAAAATATTGCTTTTTAGTATTCTGTATCTGCGTGTGTCTTCTGAGAAGCTACTCATAGTTAACAGTAATATTCATTTAAGCATTAAAAAAAATTGTCGTCTAGCCTATTATTACACTTGATGACATTTTTTTTTATTGTGCAAAATATAAAATATGAATAATACGCATAAATATGAGTAAGTTCTCAGAGGAAACTGTATATGATCACAAATAGATACAAGAATTTGATTTTGATTCTTAATGCCAAAACCAAACAATATTCAAACTTTTCTCCGCAATAAAACAACTATAGTGTCACAATTTCCGTGTCAAGAAAAAAGGATGAAAAGCTGATAAGTTACACTTCACCCTTGGCTTATCAGGGCAGGGTGGGGTAGAAGGGTCACTCGACCCGCGGTCAGCCCTCACGCCCAATTGAGTGTGTGGGAAAATGAATTATTCATTCATATTATGGCGGGATTTTTCCAGAATACTTGGAATAATGTGTGAAATATGATCGTCAGATATGTGTGATGTGTTACAAAAAATAACTTGTCTGTAAAAAAAGTTATAATGGTGGACCACCAACACCAAGCTTAATATTTTTGTTTAAATTGCACCAGCTGTCACATCGGATATCCTAGTGTGAGAACTAATCTTAATCTTCTTATCTTTCTTCTTCTTCTTATCTTCTTTCTTTCTTACTTACCTATATATAAAAATTAACTGCTGCTCGTTAATCTCGCTGAAACTCGAGAATGGCTGGACCGATTTAACTAATTTTGATCTTAAAATAATCGCATCAGTTCAGGGAAGGTTTAACGGTGAGACGTTTCAATTCATAGGCATAAGGCAGAACAACTTTGTCGGGATAGCTAGTTTAAATTAAAGTACATGGGTAACGAGGCGACGAGACGAGCTTTTTTCGGAGTTCTAAGAAAATTTGATAAATAAAAATAATTTATCAGACCGGGATTCTAACCCACCACATTCTGAATTTTCGAACAAAGCGAAAATTATACATAAGCTACGAAACTATTGGACCAATTTTGATTAAATTTGGCACAGATTCCACAGTGCACAGAGGCACAGACAGCACAGACCACTGGAAAGACTTATGCTACTTTTTATCGCGGATAAATGTACGGTTCCATGGTTAACTTTTGTGCCCACGAAGTTTCGGGCAATCTGTGCATATTATGCAAAAACATTAACTTATCCATATAAAATTTCAATTTACTTTTAACCCTTTATCGGTCAGTTAACACTGGTCTATGATATGATGGGTATCAATCATAGCCCCTAGTCCATTTCCCGTGATATTGACCCATCAGGAATTTCAATAAACACCTTCCACCCTCGCGCACTCAATTTGGGGTGTCCACTTAAGGAGCCGGCTCGCTTGTTCAACATATGGACCAAATCGCTTGAAAGGGATTTATAGGCGAACTTTTAAATGCGGATTAAGGTCTCTTACGTCGTTGCAATAAGGTTGGAATTGGCGAGATTATGGGAGGTATCTAACGTGGTATTGGTGAATTTTTGTGGCCGGGAAAATTCCCTATATCCGGACCGGACCTGCGGGATTTTATTGGCGTCGAGATTGCGTGAAGTTTTCGTCAAACAGGGGACCGACAACTTGTATGACTTTTGTTGTCTCATTTGGGGAACAAGATTGTTTGACGCCCGTGAGTGTATTTTGATTAGTTGACGAGTGTAGCTGATTTTATATGCAAAAAAATTGCTATTATTTTCAGTCATCCTACTAATATTATAAATTTGAAAGTTTGTGAGGATGTCTGGATGTATGGATGGATGGAAGTGAACGGATTTTGATGAAATTTGGTATCTTAGTAGTTTAGGCTCTGGATTAAAACTACTTTTTATCCCTAAAAAATACAGTGTTCCCGAGGGATACTGTATAAACTCTAGCGGAGCGGGGCAACAGCTAGTTAGAGTCTGGCTAACGAAAGATGAGACTGGAAAAAGACATTAAATTCAAAAAGTCGACGTACGGCAACCTTGTCTATAGTCGGAATTATAGTTTTGATACTTGATTATTTATGACAATTATATTATATTTTGTTAGGAACAACTCATTTCATGAAAATGAAGTTTATTGTCCTTGTTTACTTACTTTTTTTTGAATTTGCCGCCTTTTTCCAGTCTCATCTTTCGTGAGCCAGACTCTATTAATAAGGAAGGATAGATAGATTTAGCTGCACAGCGCATGTGTATGACTGATGCCATATGAAAATTGTATCTTTTTGTGTTGTGATTAAAGTTCAATTTTGAATAGCTATCTTAAATATGCAGCGCCGCGTAGCAAAGCGGATCGTCGCGATGTAAACTGACCCTTATGTTGTTTCTGTGAATTAGGAATGGCTAACAAAACAGACGGATTGGTTGTTAGTAAATCAACGATCGAAGTTGGTGCTCATTGGGGGAGGCCTACGTTAGCACTTAGCAGTGAACGGCGGCTGATGATGATGAAATCAACGATTATGGCCACCCAAGGAATTCATCGGGGCTAATAGAGCGAGGCTATTTTAAGCCCTGTTTTATTGTTTTTAACTTTCCATTCATGTAACTTGCTGTTTTTTTTTCCTAAGTAAAATTAACTTTCCATTAAAATAACTTGCTGTTTTTTTTCCTAAGCGCCAATTTTTCAATCGTCAGATTACTCTTACCTGAGGAATAAATAAGTGACTTTGACAGATTCTTCATACAAAATTTATCAAAGATAAATATTTATTCCTCAGGTAGGTAAGAGTTATCTGACGATTGAAAAATCAGCACTAAGTAAAATTAACTTTCCATTCAAATAACTTGCTGCTTTTTTTCCTAAGTTAAATAATACAAACAATAATTACAACACACCAATTTATTCACAAAATATTGACTTGAACGACAGCCTTTAGCAGCAGCAGCACGGTCACAAAGTACAGTATAGTCTGTGGCAGGGATTTGGACGCCGCGCTCTCGAGCGACACCGTGCGGAGATGTGACGGTCGGTCCGTAACAGGCCGGCTGTTGCAGCGGTCCGTCTGGAAAATGGACGAAAATTAATTATATTCGGCCGCCGTATTACGTAAAAATAGCGATTATCAAAAATCTTGCAGTCATCGCGCGATAGACGCGCAGTCGATTGCTGAACGTTAAATAAAATCGTATTACCTTTGCGATCGATTGCTAATCGCTCGCTGTTGTGTTTGAATGCACTTTACTTCATTTTCGCTTATTATTGCTAACTGACAGTTCAAATTGCTCGCTGATTGCTTTCGCTTTGCTGTAAAAGTCTTACGAAATACAAAAAATTTGACAGCAGTGAAGAGATCGAACGATTGATTGCAATTTATAGTTCCTCGATTGTTCGGTAGAGGCAGTACTGTCGCTAGGTTGCTTCTGCTAGGTGTTTGCAGATACGGTTTTGCGAATTTGCGATTATTGCGCAAAAATTGCGCAATGTTTGCTATTGCTTGGCTATTGCAAGATACGTAATAAGCCCGCCGATATGTACTGCGAACTGGAATACTTCCTACTCCTCCTACAATATTCTGATTAATTTCGTTGCGGATTCCAAGACAGATTTAGCATGTCCCCCGGGCACCCCTGAGATCATATCAAAGGGTTTTTGCGGTTGGTTACCACTGTCGATTCTGGCTACACAGGAGTTGCAGTGGTGGGTAAGTGTGGTGGGCCAATTGCCCGTTAAAAAATATGCACTGCGAGCACTGCATAGTGCACAGTGTATCACTGTAGAAAAATTCGTTCCGTTATGGACTGCCAATATAGGCAGTATACTGCCGCAGACCCTATGACGTCATAAATCTACTGTGAGCACTGTTTTGAACTGTCCTCACTTAGGTTCTGTCTCACCACGACGATACCATTTTCATCTTTTAAAATTTCTACTACAGCTTGTTACATTCTATTAGGGCTATTAAGATAGTAGGCTAATTATAATAATAATAATAATATTATTATTATAATTATTAGCCTACTATCTAGCCTAGCCTAGGCTAATTATACCGTTAATTAAAAAAACCCCCAACTGCGTCAAATAATTTTCATGAACCCGGTGTCCCTCTGACCTCTCACGACTGAGACAAAACTATAACTCTCCTGATACCTCTCAAGCTCAAATGCGACTAGCCTCATAGGCTCTAGAAGTCTAGAACAATAACCTTCCTTCTGAAGCAGTCGGGAAGTACACCTACATTACAGCAGATGATGTCAGGCGAGCTGACGTCGTCGACTCCCTCGTTGGCACGGCGACGCGTTACATCGTCACGTCACACGGTACGTACCTCGCAACAGGCGATGTCAGGAGAGCTGATGCAGTCGGTCTTGCAGCCGCGCACCGCGATGCTCACGCCAGAATCCCTCGTCTCCACTGCCGTGAAGCACTTGTCACCAGGTGTCCGGCAGTACGTTGAGCTCACGCTGGAAATAGAGAAGACATTTTTAATTAGATACTTTCTTAGTCAAAACGACAAGCAAACATTTTTTCTCTCTCTAAGAAAGAACGGAAAAGAAAACTATTTAAAATAATAAATTTTAAAATATCAGAGTATAGGTATTCTTTCAACAGACAGCGAAGGATTACGCTATAGGTTTGCTAGCTACTGAAATTTGGCGAACTTCACATAATATGGCACATACTTAGGGGCCGTCCATTAATCACGTGATGTTTTTAACAACTTTTTGGACCCCTCCCCTCCCCTGGTGATACGTGGTGAGGTTTTATACTACCCCCCCTCCCCCACCTAAGATCACGTGTATTTTTTTTACATAGTAAGCAGGTCATGTTTGAAGAAAAACTTTAACTTAAAAAACAATTTAATCGAATAATTTAAGCAATTAAAAACTATAGGAGTCATTTGTCTTGTACTACGACTCTATAACCGATAATAATTTCGCTATGCATAGACTAGATTCGAAAATTAATACACGTGATGTCTCCTTATACCGGGTTGTAACCGCGGGGTTTTAGCAAAATAAAATCTATGGTATATGAAACTTAACTGGCAATAGAAAAAAATCCTGAACAAAGAAACTATGACAAAGAATGGTTTAGTATAAAAAACAATTGCGGAAACAACTTAGTATCGAAGAAAAAAAATAGAGTTTGAAAAGTGAAAAAAATTAAATATCTCAAAGTACTTAAGTGCCAGAAACTTAATAAAGTATAAAAAATGCGCGTCTTAATGGTGTATCCAACAAAGTATATAACAAGTTTACAACGCCTGGCAATTGACATAATAAATTAATTTTATGAATCGATGACTTGAAAAAATGCCCATCTTCCAAATTATTTATCTCAAAAACTAAGCAGAATTGGCACACGGGTGTTCTACTCTTATATTTGGAATACAAGACGCCATCGACCTATGGGCTTAGTTTAGAAATGTCCGATTTTGAGGATTTCTAAAACACTGTGGGCTGGGCTAGTTATGAATTACTATGCGCGTAAAGAAAGAGTCGTAGGTATATATATGGAAGCAGTATCCGTGATGTGCCGGATTGTCAAAAATGCAAATCCGCAGGTACGGATCACCGCCTTTAGTCAAGATGCATTCGATAATAATTTCGACGGCCAAGTTCTAAATCAGAAATGTATGGGATTTCACATAAGTCATCGCCAAGTGTCATGTCGCTGCGATCATATCAAAGAGTTTTTGTGGTCGGTTACCGCTGTCGATCTTGGCTCACAGGAGTGGAAAGTGTGGTGCGTTAAAAACTATGTCCGAAATATATTATGTTATTGATTGTACTGTAGGTTCTTGGTGGAAATTCATTGTTTCACAGTAATAATACATAATACTTCTTTCACTATTTCCACTTTAATAAGTATTTTACATTAATTTTAATATATTACACGACCGGTTTCGACAACGTCATCATCAGGTGTAGGTAGATTAATTTTTTTTTTAATTTGTAAACATTGTGCAAAGGGTTACCAGCATCACTAAATTTATACAATTTATGTTATACAGTATTTAGTTATACAGTAGAATATTTAATAATTTGGTATAAAAATTTAAATTACGTTACTCAAAATTGTATAAATTTCGTGATGCTGGTAACCCTTTGCACAATGTTTACAAATTTAAAAAAAATTTAATCTACCTACACCTGATGATGACGTTGTCGAAACCGGTCGTGTAATATATTAAAATTAATGTAAAATACTTATTAAAGTGGAAATAGTGCAAGAAGTATTGTGTATTATTACTATGTTCGAAACATCACAGTAGTATTACTTGTGGCGCAGCGGATCCAGGCAGTGCCGCTCGGAGTTGTCCCGCTTGAAGCTGCAGACGAAGCACTGCAGCGGTTTGCTGGTTGTTCGCGTCATACGCGGTGCGGTGGTTGGCGGTTCTGATGGTTGCCGCGAGCTCACTTCCTCCTCGTCTCCGTCGTCTTCAGAGTCGGTTGTCGTGGTCCTAAAATTAAAGTTCGTTTAATTTTAGAAAATCTGAAAAAAACTTAAATAACTGATTGAAGCTTTTTCTGAATTGAAGGTGGATGGAGACAGCTTGATGAAAACGTATTAAAGTCAGATGTTAAGGATATTATAATTTATAGGATCTAGATACGGATATAGGAATAAAGTTAGTATATTTGTTTCGGTTACGGTTTCGGATATAAAATGATTTCGGAGTATCCGTTACTTTCGGATTATTTCAGATACGATATTTGGTTTATAACGAAGGTAAGTAAAATGTAAATTCTAAATGGCATTACAAGTTTAGGTACCTAACCATGAGGTCTAAAAAGCTAGTGAGTCGGCTGACAAATTAAGAAAGATGTCATATTATGCTCTGTCTTTATCCGATATAATTATCCGAAGCTTGTGTATCGGATTTGGTAATGGATTATTTTTTATTTCGGATAACCGATAGTTTCTGTTACGGTTAAGGAGCTTCGTAAAATCCTTGATTAAAGCTATAATATATTCATATATTCTAAAGGTACCAAGAATTATGAAGGGCATACTTTATGGACAGATTTACCAACGCATACACACTAAAAATAATTAAAAGTCTGCAGCAAATAAGGAAATAGGCACCTTATAAAAATGTACAAAAAATAATGTTCGTCGCATTTGGAATCGTCTGCGCGCAAAAAACCCACCTATAACGATTGGGGTTGGAATTTTGATACAACCTTATGTACCTACACGGTACAAACTAGCGGGTATATATATATATATATAAGGTCTCCGAAAATCAATTACGGATACTTCAGGCACGTGATCCACTGCTTAAGTAAAGACGTTTAGGCAGAAAAATAATTGTCATACTCAAACTAAAGAAATCGTCTAATGTATGAGCGACTCTCCGCTAAACGCAACCTCGCCCATATAAAGACGACAAATTTTTTTCGAGTATGACAATTATTTTTCTTCTTAAATGTCTTTACACAAGCAGCAAATCATATGCCCAAAGTATCCGTAATTGATTTTACCAAACCTTATAATATATAGGTTCATCGTACACACTAAGTAAAATATGATTTTATCGGTTATAAATTTGTGTGCGTTACGATTGCTCCGCCAAGTTATCTAAACAGAAAAATACTTAGCCAAAAAAATTGTCGAAATTTGTCAAAATCGAAGGGAACAAACCAAAAATTTGTCAAGGTAGAAACAAAGAAGTTACAAGGATTTAAAGTTGGCCGCGCGAACGTTACGTGGAGGATTGCGCGGCCATGAAGGTCTCAGGAATCATGTGGGTCAGAGAACTAATTCATTTTGTCATATGAAGACTGAATTTGTCAAAAATTGTCGAAAAACGAATTATAAACTGTAATTCAATATTTTAAGAAATATTTACCTTAGAAGTTATGGCCGCGCAATCCTTCACTTGTCATTTTTTAATGTTGATTATTTCTTTATAACTTATGACTTAGTACAAAAAACTATTACAGGAAGAAAGGTCCTAATTTGTCGAAACTAGTGAAAGCAATAAATGCTACAAAAGCTTAATTAAACAGACAAATCAGTCCGAAACAAAAAATTCATGGCCGCGCGGTCGAAACGTTACTTTATACGCTGTTAACTCATTATCTGTAGTTACTAGGATTTCAGTGTGAATACCCATTTATTCGACATATTAACCTGATTAGAATGACGTATCGTTTTACCCTCAGAATAGTTTTCAACGCGTGTAATCTCGAAAAATATGTTCTCTCGTACAATGTTCGAGCAGGGTAACCATAATTTTGATTTAATTTGGGAATACCTCTATTTCGGTGTGTTTACATTAAGGTTCGTCAAATATACAGTGGTCCTATGAATGAACTATATTATGTGTTCATGTCTCGGGCATCTGTCATTTTTAAGACATTGAATTTTATGCTTTAGTACTACAGTATTACGTTTGTGGATTCGATTGAAACCATTACTTTTTTAAAATACCATCCAGACCTATATATGAACGGGGTTCAAAGTTTCCGTTTATGTTTAGGGCATTGCACCTATCAATGAACAATATCATAATTTCATTGTTCATTGTTGTTGAACATTGAAAATAAACAAGCAAATAAAGCACAAGAAGGAAGAAAAGTAACAAAAACTCACAAAACAAAAATACCAAAATTGTAAAAGCCAAAACGAACCTAGTAAAGAAACGAAACACACAATTATATAAGGAATACAGAAGCACTAATGAAACAGAAATACTAAATGTAAGCGATGAAAGAGAAGAGAATAATAAAGGCGATGAAAAAGAAGAGAATAATAAAAGCGATGAAAAAGAAGTGAATAATAAAAGCGAAGTTTGTAAAACTAAAAGAGCAATTAACGCAACAGAAAAAGAGAACGAAATCAGTTTAACAAACTACGCAAGCGAATCGGATAACTTTTTAGTTAACAGTACTACTTCTGAGAAAAAAATAAAATTTGATGGTATTACTTTTGGAAGTTACGTTTTGGTACAATTTAAGGAAATGAAATCCACAAAACTATTTGTTGGGAAAGTCTTAATGATAAACGATGAAGAAAAAAAATGAAAGTCGATTTTATGAGAAAGAAACAACAGAAAAAAATGGAGGCCGAACTTTTTGTTTATCCTCAAGTTAGAGATATAATATAATATGAAATATATATTGATTCAGTTGTCGATATTCTTGTAGTAGAAAAAATTACTCGACGAGAAGAAATTATTTTTACGAAAGATATGAAAAATGCTCAACAAATCTATGGTGAAGAATAACTGAGTACCTGAGACTGACTGTTTGAGTTTTAAAGTTAAATACCATTAAAGATAAGTTAATTTTAGTTATTCAGATATAAAAAGTTTAGAATTTTTTATGTTTCTTTATGATTTTGTTCTAGAAGTCTAAGCCGACGAGGACAGTCATTAAGAATATATGTTTGTTAATCCTACCATAATTTGGCGTTTTATGTTATTTTAGGTTTAGATAGGTATTGCATCTATACTTCGAACATTATATAATTATTATTATTATTTGCTAGGACTAGGTGATAGATTTATTGGTACAACTTAGTTAGTTCATTCATAGGTGATTTACGGTTTTTTATAATGTTTATTTTCTAAGAAATAATACAAAGACTTGATTATGAAACGTTTTGTTTTATTGAATTAAGCTTAAAAAGAGGTATGATGATTCATCATTGTTAAAAAATGTAATCATTACTTTAAAATATCATGCGTGTAATCTAGACGCCGCGCTTAAGTGTTCATTCATTGGTACGACTACCCCACTACAGTGGGCTTCGGCCTGACCGAGCATAGCACTTCGCTCGGTCGGAGATCTCCCTTTGGGGCTTGCCACCACTATTCCCACATTGGTGACCCCCGACAGAACACTCCTTCTGGATATCATCATCATCACTCCCCACCCCTCCGCGCCACGCCAACCAGCTTCAGCCTCTTCGGGTACCTCGACCACCAGTCGCAACGCAGCGCGGCCTGGTCGAACCCTCATCGGCTTCAACGGGCAGTCCACTACACGGACCGGTCAGCAAGCAGAGCATGAAGCACCTCTCCTGGTCAGCACACGTAGCTACAACGATCAGTAAGCAGAGCACTCGGCACCTCTCCTGGTCGTCATATGTAGCTACAACTATCGGTCAGCAAGCAGAGCACACCTCTTATGTTACTATCCGAATAAACACAATTCACACAGCCGAGTTTCAAACAAGATTAACGGCTCATTTTTAAAAACCTAAGCGGCTATCATTCGGTCGGTGGTACGCTGGCTAGCAGTTGTGCGAGTGAGAAATCATAATGATTGCCTTTTGCGCTCTCACTCTAATTATTATATTAGGTTAGAGTGAGAACCCAAAAGGCAAACTCGCGTCGATCCTTCGCAGATAGCCTTCGCACAACCGAATGGATCAACCAAGACAGTTAGTCAACCGGCATATTTTGTTATGCTAACATCTTAAAACGTTGTCATATAAAAATTTGAAGTTTTTCTCTACGTAAGATTATTTTATTTATATTAAATCCTTACCCCTTTACTAATAAAAATATTTACACAATGGATAATTAGTACGCTATACAATGTTTTGTCCTTGTCTGAAATATAGAAAAAGTAGCTTGACAGAAAAACTCTTTTTATTAATTATTAGTAAGGGAGTTAATGTATACCTTTTTATGATTACATTTCCTCCTTCACTGGTCTAGTTGAGTATTTCTAAAAATAATAAAGGCTCTTCAGGACGGAAGATATATTTGGGGTTAATTAATTACCAGGAGGCATAGATGTATTATATTCTGCCAGGAGGTCTCAAATAATATTTTTTAAATAGATAAAGTTTATTAATAAGGTACACAAAATTTACAAAATGAATGTGTTTCAATGTGAGATAAAATTATAAGTTTAAAAATTTTACATTACTGTTCTAAATTTGAAAACATTTAAAAATAAAAATATAATGTGCTAATATTAGCACATTATATTTTTATTTTTAAATGTTTTCAAATTATATTATTATTGTGGTATTATATTATTATTGCGGTATTGATTTTGGTTTTATTTTCTATCATTTTCATATGAAAATGATAGAAAATAAAACCAAAATCAATACCGGCAAAAACAAATAAAACAATAAAAAATAACAATTGTTAACAAAGGCACCAAACCACTCTATGGAAAACTGCCTGTCTTTATTACATAATATGGCAGTTAACGATACTGGCCACTTGATAATTAGCGAAAATCAACGCTCATTGACCTGGGTCTGCAATCTCGACAAAGATAGCGATCGCTAAGTTAATGTTTTTTTTTTAAACTTATAATTTACCAAATTTGATTTTACGAGTAAATTGTCGAAATTCGACTATAGGAAATGTCTGTGACCAAATTGATATTATTGATGAAATATATACATTTTCGTCTAGTAGAGCAAAAGGTATTCCCAAATTAAATCAAAAGTATGGTTACCCTGCTCGAACATTGTACGAGAGAACATATTTTTCGAGATTACACGTGTTGAAAATTGTTCTGAGGGTAAAACAATATGTCATTCTAATCAGGTTAATATGTCGAATAAATGGGTATTCACACTGAAATCCTAGTAATTACAGATAATGAGATATCAGCGTGTAAAGTAACGTTTCGACCGCGCGGCCATGTATTTTTTGTTTCGGACTGATTTGTCTATTTAACTAAGCTTTTGTAGTATTTATTGCTTTCACTAGTTTCGACAAATTAAGACCTTTCTTCCTGTAACAGTTTTTTGTACTAAGTCATAAGTTATAAAGAAATAATCAACATTAAAAATGACAAGTGAAGGATTGCGCGGCCATAACTTCTAAGGTAAATATTTCTTAAAATAATGAATTACAGTTTATAATTCGTTTTTCGACAATTTTTGACAAATTCAGTCTTCATATGACAAAATGAATTAGTTCTCTGACCCACGTGATTCCTGAGACCTTCATGGCCGCGCAATCCTCCACGTAACGTTCGCGCGGCCAACTTTAAATCCTTGTAACTTCTTTGTTTCTACCTTGACAAATTTTTGGTTTGTTCCCTTCGATTTTGACAAATTTCGACAATTTTTTTGGCTAAGTTTTTTTCTGTTTAGATAACTTGGCGGAGCAATCGTAACGCACACTATAAATTTATAATATAATATATAACTCCCCACACCGATCTCGGTGACAGTGGCCAGTTTTATTGACATGGCCAGTTACGCAGGAGTAATTTTATAGTTACCAAATGTGTGCGCAGTACACAAGAGCACTCTTTCTTCCTTTACTCTCGTTATCCACGGACAGATAACCGACACGACTGACGAGAGGTCAGGCGCAGGTCCAACTTTTTTGCATGCCCATCCTTCCTTCCAAACTTGGAAACAACATTTTTTGTTGTTCCAATGTAGGAATCGAACTCACGACCTCCGAGTCGACAGCCAATGCTCTAACCATTAGACCAGGGAGGCTGTTATAATATTATGAGATAATAATATAAGGTAGTCAGGGGTCTCTAGGATCTCAGTCCATTAAAACCACGATGGATATAGAAGAACAGAACCACCAGGTACGATGTTAACCGTGAAGGTAGTAGGTACTTACTCATCTTCATCTTCCTCATCTTTAGAACATGTAACCTGTGCCGCTACCAACATTGTCAAAAACAAAATAAACCCCCATCGAACCATTTTGGTATTTCGTAAACCTATAATCTTATTATTTGTGTCACGGCAAATTTGGATTTAGCTTTATTTACACTTTAAATTTTTCATTTTCTACACAATTCAATTTATGTTCTATCATGACTGACAGAAGAGACATTTGAAATTCGAACTTTTTTGTCTTCAGTTGAAAATACTCTTTGGTGACATTCTGCCAAATGAGAAAACCTCAGGAGAAAACTTTTATGGGCGAGATAAAAATAATACTTAGGTAGCACCTACGTATGTATCTATTTTATATCTTACATCTTAATATAGTAGGCTTAATACAATCACGTTCGTAATGTATTTTTTTTTTCTATAAAAATTACAGATTTATGAAAAATGACGACTTGTACAAAAATCGTGGTGGTACTGTATAATTGAACGTAAATATATTATTATCTTATATATTTTGTGTACTAATTAATTAAATAATAATACTTATTTTTATACACACTGAAAGTAAGAGACACATATCAGCAAGTAGGTGGCGCCATCTAGTAGAACATGTTGCACCTCGCTACTCACAAATAGATGTCACTTTTCCAATTCTTATTGCTTATTCTTTTACACAAATAATGTTATGTTTTGTCCAGGAAACATATTATTATTGTATAAGTGCTGATTTTTCAATCGTCATACTATTACTCTAACCTAAGGAATAATTATGTCACTTTTACAGATTTTATATGAAAAATCTGTAAAAGTCGCTTAAATATTTATAACAATTAAAAAATCAGCCCTTATTTAGTTTGACTGAACTTCGCTGATTATTAATAATAATTATTATTAAAAAAGTATAGTCTCTAAGCTTTTAAGGAAAAAAATATTATTATCATAGATTTTTTTACTAAGCACAACAAAATCCTACTACATAAATGAAAGTTTGCGAGGATGGATGTGTAGATGGATGGGTGGATGGATGTTTGGTACTCTTTCACGCAAAAACTACCAAATGATTCCGATAAAATTTGGTAGCTTAGGCTCTGGATTAAAACATATGGTTCTTACCCGATATTAAATTGACGCGCCAGCCGCGGAAAAAACTAGTATTTAAATAATTATATTCTTATAATACCGTTACATAATATTATAATAATATTATGATTATCTATACTAATATTATATTGCGTAAGTGTGCCTGTCTGTCTGTCTGTTACATCTTCACGCTTTAACCGCTGAACCGATTTTTATGAAATTCGGTTATGTCACTTTAGGTCTCGAGAAAGGACATAGAATATTTTTGATCCCGAAAAAGTACAGTGTTCTCGCGGGATAATGTATTTACGTGGGAGAAACAGCAGGCAAAAGCTAGTTGAATATAATTTAGAACTAGTGATTGAACAACAAAACAGTTGATATTATTAGATTAGATTTTTTCCTACACACTTTCTTATCAGATTCATGTACGGTCGCTGATAGAACCGGTATAACATATTTCGACCTCATTGACCGAAACAATATTGAGAAAACAGAGTACTTACACGATGAGTTGAAACCCTAAATGAAATAATTGGCAGGCGGGACACATTTGCTAATTATAAATAGTACAAAAATATATGGGCCCGCCTGCTAGCAAACATAACTTTAATTATTTCACTTAGGCTTTCAGCTCATAGTGTACTGTCTGTTTACTCGTATCTGTATTTTTTTGCAGTCAGGTTTTTTTATTTTATTTATTTTATATATTTTTTTTCCTTAATAGTTACTTCATTTAATCAACACACGCTTGGTCGATTTAAATCAACAATTAATCAGAAATAATTTTTATTTGAATGCATTGATTACAAAAGAGATGTTCAAGAAATGTATGAGGCCTGGGCCAGTCCTATGTACAGTATATGTAAATATAGCTACATAATATAGTAATCGTTTTCTATTCTTTATTTTGTTTAATTTCACTTCGTTTCCATGTACATTTAAATTAACTTCGTCAAGGAGAGCAACACAAAGTAAAATAAAACATGGCGGATCAGATCAGAATTAACGAAAGAATGTCATTTTGTTAATGACATGACTTTTGACAAAGAAAGACGTATGACATTATAGACGACGTCTCTTCGTAAAACTGTCTACTACGTCAAAAGTCAGGTCAAAACAACTGTCATGGCCGCCCTAAAAATAGTGTTCTCGCAATAAAAAACTCTTTAAATAATCATTTTTGTACGCATGTACCCTTCTTCAAAATAATTTTTTCGTATTTTTATGATATTCCCATATTTTTTTCCTATTTACCTATGTAGTGTACATAGAATTGGCCCAAAATCAAACATCTCTTTTATTCGAATCATTTAATTAAAGTAATATGTTGTAATTATTTCTAATTAAATTTAAAAACATGACATATTGTTAATATTTTCGAAATTTCCTTTTAATTTATTTTATTATGTTACCCTATTCGATAGGTTTGGTTAAACATTTTTTTGAACTACTTAAAATTTAGGTCTAAGATCCGCCATTTTAATTTTTTTTCTTTGTATTAGCAATTTAAGGACACTTGGGCTATTTCGACAAATCTAACGATACCTTAACTATCAATATCCATCCAGCCGTTTGGAAGATACTCGGGAAAAAAGTTCGAACGACCATACATATTACACATACATACATACATAAATAGAAGATACGCGCGAAAAACATAGGTAACGCTTCTTGGCAGTCGGATAAAAGTAGACTACATTTTTTATTTATTTTATATACTTAAAGTTAGAGATTTTAAATGAAAAACTTTCTTCTACTTAAATTAACATACGCCGGTTCCTTTCGTCGGGCTAGTTCCAGAACCAGTGGGAGGCATCACGTAGGGACAATAATAATCATTTATTTTCAGACTTACATCCATAGATTTTCTAAAGTTATATGCACATTAAATAAAAATACATACTCAAAATACGTAATCGTTACTTACTCTAAACTTTACACATTGTCACACAATTAATTACAATTACATTAATTTATTAAATAAACTTATCCTATTTTAAATCCCATTAGGATTTTCATCCATTTGTCCTGAATGGGACAGTCAAATCTCGCTGAGATCATCTGCAGGATGCTGTTGCTGCTGCTACGTAAACGTTGCCGCATAGACGCTACTTTTTTACGAATAATCGCCTAAAAGTCATCCGTGCGTGCTTCGGAAAACATTGTGGAAGCACTACAGCAGCATCCTGAATACGTCATTATACTGTACACGAAGAGCGCTGGCTGCCCGGCGACCATGACGAACCCACAATCTCTTCGAGTAAAAGGATTGACAATATGCCTTAAAAATACTGATTTTGACATGTTTCCCCGGACAGCCAGGGCCCTACACTCCAGCTCTATATCCGCATCATCCGACAAATCCTCTGTAACTATGTGTCCTAGGTACCTGAAACTTGTCACAATCTCCAACGCTAAATTATTTAATATAATTGGACTTTGGAGGCACATGAGCTAACTTATCTCTACAATGCCGTAAGTCTAAAGGAAATAAAAGTATCTAATCTTTACAGGAAATAAAACTTTTGTAATTTGAATACTTACTTATTACCATTTAGTAACCATTATAAATTGATTCATGCCCATTATCCAATAACCAGTGTTCGTAAGTAGGATCTACTTATCTCCTCTGACAAAACTTGGTCCGCAAAATATTATGTAGAAGGGTTTTTAATTTTATTTGTATTTTCTTAAAAATATGATTGGTTCTCATCTTTGAGTATCCAGTTCTCATAGATATTTTTTTTTCAAGGATTGGTAGTTAGTACGCTGAGCTTTATACAGGATTAATGGTAATGATAGGCGAAATCTTAACTATAAAGAATAACGAACAATTTTGAAAGGAGTTCCTTGCGAGCTCGATTTTGACTAAAACTGTATCGTTACATTTTTACTAAATCAATTTCCGTAGCCAGAAATAGAACCGATTGATTTTAGAAAAATCATGTATTATAAAATCATTCAATAGTGTAACTTAAAAAGATAACAAATTCTGAAAAGTAATTATGTGCAGCAAACTCGAAGAAAGGGCTTATTTTTAACAAAAAATGTAATTTGTGCTGTTTCAGCTTTTTTCGATATAGATTATACGTATATTAGCTTTTTTATATTATAGCTTCGGATTATGAAGCATTGTACCTAAATAACTGCATAATAATTAAACTTAGGCCTTTACATCCGTTAATGGATGATTTATACAGTATTCTCCGAGCTAAGTAACCACTCTTGAAATACTGTAGTGCCTGGGACAGTCAGTTTTTAAATGTCGTATAGCTGCCAAAGCACATACGGCATTCTCACAACGTTGTGAGATAATTAATTATTAACATAATATACCAAACCAAACGTGGTTATTAATGTATGAGTTTTTTTTTTGTGTTTATTTGGCGTCAAGACTTTTGAAATCTATTACCGCAGTATTTAAAAAAAAATTAAAAATATATAGAAAAGGCATTTTTCTGAACTTGAATTACACAGGCACAGTAAATGTTTTATATTTCCATGTGAATGCAAAAATACCCGCTTTTTAAATATTTATTGCACATAAGTAGGTAAGTAGGTACCAATTGACTGTAGGTAAGTGTGTTTTTATCTTTTTACAGGCACATTGCATAATAATTAATAACTGTCTTGGGTAGGTATCCGATAATTAGAAGAAGTAGTAGGTAGCTAGGTTTAAGTATCCAGTGGTAAAACTTTTTTATATTTTATGCATTTGCGAGTGCAAATTTAGCAGTAATAATAACGAGATTTTGGCTTCTCGAGTAAGTTAAGTTGAAGAAAATTTCCTCTACTTAGATAAGTAGAGGTATATTTTCTTTAAGTTGATATTTATCTATACTTTTATATAATAAAGAGGAAAAGTTTGTTTGTTTATTTGCATTGAATATGCTCCGAAACTACTGGACCGATTTTGATGAAACTTAGCACAGATATAGTGTAGACCACGGAGAAGGACATAGGCTACTTTTTATCGCGTAAAAATGTACGGTTTCTGTGAAATTTACTTTTGCGCGCACGAAGTCGCGGGCAACATCTAGTTATAATATAGGACCATGCTTGCAATAAACTTAAAATTAAATATGAGTTCTTTACACACTAATAATAAACTTAATATTAAACGCTTGGAAATTAAAGTAGATAAATAACTATAATTTTAATACAAAAGTATAACCAGTTACGTACATTATATTACCCAAACTATTGTCACGAATTTATAAACACCTCATTAATAAAAATCGGATCAGTAGTTTAGGCGTTACGGAGGAGCAAACATACTTACATGATACTGCCAAAATTATTACCCTTCCTTTTAGCTTCCTGTAGAGTCGTTCTCAGGTAAAAAGCATCATCATCAGACGAAAAACGAATCAGAAAGACTCAAACAAGAGGACTCTTCGTCGTTTTGACTTACCGAACCATTTTGCAAAGACATTCTATGTTAAGCAATGATGTACGTTCCAAAGGAGTGCAAACACGGTATTAATAAACGAAGAGCACGCCTAAACTCTTTCATCCACGCACACACGGCTCACATCTATTACACTCACAAAGCGAGCCCTCCCCGGACTCGAACATGCGACCTCATTAAAAATGAAACAACCTCAAGCGAAACTCAAAGCGAATAGCGCTACCTAGCGGTGAGTAGCGGAACTACTCGCGGAGTCAGCCTCTGTACTTTTTTAATTAGCCCCATACAGCGGTGAATGCGTGAAATACGTTAGATTTTTTTCTCCCGTGCGGTTAGTTTGGCTGCTTTGAGTATGTTAATTTACAAGTAGATGCTTGTGTTTGAACTGAACGGGGGTTTCGAACCCGCTTTAGCTCATAAAGAACTTAATTAGCAGCATTAAATAATGTTGTGTGTACGTTTCACATTTTTATTATTTAATTTTATCAATTAATAATTTATTTGTGCAGGTTTATTTTATGAAGTGTAGTATCTACTGTAAGAGACGATAAGCGTTTAACCGAAGAAAGTCTACATTTATTGTTTTACTTTTATAGTTGTTGTAGAAAATATTTATTGTGAGACAAAAATATGTTTCTAATGCTTATTAGTTACTAATTACTAACATTATTGTAGCCAAAAGCACTTAAAGTAACATCCAACAGAGTGCTGTAAAATATAAGGCAGTAAAAGTTGCAAAATTTAAAAAAAAAATATTTAAGTTTAGTGAGTACCTACCTACAGAGGTACTTATACCTGTTTACCGAGGTACTTACCTCCCTTGGTAATATATCGTGAAATTCGTCTTTACTCCCTCCACCTCTCCCTAATCTCATGTGAGATTTATTTAAAAAAACACGATTTGTTTTATTACTTTTATTAAGACTAGTAACGACTAGTATTTGAGATTATTCTAACAAGCATGTGAGATGTGCACAATTGGATTTTCCCAACTTTTTAATTTTCTACTTATCTGGCACTAGAGACTATTTTTGCTAGAAGAGAAAGTAAGATTTAGCTGGACCCCACTAAATACCTCACGTAATACATGGACGCCGCCTTTACCTGATACCGCACAGATAACTAAAGAGTTAAATTAATAAATATGTAGTTACTTCTAATAGCCTGCTATTAAACGTTGCATGCAACATACTCTTCATGTTACTTTTAAACTTTATTCAATAAGATTAACTTACATAATATGGCTATTTTAGAACTTCTGTTGATGTCTACAAAAATTAAAAGTTGGTACGACGGATATAATAATAATATAATAATAATAATATGTATGGACGCTTCACACTACGTCAATTTAGCCTACTAATTAGTATCTGAAGAACTTGTGTTACAGGTACCAGAAAACGGGAAGTAAGTATATTATTTAATACTATACATATATTTAAGATTTTTATTGTATTTTCACATATTTAATACACATCTATGACCCAGGAATACAGAAAAACTTTTTATTCCTTCGACAGGATTTGAACGTACGACCCCCGGCTTGAGCACCAAAGCACTGAACCACTGAGCCACAGAGGTCGTCAACTTGCTTTAAGGTGTGATAACTAACTGTAATAAAATATTTAAAAAAGCAATTATGTCAGAATAAAAATATCCAAAGTAAACTTGATCTAGAAAAGTCGCGTCAAGAAACTGAGCTTTTATCTTCGTTCAAAAACTGCGAACTCTGTACAAACTTCACTTTCGCCTTGTGAACTAATTTTTCCGCGGTGTCAAGTTCACGGCGGGGGAGGGGGATGGCGCGGCGCCCGCGGGGACAGGGGGGGGGCTAAAATAAAATATTCATTATGATTGCTTGGAGCGCTCGCAGGTGCGGTGTCGCGGTTTGGCCATTGAGATATTGGCGTCGAAATTTAATCACACTGTAACGAATAGGTTTTTGTTACACGGCATGGCATGTTCTGAAAAATGATCATGCTGTAGATAAGGTTTAAACTTTAAGGTGTAAAGTTAACAACAGATTAAATGTTATGGAACTATCATAGACGTATAATATTAGACAAGGTGTGTTGAAATGAAATGGTCCCACTTTTGAGATGTTTGGGGCCGTTTTGACATTGGAAGTATGGTGAAAACAGGATGGCTGACATTTGAAGTCTGGAGGAAACCAAGATGGCTTACATTTTTATTGTATGAAGATTTGTTCTGTCAAATGTACCTACGCCATACCTAGCCTAGATAGGATAGGCTAGGAAGGCTTTGAAATCTTTGGAAATTATACTATTAAGATAACTTCGATTCTACATCATTTCAAAGATTCTTCTTAACTTGAAAAAAATTTACATTCATATTTACTTTTGGATTATATTACACACTAGCTGTTGCCCGTTGCTCCATTCGCGTAAATATAGTATCACTCGAGAACGCTGTACTTTTTCGGGATAAAAAGTATCCTATGTCCTTTCAAGGACTCAAAGTATGTCTGTACCAAATTTCATCAAAATTGGTTCAGCAGTTAAAGCGTAAAGAGATAACAGACATAAAGACAGACAGACAGACACTCTTTCGCATTTATTAGTAAAAATTAGTAATATTAGTAAAAAGTAAAAAAGCTCTCCTTTTTTTAAGTTTAAGCTTGAGTTAAATAAGTTAATTGTGTATCGATTAAAAAGTCTGGGATTCAAATAAACCTTAACAACTATTGGCTTAAATTCAGTCAACATTTACAATAAAAATAGGAATGATAAAAAAAAATGAAACAGAACCGCATTAGATTCCAACGACCAATCTACAACGTCGCGACTCATTCAATGAGCACTGAAAAGTGACGTAAAAATCATCCGGGAGTCGGGAGTCGGGCCCTACCTCAAGCTTGTGATTTCTTCCTGCGCGTAATTAGGCTTTTAATAGGTAGATACTTTTATTATTTTACTAGCGTTTGTCAGGGATACTCATCCCAACTTACCTGTCCGGTAGTTGTGGTATAGTATACGGGTATGCGACCCCGGCTCCCTAGCTATTACTGTCCTATCCCTTGCCCTCCTGGGCGGTAATATCCTACATTCCTATTTCCCACTCTAACTTACCAATCTTCCTTTCCACACCACCTATCCTTCCCTTTCCCTATTCCTACCCTCTCCACCAATCCGCGGGAACGCAATGGATAATCATAAAAATAATTTAATTATCCAAAATGGCGGCGATGCGGTTCGCCACCCATCACGTCTCGTTCTCGCGGAGGCGAAAAGTGGCCCATGGAGAGCCGCTTCGCTACGTTCAATGTAAGAGGAGGAATGGATGGTATGAATGGAAGTGGACGAAGCGAAACAAGTATGTAAGGATCGTAGCAAGTGGAAAGAAGTGGTCTCTGCCTACCCCTACGGGAAAGAGGCGGTCTCTGCCTACCCCTATGGGAAAGAGGCGTGATTATATGATGATGATGATGATGTTTGAGCGCGGCTCCGCCCGCGTAAATACATTATCCCGCGGGATATCCGAATAAGGTATCTGACACTTACCTATTAGATGATTTTGAAACAGTCCCATTTATTATAACATTTCTTATT
This sequence comes from Glaucopsyche alexis, assembly GCA_905404095.1. Lineage (NCBI taxonomy): Eukaryota > Metazoa > Arthropoda > Insecta > Lepidoptera > Lycaenidae > Glaucopsyche > Glaucopsyche alexis. The sequence goes on from FR990060.1 coordinate 6,653,321, forward strand.
AGAATTCACACATCCACATTTGACGTAAAGCCTATCCTACAGAAACCGTTGATATTTGTAAGTATGTATGTCGCAATCCTGACCATAACTCTCAACATAGGTACCAAATTTTATCCTAATTCGTGAAGTTAGTAGAAATTTATGACGTAACGAAGCATAATCTTCTGGCGTAGTCAGATCAAAATAGTAGACAAATGAAATTATTTTGTAAGGAATATTAGATAATATAGGTATTTTATAAGGGGAACATTTGTTTTGTTAATCTTTCCAGCAAGTAGCAACTATCTATACTGTGGAATACAGCCTCCCTCGCCAGCACTCCAGCAGTAATTTTCATCTAACGCAAATACGGTTGGTACGTGTAGCAAATTACTGACTTCTGTCGATTGAAATCTGTCGACTCGGTTCTGCAGTATAAATTGAAACGAGTAGATCACGCTACAGTAACCGATCAACTCATTAGCTCCGGAAATACGATTCGCATTCACGCTCCTCACTAGCACTAGGGATGGGATTTCATCGATACTTGCACGCCATCTAGTTAGGATTGAGGGAACTAGAAAATATTATTTTTCGATGAAGTATAAACATTATCACGTATAGATTGATCAAGAAGGTATATTGGGTAAAGAAAGAAAGAAGGCCCTCTTGGCCTAAGGCTAGGTACTGTCCGAAATCCGTACCGAAGGTCGGAGAAAATTCAGAGCAGTAAAGTTAGAACTCTGCGCGTTGAATCTAGAGTTGAAAATTGAACACACGAGTGTCAAGTCAAATTTCAATGTCAAAAACAACAGGACACTCGTGTGTTCGATTTTCAACTCTAATGTATTAGTCCAGATTTCTATTTTTAATGCTCTGAATACTCCGGTCTTCCGGATTCCGAATAATATAATCCCAGACTAACTACCTTGATATAATAACTATATGATATTGCCAGTAGATTTTTTTCTGATAACTATACCTACTACATAAATACAATATTACAGCTTATTGTACTATAATGTAGTACTGTACGTAAAAATATGAAAACATTTCATATATTACGCCTTTGGCTTAACAGCCAAAGTGACTAACGTGAAAGCTTTGAATATAATTTTATTAGGCCCACTTGCGCCAATCCGGGTTAAAGTTAACCCTGGGTTAAAAATAATGTTATCTCTCTCGTTTTTCGTATTTGTGAAAGAGAAAGCATGATATTTTAACCTTAGGTTAACTTTAAGTCGGATTGGCGCAAGTGGGCCTTAGTGTAATATAATAATAATAGTATAATAACCAAAGATTTCAAAACTCAAGAAAGGTTATGACGTACTTTTGACAGAACAAATCTTCGTACAAGAAAAAGTTACGCCATCTCGGTTTTTACCATACTTCAAATGTCAGCCATCTTGTATTCCCCATAATTCAAATGTCAAAATGGCCCCAAAATTTTTAAAAGTGGGGCCATTTAACTGGAGACACATTTTGCCTCAACATGTCTCGTCTATAATATATGTATATACTCGTGACATTTAAGACAAAAGGTATTCTTATTAGACTCCACATTCTAGACAAGGCGTCTTATTAGGCGATAATTTGTCAGTACTGTGTTAGACATTTAATTACATAGCCATCAACATGAGTTCGAGGCTTTCGATGGAATTCGATACACACGTTCCTGGGATGCCCCGGGTAAAACCTGCCCGGGGTAAAACCAGCCCGGGTGAAATAGGCCCGGGTAAGATAGGGTTAGCACATATGTCGTCGGCAGAGGGTTGAGTTTGGAGCGGGATGTTTGTTTGTGGGCGGATGGATCTGCTGAAATTTCTCCTTTGTTTCCACACTCCACCCGTTAGGACTTGGCGCGAGACTGGAGCTTCAGCGTTTTTCGTAAATCTTACGTGGCGATATCACGCGTCACCACGTTCATTACCCACAAAGTAATACCCACAAAGTAAATATAATATTAGTACAAAAATATACTTAATTAACTATCTACATTTTGCATATAGATATTCCTCATCTATATACCATGACTTCTCATTGGTATTTTACCCGCGAAGGCAAAAGGAAAGATTCATTGTTTTGGCAGTCTATGTGTGTATGTTTGTTACACCGGAGCGTCTGAATTAATGATCCAATTTTAATGAATGAGTTGTCAATAGATTCGCAATAATCACCCGGGTAACATAGTAATCTGGTTATAGTTTTAACGTTTGATTACTGGTTGATCAATTTAAACTCCAGATTTTTAATAACATCATTAGAAGTGTCTAGAATAGTCCTATTCATAATGAAAGTGATTTCCTATTGAATTACTAGATGTTGCCGCGACTTCATACGCGAAAAAAGAAATCCCGTAGGAACTGTGCATTATGCTGCACTAAAAAGGTCTTTTTCTCTACTCTACATATGTACCAAATTTTATTAAAATCGGTCCAGTACTTTGGAGCCTATTCGATACAAAGGAACTTATAACCAAACTCACATCATTCTAATTTAAGAGCTTCGCTCTTGTCGGTGGAGCTTTCTCCATTCCTCTCTGCACTCCGCCCTTCTTTTGACCTCCTGATACGACATGACCATCATTTTCTTCTTCACCTGGTCCATAAAAGCTCTTCCCGGCCTTCGACGTTTTCTTCTACCTTCTACCTTCTCTTCAATTATTCCTCTAATAAAGTTGTCGTGCCGTATCAAGTGTCCTATCATATTAAAGACCATCGAGAACAAAGAGGAAAGATGATAGGACACTCGATACGGTACGACAACTTTAAACAATAACATATATTTTCCCATTTATAATATACTGTAGATGTAGATTTAATGCGTGGTAATATTACTTTACCACGGTTATAGTTATATTACCAGGGTTGGAAAGAGCACAGTTTCTAAATTATTGAATTTCAGTCAACCAAAAAAATATTTTTTTCACTACAATTTGATACGAGCGAATTTATTTCTTTATGTTGAAGCAGAATTTATTGACACATTTACAACCGCTATAATCTTATCACTTGTCCCACAACTGAGGTTAGATTTGGTGGGCATTATATAGGAGCTTTGTTTCTCTTACATTATGTATTCCGTGGACTCTGTACATAGTACATGGCTCTGCGGCTGTTCCACTTATATATTCATTTATATCTGCTATCGAATAATTGTCCTAGAAGTTTCTATCACGTCAAGACTATTAGAGTACTGCAAGATGAGGTTGCAGACAAAATAACTGTAATATGAATTGAAAGTTAAATTAACAATGTAATGTTTTCTAAAATTATATAAAAAATAAATAGGTATTTCGACGAACGGGAAAGCTCATCCTTTTTTAAGTCGGTTCATAACAGAATAATTAATATAAATGGAAAACTCTTTCTTCACACCATGAGGCGATGCAGCGTGCACATTTTGAGATAACGAAAATTGAACTATATTAACTAAACAAAGAAAGCTTCGTGGCCTAGTGGGTAGACCGTTTGGTTCGCACTCGAGAGAGTGTAGGTTTGAATCCCAGATTGTTGCGTGTACCAATGAGACTTTTTCAGGTCTCAAGTACCTACATTATACGGACGCTCTAACGGTGAAGGAAAACATCGTGAGGAAACCCGCACATGTTTGGACCTAGACCATAGATATATAATATTAAAAAGAAGTAGATATGTTATAAACGCGTAAAAATGAAGACTCGAATTGGCCCGAGTCGGGCCAATTTTGGTTAGTGTGCTCCGCGAGTAATAGCGTGTTTTGTGTTACTATGCGACGTTGACACATTGACACGCGTCCCATGTCAATGTGTGTCGTGGCACAGAAATATTGTCAGTTTTGTAAGGATATAACGTATTTATGTAATAATTAATCAAAGACCTAGACGTATTGACCAGTCATTCTTCTGGACTAGGCTGACTGTGTTGTGACAATGCCGTATGTGCTTGGGCAACCATACCATACTTAAAAACCGACTGTCCCAGGCACTACAGTATTTTAAGAGTGATTACTTCGCTCGGAAAATAATGTATAAATTATTATCGGATGAAAAGGCCTAAGTTTTTTTAACTAGACAAAAAGATGCATGTTTCATTGCAAGATGATTTCGTATTGCTTTTTTCGCCTTCGCTGCGCTGCACTACGTACTATTTATGTAGTGAATAAAGTTCAATTTTGATTGGCTATAGACCCAAAGCAATAAAAGAAGATTTTTTATTCGTATTATCATTTTAATTGAGTACAATCTCGTCGAGTAAATTCTAATCACTAATGCTTCGGACTAGTTTTTAATGTCTTTGTCAATAGTCATTTCCTACTTAATTAAATGTTTTGACTCCAAAAGGGTATCTAATTTATATCTAAGCAGTGCCGTTCGCACACAAATATCAAATATATAGTGGTATCCAAAGATTTGATAGGCTATGACGTACATTTGACAGCGAATCATCATACAGTAAGTTACGCCATCTTGGTTTTCTCCGTACGTTTCAAATGTCAGTCATCTTGTTTCCACTATACTTCAAATGTTAAAATGGCCCCAAAACTTTCAAACGTGGGGCCACTTTTTGCCTCAACATGCCTCATCTATAATGTATACGTCGAGTGGTATCTATATCTGCGAAATTAGTAATGTTCGTGTGGCTGCACATAAATTTTCAGGTACGATGTTGGATTTGTTGGGGTGTAACGAGAGCTGTCGCTGCCATGTCTGTTTAGAAATAGTGAGCGTGGTTAACGGGAGAATAAATATGTTGGAAGTTGGAACAGGATAACTGTGTTTTAGGTGGATTTTGGTGGCCAGTTTTTTCGAATATTTCTGTTTTAGTGCGGGTATAATGGTAGTGAATCTACTGTCAATAATTCAAATTAAAATTCATTTATTTGCAAAGAATACAGTACAGTAGATGTTTACATATTTAATAGAGTTCGACATATTCTACTACATAACTAGTGTGCAAATATTTTCAGTTGTTCATAGTTTTTTAAAAAATATTTTAGATTTTTAATTTTCAATCGATTAGAATTGGTTATTATAATAATTACATTAATGAATGATATAGTCAAAATCATAAAAACGTCACAATGAAAGCTCAGATTTAACAATAAGATACAAATTAAATTAAAATGCATGTCAAATTTGTGGTAAATATTCTTATCTAAATAAAATATAATATAATGTCATTTTTTTAACGTTTGAATGTTACTTGATATCTATTCGATTATTAAAATATTCATTGATTGTAATACATTTTGTTAACATTGTATAATATAATACGGTAGGAGAGGGTCACTTGATCCTGGGAGACGTACACTCAATTTACTAGTTAGCTAGCTACTTTTACAGTGGCCATGTCTGTAGTATACCAGATAACTTTTACAGTGGCCATGTCGGTAGTATACCAGATAACTTTTTCAATCGTCAGATATTGCACTATTTTAGGAGTCTGTACCTCGAAAGGAAAAAACGAAACCCTTACCCTTATAGGATCACTTTGTTGTTCGTCCGAATGTCTATCAAGACCCTTTTTCATATCAAGCTGGAATTTATATGAAATTCTAAAGTCTACGGTCCCTGTGAAAAATCAAACTTCTAAGTCAACGTAATCAAAAGATACAGTGGTTAAGATACAGTGGTTAATGCTGCAAATTTCCTCAAATTTTCGATACTCGCAAACTCAAAACGTACAGGGTACTTCCCGTGAACTTAGAATCTTGAAATTTGGCACGAAGCAACGTCTTATAGCACAGATAAAGGAAAAAGTAAGAAAACCGTTAATTTTTAGTGACATCATATAATAAAAATATTTTGAATAATTTTAAACTTACTACCCCTTTCCTCATGAACTCGTAGAAGTATTAAATTGAAATTCATATCAAATACTCGGGTCTATAATACCTTTAAGCTGTAACAAAATCACTACAGGTTTATACGGAACCCTCGGTGCGCAAGTCCGACTCGCACTTGGCCGGTTTTTTAAATGATGGACGAAATCATATTTTTACATAAAAATGGCAGTAACAAACTTTATGGTAAAATTATTTTTTAAAACACCGCATGCAAATATTAGGTTGGGGAAAAAGTTTCTTCGCATTTTATATAAAAATTCAAAAGGTTTTTTTATAAAGTTTATTTACAAGTGACTAAAGTATATAGGTGCCATTTTGTTCGATAACTTTTTGCCATCTTGTTGGTAGGTACATGATCCCATTGCTATAAAATTTTTGGGGCTTCTGATGAAAAAACTGCGACAAGTGGTTTTGGCAGTCCTCTTGTGATGTCAACCTGACACTGCCTAAGGAATTCTGCCGCGACCGAAACAGGTGGAAATCTGAAGGTGCAAGGTCAGGACTATACGGCGGATGCATTAACACCTCCCAGCCAAACTCCCGTAATTTTTTCTGAGTGGCTAAAGATGTGTGAGGTCTAGCGTTATCATGGTGAAAAACCACACCCCTTCTGTTGATTAATTCCGGCCGCTTTCTCTCAACTTCTTGCTTTAATCTCATCAGTTGTTCGCAGTACAGTTCAGAATTGATGGTCCTGCCTGGCGGTAACAGCTCATAATGAATAATGCCCTTCCAATCCCACCACACACACAGTATCACCTTGTTGCGAGTTAACCCGGGTTTCGCCACAGTCTGTGAAGCCTGACCGGCCTTTGACCACGATCTTTTTCGCACGTTCTTGTCGTACGTGATCCACTTTTCATCACCAGTTATCAGCTTCTTCAAAAATGGTTCGGTTTCATTACGTCGTAATAAAGAATCACAAATGAGTACACGGTTCATTAGGTTTCTTTCAGTGAGCTCATGAGGCACCCAAATATCGAGCTTTTTTGTGTACCCAGCTTTTTTCAAATGCGCCAAAACCGTTTTGTGGTCAATCCCCAGTTCTTCAGCTACATCGTAACTACTAATATGCCGATCTTGCTCCACTTTTTCAAAAATGGCAACAGTTTTATCCGTAACAGGGCGACCAGAGCGACGTGCATCTTTGATATCAAAATTTCCGGATTGAAAACGCTTAAACCAAATTTGCGCTACTCTCACAGATACTGCATTAGGTCCATAAACATCACAAATTTTTTTCGCGGCTTGTGTTGCATTTTTACCTTTTTTGTAATAAAATTTTAAAATGTATCGAAATTCTTCATAAGAATCACTCATTTTAACAATAAGAAAAACAAATGAAAATCTCAAATTTACTTAATTTGAATTTGGAATTGTCTTCTGTAAAATTAAAACTTTTTAATGATACCAAAATCAGCCAGATACAATTGGTATAGCCCAAGATATTTTATGACAAGTTCATACATACTATAATGCGAAAAGACTTTTTCCCCAACCTATTACAATAATAGTAATTTAAATTATAGTGGTATAATAATATATACCTAAATTAATAGGTACCTATCTAAATTTTTTAACTTTTTAAAGATGCATAAAGATTCACTCATATACATAGATGTATTATATTAAAAAGAGGCTCATAATATAGACTAGGGCTTACCTTTGAAAATGGTCAAAAGTGAAAAAAATTAAAGGAAAAATTATTTATGGGTGATTTGAGGTCGAGAAATGTAAGGGGGTGTTTTTAAGGCTAGGAAACAGTTTATCTAGATTTCCGGTAAAGTTGTACCTGTAGGTAATAAAAAGATCTACAACTTTTGTATTTACACTTTTCACATAAACTCAAAATTTATCTGAAAAATTTAAATAACCAAGTTTTAGGTTAGTAGTCATAAGACATTCATGACAACATTTATAACAATTTTTTATACAAAATCACTTGCAACAATTTCAAAATAATCCCGCGTTTATTAGCTCTACCTCAAAAACTATTTTTGTCATTAATCCGCCTTTTAGTTTGAGGACGGCAGAGAATAGATCCATACATGCACAATATTTATGCTAAAAATCGTAGTAATAATAATCATAATGGCCAAGAACAAAACTAAAACCCCTCGCATATGCATTTCATACAACAAATTAACATTCAGAAGGATCGTCTAAATTGAAATCCAATGTGTGGAAGTTCGTATGGAGGATTATTCCAGAACTTATGAGTCTCGCAAATTGAACCAACTCCGAGTGGAATTACTGATCGAGTACTGTTCACAGTTTTGTGTGAGTAACGAGATGGTTACGAGATTAAAACAGTATTATACAAGTGCTACTTAAATATAATTAATGAATATTTATAGGTACCTTTAAATATTAATTTAATAATAAATAAAAGTATAGTAAGAGTAAAAAGAAGAGATAGAGTCAAAACGCATTAAAAGAAAAACTAAATTTAAAAATTCACACACCGTAGACCGATAGTTAAAATGGCGATGGACGGGGCATATGTTTAGAGAAAGTAAAGAGAACGGGACAAAAATCATTACAGTAAGTGAGACCGATAAGAATGGAGCTATAGGAACACTACGCCACTGCAGAATGGTACCCGAAAGGAAGCATAAGAAGACAAACTAAAAGATGGTAAGACGAGTTTAATAAAATATTTGGAACACTTTGGATGATGTGACTCAAGAGAGATATGCTTGGAAGTTTTTAGAGGAGGCCTTTGTCGAGGAACAAGCTGTTGAGAACATAGTTATCATTTGCCGATAGTAATAATAGTTATGTATTTATTTTGTATTCAATTTATATCAATTTACGCGGAGCCATCATGTCCTTTCTTCCGGGTTCAGCTGGCGGCCTTGACGGTCTCACCCCTCAGCATCTGAAGGACCTCACCAGCGGTTGCTGCGGGGAGGCCGGCGAGAAGCTCCTGAATGAACTCACGAATCTGTGCAACCTGATGCTACGTGGAGGGGTCGCATCAGATATCGTGGACATTCTATATGGAGCTAACCTCTGCGCTTTGAAGAAGAGAGATGGTGGCATTCGTCCGATTGCTGTCGGCTCCACATACCGGCGCCTTACAGCCAAACTAGCCTGCAAATCGATCACTTCCCTCGCGTCGTACTTCCAGCCAAAACAGCTCGGTTTTGCCTGCAAAGGGGGCTGTGAGGCCGCCGTTCACTCTTTCAGAACAGCTATTCACAATCAAGGCGATGATGTGTTTCTGAAGGTCGACGTCAAAAACGCCTTTAACTCAGTTGAGCGAGGCGCCATGTTGGCCCAAATAAAATCCAAAGCCCCTGCCATTCTACCATTCATACTCCAGTGTTACAACGACCCCACCAAACTCATTTACAAAGATCACCTCATCTCATCCGAAGTGGGCTGCCAACAGGGCGACCCTCTCGGTCCAGCAATTTTCAGCCTTGCCATACACCCGGTCATCGAGCTTCTAAATTCAAAATTTAATGTTTGGTATTTAGATGACGGGGCCATTGGAAGCGATGCACCCACGGTACTATCCGACTTCCAGACTCTGATTCGCGAGTTCCAAAAAATAGGTCTGGAGCTAAACCTAGGAAAGTGCGAACTTTTTGTGCCAGACAGTTGTGAGGATAGAAACGCGATTATATCCAGCTTTAAAGAAATAGCTCCACAACTGTCTGTCATCGATAAGGATTCGCTCTTCCTTTTGGGCTCGCCTATTTTAGACGAATCTCTCCCAGAATTCATAAATAATAAACTACAAAATTTTAGTGAAACTTTAGACCGCCTCCTCCAAATTAACTGTCACATGGCCTTCACCCTAATCCGTTATTGCGTTTTCGTACCAAAATTTACGTATGTCTTGAGGTGTTGTCAACTGTGGAAGTTCCCTCAACTTCTCAAACAGTTGGATGATACCATAAGACATACGCTCTCCACGATTTTGAACATTAGTTTTGATGACCGCTCATGGACTCAGGCAACGCTTCCAGTAAGGTTCGGTGGCCTGGGTGTTCGAAAACCTTCCGACATATTACTCCCGGCCTACTTGTCCTCAGTCCACGCCAACCATAGACTCATCTTCAAAATACTAGAGCACCAATCCTACTCCATTATAGTTCCCTTTCTGGACGAGGCCAAGGACGTCTGGAGCGCAACTAGTGCTTGTAGCGAATTGCCTGACAACGTTTTTTCCCAAAGGCTCTGGGACGAGCCACTCTGCAGACTGGTACGGAATAATCTCCTTAATACGTCCTCCAGTCCTGTGGAGCAGGCTCGCCTCTTAGCAGCGGAAAAGTGGGAGTCGGGCCTTTGGCTACAAGCGTTGCCGTCACCCAATACGGGCACATTGCTGGATCGAACCGCTTTCCGAATAGCCACTTCCCTGCGTCTTGGCACCTCCCACGTCGTCCCCCACCGCTGCGTTTGTGGTGCAAACGTAGACAGCCTCGGACACCACGGTCTGTCCTGTCAGCGAAGCGCGGGCCGCATCTCCCGACATCACTGCCTGAACGACCTCATCCGTCGGGCTCTTGTCACCGCCGGAGTACCAGCTGTGCTGGAACCCTCTGGCTTGGCGCGCGACGATGGCAAGAGACCAGACGGTATGACCCTGGTCCCTTGGAGAGTGGGACGGGCTCTTGTATGGGACGCTACTTGCGTCGATACACTTGCTCCGTCCCATGTCCAGGGCACCTCGAGCACTGCAGGTGCGGCCGCCAATCAGGCGGAGAACTTCAAGCGGCGCAAATATGAGAACCTTAGTGGGGATCTCATATTTGAACCGTTTGGGGTTGAAACCCTAGGTTCATGGGGTCCGGGTGCGCACAAACTTTTCAGAGAGATTTCCAAAAAACTAATTGAGGCCACCCGAGACCCCAGAGCCGGCACCTATCTGGCCCAAAGAGTGAGTATCGCAATCCAGCGGGGAAACTCTTTGAGCCTTCTAGGTACTCTGCCTGGTGGGGACGACCTGGGAGATTTCTTTTTATTGTAGTTTTTTAAGTTTTTCTAGTTTTAATATTTTTTAAGTAGCTAGCAGCTATTAGATATAATACCATAATTGTTATTTTGTTGAATAAAATTAATCACACATTTATATCTTAGTATTTAGGCAAGAATTCATACATGTAGATAACATTGTACAAACACAACATGTAAAAACAGCAATAGGTAAAGGCTATTATATTTTGTTTAATACTAGCTTTCCCGACAAATGTTGTTCTGCCTTAACTATGAACTGAAATTTCTCACCGTTTAAACCTTCCCTGAACTGATACGATTATTTAAAGATCAAAATTAGCCAAATCAGTCCAGCCGTTCTCGAGTTTTAGCGAGACTAACGAACAGCTATTCATTTTTATATGTAAGAATATATTTTAATAGGTACCTATCTATTGGTAAGAAAATGTTTGGTGTTTTACAGTCAGATTGGTAAATTGTTGACGTCTGTTCGTCAGATTAATAAGTTCTATCTGTTCTCTATTTATCATTCTAATAGTAGCTTTTGCCCGCGACCCCACCCGTGTAAATAAAGTATCTATCCCACGGGAACACTGTACTATTTCGGGATAAAAAATATGTGTTATTACAGAGCTTAAACTACTCCCATATCAAATTTCATCAAAATCCGTTTTGTACCTTTTGTGTGACAGAGTAACAAACATCCATCAATCCATCCTCACAAACTTCTACATTTATAATAGTAGTAGATTTTTATTCTTAACTGCTGTAGTAGGTCATAATTATTCTGTTTAAACTTTAAAGTTATCAGGTTTTCATTCCGTAGATAAGTATTTTAGTATTTACTCACTTAATAGATCTTTCAAACACTCCGTTAAAAAAGTATTCTATCAAGTATTTTCGCGTGCAAAAAGTATTAATTACCACCACACTAATGAGCCAATTAATGATTCCAAATACATAAGGCCCTCCCTCCCCCACCTCCCCCGGGCGATAGCGTCGCGAACTTGCTTAGATAATGTGCATACATTAAACTAAGACCAAACTAACGCTCGTATCTTGATGAAGGAACTTCGTACGCCCGCGGTCTAATTACAGGGGGGAGGGGGGAGTGAGCGCTTTGACGTGGTTACGTAGAATTTAATTTGCATATAAAAACATGGTGTATGTTTTGCTTGTAATAGATAAGAATAAGATTACTTTGTGAATTGCGAGATAAAATAAATGAGTTGCTTTTTACTTGAGTAGAATATTTTTTTTATGTTTGTACATGGTTTGTGCTGTTTGCTTGTGACACAATTAATAATAATGTACCCACTTCTTAGTTGTTTCGCTGTTTAATTATTACTGCCTAACCAACAGCCTCCGTGGTCTAGGGGTTAGATCCTAGCTTTCGACTCGGGTTCGATTCCCGCATTGGAACAACAAAAAAATGTTGTTTCCAAGTTTGGTTAAGCCAATGCAGGCTGATCACCTGATTGTCTGGCAAGAAAGATGATCTATGCGTCGGATGGGCATGTAAAAAGTCGGACCTGCGCCTGATCTCTCGGCAGTCGTGTCGGTTATCCGTCCCACTGGGTTATGATAGAGAGAGAGTAAGGAAGAGAGAGTGCTCTTGTGTACTGGGCACACACTTTGGCACTATAAAATTACTCCTGCGTACCTGGCCTGGTTTCAATGAAACCGGCCACCGTCACCGAAATCGGTCTGGGGGGAGAGTTACTTAGTTATTGTTATTAATTGTCATGGACATGTGTGATATTCGAAATCACTTCCGCCACCAGATGGCACTTTGTGTGAGTCGGGTCTGCCTCCTAGCGGCAGCAAAAATATTGAAAACCCTCATTGAATGAACTCAATGTAAGACCTATATGTAACTACAATTAGTAACAAATCCTCAACAAATCGCGATATTAATGACGGTATTAAGCTACTAAGTACTAGACATTTTTCTCAAAATCTTGTAATTTGCGAATATTTGCTACTTATTTTTTTACAACCAATATTTTTCTTTACCCTCATCTTAAAATAAATATCCAATCCCATCTCTTATGTCAATATAAACGTACTACTGAGTAGATTTTTTGATATTTGTACTGTTTGATAATCTACTGATCAGATAGCTTAATTGCATTTTTTTTTCTCTATCGCTCTGTATAACTTAAGCAGCGACTAAACGTCCGAATAAGCTCTCCCACACTTATTAGAAAATTGTGAAATAGGCTACTAATAACAAATCCTTCTCAACAAATTGCAATTTCAGAGTAGGTAGATAATTATTATTATATAAAACGATACTTATCTACATAGGTATCTTATAACTAGATGTCGCCCGCGACTAAGTTAACTGCGCAGAAACCGTACATTTTGCCGCGATAAAAAAGGCCTATGTCCTCCCCCGTGGTCTACTCTACGTCTGTGCCAAATTTCATCAAATTCGGTCCAGTAGTTTCGGAGCCTATTCAATGCAAACAAACAAACTTTTCCTCTTTATAACATTAGAAGAGATAAAATCCAATGCCCATGTCTTATGTCAATTTAAACGTACTCAGAAGGAAACTAATAAAATAAAACCCTTTATAGCGACATTGTAGCGCCATCTAGTGCCAAAAGTTATTTTATGATAATTACCAACCCCATCTGCCGTAGTTTACGTGCGTGGTAAGTGGTAAAGTTCGGTCGCAGGTAACAGCTAAACTTAGCACAACTACAATTGTACCTAAACTTTGACTATTATTGTTTCTTAGGACTAATTAGTTACGCCAGCACGGCACAACCTAGTGAACCACCATAGAAATGGTTTATTTCTGCAAAAAAATACACAAAATGACAGTTTTAAATAAGGAATTCTGTCACTTTGTCCATATTATTTGTCATTATGTCATATTCTTGTGGAGACAAAATGCATTTTTATGGTGGACTCGCTAAGCGTTACTACTATATAAATGTGAAAGTTTACGATGATGGATGCATGGATGTTTGTTGCTCTTTCACGCAAAAAATATTGAACGGATTTTATTGAAATTCGGTATCGTAATACTTTAAGCTCTAGGTTATCACATAGGCTACTTTTTAATCCAAAAAAAGTACAGTGTTCTCGTGGGATACTATTTTTACGCGGGCGGAGACGCAGGCAAAAATTAGTTATAATTCTATATTTGTAAACGCCGTTGTTATGTTGATTACCTACCTACTAATAGCTAAAATGATAAAAGAAAACTTAAAATTACGGTTTCAAAAACAGCTAGGTAAATATACACAGATAAATAAAATTGAAGCGTCTGTTTGTAATTATAAAATAATCAGCTTTTCACTTATAGCCGTCTGTCTGTCTGTTTGTTCCGGCTTATCTCTAAAACGGCTGGACTTATTTTCACAGGATTTTCACTGGCAGATATCTGAGGTTATAAGGTCTAACATAGGCTACTTTTATTTTAGGGCTCCGTTTCCGTTAGTTCTATGCAAACGACGTTGCATCAACTACTTAGTATATAATAAATAAATTTAGCTATGTAAATTAAATTTTTTAGGTGCCTACGGCAGCTTTTTAATCCAGAATATCCTTGCTTGTCAATTCGACTTTGAGCGCCAAGCGGACGGGAGATACACTGATATTACAAGTTGTATCAAGATATTACCTACACAGGATAACCGAGCATTACAATGCGCACCAAGATGCGCAATGCTCGGTAATCCTCTTAAACTGAGTACCTAATGCTCTAATATGTAATGTTACATTACATTACGGAGCTCCGTGGCCTAGTGGGTAGACCGTTGGGTTCGCACTCGAGAGAGTGCAGGGTCAAATCCCAGGTTGTGGCGTGTACCAATGAGACTTTTTCAGATCTCAAGTACATTATACGGACGCTCTAACGGTGAAGGAAAACATCGTGAGGAAACCCGCACATAGTTGGCCCCAGACGTATTGACCAGTTCATTCCTCTGGACTAGGCTGACTATGTTGGGAGAATGCCGTATGTGCTTGGGCAACCATACGACATTTAAAAACCAACTGTCCCAGGCACTACAGTATTTCAAGAGTGGTTACTTCGCTCGGAGTATACTGTATAAATCATCCATTAACGGATGTAAAGGCCTATTATTACATTACACGCGAATGCTCTAGGTAAGGAAGCACCTTTATAGAGTTGTGACAATTGACAATATAACACGTTTCATATGACATCAGTCCAGTGTTGCCAGATATACGGATTTCTCCGTATTTATACGGATTTTCGATGTGCTATACAGATTAGACGCGCATACGGATTTTTATACGGAATTTTAACAGAAGCCCAATTCTCTTATCTATTTTCGGTAATAATCCCGTTTCGGTCCACGCGCTGACTCCTTACAGCACCATTAGGACAGCCTAAAATCATAAAGGGATTTATTAACCGATAGTATTTACGAGAATTACCCCTAGCATAAATTTAACCAACTTTTTTTTAATTGAATTAAATATCTGTGTTTTTCACCTACTGTAAATTCACAATCATCACATTATTTATTCTCTTGTCCTTTATATTAGTACAAGTTTTCATTAATCATACAAATTTTATACAGATTTCTTGCAAAATAGGCATTTACTATACAGATTTCTTGCAAAAAGGGCATACAGATTTTATACAGATTTTAACGGTTTACTATACGGATAAATTGTGCAAGGCACCTGGCAACACTGCATCAGTCATACACTGCACATTCGTTGTACAGCGCGGTGCAACTTGACATGCTAACTCTGACAATGAAACGTGTATCTTCTTGCGTAATGAATAAAGTTCAATTTTAAATAGCTATCAAAAAAATGCAGCGTCATGTCGGGTATCGTTTCGTAACGTTTGATCCTAAGGTCAAAAATTACGAACATCATAATTATTTTATTGTTTTATGTTCTTGCACTGGAAAACTGCAGTTAAGTAGTCTCCCTTAAAACTTATTAACTACAAATATTAATACGCATCTTTGGTAATAAAATTATTAAATACGATAAGAAGTATATTTTAAAATAAGTAAATATATTCGAATGCTAAGATATTCGTACTGCGGTCGAACAGACTTACTCAGACTTAAGACTTAGCCGAAGTAAGCCGGATTAAGCGCACGGGCTGCACCTACGTTTACATATAGTAAGTATATAGGATCTTGGCAAACTCTACGTTCAAATCAAATGCGCTTAGTTTCGGAATTAAATAAAGTACCGCTGCAACTTACCATACTGATATCAGAGCTGTTTTATATAACCTAAGTTATCTATACCTACTAATATCATAAAGAGGAAAGGTTTGTTTGTTTGCATCAAATAGGCACCGAAACTACTTAACCGATTTTGATGAAATTTGGCATAGATATAGAGTAGACCACGGGGAAGGACATAGGGAAAGCTACTTTTATCTATATATCGCGGAAAATGTACGATTTCCGCGGGATTCCCTTTTGCGCGCACGAAATCGCGGGCAAAATCTAGTAAGTAATAAGTAATTTTGCGAATGTGTATATTTTAATTAGCTACTGCTACATAGTGTTCTTGACAACTCGCACTTTGCATCTTATTTTTGCATAGTAATTATAGAACGGATTACAATATAATAATTACTTCGTATGAATTATTATTATATCAATTTTAGTCTCTTACTACTATTATAAATGTGAAAGTTTGTGAGGAATGAGGATGGATGGATGTTTGTTACTCTTTCACACCAAAAAAATATGGCAGTAGTTTTAGTCTTAGACTGCTTTCGTCCGGAAAAGGTGCATTTTTTCCAGAGCCAACCCAATTATTTTATTAACAATTTCACCTACAAAAGAAATTAATATAATAATAATAAATTGTACGTCTACATATTATATTTTGTTAAATTCTGATAAGAATGTGAGTTTTATTTTACGTCCATCCGTTCTTATTGGATCGATTATTCGAGCGCCATCTGTCGGGTAGTAGACAGTAGATTTTAACTTTGGAAAAGTTTAGCTCGTGATTGTATAGATGTCGCTACTCACAGAATCAATCTTCATAATATACATAATTATTATTAAGACTGTTGTTAGTTGTACAGTAGTGATGTTCGTAAAAGTCGATATATATATATATAACATATATAACATTGTTACTAATTTTTTTTATTGAAACATTAAACATAGGTAATTCTTTTTAGAATATTATCTTTTTCCCATAATAAACGCGAAACCGTTACCTTCGAAAGTAGTTGTCAATAAGTTCATTAATAACTTGCAATTATTAAAATTCCGTCCAGTAGGTATTTTAATACGGCAAAATGCAATGAGGTTCAGGTATTTTTTATTGTTCTAAAAATACCCTCCCAAACTAAACCTAAAAGCTTCGGTTTGGTATGCTGAGCATTTGACAGAGAGTTAGTCCCCGCGGCGCGGCTCCATCAGTCGTGATTGATAAGCCCCCACTCTCCCCTTGAGATTGGCAACGGCGTAATGCGGACAAGACGGCCTTTGTTTTGCGGATATATATCTGTGGCTGAGGAAACAAAATGTGGTCGGAAAAAAGAAAGATTTGTGATATTGAAAGTCTATTTATAGCATTCGATACACAGTAGTTTATAGCATTGGATACAGATAATAATATGAAATAATTTGTAAATGAAACTACTTTTGCGAATCTTAACGCGGTTTTTTTTTAATTTGAACTAAGAGTCTGGCTTTTCCTGGATCCTTCCGTGACCACACTTGCTGTAGAATAACTGAAGTATCGTTAAGCTAAAATAGTGATTTTTAAAACTCGCGGTAAGATATGAAATCAATATGGAAAAGGTCGAGTTTATATTATAATTTATTATAGAGAGCAAAATACGGTCACTGAGTCATCCACCGAAAATTTTTCATAGCCAGAATCGTTTCTCGAAAACGAGATGGAAAATATAATTTATTTAAATAGATATAATTTGAATCGCGTGAATCAAAATCACTTAACGATTGCACACCTTGGGAATAAGATGGCCCCCTGCAAGTCTGCTTTTATTTACTTAAGTATGCTCTATGTACTTATGACTAATGTTATATAGATTAAGTTACAACATTGTAAAAATATTTTTTTTTTGAAAAGAACAATTTTCCCATCTTTTTGCTAAAAGGTGGCCCCGTGCGAGTTTCTTACGCCGGTTCTTCTTGCCGGGCTAGTTTCCGAACCGGTGGTAGGCATCATGTAGGACAATTCTATAAGTGTTATTTCATAACCTATATGGAAATAAAAATTTTGAGTTTGAGTTTTGAGTTTGAGTTTTTCTTTTAGATTTAAGTTTGTCTTTTCTCCAATAATTTAATTTAATTTATTAAAACGTAATATTTGACATGACTAGTTAACAAAGTTATTGTGATATGTTTTGAAAAATCTTAATCCTCTCAGTTTGTCTCTACTATTTTACTTTATAAAGCTGTACTTTTCATGAATAAAGATGATGATGATGATGATGATGATGAAACATGAAAATATTTTATACATATCTACCTAGTAAAACATGCGTGTCTCCACTAAGGCTTTACCTACTCACATTATTGATGACTAAAACTCCCTCACGAGTCACGGACCGAAAATACGAAGTGGGGTCAAACGCAAACATTTAGACGTAGAGTCCAGTTTACACCTCTTTAGCAATTCCAGCCTTATTACTACCATGTAGAGTTGATATTACATTGGTGGCTTAAGAGAATCGTGCCTCTGAATAAACGAGGGGGAGAGAGGGTTACCCCTAAGGTGGTTGAGCCGTTTCACCACGTTAGGTGACGGTCGTCTGCAATTTCGGGCCTAATGCGACTATTCCTATTTCAACCCCTCGCAGGCCCGGTTGAGATAACACACAAGATTTTCGTTATGCCACCCGCGTAGATAAGGTAACTTACTACTACATAGTTATTTTGGGGTTACATCTTCATTTCTCGTCTCTTTTCGTAAAATTCCAAGCTAAGTTACTAAGGTACACTTAAGGTAACAATTATGAAATAGAAGAATATTAGTTTCACATTAAAAAACTTCAGAAATATAAATAACTAGAAGTTTCTCGCGATTTCGTGTACGTAAAAGTTAATTTCACAAAAACCGTACTTTTTTCCGCAATAAAAAATTGGCTATGTCCTTCCCTGTAGTCTACTCTACGTCTGTGCCAAATTTTCAATGCAAACAAACAAACAAACTTTTCCTCTTTATGATATTAGTATCTGTAGATATTGAAGTATAGATAAAAGTAGCCTATGTCCTTCCCCGTAGTCCACTCTACGTCTGTGCCAAATTTCATCAAAATCGGTCCAGTAGTTTCAGAACCTATTCAATGCAAACAAACAAACTTTTCCTCTTTATGATATTAGTATCTATAGATATTGAAGTATAGATAAAAGTAGCCTATGTCCTTCCCCGTAGTCTACTCTACGTCTGTGCCAAATTTCATCAAAATCGGTCCAGTAGTTTCGGAGCCTATTCAATGGAAACAAACAAACAAACTTTTCCTCTTCATTATATTAGTTATTAGTATAGATAATAGAAGTATAAATTACGATTTCCATAATTTACTGTCGTATACCTGGAACACATAGTTTAGTAGGCATATGTTAAATACAAATCTCAGAAAATAATTATTTCAAATCAATATAACTGTACCTAAATCTTTTATTTTAGCACATCACTATCTAAAGCTTTCTTTTTGTACGCACCTTTCCTAAACAGAGTTAAGCAGTCAACGATAAGATAGATCCAGGTGAATTCGGAATTATTGCGCCGCCCGCCATTGCGTTACGCAAATCAAATTCTGCTGCGTTTGAAATTTGAATATCGAACTACTATTATAGACAATCTATTTTTTAAGCACTGCAGTTTAACGCTGGGCCACCTTTTATTTTTAGACTAATATTTTAAATGTTTTCATTATTTCAAGTTGAATAATAAATTAAACATTTGTCTGTTTATTTCTTCTCAATTTGAAATAATTCTTTGCAAGTCTGTGTGATTAGATGTTGGTGTTTCACTAAAACCTGCGAACAAAGAAATGTATAAATTAACAATGGAGACAATTCCAATGTCGTAAATATATCTATACACCCTCACCTGAACGCCTCAACAAAAACCAAAAATTAAACAACGTCCTTTGTTGGCGAAAACGCTAAATTGAGGAAATTTCCATCCATTCTCCAGCCAGGCGTCATCCGCGCCTAAGCTCGCTTCAATTTCAATAGCACCCCACACACTCTACACCCTTTAGGACGCCCCCACCTCTTGCATCCCGCTCTATCACCCCGTTATCGCGTACGTGCGAGAGAGATGGCTGTACCTACAGGGCCGGTCCGAAACTTAGACATATATTATTGTATTATACCGTCGTAGGTGGTGCGGGGTGATTGATGCGAGGAGCGCGGGGGGAGGTAGTTTCGGCAACCCTATGTGCGTGTGCGTATATGTGTGTGAGCGAGTGTGTGTGCCCTCATATTTCACGTGGAGGAAATTAGGCGGCGGAATTAATTTTCAAGTTTTCAATAAAGACGCAAAAATTGTATGTGGGCTACGAGGCTTCATAAAATTAAACACATGTAGGGCTTCAATTTTCGTCGAAAATTAGTTTTTGCGTTTTCGTTTGTTATTCAAATAAATTGTCTATTATTATCTAAAAGTAAGCCTACGTACGTTCAGCTATGGTGATAGGATACATGAGTGAAAGTGGGGTCTTAGTTCTTTCGTAAAACTTTTTAATTTATATTAAGTGAAATAAAAGAAAAAGTTTAACCTATAACTTTACTACAGGTAAAGAAGACTCGAAACTCTACCTTTATAGATAAACAAAGATGATCATGGCTGCTTACAGAATGTCAAAATAAGAGGAACAAAGAATTGAAAAAAGTAAAAGTATTCGAATTTACAAATTCGAGAAAGGCCGTTGTACAAGTAACTTAAAAAAACCCAAAAGAAAAACTTACAACACTACAGGTAAGAAAGGCATCAACAAAACTTATTAAATCAAAGACGACCTTGGCTGTTTATAGAATGGTAAAACGCTAAGACAGGAGCGAGATTTAAAAAAAGTAATAGTATTCGAAGTTCAAAGTCGGGGAAGTCCATTGTACTAATTACGCGGCAGACGGCGCGCTTTTACTCTCGCCCGACGCTTTTAATTATTTTTTTAGCGTCTCGGCGTCTGGCGCGAACTCGGAAAAATCGACGACAGGACTGTGAGGACGAGCCTCAAGGAATTATTAAATTTATTTAGTTCACACTCGTCCACTTAGATCATTTAAGATCTAAGCTCGTCCAGCATACGAATTTTTTTAATAAACTCAAAATTCATTTATGCAATAGGCTGACAGATTGTTAAGATGATATTATATTTTTGATGTTATAATTCTTCATCTTAACTTACTATTAACTACGACAGTAAAAGTACATTATTTTCAAAAATAAACCATGATAAGTAATTACAAAAAATAAATCATAAATGAGAAGATATATTACTACAATAAACGAATAGAATCAAATGTCCAAAACGAAGCTGTAATAATTAGTAACATATGAGATTAATGAAACCGGTCCTTACTCTTCTTCTTAAAAACCTTTATGTAAGATGATTTTGGTAACAACCGTGAATCTGTTTTACTAGAAACAACTTACTTAACCGTTCAGCCTTCAGGGTTGTTATATCAATCAAATTAAACTTTTTTATTCAAAGTTGATATTCTATACACTTTCTGAACGTCGGTTTATATGATGCCTACCACCGGTTTGGAAACTAATCCGTCGAGAAGAACCGGCGTAAGAACTCGCATAGGGCAAAAAGATGGAAAATTGTTCTTCTTAAAAAAATATTATATTACATTTTTATATTTTTTCACTTGTCACGTTTTGGTCCACCAGTATTTTTATCCACCACAATAATTACAAAATACTTACACAATACTACCTTAATTCTACGAGTAAATTACTGTTACCTGAAATAAATTCTAACATTTCGAAGGCGCATCCACACTTCCCTAGCGCGGCTCCTACGAAGTTCGCGCCCGCTCAATCTTTGATACTTTCTTCGTGCATTTTTTTAGCTCGCCTTATTAATGAAAAGTAGGTTACTAACTTGGTTCAAGAACGAAAGTTACGGCCACGTTGCCCTAGGTCAATGACTTCTTTTGTTTTGCTCCAGTTTCCTTGTCGCGATTGTGAAGTGGTTGTTTTTAATTGACAAGGAAAATGTTATGAAGAGGAAGTGAAGTTATAGAGATAGGCTTCTCTAATCGACAATAGAGGATTTAGTTGAATTCTATCCAAAGATAGAAAATTGTTAGATAACATTTTTACTAAAACGAAAACATTATTTCAATAAAAAAAAACTAAATAGCAATGCATTTACGTAGATTTTTAGTATATTTTTAGGTACCTACCTAATTGTCTTCATCAGAAATCAGGCCTTTAAGTTTAGTGTTTTATCATTAATATAATAATATTAATAATAATATGATATGTTTTTTTAGAGATTAAATAATAGAGACTACATTCGGCAATACAATATTATGTTTAACAGCCTCCGTGGTCCAGTGGTCAGAGCTTAGCTCTCGACTCGAAGGTTGTGGGTTCGATTCCCGTATTAGAACAACAAAAAAAATTGTTTCCAAGTATGGTTAGGGATTGCCCTAACCATACTTGGAAACAATTTTTTTTGTTACAGACAACAGGTGATCAGCCTTCATTGGAAGGCTGATCACCTGTTGTCTGACAAGAAAGATGATCCATGCGTGGGATGAGCATGTAAAAAGTCGGACCTGCACCTATTCTCTCGCCAGTCGTGTCGGTTATCCACCCCAGTGGGTTATGAGAGTAAAGGAACAGATCAACAGAGAGTACTCTTGTGTACTGCGCACACACTTGGGCACAATAAAATTACTCCTGCGTAACTGGCCTGGTTTCAATTAAACCGGCCATCGTCACCTAAATCGGTGTGGGGAGTTATTATTATTATGTTTATATGTATGTTATAATGTAAATATAATATATTCTTATCAAATATAATTAACGTTCTAAAGAGCGGACATTCTTCGGTAACGTCCTTTTAAAAATATTTTGTATGTATCCAAATTAATATTTTGTTTCCATAATTATTCTTAAAAACATAATCATAGTCATCATCTCTTAGTTCAATATAATTATTATAAATCATTTTAATGAGCACATACCTACAATCATTAATTATCTATTAAGAATAATCCTTTTATACGTCAAAACCCATCGGTGAGAGGCAAAGGGTGAGAGGACACAGGATTACAGACACTAAAACTCATAAAAAATAAACCAAACAAACACACAATAGTCAACCCCAAATCGCTTTCATAAAAACGCGCAGGTTTTTTGCTGTGGGTATTTTTTGTACTAAATGTAGATAGTAGATACGCAAATATATTTTGTTAAATGTAAGTAATTATATTATAAGGTTTAATTTTTGGACAATTTCTCTATCTATTTAGATTTTTAGGAAATACGACAGGAGTTGAAAAATTTCAGAAATCTGACATCTGACAAAATTATCTCCAAAAATAGTCCAGAAATATTACTAAGTGCGGTAATTTAAAAACGTTTAATAAAGGAGCAATTTTCTACGGTATATTATTTTGCAATAAATTCTTCTATAGTGTAAGTTTTATTCTAAAAAGTTACTACAAAATGTTTATGTAGGGCAGGACTCTTGAATTTACAATTCAACAAAAGATTAAAATATATTCTATCAAATATTTTATACAGTATTTTAAAAATCGAATGACAATGTAATAAAACTACTTCAAAAATCCTTTTACAATAAAATCGAGTGCAATAAAAATCAAATTTGAAATTCGAATCGCATTTTTATTGAAATCGCCACAAGAGCTGTCCGTTAACCGTCATGTTCATGCCCCATAAGTTAACACGTAGGAAGCACTCGGGGTCTCGTAGGCCCCAGGCGAGGCGTCGATTAAATCTTCCTGAGAATGCATGCATAATAATCATCTTCTGAAACTCTTTAACGCACGGTCTCGGATTACCCTTCATAAAAAAGTCACCCTTTCTACCTGAGGGTGATATTTTTTATTCACACTTCCGTCTGACGCATATGCAAAAACTTTTCTTTGATATTCGGAAATAATAATTATATGCATAATAGAGCGGATTAAAGGCTACGATCCATTCGGTGACGTTTTTTATGTTCCTGTCACCTTTGCAATGTGTGACGCAAGATGTATTTATTGTTGAGTTTAATAATATGCATTTGTAAAATGTAACAGTATTTATATTTTTCATACTGTAATTTATATGTACTTTAATAGCTATAATATTCATTATATTATTTTTACCAGAATTCTAATCGTGCTTTCTTGCAATTAATTTAAATGATCAATGATAAAATTGCACTATAAACGATACGAAGACAACAAACCTAAACATCTAACTAACTCAACATAAAACAACATATGGATGAAAATAATAATTACGGAACACATAACCCTCCAACGCCGTAGGTGTAAATCTAGCGCACCCGCTTCAAACAATAAAATACTTGAGTGTACCAGACCCCGGCCAAGGTGCGGGACTAACAATGCGTCCTCTCGCTATCTCGGTGTGTGACCTCTTGACTTCAATCAAATAATTACTACCCTATTGCAAACCCTCCACTCGCAAATATTCAAAATGGCCGATGTGTCTACTTCAGTCTAGATAAAATCTATTTAAAGTATTTTCTGGTACTATATAACTAAATTTATTGAACCTAAATCATTTCGAAGTGTTTATTGTGACATTGTTAATAGGTATGATATGAACAGAACTCAGCAAAATGTTATTTCTAACTAGCATTTGGCCGCGGCTTCGCCAGCGTGAAATCAGACTTTAAGCTTTCATCTCCTATTTTACCCTCGTATGGATTGAATTTAATAAAACGCTAACATAATGAACTTATTATTTTTTACGTACTCAATTCATACAAAATGTCATGCAAATATGTCCAAGGAATAAAAAGTTTTATACAAACTTTTATCCCTTATTTTACCCATTTGGGGGTTGAATTTTGAAAAATCCTTCCTTAGTGAATGCTTACGTCATATGAGAAATATGTGTGTACTGTGTAAAATTTCAAATGTCTAGCCTTAAAGGTTTGACCTGTGCGTTGATACATCAATCAGCTTTGCCTTTTATATGTATAATAATATAGATTAGGTAAATTATTTTACAAATATACCTAATATGTTTATTTTTACTTTTGTACAGTACTATTGATTTAAAGTAATAATAATAACATTAAAAAAGCCAACGAACTTTATTCAATAAAAACATTACACCCTTGACACACCACAAACCGAACAATAGGATGCAGATTCTGAATATCTAAAGATAAATAATACATTTTGATTTATAATGCAAGTAAAAAAATACTCTTCATTTATCGAGACTGCATAAATAGACCCCATTATTGGGTATCGGGAAGTGCAAAATATGGGTGTAACTTTTTTATGCGTGTCAGTGGACGGGTTAAGTTACTGGGGAACTTTTTGTCAGGACGTAGGTACATTCAAAATAGTTCGAAAATATTTTACGGATGCATTCAATAGTGATTTGATTTATTCCAGTGACATGCAGATGTAAGAGTCCTCGTTAGATTTATTTGACTGCTGTTTTCGCATTGATCCCGCGTTACGCATGATCGGTCATGTCTATTGGCAGTTAGCGTTCATCATAACGTGAGGGTGACGAAATAAATTTTAATTGAAAAAATCATAACACCCGCATGTGAGCCGCACAAACAATTTACATTTTGAATATTTTTAAGTCGCTACGCCTTTTGCTATATGCGACTATAATAAAAAATTACTCAGCACTGTAGTCAGTCTAGTCTACCACATGCTAATACGACCTATGATATGTGATTTTAAAAAATCGGCCAAGTGCGAGAGTTTTGTACAAAACCCCACACAAAAAAGTTTTTTTTTTCTCCTTAAATATATATTTTATTCTATTTTTAATATTAGTTGCTACATAGCGGCAACAGAAATCATCATCTATGAAAATTTCAACTGTCTAGCTATCACTGCTAAGCCTGATGATAGACAGGTGGATGGACAGACAAACTGACAGCAAATTCTCAAGTATTACCCTGTTTTTACCTTCTGGGTACGGAGGCCTAAAAACAGCAACGTAGTACATTATATCCACGTAGGTACCTATGTGCAAAAAAATAAATAGAATTATTTTTTCTACCTTAATAATAATATTATATTAATTAATTAGCACTAATAAACTATTTTTTTTTAGATCCTGCTACGTCTACAGTATATTTTGTACCCAAAAGGAACTTTATAAATAATATAACATTTCATCAAGTGAAACATCACACGTTTTAAAATTTGCACTCATTAAAAACCGTAGCCATAAAAGTAACTGCTAACCATCGATCGTATGCAACAATGTTATATCAAAGGATTATGCGAAGTCTTGGGACGAAATCAGGAACGGAGGGGAAAGGGGAAAGTAGAAAGGAAATCTGGAAAAAGATATAGGAAACTACATGGAAAATAGAAAGGAAAATACAGTTAAAAGAAAGGAAAGTGATCACACGTTTTTAAAAATAATATAAGATTTCATTAGGTGAAACATTACACGTTTTTAAATTTGCACTTATTAAAAACCGTAGCCATAAAAGTAACTGTTACCCGTCGATCGTATGCAACAATGTTAGATCAAAGGATTATGCGAATTGCATCTAAATCCAGGCTGATAGTGTAATCTACATAATAAAAAGATGTGCCCGGAAACGACGATGGGTACAATAGACCCCGGCCGTGCCGTAGGGTTACATTGTCTGAACTTACCAAATTAATGAGTGCGCAAAAAAACACAATCGCGACATACAATCTTTTCAATAGTTTCTCAAACTGTAAGGTTGGCTTATCAACTTTATCTTTTAAAAAGTTAGTTAATAATAAAAGTTTTAGTAAGATTAGGAAGTCGAAAAAAATCTCAACTTTCTCATATTTTATTCAATTTTTTATTTCGAAATTAAAGATTATTTTTAGGGACTGTCTCAGTAATTAATTATGCTAAAGTAAATTTTAAAGACCGGCAGATTAACAGGTGCTTGTCGTTATAATTTAATAATCTTTATTTAGGTTTTCTAAACAAATATTTTAAAACTAAAGATAGGCTATGACGTGCATTTGAGGGAAAAAATCTTCGTACAAGAAAAAGTTACGCCATCTTGATTTCATAATACCTAAAATATCAATATGGCCCCAAACAATCCCAAATGTGAGGCCTTTTAAGTTTGGACAGTTTTTGCCTCGACATTTCTTGGCTGTAATTATTATTATAATATATATAACAGCCTCCGTGGTCTAGTGGTTCGAGCATTGGCTCTCGACCCGGAGGTCGTGGGTTCGATTCCCACAAGGAACAACAAAAAATGTTGTTTCCAAGTTTGGTTAGGACAATGCAGGCTGATCACCTGATTGTCTGACAAGAAAGATGATCCATGAGTCGGACCTGCACCTAATCTCTCGCCAGTCGTGTCGGTCATCCGTCCCACTGAGTTACGAGAGTAAAAGGAAGAGAGAGTGCTCTTGTGTACTGCGCACACACTTGGGCACTATAAAATCACTCCTGCGTAACTGGCCTGGTTTCAATGAAACCGGCCACCGTCACCCGAGATCGGTGTGGGAGTTATTATTATTAATATTTATAGGTGTCTAATGTATATGCTTCCAAACTCTTAACGTAACGTTTAAAGTTAGAAAAACATTAAATGACATTCATAGAAAAATAAACAACGAATAAATAAAGTTTGAGAGCCACGGTCTCGCAGTCGCTACCTACTGATCTAATTTCCATGCGCATACGCCGAAGTAGCGAAGGGGTTAACTCTTTATTTCTATACAAGCTGTTGCATTTATTACTTAGTGTGTTACCGATGTTTGATTTGAATAGGTGTACTCTAGTGATAGTTGCAGGAAACTGTGATATGATACCTACGTCAAAATAGGGACTTAAGTTTCAAAAATGGAAAACAAATACCTCTCATGAAAATGGGAAAACATAAGAAAATTATACATGGAGGAGAATAAGTAGTTTGGATTGTGATGATTCTAGAAGTGAGATAACGAATAAGATAAAAGATGCAATGACAGCAAAACATAAAGAAACGAGAGAAGAAGAGAGGGTCCAAGAAGAGACGAGAAGAATTTTCGCTTATCGTCACGATGAATGGAATGTTGTAATGTCAAAGTTTCTACCCAAAAATGAATTAATACACAAAAAATATGTAGTAGGTATATGACTATTGAAGACATATGAAACATAAATTAAAAATAACAAAGAACAGACGAAGAAGAAGAAGAAGGAGTCAAAAATTAATTGAAAATATACCTCAGTTTGATCATGTAAGTATAGTTAATACTAATCAATAATACTTGCCACACACTTTCATGTAGTTTGATACATTGTCCTATCCACTATCTTCTATAGCCTATTTTGATAATTTTTCCTCCAATTTCTTCTCATAGGTTTTGTTTCACAATCTACAAATAAGTGTCGAATACCTAGACGTATATATAGTAGGTATAGACAAAAAGTGTCCAGTTAAATGGCCCCAATTTTGAGATTTCTGGGGCCATAATAATAGTATTTGAAGTAAGGTGAAAACAAGATGGCGTAACTTTTTACTGTATGAAGATTTGTTCTGTGAATTTTTTTTTAATCTTTGGTCGAATAGCTTATCGGAAGTTTGGTCGCTTACCGACTGTATATCGAGAGTCAGAGACCAATCATGCTAATAAGCTATATATCTGACACTTATCAGTATACCTATTGTGAAACATACCCTTAGATAAAAACTTGTAACCTGCTTATCTAAGTTACTTGTAAATTATATTATGCGGTCGTTGGAGCCTTATTATTATTGTTATACTAGCTGATGCCCGCGGCTCAGCTCGCGTAAGTACAGTAACCCATGGGAACCTTATATGTCCCGCGATAAAAAGTAGCCTATGTCCTTCCCCATGGTTTACTTTATATGTGCCTTTCATAATAATCAGTTTAGTAGTTTTTACATGAAACTGTAAATAAAGTATCCCACGGGAATCGTACATTTCCCCGCGATAAAAAGTAGCCTTTGTCATTTCCCGTGGTTTACTTTATATCTGTGCCAAATTTCATGACAATCGGCGTATTAGTTTTTACGTGAAACTGTAAATAAAGTATTCCACGCAAACCGTACATTTCCCCGCGATAAAAATTTGCCTATGTCCTTTATCAGGCTCTAGACTATCTGTTTACCAAATTTCATTTAAATCAGTTCAGTAGTTTTGGCGTGAAAGACGAACAAACAGAGACACACACTTTCCCATTTATAATATTAGTATGGATAGTCTAGTAGGGTGCATGTAATGGGTGCACAAAATACCTGCTTAAAAAAATAGTTATTTTATATCTAGCGGATAAAAGATACGCGGTAACGTACAAGACATAAAACTTTATACCTCTGGGTAAACCCTCAAAATCTATATAAAATCACTTCCCTTATCTAAACCACGCGATAGTCGTGCGGGGAAAACGAATTGGGGGAAAACTAATAACCGATCAATGGCGAAGGCTCTATGAAATTGTTGCCATGTGATGGGTTTCCCTAGATTTAGTGAAATGTTGAGTCTAAATGGTTTCAGTAAAATTATGTTCTTTATTGGCGATATAAATAGAAATATGCAGTATGCTATACTAGATGTTGCCCGTGACTCGTATAAATAAAAAGAAACCCGCAAGAACTGTTCATTTTCTACAATGAAAATATGCTTTACTTGTTTACTTTTACGTGTTAATCCAGTCTAAACTACTACCATACCAAATTTTATTAAAAATCGTTTAGTAGTTATTGCGTGAAAGAGTAACAAACATCCACAACTCCACACCTATACACTCTTATAAACTTTCGCGTTATAATAAATCAGCTTGTTACGAGTTGTAGTTCTTTGTTATAGAAGGTAGTAGCCATAAATTAAAATATACACGCTAGCATTTTAAAGAGCTTTATTACAATAACGACTCAAGACACAGTACCGTAGTAGAAAATAATATTAATACGAATATGTATTTACAGTGAAATAAATATTGTTTGTGTAACAAAACCTTGTTACTTTCTGAGCTTGTTGCTCTAGCCAAAAATCTTAAAAAGGTAAAACATAACTATAAATATTACTAACGGACACAAATAATAAAATATAAAATTATTCGTTATGTTTAATACGGCACATTATGGTATACAGCTATTTAAACCAAAATCTAGCAACAAAACTTCCCACAATATGGCAACACCGGTATTTACATACACCGTATCTGAAGACTCAGCGGCGGTAGGTACTTCCTGACATAAATCCCTATTCCAAAGCTTAGCTACGTTTTTCATGCACAAAGGACATAGGTGTTATCTGAAAGTGTTATGATACATGTTTTGATTTTTTTTTCTTGTATAGTTGGAGAAATGACGTATGCTGAGCTTTGATAGACGCCGTAATTTGTTTGTATGTCTATATATCTATACTTATATAATAAATAGGAAAAGTTTGTTTGTTTGCATTGAATAGGCTCCGAAACTACTAGACCGATTTTGATAAAATTTGGTACAGATATAGATTAGACCACGGGGAAGGACTAAGTAGCCTAACTTTTTATCGCGGCAAAATGTACGATAACTGCGGGATTTCCTTTTGCGCGCACGAAGTCGCGTGCAACATCTTGTATTTTATAATCTAGCGTGAAAGAGCCATGATTCGCCACGAATGGGCCGGCTTGACCGGATAAATACCACGGCCTCACAGAAAACCGGCGTGAAATAACGCTTGCGTTGTGTTTCGCCGAGTGAGTGAGGTTATCCAAGTAGGCTAGAGATTTTGAGGACCAGGAGGAGTTACAAGTTTACTACTCGGGTAGTTATTGCGAGGTCATCATCTATTAAAATAGGATTTTTCGAAATACCACATGGGGGGTACAGTGGAAATCGCAGACGAAGTCGCAAAATCTAGTTATTATATAATTTATTGTGATTTTACATTCTATACAATTCTAATTTACAAAGGAAATAGCTACCGTTCGTGCCAGCTCTACGCAATATCCTTTCAATTTCAAAAATAATCGTATAAAGAAAGCCCTACAACCGAATCCATTAGTCCAAACCTGACGTGACGGGCCCTCAGCCCTTCGCCCACCTTAGGGCATCTCCCTGAAATGTTTTTTATTCCATCACTCTACTCTAATCTTTGAGGGGGATCGATTTTCCGACGCCATCATAAAACTATGCTTCATTTAGTTTCGTTTGTGGTTTTATTTTGAGAGTGAAAAGTTTTACTTTTTACTGAAAATTATAATTTATAGTCCATACCTCTTTTAATATTATATATCTATGAGTCCATACGTTTCTTCTCTACTGTTACTCACTCTTTCCATTAAAATGAAAAAATAGTGTTTGTTTTATTTAGAAAATAATAGATGGAATCACAGTATGTTTGTCTTTAACTTGGAGTCTTTATGTAATACGTCTATATGGAATATCAGAAAGATATACATATTTTCTTCTCGTTCAAATTCATTCATTCGAATCCACCACACTATCTCCCTTGTTAGTAAATATATTTACATCAAGTATACGCTGATACCTGATACTGATCCATGTTGCTGTCTTTGTCTTATACTTTGGAAAAGCTTAACTTGACAGAAAAACACAGCAACATGGCTAAGCATTTTTTTTATTATTATTAAATGGCATTGCGGCTTAAAACCATAATTAGCCAGTGTCAAGTTAAAGGCGTTTAAGTTTTCAACACCGTATTTCTAAATCGTCAAGTCCAAATAAATAGTCAGGGTTTGGTCAGGGTACCTAGTCAATTAGTCAAGTCAGTCGATTCAATAAAGTGGTAGACGCTTTACCGAACTTTACTAGAGAGTTTTGGCGGGAAACCCAAAAAAAAGTATTTTGTAGTTTTATCACTTGCCCACACTTGTGCACGTCAACGAATATCTCATGGTTAATATTCTACCAATATTACACATTAAAAACCGAAATAATACAAATTTTGGAAGAAATACAAGTACAACAACGTCGCTGATTGACATTCCCTGCAAAAACTCTAGCTTATTCGTAAATATTTTTATCATTGATACTTAGTTTGCTTAGTATATTCCAAAACCAAACGTTCTGTCAAACTCACACATTCTAGCATAACAATAAACCCATCCGTGAACCGAGAAACACATAAAAATTCCTTTCTCGCCAGAAGCGAGTGTCCAAGTGCATTATATAGTATATAGCCCGGGGGGGAGTCGCCCTCCGAGATACAGGGTGATTTACTCCGGGCCTCCGGGACCCTTATCGTTATGACCATGTGAGGGGAGAATGGGGAAGGAAGGCTGGTAAGATTTCTCGAGGAGGGACATAATGTATTCAAAAAGGTCATTTGTGGCATTTCGATGTGTGATCAGTGATAGTTTGAAAATAACTACAAAAAAAACTATAATCCGACTACATAAATTATATGGCTATAGAAGTTGCATACTTTTTTTAAATTGTGATTTCGAAATATATTGGCGAGCGTTTATAATCGGTCTAATACAACATATATAGCAGTAGTGACGTCACAGCTGTTGAAAATATATGAATATAATTTATAAATACAAAATTGATTTTATTAACTTAATTTTTTTTATTACAATGATATACATAAACGCAGTGTTTATGTATATCATTGTAATAACAAAAAAATGACACAAATAACATAAGGATTTGAACAGTAATTTTCGTTTTAGTTCGAACAGTAAATTCCGTTTTTTTTTACAAAGTAAAAAATTAAATCCTATAACTTTTTAATTTAGCACTAATTATTGTACTTTTTGGTTTTTCGGTTCATAGTACGTTGCCTTTCGGAAAATTTTGCTGATTTAAAATAAAGCATCTTATCTATGTTATTAAAATTGCTTTGTCTTTTAAATTAAAAATTAAATTCTACTGTTTAATATTATGATCGAGTATTGGTTTCAATTGGTAAAATAGTAGTAAGAAGTAAACAGATGTCTCTGAAAAGAATACACGTCTTAAATTTTTATTAAATTAAAAAAAAACCGTCATGTTTCGCAAACCATTGGTCCCCGCAATAAAATTATATACGCCTACCAAATAAAAGACCCCTCGGCGACGGCGTTCTGCATGCAAAATTAAATTTTACAATCCAAGCCGTTTCAATATAGGTAATATTCAAAATTTATGTTCCATGTTTGAATTCAAACGTCCCTTGCGCCATAAATTCGAATGCGCCTCCAGTTTGTCATATCTGAATAGTTTCCAAATTAGAAATATTATATTTTGTTTGGTGTTGTTTATGTTTCGTTTGCTGTCTGTTTGTACAAAAAAGTTGTGTTAAGTTCTCTTGAGAATAACAAAATTGGAATTTCGCTACATACATATCACCCACATTAGGTACTACGAAGTGTAAGAAATTATCAACGATACGTATCTATAATAAAATCTTAACTGGTCCCTGTCTGTACAAGTATACACGGAAGTTATAATATAAGAAAATAATTACAAAGCGGCTTTATGAAAGAAATACAACACAAAACAATATTTTTTAGAATTTTTGTCTGTGTGTCTGTACGTATATTATGCTAATCTCAAAAACTTCTGAAGAGATTTTGATGAAATTTGGTACGGTAGTAGTTTATGCTCTGGATTAATACATAATACTTTCTATCTCGGAGAAGTGTGCGGTTCCACCGGGATGTATTTTGCGCATTGCGCAGGCGCGGAATACATTTAGTTTAAAATTACTATGCAATGTGTACGTTAAAATAAATAATAATATTTTGTTTGTAAATAATAATATTTTGTTTTGTTGTACTGATAAAAATTTATTTTATTTTTCGATCGATTTGATACATAGGTAAAATATTACCTATGTAACAAATCAACTCTTACGCTAAAAAGAAACAAAAATAAAATCCCCGCCAAAAATCATTACTTACCTCAAAAAGCGTCAAACAACAATTAATACAATTAGGCGGGAAAACACAGTGCCCGTGTTAGCAAGTAATACAATTTTCCCGCGTTTTTCACCCCACCTAATTACAAGTCATTTTATTATTATGAAAGATCGTTACAATTAGGGTGGCAACACTTAATGAAGACTAAATAGCGTTCTCGTTATTTTTATTGCCAGTAAAAAAAATATGAACCAACAGGAATGCTAGATTAGATGTTAATAGAATTTTAATATTTTAAAGTGTTATAAAATGTTGTAAATAGCAATATTTAAAAATAATATTATTTTTTACATGTACATGTCCTAACACCTATTAAAAGGTTTGATTTTTTTATTATATATTAAACGTTATTTTAAAAGCTAAATTGTTAAGTATAGTTTTGTTTTTCTTTATCTATAAACTTAGTTCTTTTAATTTAATTATCTATAATTTTTCCAAACTCTATTTTAGGATCTAGGTATCTGGTTTTTTAAACTTAAAAATAAAGTTTTTAATATATTCATAAAATAATATGTACAATACAAAAAATGCAAGCAACATTTAAACTGTTAACAATATTGCCACAAAAGCAATAAAGCTACACAATTAAGGAACATTTCCCTCAATTCACTGATCATAAATTATGTCGCGGTCAGTGTTGCCCACCGAAAATGTTTGACCGACGAGTCGCGTGGGCTCAGGTCACGCATTCACTAAATATTTGAATAAAGAATGATATACGGTTTGTTTATTGGCGGGCTCGTACGTTCCTTTTTTGAATTTCATTATGGAATGACCAGCGCACGCGGGTTAGTCCATTGTTTGGCCAGGCCGGGCCAGGCCATTCAATAGAACTGATTGGCCGAATGACCCCATGTTACATTATGTAGTTTATTTTCGCAGCTTGGCCATACCGGTTTTTGTGGGGTTAAGGAAATTTTATTTTTAATTTCACATTTCGAACACGTGTCTTGTTTAAAGGTTAAGTAAGGGCAATTTGCTTGAGGCGTTACGACTTGGGGGAATTGTGCCTTGGCTCCTGAGGACGCATTCAACTGTAAAAGATAAGATTTTTTTAAGATCAAGTTATACGGAAATAAAACCTTTTCCATAAGCAATATCACCTACTTGTATTTGTAATAAATTTCAAACTGTTACTTGAGGCAATTAAAAACATGCAAAACGATAAATATTCATTAAGTTACTATTTATGTAAAAAAATCTAAAAAAATGATGATAATTTTACATGATAACGTCACCGATAAAGATAAAGAACGCATCACTTGTTCCGCACTCTCGCTTACACGCTCGGCTCAAGCGGAACGTGACAATTAGGAGGAACGTGACAATCAGGAAGCTTATCAGGAAATTGTTACATTTTTCGTTCGCCGGCGTTCATCGATTTATAAGACATTATCGCGTCAAAAATACTGGTTTAAATTTTAAATTGTTTAAATTTTAAACTCTTAAGTTTGCTGCAATAATATTCACTTCAAATTGGAAAATTTGGAAAAACCATAGCTTACCAAAATAATAATAAACACCAATTCCCAAAGGACTTGTACCAACCAAAACCTATACTTTTTTTAATTCGAAATGGAATTCAAATATTATTCGAAATTCGAACGTAGCCCTCGGTGCCCTCCGGATGAAAAATGAGTAAACTTTCCCTCTGTTTACTTTGACACTAGTTATGTATAACTCCCTCGTGTTTCGGGCGCTCAGATAAGATACGATAAACAAGATTTACCTTAGCAAGGGCTCTCAACATTAGGCTAGCTAGTACCTATGTCAAATATATTGCTTACTAGCTTTTGCGCGTGGCTTTGCCCGCGTAAATACATTATCCCACGGGAACACTACTTTTTCGGGATAAAAAATATCCTATGTTCTTTCCCGGAACCCAAAGTATGTCTATACCAAATTTCATAAAAATTGGTTCAGTAGTTAAAGCGTGAAGAGGTAACAGACAGACAGACACACTTTCGCATATTTTATAATAATTTATAAAGTATAGATGTTAAGTAGGATTTGAAAATCAATATAATGAAAATAGCTATGTCTATAAGATAACGGCTAGGACGGAATCCGGCGGGCTCAGGAAAATTCACTGCACTGAAAATAGAGCTCTGCGCTAATACAGTAGAGTTGAAAATCGAAGTGTCGAGCTGTCATATTATATAACATTTATCTTGACACTTGTGTGCGGTTTTCAGCTCTACTGTATTAGCATAGAGTTCTATTTTCAATGCTCTGAATTTTCACTGGCGTTCCGGATAGTAACCGTTTTGGAGACTGATGATCGAAAATGGAATTTGTAGAAAAGTCATGCTAGCTGTCTCGACACATGTTGTTCTGCCTAAACAATGAGTCATAATTTTTCCAATATTTCTCACCGTTGAAACCTTCCCTAAACTGATATGGTTATTTTAAGATCAAAATTAGCCAAATTGGTCCAGTCGTTCTCGAGTTTTAGCGAGACTAACGAACATTCATTTTTTTATATAAGAAAGAAGAAGAAAGATAGAAAGAAGAAGATAAGATTATACTAAAAGCGACATCTATACACAATCTATAAACATACCAAATTTCATCAATTTATATTTATAATTACAGTAGTTAGAAGGGCGGACTGACGGAAGGACAGAACGAAACTATGAGTTTTTAGTAGTACGGAACCCTAAAAATCAATCTTACTGTCGTAAAATAAGTTCAACCAGCCAAAAAATAAGACCTACAAAGTTCTTAGTATCTTTCGGGGATCACCGTTTTTCATATATATTCTGTCATTGCCATAAAAAACCTATGATTATCGAAATACATTAACAAGGTTGTACAATGTAATGTACTTAATTTTGTCGTAAAATATTACATGGTCATAATATTGGCGAGAACTTGATTGTAAATGCGACCAACTGAAAGCAAGATCGCCTTCTAATACGAGTATACAATATAATTACGTTAATGGTACCTTAACATGCGAACCTTTACTGCCAGGATTGGGTACATTAGCCATATTAGGGCATAGCACAATATTCAAAAATATCACCAAGTCACCGAAGCCGAAAACGGCTAGATACATTATTATACATTAAAATGCTACGAATTTATATGACACTTATTTGTCATGTAATTAAGAAATCACATATATCGATCTGATGGAATTTCATATTTTTGTTCACTAAAAGGAAAATTTATTATTTTCGTTAATAACATTAAAATTGATCTAAACAGCGAGTAGTATTCCATTATCCATATTCGTACTCAAGCCACAGAAGAATTTCAAACAAAGGTTTCATAAAACGAAAGGTTACAAAGGAGTTCGTACATCAAACATCACCTGACGAAATGCGTACATATTCGGACGACGCACACTACGGGAACACATATACACATACGGGCCGTATATGCCTCGAGCGGGACAGGGCTACGGGGGTGTGTGCGGGTGCGAGAGAGACGGGGTTTGCAGGACGAGCGATACAACAAATCAATACGAGCGGTGGTGACCGGTAGCCTGTGTCACCCCGCCGCCCCCGCGCCCCCCGCCCGCGACCGCACGCCTCCACCTACATTGTCAACCGCCATAGACTGAGAAGTCGCAAGAGTTGTGTCTTATACTTTTTCGGTGCCGCATCCAATTGAGCAAATATTTTGTACTCTGTAAATATCGATTATAATCTAAACATAAAAATAGGAAAAATGCGACCAAGTTACTGTGTCATTGTATTTTTTGATTGCACAGTAAATATGTAGCCTTTAAATTGGTAGCACTTTATTTAAGTAATTCGTTTCACAGATCATAGGTGTCCAACTCGCAATACTGAACAATGTGCGTTTCTAAAAGAAGCCATTAAAAAAGAAGTACTCTCGTTCAGATCGTGTTGGATAAAGGATTTAAATTTCTTATAAAAGATAAGTCATATCATCCTCATAATCATTACCAATAAACTAATAAAAAATAACTTGCGTATATTACGTAACTCAAATCCACACAAAGCATATTTAAGTTAATACCTTTAATACTGTAGGCGCAACGAAACAAAAATTAGAAGTGCCTCCGTTTCACCGGAAATCCTTATTATTTGTTGTATTCATTAGTAATGCAAGCAAAGATTTTTTCGATACTATATTTTTAATTGCCATTTCTACGTCTACCGTATTCTATGGCGCGAGTTCGCTTGACCGCGCGTATGGAAAGCGCAGTAAAACTCCGCTCGCGGAAACTTGATACTTTACTAACTTTTAAAGGGAAATGTTTGAAACAAGTATCAAGACGATTGTACTTTTTTAGGCTGTTTATTTTTTACAAAATATAATATTTTTATTATATTTGGAATTACATTGAAACATTATGAGTGAAGCTCAAAAATATAAGCACGTTTACAAACTTAGAAATTGTGTAGTATAAGAAGAATATAGAAATGGAATATATTTTCTGTGACTATTCAAAAATAATTTTATGCTTTTACGTAACATAAGTAATAAATTAAAAACAATTATGTTTAATTTCTCATTCTAAAATTGTATGCAACTAAAATTACTATCGTGTTACAATATTTTATTCAGTACAGTGAAACTAGTTTTATATTTTAAAATCAGTAGATAGAAGCGTCCCCATAGTTACGATTTTCTGAGGCTTGGAGTACTGTCCATTGTTTGAGTGCAACTTTAAAAATATGCTCCAGTTTTTTTCAATTTGCATTTACACATTAGGATTTTATTTACATCATTATAATGAGTATAAAACAACTTTTATTAGGCCACTATTCTACAAAGATATATTATGGTTTTTTAATTGTAACGAATGCTTGTAACACAATCAATATTTTAAATTTCAGAACTCTATCAAGAAAATATTTCTTATATTTTCTTTCTGTGGCGGTCTCAATGGTTGCATAGAATTCCAAAACAAAGCCAAGTATCTAGTTTTCACTTGAATTTAGGGACTTCCCCGCACATAAACAGGCGTCCGGCGGGAAGGGTTCTAGGTGCCATAAATTATGCCCTCGGAGGGCCGCCCTCCCGCGGTTTCGGAGTTTATCGGCCCTCTGTATGGAGGGGAATTATCCGAATGTTACTGTAAGGGAAAATCCCCCTAGTGGACATCGCGTTGCTAGGATACCGATGGCGGACATTATGATTTTAACCTGCCTCGAGTGTTCGAGGTACGGTGTTTTGAATTAAGAATTTTATGGTGAAAAGTTGCAATCGCTGAAAAAGATTTAGTGATTGTAGAATAATTTTGGTACTTTAGAGCTTCTTTAATACAGTTGCAAAGAGATTGTCTATTGACACTATTAACTACCTACAAATTTTATAAGAAATTCCATCCTATTATATCCTTTACAATTGCCAACTTTGTCAAAAGCAGCATTTTTATATATGAGAATTCTATATAAATAAATAAAAATACTAAATTATCTCTGTTCTGGGTTACATTTACAAAACCATATTGGCGGAATTTTATTTATGCAGAGACTTTATCATAAATAAATAATAAAAAACAAAAATAAATAATAAATAAATAATAAATAAAAAACAAAATAAATAATACTTATATTAAAGCACTAAGTTCGACGTCATATATTTTTCCTTATTCTCAAATTACTTGACCAATGATTTATAATGGTATTTACAATTGTATAAAATTGTTAGCCGATGTTCCATTAGCCACAATAGTAACATGGATGGTTTATTAATAAAAATGTAAGTAGTAGTTGATTCAAAATAGGACTCATCATTTTATCGTTTTTTGTTAATATTTCTCAGTTTAATGTTCAAGCACATCTGAAACAATAAAAAAGAAACAAACAAAAACAATATTATACAAAACACGAATCGCACCGATCAATAGTGACCCGGCCGGCGTGACCAGGCACATATATACCTATTTTACCCTTATGGCCGGCCGCCGCCATCTTGGATCCGCCCCCACCCCATCCCCCGAGCCTTTGAAAGACCGAATCCCACTAATACTAATGTCCTCGTATGTGTGGGTGGCCTGTTTTAACCTGTTTTCTCTCAATTCTAAGCTTGTTATTCGAGAACGTTTGAATTTGTTTCGTGTTTCGTTAAACTCTATTTTATGTATTTAACTATATCAAGTATTGTAAACAAAAAAAAACAACAATCAAACAAAGAAAAAAAAAGTCACTTTACGTAGCATCTACGCCGTAGCTCGTAGCCCCGTAGCAAGACGAAAGTTGTAGCATAAATTAATCCTTCCTACTAATATTATAAATGTGAAAGTTTGTGAGGATAGATGTATGGATGGATGAATGTATGTTTGTTAATCTTTCACGCAAAAACTACTGAACGGATTTCGATGAAAAAAGTATGGTAGTAGTTGAGGCTTTGGATTAAAACATAGGCTACTTTTAATCCCGAAAAAGTACAGTGATCCCGTGTGATACTGTATTTACGAGGGCAGAGGCGCGGGCAGTAGCTAGGATTACAATATATTAGCTTCTGCACGCGGCTCCGCCCACGTAAATATAGTATCCCACGGGAACTGTATACATTCCCGCTTTAGTAAGTAGGCTATGCCCTTCCCCGTGGTGTACTTTATATCTGTGCCAAATGACGATCGGTTAAGTATTTTTACGTGAAAGAGTAAATACAGTATCATACGGAATTTGTATATTTTCCCGTAATAATAAGTAGCCTATGTAAGAATATAGGGAAGATCCCGTGGTCTACTTTATATCTTTGCCAAATTTCATGATGATCGGTCAAGTACTTTTTATGTGAAATCGTTACAACCAAACAAACAAACTCGCACTTACATTTATATTAATATTATATTATGTAAGAATTATTCAAAGTGGTGACGGGTGCCTCGATAATTTGTATCCATTAAATATTGTAGTCTTTACTGTTTTATGGGATAATACGAGCAAACGAATTGCCTGATGGTATGCCACAAGCGTCACTCATGGTTTTCGTTGCCTTAATGGCGACTGTCTTATGACGTCTTATGAGGAAACTTAAAGCCAAAAGTAATTTTGCAGTCTATGTATGTGTGTATATTTGTTGCACCGTAGCACCTAAACTACTGGTCCGATTTAAATAATTGAGGTATCAATAGATTTGTAAAAATAAAAGTAATTTTTGACGAACTCTGTGACTCAGTGGTTGAGCGTGAGCTCAAGGCTGGGGTCGGGGGTTTTAATCCCGCTGAACGAACAAAAAGTTTTTCTGTGTTCCTGGGTCACGGATGTGTATTAAATATGTGTATAGTATAATGGAAATCTTAAATGTGTGTATTGTATAAAAGTATTAAATATATTTCCGTTGTCTGGTACCCGTAACATAATGTGTTCTTCGAGAACTTACCACGGGACCAGATTGACGTGGTGTGAAGCGTCCACAGATTTTATTATTATTAATTATTATTATTAACAAAAATTATAATAATAAAATATAAATTATTAAATAGCCCGGGTAACATAGTGTAATTATAGTTTTTTATAAAAAATATAGTTACAATAATTCTTATTCATATAAGTATTGTTAACTTATTTTCAATTTAGACTTAGATACCATAGTTTCTTAGTATATTGATAGAACAATTTATGTACATAAATACATGTTAAGTTTCAACCACTTCACTACTTACTTATGCAGAATATCAGGTAATATATGTGGGTGTCTATAGCAGGAAGACGTATACGTTTAATCCTCGTGACCCAGTAAATAATTTAGCAGAGAGCTCGGTTACGGGAAATCTACGTTTTATGTACGTAGCACGCCGTAAACCACGTGATATAACGTTGGAACTTCATTATAATACATTTTACTGCAATGTCGCAATAAAGCTAGTTAGGATTTAGTAGACAAAGACACCTTACACTCACAAAAGTGGAAAAAAATAAGACCACCTTTTTGTCCTTATTGGTATTAATTTTGTGTCCGACTTTTCTTCCCATCTGTGCCTAGAAGCATGATGAACAAACCTAAGCCTATATAAATCCACACCTTGCAGATATTAGTTATTAATAATAATTAGTTCTATCTACCTTTAATAGTCATTTCGTTTTCTGTGCACAAGCTTTTTCCGCGGCTCCGCATATCGGTTAGTTTATGTGTAATTCCAGAGCTTAAACTACTACTAAATTTCTACAAAATCCGTTCTGTAGTTGTTGCGTGAAAGAGTAACAAACATACATCTATCCATCCATCCATTCTCACGAACTTTCACATTAATAGTAGTAGGATTATTACTTCTCGATACAGGAACTCAAAATTAAAGAATATTAATATTTCACTTTAAATAAAGAATTTAATGAATGTTTAACAGCTTACTTACATAATTGTATTTACTACGTACCTATATTTACTACGTTACTTTGAACTTTTAAAGTATTCTTCGCAACTTTCCCTCTTTTAAAAGTTGTAAAGCTCGACTTTGTCTTCATTCATGATCGCCTATTTTAAACTTAATAGTACGCGAGCCTTGCGTAGATTTTTACTATGCCATTGATAAGTTCTCATTGCAACTATCGTATTGTACAATATACTATGGAACAATTTGCCGCTGGACCAGGCATAAGATGAACATCGCTTTAACAGTTCCGTTGAATCATGCGCACGCACACATTCTCACTTGTAAACCACATCTGCAGTCGTTGCGGTTACTTCCTTTGTGTTTAAATATTTTGAGGCAACCGAAAATGTTTACATACTGGCAGAGCAGGAACTTTGTCGATATTGTAGGGATATTAAAACCACGTTTCCAATGACTTTCGGGAATCATCGTTTTTCATATAATATCGTCTGTCATTTTCAAAGACAAATAATTATTGCCGCGGGTCATTAACAAAGTGCCATTGCTGTAATATGTTTGGTTTCGTACGTAATTTATATATTAGCATAATTATCATTAAGTATATCGAGAATTACATAGGAAATTAAACAATATCTTCTGGCGGTTTAACTCTTTTTACAGTCGCATTTTAAGTCATCAAATTTATATCCCTGGTTAAAAAGTTTTAACATATTATTAACCTTAACTATTAATAATGTTTCTAAAGCCCAAGTTTCGACGTATACTGTATAATACAGCATCCATAGCCTCCGAGCAGAATCAATTTGCGGGTGTGTAGGCAGAAAACGTAGCTAAAATATTCAAGGCGATACATCATTCACTCGTCCACGGAGAGCTGCGACACCAATCTTCCATTTGCCAAGAAAATCGATACACCTCGGCCATATAAGCATAGGGGGGCAGACGGGGTGTCTTAGGGAGTTAAGGTTTAGTCCCGAATATTGAATTTCCCCTGGGACAAACCCGTTTCGCTTTGTCCCTTCGCGGGGTCGTGTGGGCCGCGATGCCCGGGCTATGCGTACTGCGCACACGAGTATACATATACTCGCTTG
This sequence comes from Glaucopsyche alexis, assembly GCA_905404095.1. Classification (NCBI taxonomy): domain Eukaryota; kingdom Metazoa; phylum Arthropoda; class Insecta; order Lepidoptera; family Lycaenidae; genus Glaucopsyche; species Glaucopsyche alexis. The sequence goes on from FR990060.1 coordinate 6,696,459, forward strand.
TATAATATATATGTATACTCACAAATATACGTATACTCGCGTATATATATGAGTACACACGCGTGCGTAAGTGTTCTGTAATATCGCGAGGCCATACGTGACTTTGGGGCGTTTGGCGTCCCTCTACATTCCGTTCACCCGTCATATACCTTCAAAGCCTTTAAATTACGTCTCTTATATATAACGAGTTGAGTTTAATTTATTTGAAATGCTTACTAGTACACTTCAGGTCTCGTATATTTTAGATGAATGTTATAAAACATGTGAGAGCTCAGAGCAGTTTAGAATTCCGTAGTTTCCACTAGTTTTACTAGTATGTATTTTATTTACGCTTCCTTATAAGTAGTATTTAATAAAAACTCTCCCACACCGATGTCGGTGATGGTGACCGGTTTCATTAAAAACAGACCAGTTACGCAGGAGTAATTTCTTAGTGCCCAAGTGTGTGCGCAGTACACAAGAGCACTCTCTCTTTCTTTACTCTCATAATCCAGTGGGACGGGTAACCGACACGAATGGTGAGAGATCAGACGCAGGTCTCACTTTTTACACGCCCATCCGGCGCATGGATCATCTTTCTTGTCAGACAATCAGATGATCAGCCTGCATTGTCCTAACCAAACTTGGAAACAACATTTTTTTTGTTATTCCAATGCGGGAATCGAACCCACCACCTCCGATTCGAGAGCCAATGCTCTAACCACTAGACCACGGAGGCTGTTAATACTATTATAAAATATGTGAAAGTTTGTGTCGATGGATGGATAGATTGACGGATGTTTGTTACTCCTACACGCAAAAATTACTAAACGAATTATGATGAAATTTGGTATGGTAGTAGTTTAAGCTTTGGGTTAAGAGATAGGCTACTTATTATCACGAAAAAGGACAGTGTTCCCGTGGAAACTGTATTTACAAGGGCGGAGCCACGGGCAAAAGCTAGTTAGGTACATATATTTTATAACACTTGACTATATTTTCTCAAGTTATTCTAATGTATATTTTGTAGCTACATACAACCTTACATGGATAAATGTTTTTTTTAATAAACGACTTCGAACTTATGTATCGCTCAATTTAATCAGCTTGCATATTATATAATATATTTACAAACAGAATAACAATGATAAGTGCAAATAAGAATTATGTTGAATTTGATGTCTATAGCTGTAGGTATAGTCATGTTGAGTATTAAAAAAGCTTAAATAGTATACTTCTATTATATTTGGAACTTGTCCCAAAGTAGTATATCAACCAAGTTTATTATTACACAGTCACAGATTAAAGAGAAGGAACAGATAAATAACTGCATAATAGGCTTTTGATTTGATAGGTTCTATGCCGGGTTGTGATTTGTACCAATTCGACTTTCTCTATAAACGAATGCTAACGCTAGACTTAGTTTAATAAACCCTCCCCCCCTCTCTTCTTTGATGACCTTGATTAATTTTGTATAGTTCTGTAAAAGCTGTTCCTCTGTTCGTAAGCAGGTATATGTTTTTACTCCTACCTATATAAAGTCGAACAATTTACCAAAACCGTACATTACGAGAACACATAACGTTGCAATTCCGAACACAACATGTACGTTCTCTCCCTCTTACCAACTATTCCCGCGTCTAATATGTTTGCCGGAATTAAGGAAAACTTTGGTAATCCCATAAACTTTAAGGAACCCTAATATAATCCGATGCGACATCTAAATAAAACACAGGAAAATGTGTTTCTTGAAACTATCAGCATTCAGCATGTTTATAATAATTTTAGTTTCTAGTTATAACAAAATAAAGATTTTAGGTTCAAAAGAGTTGCAACCAACTCGCCTTAAATATTATATGAGTTTTCATTTATCGTTAAAAGTCATAGACAAGACATTTAACAATACTTAATACTGGTACAATCATTCTATTGCAATGGATTGTAATACAGTGATTGATACACTATATTACAAAGATGTAATTAATATCAATTAATACAGTAAATTATTGTAATAAGCCTTTTTAGCAAGGAACAGCTTGCTACGAACGAAGAATTTCTTCAAACATTAAACTCCTAAAAAGTTTCCTCCACTAAATCATTGTGACGGAACGTCCACTATACTAAGCCTCCTCCATTTGTTAAATAGACTTTATCGTTTTCTTTTTTCCTCCACCCTGTTCCCCTCTTTTTATCTATCACTCCAGTCCGTTAATGTTGACATAGTTCGACAGCCATATATCCCCACAGTCCAGAAGGGAGAATAAATCGCGAAAACAAATCAACCGTCTGACATTTTATTTCCTCGCATAGAATCCAAATGGATCACGGATGCATTGACCTAAGACATGCTCACGTTTTTTCGTAAAAAAAAAAACTAATGCTCCAAAGTATTTGGGAATTGATAATTTAGAATTTTGATTTAATGTCAGTATAATCTAAAATGTATAAATCAAACTTTACACAATTATGTGCATATTCTATTTTTCACATGTAGTACTCTTAATAAATATCCCATTTACTAAACTCTTTATTCAAAATTGTTTATTCTTTTTAGGGATACTTAGTTAAATTTTAATTGATAATTATACAATAATTCAAAAAATTATATTTGTTTTAAATAACTAAATCAATATTTAATGTTTATCATATTTTTATTTCTTTTAAAATAATGCCAGAAGGTACATTCTGCTTATTAAATTAGGAAATAATACCATAGAGTAAAAATATATAATACTTATATATATTATATACAGTTACGACCCAGTCCCGATATGCTAAAACGCAAAATGGTGTTCTACTAAACGTCAAACCAACGTCAAATCCGTTGTTTAGTCCAAACTCCAAAAACAGTTTATGATATCAAGACAAATTTTAAGTGTAAGTAGTCTGAAGTTCGTACAAGCCGAAACGTAATAACCCTGAAGTTCGCACACGTATTGCCCCGGTTACCCATAGATTCCAATCAGGCTTTGTCCCGGACAAATTGCACTTCCGGTTCGACACATGAGCTTCCCGGTTTTAATCCCGCAGGAGTTTGTCGACTGGGGAGAATGGGCAAAATTTTGTGCCAAACAAAAAATATATTCAGCAGAAAAAAACAACTGCGTTAATATACATGTCCATCCTCGCAGTCCCGCCTAAATGTCCCAAATTGAAGCAGAGTATTTATGCAAAAATAAAAATGATTGTCATTAATCACTATTGGATCAAAGACTTCTAAACTCAAGATAGGCCATAACCTACATTTGACAGAACAAATCTTCATACAAGAAAAGTTACGCCATCTTGGTTTTCACCATACTTCAAATGTCAGCCATCTTGTTTTCACCATACTTTAAATGTCTCCAAATGGCATCTCCAATGGCTCCAAAAACCTCAAAATTGCCACATAACTGGAGACACTTTTTGCCTCAACATAGCCTCGTCTGACGTCTATAATATATGCGTCTATGCTATTGATGTCCAATTTACATTATTGACTGGCTGCTGGTGCTGGATTTGTAGGCTGGCCCGTCAGGATGGCCCTAAAGGATATCTCTAAATATTAAGCCACATTACCCTTAAAGTGTAAAAAGGGATAGACTTCAATTATATTTTAAGCTGCCCACTAATTGCTCTCTATGTAGTCAAAACTAATGAATGGTTTAGTATTCATTACGTCGGTTAGTGTAATCTCGTATAAAAATCGCAAATATTATTATGAAAACTTTATTTTAGGACTGACTTTTAACGGAAGTCTCCGACCTTTTAACTAAATTAAATCAACCGTGACACGAAAGAAATATGCCTTATAAACTTGAATCAATTTCAAGGACTATATTATTTCACGAAAAATCCATCGAAGCAAAATATAAACGGAAACCAAACGTACAATTCTACCGGGAGTAACTCATTCAAAGTAACATGTAACATAAAAGTAATCTAATTTCAATAGTAGTAAAAATAATTTGAAATATGCTATTATAAGATATTGCCATAGCGACCCAATGCACCCGAGAGGTCTTGTTATAGCGAAAATCACGTTCTCTTTGAAAAACCTTCTTTGATGCCATCTCCTTGTTACAACCGCCTCAACTATTCACGTGTATATACATTGGTGTCCAATTGTGAACCTTACTAGCAGGAGATAAAGTTTAGAATGGTGCGGCCAGGATAATACATTTGAATTTTGATTTCTTATTAGAACAAGATACAGTCAAAAGCGTTTCGACCTCTGTTATTTGTTAGAATGATATAACATTTCAATGCTTTTAATGACTATTTTATTTAAATTAGCTAGTATGGTAAGTGAATTCTTTCAATAGATTATGATAGCATAAGCTAGTGAAAAAAATAAACATAAGTGTTTAAGTATATTTTTGTAGTTTCGTATGTAAGAATTAAAATTGAACCCTACTACTAAGATGTGTAATTGATTGTACTGTCGGTTCTTGGTGGAAATTCATGTTGAACACTAATAAAACACAATTTTTCGTGCACTTTTTCCACTATATTAAGATATAATTATCAATTTTAATAAATAACACGACCGGTTTCGAAATAAATCATCATCAGGTGTAGCTCATTAGTGTAGGTAGTTTTAAATAATTAAATATCTTCAAAGCAAATAAAAAGGTTGTCAGCATCATGACATTTTAAACTATTTGGTAGAATTTTTCTCCCAAATACGACTATTTTCTACTGATGTTAAAATTAATATTTAGTTGGTTTTACCGATTTTTTACTGATGATGATTTATTTCGAAACCGGTCGTGTTATTTATTAAAATTGATAATTATATCTTAATATAGTGGAAAAAGTGCACGAAAAATTGTGTTTTATTAGTGTCTACTACTAAGACTCCCCAGTCCGTCTGTCTATCTGTCTGTCGAAAAGCTGTATCTCATGAACCGTGATATCTAGGCACTAGCAGTTGAAATTTTCACAAATGATGTATGTATTTCTGTTGCCGCTAAACAATAAATACTTAAAACAGAACTAAATTATTAAGTGGGGCTCCCATTCATTTCACGTTTTTTGCCTTTTTGTACGGAACTTTTTGTGTGCGAATCTAATTCGCACTTGGCTGATTTTTAACTAGTACCTAACTACATGTAGAATCATAATTTAGACACAAGATTATTGCTCCTACTGGCGTCTTCGGCCGGAGTAAAGGTTTGGTTACTCCTAATACATGATATGATTACGAGTACTAGCATTAATTGCACGCGGCTTCGAAGCGTGAAATAAGTTTTTAGCTTTCATGTTTTACCCACATGAGGGTAGAATTTTAAAAATCTGCTAAGATAAAAGATTACTATTAAAGATGTTCTGTATTCTGTGCTATTAACGTAAGCATCCACCAGGATGCCTTAGTCATATGAGAAATACGTGTGTAAAATTTAAATTTCTAGCCTTAAGGGTTTGGCCTGTGCGTTGATACATCAGTCAATCAACTTTGCCTTTTATCCAAAAATTTATCCAAAAGCCAAAGGGCTTATGCGACAGTTTTCAATAAATTCTCGTAAATAAAATATCATTTAAAAGATACATTAATAATCCATCATCTGTACATGTATGTCTTTATAATATTATGTCTATGTATTTCAACAAATACTTGTTGAAATATTTATATAATAATACGAAAATACTTTCGTAGACAAAGTTGCTCGATATTGGTTACTTTTGATATTTGAACCATAACGCTCCCCCCCCCCCCCCCCACTGATTAACGTTACGCGAACCGCGCTCTGGTAAACACGCTGAAAGTCAACTGGTAAGTATTTCCATTACTTGTTGAATAGAAAAATTGTTATTTATACATTGATAGGTAGAATTGGTTTTAAACATTTTTCTCAAATAAATCATAAGTAATATGATAATATTTAAATAGGTACTACCTAGTTGAGCAAGCCAAAAAGTAATTATAAGATAATTGTATCGAAATTGTTAATAATCAAATATTGTTTGATGTTTTAAAAATTATAGATCAATATATTATAGACAAGGCATGTCGAGGCGAAAAGTGTCCACACTTACACTGCCCTACTTTTGGGGTTGTTTGGGGCAGTCTATGTTTGACATTTTGACATTAGCTTTCCACAATATAATCAGACCGCATTTATTTGCAAAATCTACTAAAATGAAGATTGCGTAACTAATTTTGGGTGACGTTTTTTCACCAAAAAGCCAGATTTAAACTTGTACAGTAACTAATTTAAATACTCTGATTCTATTACTTTACAAACCATTGTAAGGTTTTAAAAATAAACTACAAACAAATCATCCGATTTTAATATTCAATAATAAATAAAAACATAAAGGACTTCGGAATCCGATAACGCATTGAATTAATTTTAGTATTGTTCAGGTCACAATTACGCTAAAACAAAGGCAAAGTCACATGCAGAGTTTTAGAGTAAGCCCTGTAAACCCTTTACAAAAGCCCCTTATAATGCACGCTGTATTGTTTTCGGAGGGCACAAATTAATCTTAGTTTATTTCTTTGATCGTTATATCTGGAATAAAGGGTCAGAGCTGACAGCTACAAGTTTGGATATGCAAATTAAAATCTGTGTCGCGACGCGCCTTTATTCCGATTGTTTTTGAAAATAGAATGTGAAGGTGAGGCCGTTATTTTTTTTGATTGCGTGCCAGTGTCAAGCAGCGATAAAAAAAGTTGTAGAGTGCCAGTACCATGGAGCGATTAAAAAAGTATAGCCAGCCAGTGTTTTTGTAGTATAGATTGAGATTTTGTTTTGTTTATTGAATGTTATACGATTTATAACATACGCGTATATCAAAATATATAATTCCGTAAGAAAATATCACGGGTTATATTACAAAATAATTAAACATCAAATTTCCTGGTTGAAACTTTGATTAAGTCATGTGAGACTCAAGTATCAGCCCGGTACACCCGGAACACGGGTATAATATCCGGCTACACTTGTATATTCACTACGCCCGGTTAAATTATTTAAAAAGCATTTTACACCCTTGAGGTTTGATATATGAAGTTCTTTTCAATCTTTCACGAATGAAACAGCAACTATGGAATTATTATGCATAGAAACCGAGACCACAATTTATGCTACGTGATTATAATATTTTTATCTATATAATAATAATTTAAACAAAACCATACTAGATCGATATTATTATTATACTAGCTGTTGTCCGGGTAAATATGTAAATCCAGAGCCTTACACAAAAAAGTAACAAAAATCCATCTATCCTTACATCCATCCTCACAAATTTAATATTTAAACAATGTTTTTAAAGCTAATATTTTTTAAACAATGTTTAGAAACACATTAAAATAATTAAAATAAAACTACACTCACTACCTCACTCACCCTACAATGCGTTTGTATAATAATTAATACCTAACAGAAGGTTTGACACAATTGTCAATTTTCTTTCACATTCCATAGACAATATTTACATATATTTATTGTGTAGATATACAAAAGAAGCCAAAAAAATTGAAACTTAAAATTTTCCGTTAATAAAAGTGCCATAGACATTTCCAATTAATATCTAATTTCGACTACCTATATTGTTTTACTATGGTTCAACTGAATATTTTATTCTCTTTGTTCCGAAGGAAACATACTACACATACTCATTAACAACTCCTAAACTAATTTATCTACCCAATACAACCCCGACAAGTCGGACCGTATATAGACCTATTTACAGTACATACAGCCTCCAAAAGTAGATCCACACACACAGCCAAAGTTAAGCCGCAAGGCACGTAACATAAGGAGCTTTGAAATTAATTTAGCTCGGAACTAGCTGGCAAATGGATAGACGTGAGCCCGGCGAGGGGGTTACCTCCATCGCCCCCAGGAGTATGGGGTATGGGGTAAATTCGGCGTTTAGGCGAACCTTTGTGGTGAGACCGCTCGAGCTTAGCGACTGGCAATATTGTAACGCGAAATAATTATTTACCTTAACATGTTGGATTATTGCGTCACGCTATATACGACTATAAATACGAGTATAATATTGTAGTACTATTTTATTGCATATATAGCTAAGTCTTAAGAGGAATAAAAAAACACATACAGTCAAAGCGTAAACCTCCTCCGGCTTGAAAGTTAGTTAAAATAAAAATTACTTTATCGGTTTATAAACCATTAAAAGTTATGAAGGAATATCTCAAATACTTATTAACTGTTTTAGGTGTTATTTGATGTAATAATAATTATTATTGTATCAAAAAAAAACGAAGAGCTTTACATAAAAAACTTATAAATAATATTAAGCTTTACGGTAACTTCACCTTACTTCTCATCATCATCCAAATCTAGGATATTGAGTCCCCAGATTAATAACTATAGCATAGATATTAGATACCCGGCTATTAGCAGAAGAAGAAACATATTATATCGTTCCTTATCCCACATGCTAACACTTATTAGCAGTGCAATAGAGTCGTAATTCCAACGTCGAAAAAATGGATACCAAAAATCATCAACTTCGAGACTAGATCTTAGAAAAAAAAATACAGACATGGATTTGCTTTCTCTTTCACTCTTATGGGTTTTTGCCGTTGATATTCTGTGAGATACATAACTGCTTACCGCTTCGATTTTAGTGCTCCGTCCATGTTTATTCTTTTTCCAACATTGAGTCAAAGAATAACAAACATACATCCACACAAAATTGCACCTATTACTAATATATTATATTTAACTTCTTTTTTATATATTTCTTATCTTATTTAACACTAGATGCTGCCCGCGACTTCGTGTGCGTGAAGTTAATTTCGCTGAAACCGTACATTTTTCCCCGATAAAAAGTAGCCTATGTCCTTCCCCGTGGTCTAGTCTCCATATGTGTCAAATTTAATCAAAATCGGTCCAGTAGTTTCGGAACTTATTCGATGCAAACAAAGAAACAATCTTTTCGTCCTTTGTATATTAGTATAGAAATATAGATATATACAAAATGTTTAAACAAATGTGTAGTTTTATCGAAAAATCAGTCGATATCCTGTAGCGCACGCCACGGCTAATATGCGCTGTAATATCCGCCGCCTTCACAGGGTCCGGGGAATAGTATAAAATAAAAAATATAACACGATAGAGTGAAAAGTTTAAGCTTGAAATCACCGTATAGGAATAAATAATGATCATACTAAATCTGAAAAATTACTAATTTACTAGTTTTTCCCCGCGATTTCGTCCACGTGGAGTTCGGTTTCCATACCAAATTTTAACGCCCTTTTCACCCTCTTAGGCGGCGAATTTTAAAAAATCCTTTTTTAGCGGATGCCTACGTCATTACAACTGTATGCCAAATTTCAACAAAATCCGTTCAGTAGTTTCGGCTGTGCGTTGATAGATGAGTCAGTAAGGTTTGCCTTTTATATATTTAGATGTCATATTATAACATTAAGCTTTTAAATCCACTCTCGTTATTACACTTTCGTCAAAGAATATGTACTAACTGCCTACTACTTACGTAAAGAACCATCATTTAATAGACTTGTACGAATGACAGCTTGCGTTTATGTGTGCATGGCTAGACGTATGCGGAGGGTGCGCGTAGCGAGCTGGACGTGAGTTTTTTCAAGCCAGGACTTTCGTTCCCGTGGGCTGGCCGCTGATCGATACGCACTTTGACATAATTGAAAAAAATATTCCATAATATGTATAATAGGTTTGTCTGACGCAACGTTTCAAATTATTTCGGTGTTAACCCTAAGCTTATGTCAACATGGCTGACATTATCTGGTGCCCGAATTATCATAGACCCTGTGCTTTCTTTTCTTATTTTACATTCAGAAATAACAAAATATAATCATTAATCATTTGGACACCGAACAAGATGGTTCTTATTTAGTTCTCTTTTTTTACTCACTTACTCTCTCGTTATCTGTAATGAAAAGAATCCAATGTACAATACTAACCACGTACTACAGAGAAGAGGTAACTGGAACTAATAGATGCTAAACATACCCTTAAGGTGGTCCCTCACCTTGAGCATTCGCGTGTATGTAACGTTACATATTCGAGCATTACATCAGTGTAGGAGGATAACCGAGCATTACAAGCGCACCTTGTAATGATACAATGTGTATATATTTTGATACAATTTGTAAAATCAATGGATCTCCCGTCTGAATTTTATAATAACGTTACATTACACGCGAATGCTCCAGGTGATGGGACCTTGATATTTTTATACCAACGAACATTGTTTTAACTTCATTAGATTTTTTTATGTTGACTGTATTTCACCAATAACCCTCAACTAGCGAATAAAACGAGCAGCATATGCAATTGAATGAGGAATTCTACACATTCCAAGTGTGTAATCGCTTGTGTGGTCAGATACCACACTCAAGGGGAGAGGTGCTCAAATTAAAGTGTGTAGGCTCCCTCTACACTTGTCTAAGAAACTCTTATTAAATCCTCCTTAACTAATCCTTCAGAGAAGTTGTACAGTTCGCAACAACAAGTTACCTACTTATTATTATTTTTTAATAATTATTATTATAACAGACTAGGACAGATTGAAGGCATATCATAAACGAAATCATACTTACATATATTGATACACACGCACATAGATATTGACAATTTTAATAGAATATCATATTACTGTAAAGGGGCCCCGTGAAGATCAAACGGTTTGACTCAAACTTACGTGTTTGATGCAACCGTTTGACGTCGGTTTGATCACTGTTTAGTTTCACTGTCTTCACGGTCAAACAAAACAAAAATATGTAATTCGTGCAAACGAGCTTCAACCCCGTAAATTTACTTCAAAACCGTTAAAACTAGCTTTGTAGACGATCAAATTGTTTCCACTCAAACCAAAATTTACGTGTTTGAGTCAAAAATTTTGATCGTCTCGGGGGCTCTTTTTATCTTGAAGGTGTTTTTAATTATTTTTTACCTCCTTGAAGTGCGAGTGCAAAAGCATAACAAAGGATACAGAAGGCAAATTCACGTAAAACAAAACAATGAATTGTGAATGCCTTCAATCTTAGATCATGCTATTGCAATTTTAGGCATCAAATCCTTCGTGTACGATACTCTCTCTGTCTCTAGATACTTTCGAAACCTAGTGGGATGGATAGCCGACACGACTGGCGAGAGATCAGGTGCAGGTCCAACTTTTTACATACTCATCCGAAGCCTTGTCCTTCGGTGTCCTAAAAAAAAAACAAAAAAATGTTTTTTTTTTTTTTAAGTTTGGTTACGACTTCTAGAACGAGTATCAAGCTCTGTACCACTGGACCACGCAGACTGTTGTAAAACATTATATAGTTACCAAGTGATTGATATAAAACCTAACCTAATCTGCCGTCGCTCCAGTAATTAGTGCGGCCGTATATAGCTCGCCGTACATAATGTAATTATGCACGCTCCTACATACACCGCTCTAAATACCCGAACAATTTGGAACTAGATGCGAACTTCCAAACCGCAGACTCCGCCATCTTGCCGTCGCTATGGCAACGCCGCGAATTGTCTACCTGTAAATAAGTTTAAGTGTGTAACTTATCGAGTTGCGTGAAAAAACTTTCGCTCTTAACGACACTATGTAGAGCAGTAAACGACCGCGCTTGTTGGATTTCAAAGTCACGTTCTTTTTCGTAACTTTTGTTTTCTTTTTTTTTTGTTGCAAGCCAGCAGTAGTCAATAGTCAATTATCTACATCTAAATGGCTCCAAATATAGGGTTGTTTAGGGCCATTTAGGTTTGACATTTGTCATCTTAACATTTTGTCATTATTCAGTCTTCGGAAATGAAGAACATATTTTTTGTCGAATACATTTACGTCATAGCTCAACCTTAGTTTTGAAATATTTGATATTACGTCAATTAATGTGCCATTATCATCATCGATAATGACACATTAAATACGGAAGGTACAAGAGTTTAAGGGAATTCAAAGGTAATTCACTCCAGAACGAAAAGATAGCGCTGTATTTCTTAGATAACTGTTCAAAATTGAACTTTATTAATTACACAAGACGATACACGTTTCATTGTTAGAGTTCGAATGTCAGATTGCCCCGCACTACACAGCGCATGTGTAATATATGACTGATGTCATATGAAACGTGTGTCTATTGTGTAGAGAATAAAGTTCAATTTTGAACAGTTATCTTAGAAATGCAACGCTTTGTCGCGTATCGTTTCGTTTCTGTGTGAACTGATCCTTAGGGCGAAGCGGCGCGGTGCTGCATTTTTAAGATAGCGATTCAAAATCGTCGTCTATACAGAAACTTGTACAGTAAAACCACGTTGATAATGGTCCTCGGCAATGATTGTTTTTCTGTGGAAATGACAAACGATGTATGAAATACTGCGATTCCCGAAATTATTGAGATTGTAGTCGTAGGTACTATAATTAATATAATGCTACGTCTATCTAATAATAAAATCCTCGTGTCATAGTGTTAGGGGATAGTTAAGTTATATAGGATTAGACACACTCCTCCGAAACGGTTTGACAGATTTCTGTGAAAAAAAATTTGCATTATATTCGTTAGGTCTGATATATATAAATATTTTTTATTTTATCTTTATATATAAAATGTTATGTTGGTTTGTGTACGCTTCAAAAACGCAAAAAGTTCTGCACCGATCGAGCTGAAATTTTAGCATGATATATAATCCGCATCAAGGATTGTTTTTATCTATTTTTTGCATCAGCCACATAACCGCGACTGCGCAAAAACTATATTTACGCGGGCGGAGCCGCAGGCAACAGCTATTTTATATATGATGTGCCAATGGTATAAAATGCATACAATGGCAAAACAACGTTTGCGGGGTCAGCTAGTGATATGTAGATTTATATTTTGTGCTGCGATTACAACATTTCAGAGCAAGATATGACATGCCAGAGCAATGACTGTGCTTATGAACAATTTAATAATGTCGGAATTCGGTTGTGTACGATACAGACGACATAACAACGCGTTGCCGTTCGCCGGGGTATTTCAATATACTGCCCGCAGTCACATATAGCGTGCTGGTCGGGTGGTGTGGAAGAGGCTCTTTTTTCTTTTTTTTTGTTAGTAAAAAATATAAGTATGTTCTGTTGTAGCATAACTTAACGTTAACAAGATAGTTTTTTTCGTTCGGATGAATAAAAGCTCTTATTAGTTAAATAATTCTTTTAAGTTAGGTGAAACAATAGTCCATTGGCCTTCTATACCATCTAAGGCCAAAAAATTATTTTTCGGGCCATATAAATGTATATGTCGCTACTTGTACTGCACTAGAGTTTTACATTTGATAATAGAGGTCAGTGTAAAAGGCAACAAAATTACTAATAACGAGTAAAAAATATAGACGAGATATAATAATATCATAAATAAAGCATAATATTTCTCAACTAGCATAATAATTGTTGTTATTAAAATACGCTACGCTACGCTTGTGCTACGAAACGTCTACAACTCGCTACGATCTGCTACGTAGTCGCTACGTTATCAATTCCATAATATTTTTGTGAGACTTTAATTTGACGTATGGTGTCTGTCAAACACGAATTAAGTAAAAAAAGGAATCTGAGCGTTTTATTGTGGCTTATTACTCTTATTATACGTAACCACGGCGTATCGCTAATCATTCGATTGAAAAAAGGACATGACGTCCAGAGTACATGTGACATAAATGAAACTTCATTCATCATATAAAATTCAAATATACCATCGTGCCTAAAGAACATCAGTTCAAAAAAGGATAGGAAAATAAAAGTTTGTACACCTAGCGCCATCTGTGTATTAAGCTTGAGCTTTATAAAGTGTAATGTTTATGTGAGAAGGATAAATAGCTTTCAACAGATGTCGTTATATCCAAAATCGTGTCGTGATAGCGACGCGTGACGCACAACGTGACACCTTAAAATTTCGCTCTGAACACCACGAATAAAGTTTCAATTCAGAATGCATATTAATACACTAAATATTTATGTAGTTTTTAATAAAGTATATTCAATTTGGCATCAATCTTATAGAGGGTAATGCATGAAGGTTCCTCCGCCCTACTCTGACGGAGGACACAGTAGAGCACTCTTCATTTCGAATGCCTGTCCACGCGCCGCCCCCACACACCCTGTATAGTGGCGACACAGCCTGTGTAGAATGGATGTGGTGTTTCATAGTAAATAGCTCGGCCATTATACATACCTATTTTTATGGGAATACATTTCAAAATTACTTCGAAGGGGGCATGTGTAAAAAAGAACCAGGAGATAGTTTTGTTTTATAGCTTTGATATTATCTATCATCTCTAATGAAATTCAATTACACCACTAAAATCCTGAAGCATTAACAAATGTATTACGTTAGGTGAGGGCTGTGCTGCAACGCCAACGGTATAAGAAAGAGTGAAACTATTTCGATTTATTATAAAATAGCGACCCGCCCTGGCTTCGGACGAGTGTGAAGCCAGGGTGAAACCTTTTTCTTGAATTACTCTTTATTTTGCCTAGAACTAAGGGCCTAGTTAAGATGCATTCGATTATTTCGATGGCGAAGTTCGAAAACAAAATGTATGGGATTTGACGTAAGGCATCGCAAGCGATATGTCACTTAGCGATGCCATAATATGTCAAATCCCATACATTTTTGTTTTTGAAGTTCGCCGTCGAAATTATCGAATGCATCTTGACTAGACCATCTGCATTGAAATCAGCAGGAAAGACGAATGAATTTTTTATGGGCGCTGTCATAATTTTGACAGATATTCATACAATTCTCTTTCGATAAACGTTACGTTTACGCCGCTGTCAAATGTTCCTGCTAGGCCCACTATTGTGTTAAAATAATATGTAAAGTAGATTTGGACGACACTCAAGAGTTAAAGTTATTGTATTACGTTATCCTACTAATATTATAAATGTGAAAGCTTGTGAGGATGGATGGATGTATGGATGGATGGATGTTTGTTACTCTTTCACGCAAGAACTACTGAACACATTTTGATGAAATTTGATATGGTAGTAGTTTAGGCTCTGGATTAAAACATAGGCTACTTTTTATCCCGGAAAAGTATAGTATTCCCGCGGAATACCCGATACTATATTTACGAGGGCGGAGCCGCGGGAAACAGCTAGTAAGTTATAATCTAACTTATTCAAGTCGCGTTTAGAATTCAAATGTTTATTTATTTTTGTTTATAGGCAACAAGCACATCCACAGACAATGTCGTTCCTGCGCGCCCTCAGCATGTGATGAAAGGACGTGTGATGGGCCCTCCATTGTGGTTCTCCGGTCCCTCTGAGGGCCGACGCCATTACACCTGTGTACTAACAATGGCATGGTATAGCTGTAGTGATGGAGATTGTGTGTGAGAATGTAAGTGACAAGGAGCGACGGGAGTTTTATTTAATGGTTTCCATTTATCCGATTTTAATGTCGATCATACAAGTTTAATTATGCGCGATCCACTACATCGTAATATTAGTAAATCTTCTAATTTTCGCATATAATTTTAAAGATTCGCAAAAAGATTAATTATGAGGTAGAACACACAGAGCGCATACCTACTTAGTACCTCATTTAACCCACAAGTCTTTACACATGCCGCCAGCGCTATGCTTATAATAACATACAAATCCTATATACCGTTTTAATGACCCAAAAAACTTAATTAAAAAAATATCCTATCTTTACTGAGTTTTCTTAAAAATATTAAGAAAATCTATACATATTATTATTTATTTATTTATTGTTATGAATATAGAATATAAAATATATAAAAAGGAGATGTCCCCACTGACTGACTGACTGTAACTGTTAACAGGTAGAAATGTAACATTTGGACAGTAGTTTTAATTTACAATCTAGACGAGCACTAAGAAGGAATTTTCAAAGATTCTACCCTTAAAGGGGTGAAATAGGTGTTGATAGTTTGTATGGAAAATCTTTAAATCTGTACCGATTTCAAAGAAAATATGGTCTTAGATACATTTCATTTCATACGAATTTCAGGATTTATTAGAATTTACATTCTGAGGGCGTAAAATAAGGATTGAAAGTTTGTATAAAAAATATTTAAAAACTGTCTCAATTTCCACAAAAATTAATATCACAGGTAATATATTCATGTTATTGAGTAGGTATTTCATAATACTAATATAATAAAGAGGAAAAGTTTAATTTGTTTGTTTTTTTTTGCATTGAATAGGCTCCGAAACTACTGGACCGATTTTGATGAAACTTGGTAAAGATGTAGAGTAGACCACGGGAAAGGAGATAGGCTACTTTTTATTGATGAAAAATGTACAGTTTCTGCGAAATTAACTTTTGCGTGCACGAAGTCGCGGGCAACATCTAGTTTCATATAATTTTGGGTTCCAGAGATTTTATAGTGAAAAATCAACAACTGGACGTTGAATTTCGGCATGCAAGTCATTATGACCTAGAAATCATTTAAAAATAATTTTTCGAAATATATAACCCACGGGGGTGTAATAATCTAGTATATATACTCAAAATAACTATGACCGACACAACTAATAACATACAACTATACTAATAACTAGCGACCCGCCCCGGCTTCGCACTGGTACAATGTATTATCTGTATAATCTATGGGTACAATACTGATCCTACCTCATAGATCTAAACTCTCCTCCCGCACGCACACCCCCGCCTTGGTGACGACTACTTCGCAACGGGCCGTGGAGCAGAAATCGTAATATTTTAATTTCGCCATAACTTCAAAACCAAACGTCCAATTTTAATAATTCAAAGACCAAATATTATCTACATAAACTGTACTTAGTGATAAAATAATTTATTTTGATAAGGATTTATAGCATGAGTAAAATAAACGCGTTTAAATGTAGTCCAAAAAAAATCAAGATTTCTAAATAAAAAAATTGTTGCTGTTCCTCACTCGACATAGATAGGTATAGTGTGTCGCGGACTTTTTTGTAGATATTTATAAGATCTACAATTAATTAGAACATTTTATGGTTCTATCTTTTATAGTTTAGGCAGCGTACGCAAAATAAGTAACTTTTCTGGTTGATTTTTTATACCTTGTGTCCGAAAACCCCAAATATCTTACGGAATCCTATTTTTTTCCAAATTAAAATTTAGCCTATGTTACTCGTGGATAATGTAGCTTTCGAATGGTGAAAGAATTTTTGAAATCAGTCCAGTACTTTTTGAGCCTATTCATTACAACCAAACAAACAAACAAACATACAAACACAGTTTTCCTCTTTATAATATTAGTGTAGATAACTCCCACACCGATATCGGTGACGGTGGCCGGTTTCATTGAAACAAGGCCAGTTACGCAGGAGTAATTTTATAGTGCCCAAGTGTGTGCGCAGAACACAAGAGCACTCTCTCTTCCTTTACTCTCATAATCCAGTGGGACGGATAACCGACACGACTGACGAGAGATCAGGCGCAGGTCCGACTTTTTACATGCCCATCTGACGCATGAATCATCTTTCTTGTCAGACAATCAGGTGATCAGCCTGCATTGTCCCAACCAAATTTGGAAACAACATTTTTTTGTTGTTCCAATGCGGGAATGGAACCCACGACCTCCGAGTCGAGAGCCAATGCTCTAACCACTAGACCACGGAGGCTGTTAACAACTATACTACATACAGTAAGTATATCACACGTAATCTCAATAGTACAGATCGGGTGGGATTAAATCGCGTTGTACGTAATATATCAAAGGTAATCCGTTTAAGTTTAAGGGGCACTATATATCATGGTACATACCCCCCGAACCCCCCTCTGTCCGTGGTCTAAACAGCCCCCCTCGTGTTTAGATAAGTGGTACAACGCGGAGGCGGTAGCGAGCGGTTACGTAATGCGTACTGACTAGGTATACTCTTTTTAGATTAATTTAATCTTAACGTCAACATATTCTTCGACGACCTCTGTGGCTCAGTGATTCAGCGCTTTGGTGCTCCAGCTGGGGGTCGCAGGTTATATCCTGCCGTAGGAACAAAAAAAGTTATTCTGTGCCTGGGTCATAGATGTGTATTAAATATGTGTATAATATAATAAAGGTCTTAAGTATATGTGTAGTATAAAAGTATTAAAATATATAATACTTCCCGTTTTCTGGTACCAGTAACACAAGTTCTTTCGGATACGGGGCCAGATTGACGTGGTGTCAAGCGTCCATAGATGATTATTATTATTATTATTTATATTGGTAACATTATAGATAGCTATTGTTTCTTTTTTTACGTTTGGAGTAAACTTTTTTTGCATGTAATTTTCCCTGTGTGTTGATTTGTTACTTTTAATTTGTTTTTTTTTTTGCATATTTACTCACTTTTTAATTAAATCTTCATTAATAAATATTGCAAAAAGTGAACATTTTAAACATCATCTAGTGTCATAAAAGAATGAACTACTCAATTCAGAAGTTTCTCATGCCTAGTTACATCTAAATGGTTCTGATATATTTTTAACGAGTAATTGGCCCACCACACTTACCCACCACTGTAACTACTGTGTAGCCAGAATCGACAGTGGTAACCAACCGTAAAAACCCTTTGATATGATCTCAGGGGTGCCCGGGGGACATGCTAAATCTGTCTTGGGACCCGCAAAAAAAGTTAAAAATATCTGACACCTTTGTCCAAATAATCATACGTAGCAATTAGCATACTTGTAGATATACGTAGCCTACTCTGACAGTCCACCAAACTATGTATTATATTTCCCTATATACTTACATTCACTTTACGAAGTCCGCTCCTGACTTGCACCCCACGCTTTGCTCGTCAACTAAGCCGGGTGGGGTGGCCGGGGGGAGGGGAGGTTACATTTTCCTGTTTGAAGGCACACGTCGCAAAGGGAAATCCTGTACAGGACAGAGCTCTAAAATTGCCCGCTTGTGCTTGTACTCAGGTATCTAATGTACGGATAGAAAAAAAGTCGTATATATAAATACTTTATACCTGGGTAACCGAGCTTCGCTCAAAGCTCTAGTAGATTTAAATAAAATAAAAGAATCACAAAAATATTTTACTAAGGTTCGATCCACATTCCGAATTCCCGAACAAAACAAAAATTATTGCCAATCGGACTGACATATTATTAGAGGCGTTAGACGAAGTGGAGATCACGACATTCGTCGTGAACTCGGGAGGACGTGACCACGGCTGCAGGAAAGTAGCCGAAACGTCAAGAAAAAGGAAAGTGCACCACGATACAATCCGTAAGTGTTTAAAACAATGAAACAATATTCGCGTTAACATATAAGAATTCAAAACATATATAACGTAAAAATGCAGAGTTTCTAAGGGATAAGACCTAGCTAGCTACCTACCACAGTTTTACAAGGTAGTTTTAAATTGTGATTGATGATATAACCAGTCTTGAACCGGACAAATCGTTGCCATTTCTAAAGAAACTAGATATATTCTCTACTCTAATCTCTTTTTCTATAAATATATAGGTAAAAGGCAAACCTGACTGACTCATCTATCAACGCACAGCCGAAACTACTGAACGAACTTTTCTGAAATTTGACATACCTACAGATAGTTGTAATGACGTAGGCATCCGCTAAGAAAGGATTATTGGAAAATCGCTCCCTAAGGGTGTGAAAAAGATGTTAAAATGTTGTATGGAAACCGAACTCCACGTGGACGAAATCGCGGGCAAAAGCTAGTCCTGGAATAAACATTATCATCTCTGAATCCTATTAAGACGTCAAAAGTTAAAAACGAGTTGAGTTGGTCCCATGATCATGTAGTCAGGATCTGACGATAGGACTTGTAAGAAATCGAGGGAATCCTTCGCTTTTTTAGGGTTTCATACCTCGAAAGGAAAAAACGTTACCTTTATAGGATCCCTTTGTTGTCCGTCCGTCTGTCTGTCAAGACCCTTTTTCTCAGGAACGCGTGGAGGTATCAAGCTGGAATTTATATCAAATGCTCAGGTCTACTGTTATTTGGAGCTGTGAAAAAATCAAACTTCTAAGCCAACGCAATCAAAATATTCAGCCGTTTATGCCGCAAATTTCCAAAAAAACTCAAAACCTACATGGTACTTCCCGTGAACTCGGAATCTTGAAATTTGGTACGAAGCAACGTCATATAGCACAGGTAAAGGAAAAATTGCGAAAACCGTAAATTTTTAGTAACATCATATAATAAAAATATTTTATATAATTTTAAAGTTACTACCCCTTTTCTCATGAACATAAAGAGGTATAAAATTGAAATTCATATCAAATACTCAGGTCTATAATACATTTAAGCTGTAAAAAATCACCACAGGTTTGTACGGAACCCTCGGTGCACGAGTCCGACTCGTACTTGGCCGGGTTGGGGGGTTTTTTTTTTCGCTTGTATGTAAGTAATTAAAGCAAATGTTACTAAAAAGTAAGAGTTTGTGTCAAGGTATATACCAAATAAATACGTAACGTACTTATTTAAATTCCTCATGGACCTGAATTGAAATAACTTCCGAAATGTAGATGAAAAAAGTACAATTTCAAAGTATTTTGGTTTGTGGTCGCGACATTCAAAAAATGGGTCAAAAACGCCCAGTCTTTTTAATTTTTCTATTTATTTCGTTTTTAAGTATAGTTTTCTAGACTCTATGAGAGAGAGTAGTTTTGGAATTTTAAATGATATATGAAATTTTACTTCTGCCATCTCAAACGTCATTTTTTTTTATCACGATGTCCTATTTTGCTGACGCTGCACAAGATGGATGCGGCCACACGTCCCCTATAGTCGTGATTACCGACTGATTGCGCTCCCACTGTGTACCTTTGTGCTCGATACCGACACACCGACACTTAGCAAATTAAAACACAGCCCACACTATTCTCTCACCTTTCATAGTGGGCCAATAGCACATAGTAGAAAATATATTTACTTACGTACAGGGAAACAGCTTTCATAGAAAGATCCAAATCGATCCACATTTGACGTCCCCTTCAACGATCCACATTTTTTCCACACAATCGTGGTACACCGTATGCTTGTAGTAGTGCAATCAAATCCAAAGCTAACTATGTAGCTGTTTATCTGTTCCTCTTTAATGTGTACCAATTGTCCATATTCTAAAAGCTTACGTTAAATTATATGCAAGTCACAAACATTAATTTAATAACTACGTGTAAAAAAAAAATAAACGACACAACGTAGCATAAGTTGTTAACAAAATATGAAAATACCTGAGGGCCTAGTCAAGATGCATTCGATAATTTCGACGGCGAAGTTCGAAAAATATATGTATAGGATTTGACATAAGTCATTGCAAGCGACATGTCACTTGTCAATGACTTACGTCAAACCCCCTACAAGTTTGATTTCGAAGTTCGCCGTCGAAATAATCGAATGCATCTTGACTAAAGGCTCTGCATATTATAATAATATATTATCTAGTTACATGTACCTTTACTTTTTTTAATCGTTTGAAGTTTAAGTGGGAGTCATATTATTATTATTATTAGATTTAGACACCGATTTTGCCCGGAACTAAAACTTTTGAAAACTTTTGATTAAAAAAAATAGTACACACTTTAATGTAACAAATGTCCAAATACCAACCCACCCATAGTTACATCCGGTAAATAGAATCGTTACTAAAGAACAAACACTGAATTATCTAAACAGTTTATTTTATATTCTAACTTATTTTAGATTATTAATCATAACCATCGATTACAATATTATTACCTACTAGCTTTTGCCCGCGACTACGTTCGCGTGGAGTTCTGTTTCCATACAAAATTTTAACACCTTTTTCACCCCCTTAGGTGGCGAATTTTCAAAAATCCTTTCTTAGCGGATGCCTATGTCATTACAACTATCTGTCTGCCAAATTTCAGCAAAATCCGTTCAGTAGTTTCGGCTGTGCGTTGATAGATGAGTGAGTCAGGTTTGCCTTTTAAATATTAAGATAGATTCTACCGAATTTGACATCCTCTGTGGCTCAGTAGCGGAGGTCGCGAGTTCGAATCCCGCCGAATGGATAAAAAGATTTTCTATGTTCCTGGGTATTAGACGTTTAGTATTGGATAGTACAGGACCTGATTGACATGGTGTGGAAGCGTCCATAGATATTATTATTATCATACGGCATACCTAAACACAATCAATCTGTAATCAATAAAATGTTCCCATGACATCAACGTCAAACATGGTAACATCTTTTGTCCAGGTCCCGTATGGTAATACTTCCCCCTGACTTTTTTCACTATAGAACTCATTTGAATCATGCACCTTGTTGCAAATTAAGGTACCCCAAAAAAAATATTACCCCAAAGAATCGTGGGTAAAAAAGTTTTATCTTTTTTTATTATGTGAAACGAGACACCCGGGTCGATTCGGCCTTTGTGCGAGGCGAAAGGGTTAGACGGTTTTTATTATGACGCTAATGCATAGATAACCCTTTGCTACTGTGGTTCTTGACGCTTCTTTATAATTTAATTCAAAATAATTCGGAGCAAAATGTAACTGAAATATAAAATCAATATTTGTTCCTTCCCGCCAACTGCTTATTCGATTGAAACTAAACTCACGCGAGATATTGCAAGACCATAATATAATTATAATATTATTATAAGCGCGAAAGTTTGTATGTATGGATGTGTCATAGATGTGTAGATGTATGTTGCTCTTTCACGCAATAACTACTGAACTGTTTTTTTAAGACTCCGGATTAACACATACGGTCCTTAGCAAAATGTACGGTTCTCGCGAGATTTCTTTTTATAGTTGGTTTTTAAATAATCCTAGACTTAATTAATAAGGTAATCAGGGTTTTCTTATACCTACCTACTAATTGACTAGATGATGGTTGCGACTTCGTACGCACAAAAAGACATTTTGCAGAGATAAAATAGCCTTTATGTTAATCAAGATTCTAAACTATTTACTATACCAAATTTCATTAAAATTGTTTCGGTTTTTATTGGGTGAAAAAAATACAAAAATCCGTCCACATTCTTTAAACTTTCGCGTTCATAATGTTACTCTATTTAAATATTCTAATATATTTTGCGATTACTTTATAGGTCAGTAATTCTGCAACAGATAACTAAAACTATCATAAGATACTTTTTTACCTATTGCATACAGACAGCATAAAAAATATTGTCCCAGTTTCTATAGGCCCTTATAATGGATTGATAATATCAATAATTTAACAGTTCTCGCCTCTGGTGTCCCAAATTCGGTGATAAAGATCGATCCCATTCGAAACGCTCAAGAGCTCTCGTCCTATTGACTTGTGTGATTTAGTATTTCAAATAGTTTATTACGGTGAGCAGATTTAAATTAGGGATGCTTTGGAGATCCGTAATTGTAAAAGCTATCGGATATCCGAAATGAAAACTATCCGTAACCGTAAACGCATCCGACATGAGGATTTATATCGGTATATATACAGCGTGTCCGGTAATTAATTAATAATTAATAGCAATAATTCACTATTTATGGTAGATACAATGATGAATTGTACCATTATAAAATCTACTTAAAACCAGCATTATTTAAAAATTATTGGTCACTCATGCCTTCATACATTTTTTTATATCCATAATGTTTAAAATTCGATGAAAAAATAAATTATGCAATTTTTTCTAAAATAAATCAACTTGCATACATTTTTTTAAAAAAATTGCAATAGCTAGTGATACAATTTATTTTCTATCTATCAGCATAGTTATACTACAATATGAAAACATTAAAAAACCGATGTAATTCATTCATTTCTGGTCATAGTATTCAAAAAACTAAAAAATTATCTAAAAAAATTGACTTTTCTCTAAAAATAACTTATCTTAGGTACTAATTATGATAGATTTTTTTTGTATTTTTTTTTTGAACGGCCATAAGTTCTACTATAAGACATTTTAAGGTTATCCATTAATTACCGGACACCCGATATATGAGGCAAAGCTGATTTACTGATGTATCAACGCAAAGACCAAAACGTTAAGGCTAGAAATTTAAAATTTTGCACACGCATTTCTCATTTGACGTAGGCATCCACTAAGGAAGGATCTTTCAAAATTCAACCTCCAAGGGGGTACCTAAAATAGGGGATGAAAGTTTAAAACCTAATTTCACGCAGGCAAAGCGGTTGCAATTAATGCTAGTTTCGAATAAAGGCGGAGTCTAACCTTTGAATTTAACTTTAGAAATTATTTATAAATCGATTTCCCTTATCCGAAATTAGTGGATAATCCGAAATAATTACCTACATATTTACCGTATCCGTAACCGGGTATAATATTATTCTTGTATTCGTCTCTTTCTCTCGATCCAAAATTATTTAATCTTATTCCATAGTGACATTTGTGTGATAAAAATATTTCATCCTTAAAATTATTTATGTTAATTTTGTCTCGCAACTTTGATTTATTTTTCTGTCTTTCAGAAATCATGAAAAGACCATGTAAAAACCTGTATGGGCAGTGCAGCAGGGCAGCACCCACCAACGGATCTCAACCCTACCTCAGTTAAAATCTCTTGCCACGCTGATAATAATTATTAAGTAGTATGACATTCGCCTCAGGAGTGGGGTTTTAACAGAAATTGGAACTAAGTTTATACAGTTTTATATTAGTGACCAACTCCATCGTCGCACTGGTGCAATGTATTATTTTTATCCCAGCAAAATGTACGGTTTCCGCGAAATTAACGTTTGCGCGCATGAAATACCTAGTTGTTTAAAATTTTACATAGAATGCAATGTTCAGATTCAATTTAATCTAATAAAAAAAAAACAATTATAATTAATTAATAGCTCCCCACACCGATTTCGGTAACGGTGGCCGGAATCCGAAATTATTGAAACCAGGCCAGCTAGGCAAGAGTAATTTTATAGTGCCCAGGTGTATGCACAGTAACACAAAAGCAATCTCTCCTCTTTTAGACTGGGACTATATGATCCGGAATCCGTAAGGCCGGAGAAAAAATAGCACACATTAAAATAGAACTCTACGCCAGCACAATAGATCTGAAATCAAACACAAGTGATAGAGTCAAATCTCAATGTCAAATATTAGCAGAGTGTTCTTTTTTCAGTGCTCTGATTTTTCCCGGGCCTACCGGATTCCGGAGTCATGTCTTACGCACGAAACTCAATGGAACGGATAGACCGACACGACTGGCGAGAGATCAGGCGCAGGTCCGAATTTTTACATGCCCATCCGACGCATGGATCATCTTTCTTGTCAGACAACCAGATGATCAGCCTGCATCATTCTAACCAAACTTGGAAACAACATTTTTTGTTGTTCCAACGCGGGAATCGATCAACCCGAGTCGAGATCCAGACTCCTAACCACTGGACCACGGAGACTGCTCAAAAAACAATAGATCTTATAATATGTAGATAATGCTACCATTTTAAATTTCATATATAAAATCCAGCAAAGATATACAATGACGCATTGATTTAGTCGAGTATCATATTTTTGTTTACGTTAAATTGGATCTGAACAGAATATAAATGTCACCGTAAAATTGTAAAAACCGTTAGATTGTAAAATAACTAACGAGATTGTAGAAATATGTGGAAAACTTATTTTTCGTTAGATTATAAATAACTATATAATGTAATGAAATATAATATGTTAAATTATAGGCAGAATATTCGCATCCGAAGACTATTAAAATTTTACAATTTCACTTCTTTTATTACAATCTAACGGTTTTTACAAATTTACGGTGACATATACATAATAGGTTATTCTATATTTTTTTCAAATATATTTCAAAATGTTCGTAACGATCCGATTAACAACTAGTATTTTTATTTCCTGGAAATAATATCGCTTTATGCAAAGAAAAAATGATTAAAATTTAAACGATATTTATTTGCGCCAAAACGACAGCCACCATTATCGTGAGTTCGTGACATCATAAGAACAGAAACAAATAAATATATCATAATTATGTCGTGTGTAGTGCATGAACATTCGATTTAACTTTCGCTGTTCTTTATTCGATTTGATTATGTTCTTATGACGTCACTTACTAGAAAAATATGGCGGCAGGCGTTTTCGGTCACGTGACATACAGTTAGTAAAACTACAGTTTTACTTTCGAAATTATAAATAAATCGCATATTTATATAACAAAATAGTCTTGTATTTGCATTTCTTACGATAGAAACTATATAAATAACAAATTTATATCGTTTGATTTTGATAGATGAAACTAGCCTATTACATAACCATTATCAAAAACACAAGAAAACTAACCAACCGAAAACAGTGGTATAGGTACAACAGAACAACTGCAAACGAAACTCCATAACTCAAGCACATAAATTTCGTGGCCCGTCAACGTCAAATTGTTTCTAAACTGTTAGCCGCCGTCACTCCCTCCGCATTGGGCACTCGCTATTTACCGGTGACCCCCCGACCCTTGACCCCTCTACCTAAATATGACCCATCGGACCCTGGTCATTGTGCGCCGAATTAATCGGCTGGTTCCCTTTTGTGCTGGTCATTCGGGCCCCGTACTGGTCGCCATTGTGTACTAAATTT
This sequence comes from Glaucopsyche alexis, assembly GCA_905404095.1. Classification (NCBI taxonomy): domain Eukaryota; kingdom Metazoa; phylum Arthropoda; class Insecta; order Lepidoptera; family Lycaenidae; genus Glaucopsyche; species Glaucopsyche alexis. The sequence continues at coordinate 6,722,915 of FR990060.1, forward strand.
TTAAGTGTCGCAGCGCAGGGTTGGACCGGTTCGCGAATTTTTTACCAACACAGGTTTTGATTTATGTACGATTTCCGGATTTGTTTTATTTATTACATGATTATTTTTATATTCGAATCTACTGAATTCAATATTTTAAAATGATTTTGATTTTAGTAGTTTCAACTCAAGATCAGTTACATTGCAGATAGGCAAAGCTTTGTTATTTAATTTAAAAGTACCTAATTACCTAATTTCTGTTTAATTTAGGAAGATATATTTTTTAAATTGGCAGGCGCTGACCGTACCTTTAATATAATATTTTTTTTATTTGTTAGTATTTTTTCCGAATAATGTTATGTTTCAAACGTTTTAAGTTTTATTGTAACAATCTTAAAACTGTCACAGACGAAACTGCAACAGAACGGAAGTATTTGTTCCATTTTCATTGAAATACATAACCGAGCCAGCACATAAAGATTTAAACGTATCCGTGATTCAAATTTCATTCAAACTAAACCCTGTCAGTCAAACTGCCATAGAAAGGATCACCGAAAGGTGCGCAATGCTTATGCAAATTTCCTATACCGCCCGAATAAAAATCGCCTTTATTCCAATCACGATATAATACATTATAGCGAAACGATCCGTTCAATAAAAATAATATTTGCGCAAAATATTCTATCAAACGATTTTCATTTAATTTGCGTTGCAATAAGGATCGAATTTGCGTAACAATTAGATTTATGTGCGTCCTTTTTTGCGCGCGAAACTTTCTAATTTGCATCGCGCATTGTCAAGGGACGTTTTACTTTTAAATGGCCACAAAAGATTTTTTTAATAAACAACATTGCACGGCAAGAACATCTGCCGGCTAGCCCTAGTTGCAAAAATTTGAATATTGCAGTCGCTTCAATAGTTAATAATAATTATTAATAGTAACAACAATAATGACTATCGGAATAATAATGAGCTTTAAGTATTGATTTTATAGATTTTACAATAATAAGTAGGTAGGATTGAGTTTTATGTTATTAGCATAATGCTGTCGCTACCATCTGCTATGAATAATAAACCTAGCATAGATTTATTATTATTATAGTAATAATAATTATGTTAAATGTATAATGCGTTTCAAATGAGAATAGGAACGTTAATGACTTTTTTCTGTCAAATACCTACCACCATAGAATTATAATGCCCCCCTGCAAATAGCACTTTTCAAGTGCTATTTGCAGAAAATCTTATGTGCATAATATAAATATTAATAGTCTTGTATCGAAATTAAATAAAAACGTTAAATAGTACTCAGCGTAAATTCGGAACAATATTATAGTTTTAGGCGCAATATTAGATATAGTTTTAACACAGCCTATGGAACTTACCTACAGTCGTCCAACGGACACGTCTAGACAGAGCAATCGTGCGGGGCGTGCGGGATGAGAGAGGGGCGGTAGCGAGCCCAAGCTGCCATACCTAATATATATCTGTATTATCTATGTGCCATACACTCGCTTGGGACACGTCAGCCGGGGTTGACGCTTTTTAATTTGATTGTTTTAAGTGGTTTGCGACAGTGTTTCGTTTGAGTTGTATGTAGGTACTTATTTACAATGGTCAATTATATGAACAGCTATAGAAGATTAATTTTAATACAAAACCATGCGCCTGTTTCCTGTCAGAATTTTTAATAAAATTATATCTACGTATGAGAATTTACTAACTACATCGTCAAATTCAACAATCGCAATCTAAAAACTAGTAAATCCAAATGTCAAAAATACCTTTCAGTTTCGCATTTGTAGCTTTTGCAGGGTTCGTAAATATCCGATATTTATAATAAATATCAAAATATCAGATATCTTTGATATATATCCGATATTTTTAATTTTTTTATATTTTTGATATTTTCAAAATTACATACAAATTTCATACTCTGATATGTTTTTTCATAATAGTTGAATCGAAATAATTTGTATCTCCGATAATTTGAAGATAGGGAAGTAAAATTAAACTCATTTATTTATTATTGATATTCAAAGTTTTCAAATAAATTAAAAATCAACGATAGATACTTTTGAATATCAATTTAAGTCTTAAATCCATAAAATGACTTTTGTTTATAACCAGAAGAAAAAAAAAAGTGTATTAATTTTATCAGTCGAATTAATTTGACACATGGTATACTTAAATGGTATAACAATAGTATAATAACAAACAAGGAATTTTCTTCCGAAAAACAGGGGGTCACGTGGGTGTCATAAGCCTAAGTTACAAGCCGCGTCGACAGCTATGATTAGTTAATGTCGTGTCAAATAGCAAGTCCTTGATGACCTAGGCTTGTGAAACTCTCGGAAAATAAGACCTGTGTATTTAGACTATGACTTGATGTAAGATTTTTTACATTTAAAACATTATTTTACATTTTTAAATATAAATATCAATTTTGATATATATCAAGCATAAATATCAATTGATATAATATATCATGATATTTATCCGATATATTATATCAATTGATATATATCATGCGAACCCTGAGCTTTTGTATACGCATTTGTATTTTTTATAATAAAACTCTTCATTAATACTTCTATATATATTTTTTTGTTTTATTCCTATTTCCTAGTACTCTACATACACATACTACGAATACACAAAATGTAGAACAGATTATAATAAAACACATTATTGTGACAACCCTGCAGCAATGACGAATACCTACACAAAAGCGGCATTTCGCGCGACTTCAAACGCGTTGGACCACTGTATCTCTTTATTACACTGTGGTTTTAATATTAATAGGCGCCGACTCGATCCTATTCTCATTTGAATCGCATTGTATTATTGTTACTATCAATTAGGTACTACGTTTAACAAATTTTATCAGGAATTAAAATTCAAAAACGATTCCATCATTTTAGGTAGGTACGCATTTTACAAAAAAAAAACGAAAGTATAGAGTTCTTATCTCAAATAATTTCCAGGTTTTTGCCAAAAGTTTGAGTCAAGTATTAATATTATTTACTTACATATATGTGGTTACTGCTTCTGCCTTCTAACATGGTTGCCAAAATAACAATACCGTTTGATATTATTTTGCAAAACAGCGTGAAGACGCGAATCGGAACAATAGTTTATTCGCGTTGTAACACGCTTCAATTACAGCCAGACCAGAAAGACCAGAATTTCCAGTTTCAAATTCAAAATTCGAACACGCGCCATATTGTAATTTCGCAATTTTTTTAATGATTTAAATCAAGGGGAAAATTTTGTTGTGCCACTGGTTTGTACTGTTATTAACAGCAGTAGAGAATTAGTTAATAATTGTGTTATTTGTTATTTATTACGCGAATATTATGAGTTTGTTTGATATGATTTATTGCTTTGGCGGTTTTTAACATTATATTAAATTGTCGTTGAAGCAGGCACTAGTGGTAGCTATACTAGTGGGTGGGTAGTCTTACCTAGGTATGCCAAAGAATAATATATATTATTACTAACTTCCGTATGCTCTACCTAAATAACCCAGTCCTTCGATTTTTGAAATCATCGAAGTGGTAAAAGTTAAGATAATATGCCTCATTGCATTACAAATCACGATTATTTGCCTATTAAAATTCTATGAAGTATGTAGTTAGGTACTAAGTATATCTATACTAATATAATAAAAAAGAAAGATTTGTTTTTATATTCGTTTGTTTGAATAGGCTAGGCTCCGAAACTACTGGACCGATTTTGATGAAATTTGGCACATATATAGAATAGATCACGGGGAAGGACATAGGCTACTTTTTACTGCGGCAAAATGTACGGTTCCACGAGATTTCCTTTTGTCGCGCACGAAGTCGCGTTCAACATCTAGTATTTAATAATCTTCTTGTCTTGTTCCAGATCTAAATCGCAGAAAATTTTGGTGACCCAACATCAGTTTTATGAAGTTGCCTTCAACCGGTTTGGCAATGGAGATTGGAATAACAAAAAAAATTATACAAGCATACCTAGTAGGTACCTACCTACCGAGTCGGCCAGAATGAAAAATGTTAACATGAACTATCTACTTCCATACTTAGATCTTCCATAATAAATAAAAATATTTATGTGCTATGTAGATGTTGGAGTGTTTACCTGTTTGAACTTAATTTCAATGAATGTACATACTTAGGTGTACCTAAGCTCAGACAAAAAAAAATAGTGAAGACAGAGCTTTGTGAAAAAAAAACCGACGACGCCCGCCGATTTGTTACATTTATGTATATAAGGTTTGGTAAAATCAATTACGGATACTTCGGGCATATGATCTGCTATTTTTATAAAGACGTTTAAGCAGAAAAATTGTCATACTCAAAAAAAAATCTTTATATGGGCGAGTTTGTGTTTTGCTCACACATAGATGATATGATTTTTTTTAGTTGGAGTATGACAATTATTTTTCTGCCCAAACGTCTTTACATAAGCAGTGAATCATGTGCCTGAATTAGTATCCGTAATTGATTTTCGGAAATATATAATAGGCAATCGGACTAATTTTTTTTTATTGCATAAATGAATTGTAGGGGAGACCGAGGGGTGTTGACACAATTTTTACATTTTGTCTCATATACCAAACACTATTGCCAGAAATGGTATGATATTAGTACCAAACGTTAGGTTATTCTTTACACTTGCAAATGAACTACATAAAGAAATTGTAAGTGTTAAATATTGTGGTAAAAAATCGACTTAATCGCAACAAGTCATCTTGTTTCAATTCCCCTCATACCGAGGTAAAATGAAACAGGGGTCGAGGAGAGTTAAAACATATGATTACTGTGAAATATTAAGGGCTGTAAAAAAAATTGTGATATACTTTAAAGGTATGTATTAAAATATATATTTTCAAGCACATACTTTGTTGATTTACGTATCTATTCACATTCTGTACTGATATATCGCATAAGTAGATAACTACAGTTCTGATACACAATATGATCAACTCCTAAAAAGTATCGTAACGTCATTATTCGTAATATTAATTAAAATAACAGTCAGATGAACAAAATGTTTTACATTCATTGTCAAATCTTTAAAATAAAATATTGATTTTCAATAAATAATTAACTTTCAGTCGTTTCTTTAGAATTATAATGAGTTTTAATAATAGTTATCAAATATTTATGTGACAATAATCTCACAAATATCAAAAAAGTAAATAGAAAATAAAAAAACAACGTCAATCTGACAAAAATGTGGCAAAATTACTTGATACTATATCTTCTGCTGCAAAATCATATATTTTGCGACTTTCCATACCTCTGTCAGTCTTCATTTTATGATCAGTAGGCACGCTGGAACAAAATAAATAAATTAAAAAGCATTTATTAAATTGACACTACGTTAATGCCTTTTAATGCGTAAATATTCTGATACAATATTGAAAATGAGGAGATTTGAAACAACCTGTTTCAAATCTCCTCAGTAAGAAAACACCTTTCAATATTAATTTAACCTGCAATCAAGAAAAAAATACACAGAAATCAGTTGTACCAAATATATACAATAAATCTTTAGATAATGAGCTTTCGAAACCAATATAAATCAAACTAAAATACAAAACCCTTATCAAAATATAGGCATGGTAAAAAAACGTAAATAACTTACTTTTCACGATTTTTGTCACATGGCACGCAGAACTCCATAACCGCGCGACTCATGCCACCAACGCGTATTGACAAGTCAGCGGGTGGAGGGGAGTGGTTGAAATGCAACGTTGCGAAGTCGCTAACAGTTTTAAGTTCCATGAAATCGGTACTGTTTCAATTCACCTTTGTGTCAAAACCCCTCGGTCTCCCCTACCTACTCTTAAATATGAGTAACTTCTCAGAAGAAACCGTATATCAAAAGTCAATATTTTTAAAGGTACAGCGATTTGTATAAAAAATTTCGCGAGCCTCCTAAAAACGCTCCATACTAAAGTCGACCTACAAATGACGTCACTTGTAGGTTAGGTATAGTATATGAGTAGTATATGAAATAAATGGCCGCCGGAATATATTTGTAAATATCTTCCATATTTGTGCGTTTAAGTTCATACTTAACATAATGAATGTTTTTGTATACGATGTGAGTAAACTAATGATGTAGGGTTGGTTTACCAATCACGCGAAAAAAAATTTTTTTTTGTACTTTTTAAATGTATTTTATTAATAAACTACACATAAAATATTATTTTTTTTACATTTACCAACTAGTAATGCCTCAATATTTCTGAATATATTAATGAAACGAAATATTTCAGATGTAGTCCGATCCCCTATTAGTACGAGTGTAGCTACGCACTTCATCTATACAGATAAATATAATTGAAGTGTCTGTTTGTAATGTCAAATTAACAGCTTATCACTTGATGCATATGAAAGTATATTCGATACTAACAATAAAATATCAATTTTTAAAATTTTTGTCTGTCCGTCTGTCTGTCTGTTTGTTCCGGCTAATCTCTGAAACGGCTGGACCGATTTTCACGGGACTTTCACTGGCAGATAGCTGATGTTATAAGGTCTAACATAGGCTACTTTTATTTTAGGGTTCCGTATAAAAAATAGGGATCCGTTTTCGTTAGTTGCGGGTAACGAAGTTATGCAAACGAAGTTGCGGGCATCAGCTAGTAGGTACATAAAAAACTACAGTCCACACACCGCAACAGCTCGCCTTACTAACTAGGAGGACTAATAATATTTGCAGGTGTGTAATTTTATATTGTGCCATTGTCAGTTATATTATATTTTTTTAGGGTTCCGTACCTCGAAAGGAAAAACGGGACCCTTATAGGATCACTTTGTTGTCCGTCCGTCTGTCTGTCAAAACCCTTTTTCTCAGAAACGCCAACGCAATCAAAAGATAGTCGTTTATGCCGCAAATTTCCTCAAAAACTCAAAACATACATTGTACTTCCCGTGAACTCAGAATCTTAAAATTTGGTACGAAGCAACGCAAAGCAGCGAAAATCGTAAAGTTTCCGTTTGTACGGAACCCTCGGTCCGATTCGCATTTGGCCGGTTTTTTTTATTATATTCTATATTATGTTATTTACTTATTTATTAGGTATTTTTTAAAGGTTTTGGAGACTTATTATTGTAATATGTAAGTAAACTCAAAAATTGTACGTTTTTAGTTGTTTACCTATATCAAAATGTTTTAGTATAATTATAATATTTACCGCTAATGTAAACTGAAAAGATAATAAAAAATAATTAAAACTAAATAAGTGTTTATTTCAATAATCTAAATATGAGTCCCCGGGAATCATGGTGATGATTAGTGGGATGTTTAATACGGGTGGTGTATTATAGGTTAATGTAATTTAGCAATTTATAGATGGAGACAAAAACATGAAAATTAGGTATAGGTATACTAGATTAGTTACCTACCTAATAGCTATAACATCTAATTAACATTTTTTTCACGCAATACCTAAAGGATAAATATTTACAATAATGCAATTAGACATCTCTTTGGAATTTGTATTCAATGAGGACCGATATTACGATCAAATACTATCGACGGAATAGACATGTGAAAATATGCGTGTATTCAATAACGCAAAATAGGCCATAAATTCCCTTTATGGCGGATGGCCTCTGACAGAGGACGCGCAATTTGGCGCCAAAATCCAACGTTAGACCGCGCCTCACACGAGGCCCCGCGCGGCCCCCGTGCCCCGCCCCACATACGGGGGCCAATCGCGAGGCCCCCACCCCGCCACACGCATATTGATCTGCGGACACGGGAACGCCGTACATTTCGACATATCACACACTAAACACTGACAAACAATAATATCACAAGTACACGCGAATACTAACCTTACTACTTTGTGTTAAAGATCAAATTCGCATTGTGGAATCGTGTCACATACTCTACCTCGAATCACGCTGAGTTATAATTTATTGCGGAGACTTTACACTCGAAATTAGCTCGTATTGTTACATCATAAGACACATATTGGGTAGTACGTGTAATTGTCCATTTATTAATAAGATTCAACTGTAATTATATTATTACTTAGAACTATTAAGAAAGTAAATAAAAAAAATTGATTACCTACACTAGTATTAAAAAAAGTTCTAGTGCTCTTTCATTTCATTTGAAATAAATAATTAAAAATTCATTTTTGAAATTCAAAGGTTATAAAAAGATGAATTTATAATAAAAAATCGCAAGTACCTAAACTACGAGTATGACTTAATAGTGTATAAAATTAAAATAAAATTATATTTGTTTCATAAATTTGGTTGTTGCGCCATCTAACAGCATTCAACTTAAATCATTTTACGAACTGATAATAGTATTTGTTTAACTATTCGACACTAGATGGCGTTGCAAAATTACTTCAACAAAATCTTATAAGATCACTATAAAAATATAATATTTGTTATTATTATATATTATTATTACATTAAAATACCTACTAGCTCAGATTAATAACTATATTAATATACCCTTCTTACGTGCCTACTAATTGGTTGACCTATTTAATCTATTTAATAAATAAATAAAAAACTCTTTATTTGAACTAGAAACAAAAATAAATTCTTACAGAATAACATAAAAAAAAGTCCAAATTGGCGGCCTTACTGCTGAAGCAGTTTCTTCCAGGCAACCATGCGTTGCGAAACTTCCATATTACATGGATAATACATGGTTCATCTACAATAATATTAAAAATTGATAGAAGAAAGTGTACCTAATTAATGATCCTTATTTGTTCCTACATTATAAAATATTACTTATAGTTTTTTTGTGATAAGTTCGAAAAAAAATATTATTATTATTTTTATATTATGGGCACAATTGGGTATACAAATATAGTACTAACTACTATTAGTAGGTATTAGCAAAATGTAAATAAACACAAAGACCAGAGAAGAAAGGAACTTTTTAAAATCTAAACCATTCCCGTTTCCACTTGAACACAAAAAAATTATCAAAATCGTTCCACAAGCAGATTTATAATAATATATTTTATGAAGATTTTAGGTTTATAACATACTTTCCATTTAACTGAAAAAAGGAAAATGAAAGTCATTTAAATTATTATTTATTTTTTATTAATAGTCAATAATTTATTATATACTTCATAATTTATAAAATTGCAAAATTTTAAACTTAGCACTAGAACTAACCTATTAGGTAAGTATTATTTTTAATACTTGTAATAATATGCCCTGGGTAATAAGATACAGATGCAACCCCAGTAATCCTCTGTATCTATGATCCAAGATAAGCATTCTGTAAATCACTTTCTTCACAATAAATAAGACACCATTTCAATCACAGATCAGGAAACACACACGTCTGAGTGCTAAGTGTGGGTTTTTCTATTCGCATTCGATAGCATGTTTTGCGGAATTTGTATATGATTCATACAGTGCCACCTAAATGAAAACGCGAGAAACAAAACATGTGAGTGCGTCACATACAAATTCCTAGTAAATGCCAAATGCACTCACGATCGAATGCAAAAAGAAAAACTCACACTTAGCACTGAAAAGAACTACAGTGGGCTTTGTCCTGACCAAGCATACCACTTGCTCAGCTGGACATCTCCCATTGGGTCTGCCAGTTTTCCTAAACTGGTATCACCATTTCTCTCAATCTCTCTCAATCTCTCTATTTTCATAAACAACTTTGGTTAATAAGCGTAGTGAATACAAGAAGCAAAGTGATATGATAGTTTAGTTTTGATTCTTGATACTTAATTAAATATTACACTCATGACTCAATCCTTTTTAAAGAGCTCATTACATTTTCTTAGCTTTTTTATTCTATTTTAAGTATAATAATATAACTATCAGCCTGAAACACCAATGATAGTCCAGAAATGCAATGTGCAGAGATAATAAAAACCTGATACATAAGTGTAATAAAATGTACTAGAGGTAGAACTGTGGTCAAAATTCACTCAATAATTATTATTATAATTTTTAAGTTTGACATAGGTTCTTTTGCCTCTTGAAAAATGTAAATATTATGACAGACTGACACATGGAAGTGTGTGTTAATAATCAGAGGTAATATGACATGTTGCTGTTATTATTATTAATTCTAAGTATTTAAAAGCATTATTTTAAAATAATATTATAGCTTTCTGCACACCTTCCTCCACATAAACTTACTAGCCAAATTTCATATTCTTTTGGTTGCAAAATTCTCGTAAAACTGTTTTGGAAGTTTTTGTTTCATGTATTAATTAGTTTTATATAATAATTAGTCACTTTAGACTACCCTCTACAATATATTGTTAAATATCCCAAAAAGTTGTGCATGACTTTACAATTGCCCCATTATTAATTTTACTACAATTAATATAGGATTATGACTAAACTTTTGAAGGGTTATTCGTTGGTTCAGTTAAAACCAAAGGTATGTCATGGCCATCATTTTTCGGCACCCAACCAGCAGATTCTTCTTCTATCTGCTTCTTTTCTTCTTGGACTCTTTCATATTCGTCGATTTCAATTTGATACTTTGGTGTTGTGATACCAAAAAAGTTTGCCAACCCCTCGCCTGCGTAGTCGACAGCTTTCAACATTTTCGAGCTTGATTTCCAAGCATAATATGAAATCCAAGGCATCCAGCCTAATGATTGCTGTAAGTAAAAAACATGTTAGTAATAATATTATGTGCGTGCATAAAAAAATATTATTTTGCGTAAGAAATAGGTAGGTATTATTAACTTTGGATTGAGGTGATTAATGATCACATCTCGTAAATGTATCTATAAATTTAGTATCATATAAATTACTCACTGGATTTACGTTGTCTTCATTGTTACAAACAGTATTTACATCGCTTGCGTTCCCTTGTTCAATTTCTTCATCCACTCCGTCGCTATAGTGAATTATTTTTGTGGGTCGGTTAATAGTTACTTGAACTTCATTACTCTCTTCCATTTTTTACAATAATTCAGACTGATTCAAACTTATATTAATAGGGAAAATTAAACTTTTACAGGACCAAAATCTATTGCAAAATCATGGCAAAATCGAAACAAACGTATTTCTCATTTGTCAACGTCAAATGTCCAAAAACAAATTTTTGTTAGCTAATTTTTTTTATTATTATTAATTATGGCGTCATAGCATTAAACTGTTACCAGTGTCATGTTAAAAGGCGGGTTATAAAGTTTTCGTTTTATAATAAAAGCACTTACCTTTGAGTATCCAACTATACGGAGACGCCATTGTCAGACGTTCCCCGCTGCCAAAGGTTGGAGCCCTCCGGTCGTGAGGGTTGTATAAAACTAGTTGCTGCGCGTTTTTGACGTATTCGGAAAATTACAGCGAGGCGGAACGAACCGGAGCAAAAAATGCCGACTTGCTGTATTTTTTCCTGCAAAAACAGATCGGAAACATCAAATAAACAAAAGGATGGTGTTACTTTCCATGTGTATGTATTATTTTGCCTAAATATTAACAATAATTGCGATAAATTAGCAAAAATCCAAAAAATTTACTCGATGAATAAATGTTGCTACTAAATCGTACAACATCCAAATTTAGGGTAATATTTAAAAGTAGTAATTTATAAATCTTCTATTTCATATTCGTTCTTGTTTTTACTATTTCATAATGAAGAAACATGACTAATTAATTAGAACACTATTTACAATTTTGTTTTTCTTCATGATATTATTTCACGAAATACATTGAAAACTTGCAAATTATTATAAAATAATTATCAAATTGTATTAACAAACTTTTGTTTATATTAATTATTATTTATTACAATAAAATATGTGCGGATAAATTTATCCTGAAATTATGCATTTTTAATTTATAAACAGGCCACACTTCATAAAAACTGAGGGTTGTGACAACGTAAAAGAAATATCGATATCTACTTTATCAGTATGTTATTCTGACCATTATTTTTTTAGATTTCCTCAAAATAGGATGATTAGGAATGCCTGGGTCCAAGCTTGCGCTAATCATTTTTCTTGGTTTCCCAAACGTACGAGTACAATTTGCTAGGTGCATTTTGAAGTTTCATGTTTTATTGTTCAGACGAACAACAGTAGGAGATTAAAACAGCGCGCCTTGCCAACTTTGAAATTATTAAAGGTGCATTTTATAATTAACTAGATTTTGCCCGTGAATTTGAACCAATCTTTGAACTACTTATGGTGAACATTGGTAAACATTGAGGTGGAACAGAACTATTATAAATGCAAAAAAAACGTATTTAGGGTGGACCCTATTTATCAAAACGATTCCGCATTTTTACTTACCTCTACCTTTTTTAACCGACAAAAAACCGAAGTAGTTCTCAAGTCAACACATACTTACGATTATAGTACGATTTTGGTATTTTTTTTATTTAATAATATAATATATTTTAAATATAATATATTATGGATGCTTCACGTCATGTCAATCTGGTCTCGTGGTAAGTTCTCGAAGAACTTGTTTTACGGGTATAGGTGTACCAGAATCTCATGGCAAATAGGGAAATAAAATTTTGTAGTGTGCAATACTGGAGAAATTGGATTAAACGATCTTGATACTGGTTAATTTTTAGTTAAATCGAAACTGTCTTAAGTTGATTTCCTTTTTCCTCCTCTCCTCCAGGCATGGAAAATAAACCATCATTCGATGTGCCATCGACGATTCACCGTATAGTAGTACTGGAAACACCTTTAAGGAAGTCACAATAAGTATCTAAGAAAATATAAAAAAACTAAAAGTATCAAAACAACTCACTCTAACTTACCGGTCAAATCTACCACGAGCTTTAAATTATAAGATTGAGTTTGATTTACACCTTCTTCTTCCTGTATTTTAAGATAGACATTGAAAACAATATTTCTCGCTTGAGATCGAATTTCCTTTTTCAACACTTTCACAAAAACAACAAATTCCAAGAACATATTCACAAAATTTTAGCAGCGGTTGACAGGTCACGTACTTTGATTTGACGGGTCATACTTGACATTGCCATATGAAAATCACATTTTTTTTTAAATGCCATGAGATTCTGGTACACCTATACCAGACAACGGAAATATATTTAATACTATACACATATTTAATATTTTTATTATATTCTACACACATTTAATACCTACACACCCATGACCCAGGAACACAGAAAAACTTTATTTACTTCGGCGGGATTCGAACCCGCAATCCCCGGCTTGAGCACAAACACGCTCAACCACTGAACCACAGAGGTCGTCTAATTATTATTGTAAAGATTTTACTTCTAAATTCATCCTATTGTCACTAAATGGTAGACCCACGGACTCCTTTTTTTACAACAACAAATAAAAAGCGTGAAGCATGCTAGATAATGGGTTTCAACATGTATGAGGCTAATTCTTGAAGATATTATCTACTTTACTTTAGTTATTACGGCTGCTCCACCCGCGTAAATATACTATCGGTTATCCCGCGGGAATACTCTATTTTTCCGATATAAAAAGTAGCCTATGTTTTAATCCAGAGCCTAAACTACTACCATACCAAATTTCATCAAAATCCGTTCAGTAGTTTTTGCATGAAAGAGTAACAAGCATCCATCTATACATCCAACCATCTATCCATCCAACCATCTATCCATCCATCCATCCTCACAAATTTTCACATTTTATACTATTACCTACTAGGATAGGATGTGAAAATTTGTGAGGATGGATAGATGGTGAATGTATGGATGTTCTTTAATATTGTAAAACATACTTTTGTTCTATCATCAATAGTTTCCGCAGCGCATGCGACGAAAGTTGTTTAATGGCATTTTTGACACCTTCGGTTACGTTACTAAAGTTTTAGTAAGAATCCCTAATCTTTTCTAGCAATAAATATAGCCTATTTTACTCAGGGTGAATGTAGCTTTCTAATGGTGAAATAATTTTTGAAATCGGCACAGTAGTTTTTTAGTTTATTCATTACAAACATACACACAAAAATACAAATCTTTCCTCTTTATAATATTAGTATAGATTATTATATACTACCTAGGTATATAAACAAATATTTTTTTAAACGACGTACAGTCAGATTAGACCGCAAATTAATATTTATCTATACTTTCTCTCATTAGTTATTCTATGTGCTAGTTAGACTAGTTAGACATACAGAAACTTATAAGAGAAAATATATGTAAATATTGAAAAAATCGATTTCGAATTGATTTTGCTCAGAATAATTTTCCCTAAGAGTTTTTAGCATAGTCAATCAACATGGGAACTTACAAGTTTCTATCTCCTATAGTTTAGAAATGCCAGGAGGATGACCAACTTATAAACCATTATGGAGACCGATTACTCGAAAATGGTTGACTTTGTAAAAAGGTTATTTATAAATTCTTATTTCAATTTTAAAATACCTATAAACTATACAAAATTTCATTTATATATATTCATAATTACACATACTAGAAAGACGGACAGACAGATGGATGGTCAGTGCAAATTTATTAGGGTTTCTTGAGTATTACGGAATGCTACAAATTGGTTGTACGCACCAGCCGCTCCGCAACTATGATATTCGCAACACTGCTAAAAATGCTAAAATTCTTCTTCACGCTGGATGACGCTTTCATTTTTGCATGTTTCAACATTTTAATACTTATTTACTTTATGATACTGAGCGAAATTGTAAATTAAATATTGTAGTTAAGATTTAATAGATATAATTTTTAAAATTTACTTTTGCCACATTTAATTATTACTAGCCGAACTCATCGATAGTAAAACATCGATAGTGTCACTAGCGGTGCGGTCCCCCCTCCCGCAGAAAGTGGCGAGACTTTTTCGCATAGAAATTAGCTGTCATGTCGTCTCCGTATAGTTGGATACTCAAAGCTCAAAGGCACATATAAGACTTTAGATTTAGAGCATCCAACTAAAGGGAAATGACATAAAAGCTAATTTCTAAAAAGTAGGACCGCACCAGGCGGAACTGCACTGCAACGGTACCAAAGAATATATATTACTAACATACTGACGGTACTGAGCTACGCCATGGACCTAGGAATAACAACAGGACCGAGTACTGTGAGCAAAAAACGAGCCAAGCGAGATGTTGAAAGAGAGGCCGTGTGTCCCTTTCTAGTAGGGTGACATTAATATTTTCTGCTGTGTGGACAAACTGCAAAGCTGTGTGAGACAAATTGTGAAACACTGAATGACATACAGCTGAGACTTTTAAAAGTGGACGAAATTTAATATTGTAAAATCATGAAGGTTTGAAGTGACGGCTGCATTAATATGTAACAGATTTTTATGTTATTCTCTGCCTTACTTAATTAAACACTATTTTTGTTTTGAGCCATTTTTGTCGCATTTCTCCATTGTTGAGAAATCTATAAAAACTGTATAATATTATCATTAAAGGCCTTTCTCGACTACACACGTTTTTTTCTCAGTACTTACTACGATTCTAGGCGAGTCGCTGCTGACTAGTTTATAAAAAAACGTACCTAGTACTGTTATAACTCTTAATAACGTCAGTTGTTTTAATGTTAACACTTTTTTATAAGATTAACTAGACTAACATTACAATTAACTTACTAATGTTACTAATAAACGAATAATTGCAACCAGCATAACTTTCACTTCGACAAGAATATACACAACATTTTTTTACCATTTTGACTGTTAAATCATCAAATAAATAATAAAAACATAGTTACGGAGATACATGAAGTAAGAAATAAAAACTATTTTTAATATTATCCGGTGTTCAGCATAAAATATGTGTAATGGCGTATCTATTGTCTTGCGAATGATACCATCTAATAAATAACCTAACCAAGAGCATGTCAGGACATGTCTAAGGAGGGTTCCGTAACTATAAACGCGTAATATGCTTTTTTTTAATTACTCCAAAAGTTACTGTCCGATTTGGTTCACAATAGTTTTCCTAAAGAGTTTTTAGTATGATCTATCAGCATGGAAATTTGCAAGTTTCTATCTCCTATAGTTTAAAAATGCTAGGGGGGGGACCAACTTACAAACTATTTTAGAGTCCGATTACTCGAAAATGGTCAACTTTATAAAAAAGTAACGTATGAAACCTTGCCTTTATTTTAAAAGACCTATTCTACGATACCCCACACGATGGGGTAGAGTGAAAAAATATTTTTCATCCCCACTTCACATGTATGGAGAGCCACCCCTAAAATATAAAATTATTATTTTTTTATAATCCCAAAACCGTGATCTATACACAATCTATAACTGTACCAAATTTCATCAATTTATATTCATAATTACAGGAGCTAGAGGCGCGGACAGACAGACAGACAGACAGACAGACAGACAGACAGACAGACAGACAGACAGACAGACGGACAGAGCGAAACTATAAGGGTTCCTTAAGTATTACGGAACCCTAAAAAAGAAGGAAAAGGATTTAATGTAAACTGCATTTTAATTTAGTATTAAATGACTATTTCTAACTTTTTAAATTAGAATATGATATAGTTATAAACATTTGTTAAAATAATAATAAAGTACACTAGTTTTATCTACGATTTTTCAAGTTACTTTTTATAAATACCAACACTTTTTAGTTTTTTGGTTGGCAACATGCAGGTACGAGACACACGGCCTCCCTTCTGGCTATCTCGCTCGGCTTGGATTTGCCTCTATGAGACGTGTATATATACACTCTATTACCAAGGTAATACAGTTCTTTTTAGCAATTTACAAAATTCGGAGTCTTCTATCCATAGGTACTAGATTTACTACGCGGGTTCCTGGGTCATGGATCTGTAATATGTGTATTATTTAATAAAAAAAATATAATTTAAATATATCATTTCCGTTGTCTGGTACCCGTAACACAAGTTTTTCGAGAACTTACCACGGGACCAGATTGACGTGTTGTAAAAGCGTCCATAGATAGATATTAAATTATTACATAGCTCAAGAAATGGGAGTAAATGGTAAGTTAATTTTTTTATTTCTTTTTGCTGTGGATGAACGACGACCTCTCCAATGTTAATTGGTTTCATAGTGAAAATTATTTGGCTTGTAGGTCAAATCAAATCAAATTTATTTATTTACCAGTCCACAAAATAATCACAATTTACAATCAGTTGCATGCAAAACATATAAATTACATATTTAGGCGTACATTATAATTTTATGCTAAAATATAGGTTGTTGATCCGTAAAAGATTAAGGCTGTGGACCCCAAACTAGGCAGAGCCTGTATCTTGGTGGTCCGTACTATATTTCATTCGAATTTTTGTAGTAGATTTTGGCGCGCTTGCGTGCCAAAGAACAAACTTAAACTTTATGTTAGTTAATTGATAAATTAGAATAAGTTAAATATACTAATTAATTATTTATAAACAACAAAAAATAATAATAAAAATTACAATAAATTAACGGTTAAAGGCTATTATATAAAAAAAAAAGAATAAAAATAGATCTAATATAAAAAAACATGTCAAGTAATAATAATTTACAGTTTAGGTCAAGAGTTCACGCATTTGGATATGAATATAAGAAAGGAAACAGTTATAATTTTTGACAATATTTCATTCCACAAGTTAGATTGGATTCACTTTCCATAAATCAAATAGAAATAATATAATTTCATTACACTAATTAAAAACAAATAATAAATAAAATAGAAATATGGGAATAATGTTAATCAAGTATCAATTAAATAAGATAAAATTAATCAAATAAAAGTTAAAGTACCTACATGTCAATTGTTACCTACTACGTTAATTTCATTAGATAAATAAAGTAAACAAAAGAGTCAAATTAAAATTAAAGTTACAACAAATTACGTATAATTCAGAATTCAGTTTTATTAAAATTACTTCGTCATAATCAATATTAAAATGGGGAAAGAAATTGAGGGGAGCACAGGAGTGTGTGTGTGTGTGTGTGTGTGTGTGTGTGTGTGGTGTGTATGTGTGTGTATATGTATGTGTGTGTGTGTGAGTGTGTGTGTGTGTGAGTGTGTGTGTGCGTGTGCGTGATTTGTATAATTATGATTCATTTAGCCTCGTAGTGTTACGGACTTCCACAAATAATTCAGTTTCTGCGTAGCTTTTAGATTTGAGCCATCTTTTGGACTCGGCAGGTGAACTTATACGTAGAGATTCCATCGAGATGTTTCGATCTGTCGCTACAGATCGGCTTACAAGATAGTGTATGTAGGGAGGTAATCGCGACGCGAAAACTGTCCGTACATCCGGCAAAACTACTTTCAAGTGTGATATTGAGTGTAGACACCCCACATATTTTGTTATTGTTCTTAGTATGAACAGCTGTCTTACACTAAGAACGTTAAACTCCTGAAGTAGTTCTGTCGTTGGGTGACGACGGGGTTTTCCAAGTGCAACTTTGATTACTGCGCGCTGGGCTCGTTCCAGTATAATCATGTGCGACTTGGCCGCACCACCCCATACACCGATGCAGTACTGTAGCAGAGATTGGCACAGTGCGCTGTAAACGAGTCTTTTCACTACCAAGCTTGCGACCGGTCTTAGGGATTTCATAATATACATTATTTTACGTGCTTTCTTAGCCACAGAAGTGATATGAGGCATAAAGGTGAGTTTCTCATCCAACTCGACGCCTAGGTACCTAACTGACGGAACTCGGATTAGGCGTTCGCAGGTACATCTTTGCAGGAGGGGAAAAAATAGAGTGGCACAGTTTTCTTGGTGTAGCCTTATAAAGTGATGATTAGGGTTAGTAGCAGCTGTTATGTGAAAAAATAGTATCTTTGTTTTCGTGATGTTAAGAGTGAGGAGGTTTAGGTTAAGCCACTTATGGATACGCAAGATACCCCTTTCGGCGGCGTGGATAGTACTCCGCCAGTTAGGTCCTCGGAAAATTGCTACTGTGTCATCAGCGTAGCAAATAATTTCTGCGTTAGGGATGTTCAACTGCAGGATGTCGTTCATGTAGACAGTGAACAGGGTTGGAGAGAGGATGCTACCTTGCGGGACACCTATCGTAATATTTTCCTCCTCACTTATCCAGTTTCCTAGCTTTAGCCTCTGACGTCTATCGCTCAAGTAGCTTTTAAACCAGGAGAGGGCGTTACCTCGTACGCCAAAGCCTTCAAGTTTACGCAACAACAGTGGGATGGAAACCGTATCGAAGGCTTTTGCAAGATCTAGGAACACTCCAATGCTCCTATTTCCTTCGTCCAGGATCCCCCCAACGGTGGACGTCAGAAGCCCTACAGCGTCCTCCGTGCTACGACCCTGTCTGAAGCCAAATTGACGTTCCGATATCAACTTGTGTCGTTCCAAAAACTTTACTAGGCGCTTGTTTACAACTTTTTCTAGAATTTTTGAAAGAATAGGTAAGAGCGAAACTGTGCGGTAATTTTCGATTTTGTCTTTTGGACCAGATTTGTGAATCGGACGCACTATGGCGGTTTTCCAACAGTCAGGGAAGGTGCCAGTTTCCATACTGAGATTACATATTATATGTGTCAATGGTACGAGGATAGCGGGTTTGATATATTTCAACAGGAAAGGTGAAAACGAATCAATGCCCGGGGCGCTGTCTGGTTTTAAACCTGTCAGTAGATTGTCGATTTCAGCCGAGTCAACCGGGTTCAAAAAGATAGAATCTGAAGTAAGGACGTCGACTTTAAGATTTCTTCCAAGCGATTCCTCAGTTTCTGATGTTCTTTTTAAGATTTCAGACGCAAGTTTAGGAGCTGCTTGTGAAAAGTATGCATTAAATGAGTTAGCAGCTTGTTGTGGGGATGTTTGATTTTGAAATAGTTCTTGGGTCTCAGATTTTATGTGAGGAATGTCGCAGACTTCTTTAATGGCGTTCCATAGTCTCTTAGGATCCCGATGGTTTTGGGTAAGTATTTTATTTTCGTAATTGGATTTAAGTTTACGCAACAGTTGATTGAAGAAGTTGCGATACCTCGTGTATGTTATCTTGAGCGTTACATTATTAGGGTCTTTTTTAGCTTTCAGATGCAGTAGGTCTCTGTGGTGCATACAACGCAATAGCCCTGGCGTTATCCAAGGCTTTAGATTATGCTTTCTTCTGCTGATCCGTATCTCCGTTGAGAATTTATGTATCACAGTAGCAAGAGTGTTATTAAGAGACCTCGTCGCATCATTTACATTATTCGCATTAACGACATTACTCCAGTTGTAGCTTTTCAAGCTGTTAAGAATTTCATCGTAGTCAATTTTAATCTTTGTTCTAGATAAGGGCTTACTAGATTTTTTTATTTTGCTTAAGGTGATACCAGCCATGGTCAGATGATGGTCAGTTAATGAGCAATTGCATACAATACCTAACGCTTTTACATTAGGTATGTAGGTACTTATTTATAAAAAAGACCTTTTCAATTTCGTCATCCATCTTGCTCGGTGGTTGCCTAGCTACTGAATATATTTTTGTAGCGCCGCGCCGCTATCAAACGCTGCAGTTCAAGTGCGGTTTACCAAAAAAATATGCGACGTGTCGCTCCAAAGGTCGCTTAGTTCCGCTGCAGTCAGTTCCTCCTAGTGCGGTCCTACCATAAGTGTACGCACAAATGTCATTTTTATTCACGCAACACTAGTGCTCCGAGATCTATGGAAGCCATAAAGAAAGAGAAGAATTAAAGAAGAAGAACAAGAAGGGTCAACACTAAAGATGGCCGTTTAAACGAAAAGCGTTTAAAAAAGCATGCTTTTATAAATAGTTCAAAAGTCGTTTATAAACGTAAGCGTTTAACACTTATACTTATCGTTTATATCTATACTAATATTATAAAGCTGAAGAGTTTGTTTGTTTGTTTGTTTGTTTGAACGCGCTAATCTCAGGAACTACTGGTTTGAATTGAAAAATTGTTTTTGTGTTGGATAGTCCATTTATCGAGGAAGGCTTTAGGCTATCTAACATCATGCTAAGCTTAATACGAGCGGAGCTCCAATCAATAATGTTTCAAAATCGGGGTGTTTTTTTCCCTTTTGAGAGCTTTCGCTGCGTACGCTGCGGAAACGGTTAAAGTTTCGTTAAAATTATGTATGACAGAATTGCTCCCCTTTAAAAGTTCTAAAAAAAAGTCCGCGACAGTATATGTCTATCTTTTAAGGTTGGCTCACAACAACCTTTTTATGCTAACCAAATTTGTTCTAAAATTAAGCATTATTTGTGAGGGTGTTTTCATAAAGATGATATTAATCCTTATCCAAATAAATACGTTATTCATTACAAGCATTTAATTTACAAGAAATTTGCCATTTACATCATTTGATTTCAATAAGTATTTTAGAAGATATCGCAGTAATAAAATAATCAGCGCGCAATAATGATGTGCGGGCGCGCTGCGGGCAGTCGTGAGTCGCGGGCAAGCGCTTCTCCTTCTACGTAAATGAAGTCGCGGGTAAATTTTAGCGATATTCCAAAGTACCTACTCCACGCGGACGAAGTCGCGGGCAAAAGCTAGTCCTTTATAGTCTTTAAGCCATAAGTGTGGTATGAGCAAAGAAAAATAGTTCTTATGACAGCGCAATAATGAGGAATATGTAAATCAAAATTTATTCCCCTTTTTCAGCCCTAACAAAAAATTTAAGCAATAATAAGACTAACTGTGAAAAAATTGTGTTGATATCACGAAAATTGAGTTTTTTATAAGCAAATCAATATGGGAACGCGCGAAAACTGATTGCGCCCGTCGAGTAATGGCTGTGACGTCACATCGCCGTGCGTAGCTAGCTAACTATGCAATGTGCATACAGTATGTTTTTGACACGCGCTCTGTAAACTTACCTTCGTTCATTTCGATTCATTTTTATATATTATTATAATAAATTTGACTTAATAGGGAAAATTGTTAAATTTAAACAAAAAATTAATACCAACTTTCAAAGTAAAAACGCACAAAAGAGTATGATTTAAATTTTATTTTCTAAAAATAATTCTCCTTTTAAATTCGGCTAAAATTTTAACTATTTCCCTACTCAATCTTCTTAATTTTGAAGTCTGTGCCAGCCCAAACAATATCCTGATAAAACAATATTTTATAGAACTCACATTTAAGTTGGCAACCAACTTCAAAATTATGAAAATCGAGTAGAGAAATCAAAAATTTCAAACTCAAAATGGGCTATGAAGTACATTATTTTGATAGAACAAATCTTTATCAAGTAAAAGTTACGCCATCTTGGTTTTCACAATACTTCAAATGTTAGCCATCTTGTTTTCACCATACTTCAAATGTCAAAATGGCCCCAAAAATCTCAAAAATGGGACCATTTAACTGGAGATAGTATACGTCTATGAGAGAAATAATTAAAATTTTTGCCGAATTTAAAAAGGGAATTATTTAGAAAATAAGATTTTTTTCATACTTTTTTGTGCGTTTTTACTTTGGAAGTCTGTTTTCATTTTTTGTTTCAAAATTATAATGTTTTCCATTTTTAGGGCTCCACTTAGGGCACACAAGGAACGCTTATAGTTTCGCTCGCTCCGTCCGTCCGTCTGTTATACTTCCGTAATTATGAATATTGATGGATGAAATTTGGTACAGTTATAGATTGTGTGTAGATCTTAGGTTTGGCATAATAAAATAATAATAATTTTATATTTTAGGGGTAGCTCTGAAGGGGGGATGAAATATTTTTTCATTCTACCCCATTTGTGGGGTATCGTTGAATAGGTCTTTTAGAATTTAGGTAAGGTTTCTTTTAACATTACTTTTTTACAAAGTCGACTATTTTCGAGTAATCAGCCTCCAGTGGTTTGTAAGTTGGTCCCCCCTCCCTTAGAATTTCTAAATTATAAGAGATAGAAACTTGTAAGCTTCTATGCTAACAGATCATGCTAAAAACTCTTTAGGAAAATTATTTTAAGCGAAATCGGATAGTAACTTTTGAAGTAACTTGAATAACCTATTACGCGATTTCCAAACGTGTGTCTTTAAAGACTGAGTTCTGTTCAATGCTTTTGGATCTAGGGTATACCCTTGGCACAATATTTTACTTTTTGGTATAATATGCTTAATTTACTTCACATTGGCCAAATTCTTAAAGATGTACCTATACATTTTGAGGAGTTCCCTCGATTCCTCATGGATTCCATCATCAGGTTTCCACTTTAGTGACTAAAGTCTAAAAGGGCCAATTTCAAATAAGGGGCCATCCATAAATAACGTCACACGTTAGGGGGGAGGGAGGGGGTCGACGAAGTGTGACATTGTGTGACAAGGGGTAGGAGGGGTCCTAATTTTCGTGACGTCACATTTCAAAATCTATTTTAATCTAAGTGTTAATATAGTAATCATAAGTAATAGCTATATGATATTATGATAGCTATTGCCCCAGTGTCGAGACCCCCCAGCCCCAGTGATGTTTAAGAGATCATAATGTTGTTTTTTTATTACATAAGTTATTTTTTTTTCGCCGAGAAAATGCGTTTCAGCATCCCACTAGGGGATAGCGGTCCTACCCGTGAGTATGTGAGACTCTGCTGCACCCGAAAAGATGGTGAATGGGCGCAGCCCCTACTCAATAAAAACTCGGCGGTACTCCACTCCATACCACCCTTGGCGGGCCACGGGATCGATCGAAAGACGATCCATGCGTCAGATGGGCATATAAAAGTTGGACCTGTGCCTAATCTCTCGACAGTCGTGTCGGTCATCCGTCCCACCAATTCAAATTAAACAAATTTCGGAACTGCTTCTATCTCTTATAATTTAGAAATTCTAAGATTTCTAAATTATAAGAGATAGAAACTTGTAAGCTTCTATGCTAACAGATCATGCTAAAAACTCTTTAGGAAAATTATTTTAAGCGAAATCGGATAGTAACTTTTGAAGTAACTTGAATAACCTATTACGCGATTTCCAAACGTGTGTCTTTAAAGACTGAGTTCTGTTCAATGCTTTTGGATCTAGGGTATACCCTTGGCACAATATTTTACTTTTTGGTATAATATGCTTAATTTACTTCACATTGGCCAAATTCTTAAAGATGTACCTATACATTTTGAG
The DNA here is from genome assembly GCA_905404095.1 of Glaucopsyche alexis. Classification (NCBI taxonomy): domain Eukaryota; kingdom Metazoa; phylum Arthropoda; class Insecta; order Lepidoptera; family Lycaenidae; genus Glaucopsyche; species Glaucopsyche alexis. Next base: position 6,746,872 of record FR990060.1, read on the forward strand.
GAGTTCCCTCGATTCCTCATGGATTCCATCATCAGGTTTCCACTTTAGTGACTAAAGTCTAAAAGGGCCAATTTCAAATAAGGGGCCATCCATAAATAACGTCACACGTTAGGGGGGAGGGAGGGGGTCGACGAAGTGTGACATTGTGTGACAAGGGGTAGGAGGGGTCCTAATTTTCGTGACGTCACATTTCAAAATCTATTTTAATCTAAGTGTTAATATAGTAATCATAAGTAATAGCTATATGATATTATGATAGCTATTGCCCCAGTGTCGAGACCCCCCAGCCCCAGTGATGTTTAAGAGATCATAATGTTGTTTTTTTATTACATAAGTTATTTTTTTTTCGCCGAGAAAATGCGTTTCAGCATCCCACTAGGGGATAGCGGTCCTACCCGTGAGTATGTGAGACTCTGCTGCACCCGAAAAGATGGTGAATGGGCGCAGCCCCTACTCAATAAAAACTCGGCGGTACTCCACTCCATACCACCCTTGGCGGGCCACGGGATCGATCGAAAGACGATCCATGCGTCAGATGGGCATATAAAAGTTGGACCTGTGCCTAATCTCTCGACAGTCGTGTCGGTCATCCGTCCCACCAATTCAAATTAAACAAATTTCGGAACTGCTGTTTTAATTGAATAATTATTTCTAGATGTAAAATTGTAAAATGTGACGTCACGCTAGGGAGGGAGGGGGTCTCACAAATGTGACAAGGACGGGGGAGGGGGTCAAAAATCATGAAATTCGTCTGACGTAATTTATGGATGGCCCCTAAAACTCGAGAACGGCTAGACCGATTTGGCTGATTTTGATCTTAAAATAATTGTATCAGTTCAGGGAAAGTTCAAAAGGTGAGAAATTAATATATATATATATATATATATATATATATATATATATATATATATATATATATATATATATATATATATATATATATATATATATATATATATATATATATATATATATACGTTAGGGCTATATACATATATAGCCCTAACGTATATCCGCCTCCTTTTTTTGGATGTCGGTTAAAAAATACTAAAATATAATAGTCAATCTATGACATTTTGTTCATAAAGTTTTTTGTCGAGATCTCAAACAAGTGACTACACCATAAACATAGTTATAAGCGAGGGGAAAAAGTAGGTAGGGAGTTTTTTGTATTGTCTTATTTCATCTTTTAAGTTTCATTCAATAGATTAAATATATTTTTTAAGTAGGTACCTAACATATTATCTGCGTGACTCGTGTTTTATTTCTCTATGTAAAACCCATTGTTTAAAATACATTGTCACTAAAATACTGAATTCATTCTGAGCATATTCTATAAACTAAACGTTTAGTAATGCAAAAAAATGTAGGTAGATGTTTCGTATTTATTTAGGTACCTACTCAGTACTCACATTAAAATATTCTTCGCAATAAATGTCTACTGATTTTTGTAGCTATAACACTTTTTTCAACACTTTACACAACTAATTTTCTCAGATTTTGTCGTTGGGCACATGAAAAAAGTATTTTTCTGGAGTGCTAACCGTTGTATTATACATAAAGGTGTTATACAATTATATCTATATGTTATTTTATCACCATAATTCCAAAAATTTCAATAAAACTTCAAAATTACTGCACGAGTTCCTTACCGCGGCGGTCAGAGCCGGCGAAATGACGTCACGCGTTGAGCGGTCAAGCTCACGCTGATTTTAAAAACATCCAACTTTAAAAATTAATAAAAAATTCAGTTTTTGAGATATCGAAAAAATTCTTTCACTAATATTTTTTAGATTTTATTTTTGATTTTTATACATTATAAAATAATTACACTCATCTAGCTCATTCTTTAATGTAGCTCATCGCTTACCTATTCAAAGTTTTAATAAACGGCTTATTTTTGTACTTGTAACTTATATGCTTTATCATGTTTATTCACTTTTTGTTAGTTGCGCTTTGCGGGTTGACGAAAACACGTTATATTACGTTACGCAATAATTCGTATTTTAATTGTAATGGTGTTTTGGTGGTTTACCGTGAACTTTTAATGTAAATAATGAATATAATAATGGTCGATATGGACGTAATATAAACTTTTCGTGCAGTGTTTTAGTATTAAGTTTATTAAGTTTTTGTCGTAAGTACTGTTTAATATAAAAATAACGACTAGGCGTAGGAATTGGAACAGTAATTTATGGAACTACTTTGAAAGAAATGAGGTGAAAAAGTGGCGATGTGTAATGTTTGTAAAAAGTTATTATCCTATTAATCAACGATTACTAATCTTAAGCAACATTTAAGATTAATGCATATTATCAACACGTAAAAACATTTTTATGAGTTCATATTATTATATTAATATTATTCAGATTTCAGACAGTCCTAAGCCTGCAAAGTACGAAGGAAAGTTCATTGAAATCAATTTTAGCGATCTAAAAACGTAACATAAGCGCAAAAAACATTATAAGTGGCAATAAGTAGATAAAATAGATAAGCAGTTAACATAAGTTGCTTTTGAATATTCAATAACGGATAAGTTAACTTTTGATTTTAAGCCGTTTATCACAAATTGTGATACCGATGGCTGGGACTATATGCAACGGAATCCGTTAGACCGTAGAGAATTATGGGCACTGAAAATAGAACTCTGTGCTAATACAATACAGTTGAAAATGGATGTTTCGAGTGTCGAGTCAAATGTCAATGTCATATATGACAGCTCGACACTCGAAACTTCCATTTTCAACTGTATTGTATTAGCACAGAGTTCTATTTTCAGTGCTCATAATTCTCTACGGCCTACCGGATTCCGTTGCATATAGTCCCAGCCTAATCACATCCATAGAAAAAAGTATACATATAGATCACATCTATCATGAAGCATAGATACCAGGAGTCCGAACGGTATAGGCTTTTTAATAATAATTATGTACACATTAATAGGACCAGATCTTAGTTCTCTTTTCTGCCGCTAGGCGTGCGAGACCGACGAGTACCGAGTGTTGCCAATACTATTATACCGAGTGTTGCCAATACTATTATTTATTACAATTATTTTTAAATTACCGTTAGGCAATTACCGTGTTCTACGGTACCTATTTTTCGAGAACAGTTTCTAAGAATTTCCTAAAACTTTTATATAATAAGATTTCAATCTTTCCAGAGCTGTCAATAGCAACTTTAAACTTCCCGCGTAATTTCAAACGAGTGCACGTCGGACCGTCGCGCGCTCTACCGGCAAAAATCTGTCCCCGTAATTGAGACCATTATTTTAACATTACGTTCGGACTCCTTCTTCGGTCTAGTGGTGGGTCGTCGACGCTTTTTCGATCAACGAAACGAGACCGTTTATCGTTCATCGTAAACTAGTTGAAAAAACAGTTTTTTTTTCGACTAGTTTACGTGTTCGACGAATACTGAACTGAGCAATAAACTATGACAAACAAAGTAGTTTTGTTGAATGAACGACTTTCAACATTAACTGTTTTGACAAACTTGTTGTCGTTTGCTGATCGACGCGACTAGTGATGATGACGAACGACGAGACGGTTTAATCTGTGAGCGGTGGAAATTAACTTCCCTTCATACTTTTTCCAGGCTTACAAATTGCATATCCGTTAACATTTAAGTTTTAACCTTGAATCCTTGACCTACGCAAATCGCATTCCAATCAAGACTGTTTGATTGTCATCATGTCATAGGTAAAATTACGTAAACAAAGTTCAAAGAATTATTTATTTCAGAATTTGTCATTAGAATTGCGTCTTTGTTAGCATACTTTAAAGTTCATTTTATTAAAACACCGCCCACTCAACGAATGTAATTATTACATAGACTAGAGCACGTCGTCGGTTGTGAAGAACAGAGATAGACGTATTGCTCGTGCCGAGTCGTCGACCGTCGTGCCCCGCGCCCGTCCGTCGATCGTGTCGTTGCGTCGCGACGAACGGTCTCTGTCGCACGCACCGTTTCGGCATATGGCAACCGTTCACGCATAGACTAGTTTATCAGTAGGCGCTAAACTAGTTTACCCGTTCATGACAAATAAACAGTTTAATAAAACAGTTCATTCATTCAACGCCCATTCCTACTTCGGTCTTCGTGACATCTATAGTCAACACTCAACAGTCAAGTCAACAAACAACAACAAAAAAATTGCGGGATTGTAATTACCTAAAATACCAAATTAATTTATAGAATTTGATACAAGAACCTATGTAAAATTTTAAGTTTATGCAATACTTAATTATGATTATTAATTGAAAGTTTGAAACCTTGGTTTGCGGCCCACAGTAGTATTTCGTACGAAATTAATATAAGTTTTATAGATATGGAAGTTTTTTGTAGGGCCTGTTTGGTAAAATTTGATGATTCTTCCCTAATTCAATATAGTGAGAGAAATAGAAGGTTGTTCATTTATGCTACAGGAGTACAGGTAAATAATTTATATATTGTTATTTCTTATAATTCCTTACACTAAAGGACTAACTTTGTACAAAATGCTTTCAAATTTAATGAAAAACCCTTAGGTAGCAAAGACTTAAGTAGGAGCAGTGACCCAAATGCTGTACTAACTGCACCAAATTATCAGTAGGTACTCTGAACAAATTATTGTAGAATAATAAGCTTTTCACTAACAAATGTATGTTCCTACTTGCCTTATGTATAAGGTAGGTAGTAAAATAAATTATTTTTTTATATATAATACTGCCATGCTAAGCATTGAGAGCATACCTGTGTCTCAAAAATAATTGTAAAAGTATTATACATTGGATAGCATAAAATAAGCATTCAATGCTATCCCACCAAAAACATTTTCATCTAAAGTGATGCCAAGACGATACCATATAACTCGCACTGTCAAAAAGCTATTAGATCTCATGTGAAACCAAGCCTCCTTAGCCAAAATATGTGGCCTGGTCATTTCGATACATTCGCTTAGGCGTAAGGTGAAAAATTTACGGACTGTTTTTCTGTTATATTATTCTTGTACGAACGAAATGGCCAAGCCACATAATTTGACTAAAGTGTAGAGTTTGTTGAATTAGGCTTATAGAGTTAAGGCACATAGACTTAGAAGTTTGGTAGAGTCAGAAGCTTGGTTTCACATGAGATCTAATAGCTTTTTGACAGTGCGAGTTATATGGTATCGTCTTGGCATCACTTTACATGAAAATGTTTTTGGTGGGATTTCACTTCTTTTTGAAAGACAATTTTTAGACCTCTAGAGTAAACATTTACATAGGTAAGTCTTACAAATTTTCATCCTCTAGTTTAAGGGGTTGGAGGATAAAAGTTCCAAGTTTGGTCATTTTTATGTTGGTTATGTGCTAAAACTAGCTTACATACCAAATTTCAGCTTTCTATGACTTCCGGAAGTACCCTATAATTTTGTTGATCATCAGTGAGTCAGTGATGAAATCAGGGGTTTTTAGATATCAATAAAATCTAAATTGATATTATCAAAACTTTACATGTTTCATTAGTCCGCTACTGGGAACATATCCTGAAAACTCAAACTCAAACTCAAAATTTTTATTTCCATGTAGGTTATAATATAACACTTATAGAATTGTCCTACATGATGCCTACCACCGGTTCGGAAACTAGCCCGGCGAGAAGAACCGGCGTAAGAAACTCGCACGGGGCCACCTTTTAGCAAAAAGATGGGAAAATTGTTCTTTTCAAAAAATATTTTACAATGTTGTAACTTAATCTATATAACATTAGTCATAAGTACATAGAACATACTTAAGTACATAAAAGCAGCCTTGCATGGGGCCATCTTATTCCCAAGGTGTGCAATCGTTAGTGAAATCACTGACTTTATAATAAGCTTTAGCACACAAACGTTCTTTAACAGCTTTTTTAAATTTATTAATGGAAAGATTTTGAACGTTTTCTGGGATTCTATTGTAAAGGCGTATACATTGACCTTTAAAAGATTTACTTACTTTACTAAGTCTGATCACTGGTATTTCTAACTTGTTCCTATTTCTAGTATTCCTACAATGTGTGTCACTTTTCTTTTTAAAATTCGTTAAATTCTTTCTGACATACAACACATTGTCCAAAATGTATTGAGAAGCAACGGTCAGAATACCTATTTCTTTAAATTTTTCTCTCAGAGATTCAAAACATGACATCTTATAAATAGAACGTATAGCTCGCTTCTGTAGCACAAATATTGTATTAATGTCCGCAGCGTTTCCCCAAAGAAGAATGCCATATGACATTATACTATGAAAATAACTAAAATAAACTAGCCGCGCTGTATCCTCATCGGTAATTTCTCTAATTTTTTTGACTGCATATGCTGCAGAACTGAGCTTATCTGCCAGATTTGCAATATGGGGACCCCACTGTAATTTACAATCTAGTGTTATTCCTAGAAATACAGTGGTGTCCACTAAGTTCATTTTCTCATCATTTAATAGTATATTGGTTTGTGCCTGCCTAACATTTGGGAGGCTAAACTTTAAACATTTCGTTTTATTTGAATTTAAAAGTAAATTATTAACATTAAACCAATGTACCATTTTTGAGAGAGCACTATTTACCTCGTCATAATTTGACTGTCGTCGCTTCACATTAAAAATTAGTGAAGTGTCATCGGCAAAGAGTACTATCTCATGCTTATCTTTAACTAGATAAGGAAGGTCATTTATATAGATGAGAAAAAGAAACGGGCCTAAAATTGACCCTTGTGGCACACCTAATTCTATTTTGGTCCCAGTAGACCTTGTAGAATTAACTTCTACTCTCTGCGTTCTATTTTTAAGATAAGAATCTAAAAGTTTAAGTGCCGTGTCCCTTATACCATAATGGTATAATTTTTTGACCAACGTAGCATGCTCGACACAGTCGAAAGCCTTGGATAGATCACAAAAGACACCAAGTGCATCATGCGATCCCTCCCATGCCCCAAATATGCTGCATAGAAGACTGATGCCTGCGTCTGTTGTGGACCGACCTTTAGTAAACCCGAATTGGTTACTATGTAATAAATTATTTATGTTAAAGTGGGCTAGCAATTGATTTAAGATTATTTTCTCGAAAATTTTACTGAAAGTCGGTAGTATAGATATTGGTCTATAATTTGCTGGGTCAGACTTATTCCCAGCCTTAAAAAGAGGCATCACCTTGCTATGCTTCATTAGGTCAGGGAACACACCATTCTTTATACAATTATTGAAAACTAAGGCTAGATAGGGGGCAATGATGTCAATTATTGATTTTATAACTTTTATAGACATACCCCAGAGATCGGTAGTATTTTTAATATTGAGTAATTTAAAGGTTTTAATAATATCTCTGGAGTCAATTTCTTTAAAATTAAAATTGACATCACATTCCTTGACATTTTCTCTGAGTATTTTTTCAGCAACTGCAGGTGAAGAATTTAAATTTTTTGTAGTTGAGACCGGAATGTCCGCAAAAAATTTTTCGAAGATTGTCGCAACCTCTAGGTCAGAATTTACCTTTTTATTATTAATACAAAGTTCAAATTTAGAGTTACGACTGCCTTTACCTCTTCCAGTCTCATCTGCAATTATCTTCCAAGTGGTTTTCACTTTATTTTTAGCGTTCATTATTTTTTCTTTTATGTGAAGTGCCTTCGCTGCTTGACATACTTTTTTAAACATTTTTGAATATTGCTTGACATACAGTTTAAAAGATTCACTCCTATTAAATGTTTTTTCGTTATACAAATCATATAATCGCTGTTTACTTATTATAACTCCTGCAGTTGCCCAGGTTTTAAAATTACTTTTTCTATTATTTAAATTGACCGTTTTAGAAGTAAATACAGAGTTATACTGGGTTCTTATTATTTTAAATAGTTTATGAAACGCTTCATCTGAGCTATTAAACCCATCTAACTGTTGAATATTTGAAACTAATTTACCTCTAAATTTCTCAATACGTTTTGTATTCACAGGAATATAAACAAGCTTTTCTTGAGGTTTATTTTCACAATTAATATTAAATGAAGCAAATTGTCCACAGTGATCAGAGCTAAGCGCATTAATTATTTCTTTTTTATAAGGAGTAATATTAGTGAAAATATTATCAATACAAGTAGCTGCTGTATCACATATTCTTGTCGGTTCATAAAATAAATTACTGAGGTTATACGATTTTAACAATGATGTGAATCTAACAGTGGTGGAGTTTGAGTCTAATAAATTAATGTTGAAATCACCACATACAATAATCTTCTTGTTAGATGCACATATTTTTGTCAACATTTCTTCCATGATTTGTTCAAAGGAATCGTATAAACCTGATGGAGGCCTGTATACGCTTACAATAATAAGATGGCTCAACTCAATACAGGCTACCTCAATTATTCGTTCAGTAGAGAGTCTTATAATATCTTTACGTTCTTTAAATTTAATTTTTTTATTAATTAATATTAAAGAACCACCTCTAATGGCATTCTCTCAACTGAACGAACTAGCTACCTGGTGACCACAAAAGTTAAATATTAATTCATGTTTTCTAAACCAATGTTCTGATATACACATAATATCAATGTTATATTCATTAACAAACAACTCAATTTCTAATTCTTTACCTACCATTCCTTGCAAATTTTGGTGCACCAGGTTTACATTGAAATTACATTTTTTGTTAACATTTTTGGTAGGTAAGATAGGTAATACATTTAAATAATTTATATTATTGATTATCACATTGCTAGAGTGAGCCTCTGTTGTCTTAGAAACTAATTTAAATTATTTGGAACATATTCCAAGCTGCTGACTGTATAGTTGTCAGAATAATGACTCTGCTCAATAAAAGCAGTGGTCGGTTTAGCCAATTCTTTGGCTTGTCTTAAAACTAAAAAATGAAATAGCCATCTAGCTATGCGTCTAGTAAAAAACTGTGATAAGAAATACTTATCACATGTTAGATTATTAAATCTAAAACTTATAATATTATTAATGTCAACCACATCTATATGTGGTTGAGTGTTACTTAAAACTATACAATTTTGGTTTGTAGCACTACACAGTAGGCTGTTCAACTTAAATCTAATATAATTTTCGTTACTCTCGTGTGGCAGTTTTTTTATATAAGGAAAGGTAAACAATATAAGTTTAGTAACATTTTCTTTGTTACTCAAAATATCAATATAATCTGTCATCTGTTTTTTGTTTATCTTTCCTCTTCTCCCGACTAATATAACTAAAGTTGTGTTAGGGCAATAAGTAGCATTAGCTGCCCGGCTAACTATTTGTTCATAAGATGCCCCGGGCAAACATGTGCTGGTTACTTGTTGTCCCATACACAAATTATTTAGATATACACCTATTCCATAGCCTATTTCATCACAGTAAATACTAATTAAGCCAGACTCTGAGATAGGTGTAGGTATCATATTATAATTATTTTTATTTGAGGATTCAGTATAAGCCCTCAACTCTGAACAGCTGGCTGAACTATCACTATCATGCCGTGAATGACCTTTATTTTTTTGACACTGACAGTCATTGTTAATTAATGAGTTTACACGTTCCTCATTATAGTGGCCGATTTTAATTATGTCATCCATGGCAGATATGTGTGCAGTAATTTCTTTTTGTGCTAATTCATATTTTATTATTATCTGTGTTAGGGAGCTGTGTAATTCTGAAATTTCAGACTGAAGGCTACATACATCCGCCTCATAGTCAAACCTAGTATTTTTCAACTCCTCGCAGCAGCTTAATAATTGATTTTTTAATAATATTTTATTTTTAGACATATTTTTAAGCTGCTTTACAAATTTCTGGTTTTTTAGTAATAAATTTTGTGTTTTTCTAATACATTTCTTAACTTTTACATATTTTTTCAACTTATTTTTACTGTTCATAATATGACAGGCCGTTATTGTGTCGTCCTCTGTCAAGTCTATGGTAGTTATGTTATTTTTAGATGAGTCATTTACACTCCCTAACAGTTCATCGTACAAACTTTGTGTTTCCTCAGATTTTTTACTATTTATTTGACATTCTAGGGACATTATGTACTCTTGAGCATCTTGTAGCTTCTTTTTAATGTAACAAGTGTCTTCTAGAGATTGTAGTGTTAAAATTTTGTGTATCTGGTATAATCCAAACCCAAGTTATGAGGGTTTAAAATATCGACGAAACGCTTCGAGAAAAGGTAGTCTGGTAGTGCCCTTGCGCTTCGCTTAGCTCGTCTTGGCGGGGCACTACCGTGCTCCCAGATATGATGAAAATTAACTGTATCTTCTTTAAATCATAATAAAAAAATCCTAGGAAATTCTTATCTATCTTGGTATATTATCACAGGTTTACTAGAAAACTATTTTTACAAAACTTAAATTTTCTCAAAACTGCCTTTCATTGGGATACCGCTTTTGCGCTTATGATGGCAGAATAATATATTATTAAATTTTAGAATAATATATTAAATAATTACAATACTGCATTATAATATGTTACAGGTGAAACGAAATGACAATATAACATTTCAAATGTGTAAAGAATGTTACAGCTGTATGAAAATTGCATGTACTTTTAAGAAGAACAGTAGAAATTCCGATAAAAGGTTAAAAAACTATTTAGCAATAAAAGAAAATGGGGACTCCGTTGATTTGTGCAGCTATTTAAAGAATAATGATGACACATTAAAGTTTAGGTATGTTGTTTTTTTGCAACAGATTTGTTTAAAACAAAATATTTATTTTATGTATAATATCTAACCTAGTTATTATTATAGTTAATGTATGAATGCAGAATAATAAAAATAAGTGAAATTTAAATACACATAATAATTTTAAATTATTATTTGTAATAAATTTTTAAGTAAATTTAAGAAAAATTCAGATTTTTTCCAATTGTAGGCTCCCATTGATGATTGGTAGCAGCACACCAGCAAACACAAGAAAGGATGATGATAATGGTAAAAATATTTTTCAACAAACACTTTGTTTTTCTGAATAAAAAAACAGTCAAATGAGTATGTTTCTTTTTATTTAATGTTTTCCATTTATTTTATTATTATTTTAAAATTTTCTTTTCAGAATCAACATGTACAAGTATACAGAACTTTATGACGGATATTTTACCACCTGAAGATATACCAGACAATGAGGCGAAAATAATCTTAGAAGTTATTGAAGAAGAAGCGGACATATTAGACGACTCCTTGGACTCTCACTGGTTGCAGGATGATGCGTCAATAGAAGCTGATTCTATGCAATTTAATTTTAGGTATGATAAAAAATGATAATTTTTGTTACACTAAACAGTGTAAGAAAAATTATAGCTATAATTAGCTTTTGAATATTTTTATTCTTTTGTATAATAACAACTAAATCTATGTTTTTTCATCAAATTTGTGAAGTATGCTTTGATGAATTAATTTTCTTAATGAATAGTAAAGTTATCTAGGGCTGATTTTTAGGGTTCCGTAATACTTAAGGAACCCTTATAGTTTCGTTCTGTCCGTCTGTCTGTCTGTCCGTGCCTCTAGCTCCTGTAATTATGAATATAAATTGATGAAATTTGGTGCAGTTATAGATTGTGTATAGATCACGGTTTCAGGATCATAAAAAAATAATAATTTTATATTTTAGGGGTGGCTCTCCATACATGTGAATTGGGGATGAAAAATATTTTTTCACTCTACCCCATCGTGTGGAGTATCGTAGAATAGGTCTTTTAAAATAAAGGCAAGGTTTCATACGTAACTTTTTTATAAAGTTAACCATTTTCAAGTAATCGGTCTCCAAAGTAGTTTGTAAGTTGGTCCCCCCCCATCGTTTTTAAACTATAGGAGTTAGAAACTTGCAAATTTCCATGCTCTATCAGCATGGATCATGCTAAAAACTCTTTAGGAAAATTATTGTGAACCAAATCAGATAGTAACTTTTGGAGTAATTGAAAAAAAGGATATTACGCGTTTATAGTTACGGAACCCTCCTTAGACATGTCCCGACATGCTCTTGGTTAGGTTATTTAATTGTCAGATAACTTTTATCTTATACCTCAGTTAAAAGTTATCTGACGATTGAAAAATCAGTAATTATTCAGTTTCAGCCCATTTGCTACGCCTCGTTTAGCAAATTCAGACCATTTTTATACACCAAGAAAACACATTGATAATGTTCAAAAGAATCAAAACAAATATACCAACTTTAAAAGCGTAGAGAAGTTTTTGGATAATCACTATGGGGTTAAAGATACTTCGTTGCAGAAGTTACTAGAATCAAGTCTTAGCCCCCTGAAAGATTTTAACAGTCTTGACAAGCCGAAAGAAGTTGATCATTTTGGTGAAAAAATTTTAAACAAAGTCAGCGCTTTTGGTAATAAAACTTTAGAAGATATTGATGCGTTTGATAAACAAGTCAATAAAGAAATTAGTGATAAAGACTCTATAGATAAGAATTTAGAGAATGCATTAAGAAAAGATACTGAATGTTATCCTCTGGATTTAATTCTTACCCCTACAGGTAATTTTTTTAATATTACAAATATTTATTCAACAAAATTTTCTAGGGTTCAGTGGGTATAGTATTCTTAAATCCCACTAATACCACTATACCACTAATATTACAAATGTGAAAGTTTGTGAGGATGGATGCATGGATGGATGTTTGTTACTCTTTCACACAAGAACTACTGATCGGATTTCAATGAAATTTGGTATGATAGTAGTTTAGGCTCTGGATTAAAACATAGGCTACTTTTTACAAAAAGTAGCCTATGTTTTAAACTCTAAGGGCCTGCCCACATACCACAACCACAACCACACCACACCAACGCGACAAAGGGTGGACAAGCTGTGGTTACGTGTGAACCACATCGCAACCACAACGCAATCACCAGCAACACCAGACTATATGTGGTAATTCATAACAAATATCAACATTTTTCGTCACGACATCTCAACCACAACGTAACCACAGCTTGACCACATTTTGTCGTGTCAGTGTAGTGTGGTTGTGGTACATGTGGGCAGGCCGTAAGTCTACATCATCGCAAGAGCTATGTATTTTCAAAGAGCAATATTTTAGAAACAAACAAATATAATACTAACTTATGAATAATTCCTATGTAGTCGCCCTTTATCAATGAAATATTTTGAAATTTCAGTTAGAGGCGACATTTCTGCACCGTCAACGCCTTTTATATCAGACATATTATTTGGGAATAAAATTGACGATGAAGACACAGCTGATAATCATCAAAAACTAAGTAATGATGTCATAGACGAATTTCTAAATAATGATATTAAAGAAGATAATATAGAAGATTATAAGAATAGCATAAGAGATTATATTATCTCTTATGCTACAGAAGATGAAAAGATAATTAAAGCAGAAGATGTAGAAAATGTAAAAGAGCTGCAAGTAAATATACCAATAGAAGAAGAAAAAATCGTAATTGAAGCAGTTAGATCAGGCAAAAAATGTATAAAAATAGCCAAAGATATAGAAAAAAATAAAGAAAGAAAGTGTGGCATAGAAAACTTCAACATTACCAACTTCTATTGCAAAATGTGTAATAAGCAGTTTGAACATTTGAAAGGTTTGAAGATACATAGTAAAAAATATCATCATACCAAAATACCTACTGCACCACGAAGAAAGCCAACACGTAAGGAAATGATATGCGATTACTGCGGAAAGCGTTTTATCAGTCCACGATGTATAGTTAAACATTTACAGAGACATACCGTAAGTATTTTATGTTGTTTTGAAATCTTTTCTGCGGTAAAAAGTAGCCTATGTCCTTCGCCGTGGTCTACTCTACATCTGTGCCAAAAGAGATGTTCTACAAATGTACTCCCCACACCGATTTCGGTGACGGTGGCCAGTTTCATTGAAACCGGGCTAGTTACGCAGGAGTAATTTTATAGTGCCCAAGTGTGTGCGCAGTATACAAGAGCAATCTCTCTTCCTTTACTCTCATACCTAGTGGGACGGATAACCGACACGACTGGCGAGAGATCAGGCGCAGGTCCGACTTTTTACATGCCCATCCGACGCATGAATCATCTTTCTTGTCAGACAATCAGGTGATCAGCCTGCATTGTTCTAACCAAACTTGGAAACAACATTTTTGTTGTTCTAATGCGGGAATCGAACCCACGACCTCCGAGTCGAGAGCCAATGCTCGAACCACTAGACCATGGAGGTTGTTAAATGTATGAGGCGTGGGCCAGCACTATGTACACTATATGTAAATATAGCTACATAATATAGTAACTGTTTCCTATTCTTAATTTTATTTAATTTCATTTTATTTCAATGTACATTTAAAATAGTCAAGGAGAACAACACAACGTGAAATATAACATGGCTGATCAGATCAGAATTATCCAAAGAATGTAATTTTAACAATGACATGACTTTTGACAAAGAAAGACGTATGACATTCAAGAAGACGTCTCTTCTTAAAATTGTGAACTATGTCAAAAGTCAAGTCAAGACATATGTCATGGCCGTCCTAAAAATAGTATTCTCGCAATAAAAAACTCTTCAAATAGTCATTTTTGTACGCATGTACCCTTCTTCAAATTTTTTTTTTTTTGTATTTTTATGAAATTTCCATATTTTTTTCCTATTTACCTAGGTAGTGTACATAGAGCTGGCCCAAACATCTCTTTTCATCAAAATCGGTCCAGTAGTTTCGGATCCTGTTCAATGCAAACAAACAAACTTTTCCTCTTTATTATATTAGTATAATAAAATTTTCTTTTATATTGACTATACTGCAGTGTGCACCAAAATTACTTTGCAAAATATGAAAATTACGATCTGCCTCATAAATCATAATATTATTATAATTAAAATTTGAATATACAGTGAGTCTGTTTAAAATTATTATACTTTCAGGAACCTACATTTTATAGGTGCGACTACTGCTCTCTAAATCGATTTACAAGTAAGCATTCTTTAGAAAAACACCTTTCAACACACACTGGCATCAAAGTACGAAAAGTTTTGAATTCGGTATGTACTAATAATAATTATTGTCATTTTTCAATAGTTAGGAATTTTACTACGGGTGACGCCCTCTAAGTGGGATATTACATTATCAAATATCTCTGATCATCTAAATGATCATATATTTGATCCAATTTAATTGACTAATTGAGTCATATCTGTGTATTACACTATCAAAGTTCTTTGATCCTATTTTACGTCATATGTGGTTACAATGGAGAACGCGTCGGTGGTGTGCGCTATTATTGCTTCGGCAGTGTCCGTTATTTTACTATTAAAAAAGAAAAAGAAAAAAAGGAATACAAGAAAAAACGAATTTGGCTAAGGCTGGGACTATATGCAACGGAATCCGGTAGGCCGTAGAGAATTATGAGCACTGAAAATAGAACTCTGTGCTAATACAATACAGTTGAAAATGGAAGTTCTTCTTCTTCTTCTTTTTTATAATGGCTCCATAGTGATTCGCCAGTGTCAGAGTGTGGTGACGAAAACTCTGCTTTCTGAGTAGGTTTTATGAATATACAAGAGTACGGTGTACTGGAGGTAGTCTGTTGAATAATCTTAAACCTAGAACAAACACAAACATTTAGGGTTAGTACCACACACCTTACAGTTTTATTTTGTTAATAAGAATAAATGTACATAAAGTTTCAATGAAAGGAGTATTTACAAAACACAGAACAGATTTAAGGTTGATAGGGCGGGGAATTGTAGGAGGGAGGGAATCATATAGTGAGGATAGGTTTTTTGGACATGAGAAGAAAATATGATCTAAAGTGCCCTCGTCTATGCCACACTCCAGTGGCGTGCGCTCCATAAAGGCAGAAATGCAGTGCTTTACTTACTTACCATTCACAGATATTTTAATAAAACGTTCGGACGTTTTATATGACTTTAATTAATAGTAAATAAATGAATAAACAAAATATAATAACTTAAAAACGCCTAATATTTTATAATAGCACCTATTTACAAGTACATTATGTTTGGCAGGCGTTTAGCGACATGTTGGTGATGCGACTCCTGCCTTGTCGTGTAGCAGTAGATTTGTTCGCATGTGTGTAGTAATTTTAGTGTCCGTACACAGTTCGCAAACGCACACACCTATGAATATCCCAAGGCGCGAGTCGTCCAACTCCTACGGCATGCTTATAGACTTCGGCGAAGTTCGGCAGTTGTCGGGACACGGAAGTAATCGGGTATATTCGTGGCACGGTGGCCTATAATGCGAGTAATTATAATTGACGTAAAATCTAATTACTCACTACGCACATGATGCGTTTTTGTTTTAGTAAGGTTTTATTTGTTTAAATATCAGATTCAAGGAAGCCATTTTTTCATGTGAAAACGCATTGTTATTTTTCGGTTGCCATTATATTTAATATTTATAGTTTTCTTAAAAGATTTTTCATTTTAACATTTGAAAGTGTGTACATTTAACAGTTTATTACTGAAGTTCTATAAAAATTGTAGGTAGTGATTTGCTTTTTAATTGATTTGAGTGATAATAAGCTCTCACAATTGTCATTCAGTAAAAAGATTCAAATTGTGTCTACTAAAGGTAGGTGTGTATCTGAGTTACAATAATTAAATCAGCAAAAAGGGAATGTAACTCGAAAGTTTCATGTTAAAAGTTATGAAGTTCTGTTAGTTCTGTTGGCATGGTTTCCGATTTAGAAATCCGTCGCTTGGCTGTGGCTATGCTAATTGCAGGGGGGTGAAACTCTCATACATGCACAAATTAACAGAGAACAGAGACATCTAAAAATGAATATCCGGTACTAACAGTTTGAAAGTTTTCGGATAGTCACAACAGATGCCACTAAGCGACTTCTACATCGCGCTATCGGTAACACAAGGCGTATACAGTATTTAAGGGCTCGCGAACATTTTACTATGCAGCAACCATATCCCACTATTAAAGAGGAACTTGGTCGTTGTTGTGTCTACGACATTCGATAAAACTTAATTTCTGTCCATAATTCAGTTCAATAAAAATTATCAGGCGGTACTACTTCCATCTAGCGGGTTTGATAGTAACTAAAACGGTACAACGCCATCTAAAAACGACATTCCGAAACTTTTGTAAGACTCAGTTTCAATTTTAGAGTTGCGCATCTATACTAATATATATCTGTATTATCTATGGCTAATTGCTAAAAATCTATAAAAGAAAAAGTTTTTGTGACCGACTACTCCGCCGCATACCCAGTGTCATAACCGTGTGCACGCCGCTGCCACACTCACACAGTGAATTATCCCTTACCCTAATCTTAGCTAGGAAAACAGGCGAACAACAATGTCCCAGTCTGATTCTGCAAATTGTTGAGCACACTGCTTTACTTGCTTGTTTAAATTAAAAAAACCATGGTCTGACTAAAACACTATTTTGGATCTCGAAATATTGTTTACCCTTATGCTCACTAGTTCTGGCCCACTCATTTTGCCACCTGATATTCATGTGATTTTTAGCTATAGGAATTAAATCCTGGCAATAAACCTTATACTGGCTAGGTCCACCTGATGTTATAGCATTTTTAGCATATGCGTCTACACTCTCATTGCCAGTAATTCCACTATGGCCTGGTATCCAAGCTAAAGCCACTTGGACACCCTCTGTGTGGCACCTAAGGAGAAGCTGTCTTATATTCAGGACTAAGGGCAGTTTACATCTGGAGTGGAACTGGTCGGATTTAATAGCCTCCAGTGCACTTCTGGAATCCGAAAGTATAATGGATTTGTTGAGATGATGAGACTCAACGAACATAAGTGCTTCCAAAATAGCCAGAGTTTCCCCTGTAAATACCGACGAATTTGGAGGTAATTTAAAATTTAGGATAACATTAACTTTCGGGATCCATACGGCCACGCCGACGCAGCTATCATCCAACAGTTTAGACGCATCAGTAAAAATAAGCAGCCAATCCTCAAAGTGCTGATTAATGATACATTGAAATTGTGTGTTAGCAAGGGCAGAACCCTTATCTATAGGGAAATTTAGAATCACTTTTGGAGGGAAGGTAAGTGCTTTATAGGAGGTAGAAAAAAGGGGATTGAGTCTACACTGGAAAATAGGGCAAGGAAGACGGGTGATTGTATGGTAGCTAATCAACAGACAAGGAAGTTCCTTATGCAACCAGTAGCTTGAAGAGCTAACTAACTGCGAAAGGATATGAAGTTTTCTTAGGAGTGGGTGGGAGGAATATTGGAACAATTTAAACACAAATCTATCTGACAAGTATTGCCTTCTGATATTAAGTGGTGGATCCCCACATTCCACTTGAAGCGCATTAATCGGTGAGGATCTCATGGCTCCAATTATAATTCTTAATGACTTAGCCTGTATTTTGTCTAAGATCTTTAATGGCAGTTTGTTACAGGGTTCTAATAAAAAGGTGCCATAATCTAAGTGGCTTCGAACCAACGAATTATACATCAGCTTTTGCGTGTAAGGATGTGAACCCCACCAGACTCCCGAGAGCGAGCGGAGGATGTTTATATTTTTTTCGCATTTTTTCGCTACGTGGTTGATATGGTGGACACCAGTTAGTCTCGAATCCAAATAGACCCCTAAAAATTTTACCCTATCCTTCACCGGGAAAACCTGGTCATTAGATTGTATACTAATATTCGGTATAATTCTGGTTCGAGTAAAAACAACAACCGAACTTTTAGCAGCCGAAATGGACAGACCATGTCTATCCATCCAGTCGTTGAGATAGCCAATGGCAGAGTTGAGGCGAGCGGAGCATTCCGCTATGTCCTTAGAGGCTATGTACAAGGTCAAATCATCTGCGTACTGGAGGACGTCACAGAAACTATTAACAGATAGATCAAGATCGGAGGTATATATACTGTAGAGAAGGGGACTAAGGACGTTACCTTGTGGGAGGCCTTTATAGACAATTCTTGGAGACAGATAGGAGTTTTGGGAGGAAATTACAAGAGAACGGGAAGAAAGGGAATTACAGATATAATTTGCCATCTTCACTGGGACACTCAGCTGTTGAAGTTTTTGTCTGAGCACCGGAAGAGACACATTGTCGTACGTAGATGATACGTCCAGGAACACCGCCACCACATGTTCCATTTTCGAAAAAGCAGTGCGAATATCTGTTACCAACGTACTTACGCTGTCAGCAGTGCTAAAGCCTTTTCGAAAACCGAACTGTGTTTCGGATAACACGCCCCGACTCTCCATTAGCCACTCTAATCTATTTTTGATTAAGTGTTCTAAAATTTTTCCTAAAGTGGCCGAAAGAGCAATAGGTCTGTAGCTAAATGGGTCACTACTAGGTTTTCCCGGCTTAAGAATGGGCAAAACAATTTGGGAACGCCATTCCTCCGGAGGAACCTCTGACTGAAAGATGTCGTTCAGTATTTTCAGACATAGTTGTTGTGTGTCTGGTCCACTCTTGACCATAAAAGAGTATGGGATTCCATCTGCACCAGGAGCAGTATCCTTTAGTGAATCCAAGACTAGACGAAATTCCTCCGGTGAAAATGGGAAGTCTAAATAATTTGAAGGAGATCCTAAAGATGTACCAACGCGAGATTCGTCAAAGGAAGGAACCGTGGGAGGAGCCAGCCTTCGCGAAAATGCGTCAATCCATTCAGTTGGATCGTTGGACGGACGGTAATCACTTGACGACAAGGAACCTCGAAATTTCTTAATGTTTTGCCAGACAATAGAAGGTTTGGATGAGGGCGAAAGGCTTAAGCAAAACTGCCGCCAGCCATTTCGCTTTTTTTCTGAAAATAATTTGGAAACCTCGGCTGCTACTTTTTTGTAATTAACAAAATTTACCATGGTCATAGACCTTGCGTAAAGTTTTTCAGCATCCTTACGACGCTGACACGCTGAAGTACATTCACTGTCCCACCACGGAGGGGATATTTTATGATCTCCTGTATGTTTGAGAGGTATCGACCTATCCGCAGCTTGCAGTAGAATATGTTTTAGATGTTGATATTGGGTGTGTGGATCATTTGTGTTTAAATGGGAAACGTGTCTGACTTCAGAATCAGTAGCTATTGCGAATTCAGCCCAATTCGCTTTTTCAAGTTTATATTTAAGTCTAGGTGGATTACGTACTAATGTCTGTCGGGTTGAATATGCAATATTTATATGGATGGGGAAATGATCGCTACCAAAGGAATTAGGGAGGACAGACCATGAACATAAAGAAGAAATAGAAGGCGAGCACAATGAGAGATCCACCACACTGCTTGGATTCTGCAAAGGAGAAACCCTGCGTGTGGCAGATCCATCATTAAGCACCACCAGGTTACTATCATCTAACATGTCCATGAATAGTGTTGAGTTGGAATCATTAAAATAGGAGCCCCAGGATGTGTGGTGAATGTTAAAATCACCTAATACAACCCGAGGAAAAGGAATAGAGGAAATTATGGATGAAAGTTCAGAAAGAATAGATGGATTGGGGGTGGGGATGTAAACGGATATATATACAGTATTTAATACACGGACAGCCACAATATTATATGAACTACTATGTACAGGAAGAGAAAAGAGAGAATATGTACAATGACTGGATACCAAGATGGCTACTCCAGCCTTACCATCTACTCTGTCATCCCGGAAACATGAGTAGCCCGGGGCACGAAAACTCGAGCCGGGCTTTAACCATGTCTCCTGGATGGCAATAATTGATGGCCTATAACTATTAACTAAATTACAAATATCATGTTTCTTGTTCTTGATGCTACGACAGTTCCACTGGATCATTGAGAACTGATCCATTGTTAAGTACAGTGTTAAGCAGCTGAGTCAAGTTTGCACGAGTTTTGTTCGGTAGCCCGGAGTCACTAAACCGGGAGAAAAAATGGAAGTTTCCAGTGTCGAGCTGTCATATATGACATTGACATTTGACTCGACACTCGGATGTTCGATTTTCAACTCTATTGTATTAGTGCAGAGATCTATTTTCAGTGCTCATAATTCTCTACGGCCTACCGGATTCCGTTGCATATAGTCCCAGCCTAAGACAAAGTATCAATAAATAGAGAACTCGACAGATTGATGACAGGTATTGATGTCAGGGTTACCAGATCTTAGAGAATTCGATTTGCCAAAGGACATCGTCATTTTTAGAATGGCTTGTTTTTTGTTATTTCAGAAAGATTAAGCAAGTATATAATTAGAAAAAGAACTACATTACATAATTTGAAACATATTAACGAACAAGAAATTAAAAACTGTTTTTTTTATATTAAATGACTGGCAACACCTGTTTCTATGACCGTATTGGTTCCAATCTCTCAGCAAATGTCAAAAATCTATGATCAAGAAGAAAATGAATCTTATATCTATATTACATTATCCAATAACATTGACTCATAGATCTATGATCCAAGATAAATGATAGTGTAATATGCCCCTAAGCTAAGCGTAGAGGGCCCATAGACGTATATATTATACACGAGGCCATAGACGTGGAAAAAAGGTAGACACCACTTCAGTTATATGAACAGTGAAGCAGTCATAGTAAGCCGGCCGTATCGTAGCGACGTGTCGCACGAACACATTCACAACAAAGTAAGACGATCGGCCACCAATGGCAATTATCCGTAATCTGAAATCTCACACAAACGTAAGTCGCCGCCATTGTGCTTTACTCAATGCTTAGCTGACGGGACGGAAGGTGCGTCTGCCTTTTTTTGAAGCAAAAAGTGTACCCAGTTAAATGGCCATTTTGACATTTGAAGTATGGTGAAAACAAGATGGCCGCCGACATTTGAAGTATGATGAAAACCAAGATGGCGTAACTTTTTCTTGTATGAAGATTTGTTCTGTCAAATGTACTGTTTTATAATTTGCCATAACCTATTTTCAGTTTTGAAATCTTTGGCGCCATCTAAATACCTTATAGGTACGTAGATGGCATAACAGTATTTTATAGCGCGTTAAAAGTCCAAAGTGTTTGGTCATAGACTTTGCCTTATTTTATTAATTGATGCATAATATTATTATCTCTTTCACTCACTTTTTTGGTTTAGGCAAAAAATCAAATAGCAATTTTATTTACGTTATACCGCGGTGGCGCCTCTAGCGGAATAGCTTAGCAGTTTTATTCCTAATTTAATATTACTTTACACCTGGTTGTTACTCCTTATAATTAAAATGGTCCTTATTATTGGCGCGCACCGCACACACATTTTTTTCGACGGCTGTAAGTGAGACTGATCCGTCACGCTCTGAGGTGAAAGGCTCGATCGGGTGAACTCGGGTGAGTTTACCCGAGCGAGAAAATACCGCGCACACATTTCTTCGTAAGATAACAGAGAATGGAATATTCCAGAAGTTCGTATGCACGACCTGCGGCAAGAGTTTCGCGAGCTCGTCCAACTACCGCCAGCATGAGCGGCGCCACGCGCGCGTATACACGTGCTTCTGCGAGCTGTGCGGCGTGGGCTTCGTGCGCACCTCCGACCTTACGTGTCATATGAGGTAAATGGAGGGGGGAATATTCCAGAAGTTCGTATGCACGACCTGCGGCAGGAGTTTCGCGAGCTCGTCCAACTACCGCCAGCACGAGCGGCGCCACGCGCGCGTATACACGTGCTTCTGCGAGCTGTGCGGCGTGGGCTTCGTGCGCACCTCCGACCTTACGTGTCATATGAGGTAAATGGAGGGGGGAATATTCCAGAAGTTCGTATGCACGACCTGCGGCAGGAGTTTCGCGAGCTCGTCCAACTACCGCCAGCACTCGGTCTATATAATAGGTTGGGGAAAAAGTCTTTTCGCATTATAGTATGTATGAACTTGTCATAAAATATCTTGGGCTATACCAATTGTATCTGGCTGATTTTGGTATCATTAAAAAGTTTTAATTTTACAGAAGACAATTCCAAATTCAAATTAGGTAAATTTGAGATTTTCATTTGTTTTTCTTATTGTTAAAATGAGTGATTCTTATAAAGAATTTCGATACATTTTAAAATTTTATTACAAAAAAGGTAAAAATGCAACACAAGCCGCGAAAAAAATTTGTGATGTTTATGGACCTAATGCAGTATCTGTGAGAGTAGCGCAAATTTGGTTTAAGCGTTTTCAATCCGGAAATTTTGATATCAAAGATGCACGTCGCTCTGGTCGCCCTGTTACGGACAAAACTGTTGCCATTTTTGAAAAAGTGGAGCAAGATCGGCATATTAGTAGTTACGATGTAGCTGAAGAACTGGGGATTGACCACAAAACGGTTTTGGCGCATTTGAAAAAAGCTGGGTACACAAAAAAGCTCGATATTTGGGTGCCTCATGAGCTCACTGAAAGAAACCTAATGAACCGTGTACTCATTTGTGATTCTTTATTACGACGTAATGAAACCGAACCATTTTTGAAGAAGCTGATAACTGGTGATGAAAAGTGGATCACGTACGACAAGAACGTGCGAAAAAGATCGTGGTCAAAGGCCGGTCAGGCTTCACAGACTGTGGCGAAACCCGGGTTAACTCGCAACAAGGTGATGCTGTGTGTGTGGTGGGATTGGAAGGGCATTATTCATTATGAGCTGTTACCGCCAGGCAGGACCATCAATTCTGAACTGTACTGCGAACAACTGATGAGATTAAAGCAAGAAGTTGAGAGAAAGCGGCCGGAATTAATCAACAGAAGGGGTGTGGTTTTTCACCATGATAACGCTAGACCTCACACATCTTTAGCCACTCAGAAAAAATTACGGGAGTTTGGCTGGGAGGTGTTAATGCATCCGCCGTATAGTCCTGACCTTGCACCTTCAGATTTCCACCTGTTTCGGTCGCTGCAGAATTCCTTAGGCAGTGTCAGGTTGACACCACAAGAGGACTGCCAAAACCACTTGTCGCAGTTTTTTCATCAGAAGCCCCAAAAATTTTATAGCAATGGGATCATGTACCTACCAACAAGATGGCAAAAAGTTATCGAACAAAATGGCACCTATATACTTTAGTCACTTGTAAATAAACTTTATAAAAAAACCTTTTGAATTTTTATATAAAATGCGAAGAAACTTTTTCCCCAACCTAATATATATATATATATAAATAAAAGGCAAAGCTGATTGATCAATGTATCAACGCACAGGTCAAAGGAAGTATTTTTCAAAATTCAACACCCAAGGGCGTAAAATAGGGGATGAAGTTGAAAACCTAATTACAAGCGAGCGAAGTCGCGGGCAATTAATGCTAGTATTTTATATGATAAGGGGAGGTATTCCGTAGACCAGGGTTTCTCAAACTTTTGGCTCCACGCACCCCTGTTAAAGTTTCCAGATGACAGCGAACCCCTTTACTAACCAATTATATCCCCCAAGGTTGTTGAAGAAAAAAAGGTTTTTATTTCAATACTTATATTGAATTACCTTAGTAACAAAACCAGTGTCAAAAGAAATATTTTTTAATATTAGTTTTAACCTTAATTCTGACTCGGCATCAAGTTGATTTCTGTATTTCATTTGCATCATGACCAGTGTGAAAACTGAAAATCCACTCTTGACTCTCGAGTCATCAAGCCGCCATTACGTAAATCTTGTCGCGAGCCCCCTACCGACGAATGGCGAACCCCTAGGGGTTCGCGTACCCCACTTTGAGAAACCCTGCCGTAGAGGACAAACTATTGGTCGTTTTACCCTGTTAATATTATGATTCTTTAATTTCAGAAGCCATACGGGGGAGAAGCCATACCACTGTAACGTTTGCTTGAGACGATTTTCACGATCAGACGTCTTGAACAGGCATTTAAAAACTCATACAGGTAAAATCAACACTTATTTAGATTGATAAGCTTTAAATTCATTCGCCTTTTTCTTTAAATAAATAAATAGATAACTAATCAAAATGGCGGCCGGGTCGCTCGAATCGAATTATAGCGTTAGGTTTGTCGGGACCACGGTCATTATTCCAGTAATTCTATTTCACTGCTCTAAATAAGGGCAAGGGTCCCTGAATACCCGCTTTAGACAGAACAACGTCTATCGTTACCTATCAGCTAGTTATTAATATAAAATATTCGGCCGAAGCTTCAGTTGATTTATAAATTATGGCCGAAAACGAAAAAATGGCGGAAAATCCATTTTTGGGACGAAAATGGCCGAAAACGAAAATTCGGTCGGTCACTATGATAAGCAAGTATTTAAATATATTGTACATTTCAGGTGAAAAGCCATATGAATGTGAAATATGCCAGAAGAAGTATGTGACATCCTATAATTATAAGACTCACGTTAAGCAATGTTTAAAGAAACAAGATCAAGAAATAATTATGGAAGAGATGAAAATCGAACAAGATCTTATAAATAATTTAATAATTGAAGAGAATATGTTATAAAATTATACATATAATTTAAAATAATTTGTATGTTTTATTCCCCCGTTACCGTATTATATCGTATTTTATTTATGTCCGCGTACCTTACGTTGCGCGGAAACAGTATTTGTCATAATTCGTGTTTATTAATTTTTTTAATATTAGATTACAATAATGTTTTAAATATGGTATACAATTTATACGTCAAGTCGTCAACTAAACCAAAAATAAATTGAAACCACCATCTTAAGTTTTACAATTTTATTAAATTATTATGTACAAAATCATTTTACACTATAAATATAACAATAACATTAGTGCCTTAGTAAAACATCACAGACACTGCTAAAGGTTCGCTGTTCCCCATTTTTAGTTCTTATACTAATCCAGGCTAAATTATAAGCCAACACTGATTATTACAAAATCTTTATCTTTTTACAAATAATATTTTTACTTTTTGGTATTATGAATATATTCTGGTAAAACATTCAGTAATTCTAAACAAAAATGTAAAATGCACAATCGCCCTGCGAATATTTTTTGTCTGAATGTCAAAATGTGAAAAAAAAATCCTTGAATGTAAATTTTAAAGTAAATTAGTCTCCTACCAGCTTATTAAAAAAAATATACCTACATCAATCTCGAAATGATTTAACCTAAACATGGATTTAACTTACGCCATTATAATACGAACTAATTACAGACCAAGGTAAACAGAATTACATTTTGTAAAACTGTTTGCATTATCAACCAAAAGTTGTTGGAGATCACATACATAGTATAAAAATATGAAATCCTATATTGTTCCTTTAATCGAAATTATATACATATAAATAAGGTCTCCAGAAATAAATTACGGATACTTCGGGCACATGATTCACTGCTTATGTAAAGACGTTTAGGCAGAAAAATAATTGTCATACTCAAAACTAAAAAAATCACCCATATAGCATGTATATCCGCTATCCCCAACCCGCGGCCCGCGGGCCTTTATCTGCGGCCCGCGTGAAATCTGTAACCGTTAGATAAAGTTGTGAAAAAGCGTTCACAATTCCAAAAATCTCACTGAGTGAACATAATTATTATACGTAATACATATTTGTTATTTTATTTTAGTTTGTGTCGTTAGCTCATCTTAAATGTTTAATTTCACTCTTTTAACTACCTAGTGTTATTTTAATATTAAATCGTTAAAAGAGATGTTCTAGAAATGTATGAGGCGTGGGCCAGCCCTATGTACACTATATGTAAATATAGCTACATAATATAGTAACTGTTTCCTATCCTTTATTTTTTTTTTCACTTCGTTTCAATGCACATTTAAAATAAATTCGTCAAGGAGAGCAACACAACGTAAAATAAAACATGGCGGATTAGATCAGAATTAACCAAAGAATACAGTCGTACAAGGATCTTTTGGCACTTGGATGGGGGATAAGAACAATACTTATTACTAAAAGTGAAATTTTACAAGACGGCGATGTTAGTACTGATTTTATCCACGTGCCAAAAGGTAAGTGTCGCAACTACAAAACAATACATAATATTAAAAGTGACATTTTACAAGACGGCGATGTTAGTTCTAATTTTGTCCACGTGCCAAAAGATCCTTGTCAGACTGTATCATTTTGACAATGACATGACTTTTCACAAAGAAAGACGTATGACACTCAAGAAGATGTCTCTTCCTAAAACTATCAACTACGTCAAAAGTCAAGTCAAAACAACTGTCAATGCCGCCCTAAAATAGGGTTCTCGCATTAAAAAACTCTTCAAATAATCATTTTTGTACGCACGTACCCTTTTTCAAATTACTTTTTTTGTATTTTTATTCCCTTTTTTTTAAATCCCCTTATATTTTTCCTATTTACCTATGTGGTGTACATAGAGCTGGCCCAAAATCAAACATCTCTTTTAAACAACATATTTTTTTGCCCCTAAAAATTTTTGGTTACGGCCCGCGACACCAGGAGTACAACGGGTTTGTTGCCCGCGTAAAAGAAAGGTTGGGGACCACTGATGTATATGGTGACTCTTCATAAAACGTAAACTCGCCCATATAAAGATTTTTTTTTTCGAGTAAGACAATTTTTTTTCTGACTTAACGTCTTTACATACGCAGATTATATTATGACAGAAATATCCGTAATTTATTGTACCAAACCTTTATAAAATACAATTGTATATTTGGCTACATGTATTTTTTTACATTGAGAAATTAAATTAGGTATTACATCTTCATAAAAGTAAAAAGAATTATAGAGTTCATTGTCTAGTTTTGTAATAAAATGCATTTCAGTAACAAAAATGTTGGAATATTAATTTAATTAGCGTAAAAAACCTACATGATTAGTTTACTTACATCAGATACAAAAATATTTACTAAGGTAAGTATGAACAAACACGCGTGTGTTTGTTCATACTTATAAGTAACTTTGGAGATATCAGAAATTTTGTGCCATACATTTCATAGCAACTTACACCTGCTTGGGAGACTTTTGTATGGGGACATTTTTACAAGACTTTCAAAAGTGTTTCTAACAATCCACAGTTTTTTCGACAATTTTGATTTCCAGCATATTACTATTCCTTTGGTAAACTGTCATACTTTTCAAAGAACTATTAATTTATGTAACAAAAAATTACAAGAAAATACCAATGGTATTTTCTTCTGTATATGGTATTTCTAATGAATGTAAGACCTAAGTGATAGCTGAAACATTACATTGAAAATAAAACAAAATTAATTACAAATATGCAAATAAAAATACAATATTTATAAATAACTAGCTGCCCACGGCTCCACCCACGTAAATACAGTATCCCAAAGGAAAACTGTACATTTTCGGGATAAAAAGTAGCATATGTTTAATCCTGAGCCTAAACTACTATGATACCAAATTTTATAAAAAATCGTTCAGTAGTTTTTGCGTGAAAGTGTACAAACATCCATCCTCAAAAACTTTTACATTAATTATAATATTAGTAGGATTCAATGTGAAATAACTACACTTAAGGCTCAGATTTCTGATTTTGCACATGATTTGATTTTAGTCAACAGTTGATTTAAATTGTGATGTAGCCATGACTAAAATGAATTAATTTAAAAAAATGTTTTTTTTTTTCATTTTCTTTTAAATTTATAATAACATTATATTACTTTTTATAACAAATCAAATCAACAGGTCTAGTTTTATGTCAATAATATAAAAAAAAATGTATAAAGAAATGAATACTTTGATTTACATCTTTATAGAAATTAATACCTTATAGTTAATAACTGTTACCTTATTGGTATTATCTACACTTGGAGTATAACTTTTTTATGTCAACAACATGTTGATAATCCTTAACGGCGATACAAACTGTTCAGGGCTACTCATGCCACTATTTTCTATTCACTACAAAACTGTCAGCACCTCACAATTTCTAAATAATTGTCCAAACATACTAATTGAGTTCCACTAAGACTTTTCTACTTTTGGCCTGGTATTGGGCAACGAGATACACTTTTCAGCAAGTTGCATGTGCATTGCCGAATTCTCTTTGCGGAGTTCGGTGAGTTCGTGATTTAACCGCAATATCTCCAATACCAGTTTATCATTATCAACCTCCAATTTTTCCAACCTGCAAGAAAAATAATGTATAAATGATAGTGCAATTTTACCTAAGCTGTTGTTATTTTAGTCTATTTTCTATTTTAATAATTGATTTGTTGGGTCTTTTCAGTGATATCTTGATAGTGGTGAATCACTTTAATTACTGATGCTACTACATAAAACCAATGGACTGAGTTCCTAGGCCCCCCTTACTACCCTATAATCTTACTGATAAAATGTATGTATAACGCATTTCAAATGAGAATAGGAATGTCAATGACCTTTTTCTGTCAAATATCACTTGAAAAGTGCGAATTTTAGAAAAACTTGTGTGCATATAAATACTATTGCGTCGAATTTAAATATAAATGTTAAATAGTAATCAATTAACTAAACATAAATTTAACTATCATAACAGTCTAAATTCGAAACAATATGGCACCGACTCAATCCTATTCTCATTTGAATCATAATTTATATCATATGGTAGTGTAGCATACCCGCTAGTTTGTGTGGTGGGCCAATTTTCAGTTACAGAGCGCCAAACAAAGCTTGGTCTCCCAACTATTATAGACCCGTCGCGCTAGTCTTTTTTGAGGTGGTAAGTGGAAAGAATGCTTAAGTCGCTAAATGTGTGTGTTAAAAAGGTAGTCCCTAGGGAGCTTATTATTAAGTTTTGTGCCATTTTTGCCTATTGCGTTTTCAGCAATTCGGTTATTTGTGGTTGATTTATTTAAATGGTCATAAAAGTGGCAAAATTTATTTAAAGTTTCATATATAAATATCTAGGACAGCCTGTAGAGTGTGGAGACTTAATTTGCGACATTTTCGTCCAGTACAAAATTACTTATGGTAATTTTTCACACCCACACTCGCCCCCTATTCGCCATAGACAATGAAAGTTGTTTTTTTTACATACTCATAAAAAATCCAGTAGATAAACACGGTGAACCTTGCGGAAAATGTTTTGTAACACCATAATCATCAAAAATAAATAGCTCTACTAACTAAAAGGTTCATTTGTAGTTTTTATAGCGAATTTGAGGAAAAAAAATTGAATATATTTAAACGCAATTAACGAATGTGGCACAACTTTCTTACAGATTCATATACTCTACATACTCTGAACAGATTTTCAAGATTTTTTAGACATTAGAATGGTTGTGGACCTTATGGGACTGTTTTATATAGTAGACATTTGGCTAATAAATAAATTCGTATCCAACCAGGGGCTTTTGATATTTATCAAGAACCCCTGGAACTCAATTCTCGTATTTAAAGTAGACTTAATTTTACTTTGTTTGGATTGAAAGTGAAGCGACATGTTATCATGAACGGATTTTATGACGTTTCGACCAATCAAAGCGCGTTTCACGTTTGTTTAACGTTTATTAAAACACCATTAGACAGTATTAGCGTGTCGGGACTTGATTGTAATTGTATTAATTTGCCCCTCCGGTTGTATACGACTCAAAATGCATTTGTACATCGGTTACTCTTTCCTTAATATAATCAAAATTTTAGCTATAGTTGACTTTTTGGCTAATACCGATGAAAAAGACAAATACCTAAATTGCTTAGTAGCAATTTAGGTATTTTTTGAATTGTTACATTAGTATGTAACAATTCAAAATGTCACAAAATTGAATTTTAGGCTTAGAAGAAGGTCCAGAAACTGTATGCAAAAAATAAAAGACTAATATTTTTGCACCCTCTAAACTTATCCAGCTAGGTCTATGAAAAACTTACTTCTTTTGTCTATCAGTGAGCTCTGTAATGTAATCACATGCTTTGGCCAGAATTCCACCTTTGCTGGTAGAATCTGGAAGTCCAGAATTCGGGACCAGTGCAGCCAGTTTTGTGATCCAACTGTTTATTTTGTCCCGTCTCCGCCTCTCAACCTCATTGTGGGTAGCTCTTCTTTTATCATCCCTCTGTAAGTTTATGTTAATGATTATTATCATGATTGTGTCATGGGATACTCTTCCCAACTTACCTGTCCGGTAGTTGTTGTGTAGTATACGGGTATGCGACCCCGGCTTCCCTAGCTATTACTGTCCTATCCCTTGCCCTCCTGGGCGGTAATATCCTACATTCCCTATTTCCCATTCTAACTTACCAATCTTCCTTTCCACAGCACCTATCCTTCCCTTTCCCTATTCCTACCCTCTCCACCAATACGTGGAAACGCAATGGATAATCAAAAATAATTTAATTATCCAAAATGGCGGCGATGTGGTTCGCCACCCATCACGTCTCGTTTCTCGCGGAGGCGAAAAGCGGACCATCGAGAGACGCTTGGCTACGTTGAATGTAAGAGGAGGAATGGATGGTAAGAATTAAAGTGGACGAACCGAAAGAAGTATGTAAGGATCGTAGCAAGTGGAAAGAAGTGGTCTCTGCCTACCCCTACGGGAAAGAGGCGGTCCTGCCTACCCCTACGGGAAAAAGGCGTGATTATATGTATGTATTATCATGATTAAATTAAAATCTTTTCATAATAAAACTTGTAAAGATACAACACAGCAAACTTTAAATACATACCCCCTTACAGTCTATCAACACATAAGACAAGGACAAAAATTGTATTGCTTATCTACTGGATAAATATTTTTATTAGTAAGGGGGAATGTGTTTGAATAATTAATTATTGTCGTCCATGTTACAAACTATAGTAAAATTGCTGAAATCTAGATAGATTCTGACACCCTATACCTAAAATAATAGAGTAACTAGGAAACACAAGTGTGTTTCCTAGTTACTCTATTATTGTGTCTTATGTAGTACAATTAATACAAAACAATTATTACTTAACTACAACATAAGCTGAGTTTTACCTTTTTGGCTGTGACTACTTTAGGTTGTAAGGGTTGTCTTCTGATGACTTTCTTTTGTGGGTTGGATGAAGTAAATATATCTTCAGGATTACTTATTACATAGAACTCTCCACTAGGCACGACTGTAACAAAGAAATATAAACATTATGTGATATGTGTAACACAGCAATATGAATTCTTGCAAAATCTATACAAGCTGCTAATCTTTACCTTGTTCAATATGTGTTTTTTCTTAATGCTAGTTTTTAACTTTTTTGAAGAAGGATTTAGGCTTTATGTCTTTTATTAGTTATAGGGTTTATAACATCACACTGTACATGATAATAGCGATCGTCACATCTGACCTCGGTGACCAGCACACACTATACTAAACCCTTGCTGAGAAGCAAACAAATATATGTGCAGGGCTGACAATCCGACCTGGTAAGTTCGTGCACTTGCCTAAATATGTATAATGTCAGCAGTCCAAACCATGGACTCATCCTTAGTTGTCGAAACCACCAGTGACAAAGGCTGCTTCCCCTTCATAGGGAAGCCGGAGCCTATTATAATAGGTAGGGATTTCTATGAAGGTTTGGAAAAGGTAAGTGACAAGGGAAGCCGATAGTAATGGAGTTATAGGAACCCTACGCCACTGGAAACCACACATATAACTACAGGGTTTGGAACACACTTCGATGCATGGTCTGGCAAAATCATCAGGCAAAATTTCAAGGACCCCTTAATAAAGACAAAAAAAAAATGGACCATTTACTACAGTCTCCGCTCTGAGACTGTGGACCATCATAACATATACATCCACATGTATATGTATGGGGTCCGCACCCCAGGGGTCCACGGACCACAGGTTAAGAAACAATGTTCTAATAAAAACTTACAAAAATACTTAACAAAGGTCCAGAATCGCAATTATTTTAAAAATATGATATTATTTTACCATGAGATGGGGAATGCGAAGTCATGTTGCTCGGCTCTTCATCTTTCATTTGTACAAGTTTGTATGTTACTGCTCCGGCTGAAATAATTAAAATAATATTTGTATTACAGTGTAAAATTACTTATTCCAGAATGCATTAACTCAGATACCTATTATTGTGCAGTACAGTTTGGAAGACTTTAGGGGAGGCCTTTGCCAAAAGGCAATCAGATGTCAATTAGACAAGTTAAATATTTGTAAAAAGAGGAAAAAAAATGGAAGAGTATCTGAATCTCATATTCAGATATATTCACATTTATATATTTTTATATTTATTGTGCAGATAGCATATAACTAGTGTTTTATAACCATAATATTTTACACACATTGTTTTGTTTATCAAAAGATAATAAATTAAAAAACCATACCATCCCAGTAACCTAGGGTTTAAACCTTTTTGAAAATATAAAAAGAGAATTGTAAAGTGTGGAAGGATATTCTATGTGCATAGTATAATAAACTCTTTTCTTTGATATGTGCCAACTGCCAAGTACGTAATCTATCTATTTATATATATAAAAGGGAAAGCTGATTGACTGTTGTATCAACACACAGGCCAAGCCCTTAATGCTAGAAATTGTGTTGTTAAAACTTGTTCCTCATGGGATTTAGGCATCCACTAAAGATTTATCAAAAATGGGAGTGGAAAAATAGGGGATGAAGGTTTAGAACCTAATTTCACGCCGGCGAAGTCGCTGTTAATGCTAGTAATTTATACTCACATAAATCTTTGAAACTGTATGATGATGTAGTATCCTCACTAGCATCCAGATAGGCGTTCGACACTATTTGTGAACTTTCACACTCACTACTTTCTGTAATAGGTTTAATTAATTTAATTTGTTAATGACAGTGTTCTAATTTAATAAACAATGTTACTGGACACTTAATATTGCATTAAAGTCATAGATACTTTAAAGGAAAGTAGAGATATAAGTAATATTTACCAAAAGGTACAGACTTTCATGAAATAAATATGAAATGATAGGCTTAAAATGTAAATCATTGCCAACTTTTGTGATGAGAAAATAAAGTATAATCTTACCAAAAGATCCTTCATCCACCATTCCACAGTATTCACTATCGGCACTGTAAATAATTGCAGTTTTTAAAGTAAGAAATATGTTGGCAGTGATTTGCCAAAACGCAAAATTAAAACCTGACCTTCGATAGCTTAAAAAAACATTAAAATTATGTAATCCCAATTCATAAATTAAGAGAAAACAAAATAAGATTAACAATGTTTACCTATTATCGAGAGAGTTTTCATGAACATCCAATAAATCTACATTCACTTTGGCCATTGCAATTTATTTTGAATTTTCTGTATCTTGATCACGGGGACAAAATAATGGTCATGTGACACACCATAGACAGCATAAAGTTTTTTTTTTACAAATTACCATAGACAATAAATACTGCAATGGCGTTGCTACAGTGTTGCTGTCTTGTTGCTGTTGTTCACAATTTTAGCCAAAATAAACCTTAACTTATTGAATTACGTCTTATTTTATGATTACTCTAAAGTCTAAATTGATAGTGTTGAAAAAAGAGCACATAAGCTGCCCATGTTTTCTCTTTTCTCTGTCTCGCCAATTAGGTACCAATTTATTATCAGTCTCATCTAATTTTAATTTAATACAATATCTATGATCATTGTATAAAAAAGCGACAGTTATTTTTTATCTTAAATTTGACATTTTATGTCAATTTCTACATTTACTAGGAAAAGGTACTGTACTCTAAAATCTTTGAGTATAGAAGTCTTTGTCTAAAATAGTTTTATTTTTCATTTTATTTGGCAACGTTTTGGCAACTGGCAGATGTTTAAATTAAGCCGGCTTTACTGATTCCGGACAATATAGATAATGTAGTCTCAGCTTTAGGTTGGGACTACGTGCTCTGGAATCCGGAAGCCCGTAGAAAATTTGAAAATATAACTCTGCGCTGATACAATAGAGTTGAAAATTGAACACATGAGTGTCGAGTGAAATGTCATAATATATAAGACAGCAGCTCAACACTTGACGCTTCGATTTTCAACTCTATTTTATCATCGCAGAGTTGATATTATCAGTGTTCTAAATTTTCTGGGACTATAATGCTCCAGATACCGGAACACCGGTGAAAATTCAGAGCATTGAAAGTAGAACTCTGTACTAAGACAATAGAGTTGAAAATCGAACACAATGAGTGTCGAGTCAAATGTCAATGTCATAATTAAATGACAGCTTACCACTCAAAACGTCCATTTTTAGGGTTCCGTAATACTTAAGGAACCCTTATAGTTTCGCTCTGTCCGTCTGTCTGTCTGTCCGCGCCTCTAGCTCCTGTAATTATGAATATAAATTGATGAAATTTGGTGCAGTTATAGATTGTATATAGATCACGGTTTCGGGATCATAAAAAAATAATAATTTTATATTTTAGGGGTGGCTCTCCATAAAATATTTTTTACTCTACCCCATCGTGTGGGGTATCGTAGAATAGATCTTTTAAAATAAAGGCAAGGTTTCATACGTTACTTTTTTATAAAGTTGACCATTTTCGAATAATCGGCCACCAAAGTAGTTTATAAGTTGGTCCCCCCCCCTAGCATTTTTAAACTATATGAGATAGAAACTTGCTAAAAACTCTTTAGGAAAATTATTGTTTTATATAGTATAGTATAGTATAGTATAGTATAGTATAGTATAGTATAGTATAGTATAGTATAGTATAGTATAGTATAGTATAGTATAGTATAGTATAGTATAGTATAGTATAGTATAGTATAGTATAGTATTGACAGTTACTTTTGGAGTTATTAAAAAAAAAGGATAAATTACGCGTTTATAGTTACGGAACCCTCCTTAGACATGTCCTGATATGCTCTTGGTTAGGTTATTCAACGTAGAGATTGTATTGTAGACACAGATATATTTAATTATAAAGAGGTTGTAGAGTAAGTTCTATTTTCATCTGCGATTTGGATTCCCGAGATGGATACCCCCATCCCCTTCCCGAATTCTTGCCAAAAAGGGCTAAAAAAATCGCTTTACTTATTTATATTACAAATCCATAAAAGCTTATACCTAGTAACTTCCCCGCGAAAACCCCGTACGATGCGATTAAATAGCCGATGCCGCGGCGGGGAATGATTTAATTTGTACCTCACGAACGAAACGCAAATCCGATTTTATCCATCTCCCATCAATCAGATTTCATTATAGCTTTATTGATTTATGCTGCAATTAAAATTTTAATTAGTTTATAAATTATATAAATATTTAATATTTTAAATGGATAAATACCTGTCGATAAGTGATTACTGCCACAAATGCAAATACTAGAGGAGTAGCAGGTGCATTGAGCGTCTTTTTATAGTAATGTGTAGTGGTCTCCAAACACACGATTCAGCTCGGAGGCCACATATACACACACTTTTCCACAGTCCACGTATGTTGCAGTATCCAGCACGGCAGCCAGACACTGTCCGGGGCCACTATCTGGCCTAATACAGCACACCCTCCGTTCCAGGTACGCCGTATATGACGTTCGTGGACCGCCTCGATAGCTCTGGGGAAATTTCGATTGAAACGACCATTACACGATTGAAACCCGTTCGTTTATTTTCCCCATACAATTTTCCCGTAGCACAGTATTCACTTATCACTACTGGCACTACTTATTCACTATTTCACTATTCACTATTTTTCCTGGGTTTCTTCGGGAGTCTTCTTCTTCCAGACTCGTGACTGCTTTTCAGTACAGTCGACTGCTTTTCACACAGTGAAGAACCCGGAATCCGGCTCTATATTTATAGCCAGAATCAAAGAGGCCCCGCGGGGTTACGAGTTCGTGACCCCCCGCGCCGCGGATCATGCTATCCCTCACCGCGAGGTGCGTCTCTTTTCCGCGCACACATATTCGCCCGCGGTGATCGGATAGGCCCCTTTGATCCTTAACAGTACAAAAAAGTGACCTAGGACCTATCGACTCGATACAATGCAAACTATATACAATATTTACATGGAGTATCGATCTTATTCTGTCGATATTATGCAAAATAACTTACATACACTTATCCTAGCCTATTCTAATACATTTCAGTGATTCTTATCCTACTAAAAATGTACTATTTACAAACAAATATACAAATTAAGCCTATTTACATATAACTTAATTCTATCCACAACATCCTCCCCCCGGCGCAGCTTGCGTAGCCTCCTCCTTCACCAGGATCACGAGCTTGCTCACGGGCCTCTTGAAGGTTCCTGTTCGTGTCCGCACCTCCGCGATGCGAACTCCTCCGTCGGGACCGGCGAACGTCTTCTCGATGATTCCCAGCAGCCACACGTTGCGGGGTAGCGTGTTGTCGACGACCAGCACGACGTCTCCAGGGGATACTGCCGTCGTGTCCCGCCGCGGCTCTCCTCGAGGTACCAGCGTAGGTAGGTACTCGCGGAGCCAGCGTCGCCAGAAGTGGTCGGCGAGCGCTTGGCTGGCGCGCCATGTGCGCCTGTCGTCTTCACTGCATGGACCCGTTGAGGGCAGGCCCATCGATGAACCCAACAGGAAGTGGTTGGGTGTCAGCGCCTCGGGATCTCGAGGATCAACGCTCACGTGTGTAAGTGGGCGAGCGTTGACGCTGTACTCTGCTTCTTGCAGCAGAGTCTGCAGAACTTCTTCCGTGGTGACCTTCTCTCGTAGCGTGGCGCTCAGTGCAGTTTTGATGGACCGCACGAGCCGCTCCCACGCTCCCCCCTGGTTTGGTGCTCCAGGAGGTATGAAGCGCCACTCCATGTTGTGGCGGAGACCCTCTTCTTGTAGGGCGGGTCCCCACTCCTTGTAGGCGTTGCGAAGCTCGTTGTCTGCTCCCCGGAAGTTGGTGGCGTTGTCCGAGTAGATTATCTTCGGCCATCCTCTTCTCGCCGCCATTCTTCTTAACGCCATTATCGCAGAGTCCGTCGATAGTGATGGCACCAGCTCGATGTGGACTGCTCTCGTCGTCAGGCACGTGAATAATGCACCCCATCTCTTCTCTCTTCGTCTTCCAATCTTGACGATCATGGGCCCAAAGTAGTCCACCCCACAGTTGGAGAAGGGGCGGTGGTAGGGCTCCAGGCGAGCTCGGGGCAGGTCCCCGATGATGGGTCGGCGTGGCTGGCCCCAGCGCGCGCGACAGAACGTGCATTCACGCTCCGTTGCACGCACCGTAGGCCTCAGGTGCAGGATCCAGTACCGCTGCCGCAGGTCGTTGGTGACACGCTCCCGGTTGGCGTGTCCAGCCCTCCTGTGCTCGCGTGCCACGAGCAGTCTCACGATGTGGTGTCGCCCGTCCAGGATGACAGGCCGTTTCGCCTCCTCCGGTGCTGCCGCCGCCCCGATGCGCCCCCGCAGTCGCAGGATGCCGTCGTCCAGCATCGGGTCCAGCCTCCGGAGACGACTCGTCCTCGACAGCGGCTGCCCTCGGCGCAGGCGCCCCAGCTCGTCGGCGAAGCTCTCCGCTTGAGAGCGCCGCACAAGCAGGGCCTCAGCGCGCTCGAGGTGTGCCACGGTCATGCCTGAAGACCGTCGTCGTAGGCGATCTGTGAACACTAGAACATAGGCAATAGTGCGCACGAGTTTGTCAAAGTTCGAAAACCTAGCCGGGTCGGGCAACCAGTCGAAGTCACTTTCCTCTTCTCTGGTAACTGCCACGATTTCTTCATCTTCCCGGTCTTCAAGTGCCCTTTCTTGGGGCCACGCCTCTTCGTCACGGCGTAAGAAGTCTGGACCACAGAACCATCGGTGGTCTTCCTTCAGTGGTTCCTCTCTGAACCGTGTTGCGTCGTCTGCGACATTTTCCTCCGTTGGCAGCCATCTCCATTCTTTTCTGTCGGTGAGCTCATTTATCTCGCCGAGCCGATGTGCCACGAACGGTGTGTATCTTCGTGCGTCGTTCTTGATCCAGTGGACCACCGTTGTCGAGTCTGACCAGAAGCACGTTCTTCTCAGGTGTAGACGATGTTCTTTCTTGACGCTATCGGCTAACCTAGCTCCTAGTACAGCTGCTTGCAACTCAAGCCTCGGTATGGTTTGAGTGCGACGTGGTGCCACCTTCGCCTTAGCCGCTACCAGGACCACGTCCGTTTTGTCCCCGTACATGATCCGCCAGTAAACCACTGCAGCGTAGGCCTGTTCACTCGCATCGCAGAAGACATGTTGTTCCACTTCGAAGTCCTTGCTGTCGAAGTAGCACCTTCTGATCTGTAAATTCTTTACAGTTTCCAGTTGTCCAATCCAGTTGTTGAACATGTTACCTTCCTCCTCGGGAATACATTCGTCCCAAGGAATCTGCAGCCTCCATAAACTCTGCAGAATTATTTTGGCCCTGATCGTATAGTACGACAGGAGCCCCAATGGGTCAAAGACCGACATGACTGCACTAAGTGCCTGTCTTTTCGTGGGTGCGCAGCTTCCTGTAGCCACGTCCCTTGGTACTCGGCTCATCCTGGTGTTGAAACCTAGTACATCCTTACCTGCATCCCAGTAGATTCCCAGGATTTTGTTTTCCGGCTGCTTGCCCCCTAAGCTCGAGTTTGCAGCTTCCCGTAGCTCCGCAGGCACGTCGCGTAGCACATATTCCTTGTTCGAGCTCCATCCTCGTAGTGTGAAGCCTGCTACAGCATGTACCTTGCGAATTTCCTCTACGGCCATTCTGGCTTCTCGTTCGTCTTCGTAGCTCATCACCAGGTCATCCACGTAGTGCCCCTTGGTGATTGCCTCCAGAGCTCTAGGGTACTCCTCCGCATGCTTTTCCGCGTTGTAGTCCCTTACGAAGTGTGCCATGAATGGTGAACTGGCCGCCCCGAAGATCATGCTTTTCATCTTGAACTTCTGAGGTGGTCGGTCCCCTGCTGTCCCTCTCCAAAGGAACTGCTGTGCTGCCTGATCCTCCTTGATAATCTTTATCCTGAGGAACATTTCCTGGATGTCCGCTGTTACTGCCACCTGCTTCTCTCGGAACCTGAAAAGAATACCGAGCAGCGATACTAACCTGTCGGGTCCCTCCAGCAGACCGTCGTTCAGGCAGGTGCCTCCCGCTTTGGCTGCGGCGTCGAACACCAAGCGAAGCTTCCCCGGCTTGTTGGGATTCTCCACTGCGAAGTGTGGCAGGAACCAGCTCCTCCTGCTATGTTCTTCTGAACCGTCGCATGGAACAGCATAGCCTTTTTCAAACAGATTACTTACCTGTGCTGTGTAAGCTTCTGCAAATTCTGGATCTGCATCCATTTTTGCCTCCATCTTCCTGAGGCGTCTGCAAGCTGCCTCGTAGCTGCAGTTACCTGGAAACACAAGATTATCGTCTTTCCATGGTAGACCTACCTCGTATCCTCCATCGGTGGGTCTGATGGTAGCCGCCACGATGTCCACTGCACGTTGGTCCTCTGGCCTTACCCGTGCCTTGGCTGCTACTCCCAAAGATTCGATTGCGAAGTGCTCCTCCACCAGTTCGTGAAGTCCTTCGTCCGTCCTCGCGTGGAACACCTTTTCTGCATT
The DNA here is from genome assembly GCA_905404095.1 of Glaucopsyche alexis. NCBI lineage: Eukaryota > Metazoa > Arthropoda > Insecta > Lepidoptera > Lycaenidae > Glaucopsyche > Glaucopsyche alexis. The sequence continues at coordinate 6,787,082 of FR990060.1, forward strand.
CCCTTGAGGCATCGATCTGCGCGGTATTGTCCCATGGATGACCCATCCCAGTTGGGTCCTGGACGCTGCCGGCTCATTTCGTTTCCCAGTCCGTATTTCCTGACTGATGATGTACTGCCAGTGGTCGCTCCCCACCAGTAGCATCGGTTTTGCTGCTGCGTAGCAAATTTCTTCTTTCCGAAGATCCCTTAAGTGTTGACACGATGCGACGTTCAACGGTACTGCTTGCTGGTGCAAGTCCAAATTTTTGACTGTCCGCGCTCGGAGTGCGAGCGGTTTTCCTGCGAACAATCCACGAATATGTAAGTGAACCTCTCTGCTGGCATTATCGCTCTTCTGCATGTTCACTCCACGTAACCTTAGCGGTTTTGCATCACCCTGTGCACCGACGGCTCGCGCCAACTCTTCATCGATGAGTGTGACGGTAGCTCCTTCGTCCAGGAATGCATGTGTGGTGTACTCCCCCCGTGGTCCGGACACGATCACCGGGCACATCTTCAGGAGTACCTTCTCAGCTGAAGCTGTTTGTGTCGACGTCGCAACCTCTTCCTGCGATTGTCGCTGCCACTGCTACTGCGGTTGCTGCTGTGGCTCCGTTGGCTGCTGCTGCTGTTGCTGCTCCCCCCGTTCCACATGAAGCGACGGATGATGAGCCCTGTTGCAGCCGTTCACGTTGCAGCCCTTTGCCTTGCATTTATCTCTTCGGTGCTTCTCTTCGATGCACTTGAAGCAAAGCTTTTCCTTTTTCACGAACTCCCACCTGGCACTTACACTCATGCCTTTGTACTTCTGGCAGGCGCTCAGTTTGTGTGGTCCCTTCTTACAGCACGGACAGGTACTTGCGGCCTCGGTAGTGCTGTAGACCACGTTCTTTTTCTTCGGTCCGGCTGCTCCAACTGGCTGCCTCACTTCTTTCCTGGCAGACGCTGCACTGGTTTGCGGTGCATAGGAGTATCGGAGCGCTCGGTCCGCTTCCTTCATTAGAAATCGCGACAGGAGTACGATTTCGGGTTGCACACTTCCCTCTTGTTCGTGTGCGTAGTCGCACCACCTTGACTTGAGGTGAGGACTCAACTTTTCCAGGACCTCCCTGGTTAACATGGGGTTGTAGAGGTAACCTCGTCGATTGTCAACACTCTGCAACACACAAACAATATTTTGCACCTTTATGGCAAAATTATTTAACTCACCGGCCGCCGACGTGGGCCGTTGTAACCTCTTGAGGTCTTCCATTGCCTTATCGATTATCACTTCCCGACGTCCGAAGCATTGTTCCAGTGTCTTCATGATCACCTCCGGATCCGTCGCAGTACTCAGAAGTGCTGATACGGCTTCCCTTGCGTCGCCTTTCAGGCAGGTTCGTAATCGTTGCAAGTTTTCTGCTGCTGGGACTTGGTACATACTTGTACTTTCACTGTAGGCCGCCTTAAATGGAAGCCACTCCGTGATTAGTCCCGAAAAGGTAGGTAGATCCAACCTATGAGTTCGCGGCCGTGCTATTTTCTCGATGGCCTCTGCCAGCCGTTGAATGTCTCCCTTTTCCGTTGGGCCTTGCTGCACTGGTTGAGGCTGCTCCACTTGAACAGCTTCCTCCCTTGGCTCTGCCTCGGTAGACTTCAACCATTCTGTCACCCTTGTGTGACTGTTGCGATCCTCATCGTGGATGCTAACCTCGTCCTGAATGGCAGATACTTCGGCCTCCAATCGCTTCTGCACCAACTGTTTTTCCAGCTCGAGTTCCTTCTTCTTGATCTCGGCTAGTTTTTCTGCAGCTTTCAATTCAGCCATCTTCACACGAGTGACGGCGCTCATTGTGGACACATGTGATCCCGTTGTAGAACGAACCCTTGGACGTTCTTGCATGAGCAGCTGCGATGTGCCTGCTTCCGTAGGCTCCGTGGTGTATGCCCTTGTGCGTACAGACGGGGATGCTGGCGGATCATGAAACCGTAGACGTTCCATTTCGGTACGATTTCTTTCAACTATCTCTGGTGCGTCAGCTTGGCTTCTGGTTACTACCATTGTCAAGACTTAACCTAATATTTACACAACAAAACAAAAAACAAGCAACAATATGTACAGATTAAATTTAAAATTAAAATTTAAAATGTAAAGACAATTAAAGAATAATTCAAAAAATATTTACGAGAAATAATTCGAAATTCAAATTTGAATTCGATTTAAACTTAAATTTATGTTCCCTCAACAGTTGGGAACGCCTTCCCTATTGTGAAGGCAAAAATGCACAAATGAGAAATTGCTATTAAATTTCTACAGGCATTTAATAACCCCTGTCTTTGCTCGAAGGCAAAAACACAAATGAAATATTGCTATAAGATTTTTCGCAGGCACTTAATTGGCCTGACCTTATACTAATATATACAGGGGTTTACTTAAAACTAAGTACTTAAAGAGTCTTTAAACACTTAATGTTCACAAATTAAACACTTTACACTTTCACTGAGTATGAAAAAGTTCAGTGACTCACGGTACTGTCCGTACGTAGCGACGACGTGCGCGCGACGTACTTGTCCGACGTGAAGACACGACGACCCGATGATACGACCTTCCCCGGTGACTCAATGCACGCGGCGGAAGCTTGCGGACCCACTTGGCCCACCTGGAGACGATTCCTCCCGACGTACCACGGCGAAGGTTCACGACGAACACGTAGACGTAGGCTCCTCCACTTCCCGAGTTCGTTGGACCCGATACCCCTTCTGGGCCGAGACTCCAATACGTACTGAACCGGGAGCCGATCGGGCAGGGCAGGAACACACAGCACTTTTTCACCCACACGGTACTCACGATCCGACCGTGGGGCTTTTACGTTGGACCAGAATACTGTCACTGGCAAGACAGCGTATCCGGCCGAGAAGGACCAGAAATGTAGTGGTCTCCAAACACACGATTCAGCTCGGAGGCCACATATACACACACTTTTCCACAGTCCACGTATGTTGCAGTATCCAGCACGGCAGCCAGACACTGTCCGGGGCCACTATCTGGCCTAATACAGCACACCCTCCGTTCCAGGTACGCCGTATATGACGTTCGTGGACCGCCTCGATAGCTCTGGGGAAATTTCGATTGAAACGACCATTACACGATTGAAACCCGTTCGTTTATTTTCCCCATACAATTTTCCCGTAGCACAGTATTCACTTATCACTACTGGCACTACTTATTCACTATTTCACTATTCACTATTTTTCCTGGGTTTCTTCGGGAGTCTTCTTCTTCCAGACTCGTGACTGCTTTTCAGTATAGTCGACTGCTTTTCACACAGTGAAGAACCCGGAATCCGGCTCTATATTTATAGCCAGAATCAAAGAGGCCCCGCGGGGTTACGAGTTCGTGACCCCCCGCGCCGCGGATCATGCTATCCCTCACCGCGAGGTGCGTCTCTTTTCCGCGCACACATATTCGCCCGCGGTGATCGGATAGGCCCCTTTGATCCTTAACAGTACAAAAAAGTGACCTAGGACCTATCGACTCGATACAATGCAAACTATATACAATATTTACATGGAGTATCGATCTTATTCTGTCGATATTATGCAAAATAACTTACATACACTTATCCTAGCCTATTCTAATACATTTCAGTGATTCTTATCCTACTAAAAATGTACTATTTACAAACAAATATACAAATTAAGCCTATTTACATATAACTTAATTCTATCCACAACAGTAATGTATTTACGTAAAGCAAAGGTACCTAAAGTCTAAACGGGTAACTGTAAACTGTCTGGCCCACTAATTTCTCTCGACAAAAAAGAGACCAAAACACTTATTTTTTTTTTATAAAACAAGGGGGCAAACGAGCAAACGGATCACCTGATGGAAAGCGATTACCGTCGCCCATGGACACCCGCAACATCAGAGAAGTTGCAAGTGCGTTGCCGGCCTTTTAGGAGGGAATACGCTCCCTTCTTGAAGGTTTGCAGGTCGTAGTGGTCCGGAAATACTGCTGGCGACAGTTCATTCCAGAGTTTTACAGTGCGCGGCAGAAAGCTTCGGGTAAAGCGCACGGTGGAGGACTGCCACTCATCAAGGTGATGAGGATGATAAATATTATGTCGCATGGAACGTGGTGAAAAGTTGCAGCAGGTATAAGTCCGAACAATTCCTCGGAGCACTCCCCGTAATATAACCGATAGAGGATGCAGAGCGATGCTACATCTCTACTTAGCTCTAAGGAGTCAAGCCTGTTTGAAACACTATGGCAGTCGACAATTCGAGCGGCCCTATGTTGGATACGATCCAGAGGGAGAAGTTGGTACTTTGGCGCCCCTGCCCAGAGATGAGAACAGTATTCCATGTGAGGCCGAACCTGCGCCTTATAGAGTTGTAGGCGTTGATCCGGACTAAAATACTGCTTTGACCTGTTCAAAACACCAACCTTCTTCGAGGCTAACTTGGCCTTGCCCTCCAGATGATATCGGAACTGGACCTCGCTCGATATGTTAACACCAAGTATTCCAATGTTGGAGGAGACAGTTATGGGTATGCTTTCAAAACGAGGACATACGACCATTGGTAACTATTTAGCGGTGAACGCGCAAACTTGTGTCTTAGAGGGGTTGAATTGGACTAAGTTAAGTCTACCCCATTCAGAGACCTTCTCCAATGAATTTTCAATTTGAGAGACAAGTTTGTTTCGACTCCCAATGACATTTTGCCGAGAGATGTTCGCGTGGCCGGTATATATAAGGCATCACCCGTGCTGTCATCTGCATAGCAATGAATGCCATTGGTTTGTAACATATCATTGATATGCAGTATGAACAGGGTAGGTGATAGCACACAGCCTTGTGGGACACCAGCATCAACAGACAGAGTATCCGAGCATTCACCGTCGACTACGACCCTTATGCTTCTGTCTGCTAAGAAACTCGTGACCCACTTGCATATTTTCAAATTGATTTTTTAATGTAAATTGTATTATGTAAAGTAATTTAATGCGTTAAAAAGGACGCTTAAAAGGAAAACAAGCGATAATAAATCAAATCATATTAGGAATTAACCAACTTTATATATATTTTTTTAATTAAACAACAATTTAGACATTATAACTTTGGTAACATAATAATAAAGAGATCTTTATCAGACTTCCATAAAGTGTAATGTACTTATGTATACTTAAACGTAGGGTTGCCATCCGTCCGGGTATTCCCCGGATTTGTCCTAGTTTAAAGGGCGTCCGGGGAGCGTCCGGGCCGGATTTTATAATTTGATATCCGGGTTTTTGTAGGCAGAATTAGAAAGGCCTAAGTTTTTTTTTGATTTGCAGCAATAATAAATCTTCCTTTCTTTTTGACATTGCCGTAGTCGGGTAAAACTGTTCTATGTCCGGGTTTCGTACTCCAAAATCCGGGGTTTTCACGCATCTTGTCCGGGGAGTCATATGTAAGAGATGGCAACCCTACTTAAACGTAGCAAACAAAATATTATTCTGCATCACTTGCATTATTATCTTCTAGAGCTAAAGCTCTAGAAGATATGCAAAGTGCTATCAAACTAAAGTTTGATAGCACTTTGAATAATTGAATGGTCAAACTAAATATGGCTAGTACAAGTCTCACAAATGTACTGGGTTTTGCGATCTTATCATTATGTTCCACCTCAGAATCAGATTCTTCATCATTTTCCAGAGCAATGTCAAACTCTCTCCACTTGGGTTAAATACAATTTTATCCACCTCATTCAACTCTTGGAATAAAAATCTGGCTATGTCTGGCAAATGTTTATTCATGTTGAATCTGTAATATGTAAAAACTACAACCTTTTAACACATAAATACCATTTATCATAAGAAAAAAAAGAAATTAATACTAACATAATAATGTCACGTCGTATGCCTGGTGGGGTCTATGGGACCCGCGCGCACTTTACGCACGTTTTAGTAACAGTAAGCTAATGAGAACGGTGAGGTGCGCAATTCAAATTTGAAGGAACTACAACGGACCACGCGTTGGTGTGGGTCTGACAGACCCTACCAGGCATGCCAAGGGTTAAACTAGTTTTTTTCCGCAGCTCCACTCGCGTAAATGTAATATCGGGTATCCCTCGGGAATACTGTATTTTTTCGGGATAAAAAGTAGCCTTTGTTTTAAGCCAGAGCCTAAACAACTACCACACCAAATTTCATCGAAATCTGTTCTGAACGTTTTGCGTGAAAGAGCAACAAACATCCATCCACCCTGGCAAACTTTCACATTTATAACCTGATGATAATTATGAAAATATGAATATGATCAAATTGCTTGAACGTTTGTGAAGGGTATTATAAATACTATTAAAATTTAAAGAGATTTACCTGTAGTAGGTAATCGGCTCAAAACACTCACCAAGTTGACCTTTCATAGAGGATTACTTGGAATTTGGGCTTTTGATCTTAAATCGCTACGTTGAAATTACATGAATAGTATCTTGTTTATATTTAAATAATTTACGTTAATATATAATTATTATAATTGTTATAAGAATCAGGCGTTACTTTGCGGTAATCATACAATTAATTAATATTATTTTCAGAGGGCTGAGACTTCCGTCTTCTCTATTACCTATATCTGATCAGCGGGTCTAAAAGGCCACTTACGCAATATCATCGCAATATTGCTATTTGACACTAAAGCAATTCTGCTTGTAAATCTGTCAAATGAATGCATTTCAGCCAATTTCTGCATATGAATTTTATCCAAATCTTAATATGAATTGCAATTCAAGTGGCCATTTTACGATCGCTGTCAGTAATTCATACCAAGAATTGAAAATGAATTGCCAAAACGGCCTTTTTAGACCTGCTGGGCCCCTAGTCAAGATGCATTCAATAATTTTGACGGCTAATTTCGAAATCAAAAATGAATGGGATTTCACATAAGTCATCGATATGTGACATGTCGCGTTGCCTTAAGTCAAATCCCATATATTAGGTTGGGGAAAAAGTTTCTTCGCATTTTATATAAAAATTCAAAAGGTTTTTTTATAAAGTTTATTTACAAGTGACTAAAGTATATAGGTGCCATTTTGTTCGATAACTTTTTGCCATCTTGTTGGTAGGTACATGATCCCATTGCTATAAAATTTTTGGGGCTTCTGATGAAAAAACTGCGACAAGTGGTTTTGGCAGTCCTCTTGTGATGTCAACCTGACACTGCCTAAGGAATTCTGCAGCGACCGAAACAGGTGGAAATCTGAAGGTGCAAGGTCAGGACTATACGGCGGATGCATTAACACCTCCCAGCCAAACTCCCGTAATTTTTTCTGAGTGGCTAAAGATGTGTGAGGTCTAGCGTTATCATGGTGAAAAACCACACCCCTTCTGTTGATTAATTCCGGCCGCTTTCTCTCAACTTCTTGCTTTAATCTCATCAGTTGTTCGCAGTACAGTTCAGAATTGATGGTCCTGCCTGGCGGTAACAGCTCATAATGAATAATGCCCTTCCAATCCCACCATACACACAGCATCACCTTGTTGCGAGTTAACCCGGGTTTCGCCACAGTCTGTGAAGCCTGACCGGCCTTTGACCACGATCCTTTTCGCACGTTCTTGTCGTACGTGATCCACTTTTCATCACCAGTTATCAGCTTCTTCAAAAATGGTTCGGTTTCATTACGTCGTAATAAAGAATCACAAATGAGTACACGGTTCATTAGGTTTCTTTCAGTGAGCTCATGAGGCACCCAAATATCGAGCTTTTTTGTGTACCCAGCTTTTTTCAAATGCGCCAAAACCGTTTTGTGGTCAATCCCCAGTTCTTCAGCTACATCGTAACTACTAATATGCCGATTTTGCTCCACTTTTTCAAAAATGGCAACAGTTTTGTCCGTAACAGGGCGACTAGAGCGACGTGCATCTTTGATATCAAAATTTCCGGATTGAAAACGCTTAAACCAAATTTGCGCTACTCTCACAGATACTGCATTAGGTCCATAAACATCACAAATTTTTTTCGCGGCTTGTGTTGCATTTTTACCTTTTTTATAATAAAATTTTAAAATGTATCGAAATTCTTCATAAGAATCACTCATTTTAACAATAAGAAAAACAAATGAAAATCTCAAATTTACCTAATTTGAATTTGGAATTGTCTTCTGTAAAATTAAAACTTTTTAATGATACCAAAATCAGCCAGATACAATTGGTATAGCCCAAGATATTTTGTGACAAGTTCATACATACTTTAATGCGAAAAGACTTTTTCCCCAACCTATTATATTTAAATTTCGAACTTCGCCGTCGAAATTATTGAATGCATCTTGACTAGAAGCCCAGGTTCTTCTTTCCGAGCTTACGTTCGAGGTTTAGTTCACTATTTATCTATTTAGTTAGGTTGGGCTTGGGACTATATGATCCGGAATCCCTTCCGGATTCCGGATCATATACGTATTCAATTATTCATTTGATCGTTTATTTTAGACGTTCTTAAGACGTATTAATAATAACTTAACAAAATACTTAATCTTCTTAATTTTGAAGTCACTACCAGCCCAAACGATATCCTACAATATTTTATTGAACTCAGGATCATATTTGCTGGTACCGACTTCAAAATTAAGAAGATTAAGTATTTTGTTAAGTTATTATTAATCACTCATCCCAACTTACCTGTCCGGTAGTTGTGGTATAGTATACGGGTATGCGACCCCGGCTTCCCTAGCTATTACTGTCCTATCCCTTGCCCTCCTGGGCGGTAATATCCTACATTTCCTATTTCCCACTCTAACTTACCAATCTTCCTTTCCATACCACCTATCCTTCCCTTTCCTTATTCCTACCCTCTCCACCAACCCGTGGGAACGCAATGGATAATCATAAAAATAATTTAATTATCCAAAATGGCGGCGATGTGGTTCGCCACCCATCACGTCTCGTTTCTCGCGGAGGCGAAAAGTGGCCCATGGAGAGCCGCTTCGCTACGTTGAATGTAAGAGGTGGAATGGATGGTAAGAATGAAAGTGGACGAAGCGAATCCACTTTCATTCGAAGGATTTCAGAAGGATCGTAGCAAGTGGAAAGAAGTGGTCTCTGCCTACCCCTACGGGAAAGAGGCAGTCTCTGCCTACCCCTACGGGAAAAAGGCGAGATTATATGTATGTATGTATGTATTATTAATACGTCTTAAGAACGTCTAAAATAAACGATCGAATGAATAATTGAATACGCGCCAAGCTTCCATTAGGTATTGTTATTAAGATGATGATGATGATGATTACTGTAAGTTACAAAGTGGCATATGCTTGCAGTTCTTTAAGCAATGCCAAATTCCCAAACGTGTACTATAAGGAGTCAGGAGTTCTGTTCAGTACTTTTGTATCCAGGGTATACCTTGGAACAAAATTTTACTTTTTGGTAGCTTATGCTTGGTCTACTACAGAAAAAGTTGAAATTACTATATGTGTCCATATAAAATTCGAGGAGTTCCCTCGATTCCTCATGGATCCCATCATCAGGTCACCACTTTTTTTGTAAAAGGGACCAATTTGGGATTATACCCTTTAAGTACTACCGAAGAAGTTCCCGCTCGACCAGGCATAAGATGAAAATCGCTCAACAGCGCGGGTAAATAGTGGGCTCGCAAACATACTCACGTGTAAATACGTTGTTCAACCCCGTCTGCAGTCGTTGCGGTTACTTCCTTTGCGTTTAAATATTTTGAGGCGTCCTAGTGCAAAGGTGAATGTTTAGAGACTGGTCGAGCGGGAACTTTGTCGGTGGTACCTATACACTTACCTAAATTATTTTAATTTGTAGTAAGTACGGAATACCTACTTTTCTAATGGTAGTCGAAAGTTTAAACCTAGCGCATAGTCAGTCACGGTCAAAGCTAGTAAACTTAGAATATCACTTACAAGTGCGAACGTGATGAGCAAAAACTTATATAGGTACTCGTATATCTAGAAATTAGAATAGTATTTAATTAAATCTACCATTAAGTAATAAAAAAGTAGGCATTTCATGAAATGAATGCTCAGAGGCAAGCTAGATTTATTCGGATTCCCGTCTTTTGTGCCTCCAGCCTCATTGTGAATAATATGAATGATTGTCAGAAGTCAGAAGCTCGCCGGACTAACTTCTGGAATTATCCTATCCGATATTGAAATAACTAAGTGACTACGTGGCTGCAGGAGAAGCCAGTTTTTTTCTCAAATAAAAAATAATAATTAGGTACTTACCTATGTACTTACATTACCTACAGGCTACTACTTTTAAAAGTTCTTAATAATTATGTTGTGAACCGTTTGAGTATCGGCTCAAGAGCAGGTATTATATAACATGATATAACATACATATTATATCACACATAACAGCCTCCGTGGTCTAGTGGTTAGAGCATTGGCTCTCGACTCGGAGGTCGTGGGTTCGATTCCTGCATTGGCACAACAAAAAATGTTGTTTCCAAGTTTGGTTTAGACAATGCAGGCTGAGCACCTGATTGTCTGCCAAGAAAGATGATCCATGCGTCGGATGGGCATGTAAAAAGTCGGACCTGCGCCTGATCTCTCGTCAGTCGTGTCGGTTATCCGTCCCACTGGATTATGAGAGTAAAGGAGGAGAGAGTGCTCTTGTGTACTGCGCACACACTTGGGCACTATAAAAATTACTCCTGCGTAACTGGCCTGGTTTCAATGAAACCGGCCACAGTCGCCGATATCGGTGTGGGGAGTTATATCACGTCAATCCGATCCCGAGCTAAGTTGAACTTGTGTTACGGGTATCAGAAACGGATAAGTATTTTTATACTAGGTATAGGTACACACACACTTTTTGACTATACAATATTATTGGTACATAAATTATAAATAATAACTTTACTTCGTGCGCGCAAAAGTAAATCTCGCGGAAACGTTACATTTTGCCGCGATAAAAAGTACCTGGCCTATGTTCTTCCCCGTGGTCTACTCCCATACCTATTTGTGCCAAATTTCACCAAAATCGGCCCAGTAGTTTGCCTATTCAATGCAAACAAACAAACATACAAATTTATACTTTCCTCTTTATAATACGTATTTTTTAAATACATAACAACAACACACACTACCTCAACTACCGTGAGTTTGACAGATACAATATTGTTACACGAACGTTTATCAATCTGTATAGGTAATTTTTTTTTTCTATCCAAGAGGCAAAAAATGCAGTTTAACTTAAAAATTATAAGAATAATAATGGGCGATATTTGACCACAGGACAACCTCTGGGATTGACAAAGACGAAAGGTTATTTACTGTTCATGCAATATTATTTAAAGCAATTTAAAATAAATTTGCCCTCGTCGGCTATTTACCTACGACAATCAAGTTTTAATTAAAATAGTTCGAGCTTGTGAAAAGTCAATCAGCGCAATGGTTTATCCAATTAACGATTATGTCATCAACTTAATACTTTAATTTAAGTCAATACCGATTTATGCCCATCAGCTCAATAGCTAATAGGCATAAATTGAGTTCGAATTGCACTTGAATTGCACTTGAATTGCACTACGCTGTGCAGCGTGGAAAACTCAAACGTTTTTCAATGAAACATGTATCTTTTGTGTAAGTAATTAAGTTAAATTTTGAATCATTATCTTAAAAAGTGCGCGCTACGTCCCGTCTCAGTTTGAGCCGACCCTTACGTCTAATATACCCTCGATTTCTCATGGACCCCATCGTCACCACTTTGATGTCAGACGGACCAATTTGGAGTTATACAAAAAACAGCCGAACGAATAACCGCCTCCTTTTTTTGGAAGTCGATTAAAAACTATTATCCGACTACTTACGCAAATTATGTAGCCTATGGTATCTATTATAACGAGTCTATTGACAGTTTGACACCTCATTCATTAAAATCAGATCAGTAGTTTAGGCGCTACGAATGGGCGCGTTGGAACTAGAGACCTAGAGTTTGTGATTAGAAGCGTATAGAGTTAAAAGTTTGGCTCTACATGAGTCAGAACCTCAATTCTCGTACCTATTTAAAGTAGACTTTCATTTTACTTTGATTGTTTTATATGTGAAGCGACATGTTATCATGAACTGATTTTAAGACGTTTGGACCAATCAGAACGCGTTTCACGTCGGTTTAACGTTTACGAGAATACCGCTTGACAGTTTAAGCGTATCGGGACTTGATTGTATTTGCAGGTTTTATTTAGCAGAATTGATCATCTGAACCCCAATGCTTGTAATTAACTTACACTTTTATTTTACTTTTATTGTAAATTATTTTAATCGTCTTGATAACATAAACTGATTTTTGCAGTTTATGAGAATACTAATTTGCAGTTTTTGAATCGACCTTCTGCTAACTTATTCATAATTTGCGTAACATTGTAAAGGTAACTTTTTTCATCAATATGGGTTTTGATTGGATTTTTATTTTTTCGCCTAAAATACACCAGCCATGCTACGAGTAGATAACGAATATTGAGTGCAATACCGATATTGAAGCCACTGGGGATCACGGAGCGACTCCATACTGTTACAACTTTGTTCCAAATTATATTTAACTAGCGACCCGCCCCGGCTTCGCGCGGTTGTAAATTATCCATACTAATCCATACTTCCATACTAATATTATAAATGCGAAAGTGTGTCTGTCTGTCTGTCTGTCTGTCTGTCTGTTACCTCTTCACGCCCAAACCGCTGAACCGATTTTGATGAAATTTGGTATAGGGATACTTTGAGACCCGAGAAAGGACATAGGATACTTTTTATCCCGGAAAAATGTACGTTCCGCCGCGATAAACGAATTTTGGCGCAACGGAGTTGCGGGCGTCATCTAGTATTATTATAAATGGGAAAGTGTCCGTCTTTCACGGCAATACTACTGAACCGATTGAAATGAAATTTGGTACACAGATAGCCTGATAAAGGATATAGGCTACTTTTTATCGCAGGGAAATGTACGGTTCCCGTGGGATACTTTATTAACAGTTGCACGTAAGAACTAATGAACCGATCATCATTTGGCTACTTTTATCGCAGGGAAATGTACGGTTCCCGTGGGTGACTGTACTTACGCGGGTGGAGCCGCGGGCATCAGCTAGTTATTATACATATAAACCTTCATTTTGAATCACTCTATCTATTGCTGAAAAACTGCATGAAAATCCGTAGTGTAGTTTAAAAGTTCCTAGCAAAGAGACAGCGGAAGTGACTTCATTTTTAGTGTTCCACAGTTTAGGTCTAGGAACCCTTAAGGTTTCGTTATGTCCTCTCAAATCATGTCAAAGAAATGTCTGAGCAGGTCATGGACGGACGAACGTCCATGACTTGCTCAATTTTTTTGATTTAGGTATCCGTTTACGCGATATTCAACTTCAATGTGCATTTTTTGTTAAAATAAAATACCCCTCTAAAAGCTAAACGGCTAGCTCGAAAAATCTGTAAAGATGTCCGACTCGCACGCCACTTTTGTTTGTTCTACCGTAGCACCTTAATTGATCCGATTTTATTGAATAAAGATAGTCAATAGATTCGTAAAAAAAGCACACAACACGCTATGTTTTTTTTTTTCACAAAATATAGCTTGTTCTGCTATGACTTACACTACGGCTACTGTATCTTGGCGGGTCTGAACATAGGCTCTGCGAACTTTAGCGTATGTACAACTTGTGAAGAAAACTGTTATTGTATTTTTTTATAGACCTATGTACTAATAAAATTTCTCTAATACAGTTGACCAATTAGTACAATAGATACGAAAACACATAAATACAGTTATTGCGCAACCTTCTGCGCGAAGTTCAGACTCGCCAAGATACATCGGCCGTATTGTAAGTTTAGTAAATAAAAAGCAGAAACAGCCTCCGTGGCCTAGGGGTTAGAGCATTGGCTCTCGACCCAGAAGTCGTGGGTTCGATTCCCGCATCGGAAAAACAAAAAATGTTGTTTCCATGTTTGGTTAGGGAAATGCAGGCTGGTCACCTGATTGTCTGACAAGAAAGATGATCCATGCGTCGGACGGGCATGTAAAAAGTCGGACCTGTGCCTGATCTCTCGTCAGTCGTGTCGGTTATCCATCCCACTGGATTATGAATATGAAATATGTAAAGGAAGAGAGAGTGCTCTTGTGTAGTGGGCACACACTTGGGTACTATAAAATTAGTATTAATAATTATATAATAAGGTGTAACTGGCCTTCTTTCAATGAAACCGGCCACCGTCACCGATATCGATGTGGGGAGTTATTAAGTTTAGTAAAACGAAGAACGAAGTGTAGCAAAAACGAGTTTTGTTATATTCTCCAAAAGAACTAAGTAGCCATTGGAGGTAAGTGCAAGAGAGATTGTAGTTCGTAACAAAGTTTAGTCTTCAATTTTGGCCGAAAGTTTGGCCGATTCCTCGCCATTTAATTGGACAGCAGTTTTGGAAGTGCGCCAAACCAGTTATAAAACTTTGGCCACATTCATTATAGTTTCTTTTATTTTAGGGGTCTGTCGTATTACAAGGTACCTTTATAGTTGTACTCTTTCTGCTAACTTCTGTAATAATAAATTGATGAAATTTAGTACACTTAGTATTTTGCGTAATATACTTTACGTACTTATCTAGGCTCACAAGTCTCCAAACACTTGAAGTGGGGATGATTTTATTTTTCATTAACGATTGAAATTAAAATAAGTAATTTGAAATAATAATTTTAAAAAAAAAAACATGATCTGTACAGAGAAATCTGTGAAATTTTATTCATTAACTAGCTTTTACCCGCGGCTCCGCCCGCGTAAATATATTATTCCGCGGGAACACTACTTTTTCGGGATAAAAAAATCCTATGTCCTTTCCCGGGGCCAAAAGTATGTCTATACCAAATTTCATAAAAATCGGTTCAGCGGTTAAAGCGTGAAGAGGTAACAGACAGACAGACACACTTTCGCATGTATAATATTAATTATAGAAGTATAATATATTAGTATATTAGTATAGAAGTATAGATTTGGAATAAAAAGTAGACTACGCGTTTGTCCAAAGAATTAACCAATACCTACCTACCATACCAACTTTCATTCAAATCGGTTCAACCTTTTAACAGTGAAAAACAGTCAAATATCCACAAAATAATATATTATCCCTCGGGAACACTGTATCTTTTTGGGAAAAAAGTGGACTGCGCGTTTGTACAAAGCATACACCACTACCATACCAACTTTCATTCAAATCGGATCAACCTTTTAGCAGTGAAAGACAGTCAAATATACACAGAATAATACATTATCCCTCAGAAACACCGTACTTTCGCATTTATAATATTAGTATAGGTATTGTAAAAACTTTTGCGGTTTGCTGCAAAGTAGGCATCTACAGACACATGAAATTGGTACGGAGCGTACAGCGGACCATATCCGCAGACCGAATCCGGTGTCGCTACACACGCACGGATTTGGTACGATGCAGTGGACCGAAAAGCTCGACACTCGTGTGTTCGATTTTCAGTTCTATTGCATTAGCACAGAGTTCTATTTACAGTGCTGTTTTTCGACGACGCGATGATTCCCGAAATTCATTGATAACAGGCCACTGCCTGAAATATTTTTGAGAGTTGATATCACTATATCAACTCTCAAAAATATTTCTCTCCAAACTTCACCCCTGATAATTATACCATTGACAGGTCTAAGAGATAATAAGCTAAGTCTTTAGACTTACGCGTGAATAACATAAAATTAACTTGTCTTAATCTGATTTCACTCCCAATATTATATTTTCATATCCCTGACTATATACACACATTTAAATAATTTTTATTATTACATACAAATTTATTCATAAGGAGTAAAAACATCCTGGCCCCTAGTAAGCCCCCGTAGATATTTTCCCTAATTTTGGGTGGTAAATCCCTAAGTTGGCAACACTGACACCGTTGTACGGCCTAACCGCCGGACTGCTCTACACACGCACGGATTTGGTACGGAGCGGACCAAATCCGATGCGGATAGCTGCGAACTCTTCGCCTTCTTCTTATGTTCGCCGGACTGCCCTACACACGCTCGGATTTGGTACGGAGCGTACCAGATCCGCTGTACGCTCCGTACCAAATTCGTGTGTCTGTAGACACCATTATTCCTTATAAGATACCTACCAAGCTTCAAGTTCAACCTAATATACAATTATTTAGTACCTATAATATGGTAGGATACTCAAAGATATATAATCAATTTAAAGTTTATTTCACTAAAATTAAAGAAGACGAATGTTATAAAAGTCGAAAATATTTTTTCACAGAATAGAATAGTATTTGAAATTATTAAACAGTTATTCTTCTATTCTGCTCAGTCAATATCAATACGGTAAAAAGACTATGGCTGTGTTCCGCCGAAAATAGAGATTGTTAGCGCTTGCCCTAAAAAAACTGATTATCCGCCAGGGCACATATTTTGCTAACTTCAATAATGCTAACATAATTCGCCATTTTGCTTATTTTATACCAGCAGTTGCCATTTTGCCTACGTTTTATTTTCCGCGGAACACAGCCTATGTATGCGGTTAAATTTTGAATTTCGAACGCAAATATTTCAAGAGCCTGAACGAAATAATATCAAGGTACATTTTTACCGGCTAAAAATATAGTAGGTAACTTATTAAAAACCACCAAATAAGTTGACCTCTCGCTCAAAGCAAATTCTTAGTTTAAGTAGATCTTGTACTATTGGTTTACTCCTTCGCTATTTTTAGGGTTCCGTAATACTTAAGGAACCCTTATAGTTTCGCTCTGTCCGTCTGTCTGTCTGTCTGTCTGTCTGTCTGTCCGCGCCTCTAGCTCCTGTAATTATGAATATAAATTGATGAAATTTGGTGCAGTTATAGAGTGTGTATAGGTCACGGTTTCGGGATCATAAAATAGTAATAATTTTATATTTTAGGGGTGGCTCTCCATACATGTGAAGTGGGGATGAAAAATATTTTTTCACTCTACCCCATCGTGTGGGATATCGTAGAATAGGTCTTTTAAAATAAAGGCAAGGTTTCATACGTTACTTTTTTATAAAGTTGACCATTTTCGAGTAATCGGCCTCCAAAGTAGTTTGTAAGTTGGCCCCCCCCCCTAGCATTTTTAAACTATAGGAGATAGAAACTTGCAAATTTCCATGCTGATAGATCATGCTAAAAACTCTTTAGGAAAACTATTGTAAACGAAATCGGACAGTAAATTTTTGAGTAATAAAAAAAAAGCATATTACAAAGCATATTAAATATTTCTCTCCAAACTTCACCCCTGATAATTATACCATTGACAGGTCTAAGAGATAATAAGCTAAGTCTTTAGACTTACGCGTGAATAACATAAAATTACCTTGTCTTAATCTGATTTCACTCCCAATATTATATTTTCATATCCCTGACTATATACACACATTTAAATAATTTTTATTATTACATACAAATTTATTCATAAGGAGTAAAAACATCCTGGCCCCTAGTAAGCCCCCGTAGATATTTTCCCTAATTTTGGGTGGTAAATCCCTAAGTTGGCAACACTGACACCGTTGTACGGCCTAACCGCCGGACTGCTCTACACACGCACGGATTTGGTACGGAGCGGACCAAATCCGATGCGGATAGCTGCGAACTCTTCGCCTTCTTCTTATGTTCGCCGGACTGCCCTACACACGCTCGGATTTGGTACGGAGCGTACCAGATCCGCTGTACGCTCCGTACCAAATTCGTGTGTCTGTAGACACCATTATTCCTTATAAGATACCTACCAAGCTTCAAGTTCAACCTAATATACAATTATTTAGTACATATAATATGGTAGGATACTCAAAGATATATAATCAATTTAAAGTTTATTTCACTAAAATTAAAGAAGACGAATGTTATAAAAGTCGAAAATATTTTTTCACAGAATAGAATAGTATTTGAAATTATTAAACAGTTATTCTTCTATTCTGCTCAGTCAATATCAATACGGTAAAATGACTATGGCTGTGTTCCGCCGAAAATAGAGATTGTTAGCGCTTGCCCTAAAAAAAACTGATTATCCGCCAGGGCACATATTTTGCTAACTTCAATAATGCTAACATAATTCGCCATTTTGCTTATTTTATACCAGCAGTTGCCATTTTGCCTACGTTTTATTTTCCGCGGAACACAGCCTATGTATGCGGTTAAATTTTGAATTTCGAACGCAAATATTTCAAGAGCCTGAACGAAATAATATCAAGGTACATTTTTACCGGCTAAAAATATAGTAGGTAACTTATTAAAAACCACCAAATAAGTTGACCTCTCGCTCAAAGCAAATTCTTAGTTTAAGTAGATCTTGTACTATTGGTTTACTCCTTCGCTATTTTTAGGGTTCCGTAATACTTAAGGAACCCTTATAGTTTCGCTCTGTCCGTCTGTCTGTCTGTCTGTCTGTCTGTCTGTCCGCGCCTCTAGCTCCTGTAATTATGAATATAAATTGATGAAATTTGGTGCAGTTATAGAGTGTGTATAGGTCACGGTTTCGGGATCATAAAATAGTAATAATTTTATATTTTAGGGGTGGCTCTCCATACATGTGAAGTGGGGATGAAAAATATTTTTTCACTCTACCCCATCGTGTGGGATATCGTAGAATAGGTCTTTTAAAATAAAGGCAAGGTTTCATACGTTACTTTTTTATAAAGTTGACCATTTTCGAGTAATCGGCCTCCAAAGTAGTTTGTAAGTTGACCATTTTCGAGTAATCGGCCTCCAAAGTAGGGGGGGGCCCTAGCATTTTTAAACTATAGGAGATAGAAACTTGCAAATTTCCATGCTGATAGATCATGCTAAAAACTCTTTAGGAAAACTATTGTAAACGAAATCGGACAGTAACTTTTTGAGTAATAAAAAAAAAGCATATTACGCGCTTATAGTTACGGAACCCTCCTTATTTATTATTTGTGTTGAGTAGGATTAAAATAGATTTATTTTTATAATTTTAATTTAATAGTTTTATTTCAAGAGAAAACATGCGAAAAATGATGATTTATTTCGGTTTGTGAAGCAAGTTCAAAAATACAGTTTTTTCATGATCCCGTGGGAACCGTTTTGGTTTCCAAGAAAAAAAAATACTGTTAGTTATTTCATGTTCCAATCTACCTTTGTGCCAAGTATTATTTAAATACGTCGAGTAGATTGCCAGAAATAACGTCAAACAGGTAGGTACAGTTTTTTGAAGATCCCATGGGAACCCTTTAATTTTGCGGGATAAAGAGTATTCTATTTTACCCTTCAGGTCCTAAGCTACCTACCTACCAAATTTCATTTTATTCCATCCAGTGGTTTCGGCGTGATGTGATAACAAACACACAGACAGACAGACAGACAGACAGACAGACAGACATTTTTTTCAAAAACGTTATTTTTAGGTTCTGTGGCCTTTATAGACCCCCATTTTAATTTTCACTTAGATAACTTTAATGTACAGACATGACCCCTCTACAGATTTATTATATGTATAGATTAAAATTCAAAAATGTTCTCATTGTGCCTCACTTCTAAAAATAATACTTAGATAAATTAAAATTTGTACACCGTATATAGTAGAAAATCAAGTATCAATTGAAATATCCCACTCAACGCCGCTAAACCACTTTAAAAATCTATTGCTCGTTGATAGTTACGGAACCCTCCTTAAACATAATATTGTCCTGAGAAGCTCTTGGTTAGGTTATATTTGATATAAAAATACCAACGTGAACGGATAAAAAATCTCATTTTTTAAATTAAACAAGTCCGATTTGTCCCTTCAAAATAGTTTGAGAAAACAATTTCTTTGGTGAAATTCCACGGAAACTATTCATTTTGCCGCAAAATTAGCCTAAGTCCTTCCCCATGGTCTATTCTATATCTGAGCCAAATTTAATCAAAATCGGTCCAATCGTTTCGGAGCCTATTCAATGCAAACAAACAAACATATATTTCCTCTTTATTGTTAGTATAGATACGTAATCAAATAACCTAACCAAGAGCATGTCAGGACATGTCTAAGGAGGGTTCCGTAACTATAAACGCGTAATATGCTTTTTTTTTTAATTACTCCAAAAGTTACTGTCCGATTTGGTTCATAATAGTTTTCCTAAAGAGTTTTTAGCATGATCTATCAGCATGGAAATTTGCAAGTTTCTATCTCCTTTAGTTTAAAAATGCTAGGGGGGGGACTAACTTACAAACTACTTTGGAGGCCGATTACTCGAAAATGGTCAACTTTATAAAAAAGTAACGTATGAAACCTTGCCTTTATTTTAAAAGACCTATTCTACGATACCCCACACGATGGGGTAGAGTGAAAAAATATTTTTCATCCCCACTTCACATGTATGGAGAGCCACCCTTAAAATATAAAAATTTTATTTTTTTATGATCCCGAAACCGTGATCTATACACAATCTATAACTGCACCAAATTTAATCAATTTATATTCATAATTACAGGAGCTAGAGGCGCGGACAGACAGACAGACAGACAGACAGACAGACGGACAGAGCGAAACTATAAGGGTTCCTTAAGTATTACGGAACCCTAAAAAGGAAATATGGGAAATCCAAAAAAGGAAAGGAAAAATCCAATCACATCTATTTTCCAATCACAGGAGAGATATATTGGGAGAACCACGCTTTCATTTCATCGCTCTATAAAAATCGATAGTTAAACGTGTCACACGTCACAACTCACATCCGTTCAAAACGAACCCGGTATCCATACAAATTCCCATACAAACGTCCATACGAATTCCCGTGCATAGAAATTCTTTTATCATGCGGTGTATTTTTGCATCTCTCATATAACGTTTCATTGGAATAGTTGGAACAAACTAGCTGGTGCTCCCAACTTCGTTCACGTAGAACTAACGAAAGCGGAACACAAATTTTTTTAAACGGAAGACTGAGGAATTCTGTTTAGTGCTTTTGGATCCAGGGTATATCTTGGAGCAAAATCTTACTTTTTGGTATATGCTTAGACTACTTCAGAAAAAGTCGAAATTACCATATTATGTATCCATATAAATTTCGAGGAGTTCCCTCGATGGATTCCATCATCAGATCACCACTTTTTCGAAAATGGGACCAACTTGGGATTATACCCTTTATATCAAAGAAAGAATTTTGAAAATACGCCCACAGACGGCGGAATTGTGGTCTAACATACAAAAAAATAAAATAAAAAGATATATAATATACAGCCGAACGAATAACCGCCTCCTTTTTTTGGAAATCAGTTAAAAAGCCTACTCCATTTTCCTCCAGTTCCCCGCGTCCTGCTAATTGCTATACATAATTTACGTAAACTTCTTTATCTACTGCACACATTTATTATTATTTGAGTAACTAGGTTAGTAGCTAACCTACCGATTACGCCTGACGTTTTAAAGTACCAAATGAACAATGCTAAATATTATCAATCGTGTCGTCTACAAAAAAAAAACCGGCCAAGTGCGAGTCGGACACGCACACCAAGGGTTCCGTACAGACCTGTAGGTATATACTTAAGTAAGTATATGATATTAATTTCAATTTAATAAGCGTTCATGAGGAAAGGGGTAGTAAGTTTAAAATTATTAAAAATATTTTTAATATATGATGTAACTCAAAATTTACGGTTTTCACATCTTTTCCTTTATCTGTGCTTTATGACGTTACTTCGTACCAAATTTCAAGATTCGGAGTTCACGGGAAGTACCCTGTAGGTTTTGATTCCCTTGCGAGTGTAGAAAATTTGCGGAAAGTGGCATTAAACAGCTGTATCTTTTGATTGCGTTGGCTTAGAAGTTTGATTTTTCGGGACAGTTATAGACCTGAGTTTTTTAGTAATTATTAATTATTTTTCTTTGCCTATAGTTTTTTTGTTAATTTTATGTTTGTTGTATTATTTTAATTGTTACTAAATAAATGAAAAATAAACAGTAGCCTATTGTGTGTAAAAAAATCTAGCTTGATACTTCCTGAGAAAAAGGGTCTTGACAGACAGAGCGACGGACGGACGGACGGACGACAAAGTAATCCGTTACCGAACATAATATCTATGGACGCTTCACACCACGTCAGTCTGGCCCCGTGGTAAGTATCCGAAGAATTTGTGTTACGGGTACCAGACAACGGAAATATATTTAATACTTTTATAATATACTTATATTTAAGATTTTTATTATATTATACACATATTTAATACACATCCATGACCCAGGAACACTGTTTTTTTTTGTTCCCTGGCGGGATTCGAACCCGCGACCTCCGGCTAAAGCGCCACTGCGCTCACCACTGAGCCACGGAGGTCGTCAAAACATAACATAAGGGTTCCGTTTTTTCCTTTTCTAGGTACGAAACCCTAAAAATTAGTTTTTTAGTAGACGATACAACTGATGATAGTGTTGTCCAAAATTTATTGTAACAAATATTCTGTGATTATTTTACTGGAATGACAAATGTATAAAGCTCGAGAAATAAATTATTAAGATCCGGATCCATTATCTGTTTCATTAATGTTAGATTATGCTTTAATGTTTATTCGAGTAGAAATTATTTAGGAACTAGCTTTTTTCCGCGGCTTTTAACGAGGACACTGTACTTCTTCGGGATATGTATTAAATAACAACCTACCATACCAACTTTCATCGAAATCCAATCAGTAGTTTTTGCGTGAAATAGTAACAAACATCCGTCCATCCTCACAAACATTAACATATTTATAATAGTAGTAGGACTAGATGTTGCGTAAAAGTTCGTTCTCGCAAAAAAATGTGAATTAGTCGGAGACCGTACATTTTGCCGCCATAACCTGTATTCTATGCTCTTCCCCAAGATCCAATCTAACCCTGTACAATTTTTTATCAAAATCTGACAAGTGGTTAAGGCATGATTGCGTAACAGACAGGTGGTGCTTACAATTTAAAAATGTAACTATACTTTTGCTGGATCCAACAGCTGCTTTCCAGTTAGTCACTTCCCTACGTCTTGTCTTGGCACCCCCCTCCCCCCCGTCGCCTCCATTGCTGTGTTTGTGGCGCAAACGTGGACAGCCTCGGACACCACGGGATGTCCTGTCAACGAAGCGCCGGCCGCTTTTCTCGACATCACTGCCTGAACGATCTCATCCGTCGGGCTCTTGTCGCCGCCGAAGTACCAGCTGTGCTGGAACCCTCTGGTATGACACTACTTGCATCGATACACTTGCTACGTTCCATGTCCAGGGCACCTTGAGTACTGCAGGTACGGCCGTCAATAAGGCGGAGAACCTCAAGTGGCGAAAATATCCTTAGTACCTTAGTCGGGATATCATATTTGAACCGTTTGGGGTTGAAACCCTAGGTACCTATATGGGGTCCGGGTCACAAACTTTTCAGAGAATTTTCCAAAAAACTCATTAAAGCCACCCGAGACCCCAGAGCCGCACCTATCTGGCCCAGAGAGTGAGTATCGCAATCCAGCGAGGAAACCATCTAAGCTCTACCAGGACCAGTCCTGGTGGGGACGACCTGGGTGATTTTTTTTTGTAGCCTTTTAAGTTTTGTAATAGTTATTAATTTTTTTAGTTCTTTTATTTAGTTTGTAAATATTCTAAATAGCTATAGATATTACCCTCTATTGTTAAATGTGGATAATGTAATAAATAATGTTACTATACCTTTAGTACAGTTGGACAGAAGTTCGGAACAATAAAAAGCCAACAAACAAGAAGTACTCGTAAATTAACGAATAGAACTCATCTAAGTTTTTATACAAACTTCGTAATCTCGTACGATTGCTCTGATGAAATAGTTTTGACTCTTGAGCTATCTCTAAGCAGAAAATTTTAACTGTCCCCAGGCAAGGGGTATCGTGAATTATTCATGTAGCTACGAGTACGTGTGCAGTCCCCATGTGTCCGGCGACAATTTATTTTGTGTACGGTGGTCCCTCGTAAAATTTTGCCAAATTTTATGGACATAGTTTAATATTTAATTTGTGTTCTTACTTTTTACCCTTTTTGCGACTTTGTGAAAATGATACAACAGATTGGACACCGATAGGATTTTTTTTAAAGTGGAATAAAAAATATCTAAGTTATATTTACGCGGCTGCTAGAATTAAGAGGATAATTAAGATTATGATTTTTATCTCTATTTCTTTGGGAAAGTACTTATGGTGTTTTAAGGTAATTGTAGTAATTTTTATACAACTACACATTAAATATTATATTTCTTTATGTTTATCAAAGTAACACCTCAATATTTCTGAGTAATATATATCTAATGTACCTATAAATAAAACGAATTATTTTACATGTAGTCGGTAGCTAGTTGCTTACCTTGCAAACAAACCTTTGTTCAAATATTTATTCACATCGTTAAATTCAAATATCAATTCCTCCAGATTTAGAATGACATTTAAATACAAACACTTTTGAAATCCCGAAATAGAAGTAAGATCAATAAATCTGGGTTGAGTGATGAGTCAAATTACTTTACCGGAACAATTTCGCTACACAAACAATTTTGAAATGTACAGTAATTTAATAATGAAAACTAATTATTAGGCCTATTTGAATTAAAATAAACATTATGAGGCACCTATGACAATGCTTTTAGTACCCACATCGGTACGAGTTACCTAATTGTGCTGTGAATTGTAATTTGTGAATGTTAAAAATGTGCTTAAACGCAAAAATGTATTTTCGACCCTGCCAGGATTCGAACCTGGAATCTTCTGATCCGTAGTCAGACGCGTTATCCGTTGCGCCACAGGGCCGTGATAGAAAACGGTGAAAATTACAATTACATGCTTAAGATTATTTTAGGTAAGATAATTTAAAAACAAATTTCAAAATGGCTACCATCAACCATGCTTTAATAATAATCATTGATAATCATGTAAATTATTGTAATGATCACTATAATTAAACAAACTTTATTTTACTTATTATTACTTATTACATAAAATGCCATTTAGTCGCCAATTAAGTATGTAGTTTGTGACATCAAACCACAAGTCTTGGCCCTGGGCCCAAGTCGTGGGTAAAGCAGGTCATATAAATTAGAAATTCAAGTTTATTATCTGGCCGTGGCCGTGAACTGTTTGTGTACAGACTACAGACTCAATGGCGTCTGTTTTGCGTATTGCGGCATCATGCTGGTAAACAGTAAACACCTTATGTAATAGAAGGTAGTTTTATAAGCTTTTGAATATGGATATTTTCATTTTATGGTTATAAAACTCGGTTTTAAATACATACAGATAAAACTATTATGACAAATGCTATATAAATTATAATGTCTTCGAAAATAATTACAGATACTTCGGGCACATGATCCACTTCTTATTTAAAGAAGTTTAGGCAAAAAAATAATTGTCATAATCAAAGTAAAAAATCATTACATGCATGGGTTTCACTCCGCAAAACGCAAATCCATATAAAGAAAAAAAAATTCTACTATGACAATTATTTTTCTGCTTAAACGTCTTTACTTATGCAATAAGTAGATCATATTATTATGCCTAAAATATCCATAATTGATTTTACAGAACCTTAGATAGTACCTCTTCGATACAAAATAAAAATATACCTAAATGTTGTCGCACTCACACTTCTCCATATTATAAACTTTAACTGTGCCAAATTTTATGGGTACCTACTCCTGCGTTTGTAGGGGTGTTAACTGTTAAGTCTTTGCCTCACGTATTGTTGTATTTAGTATTATAAGTAAATAGTAATAAGGGACAGAAGTTAGAAGGGTGGACAGACAAACACACAAACGGGCGGTCAGAGTGAAACCAGGGTTTATAGAGAGAAACCAATACAACAACCTACGGAAAAGGTACCGGTTATTGAAAAAAAAAATAGGTATTTCTAATTCTCTTGTCAATGGTGACTAGCTCCGCCCGCATATCTAAATACCTACAGTATCCCTCGGGAACACTGTATTTTTTCGGGATAAAAAGTAGCCTATGTTTTAATCCAGAGTCTAAATACTAAGATACCAAATTTCATCAAAATTAGTTCAGTAGATTTTCCGTGAAAGAGTAACAAACATCCATCCATACATCCACCCATCCATCCATACATCCTCACAAACTTTCACAATTATAATATTAGTAGGATTATCTTTCGACGGGAGAATAAATTGATGTTAGGAGTTATGTTCCTGGACCGGAAGGGATGGACTAGCCATCAGATTATGTTTAGGATTGACCCGGATGTATTCATATCACAAGGATAGCACCACAAAATATATAGTTCAGCAATCTAGAGGGGACTAGCAGGAACATTTAACAGCGGCGTAAACGTAACATTATCGAATCTAATTTGTATGGGCGCTGTCATAATTTTGACTGATTTGCATACAATTTTCATTCGATACCTTTACGCCACTGTCAAATGTTCCTGCTAGGCTCACCGGCTATTTTCTATTAATTACAATAATAGTTTCTTTTTTACAAATATTTATATGTAACACTCGAAATTCAGTTTGATTCACATTTTCCGGAACATTCCGATACCATTGAGTGAGAGTGACAGGTAGCGAATGACACCTGCTGTTTCATAAATCACACTCGTGACGTGTCATCGGCACCCAAAATCCAAATCGAATTTTTCTATTTACGTAACAACCATTCTAGTGAAAATGTTTGAAGTGCTATCATATCTAGGTAGTACAGTACCAAGTACCTACTGTACTACATAACATTAATTATTAACGAGTTATATTAATACCTATTTTAATTTCTAGCTGGTGCGGGGTGCTCGTAACTTCCTTTGCAAGGAACTATAAAATTAAGGTAGTTTCAGTTACTCTATAGTTTACTGGATGTTACCCGCGACTTCGTGCGCGCATAAGGGAATACCGCAGAAACCGTACTATGTCCTTCCCCATGGTCTACTCTATGTCTGTGCCAAATTTCATCAAAATCGGTGTAGTAGTTTCGGAGCCTATTCGATGCTAACAAACAAACAAACCTTTCCTCTTTATTATATTAGTATAGATAGCACACAGAACACTATTACTCGCGGAGATAGCATCAGCTATCTGCCAGCGATAGTTTCAAAGAATAACCGCAACAAAAAGTCAGACGGATAGGTATTCGGCCCATTTAAATTGATTTTAGCTTATTCAGTAGCACTCTAGAGTGGAATTTTGGCTAAATAGTAAATACCCACAGCTGTCAAACATTGCGTTTTTGAAAAGTAACGATCGTGTGTGGCTGCTATCGTCCTTACCTTTATAATGTAGAGTCTACGCTTAGTTCTCAAAATAAGATAAATTTTACAATATCGTTGTTTCTGGTTTGTGGTATTTATAATGTAAAGACTACGCTTAGTTCTCAAAAAAAAAAATACAATCTCGAAGTTTCTGGTTTGTGCTCGCGACTTTAAAAAAACAACTGTAAAAATACCTTAACGTCTATTAAATAGTTTTCCATACACTTAATGGAAAAATAATAAAAAAAAATCATCAAAAACAAAAAATCATCATCAAAACCATAAAATACATCGATGGAGACATTAAGGAGTATAATATTCTGCGTAATCACTGGTACTTAGTCGTAACGACTCCCGTGACGTCACGAAGTTACTGCCGACAGTAAAGGAGAATTTGTCTTTAACGAGTAGCTATCGGGGATCGAACATGGATTTAGTTTTATTTTTACACTGCCATTAAATTGTACTTAAGGAAGCGAAAGTACCAAGTAAATAATACTTTAGGATAAAGGAGTTTCTAAAAATTAAAACTAGTACCTAGGTACGTGGACTGATTTTTGATGCGGTTTTTCATAATCGAAAGCTATCGATGATATTAATATATTTTCATAATCGAGATAAGTCTTAGCTATGTATAATCGTATATAGAATCGTCATCAGCTTCCTTAGATACCTAAACCTTTAACCTATACAGGGCGCTTGGTGGGTCTGATTGAACCCAGTGGTCCCCAACCTTTTTTTTACGCGGGCCACAAACCCGTTGCCTGGTGTCGCGGGCCGCAACCAAAATTTTTAGGGACAAAAATACGGTGTTTAAAATTTAAATTTAACGATTTAATAATAAAAAAACACAAGGTAGTTAAAAGAGTGAAACTAAACATTTAAGATGAGATAACGACACAAACGAAAATAAAATAACAAATATGTATTATAATAATTATGTTCACTCAGTGAGATTTTTGGAATTGTAAACGCTTTTTCACAACTTTATCTAGAGCTGGCTTGTCGCTGCATGCTATCCTTATTACATCGTAGGCTGTATTTCAAGAACCACTTTAGCTAGAAAGCTGATATTTTCATAAGTCTTAATTCTGATGCCGCTATAACAACATATCATATCTAAAAAACAAGATAAAACAAATAATATAAGGAGAAGCCCTTTTTATGACAACAAAACGCGATTTTTTGTCCTTTCTTTAGTCGATGGCAATACTTTAAATATTCACAAGATACTAAATAATTGATTTCTACTCCAATATATAATTCAAAATAAAAATTAATATAAAAGGGGTTTTCATAAAAAATACAATTATTTTTGTCTATTTTTTTTCCTAAAACGGCTTTTCCTTGGCTGATTTTTAAGTTACAGATTTCACGCGGGCCGCAGATAAAGGCCCGGCGGGCCGCATGCGGCCCGCGGGCCGCGGGTTGGGGATAGCGGGTCTGATTGAACCGGTCTTACGGTTGATGTGTTGTACCTAGTTCATTCACAGTTTTCTATAGTCCGCTGTGTTCTTACAAAGTATAATAAATTAAATTATTTAAAAAAGTAAAGGAACCCAAATACGTAAAAACTGAAAAGAAAATAATCTAACCAAGAGCATATTGTCAGGACATGTCTAAGGAGGGGTTCGTAACTTTAAACGCGTAATAGGCTTTTTTTCAAATTACTTCAAAATTTAATATCCGATTTTGTTTAAAATAATTTTCCTAAATAATATTTAGCATGATCTAACAGCATACAAAATTGCAAGTTTCCAAGTCTCATAGTTTAGAAATGCCAGAGGGGGGGACCAACTTATAAAAGACTTTTGAGGCCGATTACTTGAAAATGATTGATTTTGTAAAAAAGTCATGTAGGAAACCACGAAGTATAGATACCAGGAGTCCGAACGTAAAATACTCTCAATTTAGGGAACAGATTTTTTGCTGGTAGAGCAAGTTTTTTCAAGAAGTTCCAAGCGCGATTCAGGACTGTACGCCGCTGGTCCGCCACAATAGCATCGGTACGTCCAAAATCCTAGCGCAGCCAGTGGCAAAGAAAAGAGAACTAGGATCTGGGTTTATTATTGTGTACGTGAATATTATGGAATAGCCTATACCGTTCGGACTCCTGGTTCTATACTTCGTGTACGAAACCTTGCCTTTTTTTTAAAAGACCTATTAACCTGCTGTCACCGTATCTACTTCTTTGCCAAGCTGTAAATAAAATTTAACAACACTCGCTACAGGTTGTTTTAACTCACAGAGGAGCTACTTAAAAGTTTTAATTAGAATTCAAGTTATATGTTTAATGTATTTACTTAAGCCAGTGAAAGTTTTTGATATTCACTTTAAACTTTTCAATCGCAATCATGAATAATCTAAACTCTTGAAATTTTACTGGAATTGGAAAATTTTCTGAAGTTGAAGGTAGGAAAGGTAATGCGAAAACTGTTGTATTTCGTGCGCTGTGAAAAGTTTAGTGTTAGAATGACTTAGTTAAAGGCAATGTAACCACAGGTTTAATACAGACGGACAGATACTACGTAATTTTATATATTTACTCTGTACTTAGTGCTAAGAGTTTTAATTTAAAAGAACTTGTTACAGGTTGAAGTTTGTTTATCTGTCGCAATATTTACATTTTTATTTATCTAAGAGGCAAAAAAACCCACATAAAATTAAAATTTAATAATGTGAATTATTCTAGGCGGATTTTAAACAGGGTCCTCTACTTGTATAAAGTGGTATTTGCGTTGCAGAATATAAGTATTAATTAAGTAGGTATAGATAAAAAAATATACACCTGTCTGTCGCATGTCAGTAAACACGTCGGGAACACCAGCCGTGCACAAAAAGTGGATCCATCAATGTGCCTCGCCCCAATATTGATTGTGGAATCACTCTACAGCTTGCCTTTATCAGCAATTTTTCGTGTCGTCATCGAACATTCCATGTATCAACATTCATGACGTCACAGTTTTGTAGGGTTCTGTTATAATTCTTTTACATCCTGTACCTTATTTAGGTATGTAGACTTATTGTAGTTATGAGTTAGGTACTTACATAAAGTGCCTATTTTCTATTTGACTATAACAGGCACTAAGCTTAGCTAAAACAGTATAGGACGTCCGAGGTTCCACTTTTGAACTTAATGTCCATAGCAATAAGGTAAAAAAAATATTTTTGAACAAAAAATTAAACCGACTTCTAAAGTAAAAATACACAAAAAATTATGAAATAAAACTTATTTTCTAAATAATTCCCCTTTTAAATTTGGCTATTTCTCTACTTCAATTCAATCTTCTTAAATTTGAAGTCGCTACCGGCCCAAACGATATCCTACAGTATTTTATAGAACTCACGTTCATATTTGCTGGTACCTGGGCTGGAATTATTGTTGAACATACAAAAAAAAAAACATATTAGGTTGGGGAAAAAGTTTCTTCGCATTTTATATAAAAATTCAAAAGGCTTTTTTATAAAGTTTATTTACAAGTGACTAAAGTATATAGGTGCCATTTTGTTCGATAACTTTTTGCCATCTTGTTGGTAGGTACATGATCCCATTGCTATAAAATTTTTGGGGCTTCTGATGAAAAAACTGCGACAAGTGGTTTTGGCAGTCCTCTTGTGATGTCAACCTGACACTGCCTAAGGAATTCTGCAGCGACCGAAACAGGTGGAAATCTGAAGGTGCAAGGTCAGGACTATACGGCGGATGCATTAACACCTGCCAGCCAAACTCCCGTAATTTTTTCTGAGTGGCTAAAGATGTGTGAGGTCTAGCGTTATCATGGTGAAAAACCACACCCCTTCTGTTGATTAATTCCGGCCGCTTTCTCTCAACTTCTTGCTTTAATCTCATCAGTTGTTCGCAGTACAGTTCAGAATTGATGGTCCTGCCTGGCGGTAACAGCTCATAATGAATAATGCCCTTCCAATCCCACCACACACACAGCATCACCTTGTTGCGAGTTAACCCGGGTTTCGCCACAGTCTGTGAAGCCTGACCGGCCTTTGACCACGATCTTTTTCGGACGTTCTTGTCGTACGTGATCCACTTTTCATCACCAGTTATCAGCTTCTTCAAAAATGGTTCGGTTTCATTACGTCGTAATAAAGAATCACAAATGAGTACACGGTTCATTAGGTTTCTTTCAGTGAGCTCATGAGGCACCCAAATATCGAGCTTTTTTGTGTACCCAGCTTTTTTCAAATGCGCCAAAACCGTTTTGTGGTCAATCCCCAGTTCTTCAGCTACATCGTAACTACTAATATGCCGATCTTGCTCCACTTTTTCAAAAATGGCAACAGTTTTGTCCGTAACAGGGCGACCAGAGCGACGTGCATCTTTGATATCAAAATTTCCGGATTGAAAACGCTTAAACCAAATTTGCGCTACTCTCACAGATACTGCATAGGTCCATAAACATCACAAATTTTTTTCGCGGCTTGTGTTGCATTTTTACCTTTTTTGTAATAAAATTTTAAAATGTATCGAAATTCTTCATAAGAATCACTCATTTTAACAATAAGAAAAACAAATGAAAATCTCAAATTTACCTAATTTGAATTTGGAATTGTCTTCTGTAAAATTAAAACTTTTTAATGATACCAAAATCAGCCAGATACAATTGGTATAGCCCAAGATATTTTATGACAAGTTCATACATACTATAATGCGAAAAGACTTTTTCCCCAACCTATTATATACAGCCAAACGTATAACCACCTCCTTTTTTGGAAGTCGGTTAAAAACACTAAAATGTTAACATTAGTTATACATAAACGTTCCAAATTATTCTACGAAAATATCCAATTTATTCACAGTAAAAGAAATACTATGAAACAATAAAAGTAAATATTTCTACTACCTACTGTACCTACTTTAAATTATAACCCTCTCAAGCGTGTTGAAATAAATTGCGCGGATAGAGTTGACGGATGATGTAGTATTGTTCCCCGCGGCACTCACTGTAAGTGGTGTATTTAAAGCTTTTACGCTGTATTAAAATTTATAACTGAGTACAATTAAGTAGAGAACGGGTTTTCATTAATTTCATTTCCGTACTCGGTTTCGGTTATTAGCGTTTAAAATCAATTGCATCATAACCAAAGAATATTATATATTTACCAACGTAAAGAACTGTTGGATATACGCAGTGATGTGACTTATCTAAGAAACAAGTATTTGAAATACAGATACAAGATACATAATACGTGTTTTCATCTTGTTTTTAAAATACTTTTTTACAAAGGATTTTGTATCTTGTATTTAAATACTTTTCTTTAGTATCTTAGTATTTTATAAATATTTTTTCTGATAAAATACTTTCAGTCTTTTAGTATCTAATATTATGTTAGTAGACATTTATACATTAAACGCGTAAAACCGAACGTGACATTATTAGTCCTACACCATTGATAGATGGCGACTCTTTTTAGGGTTCCGTCGTACGAAACCCTTACGGTAAGGAACTCTTATAGTTTCGCTTTGACTGTCACGTCCGTCTGTCTGTCTGTCTGTCCGCTCTTCCTGCTTCTATAATTATGAATAGAAATTGATGGAAATTTGGTATAGTTATATTATAGGTTGTGTATAGATCTCGATTTTGGCGTCATAAAATACTTAATTTTATATTTTAGTCTCCATTCCAAAGATTTCAACTCAAGATAGGCTATCACGTAAATTTGACAGAACAAATCTTCATACAATAAAAAGTTACGCCATCTTGGTTTTCACCATAAATCAAATGTCAGCCATCTTGTTTTTCACCATAACTCAAATGTCAGCCATCTTGTTTTCACCATACTTCGAATTTCAAAATGGTCCCAAAAATTTAAAAATTGGGGCCATTTTACTGGAGACACTTTTTGCCTCAACATGCCTCGTCTATAATATACGTCTATGCTCCATACATGAATGGGGATGAAAAATTTTTTTTCATTCTACCCCATAGTGGGGTATCGTTAGTCTTTTTAGGTCTTTGAAAATACATGCAAGGTTCAATACATGACTTTTTTTACAAAATCAATTTTTGAGTAATCGTTCTCTAATGTGGTGTGTAAGTTGGTTGCTAATAAATCGTCGTTCTCCATCGTCGTGCGTTCACCACGTTATCACTATTCGTACTAACTGTGTACATTCCGAATGAAGAAAAACGAACGTTTGCGCTAGTCTAACGGAATCCCAAATCGAAATTCTGCATTAGTAAATCGAATACGGAAAACGCACGTGGTTATTAAAAAAACCTATTAGGTATGCGTTTATAGTTACGGAACCCTCATTAGACATGACCTTGGTTAGGTTTAGAGTTCGAGAGGACTTGGAGCGTAGAACTAGTTAGAGTAAAAAAATGTTACTTGGGGTGTGAAATAGATTCCTCTATACCAGTGGTCCCCAACCTTTTTTTTACGCGGGCCACAAACCTGTTGTACTCCTGGTGTCGCGGGCCGCAACCAAAATTTTTTAGGGGCAAAAAATATGTTATTTAAAAGAGATGTTTGATTTTGGGCCAGCTCTATGTGCATCACATAGGTAAATAGGAATAATATAAGGGAATTTCATAAAAATACAAAAAAAGTAATTTGAAGAAGAGTACGTGCGTACAAAAATGGTTATTTGAAGAGTTTGCGGAGAATGCGGGAACCCTATTTTAGGGCGGCATTGACAGTTGTTTTGACTTGACTTTTGACGTAGTTGATAGTTTTAAGAAGAGACATCTTCTTGAGTGTCATACGTCTTCCTTTGTGAAAAGTCATGTCATTGTCAAAATGATACAGTCTGACAAGGATCTTTTGGCACGTGGATAAAATCAGAACTAACATCGCCGTCTTGTAAAATGTCACTTTTATGTAATATTATGTATTGTTTTGTAGTTGCGACACTTACCTTTTGGCACGTGGATAAAATCAGAACTAACATCGCCGTCTTGTAAAATTTCACTTTTAGTAATAAGTATTGTTCTTATTTGCGACACTCACGCCCCCATCCAAGTGCCAAAAGATCCTTGTACGACTGTATTCTTTGGTTAATTCTGATCTAATCCGCCATGTTTTATTTTACGTTGTGTTGATCTCCTTGACGGTTTTATTTTAAATGTGCATTGAAACGAAGTGAAATAAAATAAAATAAAGGATAGAAACAGTTACTATATTATGTAGCTATATTTATATATAGTGTACATAGGGCTGGCCCACGCCTCATACATTTCTTGAACATCTCTTTTAACGATTTATTAATAGAATAACACAAGGTAGTTAAAAGAGTGAAACTAAACATTTAAGATGAGCTAATGACACAAACTAAAATAAAATAACAAATATGTATTATAATAATTATGTTCACTCAGTGAGATGCCCGCGGGCCGCGGGTTGGGGATAGCGGCTCTATACTATCTACATACATACATACATATAATCACGCCTCTTTCCGTAGGGGTAGGCAGAGACCGCTTCTTTCCAGTAGGGGTAGGCAGAGACCACTTCCTTCCACTTGCTGCGATCCTTACATACTTGTTTCGCTTCGTCCACTTTTATTCTTACCATCCATTACTCCTCTTACATTCAACGTAGCGAAGCGGCTCTCCATGGGTCACTTTTCGCCTCCGCGAGAACGAGACGTGATGGGGGCCGAACCACATTGCGGATTATTATAGGATTTTGGATAATTAAATTATTTTATGATTATCCATTGCGTATCCACGGATTGGTGGAGAGGGTAGGAATAGGGAAAGGGAAGTATGGTGTGGAAAGGAAGATTGGTTAGTTAGAGTGGGAAATAGGAAATGTAGGATATTACCGCCCAGGAGGGCAAGGGATAGGACAGTAATAGCTAAGGAAGCCGGGGTCGCATACCCGTATACTATACCACAACTACCGGACAGGTAAGTTGGGATGAGTATCCCATGACATACCTACTATCTACACCAAAATAATTATTATGATTTTGGTTTTCGTAACGAGAAAGATAAATGATAGATTTATCTGTTAGCATTTAGTAGCTAGTTATGAATTTCATTACGTAATTGACATCACAACTACTAATATTAGATTTCGAACTAAATATATTTTCCGCAAACCGCCACTAGGGCAATTTATTGAACAATAGGTTATGTTATATATATCAATATCTTTTATCCCCCGAGTTTGATGTACAATATTATTGCTTTTTAGGGTTCCGAAGCCAAATGTCAAAAAACGGAACCCATAAGGATTCTTCATGTCTGTCGGTCATGTCTGTCGACCGGTTTTTTATTTTTATGTTTGAGTTGGTGAATGAAAAGTAAATTGCGGTTTACGATTTATGACGTATTAATAAAAAACTACTTAGGTACTAGATCTCGTTCAAACCAATTTTCGGTGGAAGTTTGCATGGTAATGTACATAATATTTTTTTTTTTAGTTTTATCATCCTCTTATTTTAGATGTTACAGGGGGGACACATTTTACCACCTTGGAAGTGTCTCTCGCGCAAACTATTCAGTTTAGAAAAAAATTATATTAGAAACCTCAATATCATTTTTGAAGACCCCCGAGGTACCCCACACGTGTGGGTTTGATAGAAAAAAAAGAGTTTCAGTTCTAACTATGGGGAACCCCCAAAATTATTTTTTTCTATTTTTGTGTGAAAATCTGAATGCGGTTCACAGAATATATCTTCTTATCAAGTTTCAACAGCATAGTTCTTATAGTTTCGGAAAAAGGTGGCTGTGACATACCGACGGACAGACAGAAAAACAGACAAACAGACATGACGAATCCTACGAACCCTAAAAAATATTTAATTTCATAAACATAAATCTTATGCATAAACCGTGAACCATTACATTTTATATGAGTTTGTACGGAACCCTCGGTGCGTGAGTCCAACTCGCACTTGGCCGGTTTTATTTTTTTGTTCCGTTGTTCATAAAGTACAACTTACTATAAATATTTTTTGTGGCCACGTATTAACCAGGCATTAAATGTATGGCGAATTAAAATAAAATGTTTTCTTACAAAAGTATTTTTATCTTAAAAAGTATTTTGACGTATTTTGTATCTAGTATTTCAAATACTATTCTCGAAAGTATTTTGTATCTGGTATCTGAAATACTTAATTTCAAAGTATTTTGCATTTTGTATTGCAGATACTTTATACAGGGTATTTTGTACATCTCTGGATACATATACGGGGGTTGCACGCGGCGAGCGGGACGTCTGGTATTCATGCCAGGACTTTTTGTTCACGGGGCTGGCCGCTGGTTATTTCGTGATTTGGAATAATCCATACAGGAATACTTTTTCATCGGTACAATAAATTTTACCATGTCATTGGTATCGATAATAGAGTACATTTCACAAATAAAAAAAAAATATATATTTTTTTTCATTTCAATTTATTTGTCCTATAACCAATCTAATACCGCATGGGCGCACTAACTACAAGGCGTCAACGGGTGCAGTATGAGGTAGGGGGCGGCGGTGTGGGGTAAGAGATCGGCCGGGCGGCGCACTTGTTGTCAACAAAGCATCGATAGATGCGTAATGCATCCACATTTTGTATTGGTTTAGCGGATAAGTACGGGGGTTGATAATTTTGTTTTTTTGTTCCAAAGGGGTAGTTACAAAAATCGCTAGTATTGTTTATTTTTGACAACTACTTATTACGTATGTTGATTTATTGCACTGGTGAAAATAACCCTGTATCTATACTAATACAAATATAATAAAGAGGAAAGGTTTGTTTGTTTGCTTCTTATTAGATTATATATTAGCCTACTGGACCGATTTTGATGAAATTTGGTACATAATACAGATATAGAGTAGACCACGGGAAAGGACATAGGCTACTTTTAATTGCGGCGAAATGTACGGTTTTTCCTTTTGCGCACACGAAGTCCAGGGCAGCAAGTTGACAACTTAACATTTTTGATAGATTTTGTAGAGTTTTGCCCCTGTGTCTTAACTGCATTGTGATACTATGACATAGTAGAGGTAACCGTCTCTTACTCGTTTTTTGGTACGGCTTGTTTTGTCTTATAAAAAGCTTACTACTGCTTTTAATATGGATAATGTGACACTGCTAGATCAGCAGCTTAATATTAAAGCCAGCCAACTATGTTTATTGCATAATCCCCGTACATACAGATTACAAAGCCTTAAGCCGGGTACCCATTAGAGAGCTGCCTGCAAATGTTGCCATTTCTGTAATGCCATTTACTGTCCGCAAGTGTGTACGGGGCTTAAGCTATGTTGCCTATGAGTTAAATAGCTAATTATAATATTGACATATCTGACCAAATCAATCGCTTGCGGTTTGTGTGTCTGTAATCATGCACAAAGCAAACCTAATTATATATAGTTATAATTACAATTTATACAATGTAATTACTAAGAAACCCCATGTTATAGATAACTAGATGTTGCACGCGACATCGTGCGTGCAAAAGTAATTTCGCAGAAACCGTACATTTTTCCGCGATAAAAAGTAGCATATGTCCTTCCTCGTGGCCTACGTGGCTGTCTGCGTCTAAAATAATATTAAGTCAAAATACGTCATTAAGGTCCGGACGCACTAGGCGGAACTGCACTTCGGCGGAACTGAGCGACACGTCGCGTCAAAATATTCTTTATATGAAATTATATGAGATAACACGCACTAAGCGGTAACGGAACTACACTGCAGCGAACTGCAAGACAAACTTGATCAACTGACAAAAAGTGTCGCGAACTGCAGTTCGGTTTGGCCAACTTCATTTTCATAGTCAGTCAACCGTGATACTTGGGAGCGCGATAATCGTTCGTCAAAAATGTCGATAGATGAATAAAATTTATTGTACTCGTGGGCCAGTATCCGGAGACATAATAATATTATGACGTCCAGCATAAAAAGTAGGTACATGAACACTTCTATGAAAAAAAAAAACTAACTTTGGAGTGAATCGACCTCTGTGGCTCAATGGTTTGTGCGTCGGCGCTCAAGAAGCCTGGTCGCGGGTTCGAATCCCACCGGGAGACAAAAAGTTTTTTATGTTCCTGGGTCATGGATGTGCAATAAATGTGGATTATATAATAAAAATCTTAAATATATGTATAGTATAAAAGTATTAAATATATTTCCGTTGTCTGGTACCCGTATCACAAGTTCTTCGAGAACTTACCACGGGACCAGGTTGACGTGGTGTAAAAGCGTCCATAGATAGATATTATTATTAAATAGTTCAAGAAATGGGAATAAATGGTAAGTTATTTTTTTTATTTCTTTTTCCTGTGGATGAACGACGACCTCTCCAATGTTAATTGGTTTCATAGTGAAAATTATAATAATTATAATATCTATGGACGCTTCACACCACGTCAGTCTGGCCCCGTGGTAAGTATCCGAAGAACTTGTGTTGCGGGTACCAGACAACGGAAATATATTTAATACTTTTTATACTTTACTTTAATATAAGATTTTTATTATACACACATTTAATACACATCCATGACCCAGGAACAGAGAAAACTTTTTTGTTCTCTGGCGGTATTCGAACCCGCGACCTCTGGTTAAAGCGCCACTGCGCTCACCACTGAGCCACGGAGGTCGTATGTAAATTATTTAGATTGTAGGTATGTAGGTACCATGGACGAATAAAAAAGTATAGACTGACAGATCCCATACATTAAAACATACACAAAATAAAGGTCCGGATTCTGCTTAGCTCTAGATGGCGTTAGTTACTAGCATGAAAATCAATAAATTGCACAAATTAGCGAAGTAAATCAATTAAGTTCTCTTTTAAACAAGAAAAAATATTTTTCCGTCTCTTTCCAGTGTGATTTTAAAGTTCATATGCGGATATTTGATAATTGTCTCTAAATCCAAAAAATGACCTCAGTAGCTTGTTTTTAGACAATTATGGTAGATGGCGTAGTATTAGGGTACCACATGTGATCACGAGATGGCGCGCAAAAGCATCGAATAAAAGTAGGTACCTACTTAAATAAACAGGTACAATACAATGTTGTATAATGTAGATATTGATCATAATAATTATTGTAGTTTGGTGATGTCCGCGACTTCGTTCGCGTGAATATGGGTTATCGCGGTTGGATAAAAAGACAACCTTAATTATTATGAAAACAAAACTAAATATGTACCTACCTACCTATCATAAAAAATAATACAACTCTTTAAAATACCAAGAAATCGTATTTTGCTTAAAATACCTACCTATTTAAATAGAAAACTACACGAAATCAAAGTGTAACTTAATTAGAATATTGAATTAAACGTTAAGTAACCACAATGAAAATCAAAAATGTTTGAAATTACGATTAACAAGTCATTTTGCAGTCGCGGACAGATCAGGTGAACTTTATTTTGAACCTTATTGCTAAGGTATAAGGTTGAAAATGATACACCGTATCTGTCCGCACGCTCTATGCTTTGGCATAAGAGTGTTTTAAGTTTTTCCAAAGTTTTTCCTCGTACTAGCAGGCTTAGCATGACGCGGCGACGCGAGCCGAAGAAATAAATTTAAAGAAGAAATATTCTATATAATATAAAGACTGAAACTAATTGTCTAGGAGCGCCATGATGGAGACGCCATGG
The DNA here is from genome assembly GCA_905404095.1 of Glaucopsyche alexis. NCBI lineage: Eukaryota > Metazoa > Arthropoda > Insecta > Lepidoptera > Lycaenidae > Glaucopsyche > Glaucopsyche alexis. Next base: position 6,826,785 of record FR990060.1, read on the forward strand.
AGTAGTTGACATTATTGTAAGACTAGATGTTGCACGCGACTTCGTACGCGCAAAAGGAAATCCCGCGGTAACCGTACATTTTGCCGCGATAAAAAGGAGCTTATGTCCTTCCCCGTGGTCTCATCTATATTTGCACCAAATTTCATCAAAATCGGTCCAGTAGTTTCGGAGCCTATTCAATGCAAATAAACAAACATACAAACAAACAAACAAACTTTTCCTCTTTATTATATTAGTATAGAGTATTTGACGTTAAATTAAGAAAAAATTTCTACTTTAGCTGTCAAAAGAGAACATTTTTGGACCTCATGCTCGGGAAGAAAAGAAATATTTTTTCTCATAACGACGAAGCATCAACCGTGCTGCCTTACAATAAGACCTATTCTGAATTCCGAATGGTATTAACGTTTCTTCAATCTCTCATTTTGTCGATTCTTCGGTATTTCTTGCAGGCTTAGCATGCATGCACATCCAATGTGTATGCTAAGCCTGCTGGTAGTCTGTGTAACAAAAGAGATGAAAAAGGATTTCGTGTGTCATATTATATGACTAATGACACTGACATTTGACTCGACACTCATGTGTTCGATTTTCAACTCTATTGTATTAGCACAGAGTTCTATTTTTAATTAATTAATTCTCTGAATTTTAATCCGCTGTTTCGGATTCTGGAGCATATTATTTTTAAACAAAAAATTAAACCGACTTCCAAAGTAAAAATACACAAAAAAGTATGAAATAAAACTTAATCTCTAAATAATTCCCCTTTCAAATTCGGCTAAAATCTTTACTATTTCTCTACTCAATCTTCTTAATTTTGAAATCGGTACCAGCCCAAACAATATTCTACAATATTTTATAGAACTTGCGTTCATATATGCTGGTACCGACTTCAAAATTAATAAGATTGAGTAGAGAAATAGTTCACTAATTTTGCAGAAGGGCGGTTTTCATAGGCCGTATTATAATGAAATGAAATGTGATACTAGTAGAGCGAACGAGAGATATATTGTGAAAAATGACGATGCGTCATGACAAAGTTTTAGCCCAATTTAAAAGGGAAATAATTTAGAAAGTAAGTTTTATTTCATTTTTTTTTGTGTATTTTTACTTTGGAAATCGGTTTAATTTTTTGTTTAAAAATAATAATTTCATACTTTTTTGTGATATATTTTGTTAAGTTATTATTAATACATCTTAAGAACGTCTAAAATAAACGATCGAATGTATAACTGAATACGCGCTAAGTTTTCACTAATTTGTTAATAAGATGATGATGATTACTGTAAGATACAAACTGGCATATTCTTGCAGTTCTTTAAACAATACCGAAATTTCCAAACACATATCTTTAAAGACTGAGGAGTTTTGTTCACTGCTTTTGGATCCAGGTTATACAAAAGATCCAAAAGCACCAAGGTGCAACATCTTATTATTTGGTAGCATAATATGCTGATGTTACTTCAGTAAAAGTCAAAATCACTATGTGTCGATATAAATTTAGAGGAGTTCCCAAAAGCACCAAGGTGCAACATTTTATTTTTTGGTAGCATATGCCTTGTGTTACTTGAGTAAAAGTCAAAATCTCTATATGTACCGATATAAATTTCGAGGAGTTCCCTCGATTCCTCATGGATCGCATCATCAGGTTTCCACTTTAGTGACTAAAGGACCAATTTCGAATTAAACCCTTTACAACAAAATAATTTTGCAAATAGGTCCATAAATGGCAGAGTTATGTTCAAAGATCTCCGAGTTAGTGTAAAATACTATGAGAAGAGCCTTTTATATCATAATAATGTGATGATGTATTAAATTACTCTAATAGGGATGTTGCCTAGTGTGGAATTTCACAGTTATACAAATTAAATTTTAAAATTGTTGATTAAAGATACATAAATCTGAAAGAAATAGGTATTTAGAGTGACGGGATTAAAAATATAAGCAAATAAAAAATATTGTCCATCTCTTTCTCGCAAAACGATTCGTGACGTCACAACCTGCTACCGCCATAAATTTTGTTATGAGAAATGTATAGCGGTAGCAGGCTGTGACGTCACAGGCCAATATATCGCTCTCTTTCATATTGTAAATTTCAATGGTTTGTATCTAAGTTATTTTTTCAGATATACAAAAATGGGTTCTGGATTGTTTATTAACATGTTGTCTAAAAAAATTTTTTTTCGGCAACATGCCTATTGACATGGTGGCATATGCTTGCAGTTCTTTAAACAACGCCGAAATCCCCAAACAAGTATCTATAAGGAGTCAGGAGTTCTGTTCTGTACCTTTGGGTCCAGGGTATACATTGGAGCAAAATCTTACTTTTTGGTAGCACATGCTTAGACTTGTTCAGAAAAAGTCAAAATCACCATATGTGTCCATATAAATTTCGAGGAGTTCCCTCAATTCCTCATGGGTTCCAACATCAGGTCACCACTTTTTTGACAACCGGACTAATTTGGTATTATACATCACAAAAAAAAAATTGAAAATCGGTTCATAAACGACGAAGTTATCTGCGAACAAACATAATATTGAATTTTTAGGTCATCTGGAACTGGGTTAAAGTTTTGATCTATAGGTTAGTCAGTGATCAAAATGACGATTTTTGGACGTTAATATCTAAATAACCGTTTGGGCTCCAAATGATTCGTGTAATATTACACACGGTGCCGCTCGCCAGTTCTGTTACTTGAACTTGGCTTGACACACTACCGCGTGTCTAGATTTGTTTTTTATATACAATTTGTCGAGTAAATTAGACTATTGCACAATATATAATTTTATTGCACACAATATTGAATAAACAACGAACGGATATCTTTTTATAGGAAAATCAATTAAAAACGAAAATTATCAAGACCACGTAGTTCTTTGATTCTTCCTAGATGTCGCTTTTACGTTTATAGTTAACTAAACTATTATCTAAAACATGTAGATGGTAGGTTATGCTGGTTCGTATGCCATTTCTATTTCATTAATACCTATTTGTTTTATAAATACATTTTGACGAGTAAGTTTATTGCACAATACGCAATTTTATTTTTTGACCACGTAGTTCTTTGAGGGCTTCATAGATGTCGCATTGTCGCCCATACGTATATTGCAGTTCATAAAATGACCAATAGATGTCAGAAAATCATGAATCGAAAGCCAGTTTACTTTTAAACTGACATGGCTAGGTTAAATGTTCCAACTAAATTACATGGCCTTTTTTTTCCCCAACTCCTTATACATTATACTAACTATATATCAATATTTCAAAGCGCCTCAAACATGTATTTTTGGCATTAAAAAATGTATTTTTCAAAAATTTGTAACTTGGCTAAGTTCCGCTTCTGACCAGCCAGGCCTGCATTCTCGTGTTGAGGTACAATAGGAGAAGTACAGGACAAGGTTTCATCGTGCCTCAAATACCTACTCTAAATTTCTCAGTAGCTTTTGGGCTATAACGGTCAATAAGAAAATTAAAAAATGTCGTACGTTTCAATGTATGGGATCTGTAGGTCTATAGTTTTATTCGTCCATGGTAGGTACATATTTATTAAAAAAAACCTTTTAAATTTCAATCGTCCATTCGTCCATCTTGCTCGGAGGTTGCCTAGCTACTAAATATATTTTTGTAGCGCCGCTGCAGTTGCAGTGCGACTTACCAAAACGTGTCGCTCAGTTCCGCTGACGTTCAGTTCCGCCTAGTGCGTCCGGACCTTTATAGTGCACGGTAAAAACTGTGGAAAATACCCTGTCATCGACATACCAGATCGGACTGGCGATCCCGCGTACACGGTCGGTTCGGTGCGCGAGTTCAAACGCGGGTTTCATGGGGATCCGAATTAAACGTGTGCAGGACACTGTTTTCTAGATAAAGGTGAATTTGTAATTTGAATAAGGGTAGTAGGAGGTTCCTAATTAGGACGATTAAATTTAGTGAGATGGAATACTCAAATGTCATGGTATACTCATCCCAACATACCTGTCCGGTAGTTGTGGTATAGTATACGGGTACGCGACCCCGGCTTCCCTAGCTATTACTGTCCTATCCCTTGCCCTCCTGGACGGTAATATCCTACATTTCCTATTTCCCACTCTAACTTACCAATCTTCCTTTCCACACCACCTATCCTTCCCTATCCCTATTCCTACCCTCTCCAACAATCTGTGGAAACGCAATGGATAATCATAAAAATAATTTAATTATCCAAAATGGCGGCGATGTGGTTCACCACCCATCACGTCTCGTTTCTCGCGGAGGTGAAAAGCGGACCATGGAGAGCCGCTTCGCTACGTAGAATGTAAGAGGAGGAATGGATGGTAAGAATGAAAGTGAACGAAGCGAAACGAGTATGTAAGGATCGTAGCAAGTGGCAAAAAGTGGTCTCTGCCTACCCCTTTACGGGAAAAAGGCGTGATTATATGTATGTATGTATGTATGAAATATGAATACTCGAATTCCAGTAGCTATTACACCATACCTACTGCCTGTCGTCCAATCGGCATACGCTGCCGGTTGAGTCAGTTAGAACTGACCGTGTATGGACGTGGATTGGCATGGCAGTCTATACTTTTATTGTTGAACTACTTGCCCGCAACTTCGTTTGCGCAGAACTGACGGAAGCGGAACCCTTAAATAAAAGTAGCCTATGTTAGACCTTATACCATCAGCTATTTGCTAGTGAAAGTCCCGTGAAAATTGGTCCAGCCGTTTCAGAGATTAGCCAGAACAAACAGACAGACAGACCGACAGACAGACAGACAGACGGACAGACAAAAATTTTAAAAATTGGTATTTTATTGTAAGTACAGAATATACTTTCAGATGCGTTATGTGATAAGCTGTTAATTTGAAGTTACAAACAGACACTTCATTTTTATTTATCTGTATAGATAGGTACATGTTGCCCGCGACTTCGTGCGCGCAAAAGTTGATTTCGCAAAAACCGTCCATTTTTCCGCGATAAAAAGTAGCCTATGGCCTTCCCCTACTCTACATCTGTGCCAAATTTCATCAAAATCGGTCCAGTAGTTTCAGAGCCTATTCAATGCAAACAAACAAATAAACTTTTCCACTTTTAGACTAGATGTTGCCCGCGACTTCGTGCGCGTTGAAGTATATCTCGCGGAACCATACATTTTGCCGCGGTAAAAAGTAGCCTGTCCTTCCCCATGATCTTTTTTTTTTTAATTTGGTGCCAAATTTCATCAAATCGGTCCAGTAGTTTCGAAGTCTGTTCAATGCAAACAAATAAACAAATCTTTCCCTTATGTAATACTAGCTTTTCCCCGCGACTTCGTCCGCGTGAAATAGTTACTTTGGGATATCGCTAAAATTTACCCGCGACTTCATTTACGTAGAAGAAGCGCTTCCACCTCACGACTGCCCGCCCGCTCCGCGCGCCTTACTATAGCGCGCATGATTATTTTATTACTGCGATATCTTCTAAAATACTCATTGAAATCAAATGATGTAAACGGCAAATTTCTTCTAGATTAAATGCTTGTAATGAATAACGTATTTACTTGGATAAGGATTAATATAATCTTTATGAAAACACCTTCACAAATAATGCTTACTTTTAGTTCAAATTTGGTAAGTATAAAAAGGTTATAGTGAGCCAACCTTAAAAGATAGACATATACTGTCGCGGACTTTTTTTTAGAACTTTTAAAGGGGAACAATTCTGCCATACATCATTTTAGCGAAACTTTAACCGTTTCCGCAGCGTACGTAGCGAAAGCTCTCAAAAGGAAAAAAAGACCCCCGATTTTGTAACATTCTTGATTGGTACTCCGCTCGTATTGAGTTTAGCATGATGCTATATAGCCTAAAGCCTTCCTCGATAAGTGGACTATCCAACACAAAAAGAATTTTTCAATTCGTACCAGTAGTTCCTGAGATTAGCGCGTTCAAACAAACAAACAAACAAACAAACAAACAAACTCTTCAGCTTTATAATATTAGTATAGATTAGTATAGATGGTATTTTAAGCCCTGCTGCCTGTCGTTGATAAACAAAAGCGAATATTACAAACCAAAACATTCAGTGCAAAATGTTTTTTTTTTTAATGAGCAACTTAACAATCGAAACATGTGGATCATAACATCTTTCTAAATGTATGAGTGTATTTCATATAGTAAAGTATAATTCATTACCTGTCAGATTTTCAGGGATGAAAAATGTACAAGTAACACCTTTATTATTTTTTGATTGATAGTAACATCGTACTATATTTATAGGTGTAATACGACCCCATATTGTACCGTAGGGTTACTCACCGATCTCTATATAATATATGGATAGCGTATTCCAAGACCCTTATTTATGTTTTTTTTTTTTTTTTAATCGAAGGCAGGTCATGGAGCGGACCATGGAGAGCCGCTTCGCTACGTAGAATGTAAGAGGAGGAATGGATGGTAAGAATGAAAGTGAACGAAGCGAAACGAGTATGTAAGGATCGTAGCAAGTGGAAAAAAGTGGTCTCTGCCTACCCCTTTACGGGAAAAAGGCGTGATTATATTATGTATGTATGTATGAACTATGAAGGCAGGTTACATCCGAGCCCTGACGCCACTGCGACCCAAGTGAAGATCTATTGTGACTCCTTCGCGTTATACCAGCCCCAGGCCTATGCGGCTCATAGACTGAGCGATTTGGACGGGGTTGGTGCATCAAATTTCCTCTGCCTTAGAGTGTACGTGCAGTTAGTCAGTTCTTATTTTTAAAGCGAAACTTGTATTAGGTAAAGTTTCTAAAATTCGCTTTTTTCTAGGATAATTGTTATTAATCGTGCAAGCCGTTTTTGAGATGGTAAGTGGAACGAGTTCTAAATTTGAATTAAAAGCTGAATTTTTTGGCTGTTGATAGAGTAATTTTAAGTTTTTTGCCATTTCTGCCTCTATGAGAACTCGATAATTTCTGATTGATTTTTATAAATAGCCATAAAAGTGGCAAATTTTCTTAAAAGTTTAAAATGTAATAGGTATATTATAAAATTATCATGACATAGTGTCAGGGGACACACTCCTCCGAAACGAATTGACTGATTCTTATTATTTTTTTTTGCATATTCGGTAGGTCTGAGAATCAGTCGTATTTTTCAACTCCGTAATGATAAAAATTAATTTATTATAATATATTTGCCGGGTCAGCTTCCTAGCATTATGTTAAAATAGAACTAGAGCTCGGTGTTGAAAAAAAAGTCATCGCGAACAAGCATTGGACCACTGCAGATCGCTAGGGGCCCAAAAGTTTGCTATAAAACCGCCGGTTTGGCGGTTCTAAACCTGGCAGATTTTTTAATTAACCAAAATGTGTGAAGATTTTTGAGTAAAAAAAGGTCATAAGGAACGATAAACTGTTTTGATTTGAAAGAGCTAATATAAAGATAATATATTATGACAAATAGATTTTGTGTGTCTTCTAAATTGATTATCCAGCACAAATAATAATATTTCAAATTGAACTTTTCAATTTCAATTTTCTGAGATAAGCGCGTTCAATCAAACTCTTGTGTCAAATCAAACAAACTTTTGTATTCAGTATCTACCTACAGATTTTAGTTTCAGTCTGAAATAACATTACTTTTGAATAATTTATAGCTATCCAGTTACAATAGATCTATGTTCCCACTCAGCACTGTTTGATTGAAGGTGTTGTGTTTACCGAACCCCATTAAAATTGAATCGACCCTGTAATTTGACTTGACGGAGATTGTTTTAGTTACACAAAACTCAATTACTGTTACTTTATTATTTTGGTTTTAGAAACGTTTAGATATTGTACCTACCGTTTATGATTGAATTAAAATAACTAACATTTTTATAAAAAAAACTAATAATAACTCCCCACACCGATATCGGTGACGGTGGCCGGTTTCATTGAAACCAGGCCAGTTACGCAGGAGTAATTTTATAGTGTCCAAGTGTGTGTGCAGGAGATACACAACAGCGCTCCCTCCTCTTTACTCTTATAATCTAGTGGGACGGATAACCGACACGACTGACGAGAGATCAGGCGCAGTTCCGACTTTTTACATCCCATCTCCCACATTCCCATCCAACGATCTTTCTTGTCAGACAATCAGGTAATCCGCCTGCATTGTCCTAACCAAACTTGGAAACAATATTTTTTGTTGTTCCAATGCGGGAATCGGGCTATTATTACGAATCTATTGATACCTCATTAATTAAAAACTACCAAAATCATTATCCCACCTTTCGGCTTCGCCGTAGTCGGGTAAAACGTAAAAAGAGGTAATAGCACCTTGATGGTACCTTCTATCTTTTTATATTATGATTTTTATATTTTATTATATTTTATATATAAATATTAGTACAAAATGTTCTTTAAATTTTAAATACATACTAAGCTACTATTATAAATATGAATGTTTGGAGGCATGGATGGATAGATGTTTGTGACTATTTTACGTAAAAGCTACAGAACGGATCTTGATGAATTTAGTATAAACTCCGATTTTTAATTCAAGATCAAAAAAGCTACCTACTACAGATACGTCACTGTCAAAGGTGTCAAAGTGACTTATGTCATTGTCAAGTGAATATTTCAGGTTTCGCCAACCTTTTTGCAATATTTTATTTCGGAAATTCCCAATATCTCCTTTTAGTAGTGGTTTAGGTTTTAGATTTACACATAGCCTACATTTTATCCTGGAAAAGTAGGTACAGTGCTCAAGTGGAATACTGTGCGACAAGTCATGTCGCTACAAAAATTATGTCGCTAGGAAAATAATAATAATTAAAAAAAAACATTGCTATGATTTAAAAATGTAAGGCGATAAACATACTAAAATACAAGTAAATGTTAATTATAATATAATTCATAATATTATTATGACGCACCACGGCATATGTTGGCGTTTCAATGTGGCGTTACTAACTAGATGTTACCTGCGACTTCGTGCACGCAAAAGTTAATTTTACAGAACCCGTACATTTTTCCGGGATAAGAAGAAACCTATGTCCTTTCTCGTTGTCTACTCTATATTTATGCTAAATTTCATTAAAATAGGTCAAATAGTTTCGGGGCCTGTTCAATGCAAACAAACTTTTCCTCTTTATTGTATTAGTATAGATAAAAAATCTTATGATATCAGTCGTTTTATTTACAATGTTAATTTGTTTATTTGGGCTGACATCAGAACCAGGCCAGTGCCACGCGCATCTCAGCAGCTCTGATTGACACGCTCGACCTCAAATTGATGGAGAGGCTCGAGTGTCACTTGGCTAATGCCATCCAATCAGCCGGCTCGGATTAAAGGTAAATGTCAAAGGTAAAAAGGAATATGACGTCAGGGACAGTAATTAGTTTTGTAATGCCGGAGGAACGAAACGATACTGTTGATTGAAAGTTAAAACGGTGACGTCGGCACGACTTATCGCGAAAGTATACAAAATTATTAAGCGCAACTATAGTCTGAATTCTGATACGTTGAAAAAGTCACTTGATAGACAAAGACAGCGACATGGATTAGCTTATACGTAGCGTGAATATGTTGGCTATATACTTGGCTAGTTGACTGAATTTTTTATTGCATGAATGAATAGTACCTATTTTAAAATTGAGTAACTTCTCAGAGGTAAAAGCGATTTGTAATGCAGAATGAAATGAGAAATGTACGTTTTTGTTTACTAATTATGTTAAAAAAATTGAACTTAGTCAAATAAATAAAAAAAAAACTTTTCTGTAACTTTGAAATGACAAAAATACATAATAATGTTTATATTTTTTCACATAGTTTATCAAGTAATAATCAAGGGTCAGAAACGTTATTTAAAATAACGTTCTTTAAACGTTTCTAACAGTTCTTCGTATTGTGTTATTTGCATTGCGTTCGGAACGAAAACGAAATGGGAACGTTTTCAAAAACTAGTTAAATCCACAGGGACGGTCCTGCGCGGGTCGTACGGTGACAAGTTGATGCCAATTGATTGTAATATATCGAGAAACACAAACAAAAAAACGTTTTAATAAACGAAATCGGTACCTATATTTTTTGTTATTCAACGTATCCTTCGAACATAAACGAAACATATTGTTCTTTAGGCATTTAGGACGAAAATGTTTTGAAAAATATACCGGCATCCGACTCCTGGTAATAATATCTCATTAATTCCGATTATAAAATAATAGGGTATCCCATTCTACGTTTTGCAGGCAGTGTTTACGCGCTTCAGGGTATCTAATAAAAACATGATACGAACCATAAAATATTCTGTTCCCATTTCATTCACAGAATCGCCATAGGCTTACACTTTGGAGGTCGTGGATTGTAAAGCTCATGTTACAAAATCTACAGCAATTTTAAATTTTCGTGATCCCTGCGGCTACATTTCATAGCTATTAGGTATTGGGTCAGTTTTTTAGGAAGTACATATTATAATCAGCTGAACATTCAGGTTGCTGAAAAATAGTCGGGTAAGGGGCAAGAAAATATCATCTGGTATTTGATTTGAAAGTAAATGTAGGTACGTATTATTCGAAACTAAAAATCTATGTCACTTGGTCAAATTTTTAATAAAAGCCCAAGAGGGGTTGGGGATTTTAAAGACTGGGAAGTTGTGAGTGTCCATGAGCGGCGGTAAACGCTTATCATCAGGTGATCCGTCTATTCGTTTCCAGGTTTATATCATTAAAAAAGTTATAGTTATTAATGTAAATTGTGAAGTAATGTAAATAGTAAGGGTTTTAATAACACATACGATAGATTTGTTATTCAAGTATAGACTTGAATATAATATCATAGGATAACGTGACGAAACTGTTTTAGGGTTCGTAATACAAGGAAAGGAACTCTTATAGTTACGCTCCCTTCGTCTGTCTGTTCGCCCTTCTTACTTCTGTAATTATAAGTATAAATGGATGAAAATTAGTATAGTTATAGACTGTGTACAGAATTACAGATCTCAGTTCTGCGTGTAAACAATATTCAGTTTCGGGTTAGTATTTAAACTAAACTTACATTTAGGGTTTTGCGTCGACGGTGCTAAATGTTTATTTACTATTTATTTCTCTCCTGATCTCGGCTATAGATTACAATCCAGTGCTCCAAAACAATTCCTGTAGAGCAGACCTACTGATGTAGCACTAATATCAGTCTTTAATAATAATTATTAGGCTACATTCTCGCAATGCTGAAAAAAAAAATGGTTAATCCCTGTAAACAAAACCGTAAAAATTATATTTATAGAGTTTCATCATTCATGACATGAATTTCACGATTGGTAATCTTCTGGCTAATGTAATTTTTATGAGGGCGACATTTGAAGGTTTCTAAATTGATATTTATAAGGCTCAAACGTAACTTTAATGGTCTTTTTTACGATTTTATTTACGCGAATTAGCTTTTAGTACCGGTACCTCGGTAGCAACGTGAAACGTCTTTGTTTTATTTTATGATTCGATTCTTGCTATATCAGCCATACTGTGAGAGTGTGAGATATCCGGTTCTCGGTGAGAAGGGAGCTGTCGGTGGCATGGTACTATGATACTATGGTATAATCTATGGCACGGTACGTGTTCAGCGTGCTGGGGGCCGGACGTGCGACGCCGCCGTCACAGTATAAAATATAGAGTACAGTAGTGAAACTCAGTCGTGTCCTTGAAATGTTTATATACTGAAATGAAATCGAAAAGCCAGTTGCAAGTGTTGAAAAATCCTGATTTCTGTTATAAAGTCCGGTCTTTGTTCGTCGTTCGGATTTAGCGAACATTGCTAGCGCCCTGGGCGAATACACCCCCATACAATGAATGATCATTTCATACTGCAATGCAACTGCGATAACTGCAAAAAAAGAGTATGTAGCGAGGGATTGATCTTTTTTTTTTGTAGAAATTTCACTATTTACTATTTACTGACATGATTAAAAATCTGATATCGAATGAAATCCGGGTGGAGTCCGGTCGCTATCCTTAAAATCCGGTCTAGACCGGATTTAGCCGGCCATATACGGGAAGGCGTTGACAGTGTACAAGCGTCTCGGCACAACTAAAACTCGTTAGTCGTTCTTAGACAGTGACAAGTCTTAGCGGAGCGGCGCGTGGCGTAATATTTCTGCTATTTGAGGTTTCGTTAGCGGCCTTGTAAATCTAGAGCTGGCGCTGAGCCTGCCCGACTGTACTCAAAAAAAAAAAAAAAACTCAAAACTCAAAATTTTTATTTCCATGTAGGTTATAATATAACGCTTATAGAATTGTCCTACATGATGCCTACCACCGGTTCGGAAACTAGCCCGGCGAGAAGAACCGGCGTAAGAAACTCGCACGGGGCCACCTTTTAGCAAAAAGATGCGAAAATTGTTCTTTTCAAAAAAATATTTTTACAATGTTGTAACTTAATCTATATAACATTAGTTATAAGTACATAAAACATACTTAAGTACATAAAAGCAGCCTCGCATGGGGCCATCTTATTCCCAAGGTGTGCAATCGTTAATGAAATCACTGACTTTATAATAACCTTTAGCACACAAACGTTCTTTAACTACTTTTTTAAATTTATTAATAGACAGACTTTGAACGTTTTCTGGGATTCTATTGTATAGGCGTATACATTGACCTTTAAAAGATTTACTAACTTTACTTAGTCTGATCACCGGAATGTCTAATTTGTGTTTATTTCTAGTGTTCATGCAATGATTATTACTTTTCGTATTGAACATATTTAAATTTTTTCTAAAAATGAGTAGTCTCAGAACATTATAGAAGTAATTGCGCTTCCTTAAGTATACTATAGGGATAAATTGACATTCTATAAGTTGATTATAAGATAGTTATAAGAAAACAATGCTCCTATAACTGCACCCAAATCCAGCAATGTAGTAAACTATAAGTATCTTTAAGCACAAGAAAAAGTAGTGTTGAAGAATACTTCAAGTACTGATTTTGCTTCTTGGGCGGCCGCCGCTGCTGTACGTGCCGCTCTGCAGGACTAACCTGCTCGAGTAATCCCCGTTTGTTCGGAATGGTTGCATTAAATGAAGTTGCACAGCGGATGGATCTCCCTTTGCAAACTCAGCGAATTCACACGTGAATATATAGTTATAATTTGTTATTATTATTCCAAAATATAAGCAGCTCATTAAGATTAATCAATTGTAAAGTTTGTTTAAATAGTTTATGATTCAAATTATGATTCCTAAATAGCTGGTGCCCGCAACTTCGTTTGCATAGAATTTACGGAAACGGGACCCTATTTATTTAAACGGAACCCAAAGATAATGTACCCTATGTTACACCTTATAACATCAGCTGTCTACTAGCAATTAACAGACGGACAATTTTTAATTTTTTTATCAGTCCGTCTGTCTGACGGTTTACCTGTCTGTTTGTTCCGATTAATCTCTGAAACGGCTGGGCTGATTTTCACGGATTTTTCGATCGATATTATAAGGTGTAACATAGGCTACTTTATTTTAGGGTTCCGTTAAAAAAAATAGGACTCCGTTTCCGTTAGTTCTATCATCTATGCAAAAGAAGTTGCTGGCGCCAGCTACTTTTTTAATACCATGTGAGCCACAGTATTTTACTTATCACGTACGTTGGAACAATGACCTTCATCTAACATAAAAGAAATAATATTATGTTGGGAACTTGAGAGCAAATTACGGGAGAGTTGTACATTAACGGCTTTTCATAGACGAAATGACTTCATCTCCCGTGGCGCCGCGTAGACGCCAGCCGGGCGCCTTTAAGTCTGCAAAACATAACACCTCGAGCCATTTTACATTTTATTACCAAGAAAGAAGATCGAGAACAGCTTGAAATTGTCTGGAATTAAAGAGAGGAGTTGTGGATTACGTCATTTATCGAATCTTGCCAAGTCACACTTTCATTGACTGGTATAATTTGAACTGTACCCAAGACGAGGTTGTAGGTGGTCGGAGGTATCTGTTGTTGGTTCTCAGTTATCCTAGATGGAAATGGACTCAAGGGCGGGTCAGCGTAACCCTAATGTATCAATTCATGAGGCCTAGGACAAAGTGGTCTAGTTCATCTTAAAAAACTTTCACCAAAATTTTCATCGTGTAGTGCATTTTTTTTTCTGATACTGTCGTTTTTAGGGTTCTGTACCATGAAAGGAAAAAACGGAACCCTTATAGGATCACTTTGCTGTCCGTGCGTCTGTCTGTCAAGTTTTTTCTCAGAAACGCGTGGAGGTATCAAGCTGGAATAATTTAGATTCAGGTCTACTGTCCCTTGGAGGTGTGAAAAAATCAGATTTCTAAGCCAACGCAATCAAAAGATACAGCCGTTTATGTCGCAAATTTTCACAAATTTTCGAATATCGCAAGGGAATCAACACTTACAGGGTATTTCCCGTGAACTCAGTATCATGAAATTTGGTACGAAGCAACGTCTTACAGCGCGAATAGAGGAAAAATTGTAAAAACCGTAAATGTTTAGTTACATCATAATATAATAAAAAAATATTTTTAATAATTTTAAGCTTACTACCTCTTTCCTCATTAACGCGTAGAGGTATTAAATTGAAATTCATATCAAATACTCAGGTCTATAACATCTTTAAACTATAACAAAGTCACTACAGGTGTGTACGGAACCCTCGGCGCGCGATTCCGACTCGCACTTGGCCGGTTTTTTAAAGATAACTTTACTGGAATTATGCAATTAAAATTAATAAATACATCCTTACATTACTGGTATTAATACTAATGCGTTAATTTGTTTATTTGCTATGCTCTCACGCATCTACCACATACAGCAATGATTTCAAAACTAAGAATGGGCTATGACGTACATTTGACATAAAAATATTTTTTTACAAGAACAAAAAGTTACGCCATCTTGATTTCAGATGATTTTTCAATTATACGCGGATTAAATATAGTGAACTGCGGGAAGCAAATTATATCAAGATGACAAATGTCAAAACACGACTGCCCCAAGTAACCCTAAAGGTTAGTTTAAGTGTGGATACTTTTTGCCTCGATATGCCTCGTCTATGATTTACAACCGATTAAATTTATCTTTAGTGCCGTTGCACACGTCCGATTGCCGGGTAGTCGGTTGCGAAGTGTATGGCCATGTACGATAGTTTTCAGACGTACCAGTGTAGACTGCTATACACTTCGCGACTGACTACCTGGCAACCGGAACGTGTCCAACGGCACTAAGACTGCCTATTATTTTGACAAAATGTATTGTTTCTCTGCAAAAAATAGATTGTGTAACGTACAAGTAATCTTTAGCAAACACGAACACCAAAACATAGGCGTTTTCATTGGTAATGGACAATTTATACGGGATTCTCCGAGCGAAGTAACCACTTGAAATACTGTAGAGCCTAGGACAGTTGGTTTTTAAATGTCGTATGGTTGCCTAAGTACTTACGGCGTTCTCACAACATAGTCAGCCTAGTCCAGAGGAATGAACTAGTCATTACGTCTGGGGCCAATTAAGTGCGGGTTTCCTCACGATGTTTTCCTTCACCGTTAGAGCATCCGCATAATGTACTTGAGATCTGAAAAAGTCTCATTGGTACACGCCACAATCTGGGATTTCAACCTGTACTCTCTTGAATGCGAATCAAACGGTCTACCGACTAGGCCACGGAGCTCACCACAGAGACATCACAAAATTCATAGTTGTTAAAAAAAAATGTACCTACATTTTCGTTTCGTGCAAATCTTAATCACCTTGAACATTTCATACAAGGAAGAGATAATTAAATCGGAATGTTATTATTAGTACAATAAAGAGGCTCATGGTCTTTGATCTCGTTGCTCCGCCAGCGGGTACATAACAATTCTTTGAAGGTAAACAGACAAGAACTTAAGCAATAATTTGTATTTTGATGTGAAACAATTTGGCAGTCGGCTAAAAACATAACTCACTGCGCGATGCTGCGGATATTAACATTTAAATAAACATCATACAGACTGACTATAAACTAACAGTCGTTCATATTTTCTTCTAAATATGTAAAAGGCAAACCTGACTGACACATCTATCAACGCACAGCCGAAGCTACTGAACGGATTTTGCTGAAATTTGGAATTCAGATAGTTGTAATGACGTAGACATCCGATAAGAAAGAATTTTTGAAAATTCGCCCCCTAAGGGGGTGAATAAGGGGTTAAAATTGTGTATGGAAACTTAAGTCCACGCGAACGAAGTTGCGGGCAAAAACTAGTATTTTTATAAACTAGAGATCGCCCTGTGATAGAAATTCGACCATAATTCGACCATAATTCATGTTTTAATTTTAATTTTCAACTTTATAAGGGTTCTTTTGCCTCATAGATACGCAATAAAATTATGTAAGTGATGTTTATGGAAAGTTAAACAATTATTAATAATTCAGTCGAAGCTATGTGATATGATACAAACATAATATATAACAATATTTATAAGCTTTCTGCACACTTTCCTCAACATAAACTTTATAACTGTGCCAAATTTCATACTCCTTCATTAGCAAATCTCGTGATAGTGATACCCAAAGTTCTTGATTCACGTATTAATACATTATATATGTTAATCCCTTTATTTATAGAAATATATAATATCCTGTTTGATATTTATTATTATGTAAAGAAGACAAGGCTTCACTCCCTAAAATAATTATATCCCTAACTGCCAATATATGTCACAAACTACATAAGAACCTAAGACTCGGCTTTAATTAAATTAAGCTCGTCCTTTGACAGAAGGAAGATGAAATAGAGCAAAATATTTCATTTAAAATCCGATAACCCGAGACAAATACCAAGAAATGTAATATTAATTGTATTAATTAAAAATCGGTAGCAAAGGTACTACGAAATAAAAGTAAAATATGTATGGAACAGAATTTTGATAAAATTCGAATAAATCATCAAATACATCGAATAATTCATGTATATTTCAGTTTTTCATATTATAATTTTAATAGAAATCGGATGTGCAAAAGGAAACCCCGTGAGTGTTTCCTGTGATAAAAATAAAAAGTAGAGTCAGCGTCCTTCCCCATAGTCTGTCCTGTACCAAATTTAATCAAAATCGGTCCAGTAGTTTTGGTAGTCTATTCAAAGCAAACAAGCAAAAATCTGTTCTCGGGGAAGGACATGGGCTACTTTTTATCGCGTACGGTTTTGTAGCAAAATGTACGGTTCCTAGGATTACGTTTTGTGCGCACGAAATCGCAGGCAATATCTAACAATAGATATCCCAATTGTATTTGTGTTTTTTCATTAATCTATATCATTAGACCATTTTAGCACAACTGTCAGTAGTCAGTACTATTGATCATTTATCTACTAACTTACAAATTATTAATATTGATGTTATAGAGTTAGGAAAATGGTAGACATAGCCATTAGTCTAATATTGAAATAAGATATAGAGGTTTTATTATAACCAAAACTTTTAGAGAGCTGATAAAAACTATTCGCCAATTAGAAAAAATATTTAATTTAAATACAAAGTTTGTTAAGTTTGCTGTAGATATATCATTACTTTTCAGAAACTGTGTCCCTCATTAACAAATAACAATATCATCGAATAGTGTATTAAACTGAGTGTTGGTTTTTTTCAGAAGCAATCAGTTCAATTCCAAGCTTGACAGGACATATCAAAATGTATTTTTATATTTTATCAAAATCAGACTCGTAACTTTTCAACGCAACACGATTATATGACAACGGCATGTCTATATTCCTCAAGTCTATGGCATATCCTGAGGAGAATACAACCTAATGGTCGGCGCCGGACGGTCGCCCGGTTACAACGCACTAAATCATAGGGGAGGTAAATTATTATTACATCACTCCCTTAAATATTATTATCACTGTGATATGACTAAAAGATACAGATCAACATCGTCATCGTGATGTATGAAAGTCACGGAAAAATACCTCAGATAAATAACTATAAATAGCATAGATACCTGCCAATTTAGGAGGCAAAGAATACAATAATATAATATACCTGTAAAATAAAATCTATATATATAAAAGAAAGTCGTGTTAGTTACACCATTTATAACTTAAGAACGGCTGAACCGATTTGGCTGAAAATTGGTAGGGAGGTATCTTAGAACCAGGAAAAGGACATAGGATACTATTTATCGCGGGAAAATGTACGGTTCCCGTGGAATACTGTATTTACGCTTTTACGTAAAAACTACTTAACCGATCATCATGAAATTTGGCACAGATATAAAGTAGACTACGAGGAAGAACATAGGTTACTCTTTATTGCATAAAAATGTACGGTTCCCGTGGAATACAGTATTTACGCTTTTACGTAAAAACTACTTAACCGATCATCATGAAATTTGGCACAGATATAAAAAAGACTACGAGGAAGAACATAGGTAACTCTTTATTGCATAAAAATGTACGGTTCCCGTGGAATACTGTATTTACGCTTTTACGTAAAAACTACTTAAGCGATCATCATGAAATTTGGCACAGATATAAAGTAGACTACGAGGAAGAACATAGGTTACTCTTTATTGCATAAAAATGTACGGTTCCCGTGGAATACTGTATTTACGCTTTTACGTAACTACTTAGCCGATCATCATGAAATTTGCTATAGATACAAAGTAGAGCACGGGAAAGGACATAGGCTACTTTTTATTGCAGAAAATGTACGGTTCCTGTGGAATACTCTATTTACGCTTTTACGTAAAAACTACTTAACCGATCATCATTAAATTTGGCACAGATATAAAGTAGACTACGAGGAAGAACATAGGTTACTCTTTATTGCAGAAAATGTACGATTCCCGTGGAATACACTTCGACAGCGTTTCCGTGTGACTTGACATAAAACATCAGTCCCTATAAAACGTGGTATAACAAAAAAGAACCCGACTCGAATAACAACAATGACATTGAAATGACAGCTATTTAATAGACGTATGGATGACAATTTGATTTTTGTAAGAAATTAATATTAAAACTATTTCTATTAAATAAATAACAATCATAATATAATGATGGAGCCATTGCCTATCTCAGAAAGCTAAGTAATTTTGTCTATGAATGAATGGTTGCAAATTTGAGTTTTGAAATAAATATTTAGGTGAATTGAAGTGAAGTGAATTTTATTACTAATGCCGCGACCAAGACGATCGAATCTTTCCCGACAAAGCCATAACGCAAGAAGGATACGAAACACTGCAAACGAAAGGACTTAAGAAGAACAAGAAATTGCACGTGAACAGCGCCGCGTTAGTATGGCTCGAATTCGTACTATACTTATGTGAAGAGCAACCTATCTACTGAAATACAGAAACAAGTACAAGTAGTAAACAGTAGTTAAAGAACGTTTGTGTGCAAAAGCCTATTATAAGGTCAATGATTTTATTGACGATCGCACACCCTGGGAATAGGATGGCCACTTGCAAGGCTGCCTTGCAAGGCAGCCTTGCAAGTGGCCATCATGTACTATATAGGTATTATGTATCTGACTTTTGTTAATATTATATATAGATCTAAGTTTTCACATTGTAAACAACTTCATTTATTTTAAAAAAGAACAATTTTCCATCTTTTTGCTAAAAGATGGCCCCGTGCGAGTTTCTTACGCCGGTTCTTCTCGCCGGGTTAGTTCCCGAACCGGTGGTAGGCATCAAGTAGGGACAATTCTTTAAGCGTTACTTTGTAACCCATATGGAAATAAAACTTTTTTGATTTTGATTTTGAATAATAAATGATTAATGTACTTCTTTTTTTTTCTAATAAAAAAATTAACTTAAAAAATTCGAAAATCTGCTTATTTATTGCCTTTAAGGCGGAACAGAATTCGCCGGGTCAGCTAGTAAAATATATAAATAATGTATATCGTTCCTTGTTCCACTTACCTTACATGATAATGGAGAAGTAAGAGATGTCTAATCGTGAGTCACATCCTAAAATTTTCTAGTTGTGCCTAGTTTTTAACCGACTTCCGAAACACAGGAGGTTCTCATTGTTCGTTCTCAATGGAGGTTTTGAAGTCGACCAGTCCGAGTACCAGCCCATACAATTGTATATACCCTTTAATAAAAAAACATCAATTTTACACAACTACGTCCATATATACATACAAACAATATTTTTAAAAACTTCCGTTCAAATTGGCTGGTACCGACTTCAAAAATAAGAAAATTTTGTTCAGAAATAGTTACATTTTAGCAGAATTCAAAGGAGATCTATTCGATAATAACAATTATTTTAACTTTTAAGTAATTTATAAGAATTAGTGATTTCATAGATTCTTTTACTTTGGAAGTCAGTTTATATATTTTTTTAAATATTAATTTATTGTTAAAGCTTTCCGTACACAAATGTCATTTATATCGCTATCAATTTAAAATGACACCTATTTACATTGCAAATAATAGACGGATAATAAGTTTATTTGGTAGTATGATAGTGTCATATTGTGTGTGGTATGAATGGAGTATACGTAAAAACTTGTCCTATTTTACTCGATAAAAAGGAAAAGTTGAACCTAACCACAAATAAAAACAAAGTAATAAAACTCCTTGTTATGATGGCGTCACGTAAATAACAATGAAGTCATTTGGCGTCGTAGCTACGGCTACGTTTGTTCTACGCCGTAGTTGTGCTACGAACATTGCGTAGACATTAATCTTTGGGGGTGTCTTCACATAGTCGACGTTTTGTAGTACTCGTAGTAGCTGTACGATTATTTTTATCGTATAAAAAGCAGTTCTTGATTATCACCGGTCGTGTGTATGTCTAGTGTCCTATCTAAGGCCCTATTTATGTAAGTACTAGCTGCTGTCCGCGGCTCCGCCCGCGTAAATACAGTATCCCACGGGAACACTGTACCGGGATAAAATGTAGCCTATGATTTAATCCAGAGCCTAAGCTACAACCATACCAAATTTCATCAAGATTTCAGTAGTTTCTGCGTGAAAGAGTTACAAACATCCTTCTATCCATCCGGATGGATGGATAGATGGATGTTTGTAACTCTTTGGATGGATATCCATCCATCCATCCATCCATCTATCAATCCATCCTCACAAACTATCACATTTATAATCTAAAAGACTCGGCCCTCAGGCTATAAGGCATATCTACTGATTTGAGTTGGGATCGTTTTCCTAGTCATTTAATTTTCCTATTTTCATTTTCCTATTTCCCACGGCTCCACTCGCGTAAATACATTATCCATCGGTAACACTACTTTTTCGGGATAAAAAATATCCTATGTCCTTTCCCCCGAACCAAAGTATGTCTATACCAAATTCCATAAAAATCGGTTCAGCGGTTAAAGCGTGAAGAGGTAACAGACAAACAGACACACTTTATAATATTAGTATAGATACAGATAGTAATAATAATAACATAATTGTCTTTCAATTAGGACGTAAAGTTTTAAAGTTTTTAAAATAATTCCAATTTTGATCCCGATGAGATTTGTGGATAAATTTTTCGTATATCAGTTACATAAATGTTGTATGTCGATAAAACAGTAGTATCAGTTGAAGTTGGCTTCGCTCCAGATCAGGTAAGTAATTAGTTTTACTTGTAACTAATGCGGGCAACTAAGTTGCTACGTGAGGGATTTTTATATATTGCAGGCATTGACGTATATGATCATTACATACAAGACGAAGGCAAAAACTGTCCCCACTTAAATGGCCTAACTTTCGGGGGTTTTTGAGGCCATTTGTCAAAATTTGAAGTATGGTGAAATCAAGATCGCGTAACTTTTCTTGTATATAGATTTGTTCTAACAAATGTGCGTCATAGCCCTTCCTTATTTTTGAAATCATTGTTTGTGTTCCGCAGAAAATAGCGCTTGTTAGCACTTGCTAGTGCTAAAGAAAAAGAAACAGATTATTATCGGCCAGGACACGTTGGCTAACTTCAATACTGCTAACATAATCCGTCTTTTTTCCTTAATGCCAGCGGTCGCCATTTTGCTTACGTTTTTTTGTTAGCGCTATTTTCCGCGGAACACAGCCGGAACCTTATACAGTAAGCTTCATGTCGAGGCTAAAATATTCTAACAGCAAATAATACGTTTGATTTTACCGACAAAACACCCCCCTTATGGTGTCGCGACCCCTTACTATTTTAAAACTATACTATTATAGTAGTTTATACTACTTACTATTATACTAAATAAAATATTTAAAAACGTAAAGTTTTTAAATATTTTATTTTCTTAAAAAAATACAATTGATTTAAAAATATATATATTTTAGTGATGTCTTTTGTAAATGGGCTACCTGTTTACCCCAAAAAATGTTTATTGTTTGAATTTCTGATAACATTGCATATAATTTGACATAAACCACAACACCAAAAGCTTGTTCCTCCTACTGACAATCAACTGTTGAATGTATAAGAATAGTCAAATTGCACCCCTAAACCAGTGAGTGTTGTAGCCCCTTAAGGTGGGAGGGATATTTAGCTAATATAATTAAACCTGCTATCTGCTGTTAAAATCTTTGAGCCTGGAGATGATATATGCTGTAATAACGTTGTACGTGAATACATTGGCTAGCCCCACACACACACCATATTACTGACAATAAAGCTCATATTGACCATAATGTTCCTTGCTTGCGGGCCATATTGCCGTTTTTTTTTGTATGTGTTGACAAATTTATTTTGTCAATAATATTGCACGTGTGCGGCTAGCTATTAACCTAACATTATTTTACACATGTCTGTAGTTTACGTAACTTTTTTTTGAGATAGTCGAAAGTTATAACATAGAATAAATTGTGACAAATTATCTTTAAAATAACGTTTTATAAACACGTGAATTATGAAGCGTCACTATCCTCGCATTCTTGTATGTTAGGATACAAGAATTAATTGCGATAAAGCGGTTTCATATATAACAATAAAATTATTTAAATAAGCAGTAACATTTTCTATTCGTAGAAAATTAAAATCCTCTTTGAAGTCATGATTTCTATTTTTGTCACAGATTAATTTCCACGCCCCAAGTTGTATTTTAATCATCAGTCGTTAAATATTTATTTCACAATTGGATAGAAATTTAACTGGTTAAAGTTTTTATTTATTTATAAAATGTTTTGCTAAATCCATTAATACGTTAAGTATATAAATGTGAATATATTAAGTATATAAATAAATTAAGTATATAAATATATATAACTGTGACAATAAGTAGCCAATTTCGGTCACCAAACTAAACGAAAATCAAAATGGGTAAATCCAACAGTCTATCTGAAATATATAAAAATGGATACCTTCACAAAGTTGCTTAATAACAAAGTCTACTCTTGGGAATTAAATTACAAGTTACAACGTACTAAATGCAAGATAAGTCACGAATGTTATGTCACAGATATATATGCAATATTCGCACGGGTAATATAATCCAAATTAAATTTGGAAGCCTTTGTTCGAGGCGGCGCGGGAACGATGCAATTACCCGCCATTTTGCATGCATGCACATTGCACATACATTTATTGCATATGCAGATGTTATCCTGATCATTAACATTTTATACCTTTGATAGGGTCGGTTCTCACCGCGATGTACGCGGCGCTGCTCAAGATAGCTATTCAAAATTGAACTTCACTCACAGGCCTTTTCATCCGTTAATGGATAATTTGTACAGTATTCTCCGAGCGAAGTAACCACTCTTGAAATACTGTAGTGCCTGGGACAGACGGTTTTTAAATGTCGTATGGTTGTCCAAGCACATACGGCATTCCCGCAACATAGTCAGCCTAGTCCAGAGGAATGACTGGTCAATACGTCTAGGGCCAACCATGTGCGGGTTTCCTCACAATGTTTTCCTTCACCATTAGAGCGTCCGTATAATGTAGGTACTTGAGATCTGAAAAAGTCTCATTGGTACACGCCATAACCTGGGATTTGAACCTGCACTCTTCGAGTAGGAACCGGACGGTCTACCCACTAACTTCACTCTCTACACACAAAGATACACATTTCATATGACATCAGGCATACACTGCAAAATGCACATGCTCTGTACAGCGTGGTGTAACCTGATATTTGTACTCTTATAATGAAATCTTCTTGTAAAAAAACAAACATCTATCCTCACAAACTTTCACATTTACAACAGTAGCAGTATTCAATCGATCGTCAGTCAGCATAAATCGAAAACGTTGCGTTGATTCATAAAAAACGCTATTTTACAATTTTACTTGGCCTCAATTTAGAGCAGTAGAATAGCAGAAAATAAATGTCTCTCTTAAGCAGATCCGAATACACTTAACTATGAAACTGTGTTACCAATATAGGTCAGCAGAAGTTGTTCGCTTTCCAAAGAAAGTAAAGTAATCAATAAAAGAAATAACAAATCACACACATTAATAAATATTTTGATGTATTGCGTGCGTTTGTGCGAAAGTTTACGAAAACTTTTCGGGCATTCCGTAAAAAGGTTTCTTACACCTGACTGAATATTTTTCCCTTCATACCTTTTAGATCAAAGTACATTATGATTCTTAATAAACACTAAGCACAACAACCTTATGACCATAGCTAATTGTCTTTGGTTAGATAATATCATTATTTTAAATAATATTACTTTTTATTTCCTGCTAATTTTTGTGCACCGACAGACACACAGTTATGCTATCTACAGACACACGAATTTGGCACGGAGCGTACAGCGGATCTGGTACCCTCCGTACCAAATTTGTGTGTCTGTAGACACCATTACTTACCGTTCCTTTGTTCAATCAACCGTCAAATAATGTGTACATTTAATTGCAAAATTCTCAATTCCTCAGCAAACCCATTAAAAGAAAAATAATACATAACTCAAGAAACTTAGCTTTGATCTCGAAGAAAGCCGCCCACGTGACGTCTCGTCGAGCAAATGTACATCTTATTGCGAGGATATAAAGGTGTTAATTTATTTGCAATTTTCTTTTAAATTCACGCTTAGTGCTTACACACCAGGGCTGGCTTGTAGGGAAATATATAATTATTATATATTGAACTTCGACTACGTACGCGCAACAGGATATACCACGGGAATCTTACATTTTGCTGCGAAAGTGGCCTATATCCTTCCCCTGATTGCCTGTTTAATGCAAAATATCATACAAATCTGCTCTGTCCGTCTGTCTGTCTGTCTATCTGTCTGTCTGTCTCTCTGTCTGTCTGTCTGTCTGTCCGCGCCTCTAGCTCCTGTAATTATGAATATAAATTGATGAAATTTGGTGCAGTTATAGATTTTGTATAGATCACGGCTTCGGGATCATAAAAAAATAATAATTTTATATTTTAGGGGTGGCATGTGAAGTGGGGATGAAAAATATTTTTTCACTCTACCCCATTGTGTGGGGTATCGTAGAATAGGTATTTTAAAATAAAGGCAAGGTTTCATACGTTACTTTTTTACAAAGTTGACCATTTTCGAGTTATCGGCCTCCAAAGTAGTTTGTAAGTTGGTCCCCCCTAGCATTTTTAAACTATAGGAGATAGAAACTTGCAAATTTCTATGCTGATAGATCATGCTAAAAACTCTTTAGGAAAATTATTGTGAACCGAATCGGACAGTAACTTTTGGAGTAATTTAAAAAAAAAGCATATTACGCGTTTATAGTTACGGAACCCTCCTTAGACATGTCCTGACATGCTCTTGGTTAGGTTTTATAATATTAGTACAATATAGACTTAGCTAACTATCGAGAAAATGTTTGTAGTTCGCGTAGACGAGCCACTAAAGTCCTCATTTTTCATACAATGCAAGTCTATATAAAATGTATGAAAAAACTTGAGGTGTAACGAAAAAAAGCGTACCCGTATGTATTCGTTACTATAACAATTAGTACTGGTTACTATATCTAGTATCGTTACGTTACTCGTAACTTCTGATACCTCATAACATGATATGTTAAGAATAAGTAATAACGAATCAAGTTGTATTGCGAACACATATAGTATGATGTCGCGGTGTCGCAACTATCGTAATTTGTAGAAAACATACTAATTGCATACCAAACTGCGTAAGGCGCATTTTTTCACATTTCCGTTTTTTACCTATACTACAAAAATTGCGAGTAACTAAATGCCGTTTACTCAGTAGCGAATAAATCCGTTTGCTACATTTTAATTATCTAAAATGGCGGCGATGTGATTAGCCACCCATCACGTCTCGTTCTCGCAGAGGCGAAATTTGGCCCACAGAGAGCCGCTTCGCTACGTTGAATGTAAGAGGAGGAATGGATGATAAGAAATAAAGTGGACGAAGCGAAACAAGTATGTAAGGATCGTAGCAAGTGGAAAGAAGTGGTCTCTGCCTACCCCTACGGGAAAGAGGCGTGATTACATGTATGTATGTATGCTACAGCTCTAGAAAAAAACGTGTATTAGTTATTAGAGTAGCACGTTTGTGCGAGCCCTATTTGATTTTGCCAACAGCCTCCATGGTCTAGGAGCTTGGCTTTCGACTCGGAGGTTGTGGGTTCGATTCCTGAATTGTAACAACAAAAAATGTTCTTTCCAAATTTGGTTAGGACAATGCAAGCTGAGCACCTGATTGTCTGACGAGAAAGATGATCCATGCGTCGGACGGGCATGTAAAAAGTCGGTCCTGCACCCAATCTCTCGCCAGTTGTGTCGGTTATCTGTCCCATTGGGTTTTGACAGTAAAGTTATAGAGATTGTGCTCTTGTACACTGCGCACACACTTGGACACCATAAAATGACTCCTGCATAACTAGCCTGGATTTAATGAAACCGGTTACTGTTACTGAAATCGGTGTGGGCAGTTTATTTTTTATTTTTACATTACATATTTGTTTGAATTATTGTTTTAAATATTACATTAAATAATATTTAATTATAATAAATTCATTTAATCCGGGCAATAGTTTCTTTTTAAGAAATTATTCAATGAAAATATTTCCAGACAATCAAAGCATTCCAGTTTGGATTATGGCCATAGACAAAATATGCAAGTATTTCGTTCATTTAAACCCGGAAGTCTATTTGCCTAGTAAATATTTAATCTCAAACTCAAAATGTTTCATTTCCATATAGGTTATTAAATAAGACTTATAGAATACATGATGCCTACCACCTTTTCAATTTCAATATAGTGATGTTTCATAAGTTTTCTGATATTCTTATCAGTAGGGCGATTCTGCTAATTAAATCCCGCAATAATACAGTTACAATCCAGTGCAGATACGTTAAAACTGCAAAATCGTATTCTCATAAACATCAAAACAAAGTCGAACCAGTTTTGATTGCCCCAACTACAAAAATCTATTTTAAATGATATCAAGACGATTAATTTATAATTCAATGAAAGTAAAATGAACAGTGTAAGCTAATTACGAGAGTTAGGGTTTTGAAATCATGTCTTAAACATTGAAACTTTTGCAATTAAGCACTTTAACAGTATTGTACGTTACGTAGACAGCAAGCTGAGCCTTAAGCTTATAAAATATGTTAAGAAGTTAAGAACTTCAGAGAGCTAAGTTAGTTAAGTTACTACGTCGTATCTCGGTTCCTGTTATTCAATTATAGCACACAGGGTTTGTCGCGTATTCAACTTGTTCGAAATAATAAACACCTAACCCCCTTACTAATAAACGCTGTATAAGCTTTGAATAGTTATACAGTGTTTTGTTCACATCACATAAGTGACATTTTTAATTCGAGTGAAGAAGACAAAACACTGTATAACTATTCAAAGCTTATTCAGCGTTTATTAGTAAGGGGGTAAGTGTTGAATGTATGCAAATATTTATAGAAATACTAGCTTTTGTCCGAGGCTTCGCTAACGTATAAAAAGTAAACTGGAACACTGTACTTTTTCAGGATTCAATGTAGCCTATGTTTTAATCCAAAGCTTTTTTTTTTTTTTGAGTTACAAACATCCATCTTCACAGACTTTAACATTACGATAGTAGTAGAATTGAATGTATATCAAAAATAATTAATTTACTTACACAAAAATGATGGGTAACCGTAATAGAAAACCATTTTACTGTGTTCTTTGTAATGTTATGATATTAGCTAGATTTACAATAACTTAATAATGCCTTATTTGAATAAAGTTGAAGCAAATAAGTACGATTTCTCTAGACTTCTTATTTTTATTTTACATAACTTCTTTCTTCAAATAAATCCAGTAGGCTGTGGAGTTTGGCACGAACTGTCACCCACCTCTACTATTCTCTATTTTGGGATTTCCAAGGAAGATTAATTCGAGTCTGGCCAAATCTAGCCTGAATAATTTAGATCTAATTTATGGATAAGATCTGTAACAGCCATTCACACCTTTTTGCCTAATACCTTCCAACCTAATCCTTGGGACACTAGACAGACTAATTAATACGTAGATAATTCTCTAAAATTCTATAATTAACTTCTTATAGGTTCGGCGCAAACGAGTGACTATAGCAGTTGCACACTACCGCTACGTGCATTTCCGATAGCTTTTTATAACAAAATTTTACAGTTGTGTAGCGAATGTGATTAGTTGCGGACCTCGGTCGCCCGTTTGCGCTGACCTCAATTTCGTCTATAGTAATGAAAGGCAATGCACATTCCAGGAACTAGTCTAATAGTTTCTCCAATATGAATGGAACAGTTTAATCCAGTAGACGTTTCAATAAGACCCCACTCAACGAAAAAGGTTCGTTCGAATGCAAAGTTTAGTACATATATTGAGACTTTTTTCAATTCCAGAAATGTCGAGTTTGACAATACCTGTGAGGGCCGAAACACCCACATAATGTTTGGCGGATAAAAGCGCTTGACAACGCTTGCTAGCGCTGAAAAAGATATAGTTGTCGACCTTCAATAGCGCTGACACAATATACCATTTTGCTTATTTACCGCTTAGCGATCGCCATTTTGCTTACGAGCGCATCCGAGTGTCTTTTTCCGACAAACATAGCCAATATATAGGCAAGTTTCCTTTTTGAAAGTCAATTTGTATTAAGATCGATGTTATTTGTTTCATCATTTGTATAACTTCTTACAAAAAATGATTTAAGGTGTGTTTAGCGCAGTTATATTCGCAGATACGCGTCAAAAGATATGTTCAAGAAATGTATGAGGCCTGGGCCAGCCCTTCGTACAGTATATGTAAATATAGCTACATAATATAGTAACCGTTTCCTATTCTTTATTTTGTTTAATTTCACTTCGTTTCCATGTACATTTCAATTAACTTCGACAAGGAGAGCAACACAAAGTAAAATAAAACATGGCGGATCAGATCAGAAATAACTAAAGAATGTCATTTTGTCAATGACATGACTTTTGACAAAGAAAGACGTATGACATTCAAGACGACGTCTCTTCGTAAAACTGTCTACTACGTCAAAAGTCAAGTCAAAACAACTGTCATGGCCGCCCTAAAAATAGTGTTCTCGCAATAAAAAAACTCTTCAAATTATCATTTTTGTACGCATGTTATTTTAATGTGTGTATATAGCCAGGGATATGAAAATGTATTGGGAGTGAAATCAGATTAAGACAAGTTAGTTTTATGTTATTCACGCGTAAGTCTTTATGTTAAACACATAACCTTTCTTTCTAGCTTATTATCTCTTAGACATGTCAATGGTATAAGTAATCAGGGGTAAAATTTGGGGAGAAATATTTTTTAAAGTGTTGGTATCACTGCCCGTTATCAATGAATTACATAAAACTAACTTGAATGAAGCGTGAATAACATAAAACTAACTTGTCTTAATCTGATTTCACTCCCAATACATTTTCATATCCCTGGCTATATACACACATTAAAATAATTTTGGGGGGTACATCCCTAAGTTGGCGTGGCAACGTGAGAGTTCGTGCATGTCATGATAATGGCCTTTGTTTTAATGCATGACTTGACTATTTTTTCTGGAAGCTTCTGTGATGAAGTCAATTTAGGATATGCTACTTTAAAACTACCTATTTCTATTGTTATTTACATAAAAGGGGACGGACTGTTTACCTGTCTGTGTATAAATGTTCCTAGGAACACACAGACAGGTAAACAATAGCATATAGTATATTTGTAGCACATATTATATTTGTATGTTATTCAGTAGATAGGATAAAATATATGTATTTTTGATTTTCCAGATACTCTTGGAGTGTTATTAAGTTACAACCAAATAAAACTCATAGTAATTGGTAACTTTTTATTTAAAATAATAAACATTTGTTCGCTTATTTTAATCGTACAATCGAAAATATTGAATTTGCAGCGTATACCTACTTAACGGTAAATGTACAACGCTTACCCTAACTCATACAAAGCTATACAAACTATACAATTTACAATTATAAACTTAAATTTAACAATTAGCACTTATTTTCCGCTCACACCTCTGTTTTATTTATTCTAAAACATATCACGGGTTTATTGTATATATAGCGTATTCGACAAAGGTTAGCAAATGAGCTACCGATTGTGGCTTCGCACGTATCTCTACATTATAAAAGACAGCTGATTGACTGATGTATCAACGCGCAGGCCAAACCCCCAAAGCTAGAAATTTTAAATTTTGCACTCGTATTCATTTTCAAATATTTTTTGACGAGAAGCCGCGACTACTTGCATGCGAGAGCCAAAGAGAGAGAGTGAGATAGAAAAAAAAAAGTAACTGTAGCGCATGATTACTACAGTCGGTAGCTCGTTTGCTCTAAGCCTAAATGGGAAAATATTTTAATATCTTAAGGATTTTCTTCTACAATACGCCCTCAATGCAGGGTTTTAGTACACTGCTTTACACTGTAAAATAAATAATAATGACCCTTACAACATCTATTTGTGCAGTCTAACATTCTAATGGAGTATTAAATTCAAACAGCATTCGCATTCCATATCTAGCATGCTACGAAGCGCATACTTTGCTACCAAGTTAGGGCAAGGTCATAACCTGCGTTGCGACAGTGCATCGTAAAAATGATGTCGACAAGCCAAGCCATGTGCGCTATTTAGCATACAATACAGAATAGCTGTCCGATGCTATTTTTGCGATGCGTTGTCATAACGTAGGGTTGTAGCCTCGCTCTTAGAGTCTGTTCACGTCGTCAACGTGAATCGGAGCGGTGTCACCGTAAAAATACACGACGTCCGATCGTTCGGCTGGAACTATATGATTCGGAATTCGGAAGGGCGTAGAAAATTCCGAGCGCTCTATCGTATTAGCGCAGAGTTCTATTTCAATGCTGTGAATTTTCTCCGGCCTTCCGGTTTCCGGGTCGTATAGTCTCAACCGGCATTTCACGTTGACAATGTCGTGACGTGAATACGTGGACAAACCCTTGGGTTAATCCATACTAGACGCGTTGTCCAAAACAAAGTTTGAATAAAAAAAATTAACAACAAAAAAACCTAAGCAATTTTGTACAAAAAAATAAAATGAGGGTTGCCATCGAAATTTGAGTTAAATACTCAGCACACACTAATATAATAAAAGAAAAATTAAGATAGCATTTTTAAAAGTTTCAAAATTAAATTAAATGAATAAATAATTAGGACTAGCATATACAATACAGGGTGTTAAAGAAAAATTACTGTTTTAAATTTTTTTAACGTCCTCTATAATTCCCGATTTCGGCTGAGCGAGGACTTACAAAGCTTAATGCCTAATTTATTAAACGCTTCTTAAAGTTATGTGGCTTCCACATAGACGTATATAATATAGATGAGGCATATTGAGGCCCTACTCTAAGATTTTTTGAGCCATTTTGACTTTTGAAGTATGGTGAAAACAAGATGGTTGACATATTTTGAGGTATGGTAAAAACCAAAATGGCGTAACTTTTTACTGTATGAAGATTTGTCGTGTCAAATGTACGTCATAGCCTGTCTAAAGTTTTGAAATCTTTAGGTTTCCATTTCAAGTACTGTCCTTATCACTGACATTTAGGTAGGCCTTATTTTTAAGGAGCGTTTGACAATTTGACCGATAACCTATTGGGATGTGTCACCGTAAAATTGTAAAAACCGTTAGATTGTAATATTACTAGAGATATTATAATATTCTGACAGATTGTCAAATACAAATTTCTCCATACAATAGGCAATCGGACTAATTTTTTTTATTGCATAAATGAATAGTACTCTTAAATATGAGTAACTTCTCAGAAGAAACCGTATATCAAAAGTCAATATTTTCAAAGGTACAGCGATTTTTATACAAAATTTCGCGAGCCTCCTAAAAACGCTCCATACTAAAATCGCCATACAAATGACGTCACTATTGGATTAAAGTGTATTAAGTAGGTATAAAGTATACGGCCGCAGGAATACGTTTAGGTTTAAGACATTTATTCTCATAAGAATTTACATAAATTCACTTACATGAGAAATACATAAAAGTAAGGAAACAAAATACGTACTAATTTCTTATCGAGCGCGTTAAGTAGTTAACACGGATAAGTTCACATTATAGGTACTCGTAGGTAGACGTACCTACTAAGTTTATTATATTATCCAAATACATTACACAAACATTACGAAGACAAAAAAAAAATATTAATCTATGTGTTGTCATTACGACACGATCGGACACTAGCAACAGGCTGGGTAAATACAAGTAATGTACAATGATCTTAAGATATTTCTATGACTGGATACGACACGACCACAGTGATTGTAGTGAATATTATAAAGAAGTTTTATTTATTTATTTTACTATTTATTTAATACGATAACTATAAATTTAGGGATAACTGATTTTATAATTTTAATTAATAATTATAATTTCAATATATAGATAGAAATTGTAATTTTAATTAATTAATTTTAAGTCATATTGTGACAAAAACATTTAAAGTAATGTTGGAATTTTAATACTTGCGTAATGATAATTTATATTTTTTGATCTAATAGACTGTGTTTTAGTAATTTTTTAAATGTCATTATGCTTTTGGTTTCCTTAAAAGTTTTAGGTAATCTATTATATAGTTGTGCACTCTCATATGTAATATTCTTTTTTCCATAATTTGTTCTTGGTGTTCGCAAGATTAAGTTATTAGCACTTCTTAGCATTTTCGTTTGAATGTTTTTCTTTTTTGTGAATGTAATATTAGTATTAAAATTTTACGAACGAGTATGCAAGAGTAGTACTTATATGTTTGTTCTATATTTAGAATTTTCGTGTCCTTGTAAATTTTTATCGTAGGTGTCAAGAAGTCGTAATGAAATAGTGTTTTAATTAATTTGTTTTGAGCTGTTTGAAGTGACTTAAGATTAGTTTTTGCAGATGATCCCCAGATTTCGACTAAATAATCGAGGTGAGGCTTGGCCAGTGAGTTATAAATGACGTAACGTATTTTTTGGGGTAGACAATGAACGATTCCACGCAATGCTCCCGTTAGTGATATTAATTTTTGTTTAACTTTTTCTATGTGTGTTTTTAAGGAATATATTTGTAAATATCTCCGATATTTGTGCGTTTAAGTTCATACTTACCATAATGAATGTTTTTGTATATGATGTGAGTAAACTAATGATGTAGGTTTTGTTTACCAATTTCGCTAAAAAAAAATTTTTTTTGGTATTCGCGAAATTTTGTATACAAATCGCTGTATTTTTGAAAATATTGACTTTTGATATACGGTTTCTTCTGAGAAGTTACTCATATTTAAGAGTATTATTCATTTTGCAATAAAAAAAAAACAGTCCGCTTGCCTATTGTACGCATTAATTTTCGTTATAATTATTATTATAAAAAAGCAAACAAATATGGCGGCGCGGGGTACATACCGTATAACCAATCGGCACGGTAAATATTACAATATAACGAAAAATGTGTATTTGACAATCCGTCAGCATATTATAATATCTCTAGTAATATTACAATCTAACGGTTTTTACAATTTTACGGTGAAATATGTAAACCAATGTTGGCTCAATATTCAATATTCTTACAAGGCACCGCCTAGTTATTCCATTTACAGCTATATCTTAACAGCGACTAACATATGTACACAAATAAGCCTTAGTAAACGAGTTTTTGGCATATACTGCGATATTTTACGAAATTAATACTTACTGTATGTACAAATAATAGTATCTTTAGTCTATTCACGTTAAGATGACATTGCAAAAAAATCAAATTTGACCAATGACGCTATATAAGGTTTGGTAAAATCAACTACGGATATTTTGGGTACATGATATGTATATATCATGCTTATGTATATACGTTTAGGTAAAAAAAATATTGTCATACTCAAAGTAAAAAAATCATCTCATGTATGGGTGACTCTCCGCTTAACGCAAACTCGCCCATATAAAGGAAGTTTTTTTCTAAGTATGACAATTATTTTTCTGCCTAAACGTCTATACATAAGCAGTAGATCATATGCCCAAAATATCCGTAATTGATTTTACCGAACGTTATATAAGCCGTGTTCACAATAACCAATTATAGTAAGCCATTTTGACATATTATGTATGTACGCGCGATTTTTTACATGTACTGTCTTATTTAATTTTAATAGTTTAAACATCTCCTTTAACAGTGAAAATAATTAGTTTTAAAACAAGCTATGAGTTTAACAATTGTTTTATGAATAAATAGCATTGCAATTTATAGTGTCTTCCTAAAACTTAATTTAGACTTTTTTT
The DNA here is from genome assembly GCA_905404095.1 of Glaucopsyche alexis. Taxonomy (NCBI): domain Eukaryota; kingdom Metazoa; phylum Arthropoda; class Insecta; order Lepidoptera; family Lycaenidae; genus Glaucopsyche; species Glaucopsyche alexis. The sequence continues at coordinate 6,861,345 of FR990060.1, forward strand.
AGATTGCTCGTATGACAAATAGTAGGTATAGCTCAGCACATGAAACACTGAAAGTATTAAATTATTTGTAAGGGAAGAAGGGAAGATAACATTGATGTTACCAAAAACCAATTAATGTAAAGTTTAATTAAGATTTTACAAACCAATCAAAATTAATAAATTGATACTACAAAGTTAAATCAATGTAAATATAACTTTGTGAAAGGTTCCTTTTAACAAAGAAATAATACTTTTTACAATAATTTAAGATATAAATAATATAGTCAAATAATATTATAATATAGTAAAAATAATAATAAAATTACACAATTATAATTATTTCGGCATAATTGTTTCTTTGGAATGAGAAATATGTTGATATTAATTGCTATTTGATTTCGAGTTTCAATATTTTATGAAATAAGATACGATTTTCCGTATCAGTAAGCAACACGTATTTAATTGAGATCGTTATAAAAGCATATTTTCTGTATATTGTATAGGTTGGACGTTAATCATATTATTACTAACTGAACATTCAATTCCTTCAACTATATCTATTATAATAGTTTTGTAAGCTTTTCGGGAATCATAAAAATCCCCAAGCGCAATAAAGTAATTTATTCTATTTTTATATCACTTTAAATGGTCCTACAAAGACAGCGTAGCCTATCGTGGATGTATATAAATATTTTATTGCACCATAAAAAGTCTGTAGGACATAAAAAAGCGCTATAGAGACGTCTCATCGCCCGAGTCGGTGTACGGTAGTCTTATTATTTTGGAACCGGCGAGCACGCCGACGCCTTCTAAGCACGACCTCCGGTTTGACACTATGTCTTTCAGAAACGCTCGTCGCGGTCCTGCGAAGTCTGTACCCGTTATGGACCTAGTTAACTTTCTTACAGCCGGCAGCTTTAGCGCCTCCTCGTAAGATGGCGGCTCGTCTGTCGGAGTGGTGGTAGCTCGCCCTCCAAATGGATCTCTCGAACACGTCGGGGACAGCTCCCTAGATAAATAGTACTCCCCGTTCCTCCTGGGTTCAGGGATCGGCTCGTAATTGACAGAGTTGCTGCGGAAATCTTCTAGAACCTGTCTCGCGCTGCGAGCTGAGGACATCACTCCCGCCCACGATCTTCTGTTCTGCTGCTTCGCTTCGTTTCTCGCGCTACTTATGCTGTAGCTGGAGTGCGTACTGGATATCGTTACTTTAGGCCTCCGCGGTGGTTCGTCGAAGGATAGGGCCTTGACTGTGGTTCGCGACCTTGGCTCTTCCGCCTCCGAATTCGACGCTTCCGTGTTCGAATTCTCCCCGGGCTCCTCTCGTAGTGCGGCGTCGATTCTCATCGCTTCCGAATATGAAGGCACTATAGCACAATTACCCCTAATAGCGGCAAAAAGTTCTAGGCTGTCTACCGTTGAAGCATGGGACAGGGGAAGTGTTCGGGGCGGCCTGGCGGATGCGCACAGAACAGCGCTCTGCTCGTCCGGAAGAGCCCAGGTGTAGTTTGTCGACGGCACCGGAGGCAGAGTGTCTGACAAGTGCGTCTCTAAATCTAACTGACGACTAGGATCCAACTCGTAATTTGTACCAAATATTTTAGTTATCTGAAACAAACATAAAATATAAGTCATCGTCGATGAGAAATAATATATTGATTAAATGAATCCTAATATCAGTAACAGTATGATCATACATATTAACACGTTCATCGTGTAATCGTGTTATCAGGTCTAATAGACCCGATCATGAACTTGCATAGAAAACACTGTTCCTAAAACTGGTGGGACCAATATCTTCGGTTTGCTTAGGAGTAGATAAGAGACAGTTACTATTATTTAATTGGCTCGTTAAATAATGTTACTTTTTACAAAAAAAAAAAACGTATCGGGTCGTCGGTTCTGATACCAACAGGGATTTTTTTTCTCGTCTAGTGCGGATAACAGGTCCTTTCGACCTTATACCCGATATATGTATGTCTAGTGTAGAGTTTAAGTGCAGTTGCAACATGATAGATACGACTACCAATTCTTGTCAATAATATAATTTGCCAAGTTTAATAATATTATAATATGCTCGTAATACTACATTTTTTTCATTGTAGTTACTTATTATTATTTACGGCATCATAAAGCGGTCTAGAAGGATACTTTTGATGTCTACTGGAGATGATGAAGTTATTGAAAAATTAAATAAGTAATTGTTATTTTTGAAAAATAATTCTAATAGAAAGAGTATGCAATCAATTAAGTTTAAATAAAAAATATAATATTATTTTACTGTTATTTTATTGCACAACACTAAAATTTTATCGATAGTTTATTCTATTATCCTTTATTCCTAAGCGAAAGACAAACTTGTTAGACGAAAAAAGTTTTAATTGAACTAATTGAGAACAATTATTATGCAGATGCTCCATTTTAAAGCTGAAATTTGATGGGTTTAGACATTTCACCCGGCCTCAATAGCAAGTTAACTGGCCGTCAGGAGTTATAATGCATAAAAATTAAACGGCAGACGGTAAGTAGAGAGCTTCAAGCAATTCGCGTTTAATGTAAAAAGAAAAATGTTTTTCAAGTTCGCGCGGAGTTTTTATTCCTGTATAAAATGGAATATGGGATGGAGCGACGGTTTTATATGTATGTATATGTTTAGAAATACACGACGTTTTTTCCTGTGGCGTCAGAACAAAAGGAAGACGTTTTATAATTTGTGTGAAAAAATACGTAATGCAAAAAATATAAAAGAACAGCAGTAAACTCCAACATAGATACATGTATCATAGGTAGGTATTTCTAAGATTACATAATTAATGACACATTATGTGAATTACACGTAAATGAAAATGACTACTTACAATTTTTATGAAAAACTATAACCCAACCGGTTCATTGGCAACCGAAAACCGCAAAAAAGAAGTAATTTTTCAGAAAACCCACCGTATAATGGACGTATGCTGTGTTACACTCTATGATGATGCGCAGCGGCCACGACAGGAGCAGACAGGAGAGAGTCCAGAACAGCAGTTGGGAGGAGTACCATGGACACCGATCCGCGTCCCTGGGAAAATAATGTTGGTGAGTTGGGTCCACAGATTTTCCCCGCTTGTGGCACAGGGGCGACACTCTTTACAAATGACAACTCAAGCACCGACGAATGTCAACTATGTTGACATAAGCCTAAAGTTGACATGATGAATGCATGAAACGACCAGCGGATAGCCCTGTGAACGAAAGTCCTGGATGGGAAAACTCACGCCCCGCTCGCCACGCGCACCCCCGGCATACGTCTAGCCACACACACACATAACTGCGAGCTGTCAATCGTGTAAGTATATCGAATGACGGTTCTTTCCGTTAGCAATATATTATATTTTTTGCTTGTGGGCAGCTGTGATCAGTCATGGCGATTGGCATAATGTGGCGCGAAAGCCACGAATCAAAAATAAATATTTTGGCAGTTGCGTTGTTGCCGTTTAGATAATAAAGGCAGCCTAAATCATGAAAACAGGAAGTCGCCTAACATTCAGTAAAATGCTAGTAGGTGATTTATAAAGCGGAGTAATGTATACGATTTTTACGTACTAATAATAGTTTGTATATCTATTTAAATAAAAGGAAAAACGAAACGTAGATTATTCTGACGTGCTTGGTTTATGTAGAGGAATATATATGTCACCGTAAAATTGTACAAACCGTTAGATTGTAAAATAACTAACGAGATTAAAAGCTATATATTTATAATCTAACGAAAAATAATGTGTGAAATAATGGGCAGCATATTCGCGTCGGAATTCTACACATTTTTTACAGTTTTACTAGTTTTATTACAATCTAACGGTTTTTACAATTTTACGGTGACACATATATAAAGTAGGTAATAGAAACAAACCTGTATGCGACCATGTACTCCTTGAAAGAGCTGACTCCAATGAGGTCCAGTCCTTCCCTCATCTCCATGAAGTCGTCGAACCTCTCGTGTTCAGCGAAAAACCTCGATCTTTGGTCTTCGAATTCTACAGCAAAAAAATATCACTCGATGTAGTAAGTAAATAATATTATACGTATATATTTTGATTTCCTAATTTAAATCATATAGTAAAACGGAACATATCAGGCCTGATTTTGATATTATACTTTTTTAAGTAATAACTCAACCACCCTGGTCCAAAACTGACCAGGGTTTTAAAACCTAATAAAAACTGCAAAGCAAACTGTAAAAAAAAGCTTATAAAAAGAGAAACCGTAACGGCAGCGGTGCGGCCAGCAGCATCTCTGTCATACAATTTTAAACTTTATTTTCATTATAATACATACCTATTATCGCTGAAGAAAATGAAAACGTCTCGCGGCCGCTAGCGATTAATTATTAGTCCTGAGCAGCTATGGTTGTCTCAAGCAAAACTGTGTTTTATAGTAGATAATGAAGAAACAGTATAAAATTATGACAGTTATGCTGCTTGGCCGCTCCGCTACCGTTTCGGTGTGTTTTGGCGATTAGGGGTCAATTCTATAGTATTATACTTTACTAGCTTTTGCCCGCGACTTCGTCCGCGTGGAACAATACTTTGGGATATCGCTGAAATTTACCCGCGACTTTATTTATGACTAACGAAAGCGGAATCCTATTTTTTTAAACGGAACCCTAAAATAAAAGTAGCCTATGTACCCTATAACATCAGCTATCTGCTAGTGAAAGTCCCGTGAAAATCGGTCCAGCCGTTTCATAGATTAGTCGGAACAAACAGACAGACAGACCGATCAATTTGATGTTTATAAAATAACTAAACTATTTAACTAAACTAAACTAAACATTAACCCGCACGCGCACCCCGCCTTGGTGACGCCCACTTCGCAATGGGCCGTGCAGCAGAAGTCGTAATATTTTAATTTCGCCATAACTTCAAAACCAAACGTCCAATTTTAATCATTCAAAAACCAAATATTATCTACATAAACTGTACTTAGTGATGAAATAATTTATTTTGATAAGGATTAATAACATGAGTAAAATAAACGCGTTTAAATGTAGTCCAAAAAAAATTCAAGATTTCTAAATAAAAAAATGGTTGTTGTGCCTCACTCGACATAGATAGGTATAGTGTGTCGCGGACTTTTTTGTAGATATTTATAAGATCTACAATTAATTAGAACATTTTATGGTTCTATCTTTTATAGTTTAGGCAGCGTACGCAAAATAAGTAACTTTTCTGGTTGATTTTTTACACCTTGTGTTCGAAAAACCCAAATATCTTACGGAACCCTATTTTTTTCCAAAATAAAATTTAGCCTATGTTACTCGTGGATAATGTAGCTTTCGAATGGTGAAAGAATTTTTGAAATCGGTCCAGTACTTTTTGAGCCTATTCATTACAAACAAACAAACAAACAAACAAACAAACAAACAAACAAACAAACAAACATACAAACAAAGTTTTCCTCTTTATAATATTAGTGTAGATACCCCTTACTAATAAACGCTGTATAATCTTTGAATAGTTATACAGTGTTTTGTTCCCGTCACACAAGTGACATTTTTAATTCGATAGAAGGAGACAAAACACTGTATAACTTTTCAAAGCTTATACAGCGATTATTAGTAAGGGGGTTAATACTTAAACAATTTATGATAATGCCAGTGGTGCCAATATTCTGTACTGTCACAGCAAGACTGACGTTTCATTAAAAGGTCATTTTCTCGAAACGGCGGTACGTGTTGGCTATTCTTTTCTTGTATTTGGTCCAAAGAAGGCGATAAATTAAATAAAAGACATTTGAGGCCAGCCTGAATATTAATTTAATTACGCTGTGAATAATGGAGGTAATTCATTAGTTGGTACCAAATACTGAAGATATCATAAATTAGTAGTTATTTTAGTATTTCACAATGAGTTTAACGGTCAATTCACACCGAAACGAAACAATACGTGACGCGGCGCTGATATTCAAAATTGAACTTTTTTCAATACGCAAGAAGATACACATTTCATTATAAGAGTTCCATTGTCAAGTTGCGTCCATTGTCAAGTCGCGATGCACAGCACTTGTGCAGTGTACAACTGATGTCAAAATGATGCACAGCACTTGTTCAGTGTACAACTGATGTCAAAATGATGCACAGCACTTGTGCAGTGTACAACTGATGTCAAAATGATGCACAGCACTTGTGCAGTGTACAACTGATGTCAAAATGATGCACAGCACTTGTGCAGTGTACAACTGATGTCAAAATGATGCACAGCACTTGTGCAGTGTACAACTGATGTCAAAATGATGCACAGAACTTGTGCAGTGTACAACTGATGTCAAAATGATGCACAGCACTTGTGCAGTATACAACTGATGTCAAAATGATGCACAGCACTTGTGCAGTGTACAACTGATGTCAAAATGATGCACAGCACTTGTGCAGTGTACAACTGATGTCAAAATGATGCACAGAACTTGTGCAGTGTACAACTGATGTCAAAATGATGCACAGCACTTGTGCAGTGTACAACTGATGTCAAAATGATGCACAGCACTTGTGCAGTGTACAACTGATGTCAAAATGATGCACAGCACTTGTGAAAAAATGAGTATGGCTGACGTCATATGAAACGTGTATCTTTTTGTGTAGTGAATAAAGTTTAATTTTAAATAGCTATCTTAAAAATATAGCGCCTTTTCGCTCGCGTATCGTCGCGGTGTAATCTGACCCAAATGGGTGTTGAAATTTAGCAAGGTATTTCAGTTTGCTCCAATATAAAGTATTAAGAATTTACTGGTAGTAAATAATGACGGGTACAAACTAAAGTACAATATCAACTTATTTATATCCTGTCCGTTGCTTAACGCAACATGACTAATGTGGGATTTCCACGGGTGACTTATGCGGGTCGATTTTCGCCATGCGTCCGAAATAGTGCCGCTCTACGCCCGAAATTAACAATCAATCCTAATCTCATTTTAGCTATATTATATGAGATCAAGATTTCAATACATTTCAACGATCCTAGGATTGACTTTACGTCAATTTACGTCAATTTTTGTTTGAGAATCAATACATACAAATTCCTTGTTGAGAATCTAAGATTGAAAATATCAATTTCAGATTATAGATTTTTAATTTCGGATGTTAGTTACACGTGTAAATACCGCATAAGGCTGGGACTATATGCTCTGGAATCCGGAACGCCCGCGCCGATGAAAATTCAGAGTAGGTACCGAAAATAGAAATCTACGCTAATACAATAGAGTTCAAAATTGAAGTTTGAAGTGTCGAGCAGTCATATAATTATTATGACATTGATATTTGAATCGACACTCCATGTGTTCGATTTTTAAATCTATTGTATTAGCGCAGAGTTTTATTTTCAATGCTCAGAATTTTCTACGGCTTTTCGGATTCCGGATCATAATATAGTCCCAGCTTAAAGCCTCACAATTTTCTATTAAATTCAATCTAATTTGATTATTAATTAATAGCGTCTTAAGTTTTTTGAGTACACATACCACTAGCCGCTTCAATATTAGCGAACGCGAACCCCTTGCTGAACCGGACTTTAGTGATGGGAGTTTTGGAGTCCAGCACGAGATTTCGTGACGCATCTCTCTGGCCGCAGCAGGCGTGGGCGAACGCGGTGCTGGCACTGTGGGTGTTCACTCGCTCGTAGTATACCTGGGGGAAAGGTCATCATAAGTCTTCATAACAACCACCATCACCATCATCTTAAACCGATAACCACAGTCTCCGTGGGCCAGTGGTAGACCCGATTCCCGCGTTGGAACAACAAATTATGTTTCCAAGTTTGGTTAGTACAATGCAGGCTGATCACCTGACTGTCTGACAAGAGAGATGCTCCATGCGTGATGGGCATGTAAAAAGTCGCACCTGCCTAATCTCTTGTTCCACTAGGTTTCGAGAGTAAAGGAAGAGAGAGAGAGAGAGAGAGAGTGCTCTTGTGTACTGCACATATACTTGGGCACTACAAAAAACACCTTCGTAGTTGGCCTGGTTGCAATGAAACCGGTCACCGTCATCGAAATCGATGCGGGGAGCTATTAAACTAATAATGTCCCTACTACTAAGGCACGGGTGTTGGGAAAAGGGTTATGTTATAGTGCAAAAATCAACTTTCTGCCGGTTGTCTTTACGTGCCTTTAGATACGCGAGAAAAAACTTACTACACTATATTCGCGCTAAGAATGCAGTCGTCGTCAGTGTTAATGTCAAAATGTCTCACTTCTTTTGGTGAGTGTGAACGCGGCTTGTGTCATTGGACATTTTTTACATTTGCATTGATGACTCACTGCATTCTTAACGCGAATAAGTACTAATTGTACTGGCCATTCGCCACCGTCATCGAACTTATTCGAACTATTGTACTTATATAACTCCTAGATGTTGAGGAAACCATACATTTTGCTGCAATAAAAAGTAGCCTATGCCCTTCCCCGTGGTCTATTCTAAATCTGTGTCAAATTTCATCAAAATCAGTCCATTAGTTTCGGAGCCTATTCAATGCAAACAAACAAACCTTTCCTCTTTATTATATTAGTATAGATATACGAAACGAGCTATATTATATTGGATCACATTGGTACTGACTAGTGAGTAAACAATATGTCTCATATTATGAGGATAAAACAAGTTTTCCTATGATATGAATAAACTCAATGATTACCGATACTGATATATCAGTAAGAATTTTTCTCCTTCAATAAGCTACAATATTTTTACCTTTGCACGTATTAAGACAGATTTTATAATATTATGGAAACTTGAATGTGATTTTACTTAAATGCCTTTTGCTAATCATCTATAGTTTTATGACTTATATATTAACTAGGTCATAGACTAATCATTGGTCTCGCTGGGCGCTCTACGAAGCGAGACCAATCAAATATCTTTGGACAAGGCATAGATGTAGTATATTTAAAAAGGCTGGGACTGGGTATATGATTTTGCATATGTTGTCGACCTCTGTGGCTCAGTAGTAAGCGCGTCAGTTTTCTGTGTCATGATGTGTATTAATTATATCTATAATAAAAAATTTAAATATAATTATTTCGTTCTCTGGTATCCATAACACAAGTTCTTCGAGAACTTACCAGGGGACCAGATAGACGTGGTGTAAAAGAGTCCATAGATATTATTACCTATACATAGTTTCACAAACAATCCATACTAATATTATAAATGGAAAAGTGTGTATGTTTGTCCGCATGGGCGTAGCCAGGTTTTAGTTTCGGGGGGGGGTTCGAGAAAATAAAACGACTACAAGTACAATAAATAACCAGGGCCGTCTTTAACTTATTAGAGACCCTGGGCACATTAGAATATATTTTTTTTTCGTTTTTACCTGTTTAAGCTTCAAACCCTGAGAGACTGTGTAATTCGAAAAAATAGAAATATGTAGTCTAAAACTAAACGTCAGTACTAACTTTTATAATACGTTTTTGAAGCCAAAAACGAGCGAGCGAAGCGAGCGAGCAAATTTTTTTTTCCTAATTTTTATACGTTCAAACGTTCAAATCTGTTCAAATGTTTAACTAAAATATTAACACTGAATAACGGTAAACTTCGGAAATATACCATAAAATCAACCGGCTAAAACAGAACATCGGTAATAAATAATATAATGCTCTTTATGTTAATCGCGAGCGAGCGAAGCGAGCGAGCAAATTTTTTCCTATTTAATAGGTTAAATCTGTTCAAACTTTAAACCCTACAAGACTGTGGAACTATTATTATTTTATAATATAATGTATACCTATTGGGCGCGTAGAAAAATGGGCGCCCAATTTTTTTTTTTTCGTTTTTACCTGTTTCAGGGTTTATTTTGAAAGACTGTGTAATTCGAAAAATACAAATATCAAAAACCTAAAACTGAACGTCGGTACTAAATTTTATAGTAATATGTTCTGTATGCTAAACACGAGTGAGCAAAGCGAGCGAGCAAAATTGTTTTCCCATTCTATAGGTTAAAATCTATTCAATCGTTAAACTTAAACACTGAATAATGGTGAATTTCGAAAAAGTATCATAAAATGAACTGGCTAAAACAGAACATCGTTACTAAATAATATAATATGTTCCTTATGTTAAACGCGAGCGAGCGAAGCGAGCAAGCAAAATTTTTTTCCTATTTAATAGGTTAAATCTGTTTTCACTTCAAATTTTAAACCCTAAATAAATTTTAAACCTCAATTTTCACTTCAAATTTTAATCCCTAAAACCCTGTGAGGGTTTTAGGGTTTAAAATTTGAAGTGAAAATAGGATAATTTTATAATTTAAATTAAAGTAAAATTAGTGTCATTTCTGATGTTGCAAAATAGATGACAAATAACTTATTATGTTAGGTTTGTCATATACCTAATACGTATTTCACACTTTTTTCGTAGCACATAATTACAAAATTTTGTGATCAGTGACGTGCCTAAAATATTGTGTCGCATGCTATACGTTCGAGGATTCGATGGCACGCGTGCCATAGGTTCGCGAACCCTGTTTTAGGCTATTGATTTTATTGTTTTTTAAAGTACAACATTCTTTCAGGGCTTTAAAAGTATAAAAAGTATAAAAGATTTTAACAGGTTAAAGCGTAAAAACATTCGCTCGCTTTCTCAGTTTGAACGCATTTAACATAAACACATACATATAGATAAAATTAGCATTAAAGTTCTGTTTTAGGCTATTGATTTTTTTTTCTAAAATAACTTTAAAAAATCATCTTTCAGATAGGGTTATTGGGGCGGCAAAATATTTTAATTGGCCTCGGGCGCAAAATTTCTAAATATGCCTCTGTATATGGGTTATCCACATGGACCAACGGCCGATTTTCGGGGTTTGAACCCCCTAAACCCCCCCCCCCCCCCCGCCTCCTGGCTACGCCCATGTTTGTCCGTCTTTCACGCCAAAACTACTAAACCGATTTAAATGAAATTTGGTAGGTACACAGATAGTCTAGAGCCTGAGTTTCACGTAAAAACTACATAACCGATTATCATGAAATTTGGCACAGATATAAAGTAGACCACGGGAAAGGACATAGGCTACTTTTATCACGGGACATATACGGTTCCTGTGGGTTACTGTACATACGCGGTCGGAGCTGCGGGCTTCAGCTCGTATATAATATTAATTAAAAATAGAATGCAAGTCACTGAGGTAAGTCCTCTCCAAATGTCACTTTTTGTCGAAAATTCAATAAATATGTGACTTCTGTGTGAAATAAAGTATTTTAAATATGTTTTGCGACAATTGTATTGCAGAATAAATAGATGTGCATATAAATTTATGTAGTAATAGTATGAAATTACCTAAATAATGTCCATTGTTTTTTTGTATAGGAAACGAACCACCTTAAAATACGCCATTAATTATTAAATTTTTTGAAGTCGGCAAGGACTTTAATCGCATGTAAAAATCCGCTGTACTTTAAAGTGACTTTGTCACGTAAATTGCTAACTTTAGACTATTCAAATGTTGACAAAACAAAGAAAAAATATTGCAAATGTAAATAAAATACTAGTATTTGTGACATCTGAAGTAGTTTTTGGATCACAGGACTCTAAACTTCTCCTAAGAATATTTCTTTTCACCCCATAAATTCTTTTCACCCCGTTTTACCAGTACTAGTTTTCTTTTTAAAATGTGTATAACAGTTTGATTGGAGTAGGTATTTGTAGATAGGTACCAATAGTTAATGCGCGCGGCGTTGTGTGCGAGCGCTAGTAATTATACAACTTTGACGTGTGTGACAGTGACGAAAACATACGTGGCGCTATATGTGGGTAACGTATTATATTAACGTATTATTATATCCATACAAAGAGCTTCGCGCACAAATAAGTTGAACCTTCTGAAACGTTCTTATACGTACGACACCCACAGCACAGCGACGCGGCGCGACAAAATGTGGCCAAGCTGTGGAATTCTTTTATAACTTTAATCTTGTCATTGCGTTGTGACTTATGGAACCGGCAAAAATCGATGTTTTTCTGTTATATATGCGCTAATTTGTGCAAAAGGAAATGATACCACAGCATGCAATAAAATAGAATGTTTATTCCCGTTGCCTAGCAACATGACATAAGACGATCCCTGTTCCTTTAGTTAAACATATACAACATTTCTCCCCCATAGTAAAAAGGAATATCGTACAAAGGAATCTAAATAATGTATTAAATTTAAAGTAAAATATTAACTGTCTAACCTAACATATTAAACAAAACAAAATAACATCTTAGTATATTACAAACTTAACTTATAAATAACTTCTATAATCTACACGAGGAATGTCTCTCAACAATCGGGTGGGATTTCTTGAAGACAAGGTGCTGTTAATAATATTAGGCAAAGGAACCTCATCATTCTGTTTTCTATCTCTTTCCCCTGTCGTGTTTTCGAGTTCTGAATTGAACACATTGTCCAAAAATCCTGCCTTTGTATGCAGAACTATCTGGTTCTTATGTTTCTTAACATGCGATGACGTTTGATGATCAAAAATCAAATAAACAACTTTGCCAACTTTTCCTAAAATAGTGCCTCGTTCCCACACAAACTTATTATTGTTTAAATGTTTTTTATAAAATATTTCATCTCCCGGTCCAAAACATTTTATTTTTCTATTGTCTCCTCCGTTACTCTGCAAACACTGATTTTTGTTTACACCAGATGTGAATGACGATAATAACGAGGGCGAGTTGGGATTTATTAAGTCAAGGCGACTCCTCAAGTTCCGACCGTACACCATTCGAGCCGGTGACAAACCTGTGGCAGAATGTACAGAATTTCTATAATCAAATAAATATTTCAACAACAACTTTTTTTGTTGTTCCGTGTTATTTGTTAACAATAAAGTTGATTTAATCCCTTTTTTAATAATTTTTACAAAACTTTCTGCTTGCCCATTACTCGCGGGGTGATAGGCCGGCGATGTTACATGTGTAATGCCATTGCTTACACAAAAGTTCTGAAACTTGTACGACGTGAACCCCGTCCCGTTATCGCTTACTATAGTGATCGGCAACCCAAAACGAGACATGTACTCGTACATTTTTGATATCACCTCGCTAGAACCCGTATTGTTGCATTGATACACTTCTACCCATTTTGTATGTGCATCAACTACTACTAAATACGTACGTGCATGAATTGGTCCTAGGAAGTCTATATGTATTCTTTCAAAAGAATTTTTTGGATAGGGCCAGGGTGCGGGCGGGACGCGCGGCGGAGATGGCCGCAACTGTGAACACACCGCACACGACCTTATCATGGACTCTATCGTGTCGTCTATACCCGGAAACCAAAGCCTCGACCGGGCCTCGGCTTTAGTTTTAACCATACCTAAATGAGATCTATGTAACTCCGTTAAAACTTCAGATTTGAGTGTTTCAGGTATGACTACCTTATGACCGCGCATTATACATCCATTTTCATAGGATAATTGTGCTCTACATAAATGAAAAGATTTCAGACTATCATCAACAACCTTTTTAGGCCAACCGATCATTATGTAATTTTTTACTTTTTGTAACAAAGGATCTTTTAAAGTCTCCACGCGAACTCTACTAATGGTTACAGGTATATCACCATTAATTATAAAATTAATATAAGATGCCCTGTCGACATCGTCCGGTCCACCGGTCGCCTCAGCCGACTGCACGTCCGGCAAGATAGCCCGAGAGAGGTAGTCGGCGCAGTTGTCGGCACTGCGAACGTACTCAATGTTGTAATTGTAAGCACTTAAAAACATAGCGTATCGTTGCAACCGATTAGCAGATACCTCTGGTATACCTTTATATGGTCCAAAAATTGAAATCAAAGGTTTGTGGTCCGTGCGCAAAGTGAAAGGTGTCGATCTACCATACAAATATTGGTGAAAACGTCTAACCCCAAATATTATCGCTGTTGCCTCTTTTTGAATCTGCGAATACCGTTTCTCCGCAGAGTTAAGTGTACGAGATGCAAAGGAAATAGGCCGCTCCGCCCCCGTCTCGTCCACCTGCGACAACACCGCACCGAGCCCGCTCGGAGAGGCGTCCACTGTCAATATTAACTTCGCGTTTGGATTGAAATGCGTTAACACGTGATCGGATGCGAGCCGGTTTTTTATTTCACTAAATGCGTGTTCATGCGCCGCCGTCCATGTCCATTTAGTACCTTTTTTTAATAGTTCATACAGAGGAGTCAGCAATGATGAAGCCCCGGGAACAAAATTTCTATAATAATTGACTAAACCTAAAAATGACTGTAACCTACTGACATTGTCCGGCCTAGGCGCATTCACAATAGCCTTAACCTTGTCCGGCGACTTCCTTAAACCGTTTTTATTGATGACGTATCCTAAATAACTGATTTCATCCTTAAAAAATTCACACTTACTCCTCTGTAGCGTAAGCCCCGCGTCCTGCAGTCTCTTTAGTACAGCGTGAATCCTTCTCATGTGCTCTACTCTGTTCGAAGCTGTTATTAAAATATCATCGAGCAGACACAAAACACCATCCATACCCGCGAGTACACCCTCCATTGCGCGCTGGAAAATAGACGGCGCGCTGGTCAAGCCGAACGACATACGAGTATATTTGAACAACCCGCGGTGTGTATTGATGCACGTTATCTCCTGACTATCCTCATCGAGTACGAACTGATTGTACGCCATAGACAAGTCGAGTTTAGAGAACTGTTCCCCCCCGTACAAGCGTTCTAAGTTCTGTACACAATTATTTACACTAGACACAAAATTACAAGTTGTCAAATGTAAGCTAAACAAAGATATGAAATCTCGACCTAGGAGCGGCGGCCCTCCGCCCCGCACCACGTACACGTCGAGCTCGCGGGTGCGCTGCTCGTACGTCACCGCCAACCGTACCTTACCTACACAACCAATCTTAGCACTGGTATATGTAAACAAACGTTTATTTGTTCCTACTAACGGTTTATCGCTAAAATATTGTTGATAAGTAGCCTCAGAAATTACGGTGACAGCAGACCCACTATCTATTTCAAATTTCATCTGAACATTATCAATTGTTATAAATTCTGTCATAGGTTCGCCACGCTCAGAACGTATGACAAACAACTCACCGTCATCGTCATCATCCCCATTCATCTTATCGGCTCCCATGAAATTTAACCCCTTGCACATTTTCTGTAAATGCCCCTGGGAATTACACTTCTTGCACTTATATTTTCTGAACCGACATTGAGATGAAGCATGGTTCCTACGGCCGCACACGGAGCACCTCTCTCTGCTCGTGCCGCTGCTCTGCCCGCCCTGCTGCACGCTGTTGACCTGCCCGGCGCCGCTGACGGAGCCCGCGACGCCGCCGTTGTGCTCGCCCTGCCGTACGCTGTACACCTGCGCGACGCCGCACACGGGAGCCCCGACGACTCCGCCCGCAGTCCGCGCGCATCGCCCGCTCTCGGCCAACTCTACTGCCTTCGACATGGTCAATGTCGCAATGTCCTGCTCGAACAATTTCGCTCTTTCCGGACATGCTGTCATTCCCATGACGAAGCGATCCCTCAGCGCCTCCTCTACGTCGCTGAAGCCGCAGTCCGCCGTGAGCCCTCTGAGACGGGCCGCCCATTGTATATGCGTCTCGCCTGGTTCTTGTGCCGCCGAATAGAATTTGTGTCGCTCACTAAAACCGTGACATTTTGAGACAAAATGCTTATCTAGCAGAGCTATAATTTCCTCGAAGGCAACATCCTCGATCTTTTTCGGCAATGCGAGATCCGACGCGAGCTTAAATGTGGCATCACTCAAAGCACTTAACAATATAGCACGCTGTTTAATTCCGGTTGTATCACTTTTAGTAACGTCGTTCGCTATAAACCATTGCAACAAGCGCCCTTTGACGCTTTTCCAATCTTGTGCGAAATGGTCAAATACCGGCAGGACTCCATACGAAAACGACATTATGCGTTACTACACCGCTTTATTCACAATATTTAGTTTAAATCCTCGTCGCCACTGTTATATATGCGCTAATTTGTGCAAAAGGAAATGATACCACAGCATGCAATAAAATAATATACGTCTATGAATAAAATAGAATGTTTATTCCCGTTGCCTAGCAACATGACATAAGACGATCCCTGTTCCTTTAGTTAAACATATTATACAACATTTTCTATAATACGAATATGATAAAAAGGAAAAGTTTGTTTGTTTGTTTGTATTGAATAGGCTCCGAAACAGCTAGACCGATTTTGATGAAATGTGGCACAGATGTAGAGTAGACCACGGTGAAGGACATAGACTAATTTTTATTGCGGAAAAAATCAGTTTCTGCGAAATTATTTAACTTTTGCGCACATGAAGTCGCGGGCAACATATAGTTATGAATAACGGTGTAAACTTTCGTCGCGTCGATGTGGTGTGGTTAGTTGGCCGAGAGCGCGAGTGAGCGCAGGTTCGATTCCCAGGATGTGGCGTATACCAATGAGATTTTTTCAGATCTTAAGTACATTATAGGCACGCTCTAATGGTGAAGAAAAACATCGTGCGGAAAAACACACATGGTTGGCCCTGGACGTATTGACCAGTCATTCCTCTGGACTAGGCTGACTGTATTGTGAGAATGCCGTATGCGCTTGGGCAACCATACGACATTTAAAACCGCCTATCCGAGGCACTACAGTAATTCAAGAGTGGTTACTTCGCTTGGAGAATACTGTATAAACCATCCAGTAACGGATGAAAATGCCTATGTTTTTTAGTGGTGTAGTTGTGGTAGGTACGTGCGGAAAGAACCTTAAACTTATATTCGATTTTTGAAGTATGTGAATCTGCTACATACAACTTCCTCAGCCGTTTAACTTGTCCTATATATAATATACCTATGATTCGCAGAGAAATAGACACCCAAAGAAAAGAATACATACATTTTTCAAACAACACGTAGCCTTCAAACAAAACACTTCAGTGATAATTCTTTACATTTATCTACACTAATATTATAAAGAGGAAAACTTTGTTTGTATGTTTGTTTGTTTGTTTGTTTGTAATGAATAGGCTCAAAAAGTACTGGACCGATTTTAAAAATTCTTTCACCGTTAGAAAGCTACATTATCCACGAGTAACATAGGCTAAATTTTATTTTGGAAAAAATAGGGTTCCGTAAGATATTTGGGTTTTTCGGATACGAGGTGTAAAAAATCAACCAGACTTATTTTGCGTACGCTGCCTAAACTATAAAAGATAGAACCATATAATGTTCTAATTAATTGTAGATCTTATAAATATCTACAAAAAAGTCCGCGACACACTATACCTATCTATGTCCAGTGAGGCACAACAACCATTTTTTTATTTAGAATATAATATTTTTTTTTGGACTACATTTAAACGCGTTTATTTTACTCATGCTATTAATCCTCATCAAAATAAATTATTTCATCACTAAGTACAGTTTATGTAGATAATATTTGGTCTTTGAATGATTGAAATTGGACGTGTGGTTTTGAAGTTATGGCGAAATTAAAATATTACGATTTTTGCTGCACGGCCCGTTGCGAAGTGGGCGTCACCAATGCGGGGGTGCGCGTGCGGGGGGAGTTTAGATCTATGGTATTTCATACGATATAAGTATACCCACCTACTTATTTCATTGAGTTTTAGTAGGTACCTATATTAATTTGTTTCTGTTTGTTTTGACTAGATTTCGCCCGTTTTGTTAGAGGTTCAAAGACATTCTTTAGTATTAGTATCAGTATTGTACCCGTGCGAAGCTGGGGCGGGTCGCTATAATTTATAAGGCAAAACAACGTTTGCCGGGTCAGCTAGTCGCTATGTAATTTACGTGATTTACGATCTACAACGTACAGTCAGACAAACCTAACACTTTTGAACCCTGTTACCTAAGCAATAAGATCGAAATGTAGTACACCGGGTTCGCTGGCGACCGAACATATTATCTGATGTACTGAATATGTGGGCATTATTATTCACGAGGCAGGTGGCCAGAGCCCGTTAAGCGTTTTGTTTGCTACAATTTGCGGGGAAATGAGTTTCGTTGTAACATGTAATGGGGGCTTAACATTCTAACGTGGTATTTATGTATAAAATATTCATTAACTAATATCACCTTTTTGTTATTCATAGAAAAGTTTTCGCAGAAAAATCCTAAAATGAAAATATTAACAGTATATTTTCATCATCGCGATCATCCACTTGGCGCAACGCAAGAATATTATTTCACATATTGGTCTTGTATGAGACTATGGATTTTTTACCGGTTAAGACGACCCATTAAGCCAAAGATCTCTGCTGTTGAATATAATTAATAATATATGTGACCTTTGTATAATAATAGTCTTGACTATCATAGGTCAATTAGAATCATTATTGATACTCGTGGTATTTATAGAAACAACAATACTTTATAGATGCGCTTTTCACAGAGATATTTACTAACACCACAGATTAAAATATATATATAATGTTATGTTGGTTTGTGTACGCTTCAAAAACTCAAATAGTTCTGCACCGATCGAGCTGAAATTTTAGCATGATATATAATCCGCATCAAGGATTGTTTTTATCTACTTTTTATTGCGGGGAAATGTACGGTTTCCGTGGGATACTTTATTTACAGTTTCACGTAAAAAAGATGTAAAGTAGACCACGGAAAAAGACAAAGGTTACTTTTTATCGCGGGTCATATAAGGTGGGTTCCCGTGGGTTACTGTACTTAAGCGGGCGAAGCCGCGGGCATCAGCTACTTATATATATTTTCTACTCCGTGCTAACGCCAAAGAATATATTCGCACCTATTTTAAGGATATAATATATCGAATGGTGACATTTCAAAAAGGTCAGTCATTCCTCAGTTACGTACTCTGCCTAAAACTGTCACGTGTTTCAAAATCTTAATACAATTTGCGTAAAGTAATTATATTTTGGATAAAGGATAACACTGGAGGTTAATGCCTCGAGCACCACGTGAAAGGTTGAAAGGTGTACTGTGTTATACTTTTCGACCTTATTACTACGGCAATAAGGTTCGAAATTGTTACACTGGCTTGGCGACGACTGTACCCTGTAGCGTAGCGTGCTACGAGCTACGGCGTAGCCAAAACATAATTGCGACTTTCATAAAATAATAATAGCTCCCACACAGATTTCGGTGGCAGTGGCTGGTTTTGTTGAAACCGGCTATGCTTATTTTTAAGGTGCCTAAGTGTGCGCGCAGTACACAAGATCACTCTCTTAGTCTCTCTTATAACCCGGTGGAAATCAAGCGCAGTCTGACAGTCAATTATTGCCTGTCACGTCAGATAATCCAGTAATTAGCCTGCACAATCCTAAACAGACTTGAAAACAACATTTTTGTAGTTCTAACGTGCTTATCAACCCCACTACCTCCGGAGTTGAAAGCCAAGCTATAAACCACTTGATCACGGAGGCTTCATGTGAATTCGATTTTTATAATCATTTCTTCAAATCTTTATTTCAAGGTTTTAAGGAGAAAGCAACTCGTGCGACAGTTATAGTGTCTATATTCTGTCCATAATCCATATTATGGTTAGGTAAATGGTCCATTTTCTCGTTTGTAAGCATAATGTATTATTAACCCTTTATTATTAGAACAATCCTATAAAAACATGACTTATACACACAAAATGTTACATTCATCATTTAAAATGAAAAAATACTCTCATCATGCCAAAAAAATATTACTTTAAGAACTACTGCTAGAAGTATAAGTAGCTTCCAACAGATGTTGTTATCCAATCCAAAATATACACAACTTTAATTTATATCTATCGTGACGAGACGCGACCTTGAAATTTCACTATCAACGCCGCTAAAGCAGTTTCACTTCAATAAAACAACAAATCATGTACCAACCTGTGTGGTGGTGTAGGCGTCGCCGTTTCTATACCGCGTGACCTGCCGCTTGCGCCGCACGTAGTGATAGCAGATCGCCTTCCACCTGCAGGTATTACATAGTATTATACATTATCCACTATACAAATATTGTACATTGTACACATTCTACCTGTATAACATACTTCGTGCACGTAAAGGGAAATCTCGAGGAAACCGTACATTTTCCCGCGATAAAAAGTAGCCTCTGACCTTCCCCGTGGTCTACCTCATATCTCTGCCAAACATCAAAATCGGTCCAGTAGTTTTAGAGCATATTCAATGCAAACAAACAAACAAACTTTTCCTCTATTAATATTAGTATAAATAATATATAAGTATTATAGATTGTACATCTTCCACCTGTATAACATACCAGATGTTGCCCGCGACTTCGTGCACGTAAAGGGAAATCTCGAGGATACCGTACATTTCAGCGCAATAAAAAGTAGCCTGTGTCTATGTAAGTACCCCGTGGTCTAATCTAAATGTGTGAGAAATTTCATCAAAATCGGTAAAATAGTTTACCAGCCTATTCGATTTAAACAAACAAACGAACCTTTCCTCTTTATAATATTATATTAGTAAAGATATCCATACTAATATTATAATTGGGAAAGTGTGTCTGTTTGTCCGTATTTCACGCCAAAACTACTGAACCGATTTAAATGAAATTTGATACACAGATAATCTAGAGCCTGAGAAAAGACAGGCTACTTTTTATCGCGGGGAACGGTACGGTTCCCGTGGGATACTTTATTTACAGTTGCACGTTAAAACTACTAAGCCGATTATCATGAAAGACGCAGATATAAAGTAGATCACGGGAAAGCACATAAGCTACTTTTTATCGCGAGACATATACGGTTCCCGTTGGTTACTGTCCTTACGCGGGCGGAGTCACGGGCATCAGCTTGTATTCAATAACGGAACGTTAGGTACATTTGTTACAAAACTTAAGCATCTATGTTAAAGTTCTGTGTGTTGTGACTATACGAAATAGCTGACCTAGCAGGAACATTTAACAACGGCGAAAACGTAACATAATCGAATGAGAGTTGTATGAATATCTATGAGCAGACACTTCGATAACGTTACGTTAACGCCGCTATCAAGGCCTTGTTGCCCTGTTCCTGCTAGGCCCCTGTTTATCGAGTATTTTATTGTAATTTCGCGTGTTCGTGTCTACTCGTATAGAGCCGAAACATGCATGTTTAATAGTAATGTAGGGAGCGCTAGAACATCGCGTTTTGCAAATGTCGAATGTCATTTCTGAATCGCAAGCTTTTAATCGAATCGGTAATCGAATGATACAAAGTATTTTACCATACCGGTTGGTGCCTAAGTTTTGATAGGTAGGTTAGTTAACCTACGCTAAAAGGCTATCTAGACTTTTAGCGTCTGGTAAAAAAAAAACTTATGCCTTTTCATCCATTAATGGATCATATAAACAGTATTCTCCGAGCGAAGTAACCACTCTTGAAATACTGTAGTACCTGGGACAGTCGGTTTTTAAATATCGTATTGTTGCCCAAGCACATACGACATTCTCACAACATAGTCAGCCTAGTTCAGAGGAATTACTGCTCAATACGACTGGGGCCAACCATGTGCGGGTTTCCTCACGATGTTTGCCTTCACTGTTTGAGCGTCCGTATAATGTACTTGAGATCTGAAAAAGTCTCATTGGTATACGCACAACCTGAGATTCGAACCTGCACTCTCTCGAGTGCGAACCAAAAGGTCTACCCACAAGGCCACGTAGCTCTCCGTGACGGAGACAGTAACAGAGGTAAAGAAAAACAAACAGGCGTAATTCGTCACAGATTAAAAATACTAAAACTAGTATTGTAAAACTAAAGGACGGTTCTGCTAATTTGATTCTGCAATAATACAGTTACAATCCAGCCCCGATATTATGTTAAAACAGCAAAATGGTATTCTCGTTAATGTCAAACCAACGTGAAACGCATTTTGATTGGTCGATTCGTTTATAATTCAATAAAATTAAAATTAACAGTGTAGGTTAGTTATGAGAATTTGTGAGTTCATTACAAGAATTGAGGTTCATGACAATTAGTTAAGATAAATGCTAAAAATCATTTCATTTCGGTAAAAATGGCTATTGTTGAATTATTCACAATAATTCAAGGAAGATCTTTTCGTTTTAATGGAATGATGTTGCTCGGTCATTGTACTAGAATATTCCAGAATTCATTGTTCGTATTTCCATGGCGTTCAACAATGGATAACGAAGTGATATAATATCAAGCCATAAAAGATGATTGTTAATGGGAATGGTTACATTGTTGGTGAATTATTAAGATGACGCTCGCGTACCTATACCATTGACTTATGATTGGTCTCGCTGGGTGAGCGCCCAGCGAGACCAATTATATTCATCTATGCTAAATACTTAGGTACTGTGTGATTTCGGATTTGATGCCTTTTGATGCATACTAGAGGTCGCCTGGTCATTTATTCATATTATAATTTTTAAGTTTGAAGTTTATAAGGGTTTTGTTGCCTCTTATATAGAAAAATGTAAATGTCGTGACAGATTGGCAAACGTCACCGTGTAACCGAATTATTGGTATCTGTCAAATGCACAGTAGTGTGTGTTAATAATCTGAGAGAGTATGGTTGATGTTATTTTATAATTTTTTTGCAAATCTATGCTTTATTAATCTATGCTATAAAAAAAACTTTCTGCACACCTTCCTACACATACACTTGAGTTCAAGAGTATGTGCCAAATATCATACTACTCCTTTCACACAATTCTCGTGAAACTCTACTAAAAGTTTTACTAAACTCCCAATAACAATATACTATAATATTATTTTTCGTAAATTATACCTATATGTTTACATATTATGGCGTTGCATTAGTACATTTACGAGATTATTATGGAATAAAGAAGTCGGTAGAAGTAACTAATGGAATTTTACGGAACTCTTATAGCTTTATCAAAAACGTTAACAATGAACGTGCTGAAAACTGCCTATTAAGTATGTCTAGCTCTAAAACTTAAATTATTTGGAGGTTTAACGGCGTCTTAATAAATATTGTGTTGTGATCCTCAACGGATAAATTATTAATTATAATTATTGTAAGTATGTGATATCCTATAAACATAATCCATAATTGGTAGATATAATGATCTCTTATTCGATTAATTTGCTCGAAACACGATAATGTAACGTCGGAATACCTATAAGTAATATCATTGTAATACAATATTTATATTCGCAATATCACATTCGGATAACGCCAAATCCTTTTAGATATCGCTTTTGCCTCCAGAGAATATGAAAAGATTCTGTCCTCTCAATAAAATCGTTTTTGCTAACTTATAAAGGTCAAATAGAAAGTAAACATTATTAAAATAAAATATAAAGGCAGAAAAATATATGCTTATCACACTAAAAGCATTAAATGCAAAAGGATCTAGATAATAATAACCTACTAGGTACTAAGTAGTCATAGGCTAGGTTAGGTTTTTAGGCAATTTAAGTATATGATTCGTCTTTGATTCTAACACAACAGACTAAAAAGAGGAACAGATAAAAAGCTACTTAAGTAGCTTTCGTTTTGATTGCACTACTATAAGTATACGGTGTGTCCACGATTAGGTGCAATAATTATGGGCCGTTGAAGGGGACGTCAAAATTTTCAAGTTTGGATTGATTTGGAGCGTTCTATTAAAGTTGTTTCTTTGTACTAAGTCATATTATATATTTTTTACTCTGTGATAAGTCGCAATGTAGTCTGCACAAAGAGTCTGCAGTTTCAGACATTGTTTTTTTTTTTTTCAAATTATTTATTGTTAACCAAAAAGATACAATTTACATATATGGAATGCAGCGACAAAAAACCATGTTAGGTTTATCTTGTTACCGGTTCACGCTCATTACAAAATAAGTACATAAAATTATTAAATTAAATACCAGCCGAGCGAGCAGTGACTACCTACGACGTCGGACGCGCATGCTATACGTTTCGACAGTCTCAATACTCGATGTTCACATAGTTATAGAAAAAATAAATGGCGAGATATGTTTTTTTTTTTTTTTAATTTCGAAATAAACAAAAACTGTCTAAATAAAGTTTTTAACGACCGCCTGAACCTCAATTCTCGTATTTAAATTAGACTTTCATATGTACTTTGATTGTATTGTAAGTGAAGCGACATGTTATCATAAACTTATGAAGTTTCGACCAATCAAAGCGCGTTTCACGTTGGTTTAACGTTTACGAGAATACCGTTTGAAAGTTTTATCGGGGCTTGATTTTAACTGTATTAATGCAGGTTTTATTTAGCAGAATTGACCCTATCAGTTTGATCGTCCTCATAATTTGTTCGTATTGTAATAATAAGTGTTGTCTTCAGTCGCTAACTACGATCAATTTCTTAAGTAAATATAAGGTCTCAAGGTTCAATTTCTTCGAACTTATCCCTACTGGTTTTATGCTTAAAATAACGAAATGATTTTCAAAGGGTGGGATCGAGTGCGTTATAACGAGTGTTTTGCATAATTTATCTCTCTTCTCTTTCTTTTACACGTTGACGTAATTTGAGTAAAAAGGACAACTAACTTTAAAACTCATCTTAACTTTGAAGGTTTCATGACTGTGCAAACTGTGTAAGATATGTAAGGAAGTACTATTAAGTTAACGGTCAGTTCACACCGCGACCATACCCGGCGCTGCAGTTTTTAGATAGCTATTCAAATTTAAACTTTATTCACTACACAAAGATACACGTTTCATATTATGACATCAGTCATACACCTAACACTACAATTGCTCTGTGCAGCGTGGTGCCACTTGACATTCGAACCCTTACAATAAAACGTGTATCCTCTTGTGTCATGATTAAATTTCAATTTTAAATAAAAATCAGCGTCATATTGGATATCATTTCGTTTCGATCGAAAGGACCCTAAGGTTTAGCAAGGTCCCAAGAAAATAATGTTTAAAATATAACCGGCCAAGTGCGAGTCGGACTCGCGCACCGAGGATTCCGTACAAACCTGTAGTGATTTTGTTATAGCTTAAAGGTATTATAGACCTGAGTATTTGATATGAATTTCAATTTAATCCTTAAGAGGAAAGGGGTAAAGTAACTTTAAAATTATTAAAATTATTTTTATATGATGATGTAACAAAAAATTTACGGTTTCGTAACTATAAGTGCTATAAGTCGTTGCTTCGTGCCAAATTTCAAGATTCTGACTTCACGGAAAGTATCCTGTAGGTTTCGAGTTTGCGAGTGTCTGAAATTTTCGGAAATTTGCGACATTAACGGTATCTTTTGATTGCGTTGTTTTAGAAGTTTGATTTTTTTCACAGCTACAAGGGACCATAGACCTTAGTATTTGATATAAATTCCAGTTTGATACCTCCACGCGTTCCTGAGAAAAAGGGTCTTAACAGACATTCGGACAGACAACAGAGTGATAAGGGGTTCGGTTTTTTTCCTTTCGAGGTACGGAACCCTAATAATAACACAAAATGAAAGAGGTGAACTGAAACGAATTTATGTTCAATATTTGTATGAACAATATTATATTTTGCTGTCTGCATACGTATGCATATTTTGTTATCTTCTATGCACAAAGATTACAAAGCTTTCGAGACATACGATTTATAAAATACGATTTCAAATATAAAGCTGTGTGTGGTGTGAAATGCTTGTGCTTTCAAATATAATATATTATGTAACTTACTCATGTATATTTTTGTATGATACTGAAAATAAGGCGAAAAACCGGCTTGTTTCGTTTTCACTACTCAACAAGTAGTGAAAAGACTATAAATTCGGATTTTTCAGTTTTCACTGCCATTTTATGGTGCTAAGGGCCTATTTACACTTTGAAATAATTCCTAACCTTTGTAACTACATAACAAAACTATCAAGGTCTCTTCGACTATGTTATCTTTGATGTAACGTTGTTCTTTTTTCTTTTTTATATGGGGGTGCCGTTGTTGTGTCAAAATCCTCACTTTAAATAGAATAGAGGAGAAATATTTGAGGAATAGAGCTGAATAGAGAAAGAAATTACTTACATAGACGTATATTATATTATAGACGAGGCATGTTGAGGCAAAAACTGTCCCCGCTTAAACTAAAATCCCCCAGTTATTTGGGGCCATTTTGATGTTTGAGGTATGGTGAAAACAAGATGGCTGGTATTTCAGATATGGTTAAAACCAAGATGGCGTAACTTTTTTGTATGAAGATTTGTACTGTCAAATGTATGTCGTAGCCTATCTTGAGTTTTAAAATATTTGGTAGCATGGTTGAAGACATCAATAGTTTCAATATTATGTAGTCACAAAAGTAATGAATAATTTAAAAGTGTAAGTATAAATTCCCTAACAAAATAGTAGTAAAAACTAAATATTATATAAGATATTTCCTTTAAAAGAAATATCTTTGTTGCTTGATTGGTTGCATGATTAGGTTCTATGTTATTTATAGCCCCATGCTAAGTTTAATGATTTATGAAGATTAACCCTTAAGTATCGACTAGCCCTTAACCCTATGACGCGAACTCGTTATAAATGTGAAGGGCCTGTAACTTCATTACCCCAGCCCCGGCAAAAGTACGGAAGGTAATTAAACCCGGCTCCGTAGATAAACGGATTTTGTTAATGTCATCATCTTTATGTATCGTTATTTTCTTAGCCTCCGTGGTGTAGTGGTTAGAGCATTGGCTCTCGACTCGGAGGTCGTGGGTTCGAATCCCGCATTGGAGCAACAAAAAATTTTGTTTCGAAGTTTGGTAAGGACAAGGACAATGCAGGCTGATCACCTGATTGTTTGACAAGAAAGATGATCCATGCGTCGGATGGGCATGTAAAAAATCGGACCTGCGCCTGATCTCTCGTTAGTCGTGTCGGTTATCCGTCCCAATGGATTATGAGAGTTTAGAAAGAGGCAGTGCTCTTGTGTATTGCGCACACACTTGGGCACTATAAAATTACTCCTGCGTAACTGACCTGGTTTCAATGAAACCGGCCACTGTCACTGATATCGGTGTGGGGAGTTTTATTTTTTATTAGCTTTACATAAAGCTAAGTCGGACGCAACGATTACAGCATATAGTAAAGTGCGCATTGGCACATTTCAGTTTTAATACGAATAGCGCGCTGCATACATACAGTTCGGACCGCATATCGGACCGTTCCTAACAGCGGCGGGAGCTGTGTGGTTTGGACTGCGAATCTAACTGATGTGCTAATTATGACGTCAAATTAGTGTACAATTTGATCATAGAGTTCGGACCGCATATCGGACCGTTCCTAACCGCGGCGAGAGCTGTGTGGTTTGGATGCGGATCTAACTGACGTGCTAATTATGACGTCAAATTAGTCTATGGTTTGGGCTGTTACATAATATGTCAAAATACGTCATAGCGCGCGGTGAAAACTATGGAAAATGCCCTGCCTTCGAAGTGCCAGATCGGACTGTCAATTCCGCGCATATTCCGCAGTCCACAGGGTCTTTAGTCAAGACGCATTTGATAATTTCGACGGCGAAGGCATCACAAGCGACTGTCACTTAGCGATGACTTAATATGTCAAATGCCATACATTTTTGATTTCTGTGATGAAAAAATGAGTTAGCCAAAAGGCTATGTATAGTGTAGACGTATCTGTGTTATATGTGTCATACATATGTGTCAATAAAGTACATTTAAGAAGTATTGCTGTATCATTGATGTCACCACTCTAACATAAGAAGTGTAGGCAATAACCATTACAGCGAGCTCAAAATGTGGTGTCAGAAGTGGAATACGAACCCACGCCCTCAATGAGGACTCCGCTCACATCAATAGTACGAAGAAATTTGGTCTCTTCAACAGTCAAATTTTTGGATAAAATTCCCTGAACTAAATTTTAAAAAAGTCACGTTATTAAACTGTTGTAAACGACAAAGTTTTGAAGACAGAATGTAAGTAAATTTTTAATATTTTTATGCGCCTGTTTATCATCCATAAAATCATTTCGGCTATAAAGTAATATGGCGTCTATTCGATGCTGTGACGTCACAATGTGATTACAGTTTTACTGGCCAAGTCGTTTTAATGTTGCTTTTGTACTGAATAATGGTCGTATAAAGTGGCGTCATACAATAATAGTCAGTTTTGTGACCCGTTAACTTTTGTTTTTATCAAATTATTAATTCCTGGTTGTTCAAAATTAATTAAAAATATTTTGTGCATCCTATATGCACAAAATATGCATATATATGTTTTTACTGCCTAATTATTTTTCTGCCTAAACGTTTTTACATGAGCAGTATATTATACTGCTCATGTAAAAACGTTTAGGCAGAAAAATAATAAAAAAATATATACATTGTACTTTTAATTATAATAATAATAACTAATAAGAATAATCATAACTCCCGCACCGATTTCGGTGATAGTGGCCGGTTACATTGAATCCAGGCCAGTTACGCAGGAGTGGTTTTAAAGTGTCCAAGCGTCTGCGCAGTACACAAGGGCACTCTCCTCTTCCTTTACTCTCATAATCCAGTGGGACGAATAACCGACACGACAGGCGAGAGATCAGGCGCAGGTCCGACTTTTTACATGCCCATCCGACGCATGGATTATATTTTTCTTGTCAGACAATTAGGTGATCAGCCTGCGTTGTCCTAACCAAACTTGAAAAACTTTTTCTGCCGAAATATCTTTACGTAAGTAGTAGGTCATAATATGCCCACAAATCCGTGATTGATTTTGGACAATTTATAATTATAGATCTAATTGTAGTTTTCAACTACGAATACCTATACTTTTTCCATTAGTCATATTACTTTTCCCCCCAGCAAGCAACCGATAACGTCACCACGTCATAATTAAAAATTTAGGCCTTTTCATTCGTAGCGAAGTAACCACTCTTGAAATGCTATAGTGCCTGGGACAGTCGGTTTTTAAATGTCGTATGGTTGCCCAAGCACATACGGCATTCTCACAACACAGTCAGCCTAGTCCAGAAGAATGACTTTTGGTGGGACAGAAAGTTGGAGCGTCCGTATAATATACTTGAGATCTGAAAAAGTTTCATTGGTACACGCCACAACCTGAGATTCGAACTTGTAAACTTTCGAGTGCGAACCAAACGGTTTACCCACTAGGCCACGCACGGGCTCTCTACGTCATTATATTATTACACGAATAAATTATGATAACGATCAATCTGCTAAACATCGTGTTCCTAGACCAGTAGACGATAGCTAAATGATATTGCTATTGTAAAAATTCAAATTGGCTACTTCTGCAATAAATATAAACTGAAAAACTATAGTTCCAGCGAGCGGTAACAGTATTTAATTTTAAACATGAAATTGTTTTTCTTTGTAGTCGCTAGTTGGCTACAGAAAAACAATTTTATGTGAAAAATACTTTTATGTATACAATATATTTTTTTAGATTATATTTATTTTAGACGGATCGCCCGATAGTAAGCGATTACCGCCGCCCATGGACACTCGAGAGAACAGAGAAGTTACAATTGTAATTTATTAGCTTTCTGCGCACTTTCCTCCACATAAGCTTTGCTGTGCCAAATATACTCTATATAATATAATATAATTACTGATTAAATAATTAAATTTAAAACATAAGAAAAAAAACTTACCAGACCCGCGGCGTGGCTGTTCTCATAGCATGCACCCTCGCACTAACCGCCGCAACGTCAACTCTCCTGGCCAACTGTATCCTCGCCGTGCTGTGGTAGCACTCCACCAGGTACACCAGGTACAGCAGCAGCACGAAGGCTATGGGTATGTAGGCGTAGCCCACGTCGCAGGGCGACTCCCGGACCGTCCGCTTGATGGGGTAACTGGGGGAGAATGAGGAATTTAGTAGGTACCTTTGTTGACAATTATAGGCTAGTATCGATGACTAATTCTTTTATTGCATAAATAAATTGTACTCTAAAATCTACACTAATCAAAGAAAGTCGTATTAGTTACACTATTTATAACTGTTCTTGAGAGGCTGAACCTATTTAGCTGAAAATCCAAACCAGAGGGGCAGGTCTGCTAAATAAAGCCTGCATTAATACAATTACAATCAAGTCCCAATACGCTTATACTCCCAATAGGTGTTTTTATGAACGTCAAACCAACGTGAAACACGCTCTGATTGGTCGAAACGTCATAAAATCCGTTCATCGTAAGATGACGCTACACTTTCAATCCAAACAAAGTGAAATTGACTGTTTAAATTATCTACTTTAAATACGAGAATTGAGGTTCTGGAGACGGACATGTATTACATGCAGGTGGTGACATAGTTTAAAGAAGTCCGTACATTCTACCATGATATAGCATGGTGTGCGAAATAACATGTCAATAAATAGATTTTATTAGTAACAGTTTTAGTCATATTTATAGTATAATAATAATAATAACTCCCCACACCGATTTCGGTGACGGTGACCGGTTTCATTGAAACTAGGCCAGTTACGCAGGAGTAATTTTATAGTGCCCAAGTGTGTGCGCAGTACACAAGAGCACTCTCTCTTCCTTTTACTCTCATAATCCAGTGGGACAGATAACCGACAAGACTGGCGAGAGATCAGGCGCAGGTCTGACTTTTTACATGCCCATCTGACGCATGGATCATCTTTCTTGTCAGACAATCAGGGCGCCTAGACAAATTACCTTCGTTAAAATTCGAAAAAATCTGTCGTATCGACTTCTCTTTTGAGATCACGACAAAATGTTCCTAGCCAAATGCATTCTGTTGTTCGAATCGCAACAACGAATTGCTCAAACGTTAGTTGCTATGATTTGAAAGAATCTAGCCGTCAGTTGTGACGTTGTCAAATGTCATAATTGCTTTTTTTTATTATCCTGTCAAGCGCCTTGACACTCTTTGGCAGATTATGCAGACAAGCGTCGGGCCTTTTTGCCACCAAAAATTAATTTTCCTTACATTCTCCCGCAATTTTTTTCGCGATTTTTTTTCGCAATTTTAATGTTAATAAGTAAATAAAACCTATGGATGATGTATATATTTAAAAATATAATTAATTTCCTAAGTGATTACGTAATATAGAAACAGATTTATAAATTACAGTTATTAGATTCAGTATAATTAAGTACCTATCCACTTGAAAGTAAACATTTCAAATAACGTAAACACTTGCACTGATTGTTTACTTTTGACTTCGTTATTGACACTCAAGTGGGAACATGCCAAATGATACCTCATCACACACATTACGGAGAGGAAGGAGGAGGACGACCTCATTCCCTCATGACAGATGCACGGAGTACCGACCTCTATAAATCATATGACGTTTCCCGTCGTGTTTTTCTTCAAGATTATAATGTTTTAATGTGAATAAAACATATGCATGTTATATATATTTAGAAAGGTGATTAAATTTCCTAATTGATAATATAATTGGAATTAAGAAAAATACTAGTTTAATAAAAGAAATCTTGATCCAAACACAACACACGACTTTTTCTTATATTTTTATTGCAAATCTAAACTAAGGCCAAATTTATGTTTCTATATCAAAGATTTCAACTCAAGATAGGCTATCACGTACATTTAGCCGAAAAAATTTTCATACAAGAAAAAATTACGCCATCTATGTAAAATCAACGGAACTTCGATGTTCCTTTGATTTTACGATTTTACCATTCCGATGGAACAGTCGCTAGTCGTATGATATAACTTTGTAAGGGCGTACAACGCATACATTTTTTTTAAATACATATCTTGACTAAAGAAATGTTAATAAAATTGTCCGGCGTATTTAATATAAGTTTAGCTCGCATTAATACTGGAATTACTAAAATATTAGCAACAATAAATCAATAAGCATTACAAACAAATATAAATTTTACAGGTACGTAATGTAATTTAAATATTTCATATTTCTTATTACATTACTCTCATTATCATAAAGCATAGACGAGGCGTGTTGAGGCAAAAAGTGTCCACACTTAAACTGCCCCACTTTTGGGGTTTTTTGGGGCAGTCGAGGTTTCATATTTTGTCATCTTGACATTTCGACATTTGCTTTCCGCAGATTTTTCAGTCCACATTTATTTGAATAAATCTTCTGAAAACAAGATGGCGTAACTTTTTCTTATACCTACATTATTTGTCAAATGTATGCCAAAGATCAGGAACGCACTTTTAACTCCTCTGGTGATTAGTACCCATAGATGACGATAATTACATACTAGAATATTATACAGATATTATATCGGTGTAATAGATTAGTGCAATGGCTATTATGGTGTATGGATACTAGATATTTTAACCTAAGCAAGATATTTTAAAGGATTTTACAAGAAAACCAATTTTTTTCTTCTATACGGCGTATGGACCTAGACCAGACAACAAATTTGTTTTTACACATGTGCCGTAGCTCCAGCGGCGCCACAGAAGGGGCGGAGCCGTAGGAGCTGTTACATTTCACAGCCAGCGCTGCAGCAAAAATTACATACAAATCCTAGCGCAACAGCACTTAATATTCCTTTATTACCTAGATAAATAAAACAAGACTCATTAAAAACAAAACTAATTATATTAAGTACCATAAAAAGAATATTGAATTATAATTTATAAAAACTTTAAATACATAATCTAATTCAGTTTGAAAGTAATAATCTACATCTACACTAATATTATAAAGAGGAAAACTTTGTTTGTATGTTTGTTTGTTTGTAATGAATAGGCTCAAAAAGTACTGGACCGATTTCAAAAATTTTTTCACCTTTCGAAAGCTACATTATCCACGAGGAACATAGGCTAAATTTTATTTTGGAAAAAATAGGGTTCCGTAAGATATTTGGGTTTTTCGGACACAAGGTGTAAAAATCAACCAGAAAAGTTACTTATTTTGCGTACGCTGCCTATACTATAAAAGATAGAACCATAAAATGTTCTAATTAATTGTAGATCTTATAAATATCTACAAAAAAGTCCGTGACACACTATACCTATCTATGTCAAGTGAGGCATAACAACCATTTTTTTATTTAGAAATCTTGAATTTTTTTTGGACTATATTTAAACGCATTTATTTTACTCATGCTATTAATCCTTATCAAAATAAATTATTTCATCACTAAGTACAGTTTATGTAGATAATATTTGGTCTTTGAATTATTCAAATTGGATGTTTGGTTTTGAAGTTATGGCGAAATTAAAATATTACGATTTCTGCTGCACGGCCCGTTGCGAAGTGGGTGTCACCAAGGCGCGAGCGGGAGGGGAGTTTAGATCTATGAATAACTTTTTTGTTAGGCTCATTTCGTTGTTCTCGAATAAGGCGAGTCCAAATCTCTTTGCGCTCTGGATTATTGGGAAATCTGTAATTTAAATACTATAAATTTCTGCGATGTTTACAACAAATGTTCACTAAATTAGACAAAAGAAAAAAATAATAAACTAAGTATGCCAAAGTACTCTATTTTGTGTAACTATTATACACTGTTTCTCTTGAAACGGATTAAAAAATCACTCGGTATAAAGGTGCTTCCAATAACATAGTAATATTTCAGAAATATTACTTTTTTTTCTCCAAAAGTGCATAATGTTAAATCGGCTGGCCCCTGAACATTGTAGGTGGTTGTTTAGGAGTAGAATAGACAGTAGGTGTAGGTGTAGTATGTAGGTTGTAGGTGTAGGGTATGACTTATGGGTGTAGCAACCTACGCTTACAACCTTCAAGTGTAGTTCTCCCGTAGAAAGAAAATTCTCCCGAGCATTTTTTATTCAATTTCATAATTCACAGAACAACGTCTGTCAGGCCAGATAGTAAATAATATTTTTAAATATAATATGTAAAAATCAAATAAATAGTAAGCCTTAGTTTCATTTTATTTAAATTAATCAAAAATGTGAATACTGACAGGTAAGGTTAGGTTTGGTTAGGTACTGAAATAAAAAAAAAATTGAATCTCTTATTTCTGTAATTTACAATAATAAAAATGACGTCCCTACAAAGTTACCTTTTCACTGTTGCGCATACAATAACCAGTGTTATATTTCATAGTTGGCCGCCATTTTTTGAATATTTATTTAAAATTCCATAAGTATTTTAATTGTAACAAACAATATTGTGATAATTACCTGTGATAAGATATCCCGTCTATCTTTTTTACACGTTTGTCATAGTTTTTACAGCCTTTAATTACGCAACTACTCGGCATTTTATGAATTATATGCGGACTGGATAAACTGCATATATAGCAAATGTAGAAATGATAAGATCACAAGTGCCAAACCTCAACTGTCAAAATGGCCCCAAAATTTAAAAATTGGGGCCATTTTTTTGGAGACACTTTTTGCCTCAACATGCCTCGTCTATAATATACGTCTATGTTCTATATAGTAAAATTTGCTTAATTTACGTAGGTGCACACATTATATATAAAATTTTAATTCAAAAACCGATATAAAATAAGTTACAGTTACCTACTATAAAATTGTCAGTCTAATTTCGATTCCCGCGATTTTTATTTCTCCAAATTATGTTGTTATAATTTATGTACTACCTATGCATGTGATATATATTTAAAAAGTAGAATAGATTTCCTAAGTGATGACGTAAATGGAATTTAGAAAAATACTCATTTAATAAATGGAATCTTGATACAAACACATAAACTTCGTCTTTTTTAATATTTTGTTTTAAAACTCAAATAAATATAAAATGTATGTTTCTATACAGTGAATGTTGCTTTATTTACGTAATTGGATATATTATACATAAAAATTTAATACAAAAACAGTTGTACTAACAAGGATTGGAGCAAAACTAATTACAATTACTATGAAAAATATCTGACATAGTACATATTTTGATTGCTCAATAAACTGTAACTGGGACATAATTAAATACATATTTTTATATTTTTATACATTTCAGGATGTTAAATATTACAGTAACTCATTATTTTTTTACAATGTACAATAAGGGAACTCCCTCATTGAACCCTCCGAAACTAGGCCTATTTTGACGGTAATGTCTTACAAAAACAATCATAGTAATAAATTTACTTATTCTTATCCATATATTCTATTCGTAGACTCTAGAATAAATACCGTTCTAATAAAATTTCTACTAAAATGTTCAATTCAAAATGCATTTCACAAGAAAATCATAAACTCACTATGAAATAAAATAGCAATAAAAACGTATATTTTTCATTCGATTTTCTGAAGTAATTTGTAGTAGATTTATGGAAAATACTTAGTATACGCATAAAAAACTTAATATTAATTACATAAATGTATAAATTATGTGGTACAAACAAACCACTTATAAATTAGAAATTTATTCTATGGGCGTGCCCACCTTGCCACCAGGCAGCAAGCGGCGCTTGAGAGCCATGCTGTCACTTGCTGCCGTGCAGCAACTGACGCTTGACAGGTTATTAATGATGGCGTTATGACTTAAAACTATTTGTCAGTGTCAAGTTTAAAAGGCAGACAAATAGATTTATTGTAGGTATATGATTTCAACACCGTATTATTTTCAAGTCTAATGTCTAGTCAAAGTTCAAAATACAAATAGTCAGGGCAAGTCAGTCGATTCAGTAAAATGGTACCTAGTAGTTTTACTGAAAGTTCCTAGAGTGTTTTGTATAAAATGGAATCAAATTTCAAGTGTAGAAATTTACAATAAGAATTAAGTAGGTACCTACTTAATTAACACAGGCGATTATTACGGTTGTAAGGAACTTCAATATGCACCGAAATCCGAAACACCGGAGAAAATTCAGAGCATTCTAAATCAGACACACAATTTGACAACTGTTTATTATTTGACATTGACTGACCACTCGTGTGTACGATTTTCAACTCTATTGTATGACTCCAGAGTTCTATTTAGAATTATATTATATAATACATTATTTAATTAATTATCTTCTATTTTTCATTGATAATACAGATTTTATACGGATTTCTTGCCAAATGGTCAAAGGAAACATATTTTATACAGATTTTATCAGGTTACACTAAAAGGCCATACTCACGGCGCGTCCAGCAAATCCAGCACCGGTACTAATAAAGGGCTATAGTCATATCACGGTGCATGATGCATCCAGCAAATCCAGCACCGGTACTAATTAAGCCGTCATTAGTATGCACCTAAGTAGGATTTAGGAATAACAACTAGATCCATTCTTAGTGTCAATCATTTAAAATTTTTGCCTACAAATCCGCGGCCTTGAGCTTGCAGGATGGATGACCTTTTACAAATAAATAGTGTAGGTAATGATCCTGGTAACACTGGGTAGAAAAAGA
The DNA here is from genome assembly GCA_905404095.1 of Glaucopsyche alexis. Taxonomy (NCBI): domain Eukaryota; kingdom Metazoa; phylum Arthropoda; class Insecta; order Lepidoptera; family Lycaenidae; genus Glaucopsyche; species Glaucopsyche alexis. The sequence continues at coordinate 6,897,497 of FR990060.1, forward strand.
AGAAGATGAAGTACAATAATTTTTGTTTGATAACAAATTAACAATTTACTTAATCTTATGTAATAAAGAACTAGGGACCGGATTATTGCATTATATGCATTTGCTTATTTAAGCCATTTTCAGCGGTAATAGCATATTTTACCTAAGATCTAGTTATGATGCATATTATCGGTACACGTACATTTACAATATTTTTCCGAGTGCAGTGAACCCACCCTGTGTTCCGAAATGCGATAAAAGTGATAATATCGCGAATTCGACACGGAACGCTTTTGAATTTATCCAAACAATAAATAAAATACGCTCAATGAACTCCACGTTGCCAATGGCATTGCCGCATAAACTTCAAGAAAAGTTTGAAAACATATTAAACAATAACGGTTTTGAAAGCTTGTGTCAAATTGATAGTTTCATTAATGGAACGGCAGAACTTTTGCCAGAAACTATAAGTACTAACATAGCACCCAAGTTCAAATTCTGCCCAGTTACCTCAGTGGATATGGAGCGAACCCTTTCCACTAACAAAAATATTCTAAACAATCGAAGACACAATCTTACTACTGAAAATTTTAATAAATACTTAATTGTTTACATTTACAAAATTTTTTAATAATTTTATAGTCATGTAATGTTACTGTACCTATTATCGCCTATCAAAAAATAATTTACTAATTGTACCTATGCTGATTTTGAAATAAAAAACTTATTTTTCTCTTTTTTTAGGGGTTCCTAAAATTTATCATTAAATTTACATATTCTGCCAATTTTCGTGCATATTTCAAGCATTTCTCATGCATATTTAATTATTTAAGAATGTTGTTTGCATTTAATGTATCAAAACCGCTACCAACCTAATTAATTTGTATTCATTCTGTGACAGGCTCTAACTAGCTGTGCTAAACAAAGAAATATCTGCATTATGTAATTCCTTTGCAAGAAATGAAAGTAATTTTTACATTTTATGTTTATTTTCTTACTAAAACTTAAAAAAGTAAAATAAAATATTGATACTCATGTACCTATTGTTATTATTTCAACTATCCTAATACGGACACTTGATATGGCACGACAACTTTATAAGAGGAATAATTGAGGGGAAGGAAACATGGAAGGCCGAGAAGAACTTTTATGGACCAGGTTAAGGCGAATGTGATGGTCGTGTCGTATCAGGAGGTTAAGAGAAGCGAGAAGAGAGAAGAGAAGAATAATGGAGTGCAGAGAGGAATGGAGAAAGCTCCACCGACAAGAGCAAAGCTTTTAAATTAGAATGAATGAATAATTCTAGCAAGACAATGCCTATAACAAATTCAAAGTGTTATGGCCGCTTGTAATATTTTGTATACAATATGTAGTAACTGTTAGGTTTATTTATTGTAATAGTACCCTGTACAGTCATGGTACTTTTAATATTTTATTACTTCCAGCTAATAACACTTCTTTTAAAGTTATAGTTCTGTAAAATTGCAAAGAATATTTCAATTATTTAGTCATATTTAGTCACAAACATACTATAGAGATTAAATATGATGTATTTAATGGTTAACACTACTTGACTGTTTATAATAGCAAATATTTCAAATCTATTATGAGGTGTTTGTGTGCTTACATCCCATTTATAAGGCGAAGGTGTTGAGCATCGATATATACAATACAATAAAATATAATAACATTGAAAAACTTATAAATTTTATCTACTAAATACAACTTGCTTATTTATGAACTACATTTGTTACCTACTATAATTTAGGTAGGTACCTACTATAGGTACACCTAAAGATTGCTTTCAGCTGGTATAGTAGCGTGTAAAGGTTACAAACTGCAAGGGCGTTATTAATCTAAGACGGCAAGTAAGCTACAAATTAAAAAATTTATATTTTAACAAAGTGTTAAATTATACTTGAATACAATGAATTAAATATTAGGTACATATTGACAATAATTGTGATTAATTGAATACTTTAGATTGAATTCTTTTGACTTTTTATGCAATATAGGCCCTTTAGGCAAATCATTATTATTTACAAATAACAGCTGATCAATAAAAATCCGCCATATTGTTCGTCGAGGCGATAAAGGTAGCTTCCTGGGTATCTTTATCGTTAGGTCGATAAAGATAAAGATCACGATCTGCTAAATGTCATTTACGGCCGCTTGTCTAGGCATTGTATGGAGAAACGCGTTAGAGCAATTCGTTATATGGGTGCATCGTTAGCGTATTCGTTCAAAGTGGCTGCTTGGCTACCAATTTTTTTAACGATACGACTGAATATGTTATTTAACGCACGCTTATGTCAATCCCATACATTTTTTATTCACGAAGTTCGCCGTCGATATTATTTAATGCATCTTGTCTAGCCCTCCTGGTGATCAGCCAGCATTGTCCTAACCAGACTTGGAAACAACATTTTTTGTTGTTCCAATGCGGGAATCGAACCCACGACCTCCGAGTCGAGAGCCAATGCTCGAACCACTAGACCACGGAGGCTGTTAAAATTTAAAAAATTTAAAGTATAATACGTGTGTGTCGGGACAGATAAATGAATGGTCGCGGCGCTTGACAAGACACCGCTGGCGTGCTTTGGAAAATGCGGCAACAAATAGTACGCTGAAGTCGGCGTGCCCGAGACCATCACATTGAAATCTTCATGTCAGATGTACGTACCGTATTCACGCACACCAGAAAGTACACGCACACACAATGATATTATAAACAAACACTACAAATAATGAGTCCGTGAACACACTCCGTATTCACGGAGCTGTTGTTGTTAGATAGCGCGGTATCTAGTCGAGCGTAAGACCTATGAATATGTTCTTTACTGTAACGTATATTTTTAACATAGCTATGTAAACTGTAATATCTATGTTACGTGATTATCTAGACTTTTTACTTCAAACAAAATCTACTGTTCTCGGTTTACGAATCCAATACTTATTAAATGTATCGATTTATTATTGGTTCAGCTTGAGAGAGTCCCAAAAGACACCAATTCTTTCGAGGTATTGAATTATTGATAAAAGAGAGCGTACGAAATAATTCAAATCAAAGCACAAGTAACTCCTTTTTCTGTTCGCATAAAATATTAATGTCTTATGTCGACATTGTAAGATGCTTCCGAATTGTCGCTTTTCCTAAAGTATTTAGAAGGGTCAGCTCACACCGAATCGAGACAATACGAGACGCAGCGTTGCATTTTTTAAAATAGCGATTCAAAATTGAACTGTATTCGTCACACAAGAAGATACACGTTTCATTGCAAAAGCGGCGCCGCGCTATGCAGATTGTAGAGCAGTCTACATAGTTTGTCAGTCGAACTCTCGCAGTTAGACGTGTAACTTCTTGCGTTGTGAATAAAGTTCAATCTTGAATTTCTATCTTAAAAATGCAGCGCCGCGTCACGTTGTGCCTCGTTTCGGTGTGACCTGACCCTAACTGTATTTATTCGGTAAGTATATAAAAATGCTTACAACTGTTTTATGCTTCAGCCCGGACGTCTACCTTGAATTTCTTGGGGATTCTTCTTATGTTACATTGGAGATACAAATGATACAATTCATAGCATTACAATATGCTGATTTATTCATACATGTAAGATAGATACATTTAATATACAACTCATATAACAGAGCAAAATACTAATACATGTCTATGCTGTACATAGCCTTTTGGCTAACTGAATAATCTATCATAAGCTTCAACATGACATTAGAAAGTTTGGCATTGACATAACATATTCTTAAATAATTATAATGTTATGCAACAACAACATTGTGTGAAATTACGTCTGCTAATATAAGCTGCTATTAGAATAGAATTATTTAGTTCTGTTTGTAACAACAGATTATATCAACCACAATGTACCTTTTAATAATTAATGATCTGGATTACCTATCGTTGGTAAGCCTAAATAACTCAGTCCGTACCTATCAAAATGATTTAACTTTTAAAATTCCCGAATCTGCCTAATTTGTCTTCTCTATATTACAGTCAACGATTACAGTCTAATTTATTTAACCACATTTAGGCACTTTCTCTATATTTTCTTATATTCCAATTCTCAGAAGGATTTTACTAATTGAGATTAATAATTAGAGTTTAGATTAATTTAGAGCTTGTTAAATTAGATTTTGCTTCGACCACCTTCATTTGACTTTAAACTTTTATACTTAGAACTAGGTAGAGCTCGCGACTTCGCACTCGTAAAAAGAAATCTCCACGTACATTTTGCCACGATAAAAAATAGCCTGTTAGGTCATAGGATACTCATCCCAACTTACCTGTCCGGTAGTTGTGGTATAGTATACGGTTATGCGACCCCGGCTTCCCTAGCTATTACTGTCCTATCTCTTGCCCTTCTGGGCGGTAATATCCTTTTTTACATTTCTTATTTCCCACTCTAACTTACCAATATTCTTTCCACACCACCTATCCTTCCCTTTTCCTATTCCTACCCTCTCCGCCAATCCGTGGGAACTCAATGGATAATCATAAAAATAATTAAATTATCCAAAATGGCGGCGATGTTGTTCGCCACCCATCACGTCTCGTTTCTCGCGGAGACGAAAAGCGGATCATGGAGAGCCGCTTCGCTACATTGAATGTAAGAGAAGGAATGGATGGTAAAAATGAAAGTGGACGAAGCGAAACAAGTATGTAAAGATCGTAGCAAGTGGAAGGGCAGAGGCCTACCCCTACGGGAAAGAGGCGTGATTATATGTATGTATGTAAAATAGCCTATGTCCTTCCCCATGGTCTACTCTATCTGTGCGAAATTTCAATCGCAAACAAACAAACGAATCGTTCCTCTTTATATTATTAGTTTAGATAAAACCAATTAGAATAAGATACGAAAATATTTTTAATCTGTCCACCTTTCTACCTGATTGTATGGCGTTAAATGTCCAAACAATGTTCCCATGAGATGGGTCGCGGGTCGTGGCTACCAATTATGTACCAGGAAAACAGAAATAAGAAACAATATGGTTTATGCATTAGCCAATTGCGAATTTCCCTTAATACAAACGAGTTTTTGTAATTGACCACCTTTTTGCTTTATTGTTACCAAAAAAAGTATTAATGTGTTGTTGTTTTTTTATATGATTTTAGTAGAAAGACAAGGTTCTTGTAGTGTATTTTAATTTTTTTTCATTTGTTAAGAGATTACGATTATATTTAAATAAGATTAGCTCTTTAAAGTACAAGATAAAGTTTGTTAATAAGCTTATAAAACTTTTGTCAAAGCTTCTAAGATGTAAACGATACACCCATTTAGAGCTGCTTAACCATTAAAGCTTTTCAGAAACAGTTTATAATCAAATCTAACTCTAAAGATTTAATTCTCTAAAATCCGAAACTTTTTTGTTGTTATTTGTTATTTAAATATTTTTCTTTATCCAATTAATAAGTCATTTGTTCTCAAAAGTTGTGTTTCTAAGTCCTAGGAAAAATTGGCGCACTTCAAAACTCTAAGCCTGCGGTTGGAGAGCACAAATCAGCGAAACTGTTGTTTAAAAGCGTTGAGCTTTTCAAAGTTCACAAACTCTCGGAACTGTAATTCCGTTGCCGTGAAATAAATTAATCCATAATTTATTAATCAATCGTTCATTTTTTTATGTTTTTTTGAAAAAATATAAATCCTTCAAGTATTAGGGAATTAGAGTACCAACGTAAATTATCTTATATTTTAATTCATTGGGTATCTGATACTCGTGCGCCGAAGCACATCTAAAGTGTTATTTCACACTGGTCTTCTGTGAGACCACTGAGTAAATTACGGGTTAAGATTTCCTGGTCTATTGCAATTACAGTCTGTACCAACTTTCCTGCTGCACTAAAGTTAGCATAAGTCTGAGAATATCACCCTTATTACTTACATGTTAAGTTCTATGAGCCCTTTATCTAATTACTCTCTATTATATCTCTGCCAAAATGAACCTTACTTACGTGTTAAGATCTATAAGCTCGCGGTCGATCTCGGCCGTGCTGCACCAGACCACGGAGGCGAGGCAGCCCACAATCATGAGGGTCAGCAGGAAGCATTTCCAGTTCCCCTCCCGCCGCAGCACCCCACCCAGGCTTTGCTGCCGGGGTCGCTGGAACGAAAGCCTTATTTATAATTTCTTAAAATATGGGATGAGTATTTTATGGATTAGACCTGTAAATAAGCCGAAGCCTGATTGTAAGCGATTACCGAGAGCTAGTCCCCCCCTTGGGGCCTCCAGTATCCTTACACATTTCTAGAGATACGGTCGGTATAAAAAAAAGTCGCTTTTAGTCCTGTAAATGTTTTATTTAGCAGTTGATTACAGTACTTTTTGCATTTGGGTAAAACACAAGTTAAACTTATAGGTCGTTTGTTAATTTTTTATGAATGATAATAATTTAATAAAACATTTATATTTTAATTTCCACAAATTACATAGGTTGTTAACATAAATTTTAAAACAATAAGTTGACACAGAAATTGTAACTTGTGAGAGATCTGGAGTCTTAACTAAGCCAGGCCTGTAATATAGATCTCCAGGCCCCAGATTCATTTGAAATAATAGCTTTTTCCGCGGCTCCTCTCGCGTTAATATAGTATCCCACGAGAACACTATTCTTTTACGGGATAAAAAGTAGCCTATATTTTAATCTAGAGCCTAAACTACTACGATACCAAATTTCATGGAAATCCGTTGAGTAGTTTTTGCGTGAAAGAGTTACAAACATCCATCTATCCATACATCCATCCTCACAAACTTTCACATTTATAATAGTAGTATGATTATCTCTATCACACGTAGGGATGGATCTGCAAATATTTTATTTGGCAGCTAATAACAGTTGGGAACAATTTAGGGCGGCTGGACGGTTCAAAAGTATTTACACGGGCTAAGTATGTTTGGAGAGGGTCGCAAAAATCCTGTCCAAATATCGCCTTCATTTACATACGTTTAAAGTGTTCGTAATAATATATTTTAAATCTATATTGGGTTAATCCTTGCATTTTATGATACACTAGATGTTTCCCGTGACTTCATGTACGCAGAAGTTAATTTCGCATAAACTGTACATTTTTTCGCGATAAAAAGTAGCTTATTCCTTCCCCGTGGTCTACTCTACATCTGTGCCAAATTTCATCAAAATCGGTCCAGTAGTTTCGGAGCGTATTCAATGCAAACAAACAAACTTTTCCTCGCCAACGAGCAGATGGGTAACCTGCAAATATGTAGCGCTCACGCTATCAAGATTGTGCCTACGAGCACCTTTTATTATTTAAACTTGTAGATTATTTTGTTACAATTCTAATATCGATGGTCAAGACTTTTGATTGTTTTACAAGTTATAAATTATTTACAGAAACAAAACTGACAAAATGAATTCTTTTAATATAAAGAAAGACTTCGTTTTTTCAGTTTTCTTTTTAGAAAATTAAGTATTTTACAGACCTTGTATTATACTAAACAATAATCTGCTATATCGTTACGCAATTTTACAAATAAGCAATATAATACGCTGAATGTTAGGTACATACAACCTAACAACTTAATATGATTAAAACTAAATTCCCTCCAGCAGTAACATAGTTTGACAAAGGAATGTTTACCGCACTCTCTCGACGAATATGTAAGCGCTGGAGCCGCTATCTACAGAACAGATGTTCAGAACAGGGTCTTGAAAGGATTTCAGTGATTATAATTATGTTTGTAAATAAGTATTACTAGCAAAATCACCAAATATGGAATTTACCATTTTGTTTTATAGATATAAAAAAAAGAAATTAAAATAGTTTAATGTTATTTCTAATCATACATTTATACGTTATAATTAACCGCCTTCTGACACCTATATATCTAAGAGCTTTGCATTTTAATTGAAGATTTCAAAATTAAGATATACATATATGACGTACATTTGGCAGAACAAATCTTCATGTAACAAGAAAAAGTTACGCCATCTGGATTTCACCATACTTCAAATGTCAAAATACATACATACATACATATAATCACACCTTTTTCCCGTAGGGGTAGGCAGGACCGCCTCTTTCCCGTAGGGGTAGGCAGAGACCACTTCTTTCCACTTGCTACGATCCTTACATACTTCGTTCGCCTCGTCCACTTTCATTCTTACCATGCATTCCTCCTCTTACATTCAACGTAGCCAAGCGTCAAGCGACCATGGGGTCCGCTTTTCGGCTCCGCGAGAAATGAGACGTGATGGGTGGCGAACTACATCGCCGCCATTTTGGATAATTAAATTATTTTTTATTATCCATTGCGTTTCCACGGATTGGTGGAGAGGGTAGGAATAGGGAAAGGGAAGGATAGGTGGTGTGGAAAGGAAGATTGGTAAGTTAGAGTGGGAAATAGGGAATGTAGGATATTACTGCCCAGGAGGGCAAGGGATAGGACAGTAATAACTAGGGGAGCCGGGGTCGCATACCCGTATACTATACCACAACTATCGGACAAGTAAGTTGGGAAGAGTATCCCATGACAATGTCAAAATCCCTCAAAAGTGGGGCAATTTAAAGGGGGACATTTTTGTTTCAACATGCCTCGTTTGTAATAATATAGACACGTCTATGATTTTAATTATATAATAACACTAGCTATTGCCCGCGGCTCCTCCCGCGTAAATACAGTTTTTTTCGCGGTCGCGGATATGTGACTGATGCAAAAAATAGATAAAAACAATTCTTGATGCGGATTATATATCATGCTAAAATTTCAGCTCGATCGGTGCAGAACTTTTTGAGTTTTTGAAGTGTACACAAACCAACATAACATTTTTATATATAAGATTATGTTATAGATATAGGTACACCTGACAGATTTGACTGTACAGTCGATCTGTGCAGATTCTTTTAAACCTTTCCTGAACTTCCTCAATTATTTCAAGCATATGATAGAGATTTCAAGACCAAAATTAGCCAAATCGGTCCAGCCGTTCTCGAGTTTTAGCGAGACATTTCACATTACAATACAATAATTGAAAATTGTATATTTTAATAAACTATATATAGTTAAAATATTATGATATCAAAATCACTAAAATAACAAAGAAAATAGCACATTACTGAAGGTATGTTATTTAGTTCGGTCGCCACACCTTCGATACGAAAATAATAGCTGACCTTTTCCGGCAGGTCATTCCGAGTCACTGACTTTGTTTTTCATGAGGTAAAAATATCAAAGTATAACAAACATAATATTAGTCATCATATCAAAGTTAAAAAATATTCAATAAATCTTTAAAAGTTGTACTATACTCTTATGCGACTGCAAAAAAAGGGGGTGGAAGTGAGAATAAAAACTACTTTAAGAATTATTCAATAAGAATACCATTACAATAACCTTTGCTATAAATAACAATTTCATGTCCAGTAAAATAACCCATTTAGTATTTACCTAAGTTTGGTACATAATTATTTTTTTATAGATTTTACTTAAACAGTGACGTAAATTAAATTAAATTTGAAGGTCGTTACTGTCAATGAAGGTATTTTTTATCTTAAGATACTGAGACATTTAATATGAAAATAAATAGTATCTTAGCCGTATTTGATAGTTCATACAAACAGTATAACAAGCGATATTTTATCTTAACACTAGATGTTGCCCGCGACTTCGTGCGCGCAAAACGGGATCCAGCGGAATCCGTACATTTTGCCGCAACAAAAAGTAGCCTATGTCCTTCCCCGTGGTTTACTCTATATCTGTGCCAAATTTCATCAAAATCGGTCCAGTAGCTTCTGAGCCTATACAATGCAAACAAACAAACCTTTACTCTTTATTATATTAGTATATAGATAAAATGATGCCCTTACTCCTTAGAATTGACAAAAATATTTAGCACATAGCTCTCATAGGTAGGCCAACTAGCAATATCCAACATAAACGTCCACTGGAACTTTGCCCGCTGTACCAGAATTAATTTACAGCACAAACAAGAGTTTAATAGCACAGGCCACATACCCTTCCTGTTTGTTGTTGGCCAAATTACTACCCTGTCAACATCATCTAGATCAGGGGTTCCTAAACTTTAAAGGTAACGGAACACCAAGCAAATACCTTTTAATTTATGGAACCCTATATCAAAATTGTCAAATAACTAGATTTTGCCTACGACTTTGTGCGCGTAAAAGGAAGTCGGGACTTTCTAAAACGAAACGATACGATGCGTGATATTGCGATACATTTTAAAGATAGATTTTCAACGTTAAACATTTACTAGGTGTCGCTTGCGACTTCATGCGTGCAAAAGTTAATTTCGCAGAAACCGTATGTTTTTCGTGGTCTACTCTACATCTGTGCCAAGTTACGTCAAAATCGGTCTAGTAGTTTTGGAGCCTATTCAATGCAAACAAATAAACAAACTTTTCCTCTTTAATATAATATGAAGTATAGACATAAAAAGATACACTCATGCACATGCCCTTTGCATCGTAGTGCAACCAGCTGGCCGATTCTGTATCGTACATTTTGTGAGTTAATCACTGAGTTAGTAACGAAACGGAGGAGTGAGTAACGGAAAGTCTCACTTTTGTATTATAGTGAATACAAAAGTGAGACTTTCCGTTACTCACTCCTCCGTTTCGTTACTAACTATCAGTGATTAACTAACAAAATGTACGTTACAGAATCAGCCAGTTGATATTGGATATCTTATAATTAAACTTGTATCTTCTTGTGTGAATAATAAAGTTTAATTTTGATTAACTATCTTGAAAACGGAGCGTCACGTCACGTCGTTTCGTTTCGTTGTGAATTAACCCTAAAAAGCTAGATATGAAAAGATATTTTCAATGTGACTACGTCCCACGACAAGTTTTTACTACTATTACTACTACGAGCATATTGGTTACGACTAGGTACTGTTAGGATTAATATACCTATGTGTGATCTATCTAAATTATCATCCTTAAATACATAATATATCACTTGACTAAATTATGTCTAAAACAATATAAACGGGGCGTAAATTTTCATTGAAATGTGCAGCGAGTAGCGACAGAAGCAAATCGAAGTCTGCAGATGACGGCGTCTGCAGGTGTGATTTTGATTATATTGAAATGACAATATATGGTTATAACGTATACCTACACGGTAATACGTACTTACTCGTAATATTTTAATACTCGATATGTCTAAAATACATGGCATGTCTCTTATCCGTTGGAGTTTTCAAAATATTTTGCATGAATAGAATGCGTGTGAAATATAATGCAACATTTTAACGGAACATGTCAACAAAATTTCTATTTAGAACTTTAAATACTACACACGTAAATACTAAAGAGTTTACAAAAATCTAGCCTTTGCACGCCACCTACGTTAATACAATATCCCAGGGGAATACTCTACTTTTTGGGATATAAAGTGTATGTGAAGGACATATATCCATAGTCTACTCTCTATCTGTGCCAAATTTTATCTTAACCGGCCCAGTAGTTTCTGTAGAATAAGAAGTCTAATTCAAAAAGTGTATTTAAGTTTTCTCTACAGAGAGTTATCAAAAATATGTTTACAGAAAACCTATTGAAAAAAAGTAGCATCAAAGATAGCAGATAAAAGCTCGAACAACCCGAGTATGTCTCAATATGCCTTTGTACAAACATAATACAATATCCTCCATCTAAAGTGTGTGTAAAATGAACACATTGTCCATAAAAATGTAATAAAATCGACCAGAAAAAGGCTTACAATGTTGAGACGATAAGTTTGACGCGCGATTTTATCAGCGTGAGCTACCGGAAAGCCGCCCATGCCGCCCACCCTGACGCTCGCCTTGTCGCTCGCCTCGATGCTAGTACTGCAGCTCGCCTAAAGCCTAGTTCGCATTAGGCTAGTATTTTAGTCGAGTAATTAGCTGTCAACTCGCTACTAACCGGAAAACTGTTCGCACTTGCGTTCGAGTGCAGTTCACAAGTGTGTAGTGTTTTGCAAGATGAATAGCCTACAGCGCGCCAGAGTGAATAAACTGATTATTCTCATTGTAAAAGCTATTTTAGAAGAGGTGGATGAAGAAGTTTGTGGTATAAAAAAAAAGAAGCTTTGGGTAAGAAAATGGATCGATAGAAGAAATAGATTAGGAGCAACTAATTGCCTTCTGAAGGAATTAGCATTGGAAGATCCGAAAGAATATTTCGGAACTTTAAGAATGACTGAAAGTTGTGTAAATTTTCTGCTATTGAAAATACACTCTAAAATCCAGCGGAAGGATACAGTTTTAAGAAGTGCGATTCCTGCAATTACAAATTACAAGTAGTTCTTTATTTTCTTGCTACTGGATGTAGTCTAAAGACACTTACACATATGTTTAGACTTGGGAAATCAACTATATCTGAATTCATTATCGAAGTTTGCGAAGCCATCTATGAATCATTGAGGGAATTTATAAAGGTAAAGTTAAATAAGTATAATAGATTTATAAATTATGAGATTTATTTTCAATATAATTAGGCATTGAACACTTATAAAACACAATTTTTCGTGCACTTTTTCCACTATATTAAGATATAATTATCAATTTTAATAAATAACACGACCGGTTTCGAAATAAATCATCATCAGGTGTTTTCATCATTTTTTTCGAAACCGGTCGTGTTATTTATTAAAATTGATAATTATATCTTAATATAGTGGAAAAAGTGCACGAAAAATTGTGTTTTATTAGTGTTCAACATGAATTTCCACCAAGAACCGACAGTACAATCAATTACACTTATTAGGCATTACTTTTGTTATTAACATTTGCATTGTGCATTGCTGCTAAAATTAAGTTATCAGATATAATTCTAACTTTGCTCTGCGTTTCTTTGTTTGAGGAAGGCTGAGAATCCACAGCATGTTCAGGATGTGTAGGTAAAATAAACGAGGAATTACATCCAATTATTTTTTCTTCCAAAACATAATTACTCGGCTCATCATAATAATAATCACTATAATTGCTTAGTGACGATTCGGTAGCATGCGATGACTGGGGTGTCCCGGGGTTTTGGTTTTGTTCTGATGCATCTGAGAGATGCTGACGTCGAATATTATTCAAATAAAGTTGAATATGCTCCTGTGCTTCTAAAGCCAATAGTACGGGCAAAGATTTAAGTTGAACACCGACGAGTTTTCCAAAAACTTCAAACTCATTTTCGTTGACTGATGAGTTGGTTGCATCAGTAATCTCTTTTAATTTGCTAACCATACTCGAGAGTTGGGCGAATTTCTTCCTTTTCGGCGGAGCAAGTTTAGTTTCATTTAAAGTACCCACAACAGCACTATTTTGCTCAGTATCCGTATCATCAGTATGCGAACTTGTGGAAGCCTGAAGCAAACAAAATATGATTATTACAAAGTTATTACCATATTATATTGTTTTCAGATTCCTACAACTGCAGACTGGAAAATAATTGAAAATGGTTTTCGAAACCAGTGGAACTTTCCAGGGTGCTGTGGAGCAATCGACGGCAAACATGTCGTCATCAAGGCACCCCCTGAATCAGGAAGTTTATATTATAATTACAAAGAGACAAACAGCATTGTCTTAATGGCTATTGTAGATTACAATTATTGCTTTAGTTATATAGACGTTGGGTGTAATGGAAGGGTTTCTGATGGAGGCGTATTTCGCAACTGTAGTCTGTACCAAGAATTAGAAAACGGTATTCTACCAGAGGACCATGTTCTAGTTGGTGACAATGCATTTCCCTTGAAAGAATATTTATTAAAACCTTTCCCAGGAAATCAACTAACGTCAAAGCAAAAAATTTTTAATTATCGTTTGTCTCGAGCTAGAAGAATTGTGGAAAATGGTTTCGGAATACTAGCTGCTAGATTCAGAGTGTTTGAGAAACCGATGCCCTATAGTCCTGAGAAAGTTGTTAAGATAGTAAAGGCCTGTTGTGCGTTACACAATTGGCTCCGACATACAAAATTACAGAGCAAACGGTACGAATACACCGTAGACATAGAAAATCATGAAACAGGAGTTATCGATCCAGGTAGTTGGAGAAATGAGCCACAGCCTCATGGAATTCAACCGCTACCAGTTTATTTAAGTAACCGTTCATCCCAAAGGTCTATAGATCGCCGGGAGAGATATGCAAATTATTTTGTCGAAAGCGGATCTGTCCCTTGGCAGACACGAATGATAAATTGAAAACTACCTACAATAGATGCATTTTAATATTATATCATTACTTTATTGTAGGTAATTTGTAATAATCAGTATAAGTATGTACTTAGGTACTCACCAAATTACTTTCACTTTGTGTCAGTGTTGAGGTTATGTTTCGCAGAGATGCATCCAATAAACTGAACCATTTAACTGTAGGAATATAAACCGTGTCAGTCCCAGTGCCTGAATTTTTGGACTCCTTAATTTTTTTTAACTCCTGCGAGTAGGTCGATCTAAAAAGGAAAAGTTTTCGTTACATAAAAACTCTCATTAAAACCTCTAAAAACAATAGTAGCAATAATAATTAAGAAATAAATAAATGTAAGTACATATATGCACTAACCTGACGTTTTTAATTTTCATAATAATAAAGAGAAACAAATAAATGTATATGCACTAACCTGATGTTTTTAATTTTCAATTTAATTTCCTTTATACCAAATCCCGGCACATTCATTGATTTTTCTATATCCAAGTATGCAGATTCTTTCATTTGTTTATTTTTATAATGTGTGGACTTAATATTCCATAAACATTCATGTTCAATAAATTTGGAAACAAATTTTAATGTGGTTTCTTCTCTCCAGCGAAACGACATTTTTGCAGTGACCATAGATAATACAGTATATATATAACTAACGACCCGCCCCGGCTTCGCACGGGTACAATACTGATACTAATACTACAGAATGTCACCCACTTTGCAACGGGCCGTGCAGCAGAAATCGTTATATTTTAATTTCGCCATAACTTCAAAACCAAACGTCCAATTTTAATCATTTAAAGACCAAATATTATCTACATAAACTGTACTTAGTGATTAAATAATTTATTTTGATAAGGATTAATAGCATGAGTAAAATAAACGCGTTTAAATGTAGTCCAAAAAAATTTCAAGATTTCTAAATAAAAAAATGGTTGTTGTGCTTCACTCGACATAGATAGGTATAGTGTGTCGCGGACTTTTTTGTAGATATTTATAAGATCTACAATTAATTAGAACATTATATGGTTCTATCTTTTATAGTTTAGACAGCGTACGCAAAATAAGTAACTTTTCTGGATGAATTTTTACACCTTGTGTTCGAAAAACCCAAATATCTTACGGAACCCAATTTTTTTCCAAAATAAAATTTAGCCTATGTTACTCGTGGATAATGTAGCTTTCGAATGGTGAAAGAATTTTTGAAATCGGTCCAGTACTTTTCGAGCCTATTCATTACAAACAAACAAACAAACAAACATACAAACAAAGTTTTCCTCTTTATAATATTAGTGTAGATAGATTATAGAGAGCAGCGACTAATGAACTCGACTAAATTCGACAGGTTCGGACTTGTTTAGCCGGTAAGCCAGTAAGCAGGGACGCCTGGTGGGGGGGCTACTCGCCCGTGAAAAATAGAATTAAATGGATTGACTCGACTAAATTACTGACTAATCTACTCGACTAAATTTTCGGTGTTCAGACGCGTTGAGCTACTAAATTACTCGCTACTCGACTAAAATACTGACCTAATGCGAACTAGGCTTAAGACCACGTTCATACATTGCGAGTAAAAGGGCAAGATTTATTGCCATCCTTTGTCGATTAACCCTTGGCATGCTTGGTGGGCAAAAGTTACACGCCATGCCTGGTGAGTCTGTCAGACCCAGATTTTCAAATTGATTTTTTTTTATGGAAATTGTATTATGTAATTTAAGGCGTTTAAACGTATGCTTAAAAGGAAAACAAACGATAATAAATCAAATCATATTAGGAATAAACCAACTTTATTTATATTTTTAAATTAAACAACAATCATATTTTGAAATAAAATTTAGATATTATAACTTTGGTAACATAATAATAAATATTAAAAATAAAGATATCTTTATCAGACTTCCATAAAGTGTAAGACACTTATATATACTTAAACCTAGCAAACAAAATATTAGTCTGCATCACTTGTATATTATCTTCTAGAGCTTTAGTTTGATAACACTTTGCATATTGAAAAATTGAATGGTCAAGACAAATATGGCTAGTACAAGTTTCACAAATATACTGGATTTTGCGATCTTATCATTATATTCCATCTCAGAATCAGATTCTTCATCATTCTCCAGAGCAATGTCAAACTCTCTCTAATTGAGTTAAATACAATTTCATCTGGGTATGCCCTCGTCTGGTAAACGTTTATTCATGTTGAATCTGAAATATGTAAAAACTATAACGTTTTAACACATAAATACCAATTATCAAAAGAAAAAAAAAAGAAATCAATACTAACATAATAATGTCACGTCGTATGCCTGGTGGGGTCTATGGGACTCGCGCGCACTTTACGCACGTTTTTCTACGCTCCTAGCT
This sequence comes from Glaucopsyche alexis, assembly GCA_905404095.1. Taxonomy (NCBI): domain Eukaryota; kingdom Metazoa; phylum Arthropoda; class Insecta; order Lepidoptera; family Lycaenidae; genus Glaucopsyche; species Glaucopsyche alexis. The sequence continues at coordinate 6,914,005 of FR990060.1, forward strand.
AGCTGCGAACTGGGGAAGCGGGCGGAAAACATTCCGCGGTTAGTAACAGTAAGCTACTGAGAACGGCGAGGTGCGCAATTCAAATTTGAAGGAACTACAACGGACCACGCGTTGGTGTGGGTCTGACAGACCCACCAGGCATGCCAAGGGTTAATGACGTGAGTGACGAGTGTATAAAAAACTATCACTAGTTTATCAATCACTAGGAAGCCCGCCTTCCAAGTTCATGTATCACGTGAGAATCCGCTACTTTATATTTTTTGCATTCTTAATTTTCTTAAATCTAGACCACATTTTTAATGTACCTAAATGAAAATTTGAGTGCCTACCGATCTCGTAATGGTGGTAGGCAGTGATCTACTACCACCATTACTTACTACTCTTAATAAAAACATTTGAATATGTTTTTGAATGAGATATCAGCAGTCTGGACGGGGTATCAGATATATGATACCCCGTCCAGACTGCTCGCGAAGTAGGCCGATGAAGTGCTCCGCGAAGTAACCCGAAGTACGAAAAGGCGAAGCGAAGTGCGTGCCCACACTGTCTTATTCGGCCAATCTAAGCCTACTTCGCGAATAGTCTGGACGAAGCATGAGAATATATTTTGTTCGTATTGCGTCGCCAAGTGTGTGAACGCCCATATCGCCCGCCCAGCCGCCCAGCGTCTTTTAATCGCCGCCACCGAGGAAGACATTATCACTGACATCGCAGCTCTCAATAGAAAACAAACTTATAAAATCCGTACACTTATAGGGTTCCTTAACGATTGCAGTGCTCAAACGTTTTTATTAATTATATTATGCTTTGTTATACTATATTTTATACCAAAATATAGTATAAAAATTATCATTAAAAATAAAACTTCGGTACTATTGTGTAAGGTCATACATCTTAAGATAAATTATAGTGTCTTCGCCATCTGTGATTACAGATCCCCACCAGGCAGAGTACCTATAAGGCTCAAAGAGTTTCCTCGCTAGATGGCAATGCAGCCAGAGCTAATTTGAGCCGGATAGGTGCCGGCTCTGGGGTCTCGGGTCTATGAGTTTCTTCGAAATTTCTCAAGAGATTGTGCGCACCCGGACCCCATGCGCCTAGGGTTTCAACCCCAAACTGTGCAAATATGAGAACCCAGGGTTAATTTTAACCTACATCTGCGCAAGTGCGCCTTAGGATTTAGGGAATAATTATAAGTATTTAATTAGATTTGCCGTTACTTAGAAATTTTCCTTCATCCTTATGCTTTTTGTCAAATTAAATTTAAAGGATATGAGGATTTTTCCTATAGAAATGTACAAAGCATACTTCAAACGTCACAGTGGCTTTATAATCATTCTACGGAACCTCTCAAAAGGACCAAACATTTTGAATTTATATTCATGATGAAACTCTTGTGGGCTCGTGACTACAATAATAATTCGTTGAATTTCTGAGAATTCGTCTGCTCTCGAGAATTAAGGGCCATCTTATAAACGAATTGACTTTGGAAGATTATATATTCCCTCGAGTTTATTCAAACTAGTTAATGACTGTGGTTTCGTTTGCTACTAATAAAATCGCCTATCGTTTGGGAACTGAGAAATTCTGGACACAAAAAATAACAATCCTTTGGCTGGCCGCACACGTGCAATATTATTGTCAATAATGCTCGTATTGACAATAATATTCCCTGTGTGCGGGTCATATTGCCGTTTTTTTTTGTATGTGTTGACTAGTATTGACAATTTTATTCTGTCAATAATATTGCACGTGTGCGGCTAGCCTTTTAATAAATTATCGAACGATTCTAAATCTTCTTCTTTTAAATATAATAGGCTAATTGACTGATGTATCAACGCACAGGCCAAATCCGGATAGAAATTTGCACACGTTTTTTTCATATGACGTAGGCACCTAAGGAAGGATTTTTCAAAATTCAACCCCCAAGGAGGTAAAATAGGGTATGAAAGTTTAAAATCTTATTTCATGCGTACAAAGAAGAAAATAATGCATTTTCCCGCGACTTCGTACGCATGAAATTATAGTAATAAAAACAAAAGCTGTTCGCACTCTACAAAAATCTGTCACGTCATCAAAACTGAGAACAGCTTATAATTTATTTGGATTAAATACTATAGAAGTAAAAACAATAGAATAATTAACTTGTTGAAGAAAACTTAACTCAGACACTGTCTATGGTAGCAATGAGTTCGTCTGAGTACGTATTGTATAAAGAGCGCGTTTCTGGGCGCGTTTATATAATCACAAGAATCACATCGCGGCCGCTGCAAACTGAGCTTTATCGACATTTTTTTGCGCGGTTGGGCGATTGGCATTAATCTGTACATTGTAGCCTAGTTGATGAAGCTCTATTTGTTATGAATGAAAACAGCTGCTCGGTCGTCGCTCGCCTCGTCTAACTAGGCCCTTAGTAGGTATCTAATGTAGTGGTTAACTGCTACTTATTCTGTGAGGTATTTTAGATTATGAGGACATAAAGAGAAAAGAATATAAAATTATAGGTAGTATTTCACTTCAAATACTACCTATAATTTTAATTTTCAAGGAATTCTATCTTATACTTTTAAGGAGCAATTCTTGTATACATATAATTATATAAACAGAACCTCGAAAACGGCTGCAAGTACTTCCATTATAGTATGCAGGATGTTTTGGAGGAGATAAATCGATCTATCTTAGTCATAAGACCAAGGGGATAACCCTGAGATACTGTATTTTCTTTCGTTTTTTTTTTTTACTTTGTTAATGTTAGTGTGAATGGCAGTTTGGTTTGCGTGTGTATAATTTTAGCGTTATTGGCAAATTGGTGTCTCGGGTTCGAATCCCAGTCGAATATTTTTGTGATTTTTTTTAAAATCTACTACCTACATACTATCAAAATTTCAAAAGTCAAGATAGGCTATGACGTACATTTGAGAGAACAAATCTTCATACAGTAAAAAATTGCGTAATCTTGGTTTTCACCATATTTGAAATGTCAGCCATCTTGTTTTCACCATATTTGAAATGTCAAAATGGCCCCAAAAACATCAAAGTGGGACCACTTAACTGGATAGACTTTTTTGCCCCGTCTATAATATATACGTCTATGACTACTACCGTTCCTTTTGACATCCCCGTAGTCGGGTACTAGTGAGTGAACAAGAATTACCCTCCATATTCAAACAAATACTAATTCAACAATCATTCATTCTGGAATTCGGTTAGATTGAAGAAAAACATTGAAACTAAGACTGAATTTCCGAGAACACGAGAGAAACGCCTGTCCTAATCAAAATTTAAATCAACTTTTCTTTCGTTTGTAGAGATGAAAGTATAAGAAAACTCAAAGATTAATTATATCGTCGCGTATCTTAAAAATGGGAATAAATATATTTACCCCTATAATAAACATATAAGGTTCGGTAAAATCAACTACGGACATTTGGGCATATGATCTACTGCTTATGTACCTAATATGTATAGATGTTTAGGCAGAAAAATAATTGTTGTACTCGAAAAAAATTCTTCCTTTCTATGGGCGAATTTTGCCCATTATGAGATGATTTTTTTTACTTTGAGTATGACCGTATTTTTTTATCTAAATGTGTTTATATGAACAGTAGATCGTATACCCAAAATATCCGGTTTACCAAACCTTATATTTACACAACGTATAAGCTATTAAATGTTGCTGTATGTGTCTGTCTAGTGACTTTTCCAACGTATCAGAGAAAATCAGAAACACTGAATAGCGTGTAAATATTTTTATTAGTAACGGCCAACAGGTTAGGTATTGCTACTTTCATTAATCTGTAATTGTTAAATTAATCAAGTGAGATCGCTTACGATACGTACTATCGTTTGCCGGCCTATATTAATACCCCCTTATTAATAAACGCTGTATAAGCTTTGAATAGTTATACAGTGTTTTGTCTTCTTCACTCGAATTAAAAATGTCACTTGTGTGATGTGAACAAAACACTGTATATCTATTCAAAGCTTATACAGCGTTTATTAGTAAGGGGGATAAAGTATAACATTTATCTATGAAAAAATATACAAGTGTTAAAATATATTTCCTACGATTACTATAATTTTAGGAACTAATTAGAACTTGCTACTTGAATATAAATACGTCGGTTGCCTCGTAATGTAAATCTCTTGTGAACATAACATAATGGCAAGTATTATGTAACACTGAAATTTGTTAGTAAGATTGGTATTAGAATATTAGATAGGGGATCGTCCATTAATCACGTGATGCCTAAAGGGGGAGGGGGGGTCCGAAAAAAAATCACCAAGTATCACCAAGGGGAGGAGGGGGTATAAGGAGACATCACGTGTATTAATTTTCGAATCTAGTCTATGCATACCGAAATTATTATCGGCTGTAGATTCGTAGTGTTGTTTAAATACTTACAAGACAAAGGACTCGTATGGTTTTTAAATGCTTAAATTATTCGATTAAACGGTTTTTTAAGTTAAAGTTTTTCTTCAAACATGACCTGCTTACTATGTGAAAAAAATACACGTGATCTTAGGTGGGGGAGGGGGGGTAGTATAAAACCTCACCACGTATCACCAGGGGGAGGGGAGGGGTCTAAAAAGTTGTTAAAAACATCACGTGATTAATGCACGGCCCCTAGGGTAAACGCGACGGTGATTGGTTACTTAATAATATTATATTATTTGCACAGCCTCCAGTGGTCTAGTAGTTAGAGCATTGGCTCACTACTCGGAGGTCGTAGGTTCAATTTCCGCATTGGAACAACAAAAGAATTTGTTTCCAAGTTTGGTTAGGACAATGCAGTGTGATCACCTGATTGCCTGACAAGAAAGATGATCCGTGCGTCGGATGGGCATGTAAAAAGTCGGACCTGCGCCTGATCCCTCGTCAGTCGTGTCGGTTTCCGTCCCACTGGATTATGAGAGTAAAGGAAGAGAGAGTGCTCTTGTGTACTTGTGTACGCACACACTTGGGCACTATAAAATTTACTCCTGCGTAACTGGCCTAGTTTCGATGAAACTAGCCACCGTCACCGAGATCGGTGTGGGGAGTTATTATTATTTGCACTAAATGAGGCTGAGACTGTCCTATGTCGAGATTGCGGAGTTCTGTCGATTAGACTATGATAATTAATTAAACAATAAATATCATTTTATAACTTTGTTTTGTCAGTAACTATTTATTAATTGTGGTTTTGTCTTTACCAATCCTATGTAATATTGTTTTAAATAGGTTCTTATAGACACGTAAGAACAATAAACGGTCAAGTAATCGTTCTTTTCAATTTTCATAGTTGGAACCTACGTGGGGAACGACCAATAGACCAATTGTATCATATGAAATAGGTAAAGATGGAAAAACAAGTAGAACAAAAATATTCAAAGTTAACAGGCCAACAACTGCACGTTTACCCTAAGACATTAACCCATACGGAATAGTTAATACAAGTTATATCGCTAAAGCTATGATCCGAAAATTCCTTTGACGTTATTCGATGTATTGATTTGTGTTGGAAACAGAAGGGCCAGAAAAGGGATATATAAAATAGTTTCGGAGTTACATTATAAGGATTTTGAAACAAATTGGCTACATTTGGAAAGTCTAATCCTACATTACTATTATAAAAGCGAAAGTTTGTGAGAATGGATGGATGTTTGCGACTCGTCACCGCCTGTACGCCAAATTTTAATAGAGTCCTTGTGCATCGGAGCTGCCGAACTTATTGTTTCGTCATAAGGTTCAAAAGTGGTACACCGAAACTGTGTATGATGGTACATTTATTTGAAGTGGTATTTTAATCACAGGCTGTAACTGTCTCTGATAATGATATCATTTGTCTTGAGTGATTATTATTTGTAAAAGCGTTTGAGTAGTCAAACGTAAGGCTCAGTGCAAACCAACCACTCAGTGTTTTTGATACAATTTGAGTAGCCAACTACTTATTTTCACTGTCGTGATAAAACTAAAAGCCCGTTAAATGATAAAAAAGAGTACTTTAGGTAGAGCTAACACAGAATAATTTTGAAATTGATGCTAGTGATTTTCTATAAACAATTGTTAATGTTGTCATAAGATGTTTATACAAAGTCACTAGCATCAATTTCATAATAATCCCGCGTTTTTAGCTCTTCCTCAAAAACTCTCTTTGTGATATAACCGCCTTTTAGTTTGAGGACGGCCAGCATAGAAGTACTACTCGTCAAAGATAATTAAAAATTGTAGTCGCTTGATTGTCGCCCGTTTGCGCTTATGAAACCTCACGATATATTTTATTTCGCCACGAAAATTCCAGTATTTTATGTTACTAGGAAGTTTATTGGAATTTGTCACACACCATTGTAATTATAGAGCCATGCTAATGACCTTCGTAAACAATGTTATTTTTACGATAAAAGTTATAAAAAACAATCATGCCTTAAGTACTACACAGCTAAACTATAGGCTAATAACATTTACCCCCTTAAAAACCTAACCTTAGGCCTTTACATCTTTAATGGATGATTTAATATACCACTCTTGAAATACTGTAGTGCCTGGGACAGTCGGATTTTAAATGTCGTATGGTTGCCCAAGCGCATACGGCATTCTCACAACACAGTCAGCCTAATCCAGAGGAATGACTGGTCAATACGTCTGGGGCCAACCATATGCCGGTTTCCTCACGATGTTTTCCTTCACCGTTAGAGCGTCCGTATAATGTACTTGAGATCTGACAAAGTCTGATTGGTATACGCTACAACCTGGGATTCGAACCTGCACTCTCTCGAGTGTGAATCAAACGGTCTAACCATTACGGAGCTATTTTACTCTCTCACATTTACCCCCTTACTAATAAAAATATTTAAACAGTGAATAAGCAATACGATGTTTCGTCCTTGTCTGATACGTGGGTAAATATTTTTATTAGTAAAGGGGTTAGAGTATTACTTACTATGTACACAGTGTAATAAAGAGATACAGTGGTCCAACGCGTTTGAAGTCGCGCGAAATGCCGCTTTTGTGTAGGTATTCGTCATTGCTGCAGGGTTGTCACAATAATGTGTTTTATTATAATCTGTTCTACATTTTGTGTAGGTATTCGTAGTATGTGTATGTAGACTACTAGGAATAAAACAAAAAAAATATATAGAAGTATTAATGAAGAGTTTTATTATAAAAAATACAAATGCGTATACAAAAGCTCAGGGTTAGCATGATATATATCGTATATATATCATATATATCGTATATATATCATGATATATATCAATTGATATTTATGCTTGATATATTATATCAAAATTGATATTTATATTTAAAAATGTAAAAGCATGTTTTAAATGTAAAAAATCTTACATCAGCACAGGTCTTATTTTCCGAGAGTTTCACAAGCCTAGGTCATCAAAAACTTGCTATTTGACACGACATTAACTAATCATAGCCGTCGACGCGGCTTGTAACGGCATATGACACCCACGTGACACCCTGTTTTTCGGAAGAAAATTCCTTGTTTGTTATTATCGACTGATAAAATTAATACCCTTTTTTTTGGTTATAAACAAAAGTCATTTTATGGTTTATTTAAATTGATACTCAAAAGTATCTATCGTTGATTTTTAATTGATTTGAAAACTTTTAATATCAATAATAAATAAATGAGTTTAATTTTACTTCCCTATCTTCAAATTATCAGACATACAAATTATTTCGATTCAACTATTACGAAAAAACATATCAGAGTACCTATGAGATTTGTATGTAATTTTGAAAATATCAAAAAATCAAAAATATCGGATAATATATTATAATCAAAGATATCTGATATTTTGATATTTATTATAAATATCGGATGTTTACGAACCCTGCAAAAGCTACAAATGCGAAACTGAAAGATATTTTCGACATTTGGATTTACTAGTTTTTAGATTGCGATTGTTGAATTTGACGATGTAGTTAGTAAATTCTCATACGTAGATACAATTTTATTAAAAATTCTGACGGGAAACAGGCGCATGGTTTTGTATTAAAATTAATCTTCTTTAGCTGTTCATATAATTGACCATTGTAAATAAGTACCTACTTACATACAACTCAAACGAAACACTGTCGCAAACCACTTAAAACAATCAAATTAAAAAGCGTCAACCCCGGCTGACGTGTCCCAAGCGAGTGTATGGCAGCTTGGGCTCGCTACCGCCCCTCTCTCACCCCGCACGCCCCGCACGATTGCTCTGTCTAGACGTGTCCGTTGGACGACTGTAGGTAATAGTTCTATAGGCTGTGCTATGTAGATAGAACAACGTGTGACATGAATCGGGTCAGCGTATCTGTATATCGAACTGCCCGAAAAAAGCTCGTATTGTTACATATAACAATACGAGCTTTTTTCGGGCAGTTCCACCCCCGTAAATATAGTATCCCAGAGGAATACTGTATTTTTCGCGATAAAAGTGTGTTATTCCAAAGCTTAAACTAAGCTACCTAGTAGCTAGTAGTTTTTGCGTGAGAGAGTAACAAACATCCATTTATCCATCCTCATAAACATTCACATTTATAATATATATAGTAGGATAAATATTAATACGTATACAAATATACAATCATCCTTTGGCAGTCGGTTAACTGTATCGGAACTAAGTCGGAAGTATTAATAGAATCTTCAAGTATCGGAATGGAATAAACTTATTGAATGCCGTGGCCATCTATTGACCGTGACACGAATACTGACAATCAATAACGAGCTTTCGATTGCGAATCGATTGGCGGAATTTTTACGACTTTTTTCAGGGTTCCGTACAACAACAACTACTAAAAACATACTGAAATAAATATTTAAGTGGAGCCTGACCTTACAATAAAAGTATAAAAGTGTTTTTTTGCCGTTTGATACGAAACCTTATATGCGCGATTCATAAAACTATTACAATACCGAATTATACTGAAACATCTTAAAATAGTTTATCCTCGAATTTGGAAAAGATTCATCTAGTGATCAGTAGATGGCACTTTGGAACTCTGATCCAGATAAACTTAGATTATCTAGAGTTTCATTATAATTTGCAGAAACCTAATTTAGTGAAAGAAACATGAAGTCAAGCCCGAACTTAATGCTAAGAAAAACTTTTAGGTAGATAACCTAGTTAGTACATACATAGTAAAAATAATCTGTGTAAGAATATATAATATGCAATTATTAGTTTACGAAGACTTACAAACACAAGCTAGTAGCAGTAAGCAATATTAGGTCAATATTGGAAACATATCCTAGTGTATCAGAGGACAGAGGTAGGATATTATGGCAGAAATTCAATATGTCTGAAGTACTACAAATCCGCGTCAGAACTCAGAGGTATTGTGTTATCTCGATTTAACAAGCTTTTGTATTTTATATTGAACTAGTTGGTACTTACAACTTCGTTCATGTAAAACTAACGGATCCCTATTTTTCGAACAGAACCCTAAGATATAGGTAGGCTAATTTTGATAAAGTAAAAGACCTGAGTAAGTTACTCCTTATACTCGTAACATAAGCTGTCTGCTAGTGAAAGTCCCGTGAAAATCAGTCCCGTCGTTTCAGAGATAACTGGGAACAGATCGCTGCTAGTGAAAGTCCTGTAAAAATCGGTCCCGTTGTTTCAGGGATAAGTGGGAACAGATCGATAGACAGACAGACAAACAAATTAACAGATAGACAGCCAAAAATTAAAAATATACATTTTTTGAACTTTATAAATTACACATGAAGATACACGTTTCATTGTGTCATTTGAAACGTGTATCTTAATGTATTATGAATAAAGTTCAATTTTGAATAGCTATCTTAAAAATGGAGAGCCGCGTAGCATTGCTTATCGTTGCGGTGTAAACTGAATTTTATAATTCACGACAACTTTTCTCAATACGTGTTCATGTTTTACCTGTGATTATTTTCTCCCTTTAATTACCTACCTCTTCCCTTCTACCTAGCAACTACCTACCCTACCTACCTATAATTGAGAACGATGTTCAACTGCGTCGGATCGATATTGTTAGAACCCTCCACTTGTTTATTCTGAGCACTTTCCGTATTACTCAATTTAAACTCTGTTTTAGACTTTTTTTTTTCAAATTGAATTTATTAATGCAAGAAAGCGCTCCTTTATTTAACGAGTTGAGCGGTTTCGTTTGAGTTTTCTAAACGGGTTTAAATAATGATTGTTTAAGTAGAAAATCTAACGCATTTTTTTTACTTTTACTTTCCCGCTTACCTATATTCGCAAAAGACTCGTAGATACTATTAATATATTATCATTAAATAAATAGGCATAACAAATCACGCGATCTTGTTAAAATTTTTTAATGCGAAGCAAACAAAGAAACAGCTAGAAGTAAAAACAGCTTGATAAAATTCAAACAACCTTCATATAATATCGTTATAGGCCACTCGTCGTTAGAAGTTTCCGGTCTAGACGTTTTTAAACTTTTTCATCCCCGAGCGAATGAGGCATACAATGGTTTTCTGCCACAATGCCCTGGACAATTTGCTGTCCAATTGGAAATGAATAACGCGGAGTATAATGTAGGTATGTATTAGTTGTACCTTGGCAAACTCTACATAATAATTCGTAGTTTCCGCAATATAATACTCTCTATCTATACTAATATTAGTATAGATAGAGAGTATTACATTACGGAAACTCTACAAATTATATTATATACTCTATAATATACACTCTATATATACCCTACATATTATATAATAAAGAGGAAAAGTTTGGCACAGATATAGATTAAACCACGGGGAAGGACATAGGCTACTTTTTATCGCGGCAAAATGTACGGTTACCGCGGAATTTCCTTTTCTAGTTTAAAATAATATTGTTGAAATTGTTGTAGAGATAGATACTAATGTTTTGAATAAGAAATAATACGGTGTTTCATCCCGATATACTATATTATATACCATACAATAAATAAATAAATGAATTATTAAAAAAGTAGGTAGGTACCTATTATTATTTTTTGCTGAAGCTTAGTTTAGGATTTAATAGTATTACATCTGTCTTGTAAAACTTTTCTTTATTATTTAAGTAAGCCGTGTTCATCACAATTCACAACAAAGCATTGGGTAGCTTAGGTTATTAAGTAATCATTGTATTAGTAAAGTAGTTAAATTATAAATGTTATAGTTTCAAGTTGAACAGTATCGAAAATTACCGAATATAACGGAATTTGATTTTAAACTGTTCCTCGCATTCTTCATGCTTCGGCAAATATCTTAAGAGGTTGTACAAATTAAGATTTTTAGCAATAATTCACCAGTTTCGTGAAAGGTTAAGGCAGTTAAACAAGGAGGGTTTTTCAATTCGTGATATCTGACAGCTTTTTGACACGACAAGGACCGTCGGGCTACCAAGCGCCGCATGGCGACAGAAAAAGAATCGAAAATTCTTATTGACCGTTTTTGATACTACTTACGCCACCAGATGACGCTTTGTGTGCATTGGGTCTGCCCCTTAAACGACAGAAAAAATATTAAACATTCTCATTATTTTAATAATAAATTTACGCTTTCACAAAAACTTCCAGCAAACTTACAGGCTAAATGACAAAAATTGGCTTTAAGTGTTATAAAATAATTTTAGGTTAAATAGAACATGATCAAGCCCTCAAGAATAGTGTTTGTGTAATGTATTAGAGTATTTTTGTAACAAATGGCGGCACTCCTGTGAAAACGCTCGTGAAATTGCAACAGCGAGTAAAACGAGGCGCGGATGATTTTATCTTTTTGATTTATTAATGGCTGCCGTTCGGCTCGTTTTAGTAATTTTTACGTCGGAACTTGGATCGTGGGGTCGATTAGACGTCAGCTTAATATTCAGTAAAGTTTGTTTGTACTACAAGTAGGTAGCGGGAATATTATGGTAATTTGAAGTAGAATGAAATAAGCGTAGGTAAATCGTGAAATTATATTGCTATTCTATTCTTTAAAAGAAATTATGAAAATGTATTTTTGTATATGAAGGCGAGAATACAAGGCGAAATCGTGGCTTGGCAAAAACTTTATCGCCGACCTATCGTCCTGCTAATATTACAAATGTGAATGTTTGTGAGAATGGATGGATGATTGTCTTTGACGCAAAAAATTCTGAATGGACTTTGATGATATTTGGTATGGTAGTAGTAGGCTCTGGATATAGGCTACTTTTTATCCCGGAAAAGTTCAGTATTCCCGCGGGATACTAGATAGTATATTTACTCCAACTCCAACATCCAAACATACTGTTTACAACTTTTTTGTTATAAAATCTTACTTTATTTTACCGTTTTAATTTTGTCGTCATATTACAGTCCCGAGTCTTATTCATCCATCATAATGAAAATGCACAAACAATAGTTACCAAAATAATTTCGACCTTAAGCTGTTCACTCAAAATTCAATTTCACGTCGCAAGCTAGCACTGAATTTGTGTAAACAATATCAAAGGAATGAGAATAATTAGTTAACCTAAAATGAGGTTTTAACCCCAGATAACTAAACTATTTTTGTTGTTACATGGTTACTAAACATTCGTCGAACAGACTACGCCAAGTAAAATGCATTTTTTGGAAAAAGTATTTATTAATCGTATGAACTTCTGACATTGGTACATTATATGGGTCATAATTAAACAAAACATAATCAAAACAGTAACTAAAAACTATTCCACACAGCCACAGCGTAAATCCATGTTATGAGGTCCGCAAATGTATTGCTTGAATGCGATGCAGCGGTGTTTGGTCATTCTGCGGGTCTTAGATGTACTAAAGTAGAAAATTTTGGGCACATTTGACGCAGAAGGAACTGGAGCATTTACAGGCAGAGTTATACCGAGAATGTCCTGAAGCATGACCTTGATGTCCCGCCTCAAAGTAACAGTTTGAAATTTTTGCCTCGACCAGAGCTACATAAGTTCGTCAGCTAACTTCAGCACAAAATCACGCCGATGCAAAGGTTTTTCTTTTTCCGCAAGGAATTAGATATTATGTTGATAGGATATGCATTGATAATATAATATAAGTTTAGCAGATTATAACAAATGCACATGGACTATCTGTTGGTTTTACGGTTGATACATATTTTTGGGTGCTGGGTGTGGAAACATTTCGTTCATCCTCAAAAGAGTCGCTGGAACATATAATTCTTGTTCTATGTCTCTTACTTGGCCGTATTTTTTCTTCTTCCGACACAGAATATTCGTGAAATGAATCAGAATCGCTACTGTTAGACCGGGTACCTACCGGTCTACCAACAGCCATTTCTTATTCCAAAATATCCTCAGTTTCTGATTCCGTACCCCGAGTTTCTTCATCGTCTTGTCAGTGTCGCTTAGTGTCGGTAAGTCCATGTTAAAATAATAGAAAAAAATCGTAACTATACGTAACATATAAAATCATACGTGAAGTTAATATTATAGACGTACAAAATTGAATTTCTATACATAAATGTGTTCACACTTGGTCTTTTTATCAATAAAATAAATATTATTCATAAATACTAATAAATAAAAACAATTTAGAAAAAAAATAAACAATACAATGGACAAATATTTCATAAAAATATAATACAAATATCACCACATACATACGTCGTTTTTACTAAACTTTCGTCGAGCTGACGACGCTATGGTCACATCTCCTGTTCTAATTATCATGCGATCACTTTCACATTATACGGTGTACTATTTACATGTTTTAGGAAGGTAAACAGAGGGGCCACCTAGAAGTACACGAACACGAGAATCGCGAGTAGGTGGGTCGTCGAACGGACGAATGTTTAGTTATCTAGGGTTAACCTAATGACGCCATGTTGGATATAAACACGTAAAACGAGCCTTGTGAATAGCTTAATGTTAATGTTTTGTATAATACGCGCATTACTATAAGCAGTAAAAGCAGGCTGTTTTGAATATGAGCATTTGTAGTATAGGCCCAAATTCAAGAAAGAGGAATAGATAAACAGCTGCATAGTTAGCTTTCGATTTGATTGTACTACTACAAGCATACGGTGTGTCCACGATTGTGTGGAAAATTTATGGGCCGTTGAAGGGGATGTCAAAATTTTCCAAATTGTATCGTTCTAAGCTTTTACTGTCTGTTCTGTGATACAGGACTATAAAACTAGCCTTGTCTGAGAAGTAAAATCCTAGTAATATTATAAATGTTTAGAAAATATTTTTTTTTTTTTACATGTGAAAGTTATTGAGGATGGATGGATGGATGTTTGTTACTCTTTTACGCAAAAGCTACTGAACGAATTTCGATGAAATTTTATAAGGTAGTAGTTTCGGATTTGGATTAAAATATACCTAGGCAACTTTTTATCCCGGAAAAATACTGTATTACCGTAGGATACTATATATTGACACGGAAGGAGTCGCGGGCAACAGCTAGTAGGTAATATTTTCTTTGTAAAAACAAGTATGTAAATAATAAATGAACCAATCGTTGTAAAAATAAATAATAAATGAACCAATCGCAGTTTGGGTGTCGTTTATTAGCACCGTGATACCGTATCGACTCTCGCAGAAAAATATTGAAATAATCCCTTGGTACATGGGGTCTGGGTGCGCACAAACTTTTCAGAGAAATATCCAAAAAGCTCATTGAGGCCACCCGAGACCCCAGAGCCGGCACCTACCTGGCCCAGAGAATAAGTATCGCAATCCAGCGAGGAAATTCTTTGAGCCTTCTAGGTACTCTGCCTGGTGGGGACGACCTGGGAGATTTCTTTTTTTTTTGTAGCATTTTAAGTTTTGGAGTAGTTATAATTTTTTTTAGTACTTACCTACTTTTATAGTTTGTAAATATTTTAAATAGATTTAAGTAAATTTTAGCTTTTAACAATATTTGTTTCTTGTTATTATGTATCTAATAAAGTAACACAATCCGAAATAGATTTCATTGATAAAAATTATTCAAGCCACATCGAATGCAAATTCAACAAAAAATAAAGATTGGCTTAGTACATCATCATAAGACATCATACAAATCATTTCAACAGTATTTTCAATCAATGTCCTCACAAATATTCAGAATAAAATATGTGTATATTCGAAACAAGCCATATGTTAAAGGATAAAGATATTCCGTCTTTTCCATTTCACGTCAGGAATAATATCTCCATCTGTGAAGTTATGAAACTCAACCGCACGGATAACGCCCAATTAGTAAATGTCTGGTTTTTCCCCCGAACCGTTACAGTTATTATTATCGTTAGGTTTATATAACCATTCATGTCATAATATGTTCGGTTAGCTATCCACAATATATACGGGTATAATATTTTATGTCATGGGATACTCATCCCAACTTATCTGTCCGGTAGTTGTTCCCTAGCTATTACTGTCCTATCCCTTGCCCTCCTGGGCGGTAATATCCTACATTTCCTATTTCCCACTCTAACTTACCAATCTTCCTTTCCACACCACCTATCCTACCCTTTTCCTTTTCCTATCCTCTCCGCAAATCTGTGGGAACGCAATGGATAATTATAAAAATAATTTAATTATCCAAAATGGCGGCGATGTGGTTCGCCACCCATCACGTCTCGTTCTCGCGGAGGCGAAAAGTGGCCCATGGAGAGCCGCTTCGCTACGTTGAATGTAAGAGGAGGGATGAATGGTAAAACTAATAAACGCCTTTTTCCGTAGGGGTAGGCAGAGACCACTTCTTTCCACTTGCTACGATCCTTACATACTCGTTTCGCTTCGTTCACATTCATTCTTACCATCCATTCCTCCTCTTACATTCAACGTAGCGAAGCGGCTCTCCATGGTCCGCTTTTCACCTCCGCGAGAAACGAGACGTGATGGGTGGTGAACCACATCGCCGCCATTTTGGATAATTAAATTATTTTTATGATTATCCATTGCGTTTCCACGGATTGGTGGAGAGGGTAGGAATAGGGAAAGGGAAGGATAGGTGGTGTGGAAAGGAAGATTGGTAAGTTAGAGTGGGAAATAGGAAATGTAGGATATTACCACCCAGGAGGGCAAGGGATAGGACAGTAATAGCTAGGGAAGCCGGGGTCGCATACCCGTATACTATACCACAACTACCGGACAGGTAAGTTGGGATGAGTATCCCATGACATCGTAAATGTAAAAAGAAAATGTTATGTGTAGTTTAGTAAGGGGTCGTCCATTAATGTGATGCCTAAAAGGGGAGGGGGGTCCGAAAAATATCACCAAGTATCACCAAGGGGAGGAGGGCGTATAAGGAGACATCACGTGTATTAATTTTCAAATCTAGTCTATGCATAACGAAATTATAATAATTGTAGTTTCGTAGTGTTGTTTAAATACTTACAAGACAAATGACTCGTATAGTTTTTAATTGCTTAAATTATTCGATTAAATTGTTTTTTAAGTTAAAGTTTTTCTTTAAACATGACCTGCTTACTATGTAAAAAAAAATACACGTGATCTTAGGTGGGGGAGGGGGGGAGTAGTATAAAACCTCACCACGTATCACCAGGGGGAGGGGAGGGGTCTAAAAAGTTGTTAAAAACATCACGTGATTAATGGACGGCCCCTAATTAGATACGTATCTAAAAACTAAAGAAAATATTTTTTTTGCTAAATTAGTAAACAAAACCTATATCATTTTATTTGCATTACTTAAATAATAGTAGTAGGATTATAAACACAATGAATATAAAAACTTATTATCCAGAAATACTATTCAAATCTCAAAACATTTTAATTATATTAATTGTAACTTAAATGTTAACCACATTTATTTCAATTTGTCCGTTTACCGCGTCACAGGAATTCTGAACAATTCTAATCAAATTCTAATTCACTTTCCGCCCGCCGTCAAATCTGACATGTCGACTTGTTCATTTCGCCCCCAACCCCCAACCCCCGGGACTAAAAATTCACGGTAATAGTATTATAATTTATCAGACATTTCAACAGAAACTTTCTTTTGTACATTTCAAGCCATGTTCTTTTTGCTTGTGGGAACAAGGCATTTCACACCAAGCTAAAATTGGTTGAAATATTCAGAACACCTAAACAAATCCTTCGGTTATTGCTTTTTTTAGTGACAGTAGGTACCTAAGTTTTAGTAAATCGCTAATAAAACTTGTAGACCCTAACCCCCTTACTAATAAACGCTGTATAAGCTTTGAATAGTTATACAGTGTTTTGTCTTCGAACTAAAAATGTCATTTGTGTGATGTGAACAAAACACTGTATAACTATTCAAAGCTTATACAGCGTTTATTAGTAAGGGGGTAAAAGTTTAAATTTTATTCCAAGTAGGTATTGTATTATGATAACATATTACGTAATAATAAACTACCTACTTAATAGTATTTACAAACTAAAAGAAATTAAAAAAATGAGAACTTAACTACAAGATAGTTAAAAGGCTATAAAAAAAGAAAACCTCTAGGTCGTCCCCATCAGGCAGAATGCCTTTTAGGCTCAATGAATTTCCTCGCTGGATGGCTATGCTAACTCTTTGAGCCAGATAGGTACCGACTCTGGAGTCTCTGGTGGCCTCTACGAGTTTTTTAGAAATTTCTCCGAATAGTTTGTGTGCCCCCGGACCCCATGTGCAACGGTTCAAATATGAGATCCCTACTAAGGTTCTCATACTTGCGGCGCTTGAGGTTTTCTGTCTGATTTGCGGTCGCACCTGCAGTACTTGAGGTATATTTATTATTACTTTATACCTGGTCGCAATTGTAAAGGTTGATGGAATAGCATAATAATATTATGGCACATAACTATAGCTTAAATCACTGAACAGATTTGGAATTTTATGTTGTTTAATCAAGATTTATATTTATAATCATACTACAAACCATGTTAATTATTATTATTATATTTATTAAAATGTTATTTTCCTGTGTAAGGTTCTAGTGGTCGTCAAATTCTTGAAGTAGTGCGCAGATTTTTTTGCAATTCTTGTTAGATTTGGATTTGAATAGTCGATTTCGTACAATCCCATTTTTCTCCTGAAAAAAAGTGACAACAATTATAAATATTATAAATACAGTAGAGTCTAAGGTTTCTTGTTATTCAATTCTAAAATATATTAAGCAACATTTTATTAACTTTGTTTTACAATGTTTAGACGTAAAATATGATTTATAACTTCAAACTTCAAAAACTTTACAGGAGTTTGTCCTGTAGCAGCCTTGTTCAGGCACTTGCTAAAAATTAATTAATTACAATTTTGCTATTCTCTAAAGACCCGTTTCAATAACCTATCTATCTATAACAATTTGTTATAAACGTAGTCATTCAATCATTTGCCGGTTTTTTGCGATACAAATTTGACGTTTTTAACAAATAGTTATAGATAGATAGATTATTATTGAAACGGGCCGTAAACCAATTTACTTATCTATCTATGTAGATTTATTTATATAGAGTATAGATTATTATCAGCAGGACTAAAATGGCCACATTATGTGAATAGATCGTACTATGTACCTATTGTGAAAGTTGCTCTTACAGTGACATTTCCGAAATTGTTATTATTTGTGTTGACTGGTTTTCCATTCGTAGAAGTAGAAGTACGCATGATTTCTATTCAAAACTATCTAAATGCTTCAGTTTTACAACGCCGCACGCCGTAAGGATTTGTTCTGGAGCAAACAACGGATTTGGTTGCAAGCTAACTTCTTTCTTAAATTTAGGAAAAAATCCTCGAGGGATAGGATATCTAGGGTTATCTTTGGACTATTATTTAGGTTTTAATAATTAAATAATGCTATTGAACTGTTTAATTTTTTGTCAACTGTCAACAAGCGATTTAAAAAGTGAATCTGTAAAATGTAAAAAATTAACTTTTGGAATCAAATTTTAATATAAGGATAGAATAATTTTACTGGCATTTTTTTTTAAATTTATTAGTCAGTTTTATTAAGTTGGGAAGAAATATTTTTTAAAGTTAAAAAAATTAGGATGACTGTAAATTGAACTTAATACTAATACAATAGAGCTATAAATCAAACACACGAGTGTCGCGCTGCCATATAAAGGTCCGGTCCAGACCAAATCTGCACGTGTGTAAGCAATATAAAGTTTTACCAATTTTGAACACATTGACGACCTACATACTTTTTTTCTAAACAGATATTTGAATATCTGTAAATAGGGTTAAAAATAAGGTTAAAAGGAAAGTTAATAACTTACTGATGTCCATGGACGAACTCAAATGAGTCTATGAAACTCCAGTAGCTATACCCTCGTATATCACAGCCGTCCTCCTTAGCGTCGATGAACGCATTGAGGTAATCATTAACATACTCTATCCTGTCAAAATCGTCCAAACCCGCTTGAACGTAACCATTTTCAGTAATATAAATAACTGGATTATTGTATTCTTTTTTAATTTTCATTAGTGACTCGTAAGCAGCCCATGGTGTTGACTGCAAAAGAAGATAGATGTAACTACTGATTTTTTTTAATGCAATTTAATTTTTTGAGCTGGGGCATTTGTACAGTACACTGAATTTTACCGTCTGGCTTCTGGTTTTCTATTAATAACTATCTCTTATTCTTATTATTATCCGGAATCAGAGCATTGAAAATAGAACTTGGTACCAATACAATAGAGTTGAAAATTGAACATATGAGTGTCGTTGACAGATTTGACATTTGATTTGACACTCGTGTGTTAAAATTTCAGCTCTATTAAATTAGCGCAGGTCTATTTTTGTGCTATGATTTTCCCCGGCTTTATGGATTCCGGACTCAAATCTCAGCCTTATAAGCAAAGAATCGGACTGGCGGACGGTAAAATTCCGTGGAGTGCACAAACAACCTTAGTTGGGATAAGATGGTCATTTATTGTGTCTTTCCAACAGTATGTCTCGAAATTTTGTATGCTTGGATGCGTGGATGTTTCATGTTTGTTACTCTTTCACGCTATAACTACCGAATGGATTTTGGTGTAGTTGTAGTTAGTGTAGACCTGGATTACCTGGATTACCTAATAAATGTGCTACTTTTCATTACAGACAAATTTACAATTCCTGCGTTTTTTTTGCGCGTAGGAAGTTGCGAGCAACATTTAGTAGACCATATTCTTGCCCCGACTGACAATGTAACAAATTTAATACCTTGAGTGTGACGTTGGCCACTGATTTCGAACCATCACTAATACTTTCATAGAAGTTATCACCTTTCGCAGATGGGACGTCAAATGTTCCTATTATTGAAGAATTTCTATACACTTCAGCAGTCGCATAAATATTAAAACCCACGAAATCAGTTGCGCCTTTGATCATGTCTATCTCACTTTGTGTTAAAGTTGGTAGACGAGATCTTGGGAATCTTTCTTCTGAACTCTTAGCCGCTACTCTCCGTTTTACTACCTCCGGAAAGTCACCAGCATTCGAAAGTATGGGATTCAAGAACATGCCAACCTGAAAATGCACAAAATGATTAATACCAGTAATCCAATTAGAGGGGCAATTCTGCTAAATAAAACCTGCATTAATACAATTACAATAAAGTCCCGACACGTTTAAACTCTCAAACAGTGTTTTTATGAACGGTAAACCAACGTAAAACGTCTGATTGGTCGAAACGTCATAAAATCCGTTCATGGTAACATATCGCTACACTTTCAATCCAAACAAAGTAAAAATATTAAGTCTACTTTAAATACGAGAATTGAGGTTCTGGTCCCGTGCGAAGTTCTCGATAAACTTGTTTGGCGTAAAACCAGACAACGGAATTTATATATTATTATATTATAATTAGAGATGGCCGTTTAAATGAAAAGCGTTTAAAAAAGCGTGTTTTTATAAATAAGTTGAAAAGTCGTTTATAAACGTAAGCGTTTAACACTTATACTTATCGTTTATATCGTTTATAGTCATTAAGCCATAAGTGTGGTATGAGCAAAGAAAAATAGTTCTTATGACATCGCAATAAGAGTGAAAATTCTTTAATGTAGCTCATTACTTATTTAAAGTTTTTATAAACGGCTTATTTTTTTGTACTTATAACTTAAGTATATGCTTTTTCATGTTTATTCACTTTTTGTTAGTTGCGCTTTGCGGGTTGACGAAAACACGTTTTATTACGTTACGCAATAATTCGTATTTTAATCGTAATAGTGGTGTTTTGGTGGTTTACCGTGAACTGTTAATGTAAATAATAAATATAATAATGGTCCATATGGACGTAATATAAACTTTTCGTGTACCTAGTGTTTTAGTATTAAGTTTATTAAGTTTTTGTCGTTAGTATTGTTTAATATAAAAATGACGACTAGGCGTAGGAATAGGAACAGTAATTTATGGAACTTTGAAAGAAATGAGGTGGAAAAAGTGGCGATGTGTAATGTTTGTAAAAAGTTGTTATCCTATAAATCAACTATTAATAATCTTAAGCAACATATAAGATTAATGCATATTATCAACATGTAAACACATATTTATGAGTTCATATTATTATATTAATATTATGCAGACAGTCCTAAGCCTGCAAAGTACGAAGGAAAGTTCATTGAAATCAGTTTTAGCGATCGAAAAACGTAACATAAGCGCAAAAAACATTATTAGTGGCAATAAGTAGATAAGCAGATAAGCAGTTAACATAAGTTGCTTTTGAATATTAAATAACGGATAAGTTAACTTTTGATTTTAAGCCGTTTATCACATCTCTAATTATAATACACATCTACGACCTAGGAACACTCTGTGAAACTTTTTTTAAGAAACTTTTTGTTCTCTGGCAGGACTCGAACCCGCGACCTTTGGCTTCAGCGCCAACGCGCTAACCACTGAGCTACAGTGGTTGTCTAACCTCTAATGATCGTAACAAAATATTGTTGGACTTACAGTAAAATTGAAACAATCCTCAGCCGCTTCTTTATCATCAATTGAATTGGTGTAGGGTTTATACCAATAGTAGAACACAGAAAATCCGACTTCGCCTTTTTGTTGCTTTCTGTAATACTGATCATACAAACGGTAAGCTCTAGCGTGAGCAATGAGTGTATTCTTGATACACATATAATCTCCTATTCCCGATAGGTTTAGGAATGGCGCAAATCTATTCAACCCTGTACTATAGTAACAAAAGAACATTGGCTCGTTTATAGTAACCCATAATTTTACTCGGTCACCAAAATTATCGAACACAACCTTAACATAATCCAAATAGAAGTCCACAATGTTCGGATTAGTCCAGCCACCGTATTCTTGTAACTTTTGTGGCATGTCAATTTGAAAAATTGTCACTAGTGGTTTTATATTATTTTTTAAAAGTTCATCAATAAAATTATTGTAATAATCGATGCCGAGTTGGTTGATATTATTCGCATATCCGGTTGGTAAAATTCTCGACCATGAAATTGAGAATCTGAAGAAGTCGAGACCTATGTGCTTCATTAATTGGACATCTTCTTTGTATCGGTGGTATCCGTCTGCAGCAATATCCGCGTTGCTACCGTCTACTATTCTGGTTTCTTTTTGATGAATTTCAGTGTCCCAGATAGACGGTCCTCTGCCTGCAAAATAGGTTATAGTCGAAATTTGATACATAGCTTTGGCCTGCAGGTACACCCGCATAAATACTGTATCCCACGCGAACACTGTACTTTTTTGGAGTAAAAATGTGATCCAGATCTTAAACTACTACCATACCAAATTGCATCAAAATCCGTTCAGTATATTTTGCGTAAAAGAGTTACAAATATTCATCCAGTCTATAATTATATCCATCCATTCATACATCCTCAAAAAATCACATTTATTATAGTAGTAAGAAGACGCAAGCTTAAATGCTTTTCAGGTTCAATACACACCGAAACGTAACGATACTTGACACGGCGCAGCATTTTTAAGATAGCTATTCAAAATTGAACTTTATTAAGTCGTTGTAAGGGTTCGAATGTCAAGTTGTACCGCGCAAAACAGCGCATGTGTATGACAGTTTTAATATGAAACGTGTCACATTAATATATTGAATGCGTCCAATTCTTAAAAAACGCAGTCGTGTATCATCTCATTTTAGTATAAACTGACCCCTACGTAAAAAAAACTTTTGCCTACCATCTTCGTTCCAAGCACCTTCGTACTGGTATGCTGATGTCCCTGCGCCTAACAAAAAGTCCTCTGGTATTGATCTCACATTGTCATCACATCGTACGGTACAAATCAATAGACTGTAATAATAATAATGTATTATATCATAATAATAATAATTATTTATGTAACACGGAAAAAATAAACTGAGTAGTATTTGATTTTTTTACACTTTTATTTAATTTTTTGCGGTCAAAAATAAAGGACCTGCCTTAATGTCACTAGGTTGTACGCGTTCATGCTTCTATGACTATTATAATACTAAATTTATAATTTCAACTTGTCTTTATAATTTCATCGTGTGTCCTTGCGAAACCAGTCGTTTTTGAAATGCGAATACTTAATGTGTGCTTAAAATAGAAAATAAAAACCTAACCTCCGTTCCAAATTAAAACCGGATATTGAATCATATTGTAATTCTATACAACCATAGACGTATATTATAGACGAGGCATGTTGAAGCAAAAAGTGTCTCCAGTAAAATGGCCCCAATTTTTAAATTTTTGGGGCCATTTTGAAATTCGAAGTATGGTGAAAACAAGATGGCTGACATTTGAGGTATGGTGAAAACCAAGATGGCGTAACTTTTTTTCGTATGATTTTTTTTTCTGCTAAATGTACGTGATAGCCTATCTTGAGTTGAAATCTTTGTATAAAACAACTTCGCGTCAGTTGACTTCTAAACGAGACGATACGCGACGCGGCACTCCATTTTTAATAAAGCGATTCAAAATTGAACTATGTTCACTACACAAGATTCAAGAAGATACTGGTTTAATTGTATAAGTTGGAATCACAAACTAGACCGCTCTGCTTGGCGCGACGCTATTGCGTGTATCTTCTTGTATAGTAAAAAGAGAGAAAAATGCACGCCGCATTGCGTAAGATCTCTTTAAAGTGTGAGCTGACCTTTAGTTGTATGTTTAAAATATATATTGAGAAATGAGAATATTAAAACTCCAAAAGTAGCTGATACAATTGTAATTGTAACATCGCCTTAAGGCCGTCCCCCGAGCAAAAGACCTTAAGGCGGTCAGCCGCATAACTCGGTTCAAAATTTTTCACATAACTTAGTTCAAAATTGACCAAAAAAAATTTTAAACGGCGAATATCTAGCTTATGAAATTGCCTATCTACTGGTGTGTGTCCCAAATAAAATTAACTTGTAAATACTATGGAGACGCTGAAACTATAATCGAATGTTACATAGTTACATTTTGAACTAAGTTATGTGAAAAATTTTGAACTGAGTTATGCGGCCGACCGCCTTAAGGTCTTTTGCTCGGGGGACGGCCTTAAATACTGTTTATGTACATTCCACCCTGCATTGTTCTTATAGTAGTAGAAAACTTTAGGTAAAGAAGACATAAAAAGGAAATACATTTTTAAGCAACTATCTTACTCGTAGTACTTACCCACATATATTTTATACCCTGTTACTCCACTGACGCTGTGTGAATAATTTGACCTCCAATAAATATAAAATTAGTTGCGGCCAACGCTCCAATTCGGCGGTTCGATTTGGTCAACATAAATTATTTATACCACTAGTTCATACGCTAAATAAGTGGCTTGACAGAGTTCAATTTGTACAAAATATATATTTTAAATCGTTTTGCGGTGGTGATTAATTTTGCTAGCAACATCGTGTCATATTGTTGCTAAGCGCGAAAGCGTTATATCAGAAATAATCGTAAAGTTAATTTTTATGTCATTGGATAGCTTAAAAAATATGCATTTAATAAACTGAGCCAAGTAGCAGTATCTATTTTAAACATAAAAAACCATAGAATCTATCTCAGGTTCGGGATAAAAAATATCCTATGCTTTAATCCAGAGCTTAAACTGCTACCATACCAAATTTCATCGGAATCCGTTCAGTAGTTTTTGCGTGAAAGAGTAACAAACATCCATCCATACATTATACTTCGATTCAAGCATATTTGCTAAATTTTTACCAAAATAAGATTAGTAGTTGTGCCCATTGCGATGTTATTTTTAGGCATAAATGATGTATTTTCGACTGAGTTTTCTTTTGTTAGTTGTTCTATGCAACCTAAATATTTATAAGGTCGCGGCTGTGAGTGATCTTAAGGTGTCTCAAGCGAGTTTAGAGTATAAATAAATAAGCCACAACGCCAGAGACAGGTCAAGGGAAACAACAACAACAACAAAGGTGAAACATTTCAATCCACACTTTGTTGCATTGATGAAGTTGTGAGGCTTTTTAAATTTTTGGATTATCCACGCATTGCCCACTTGAGAAAGGATAACCTTTTCTTATTTAAACGATAAACTAATACAGGTTTCTATCTAAATAGCAATAATATGACCAATGACCATAAGTCATTTTGTTCTGGACGAAAATGACGCAAATTAAGTCTCCATATTCTGTAGGCTGTTTCAGATATGATACCATTTATATTTTAAACTTTAAATCAATTTTGACACTTTTATGGTCATTTAAATAAATCAACCACAAATAACCAAATTGCTGAAAACGCAATAGGCAGAAATGGCACAAAACTTAATAATAAGCTCCCTAGGGACTACTTTATTAACACGCAAAAATTCAGCAACTATTAAATTATTTTTACTTACCACCTCAAAAAAGCTAGCGCGATGAGTCTATAAGTCGTCGAGGGATATGTAGTCTGAGTCACAAGATCCATTTCAGTGAATTTCTGTCCAAGGGCACCGAAAATTATGATCCAGGGCTCATTCGATTCGGACTGACCTCTAGAATTTTTTTGAAAAAGGTCCGTACTATCGTTAAGCGCGCGCGGGAAGCGCATCACCCGCTTTTAGCACTATTTTTACCTCTAAATTAAAATTATTCATATTGGTTAATCAGATTAATGTAGCATGTGTAAAACATCAACATTATTTTGTACAAAATTTACATTTGATTGGCGTTGGCACATGATACTTTGAATGTTTCAAAAAAGCGAAAGTTACATGAAAAAATAAAATATTTTTCAACGGCTCACGGCGTCTATATTGTTGTAGTTTAATCATGAAAAAAAATTCTTACAATATTTAAATCTACCATACACATAACGGTATTCCTTTCAGGTTTGCCTGTGCAGGTAGACCGGAGCATGGATGTTGATTCCATATAATTATTATCAGCTCAAGCCTACCTGACAGGTATATAACTGTGCAGTCATACCTGCCAAGTAAACCCTTACGTGTGTGGATAGCTTTACTTAAATAATACGGAAATTTTCGGAGAAGGAACTCGTGCACTGCTTGGGGGAATATCAAATCAATAGTTATGTCTTCCGCAGCCGAGGGTTAGACCCTTTATTGATGGCCCCAGGGGCCGTTCCTACCCCACACGTTAACCATGACTTGGCGTATTGGGTCTATGGCAGTTTGTTTACCCTACTGTAAAAAAATAGTCGCGTATAGTTTGATTGACTAGCGAAGAGGTGTTGTTTATACCTAAATCATATTAGATCTGTCATTGTTTCTATTCCATAATTGTTTCATTCAATCAGAATCAGAAATATTGCAATCAATCATAGAAACAATTTATTATTTCTCGTTTAAAGTACCTAAACAATATACCTAATATAAACTTACTAGATGTTTCCCGTGGCTTCTACCACGTAAATATAGTATCCATAGGAATACTACACTTTTTCGGCATAAATAGTACCATATGTATTAATCAAGAGCCTAAACTCTAACATACCAAATTCGTCATCAAAATCCGTTAAGTAGTTTTTGCGTGAAAGAGTAACAAACATCCATCCATCCATCCATCTTCACAAACTTTTACATTTATAATAGTAGTAGGATAATAGGACTTATCATAGTAAATAGCTTGTGGGGAATACAATTATGGAATAGAAATAATTACAGAACTACAAACGAAATACACATATTATTATATATATTCTGTAAAATATATTTAATACAAAATATATACAATCGTATGATATAACTACAATACGGTATTTGACTGTATTTTCTTTTATTACATAAATTAATAGTGCTCTGAAAAATAAGACGAAATAGTATACCAAAAATCAAAACTTTCAAAGACATTTCGGACATTGTTTGAAACACTTTTGTGAGGCTCGTGAAAACGCCCCATATAAAAGTCGTACTAGTAAGTGACGTCACACGCTAGTGAGTTGCTATGAAATATATGGCCATATGCACAAAACTAAATTACATGTTGTCAAATTCCCAATTCGTTACCACGAGTCAATTTCCCTGTCAGATAATCAAGTGATCAGGATTCACGATGTTCCATTTTCCTTGAGCAATTTGCCTATCAGCCTGATTTACCTGATTGAGTTATCAAGCTCGTTATCTCAGGCAGCATGATGTAGAGTTTTGCTTTTAAAATGCCTGAATGTGTAATAAGGTAAGGGATAAATCTTGTTAATGTCGAGCGTTAATGCCGACTTAACGGGCCCTGAGTAGCGATAAAAATAATATTGGTTCTAATATGTTGTAGGTATAGCGTAGGGTTTGATCGGTTTTGAAAATCAAAAAACTGGTATTATGGGTACCAGATAACGGAAATATATTTAACTAGCTGTTGCCCGCGGCTCCACCCGCGTAAATACAGTATCGCCGGGGAACACAACTTTTTCGGGATGAAAAGTATCCTATGTCCTATTTTAGGACTTAAAGTATGTCTGTACCAAATTTCATCAAAATTAGTTCAGCGGTTAAAGCGTGAGGAGGTAACAGACAGACAGACAGACATACTCGCATTTATAATATTAGTATAGATATAGTAGTATAGATACTTTTATACTATAGTAGCTTTTTCGCGCAACTCCGCTCGCGTAAATATAGTATCCCGCAGGAATACTGCACTTTTAGGGATAAAAAGTAGCCTATGTTTTAATCCAGTGCCATTCCAAAGATCATAGAAATGGGTTCAGTAGTTTGTGCGTGAAACAGTAACAGACATCTATTTAGCTATCCTCACAAACTTTCACATTTACAACAGTAATAAGACTTATACACGGTCTCCAAAAATCAATTACGGATACTTCAGGCATATGATCCACAGCTTATATAAATAGTTGTAATACTCAAACTACAAAAATCATCTCATGTATGGGTGACTCTCAGCAAAACACACCCTCGCCCATATTTTTTTTTCTAGGTTGACAATTATTTTTCTTCTTAAACGTCTTTACAATAAGCAGTAGATCATATTATACCCGAAGTATCCGAAATTGATATTAACGTATTTAACTTGACTAATTGCTCCTCCAAAGCGCAGAATTAAAATTGCGGAAAAACCTTTTTGACCAAGTGCATAACTGTGTTATATCGTGTGCGGATTACTGTTAGATTAGCGTACTGCGGAAAAATATGCTTTCTTATCTAAAGCTTGAAAATTAACGAAATTGTAGCTTTCCTCGCGATTTAGTTATTGTAAGACAAAAATATTACCCGGACAAATAGCAGCTTATATTCTAATTCAGGCAACTGTGCTCCGACACGAAAAGCCCGGCTCAACAGGATAAATATACCTCACCGTAATTAGAAGATTAAATTTTATTATACTGTAGACCAGTGTTTTTCAACCTTTTTCATGATGCGACCCCCCTTGTATGAAAAATATATTTCACGACCCCCCGACCCTTCGCCTTTTTATCATAATATATGTATGTGTATGTTACAGTGTTAGAAATATTCATTCCATACGACAATTTTATGCGTCTCCTTAATTATTATTCGGATATCAGTACATAATATAGTACGTCAAACACATTATTTTACAATAACATATATCGATGATATCAATTATTGATTTATGAGTATATCTTTTTGTTAAAATTCTCTTACTAAATAA
This sequence comes from Glaucopsyche alexis, assembly GCA_905404095.1. Lineage (NCBI taxonomy): Eukaryota > Metazoa > Arthropoda > Insecta > Lepidoptera > Lycaenidae > Glaucopsyche > Glaucopsyche alexis. The sequence continues at coordinate 6,942,892 of FR990060.1, forward strand.
ATCAATAAAAAATCTTTATTGTTTTTTTTTACTAAAGTTCTCTCGACCTCCGGCGACCCCCCTACAGAAGCTTCGCGACCCCCACAGGTTGAAAAACACTGCTGTAGACTATTGCAAATAATATGGCAAACAATGACTTAATCCTGATACCTAATTAAATTAATATCCGCTTACTGGCTTACACGTGAAAACAACAAAGTAAGATACAAACTTATTTATACATTTAAAACTTGTATGTACCTATTAGTTAAAGTTTAATGTTTCGTGCCCATTTCTAAAGTAAGTTACATGCTGTAAAGTGTTTAGAGTTATAGTTTATACAAACTCGGTAGAGCCCATGCGCTTAGATTGTTACAAGTTAAATTGCGTTATACACCATACGAAGAGAGTTTATACGAATCTGCGTATTATATTTTTGAAATAAGACTTTTTAAATACTAATAACTGTGTATTTCATACACATAAAAGGTTGTCTCCACTGACTGACGTATCTTAGACGCTCGTACAGCTAATAGTAGAAACGTGAAGTTTGGGCAGTAGTTTTAATTTCCAATGTAGACGCGCATTAAGAAGGGGTATTGAAAAATTCAACCCTTAAAGGGGTAAAATAGGAGTGAAAGTTTGTGTGGAAAATCTTTAAATCTGCACTGATTTCTATGAAAATCGGAATTCATGCTCTTAAAATATATATTTCATTAAATACATACTTCAAAGTTTGTTTACTCTCTGAGGGTGTAAAATAAGGTTTGAAAGTTTGTATGATTTTTTTTTAATCTGTCCCTATTTCCTTGAAATTTAATATTCGAAGAAATAAAATTAGCCTATGCCCTTCCCCTGTACCAAATTTTATCAAAATCTGTTTAGTAGTGTCGAAAACCATTTTATGCAAACAAAAAAAATATGCAAACAATTCCTTTTATCATAATATTAATTTATTAGTATTGATAGTAAAGATTATAATATTTTACATAATAGAGTTTCAATGATACTTGATGTTAAAAGCTTATTTCAAAACCCATTACAATTCAGAAGTCGAATTTAGTAGAATAATAAATATCCTTAATAGCCGGTTTGAGGGAATTTAGGCAAATGTGTCAAGGCTCTCTCCTGGGGAAGGTAAAGGTGTAGACTTGTAGAGGTCACTTCCTGCAGGATGACTGTAGTGTATGCTGGTATGCCAAGAGAAATTGTCTCATGCACTTACGTCACGGATGACTTTGACAGATAGAATTGTCAGTTAGTCATGATACAACCATTGGACTGGACGTACGCGTGGCGGGTGCTGCTGAGCCAATTTAGAGATATATCGTACGATTGGCCATATCGTACATCTGGCGACGAGGTCAAAAAGGTCAGTGGATAAAAATTACAGAAATATACAAAAGATTATCGTATCTTACAAATCCGCTTTGAAAATAACAAAGGAGGGAGGTAATAGAGGAATCAGTCAGTTGTAGCCTATAGGTGCAGTCAATCTTGTAGATTGTTTAAAATATAGAATATCGTATTGCCCATGCAGGCATATAGTAACCTCCGTGGTCTAGTGTTTGGAGGTAGGCTCTCGACCCGAAGGTCGTGGGTTCGATTCCCGCATTGGAGCGACAAAGAATGTTGTTTCCAAGTATGGTTATGACAATGCGGGCTGATCGCCTGATTGTCTGACGGGAAGGATGATCCATGCGTCGGATGCGCCTGATCTGTGTGCTCTTGTATACCGCACACACACTTGGGCACTGTAAAATTGCCTGCGTAACTTTGGTTTTTTTCGGTGGGGCCGGTCATCGTCACCGAAATCGATGTGGAAGTTATATCTTATATATATAGCTAAATGTGCCAAGCAGGTGTCGCGTCAGTTATTGTTTATAATCACCTAATGTACACAGCCTCTTTGCTTATTCTTGTTACATTTTCTATGCGCGGGTCAAATGACAATGTTCAATTGTTGTGGTATGCTACTAAAAAATTCCATGGCAATAATTTTATTACTTAAACAATCCTAATTTAATAAATTTATTATTATTTACAATGAAAACAAGTTGTTGATTATGTCAAGAGTTATATTTATAATAATTATTTTACGTTATTATGGTTTATTAAAAGCCAACGACATTAAATAGTGGTAAGTAAGCAGGACTCCAATCCAAAGGCTACTATGATTATTATGTTTAAAATAAAACCATTATAATATATTATAATATGCTGGTTACATAAGTTATATTACAACTAGAATCTAAATATCACTAGGCATAACTAATCACAGTTTAAGTGCTAGTGAAACTTCCATAATTACTGTAAGTTTTGATACCATGTTTTATATTGACACATGTAGGTAATTGGAAGTGAGGCATTTTGTACTTGATGCATTTTTAATTAATGAGTATGGGCTACTTACAAAACTTAGTGAATTAACAGAATCTATAGTAGCAGATAATTGTTGCAGTTACCTGTAGGTTTTAAAGTGTTGAAGTATATGACCTTATTATATTTTATACTCCAAACTATACTATTCAGTGCAAGAGGTAAAGAATAGTGAAAAGGAATGTAAAATACTATTATCAGGTAAGTTTAGGGTTTCCAAATCATAAAACCAATTGCAAAACAATTGTTTCACTGAGTGATTGGGAGTGCCCCCGCCAAGTCGAGTGATTTATATACTAGGTATACTGAAATGGCAATGGAAATAACCTCAGTATTTGCTTACGTATTACTGCATAATAATTATGCAATCATCATGTATTGCTAAAAATAAAGAAAAAGTGGAAAAAAAGTAAAGTAATATGTTGTTACCGATAACCAAGTAAAATAAGAGTATTCTGCTACTGCAGATGTTTACTATTTAACGTAACGTACCATAATAAATGAGATCTCCGAAATATTACACTGTTACACGAGCCCACATAACAACACAAGTTCATTTGTTTTATCAAATAAGAATGCAATATGTAAAATATATTATGTTTTACCATACCTACCTAATAGTTTTGATGAATAATTGTTGAAAAGTTTAAGCGTTGCATTCGATAGCTATATTAGGCACATTGCTTTACTGTATCATAATATCAATAAGACAGCGCCTCGCGAGTGCAGGCTTTGATGTGTGATGTGACTCTTGACACACGCACTGCAGTGTAACCGGGCAGTTTACTGTTTACGGTTTAAGACTTATTATTTCTCAATAAGAATACATAATTCACTTACTTGAGAATAAGAACAATCGTCATTAACTTACACCAGTACAAAACACAGCTTACAGATTATAATATATAACATTAAAAACTAGGAATTTAAAAGAACACAGCAAACTGTTTCGATACTAATTTATAACTATCAACCTTTTTGCATTCAAAAATATAGGGTAGTTGAAAATATTCGCTATTCATCGAACTCAGTGTTATCTAAAGCTCGCGTACACTGTCAAGCTATACTTTTAAATGCAGTAGATATTATATCCTTGCAGTCTTACATTAATTTAATATGTTTCTACTTAGATCTTTTAGTATCATTTTAGTGTATTAATATAACTATAATGACGTATACCATCTATTTTGTTGATATTTTAAATAATTGTGGTATTATCTAGTATACTCGTATTAGCTTTTAATTAATAGCCGGGCTTTGTTTATAAATCTGAGTCTACTGCTTATGAGCATAGCTAAAGTTGACTTACTAAATAGGTAATGTCACGAATGTAACATATAGGTTTTATGCAGTATAACTGATCATTAAATTGATAATGTCAAGTGATATTTTAGCAGTATAACTGATCATTAAATTGATAATGTTATGAAGGTTACATACTAGCACAGCGCATCATTAAATTGATGACGGTTAAAAAATGTATGAAAGCAGCAAAGCTGATGATGATTGGTTAAAAAGTGTATAAAAATAGCAAAGCTGATGAAAGTGTATAAAAGTACAGCGCATCAATAAATTGATGACGGTTAAAAGAATTAATGAAAGCAGCAAAGCTGATCATTAAATGGATAACGTCACGAAAAGTGATATTAAAAGCAGTATTATTGATCATAAATACATACCAGTGCAGCGCATCATTAAATTGATGACGGTTTTTAATAAGTTAAGAGCAGCATAGCTGACCAGTGCAGCGCATCATTAAATTGATGATGGTTTTTAAAAAGTTAAGAGCAGTATAGCTGCCCAGTGCAGCGCATCATTAAATTGATGACGGTTTTTAAAATGTTAAAAGCAGCATAGGCTGATCATTAAATTGATACCGTTATAAAAGTGCAAAAAAAAGCAGCATAAAAGCTGGTAATTAATTAATGTAATGGTATACTAAATGATAATAATCATTAAATTACGTCATAAATATGACTTGGAAGTCGTATAGCCAATCATTAAATAATTATGGCCATAAAGGTGACACGAAATTGGCAATGCTAATAAGCGAATTGATAAAGTAAGAAATTACACGACATGTAAGCCGTGGGCTGATTATCGAAATTGACTTATAAGGCATGTCAGCAATATAGTTGATCATTCAATTGATAAGTATCACTTCTAAGCAACAAAGTTGATCATTTAATAATTGGTAAGGTCATAAGAATTACAGACAAGCAGTATGACTGATTATTAAATTGATGTTACTTTGTTTAAAAACAATAAATGGTTAATACTTTTTGGTTGCTACAACTAGCAAGAAGTTTTGTAATATCGCCGGATATAGTTGATTCGTATTTTGCATCAAAGCAGGGTCAGGTTTCCGGTTCGCCTAGTCAGGCAACATAACAAAACATTATGAACACAAATGTTGATTTGAATAGAAGGATGACCAAATGAGGAGTTCACGAGACAAGGAAAAAATGTAAACAAACATTGTGAGGTTCGTCATTTTGTCATATACTTGAATAATAAATCTGCGAAATTTACCTGGAGAAAACGGGTAATGTCGATGGTTGTCAATTCATACTCGAATTGTGTCAGACGCTAAATTACAATCGCACGGACTACAGACCGTCGAGTGAAATTGCTAATCGTCTTCGAATGACAATGATAAGCTACTCTTGGGTCAGTGATTTATATATTTAAATATGTAATTATTTTCATTTTATATTACATTTATACGAGAATTGTGCGAATGGAGGAGTATGAAATTTTCCCAGTAAATAAAGGTTTATGTGGATTAAGGTGGAAAAAATTAAATAGTGTTTTAAATAAATAGTATAATGAAAATAACATCACACACTTTAGTTACTACCGCGCGTTTGATAGATTCAATTTTGTTACACGTTGATGTTTGTGAATCTGCCTGTCTGCCACAAATCCATAGAGAATGTAGATTACTCTATGCACAAGTTACAACATACATATTTTTATTATTTTATATTTATGAGGCAAAATGGCCATTATAAAAAAATTTCAAAAACAAAAAAAAATGATGATTTATTATGGGTGAGTTGCGACCATAGGGCGTATGATATGACGTATGAACATAACTGTAGTATGATCATTTCGGGTTTCCTCACGATGTTTTCCTTCACCGTTAGAGCGTCTGTATAATGTACTTGAGATCTGAAAAAGTCTCATTGGTACACGCCACAACCTGGGATTTGAACATGCACTCTCTCGAGTGTGAACTAAACGGTCTACCCACTAGGCCAAGGAGCTCTCCCTTTCGGGGTTATTGCTTCAATAAATAGACGTATATGAGGCAAGTACGCTTGATGAACTTGATTGTACAGGCGAAAGTCATGACAATGGGAAAGAAACAAACAAGATGGTTAAGAGCATAGATATATAATATTAAAAAGACTAGTTTAGAGTCTAGTTTAGGAAATTGCAAGGTGAAGGATCATTTCAGATAGTTTTGCGGATGTAAGCTACTTTTTAAGAAAGGAAATGATATAAATAGTTGTGAGATGGAGAACAGAAGAATTATTATTACAACAAAGAAATCCAGAGCCTCTTTTTAATATATAATACATCTATATTCAAGAGACAGAAATAAGAGTAAAATTGCAGTTCGACTATAATCCGGTATTGGAAATTGATGAAAATAGCGAATTGTAATGTGATATAGGCAAGGGGACTCACAGTATAAAAGTGATTTAAATCGATAATAAAGCATGGTATATTCAATATAGGTTTTCTATGTGACAGAAGTTGGAATAAGGCATTCAGGGGGGTAAACATATATCATCAGTATATGGGATTAGAAGACATTGTACACAGTTATTATAAAATATCCAAAATGACATACTAAGCCCAGTTTCACAACCACTACATAATATCTACATAACGACCGAAGCGAGTGTCGGCAACAAGATCAGAGGTTTTAGGATAAAATATGCACTCTAGTATAAGCTACAACTACACTAAAGTTTAAACATAACACACTCCAAAATCCAAGTACAAATAATTGAGATATAGAAGTTTGGAATGATTCAACAGGGAAAAGTACCAAAACGAAGTATAGTACACTTTATAAGATAATGAAAGTTCTTAAAAGACAAAGAGAGGAAGGTAGAATACACGTCGGTCGGATAAAGGGTGGAGTGTGGAAATAATTAGGAAGGTGAATGTATTGATTTGAATTGATTTGAATTATACTTTATTAGTCACTTAATATGGTGCTGAATTACTGATAAAATAACGATATCCAAAAAAGACGTTACAGCATAAATTTAGGGCATTCTTATCCGTGGTTATCAATTCAATTTTGACAAGATACAAGTAGAATATATACATGCACAAAATAAATTAAAACAAGGAAGGGATGTAGTGTATGCTGGTATGCCAAGAGAAATTGTCTCATGCACTTACGTCACGGATGACTTTGACAGATAGAATTGTCAGTTAGTCATGATACAACCATTGGACTGGACGTACGCGTGGCGGGTGCTGCTGAGCCAATTTAGAGATATATCGTACGATTGGCCATATCGTACAATGACGTCATTGTAATTACTAATGTTTTGTTTCACCTGGCTTAATCCGTAATTTCCTTATCGTTTCTGTTTTGATGTAATGGCTTAGATTCGTTAAGAAAGTCCAATCGCCGTAGAATACAAATTCCGTATGTACGAGCACTTTGGCGAATGAATTAACAGTAAAAAGTATTTTTATGTCAACGTGTAGGTACCTATCTCTGTTTTGAGCTAGTTACACAGTATTTTCAAGTCATTTCTTAATTCGTTCTTGTTTTTTAAGGCAATGTAACCAGAGGCAATGTAACCCACATTTATAGCTCCTCCGGTGTTACGCACTTGGCATTTGCATTCCTGATCCTCAAAATCCCCAACCCCCTTTGGACCCGGTAACTTCACTCACTCGGCGAAACACAATGCAGACGTTATTTTACGCCAGTTTTCTGTAAGCATGGCTCTCCCACGAACTCTTTGTCCCAATTCCCAGCGCAAAATGTCTTTTTCGCTTCCAGATTCAAGTTGACCCACAGTGCGGCGAAGCAAATTTATCACTGCAGTGAACAATAAAAGATAGCATTTTCCACCATTATCTCCATGTTAGAGTCAGTAAAAGAATTAGTGGCCAATACTTACAAAACATACAGCAAAGTAACAAGGAAAATCATTTAAGGGTATTCAGATAATCGCTAACGATAAACAAAGGTAAGGTGTTTATCTTTTCCAAGGTATAATCGGCCAACATGTCTCTCTCTTTCTCTCTCTGTGTTTGTCTCTCTCTCGTTAAGCAGTATATTGCATAGCTCGTGCACAAGTTACGGTAATCTCGATTAAGGAAAAGGAATAGTAAAAAGCTTTCCCCGGTAAAAACTCGCAGGTTACAGAAACGGATAGATATACCATCACGTATTAATACAATATAAATTATATAACTAGATATAATGTCAATATATTACATATATGGCTAGGATAAAATAACATTTTAATGTCATCCAAATACATTATATAACTTATCTGATGTCACAGTCGGTATATGCTTCGTCTACGACTTGCTACAACTCGTAGACTTTCTACGAGGCGTCGACGTATGGCGCATCTGTCTTACTTTTTGTTAGAAGCCACAATACTCACAGAATTATATTTTGGAGAAAAACACTTTAGCGTCGTTGAGAGTGAAGTGACGTGACCTTGAAATTTCACTCACGCGTCATCACGCGTCACGAGAGGTTTTTGGAAATAACGCAATTTCGGATACAACGCAATTTGTCAGAAGCTACATAATGTCATTATTGTGTCAATATAATAATAATAATCATTTTAAAAACGAATTACATACTTAAAGGTGAAAATTGAAATTCGCATTATTTTTCGAAAAGACCAAAGGGCTTAACCAATATGCTATCGTTAATTACAATATATACAAATCTATGAAATGGAACATATAATATGGGATCGACATAAGTTTCTCTAACTGATAAAGTGCGCGATACGTCAATACCATACATTTTTTATTTCAATTTTCGTAATTGTAATTAAAGAAATTTTCTCGTCCTGCAATTTACTATCTACTTAATGGATATTTTTGGTTAAATAATTAATTTTATTTTATTCCTTTATGTTCTATTATTGATATTTAATAAGAAATAAATGTATTTTATTATTAATCTATACATATAAAATCCTTTGTCCTGAATGACTGACGGATCAACGCACAGCCTAAACCGCTGATCGTAGAGACCTGAAACTTGCAGGGCTTGCTCTTTGTAATGCGTAGGCATCCGATAAGAAGGGATTTTTCGAAATTCGACTCCTAAGGGGGTGAAAAAGGGGGAAAAGTTTGTATGGGGCAACATGATTCCTTGGTCTAATCTACTTCAAATTTTGCACAAACATTATGTAACAGAATTGATGGAATTCGTGTATCATAGTTTATTGAAATTCGTCCCCTAACGGGAATAAAAAGGGAAAGAAAGTTGTTTGGGAGCGATTTGCTTTAAAGTTGATATTAATACTCCTTAGTGCTTTTGATATATAGCTCCCACTCACAAGCGATCGATCGATTTAGTCTTTACAATTTAAACATTTACTGGATTGATAGTTGCAAGTAAATCGGTTTAGATAAAAATTGAATATAGCCTGAGATCCTTGGTCTGCCTTACTACACTTTTTATATGAAACTCGTATATATACGCGTAAATTTTGTTCCTACTTTTGGCACCTACCGCAAAAACTAGCTGGTAGCTCTTACACTAATCATTTTGTGTAATAGTTTATCGTTATCAATTTACCTTCAAATACGAATTATTTTCCAATTTGATCGAAGTAATCGATAGCCCGTGAGTGGGGAGCTTTATTTTTATTTTGACATAATATATTGTCATCATGTTGAAAAATAAATCTGACAAGAATTCGGAAGTTAAATTTGATGAAATACTCTTAAAAAAGTAGGCACTTAAATATTTGCGAATGCTGCATTTAATATTATCATCTCCATGATATTATATTCAAAATACATTCATACTAATATTATAAATGGGAAAGTGTGTGTCTGTTTGTCCGTCTTCCACGCCAAAACTACTGAATCGATTGAAACGAAATTTGGTACACAGATACAGAGGGTATTATAGCCTGAGAAAGGATATAGGCTACTTTTTATCGCAGGGAAATGTACGGTTCCTGTGGGATATTTTATTTCCACTTTCACGTAAAAACTATTAGTAGTAACCTATCATCATGGAATTTGGCACAGATATAAAGTAGACCACGAGGAAGGACATAGGCTACTTTTTATCTCGGGACATATATGGTTATAACGCGGGCGGAGCCGCAGGCATCAGCTATCTATATAAATATTATAAAGCTGAAGAGTTTGTTTGTTTGAACGCGCTTATCTCAGGAACTACTGGTTCGAATTGAAAAATTATTTTTGTGTTGGATATTACATTTATAGAGGAAGGATTTAGGCTATATAGTATCACGCTGCGACAACAACAAAATAAAAAAACAATATAAAATATGGAAAAAACGGAGAAAATTATTCATCTTTGAGGGCTTACGTTGTTTGTTTTAACGCGCTGATCTCAGGAACTGCTAAATCGAATTGAAATATTATTTTTGTGTTGGATAGTCCATTTGTCGAGGAAGGCTTTAAGCTATATAACATTACACTGCGACTTATATAGGAGCGAAGCATCAGTGAAAATGTTAAAAAACGGGGAAAATTATTCATATATGGCTTGAGCTTTATTTGAGGGTTCCGTTGCGTGCGCTGCGTAAACGGCAAAAATATGTATGAAAGAATTATTCCTCTTTAAATGATGTAAAAAAATCTTTTAAGATTGACTCACTCGCCTTTTTTATGGTAATCAAATTTGGTCGAAATTAATGCATTATTGCGCCAACAGTTGACGTGGACGAAGTCGCGGGCAACAGCTAGTATTAAATATAAGCAATCTGTTAATGATATTTTCGTGTCCTTTACATTGCAGTGGGCGGTAATTCGCTTTGAACGTGTGCAGCTATAACATAAAAATAAAAAAAAACTCTGTCGCCGCATCCAACTATTTCCTATGTCTACATGGAAAACCTTTCCGTGTGAAATATTAGATTACCCTCACGTGGGACGGCATATAATCAGAATAATATTATTCTAAAACCTCGCTCGAATAAATTCTGCATAAACATTGATTAGACGGATATTTTTTACTGTAGAAACTTTACTGTGGCTTAAAACCGTAACTTTAGTAGGCCATTTTTTAATCAACGGCTTAGCTATTATTATTAGTGTTAGTTGTTTTAGGCTACTTAAAAGTAAAAATATCAAAAATGTACTTTTCAGGCTGAAATCAAATTAGACTGCAATCTAAATGGCTCGTCAAATTTTTACGAAATGATTCAATTTTCGTTGCACCCTCTTATGTACTTTATTTTATTGTACTAGCGTGGGAGAGTGTTGCTTTAGCACGAATAGGCCGGCTCGACCGGATAAATACCACGGCCTTACAGAAGACCGGCGTAAAAATATAACGCTTGCGGTGTGTTTCGCCAAATGAGTAAGGTTGCCGGAGGCGCAAGGGGTGGGGATAGTAAGGACCAGATAAAAAAAAATCTATTTCGACCTTCACTTATTAGTAGACATGACGAAATTTGTTACTTTGTTGTTTAACACAATGGCTTGCTTTTTATATTTCTTTATCAAAACAACTATAAGAGAAGTCGCGCTACTCGAATAAAATCCACCCTCAAAATAACAAACAATAATGCAAAATAGCTCTATTCTCGACACTATAACAAAAGTTCAGCTGCAAAAATAACTTTAACACAATTATACTGCAGATGATGTTTATGTAACAGCTCGGGTATTCCCCTTGGAACGTGCCCAAAAATGTTACCTTACATAACCCCAACTTACCAGGTCCTCGTCATCATCAGAGAAGATGTTCACTCGTTCTTGGGTCGTCATGGTTCCACTGATTCGTATAACATGGCTAAGCACTACACTGCATCCTTTCACCGGTAAAACATCATTAAAAAATAAAAATAAAAAAACTTTTATCACATTGTCCAAAAAATATATATTCCGACGCAGTGTTATTTAATAAACATCGATAAATTCTTGGGTAAAGCGCGTCCTCACTTGACGGCGTTCGGGAGCTTACTGCGGAGGGCGGGCGAAACTGCAGCGTCTGGTAACCATGGCTACGGTTAGGTTGTATTGCGGGACATGAGACACCTCTGTTACATATTAATGGCCTATCGTATGAATACAAGTTCGCTAATTTGGCCCCGATGGGCTTAATTACAAACTTTGGGGACGACAAAAACTACCCTCGTTCATTAAATCACTGTTTTTGCTACGATAGCCAAACCAATGGATGAAGTTTGAATAGTTAGTTGGAATTAAAAATACTTATCCAGTTCGAAAACGGGCTTGGTTACGGCCAGCTTTCACTTATTTTTAACCAGTTAGGACCAAAAATCGCCGTAAACTAACTCTTAATAAGTACCTTTTATTAAAGCTTGATTCAATAGTTTAACTTCTATTTCATACTCCAATAGGTACTTTACCATTATAAGTTGTAGTAGTGGAAAATTTCCCCCAGCTAAGTCACAAATTGTCACCTGTCATAATCTTCATATCTGTTGTCCCTAAACAAACTTACTCGATCCCTCGTCAGGGAAGCCGTACAAATAATAATATTTGTTGAATTTTCACTCATAAACCTCATTTCCCGCCCTCTCGCCTCGCTGGACACGACGATAAAGACAGTAAAAGCTTTTAGCCGAAAATAATGAAAGCCTAAATGACAAAAATCACAAAAGAATAAAAAAGTTGTAAGTTTTCTCGTGGTCCGAGGATGAGATTATAAAAAAGTTAAATAGATTCGACTATCAGCAATAATCCCTCCAGTATAAGTATACTAAGGATCTAATTAGATCCTAAGTACTTAAGTAGATCCAGAGGCATAATACAAGTACCTACATCAATAAAATAATATAGAAAAATCCTTGCGTTTATTTTTACTTATGCCTTTTGGATGCTCGAGAAAGATCTGTTCACGTGAAAAGCGCAGTAAGTGACGCGTCGCCACATGCAGGAGATGAAATATATTTGATCTTTTTACTTGATATCTTATATAAAATTCAAATTTAAATCACAAGAGGGCATTAAAAATAGCAAAAGCAGAAAAAGGCTCCGCAAAAAATTCTGAAGAAATTTTAATTATGGGCATATTTTGCGTCCAAGAAAACTCGTCCCTTATTTTCGATGCTAATAAGATCGTGAAGTGGTTCGTTACTTCCCAACAGGCTCGTTGTGAGCTCGTTTTAATTTCACGGTCATGTTCACAGCACTTTTGATGTCACTTGATGTTGTTTTGCATTTTTGTTGTCCATTTCCGTGATTGGTGGTGACAAATTGTTTTTCATTCATTCTCGGCTTGAAATGTTTTTAAAGTTAATTTCTGTTTGATGTCTTATACTATAGGACGGTAATAAATTTAATACCTTTATTCCAAGCTCCTCTATAGGTATACTACTTATTTATAACTAACTAGGTACTTATTTATAACCTTACAGACCAACTTACCTATTACCTATGTAAATGTCATCGTAAAATTGTAAAAACCGTTAGATTGTAATATAACTAGCGAGATAGTAAAAATTACGCAAGATTCTTTGCGATTTATTATAATCTAACTAAATCTAACGAAAGATAAAGCGTTAATTTGTAAGCAGAATGTTCAGGTTCGCAATATTGCGTCATTTTACAATCTCGTTAGTTATATTACAATGTAACGGCTGTATAATTACATATATGTATTATTATAATAATCTACATCTACAGTATTATATAAATGTCAATGTTAGTTTGTTTGTCTGGTTGTTACGCTTTCACTTAAAATTACTTTACTGATTTTCATGAAATTTGGCACAGAGAGTAGATTCCGGGGAAGGACAGAGGTTACTTTTTATTGCAGTAAAATGTATGTTTTCTTTGGGATACTGATTTACGCCTTTACGTAAAAACTACTTAAACAATCATCATCAAATTTGGCGTAGATATAGAGCAGACCACGGGAAGGAAATAGTCTACTTTTTATCGCGGAGAAAATGTACGGTTTCTTCCAGATGTAGCCCATGACGTCTCCGACCTTCGTAGACCGGTGCAGATAGGACACGCACAGTGGCGTAGGGGGTATCTCGCAAGTCCGCTAATTGCGGTGTGGACGGTGGGATACCTCTTTTTTCTGATCTCCATGAAGCCCTTCTCATCGCACCTTCTGCTCTTGTCCTTGCCAGATCGCTTAGATTCTGCCTTGTGGGCTCACCTTACCTCTTTCTGCCTCTTTAACCTCGCCCGCGGGGGAGATGCGGAGGAGCGAGCTGGGACACCCGCAAAACTTGTCTTCTGCTGAGTCGCTGGTGGACTCAACTTCGGCTCGACTTCGAGGGGAAAACGGCGGCAGTTGCTGACTCGTCGAATTCCGCTGACACGCAAAATGACGAAGTTAAATAAATGACCGGATTTACCAACATAATATTATTATAAATAGGATAGGAATCCATAATATTTATTTTTCCCCTATAAATTGTATTTTATAGGCGAACGAGTGTGTAATAATTTGTCGACCAATATTGAAAGTGTAATTAAAAAAGGTTTTTCCATTCGATTCGTTTTTGTTTAGCTTGATTAACTTTCAAATATTGGTCGACCACTTGTTTTAAATTTAGAATAAAAAATATAAAAACTTTACATTGTATCTGTATATTGTAAGTAAGTCTGCTAAAGTTTATATCCATTGTTTAAATATGTTTATTATTAAGTGTTAATGTGTTCTTTAATTTTTCTTAATAATAAAATATACGTGAAGCAACATCTTTCAGTCCAGTTTTACGGCGATTGTGCAACCGGAGGAGTATGAAATTTGTCCTGTATATTAAAGTTTTTGTGGGCAGAAACTAATATTATTTAATAACGCTTAGAAAAACTTTAAATTAATAAACACAAACTACCTCAGGTTATTTAACACACACTACTGTGCGTTTGATAGATATAATTTTGGAACATGTTGACGTTTGTTAAGTAGCAACATATATACATTTCTTTTCTGTCAAAGTAAGAGGCTAATTAACGTTTATCAATTTCAAGCTCAAAAATTATGATTTTGCTTAGATAGTTTTTTTATTGTATTTTCGAAAAGTACATAATAAGCCAGGAAATATTGTCTTTGCAATGGCATATCTACGATCAACCGTTGACAAAATACAGTCATCACAAAAGTGAGATCATTGGAGAGCATCAAAAACGCTCTATACAAAAAAAATGTGGCAGGAGTGACGTCACAGCTGTTGTGTCACAACAAAAATGTATGAAGATAAATACAAAATTGATTTTAGTAACTTAAATACTGCGTTTATGTATATAATTCTAGCAACAAGAAATGACATAGATGACATAAGGATTTGAACAGTAATTTTCGTTTTGCGATCAAAGCAAAAAAATCGTCGTTTTTTTAATCCTGTAACTTTAATGTAGCACTAATTACTGTACTTTTCCCATTTTTCGGTCCATATTTATGTTGCCTTTCGGAAACTATAAGAATTTTGCTGATTTAAAACAAATGCATGTTCTCCATAGATATATAATATTAAAAAGAGGTGTTCTCCATACTAATTAATTATTGTATTTATTCTCAATAAATAACAATTATAATATTAATATCTATAGCTTACTTCTTTAAAAAATTACAAACTATAAAGGTACTAAAAAGAAAATTAAAACTAGAAAAACTGTTGTCTATTATAAAATATAAATACTTAATAATATGATATTGCTTAGTCAGACGATTGAGTGTGGTATTATATGAGAAGACAGCGGCGCCTGTGTGTCGCGACTGCGAGGCGTCTGGCAATATCGTTAGACTTTTCTCACAAAACTATCGCATTTCACAGTATTGAGCTTTAAGCTCAAGGACAAAGGCACGAGTGAAAAAGTCTATTGGCTCCTAGACTATGAGTCTTTGTCATCTGTAATTAAACATTCTTCGAAAGGGTATTATTACATTCGATTAATTTTAAAATATATGAGATTTTTCAACTATTTTGTAGTTTTTAAAATTCGCATAGCAATATAACTGTCGCTTAAATAATATCTGTTAACCTCTTTAATAAAGATGCTTCTATAAAGTTTCATTGCTATTATATTTTACTACAAAAAAAAAAGGTGAGCAAGATTGTGTTCTAAAAAGTTGTCGTAGCGAACCGTAGTACGTGCTACGCGTGTAGCGCTACATACTGAAAATGTACGTGGAACGAAAAACTTTTGTTGTTCTGATTACATTATCAATTATGTTTATACGTAAAGCAAAAACTTTCAGTACAGTTTAGGGGAACTGTACAACCGGAGAAGTTTTTTTTTTATGTAATGAATCAGGAAACGAGCAGACGGATCGCCTGATGGTAAGCGATTACCGCCGCCCATGGACACTCGCAACACCAGAGGAGTTACACTTGTAGCTCCTCTGGTGTGGCGACTTGGCTTACTGGTCTTTAAAATACCCAATTCCCCTTGGGCCTCCGGTAACCTCACTCACTCGGCGAAACACAACGCAAGCGTTACTTCACGCCGGTTTTCTGTGAGGCCGTGGTATTTACTCGGTCGAGCCGGCCCATTCATGCCGAAGCGTGGCTCTCTCACAGAAGTATGAAATTTGGCCGGTAAAATAAAGTTTATGTGGAGGAAGGTGTGAAGAAAGCTAATATTATTAAAAATGCTTATAAATACATAAAATTAATAAAAATAACAAAAACACACATTACTTATTATTTTTCTTTAGTCTTTAGTTTTAGTCTTTGTTATTTTTATTGTAGTGACTACACTAACGTGCGACAAACGTTAACGTGTAACAACATTTAATAGTTACAATTTTGTTTGTTAATCTGTCACAACATTTTCATTTTTTCTATCATAGAGGCAAAAAAACCTAATAACTTAAAAATTATAATATGAATTATCATAAGCAAATTAAACCTTTATAATACAAATTATTAACCATAATTTTACCAGCTTACGAACCCAAAATGTTTGAAAAATATAACAATGTTAATATTTAAACTTAAATTATAAACGTCCATAGACCTAAACATCCTAAAATTGTCAGCATCTGAAAACTTTAGAGAATTAAAACCAATTTACCTAAACTGAAATCATTATTTTTTTGCCCGATTAAAGATAACCCAAATTGAAGAACTGGTTCGTCAACAGTAAAATATTATAATAAGGCAATTGGAATATTTAGTGAATCGATAGGCTGCCAAATATAATGGCAAGGCCGAACAAGCGCTATGCACCAAAACCCACCATTTACATTTCACTTGCATTTTCATAATTTCTAGAGTTGTACACTGTTCAGCATTTATATAGATAAGGCACGTTTTCTATTATATATTGCTTAATTCATAATAAATGCAAACATATTTTTCATCAAATGTGTAGAGTAGTAGTATGTACTTATGCAGTTTAATGTAGACATGGAGAATAGAGGTAAGGAGGACCATCTCGTGTATTAAAGTGTCCGTTGAAAGGGAGCAAGATAAGGTGGCGCTATAGTAGCATGTGGAAGAATTTTAAAAAGAGCGCTACAAATTATTAGAGTAACCAAAAACTAACTTTCAAATAACTTCACTCCATCTCTTATTGCTAACTTCATATCATACCCTCTTCTGACTCTAGCGCCAATATGGCCAGTTTTAGAACTATTATTTGGTTACTTTTGTCGGACACTTTTTAGCTTTTCTGCCCTATCTGAGAGATGGTGCTTCTTCTATTCTCCATGAATGTAGAGTGAGCATATTTCGCCTAAAAATGTAAGCGCCTGTTAAAAAAAGACTTTAAGGATTTTATGCGCATTGCTCTGGAATTTATGTTATAATATATTTAAGGTTCAGCTGATACCAAAACGAGACGACAGGCGACTCCGCGCTGCTTTTTTAAAATATTACTTCAAAGTTTAACTTTATTCAGTACACAAACGTGTATTTTCACACATTTCATTGCAGCAGCGGTGCCGCACTCTGTAGAGCGGCCTAGTTGTACATCCAACTCTTGCAATTAAACGTGTATCTTCTTGAATAAAGTTCAATTTTAAAACGCTATCTTAAAAATGAAATGCCGCATTGCGTATTGTCTCGTAAACTAACGCTGATGCTTACAATTTTTTTTTATTCATACTCACTTAACAACATATTAGGTTGGGGAAAAAGTTTCTTCGCATTTTATATAAAAATTCAAAAGGTTTTTTTATAAAGTTTATTTACAAGTGACTAAAGTATATAGGTGCCATTTTGTTCGATAACTTTTTGCCATCTTGTTGGTAGGTACATGATCCCATTGCTATAAAATTTTTGGGGCTTCTGATGAAAAAACTGCGACAAGTGGTTTTGGCAGTCCTCTTGTGATGTCAACCTGACACTGCCTAAGGAATTCTGCAGCGACCGAAACAGGTGGAAATCTGAAGGTGCAAGGTTAGGACTATACGGCGGATGCATTAACACCTCCCAGCCAAACTCCCGTAATTTTTTCTGAGTGGCTAAAGATGTGTGAGGTCTAGCGTTATCATGGTGAAAAACCACACCCCTTCTGTTGATTAATTCCGGCCGCTTTCTCTCAACTTCTTGCTTTAATCTCATCAGTTGTTCGCAGTACAGTTCAGAATTGATGGTCCTGCCTGGAAGTAACAGCTCATAATGAATAATGCCCTTCCAATCCCACCACACACACAGCATCACCTTGTTGCGAGTTAACCCGGGTTTCGCCACAGTCTGTGAAGCCTGACCGGCCTTTGACCACGATCTTTTTCGCACGTTCTTGTCGTACGTGATCCACTTTTCATCACCAGTTATCAGCTTCTTCAAAAATGGTTCGGTTTCATTACGTCGTAATAAAGAATCACAAATGAGTACACGGTTCATTAGGTTTCTTTCAGTGAGCTCATGAGGCACCCAAATATCGAGCTTTTTTGTGTACCCAGCTTTTTTCAAATGCGCCAAAACCGTTTTGTGGTCAATCCCCAGTTCTTCAGCTACATCGTAACTACTAATATGCCGATCTTGCTCCACTTTTTCAAAAATGGAAACAGTTTTGTCCGTAACAGGGCGACCAGAGCGACGTGCATCTTTGATATCAAAATTTCCGGATTAAAAACGCTTAATCCAAATTTGCGCTACTCTCACAGATACTGCATTAGGTCCATAAACATCACAAATTTTTTTCGCGGCTTGTGTTGCATTTTTACCTTTTTTGTAATAAAATTTTAAAATGTATCGAAATTCTTCATAAGAATCACTCATTTTAACAATAAGAAAAACAAATGAAAATCTCATTTACCTAATTTGAATTTGGAATTGTCTTCTGTAAAATTAAAACTTTTTAATGATAACAAAATCAGCCAGATACAATTGGTATAGCCCAAGATATTTTATGACAAGTTCATACATACTATAATGCGAAAAGACTTTTTCCCCAACCTATTAATTATTTTATGACGCCAAATATGAAGTCTGTGTAATTTATGCAATATATAACTACACAAATTATCGTCTGTTTATATTCCGAATTACCGATATCAAGGAAGGTCAGACGGACGGACAGAAAGAGCGAAACTATATAATAACTAAGAGTCCCTTGTTAGTATTACGGAACCTTTCAAAATAATATTAAAATCACAGGCAATGTCGTGAGCAAAAGCTTAACTAAGGCTTAAATACGCCTTAGTTAAGCTTTTGCTAACTCAAATGGTAACTAAAGCTGGTAACTCATGAATTCTAAGGTCAGTTTTATCATCTAGGATAAGAATAAACGTAATGACTGTAGAAATAAAAAGAAGGATTTTTAATGAAGAACCACTTCCTTCGCTTGACCAAATAAAAAAGTAAAGAGAGAACATTGTCGAATAAAAACTGATTTTTATGTATGTAGAGCTCGTGTGCACCACATAAATAACAAAACTACACACGGCAACAGCTCGCCTTACAAGGAAAGGCATAGTTTCCATACATGTGTGTGCGTGACACTGTGTAATTACACAGCGAGGCGTAATTTAGACCGGCCTCACTGTTGAGTCGCAGAACTCTATCGTCACATTTTGATTTGATCTTAGATCCTTCGTAGGATTTTTGGGACCATTTCTAGGGATTGTAGTAACATTTTTATTTGTAGATTGACTAGCCGTTTCCCAATGAAAATAGAAAAATATAATTTAGTAAACATTTAATAATCACGCCTCTTTACCGTAGGGGTAGTCAGAGACCACTTCTTTCCACTTGCTACGATTCTTACATACTGTTTCGCTTCATCCACTTTCATTATTCCCTTCATACATGCTCTTCGGTTTAGGGTACTCATGACCTGTCCTTTTTTTAAGACGTCCCCGATTTGGTCTTGAAACGTACGCCTAGGTCTACCTCTTCCGATACTTCCATTCAGACTCGTCGTCTCGATTGACGAATAAACAGATTAAACAGCCACGGTGACGCTAAACATCCCTATCTAACACCTTTTTCGATATCAAACCATTTAGTGTACATAACTTATCATCATAAATATTGTATACCAGTGTTTTTCAACCTTTTTCATGATGCGACCCCCCTTGTATGAAAAAATATTTCGCGACCCCCCGACTTCCCCCATCGCTTTTTTATCCTTTTTCTCATGTATGTATGTGTATGTTACAGTGTTACAAATATTCATTCCATACGACGCTTTTATGCGTCTCCATAATTAGGTTTCGGATATAAGTACATAATATACGTATAGTACGTCAAACACATTATTATACAATTACATACATCGATGATATCGATGATCGATTTATGAGTATATCCTTTTGTTAAAATTCTCGTACTTAATAAATCAATATTTTTAATCTTTATTGTTTTTTCTACTAAAGTTCTCTCGACCTCCGGCGACCCCCCTACAGAAGCTTCGCGACCCCCCAGGGGGTCGCGACCCACAGGTTGAAAAACACTGTTCTATACTAGTAATCGCACCTAGTAAATACATCTACCTACATGATATAATCCATTATTTTTGTTCCTACAACGTACTTTTATAAAGCCTATAGAACCCTATCATCGCCTGCGTACAAAAGCTAACAAACTCCATTGGCCCGGTCAAGGTCGAGTCGGCCTGTCAATAGGTTGCGCCGGCCTTGTGACGTCACGCGCAGTGACGCCCAAACATGAGCGGTGCGCGCGCGCAGCGGACGTGTTGTAGTGTTAGCTTTGTGTTAGTGGCAGTGTAGTACTAGTGATGTCATAAAAAGGATTTTATACGACAAAAGGTAATAAGTATATAAGTTTTTTAATGTAATATTTCTATAAATACCAGTCTTTATTTTATTTATGAATTAGATGTAACTGTATCCTCGTGTCCATAATTAAATGCATTACATTTTAAACTTATTGAGACCAAAGGTTTTTAATATTGTAAATAAATTCTAATAAAGTATTGTGTTTACAGTCAATAAAGGAATACAATTATTTATTTATAATTGTATCTGTGTTATGTATTAATTATATAATGTATTACATATTTTATTTCAATAAATGAAGTAGGACGAGAGTAAATTCAGCAAAATGTTGATTAGTTCATTGTACTACTTTACGCTCTAAACAATACAAAGTAATATAATTATAATTATAATAAAACTTAGACAAAGAATATAATATTACTAACGTAGCTCAGATTAGATTTTTCATGCACTTAATCCAAAGTAGTAGTTACAAAAACTTATAGTTCCTATCAGAAATATATACGAATATAATAAAGAGGAAAAGTTTGTTTGCATTGAATCGAACCCGAAACTACTGGACCGATGTTGATGAAATTTGGCACAAATGTAGAGTAGACTACGGGGAAGGACGTAGGCTATTTTTTTATCGCGGAAAATGTACGGTTTCTGCGCGAAATTAACTTTTGCGCGAAAGAAGTCGCGGGCAACATCCAGTATAAAATAAATAGCACTATTTAAATCACATTTTAGAGCACGAAAATTTAAAACTCAAAAAACGTAAACTACGTAACCTTGACATTTGATTATTTTGGCTATAAATAATTCATTAATCTTAAGCAATCTACTTCAGTCTAGACTTATCGAATAATGATTTCCTGGCAACTTTATCTCACTTACTTTTTATTAACCTCCGACGCAAAAAGAGAGGTTTTATAAGTTTGATGTGTCTGTCTCTCTGTCTGTTTAAGTGACTATCCGTGGCATCGTAGCCCGTAAACGAAAGGTCCAATTTAGATGCGCATTTTTGAGCTATAGCATATGTTTTTTCTTTCGTCGTGCCTTACTTATATCAATAATTTCGACTCTATTATGTCCGTCCGATAGGCAGTTTGGTATGCGATAGATGTATAATTTTTGCTTTTTTCGTGAATTCGGAATGTGGTGGGAAATCCCGATCAGATAAATATTTTTGTGAGTCTTTTAATTTTTTTAATTTATCAGAACTCCGAGCAAAGCTTGGTTACCCAGGTACTATTATTATATTAAAATTAACTTACGAGATGAACCTACATGTTGGCATAGTTTTCCGTACCTAAATAGATGAACCTATCATGTAGGTGTTGATTTAACTATAGTGCAGTAACCAAAGATTTCAAAAACAAAAGATGGTCTGTGACGTACATTTGACAAAACAAATATTCATACAAGGAAAAGTTAAGTTACTCAAATGTCAGCCATCTTAATTTTAACATACTTCAAATGTCAAAATGGCCATTCTCACACATGGCCAAAACTCAAAACATGGGGCCATTTAAGTGAAGACAGTTTTTTCCACAACATGCCGTCACACGTCATACGTCTACAATATATACCCACGTCTAGAGATGTGATAAACGGCTTAAAATCAAAAGTTATCTTATCCGTTATTGAATATTCAAAAGCAACTTATGTTAACTGCTTATCTGCTTATCTACTTATTGCCACTTATAATGTTTTTTGCGCTTATGTTACGTTTTTCGATCGCTAAAACTGATTTCAATGAACTTTCCTTCGTACTTTGCAGGCTTAGGGCTGTCTGAAATCTAAATAATATTAGTATAATAATAAAAATGTTTTTACATGTATAGTATTTCATTTCTTTCAAAGTAGTTCCATAAATTACTATTCTAATTCCTACGCCTAGTCGTCATTTTTATATTAAACATACTTTAACGACAAAAACTTAATAAACTTAATACTAAAACACTACACGAAAAGTTTATATTACGTCCATATGGACTATTATTATATTTATTATTTACATTAAAAGTTCACGGTAAACCACCAAAACACCACTATTACGATTAAAATACGAATTATTGCGTAACGTAATATAACGTGTTTTCGTCAACCCGCAAAGCGCAACTAACAAAAAGTGAATAAACATGAAAAAGCATATAAGTTTAGTATAAGTGATGAGCTACATTAAAGAATTTACGCTCTTATTGCGCTGCCATAAGAACAATTTTTCTTTGCTCATACCACACTTATAGCTTAAAGACTATAAACGATATAAACGATAAGTATAAGTGTTAAACGCTTACGTTTATAAACGACTTTTCAACTTATTTATAAAGTCACGCTTTTTTAAACGCTTTTCGTTTAAACGGCCATCTCTACCCACGTCTAAGGCAGTAACAGTAATATCTACTAACCACATACGGCTGCGGTCAGTGTCAACTGTCAGCTACAAGTTTTTACAGAAGGAAATATCGGCTGGATTCCTCTGGTGGACTCATCCTTATCCATATAAGTTTAATCTCATGTGGTAATTATATTTTCCAGGATAAACTACACTTAAACAATAAGCCACGAGCTCTAGTGTGTAAAAATTAGTATAGTTCGATTTGTGTAAAAACTTATATTAATATTAGGTACTAATAAGTACCTGGGTAATTTAGCTTTGCTCGTTGCTCTAGTTATTCTAGTAGATTAAAAAAAACACAAAAATATTTTACACGCGTGGTGTTAGAATCCACCACATTCTGAATTTCCGAATAACGCAAAAATTACACATACACATACCACTGCCAATCGGATTGACATAGTTTTAGAGTCAAAATTATTGATATATTGTTGCACGACGAAAGAAAAAACATATGTGACTTATGAATGAGCAGTTTCCCAGGGATAAGCCGACCTAGCTAGATCAATTTTCTACCCCAAACTACCTGTATATTAAATTTCATGGAAATATGTACTTGCAGCCGTTTTCGCGATTACGATTATATTTCATATACAAGATTAACTCATACTAAATTGATCGTCATTGTCAAGTACCTACTTTGCCATAAAAAATTATTACATACCTACCTAAAATGAGTATTTAAAATAACTTAATTACTTACTACCTACTATTTCCTTAACTACATTATATCTATCTTTTAAACTCGGTTTACTGATTTTTAAATACAAACAAGTCCAGGTTTGATGAAATCGATATCTAGCTAATTACTGGAACTTTTAAATGCCACAGCGAGCAAGTTTCTAGGCGAGTATGTAAAAGTTAACTTCTGATAGCTATGCGAAAAAGCTATTTATTACTAGCTATAATAATTTTGTATTGAGATATAATTTAGTAACCATTCTTACTATGTTCCTTATATTCTATTAAATTTTGACTACTAGACGATTTGATATCAAAATCAAGTTTTATTTCCATATGGGTTACAAAGTAACCCTTAAAGAATTGTTCCTACTTGATGCCTACCACCGGTTCGGGAACTAACCCGGCGAGAAGAACCGGCGTAAGAAACTCGCACGGGGCCATCTTTTAGCAAAAAGACGGAAAGTTATTGTTCCTTACAAAAAAATGAAGTTGTTTACAATGTGAAAACTTAGGTCTATACAATATTGACAAAAGTCAGATACATATAGAACATAGAAGCAGCCTTGCAGGTGGCCATCCTATTCCCAAGGTGTGCGATCGTCAATAAAATCATTGACCTTATTTATAATAGGCTTTTGCACACAAACGTTCTTTAACTACTTTTTTAAATTTATTAATGGAAAGATTTTGAACGTTTTTTGGGATTTTATTGTATAGGCGTATACATTGACCTTTAAATGATTTGCTCACTTTACTTAGTCTGATCACCGGTATATCTAGCTTGTGCTTATTTCTAGTGTTTCTACAGTGATTGTCGCTTTTAGTTTTAAAATTACTGATATTCTTTCTAACATATAATACATTATCCAAAATGTATTGAGAAGCGACGGTCAGAATACCTATTTCTTTAAACTTTTCTCTCAGAGATTCAAAGGGGACATTTTGTAAATGGAACGTATTGCTCGCTTCTGCAGCACAAATATCGTATTAATGTCTGCGGCACTTCCCCATAAAAGGATGCCGTAAGACATTCTACTATGAAAGTAACTAAAGTAAACAAGTCACGCCGTGTCTTCGTCAGAAATTTCTCTAATTTTTCTGACTGCATATGCTGCAGAACTGAGCCTATCTGCAAGATTAGCAATATGAGGACCCCACTGTAATTTACTATCTAGTGTTATACCTAGAAATACAGTGGTGTCCACAAGATTCATTTTCTCATCATTTAATAGTATATTGGTTTGAACTTGCCTAACATTGGGCAATGTAAACTTTAAACATTTTGTTTTTTTGGAATTTAAAAGTAAGTTATTAACGTTAAACCAATGTACTATTTTTGAGAGAGCACTATTTACCTCCTCGTAGTCTGACTGCTGTCTGATGTATAAAATGATATTATTGATTGAAAAAATTAAAGGTATACTTGAGAAAAAATGTAGATTCATTATTTTGATTATTAACTTCGACAATTTGAACGTCAATTGAATGTCGGCATTTAACAAATTGGATGGCCGGTTAATTGACAAGCCTCGTCAACTAAATTGAATAAAAATTTACTTACCGTACCTTCGAAATAATTATAATTTGTAATGCCCGATAAACCTGCTTTTTGAAGTTAAACTTCTTTAACGGCATTGAAAGTGAAATATCAAGGTCGTGTCACGGCATGACGACACGATTTTGTATATTATAACGCCATCCGTCGGAAGCTACTTACACTTCTTATAGGTACAATAAAGTTATTAGTTAAGCCGTAATTAAGAAAGCTACTTAGAATTTTAAATTACGGCTTAATACACAGAAATAATAATTTTCTTAAAAAAAAATATTTCGTTTCCAAGTTAGCGCCGTCTATCAATACCAATGTTAACTAGGAGTTATGGAAATAAAGGAACCACATTGGTTAGCTAAATTTAAACTTAGTTTAAGTTGTCACTTTTAATCTATGTGATAAAAAGCCTTTAAATAAAGATTTTAAAAAAATATTCGGAATCTAACCAAGAGCGATAATGAGTATGTGAACTACCGACTAATTCACCTCAGAAAAAACAGAAGAAAGGAATTTTCACAAGTTAGAAACCTCGTAAGTCAAAGTCAAAAGGTTTTGTCAATCTCCGTTTTTCTATAGGCATTGACAGACGATGTATGTCAAATAACAACTGAAACTCGAATCTGATAGTAAAATCCTATAATACTACAGTTACAATCCAGTCCCGTTATATTATAAAAACTGCAAAATTGTATTCTCATAAACGATAAGCCAACGTCAAACCCGTTTTGATTGGCCCAAAACTCCAAAAATCAGTTAATGATATCAAGACGATTCATTTAAAATTAAATAAAAGTAAAATGAAAGTGTAAGGCAATTACGAGATTTGGGGTTCTATTGTATAATACCATTAAAAACCTGGTCGCATTATATTATCTATTTACTAATAATATTATAATAAAGAGGAAAAGTTTGTTTGTTTGTTTGCATCGAATAGACTCCGAAACTACAGCTCCGATTTTGATGAAATTTGGCACAGATATAGAGTAGACCACGGGGAAGAACATAGGCTACTTTTTATTGCGTCAAAATAAACGGTTCCCACAGGATTTCCTTTAGCGCGCATGGAGTCGCGCGCAACATCTAGTAATATATTTATATGCGTCTTAAAATTTTTAGGTTAAGTATTAAAGAGTCCGATGATTAGGTACTTGCAATATCTGTCTGACAATGAACGTGGATTGACCGTATGATTAGTATTCAAATATCCACTCCCAATTTATAAAACCCACATATGATAACAGTGACATACCTAAACACTTAAATAATTTTAATATAGGCGTATAGTAAACGTTTTTGACCCTGAAATAACTCGATGGCATCATTCGTTTGTACTAGCAGTTATCATCTTAATTATGACTCAAGATAAGATCTTTTGGGACATAATTATTCGCCTTTTATTACCAATTCAATTTTGACCTATTTGTTCGCACAGTTCGCGGAATACTTTTTAATAGGAGTACACACATGTATGGCAAACAATTAAATAGGTCAGGCTTGAATAATTTACAAGTTTAAGAATAAATAATTAAAAAAACCCATAATGGTAAACCGGAAATTGGGTTTTTCAAAATATTATTAGCTAGCTAGCGCCCGCAACTTCGTTTGCGTAGAACTAACGGAACCCTATTCCTAATTAGATAATCCTAAGATAAAGTTACTCTTTATAACATCAGCTATCTGACAGCGAAAGTTCCGTGAAAATCGATCCAGCCGTTTCAGAAATTAGCCGGAAATCGGAATAAACAGACTGACTGACAGACAGACAATTTTTTTTTTGTTTTTTCGTTATGTGCTAACTATGTTTATATATATATTCTTTTATATGCATTAAGTGAAAAGCTGTAATATTATAAAATTACAAACAGACACCTCAATTTTGACACCTCAAGGTAGATGTGGCAAAGGCACTGATTAGCTAATAAATTGTTTAAATATAATTTCTGAACAAAGTTGTCTATGTTTAAAGCATTATTCATTATTTGCTCAAATTATACAATCTACATTATCCTGTATTCAACAAAATATGTCACATCAATTACTCCAACTCCGGAATCCAGATGCACCTTGAATTCGTCGTGAATTTGCTTACCGTGTTAAGCCGGTGTTGAGGGCTCAACGCTTAAGTTCAATGTCTACATACAAGAATAATAAACATTCTGTACAGCCAATCCAGAAGATAAATTCACGTAATTCACGTATTAACTTTGTTAAATTCGCAGTAACTCATGCTTTAGTACTGGAGCCTACAAACTGAATACATATTTTATTTGAACCTACTTTGTTTGAAGTGATAATAATGCAAAACACCCGTTTGGAGTGTAAAACAATATTTTAGGACCGATAACGCTACATAATACATCCTATTTATTAATCTATGCTACTACGCTTTCCATTTTATGGAACATAAAATATAATTCTCAGTTTACTTACAATGACAATGTGATTTAAGCAGCCCTTAACTTTAATAACCATTTAAGAAATCAACCGTTCTTAAATTAAAATCCTACTCCTTTTACTTTCTTACGCCCGCTACACACATAACGTTAAAACTGCACAGTTCGGTTTATAAAAAATAGTTTTTAAGTACTTTGAAGTCTTTGTTTTATATTACTTTTTGTTTTCTCCTCATTTTATCTTCATTAATATGAACTTCATAAAAATAAATAATTTTGCATTTTTAATATTACTTACTTACAATAGATATATTATATCAATAACATATCAATAATAGGTAGATATCAATTAGGTACAAAATCATGTAACAAGTGCAGCCACGTCCGTATCTATTTTTCACTGTGTGATCTACGAGTATGTCTGCGAAAAACCAACAAACTGTCAACCCCTGGTTTATATCTTCAAATCTAACCGAACTGTGCAGTAATACTTGTGTAGCGGAACTAATACCCGCTCTACTCCTAACGTTTTATCGTAACTAATTAATGTTCTAAGGCGAACTGTGTTGTTTTATCGATCGTTAATGTATGGTAAATCGTTACGATAATTCCCTAAGATATGGCAAATGCCATACACACGATCGATAAAACTACACAGATCGGCTTACACCGTTGAATCTTTATGATAAAACGTTAGGTGTGTAGCGAGCTTTATACTTATTAGTTTAATGTGTTATTGTCCAAAGAGCTTACAATGAGGACATCCGAGCTCGTCCTACACAAATACCTTCTTCTGATTCGACTGCCGTTAGCATCAGCTCACACACCGGGATATGACGCGGTTCGCACTTTTAAGATAGTGATTCAATATTGAACATAATTTTATAATATTAACATTTATTTAACACTAGATATTGCACGCGACATCGTCCTTTCCCGTGGTCTAATCTATATATTTTGTACCAAATTTCATCAAAATCGGTCTAGTAGTTTCGGAGCCAATAGGTAGGCAATTTTTTATTTGCATTGAATAGGCTCTGAAACTACTGGACCAATTTTGATGAAATTTGGCACAGATACAGATGTAGAGTAGACCACGGGGAAGGACATAGGCTACTTTTTATCGCGGAAAAATGTACGGTTTCTGCGAAATTATTTTTGGCGCGCACGAAGTCGCGTCGAGCAACATCTAGTAATATTATAAATGCAAAATTTTGTGACGAAGGATGGTTATAATTATGTACGTACCTATATTTTTAACACCTAAGCCTCTAAACGAATTTGAATTAAATACAAACCCGCGGAAGATTATACCCTATTTTTAATTGTACTACCTAGTACTTACCCCTTATCTCTCTACGATATGGTACCTACAAGAACGAATCCACGGGCAAGTTATACTCAGCAGGTGAAATACCTCGCTAGCGAAAGCTGGTTCTCCGTCAAAGGGAAGTCCTAGTCTATTATTATTATCTACTATAATGTTGGAGGTAACTAAGTTTCAAACTGTACTGTAATAGTTATTGTATCTTAATTAAATCTGAAGCCGTTGTGAATTGTGTTATATGTAGGTACTTCTTGCTACTGATACCTTGATATAATATACCATTATCTTACAATATAGACTGTCTGAGTGCAATACACTTCCAAATTATATTCCATAAACTTACTAGACTTTTTTGTATGTCTCTTGACATATATTACGATACATATGTGCATTAAAGGTGAACAAATGCCCTTTGCATTCACCTGCTACAGGGTTAATTCTTGACATTCAACTGCTAAATAAATATATCCTTTATTTAGCAGTTGAATGTCAAGAATTAACGACGCGCATTTACCACCGTTGGAAATATTTCTTCTGTAATCATCCGGCGACAAAATTGTAGTCGGATACATAACAACAATCTTAATAGTCTTGATATCGATCTTTAAACAAATAATGCTTACCTACTATCTACATGTCACAAAAGAAAATAAAATAGTATGTCCACATCGCGCGCTGCACTGGTTACCCACAATTCAGATAGAGACTACACTTTTCTATTGAGTAATATCTAGACTTTCGCAATTTTCTTTCCTAATTAGAAATATTATATAAAAGGCAAAGCTGATTGACTGATATATGTATGTATGAACAGACTAGAAATTTGAAATTTTGTACACGTATTTCTCGTGATATGACGTAGGCACCATGGAAGGATCTTTCAAAATTCAACCTCCAAGGGGGAAAATAGGTGATGAAAGTATGTATGTACCTTTTTATTCCTTATACATATTTGCATGATATTACGTATGAATTAAGTAAGGAAAAAAAGAATTACGTATTTCAGCGTTTTCTAAAATTCAGCCCCTAGGTGAGTAAAAATCATTCCCTAGAATGAAAGTTTAAACCCTAATTTCACGCTGGCAAACCGCGGGCAATTAATTAGAAATAAAATAACATTTTTTATGGTGAAGTGTAATGTGAGCATTGAATAAATGTTTAATTTAATTTAATCACAAGAGAAAATACTAATCTTAATTAGTTAATTAATTTTATTAATGTTTTATTCCGGATAAGGTAACGCCATTTTCCTGCCTGTTAAGTCTTATCGCCCTTGGTCTAGTTGGCTAGCCTTAGCTGTAACAAACATGGTGCGACGTGAATAATTCTAACATGTTGAATACTTGGCATATTTCATATATTACATTTAATATTTATCTCCATAATAATATCACACAACTTTTTTATATACTTTTCGACATAACACATTTACTCATCATCACCTGATGATGAGTAAATTTTTATATATTCGAATCCGATCGTGTTTATATAACAATTATTGTAAAAACCTTAATAAAGTAGAAAAGTGTATAAAAAAGTGGTGTGATATTATTATGAATATGAATATCCACCAAGAACCAACAGTCCTTAAAACCCCCAATTCTCCCCCTTGGGCCTCCAGTAACCTCAGTCACTCGGTTAAACACAACGTAAGTGTTATTTAACACCGATTTTTGGGAGGTCGTGGTATTAATCCGATCGAGCCGGCCCATTCGTGCTGAAGCATAGCACTCGCACAGTTGAACTTAATGTATTGAATATTAAAATTGCAAGCTTATGAGTTATGAACTTATGACGTAACAGAATTTATATCCTCACGCGTGAGCATTTAAATATTTTTTTTATTTTTATTACGCCATTAGTGTTAAAATCAAGTATCTTTGCGCATTTTTATTACCTTTAGCAAAGAATATATTTTATATTACGTTGCCTTTGGTATCAAAGGTCAAAGGTCAGTGCCTAGGTAAGCAAATCCAATTCACAATGAAGTTGCGTGCTAAACTGCGATAATAATGCATACTAATAAGTAATGGTGAGACTAATTTATACTGGTTATGCTGATGATGTGACATTAATCTATCGACTATCATGCACCCATAAATTATTCAAATCTATTGTTATTATAAATTATAATCAAGATATAACATTAAATTATTATTATTATTAATGAACTATCTCTATTTACCGCGGCTCTGCCCGTGTAAATATACTATCGAGTATCCCGCAGGAATATTGTATTTTTCCAGGATAAAAATGATTTAATCCAGCGCCTAAGCTATTACGATACCAAATTTCATCGAAATCCGTTCAGTAGTTTTTGCGTGAAAGAGAAACAAACAACCATCCTCACAAACTTTCACATTTATACTATTATTATGATATTAGGAAGTAGGACAGTAGGATGCGAAAGTTGGTGTGTGTATGTTTGACAAATTTTAGAGAAAATCTGCTTAACAGAATAAAATAAAATTGCTGAATAGAAAAAAGAACTTGGAATAATGTACGGTTCCCGCTAGATGTACGCTAATGATGTACTCGTATATTATGCGTAACGTTGTGAAAAAGACGTCCTACAAATTCTTTAAAAAAACAAAAGCGAATAAGATGTTGCTATAGAAACTCTAGAACATAATATAATAATAATCCAACTACTGTAATAAATGTGAAAGTTTGTGAGGATTTATAGATGTTGCTTTTACTCGCAAATACTACTGACGGGTTTTGATGAAATTTGATACCTATAGTAAGTAAGTAGTAGTTTAAGCTCTGGATAAACTTTTTATCCCAAAAAACTAGTGTTCCCGTATTCACGCGGAAAAAGCTAGTATTATGTAAAAAACTAGTATTATCTATTTTGTTTTTTGACGACCTCTGTGGCTCAGTTGGTTGAGCGTGTTGGTGCTCAAGCCGGGGGTCGCGGGTTCAAATCCCGCCGAAGGAACAAAAAGTTTTTCTGTGTTCCTGGGTAATGGATGTGTATTAAATATATGTATAATGTAATAAAAATCTTAAATATGTGTATAGTATAAAAGTATTAAATATATTTCCGTTGTCTGGTACCCGTAACACAAGTTCTTCGAGAACTTACCACGGGATCAGATTGACGTGGTGTGAAGCGTCCATAGATATATTATTATTATTATGCTGGGTATAATTAATAAAGGCCTAGATGTATTAAATTAAAAAGAGATATATTATAGTGTATAATATTCTTTTACGATTGCGGTTTCAGCTGTTCTGTGGTAAAACAACGGCATTTTGCAATCGTAAAAAATATAAACGTCTAAGGGTCAATTCACATCGAAACGAGACGATACGCGACGCTGTATTTTTAATATAGCTATTCAAAATTAAACTTTATTCACAACACAAAAAGATACACGTTTCATATGACGTCAGTCATACACTGCATATGCTCTGTACAGCACGGTGACATTAGAACTCATTAAAACGTGTATCTTGCCAAATATTTCTAAAATAAATATAGGCGGTAGCCTACAACATACATTTAACAGAACAAATCTTTATACGCTTGTCATGGGATACTCTTCCCAACTTACCTGTCCGGTAGTTGTGGTATAGTATACGGGTATGCGACCCCGGCTTCCCTAGCTATTACTGTCCTATTCCTTGCCCTCCTGGGCGGTAATATCCTACATTCCCTATTTCCCACTCTAACTTACCAATCTTCCTTTCCACACCACCTATCCTTCCCTTTCCCTATTCCTACCCTCTCCACCAATCCGTGGAAACGCAAAGGATAATCAAAAATAATTTAATTATCCAAAATGGCGGCGATGTGGTTCGCCATCCATCACGTCTCGTTTCTCGCGGAGGCGAAAAGCGGACCATGGAGAGACGCTTGGCTACGTTGAATGTAAGAGGAGGAATGGATGGTAAGAATGAAAGCGGACGAAGCGAAAGAAGTATGTAAAGATCGTAGCAAGTGGAAAGAAGTGGTCTCTGCCTACCCCTACGGGAAAGAGGCGGTCCTGCCTACCCCTACGGGAAAAAGGCGTGATTATATGTATGTATGTATGTAAATCTTTATACAAGAAAAAGTTACGCCATCTTGATTTTCATCATACCTACCTCAAATGTTATGCTATCTATAGACACACGAATTTGGTACGGAGCGTACAGCGGACCATATCCGGAGACCAAATCCGGTGTCGCTACACACGCACGGATTTGGTACGGTGCAGTGGACCGTAAAGCTCGACACTCGTGTGTTCGATTTTCAGTTCTATTGCATTAGCACAGAGTTCTATTTTCTGTGCTGTTTTTCAACGACGCGATGATTCCCGAAATTCATTGATAACAGGCAGTGATACCAACTCTCAAAAATATTTCTCCCCAAACTTTACCCCTGATAATTATATCATTGACAGGTCTAAGAGATAATAAGCTAGAAAGAAAAAGGTTATGTGTTTAAAATAAAGACTTACGCGTGAATAACATAAAACTAACTTGTCTTAATCTGATTTCACTCCCAATACATTTTCATATCCCTGGCTATATACACACATTCTATTTTTTTTTATTATTATTACATACAAATTGATTCATAAGGAGTAAACTCTAAACATCCTATTTCCTAGTAAGCCCCCGTAGATATTTTCCCTAATTTTGGGGGGTAAATCCCTAAGTTGGCAACACTGACACCGTTGTACGGCCTAACCGCCGGACTGCTCTACACACGCACGGATCTGGTACGGAGCGGACCAAATCCGATGCGGACAGCGGTGAACTCTTCGCCTTCTTCTTATGTTCGCCGAACTGCCCTACACACGCTCGGATTTGGTACGGACCGTATCAGATCCGCTGTACGCTCCGTACCAAATTCGTGTATCTGTAGACACCATTAGCCATCGTGATTTCACCATTTTTTAAATGTCAAAATAAATTATTTATTAATTATTATCAAAATTAAATTAAAACTCATAAATTGGGGCCATTTAGAATTATGGTGAAAACAAGATGGCTGACATTTGAAGTATGGTGAATACCAAGATGCCGTAACTTTTTATTCTATAAGATTTGTTCCGTCAAATGTACGTCATAACTCATAGCCTATCTTAAGTTTTGAAATCATTGATTTTTAATATAATAAAATAGGTCTAAAAATAAAAAAATTCAAATACGGTAACAAAATTTTGAGTAACTAATTAAATGAGTAACTAATTAAATGGACTGTTTTGAATTGGACTTTGTCTCTACGAGTTACGACATCTCATATTAACTTTTTGCGAAGGAAATACTTAACTTTTTTTCATTTATCTAAATGTTTTTTGTGGAATTCTATTATTTTTCATACAATTATGTACACATAACACAGTACAATAAATAACCACTTTTTTGCTTAAACTAAAAACGATTATGTATTGTACTTTGTATTGTTCGTATTTAACTATTTAATATTCTAATACATATTATAAAATTTTAAAACGTATTTAAGACATAGACATAATATACTTTTAAACATAGAAGTATTATATTAATATCAAAAATTTGTTATTTATTACCGTGACAACAAACACAACAACAACGACGACAACGCAACGAACAACATGTTAAGATTTAATCTACAGCATAAATCTTTGCCGGATTTTTCCACTATTACCGGACGGTGAGTGCGAACCGTCATTCGATAGACTTACACGATTGACAGCTCGCAGCTATGTGTGCGTGGCTAGATGTATGGCGGGGGTGCGCGCGACGAGCGGGACGTGAGTATTTTCCAGCCAGGACTTTCGTTCACGGGGCTGGTTGCTGGTCGTTTCGTGCTTTAAACATAATTGACAATGTAATTTCATAATATTAATGATTGATTTGTCTGACGCGACGTTTAAAATTATTTCGGTGTCAATCTTTAGGTATAAGAGTTATAATACGTCTGACATTAGCCGGTGCTGTCATTTGTAGAGAGCGTTGTTG
Organism: Glaucopsyche alexis; assembly: GCA_905404095.1. Taxonomy (NCBI): domain Eukaryota; kingdom Metazoa; phylum Arthropoda; class Insecta; order Lepidoptera; family Lycaenidae; genus Glaucopsyche; species Glaucopsyche alexis. Next base: position 6,977,866 of record FR990060.1, read on the forward strand.
TTGCCCTTGTGGTTTTGTAAAGTGCAATCAAAACGAAAACTTACTATGTAGGTGTTTATCTGTTTCTTCTTTTTAATCTGTGCTCGTATTTTAGGTGATTTGCGAGTCAAAAATAATGGGTATTTTTGCTGATATTATATTTATGTTAGAACACATACCTCTCTAACATTATATCTATTTTATAATGACTTGCTTTTAGAAAAAAGTAAAAAAAAAACGTAATATTTGGTAATAGTTTAATCAGAAAAGAAATTAATAATAATAGGTAAATCAGAAAAGTTTCGAACAGAACTCTCCACAAAAATAGTTACTTAAATACAACCACTTTACCTAGCGATGTGTGGAGCTTATCCTGTCTAAATATATCCCAAGGGAACCGTATAATCACGGTAACCTGGCTCCACGGTTCACCGCGCAGCTTGTGAGAGTCCACCCTTACACATGGCTGGCGGGTCAAGGTTTTATAAACTTTAGACTCGGTTCACTGATTTTAAAAAGCGAGGAAATATAATAGGTATATAATGTAGCATTTACTATAATAAGTAATAACATAACCAAGAGCGTGTCACGACATTTTATGCTTTTTTATGATTATTTTATTTAAGGTGATTATATCCGCTATCTTTTGGTATCATCAAACAACCAAAATAAGCTACATAAGAGCAGAAAAATGATCCTAAAATAATCTCTTCTTGTACTTTTTTTTGAAAAGGTTCTAGAAAAATTGTTTTAATAAACTAAAAATCATATTTTTTCGAATATCTTTAATGGCTTTCTAGATAAAGAAGTTTTCAGGATTTGGTTTCATTTGGACGCAAAATGTGCCGAAAAACACCTAATTTATGTCAAACTAACTGTTTGAGTAACAGCTAGTTTGAGTATCGGGTATCCCGATTGAATACTGTAATTTTCCGGGATAAAAAGTAGCATTTTTAATCCAGAGCCTAAACTACTACCGTACTAAATTTCATCGAAATCCGTTCGGTAGTTTTTGCGTGAAAGAGGAACAAACATCCATCCATCGTAAACGCGCCCTACTCACACACACTCACTTGTAAATCCGTGGCTCAATTACGTCAGCAGTCATTGCGGTCACTTCTTATATATTTTAATATTTTGAGGCGTCCTAGTCTAAAGGAAAATGTTTAACTGATCAAGCAGGATCTTTGTGGATACTGTACCTACTTTAATGTAAGCAATAAACTATTTATATCTATCTAAGATGAATAATGTCCTTCCATATGAAATGTAACAGAGCCATTACTTCCATATAGGCACTTTTATGTGAAATAAAGCCTTAAGATGCATCATGATTCACATACGCTCTATCCCAAACAAAGCCTCTATAATGGGACTTATTTGTTGCATGTCAGGAAAAATATTGTACCCTACCTATTGGTCTTGGAACAATATAAAAATACCTTCGTAAAATATGACGTTCACTATTATTATATTTAACAGCCTCCGTGGTCTAGTGGTTAGAGCATTGGCTCTCAACTCGGAGGTCGTGGGTTCGATTCCCGCATTGGAACAACAAAAAATGTTGCTTCCAAGTTTGGTTAGGACAATGCAGACTGATCACCTGATTGTCTGAGAAGAAAGATGATCCATGCCATGTAAAAATTCGGACCTGCACCTGATCTCTAGACAGTCGTGTCGGTTATCCGTCCCACTGGATTACGAGAGTACAGGAAGGGAGAGAGCTCTTGTGCACTGCGCACATACTTGGGCACTATACAATTACTCCTGAGTAACTGGCCTGGTTTCAATGAAACCGGCCACCGTCACCGAGATCGGTCTGGGGAGTTATTTTACTGCTTCAGAACTTAGAATTCAAGAAGAACAAAAACCTAATCAAGAGCATGTTAGGACAATATGTCAAAGGAGGGTTCCGTACTCGAAGTAAGAATGTTCCGTAACTACGTTACTATCAACGCGCAATAGTTCTTTTTAATTACTTAATTAGTTACCTACTATCCGATTTCGCTCAAAATAATTTCCTTATGAATTTTAATCAGAATGGAAACCTTTCCTTACATTATATTTTCAACCTATCGGAATGGAAACTAACAAGTTTCTATCCCTCTAATGCATAGAAACACAACAACTTAGGCAATGATTTTGGCAGTCTATGTATGTATGTTTGTTCCATTGCACCGCCTAAACTACTGATCCGGTTTTAATGAATAATGTGTCAATAAAAAGGTTTCTAATATTAGCTCAGATAACATGGAGTAAATAATTTGCGTATTCAGATCATATTTTTTAACTTTTAATTTTATATATTCTTGATAAAAATATATGTTTTATAACTCCAACTTTATCCACTTCGTCCAAAATATATTATGTAAGTGGACAAAGTAAAAAAAATATACTTAATATCATTATTATGATGAAAATTGTGACGCATCATCATCTCTCAAAATAGACTTCTAAAAGACCTATATCAGGCTATAATTACCACAGCGCTGACAGGCTCGACTACAACCGGTTGTGTTTTACATATTATAAGTGATAGTTATTATATTCTGTCAGTGATACTATATTGTGTCAGTAGAACATAGTACTGTAGGTACTAGTATAGTATATTGTGTCAGTGTCGTTTCTAGTTATAGTCAAGGATAGCGAATGTGGAATTCGTGACGGCGCTACAATGATTAGCACTTAAGCTTTGTGGTAAATAATTTAACTGCTTTTTGTACATTTTTGCATTAAAAATTACAGCGTATTGCACTAATACGCTATTGTTATACATTTGTATATGTATGTACTTAAGCTTTCCTGCACGAGTAACATGAGTCATAACTACCGTAGAAAAGGTTTCTTTCTACGGAAGAATAGACAAAATGATAGATTGATAAAAGGAAAGCTGTCATTTTGTCCACATTATCTGTCAGTATGTCTATTCTTAATTAGACAAAATGCTCTTTGGTGGCCATGCTAAGCGTGCAGTTCCTACTTGATATAACTTTTTTGTTTTTTTTTTCCCTATTCTCGATGAAACGAACTCGATTTCATTGTGAAGTGTAATTTAGAAGGTAATTAAAAAAACTTTTGAGCAACTTTTATTCGTTTTACAAAATATAGAAACACAAAATATATTTTAACAAAATATAGAAAGAACAAAGAAATTGCTCAAGTACTTATTTTTCTTTGGAACTTAAATATCTTGGGTTTCTTAATATCTTCGATCATAAAATTATTATTAGATACTTTGTTGAAAGTGTGAATATATTCAAACGTTTCTATCATGCTAATGCAATATCTTTCTCTGAATATTTTCCAATCCACATGTGTACAAAATTTAAATCTATACTAATATTGTAAAGAGGAGTCTTGTTTGTTTGTTTGTATCGAATAGGCTTCGAAACTACTTGACCAATTTTATGAAATTTGGCACAGATTTAGATAAGATCACGAGGCTTACATAAGCTACTTTTTATTGCTGCAAAACTTACGCGGTACGGTTCCCGCGAGATAATGCCTTTTGCGCACAAAGTCGCGGCTATCATTTAGTTGTAAATAATTGTAAAGCAGTAATTTAAAGCGTCTTCCGTAGCTCCTCATATCTTGGGGCACATGTGAAATGTTAATATTGACTCACTGAATTATTTATGAACAAGTTACTGCAAACATATCTAAGGCAAAATTTAGTTTTAACTTTAAAAAAGCGAAAATGTTCTTAGTTCATTAAATTAATAACAATTAATTATTATTTTCAGGAATTACGAATGAGTCAAAATGACGCGAAAGTTTCTCTTCTGTTTCCCGCTGCGAGTAGGCAACATTGTCTTCGGCTACATTGTTATTGTGAGTATTGTTTGTCACCACATTGTTAAAAGAGCGCCTAATAAAGTTGCGTATGTAAATTGCTATTGCGAAACAACAGGCGCTACATTTTATGAACAACCCAGTTGACGTTTTTAAAGCCCGATATTTCTTCCAACACAATAAAGTGGTACCTATATTTAAATTTTCGGAATATTTTTCTTTCTTATAATTAAAATATTTCATTTCCTTTAGGCTTTAGCCTAGTTAAGTTTGGGGGACACAAAAATTTGTTAAACTTTAAAAACTATATTGGAAATAAACTTCTTTTAGTTAATCGAATCAGGCGTTACTTTGCGGAAATCCATAGCATACAATTAATTAATATTATGATTTAAAGCAAAATTGCTTTAAATCATAATATTAATTAATTGTTAACTTTTTTTAATTTATGTTTTATATATTATCCCAATTCCCAAGCGACTACGTCACCTCTACAAAACTTTGCAACATTACTCTGTCTGCATTGAATGGAATTAAACATTAAAATTAAAACTCAAAAATATATTATACAATAATAATAATTAGGTATTTTTTTTTTTTTCAGGTATTAAGTCTCATGGTAGCCGCCTTACATCTATATGAACTCGGCGCCTGCATCATCACAAGAGAGAGCCGCAATGAAGACAAATTTGGAAACTTCCAGAAGCTCGAAAGCATATTTGGGGAGGACAAGAAAGAATTAGTGGAAATAATAACAATAATTTACTACCTAACATACATTATAATAGGACTTTTGCTGTTTATTTTTGCTGCGATATTTACGTGTGGTGTTTACAAAGTAAGTAACCCGGAATACATTAGGGGCAAACGAATGGACATTGGGGGAAAAAAGGTCCAAAATGGAGCCATTAGAAAAAACGCGACGTATTTACGAACCCGTCATAAAACTTCATAAACTGCACATTTTTTTAGATGATGTTTTTTTTGCGTTTTGCTATTTTTTATTTTCTTTTAACGGTATTATGCATTTTTGCTACAGGCGTTAATAAGTATAATTATTTATTGGTAAAAGGCGAAGCCAAAAGAAAGGGTGAGGTTTATGGCAGTCTGTGTACGTAATATGTATCTTTGTTCCATCGTACCGCCTGAACTACTGATCCAATTTTAGTGAATTTGATGTCAATAGATTCATAACAAGCTCGGGTAATATAGGCTACATATATAGTTTGCGTAGTCGGTTTAAAGTTTAAAATTTTTACTTATTATTGTCTGTTACAAATATGTCCATTTGAATATTTTCATATTTTCGTCTATTCCAGCTTAACGACTGCGCCATAACGACGTTCTTTATGTACTGCTTCTTCCACCTGTTCTTCTCTATCGGGCTGATCGTGTGGGAGGCGCTCACCGCGAGCTGGGTGCAGCTGGGGCTGATAGCTGTGGCCGATGGTAAGAAACTCATATTATCTGTTACATCTGCCTCAGTGAGGCTCAACTCACATAGTCGAAGCGACGCGGGGCGCGTCATGTTTTCACCAGACTATGGCGAAGGAAGGGTAATAATTTTGGGAGTCTATGTATGTATGTTTGTTCATCGTAACGCCTAAGCTACTGATCCGATTTTATAATAGACTCGTAGTATTGACACGAAAAAATTTCACTTCGGAAAATCTTACTTACTACTATTACTTACTATTGCTAAAGGTCCGGTCTATCGGTAAGCGCGCGCGGGAAGCGCATTATACCCGCTTTTAGCACTATTTTCACCTATAAATTAAAATTATCGATATTGGTAATACAGTTCCAGGAGGCAAGACTTTTTTTTTATTCGTCAAAAACTTTGTCAATAAGTTTCTAGAGGTCATTTCGGTGCCCTTGGACAGAAAATCGCTGAAATGGAACTTGTAACTCAGACTATGTGTCTAAATACGAAAATGTTTGTTTCAGTGCTCCTTATAATTTGCCTGTTCAGTGTCAAATACATGATGGAGGCGATTCGGACCGGAAACGTCTACACTCGACCTGGGGATGTCCTATACAAGTGCTAGCTGAAGCCAGAATAAGTGTAGATGAACCTCGCTCAAAACTGAAGGGAAATTCAGAACTGTAAACGTACATACAATGTACCTACTGTCAGGGAATGTAATTCATGAGCATAGAGTGTTCTGATAATTTATTTGTATTATAATAACGACATGCAAGCACAATACTATTGTCAATGACATATTGTCAGTTTGATATCATATTATATTAACATACGAACAAATTATAACAGTCTATAACCTGCTTATGATTTAGATATGTAACTGTGCCAATGGGCTTTTCGACAAACATTCCATGAAATTCTTTAAATAATTTGTACACACAGTAGGTAATTTTTTACACCTTTTAATGCAAGCATACGAATTTAATATTATATTAGGGCTTATAAAATAAAGCCGGCCAAGTGTGAGTAGAACTCACACACGAAGGGCTCCGTACCAAACGTCAAGAAAATCACGTTTGTTGTATGGGAGGTCCAATTAAATATTTATTTTCTTCCGTATTTGTTGTTTTAACGGTTTTATTATAACATTTGTCTAGATATCACGGTTCATGAGATACAGCCTGGTGACAGACAGACAGACAGGGTAAAAACGGGACCCTATTACTCCACTGTCTGAATGGAGTACTAACTAGTAAGCCCTAAAAACCAAATATGTTCTTCTTATGAAGATATAAAAAAAACAATATAATATTTTAACAGATTATCTATAGGTACTATTGAGAAATGTACTAACTAAACCTGATGCTTGTTATGGACACAGAAGACTCAATTGTCACGTTGTGCAAATACATAATTAAAATTTAAAAACATTTCAAAGCACCATATTATGCATTATGTCAAGAACATTATGGTTTAATTAAAGTTTAAATTAATAACGTTATTGGTGCTTTAGAAAACCTTAACCATTTTATTTTACATCTTTATGCAGAGGCGTAGCGTGCCTTGGCGGGGCCCCGTATAAAAATTTGGGCCCCTTAGGAAGGGTAAAGATTACTCACAAAATAAAAAAAAATGCATAAAATTAAAAGAAATATTTATTCGTCATAATTATTAGCTATCTGTCACTTTTTCTAAAATTTTTACAATTTAAATATACACTCTCCTTGCCTTTTTTTCGGGAAACTGATTTATTAAATCATTTATAGTTAATGATGAAATGAAGATGAAGATGAAATTTGGGAAGTTTTTATTAATTTTTGGACGTTGGGGGCCCCCGTGACCCGGGGGCCCCGTATAATTGATACGGCAGATACGGTGGTAGCTACGCCCCTGTGTTTATGAACACCAAAGATGTAAAATAAAATGCTTATGGTATTCTAAAATAAGAAAGTTTCAAGTGTTAAAAAATTTATTTGTTTTCCATAACATTAACAATAACAGACGGAATAAAATATTATATTACGTTTAAGTTTTTTATTGTAACTATTTATTGCTCGATTGTTATTTTTAAGAATAAATAATTAAGTTTTACCTAAGTTGTTGTTTTATTTTATTACAAAATAAAAAATATATTAATATAAATAGGTACACATTTGGCGATCGCTCGTGACCTACTACATATGTAGGTAAAACATTTTTTTTTTATTTGTAACAATAATCACAGTCACTCACTCCCTTATAACTAAAATAAATTAAATTATTAATTAGCAATACTTTTGTACCTATTGTAATTTATTTAAATATTCGTTTACGTAATCTTCTTGTATTATGATGTCTCTTCTTCGTCTTTTTCCTAACATCATAGGGACTACCATGGCCATGGCTGCAGGCACCATACCTGCACCCACAGCTGCTAAAACAGTAGATGTGTCAGGCTTGTGATTACTACTAGCGATGAGTTTCTTCTTATAGTACTTGTGTTTTACAGGCCTATTCTGAGATGCCGCCATTTCTAGGTCATTTTTCATATCCATGTCTCGTTTAGATTCTTCAACAGTCTGGAAGCTTTTCTCAACTTCTAAGAGACCACCATGAGATGTAGTCATATTGTGATGAGATTTGTCCATGGGTAAGACCGTCAAACCTACTGTTTGATGACTTACAAGAGCTGGTGGGTCTATTTTATCTTCGGCTTCATTCAAAGATCTTTGTCTTTTCTTATTCTTATATCCTTTGGTAGTTGATAGTAGAATCCACTGACCGTCTCCATTTGGTGGCCTTGAAGACCTGTCGTCGTCCATATCAGATGTGCCAGTATAAATAACTTGCGTTGGACGCCTTATCGGTCTCTTTTGAGAATAAGGCTGATGTAGAGCCTCATACTCATAGGGATAGTTGGTAGGTCTGGAGTCAGTAACCACTGAATCTGGTACACCATAGTAGATACTATCATCACTGGAATAGCCTTCATCTTTATCACAGTTTGGGCGCAACGGACGACGGCTGTCATCAGGAGACCATGAAGATTGAAGATCATGCATAGCTTGGATATTATGCACAGGTTGCATGTTTTGCATGGGGTGTTGGAAACTTGACTGAGGCTTATTTATTGTCCATGTCGGTCTAGATGGTAGTTCAGATTCATATTCTTCAGGAATGTGCAACTTATTATTAATGTATCCTGGTCGTGTTAATATAGGCTTTTTCTGAGGATAATTGTATGTGTTACCTTGATCATGTGAAGAATATTTGTCATCATCAGAATAATTATTCCCGTCATCTTCATTCCAATAACTTTGTGGCTTGTGCTTTTTAATATTGGGTTTCCATTTTGAAATTTTACTCGTTGACCAAGCGACCGGTTCCAAAGTGACCCATCCATCTTTATCATCAAAAGGATGTTTATGCTGTTTAACTTTTACCCGGTTCCATGATGTATAAACTTTACTGTCGTCTTCCTCTTCGTTAGATGTCGATAACGATAATCTATCCGGTTTAAGTTTTTGTTTCTTCAATTTAGCGGCCAGTGCAGCGATAGCTTGTAACCGTTCATTAGGAAAGTCGTGGAAGTCCTTTAATTTGTCCTCATCTTCTACAAAATCTTCCAAATCCCCTTGAGGTCCTTCGTTCGCAACATACCCCTCCTGACAAGACGGTCCAAAGCACCTCTGCTTATCGTAAACTATGTGCTCCATAAGATCTTTCATATCTGTATCGTCTTTTGGCAATTCCACTTCGGTCAAATCGAGCCTATCTAAGTCATCATTGGATTTATCTTCAATTATCGTGATCGGATCTTTTCCCGGAACTTCGAGTTGGTACGTCTTAATTCTCTCATTGTAATCAAAATGTTTATCATTAGCAGCACAGAGTGATATACAAAGAACGAGTGGAAACACTATCATTTTCGTTTTATTATTTTCACTTTCAAGATCGCGTGCGCACGCGGGGTCGCGCAGTTAGACTGAGCGCTGGCGGCCATTACCGACCGCTGTTATACTTTTGATAGTGGATGCACAATCCCTGCTCTCTACTGCAGCGTCACGTCTCGTGCATAATTGCTGTTCGTCTGTTTAATCTCAATTCAACATCACATCTCCGTGACCCAAGGGGAAAATGTTTTTCGTCGCGAAGATTTTCTCACAGAGAAATTGTAAAAGTTTTCATGAGTGTTATAAGTTATAACGATCTTAATGCTTTCTGATGAAATCGTTTTCTCTCGGTGTATTCGAGTGAAATAAACGTTTATTTATTTTCAACACGAAACTCGAAAGGGTTCAATCGTTATAAAGTTTAAAGATATATTGTTTGCTTATTTGAGAAACATCCCTAAATAAAACACATAGCTACTTTAATCCCTAAAATTGGCAGATCACATGGTTTGTCATTACTACTCGTTTGAAATCTTAACAATACTTTGATAGAGCTACTATTAGAACATGGCATATATTACAATACACCAAAATCCAAATATAGAATTTTGTGATTTTTTTTTTAACATTGGATTTATTGCTGACGATGAAGTTAGCTATATGTAAATCAGTTTGGTATACAGAATTATATCTTAACATTATAAAGTCCGGTAGCGGTAGTAATACTATTAGTTAACAGCACAATCGTGACCCGCTGTCGCATGCCGCTCTCTCCATAATACACCCGCTCATTACTGCTATCAGCCGATCGGACCGCTCTAATTGCTACACTTTTACCTGTCGCTTGTCGCTTGCATGTGCAGCATAAGCTTTATTTGATTTGAGGATTTATAATGCAAAGTAAATAAGCAGGCGAATATGCAAATATCGCAACGTCAAAGAGGTATGTTAGATCATGATTGTGGCGTGTTAGAATAAGACCTTTCTGTTAATTTGATTTTATATAATGCAAAGTAAATAAGGAAAAGAAATACGCAAATATACGTTAAACCATTCTAAAGAAGGTGCAGGTTCGATCCCGGGTTGAGGTGTGAACCATCGAGACCTCTATTATTCAAGTACTCGAATGTTAAACGGACGCTCAAAACAGCCCAACTAACATTTTGGTAATAAGAATAAGCGCTAAATGAGCTACTTAAGAGAAACTTAAAAACCTAAGGTTCTATAAAAGGTGTAACAACTAGTGGTATAGCGCGCTATAACTATCTTATAACCCTCGATTGGGCCCACAATTTTAGAGCTTAGAGTGATATAATAGTTGTAGAAAAGTGATAAAAAGGTGGGAATAAAGAGTTACAATAGTGCTATTGAAGTAGTATTCACCATTTTAGGTGTATTATAAGCTATACACAGGTTACAACTGCACCTTTAGTAATAAATAATTTGTAAAATTCACTCAATTATCTTTTTTAACAACATATGAGTGCTCCTACGATACTATTTATAGCTCGATTGTATATTGTGCATAATAAGTAGTAATAAACATCACCCAAAGTTTTTTTTTACTTTACGTTTCTATTACCGTCATAAATGATAAAATATAATAGCAGTGAGCATATTCATGGCAGACAATCATGGCCGACATCAATTAATAATTTTATACATTATCGGTTTCATAATTATGAATTCTCCCTGCGGTGATAAGCATTCTGTGATAATATGTACTAGTTTTCATCTCAATTTTGAAGCGCCTCAAAAATAAACAACATTTCATATTAATAGGTAAAATAAGTCAGTGCCACGGCATTTTTTTTTTATTTTAGTTGTGGTTGTAAATAACAATTCTCAGTACGTCTATGTATATTTTAATTGAAAACAGTAAATAATGTAAATCAATAAGTCGGAAAATAATATTTTGACCATAAATTTACTTTTAAAATTTTATAGGTTATGTTTATTTAATGGCGTAAAATCTACATTACCTAAGGTTCCTGATAACTCTTTTATTCCCAACGCAGTGTTAAAAAAACTATAGCTAGCTTTTTAATGCCACTTGGACTTTTATAATGTGGGAGTAAATCCTATTATACAACCTGTAATGATCTAAAGGTGGTTTCTGACGCTTGCAGCATCTAGGTCTATAATACCTATAGTTATCACTTCTTTAACTTCTATAGCTCTATAATACAAATAGTTATCACTACTACAACTTTCTTTTAGCTCTTAGGGCTCCATAGAACTCGTTAGGTGGTACAAGGTATTGACTAACTCCATTTAAGAACTTTAACCGTTTGTAAGTATTAGCAGACACCTTACAATTGGTGATAGTGTTTTACGTTTCCTAAAGATGTAAGAGTAAGTTATACAAAAGTTCTGACAAACTCCAAGTTAGCACCTTAAGTTATATATTTTTCCTTTATTTCTATTATGTCTCTTGAAACTTTAATTATTTATTCCTAACGCCGCAGTAGAGTCCAAAGCTATTGTCAGAGCTCTTATATGTCGTTTATAATACTTTAAGTGTCAAAAAAGGTTTCCCTTAGCGCCAAAATGTTAGTTGGGAGTGAAGGAAAACATCACGAGGAAACCGCCCACACCGTATCTGAGAAATTGTCGAAGTCCCGTGAAGTCTGCCAACCAATGGGCCGTTGCAATTGATTACAGCCTAATCCTACTCACATTGAGTGGACACTCAATCTACATTATCCGGAATTTCTCTGGCCTGGCAAAAGCAGCGTCGAAATTCTGCTCTAATTCAAAAGAGTTAAAAGTCGAACACACGAGCGACGAGTTTTTAAAAAATTGCGTGTGTTCGACTTTCAAATGTATAAAATCAGCACAAAGGTCTGGATTTTTCCGATCTAAGAGATTCCGGATTATGTAGTCCGAGTCTCAGTAAACAATGTTGCAACTTGTAAGTCGTCACAATGCTAATAGTACCTAATAATTCTGGCACTCTATGTATAACATAGATGATGCCAGCGGCTCCGCCCGCCTAAATACAGTAACCCACGGGAACCAGTATATGTCCCGTGATAAAAAGTAGCCTATGTCCTTCCCCATGGTCTACTTTATATCTGTGCCAAATTTCATGATAATCGGTTAAGTAATTTTTACGTGAAACTGTAAATAAAGTATCCCACGGGAACTGTACATTTCCTCTCGAAAGAAAGTAGCCTATGTCCTTTCTCAGGCTTTAGACTATCTGTGTACTAAATTTCATTTAAATCGGTTCAGTAGTTTTGGCGTGAAAGACGGAAAAACAGACACACACATTTTCCCATTTATAATATTAGTATGGACATGAATGTGGGCTTTTTTTCTCCACCGTAGCACCTAAAGTACTGATACCAATTTTAATAAATTATTTGTCAATAGATTCGTAATAATAGCATGGGTAAAATAAATTTTACTTACCAAGTCGGGTTATAGTTTTTATAAAAATGTAGTTAAGTAATAATATTCTGTCCCATAGGTTGTACCTACCTTTTTCTTCGCCAAATATTATTTACTGGCATTTATAAAACAATTTAGCTATAAGAAATAGAATCATTGTACTGCTTATAAAAATAAAACATAAAACTACACGATTCTCCTGCTGAACCACTGCTGAGCGTACAGAACAGTAATCATGGCGTACTTTTTCGCTTTATTTTGAAAGGTAAATTTTATGCACGCAATCCTCATAAACAATTCCCTTACATAACGAGCGTTCTGCACTCGTTTCGAACTTTCTCAAACTGTTGTGTGGTTTCTATGACCTTTCCGTTTTAATTTTATTTGGACAATTAGAGCTTTTTTTAATATTTCACTTAATTTACTTCACGAACGTTCTAAGAATTCTTCGCAACGCCAAAAATAAATTACATAATATTTTTGCCAAAACACAATAAACGTGTTTTCTCACTCTTTTGTTTGTCGATGTCTATGGCTCTCGTCTCTCGTCAAAAGAACAAAAAAATTTTCTGTGTTCCTGGATCATGAATGTGTATTTAATATGTGTAGGTATCAAATTCTTCTATAATATATATCAAATTCTTAAATATAGGTATAGTATAAAATAATAAAATTGTATTTCCATTGTCTGCTACCCGTAACACAAGTTCTTCGAGAAAAGAGCCTTTAGTCAAGACTCAAGATGCATATTCAATGCATCGCAAGTGACACATCACTTAACGATGACTTATGTCGAATTCCATACATTTTTGATTTCGAAGTTCGCCGTCGAAATTGTCGAATGCATCTTGACTAAAGGCCAGGATTTGACGTGGTTATTTTGATTTCCTTATCATGGCACGACTAAGCTTTGGCGACAAATAAAAATTAAATTATATTAAAAACTATTACAAATTTTCTCTGTGTAGAGAGAAAAGTAGAGTAGGCTGAGTAGGCAATAAGATTAGTTTAGCTACGGTTTCATGGCACGCGACGTGAAAATTGTGCTCTGAATGTGGGTGACGTGATTGCCCATCAATAGTGATGCCTGATGCCTGCCTGCCTGATGGTCATTATCATTTGTTAAATAGGTCAAAAACAAAAGCTCATTATTACGTTAGCCTAATTACGCTATGTGCATGTGTGTACACGGCTTATACATTTGTTGCGCTCATAAGAACATCGGCTCACCAAAGTGCTTTTATCATATTTTACTTACGAGTTGGCCGTAGCTTGAAGGCATTACGAATTACAGACCGACCTGCTGATTATAATTATGTATATATCTGATATCCGTACACTCCACGCGTCCAACCGTGTATTATTGTTTCAAGTATGAACATACTTGAAACAATAATATTCTGATACAATACTAGCTTTTTCGCGCAACTTCATCCGCGTGGATCCCCGTTGCACCATCGTGTTGTAATTATTTAAAAAATCTTTTTTTAACGAATTTACGCGTCATAATAACCATCTGCGTGCCAAAATTCAATGCCATCCATCCAGTTGTTGGTTCACTATATAAACTTTGTACCCCCATATCATCCCTTTATACATCCCGTATTTAAAAAAAATCTATAAATAAAATACGTACTCAATAATTTGTATTTATCATCTCGGGTATTAAATTTAATAGAAATCGGAACATTAACATATTTATAATAAACATATTTTTGATACAAATATTCAACCCTTCAGAGGGTGAATTCTAATAAACTCTGAAACACAGGTTTAATTATATATATTAAGGAATTTTCCATACCCCTTTAAATTAAAGCTGGAACGAATGTATGTGAAAAATGTGCGTCTACATTGCAAATTAAAATTTCACGTTTCTACCATGAGCGGTTACGGCTGTGTGAGTCTATATGTCAGTCAGTGAGTACACTTCGTTTTATAAGTATTTATGAAAGTTTAAAGAAAAAATTAGTTACTAAATCTTTATTGCAATATGGAAGTCTTCTATGTATTACAGCCAACCATACGACATTTAAAAACGAACTGTCCCAGGCACTACAGTATTTCAAGAGTGGTTACTTCGCTCGAAGAATACTGTATAAATCATCCATAAACGGACGTAAAGGCCTAAGTTTTTATGTATTACAGGCACAAAACCTATAGTTAAAAAGTATTATTAGCCCTTATTGAGATAAACAAATCCCAATCTCTGATCCAGTCACGGCTCACGGCTAACTCACAGACGTCATTTAACGCCCGGCTCCTCCTTTATGCTTTCTAAAACTCTTTTAGATTGGATCCGTTGACATTGTAGACTTAGAGCTGCTAGATACGGCATCGCTATCAAACTTAGACTTAGCTAAGCTTAGATCAAGTTAAACTAAGCCTCGGCTAAGTTTATTATAGGTCAAACCTGGTTATAGCTTTCAACAGCCTCTGTGGCTCAGTGATTAGATCGTCAGCTTTCAAGCCGGAGGTCGCGGATTCGAATCCCACCGAATGAACAAAAAGTTTGCAATGTTCCTGGGTTCACGGATGTGTAATAAGTATGTGTATAACATAATAAGAATCTTAAAAATATGTACAGTATAAAAGTATTAAATATACTTCCCGTTGTCTAGTTCCCGTAACAAAAATTCTTCGGATATTTTAGCACGGGGCCAGATGGACGTAGCGAAGCATCCATCGATAACTATTATAGCCAAGCAAAGAATTGAGTGAGAGTTGAGACATGAGCCATTTCTAAGTTTTACTACTATATAATGCTATTATATAATATTAAGTATGGCCACAGGTATGGCTGATCTTACTCGTAATATTATTTTATCTGTGCAGAAGGTATCATATTAGCTGTAATCAATATCTTGAATTTTCATACTAACTAGCTATCTAAGTCTGCAGTTTAAGATGCTCTTCTACTCTAATCAAGTAGGTATTTATGTTCATAGTAACAGTATGAGCTTCTCTGACGATGTCAGTTTTACTATTTACATTTTTTACGCAACACTATTCTACTAATAATTAATAGTCTTGTAAGTTCCGACTCATTATTTTAACAAAACTTGGTCATATGACGCATTATTAATTCACAAATTGTGTACAATCCAAAAGCGTTTAATTGTAAAAAGTTTATAGTTTCTTTTTTCGCAAAACTGAGAATTTTGATTTGTAAGATTACCTATCTATACTAATATTATAATAAAGAGGAAAAGTTTGTTTATTTGTTTGTTTGTTTGGATTGAATAGGCTCCGAAACTACTGAACCGATTTTGATAAAATTTGGCACAGATGTAGAGTAGACCACGGGGAAGAACTTAGGCTTTTTATAGCGGAAAATGTACGGTTTCTGTGGAATTAACTTTAGCGCGCACGAAGTCGTGTGCAACATCTAGTAATTTATATATTTTTAAATAGGTATCTCTCAACAAAGTCTTATTTCTCGTTAAATAGATTAATCTGTAAGGATTCGTTAAAGTATTTCGTGGGATTTTCCATCTTCTTTGGAATTTAATAAGTTTTGAGAAGACAAATTAAAGATAGCTTATAAATATTTTTGTATTTTTAAACGCTACTTTTTAGTGTCTCAACGTAAACGTGGTAATAATTAAGTTTTGGAAAGTGCCAATTTGACAGTTGACTTACTTTTCTCAGCTCAAAATCCACAATTAATCTCGCCATAACTACAACTTTCATCTTTGGTCGGCGTAAAAGATTTACGCATTTGTCGTATCTGCCTGCACTTAGATCTGTAGTTGACAATTATTTCTATTATGATTTCACTAGGATTTCTCTTGTGTTCTCAACAATACGATTTAAGGCGAGGAAATTGAAAAGCATTGTAACAGAAGGCTTTGACGGCAATATAGTCTGCTCCATGCACCTGCAAAACGCCAATAAACCTAAGTGGGTTAAACTTTTAATAAAGCTTATAGCAATTGCTTTCGTTTAGTTAATTATTAATAGTAAACAATAGATACTTAGTTTTTATTATCTATCTATTCGCTTAATCTTGCTTATAATAAGCATTGTTTGATAATAATAAATAATTTCATATTTCATTATGAGCAAAACTTTCCTCATAACGAGCACAAAAATAAGCCAAATACGATAAAATCCAAATAAAATTCTACTACTATTGTAAACGTTTGTGAGGATGGATGGATAGATGGATAAGCGGATGTTTGCGATTCTTTCACGTAAAAACTACACAACGGATGTTGATGAAATTTGGTGTGGTAGTAGCTTAGACTCTGGTTTAAAACTGGCTACTTTTTATCCCGAAAAAACATTTGCTCGCATTCTCAGTTCTCGTGGGATACTGTATTTACACGATCAGAGCCGCGGGCTAAAGCTAGTAAGCAAATAAATATCTGAAATTGACATAGAGCCTAGAGAGGTGATGACTATCTGCTCAACAATATATTATGTTAAATATCAAACCGAAAAAAGCAAGTAATTTTGTTAAAATAATAAAAAGCATAATAATTACATCTACGGAGGGTTTTCATAGAAAACAATGTAATGTAACCGTAACAATAGCTAAACTGTTTACCTCCGAAACTGCGAAGTTTCGTCACACTTACCGAACACTTGCGTCATAGGGTTCGAAAGTGTAATCACCGCGTAATATCGCTGTACTTTTCTCTATCTACCTAACGAACAGAGGATGGAGACTTCATTGCTAAAATTTTAGGGTTCCGTATTCAGTGATAACTACAAGGAACCCTTAAAGTTTCGCTTTGTCCGTTTCTTCATCCGTCCTTTCTTAATAACTTTAGAAATTATATAGCTGAATTTAAAGCATTATTTAAGGCGCTCTTACCCTAAAAATGCGCTTCTTTAAAAAATTTTTTGAGACGAATGGATACATTTTAGTGCAGCAAAAAAATATATGTTAATTTTGATCATATTTGCTAGGGGACCTTCATTTTCAAAACACGTTATCTGAACATTTTCTCGATAAAAAAAAATCATAAAGTAACCGTTAAAATAGAAATTCTTGGAGTTGTAACTGTACTATTTGTGAACAAAAATGAGAAAAATATTTGCAGTTTCGTAAAACATAATAAAAGGAAGGGAATTGTTGTTTTGATTTTTCGATTGGAATAAGATACTTGTTAGTATTAATTTATTTCAATAATAAATAATTCGGACGAGTCGAATGAAACATCGCGAAATGGCGACCAGTCATTCCTTCTCTTTCATATCTATGGAATAAGACAGTACCGGCTTAGGCCTCTTGCTAATGAGACGTATGTCAAATTTTTCCCCTTTTTTCTGCTCAAAAATCATTCGAATTTAATGTTGAAAGTCCGTTCAAATTTATTTTACCCCCGACTTGACCTTTATGTCGTCTGCATAAAGGTCAAGTTGTGGGTAAATATTTGTTTTTCTTTCATCGTGTAATACTAATAAGATATGCGTAATTTCGCTGTCTGACGTAAGGCGCTCGGTAGCCTTTTGGCTTTTTGCGTTGTTGCGACCAATTGGTCTCGGGTTCGAATCCCGGTCAGACGATTTTTTTTTCTTTTTCTTTTTCTCGCACTATAAAACTCCGAGCTTGTTCTCCCAGTAATTAAAGTATAATATTGTTAGTTATGTACTTATTTTATTATTAGTTACTTTAAGTTGTTGTAAATATTAGTGTAGATTATATTATAAAAAATATGAAAAGATTGTTTTCGATGAAAGTGCAAAAACCGTATTTTTAAGATGGAAGTACAAAAACTCTTTACAAGTAGGTACTAGGGAGACCGAGCTTTGGTCGTAGTTTTAGTACAACGATATAATTTAATTAAAAATAAATAAAAAATATTAAAGAAAAACAAATACATTATGTATAAGAATCACAATAAAATATTTATCTTACCGGGATTTGAACTCACCACCAAAAATCAAACGTAGATACGCAAACCGAGCTGCCAGTCAGACTGACGTAAAGTAACCGAAATTATTGATATACTTTATTACACGACGAAAGAAAAAACATATTTGATTCAAAATTGACAACATTGATTGACAACAAAATTAGTAATTATATATATCCCTAAATATTATTCTGTTGGTTTGCAAAGTTTATACACAATATAATTATATCAGTTATTATAATCAATTCTAATTCTAATTACCATGAGCAATAAGGAACATGTATTCAGTAATCTACGTTTATTTTTACTAGCTTTTTCCCGCGACTTCGCCCGCGTGAAGTTCGGTTTACATACAAAATTTTAACCCCTTTGTTACCCCCGTAGGGGGCGAATTTTCAAAAATCCTTTCTTAGCGGATGCTTACGTCATTACAACTATCTGTATGTCAAATTTCAGCAAAATCCGTTCAGTAGTTTCGGCTGTGCGTTGATAGATGAGTCAGTCAGCTTTGCCTTTTATATATTTAGAAATTAGACTAGGTGTTGCCCGCTACTCGCAAAAGGAAATCTCGATGGAACCTTACATTTTTCCGCATTAAAAGTATGCCTATGTGCTTCCCCGTGGTCTATTCTATTATATATCTGTCCTAAATTTCATCAAAATCGGTCCAGTAGTTTCCGAGCCTATACAATGCAAACAAACAAACATAAACACAAAAAAAACCTCTCTGTATTATAGTAGTACCTATAGATTAAATAAAACAATATTTACAATAAATATGATGTAGCCGAAGAGACTATTTGGTTAATCCACTAATATATTATCAGAAACTACATAGATTTTACTATCTACTACTATAGATAGAACTAGAAATTACAATTTCAAATAGGTACCTATTTGAAATTGTAATTTTTTGGGTGTCAGATAGCCGAAGTTTCTTGTAAGTAGGTAGAAGAGGAATATTGGATATTGAATTTTTATACAATATTTATGTATTGTATAAAATAATTTAGCTTTGTGCTACGCGAACGAGGTTGCGGGCAAAAGCAAGTTTAGATTTTGTAATCGCTGAAAAATGCGAATTAAATAAAATTTTGACATATTGTCTTAGAATTAAACGTCAATGTGTGTAATGTGTATGTCGTAGTGCGTATTCCGCAGTACTTCAACAGCATATTATAATAATACTAGCAGCTGTCCCGGCAAACTTCGTACCGCCTTAGAATTAAATTTGTTGACGTACTGACAGCAGCGCCACCTACCAGGTCCAATTGCAAATCTAAACCATTCTCGAATCCACCTGAAGACACAAAAAATTTCATTAAAATCGGTCCAGCCGTTTAGGAGTTCAGTGACATATTATACACGCATAGAAGAAATATAATATCGCACCAAAAACATTCTGTAAAAAACTAGCCAAGTCTCGATGGAGCTGCTTGTTTATCTCTAAAAAGTAATGAAATCTAGACAAAGTCGTGCCAAGTCTAAGGATCCTTACTGCGATTTATTTATTATTATAGTTAATGTTGTGTGACTTGGCCGTTGAAAATTCTTTATACGTTACAACTGTAGGGAATGTTATTATTCGACAAATTTTACTATTCGAATAATTCGAATAATGGCTAAACACTATTCGAATAATACGAATATTGGTAATAAACTTTAAATACAAATAATATAATGCGTTTATATATACCTGCATATTTAATAATATTAAAATGTGATGTGTTTCACAAATTACTCTAAGAAAATCAACGTGTTTTTAGTAAAAAAAATCTTCTTTTAAGTTTCAAACTTAAAATACTAAATTGCAATAACTTTTTAAAACTATTAACATACGAACGGTTTAGGTCTGGAGCAGATCATGGATTTGGTTGCCAACTAATTTAGTTTTTCCCAAAAATTAAGGAAAATATCCTCTAAGGGAGATAAAACATTGACAATCGATTTGAAAAGTGAGACTGTAGAAATTAAACTTTTGGTAGTATTTAATGCATAAAAAAGTATATTACAAAACATGTTTTATTTATTTATTTATCAGTTTATTGAAGATTGGGGAAAAATATATTTACAGAGTTGGAATACTGCACAGAAATCGGAATCCACTGTAAATAGTGCTCTGTTCTAATATAATGCAGCTGAAATCTCAAACACACGAGTATCGTGCTATCCTAATGGTCAGTTCCAGACCTAATCGGTACGTGTGTATATAAACCGTAGTAAGAATAAATAAACAAGATAAACCTTCAAAATAAAAAGCACCAAAAAAGATTTTAATGTTATGTTATTATAACAAAAACTTCATAATTGGTAAAAAGTGGGTGGAAAATCTTTAAAACAAAAATAATATGTTTCCATTTTTTTTCCAGTTAACCATGTTTTTGGTCTCTTTATGTTTACATTTTTTTTCTTGAACGAATAAGACGCTTATTACAAAAAGGAAGCTAGACAACAGTAGATTAAAAAATTGTATCACAGCCTGAAGATTTTTCTGAAACTAGGTATCAGTACAGAAGTAGGCATCAGGCATTGTACTGCAAGAACGGAGTGTTTCATGCTACGAACCATTCAGAAGATGAAGCAAAGGTACAAAGAGACTGAAAAACATTTGATAAGGCTGTGCAAGACTTTGATGACAGACTGAGCGCTCGGCAAGACCGTTAAATTGTTTTCACTTGAAAATCAACACTCAAATGCAGTTAAGTTCAGCAACAGCTTCTTTAGACCCGAAGGTCTGTATGTTACTGACACCACAGTGAAGAAAACTTGCTTAAGCAAGTCTGAAACCCTAAAGACCGAGGTCTCACCTCGAGACCAAACTCGAGAGCCCTAGTATCGAGTAGCATCACTGTGATACATCCGTGAATACATACGAAAGGATGAACGGGAATGGTCCAGAATTTTGGTCCCAGATGAGTGGATTTATTCGCTTTAACTTTACAAGTTAAAGTGAACTTCTGAAGGAAGGCTAAGTAAACGTGACCTGGTAGGCTATATCTTTAAGCCTACTTTTCAGAAAGAGTCCAGTATGCTCAGGCAAAGTACATATACAATGGGGTGGCATACCGCACTATGTGACCATGACAATTGGACCTCTAACTGGAGAAAGATATGGTCAAGAGATTCTCAAAGATTCTCTTTAATGAGCTTAATAGGCTAGTCAGAAGCCGCAGATTGTCACCTACAGTTAGTACCCTCACAGCACTTAAACACGCTCTGATACTCGTATAAGAACGGGAGAATATTGCATAATTCGGCTCCAAAACCTCGTTTTCAGTATGACAAATCTGCTCCAAGCTGTTGTTAGGCCTCGAGGAGTTATTCAAAACCGCAATTTTATATAACATGTAAAAGTTTTTAAGACTAAGATTAAAATGGTTAATCTTTGTTTAAAGATAAAAATAATAAACTGATTTATATAATTTATTACTTTTGAAGAAAGCTGTTAAATCTTGTCATAATATTTTGAAAAGTATGAAATTTTAAACGATTTGTACTTAGTTTTGCAGGCCAGTGTAATAATGTAATAATCAACTCAACTAGGTAGGTATCATTTATCTTTCTAGCTATAATGCGTTTGGATATCGGTTTTGGTTTGATAAAAAATATAATTTGATTATATAGTTAGATGTGGCTTTCCATACATGTGAAGTGTGTTGAATATTATGTCTTTTAAAATAAAGGCAAAGTTTTATACATGACTTTTACAAAGGCAACCATTTCCAAGTAATCGGCATTCAAATTGGTTTCACCCCCCCCACTGTCTTTTCTGAACTACGAATATTACAATTTTCCATGCTGATAGGTCATGGTAAATTCTCTATAGGAAAGTTATTTTAAACGAAATCGAACAGTAGGTTTAACTCTTTAAGAATATGAAACTAAAAATCGTTTTACGCTTTATAGTAACAGAACCCTCCTTAAACATGTCCTGACACGCTCTTGGTTAGGTTATTTTAACAGACTTGTGAGCATGGTGTTCTTTCGCTGAGGCCTGTAGGAAATATTCACCTCAAATATTTTTATATTTAAAAAAAAGTTTTGTATTCTTCACAAACAGTGTAGTAAAATCTGTTTTAGGATATTATTGACGACATAATTAATCTATACTAATATTATAAAGCTGAAGAGTTTGTTTGTTTGTTTGTTTGTTTGTTTGAACGCGCTAATCTCAGGAACTACTGGTACGAATTCAAAAATTCTTTTTGTGTTGGATAGTCCACTTATCGAGGAAGGCTTTAGGCTATATAGCATCATGCTAAACTCAATACGAGCGGAGCACCAATCAAAAATGTTACAAAATCGGGGGTCTTTTTTCCTTTTGAGAGCTTTCGCTACGTACGCTGCGGAAACGGTTAAAGTTTCGCTAAAATGATGTATGGCAGAATTGTTCTCCTTTAAAAGTTCTAAAAAAAAGTCCGCGACAGTATATGTCTATCTTTTAAGGTTGGCTCACTATAACCTTTTTATACTTACCAAATTTGTTCAAAAGTAAGCATTATTTGTGAAGGTGTTTTCATAAAGATTATATTAATCCTTATCCAAGTAAATACGTTATTCATTACAAGCATTTAATCTAGAAGAAATTTGCATCATACATCATTTGATTTCAATGAGTATTTTAGAAGATATCGCAGTAATAAAATAATCATGCGCGCTATAGTGAGGCGCGCGGAGCGGGCGGGCAGTCGTGAGGTGGAAGCGCTTCTTCTACGTAAATGAAGTCGCGGGTAAATTTTAGCGATATCCCAAAGTAACTATTCCACGCGGACGAAGTCGCGGGGAAAAGCTAGTAAATAATAAAAATAATATATTAAATAACGAAACTTTCAAGTTTATGTACAAGTTTATTACTATTGTTAACATATTTTTTAAAAATAAATAAAATATTTTTATTATTCGTTTTATTCGAAATATTCGAAAATTGAACCCAGTCATATTCGAATAATAAAATTGTCGAATATTCGAATAAAACGAATATTCGAATATTCGAATAATATTCCCTAGTTACAAGTCAATTTTGTTTACACGTAATGTTATATCAGATTCTGTTGTAACTACCATACGGCCGATGTATCTTGGCGAGTCTGAACTTCGCGCAGAAGGTTGCGCAATATCTGTTTCTAAGTGTTTTCGTATTTATTTTATTTGTACTAATTGGTCAACTATATTAGGGAATTTTATTAGTACATAGGTATATAAAAATAATACAATAACAGTTTTCTTCACGAGTTGTACACGCGCTAAAGTTCACAAAGTTCAGTACAGAGCCTATGTTCAGACCCGTCAAGATACAGCGGCCGTAGTGTACCTATGTTTGTTAAGAGAGATAATAGCCCATACTGGTATTGGTAATTGGTAGTTGTTGTCTTATTTTAGGCTGTTGTTGATTGTATAACACATGTATTGGAGCAATGGTGTCATGGAGCCCCTTTTGTACCCTTGTGTACTCTTCAACGGCCAAGTCACACAACATTAACTATAATAATAAATAAATCGCAGTAAGGATCCTTAGACTTGGCACGACTTTGTCTAGATTTCATTACTTTTTAGAGATAAACAAGCAGCTCCATCGAGACTTGGCTAGTTTTTTACAGAATGTTTTTGGTGGGATTTCACTTCTTTTTGTAGAAACGTAGGAATATTGATTTATTTTACTAGATTTTAGTGTAATTTGTTTATTTAATTTGTGTAATGTTCGAGTAGAATAAAGTTAATGTTCGACTATTTCTTCTTGTAAACTTGTAAGTATAAGTATAAAAGCCAGTACAGTCTTATCCAGAGTTTTCCTTTAATTTTATTTATATGCGTATTAAAAGCAGAAGGGGAGGCATTCGCCCAGCAGTGGGACGCTACGGGCTAGATTAAATTAGAAGATGTGTCCCACTTCACTGGATTTTTGCAATGACAGTCGATTTTTTTATGTACCAATAGTAGAAGGGGGCATTACCATATCTCTAATCAGCTGAGACCAGCTGAGGGTTCTTCATCAGATACTTCAGACCTTCGATTTTTGACATCAAATGAAGTGGCCCACCAAGTTGAATATTTTTTGTAAAGGCAGTATGTCGATCTCTAATAGTTTGGTTGGGCTCTTGTGTTTTCTAATAAGGGTCACCAGGACCTCCAGATCTTCGATTATCCTAGTTTTTATAATTTTCCCTTTATGTGGCCAAATTGATTGAAAATGTACCAAATTTCAGCTCTCTGAGTTTATGGGAAGTACTAATTCTATTCTGATGATCATGAGTGAGTGACTGGATCATCATCGTCATCATCATATAATCACGCCTCTTTCCCATAGGGGTAGGCAGAGACCACCTCTTTCCCGTAGGGGTAGGCAGAGACCACTTCTTTCCACTTGCTACGATCCTTACATACTTGTTTCGCTTCGTCCACTTTCATTCATACCATCCATTCCTCCTCTTACATTCAACGTAGCGAAGCAGCTCTCCATGGGCCACTTTTTGCCTCCGCGAGAACGAGACGTGATGGGTGGCGAACCGCATCGCCGCCATTTTGGATAATTAAATTATTTTTATGATTATCCATTGCGTTCCCACGGATTGGTGGAGAGGGTAGGAATAGGGAAAGGGAAGGATAGGTGGTGTGGAAAGGAAGATTGGTAAGTTAGAGTGGGAAATAGGAATGTAGGATATTACCGCCCAGGAGGGCACGCGATAGGACGGTATGAGTGTCGTAAATGCGAAACTTTGCTTTCGTTTAACTTCGGAACTAAATGACCTAAAGACTTAAAATATTGGATTTTAAGTATGTGATTATACTTTACTGGATGACGAAAATTTCTGCGTTCTGGTCTTATCCAGAGGTTCTCAAATAAGGGCCTGAAAATGCGGCGAAATGGTTCCAGTAAATAATGGTACGGCAGTGTTTGCTTCGCGCTCGACTTGGCGGGGGCACTACCGTGCCCCCAGATCGACGTTCTGGTCTTATCCAGAGGTTCTCAAATAGAGGCCTGAAAATGCGGCGAAATGGTTCCCGTAAATAATGGTACGGCAGTGTTTGCTTCGCGCTGGACTTGGCGAGGGCACTGCGGTGCCCCCAGATCGATTATCCTAGTTTTTATAGTTTTCCCTTTATGTGGCCATTAAACCCTAACTCTGTACCAAATTTCAGCTCTCTTAGTTTATGGGAAGTACTAGTTCTATTTTGATTATCATGAGTGAGTGAGTGAGTGAGTGAGTGTCGTAAATGCGAAACTTTGCTTTCGCTTAACTTCGGAACTAAATGACCTACAGACTTGAAATTTTGGATTTTAAGTATGTGATTATAGCTTACTGGATGACGAAAATTTCTGCGTTCTGGTCTTATCCAGAGGTTCTCAAATAGGGGCCTGAAAATGCGGCGAAATGGTTCCAGTAAAGGATGGTACGGCAGTGTTTGCTTCACGCTCGACTTGGCGGGTGCACTGCCGTGCCCCCAGATATAAATATAAGATTTGCATTTTATTATTTTAAGTAATAAATCCATGAAAAATGAAGAAATTAGGATATAGATTAGATAGGTATATAGATTCTTTATGACTAAACAATAGTGAATACGTGAACTTTATTTAACAATTGGGTTTTTTAAGCCTTTTTAGCTTAGGGAAACTAAAAAGATTAATTTCTCAAATCGCAATGGCTAAATTTAGTACAAAATTAGGAATTAGACTTCTTTTAATGGACCTAGACAGAAAATAGACATTTTGAAATTTTGAATTTAAAAAAATTGAATTTGAAATTTTAATTATATTATATTGAGATTTGAACCTAGACGCTACGCGTCGCACTAGGCGGGCACAATACCGCCAGGCTATGAAGCTCATTACGATATTGTCGAAATTACGCTTTTGTACATTATAGACACATCACTTTGGCGTATTTCGCATGAAGTCCCCCGCAGTAACGGGGGCGGCACGTCCCCCACTCATCTCCTTCACCCCCTCGAATACTTCATAGTTGACTACTCACAGCGCCTTAAAGAATTTTGTATATTTTGTATGGTTATAGATTGCATTTTTGGAATCAAAAAATAATTATAATTTTGTATTTTAGAGATAGCTGCCCATACAGTCATGTGAAGTGGGGATGATTTTTTTTTCATTCTACCCCATCGTGTGTGGTATCGTTGAATAGGTTAAAAAAATGAGGTTTCATAAGTGAATCATTATAAAATGTTACAAACAATAAATCGACCTCCAAAGTGGTTTACAAATATACCACCACACCCACCCTGGCAATTATAAATGATAAAGGGTAAAAAATGTAACTTTCCACTGTCTAACTCTTGGTTAGGTTATTGTTTACTAGGCCAACATACTTTATTTAGGACAATCGAGTGGTCTATCAGATGAAATAATTACTTAGATAGGTAATTTTAAATATAACAATTCTGTTACGAACACACAAAGAGACTAGCGCCATCTAGCGTCAACCAATGAAACCACTTGGTGTGAACAGGGACAACGTGAAACCCTTTACTCAATACTAGATGACGCTACTGTGCGAATCTTCCGGAATAATCCAACCAGGTCACGGAGTCGGGAACTTTTCTGGAATGGTCTGGGGCTCGACTCGGGTTATAAGATACGCCGAATGATGCGAACGAGTTGAGTTCAGTTCGAGCTTCCTTCGAAGCGAAACAGGCGATTTGAACAGCGAAACAGGAGTTCGGTTTGAGCTTCCTTGAAGCGGAACAGGCAATAAGTGAAAACTAGTGATCAGGAGTTCGATTTGAACAGCGAAACAGGCGATTTCGAAGTGAAAACTGGTGATCAAGAGTGATACCAGTGAAATCTACGACTTGGCATACGACGAGGACACCGCTAGTACTTAATGTTTGGACCTAGTGCTTAGTGTTGGACCTAGGTGCTTTGTGTTGGAATAAGTGCTAGTGAATAAAGTCTTCAAAAGAGTCAGCAGGTCTTTCTCTCCAAATCCTTCGAACCCCAGCACGTAACAATACTAACCTATTGTATATTTTAGGATGTATAAAAACTGCGAATACATTTTTTTCGACAGATTTGATAATATCTAAGAGCTGAGCGTAATATAAAATAAGCTGTTATATTTTTTTATATTCAACAGGTTCAACATTGCTGGTCAGTAGATTGTATAACACTAGTCTAAGTATATTATTAGTTTGTTTGTTTGAGATAATCAATTTTAAAGTTTCAAAACAATTACTACAAGTAAAGTATTTTTTTAGAAAATAAACCAGGGAAAGAGCAGACAGATCGTCTGATGGTAAGCGTTTACCGCAGCCCATTGACACTCGCAACACCAGAGGAGTTACAAATTCTTCAGTCTCAATCTTGATTTAGGACAAACCGATGATTTTCTTGACAATTTCAAAACATAAAAAATAGTATAGCAAATGCGACTCCACAGCTCCGCGGTCGTGACGGTCAAAGCCCTGTTTTCACTTTTTGATACCAAAACTGTGCGCTCTCACGTGAACCGCTAAGCTCGGGACTCGGGGGCTGCATCATTTGTATAAAAACAATTTTTGTAGTGTACCGTACTTTACCTAAAGAAGGTTTTTCATAATATTATCTTGTATTTGACCTATAAAATATATCATTTAAAATATGAAAGATGGTAATGTACCATCCATAAGGAGTATTTGTATATAAAAGCACTAGTAGGTAGGAAGCAAAAGGTAGAGCTGTTAACATAATTGCAAGAAAATGTGAATTGTGAATAATATGTTTAAAAATAAACTTTGAAAATACTTATAGTAATTGTAATTTGAAAGTCAAATATAAAAATACAAAAATAATTACAGTAAGTGCAAATTATACTATGGTATCTTTACAATAGTTAAGTGCTACTTTAGCTTTTATACGAAATGTTTAAAAGCGACATCTAACATTTAAATAAAACATTACTAACTCAACTCGCTTTCTAAGCTGAACAATGAAAAACGTAGGTACAAGTTGTGTTCTACTTTGGTATTTAGTTCCTTTTATCTTCGATAGATGTCACTATAAAATATTATTTTTACATTTTTATCCATTAAACTCTTTAAAGTCCATAAGTTAGTTATGAATAGGTACACTATTATTTTTAATAAAATTAAAAAAATATATAAACAAAAAAAATATGTTTTTATGGTACCTAATCAAGGCACTGTGAAATTTTAAAGAACGAAAACTATAATTACTAAAGGAACCCAGTATTATACATCTATGAAGGAACCCTTTCAAGTATAGAGTGTGTCGACATTCAATATACTTGTAGTTATTATAACATCTAAGTACGTATTTTCTTCAAAATATACTAAATATTGTAGTGTAGTCAATCCTATAACGAGAACGTCAACAAAGAATATAATATTATATTACTAACGTAACGTAGTTAATTTAGAGGAAGACAAGCATGATGGATATTAACTGTAGTATTAACGCTATGACCTAATATGGAACACCATGCACCAGAGAAGTGGTACAGAGACGTTATGTCACATGTGTGACACATAGCAGGTGGAGCGTTTATCCGTTTTGTAATCAGTAATACTAAAAGATGGCTTGAAGGCACGACTTGAGGGTCCAAAAAGTCTTAAGAAATCAGTGCGTTGGATGCAACTGAGCTATCTCATCAATTTAGCTTAATTAAATTAGAAAGTTGGTTACTTGCATTGCTAAGCACTTAATTCCCAGCTCAAAAACGTATACTTCTTTATTATTTAATATAGAAATAGCCGCTATTATTTCACCTATATGTATATACTTATATCACCGTAAAATTGTAAAATCCGTTAGATTGTAATAAAACTAACTAGATTGTAAAAATATGTCGAAAGATTAAAAACTATATAACTATTTATAATCTAACGAAAAATATATTTTAAATTATAGGCAGAATATTCGCGTCGGATGTCTATAAACATTTTACAATTTCACTAGTTATATTACTTTTCCAATCATATTTTGTTTAAAGAATAGGGAATATGCACGTATTTTTTTTATTTATTTATATAGATCTATCTTGTTTGGTAAACAGTATGGTAAAATCAGTTTTTTGATATCATTAAAAATAACGAAGATATGAACGTTTAAAGTGGTCTATTAGACAGAGAGATCCGACGTGTATCGTGACGTCACATAACACGACTTTCATAGAAAGTTCATACTAAATTTCGTTTTGCTAGAAAGAGATAGATTACAAACTTTGACCGCTCATATCTTGCTCATTTATCAACAGATATTGAAAATTTTCTCGCCATTTTCTTTAT
Organism: Glaucopsyche alexis; assembly: GCA_905404095.1. Lineage (NCBI taxonomy): Eukaryota > Metazoa > Arthropoda > Insecta > Lepidoptera > Lycaenidae > Glaucopsyche > Glaucopsyche alexis. The sequence continues at coordinate 7,007,436 of FR990060.1, forward strand.
TTTTCTGTCTAGTATCATATTATTATATTTTAAGCTATTTTTATATTTTATGCATATTCCCTATTGAAGTGATTTTATTACAATGCTACTTTCGTTCGGATTCACTTTATAGCGGTGAAATCTCAGTTTCCTTTTCATTCATTGTTTGCCTGTAGTTTATTTCAATTATTGAACGGGAATGTTGATATTTTCGCGGAATGAGGAGGTCAGAGGCAAGTTATTGGCGTCGTCGTTAGGAATATTATCTGTTCTGTGACTCATAATAATTAGGATAAGTAACTAAAAGGTTTCACTGTGATACTTGTTCCTAAACTATAGTCGATCAAGTACCATAAACGGGATCAATATGTAGTGAGTAATTGTCTTTATAATATTATATCTGTAATTACCTATATAACTTCTTAGGTCAACATTTTGTGTATTTTGCGCAACTGTTTCGTTTTATGTTTGTTCATAATAATTATGTATTTTGATTATTAATAAATTGGGTCCCGAATCGACTTGACGTTTTTATCAACCCTGAACAATGTGGCCTCTCTAAGTCACATCTCTATGTGTCTACTCCTAGACACATCACAGTAGCGAAAGGAGTAAAAAGAGTGCTCAAAAGTATTTGGAAGTGAAGTGTTTCAAAAGTGCTTTTGTGGTGAGGGTGCTGGGTGACCAAAACATTTGAGATGAATTGTGTCTGACAACGAAACTTGGTTTAAACCATTAGGTATAAACTTGAGTCTATATAACACAAAACTTAGTGGCATAAAAGGAGCTCAGGGCCACCCAAATGAAGATGTTATTTTACTATTGATTTAGACGTTATTTTAAGTCTCAAGTCTAATTTTTATATTTTAATAAATAATATACGAAGGAGGAATACGCAAGAAAAAGTAGTAGATATGGTTTATTTATTTTTAACCTTTATTCCCAGACTGTAAAAAAATCCCCTTTGAATATTAATTTATTCGTAGAGCAAGTGACTTCGTTTTAAATTCATTTCTAACTTGTAATTAGTACCTAATTACCAGTGGCGAAGGCTGCTTCTCCTTCATAGGGAAGCCGGAGCCTGTATAATAGGTAGGGATTTCTATGAAGGTTTGCAAAAGGTAAGTGACAAGGGAAGCCGATAGGAATGGAGTTATAGGAACCCTTCGCCACTTCTAATTACTAAAAAGTTGTTAAAAGTGATATGTGTTGCTGCTATTGCGGCATCTTTTGATTCCATAAGCTCAAAGTAAATTACAAAGATTTTCTATAATATTACAGATTCTACTACTATTATAAATGTGAAAGTTTGTGAGGATGGATGAATGTTTGTTACTCTTTTACGCAAAAACTACTGAACGGATTTCGATGAAAATTTGTATGGTAGTAGTTAGGCTCTGGTTTAAAAAAATATGCTATTTTTATTGCGATGAAGTAGAGTATTCCCGTAGGATACTATATTGACGGGAGTGGAGCCGCGGGAAAAGATAATAAGGAAATATATCGACATTGCATTTTTTTTAGATAGAGCAGTTCAAAAACTATGTCACATAACAAAATATGATATAACACTGCGTGGTTGCACCATTATGCGACGAAACTATGAGTCCAGTTGCGGAAGTGTGTCACACAACATATGTTCCGCTTGTGATTACAGTTCCTCACATTGTGATCGCTCTTAATTACTCTAGAACGAAGATCAGATTAGTCATTAGTATAATATTAATATGAGCTTTTTATGGACGCGTTTACAAAATGTGTTGTTTTTATAACAGCTGTCGATTACGGACTGACATTTCTTAAGAAAAGTGGGCTTAGCATAGCGATCCGAAGAAATAATTTTTAAAATATTCTATCCAAAATAGTTCGTTTCAAAATAGTTCTTAATTCATGGTAACAAGGTCGTCAATAAAATAACCATTACTAAACAGCCATTTTTTTAATATAGCTGCCGGGAAATCTTCTGTCAAAAACGAACCAACCAAGTAATAAACAGAACGTAAAGATCTATTTGTCTAGGACTGCCATGATGTGGAGTAGTTGATATTATTGTAAGACTATTTGACATTGAATTAAGAAAACGTTTCTACTTTAGCTGTCAAAAGTTGCCATTTTGTGAGCTCATGTTCGGGAAGAAAAGAAATGTTTCTCCGACGGTGCATCGACCTTACTGCCTTAAAATTAAAACAAGACCTATTTTGCTCCGAATGGTATTAAGGATCTGTATAACACCAGTGACCTTGACCGTCTAGTCCCATACTAATTTTGTAGGCGACAAGGGCGTACCGCACCGACCGGAGAGTATTGAAATGGATTAAAAAATAGCTATAAATATTTGAGACACAATTTTCAAAAACTAAAACAACCTCTTGTCTCAATAAAATACTGAAATAATTTTCACACTCGTGTGACTTATAGTAGAAAAGAAAAAAGTTTTGACTTGAAAAAAAAGTGTTGACTTCACTAGTGGATTTAGCATATTTTTAAATCAATATTTAAATAAACATTTCAATTCATAAAAAACAGTCCTCGGCTAAATGTGATGCATATTGATATAACATATTTTTATGATTTTTCAATACGAACATGACTATGAAAAAAGGTTTCAAAGAACTCTAATTTTCAATTCTATCCAGCGCACAACCCTTTAACGTTTCTTCAATATCTATGCTATTTTGTCAATTCTTCGGTGTTATTAGGGTGCGCATGCTAGGCCTACAAATAAAATAAAACAATAATGCATAGATAATAACGATTAATAGAAAAACACGTGAAAATTTTGAGGATACTTTTTAGGCTTTTTCCAAATCAATTTTTAATATTGTTGGATGATTTTTAGCCAATTTTAAGGTGATATCCATTAAACAATCGAATAAACTACATACCTACTAGCAGACAAAATATCCCAAACACGACCTCCTTTTGTAATATTGGGTGAAGAGGTTCTAAAAATATTTTTGCTATACTAAAAATAATATTTTTTACAGCTAGAGAAGTACTCTGTTTGTGACAATTATTGTTAGTTTTTTCGGATTTGCCGAAAAACAACAATTAATGTCAAATTTGCAAACGTGTCCTTAAAGCTCGATACACAATCAAGTAATTTCACAATCTTATATATACCAAACTATTAGCATAAATAACGCATGAAATTAAAATGTCTAATTTTTACCAATTTTTTCTAAAATTTTCACCACGAACGGTTTCGCAACATGGTTCGATGAAACTATAGAGCTCTACGGTTGCTGTAAAAAGGATTAGGTAAAATATTTATGTAGACTGCATATCTTAAATTATAAAATATAATAAAGTAACAACGTTTAAAATATACTTAATATTTACTGAATTTACGACATTTTATATATTTGCCCATTACCTATTGCTTTACCTGACAGTTTGGACACTCTTCTAAGAATCAGATTCACTTTCGATCGATTGTGCCCTAAATCACAATCGCTTAGAGAACACGCTTTGTTATACCCGGGCACTTTAGCAAAACAATAGCAATATTATGGAATGTCATCGAGCGTGGAAACAAAAGACGAGATAAGCAACAATATATCCTAGCGCCAGCTACCTGCTTCCTCAGTCCACCTCGAGCGCTTCAACAACATGGTTCCCCTCATCATCATCATCGCTTGTATCCAGCTCGCCACCGCTGAGCACTCCGGCGCGTATTCCTCCCCGCAGTACGCGAAGAAAATGTACCCGAACACGTACGACTCCAGTGTGTTACTTCCGAAGGAAAAACCGGCCGCTTATAGTGAGGAGAACGTCAAGAGATACGATACGAATGATACGGATCAGTACGGCAGATCATCATTCATCGATAGTGCTGGGAGTTTCCTATCGAGCACCGGTGGGCAGGTCATGTCCAGCTTGGCCAAGGATTACATAGCTAGGTCGACCGGCAGCAGCCAGGTTGGTTTTAACTGCATCACCCAGGTTGGTACTCTGTACATACGCACTTTTGCATGACTAACCGGTAACCCTTCGATAAGTGTATGAGTCAGGTAAGTTTTATTGGGTGCCTGGAATTTTAAGTGTTAGCTAGAAAGTAGTAATAATGGTTGTATTCTTAGAATTTTTTCAATCACAAAAAGTAGACATTTTTAAAAGGATTTATAATATTTTTTAATCATCAGTATTTGTTAATACTGTACCTACAAAGCACATTTTGTTGCTCGTTATAATCTAAGTAAGTTTTGCCTATACTAATATTATAAAGAGAAAAAGTTTCTTTGTTTGCATCGAATAGGCTCCGAAACTATTGGAATTAAAAATTTACACAGATATAGATTAGATCACGGTAATGGACATAGGCTATATTTTATAGCGGCAAATTGTACGGTTTTCACGGGAACCGTACATTTTGCCGCTTTCCTTTAGTGCGCACGAAGTGGCGGGAAACATCTAGTAATAAATAATATATTCTATCTGTTGACCACCAATTCTAAGTAATATTCACCTAATAAATTATGACTCAAAATTAAAACTTACTTGCTGTACTTAGCAGCAATTTTAGAATTATTATGGCACCCTTTTTAATTTTAAAGGTTTTTTCACACACTTGGGATATGATTGGTTTTCTTGGTTTGGTTTATTTAAGTTTTGTTATATTTACTTATATAAAAAATGTTTTGAAGGTGTTGAGTTTGAATCTGACAAACCTGGTGATATTGATCGTGCTGAAGGCTTTAGTTCTGGCTGCTGGGTTCTTCGGAGCTGGTGCGTGGAAAGGGGGACATCACTATGGAAGAAGTTTAGAAGGTAAGTCTCTTAATTGGTTACTATTTGTTTTGCTTAACAATATTTAATAAAAAACTATGTTTTTAATTAGCTAGTTATTGGCTAGTTTTCAATATCACACAATACTTAATAGGTACATTAGGTAAAAAATATATACATATAAAAGGCAAAGCTGATTAACTGATACATATCACTCACAGACCAAATCCTAGAAATTTGAAATTTTGCACACGTATTTTTCATATGACGTAGGCATCCTCTAAGAAAGAATTTTCCAAAATTCAACCCCCAAGGGGGTAAAATAGGGGATGAAAGTTTAAAATTTAAATACACACGGGCGAAGCCGCGGGCAATTATTGCTAGTATTAAAATATACTCATAAATAGTATGTCGCAATAAATTACATTTTACATAATAGGTAATATTAATTTCATTCAAACATAGGTAGCGTTAGTAAACCTAAACTTCTATCGTAGTTCCTACACATTTGAACTGCTATAAAAGAAACATTTTAAATTTGCAACATCATAGAATTTCTAACAACCCGTTAAATAAATTATCAACTTAAAAAGATGTAGGAAGTGTCCCATCTGCCTTTTAGATGACCACTTACCACAATTTTAAATTTTAGACTTTACTTGTAGGTAATAAAAGCTATTTTCCTTAACAATACATTCATCTTGTTATAAGGGTGCTTAAATCCAATGTATGTGATGCATTTGTACTGTCCGAGCATTAATCCTATTGCTGGGGGATTATCTGACCATCAACTCCAAATGACCAGCGATTTTGGGTTAAATAAAGGTTTTTTCTGCACATGAAGGGTTAATAAAGGTGTGGGGTAGTACCTAATGGTTGGATTGGAAGTCAACAAAACTGAACAGTAATGTTCAACATGAATCTGGGCACTTAGAATGTTATCATCACATCAAAGAATGTTATCCATTTTAGTGCAATAAGTACAAAAAAAATGATATTGGTACTACCTATATTACATACACTTTAGTAGTACATTACGTAAGTAAGTACGACTATTTAGAAGCCCAATAGGGGATCGGAGTACATCTGAAATATTTAGTTTCATTAATATATTCAGAAATATTGTGGCATTACTACTTGGTAAATGTAAAAAATATATTATTTTATGTGTAGATTACTAATTAAATACATTTAAAAAGTCCAAAAAGGTTTTGCGAAATTGGTAAGCAATTTAACCTACATCAGTAGTTTACTCACATCATATACAAAATCATTCATTATGGTAAGTATGAACGTAAACGCACAAATATCGGAGATATTTACAAATATATTCCGGCGGCCATATACTTCATACACCTTAACCTACAAGTGACATGGAGGTTTCGGCGAATACCTAGAAAGGTTCAAAATCAAACAAAACAGTAAAATATGTGACTGCGACCACACAAGCGGCAATACACTGCTTGTGCGAATGTGCGAAGTACCAAAACATACGAATGGAAACAGAGCAAAAAATTAACAGAAACCTAAGCAAAGAAAATATAGAAGAAATAATGAAAAATAACAAAGAAAGAGACATATTTATAGAAATGGGAAAAAAGATAACACAAATAGTCAACAAGCATAACTAAGAATAGTGCGAATGACCGGCGTGAAACTGGGAAAAAAAAACAGATCATCTTCCCTGAGTAGTATAGTAAAGTAATAAGGTTGTCGGAGAATAAAAACCGACAGCTATTAGAAAAAAAACACTACCAGTGACGTCATTTGTAGGTCGACTTTAGTATGGAGCGTTTTTAGGAGACTCGCGAAATTTTTTATACAAATCGCTGTACCTTTGAAAATATTGACTTTTGATATGAGTAACTTCTTCTGAGTAACTTGAGTACTATTCATTTATGCAATAAAAAAAATCATCATCATCAATCACCAAACCGAGACTTTTACAATTATTTTTGTAGTAATCTCGATTGGGTTCCAAGATCAGAGCATCCAGACATACATTTAACCCACTGACCGTCCAGCCTGAAAATCCAGCGTCGGCACTTGAGGCCTACGGGGTATCCTAACCATCCATTCTGGAAATCCAGCAGCCTTCTTCTTGTCTTCCGAAACGGTTTGACCGATTTTTGTAAAAAAAATTAGGCGTATTCGGTAGTTATGAGAAAAGGTTGTAAACATTTTTCAAACCGCAAAGGGTGGCGACCCACATCAATAGTATATTATTTTTACAATTTATTTTAAATTTAAGATTTTGCATCTTAAAATACACTAAGTATATAAACCTTACCCTTCTAACAGCAATATCTATTGTTTAGTGACATTAGTACTATTATTATATTTAGAACTCAGTGATCGTCAACTCATAAGCTAAAAACTTTAACGGGTGTCTTCTTTCACACAGCTCCTATAAGTTGTAGGGGGGGGCCTTACTAGGTGTAGGTTGGGTTGTAGGTGTAGGTAGTAGGTTTATGTAGTAGATGTGGGCGTAATAAGTTCAAGGTTGAGATTGTAGGTCTCGGTTATAGGTTAGGTTAGTAGGTGTAGTTGATGCTGTCTAAACTGTAAGTGTATGTAGGTAGTTATTTATTTATTACAGTTTATAGTTTAGACAGAACAACGTGTGTTGGGTCAGCTAGTCCAATATAAACCCTCCTGATAATCTGATTAACCATAGTAATCACTTTACAGACAACAAGAACGCTACCTATCTCAGCGAGAACGAGATAATGCTTTACCTGAGCTACCTCATGGGGCACCAGACCCGCGACTACGGCTGCCTGTACCGCCTGTCCTGTCTCAAGCCACACCAGGCGTCGGTGTACGCCGCTGGCGCCGAGCTGCTGCTGCAGGGCACTAAACTGTTCCAGGGGTAAGATTGCCTATCTTCAAATTTCCACACATGGGCCCAGAACACGCTGCAGTATGCGTGGGCCGTGGCTTCGGAGCCACGCACGGTAGTGCAGTCTGGATTAGTTTGTCTTGTCAATGTCAAGTTTTACCGCACAAACGCGCGCGGGTGCGTGTATACCCGCACGTAGACGCGTGACCACTGACCAGCAAATACGCGGGTGAATACAGTAACTGAGTATCCTACTAATATTATAAATGTGAAAGTTTGTGATGATGTATGGATGGATGGGTGTTTGTCCCTCTTTCGCGCAAAAACTACTGAACGGATTTTGATGAAATTCGGTATGATAGTTGTTTGGGCCCTGGATGAAAACATAGGCTACTTTTTAACCCAAAAAAGTACAGTGTTTCCGAGGCATACTATATTTACGCGGGCGGAGCCGCGGGCAACAGCTAGTGGAACATAAAACACGCACGCCTGCTCGACGCTGCGTAGTGTGGGGCGTGCGTGGATCGTCTTATCATCTTTATAACTTTATAATCTTTATTTGCAAGAAATATGGGTGTAGAGATGACAAATCACTGTTTTAGGTACCATCACAATTCGCTAGTACATTTACAATATCTATAGGGATACAAATTACATTATCGAAGAGGTTTCTGGTAGTGGCAGAGATATTTCTTTTACAATACCTTTGCGATATTATGATTTTGATAGGATGTATTAAAATGCTTTTATGTTATTTTAAAGATATTTATTAATATAATACTATGATTAATGTTATTTTGATCATTCCATTAACTCAGGCCTTGCTACTGGTAACAAATTCCTCAATTTTTTAAATTAGGTGTAACCCAACTTTATAAAACACTTCATTTAGGACCATCTACAACGCAGTTAACACGCGATTTGACTCATCTTCATTAGCCCTTACCGCTTCATCATTAACCCTCCTAGCAAGAAATTGTTGTTCGGCAAAACCTTTGGCGTGATATAGCTTCGTCGCGCGAGATAGCTACGTCGTCTCATCGTTAGGGTGCTAGAAAGTGTAACTGAAGCTACACGAAAAAAAAACTCGTTAACACTAACCCCCTTACTAATAAAAATATTTATCCAGTAGATGAGCAATACAATGTTTTGTCCTCGTCTTATACGTTGGAATAGTCGCTTGACAGACAAGGACAAAACATTGTATTGCTTATCTACTGGATAAATATTTTTATTAGTAAGGGGGATATACCCTTATAAGGTTATAACCTTATCCTACAGGAACAGTATAGAGCTTCAGGAGTACGAAGACGTGTCTGCCGGCATCAGGCAGGCGGCCGCGCTTGGCGAACAGAACGAGCTCTGCGAGAAGCGGTTCCGGTGCCTGTGATCTGAAACATTATTGTAGTTCTAGTGAATGTGTTGTAGTTTAACTGTATGTAACTATGTAGGTAACCATAGACGTATATAACGTCTTCGAAAATCAAGTACGAATACTTCGGGCACATGATTCACTGCTTTTGTAAAGACGTTTAGGCAAAAAATAATTGTAATACTCAAAGTAAAAAAACAGCTTATATATGGGTGACTCTCCGCAAAACGCAAACTCGCCCATATAAAGAAAAAAAAAATTTTTTTGTTCGAGTTTGACAACTATTTTTCTGCTTAAACGGCTTACGCAGTACCTACCTAGATCATATGCCCAAAATATCCCTAATTTATTACCGAACCTTATATAATATTATAGATGAGATATTATGTTGAGGCAAAAAGTGTATCCAGTTAAATGGCCCCAATTTTGAGATATTTGGGGCCATTTTGAAGTATGGTGAAAACCAAGATAGGGTAACTTTTTCTTGTTTAAAGATTTGTTCTGTCAAATGTACGTCATAGCATATCTTGAATTTTGAAATCTTTGTGTTGTAGTGAATGTGTTGTAGTTTAATTATATGTAGGTAAATATAATTTATAATGTAAGGTATGTTAAGGCAAGCATTTAAATCCGTTATTATATTAATAGACTATTTTATTTTAAGGATTGTTTCACAATCTACTGATAAGTGTCAGATAGCGGATATAACACGTATGGCTACAGCATGGACAAAACTTCCGATTAAGCTATCCGACAACTATTAGATGATTTTAAAACTAACGGCCGAAAAATGAAATGATAGGTAAATTAAGTGACGCTATGATGACCCTCAAGTCAAATGCTGTCCTTCTCATTTCGCTTAGCAGAGACGACGACAGCCTATGAATAGGAGGGCTCCTAATTTCAGTATTCGGCCGTTATTGTTATTGTAATAATATATACATAAATAGAAAGTTGTCATTTTACATTACTTAAAATCTTTTAATTATATTATACCGTGCTCATTATACACACGTCACAGTATACATCTGATAATATATGTGACCGCAAAGCGAGACCGCAACTCGCGACTGCAACTAGCAAACCAGCGAATCAGAGGGGAAATTCTGCTAAATAAAACCTAATGCAGGCTTTATTTAGCAGAACTGAGTTATGAGAAGAATACGATTACAATCAAATCCCGATACGATACGAACCAACATGAAATGCGCTCTGATTGGTCGAATCGTCATAAAATATGACATCCGTTCATGGTAAAATGTCGTTTCACTTTCAATCCAATGAATATAAAATGAAAGTATACTTTAAATACGAGAATTGAGGGTTTCTCTGGATACGCTCAGCGGTCGCGCGACGCGGGTCGCGGGGATTGTTTAGTCCTCCATATAAATTCATACTAAGCAGTGGCTTCGTGACCCTAATTCGGTCTCTGGTAGCGGTCTCGCATCGCGCATCCCGTGTATCGGAAGTCTACCTACTATTAAGGAAGTGTAAAGGGCATTGTTTCTTTAGACCTTATACTTTTGTAATAAATTCGAGAATAATAAATTCTGTACACAGCAAATGCAACTTTCAATTATTAATCATTGCAACTACACGGCCTTTTCCCCCAGTACTTACTAAGCAGTAGGTACACACCTACGATCGTGTCGCCACAACCCTGGGTGTCCTATTGCTCTCCAGCCTGGCCGCTCTGTACTCCGCGTACGAGACGTAGCCGTCGCTGTCCACGTCGTCTGTCTCCAGGGTACGGTCCACCAGAGCTGGAAATGGAGACCGGTATTAGATCGCATTTATCAAATACACTCGCATAGTACTATGAAGTACTAGTATATGACTCGAAAAAAGATTGAAATACAAATCTAAATATATAAAAGGCAAACCTGACTAACTCATCTATGAATGCACAGCCGAAACTACTGAACGGATCTTGGTGAAAATTGGCATACCGATAGTTGTAATGACGTAGGCATCCTCCAAGGAAGAATTTTTGAAAATTCGCCTCTAAGGGGGTGAAAAATGGGTTAAAATTTTGTATAGAAACCGAACTCCACGCGGACGAAGTCGCGGGCAAAAGCTAGTTACAAATATTTATCTAAAATATCTGTAATAATGTAATAATTGTATAGTTGAAAACTTGTATTGATTAAAATTACTCATATAAATATAAGTACAAAGAAATTAAGATAATTGCACAATATAAAATCGTGCCTTGGCCTTCTTCAATTCTTGAGATTTAAAATTATGAAAAATTGGTCTACATATTGGCTGTGTTCCGCGAAAAGAAGCGCTAACCAAAAAACGCAAGCAAAATGCCGACCGCTAAGCTTTATATAAGCAAAATAGCGGTATTGAAGTTAGTAAACGTGTCCTGGCTGAAAATCTTTTTTTTTTCTTTCAGCGCTAGCAAGCGCTAACAAGCGTTTTATTTTCACATAACACAGCCAATATGTTTTTATGCTGCTATTTTATCATAAAAAGGAATTTGCAGTACCGAGTGATTATTCTGTGTTTATCGACATACCAATATAAGACTCTAGATCGTTCGCCTCTGGCTCGATGGACTGATCGGCGTCTGGATCGGGACCCTCGTGTTCTAATGTGTGATACACTGCCTGAAAATATAAAGAGCATTTATTTTAGTGTCTACATCATAGACGTATATATAATATAGATGAGGCATGCTGAGGCAAAAAGTGTATCCAGTTAAATGGCCCCAGTTTTAAGATTTTGGGGCCGTTTGACGTATGGTGAAAACCAAGATGGCGTAACTTTTTCTTGTATAAAGATTTTTTCTCTCAAATGTACGTTATGACGTACGATAAGAAATCTTTATAATGAAATGTAAGGTACCTATCTTGAGTTTTGATCTTTGGTCTACACACATTTGTGATTTTTATACCGTTTCGAAAAATTGTGACATATAATGTACCTGTACTGACAACTGAATCTAAGTTTATATACATACTTAGATTCAGTTGTCGGTACAGAAAAGTGTTTGCGTCAAAGCTAGTGAATAGGAAAATATTAAAAAATCATTAATTCAGGTCACCATAATATAGTTTCTGCGTAAATAATGGGGATAGTTTTAATAAAGACATGTTTTAAATCAAAGTTTAGAAAAGTAAACTAATAAGCCAAAGTACTATATTTCAAGTGTCTATTATTCCCAGGGCCTCTAGTCAAGATGCATTCGATAATTTCGACGGCGAAGTTCGAAAACAAAAATGTATGGGATTTAACATACGTCATCGTTAAGTGACATTCCTTATGTCAAATCCCAAACATTTTGTTATCGAACTTCGCTGTCGAAATTATAGAATGCATCTTGACTAGAGGCCCTGTTTTTTCCTGAAACGCAGTGTATTATGTGAATTATCCGGTATGAAATCAGTCTCAGAATATAAAAGTATAGTGTATAAATCCAGACTAATAAAGATTTCATATAATTAAAGTTAAATACATCCGGATTAGAAGTCAGGAAATTCTTAAAGTGTCAGAGTACCAGCTCTGCCACAAAATATTTAAACGTCCACCTTCAATAACTCCAGTCCATCCAACTTGGAGTTCCTGTCGAAGTCGTGTGCGGAGAAGTAGTGGAACTCCAACTCCTCTGGGGTCATCTTCTCTAGAGCCTCAGCTGTCAGCACCTCAGAGTCCTCTTCGATATGTCTGAAACATATTATTGTTTAATCAAAATTTATTCTTGAAAGATGCGTCTGCACCATGCGTCACTCTCTCAATCACTCACTCACACTCACTTCACGTGAGCGAATTGCCCTACGGCCGGTGCTGCTCCATCGGCATATGCCCTCACTCAGTCACACTCATTTCACGTCGTACAGAAACTGCGAGTCACCGGTGAGCGACTTGCCCCGTGGACTTTAGGGTACTCCGGCTCCACCGGCATATGCCCTCACTCACTCACTCACACTCACTTCACGTCACCAGTGAGCAACTTGCCCTGCAGCCGGTTGTGGTGGTGATGCTGCTCCACCGGTGTATGCCTTCACTCACTCACTCACATTCACTTCATGTCGTACAGCAACTGCGAGTTTCCGGTGAGCGACTTGACCCGCGGCCTTTAGGGTAGTCCTGCTCCACCGACGTATGCCCTCACTCACTCACACTCATTTCACGTCGTACAGCAACTGCGAGACACTGGTGAGCGACTAGCCCCGCAGCCGGTAGTGGTGGTGGTGCTGCTCCACCGACATGTGCCTTCACTCACTCACTCACACTCACTTCACGTCGTGAAGCAGCTGCGAGTCACCGGTGAGCGACTTGCCCCGCGGCCGTAAAAGTGGTGCTGCTCCACCGACGTGTGCCCTCACTCACTCACTCAAACTCACTTAACGTCGTGCAGCAGCTGCGAGTCACCGGTGAGCGACTTGCCCCGCGGCCGGTAATGGTGGTGGTGCTGCTCCACCGGCGTCTGCCCGTGCGGGTGGTGCGGGCCCCGCCGCATGCACCACGAGAGTCCAGTCAATAACAGAACCAGACATGCTAGAACAAAAAGTAGATAGTGTTAAATGATACTCCTCGAGTTATTATAACGATAACGTTTAGTTAACAATAGAAGTTATACAGTTCTTTAATGGAATATGGCTCAAGAACCTTAGGTAAATAGGTAAATACAAAAGATTGTACTTAATAAATCCCAGCTTCAGTAATTGCTGATAACAATGTATTACTATATTAATAATAACCCCCCACACCGATTTCGGTGACGGTGGGCGGTTTCATTGAAACCAGTTACGCAGGAGTAATTTTATAGTGCCCAAGTGTGTGCGCCGTAAACAAGAGCACTCACTCTTCCTTTACTCTCATAATCCAGTGGGACGGATAACCGACACGATTGACGAGAGATCAGGCGCATGTCCAACTTTTAAATGCCTATCCGACGCATGATTCAACTTTCTTGTCAGACAAGCAGGTGATCAGCCTGCATTGTCCTAACCAAACTTGGAAACAACATTTTTTGTTGTTCCAATGCGAGAATCGAACCAATGCTCTAACCACTAGACCACAGAGGCTGTTATTTCAGTTTATTTCTTTACTTTATTAATTCCATATTATTATTAAACTAAAGAAATCTCGTCCGAATCTAGATCATGTATGTCATCGGCAAGTTTAATGGTGACATTATTATTTATTACAAAATGATTGCAAATAAAACAATCTTGCAAATGAACACACTACCTGAGTGTAATTTGACGAGCATTGTCGCAACATAAAGGGTGAGGATGGACAGATGGGATCCCGCCCCATGGGGTCTGAGCGTGGGGTCCGAGCCCCATACCCCGCCGAGACGCAATATTCACACCTCATTTCACGAGTGTGCCCGTTTCATTTGACATTAATTGAAATTTGACGTGACGCGCCATTGACCTGAACGGTCAATAGATTTATGTGATGATTTTAGTTTGTCTACTTACTTATTTTATCTAAAAATATTTGAACCAATATGTGTTACTTAACTTAATTTTAGGTTATTACTTATTTTTTCCTTACAAATCTAGATCTATAAATCCGGACTGCAGGTCTTAAATGGCCATATTAAATGACTCATACTTTAGTACATTACATTACATGCAAATGCTCGTCAGTCAGGGAGGTAGTATTGTAATTTAATGCTCAAAGTCCAATCTATAACGTTACATTACACGCGAATGCTCCAGTTGAGGGAGAACCTTAAAGCAACTTTTTTAAATAAAAATAACCTTTGGTCATTTTAAAAAACTGGTACTGGAATTCCACAAATGTTTTTAAATTCCATAGAACATTTAGTATTTGACACAGGAGAATTTAGCGAAATTATTTCTCAACAAATTATGTATTCTTACAACTCTATTGAGGTACGTCCTAATGACCCCAGACCACAGTAGTAAATTAAAGCTCTGTATACATTTTATCCGGATAAAAATCTTATCAACGACACACTTGCATAATTTCAGGTGCACGGCCCTCTCGAATGACAAGCATTATGAATAATGTATGTGCTCGCCCTATTTCTGTAGCGAACAGTTGTGGAAAGACGAGCCGGTGTTTAATCGGACCCCACTTTGTTACGGCGTAATGGAGGACAAATTATATGGTGGGACAAGTGCACGCGTATGTCGCGGTGTCCGCGCGATACACACGGTGGGGAGGGATGGAGAGCCACTGACTCTCGTAGTCTTTGAAGTTTAATGCTTGCACGAGGACTTTTAATTTCATTTTTTTTGAATTTATGGCCTTAAAATGTAGAAAACTGTTCATTCTTCGTCAATCAATTCTCTTCTTCAAAAAAGTATTCAAGCAATTCTATTAAATAATTCAGTAAACACATCCCACATGAAATATAATCAAATTTTATAAATTAAGTAGGAATATTTAATTTCGTGTTTCAAATCATAAAATCGTGTTTCAATAATTAAAGCGTAGATTTTGATGTAATGATTTTTATATACCCTATTTTAGTTTTTACACAGAAACTATATGGTTAGTATAGTATATATTAGTATAGTATATATGGGTAAGTTTAGTACAGTAGCAAATATTTTTTATCTGTAAATTAAATAAAAAAATCTTATACACACGGTAATACAAGTAGCAAATATCATAGCAAAACGATTGCAACGAGCAAAATGATTAAAAAACCAGTTCGCCAACATGTTTGTCTTTCTATCCAGCCGTACAACCCCAAACACTTACCCCTCGCACGCCCCCCGTATTATCGCCTCTAACACTATAATCCCGCGATCACAATGCGCGCTCCACGCAAATTCCTTTGTCCGTCGACTTTGTCTACATTTGAATCTCACATTGTTTCTATTTGACTTATCTAATCTTTATACATGACAGGAGCGTAAGCGTCAGTTTACACTGGCTCGGTATTTTTAAGATAGCGATTCAGAACAGCACCGCGTTGTGTCTTGGTGTGCGCTGATCCTAACCTAACAGTAACAATTGACAGCAACGTAATTGTAAAGTTATCAAAAGAAAAGAGATGTTTTAGAAATGTATGAGGCGTGGGCCAACACTATGTACACTATATGTAAATATAGCTATATAATATGGTATATATATATATATATATATATATATATAACCGTTGGTAAATGTATACGCGCTGTCATGGTTTTAATACAATTCTCACTTCCTGCTGTCATTTCCACTGAATGTTAAAATTACTAATAATAGTTTGAAAGTAGTTGTTTTAAATCTACTACAGTATGTACTACAAAAATATTTTGTATTTATATGTTTGTTGTTTGGAACATAAAAAGTTCTTTCGATATATAAATATGCTACGAAATAGCTACGAAGTCTACGCAAGTCTACGCACGTCTACGCATGACTACGGTCGGAGCAAGCGCGTAAATTCTCGGAGTATATTTTCAGCAGAACAAAACTTCAACTGGCTATATTTAAATATATTAAATGTTAAATTCTGGCAAATAATGTATACAATATTCTCTGTTTTAATTAATTCTTATTTGAATCAAAAATCAACAAACCTTGACATATCTTTAGAATCATGGTAATAGCTTTGGCCAATTAAAAAAATAACCATCTATAAAAGAGGAAAAGTACCAGAAATCCTACCTTGTAATCTCATTTCTCTCACATTACACTATATTTTGTTTATTTCCAAAAATACATTTTTGTTTATCGCCTCCTGTGTTTTGACTGATGACAGAAAATCAATGGCAGAGCGCACGCGTACTTGTTCACGATCTCTTTGAGCTTTATTACAAGGATTTTGGGATGAATTTCCTTTGCAAACGTTCAACATTTTGCGCATGGCTCTTATTACCTAAGACAAAGTTACCACGTTTAGAATATAGATGGCGTTCGGTGCTAGAAACAAGATTTTAAACTTATTAAGATACTGAACTGAGCAATCCCACCTAGCCATGCAGCTTTTATATAGGTATGGGAAACTTTTGTTTAATTTACCTGAGCGCAAATATATTTACCTAAAAATTTACATTTTATCTAGATACTTTGTAAAAACCGATCAAGTGCGAGCCGGAGGGTTCCGTCATCGTCATTATCTTTAAATTTAATAGGGGATCGGACTACATCTATAAACTATTTAGATTCATTAATATACTCAGAAATATTGATGTATTTCTACTTGGTAAATGTAAAAAATATACTATTTTATATGTAGTTTATTAATTAAAATAATACATAATTATTATATAATAAGTACAAAAATATTTTTTTGCTAAATTAGTAAGCAAAACCTACAACATTATTTACTTACATCATATACAAAAAAATTCATTACGTAAATTAGTATGAACGCACGCAAACGCACAAATATACAAATATTGGAGATATTTACAAATGTTCCTGGCGACTTTAGTATGGAGCGTTTTTACGAGACTTGCGAAATTTAGTATACAATCGTACCTTTCAAATTATTGGCTTTCGATATACATATATTTAAGAGTACTTAGTAAGGTAAAAGCACCTATTACCGTGGTAAATCGCCGAATTTGACTTTAGAGTGAAATATTTCGTAATCAAGATGGTTCTCCGCAAATTAGGATTTTTTTAAACGTTCAATAGACATTTTGTATGGTACCCCGTTAACTTCTTTTTATTTATTTTAAAGCGTTGTATTTATTATTATATTTTTTTCTCAGGACTACGATTTCCCCTATTACCGACGCATGCCCTATGACTTTATCTATTACCGCGGTATGCGCCTCCTAATACCGAGTGTAGAAAAATAAAATACTATTTTATCCTGATTATTCTGTATAAAATTAAATATATTAAAATTAAAACAATACATAAAACATTAATGTAATGAATCAATCAATCAAGCCTAAAATGACATTATACAACATGAAATTTTAATCGTTTTGTTCCCGCAGCGAGACGATTTTCATAATAAAACTGAACAACTTTTCTCAAGCTTGGCCCCACTATAGTATGCCTAAATAGATTCAATATAATATAATTTGTAGTAGTATGACATATGACAATCATGGTGCAATCCACACTTAGTATCTAATTTCTGAATATGAAAAAGAACTAAATAAAATAGTGAGTATTTATTCAATAACGGAACCCTCAATATGAATATTGGTTGCCGTATCACTCGGTGATAGATTTTGTATGAAATCTGTATTACCGAGTACTTTGCACTCGTTAATAGATTCTGGTAGGATCTATTACCGAGGTATGCCGCGGTAATGGGAGTAGAAACAAATGTTTTAAAATACATTTCCGACTGTTATAATTATACATGTATGATTTTCGGGTATCATTTCGCATAAACAGATTTAAATTTTCATGGAAAATTGTATTTTTAATCACAAGATATGCCGCATTATCAATCTTTTGTCAATTCAATATTGCAAATGTTTTTATGACGTTTTTGACACCCAGTACAAAACCTATACTTTAAGTAGCTGTTGTTTTTCAAAAAATTAATGACTTTTAATGGATTTTGAATACATCGGAAATTGATTTTTTGTTTTTAGAATTCATAAGGACAGGCAGATTTTTCAACTTTTACTACAACGACAGTTAATTATCATAAATATATATAACAAAATAGAACCCTCAATATATCCATTACCGAGGGTACCCTCGGTATTAGATGCTACTCCCAATTTTAAGCATCTATTACCGCGAATTGTATTTCTCAATGTAACTAAGTATTTATACTAAATTTCACCATGAAAAGTACTAGATAATACTCCCATAAAAACACAAAAACCAGTAAACAATATCCATAGTCAGTTATAAAGTGTATTACTTTTAAATAACGTAACAAAAATGTGTATGCACTTACATGAATTGGCACGTGTTTGTATGCACACAACCTGATCCTGCGCTGCCGTCGCACAAACTGATTATTTTTGATAAGTTCATAGAGTGATATGCCAACTAGCCTCATCAGTTCGATGTAAAATACTACAAGTTAAAACATGTCCGAAATAATATTGTGCTAAAGTTATTGCTATTCAATTAAAATACGAAAATACGAATACATCGGTAATTGATGCCAATTTTGCATACCGCGTTAATAGGTGCCTTTACCTTAATTCATTTATGCAGTTAAAGAAGATCAGTCCGATCCACTATTATTTATTTTTGTAGTGAACATGTAACAACTTAAATATTCTGGGAATATTTCAAGCATCTATCTGTTACCGTTATTAATATCGAACAAAAAAACAACATAAAAATCACGTTTGTTGTGTGGGAACCCTTTTTTAATACTTATTTTATTTTAAATATTCTGTCAAATTCAATTCAAAAATGACAAAAAACCTCGTTTGTTGAATGGAATCCTCGATAAATATTTGTTTTAATCTGTTTTAAGTATTTGTTACAGCAACATAAATATATGTGAACATTTCAACTGTCTAGCTATGACATACGAATGGATGTCTTAGTAAGAGGGTCCCGTTTATACCCTTTGGGTACGGAACCCTAAAAATAACGACTAATTTAATTTTGAATATGGAATCCGAAATGAAATAGTAACCTTTACAGATTCTTTGTTCAAAAGCAACACTTTATAGTAAGCGATCCCGTGATACCAACACCATATTAAATTTTTCAATCGTTAATAGTTTAGACAGGTATTATTATTATTTTATACAAATATTCGTTATAATACATTCGTGCAATTATATATTGATAAGTGTGAGCGTATTGAAAAGCGAAAACTTCTAACCCCTTTTTACGAAAACTATGCAAACGTAGGAGTATAAAATTTATCACAGTTAAAGTTTATGTGGTGTAAGATATGCAGAAGGTTATTTTTTTTATTACGCTTCGAAATTCTTAAAATCTCACATTGCCCTGCGTTTGTATTATAACTATCAGTAGGTTATTGTCAATATTTCTTTCACATTCTGAGTAAAAAAAAACTCTTAAAAAGTTGAAATAAAAATTTTAAATATGAAAATATGAATTATGATCTAATTTAGACTACTAGGCGACCTGTAGTAGACATCATTATTATTATTATTATATATTGCAATACGATAGAACAATTTATATGTAAGTAATAAGTATTATCACCTAATTTGCGAGGAAATTTTAGTATTTTTTATGACATAAGACCAGCAAAAGAATTGACGGCAAATCATCTGATAATAAACAGAATTACATTGAAGAAAGCTGTTAGAGATTGCTGATGATCACGTGCAAAAAAGCTAGTAGTATAATATTTAATGTAACTTTTCTATAGCCTTTATAATATCTTCTTGAACTTGGGCTCTGATTTCCTAATGGCATAATTACTACAGCTACTCATATACTATAATAATTATTACGTCCACTATATTATGTCGGCAACGCTATCCTAGGAAAACAGAGCTCTATGGACGTTCGCACCATCAAAGCATGTCGTTAGTCCCCACACTCGATGAAACACAACGCATACATTATTTTGCGCTGGTTTTCTGTGACGCCGTGATATATCTCCGATTGAGCCCGCCCCTTGTACCGAACTATGTTAAATAAATAAGAAAGCCTTGCAAACAGGCAATTAGCCACTAACATTCTTTTACCCATTTTCCTTTGCAGCGCCGCTGAAACAGATCTTTATCCCTTTAAAGATAGGAACAGAATTTTCTGACACAATTCCCAACGTAGAAACGTTATAAAAACCTTTAAAAATACTCAAACGACAAGCATACTTATCATTAAAGGATAAGGTTTAATTTGCAACGATTGAGTCCTTTTCCTTGTCACGTTAAAGGATAAAAATATTTATGTTTATAGCGATCTGTTGTGATGTTAGAGCGGGACGGATGTACAATCGTCGACAGTGGTGTGCAACATTTCGGCCTTATTACTATGGCAATAAGGTCCACAAATGCCCCACTGGTCGTATGTGCGCGTATGAGGATCGATACTGCGTGGAGCTAATGGTCGTTTTCTTACATTTGCATACTAATTGACGACTCCAGGACATTCCTTTTGTCTTGTCACTGCAGCGAGTTAAGGTTATTTTGTTGTGAATGCGTTTAAGTAATTGACGTTTGGTTTTTATTTTTTACGTTTACACATTTATATGAGTACCTGAGCCTCTAGTCAAGATGCATTCGATAATTTCGACGGCGAACTTCGAAAACAAAATGTATGGGATTTGACATAAGGCATCGCAAGCGACATGTCACTTAACGATGACCTTTGTCAAATACCATACATGACTAGAGGCCCTGGGTGATCGATCTTTGCTCGAAGTTCTAGCAGTACAAAAAAATTACAGTTTGCAATAATACCTATGTGTCTAAAAATATTACATAGCAACATTTTGAATCTTATTTTTATAATATTTAAAAAGTCACAAAAATATTCGTCTGACCGGGATTCACCCGAGACCAAACTGAGACTCTAATTTGACAGCAACCCAAAAAGTCCGACTCTTATCTAACCACACCACCTTAGTAACATATAAATAGATTTTAATTACTCAAACATGTGCGGTTTCTCAGGGATAAGACTACATATAGCCCCCTACACCACTTCTATACTATAAATTTCATAGAAATTGTTGAAGACTTTTTGGATATTCTGTGTATATACAAGAATTGCTTGTTTAAATTAGATACATCTTTATAAACTACTAGCTTTTGCCCGCGACTCCGCCTGCGTAAATACATTATCCCGCGGGAACACTACTTTTTCGGGATAAAAAATATCTTATGTCCTATCCCGGGACCCGAAGTATATCTATACGAAATTTCATAAGAATCGGTTCAGCGGTTTTAACCGCTTTAGGGTGAAGAGGTAACTGACGGACAGATACACTTTCGCATTTATAATATTAGTATAGATACTAGACAAGATTCTGTGTTCTAGGAGGAACGATAAATATTTCGCTGATTTACATTATTGTGAAATTGGTAAACATATTTCCCGCCGGTAAGAGGACGAAGACACCACGATATTTAATACGAACAATTTGTTAGGAGTTAAGACTATCAAACTGCTAAACACTTGCTGTCGTAAATATATTGGATGTATTTCAATGAAGGGAATGAATAGGTACTTACAGCACGCACATTATACATTTTTTAGGTATGGAATTTATGTATATAGATTATAAGGAATGTATGCTATAGGCAAAGATGTATTATATTAAAAAGAGGTAGATATGGCATTGCGCGTAAAAAGTGAAGACCTAAATTGGCCCGACGCCGGGCCAATTTAGTGTGCTCCGCGAGTAATAGCGTGTTTTGTGTTACTATACGACGTTGACATATTGACACGTGTCCCATGTCAATGTGTGTTGTGGCACAGAAATATTGTCAGTTTTGTAAGGATATAACGTATCTATGTAATAATTAATCAAAGGTTATAGGTTGTAGGTTATATGCGTCTCATTTAAATCAGCAAAATTCATATAGAACATTCCGAAAGGCAACATAAACCGAAAAATTCAAAATTACAACTCTATCAGTCGCTAAACTAAAAATAGTAAATAAATAAAAATAGACTAGTAAATATTTATAGTAACGTTATGTTCGAAAATTGGACAACTGGGTTGTACGAATTGAACGACACGATTTTTATTGCTATGATTGAAAATTTAAAACATAAATGCAGTATTTAAGTAAATAAGATCAATTTCGTATTAATCTTTACTCATTTTCAACTGCTGTGACGTCACTCATCCATTATTTTTAGTATAGAGCGTTTTTAGTGCTCTCCAATCCAACGATTTCACTTTTGCGATGACTGTATTTCGTCAACGGTTAATCGTAATTCGTAGGTATGCCATTGCAATGACAATATTTCCTGGCTTATTATGTACTTTTCGAAAGCCAATAAAAACTGTGCATGTTCCCCACTATAGTAAATATAGAAATCATTAAACGACGTTTAAAAGCAAAGACATAATCTCTTAATAAGTTTAAATCTATAAGACGGGGTCAATTAAGTGTAACCGTACATAATATACGTAAAATATTTATTATAACAATTTAATGGTCTGTTCGTATACAGCCTTAAGTAGTAGGTTTTCTGGCATCCGACCGAGATTTGCGGTGAGGGGGCGTTGCTAGGCAACGTGCCCCCACCCGTGGATGGATTACTTTTAAACTTTCATGTTGAAAACTTTTTAAGGTTTGCTCGCAGCTCTTAGAATCGCTACATTTTTGTTTCGGAGCTCTTCCAAAGTGAAAATATAATGTTATTTTCCCGTTTCATTTTATATCAGTACTTATTTTTTTTAATATTTAAGTAGGAGATTATTACTAAGACTCTGTCTTTCCGTCTGTCTGTCTGTCACCAGTGATCAGACAGTGCTTATCTCATGAATCGCTATCTCGCCACGTCTCGCTATATTTTCAATTGTTTAGTTGAAAATTTCACAGAATATTATGTATCTGTGCTTCCACTATAACAATAAATTAAATAGATATATTATTTACATAGGGCTCCAATACAAAAAACATGATTTTTTTGCTGTTTCGTACGGAACCTTTTGTACGCGAGTCCAACTCGCACTTGGTCGGCATTTGAATTAAAGAAAAACTCTTTGAGTGAACAGTAGATATATTTCGAAATATGTGCAATATCGGTAAAATAACTGCTCGACCACTTTCTAAGCATTTTACTATGTACTACGTTAAAATAATTAAACACAAAGGAAGTGACCGCATCGACTGCAGTGGTTGAAGTCCGTTTTTACATGAGTATATTGTGTGCGTGTGTACGATTCATCGGCGTTGTTAGGGATTTTAATTTTATGTATGGTCGAGCGGCAACTTGTTCGGTAGTACGAGTAAAGCTAGTTATACACATAAGGGACCATGTGTATAGATATCTTTACTCATACTTACCCTTATTAAAGGTGTACTTGTCAGGTAAACCTGCACAGTTGTACAAAACGCGCTCCGATTTACCTGTACAGCTCGACTGTACAGGAAAATCTTTCAGGTACACCGTTATATGTACAGCTAGCTTATAATTACAGTACGAGGCTACGAGCCTACATTTAACAGCCTCCGTGGTCTAGTGGTTAGAGCATTGGCTCTCGACTCGGAGGTCGTGAGTTCGATTCCTGCATTGGAACAACAAAAAAATGTTGTTTCCAAGCTTGTATTAAGCCGGACCTGCGCCTGATCTCTTGTCAGTCGTGTCGGTTATCCATCCCACTAGATTACGAGAGTAAAGGAAGAGAGAGAGTGTTCTTGTGTACTGAGCACACACTTGGGCACTATAAAATTACTCCTGCGTAACTGGTCTAGTTTCAGTGAAACCGGCCACCGTCATCGAGATCGGTGTGGGAGTTATTATTAATTACGACCCTACGAAGTCTGTGAATCTTTTTGTTTTAGTCCTAACCCCTAAGCGCTGTCACATAGTGGTATTCGTGTACTCGTATAGCAAAGCGGGTTCAAACATATTTGCGCTCTCATTTAATAAAGGAAAATGTCTCTTTATTTCAACATCATTTGGTCTATTTATTTTTACTCAAAAACCAAAAGAGTGTTTAGCGATTATACTATATATCTCGTAATAGCTATGAGGTCTTATATACATTTCTTAACAATATGTGCATACATATACCCCCTTACTAATAAACGCTGTATAAGCTTTGAATAGTAATTATACAGTGTTTTGTTCACGTCACACAAGTGACATTTTTAATTAGATAGAAGGAGACAAAACACTGATTTCATTGAAATCAGGCCAGTTTTTTTATTTTTTTCATTTATTTACAGTGTAACTAATATATCTAAAATATTTATGTAATAATAACATCAAGAAACCACAGAGGTTTGTATGTTACGCAGGGGTATTTTATAGCACCCGATTGTGTGCGTAGTACACAATAGCACTCTATCTTCCTTTACTCTCATAATCCAGTGGGACGGATAACTGACACGACTGACGAGAGATCAGGCGCAGGTCCGACTTTTTACATGGCCATCCAACGCATGGATCATCTTTCTTGTCAGACAATTAGGTGACCAGCGTGCATTGTCCTAACCAAACTTGGGATCAACATTTTTTGTTGTTCCAATGCGGGAATCGAACCCACGATCTCTGATTCGAGAGCCAATGTACGAATCACTAGACCGCGGAGGCTGTTGTGCATACATTAAATTTATTACCTACTCATCTTGGTAGTTGGTACCCACATACAATTAGTATACTTCATGCTTTAAGATGTCATTCGATTCGTGTTTTAATTTACTATCAGATTCATTGGCTTTTTTCATAATTTCTTATTTTGATTTAACAAAGACATAAGTTCTGTTTCCGTATATTATTTATTATTACATATCTATAATTTTGCTTACAATAATTTCCTTAAGGAGTGTAATATTATCCATCAACATGGAAACTTACAAGTTTATATCTCCTATAGATTAGAAATGCCAGGGAGGGGATCAACATACATAAACCACTTTAGAGGTCGATTACTCAAAAAAAATTCACTTATTCAAAGTAATTTTGTATGAAACTTTGACTTTTTTTTAAAAGACCTATAAATAATTCGTCGACACCTCACACGATAAGAATGAAAAAATAAAATAATTCCTACTTCACATATTGTATAGAGAGCCATCCCTCAAATAAATAATTATTATTATTTTATAATACCACATATAACAAAATAACAATCGAGATCTATACACAAACTATAAATAAACCAGATTTCATATGTAAATTCATAATTACAGACGTTTGAAGGTCGGACAGACAGACGGACGGATAGACGGACGGATAGAGCGAAACTATAAGGGTTCCTTCTACGGTACCCTAAAAAGCTTTGCATACTCTTTTATTTAGCTATTCCTGTGATTTATAAGATGAAAAGTTTCGGAGTTAAGAGGGTGTATCGTGCAACATTGATGACGTAACCGCGTCCCGTGCCCCGAAGGTGCTTTTAGTATATAATTGCTAAGCTTTTAAGACTACCGCGCATTTGATGTCGTACATACGAATCAAAAAGTGCAAAGTAAACTTTTATCTATATTCTAAGTTCAAAATGTAATTCTAATTTTGTTACATAAATTAATAAAGCCTGTTTTATTGTATGTATTAATAAAAAGGAAAACTTAAAAATATGTTAACCCATACTTACATTTTAAAGGTTGTAAAAAATATTTTTAATTGTAAACATTAATAGCTACCGTTTGAAAGTAATACAGTGAGTTAGTATTTAGTACGTTAGTACGTACTATTTCTGGGCAGTCCTTTAAAAATTCAGGAATGCCCAATGCTCTTTACTTCTTGAAATAATGTTTGCAAATGAAACAAATATAGAGTTAGAGAAATATTATGTACGTGACTGTACGAGAAAATGTGGTTGTAAAATCTTAAAGTAAGACCCTAGATTAGGAAGCAGAGTAAAATAGCTAGAATAAAAACAGGTTTACTACCGCAAATCAGATAAAAACCAATAGACATGCTCTTTAGTTTGTCGAAGTATTTTTATACTTACTTTTTTGCCGTCAACTAATGAGTTTACTGAGTTTACAGTAGTAATTTAATAAGAAATAATGAGTGGGTAGTACTTGCCTCTAAACACATAATTACAAAAATAAAAAAAGAATTTCGAAAAAATCTCAATGACACGTGGCAACAATAAAAAAGTAACCGTTCCAATTTCAAATGAAGTAGGCGGGTCTGGCGCGCGCCAAAAATTAGGCGGCAATTTTGACAGCGGGCAACTGTAAATTATCTTGTCAAAATATTTTTGCAAACAATCAACGTTTTCATTCATCGTGTAAGTGGTTTACACCCACTTTTTAATAACAAAACAAAACCACAATTAGCATAACGGTTACTTCTAGTCTTGTGTTCACAATGTAATATTTTTCACAATGGAAACCCCATGGTGTACGATAAGCATTTCGTTGCCCACGCGCATGTAAAATTTAGCTAATCAAAATGATTGTGCTTTACGAGAATGAAACGGCCACTATGTTTGACACTATATTTCTAATAAAATAATACCTGCAGAATTTAAAAATAGGAAAAATATATGTTATATTATTCTAACACATTTCTAAATAAACAAGTTTAACTAGTTGCTGTCTCAAGGTCCAAAATGGCGAAATTTAATTAGCAGCCTATGTAGGTAGGTCACGTCCACGCTCAAGCCTGAGGTCGCGGGTTCAAACCCCACTGAAGGAACAAAAAGTTTTCATATTTCAATATTAAATATTAAAAATATAATATTACGTTTAGTCTAAAAATATTAAATATACTTCCCGTTGTCTACCACCTAGTGCCTACCACCTACCTGTACTTATGTAGTTTGGTGTCATGCGTCGATAAACGTTAGATAGTATGTGTTATGATTAATGTTAGATATTAGGTATGTAGTTTTTGTAAAATACGGAATCTAAAATTTAATCAGTTTTTATATTATATACTAGCTGTTGCCCGCAACTTCGTTTGCGCAGAACTGACGGAAGCGGAACTCTATTTTTATAAACGGAACCCTTAAATAAAAGTAGCCTATGTACCTTATAACATCAGCTATTTACTAGTGAAAGTCAAGTGAAAATCGGTCCATACGTTTCAAAAATTAGCCGAAATAAACAGACAGACAGACCGACAGACAGACAGACAGACGGACAGACAAAAATTTTAAAAATTGGTATTTTATGCATTATGTGAAAAGCTGTTAATTTGAAGTTACAAACAGACACTTCATTTTTATTTATCTGTATAGATTGTTATTATTAAAATACTCCATGGAGTTCCCAAACGTTTATTCTGGAAGACGCTAAAACGATCGCTTGTTTTATTGCACATGAATAACTAATTATGTTCAATTAACCTGAAATCCGGGCTGTTATGTAAATATTTAATAGCAGAAAATGGCGGAGAGGGAAGAATTATAAAATTACCTCTCGAACGTTTTGTGGGACGAAAAGGGTACGCTTTTAGGTGATCTCTTAAATTGTAGGGTCTACATTTTTAATGGTTATCAGCAAAATTAATTGGTACCTACTAATTTAGAAATAATTGCATCGAAAATGATTAAGATATCTGTTTTTTGAAAATACTATTATTTGCTGCTTTTTAGGGTTCCGTAATACTTAAGGAACCCTTATAGTTTCGCTCTGTCCGTCTGTCTGTCTGTCTGTCTGTCTGTCTGTCTGTCTGTCTGTCTGTCTGTCTGTCTGTCTGTCTGTCTGTCCGCGCCTCTAGCTCCTGTAATTATGAATATAAATTGATGAAATTTGGTGCAGTTATAGATTGTGTATAGATCACGGTTTAGGGATCATAAAAAAATAATAATTTTATATATTAGGGGTGGCTCTCCATACATGTGAAGTGGGGATGAAATTTTTTTTTCACTCTACCCCATCCTGTGGGGTATCGTAGAATAGGTCTTTTAAAATAAAGGCAAGGTTTCATACGTTACTTTTTTACAAAGTTCACCATTTTCGAGTAATCGGCCTCCAAAGTAGTTTGTAAGTTGGTCCCCCCCCTAGCATTTTTAAACTATAAGAGATAGAAACTTGAAAATTTCCATGCTGATAGATCATGCTAAAAACTCTTTAGGAAAATTATTTTGAACCAAATCGGACAGTAACTTTTGGAGCAATTAAAAAAAAAGCATATTACGCGTTTATAGTTACGGAACCCTCCTTAGACATGTCCTGACATGCTCTTGGTTAGGTTATTTAAGTTAGATTCGTTGTAAATATGGTTGAGCGTGTTGATGCTCAAGCCGGAGGTCGCGGGTTCCAATCCCGCCGAAGGAACAAAAAAATTTTCTGTGTTCCTGGGTCATGGATGTATATTAAATATGTGTATAATATAATAAAAATCTTAATTATATGTGTATAGTATAAAAAAGTATGAAATAAATTTCCGTTGTCTGGTAACCCGTAACACAAGTTCTTCGAGAACTTACCACGGGATTAGATTGACGTGGTGTGAAGCGTCCATATATTATTATTTAAAAAAAAACACTCTAGTCCGAATATCTAACCATTGCCGAAAATAAACAACCCTAGAGTAATAAAAATAAAAATAAACAACCCTGTGGTTAAAATTTGCCCTTCTTGATGCATATAATTTTAAAGTTTGTACTTTATAAGAGTTAAATTTAAACTGCACACATATAATATGTGTATATAGCATCGTAAAATTGTAAAAACCGTTAGATTGTAATTTATCTAGAGAGATATGTCGACAGATTGTCAAATATTCTCCTTACAATTTGACGCATTATTTCTCGACTATAATAATATAACGAAATCGAATTCGTCAAATTGTCAACTGTCCATAAACGTTAGATAGTATGTGTTATGATTAATGTTAGATATTAGGTATGTAGTTTTTGTAAAATACGGAATCTAAAATTTAATCAGTTTTTATATTATATACTAGCTGTTGCCCGCAACTTCGTTTGCGCAGAACTGACGGAAGCGGAACTCTATTTTTATAAACGGAACCCTTAAATAAAAGTAGCCTATGTACCTTATAACATCAGCTATTTACTAGTGAAAGTCAAGTGAAAATCGGTCCATACGTTTCAAAAATTAGCCGAAATAAACAGACAGACAGACCGACAGACAGACAGACAGACGGACAGACAAAAATTTTAAAAATTGGTATTTTATGCATTATGTGAAAAGCTGTTAATTTGAAGTTACAAACAGACACTTCATTTTTATTTATCTGTATAGATTGTTATTATTAAAATACTCCATGGAGTTCCCAAACGTTTATTCTGAAAGACGCTAAAACGATCGCTTGTTTTATTGCACATGAATAACTAATTATGTTCAATTAACCTGAAATCCGGGCTGTTATGTAAATATTTAATAGCAGAAAATGGCGGAGAGGGAAGAATTATAAAATTACCTCTCGAACGTTTTGTGGGATGAAAAGGGTACGCTTTTAGGTGATCTCTTAAATTGTAGAGTCTACATTTTTAATGGTTATCAGCAAAATTAATTGGTACCTACTAATTTAGAAATAATTGCATCGAAAATGATTAAGATATCTGTTTTTTGAAAATACTATTATTTGCTGCTTTTTTAAGTTAGATTCGTTGTAAATATGGTTGAGCGTGTTGATGCTCAAGCCGGAGGTCGCGGGTTCCAATCCCGCCGAAGGAACAAAAAAATTTTCTGTGTTCCTGGGTCATGGATGTATATTAAATATGTGTATAATATAATAAAAATCTTAATTATATGTGTATAGTATAAAAAAGTATGAAATAAATTTCCGTTGTCTGGTAACCCGTAACACAAGTTCTTCGAGAACTTACCACGGGATTAGATTGACGTGGTGTGAAGCGTCCATATATTATTATTTAAAAAAAAACACTCTAGTCCGAATATCTAACCATTGCCGAAAATAAACAACCCTAGAGTAATAAAAATAAAAATAAACAACCCTGTGGTTAAAATTTGCCCTTCTTGATGCATATAATTTTAAAGTTTGTACTTTATAAGAGTTAAATTTAAACTGCACACATATAATATGTGTATATAGCATCGTAAAATTGTAAAAACCGTTAGATTGTAATTTATCTAGAGAGATATGTCGACAGATTGTCAAATATTCTCCTTACAATTTGACGCATTATTTCTCGACTATAATAATATAACGAAATCGAATTCGTCAAATTGTCAACTGTCCATAGGTTATCCCTGATTGGTTGGTCTTACAGTAGGTAGGTGGTTTTATGTCCATAGAGTTAAGAATGGGATACAATAGGTCAACTTGAAACTATAAAGGTTCCTTCTAGTTACTACGAAATTCTAAAAATGGATTAGGTTAAATTAGATCATTTTTATTACAATCAGTCTTTTAATATGAAAAAATAAGCTGATAAATCATTAAGTTTCTTAGATCAACTTGAAACTTCACCTAGAATGAGATTATTTCTGGCCCAGATTAAGTTGAGTTGACGTTTGTCCACCGCGCATCTCGGTAGTTCATTTAGTTTGTTCTCACTGTGTGTGTTACTTTAATATTTTTTACCTACTGAGTACTGATTACGTCTTTAATTTTCTGGTCCATCTCCTCAATGTTCGGCCCAAGAATAACATCAGCAGGGCGCTCCCAAGACGAAGGAAATTCGCGGTACTTTTGAATTTTGAATGTAGAATTATAATGAAGTAAAAAAGCAAATTCAAATAAATTAAAGAAAAGTAACTTAATTTCATTAAGAATGGATTAGTACTTGTATAAATACCAAAATAATGGTAATTTATTTATATACACATTTATCAACAAAAAAGGTTTATCAAATTCACTGATTTGTTTTTTACTAACTTCATACTACTGACACACAGCTAATTTCACTTGGTAACTAGATGAATCAGCACCGCTGGTGGTTGTTTTTGGAACTATTGCTCTACAAATTTTTGCGGACAGAATTCTCATATGAAACTCTATGGAGATTGGACTCCTTGTCTCTAGTCTTCATGCGCGCTACGATCGGTCACAATAGCTGTGACGTTTGATTAAAGCTATAAAAAGTCAAGAAAACGACTATATGCAATTTTGAATTTCGAACGCCAGTACTTACGATCCTAGTGAAAACTAACATTTACGACAGACTTATTTTAGAACAGGTACGACGTCACACGCGCCCGGTTACTTCGGAAGCTGTCGACGTGTCTTCGGTACTGGATTCAACATACATACATACATATAATTACGCCTTTTTCCCGTAGGGGTAGGCAGAGGCCGCCTCTTTCCCGTAGGGGTAGGCAGAGACCACTTCTTTCCACTTGCTACGATCCTTACACACTTGTTTCGCTTCATCCACTTTCATTCTTAACCATCCATTCCTTCTCTTACATTCAACGTAGCGAAGCGGCTCTCCATGGGCCACTTTTCGCCTCCGCGAGAACGAGACGTGATGGGTGGCGAGCCACATCGCCGCCATTTTGGATAATTAAATTATTTTTATGATTATCCATTGCGTTCCCACGGATTGGTGGAGAGGGTAGGAATAGAGAAAGGGAAGGATAGGTGGTGTGGAAAGGAAGATTGGTAAGTTAGGTAGGGAATAGGTAATGTAGGATATTACCGCCCAGGAGGGCAAGGGATAGGACAGTAATAGCTAGGGAAGCCGAGGTCGCGTACCCGTATACTTATACCACAACTACCGGACAGGTAAGTTGGGATGAGTATCCCAGGACTGGATTCAAAAATTATTTTTTATATAAATGAAATAACTTTTGAATTATTGCGAAGAATAAAAATAGTTTTGTCATAAAACTTAAAGGTTTAAGAGTTTTCCGTTTATCGCAGAAAAAAAATCATTCAAATTAACAATTTCATAAGTCTCCTGTCGTACAATTTTTATGAAAGTGTACTGAAAGCTTTTACTTCGGGTATTATTATAGTAATTTCAATATGATTAAGAATTCTACACAAAACTAGGTAAGTTAAAAATATTGATATATTTTAAAGACACGCATTATATTTTACCCGGATTGTAATATATACCAAGTTAATGGCTATGTTCCGCGGAAAATAGCGCTAGCAAAAAAACGTTAGCAAAATGGCGACCACTGTCACTAAATAATCAAAATGGCGGATTATGTTATTGGTATTGAAATTAGCAAACGTGAACGTGTCCTGTCCGATAAGTCCAGTTTTTTTTTTCTTCAGCGCTAGCAATCGCTAACAAGCGCTTTTTTCCATGGAACACAGCCATTGTGTACTACGTACTTACTTTACTTAACAACTAGAGATATAATATTTTCAAGATTCCGCTTGTCCAAACTCCAAAGTACACGACCATTTTAAGCGAAGCTACGAGAATAAATTGTCAAAAGATGCCTGTATTCGGATCCCCGTAGCGGCCATTAAAAACTTATTAAACATCATCTCCAGCAATTACCCGCTCGAGGAACTTGTAAACCTATTGAAAATTATATTGAAGTAAGCCTTTTTTTTGTTTTTACATGAAATTTAATATAAATAAAACATATTATTTTAGAGATTTTATATCTTTTCTTGTACATTTTATCATTCTTGCAGTATACATTGTTATTTTTTGCTGTTTTCTTTTTTTTTTTTGTAATACAAAAACCGTGGTCAGTGATCAGTTGGTCGCGTCATGAGCAGACGTAGACTTGTTACGTAGCGTGTAGCATACGTGCTTCGGAATGCAAGATACAGGGATGATATATTCAGAAATATTGAGGCATTACTACTTGGTAAATGTAAAAAAATATAATATTTTTCATACCACCTGCTCGACAATGTCCGATTATATATCACGCAATCTCAACGTAAAGCAAGTCATTGACTCCCAAGGGAGATAATGTTGTATGAAACTCCCAAGGGAATAAAGTGATTTGAATTTGGAACGTTAAAATTCGTATGAAAACTGCTAATAGATACGTAGGTATCTATCATAGAGTTTTTCAATAATAATATGGCATTGCAAAGAGAGTTTATTCGAAAATCGAACTGGCCACCTTTAACAAAAGAAAAATGCGATTGAAAAAATTCAAATAAAAGCCAGTGTTTGATGCTATTTTCAGAAAGTAAAATAGGTACTACGTTATTTTAACAGTTCCGTGTTTTAATATTGTCACGTGTCAAAATGTCGAGAGATAGTGATTTGACTCCGGAGCTTATTAAAAATATAGCCCTAGGTTTTTATTGCCTCGTAGTAGGTATGAAAACTAGAGTATGCACCTCTGGGATAAAGCCTGTCTTCGTCTTGGGCAGCTTGAACCCCTCGCTTCACTCAGGACTCTACATAACTCCAGTTAACTCTAGAGTCCCTCGTTACGCTCAGGGTCCAATATGCTGACGTAATACACTGCTCTACTATTATGTGTAGTTTACTAATTAAATACATTTAAAAAGTACCGAAAAAAATCATTAGTTTACTTACATCATAATATACGAAAACATTCATTATGGTAAGTATGAACTTAAACGTACAAATATCGGAGATATTTACAAATATATTCCTGCGGCCGTATTTTTCCTACACTTTAACCTACAAATGACGTCACTTGTAGGTTAAGTTTAGTATGAAGCGTTTTTACGAGACTCGCGAAATTTTTTATAGAAATCGCTGTACCTTTGAAAATATTGACTTTTGATATACGGTTTCTTCTGAGAAGTTACTCATATTTAAGAGTACTATTCATTTATGCAATAACAAAAAATCAGTCCCCTTGCCTATTTTGCCAACAAAAATGACAAGTCGATTTGTCAAGCGACTCGCCTCATGGCAAAAATTGAAATCGCTCATAAGGTAGACGTACTCGTAGATCATCGTTTCTCAACCGGTGGGTTGCGAACCGTGGGGGGTCGAGTTTGTTTAAAAAGGGGGTCGCAGTCTGTTGAAAAATAATAAATACAAACTACATATCTAAGCCACAAAATATTCGTTTTTGGAACGAAAGCATTCGAAGGTTCGAACCAGTAAAGGCTTATACAAGGTATTTATAGCTGATAAAATAGCGCGCTATGTAAGTAGGTGTACATATTATTAAAATTTTATAGTGCCGTCACTATAAAATTTTAATAATATGTACACCTTGCGACCCCGTGGTCGCAAGATTTTTACTTAATTTTTGGCTTTTTTGTGGGTCGCGATGTTCTAAAAATGATGGTCGTAGATAATCAAAAATGACATTTCCTTTATTGATAGATTATGAACTGCTACGGTATTTGGAAAATATTAATTTTTGCAACTTTTTTCTTAGTTGTTTCATAAATCTTAGGACCATATGAAGTAAATTCTTGTTTATATTTAAACACTTTCCTACGAAACCGGAAATATTTTAGCAATAAAATGTAAAACGTAGAGCAGATGTGACCGCGACCACGACGGCGGATGCGCTGGCCACGGCGCCGCAGGAAACTCCTCGGATGCAAATGGACGCTATATTTTAGTTTTAACGCTCAAAATATTAATAACTCCCCGCACCGATCACGGTGACGGTGGCTGGTTTCACTGAGACCAGGCCAGTTACGCAGGAGTAATTTTATAGTGCCCAAGTGTGTGCGCAGTACACTAGAGCACTGAGCACTCTCTCTTCCTTTACTCTCATAATCCAGTGACACGGATATCCAAAACGACTGACGAGAGATCAGACGCAGGTCCGACTTTTTACATGCCCATCAGACGCATGGATCATCTTTCTTGTCAGACAATCAGGTGATCAGCCTGCATTGTCCTAACCAAACTTGGAAACAACATTTTTGAGTACGTGATGAGTAGTTTTTCTTAAGGGCTGCTATAGTTCGAACACTCGCATAGCGGAGACGAGACTAATGTAAATCCAAAAAGTTTAGCTTTAAAGTTACCTTTAAAGTTGTCTTTTTTGTAGTGAATAAATTTTTAGTAGCTATCTGAAAAATGAATCGCTGCGAAGCGTCGAGTATCGTGCCAGTATGAAGTGATCCTTACCAAGCTGTCAGGTCTATTCTCAGTTTCTACAACACAACCGCGATAGCTCGTAGTGTGAGTAGGCCTTAATACAAAAATTTAATATGTGCAATAAAATACAATGGTAAAAACTATGTAAATCAAAGGACACTGGGTATTTTACTATGGGACAATGACTATGGCGTCTAAATATTCAATTCGGTTAGATAATAATTTCATCTGGATCACAGCGGCATCGGTAAATACGGTAATATTTTAATTAATTTCAACCATAATTCATGTTAAACTATTTATTATTTATTCATTATCGACTTGTCTATGGATCTGAATTAAAATAATTACGGAAAACGAAATGTGATGAAAAATTTTACCATCTAACAGTACTTTGGTTTTTGGTCGCGATTTTTAAAAACGCAGATCAGAAAAACCCAATATCTTTCTCATATATCCTCAATATTTCTGAAAGTAGTTGCATATACATAGCCACGTGGCCCCAATAAAGGATGAAAGACGTATAATTGTGCCCCAAACGGGGATGACGGGGCGGGGCGGACACATGTCCAAACAAATGTCGCAAATTATTTATTAAAGCTCTGACGGGTTACAACTAAATTAATATATGTAATAATAGATTTTATAAAATTCTTCTTGGTCACAAAGTAAGGATTTGTAAAGATACTAATTTTATAAAAAAATGTAAATCCCTCTTACCGTGTTTAACATATACACACCAGACTTGGAAATTTACCGCAAAAGTCTAACAGAAAATTACCACTATCAAAGAGGAATGGAGAGAAGTATGCTCAAGGTGAAGAAAACAGACAAAAAAAAGGACAAGATAATAAGAACAAAACCAAAACATATGCCTTCAGCTATGCACAAAAATTTAAATGGAAATGGGCAGGCCTCGTACAGACGAACGATGGATTACTAAAGTAACCAAATGGAGAGGTACTCCCGGTCACAGAACTAGAGGCAGACCACTAACTTTGGGAAGATGAAATTATAAAATCGCTGGGCCAAGCTGGAGCCAAAAAGCATTTGACAGAGAAAAATGGATATCTTTGGAGGAGGCCTTCACAGGGATCATTGCACAATAAATTACAAGAATATAGTTTAAGCTAGCATAAGTATACCATAAATAAAATTAATATTTTCTCTCTGACAAATAAGCAGCTTTGTAATATGTAATTTTAGTGGAATAAAAAGGCTCTTTATTTTATTTATTTTCTAGCTGATGCCAGTAACCCACAGGAACCTTATGTCCCGCGATAAAAAGTAGCCTATGTCTTTCCCCATGGTCTACTTTATATCTGTGCCAAATTTCATGATAATCGTCTTAGTAGTTTTTACGTGAAACTGTAAATAAAGTATCCCACGAGAACCGTACATTTCCCGGCCATAAAAATAGCCTTTCTTAGGCTCTAGACTATCTGTGTGCCAAATTTCATTTAAATCGGTTAAAAATTAAAAACACACACTTTTCCATTTATAATATTACTATGGATATGTCACCGTAAAATTATAAAAACTGTTAGATGGTAATAAAACTAGTGAAAATATAAAATGTTGATAGACTTCCGACGCGAATATGCTACCTATAATTTAACACACTATTTTCGTTAGATTATAAATATATAGTTTTTAATCTTTCGACATATTTTTCCAATCTCGTTAGTTATTTTATAATCTAACGGTTTTTACAATTTTACGGTGACAGATATATTCCTAAAACCCTTATAAAAAACGAGAAAAGGTAGGCTTAAATTGTAGGATTAGTAAAAAATTCGTTTGAATAAAAAAAATCTTAGCGAGTGTCAAATTTTTTATTAAAACTAGCTACTTAATTATTTCAATGCTGCCTTATACAATTAATTGAACGCACTTGCAATTCGTTTTTACAGTAAATTAATTACCTTCTAATTGGATAATGGATTACCCCCAACTTCACTTCAAACTTTTTTTAAGTACCTAGTAATCTCGAGGGCTGGCCTGAATCCTTAATATTCTTATGTTGCACGAGTACCTATTATACTATACTAACAGCCTCCGTGGTCCAGTGGTTTAGGGCTTGACTCTCCACTCGGAGGTCGTGGGTTCGATTCCCGCGTTGGAGCATCAAAAAATGTTTTTATAAAGTTTGGTTAGGACAACGCACAACGGATCACGTGATTGTCTGACAAGAAAGATGATCCACGCGTCGGATGGGCATGTAAAAAGTCGGTCCTGCGCCTGATCTCTCGCCAGTCGTGTCGGTCAGCGTTCCACTGGGATACGAGAGTGAAGGAAGAGAGAGCGCTCTTGTGTACTGCGCACACACTTGTGCACTATAAAAATAACTCCCGCGTTGCTGGTTTCATTGAAACCGGCCACCATCACCAAAATCGGTGTGGGAAGCTATTATTATTATTATGTACTATCGAACAAGTTGCCACTCGACCAGGCATTATTCTAATTTTATTTAGGAGTTCTTACAATGAAAGATGTATCGTCTTGTGTAATGATTAAAGTTCAATTTTGAATAGCTATCTAATATATATATAAAATACAGCGCCGCGTCGTATATCGTCTCGTTTCGGTGTAACTGACCCTAATTCTGTTTGGCCGAGTACTATACCTACATATACTTAGAAGAATTCTAGTTCTCCTTCATAGGGAAGCCCCTAGCCTGTATTAAAGTAGGGATTTGGATGAGCCCCCCGATGGTTGCACGCCTTGTCGTGGCGGTGGGGCTTAGTAACCGTGGACTGGACACCCACGGTGAAGCAAAGAGGCAACCAGGGCCGGCTTGTGTGCCAACGGCTGGCCCGAGGAGGGCGCTCCCAGCGGGCTGGAGGAGTCCGCTGCGGACGCGCTAGGAGGTGGGACCGCAGAAGAAGAGGAGTGCCGGTATTACGGTGCGCCGTACTCCCTATCTTCTGCGGCCGTGGAGGAATCGCAGGGGGAGAGGCGTAGTGGTGTTGTGCCACTCTCCCTACCCCCCTGCGAGCTGGCGGGGCCGTTCCGTATGGTTAACGGCATTGGTGGGGCCGCAGAGGAAGAGGCAAGTTGGTATTACGGTGCGCCGCTTGCCCTATCCTCTGCGGCCGAGGTGTGGTCGGTGGCAGAACCATAGCTCAGATCTGCCACCGGGTACCGGTTATGGTGGCTGGTATCCGTGGCCTCCTAGTGGCAGACTCGGGGGGAGTCTGCTACAGTACTGGTGGAGGCCGAGGAGGGAAGCGCACCCTACCATCTGGTGCGCCTGGGGCCTTCGGGCCGTGGATGGAGCCGCATGTGTGCGGCTGCCGCCGGCGGGGTCGCGGATGTGTTTACCGTTCCCATGGCCCCGTCACAAGGCGGCGAGGAGGAAGGTGGGGGGTGGTTTTTAGTGGGTATACCGTGGGTCTCATTGGCCTATACGGGAGTCCCACATCACCACTCGGGTTCCCCCTGCGCCTGGGTGGTATGCGTAATGCATTTCCCCCCCGGAAACAAAAAAAAAAAAGGGATTTGGATGAGAGTCTTCTAAAGGTAAGTGGTAAGTGAAGCCGATAGGAATGGAGCTAATGAACACCACGCCACCAAAGAATATAATATATTACTGCCACAGAAATACAAGATAGTTATCGCATCTAACAGTTATTTTTGGAGCAAAACACACGGGCCCTGTGGCGCAACGGATAACGCGTCTGACTACGGATCAGAAGATTCCAGGTTCGAATCCTGGCAGGGTCGAGATATTTTTGGCTCATCGTGTCTAGCTAATGTATGTTTACGTTCTTTGATGAATGTTAATAACATTGGTTCAGAAATACCAATTGTTATTCGTTAAAATATTATGTTAATTTTAATAATTGATAAAAACAGGTTAATTGTTACATTTTAACTAACGCAGAAATCTTAGGCGAGTTTAGACCTTACTACTTCTTTTCTTTGCATTTTCTGAGAACATTAAATTTACTGTAGTAATGTATTTTTTTTTTACATTATCAGAAAGAATATATTTCAACGAACAAAAAGCCCACCGACTTTTAAAAAAGCTGATATTTTAACGCGAGAATTTTCAATTGAAAATTAGGGTTAATTTTATCAAAGATCGATATTAGTGTATTTGGGACATAAAAAGGTAAGTTTTCTACAAATTTTATGAAACAATTTTTTTTTTTGAACAAGATAAATAAAAAACCAAAAACTTGGTTATTTGATTTTGTCACATAAATTTTGAGGTTATGTGAAAAGAGTGTAAATACAAAAGTTCTAATATAAATCTTTTTATTGCCTACAACTTTGCCATTTAACTTTTTTCCATAGGACTTGTACTTTTGCCGGAAATCGAGATAAACCGTTTTCTACCCTTAAAAACTCACCCCATCACTTCCCGATCTTAAATCACCCGTAAATTATTTTTGCTATTATTTTTTCCTTTTATTTTTGTTATATTCTCTTTCTTTTTCAATGGATTTCATCCTACTATATTTATTTTTTTTAACTTTTGTCCATTTTCAAAGGTAAAAGCCCTAGTTTAATGAGGACTAGTTTCGGTTTACTAATAACTGACGAATAATCAATTTATTCATCAAAATACACTTTACTTTACATACTTTCTGGTCTAGGAGTAGTTCAAAACGCTCTCTCACCATTACAACAGCAGAAGTAAATTATATTTACTTTGAACTTACTCCTGTACTCATAAGTCTTGACTCCACTGCGAATCAATTAAAACTACAAATAAAGTTCTAAGACGTTCCCGCAACTTCGCTTACAACATGAAATGCTTAACTTTCCACATCAAATACATAAAGTTTACTTCAAAATAATCTATATACTTAATATATAAAAATTTCGTGTCATGATGTATGTTTCGAAACGGCTTGATTCTTATGTTTTTTTTTTTTTCATTTTCTGTAGGTCTGAGAATCGGTCGTAATCTATTTTTTATATATGGCAAAACAACGTCTGCCGGGTCGGCTAGTATAATATATTTTATGCTTTAATATTCAATAGTGTCCCTTGGCTAAAGAAGTTTACATGCAGATGGCTAGCGTGGCGGACATCCTACCATGATCCTACCACTCATGAGGTATCAAACTACACCATTAGCGACCTTTGTGATCGACGATAATGATGATAGTTAGCCCTCGTTGTCTTTATAGTGAATACTAAGACTATATGTAAAATGTCTCCGAAAATCGATTACGGATACTTCGGGCACATTATTCACTGCTTGTGTAAAGATGTTTAGGCAAAAAAATAGTTGTTATAATTTAAATTTACTAATTGAGATTTTTATCATCTAAAACACATATTTAATACACATCCATGACCCAGGAACACAGAAAACTTTTTTGTTCCCTGGCGAGATTCGAACTTGCGACCTCCGGCTTGAGCGCCAACGCGTTCACCAGTAAGCCACAAAGATTGTTTAGAATAGTAGATCCCACCAAAAACATTTTCATGTAAAAAAATTATGCCAAGACGATCCCATATGACTAGCACTGTCAAAAAGTTATGAAATCTCATGTAAAACCAAGCTTCTTACCCTACACGCCTTAACTCTGCAAGCGTAACTTCACAAACTCTATACCTTAGTCATTTTATGTGGCCTGGCCATTTCGCTACATTCACTTGGCCGTAAGGAGAAAAATTTATAATCGACTGTTTTTCTATTATACTCTCTTATAATAACGAAATGGCCAAGCCACATAAAATGACTAAGGTGTAGAGTTTGTGAAGTTACGCTTGCAGAGTTAAGGCGTGTAGGGTAAGAAGCTTGGTTTTACATGAGATTTCATAACTTTTTGACAGTGCTAGTCATATGGGATCGTCTTGGCATAATTTTTTTACATGAAAATGTTTTTGGTGGGATTTCACTTCTTTTTGTAAGTTGTTATAACAGAATTGTTATTTTCTTTTTCTTTTTTTTTGGGTGTATTTCTTTCACAACAGAGACGCTTTTTTTCTGCCCACTCTCGTTTTGCCTTTTTTAGGGTTCCGTAGTACTTAAGGAACCCTTATAGTTTCGCTCTATCCATCTGTCTGTCTGTCTGTCTGTCTGTCCGCGCCTCTAGCTCCTGTAATTATGAGTATAAATTAATGAAATTTGGTGCAGTTATAGATTGTGTATAGATCACGGTTTTGGGATCATAAAAAAATAATATTTTTTTTATGATCCCAAAACTGTGATGTGATGAAACTTGCTAAAAACTGTTTAGGAAAATTATTGTGAACCTAATCGGACAGCTACTTTTGGAGTAATTAAAAAAAAAGGATAATACGCGTTTATAGTTACGGAACCCTCCTTAGACATGTCCTGACATGCTCTTGGTTTGGTTTTTCTTTGTTGGCTTACTATTTACAATAAGTGGCAGATTAGGGCGATACTTGGCTCTTAGTCGATTATATTCGACTACAGCTGACTCTTGTGTTTTAATACAACTGAAGTCAATATTTAACTAGGTGAACGCCTTGCGAATTGGTCACTAGAGAATGCTACATAAGCCTGCTCACAAGAGTACGTATAGTACGTACATACGAGAGTACAAGACGTATTCTTGGGCAACAATAGTCGCTTTTCATCAGGCGTATCACGTTTGCTCCCTTTTATCATATTAAGCAATAATATCACGGTATTTCCGTAATATTACACTGGAAAAATCTATCTATCTTCTAATATATAAAATTTCCAAGTCTCAATGTTAGTACTCCTCCGAAACGGCTTTACCGATTTTTACCAAATTTAATATGCGTATTCAGTAGGTCTGAGAATCGGCTACTATCTATTTTCCATACCTCTAAGTGATAAGGGTTGTTCACCCTTAATTTTTTTTTTTAATTTTTGGACGAAATCTTTGGTTTTTATTTTTTTATAATGTGGTAATTAAAAATACATACAATCCTAAATTTTTACTTTTTTATCACCATTTTTATTTTTTTTTATAGCCATTTTAGTAATTTAATCATTTTCATCCCGCTCGATAACTGATCAATTATAGTGTTTTTAACTTTTAATAAGGCAACAACGTTTGCCGGGTCAGCTAGTAATAATATAACTTTAATATATTGCAACGTAGGTACGTAATACAAATTACAATACAAATTTTCATTATCTGATAGTACTTCAAACAAGCAAATCTTGTAAATATGAATTGAGATTCTCGAAAACGGCTTTTAGTATTTCAGCTACTAGGCGACAGACTTTTGCGTTAATGGCAAATTGATCGCGGGTTCGAATCCCAGTCAGACGATTTTTTTTAATTCTATATTATTCTATGTAATAGGGTTTCGTAATACTCGAGGAAACCTTATAAATTTACTGTGTCCGTCCGTCCGTCTCCGTCTGTCTGTCTGTCCATTGTTTCAGCTTCTGTTATCCTACTAATATTACAAATGTGAATGTTTGTGAGAATGGATGGATGTTTGTAACTCTTTCACGAAAAACTACTGAACGGATTTCGATGAAATTTGATACGGTAGTAGTTTAGGCTCTGGATTAGAACATAGGCAATTTTTTATTCTGAAAAAGTGGGATACGGTATTTACGCGAGCGGAACCGCGGGCAACAGCTAGTTATGAATATAAATTGATGAAATTTGGAACAGTTATGTATGTCACTTTTGGCATCATAAAATACTTATTTTATATTTCAGGGGCTTCATACATGTGAAGTGGGGATGAAAAATATTTTTTCATTATTAGCCATTTATGTGAGGGGTATCGTTGAATACGTCTTTTAAAATAAAGGCATGGTTTCATACATTACTTTTTTACAAAGTCAACAATTTGGAGTAACTGGCATCCAAAGTGCTTTACAAGCCCCCCCCCCCAAGCCCTCCCCACCCTTTGCATCATACTAAATAATAAGACTTTTTTGTTCCCTGGCGGGATTCGAACCCGCGACCTCCGGCTTGAGTACAAACGCGCTCACCACTGCGCCACAGTGGTCGTTACTTATTCTTTCGGAAAAATATTTGAACTAATCGGACAATAACTTTTGATGTAATTTAAATAAATACCTATTGGCTATTACGCGTTTATAGTTACGGAACCCTCCTTAAACATGTCCTGACATGCTCTTGGTTAAGTTATTCCTTTTATAATTTTTCTGCTTATTGTTTAAACTCCGAGCAAAGCTCGATCTCCCGGGTCACTCCTGAGCATGACTCACGTCTCCCAGGTACTA
Source organism: Glaucopsyche alexis (assembly GCA_905404095.1). Taxonomy (NCBI): domain Eukaryota; kingdom Metazoa; phylum Arthropoda; class Insecta; order Lepidoptera; family Lycaenidae; genus Glaucopsyche; species Glaucopsyche alexis. The sequence continues at coordinate 7,050,859 of FR990060.1, forward strand.
GTTACTACAAACAAGTAGCCGAATCTTTCAGGGTAAAAAAATTATACTCACGTTCTATGACTTATGTAATAAATTTAGTCGAAGCACTGACATCTGTCGGTAGCAGTAAGTACTACTTGAATGCCCATTTATAATTGATTATTGTTTATAAGCTATGCTAGGTGGCGCTTTTACTACATTTTATTTATTGTAAGTTACTCGGATACTGTAAATATTTTGATGATACTAAAAAGTATGTAACTGTAATTTGATACAAAGTTATTTTTATTATTTCATTCCCTTCAGTTAATTATTATTATTCGTTTTAATGATAACTCATAATATTTTTATAGTCTTGTGTAAAAGTGACATCTATCTCGTACATTATGAATTATGTTAGTTATGAGTTCGTCGCTTAAATTGGAATCTAATTGACGTAATATTTAAATTACCTAATTATTTCCCGAGTATTCTTTAGTAATTTAAACGGAAAATACATACGGGTAAAATTAACAAGTGCAATTAAATATATCGATAAAGATTAAAAAAAATATTGTGTTTTTTGTTGTTATAGGGATAATTTTATTGTTATTATCGGATCCCTAATAACAACAACAATTTTCAGGCCTCTAGCTAAATTTGTGGTAATATTATAGAAACTTCCATCCTGTAGTTTAAGGGGTTGAAGGATAAAAGTTTATATGAGACTTCTTACCTTAATAATTCTTAACTTAATTAAATAAATGTTGCATATATGTGAAATTTTCCGTTCAAATTCAGAATATTCGGGAAATAATTATTTCAATCAATATTAGTCAATTAATTTACAAGCCTAGCGATGAACGACGACATAACTTATATAGTTCACAATAACGCGATAGATGGCGCTTTCACAGATAATTAAATTTAACTCCCTTGTTTAAGGGGTTGGAAGATGAAAGTTCCAATTTTGAGAATTTTTATGTTGGTTGTGTATTAATACAATCTTACGTAACAAATTTCAGCTTTCGAGAACATCCGGAAATACGATATAATTTTGTTGATCATCAGTGAGTCAGTGACGGAATCAGGGGTTTTTAGATATCAATAAAATCTAAAGTATAAGACGTAGGTAATCGAAACTTTACATGTTTAATGAGACCGCTGATGGGAACAAATCCTGAAAGTTTCATTTATCTGGTACAATCCAAACTCAAGTTATGAGGGTTCAAAAAATCGACGAAACGCTTCGAGAAAAGGTGGTTTGGTAGTGCCCTTGCGCTTCGCTTGACGTCTTGGCATGGGGGCACTACCGTGCCCCCAGATTTAGAAAAAAAATCAGATACTGCATACAAACCTAATAGTGCCACTTTTAGGTTTGTACATTCCATAGATAAAGCTTATCCTAGTTCTACAGATATGCCTTAGATCTTTCTTAACCTAAAAATCTGGACAGAAATTTTTTGTCATAACTGATTAAGATAAGGTACACTGTTAAAAAAATATTAAAACTCATTTTCATACATAGGTACCTTTCTCACGCTCGAAAAGTTGCGTAAATAAAAATAAACCGAGTGTTAATTTAAAAGTATTTAGTGTTTCATAATATACATAAACCAGACTCAAACGTTTTCTTGAAGCTTTATGAAATTAGGAGTGAACGTAGTTTCAAGTTATTTACTATATAATTTATGTATATAAAAGGCAAAGCTGATTGACTGACGTATTCAAGGCTAGAAGTTTGAAATTTTGCACACGTATTTCTCATGTGATGTAGACATCCACTAAGGAAGGATCTTTCAAAATTCAACCCCCAAGGTGGTGAAATAGGGGATAAAAATTTGTCTCAAATTTTTTATTCCTTGTATATATTATAAGGTTTCGTAAAATCAACTACGTATATTTTTTGTATATGATCTGCTGCTCATATAAAGACGTTTAGGCAAAAAAAAAACTATCGTACCCAAAGTAAGAAAATCATCTCATGTATGGACGACTCTCTACTCAACACCTCGCCCATATAAAGGAAGATTTTTTTCGAGTACAATTATCTCTCTCTCTGCCTAAACGTCTATACAGGAGATCATATGCCCAAAATATACGTAGTTGATTTTACCGATCACTATATTTGCATATTTCGTATGAATTGAGTACGGAAATATAATGAGTAGGTATAGTCAAAATTCAACCTATAAGAGAGTATAATGAAAGATTTTAATTACTTTAAAGATATTGTTGTAAGCCCAGATTCATGCAGGTGAAGCCACGGGCAAAGCTAGTATTGGATTATAGTAACTCTCTAAATAAAAACAAGTGCGTATTGAAATTTATGATCTTATCTTCCCGTTTCAAGCTCTGTGGTCGAATAAATTTTCAAAGCGATATCGATGATATCTTCATTGAAATATTCAAATGTATTTGTAATGAATACATGAAGGGTTGTGCACAGTGCAGTTGTATTTTATCATAATATCATATTAATTATGGTTTCAAACTGATATGCTATTTGAATATGTTATCTATTCCATATCGAATTACGCGCTTTTGATTATCTATAATATCTAGGTACACTTGTTACTTCTATTGTGTTCAATTATTTAATGTAAAAACAAACTCTTAAAACTTTTGTAATTTTGGTAACGCCTAATACGTTTTAATGAATAAATCCACCTATATTAGGAATTCTTGCTATTTTTAAACTATATTTCAGCTACTTTGAGTAAACAATTGAATACATTATATTTAAAGTTTTAAAGTATCGAAAATGAAAAAAACAATATAATATTATGAATAGATACTTAAGTAGTATTCATTAAACAACTACAACAATTACATTAAGCCGCACATCACCGACAGAACAACTTAACTAGGGGAGACCGAGGGGTGTTGACACAATTTTTACATTTTGTCTCATATACCAAACACTATTGCCAGAAATGGTATGATATTAGTACCAAACGTTAGGTCATTCTTTACACTTGCAAATTGCTAACATAAAGAAATTGTAAGTGTTAAATATTGTGGTAAAAAATCGACTTAACCGCAACAAGTCATCTTGTTTCAATTCCCCTCATGCTGAGGTAAGATGAAACAGGGGTCGAGGAGAGTTAAAACATATGATTTCTGTGCAATATTAAGAGATGTTAAATAAAAGTTGTGATATAATTTAAATGCATGTATTAAAATTTATCTTTTCAAGCACATACTTTGTTGTTTTACGTATATATTCACATTTTCTACTGATATATCGTTTATGTAGATAACTACAGTTCTGATACACAATATGATCAACTCCTAAAGTAGTTAAAAGTATCATAACGTCATTATTCGTAATAATATTAATTAAAATAACAGTCAGATAAACAAAATATTTTACATTCATTGAAAATCTTTAAAATAAAATATTGATTTTCAATAAATAATTAAATTTCAGCCGTTTCTTTAGAATTACAATCAGTTTTGATAATTGTTTCTTCAAATATTTATGTAACAATAATCTCACAAATATCAAAAATGTAAATAGAAAACAAAAAAACGCCAATCTGGCAAAAATGTGACAAATATACTTGATACTATATCTTCTGCTGCAAAATCATATATTTTGCGACTTGCCATACCTCTGTCAGTCTTTATTTTATGATCAGTAGTCATGCTGAAACAAAATAAATAAATTAAAAGCATTTATTTAATTGACACAACGTTAATGCTTGTAAATGCTTAAATATTCTGATACAATATTGAAAACGAGGAGATTTGAAACAACCTGTTTCAAATCTCCTCAGTAAGAAAAAACCTCTCAATATTAATTTAACCTGCAATCAAAAATAAAATACACAGAAATCAATTGCAACAAATATATACAATAAATCTCTAGATAACGAGCTTTCGAAACCAATATAAATCAAACTAAAATACAATACCCTTATCAAAATATAGGCATGGTAAAAAAACGTAATTAACTTACTTTTCACGATTTTTGTCACATGGCACGCAGAACTCCATAACCGCGCGACTCATGCCACCGACGCGTATTGACAAGTCAGCGGGTGGAGGGGAGTGGTTGAAATGCAACGTTGCGAACTCGCTAACAGTTTTGAGTTCCATGAAATCGGTACTGTTTCAAATCACCTTTGTGTCAAAACCCCTCGGTCTCCCCTACTAACACACGAGCGCAGATACGAAACGTCACATCTGAATTTCAGCACATTTTACCTTAAGAAGTTCATACGTGATTTCGTGTTTTGCAGAACAAAACATGGTACAATGCATAAACTCTTAACGCAAGATCGTCGAGAAGCCATGGGGACAATAAAACAAAGAGAAGCGCACCTCGCCCGGAGCCAAACGTCGCACCCCCGGCCCGGCGCGCGGCGGCCAATGGCGGGCCCCGCCGCCGGCCGGCCCCGCCCCTCACGCCCAGCGCGGGCCCCGTTAAACGAGACGCAGCATCCCCATCGAGATTTTACATCGATCACGGGGGCGAGAGAGCCGCTCGCGGCCGAGGGCGGCGCCGTCTCCCGCGCAGTCGCGAACAATTAGCGCGCGGGGTGCGCCGCGGCCGGCACGTCACTATAATGTGGTTAGTCAGTGAGCGTCGGGGCCGAGCCGACGGCGACGGCGCGGAGTACTCGGGCCCGCGCGGCTACGGCACCGTGGATTTCAAGAGCGCGGCCTGCGGGGCTGAGCCCCCGCCGCTCGCCGCGCTGCCCGACCCGCAGCAGTTCAACATCTTCCCGGCCTTTTTCAGCCGCCAGCTCAACTTCAGCGGCGGCGGCGGCGGGGGCCAGGGCGCCAAGATCATGGAGGAGCTGAGGCCGAACCTCGTGGGAGGGCTGCTGGGGGTTCCCGGGTTGTTGGATGAGCACCAGTCGGATGCGAAGTTCCTGCCGTCGGGCGCGGAGAGCAAATACACACCGGACAAGAACCGCAAGTGCAGCAACGCGTCGTCGTCCTCGGCGGAGGAGTTCGGGGGCCTCTACGGGGGGGAGCACGCGTCCACCCCACCCGCTCCCACGCTCAGCCGGTCCCTACAGGATCATTCAGGTAAGACATACCTATACCTAGATTTATGTAAATAACTATTATAGTTCATACGTTCTCAATGGATGCCATGTTGTTTAAACATAATAAGAAAGAGAAAATTTATTTTTCATTGACAGATAGGTACATGCCTATTATACTAGGATTAAGGATACCTTTGCATCCAAAGATAATATTATTACCTATGGCACGGCTATAAATACCTTTGTACCTCGTTAAAGTTATGGAAAAGCCAGAGCATGACATAGTTATCTACACTACAATGTGACCAGTTTATTATTAGCCCTCCACGTGTGTTTTGGTAAGCTACTAAGATGAGCCTACTAAAAAAGAATCATGGACAATTGCTACCTTACCTATAGTAAGGATTAAGCTTATGTTTTACATACTAGTAGGTATAGAGATACGAAGATGTATACAAAACTTAAAGATATTGGTGTTTTGGTCAATTATAAGCCATAGCAGATACTTGTTAATTATTATTTTGTAACCTGAAGAAAACCTGTATGAATAATTACATAGAAGCTTAAAATGAAGAGTTGTATGAATAAGTAACCTGTATGAATAATTACATAGAAGCTTAAAAGGAAGGTGGAGACTCCAGCAGTCTGTTATATTGAATAAAAGTTATATGTCAGTCTATGACATTGATTTCCCTTGGAAGAGCCATGCTAAGGCACGAGAAAATTAGGTTCTAGGTCTACTACGTGAGCGTACTGCGCGTTGGCTATTTAACTTAATAAGCTACAATGTAATATTTATAAGCTATAATGTAATATTTTTTAAGTATGTATTGTTTTGTACATATTGGACGTTTACTTAAATAAATAGATTTGATAATGCATTTAAACTGCTTGAAGCAATTAAACATTTCATTATGCAAGAGGAAGAAGATTATGCAAGCCCTCATACAAAACAATCAGGATAAGAATTATTATACCGTTAATTATATAAAAAAAACCCGACTTAATCAAATAATGTTGATGTACTTAGTGTCACTCTCACGAATATAACGATCGATAATATCGATAACACGAATATTCGATATGTACCTCTCAAGCTCAAATACGACAAGCCGTCTAGGCTTTAGAGCGCAACAGATATACATACGACAAATGAACTCGAAAAACATAAACCTCTTTTTGGAACAGTCGGGTAAAAAGAAACACTATACCACTTAGCGAATGAATTAAAAGTTTTGACCACAAACTAGAACGTCACAAAGTAAAAGATTTCAACGCATTGCATCATTCGAAGGAGTTTTTGGAGATGATAAAAAATTTAAAAACCACGCACAAAAAACGTTGAATGATAAAAAAATCATTGAAACCTAACGAAAGTGCAAATAACTGGAAAACATTATCATCATCAACCGTTGTCGTGCATTTTTTCTTCAACTTACTCTTTTTGGAGCTTTTTTTTTTCTTTTTGTTTAAGGACCTTTATAAAAAATTACATGTCGGTCCTGTTAATTAAACTACATAAGAATTTAAGTACCAAATTAAATAAGGTCCCAACCTAATACATAAACAAACATCTAGTTCCTAATTCTAAAATAGTGACTCACCGCCATAAACAATTGTTTTGCTGCGTCGGACGTAGGTTCTGCTAATAATTTATTAAATAATCCAACATCATATTGGTTCAGTTTTAGGGACACTATTAGCTTTTGGAGCTTTACACTAAACACTTTTAAGTTTGACAATCATCTACGCATTTATTAAATTTTAAGTATATCTGCATTTTTAAAAAAAACCGACCAAGTGCGAGTCGGACTCGTGCACCGAGGGTTCCGTACAAACCTGTAGTGATTTTATTACAGCTTCAAGGTATTATACACCTGAGTATTTAATATTATGAGTTTCAATTTAATACCTCTACGCGTTCATGAGGAAAGGGGTAGTAGTTTAAATTTATTAAAAATTGTTTTATTCTATGATGTAACAAAAAATTTATGGTTTTCGTTATATTCCCGTTAAATAAGACGTTGCTTCGTGCCAAATTTTAAGATTCTGAGTTCACGGGAAGTACCCTGTAGGTTTTGAGTTAGCGAATGTCGAAAATTTGCGGCATTAACGGCTGTATCTTTTGATTGGGTTGGCTTAGAAGTTTGATTTTTTCACAGCTCTAAGCGACCGTAGACCTTAGTATTTGATATAAATTTCAGTTTGATACCTCCACTCATTCCTGAGAAAAAGGTTCTTGACAAACATTCGGACGAACAACAAAGTGATACTATAAGGGTTTCGTGTTTTTCTTTCGAGGTACGGAACCCTAAAAATATTAGCTTTCTGCACACCTTTCTCCACATAAGGTAACAAGTTGACGCTTGATGTATTAATAAAATTATTTAATTCAAAGATTATTTTATATTTTTAAGTATCTATTATAACTACATGTTTGCTATTTAGGTTGTAGTTGTGTTCCGGTATATACCTGTAGGTTGTAGGTATAGTTAGTAGGTAGTAGGCGTAAGTAGTTATTTTTTTACTCCAATTCATAGTTAAGACAGAACAGCGTCTATTGGTTACAACCTACAGCTTTTTGTCTTCATTGATACTTTGTCGTCTACATATAGGTCTTTACCTATGAAATTGCTGTTTTGTATGAAAAAATTTAAACGCTTTTTTTTCATGTATTTTTTATTTGTATTAATCGAAGTAATCACCCATGCAATCGATGTATCTTTGCCAACGCAGTGGCAGCAGTGGCAGTTTATTGATGCCCTTCTTAAAGAAATCAGCTGGACGGGAGGCAACAAATTCTTCAAAGGCCATTTTGTTCTGCCTCTCGGGTATTGAATTTTTTTCGCGCCAAGAAGTTATCCAAATTCTGGAAAAAGTAGTAGTCTGTAGGCGCAAGATCTGGTAAGTAGGGCGGATGACGGAGAGCTTCCAACCCCAGTTCTTGCAACTTGGAGACCGTCTGCTGTGCAGTATGAGGTCGCGCGTTGTCGTAGGAGCAGCGGAGACGAGCGATTGACCAATCCTGGTTGGAGATGTGCCAGCTTCTCCATCATTGTATTTAGTTCTTCACAGTACACATCTGCAGTAATGCTCACCCCGTTTGGTAAGAAGCTGTGATGAATCACAGCGGCGCTAGACCACCAAACAGTGACCATCAATTTTTTTTGGGGTAAGTTTTCGTTTAGGGCATTGTTTAGGTGCTGAACCAGGATCCAACTAACTTGCTGAGCGCTTACTGTTATCAAACAGAATCCATTTTTCATCGCAGGTAACAATGCGGTTCAAAATTCCTTCATTTGTGTGTCTGTTGAGCAGTACAAGGCACGTCTAGACGCGTACTTCGCGCTGGCGATCATTGAGTTCGTGGGGCACCCATTTGTCAAGCTTTTTTACCTTGCCAATTTGACGCAAATGGACCAATATTGTTTTGACGCTAACGTCGAAAGCTGCTGCTAATTCAGCCGTAGATTGTGCATCATCAGCTTCCACAATTTTTTTTGCCTTTAATTGGTTATTGTCGACCAAAGTCTTCGGACGACCGCGAGGTTCATTTTTCAGGTCGAAATTTCCAGAACGGAAGCGAACAGACCATTATTGGTAGGTGGTGCGTTGGTTTTTAGTGCTAGCTCCGTAAACGTCGTTGATGTTGCGTGCCGCTTGTGCCGCTTTGCTGCCACGACGGTACTCATATTCCATAATTACTCCAATTTTTAACGTATCCATGATGACGAAAAAGATTGAAATGCGATGAAAATGTAACACTCGAGGAGACACGACAGTGTTAAGACCAAAGTTAAGACAGACCATTGCATTACAAAAAAAAACAGTCAAGTGACGTACTCCCAAGTGCTTTTTTCTCGTTCATATTAACAAGTTGTTCCGCAGCATGTAGATCAGTTTCTGTCGCTTCGTGCTTATTTCAGGGGTAGTAAGGTGCAAAAGTGTTGTTACTATTTTACCCCAATTTTTAACCTTATTGCTATGAAAATAAGGTTCAAAAGTGGTACACAACTTTTAAACTTTAATTGTACTATCGGAAAATCTAAGCTTTTAGTTAGCATGTTGACCATTCTCGTAATTTGTTCTATATTCAACCACTCTCAAATTTCCCAAATAAATATAGTAGGATTTAGTAGTTATATGATCTAGGGGACGTGAACTAAAGATATGTCTGTATTGAAACTGAATGAATGAATGAATGAACGACATGACGCAATTAAACTAGTCCAGTAGAACGACTCATTTGCAACACACGTCTATTGCCGATTAGTCGCCGACTATATAAGTGGCCGGATAATCGGCTTTAACGACAAATGGAAACATCTCTAAATATTTTGTATTTTTAATATCACTTATACCTACAATAGATAACTAGGTGGTCTCAATTAGGTACAAAATTGTCTTATAAGTGCGGCCCTTCTTTATATTTTTTTTTCACTAAGTGCCCGTGTCTTCCAAAAGGTCGCTTCCAAAGTATCTAAACTGTCAAAAGTTAACATGTCGAATCATTGTTTGATTTGTGTATAAGTACCGATTTTTTTTAACCGACTTCCAAAAAAAGAGACGGTTCGTTCGACTGTATATTTCTTTATGTATGTTCAACGATTACTCCGCCGTTTGTGGAGCGATTTTCAAAATTATTTTTGATGTATAGGATATAATTCCAAGTTGGTCCCATTGTCCCCAAAGTGGTAACCTGATGATGGGATCCATGAGGAATCGAGGGAACTCCTTGAAATTTATAAGGATACATGGTAATTTCAACTTTTTCTGAAGTAGTCTAAGCATATGCTACCAAAAAGTAAGATTTTACTCCAAGGTATATCCTGAATCCAAAAGTACTGAACAGAACTCCTGACTCCTAATAGATAGATGTATGGGGATTTCGGTGTTGTTTAAAGAACTGCAATTATATGCCACTATATCAATTAGAGTAATCATCATCATCACCACCATCATTATACATCGTCACATTATGATGGTATAAAAGGTACTTGTTATAGTATTTTACACCGACACGGATATCTTTGAACATTACCGTTTAGGGACATTTTTATTTGCAGAATTATTTTGTTGTTGTAAATGGTATAATTCGAAATTGGTCCTTTAGTCACTTAAGTGGAAACCTGATGATGCGATCCATGAGGAATCGAAGGAACTCTTCGAAATTTATAGTGATTTTGACTTTTTCTGAAGTAACACAAGATTATGCTACCAAAAATAAGATTTTGCACCAAGGTATACCCTGGATCCAAAAGCACTGAACAGAACTCCTCAGTCTTTAAAGATACGTGTTTGGAAATTTCGACTATTTAGAAAACTGCAAGCATATGTCACTTTGTAACTTACAGTAATCATCATCATCTTATTTACAATACCTAATGGAAGCTTGACGCGTATTGAATTATACATTCGATCGTTTATTTTAAACCTTCTTTAAATATATTAATAATAATTTAACAAATATCACTAAAAAGGGGAAAACAATCATTTTTAAACAAAAAAAAAATAAACCGACTTCCAAAATAAAAATACCCAAAGAAAGTATATTGTAATAAATCTTATTTTCTAAATAATTCCCATTTTAAATTAAGATAATATTTTAACTATTTCTCTACTTAATCTTCTTAATTTTGAAGTCAGAAAGTACAACATATATTAATTACTAGCTTTTGCCCGCGACTTCGTCCAAACCAGCAAATGGCAATTGCAATGGCCATGATCAACCGTGATGAAATACAGTCATCGCTCATCACAAAAGTGAGATCGTTGGAGAGCATTAAAACGCTCTATACAAAAAACATATACACGAGTGACGTCACAGCAGTTAAATGTATAAACATTAATACATAATTGATTTTACTAATTTAAATACTGAGTTTATGTATATCATTGTTTATCACAAATAACATAAGGATTTGAAAAGTAATTACCGTGTTGGAAATTCATCAAAATGTAGTTTATGCTTCAGAACTGTAACGCCATCTATATGTTTATGTGTAATAAATTTTAATCTGTTACGCCATAGAGAATATAAAATAAATGTTTGACAGTCAGTCCGTCGTATGATACGAACAACCAAAGTAATTACTCAGAGCGAACAACCAACGTGTTTTATTAAAATACCGTTTATCAATTCTAGTCACAAAAAAACGTTTTTATTAGTCCTGTAACTTTTTAATTGAGCAACCGATTACTGTATTTTTTGTATTTTTTTGTCCATATTTATTTTGCCTTTCGAGAAGGAGGATCGTGCTGATTTAATACAAATGCTTGTTCCCTATAATATTGTAGAGTGAGGTAGAGCGCACTAGCTGTATGCTTCTACGAATATGTTATCTCTTATAGTGGCTTCCCAGCTCACTGGTGTGGGCTTAATCAACGACGATATTATATACAACAATGTCCTCCATAGATTAATGAATATATATTTTTTGTGTTGGCATACGGTTTGGAAGGCATTTGAACAGTTGTTAAGAATGTATTTTTACACGTTATAATATTATTATGTAATTAAGGTAAAGCACGCTCAAGAGTCCCGTTGTAAACTATATTATGTAATGTAAGGCCTTGGTTAATGTCTGAGCTTCGTCGTGATTATACTTGTGCGGTTTTTTTTATGGAAAAAAATCATAGATATGTGTAGGTGTTATTTACCGGCATTTGTAGACCCCCGTCTCTCGATTGTCAAGTCTATACAAATACAATAATATTTTCTGCTATAAAACCCTGTTATAAATCCCTATACTAATAATAATACTCCCAACACCGATCTCAGTGACGGTGGCCGGTTTCATTGAAACCAGGCCAGTTACGCAGGAGTGATTTTATAGTGCCCAAGTGTGTGCGCAGTACACAAGAGCACTCTCTCTTCCTTTTACTCTCGTAACCCAGTGGGATGGATGACCGACACGACTGGTGAGAGATCAGGCGCAGGACCGACTTTTTACATGCCCATCCGACGCATGGATCATCTTTCTTGTCAGACCATCAGGTGATCAGCCTGCATTGTCCTAACCAAACTTGGAAAAAACATTTTTTGTTGTTCCCTTGTGGGAATCGAACCCACGACCTCCGAGTCGAGAGCCAATGCTCGAACCACTAGACCACGGAGGCTGTTGTCAAATCCCTATACTATATAGGAATAAACAACTTACTTATCGTATCAAATTCAATAGGTTTGATTGTTTGCGAAAAATATTTAACAAATATTTTATTTTATAAAACCATTACCTTGTATCTTAAGCCATTATTTTATTACTAGCTTTTAACCACCACTTCATTCGCGCAAATACAGTATCCCACGGAACACTGTGTTTTCCTAAATAAAAAGTAGCCTATGTCTTAACCCACAGCTTAACCATACCTGTCTTCAAAATCTTTTTGTAAAATTATAATAACAATTGATATCTTTGTTTTCTTATGGAAGAAAATGGCTTCGCCGTGTTGACTGCTAAACCCTAAAATGTATTTAAATTTACAAATACAAAGTTTCAAGTAACCAGTCAAAAAAGTTTGGGGCTCGGTTTGACAGATAAAAAATTTCAGATTTATCATAACCACTTAATTTATGTGAAGTGATAGAGATAAACTTGCAAAAAAGCTATATCGGAATTATGACAAAGGCCTTAAAATCTATATCCATATATAGTCGTGTTAGTTACATCTATATCTTTACTAATATTATAAATGCGAAAGTGTGTCTGTCTATCTGTCTGTTACCTCTTCACGCTTTAACCGCTGAACCGATTTTTATGAAATTTGGTATAGAAATACCTACTTTGAGTCCCGGGAAAGGACATAGGATATATTTTTTTATCGCAGGATAATGTACTTATGCGGGCGGAGCCGCGGGCAAAAGCTAGTTATTTATAAATCGAGAACGGCTGAACCGATTTGACTGAAAATTGGTCGAGAAAACTTTTTATCCCGTTACCGAGAGACACATAACCCGAGAACGGCTGGACCAATTTTCATCTTAAAAATTTTCGGAAAGTTTAAAACGGTGAGAAATATTGGAAAAGGTACAGGTTGTAGGAGTAGGTGTAGCTATATATTATTCATTCCAGTTCATATTTAAGACAGAACAACGTGTGTCGGGACATCTAGTAATAAAATAAAAATCTGTACATACGAGCACGAGAGTATCCGAAAAATCAATATAGGACATTGTTATTCAAAGCGCACTAAACACCCGTGCCTCACATACCAAGGACCAGAATTTCGGGCCACGTTCGGACACTATCCGGAATATGTACGTATTACAATTCCAATTAGAGTAATATTGCAAACAATCGGCCCGCAGGCTGACGTCATGAATACGAAATGTCACTAACGACCCCCCCCCCCCCTCGTGAAGCCCCGCCGCCGCGAGCGAGCCTGAATTTTCAAACGATTTCGGCGCTCGTTCAAACTCTATATGTACGACGCGACGTATGAGCCTATTTTTTTTTTCAAAGTACATAATCAAATTTGTTGTGATGAAGCATTTTATATTTAGTTTTTTAAATTACCTACCTAAATGTAAATTTTCGGTTTATTTTAGTAAAAATACTGTAGTTATAAAGCCCACGTTTGCCCGGGAGATAAAATTTAAAGTGAGATTTGAAATTTCAGAATTATAAGTATAGGATTATAAACCTACTTCAAACCTTCAGCATTCGTTAATGATGGTGTGAGTTAAACTGATATCAACTGAAACAGACTCATTTTAATTTTCGACTTCGGTGATTTATCTGTAAGAAAAACTTTTTATTGTTTTTTTAATTCACCAATAATACAATTTTACTTCAATCTGCCAAAGTGATATCACGGTAAAAAATATTTAGGTACTATATTTTTATGATATTGTCCAGTAGTATATAGAGAGAGAAGAGATTTATTTTCTATGTTTACATACTATAAAATGAAGTCGCTTTCTTTCCTGTTCTCTTAGATGTTTTAAACTACTCAATGGAATTTAATAGTAATGGATTTTCAGCAACAAATAGAGACATAGAGTAATTCAAGAAGAAGGTTTATATGTATAATACATTGAAGCTGAGGCGGGTCGCTAGTCTATACATATAATAAAACTGTTGTGACACTTATGTAACACACGTTCAAATTAAAAACCAGACTTCCAAGGATACAAGTATATTAAAACAAATATTGTAGAATAGGGTCGTGACTCGTGAGGTTTAGTTCGCAATATAGCCTTGTTGTACCTTTTGAAAATCGGCTTTACTTTCGGCTTTTCCTATGTCCCGATGTAGTCAGGCAGGTAAGTAGGTAGGTCCGAAGTTTTGCAGGCAATGATACAGATGATAATTGCGAAATAGACCTCACGACCCTATTCTATTTGTTTTTAATATACTTATATCTTTGGGAGTATAGATTTAGAAGGCTTACTTTATAGTATAGTATAAGTATCTCTACAGTGTAACACTTAGTGTTACACTGTAGAGATCGAATGGCTGTACATTGAAAAATAAAAACCGGCCAAGTGCGAGTCGGACTCGCGCACGTAGGGTTCCGTACGATTATACTAATATTTTACGTGTTTGCTTAATATTTCGTTTGTTTTGTACTAAGTGTTGTAAATTAGTAAGCGCATTTTACAATTCAGGCATTAATAACTCCTGAAGTAACAAATTAAATGAACCGTTATAGTTTTTCTTTAACGTTCATCACATGGGCTACCATCAAGAATTTTTAAATTTTTCGAACTACGTTGCCGTAGTAGTAGGCTTTAGCTTTTAGAAGGGGAGGGGGGACAAAAATGCACTTTCAAGTTGAATATCTCACAAACGGACACCTAAATTAAAAATTCGTTTTTGCAACATCTCAATAGTTTTAAAAGACCTATCCAATGATACCCCACACTATGGGGTAGACGCGAGGGGGTATAAAAATCATCCCCACTTTACGTGCCCCAAAAAAAATTCGTAAATTTATTTCAGTGATTCAGTGTGAAATTGATGTGTTAAATACACAATATATACACGCAAAGTTTCATCTTTCTAGCACTAACCGCTTAGACGGTAAGCCGAAGACAGAAGGACATGACGAAACCATAAGGATTCCCAGTCCGAGTCAGGGGGATGTAAGAACACCAATAGAACAAATCCAGATACTTTTCAATTTTTTTGTATATTTGTCTCTTTGTCTGTTTGTACGAGCTAATCTCCGAAGCTGTCGGACCGATTGAAATGAAATTTTGCATGGTGGTACCTTATATTCCCGGCCAACATATAGAATAGGTACTTTTAATCCCGGAAAATTAAAGAGTTCCTGTGGAATTATACAATTTAACATTTACCGTGATCAAACATTAAAAATACAATGAACAAAGGTTACAAATTAGGTATAGATAGGCTTGAATTTCTCAGGCAACACAACAGTGTAGCTCACTGCTCAGCCATCGATCAATGGCTGCAGAAGCTGTGTTCAGTCACGTAAACTCAACAATGGGTGGGCGAGCTGCGCCCTACTGTACGTGTGCCGTATAACTTTGTACTAAAACAGCTTTCCAGTACTGTTCTTATTAAATAAATAAAATGAGAGTACATAATACGTGTATGTACTAATGCGCTAATCAAAATAGAAAAAGTATTTTTTTTAATACTAGATGATAAATTTGGTTCAATCGATCTTATGGGTACTTTATTCCAGTATTTTAAACTCCGAATCTCATTACATAATATGTCACCATAAAATTGTAAAAACCATTAGAGTAATAGTAACTAGTGAAATTGTAAAACGTTGATAGACTTCGGACGCGAATATGCTGCCTATGCCCTACATACGGCTGCCTATAATTTAACACATTATTTTTCGTTGGATTATAAATATATAGTTATGAATATTCCGACATATTTTTACAATCTCCGTCGTGCGAGGTGTCGACGAATAGGTATTTTAAATAAAGGTATAGTTTTGTAAATGTATGTAAATGTAATGTGTGGTATGATTTTTTTACCCTTTCTCGATTAATCGGCATCCGGTCGGTTAATTGGTTTATCAGTTGGTCCCGAGTCGGGGATACTTACATTTCTAAACTATAAGATATAGAAACTTCTAAGTTTCCATGCTGAAAGATCATTCTAAAAACTCTCTAGGAAAATTATTTTGAGCAAAATCGGACAATAACTTTTAAAGTTACCTAAAGATAACCTATTGCGCGTTGATAGTTACGGAATCCTCCTTAGCATGTCCTAACCTGCCCTTGGTTAGGTTATTACTCTTTTCTTCAAAATTTAGAAGATCCATACGTCATGTTAAGCCTCAATTCCGGATAAGCCGATATGCATTTATTCCACATTAGTACATCCAGGTGTAAGGGTTGTAAGAGTCAACATACGTGCGGCGGGTAATGCGAGACGCGTGCCGCTCGCGTGTCCGCGGTTAGATCACCGGCTTCGTATTTGTATTGTTAAACGAATGAATGAATGGGTTTCAATATGTTTGACAGCCGCTGTCAAGTGTCAGCGGTGTGTTAAAGCTGGTACGTGGGAATTTGTCAAAGTAAAGTTTGGCTATTGGTAGCAATTTTGTAACAGTTTAGATATATGTGTTTTGAAAACGCTACAGTTTAATTTAAAACATCTGTGATGAAAAGTTTTAGGCTAAAATCAATTTATCACAATATTAATGTCTGAAACGTGAAAAATATTGCTCACTTTTCTGCAATTTTCGCCACCGTTCCAAGCGTAAAATATTTATCATCCTCATCGCCTTGATGAGTGGCAGTTCTCCACCGTGCGTTTTACCCGAAGCTTTCTGCCACGCACTGTAAAACTTTGGAATGAACTATCGCCAGCAGTATTTCCAAAATATAGACGTATTATATTTCCGAACCATTACGACCTGCGAACCTTTAAGAAGGTTTCCTAAAAGGCCGGAAATGCACTTGCACATCCTCTGATGTTGCAGGTCTCTATGGGTGACGGTAATCGCTTTCCATCATTGGTTCAGTTTGCTCGTTTGAATAATATAATAAATAATAATAATAGTTAAAATAACTGTCGACTTGATGTGAGATTAATAAATTTTTCAGAAGCTGGTAGCAATCGGCTCTTAGGCTAGGACTATATGATCCGGAATCCGGTGGGACCGGAAAAATTCAGAGCACAGAAAATAGAATTCTGCACTACAACAATAGTTAAAATCGAAGTGTCGAGTGTCGACATCGACGAGTGACACGTCGAATATGACATTGACATTCGACTCTACACTTGTTCGATGTTTAGCTCAAGTATTAGTGGAGAGTTCTATTTTCAGTGCTCTGTTTTCCCCGACCTTACACATTCCGGATAGTATAGTCCCAGCTATATTTTATATTTTACTCCCATCACCTACTCACACTCCAGAATGCCACAACACTGAACTTTAACTATCTGTATTCACAATTAATATTCAAATCCTTCAAAATAATTGAACGATAATGACCCTTAATAGCTAAGCAATATGCGCATAACTAAAGCTGGAGTGCTCTCGACATAATGGAGTGACAATCGTCACGCGCACCCCAAGTCCCCAAATCCTCTAAGCCCATTGTCGGGATCAGCTGCCCAAAGGGTAACGGGTTACAACTTACAACCATTCAGCGGAAACCATTGACGTTTACCAGCTTGTAGTTCAATTTGTGCTTTGGATAGTGGATATGTCACCGTAAAATTGTAAAAACCGTTAGATTGTAAAATAACTAACGAGATTGTAAAAATATGTCGAAAGATTAAAAACTATATATTTATAATCTAACGAAAAATAATGTAGTTAAGTAATAGGCAGCATATTCGCGTCGGAAGTCAATCAACATTTTACAATTTCACTAGTTTTATGACAATCTAACGGTTTTTACAATTTTACGGTGACAGATACATTTAAAATAAATTATTACGAAGGTACAGGAAAAAAAATGAATCAGAGCTAGAGGTTGGAAACAATAGAAATAATATGAATGTACTTAACTCTTTCATTGCTTGATAAAATTTACGCTATAAGATATTTAAAAAAAAAGTTTGATTGGATATAGTTATATTTTATAGACTTCTCAGATATCAATTACATTAAGTATGTGTTTAAAATCATGCCTTACTATCCCTTGCTATTTGTCATTTGCTATTAAGTATTCATTAATCTTGCATCTGGTAACGTCCAACAAATTTGTATCATCATATTGAAACACGAGAAGCAAAATTTTCAGTAAATTTAAAAATGGAGGAGTAAGATATTTAACACAGTTAAAATTTATGTAAAAAAGGTGTGCAAAATGCTACTTTTTTTAAACAATGCTTAGAATTTTTTTTTTTTTTTTTTTTATGTATACCACATAAAAAGTAAGCTAAATACCGCCTGTTGTTCTAGTTAATTCCAGTGTGACGGAACAATAACAACAACACACTTACTTATCTCCGATAGAATTAACACACATTAATTAATGCCATTTGATAACCTGTCACAACTCACAACTTTTCATTTTTTTTATTTGAATGCGAATTTCGACCACAGGGTTAATTCTAAATATCTGTACACAAATCGTCATAAAATTGCCCACAAAGGTAATAAATAACGTCATAATGACTAATTAGCAGACCCCAGAAACTGGCTGAGGTCAAAAATTGATTGATAATCTTCACAGAGATTGCAATCGGCAGGATTTGCGGCATTTGCGCCGATTACAAGTCTATTAAGGGCCCGCGACATATGCACGGGCTCGAGGGCGAAGCCCTGACGCGAGGGCGAAGCCCCCCGCCGCGCCCCCGGAGCGCACAGGGGGTGCCAAATCGCAAATACACTTTTATTTTATACAAAAATGCGATTTTTAAGTGCTTTATCCGACTATTGATAAAGGGATTTTGTTTGGAATTGGTGAAACGATTTACTTTGAAATTTGATTTTTATTCATATTAAGTATCTACCTACTCGTAAACTCGTATAAACTGTTTTAATATAATATTATTATTCTATTCAACATTCCAAATTAATTAGGTATCTATTATAAACTGACTTATTATTTTTAAATATCAGTTCTTTACTGTGATAGATTGACACAACACTAAAATCTGTCTCTAAAGTATTTACATTTGTTTCCTATGATAATTGTTTTCTTTTCCATAATCTATACCAGTACCTAGCGTCTACGCTAGTTCCTATAACTCCATTCCTATCGGCTTCACTTGCCACTTACCTTCTGAAGACCCACAACAAATACCTTCCTATTATACAGGCTAGGGCTTCCCTATGAAGGAGAACCAGCCTACGCCACTGCGAAAGTCTGTCTATCTTAACAGATAGACACACTTTCGCAGGTAACCCTCTTCACGCTTTAACCGCTGAACCGATTTTTATGAAATTTTAACAATTTTTTTGGACCTTCGGATATTTTTATTTATTACATAGGATATTTTTTATCCCGAAAAAGTAGTGTTCCCGTGGGATAATGTATTTACGCGAGCGGAGCTGCGGGTAAATGCTAGTTATGTATAAAATAAACAAAAAAAATAGTAACCCCCGATTCAGTAATAAATAAATAATAATAAAAGCACTGGGCTAGCTAATGATGACGAATTATAGCTAGGAACACTTTCGATCATGTTAGCTATCAAACAAAAAAACTAGATCAAAATTGGTTCATCCGTTTGGGATTGGAAGCTACGATGCCACAGACAGATAGACAGACACACACAATAAACTTATAACACCCCCTTATAACGACCCCTCTTTTTGCGTTATAAAGTTTCTACCTTATAATAGCAAACGATATTCATGTTTTTAATATTTTCTTTCACTATTATTTTAACCTGCAACTGCTGGGGTCTAGTCCGAGCCCCTTGTTAATTCAAATTATAGATACAGTGCTGTATACCAAAGACAAAACCTTTTTTAAGATAACACCCTCGCCGCCACCCGACACTCCGAGCGACACAGATGGCGCTTTTATGTCAATCGTCATAATTAGGGGATTAGGCCCCCTGATGACATGTTACATTGAATCTCCGTTACACCCCCGGACAAATGTCCCATATTGTCCCAAATATTGTGCGCTGACTCGCGAGTCACCGAAACCTCACACCGCAATATTAAACAATTTTTGCCTTTATCCCGTTAGAAAAAAGTAAAAGTGAATTTCACGTCGAAGCCTGTAAAAACATAGGAAAAAACATAAAACGTTAAAAGGCTCCGTTTACCGCGGACGCAAACACTTAGCTCGACGTTAATTAATAAGTAGCTGGAACGCCGTCAAAGGGAATGCATGAATACTCGCCGAACCGACCTCCGACGGTGCTTTTAAAATCTCCCCCTCTTAATTCCAAAGCTCAGAGAAACCAAAGGTAAACTGATTATGATACCAATATACGACTTTTTGTAGACGAGCTTAAAGACTCCACGTAACTATGCACATGAAAGCTACAAAATGAACACTAAAAAAAAGCTCTCTGATTGAAACGTTCATTACGAACTTTTCATTTTTTATGATAAGCTTCAAAACATCTGTGAATTTCACTAACATTTTGAACGCGTGTAACACAATTATCGGAGTAAAAATTGCAGAAAGGGGTGAAAATGAAAACTATGAACTCGTACGTAAGTAACGTTGTTAGGTTATAGGTAATTATAGTCACTAGTACACAATTAGTAGAATAAACTGTTCCCAATTATTGTTATAGTCACCCGCGAACTAATACATAATATTAACTGGAGAACTGCCAATTATCGTATTATACCGACCATGTACCTATGAATCCAACATATTATTTACCTACTGAAAAATAATAATTAGTTTTTAAATCTAATATTGGTGAATTTTAACCAACTTTATGCCGTTTGTTTAATAAGCTTCAAATTTCAACGTACATAATACTATATTTTGCCTGCGACTTCGTGCGCGCAAAAGTTAATTTCGCACAAACAGTACATTTTTCCGCGATTAAAAGTAGCCTATGTCCTTCCCCGTGGTCTACTCGACATCTGTATATGGTCAGTCCAGTAAAATTGGTCCAGTAGTTTCGGAGCCTATTCAATGCAAACAAACAAACTTTTCCTCTTTATTATATTAATATAGATTATACAACACTGGTCTGCAAAAGAAATTGACACTTTAGAAATTTCTTCTTTTTGAACTAAGAGATTAAATAAAAAGCGCACTATCATCTTTCTAAAGCTTAAGAAAGCCGATAAAATTTGCAATAAAATGTTTTCCATTTTAATTTCTTATCTCTTATAGTTTTGAAAAAAAATAAGAATTTAAAGGCTGGTACTTTCTTTTACAGCCCAGTACATTTGTTTTGTGAGCTTTAATTAGGTTCACGTATGCTCTAATTCTATGTCTATGCAACTTTTTCCCATGTCCTTTTTAGGATGTGTGCCAAAAAAATTACCAAAAATATTTCTTTATTTTCACTAGATAAGGTAGGTCAATCAAACGAAACGTTTACAAGAACATCTCTACAATTATTGCCAAAGTTATTTAATAGGAATTAATAATCCAAAAGTGGGTCATATTTGTCCGACAGAAACACGAAAGTCCCTAAACGATGTAATACTCGGAGTGGAATCATGAGCTGTAACAGTGTTTGGGAACGCAATTACTCGAGCTCCGAACTTGACCTACAGGTCGATGCGACCCGCTATGCAAATAAGGCATTTCTTTGATACCGGTCGCTGAAAGGGTTACATGATCTGATAGATTAGTGCTGTAACACAATTTTCCAACTCCATGGGAAAATGGCGTTTACGTTTTAGTCGAGCTAGGATTTTGATCTTCAAACTCTTTGGACCATTTTAGTATTGAGCGCATATTAAAGACGTAACACAGTTTTCCAATTCCATGGGAAAATGGCGTTTACGTTGTTGTCTAGGTAGGATTTTGATCTTCAAAGTCTTTGGAACGTATTGAGCGCATATTATATTATAGCCGAGCCTTGTCGAGGCAAAAAGTGTCCGCACTTAAACTGCCCCACTTTTGGGGTTGTTTGGGGCAGTCGAGGTTTGACATATTTTATTATCTTGACATTTTAAAATTGACTTTCTGCAGTTTAATCAGTCCATTTTAACTGAATTTTCTGAAATCAAGATGGCGTAACTTTTTCTTGAAGATTCCGTAAAGATTTTTTCTGTTGTATGTCATATAGCCCATCTTTAGTTTTGAAATCATTAATTGAATGTCAATTGTTGTAACTTAATAACTTTTCATAAAAAATACTATACCTATTAAGAGTGTAGATTTCCTTATTAGGTATCGTGCAGAATTTGTGATCATTATTGCATTTGAAATTAAACAATAATTTATAATTCACGTCGATTTCTAATAACAAATCGGCTGTGTACCCATAATGATTCACATTTTTTTTTGCCTTTTAAATGGAAAAAAATACAGGGGAAATACGGCACAACGAACACTGTGGGTAAAACGGTGACGACCGATCCGAACCGATCTCGGTGACAGTGGCCGGTATCATTAAAACCAGGCCCAGCAGGCTTAGCATGCGCATAGAAGAAACACCGAAGAAAAGAAAATATGACAGATTGAAGAAACATTAATACCATTCGAAGCAACATAGGTCTTATTATAAGGTAGCAAGGTCGATGTATCGTCGTTATGAGAAATAACATTTCTTTTCTTCCCGAGCATGAGCTCACAAAATGGCCTGTTTTGACAGGTAAAGTAGAAACGTTTTCATAATTTAATGTCAAAAAGTCCCACAGTAATGTCAACCACTCCACATCATGGCGGACCTAGACAAAAAGTTTATTTACGTTGAGTCATATACTTGAATATTTGTTCGTTTTTGACAGAAGATTTCCCGGCAACCATTTTAAAAATATGGCGGTTTAGAAATGTTGACTTCTATTGACGACCTTGTTATCATGGATTAAGAACTATTTTGCAACGAACTGTTTTGGATAGAATATTTCTTCATTAAATGTATTTCTATGGATCGCCATGCTAAGCCTGCAGGAGTAATTTTATAGTGCCCAAGTGTGTGCGCAGTATATAAGAACACTTTCTTTTCCTTTACTCTCATAACCTAGTGGAACGGATTACCGACACGACTGACGGCGACTGATCAGGTGGAGGTCCGACTTTTTACATGCCCATCCGACGCATGGATCACATTTCTTGTCAGACAATCAGGTGATCAGCCTGCATTGTCATAACCAAACTTGGAAACAACATTTTTTGTTGTTCCAATGCGGGAATTGAACCCACGACCTCCGAGTCGAGAGCCAATGCTCTAACCACTAGACCACAGAGGCTAATTACTGTGAAACTGTAATTTGATCTTTATAGCAGTCGCATCTTGCTCGTGAAACGGTCAGTGTATTTGGAGTGCTCATGCGGCAGCACGCGATTTTATCAAGGTTAATATATGTTTGTGTATTTTGATGTAAAGACAGCCAATTTTGATCAGCCTTCACTTTTGTTACATTACAGTTATCGATTTCTATGTTTTTTAGTTTTGAGTAGACACTACTTTACTTTATTACAAATATAAGATGTGCAAGTTTTGCATACAACTTAAGCTCAAAAATATCTACTATTATATACCTGTACTTGAAAGGCAAAATGGAAAGAGCAAAATGGACCACTATAAATCAGTTAAGACACAAAAAGAAAAAAGGTAAAGAAAAAAGAAAATATACTAAATTGAAAACAAATCATCTAATGAAGACAAGGAAGATGCCCGATGTTTTTATTATTCTCATCTATTTTCTGAGTCCACAGAAGGCTGAGTACAGTGTCAATTATGTTCCTCATGGACACACTGCAGTTGTGCCAGTGCTGAAGATGATGTTGAAGATACTAGGTTCATTTATGAAAGGGATGGTGGTTATGAGTTATACAAAAAAATGTTTTAGTTCCTATGTTTCAATAGGTCCATTTTACTTTCATGTGAGGTTCATTTTACCTTCACATGTGGGCAGAACGGACCAAAACGAGGATTATGGAAGTCATCCAATATCTTTTTAATCTGTGATTTGATTGCTGTGTCCCTAAATATAACTACAATCAATAAATGCTTAATTATGTAACGTTAAAAAAAGAAGAACAAAGATGTTATTCGGTCATTCTCCGATTCGACGTTCTTTGCCTAATTACCGTAACTGTTTTTATTTTTTACTGATTTGACTTAAACACATTAAAATATGAAGCAAATCAAAGATACGTATTCAATAATTAATGACAGTGGCGTGCGCTCCATAAAGGCAGAAATGCAGTGCTTGACTTACTTACCATTCACAGATATTTTAATAAAACGTTCGGACGTTTTATATGACTTTAATTAATAGTAAATAAATGAATAAACAAAATATAATAACTTAAAAACGCCTAATATTTTATAATAGCACCTATTTACAAGTACATTATGTTTGGCAGGCGTTTAGCGACATGTTGGTGATGCGACTCCTGCCTTGTCGTGTAGCAGTAGATTTGTTCGCATGTGTGTAGTAATTTTAGTGTCCGTACACAGTTCGCAAACGCACACACCTATGAATATCCCAAGGCGCGAGTCGTCCAACTCCTACGGCATGCTTATAGACTTCGGCGAAGTTCGGCAGTTGTCGGGACACGGAAGTAATCGGGTATATTCGTGGCACGGTGGCCTATAATGCGAGTAATTATAATTGACGTAAAATCTAATTACTCACTACGCACATGATGCGTTTTTGTTTTAGTAAGGTTTTATTTGTTTAAATATCAGATTCAAGGAAGCCATTTTTTCATGTGAAAACGCATTGTTATTTTTCGGTTGCCATTATATTTAATATTTATAGTTTTCTTAAAAGATTTTTCATTTTAACATTTGAAAGTGTGTACATTTAACAGTTTATTACTGAAGTTCTATAAAAATTGTAGGTAGTGATTTGCTTTTTAATTGATTTGAGTGATAATAAGTTCTCACAATTGTCATTCAGTAAAAAGATTCAAATTGTGTCTACTAAAGGTAGGTGTGTATCCGAGTTACAATATTTAAATCAGCAAAAAGGGAATGTAACTCGAAAGTTTCATGTTAAAAGTTATGAAGTTCTGTTAGTTCTGTTGGCATGGTTTCCGATTTAGAAATCCGTCGCTTGGCTGTGGCTATGCTAATTGCAGGGGGGTGAAACTTTCATACATGCACAAATTAACAGAGAACAGAGACATCTAAAAATGAATATCCGGTACTAACAGTTTGAAAGTTTTCGGATAGTCACAACAGATGCCACTAAGCGACTTCTACATCGCGCTATCGGTAACACAAGGCGTATACAGTATAAGGGCTCGCGAACATTTTACTATGCAGCAACCATATCCCACTATTAAAGAGGAACTTGGTCGTTGTTGTGTCTACGACATTCGATAAAACTTAATTTCTGTCCATAATTCAGTTCAATAAAAATTATCAGGCGGTACTACTTCCATCTAGCGGGTTTGATAGTAACTAAAACGGTACAACGCCATCTAAAAACGACATTCCGAAACTTTTGTAAGACTTAGTTTCCATTTTAGAGTTGCGCATCTATACTAATATATATCTGTATTATCTATGGCTAATTGCTAAAAATCTATAAAAGAAAAAGTTTTTGTGACCGACTACTCCGACGCATACCCAGTGTCATAACCGTGTGCACGCCGCTGATTAATGAGGCATGTAACAATTAATTGTGGTTTTCTAAATAATGAGACTTAAAAATTTTATGAGTATGTTAATTAGAAAAAAAGAATATTTAATGTAACGGTAATTAGAAAATATCATCAAGTCTATGTAAAAATGATATAATGAAATGATAATAACACACATTAATAATTGAAGTGATAGAATTAACGATGTCTCTCATAACTATAACCTACCAATAGTAAAAACAGACACTTTATCATTGCTATCATTTAATAAAAATTAGACACTTTTTTTGACATTTATTTTGATTGCTGATACAAAATATAGTAATTTTAAAAGCTTTTATTTAACTTGCAATGTATGTTAGTTCGGGTGCAATGTAGTTAAGATTCTAATATTGCTTCTAATTTTAAAGCAGATATCTTTAACCGATTGAGCTGAAATTTTGTACACTCGTTTAGTTTGGATGACAATACCTATTTAATTCGTTCTCGGCGTTGTTGAGCGGCAAGCCGTCTCTTTTCTTTAACTTCCTCTTTGGTCTTTTTGGGTTTTCCCATCCTATAATTTAATAATTTGATGAATGGTTAGCATAAAATATAGACATATTTACGGACAATGATAATAACAATCTACGAAAACTGCGGGAAAACTTTCCATTGGTACGACATCGCGGCTTCAGTTAGAAAACAAGTATTAATTTTTCATACAACGGTAATTATAAACATATGGTAATTAGTATACGGTAATTAGAAAACGATAGATTTTCTTAAAAATGTCGCAAACTGACACAGTATGCAAATACTAGCTTATTACAACATACGGAGGCCAAAGTACTGTCTCCGTTTACATGATCAACTTGGGTCTATCTTAAAAAATCAAGTATTAAAATAAGAACAACGGTAATTAGAAAAGTTTTTAACCAAGGCTACGGTAATTATGTACTCACGTGCTTCATTGTCGGTACACTAAAGTTAGAGAGGTGCAACTGTTGATGGTCCTCGGTACACACGGAGGATACGCGACTCGTACAGTAGTGGTGTGCCAAATACTTTTATTAAGGGATGTGCACCCGAGAACAGCAAATGTTACGGCAATTATAACTTTCGATTGGACATGCGATTACTTAATGATAATTAATTATAGACTGGTTCTATTGAGTCGATATTTTGTTATGCTATACAGGTTACTTAATATCGTTTAAAACGTTGAATGAATCAAAGTAAATCTGTACGTTATAAAAATTACAAGCAAGTTTTAAGATAAAGTCGGTGTGCGGACACGCCACGGTAATTAGAGAATAGAGGTTTTTTGAACATAATTTAAAATAATTAAGTCTTAATTACTTAAAACAGAAGCCAATGTTTTTGTTTACAGCTAGATACGGATGCTATCTAACATATAAAAAATAATGCATGATTGAATATGATAATATTACGGATTATACAAGCCCGGACACGTAAAATTTGCTAATCGGAGAATGGCCGTATTTTTTGTGTCGATTTTCCCTTAAGTGGTCCGTCTTATCTTCCTTATAAATGTTGTGATAGATTAGCAAACGCCAACATGTAACAAAGTTCTATCAAGTAGTAATGTGAATAACCTGAAGCAGTGTGTTTTGTTAATATTTTTTGTCATTCGAACCCACGACTTCCGGAATCAAGAGCCAAGCTCAAAACCGCTGAACCATGGAGACGAAGGACCTATACAAGCTCCAGAAGTTGCATCAGCGCTGTTGTTCTCGCCTCCTTTCTTTGGTATTCAGCTTGGTCCAGCTTTTAATTTCTACACATAGCAGAATAAGTCTTATGGTTTAGGATATATTATTATTATTGAGCTTATTAGGTACTGTAATTTATAGCCTGGATGGCTGGTATGGGAATTATTCGAGGCTACAACGCTGCTACCATTTAATTAAAAATGCAACCATAGCCCCAATTTCACCAGATTTCTTTATGTGCGCTAAAGTCAGATTTAATCTCTATCTCTCTCTCTCTCTCATTTAATGGTAGAACGGAACAGACGGATCGTTACCGAAGTTTAGCATAAAACGTCGTTTCAATACGTTGTTGAAATTAGGATTTGACTCACCCTAACTCTGCTCGTGTCTGACAATTTTTAACGTATATTTCTTAACAGCGGAAGGTGCGTTCAAAAAGTTGAAGCCGGAGCCGGGTGGGAGCGGCGCAGGTGCGGCGTTGTCACCAGCACTGGGCCCGCAACACGCCGGCCACACGCCCACCACCGCCTCCTGTCCCACGCCTGCGCGACGCCGACACAGGACCACCTTCACACAGGTACGTCCGCCACACAGGAGCCCACAGCACGCCGGCCACACGCCCACCACCGTCTCCTGTCCCACGCCCGCGCGCCGCCGACACAGGACCACCTTCACACAGGTACGTCCACCACACCGGAGCCCACAGCACGCAGGCCACACGCCCACGTCCGCCTCCTGCCCCACGCCCGCGCGCCGCCGACACAGGACCACCTTCACACAGGTACGTCCGCCATACCGGAGCCCGCAGCACGCCGGCCACACGCCCACGTCCGCCTCCTGCCCCACGCCCGCGCGCCGCCGACACAGGACCACCTTCACACAGGTACGTCCGCCATACCGGAGCCCGCAGCACGCCGACCACACGCCCACGTCCACCTCCTGCCCCACGCCCGCGCGCCGCCGACACAGGACCACCTTCACACAGGTACGTCCGCCATACCGGAGCCCGCAGCACGCCGGCCATACGCCCACCACCGCCTCCTGCCCCACGCCCGCGCGCCGCCGACACAGGACCACCTTAAGACAGGTACGTCCGCCATACCGGAGCCCGCAGCACGTCGGCCACACGCCCACCACCGCCTCCTGCCCCACGCCCGCGCGCCGCCGACACAGGACCAACTTCACACAGGTACGTCCGCCACACCGGAGCCCACAACATGCCGGATACACGCCCACCAACGACTCCTGCCCTGACACAGGACTACCTTCAACGGTATGACCACCACAATCGAGTGCACACTGCCCAGGTTCTCAAAACCGTCTCTAGGTAGAGGCTCGGGTACAACATCATGGCTATAGCACAAAAATAATCGTGAATAATGATTATAACACAAAAACACATGATTTTCCACGACAGGAGCCGTGACGTAACAAAATATAAAGCAATTTATGGCAACAAGCAGCAATTTGAGAAAATCTTTCAAAACTACAATATTGAGCGATGAGAAGCAACTTAAAGAAACTAGACAATACTTTCATATGCGAGTAATTCAGTTGAAAAAAAACTAAACAGAAGCAAAGCAACTAGAAGCAATATTGCCGTAACAATTGATTTTCTTTAATTGCTCCACATCGCTCCGCTATTTGCTCAAGATTGAAAAAAAATGCCCGTACAACGTTTTTTGTAATCTTTATTGTTTATCGCAGGAACAACTAGCAGAGTTGGAGGCGGCGTTCGCGAAGTCGCACTACCCCGACATCTACTGCCGCGAGGAGCTCGCGCGAACCACCAAGCTGAACGAGGCGCGGATACAGGTCGGTCATAGTAACTTAATTCTGAACTGTTGCCCGCGACTTCGTGCGCGTAAAAGTTAATTTCGCAGGAACTTTCCTCGTGGTTTACTCTACATTTGTGCCAAATTTAATCAAAATCGGTCCAGTAGTTTCGGAGCCTACTCAACAACAAACAAACAATCTTTTCATCTATTAATTTACTATTATAATTATTAGTATTCCGCGATTCCGCGCCTTTCGGAACCTATTCAATGTTTGCATTGCAACAAACAAACAAACTTTTCCTCTTTATAATATTGGTATAGTCTATCTCGACATGTTGCTGAAATTTCACGAACCAAATTGTAATGTCTGACCTCTGTGGTTCAGTCGTCATCTTGTTACACTCAATAATTCTCA
Organism: Glaucopsyche alexis; assembly: GCA_905404095.1. Taxonomy (NCBI): domain Eukaryota; kingdom Metazoa; phylum Arthropoda; class Insecta; order Lepidoptera; family Lycaenidae; genus Glaucopsyche; species Glaucopsyche alexis. Next base: position 7,080,321 of record FR990060.1, read on the forward strand.
AAACTCAAACAACAACAACAAGTGAATTTCTCTGAACAGTCTGCATCGAAATTGCCTTTTACACGAAAGTGTGCCAGAAATTAAAATTAAGAGAAATCACAGACGCCCGAAGGCGAACCAAAGGCGAAGATGCTATAATATTATCTTAGGATGCCTGGAATAAGTAGTTATATAGAGATAGTATATTGGTCGTCTGTGATTGTTCATACAAGCTGTATAGCGAAGGTTTTTGTATCTTAACATAAACACTACAGTATTATCGCCGTATGTGATGCCTCTTATAGTTTTGTTACTCACTGAATCTTAATACGAGTATAATGTCTATACTTACAACTTAAAGCTGAAAGTAAGCTTGTATTTATGTTGTGACATACAATGATATAAATTACAGCTTACAATTTCGTCATTCATATTGCACTTTTTTATATGAAAGAGTTTGTTTGTTTGTTTGTTTCCGTATTCAGTGATCCCATAATACTGTTAAAATTTTGCATTAGGTAAATGATAAGGCACGCAAAATCATTGTTTTGTAATAACAGTGATAATTTGAGGTAGGCGTCGGCTAAAATACATTTATGCAAAGTTATGGGACTTTTTTTAGGAAATGTCCTCTTCTTTAAGGATTTTTTTTTTCTAAATTCGGATATCTTTAATTGTTTTCGAGATACTTTTTTTTACTAATTTGTTTATAACTTTTGCAAGTTATTTGAGATATTTTGAAATTTTTCATAAAGTTTCTAGAGGTCATTCCGAATCGAATGAGAACCGAATCATAATTTTCGGTGCCCTTGGACAGAAATTCACTGAAATGGATCTTGTGACTCAGACTATTTATGGATAGCGCGCAAACAATGGCCAATAGTTTCTTATTGTAAGAACATACACCAAGAAGTAAAAAATAAATTAACATTCAATTGAACAACGACTCATGCCATAGATGTCGAAATATCAATGATGCGAATACTTCCATAATGCAATTTGTAGTAGGCCGTAGCCGGAGGCGATTGAATTAAGCGCCATCTGTCGGGGTCCGTATGAATACGAAATACGACGATCTTATCTCAGTTTTAAAATAAATCCCCCGGGAGTATCGATTTGTCCCCTGAGTATCTAATTTGGCGTTCTATTTTTTAACATGGATTCAAAGGTTTTTAAATCTTTAATCTCAATGTTAAAAGAAGTTCTTAGAACGGCAACGTATTTTTATTTGAATACGTTTCATGTTTTTTCATAGCTTTCAAGACATTCTTAAAACGTTTTTATAATCTGCGGGAAATATGTTCTTCTGCTTAATTACTTTTAAATTAATTAATTAACTCGTGTAAATTAGTTAACTGTGAAGTCTTTAAAGGACTACGTTTTCAAAAAGATTATTTACTGTCAAAATGACAAACTTTCAGTTTATTAAAATTACTAAATAAGATTTTACCTAACACACCTAACACAGAAAACATGAAACATGTACAATCGGGTAATCTAATTAATAAGCAGGTACTTATATTGTTCTCCTGCTACTATTATAAATGTGAAAGTTTATTAGGATGGATGGATAGATGGATGTTTATTACTCTTTCACGCTAAAACTACTGATGGCTGATAAAAATTGATATTCGTATACCTATATATTTAGTTTAATCTCTGGGTTAGGTTATTTATATAGTTAAGGCTACTTTTTATCCCGAAAAAGTAAAGTTACGCGGGTGGAGCCGTGGGCTAAAGTACATAATAAATCGTTAATATGTGATGTTTATTCATTTGTATTCAATTCACCGACATAAAAACGCTGTAGTTTTTTATTTACATTTAACAAAGCAAACGCATACATTAAAAATCAAATGAAGCTCTATTTCAAACTGTTTAAATCGCAAAAAACGTCGCAAAGTGAAAGAAGCAACGCAACAAAACATTTTCTTATTTCCAATTGTAGAATTCATTTGAGGGCAGAGACAATGTCGGAGACGCGTGGGGAGGATGAGCGGCTAACTTCGTTACGGATCCATTTGATGGGATTGCAATGCCTCAGGGGCCTCCCCATTCCACCTCCCCTCTCCCCTCTCCCGCCGTTGTATTTTTATATCGAAATTTGTCGGGGGTGCGACAGCGTCTTTAACGTTTACATTCTTATGTACTCGCTAATAGGCGAGCGCGTGCCGTATATGCTTTTAACCTAAGAATTCCAAGAGTCTTTTATAATTGCGTTTCAGCGTTGCGTCAGGAATTTACTTTACGTGTATGACCGACTTTCGCGTAAGGTTCTTTATTGTTTCAAACACAAAAAGGGTATTATTAAAATTATTACATAACCTACGCAAAAATTCTAGCAATTTGTACGTTAAAGCAATTATTGGAGCAACACTTAGCAAATATAGAGTAATGAGCAATGGAAGCATTCTGAAACAAATAAAAATTCACGTAGAACCCAAAACCTGTGATTATTTTTTATTTATTTAAAACCACTTGCATACTACTTATATTTTTTTCTGAAACTGAAAAACAGCTTTGTGGTGAAAACTTAATGTACTCTACCTACGTTAAAACATTACCAACCTTGTTGGTTAATTTCCATTAAGTAATTTAATGTATTTTACTGCAATCTCTTAAAATTTACTCAAATATTATGCTTCATCTATACGATTCGTATATGTATTTGATTTTGATAGTACAAATCCTTTCCTTCCTCCCTCATATTTTTTCTTAATAATTACCTACAGGCCGTTATGTTTTACTTGTAGCTAACAATTACATGGTTCTAAGTGGTACTTTATTACTCTATTAGGTTTTCAAAACCTATTGAGTTATTTTTGCCTATACTGTATCTAGTCATCAAAAGCTATAATATAATAACAGTTTTATAATTTTTATTATTAGTGCTTACAACTTACAACATAATATAGGAAATAATAATAGGGGAGATGACTACATGTAAAATATTTAGTTTACTTATACTTGATAAACTTTAAAAAATAAAGTATTTTATGTATGGTTTAGTAATTATATACCTACATCTACAAAAAAAAGCTTTATTTTTTTTACTAATTTGTAAGTAAGTATCGGTTTTCTTACAATATACGAAAACATTAATTATCGTAAGTATGAACTTAAACGCACAAACTTTGGAGATATTTACAAATTATATGTTCCCGGTCTTATATAATACTAGCTTTTGCCCGCAGCTCCGCCCGCGTAATACATTATCCCGCTGGGATACTTTTTCGGGATAAAAAAATTCCTGTCCTTTCCCGGCACTTAAATTATGTTTATACCAAATATCATAAAAATCGGTTCAGCGGTTAAAGCGTGAAGAGGTAACAGACAGACAGACAGATATAGATTTCATACATTTTCACCTAATACGTCACAGTTAGATACGACTTTTGTATGGAGCGTTTTCACGAGACTTGCGAAATTTTGTAGACAAATCGCGGTACCTGTGAAAATGTAGATTTTTAGTATACTATTTCTTTTGAGAAGCTACTCATATTTCAGAAGATTCATTTATGTAATAATAAAATCAGTCGTCTCCTATTGTTGCGATAGGTTTAAAATGTTAGCAGGAAATGAGTTCGTTTTTCATCACAACGCGCGCGGCGAGGGGCGGATGTCGGAACCGGCAAAAAACTAATATCCCATCTATGTTTCTTATACATACCCACATCATGCGACTTTAATCCTTATCTCATTGGATTAGGGTTGAGAGTATTTCGGCCGGGGAGGAAGGAGGGTTGTATCGGGTTATTTATATGGAGAGTGCGTCGGAGGGAGGCGCCCTCTCCCTCTAATCAGCTGTAATCACCATATCAAACGACGCACCTCATGACAACACACAGATTACTATGTTTTGTATATACTTTGTAAGTGAGGGTCATCCTTAGCGATATTCTAATATGGAATAGTAATTTAGGTATAAATTAATGTATAATTATGTGGCTTGAATTTGTTCTCTTTTGTGATATTTTTTCTCCTTAATCCTTGTTGGCAAAAATCGAAATGTTCCAAAAAAAGTGCAAACTTTTCCACCTGGTCTGGAATTTGAACTGTTTAATAAAAAAAAAACTTGAGAGGTGTCAAGGGACACCCGGATGGAATGAAGTTCCGGATGAAAATATCTGGCTTGCTTTCTATAAGAGAGAGAGAGACAGACAGAGAAACATGCGACGCCGCACAGCTTACAATAGCTTACTATAACAAAAAAAAAAAGACATACAGACAGACAATTGTACATGTATATATAAAATAAATAATAATACAATATCCAAACCAATATTATCCATACATACATTACATAGATACATACATACATACATACATACATTCATACATACATACATACATACATACATACATACATACATACACACATACATACATACATACATCAATATAATAAATGTATACGCGTAAATATTTAATTTTTATAAAAAATAAAATTATCTTTTGTAATTAAAAAGTGTCGTGACAACTTTTCGTAAGAATTTTTTTCATCTAGCCCCCTTTCACAACGCGCGATATAAGGTCAGTCGGGGCAATTGCGCCATATTTTTTGCATAGATGATTTTGATGCAATATATTCTATTTAAATATCAGCGTATGAGTGTATATTTATTACATTAACAATATTTGGTATTTTGTAACTGCAATAACTATCAATGCAATCAAATCTATCATAAATTTAACGATATTTTGTAAGAAATTTAAAAACATGGCCTTAGGCGCACTTGCCCCTCAAACGGGGCAAGTGCGCCTATTAAAAAAAAAGCGTCAAAGTAATGCGTAACAATAAAAACAATAGTTTTACTCTATGGAATATTGACCACTAAACACATTCCTTTTTTTTTCATATTATTATCTAATCTTATAGAGCTACTACAGCTTTCTTCGCAAATGTGGGGCAAGTGCGCCATAGATTAATAATCAGGGGTTCTAAACCTTTAATGGTACTTTTTAAATTATAAATGAATTAAAACTGTTTGACTGGATATAAAATATATATTTATTTTTAATAATTAAGTCAAACTTTAAATTATAATATTTTTATTTATTTACTTAAGTAATACAAATATAAGTAACATTTTTTCCTTTGGCTAGATAGAACGTAAACATTTATTTAGTGGATGGCACGCAGGAACTTACAAATAAAAATATAAAGCAATTCAGTTTAGCTGCTTCATATCCCGATAGGCCGGCTTTGACAGCGTCAACTGCCTGACATAAAGTTTCTGTTGACCACGAAGGGCCATCGGTTTTTCTTTGGTATATACGAACCATCTGAAAAACAATGCACAAAATCATTTTTAGGACTAATGTAAGGTAAGTATGAAATGTGGACACCTATAAATAGTACAGTCGAGAGCGCTTTAAATAACCATTATAAGCTGAACTCTGATTTATCATTGTTACTATTGCCTAAATTAAGTTGCACAAAGAATATTAAAACAAAAGTTTAGTCTACTGAGAAAATCGTTGAAGTATGAATTAGAGCTCAGCTTATACTGGTTATGTAAAGCTTGACGTGCTCTCCACCGTACATATCTTTTCCAATTGCACTGAAACAACTTGAAAAAAAATCAAAGGTCTTCTTTTGAAATGAGCCCAAAAATACACTTAAACACACACACACAAAACAGACAACTTGCTCCTTTCTAAGTGGGTTAAAAGCATCGCCAAAATCGTGAAGGTTGGCGATCTCTGGGTGGGGGCAAGTGCGCCATACTTCTGTCATCTATGGCGCACTTGCCTCAACTTAACTATTTTGAGGTTAGGATTTTCAATTAAATAAAAAATCATTAATATCAACGTTTAGAAGTAAAACACAAACATAGAAGTAAAGAAAAACATTTAAACTCTTTACTCACCGCATTAGTTTACAGAAACAAGTCAAAATTTTCCAGATTTGAACTGATTACTGACACGAGATCATCTTAAGCAGCCGGTATAAATGACACTAAAGTTAAAATGGCGGATAGTTCAAGTTATGGTGAACAGAGCCATCTGTGTTTAGAAGTGGAACTGTAGTTTAGTTTCTTGCGTGTATGTAAGATGTCGTTAGTTGTATAATATTTGTAGTTTTCGATATTTTTGAGATAGGGGCACTTACCCCGTAGGTGCACTTGCCCCGACTGACCTTAGATATAGCTCCGCCCGCGTAGGTACAGTAAGTAGTATTAGAAGCTATGATTTTTTTATCTTTAAGTTATTTTGTTTTTTGTATAACTGACCTTTGAATTACATCAATTTTAAACTTCGCTTGCCTTTTTGGGAACACTCCTTGACTTTTTATTTTTTTAAAGTCTCACGTTACGCAGCCACGGAAAAATTAACCACAAATAATCGAATTGCTGAAAAGGCAATAGGCAGACATGGCACAAAACTTAATTATTAACTCCCTAGGGACTACACTATCAACTACATATAGGTACAGAAAAAATTCAGCAACATTAGAATTTTTCCACTTCCCACTAAAAACAGCTAGCGCGATCCAAATGCATAGCTTGAGCGTTTCATTACTTCATGAGCTTTTGTATAAGGCACACCCCCTACTAGCAATATTCGAGCGTCGTCGTTGTGCCAGAACATTGTGTTCTCTAACAGAAAAGCTATGAACAGTGACTAAAATATTTTTTATCTTAAGCCTATTTTCTACTTTACGAGTTTGTAAATACAAGCTTTATAGAGTTAGAGAACGTAGAGTGGAGTCAGAAGGTTCTAGACGAGATCTGAAAACATTTTTTACTGGCGAGTCATAATATTATGGTCTCGTCTTGGCATCATTAAACATGAAATAAATTTAAAATTGAAATTATAAATTTCGCATTTAGAACATTGTTACTTGTCAAGTTGTCACATAAATTGTCATTTCATTTTGTCGTATTAATTTAAATATATGAAACTTGGGCCCCTCCCCGCGTGGCGAGAGGCCCGCACCCCGTATTCGCCATTGATACATGATAAAAGTTGGTTTTTTACATTCTAATAAAAAATCCCGCGGATAAACATGGTTAAACTTATAGAAAGTGTTTTGTAACACCATAATCATCATATAGATATGAACTCTACTAACTAAAAGTTTCATTATTAGTTTTTATAGCGAGTTTGAGGAATAAAAATGGAATATCTTTATACGAAATTGCCGAATGTGGCACATCTTTCTTACAGACTCAGATATTAACACTCTGAACAGTTTTTTAAGATTTGTCAGACATTAGAATAGTTGTGGGCCTGGTGGGACCATGTTTTATATAGTAGCCGAATACCAGGAAACCCCTGGTTGGATACGACTCAAACTGCATATGTGCATCGGTTACTCTTTCCTTAATATCGTGAAAGTAAAATTTTTAGCTATAATTTACTTTTGGGCCAATATCCATGAAAGACACAAAAACCTAAATTGCTACAAACGCAGCCATCCAAAATGGCCCAAAATCAAATTTTAGACTAAGAAGAAGGTCCGGAAACTATATGCAAAAAATAAAAGACTTTAGAATTTTTGCACCCTCAAAACTTATCCAGACCCGTCTAATAAGGAACTTCGTTCCAAAAATAAAAAATGATATTTTAGTAGGTGCTTTTACCTTGCCAATAAATACTTTCAAAACATAAATCAACGTCCGAAACTAGAAACGTATGGTATATTTTATATACCTATCATATCCCTTTACTTCCTTCAAGGGATGAATTTTGTAATGTCACCTGCTTATGTTATAATATAAGCTATTTTTCTGCGTTCCAAGTTTCAGCACAAATTACTATGTGGTTGTGATCCGAGTATCGATAAATTGATCCTTTTGTAAATCGATATCAGGTGCTCTTAATATAGTAACATTTTATTTTTCACTTCGAGCTCGAGGAATTAACAGCTTATCAGTAAGAAATCTAAATATATAAAAGGCAAACCTGACTGACTCGTCTATCAACGCACAGCCGAAACTAATGAACGGATTTGAAATTTGGCATACAGATAGTTGTAATAACGAAGGCATCCGCTAAGAAAGGATTTTAAAAACATTCGCTTCCTAAGGGGGTGAAAAAGGGGTTAAAATTTTGTATGTAAACCGAACTCCACCGTGGAGGAAGTCGCGGGCAAAAGCTAGATTTAATATAATTTTTTGTCAAGTTACTTACATAACTTCTATTGCAGGTCTGGTTTCAAAACCGTCGAGCGAAATACCGTAAGCAGGAGAAGCAGCTACAGAAGGCGCTAGCGCCGTCCGTGCTGCCCGGCTGCAACGGCATGATGCGCAACATCCAGGGCTACCGGGGCTACCAGCCTTACCCGCACCCCAACACCATCAACAGATATCCCCAGGTGAGCTGCCTCACTGTGAGATATTCCACCGAAAGCGGGAGATCAGCTACAGAAGGCGCTGGCGCCGCACTATGTGGACTTTAGGCCATTTTCGTGTCATAAATCTGTAACTTTTTTGTTTTTCAAGATATTTACGTCATTTTTTTTATATTTTACTCTTAAATACATACACTTTCAAATGACGTTCACTTTGATCATATAATTTTTTTATTAAATCCGTTAAATAATACGCCAAAATAATAAAGTGAAAATTTGAATAATCTCATACGTATTTTAAGCTTATTTTAGATAATTTTACAAAAAAAATATATAAAAATGAAATGTTAAAAGGTACTTTAGGTATGAAGTGACAAAAAATTTATACTATTTTGAAAAAAATCATGAAAACATGAAAAAAACATACAGTCTTTGTGGTTATGTTTTTCGAGTTTAATACAATAATTCCTAGTAAATATGAAATTATTTAAATTTTATATGATATTCTAAGTCATAAATATAACAAAATAGTCGCTCAAAATGTATATAAAAGTTCTACAACTTCATCTAGAACTCTGAGTCTTCCTAGAAATATGATTCTTTAAACTCGATGTATAAATATACGAAGTATAGTAAAGTATGTGTAAAACGATTTCGTTAGGGGCTTATTTCTTGTATTTTCTTATGTGGTAAAGTTCAGACTTTAGTTTAGACCTATTTTAATCTTTTTTCCGTAACTCCCTGGGCGCCTTCAGAGAGTTGCCCAAAGGGCAACACAGCAAAATTAAGTATTACACTTTCGTCATGAATTAAGACTTTATACATAGAAGAAGGCTATTTACCATTTATATACATAATAAGTATACAATTGTGTTATTTCTAATGCGTAATGGCCAAAATTTGGTAGGACTGATATTTTTTCATACATACATTCACGTTTTAATGTATAATATTATAGTTTACGCACTGAAACTGCAAAAACTATTGTATTCTGTAAATCTGCATTACATTTACTACAAAATAAGACTATTCTCAGTACTTTAGCAGATTTCATTAAATGTCAAGTCGAAAATTGAAGAGAAGACAAAACGATACAGTTCCTACGTCTCTAGAGGTGTAATTTACTGAAGAAAAATATATTGATCCTATCTACCGTAAATAACATATTGCAAGCATTCTAAAATGGTATATACTTATATGATTCTCTTCAATTAATTACACGATAAACAAAAACTCATCATTTGCATCGTATAAAGTAGGAAAACATACCTTCACATTTTTACATATTAACACATGTTGCGCACTGATGCCGCAACAAAAAAATTCACGATGTAAATCTACATTAAATTTGCTATAAAATAAGTGTAATTACAGAACTTCGGCAAATTTCGATAACTGTCAAAACTCTAATCGAAAATGAAACATAAGAAAAAATGGCATACTACGAGATGCACGTCTCTAGTGGTGTCATATATGCAAAAACCCAATATTTAATTTATTTATAATAAAGAACATATTTTAAGGTTTCCAAAATGGTATAACACTTATATATTCCATAGAGGAAAACTACTATAAAATCAAAGTTAAATTTCTACATTTCAAGAATAGTTTTCAACAAATTTCCATTCAGCAATTTTGAGCGTATTTTTTTCAAAAATAGGGATAAACAGAAGTGTTTATCGTTTGTATTTAGGTAGATTGGACCTTTGTCTACAATTTGAGGTACAATACATGTACCTCTGCTACTTTTGGAAAAAGCATTTATGGCACGGCTTTCTTAGGAGTGTCCACATAGTGCGCCGGCCGTGTGCCCGGCTACCAGGGCTACCAGCCCTAACCGCACCCCTACACCATCAACAGCTGCAACGGCATGATGCGCAACATCGAGGACTACCGGGACTACCATCAAGCATAACGGTAGAGAGCTAGAAATAGGTCTACACTTGATACTGAGAAATATGTAGATACCTACAATAATATATCAAAAAGGTACAGACATTTACATAGCTACAATAGCATCGAAGTACCTATTGAAAACTGATTGCGGTGTTTTTGTAATCTCGAAATGTTTCGGAGAAACAATAAAACTGATTGCTTTTGTTTGGTGAAACAGCTGGTGCTAATTATAGTAGTAAGATTGACAATTAAGTGCTTCATAATTAAATTATTTAAAAAAACTTGACGAAGGTTATTGTTCATATCCGAAAAATCTTTGGCACGGGGCAAACCGTGAAACTTTTCGGTTAAAATCGTTGTATGGCGCGTTGATGGCGCTAATCAGTCCCTGATTACAGTGTAATGAGGTTGCGGCGAGACCGCCGAAAATAATGCAAATGGCACGAGCATGGCAACACTGCAACAATGTCGTGTAATTCCCAAACCCGGTTATACCGCAATGCTATAATGGGCAAAACAATAAATACTGATGAGCATACTTCTGGGATATAATAATACAGATATACCCGATTACTACATTAACTCTTATTCTGTTATGTTTCAACTAGATACACGCGGTTGGTAATGATTTAAACTTAGATAGGTATCTGATTTTTGTTTGTGCTGTGATTGATTTAAAAAATACATAAGCCTTATTTGTCAGGTTTATCGTTCATAAAATACGTACCTACCGACTATTAATAAAAGTGTAATTTTCATAAAAGTGTGATATAATTACAAGTTTTCACTCGCTGAATCTGTATATATAACTTAATACTGATAATTAGCTCGTGTTTTTCAGATAAGGCATATTTGTTTTATAACGGTTACATTATAGACATCAATTGCCTAGACCACGAAAGTGCAAGTACTTTGCTTGTAAAAGAGGAGTAAACTTTACTTCCTTCAGCGCCATTTCCTCTCGAATATTCTCAGTGGCAAACGTCAAACGAAAACTAAATTTGGTTTCTATACAGACGATGAGACTTGCGTGGTCTAGTCAGCGATATAACGACTTACAATTTTTTAATACAAATATTTTTTAAAGAGCTAACTTGGCTCAAAAATGTATGTTTCTATATTCAGTGACCACTTATTAATCCAGCAGAAATTGAGTAGACAAGCTACCCAGCTTTGTTTCCACATACGCAGACATACGCTACATGCAAAAGAACTTTCCCGACGTCCTTTGTATCCATTTTCGGTGTTGCCATAAAATTAACCGCACACTCCATTACCCATTAGCTGAGGTGTTGATAATAAAATGCGCGGCCGCCGGGTAATGATAGTGTGTTTATCCCGGCCACCTGCATTATAATATATTATAATATTATAATAAACTACTTTCCGTATTATAATACGGTAAGTATATCTGTTAGTATAACGCGTTTCAAATGAGAATAGGAACTTCAATGACCTTTTTCCGTCAAATGTCACTTGAAAAGTGCGATTTTCAGAAAAATGTATGTGCATATAAATATTTTCATACCACCTGCTCGACAATGTTCGATTATATATCACGCAATCTCAACGTAAAGCATGTCATTGACTCCCAAGGGAGATAATGTTGTATGAAACTCCCAAGGGATTAAAGTGATTTGAATTTGGAACGTTAAAATTCGTATGAAAATTCCTAGTAGATAGGTACGTATCTATCATAGAATTTTTCAATAATAATATGGTACCTATTGCTGAGAGTTTATTCGAAAATCGAACTGGCCACCTATAATTTTAATATTCTCATGTGTCAAAATCGTCAGTCACAAGTTCCTGAATCTTTAAGTACTGCTCCACCACAACTTCCATTTAAATGTTCCTAATAAAAATATTACTCTGTCCCTCCATAACTGGACAAATGTGTCGAATATCAATATAAATTTTTAACAAAATAAATGTTATATTTTTGTAGCCCTGGGTTTTTATTGCCTCGCAGTAGGTATGAAAAGTAGAGTATGCACCTCTGGGATAAAGCCTGTCTTCGTCTTGGGCAGCTTGGACCCCTCGCTTTACTCAGGACTCTACATAACTCCCTCGTTTCACTCGGGAGTTAAGTTTTAACTGCCTCGCTACGCTCGGGAGTTAACTCTAGAGTCCCTCGTTACGCTCAGGGTCCAATATGCTACCCGTGACGTAAGACACTGCTTTATCCCCTTGGTGCATAATCTACTATAATAGTCTTGCATCGAATTTAAATAAAAATAAATTATTAAATAGTAATCAATTATCTAAACATAAATATAACTATCATAACAGTCTAAATAATATGGCGCCGACTCAATCCTATTCTCATTTGAATCGCACTATATCGTGTTCGAGATCATGTCCTATTTATGTTACCAAATCTACATTTTACAGTTTGAAATTTTTATTAAACAGGGCCCTGGTTGAAGCACAATAATTTGTAACTTATGTTATAATTTTCGTAGTAGTAGGATCGCACTAATAAGAGTACGATTACGATCTCAATGACTTTCGGCAATTCGGAATCAATAATATTTTTTAAGTTTTATCATTTTCTGATAATTAATTTTTAGTTACATGGATATATAGCGACAAAAGTGGTCCGCCGCGCCGACGGCAACTAGTAAACGCGCGATGGTGCCCCTTTCCTTTCATTTTGTTTAATTTCTAATAACCCCTTTCTTCTTCCAGCACCACGGGAGCTACGAGGAGCTGCAGAAGGACATATTCTCTCTCTCCCAGATGGGCGGGGGCTCGTACCCCATGCCGCAGAGCTTCTCAATGGGCCACAGCGCGAATATGAGCGCCGTCGGCATGCGGCAGGACGCTATGGGTGAGGATGTTATAATTTAACTAGCTTTCTTCCGAGTCTCCGCGCGATTTGAACTCGGATGTTTGTTTCTCTTGAATGATTCTATAGGTTGATGAAAACCGTATTAAAATCCATTGCGTCTTGCGAGGTTTATAAGATGAAAGCTAGACAGGTAACATTCGCTGCTTTATATACCTTAGTAGGCTAAGATGAGACATTTTATATAAATTATAACACCATAAAATTCTAAACATTATAATGAATAGCAATAAAAGTGATTTATAAATATACGTAGATTAAAGAATCTTTAGAACTCTACGTAGATTTTTTTGATTTCGCATTTCAGTATTGGCACTTTTTGTAATGTATATTTCTTTGCTCGTGTGTATGTTAATTGTGCCCGTCTCGAAAATACAATATTTATAAAGTTGGATAGTATATTTTAACAAAATTAAAAGGTACAGCGGCGTAGTGAAACAAGGCGCGGTGGCGCGGGCGGCAGCTTTCATCAGTTTTCTATTAGCCGTCAAAGCAATTACAAAGTTGAACGAAGTATGATCGCTGCCCCGTTTTTATACAAATATCCTTTATAATAATGAGAAAACTTGCTCTCTAGCCACGAATAAGTTTCAAGATGATCTCCGAAGAAAAGACTTAATTGGAATTTGCCGGGAATCCGTTGTCTTTCTTCGCGATAATTGTCGCTTAAATATTTTATTTCAGGAGGGAAATCGTCGGAGATTGTGACAGTTATAGATATTTGGGTTTATGCCTTTACTAAAATATCGCACCTTTAGAATTGAAGTGGCTTAATCCAAAATTCTTGATTTTTGGTAAACGCCTAAAATGTAATTGGAGAATAGGCCATTTTTTGGTTTTTTGACTATAATAGTAAGTGTGAGCCTTATGTAGTTACAGTTTTTGTTATTTGCTGTAGGTGAATAGTTGTTTTATTGATTTGTTATTAAAAATATGAGTTTAATTATTTAGAACGTTTGTTAATTAATAATTTAAAAAAAGGTGTCACTTTATTTCCAAAATATTTAAAATTTAATTGACTTATTTAGCTTTGTGTCTATTTTTTACTAAAGCATTCAAAAATAAAACGTAACTATTTTAAAAATAGGCTATTTATTTCTAATGTAATTTTTTTTTTGGTGACCAATTTTGGAATATGCTAGTTTATTAATGGTTGACTTTTAAAATTAAAGGTAAATTAGAATAGAGAAAACTGAAAAAATCTTTTATTTTATGCGTAATAAAGCTAAACTTATACCTAATTTGTATGTTATTAGGTCCCTTATATTTTTATGTATTTACCGTGTACCTACATAAAAATATTAGACACTTAAGTTACCGTGGCGTCTTCCTATCAAAATAATGTTTATTATACAGGAAAAGGAAAAGCTATTTAAATAAGCAATAATTAAATAAGCCTTTCAATATCAGAGGTCAATATTAATTATTATCAATGGGAAATTTCATCATCATCAGCCTACGGACATATGGATAGCCCACTGCGTAACGTAGGCCTCCACTAATGAGCGCCAACCATCCCGATCTCGGACAGCTCTCATCCATCTGCTGCCAGCCAACTTTAAATCGGTCCATTGTGCCGCAGGTCGTCGTATACTACGTTTGCCTAAGCGTGGTCTCCACTCTAACACTTGTCTGTGCCATCAACCGTCTGTCCGTCTGCAAACATGGCCGGCTCACTTCCATTTCAGCGTGCTAATTCTATGAGCAATGCCAGTGACTTTAATTCTCTATCGAATTTTCATTTTCATTTTCATTATCGTGTTTCTTTACCGGTAGAACGCATTGATTAAAGACCCTGGACCTTTAGTCAAGAACATTCGCTAATTTCGACAGCGAATTGCGAAATTAAAAATGTATCGGATTTGACATAAGTGCCTTATGTCAAATCCTCATTTTGTTTCCGAACTTCGCTGTGGAAATTATCGAATGCATCTTGACTAAAGGTGATTGTGATTGTGGTATCGACGATTCAAAGTTTGCCCAAGATATACGTATTCTTGCTTCTTAACTTCAAGTCTAGTGCCATTTACGACGACAGGTCCTGAGAGAACATGTTCAATACTTAACAAAACCAAAATTATTTGCATAATTTTGGTTTTGTTAAGGTTCATTCCGAAACCCACCCGTCTTGTGCAATCGCTTAGGCTGTTCAGCATATCTTCCAGGTCCTGCAGATATGTCTGACATAATGATTATTTCATCCGCAAATTGCAAGTGTGAGATGTACTAGCCTATGTTCAGTCTCAGGCCCCGGCCGTTCCAATCAAATGACTTGAAAACGTCCTCCGACGCGTTAGTAAACAGTTTTGGAGAGATAACAACTACCTGTCTCACTCCTTGAAGTATTTGGATCAGAGATCACTTAAACGGATATCTTAACATCTCAAAATGCATGAATTCCAGCACAGACCAGACCCTCAATTCTCGTATTTAAAGTAGACTTTCATTTTACTTTGATTGGATTGAAAGTGAAGCGGCATGTTACCACGAACAGATTTTATGACGTTTCGACCAATCAGAGCGCGTTTCACATTAGTTTAACGTTTATAAAATACCCGTTTGAGAGTTTTAGCGTATCGGGACTTGATTGTTATAATTGTATTAATGCAGGTTTTATTTAGCAGAATTGCCCCTCAGGGAGTCCAAAAAGGGCCACTTTAGGTGAATATTAGATGAATCATATGCAATTCATATAATGTGCGCAATTTTACGCATTTCTATTGAAAACTGTTAAAATATATGAAACATTATATGTAACACCTAAAGTGGCCTTTTTAGTCCTCCAGGTCTCGACGATATCGAAGGCTTTCTCATAGTCCACATACGCTAGGCAGAGAGGCTGATTATACGTCTGCTCCACTGGCTGATAGTAGTTCAACTTCTGGGACCCTCAAACCCTTAGATTACCCTCAATAATAGCTAATACACGTGGCTCAGGAGCGGAATGGGACGGTAGTTTCAAGTCGCATGTTATCACCTATTTTAAAAAATAAAACCATCATGCTCATGCTGCATGCTTCCGATGTAGTGCCAGTGTGGATGACGGAATTAAAGAGCTCAGTCAAGACAGGTATTCCTCCTGGTGCAGCTCTGTGGTTATTTTGTCATCTCCTGGTGCCTTATTATTATGAATCTGCCTGAGAGCTATTTTAATCTCACCCATGTCAATATCAGTAATCTCATCAGTAAAGTGGCGCATAAGTCTGGCTCGTGAATTATCTGTAAGATGAGTTTGGGGTCAGCTCGTGTTTTAGGTGTATGGGGAATCCATTTCGACTTCATATAATATATCTACTTCATCAATAGTGTCTTGCAAGTTGCGGCTGAGTTTCGTCAAAATATGACAACGTGAGTCATAGAGTTTAGCAAACACCGTCGAGCCCTTATTTCACACTATAGCTTGCTTGATGACCCAGAAATGCCCAATAGTTTTATATTTATAGAAAAAACCAAGCCTTAAATATATTTTATACGTTTTGGTTTTGCTGAACTCATCTTTTCTCGTATTGTATTTTCATTCCAGTTATATTTATATAGTGGCAAAATTTGGTCCTGTCTTTTCATTACTAACCTCAAACTTTCATTGAAATAAAAATAAAAAGACTCAATCACAATTGAACTCGCCAATTCATATCATTCTGTAGAATATAATAGACATAATTCCGTATACGTCACTGTAGTCACAAAAACGGTTTATAAAGTAAAGACATAACACATAATCAGGCTCATGTATTTATGAAATGTTTAGAAATGAAATGACACTAATACAAATATGGCGTCAAATATTATGATCATTTAGATTTAAAACGCCCGAAACCTAAAAGAAGCTGTACATAAATAAATAACACACAAATTACTTACGTTACGTTTACAATTAAAACGACGAATTACAGTTTACGTCATTTACGGAGTAACCGCGCAGCACCAAACTTTTAGCATTATTGACTCAACACTAAAAGGGGCCCTTCAAAAGTGAAGGAACACGTGATAAGCGGTCGATATGAAAGAGACACAACTGTACGTTTATCCTTTTCTAGCTTGAAAGTGGCTGTTTATTTCTATTAGACCGATAGATTATATGTTTCTAAGTCGTTTTATGTATAAAAGTCAATTTCTTAAATTTTTGAGTTACGCCACTTTAATTCTAAAGGTGCGATATGTAAATTTGCTTGGATCTATATTTCACTGTCACGTGTAAACGACTGAACCGATTTTAATGAGTTTTAGACTTTACGAAGTACTACTTTAAACAAGCTTTTGCTCGTGATACACTTTGCCATGGTAAAACAACAATAAAATACATATTAAATTAATGTTCATAAAATATTAATTAAAGTACTTACCTAAATTAATATCTTGGAGTCCGCGGGCGGAGATAGTTGATTAGCTCTTAACACGTGCAATACCTTAGACGGTAAATATATTATTAACGTGCCAACTTTCTTACGCCTACAACCGACATCAAAAAGAAAAAGAAAGTAGGTTACGACACTTCTTAATTATTATTTTTTCAAAACTATAGAAGTTACAGATTTTAAGTAAAAACGTTATATAGAAAATTCTATCAGATTTCCGAAACTAGTAGAAAACTGATTAAAACCGTTAAATGTTTTATAATTAAAATCTATAACTTCTATAGTTGTGCCACAAAAACTCTGAAATTTGTCTTTTAGTCGGAAAATTAACGTTGATTAAATTGGAGCTCGACTGATTAGCAGTTGGATATCGAGGTTATTTTAAGACTTTATTTAATTGTAATTTTATTTTTCAGTAAGTAAACAAAAACATCAAACATATTTACATATACGATGGCAATATAAATAATCTCTGAATCTCTGAGAGAAAATCGTGTCTATTGGCTCTATTCACCTTAAACATTTTATTTACCGTAACACACAAAAACCTAACGCGACGGCGCGTGTAATGCGATCCTAAATTCCTGCGTAGAAAAACATGGAGTAATTGAAGCAGGCATCGTACCGTAGATATTCTAATAAGAAAATTTCCACTACATTTACTTTGGCGGGCTCGCGGCGTCTTCGCAAATATCTTATTTCCTGGGGCGAGATTGCATCTTGAGAAAACGCGGCCCCTCACTATAACTGCCCCCACTATGTACTATGTGGTAACGCGAGAGGGTCGGTTATATACAGTATATATACAGTATACTCTATTTCGACTCGCTTATTGCTTACGTTTTAGATTTTAGTTTAGATTAATCCGCGTTTACGAATTGTTGGAAATCGTAACAATATTACACGTATATTAATGTGTGAGGCAAAAACTTTTAGTATAGTTTTGAGAGTATTGTGTGAACGTATATGTGGAGGAAGATGATGATAAAGAAAGTTAATATTTTAAGCTTAGTAATACATCAAATTAATAAAAATAACAACAACTCACACTAGCTCAAATATTAACACACACTACCGTATGTATTTCATAGATACTTTTACAATAATACTGTTTCACGTTGACATGTTTTTAAATTTGTCACAACATTTACATTTTTTTTTTCTATCAAAGAGGCCTTATAAAGTTTAAACTTAAAATATAAATTATTATGGGTGAATTTCGACCACAGCGTGACCTCTAGTAACACTAATTTTGATAATTATTTAATTATCAAAATTAGTGTTACTAACTAAATAATTTTATTTAAAAATAAAATAATAAAGAAATAAAATTAAAACGAATAAAATGCCTCTTATTGTACTGTTATGTTTCGTCTTCGTAGGTACTTCGTAATACTACGTAAGGCGCTACGCCATACCGTAGCGTGCTACGATGCATTCGTAGCGTGCTACAATACATGTATAAGGTCTACGAGACTCGTACGTAGGTATTATACAATATAGTATATACAGACAAGTTATTGTACTTTTTGTTAATTTAATAGTACTAATTTACTAAGAAAGTTATATTATTGTAATAAACAAAATTAGAAACTTTCGAGTAACCCCCGAAATGTCAAGCAGAGAGCGAGCTGATGATGATGAATAATAGTTAAGAACACTCTCGATCATGTCAGTTTTTAAACAGAAAAAACTAGACAGACACACACACAGATACGACAAACTTATAACACCCCTCTACTTTTGTCGGGGGTTAAAAATATATCTATAATCTCGTTTTCTACTTGTTAGCTTTTTCTTTTCGACAGAATCATTTAATAACTATGAAATTAATATATCGAATGTGTGAGAAAGCCAAAAGACTTGGAGATATAATAAAGAGACTTCTCTTTCTCTTAATTTTAATAATAATATCTATGGACGCTTCCACACCACATCAATCTGGTCCTGTACTAAGTTTCTTGTATTACAGGTACCAGACAACGGAAATATATTTAATACTGTAATGTTATACTATCGAATCCGCGACCTCTAGCTTTAGCGCCGATGCGTTAACCACTTAGCCACAGAGATCATCGAAAGTAAAAAACTATAAATGTAAAAAACGCATGTCTAAAAACGACACATCCGACGAGTTAAAATTCACATAACTTATCCCTCACAAGTTCCGCCCACAAAACTAACTCCTACTCTTTCCCCAGGCATGAGCGCGGAGGACGAGTGGTATAACAAGTCCCTCTCTGCCCTGAGGATGAACAGCGGGCACCACGCTAACCTGGCGGCAGCGCCCATGCTGCAGTACCAGACCTAATCGCTGCTGCACGGCGCAGAGTACGCGCCGGGGCAGGACGCGCCGCCATGAGCGCATGAGCCACAGCGGAATCTACTTGGAAACTGACATCAATCGATTCGAGCCGTATTTAAAATGTTGTGCTGAAAGGATGTTAACGTATTTACTTTAACACCCTTTCAGCACAAATCGCTGTAATGAGTTGTGGTGTCAAAAAGCAATACACTCAACATTATATCGCGTTGACTACATCTGACCAATTCAGAGTTAGATTGGTGATCAACATTGACTCTCTGCAATCTCTAAATGGCCACATTAAGTGAATCGTACTATGAAACAGCAACTTTTCAAGAAGTTGCTCTTACAGTTACTTGTAACATTTCTATTTTGTCATTTTTCAATAGGAATGCTTAAAATGGTACACATAATAGAAATTGTTTAGTTGTCAATTTAGAGAATTATTAGAAATTAATTTATTTAAGGGATCCCACACATAATTGCTTCGCATCACATCGCATATATCTGCGAGCTTGTATGTGTGGGAACCCTAAGAGCAACTTCTTAAAAAGTTGATATTTCATAGTACAATTCACAAAATGTGGCCATTTAAGATCTGCTGGACTCCAGAGAGTTAGTTCGCACAATTCGCCACGATAACCCTAGACTTCGAGAGCAGTGTTTCCCAAACATTATTATGCCATTGCCCGGTAATTTTCACCCTGTCCCTTCGTGACCTACTTACTTTTCTAACCAATACAACATATTTTGGTATCGCCTTACCGCTTACGAATATATAAGATGCGTCGATTAATAGTCATAGGTACTGTTTTTAAACAAGTATTATAATCTGATGGCCCGGATCTAAAAAGGCAACATTAGATGAATCATACACAAATCATACATTGGCAAAATCATTTTTTTTTTATTTATGGATGCCCATGGATACAAAATCCTTCAGTCGTTTTTAAAACAATAGTATTACGAGTATATTATTTTATAACAAATTCAAAATGTTTTACGTATGGGAAAAAAATATATGAAACAATATTATGAAACACCCAAAGTAGCCTTTTTAGACCCCCTGATCGCGGCTCAAAATATAGGGAACGCTGTTCTAGAATCTATTGACTAGAGGTCATCACGGCGAATTGTGCTTTTGCACGATTTGGTTGTTGGTGCGTTGATAGTTGCAACCCACACAAAGGAGAGCAGGCAAAAAAAGGCTTTTTGATACTAATCTGTTTCCATGTTGATATGTGTGCTATGAACTCAATGAAATGATACAAAAAAAAATTACTCAATCGATTAACGCTATAAATTAAATTAATAAAACATCCTTTTGTCGGCTGTAAAATTTCAATGGCATTCTATTCCTGATGATTGATTTTATGACTATGGAAGAACCCATAACATAGGAAATTAATTGATAGAAAATAACTTTTCCTTAACTAAAGTAAAATTATGTTCTTTAATTATTACTACTTTCCCAGAAATATTCACCCTAATCAAACAGCTAAAAAAATAAACAGCTGAAACTACTAATAATAAAAATGAATACAATAGATAGTAAACAATAAATAAAAAAATCTTCAGTCTGTCTTTTCACATAAAAAATTCTTCTGAAGTAGTTTTGTTTCGAAACATACATTTTTTTAAACGATAAAGGAGGTTATTGTTTATTGTATAGGTACAAAATAAATTTATAATTTAATACGGAACACTAAGAATGGTACGTTTTAAATATTCGTATTACGTGTATTGCTAGTCATAATATTGTACAGCTATTTGGAGTAGAATTAAGTATTTCATGTAATTTGTTATTAAGTAATACGTGAATCTAACCCGAGTGCTATAAATTATAATTTTATAATACATACATTATATAATAACAGAATATAATAACAAAAAATTAGTTCTAAATACAGCTAGTTTATAATTTAGGCCATCAATTTCGTTTTTAATCAGAGGAAACGTACGCTCGCTACACAGTTTGGTATTATGCGAAAAATTATACAACATATTTTAATTTCATTAGATTAAACACAACTTATTTGTTATGTTTAATTCACTTCGATGGTTACTTAATATTTAATCGTCAATTGTATTTGTTCCTTTATTTATATAATTTTAAACATATCTATAAGATTGAACTTATAGGTCAGATTAAAGAACGAGGAACAGATAAACAGCTACATAGCTTTCGGTTTTTTTTATCACATTCCACTACTTATTTGTTATGTTTAATTCACTTCGATGGTTATTTAATATTTAATCGTCAATTGTATTTGTTCCTTTATTTATTTAATTTTAAACATATCTATAGGATTGAACTTATGGGTCAGATTAATGAAAGAGGAACAGATAAACAGCTACATAGTTAGCTTTCGATCTGATTGCACAACTACAAGCACACGGTGTGTCCACGTTTGTGTAGCAAAGTTGTGGGCCGATGAAGGGGACGTCAAAATTTTCAAATTTGATTCGATTTACGCTATTTTTTACGATTTTATAAAAGCTGTTTCTCTGTAAGTAAGTATATTATAATATATTTTCTGTTCTGAACGTATGGCACTCGGCACTTACATTGTAAATATGACGGTTTGCATGATATTCTAAGGTGTTACAGCTCAACGACATTGTACCATTTCATAGATATTACATACATTATTTTAGACAAATCACTGTAATTATAAGAGGCCAACTTATTGTCATTTAAAAAAATCATTATAATTAGTTATTAATGACTATAATGCTATGTTACAACATTGGAATATCGAATTTGCAAAATGCTAAAAAGCTTAATTAGATTTTGGTAAGAAAGTGCTTGATTAGTATAAATTGCTTATGACCGAATATTCTGGGGCTTCTTAAATTAAGGGGCTCTCAAGTTACAAGCTGAATGACATTAATTCTGAGGGTCAATTCTGCAAAATAAAACCTGCATTGATACAATTACAATCAAGTCCCGATACGCTAAAACTGACAAACGGTATTCTCGTAAATGTTAAGCCAACGAGAAACGCGCTCTGATTGGTCGAAACTTCACAAAATCAGTTTATAATAACATGACGCTTCACTTATAATTGCAGGTTCGAATCCCAGGTTGTGGCGTGTACCAATGAGACTTTTTCAGATCTCAAGTACATTATACGGACGCTCTAACGGTGAGGGAAAACATCGTGAGGAAACCCGCACATAGTTGGCCCCAGACGTATTGACTAGTTCATTCCTCTGGACTAGGCTGACTATGTTGTGAGAATGCCGTATGTGCTTGGGCAACCATACGACATTTAAAAACCAACTGTCCCAGGCATTACAGTATTTCAAGAGTGGTTACTTCGCTCGGAGAATACTGTATAAATCATCCATTAACGGATGCAAAGGCCTAAGTTTTTTTTTTTTTAGTCACTTATAATACAAAGTAAAATGAAAGTCTACTTTAAATACGAGTCTGGCATAGATGTATAATATTAAAAAGAGGGGTTCTGGTATCATAATAGTCATTCTGATAATGAATTAGTAAAGACAGACAGCCTGAGATTTAAGAAGCAATTCGGTCGTAATAAGCACGCTTTATTGCTTAGTGTTCTGCAAATTGGATGTTTTTGCCAAACTCTTGCAAAATTAAAAAAAAGTATATACTTTGTTTACATAATAATGAACAAATAATAATAATTTACATTTGATCAGATAGAAAAAAGGAATCTTAATTTGTAGAATAATAAATACGCAAGGCTAACTACTAAATGCAGTTTATATAAAAAATGATTATGTTTTGTTGATTTAATTATTATTTCTACACCTAAATACTAGTCATGTTTGGATTTTTATAACGTAGATTTAATAAATGCACGATCCACAAAAGTATATTGTTTGACTTTTGTACATAAATTGTAGGATTTCCATAATAACGTTTGGTTACAGCGGCCATATTGTGCATTGTATGTAAATATAATTTAAGCGAACTTGTCTAAATAATAAACATGTGTAAAATTAATAAATTGTCAAATGTATATTTGTTTTTATTGCAACCCTATACCGTACGAGATCATGTCCGGCCTATATTATTATATTAAATAGAGAATATTTATTCCTATCGGCTTCATTTACCACTTACTTTTTGAAGAACGCCGTCCAAATCCCTACCTATTATACCTACCTACTATACAGGCTAGGGCTTCCCCATGAAAGAGAACCAGCCATCGCCATTGCCGGACACTAATTGATCCTCATGGGATATATCTAGATGTATCCCTTATTTCTAAGGAAATAAGGATAAAACAAAAGGGGATGAAGTGTGCACAGTTTTACCTACATCTTTGTAATTTAAACTAAACCCAAGTGGGCGAAATTTGGCAATCGGCCATTACCTCTTATATGAGGATTTTATACATCTAAATTCTAACCCCCTTGCTAATAAACGCTGTATAAGCTTTGAATAGTTATACAATGTTTTGTTCACATCACACAAGTGACATGTATAATTCGATAGAAGGAGACAAATACACTGTATAACTATTCAAAGCTTATACAGCGTTTATTAGTAAAGGGGTAAATATATAAAAGGCAAACCTGACTGATTCGTCTATCAACGCACTTTTGAACACAACTATTGAACGGATTTTGCTGAAATTAGGCATACAGATAGTTGTAATGGTGTACGCATTCACTAAGAAAGGATTTTTGAAAATTCTCCCCCTAAGGGGATGCAAAAGGGGTTAAAATTTTGTATGGAAACCGAACTCCACGCGGACGAAGTCGCGGGAAAAAGCTAGTAGATATATAAAAAATAAAGAAATGAAAATATTGTCTATTGAATGTCAAAGACAGATTGACAAACGACAAACGTGCGACAAAATTGTATAAAACGCATTAGGTAGTTAGGTACCATTTACACTACCGTGTGAGTTATAAATCTGAGGTAACATGTGTAAGGTTATGATTAATAATTGAATGTAATTTTAAGCATTATACTATAACAATAAAAAATATTCGTGCAGTTCACTTCGCCGTTATATTTAGTTCAACTGTGCTACATTTCATACTCCTCCGTCAGCATAGTTCGAGCGAATGAGCCACATCCCATATTAAATCACTTATAATATCATAAATGCAATGGTAAACACTACACAGTAGAATTAGAAACAGGGCTAGTCTAATATAATTCAACCTAGTTTTTACAGAATGTGTTGTTTTAAGATCGTTTCTATATCGTTATTCTATCTCTAAATAGTTTTTTTTTACAAATATAAAGAGAAATATCTTATCGTTTTAGTAAATATAAATAAAGGAAATAAAGAAAACTACTTTACAAAAATCTTATATTAAAAAAAACTAACAGTTCCCAATTAAAGACGGATCCGGAATGGCATAGTACGGATGGCTCACGGTGTTGATGCGAAAATACCTCGTCAAGATTTTCCACACAGCACTATCCCCGCCTATCGCCGACCAAACCTTGTATGCCTCTTTACGTAACTTTTCCTGTCTTTCGTAATCCTAAAAAATATGAACATCGTATTGAAAAAATTAAATATTTGACAATTTCATTTATTAGCCTTGAGTAGACCGGCGCTGGGCAGCGCCTATATTATACTTCCAGCCTATTAACGTTCGGGCTAGCACAATATTTTTACGCAAGTATCTCAATTTGATTAGGATATATTTGTAAATTTGTAATTCGGATTTATGGAAAAACAAAGCTTCAAATCTATCTTCAAATTTTCACTGATTTAGTAACATTCATTATTTAAAAAAATCTGGGTATCGTTTTTCCTGAGATATAATAATAACAAACAAGATCATTTAATACTTACACCCAAATGAGTGACATTAGCAGCTACTGAGTCTTGCCTGCCCTCTTGGAACAGGTCCCCGAACTCCGATTCAATATACTCTCGTACCTTCAACAGACATCAACCCACTTTGATTCAGCATCCATAATACAGTTCAGCACACACAGTGACACAACAGATACACCTTTTGGAATAAATATTACACGTATTTGATTACGCATATCATCGTTACCACCGTTGTTTATGAAATGGAAAAAAAAGCGTAGGAAAATGCTACCACGATAAAACTAGAGCTCAGCGTCATCTATGCACAGCTTATCGAATCGAGTATTAAAAGGTTTCAGTTTTTTCACGCGTGAACTGCTACTTTTACACCATTTTGAACAGATTCATACTTAATATTATAATTAGGAAAGTGTGTATGTTTGTCCGTCTTTCACGCCAAAACTACTGAACCGATTTAAAGTCTAAAGACTGAGAAAGGACATAGGCTACTTTTATAGCGGGGAAGTGTACGGTTCCTATGGGATACTTTATTTACAGTTTCACGTAAAAACTACCAAACAATTTTATTATCTTTGCCAAATTTCATGATTAGTCATGAAATTTAGCAAAGATAAGTAGATCACGGGAAAGGACGGTTCCGTGGGTTACTGTACTTACGCGTGCGGAGCCGCTGGCATTAGCTAGTTAACTATAAAGTAAACTTTCACAAATTCTCACCTCGTCTCCTGCTTTATCATCAAGAGTGTTAAATACTTGCTGCATTGGTTCTTGATAAAGCGCCGTACTCCACGGCTGAGTAAAATATTCGAATAGATCGTCTATTTCATTTGCCTGTAACAATATTACAATAATAATTATTCTTAACACAAAACTAATATTATTCATTCTTTACAAATAATACTACATTTACAAAATGTAATTTTAATCTTACTTGATATCTGTACATCAATTTATTAAAACGAGCTTCGTGATGACCATACAGCTGACAGAAAGCGTCTTTTGGAAAAGGTTTCTTCGATAGACAACACAACGATTCAATGCAATATAAGGCATTGAACTGCAATTGAAAATAGTTGCCGCATTTGTTAGTTTCAAGAGCCGGTCCCTGCAATAGTCCACAATTCCACATAATACGTAAACTAGGAATATCTACATACTCGTACTTACGCTTAAATGCAATGTTCTTCAAAATGGAATTATTATCTATAGGTACAGAAATATAAAATTAAAGTGTCTGTTTCTAATTTAAAATTAACAGCTTTTCGCTTAATGTATATGAAAGTATATTCGGTACTTAAAACAAATAATATTAATTTTTAAAATGTTTGTCCGTCTGTCTGTTTGTTCCGGCTAATCTCTGAAACGGTTGAACGGAAACTGGCAGATAGCTGATGTTATAAGGTTTAACATAGGCTTCTTTTATTTCAGGGTTCCATTTCCATTAGTTCTATGCAAACTAAGTTACGGGCATCAGCTAGTCTAAAATATTTCGCATTGTTGACTAACATTTGTTTTAAATAATTCATTTTTATGTGAAATATTTCACATTGTTGAAAAATTAATTTTGACCAATCTACCTGATTAGGCAAAAGTGCTTTAATAGCATTTGGCATCTTTCTTCCTGGTTTCTGTACCGTCATATAATGTAAAGGGCCAGGCAGAGTCGCTGACTCAATGATCGGGGATTCAAAAGTCATCACTGGTTCCCATCGCCTTAAATTAAAACAAAATGAATCATTCATATTATAAATGAATTAAAACGTAATATAGAAGAAAACATGATTAACTAATAAAATATAAATGAATATAAAACCCAATGAGATAACAATATTGTATATTGTTAGCGAGCAACACCGAAGCTGACTCACCGAGCAGCCCCGGCGGCACCCGAACAGCATAAAACCTGGCGCACCACGCCACTCGCCCTCTTTTGCCTTGGGATTTCGAGACAGACGTGCAATTGCGTTTTCCATTGTTACTTTCCCTTTTAAATTTAGTAATTTAGTTTCTTTTTTTATTATTTAATTGTTAATTTTTCATTATAGTTTTTAATTTTTGATAATTTGTTAATTTGGAAATAGATTTGTATAATTGGTGTTGTTTTTTTTATCTAATTAAGGGTTTTCCACTTAAAATCAGAAGTTGGATAAAGAAAACGCTCCCACAATTATTATTTTTCAAGTAGTTTCATTAATTGAAATAAAATAGTCATGGGTAGATCTTGATCTATCCATACTAATATTATAAATAAATACTAATATTATAAATGCGAAAGTGTGTCTGTGTGTCTGTCTGTCTGTCTGTCTGTCTGTCTGTCTGTTACCTCTTCACGCCCAAACCGCTGAACCGATTTTGATGAAATTTGGTATAGGGATACTTTGAGACCCGAGAAAGGACATAGGATACTTTTTATCCCGGAAAAATGTACGTTCCGCCGCGATAAACGAATTTTGGCGCAACGGAGTTGCGGGCGTCATCTAGTATTCTATAATTTTTTATTTTTAGACCGCGAGCGACTTGTCGCTCGCGGTCTAAAAATAAAAAATTATAATTTAAAAAATTTAAAAACCCGACTGCGTAAAAAGTGAACTAAACTAAGTAGGTACATAATTAAAACTGAAAAGAAAAAAACAAGCACTTAGATATCCGGTAGTCTAGAATTCTATAATATATTATTGAATTAATACTATTGGAACATAACAACTAAACAGTCAGGATCCATTGAAAAATTAGATTGGCTGTCGAATAATGGATCCCGACTGTTCAGTTGTTATGTTCCAATAGTATTAATTCAATAATATATTATAGAATTCTAGACCACCGGATATCTAAGTGCTTGTTTTTTTCTTTTCAGTTTTAATTATGTACCTACTTAGTTTAGTTCACTTTTTACGCAGTCGGGTTTTTAAATTTTTTAAAACTAATATTATAAATGCGAAAGTGTGTCTGTCTGTCTGTCTGTCTGTCTGTCTGTCTGTCTGTCTGTTACCTCTTCACGCCCAAACCGCTGAACCGATTTTGATGAAATTTGGTATAGGGATACTTTGAGACCCGAGAAAGGACATAGGATACTTTTTATCCCGGAAAAATGTACGTTCCGCCGCGATAAACGAATTTTGGCGCAACGGAGTTGCGGGCGTCATCTAGTATTCTATAATTTTTTATTTTTAGACCGCGAGCGACTTGTCGCTCGCGGTCTAAAAATAAAAAATTATAATTTAAAAAATTTAAAAACCCGACTGCGTAAAAAGTGAACTAAACTAAGTAGGTACATAATTAAAACTGAAAAGAAAAAAACAAGCACTTAGATATCCGGTAGTCTAGAATTCTATAATATATTATTGAATTAATACTATTGGAACATAACAACTAAACAGTCAGGATCCATTGAAAAATTAGATTGGCTGTCGAATAATGGATCCCGACTGTTCAGTTGTTATGTTCCAATAGTATTAATTCAATAATATATTATAGAATTCTAGACCACCGGATATCTAAGTGCTTGTTTTTTTCTTTTCAGTTTTAATTATGTACCTACTTAGTTTAGTTCACTTTTTACGCAGTCGGGTTTTTAAATTTTTTAAATTATAATTTTTTATTTTATACTTTTTAGTTATGAGTACCTAGCTAGCTATTTACCAGACTGGATTTCCTATCAGCATCAGTACCTAATATATATCTGTATTATCTATGTATATATCTGTATTATCTATGATCAGTACTACATCACTGGAATGTGAGAATGGTTGTTACGCAACTTTAAATCGATATAGATCCTAAACGGTCAGTCGAATCGAAAAATGTTGAGAGAAAACTAACAATGATTTTTAAATACCTATTCAACGATACCCCACTTGATATAGTTTGTTGACTTTCATTTTTTTCATTTTCACAATATGGCGTCCAGTAGTCGCCATATTGAATTTTTACTAACGTCATGTCTTTAGTGACACTCGCCGGACTAAGAGGAATCGATTGACGTGTGAATCATAAAAATCGGCCCAGGCGTTTGGTCTGTATAGTGCTTCAAAGGAACATACATACATACGTAACATACATACATACATACATAGGCTGATAAACACATTACCACTCCTTTGCGTCGCGCAGTCGGGTAATAAGGGGAAGCGCATTATGCGCTCGCGTAGTCCAATATCGCGTGGCAGGCTGTCTCGTAGCACGTCCCGGGGACGCACACCGGAGCAGCGGCGATCTCGCCGTGATCGTTCGAGTCCAGGGCGGTCGAGCCGTGACCGCTTCCACGTGCTGCGCGAGGGGTCTCGCCGCCGTTCAAGGTCGAGGTGGTCCGGCCGGGAGCGTTCGAGTCCAGATCGGCCTCGTGGTTTGGAGTCAAGGGTCGCGTCACTGGAGCAGGACTGTGCACACTCCCTTGAGGCGATAGCCTCGCGGTTGAGCGCACTGGAAGGCAAATCGGGGTGCTTGAATTCGCCCAGTACCCCTAATGCAGTTCTGCGGGCTGTTCGACGGAAAGGATTGTGGATGCAATCCAATCCCTAAGGTCAGTACATACGCAAAACTATTACGTCTCGAACTTCGATCCAGATCTAAACGACGTGGATCAATGGTTTGCCGAGGTGGACAGGGCTATGGCTGCGAATAGATGGTCAGAAAATGAGTGTTTGTCGCGGGTAGGTAACGAGACAGTGGCTAAATGAGTGGATTACTAATGACCGTTCGTGGGGTACTTTTAAAAAAGATTTTAGATCACTGTGTGTTAAAAAAGTAGACATTGCTAGTATTCTTTTTGAAGTTATGTGTACGGATTCGGATAAATATCCTACTTACGCAGAGTATGCGCGTAGGTCTTTACTTCGACTACGAATGGTCAAGGGGTTATCTGAGGAACTTATAATTGCAATCGTAATTCGCGGCATTAAAGACCCGCATGTAAAAGCATGTGCTAGTAACGCGAAACCTACAATCGATAACGTGGTTGATTTTTTGTCTACATTTAGTAAGCCTGTTAATAAATCGACACCTATACCATCATTTACACAACAATCTTATAAAGGTCACTTGAAGTCAACTTTTAATCGTGGACTCTATATTGAAATGTTTTATTTGCGGTGACACTCAACACCAACAAGTAAATTGTCCAAAGAAACCACAACAAAAGACCCATTCTCCTCAATTACTTGCGTTACCTAGTAATAGTGCTAATAATTCTAAATCTGACTTATTGTGCTCTTATTGTAAAAAAGGTGGACACGATATTAGCACAGTGTAATAAAGAGATACAGTGGTCCAACGCGTTTGAAGTCGCGCGAAATGCCGCTTTTGTGTAGGTATTCGTCATTGCTGCAGGGTTGTCACAATAATGTGTTTTATTATAATCTGTTCTACATTTTGTGTAGGTATTCGTAGTATGTGTATGTAGAGTACTAGGAATAAAACAAAAAAAAATTATAGAAGTATTAATGAAGAGTTTTATTATAAAAAATACAAATGCGTATACAAAAGCTCAGGGTTAGCATGATATATATCAATTGATATTTATGCTTGATATATTACATCAAAATTGATATTTATATTTAAAAATGTAAAAGAATGTTTTAAATGTAAAAAATCTTACATCAACACAGGTCTTATTTTCCGAGAGTTTCACAAGCCTAGGTCATCAAAAACTTGCTATTTGACACGACATTAACTAATCATAGCCGTCGACGCGGCTTGTAACGGCATATGACACCCACGTGACCCCCTGTTTTTCGGAAGAAAATTCCTTGTTTGTTATTATACTATTGTTATACCATTTATACCATGTGTCAAATTAATTCGACTGATAAAATTAATACACTTTTTTTCTTCTGGTTATAAACAAAAGTCATTTTATGGTTTTATGGTTTATTTAAATTGATACTCAAAAGTATCTATCGTTGATTTTTAATTGATTTGAAAACTTTTATATCAATAATAAATAAATGAGTTTAATTTTACTTCCCTATCTTCAAATTATCAGACATACAAATTATTTCGATTCAACTATTACGAAAAAACATATCAGAGTACCTATGAGATTTGTATGTAATTTTGAAAATATCAAAAAATCAAAAATATCGGATATATAATATCAAAGATATCTGATATTTTGATATTTGTTATAAATATCGGATATTTACGAACCCTGCAAAAGCCACAAATGCGAAACTGAAAGGTATTTTCGACATTTGGATTTACTAGTTTTTAGATTGCGATTGTTGAATTTGATGATGTAGTTAGTAAATTCTCATACGTAGATACAATTTTATTAAAAATTCTGACGGGAAACAGGCGCATGGTTTTGTATTAAAATTAATCTTCTTTAGCTGTTCATATAATTGACCATTGTAAATAAGTACCTACATACAACTCAAACGAAACACTGTCGCAAACCACTTAAAACAATCAAATTAAAAAGCGTCAACCCCGGCTGACGTGTCCCAAGCGAGTGTATGGCAGCTTGGGCTCGCTACCGCCCCTCTCTCACCCCGCACGCCCCGCACGATTGCTCTGTCTAGACGTGTCCGTTGGACGACTGTAGGTAATAGTTCTATAGGCTGTGATATTAGTTCGTGTTTTGCAAAGCAACGATCAGATAGGCAACGTACCAATTAATTTTTGTTCTACCCCCATGTTTCGTAATAATAATGACGTTATGGTTGGCATCATTCACGGTATTACAATTGACATACTTATTGATAGTGGCGTGTTAGATGTGTCTCTAATATCGTCGGACGTTGTAAATTATTTGTTGTAAAAAATCTATCAACCGCCTGTTAAAAGGAATTAGTGACACAACTATTTTACGTTACAATTACTATCGAGTTCCCAGAGATAACGTTAGAACTTAGAAATTGATTTGCTAAAAGTGCTTAGAGAATGTATGAACGCGCCTATGATTATCGGTACAGATGTACTTAATAGAGATGGGGTTACGTACGTGTGTACGAGAAGTTCGCAACGTTTAACTCGCAGTCTTTCGGTTAATTCGAGTGTACCTCAAAACATGCGGCAGGTGAGACAGTTTATGGGCCTGGCGGGTTATTTTAGAAAATACATATCTGGTTATTCATTAAAAACGTCTTGTATTGCACGGTTTACAAAAAAGGGCATTGACTTTGTGTGGGTCGAGGAACAGAAAAGAACCCGACAGGAACTCAGTGAGTGTCTCACCAGTGAGCCGGTATTGTGCATTTTTGATCCGGAACTACCCACCCAAGTTCACACAGACGCGAGCAGCGCGGGTTATGGTGCGGTTTTTTTTACTTCAGGTTCATAGGGATGGTAGTAAGCGGGTAGTGGCGTATTATAGCCAGGTGACAAAGGGGGCTGAGTCCAAATACCATTCCTATGAACTGGAGACTCTCGCGGTAGTAAAAGCCCTAACATTTTAGGCATCATCTCATAGGTAGGCATTTTACTTTAATAACCGATTGTAATGCTCTCAAATCCACTCAAACAAAAAAAAGACTTGTTACCGCGAGTGGCTAGGTGGTGGGTATACTTGCAGGATTTCGACTTTGATATTCAGTACAGGAAGGGAGTATTACTGCCGCATGCTGACTGTCTGAGTCGAGACCCTGTTGGTACCGTAAATAACATAGCCAAACCACGCAATTGGGCTCAAATCGCACAATCGGGCGACGAGGAAACGCAACAATTAATGCGATCCCTAGACGAGGGACAATTAGACGACTCGAGGTACGTCAAACAGGGTGATCTCTTGTACTATCGATATGTGCCTACTGGTGAAGAGGCGCGTCTACTCTGTTTTATTCCTAAGGGGTATCGATTAAGTTTGCTTCGTATTTTTCACGACGAACACGCCCATATTGATTCTGAAAAGACTGCCGATCTAATTTTACGATACTTTTGGTTTCCTGGTCTTAGGACTATTATTTCCAAGTACATTAAGCATTGTATAACATGTATAGCTCATAAACGCGTGCCCCGCGCCCAATTACAGCCTATTACTTCATGGGCCAAGCCCGACGTACCGTTTGATACTTTACACGTTGATGTATTGGGACCTTTACCAGAATCGCGAGGTTTTAAGTACATATTAGTTGCAGTTGATTCCTTTTCTAAATTTTGTCATCTAATTCCTATTCACCGACAAGATTTAACTGAATTGAAACGAGCTATGCAGTTAATTATTTCCTTATTCGGCACCCCGAATACCATAATATGTGATAGAGGTAGAATGTTCGAGGCTTCTGGGTTTTTATCATTTATAAATGAGTTGGGCGGCCAAGTGCATCACATCACACCCGAGATGCACCAGGCCAACGGCCAAGCTGAACGCTATATCCGCACTGTTCTTAATATGCTTCGTATCGAGTCAAATCAAAAGAAATGTGAATGGGCTGAGGAGTCGTGGCGACTGCAATTAATTTTAAATATCACCAAACAAAAAACAACGCAGTACGCTCCCATAAATGTATTGATTGGGTCTGAAAAGACAATGCCAGTAGTTCGCTCAATAATACGCGACGTGGCTTTAGATAATTCGACTGAAAATCGTGAATCGTTACGTGAATTACGTAGACAGAGGATAACCGAACGGCTGACTCGTAATCAAGCCGAACAAGATCGACGGGTGAACGAAAATCGTACTTACATCTCCCCGGACTTATAATTTAAATGACCTTGTCTTCGTAATCAAGTATTCTGTCACAGGGCAAATTGGATCCAGGAATGCGTGGACCTTACCGCATTACTCGAGTGCTTGATAATTGGCGCTATGAGCTGAAGCTTGTTAGTGGCGCGTATGGCAAGGTGACGTACGCAGCCTCGCAGTACCTGGTGCCCTGGAGAGGCGAATGGACCCTGGAGACCTGCTCAGCATTCTTCGAGGGTGAGCTTTGCAAGTCTGTTTGGTATGCTTAATAGTGGAGCCTATGCCAATAAAGCCGTCAAGGTATGCTTAATAGCGGAGCCTATGCCTTTGACGTGAAGTCCGAGCGATACATTTTCGACGGCAAAACTGAAAGGTATGCTTAATAGTGGAGCCTATCCCGATACAACCCGTCCAAGGTATGCTTAATAGTGGAGCCTATGCCTTATAAGTTATTTAGCTAAATAATTAAGAGTCGACTTTTGATGCGCACTTTGGTACCATTTTGTATGTGATCACTAACTGTTGATATGTCTCTCCACTAGGAATTGTTACTTACTATTATTGTGTGAAAACAGTGTTAGAGTTTTTTTTTTTTGGTATGATTTCAGGAGAGGAGAATGATAACGTCTTAACAGACGCCAAAAATGCTCAGCCCACTTCAACCCGAGAACAACCCGGTCCTTCATCGAGGCCTGACGAGGACGTCAGACTGTCAGGAGAGGCCGTGATAGCGAGCAACACCGAAGCTGACTCACCGAGCAGCCCCGGCGGCACCCGAACAGCATAAAACCTGGCGCACCACGCCACTCGCCGCCTTGGGATTTCGAGACAGACGTGCTATTGCGTTTTCCATTGTTACTTTCCCTTTTAAATTTAGTAATTTAGTTTCTTTTTTTTATTATTTAATTGTT
Source organism: Glaucopsyche alexis (assembly GCA_905404095.1). Classification (NCBI taxonomy): domain Eukaryota; kingdom Metazoa; phylum Arthropoda; class Insecta; order Lepidoptera; family Lycaenidae; genus Glaucopsyche; species Glaucopsyche alexis. The sequence continues at coordinate 7,115,323 of FR990060.1, forward strand.
AATTTTTCATTATAGTTTTTAATTTTTGTTAATTTGGAAATAGATTTGTATAATTGGTGTTGTTTTTTTTATCTAATTAAGGGTTTTCCACTTAAAAATATTTTTTAAGACATCAAGGAGCAGATAAATTAGACACAATTTAATTAACAAGTAGAACAAAAAATAACTCACGCGAAGTTAGTCGTTGAGTTGCGATTAATGTCAGTCTTTCGGTTACCATTCATTATATAAGGATCGATTCGTTTTAGATAAAGATATCCCAACTGTTGAACAAATTCGTTTAAAATTAATCGTGCAAGTCAATAATAATATCATTGAAGACGAAAGAAATGAAATAAATGAATTGCAAAACACAGATACAATTATAATACAATAATTAGGCAATGAAAAGGAGTAATCTATACAAAAGACAGTCATTCAAATTGTAAATTAATGAATGACCAGAGTAAATTAGTAAACGTTAAAAAACAACGGACCTTTATATATTGGAAGCCATCGGCTTCCATAAAGATCCATTGTATATATTTGATATTAGACAGAATAATGTAGTATATTGTAGTAATACATTTACCCTAGACCAAGTTAATAAAAAGTAACTTACCGCTTCGCCCACATCTTTAGAGCAATAATCCCTATGGTGTAGGGTCGTCAGGAGTCGTCGGGAGTACTTGGTGCAAGAACCAGCTCCGTATATGTTGGGATCGTTGGTGTCGAACTCCGTACCCACCACGATACCATCGTTGTACACTAGACCGCATTCGTTTACAGCTGTAGAACAAACTAAACTTAGGCCTTTTCATCCGATAATGGATGATTTATACAGTAGTCTCCAAGCGAAGTAACCGCTCTTGAAATACTGTAGTAATGCCTGAGACAGTTGGTTTTTTAAATGTCGTATGGTTGCCCAAGCACATACGGCATTCTCACAACATAGTCAGCCTAGTCCAGAGAAATGAACTGGTCAATACGTCTGGGGCCAACCATGTGCGGGTTTCCTCACGATGTTTTCCTTCACCGTTAGAGCGTCCGTATAATGTACCTACTTGAGATCTGAAAAAGTCTCATTGGTATACGCCACAACCTGGGATTCGAACCTGCGCTCTCTCGAGTGCTAACCAAACGGTCTACCCACTAGGCCACGGAGAACAAGATTGTGTTAAAATCTTATCTATTTAAAAAAATTAACCTGTGACGGTTAACCTGTAACAGTTATTATCAGTATTTACTGAATTTATTTTAGAATTCCAGATCATTTTACTTTTTAAAACCTTCTGATACTCTCCAATCAAGAGTTTGCGTGTATCTCTTTCTAATATATTAAATCAAAATAAAAACATTTTCAGAAAATGTTGGTTAACAATTTCGTACAGACATATTATTTTAAAGTATAGTCCATTCACCTTTAAAAGCTCTCAAATCCATTGCCCTAAATCCATAATAGAACAAGGCAAAACAAGGCAACTTTCTCACATGCATAAACGTTCTGACCCACAGTAAGTCCACTCGCGACTCACTCGCAGTCCAGTTGTAAAGGTAGCAACTTCGATACACCTTTATACCTAACGTTTCTATCATTCTTTGAACTCTATCATCAACCTAAAAAAATACTGTCTTGAGAAAAAAGGCTACTTTATTTATTCGTAACTTTATTCGGAATATAACCACACTGGTCTAAAAACAGCTAAAATGAAAATAAAGGCAGCAAAATACTTATGATCACAATTAGCAAATATGTGATGATTAAGTTGATGTTAAAGTAAAGAACTAAAATGACGACGAATAAAAAAACTTGTAAAACAAAAATAAAAAATATTACAGTTTCATTATTAAAACAGTTAATCCTTATAGATGAATCGTCTTCAGCCGGGAATGGTTCCACAAAATGTATGTTGTTAGGTGACACACCAATCTCTATGAGAGCCGCTATACAGGAGTACACGTCCAAACAATTGCCGTATACAACAACAGGATTGTCTGGAGATAGTGCAAAGGGTGTGTCTTCTAAAAGAACAAGGCATCTATTATAGTTTTTAGTATAGTCTTGATCGAGTGAATTTGTATACGAATGCCGTTAAATTCTAAGTAGGAAAGATAGTAAATAATGAATTTTAATACCGAAGATAATAGAACGATAAAACTGCAAATACACAAATTTCGCTGATGTTAGGGTTTTAGGATTAAGAACAAATATATGTCACCGTAAAATTGTAAAAACCGTTAGATTGTAATATTACTAGAGATATTATAATATGCTGACATATTGTCAAATACAAGTTTCTCCATAAAATTGTACGCATTATTTTTCGTTATAATTATTATTATGAAAAAGCAAACAAATATGGCGGCGCGGGGTACATACCGTATAACCGATCGGCACGGTAAATATTACAATATAACGAAAAATAATGCGTACAATTGTATGGAGAAATTTATATTTGACAATCTATTAGCTTATTATAATATCTCTAGTAATATTACAATCTAACGGGTTTTACAAGTTTACGGTGAGATATACACAACAAAATCTGAACTATATGTTAAGCATGACAGAAATCTTGTAGAAGTAACCAGAAGATTTTGAGGTGATTTGTGATACAGTTTAAGGAAATATTATTCTAGTGACTAATAAAACACTTACTGTCATCATCAATCATCATCAAAAGCCTGTTGAGGCAAACATCGGCTTCGTACCGCGAGTTTATGATCATAACGTTGTCGTACATCACAGAAGGTGGAGCCACATCATCCGGTTTATATCTTGGATCACCCATCGAAATGCGGTTACAAAGTTTGGGATTTCTTAAGAAGCAATTGATAATTAATTAATCAAGAAATTTTTAGGCGTTATAAAGCTCGAGACATAAAATAAATGACTACAATTTCAAAACTTAAGGACTAAGATTTTCTCTACGATGTCTCCTGAATATTTGACTCTAACTTACAAGTAATCTTTTACTTCTAGTTTATCCGTATAGTTGGGCTGTTGAAATTTTTTTCCACATGTTAGTACTAGGTCATCGTAGTACTTGACTCCACCGTCATTTAAGTAGATACATTTCTTTTTTCTGATAACATTAATTAGTTTATTCTCAAATGTACTTTATGTTTATTTCTAAAACTACAAAAAGGATGCAATAGTAAATTGTTAGCCTAGGGTTGAAAGGAATCAATTCCCGAGGTAGTTAGACGCCCGAGCGCAGCGACGGCGGCTATAGTCCGAGTAGGAATTAATTCTTTTACCCGTGGCATACACTCTACTTTTCATTTAGAATATGAGGAAAATAAAACTAGTTGTTTATCTAAACTATTTATTGATAATAATATATTAGTAATTTAGTATCCCGGCAATTTGTGTTGACTTTTTAATTTTTAAATATGGAACTTGCCGCTCGCCGCGGCACTCGCGGCTTATTCCGCTCAAAGAAGTTTGAGCTAAATTCACACTGGCTGTTTAGAAAGTCATGTCATTTTTAATAGTTTTTTTTTTACATAAAACTCTTTACAGCTGACAGCAGTTCTATTTTTGAAGTTTTGAAGATATATACAAATTCATTCCGGCCCGAGGGCCGCAATGAATTTGTATGAGTTTTTCCCTCCCTATGAAAGGAAAGTAGCGTTTTCCACCCAATAATCAGATCAAAACACTACTTTCCGAGTATGAGAAATGAAAAAGCTTTTTCTAGTTGAAAAAAGGTATTGTTTGTTGTCACTTAAGAATCTTTTATTTCACCTTCACAAGTTGATGTTTTTAAAATTTATTCCAAATCACCATAAGATCTGAGACTATCAAAGTCCACACCTTTATTCATATTACCCCTTACTAATAAACGTTGTTTATGCTTTGAATAGTTATACAGTGTTTTGTTCTCGTCACACAAGTGACATTTTTAATTCGATAGAAGGAGACAAAACACTGTATAACTATTCAAAGCTTATACAGCGATTATTAGTAAGGGGGTTAATGTTTAGCTCTCCAAATTACCTGTCAATTTTCACCATAGTTCCAGCAATGACATCAACATAGTAGTGTAGGGGTAGTTTCTTGACGTAAGTGTCGGGGTAGCCACTACGGCGCGGGACACAGGTCTTAGCAGCCCTCATCACTACGGCCATCGCTGGTAGAGCGTATTCTGATACCAGAGTGATGTTTGTGAAGAGAAGGTACGAGGCTGCTGGCCTAAAAGAGGTAAATCAATGGAATGAGGGCTGAAGATATTAATAATATTAAGTATCATTGATGAGTAAATGCCAACTTTATTTTACTGGTCTTAAAAAACAAAGCTTATTGAGTTCAGAAGAGAATTACAACGAGAAGGTATTCAGTTTTATTTTAAAATAAGGCAGTGTCGGATATTAGATACCTCCGTAAGTGCTCTATTCACGTTCCAATTTTCCAACAATTTAATTGGAGGATATGACCTAAATGTGCGTTATTCTTAATTCCCAAGTATGTGTAAATTTTATTACCCCATAAGAAGCGTCTCAAGAAAGGACAGACCAGCACCACTCGCACCCACAATCACGATGCTGGTGTTGACTGTCAGTCTGGGTAGGCTGGTCATTGGTCTCTCCACATACCACAGCGCAAATGGTGCACTAAACAAAATGTCAAAACGAATTAATTTATTTCGGACATCTAGAAAATTGGCCAAAAATAATTATATCTAATTATTTTTAATGTCATGGGATACTCATCCCAACTTACTTGTCCGGTAGTTGTGGTATAGTATACGGGTATGCGACCCCGGCTTCCCTAGCTATTACTGTCCTACCCCTTGCCCTCCTGGGCGGTAATATCCTACATTCCTATTTCCCACTCTTACTTACCAATCTTCCTTTCCACACTACCTATCCTTCCCTTTCCCTATTCCTACCCTCTCCACCAATCCGTGGGAACGCAATGAATAATCATAAAAATAATTTAATTATCCAAAATGGCGGCGATGTGGTTCGCCACCCATCATGTCTCGTTCTCGCGGAGGCGAAAAGTGGCCCATGAAGGGCCGCTTTGCTACGTTGAATGTAAGAGGAGGAATGGATGGTAAGAATGAAAGTGGACGAAGCGAAACAAGTATGTAAGGATCGCAACAAGTGGAAAGAAGTGATCTCAGCCTACCCCTACGGGAAAGAGGCGTGATTAATATGTATGTATGTATTTTTAACCTTAAAGAAAACTGTATTCGTTTTAAGGATCTACAAATAAGTATTCATTTTAGTTAAAAATAATAATAAAAAACATATATTAAAAAAAAACTTACATTGGCTTTATTATTTGGTTAAGTTTATTTTCAGGGTCTACCATGTTGGGAATGTATCGCCTTGGACGGACAGGCACCATGTGACTAGCCAATGATATGAGACTTCCTTCTGGACCCTCAATGAAAAAAGTAAAAAAAAATATTATATACAAAAACAATTTACTGGTTTTAGATGAAATAAAATTATGAAAACATCGACTTGGAAAATAGAAAAATATTTGCAAAATGCTTTTTATCCAGAGGCGAACAAGTCCAAAAAAGTTTGGTAAAAAATAATAAAAAGTATACAAAACGGATTTCAATGGTTTTAGTTGGAATCCCAAAAGTATGAAGACATGTAATTGAAAAATAAAATAATATTTACAAACTGCTTTTTCTCCAGAGGCGAACAAGTCCAAAACAAAGTTTTGTAGTGCGTTTGGCGAATCAGCTCCCTCAAATACCATCCCGTGTGGACCTTTAACACTGGAGACATCACACCTACTAGGATCTAAAAGAGTGCCATAGCTTGAACAGCTCAATCCTCAATGTCCTATACATTGAGGATTGAGCTGTTATCTGTCTCTTTCTCTCGTATTTTATCGGAGAAAACGAGATGAATGGGAGCATAGAGAGAAACTTATTCGTATCTGTTTTGAAATAGCTGTGGTAGAGTCACAAATCACAATGAAGTTAAGCCTGAGTTAAAATATCATGCCTTTCTTTCATCAATACGAAAAATGAGAGAGATAACATGATCTATAACACAGGTTTAACTTTAACCTAGATCTGCGCAACTTTAAAATATAAACCACGTTTTATACCGTTCTAGAACATTGGAATAATTAAAAAGCATTTTTTATTACATATTAAATATCGTAAATCGTAATTTTATATTTTTTTACAAAAGTAACTAAAATTGAATAATACGAACCATTCCATCGGTACCTTGCCTGTGCGGTTCGGCTTCCAAATCGTAGGTCATTCTCACTGAAGTTTCTTGAAGTGGACTTAAAAATAATGTATTGACTTAATAAATGAATATTAAAACGTTTAAACTGAGATTATAATTTAAACAAGACATAGTAGGCAATACACTAGCCTGCAAAAGAAAGTACCTACCTACTAGGTACACTTTTAAAATTGTAATATTTTCAAAACTATTGAAGTTACAGATTTTATATAAAACAAAAAATATTGCCAATTTTGCAGACCAGAACCCCTATTCTCGTATTTAATTTAGACTTTCTATTTACTTTCAATAAATTATAAAATTACTCGGCTTGATATCATATACAGAATTTTGGAGTTTGGACCAATCGAAACGCGTGAAACGTTGCTTTGACGTTTATGAGAATACCATTTTGCAGTTTAAACAAAAATCGAGACTGCATCAAAGCTGTACCTATTAATGTAAGTTTAATTAGCAGAATCGACCTACAGTTTACAACTTACCCTATTATAACCAATCCGACAGGTTGATTTTGGCTCAAGAGAAGAAAGGACGATAGCAGTGTCGATGTTATACAATATTGGAAGAGGCTCATCGCGTCAGACTTGTTCCTGAGATGATGCAGGATACGGTCAACGCTGTCGACATCGAATGCTTCGGCTCGACGAACTTTGAGATCACTAAAATTAAAGATAATCTCTACTAATGTGCTAAATGACCCGTCCCGTCCTGTCTTGTTCTGTTCTACAACGCTCTAAGGTCGCTGCCTCAAGCAGTAACAGCAAAGGCGACGTGCGCAGACCCCATAGTCCCCGTTTGACAAGAGTGCATTTCTGTCAATTGGTGACTATGGAATCCGCCTGTGCGGCGCCGCTGCCGTACAAAATTAACCACTTCATTCCACTACGCAAAACTACAACAATACATACATACATATAATCATAAATCACTCATCTTTCCCGTACGGTTAGGCAGTGACCGCCACTTTCCCGTAGGGGTAGGCAGATACCACTTCTTCCCACTCGCTATAATTCTTACATGCTTGTTTCGCTTCTTCCACTTTCATTCTTACCATCCATTCCTCCTCTTATATTCAACGTAGCGAAGCGGCTCTCCATGGGCCACTTTTCGCCTCCACGAGAAACGAGACGTGATGGGTGGTGAACCACATCGCCGCCATTTTGGATAATTAAATTATATTTTTTTATGATTATCCATTCCCACGGATTGGAGGAGAGTAGGGAAATGGAAGAATAGGTGGTGTGAAAAGGAAGATTGGTAAGTTAGAGTGGGAAATAGGAAATGTAGGATATTACCGCCCAGGTGGGCAAGGGATAGCACAGTAATAGCTAGGGATGCCGGGGTCGCATACCCGTACACTATACCACAACTACCGGACAGGTGAGTATCCCATGACTAACTACACAGTACACTATAATATTACACTATAGCTACTCCACAGTCTACTCCGACTCATTTCGTAAGCAACGCAACAAGATGTGTATAAAAGTTACCCTTTCACGCTGTTGACGTGGGCAACAAAGAGAGAATCTTTTACAAACTGCTTCCGAAATTTTACAGATGACACCAACTGAAATGATTTAATATTTTAATTGACAGTAAATAAAAAATAAATTATACTATAACGGGGCTTAAAAGAGTAATAAGAGAAGATGTAGGAGGTATTTAAGCCGCTGCCTTGAACACAGCGGCGAGCATTTTGCGCCCAGTAGGTATTAGTACTGAACGCGTCTCCCCAAATTGTTTTCCCCATGTAGAGGGGCTTTTGCCCCCGGTCGTGGTTCCTCGCCCAAGGGCCCGGTGTGAGACGACGTACGATGAAATAGCGACAAGCGCGAGGTGGCGGCAAAATGGCGGCAAGGTGGCGGCGCGGCGGTGACTCGGCGGTGACGCGGCGGCGGCGCGCAGATGGGTGCCATTGTCGACAGCAGTGCACTACTATGAAATGCTCACAGTGAAATTCTGGAACAGCGGCAGGGTGGGGTGGTCGGACGGCACGGCGGCCACGCAGTAGTCGCGGTCGGGGAACATCTCGAACGCCACCTCCAGCAGGTCGAAACCGTGTCTGAGTACAAATTATTATTATATTATTATGTTTTTTTATTATGCTAGCCTATTGTAGCCCACTGCTGGGCAAAGACCTCCCCTCTTTTCCTCCATAAATCGCGATCCTTTGCTATGGTCTAACAGTCCTTATCAAAGGCATCTAATTCTATATTATTATAAAAAAGTGAAGACATACCTACTACCGATGTAACGAATGTCTTTTTTTTAGCATTCGCGAATGCGAATGCGAATGCGAATATCTGCTACCGACATTCGCGAATGCAAATGCGAATGCGAATATTCAGTTTTTGTTCATATTTGGCGCCAATTTGTCTATGGCTTGGCGGCAGTCGCGTTCGGATTCGTTATGCGTTCGTTACGTTCGTATCTTTAGAGTATTGCCGAGTTCATACGAACTCATCTATGATCTAAATAAAGCGTCATTCATTCCGCTCCGCTCACACAAACTTAAAATCAAAAAATTTTATTTCCATGTAGGTTATGATATAACGCTTATAGAATTGTCCTACATGATGCCTACCACCGGTTTGGAAACTAGCCCGGCGCACGTAAGGCAAAATCATGGATTTACGACGACAAAAGTAATAAAAACAAAGTCACTGAATTACACTTATTTCCTATGCTAGATGCTCTCAAACCTACAATGAACGAGAATCAACAAAATATTTTTTATTAGTGAGCGAGGCCCGTTTACAAAAACCGCTATTGTTCGACCCTTCTGTTTTTTGCGATGCGTGCTGCCAATATTGTACTAAACTCAGTGCGAATACGTTGTGTCAATGTGCCGTTGTCTTGAAGTGAAAACTTGTTTTTAGTTATGGATGCGTTAGCATGTTGTAAGTACTTTATTATAAACCTTTTATTAAGTTATTTTAACACTTTTTAGATAAAGAATTATCTTAATATGTCCATAGACTCAAAATGATTGTGTTTTTCTTAAAAAAAATAATTCGTGAAGGCTTTTGTAAAAAGTTCCAACGAGTACCAGTTTAAATTTTATGTTGATCGATAGGCCTAAATCTTGTTATTACTAGGAAATTGATTTTATCTGCACATATCTGCACATCTTTGAGTATTTGTTGTTTTTGTTTCAGGTAGTCGAGATGATTCCGGGGGATTTAATAATGTTGTTATGAATATGTTCACGATGCCAACATATTTTGGTACCAATCAAAATGAGATAGAGGATGACGAAGAAGATGATATATAATGCATTTTTTAATATAACTTGGTTTTCAATTTATTTTGTGTTATTTCATTTAAATATGCTATAATATAATACGCCAGGGAAATTTACTTACGTTACTACGTTAAGTTAGAAAACATCGAACTACCTAAGATAGGCAATAACCACTCAATATATGTATAAAAAGCATAATATAATACATTTTGATCATAAATATTTTTGTCGCCGTAAATCCATGATTTTGCCTTACGTGCGGCGAGAAGAACCGGCGTAAGAAACTCGCACATTTGCTTTTGTTTTCTGATATTCATATTCGCAAAACATTCGCAAAAATTTTGCGAATGCGAATGCGAATATACAAAAATGTGCGAATATTCGCGAATGCGAATGCGAATATTCGTTACATCACTAAATTACCTACATCAGTGAACCACACAGTGAAGCCGGTCTAAACTTCGCCTCGCACAGTGCTATGTAACGAAACTACGCCTTACTTTGTATAGGCGAGCTGTCGCGATGTGTGGTTTTTTATGTATTTAGTTCGTAGCTACACGCGCACTAGATAAGGTTCAGTATTATTTTTAAACAAAAAACCGACTTCCAAAGTAAAAATGCACAAAAAAGTATGAAATAAAACTTATTTTATAAATAATTCCCCTTTTAAATTTGTCTATTTCTCTACTTAATCTTCTTAATTTTGAAGTCGCTACCAGCCCAAACGATATCCTACGATATTTTATAGAACTCACGTTCATATTTGCTGGTACCGACTTCAAAATTAAGAAGATTAAGTAGAGAAATAGACAAATTTAAAAGGGGTTTTTTTTATAAAATAAGTTTTATTTCATACTTTTTTGTGTATACTTTGGAAGTCGGTTTAAGTTTTTGTTTAAAAATAATAATTTCACCCTTTTTAGTGATATATCTTGTTAAGTTATTATTAATACATCTTAAAAACGTCTAAAATAAACGATCGAATGTATAACTGAATACGCGCCAAGGTTCCATTAGGTATTGTTATTAAGATGATGATGATGATTACATGGCATATGCTTGCAGTTCTTTAAACAATTCCGAAATTTCCTAACGCATATCTTTAAAGACTGAGGAGTTCTGTTCAGTGCCTTTGGATTCAGGGTATACCTTGGTACAACGTCTTATTCTTTGGTAGCATATGCTTGTGTTACTTCAGTAAAAGTCAAAATCACTATATGTGTAGATATAAATTTCGAGGAGTTCTCTCGATTCCTCATGGATCGCATCATCACGTTTCCACTTTAGTGACTAAAGGACCAATTTCGAATTAAACCCTTTACAACAACAAAATAATTTTGCAAATAGGTCCATAAACGGCAGAGTAATGTTCAAAGATCTACGTGTTAGTGTAAAATACTATGAGAAGTAGCTTCTTTATCATCATAATGTGATGATGTATGCTGTGATAGTGGTGGTGATGATGATGATTACTCTAATTGACAAAATGGCATATGCTTGCAGTTCTTTAAACAACGCCAAAATCCGCCATGTATCTATAAGGAGTCAGGAGTTCTGTTCTGTACTTTTGGATCCAGGGTATACCTTGGAGCAAAATCTTACTTTTTGGTAGCATATGCTTGGACTTCTTCAGAAAAAGTCTAAATCACCATATGTGTCCATATAAATTTTGAGGACTTCCCTCGTTTCCTCATGGATCCTATCTTCAGGTAACCAATTTTCTGAAAATGGGACCAACTTCGGATTATACTTTTTACATCAAAAAAAGAATTTTGAAAATCGGCCAACAGACGGCGGAGTTATCCGCGAACATACAAAAAAAATATATACAGCCTAACGTATAACCGCCTCCTTTTTTTGGAAGTCGGTTAAAAATCAGTTACCGATATTTTGGGCATATTATGATCTCCAGCTTATTTATAGACGTTTAGGCAGAAAAAATAGTTGTTATACACGAAAAAAGAATCTTCCTTTATATTTATGTAGGTATATAGTTTGCGTTGAGCGGTTATTCACCTATTTTAAGATGGTTTTATATTTAACTTTGAGTATGACAATATCTTTTTGCCTAAACATATTTATATAAGTTTTATATAAGTATTGATTTTGTTTGACAAAGGGCTATCTTTACTTTTTTATTTCATCTGAGTTTTGCGTGTTAAATTTCAGCGCATCTGACCTGTGGTTTGAGCCGTAATCATAAATCAGTAATGGCTGGTTTTATACTGGTATCCGGGGATATAACTCTGTAGATAATACGTATCCTACTAATATTATAAATGTGAAAGTTTGTGAGGATGGATGGATGGATGGATGTATATCGGATGGATGGATGTTTGTTACTATTTCACGCAAAAACCACTGAATGGATTTTGATGAAATTTGGTATGTTAGTAGTTTAGGCTCTGAATTAAAAAAACATAGGCTACTTTTTATCCCGGAAAAGTACGGTGTTCCCGCGGGATCCCCGATAGTATATTTACGGAGGCGGAGCCGCTGGAACAGTTAGTTCTTACATGAACATTACCTTTCATCGTAATCCGGGTGCATAGCAAACAGTTCCAGTAGAAATGCATTTGGCTCGCCGCTGTATCGCCTAGGTTCGGGAAACTGCAGTCGAGGCTCAGGATATATCGGAAAAGCTGCAATAAGTCGATAAACATGCAAGAATTATTATTTTTAAACAAAAAAATTAAACCGACTTCCAAAGTAAAAATACACAAAAAAGTATGAAATAAAACTTATTTTATAAATAATTCCCCTTTTAAATTTGTCTATTTCTCTACTTAATCTTCTTAATTTTGAAGTCGCTACCAGCCCAAACGATATCCTACAATATTTTATAGAATTACTCACGTTCATATTTGCTGGTACCGACTTCAAAATTAAGAAGATTAAGTAGAGAAATAGACAAAATTAAAAGGGGAATTATTTATAAAATAAGTTTTATTTCATACTTTTTTGTGTATTTTTACTTTGGAAGTCGGTTTAATTTTTTTGTTTAAAAATAATAATTTCACCCTTTTTAGTGATATATCTTGTTAAGTTATTATTAATACGTCTTAAAAACGTTTTAAATAAACGATCGAATGTATAACTGAATACGTGCCAAGCTTCCATTAGGTGCCATCCACATATTACGTCACGCAAAATTTCGACTTTTTGAACCCCTACCCCCATGTCACGCTTTTTAGTATCCCTTTACCTGTATTTAACATGTAGGTACTGTCACACTTTGTATGACCCTCCCCCCTCCCCCATCAGGTGTGACGTAATATGCGGATGGACCCATAGGTATTGTTATTAAGATGATGATGATTACTGTAAGTAACAAAGTGGCATATGCTTGCAGTTTTTTAAACAATTCCGAAATTTCCTAACGCATATCTTTAAAGACTGAGGAGTTCTGTTCAGTGCTTTTGGATTCAGGGTATACCTTGGTACAGCATCTTATTCTTTGATAGCATATGCTTGTGTTACTTCAGTAAAAGTCAAAATCACTATATGTGTCGATATAAATTTCGAGGAGTTCCCTCGATTCCTCATGGATCGCATCATCAGGTTTCCACTTTAGTGACTAAAGGGCCAATTTCGAATTAAACCCTTTACAACAACAAAATAATTTTGCAAATAGGTCCATAAACGGCAAAGTAATGTTCAAAGATCTCCGTGTTAGTGTAAAATACTATGAGAAGTACCTTCTCTATCCTCATAATGTGATGATGTATGCTGTGATAGTGGTGGTGATGATGATGATTACTCTAATTGACAAAGTGGCATATGCTTGCAGTTCTTTAAACAACGCCAAAATCCCCAAACATGTATCTATAAGGAGTCAGGAGTTCTGTTCTGTACTTTTGGATCCAGGGTATACCTTGGAGCAAAATCTTACTTTTCGGTAGCACATGCTTGGATTACTTCAGAAAAAGTCGAAATCACCATATGTGTCCATATAAATTTTGAGGAGTTCCCTCGTTTCCTCATGGATCCCATCATCAGATCACCAATTTTCTGAAAATGGGACCAACTTCGGATCAACTTTTACATCAAAAAAATAATTTTGAAAATCGGCCAACAGACGGCGGAGTTATCCGCGAACATACAAAAAAAAAAAAAAAATAACAAAATATATACAGCCGAACGTATAACCGCCTCCTTTTTTTGGAAGTCGGTTAAAAAGAGTGTAACTCGCTATAAAATACACCAGCTAAACCAAAATCTCATTAGCATCTACAAACTAAAACAGAAATCTCTTGTCAAAGAAAATTTTTGAGCCGCACTTTTGCGGCACTGAGAGTGAAATTTCAAGGTCGCGTCACGTTACGAATTACGATACGATTTTGGATATAACGCAATCTATTAGAAGCTACTTATTTAATTGTTCTTGTATTTTTTATTCTTTTCTGACGTGATGTTCTTTAGGCACGATGATAGTATTATTGGATTTTGAATGTTGAATGAAGTTTCATTTCTGCCACGTGACCCCTGTACACATCATGTTTTTTACGATTAAATGACGACATTCAAGAGCCCGATAAATTGTGGTCGTAATAGCCGATAGTCGTTATAACCGATAGTAAAATATTCCTTATTCATATTACCTACAAACACGAAATTTTTTTATGTATGGATGTTTGTTAATCTTTCATGCAATAACTACTGGACGGATTTTAATGAAAGTTTAAATTCTGGATTAATACATAGGTAAGCTTCTTTTTATCGCAGCAAAATGTGCGGTTCCTCCAGGATTTCTATTTGCGCGAAAGATTTTTCGGACAACATTTTGTCTACAATACTTACTGGGTTTTTCCTTTTGTTTTTTACAGGAAGTTGACTTCCCCACTCGAGGAAAAGTTTGGTTTTTCCGTTCCGAACACGTAGATTTTTCATTTTTCCTAATAGAAAGAATGTTCTAATATAAATTATATTTCGTATAATAATATTAAACTTCAGTCTTATTAATAAAATTATTTACACCACGGATTAGCTAATCCAACATGGCTGTCTCTGTCAGATACTTTGGAACAGTCACTTGATAGACAAAGAGAGCGATTTGGATTTGCTTATCCATGGTGTAAATATTTTTATTAATAAGGGTGATAGAGAATTGGGATGGGGTAAGAGGGCCAGTGTCTTTAAATAAAGTTTGTTCCACTTACCGCCGCGTCTGATCTAACGTCTATTACAAACATTTAGCTATTTTAGCTATTTTTAATCTATATTTTAAAGAGAAGTAAGTATCCTTACTAATAATAATCTGTAATATTATATAAATAAGAATGTGACTTTGTTTGTGTTTGTTGCGCTTTTACGTACAAACTACTTAACCGATAATCATGAAATTTGGCACAGATATAGAGTAGACCACGGGGAAGCTACTTTTTATCGCGGGGTAAATATACGGTTCCGCGGGATACCTACTGTTTTTATGCGGGCGGAGCCGCAGGTAAACGGGCAAAAACATAATATCTAGAATATACTTCCATAAAACACATTTTAACCAAATACAAAGCATAAGAAAAAAATAAATCTTACATGTTGATATTTTCGTCACTAAAAGCTGCAAGATTTAGCAAGGAACTGTCTATATTGACTATATCATACTCCATTAGATCATCATCTTGGAAAACACTCTCGATGTGCTCAGGCAATGTTGGCTCTTGTATTTTTAAATCACATTCAGAGATTTGTTTTTTCACCTGTGAACGCGAAAAGCTTATGAAAATAACCCTTTACCCCTCTTAACGATAAAAATATTTACACCACGGATACTCTAATCCAATTGCCATCAGCTAATTGGCTGATGCGTTGAAAAAGCCACTAGACAGACAAAAACAGCAACATGGATTAGCAAAATATTCGTGGCGTAAATATACTTTTTTGTAAATCGGCTAAAATATTAGTAAACAAAGTATGTTAAATTAAAAAAAGCGTAAAGCACATCCTCCCAAACTGCTTATACATTTGTTCGCAGGTCCACTTCTTGGGGATGCTCCGGGTTCGTGGCGAAACGCGCGTCGAGGTTCTGTATGGTGGTGTGGGGCTTTGTACGATCTTGCTGACGCTTGTGTGGTTGGTGGTGGTGGTGTTTGCACGATCTTGTTTCTGAGTGTACGCATAAGCAGTAGAGGAGGGAGGTGTTTTACGCATAGTTATGCGTGCACTCACACATTTGTTTGCAGGTTGTGGGTATTTTTAGCGGAAAATTGCTATAAAATATAATAATAATTAAAATGTATGCTATGGATTTCCGCAAAGTAACCTCCGATTCTATTAGCTAATCAAAATTAGTATGTAAATATAGTAATTCGTAAAATACAGAAATAACTTACAGTAGCATTGCGACGTTTATAGCTGACTTCACCTTTACATAGGAGACTTGACTCATCACTACAAATACCAATTAAACATATTATTGAATTGTACTGTAAAAAATAGGTACTTTGGAGTTTAGCAGTTTATTTAGTTTAGGTATTTAAACTATATTGTGTGTAATGTAATTACTTACATATTATTATATGTAGGAGATTATGATTTGTATTCTGTATTGAAAAAAAAAATAATTAAAAAAAATTAAAAACCCGACTGCGTAAAAAGTGAACCAAACTAAGTACATAATTAAAACCGAAAAGAAAAAAACAAGCACTTAGATATCCGGTGGCCTAGAATTCTATAATATATTATTGAATTAATACTATTGGAACATAACAACTAAACAGTCAGGATCCATTGAAAAATTAGATTGGCTGTCGAATAATGGATCCCGACTGTTCAGTTGTTATGTTCCAATAGTATTAATTCAATAATATATTATAGAATTCTAGGCCACCGGATATCTAAGTGCTTGTTTTTTTCTTTTCGGTTTTAATTATGTACTTAGTTTGGTTCACTTTTTACGCAGTCGGGTTTTTAAATTTTTTAAATTATTATTTTTTATTTTATACTTTTTAGTTATGAGTACCTAGCTAGCTATTTACCCGACTGGATTTACTATAAGCATCAGTAATACATCACAATTGCACTGGAATGTGAGAATGGTTGTTATGCAACTTTAAATCGATATAGATTCTAAACGGTCAGTCGAATCGAAAAATGTTGAGAGAAAACTAACAATGGTTTTTAAATACCTATTCAACGATACCCCACTTGATATAGTTTGTTGACTTTCATTTTTTTCATTTTCACAATATGGCATCCAGTAGTCGCCATATTGAATTTTTACTATCGTCATGTCTTTAGTGACACTCGCCGGACTAAGAGGAATCGATTGACGTGTGAATCATAAAAATCGGCCCAGGCGTTTGGTCTGTATAGTGCTTCAAAGGAACATACATACATACATACATACATACATACATACATACATACATAGGCTGATAAACACATTACCACTCCTTTGCGTTGCGCAGTCGGGTAAAAAGGTAATTTTTGTTAGTTTTAAAATATTTCCGTCGAACGTTTAAACTTTAGTTCAACCAGTTTCAACGTATTTGGGTTTTTTTAGTTTCATCAAATAGTTGAATCTTTTATCAGACTAGCTTAACGAATTTCTACATCATAATAACTATCTGCATACCAAAATTCAACGCAATCAGATTGACCAGTTAGTTGTTGATGTTTCACTACACAAACTTTGGACTCCTATTTAACCCCTTAGGGGACGAATTTCAAAAAACTATAAAATAATATGTACGTACTCAATAATTTTTAATTATTACCTCGGATATTAAATTTCATGGAAATCGGGACAGATTTTAAATATTTTTCATACAAACTTTAAATTATTAGTGAAGTAATTTTCGGTAAAATTTTCACTCTGAAAGGAGTGCCTTTTAGAGTGAAAATTTTCAAAATCTTTTCTTACGCTGTTTGTCCACCGCCAACGAGAAAAACATGACGTGAAATCAAGATAGGGTAATTTTTTCTTGTATGAAGATTCTCCGTCAAATGTTTTTTTGTAATCTATACTTCTATACTTAATATTATAAATGCGAAAGTGTGTCTGTCTGTTACCTCTTCACGCTTTAACCGCTGAACCGTATAGGTCCTGGGAAAGGACATAGGATATTTTTTATCCCGAAAAAGTAGTGTTCCCGTGGGATAATGTATTTACGCGGGCGGAGCTGCGGGCAAAAGCTAGTGTGTCATAAGCGGAGAGGCTTACTTTTGAAATCATTGGGTTAAAATGAAAAATAGGAATATTCACCGTACTAAAGGGTAACTAGTGTCACAAGATGCGACCTTCCGTAGTCCGGCGTGAGGCGACAGCTCGTAGTTCTCCTCTAAAGCCTCGTAGTTTATTTGCGTGTTGAGGCACAACACACCCACCGCTAATTCCTTGTCCTGTTCCAATATACGTTTAAATAGGGAACATGCATTTGTTTTAAATAAGCAATTATTTCCGAAAGGCAACATAAGTATGCGCCGAAAAATGCAAAAAGTACAGTCAATCAGTTGGCAAATTAAAAAGTCACAGGACTAAAAATAAAAACTATGCTTTTTTGCTATGATTGAAAAACGAAAAATACTGTTTAAATTCGTAAATATTGTTACGAACACACAAAGCACGAAGAAACTAGCGCCATCTAGCGTCAACCAATGAAACAACTTTGTATGAATAAAGACAACGTGAAACCCCCCAACTCAATACTAGATACTACTGTGCGAACATTCTAGAATAAATCCAACTTGGTCACGCGAGTCGGGAACCTTCTGGCAAGGTCTGGGACTCGTGTCGGCTAGTATAAATACGCAACACGGATGGGAACGAGTTGAGTTCAGTTCGAGCTTCCTTCGAAGCGAAATAGGCGATTTGAACAGCGAAACAGGAGTTCAGTTTGAGCTTCCTTCGAAGCGAAACAGGCGATAGGTGAAAACTAGTGATGAAGAGTTCGATTTGAACAGCGAAACAGGTGATTTCGAAGTGAAAACTGGTGATCAAGAGTGATACCAGTGAGTGAAACCTACAACTTGGCTACGACTAAGGCGACCATTAGTGTTTAGTGTTGGACTTAGTGCTTAATGTTGGACCTAGTGCTTTGTGTTGGACTAAGTGCCAGTGAATAAAGTCCTCAAAAGAGTCAGCAGGTCTTTCTCCTGCGAACCCCAACACGTAACAATATGTTACTTGTAATATTTTTTGCTTAAACAATTATACATAAACTGAGTGATTTACTTAAACATAAATATCTGAGTTAATCAAATCAATTTTGTACTTCGTACATTTCAATTGCTATATTAGGTAGAGCGTTAATGCTCTCCATCTTGGCTTAAGTCAATAAAAAAATATGCATGTTCCCCATTCATTCATCATTATAATGAATATTATGTTTTATAATTATTGTTATAATTATTTCTACTATGTTACTACTTAACGTGCCGTCAACAAAGCTCACACTAAACAAATATCTCAGTGCGAGATAGCATTCTCGACGGAGCACGATATATAGTTCGGTAAAACCAACTACGGATATTTTGGGCATATGATCTACTGCTTATGTACCTAATATGTATAGACGTTTAGGCAGAAAAAGAATTGTTGTACTCGAAAAAAATCTTCCTTTATATGGGCGAGTTTGCGTTGAGCGGAGATTCACGCATTACGAGATGATTTTTTTACTTTGAGTATGACAAGAATTTGTCTAAATGTCTGTATATGAGCAGTAAGTCATATAACTAAAATATCCGTAGTTGATTTTACCAAACTTTATATATCTCACGTCGCGTCGCGTCTAAGGCTGCGGCCAGCGTTCGGAGCAGCCGGAGCGGGCGGCGCGTCTTAATCAAATACATCGATTTATATGAAACTGTTCGATGCGGCCCCACCCCGCGAGTATTATGTGTTCTGTGGCCCCACCGTCTGCAGTCGTCGTGAACTGTTCCTCCCGCACCGCCCGCTCCGAACGCTGGCGTCCAGGCCGCAGCCTTATAGTCTCGCATCGCGTCTCGTCTTAAGCAATAGGGGATCGGGCTACATCTGAAATATGTAGTTCCGTTAATATATTCACAAATATTGAGGCATTACTACTTGGTAAATGTAAAAAAAAATATTATTTTATATGTAGTTTACTAATTAAATACATTTAAAAAGTACCAAAAATTTTTTTTTTTGCGAAATTGGTAAACAAAACCTACATAATTAGTTTACTCACATCATATACAAAAACATTCATTATGGTAAGTATGAACTTAAATATGGGAGATATTTACAAATATATACCAGCGGCCATATACTTCATATACTACTTCATATACTATAACCTGCAAGTGACGTCATTTGTAGGTCGACTTTAGTATGGAGCGTTTTTAGGAGGCTCGCGAAATTTTTTATTCAATTCGCTGTACCTTTGAAAATATTGACTTTTGATATACGGTTTCTTCTGAGAAGTTACTCATATTTAAGAGTACTATTCATTTATGCAATAAAAAAAATTAGTCCGATTGCCTATTACCTATGCATGTTCCCCATTCATTCATCATTATAATGAGTTTTTATTATGTTTTATAATTATTACTATTATATACTACATAACGTGCCGTCGACAAAGCCCACGCTAAACAAATCTCTCAGTGCGAGATAGCATTGTCGACGGAACGCGATATAGTTTGGTAAAATCAACTACGTATATTTTGGGCATAACATTTACTGCTTATGTAATATGTATAGACGGTTAGGCAGAAAAATAATTGTTGTACTCGAAAATAATCTTCCTTTATATGGGCGAGTTTGCGTTGAGCGGTGATTCACCCATTACGAGATTATTTTTTACTCCAAAATATTCGTAGTTGATTTTACCAAACCTTATATATCTCTCGTCCCGTCGCGTCGTGTTAAGCAATTCGGGTCCGACCTCACACACGAGCAGCACTCTCTGCGAGTCGGGGTGGCGCGATATGATCTCGCTGACGTAGAAGTCGCCGTACAGTTCCCGCAGTGCTGCGGAATGCCGCTCTATTATAGGTATTATGTCGTCGTTGTCCTCCTCCCTGTAAATAAATATCCCTGTAAATAATTACACGTAGGTACTAGGTAGGTGTAGTTCTCGATTCGTACGGTTTTGTGTTCTTTTTCCAGCGGGTCACTTTAGGTGTTTCATATTATGTTCCATATTATATTTTGACAGTTAAAATATCATTTTGACAGTTTTCAATAGAAATGCGTAAAATGCGCACATAATATGAATTGCATATGATTCATCTAATGTTCACCTAAAGTGGCCTTTTAGTGGGATATTACATTATCAAATATCTCTGATCATATAAATGATCATATATTTGATCCAATTTATTTGACTCATTGGGTCATATCTGTGTATTACACTATCAAAGTTCTTTGATCCTATTTCACGTCATATAATAAGGAATATTTAAAACTAAAAAAATCACTAAATAATTTATAATGTAGTGTAGTGTAGTAGTAATCAAAGTAAGTTAAAAAAGTGTGTGTGGTGTGGTTTCAAATTGACATATTTGAAACCACACCACACACACACAAGACCACAATTATTGTATATAGAGTCGAACTTATTATAGTACTCTCATCCTAAGATAATAATTCAGTAGCTCTCATTTGAACCAATGAGTCGTGGGAATGGCGCGGCGCGGCGTGGCTCAATATATTGGCGGCAAATTTAATAAAATATATTTTAAGCTGTTAACTTCAAGTATAGTCGAAAAACTATCTTAATACTTTAAATATTTTGAAATATGTTTAGACATAGAAACCTCACAAAAACATGTTTGTGTAAAATTGTGCAGTCACTACAATATTAAGAGACAACAGCATAAGATTTTTAAAGCCACGATTTGCTGGTTCGACTCTCTTTTCGACGTTTCAAAATAGGTAATTTTTACTCAGCAAAGTGTACATTTAATACTTTAAGCCAAATCCAAAACATTTATCTGGGCCTTTAGCGAAGGGTTGCCAATATGTACTTTCTAAATTCTTTGAGATTCTTTAAATATCACTAAAACTCATCAAATAATTTTTCAGTGATTTCTTTTTTAGAATATCACTGTCCAACTCCGAAAATTCACCAAATCTAGTGACAAAATCACTAAAGTGGCAACACTGGTGTCCGTTATTTTACTATTAAAAATGACAAAGAAAAAAAGAAATACAAGAAAAAAACGAAAAGGTATCAGAACTCGACAGATTGATGACAGGTATTGATGTCAGGGTTACCCGATCTCAGAGAATTCGATTTGCTAAAGGACATCGTCATTTTTAGAATGGCTTGTTTTTTGTTATTTCAGAAAGATTAAGCAAGTAAGTATATAATTAGAAAAAGAACTACATTACATTATTTGAAACATATTAACGAACAAGAAATTAAAAACTCTTTTTTTTATATTAAATAACTGGCAACACCTGTTTCTATGACCGTATTGGATCCAATCCCTCAGCAAATGTCAAAAATCTATGATCAAGGAGAAAATGAATCATATGTATTACATTATCCAAAAACATTGACTCATAGATCTATGATCCAAGTTAAATGATAGTGTAATATGCCCCTTAGACCTCCTAGGCCCAGTTAGACGAGGCACGCATTATAAACACACGGGACGGGACCACAACGGAACCCTTATATTATAATCACTTTGTTGTCCGTCCGCCTATATCAAAACTACTAAAACTACTACAAATTCAAGATTTATTACTATTTTGATACCTAATTACAATTACCTACTTACTACAGGTTCCCCGCGACTTTGATCATATTAGAAAATTCAGGAAAATCATGGGAAAAGCCTATGACCAGCAGTAGACGTCAGAACTCAAACGACGACGACGACGACCGAGTTGTGATCAAACAACGACCATTCAGCAGTGCGGTGGTTCCGATGGCTTGCCTAACAGTGGCGAAGGGTTCCTATAACTCCATTCCTATCGGCTTACCTTTTGAAGACCCTCATCCAAATCCCTAGCTATTATACAGGTTACGGCTTCCCTATGACGGAGAACCAGCTTTCGGCTTCCCTATGAAGGAGAGCCTTCGCCACTGTTGCCTAAGTAGTCTGACTTTATTCTTACCTACTTTATATTATATGGAAAAACTAATCTGTGTATCTATTACTTCATCCCCTTATATATTAATACATTTTCATTATTCCTTATAATTTTTGAACTCGCCCACGATGCCTGCCCCGATGACTTGAAAAATTCACCCTGTCTATGAAAAAAAACAAAGAAAATCCGAAATGGGAGCCAATTCTAGTAATCATTACTTTTGATATACTTACTAGTGTGGAAATATTATGTTGACACGACACTTCAATGTTCTAAGTTCTAACTCATATGATCGATATGGAGACATTTGGTTTTGCAAGTAGTATTATCTATGTTGAGGCATTAGTGAACTTACACAGCTCTCCGTATTTTTAATCTCGGGCACACGTCCTTTCGGTCTGATATCCAAAGTGTCGGTAAACGATCGCAAGACACGCCTCTCTCTAAGGACACAGTCTTCTTAAAAGACGCCTCGCATCGAGCTTGACCGGCGTAGAGTACTAAAAACAAAATTTTAAGTAGTCCCCGAATTGTCAAGCTGCGAACGAGCTGATGATGATGATTTACAGCTAAGAGCACTCTCGATCATGTCAGCTTTAAAAACAAACTAGACCAAAATCAGTTCATGCGTTTAGGAGCTCCGATGGCACGAACAGACACACACAGACAAACACGTCAAACTTATAACACTCTCACTCGGTCTGCTGTAAAAAGCCTCTATTTTCGTCGGGGTTAAAATTAAAAGATCCAAGGAGACGATCGGTCTGCTGTAAAAATATATAGGTATTTTATTTCAATGCCAGCCACACATAGACACCCGTAGCGAAGTGTCCAAATGCGACAGCAATTTTCTTATTAGGGTCCATCCACATATTACGTCACACCTGATGAGGGAGGGGGGGTCATACAAAGTGTGACAGTACATGTTAAATATAGGTAAAGGGATACTAAAAAGCGTGACATGGGGGGGGTAGGGGTTCAAAAAGTCGAAATTTTGTGTGACGTAATATGTGGATGGCCCCTTATCAGGCGATCTGTCTGCTCGTTTGTCGATTTAAATTCTATCGAAAAACTTACCCTGATGATCCGGAAAGGGCTTCATCATAGCGACATACGTCAAGTATGGATCATGCATGTACAGGGATTTCAGCATTTTGTCCACTACGTCCCGCCCGTACACGGGTTCGAAGCACAGCAGGTGGAGAAATAACGTGTTCCTAGCATTCAGGTCTACTGTTCTATAAAAAATTACATACTTTTTAGTATTTACTAGCTACTAAAACGTACACAAACTAAAATTATGTAAGTATGTCGTATTCTGTAAAATGAAGTAATTGGTTTGGGAGGTTTTTTGCCAGTTGTGGCAGAATAGAATCATAACACCACCATTTCCAATAAAATTAAGAATAACTATCTTTTACAAGATCGTAAATAGATTACTAACTTGTATTTACTCCATATGAAGTCTTCCCAATACGCGGGCATTACGGCTGGTATGGGAGGATAGTCTTTAGTCGCTAGGAATCCAACGATCTTCTCATTTATATCGAGCTGGCAAATCGACAGTATACTTTGTTCACTATAAAAACAGTTGCATAGATAAGTACCTACACAAAATATACTAAAATTGTTGGAAATATGTAAATTAATTTTATGGCCCTCGCACACTAGGTGGCACTACCGGCGTCAAAAGGTCACCTATTTCATGAATAGGTATAGGACATCCTTATAGCATAGCCAAAATTCTCAGACTGACTGACAGGCTGACCCCACATTAGGCTTGCGCGTTCCTCGGGCGTGCGAGTGGCGCGGGCGCCGCGAGCGCGCTACGTGAGCGTCACGCTTTGTTGCTCTGCGCCGTGTGCAGAGAGCGCACGCGACGCGGACGCTGCGCTCGCGTCGCGTTCTTGCCCCTTCGCCCACTGGTCCCGCCGCGCGCCGCCCGCTAATGTTTCGGTCGTTAACACAGAACACTATTACTCGCGGAGAAGAAGGTCGACTTCATACAAAAAAATTGGGACCAAATAGCGCCTCTAGTGAGCTGCCCCCTCAAACTTTTAACCGCCTTCCAACAAAGGAGGGCTATATATTTGATTATATGAATATGGCGGGAAATTGAAGATACGTAATTAAAGTTTAAGTTAACGTTAAATTTCTCTTTAGAGTTAAATTTTACATTCCAACAAAACCGAGCAACCACCTCCACGCACAAATCATAACTACTACGCCACAAAATGTTCGTGGTCCCTTATATACATACGTCTAGTGTTTTCGATAGCGCGATCTAGAAGCGGGATAGTGTCATCTGTTGTGGTTTTTAAGTAACTTTTATGTAATATTAACCATGTAAGACAGAGAGCGATATATTGAAATATAACCATTCTTGTCGCACCGAACTGCCCCCTTCCTTTTTGGTCCAAGGTCATTCATACAAAGTCGACCACCCCTGGTCGTCAGTCACAGGGCGGCCAATGGGAGCGCCGAGTGCACAGAACACTTATTACTCGGCCGAGTGCGCGCCGCGCGTTGCACACTCCGCTCCGCTAGGAGTAATTGTGTTCTGTGCACACACGCCACATGGCGGTAACATGCAACGCTTACGCAGTGCAGTCGCACAAGCGAGGAAGGCGAACGCCTAACTTATTCCCGTACACTGCGATAAAACTTTTTTTGTGGACCGGCACCTTGACCGGACCCAAAACGGTATCATTAATTTTATAAGTCGTTCAGATAAAAATTGTAATACAAACTTACATGAGATATGCTACGGCTTTGGTTGAGTTTATATTGAAATTCAACTCCATGGGGGTAGTGACTAGTTTCATTATGCGAGGGACGTCATCCGAATTCGCCAGTCGGGTTCGCCCTAAGGGCACTGGACGTGTGATCCTTGCAGACATACCTACCTGAAATTATATGTATACAGATAATTCAAAACAATTTATGATATTAATGATATGCGCGAAAGACGTTAGAAGAGAAATCGCAAATGTCAGAAATTATGCATGGCATTAATGTTTATGGTCGTTCTGAAAAGATTTAAAATAATATCCTTCTTTCGTGATTTAAATCGATTTATGATTTCGACTTTTCTTTCATACTTGACACTGGCAGAATGTTGCAAAAAGCCATGGATTGCTAAAATAAAAAAAAGATTATTTTTATTCCTTTGAAAAAGTTTACCCCTGTTTACCCCTTTGGTTTACCCCCTCTTTTTAATATTATACATCTATGGTTTACCCTATGTATCCATCTACCCTGCAATGAAAAAATGATGATTATTGACTGTCAATACCAATAAAACAATTAAAACGATGAATCAGGGCCTAATAACAAATATTTACCTATCCTAGTGTCAACTCCACCAACGTTTTACAGTAAAAATTGACAAAACCGCCACATAATCACAATGTAATAACTTTGTGTCAAGTGCTTTCACTGCTTTAGTGAGGAGATACTCGTAATATGATCATTTTACGCACAACATTTTTACATGTAAACTATTGTGTGACAAAAATAAAACAAATTATGTATAGAAGGCTTACATTTATTGAATATTAAATTTAAAAATTCGAAAACACATAAGCAAAATGAAGATAGTCTTAGGTCAGAAATTAATAGAAATTACATATCATTTAATTATACTAAAAAAACACTTCAGCAACTAACTGCTTGGTATGCTTAATATACAGAGAACACATAATTAACACTAATGAAAAAATAATTTAATTTCGTATTATAATATTTCCTTAATTATCGTCAATAAATATGACTGTTTTGCGTGGAACTCTTTAAAGTGGTCAGGTGTGACTTGTGAGTGAAATTCACCCGACATATTACACTCGCTACGTCTAATCGTAGAAGCCACAATTTCAAGTTTCATGCGTCGATTAATATGCGATTATTTACATAGATCTCCCATTACCGTACTAAAATTAAACTAAAAAAAATCATTAAAAAACCTAAAATACATTTGCTAATGCTATCAATCATTATTAGGAGAATGTGCACGTACCCGTCGTAAGGATTGAATCGACGTCTGGGGGCCAACTTTCGCAAGTTTAGTTACGAGAATTGGGCATCTGAACCAGTGGCGTAACTACAGGGTGGCTGGGCTGGCAAAATGCTACGGGCCCCAAAGAATTTGCCACGGGCCTCAGATGGTATAGTTACGTCACTGTTCTGAGCTCTAATCAAATTAAAATACCTAATAATAATTAATTTGAATCCTTTTTTACATTCTTCAGAGAATCCAATTTCTAACCGTTCAATTCGTAATGTAAATCGGCTCGATCCTCACGAGCCGAATAAATGCGCACTCACTTGTAGGCGGAATCGTCGACAAAGAAACGTACTTCATATGCCAGTCATATGATTTCTTATTGTAAAATTATTATTAAAAGCGATCATCACTTAACAGGTAACCACGTTACTAAACCATCTATCGTGATGGGGTACAAACTATGTATGGGCTTCGAAATATTTACTTAATCCGTATAAAAAAACTTTGAATCCCACATACCTAATTGTTTCGTAAATTATTAACTATCAGAAATGATGTGTTTAATGTGTACAAAAATATCGTCATATATCTATTTGTTACTTAAATCTACGATGTATACAATATCGATACGGTTAATTATATTGACAAAGCATATGACAGCAGGGCCAGCCCTATTTACAATGGCATATGAACAGTATATGTTTGGAACTGAAGACCAGCCCTGGTATACTCTAGACCTAGGATTTTAAATTGTCTAAATATCTTGCGACAAATACAATTCTAAGCCTAGAACTATTCATTAATCCATTGCTATAAAATATTAAAACTATTAATTAAACGCTACATTTAGTAGTTCATGTCATAATCTAATTTGAGTATCGGGTTAGTGAAGTAGTAT
Organism: Glaucopsyche alexis; assembly: GCA_905404095.1. Classification (NCBI taxonomy): domain Eukaryota; kingdom Metazoa; phylum Arthropoda; class Insecta; order Lepidoptera; family Lycaenidae; genus Glaucopsyche; species Glaucopsyche alexis. The sequence goes on from FR990060.1 coordinate 7,142,693, forward strand.
TTACAGAATAATGGACATGTTTCGATCACATAGGTACTACATTCCAGTGTAAGAGCACAATATTTACCTACTCGTCATTACTGTATAGTGTATACTATAGTAAAAAGTAAATAAAATAGAAACTATACATATAAGGTTTGGTAAAATCAATTACGGAAACATTGAGGACGTGATTTACTGCTTGTGTAAAGACGTTTAGGCAAAAAAAAATTTGAAACTCGTGGAAAAAAAATTATACAAATTAAAATGATTTTGCAAGAAATTAAATTTATTGCATAAAGCGTCCGCGCGCGACAAGTACAGCTGATGTAGCACGACAGAGACAGCAATACATACAACAAGTCATTCGATTTCATATCTGAACAGTTGTTCTCGCGTGGTCGATATAATGCAAAAGATTTAATTTTTTGCAGTAAAATTAAATTTTGTATAATATTGTTCCACGAGTTTCAAATTATTTTTTTGCGTAAACGTCTCTACACAAGCAGTAAATCACGTCCCCAAAGTTCCGTAATTGATTTTACCAAACCTTATATAATTATTACGTTGCTGGTTTAATTATAGCATGGTAAATGGTCACGACCGAGAATATAAAATTTACGCCATGTTGCGAAAAAATCAGGAAGCTAAATTGAAAGGTCACTAATCCTAGAGATTTAGGGCCCTATCAGACAGAGTGACCGCGTGACCGCTATCAGTCTGATAGGGCCCAATTTCACCAACGCCTGTTAAAGTTCACTTTCATTAATACGAAGACCCAGACGGATAACATGAAACATGATTTTTAATCAACGATTAACTTTAACAGACGTTGGTGAGATTGGCACTAAACCAACTACGTCTCAGCTTTTAGTAGTGTTGTTTTACCGATACCGTTGTGCCGATTTCTTTTCTGGTCAGGCTTTAAAAACAAACAAGTTACGCGCTTTAAGTGGATATAACACAAACCCCCTAACTAATAAAAATATTTATCCAGTAGATAAGCAATACAATGTTTTGTCCTTGTCTTATGCGTTGGAAAAGTCGCTTGACAGACAAGGATAAAACATTGTATTGCTTATCTACTTACTAGATAAAAAAAATTTAGTAAGGTAAGGGTAAGTAAATACATTACCCCAATGTATGTATTAAGATAAGACTAATTGCAGCTTAATATTATATTAAAGCAACGAAACAACATTTATTTAAAATATTACAGTAACGAAATTTAATTATTAATAACATTATATTGGACAAATTAAACCATAATCTTTTACGTTATAGTTGTAAAAAAATAATTAATTTTAAAACCAATATGTATAGGTATATAATGCTTATTTCGTTTTCATCAGATTTATTTTTCAAACGTCATAATATTATGTTTATGATTTTTCAATATACCTAATTATGTCGTCATTATCTATTATTTTGATACTTTATGAGTCATCTTAATAATTTATTACCTCAAGGAATTTTTACCGTAACGGATACTTAATGCTAACAACTTTTTAAATCTTGTGAAGTCAGAAGCATATATTATTGCTATTTAAACGTTTTATAATAGTATTCATTTCAGTCTTAATTAACTAGGAAAATACAATTATCTCAAAACAGATAGTCCAAACTGAGAAGATTTTTGTTTTGCAATACTTATATTTCAATGCCTCTTCCACTTCACATTGGATTATTTATTTTAAGACAATTTTTAATCAGTACCTACATAATTTAAAATCCTCTATACATTGGGACAAAGACCAATTCACTATACAACGGTCACTATAGAAACCACTCCATAAGCGTATACTCACATCACTCATAGGAATATAATTTACTTAATGTAATATTTACAATAATCTTACGCTATTATTTATAAACTACTAGGATTATTATAATCTTACTAGCATTAATTGCCCGCGTCTTCGCCCACTAAAATAATTGTTTATAAGAAACACACAATGTTAAAGTATCAGAGAACTTATTAGTGACAATATTTGAATAAGCTTAACATACTGAAAACATTTTTAAAGGCATTAAAGAGCATAATTGGCTGTTTTACCACTTATCGGCCGGGCACGGGCAACTGCCCGGGAGCTAAATCGGAGGCTTTTTAAGACAATAATTACCAAACAATTATTTGGTGCTTTGGGCAACATTTGTTGTAATTTTGTGTTGCAGTTTTTTGACATTAAAACTACTTAACTAGAAGTTGCCCGCGGCTCCGCCCGTAAATACAGTATCCCACGGGAGTCTTAAATATTTACAACAGGGGATCGGACTACATCTGAAATATTTGGTTTCATTAATATATTCAGAAATATTGAGGCATTACTACTTGGTAAATGTAAAAAAATATATTTATGTGTAGTTTACTAATTAAATACATACACAAAGTACCAAAAAAAAATTTTTTTTGCGAAATTGGTAAAAAAACCTACATCATTAGTTTACTCACATCATATACAAAAACATTCATTATGGTAAGTATGAACTTAAACACACAAATATGGAAGATATTTACAAATATATTCCGGCGGCCATATACTTCATATACTATAACATACAATTGACGTCATTTGTAGGTCGACTTCAGTATGGAGCGGTTTTAGGAGACTCGCGAAATTTTTTATACAAATCTTTTGAAATTGAAAATACCTTTGAAAATATTGACTTTTGATATACGGTTTCTTCTGAGAAGTTACTCATATTTAAGAGTACTATTCATTTATGCAATAAAAAAATTAGTCCGATTGACTATAGTATAAAAATCTTTTAGTAGGTATTTTCCATTGTCCCATAACACAATTTCTTTGATTACTTTCCACGGGACCAGATTGATGTGGTGTTAAAGCGTCCATGGACTATCCCCGTGATCTACTCTGTATCTGTGCCAAATTTCATCAAAATCGGCATAGTACTTTCGGAGCGTGTGCCAATGCAAACAAACAAACCTCTGCTCTTTATATAATATTAGCATAGATATAGATTAGTTTATCTATCTATATTATAATAAATCTGTAGAGAGGTCAATTCTGTACATGAAATATTTTAAAAAAATAACTATCAGGGGCCTCAGGGGGTGATTAGGGATCGCTACTGATTTCAAAAATGCAATCAGTAAAATTTTTGTCTGTCTGTCTGTCTGTCTGTATGTTCGTTATAGAAACAGAAACTACTCGACGGATTTTAATGAAATTTGGCACAATTATTCTTCATACTCCTGGGAAGGTTATAGTATACTTTTCATTACGCTACGATCAATAGGCGCAGAGCAGTGAAGGGATATATTGGGAAAACGGGAGAAGTTACTCCATTTTTTAAGCTTCCACCGCGTGTGCAGCCTTAATGGTTAGAGCTGCATAGAAATCACGTATGACGGAAATATTTTCCTTAATATTATATAAAAATATTTCTTGACAGCATAATGTCTTTCTTTTATGGTTGACTCACAATAGCACGTGAAACTTCCGGTAGCTTAGCAATTCGGAGCTTTCTGATTATATTGGTCTAATCTTACGTTTACAACACTCTCACTCATCCCTAATTAAAAAAAGTTAACATTATTACTTATTCAATAAAAAAAGAATCATGTAAATCGGTGTAGAAACACCAAAGTTATACATGAAATCTATATTATAATAAATCTGTAGAGAGGTCATTTCTGTACATGAAATATTTAAAAAAAATAACTATATTACCAATACATTAACTTATTCTCAGCTATCTATACTTTTCTGCCGGAAGTCACTATTCCACGCGGACGAAGTCGCGGGCAAAAGCCAGTTAGATAAATAAAAGTGTGTACATACTTAACATAATTTAAATAGTGTTAGTGTCATTGTAACTTTAAATATTGGTGATTTAATTATATGGTGTTGTACCTACTACAGGTTTTTAAATGCAGAATTTCTTGTTTAGTAAAAGCTTTTTAACAAGGATTACAAAACATGTAAATGCATTGCATTATGTATTTACTTTGTATTTGCATTTTATAGCATACCTGTGTAGCCTTCTACTTTTACTTTGATTTATGCCTCATTTACACAAGAAAAGTTTCTCGAACGCTTGCAGGCGACAATATCAGGCAAGAATATTCTTGCATAGTGTAAACAACCTTTACGAGTTTCGTCGCTCGAAAGGCAATCGTCACCTCCTAAACTCTTGTCGGATACACTGTGTGAATAGGGAACTGTCTACTCTCTGTAACAATCTCACATACGATTTTAAAAAAAATGGTCACGACTGGTAATTCTCACATCGGAAAATACTGTTCAAACCTATTTGTACGAGTCTCTCATCAACACGTCGTGCGATACTCTCTTTGTTTAATGTTTATACAAGCCGAAACTTGTATGCGAGTGTCGGCGCAAAAAATCTCGCGTATTCGACAATCGCTGGACTGATACGAGTTTTTATCATCATGTAAACAATTGAAGGCAAGAATCGTATGGCGAGTTCTCGGATACGAGAATATGATACGATATTCTCGCCCAAATCGTACGATAAACTCTTCTTGTGTAATTGACGCTTTATCTCGGTCTTTACAAAATGTTATCTGTACTTATAGGTAGTTTTGTTGTTACTTAATTCATACTACTGTATAAATTGATATTTACTAAAAATTACACAAAGTACCTATTTCTTTCTGCCTGTGATCTCAGTGTCAACTTCTTAAAAGTTCCTAACTCTTCAAAAATCCCTTTCTTAATTTAAAACCGCTATCTTCATTATATGCTTATTGTTTAAACAATTTTCTTATATTACTGCCCGGTTTCTGATCTTACTCTTACTCTTACTAGTGCCCAGTTTCTGAGGGCAATTTGTCGGTAGTTTATCTATTTATATCGGTTTTGGTTCGAAAACTCGTGTAAATAGGTTCCCGATCAAAAAAGTGACAGTTTAAAGTAGTTTAACTTATCTGAAAAATGTGATCAATTTGTCGACTTTATAACCCCGTAATTGACGTTGCTACGCTAACAAAAAAGGAAGAAAACTTCACAGAAAAATATTTTTCTGTGTTAAAATAATTTAAAGCAATATTTCGGCTTCAAAATTAAGAAGATTGTGTGTGTTGCGACGTCATAGCAGGTAGAAAAATAATGGCACGCTTGGTTTCTATACAGACGATGCAAGTTGCGTTATCTAGTCAATAGGTGTCTGTGTTAATTCCTCAACTGACTACACTCAGAAACCCGGCATATGAGTTACAGACCAAAGTGACATAAGGCTGTTTTTTTTGAAACATTATTTTTAAGGTACCAGTTAACAAAATCTTTGTCTTAAAAGTAGACAACATTCTTAGATTTCAGGCTTATATAATATTTTATGGGCAAAAATATACAATCTCGTGTATTATTCAGCTAATAAATGTAACCTAATTTTAGTAACTAATATTTACAATATATGTATATATATACAATACAAGCGACCTTTACTTCATTTGTAAAGTTTTATTTACATTTGAAATGGTTAGCAGGCTTATTTAATATAAATGGATCCATCAAAGTATCTTGGCTGATACAGAACTATTATATTTATTGACAATGACAACTTATTAATCACTAAAGTAATTTGTTGTATAAATGGATTACCTATCCAACCATTAACAAATGTTTGTGACTTTTGATATGATACAAACACAATTGAATACAAACATGGCTTGCTACTATAAAATTCTGCAAATCCTATAAAGTTGTTAAAAAGGCTATCGAAGGACTGTTTCACCTAGGATAATGTCAATGAAATGAGGACACGAAACGTTTTAGAACTAAAATAAATCTAGCGCGTATCCATTTGTTAGGTAATACATAAATCAATATTTTTGGCTTCTCAAATTAGGTGCTGTCGCAGTCGGTGATTTTGAGCTATTCCATTTAAGAGTTGTATGCAGATAATCCGTTATTTACGTCTTCTATTCAAACATTGTATGCGGGTAGTCGGCGAATTTTACTGTATCATTGCATGTGGGTAGTCAGGGTTTTTTTTTCTATTGTTGTACGCGGGTAGTCGGTTATTTCCGCTTGCCGGCGGCGGCGTGGTGGTATCACTTGGCGGGCTTGTGCTTGTGCGGCGGCGTTGTCGGCGGCCCGCCCTGCTCCGCTGAAGCTCCGATAGCCACTCCTTCGCTGTCAACCTCCGTCTATAAAAGAAGACAATATGTTCTTGATTCTAGAATATTCTTGGTTCATCAGTTGTCTGTTGAAGATAAAAACTAGGTATTACACATCCTTCGTTATCAGCTGACATAACATTCATTATACATTCCTAACAAATATTGAAAGATAACAATAATCTACATGCCTTTTCATCCTTAGCTGTCTGCGGTGATTTGGTACCATTGTTTGTGTCCACATCGTTTTCCGAGGACTCTGTATTTATAATACCTGAAAAAAGTCATTAATTTAGGAAGACCGTCACCAATCAATACATTACATAACAAACAATACAAATACGTTGCTGATAGTGCCACAGGTGGAGCAACTACTGGTACCTACCCACTTTGTTTTGATTCAATTTAATGTAAACGTAAACAAAATGATTAAATTTGAACAAAATGTGTATTTCTTTGCAGTAAATAAGTGCTTATGGGTTCGAATGTTCTCTTTGTTTGCGTTTGGATTAAATTGGATTTGAACTGAGTATAATTATAGTGGGTGAGGAGGACGACTAACCTAACCCAACAGAAATACATAATATGCTCACCAGCTTGTATGTGGTTGGCGTTGCCGCGGTCCGCCTCGTGCTCGCGCAGCACGGCGTCCAGGTTGTAGCGGCGGCGGTACGAGATGAAGAACGTGCGCACGTGCGCCTCCGACTTCGTGCCGAGCGTCTCCGCGATCGCTTGGAAGTCCTTGCCTGAAACACGACAATGTATGAGGCTTTGGCGCAGGGGCGACACTGTCTACAAATGATAGCTCAAGCACCAGCGAATGTCAGCCATATTGTATAATCATTTCAAACGACAAATCTATCATAAATATTATGAAATTATATTGTCAATTATGTCAAAAGCACGAAACGACTAGCGACCAGCCCTGTGAATCAAAGTCCAGGCTGGGAAAAACGCCTCTCCCGCCGCATTCGCATTCGCCCAGCCACGCACACAGCCGCGCGCTGTCATTCGTGTAAATCGGTGGAATGACGATTCTTTACGATAGTAATATATGTATATTCTTTGGCTCTGGCTACCTAAGATAACGGTTCCATCATATTATACGACGGAATGCTGTTTCCGCATTCAACAACGTCACTAGAAAGTCCATGCAATTTGAAAACCGAATGTTGCAGATTTTCAATATATTTTCTGCGTGATTTGCCATACGTCATGCGCTCTACCACTGCCACTATAAGCCAGCACCGTTATCTTAGAAAAACCCTAGGTCGATTCGTACAATACGGCCGATGTATCTTGGCGAGTCTGAACTTCGCGCAGAAGGTTGCGCACTAACTGTTTCTAAGTGTTTTCGTATTTATTTTATTTGTACTAATTGGTCAACTGTATGAGGGAAATAATATTAGTACATAGGCATATAAAAATAATACACTAACAGTTTTCTTCGCGAGTTATACATGCTCTAAAGTTCGCAGAGCCTATGTTCAGACCCGTCAAGATACAGCGGCCGTAGTGTAACTAAAACTGTTCAAAATTCAGTCTCAAGTTATACAGCCGTTGCACGCATGTACGTGCGTGCTATAACATGCCTTAATGATGCTCTCCCGTGGGAGCTAATTGTTAAGCTGCTTAATTCGAAAATAGAAATACTAGCAGGTTATAATAATAAATTTCTATGCATACCATATTTTCTGACAGCTGTGACAGCCATAAGCAGCTCCTCGTTAGTCCATCGCGAGTTGACCTTAGCCGGAGGCTCTCCCGGTCTCAATTCCTCCACACCACTATCTCCCACTTTCCGCTTCATAGCACTCAACTGCTGCTTATTCTGTTGGACCTGTAAGTAAGATATCACTCATCACTGTTCTAGAAAAATTCAACACATACTAGGACTTAGTGCATATCTGGATTATCCAAAATAGGTTCTCACTGCGGTAAAGAAAAAGGTAGCGGAAGTGTTAAACATAAATAAATAGGACATGTGTGCAGAATATATTTAGCTGTTAATCATCATCAAAACGGATTACAATCCCCACATTACATCACACAATATATGCACTTATTAGTGTTAATTTAGTTCATACGCATCCTACATCGTTAAGGAAATGTCACAATAAGATCGAAGTTCATTCTGAGTTTCTTCTATTAATACACACTAGTTTTAACGTAAGGGTGAGAATGCATCTACTATACCCGGACTGTAAGAAGCCACATTAGACATTTTGTCAGTGTAATCAAGTATTTGTATGTATAAAAAGGAGACAACATTTTTTTTTTAATATGAGGTGATTTCGTCAAATGCCTTCCCTAGATGTCAAAAGTGGCTTCTCACCGTGCTGAGCATTTCTTACTTGTCTCTTGTACGATACGATCTCTCTGTCCATGGCCTTGAGTATGGCCTCGCCGCGGTTAACGTGTCCCGGCTGCGGCGCGTCGGCGGGCTGCGGCCCGGTTGCCATGGCGACCAAGTCGTCGTGGTTGATGTATATGCCGCGGGGCAGGCGGTGCTTGACGCGCGGTTTGCCGGGCCCGCGCCGCCCGCTGGGCCCGCACAGGGGCCGCATGGTGCCCGTACGTCTGCACAGTACCGCCACGTCAACCACACGAGTCACGCTAACGTCCCACTTTTACCCCATGATAAGTAGCCGTAGACTAGTTCTAACTCTACAATTAGCCGTCCTTGGCAGTGGGTGGTGGTGGGGGTTGACATTTTTGTGGGTGTTTGTAAGGCTTGGGAAGATGCAAAAATATCGAAAAATTATATTTTAGAGACTATAATTAAATACCTTCTTTCGGATTGGAGTGATGAGCTAATTTTATCGGTTTTAATTTAATTGAATCCTCAGTAATAATGTGAGAATGACAATTTTTTATGTCTATACTACATCTTACTAAGATGGTTTTCTAGGTGGATAATATATCGATATTTATATGATATATTATTTATACTTTATACGCTTCAAAATATGTAGTAGTGTTGTTAATTTCATTAAATATCGATATACATACCAATAGACTAGTTATTTGAAATGCAAAGAAAACGATTCTAAGAGTTTATATTTTCATGATCACAGTTCACACTATTTAAAGTTTTATGTGTCTAAAGCAAGTTTTTAACTTTCTTTTATGTAATATATAGTTTAATTTATTTTAGTTTACAAATCGAATTTAAGAATATCATTTTAATTAAAATTGTAAGTAGTAAATTTATTTAACTTTATAACTAGTGTTTAATAGGGACACAAGAGTTAAAAACTCTTATTAGACAACTAATACACGCGTGGCAAACATTAGGAATCAAATAAAAGGGAATGCGTAAAATAGTACCGACCTGGCGTGCACTAGGCATGCCTGGCACAATTTCTGCGTGTTGTGCGCTGTGGTCTGGGAGCACAGAATGCCGCAAACGGTGCACCTTTTTTCCGCCTCTCCGCCGCCATCCTCCTACACCCCAATCAATGTTTTACTAACCCGTTTTACTTTAAAATATTACGAAGTTCATTATAAAATACCGATATTTAATATTTATCACAAATTCAGCCGTAATTTTCTAGTATTCACGTGAAGTCAGAAATCCTGATTCCGGAAATTCTGAGCATTGAAAATAGAACTCTACGCTAAACAATTAAGAGTTGAAATTCGAACACGAGTGTCGTGTCAAATGTCATGTATGAAAGCTCGACACTCGAAACTTCCATTTTCAACTCTATTTTATTAATGCAGAGTTCTATTTTGAGTGCCCGAATTCCGGCTTCCGGATCATATAGGCTGTAATTTAAAAGTGACTAGGGTGAGATTATTATAATATCGATATTTTGCTTGCACATCCCCAGTGAAATGTACTCATATACTGTGACCCGTACACTTCATTTAAAAACCCTTTAGAATATATTCTGCACACATTTAGAACAATAGTCTAGGGGGCACTTAAAGGAAGCATGCGGGAACACAGGTGAAATAGGAAAGGTTAAAGACTGATGAAATAGGAACTTGTGAGTAAAGATTAAAAATAAAATATTGCAAATGACGAACTTATAAATAACTTTTTACTTAAGACATAATGTATGAATAAATCATGGTTATCAAATACAAATGTATCTCAAAGCTTTAGAATCCTTTAGATATGACATGTGCAATAATGAAAATTTTAATTAGATATGAATAATAATGCTAGTTACTGTGGATAGAATAAAAATGCAGAGCAGTTAAATAAACGAAAAGCATTTATATAAGCAGCAAATAATTTGGTGTCACTGATGAAATATAAATTAAAAATTTGTAAAAATATTATCATTTTTAAACAAAGTACTATAAGTTAAAATACAAATATTACAGAGTATGTTATGTTATTGTGATTGTTTAATAGTGTCAAATTGTTGACCAGTGTAGTCATGCCCCTTTACTTATAAAAATATCTTACTGGCAAGCATTACAATGTTTTGTCCTTGTCTTATGCGTTGGAAATGTCGCTTGACAGACAAGGACAAAACATTGTATTGCTTATCTACTGGATAAATATTTTTATTAGTAAGGGGGTTTGAGTATAATAAATTGCTCAACATGAAATGGATATGGTCCTCTTAGAATCACCTAACACATATTATCATATCAATATCACACTCAATCTCAAAGAGTGAAAATAATAAGTGCATAAGTTTGCAAAATTGCATGATTACAAAAGTTGTGACCAGTTTATTTGACCTTTGAAATATTACATTTAAAATTTTATATCAATAAAGTGGAGATATTTTTTTTTCAATATATTATGCAATATGCACATTATGATCAAAAAAGTTTGTCATTGTTAAAAGTAAATTATTGTTTCTCAACCCTATGTGGTTCAGAATGAAGTTTTGAATTTAAAAAAAATGAATCTGCTGTGACAAGAGGTATAAATAAATGTAATGCACAGTGAATTGCAAATCTGCAAAGAACTCCTTTAATAATACAACATCTCACATTTCTAGAGTGATATATGAAGATTTTTGCTTATGCTTGGTTTAAAAGTCGTACCAGCACCAGGTTGAGATACAATGGTTGTTAACAATGTGTTTGATATGAATCAAAAGTAATAATTTATCGCTAGGTGCAGCCATGACAATGATAATGACAAGAATACAAGAATTTTACGACAATTTTAGACAGCCACTATGACACACAATAGACAAGTGAGGAAAGGTAAGAAGACACTGAATATCCAACGGGAAGCAGCATGGTCATGATTGTGGGAAGAGCAACCCACCTCGCAATTCTGTGTGGCCCGGAGAGTTGGACCGGACGCCTTGCCTCCTCTCACTATACCACGGTGGAAAGTCCACTTCTGTCATTATCAATAGATACTCTATCATTATCAATACAAATGCATCCCTTTCATTATCAATACATTGCGAATCTCCAAATGTATAAGGCCTATGTTAATATGAAAGGCAGCTGGTATGGGACATTCAGGGATGTAGAAAATAATAATAATAATTATTATTCAACAAGATAAATTATAATTTATTTTGTCAGACATAGGAATCAGGGAATCTGTTTGATAGGAAACACCTAGTGTGTTTGTGTATAGCTTTCTTTCTATTATATTGTTTTATATCATAAACCTGTTACTTTATCACCCTTACTAATAAACACTGTATAAGCTTTGAATAGTTATACAGTGTTTTGTTCACATCACACAAGTGACATGTTTAATTCGATAGAATGAGACAAAACACTGTGTAACTGTTCAAAGCTTATACAGCGTTTATTAGTAAGGGGGTATAGGTAAATTATTGATTCCAGCTAAAAAAAATTAGACAAATTAAGCATTTTAGCTTAACTTTTTGTCTTTCTGCCAATAAATATTCATGTGTGATTTTTGCTGGAAAAATAGGTAGGAAAGAAAAGTACCCAAAAAATGGTTTATACTCAACATATTATGTTGTTGGATGGATGCAAACAGGAATTCCAATAGGAACCACTAAAACTTATACCATTGCTGTATAATAGCAATGGTATAAGTTTTAGTGGTTCCTATTGGAATTCCTGTTTGCATCCATCCAACAACATAATACTATGAGTGCGAAAAGCATAAAAAAATTATAATCAATTTGTTTAGGTATTGTTTGTTATTGTAGTGCATATTGAGTAGGGTTCTTAGTACTTATCAGGACTAACTTCAAAAATCTACTCTGCATTTCTATTGAGGAAACCACAATGTAATCAGATTGGACAATCCAGATATACTTTTTACTTCATGGTAAGAATTGATCTATATGAAAAATGAAAACATACAAACCTAACAGGACTAACATACAAGTAAAAGTCATATTAAAAAAGGTATACATACCTTTTCATCATTGTCGGAGTCTTTATCGGAACCACCTGGCTCCGATCCAGCTCCTGACTCCCGTTTTCCAGATCCAGAGCCGGTAGCATTACGGCCTTCGCTTACAACATCCATTAGAGATGTTCTCGCCCTTGTCTTTTTCCAAGAGTAATAATATTTCACTAAAGATGCTATAGACTTATCTGGAAGCTAAAAATTTTGTCTTATTTTATTGTTCACTAAGATTAAATAAGTGAAAATCACAATTCCTAATAGGCTTTAAAGTATGAATACACCAAGACGGTTACATAGGTATTTCATATTGAAAATAACATTTATTAGGAAAATTCTTGTGAGGTACTAAAATTTTTAAACTGAGTTACAAAGAAAGAAAAAATATAACAATCATAATTACCATTTGTCGAATTCGATGAAAGCTTTTTCCATGAAACTGAAATGCTTGTTCGAACAATACTTTATCTTCAACAGTCCACTCATCAGGGAACGGTGTGAAATTGGCAAGATCCATGGACGCTCTATTGAGATCATGTTTATGCCAAAACAACATACCCAATGCCTGTTCTCCGTTGTAGCCATATTTCTCTTTTGCAGTTGTAATGTATTCATCCACTACAAAAAGGATTAGTGTCAAAATATTTAAACTTATGTTTAAACTAGCTGTCCCGTAACACATTCCTCTGTCTTGAATATGAACTGGGATGAAAAATAACTACATCTTCAATGCAAACTACATCCTAGTCCTACGCCTACACCTACTACAGCAACCTACACCTTTTCCAATATTTCTCACTGTTTAAACCTTCCCTATACTTCCACAATTATTTCAAGACCGAAATTAGCCAAATTGGTCCCGCCGTTCTCGAGTTTGGGAGTCTCTCAGGAATGAAATAAAAAGTTTCCTATGTCCTTCTCCTGGTTTTAAGATACTATCTCACCGATTTTCAGCAAAGTCAGTTCAGCCGTTTTTGAGTTATAAAAAGTGTAACTAACATGACTTTCTTTTATATATATAGAAATAGATTATTATCTATTGCAATGGACACCATGCATACTTTTTTCCAGTAATGTTACACATAATTTTCTCATATTTGCATGTATGCACCTTTGACAGATTTTTAGGTAGGTAACACAAACATTTACTTGTGATTTCAACCCTTACATGATATACATAATTTTACAGCACTTACATTTTATGTCTGATATATCTGCTGTCGGTGACCACACGAGCAGTGCTCTATCTGATATCTGATCTGGTTTCCGTTGCTCTACTGGTTCCAGGTCAGGACATACAGCCTGGTAATCTCGACCCACTCTTATTTTCTCAGCTGCAAATGGCACTACTGCTTGGTTTTGGTGTGAAAGGTTTGATGAGATGAACGCAGCATGAAAGCAAATGAAAAAGCACAAAATTAAAGCATGATAGTATGACATAAATACATATTTACTATGATAATTACACACCTGTGAACGGACTTCGCAGAAGCGAGAGGCTGTTCGAATCATAATTATGCGAAAAGCCCCAATGAGTTCGATGTACTTACGAGTATACGCCCTTATGACAATCTTTGAGTAATAAAAGATGTTTGTGTTACTCCGTGTTACTCACCGTTTTCATCTTCAGAACTAGAATCAGGACTTCCATGGCCATTAGGGCTTGGTCCTCTCGATCGTTTTCCGTTCCGAACATCACTACTGCGTTCAGCGAGAACCATGATTATTTCTCAATTCACTTTAATTCCAAAGCACTTTATACACAATATTTATATATTCATTTGTACAATAAGTTACTTATAATTAATTGCGTCTAATAAAATTATTTCTATACGAAGCTTCGCACTTAAATTCAAACGTGATTCAAACCACCGCATCAATAATTTGACAACGATATGACCACCATGTTGTAATGTTTCATTTGTAGGCGTCTGTAGATTTAACATTCACTTTGAAAATCTCGAAAACAGCTTTATTTTACATCATTTAACTACTTGTGAAAAAACAAAAATAAATTATTATATAATTATAAATACAAATAAAGCATTTTATTTCAATAATTTATGAATATTTTACGTTTAATTAGAATCCAATATTTTTCTCTACTGGCTACTCTTTGCGTACAGACGCTGGAAAAAGTCTCAATGCACTAATGTAAAAATCGTAATGTTATTTTAAAATCTTTTTCCTACATATTTTCATATTTATTCTGCATAAATCGATTATTATTTTCCAATTCTAAGTTGTAGTGAAGAGAAAATGTACACTTATAGCTTATATATTAAAATATTTTAAATATTTGGCATGTGTTTGTTTTCTTTGTCAAAAGATGGCGCTTATAGACAAAGAAACTTGCTCTGACTTCACCTCTGAGCTTACCTCATACCCACGAAATTGAAAACAACGTTTTCTATACCATTATAAAATATTTTGATTTGAATACTATACTTGATACTCGTGCTATCTAAATATATAATACTAGACTAGATCTTGCCCGCGACTTCGTGCGCCCAGGGCCGTGCCGCGCCGCCCCTGTGTGCGATGTGTGCGGCGCACACAGGCGCCAAGACGAGGAGGGCGCCGCGGGCCTCCACCGAAAAATTAAAACACGAAGATTCGTAAAAATAAGAGGCGCTTCATGGGTTTCGCACACAGGGGCTGCCAGGAGTCGGCGCGGTCCTGCGTGCGCGCAAAAGGAAATCCTGAAGTCTTTGCCTGAAGTAATTTTATAGCGATAAAAAACATGTAGCTTATGTCCTTCCTCTAGGTCCACTAGGTCCATATCTGTGCAAAATTTCATCCAAATCGGTCCAGTAGTTTTGGAGTCAATTCAATGCAAACAAACAAACCTCTTTAACCGACTTCCAAAAAAAGGAGGTGGTTATACGTTTTTGTGTATTTTAATAAAATTTTGTGTAAAAAATTATCTGTTAATAAGTTTAAAAAGATTATTAAAAAACAACTTCAACAAAAAGGATACTATAAAATATCTGAATATCTAGACGATAAAAATTCTTGGAATATAAATTAGCCTTAAAATTGTACTTATAATAACAAATATTATTTTCAATGTTATTAATACTAATTATATTATTGTAATATTTATATATTATTATATGATTATTATATAATTTATGTTGACGTGTCCAAATTTTGTAATGTGCAAATTATGGAAATAAACAATTTTGAGTTTGAGTTGAGTTTGAGAATACTCAGTAGTTAATTATCATCATCACCACCATCATCACACCATACATCATCACAATATCGACGCTTGAAAGGCAAAACTTACCAAGCGACATTTTGGGCGATATTGATATAATCGATTTATATATATATATATATATATATATATATATATATATATATATATATATATATATATATATATATATATATATATATATATATATATATATATATCATTGAAATCAGAAAAAAATTTTCCGTCGATTGGTCCTACTGGCGTTAGTAATTAAAAAAAACTCTTATTTTCATCGTTTTCGACGTCCAAGCGACTATAATTTCATATATTTACAAATGAATTTTTACTTAGTCGACTTTTAATTTTAACTTTTTTTACTTAGTAATCTTTGCCTTAATTTGAATTAACACATTTAAACATTAAGTATTTTTTAGCTTTCACTAACTAAGGTAGGAGTGTTGTTTAAGAAATTTTGCCACAAACTTATTTATTAATTGTCGTGATTTAAGACGTTTTGACATACCTCATTTACATAATCATAGTCGTTTAGTATTTTTTTCTTAAATGTAATGTAATTAAAAATGTAATATAGTATTAATTATCTTCCCGAAAAATAATTAGTTTTGTCGCTTAGTAATTTTTTACCTGCCGTTTTTTAACCTGTTTTTGTTACTTAGATAACTATTTCTGATGTGAAATTTGTGTAAAAAGTAGTTTATCTCTGTTACGCGCATTTTACTTTGTCGGTTCTACGCGCTGCAAAGTGTATTTTAAATGGTTGTTGGTGATAAATTTTCTAGGTAAGTTGTTTTGTTATTAAGCTATTATTGGTATAATATTTTAGATTGTTTATTTAACGATGCATTTGAAATTCATTTAAATTTATTGTTTTAGTTACTTACTGAATCGCAATAGGAGGATAAATTATATACCAAAGCAAACTTTGTTACTTTGGTCATGTACCTACCTGTTTCGTTAATTATTTTTTTATTAATTCTAACGATAAAAATTACACTTCACCAACAGTGTTTATCTGGACGTGAAGGAAACTTCCACACATCCCTTAAAATCAGACTAACTTTGGACGACTAGAGATGAGCTTCCATGATTACTAAAGGTGTTGATAGAGACAAAGCTTTACCCAAGTCATATAGACCCAAAAGTCTCACTTTTTTCATGCTTAAAACGATAGAGAAAGTGGTCAAGGAACACCTACCTCATCGAAAGGCCTCTGCATAAAAGACAACATGCCTACCAAAAGGCAGATCTACTGAAACGGCGTTGATGGAATTAGTAGACGCATTGATAGAACAATTGAGAATAAAGTGTTTTCACTATGCTCCTTCCTAGATATTGAAGGCGCGTTCGACAACACTTCAACCTGCTCTATTACGGATTTTCTAGCTTTAAGGAATATAGATCAAATTACTATACAATGGATCATAGCCACTATCTACTATCATGGGCTCGAGTGGTCCCTGCTAATGAATGAGCTCTTAGAACAGTCTTTCCCAAAGTGGGCTATGATAACGCCCCCTTGTAGGCACTGGAAGCCTAGAGGGGGCAGTAAGGGGCCAGGAAAAATTGAGGGGGCGCTAATGTAAGCAGTATTATTATTGCTTAATGTTGATTATTGGTTAATTTTGAAGAGATAAAAAATACTCTTAAGGCGGGACTAAAATGTTATTGAGATTTTATGGTGAAAAATAAAAAGAGGAGCGCTACAAAGGAACTAATTTTTAAAGTGCGCGTTAGACGGAATAAGTTTGGGATCCTCTGTCTTAGAAGAAGTGAATGATAAATGTTCTACGCTCAAGAATATACTGATGATGATGATGGGAAAATGCGTATCACTGATCACTGGGCTAATGCAATCAGCACTGAGAGTCGTCGAAAATTGGTGCATGAGTGTCAAGCTAACAGTCAACGCTGATAAGACAGTCCTAATACCCTTCATCAAAAAGAGGAAGTTGGAGGGACTAAAACCTTTAATATTCTACGGGAAAAGTATCATGTTTGCAAGCAAAGTCAAATATTTACTTAGGAGTATCCTAGTTATGGGACTCACTTGAAATAAGCACATCGAGCACATTACGAAAAAGGCTAGATGTGCTCTGGGATCCTGTTGGTGACTTGTCAGCTCTTAAATAGGCCTAAGCTTCAGTCGAAGGCAATGCTGTGGCTATATACAGCCGGCATTAGTGAGGCCGATGGCCACATACAGCAGCGTAGTGTGGTATACAAAGGCTCTACAGGCGAACTGCATTACAACGTTAAATAGTGTACAGAGACAAGCATGTCTGATAATCACGGGTGCGATTTCGTCGGCATTAACCGCTTCACTTGAGGCCTTGATTGACCTGACTCCTCATTTTCTGCTTGTTCAGATGGAGGCTAAGAAGACAGCTCTCAGGGCCAGGGACGAAATGGACTTCCACTCTATTAGGACAGCTGCAACGGTCTCTTCTTGAGACACCGGTCATAGTCATGCCATCGGATGCTATGACCAAGGTGTACAGCTTCTCGAAGCTATATCAGGTTTTCATACCTTCTAAGGAGGACCGGAAAGAAAATGTCCCAATTACTGTTCCCAATGACATAATTTGGTTCACAGACGGACCCAGAAAGGAGAACCGGACGGGTGCTGGATTCTACTTGGACATGCCACCAATAGGCAAATATGCTTGTTTGGGAGAATTTGCAACCCTGTTTCAGGCTAAGATCTTCGCCATTATTGGTTGTGGGCCATGACAACAATATCCATCTGGTACAGGTTCCTGGCCACAGCGATATCCCCGGCAATGAAACCGCTCATGAGCTGGTTAGGCTAGGGGCCGAAAGTCTCATTTACGGACTAGAACCAGTCTGCGGAATATCTCCCAGCATTACCAAATTAGCACTCAAGGAATGAGGCCGCAGCCTAAACATAAAAAAATGAGCTGCAATCCCAGGGTTTGTGCATTCCAAAGCGCTAATCCCGGCTTTTAACAAAAGGCATGCGAAACTGGCTTTAACAAAAAGCGTGCGGTCCTGGCGCTTTCAATGAGTAGGAATCAACTCCTTACGAGGACCCTAACTGGGCACTGCAAGCTCTTCAAACGCCTCAACATAATAGGAGTTGGTGACACAACGACTTGCAGATTCTGCTGGGAGAAGGTCGAGACACCCCTTTACCTTCTCCTCGACTGTCCAGCACTTCAACAGAACAGAAACAGGTACCTTGGGCAGCACGACTGCTCCACCACAGAGGAAGTTTGTGAGGATGGATGGATGTATGTATGTATGTGTGGATGGATGTTTGTTACTCTTTCACGCAAAAACTACTGAACAGATTTCGATGAAATTTGTTATGGTAGTAGTTTAATCTCTGAGGGTCAATTCTGCTAAATAAAACCAGCATTAATACAATTATAATCAAGTCCGGATACGCTCAAACTATCAAACGGTATTCTCGTGAACGTTAAACCAACGAGGAAAGCGCTCTGGTTGGTCCAAACTTCACAAAATCAGTTTAAGAACATGTTGCTTCACATAATATAACACAATCAAAGTAAAATGAAAGTCTATTTTAAGTACGAGAATTGAGGTTCTGGACATAGGCTACTTTTTATCCCGAAAAGTAGTGTTACTGTGGGTATTTACGCGGGCGAAGCCGCGGGTAAAAGCTAGTGTTAATATAAATTTTAATTTCAGATTTCAAAATGTAAACTACGTACTACGTACTACGGATATTTTCGGAAACTTTACTTATGTAGAGGTTCATAACAGATATCTATACGTTCATAACAAAGGGTTGGTCACTTGAGCCACAGCCTTCACTAATCTGCATTAGAATAGAGTGGTGTAGTATATCTAATTCGTCCACCATTCTTGAAAGATGATTGTAGATTACCACAAAAGAGGTTGTAATGATTATGATGATGACTATCCGTTGTAACCTACAGTTGATTTTTTTTTATTTTGTGACTAAAATCTAATTATTTTGATACTTGTTCAATAATAACCCACACAATTTTTTTTTAATTTGTACAGTAGTTAAATTGCCTAATAGAAAGGTTTTTCTACTTTCTATTTAGATAATTCTACCAGTATGTAAAAAATATGTTATTTTTAGTTACGCAATTCTGCTTCCAACATAATTATAGTTTAGTGATATTTAACTGTTTTTACTTGTTTCATGACAACATTTTGTTGACGGTTAGTCATTTTTACCTGTTTGTATTTTTATAGAAATTACTACTAAGCGACACTATTACAGAGAATATAAATAAATTGCATAATCTCTAAATGTTAGTTTATAAAGCCTTTGAAATACCTTCCTAATTCGTTGGAATGAAGTAGTTTCGACTAACAGAAAAAAAATTATGAATTCTTTTCGCAAAAAAAAAAAATTAAAACGCTCTACTGTAAAGTTGCATAAATGTCGCTTGGTAAGTTTTGCCTTTCAAGCGTCGATATTATTATGATGGTATAAAAGTATAAAAGGTACTTCTCATAGTATTTTACACCGACACAGATATCCTTGAACATTAAGGACCTATTTGCAAAATCATTTTGTTGTTGTAAAGGATATACTTGATTCGAAATTAATCCTTAAATTTAGTCATTAAAGTGGAAACCTGATGATCCATGAGAAATCGAGGGAACTCCTCGAAATTTATAATATGTAGGTAGTTACATTAATCATAGATGTATAATATTAATAACTATAATAACATTAATATAATACATATATTATGTATGTACATTGTACACTTAATAAGGAGATTTTAACTTTTAGTGAAGTAGTCCAAGCATATTAATATTATGCTACCAAAAAATAAGATTTTGCACCAAAGTATACCCTGGATCCAGTGATAAGGCTTCCTTTTTCTGAGAGTGATAAGGATGCTACTTGATACGCCCTGACTGACGACAGTTTATTGGCTTTAACCAAAGCCAAAACGGCGAAAACTTCCTAGGAAGTTTCAGTAAAGCGTCTACCACTTTACTGAATCGACTGATTGGACTCATTAACTACCCTGACTATTTATACGGTACTTTTTTTACGGAAAATTATATTTCCCGCCTTTTTAACTTGACACTAGCAAATGGTTATAAGCCGACGCCATTTAATTTAAAAAAACATTTGACAATCTTATTTCTATTGCTGTCATTTCACATTTGTCAAACAAAATTGTCATTTTTTATGTGTGAACGTGTGGGGTTACACATTTTAAATAAAAAATGATAATTAAATAGATAATCGAAGATGTTAAATCTTACGCTTTTCCTTGTTTATTAGTTGTAATTTTTTGATACTAACAACCGCCAGTTATGTTTTTAGAAATGGTGCTGTTATAAAAATAATAAATTGTGAAATTGGCATAACATTGTTTTTGCACGGTATTATTCTTATGAAAGTTATGTAATATACGCGATTGTATTTAAAGTGATAATATAATAATAACAATATGAGGACGGTAGCGTTGATAAGTGGCGGTAAGGACAGCTGCTACAACATGATGCAGTGCGTCGGCGCCGGCCACACGATAGTGGCTCTGGCCAATCTCCAACCATCAAACAAAGGTTACTTTAGTCACTAATGTAAATTTAGATTAGTCTTTAACTAAAGTGCTTTATTGTTCATTATACTTAAGTGTAACAAGAGATAAAAATAAAGTAACAACTGAAACAAATGTGTCGCTAATTGACATGTTTCTTTGTAAATTGATCACCGTGTACTCGTTACGTACGTTACAGATGAGCTCGACAGTTACATGTATCAAACAGTTGGACACCAGGGCATTGATCTGTATGCTGAGGCGATGGGTCTGCCACTTTACAGAGAGGTGATATCAGGGGAAGCGGTTAATCAGGGCCGAGATTATAAACCAACAAGCAATGATGAAGTAGAGGATTTATACAGACTTTTGTCAAGAGTGAAAGTAAGTAAATTTGAAACAAAATTCTTTACATCAATGTATAATATAGGTAATAGCTTCTTTATCAGTGGCGTAAGGTACCTATTACTCGATTCCTAACGGCTTTACTTACCACTTATCTTTTGGAGATGCTCATCCAAATACTTACCTATTATACTGGCTGGGGTTTCCCTATGAAGGATAACCAGCCTTTGCCACTGTTATTTATATTTATTAATGTTCACTTAAACATAATATCTTAATTTTCAGAATGATTTAGATGTAGAAGCAGTTTCTTGTGGGGCCATATTGTCAGATTACCAAAGAGTTAGAGTGGAAAATGTGTAAGTATTTATTAATCTGATGAATTAACTATAATATCTATACTAATATTATAAAGTGGATACTTCTACTTCATTA
Organism: Glaucopsyche alexis; assembly: GCA_905404095.1. Taxonomy (NCBI): domain Eukaryota; kingdom Metazoa; phylum Arthropoda; class Insecta; order Lepidoptera; family Lycaenidae; genus Glaucopsyche; species Glaucopsyche alexis. The sequence goes on from FR990060.1 coordinate 7,164,628, forward strand.
ATGTGACCTAAGGAGTAAAATTTTTTGTCATGCCAAATATTTTTCATTTCTGTGTAAACTATTGATGATAGAACTTACATATTATAATATGGGAATGTACCCATACTACGTGACCTATTTTTTAAGATTATTTGACCCCTCCCTCCCCTCGGTGACTGCTTGTAGTACATGCCAAGACCCCCCCCCCCCCCCCTAAAGTTTTTAAATAGTATTGACAAGTATGATTTTTAATCATTTCCCAGGCAGAAAGTGTAACAAATGAAAATAATTTAACTCAAATTTGTTTTTATGAATACGGCGTTTATTGCATAAGACTGCATGCATGCTTATAATTACTAGTAAATTAAATATTATGAAGAAGAAAAACTTATGTACATATTGCTATATTATAGTTTATGAAGCACTAAACACTGCGCGCCATATTCGAATAAAGGTAAAATAAAGTGCAAAGAATTTTTGGCGAAATCGACTATGTAATAAAAATTTAATTTAATATGCATATATAGATGTATATATGCATATGGGGGGGGGGGGGATATCAATGCATAGATAGCAATGGTTATACTTATACTTTGATTAAATAAATATATTATGTTTAAAGAAATTCGACTTTATGTTTCTCCTTTACAAAACTCCAATTTCATATGTAATGACCTAATACCAGGACAAAAAAATTGTGATCACTTTAGAGTTTAGCGTTGCAGCATTAATCCAAATAAATCTATACTCAAAATTGCCTAATATTGAATTGGTCGGCCCCATGTCTCAAATTAGTTCATCTTTAGTAATTATTATATTCCATGTTATTTAATTTAAATGAAAATAAAACCTTATTATACTTGGTCATGCAATGTGAATAAATTCTTTTCATTATATATGTGAAGGTGTAGGTGTAGGTTTTAGTAATAAGGTGTAGGTTGTCATCATCACAATAAAAATTGTTTAACGCCCAATGAAGTAGGTAAGGGTCAACTAGTATCTAATAATAATCTACAAACTAATTCAAAAAATGTATAATCCTATAAGAATATATTTTTGATACATTATGCAAATAATAAGGTAATCTATAACATAGTTCGTAATTGAAGATGATGATGACAGTTTTTTTCAATGTTTTAGATGTCAAAGGTTGGGTCTTGTATCACTTGCATATTTATGGAGAAGGAACCAAAAAGATCTTCTGCAAGAGATGATTGCTAGTGAAGTAGATGCAATTATTATAAAGGTATTTATTAAAATATTCCTTTTATTTCAAAATATGAGCTAAATACATCATAATATTAAGGCACTACCAGGTAGTCAAGGTAATCAATACATAAAATAAATATGTATAGCTTATATAGTCTTAATACATGAGAGTGAGTGTGGATTGGCTAAAATCAATTACAAATACTTTGGGCATATGACCTAATACATACCTTAATCTAATAATACCTTATGTATAGATGTTTAGGCAGAAAAATAATTGTAATACTAAAACAAAAAAATCTTCCTTTATATGGTTAAGGTGAGGTTTATATGGTTGATAATTTGACATGAGAAAAATTGTAATTTGTAGCCTTGTCCAGACTACTCGCTCCGTCACTTCGCCAAGTTACTTGCCAAAGTTACCCAAAGTTCGAAGTGAGTGGCTGCATGCCCACACACACGTACAACCTCCCGAAGAACCGTTTTTTTATTTATTTTTACTTTTTTAGTTTACAAACAGTCATCACTCGGTCCATAACATAATATATACTATGTAATAAGCAATATTCATCAAATAATATGATCTTTTTAAGGTTGCAGCACTTGGTTTAGACCCCAAAGTTCATTTAGGATTGAAATTAAAAGACATACAACCACATCTTCTAGTCATGAACAAAAAATATGGTCTAAATGTTTGTGGGGAAGGAGGAGAGTATGAAACATTTACTCTTGATTGTCCGCTGTTCCAGAAGAAATTAGTTATGTATGTATATTTTTTGTTTCTTTGTTGAAAGCTATTTTAACTAATATTGATATTCATTAAGAAATACAAGCAGACCATGGAGAGACACTTGGCTACGTTGAATGTAAGAGGAGGAATGGATGGTAAGAATGAAAGTGGACGAAGTGAAAGAAGTATGTAAGGATCGTAGCAAGTGGAAAGAAGTGGTCTCTGCCTACCCCTACGGGATAAAGGCGGTCATGCCTACCCCTACGGGAAAAAGGCGTGATTATATTCAAAAATAAAATTAATTACTTTGTTCTAAGCTACTTAATTAATATTGTGTATTTTATCATCAATCTCCTATTTGTTACCAGTGATGAGAAACAAATGGTTTTACATACAGACGACCCAGTCGCTCCAGTGGGCTACCTAAATTTGAAACTGCATGTTGAACCCAAAGAAAACTTCGATGGTATAATCAAACTACCTCCAACTGTGAAAAGCTCTTTAGATTTTATAAAAGATTTAAATGATACGGTTTTTAGTGACATAAGTGATTTTGAGCATAGCGAATCAGAGTTAGACTCGATTGAGAAAATAGAAAAGGAGGAGAAATTGAAACAGAAGGAACAAAACCCACTATTGTCCGCTGGAAAGAAAGAGACAGATATAACATCGGAGCTCAATATGATCGATAGTCAAGACGAGGAGGAGAATGAGGATAACTTTTTCTATGATGAGATTAGTGATTTAAGTTCAATGGCCCCGGTTTTAGACCACAGGTCGATATACAGCAACGATCATGGATGGTATTTCATCGGCGGGATAATCGGCGAAGGAGTGGACACGGCCGTGGCGACGGAGAAGGCTTTAAATAAACTTATTAGTAGGTAAACTTGTTCAGGGCTTTTTTATTTAGAATGCATGTTTATTTTGTTGCACGTTATCTGATATGAGGTATGGATGCAGAGATAAGTGAGGTTGACAACATTTTAATTGTAATTAGCTAAATGATAAGGATCATTTATTTGTTCACGGGTGTTTGCTTTTCCATTATCAGCTTATTTTATGATCTACGTAATATTGATATTTGGTAGCTTCTGTGTATTATTGGCAGCTACTTCATACCTGAGAAATAGAAAACCCAAATCCAAATGCTTTAAATATATTAGGTCCTTAGGGACCGTCCATTAATCACGTGATGTTTTTAACAACTTTTTAGACCCCTCCCCTCCCCCTGGTGATACGTGGTGAGGTTTAATACTACCCCCCCTCCCCCACCTAAGATCACGTGTATTTTTTTTACATAGTAAGCAGGTCATGTTTGAAGAAAAACTTTTACTTAAAAAACAATTGAATCGAATAATTTAAGTAATTAAAAACTATACGAGTCATTTGTCTTGTAAGTATTTAAACAACACTACGAATCTACAACCAATAATAATTTCGGTATGCATAGACTAGATTCGAAAATAAATACACGTGATGTCTCCTTAAACCCCTTCCCCCCCTTGGTGATACTTGGTGAATTTTTTTCGGACCCCCCCTCCCCCTTTAGGCATCACGTGATTAATGGACGACCCCTTACTTATTGGCGTTTTGTCGCTGCGTCGACTGCTGCGTTACATTACTCAACCGGCACAATAATGAAGGGATTTTAAATCGAATCATCACCTGTGATGAAAAGTGGATCCTGTACGATGATCGGAAACGCTCAATATAATAAGATATTTAAAATTTTCCATTTTGTAAACAGAGTGACGCAAAGAAAAAACCAAAAGAGGAAAGAACAAATGAATTACGGTTTGCAAAACACAAATCCTTGAGTAAATAGCGGTATAAATTTGAGTTTGGAATTCCTAACCAAATAAGATATATTTGAGATCAAAGTGGTCAGTACGACAAAACGCCAATTTCATATTATGTAAGGACTAATATTTACTTGGTGAATTTTATTCCGTTTCCAGGGAAACAGGGTACAATAGGTAAATGTAATAGAGTATAGGTACTATGGCATACTTAGTTTACTTTTTTCTTTTTTCTAATTAATAAATTTCATAAAGTACTTCAGAAAAAATATTAAGACTAGAATATTGACCTCTGCTAACCTCTGTGAGGTGGCGCGTGATTGGATAGTAGAACGGTGCTTCAAAAAACCACCCAGTATTTGGAACGAGAATAAAATATTCGTGTACCTTGAATATCTATTTTTGTTTTGCATACACCCTGTATAGAATATACACAATCTATAAGGTTTGGTAAAATCAATTACGGAAACTTTGGGTACGTCATATACTTACTGCTTGTGTAAAGACGTTTAGGCAAAAAAAAAATATGTTTGGAACTCGTGGAATTTTTTTTTTACAAAATTAATTTATGTTGCAGGAAATTACATCTTATTGCATTATATCGACCACGCGCGTACAGCTGTTCAGATATGAATTCGAATGACCTTTCCTGGTGTATGCAATATGTATCGCTGTCTCTGTCGTGCTACATCTGCTGTCCTTGTCGTGTGCGGACGCTTTATGCAAAAAATTTAATTTCTTGCAATATTTTAATTTAATAATTTTAGTTTGTATTTTTTTTACACGGGTTTAATTATTTTTTTTGCCTAAACGTCTGTACACAAGCAGTAGATCACGTGCCCGAAGTATTCGTAATTGATTTTACCAAACCTTATATATCAGCCTAAGGTATTTAAAAAAAAAACAATGTAGTTCTTTTTTATTTAGGCCTTGTTTAGGCCAAATAATAATATTGTTAGTGTAAGACAATTTATTATTTACTCATTTAAAAGGGTAATGTAATTATTACTTTATTAGTTTAATTAGTTGATCAAAATTTGACATAGACAATAAATATATACTTACACATTGATTATAATTGTGGGATGTTTTTCCCACATTTATTCTTACATTTTACTTTTAATTGTTTGTTTATCACAAAACAAAATATTGCTCACATCAATCATAGTTATACATTTCTTTAATGCATAATTTAAAATGGACTTTGCTCTTGCACTTTGAAATAAATAAATCAAATAAAATTATGCTTATAAGTTGAATTTGCATAACAATTCATTTGAGAATGATAACAATGTATGTGAATATTATAATATTATTTGTAACATGTATTTAGTTTAGGAGCATTCTCGTTCTGTACATAGTTAATGATTAGAGATGGTATTAAGATAATCGGTGTAATTATAAGTATCCTTTATGTACTATCAGAGAATCTAATTGCTAAGCAGGCGGATCATTGTCATAATTTGTTCGTATTATCTTAATATTAAGATATTAAACTGACATATCATTGACGATAGAGGAGTCATGTAGTCTACTACATCTAAAATATTATATACTCAGAAATATTGAGGCATTACTACTTGGTAAATGTTAAAAAATATAATATTTTATGTGTAGTCGATTAATTAGATACATCTAAAAAGTACAAAAAATGTATTTTTTGCTAAACTAGTGAACAAAACTAAATCATTAGTTTACTTACATCATATACGAAAACATTCATTATGGTAAGTATGAACTTAAACGCACATATATCTGAGATATTTACAAATATGTTTCTGCGGTGGGTACAACTTTAGTATGGAGCGTTTTCACGAGACTTGCGAAATTTTGTATACAAATCGCTGTACCTTTGAAAATATTGACTTATACTGTTTCTTCTGAGAAGTTACTCATATTTAGGAGTCGGTACTATTCATTTATGCAAAAAAAAAATCAGTCTACTCCCCTATTATATTGTGTCTGCATGCTGTCGTTATTAGAGCACATTACCTGCTTATGAGTAAGATTCCCTAATAGTACGTTCGAGGCTACGGCAGTGACTTTTGGACCTTATTGCCATAATAATAAGGTAGAAGTGTACATGGACTATCGGCAACTGTACACATGGTTCATCTACAATAATTGATTTCAGATTTACTAGAGTCAGAAGGGCTGGTGCTTCAAGACGTCTGTTCAGTCAACATTTATATGCGAGACATGGGGGAGTACACCCAGCTCAATAATGTTTATGTGGAGACATTCTCGTTCCCTAATCCTCCCACTCGAGTTTGTGTACAATGTCCTTTACCGAATGACGTTGGACTCATATTAGATGCCGTGAGTACTTTAAATTATATTATGTCACCGTAAAATTGTAAAAACAGGTACCTAGATTGTAATATAACGAGTGAAATTGTAAAATATATAATATTCTGCTTATAATTTAACACATTCTTTTTCATTAGATTATATTATAAGTATAATGTATATAGCAAAGAATCTTACGACAGACTTTCACAATCTCGCTAGTTATATTACAATCTAACGGTTTTTACAATTTACGGTGACGTATATATTTGATGTCTCTTCTATATTATACGCCAATGGAATTCTTATCAAAGTTTATAGTAGAACCTTGTCATATAAATGGAGAAAATTATTTTGAAAAAGTTGTTACAATGTCGGAAAACTTTTAAAAAACGCAGGCAAAACTGACCTAAATATATTAAGGTTACAATAGATGAATGATTCCATGAGTATCTTACATCTGTAATAAAGTTTTTGAAGCAATCAAACTATTCTTGTAGGTTGCGTCTTCTTTCAGTTTTGAAAATGATTTCCTTTTCAGGTTGCGTATAAGTTAGATACCAACGAGGTGCAAGAGTGTGATAATTGCAACACGAAGGAGCGTGTTACGATGCACGTGCAGGGAATATCGCACTGGGCCCCCGCTAACATCGGACCTTACAGTCAAGCTATCAAGGTAATAATAGGGAATATGCACTTATTTTTTTTATATATAGATCTATCTTATTTGGTAAATCGTATGGTCAATTCAGTTTTTGTATATCATTAAAAATAACAAAGATATGAACGTTTAAAGTAGTCTATTAGACAGAGAGATCGGATGTGTAATGTGACGTCACATAACACGACCTTCATAGAAAGTTCATACCTAAGTAATTTCGTTTCGCTAGAAAGAGATAGATTAAAAACTTATATCTTGCTCATTTATCAACAGATATTAAAAATTTTCTCGCCACGTCCTTTATTTTTCAGTCTAGTATCATATTATTATGTTTTATGCATATTTGGGAATTAGTATATGCAGCAGTGGCGAAGGCTGGTTCTCCCTCAGGGAAGCCCTAGTCTCAGTAGCGTAGCGAGCCTTAGTGGGGCCGCGTATCAAAACTTTTTAGGGGGCAGTGGAGAGTAAAAATTTGCCGGGGGGCCCATACAATTGATACGACTGATACAGCGGTAGCTACGCCTCTGCCTAGCTTGTATAATAGGGATTTGGATGGGGGTTTTCAATAGGTGGTAAGCGAAGCCGATAAGAATAGGGTAACAGGAACCCAGCCATTGATATGTAGTCATTAAATATTGGCATGTATTTAAACTTGCGACAAAACAATTAAATTTTGGATGTGAAAATACCCAATATTGAATACTAAATTACCAAGTTGGCGAAAGAATGTAAGGAACAAAAAAATTACTAATCTGATGACTAAATAATACCACTGAATTTTCCAAACTGGCAGACAGATTATGTTTTAGAGACTAAATAACCATCTTGGCGACAATTTGTGAGTATACATTTAATTTAAGAATAGGCACATATATTTTCCCTGATGTAGGTAACTCAAAAACCATACAAGCAGCGAAACGAGCGCACACAAAAAAACCATAAAGGAGCGTACAAAATTCCCAAATTTTTATTTTTCTCGGTTTTAGGGAGGTTTAGATTATTGTGTAGATTAATTTTGAAATTTAAAAATGGCGGATATTTATTTTTCGTAAAATTGATATGGTTTACCAGGTTTTTGGGAGTGCTGGATACGAAAATGACATTCGTTTTGAAATTCCAATATGGCGGACATACTTAATTTCATAAAAATAATATGGGTGTCCTTTTATTGGTTTCTGGGGGTGCTGATTACAAAAAAGGCATCCATTTTAAATTTCCTTAGTGACTCAACAACCTCATATTTTCTTCATGATGGGAGAAAAAGAAATTTGAAAATCCTGAATTTTCCAACATTTCTATAGCTTTATACATCTAGGAATGTATCAATGTAGAGCATTTACTATGTTTTTATAAAGTTGATTCTATCTCGGAAACGGTGCATCCTATTGAAAAAATAATGAAAATTTCGCCCCCCTTTGGAACCCCGCAACATTATATTTTCTTCATGATGGGAGAAAAAAAAATTGAAAATCCTGAATTTTCCAACATTTCTATAGCTATAAACATCCGTCGTATCTCAATGTACAGCATTTACTTCTTTTTTTATAAAATTGATTCTATCTCGGAAACGGTGCATCCTATTGAAATAATTAGGAAAATTTCGTCCCCCTTAGAATCCCCGCAACATCATATTTTCTTCACGATGGGAGAAAAAAAAATTCGAAAATCCTGAATTTTCCACATTTCTATAGATTTATACATCCGTCGTATCTCAATGTACAGCATTTACTTCTTTTTTTATAAAATTGATTCTATCTCGGAAACGGTGCATCCTATTGAAAAAAATAATGAAAATTTCGTCCCCCTTAGGAATCCCGCAACATCATATTTTCTTCATGATGGGAGAAAAAAAATTGAAAATCTTGAATTTTCCAACATTTCTATAGATTGATACACCCCTCGTATCTCAGTACAGCATTGTCATATTTTTTTCTATAGTCGCTTCTATCTCAGAAACGGTGCATCCTACTGCAAAAATAATGAAAATTTGCCCCCTTATTAATCTAGAAATCGCATATTTTCTTCCTGAATGGCAGAAAAATTCATGAATCCTGAATTTTTAAAAATTTCTATACCTACATAGCTGGTACTTTGAACTACATAACATACTGTAATAATAATCATCAATCCTAATTAGCATCCCCAAGATCTTTTAATTTAGTATTCATATTTATTTTCCGAAGATTGAATATTCTCCATTTTGGAAAATTAAATTGGAAGACAATTTTGTAATCAGAACCCCCAGAAACAGGGAAAAGGACAACCTCGTTAATTTTAATAACAAAAATTTACGCCATTGTGGACTTACGAAACAGATTTTATTTTCATATTATTCTGCACCCCCAGAAACCTAGAAAATGACACCCATGACAAAGAAAAACATACTCCAACAGTATCCAAAAATAGGATTTTCCGTAGCCTGCAAATTGAATTTTTAGCAGTCATTAATTTATCAACCAAATCTGGTTTTATAGCTGCTTATATGGTATAATGGTCACCAACTCGGAAATTAAGTCACCGACTTATAAATGACGGTGCTAATTTGGATTAAATTTCGCCTCTTTTTATCTGCCGACTTTATAATTTTTTGTCACCCGAGTGTTTTCGCCAGTTTAGTAATTTAGTCGCCAACATATTAATTCGCTGCCAAATTCAGTAATACAGTATGCTCACGTGCAGCCGCCAACTTATTTTTTGTTCGCTCGATTAATTATATCCCTTAAATATTCGGGAATGAAAATAGTACATGTAAATTATTTTTTAGGATCGCGTTTGGAAAATGTGTTGTTCGACAGCGGACTGACATTTTTCAGAGATTTTTTATGCAATAAATCCAGACAGTGACGAAATAAAATAAACCTTAATGCCACCCATTCCCATTTAAGATTTTAACGTAAAATTTTTGAGGCGACTTTTTAAGCCATTTTTGAATACTGTAAGATTATCTTTGTACCAATTTTAAGGTGATTATATCCATTATTTTTAATTTTTAAACAAACAAAAAAAGCTACATAAGAGCAGAAAAATGATCCTAAACACAACCTCTTTTTGTAAAATTTTGATGAACAGGGCCTCTAGTCAAGATGCATTCGGTGATTTCGACGACGAAGTTTGAAAACAAAATGTATGGGATTTGACATAACGCATCGCAAGCGACATGTCACTTAACGATGACTTATGTCAAATCCCATAATTTTTTTATTTCTAAGTTCGCCGTCGAAATTATCAAATGCATCTTGACTAGTGGCCCTTGTTCTTCAAAATTGTTTTTGCTATACTATAAATCGTAATTCTTATAATATTTTTAATCATTTAACAGGTAAAGAATCTATTGTTTTGTAGGATTTGGTTTTATTTGGCCGCAAAATCGACCAAAAAACAGTCGATTTATGTCAAATTTGCAAACGCAGGACGCGTTCTTAGTTATTTATTGTATGAGAGCAGCTAGGACACACAATTTCGCTATGTAATCCTTCTGTAGGCCCTGACAAAAGTCGTGCTAGCGGGAGCGTAAGGAATGCGCCAGAGGCTGCTTTAAATGTGTCCGAGGGCGGCACTGAAAATTTCGGGAATCAAGGAAGTGACACAACATTACTATTTAAAATGTATTTATTGCTTTTCGAAGTATTCTCCGCGAAATTTGACACGTTTTTCCATACGATGGAACCAATCATTGAAGCAACCATTCTATTCGGAAGTTGGGGTCTCCAAAATTGCCGTTTTGTAGGCGTCCACAGATTCTTCAGATGATGAAAATCTCTGACCACGCAATTTATTCTTTATTTTAGGGAAAGTATAGAAATCATTAGGGCTTAGGTCGGGGCTGTACGGCGGATGGTCTAATAATACTATGATTTCTTGCTCTCAAAACTCTTTTGTTCTGTGCGCAGTGTGAGAACTCGCATTGTCGTGATGGAGGACGATGCGGCGGTTGCAGTTCTCTTTACGGAGTTCAGAAACGACCTGTGGCAAACAAATATTAGCATACCATTCTGCATTAACCGTTCTTTGTCCCTCAAGAGGAATAGTCGCAACATGGCCGGTTTTGGAGACAAACGTGGCCACCATTTTTTTGCAACACTCCGTGAACGAACAATTTTTGTTGGCTTTAACTCATTTTTGAACACCCAAACTCGTGACTGGTTTTTTGTTTCGGGTTCGTACGCGTATATCCAGGATTCGTCACCTGATACGATGTTGTATACAGCATTTGAGGATCCTGCGTGGAATCTTTCGAGAGTTCTGACGCACCAACTAACGCGAGCCGCTTTTTGCTCTTCACAAAGAAAATGCGGTATCCATCGGGAAAACAACATTTTTACACCTAATTGTTCATACAAGATTATTTGTATTTGACTCATGCCAATGTCTAAAGTTGCCTGAATTTCGCGGTATGTCACATGTCGATCTTCCTCAATCAGATTACGCACAGCATCAACGTTTTCTTGGGTGACTGCAGTTTTTGGACGACCTTGACGGGGATCATCACTGAGCTTGACACGTCCACGTTGAAATTCAGAAAACCAGCGATAAATTGTGGTTTTGGATGGGGCTTCATCACCAAATGCAGAAATCATCCGGTCAACACACTGTTTTTGTGTTAAACCACTTCGAAAGTCATAATAAATCATCGCTCTTGAGTTTTCTCGAGTCAATTCCATTTTCTCAACGACTAAACAACTTTGACAAGACCTTGTGACAAGACCGAGAATCTTTTTTTAAATAAATAAATGGTATTCGATTTTTAAAACCAAGGAGTTTTAAATTAAAAAGATTTTAATATGACAGGAACAGTGGAAATATTCCATTCCCGATACTTTTAGTGCAGCCTATGTATTGCGAGCGCAATAGAGAGCGTTTTGATGTCGATATAATTATACTTTGACGAGAGTGTTATCTACCTAATGTGTAAAGATTTTTTTAAATATCGTGTCTAGGTTGGCGAGGTGGTGGGCACGTGCGGGCAGATAGCGCTGGTGCCGGGCTCCATGCGGCTGGCGGAGGGCGGCACGCGGCGCCAGTGCGCGCTCGCTCTGCGGCACCTCACGCGCGTGCTACGGGCGGCGCATCCGCGCGCGCACATACGCAGCGTCGTGCAGGTATAGCCACGGAATATAAAACACAAGAGGAAAGGACATGTGACCGTGGCCCGCGTGCCATAGTTAACGACAGCGAGTCTTAACTTGCTTTGTGGTTCCTTATTGTGATGTTATGGTTGTTTTTTTGTGTCAAACTTAATAGTCGTTTCTTACATTGTGATTTCGAGAAATTATTACCTTTATAATTTTCAGTGTTTTTAATGTGAGTTTAGCGACAGCTATGCCCTTTCCCTCTTGTGTTTTACACCCATATCATTAGTTGTTACCTCGAGATTTCCTCCACTCGACTCAACCTCAATCCACGAAAGTTGTATCATTAGTTCAACAAAATTCCCTCGACTTGAGGAATTTCCTTACGCGAGTGGAGGAATCAACTGTCAAACTTAAGGTACCTCAGGAAGTACCTTGAGGCTCCCTCGAGCGTCTATTTCCGACATTTATATCAATTCTTTTTACAAACAGAGTGGAATTATTTGAAGTAATTACGCAATTACAGAGGGATACTTAATTAAAGATAAGCATGGAGGATTTTTTGGATCTTTACTTTACGAAAATCCGCCACTGCCTTTACGAAATTCCGTATAATTTATACAGCGCATAGATATTCATCATTCTGTAAAATTTGGATAGAGTTTTAATGGTTACTGTTGGTGTTAACATAAAAAAAAAAAAAATTCCATGATTATTTATCTCCACTCAACCTTACTGGAGGAGCAAACAGCCGAGGTAGAAATTATGTTTAAGAATACCAAACTCGAGGAACTTCTCAAGGATACCTCAGATGAGGTTGAGTCGAGGCGGATTTGAGGAAACAACTAATGATACGGGTGTTAGATTCCGTGGGTATAGCCGCCATATTGCGGAAAACTTAACTAATTTCTCCACTGCTCTTTTAAATTTTTTTGGCAGTCGTCATTTGCTACATTCTACCAGCGATACTTTAGTGAGCGTTTGAACAGGACCTCAATAAATAACAGTGGAATTTAAAAGTTTTGATAACTTAAAGGTACAGTTACACATGCTAGTTAGTAGCATGCTTTTTAGTATGCTCATTAGCATGCTTGTTTCGAGCATGCTCTGCACTTGTCTACATTTGCTAGATATAAGCATGCTAGTGAGCAAATTGTGCACGCGCACCTGCTGCTAACGACTGATCGATACTACCATGCTCAATAAGCAAACCTGTTCACACACGCTATAAGCACGCCCCCTTCCACCCGCGCTGCAGGTAGCATGCTCAATAATCGCACGACCGTCGATTTTTGAGCATGCTCGAAACTAGCATGCTCATTATTAGCAATGTTTCAATACACATGCTACTAATGAGCATTTGCTCAAAAGTAGCATGCTTTCGTGCTACTAACTAGCATGTGTAACTGTACCTTAACTCCCTTGTTGTCCATCAGCTGATCTGCCTTCGGCTGTACACTCATTTCTTATTGTTTTATTGTGTTCGCAGAGTGTGTGCTACGTGACGCGTCGCGGCGGGGCGCGGGAGGCGCGTCGCGCGCTGGAGCGGCGCACGGCGGGTGCCATGGTGCAGGTGGTGCTGATCCCCGCTCTGCCCCGCGCGGCGGCGCTCGAGTGGCACGCGTGGGCGCACACCGACAACGACCGGTTCGACTGTACGTACACACCAAATATTAGGTTGGGGAAAAAGTTTCTTCGCATTTTATATAAAAATTCAAAAGGTTTTTTTATAAAGTTTATTTACAAGTGACTATGTAGGTGCCATTTTGTTCGATAACTTTTTGCCATCTTGTTGGTAGGTACATGATCCCATTGCTATAAAATTTTTGGGGCTTCTGATGAAAAAACTGCGACAAGTGGTTTTGGCAGTCCTCTTGTGATGTCAACCTGACACTGCCTAAGGAATTCTGCAGCGACCGAAACAGGTGGAAATCTGAAGGTGCAAGGTCAGGACTATACGGCGGATGCATTAACACCTCCCAGCCAAACTCCCGTAATTTTTTCTGAGTGGCTAAAGATGTGTGAGGTCTAGCGTTATCATGGTGAAAAACCACACCCCTTCTGTTGATTAATTCCGGCCGCTTTCTCTCAACTTCTTGCTTTAATCTCATCAGTTGTTCGCAGTACAGTTCAGAATTGATGGTCCTGCCTGGCGGTAACAGCTCATAATGAATAATGCCCTTCCAATCCCACCACACACACAGCATCACCTTGTTGCGAGTTAACCCGGGTTTCGCCACAGTCTGTGAAGCCTGACCGGCCTTTGACCACGATCTTTTTCGCACGTTCTTGTCGTACGTGATCCACTTTTTCATCACCAGTTATCAGCTTCTTCAAAAATGGTTCGGTTTCATTACGTCGTAATAAAGAATCACAAATGAGTACACGGTTCATTAGGTTTCTTTCAGTGAGCTCATGAGGCACCCAAATATCGAGCTTTTTTGTGTACCCAGCTTTTTTCAAATGCGCCAAAACCGTTTTGTGGTCAATCCCCAGTTCTTCAGCTACATCGCGTCGTAACTACTAATATAATGCGAAAAGACTTTTTCCCCAACCTATTATATCAAACCTCAAGATATGGCTATTACGTACATACATTTGACAGAACAAATCTTTAACCTGGAGCAATCGCATGTAATGTAACGTTACATATTCGAGCATTACATCAGTGTAGGAGGAACACTGAGCATTACAATGCACACCTTGTAATTATACAATGTGTAATATCTTGATACAACTTGTAACATCAATGGATCTTCCGTCCGCTCGGCGCTCAAAGTCGAATATATAATGTTACATTATACGCGAATGCTCCAGGTGGGAGCACCTTTATACAATAAAAAGTTACGCCATCTTGGTTTTCACCATACTTCAAATGTCAAAATGGCCTAAAAATCTCAAAAGTGAGGCCATTGAACTGGAGACACTTTACATTTAATATACGTCTATGGTACACACCCTCTTCCTACTCCTTCAACCTTTCTTCTGATTAAATTCCTTGCGGGTCCCAAGACAGATTTAGCATGTCCCCCGGGCACCCCTGAGATCATATCAAAGGGTTTTTGTGGTTGGTTACCGCTGTCGATCCTGGCTCACAGGAGTTGCTGAGGTGAGAATGTGTGGTGGGTCAATTCCTGTTTAAAATGTACGTACACACCTATGATTTCATATAGTAAGTTGCTGGTTGTTAGTATTCCGCGGCTTACCCCGCGTACCGTGGATAATAGTGACGTTATTATTGGTACAAAAAATGCTCAATTTTTCACAAAAGCCAGAGCCTTAGGTATATTATAGTTGCATTTAAGTCGGCATGGACACATTTGTTTAAGTTATGATAGAACTTAATATGCCATGTTGATTAAATCCCTCTGAATTAGAGAATATTCCTTACTTGTAATTTGATGTTTAATTTTCTAGAATGTTTAAATTACCTTTCTTTACAGACGAAGAAACCGGGTGTAGCGTGGGCGAGTATAAGGTAGCTATAACCAGGCGGTGGAACTACGACAACACCGTCGCCGCTATCGTCTGCAATGTCTCGACAGGTGAATAAACTAAAGTGCGGTCGCGGAGCACGTATAATTTCGTACATCGGCTCTCACATTGACTCATCGCTACTTGTCTCTTTCACTCGTGCATGAATTCATTGCTATCGCGTTGCCACAGGTATGCGATAGCAATATAGTCATCAGTAATAAGACAATCCGCTCCGCTCCGCGACTGCACTTTATTATTAGAAATGTGAAAGTTTGTGAGGATGGGTGGTTATGACTCTTTCACGGTAAAACTATTTAACGGATTTTGATTTTAATAAATGATAATAGTAGAGACCGGATTAACACATATCTAGGCTACTTTTATCCCCAAAAAGTAGTGTTCCCGTGGGATAATATATTAATGTTTGTTTTTTGGCGAACAGTTTGTATAAATACATGAATTTTATATATTTTTCCATTTTTGTTTTAAATTCTTGTGTTCATTCCTATTTGTTTATAGTTTACACACTTTAAAAAATTTTTTTTGCAAATAATCATATAAGGGGTCGTCCATTAATCACGTGATGCTTAAAGGGGGAAAAAAGGGTCCGAAAAAAATCACCAAGTATCACCAAGGGGAGGAGGGGGTATAAGGAGACATCACGTGTATTAATTTTCGAATCTAGTCTGCATACCGAAATTATTATCGGTTTTAGATTCGTAGTATTGTTTAAATACTTACAAGACAAATGACTCGTAGTGTTTTTAATTGCTTAAATTATTCGATTAAATTGTTTTTTAAGTTAAAGTTTTCCTTCAAACATGACCTGCTTACTATGTAAAAAAATACACGTGATCTTAGGTGGGGGAGGGGGGGTAGTATAAAACCTCACCACGTATCACCAGGGGGAGGGGTGGGGTCTAAAAAGTTGTTAAAAACATCACGTGATTAATGGACGGTCCCTAAAGTAATTATGTATATATATCATTTCTCACAATATTTATTTTGTTTTTATTGAAAGGAAAACTGACAGCTCGAATAACCAAAGAAAAATAAAAAAAATTGTAGAGTAACAAATTAGAGCCAACCCAAGTCTTCGCGAATATGGAGTTACATAAAGAGGAAAAAACAAGGCCACTTATTATTAAAAATGAGCTTGTTTTTTCTTGCGCGCTGGTGCAGAAGATATCAATATTAACATTAAAATCTTAATAGATCCTTTGTATAAGTAGGTTCATCGCCATCCTCCTGGAGCGCGGGGTTTGCCGACGCGGAGGCGCGGCGGCGGCACGCGGCGCTGGTGGGCGCCATGACGGCGGACCAACTGCGTGCGGTGTTGGCGTACGCGCTCGCCAAACTGCGTAGCGACCGCAGCCCGCCGCCCGCCGTGTGTTTGAGGGTGTTCTACCAGGTACTTTATATATTTTATCGTAACATTTTTAACGTATTCTATCGTAACTCGTCTATAATAATTATATACGGAGGTTGAGCCTCCGTGGTCCAGTGGTTTAGCTTGGCTCTTGAAACGGAGGTCGTGGGTTCGATTCCCGTATTGGAATAACAAAAAAAATATTGTTTCCAAGATTGGCTACGACAATGTTGGCTGATCACCTGATTGTCTGACAAGAAAGATGATCCATGCGTTGGATGGGCATGTAAAATGTCGGACCTGCGCCTGATCTCTCGCCAGTCGTGTCGGTTATCCGTCCCACACTCCTACTGGGTTTCGAGAGTAAAGGAAAAAGAGAGTGCTCTTGTGTACTGCGCACACACTTGGCTACTATAAAATAACTCTGTTTCAATGGAACAGGCCACCGTCACCTAACTATTTGATCGTAAATATGGATAAAAATCAATGTAGTGTTATTTTTTAAGCAATTCACGTAACAAATATTGTATCGAATAGCGGAATCGGTTATGAACATATTTCGGTTCGGTTATGAAGCTGACAACATCAATAACTTTGTCATGTTACTATCAAAATGTCTTCAAGATCAGCCCGAAATGCGATCTGCCGGCTTATATAGCCCTAACCACTAAGGGTAGCCGATAATATATCGATATTAGATGCTGCAGTTCTGTACTATGCTGCATTATTTACGATATGCCGACGACGTATGGTGTATGGCTACTAGTGATGTAACGAATGTCTTTTTTTAGCATTCGCGAACGCGAATGCGAATATCTGCTACCGACATTCGCGAATGCGAATGCGAATATTCAGTTTTTGTTCATATTTGGCGCCAATTTGTCTATGGCTTGGCGGCAGTCGCGTTCGGACAAGGTTCGTTACGTTCGTATCTTCCGAGAATTGCCGAGTTCATACGAACTCATCTATGATCTAAATAAAGCGTCATTCATTCCGCTCCGCCCACTCAAACTCAACATTTTTATTTCCATGTAGGTTATGATATAACGCTTATAGAATTGTCCTACATGATGCCTACCACCGGTTCGGAAACTAGCCCGGCGAGAAGAACCTGTG
Organism: Glaucopsyche alexis; assembly: GCA_905404095.1. Classification (NCBI taxonomy): domain Eukaryota; kingdom Metazoa; phylum Arthropoda; class Insecta; order Lepidoptera; family Lycaenidae; genus Glaucopsyche; species Glaucopsyche alexis. The sequence goes on from FR990060.1 coordinate 7,182,329, forward strand.
TAAGAAACTCGCACATTTGCTTTTGTTTTTTAACCGACTTCCCAAAAAAGGAGGCGGTTATACGTTCGGCTGTATATATATATATTTTTATTATTATTATTTTTTGTATGTTCAACGATTACTCCGCCGCCTGTGGACCGATTTTCAAAATTTTTTCTGTGATGTATAGGGTGTAATCCCAAATTGGTCCTTTTGATATCAAAGTGGTGACCTGATGATAGGATCCATGAGGAATCGGAATCGAGGGAAGTCCTCGAAATTTATATGGACACATATGGTGATTTTGAATTTTTCTGAAGTAGTTCAAGCATATACTACCAAAAAGTAAGATTTTGCTCCAAGGTATACCCTGGATCCAAAAGTGCAGAACAGAACTCCTGACTCCTTATAGATACATGTTTGGGGATTTCGGCGTTGTTTAAAGAACTGCAAGCATATGCCACCCTGTCAGTTAGAGTAATCATCATCATCATCACCACTATCACACCATACATAATCAGATTATGATGATATAAAAGGTACTTCTCATAGTATTTTACACTAACACGGAGATCTTTGAACATTACTCTGCCGTTTATGGACCTATTTGCAAAATTCTTTTGTTGTTGTAAAGGGTTTAATTCGAAATTGGTCCTTTAGTCACTAAAGTGGAAACCTGATGATGTGATACATGAGGAATCGAGGGATCTCGAAATTTCTATCCACACATATAGTGATTTTGACTTTTACTGAAGTAACACAAGCATATGCTACCAAAAAATAAGATATTGTACCAAGGTATACCCTGGATCCAAAAGCACTGTACAGAACTCCTCAGTCTTTAAAGATATGCGTTTGGAAATTTTGGCATTGTTTAAATAACTGCAAGCATATTATGCTACTTTATAACTTACAGTAATCATCATCATCATCTTAATAGCAATACCTAATGGAAGCTTTGGCGCGTATTCAATTATACATTCGATCGTTTAGTTTAGACGTTCTTAAGATGTATTAATAATAACTTAACAAAATATATCACTGAAAAGGGTGAAATTATTATTTTTAAACAAAAAATTGAACCGACTTCCAAAGTAAAAATACACAAAAAAGTATAAAATAAAACTTAATCTCTAAATAATTCCCCTTTCAAATTCGGCTAAATTTTTTACTATTTCTCTACTCAATCTTATTAATTTTGAAGTCGGTACCAGCAAATATGAACGTAAGTTCTATAAAATATTGTTAAAGTATTGTAGAATATTGTTTGGGCTGGTACCGATTTCAAAATTAAGAAGATTGAGTAGAGAAATAGTAAAAATTTTAGCCGAATTTGAAAGGGGAATTAGAGATTAAGTTTTATTTTATACTTTTTTGTGTATTTTTACTTTGGAAGTCGGTTCAATTTTTTGTTTAAAAATAATAATCTGATATTCATATTCGCAAAACATTCGCAAAAATTTTGCGAATGCGAATATTCGTTACATCACTAATGGCTACTGTAATAAAAAAAAATGTGAGCCATCACGGGACGCCTGGCAGATGTGAAACATCGACATTATTTTGTAAAGTAATATGCAGAAATGAAGATTACGATAGGAATGGCGATGCGTCGCCACGGCATGCGTCGTCATGCCAGAGATCGTTTTTACATGCTGCCTATAGATGTATCACATCAGTAAACCAAGTTTAACTTAGCTAGGTTGACGTGGTAGATGTTCTTTTGAAATGTGTATGTATTATTTGAAAAAAAAAAAATATCCAACTTTGCCCGCAGGCCGGCTGCGTGCGCGCACGCTGGGACGACGTGCAGCTGGGCGAGGCGGGCGCGCGCGTGTCGCTCACCGCGGTGCCGGTGCTGGCGCTACACAACGCGTACACCTTTCTGAGCATCGGCGGGCTGCGGCTCGACGAGTGATACCGGTGCGTGTGTGTGTGAATACTGAATAGGTGTGTGTAAAAGGAGTGCCATTCATTGCAGAAAAAAAATCGAGTACATGATTTATGTCATATTTATAAAAAAATACGTTTCATTGGAGATATTATTGAGGTGAGGATGATGTAGAAAATTTAACTTATTTGTGCGCGCAGTGCTATGATTGCGTTCGCTTGTAATTATACAGCTTAGGTATATTTGAATAGCATCGACCTACACCTACACAGCGCCGCTCGCACAAATGAGTTGAACTATCTATAACATCTTACCAACTTTAAGTATGGTATGTGACCATTGTAATGTTTTGAATATAAAAGAATAATTGAATGTATAGTGGATTTTTTTCTTTTTCAGGCTTCACCGCGTAAATTGTGGATACACATGCTTTGTTGCCGTTTCAATATTTGCTGAATATTTTAAATGTTTATATAAATTTTGTTAATTATGCTGAGTTTACATATATTAAGTGAAATATTATAAATTATTTTTATTGCAAACGCTGGTTTTATTTACATTATGCGGCGACAAATCAAACACATATCAAATTAATTTTACTTTATTTTTTTACAAAATTGACCGAACAGTGCGAGATTTCTAGAACGTTTACACTTGCATTAAGTAGACATAAAGTTATAATTATTTCTCTTATAAGTAAGTCTTACTATTCCACCTGTGTCAATAAAGCAATACCAATTTGTTGCGTCTCAATTACACCGAACCGTCGTGTACATCATACAAAAGATACATGATTTCATGAAATTATAACGGACATAATTTTTTTTTAATCTTACAATGTAATGTCACTACGTAAATTATGATTAATAATAATAAAGAAAGCATAATTATAAACTAAACTACATTACACTTATTGATGTTACTGATATACTTCTAATACAAGTTATAATACACAATATATAGGGGACAATTGCACACGAGGTGTGGGAGGTTGCGCGGGGAATAAGTACAGAAAATTGCGCGGGGTCGGGGCCACAACTCAACGTATACTGAACTGATAGCCCGAGTTAGTAAACACTTTAACCAGTATTAACCAGTACGTATATTGCGTTAACCTATGGTTAGTGTTCGATCACCCCAGAAATAAACCCTAATTTGTTTGTGTGCATAAATAATTTTCATTCAAAAATAAAAGTACTCTGGATTTTAATATTATGAAATTTGTGTGTTTATCGATAGGCGTTATTATTTCTGTGGTGATGAGTAAATAAATAAGATTGTGAAGTCTATGTTTTGTACTATGAAATATAAAACATTGTGCTAGCTAATAATGATTCTAAGAAAAAAAAATAACTTCGTATGGCTACCCCATACCTCATATAATTAAAAACTAGCACTTTGCCTCAAGTGAGTTTAAACAAATTGTCACTCAAAGGAGTTGCTTTATTTTACTCAAATAAAAAATGAAACTAAATTCTAACATCCTTAAAGTAATATATTAGGGGAAAACGTTTTTTTTTTAAATATTGGGGTTAAATGTAATGATATATATAAATCATTAAAGACAAACTGAATCTAAAGTACATAACATATATTGTATTAACTGGGTAAATCATTGTATACAGTTGTATCCATATAATCGTATAACTAAAATAAATACCTTATTTAGAAGAAATAAAAAAAACAATACTTCTTATGAATATAATCTATCAAAAAGAACAAAATGCGCTATGATAGATTCTTCTGATATAAAGTGATAACCGGATTCTTCAAAACGAAAAATGCAGTAAAAGGCAGGTTTTTATAATATACATTTTATTTATAAGATTTAAGAAATAATTTGTAAAGAAACAATGAATACTAAAACGAGACACTTCGCTCTAAACAAGTCACACACAAATTAACAAATACGGACCTGTAAAAATTGAAAAAAACTCCTCTCAACAAAACAACAGCATAATATTCAATCTCTTTTATTCTATAATCGTTTAACATAAATAATCATAGAGTCGCATACATGATCTGTCTCGCAGTTAATTTAAAAAATGATTAATATTAAAAATAGTATGATTGCCCAGCTACCCATATAGTGAAGTTAGTATTAAATTACTGTACAGTTCTGTTAGCGAATCGATCACTACGGCTATATAATCACTTAACGCTAGCTCACGACGGACCACATCCGTCGAGACAGTTCTCGCATCACCCGAACACACCGCACCACAGATACTCTAGTATACCCTTCGTACATTACCCTTACAACTATTCGTTATATTAATCAGATTTATGTAACAGTTTACCTTACATATCGAAGCGAAAAGTCTCGTAACAACTACGTAATATAATACATGGTCTGCGCGCGGGCCGGCGGAACCCGACAGACACTGCACTCACAACACGGTCAGGTCAACAGGTCACTAACACTCGCGGCACTGGGTTCGTCGACCGTACGCAACACTGCGGCGCGGTCAGCGGCAGTCTGACGTAGCGGTGCGCAGATCGGATCACAATCGGTGGTCGTTCGACTCAACGCCCGCCGCTTCATCAGTGGTCGTCGTCATCGTCCTGAGCGTCGGCCTGCTGCTGCCGGCTCTGCAGGTACTGGCGGTGCGCGTACTTGTTGAAGCGTCGCTTCGCCATGAACAGCGTGGCGATGGTGCGCGGCGCGAGGCGCACGGCGGCGGCGCGCGACGTGATCCCGCCGCGCCGGCACTCGCCGCACGTGTAGTCCAGCACTTTGAGTTGCGACACCGTCTGCCTAACGCATTCTGCGATACACAAATTAGTTAATAAAGTAATATAATATATAGTTACATTCAATCAAGCCCATACTGCATATATTTTAACTCCAATTTTGACACTCTCACAATTAGGGTTCGTTTAATGTGCCAACCGTTTGGACCTGACGCGTAAAAGCGCCGTCTGGAGGTATGAAAAACAATCAATGCAAATTGCATAACTTACACTACACTTTTTCAGCCGCCACGGTGCTTTATGCGCGTCGGGACCAAACGTCTGGCATGACCTTTAAAACCCTCATTGATAATAACACTACCTCTTAGGGTCAGCTGACACAGAGACGCGACGCGCACTTTTTTAAGATGGCGGCGCGCGGGTATAGTCCCGGTGTGAACTGTCACATAAGCTAAAATCCGTCGTGCCATTTAGGCTGTTGGGCATGAAGACTAGAGACGAGGAGTGGATCCAATCTTTGTATGTAAAAGTTGTCCAGAAAATTTGAAAAAATAAGAGTAGGCGCGCAGAGGACGCTGCGCTCGTTAAGTCCCAAGATAGAGGGGGAAATTCCCGGTACCTTTAAATTTTGAAAGTAGAATTAAAAGTAAAAAAGCAAATTCAAATAAATTAAAGCATAAATAATTTAATTTCATTAAATATGGCTACCACAATAATGGTAATTAATTTATTTATACACATTTATCAACAAAAAAGATTTATCAAATTCACTGACTTGTTTTTTGCTTACTTCCTACTACTGGCACATAGCTAATTTCACTTGATAACGATGTAAATCAGCGCCGCTGGTGGTTGTTTTTGGAACTATTGTTCTACAAATTTTTGCGGACAGAATTCTCATATGAAACCCTATGGAGATTGGACTCCTTGTCTCTATCTTCATGCTGTTGGGCGTGCCAAATAAATAAACTACCATCTTGGGCAGTCGGGAAAAACACGACAGTCACGAGCGCTGCAAAGTATACGCATTAAAGGTCTTATGGAAACATAACCACTACGTTTCATTGATAAGTATTCAAGTATTTAAATAAAAATGTTTGGCAGTTTGTCTACTAACTATGGTACATTATGTCGTATACATATCAAAGACACTTTAGTGCGTATAAAATTCTCCATTCAGTTGAACTACAAAACATATTTTAAGCGTACCTAAATAGGTATCATGCAACGTCTACTAATATTTGGACAATTGATAATTGACGTAAAGATAGGTCAGTACATTTGTTTAGCATCATCAACAACAAACTCACAATTTAGAGGTGTTTGTATGTTTTATTATAATACAATTTACAAATTTCTTTTATAATACATATTCTTTCTTTAGTACAATACTGATGTATATTAGACAACGCTTTTATAGACTGATTTATACACACACTATTTAGAATATTATTATAAACGCAAATCACACTTCTATAATCTTTAGCTTCAGCCTATAATAAGTTTTGGCAACAAAATAGATATAACATGCGTTTTCCTACAGAAATATGAACACATCAGACATCTAATATGTAGCCTTACATTTATTTATATTCGTATTTTTGCTAACATGTCCTTTAAAATGATTTCTTCACTAATACCCCAGTCATTTGGTCGAAATTAAGGGGGATACCCGGAAAATTTTGTGGGAGTTTTGAAAATTTGTAGTTTTATAAATTTTGATGTCCACTATTCGAATTTCAACTTTGTCTTTCGTAACTTGGCCGCTACCGCTATTATATACAAAAAAAAAAGATTTCTTGATACTATCTTCTCTCCGAGATCTTTAGGATAAAACATTACATTAAGTGGGTCAAGTCATTTAATATGTGATGAAAATAAAAAAAAATTAAGTGATTTGAAGTGACCATCTAAACACCAGTTAGGCCCACTTGCGCCAATCAGGGTTAAAGTTAACCTGGGTTAAAAATCATGTTATCTCTCTCGTCCTTCGTATTTGTGAAAGAGAAAGCATGATATTTTAACCCAAGGTTAACTTTAACCCGGATTGGCGCAAGTGGGCCTTAGTGTGTAAAAACACTTAGCGCCATGTTTGCGGAGCACGTACGCCAAAACTATTGGTTTTATAAAAACATTGCCAGGGCATAAATTACAGGATTATTTTTATAGTTTATTATTGTGATACATATTTTTATCGTTAAATGAGTCGAAAAGAAGATAGCATATAAAAACTGCTTCAATATGCATTTTATTTTTCAAGATGGCGGCGCTAGCAGACACGAGGTGGCAAAGTTGAAATTCGTAAAAAGCATATCAAAATCTATAAAACTCCCGCAAAACTGTTCAGGTCAAACTACCCAATTATTGGGGTATAATGATTTCTATAGATATGATGAAAAGTGTTAAGAAGAATGTGAAGAATGATGGGAAGGTTGGTTGAATATAATAATGAAAAATTAATACAACATCAGTGACACAGTGATACTACACATATAGATAGAATATAATAAGGTTAAGTGCCAATTTCACCAACGCCTGTTAAAGTTAATCGACGATTAAATATCATGTTATCTCTCTCATTCTTAGTATGAATAAAAGAGAAGGCATGATATTTAGACAAACGATTAACACTAATGGGCGTTGGTAAAATTGGGACTAATGTTTTAGAAGAAAAGACTGCATAAAACAATAAAAAAACATTACTACTCAATGAGCGAGCTCTAGGAGGCCAACAGTTTGTATTTTACTAGCTTTTAAATATTAAAATATTGTACCAAGTCAAATTAATATATAGTTTTAAAGGGTTAAACATTAATTAAAGGGATTACATATCAGTTGTTTAAGTTGTAGGAATATCAATTAAGAACAAAACAAATCGTAAGAAATTTTGATATCTTATATTTAACCAACCAGTGCTTGAAATGAAGATGACAGGAAAATAAATGGCAAATATATAGAAAAGCAAAGCGCAAAATAAGCAATCAACATAATGTGATGTATTTTTACAGTATTCATAGTAATACTAGCATGTAGATAATATAAATAACTGAATGTTTCTACTTACTATTGTACAATTCTTATGCCAATCTAAAATTACAAAGGTATATTACACACGACAATCTACACCAACACAATACTATGTATTATTTAAATAGTCTTAGGACGTTTATAGAAAAATACATCATATAAAATTGTTGTGACGCAGTGACCATGCAGTGAAAATGAATTATGCAGTATGAATTTAAGCTAACCACATACATGTAACTATATTATTAAAGGGCAGGTTACAATATGAGGCCAAACTTCTACGATTTAGGTTAAAAACCCCGAGAATATTATATTATTATTAAAAAATTATTAGAAAAAGAATTTATATTAAATGTTAGTTACAACTAGTGATGCGATTCGAGTTCATATTCCGAAATTCCATTCCGTTTCGAGATAAATTTGTTTTGTACCAAAAATAGAATATTCAAAAGCATTTGTGTCAAAGCTAAAGTATTTGAAAGTTGGAAAATCTCAGAAAGATCCCGAATTTAGGTCACCCTACTGAGGGGCAACGGAGCGCCGCATCACAAGCCGTGCGCCGTTGCATGCTCCAATCACGCGCAACGTCATTGGGGTAAATAGGGTGACAATTATTTGTTATTTCAATATTTTTTACATTTTTTTCTGTAATATTTTTTTTAAAATGTTATACATTAAAAAAAAGTAACAATTAAATTAACAGTGCGATGTTGTATAACAAAATTTCACCAAGTTAGAAAAAAGAAAGAAGTAAACTAAGTATGCCATATTATTCTATTTCATGTATGTACCTATCATAGCCTGTTTCTCTCGAAACGGAATAAAAAAACACCCAGTATAAAAGTGTTATAAGACTTTTCTAAATCCATAACATAAAACAGAACACTCTTAAGTTAATGTATTTTTAAGGACCTACAATTTAAACTCTCGACTCGCATCACACGTTTGGTCCTATATCCATACCCGGTCTACAGTAGTTACTAGGATGTGATCGCTAATACTGCACGCCTAGTGACGTACCTTGATGTAGTTGCCTATCGCAGAGTTTACAAATGACGAGTTGCATGGTCCCCTTCGGGCCGATGAAGGAGCGCTCGCACAGGGGGCAGTAGCGACCGATGCGATACGCCCTACGCACGCACACACACACACCGACCCACACGAGCGCACAACCACCGGAACAGAAACACGACATTAGTGGCCACGACTGAAGTGACAACCACAGTTGTGGCCACTACAATAATTGTAGTGGCAATTATTGCAATAGTGACCACGATACAAGTGACAGCACAGATGTGGCCACGATGGGAGTGGACACGTTAGAAGTGAACACTACTTGACCATGACAATAGCGGCCACGTCATTGCGACCACAACTATAAGGGCACAATAGTAGTGACCACGACACAACGAAACCGCTGTTCGATACTTTGTTACTTCCCCGGGCTCACTTGTAGATTTTTCTAGCATATATTGCAACTCATAGACTGCATTCGCCTAAACGAGTGTAGATTTAATAGTTTTAATTAAAAAAACAAATCATACTATTTATGTTATTTCTACATTTAAACATAATACTCCAAAGAACAAATATATTTCGTTAGATCGAACACAGCCTTTGTTGTTAAAATGTTACAGAGAAATTAGTTTCTACAAGATTCTCGAAAACTTAAAGGAAGTAGTGTTATGCATAATAAAATAATAACAATACAACAGAAGTAAACAGCGAGCCAGAAAACAGAAAAGTAACAAAGTTGGTGTACAGTTAGTGAGTACATGATATGGAACCCATTAGTAAAAAAAAATAATGAAATGTTAGAAACATTAAAATGAAACGGTGAAAAAAATTTTTGGTAAATACTTCATTGAGGCTTAACAAATTGAACAAAAATTTGAAGCTAAAAATTAAGAATGAAATATATCATCGTAATTATTTTTATAGAAATGCCATCAAAGTTTGTCTTCACAATACTATTATTTCATTGTTGCGATTACAAACTTGTTGTATAATTAAAAATTTATTTAAAAAAATGTGTAGCATGCAAAATATTATAAATTCTACTAAAGAATAACTTTTAATATTTACAAACAGATATATGTTTCGGTGATTCGTTAGTAGAATAAGATTAGCGAGGGAATTTGTGCTGACGCATCGGGAGTCCAAAGTAATGCGGGGGTCCAAAATGCTGATACCAGAGAAGCAGATGTAACATAGTGGACAGAATGTGTTAGTCAACATTGAACACGCATGAAATGACGTGAGTTACAATGTTCTACCAAGACCAGTTAACAAAATTACACATAGATAATTTAAAAAAAAACTTTGGAACTTTTTAAGAAAACTTTTGTACTTTTTTGCCAGTGTCGTTCGCTACAATCCTTCGTCGATTATTGGACTACGGATTCGCTTTTTGCTGTAGCCCCTCTTGGTTTTACTTGAAAAGATAATATCCAATGATATTATACGGAATTGTTTCCATCATTGTCGTATTATTGACCCTATTATAAGAAAAATTTCAGGAGAACCATAACCACATTTGATCTGACATAGTATTAATGTCTTGTCTTGTATTAAAGTAAAATGTATTAATCATTTCATTGTATTATTTATGGTATAGTATATAATATGGTGGTTGTAGTTCCTACACAACAAAAATAAGTATGTATTTACAAAAACCTAAGTCAGAAAGGTAATTAAAGGTAAAATATAGTTTCAACGATGATTTTAACTGTTGCTTCATTAATTCAAAAAAGGTCACAAATATTTTGCTAAATTTCTAATTCATTAACAAAAACTTTACACTAATTTACATGATAACATAGCCTGCCTGAAATGTTTATAGTTTATATAATTATATTTTCTAGCCAAAGGTATATAAATACATTACTTTAAACAAACGGGCAAGCTAAGTTTGTAGCTTCTATATAAAGACTTTCAGAATGAACTCCATGAACTTCATGTACAATAATTTATTATTAAATCAAATAAAATGTATATATTTATTGCATGTGAATATGATGCCACATATTTTACATCGGCGACATCTATACTAACATAGTAAAGAGGAAAAGTTTGTTTGTTTGTATGTTTGCATTAAATAGGCTCCGAAACTACTGGACCGATTTTGATGAAATTTGGCACAGACGTAGAGTAGACCACGGGGAAGGACATATTACTACTTCTTCATGTCGCGAAAAAATGTACGATTTCTGCGAAATTTACTTTGGTCGCGGGCAACATCTGGTAGCTTTATAAAACTGTAGTTAAATTTGCAAAAGCAACTTTAAATGCGTGAAAGTAAATGGAGTACATTTCGAAAGACCCATCTTCTAACATCTAACTACCGGGTATTTTACGTACGCAGTTGCGTATAGTACGTACCTCGCGCACGGCGTACAAAGCGAGTGCGAGTACACTTTGTGGCCGCCGGGTCCTCGCCGGGTCTGGTGGTGCCAGCGCGGCTCGTCGCTGGCACCAGCGGGCGTGCTCGAGCCAGCGCTGGGCGTGCTCGTGCCAGCGCTGGGCGTGCTGGTGCCAGCGCTTGCACCGTCATCCGCACCGAGGCCAGCTGGCGAGCGCGCGCCGCACGACTTACACACCGAACAGTCCACGCAGTGCCACCGGCCTACATAATAATTAATAGTTATAGTTAGCTTCCAAGCTCAAAGGTAGCACATTTAATAATATGCGTCACGATGGCTCAGCTGTAGAAATAGCACAGGTTTACAGAACGGGTGTTTTACTAAGCAAGTAGGGGTAGCGTCTTAACGGAACCGACCTTGGTTCTCTCATCTCTGACGTTGCGAATGAGTCTTATGATCGGCGATAATAGTTTCACTCACTTTACTATGTTCACATCCAGTTTAAACTTTTTGTATATGTCACCGTAAAATTGTAAAAACCGTTAGATTGTAATAAAACTAGTGAAATTGTAAAATGTTGATAGACTACCGACGCGAATATGCTGCCTATAATTTTACACATTATTTTTCGTTAGATTATAAATATATAGTTTTTAATCTTTCGACATATTTTTACAATCTCGTTAGCTATTTTACAATCTAACGGTTTTTACAATTTTACGGTGACATATACAAAGAGTCTAAATTAGACCAAAAATAAGTGTATTGTATTAATTTATTGCACGGTAAGTAAGTGACATTTAAATTGGTACCATTATAATAGATTGGACTGAACAGATCGATAACAATAACTCCCCACACCGATTTCGGTGATGGTGGCCGATTTGAAACCAGGCCAGTTACGCAGGAGTAATTTTATAGTGCCCAAGTGTGTGCGCAGTACACAAGAGCACTCTCTCTTCCCTTTACTCTCATAATTCAGTGGGACGGATAACCGACACGACTGACGAGAAATCAGGCGCAGGACCGACTTTTTACATGCCCATTCGACGCATGGATCATCTTTCTTGTCAGACAATCAGGTGATCAGCGTGCATTGTCCTAACCAAACTTAGAAACAACATTTGTGTTGTTCCAATGCGGGAATCGAACCCACGACCTCCGAGTCGAGAGCCAACGCTCGAACCACTAGACCACGGAGGCTGTGATCATAGTATATACTGACCACTGGGCGGGGTCTGCAGGCCGAGACACGCGGTGTGGTAGGCGCGGTCGCACAGGTCGCAGTGTAACGCCGCCCCGCCCGCCGCCCGCGCGCACCCCCCGCACGTCTTACACTCCGCGCACTGCCACGCGTACTCGCGCGCTTTACGGATCGTGTCCGGCTGGAGGTCCACGCAACCCGGGTGCACTGAAAAAAAAAGAAATTATATCAATCTGTGTTCACGGTTAAATCACTCGGTTTGAACGTGTTTAAAAACTTAAACGAAATAATGAGTTGAATGGCACGAACAAACTGATAGAAGAAATCCACTGTGCATATATATTTTACAAGTAGCTAGTTCAATGAGGGCTATCGCGTTTGAATTCGCCGCTAGTGTAGCGTGAGGTCTCCGAAATGTCAAATTCCACTATTTGCGGCTAGACTACGCGGGTTTATTTCTATTTATATTACTGTTGCGAATATTTAGCAGTACGTTAAAATAACTGTGGCAAAGTTACGGATCAATTAATGTAAATGCTTTAAAAACGGAGCTAAGCAAAAATTGCCATTTTAGAGCAAAAAGGGACTGCGCAACACTATGTCGGGACCATACGTGTTCTATTTTATTAAATATGACTTAAACTTTTCTTTTGGCATCTGTAAAAACAAACATTCACAGCCGTACTTTACAGTCTACAGTGCGCAACCAGCGGGCTTAGCATGCCGATCCGAGGAAATAATTTTAAAGAAGAAATATTCTATCTAAAATAGTTCGTTGCAAAATAGTTCTGAACGTTTAGTTGTAGTAACAAAATAGTTGAAAACCATGGTAACAAGGTCAATATTTCGAAAAAGCCATATTTTTAAAATGGCTGCCGGGAAATCTTCTGTCAAAAATGAACAAAATAAATAAAATTAAAAAATTAAAAATGTAAATGACTATACACGAAGAAACTATTTGTCTTGGACCGCCATTATGTGATTGACATTATTGTAAGACTATTTTACATTGAAATAAGACAAAGTTTCTACTTTAGCTGTCAAAAGAGGCCATTTTGTGACCTCATGTTTGGGAAGAACAATAATGTCCTCATAACGACGATGCATCGACCTTGCTGCCTTACAATAAGAACTATTTTAGGTCAGATTGTATTAATGTTTGTCGATTCTTCGGTGTTTCTAGAGTGCGCATACTAAGCCTGCTGGTGAGGCAAAAAATATGGTCCTCATTGACGTTCACGCGCTGCCGTCCGCTGTGACAGTCACGTGTCGCGCTGAATACCGAATGGACCAACGAGCGGCCGGCGGTAACCGCTTAACCCTCAATCCCGCTACACATTACACATACTCACGTTTGCAGTTGCATGTGGCGCACACGAGGAACCGCTCGTGCGTGTACCTGCGGTTGGCCTCGAGCCGCAGACTGCACTTGCGGCATGTATCCACCACCTCCTCCTCCTTCGTCTCCTGACTGTTGCGTTTCGTCTTCGTCAACTTTTTCCTCTGAAAAGCACAATTATATTCATATTACAAGCTCATTTAAATAACACGGCCTAAACTTCGTCTTTGTAAATTTTTTCATCACAATTTTACACTCCCATTGCAATATAGACAGGAATAAAGACAAACATATTGTAGGACCCATGTATGTGTGAATGTGTGAGCATCAGCAGTTTTCTGTGTGGGAGACGATGTATGTCAGTAAATTGATAATTCGTTTTTATTTATGACCTATAAGACTTAGTTAAATACCGAGTTAAATGTGACAAGTTGTCCTACAATATATATTTGAATTTATTTTGAATTTATAATTGTGTCTTTTTTGATTCCTAGATCAGAACATTGTATTCATGTTGGATTGGAAGTTCTCGAAGTTGAAATGACCTACCTATAAGACTAAGTTAAATACCGAGTTAAATGTGACATGTTGTCCTACGATATATTTTTTAATTTATTTTGAGTTTGTAATTGAGTCTTTTTCTATTGCTAGATACGATTCATGTTGGATTGGAAGTTCTCGAAGTTAAACAGCAAAATATTCAATCAATAATTAGTCACATTACCTTGGCGTTTCTGTGCGTGTCGGTGTCGGAGTCGTCGCTGGTGGTGTACCGCGAGCCCCACTCCGGCTCGGAGTCGGAGCTGGACTCGGCGGGCGACGGGGGCGCGGGCGGCGCCGCCAGCACCGTGTTCAGTGGGAAGTATCTGGAATATATTATTATTATGAAACGGCATCTCACAAAACTACTTACATATATAGTTATAAATTAAAAACACATTTAAAAATTATTCATATTTATGAAAGACTAGGCTAATTTTAGCATCCCACGAGAATTTGCCTATCCAAAGTCTATGTTTTAAGCCAGAGCCTCAACTAGTCAACTACTACCATACCAAATTTAATCGAAATCCGTTCAGTTGTTTTTGCGTGAAAGAGTAACAAACATCCATCCAGCGTCCACACAGCCTAATAGACGCCTAATGTTTTAATTTATTGATTTCTTATGTTTACGCAAATATTGTTCATTGTTTTAAACACTTTTGTCTCGGTGCACTTTCCTTTTTCTCGACGTTTCCGCTACGCTCCAATAATAATTGAAGAATTTAGGGATAGTTTGAACAACTTCAACAAATAAGACAACTGACACCTCAGTCCTCCCATGACCACGGCTGCTGGAAAGTAGCCGAAACGTCGGCAAAAAGAAAAGTGCACAGACAAAATCAGTAAGTGTTTAAAACAATGTTTTAATTTCTCGAAGCAAATAATTGTGTCAATGCGCTGAGGCGGGGGGAGAAGGAAGAAATGCATGCTGATTGGCCGATTCAAGGTGACAATAATGGAAGAAAGGAGAAGCAGTACTTATTTGTATTTGAATAAAAAAGGGATGTACTAATAAACATATGCTTTCCTTACTGATTCGGACCAGCGTAATTTAAGCTCTGAATAAATTGATTCTTAACAATAATAATCTTGAAATTGGCTTACCTATGAAAAGTTATACCGTCTTTTTTGAAATGAGGTGATTGGCTACATTTTCCACATCATTTCATTGTACAGGGACCCATGTTTCTCCTCTTTCGTATTTTATTTTGTATGTACACATATGTACACGGGTCACGGATGTGGTTGATACTAAAGCAGATTTCGCGATCGGTTTCTTATGTAAGACATATCGTGTTACCAGAAAGTGTTCGCCTTGCATTAGGTGTCTATTATGCTGCATCCATCCATCCATCCATCCTCACAAACATTCACATTTATAATAGTAGTAGGATTAACATTATTGACACTAATGACAACCATTAGTAGGTGCCGGTGATGGATTTGCAATCTAGACGGTGAGTAACGCGTCTAACCCACTTGACCAATGACCAGCATGGTTAATATTTATGTCACGTTCCACAGAAACGGGATAAAAAGCATCCTATGTCCGTCTCCTGGTTCTAAGCTACCTCCCCACCAATTTTGCAGGTTCGGTTCACAGTTCAGCCATTCTTCGAGTTATAAATAGTGTAACTAACATGACTTTTTTTTTATATATACATGCATTTTACGTATTAAATTATCACATACAGACCATAAATATCCACTCTACAGGGCACGTAAAATTAGTTCGTTTCAACAGTTCAATTATCTCGTATATCGTGACGCTGCCGCTATGGAGCACGTTATGTTTGGACGCAACACCACAGCTGCCACTCGTCTCGCATCTGATTACACACCTGAGCTCCTGCGGCGTGTAGCGGCGGTACGTGTGCTGGTACTGGCCTGGCAGCAGCGCGTGCGGGTAGAAGCCGGCGGGCGGGCGCACGCGCACGGTGGGCGCAGGCGGCGGGGCGCGACGCCGCAGCACCGTCATCGACTGCAAGTCCGCGCACGCGCCGCGCCGCAGTGCGTTCATGCGCGCGTTCCACTCGGACGCGGATGCCACCGCTGCAGCTGCCATTTCCTGTCGCACGCGTTTTGTTTTATTTGCACGACTATACACAATGGCTGTGTTCCGCGGAAAAAAGCGCTTGTTAGCTAGTTAGTTAGTGGAGCTTGCTAGCGCTAACGAAAAAAATACAGATTATCGGCCAGGACACGTTTGCTAACTTCCATACCGCAAATATAAGGTTTGGTAAAATGAATTACGGAAACTTTGGGCACGTGATTTACTGCTTGTGTAGAGACGTTTAGACAAAAAAAAAATGAAACTCGTGGAAAAATAAAATACAAACTAAAATCATTAAATTTAAATATTGCAAGAAATTAAATCTATTGCATAAAGCGTCCGCGCCGACAAGGACAGCAGATGTAGCTCGACAGAGACAGCGATACATATTACATACACCAGGAAAGGTCATTCGAGTTCATATCTGAACAGCTGTTCGCGCGCGGTCGATTTTATGTAATAGATTTAATTTCTTGCAAAATAATTTAATTTTTTATATATTTTTTCCACGACTTTCAAATATTTTTTTTTTGCCTAAACGTCTTTACACAAGCAGTAAATCACGTGTCCAAAGTTTCTATAATTGATTTTACCAAACCTTATATAATCCGCCATTTTGTTTATTTAATATCAGCGGTGGCTATTTTGCTTACGTTTTTTGTTAGCGCTTTTTTCCGCGGAACACAGCCATTAATTTCAGTAAGTAAAACGACAGTCAAAAGTCCAAAATCAACTTCTTTTTTTATTATTAAATATTTTCATAATACTACCTACTTATTACACACTGTTATCCAGAATCTGCAAGTTTCATTTGTTCTTTGGCAAGATCTGGCTAAACGCACTACATTAGCTAATGATGTTGCTTCTGAGTCGACACTCAATAATCATTACTAAAAGTATAATTTACATTAATAGACAAAATAATTATTGTAATTTACTATGATATAATACTAGCTTTTGACCGCGGCTCCACCCGCGTAAATATAGCGGCTCCGCCCGCGTAAATATAATATCCTGAATTCCTCGAGAATACTGTATGTACTTTTTTGGGATAAAAAGTAGCCTATGTTTTAACACAGAGCCTAAACTACTACCATACCAAATTTCAAAAAACCGTTGAGTAGTTTTTGCGTGACAGAGTAACAAACATCCATTCATCCTCACAAACTTTCACATTTATAATAGTAGTAGAATTACCAGTCTCAATTTCTCCGGATCAACTTTTGGTGGCTCAGGTTTACTCTCAGTCGGCTTTTGTTCTAGTTTCATCTCCACTCTCTCCACTTTCACTTCAATTTTTACTTCCTCAGGCTCTGGCTCGTTTAGCTGCTTGATTCTCTGATGGGAGCGATACTCCTCATATTTGTGTGGATAGTCCGATAACATTATGTCTAATACTTCACTGGCATCTACTGCAGTTATACCTAAAATTAAAAATATTATCATACATTTTGATCTTAGTAATTTTTTTCCACATCATCTAGCGTCTAACATCTTTATTTACTAAGCAATAAATATATTAGCAGCAATAATGACATTGAGAAGTTCAGCAATTGTAGCAACAAGATTTACTTGGTATTTTAGGGTTTTAGCAATTATTATGATAAAAAACAGTTTTAACAAATTTAAAAAAATATACCAAGATCACATAGAGCTTCAGTCACCAGTCCTTTTTGTAGGACATAATTCTTCTCGTCCCCTGTGATCGTTCTTCTTTTTAATTCTGGATATCTTCTTTTAAAGCTCTTAACGCCAAGAAACATGGCTACTTGTTCTTGTATCATCATGACCTAAAACAAATTGGATTTCACATTTTAGTACATTTTGTTGATTTAAAGCAGTGTTTTTCAACCTTTTTCTTAATGCGCCCCCTTGTAGGAAAAAATATTTCGCGACCCCCCGACCCTTCGCTTTTTTATCATGTATGTATGTGTATGTTACAGCGTTACAAAATATATTCATTCCATACGACGTTTTTAAGCGTCTCCATAGTTAGGATTCGGATATAAGTACATAATATAGTACGTCAAACAAATTATTTTATAATTACTTACATCGACGATCGATTTATGAGTATATCCTTTTGTTAAAATTCTCTTACTTAACAAATCAATCTTTTTTAATCTTTATTGTTTTTTTACTAAGTTCTCTCGACCTCCGGCGACCTTCCTACAGAAGCTTCGCGATCCACAGGTTTAAAAACACTGATTTAAAGAATAACCTTTATCCTATTCAACTTTCGAATTTAGTTTAATTTTAGTATGTTACCACTAAACTAACATAAGCAATCCGAGCAAAAAAAAAATCTGTGATGTTGTGAGACACCAGATTTCCTTATTATAAAATATTAATTTCAAGTACTATTTGAGGCATAAAGAAAAAAAAATATCTGGGTACTTATAAATTTTTTATTATGATTTTTTTGTCAATAAAAAAAGGAAACTTTACAAAATTATCTAAACACCTTTATTTTATTTACAATGATTTTTAAAAATATATAATTATAATAATGACAGTCATCACGTAGACTATACGTATTAATATGTTACGCTTTTTTTTACCGCAACACCCCTTAAGGAACTTTCGTTCCAAAAATTAATACAATTAAAAAAAAACTTTTTTGCTTACCTGATGTTCATCATTACCAGAGTCCTCTGGTGGCCAAGTATACTCCTTTACATCATCAGCTGTCCATATTTTATTGCTAAAATAAAGTTGTATCAGTGAATTATTATTATTTTCAATAAGACTAAAGAAAGCATTCTATCTCTCTCTTGCCTTTTATAGCAGAATGCAATAGAAAAAGATTATAAGATATATAGATAAATACCTGTCAAACAGATCCGCAAACTTGGATTTCTTCATTTTACTACTCTCGTTGGTGGAGCTTTTGACGGAACTCTGTGAATCCTCATCAAGTAGATGTGCAGGTCTGAAAAAGGCAAAATACATAAAATTTGAATTTTTGAATACATTAAAATACTATATAAAAATCTAATAGAAAGTACAATTTGCCATAATAGTATAGTATAATATAAGCTATGTATTTTTTTAATCATATATTTATTAAATAACTAATTATTTGTTACATGTTTGTATTTCATACACTTTTTTAGCCTATATCCTTTTAATTGACTCCTGCCATAAAAAAGTGGCCCATGGAGAGCCGTTTCTCTATGTTGCATGTAAGATGAGGAATGGATGGTAAGAATGAAAGTGGACGAGGCGAAACAAGTATGTAAGGATCGTAGCAAGTGGAAAGAAGTGGTCTGTGCCTACCCTTACGGGAAAGAGGTGTGATTATATGTATGTATGCCATAAAAAATTGACTTAATGAAAAAAACCATACTAACTTTGAAGGTGTAGCATTATCATCCATCATGCATGTTTCCTCTTCAAATAATTGCACAGTGGTCGTGGCGGGACCACACACCCGCCCGTATATACCCATTGTTTCCTGGAATTGTATAAACTTGTTAAAGTTTCATGTTAACATTATGAGCTAGTTAAAGCACGTATTCCATCTCACTAAAATCAGACGTCGTAATTAGATTCCTAAAAAGAGAAAGGATTCTAATTAGGATACTAACTTCTTAAATGCTTTTTCACTTGACTGAAATTATTTACTGAATCAATAGGACGTCTAAATTTATTAAGGTGGAATATGCGCTTAAAGTAGAACTAATAATACATGCATAACGAAATGTGTTATAGCTATACTAATATAATAAAGAAAAGTTTGTTTCTTTGCATTGAATAGGCTCCGAAACTACTGGACCGATTTTGATGAAATTTGGTACATATATAGATTAGACCACGGGGAGGAACATATGCTACTTTTTATTGCGGCGAAATGTACGGTTACCGCGGATTTCCTTTCACGCGCACGAAGTTGCGTGCAACATCTAGTAACTTATAATTGTATATCAGGTCTAGAAAAATCAATTACGGATATTTCGGGCACATGATTTACTGCTTATGTAAAGACGAAGGCAACACAATAATTGTCCCACTCGAAAAAAATATTATTTCGCTATATGGCCTTTCGCTATAAGTTTGCCTTTAGCGGAGAGTCACCCATACATGAGATATTACTTTGAGTATGACATATTTTTTTGCGAAAATATCTATACATAAGCAGTAGATCATATGTCCAAAATATCCGTAATTGATTTTACCAAGCCTAATATAAACAAAGATCATAATCCATATATAAAATATGTGTCCTTGAACAAAGATTCATATTTATGTTCACATTTCATTAGTCAGCAATAACATTGTATGTTTAAAGATTTTATTTAAATAAAGTTCATTAAGATTAGTGACTGCTAAGTTATGCTGATCAGAGAGTCAATTCTGCTAAGTAAAACCTGCAGTAATACAATTACAATCAAGTCCCGATACTGCCAAACCGGTATTCTTGTAAACGTAAAACCAGCGTCAAACGCGCTCTGATTGGTCCAATGTTCACGAAATAAGTTTATGATAACAATACAATCAAAGTAAAATAAAAATCTACTTTAAATACGAGAATTGAGGTTCAGGTTAACAAAACGTTAACAAAACATTTTTGTAATTTGTAATCCTGTTTATTCTATACTAGATGTTGCCTGCGACTTCGTGTGCACTAAAGGAAATCTCGCGGGAACCGTACATTTTATAGCGATAAAAAGTAGCCTATGTCCTTCCCCGTGGTTTATTCTATATCAGTGCTAAATTTCATTAAAATGGGCCCATTAGTTTCGGAGCCTATTCAATGCAAAACAACAAACCTTTCCTCTTTATAATATGAGTATCAGTATAGAAGTATAGCCAGTATAGATAATATAAGTAATATTATAACTAGTGTAGTTATTATTATATGATGAGTGTGCTGATATATAAAGTGGACCAGACTGTAATCGTGTGCCTCTTGGCAAAGGCCTCCCCCAACTGCTTCCACTCACTTCTTTGGCATGCCCCATGCCAAAGAAGTGAGTGGAAGCAGTTGGGGGAGGCCTTTGCCAAGAGGCACACGATTACAGTCAGCGATACCGTAGTTTTAATAAAAAAAATGTTCTTAAAAATTTTAAACTAAGTTAAATTAAGAAATTAAATAAAAATTTAATGCTAAACTTTCTGTAAATGCTTTGTACTGAATAAAGGCTGTAAATAATAAATAATGTACTGATAGTATAGCACGTACATTCCATAATATTATACAAACCTTCATATACATAGCGCCCCTGCCGCCGCCCCGCCCCCGGCCGCGGCCGCGCGGCGTTTTGGCCGGTCGGCCACGCCCCCCACGCCCGCCGCGCGCGCGCATGCCCCGCCCACTCCCGAACATGTCTGGAGACTTGAGAAACGGATTCTCCATCTTCGGCAGACTGGTGTCCGCCTCAATTTCGCCTTTGAAGTCTTGCGAATCCTCGAATAGGTCTGACGACGAAGAGTTTCTTCTTCTACTCGACAGCGGCGTGGAGCACGGCATTTTGTCTAATGCTTCAGTCATACGAGGCAGTTTGATCCGTGAGCTCGTTGGGTCGATTTCCTCCTCTTGTTTGGGTTCAACCAGTGGGATAGGTTGGAGCGTTTTGTTCTCGCTGTACTCCGGGTCTTTGGGTTCGGTGGTCAGTCTTCTGCCTCTACCTCGTCCTCTGCCTCGGGGTTTCACTACTAAGGGAGGGCGCTCCCTAGACAAAAATAATACAATTTTAAAAAACCTACAGTAACATTTTGCTCAGTAAATTATTAATATTAATTACTGCAAAAAAATTATAAACATATACATTATCAGGGATGATGTGAATAACAAAACACTTACTTACCTATTGATCTCTAGACTAACTAATATAAATGAACTTGAATACTTTGTTTTAATTTAATTACATTTCAAATCTTACCTTGATAATCGCAATGATCTCTGAGGTCTCTCTTCTAATGCCATTACTGGTAGTTGAACTACTTTGGCACCTTCAGAAAGGGGTATTTTTCTAGGCCTTCCTCTCTTCTTTGGTTGTGGGGTCACATCTACAGCCTTGGGAATGTCTAAATTATCAAGTAAGAATGAAGGAGTATCTTTAATATTTGTATCCACTTCCAAAGGATCTTTTAACATTTCTTCAGTAGCAATATTGAATTCCCGTGATTCGGAGCTCTCTTGAAAAATCATCTCATGCATTTTTGGCGTTATAGGAGAGGTTCTTTCGATCTCTATCTCTATACTACCAGTCGATGTACTAGACTTTAAATCAGGACTTTCATTATTTTCTCTATGTGTAAGATCATTAAATGGCAAATTATGTAATTGTTTATTTTGTAAATTTGTTAAAATATTGTGCAATTTTGAGCTCCCATTTTTTGCACAGTTTTCATTATTGAGGACAGTATGGTTCACAATTTTTACATCCTCTTTCTCTTCAATGTTTTTAGTTGCTGGTGATAAAGATGAGGCTTTTGATGTGATTGGTGCTACTGGCTTACTTGATAGTAAATGACCTAACTTCATTCTTTTAGTGTCTAATAACTTTAAATCTTTTTGAGGAGGACTTTTGTCACTTGAGGGTCTCTTATTAAGAATCTGTTTTGAGATTTGTGCCTTTTCAACACTGTTTACAACTCGGGAACTTCTTAACCTTTTTCCATCTGGCATAGGTGTATCTACATGAACTTTTTTTCTTCTGTTTGTGAGATTCTTACCTTGATGTTTTTCATTTACATTTTCTTCAGGGCTTTCTAAGGCATTATAGTCCTTTACATCATCATTGTATGTTTTTGATGTGGCGCTAAGGTCAATTTTATTTATTTTAAGTATTATCCGTGGTGAATCTTGGTCTGGACTATGGACTAATTTTTCTGATACACTGATTTCTAGTGGCTTCGTCAAATTCTCATTGATTTTCTTATTTTTGTCCTGAAGTAAGCTTGACTTTGAAGTTAAGCTATTACAAGCTAAATTGTTTTTGTCATTTACCAAGTCACCATGATTTAGTTCTATATTACTTTGGTTCCTTAAATGTACCTTTTCATCAATTGAATTGAAATGTTTTGGTGTTACTCCCTCTTCTGGATAGGATTGAGTAGAAATTTTAGCAATATTCTTATCCTCATTCACACTTTCTGTATTGCTTTCAAGTAGTTTTTTGAGTAATGTACAATTTTGTTTACTTGATAAACTTTTAACTTTCGCCTTTGCTATTGATTCTTTCAAATAATCATTAGTATTACTGGTATTTTTAATATGAGCAGATTCTTCTTTTAAATCCAATTCCTGTGCTGCTGTGTTTGTATGTGACAATACTCCGCTATTAGGCAAAGTACTTGTTTTAGGCTGTTTATTTTCTGTAGGCTTTATTTCTTCCTGAATATGATCCTTTTCATTTCTCTGGTCAACATGTGGAATTTTATCTGATTTGGGATGACAGTTTTGTTTTACTTCTACTGTACTTTGTTTTACTTCTACTATAGCTGATTGGCTAATAGGGTTTTCAATATCACTTTCCTTTCTTAGTTCATTTGCCTTTAATGTGGAATCATTCGAACTGTGACAATTTAATTTAGAAGTATCCTTTTCAAGTGTCAGGTCTTTATTTACAGCTTCTATATTTGAGTCTATGTTTTGACTTAATATTGATTTGACTTTTGTTACAGTATCTTTGTCAATATTGTTACAGTGACCATGGTCATTTTTATTCAAATTGATCTGATCACTAACATAGGTTTCAGCAGTTTTCATGTTAATTTTTAACAACAGTGGAGGATTTTTAACATGACTTTCACTCACCTCATCATTAGTGATTTTTTCTTTGAGTTCATCTGGATTTACTCTAGGTTTTATATTCAATTTTGTCATTTTTGGAGAAGATGGCCCACTTGCTTCTTCTGGTTTAATGTTCAGTTTAAGTTTCAATTTGCTTACAACAGGAACACTTTCATCTCTGTTGTCATTGTCCTTTACTATACTTGTAACATGACTTTCACTCACCTCATCATTAGTGATTTTTTCTTTGAGGTCATCTGGTTTTACTATGGGTTTTATATGCAATTTTGTCATTTTTGGAGAAGATGGCCCACTTGCTTCTTCTGGTTTAATGTTCAGTTTAAGTTTCAATTTGCTTACAACAGGAACACTTTCATCTCTGTTGTCATTGTCCTTGACTATACTTGTAACATGACTTTCACTCACCTCATCATTAGCGATTTTTTCTTTGGAGTCGTCTGGTTTTACTATGGGTTTTATATGCAATTTTGTCATTTTTGGAGAAGATGGCCCACTTGCTTCTTCTGGTTTAATGTTCAATTTAAGTTTCAATTTGCTTACAACAGGAACACTTTCATCTCTGTTGTCATTGTCCTTTACTATACTTATGCTTTCCTCAATGTTATCGGCATTTTCATCACTTGAATTATCTGTTCCTGAGGCTTCAATCTTTGTTTCCTTTGTTGTGTCTGTATCTAATGGCTTAATAATAGGCTTAATGTTGATTTTCTTCACAACAGGTATACTTGATTCCTGTTTATCAACTTTCATATCATCACAGATTGTTTCTTCACAAGAATTTAAAACAGGATTTTTTTGAAGCTTTATGTTTAATTTAGGAATTTTAGGTATATCATCTTTGCTACTTTCTATGACACTATCTTTAGGCTTTACAATTGATTTAATATTTGATTTGGAAACTACAGGAACTTTCTTATCATCATTTTCTTCTACATCTATACTGTCAGTTGACTTAACTAAAGGTACAATATGGTGTGATTTCTTAGATTTACTATTTAAATCACTATCGGGCTTAGATATAGCTTTAATTGTAATTTTAGGCACATGATAATTATCCTTTGAATCCTCGTGTAAGGCAGTTGAATCAGTATCATGACTGCTCTCATTAACTTGATGACTGTCAGGTGTCCGTGTAGGCTTTAAAGTCAATTTTGGACTCAGTGGTTGGTTTCCAAACTTACTACTGGTTACAGTTTTTATTGTTAATTTAGGAATTCTATCTGGTTGCATTTCCTCAGGTTGACTCATAAAAACTTGCAATTTGGATGGTGAAAGAGGGGCTTCACATTCTGAACTTTGTAAAGTTTTTACAGTTGATTTTGAACTATTTTTTTCAGTATAGAATTGACCTTCTGCATCAGTGCCTGGTTTTCCAAGTTTAATAGTTACTTTTGGTACAATCTCAGTAGGACCATGGTCAGATGTTGATGCCTGGTCTGATGTATTTGAACTCTCATCATTCTCGGAACATTCCGATTCTGATATTTCGCTGCTACTTGATTTTCTATGTAGTTCATTTATTTTTTCTGGCAGCTTAATTTCATTTTTACTGTCTGATTCAGGAGGTCTCATGGTTTTTATTGTCAACTTGGGTATTGGCAATTTCATTTCTTCCAATTTTGCACTTGAACATGGTTCAATGACATTTTCATTTTTACACTCTAGTTCCGGTGGCCTCAGGGTTTTTATGGTTAATTTGGGTATTGGTGATTTAATTTCTTCAGATTTTTTATCACTTGATATTACTTCACTAACCATTTCATTTTTACCTTCAGATTCTGTTGACCTCAGGGTCTTTATGGTTAATTTAGGAATTGGTGACTTTACTGCCTCAGATTTTTCTACTGAAGATGTTTCTTCACTGATAATTTCATTTTTACGTTCCGATTCAGGCTGCCGCAGGGCTTTTATGGTTAGTTTAGGTATTGGTGATTTA
Organism: Glaucopsyche alexis; assembly: GCA_905404095.1. Lineage (NCBI taxonomy): Eukaryota > Metazoa > Arthropoda > Insecta > Lepidoptera > Lycaenidae > Glaucopsyche > Glaucopsyche alexis. The sequence goes on from FR990060.1 coordinate 7,208,119, forward strand.
ATTTCTTCAGACTTTTCTATGGTAGGTATTTCTACACTTATATTTTCATTTTTAGATTCAGATTCAGGTGGCCTTAGGGTTTTGATGGTTAATTTAGGTATTGGGGACTTTTTTTCTTCTGACATTTCAATAGATATTTGTTCGCTAAAATTTTCATTTTTACATTCAGATTCTGGCAGTCGCAGGGTTTTTATGGTCAATTTAGGTATTGGTGATTTTACTTCTTGAGACTTTTCAACAGAGATTTGTTCAATAGCATTTTCCTTTTTACATTCTGACTCTGGTGGCTTTAGAGTTTTTATCGTTAATTTGGGTATAGGTGATTTCATTTCTTCCGATGGTTTTGAACCAATCTTGATAGTTAATTTGGGAACTTGTCTTTGGGTATCTGAGTCTTGGCTAGGTGTTTCATTTTCACTAGAAAAATTGCTGGCATTCACTGAAGGCTCTTTTACAGGTAAATTTAATTTTATAGGGGGCACCTTCTTAGATTCCTCTTCAATTTTTACAATAGAAGAGGGCACACTGGGACTTTCTATACTTTGCTGAGTATTTTCTTGACTTTTAACCTCCAAAGATTCTTGTTTTGGATTTATTGATTCCGCACATGAATCTTTTAAGGGTATTTCAACATTTGAGTGAATGGTTTCTTCAGGCAAATTACTGCTGTGTAGATTAGTAGGTTTGGAACCTTGACACTGAGAATTCAAAGAAAGTGAATGACATTCCTCAACTTTACTTTCTTGTTTGACATCTACATTATCAACATTTGTTAGGGGTACTTTCTGTCTAATAAGTCTAATTTTTTTGGGCGAACCCATTGAAGTTTCTGCTCTGCAGGGACTTACTTCACTAATATTTCTAATCTCTTCAGGCTTACTTTCATTTACAGTGGTCACGATATCAGAAGAACTGGATACATCCTTGACAGTACACTCACTCTGGGTTACCTCACTATTTACACTTGAGTCTACCGACGAGGATGAGGTCACAGTTGAGTCTGGTCGGCTGGGCACAGGACGGACTAGTCTGCGCCTCAAGGGCGACCGTGTTGATACACTAACACTAGAGTCTCTGGAGTCGTGATTATTGTCACTAGACGTTGATACAGCACTTTCTACATTCATTTTGTCATTTTTATCACATAATACCGCACTCTGTATTGTCCTTTCACTAGGTCCACAGTCTTTATCACTTATAACTTCACTACTAGATGGGGAATCTGTTAGAGAATTAACAGAAATTTCTTTTGAACACGACTGTTCTGGGTTGTCTTTTTCCTCTGTTGACACATTTGTTTCAAGCTCAGATGATGTAGCTTGCGAATGACTAACGTTTTCCGTTGTTTCACTCTTAGCTGCACTTATGCTTGTTTCACTTGACGCGATAGACACACTCGAGGAACAAGTTGGTACAACTTCATCACTTTTGGTTGGTATATCAGTTACAGGTGGATTTTCGGGTTCGGTTTTACTATCGTTTCTATGTTCTGGCGACACACTTAACCTTTTAGGCGCTCCTGGACCGTCGACAATTTCGTCGATCATATCCAAGATCGCCTCCGTGCTGGTGTTGACATCTTGTGTTGAGGGCGAAGGAACGCTGTCGCCATCGAAATTATCCTCCGACATGGCGTTAGTTTCGCAAGATGCTTGAGGCTCAGATGGCTCCTGGTGAGCGATATTGGTTGTATCGACGTCCTCAATCCGTCCGACATCCTTTTCCCGCGCCGATACGCGGCGGGAAGCGTTTGCTGAGGCGCCCGCATCCTCTTCTGAAGTCTCCATTATCTATTATTTTGCGACGCTGTCATATCTGAAATATAAAACGCCCGCAAATTGATATTTACGTATGAAACTGGTAACCTGTCGACGTGCGAGCTTGACAAACCACAAGCACCATTCTAATTCACCATAATTTCACAAAAATATGTTCACTGATTTACGGTATAGACAATTGTACCTACACATTGTACTCTATTTTCATATTCACGTCGTTTACGTGTCTTCCGAATACACACAAGATCTTGAAAAGTATTCATTCAGCAGCGTAAACCGGCAAACAAAAAGCTTGTATACGCCATTTTTAAAACCAAAGACATGGCAGGTAGAGATGTACGAGCCAATAAAAAATATCATGTACGGACAATTCGGCCATTGTCGTGTTGGTAAACTGCAAGATGCCCATAGATCGCTCCACTTGAGCTCTTGGCTTGTAAAAGAGTAATAAATATGGCTTTCCACATGTGGTAAAACGAGCAAGATAATAGGTCTTTGCACGAAGTATAGATAACAAGGAGTCCGAACGTAATGTTAAAATAATGGTCTCAATTACGGGGACAGATTTTTGCCGGTAGAGCGCGCGACGGTCCGACATGCACTCGTTTGAAATTACGCGGGAAGTTTAAAGTTGCTATTGACAGCTCTGGAAAGATTGAAATCTTATTATATAAAAGTTTTAGAAAATTCTTAGAAACTGTTCTCGAAAAATAGATACCGTAGAACACGGTAATTGCCTAACGGTAATTTAAAAATAATTGTAATAAATAATAGTATTGGCAACACTCGGTATAATAGTATTGGCAACACGCGGTACTCGTCGGTCTCGCACGCCTAGCGGCAGAAAAGAGAACTAAGATCTGGTCCTATTATTGTGTACATAATTATTATTAAAAAGCCTATACCGTTCGGACTCCTGGTATCTATGCTTCATGGGTCTTTGAATGGAGCTAGATGTGTTTAAAAATGTTTGAATTGGTTGATCATGGCAACATTACAGATAAAAAATAAATAAATTGAATGAAAATTGTATGGCACGTGGATGGCATTTAAGCACACTGTACACTGTCATTCAAACAAGGTTTTATTTTTTATCGAATTATATGTATTGTTATTCTCGTTTTGTGACAGTCATATTACTACAAATCCAATTTTGCATTAGCTTATTAAGGTAACTTTTAAAATAAAGAAAAGGTATTATATTATTATTAGGTACCGTAAAAATAGGAGAATAGGACTAGGTGGTGAAATAGGACAAAATTGGGAAAGTTTTTTCGACCTCATTATTACCCATTCTTTCATAATTTAATAAATGGGTAACATATTTTATTACATTAAATTATATTGGTAGGTATGTAGTACCTACTCTTTCGAAGTTTCGTAGCAATTTTTATTGATTTTACTGCTCTATGTATATCATTCATTATTTAACAATCTTATATTTAATTAATTCTGGTAGTCTGTATTTTTGTTTACATTGCATTTTAATGTAAGTTTTAAACATAAAATCTCAAAAAAGTAAAAAAAACTACCTTGATCCGATTCACCTTCGCTCTGGGGTTAATTTAGGGGTTTTGGGTCATAGATATATAATATTAAAAATGTTGGGGCCATTGGGTCATGTATGGGGTTAATCGAGTTTTTTTGGCAGGGTTGGCACTTGAAATTTTTGAAATTCAAAAAAATCCTCTATTAATATATTATACTTTATGAAAACGCGGTATGTTACGCGGCGTACCTAATATTATAATATTTAATATTATAATTATCTACTTATTATTGTAAAAAATATACAATTTCTTTACTGAAAAACATTCTGCTAATATGACGATCTTCGTTTTTCCATGGAAATGACAGCTGACGACGCGATGTATGAAAAACGATGATTTCCGAGGTTTTGGTCGTGCTCGTGGGAACGTGGCCCTTGGAAACCGTTTTTTTATTTTTTGCAAATGAATATACCACTCAATATTACCAGAATATTAATATCTATGGACGCATCACACCACGTCAATTTGGTCCCGTGATAAGATCTCGAAGAACTTGTGTTACGGGAACCAAAAACGGAAATATATTTAATAATTTTATATTATACACATATTTAAGATTTTTATTATATTATACGCACATTTAATACACATCCGTGACCCTAGAACACAGAAAACCTTTTTCTTTCCTTCAGCGGCGTCCATAGATATATTATATAATAAACTATAAAATACCTATTGTATATTTTACTTTGGAACTTTGGCATTGTTTACCAATAATACCACGAAGTATAGAATACCCCTAGATCGTTAATTAACTGGCCAAAACCTCCAAAAGGCAAGGATGAAAGAAGTGAAAAAAGGAGTTTTGCCGGGAATGTAGAGTCCATTTCATGAAAGAAGTCCCCTAGACGCAGCGCTGTGATCGCGCGACAAGATGTAGTCAGCATTATTAATTATGGGTATTAGAATCTCTTGATTCTGCTGTTCTGCTTCACAAAATTCCTTTACCTTGTGTATTAAATTTTCCGGGCAGCACTTTTTACAACCTCAGCCTCTCAGGCATTGTAATAACAATTTAATAAATTTAGTTCCACTTATTGCCGCGGGACTTCTTTTGTGAAAAGCTTTAAAGTGCTTTTCACAAAAGAACAGCAACGTTGTAGTTTAATGTGTTTAATGCAAAGTATAATGTGTTGTGACTTGTGTTGTGTAATATTGGTAAATTATTATCCATTAGTTATTCGTTGACGTGCACAAGTGTGGGCAAGTGATACAACTGCAAAATACGTGCTAAATTGGGTTTCCCGCCAAAAATTCCTCTAAAGTTTCAGTAAATCGTCTACCACTTTACTGAATCGACTTGACTCATTGTTATCTTCTCGACTATATATTTGAATGTTGACTAGATTTTGGACTCGACGATTTAGAAATACGGTGATGAAAATTTGAACGAATATTCTATTTCCCGCCATTTTTAGTTGACACTGGCAAATGCTATAAGCCGACGCCATACATAAATAAGAAGAAGTAAAGCTGCCAAAAAGGAAGAAAAAAAAAGAAGTAGTATAAAAGAGACGAAGAAGAATTTTGAAAATAAATACAATTAATTTCATTTGCCTTTATTTACATTAATACCTATATCTAAATATAATTTAATGCAATAATTTGTTAACAACCTACTATTTTTCAAAAAAATCATAATTAAGATTTCAGAAAAAGGCATTTTGATTCTGTAAGGATGACTACAATAAGGCCGTTTACTTGCGAGGATATGCTTAAATTCAATAATGTGTCTGTATAAACCCACTCTTTTGCTGATTAATTATAGTAAAATCGTAGAAAATCTTGCCTCTTATCATTGCATTTAACATAAAATATTGGTATTGAATTTATAAATATAACCTATTTTTTATAAAATCATAATTAATATATTTTTTTTATTTGTTTATAAACATCAGGGTCATTAAATTTTACTAGAATAAAATAAAAATAGAAAAATAATCTTTTCCAGTTATTGAATGGTTATTGGTTGGATAATTGTATTTTTTTTTCAGAAACCTTGATCCACTGACAGAAACTTATGGTCTGTCGTTTTATACACAGTACTTAGCCCATTGGCCAGAGTATTTCCAAGTAGCTGAATCTCCTAGTGGCGAAATCATGGGATACAGTAAGTTTAAAATTGTCCTAGTCAGCTTGCTTCCATAGTTTTTAAATCTATGGTAGCAGTTTTAGAGAAAATTGTTTTTTTTTTACAAGTTTGCAAATCATATTTTAAATGATTTACTAATATTTAAAAAAAAAAGCATGTAATTTTTTGCACATTGTTTTACAGTAATGGGAAAGGCTGAGGGACTCGGAGAGAACTGGCATGGTCATGTTACAGCACTCACTGTCAGTCCCGATTACAGAAGATTAGGTCTGGCTGCGACACTAATGAATATACTCGAGGAAGTATCAGAAAGGAAAAAGGCATATTTTGTGGACTTGTTTGTCAGAGTAAGCAATAAGGTGGCAATTAACATGTATAAAAATCTGGGATATATTGTATATAGAACTGTATTGGAGTATTATTCTGGCGATCCGGATGAAGATGCTTATGGTAATTAATTACTAATTATATAATTTATAATTACATAATTATCTACACTTCAGTAGCAAGCACATATCAATATCACTGATGTCCTTATAGTTATTTAAGTCAATGAATAATATTAGTAGATTATACATTTTTTTCAGATATGAGAAAAGCATGTTCAAGAGATGTTGAGAAGAATTCAGTAATACCCCTAACTCATCCTGTCAAACCAGAAGATGTTGAATGACTATTCGGCTTAACGATGATTATAATTGCTTTTGTCAAGTTTTATTACATTTATCATGGACTTGGATCAATACAACCTTTGACACTACTTTGACTGTATATCTATACAAATAAATAATATCAAAGGGACTGTTTGTAATTTCAAATAGGCTAGCAGACTATTTTTTTTTAAATTGCTTAAATGAATGTTCTGTTTGTTTATGCAATTAACGTTTCAGCCATGCTCCACTCAACAAGATTAATCATACGATTGGGAAAAAGGAGTCCACTCACTGTGGTGTTACAGTAGACTTGATGCACTTGTTTATGGATTGTGGCCAAAATCGTGACCTTAGAAGTCTGATGTTGCCAAAGAATTTTTTTGGGGATTATTTTGGCTTCTCGTGGGATGCCCATTTGTTAATTAAATTTAAATTTTATCTGTGAAGGGTCTCACTTGAATACATTATTATGTCTTTGTTCATTTGAATCAAACTATGAGGCTGACATAGATGCCAAGTGCACCATAAGCTTTGTCAAAAATACTGATTAAAAAAAAAAAGAATAGTACTGATGATGTAGATGTATTTAATAAACTAAACATAAAATACTATATTTTTTTACATTTAACAAGTAGTAATGCCTCAATATTTCTGAGTATGTTAATGAAACTAAATATTTTGGATGTGGTATTCTCCCCTATTAACAGTGTGGGAATAGTGGAAGCCCCAAAGGGAGATCTCCGACTGAGTGGGGTGGTATGCCTGGTCAGGCCGAAGACAGATTGTTAGTCATTTCAGCTGTCGTATATATAGCGCCGAGCTGTGAAAACTTCGATAGCGCGATTCAGGATTGTGGCGCTAATTGATACGCCACAACAGCTTTGCACTAAATGCATGTGGTAGTATCTACCTAGATACATATACAGTATTTACACCAAAATCAAAGTTTTAGTTCCATAAAGGTTACAAAGCAATGCTTATGGAATTGTCACTACTTGATGCCTACCACCGGACCAGGAACTTACCCGGCGAGAAGAACCGGCGTAAGAAAAAAATCTATTTTTAAAACTGTTGTCTGTCTGTTTGTACCAGCTTATCTCTGAAATGGCCGATTTTGACCAGACTTACTGGCAGATAGCTGATGTTATAAGGAGGGACTTAAGCTACTTTTTTTTTTATCTTAGTTAATAGTTTCGTGTTCTGGGTATTCAAGTTATGGGTACCAGCTAGTTATGCCATAAAAAAGTTAAAATGCTCTTGGTCTGTTACAGGCAGTTGTAGTTAAACAAAACATGGTTGAAAAATTATTTATTTCAATGATGTACTTAATTTTCACTATTCAAAGGTGGTGTTCTAGCATCATCATTATCACTATCATTTGAATCATCACTATCAGATTCAGATTCTTTATCATCACCAGATTCATTATCATTGTCAGTTTCCTTTTCATTACTAGTTTCCTTATTAGCTGCTTTTTCTTCTGTTTCGTCAGATTTTTCTTGTTGTTTACGCCAATTTTTAGCAGCAGCCAAAAGTTTGAGATTAGGCCTAACCATCTCATCTTCGGGGAAGATATAATCGAATACCTCCTCCCAGCCCTCCTCGACGCCATCCTCGCTGACAATCTTCTGGCGCTTTTTAACCCTGCGAGGCATTTTGGCCAAGACTTTTTCTAATTTAACATCATCCCCTATTTCAGTCTCAAAATCTTTCCATGCTTCTAATAAGAGCACTCTTGCTTCCTTCTCACCAGCACTTCTGAGGCTATCGTTAGCACGTTCGTAGACGCGCCGCGCTAACTCTACATTTATGTTGTCTGGATTTTCTGCATTCAATTCAAACTTGGCATAGGACAACCACACTTTCACATGTACTGTTCTTTCTAGTAATCTTTCATAAAGCTGTCTCGCTTTATCAGTTTCTCCTTGGGCCACTTCAAAATCAATGTAACTCTTCCATAATAATTCAGGCATGTCTAGTCTGGGTTGGCCTACAGCTATTTCATATATCGCCCTCGCTCTATCTACGTCGCCCAGCAAGGTCTCTAGTTCAGCAAACTTAATCCACGTCACACAGTTTTCTGGGCCATACTCTAAAAACTTTTGATAAAGTATCCTACATCTATCAAATTCTCTCAGCTGAATTTCTAAATCGATATAGCCTCTGTACAACTTATCCCTAGGACATATACCTAGAGCCATACCCAATGTTTTTCTGGCAACTGATAAATTTTTACATCTCACTTCCAGTTGGGCATACATTAACCATATTTTTGAGAAAGTGAAAACTTTGTGGGGGAGCAACTGTAAGCATGTTTTATATACCTGTCTCGCTCTTTCTATGTCTTCTGCTTCTAATTCTTCGTAGAGTGCATAGTTTATCCACAAATAGATATATCTCCTCCAAAATTGCTTATCCTTAGACGGTGGAACATTAGCAATAGCTCTTTCATATGTGTCTCTGATATCATCAACATTACCTTCATTTTCAACCAGTCTTATGTAGTCAAACCATGCATCATAATTGGTTGGGTTCTCAACAACCTCCTGTTCATACATGTGTTTTCTTTTGTTGACAATAACATCTTCAATTCCTGACCTGTCACCATATTTCTTCTCGTGTATTGTGTAAGCTTTGTATATTTCTTTGTTCCTGTCTTTTGAGATATGATCTAAAGCATATTTATAGATAACTCGAGCTCTGTCATGTTCTTTTTGATTTTCCTCAAATTTTGCAAAAGCAATAAACAGTTTTTCGTCTAATTCTTCATCTCCGTAAAATTCTACAGCCCTTTCATATACTTTTCTAGCACTGTTAATGAATCCATGATTTTCCTCAAACTTAGCATACTTTATCCAATGTTTTACATCGGGGTGCACCATTACAAATCTTTCATAGATTTGTCTAGCTCTATCCAGTTCTTTGTATCTTAGTTCAAAGTTTATGTATGTCTGCCATGCTTGTTCATCTGGTTGCCATTCCATCCATCTTTCAAAAACCTAGAACATTAAAATAAAATTAACTAGATCTGAATAATAATAGATTAATATATATATACAATTATTGTTTTACTTTACATCCATTACACTTTTTACTAACAGGCTTTAAGGTTCAACTCACATTGGCATAGAGTTGAAGTAGTCACGTAAATGTTAGCGATTGCCGCATAAAAGGAATGCCTGCATTATCCGATCGCATGTTCATTAAAAGGAAACATCTGAGCACACTAATAAATATTTGAGTTCGACTATCAGCGACCAGCGAATCTTAGTAGAGTAAGATTTTCACTTAACACCTTTACAAATTTCTAATGGAAAAATGATATGAATATTGTGGTAAAATCATGTCACGTCGCATTGCTTCGACTCTGCCAGTGTGAGTTGAGCTTTAGAATAAATTGAATATCTCATTAATATTTATTTCTTTTTTTGCTTCTGTTTTTTAAAAACTTTATAACTAATCTAGCTAACCTGTCTTGCACCAGCAACATTTTCCAACATTTCTTCCATGTAAGTATATTTGTACCAGAATTGTGACACTCTTGGCAGTATAGTTACTGCCCTGTCCCAGAGGTTCCTAGCGTGATTTACTTGTCGATTGCGCATTTCCATTTCTGTATATTTTAGCCTGGAATAAAGAATGATCAATAACATAATTTTTTTATAACAAAATAAAATTTCCGTAACTAAGACTTCACTGTCAGTCTGTCCGTCCATCAGTCTATCACCAGGCTGTATCTCATGAACCATGATAGCTAGAGAGTTGCAATTTTCACTGTTGCTGTTATAACAACAACAAATGTGATTTTTTAGACATTTTTGTATGAGTGTGACTCAACCTTGGCCAGTTTTTTTATTTTAGTTAAAAATGAAAATTTTGATTTTTAACTAAAATTGTTGTTTGATTTGCTAAAGTGTTTAATCCAAGTCTTTAATTATGGCAAGCCAAAGCAAACTTACCACCGGTTGACCTCACTGTTTTTAATAGAAATAAAGGGGTTTTCTAGTTGACATAATCAAGGATTTTAAATTTAAAAACTATCATTATATTGTCAGAGAATATATCACTTACCACAGGGTGACATTTCTGTGATCCACGTCCAGTGCCCTTTCATATATGGACCGAGCCCTCTGCACTTGCTTTTGCGATTCTTCCCATTGAGCATATTTAAGCCAATTTCCTATTACCTGGAAATGATTATGAACATGATGTATGGTTGAAGACAGTTCCATTGTACCTCTTTTCGAACTTAAAGGTTTAAAAGTGACACATGGAATCAGTCAGCCACTATACACAGTATAGTACACAATATTTTATAGCAAGTTTTCATTTATTTATGATATTTTAATTTCAAAAGTTTCACTGAGCAAGACTTTTTGAATTTCAGAAGATTTATATGCAGGTTAGGCATATAAATCTTCTTATTTATAATCTTATATTATATAATATATAATCTTCTCAACCAAGGCTAAGAATAGGAGTAAATTATAAAGAAAATTAATTAAAGAATGGGAAGTGGGCACAAATCATACAACTTACCAATCGATTTTTTCTAATATTGTCTTCGAATGCTTTTCTTTTACGGTGTTGATAATCTCTAAGTTCTTCTGGATCAGAAATTTTTTGTTTAGGAGGTGGTGGTAATATTTCCAAATCTCGTTCTTTCGCTTCACGTAAAAGCTGCTCTGCAGTAATTTGTATTTCAGCTGGAGCTTTGTTTTTGACCTACAAAGTTTTTAAAGAATAAGGTTAAGAATTAAGTGTATTATCATGTAGCTAATGTAAGTATTATGGATAAGTTTATACCTTTGCCACTTTGGGCATTTTCGCAGGTTTCCCTTCCATATTGTGATGTTGTATTGTGTTCGTATGTTTCAATAAGATAAATTATACTTGAGACAGTGGTTCAAAAGTCTGATGAAGCGTCTAACATAATTTATATGATTATTTTTGTACAAAATGCAAAGGCTCGCGTCGCAAATCTCGATACCAACCATTTGACAATGACATTGACAAAAAACATATTGCCATAAACTTCTCTATTTTTTATATTATGGCAGTATAGCATTAAAACATTGGGAGTATCAAGTTAATAAATAAAATTTATTAAAAAAATAAAAAACCCGACTGCAAAAAAAGACAGATACCCGAGCAACGCACTAAAAATAACGAATTAACATTGAGAAAACAGACTACACTATGAGCTGATTAAGCTGAAAGCCTAACTGAAATAATTGACGTTATGTTTGGTAGCAGGCGGGAGCGGGACCCATATTTTGTAAATTATAAATCGTACAAAATTTAATGGGCTCCGCCTGATAACAATTAATTAAATAAGTATATAATTAAACAATCTGCCAAAAATATGTCAATACACAATAGTAAGTAGTAACACAAATATATCTAAACAATATTTAGGTAACTAAATGTTTAAGGAGGAAATGAAACAACAAGTCAACAACGTGACATTTTAAAATCCTTGCCTTAAAACTTTATCGTTGCTTTATCGCTTTGAGAATATATTTTGGGTTATCGGTTTTTTTTAACTTGATGCTGGTAATGGTTTAACGCTATACTGCCATAATTAAAAATAAAGAGAGATAGTTTATAGCAAAATGTCAAATGTCAACAGTCAATGCCATCGATAGTTGTCAAATGGTTTCGTAAAAAAAACTATATGAATTTAACCTCAAAATTTGTTTGAATTTTTACATAAAATAGCGAATAACTTTGTTTTTAGGTTTATGTGACAAATCTGTGTTTTTGTTAATATATTAAAGATTAGTGTGATGAATTTATTACATTTATAATGTATAGAAATATTTTTAAATTAAGGATTTTATCAGATTCAACAGTGTAAACACGGTGTAAAGATGAATTATGTGCCCAGAATTGTTTTATTTAGTCGTAGGACGTACAGAAAAACTTCATGTAGGTTTCCTTAAAATCTTTAGGGTTAACAATTCATGATTTGCTAAAAATTTCAACTAATAGAACGTAAAATATTTTCTGTGTTTATTACTTCTTAATGTCTTTTTTAACTTGCCAAAAAGTTTAAATCACAATAATGTGCATTTTTTTTTCTCATTTATAGGTCTATGGTACAGTACACAAGTTATTCAAAAGGAAAACTCTGCTGAACAAGTGGAATACATTAAATCAATTACCGAAAACAATACCTTTAATTGGAATGAAATAAAAAAGAATGTAATCAACATTCCAGGAAAGTTTAACCACAAGAACATAGATGCAGTTATTCTTAAAGTTTTTGTAAGTAATAAAAAGTTTACAGCTGCACAGTCATTTGTTGATCACTTAAGAAAAAATGAGAGTGAGTTACCATTAGGTGTAATAAATGGATTATTGCATTTTTATGCTGAATATTCAAATGGAAACGCATTGTGTAGTGAAGAACAGAAGTTCATATTGAAATTATACACCCACCTATATGATAAGTACAAGTTTTTAGATTATACAACTTGTGAAAAACTTATCCAAGCTCTGTGTTCAATAAATGAGTGGCAAAAGAGTATAAAAGTTTTGGATGACATATTTTTGTCAAGTACACCCAGCCACAATGCATTTAGTACAATTGTAGCGACTCTTTTCAAAAATAACAAAAAAGTTGAAGCATTAAAGTTAATAGAGAGAAGTTTGAGTAATCGCAGACCACTCTTAACTTCTGCTTATGAGGAATGGATTAACTATATCATGAGAAAGTACAAAGATAAAAAAAATAAATTAAAGCACCTAAATGAAATTTGTTTTTATCTTTCAAACAATTGTGTAGTATTGCCTGAGGAGGCTGCAGAAATATTGAAAAACACTTACATTTCCTTAGATTGGATGGCAGATTATTCTAAAGTTCAAATAAGAAGGTAAAATTGACTTTCTTGTATTGCACATATTTTGTGGTATGTAAACATTGAACTGTCCAAATTGTTATTGTATTAATTTCCTGTGCTATTTTTTCTTTCCTAACAATAACAATTAGCATGTTTCTTGGGAGAATGCATATGAGTTGAATAGTTTTCCCTTTGTTTTTGGATGTAGTTTCTTATTGTATTAAATATAAATTCAGTTTGTTTTTTTAAATTTCAGCGGAAAATGTTTATCATGTAAAGACACATTAAATTTATTAAAATTATCGGACAATGAGTTTGAAGAATTGCAAGAGAATATTAAAGACAAGTTGATAGTTGGAAAAGATTTATTTCTGAAAACATCACCAGGAGAATTGAAAAGGTTTTTAGATTTTATCAACAACACTGCACCTTATGATATTGTTTTGGACGCTCTGAATATATCTTACTCAAGAGGAGTAGTTAATGTGAATGAGAGATTGCATGCAATAAATGCTGTCACTGATTATTTTGTAAGACAAAACAAAAAAGTGCTGCTGCTGGGAAGAAAACATATGCTGAAATGGAGATCCAATTTATCACAGAATTTATCAAGGAAAGCACTGACTTTCTTCACTGAGGATATGTAAGTTTTTTTGTTTTAAATCACAAGTCCAGTTTATTTTTGATAATTTATGAGTAACTAGCTGTTGCCCGTGACTCCATCTGTTTAAATACAGTATCCTATGGGAATACAGTACTTTTTCATAATAAAAAGTAGCCTATGTTTTAATCTAGAGCCTAAACTACTACCATACCAAATTTCATCGAAATTTGTTCAGTAGTTTTTGCGTGAAAGATCCACCTGTCCATCCTCACAAACTTAAATTTATAATATTAGTATGATATAAAAATTTATTTAGAATATTATCTTAATTTATTATTGATACTTTCAGATCACAAGATGATCCATACTTCATCACAGCAGCTGTTTTAAGTGGGCCTAACACGGATATACTGTCTAAAGACTTGCTCCGTAATCATCAGTTCCTATTAAAAGATGATTCTTTGAGAAGATTGTTCCAAAGGTGGCAGTGGCAACATCAGTGGATGATGTTTATGCCGAAAAGAGTTCCAATGATTCAGGTCAGGATTTTGCCAATTTCTTACGGTATTAATATAAAGAACTAATACTAATAAAACTTTTTTTTTTTCCGAGTGGTGATGTGGGACTCCCGTATAGGCTAATGAGACCCACGGTATACCCACTAAAAACCACCCCCCACCTTCCTCCTCGCCGCCCTGTGGCGGGGCCACGGGAACGATAAACACATCCACGACCCCGCCGACGGCAGCCATCACCACACACAGCAGGACAAGCGGCTCCATCCTAGGCCCGAAGGCCCGAGGCGCACCAGATGGTAAGGTGCGCCTCCCTCCTCGGCCTCCACCAGTACTGCAGCAGACTCCCCCGAGTCTGCTACTAGGAGGCCACGGATACCAGCCTTATCAACCGGTACCCGGTGGCAGATCAGGTCTGTGGTTCTGCCACCGATCACACCTCGGCAGAGGATAGGGCAAGCGGCGCACCGCAATACCGACATGCCTCTTCCTCTGCGGCCCCACCAACGCCGTTTCGACGGAACGGACCGCCAGCTCGCAGGGGGTAGGGAGAGTGGCGTACCGTAATACCATAACGCCTCTCCCCCTGCGATCCCTCCACGGCTGCAGAAGATAGGGAGAACGGCGCACCGTAATACCGGCACTCCTCTTCTTCTGCGGTCCCACCTCCACGCGCGTCCTCAGTGGACATGTTCAGCCCGCTGGGAGCACCCTCCTCGGGCCAGCCGGCGGCAAACAGGCCGGCCCCGGTTGCCTCTTAGCTTCACCGTGGGTGACCAGTTCACGGTTACTAAGCCCCACCGCCACGACAAGGCGTGCAACCATCGGGGGGACTAATATAAGAAACCTGGATTGGTTAGCTACAGCTTATTGTGTTCAGTGGTGTGGGGTTCCTATAACTCCATTCCTATCGGCTTCACTTACCACTTTCGTTTTGAAGACCCTTATCCAAATCCCTACCTATCATACAGGCTAGGCTCTAGGGCTTTCCTATGAAGAGGAACCAGCCTTTGCCACTGTTTCATCAATTTTCATAATGATCCTTTTAATGTTTCTCAAATCTGAATTCGAACATTGTAAAGTTGAATCAAAGGTTGTAGAATAATTGCTATACCACTAAAAAATTAAATTATCTTTTATTCATAGGATGGGTGTTTTTAATTCACATGCTTTAGTACGATAGCTTCAAGCTTACGTTTTTTCACTTTCCAGCCGCCACTTAGTTTCACACCATGCGCTCAACAAAGTGAGAAAGGCTGGCATCTACCATATGAGAGAAGAGACGCTGAGACTCAAATGCGGCCGATGACTGGAGTGCCCGATAACATGGGCTGGCTGTGTTTGTTACCAAAAACTTGATTTGTTATAATATACTTAATATTTTATTTATTTCTCGTTGTTATTTATTATTAAGATGAAAAATATTGTTTTAAATACTTAATAGATATGTCACATATATCAATATCGCCAAAAACTTATCTGGCAATTGTTTGTTGCTTGGGTACCTTCTTGTTGTATATTGTCAAAAACTAGTCGATGGTTCATTGGTTGGTTGCTTTGAGTATATAAATCGAAGTCTTTGGTTGGTTGGTTCGTTTTGTTCTTGTTGCATATTGCCAAAAATTACCGTGGATTCGTATATATACGATAATAAATGTAAATAAATGTAATTTCGAATATAACAGGTTCGATTAGCGATATTTTTGCAAAAAGTATCGGTAATCAAACTAAACAATGGGTCATTGTGTGAATACCACTGTCCAAGTAGCCAAGCTACGCCACGATTCCTTTGAAGTGTGTCCAAAAACCGACAACTTTTTGATTGCGCGCCACGAACCACGATGTTTTGCCATTGGGCAATTGCCCGCCAATATACGTTATTACCCCACAAAAAATCCTGTCGCGACCACAAAAAACCTCACGTCGGTACGAGGGCTTAGGCATAAACTGAACGCGCACCTATTCGCGCCGCAAGAGCCGCACGCGCCGCAGTCATCGCATTTTATAAATCTTTGTATGAGTTTGTATGAAACGCCGCACACCTATCCGCGCCTCACGAATCACATTTTAGGAAAAAGCTGTAGGTATACTGATTCCACCAGCGCTTGCGGATAACGTCATCCGCGCTTTCGATGCGAGCGGCGCGTGCGGTGAGTGCGGCGCGAACGATGCTGATGACATTCGTTCGGCTCCTGCGGCGCGTTCGGCGCGTATTGCGCGGGGCCATCAGAAAATGCGATGACTTCGGCGCGTGCGGCTCCTGCGGCGCGCATAGGTGCGCGTTCACCGTAAGCAAAGTATATATATTACTAACATACCGTAAGGCTCGCTCGCACAGATAATATTACTTATTATCTATGCGATATGGTAAAGATTACGTCTTTATCATCGGAGAAAATATAGCCTTTATAAATAATAATTAAAAATAGAATGTAAGATTTGAGTTCAAGTTTTGACTACCGTTAAGTTAGTGGCGCTGCATATTTAAAGTTTAAAGTGATCGTGGTTATATACACAAAGGATCGCGATGGTCTATTTTAAACAATAATTATTCTATTTTGGACATAAAACTGTAAAAAAAAATCAGTCATATTTAATTTAATTTTGACACAAAAGTTTATGATTGTTGTCTGATTGTTGTCATATTTGTTTCTTTCAAGTTTCTTTATCGTCACAAAATTTTAGTCAATATTATAAACGATGCCTGGAAGTAGATCAAAATCAGGCTCAGAAGGATCAACAATAGAAGTAAAGAGTGCTACATCCAAACATTCAACTAAATCTGGCGAAAATGTAAAAATAGTCTCAGATGCAACTCAAGGTAAGTGGCTGGCCAGCATTGCTAGCGCTAGAAAGAAAATCCGTCCGTCCGATTCGTAGATCGGACGGACGCTTCGCTGAAACGGACAATATTTTGTAGCATCGATTTTTTTGAGTACCTTACCATGCAGCACCAAGCAACGGATTTGTAATTCTTCTGTTGGCCAAGCACGTAAGGGTCCATCCACATATTACGTCACAGCGCATGGGGGAGGGAGGGGGTCATACTAAATGTGACAGTACATGTTAAATACAGGTACAGGGATACTAATAAGCGCATAAGCGTGACATAGGGGGGTGGGGGTTCAAAAAGTTGAAATTTTGCGTGATGTAATATGTGGATGGCCCCTAAGACCAAAAAAATAAATCGACAATTTTTTTAAGTCCTCGCTCCATAGCGCCCCTAAGGCTACACCTTAACCCAATTGACTTGTATGAAAATCATGATAGCGTCTAGGTATATAAATTTCATTTAACACATTCAATGCCACCACATTTTTCTAGTAGTTCCCAGCGATGCCGCCGTATAAAAAACGCAAACATGCTAGGTGTGCTCTCGGCACTGCAGGATGAAATTACGTAGCACGCTAGGCGTGTTCACTGGTACTGTAAAGAGGTAAAATCATAAAAAGCGTTATTTCGACTTCAACCGTGCTTATTCATTAGTCCTTCTTGAATTACTAAAGAGATATTTTGTTTTTAGCAGTGTTTGTGGTTTTGAAGGTTTAATTATGGCAGTAAATAGATTTCGAGGTAAGTATTTATCGTAATTTGGTCAGTGAATGTCAACCTTTGGTTACTTATTTATGATTTTTTAAGAGAATAGAAAATATGAGCTGGAAACAGGGGAATATAATAAGAAACAGACACGTAATTTTTTTATTGTTATAGGTATATGTATTGTTGCCGTTCTATACGACTTTACATGTTTGATAGCACATACAGTTAGCAAATAACTCAAGTAAATGGTATACATACCTACTAGTAGTCCAGGAATTTTAGCACCAAAAATCGGTCCGCTCTGCATAAAATCCTTCTACTCGATTTTTCGATTGGATTATGTCAGAGGGTGCCCCCTAAGTATAAAACCGAGTTTCTATCGCCCGAAACCGCGAGCGTTAGCCGCCATCTTGGAAACCGTTTTTTGCATATATCTTGGAAACGGTAAGTTTTACGTTAAAAACAAAAGAGATCTTTTTTGTAGAGGACAAAATTTCCCATCTTTTTTATACCAACCTTTTCCCCCTATTGTTTATATTTTTTCCGACATGTTAAGGTAAATAACCAATTTTTTTGTTTTTATAAAGTATCTCAATAATTTTTGGAGATACGCAAAAAAAATTTTGAATCAAAGTTGGTTCAAATCAAATCAAATTTTCGTATCTCCAAAAAATTTTGAGATGCTTTACAAAAAGAAAAAATTTGGTTTTTTACCTGAATATATCGGAAAAATATAAAAAATAGGGGGAAAAGTTTGATATAAAAAAGATGGGAAATTTTGTCCTCTACAAAATAGATCTCTTCTGTTTTTAACGAAAAACTTACCGTTACGACTGAAATGTTCAACCAAACAAACTCTTCAGCTTTATAATACTACATATACATATAATGTAGTATAGATACCGGGCAGTGTTTTGTCTTCTACAGATGAATTAAAGGTGAATGTTTTATGTAATTTATTTTATCTTTTTTGTTCAAATTATAAAAAAACATTTTATTATTCGTATTATAAATTTAGTAAATTGACCAAACAATATAAAAGGTTGAGAACGCGTGTAGATGAACACGCCTGGCATGTTCGCGGCATAAAAATAAATTATTTTCGATAACATGAAAAAAATATTAGATCACGGAACCACTTAAGAATTCATTAGCTTACGGCACAAAGTTTATGCTCTGAGCGTTTCGGTAAAAAACACTGTCTTATCTTTGAGATATTGATGAAAAACGGAGAGCACGCCCGGCGTGCTCGCGGCATGGCTATAAAGATTAGTGTGGACACGCTAGGCGTGTTAGTGGCACTGAATGTGTTAATAAATTACGAATACGCTGCTGCCAATTGTTCGTGCTAAGCCCTGCGGGTGGAACGTAGAATATCGTCCCTTTGACTGTCGGTGTCCATGTACGATCGCCGACAAACCCGGTGTACCACTTTGGGATATTATAGCTATAATAATAAGATCCAAATATATACCTACCCGTACACCAGTACAGTGTTATAGGTCGATAGTAAATACTTGGCGCCTACAATGACGCCTACATGTTGTAGGCGCCAAGTATTTACTATCGACCTAATACCTATAGTCACCATCGTTGTCGTTTGCCCATAAATCTATGCAATAAATAAATTGTCGATATCCATAGTAACGGAACCTTCTGGAAAGCGGAAATCTCGTCGCCGCCGAAACCAGGAGCGCGTGGAAATGTTAGCGAGACCTAACGCCCGGCGGCTGCGCACGTTATGGCAAGAGAAGTGCGCTCTGCTGCCCAAGGAGAGACGGGATAAAATTAAAAGTGCCCTGGAGATGGATTACTTTCTCACACCTGAGTATGTAGTCTGTGTACTTACATAGAAGTTGACAACCTCTGTGGTCTAGTGGTTCGAGCATTGGCTCTCGACTCGGAGGTCGTGGGTTCGATTCCCGCATTGGAACAACAAAAAATGTTGTTTCCATGTTTGGTTAGGACAATGCAGGCTGATCACCTGACTGTTTGTCAAGAAAGATGATCCTTGCGTCGGATGGGTATGTACAAAGTCGGACCTGCGCCTGACCTCTCGTCAGTCGTGTCGGTTATCCGCTTTCTTTACTCTCATAATATATATTATATTATGAGAGTAAAGAAAGAGAGAGTGCTCTTGTGTACTGCGCACACACTTGGGCACTATAAAATTACTCCTGCGTAACTGGCCTGGTTTCAAGGAAACCGGCCACCGTCACCGAAATCGGTTCGGGGAGTTATTATAAAAGTTGAGGGTTTAGGCAACATGCCATGTTCGCTAAGTGACGTTAATCCCATACATTTTTAACCCCCGACGTAAAAAGAGGGGTGTTATAAGTTTGACGTGTCTGTCGGTCTGTCTGTCTGTCTGTGGCATCATAGCTCCCGAACCGATTTCAATTTAGTTTTTTTGTATTAAAGGTGACCGTTTAAAAGTTGTGGGTGGTGAAAGTGGGGAAGAATAACTGAATGTCTGCAAATATACTCGAGTGGGGTCTCAAATGAAAGCGCACTGTAAGAGAATATTGATGACTTAATCGAGAGTGTTCATAGCTTCGTTTGATGAGAAAATTGGTGGTGGGAAGATCAGCCGCTTGAAGATCATCAGCTCTTTTCTAGTTGATGAGGGGATCTGACTAACTTCTTATGTCCGATCGATTCGAAATTTGGTACCGTGTTACTTCAACGATATTTAAAGAACATGGTAAGGTAACCATGACCTGATTAGCCGTTTGAAGATTATCAGTTCTTTAATAGTTGATGAGGGGATCTGACTATCTTCCATATGTTCTATCGATTCAAAATTCGGTACCGTGTTACTTCAATGATATTGAAAGTATATGGTAAGGTAACCATTATTTACACCTACTTTAAAAAGGACAAAATAAAAGTAAAATTAAAAATTTCAAAAACCCCCGACACAAAAAATAAATTTTAAAAACTAATAAATAATATTTTTAACCTAATATAATTATTATCGTCACATATAATATTATGTAAGTTGAAATATTTTTATTTTTCAATCGTCGTCTCGTCGGGGGACCGCTATGTGAGAAAAAGAGGTGTAGTCGCAGATTTGCAACAAAAGAATTTACTCCGGGAAAAAATTCGCTCGTACCTAAATGTAATTCGTAATAATTAATTACATAAGTAGCTGTTGTTAGAATGGAAAACACTTTATAAACTTTAGCGGTCCCCCGACGAGGCGACGATTGGAAAATAAAAATATTTCAACTTACATAATATTATATGTGACGATAATAATTATATTAGGTTAAAATTATTATTTATTAGTTTTTAAAGTTTATTTTTTGTGTCGGGGGTTTTTGAAATTTTTAATTTTACTTTTTTGATTTCGCTTTTTAATCGTAATTAGCGATGACATCTTGGCTAAAGGGGCTTTTTCGGTGGAAAATGTAGGATTTCGGAAATAAATTGATACATTCGTATATGTGTAAAAATTCCAAGTAGGTACAGCTTACTAAGTAGGTAGGTATAGGTTCGTACTTAGGCAGCTATAGGTAACTAAGTAGTAGGTACTTAGTGACCTATATGTTAGTAATATATATTCTTTGCTATAGCTGTCTATGATGAGCGGGTAAATACTGACTGTGTCCGTAAGTATATAGTGTCATGTGTCCGTAGCATTTTATGTGGCACAAAATCTAAATAGTCATAATATTATTATCTATAGTGACCTTTTTGTGAGATTTTGTAGGTTTCTAAAGTGCGGTCGCAGAGAACGTAGAATTTCGTACATTGACTCATCGCTACTTGCCTCTTTCACTCGCGCACGAATTTATTACGAAATTCTTCGCGACCGCACTTTAGTAGGCTTGGTGTGAAAGTTGAGACTACAGCGGTAAACGCAACTGCAGCAGCAAAAAGCAGCATTCTCTCACTGAAAATATTGAGTTCCTATTGTAAGCGACGTAACTAAAATATGTGTCGCCATGCTTAGGTATATGATATTCCTCTTAGGGTCCATCCACATAATATTTCGTCACACCTGATGGGGGAGGGGGGGTCATACTAAGTGTGATAGTACATGTAAAATGCAGGTACAGGGATACTATAAAGCGTGACATTTAGGGGTTCAAAAAGTCGAAATTTTGCGTGACGTAATAATTATGTGGATGGTCCCTTATAGAGAAACGGCGTGAACCGTGTAATACATTGGTTGGTTATATTTTTCTCGTAGACAAACGGAGCAGTATTTTTTGGCGCTAAACGAAACTATGAAGCGACGGTCGCTGGGCGGCATGGACGAGCGAAAGGCGGAGATGGAGAGAAAGAGACAGCTGCAGCAGCGACGAACGTGGCTCGTGGATTTTAGCGCACAGGTCACAAATTGAAATCCTGCACATAACTATCTAAAATTTTCTTTGGACCTAACAAAGATTTCTAAACTAGAGATAGGCTTTGACGTACATTTGACAGAACAAATCTTCGTACAAGAAAAAGTTAAGTAGGTCATCTTGGTTTTCACCATACCTCAAATGTCTGCTATTCAAATGTCAAAATGGCCCCAAAAACTCCAAAAGTGGAGCCATTAAAGTGGAGACAGTTTTTGCCTCAACATGTATGTAATATTATCCTTTTATGCCAGAAAACCAATAAAATTGTTTGTAAAATTTTCTAATAGGTAACAAGCATGTATTTGGTAAGTACATGAAATATTTGTAACTCAAAGCGGAACTGTTAATTTTCCTGATGCGGAGAGAGGAAAATTTCAGAAACCTACAAAGGAAATTCCGCAAACTTATTATTTATTACCTACTTAATAACATAATTGGTATTGATGTTCCAAGGTTAAACAATATTAGTCCATAATATTTTGTAATGCAATTTGTCCCTTTCTGAGTATTACTACGCGGTAGCCAGTTAAAAGCGCTATTGAAAAGATAAACTACCAACAAAATCCATGAGAAAACAGGATCAGTCATCAACATATTAAACTAAAATTACACGTCTTTTGAAATCTTTACAGGAGCTTATCCTAATACGACAGACAAGTAATTTATATTTTGTAGCTTCACCATAACCATTAAGTTTTCTGCAGGTGGCGTATCGGCTATGTGATTACATCGAGAAGGGTCAGAAGGAGATGCTGGTATCAAACCGACTGAGAAGTATAGCAGATGTGGTTTTGGAACGTGTGGCAGAAATACTGGGTAAGTACTAGTGATGTAACGAATATTCGCATTCGCATTCGCGAATATTCGCACATTTTTGTATATTCGCATTCGCATTCGCATTCGCAAAATTTTTGCGAATGTTTTGCGAATATGAATATCAGAAAACAAAAGCAAATGTGCGAGTTTCTTACGCCGGTTCTTCTTGCCGGGCTAGTTTCCGAACCGGTGGTAGGCATCATTTAGGACTATTCTTTAAGCGTTATATCATAACCTACATGGAAATAAAAAATTTGAGTTTAAGTTTGAGTGAGCGGAGCGGAATGAATGACGCTTTATTTAGATCATAGATGATCTCGGCAATACTCGGAAGATACGAACGTAACGAACCTTGTCCGAACGCGACTGCGCGACAAATTGGCGCCAAATATGAACAAAAACTGAATATTCGCATTCGCATTCGCGAATGTCGGTAGCAGATATTCGCATTCGCATTCGCGAATGCTAAAAAAGAGACATTCGTTACATCACTAGTAAGTACCTACTTACTTTATATATTTGTATTTAAAACCAGCATAAAATAGTTTGGTTAAGGAGTAGGGACTCTGCGGAGCGGAACAGAGAGATAGATCCATCCTCTGTTCCGCTCCGCCGGCGTAGGAGAGGAGTGCGGAAGCGTCGCTTTGCGAACCTCAAACCTCCTGTCTAACGGGGCTCCGGGGAAGGCTCCTCTCCGGCTTAGCTAGTCTCGGCGCCCAGGGGGATGCTCCAGTTTGCTGGAGTGACCCCAAATTGTGTTGAAAGGGACTGCCTTTTGAAAGGTGGACCAGCCGGTCACGGGGGGTGTCCTGCGTTAGACAGATCCGGGACACTCCCCTTCAGTGGCGAGGGGTTCCTATAACTCCATTCCTATCGGCTTCCTTTGCCACTTACCTTTTGACGACCCTCATCCAAATCCCTACCTATTATACAGGCTAGAGCTCCGTAGCCTAGTGGGTAGACCGTTTGGTTCGCACTCGAGAGAGTGCAGGTTCGAATCCCAGGTTGTGGCGTGTACCAATGAGACTTTTTCAGATCTCAAGTACATTATACGGACGCTCTAACGGTGAAGGAAAACATCGTGAGGAAACCCGCACATAGTTGGCCCCAGACGTATTGACTAGTTCATTCCTCTGGACTAGGCTGACTATGTTGTGAGAATGTCGTATGTGCTTGGGCAACCATACGACATTTAAAAACCACTGTCCCAGGCACTACAGTATTTCAAGAGTGGTTACTTCGCTCGGAGAATACTGTATAAATCATCCATTAACGGATGCAAAGGCCTAAGTTTTTTTTTATACAGGCTACGGCTTCCCTATGAAGGAGGACCAGCCTTCGCCACTGCTCCCCTTAATTATAGCGGCTGTGGGCAATCCGCGGGTTCAGTTTTAGTGGGTAAACCGGCGAGTCGCGCCGGGAGTCCCACATATCCTCGGGCACCCATCTCGGGGAAGGCGTAACGACCTTTCCCCTGCAAGAAAAAACAAAAAGGAGTAGGGACCCTGGTCACGAGCTCGATAAAGGGCCTTTAGTTACTTATATGATATTCTTTCTAGGTGAGCCCAAGCCCTCCCGCACCCACCCTGGCCGGTTACCCCGCTTCATGGTGGCGGTGTCGGACCGTATTGCCGTGTGGATAGAGCGCGCCGTGTACCGCGCCGATGCTCTGGAGATTGAGGAAACGGGTGCAGACGACCACATGCGTCTTGATGCGCATAAGCCGTTGATTTGCTGAGGTGAGAGAGACAGTGAGTGTGTGTGAGAGACGTGTTTCTATCTCAGGCTAATTCAACAGAAGAAGGCTGCCACTTTTTGATACAACGAAAGAGAGAGGGATTATTAAAGTTAAAGAGATTTGGGGTATTCAAAGGCCTCATCTCTCCTTTGTCTTTTGATGTGAAACTTCTTATGCGGCTCACAATGGCCGTGTTCCGCGGAAAAAAGCACTTGTTAGCAATAAAGAAAAAAAATCAGATAATCGACCAGAACACGTTTGCTAACTACAATATGCGAATTTACAAAAGTGACACTAGGCGTCATATGTGTCTTTCTTTAATTATCATTTCTTTAATTATTATTTTTTATCAATTATTATTATTTAAACTGGAAATATCATAATATCTATTATATAAAATATGAATTTGCTTTCCTACGCTATCGAATTGGATTTTGTCTGTAATGGTAGTTGTATGTGTGTAAAATAAATAAATAAATAAAAAAATATTGTTACGCCATTTTGTTACGTTGTTTTGTTAGTGCTATTTTCCGCGGAACACAGCCAATGCTTGTAGTTAGGGTTGTCAGGTCGCCAAACCAAGTAGCCAGACAAACTAGCTAGTTTGTCCGGACATTTGGGTAAAAAGGCCGGACACCCTACATTCTTAAGTATTTTGTCTCATTATTAATAAATATGACAGTAAAATGGTTTCTCTAAAATCAAGCCATTTTGAATTTTCACAAAAAAAAAAGATATAATATATAAATAAATCGAACGCCTCTTCATTGGCAACGTATGCGAAATGTTAATAGTCTAATAACCGGACAAGCCGGACACTGTTTATTTTGGCCGGACACGCAAACTAAAAACCTAACTATGTCCGGCTTTATACGGACGCCTGGCAACCCTACTTGTGGTGAATTGAAGTCTGAAGATAAGTAATGCGTCGCTGTGTCAGTATGCGAAAAAAACTATTAAGAATTTTGAAAATAGATGTTTATCATGTTCATTTGCTATTTTTTTCATACTATACCAGAATATGGTTATCGTAAATACCACGCTCTCTGTACAAAGTATACTATGATGCAATGATTCGCGGGCATGCATCAGAAAATACATTAATACATAATCGGGAGGAATACAATTATTATAACAACTATCTAAGGGCAAATGACATTCAGTAGACTTGAACATTGAAGGTGTTTGATGAAAATATCTGTCTCTAGTTGGTGTAGAGCATCGTTTCTCAACCGGTGGGTCGCGACCCTTGGGGGGTCGAGTTGAAAAATAATAAATACAAACTACATATAGGTACAAAATATTCGTTTTTCGAACGTATCTTTTGTATCGAACGTCGAAAAAATCTTTCGAACGTTCGAACCAGTAAAGGCTAGTACAATGTACTTATTTAAATAGCTGATAAAAATAGCGCGCTATGTAGTTACCTACATATTATAATTTTATAGTGACGGGGTCGCAAGACTTTTTACTCAACTTTTTGGCTTTTTCGTGGGTCGCGACATAAAATTAGTTGAGAAACGATGGTGGAGAGGCAAGGATAGGTAGACATTATTGCATACATTGTAGAGTTAAGGCCTGTTCCACAATCTCCTATTAAGTGACAAATAGCTTATCCGGAAGTTTTGTCACTGTTTAATTTATACTGAGCGACAGAGGCAAAACTTTCGAATAAGCTACTTGTGATTTATTAGGCGATTGTAAAACGTCCTTAGTAATTATATTAGCCACGTATTTCCCATATGACGTAGTCATCCACTAAAGAAAATTTTTCAAAATTCAACCCCCAAGGGTGGGTAAAAAGGTGATGAAAATTTTAAACCTAATTTCACGCGGGCGAACCCGCGGCATTTATAATTATTAAAAACAAAAGGCATAACTTGGACCTAACTAAATGATACGAGCTATCCTTGATCTTCAAGTTTTATATTTCGATTTGTTGTAGGTACATTTGAATGTTAAAGGCAATGTTGATGTATACTGTTGCAATATAACTTTAACTAGTTTTGCCCGCGACTTTGTCCGCGTGGAACAGTTACTTTGGGATATCGCTAAAATTTACCCGCGACTTCATATACGTAGAAGAAGAAGCGCTTTCACCTCACGACTGCCCGCCCGCGCCGCGCGCAGTACATTATTTTTGCGCGTTTGATTATTTTATTACTGCGATATCTTATAAAATACTCATTGAAATCAAACGATGTTAGTGCAAATTGTTCTAGATTAAATGCTTGTAATGAATAACGTATTTACTTAGATAAGGATTAATATCATCTATATGAAAACACCTTCACAAATAATTCTTACTTTTAGAACAAATTTGGTTAACATAAAAAGATTATAGTGAGCCAACCTTAAAAGATAGACATATACAGTCGCGGACTTTTTTTAGTACTTTTAAAGGGGAACAATTCGGTCATACATAATTTTAGCGAAACTTTTAACCGTTTCCGCAGCGTACGTGGCGAAAGCTCTCAAAAGAAAAAAAACGATTTTGTAGCATTCTTGATTGATGCTCCGCTCGTATTGAGCTAAGCATGATGTTATATAGCCTAAAGCCTTCCTCGATAAATGGACTATCCAACACAAAAATAATTTTTCAATTCGTACCAGTAGTTCGCGACATAAGCGCGTTCAAACAAACAAACAAACTCTTCAGCTTTATAATATAAGTATAGATTGCACGCCCACATTTCAATCATGAATCAAGATGTCAATTGTCAACTGCCGTATTCTATTTAGGTACTATTTAAATAAAGGAAAGGATGTCAATGTTAGCAACAGTTTTTAAACATTATTAATTTAGTATACGGAATCTATTATGTTATGTTTTATAGAAGGTTTCATTAGTTGAAAGGTGTAAAATATAAATAGCATAATTATAAAAAAAAATAGGAAGCATACCTCAGATATAACGATTATCAATTTACTTTGTAACTTTTCCTCTTTACGATTCCCTAGTTCACGTTTCGGAACGCTTGTAGTTTCGTCATGTCCGTCCGTCCGTTTTCGGCTTAAGTACTTTTCCTGCTACACACTTTAATATGGGAGATTTACGGCCGGTTTCAGTAACCTACCTACCATCAGCTATTTATTAAAAACGTCACTTTTGTTATCGCTGTCACAGACAAAGATTCCTCTCAGTTAGTTTATTGAACCGCAAAAAACCGGCAAATTATACCAAAGGTGACCTTTTTAACATATAGTTATTGGTAGATATGTTATTGAAACCTGGCGTTAGAGCACAACTTCCCTTACAGCCTTACTCTCTCATAAGTAATAACCAGCTTTTCTAAAATGATTGACGTAGAAAGCTACTATTGGTTTGTGAAATTACAGATACATAAAAGCACTGGCCGTGTTCGGTGGAAAAAAGCGCTTGTTAGCGCTGAAAAAATATTATTGGCCAGGACACGTTTACTAACTTCAGTACCGCTAGCATAATAATCCGCCATTTTGCTTATTTAACGCTTAGCGATCGCCATTTTGCTATACGAGTTACGCATTTTTCTTAGCGCTTTTTTCCGCCGAACACAGCCAATATCGTGGTAAAATTCATGCTTCACTCAATTTCCGACTAACTTACCTATAACTTATTTTTTATGAAACCTATATAACAATTATTGAGCCTTTTCAAAGCCATTAACGTAAAGCTTCTTAATTGTTTGTAAGAATATAAAACCTCTGTACAAAGTTAGATAATTATAAAACTGGATGCAATAAATTAATATTGCGTGACCATATCGGCATAAAGTATGCATTTTTCTAAGGGCCAAGACAGCTGATTTCATTATGACGACCTTAGGGCTTAGGTACAGCTTAGTACTAGGTGACCTTCTGCAGAACTATATAACGCGTCTATCTTCCGCAGATAAGCATAGTTGCACTTGAAGGCTCGACAGCAGTTCTAGTGAAATCTACACATCCAAAATGAAATTCTTAGTACGTATTCCTTTATAATTTTAATTAATATATTTGTTACTTATACCAGTTTCAGAGCTTCCAATCAAGATGCATTCGATAATTTCCATGGCGAAGTTCGAAAACAAAAATGTATGGGATTTGACATACGTCATCGTTAAGTGACATGTCGCTTGCGATGCCTTATGTCAATTCCCATACATTTTGTTTTCGAACTTCGCCGTCGAAATTATCGAATGCGTCTTGACTAGAGGCCAAGTTATAATTTTTAACTTATTTACCTATTTGAAAATAGAAAAGTCTATAAAACATGTTAAAGCTGAACGAAAAAATACATCTACAAGCTTGCTAAAATACCTGAAATGTGTAAAACATCTGAAATGTGGTTCCAATTTTACATATTCTTACCGTAATACTTTTCCTTTTTGCGAGGCCCATAAAATGCTTTGTAATTTTTGCATCGCGATTTATATTTTTTTAATGACTTTATTTCTATCTGAGCGCGATATACAATATAAACTATCTATCATCTGCCTTTTTTATGTAATGAACCAGGAAACGTGCAGACGGATCGCCTGATTGTAAGCGATTACCGCCGCCCGTGGACACACGCAACACTAGAGGAGTTACACTTGTAACTCCTCTGGTGTTGCGACTTGCGTTCCCAGTCCTTAAAATCCCCAACCCCCCCTTGGGGTTCCGGTAACCTCACTCATTCGGCGAAACACAGCGCAAGCGTTATTTCACGCCGGTTTTGTTTTCTGTGAGCCTGTAGAAGCGTATATCTCCCACATTTTTTTCTTTTCTTGACATTATTCACCAAGGGTATTAGATTAACCTACTTGCTTTTTTCCAGGTATTCTTCGTCCTCTGCTTCATCGCTCTGACCAGCGCGGCTCCCCAGCTGATCTGGCCAGGAGTCGTCGCACCTACCGGACTGGGAGGGGTAAATATAACCTATTACATTGCCAATTGCCATCTGCAATATCAGAAGACACACAGATGGGTTTAATCCTTGGTACATTTATAGATGCAAGCTACATTTTATTGAGTACAGCAGGGATTCCTAAACTGTTAAGATAACGAATCACCTAACTAATACCTTTTATTTTATGGAATCCCAATAATGGAGGCGCTGTGCCCTACTACTTTGTACCTACCTACTTACATAAAAGTCATAACTCCTTCTTGAGAAGGATCATATTATATTTTTGCCGCTGTTTAAAATTATTTTGCTGGAACCTGGATGACTATCCCCCGGAACCTCTAGCATCTACCACCCACTTTGGGAATCTATGGAGTACCTATAGGTTCAACGGCTGCACAATTTAATGCTCACTTAAGGAGTCCCCATAGGCCCATAATAGGGATATTGACAGTAACTGTATGGACTTTATGTTGTAGGTGTTGTAGAAATTATTGTTGTATTATAGGTGATACTAAAGGGATTCGGAGCGATATTATGTAGATACTAATAATATTATAAATGTGAAAGTTTGTGAGGATGGATGGACGTATGGAGGGATGGATGTTTGTTACTCTTTCACACAAAAAACACTAAACGGATTTTGATGAAATTTGGTATGGTAGTAGTTTAAGCTCTTGAATAACACGGCTTTTTATCCGGAAAAAGTATACTTAGGCGGAGTCGGGCGCAAAAGCTAGTCGTCTATAAGTCACGTTGTTCGACGTACTACATGGTGTTAATTAATGGTGTTTCTTATTGATGTGACCACTTTGTAATGTCATATTGGTTGATCTGTTGTTTATACCTTTGTTGTTTGTTGCAGACTATTGTCGCCGGGCCCACTGTTGTGAACGGTCTCACCGCGCCCACCCTCGGCCTCGGCCGCATCGTCGCTCCCGGCATCATCATCTAAACAACAACAAACATCACCCAACAACAATCCAAATTCCCTCAATAACAAACCCCGATATCCTCGTCACAGTTTGATAAAATTAGAATGATCCGACAATAAAAAAAATTAAACTTCACTTTGTCTTTTATTTTACTTCTAGCTTTCCCGACATCCATTGTTCTGTCTTGACTATGAACTGGAATAAATATATACCTAACTACACCTACTACCTCCAATATTTCTCACAGTTTAAACCTTCTCTGGACTTGCACAATTATTTCAAGAGAAAATCTGTCCAGCAGTTCTCGAGTTTTAGCTACACATTGGAATTGAAAATCCTTTTTTTTGTTGATCTGTTTTGCGTAACATTTTCTTGTTCTGACAATATTAGCATTATTATAGCAACGTTTTAACATTTTTTTCAAAAAAATGCCGAAAATACTCTTTTAAGGACTTAAAATAAAAAAAGCTAATAATTATTGTAATGGTTGGCATGTCCATGCCAACCATTACAATAATTATTACCTCTATATGTGTATGTTTTTAACCGAATTCCAAAATTTGTCATCTCTACACCCACATTTCTTGCAAATAAAGATTATTATGATTATGATTATGATTATGAAAAAAGGAGGTGGTTAGGGAAAACCTACCTCACTATCATAACACTATTTACTATTTAGGAAATATCTTTCAGTCTTCAAAAAAATTGTTGATTATTATTTTATTTATCATATAAGCACGGTCGCGGAGCACGTAGAATTTCGTATATTGATTCATTGCTACTTGTCTCTTTCACTCGAAAAAATATATTGCTATGGCATTTACACAGGTACGCGATAGGAGCGCGATAGTAATTTATATCCGCCGCCCCCCGCCCCTACTACGCTACGCCACTGCTTCTAAGTGAAATTATTTTAATTAAGTTACATCTACTAGGCGCTTTCAATAAATCATCACTTCTTTATTATGCACTATCACTTCAAGGAAAATTGAAAAAGTAAGTTAGCAAAAATTAAATAAAGCCAGTCCATTAATAATAAGCTACTAGGGTCGAAATTCGCCTAACCTACGACTATTATAAATGTGAAAGTTTGTGAGGATGGATGGATGTTTGTTACTCTTTCACGTTAAAACTACTGAACGGGTTTTGATGAAATTTGGTATGGTAGTTTAGGCCCTGGACTAAAATATACGCTACTTTTTATCATGGAAATGTACAGTATATAGGTACATTATACGGAATACCCGATACTATATTTACGCGGGCGACGCCGCGGGAAAAAGCTGTAATCATAGATATATTAAATGTAAATTAATATATAATTATTATATTTTATAAGTTTGAACTGTAACGCCTTTGATTAATTATTACATATATACGTTATATCCTTACAAAACTGACAATATTTCTGTGCGTGACACACATTGACATGGGACGCGTGTCAATGTGTCAACGTCGCATAGTAACACAAAACACGCTATTATTACTCGCGGAGCACACTAACCAAAATTGGCCCGACTCGGGCCAATTCGGGTCTTCATTTTTACGCGTTTATAATATATCTACCTCTTTTTAATATTAAATATCTATGTGTAACGCTGTTTGTCCACCGCCACCGTCAACGGGACGTCAACGAGAAAGACATGACGGCGCCGAAGTAGCTTAACTGTAATTTTTTATTCAATTACAAATTGACAGTTGATTTTGATAAATTAGTACTGTTAACATGACATTCTTCAGCGCATGCGCAAAAAAATATGCCGAAGAAAACTGCCAATAATCTAAAAAAAGTCTTTATAAATACAAGAAAAATTTACGCCATCTGTTGAGAATCGATCGAACTTAATGTAAGCGATCGAACTAAGGCTTGTACATTGCTTGTACTCGTAATAGTATTCCGTAGCTTTGAGTATTGTTCCGTAGCCTCACTGCCTTGTGCTTTAATTACAAAAAAAATCACAGATTTCGTGCCTCACACGACTATCGAGCACATCGGAAATGAATTTACGGAATCCGAAAAAATATTGTTATTGAGCGACGAGACGCTCAGAATGTTAGGAAAAGGTGACCAAATTATGCGACAACGTTAAATCATATTATTTTATACTTAGACTAGCTTTTGGCCGCGACTTCGTACGCGTAGATATTGAGGTGACTAATTTCCTATTATTTTTTAGAAAGATACCTTAATTAGGTATGCTAAAAATAAATTAAATTAAATAGTAAATGGATTAGGATCGTTTTATTATTATTATTATTATTATGCTATTGAAGGTCCTCTTTATATACAACATTAACAGACTATATTTTAAGTACTGCTCAAATAAACTCCACCACAACTTCCATATATTTTCCTAATAAAAATATTATTCTGTCCCTCCATAACTGGTCAAATGTGTCCAATATCAATATTAACTTTTAACAAAATAAATGTTTTATTTATGTAGCCCTGGGTTTTTATTGCCTCGCAGTAGGCATGAAAAGTAGAGTATGCACCTCTGGGATAAAGCCTGTCTTCGTCTTGGGCAGCTTGAACCCCTCGCTTCACTCAGGACTCTATTGAATAACTCTACGCTCAGGGTCCAATATGCTGCCCGTGACGTAAGACACTGCTTTATCCCCTTGGTGCATAATCTACTATTATGCCACTTTTCTGAGAGGTATTTCCCCAAATAAGCATTTCATTACTGTGGACCTAATATACAATCACCAGTGATGATAATTATTAGATACTATTATATTTAATTTAATTATCTATTGTAGTAGTCGGTGGAAAAAAGTAGGTAGCAATATGCATTAATTAATATAATATTATAGTGATGATGATGATCACGAATATAATTTTGCCAATAGCAACATTTCAAAGGTTATATTGGTAAATATTGGTGCACAAAACGGATAAGTAGTGAGTGCCTATATCATCCTAATTAATGTTGGTGTTTCGTATGATAATGGTGGTGATGATGATGATTACTGTAATTGACAAAGTGGTATAATATATGCTTGCAGTTCTTTAAATAACGATAAGGAGTCAGGAGTTATGCTCATTACTCTTGGATCCAGGGTATACCTTGGTGCAAAATCTTACTTTTGGTAGCATATGCTTGGACTACGTCAGAAAAAATTGAAATCGCCGTATGTGTCCATATAAATTTCGAGGAGTTCCCTCGATTCCTCATGGATCCTATCATCATGTCACCACTTTGAGGTTAAAAGGACCGATTTGGCATTTTACACTCTACATCAAAAATATAAATTTATAATCGGTCCACAGATGGTGCTCAATATTTGTAAACACAAGTATAATTGACTCCCTTTTTGGAAGTCGGTTAAAAAATCTCGTGTCATAGTGTTCGGGGATACTGCACTCGTCCGAAACGGCTTGACCGATTGACCGATCTTATGATTTTTTTTGCACATTCGGTAGGTCTAAAAATCAGTAATAATCTATTTTTTATATATTATGGCAAAACAATGTTTGCCGGGTCAGCTAGTAGAAGATCATAAAATTAATAGATTACATAAGTATCCTCGACATAACACGTATGAACAAGCAAATTGCAAAATTTCCATACGCGTATCGAAGTTTGAATAATTGTAGCCGTGACGCATAAGTATGTAGTATCTGGGATCCCAAGCTTTGCCCGGTGATTTTGTAGAACAATAAAAAATAAAAATGAATAAAAAAAAAGAAATATAAAGAAAAAGAAACAATGAGAATCACAAAAATATTTATCTTACCGGGATTCGAACCCATCACATTCTGAATTTTCAAACAATGCAAAAACTATACGTAGGCATGCACACCAAGCTGCCAATCAGACTGACGTAAGAAAGTCGAAATTATTGATAGGTATTATATTGTTGCACGTCAAAATAAAAGAAAACATATATTGCTTAAAAATACGCAGTTTCTAAGGGATAAGACCTAGTTAGATCGATTTTTCACACCCAAAACTCACTACATACTAAATTTCATGTAAATACTTGTAGCCGTTGTTGAGATTCTGAATATAAACATCCGAGATAGTCTCGTTTAAAGCATAAAATATTATTTTTTTTTGTTTCAAAAGGTTAGGCTACAGGGCAAACCCTTAACCCGATCGTAATTGTTTTAGGCTCAAATTGTAGCCAACTTAACTGTCCAGAGGAGTTCTTCTCAAATTTTTGATATCATTCTTCGTTACCAAAATATCGAGCGCCAAAATCAAAAATTCGGAAAAAATTGATTTTTTTTCACTATTTTGGCCTTAACTTTTTTAGTTTTTGACTTTCTCGAAAAAATCTTTTTGCACCTTATAGATCTCGTGAATACGCATATTTTATGAATATTCTTTATTATCATATCTTTACAATTCTCCGAGATATAAGGGAATCGCGCTTTTTCGTGAATTCAGCCCCTATACTGAAGCGATCGAAAAGACATTTCCAATGTCAAAATATATACCTTAGTAATTTCACTTTTACCTAGAATATTACATCTCTATTTTTTTACCCGTTTGTCATCAGCCTTTTATAGAGCAATACTGACTATTGGTACTTTTTTACCCTAGCAAGGACATTTTTCCCTCCGCACCTCGTCCCGAGGACCCTCGACATGCCCCATTTCTAATATATAAGCCTAGGAGTAAAATGTATTTTTAAGCAATGTTATAAAAATTATCAGCTCAGTTCACTATTTCTCCATAATGTAAATTTTAACAAAACCAAATTTTTATGAAATTTCTTCTCCGTTTGCATAATTTTCTTAGAAAGGGGAACAAAGTTTTTGCTTCACGTACCTACTCGTCACGATTGCCACGCATGCTGGATCCTGGGACACAGTGGTCTTCGAGTAGACCAATTTCATGCAACCTCCTTCTCACGGTCTTTTACCAGTCGGTGGTTGTCTTCGAAGACTACTAGTTTCTTCGCTATGATATTAGATTGTCTTGCCGCGATATTCCAGTTTTGGACTGTGCAGTGGTCATTGGACCTAAATTCTATCGAGCGTACCTGGGAAATGTTACAACAAAAAGCTTTGAGAGATGTAAAGAACAGAACCTCAATTCTCGTATTTAAAGTAGACTATCATTTTACTTTGATTGTATTATATTATGTGAAGCGACATGTTATCATAAACTGATTTTGTGAAGTTTGGATTAATCAAAATCCCCCTTACTAATAAACGCTGTCATAAGCTATGAATAGTTATACAGTGTTTTGTTCCCGTCACACAAGTGACATTTTTAATTCGATTGAAGAAGACAAAACACTGTATAACTATTCCAAGCTTATGACAGCGTTTATTAGTAAGGGGGAATAAGTTTTACGTTGGTTTAACGTTTATGAGAATATCGTTTGGTAGTTTTAGCGTATCGGGATTCGGTACTTGATTGTAATTGTATTTTTGTAGGTTTTTTAGCAGAATTAACCCCCTAGGCTGGGGAAAGACACAGGCAATGTTATTTTAAGTAAACACGTACAATAAATAGAAATTAACTTATTATATTGAATATTGATATTGATTTGACTATTATCAATTAGATTTTTTAAAATTGATAGTTATATTAAATTATATGAAGTTCTGTTAATATATTTCTACATCCATCAAAAAGTTGGACGACCTCTGTGGCTCAGTGCGCGTTGGTGCTCAAGCCGGGTCGCGGATTCTAATCTCGCCGAAAGAACAAAAAGTTTTTCTGTATTCCTGGGTCATGGATGTATATTAAATATGTGTATAATTTTATAAAAATCTTAAATATACGTAAAAGTTTTAAATATCCTAAATATGCTTCTTGTTGGCAGGTCCCCGTAAAACAAGTTCTTAGGACACTTAGCTCGGGGCCAGGTTGACGTGGTGTGAAGCGTCCATAGATGTTACTATTATTATTAAAGTACCTACCTGTGGAACAAGCTAAGTTATAAACACCTATGCTTTTTTATTTAGAACCGTGTTGTATTACAGAAAGCTGCCATTTATAAATAACTACCTGATACAGGTACAATACAAGTAGTTATTTGTAAACAGCAGCTCACGTAATATTCATAACGATTGCATAGTGCATTAATATTGATGAACTGACTGTTTGTTTGTCAAATGAGCTTTCCCTAAGACTTGGGCTTAGTTGTAGTTGCCGACCTTCTAACACCCTATATAATACTTTGTAGCCCTTAGCTTCGCACCATTTGTAGTTACTACGATAACAACATCAAAATGAAATTCCTCGTAAGTATAAAAATATGATATTGTAAATATAAAAAAAACAAAAGTTTTACAAAAAAAAAAAAAAACGTTATAGCGAAAGTTTTTCAAAGACAAAATGAAAAGTTTAATGTTTTTTCCAATAGGCAAACGGACTGATTTTTTTTTATTACATAAATGAATAGTACTCTTAAATATGAGTAACTTCTCAGAAGAAACCGTATATCAAAAGTCAATATTTTCAAAGGTACAGCGATTTGTATACAACATTTCGCCAGTCTTTATACCAAAAAAAAAATTTTTTTTTTTGCGAAATTGGTAAACAAAACCTACATCATTAGTTACTCACAAATATCGGAGATATTTACAAATATATTCCTGCGGCCATATACTTCATATACTACTTCATATACTATAACCTACAAGTGACGTCATTTGTAGGTCGACTTTAGTATGGAGCGTTTTTAGGAGGCTCGCGAAATTTTGTATACAAATCGCTGTACCTTTGAAAATATTGACTTTTGATATACGGTTTCTTCTGAGAAGTTACTCATATTTAAGAGTACTATTCATTTATGCAATAAAAAAAATTTAGTCCGATTGCCTATTTAAAGAACATTATCTTTTTTTAGCATTGCAAATTGCAATCTATATGAAGCTTCTTGTTTGTTTTGTTTTGTTAGTTCTGAAAAAAGTAACGACTCATGCCATTATCATCAGTCATTAACAACTATATAGAACAATATTTGTTTTCAGATCTTCTTCGTCCTGTGCCTCGTAGCTCTGGCCGCGGCTGACCCTCAGCTGTTGGTGCCTGGTCTGGTGGCACCCCTAGCCCCTAGGGTAAGGCTTTTAAATTACTATGTAATTAGTAGACAATAGACATTATGAGTCTGAGTCTTCTAGCGCTTCACGTGTGAATTAAAATAAGCCGTTACTACAATTGCCTTATTTAAAAATGATAATAGATATTACTCGTTATTTGCAGAAGCATCGAAAAAGTTTTTTTAACCTTTCTAAAAAATATTAAAACTCTGAATTTTTTTAATTATGTTTTTATATTTTCGATTATTTTACCCGCGACTTCATACGTGCAAAAGTAAAACCCGCGGGAACTGTCCATTTTTCCGCGATACAAAGTAGCCTATATCCTTCCCCGTGGTGTACTACTCTATAGATATCTGTACCAAATTTTGTCGAAATTGGCCCAGTAGTTTCGGAGCCTATTTAATGCAAACAAACAAATTAGGTCTATTTATAACATTAGTATAAATTACAATATTATATTATCCAATTTTTTTCAGACGGTGGTAGCCGGCCCAACTGTGGTGAACGGGCTTGGCGCTCTGGGCCTGGGCGGCGTCATCGCTCCCGGCGTCGTAGGCGTCATATAAATTGTATACCTTCCGTCTCTGTCATCTATACTAATCTATAATAATTAATAAAATAAAGAGAAAAAGTTCGTTTGTTTGCCTTGAATAGGCTCCGAAATTTTGATGAAATTTGGCATAGATGTAACGGGGAACGACATAGGCTACTTAAAAAAATGTACGGTTTCAGCAAATGTAACTTGTGCGCGCACGAAGTCGCGGGCAACATCTAGTATTACAATATATTGGTGCTCAAGACATGATGTTTTGTTTTGTATACGTCGTTAAGACCTTTTCACTCCAATTATTCTTTTTGTCTCTGAAGTTCCTAAAAACAAAGCTTATGAGAGACAGTAAACATTAAGGGTCAATTTACATCACGACAATACGCGACGCTACGCGGCGCTGTATTTTAAAAATAGCTATTCAAAATTGAACTTTATTCACTACACAAAACGACACACGTTTCATATGACATCAGTCATACTCTGCACATACGCTGTGCAGCTCGGTGTAACCTGAAAATCGAACTCTTACAGTGAAACGTATATCTTCTTGCGTAATGATTAAAGTTCAATTTGAAATAGCTATCATAAAAATGCAGCGCCATGTCGCGTGTCGTTTCGTTTCGGTGTGAATTGACCCTTATATTCATATTACAATTTCTGTAAAATAAAAATTACATAATGTTATATACATTATACATAATATATTCCTAACGATTGT
Source organism: Glaucopsyche alexis (assembly GCA_905404095.1). Taxonomy (NCBI): domain Eukaryota; kingdom Metazoa; phylum Arthropoda; class Insecta; order Lepidoptera; family Lycaenidae; genus Glaucopsyche; species Glaucopsyche alexis. The sequence goes on from FR990060.1 coordinate 7,246,672, forward strand.
AGAAATACGAGTATAATAATATTTTCAGATCAGAACCTCAATTCTCGTATTTAAAGTAGATAATTTAAACAGTCAATTTTACTTTGTTTGGATTGAAAGTGTAGCGTCATGAACGGATTTTATGACGTTTCGACCAATCAGAGCGCGTTTCACGTTGGTTTAACGTTCATAAAAACACCTATTGGGAGTATAAGCGTATCGGGACTTGATTGTAATTGTATTAATGCAGGCTTTATTTAGCAGAATTGCCCCTCTGAAATTCGTAATTAATTTAAAAATTCTCGTAATTAATTTACACTTTCATTTTACGTTTTTTGATTTATAAAAAAATCGTCTTGATATCATAAACTGATTTATGGAGTTCCAATCAAATGCGTTTTACGTTGGTTATATCGGGACTGAATCGTAACTGTATTATTGCAGGATTTAACCATATCAGACTCGATCGAACGATTAAAGATATCAAATATATCGGAAAATTATTATTATTATTAAAAATACTAATTGGTTAGCTCCATGCCTCCTTGGAGCCCTGAGGCACTCTACCATTTTATAGAAAGGGGTAGAGTCACTCCAAATGTAAATAACATGAGATTTTTATTAGTGCAGATATTATCTAAGATAAAACATAGATAAAAAACGACTTTGTTCAGGATATTATATGGTTCCCATGGAATGAATCTGGGAGCACGGTAGTGCCCCCGCCAAGACGAGTGAGCAAAGCGCAAGGGTATTACCTACTACTACCTTTTCTCGAAGTGTTTCGTCGATTTTTTGGACCCTCATAACTTGGGTTTGGATTATACCAGATACACAAAATTTTTACAATATGTTCCCAGTAGCAGACTAATGAAACATGTAAAGTTTTGATTATATACGTCTGATAATTTAGATTTTATTGATATCTAAAAACCCCTGATTTCGTCACTGACTCACTGATGATTAACAAAATTATAAGGTACTTCCGGATGTCATTGATTGACAAACTTGGATCTTTAATCATCCAACCCCTTAAACTAGGGGATGAAAATTTGTAAGAGACTTATCTACGTAAATTTCTGCTCAAGAGGTCTGAAAATTGTCTTTCAATAAGGCGTGAAATCCCACCAAAAACATTTTCATGTAAAGTGATGCCAAGCTTCTGACTCTACCAAATTTCTAACTCTACACGCCTTAATAGGCCTAACTCCTAACCAAAAAACCTAACCAAAGAAGTTTGGTAGAGTCAGAAGCTTGGTTTTACATGAGATCTAATAGCTTTTGACAGTGTGATTTATATGGTATCGTCTTGGCATCATCATATGAAAATGTTTTTGGTGGGATTCTATATCTTTACATGGTATAAAATAAAGTCGCGTCAGTCCTGTCCTTTTTCGCTTAGATGTTTGAAATTACTAGAAGAGGTTTGATTTTAATGCAGTTTTAGCAATAGTGATTCAAGAGGAAGGTTTGTATGTAAACATTGCACCCGTGCCAAGCCGAGGCGGGTCGCTAGTCATATGATAATATTTTATGTTTATTTTTTTGTTCTTCATATATTATTAACTGTTGCTGAATACTGAAAAAACAGCGCAATATGTTTTATCAGTATATACTGATATACTAACATACTGTTATAGGTATCGATAATTTGAATCTCAAAAGACCTTCAAAATGTTTCGAATTACCTAGTTACCGATATTTGGATGTGAAACATCCAAATATCTATACATTTACGGTACTTTCATAACTGTAAGAAATTAAAACATGGTGGACATAAATGAAATTAAATACCGTTTATTTCAGCGGGTCTAAAAAGGCCACTTAGGCAATATCATCGTAATATTGCTATTTGACACTAAAGCAATTCTGCTTGTAAATCTGTCAAATGAATGCATTTCAGCCAATTTCTGCATATGAATTGTATCCAAATCTTAATATGAATTGCAATTCAAGTGGCCATTTTACGATCGCTGTCAGTAATTCATCACAAGAATTGAAAATGAATTGCCAAAACGGCCTTTTTAGACCTGCTGGCTGCATAGGCCCATATTATAAATACCTTAAAGAATAAATATGCATAATATTATTGATTGTCAAAATTGCAATATAATTATATTACTAGATGTTACCCGCGACTTTGTGCGCGCAAAAGGAATTCCGGCGTTAACCGTACATTTTGTCGCGATAAAAGTAGCCTATGTTCTTCCCCATGGTCTAATCTATATCTGTACAAAATTTCATCAAAATTGGGCCAGTAGTTTCGGAGCCTATTCAATGTAAACAAACAAACAAAAAACAAACTTTTCCTCTTTATTAATATATATTAGTATAGATGTATTAAAAATATGCTTTCTTATCAAGAAGCTTCCAATAACTAGGCGACCTTCTACAGACCTATATAAAGTCTGTACCTTCTGTTGTTAGGCATAGTCAGTTCTCAAAAGGGCTAGCAGCAACAAATCCTACAAAATGAAATACTTCGTACGTATACGAATACTATAGTTTATAATTATTATTTCTATAAATACGAATGAACGTTTTTATTTTCCCGCAAGGACTCAAATGAGGCTCGGGTTTGCACAGATTAGGTCCATAATGAGCCTAATTAATTATTAATTAAACCTTAATTACTCGAGTCGTTAAGATTATTCGGAATCTAATCTGTTCTCCGACTTACAATAATTAGAATAAATACTAGGTTTCATTATTGTCAGACTGCTAGTTCCTAAAATAGTTTAGGAGCTAGCAGTCTATGTAGTTCATCAAGCAATATATTCAGCATCGACAAAAACAGAGCAAAAAAAAAAAGGTGTCATTGTGTGTCAGTGTTCGCGAGTGTCTTTGGATAACTGTGGTGACAAAACGGATAGTATTTTGAGTTGTTTCTAGAAACGAAACTTGTGTTAAGCATTATAAACTTGAGTCAAAATTAACGCGAAATAGTCAGCTCATGAAGACGGTTCTTGGGGTCTCAAACCGAATTTTGTGCATGAATTACAAAACCAGGAATCACCAGGCAAGATTGCTAAGGCGAAAATAAAAGTCATTTAAAATAACGTCGCTGAAAATTGTCGAAAGTTTTGTGCTCTTGCGCGACAACGTTCTCCATTAACAAGAGCCGCATTGTGTTGGCATCCCTGTGTAAATTTGTCTTAGATATTATTAACCAACCAACCAACTTATAGGTGAAGATTTGATCTCTAGTTATTATTTTATAGGCCAAAAAAAAGCTGAGGTGTAACAAAATCTACCGATAAAAAGAACAGGTAGAATATTTCGACGAATTTTCAAGAGAAACACTTAACATTTTTCATGAGCCTATAATAGTAATTATATGATTTTTTTTTAAATGCATTTGTCTATTAGATAAATAAGTTTATTTATATTTAACCCGAGGGACCTATTCTGCGGAAATTAAAAAAAATCCTCGTAAATAAATGAGAAACAACTATAAACAAACTACAAGACATTTGTGATAACTGCAAGTGCAATAATGACAATAATGACGTTCTATAAGATGGAGTATAATTCACGTATATAAAACAAGATGTTGCCCGCGACTTTGTGCACGCAAAAGTTAATTTCGTAGAAACCGTACATGTATGCGCGAGTGTGTGCGCATACGACTATGAGCTGAGTAGGTATAGGTAAACGCGGAGAATTGGGGTTTTTGGGTTGAGATTTAGGGTTATTTGGAGAATTCTAGGACTGGCACTGACCTTTGATGGTGAGCTGGCTGAAGCTGTGGTTCCAGAAATGGGCGGATTCTTCTCCTGCAGGCACTACACAGCTGAGCGGGGTTTTCGGTAGTTTTATCGCGTGTCGCTAGCGAGCTAAGTTTTGTATATTCGAATGCACAATATGTGCTGACGCGTCACGAGTACTTATAATTCGGGATGCTTCCGACGCGGGCGAAATCTCAGGAGCAAGTGTGTCACTCTCTGGAACTGCGGCTTGTGGACTGACAGCCAATACTCGTGCGTGATTGGCTGATTTAAGCGGTCTGTGTGACCAGTTTATAAACGTCGCGCTCTGGCGCGAACATCCTGGGGGGCCCGCAAAGGCGTTGAGCTGACCCCATCTTGAGCAGAATCCAGTGGAAGCCGGGCAATCTTGCCGACAGGCCTGCGCAGCTGGCCTTGAGTGGTGTCCAAGTCCACGACTCTGATGACTCCATCCTTCCCAGGTAGTAGACGTGAGATTCTTCCCATCTTCCATTGTAGCGGGGGTAGATTGTCTTCTTTGAGCAGAACTAGTTCTCCAATTTTGGGTGGAGAGGAAGAGGAAAGCCATTTGGAGCGGATTTGAAGGGTATGGAGGTAGGACTTGGTCCAAAGGGTCCAAAAGCGCTGAGAGAGTGATTGAATGAGCTGAAAGCGTTTGAGCGGGGATATTACTCTATCATCTAGTGTCAGCTCTGGAAGAGCTGTGAGCGGACGACCAATGAGAAAGTGGCCGGCAGTAAGGGGCTGATAGTCCGTAGGATCGGACGAGAGTGGGCTGATGGGCCGAGAATTTAATACAGCTTCGATTCTAGTGAGCAGAGTGGAAAACTCCTCGAAAGTGAGATGTTGTTCACCGATAACACGGTACAAAAGTTGCTTTGTAGATTTAACATTAATTTCATGGATGCCTCCCATCCATGGAGCTTTGGGCGGATTGAGTAACCAAGTTATATTTTGAGTTGAAAGTTTATGAGTAATGGCGTCATTATTGTCTTTTAGAAATTGTTGTACCTCTAGAAGATAATTCCTAGCTCCTACATAATTTGTGCCGCAATCTGAACGTATCAATACCGGAAGTCCGCGTCGTGAACAGAACCTTTGTAATGTGGCAATAAATGCTTCGGCAGTGAGCGATGAGACTGGTTCCAAGTGAACCGCCTTTGTAGTGAGACAAACAAATATGCAAAAATATCCTTTAATTAACTTAGCGTTACGTAATGTACTTGATTTGAGCAGAAACGGACCGGCAAAATCAGTTGATACGTGACTAAATACAGGCTGAGGTATGACTCTGTCAGCTGGTAGATCAGCCATGACAGGTACTTCGGGCTGAGCGCGGCCACGGAAGCATCTTATGCATTTAAACGTTCTGTGCCTTATGATGCGGCGTGCAGATAATATCCAAAATTGTTGACGTAAAATAGCATGTAGCGTGTCTGTGCCAGGGTGGCAGTGTATGCGATGATAGTGATCTATTATGAGGTCTACGAGCGGACTAGAACTAGGCAGAATGAATGGGTGTTGAGCATCATATGTGAGTTCGGAACGAGTGAGTCTACCTCCTACTCTGAGGAGTCCGTCCTGCATGAAAGGTGACAAACGTTGTAGTCGAACTGTGCAGAGTTTGTCAGTTTGCAGACGGTGAATGTCTTCTGCGAATACATTCTGCTGTACAGAGCGGATCCAGAAGAGCAATGCTTCTCTACGTTCACTTACAGTTAGAGGGCCTAGTTGACGCGAGTTTGAATTAAGTTTACAGTTACGAATGAATCGCCTCATGTAAGCAGTAACGCCGATCAGTTTGTCTAAAGAGCTGAAGCGAGTGAGCAGATCACTATCTACACCGGGTATCGAGAAATTACATGGTACGTATTTTGGCTTGAGCCCTGGCAGATCTTGTCGAGTATGAGCTGAAGGCATCTTGGGCCAGGTGTCCTCTGGCAGTTTGAGCCATGGAGGAGACCACCATAAATCATGAGCAGAGAGAGATTGAGCTGATAATCCTCTGCTTGCACAGTCAGCAGGATTTAATTGAGAGGGTACATGACGCCACGTGAGTGTAATTGAGGATGCGTTAATTTTTGTTACTCTATTTGATTCAAATGTTTGTAAACGATGGGGCGGAGTTTTTATCCATGCGAGCACTATGGTACTATCTGACCAACAAACGTGATGTGTAATTGTGAGATGAGCAGATAATTGTTGAGAGACACGTAACATGAGCTGAGATAATAGGGTTGCAGCAGACAACTCTAATTTGGGGATTGTGAGTTTATTTTTAATGGGTGCGACTTTAGATTTAGCGAGTATGAGATGAACATTAACAGATCCGTTGTGAGCTGATTCGTGTAAATATATTACAGCAGCAAAACCGCTTTCCGAAGCGTCTGCGAAACCGTGAAGTGAGTATGTTGAATTGAATTTGTGCGGAGCGATATGTCTGGGAAAATGTATGTTTGAAATGTGCGGAAGATCATGAGAAATGCGCTGCCAGTCATCTGTAATATTATTTGGAGTGGGATCGTCCCAATCCAATTTACTTAACCATAACCTTTGAAGAAGTATTTTTGCGCGGAATATGACGGGTGTAACCCAACCGTTTGGGTCGTAGAGAGAAGCTACTGTGCTAAGTATTGAACGTTTTGTAACATGAGTAACTGGTGGTAATGAGATGTGATATGTAAATTCGTCAGACTGAGGAATCCATCTAATACCTAAAACCTTAACCGATGGAGACTCTGCGCTGATGTCAAAGTCCTTAGGCATTTCACACTGATCGTCTGGGAATCTTTGCAAGAGTTGAGGCGTGTTTGATGTCCATTTACTAAGTTTAAATCCACCGAGTGATAACAATTCAATGAGCTGGGTTTGGAGTGCTGATGCTTCTTCTATTGTGTCATGACCGCACAATATGTCATCTACGAAAACAAATTTGCGCAGAATGTGGGCAGCTTGAGGGTAGCGATGACCTTCATCGTCAGCTAGTTGTAATAATGTGCGGATAGCATGGTATGGACTCGAGCGCAACCCATATGTAACAGTGTTGAGTGCATATGTGAGCAGAGGTCGATCTGGGGACGATCGCCAGAGTATGAGCTGATAGTGTCTTTGGTCTGGTCTTAGGAGGATATTTCTGAACATCATTTTTATATCAGTGCTGAATACTATACGATGTGCGCGGAATGACATAATGATATCTACAATGTCTCGTTGAAGTGCTGGACCTGTGTGTAGACAATCGTTTAAACTGACTCCATTAGATGACTTGCAACTGCCATCAAATACTGTGCGGAGTTTGTCAGTACCTGATTTGAATACGCCATGATGAGGAATATAATAATGAGGTTTGTGAGTAAATGTAGAAGGATGACAAGGTGTCATGTGACCTAAGTTTATGTATTCATTCATAAATTCTATATATTTTTGTCGCAGTGTGTGGTCGGATTGTAACCGTTTTTCTAAATTGAGAAATCTACGTAGAGCAATAGCATGAGTACTACCTAGCACGGGAGCATCTGACAAGAAGGGAAGAGTCACCGTGTAACGGCCTGAATCGTCACGAGTGGTGGTTGAGCTGAATATGTTTTCACATTGTTCGTGTAGCGGGTTTGAATGAGCAGAACGAGGCTGGGGTTCTTCTGACTCCCAGAATCTTTCCAGGCTTTTGCAAATATCATGAGCAGAATGTGTAGAATGAGTCGACTGAGTACAATGAGTAATGTGGGCAGAGTTAACTTGAGCTACAGGTGAATCGCATGAGTGTTCAATGGGTCCTATGAGTGCAAAATCAAAAATCGTGCCGAAGGCTATGGGCTTCCCCGGGCCCAAAGTAAGCTTAGTACCGTCTAAAACGTGACCCAAAACATCTGAGCCCAAAATGAGATCAATGGGCGCAGGAGTATGATAATCTTGATCTGCTAACGGAATGATCTGACGGTCTGAGTGTTGTATAACATCTGGTATTTTTTGCATAGGTAAATAACCTGTAACATCTTTGAGAATATGAGCAGTAGTAGTAATAGATGGTGTGTCACGGTGTGTGGGCCGAAATGTTATTGTGACACAACCTTTAGAATTTTGTATGTGCTGATCACCTACACCTGTAATTTTTAATGAGCATTGTTTTGGTTGCAAATTAAGATTTCTAGTCATGCGCTGAGTTATTAGTGTTATCATGCTACCACAGTCTAATAACGCACGAGCTCTGTGATATTTACCACATTTATCAGATATATTTAAAACGACTGTAGGTAGTAACACTGGAGTTTTTAATGGGTTTTCTATGTGCTGAGCTGAATTTACTTGAGCAGAATAATGAGCTGAACTAGTTGTAGGTATTTTATGAGCTGAATGAGATTTTAAATTATTGGGCTGATTTTCTAATTCTATATGCTCCGTGATTGTAGGTAGTCATTGTTTTTTGTTTTGGGTTTGACAAGTTGTATGATCAGACGACTGGTTGGGGTCTGATGATGATGATTGATGAGCGCGTGTATGTTGTGTATAGGCTGTGTAGGTATGTGGTTTGTCTTGAGTACGCCGGCGTGGTTGTGCGCGTAAGTGTGGAGGGAGTAAATGTGCTGATGAGACAGGAGAATTTGGGGTACCGTGACGATGAAGCGAAGTGTGGTGATTTGCACTTCCACACTCCTTGCATGCGTTTGTCGAACGGCATTCATTTTCATAGTGCGGACCTAGACACTTACGACATCTGTTGGTGGCTTCTATAAAGTCCCAACGACCTTGAGTGGGCTGATGATTATACTTCGGACACGTAATGAGTTTGTGATCTGTATTCTTACAGTAGGGACAGTAGAGCCGACTGTGTTTGTTTGTGTTCCGAGCTGAGTATTCGCGACGTTCCGTTCGGGGGGAGGGGGGCAAATAGCGTTGGTGATGAGGAACTGGGCTGCTGTGATAGCTACCCAAACTATGAGCTGATGGCGTGCGCTGAATATCACGAGGATACGCGGGACTAATCGGTCTAAAGCGTGGACTGCGCGGAGAGCGTGCGGGGGGTGTGTATTGACGAGAGGGCCCCGGTTGTGGTGAGTAGGTAACACCGCGCGCTGTACTAGAAAACTCTGTCTCGATACAACGCGCGTGCTCCTCTAAAAAAGAAATCAGGTCTCCTAAGGTGGGCAGAGTGTCCGAGGTACCAAATTTTCTTTCAAACAATGTGCGAAGCTCACCCTGTAGTTTCCTGACTACGATGGACACAAATACGTAGTTACTATCCATTGGTAAATTTAAATTATTTAAGGCGCTTTGTGCGGAGATGAGCGGAGTTAAAAATGTCGCGCGTATGCCTGAGCGGATATGAATATTAGGTAAGCCGAGTATTATGTCAACAAACCTATCAATGAGAACACGGCGGTTCTCATACCTACGCGTGAGAATGTCGAGCGCGACACTGTAATTTTCGTTAGTTATTTTTAAATGTGCAATCATGCTGAGCGCCTCCCCCGATAGGCAAGACAAAAGATAGTGCAGCTTAACTGCATCTGTAAGTGACGTCATGTCGTCCGTGAGACTCCTGAATATTGTAATAAACGATGGCCAATCCTCAACGCGCGAGCTGAATTTTGGTAGTTCAATTTTAGGGAGGACGGCGGAATTGAGCTGACTTGACTCTTGAGAAGAATTTAAATTTTCCGCTGCAGTTAAAATATCATAATATTCGGATAACGCGCTTTCGTAACCGGTTGTATAAAATTTTTCATTTTCTTCTGTGAGGCTGCCGTCGTCTAAAATTTCGCAGTATAGGTTTTCTAATTTCTGTTTCAAGTTTGGTAAGTCTTTAAAACGCGCACTAAATTCAGTTTTGCTGTGTTTAGATTCACCCTTGTGTAATGCCAAGGCGATCTCTCTGAGCCGACCAATTGATTTAATTGTTTGTCTAAAAATGGCAGCTTGCGCCCTTGTAGGCATGTTTAAAAATATATTCGTGTAAAACTAAGTTAAATGTTTAAAGACTTATGAGCAGAAAATATGCGCACAATTAAGTTAAAGTGCAGAGAATAGGTTTAAATACTGTGCAGACAATGTATACAATTAAATGATAAAATGTATAGGAGTTAATAAACAAATGAGCGGACCGATCACCTGATGGTAATAAAGAGTTGTGTATGTCTAGTGAGCGGATATTAACGCGTTAGAAGCCGTCTGTAATATTATATTAATGTGCTGAAGTTTAAATATAAACAAGTTCTTAACGCGCGCCTTAGAAACAAAATAACGTAATGAAACAATGTATGTATGAGTAGGTTTAAATATCAAGTGTGCCGACCACCTTATTACAGCTGTAAAGTAACACCTATAATATATTTGTATAAACACGGAACGCTGATAATAATTCAATGTGAAGTTCACTATTGTTCCTATGAAAAAATACCTATTTGAGAATAAATGCAAACAGATGTTTAACGCGCGTTGCTTACCTACTGATGCACTAACCGGTAATCAGCTGTGCGATCGGTCGAAGTGTAGTGAGCCGATGACGTATTTATAGGTACTTGAGATGCTTTGGAATACAACTTGTAACTTTTAGAATAATGCTAAGTTAATTAATATTGTGTTTTAAAACCGAGATTATGAGTTTATAAACGTTATTTAGTAATGGAAAGGCGATTAACTATTAAGTTATGAGCCGAACGTAATTCACAATATTCACAAGTTAATTACTATGTAATTCAAAGATTAAAAAATTTCGTAATTAATTATGAGCTGAGGAAATTCCGTGATATTGGCACAAATTATGTATTAGGTACCTAGGGAAGTTCTGGAATGTTCGATTGTTCGTTCGATTATGAGCCGAAGATATCTACCCACTTATTAAAAAAATAAAAATCTTGGGTTTTTCCTACGAGTTTACGGGCCGAATTAAACACAAAATGATTCAATTACTTGAAATATACGCTAATATTAATGTGCAGAATAGGGGTTTAATGTTAAATATGCCAAAATAATTGCAGAAAATTCAAATAATGCAACGTAGGTACGCCGTTCGGGCAGAATGAAACAGTCAAAATATAATGAATCGAGCTGATTTTTTGAGCGGAATTGAGCGGAATGGACGTGTAGGTACTGATTCTAAAGGGGCCTAGCCTTTAGATAAGGCCAGGAGGACCCAGAAGGCGACGAAGGACCAGAAAGATGTATGCGCGAGTGTGTGCGCATACGACTATGAGCTGAGTAGGTATAGGTAAACGCGGAGAATTGGGGTTTTTGGGTTGAGATTTAGGGTTATTTGGAGAATTCTAGGACTGGCACTGACCTTTGATGGTGAGCTGGCTGAAGCTGTGGTTCCAGAAATGGGCGGATTCTTCTCCTGCAGGCACTACACAGCTGAGCGGGGTTTTCGGTAGTTTTATCGCGTGTCGCTAGCGAGCTAAGTTTTGTATATTCGAATGCACAATATGTGCTGACGCGTCACGAGTACTTATAATTCGGGATGCTTCCGACGCGGGCGAAATCTCAGGAGCAAGTGTGTCACTCTCTGGAACTGCGGCTTGTGGACTGACAGCCAATACTCGTGCGTGATTGGCTGATTTAAGCGGTCTGTGTGACCAGTTTATAAACGTCGCGCTCTGGCGCGAACAGTACATTATTCGGTGATTAAAAGTATCTCCACATCTGTGCCAAATTTCATCAAAATCGGTCCAGTAGCTTCAGAGCCTATTTATTTATTTTTATTTATTTTATTCACATTTATTCACAGAAAGTTTGGACATTAAACTACACGACTACATTACATTAAGATTAGGTAAGACTTAATTACAGAGTTGCTAAGGCATAGGTAGGTGGTGTAATGCTCAAACCAATGAAAAGGAGTCCACTCAGGTAAATGACTGAGGAATACCACAGTCCCTGATATTCTGTGGATCAGAACCTGTTGTCAGGCGTGAGACAGACCACTCAAGGCAGTGATATACTTACATAAAATTTTATAATACCATTCAATGCAAACAAACAAACTATTCCTCTTTAATTAGTATAAATATAGTAGGTATAGATAGTACCTATAGATACGAGTATAACATATATTCACCGCCATTAAAAAAGCCTCTAGGACAAGTATTCCACACGGGATCGAAATGTGTGTTTTTTTTGGGTAATTGGTTTTTGGGGAATTTGTGGGTAATCTGAAAATGTTCTCCTTAAACTGATTTTTTTCAGATCTTCTTCGTATTGTGTTTCGTGGCGCTGACGGCCGCGCACCCGCAGGTTCTCCTGAATGACCTGGTGTCTCCTCTGGAACCCAGGGTAAGTAACTATCTAAAATAAAATAATTTGAAAATAGTGAAAACTTACCAGGTAAATTCTCTTGCCCACAGCCCACTAACACATTTTAGAAAAAAGGCAATTACTAAAATGTTGCGCTGTCATCTTTAACTCATATAGTTCATAATTCGTATGATGTAAGTGTCTACTCAAAAAGGATCATTTAAAGTTATTGTCCTCCCAAGAGGACAAAATAGGGGCTCAGATTTTGTACTGAGTAAAAGACTTAAACGCGCTTACGGCTTAAACTTTAAATGCTTTTTTTGATATTATAATATTAATTAAATTGTAATTTAAACTCTTAACTGATATTTTCCTTTATATTTTTGGGTCTTTCTTATATTTAATTTATTGTGATTGTTTCAGACCGTGGTCGCCGGCCCAACAGTGGTCAACCACTTGGCACCGCTCGGACTTGATCGTATCATCGCCCCAGGGGTCGTTGGACTCATATAAGTCCCTACTTTTTTCCATTTCCATCTAAAAATTTTGACCAATAAAATGCAATAAATAAGAGGTCTTGTTTTTCTTAATTCAGATTTAATTGAATGTGATCGTTAACAAAGACACAATATCGCTCTATAATGCTACCAAAAGACAATTTATCCTATGATGAAAATACACACCAAACTGTTGATAGTTTATTACTAAAAATATTTAAAATCAAATTGATTAACCCTTTACTATAAAATATGTGTGATTTTTATAAAATATAAAAATTTAAAAAATGTTTTTTCACGTTCAACCACGTGATTAAAAACGCACAGGAAGAGAATGTGAAGTCACCTTCTTTTACTTCTTCGTCTTTTTTTTTAAACAGCCTCCCTAATCCCATAATGAATAGCCAGTATCATTAGCGTCAGTAAACGTCATATAAAAATTGTATGTCACTTTTCAGTCGAAGTTTAGTGCAAGTTTTGTGCGGAATATTAGCATTTCTTTTCGTTAATATTAGTGATGCACCATTTAAAAGGCATTTTAAAATACATAGTTTAAGTACATTAAAAAATGAGTCGGACGTTAGCCGAAATTCGAAAATAAAAATGTTCAACATTTCATATAGATTCGAAAAGTATGTAGAGCAATTAATAATAAAAAAAGGAAATTATATATTATTATAATGAAACGAAGTAAGAATGCCTTCAAATATATTTTCCTTTTAACTTACCGTTTAAAAATATGACTCAAAAAACTTTTTCACTATGCGATTCTAGTGATCATTTATTTCATTTTACTTTTATTGAATTATAAATCATATTCGTCTTGATATCATAAACTTAAAAGATTAAGAATGCATGTGCCTGCAGACACTGCCTTACTATGCCTCTTCGAACTCATGTCTCTCCACGCATAGATAACAAGCGATGGCTCAATATGAATTGCCGTTGATAACTACCTTTTGCCACGCTTCTTTTCAGAGTAAAAGGGCTCAAACACCTTCTTATCTATGTGGTAGTGTAGACTGTACTCCTTTTAACTGGAATAAATGATTTATTTATGGAGTTCCAAACAAAATTCGTTTGACATTAGTGTGACGTTAATGAGAGTACCATTTTGCAGTTTTACATATGGGAACTGGATCGTAAGTTCGTATCTGTATGATTGCAGGATTTAATCATATCAGAATCGATCGAACGATTAAAGACATCAAATATATTGGAAAATTATTATTATTATTAACAATACTAATTGGATAGCTCCATGCCTCTTTAGAGCCCTGAGGCACTCTACCATTTTATAGAAAGTGGTAAAAACATGCGATTTTTATTAGTGCAGATATTATCTAAATAAAACATAGATAAACGTCTTTGTTCAGGATATTATGTGGTTTCCAATAAATGAATTATATATCTTTACATGGTATAAAATAAAGTCGCGTCAGTCCTGTCTTTTTTCGCTTAGATGTTTGAAATTACTAGAAAAGGTTTGATTTTAATGCAATTTTCAGCAATAGATAGAGTGACTCAAGAGAAAGGTTTGTAATTTGTATGTATAATACATTGCACCAGTGCCAAGCCGAGGCGGGTCGCTAGTCGTACGATAATACTGTGATTATTCTGCACTCTCGCTAACATGGTCGGTTCAGGCGGAACGCGACTTATGCAGAACGAGACTCAGGCGGAACGTGACAATTTTTCGTGCGTGCAGCCGGCGTTCATAGATTTATAAGAGGTTAACACGTCAAGAAAAAGAAAAAAAATCTGATTGGATGTACATTTATTAAGTATTATGGTCTCTCTGTTCTTCATATATTATGTTGCTGAATGCTGAAAAAATAGAGATTTATTATCAGTATATACTGATATACTTACATACTGTACCTATGGGTATCGATAATTCGAAACTCAAGAGACCTTCAAAATGTTTCGAATTAAGGAATTACCGGTATTTGGATATGAAAATTATAATTAACTGAGAAATACGAATTTAAAATAGAATAGGAATTTGAATAAGATACTTAATATGTTTAGTACATAAGACACCTAAGTTCTGTCAATATCATTATCTTTATTCTATATACCTACGGTACATTTACAACTTAAGAAATTATAATATGGTGAACATACATTAAATTAAATTAAATACCGTTTATTTCAGTCTGCATAGGCTCATAATATAAATACCTTAAATAATTTGTTACGTGGTAGAGCCATGCTTCGGCACGAATGGGCCGGCTCGACCGGAGAAATACCACGGGCTCACAGAAAACCGGCGTGAAACAGCATTTGCGCTGTGTTTCGCCGAGTGAGTGAGTTTACCGGAGGCCCAATCCCCTACCCTATTCCCTTCCCTACCCTCCCCTATTACCCTATTCCCTCTTAAAAGGCCGGCAACGCACTTGCAGCTCTTCTGATGCTGCGAGTGTCCATGGACGACGGAAGTTGCTTTCCATCAGGTGACCCGTTTGCTCGTTTGCCCCCTTATTTCATAAAAAAAAAAAAAAAAAAACTAAATATGCATATTATTGATGATTAAAATTGCAATATAATTATATTACTAGATGTTGCCCGCGACTTCATACGCGCAAAAGGAAATCCCGCAGTAGCCTTACATTTTGTTGCGATAAAAAGTAGCCTATGTCCTTCCCCGTAGTCTAATCTATATCTGTATCAAATTTCATCAAAATTAGGCCAGTAGTTTTGGAGCCTATTTAATGTAAACAAACAGACAAACAAAAAACAAACTTTTCCTCTTTATTATATAGTACCTACCTATAGATGTATTAATATTAGAGTCGGACCGAAACTGGTTTTCCGGCCGAAACCGAAACTGAAACCGAATATTCGGCCGTGGCATCAGTTTCGGCCGAAACCGAAACTCACGTGGTCAAGTAGAAAATTCCTTAAGGCCCTCCCCCGAGCAAAAGACCTTGAGGTGGTCAGCCGCATAACTCAGTTGAAAATTTTTCACATAACTTAGTT
This sequence comes from Glaucopsyche alexis, assembly GCA_905404095.1. NCBI lineage: Eukaryota > Metazoa > Arthropoda > Insecta > Lepidoptera > Lycaenidae > Glaucopsyche > Glaucopsyche alexis. The sequence goes on from FR990060.1 coordinate 7,262,084, forward strand.
CAAAATTGACCAAAAAAAAATTTAAACGGCGAATATCTAGCTTATGAAATTGCCTATCTATTGGTGTGTGTCCCAAATAAAATTAACTTGTACATACTATGGAGACGCTGAAACTATAAATAAACATAAAATTAACTTGTACATACTAGGCTGACCGCCTCAAGGTCTTTTGCTTGGGGGAGGGCCTTAAAATACTGAAATTTGGTGCATTTCATCCATTATTCTGTATTAATTACGACATGAAATGGAAACACGGTATATTAATTTTGTTGTAATCATTAATTTAATATAATATTTAAAAAATATTAATTATATTTTAAACACTTCACATTTTTCATTTATAATCTCTTTTTTACATGTGACTTGATTTGTTAGTAACAACAAAACAAAGTTACTGACTCAATATTTAACTATATAAATCATTCAAGTACAGAAACGAAACAAAAACTTATATGTAATCAGTTCCATCAAAACAACCTCTAAAGAATGTTTGCGTCGGGCGATAACGCACTGACTAAGTTGTGTTGCTACAGAGCTATCCGAACGGCGCACGACAATTCTCGAACAGGGCCGCCAGCGTCCGCCAAAGCGTTGCCGCAAGAAACGAAGTTATGCGAGCGTGCACGACAACTTCCGAAATCAGTTTCGGTTTCGGTAAAAGTTTCCGGTAAAGTTTCCGGTAAAAGAAACCGAAACTGCCGCCGAAACTTGATTTTTGGCCGAAACTCGGCCGAAACCGAAACCGAATTTTCGGTCGGACACTAATTAAAATATACTTTCTTATCAAGAAGCTTCCAATAACTAGGCGACCTTCTACAGACCTATATAAAGTCTGTACCTTCTGTTGTTAGGCATAGTCAGTTCTCAAAAGGGCTAGCAGCAACAAATCCTACAAAATGAAATACTTCGTACGTATACATACGAATACTATAGTCACATAGTGTATATTATTTCTAGATATACAAGGGGACGTTTTTATTTCCCCGAAATTTTTCAATGAGGGGGTTTGCACAGATTAGGTCCCTAATGAGCCTAATTACTCTAGTTATTAGGAATATTCGGAATCTAATCTGTTCTCTGACTTACAATTACGATAAATACCAGGTTTCATTGTTGTCAAACTGCTAGTTACTTTTTTTGATGTAGCAGGGGAAAGATCATTAGGCTTTCCCCGGGGTGGATATCCCCGGGATATGTGGGGCTCCGGGCGCTGTCGGCGGTACTTTATCTACTAAACCATTTTACCCACTGCTGGTTGCCATCAGCCGCTATTTAGGGGAGTGTCCCGGATTTGTCAAATACACGACACCCCCCACGATCAGCCGGTCTACCTCATGAGAGATCGGACTTCCAACTAAAATAGGGGGCGCTCCGACAAGACTGCTAGTTCCTAAAATAGTTTAGGAGCTATCAGTCTATGTAGTTCATCAAGCAATAAAATTGGCATTGGCAATTATCTATTATTATTATGCTAGCCTGTTGTGTCCCACTGCTGGGCAAAGGCCTCCCCTCTTTTCTTCCATAAATCGCAATCCTTCGTTATGGTCGGCCAGTCCTTATCAAATTCGTCGCGCCACCTTTTTTTGGGTCTGCCTCTGTTCCGCCGATCAGTCGTTAGCCACACCGAAATAAGATGTGCCCATCTATCTCAATTATCTAAAGAGCAAAAAAAAAACAAAACGGCGTCTTTATGTGTCAGTGTTCGCGAGTGTCTTTGGATAACTGTGGTGACAAAAAGGATAATGTTTTGAGTTGTTTCTAGAAACGAAACTTGTGTTAAGCATTATAAACTTGAGTCAAAATGAACGCGAAAAAGTCAGCTTATGAAGATGGTCCTTGGGGTCTCAAACCGAATTTTGTGCATGGTTTACAAAACCATAGGTGTTTTATAACCAGAAAACACCAGCAATATTGCTAAGACAGTTTAAGTCATTTAAAATAACGTCGCTGAAAATTGCCGAAAGTTTTGTGCTCCTCGTTCTCCATTAACAAGAGCCGCATTGCGTAGGCATCCCTGTGTAAATTTGTCTACGATATTATTACCACTTAACTTTTAGTGAAGATTTGTAAGTTTTATACTTTTTGAGAAAATCGGATTAGAGTTCAAAAGTAGCGGGTGGCCCGGTTTATTTGCTGTCCTGTGTATATAGAACAATCAATATTCTCCGTCATTAAAAAAACCCTTTAGAACAGGTCTTCCACATGGGATCGAAATTGTATAGGTAATCTGAAAAATTTTCTCCTTAAACTGTTTTTTTTTTTCAGATCCTCTTCGTATTGTGCTTTGTGGCGCTAACGGCTGCGGACCCGCAGATCATCGATAATGTCAGGTCATTCAAGAGGTCTCCTCTGGAACCCAGGGTGAGTGACTATCTGAAATAAAATAATTGAAAATAGTGAAAACTTACCAGGTAAATTCTCTTGCCCACAGCCCTCTAACACATTTTAGAAAAAAAGCAATTACTAAAATGTTTGCGTTGTAACTCTTAACTAATATAGTTCATATGATGTAAGTGTCTACTCACAAAGGATTATTTAAAATTATTGTCCCCCAAAGGGGACAAAACAGGGTTTCAAAGTTTGCACTGAATAAAAGACTTAGACGCGCTTGCGGCTTAAACTTTAAATGCTTTTTGATATACAATAATGTTAATTAAATTGAGGTATAATATTAATGTCTCAGATATAATATTAATTAAATTGTAATTTAAACTCTTGACTGATATTTCCTACTCTGTATATATATTATAAATGTGAAAGTTTGTGAGGATGTATGGATGGATCTTTTTTACTCCTTCACGCAAAAACTACTGAACGGATTTTGATGAAATTTGGTATGGTAGTAGTTTAGGCTCTGAATTAAAACATAGGTTAAAATACAGTGTTGCCGCGGTCAACAGCTAGTCTTTTATATTTTTGGGTATTTCTTATATTTAAGTATTGTGATTGTTTCAGACCGTGGTCGCCGGCCCAACAGTGGTCAACGGCGTGGCACCGCTCGGACTTGATCGTATCATCGCCCCAGGCATCGTTAGACTCATATAAGTCCCGTTACCGTCTACACATTTTGACCAATAAAATGCAATGAATAAGAGGTCTTGTTTTTCTTCATTCAGATTTAATTTAATGTGATCGTAAACAAAGACACAATACCGCTCTATAATGCTACCAAAAGGCAATTTATCCTATGGTGAAAATATACACCAAACTGTTGATAGTTTATTACTAAAAATATTTAAAATCAAATTGATCAAACCTTTATTATAAAATATGTGTGATTTTTATAAAATATCAAATATTAAAGAAATTAATGTGTGACAGTGATAACTAAGGATACGTTATACCCTTAAAAAACTGACAAAATTTTTGTGCCGCGTCACACATTGACACTTTTAATTACTGTGACATTTCACTCACAGCAAAAATTCGTGACAAGGATGGCATTCCTAATTCAATCTATACAGATAAATAAAATTTAAGTGTCTGTTTGTAACTTCAAATTAACAGCTTTTCACATAATGAATCTGAAAGTATATTCGGTACTTACAATAAAATACCAATTTTTAAAATTTTTGTCTGTCCGTCTGTCTGTCGGTCTGTCTGTCTGTTTGTTCCGGCTAATCTCTGAAACGGCTGGACCGATTTTCACGTGACTTTCACTAGCAGATAGCTGATGTTATAAGGTCTAACATGGACTACTTTTATTTTAGGGTTCCGTTAAAAAATTAGGGTTCCGCTTTCGTTAGTTCTGCGCAAACGAAGTTGCGAGCATCAACTAGTAGCAAATAAAAAGATGACTAGTGTTTGTCACTACCAATTACATACGATTCCACATTTAAAGTTTGGAATCTCTGACATAGATTATTTAACGACGCAGAAGGTACAAAATTCGTATAAATTCTATTTCGTTCATAGGTACTATTAAGAGGTAATTTATTAAAATTACCTCTTATTAGTAACTATCATAATGGCATGAACGCCTGCTATTATTTACATAAAACATATTTAGTTTTTTTTTATGAATATCAAAAAGGAATTGAAACTTGATATTTAAAAACATGTTTCTATTATTGCACTCTTTTATAGTGCGATGTTGGCGCACAAATTCTGCAAAGAACGGTACAGATGAAGACAAAGCTTATTTTTTATAAAACTACTTAACTACTACTCCTTGATCAAAAAAGTAGTTTATTAAAAGTTAGGTTATTTTCAAGAATTTGTTCTTAATTAAGCTGGGATTATTTGCTTCGAAATCCGGAACGCCGATGAAAATTTAGAAAGTTAAAAATATATTTTTAACTTAAGAGTTATAACTCTGCGCTAATACCTAACTACAATAGAGTAGATACAATTAAACACTTTAAAAACCCCCGACACAAAAAAAAACTTTAAAAACGAATAAATAATATTTTTAACCTAATATAATTATTATAGTCACATATAATATTATGTAAGTTGAAATATTTTTATTTTTCAATCGTCGCCTCGTCGGGGGACCGCTAAAGTTTATAAAGTGTTTTTCCAACAATAGCTATGTAATTAATTATTACGAATTACATTTAGGTACGAGCGAATTTTTTCCTGGAGTAAATTCTTTTGTTGCAATCTGCGACTACTCCTCTTTTTCTCACACAGCGGTCCCCCGACGAGACAACGATTGAAAAATAAAAATATTTCAACTTACATAATATTATATGTGACTATAATAATTATATTAGGTTAAAAATATTATTTATTAGTTTTTAAAGTTTATTTTTTGTGTCGGGGGTTTTAAAAATTTTTAATTTTACTTTTATTTTGTCATTTTTAAAGTAGGTGTAAATAATGGTTACCTTACCATATACTTTCAATATTATTGAATTAACACGGTGCCGAATTTCAAATCGATAGAACATAATATCGAAGATAGTCAGAACCCCTCATCAACTATTAAAGAACTGATAATCTTCAAACGGCTAATCAGGTCATGGTTACCTTACCATGTTCTTTAAATATCGTTGAAGTAACACGGTACCAAATTTTGAATCGATCGGACATAAGAAAGTTAGTCAGATCCCCTCATCAACTAGAAAAGAGCTGATGATCTTCAAACGGCTGATCTTCCCACCACCAATTTTCTCATCAAACGAAGCTAAGAACACTATCGATTAAGTCATCAATATTCTCTTACAGTGAGCTTTCATTTGAGACCCCACTCGAGTATATTTGCAGACATTCAGTTATTTTTCCCCATTTTCACCCCCCACAACTTTTTAACGGCTCAACCGATTTTCATCAAACATATCTAAGAACACTCGCAGATAAGTCAGCTTTAATATAAAAATAAACTAAATTGAAATCGCTTCATCGGTTCGGGAGCTATGATGCCACAGACAGACAGACAGACAGACAGACAGACAGACAAACAGACCGACAGACACGTCAAACTTATAACACCCCTCTTTTTGCGTCGGGGGTTAAAAATGGAAGTTTTGATCGTCGAGCTGTCATTTAAGACATTGAAACTCGACACTCATATGTTGAAATTTTCAACTCTATTGTATTGGTGCAGAATTCTATTTTCAATGCTCAGAATTTTCTACGGCCTTCCGGATTCCGGATCTTATATTCCCAGCCTTGGGAAAAGGTAAAGTATAAAAAGTAGAGCTTGCAAATATTTAATCGACAATTTTGACATTCGAATAAGTATTCAGTGTGTTTATGGGCACTATTCGAGTAATAGAAAAAAAAATACTATTTTTTTGTATTTTAGAAAGTTAACATGATATTAATTTAACTGATTGAACAATATAATAACATTATTTTCGTCAATCTTATCAAAATATCCTTCAAGCTAGATAAAATATAAAATAAGTGAACGGTCTGAAATTCTGTACAAGTTAACAACATTCGCTTCTGTACTATTTACTCTATGCCAGAAATGTATGCATCCTTATTAGATTCACAAAAAAAGTATATATTGACATTGCTTTCGATTTTTCATAAGACATAAACTGTCAAGTATTTTCTTGACATTATTTATTGTTGTAAAATATATTTTTAACAAAATACTTGACTGAGTTATAAATGTTGTAAAGTTACATGGGGAATAAAATTCTTTGACTTTTATTCACTTTTTTGTCAAGGTTTTTACAGCTTTTATAGACACACGATGGAATTTTGTGCAAGACGCACGGGACGCGTAGCACGTGCTACGCGTCGACCAGCTGGTCGCATACTAACCAAAATTGGCCCGACTCGGGCCAATTCGAGTCTTCATTTTTACGCGTTTATAACATATCTACCTCTTTTTAATATTATATATCTATGATGTGTAATTAAAAACGCACAGGAAGAGAATGTGACGTCACCATCTTTTACTTCTTCGTCTTTTTTTAAACAGCCTCCCTAATCCCTTAATGAATAGCCAGTATCATTGACGTCAGTAAACGTCATATAAAAATTGTATGTCACTTGTCAGTCGAAGTTTCGTGCAAGTTTTCGTGCGAAATATCAGCGTTTCTCATCGTTAATGCATCAACTAAAAAGGCTAGTTTACGTGCATAAAATAATTTGGTAAAATTACCGAAGTTGACATGTGTCAAGTAATTACTACTTGACACTGATATAATTATGTTTTATGATATTTGACGTCATGACAACACATTTTAGCGCTTTTGCGGCTTCATTATTTATTAAAATTTTATGCCGATTTGCGAGGAAAGGAAAGAAATTCAGATTGTACGTATATGTTATTAAGAACAAGGCGCCATATTTTTCAAAACTTGGGAAAATACCCTATTTAAATGTAACATATTTAGATTTACTAAAGTAATCTATACTAGTCTATACTAATATAGGTAATAAAGAGGATTTGTTTGTTGAGATTGTTTATTTGTTTGAATTGAATAGGCTCCGAAACTACTGGTACGATTTTGATAAAATTTGGCACAGATGTAGAGTAGACCACGGGGAAGGACATAGACTACTTTTTATCGCGGAAAAATATAAGGTTTCTGCGAAATAAACTTTTGCGCGTACGAAGTCGTGAGCAACATCTAGTACACAATAATTTGGTCTTTAATATTTTTATTTACGCTTTGATTTAATAAGAGGTAAACAGAGTATACAACCAGTAAATTATCTTTAATTTTTTTTCTGTTAGGTTTTACCACCGTTTGTATCTGTCACTTGACGTGAAGTAAGAAAGTGGTAAAACTTGTGAATAAGCTAATTGATACCTTATCAGAAGGTTGTGTAACTGGCTCTAATGAAATCTATACTAATATAATAAGGAGGAAAAGTTAGTTTGTCTTGTTTGTTTGTTTGCATCGAATAGGTTCCGAAAGTACTGGACTGATTTTGATGAAATTTAGCACAGATGTAGAGTAGACCACTGGGAAAGATAAAGGCTACTTTTTACCGCAGAAAAATTTACGGTTTCTGCGAAGTTAACTTTTGCGCACACGAAGTCACGGGCTACATCTAGTTACCTTTAATTCTAAAATACTAACTACTTACACCTTACAGACCTTACAGTATGACTACGACCATTAGATTTAAATATATAAATACAACATAATTATAATATAGCAAGGAAGATATTTTTTCAGATATCATAGAGAAAAGATTAAGATGTTTGTTTGTTGTTTTTCAACTTTCGTTGAAAGAACATTACATAGAACATTTAAGCAAGTTTTATTTTTTTTAGTAAATATTTTGCATTCTATGTTCGCGGTAAAGTTAATGAAATTAACTTTACCGCGAACAGCCTCCGTGGTCAAGTGGTTCGAGCATTGGCTCTCGACTCGGAGGTCGTGGGTTCGATTCCCACATGGGAACAAAAAAAATGTTTCCCAGTTTGGTTAGGACAATGCAGGCTGATCACCTGATTGTCTGACAAGAAAGATGATCCATGCGTCGGATGGGCATGTAAAAAGTCGGTCCTGCGCCTGATCTCTCGCCAGTCGTGTCGGTCATCCGTCCCACTGGGTTACGAGAGTAAAAGGAAGAGAGAGTGCTCTTGTGTACTGCGCACACACTTGGGCACTATAAAATCACTCCTTCGCAACTGGCCTGGTTTCAATGAAACCGGCCACCGTCACCGAGATCGGTGTGGGAGTTATTATTATTAATGAAATTAGGAACTGTAAATGCAATTAGGATTATACAGATAGTTTGTAAGTTAATCGTTAAATAAAATATCAATAAGTGTTTTTCAGATATGAATTGTGCTTAAATTAGTTAATTACGAGTATATGTATACTAATGATTTTTCTTCACTCCCCAACCTATTCAAGGATTTACTATGTTCTACCAGACATAGAGAACTAGGCGTGAAAGGTTAATTAGTAATGCTAATATACGCTTGTTTTTGTCTCGAAAATACTTACATAATAATATAATGGTTTCCATACTATATGTTGTATTTACTATTCCGTACTATTTTAATAACAATAAGCCGGATTGGCTTTGTCTTGTTCTTAAGTTGTTAAGAAGTTTTTTTTTTGAACAAATTAATCATATCATACATATAGTTTCTTAATAATTCCTAAACCAGAATAAAAGCAAAATAAGTTGATTGGATAAAAAAATATTTTTATCTGTACGTTGTATACTACCGACAAAGCCACTGTAAAAGTAGCTAATACCCAATAAAATACAGGTTCTATAAATTGAGTGTACCTAGTCTCCCTTATTATGGAACAAGTGTCCAAGTGTCTCGGTCTACCACAATATTATATTTTATTTTAGTGCTAAATGACAAAAGCTTTGTATAGTTGATGACCTTGTCTTGCTCTATATAACGCGTCTGTCTTCCTCTATAAATATTAGTTTACATTTAGAAGCCTCACAACTTTGTCAGTTCTATTATGAAATATTTTGTACGTATTTATACATTTTTCAATTTAAATTTTATATTAGAGTAGATAGAGTATAAATTAATATAATATAATATAAGTCAAATTTATACTCTATATTATGGTAGAGTATAAATTTGACCATGAAAATCTAGGATTCTATATAAACAATTTTTAATTTAAATACCTATCTACTTTACGAATTAATTAATATCGCGGTTTGACTTATGACAGTTTGGATTTTAAACCTATTTTCCCTGTTTTCTTGTGAAATACGTAACGTTACGTAACAATGTGTTTTTTAGTTTACAAGTTTACCAGTAGTGAAAGCTAGTTTCACATCAATGGGAAGCCCTAGCCTGTAGATGTAAGATCAGTTGCAGAATTATTTTAAATCTTTAAAAAAATTGTCGTTTCCATAATTAAGTAGGTACAAGAAGGCATCCATGATCTTTAAGTCAATGTTGTAGGTTACGGAGTTTCAAACTGCATTTTCATAGTTATTGTATCTTAATTAAACGTGAAGCCGGTATGAATCGTGTTATATGTGTCACCGTAAAATTGTAAAAACCGTTAGATTGTAATAAAACTAGTGAAATTGTAAAATGTTTATAGACTTCCGACGCGAATATTCTGCCTATAATTTTTGACACATTATTTTTCGTTAGATTATAAATATATAGTTTTTAATCGTTCGAAATATTTTTACAATCTCTTTAGTTATTTTACAATCTAACGGTTTTTACAATTTTACGGTGACATAATATGCACATGTCGCTACTGCAATGTACTAACTCACCACTTAATTTTTAGATGTAATATTATTTACATTGAAGATTGTCGAGTAATAAATATAGCTAGTAGTAAGTGGCCCATGGAGAGCCGCTTCGCTACGTTGAATGTAAGAGGAGGAATGGATTTTAAGAATGAAAGTGGAAGAAGCGAAAGAAGTATGTAAGGAACGTAGCAAGTGAAAAGAAGTGGTCTCTACCTACCCTTACGGGAGAGGCGGTTTCTGCCTATCCCTATGGGAAAGAGGCGTGATTATATGTATGTATGTAGTCGTCACATAATATTATGGATTTTCAGGTGATTTTCGTGTTGTGTTGTATCGCCGTTTGTGTCACGTCGGATGTGGTCGGGCCGGGAGTTCTGGGAACAACATCTTGGAGTCAACGATTCAATGTAAATCTAAGATCATAAATAACTCTGATTATAAGTATAAAAGTATGTAATCTAGTCACAATTGATGATAGGAATTTACATTAAACATTTTAGCTATATATTCTACAATTAAATATAGACATAAAAATATTATATTCAAACCAATTTTTCTTTATTGCACGTGAAAAAAGTGATATTTTTATTGGTAGCATTATGTTTCTTTGTTCTTTTTGTTTGAGTTTACATTTAATGGATTAGTAGGTATAATAAAAATTATATGTAAGGGTCCATCCACATATTACGTCACAGCGTATGGGGGAGGGGGGAGGGTCACGCTAAATATGATTGTTGTTAAGTATCTTAAATACAAGTACAGGGGTTCCAAAAATTTTGCGTGACGTAATATGTGGACGGCGCTTAATATCATGTACCCCAACCTTATCCTAACTTTAATTGGTACCTGTATTACGCAAAATAATTTACACAATATTATATCTATTGTTATAGTAAAGAAATTGACAACAGTAATAACACATTTTGATTTCAATAATAAAACATTAGATTAATTTCGATCTGACTTTAATAAACTTTTTTTCTTACAGGGTTACGGCGGTCAAAAAACCATTTTCACTAATTTGGACGAAATAGGAAGTCAAAGTCTCGATGTTGGTGTATTTTAGAGACTATTCATTTAAGATAGTGATTTATTACAATAAATAGTGAAGTGTTCATTAATGTTAATATAACTAGTTCTTAAATAAGTTACAGTGATAGTAAAAGTCGTCTGCGCAGATAAAAAATAAACAAAAAGCTTATACTTATTTGTTTTGTCCTAGTTACGTCGCCGTCGCGTTGTCTCCGCTGCATTTATGCTGTATTCACCGTTCTACAAAAGATTTTTGTGTGCCTTTCGTCTTAAAACATATTTATTACACTAATTTAAGGTCTCTTAATACGGTAACATACATTTCTTTGTCAAGTTAGGTCTTAAATCTTTTTTGGTGAATTTTTAAGTAGCATGCCACATCCCTATAAACTTCAAGAAGCCATAAATGAGCGTTATTATAAACAGCACACTTTCCTGTAAAAGGATATTTTGATATAGGCTTTAGTTATTGTCAGAATAAAAGTAAACTTAAGTTGCTCCACTTATGTGCTATACTCTTGGTTGATATGGTGTAGGCCGCTGCAAAAGATCCTATAATATGCCTATCCAGGGGCATAGTAGTGCCCCCGCCGAGACGAGCTAAGCGAAGTGCAAGGGCACCACCAGACCACCTTTTCTCGAAGCGTTTCGTCAATTTTTTTAACCCTCATAACTTGGGTTTGGATTATACCAAATAAACGAAATTTTCGAGATATGTTCTCAGTAGCAGACTAGTTAAACTACTCGAGTTTTTATTGCATGGGTTTTATACTTTAGATTTTATTGATATATGAAAACCTCTGATTTTATCAAAGATGACCAACAAAATTATAGGGTACTTTCAGATGTCCTAGAAAGCTGAAATTTGGTATATAAGCTACTATTAGCACATACACAACATAAAAATTATCAAACTTGGAACTTATATCCTCCAACCCTAGGGATGGAAATTTGTAAGAGAATTACCTACGTTTATTTTTACGATAGAGGTCTGAAAATTGTTGTAGAGATCAAAAATAAAATAAAAATATTGTCAAATATTTATATTAATTTCAAAAAGAAGTGAAATCCCACCAAAAACATTTTCATGTAAAGTGATGCAAAGACGATACCATATGACTTGCACTGTCAAAAAGCTATCAGATCTTATGTTAAAACCAAGCTGCAAAATTGCCAGGACACATATTTACATGAGATATGATAGCTTTTTGACAGTGCGAGTCATATCGTATCGTCTTTACATCAGTTTACACGAAATGTTTTTGGTGGGATCAAATATTCTTTATAAATATGATGACTATTTGTTAACCCCAGTTGGCATGCATCGTGAACTGGAGCCTTATCCTTATATTCTGGAGCCTATTATTTATATTCTGACGACCTCCTTGGCTCAGAGGTTAGCGCGTTGGCGCTCAAGTCGGAGTTCGCGGGTTCGAATCCCACCGAGGGACCAAAAATTTATCTGTGTTCTTGGGTTCACATTGTGTATTAAATATGTATATAGAATAATAAAAATCTGTAACACAAGTTCTTGTACATGTACCTCTTCTGATACTTAGCACAGGGTAGTGGGCACGATTGACGTGGTATGAAGCGTCTATAAATATTATATAATATTATATAATAAATATAATGTATATTGTTAAAGTCTTCATCTCTCCTCAAAATGCTGAAGATATTGTTATATAACAATATCTTCAGCATTTTGAGGAGAGATGAAGACTTTAACAATATACATTATATTTATTACATTATTGATTTGTAATTTCAGCATACGGTATGTTGAAAATTTTCTTATGAATATTATATGTTCACAATAAAATTTGTAGATAAATAATAATTTAAAAAATTTAAAAACCCGACTGCGTAAAAAGTGAACCAAACTAAGTAGGTACATAATTATAACTGAAAAGAAAAAAACAAGCACTTAGATATCCGGTGGTCTAGAATTCTATAATATATTATTGAATTAATACTATTGGAACATAACAACTAAACAGTCAGGATCCATTGAAAAATTAGATTGGCTGTCGAATAATGGATCCCGATAAAAGGATATTTTGATATAGGCTTTAGTTATTGTCAGAATAAAAGTAAACTTAAGTTGCTCCACTTATGTGCTATACTCTTGGTTGATATGGTGTAGGCCGCTGCAAAAGATCCTATAATATGCCTATCCAGGGGCATAGTAGTGCCCCCGCCGAGACGAGCTAAGCGAAGTGCAAGGGCACCACCAGACCACCTTTTCTCGAAGCGTTTCGTCAATTTTTTTAACCCTCATAACTTGGGTTTGGATTATACCAAATAAACGAAATTTTCGAGATATGTTCTCAGTAGCAGACTAGTTAAACTACTCGAGTTTTTATTGCATGGGTTTTATACTTTAGATTTTATTGATATATGAAAACCTCTGATTTTATCAAAGATGACCAACAAAATTATAGGGTACTTTCAGATGTCCTAGAAAGCTGAAATTTGGTATATAAGCTACTATTAGCACATACACAACATAAAAATTATCAAACTTGGAACTTATATCCTCCAACCCTAGGGATGGAAATTTGTAAGAGAATTACCTACGTTTATTTTTACGATAGAGGTCTGAAAATTGTTGTAGAGATCAAAAATAAAATAAAAATATTGTCAAATATTTATATTAATTTCAAAAAGAAGTGAAATCCCACCAAAAACATTTTCATGTAAAGTGATGCAAAGACGATACCATATGACTTGCACTGTCAAAAAGCTATCAGATCTTATGTTAAAACCAAGCTGCAAAATTGCCAGGACACATATTTACATGAGATATGATAGCTTTTTGACAGTGCGAGTCATATCGTATCGTCTTTACATCAGTTTACATGAAATGTTTTTGGTGGGATCAAATATTCTCTATAAATATGATGACTATTTGTTAACCCCAGTTGGCATGCATCGTGAACTGGAGCCTTATCCTTATATTCTGGAGCCTATTATTTATATTCTGACGACCTCCTTGGCTCAGAGGTTAGCGCGTTGGCGCTCAAGTCGGAGTTCGCGGGTTCGAATCCCACCGAGGGACCAAAAATTTATCTGTGTTCTTGGGTTCACATTGTGTATTAAATATGTATATAGAATAATAAAAATCTGTAACACAAGTTCTTGTACCTGTACCTCTTCTGATACTTAGCACAGGGTAGTGGGCACGATTGACGTGGTGTGAAGCGTCTATAAATATTATATAATATTATATAATAAATATAATGTATATTGTTAAAGTCTTCATCTCTCCTCAAAATGCTGAAGATATTGTTATTAACAATATCTTCAGCATTTTGAGGAGAGATGAAGACTTTAACAATATACATTATATTTATTACATTATTGATTTGTAATTTCAGCATACGGTATGTTGAAAATTTTCTTATGAATATTATATGTTCACAATAAAATTTGTAGATAAATAATAATTTAAAAAATTTAAAAACCCGACTGCGTAAAAAGTGAACCAAACTAAGTAGGTACATAATTATAACTGAAAAGAAAAAAACAAGCACTTAGATATCCGGTGGTCTAGAATTCTATAATATATTATTGAATTAATACTATTGGAACATAACAACTAAACAGTCAGGATCCATTGAAAAATTAGATTGGCTGTCGAATAATGGATCCCGACTGTTCAGTTGTTATGTTCCAATAGTATTAATTCAATAATATATTATAGAATTCTAGACCACCGGATATCTAAGTGCTTGTTTTTTTCTTTTCAGTTATAATTATGTACCTACTTAGTTTGGTTCACTTTTTACGCAGTCGGGTTTTTAAATTTTTTAAATTATTATTTTTTATTTTATACTTTTTAGTTATGAGTACCTAGCTAGCTATTTACCAGACTGGATTTCCTATCAGCATCAGTCCTACATCACAATTGCGCTGGAATGTGAGAATGGTTGTTACGCAACTTTAAATCGATATAGATCCTAAACGGTCAGTCGAATCGAAAAATGTTGAGAGAAAACTTACAATGATTTTTAAATACCTATTCAACGATACCCCACTTGATATAGTTTGTTGACTTTCATTTTTTTCATTTTCACAATATGGCGTCCAGTAGTCGCCATATTGAATTTTCACTAACGTCATGTCTTTAGTGACACTCGCCGGACTAAGAGGAATCGATTGACGTGTGAATCATAAAAATCGGCCCAGGCGTTTGGTCTGTATAGTGCTTCAAAGGAACATACATACATACATACATACATACATACATACATACATACATACATAGGCTGATAAACACATTACCACTCCTTTGCGTCGCGCAGTCGGGTAAAAAATCCAAAGTATTACTAGTTATTCTATTTCTAAATCATTCTATCACTATTCAAAATTTAAATAGCTGAATGACTAATGTGTTACAATAGTGTGATTCAGGCAACTTTCTTTATCGCGGTAATCGCTAGGAAGTGGACTTTTACTCATCCAGTTACATAATATAGCACAGGGCGGTGCGGTGTGGCGGTTTGGGAAAGGTAATTGGGCAATTTAATCTGCCATGCCCATCGCGTTTAGCTCAGACACATTTCTCCCATATAACGTTTGAACACTAATTTTTTAACTTCCCGCTAAGAAAACATATAGGATTTTCGAAAATCGGGTAGTTATTGGTTTTACCCCGTTTTGCAAAAATCGAATTCTCATCAGAGGGGCAATTCTGCTAAATAAAACCTGCATTAATACAATTACAATCAAGTCCCGTTACGCTTATACTCCCAAACGGTGTTTTTATGAACGTTAATCCAACGTGAAACGCGCTCTGATTGGTCGAAACGTCAAACAAAGCAAAATTGATTCTTTAAATTGTCTGCTTTAATTACGAGAATTGAGGTTCAGATCTCGACGTTCTGAGGTAACAGGAAGCTTCCCTGACTACCCCCGCGAGGGTGTCACTCTATCTGTATGTATGTGTGTGTGTGTGTGTGTAAGTATGTAAACCTCTTATAACTTTTGAACGGTTTGACCGATTTTATTGCGGCTGGCGTCATTCGAAAGGGCTTGGCCAAACTTAGATTTTGAATTTGGACCGATTTGGACAGATAGATTTCAAGAAAACTAAAAAAACTGTGACTTTTTTAAAAAGTGTTATTTTTGGCATAACTTTTAAACGGCTTTATAGATCAACTCCAAAAAGTAATCAGCTCTTAACCATGAAAAACCACGTCGATCGCCGCTAATCCGGTCAAAATCGGTTATTCGTTCGAAAGATATCGTGAAGGAAATTCGTGACTTTTGAGCTGGGAGAGCTCAAACGTCTGATGAAAGAAAATTATCAGTGAAAATTTTTAGAAGCACTTTTATTTTTGTGCTCGATAAGCTCAAAAATGACGCATTAGATAAAATTTAAGCGCTTAGCGGGAAGTTGCACGGATGGCCTTTAGGACAACTGTTTTCCTAATGTTTTTAAATAATATCTATATACGCTTCACACCACGTCAATCTGGCCCCGTGGTAAATTCTCGAAGAACTTGTGTTACGAGTACCAGACAACGGAAAAATATGTTTAATACTTTTATATTATTCACATATTTAAGATTTCTATTATATCTATTATTCACATACATATTTAAGATTTCTATTATATCTATTATTCACATATTTAATGACCCAAGAACACGGAAAAATTTTTGTTCCGCCGACGGAATTCGAACCCGCAACCCCCGGCTGGAGTAGCAACACGCTCAACCATTGAGCCACAGAGGTCGTCAAAGCTTAGTAACACTACCTAATGTTTTTATGGAATAGCGCCGGCAAACGAGCAGAGGATCGCCTTCTGGCAAGTGATTACTGCCGCTTGTGGACACCTGCAATACCAGATGCGTAACAACTTACAAGTACGTTTCTGAACCTCAATTCTCGTATTTAAAGTAGACTCCATTTTACTTTGTTTGGATTGAAAGTGTAGCGACATATTACAATGAACGGATTTTATGACGTTTCGACCAATTAGAGCGCGTTTCATGCTGGTTTAACGTTCATAAAAACACCTTTTAAGAGTGTAAGCGTGTCGGGACTTGATTGTAATTGTATTACGAGTAATGCAGGTTTTACTTAGCAGAATAGGCAATCGGACTAAATTTTTTTTATTGCATATATGCATATTGCATAAATGAATAGTACTCTTAAATATGAGTAACTTCTCAGAAGAAACAGTGTATCAAAAGTCAATATTTTCAAAGGTACAGCGATTTGTATAAAAAATTTCGCGAGCCTCCTAAAAACGCTCCATACTAAAGTAGACCTACAAATGACGTCATTTGTAGGTTATAGTATATGAAGTAGTAGGTATATGAAGTATATGGCCGCCGGAATATATTTGTAAATATCTCCCATATTTGTATGTTTAAGTTCATACTTACCATAATGAATGTTTTTGTATATGATGTGAGTAAACTAATGATGTAGGCGCGTAAATAAAGTATCCCACGGGATACTTTTGCGGGATAAAAAGTAGCTTGTGTGTTAATCCAGAGCTCACACACCAAATTTCATCAAAATCTGTTCAGTACTTTTTGCGTGAAAGAGTAACAAACATCCATCCATACATCCTCACAAACTGTCACATTTGCAGTAGAAGGATACTTCGAATATAACTCAAGAGCCACTTTACACGCTAAGGGCCCACTTGCACAGATTTGGGTGAAAGTTAACCCTGGTATAAATTATTATCATGCCTTCTCTTTCATAAATACGATGAACGAGACAGATAACGTGATATTTAACCCAGGGTTAACTTTAACCCAGATCTGCGCAAGTGGACCCTAGGTGTGTGAAGTGTCTCTTCTCATAATCTTTAATCTTCTTCTTTCTTTCTTCGTCTCTTCTACTTTTTCTTCTTCTTTCTTTTCTTTCTTATATATATAAATTTATTGCTGTTCGTTAGTCTCGCTAAAACTCAAGTCGGTCCAGCCGACCGATTTAGCTAATTTTGATCTTAAAATAATCGTACCAGTTCAGGGAAGGCTTAAACGGTGAGAAATTTCAGTTCATAGAGGTTCATAGTTAAGGCAGAACAAAGTTTATCGGGACAAGTAGTCTACAATATAGTTTGACTTAAAAGACGTCAAATAAGTAGGTAAGTTCCCGAACTTCAATTGTAAGCACTTAATTTGTATACCTGTTCGTATACAAATTAAGTGCATTAAACACAGTGATACTGTGCATAACATATTGTTACGAAAAAATTACATTTACAGCAATAAGCCATTAATTTAGTCGTAACGTGGTTACGTTTGCTCGTTTAAATGGAAAAATAGATTTTATACACAACTTTCTAACTATTATACAAAACATGTTTGTTTATGTAGTGTAGTACATAGTACACATATAGTGTGTAATATTTTGCATAAGGATCCTGATAAATCTAACCAGTATAAAAAATCTGATACATAGGTATTAGGTATACGTATTGGTTCTGGATTCAACAAAAGTTTGAGAGATATTCAATTTTTAGTTTGTAATACTCATGATGTTAAAAACATAATATTAAAACTTAGATCGAAATAAGTTTTAAGAGACATTTAAACTGATCGCTTTCATAAAAATGCTTACGCGTTTATGTAATCAATTATATATTATAGTTATGACACAGATTTTTATCTAATTTTGTGAAATGAAAGCTGCCCGGGTTATGCGAACACGTGTCTGGCTAAGTTATCTCAAAAATGCAAACCAATAGTATATAGTGCATCGAGGTAATTTATTATTTTTTTTGTAAAGAAATAAAAGATAAATGTATTATTTATGATAAAATTATTCATAATTTGATAGTTTACCCACTATAATTTATCACTGTTTAAAATTCAGCACATTATTTGACACGCTATAAAAAAAAAGCAATTTGAAGAAATAAATTGAATCAGATTGATAAAGTAGACAAATTAGATATAGATTTCGGTAATGGTGTAAATGTTAGAAATCTGCAATATATGATTTTGTGACATAAACAGTAATAATAGTACGGTATGGTAGTGACGGTAGCTTGAAAACTGTGAAAAATGCACAGAATTCAAAACATGCAGAATGAGTGTTCGATCACATTTGTATGCAGCGCACTGTGCCCAAAACTAGGGATGGGCGTTGAATGAACGAACTGTTTTATTAAACTGTTTATTTGTCATGAACGGGTAAACTAGTTCAGCGCCTACTGATAAACTAGTCTATGCGTGAACGGTTGCCATATGCCGGAACGGTGCGTGCGACAGAGACCGTTCGCCGCGACGCGACGATTCGATCGACGGACGGGCGGGGGGCACGACGACTCGGCACGAGCAATACGTCTATCTCTGTTCTTCACAACCGACGACGTGCTCTAGTCTATGTAATAATTACATTCGTTGAATGGGCGGTGTTTTAATAAAATGAACTTTAAAGTAAGCTAACAAAGACGCAAATCTAATGACAAATTCTGAAATAAATAAATCTTTGAACTTTGTTTACGTAATTTTACC
Source organism: Glaucopsyche alexis (assembly GCA_905404095.1). NCBI lineage: Eukaryota > Metazoa > Arthropoda > Insecta > Lepidoptera > Lycaenidae > Glaucopsyche > Glaucopsyche alexis. The sequence continues at coordinate 7,281,223 of FR990060.1, forward strand.
TATGATGACAATCAAACAGTCTTGATTGGAATGCGATTTGCGTAAGTCAAGGATTCAAGGTTAAAACTTAAATGTTAACGGATATGCAACTTGTAAGCCTGGAAAAAGTATGAAGGGAAGTTCATTTCCACCGCTCACAGATTAAACCGTCTCGTCGTTCGTCGTCGTCACTAGTCGCGTCGATCAGCAAACGACAACAAGTTTGTCAAAACACTTAATGCTGAAAGTCGTTCATTCAACAAAACTACTTTGTTTGTCATAGTTTATTGCTCAGTTCAGTATTCGTCGAACACGTAAACTAGTCGAAAAAAAAACTGTTTTTTCAACTAGTTTACGATGAACGATAAACGGTCTCGTTTCGTTGATCGAAAAAGCGTCGACGACCCACCACTACCCAAAACCATGGCGAAGTACCGCCCCGCCCGCACTTTTTAATTTTTACTCTTTACACTTACAAAACAAACCGCGTTGTTATATTACGACAATTAGGTATTCAATAAAAATTAATTGAAAAAAAGTTAGGTAAAATATACACATAATATGTTGCCACAGAATAACGGATTCTGTGGCAACATATTATGTGTGGATAACCATTCCAATTTGGAGTGGTTGTGACGGTCTCACTTTCAAGCGTGTTGACGGCTTCTGGATGATTTCTGTGTTCTGTGGAAAAATGTTGGAAAGCACGTTTCGTTACGTAGTAACTATTTAGTAATATGTGATTTCTTATCAACATTTTTAAAATAGCTTAAAGAGTAAATTTAAAATTTATTCAAACATTTTTATTTACATACTAGTGGTTGCCTGCGACTTCGTGACCGCAAAATGAAATCCCCCAGGAACCGTAAATTTTGCTGCGATAAAAAGTAGCCTATGTCTGTAACAAATTTAATCAAAATCGGTCCAGTAGTTTTGGAGCCTATTCAATCCAAAGAAACAAACATACAAACAAACAAAATTTTCCTCTTTTTAATTTTAGTATTGATTTAATAAAAACACTTATATGATGCCGCTTCGGAAAATAGCCCGATGAGAGGACACTCGCGCGGGGCCACATTATCTATACTAATAATATGATAAAGAGGAAAAGTTTGTTTGTTTGTTTGCATTGAATAAGCTCCGAAACTACTAGACCGATTTTGATGAAATTTGGATCAGATGTAGAATAGACCACTGGCCCTAGCCAGTGGTCTATTATACATATACTACTAGTATATATATATATATATATATAAAGTAGTATATATATATATATATATATATACTACTTTTTATCGCGGAAAAAATGCACGGTTTCTGTGAAATTTACTTTTGTGCCCACGAAGTTGCGGGCAACATCTAGTAGTAAAAATATGGGTTTTTTTTTCCTAAATTGAAATAAAAATTACATTGTAGTAACTTAATCTATATGACAAGAGTCAAGATAGTAGCATAGGCAAATCACATACATACATAAGTAAATAGTTAATGCAACTTGTATTTACCTGACACATTAATACTTTGTGATTTTAAACTAATTGAGATTCTCAACAGAATTAGCAACCTAGGAAGTGATCTACGCACGCGCTGGCAGAATCGCTAACATAGCAACCACCTGTCTACATAATTAAGTCGTTAAAGTGTGTTAATGAGCTACTAATTGTGATTATATCAGACGAACGTATCGTGATGGTAGATTGCCTTACATTGAAAGTTGAAGATGGAAGAGGTAGATGAAACGGAAAACTGCGGGAAAATGAAACAATTATGGGACAGTTGTTTACGTAAACATGTGTGTTTAAAGATAGATTTACACGCTTGACAAGCAAAAAAGAGCTCCGTGGCCTAGTGGGTAGACCGTTTGGTTCGCACTCGAGAGAGTGTAGATTCGAATCCCAGGTTGTGGCGTGTACCAATGAGACTTTTTCAGATCTCAAGTACATTATACGGACATTCCAACGGTGAAGGAAAACATCGTGAGGAAACCCGCACACGGTTGGCCCCAGACCATTGACCAGTCATTCCTCTGGAGAATGCCGTATGTGCTCGGGCAACCATACGACATTTAAAAACCGCTTGTCCCAGACACTACAGTATTTGAAGAGTGATTACTTCGCTCGGAGAAGACTGTATAAATCATCCATTAACGGATGAAAAGACCTAAGTAGTTTTTTTAAGCAAAGAAATTCCTTTTTGATTGAGTGCCCCTTCGAGCATTCCCGCTGCCGCCATGGAATGCTTCTTCCCAAATTGTTTGTCTAATGTGCTCGGGCGTAAGAATTTACGCGTTGAGCCGTTTGCGAGCGTGCTGTTCTAATAATAATGTACCTTATCCGTTCAGTTATATAAATTGTATTAAGAGGTAACTCATATAGTGAAAATGAAATTGATTTCCAAATGAAACTTAACAAGATTTTTTTGGAAAGTCAATAGAAGAAAACAACACGCTTGGTAAGCAAACAAATGCTCTTGTTCTCCGCACCACCGTAGATTCTTAGGTATTTCTCGAGCTGTTTCCTGACTACGGCAAAGCCATCAGGAAGGGTAATGATTTTGGCAGTCTATGACTGTATGTATATTTGTTCCAACCTAAATAACTGGTTCGATTTTAATAAATGAATGGTCAATAGATTCGTAATAGCCCCGAGGCTATAATATAATGAGCGTAGTCGGATTATAGTATTTTCAGATGTATTCGGATAAAGAATCTTAAAAGGGTTCCGTTTTCTACTTTTGAAATGCGAAAGCCTAAAAAAGAGTTGATATTAGATGAGGCGCGCTAAAGCCTTAATCTATGTCACCATAAACACATCGGAAACACCGGAAGTTGCTACACAGATTTAAAAAAGGAATTCTTTTACTCTGTGGTTGCGAAAACTCCTCAGCAATTTCTTCCAAATGCGATATTAATCGAGGGAGTCTTTAGCGACATTTTATTTGTCTTGTTCTTTTTTTATTGTTGTCAGGTGTCACGAATAGTAATTTTTTGGAAATTCACATAGGTTTACTAAAAATATATTTTTAGCTTTAACTTTTAGGGTTCCGTACTACATGGAACCCTTATAGTTTCTTTCGTCTCTCTGTCTGTCCGTCCTTTCTAACTTATGACTAAAATTTTATGACATTTTGTATGGTTATAGGTAATTAAATATTTAAGGGGTTGCTTATTTAAGGGGAATTTTTACTATTTAAGGGGAAATTTTCCCTTTCGTTCTACCCAACCGTGTGGGGTATCGTTGAATAGTTTTTTTTTAAATAAAGGCGAGGTTGGATACATGACTTTTTTTGAAAGTAAAACATCTTCGTGTAATCAACCTTCAAGTATACAAATTGGTCCCGTACCCTGGTATTTCTAAGCTATAATAGACAGAAACTTGTAAAGGACACGGGACATTTTGTATGGACAATTTGGTACGGCGACGAAAGATAAAATTAGTTTAGATGTAGGTAAGCGTAATTACACTTAGATTACAATGATATAGGTCGCATATCTGTAGAATGTGGGGTTAATGAGAAAATGATAATTAAAGATTAATGATTACATACATTTACGTGCACTAAATTAGTCAATTACATCGAATTTTGAATCGGTCCAGTAAGAAATTCGAATTTTTGTTTGAAAGAGTATACTCCTAAGTTGGTCTCATGATCATGAAGTCAGGATCTGGCGATGGGATCCGTAAGAAATAGAGGGAATCTTTAAATTTTATTCAGACAGCTGTTCTTTTTTAGCTTGTATGTAAATAATTAAAGCAAATGTTACTAAAAAGTAAGAGTTTGTGCCAAGGTATACACTAAATACGTAATGTACTTACTTTAATAACTTTATTCCCCCATGGACCTGAATTAAAATAACTTCCGAAAATGAAATGTGGATGAAAATAGTATAATTTAAAAGTATTTTGGTTTGTGGTTGCGACTTTCATAAAGCGGGTCAAAAACGCCCGGTGTCTTTTAAGTCCGAAAGTTATCGTCCGATTTATTTTGAGCAAAATCGGGTAATTCGAACTAATTCTTGTTAAGTAATTTGAAAAAAAAAAAAAAAACACCGGCATAATCAAATGGAACAATAATTTAGAACATCCGTCCCTCGCTTATTTTAAAATCACACTCACCAGTCATATTCACATTAAACATCACTCTACATAGAGATAAAATGAAGTAAGTCTATGCCCTAGCTACTGTGTTACTGTGACCAAAAATAAATACACGTAAGAGTATAAATATTGGTCAAACCTGTTAAGGTAACTTTAATTGCGGAACCTTGGACAATTATTTTATTTTAAATGAACTCTTTTACTAGATCATGTCACTTTCTCACGCGTTAATATATGTAAAGCGGCAATTTCCAGTGGGTTATGTAAAACTATGCACAGCGTAAGGGCAACGGACCATCGTGAATTCGTCGAGTTATATTATATAACTGTCTGACTAATATGGGTGTGTTGATCCACTTTTAAGAAATTCGCGATGAATCCGTAACAGTTACTTGTTTTATTTTGGCATTTCGTAACTTCCGAGATTGGATTTGTATTATACATCCAGATGGACTAAGTAACTAAATGTCATGGGGTACTCATCCCAACTTACCTGTCCGGTAGTTGTGGTATAGTATACGGGTACGCGACCCCGGCTTCCCTAGCTATTATTGTCCTATCCCTTGCCCTCCTGGGCGGTAATATCCTACATTTCCTATTTCCCACTCCAACTTACCAATCTTCCTTTCCACACCACCTATCGTTCCCTTTCCCTATTCCTACCCTCTCTACCAATCCGTGGAAACGCAATGGATAATAATAAAAATAATTTAATTATCCAAAATGGCGGCGATGTGGTTCACTACCCATCACGTCTCGTTTCTCGCGGAGGTGAAAAGTGGACCATGGAGAGCCGCTTCGCTACGTTGAATGTAAGAGGAGGAATGGATGGTAAGAATGAAAGTGAACGAAGCGAAACGAGTATGTGAGGATCGTAGCAAGTGGCAAAAGTGGTCTCTGCCTACCCCTTTAGGGGAAAAAGGCGTGATTATATGTATGTATGTATGTATGGACTAAGTATCAATTCACACTGCGACGATGTGCGACGCAACGCGTCGTTGCATTTTTAAGATAGCTCGCTTGAGCTTTATTCGCTACACAGAAGATACACGTTTCAAATCAATTAGTGTTGCCCAAATCAGTCTTGGTCTTGGTCTTGCAGCAAGAGTCTCGCAAGAGTCTCGCAAGTCTCGCAATTACCTATTAGCCTATTGCTATTCATTAAACGTTATTTTAGATCTCAGAACAACGTTATAGAGTAGGTATTACGTTACGTTGTTATATTAAGTTGTTCTAATATCTAAAATAACGTTTAATAAATAGCAATAGGCTAATAGGTAATTGCGAGACTTGCGAGACTCTTGCTGCAAGACCAAGACCAAGACTGATTTGGGCAACACTAAATCCAATAGTTCGATTGTCAAATCAAAGTCAAAAGAGAAGGCACCGCTCTTGTAATGAAACTTACATCTTCTTGTGTAGTTCATAGACGTAGAAAAAAAGGCGGACACCGCTTCAGTAATATGAATAGTGAAGCAATCAAGGTAAGCCGGCCGTATCGTAGCGACACGTGCCGCACGCACACATTCACACCAAAGTAAGACGATCGGCCGCCAGTACGCCAATGGCAATTATCAGTAATCTCACACAAACGTAAGTCGCCGCCATTGTTGTGCTTCACTCAATGCTTAGCTCACCTTCCGTCCGCCTTTTTTTCTACGTCCATTGTGTAGTTAGAATAAAGTTCAATTTTGAGTAGCTATCTTAAAAATGCAGTGGCGCGTATTGTCGCGGTGTGAACTGACCTTAATTAGTAGTGAGTCCTTCGTGTGTATCAAACGCCACAGATGTGTGTTATAGGGGTAACACCCACGCCACAGATGTGTGTTATAGGGTAGGGGGGATGTACTGTTTAAGCAAAGAATATATATTACTTAGTTTAATTCCGATTTATTATTTTAATGTGAGAAAGTACATAAAAACTGGTTAATATGCATAATATTGCATAGGTATCTAAAATTCTCGTCATTTACTGAAAAATGGTTAACAATTCCTGATAACTCTAAGAATGGATACCTTCGCTTTACTGTATGCCGTGCCGGATTTGTAGATCACGCGACCGCAGCGCAGTATCACAAGCCTTTGTTGTAAACAACACATAAATGTAGATACAAATGCCATGGATCTGAACAAAACAATAGAATTACATAATGCATATTTAGATTAGATATTAAATTAATGTTATGACCAATAAATAACTCAGGCTATTAGTTACATTTACTGGTTCACAATGGGTCGTCCATAAATTACGTCACATATCAAGTAATAATCGAATGTGACATTGTGTGACAAGGGATAGGGGGTGGTGTGAAGAATGCGACGGGGGAAGGAAATAACTATGTAACTGTACTTCACGTGACGTAATTTATGGATGGCTCCGTAGGTAGATAATATTAATCAATATAGTAGATACCTACGTTTCTTATCTTATTAGCAATTAAATCTTTTATATTGCGTGTCATAATCGTTGAAATAGAATAGATACTGAAAGTCTGCCCTTTCTAAAAGGAAGCTTAGAAGACAGTCTGTGCTAACATTTTTGCTCGATGAGATAGATGTTACGTTAATAATAATAATAATAATATCTATGGACGCTTCATACCACGTCAATCTGGCCCCGTGCTAAGTATCCGAAGAACTTGTGTTACAGGTACCAGACAGCAGAAATATATTTAATACTTTTATACTATACACATATTTAAGATTTTTATTATATTATACACATATTTAATACACATCCATGACCCAGGAACACAGAAAATCTTTTTGTTCCTTCGGCAGGATTCGAACCTGCGACCTCGGGCTTGAGCACCAAAGCGCTGAACCACTGAGCCACAGAGGTCGTCATGTTGTATGAACGGCGTATCTTAGGGTCAGTTCACACCGCGACATACGGGACGTGGCGCTATATTTTTAAAATAGTTATTCAAAATTGAACTTTATTCATCGAAAAAAGACACACGAATGATACGTTTCATATGACATGAGTGTGATAACAATGTTGTCAATGTCATGATGGCATGACATAGAAAATCCTCTTATGGGCCCCACGGAGCGTCGAAATCCCATACAAGCGTAGTTTCGTTTTAATTTTAAAACAGTTCTACCAAACTTCACCAAACTTTGTACACATAATTCAATGCATCATATTATCTAGTCTTATAATTAGGTTTGGTTAGAAAATATTAACTAAGAACGAAATAAGAGCGAATTTAATTTCAGCCATTTTTTACGCAAAATACGCATCACTTGCAGCCAGTTAAAATATACTTACTACACTTTCAAATTAAATGGAAACCAATTACAAGACTTGTTTTAATAGTGTACTTTGAAAATAAACCAACATAATATGAATAAATTTAATATAATGGAAATGAAAACGAAATTACCAAAATAGTTCGATAAGTAGCCAAATTGCCGTTTTTATTAAATTTTAAAATCCCGCTCCCCAGACAAAATAAGGTTCCGTAAGACAATATCACGTTCTCGCTATTTTAGCGCCAAATCGTACTCTGGGTGAGACAGCAACAGAAAAAAGTACTCGACAAATAATACCAGCGCGCGATTCTCGCTCCGTTCGTGGGACTCTTAAAAGGTCTTACAATGAAACGTGTATCCTTTTATGTAATCAATAGAGGTAAAATTTGAATGGCCATATTAAAAATGCACCGTTGTGTCGCATATCTCATCGTTCGGTTTTGAATTGACCCGCGCTTGAATTTCCAGGTCCTTTTTTCGGGTTATGGGTACCCACATGTAACTGGGTTATGGGTACCCGCATCCGCGAGATTGTACTCGTATACTAGAGGGCTCTAGTATGTACAATCTCGCGGATGCGATACGAATTCGAACTGGGAGCCCTAAAAGAAAGCTAGGTACATTGAAGCATACTAGCTGTCTCTCGCAGCGCCGCCGGCGTAAATATCTTATCCAGTAGGTATTCCGCGGGCATACTGTACTTATCCGGAATCCTAAATTACTACCATAAAAAAATCATCAAAATTCGTTTAGTAGTTTTTGCGTGTAAGAATAATAAACATCCATCCATTCTTACAAACTTTCACATTTATAAGATTAGTAGGACATTATCTGTATGACACAGACCACAGTAAAAAGGTCAACATATTTTCATTTTTTAACCTTTCATATTAATTTCGGGCATTATTATAGTAACCTACTGTAACTATAACAACGTCCAAAATTAATAACGTATCTAAAATCTTAGATTGACTTCAATTTTAGATTCTCAAACAAAAATTAACGTTAATTGACGTGAACTTAATCCTAATTCCTAGGATCGTCGAAATGTATCGAAATCTTGATCTCAGATAGCTAAACTGAAATCAAAATTGATTATCAATTTCGGGCGTAAATGAAACAAATAACAGACATTTCCAATCTCAAATATTTTTTTGATGATAATGTCAATTATGTCATCATCATCAAAAAAATATTTAAGACTAGCGACCCGCCCCGGCTTCGCACGGGTACAATGTATATATCTGTATAATCTATGGGTACAATACTGATACTAATACTGCGGCTACCTCATAGATCTAAACTCCCCTACCGCACGCACACCCCCGCCTTGGTGACGCCTACTTCGCAACGGGCCGCGGAGCAGAAATCGTAATATTTTAATTTCGCCACAACTTCAAAACCAAACGTCCAATTTTAATCATTCAAGGACCAAATATTATCTACATAAACTGTACATAGTGATAAAATAATTTATTTTGATAAGGATTAATAGCATGAGTAAAATAAACGCGTTTAAATGTAGTCCAAAAAAAAAAACCAAGATTTCTAAATAAAAAAATTGTTGTTGTGCCTCACTCGACACAGATAGGTATAGTGTGTCGCGGACTTTTTTGTAGATATTTATAAGATCTACAATTAATTAGAACATTTTATGGTTCTATCTTTTATAGTTTAGGCGGCGTACGCAAAATAAGTAACTTTTCTGGTTGATTTTTTACACCTTGTGTCCGAAAATCCCAAATATCTTACGGAACCCTATTTTTTTCCAAAATAAAATCTAGCCTATGTTACTCGTGGATAATGTAGCTTTCGAATGGTGAAAGAATTTTTGAAATCGGTCCAGTACTTTTTGAGACTATTCATTACAACCAACCAAACAAACAAACAAACAAACATACAAAGTTTTCCTCTATAAAATATTAGTGTAGATATTATTAAATATTGTAAGTACATGAAATTCTTTTCATATATAAAATTAATAACTAATTTAATACATATTAAAAGTACATTAATAAATATGCTAATTTAGTATTCAATTGTAACAAATTTCATGCTAGTTACTTTCAATATCTTTACTGACGTAGTTTATTGCACCTATTTATACAATCGTATTTCTGTTATTAAATACAGATATTTAATACGTAGTTTGTGATTTGTAGGTAGGTACTAGGTATTTTTTCATCTGACACGGTAATCATTCAACTGTAACGTCAGTAACGATTACAAAAGTAAAGCAGGAGCCTCGTAAAGACCAGTAAACTTTTATGAATGACTGATTGAATGAAATGTTATCCAAATAAAATAACAATTTACTAATAAAAAAAGAGGTTTCAGTTTTTGTTAACAGCGCAGCGGGTATAGAATATTTTAATAACACAGACATTTTAGAATCTTTAGATGTTGGTCGTTATCGAGACGTATTATGTAGTAAATTTTATTGGTATCTCAGTCTCAATTTGTAACTTAGCTTAGTTACTAGGTTAGTTGAAGCAACATAGATATCCTTTTTTCTGAGACAAAAGGAACATTATTGTATAGCATTGGCTATCTTTACTTACCCAATATCCATTGACGATCTCGTCCTGATTTATGTGTCGTGTCATTTAAGAGCCTCATAGATGGCGAAAATACCTACTATAATAATTATTTTATCTTAAGATAATAGTGATATTCGTTGATTTACCCAAAAAATTTAAATCTAGGTAACAATTTCTTAGTTAAAGAAATAATATTATAGCTGATAATTAGCTTTACAATACAAAAACAAGCTTAAGAAAGATGACACTGTTTGGGAGATTCGAAACTATTATAATGTGATTGCCTACTTAATGCTTCAACAGTGATTCCCAATTTTAAAGCATTAGGTAGGTATATAAGATTTACGTGTTACATATTTAAAACAGATAAGTAACATGTTTATTGGGTAGTACTAGTTAGTAACGACTAACGACAAAGAGAAGAAAACCACAAAAAATTAAATAAAATATGTGTGTGTGTGTGTGTGTGTGTGTGTGTGTGTGTGTCTATTCGAGTGCGTATGTGTACCCTAGCCCTACGACGACGTCTTGGGTTCAGTAGCTAGGTACTGCTAGGGTGCAAGAGTGTATGGAATGTGTTCCAGTTATTGTTCGAGGGTGTGAATATGTGCTTAAACTGATGTTGTATGCAATTAATTATTAAGGAGTTACGACTAACAAATTTTCGGTTTGTTGATAAGATAGCTGAACGAGGTATCTGGCAGTAAATTTCATAATGCCTGACTATATTTAATTTTACAGTACCTACGTAATATGAAAATATATATTAACTTAGCCGTCTGTGATAGTCCATGACGACCTCTGTGGCTCAGTGGTTCAGCGCGTTGGTGCTCAAGTTGGGGGTCGCGGGTTCGAATCCCGCCAAAGGAACAAAAAAGTTTTTCGTGTTCCTGGGTCATGGATGTGTACTAAATATGTGTATAATATAATAAAAATCTTAAATATATGTTTAGTATATAAAAGTATTAAATATAGGTACTTCCCATTGGCTGGTACCTGTAACACAAGTTCTTCGGATACTTAGCACGGGGCCAGATTGACGTGGTGTGAAGCATCCATAGATATTATTATAAGCGATATTTTATTTTAACATAAAACATTATATTATCTTAGCCGTCTGTGATGCCCCTAAATGCTAATAAACAATAATGATGCATATGTCGACGAGTGCGTTATAAAGTAAAAGTTATGCATTATGTGGGTTACCGCTACATCGATCTTCTGATCCAATTGCTATAATTATATAACGTGGTAGAGCCTTGCTTCGGCACGAATTGGGCCGGCTCGACCGAAGAAATACCACGGGCTCACAGAAAACCGGCGTGAAACAGCGTTTGCGCTGTGTTTCGCCGAGTGAGTGAGTTTACCGGACGCCCAATCCCCTATCCAATTCCCTTCCCTACCCTCCCCCATTACCCTATTCCCTCTTAAAAGGCCGGCAACGCACTTGCAGCTCTTCTGATGCTGCGAGTGTCCATGGGCGACGGAAGTTGCTTTCCATCAGGTGACCCGTTTGCTCGTTTGCCCCCTTATTTCATAAAAAAAAAAAAAAAAAAACTCTTGATATCTATAAAGCACTAAGGGTCAATTCACACGGAAACGAAACGATACGCGATATGACGCTGCATTTTTATGATAGCTATTCAAAATGGAACTTAATTCGTTACACAAGAAGGTACAATTTACATTGTATGAGTTCGAATGTCAAGTTGCACCGCACTGCACAGCGCATGTGCTGTGTTTGACATGTCAAACACAGCACATGTATTTTTTTATAAGTTCAATTTTCAATCCAATGCCACGTATGTTCGTGGTGGAAACTGACCTTAAATCCCACTACATAATATTATGTACCTAAACATAAAATTGCACAGCTCGGTCTTTGGTTTACACAAACCAGAGGTCGGCAAACTTTTGGTATACTTGTAAGATAATTTTGTAATTTATTAATATCTAGTTGCTTATTGTAGGTAGGTATGTTATGATATAAAAATGCAAAACTATTTTTAATTAATTAAAGTTGCCCACCACTGGCTAAGCCGAATTGTGCAGTTTAATCGCTACGTGTGTAGCGAGCTTGAAATATTTTAATTATTTTTATTGGTTCTTTAATCTCAATGACAGAGAGGATTTCTTCGAAAATTAGAAGTAAAATTCGAAAAATCAGCGAAACTTGATCATAATTTAATCTTGATATGCGTTGCATGTATATTATTGCAGAACCAAATAATCTGTCTAGAATTGTAATATTTCATTGTTAACAAGTAAATAGAAAGGAACAATTAATTTTCCTACCAAAGTTGTAGCACGTGGCGTGTAAATTATATAATCGTACATAAAAATTGTAACACGTAAACATCAGACAAGGTTAATTTTGAATGGTTCATAAAAATGTTTATCTAAACAAAAGTTACTTAACTACGGTGACATGTTAATAATAATAATAATACTAATATAGACGCTTTCACACCACGGTAACCTTGTCTCGTGGTAAGTTCTCCAAGAACTTGTGTTACGGGTACCAGACAACGGAAATATGTATATTTAATTCTTTTTATACTATACTTATATTTAAGATTTTTTACATTATTCACATATTTAATACACATCCATGACCCAGGAACACAGAAAAACTTTTTAACTTCGGCGGGATTCGAACCCGCGACCACCGGTGTGAGCACCAACGCGCTCAACCACTGAGACACAGAGGTCGTCAAAGGTGATGTATACTAGAATGAATATTTAACTCGTTCAAATAAGCAGAAAGACTTGGACAAATAAAATCTTCGTACAATACGTTGACTGACATGTAAACCTGGCTTGTCTCAGTCCCTCTTTTGATTAAATCGATGCATTAAAATTCAGCGCACAGGAGCATAAGAGCGCCAGATCGTTCTCAGGATAAGTTATTTGCTTTATGCATTGTTTATGAATGAAAAGAAAGTTGTATGCAACGCAATACTAATGTGAGATGGTAAGATGTGGAGTCCTGTGTTTGTGATTTTGTACGAAGCGCTTTCGGCCCTCCATGCCAAATTGTATGCCGATTTTTATACCATTTAAAACTATACTGAAACTGAAAAGAAAAGCTTTATAATAGATACATACTGATGTGTTGTAAAAGTATATTATAATGTCTCTAAAATCTATATAAAAGGCAAACCTGACTGACTTATCTATCAACGCACAGCCGAAACTACTGAAATTTGCTGAAATTCGGCATACAGATAGTTGTAAAGACGTAGGCATCCGCTAAGAAAGTATTTTTAAAACTTTGTATGGAAACCGAACTCCACGCGGACGAAGTCGCGGGCAAAACCTAGTATATTATTATTAATATACTAGGTTTTGCCCGCGACTTCGTCCGCGTGGAGTTAGGTTCTTATGATCTAAACAGTAAACTAATACGGGTATTTTACTAGAAAATCTACAATGCGATATATAAACAATTGTACTATGATTGTAAAACAAAAAGAAACATAAAGTAGAATTAAACATGTTTGATTTAATGTTATTTTAATTTACAGAGGAAATGTAGGTCATTTTATGTATAGTAACAAATATAAACACACTTTCTCTGATGGTAAGAAAAATGTACAACGCTGATATAATTAAATATTAAATAAAATTAAACTAGAACCACTTACCGAAATTATATCACTGATATAACAAATGAGTTGGATCGGCTTTTCGATTGACATCAATAACCAATAAGGTGACATAACACTTCCGGTGTAGGTTACCTCATTGTAGGATCAAATAGTCTTGATCTAATTCTTTCCAGTGAAAGGGTACGCTTCACTCTTACCCTCCGCTAGGCGGGTGCACTCTACCAGCTTCATATAAATTGGGTGAAATTCTTGCGACGCCACATTACGAATTCGGCAGCTGCAAAAGCTAGCCGCAGTGTTGTGAAGTGGTGTAGGAAAATAAACAAACAAACAAAATGAAATTTACGGTGAGTGCGAGTGAAAGAAAAAGTGAACTGAAGTGAATCGTAGAAATAGAATCGGAATGTATAACAATGAGATCATCGATGAAATTGAGGAAAATTTATCAGATAATAATAATCACGTCACATAGTTGACACATTATGAAATTTTCTTAAAACAATTGAATTCAATATTATATCGAAATATCCATAAGGAACATCTATAAGATATATAACAAAAATATTTTGAATAATACTTTTTTGTTGTGTTATTTTCATTTTAAAAATTAATTTTAAATTGATATAAGTGGTTAATTAGGAGATAAAGGCAAAAAAATTACGACGTAAATTAAGATAAAATACATATTCCCAACACTGCAATCGCATAATTGACAAAGTATAAAATAAATTACAAATCCTAAGTACATTTGACCCTTGGCTATTAAATAACAATTAATGTTATTTTAATCGTTGCAATATAACATTAATAATCGTTAAAAGTAAAAGTTGTAAAAGTGAAATTTATGTTTATAACGGCCGTAATCTCGAGTTTGGTATGCGGGCTGATATGTTATACCTATATCATAATGTAATATGCAACAAACTTGTTTCGATCCCTCATTATATTATATAGAATCAAAAAAAAAATAAGTTAAATGATGAAGAAGCGTATGAAGTATGAAGGTATAAGGTAGAAGGTATAGAAATAAATCTACGTTTAAAGTACATTTAAACTATTTTTGGATGTGCTTAGTTCTAAAGCTAATTCTCTATAGTGGAGCAGTTGAGTTAACATAACTTGTAAGAACAACGTTAAAATAAAGCAATGATGATTTCATCCTTATTTATCTTCCTATAAGGCGCATGCATGCAGAGCGCAGCGCATGTGCAGACTATGAATGATGTCATATGAAACGTGTATCTTTTTATGTAGCGATACAAAGTTCAATTTTGAATAAAAGTCGCGTATCGTGGCGGTGTGAACTGATCCTTATGTTGCCTTTGTTCCAACTGTCAAAAAGGGCTTCGTATTCTCAAATGACTTAACTAAAGCCGATAATGTTTAAACGATTTTTGACAGTCAGCGTTTACTATCTTAGAAGATTAGTCCAAAAAGGCATTGATTAAATTAGATTAAATACACGTAACAGAACACCATTCACTCTTTATATCTTACTCGTATCAATCAATTAGGTTTTATTGTTCCAATATCTGATATTCTTGGCTCTTAATGGTTAATCTGGATGAATCCTATCTCTATCTCTAAATTCTATCTCTAGATTTTCTTTGGTGAACTATTATAGGTATATTATAAGATAAAAGTTGCTGTCTTATTTTGAGAGGTTTTGGGCAACTTCTTTCCTTTTGTAGCAACCAAGTTATAAATAAGTAATATTTTTTAATATTTCATCTGCGACCATAAACGTTACGAAATATTACGTTATTTTTTATTTTAAATTGAATAATCCTTCCGCTTTCTATTCTTCGAAGTTACATACGTGTTACGTATTTTAATTTAACCAAGCATAATTCCCATTTTAATTAATTCAAGAAATAATATGTTTTATAATGAACTATTTGTTGCAGATTTTATTCATCACGCTTCTCAGCATAACATACACGTTGGCTATCAAAACCAAGATAGATGATCCAAAAGACAAGAGAGATGCTTCTGAATCCTACTCTTCATCAGCCCACTCGCCACACAGCTACCAATCCCAAGCCCAATCTTTGGGTCAGGACGAAAGCAACGCCATCAGTATAGGAGCTGGATACAGCATCGGGGGTGCCAAGCCCAGCTATGTTTATGCTGCCCAAGGCTCACAAGGCGAAGATAGCCCTTATCAATTACAGTCTGAAGGAATATCCGGTGGAAACAGTGGTCACTCATATCAGCTGGCCCCGATCACTCTACAGCCTGGCCAAGGACTAGCCTCCAATGACCTGTCGGAACTTATGAATCAACTGTCTCATGGACTTAACTCTGGAGCAATTGCCATACCATCAGGTGGACATGGACAGACTTACCAACTGGAGAGTCAAGGTGCCCATGGGCTCCAGGGATATCAGGGACTGCAACTTCAAGGACTTCAAGGACTTCAAGGTCTTCAAGGCCTTCAAGGCCTACAAGGTTTTCATGGACTTCAAGGTGCTCAAGGCGGTCAATACTCCCTACCTCAATATTCGTTCAGCTCCCCCAAGCAAGCTCAATACAGCTTAGGCGGCCACGGTTCATTACCGGTTTATGCTTCTAACACTAAGGGATTAAGCAACTTTGGCTCCACTGGACCAGTTCTATTCACACCTCAATCTTCCGGTCAAGCTACCTCATCTCATGGCGCACCTTCGCAGACATATGAATCAGCAGCCTATAGCTTAGGAGAGAAAGGACATCCTGGCTTTTCTTTAAGCGGAGGTAGCCACTCACTCGGAGCTTCTTACAAGGCCATTTCCAGCCCTAACAACTATGCCGCGGCAGGAAACTACGCCGTTGGAGGCAAAGGATCCTTCAAGCCATCAACATTCGTTGGTGCCTCCGTTCCCAGTGAGTCCGCGCACGCTCAGTCTGGTCACTCTGCATCCTACAATGTTCCATCTTTCGCTAACTACTACCCATCAGGCGGTCTCTCAGGATTATCAGCTCTTAGCTCAGGTGGACATGGTGCTAGCTTCAGCGGACACGGAGCTCCCTCTAAGCATATGTTGGTAAGCAGCGAGGGTTTGGGATCGTTGGAGTCAATCGCTTCAGCATTCTCCCAGAGCGGTCAGATAGCTTCACCACCTAGAACGACCTACGGTTTCCCATCAGGATCGTACCAATCAAGTAACGTGCATTCGGCCTCAGCTCATGCACCTCAGTATTACACTTCGTCCAAGTACCCATCGTCTTCTGGCTTCAGCGGTGGTGTCTCCTACAAGGGCCCAGCAACCAGTCACAGCTCTCTAAACTCCTATTCATCATCTCCTAAATACAGTCACGGTGGCCATAGCTCTCATTATTCCCCTAAAGATGCGCAAGGCTCCTACAGTGAGTCCTCGTACAATACTATCAAATATAGCGAGGAACTGAAACCTCGCGGTCATTAATTACTTTGTAATCTAAATTAATTTATTATAATATGCCTTTGATATCTTAGTTGTAAGTGTTGTCTGTGTAATTGTTTGCTCATTTTTTATTACTTGTGCTTTTTGAGGCTTCGAAATCAAGGAATCAAACTATGTATGTTCAGCATGCTTCAATAATAAGATTTACTGAATACTCTAGTGTATTCGCCTTGTTTTATGCATGATCCATTTTGTGAATGTAAACGAGTCTTTGATTCTTGCCGTTGGTGAAGTACGTGTATTGTTTAATAGAAACCATGCTTTCTATATGGAAATGTATAATTTCTATGTATTGTTATAAATTGTGATAGGCTCGATCGAACGTGATAGATAAGCTGGTATTTCTGTAAATATTACCATAAGGTTGCTAATTTATTCAATAATTTCGAGTAAGTTTGTTATCAATAAAATGTTATAAATATTGTTCATATTTTTATTTCCTTTCGTTTATATTTCGTTTATATTATTATTTATTATATGTAAATTCGAAAAATATTTTGATTGATTAATCCTTTAAAGTACAGAGTTTGAGAGAACTTAAAGTGTTTTAGAAATGAGAATCGATAATATAGAGAATCGATGATACTTACTCAGTCAAGATAAAAATATTTAGAAGTACCTAATTCATTATTTTAAAATACCTAAGCTACCTACAGAAAAAAATTACCTAAATGAAAGACCTTTCTTTATTTAAAATATCGTTAAATTTACCCAGTAGATTTATCATTTAATATTTATTTTGATACCAATTAAAAACAAATTAGGTGTTACATAAAACTAACTTTCAAACAAAATATAAAACGAGTTTAATTAGGCACTGAATTATTATTCTTCGTAATAGTCTATTAGTTAATAGATGGTCTACATAATTCGCTTTTTTGTCTAATTATTCCACGGATTATAAGATCACGTGTTACGCAGCACGTGTTCAAAATCCGACATATTATGTAGGAAACATTGCGTAACACGATACGCATCGGAGGTTTCACACGTAGAGAGCGAGGGAAATTGAGCTATCTCCTCCGACACAGTGACGGGTGACATCCAGCATGCCAGCATTTACATACCCAAGAGTTTAATGTTAACTGGGAAAATGAAACGATAACAAAACGACTACCAAGTATAGCAAGGATACTCTGCTTAGTAGTTATCCTGGCTAAGGAGCCAACAACATAACGCGCACTAATTACGCACGATCCGTCAATACCATACATTTTTGATTTGTAACTTCATCATCGTATTAAGCGAAGCCGTCTTGGCTAGAGGCCAATCTTTAATTTCCTTTGAAAAATCAGCGCATATGTAAGTCACTTACATAATTATGCGCACACTCGTATTGTCTTTTGATACGAAAAGTTATCGTTTATTAGATCAAATTTGTCTTTTTACTTTTAGGGCTTCGTCAAATATTTTTACATAATTATTCATAATTTAAATTGTCTAATCTCAGTATTTGAAAATAACATGCATAAAAAGTTATGTCTTTTGCACTTTAAAGTTTTATTATGGCTTGCCGCTTGGTGAGAATTGCTACATAATTTCAAATTAATTATTATTGACTCATCGATAAGCATTTACTATTCTCTATAAAATATCTCGTAACAAAGTTAGCTTCATAGCAATGGTTGACAATTGGTATTATGCTTTCAAACCTGAAAAAAGTATGACCCAATCTTAAAAAGGAAAAAAAATAAGAATGGACGGTCGAGAGAGCAGATTACGCGTTCACTTCCGAATTTGTGTGACGTAAGTCTGTGTGTTTGTGTAGAGATGTTATTGGAGCAACCGGCAACGACACGAACCTATTACGGATAACTAGATGAATATAAAAAGTGGAATGATTGTCTTATCACAATTATTGATGTTCGAAAGAAATTGAACTAAGATTTTGAAACTAAGAAATTGAAAGAAATTGATCTTTTTTAAATTATCTATGGAACTACAAATAACTATGTATGTATTAGTCGATCGATCGGTCGATTCGCTATTCGCTCTAATCTTAATAAGTATCAACTATTTTGTTCTTATACTGATATTAGACAATTGAAATTATGAATAATTATGTAAAAATATTTGTTGTTTAATGTTAAATTAAATTGTTTAAATAGTACAAATTATCATTTAAACAATTTTAAATGTTTTATTATGACTTAAACAGTAAACATGTTATTGAAAAATGCAAATATCTCAGTGGTAGATAGTGGCAGACAGTCAAGTTTTGGACTGTAGTACTTAAATGAGTGGTATATAACCAACGGATCCACTTTATCAGATTGACGTCGTCTATGAAATACTCTGTATAATAAAAATATAAGAAAAAAAAACTGATACTTTAGACACAGCTCACAAGAATCATGCGATTTGGCAAATTGTGAAAAAAGTCTACGCGAACGAAGTCGCGTGTCAGAGCTGGTAAAATCGATATTGGCAAACTGCCATCTAGTAGCAAGTGGATAAACTATTTTACTTTCTCAGTATCGGCGAGGAAAATTGTAGCAGCTACAAACAGCTGATCAGTATTTCTTGTTGGACTGGTAGTGTAGATGGCGTTAACTATGCATAGGTAAGTAGTAGTTTATTTCATTGCAAATAGTTTTAATATGAAATATCACACACTATACTAGACTAGCTGTTTCCCGCTGCTCCGCCCGTGTAAATATACTATCGAGTATCCCACGGGAACACTGTACTTTTCCGGGATAAAAAGTAGCCTATGTTTTAATCCAAAGCCTAAACCAAATTTCATCAAAATCCGTTCAGTAGTTTTTGCGTCAAAGTGGAACAAACATCCATCCATACATCCATTTATTCCTCACAAACTTTCACATTTATAATATTAGTAGGAAGTAATAAGTCTTATATTCTTTAAGAAAACATCTCCAATTTTGCTTTGTATGAAAACCATTTTCTCGTATATCCAAGAGTAGATTATATTTAAATGTTTGTTCAACGAGCCAAATCGATATGAAATAATTTTCCATATGAAATAATTAAAAAATATAGCAAAGCAAAAAAATATACATAACTTATTACCATGTATACTGTTTGTATTAAATTCATAAACGTGTGTCCTGAAGTATATAAAAAAGCGCTAAAACGATGTATTTAATGATCAGCCAATTAATCAGATGTTTAAGATTTTCTTCCCACACTGCCATTTAGCGTCAATTCCATTTACCAACCTAATAATATAGATTCTAAGTACATTGCGTAAGTTCCGTGTAGGAAACCAACTCTCTCCAAACTGGATCGGCGGGACAAAGACCTATGGCACTTCCCAGCAGGAACTAACTCACTCATATATAAGCCTGAACTTGATATTAGAACACACTTTTCCTAGACGCACTGGGCACAGCACTTTTCCTTGCGTATTGAGATGTAACGTATCTTTCACGGGTCAGAGAGTTATAATAATGGCGAAAAGGGAAATTTTCGTAAGTAACGCACTACTTTGTTAATAAAAGTCGCAACCTACTTTTTACAACTAGGAAACTAGTAATAAATGTATTTACCCATAACTTCTTGTTGCAGATACTCTTGGTCATCCTCGCTTGTGCGTTTTCAAATGAGCTTGAAGGTATTGAGCAGAAGAAGCGAGGAGCGGAAAAAGCGAATCCGCTAAATTCAATACCAACGGGAGCTCAGAAGCCAGACTACAGTTACAACCTTTATTCCCAGAACCCGAGTGCCCAAAGTCCTTCACAGTCGTACCAAACTCCCGCCCAGAATTCCTTCTATCCAAGTCAAGATAACTCCTACTACAGCTCAAATTCTGCTGACACATCCAACCCAACCCAATCCCAAATCAGTGTCCCAGCGCAAAGTACCCAGTCACAATCACAATTTGTGCCTATCAGCTTTGTACCTAACCCAGGATACCAGGCAAAGTACCAACTAATACCTGCGAAATCTGGGGGTAACATCCAATTGGCCATTGTACCTTCGCCATACCAAACTCCTCCAATTGTTCAATATCCTCAAGGTATTTTCTCATCAAACCCAGGACACGGCCAAAATCCTTCCATAGCACCCTTCGGTACTCCTGGACATTACGCTTTTAACCCTAATATACCTGGACTATCCCTGGGTGGTCCTTTTGGGCAGCCTTCAATGATTCTTCTTCCGCAATCGAATCCATCTTTATACAACAATCTTCTTTATCCGAACCCAAGTCAGAGTTTCTACAACTATTATCCCTCAAATTCCCAAGCGAAGTACAGTTACCAATCAGGAGTTTTGACTCCACCGGGAGAATACGATAAGGGAGCTGCTACTCAGAATATCCAGAAGGAAGAATCCGATATTAATGTCCACAGTAGTGAGTATATAACTCCATCGGAGGCAACCTCAGGCTATAAGAGTAATTATAGTCGTCGCAGCGCGTTTAGCAAGTATAAGTGAAATGTAATGGTCTGCCTTAGGCGTCGGAACCAATTGTAGTCACAATACTGTTATTATTGTTATTTATTTGCTTATTGTTTGCGCCTTTATTACTGATAATGTTATAATTTAGCTCAGGCTGTAATCTAGCCGAACGTCTATTATGTTACCATAGTTTGTAAGACATTTTTAAATTAATTTTTGTTGCAATTTTATTGTGTATTGTTACCATGTTTACTGAATTATTGCTAAAAGCTGTATTATAATTTAAAAATTATATATTGCATGCTGTCGTTGTTCAAGAAATATATTGATTAACAAATATATAGTTTTTTTAAATAAATTGGTGTTCATTTTCCATGTAGGGTCAATTAGAATCCCTCCTGTGTCAAGTTTAGTCAATTTATTAAGAATAATTTTTATTTACAACTAAAAGGAAAACCTGGGCTAATACAAACATTTAAACTTACATCATATTTAATTTTCACATTTTGCACAAAAACGATCGATCAATCAATGAATGACAATTTTTGCACAAAGTATGAGTTGAAAAAAATAATCCTTTATTAATCTCATTCATACTTTTAAGTAGCGTAATAAAATATACATTAAAATTAATCTTAATGGACGTTTACATTATATTGATAACTTAAAACGATGGCCTGTTAGTGAGGTCACTTGTACGAGCAGGTAATTCTAGTAATAGTTTAACTCACATTAACTATATGATTAGATCTTCGCGTGACGCAACAGTTTTGAGAAAAAATGCTGGGCCTACGAATCACATAGGTAAATTTATTTTTAGTCAATGAAATGAATTTTAAGTCAAAAAATGGGTTAGAATATAGAATATCGAGAAATAATAATAATAAAAATTGGATTTCAGTTTTAACTCAACATAGTATTAAAACTAGTGTTGTCAATACATGTATATAAACTAAAAGCGAGCGACCCGCCCCAGATTCGCACGGGTACATAGTCATACATACATATATACATACAATATTGAATCTTGAATCGCTTTTATCGCTAAAAACTACAATAAAATCTGCTAAGTAGTTAAAAAGATCTAAGCGAACAGACAGCAGAAGTGACTTCGTAATATATTATACAATTTAAAAATAAGATAAAAATTGATAAACATAAAATCTGTAATAATTTGTGTGTAAAATCGACTCGATTAGTAAAAGTATCATGATATTCTGAGTAAGAGTAGTAAGACAAAGTCAAATGATCATGTTGGTTTGAAAATTTTTATATATGTAGTTCTTAGTGAAAGGAGCCCAATCATACTTATAATTATTACTGTAGAGGATAGAGTATTGGGATCACTTCATACTCGTGCGTAATCGTACGTCTACAGGATGCTTGTTTTAATATTTTTTAAACTAGATGTTGCCAGAGACTTCGAGCATGCAAAAGAAATTGCCGTGACAAAAGTAGCCTATGTCCTTCTCCTATTAATCTGTGCCAAATTTCAACAAAATCGGTCCTGTAGTTTTGGATCCTATATTTATTGCAAACAAGCAAAGAAATAAATTTTTTCTCTTTATAATATTAGTATAGTTAAGTCACATAATATGTTTTAAAGATAGGATTAGTAGTTTGTTAATATTAAATTATAAAGTGAGCTTTTTAAACTAGCACAAAACATATTCAAATCATATTTTAACATATACTAGCTAACCTGAAACATGTTGTGTCTTGAATGTGAACTGGAATTAATAAATAACTACACCTACAATGCAACCTACGTCCTACACCTACTTCTACAACATACCTTATCCAATATTCACCATTCACCAAAATAAGCCATATCGGTCCAGCCGTTCTCGAGTTTTGGCGAGACGTTGAAATTGCAATCTATTTTTATATACATAATACCACGTTTTATGTCACGTCCCTTGGAAACGGATTAAAAAGTTCTAAGCTATCTCCCCACAATTTCAGCCAAATCGGTTCAGCTGTTCTTGAGTTATAAATAGTGTAACTAAACAGGGCGGCTTCTAGTACAATAAATATGTTTATATTTGTAATTTTACTTTTTCTAGTTACGAATATTTGAAAAAATATCAGAAAAACTAATATTAAAAAACATGTTCTTGTAATTTTGCATATGATAAACTAGCATTTGCCCGCAGCTTCGCCCGCATAAATATAGTATCTCACAGGAAAATAGTACTTTTCTGAATAAAAATATGTGCGCCATTAATCTACTAAACTACTGCTATACCAAATTTCATCAACATCCGTTCAGTATAGTTTTTGCGTGAACGAAAAACAAACATCTTTCCATCCATATTCACCAAACTTTTACATTTATAATAGTAGTAGAATAGTATATTATAGAATCTTACTATTCTACTTACTCTTTCTTTAATAAATCCATACTGATAGACACAGAAAATATGGTAACAAAACTGTAACATCCTGTATACTGTATCCAGTACATTTTTGACGTGTTTTTGTTTCACAGGTGGGCGCGGACTCATCCGGAGCCGACGTGGCGGTTACACAATTCAAGTAATATGTTATTAATTATGATATATTATTTTTATTTGCTACTCGTACATAAAATGTTGCGCGCTCTATAACCTTTCACTTCGATTTTGATACAGAACGATTTATACTTATTAATGGTTTGCGTATTTAATGGCAATTATAAGAGATTAATAGCTTAATAATACCATAATTCAGTTTGAGATTCTGTTCGCTTTTGATGTAAATAGTTTATTTCATATTATATGAAACAATTGTATTTGTTAGATCACTACCTGTTGCCTGCGATTTTGTTTACTTATTTAAAATAATATTTACGGACGCTTCACACCACGTCAATTTGGTCCCGTGCTAAGCACCCGAAGAACTTGTGTTACATGTACCAGACATGGGAAGTAAATCTGAAACTTTTATACTATACATAAATTAAAAAAATAGATATATTATGTTTTTAATGTCACAAGCTTTATCATAACATTTCTTAACAGTAGCAACTTCTAATTAGTAATTATCTTCTTCTATGAACTTTGCTGCTAACTGCATATAGGAAAGGTTTACTTTCGAAGATATTGCTTTAACTTCCAGCTGTTAGGTAAGGCTGGCCACAATCGACTAAAGAAAATGTAATAAGAGGACTAATGCTACACTTACTTGTGGCCATTGAGGTACCTATAATTATGTTATAGACGAGGCATGTTGGCGCAAAAAGTGTCTTCAGTTAAATGTCACTTTTGAGATTTTTTGGGTATTTTTGACATTTGAAGTATGGTGAAAACAAAATGGCGTAATTTTTGCTGTATGAAGATTAGTTCTGTCAAATGTAAATTATTATAGTAAATTCAGTGAATGGGCAACAGCAGGTATTTTGAAAAGTAGATTCAAATTGTATGAACTCTATAATGAAAGAACAATGAATCAAAGTGAAGATTTTAAAAGTTATGTAAGGTTGTATTCAAAAATATTTAAGCAAGTTTGCTCAGCAACAAAATCTCTTCACATTAGAAACAAAATTAGGAATTCTAAAAACAAGGTTAAGACTACATGGCAAATAATTGCAAATGAAACTGGAAGAGTCACCAGACGCAACTCATCTTTTAAATTAAATATAGATAATAAAATAATCAAATCCAACATTGAAGTTGCTACTGCTTTTGAGAAATTCTTTGCTGACATTCCAGTTTCAACCACAAAAAATTTAAACACCTCTCCTGCTGCTGCTGAATTGCTACTTAAAGAAAACGTAAAAGAGTGTGAAATCGAATTTAGATTTAAAGAAGTAGGACCTCAAGACATTGTTAAAAATTTTAATTTGTTAAATATCAAGAATACTGCAGATTTATGGGGCCTATCTATGAAAGTTATTAAATCTATAATCGATATTTTTGCACCTTATTTAGCAACTATCTTTAATGATTGTATAAAACGTGGCGTCTTTCCTGATCTAATGAAACACAGTAAAGTTTTACCTCTCTTTAAGTCTGGTAGTAAGTCGGATCCATCTAACTTCCGACCTATATCTATTTTACCAACACTAAGTAAAATTTATGAAAAAATAATACTTAATCAGTTGCTAGCACACTTCAATATAAATAAAATTTTACATAACAAACAATTTGGTTTTACAAAGGGACGCTCTACAACGGATGCAGGCGTCGATCTAATTAGTTATATTTTTGATGCTTGGGAGAGATCGCATGATGCTCTGGGAGTCTTTTGCGATCTCTCTAAGGCATTTGATTGTGTGCAACACTCAACATTGATCAGGAAATTGTGCCACTATGGAGTAAGGGGCCCAGCACTCGTTCTCCTTAAATCTTATTTATCAAATAGGATTCAGAGAGTTGAGATAAATGGAAAAAGATCCACAGGTACTAAAATTGAGATGGGGGTCCCACAAGGGTCAATTTTAGGACCCTTTCTTTTTCTGATTTATATAAATGACCTACCATACCTTATTAATGAAAAAAACGGAATAGTATTATTTGCCGATGATACGTCACTTACTTTTAATATTAATCGCCAAAACTCGTGTTATGACGAAGTAAATAATGCTCTCCTAAAAATAGTACACTGGTTTACTGTCAATAATCTTTTGTTAAATAGCAAAAAAACTAAATGTATAAAGTTCACGTTGCCGAATGTAAGGCAAACTAAAACCAATGTGCTATTAAATGGGGAAGGTATGGAACTAGTAGATACAGCCGTCTTTTTAGGTATTACATTAGACGCGAAACTTCAGTGGGGCCCTCATATTGCTGGATTGGCCGACAGACTTAGTTCAGCAGCATTTGCAGTAAGTAAAATAAGATGTTTTTCAGACGAAAACACAGCAAGGATTGTTTATTTTAGTTACTTCCACAGTATAATGTCCTATGGCATTCTGCTATGGGGAAATGCTGCAGATATAAATACTATCTTTGTGCTGCAGAAGCGAGCTGTTCGGGCAATCTACAAGCTGGCCCCCAACACTTCATTAAGAGATAAGTTTAAGGAAACTGGGATCTTAACTGTAGCTTCTCAGTATATTCTATCAAATGTACTATATGTTAAAAAAAATTTAGGCCAATTCAAAAAGAAAAGTGACAACCACAATAGAAATACTCGAAATAAGAATAAGCTTGATGTACCAGTGACTAGACTTAGTAAAGTAAAGAATTCGTTTAAAGGCCAATGTATACGCATATACAATAGGATCCCAGAAAACGTTCAACAATTTTCAATCAATAAATTTAAAAAAGTAATCAAAGAACGTTTGTGTAGTAAAGCTTATTATAAACTTAGTGATTTCATGAATGATAGCTCACCTTGGGAATGAGGTGGCCCCCTGCAAGGCTACTTCCATATACTATAGGCATGTTGCCGAAAAAAATTTTTTTCGTCTATTCGATGTTAGTCAACATGTTAATAAACAATCCAGAACCCATTTTTGTATATCTGAAAAAATAACGTAGATACAAACCATTGAAATTTACAATATGAAAGAGAGCGATATATCCGGCCTGTGACGTCACAACCTGCTACCGCCATACATTTGTCATCGCAAAATGTATGGCGGTAGCAGGCTGTGACGTCACGAATCGTTTTGCGAGAAAGGGATGGACAATATTTTTTATTTGCTTATATTTTTTAATCGCGTCACTCTAAATACATACCTATTTCTTTCAGATTTATGTATCTTTAATCAACAATTACAAAATTTAATTTGTAAAACTGTGATATTCCACAGAAGGCAACATCCCTATTGTACTCTAGTTATATAGTTTTAGTCATAACATTGTTATAAATTTTTTTTATTTTAAAAGAACAATTTTCCATCTTTTTGGTAAAAGATGGCCCCGCGCGAGTTTCTTACACCGGTTCTTCTCGCCGGGCTAGTTCCCGAACCGGTGGTAGGCATCATGTATACCGACGTTCAATAAGTGTATAAAAAATACCAACTTTGAATAAAAATTTTTGACTTTGACTTTGACTTTGACTTTGTGTACCTCATAGCCTATTTTGAGTTTTGAAATCTTTGCTTGTGGCACTAAGGGTTTTCTCAATTTCATGTGCCTATAGGCTATAAGTTATAAGACAGCGTAAAAAATTAAATCTTATAAAGTTTTATCATGAAATTTATTATTGACTAGATGTTGCCCGCGACTTCGTGCGCGCAAAAGTAAATTTTACAGAAACCATATACTTTTCCGCGATAAAAAGTAGCCTATGACCTTCCCCGTAGTCTACTCTACATCTGTACTTAATTTCATCAAAATCGGTCCCGTAGTTTCGGAACCTATTCAATGCAAACAAACTAACAGACTTTTCCTCTTTATTATATTAGTATGATGAAACAGTTTTGTAATTACTCGTTGACGTTTGTCAGTCTGTCACGAACACATTTTTTTTCTATCTAAGAGGCAAAAGAACCGTCGGTTACAAAGTTCAATCTTAAGAGCTATGTATGAATAATTATTATTATGGACGACTTTCGACCACACGGTGACTTCTTATCAATTTTATTATAATATACTCCTTTTAACCGACTTCCAAAATAGGAGGCGGTATATTTTTTAATTTCATGAAAAACTAACACGGCTCTTCGAGAGCCTAATAGAGCTTTCTGATTATGTGTAGTAGGCCTTACATAGATTACGCTAGTTATGTAATCTGACAGGTGTTTTGACGGGCTCGTATACGTTGATTAGCACTACTTGATCGTTGATCTGTTTATGTAGTTTGTTTGTCTATGGTACCATTACTTCTATAGCTCGACTAATCGAATTTGATCATTTAATTATAACACTCCATTGCCGTTTTATCGCCTCAGGCTCGGTTTATATCGGGTCAAGCAGAAACTATTCGAACTATAAGCTATGATGATTTCTTTTGTAATCATTAGACGGATTCGAATTAAATATTTCTCTTCTAGATTAACCTTCGCTGATGTAATAATAGAAGTAAGTTTTCCTTTTTAATAGCAAAATTTATAGTGCTGAGGACTGTGGCGTATCTCGTAGGGTATATGGGGAACCGATGTTTATTTTGGGCACCAATAGGGAATATGCATGTATTTTTTTTATTTTTTTAAACGTTTCTACTGGTTATAACATTACCAAAAATATATATAACACATCAAAAACATTATCCATTAAGCTGGAAAAAATGTTTAAAAATCACTATAATTTTTGCGCGGCTTAAACACGCCATTTTCGCGGGCTTGGGTTGTGACGTCATCGTACACGAAAAAGACAGTTGACAGATAAAATCATAGACAAGTCAGAGCATAAAATTCAATTTAACGTCAGTCATGTCATTGTCACGAAAGATAGCGTCGTGTAGCGTGACGAGTCCTATGCGAATGAGTCAACGCATTAACCGAACCGAGATTCGAGTATTTACGTACGTACGTACAACAGATGACCATCTCCATGACATAGTAACACCCAATTCTTTCCCCCAAATGCAAGGCTAAATGAATATATTCAGCCTCAAGTTTAACCCGTCACTGCCCATTTTCGCAAGTTCCCTAACCACAGGTTTATACGATACTTGGATACAGGCGTGTATCAGATGTCAAGGCTGTTAAAGAGAGAGCTTAGGATATCGGCTTCGCTCAGTTGGGTTAGAAAGTGCGGGTGAAACGAACACATACATTATACCCTAACTTTATACTTTATTTATAGGTCTTACATTAACCTCATTAGTATCCAACTAAGTAATAAAATATCGATTATATAAACTGTTAAATCTTGAATATATTAACATATAATTAGACTCAGATAAATTGATGATAATTAGACAAAATAATCTGTATAATTTCATCAATAGTAGGAGGAGTTTTAAAAGTCTACTCAGAAATAGAAATAACTTGAACCCCAAACGAAGATAATATTTTTATAATAAACTAGCTTATGTCCGCGGCTCCGCCAGCGTAAATAAAGTATCCCACGGGAACATTGTATTTTTTCAGAATAGAAAAGTAGCTTATGTTTTAATACAGATTCCAGAGCCTAAACTACTACCATACCAAATTTCGACAAAATCTGTTTTAGTAGTATTTGCATGAAAGAGTAACAAACACCCATCCATCCTCACAAACTTTTCCATGTATAATAGTAGTAGGAATGTCTTTTATAATCAACAAGCTTTTTTAGGCGCTAGAGATGGTACTGTGTGATGAAATCTTGGATTTTTTATAAAAATATAATATAACTAGATGTTGCCTGCGACTTCATGCGTGCAAAAGTTAATTTCGCAGAAACAGTACATTTTTCCGCGATAAAAAGTAGCCTGTGTCCTTCCCCGTGGTCTACTCTACATCTGTACCAAATTTCGATAAAATTGGTCCAGTAGTTTCGGAGCCTATTCAATGCAAACAAACAAACAAACAAATAAACTTTTTCTATTTATAATATTAGTATAGATAACTTCCCACATCGATCTCGGTGACGGTGGCCATTGAAACCAGACCAGTTACGCAGGAGTAATTTTATAGTGCCCAAATGTGTGCGCAGTTCACAAGAGCACTCTCTCTTCCTTTACTCTCATAATCCAGTGGGACGGATAACCGACACGATAACGAGAGATCAGGCGCAGGTCCAACTTTTTACATGCCCATCCGACGTATGGATCATCTTTTTTGTCAGACAATCAGTACCCCAAGCAGGAACATTTTGCGGTATCGTTACGTGTACGTAAACGAGAATTATGAGGAATATTGTATGTTTTATTTTAGTTACTTTTACGTCCGCTAGAGGCGCTTTCATGGTTTTCATGCAATATTTCTCGCTTACGTACACGCAAAATGTTCCTGCTTGGGGTACAGGTGATCAGCCTGCACTGTCCTAACCAAACTTGGAAACAACATTTTTTGTTGTTCCAATGCAGGAATCGAACCCACGAACGACCTCCGAGTCGAGAGCCACTAACCACTAGACCACGGAGGTTGTTTTTACTTTTTATTGTAATAATTAGCAACACAATAACTATTTGAACTAATTTAAAATTAAATTTTAGACAGATTTCATTGGAGTACCCATTGTTTAATATCAGACCTAGTTACTTCATTGTTTTACGTCAGAGGGTCAGTTATCAGGGGTCGATGTGTGTATCTAAGTTCATCAGAGACATACAGAACATGAGTGGTAATTCGACGGACACAGGTTATGTCGACCATCGATCATGTAGATTGCAGATGGTCAGCAACGTTGTTAGTTTAATTAGGTCGAAAATATTATGTATAATGGTCAATTTATAGGACTTTCTATGTCGTTTTTGTATGCAGAGCCATTTTAGTTACTATTTTTTGTTAAATAACTAATACCTTTTCTGTTAACAACAAGTAGTTACACGGTAATAATATCATAGGTAAAGCTTTTTTATTATATATTATTATTTTTTATTATATATATATAATAAAAATACATATATATATATATACATATATATATATATATATATATATATATATATATATATATATATATTAAAAGACTATGGACCTATATTATAAAGAAGAAGATTCGATTGTTTGTTTGTTTGTGTTGAATAGGCTGGACTACTGCTGCAATTTTGATTAAATTCAGCACAAATATAGAGTAATTTACGGAAAAGGATATAGGCTACATTATATCGCGGCAAATTATACGGTTCACATGGGATTTCGCGATTTTCGGGAAGTCTCGGCAAAATTTGGTTTCTATTAATTCTTGTACTTTTGTTTAAAACATAAACCTTCAATGAATTCAGCTACAAATCCTAGAAAAACTAACCACTTTGTATTGTTTATACAGGTAACTATAGTTGGTTGGTAGTCCAACCAACTGTATTACCTAATAAACGTACCTATGTGACATACCATCGTAACAGAATTATGAAGAAAACAAAGGCGTATATAAAATTATACACAATAAAGCTCAAGATAGCATCAACAATGAGATCCGCCATACATAATATCCTACATTAATATTGTTTAAAATTATTAGTGTGGCGTCTGTGAATTTTGTCTAAAATAGTATTCAAGGTAAGAGAGAGATCTATAGATTTATTCAAAGTTTAGGCATTGATTTATTTCATATGAATTATGACGGAAACTTTCATTTTCAGGATTTTAATTAATTTTAATGTAATTCTCATCCTTGTATTTTTGATTTTAGGTTAATTTTAATTTCTATAGAACAAATGTGTTAAATAGAAGGGATAAATAATGATGTGCATTTTTGTGTGTATATTAAATGGTGAAAATATGTAGGTAGGTATATATAAATAAGAGCACATCATAATAAAAAACCGTTCCGTACCTCGAAAGAAAATAACCTAACCAAGAGCATGTCAGGACATGTCTAAGGAGGGCTCCGTAACTATAAACGCGTAATATGCTTTTTTTTAATTACTCCAAAAGTTACTGTCCGATTTGGTTCACAATAATTTTCCTAAAGAGTTTTTAGCATGATCTATCAGCATGGAAATTTGCAAGTTTCTATCTTCTATAGTTTAAAAATGCTAGGGGAGGGGGGTCAACTTACAAACTACTTTGGAGGCCGATTACTCGAAAATGGTCAACTTTATAAAAAAGTAACGTATGAAACCTTACCTTTATTTTAAAAGACCTATTCTACGATACCCCACACGATGTGGTAGAGTGAAAAAATATTTTTCTTCTCCACTTCACATGTATGGAGAGCCACCCCTAAAATATAAAATTATTTTTTTTATGATCCCGAAACCGTGATCTATACACAATCTATAACTACACCAAATTTCATCAATTTATATTCATAATTACAGGAGCTAGAGGCGCGGACAGACAGACAGACAGAGCGAAACTATAAGGGTTCCTTAAGTATTACGGAACCCTAAAAATGGAACCCTTATAGGATCACTTTGTTATCCGTCCGTCTGTCTGTCAACACCCTTTTTCTCAGGAACCCGTGGAGGTATCAAGCTGGAATTTATATCAAATACTCGGTTCCCTATTTTTTCGCATAAAATCATATGTCATAATTTTACTTGGCATAATTTAATTTGACCTAATAATAGTTTCGCATAATATTCATTTGTCATAACTTTCTTAGCACATTTTTTTTTCGCATAATTACTAAAAGCATAATAATTGTTAGGCATACTTATTGTAAGGCATATATTTTTACGCATAATATTAAAAAGCATAAATATATTTACGCATAATGATATTTAAGCATACTATTATATTTACGCATACATCTTTGTAGCATTTTTTTCGCATTAATAACCTTTCGTATTTATTATTTTAAACATGTTAGCGGCTTACGGGTGGCCCAAGGGCCACCCCGCCGCAACTTAACCTACTGTTACACATGTTACACTAGGTATAATGAGTGTAATACATGCTTTTAATGTTTCATAAATATGCGTTTAATTACCTTAACCGTGTTTTCATTATGTCGTTCCATTTTATGCATATTTGTGCCTTGTGACAGAATGCCTTGAATTTATTATGACAAAAAATATGCCTAACGAGTTTATGCCGAAAAACAATTATGCCAAAGTATTATTATGACAAGAAAAATTATGCCTTACGAGTTATGCCTCATTAAATTAGGACAAACAATATTAGTCTAAATGATATTTATGCCTAATGATGTAGTATGCCAAGAAACCATTATGCCAAAGTATTATTATGCGTAATAAAATTATGCCAAGTGAGGTATGCCAAATGAAATTATGACAAATAAAATTATGCGAAAGAAGAGGATCCCCAAATACTCATGTCTACTGTTCCTTGGATCTGTGAAAAAATCAAACTTTTAAGCCAATGAAATCAAAAGATACAGCCGTTTATGCCGCAAATTTCCGCAAATTTGCGACACTCGCAAGGAAATCAAAACCTACAAGGTACTTTCCGTGAACTCAGAATCTTGACATTTGGTACAAATCAACGTCTTACAGCACAGATAAAGAAAGAATTGCGAAAACCGTAAATTTTTAGTTATATCATACAATTTAAAATTTACTACCCCTTTCCTCATGAACGCGTAGAGGTATTCAATTGAAATTCATATCAAATACTCAGGTCTATAACACCTTTTAGGCGTAAAAAAATCATTGCAAGTTTGTACGGAACCCTCGGTGCGCGAGTCCGACTCGCACTTGGCCGGTTATTTTAGAAAGAATCCAGCAACTTCATAAGAATTCCCCTTGTAAAAAACGGTATTACATAAAAGTTACAAATACATAATTGATATCTCTCGATCGAAATGATACCAATACCGTTGAAAACCTATTGAGCTTCGTGATGTGGGCGACGATTGTATTGTTCTCCCAAATCCTATAACAGATGGAATGATAGCATTAGCAAAGTGTATTATGTTAAGGCTTCCATCAGACGGACTGCATCGCAACCGCGCGCAGTCGATATATTCAACCGCATGCCGTTCTACAGCCTGGCAAAAAAAAATATGTCGCGGTAACAGCAGGAACTAAAAAACCGGCCAAGTGCGAGTCGGACTCGCGCACCGAGAGTTCCGTACAAACTTGAAACTACGTACTAGATCTCGTTCAAACCAATTTTCGGTGGAAGTTTGCATGGTAATGTATTTTTATATTACCATTTATATACTTAATCATATAATATTTTTTAATATAAATTTATTATATATCTCTTATTTTAGAAGTTGGGGGGGGGGGGGGGGGACATTTTACCACTTTGGAAGTGTCTCTCGCGCAAAGTAATCAGTGAAGAAAAAAATGATATTAGAAACCTCAATATCATTTCTGGATACCTATCTATAAGGTACTCCACACTTATGGGTTTGATGAAAAATTGTTTTTTTGAGTTTCAGTTCTAAGTATGGGGAACCCCCGAAATTTATTGTTTTTTTTTATTTTTGTGTGACATGTAATGTAATGCGGTTCACAGAATACATCTACTTACCAAGTTTCAACAGTATAAGTTTTCGGAAAAAAGTGGCTCTGACATATGGATGGACAGACAGACAGACAGATGCTTGGCAAGCTAGTAGTTTACAATAGTAATCGAAAGCTGAAACTGTAAAATAAGCTATACAATATTAAAATACTCTTAAGTTGTGTTATTTTGAAATTGAGATAAAATCATATGATAATATTTTCTATATTAATAATAGATAAACTTTCATTCATATTCGTAGTAGATGAGTGACGACCTCTGTGGCTCAGTGGTGAGCGCGTTTGCGCTCTAGCCGAAGGTCGCGGGTTCGAATCCCGTCAGGGAACAAAGTTTTCCGTGTTCCTAGGTCATGGATGTGTATTAAATAATAAAAATCTTAAATATGTATATTATATATAGTATAATAGTATTAAATATATTTTCGTTGTTTGGTACCCGTAACACAAGTTCTTCGAGAACATACCAAAGGACCAGATTGACGTAGTCTGAAAGCGTCCATAGATATTATTAAATTATTATTATTACAGGTACCAATTATTATCAGAATAATATACCAAATATAGAAATAATATAATCCTCTATTATTATATAAATACGATGCACGGATGTTTATGAATGTAATAGTATACGTTACGCCTTTCTTACGCCCGATATAGAGTACCGTATTTAACCATCTTACGGACGGACAGACGGACCACTTATCTGCCAAACGAGAGATCGAACGCACAAAGGTACGAGCAAATTGTACCTTGAAAAAGGTACGGAAAAAAGTTGTTAGTAATTCAAATAACAATAAAAAAAGTAACAAAAATTAGAACACAAAATTCGAATTTTCAAAAAGTTGATAGTTAATCAGATTATAAAGAAAAAAAAGTAACGCAAAAAAAGTATTGCAAAAAAGTTGCACATTCCAATTATGATGGGTAGTGGACAGTGAAGTAAGAGTTGTGTCAAATTGTAGGGTTTCCCTGGAGCCGGTCGTGTGAGGATGTGACAACAGAGAACAGTGTTGCGGTGAACTGGATACAAAGTGCAATGGTTGCTTTCAAGGTGAGGATTATTATTGTTTTATATATTTTTTCCCCGTAATAAAAAGTCAATAACAAACTATTGTAACTTAAAGTGTCAATTCAAGAAAAAAGTATATGAATCGATATTTAATATAAAAATGCTTTCAAGTTTTAACGTTTATTATGGGCTACATAATTATATTTCAACTATATTTTTCTTAACGCTTTTTACACATGAGGTGCTTTTTACATTCGAGAGTAACTAATATAATTTTTTAATGCCTTAATACCATTTAATTATTTGTGTTTTTTCAACAATTATTGATATTTGGGACATTTGGATTAACCTTTGATTTAGTCGAGTTAAAAGCGACCAGTATCGTCTAACCTAGAAGAAGTTAGCCTAGTTTAGATTCATTCAAATATTAGTAACCAATTTCTGATTAGTACTAATTAGATAACTTTGTTAACGCAAATACGATAGAAAAATGCATTTGTACGTCAGGATTGAGGATCAAAAGTAAACACTCAAGATCTAGAACTTACGAATCACATGTACCTAAATAGTAAATACAAACATCACCAGATACCTACTTTATTTGTGCTCAACATTTTACGAATGTTTTATCCTTTAGCGCGATTTATAGTCAGTTCACTATTTGAGATATTTTAATTGTCGAAATAATGAGTTAGAACGATTTATTCACTGCGAAATGTCCGAATATGGGACAGCGATTTTGGTCATCATTAGCTCAACTCATGATCCTACTACTATCTTACTAATATTATAAATGTGAAAGTTTGTGAGGATGAATGGATGGATGTATGGATGGATGTTTGTACCTTTTTCCCGCAAAAACTACCGAACGGATTTTGATGAAATTTGGTATGGTAGGTAGTAGTTTAGTCTTTGGATTAAAACATAGGCTACTTTTTATCCCGGAAAAGTACAGTATTCCCACGGGATACCCGATACTATATTTACCGGGTGGAGCCGCGGGAAACAGCTAGTTATAAATGTGAGAATGGATGGATGGATGTTTGTTACTCTTTCACGCAAAAACTACCGAATTAGGTTAAATTTGGTATGGTAGTACTTTAAGCTCTGGATTAACAGTTATTTTTTATCCCGAAAAAGTTCTGTGTTGCAGTGGGATACATTAAGTAAAGGCTAGTTCGATATAAATATTATCAACATTACCCGAACAAAGATATTTACTTTAAGAAAAATTCAAAGATTTGTACTAAAATGCTACTGAAAATGTGAAAGCACAATATTCTCTTATTATAATAAGTTTTATAACTTCATATTAATATTTTTACATCTATTTCAGTAAAACCTGGTTTTACATAAATATATGTGTAGAAACGTGAAATTTGGACAGTAGTTTTAATTTACATTGTAGACGCACACAGATATTGAAAACTTCCATCCTTAAAAAGGGTTAAATAGGAGTTGAAAGTTTGTATGGAAATACTGCACCTTTTCTTTCTCTTTAATTCTCTTTAATTCTGCACCGATTTACATGAAAATTGAGATTAATGCTCTTAAGTACATTTAAATTTTAAATAAATACATATTTGAGGGTTTGTAATACTAAGTATTCACCATTTGAGAGTGTAAAATATGGGTTGAACGTTTGTATGAAGAAAATTAAAATCTGCAAATGGATCATCTTCATGTCAGACAATCAGGTGATCAGCCTGGATTGTCTTAACCAGACTTGAAAGAAACAGTTTTTAACGTCCAATGCAGATATCGTACCCACGAACTCCGGAATCGAGAGCAAAGCTGGACTGAGGAGTGGTCAATATTCTCACAAGGATATCTCGAGAAACATTAAATTTTTGTACCTAATAACAAGTTTATAAGCATGGCTGGTAAAGTTAGCTCTTCGCTTAGTATAATTTAACAGTGCCTATACGATTTTATACGACTACCTACTGGATGTTACCTGCGACTTCGTTCGCGCAAAAATAAAGTCTCGTGGGAACCCTAAATTTCTAACCTGATAATGAAAATGATCCAGGCTAAAAACTATCTATATGCTAAATTTTATTGAAATCTTTTTAGCTGTTTCAGCGTAAAAGAGATTCAAACATACGCACATATAAACAAACTTTCGCATTAATGAAATCAATGTGATTATAAAATAATTATCAAATAATGGGAAATAATTCCCAGTAATTCACACCCTGTTACAACATGTAACCCATTGTAATAAAATTGAATCCAAACGGCATGCAGAGGCCAGTAAGGTTTATCCCGGTAGTCGGCATTACGATACGGTGAATTACGTTTATTGATTAAGTGTAATCTTTTTATGTATGAAAATGAATTGCAGTTCCGTCGTGTCGCTATAACTTGAGAACTCGAGAGCTGGCCGTCGAGAGGCTGGCCGGTCCAGCCTCTCGAGTTCTTGTTCCTCTCGAGTTTGGCTAATTTTGATCTTTAGATAAGTTCAGGGAAGATTGAAACGAAATATTTAGTATATGATAAATTGCGAGGAAAGTACTAAACACCGCATTGGAGTGAGTGAGTGAGTGAGTAAGAGTGGAAAGTCAGGGAAGATTTAAACGAAATATTTAGTATATGAGAAATTGCGAGGAAAGTACTAAACACCGCATTGAAATTTTCCTGTACTAATAGTTCCTACCTGTCAAACAAAACATTTGATATTATTTCCGTCGGTAGCGTAAATTCAGATCTCCAGTATCATTTGACTGTCACTAGGTTGTATGTGTTTGTAGGTAGCAGTGGCGTAGGGTTCCTATAACTCCATTCCTATCGGCTTCCCTTGTCACTTACCTTTTGCAAACATTCATAGAAATCCCTGCCTATTATACAGGTTTCGGCTTCCCTATGAAGGAGAAGCAGCCTTCGCCACTGGTAGGTAGGTAGGTTGGGTGGGTATATGTAGATGTAGTTGTAGGTGTAGATGTCGGTGAAGGTGTAGTTATTTATTTATTCCAGTTAATTTTTCCGCTATAAAAAGACGTTTTAGTCGGCGGTGATGGAACAATAAAATTAAACAATTAGAAACAAGTTCGATATTTAGTTTTAGCTGTGCGAAATACTCAATTTCCGTTGCAATAAACGTCACGGCTGTTATGAAGTGACGCGTCGCTAATGCTTAAACCACAGCATCTATTGACTAGACCACGCAAGTGTATGTACTTCGCGTGTAACTTCGGCCTTCGCGTGTAAAAGAAGAGTAAAAATGATGTACCTACTTCCTTCAGCGCCATTTCCTCTCGAAAGTTCTCGGTGCCAAACGTCAAATCGAAAATCGAAAAAAAAAACTAAAAAACGCGGCGCGGCGCGGCGAGGCGGCGCGCGGGGACGGCCTTTGAATCGTTTACTCGGAGACGGGGAGTTCCACAGACTAAATCGCTCTTGTGGCGTCACAGTAGGTTGAAAAATAATGACACGCTTGGTTTCCATACAGACGATGAGACTTGCGTTATCTACTCAATTAGTAACCACAGAAATCTATGTCTGTGGTTTAAACGCATTTCATAGTTTGGTAGAAAACTTTTAATTATTGTTAACTAGCTGATGCCCACAGCTCTGCCCACGTAAGTACAGTAACACACGGGAACCTTATATGTTCCGCGATAAAAAGTAGCCTATGTCCTTCCCCATGGTCTACTTTATATTTGTGCCAAATTTCATGATAACCGGTTTAGTAGTTTTTACGCGAAACTGTAAATAAAGTATCCCACCGGAACCGTACATTTCTCCGCGGTCTACTTTATATCTGTGCCAAATTTTATGATAATCGGCTTAGTAGTTTTTACGTGAAACTGTAAATAAAGTATCCGACGGGAACCGTACATTTCCCCACAATGAAAGTAGCCTATGTCCATTCTCAGGCTCTAGACTATCTGTGTACCAAATTTCATTCAAATCGGTTCAGTAGTTTTGGCGTGAAAGACGGACAACAGACAGATACACACACTTTCCCATTTATAATATTAGCATGGATGTCTTGAATGTGAAATAGTATTGCTATGAGAACAAGACGAGAAAAATCACACCTAGCAATGCATTGCATTGAGTAGTAGTGAGTTATACCACACAAACATACTAAATTAAGCAATTTTATCTTGTAGGTATAGACTATAGTGACGAAATACAACTGAATTTTACGTTTGTTTTATGTTGTGATAACAGCTGATAAGTGAAAAAGTTAAATTTAACCTTTCTTATAATGCTTGTAAATGCAATTAATAAAATTTTCTTTCTGAGTTTCCATGTGGTTTCCATTTGCAAGCCGTTCTGGATCTGGATCCTAATTAAATGAATAATCCATATTTCATACGTGGACTTGCCACGTATGAAATATGGATCACTGAATTATTAAATACTCAATTTATACAGTTTAGTAATGTCCGACCAATCATGGCCATAATAGTCGAGTATTATTAGACGAACGTATTACATGTTCGACTAATAATCTAGGCGAAATTGGACGAAATTGTAGTTGCGTGACCTAAATGTTATGCAAACGCCGTTCTAAAAACATAACTATGTACGGCTTTTTAACACGTTAGTAAAATGCCCTTTTGATGACAGGTAAAAAAGTGAATGGGAATTTACTCAAGCTAATGGTAAAGCACTCTCGCAGTTCGCAAAAAAATTAAAACACCGTCTAAATTTGAGACTTATTTTATATTATATAACTAGCTGATACCCGCAACTTCGTTTGCTAAGAAGTAGGTAATTGAAACGGAATCCCATTTTCAAACAGAACCCTAAGAGTAGCCTATATCACCTGCCAGAGTGAAAGTCTTGTTAAAAACGGCCTAGTCGTTTCAGATATTAGCCGGAATAAACAGACGTACAGATAACAATTCTAGAAATTGATATTTTATTATATATATCATATCTATACTAATATTTTAAATGTGAAAGTATGTCTATCTGTCTGTGTTACGCTTCTCTTCGCGCTTTAACCGCTGAATCAATTTTTATGAAATTTGGTCTTACTTTAGGTCCCGGGAAAGGACATAGAATATTTTTTATCGCCAAAAAGTAGTGTTCCCGCGGGATAATGTACTTACGCGGGTGGAGCCGCGGGCATAAGCTAGTCAATACTAATATTATAAATGCGAAAGTGTGTCTGTCTGTCTGTCTGTTTGTTACCTCTTCACGCTTTAACCACTGAACCGAATTTTTTGAAATTTGGTATAGACATACTTTGGTTCCGGGAAAGGACATAGGATATTTTTTATCCCGAAAAAGTAGTGTTCCCGCGGGATAATGTATTTACGCGGACGGAGCCGCGCGCAAAAGCTAGTTTTATCATAAATACAGTTAGTATATACTTTCAAATGCATTTAGTTCAAAGCTGTTGGTTTAAAAATACAAAAAGACAATTCAATTTTATTTATTTGTTTACGTAGTTATGATATTATTGATGCTTATTTTTGATGCCAAGCCATAAATGCCTCTTATGTTAGTCGAAGATAAATGATACAACATTACCGTGAGTGCACACATTTACTTTCCTTCTGAAACTAAGTGTGCTTGCAATTAAAACATCCAGAAAACTTTTGAAATGTAGCTCTACCTTAGTTAGGTTAGTTGGCAAATAAACTATTTGATTGACTGATTGATTGATAAACTCTTCTTAAGTGCTCCACATGCATTAAAGTTAACACATATTATTTACTTATCTATATCTAGTTTTAAACATATTCTCATGTCCCTCCCGCAAGACAAAAAAATTTCATATAAATCATTCAAGTGGTTGCGTAGGAGTTCGGCTTTTATACAATACTATGTTTATGATGTAGAGTTAGGTATATTATACTTTTCTGTTTTGTCACTGTTTTGTTATTTGTAACATTGTTATATATTATGTAACATTTTTAGTATAGAATGCAATATATATAGCATTTAAGTATGACGTAGGCGTTAATGGAATAGCAAATAATAGCAGACTCATTATTAACTATAGATAATAACGATAGCATCTATTATGTACGTAACTGACCTCTCGCTTTCGTCTATCATTCCAATCTAAGTCATAAAATACCTAATATAGTAATAAACACATTAAGACCGACGTAATATTTACAAAAAATATGTTAAATAACTAGAGAATGTAAGCTTTATATGCTTTTGCTATATTTACACACATCTAATTTATATATAATAATATTTATTTCATCCAATATAAATTACAAATTCTTCCCAGTAAGGCAAAATTGTGAAATTGGGTGAAACTTACATACTTACATATGTAATGATTGTCTTTTGATCTTTAAAATGTAAGGTCAAACAATAGAAAACAATATTATGATTTTAAAGCATGAGAACGAAATACCATGATAACTCTAAATATTTTTAAACTTAACAAATTGGTTTTATTTTCCCTAAACTTAACTCATTAAGGACGTTACAGACGGCGATCATACTATAATATTTTATTTCAAGATTTACAGCAGGTCTAAAAAGGCCGTTTTGGCAATTCATTTTCAATTCTTGTTATGAATTACTGTATGAAAGATGACAGCGATCGTAAAATGGCCACTTGAATTGCAATACACAATATGATTTGGATACAATTCATATGCAGAAATTGGCTGAAATGCATTCATTTGACAGATTTACAAGCAGAATTGCTTTAGTGTCAAATAGCAATATTGCGATGATATTGCGCAAGTGGCCTTTTTGGTCGTAATATGAAAATATATAACGTCTCCGAAAATAAATTACGGATACTCCGGGCACATGATTCACAGCTTGTGTAAAAACGTTTAGGGTAAAAAAAATATTGTCATAGTCAACGTAAAAATCATCTCATTTTTTTTTACTTCAATTATTTTTCTGCCTAAACATAAGCTGTAGATCATATGCCCAAAATATCCGTGATTGATTTTACCGAACCTTATATAGTATCTTAGCCATCTGTAACGTAAGTTAATGTAAAATATACTTGTAGTTCATACAATCTGTATAGCAAGCGATATTATATATTATTATAGTATCTTTGCTATCTCCGATGCTTGTAGTCACGTGAATTTCTGAAGGATCACAAGGAAAACAGCACTTAAAGCTCAGTCCTTACATGGCGATCGTAGACGCAGGGAACTACTCATTATCGTGTTATAAATAATATAATAATATCTATGGACGCTTCACACCACGTCAGTCTGGCCCCGTGGTAAGTATCCGAAGAACTTGTGTTACGGGTACCAGACAACGGAAATATATTTAAGTAATACTTTTTATACTATACTTATATTTAAGATTTTTATTATATTATACACATATTTAATACACATCCATAACCCAGGAACACAGAAAACTTTTTTGTTCCCTGGCGGGATTCGAACCCGCGACCTCCAGCTAAAGCTCCACTGCGCTAACCACTGAGCCACAGATGTCGTAAGTAGTAGAGCTTCCAGAAAGTGGAATTTTATGGAATGTAGTAGAATGTAATTAGATAACACGTATTGAGAGTAAAAGCTAGCACTCCTTTTACAACGACCGGTTGTTGTTGCGAGTTGCCACTCACTCGTGGCCATTTTGAAACAAGTGCACTGACCAGCGGACATGGCCCAAGGAAGCATTTTTTCTCATATGATAGTGAAAACTGACGTGATATTACGTGAGATTACGAAATTCGCAGTTTTGTTATCGTGAGATTATTGACCATTCATAAGCACGTAATAATTGGTAATGTGATGTTTAGAATTAGAATAGTGGAGCAGTTTTAATTTTTTACAATAGGCAAGCGGACTGTTTTTTTTTATTGCATGAATGAATAGTACTCTTAAATATGAGTAACTTTTCAGAAGAAACCGTATATCAAAAGTCAATATTTTCAAAGGTACACAGCGATTTGTATTTAAAATTTCGCAAGTCTCGTAAAAACGCTCCATACTAAAATCGACATACAAATGACGTCACTCTTGGATTAAAGTGTATGAAGTAGGTATAAAGTATACGGCCGCAGGAACATATTTGTAAATATCTCCGATATTTGTGCGTTTAAGTTCATACTTATAATAATGAATGTTTTTGTATATGATGTAAGGGGTCGTCCATTAATCACGTGATGCCTAAAGGGGGGAGGGGGGGTTCCGAAAAAAAATCACCAAGTATCACCAAGGGGAGGAGGGGGTATAAGGAGACATCACGTGTATTAATTTTCGAATCTAGTCTATGCATAGGTACTGAAATTATTATCGGTTGTAGATTCGTAGTGTTGTTTAAATACTTACAAGACAAATGACTCGTATAGTTTTA
The DNA here is from genome assembly GCA_905404095.1 of Glaucopsyche alexis. Taxonomy (NCBI): domain Eukaryota; kingdom Metazoa; phylum Arthropoda; class Insecta; order Lepidoptera; family Lycaenidae; genus Glaucopsyche; species Glaucopsyche alexis. The sequence continues at coordinate 7,324,672 of FR990060.1, forward strand.
AATTGCATAAATTATTCGATTAAATTGTTTTTTAAGTTTAAGTTTTTCTTCAAACATGACCTGGTTACTATGTAAAAAAAAATACACGTGATCTTGGGTGGGGGAGGAGGGGTAGTATAAAACCTCACCACGTATCACCAGGGGGAGGGGAGGGGTCTAAAAAGTCGTTAAAAACATCACGCGATTAATGGACGGCCCCTAAGTAAACTAATGATGTAGGTTTTGTTTATCAATTACGCAAAAAAAAATGTACTTTTTAAATGTATTTAATTAGTTAACTACACATAAAATAATATATTTTTTACATTTACCAGCTAGCAATGCCTCAATATTTCTGAATACATTAATCAAACTAAATATTTCAGATGTTGTCCGATCCCCTATTATTGTGCTTACAACCTATTTATAGGTTGTAAAATGTAAGTAAAATAGCTTATAGCGCTAAATCCATACTATATACTATATACTATATACTATATACTATTATACTATATACTATATACTATATACTATATACTATATACTATTATTATACTATATACTATATACTATATACTTATACTATATACTATTATACTTTACTTAATAATAATATAATAATATAATAATAATATATAATATAATATTATAATATATATATATATATATATATATATATATATATATATATATATATATATTATATATAATATTATAAATGCGAAAGTGTGTCTGTCTGTCTGTCTGTCTGTCTGTCTGTCTGTCTGTCTGTTACCTCTTCACGCCCAAACCGCTGAACCGATTTTGATGAAATTTGGTATAGGGATACTTTGAGACCCGAGAAAGGACATAGGATACTTTTTATCCCGGAAAAATGTACGTTCCGCCGCGATAAACGAATTTTGGCGCAACGGAGTTGCGGGCGTCATCTAGTATAATATATTTTATGATCATGATTTATACTTTGCGCATCCTTGTCGCCAACGTCCATACCACGTTGAATACACCGGTTCTCGTCCGATCACCGAAGTTAAGCAACGTCGGGCGCGGTTAGTACTTGGATGGGTGACCGCCTGGGAATACCGCGTGATGTTGGCTTTTTACCAATTTAGAATAGAAGGGAAAGTCGGACCTTTAAAAACTGTTCTTAAAACGGCTTTACAATTTTTAAATATTCATTCATTTTTTTAGTTAAAAATTAGATTTTATTAAAATAATTATCTAAAGTAATTTACATTTTGTATCATTACAGATATTACTCTTCGCGCTACTGTCAGCGGCAGCAGCTGAAAAGAAGATCGAATTACAAGACATAGAAGATGACAATTTAAAGAGCGAGAAGGAAAAAGACGTTGACAAATCTGAAGGGCGATCACAGGTCAATGCCATTACTGGGCCAGGGTTGCTGCCGATCGAAGTTCTGAAGAGTGATTTCCTTCGGTATTTTAACGGTGAAAACCAGATTCACCAGCCCAGATACGTTCAGCAATATGCGGTATCGGAGCAGCCTGAGAAGCCAACACCGAAGCCGCAATATGGACCCCCAACAGATCAGCAGGCCTACGGATACCTTTCCAATATTCCCATGCAAATATATCTGGTCCCTCAATACTACAACGACGTGGACCAATCACAACCAGGAGTTCAGTTTGCACAACCGATAAATAGGGTTGCTGCTTACCAAACTCAGGAACCAGTGCAGCCCCAGTCGAACTACATCGAAGTACCGACTTATGTTACCCCTGGAAAAGGTTACGGTCAACAATACTCACCTCCTGTAACTTACGTCAGCTTCGTCCAGCCTACTGTGGCTCCCCAGGCCACTGTGACTCCTATTTTCACCTATCAAATGCCAGTTGTCCAATACCCAACTGCAATTGCTGCTCCTCCCCTGAAAAATTACTATCAAAATCAGAACAACTACGAGAGCAATGCCGTGGATGATGGAGAAGAGGGCAAGCACTATCCAGCACAAACAGAGGTATCTTATCCTAAGGAATATCCGAGGTATTATAACTCCAGGGCTCCCGTGAACGAGGAATACAGGTCTCCAGCTAGCGAGTTGCCTCCACCAAATCCTTTGTTACTAAAGGCTCCTCCTGCCCATTTGGCACATCTACCGAAGGCCTTACCTATGTACCGTCCACTTACCAAGTCAGTATACTCGTCAGGAGGTGGTTTCGTCCCCAACACATTTACGCCCAGACCGAGCGACTACAGTGGGTACAAAAGACGTCCGAACTCTTTACTGGACTCGTATATACCTTCGAGTGTGCAGTTGGAATATTTAAAAAGGGGTTACATAAAGGATCCTTTCAACGCTTATGAAGCATTGTCCAGTGCCAGGCAGCTCCAATCACATACAAGCGTTTACCCTCGACATTACGAGAGAGGGTTTCTACCCAACCAAATGTACCATACCGCTGCTGGTGGGATAACTTATGGCCATCATAAAAGAACTGCCAAGTCCGACAAAGCCTGAAGTACAAAACAATAATTAAGTACCTACGTAGGTATATTTATAATAATGGTTTTAAAAAATAGTTATTTATTATAGCAATTAATGTTGTTTCAATACATGAAAATTATGGAAATTTAAATAAAAATAACATTATACTTCTGATGTGGCTATATAAAGTTATTAAGAATTTATTGTATAATTTTAGAAAATGTGTTATGTAGATGTATAGATACATAATATAAATGTTAAACTTTTGTGTGCCTAAGAATAAAATAAGCCTAGTTTGTGGACAAACCACAAAATCAGTATTTAATAGTTTGTAAGAGTTTTATGTCATATTACATAATATGTATTAGCATACATTATGAACATATTATTTATAAGAGCAAATTAATAGTCAGGTTCGACACTATCGCTGTGAAAACTCCACGAATAGGCGCGAACGACGTGTGTACGACGTTTGTTTTACGCATTGAATTTATAGGGGCATAACGTTGTCGTGTATTCACTATTCACAACGATAATGTAGATTCCACGAATCTATGATGATGAAAATTTACAAATAATAAATATTTTTTTACGAAATTATATTTTATTTACTCCTTTCAAAAATAAATGCTTAGACTTAATATTAACTAAGTCTAAGCATAAATAATAGTCTTACCATAAATACTGAAACAAAGAAAAAAAAATTGCAAATTACATTTATTACTTTTACAGTGTGTTAGTTTAATACATAAATATAAAACCATTTAAAATATAAAAAGCTTATTCGAAGTGGTCTCCAATGGCTGGAATACAGTCCTTCAAACGTTGTGGCCAGTTATCAATAGAAGAACGCACTCTTTCCATGGGAAAATTCTTTACTGTCAATCGTACGGATTGTTTTAGGGGCTCCAAATTAACAATGGCGTTTAGAGCAAGCCGTACTCTCTAAAACTGACCATAAATCATAATCCAGCGGATTAAGATCGGGACTAGGCGTTTCTAACCGAGACTGCGTAGACCGAGCTTTATGACCCGGCGCCGAGTCTTACTGGAAGGACCATTCTTGGTTATTGAACATGGTGCTGTTAAGGGGCTTCACTACCTTCTCAAAAATGGTATCTTGATACACTTGTGTCGATGATACCTTTTTCACATAAGTATGGCTCAGTCACTCCTTCATAGCTAATACCCCACCAAACCATCACTGAAGTCGGATAGTACCCACGTTGCACTCTGTCGACTAACTGGAAAGCTTCCTTAGAGTTTTGAGCATAAATACGGTAATTGTGTTTGTTAAAATGTTACTCAATTGTAAAAATAAATCTCATCTGTAAACATTTTCTGTGACCTCCGTTTGAGTACCGCTTCAGTAGTTGTTTCGGTTTTACCACCCTATTTTATTTTAAATTATTATCAGTTAAGAAATGACCAGTACGTCTCTTATAGGCTGCAAGTCCTAAGTCATCTTTTAAAATACGCGACATGGCTTTAGGTGCTAGCTTCATCTCCCGAGATAAAATCTTTTGCTTTCGGACAGAATTTTTTTCGAATTCTTTCCCTTACTGCTTTGACCACCTTTTTCATACGAACACTACGTGGAGGGGCAGATCTTTTTCTGTCAGAAACAGAGGAGGTCTTATTATACCTATTAATAGCCCGGTACACAAAAATTTTACTAATACCAAGCGTATGGAGAGTTTTAAAAATTGCATTTGGCTCCATACCTACTTTGTGTAATGCAATCACAGCGACTCGGTTCTCTTTATCACCCCACTCCATTTTAATATTGCAAAATATTGTACAATGTATTGGCGCCAAAATGAGAAAACACAATGAACAATCATATAAAAATGACAGATTCCAAATTCAAATGTAATACGGTCATTCAGGGTAACTTTGAATCACGAGGGTAACTTTGACAGTTTGTTCACAAAATTCTTTTCTATTGTTTTATGTGGGAAACAATTGGCGCTTAAAATTTAATAACAATTCGTGTACGTAACATACTTCGTAAACGAAATCTAAAAAAAAAGCAGCTGTCAAGAGAAGATAATACCAAAAACTTTTGTTTTTAACCGCGCGCAACATAATGGGTAAAAATCAGTGCAAAACTTTGTTTAAAAATCTCGTTAACTTTGCTGCTATCAAGGTATATAAAAACATATTTAAATGTAATAACTTTATGGTTTTTTTGACTTGTCTATGACCCCACTGCATCAATATTTAATAAAAACATAAATTATTGTCACTCTGAAGCTGTAAATTAATTAAAAGTTAGTTTGTGTCAAAGTTACCCAAGTTAGGTGGTAACTTTGACACACGACAAAATTGCCAGTTTTTAATATAATTAGTCATTTTTAAAGACGTTTTATAACTTTATAGCATGAAAACCAACCTGAGAGCACAGATTAACTAAACTCTTTTGACTAATTCTTAACATAGTAAAAGTTTGATTAAAAAATATGTCGATGATGATTCAAAGTTACCCTGATTGACTGTACCTATTTTGTTTATTTTTAATTGTAACAGTATTTATGGCCAGACTAAGTAAACAGTACCTATTTGATGACTATTACCAATTTGACACAACTTACAAAAGTATTGTGATTCAGCTCAAATTCCCATTATACCATATATTACATCCATGTGCTCATAAAAAATATCTAAAAAATATATTCCCTAGAGGTAATACGTATTTAAATGCCTTAGGACTCCAAAAATACATAGCTGCGTTTCCTTGCAGAATATTATTGTGTCAGCGAGTTTTGTATACTTGTATCGAAATAAGGCTTAGAAATATAATAAATATCAGCAACACACACTACCTTACTCATATTAGCATTTTTGTATAAAAATCTTACTATTATAAATGTGAAAGTTTGTGAGGATATATGGATGGATGGTTCCTCTTTCACGCATAAACTACCAAACGGATTTCGATGAAATATGGTATGGTAGTAGTTTAGGCTCTGGATTAAAACATAGGCTACTTTTTATCTCGGGAAAGTACAGTATTCCCGCAGGATACCCGATACTATATTTACGCGGGAGGAGCCGCAGGAAACAGCTAGTATAATGATATTGTGCACGACGACAGAAAATGCGCAGTTTTCCAAGGGTAAGACCTGCCTAGATCGATTTTCCTCTCCCAAAGCTTCCTGCATATTAAATCTTATGTTAACACTTGCAGCCGTTTTCGAAAAACCAATATATATACAAGATGATCTCGATTCAGTGCTTTTTGTTTTGTCAATGATATATTGTCAACAAAGCGCCATCTATTCAAAACTTAATACACTATCATAACATTCATTATCAGCTGTATATGTTCACTATATACGAAACCATCATCATAGTTATTGTCTGTGAATAAAGATGGCGCTAAGATTTTCTTAAGAGTTGAAGTTGATTTGAAACCTGTATTTTGAATTTTGGTATACCTGTGATAACCAGACTTTCTATTATGAATTTTCTATTTAATTAGGTATCTATTTTACATAGTAGTCCCAGAAAAACTAAACCACCTAGTAATTTACTAATTACTATACTTTGTGAATTAAGACCCCTTACATAATATATATTTTATCATAATACAAATGCAATATATTCCAGAGAGGTCGATGACTGTGCTCTTTAAGGGCTCCACTTACATGCGGTCGATCGTAACGATCTGACATTTCAAAAAGTAGTAGGTAGTATAGGAGCTAACAAGGTTTTGCGAGAGATTATTTTTGGACAGCTGATTTTTAGAGAGTAAGATTGTAATAGAAGTTGTGCCTCAAAATCTTCCATATTAAAAGTGTGTAGCAGGACGTAACAATGTTTTTTGTAGGTGCTAACAAAACGTGGAAGGAATTAGTCTGGCGCCTTGTACCAAATAATTGACCTAAAAACTAGCTGGTATAGGACGTACATACTTACATTAATTGTAATTTGTATACATTAATACTATAATTCGATATTTATCAGTAAGAATGTAAGTGTAATCAGACCTGAGATCTCAGTCTGTAAATGATCGCTAGTTGTAACGATCGATCGCACGTGAGTGGGACTGGAACACATGCTACTCAATACAGTCGCGCGACGCGAATAATCACGATACAGTCGCGCGACTGTCGAGTGTCGAACATGCGTTTATCTACAAACAGTCGCAACCTACTAATGACTTCTGTCTTCAGCGGATATTGAAGATGAGGTAATTGTTGCACAATCGGAAGTGCAGACGGCTCGTGTGAAAAAACCTTATAAATAATGCATCGGCTCGGCCGACGACCTGCCAAACCGACAGTGAAAAGTTAATGTTACGTAATTCTAGAGCAAACATTAAGTTGTACAAATAGTTCTATTTGCATTTTTCCACCCACGAGTGAACCTTTATTTGACTTCGTTTTGAAATAATATCCGTATCTTTGTGTTTCGCTTGAAAGTATTCTTTTATATTTTTATTTTCATAGTAGAATAGTTAGGGATAGAATAGAAGTATTATTTATAGTTTTTTATAGTAGAATAGTAAGGGAAGGTAACCAAGTATCATCATTATAATTTTTGCTTTACCTATTTAAATTATAAATAGGTAAAGCAAAAATTTTCAGTAGTTTCACGAGAAATGTGCAAGCGGAGGAGTATGAAATAAATAAATAAAAGTGGTCTGCAGAAAGCTAATTTTTTATAAATAATACTTTAAAATACGTACATTTAATAAAAATAACAACAACACACAATACCGTGCGTTGCATATGGTACAATTTTGTTACACATTCTGGTTTGTCAGTATGTCACAACATTTGTATAAAAGACAAAAGAACCCTTAGATAAAGTAAATAATAATAATATCTATAGTCGCTTCACACCACTTCAATCTGGTCCCGTGGTAAGTTCTCAAAGAACTTGTGTAACGGGTACCAGACAATGGAAATAAATGTAGTACTTTTATAATATTTAAGATTTTTATTATAATATTATACACATATTATAAACGTACATGACCCAGGAACATAGAAAAACTTTTTGTTCCTTCGGCGGGATTCCAACCCGCGACCCCCGGCTTGAGCTCAACCTCTGAGCCACAGAGGTCGTCAAAATAAAATAATTACAAGAATTATTATAGTATGAATTATTATATATAAAATCGACTCTAATAAGTTTGTTTCAGTCACTAAAAGCTTCGTTTGTAATATAGATTTATAGTAAATAGAAATATAATAATGTTGTATTTGAATTATGTGATGTTATATCAATTGATATCCCTTGATTAACTTTTGTACCATTTGCTTCTGTATAGTTTTAAAGGCAAGACTATACCTAATCGTTTTACTAGAGAATCACATACTTATTTTGTCATTTAAACAACAACGGAACTTTTTATGTATGAAATATACAGGTTAAGGCTAGTGAGTATAATTTAATCTACAAAAGTTACAAATCTATTAACATTTTTCAAATTTTATTTCGAAATCTTACTAATTTATGCAAACAGATCAAACATAATGAATGCAAGGTTATAGGAAATAGACAAATATGTCCTTTCCAAGGCTATTAGAATCTGATATGCCACTTGCAAAACAATTACAACATCGCTGTTTCTGAGAACAGGGCCTTTAGTAAAGATGCATTCGATAATTTCGACGGCGAGGTTCGTAAACAAAATGTATGAGATTATGACATAAGACATCGGAAGCGATATGTCACATAACGATGACTTATGTCAAATCCGATACATTTTTGATTTCGAACTTCGTCGTCGAAATTGTCGAATGTATCTTGACTAAAAGCTCAACTATGAGTTCAGTAAAAAACACTGTGATACGAGAATTTTTAGTACCTAAGTACAAAACTTAAGCCGTTTCATACGTTATTGGATGATATAAACAGTATTCTCTGATCGAAGTAACCACTCTTGAAATACTGTAGTGCCTGGGACAGTTGGTTTTAAATGTCGTATGGTTGCCCAAGCACATACGGAATTCTCACAACACAGTCAGCGTAGTCCAGAGGAATGACTGGTCAATACGGCCCCAGGCCAACCATGTGCGGGTTTCCTTACGATGTTTCCCTTCACCGAGAAAGCGTCCGTATAATGTACTTCAGATCTGAAAAAGTCTCATTAGTTCTCGCCACCTGGGAATCGAACCTACACTTTCTCGAGTGCGAATCAAACAGTCTACTCACTAGGCCACGGAGCTCTTTTTGTAAGTAAGTTGGTAAGTTTGGTAAGTTCAACAATTAATATAATTTGTTAATGTAAACTTGGTAACGAGAAACAACTCGTTTCATCTAGTGTTACATACATTAATAATGTATAATTTGAATATTCAAATTATAAAATAACAATTATTAATAATTCAGTTATTAATTTAAACTTGTTAATAGTGTGAAATACTTGTCTGACATACACCGGTCACAGGTCGCGTTAGGTAATGGGAAAGTGTATATAATTAAATATTATATCGATATCACAGTATATTGCCCGATTACTGGGGCTGACAGTTCGTTAAATGGCTGACGCTGCATAAAATTGTTGCGCAATTTAATTATGTCTAAAATATTTGGAGTTTTTAAAGCACTTCTTACGTTTATGTTAAACTAGCTCTTGCTCGCGGCTCCGCCTGTGTAAATGCAGTATCCCTCGGGAACACTGTGTATTTTCGGGATAAAAAGTAGCCTATGTTTGAATCCAGAGCCTAAACTACCACCATACCAAAAGTCATAAAAATCCGTTCAGCAGTTTTTGCGCGAAGAAGTAACAAAAATCCATCCATACATCCATTCATCCATACATCCTCACAAACTTTACATTTATAATATTAGTAGGATCTTCTTCTGATGATTAATAATAATTTGTTCTTTTTATGGTTTGAAATTCAGTTGGATAAGATAAATCCAAAATAAAAAATTTTTAGGGTGTGTACCTAAAAAAAACATACGCAACAAAAAAATATCGACTCCCCAAAAATTTCTATAAGCAAATAATTTATTTACTATGCAAAAATTTGTTCGTTAGTGAATTTTCATTTTTGATTATATTCATAATGCCTATAGGTATTGTAATTTACAATAATTAATTTAAAACAAACTTTTTTTTCTCGTTATGTTTATTGTTTTATGATAAATTAATTAAAATGTTTATTTGGCTCGTATATTAAATAAATTTTAATAATTTTGTCAGTTTTATGATAGTCATAACATTTTTATGCTTATCGCGAACAAATAAAAGTAATTTATTTGTTTTTTAATTTTCTAATCCATTTTATAATCCGTTATGTTTTGACAAAAAAAAAGGACTGTTATTGTTTTACAACAAATTATATATTATACTGATCGTATTGTAAAGTAATAATAATAATATTATTGTTTGGAGCAAGAAATACAGTAATCTATAATCTTTATATGTGCGTGCAAAAGACATCAACGCGCTCGAATGTATCAGGATTTTTATCGTAAACAATATTATATGATAGTATTAAAATCTATGTTGTCTGGACATATTATAACATTAAATATTTATTAATAGGTAAAATCAACATTCACAGCGGGTACAATACTTTCGATTGCATCGTGATTGCCTCCTGGGGAGACATAATGTCAATCTGTCAATACAAATTTATCGAATTCAGATTTACGTTAGGTTATGCATCTAAGTACGCGAAACAAGAGTGGTAGTACATGGACAAAAGAACCCTGGTGCGTCGAATCTGAGGGGCACTTCTGCTAAATAAAACCAGCATTAATAAATTACAATCAAGTCCCTAAACGCTAAAACTCTCAAACGGTGTTTTTATGAACGTTAAATTAACGTAAGACACACTCTGATTGGTCTAAACGTCATAAAATCTATTCACGGTAACATGTCATTTCACTTTCAATCCATTCAAAGTAAAATGAAAGTCTACTTTAAATACGAGAACTGAGTTCTGATCCGTGAGCTGGGCATTCTCATACTTCAATACTCGGTTCAGTTGTCAGCCTGTCTCGCTCGCGCTTAGGATTTGGCGCCTATGTCAACGAGTCAGCGCGATAGGTAATCAAACTGATATTCTAGGGACGAAAATTGGGGTCCTGGGCTGAGGACTGCGGGTATGTGGCAACGACCTTCGCTCCGTACTGGTTCAGCATGATTCCCTGGCAGCGCGGCAGTGCGGCTAGCGTCATGGGAACATTTGAGCCCGGTACGCTGCGGGGTAGGCTTTTCTTCTGAACCTCATTTGATAGGTAGAGTTTGACATAAAGAGTATGACGTGGTGACAACAGGAACTAAAAACATTTTCGATTGTATCATCTTTTATCTTTGATAGATTGAATGACATATAGTATATTTATTTATTAAAATATTATATATTTAAATTAATTAAATATGTCATTCCAATCTACATAAAAGATGCTATACCTAGTCGAAAATGTTTTTAGTTTCTGTTGTCACTGCGTCATACTTTTTTTTGCCAAGCTGTACCTACTGGAAAGTGTAAATATTCTATTTATTTTAACCTAAACCTTATTGGGTATTGTTATTTTAAATTATTGATAAAACATGAACAAAGCGTTCTGATAAAAATTATTATAACTAAGTACCTTTTAAAATATTTGTAGATCTTATACTAAAAAGATTAGGTACTTATCTAATCAAATTATAATTTATATGAAGGATTAAGTAATAATTGGATGAGCTTTTTCGCCATAACCGAGCTTTAACCTTGATATAGTTAATCTCTGTTTACTTTCTGCAAACGTTGCTTAATCGTTCGTTAATATTTACATTTTAGGCAACGAGTAAGTTGCAAATACGTTTATGCAAATTACTAACTAGGATATTGAATATTCTAAAATTATGAGTACATTAAGTTAAGACATCTTGTTAGACAACGAAGTTGATGACACTAGAAAAGTATATTAGGTAAACTTCTTAAGGTATCTATGAGTTAATAACAATAATAGTGTTATCTATGGACTCTTCCATATCACGTTAATCTGGTCCGTTATAGTAAGTTTTCGAAGAACTATAATGACGGGTATCAGATAACGGAAATATATTTAATATTTTTATACTATACTTACATAATACTTATATTTAAAAGTTTTCATTATATTATATTACAAACCCGCGGCCTCCGGCTTTCCGCTTACTACTGAGCTTACAGTGCTCGAGTTATTTCAGTAGTTAGGAAATAAAATACTAAAAATGTGATGATTGTTCAATATTATATCAAAATTACATTAAGATTAAGTTTAGATAATAAACTTATAATTAATATTGTGAGTTCCGGTCATAATGGGACAAATAATTCCATTACTGAATTTTCAGCAAAAATAATGTATGAAGATTAAAATATTCCAAATGAAGAATAATTCCTATTTCCCTTTGGTTCTATTAATATGATAGGGACGCAATCCATCTTCATCGTCGTAATAAGTCAATGTGATTGATCGATGGATTATTACGACACGAGTCACACGCCGATATCATCTCGTTACTCTTCATTAATCCAGCGTTACTTCACTGTATTATGTGTACGTTATGTAGTAGCAAGGTCGAATATTACAATCTGTCATGTAGATTTATACATACTATAGTAAGATATTACTACTGTTGTAAATGTGAAAGTTAGAGAGGATGGATGGATGGACGTTTGATACTCTTTTACGCAAAAATACTGAACGGATTTTGATGAAATTTGGTACGGTAGTAGTTTAGGCTCTAGATTAAAACATAAGCTATATTTTATCCCGAAAAAGTAGTGTTCCCGTGGTATACTGTATTTACACGGGCGGAGCTACGGGCAAAATATTGTGGAATTTATGGATAAAATATTATTGAAATTGTTAAATTCTTTTAATTTTTAAGTTATTCTCTAAATTTGCACATAATAATAAATTTGTCATTTAATCTATCTCCGTAGGACTGCTGGAAGAAATTTCTTTTAGAGATAAACAGAACTTTTTGTGTCGTCTTTCTTTCTATGTATATTTTTGTTAATTATTTATGTATGCAATTAACTGTTAAATAAATAAAATAAAAAGTAAATAATTATTTACCTACACCAATTAATAATACAAAGATGAGAAGCTGTACATTAAAGTTGCATTTTATCAAGTACTAGATGTTGCCCGCGACTTCGTGCGCGCACAAGTTAATTTCGCAGAAACCGTATATTTTTAGCTTATGTCCTTCCCCGTGGTCTACTCTACATCTGTGTCAAATTTCATCAAAATCGGTCCGGTAGTTTCGGTGCCTCTTCAATGCAAACAAACAAACATACAAACAAGCAAACTTTTCCACTTTATTATATTATTATATAATATATTAGTATAGAAAATCCGGCTAACGTGCAACAGCAGAGTATCTGTTATACTAACAATGGCGTCAATTACCGGTGTTTCAATCTACTCGTATCTCCTCTTTCAACTCAAAGTGACTATAAATTTAATATTCTTTTATTGCAGCGCTAAGTAAATTTTCCACGCATCATAAACTTATTATCTCAATAACATTAATTTATTAAGCATTAATCGACTGCACGTTATTGATGTTAAATTATGTTCTAATCATTGAGTAACTTACTTGTTTCGAGAGGAAATTGGTTTTGATGTTCTTGAGTAACACATTCCATGTAAAGCAATTTTACTAGTTATGGCTTCTGAAGTTAAATTAATTTAAACGAGATTGTAAATACTACTGTTTAATGCTATCTACAGACACACGAATATGGTACGGAGCGTACAGCGAACCATATCCGGAGACCAAATTCGGTGTCACTACACACGCACGAATTTGGTACGGTGCAGTGAAGCGAAACGCTCGACACTCGTGTGTTCGATTTTATGCTCTATTACGTTAGCATAGAGTTCTATTTACAGTACGGTTTTTAAACGACGACGATGATTCCCGCAATTCATTGATAACGGGCAGTGATACCAACACTTTAAAAAATATTTCTCCCCAAATTTTACCACTGATTACTTATACCATTGACAGGTCTAAGAGATAATAAGCTAGAAAGAAAGGTTATGTGTTTAACATAAAGACTTACGCGTGAATAACATAAAATTAACTTGTCTTAATCTGATTTCACTCCCAATACATTTTCATATCCCTGGCTATATACACACATTAAAATAATTTTTATTATTACATACAAATTGATTCATAAGGAGTAAACTCTAAACATCCTGTCCTCTAGTAAACCCCGTAGATATTTTCCCTAATTTTGGGGGGTACATTCCTAAGTTGGCAACACTGATACTGTTGTACGGCCAAACCGCCGGACTGCTCTACACACGCACGAATGGTACGGAGCGTACCAGATCCGATACGGACAACGGTGAACTCTTCGCCTTCTTCTTATGTTCGCCGGACTGCCCTACACACGCTCGGATCTGGTACGGAGCGTACCAGATCCGCTGTACGCTCCGTACCAAATTCGTGTGTCTGTAGACACCATTATCTTTTCAAAATCTGTCAGAACTTTTAACCTAGTGACGACTGCCGAACGTTATGCGGGATTTACATGCGTAACTTTTTGACGTACGGCGAAATCACTTCACTTGTTAAATCACTTCACACTTTTTGTTACCAACATTGTCTTGAGATCTAGCCAAATTGTTACTTACAGGATTTTCGCTGTGGGGAGGAAATAGTGCGGCTAAAATTTACCCATGTGAATCCTAAGGAATTAGATTAGAGGAATAGAACGCAGCATAGATTATGCTTGTTGCATATAGAAATAAATACATTCAAAGACTTTATTGAAATCTAATCTAACAAAACTCCTACACGGTTTAGTTGCAATACAAAATAAAAAATTTAAGAAATTTACAAATTGTCAAGCAATGAGTGAGCTGATGATAATTAACAATGGCCAATAATATTTAATCGGTCGGCTTTTAAATAAAATAAAAAAATAATCAAAATCGGTTCATCCGTTTGGGAGCTACGATACTACGGACGGACACATACAGACGGACACCTCAAACTTATAATAATAATATTATAGTAAAATTATACCCGTTTTACTTTCAAACTTATAATATTAATAATTATTACTTATTGATTTTTAGGTAAATGTTACTTCAGACTAAAGAATTAATAAATTGATAACTACAATTATAGCATAGAAAAAATTTCCGGTTAACTAAGATATTTAATTAAGCAATGACGATTAAAACAAGACGTTTCTAATGAGAATATTATCTAACGGTATGTTAATTTGAGTCAGTGTTCAGTTCAGATTATCTCAAATTACATAATGTTAATAACTTTACCGTGTTTTAGGGTTCCGTAGTAACTACAAGGCTCTGTTTCGCTCTGTCTGTCCGTCCGTCCCGACATCCGTCTGTCTTGATAACTTCAGCAATTATGAATATAAATTGTCAAAATTTTGTATATTTATAGATTGAATACAGACTTTATTTTTGGCATCATTATATAATATATTATTATATTTTTGTATTCAAGTTTAGCTCCCCATATTTCATATAAATGGAGTTGAATTTTTCCATCCCATTATGTGTGGTATCCTCGAATAGGTATTTAAAAAAAAGACAAAGTTTCAATGACTTTTTTATAATGTAAACCATTTTCGAGTAATCGACCGTCCAAAGTGGTTTAAAAGTTGGCCCTACTCTGGCATTTTAAACTATGAAACATAGAAACTTAATATTTTCCACGCTAATAGATCATGCTAAATACTCTTTAGAAAAATTACTTTGAACGAAATTGGACAGTAACTTTTGAAGAAATTAAAAAAAAAAACTATTACGCGTATCAACGAGAACTAGCTATCAAGTAACGGAACCCTCCTTAGAAATGCCTGATGCTCTTTGTTAGGTTAGGTTATTTAAAATTGTTACCTAGTGTTCTCTCATCTTTGTTCTTAAAATAATGTGCTGTGACTTGTGACGATGACTACAAGTCGCCGCATTGTTATAAGTTTGCACGTTATGGCCTAGTCGATAAAGATCAATTTGCTTTAAATGATAACAGGTGCTTAGCCAGATGGTTGTGACTTTTTACACAAAAACTACGGAACGGATTTTTATGAAATTTGGTATAGTAGTTTAGGCTCTGAACTGAAACATAAGCTACATATTATTACGAAAAAGCACAGTGATCCCGTGAGAAACTGTATACAAAAGCTAGTTATTTATAAGACTTGCAATTTTACTATAATATTATATTATAATAATAAATGTTCCTATTACTGGGGCTTTGTTTTTCTCAGTTATATTTGTCAATAAAAAATAGCAATAGATACAAGTCATAATAATATTAACTATAATATTAAGAAATACTTCGTTTATCTTTACACCGCAATCTATCTTTTAAATATTTAGCAATAGGTCGAAATTGGTTCACCCATAAATCATGACCGTTTCCTACTAATCTTACATTACTATCTTTAAATATGAACTAATGACATTTTGGCGATAAAGTAAATTATGAAACTTGATGACATTCGCAATGCGTAAATTGTAGTAGTAATGCGTAATATTATGTTTCGGATCGCATAATTTTGTTCCGGGTATGTTTTGTAACTGCATTTCTTCTTCTTTCTTCTTTACATACCTAGTATATAAAATGAAGTCACATAAGCTGTCTATTCGCTTAGATCTATAAAACTATCAACATATTTTAATGCAGTTCAAGATATATACGTAGACCTTTGACAAAGTGTTTTTTTTCCAAAAAGTTACATACAGAGAAGTTTATGCTATGCCCCTGCACTAGGCAGAGCCTGTCACGCAGGTGGCATAAGACACAATAGGCAAGCGGACTATTTTTTTTTTATTGCATAAATGAATAGTACTCTTAAATAAGAGTAACTTCTCACAAAAAACCGTATATCAAAAGTCAATATTCTCAAAGGTACAGTGATTTGTATACAAAATTTCGCGAGTCTTTATACCAAAATTTTTTTTTTGCGAAATTGGTAAACAAAACCTACATCATTAGGTAACTCACATTATATACAAAAACATTCATTATGATAAGTATGAACTTAAACGCACAAATATCGAAGATTTATATTCCTGCGGCCATATACTTCATATACTATAACCTACAAGTGACGAAATTTGTAGGTCGACTTTAGTATGGAGCGTTTTTAGGAGGCTCGCGAAATTTTTTATATAAATCGCTGTACCTTTGAAAATATTGACTTTTGATATATGGTTTCTTCTGAGAAGTTACTCATATTTAAGAGTACTATTCATTTATGCAATAAAAAAAAAACTAGTCCGATTGCCTATTCGCACAGATTTGTCCAAGTTTACAAAAAAGAGGTAAAAGGAAACATTACTTTACATTTGTTTGTATCTTGAGTGAAGTTTACAGTAAATGGCAAACTAACAGTTATCCCTCAAAATAAGTACCCTGATATAGTTAAAGATTTAAAATTAAATGAATCGAGGTCGAATTTTGACCAATAGATGACCCGCTAATCATTCTAAATGGGTGCACAATGTCGTGTACGCCTATAAAATGAAATTTCAAATACTTCAACGATACTTACATGTATCTAATGATAACATTAAGCCAGTGATCTACATCAGTTTATGACGAAATTACATTAACTCGGGAGCTATTGCATAAAATATGTATTAGTACAATTGGTCACGCGTTCAATGCTTTAACCGCATAATGTGTAGTTTAATACTAGTATGTATATAAAGTTTATTGACCGAAACTACAAAAAAGGTTTTCATTTAATGACTTAATTTTTTTTATTAGAAAAAGCTTTTCAAAAAACAAATTAAGAGCAACAGTTTTTTTTATTAAAAATATTTAACATAGAAATATTGATTAATTATTATCAAAATACACTATTTTTGCAAATATAACAAATATTATTATTATATCGCACCTTTAGAATTGAAGTGGCTTAATCCAAAATTCTTGATTTTTGGTAAACGCCTAAAATGTAATTGGAGAATAGGCCATTTTTTGGTTTTTTGACTATAATAGTAAGTGTGAGCCTTATGTAGTTACAGTTTTTGTTATTTGCCGTAGGTGAATAGTTGTTTTAGTGATTTGTTATTAAAAATATGAGTTTAATTATTTAGAACCTCTGTTAATTAATAATTTAAAAAAAGGTGTCACTTTATTTCCAAAATGTTTAAAAATTTTTTAGACTTATTTAGCTTTGTGTCTATTTTTTACTAAAGCATTCAAAAATAAAACGTAACTATTTTAAAAATAGGCTATTTATTTCTAATGTAAAATTTATTTTTCGTGACTAATTTTGGAATATGCTAGTTTATTAATGGTTGACTTTTAAAATTAAAGGTAAATTAGAATATAGAAAACTGAAAAAATATTTTATTTTATGCGTAATAAAGCTTAACTTATACCTAATTTGTATGTATTAGGTTCCTTATATTTTTATGTATTTACCGTGTACATAAAAATATAAGATACTTAAGTTACCATGACGTCTTCCTATCAAAATAATGTTTATTATACAGGAAAAAGAAATGTTATTTAAATAAGCAATAATTAAATAAGCCTTTCAATATCAGAGGTCAATATTAATTATTATCGATGGGAAATTTTATCATCATCAGCCTACAGGCATATGGATAGTCCACTGCTTAACGTAGGCCTCGACTAATGAGCGCCAACCATCTCGATCTCGGACAACCCTCATCCATCTGCTGCCAGCCAACTTTAAATCGGTCCATTGTGCCGCAGGTCTTCCTACACTACGTTTGCCTAAGCGTGGTCTCCACTCTAACACTTGTCTGCGCCATCAACCGTCTGTCCGTTTCTTGTCCGTTTGCAAATATGGCCGGCTCACTTCCAGTTCAGCGTGCTAATTCTATGAGCAATGTCAGTGACTTTAATTCTCTGTTGAATCACATCGTAGCAAGTTTTATTATCCACCAGAGATACCCTCAACATTGCACTTTCCATCACAGGCTGAACAACCTTGAACTTGTCAATTAGCAGAGTTCGCTGCCATGTTTCTTTACCGGTAGAACGCATCGATTAAAGACCCTGGACCTTTAGTCAAGAACATTCGCTAATTTCGACAGCGAGTTTCGAAATTAAAAATCTATCGGATTTGACATAAGTAATCGTTGTGATTTGTTGTTTGCGATGCCTTATATCAAATTCTCATTTTGTTTCCGAACTTCGCTGTGGAAATTATCGAATGCATCTTGACTAAAGGTGATTGTGATTGTGGTATCGACGATTAAAGTTTGCCCAAGATATACGTATTCTTGCTTCTTAACTTCAAGACTAGTACCATGTACGATGACAGATCCTGGGAGAACATGTTCAATACTTAGAAAAATCAAAAGTATTTGCATAATTTTGGTTTTGTTAAGGTTCATTCCGAAACCCACCCGTCTTGAACAATCGCTTAGGCTGTTCAGCATCTCTTCCAGGTCCTGCAGATATGTCTGGCATAAAGATTATTTCATCCGCAAATTGCAAGTGTGAGATGTACTGGCCGTTTATGTTCAGTCTCAGGCCCCGGCCATTCCAATCAAACGACTTGAAAACATCCTCCGACGCGTTAGTAAAAGTTTTGGAGAGATAACATCTACCTATTTCACTCCTTGAAGAAGTTGGATCAGAGATCACTTGAACAGACATCTTAACACCTCAAAATATTATCGGCAGTCAACGAGGCATTTCTGCATGAATTATAGCACAGACCAGAACTCAATTCTCGTATTAAAAGTAGACTTTCATTTTACTTTGATTGGATTGAAAGTGAAGCGACATGTTACCATGAACGAATTTTATGACGTTTCGACCAATCAGAGCGCGTTTCACGTTGGTTTAACGTTTATAAAATACTCGTTTGAGAGCTTTAGCGTATCGGGACTTGATTGTAATTGTGTTAATGCAGGTTTAATTTAGCAGAATTGTCCCTCAGCGGGTCCAGAAAGGGCCACTTTAGGTGAACATTAGATGAATCATATGCAATTTATATTATGTGCGCCATTTTACGCATTTCTATTGAAAACTGTCAAAATATATGAAACATTATATGAAACATGGCCCTTTTAGACCCCCAGGTCTCGACGATATCGAAGGCTTTCTCATAGTCCACAAACGCTAGGCAGAGAGGCTGATTATACGTCTGCTCCACTTGCTGAAAGTCGTTCAACTTCTGGGACCCTCAGACCCTCTGATAACCCTCAATAATAGCTAATACACCTGGCTCAGGAGCGGAATGGGACGGTAGTTTCAAGTCGCGTGTTATCACCTATTTTAAAAAATAAAACCACTATGCTCCTGCTGCATGCTTCCAGGTATAGTGCCAGTGTGGATGACGGAATTAAAGAGCTCAATCAAGACAGGTGTTCCTCCTGGTGCAGCTCTGTGGTTATTTCGTCATCTCCTGGTGCTTTATTATTATGAATCTGCCTGAGAGCTATTCTAATCTCACTCATGTCAATATCAGTAATCTCATCAGTAAGGTGGCACATAAATCTGGCTCGTGAATTATCTGCAAGATGGGTTTGGGGTGAGCTCGTGTTTTAGGTGTATGGGGAATCCATTTCGACTTCATCGAGAATCTCCGATTTCGTGGTGACAATTGTGTCTTGCAAGTTGCGGCTGAGTTTTGACAAAATATGACAACGTGAGTCATAGAGTAATTTAGCAAATACCGTCGAGCTCTTAATTCACACTATAGCTTGCTTGATGACCCAAAAATGCCCAACACTTTTATATTTATAGAAAAAACTTAGCCTTAAATATCTTTTATACGTTTAGGTTTTCCTGAAATCATCTTTTCTCGTATTGTATTTTCATTCCAGTTATATTTATATAGTGGCAAAATTTGGTCCTGTCTTTTCATTACTAACCTCAAACTTTCATTGAAATAAAAATAAAAAGACTCAATCACAATTGAACTCGCCAATTTACATCATTATGTAGAAAATAATAGACATAATTCCGTATACGTCATTGTAGTCACAAAAACGTTTTATAAAGTAAAGACATAATACATAATCAGGCTCATGTATTTATGAAATGTTTAGAAATGAAATGACACTAATACAAATATGGCGTCAAATATTATTATCATTTAGATTTAAAACGCCCGAAACCTAAAAGAGGCTGTACAAAAATAAAATAACACACAAATTACTCACCTTACGTTTACAATTAAAACGACGAATTACAGTTTACGTCATTTACGGAGTAACCGCGTAGCACCCAACTTTTAGCATTATCGACTCAATACTAAAAGGGGCTCTTCAAAAGTGAAGGAACGCGTGATAAGCGGTCGATATGAAAGAGACACAACTGTACGTTTATCCTTTTCTAGCTTGAAAGTGGCTGTTTATTTCTATTAGACCGATAGATAATATGTTTCTAAGTCGTTTTATGTATAAAAGTCGATTTCTTAAATTTTTGAGTTACGCCACTTTAATTCTAAAGGTGCGATATGTCATTATATTGGCAGGTGTTTCCATCATTTTAGTTGCATACTTTCCGCCTTCGAATTTTTCGCTAAGCTCTATCTTGAAGTGTCATGCTTTACTATCGGCCGAATACATAAAATGCTACTTAAATAAAGAAGTACTTAAGTAATATGCTTCCCTTGATATTCTGCTCAGGAAGAGCAGAGACAGCCTATGCATAACTTTGAGAATTCGGTTATAAAATCTAGTGGAACATCTTAAGAAACTATTAATAGGCGTCTTTTATGTAAGCTATTGTAACTTGGCATGTTTTGGCACCGGTACAGGCTGCAGAGATAAGGTAATGAGCGTTGCCACAGCTAATAGTATGTGATAATGATTGTTGCAGATACACTGGTACATCGTCTGTATGCAAATAACTGAAAGCGTCACGGACTATACCACGTTTAACGAATGTGAGTACGCGCTTTTATACCATTGAAGTTTTTGACCAATTTATGAAAAGAGATTTCATATGTCCGTTTGGGCAATATGGTCTACGGGTAAAGATAGGCTGTGTTATTCAAAAAGGGAATGTAGTTTGCAGGATTTAAATATACCAGTAGGTATAGCTATATTCTATATCATACCTTGTTTTTTATAGATTTTAAAGTTTACAGTTTTTAAAAAGTATTAAGCCTATTGAAAGTAGAAACTAAGTGCCTATCTAACATATTGGATGAAATAAAAAATTAATATAAAAAAATATTCATTAAAAATTACATCACATTCAGACAATGTCTTAAAAATTAAACTAGTCAATACCAAGATTTTCATCTAACAAAATTACATAACAAGGCGATTACATATTAACATCCTGAAATAATAGGCTCTAAACAAAAATAGTGATACAATCATTACGGGATGTAGATATCCTTAGTGAAAGTTTCATCCACATTCGTCGTACGTTTTGTAGCCGACCTGTCGTTTCGGCCAAGTCGCATCTCGCTCTTCCGAGGTATAAAAGAACGTAACATAGTGATACACAGACCCATTGCTTTGCGTACTCGACCATCGGAACACGAAAACAGGTAGAGTACAATAATGCACTCAACACACACGTTATAAAGCTTAAATTTGATTGCTAGTGAAGTGAAGTGAAGTGTTGTGACTAATTTTTTTTCTTCTATTCTAGCACACGACGGAATTATGCGGTGTTATTATCTGGTAATTATTTTTATTTTATTATTTTATAATTTCAATTAGTAACACGTTTAAATAGTTAAAGTGAAATTTATTATGAATAGGATTCATATTAATATAGGATACATTAATTAAATTTTTTGCTCATTGTTTACTTACTAATTAAAAACATGAAAGCTATAAACGTTAATAAGTTATCCTACGTCTATTATGAATGTAAAGTTTGTAAGTATGGATGGACGTTTGTTACTCTTTCACGCAAAAACTGAACGGATTTCGCTGAAATTTGGTATGGTAGTAGTTTAAGCTCTGGATTAAAACAGGCTACGTCTTATATCAAAAAAGTACAGTATTTCCGTAGAATACTCGATAGTACATGGCACCAGATTGGAATCCACTGACAACCTGAAGTTTGCACCCTCTCACTCGATCCTTATCCGATTAATTGCAGCTAAAACTGTTTTTATTGATATGCAACGCGATGACGATGATATTATATTATTACTACTAGCTGTTGCCCGCAGCTCCACCTGCGTTAAACAGTATCCCGCGAGAACACTGTACTTTTGCGGGATAAAAAGTATCCTGTTTTAATCCAGAGCATAAACTACTACCATACCAAATTTCATAAAAATCCGTTCAGTAGTTTTGGCGTGAAAGAGTAACAAACATCCATCCATCCATCCTCATAAACTTTCACATCTATACTAATATTATAAAGCTGAAGAGTTTGTTTGTTTGTTTGTTTGTTTGAACGCGCTAATCTCAGGAACTACTGGTTCGAATTGAAAAATTCTTTTTGTGTTGGATAGTCCATTTATCGAGGAAGGCTTTAGACTATATAACATCATGCTACGCTCAATACGAGCAGAGCTCCAATCAATAATGTTTCAAAATCGGGGTGTTTTTTTCCCTTTTGAGAGCTTTCGCTGCGTACGCTGCGGAAACGGTTAAAGTTTCGCTAAAATTTTGTATGACAGAATTGTTCCCCTTTAAAAGTTCTAAAAAAAAGTCCGCGACAGTATATGTCTATCTTTTAAGGTTGGCTCACAATAACCTTTTTATGCTAACCAAATTTGTTCTAAAATTAAGCATTATTTGTGAGGGTGTTTTCATAAAGATGATATTAATCCTTATCCAAATAAATACGTTATTAATTACAAGCATTTAATTTAGAAGGAATTTGCCATTTACATCATTTGATTTCAATAAGTATTTTAGAAGATATCGTAGTAATAAAATAATCAGCGCGCAAAATGATGTGCGGCGCGCTGCGGGCAGTCCTGAGTCGGGCAAGCGTTCCTCCTTCTACGTAAATGAAGTCGCGGGTAAATTTTAGCGATATTCCAAAGTAACTATTCCACGCGGACGAAGTCGCGGGCAAAAGCTAGTTTATAATATTAGTATTAGTACGATTATTTGATAGGTTTGAAGTTTTACTCCTATGAAAATTACACCAGTCCTAGATCTTCCAACAATATTTGTCCGTTAAGCTACAGTTATCTGTTACATATAAAATGACCGTGTAATCAATGACATCAGTGTTAGATGTTAGCCCTGAAGAATAAATTGAGATTTACTCGTATACAGAATATAAACCTACAGGTACTAGTTAGGGTCCAGTATCCAAAGAGTAAAACGGTACCCTATAACTAAGACTCCGCTGTCCGTCCGTCTGTCTTTTCTATTTCACAGATGATGTATTTCTATTGCTGCTATAAATAGTAAGTAGGTACTAAAAAACAGAATTAAAAATATTGTAGTGGGTCCCATACAACGAACGTGAATTTTTATCCGTTTTGTACGCCACCCTTCGTGCGGGAGACCGACTCGCACTTGGCCGGTTTTTTGTCTTAACCTCTAAAAATTTTAAAATCAAAGGATATTTTTAGTTGAAGCATTTTTAAAGAATTCCAAATGAATATAATATGAATATATGATCTTTGAGATTTGAAATTGATAAACAATACTCTAATTAAAGTCTTCTGTACAATATCGATAAAGTTCCTGCTCGACCAGTTTCCAAAAATATTCCTTTGCCCTGAAGTGACCGCAACGATTGCAGACGTGGTTGAAACACGTAATTATATGTGCTTGCGCACGATTCAACGGCGCTATCAAGAGATTTTCATCTGATGCCTGGTCGAGCGGTAACTTGTTTGACAGTACATCTCAGTATTGATTAAGCCAGCGGCACTTCATAAATAACATACAATATTACAATTACATAACGTGTGTGATGTGTTCTATCTTCCATGTTTTTACTGACAGCTTCAATCTTCATACAACTTATTATATTTCGATTAACCGTTTTCTCTGTATGATCTGTTATGACACATGTCATCACAAGCTAATAATAATATTCTTTTATTAACTTCTAGCTTTTTCTGCGCCTCGCCCGCGTTGATGTCTTTTTCTACGTACAAAATTTAGCGCCCTATTTCATGCCTTCATGCACCATTTAAAATAATTTTGTAATAATAATAACTCCCCACACCGATCTCGGTGACGGTGGCCGGTTTCATTGAAACCAGGCCAGTTACGCAGGAGTAATTTTATAGTGCCCAAGTGTGTGCGCAGTACACAAGAGCACTCTCTTCCGTTACTCACATAATCCAGTGCGACGGATAACCGACACGACTGGCGAGAGATCAGGCGCAAGAACGACTTTTTACATCTCATCTCCCACATTCCCATGCAACGATCTTTCTTGTCAGACAATCAGGCGATCAGCCTGCATTGTCCTAACCAAACTTGGAAACAACATTTTTTGTTGTTCCAATGCGGAATTCGAACCCACGACCTCCGAGTCGAGAGCCAATGCTCTTACCACTAGACCACATCATAATATTTCATATTGTTTTCATTATCTTGTACTAGAAACGGGACAATCTTGTATATTAATGTAATCGGTTTTATGGAAACGGCTCCAAGTATTACCATGAAAAGTATATTAGTATGCGGGGAGTTTTGGGAGAGACAAATCGATCTAGCTAGGT
This sequence comes from Glaucopsyche alexis, assembly GCA_905404095.1. Taxonomy (NCBI): domain Eukaryota; kingdom Metazoa; phylum Arthropoda; class Insecta; order Lepidoptera; family Lycaenidae; genus Glaucopsyche; species Glaucopsyche alexis. The sequence continues at coordinate 7,349,659 of FR990060.1, forward strand.
CTTAATCCTGGGAAACTGCGCATTTTAAGCTATTATATATTGTTTTTTTCTTTTGTCGTGCGACGTACCTATATAAAAAATTTCGACACTATGTCAGTCCCATTGGTAGTTTGGTTTGCGTTTTTTTACTTTGTTCGTAAATTCTGAATGTGGTGTGTTCGAATATTGGTCAGATAAATATTTTTGTGATTCTTTTTATTTTATTTTTAATTTATCAGAACTCCGAGTATAACTCGGTTACTACAGGGCCTTTAGTCAAGATGCATTCGATAATTTCGACGACGAAGTTCGACAATAAAATGTATGGGATTTGACCTAAGGCATCGCAAGCGATATGACACCTAACGATTACTTATGTCAAATCCCATACATTTTTGATTACGAAGTTCGCCGTCGAAATTACCGAATGTATCTGGAATAGAGGTCCTGGTACTCAATATTATGCACGCTTCTCTTACATTCATTCATTTAATTTTTTTTCTATTGACATATTCACAATAAACACTTTATGTAACAGATAATTTAGGTGGTCATAAAATTTGCAAATACAAAAAGCATAATTCCATTTTACAAAGCGATGATACAACTTGGTAATTACAAAATTTTACCTTTGCCTTTTATGTTATCTAATCGAGCCTATTGCCTTAAAAAGACTGCAGAAGGCTACGGAGTAAAATTCGTTTGCATATATTATTATAGTAGGCCAAATCTGCTAATTAAATCTTCGATACAGTTTCGATGCAGTCTCGATATTTTAAAATAGCAAAATGGTATACTGAATTCTCATAAACGTGAAACGCGTTTTGATTGATCCAAACTTCAAAATTAGCCAGTGTCATAGATATCAAAGCGATTCATTAAGAATTCATTGAAAGTAAATTGAAAGTCTAAGTTTAATAGAGAATTGTGGTAATGTTTAAAAACGAGCCTTACATTATCATAAATTATTACTATTAGTCGTACATGATCAGTCTGACATCTGACCTTGGTAATAAAATATATTTATTAAAATATTACTTATTAAGTTAATCCCAAAACATAAAGTCACTTCCACAGATTCAAGAAAGCAAGAGGAAATATTATGCTAAACATAAAAACTTGTGACATTAAAACAATTTAAAGCCTATTGTCGGTGCATAATACTTATCGATACTGTATACTTATACCTAATATTTGTCTACCTACAACTACTACATACCTACTCATCCAATTGCGACACTTTAAGTTATTAAAAATTATACTCAGACCTCATAGTAAATTACAGGGATCATTAAATGAATCTTCGCAACGCACCAAATATCGCACCATACAATTGTAATGAAGTAATCCATCAGAGCAATCGAAAACGATTAAAATAATAACAAGTTAAGTAACAGTAAGTTAATACATTAGCTACACAATGGGAGCATCGAAATATAATGTAGGTTGAAATATTACATAAGTTATAATTTGCGAAGATACAATCTCTCCATGGGAATTGAAGACAAAGCTATCTTTTAATAAGTCGTAATAAAATGTCACACGCGAAATGGATTTTTTCTTATGCTATGGACAAAGGAAGACACAAATGAGAATGTTCAATATACCCAGTGTGTACAGATATAGAGAGAGCTCCGTGGCCTAGTGGGTAGACCGTTTGGTTCGCACTCGAGAGAGTGCAGGTTCAAATCCCAGGTTGTGGCGTGTACCAATGAGACTTTTTCAGATCTCAAGTATATTATACGGACGCTCTTACGGTGAAGGAAAACATCGTGAGGAACCCGCACATAGTTGGCCCCAGACATATTGACCAGTTCATTCCTCTGGACCAGGCTGACTATGTTGTGAGAATGCCGTATGCGCTTGGGCAACCATACGACATTTATAAACCAACTGTCACAGGCACTACAGTATTCCAAGAGTGGTTACTTCGTTCGGAGAATACTGTATAAATAATCCATTAACGGGGATGTAAAGGCCTAAGTACAGATATAGAATGTTTACCGTGTGCGAGTTTCTGTCACTACTCGCCGTGAAATTGTAGTCCACTACTACAATTTGTATGGCAACGAATTAGTTACCATTGTTTGCCACTAGGGGCATTGTTTTTTTAATATTGTAGTTACCTTATTCACGAAAAGTGGTGACAAGAACTCGCACTCCGCACTCTGTTCTGTCTGGGGCCCGATCATAATGCAAGAAAGAAAAGTTCACATTCGAAAAAAATATCGAAAAACAAAATTGTGTCTTCTTCACAATCGTATTGTTCGAACAAATGTAACTCAAAATCTTGAGAATGCACAAAATGTGTTCAAGTTCAAACGTCGATTTTTTGTCGTCTGTGAACTTTTCTCTATTACATGAGAACCTGGTTTTAATCCCAGCCTTCTAATAGTCGTATAAGTAGTAGAGACTAGGAAAATATTTATGGATATGTCACCGTAAAATTGTAAAATAACTCACAAGATAGTAAAAATATGTCTAAAGATTGAAAACTATATATTTATAATCTAACGAGAAATGTGTTAAATTATAGGCAGCATATTCGCGTCGGAAATCTATCAACATTTTACAATTTCACTAGTTTTATTACAATCTAACGGTTTTTACAATTTTAACGGTGACATATAAAGCATAATGTATTTGATTTTAGATCACTTTGTACTTAATAAGTTTACATCTAGGTACTATTAAATTAAGTTTATTGCCTAGGCGTGAAGTGTCTGTAATTATTTAATACTTGTAATAACACATCTATAGCAAAGAATATATATTACTTGTCTATGGCGAACATAACTACTGAGTTATAATAATTATTATTAAAAAGCTCATTTTATTACTTTTTGTATCATTTATTAGATTGCATGAGAGATTAAATTACGCAGTGTTCGTGTTTAGCTCCAATACTATAATAAGTATACTGACATCAATCAGAAATAGCGAACATAACTCCACACACGATGTCGTAAATACTAACTTTAAGATGTTTCATTTCTATGATGTAACATAATAGTTTCAAAGAGAATTTCATAATTACCAGATTCTCATAATTTTCACTTCCAAAGTAGTTTTATTGAATAACGAAAGAATTGTAAATAAAACAGCCACGTTTTTATTTGCATTTTGTTTTATCTCGACCTTTTGGATATTTTACAAAAAAACTGAAAGAATCCGATACCAATAATCGATAAATAACACGAAAATAAACCTCACGGTAAAATCTGTCCAATTCAGGTTAACTTCAGTCAGTGCAAAAGGTAAATAATAATCATGAATTAACTTATTTTTCAATTATTGTACTGGAACAATCAACAAACATGTGTCGTTTTACTCACAATCCATGTCTACAAACGGTTCTTTTATACACAGGAAAAAGGTCTAGTGCAAGCACTACCTATTAAACAAGTAATTATTTTTGCAGAAAGATTTCACCGCAGTTAAGATTTTAACAAGACAGTTACGAAAATCTAAATTGTTATGTTAATTTATGCAAATTGGATTTTAAGAAACCATCTTATATGAAATAAAACGGAGACGAAATATTTGTTTACTCGTACTTGCCAAATTATGTAATGCCTCGGTTATTAATTATTGCGTATGTGATTTATGATATTATCATAAGCGTTTACCTGTCATGTTGGATGGACTGGAACCAGGTGCGAATATGACTCGTCTGTACTGGAAAGGAAGAATTTCAAGGCATGAAAGAAGTCTATAGTGACTGTGACACCGCGACAGTGCGGCAGATGAATGTAGTAAGTAGAGATGGCCGTTTAAACGAAAAGCGTTTAAAAAAGCGTGCTTTTATAAATAAGTTGAAAAGTCGTTTATAAACGTAAGCGTTTAACACTTATACTTATCGTTTATATCGTTTAAAGTTATTAAGCCATAAGTGTGGTATGAGCAAAGAAAAATAGTTCTTATGACAGCGCATTAAGAGTGAAAATTCTTTAATGTAGCTCATCACATAATTAAAGTTTTAATAAACGGCTTATTTTTTGTACTTATAACTAATATGCTTTTTCGTGTTTATTCACTTTTTGTTAGTTGCGCTTTGCGGGTTGACGAAAACACGTTATATTACGTTACGCAATAATTCGTATTTTAATCGTAATAGTGGTGTTTTGGTTGCTTACCGTGAACTTTTAATGTAAATAATAAATATAATAATGGTCCATATGGACGTAATATAAACTTTTCGTGTAGTGTTTTAGTATTAAGTTTATTTAGTTTTTGTCGTAAGATGACGACTAGACGACGTGAATTGGAACAGTAATTTATGGAACTACTTTGAAAGAAATGAGGTGGAAAAAGTGGCGATGTGTAATGTTTGTTATCCTATAAATCAACTATTACTAATGATAAGCAACATTTAAGATTAATGCATATTATCAACATGTAAAAACATTTTTATTAGTTCATATTATTATATTAATAATTATTCAGATTTCAGACAGTCCTAAGCCTGCAAAGTACGAAGGAAAGTTAATTTAAATCAGTTTATGCGATCGAAAAACGTAACATAAGCGCAAAAAATATTATAAGTGGCAATAACGTGGTAACTTTACGTGGTAGAGCCATGCTTCGGCACGAATGGGCCGGCTCGACCGGAGAAATACCACGGGCTCACAGAAAACCGGCGTGAAACAGCGTTTGCGCTGTGTTTCGCCGAGTGAGTGAGTTTACCGGAGGCCCAATCCCCTACCCTATTCCCTTCCCTACCCTCCCCTATTACCCTATTCCCTCTTAAAAGGCCGGCATCGCACTTGCAGCTCTTCTGACGCTGCGAGTGTCCATGGGCGACGGAAGTTGCTTTCCATCAGGTGATCCGTTTGCTCGTTTGCCCCCATATTTCATAAAAAAAAAAAAATAAGTAGATAAGCAAATAGGCAACTAAGCAACTAAGCAGTTAACAAAAGTTGCTTTTGAATATTTAATAACGGATAAGTTAACTTTTAATTTTAGGCCGTTTATCACATCTCTAGTAGTAAGTACTACAGCTTAATTATATGGGACGGTTTTCGAGCGCCGCGACATGAAGGCGCCTAGACAAATTACCTTCGTTAAAATTCGGAAAGATCTGTCGTATCGACTTCTCTTTTGAGATCACGACATTTTGTGCCTAGACAAACGCACACTGTTGTTCGAATCGCAACAACGAATTGCTCAAACGTTAGTTGTTTATGATTTCAAGAATTTAGCCGTCAGTTGTGAAGTTGTCAAATGTCATATATATTTTTTTTAAATTATTGATGGCGTTACGGCATAAAACTATTTGTCAGTGTCAAGTTAAAAAGGCAGACAACTAGATTTAATGTAGGTACCTATATGATTTCAACACCGTATTATTTTCAAGTCTAATGTCTAGTCAAAGTTCAAAATACAAATAGTCAGTGCAAGTCAGTCGATTCAGTAAAACGGTACCTAGAAGTTTTATTGAAAATTCCTGGAGTGTTTTGTATAAAATGGAATCAAATTTCAAGTGTAGAAATTTACAAAAAGAATAAAGTAGGTACTTATTTAACAAGGCCGATTATTACGGTTGTAAGGCTGGAACATGAAGCATATAGATCACGGGCGTAGCCAGGTTTTAGTTTCGGGGAGGGTTCAAGAAAATAAAACGACTACGGGGGGGGGGGGGGGGGGGGGGGGGGGGGTAGTAATCAAAGTTCTGATTTAGGCTGTTGATTATTTTCTAAAATAACTTCAAAAATCATCTTTCAGATAGGGTTAATGGGGCGGCAAAATATGTTAATTGGCCTCGGGCGCAAAATTTCTAAATACGCCTCTGTATATTGGTCAGATCTCTGTATTATATATACTTGCCGGCCCATTTCGGGGGGGGTTTGAACCCCCTAAACCACCCCCCTGGCTACGCCCATGATATAGATACCAGGAGTCCGAACGGTATAGGCTTTTTAATAATAATTATGTACACAATAATAGGACCAGATCTTAGTTCTCTTTTCTGCCGCTAGGCGTGCGAGACCGACGAGTACCAAGTGTTGCCAATCCTATTATACCGAGTGTTGCCAATACTATTATTTATTACAATTATTTTTAAATTACCGTTAGGCAATTACCGTGTTCTACGGTATCTTTTTTTCGAGAACAGTTTCTAAGAATTTCCTAAAACTTTTATATAATAAGATTTCAATCTTTCCAGAGCTGTCAATAGCAACTTTAAACTTCCCGCGTAATTTCAAACGAGTGCATGTCGAACCGTCGCGCGCTCTACCGGCAAAAATCTGTCCCCGTAATTGAGACCATTATTTTAACATTACGTTCGGACTCCTTGTTATCTATACTTCGTGGGCTGGAACTTCAATATGCACCGAAATCCGAAACACCGGGAAAAATTCAGAGGATTATAAATTAGACACACAATTGGATAACTGTTTATCTATTGTATGACTCCAGAGTTCTATTTTGAATAATTATATTATATAATACATTATTTAATAATATCTATGGACGCTTCACACCACGTCAGTCTGGCCCCGTGGTAAGTATCCGAAGAACTTGTGTTACGGGTACCAGACAACGGAAATATATTTAATACTTTTTATACTATACTTATATATAAGATTTTTATTATATTATACACATATTTAATACACATCCATGACCCAGGAACACAGAAAACTTTTTTGTTCCCTGGCGGGATTCGAACCCGCGACCTCCGGCTATAGCGCCACTGCGCTCACCACTGAGCCACGTTAATTATCTTCTAGTTTTCATTGATAATACAGATTTTATACAGATTTCTTGCCAAATGGTCATAGGACACACATTATAAACAGATTTTAAGAGATTACACTAAAGGCCATACTCACGGTGCGTCCAGCAAATCCAGCACCGGTACTATTATGAATTTTAATATTATCCGGTGTTCAGCATAAAATATGTGTACAGTCTGACAAGGATCTTTTGGCACGTGGACAAAATCAGAACTAACATCGCCGTCTTGTAAAATGTCACTTTTAGTATTATATTGTATTGTTTTGTAGTTGCGACACTTACCTTTTGGCACGTGGATAAAATCAGTAATAACATCGCCGTCTTGTAAAATTTCACTTTTAGTAATAAGTATTGTTCTTATTTGCGACACTCACGCCCCCATCCAAGTGCCAAAAGATCCTTGTCCGACTGTAATGGCGTACTATTCTATTGTCTTGCGAATGATACCATCTAATAAAAAAGAAAGAAAAGGTTTTAATGTAAACTGCATTTTTATTTAGTATTAAATGACTATTACTAACTGTTTTAATTAGAATATGATATAGTTATAAACATTTGTTAAAATAATAATAAAGTACACTCGTTTTATATCTAAGATTTTTCAAGTTACTTTTTAAAAATACCAACATTTTTCTGGTTGGCAACATGCAAGAACGAGACACACGGCCTCCCTTATGGCTATCTCGCTCGGCTCGGATTTGCCTCTATGATACGTGCATTGTGAAATACACTCTATTACCAAAGCAATACAGTTCTTTTTAGCAATTACAAAATACGGAGTCTTCTATCCTTAGGACTATATCCATGTCCTGGTAACACTTTAAACTGGCCAGAAGAAGAAGAAGAAGAAGATGAAGTACAATAATTTTTGTTTGTTATCAAAATAACAATTTACCTAACTTAGGCCTTTACATCCGATGATGGATGATTTATACAGTATTCTCCGAGCGAAGTAACCACTCTTGAAATACTGTAGTGCCTGGGACAGTTGGTTTTTAAATATCGTATGATTGCCCAAGCGCATACGGCATTCTCACAACATAGCCACCCTAGTCCAGAGGAATGACTAGTCAATACGTCTGGGGCAAACTATGTGCGGGTTTCCTCACGATGTTTTCCTTCACCGGTAGAGCGTCCGTATAATGTACTTGAGATCTGCTGGCCGATTCTGTATCTGTGCAGTGGCATAGGGTTCCTATAACTCCATTTCTATCGGCTTCCCTTGTCACATACCTTTTGCAAACCTTCATAGAAATCCCTACCTATGATACAGGTTCCGGCTTCCCTTTGAAGGAGAAGCAGCCTTCGCCACTGATAGTGAGAAGTGATATAAATCATAATGTAATTATTAATCAAATCCGCTACCAACCTAAGTTAATTTGTATTCATTCTGTGACAGGCTCTAACTAGTTTGTATAAATAATAATTATTATTAGCTGTGTTGATTTTTAAATTGTATAATGTTATTATTGGTTATGTGACTTCAAGATTATTTAAAGAAATCTGCATTATGTAATTCCTTTGCAAGAAATAAAAATATTTTTACATTTTAAGTTTATTTTCTTACTAAAACCATGTAAAACTTACTTAAAAAAGTAAAATAAAATGTAGATACTCTTGTATTGTTATTATTTAATCAATCCTAATACGGACACTTGATACGGCACAACAACTTTATTAGAGGAATAATTGAAGGGATGGTAGTAGAAAACATGGAAGGCCGAGAAGAACTTTTATGGACAGGTGTAGGCGAATGTGATGGTCGTGTCGTATCAGGAGGTCAAGAGAAGGGCGGAGTGTAGAGAGGAATGGAGAAAGCATCACTGACAAGAGCAAAGCTCTTAAATTAGAATGAATGAATAATTCTAGCAAGACAATGCTTATAACAAATTCAAAGTGCTATGGCCGCATTGTAATATTTTGTCTACAATATGTGGTAAGTGTTAGGTTTACTTATTTATTGCAATAGTACCCTGTACAGTCAAGGTACTTTAATAACACTTCCTTTAACGTTATAGTTCTGTAAAATTGTAAAGACTTTCAATTATTTAGTCACAAATATACTATAGAGATTAAATATTAAGTATTTAATTGGTTAACACTACTTGACTGTTTATAATAGGTGTAGGTATAATAGCATAGATATATAATATTAAATTTGTAATAATTAATCAAAGTATAATAGCAAATATTTCAAAACTTTTATGAGGTGTTTGTGTCCTTCTAACCCATTTATAAGACGAAGGTGTTGAGCATCGATGACAATAAAATATCATTACATTGCAAAACTTATAAATTTTAACTACTAAATACAAATCTTTATTTCTAAGGAAGTTTCAGAGAAACTTGCTTAATTATGAACTCCATTTGGTACCTAAATTATAGTAGTAATTTAGGTACCTACTATACACCTAAAGATTGCTTTCAGCTGATATAGTAGCGTGTAAAGATTACAAACTGCAAGTAAGCTACAAATTAAGAAATTTATATTTTAACAAAGTGTTGAATTATACTTGAATACAATGAATTACATATTAGGTATTGACAATAATTGTGATTTATTGAATACTTTAGATTGAATTCTTTTGACTTTTTGCAATATAGACTACTAGCAGAAGGTGTTTTATAGACCGTTTAGGCAACTTTAGGCAAATCATTATTATTTACAAATAACAGCTGATCAATAAAAATCCGCCATATTGTTCGTTGAGGCGATAAAGGTAGCTATCTGGGTATCTTTATCGTTAGGTCGATAAAGATAAAGATCACGATCTGCTAAATGTCACTTACGGCCGCTTGTCTAGGCATTGTATGGAGAAACGCGTTAGAGCAATTCGTTATATGGGTGCATCGTTAGCGTATTCGTTCAAAGTGGCTGTTTGGCTACCAATTTTTTTAACGATACGACTGAATATGTCATTTAACGCACGCTTATGTCAATCCCATACATTTTTTATTCACGAAGTTCGCCGTCGATATTATTTAATGCATCTTGTCTAGCCCTCCTGCACGACACTGTCATAGCGACACGACAAGGACCGTCGGGCTACCAAGCGCCGCCTGGTGACAGAAAAAGAATCGAAAATTCTTTTTGACCGTGTTTCATACCACTAACGCCAGATGACGCTTTGTGTGCATTGGGTCTGCCCCCTAACGGCAGAAAAAATATCAAACACCCTCATCTCATATCAATACTTACAATACGGCCGATGTATCTTGGCGAGTCTGAACTTCGCGCAGAAGGTTGCGCAATAACTGTTTCTCAATGTTTTCTTATTTATTTTATTTGTAATAATTGGTCAACTGTATTAGGGAATTTTTATTAGTACATAGGTATATAAAAATAATACAATAACAGTTTTCTTCACGAGTTGTACATGCGCTAAAGTTCGCAGAGCCTATGTTCAGACCCGTCAAAATACAGCGGCCGTAGTGTACTACATTGATCAATCGCTCTGTCGCAATGTCGCGGTGGCACTACCGTTATTGACGCTTGCTTCGAAATTCTTTCTGCCTTATGAGCTTACGACTCATATTTGCAAAATAATAAAAATTACTTTGTTTCTCAATGAAAACCTTATTTGAGAGACTAATAAAATTTATTATTGTCAGTCAGCCAATGTTAGTGAGGCATATCAGAAAGTTTGGAGACCAGGACTCTCTTCTTTTTTTTTATTGTCATTCAAATTCTTAATATTTATATAAACATTGATCAATCGGTCTGTCGCAATGTCGCGGTGGCACTACCGTTATTGATGCTTGCTTCGAAATTCTTTCTGCCTTATGAGCTTACGACTCATATTTGCAAAATAATAAAAATTACTTTGTTTCTCAATGAAAACCTTATTTGAGAGACTAATAAAATTTATTATTGTCAGTCAGCCAATGTTAGTGAGGCATATCAGAAAGTTTGGAGACCAGGACTCTCTTCTTTTTTTTATTGTCATTCAAATTCTTAATATTTTGATAACTGTGGCATACTGTAATAATAAAGAACAAAGATAGTATGTATAATAATAATAATTAATATTTTTCTATGTCCTATAGAATAATTATATCATAAAATAAATTAATACATTTTTAGACCATACATAATTTTCATGCTTCTGGTTAAAGTCATAATTTAAATGTTAATTGATTGATGAGGTTATTAATTTGTGATGGGAGCCATTAAGTAATATTACTGAGCACTAATCAAAATGTCTTTCCGCTACTTCAGTTAAATTAAATAGAAAGCTTTTGCTGATACCTACTTGCCACACATCTTCAAGTTTCAATATCTAATATCAAACTATTTGACTAAATAAGATTTTTGCTTCATAACATTAGTATTTAGTAGTATTATAAGAAATGTTTATAGTTTCCCTCTGTTCGTCCGTCCGTCTGTCTATATATCTATATACCTACTCTTCTAACTTTTGTTATTATGACTACCTATAAATGGATGAAATGGTATAGTTATACATTGCAGATACCTTATTTTTGGTATCATATATGTAATAATAAAAATGCTATATTTTAGGGTTGGCGATAAGAAGTCACTTTTTTCATTCACCCTCATCGAGTGGGGATGCCATTATTAAAATAGGCATGTAGAACATGGCGAGGTTTCGAGTAACCGACCTCAAAATAGTTTACAATTGACATTTCGAAATAATAAAAGGTGGAAGCTACATACGACTATTTAAAATTATTCATTTTTAATTGAAAACACATATTACGCGTTGATTATTACGGAACCCACCCCAGACATGTCCTGACATGATTTTAAGTTATATAAATTTATCTCTATTTGACAAATTTATTTCAAACCAGACATATTCATTCATTATTATGACGTAGAAAATTTTCATCAATAGATTTTTGACACATGAAAATCACTACCATTTTTCAATTTTGCTGTATTCAGAAACTTGTAAAATCTAACACATAGGTCCGTCTCACGCTTTGCCGGTTTTTGTAACTAATTTTTACTGTAGCTGTCAAAGATTTCAAAACTCAAGATAGGCTATGACGTACATTAGACAGAACAAATCTTCATACAAGAAAAAGTTACGCCATCTTGGTTTTCACAATACTTCAAATGCCAGCCATCTTGTTTTCATTTTATTTCAAATGTCAAAACGGCCTAAAGTCTCAAAATTGGGCCATTTAACTGGAGACACTTTTTGCCTCAACATGCCTCGTCCTACATAAATTATAAATGTGAAAGTTTGTGAGGATGGATGGATGGATGTTTGTTACTTACACGCCCAAACTACTAAACGGATTTTGATGAAATTTGTTATGTAGTAGTTTAGGCTCTGAATTATAACATAGGCTACTTTTCATCCCGGAAAAGTACAGTATTCCCTCGGGATACACGATAGTATATTTACGCGGGTAGAGCTGCGGGAAACAGCTAGTCTATAATATATACGTCTAGAGTAGCTGTGTATTTTCAGAGTCATTTCTGAAAGTACAGTCATTAGTGGCCGCACATGCAATACCTAGTTACTTCTACTCATACGTAATAAGACACTCATTTTATGTATTCCGAATGTGTAAACTTTGTGTCGTAATTATTTTGACATGATTTACACAGATACATTATTACAGGGACACATCTTTTCTTGTCTACACATTAGTAAATAAATAAGGATCAATTTTTTAAAATCTAGTATGTGAACTGATATGTGTATTTTTATTTTCGTATTAGTCTTAACTTCGTATTATAAAAGTGAAAAAAATAAAATAAAAAATACAACCTACATCTTTTCCAATTTTTCTCACTGTTTTCCCTTCCCTTATATTCCACAATTATTTCAAGAGCAAAATGAGCCAAATCGGTCCAGCAGTTCTCGAGTTTTGAGTCCCTCGGGAACGGGATAAAAGTATGCTATGTCTTTCTCCTAATTTTCAGCCAAATCGGTTCACCCGATCTTGAGTTATAGTGTAACTAACACGACTTTCTTTTATATAATATATAGATATAGATGAGTGAAAGTATAAACAATAATTTCAAACAAAATAGTATGTCACTGTCAAGGAACAATAAATAAACTCATATAATATTATTATTGTGCTACACTTATTACATGATAGTATCATTATGACAGCATTATGATCTCACCGTCATATTTAACACCTCGTGTCAAAATAATTGCTCTTCATAACTGTAATGTCGAAATGGTCAGTCGAGCCGAAGATGGCCTGGTTTGCAATGCTGAGTCATTCTGTTAAGAGTAGTCACAGATGTATATATTATAGACGAGGCATGTGAGGCAAAATCTGTCTCCAGTTGAATCGCTCCACTTTTGAGATGTTTGGGGTCATTTTGACATTTGATGTATGGTAAAATTTGAAAACAAGATGGCTGATATTTGAAGTATGGTGAAAAGCAAGATGGCGTAACTTTTTACTGTAAAAAGATTTGTTACATCATTTGATAGAACAAATCTTAAGTTTTGAAATCTTTGAGAGTAGTACACACTCTTACAGTATCATCAAAGTTCACCGAACAAATTGGTTGTTATGTCTTAAATATAAGCTTTTGTCTGTATCAGCATTTGTAATTTAAAATTAATTTACTTTAATAGTCAAGCAATATTATAAAATAAGGTTTTTCCCGCGGCTCCGCCCGCATAATATACTATAGTGTATGCCGCGGGAATACTGTATTTTTGCGGGATAAAAATTAGCCTGTTTTAATTCAGAGCCTAAACTACTACCATACCAAATTTCATCAAATTCCGTTCAGTAGTTTTTGTGTGAAAGAGTAACAAATACCCATCCATCCCTACAATCCATCCGGAATACATGCGGAAAAGTACAGTGTTCCTTTGGGATAATGTATTAACGCAGGCGGAGTCGCGGGCAACAGCTAGTTGTGTAATAAATATATCTAATTTAAAATCTGAAATCATAACTTAAATTTAAAACTTTATTATAAGATAGCGACACATTAAAGTTCAAAATAATCTAGAACCTAGAATATGGCACTGTCCAAAAGTTGAAAAAAGAATAGCTATTTGGCTACAATTTTATTAACCGACTTCCAAAAAAGGAGGCGGTTATACGTTCGGCTGTATATATTATATATATTTTTTTGTATGTTCGCGGATAACTCCGCCGTCTGTTGGCCGATTTTCAAAATTCTTTTTTTGATGTAAAAGGTATAATCCGAAATTGGTCCCATTTTCAGAAAATTGGTGACCTGATGATGGGATCCATGACAAATCGAGGGAACTCCTCGAAATTTATATGGACACATATGGTGATTTCGACTTTTTCTGAAGAAGTCCAAGCATATGGTACCAAAAAGTAAGATTTTGCTCTAAGGTATACCCTGGATCCAAAAGTACAGAACAGAACTCCTGACTCCTTATAGATACATGTTTGGGGATTTTGGCGTTGTTTAAAGAACTGCAAGCATATGCCACTTTGTCAATTAGAGTAATCATCATCATCATCACCACTATCACAGCATACATCATCACATTATGATGATAAAGAAGGTACTTCTCATAGTATTTTACACTAACACGGAGATCTTTGAACATTACTCTGCCGTTTATGGACCTATTTGCAAAATTCTTTTGTTGTAAAGGGTTTAATTCGAAATTGGTCCTTTAGTCGCTAAAGTGGAAACGTGATGATGCGATCCATGAGGAATCCAGGGATCTCCTCGAAATTTATATCGACACGTCATCTTAATAACAATACCTAATGGAAGCTTGGCGCGTATTCAGTTATACATTCGATCGTTTATTTTAGACGTTTTTAAGACGTATTAATAATAACTTAACAATATATATCACTAAAAGGGGTGAAATTATTATTTTTAAACAAAAAATTAAACCGACTTCCAAAGTAAAAATACACAAAAAAGTATGAAATAAAACTTATTTTATAAATAATTCCCCTTTTAAATTTGGCTATTTCTCTACTTAATCTTCTTAATTTTGAAGTCGGTACCAGCAAATATAGTGAGTTCTATAAAATATTGTAGGATATCGTTTGGGCTGGTAGTGACTTCAAAATTAAGAAGATTAAGTAGAGAAATAGCCAAATTTAAAAGGGGAATTATTTATAAAATAAGTTTTATTTCATACTTTTTTGTGTATTTTTACTTTGGAAGTCGGTTTAATATTTTTTTTAAAATAATTTTCTGAAAAGTTCACGGAAATCTATAGCCACAAAAACATTATTCAAAATAATCTTATGGGGCCCTATAAGATTATTGATTAGGAATATGCCATATTACCTATAATGTGAGATGTTCATTTATTTATGCCAAGCAAATTTGCCAACTTCCTTATCTAAATGGTTCTAGTGAATGCGTATTATGCATATAAATCAATCTCATCGTGAACTCTGCCTCTTGGGTTATAGGGTCATGGACGCGAGAGTAATATTAACTTGTCTTGTAAATATTAACTAACCACAGTGTAATTGTACCTATATGAAAAATTAAGTAATATTATGTAGTCGGCAATACTTTTTACATTATTCTATAGTCTATACTAATATTATGAAGTTATTTGCATTGGCAAAACAAACATACAAACAATATATTGTATTCATTATTAGGCTCCGAAGCTACTTTGCACATTTTGCACAGATATAGAGGTGGCAGACCACGGGAACGAACATAGGCTATTTTTATCGTGGCATTAATTAAAGCGGCGATTTCAGTAAATCTATTAATTAAGTCAAATAAATGGCGTAAACGAAAACAAATAAAGAACCTAAGTTTTTCCTGTGCAGAGTCAGGAAACATTAGTGTTGCAATCCTGTTGGAGGCGACTTTCACCTCGTAATCCACTGGATCTCGCTTTCATCTCATGCACGTAATGTGCATCACCTTTGCATGCACAATACACTGTCGTGATCGCGAATTCGTTAATTAATTTGTGTCATGTGATCATCAAATATATTAATAGATACGTAAAGCGAAAACTTCTTACCCCGTTTTACGAAAATTATGCAACGGGCTAGTATGATTTGGTTTTAGCCATAGTTAAAGTATATGTAGAGAAAGGTTTGTTGAAAGCAAATTTGATATAAATATCGTTTAGAAATACACAAAATTATCTAATATAAATAATAAAGTTACACTACCTCAGATTAATAACTCGCACTACCATGCGTTTGTGTAATAACAGTAGGTGTTGGTTTGACACAATTGTCTATGTTTCTTTCACATTTCATGGACATTTACATATTTTTATTGAGTTTTATGATGCAAAAAAACTCTAATAAAATTTAAAATTAACATTTTAAATATGAATTATGGTCGAATTTCGCCAACTAAGCGAACTTTAGAGCGTAATAAATAAGATAATTCACTGAAGGTCGAATACTCAAACTCTACTTAAATTGACACATATTATTCTTGTCATTCTTGACATGACATAAGTATTTATACTGTACTTACAAAAAACTAGATGGTACCCGCGACATCGTGCAAAAGGAGGTCCCGGAGGTACCGTATAATATATTGCGGCTTTAAAAAGTTGCCTACATCCTTCCCCGTAATCTACTCTATATTTGTACCAAAAAAATTGGACCAGTAGTTTCGGAGCCTATCTAATACAAACAAACAGACATTTCCTTCTTATAATATTAGTTATACAGTCTTTAAAACGAAGTGTCACCTTATCTCACAGGTCATTTATAAAAATATATAAATGTAAATTTTTTGTAACTAAATATGTGCATAATAATGCGAAATAGAGAAACAACTAACATTATTATTAATTAGTGCTAACATACTATAATTCTGCTATCTCATGGTTTTAAAAATAGAAAATAAAAATTAAGCAAAAAATGCATTCTCATACGTTTAATTGAGTGTCTATATCGATTAGAAAATAAATTACAAAAGAGATACATAAGTATATAACATTATTTACATTGAGAATAAATCAATCACTAATATTAACGACTTCTGTTTTTCCTGGTAAACCGGATCTATTTCTTATTTATCTGAATTTCTTTCCGCATTCAATGATTATGTAATATCCTTTAAATATTCTAATTTAATTTACAAAGTATTGGTATAATCCACGCATCTTGGAAAGCTGGAGGCGGGGCTTTTATGTGGCGGAAATGCCGGTTATGTAAAATAGAGAATCTAGCCTTTACGACAAAAGTCGTGCCGCATCTTACTGCTTGTGATTTATAGTACAGTGGTATTAGATTTGTGAGTAGTAGCAACTGGTTTTACTGTAATTAAGAAAATTTATCTTCTTATACAGGAATACTTTTTCATCGGTACAAAAAATTTTACTACGTGATTGGTATCGATAATAGAGTACATTTCACAAATAAAAAAAAATAAAATCATTTCAATTAATTTATCCTATAACCAATCTAATACCGCATGGGCGCACTAACTACAAGGCGTAAGCGATCGGCCGGGCGGCACGCGAGTTGGCAACAAAGCATCAATAGATGCGTAATGCATCCACATTTTGTATTAGTTTAGCGGATAAGTTCGGGGATTGATATTTTTGTTTTTTTGTTCCAAAGGGGTAGTAACAAAAAGCGCTAGTATTTTTTATTTTTGACAACTATTACGTATGTTGATTTATTGTACTGGTGAAAAAATAATCCTGTATATAAAAATGGAATGCAGTTTTAAGGTCTCGCTAAAACTCGAGAATTGCTGGACCAATTTCAGGGAAGGTTTAAACGGTAAGAAATATTGGAAAAAATGGTAGGTGTAGGTGTAGTAATTTGTTTATTAAACTTCATAGTTAAGACAGAACAACGCAACGTGTGTCAGGGCAGCTAGTAATCAATATAACTTATTATAGAAGGCTAAACTGGAACTTATATAATTATGAACAAGGTTTTCTTTTCCTTTAAATGAGAACCTTAGGTTTTAGGAATTTGGTGCAATAAGGCCAACGATATTGGAATTTTTTTTACACCTTTTAATTGAGATATTTTTAAATTTCAGATCGTGCTGTGTCTGCTGTTAACGCGAGCAAGTACAGAACCCGACCCGAAAAAATACAAGCCAGAGAAGGATGGAGAAAAACAAGGTTTAACGAGTGATGAGAAGAAATTCTTACGAGAGGTTGAAGATAAATTTGGTGTAAAGTCTGATGTTCCAAAAGAGACTGAAAATGAAAAAGTTGAAGCTCCAAGGACTGAAGAAGTAGATGAAAGTGCAAGTAACAGCACGGAATCTAAGCCATTACTTCCTGCTGTTATAGCTATAGAGATTTTTAATGACACAGACACTAAAACTAAAGGCAAAAGGACAATCGATGCCAATCTCGGCTACGGATACCAAACCAATGATGGTTATACGTACAACTACTTTGGGAAATCTGGTCATGAGAAAGGAAAGTTTATGATCTATCCCTACTCACAACAAGATATTCCTGGTCGCCTAAGCGTACAGGCTAGTAAATATTCATCTCCTGAAAGTGGATACTCATCTCACGCGTCTTCAGTGGAGATACAGCCATCTCAGGCATTTGAATTAGTTGAAGTAAATAAAGAAGAACAAAGAGGGTATAACTACCAAGTACCATCAAATCCGTTGAAAACAAAATATGAAGAAGCTGAAAAACCAGCACAAACGCTTTACACTACTTATAATGGACAAGAATTTTCAGGTCTTAGTCAACAATTTCCATCAGTAATGCCAGATTATTTTGTAGACCCAAGGCAGTTGCTCAAAAATCCACATTATCAAGGTGCAGGATTGACGCAAGATCATTTACATGCTCAACATCCTTACACAAGTCCAAATCAAAGAATAGTACCAGTTTTAGTATTAAGAGTGCCAAGTTCTTATCTGAAAAATCCCACGGCTGAGCTCTACGCTGATTTACCTAAAAACTATCCCCTCTCACAACATCTCAACAATGTCAACTTACAAGCACTAGTAAATCAATATTTCAAAAAGAATGGTTATCCATTTGCCCCTAAAATTATGAATTATGAAAACTCAGTATTATCTCCGGGAGCTCAAGTTACTGGTCATTATTCGAATTCTTATCCTAGCCCAGCTTACAGCCACTCTGATTACTCTGGAATAAATTACTCAGCCGTAAAACCGGCAGTAGCAAAGTATTCCAGCTACTCTCAACAGCAGGAAGTTCCTCAACAGCAAGCAGTATACGAACATCCCACGCAACAACAGTATCAATACCAATATGTCAGTGAGCCACAAACTGATGCTAAGGAACAAGCGTATTATGACCCATCTCAATATTCCCAATTGGCAAACGCAGAATCTAGTGCCTACCAAAGCGAGCCTGCTGAACATCAAGTAAACTCTCAGGATGTCAGCCAAGCATATGCAACATCTCAACAAAGTGATCAAAATGCAAATAATTATGAAACATACTCGTCACCTCACGCTAGTGCCCAAGCAAACTATGAAGATGCTACTCCAGGACAACACGATTCTGCTCATGGACAAGAACAGTCTCAGGACACACCTTCATCAGGTTACGGGCCAGTTAAAGTAGAATTACCTACATACTCGTCCCAATATTATGAATCACAATCTGGCCAAAAGGAACCAGTTTCTGTATTACCGTCTCGTCTTATACATAGCGAAAATTATGAAGTCAATCCATCATCTGGTGCAGCTGAGTACTCTTACGATACACAATCGAGAGACGCCGCCCTTGCTGGTCCTTCGGAGAATTATCCAAGCAAAGATCACACCATTGCCGCAGTGTACCCATACCAGAGTAAACCAGTCCAAACGAGTGTGCAGTCAATTAGTTACGTTACCCCTCTCCCTAACGCCAAATACCAATCGCAATACAGAGTAATGGTTCCACAGACAGTGCTAAGCAATCCAAGTAGCTCTACGCATTTGTCAGCATTGCATTATCTGCAACAGGCTAGCCAGCTCTCTCAAAGTACACCTTCTGAACATTACAGAGGCACACAAAGCCAACATTCTTCAAGCCAAGCACACCCCCATTCTCATTACACGTACTCAAAAAGGATGACGAAACCTAGTAGAAAAGGATCTCGCAAGCCATCAAGAAAACATTCTCAAACAAAGACCACTACTTCCACATAAAACAAAAATATAATCAAAGCCTAACTGATGTTTTTAAAAAATAATTAAAAGTAAAAGTCGACATACTAAAGAAGCTAAAGTATAAGCGAGTAAATGAAATAGAAATTTAGGTCATGTATTGTTAAATTACAACTATCACATCAACTTCCGAAACTGAGAATTATTAGTAAATTAAGTAACTTATTAGATTCCTATAATTCTATTAGTATATGTTATGTTTGTGTTCATTGTTCAAAACTTTTACTTCCATACTTATTATAAGCCGATTTCATAACCAACTTTTTAAATAAATATTTATTAACTGACAAACAGTTTTGTTAGATTTTCTGTGTGCAATATATCCTTAAGTGTTTTAGTTTTAAGTTGTTACTGTTAAAAATAAATGTAGTTAATAATTATTATTAATTTAACTATTGTGTTTTGTACTTATTTACCCCAGTGCTTATATTATTAAAGATATTTTAGTAGATTTTAAGTTATGAGCATAATAATATGAGTATTATAATAATATTATATACAGTGATCGCTTTCAGCTTAGGTTATAGATAATAATACCTTGTGCATAATGTCTTTCAGCAATCTTTTTTTTTCTACGGAAATGACAGACGGTGCATTAAAAACTACGATTCCCGAAATACATGGTTTTACTGTATTTTCTTAATATGAGTAAAGAAATGTCCTTATATGAATATTGAGAAAGTAGTAAAGTAAGTAGTAATAATAGTATATGGCTTACCTCTTCTTTCTTTCAATCAAGTTTTTTAACACAAAACAATCGACACTCAGATTTTATCGAGATTTAGTTTGACCAGTAGCCCAAGCAGGAACAATTGACAACTTCGTATTCGTAACGTTATCGTGGGCGATCTCATAATTTCCATACAATTCTCTTTCGATAACGTTACGAATCGTCTACGACATCGAGAAATAATCGAGTTGTTAATTTATTCTGTTAACCCCGGTGGCGCGGGCGTATCGGCTACGTTGCAGCAACCGTGGTCACGGGAGGAATGAGTTGACAGGTGCCTAGGTGTCCTTATAGTCTCACAAGACCCATTTCAGTGAATTTCTGTCCAAGGGCATCAAAAAATTATGATTTTTAAGAGGGGCTCGCCTCTTAAAAATTTTCAAAAAGTTTCTAGAGGTTATTCCAAATCGAATGAGTCCTGGATCATAATTTTCAGTGGCCTTGGATAGAAATTCACTGAAATGATCTTGTGAATCAGACTATTATGAGTGACAATATGTTAAAGTTATTCAACCCTAATTTTTACTGTAACTTGTGTTCCGATCCATATAAGTTGTTTTATTTACAATGATTAATATTCGATACCTTACACAAGAAATCAATATAAATTATTTTTAAATAAAAAAATAAACCGACTTCCAAAGTATAAATACACAAAAAAGTATGAAATAAAACTGATTTTCTAAATAAGTCCCCTTTTAAATTCGGCTTAAATTTTAACTATTTATCTACTCAATCTTCTTAATTTTGAAGTCGATAGTGTGATATATTTTGTTAAATTATTATGAATAAATCATAAGAACGTTTAAAATAAACGATCGAACGTATAATTATTGTATAGGCGCTAAGATTCTATTAGGTATTGTAAATAAGACGATGAACGCAGTTCTAGATTAACACTGAACAATAATGAAAGTCATAATAGTTTTGAGTCCAAGGTTGTCGATAGCACTACTGCGCCTGTAGCGGCACTTCCCATTAAAGGCACAATACCTTATTACTTTCGAAAACAACAGTCTAGTGCCCATATAAACAACACATTTTTTCGACCCTAAGGCATCTATGTTAACTATATTTCATCAGAACATAGCTGGCGCCATTAATAAGAGCGAGGAGATATTCTTTACATTAACTGATCTTTCGAAAAATTTTAGGTCAATAATTGATGTTATATGCCTTACCGAAACTTTTATGAAAAAAGGAACAGAAAGCTTACTAAAAATACCTGGATACAAATTAATTTCCACTTATTGCCGTAAATCAAATAGAGGGGGCTCTTGTATTTTAATTAAAAAAGAAATATGCGGCAAAGCATTAAATTTAGATCTTACTTGTGACCTCGAGTTTGAATGTTGCGGTATTGAATTGATCACACAAAAAATTATAATTTTATGTATCTACCGAACCCCATCCAGTAACTCTAACGTTTTTACCCCTTGACTGTCGAGACACCTTTAAAAGGTGTTGTCAAAAAAACGCGCATCTGTCAGACACCTTTAAAAGGTGTCTGATAGATAAAAATTTTCCCGCCGTATTTTATCGTCATGAATTAAAATTGAAGATATCTATCCTGCTCATACTTGCATAACGTACGGCAAATACGACAAGGATGGAAAAAAACATCAGGCGATACACAATATATCGCCTATAATTTATCTATGGCCCAGCGTTTGCCGCGCAAGCGACTGTGAGTGTGTGTCAAAACGACTCGATTGTTTTTATGTTTGTGTTTTAGGTGTTTTTCTTTAATTATTTGTAATAAAATTATGTGTTCATCATAAACTGGAAAGTAACAAACAATATAAAATTCATAACTTCATAAAACTAAGTTTAAATAACTTTATATTCATAATTTTATAAAACATCGGCTGCCATTTCCCGCGCTTTTCCCCTGAATAAAAAAATTGTAATGCATCAAAAAAATACTAATTAAGAGCTAAATCAATTTTACATGTAAATAAATACGTAAATATAGTATTTAAAATATATATCTTCAATTATATTGTATGTATCGAATGTATCTAAACTACGCAACAGAAATCCGACACCTGCTCGCATGTCGTCTAGACCTAGGCCGAAATCTAGAATGACAGATGAGTCTATTACGTCATTTAGACTGTCGACAGTTTAAAGGATAAGAAAGATTGAACAATTATTACTCAAACTATCAAAACGGAGGAAAAAATTATATTATGTGGGGACTGGAACTTCAACACATTAAAACCTAACAAATTTTGCCTTGAGCTTACTACCATTTACCAAAATTTTAATATTAATCTGCATATTAAGGTACCCACTCGACATGATGCATGTCTTGATCAGTTCGCAAGCAATATTAAACAAGTTCTACCTGACGTTCACTACCTACATCTCTCCGATCACGAAACCGGCCAAACTCTTACTATTAAAACTAATAAAAGCCGTAATCCTAGTTATTGGTATGAGCGAGTAAGGGATTATAGTGTTTCAAATATTAATAAGTTTCTTAATTGTATTTCAACACTCAAATTTACAGAGGTATACGTGAAAACTACCCTAGAAGACTCTTTTCGAGAGTTTCATAATTTACTGTCTTTATTTTTTAACTTGTGTTTTCCAATGTTTAAAGTTAAAAAAAATATAAATAAATCAATTGGAACGACCTCGTGGTTGACTAAAGGACTGAAGAAGTGTTGTATTAAAAAAAGGATATTGTATCTAAAACATAGGCTAATGAGAACCGAAAAATATAAGAATGACAAAACGTACAAGAACTACGCAAAAATACTAAAACAATGCATACTTAAATCTAAGCAGATAGTAAATAATAAGCTTATAGAAAAAAGCAAAAACAAATGTAAAGCCGTATGACAAATAATAAACGAAAACATTAATGACATTAACTCTCACGTAAATATAGAAAAAATAATATATGATAATAAATTATATACAAACCCTACTGACATTGGTAATCTATTCAATAATTATTTTATCAATATGACTAATAAAAATGACTTTAAATTTAATAAACATGACATATCAAAGACAATTACTTTAAAGGACAATAATTCAGAATCAATATTTTTAACACCTACAGATCCTCTAGAAATACATAAAATTATTAACGGCTTAAAGAATACTGGCTCTGTAGGAATAGATAACATTTGTACAAAAATATTAAAAATCACATCAAAATTGCTATCAAAACCTTTGAGCTATATTATTAATTTGTCTCTACAAGAAGGCTGTTATCCAGATATTCTAAGAAAATCGGTTATCAAACCGCTTCATAAAAAGGGAGATAGAACAGACCTTAACAACTACCGTCCGATCACATTAATACCGGTCCTATCTAAAGTCTTCGAAAAGGTCATGTTAATCCGCCTCGAGAGTTTTGTATACCGTCATAACATTCTGACACAAAATCAGTACGGTTTCCGAAAAAACAGCAACACTGACTTAGCCTGCTTCAACCTCATCAAAACAGTCACAGAAGCGTTAAACGATAGAATATCGGTCTCAACTATATTTCTCGATATGAGTAAGGCGTTTGACCAAGTTGATCACGCGCTATTATTGCATACATTAGAAAAATATGGCATAAGGGGAATTGCCAACAATTGGATAAAATCCTACCTCTCTAATAGATACCAATGTGTTGAAATAAATAAAATAATCAATAAAATTAAAGTTTCCACTAGATCATACTTCAAAAAAAAAAAACTCATTTGGTGTTCCTCAAGGAAGCTTGCTCGGTCCTTTTCTATTTTTATTGTACATTAACGATCTACCTAACATTACCAATCATCCTACCATATTATTCGCAGACGATACCACACTTATTGTGAAATGTAATGACAAGGACACATTTGAAGCTGAATTAAATTTAACTTTGAAAAAAATAATAAATTGGCTTGATAAAAATAATCTAAAAATAAATATTAACAAAACACAACTAATTCAATTTCAAAATTACAAAAGTAACAAAATTCAATTAAATATACAACATGACAATACAAATATTACAGAAGTTGACTCAGTAAAGTTCTTAGGACTCATGGTTGACAAAAATTGTAACTGGAAGATACATATAGAGCATGTGTGTAACAAGCTCGACCGGTTCGTTTACGCTTTACGTAGATTACGCCAGACCGTAGGTTCTGAAGCAGCGCTAACTGCGTATCATGGCTATGTATCATCGATCCTATCTTACGGTCTGTTGTTGTGGGGAAATTCGGTGGAGTGGAGAAAGTATTCCGTGTTCAAAAAAAGTGTGTGAGAGCTATTTGTGGTGCCTGGTATCTGGAAAGCTGTAGACCACTGTTTAGGAAACTACATCTGTTACCACTAGCCTGTATGTATATTAGAGAGCTCTGCATCTTTGTTAGGATGCATCCAGAATTTTTTAAACTTAATTCAGACGAGGGACGAAAGAATGATAGGTATAAATTTAAACTTTATCGCCCTTGGTGTAACTTGAATATATACAGAGACAATGCATACATACAGGCTATACACATATTTAATAATTTACCCAATAAATTTAAGGAATTATGTACAGTTAATAAATTTAAAAAAAATCTGACATCATTTCTTCTGGAAAATTGTCTTTATGACTTAAATGAATTTTTGCTACATAATAAAAAATGACTTGTTTTTTTTCAATTGTACAATTTTTAAATAATTTCAATTTTCAGACATGTATTTTATAATAATTAATATAGTTATCTAAAAGGAAATGTGACATTTAGTTATTTATTGATTTGCAAATTATTTTATCTGACATTATATCATTATTTTCATTAAATTGACAATTTGACTAGGTATTTATTTAATTTATTAATGTGATGACTAGACAAATTACTTTTAATATAACTTCGTAATAATTATTATTACGAAGTCTTAAATATTATGACACAATGTTCTATTATAATTCTAAATTGTATTTTATTTTACATATTTTTCTTTTTATATTATGAAATTTCAATTATATTAATGAATTTACTAGATTTTATGATGATTACATAACATTATTATGATTCTATGTGACAATGACAATATGAAAAGGTATATTAAATAACATTCTATACAGAATATTAATACAAACTATTGACAATACCATCCCTCTGTTGAAATAATACTCCACCATCTTGGGTGCTGAAAATAAAAATAAAAATTATTATAGTACAAGCAAAGATCTTATATACGCAAATGTACTTGTTGTCTTGTAAGATAATTATATTATCTCATCGTGATTTATAAGATAATAATGAATACCATACCTTCAATGAATGCACCACGAGCCAATGGGGATTGGGGTCAATTTTAAACATAGTGAAACGAATGCTTGTTACACGTTTTACTTTCGCATTTGGATGCTGAAATAAAATAAAAACCTTGTAATAAAATATAAATATTAGTATGTACTATATTACCAGAAAATATAGGTTAATTAAATAACCAATTAAGCCTTTATTATATTCACCTCGTGTTATTGAGGTCAAACTCAAATAGCGGGACGAATGCCTTCGCCCATGATATACCTCCGCCCTTTGTATCTTGTAAATCTTAAAACTTGTAGAAAAAGTGTATAAATTCGAAATTCACAACAAAATAATATTGTGTACATTTTGTCAAATTATAATAAGATGCCACGCATGTGCCACTTGTGTGCCACGCTAAAATTTAGACCTAACCTATTTTAGAGTTCTTCTTCCTCTTTCTATTTTAGAGTTTAAATCGTGGTTTTAATGACAGTTGACACTTGTCAAGTTAAAATGTTTTTTTGTTTTTTTCTCGTAATGCCTATGACATTTATGTTTTTTCTAATTTTTCTTTTTTATTCTTAGATCATAAAGTTTTTATTATATAAATCGAATTTTGTATTTTTAATAGGGATTCCTGAATTTAACTGTATTTCTAGATATATAATTTTAAATTTGTGGCTTAACAACATTAATTATAAGATTACTCACCTAGCATGTATAACATTTGCACACGCCATTTTGATGGCAGAATGTAGGATCTTTTTAAATATTGTATTTTTGTAAGTCCTTATGTATACCACATTCTTGCAATAAATGATTTGATTGATTGATTGATTGATTGATTGATGATGATTACTGTAAGTAAGTGGCATATGCTTGTAGTTCTTTGAACAATGTCGAAATTTCTAAACGCGTATCTTTAAAGACTGAGGAGTTCTGTTCAGTGCTTTTGGATCCAGTGTAGGTATACTTTGGTGCAAAATCTTATTTTTTGGTAGCATATGCTTATGTTACTTCAGGAAAAGTCTAAATCACTATATGTGTCCATATAAATTTCGAGGAATTCCCTCGGTTACTCATGTATCCCATCATCAAGTTTCCACTTTAGTGACTAAAAGACCAATTTCGAATTACACCCTTTACAACAACAAAAAAAAATTGCAAATAACTAGGTCTATAAACGGCAGAGTAATGTTCAAAAATCTCCGTGTTGGTGTAAAATACTATGAGAAGTATCTTTTATATGTCATGATGTATGGTGTGATGTTGGTGGTGATGATGATGAGTACTCTAATTGACCTGGTGGCATATGCTTGCAGTTCTTTAAACAACGTCGAAATCCCGAAACATGTATCTACATATAAGGAGTCAGGAGTTCCCTTCTGTACTTTTGGATCCAGGGTATGCCTTGGAGCAAAATCTTACTTTTTGGTAGCATATGCTTGGACTACTTCAAAAAAAGTTAAAATCACCATATGTTTCCATATAAATTTCGAGGAGTTCCCTCGATTCCTTATGGATCCCAACATCAGGTCACCACTTTTTTCAAAACGGGACCAATTTGGGATTATACCCTTTACATCAAAAAAAGAATTTTGAAAATCGGTCCACAGACGGCGAAATTGTGGTCTAACATACAGAAAAAATAAAAAAATAAAAAATATATACAGCCGAACGTATAACCGCCTCCTTTTTTTGGTAGTAGGTTAATGAAAACGATCTTAAAACATAATTATTAACATGTCGGTAACTACAAATTTATCACCACACCTACTTGAATTATTTTTTAAAGTCTGTATGAAACAACTTTTGCATAAAAGTGTAAAGTGAATGGCAAGTGTAAAGCACTCTGCAAATACAAAGAACTATTTATCGCATAATATACATTATACAGAATAATAATTATCATAATAGAACATGTGTATTCATTGAAGCGTGTAAACACAATTACCCGCTGACAAAATAAATCATCTGTTTGTTATTTACAGCGCCTGCAGATGTTAAAAGACAATAACCTAATAATAGCTCCCACACCGATTTCAATGACGGTGGATTTAATTCAAACCATGGCAGCTACAGGAGTTATTTTATAATGCCTAAGTGTGTGCGCAATACACAAGAGCACTTTATCTTCGTTTACTGTCATAACCCATTGGGATGGATGACCGACACGACTGGCGAGAGATCAGGCGCAGGACCGACTTTTTACATGCCCATCCGAGCATATTTCTTGTCATACAATCAGGTGATTAGCTTGCATTGTCCTAACCAACTCGGAAACAACATTTTTTGTTGTTGCAATGCGGAAATCGAACCCACGACCTCCGAGTTGAGAGCAAGCCCTTAGCCATTGGACTACGGAGGATTACTTAAATCGTATTCGATTAGTAGACAACAATTTACTTTAGGTAATATTATTATCTACCTTCCCGCAAGGTCAATCAGAGTAAGGGCCCGAACTCACTAGATTACCACGGTAGAGCCACTATAGTCTAAGTTTGTATGGCTGGTGTCAAATTAATAGCAATCCAGATATTACGGTGAAGTGGATACTACCGTCCTAGGAGTTAGTGGAATAGGTTCCTAAAACTATGCATTGCGGAAACACTTGGAACACAAATCGTACTACTATTATAAATATGAAAGTTTGTGAGGATAGATGGATGGATGTATGGATGGATAAACGGATGGAAGTTTGTTACTCATTCATGAAAAAAGTACTGAAAGGATTTCGATGAATTTTTTATGGTAGTAGTTAAGGCTCTGGATTAAAACATAGGCTACTTTATATCGCGAAAGAGTACAGTATTCCAGTATATAAGGGGTAAAATATAGTCGGACGGAGCCGCGGGAATAAGCTAGTTTCCTATAATGTGATATTTAAAAAAATATCACAGAAATTAATCTAAAATTTTAGTTAAAATCCCACGATTGATGGAAATTTATGCAGGCGTTTTATTAAGAAAATATATTGAAAATGTAAACGCCTACACAAAATTTTCAGCAGTCTTTCGAGGATGTCCAACAAACAAAAAATTTAAAGTAGGTAGTAACTTTATTGAAATGTTTGCATCATGGACGTAGCCAGGGGGGTGGTTTAGGGGGTTCAAACCCCCCCCGAAATGGGCCGGCAAGTATATATAATACAGAGATCTGACCAATATACAGAGGCGTATTTAGAAATTTTGCGCCCGAGGCCAATTAACATATTTTGCCGCCCCATGAACCCTATCTGCAAGATGATTTTTGAAGTTATTTTAGAAAAATAATGAACAGCCTAAATCAGAACTTTGATTACTACCCCCCCCCCCCCCGTAGTCGTTTTATTTTCTTGAACCCTCCCCGAAACTAAAACCTGGCTACGCCCGTGGTTTGCATAATGAACATTTCTAATGGATAGTAACTTTTATTTTAAAGTAAATTAAAAACAGAAATTATTTAACATAGGTATCTAACAATATACTACTGATTCCTAATTGATTGGCTATCAACGCGGAATGTTAGCAAAATCGCAGATTGAAACCAATATATTATTATCAAAGCAAAGAAACGAAACATTCTAACAGCCCTACGAATTAAAGTAAATATATTAAAGTAAATATCAGCTTTCTTGTTCTTACTCATGTGTATTGATAAAGGCGTTGACTGCTTCCATTTGTTTCATTTCGTATTGATACCATATTATACGTGGAAGGCGCCTGCGCATTTGTATATGGCACTCACACAGATCTACATTTTAAATATTTTTCTGCCATATTCTTAAAAAAAAAATGTTCCAATTGTTATTATCTAATTTAAGAACATTAAGCCTGCGTTAGCTTAAAATTATTATTAAATCTCAACAATAAAAATAAGACCAGGATTTTGTACAAAATTTTGGTGTAAGTACTTCTAAATACAACATAATCTCTATTCTCTACCTAGTAGAGTATAGACCCTTACGAAATAATATTCGTAGGCTCTGTATATAAAAGGAAAATCTTCCCTAATAAACCAAGTAGCTACTATTTGTTTGTTATAGAAGACATTTAAATGGTTACTAAACTACTCGTCGATCATATTACCTATCATGAACTAATCACATAAACATTCCAATGGAACGAGATATGTTACGAGCACAGCAGTGGCAAACCTTTTTCTCGTACCTGTCAAACCTCCGCGTTTCCTGGTTCCTGGAAGGCGGAAAGCAGGAAGGAAACCGGCCCTATCGCGTAACAGATTCGTTCCTAATCGATCCGCGGAACTCGCTGGTTCCCGATCAGTAATTAGTAATAAATTTAGGTTTAAGGTGTGGCATCCATATCAGTGCATAGAGGGTCGAAAGGGAAATTAAGAATTATTAAGCTATATTTTGGACCGTAAATAAACTCTGTTAGTTTATTCAATAAAAATTACAATAATACAACAAACATAAAATTAACAATAAAACTAGAGGCAAATAAAAAAACTAAAAATTAGTACTAACAAAAAGAAGACTTACCTACAAATAATCTATATCTAAAAATATATCTAAAAGCTATATTTATAATTAGATGTTGCACGCGACTTCGAAAATCCCGCAATAACCGCACACTTTGCCTCGATAAAAAGTAGCTTATGTCCTTCTCCGTGGTCTAATCTATGTCTGTACAAAATTTCATCAAAATCGGTCTAGTAGTTTCGGAGCTAATTCAATGCAAACAAACAAACAAACTTTTCCTCTTTATTATATTAGTATATATACGAATAGAGAGGTAAAAAATTATACGCATGATTCTTATTACAAAATTAGGTACAATAACCAAAAATGTATTTAAAACGGATGTAACTTATTAAAATAATTAGAAGTAAGAGACTCTGAAATCTTTCAAAGAAAGGTAGGTAAAGAAAAACTGAAAATGTCCAGTCATGACATTAATTGATCATAATTTCTATACTCTGTTTAGATACATTTTTTAGGGTTCCGTAGTACTACCGTAGTCCATCCGTCTGTCTGTCTGTCCGGCCTTGTAACTTCTGTAATTATAAATATAAATAGATGAAATTTTGTATAGTTAGGTATAGATTATTTAATTTAAATCGTAAAAGAATAATAATTTTATATTTTAAGGGTCGCACTCCATTTTTGGGAAGTGGTGAGGGAAAAATATGTTTCCTTTCTACTCCATCATGTGGGGTAGGTATATACGAATACATCTTCTTTAATAAAGGCAAATGTCATATGTGGCATTTTTATAAAGTCAACCATTTTGGAGTAATCGGCCTCCAAAGTGGTTTATATGTTGGTATTTCTAAATAATAAGAAATAGAAACTTATAAGTTTACATGCAGATACATCATGCTAAAAACTCATAAGAAAAAATATTTTGAACGAAACCTCACAGTAATTTTTGAATTAATTTAAAGAAAACATATTGTGCAGTGATATTTACCGAACCCTCCTTAGTCATGTTCTGGCATGGTCTTGGTTAGGTTATTTTGTAAATAATTTAACACTTTAATTTTACTCTCTTTTTTCTCGTGCAACAAAAATACAATGACATTAATGTGATCAAATCTTTTTATTTACAAAAAGAGTAATAACAACAGAGTATACAAATAACACGAACCTAGGTCTAGCTGTTATCTTCACTTAGCACTTTATTCCTTTCGCTTTCAGCTTCTGTATGCGCTTATCGTTCACGATCGCGCGTTATCTTCACATTATGATAGGCGAGCTACAGTGGGCGGCTACTGGCCTATTCACTGCCACTGTATATTATGTGCAAGTTTCTACCTAATCCTATACAAATTTATATTCTGTTATCATTATATTTATACGTGAAGCAAAAATTTCAAGTACAGTTTTACGAGAATTGTGCGTAAGGAAATAGGGTATCTACTTCTTGAACATTACAGTATTATAACAATTATTATAAAAACTATAGGTAACCCGACTACGTAAATTATATATCCTATGTTACCCGGGTTAGTATTATGAATCTATAGATACCAATTTTTTTAAATCGGATCAGTAGTTTAGGCGCTGGAACAAACATATAAACATACTTACATACATACATACATATAATCACGCCTTTTTCCCGTAAAGGGGTAGGCAGAGACCACTTTTTGCCACTTGCTACGATCCTTACATACTCGTTTCGCTTCGTTCACTTTCATTCTTACCATCCATTCCTCCTCTTACATTCAACGTAGCGAAGCGGCTCTCCATGGTCCGCTTTTCACCTCCGCAAGAAACGAGACGTGATGGGTGGTGAACCACATCGCCGCCATTTTGGATAATTGAATTATTTTTATGATTATCCGTTGCGTTTCCACGGATTGGTGGGGAGGGTAGGAATAGGGAAAGGGAAGGATAGGTGGTGTGGAAGGGAAGATTGGTAAGTTAGAGTGGGAAATAGGAAATGTAGGATATTACCGCCCAGGAGGGTAAGGGATAGGACAGTAATAGCTAGGGAAGCCGGGGTCGCATACCCGTCTACTATACCACAACTACCGGACAGGTAAGTTGGGATGAGTATCCCATGACATAACATACTTAGACTGCCAAAATCATTATTCTTCCTTTTGGCTTCGTCGAAGTAACTCTTTCACGCAAAAACTACAAAACATTGATATGGTAGTAGTATATGCTATTACTTTTTATCCCAATAAAGTAGTGTTCCCGCGGGATACTGTATTTACGCGATCGAAGCCGCGGGCAAAAGCTTGTGGCTAAGGCGTTGTGTATGCGTAAGAGCTTTATACAAGAGCATTATTTTATAACGAGGCCAGCATGTACCTAGTTAACGCCTGAAGATTATCGCCAGTTACCGTTAGTTATAAATTAGTCATAACGCCTCGCACTTGAATAGGGTTATGTAATGGTGCATCCAAGACTAATAATTGTCTACTACGACTATTTTGTCTCGACTGTACAACAAAAATAAGATTCGGATTAAATATCTGTTACTAAGATTTGTCTGTTTAGTACTAAGTTAGATGAGTACCTACTAGCTTGATGTGCTCTGAACTTTAATTATGGAGATGTTAGATTTATTGAAAGATTAGCATCAGCTATTTACGTAATGTTAAATATAATATAAGTTTCAATGTAGGTATGTTACTCTTGCACAGGTAAAATTTCCTCTTTTATTTCCAATTAAGTACTTTCATGAAAATTTACTACTAACATTGAAGAAAAGCAGGCCCTTAATTTTTACCACATTTCCAAATAAAGGTATACTCAAACTTTATATTCCTATTTCCAATTTAGTTCTAAAGACGCTGAGGGCATCACGTTAGAGCGAGAAGCTATGGGTTCTCTAATAGGTGAACTGGGAAGCGATCGGCGTATTCGTAGGACTGGTCCTATAAATAAGATTCCAGTGTTTCTTAAACTGTTGGTAATTTTTTTCCAAACAATAAGTAGATACTATCCTATTGCTATTATAAATGTAAAAGTTTATGAGGATGGAAAGATTATGGATGAATGGACGGATGATAGTTACTGTTTCACACAAAAATTAATAAACCGATTTAAATAAAATTTGATATTGTAGTAGTTTTGGCTCTGAGTTAAAACATAGGCTACATTTCCCGAATCCCGAAGAAGTACAGTATTCCCGTGAGATTCTGTGTTTACGCGGGCGGAGTCGCGGGCAAAATCTAGAATGTTTATATTATGCTTATATGAGTGTTATCTATTAATTAGTAATTAGTTTGGCCGGTAATTCAATACCTAACTGAAATTTTCTCGTAATACTCGTACTTTTAATTAATGTTTTACAACGTTTTCTTGATAAACATTTTATTAAAAGATCAAGCTACTTTTTTTTAAAGATTAATTATATTTTGGATAAAAGTTCAAATGTCAGATCAATAGTTTAAATAAACATCAATATTAATACTAAGAGAATAACAAATTATTTTTGTTTCCGATGATAAATTGCAAAAACTATTTATCAATAAATTTGTTATTTTATATTTTAGTTTGTGAGCCTAAAATAATATGCGAAAAATTTGGTTGTTCCTATTTATAAATATTATTAACAAAGTAAGTAAAATATTTTTTGGTATCTTTCTGGTTTTCTTTTCAATTTCATGAAGACTGCGAGCATGTGTAGGCACAGTAAAATTTCGTTTTATAATAATTGTAATTACTTGATAATGTTACGTATATTTCTCATAATATTGTCAACTTTTTCTAGCTGTTTGTACAGGGCTTATTGAGACAAACAAAGCATTTGCAGTGATAAAATATTTTAGCCAAACAGATCAAACTAAAAAACGTTAACTGTATCCCTGTTACAAACCTCTGTGCCTCAGTGGTTAGCGCATTGGCGCTCCAGCTGGAGGTCGCGGGTTCGAATCCCGCTAGGGAACATAAAGTTTTCTGTGTTCCTGGGTCATGGATGTGTATTAAATATGTGTATAATATAATAAAAATCTTAAATATAAGTATATTATAAAAGTATTAAATATATTACCGCTGTCTGGTACCCGTAACACAAGTTCTTCGGATACTTACCACGGGACCTGACTGATGTGGTGCGTGGCGTTTATAATAATAAAATAATTATTATAAACCCTTAATGTCACCTAACTCTGCACCCACCATAGCCACAGTTTGAGTGCAACTGCGTTCTACACAAGTGTGCGGTATTCACTTGCATCTCGAGTGCAGCATGCACCCATACACCTGCAGTGCCACGGTCCACCACCCCCGTATATAAGCTATCTCGTACTATCCTTGAACCTCATTTCACCAGCTCGATGTAATTAGTGCAGTGCAGTGTATAATGTGAACACTTTCCTCCGTAAACTGTGATTGTGTAATGAAAATGAAAGCCGTACTTACCATGGTAAGCAATGGTCTAATCCCAAATAAATATGCCGGATGATTTGTGATGATTATTAGAATAGATATGGAGGAGAGGGACTCTTGATCCTCATGGGAGACTATGTACACTCAATTTACAGAGTGTGGGCAATACCTACTTTTATATAGGCTATGTCGGTAGTATACGATAGCAGCAAACTTTTCTGAGTAGAATCGTCAGATATTGTGGAACTTTTTAAATGGTGGACGAAAACTCTTTAGTTTTATTAGTTAAATTTGTATTTTTTTTTCCATTTTATTCTCTTGTAGATTCTTATACCCTGTTCCACGCATTAGAGTGCCAAAATTTATCAAATAGAGGTTCTATTATATTATTATTAAGTAGGAAATTAGAGTTAAAAATGAAAGAGGGGATAAAGTGTACTAGTTTTCCCTATACTTATTTAGCATTGGTAAATGCAGTTCAAAAATAGGGCAATGCTACATTAATTAGTAAAATGTTGTTAAAGTCGTAATGATGTAAGACGTAGAGATTCACTCTACAATCTACATAGTTCATATTTTGTAGTAGGGGTGTAGAGTCGCAAGTTGCAACCTTTACCCTACAAATATTAATGGGTACATAATTAGCACTTTTGAGAATGAGAGAGGAAGGAAAGAATTCGTCTCTAAAGGGTGAAATGGGGTTAAAAAGCTTAGAGAGTGCAATATTAACAACTGGATTTATTGCTTTGAATTTTGGATAACAATACATAATAATTAGACGTAGACATCCGTTATATAAAAGGATCTTCGCAATTTGTACCTCACGGGCAATCACATATTATTATTATTTTAAGTTACGATCTGAATTATTTTGGTTCTATTATTAATAAGGACTATGTTATATTATAATATTGTTTTGTCATCTAAATAAAAATCGATAAACACATTTCACCATCAAAAGTGGCATATGTATAACGTGTCGACATAACGAAGTTTTTCTAATTTATGCAAGTTTATTAAACTTCGATTATAGCAAACACATAAATATACATTTCGTAGGCCTAAATGGCTTCCAATTTATTCCAACTATTAAGTAACTTAACATTAATTAGGAATAAAAAGTTATTTTATAAATATTTCGTTCCACTTTTATTGTCTATATTCAACAGATACATTTTTATAGATCTGTTTACTTTAGTAATTAAAACAAAATTATTAAAAATATACATTTGATTTATTACTAAAGTATATATTTCTTTCATAATGTGGTTGACAGAAAGAGAAGCTGTAGAGACAGAAGAAAGGAATGATATTGTCATTATTCTTTTAGAGAAAAGAATAATGACAATATCATTCCTTTCTTCTTTATTTATTCAAGTTTGAAAAAAAAATCAGCTGTTTGATACAAAATGGCCATACCTACTCGACCACTTTGTATGAAATAGTTGATTATTTGTTCGTATACCACCCAGTCGTGCCATGTACCAATGAGATTTTCGTTTGTTTTCGAAGAAGTACGTAGGTACACTTACAGCCTTTTTTTATGAAATGAACTGAACGATTGACTTTTGGCATATTAATTTCACGGCAGAACATTTAAGGGGGTCTATCTATCTTCCTACTACCTAGGTATTCGGCGTTCATGTCACTAAAGTAATGATTTTCACATTCAGACGATTTCATGTCTATTTAGTGACTATGACCTTTTAAAATCTAGTCTATTTACTAATAGAGTATTTTGAATTAAGATATTTTACGATCCAGTCGTTTTACTTCTGGGGTTTTTTGCGTTTATGTCTATTAAATAAGTCGTTCAAATATGCAGACATTGGAGTGGTATAGACATTTTGCAAAGTGGATATTAGAATAGTGACCCAATTATTTGATAAGTTAATAAATGCGGACAGTTTAATTAATTTATTGTCATTAATTAACCTCTTACCATCAAAATTATAAACCTTCAAAAAGGTAAATAATTTTATTTTAAGACAAAACAAACATAATTGTCTACGTATCACATTAATAAATAATAATATTATACAAAATATCTTGTTAAATAAAAAATACGTGAACATAATATTTTCTTGAGTCAATTTAAAGTAAACGACATATTGTTTATATAAATTGGCATTTTAAGAATTAATTGCATATTTATGTAATGCTATTATTTATATAAAATGTACACATTAAAATTTATAAGTCTTTCTTTACAATTCTTATTATAATTAAGAAATTAAAAAAGTAAGTCAAATGTTTACGTAATAAATGTAACAACTCCCACACTAGTTGTTGATGTTGTAGGTCACTCATAAGTCAACGTCCGTCTAGACTGTGGGAGAGCCACGCTTTGGCACGAATGGGCCGGCTCGACCGGGTGAATACCACGACCTCACCGGCGTGAAATAACGCTTGCGTTGTGTTTTGTGCTGAGGCCCAAGGGGGGGATAGGGGATTTTAAGGACCAGGAACGCAAGTCGCAACACCAGAGGTGTTACACTTGTAATTCCTCTGGTGTTGCGACTTGAGTGTCCATGGGCGGTGGTAATCGCTTACCATCAGGCGATCCGTTTGCTCGTTTCCTGGTTCATTACATATAAGAAAAAAAAAGACGAGCTCCTGTAGCCTAGTGGTAACTGGTAAGTAGCTTGCGCTGCCCTCGAGAATATACAGGTTCGATCCCGCGTGTGGCACTTACCACTGACAAATGAGATTTTTCTCAACTAATTTCACGGATTTTAAAAAGGTAATATATGAAAACACCGTGATATTTGCGTGTTCAGTTAAAACTCTTCGAAGGCTCGTGGAGTCTGCCAACTCGTTGTAGGTATATTATCTAGGAAATATTAGCCCCAGAAGTGGGCAACAAGACAACGACTATCGGGTCAGGGCGTCTACTTCTAGTCAAGATGTATTCGATAATTTCGACAGCGAACTTCGTAATCAACAATGTATGAGATTTGACATAAGTCATCGCTAAGTAACATGTAGCTTGCGACGCGTTATGTCAAATCCCATATATTTTGTTTTTAAACTTTGCCCTCGAAATAATGCATCTTGACTAGAGGCTAGAGTTATGCGGTCACGCACTTATCCTTAGGTATTATTAATACATGAAGCAAAAACTGTTTTTGCGAGAACTGGGCGTTCGGAGAAGTATGGAATTTGGCATAGTTAAGTTTATGTGGAGGAAGGTATGAAAAAGCAAGTATTTTTGAATAATGCTTAGAAATACGTAAAATAATAAATTAACCATGCGTTTGTACTTTGTTTATTTGCTGTAGGTTTGACACAGCTGTCAATATTTCTTTCACATTCCATAGACAACATTTATATATTTTTATGTGTATCTTAGAGCTAAATTAACCGTAACAAGTTGTAAGCCTTAAATAATTAATATAAATTACGGTTGAATTTCGACCACTTGTTTTAATAAACAAACAATTTGTTTGTTTATTAAAACAAAATACTACTTAATAATTCGTAAACAGCTGCTGTCGCAAAAGCAATTGACTTTTGTGACCCAATATTACCAGCCATCATTGAGATCAAACGCGGAGTATCAATCAAAAGAAATTTGAATAATTGCATAACAACAGACACCGAACGAGATGGTGGCCAGATTTGTATTCATTAACAATTTAAAAACTTAGGGAAATTCAATATGTCGCTATGTTGCAGGCAGGAGAAACAAATTAAGGCAGAAAATATTCTTTCCGAAACTTCTAGTAACTTTTTCGCACTGATAGATCAATAATATACATACGTATAATCATTTAATCACGCCTCTTTAGGGGTAGGCAGAGACAACTCTTTCCACTTGTTACGATCCTTACTTACTTATTTCGCTTCGTCCACTTTCATTCTTACCATCCATTTCTCCTCTTACATTCAACGTAGCGAAGCGAACTCCATGGGCCACTTTTCGCCTCTGCGAGAACGAGACTTGATGGGTGGCGAACCACATCGCCGCCAGTCTGGATAATCAAATTATTTTTATGATTATCCATTGCGTTCCCACGGATAATATAATAAAATCAATCCTACTAATATTACAAATGTGAAAGTTTGTATGGATGGATGGATGGATGTTTGTTTTTTTTCCCGAAAAAATACAGTGTTCTAGAGGGATACTGTATTTACGCGGGCGGAGCCGCGGGCAACAGCTAGTAATAATATAATTCATTAATATTTTGAAATTATGTTTATACGACACAATAAACGGCTTTCTTCTGACCCTGAAATATTGTTTTAGACTGTTACAATCTCAAACAAATCCAAAAACGTAAATAATTTTTGATAAAAAAGATGCAAGAGTATACCTTATATGGGTGTTTCATTCAAACAGAAATATTGATTGTTTTCTCATACAATAATTGCACTCAATATTACTTCTGTGCTTATTAGTAAAAACATTACATATTATGAATTATATAGTGGGACACACTTTTTGAGGCTAATATGTATAATTATATTGACAATACGCCCTTTTGGAGATCGTAACCATCACCGGCTATAACATACTCTCATACTTTCAACATCTGATTGTCTGTAGAAGGAATAAACAGAAATTCTGTTATAAATTAAATTTTGAGCTAGATTAAATAAATATTTTAAAATAAAAATATTACGAAAAAAATATTTGTATTTTTTGTTTTTTTTTTTCTCAGAAAGTTATAAAATATATATTTTTTAATTACTCAATCATGTTAAAATATTATCTATACATATAAAATCCTTTGTCCTGAATGACTGACGGATCAACGCACAGCCTAAACCGCTGATCGTTCGGACCTGAAACTTGCAGGGCTTGCTCTTTGTAATGCGTAGGGATCCGATAAGAAGGGATTTTTCGAAATTCGACTCCTAAGGGGGTGAAAAGGGGGAAAACAGTTTGTATGGAGCAACGTGATTCCTGGTCCAATCTACTTCATATTTTGCACAAACATTATGTAACAGAATTGATGGAATTCGTGTATCATAGTTTATTGAAATTCGTCCCCTACCGGGAATAAAAAGGGAAAGAAAGTTGTTTGGGAGCGATTTGCTTTAAAGTTGATATAAATACTCCTTAGTGCTTTTGATTTAAAGCTCCCACTCACAAGCGATCGATCGATTTAGTCTTTACAATTTAAACATTTACTGGATTCGTAGTTGCAAGTAAATCGGTTTAGATAAAAATTAAATATAGTCTGAGATCGTAGGACCACCTTACTATACTTTTTATATGAAACTCGTATATATACGCGTAAATTTTGTTCCAACTTTTGACCCCCACCGCAAAAACTAGCTGGTAGGTCTTACACTAATCATTTTGTGTAAAAGTTTGTCGTTAGCAATTTACTTTCAAATACGAATTAATTTCCAATTTGATCGAAGCAATCGATAGCCCGTGAATGGAGAGCTTTATTTTTATTTTGACATAATACCTATATTTTCATCATGTTGAAAAATAAATCTGACAAGAATTAAAAAGTTAAATTTGATGAAAATATTACTCTTGGAAAAGTAGGCACCTAAATATTTGCGATTGCTACATTAAAATATTATATTCATAATACTTATGTATTATATTACATACTAAGTACTAACTATTTCAGTAGAATATTTTGTGTGTAGGTATATCTAATTAAATTTCTTTCTCTTTTGTTGTTATATGTAACATACATACATACATATAATCACGCCTTTTTCCCGTAGGGGTAGGCAGGACCGCCTCTTTCCCGTAGGGGTAGGCAGAGACCACTTCTTTCCACTTGCTACGATCCTTACATACTTCTTTCGGTTCGTCCACTTTCATTCTTACCATCCATTCCTCCTCTTACATTCAACGTAGCCAAGCGTCTCTCCATGGTCCGCTTTTCGCCTCCGCGAGAAACGAGACGTGATGGGTGGCGAACCACATCGCCGCCATTTTGGATAATTAAATTATTTTTGATTATCCATTGCGTTTCCACGGATTGGTGGAGAGGGTAGGAATAGGGAAAGGGAAGGATAGGTGGTGTGGAAAGGAAGATTGGTAAGTTAGAGTGGGAAATAGGGAATGTGGGATATTACCGCCCAGGAGGGCAAAGGATAGGACAGTAATAGCTAGGGAAGCCGGGGTCGCATACCCGTATACTACACCACAACTAGCGGACAGGTAAGTTGGGAAGTGTATCCCATGACATATGTAATATTTAATTTATTTGTGCTTAATTTATGAGTGTTTAATACATAGGTTTTTACATAGATATATAATATTAAAAAGAGGGTTTTTAGTTTTTAACCCAAAACAATGACGTCTAATATTTTCTTAAAAGATTTTTGATCTGTACGTTTGTGCGCGCTAATCTCAAAAACTACAGAACGGATTTTTATAAAATTTGTTACCGTAGTAGTTTAGCCCTTGGATAAACACATAGGACTCGCGTTTTATCGCGGAAAATGTTTGGGTACCTAACTATCTACGGGTTCCACGCGGATAGGAATTAGGATAGCTCTGCTTATAATTTTGTGTAGGTATTTCAATTCAATCGGTTCATACCTACAAAAGGTTTTATCAATCTAAAAAATAACGTAGTATAAAATGCTATAAAATAACCAGATATTTGAATTGGTTAAAACTTTACCTAGGTGAATCCTAATCATTAATGTGTATGATTACTATATGAGGAATAAGTGAGAAGCTAGATGGCTTCGTGGTCGTACTGCTAACTCATCTCTCTCTCAAACTCTGTCGTGGTCCCAGGATGGGCGATCACAATCCAAATTATTTTTATTAAGTTCAAAGTCCACAACGTCTTCCCATTCAAAGATTTTCGAAAACGTTAAAATACTAACTATCGGCTACAAAGAAATCCTTATTTAATATTATACCTAAACGCGAAAGTTTGTATACAGTACATAATAATATGTTTAGTTTTTCATGTAATAAAGTAAAGTAAAGAAAACACGTAAAAAATTTTGATGAAATCAGGTATGGTAGTAGTTTATCCAGAATTAACTCATAATACTTTTTGCAGCTTATTAAATTTTATTTATGATACAGTTCCCGGTAGATTTCTTGAGTGTACGAAGTCGCAGTAAACATTCAAATAAAATACAACTGATATGGCTGTGCAGTGCCTACACCATTAAGTATTCAATTTTGGTATTGGTATTTTTCCGAACAAGCTTTCCCTCTGACGCGAGCGAATCTGCGGGCAAAAGCTAGTTAGGTATAAAATGAGATCGTTTTGATGTTTGTAGGCAAAAAACAAAATTATTTGATTTTATTCAACTTATGGTAGTTAACCAAAACATCAAATATTTAATTACTTGTAGCTCGGGTTACGACCCACAAAATTTTGTCGATAAAATTAAATCTGCTGCTAAAATTTCTGAGCCTCAAGACTACCGCATTATGTATGTATTATTGTAACATTTTTAATACAATATATAAGGTTAAGTTAAGCATTACAGGCAATTCGAACTCGACATAATAAACATTTACAAAAACTCAATTTCCACAGCAACATCTGATTGGTTATAAATGGAAATATGTAGAATTCACTATATTGCGTAACAAGTAACAGATCTAATATAGAACCGAAGCTCAAAGAAATCGCTAAATCGACAAATTTGACACAACAATATACATAATGGTTATTGATATTTATTTTTATGATGGGTATGTTTTACGATATTTATCGATGGTCA
Source organism: Glaucopsyche alexis (assembly GCA_905404095.1). NCBI lineage: Eukaryota > Metazoa > Arthropoda > Insecta > Lepidoptera > Lycaenidae > Glaucopsyche > Glaucopsyche alexis. The sequence continues at coordinate 7,391,883 of FR990060.1, forward strand.
TTAAAAATAATATTTTTGAAAAAGTCTTTAATTGTTTGAACATTTTTCATTCATATATAGGTACTTTTTAACCGACTTCCCAAAAAAGGAGGCGGTTATACGTTCGGCTGTATATATTTTTTTTTTTTTTATTTTTTTTGTATGTTCAACGATTACTCCGCCGCCTGTGGACCGATTTTCAAAATTTTTTCTGTGATGTATAGGGTGTAATCCCAAATTGGTCCTTTTGATATCAAAGTGGTGACCTGATGATGGGATCCATGAGGAATCGAGGGAACTCCTCGAAATTTATATGGACACATATGGTGATTTTGACTTTTTCTGAAGTAGTTCAAGCATATGCTACCAAAAAGTAAGATTTTGCTCCAAGGTATACCCTGGATCCAAAAGTACAGAATAGAACTCCTGACTCCTTATAGATACATGTTTGGGGATTTCGGCGTTGTTTAAAGAACTGCAAGCATATGCCACCTTGTCAGTTAGAGTAATCATCATCATCATCACCACTATCATACCATACATCATCAGATTATGATGATATAAAAGGTATTTCTCATAGTATTTTACACTAACACGGAGATCATTGAACATTACTCTGCCGTTTATGAACCTATTTGCAAAATTCTTTTGTTGTTGTAAAGGGTTTAATTCGAAATTAGTCCTTTAGTCACTAAAGTGGAAACCTGATGATGCGAGCCATGAGGAATCGAGGGAACTCCTCAAAATTTATATCCACACATATAGTGATTTTGACTTTTACTGAAGTAACACAAGCATATACTACAAAAAAAATAATATATTGTACCTAGGTATACCCTGGATCCAAAAGCACTGTACAGAACTCCTCAATCTTTAAAGATGTGCGTTTGGAAATTTCGGCATTGTTTAAAGAACTGCAAGCATATGCCACTTTATAACTTACAGTAATCATCATCATCATCTTAATAGCAATACCTAATGGAAGCTTGGCGAGTATTTAATTATACATTCGATCGTTTAGTTTAGACGTTCTTAAGACGTATTAATAACTTAACAAAATATATCACTAAAAAGGGTGAAATTATTATTTTTAAACAAAAAATTAAACCGACTTCCAAAGTAAAAATACACAAAAAAGTATGAAATAAAACTTAATCTCTAAATAATTCCCCTTTCAAATTCGGCTAAAATTTTTACTATTTCTCTACTCAATCTTATTAATTTTGAAGTCGGTACCAGCAAATATGAACGTAAGTTGTATAAAATATTGTAGAATATTGTTTGGGCTGGTGCCGATTTCAGAATTAAGAAGATTGAGTAGAGAAATAGTAAAAATTTTAGCCGAATTTGAAAGGGGAATTATTTAGAGATTAAGTTTTATTTCATACTTTTTTGTGTATTTTTACTTTGGAAGTCGGTTTAATTTTTTGTTTAAAAATAATTAATTAAATAAAAAACTATTAAAAACACAAACAATTAATATTAAAAAAAAAAAAAAACGTGTTAAAGAGTTCTATTTGCATCTGTCTCAATAACTTAGTATGTCTTTTCCTACTATCAAATAATTAATTAATATTTATTTTTTATAAATTATTATAATAATAATGTGTACGTGTATATGGCTAAATACTAATATTTAGCCATATAAAGTCAATTTTGTTTCATCTGTTAGGTTGTCTGAAAGAAACTGCTGTAAGTAGTAAGACCGCCACTTTATACACTGTATATTATAGTTTTATAATTATTGTTATGTCTTTTTACTATGTTATTATGAGTATGCATATAAAGATATTTGTATTGCATTCAAATCTATTCAAACAACAAAAAAAAAAATACCATACCTACTACACTAAACTTTGTCAGTTTGTGAACCTCTACTGCTACTCTACTTTTACCATTTATAACTTTTGTAATGATTTGATAATAATAAATGTATTCGCAACTGCTGCAGTAGATGTAGTGTCCTTCCGCATTCATAACTCTTAGGTGTTATCGTATATTTATAACAACAACTAGCGAAAGTGTTCTAATTTATATTATGAAATTCACTCTGTCAGTATAGATTATTACAGATTTTTTTCAACCAATGCAAACACATATTCAAAAGTATCTTTAAGAAAAACATTAATTACAACTTAATCTCATTTAGGTATCATACTGCATGTAAAAAAGAAATATTTTAAAATGCATGCTTTTGGATTTAATGATCATACTTACAGATTATACCTACAGGTGTATATAGACAAACTCTTCATTCACGTAATATTATCAACCAACTAATATTTATATGAAAGTTTGTAAAACTCAAGAAGCCGATTATAAGCTCTTGCTGCTGTTACATCTCTTGGTTGTGGATAAAAATTCCATTAGTTTTTATGGCCATTTTATGGTTGATAGGCCTTACCAAATACATATTTTTGTATTAATTAAGCTGCCAAATTAATCGATTTAGTAAAATATAGAGTGGAACTAGGCGCTTGCGAAATGGTGCTATATTTCTTTATATCTATTTTAAAATGTTTGAATTTATCTTGAGGTTTTATTGTTAAGATATTTAGAGACAATATACTATGAAAGCCTATTGCCAAATGGTTAAGCTTTTTTCACGAATATTTAGTTTCCTTAGATTCGGTTTTTCACTATGTTCCCCTTCATGCTAAGTGTGCTAATAAATAAAACTCATTGATTCCTACTCCCCGGTACAAAATCTGGACGAATCCTCTTATAAATAAATATAATAATTGCGATTTAAACTAAAACATATAATGAATTTAGTTACAAAATTTCGAATATAAAGTGTGAAAAAGACAAATCATCTGACACGAAATCTGAAGTCTAAAATATTTCTTATATGGAAAAACAACTTGTATGTTCTAGTGTTACGTGGTTGCGTAGGCGCACTTTGTCGTATATTATGTCTACGAGAAATATATGAGGCTTATGATATATACCTATAGCCATAAATTACAGGGAAATAGTTTCATTCCATTTTATTTTACTTCTCAGTGGAAAGAAAATAATTGAAAGATTTCATTCTTAACTCAAAGGTTGTGTTAAAATGCATTTCTAAAGAAATTTGTACATTTTTGTACTTAGGAGAGTCACGTTTCGAGAAGTTCAAGTATCTGGGAAGCACGATCACATCGCAGTGTGACCTTGCAGCCGAAATAAACAGCAGAATTGGCGCTGCCTCAGCTTCATTTGGCAAACTCCGCTCCAAGGTATTTCGCTCGCATGATCTCAAATTGGCAACAAAAATCGCTGTTTACAGAGCTGTTGTCCTACCGAGTCTGTTGTACTCCTCTGAGACTTGGTGCCTTTACCGCAAGCACATCAAAATACTGGATCAATTCCATCTCCGATGTCTGCAGGACATTATGAACATTCACTGGACAGATCGCATCAGAAATACTGAAGTTCTTCGACGTGCTAATATCTGCGGCATAGAAGCTTATCTGATGCGACGCCAGCTGCGCTGGTGTGGTCATGTGTTCCGCATGCCAGACGAACGGCTGGCAAAGCGCATCTTTTACAGCGAGCTTCAAGAAGGCAAGCGCAAGCATGGCGGACAGCTCTTGCGGTACAAGGATGTGCTTAAGAGACATATGAAGAATTGCAGCATTGACCCCTTGAAGTGGGAGTCATTAGCTGCAAAGCGCTCGGAGTGGCGACGTCTTGTAAGGCAAAATACCAATGCCTTTGAAATTTTACGCAAAGACGAACTCGACGCTAAGAGAGACGAGTTAAAGGCCAGACCACCGACGGCTTTAATATACAATTGTTGCGGCGGCGTACTCACCTGTCCGAAGTGCTCAAGAACCTTCAAGGCCAAAATTGGCTATAGCAGCCATATGCGAGCACACGACCGCACGGAGCAGTGAGACGCCAGCTGCTGAGCCCGTCCAGCAGTCGCTATAGTCGAAATCGGCTTAAAGAGATTATTATTACTAGATGATCCCGTGACTTGACCCGTGCGCGCTAAATTTATATTATTATATTATTTATATATTTGCCGCCATATAGCTTATCTACTTCACCGTGATTTACTTTATATTTGTTTCAAATTTCATGATGATTGGTTTATGGGTTTTTACGTGAAATAGCAAGGATGTTCAATTTACGTGTTTTTTAATAAACTTGTAAATAACGAACTCTTCGTGTACCTCTTTGAAGAGGCCTTTTCTAAAAATTCACGTTTTTAATAACGTCAAATAATGATGGTAGGAATCTTAAATAAACCTCGATATACCTAATGAAGATAAATGTGCTATCATCTGATTAGTATAAATTGTCAGATAGGATATGTGAAAATTGATTATGTTTTGATGGGAAGCTATTGTAAAATACAATCAATAAGATACTTAAAATATAATAATTTTCTAATGAATTAAGTCCGTAGTTCAGAAGTCAATACATTATTACCCCGTGCAACTAAATCGCATTTCAATTCTGCGCATTCTTACGTAACACTCCCATGGTTTATGTAATCCCTATGAGTTATTAAAAGCTAGCTTTCAGCGCTCCCGACAGTAACCTAGGGTCAGAGAAAACCAACATGTCTGTCGCATGACCTATGGAACCGGATGATCTAGGTACCCTATGAGTAAAGGGGTCTTCATTACTTTCTAATAGAAACTTTGAAAGAAATATGGCTTCGTATGGTACATTATTTTAAATCAGCTGTTAGTGCGAAACAAGTTTTAAGCTTCTTCTTTTGTCATACAGAAATGGAATCATTTTTTTTTTTATTTCACTTAAAGCTAAACATTACTTAGTAGATAGCCATTTACAAGTTACAAAATAAACAGATAGCCATTTACAAGTTTTTACAGATATGTAACAAATATTAAGATGACGCTAGCTTCGAACAAAAGAAAAATAAAAGGAAAGAAAATAATAACTAACAAAAAGATTCGAGATAATTCAATCAATCATTTCAGTATATGAAATTTATTAAGTTTTAAGTATTTTTGAATTAAATTACTATTCGTCACACTTAATTTTAGATTATTTAAGCTATCTTACCTTTGGCTTACAATTTACGTATGGGTTTTAACCAAAAAATCTATATTCTGTAAATTGTAAATCACAAACAAATTCTTTATGAAATCTTACTAGTATTATAAATTTGAAAGTTTATTATGATGAATGGATGGATGGATGTTTGTTACTCCTTCGCTCAAAAACAACTAAACAGATTTGGATGAAATTTAGTATAGCAGTAGTTTACTTATCTTAGTATATATACTATAGTATAATTTTCATCCCGAATTTGTACAATATTCCCGAAGAATACTGTTTATAAAGCTACAATAATTAATTAACAATGCATCAAGCGTTATTAGGTAATGTTATCAATCTAAAAACTAAAGCACCATAAAACATCAAAATTATATTTGATTTTGTAAAAGAGAGGACTATAACATTATGCTAATTTGGGTAATATAATATTTGAGAGCAAATGTTACAAATTATTATAATTAAACATTTAATCTTATGTTCTTTATTATATCATAACATTATAAAGCTCATAGTCTTTAATAATTTCGCTTGTGTCATCTTGTTCTATTTTTTATGTTTTGGTAGTATAGATAACATTGCATAAAGCTGTCAGATTTCTATTAAGATTATTTAGTATAATATTATAACAAATTGTGTTCAATATATTAATACTGAAGTGATAGGTGTGTACTACTTATGAAATGTAGATTATTTAAAATTGAATTTTCTTTTGCCTTAGTCATATTTATGGTAACTTCATAATGAATTGAAAATAGATGTTGAGATGAGATTTTAATCTTAGATAATATTTTTTGGTTAAGTTAGCCAATTTATAGATGATATAAAAAAACTTTTGCATTACAATTTATATTATATTCTTTGTATACTTGAATGTAGTAACTATACTATTACAAAACTCCTAACGAAACATTAGAGAGAGCTCTACAACTAAAATATGTTTTCCCCAGCTTACTCCCTACTGCCAACAAACAATAAATAATATTTGCTGAAGGTAATAAGATAAATGAAGTACTTAGTAGGGTTTAACCTTCTGCTCATCGCACGCCCTTTCGCCAAAGCTCGTGGAAAGCTGATGTACAGAGCTTTTGAACTTTGACTTTCATTGTTTCACTTCCTTATGAGCTTAATGCGCCAATGAAAGCTATCGCAATTAGTTATTACCTTCTGATCTCTTCATATAAACTTTATATGCGTTTAGCGTATTGTTACTGTAATGGTGTATACTTTTTAATCCTCCTATTATTATAAATGTGAAAGTTTGTGAGGATAGATGCGATAGATAGATGGATGGATTTATGGATGGATGAATGGATGTTTGTTACTCTTTTACACAAAAACTACTGAACGAATTTGATGAAATTTGGTCCTACGGTAGTAGTTTGTGCTCTGGATTTAAATAAAGGCTACATTTTATACCGAAAAAGTACAGTGCTCCCGTGGGATACTGTATTTACGCGGGCGGAGTCGCGGGCAACAGCTAGTTTTCAAATAAATCGTAAATAACACTGTACAGTGTACATCATACAAACTTGTTTTTATTATAATAAATAGCTTATTTATACTATATTTTGTTAACATATAAGTTTCAATAATAATAAAACTTAACTCAGATTTGACTTAGTTATTCACTTTCACTAATTTTAATGCAGTTAGTAGAGTATATGAATTCATTAAACTTTATCTACGGCAAACAAGTAAATTAAATATTTCTGTTTCAGATACGGGTAATATTTATTATCCTTCTCTTCCAAAAATCGTACTGTCAAGATGGATACAGCGAGCAAGATATACTGCGCTACCAGCAGATGGCTGCCAGTGATGGCCATGACCAAATTACTGGGTACAGCAACCTAGGCCAAAGAGATAACAGCCACCTATACAGCCAACAATACCACGTCACTGAAGATGCAAATAAAAACGAAGATCAAAATCGATACGACCGCAGAAGCAGAAAAGTATACAGAATAAAAAATCCCTTCCAACAAACAGAAGACAATGAGAAGCAGGAGACTTCTCAAGATATAGACACGGGTGCTAGTAACCAATACGCAGCAATACAATACTCGCTCCCACCGGAACAGTTTCTAGCGCAGATGAAAGCAGAAGGTCAGTACCAGCAGTACTCGACGCCGTCCCCAGCCCCATCGTACACTGCAACACCACAACCATACCAATATTCCACCGTGTCAGCCTCAGGCTATGATAATAATCCTCAACCTAGCTATAATACAAGAGCTGAAACGAGAACATATGGCCCTACATACAACAACAACAACAATTTCCAATACAACGGGAATCAATACAGTCAAGATGTAGTAGCCAGTACGCCTATACCAAATTATTTATCAACAGCTCTACCCAATAACCAATATCTTGGTACACCAGCAAATACTTACCTATCAAGCCCTGCATCAGTATACCTGTCTAGCCCTCAAAGTATACAGCAATATGTTTCTTCTCCAGTATCTTTTGACTACAACAACAACAGAGTTTCAACTATTGGAAGTGATTCTATGAATTATCCCAGTGAGGCAAATAAAAGGATTCAAATAGACCATTATGATAACTCTGGCAATGTAATCAGATACCCAAATAACGTACAGGGTCACTACCACAATGAATTTTCGTCATCAACAATTTCACCAACTGCTTCATATTATGACAACAAGCAAGAATCTTATATTAGTGGAAATATTGATAACCAAGCTCAATACAACAACTTAAGATATAACACAATTCAACCAAATAGTAAACAAGACTCAAATACCGATAACTTAAATAGTGATACTCACAGAATTGGTAGCATGCCCGCCGCAAATAATGTGTATTTAAATTTCGTGAAACCCGATTACCAGATTTTAAATAATTATAAAAACCGAAATCCCGAACAAGAATCACCGAGTTCGACTCCCTCTTACTCTAATGGAGATTATGGTTGGAAACTTTCTGATAAAAGATCAAATTATGCTCCAGAGTCAACTACCCCAGCGAATAACAATTTCCACTATCAAATACACAGTGTGCAACCAGACACCGGAGCTTTCAGCCAAGTAAGTTTTCAAATGGAATCAGGTAAAGATTATGGATATGATCAGACACCCAGGCCCTCGAACAACAAAATTGATCCGGAAGAGTTTGCCAAGGCCGCGGCGAAAGCTCATGAAAATTATAAGCAAACGCTGAAAGCTACTAGCTATGCATCAAATTCACAGTATAATAATAATTATTTTGCCAACAACCCATATTTGAATTCATACTTTGTACAATCTAACAAACAGAAGCAAGCGTATGACGACGTTTCTAACCAAAATAATAACCAAAACTCACAATATGATTTAGTTACTGCTTCACCATATTATTATACAAGCCCTCGAGAAAACTTATTTGATACCAAACAAAAGTTACCGTTTGATCACGATAAAGCTTTAAAGAACATAGTTCCAATAGATGTATCAAATGTAGTACCACAACAAAATGGATTAGTTAGAGTGAATTCGATATCTGATTCATTGAATAAACTTAATTTATACAATATTGGAAAGGATCATAGTGATTCTATTCAACAATCGACTCCAGCAAATGATGCTATTTATTATAAAGACAAAAACTCTTTCTACAGTTTAAATTTAAAACCTAGACCAGATAATTATGAATTAGACAGACTTAAACAGCCCGACACAGTGTCAACATATTATGGTAAAGAACAAGGTCTTGATTCTGTGTATAATAATGGAATTTATTCTACTAATAAACGATTTGTTGATCAACGAAATAGTAATCAAAATCAAATTTCGTATAGTAATCAAGACAACGCTTTATCTTCAGCAAATAATATTCAACAAAGCTTGCAAAGACCTAGCCAACAGTCCGATGTATCAGGGTTTTTAAAATTTAATGATATACCTCATAGACTAACTGAAGCTTACACAGCAGAGTCCCTTCGAATGAATAATAATAATAACTTTGATCAAAATAATTTACCAAATCCATTACCTTTACGGCTCAATCAAAATGTTGAAAATCATCACCTAGATGTTGCTTCTGAAATTCTAGGTAAGCTCATGGCAAGCAAGGGAAATAATAGACCTGATTTTGACCAACAAGCTGCTCTAGCAACTATTAATGGACTGAAAATAGCCAATCCTTATAACGTTGATCTTAGTTTAGTAGCTGATATGTTAAAAGGTAAATCAACCGTAGACGCTAGCCAACTATTTAATCTACGGGACAACTATGATAAACCATCTATCCCTCTTAAATTTGATGTTTCCCAATTACAACAAATGAATAATTTTAAAAACGACAATTCATTGAGTTTGAGCAGTGCTCTAAGTATCCTCGCAAATCCATATTATGACATTTATAATGGTGGCAGATTCCCTTACCAAGGCGTCAAATATTCACGTAGCGAAGAAGAAGCGGAAAATATTCCAATAGCAGACGCATCAAACAATTTACCAATTGGTGCTGTTATAGACGAAGAAGAAACTGTACATATTCCAGAAGAATCTAATATAAGCGAACATCACGAAGATAATAATCCAACAAACATAGAATCTGAAAAGCCAAGAGCTATATTAGATACAGAATCAAGAATAGCGAACAGTAGAGATAAACATTTTAACAGTCCATACTCAAATAGACTACCATATGGAAGGAAGTATCCTAAAAACGAAGTCAACGAGCCATATCCTCTTTTAAAACCACCACCGATGCTGAGGCAAAATCGCTTTGGTGATAAAAACAGACGGCGTTTACACAAGCATAAAATTCTAAGAGTCTTTAAAACTGAACCTCTTTTCGAAGCGGGTGCTTTAAACGTGGAAGAATTTAATTCAAGATCCGATACATTCCCTGAAAGAGACATAGAGATAGGAGGGACATTAACGTAAACTATAATAAACCATAATACATTTTATGTTCTATACAAATCCACCTTATTTATGAAAGTCACTTTCAACTAATATAATTCGACAATAAGTTAATTAATTGTCAAGAAAATCTTGTAGGTTTTTAAATAAATCTTGACTAAAACTGATGTGAATTAATTTGACTATAAAGTGATTTACAATATATTTCAAAAATACGAGTAGGAAAAATAAAAGTCTCTGCTAAAAAAATATACGTAAACAAGTAGAATTTTTCTTCTCAAGCAAGTACAACCTTTATCTGTATTTCAAAATAGATTTACATAAAATTGGCATTTATCCACTAAATAGTTTTGCATTGTAAATAGTTAAAGTAAGTAATTATTCACTACGTTTAATGCTAGAAATACGAATAATATATTCACAAAATTACCTGTAAGTTGTAAATATGTAATTGTAAGTTTATGTTAAATAAATATAAAATAGATTTTAATTTGTATGTGATGAGATTTAATAGCATTTTTGTGCTAAGCTTATTTAACCTTGCTTGTTATGCTGTTACAAATAAAATGGTTTTTACAAATATTTATTTTATTTAATAACCTGAAGAACTAAATACCAAATCAACTGAATACAATTATTTGTTATATGAATAAAAAAATTATAAAATTCATTGTAATTAACTCAACTATCCTTGAGCTAAAGAAAGTGAAATTCACAACAAAACATTGTGTAAACATTTTATGATAAATCTACTATACATATTTATGTGAGGAAAATACTATTTAATCATGTATTTCCTATTTCAGTAGGTACTAAACAGCATAAAAATTAATCTCTAATTTCACCAAAAGGTTTATGAAAAATCAATTATGTTAAGACCTCTTAAATATTTTTCACTTTAATTATTTATGAAATTGAACAGGCAATTTTATTTATAGGAGAGTTATGCATCAGCATGAATGGGCCGTCTTGACTGGATAAATCTCACTTTACAGAAAACCGACATGAAATAACGCTTGCGTTGTATTTCACCGAGTGTGTGAGGTTATCGGAGGCCCATTAGGAGTTGCGAATTTTGAGGACCAGGACAAGTGCGCACTTGTTACACTCGTAACTCCTCTGGTGCTGCGCAGCACCAGAGGAGTTACGAGTGTAACAACTCTGGTGTTGCGAGTGTCCAGCGGCGGTGGTAATCGTTTACCATCAGGCAATCTGTCTGCTCGTTCCCTACTCTATTTCATTACAAAAAAATATTTGCACAGCATCAATATAATTACAAGATATTCAGCTAATAAGTGAAAACAATATTAATTAGCCCAGGAGATAATGATCTGTGCCGTGGACTGTGGTGCGTGCGTCGTGTGATGTCACTCGTTTCACATTCCAGGGTTTCACTCGGTGGTAACGAACTAGGGTCAATGTTACTCTAATTCTGATGTAATCTGAAACACATTACATTTTCTTATTAAAATTTACGGTGAAAAAAAAAACAGTTATTTGTATATAATGTTGGGAATTATTTATATTTTTTCTACTTATCATAGCAATACTTGAGGGTTGCGTAATATAACGAGTAAATTATACATTTCCTTTTGTCTACGTTATAATTTCCTGTTGTTTTGTATTAATTCTGAAATTGTACGATTTGATGTCTTTGTACGCGAGCTGCGTACGCGTTGATGTCTTTATTAAATAGAATTTTATTCGCTTGGTAAGTAGTAGTTTTCTGACTAATGTAATATATTTATTCCTTTATTTATTAGGTACATAATGTTCTGATTGTATGAATTCATAAGAAAACTGTTTTAATAAAACATTTTTTTTTTCTTTACCTACTTAAAATAGGCACTGACATTGAATAGTTTACAGTTGAGGCTACTATACTGGGTTTTTATTTCAGTCAGTGTCCAATTTTTTCAGAAGTAAATATGCCCTTGAATATATATAACTTTTACTATGAGATCAACTTTCCTACTTGAAAAAAAAAATAACAGCTGTTTCGTACAAAAAAGCTACGGCATAAATAGCATTTTGTAGGAAGGATTTTTTTAAGAAGGAAAGTTGATCCCATAGCAAAAGTTGCTTATATTTAAGAGTATAATATTCGCTCCTGAAAGTTTGGACACTGACTGGAAAAATAGTCTGCTACCTACAGGTATAATGTATCCCACATAAGAAAATGATATCTACAATAATACAGTTACGATCCAGTTCCGATGTGACAAAATCGCAAAATGGTAATCTCATAAACGTCAAACCAATGTTGAGTACGTTTTGATTGATTTAAACTCAAAAAACAGTTTGTGATAATATCAAGACTTATTATATATTTATTTTCTATCTTATATATTATATAAAAGGCAAAGCTGATTGACTGATGAAATTTGGCACACGTGTTTCTCATATGACGTAGGCATCCACTTAAGAAGAATTTTGCAAAATTCAACCCCAAAGCTGGCTAAATAGGAGATTTGTATGAAACTTTTTATTCCTTGGACGAAACAATAAAGAATTTGGAGAAAAAATAATGAGTTAAGTATTACATCGTTTTTTGAAATTCAGCCCCTAGGTAGGTAATATAGGGGATGAAAGCTTAAACCCTAATTTCACGCAGGCAACTAATCTTAGTAATTCAATAGTATTAAAATGAATGTGTAAGTTAATTACGTGAATTGAGGTTCTGGTGTATGATATACTGTACCCCAAGCAGGAACATTTTGCGGTATCGTTACGTGTACGTAAACGGTAAATATGAGAAATATTGTATGCAAATTTTAGTTACTTTTACGTCCGCTAGAGGCGCTTTCATGGTTTTCATACAACATACGTACACGTAACGATAACGCAAAATATTCCTTATTGGGGTACAGCTGCAAAGTACAAACGCAACAGAAATGATGAGAAGTGCCAAGCATCGCGTGCAGACGTTTCGCTTTCTGAGTGCGAAATGTCCTCGCACTGCGTTTGATGTAGATGCTTACAATTTTATGTAACGTACTCATATAATAATAATTTAATATCTATGGACGCTTCACACCACGTCACCTGGCCCCGTGGTAAGTATTACATATAATATAATAATAATATAATATCTATGGACGCTTCACACCACGTCAATCTGATCCCGTGGTAAGTTCTCGAAGAACTTGTGTTACGGATACCAGACAACGGAAATATATTTAATACTTTTATACTATACATATATTTAAGATTTTTATTATATTGTACACATATTTAATACACATCCATGACCCAGGAACACAGAAAAACTTTTTGTTCCATCGGCGGGATTTGAAACCGCGACCCCCGGTTTGAGCACCAATACGCTCAACCAACTGAGCCACAGAGGTCGTCAATATATATAAGAACTTGTGTTACATGTACTAGAAAACGGGAAGTATACTTAATACTATAATACTATACATATATTTAAGATTTTTATTATATTATACACATATTTAATACACATACATAATTATATATTTTTAATTTAAAATAATTAAGTATAAAAAACTTTTTGTTCCTTCGGCGGGATTCGAACCCGCGACCCCCGGCTTGAGCACCAACGCGTTGAAACACTGAGCCACAGAGGTTGTCAAAATATAAATTAATATAAAGTTTTATTTGTACGTGGTAGAGCCATGCTTCGGCACGAATGGGCCGGCTCGACCGGAGAAATACCACGGGCTCACAGAAAACCGGCGTGAAACAGCGTTTGCGCTGTGTTTCGCCGAGTGAGTGAGTTTACCGGAGGCCCAATCCCCTACCCTATTCCCTTCCCTACCCTCCCCTATTACCCTATTCCCTCTTAAAAGGCCGGCAACGCACTTGCAGCTCTTCTGATGCTGCGAGTGTCCATGGGCGACGGAAGTTGCTTTCCATCAGGTGACCCGTTTGCTCGTTTGCCCCCTTATTTCATAAAAAAAAAAAAAAAAAATTATCATGATTTTACGATCGATGCAGTTTTTTATGCGCCATGTGCTCAGAAGACAAAATAACTTTTGTATGATAAATAAGTAGTGGTTATAAAATATATCATATTAAAATACTCAAATATTCTATATTAAGTACGTTATCTTATACTCCATCTTGAAATATTTCAAGGTAACATTCAGTATACCGATAGACCTACTCTATGCTAGAGGAGTAGGATGTACTCTATGCTGGAGGATAGAGTACATCCTACTCCTGGATGGTTTTGGGAAGCTTTTATGGAACAACTAGCTGATGCCCGCGGCTCCGCCCGCGTAAGTACAGTAAATCACGGGAACCTTACATGTCCCGCGATAAGTAGCCTATGTCCTTCCCCATGGTCTACTTTATATCTGTGCCAAATTTCATGATAATCGGCTTAGTAGTTTTTACGTGAAACTGTTAATAAAGTATCCCACGAGGACAGAGGATAAAAAGTAGTCTATGTCCTTTCCCGTGGTCTACTTTATATCTGTTCCAAATTTCATGATAATCGACTTAGTAGTTTTTACGTGAAACTATTATTAAAGTATCCCACGGGAACCGTACATTTCCCCGCAATAAAAAGTAGCCTATGTCCTTTCTCAAGCTCTAGACTATCTGTTTACCAAATTTCATTTAAATAGGTTCAGTAGTTTTGGCGTGAAAGACAAACAGACGGACAGACACACACACTTTCCCATTTATAATATTAGTATGGATAGTTGATCACAAAATATTAAATAATATATATTATTTATTATTTATAGTAGTAGTAGTATTTTCGTTTAACAAATCTACCTATGGATATTTTATAGAAATTATACGAGTATTGTACTTTGTAAAATTATCTAGTGGTTAGTCTCAGGATCAACCTAAGTCCCACTCTTACTTACCAATCTTCCTTTCCACACCACCTATCCTTCCCCTTCCCTATTCCTACCCTCTCCGCCAATTCCTGGGAACGCAATGGATAATCATAAAAATAATTTAAGTATGCAAAATGGCGGTGATGTGGTTCGCCACCCATCACGTCTCATTCTCGCGTAGGCGAAAAGTGGCCCATGGAGGGCTGCTTCGCTACGTTGAATGTAACAGGAGGAATGGATGGTAAGAATCAAAGTGGACGAAGCGAATCAAGTATGTAAGGATCGTATTTCGTAGCAAGTGAAAAGAAGTGGTCTCCGCCTACCCCTACGGGAAAGAGGAGGTCTCTACTTACCCCTACGGGAAAGAGGCGTGATTATATGTTTGTATGTATGTACGTAGTCTCAGGACATCTTTGCAACGCAATCGTAGTTACAACTTACGTCCTAAAAGCAGCTGGTGTTTTTATTGGTAAATAAACAAAAATTTCCGCTAGACGTAACGTCTCGGTATACGCTAGAGTCTAGACAGTCAGGCTGCAAATGATTAATGAAGTAAAATATTGTTATGTATATGTTAAGCTTTAGAATAATTTTGCACCTAATGTTAGTGTGACGCAAATAATATGTTTCTCTCAAGATTGTAACAATTTTTGAAACTTCTGTGTAGAGTAGAGAGCTCCGTATCCTAGTGGGTAGACCGTATGATTGGCACTCGAAAGAGTGCAAGTTCGATTCCCAGGTTGTGGCGTGTATCAATGAGATTTTTTTCAGATCTCAAGTAAATTATAGGGATGCTCTAACAGTGAATGAAAACATCGTGAGGAAACCCGCACATGGTTGGCCCCAGAAGTATTGACCAGTCATCCCTCTGGAGTCTGGACTAGGCTGACTATATTGTGAGAATGCCGTATGTGCTTGGAAAACCATACAACATTTAAAAACCGCCTGTCCCAGACACTACATATTTCAAGAATGGTTACTTCGCTCGGAGAATACTGTATAAATTATCCATTAACGAATGAAAAAGCCTACATAAGTATTTTTATAAATTGAACAATTAAAATATATTCGCTGAACATATCAGATTAAATCAAGTTGGTTGTGAATTTTGAGTATTGACAAAATATTGAAACCATAATGTTAATATGTATAAAGTATATAGTTAAATAGATTTTTAAAAGTAGCTGTAAGTTTACCGAACAAAAAAAACAAGATAATAGATACAATTGGTGCAAGAATTAGCTGCCTTGCTAATAAATATAAATTTACTTCAAAAATGCAAATTAACTGTGGTACTGATCAATTACAACTCAATCTTTCGAATGTTTACTTGATAAATATCGATTCTGGGTCATTTAAAAAAAGTACAGAACAGAATTTCATAAAACGACGTTTTAAAAATTTTAGAATAATTTGTTATTTACATAATAAATCTTACTACTATTATAAATATGAAAGTATGTGAGGATGGATGAATGGATGGATAGACGGATGAATAGTTGTTTGTGACTCTTACACGCAAAAAATACTGAGTGAGTTTTAATTTAATTTGGTTAGTTATTAGTTTAGGCTCTAGATCCGCTATCCCCAACCCGCGGCCCGCCGGGCCTTTATCTGCGGCCCGCGTGAAATCTGTAACTTAAAAATCAGCCAAGGAAAAGCCATTTTAGGAAAAAAAATAGACAAAAATTGTGTTTTTTATGAAAACCCCTTTTATATTAATTTTTATTTTGAATTATATATTGGAGTAGAAATCAATTTAGTATTGCCATCGACTAAAGAAAGGAGAAAAAATCGCGTTTTGTTGTCATAAAAAGGGCTTCTCCTTATATTATTTGTTTTATCTTGTTTTTTAGATATGATATTATGTTTTTATAGCGGCATCAGAATTAAAACTTATGAAAATATCAGCTTTCTAGCTAAAGTGGTTCTTGAAATACAGCCTACGATGTAATAAGAATAGCATGCAGCGACAAGTCAGCTCTACATAAAGTTGTGAAATGAAAAAGCGTTCACAATTCCAAAATGAGATTTAATTATAGACTAAGTGTGTTAAGAATAGACTAAGTGAACATAATTATTATAATACATATTTGTTATTTTATTTTAGTTTGTATCGTTATCTCATCTTAAATGTTTAGTTTCACTCTTTTAACTACCTTGTGTTTTTCTATTATTAAATCGTTAAATTTAAACACCGTATTTTTTGTCCCTAAAAATTTTAGTTGCGGCCCGCGAAACCAGGAGTACAACGGGTTTGTGGCCCGCGTAAAAAAAAGGTTGGAGACCACTGCTCTAGATTATAAAACAGGATACATTTTATCTCGAAAAAATTTAGTGTCGCCGTGGGATACTTGTATTCACACGAGTGGAGCCACGGGAATAAGCTAGTGTATCATAAAAAGCTATCAAATTTTTAGTCGGTATCCTTTGATTTAAGCGATAAACCATTCCTTTCAGTAGTAACGCAACATGAAGCCAAGCTCACTACATTAGCATCTAACTTGCGTAAAATATTTAACATCCCAAACTCGATCGCGACCATATTCCAAACATTAGGAAACATTTACGCATCATGTTGTAATATAAACTTGAATAAATTCATATCCGATAGAAAGAGACACGAAAACGGGTTCGCCGACTTTCCTTGTCGTTTGGTGGCCGAAACCGAGCAATATATAAATGTGGACGAATATACAGAGCAGCACAAACCGAATTAGAAGCTTGTAGGCAAAACAACTTCATACTAGTAGCCAGCGATTAGCTAGATAGTATGACTACTATTGTAAGTAAAAATGTCTAATAAAAATATATCATAGATAATAGTAAAATAAAACAAAATATTAATAAAAACATTTTCGTTCACAGACTATATTGGCTACTGTAGCCATCTTAGCCGTTGGTTGTCACGGCGGGCTAATCCATGGACACGATCACCATGGACACGATCACTATGGACCCGATCACCATGGACACGAGCACCACCAAATCCACGAGATCCCTCACGGGGAATACAGTCTTCCATCACCGAAGATAACCAGGGTCTCCGCTCCCGGAGCCATCATCCACTCATCGAGCTTCGACCCCAGATCTTTCCCCCCTGGATCCCTCCCATCTGCGACATTCTCAGGAGAAGGCCTGATATCGGGCCCTGGACCTCATGGCCTCATCAGTGGCCCCGGAGTTGCCGGTCTTCCTTTGGGTGAAGGCTCACTGGTAGCACCACCTTTACCCGTTGGACACGCTCTCGTTGGACCTGGCATAGCCACCGGCTCTGCCCTAGTCGGACATGCCCTACCTTCCGGCCCAGCTATTGTCGGTCCCACCCTAGCTGGCCCCGGTTTAGTCGGACCCGGATTAGCCGTCAACACTAACACCCAAACCTTGGTTCAGTCCAGCGTGACCACGAACTCGTTGAACTCCGCGCTCGCCTCCGCGGCCCTCCCCGGATCTGCTGGCCTCATCGGAGGTGAGGGGGTCCCACCCGGCCCCAGGGCTCCAGTCATCGACTCCATCCACGGTCTTGCCAGCAGCAACGGCGCTCCCACTCAGTACCGCGTGCGCGACGAGCCCTACCCGGTGGTCCGTGAGGTGACCCACAGAGTGCCCGTGCCCCAGCCCTACCCGGTGCCCCAGCCCTACCACGTGCCAGTGCCTCAACCCTACCCCGTCCAGGTGCCAGTCGTCAGGAATGTGCCATACCCCGTCGTCCAAATCCAGAGGGTGAACGTAGACAAGCCCGTGCCCTACCCAGTCGAGAAGATCGTCAACTACCCAGTCGAGAAGGTAGTGCAAGTACCAGTCGACCACCCCATCCATCACGAGAAGATCGTGGAGGTGCCAGTCGTCAAGGTAGTCCAGGTGCCCGTGCACGTGGTGAAGAGCTACCCCGTGCCGGTGGTGAAGACCGTCCACCACAAACAGCACAGCCACGGCTGGTCCAAGTGGTAATTCACCCAAAACCATCACATTGTAAATATTCACCATTGCTCATCTCGTGGCTGCAATGTCGGGTGATAAACTAAGTCATTAGTTAGGAGTATGAATTGTTGTTTCATCTGTTCTGTTTGTAAATAGTATTGTAAGTTTATACAAAATAAAAATAACTTCCAAAGATTTCTGACTATACTTTCTGTCACCTTTTTAGTATTACATTACTTTCTTCTTTTATGCAATCTTGCCTAGTATCAATCATTTCAAAAATATAGATAACCATAAAACTTTTTATACTTTTACAACAATATTAATAAATAAATTCAATAAGTGTTTTTAATATTGACTTTATTCAATTCAGTTTTAAATCTATTTCAAATGCAAGTCTGGAATATTTAATTGAAGTCCTTTACTTTTTTGGTTGTAAATTACGAGGACAATAATATTTTTATGTTATAGAAAATAAAAGTAGGTAAATTAAACATTAACATCGAGGGTAATAATTTTGTAACAAGGCTTTAGGCTTACTACAATATGATTGTTTTGTTGGTAATAACTATAAATACTAATTGTCATGCGTAGTTTATTTAATCCTACTAATATTATAAATGTGAGGATGGATGGATGGATGTATGTATGGATGGAGGATGGATGTTTGTTACTCTTTCACGCAAAAACTGCTGAAGGGATTTTTATGAAATTTGGTATAGTAGTAGTTTAGGCTCTGGATTAAAACGTAGGCTCATTTTAATCCCGAAAAAATAGTGTTACCGTTCAGTTAGTAGATTATATTAGAACAAAGTATTAAATTAAATTACAATGCAGGCTGATCACCTGATTGTCTGACAAGAAAGATGATCCATGCGTCGGATGGGCATGTAAAAAGTCGGACCTACGCCTGATCTCTCGTCAGTCGTGTTGGTTATTCGTCCCACTGGATTATGAGAGTAAAGGAAGAGAGTGTGTTCTTGTGAACTGAGCACACACTTGGGCACTATAAAATTACTCCTGCGTAACTGGTCTGGTTTCAATAAAACCGGCCACCGTCACCGATATCGATGTGGGGAGTTATTATTATTAGTACAAAGTATTAAAAAAACAAGATTAGATTTTGGAATAAGAATTGTCTGAACCTACAGAGAATAAAAGTGGATGGAATATTTTACAGAACACAACAAAAACAACACGGGTAGTAGGTACACCATCGGTACTGTTGTTAAAAGTTACTATTGGACTTAAGTATGTACCTAGATGTTTATTCTGTGCAAGTGCCATAATTTTTATATGAATTTGACTGAAAAGAGATTTTAGCAATAGATTCTTCTGAAAAAAAAAATATCGTCGTAAGGACATATTATTTAAGAAACTATTTTCTTGATAACAATAACATCGCCTACACTTTACATGTCCATACATCCGATGCTACAGCCTGAATAATATGACGATGACGTACAAATTGTAATAACACGATTGGAATATTAATTAATCTAAGACAACATAAACAAAAGCTCCATTAAAGTGGTTATACAACATAGATCGAAATATGAAAAAAAAAACATTTGCTGACCGTGCGGTTTGTATGAGAGGTCCAAAATTTTTTTTCATATTTCAACCCATTTCTTGCGAAAAGTTGTTCAGTTTTATAAGTATTATCACTGGGTTTCGGCTTAATATCCTACTTCCTACTAATATTATAAATGTGACGGTTTGTGAGGATGTATCGATGGATGGATAGATATTTGTTCCTCTTTCACGCAAAAACTACTGAACGAATTTTGATGAAATTTGGTATGGTAGTAGTTTAGGCTCTGGATTAAAACTTAGGCTACTTTTTATCCCGGAAACCTAGTGTTCCCGAGGGATACTCAATAGTATATTTACGCGGACGGAAGCACGGGAAACAGCTAGTACCTTATATGTTACACGTTGTATAACTGACTCATCTGTTCTTTACTCTAGAGCTGAGAGCTCCGTGGCCTAGTGGGTAGACCGTTTGGTTCGCACTCGAAAGAGTGCAGGTTCAAATCCCAGGTTGTGGCGTGTACCAATGAGACTTTTTCAGATCTCAAGTACATTATAAGGACGGAAAACATCGTGAGGAAACTCGCACATAGTTGGCCCCAGACGTATTGACCAGTTCATTCCTCTGGACTAGGCTAACTATTTTGTGAGAATGCCGTATGTGCTTGGGCAACCATACGACATTTAAAAACCAACTGTCCTAGGTACTGCAGTATTTCAAGAGTGGTTACTTCGCTCGGAGAATACTGTATAAATCATCCATTAACGGATGTAAAGCTCTAAGTTTGGTCTTTACTCTCAGTTTAATGAGAGTAAAGAACAATCTTAATGAATGAACACCACTTTAATGAAGCTTTTGTTTCTATTGTCTTAAGGAAAAAACGCAAACCTTAGTCTAAGCACTAGATCTGGCTTTACCTAGCTGTCCAAATTCTCAAATGATTAGAATAAATACACACGTGTCACAAAGTGTTACAAATATGTGCAAAATCTGACATGTGCAAACAGCTTTCGAGACACGCCCAAACTTTCCTCCTTTTGCATTTAAATAAATTATAACGAAAATGCGGTTATACGATAAAAAACAAATTTATTACATTAACACACATTTGAATAACTATAACGATATCGCCTTTATACATATTTCGTAACTCGAAATTTGGGTTCATAGATGTGACGCAATAGAGTCGGAAGTGACGAAGATTCCACAAACCGTCTGCCCGATTTCCCACCGGCGAAGAACTGAACCAGTCTTTCATAAATTATAACAGCTGATCTGTGACGTAATCGAAAAACATATGGTTACGTTAAAGATGATATACATCAAAGGAAAATATAGGTTAAATGTAAATTTTATAGGCAGTTACTAAAGACAGAAAGTTTACAAAAATCGAGTTATTCGTGATGCAATGATTAAACCAGTTAGGCTAGTGGAAGGTTATTTTTATTACTTCCAAAACTTGTGCTAATGCGAATTTCTATTTAGATTAGAACATGAACTATGGTAACATGTAGCATGATTCTGCAAAAAAACGAGTATCCAAAGCACTCTCATTTTTGTGTACGCACAAAAGCTAAACAAAACTGATAAAGCTCATGACCAATAGTTGTCTTTGTTCAAAGATAGTATTTGATATTATATAAAAATACTGCCTTAAATATTTACATGTATTATTTTATTACTTTATTTGTAGTTCACACTTCACCATAGCATTGTAATATATTTAAATTCTGAATGATCTTCATATTTAAATATATTGTTATTAGTTGTTAAGTAAAATATTGCACCGTTAAAATCTATATAAAAGTCTTTGAAATAAGGGTCAACTCACACCGAAACGAAACGTTACGCAACATGGCGCTGCATTTATAAGATGGCCATTTCAAATTGAATTTTATTCATTACGTAAGAAGATACAAGTTGCATTGTAGCAGTTAGAATGTCAGCTTGCACCGCGCTGTACAGCGCATATGCAGTGTGTGACTGATGTCATATGAAACGTGTATCTTTGTGTGCAATGAATGAAGTTTAATTTTGAATAGCTATCTTAAAAATGCAGCTCCACGTAGCGTCGCGTATCGTCGCAATGTGAACTGACCCTAAAGCGCCGAATGCATTTTAAATTATATTTAACGATTAACGAATAATTATTTAACACATATAAATTAGAATACGTCATAATAATTATGAATTCTGAGTTCTAAAGTCATAAAACTCATGCAAATTGGTTATTTACAATGTTTCGGTAGTATTATATATTTTTAGATTTGTTGTTTTGTATGAAACATGTGTTTTAACTTGAGGTAAGTTAAACACATGGTTTTGGAACTTTTTTATTGATTACATAAAAACCTTACTATTACAGAAGATGCAATAATAATAATGAGTGAAATAAAAATAGTGAAACAAAAGTTTTACAAGAATTTTGCAAATGGAGGAGAATGAAATTTGGCCGGTAAATAAAAGTTGTTGTGGAAGGTGTGCGTAAGCTAAAAAAAATCTTACTCAATTTAACAAAATAGTATTATAGATCTCGATGTCTACCATAGTAAATATACTGTTTATACCAAGAAAATAAAATAAACTCATTTATGTAAGTGAAGTTTAAATTATTTTATAAAAAAATATTGTTATTTTGAAAATCCGCATGTATAATAGTACCTATTATTATTAATGCTACGTACCCCATTGTTGTCATGTAAATTAGAAAAAATACTGTTTGTTATTTTAATTTTATGGATAAAAATGTATACGATGTGGTTGTAGATACTTAATAAATATATATTAATAATAAACGAATTTTTTGTTAAATAATTCTTATAGTACAGTCATTTGGTTCGAAAAATAGTGGTATTAGTAATAAAAAATCTGTAAAATTCCGGGAGTTTGCAAAATGGCAATATAATAGATTTTGATGTGCTCTTTTCGAATTTCAACTTTGCCACCTCGTATTTTTGCCGCTCGCGCCGCCATATTGGAAAAATGGCGCCTAAAAGCATTTTTTGGCAATATCTCCTTTCCGACTCATTTTATAATAAAAACAACACAAAATGAAACTACAGACAATTACCTACAATTTATGTATTCATCTTTTTTCCATGAAGTCAATAGTTTTAGCGTACGAGCGCCGCAAAGTGTACTCCATCTATTTCTATATTTAAATATTGTCATACCCCCTTACTAATAAACATTTTACCTATAAGCTTTGAATAGCTGTTACACAGTGCTGTGTCTTCTTCTATCGAATTAAAAATGTCACTTGTGTGATGTGAACAAAACACTGTATAACTATTCAAAGCTTATACAACGTTTATTAGTAAGGGGGTAAATATATAAAACGCAAACCTAACTGACTCATCTATCAACGCACAGCCGAAACTACTGAACGGATTTCGCTGAAATTTGGCATACAGATAGCTCTTATGACGTAGGCATCCGCTAAGAAAGGATTTTTGAAAATTCGCCCCTAAGGGGTTAAAATTAGGGATGAAAATTTAAAACCTAATATCACGCGGGCGAAGCCGCGGGCAATTAATGTTAGTAATATCTTTAGTCAGTACTCTACTGACCTACCTTCCTACCTTCTATACCCTTATAGGTACCAACTTGCAACCACCATAGTGCATGATGGGAGCCTTGTACCTATTGCGACATACAAACACTATGCGTCTGCGATGTGCAGTTTTAGCTGCAAAGTGAAATATATGGCCACACACCTCTGTTTTTATATATTTATTAGCAAAGATGATATACTTTGTTTATTTAAATATTTAAGTTTATAGTCATGGTTGATAACCGTGACAATAGATAAGAGTATAAACTAAAAAATATAAGAATCATTAAAATATCGTAAAAATGAAATTAGATTAAAAAATATATTCGGCACCAATTTTATTAGACTTTTTAATTAATTATTATTATTAATTTTTATGTATCTATCTTGACATAAAGATAACAATGATATTCTTTTATCTTTTTATCAAATAGGGCTATAAAATATAACGGTTTTAATTAAAAACAAATAGAAAATTAATTAATTAAATGTATGGACATTTTATACAAGGTCTAGCGATGTTAATCATGTGTATTAATATAAACCATAAAGTTTTGAAATCAAATTGAGATCAAATGAATGAAGCAACTAATGATGGTGTTAAGGTTTGTAAGATATTATCTATTTATGTATTTATGTAGAAAAGATGTTGACCGTGACTTTGTCAGCGCAAAATTGAATCTCGCGGAAACCGTAAAATTTTCCGCGGTAAAAAGAAGCCTATCTACTTCCCCGTGATCTACACTATATCTGTGCCAAATTTCATCAAAGTCGATCCAGTAGTTTCGTAGCCTATTCAAAATAAACAAACATACAAATATTTTTTTTCTCTTTATAACATGAGAATAGAAAAATAGATAAGAATATATTTATGTTTTAATAAAAATATCCTAAATTCCTTCCTAATATTATAAAGCGCCAGTTTATCTGTATTCTGTATGGGTGTATGATGTTTGTTACTCTTTAACAAACATTTTCGTTAAATAACTACTAAACGAATTTGGATTAAGTTTGATATAATGGTACCTAGTAGTTTAGGCTCTGCATTAAAACATAGGCCACCTTTTATCGTAGCAAAATGTACAGTTTCCACGGGATTTGTTTTTGCAGGCAACATCCAGATCAAAAATAATTATTTCAGACATTTTACTTAATACATTATTTTATTTATGTTAATTTAATTTACTGTCGTTATTATGATACATTTGAAATGATCAGATTTATTATAAAGTTTTATAGATAAAGTAATCCTTACTTCCTTACTAATATAAATCGCAAAAGTTTGTAAGTGTTGATATATTGATGTATGTATGTTTGTTATTCTTTCACGCAATGGCTACGGGATTTCTTTTTGCGCGTACAAAATCGCGGGTAACATGAATATCCTACTACAATTATAAATGTGAAAGTATGTGAGGATGGGTAGTATGTATGATGGATGTTTGTTACTCTTTCACGCAAAAACTACTGAACGGATTTCGAAGAAATTTGGTAAAGTACTTTAGGCTCTGGATTAAAACATAGGCTACTTTTTATCCCGAAAAAGTCCAATATCCCCGTAGAATACCCGGTACTTTATTTACGCGGGTGGAGCCGCGGGAAAAGCTAGTGTTGAATAATAATGTTAATTAATAATGAAACTAGAATTAGTTGCGTAATATTTGATAAAAGTAATGAATAAACTGTCACAATTTAAATCCAAAAACCAATTTTAATTAATATGAAAACTATTATGTAATTGAAACATTGTTATTCGATATGGCAAAGATTTAGGGCGATATTCTTGGTCGATTCTTATTTCTAAGTTCGCCTTATAGACATGCTTAAGGTGACATTTCGATTCACAGTCGTAACTTAAGCATAAGTATTATTTCATACAAATAAGGCGGACTTATTCGAAAATTCTTAAGTCTTTTCTTAAGCAACGACCAAGAATACCGCCTTTATAATGATTGATTTTTTAAATCACCCTTTTTTTGTCTTGCCGTTTTACTTAATATTGCTTTGTTATGGGACACTTAAAATTAATGACAAAAGTTTGTAGGTATAGACCCTGATATTACATATTCACAAAAAATTATGACTTAATCTTGAATAAACTATTATAAATATGATAGTTTGCGAGGATTATGGATGGATAGATTTTTGTGCATCTTTCACGCAAAAAGTACTTAATGTATTTTGATGAAATTTGGTATGGTAGTAGTTTAATATCTTGATTAAAACATATAAAATTTTGTCCCGAAAAAGTTCAGTGTTCCTGTGGGATACTGTATTTAAGGCGGAGCCGCGGGCAAATGCTAGCCTGGAATAAATTAATGACACCACAAATAGACCCGTTAAGTTTTATATCTATCCTTATCCGTCTAATACTTTCTAATGCTTAGTCCTTAATTTACATTATAAACGAGAAAGTTTGTATGTACGGGTGTAAGGATGTATGGATGTTTGTTACTCTTTCGCGCAATAACTACTGAACGGGTTTTATGAAATTTTGTATGGTAGTTGTTTAGACTATAGATTAACATACAGGGTACTCTTTATCGCAGCAAAATGTACGGTTCCTTCGGAATTTCTTTTTGCACACACGAAGTCGCGGGCAATGTCTAGTCATAATATAAGTATTATTGGTATTAGTAGATAAATACAATTAACAGGTAATGAATTTGACTGTCCATAAAAACACTATAATCGACATAGCTGTAGCTTTAAAGATTCTTGTTTCTCGCTAACATCTTGTAAGCTTTAAAGGAAGATCGCGTTTGAAGCTTACATCATGTAATCTTTATCTTGTAAAACTTTCAGGATTTGTTCTAGGCTCTTAAGCTAAAGTGTAAGCTGATATCTTATGTTAAGGATAATTTGAATGATAAGCGTTTGACTTAGATTTTAGGTAATAATTTATTCATCACCATATCGAAACAGCTCCACGGCTGGTATATAATGTCGCGCGTCGCCGTTATCATCACAGAAGCCACCTCACTTCAGTTGAGACAACAACAAAGTTCATTCGGCTGGCTCTTGGCGATTAGCTAACAGCCATGGCATTTGTTGTAAGTTCTATCATAAGCATAAAAAGTATAGTTTAAAACAATATTCACAATTACAGCCTCAAAAAGTTTATAGAATAATTACCGCAAAAAGGATTGAAGGATCATGATATATCTTTGCGATTAATTTCATACCATTGCGTTTATTTTCTCTTGTCTTAATTATATTGTTTAAATGTTTAATTAAAATATTTTACAAACATTCTTATGTGTCAAATAAAAAATATTGCAAAAAGTTTGAATCACCATTAGGAATTAGTCGAATAAATTCAATGTTAATTAGTCTCAAAATTAGTCACGCAAAATTCAGAAATTGGTTCTCATTGTTACAGATGAAGGTTGTCTTCCTGACAGCGCTAGCCTACAGCGCTAGTGCTGGGATCATATCAGGAGAACACCATGGGCCTCTGCACCACGATCATGACTCGTACGTCTCATCAGCCCTGCTCGCCCCTTCAGCCAGGTACGGGGTCCCCCGCACCTCGTACGGAGTCCCAATCACCGATGGATTACACGCCGGTCCGATAGTTGAGCATCCTCCAGTGATCGGACCCCCTATCCCAGGTCCTATCCACCATGACCACCCTATCTACAACGGCGATATTGTCGAACAACACAGATACGGTAGCGGCCCCATCATCAGCGGCCCAGCCTTAGCGCACGGACCCATTGTCAGTGGACCCGGACCGATCCTCAGCGGACCTGGCCCAATCGTCAGCGGACATGGACCAATCCTCAGCGGACCCGCTCCAGCTATCGATGCCAGTGGATCTCTGTTAAGCGGACCAGGCCAACTGGTATCCGGACCAGGCCAACTCGTATCCGGACCAGGCCAACTTGTATCCGGACCAGGTCAACTCGTATCCGGACCAGGCCAACTCGTATCCGGACCAGGCCAACTCGTATCCGGACCAGGCCCAATCGTTAGCGGACCCGGTGGTGCCATCATTGGATCTGGACCGATCGCTGGACCTCTGGGATCCGGACTCCTCGCTGGCCCTGGACCTCTTCCCGGTGGCCCAATCCTCGCCGGACCTGGCCTCGGCCCCAACGGACTTCCCATCGGACCCGACGGTACCGCTATCCTCCCCGCTCCCGGAGTCGCTCTAGCCCCAGGCCTTCCTGCACCGAGCTCGAGGTACGAGCTCCAACGTGTCATCCAGCACATTATCCGTCGCATTCCCTACGAAGTTCAACGCCACGTCCAAGTGAATGTTCCCCAGCCTGTCCCGGTCCCGGTCCCGCAGGAAGTGAGAGTGCCCGTGCCTCAGCCCTACCCAGTCAACGTAGACGTCGTGAAGCACGTCCCCTACCCAGTCGTCAAGACCCAGCACGTCGAGGTCGAGAGGCCGGTGCCAGTTGAGGTCCTGAAACATGTGCCCGTTGAGGTGATCAGACACGTCCACGTGCCCGTCGAGAGGCACGTCGAAGTAATCAAGAAGGTGCACGTGCCAGTCGAGAAGCACGTGGAAGTGCCAGTACCAGTCTGGAAGCCCTACCCCATCCACCTGATCAAGCACGTCACCCACTACCAGAAGAAGGGCTGCTGCGGCTGGTGAAATCCAAAAAGTCATGATTGTATATACGACGGCATATCCTGCTAACATCGAGTATAATTTGAGCTCTCTTTTTATGGAGCTTCTATAGATGAAGAAGTCAGCTTATACTAGTGTTAGCTGGATTTGTCATCTTTCGTACAACGTAGCTCGTAAGATTGTAAATATTGATAGTCATTAGGTGTATGTTTCTGTTATAAGAAAAAATAAACATTCTGTTTTCTAAATTCTTTGATTTTATTTACCATCCTACTTACAATAAATCGTCAGTACATACTACAATTTTCTGTGACCCACGTTTCTTTTGATGGAAACGATTATTATTATTACTTCAGACAATATTATAATAACAAAACATCAATACAAATATCAAGAAAGTGTACTTATTTCATCTTTAAAATTCTAAATGAGTTTTTCATAATAGAATATAATAATCTCATAAAATATCTCCGAAAATAGTATAAATAAAGTGCCTAAAAGAAAAAAAGGACATTATTGTTTTGTAATACAAAATAACACAAGTAGTTTACTAGATTCAATTTATTATTTTTTATCTTAAAATAATAAATAATAATAATAATAAATAAATTCTTTATTGACACAAAGGAATTTTACATATATGTATGATGTCCCTGACCCCTGTACTAGTGTAAACTGTATTGCAAAAGTTTTGTGTCATTCTAGCTTTTTAGTTTTTTTTCTACAGGCACCAATAATATAAATTATAAGTGGTAACAAATACAAAATATTACAAAAAAAATATATTTACACATAATTAAATTAAATGAATTACGTATATACATGACTGACTGATTGACTGACAGGCACACAGCCTACACTACTGGTTGTAGGGGCCTGAAACTCGGAAAGTTCTTTGTATGGTGTAGGCATTCGATAAGAAAGGATTTTTCGAAATTTTACGGCCAAGGGTCACTCTCTTCGGGGTAGAAAAAAGAGACCCAAATTTTAAATAAGACAACGTGATTCTTTGGCCCAATACCTAGATTGGTAACGTGCATAAAGAATAAACATTCTATAATAGAATTGATGAAAGAAGTGTTTAGTATTTTATCGAAATTCATCTCCTAACGGGGTTGAAAAGGGGCATAAAAATGTTTTGAAGGTGATTTGCTTCAAATAGCTTCGAAGTTGATATTAGTACTCCTAGTACTTTTGATCTTAAGAACAGCTTTCAAACAGACTCAATAATGACACAAAAAAAATTGAACTCACATAAAAGCTTGGTGTGATGCAAAAACTCTTTAAATTTTTTTAAAGTCAACATACCTACTATGAGTATTACATAAGTACCTACAGGATTTGAAGTTTTCTAATGTTCACGTTTATTTATCCTTTAAATACCTACATTATAATTATGTAATAAAGATCATTACATTTTATAAGTATTCAAATATTTGAACATGATAATTTATATTATTATCATGTTATTTAATTAATAATGAACAAAATTAATAACGTAAACAAGTGCGAGTCAGACTCGCGCACAAAGGGTTCCGTACAAAATGGCAAACAAAATCACGTTTGTTCTTTTTTTTAAATATCTATATAGTTTAAACAGCCTTTTGTACAGCGCTGTAAATAATAATTGCCTAGTTGTAAGTAATACCCAACAACAAAAGTGTTATGTTGTTGATATGAATAATTTTAAATTTAGTAATTTGACTATAGATAAGTATAACTTACCTTGCTTTTGTAAGAGACATATTATAGCTAAGACGCTATCAAGTTTTATTATTTTATTAATTATATTATAAAAACTCTATTTATTACAAGCCAAAAATTTGGCTATACCAACTTCTGCTTCTTTTGAGCAGAGAATTAGTATTAGTAACGATTTGGAACATGTTCCAAGTAATTATTTAAATTAGATTGTAAGACAAAAGGATGTCTCTTGCAAGAAGTTAGTTAATAATTTACAAAATCCTACCAAAAAAGTTAATGATGAGAATTTATGTGATAATAAGAAGGAAAATGTAATTAACCTGGTGCATCAAAATTTACAAAGAATGGTAGGTAAAGAACTTGAAGTTGAGTTGTTTCTAAAGCAATTAAATATCGACATTCTATGTGTTTCAGAACATTGGTTTAAAAAACATGAACTCGCTTTCAATTTCAATGACCACCAGGTTGCAAGTTTGTTTAGTAGAGAAAAAGCCATTTCAGGAGGCTCTTTAATATTAATTAGAAATACCTTAAAATTTAAGGAACATAAAGATATTGTGAGCCTCTCTACTGAACGAATTACTGAGATAACTTGTATAGAGTTGAGCCATCTTATTATTGTAAGCGTATACAGGCCTCCATCTGGTTTATACGATTCATTTGAACAAATTATGGAACAAATACTAACAAAAATATGTGCATCTAACAAAAAAGTTATTTTAAGTCGTGGTTTTTAACATTAATTTATTAGATTCAAACTCTACCACTGTCAGATTCACATCATTGTTAAAATCGTATAATCTTTTTAACTTATTTAATGAACCTACAAGAGTAAGTGATACAACTGGTACCTGCATTGATAATATTTTTACTAATATTACTCCTTATAAAAAAGAAATAATTAATATGCTTAGCTCTGATCACTGTGGACAGCTGGCTTCATTTAATATTAATTGTGATAATAATCCGAAAGAAAAAATTGTGTTTATCCCTATAAATAAAAAACGTATAGAGAAATTTAGAAGTAAATTAGCTGAAAATATTCAGTACTGGGATGAGTCCAGCAGCTCTGATGAAGCTTTTAATATTTTTTTTAAGTCAATAAGAACGCAATTTAATTCAGTATTTACTTCTAAAACAGCCAGACTCAACAGTAATAAAATAAATTTTAATGACTGGGCAACTGCAGGAATTAAAAAAGTAGGCAAAGATTAGGTATATGAATTATATGTATAATGAAAAATCAATAAATAACACTGAGAGATTTAAAAAATATATAAAAAATTATTCAAAAATTTTTAGAAATGTATGTAAAGCAGCAAAAGCTCTTAATATAAAAGATAGAATCAGAAATTCTAATCTATATATATAAAAGAAAGTCGTGTTAGTTACACTATTTATAACTCAAGAACGGCTGAACTGATTTGGCTGAAAATTGGTAGGGAGGTAGCTTAGAACCAGGAAAAGGACATAGGATACTATTTATAATGTACGGTTCCCGTGGAATACTGTATTTACGCTTTTACGTAAAAACTACTTAACCGATCATCATGAAATTTGGCACAGATATAAAGTAGACTACGAGGAAGAACATAGGCTACTCTTTATTGCATAA
Source organism: Glaucopsyche alexis (assembly GCA_905404095.1). Classification (NCBI taxonomy): domain Eukaryota; kingdom Metazoa; phylum Arthropoda; class Insecta; order Lepidoptera; family Lycaenidae; genus Glaucopsyche; species Glaucopsyche alexis. Next base: position 7,423,487 of record FR990060.1, read on the forward strand.
TAATGTACGGTTCCCGTGGAATACTGTATTTACGCTTTTACGTAACTACTTACCCGATCATCATGAAATCTGCTATAGATACAAAGTAGACCACGAGGAAGGACATATGCTACTTTTTATTGCAAGAAAATGTACGGTTCCCGTGGAATACTGTATTTACGCTTTTACGTAAAAACTACTTAACCGATCATCATGAAATTTGGCACAGATATAAAGTAGACTACGAGGAAGAACATAGGTTACTCTTTATTGCATAATAATGTACGGTTCCCGTGGAATACTGTATTTACGCTTTTACGTAACTACTTACCGGATCATCATGAAATCTGCTATAGATACAAAGTAGACCACGAGGAAGGACATATGCTACTTTTTATTGCAAGAAAATGTACGGTTCCCGTGGAATACTGTATTTACGCTTTTACGTAAAAACTAGGTACTTAATCGATCATCATGAAATTTTGCACAAATATAAAGTAGAGCACGGGAAGGACATAGGCTACTTTTTATCGCGGGAAATGTACGGTTCCTGTGGACAGCTGTATTTACGCTTTTACGTAAAACTACTTAACCGATCATCATGAAAATTGGCACAGACATAGAGTAGACTACGAGGAAGAGTATAGGCTACTATTTATCACAGAAAAATATGTTTGGGGATTTAGTAAATAAGGGATTTAGGGATTTACAAATAATGTGATTTACGCGACGATACTCAAAGGAAAATTCGAAGGTGAGGAAGTTCTCATTCCGAAGATCCCGATGATCCCTACCAAATACCGATATGCCGTTTGAGTTCAAATGACTTCAATTTCCGATCCGTTTTGCATTCGCCATGACCATTAATAAGTCACAAGGCCAATCCTTAAAAGTTTGTGGTCTGAATCTACAAAATCCATGTTTTTCACCTGGTCAATTATATGTGGCATATTCACGGATCGGAAGACCATCTGCGTTATGTATTCTTGCGTCTTATAATAAAACGAAAAATGTCGTCTATTACAAGATGCTTTACTGAAGATTGCAAACCATGCACCAAAATACATGGCCCATTTTAACAATCATTAAAATAATTGATTTCTTTTTAATTATATCTATTATCCTAATGAAAAATTGCACTTAATGAAATCCAAAATCTGCTCATTTATTGCCTCTAAGGTAGAACAAAGTTTGCCGGGTCAGCTAGTAACATAATAAAAACCACTTGGAAAATAATTGCTAGTGAAACTGGAAAAGTCACCTGTCGTAGCTCTGACTTTGAAATTTGTGTTAATAATAAGAAGATTACTTCTGACTTTGAAGTTGCGACAGTCTTTGAGAAGTTTTTTGCTGACATTCCGGTCTCAACTACAAAATGCCTAAATTCTTTGCCTGCAGCTACTGAAAAGTTACTCAGAGATAATGTCAAGGAATGTAATGTCAATTTTAAATTTAGAGAAATTGATTCAAGGGATATTATTAATACATTTAAATTGTTAAATACCTATCAAAAATACTGCCGATCTCTGGGGTACATCTACCAGAATTATCAAATCAATAATTGACATTGTAGCTCCTTACCTAGCCATAATATTTAACAATTGTATAAAAAGTGGTATATTTCCTGACTTAATGAAGCACAGTAAGGTTGTGCCTCTCTTCAAAGCAGGAAATAAGTCTGACCCAAAATTATAGACCGATATCGATACTACCGACTTTTAGTAAAATATTTGAAAAAATTATCCTAATATAATATATTAATATATTAATTATATTAATATAAATAATTTATTGCATACTACACAATTCGGTTTTACTAAAGGTCGGTCTACTACAGATGCAGGCATCAAGCTTCTCTATAGTATATTCGAGGCTTGGGAAGAGGCGCAGGATACATTAGGAGTTTTTTGCGACCTTTCCAAAGCATTTGATTGTGTAGACTATGTTACACTAGTCAGAAAATTGCACCACTATGGCATAAGGGACTCAGCTCTTAATCTTTTGAGTTGTTATCTTTACAATAGGACTCAAAGGGTAGAGGTTAATAGTAAAATGTCCACTGGGACTAAAATAGAATTAGGTGTCCCACAGAGATCTATCTTAGGTCCATTTATTTTTCTCATCTACATAAATGACTTGCCTTATCTAGTTCAAGATAGGCATGAGATAGTACTTTTTGCTGATGACACTTCACTTATATTTAAAGTGAAACGACAACAATTAAATTACGACGAGGTAAACAGTGCTCTCTCAAGTATAGTAAACTGGTTTAGTGTCAATAATTTACTTTTAAATGCAAATAAAACAAAATGTTTAAAGTTTAGCTTGCCAAATGTTAGGCAAGTATAAACCAATTTACTACTCAATGATGAGAGAATGAACATGGTAGACTCCACTGTATTCCTAGGAATTACACTGGATTGTAAATTACAGTGGGGTCCTCATTTTGCTAACCTAGCAAAAATACTCAGTTCTGCAGCATATGCAATCAGAAAAATTAGAGAAATATCAGATGAAGAAACGGAGCGCCTTGTATATTTCAGCTATTTTCATAGTAGAATGTCTTATGGCATACTTTTATGGGGAAATGCTGCCGACATAAATTCAATAGGTATTTGTGCTGCAGAAGCGAGCTATTCGTGCTATTTATAAAATGTCCCCTATTTAATCTCTGAGAGAAAAGTTTAAGGAAATAGGTATACTGACTGTCGCCTCTCAGTATATTCTGGATAATTTGTTATACGTTAGAAAAAACTTAAGCAATTTCAAGAAGAAAAGTGATAATCATTGTATAAAGACTAGAAATAAGAATAAGCTAGATGTACCAGTGATAAGATTTAGTAAAGTAAGAAAATCTTTTAAGGGCCAATGTATGTTACAATAGGATCCCAGAAAACTTTCAAAACCTTTCTATTAATAAATTTAAAAAAGTAGTCAAAGAACGTTTGTGTGCTAAAGCTTATTATAAAGTAAATGATTTTCTTAAAGATTGCACACCTTGGGAATAAGATGCACCCCTACAAAGCTGTCTCTATGTACTTGTGTACTGACTTTTGTTATATGTATTTAACATAGACTTAAGTTTACAATGTAAAATATTTATTTTAAAAGAACAATTTTTCATCTTTTTGCTAAAAGATGGGCCCATGCGAGTTTCTTACGCCGGTTCTTCTCGGCGGGTTAGGGTTGGACCGGTGGTAGCTTTTTTGTTGACTTTCCGAAAATAGCTTGTTAAGTTTTATTTGGAAATAAAAATTTTCATTTTCATTTTCATATGGACCCAGGACGCTTCACACCACGTCAATCTGATCCCGTGGTAAGTTCTCGAAGAACTTGTGTTACGGGTACCAAACAACGGAAATATATTTAATACTTTTATATTATACACATATTTAAAGTTTTTATTATATTATACACATATTTAATACACATCCATGAACCAGAATACAGAAAAACTTTTTGTTCCTTCGGCGGGATTTGAACCCGCGACCCCCGGCTTGAGCACCAACACGCTCACCCAACTGAGCCACAGAGGTCATCAAAAATATATTATATTAAAAAGAGTTCATAGATGTATTATATTAAAAAGAGTATTAGATGAATTATATAATACATATGTAATAATAATTAATCAAAGCATTTGTTGTATGGGCGCCCTAATTAAATATTTATTTTGTTATGTTTTTAGTATTTGTTGTTATAGCGGTAACAGAAATACATAATTTGTGAAAATTTCAACTGTCTAGCTATCGCGGTTCTTGAGATATAGCCTAGACAGAAAGACGGACGGACAGAGCGAAATCTTAGTATTAGGGTCCCGTTTGGGTACGGATCCCTAAAAACAAATCCAAATCCTATTAGAAACATTCTTTTTTTCGACTTTGACTTTCGAAAAAGGTACTTAAACATAGGAATATTTTCGAACGAGTGTATCACTGGCCTTAATATTAAATTAACCTAGTGAAAACTTATACTTTTTTATTTATCGAAATAAACATAGAAGCAATAAAGTGAAATACACAACTTGGCAAAAAATAGACGCGGTAACATCAAATATGCACAAAATTTCTGATATCTTCGCAGTTTGCGCGTATGTATGGAACAACATAAACACTAACAATAGTTCTAATTAGGTACATTAAATAGGTGTTGTGTTTACGTCAATTACAGATATGCACAACATTATTTTATAAATATAAACATAGTCAAAATTATAAAGCTAACTAATAAATGATCAGTCTTTTCAAAGCTTTTTGTACCTATTTGATAATGTAAACTACACATAAAATTATATTCTTTTTTATTTTTTTCAAGTTGTAATGCCTAATTATTACATTATTAAAAAAACCATTCTTGTAATTAACTTACTTTCATTTTACTTTTATTGAATTACAAATCAATCGTCTTGATAATATCCTACTAATATTATAAATGTGAGGATGTATGGATGGATGGATGACTGTTACTCTTTCAAGGAAAAACTACTGAACGGATTTTGATGAAATTTCGTATTTTAATAGTTAAGGCTACTTTTTATCCCAAAACAATACAGCATTGCCGAGGGATATTGTATTTACGCGGGCGGAGCCGCGGGTAACAGCTACGTATAAACTAATTTTTGGAATTTTGTCCAATCAAAGATTTGATGTTAGTTTGACGTTTATGGGAATATCATTTTGCAGCTGTAACATATCGGGACTAGATCGTAACTGTATTATTACAGGATTTAATTAGCAGAACCTGTAACAATATTAGGGGCTGCCCGTAAACAGTATTAAGTTGTGTGTTAGATACTTATGGTTTCTTCGTTCCGTCTGTATTAGCCGGGAGCTTTGGCGATCTAAGCCTTCACAATGAGAGTTCCACTTTTTTGCGGAAAGATTAAGACCTTTCTTAGGATTGCAAGAACCCAAGGAATTTGTAAGTATTATAATAATACTTACAAATTCCTTGCAAGAACCCTAAATCAAATGGCTTCAACGGCATTACGTCAGATTTGTTGTCATTGGTAAAAGGGGCTCAGTTTCAGATGGACATTTATTGATTTAAATCTATATAAAAGAAAGTCGTGTTAGTTTATTTATTACTCAAGAACGGCTGAACCCATTGGGCTGAAAATTGGTGGAGAGGTAGGTATCTTAAAACCAGGGAAAGGACACAGGATACTTTTTATCCCTTTCCCGAGAGGATCAAAATTCGAGAACGGCTGGACCGATTTGGCTAATTTAGGTCTCGTGACAGAAATTGTGAAAAAAGGTGTAGATTGTAGGAGTAGATATAGGACTAGAAAGTAGGTTGCATTGTAGGTGTACTCATTTATTCATTTTAGTTCATATTTAATTCTGAACGTGTGTCAGGACAGCTGGTTTTAACATAATTTAATGTTCACACAAAATTAGTTCTTGCAACAATCATTTACATAAGTGTGTGGTTAACGCACACTCTACGCATAATTTGCGCAATAACGGAAAATTTTATCTAATAAAATTCCTCATCTAGGACAATTGATTTTGCCTTTTGTAACTTATATAATACCTTATTCTAATAAAATAAAAATAATAATTTTAAAATATTACCATAGTTAAGTATTTTTTGTTAAGAAAGTATCCGCTTATCGTTAATACCGTCGGGTTTATAGGTGAGCCGGCCCAACTGGAGAGATACCACGGACTTTCAGAAATCCGACTTGAAATATTGCGTCGTGTTTTGTCGATAGAAAGCAAACACGATTAAAAGAGTGGTAACGCACTTATAACATCTCTGTTGTTAGAAATGTCCATTGGCAATCATACGTACCTAATAAATTGTCTTTAAAAAATTAAAAAGATGAAAAAAAGCATTTTTGCATTATTTTTGCATAGCATGGCACAAACCCAAAAACTACTTAGAGAAACTTATATGTAACATGGTGTGCCTTTATTTATAGGGAATAATCTTTTGATATCTATTTTGCTTTCTCTTAAAATTGAATCGGTGTGATCTGGAGTGGAAAGAAATAAATAATAATTATTTATTGGTTTAACTACTTTTTAAAATTGATTAATTGGTAAGTGGGTGGATAGGCAGGATTGTCTAGAATTTAAATACAAGTTCAAATACAAACTTACAAACCTGTATTACAGGAAACTGTGTGATATTTTCACATCTTTTTAACACGACTAAATATTATGCTTGCCCTTATCTCTCTTGACCTGCATTCATTTGTTTATTTTATGCAAACGAAGCGGAGGTCTATAATGTTAGGAAGTAACAACTACCCATTATCATTAAAAGAAAATTCAAAGTTTCGAAATTTTGGACCCAATCGGCTATTTGAAATGTCGCATTGGTTTAAATAAATTTATGTTGAAATATTCGATTATAAAACGGTTCATGTGTTCAAAAGAATCACATTTGCGGTTGCACTTCCTAGTAAAACAGTTGTATCGAGAATATTATATTTTTCAACATGAATTTATTTGTAAGACAAAATTATTTAGACATTAGATTAAATAATAAATATTTTTCAAATTTTAGTGAACTATATTTTTGCTTTTTAATAATTTTTTTTTTTTATTTGCAGTTTGGTCTAGAATTTTTACTCGTAAATTTATATGAGGTATCTCAGAACATCTTAAAACAACATAAAAATCATAACTCTATTTTTATTTACAGGTCGTAGGTTTTCTGGGATTGATCGCCATATCTACAGTACAAACACGGCAAATACTTGAACAATTATCTGAAGATCCAGAATCTCAAGAAAGCAGTCCTCAAAGTTATGAATACAAGCAAGTAATTTTATATTTAACACCAAGTGAGGTTAGAGCGCTGGAAAGAAATAACGTTCTCCAAAAGACAGATAATGAATATTATTCCACCTACTTAAACAACCAGTTAACAGCACAGAAGCAGGAAGATGTACGTAAGACAATTGAACAATCAAAAGCTGTAAAACCCATACACGAATCACCAGAAGAAACGACAGAGAAAAATCAAAAGTTAATCGACATACCTCTTTTCTATCCTTTCCAATTGATACCTTTGAACAATAACAACAACAACAACAAAGAGAAAGAAGTCGAAAAGGAAAACGAGAATGGATGGATGAAATGGATCGAAGAAATTAAGAAACAGCTGGAAGATGAACGCGAAAATGCCAAAATTGAAAATTCATGGAATCCCATACCTCTTAAACAGAATACACAGAAGAGCAAAACTCCATTGAAAAACGAAAACAAAGTTAAACCGACGCCTGACTATCCTCAACGGCTGCAAAATGCTGCGAATAACTTTGACAACAAAGACGTATTAAAGGTGCAAGATTTCTATCGACTACAATATGAGTTGGAGCAAATTAACAAAAACAACCACGCTGAAGACTTGTCTAAACGTCTGTCCTTGAAAGCTGAACAGCCATTATTTTTGTACCAAAGCCAAAAATTAAAATCAATTCCTGCACACATCGCCCATGCTATTAGACCTGCACTACAAGATGAAACTCCAGACACCCTTGTGGATATTGAAAAACATCATCATCTGCATGAAACTAAAAGGATTTTCGATGCTCGGAGACCTCTTCCATTGAGAGATCTTTACAGAGAGTAAAAACATTGCCAAAAATATTTTAGGGGTGGAATATCTTTTTTATCATAAGAATGTTAACATGAGGCTAATAGGTTATTAATTTAAAGGGAAATATATTGTTATGGCTAAGTTTACTAAAAGTGTGCAATAATTTGTAGTATCTAAGTAAATTTAAGTGTTAAGTATTATAATATGTATTCCTGTCACCAAAAACATTACTCCAAATTAAGTCTGTAGTTTTGATAATGTCAAAATCATTACAGTACTTGCCTACTTGAAAATCATTAATGTTACTTCTACATAGTAAGTGCAAATAAAATTATTAGTTTAATTTCATATTTCATTTATTTCCCTAACTTTTCTATTTTGAAAAAACAAAAATTTTCACATCGTATTCAGGAGTCAAATTTCTTTGCAAAATGCAAATAATTTTCTTTAATCAACATACAAATAATGATAGAAGGAACTATTAAATAAAAACACAAAAAATACAAAGAATTTTATTGTTGTACTAATTTTAACAGTCTCTATCTACAATATTTGTAAATTAATAAATTAATTTGTTTTTTAAATTACAAAATATATCTTCTTTGCCATCAAAACTGAAAATTCATTATTTTCATTTGGGCCTTTTTGGTACACACTTCAAGTCCTAATACCTATTATTAAGCTTTGTTAAATTTATTACTAATCTTATTTTAATTTTTCAAGTCAGCTTTAACACCAGTTTAATCATTAACACCAAAACACATTTAAGGCCCCAGTATAAAAAAATGGGAAAAATTCGTGAAAAAACCTCAAATCTTTTCTGACAATATAAGGTCGTGAGTTGTGACCACAAAGTATAGAATACCAGGAGTCCGAACGGTATTATATAGGCTTTTCCATAGTATTCATGTACACAATAATAAACCCAGATCTTAGTTCTCTTTTCTGCCACTGGCTGCACTAGAATTTTGGACATACCGATGCTATTGTGGCGGACCAATCAGCGCACAGTCCTGAATCGCGCTTGGTACTTCTTGAAAAATGGCGCACTCCACCGGCAAAAAATCTGTTCCTTAAATTGAGACCATTATTTTAACATGACGTTCGGACTCCTGGTATCTACATAATATTATTATACTTCGTGATCCTCGCCTTAACTTCATCGCTTTTTTATTCATCTATACTTCATGGTCGTGGCCAACATTATTGGTAACAAGCTCTTGTTGATAAATTATAACAGGTAAGTATTATCTAAGATACCTAATTTATATATTAATACGTGAAGTTAAATCCTTAAGTACAGTTTTACGATAATTCATAATTGAGCGAACGAATGATGTTTGGCATAGGTAGTTAAAACTTATGTAGAGGAAGGTGTGTGATGTAAATGTACAGAAAGCTAATATTTTAAAAAATCATGCTTAGAAATACATTAAATAAAATAAAAAAAAAAACTCAGTACACGCTAAAGTGGGTCTGATTTACAATTTTATTATAACAATATATACGTTGACATTTTTCAACCAGTAAGTAGTTACCAACATTTTCAATTTTTAAATTTTCCATATAACCACAGAATAAATAATAGTACTAGAGGTACAGAAGAACCACTCCGACAAATGGTTTGAAGAAATAGGAACTCTTACTGCGATACGATAAGGTTCAATTCAGCTAACGCAGCGCTTGATTACCTACGATTATATTTACCTAGAACCGCTATCCCCAACCCGCGGCCCGCGGGCCGCATGCGGCCCACCGGGCCTTTATCTGCGGCCCGCGTGAAATTTGTAACCGCGTTAGATAAAGTTGTAAAAAAGCGTTCACAATCCAAAAATCTCACTGAGTGAACATAATTATTATAATACATATTTGTTATTTTATTTTAGTTTGTGTCGTTATCTCATCTTAAATGTTTAGTTTCACTCTTTTAACTACCTTGTGTTTTTCTATTATTAAATCGTTAAATTTAAACAACGTATTTTTTTGCCTCTAAAAAATTTTGGTTGCGGCCCGCGACACCAGTAGTACAACGGGTTTTTGGCCCGCGCAAAAAAAAGGTTGGGGACCACTGACCTAGAAGTTGCGTCTCTTTCTATCGCGTAATTCTTATCCATTCTAATGACATTAGGGTTGACTCATTTTAGAAAATAATTAACCGACTTCCAAAAAAGGAGGCGGTTATACGTACTTATGTATATATATATTTTTTTTCTTAATATTTAATTACAACATTTTTTTACATACTTTTAAGTACCTACCTACTGTACTTTACTGAACAAATTGCTTTCCAAATAAACCTATGGTAGGTGTTAATAGTACTTTAATAATTGTAATAAATTCGCGCATACCTATAAGTATATACATACTTATGCGTAAACGTAACGGTTTTCGACACCTTCACGGCGATATTACTCAAAGAAGTTAAATCACGCCACCTTACTATTTCTAGGTACTTTTGTCAACAAATAACTCTTCAAATCGTATCACATCGGAATAACATAAGACGCGAACAGATAGTTCAGGTGGAGCCAACACCTAAACACTAAATATTGGTAAATTGCAGTAGTTCAAACTATATTATTAAATATTATGTTATGGTATTATAGCTAGTTATAGCTGGCCGGGTGATTTTTACCTAACTTAAAAACAGTATTGTAATATTATGTGCACCGATTATAAGGTATTAAATCAAATCCATAAAACATTGCGACGAACAAATCACGCATACGTCGCTCACTGCTCGCGCGCGAGTCCCTTTTAATTGGCCCGTTTAGGGAGGCCGCCGCACGTACTTATATTTTTGATACCTACACGGGGAGTGGGACAGGCCTGATATAACTAAGCCTTTACATCCGTTAATGGATGATTTACAAATACAGTATTCTCTGAGCGAAGTAACCACTCTTGAAATACTGTAGTGCCTGGGACAGTTGGTTTTTTTTTAATGTCGTATGGTTGCCCAAGCTCATACGGCATTCTCACAACATAGTCAGCCTAGTCCAGAGGAATGAACTGGTCAATACGTCTGGGGCCAACTATGTGCGGGTTTCCTCACGATGTTTTCCTTCACCGAAGAACACGACCGGACGTCTACACTCAAAATGACCAAATGGAACGGCTCGCTGGCGTGTTCGTGAATGCCATGAATTTGGCTCGGCGCGACATCGAGTATCGAGCCAATGGCGTGAGAGCCATATGGACCGCTCGTGAATGCCTACCTTTAGAGCGTCCGTATAATGTACTTGAGATCTGAAAAATCTCATTGGTACACGCCACAACCTGGGATTCGAACCTGCACTCTCTCGAGTGCGTACCAAACGGCCACGGACATCTTTCTATATAAGAGGCTAATTAAGCCTTTATAAAGTTTAAAATTAATGAATTATTATGGACAAATTTTCGACCACAGCACAGTGTTTTAGAAATCCTCAAAATCAGACATTACTTAGCTAAGCCTAGAGCCTAAGCTTAGCTTAGTAGGTAATAATTAGACCTATGGGTCGATGGCGCATTGTATTCCAAACCTAAGAATAAAGCTCCCGTGAGCCAATTGTACTTTTAATTTTTGGCATTTTTTCAAGTCATTAACACGTTCCCTGCGCAATTAAATTTTGTCTACCTGGCGAAATGTGCGATATGAGATAAATAAACCCCATTCTATACCGTTCTGGAAGTGCTGTTTGAGATCTTTCGGCCCCATACCATATAGCTCGCTTCAAATGGCCGTATTTATGCTAAATACACCGATAACTTTAAAAGAAAAATACCATTATAAAGCCAAGAAATTACATTAACTACCTTTAACTTCGCCCCGGGTTTAGGTCATAGAAAACCGAGAAAATAAAGAAAATGTTTGTGGGGTCTAAAAACCTCATAATGCACCGAAGGAAATGTACCTATCGATAAAAACTAGTGATGTCAAGACTATTTATCGAAAAATAAAAACGCAGTTAATTGTTAAAGTTATGTTTATTATTTAGGTATGTAATAAAATTACATGTAAAAATTAAAAAAAAAAACATTCTAAACACATACTTTTTGCACATTCCTTACAAAACATATTTTTTTCCTGGAGCATCTACGCCTGTTGTCATTCTCTGGTAAACCCGGTCATATTTGGAAACTAAAGGATCTTCATTATTATTGTTTGAAGTATCTTCACTCATTTCGCTAGCTAACTGCAACATCCTTCTGCATCGTTTCTTACTATTTAGTGACATACTGGAACGCGCGCTACGACGAAACGTTATTTTGCGTAATATCGATAGTCCTGCGCAAGCGACACGCACCACTAGTTCGATTTGATGCAACTGCGCTAGAAAATAGGTGCGGGTGGGGGCGGGAGCGCCTCCCGCGACTGTGAGGCAGTAACACCTCACATTTGTACTGACAACTGTTTTTTTGATTTCTATGCGGAATGAGGTCTAACTGCCTCATTTATATTTTTATAGTATTTCAATTACAGTTTCAATAGGCAAATGCAACTGTGTATTTGTCTTTTTCATACGCATTATATTTTGTACAATATGAGCTCCGCACTGGAGGTAGAGAGCGATATTTGTTCCCCGCACGGAGTGGGAGTATGCTTATGCGGTCTTTAGACCGCATATCGCAGTAAACGTGTTCATAAAATTAATTTATTACGTCAATTGCGAGACGTTGTAATCTTGTTATATACTTTGTTCGATACACCAATCAGACGCGCATTTTTTTGTACTTTATTACGATAATTCCACTTGAGTACTTTTAGAGATTTGCCTAAGTTTTTTCACTTTTCAAACTTGTTTTTTCTTCGATACTAAGTTGTTTCTGCATTTGTTTTTTGTACTAAAAATACTTTGTCATAGCTCCTTTGTACAGTATTTTTTTCTATTGCCCATTAAATTGGGGACGGGTAAAATAAGCTTTTTTTTATTAGGCCCTGACCTATTTTTAATAGCAAAGATACATATCCCATTGATTTTACAAAAAAAAAAAAAACAACAACATTGGGGACGGGTAAAATAAGCTTTTTTTTATTAGGCCCTGACCTATTTTTAATAGCAAAGATACATATCCCATTGATTTTACAAAAAAAAAAAACAATAACTCCGATGAAAGGTTGTGTGGAGCGCGGAAAGGGGTCCACCCTCGTTAGGCGATTGCTAAATCCCCCGCCTATACACACAACCCGGAGGAGCAGGGGTGAGGCGTCACGGAGCCGATCAAGACACATATGCCGCTACTGACATGTTGTGGATCGCGCCACAGCCGGCATTCCTCCCTCTACGGGAGTGTCCATAAAAAGACAAGGAGAAAATGTAACTCTGTCGGTATAGCATCGTCTAGTCTCAAAAACTATAAGTAGAATTGGCACACGGGAGCTTGGATATCTAAAGCACTGTGACCTCGAGTAATATTAAAGCCTACTAATTTAACACGCCTGAAATTTAATAACATATGTGTCTTTTATAAAATTTAAGGCAATGAGGAGGTTCTTTATAAATCAGTTTTAAAGATTCTGTGAACCATTTTTTTTAATTATGTCTTTCGGTAAATTGTCGCATAAGTTGAATGTTTTAATGAGTAAGATATGGGTGAGTTTGAGATAATTAATTAGTGAGTTTATTTTTAGAGAGTTTATAAGTTTATAAGTGAGTTTGAATAGTGAGGTCATGAGAGAATTTATATCTATACTTTGAGTTAGGTACTTATGGAGATTTAATGAGCGTTATGTTGTAAGTTTATTTTTAGAGACTTCTTAAATAATTCAATTTGTCATAAGTGGCTTTGTCACATTATAATAAAAATTTCCACTAAATACATACGTTTTATATTGAAAGTTGTAAGCACCTTGTGTAGGTTATGTTATAAATATACGCCTATTAATAGAAAGTCAGCAAAGTTGCGATTTGTAGAGTTCGAAGTGAAATTATTGTAGCATAATATATAGGCTACGTTATTTGTGACTGGTGTTTGACGGCTATATGGATAGATGAATGTTTGTTACTTTTTCACGCAAAAACTAGCGAACGGATTTCGATGAAATTTGATATCGTAGCTCTGGAATAAAACATATGATACTTTTTATTCCGAAAAAGTTCAGTATTCACTTGAGATACTGTATGTACGCGGGCGGAGCCGCGAGCAACAGCTAGTCGAAAAATAATAATAATAAAAGTAATAAAAAACTTTTCATGCTTCATTTCACAACCAAAATAACATTATTTTTTTCATAAAACTAGACAAATTGTGAAAAATATCAAAACAAAACGAATATCGCCTCGAATTTGAAAAATATGACCACCAGATATATTTATTGGGATTCGGAGACTCGGCACCACTAACCACTTAAACTTAGTTTGTCTAGAGTTTATGTACTATGTAGGTATGTAAAATCTTCTGCAATCGAGCGTAAAATCCATATTAATTATTATAACGCGTTGCAAATGAGAATAGGAACGTCAATGACCTTTTTCTGTCAAATATCACTTGAAAAGTGCGATTTTAAGAAAAACTTAAGTGCATATAAATATTAATAGTCTTGCGTCGAATTTAAATAAAAAGGTTAAATAGTAATAAATTATCTAAACATAAATTTAACTATTATAACACCCTAAATTCGAAACAATATGGCGCCGACTCGGTCCTATTCTCATTTGAATCGCACTTATACTCTATAGTATCCAGTATGTATCTCGTAATTATATTTCTATGTATTTATAGTATCTAACTATCTAGTATGTATCTCTAGTAGGTAGATGTTATTATCTTCCCACGAAGCTTAATATCGCAATTATTAAAGTACAATTATAAATATAGCAGCAAAAAGATTACGTAAATTTTTATCTAGATAAATAACTCAATTTTACTAGCTAATTTGTATTATTATCGTATAATTTATAGTTTTGTATTATTACTTCATTGCTCTAGTACCTAAGTGGGCTGTGCAACCAGCTTCCTGACTATTTCATAAATTATGTAGTATCGAAGAGGTACTGTTGAATAATCCAATGCGATAAAGCAATCAGATACACCAATAGACAACTTGTAACCCAGTACTAGACGTGCTTAAAACAAAACACGATTTAGACATTATCGAACGTAACATTATGTATACTTGTGAATATTATGTGCCACTAAAATTACACAATCGGTTTGTAAATGTGGCTAAATGCGACTGTACCAGCTTCCCAATTAGAGTACAGTCACGTCGATAATTCCCATCGGTGAAATTATTGTGACTACCGCTTTACGCAAGCGCTGAATCAACAAGCGTTTTGAAACGATATCAAATTAGAACATCTCAGGCTGGTTCCAATCCCTGTAATTAGCCGCGATCGGTGATCTAACCGAGTTTGAATATAATTAGATTGAAAAATTGCATTGTAATTATATGTAATTGAAATTATTACGGATTTGTTATGCAAGATTGATCTATGATAGACTCGAGTCGAACGTAACTGTTGCATGTGGGCAACTCGTTTTTAGAACAATGTATTATGCAAATACAGTCATTACTGCTTAGCTAATAGGACCTCAAATGAAAGTGGTGTTTGTTACAAACATTTTATTAATATCACAATTTCACTGGGACTCAAATGCGTCCTTATACTAGGGAAGAACACAGATTATACATACTTCGTCACATTTACATAATTTATATGCCAGACATAGATACACACTATTTACACATACGAGAGAATTCACGGGCTACTTAACCAATTCTACTAACATATCAGGTACATTAACCGAGTAAGCTACGAGTAATCTTAGACTGACCACGGAGCGCCTAAATAACAGTCACAGGCAAGTAATATTCTTACGTCTACAGGAGATCCCTCCATTTCATGCCTATTTAAGTCTTATCTCTAATAATGCTGGTAATTGTATTCTCCGCTGTTGCCTTGCTCGTAGTAGTTTCCTTGTGGCTCGGCGTGTTCGAGTTCTGCGTAGGCTTGGTGGCCCTCTCCACCGCCGTAGCTGCCAGCGAACTGCTCATAGCCTCCCTGCTCGTAGCCTCCCTGCTCAAGCCCATGCTCCAAACCAGCATGCTCGAGACCACCTTCGAGACCTCCGTGCTCTAAACCGATGGCTTCGTGTCCGTAACTCTCGAGACCGTGACCGTGTCCGTAGCTGGCGAGATGCTCAGTATCTAACCTGTGGTCTTCCAGAACCAAACCACCCCCGTGGCTTTGCTGGGTCTCCGGGTGGATCTGCTTCAGTTCCAACTCAGATTTTCCCTTCTCCAGCGGATGGTGGAGGAGATGGCTGTGCTCCTTCTTCACGTATACGGGTACTGGGTGGAAGTGCTCGAATTTGATGGACTGGTGTGACTTGGCGTGCTCGTGCTCCACGTGGTGGTGGTGCCCGGATTCTCCTATCAGAGCCTGGTGCTCAATCGGCTCCGCGATCTGCTCATGGTGGATGATGCCAGGGTACGCGGCCGCAATTGTGACGAAACCCAATAATACCTGTAATTAAAACACCATTATTGTCAGTTCTTTCGCAGTCGATCTCAAAAACTTACTGAGTAAGCTAAAGCAAAAACGACGTAGAAATCTTTTCATGATTTGCAATTTTCTGTCAATACATAAATAGCTTTCGTTTTTGCTGTTTACTGCCTGCCTAGACACAAACGACAATGATTAGAAACGTGATGTAATATCATTGATATATTCTAAATACAATCCATTTGTGGCCATTCCATTTGAATCCCCTCAGTAAGTTATTGAGACCGGCTGAAAGGTAATACGCAAAATCTGATAAAGGCTTTCGATGAGGTAACAAGCTAACGGTTTCCCACGACTTGTCCAAAAGTTTTATAGCTTTAAGGCTGGGACTATATGCAACGGAATCCGGTATGCCGTAGAGAATTATGAACACTGAAAATAGAACTCTGTGCTAATGCAATACAGATGAAAATGGAAGTTTCGAATGTTGAGCTGTCATATATGACATTGACATTTGTCTCGACACTCGGATGTTCGATTTTCAACTCTATTGTATTAGTGCAGAGATCTATTTCCAGTGCTCATAATTCTCTACGGCCTACCGGATTCCGTTGCGTATATCTCTACCCTAAGCTCAGGCATGTTGTCGCTTTTGCACAAAGATGCAATGTTCTTGAACAGGTTTTGAATAGAAAATTGACTACTATTAGATTAAAGGATCACACTCTTCAAAAAATGTAAAACTGCAGAAAAGAAAAATTTGTGATTAATTAATTATACAAGTAAGATTTTTTTTTCATTGAAACAAATATTTTGGCGATACTTGTCACTGAAAAATTGGATTTATAATAGAGTTTTATGTAACACATCGCTTCCTATTCTACAGGAAGGGTGTTACCGGCTCAATGACTGAGAACATAAATTAGCATCCTAAGTAAATTTTATTGATTTTATTTAATTTTGTTTTTTTTTTAATTTATTTATTCATACAAAATATTTATTTGTTTATCTACACGACACAATTCACTTCACAACACAAATGATACGCACGTAATACTTCATATTGAGGCACTGAGTGGTCCTAGGCTCGGTTGGATAATGCAAGAACATGGTAATAGCACCGTTTTATATACTGAGTTTCACTGAGACGACGTACGCTTGTGTGTGTGCTCTGGTTACGTATAGTACATTGACTACTCCATCCGCATATTAAGAACAATAGATAGAAATTAGAGATCTAATAAGTTTATGCCTAATTAGTATGTGTGCTGACTTTTGTTGCTTTCTTTAGGGAAACGATTGGATTAAATCAGTGAAATATTTCGTTTGCAATACATAGGTGAGCAAGATGCGCATATTTTTTTATTCAGTTGGCAATTGGCATAGCAATTAGCTATTTTTAGCGAAATGTTGTTGTTTTTTTTTCAATAAATTTTGCTTCTTATTTAGCCTATTGCAGAATCTATCTGATAATAATTTGTATCAGATAGCTTATTCTTTGTCTTGTCTTTGTGGCTCGACTTTTTTTATAAAACTAGGGGGCAAGCGGATCGCCTGATGGATAGCGATTACCGTCGCCCATGGACACCCGCAACATCAGAGAAGTTGCAAGTGCGTTGCCGGCCTTTTAGGAGGAAATACGCTCTCTTCTAGAAGGTTTGCAGGTCGTAATGGTCCGGAAATACTGCTGGCGACAGTTCATTCCAGAGTTTTGAAGTGCGCGGCAGAAAGCTTCGGTAAAGCGCACGGTGGAGGACTGCCACTCATCAAAGTGATGAGGATGATAAATATTTTGTCGCTTGGAACGGTGGCGAAAAGTTGCAGCAGGTATAAGTCCGAACAGTTCCTCGGAGCACTCCCCGTAATATAACCGATAGAGGATGCAGAGCGATGCTACATCTCTACGTAGCTCTAAGGAGTCAAGCCTGTTTAAAATACTATGGCAGTCAACAGTTCGAGCGGCCCTACGTTGGATACGATCCAGAGGGAGAAGCTGGTACTTTGGTGCCCCTGCCCAAAGATGAGAACAGCAATCCATGTGAGGCCGAACCTGCGCCTTATAGAGTTGTAGGCGTCGGACCGGACTGAAACACTGCTTTGATCTGTTCAGAACACCAAGCTTCTTGGAGGCTAACTTGGCCTTGCCCTCCAGATGTAAAGTAAGCAGCGACAAAACTTCCGAATAAGCTATCCGACACTAATCATTAAAAGATTTTGAAACAGGTGGCTAGCCCTCGTTCCCACATGAGTTTTAAAAAGTTTACATATTTTTATTGCGTGTCTAATAGGAACACTGAAATTTTTAAGCTTAAAAAATATGAATTATGGTCGAATTTCGTCCACAGGGTAATAACTCCTAACACTGATTTCGGGGACGGTGGCTGATTTCTTTGAAACCAGGCCAGTTACGCAGGAGTAATTTTATAGTGCCCAAGTGTGTGTGCAATAAACAAGAGCACTCTCTCTTCCTTTACTCTCATAATCCAGTGGGACGGATAACCGACACGACTGACCAGAGATCAGGCGCAGGTCCGACTTTTTACATGCCCATCCGACGCATGGATCATCTTTCTTGTCAGACAATCAGGTGATCAGCCTAACCTAACCTACCCAAACTTGGGAACAACATTTTTTGTTGTTCCAATTCGGGAATCGAGCCCACGACCTCTGAGTCGAGAGTCAATGCTCTAACCGCTAGACCACAGGGTAACATAGCCTCTAGTAAACCACATTTCACCAAATAGGGTGCTAGGATATGTAAGGGATTTCTTAAAGCTGCCTGTTCACGGTAAAATATTCTATCTACAAGGAACAAATAAGTTATAAACTTCCATCTTAACAAGTTTTAGAACTAGTTCTGTTGAATTTTATTTCTATTGGTACCCCAGCGGCAGTTATAAATATAAAATACCTACAATAGAATTTCTTCCAGAACTTTCACTAGGTAGTAGGTAAGTACCTAATTGTAAATACTATGTAGTAATTTCATATTAATATAAGTTTATTACTTATCAGAAGCTGAACAGTGTAATGTCATAATATGTAATTAATAGTATCATGTAATCTTTATTGCCGTAGGCTGTTTTTCCATTTACCGGTCCGGCGCGGCGCCGGTCCCGGCAACCGCCGGGCTGCCGAGGGAAACTTGGTTAAGTGGAACTGGAATAAGTAAGAAACCTCTATAATTAAGAATTTCAATGAGGTCCCGGTACGTTTTCATCAAATTACCTCTAGTAATTAGGTAGGATTATTATTAGAACCTGGTAAAATAATTTTTGATTTCATATATTATATATCAATATATCGATGTTTAACTATATAATTGGGGATCTGTAGCTTAGTTCCCTATAAATATATATAATAGTATATTATAAGTAAGACATTTTATCAGGTTGGGTCAGGTTTGGAAGCGTTTATTTACAAAGATCTAAACTCTATAGATGAAATAAAGGTAGATACATTTTGAGATCGGTATAAGTGATCAAGACCTCTATAAGCAGGATGTCTCTGTCGATGAGACAACTATAATTTAAAACCTGTCTAGTTGGAAAACTGGATAATTGAAAGCCTTTTGAAAAAAATCCTAGGTCCCTTGAGATCTCAATTACCCAGATTTCAATGTAATATACAAACATATTATTTCACTTACCGGCTCAGCAGACGGCAACGTCACAGCAATGACGACTTCCACCTAACACATGTCACAAACCAGCCGGTGCCGGCCGGTAAGTGGAAAAACGGCCAGCTGCATTCAATTGTTACATTGCAATATTAAATGGCAATAATAAATTATTATTTTTAAACAAAAAATTAAACCGACTTCCAAAGTAAAAATACACAAAAAAGTATGAAATAAAACTTAATCTCTAAATAATTCCCCTTTCAAATTCGGCTAAAATCTTTACTATTTCTCTACTCAATCTTCTTAATTTTGAAATCGGCACCAGCCCAAACAATATTCTACAATATTTTATACAACTTACGTTCATATTTGCTGGTACCGACTTCAAAATTAATAAGATTGAGTAGAGAAATAGTAAAGATTTTAGCCGAATTTGAAAGGGGAATTATTTAGAGATTAAGTTTTATTTCATACTTTTTTGTGTATTTTTACTTTGGAAGTCGGTTTAATTTTTTGTTTAAAAATAATAATTTCACCCTTTTTAGTGATATATTTTGTTAAGTTATTATTAATACGTCTTAAGATACCTTAGAGCTACGTAGAGATGTAGCATCACTCTGCATCCTCTACCGGTTATATTACGGGGAGTGCTCCGAGGAATTGTTCGGACTTATACCTGCTGCAACTTTTCGCCACCGCTCCATGCGACAAAATAATTATCATCCTCATCACCTTGATGAGTGGCAGTCCTCCACCGTGCGCTTTACCCGAAGCTTTCTGCCGCGCACTGTAAAACTCTGGAATGAACTGTCGCCAGCAGTATTTCCGGACCATTATGACCTGCAAACCTTCAAGAAGGGAGCGTATTCCCTCCTAAAAGGTCGGCAACGCACTTGCAACTTCTCTGATGTTGCGGGTGTCCATGGGCGACGGTAGTCGCTTTCCATCAGGTGATCCGTTTGCTCGTTTGCCCCCTAGTTTCATAAAAAAAAAAAAAAAAAAAAAAAAAAAAAAAGAACGTCTAAACTAAACGATCGAATGTATAATTAAATACTCGCCAAGCTTCCATTAGGTATTGCTATTAAGATGATGATGATGATTACTGTAAGTTATAAAGTGGCATATGCTTGCAGTTCTTTAAACAATGCCGAAATTTCCAAACGCATATCTTTAAAGACTGAGGAGTTCTGTACAGTGCTTTTGGATCCAGGGTATACATAGGTACAATATCTTATTTTTTTGGTAGTATATGCTTGTGTTACTTCAGTAAAAGTCAAAATCACTATATGTGTGGATATAAATTTTGAGGAGTTCCCTCGATTCCTCATGGCTCGCATCATCAGGTTTCCACTTTAGTGACTAAAGGACTAATTTCGAATTAAACCCTTTACAACAACAAAAGAATTTTGCAAATAGGTTCATAAACGGCAGAGTAATGTTCAATGATCTCCGTGTTAGTGTAAAATACTATGAGAAATACCTTTTATATCATCATAATCTGATGATGTATGGTGTGATAGTGGTGATGATGATGATGATTACTCTAACTGACAAGGTGGCATATGCTTGCAGTTCTTTAAACAACGCCGAAATCCCCAAACATGTATCTATAAGGAGTCAGGAGTTCTATTCTGTACTTTTGGATCCAGGGTATACCTTGGAGCAAAATCTTACTTTTTGGTAGCATATGCTTGAACTACTTCAGAAAAAGTCAAAATCACCATATGTGTCCATATAAATTTCGAGGAGTTCCCTCGATTCCTCATGGATCCCATCATCAGGTCACCACTTTGATATCAAAAGGACCAATTTGGGATTACACCCTATACATCACAGAAAAAATTTTGAAAATCGGTCCACAGGCGGCGGAGTAATCGTTGAACATACAAAAAAAATAAAAAAAAAAAAAATATATACAGCCGAACGTATAACCGCCTCCTTTTTTGGGAAGTCGGTTAATTAGTGCAACTAATGTTGACATAACATTCAAATTATTTTTAAGGAATAACATTTCCTGTTCTTTATATTACTATACAATGCTGTCTAACTTCAGCGTCTAGTAACAGCAGTCAAGTACGCATCGGCCACGAGAAACAGAGTTTCGTAATTTTAAATTAAATTAGAAGCTTATTATTATTATATATCCTCTAGGCTTTTAAACGTTTTACAAAGGTTCAAATGTATAATCAACTTTGTCTTTTATTTTCAATTTTATTTTAGGGCTTCTAGAGGGAGAGCATAATACGAATGATTTTGTAAATATTAGGTTGGGGAAAAAGTTTCTTCGCATTTTATATAAAAATTCAAAAGGTTTTTTTATAAAGTTTATTTACAAGTGACTAAAGTATATAGGTGCCATTTTGTTCGATAACTTTTTGCCATCTTGTTGGTAGGTACATGATCCCATTGCTATAAAATTTTTGGGGCTTCTGATGAAAAAACTGCGACAAGTGGTTTTGGCAGTCCTCTTGTGATGTCAACCTGACACTGCCTAAGGAATTCTGCAGCGACCGAAACAGGTGGAAATCTGAAGGTGCAAGGTCAGGACTATACGGCGGATGCATTAACACCTCCCAGCCAAACTCCCGTAATTTTTTCTGAGTGGCTAAAGATGTGTGAGGTCTAGCGTTATCATGGTGAAAAACCACACCCCTTCTGTTGATTAATTCCGGCCGCTTTCTCTCAACTTCTTGCTTTAATCTCATCAGTTGTTCGCAGTACAGTTCAGAATTGATGGTCCTGCCTGGCGGTAACAGCTCATAATGAATAATGCCCTTCCAATCCCACCACACACACAGCATCACCTTGTTGCGAGTTAACCCGGGTTTCGCCACAGTCTGTGAAGCCTGACCGGCCTTTGTCCACGATCTTTTTCGCACGTTCTTGTCGTACGTGATCCACTTTTCATCACCAGTTATCAGCTTCTTCAAAAATGGTTCGGTTTCATTACGTCGTAATAAAGAATCACAAATGAGTACACGGTTCATTAGGTTTCTTTCAGTGAGCTCATGAGGCACCCAAATATCGAGCTTTTTTGTGTACCCAGCTTTTTTCAAATGCGCCAAAACCGTTTTGTGGTCAATCCCCAGTTTTTCAGCTACATCGTAACTACTAATATGCCGATCTTGCTCCACTTTTTCAAAAATGGCAACAGTTTTGTCCGTAACAGAGCGACCAGAGCGACGTGCATCTTTGATATCAAAATTTCCGGATTGAAAACGCTTAAACCAAATTTGCGCTACTCTCACAGATACTGCATTAGGTCCATAAACATTACAAATTTTTTTCGCGGCTTGTGTTGCATTTTTACCTTTTTTGTAATAAAATTTTAAAATGTATCGAAATTCTTCATAAGAATCACTCATTTTAACAATAAGAAAAACAAATGAAAAACTCAAATTTACCTAATTTGAATTTGGAATTGTCTTCTGTAAAATTAAAACATTTTAATGATACCAAAATCAGCCAGATACAATTGGTATAGCCCAAGATATTTTATGACAAGTTCATACATACTATAATGCGAAAAGACTTTTTCCCCAACCTATTATAATTGTACCTGGTACCTGGATGACCGAACTTTGCTCGGAGCTGTAGTAGATTTAAAAAAAGTAGATATTACAAAAATATTCATATTTCGAACCTACCACATACTTCGAGCCCACCACATTCCGAATTTCCGAACAATGCAAACATTAACCAAACAGCCAATGAGACCTTTAAGGCCCCCACAGACGAGAGGCCGATCGTTTCAGCTGGAACTGACGTCAGTTCGGCCTGAACGGATTCGAGCACACACACGGAAAAAATCGCATCCAATCCAATTTACGTCAGTTCGGCCTGATCTGATTCGTGCCCACACACGGAACAGTCGCATCAGTCCATTCTGGTTTGCCGCGCGCTACGGTCGTGTTTATCAATTTTGTATTTAAACACCGCGAAAACTCATACAACGCTTGTACAAGATACACGCCCGCACGGCAGCGGGTCGGGCAAGAACTGAAGCGATTTGTCCACACACGGTCAGGACAGGCCGCGCGTTCAGGCCGATCGGTCAGGCCAGAATTAATGTTGCCAACTTAGTTATTTTACAAAATTTTACTAAATTGAGTATTTTATTCCCTCCTTGGTAGAAATTTAGTTATTAGTAGTGTTTAAGTAGGAAAGAGCCAGACAGTAATGATATGCAAAAAATAGCTACTAAATACGTAATATTTCCTAGTATATTTTAATTTAATGGTAAAATTTATAATCAAATTCAATTAATGAAAAAAATTTAATATAATAAAACCTAAAATGCAGTGGTTTTTGGGGGGCTTCAGGAATTCCTAAGTTAAGTAGCCTCTTTAGTAGTTTTTTTGTAGTTTTAGTAGAAATCGATACGAGTTTAGTAGTTTCACAAAAAAAGAGCTGGCAACACTGGAACGAATCGCTTCAGTCCGTACGGCCGCCTGATGCGATCTCGAAATTGCACACACACGATACGATTTTGCATCCGTTCAGGCCGAACTGAAGGTAGACCGGACCATGTATGGGGCCCCTTAGAGTCGAAATTATTAATAATTACCTATATTGTTGCACGGCGAAAGAAAAAACATAATACCTACCTATATATCGAGCAGTTTCGCACAGATAAAACGTACTTAGACCGATTTACCGCCCCCGAAGCCCCGTGTAGGTACCTATACTAAATTACATGAAAAATATATACAAGAATTGCTCGTTTATAGATATAAGCGTCCATGATATAAGATAAGATAATTAAGATAGGTAGGTACCTACAGGCTACAAGTCAGTCAGTATTCAGTAGCGTAGTAGGTAAAAGTAATATTTATTCCTAATAATTTAAAAATTATATAGAATAATAATATCTATGGACACTTTACACCACGTCCATCTGGACCCGTGCTAAATACTCGAAGAACTTGTGTTACGGGGACCCAGATAACGAGAAGTAAGTAGGTACCTATATTTAATACTCATAAATGATACATAATATATTTAAAATTATTATCTCATAATCTATCTTCTTATATATAAAAGGCAAAGACTGATGTATCAACGCACAGACCAAACCCTTTAGGCTAGAATTTTGAAATTTTCACACGTATTTCTCATATGACGTAGGCATCCACTAAGGAAGGATTTTTCAAAATTCAACCCCCTAGGGTAAAGTAGGGGATGAAAGCTTAAATTCTAATTTCAAAAGGGCGAAGCCGCGGACAATTATTAATGATAGTTAATTATATTATGCAAAAATATTTACATTCATGACCCAGGAACACAGATAAAACTTTTTGCTCCTTCGGCGAAATTCGAACCCGTGACCCTGGCGTGAGCACCAACGCGCAGGTCGTAATAGTGCATATTTCACCGTTGCAATATGCACCATTACGACCTGCAAACCTTCAAGAACCTGCTTATTCCCTCCTAAAAGACCGGCAACGCCCTTGCAACTCCTCTGATGTTACTGGTGTCCATGGGCGACGGTAATCGCTTTCCATCAGGTGATCCGATTGCTTCTTTGCCCCCTAGTTTTATAAAAAAAATCTCAATTCTCAGTTGACGGTCCCCTTAAAACTAAAATGGCCTGATATATGAAAATAAAATTAATAAAGACACTTTCAGCAAAAAACAAACTACCTAATTTAAATAAAATTCACATAATAATACCTTACGTAAGGCAATTAAAATTATCTATACAAAAATTCGTTCTTGTTTATTAATGGGTTTAAAAGAAATTAAGAGCAAAAAAATAATACAAAGTGGTGTTGTAATGAAATTTAATGAGCCAAGAGTGAATGTAAGCAACAAACGCGTCAATATATACGATATCTCGGAGCTAGGTGCTAACTGTTAACCGAGCCATTTTCATAATCCCCATTATATAATACGCGTTTAATACCTTGCAATTGCATTCATGATTCAGACTTGAAGGAGTAAGGAAAGATCGTAATCCAGCAATTATGGCAGAGATCAATAATTAATAGTTACTACTTTATGATTATGGCTACTTAAATAACTATTATTAATTTATTCCTGGGTACGGACTTATATTGTACTAGACGTTTCCCGACAAATTCAGACACAAAAATTATTTTTGTTTCTTTGGCGGGATTAGAAACCCGCGACCTCCGGTTTGAGCACCGACGCAACATATTATTTACACTATGATGAACTCAACCACTGAGCCACAGCACAGCCCACAGCGCGAGCGCTCAATAGAAGTTGGCCTTTTTATACCCAAAAAATGTACCGCTTAGTCAGCCATCAGGCTTTGAGTTTTACCTAAAACTATTAAACGTGTGTCTCCTGCGTCTTAAAAGTAGTATAAAGACCAAAACCTATGACCTACCTACTTAGTTAAATGTTTACCTACTCAGTACTCTTAGATTATATAACTAGCAGCTTTGCCCACGTGAAACTGGTTTTAAACTTTCATCCCCTGTTTTACCCCCTAGGGGACAAGGGCGGATCCAGCTTTGGCGCCAGGAGGGGGTCACATCATGGCGTAGCCAGGTTTGAGTTGGGGGGGGGGGGGGGGTTCAAGAAAATAAATTAAAACGACTACAAGTACATTAAATAATCCGGGCCGTCTTTAACCTATTAGAGGCCCTGGGCACATTAGAATTTTGTTTTCGTTACCTGTTTAAACTATAAACCCTGAAAGACTGTATTTCGGAAAAATACAAAATTTTATAATACGTTCTTTAAGCCAAAAACGAGCGAGCGAAGCGAGCGAGCACATTTTCCTATTTTACAGGTTCAAACGTTCAACTCTGTTCAAACCTTAAACTAAAATATAAACTTCGGAGAAATACCATAAAATCAACCGGCTAAAACAGAACATCGGTAATAAATAATGTAATAGCCTTTATGTTAATCGCGAGCGAGCGAAGCGAGCGAGCAAATTTTTTTCTTATTTAATAGGTTAAATCTGTTCAAACTTTAAACCCTAAAATACTGTGGAAACAGGGATCATTTTATAATATACATTAGAATAATGGGCGCTTTTTTTTTTTTTCGTTTTTACCTGTTTATGCTTTAAAGCAGCCATACTCAAAGTGTGTTCCGCGGAACCCTGGGGTTCCGCGAAGCCCCTGTAGGGGTTCCGCGAGAATTTAGAAAAAAATCAACAAAACACCTCTCTCTGGTCGAACGTTTTTACGCGTCGTGTCATGAGGCGCAGCCGAACTTAATCGCCAATCACAACAGTAACAGCCGATCGGGCGATGAAGCGACGAACAGTCCTCGACACTCAGTCAGTCAACGATTAGCGCACAGAGTACCTTGATATTATACTACAGCGTTTGGAGCGAATTGAAAACTTTAAACGAAGTATTTATTGTTCTAGTGCTGTATTCTTTGTTCTGGGGGTTCAAACCGCCCCTGAAACGTTCAGTTATATTACAAACCTAACATGAGAAGTTATTATTTGTCATCTTTTTTGCAACATCAGAAATAACACAAATTTTACATTAATTTAAAATACAAAATGATCCTATTTTCACAGTCTTTTAGGATGTAAAGTTTGAACATATTTAACCTATTAAATAGGAAAACTGTTTTAAAACTTTAACCTGTTAAAATATTAGCCCTGAAAGAATATTGTACTTTAGAAAAAAAAATCACTAGCCTAAAACAGGGATCACGAACCTATGGCACGCGTGCCATCGAATCCTCGAACGTATAGCATGCGACACAATATTTTGGGCACGTCACTGATCACACAATTATGTACTACGAAAAAAGTGTAAAATAGATATTATATGACAAACCTAGCATAATATGTTATTTGTCATCTATTTTGCAACATCAGAAATTACACTAATTTTACTTTAATTTAAATTACAAAATGATCCTATTTCTCTTTTTAGTCTTTTAGGGTGTAAAATTTGAGCAGATTTAACCTATTAAATAGGAAAAAAAATTTGCTTGCTCGCTTCGCTCGCTCGCGTTGACCATAAAGAACATATATTATTTAGTACCGATGTTCAATATAGCCGGTTGATTTTATGGTATTTTTCCGAAGTTCACCGTTATTCAGTGTTTTATTTAACTTTTGAACAGGTTTTGAGCTGTAAAGTGGCGAAAATTTTGTTCGCTCGCTCCGCTCACTCGTGTTTGGCCTAAAAAAACATATTATTATTTTTTATGTTTCCGAATTACAGTTTAAATTCTTAAAGCAGAAAGAAACAGGTAAAAACAAAAAAAAAAGATGGGGGCCCATAATGTGCCCAGGGCTACTAATAGGTTAAAGACAAGTATTTAATGTACTTTTAGTCATTTTATTTACTTTTACTTGCTATGTATTAACTTACCATTAATATGTAATAAGTTGTAACTGTTACATTGTACTTTTATTATGCTTATTTATAAAGAATACATTTATAAAATAATTGTTTTATTGTAGGGTTCCGTCAAGTATTTCGCCTTCCAAAAGGGTTCCGTCACCAAAAATGTTTGAGAACCGCTGCTTTAAAGCACAGTCTTTTAGGGTTTCCCCTTAAACACTGAATAACGGTGAACTTCGGAAAAATATCATAAAATGAACCGGCTGAAATAAAAGATCGCTACTTAATAATATAATATATCCTTTACGTTAAACGCGAGCGAGCGAAGCGAGAGAGCAAATTTTTTTTCCTATTTAATAGGTTAAATCTGCTCAAATTTTAAACCCTCAAAGAAAACCCTGAAAAACTCTGTAATTCGAAAAATACAAATATCAAAAGCCTAAAACTGAACGTCGGTACTAAATTTTATAGTAATATGTCTGTATAAGCCAAACACGAGTGAGCGAAGCAAGCGAGCATAATTTTTTTCCCATTGTATAGGTTAAAATCTATTCAATCGTTAAACTTAAACACTGAATAACGGTGAACTTCGGAAAAATATCATAAAATGAACCGGCTAAAACAGAACATCGCTACTAAATAATATAATATGTTCTTTATGTTAAACGCGAGCGAGCGAAGCGAGCAAGCAATTTTTTTTTCCTATTTAATAGGTTAAATCTGCTCAAATTTTACACCCTAAAAGACTAAAAAGAGAAAATAGGATCATTTTGTAATTTAAATTAAAGTAAAATTAGTGTAATTTCTGATGTTGCAAAATAGATGACAAATAACTTATTATGCTAGGTTTGTCATATTATAATATCTATCCCACCAAAAACATTCTGTAAAAAACTAGCCAAGTCTCGATAGAGCTGCTTGTTTATCTCTAAAAAGTAGTGAAATCTAGACAAAGTCGTGCCAAGTCTAAGGTTCCTTACTGCGATTTATTTATTATTATAGTTAATGTTGTGTGACTTGGCCGTTGAAGGGTACACAATGGTACAAAAGGGGCTCCATGACACCATTGCTCCAATACATGTGTTCTACAATCAACAACAGCTTAAAATGAGACACTACTCACTAGCGTCCAATTACCAATACCAGTATGGGCTATTATCTCGCTTAACAAACATAGGTAGTTACAACAGATATACATTACGTGTAAACAAAATTGACTTGTACCCACTTGTAACGTATAAAGAATGTTCAACGGCCAAGTCACACAACATTAACTATAATAATAAAGAAATCGCAGTACGGAACCTTAGACTTGGCACGACTTTGTCTAGATTTCACTACTTTTTAGAGATAAACAAGCAGCTCTATCGAGACTTGGCTAGTTTTTTACAGAATGTTTTTGGTGGGATTTCACTTCTTTTTGTAGAAACGTGGGCATATTGATTTATTTTACTAGATTTCAGTGTAATTTGTTTATTTAATTTGTGTAATGATCGAGTACAATAAAGTTAATCGTTCGACTATTTCTTCTTGTAAACTTGTAAATATAAGTATAAAAGCCAGTCTAGTCTTATCCAGAGTTTTCCTTTAATTTTATTTATATGCGTATCAAAAGCAGAAAGGGAGGCATTCGCCCAGCAGTGGAATGCTACGGACTAGATTAAATTAGAAGATGTGTCCCACTTCGCTAGGTTTTTGCAATGACAGTCGATTTTTTTATGTACCAATAGTAGAAGGGGGGCATTACCATATCTCTAATCAGCTGAAACCAGCTGAGGATTCTTCATCAGATACTTCAGACCTTCGATTTTTGACATCAAATGAAGCGGCCCACCAAGTTGAATATTTTTTGTAAAGGCGGTATGTCGATCTCTAATAGTTTGGTTGGGCTCTTGTGTTTTCTAATCAGGGTCACCAGGTACTCCAGATGTTCGATTATCCTAGTTTTTATAGTTTTCCCTTTATGTGGCCATTAAACCCTAATTCTGTACCAAATTTCAGCTCTCTGAGTTCATGAGAAGTACTAGTTCTATTCTGATGATCATGAGTGAGTGACTGAGTGAGTGAGTGTCATAAATTCAAAACTTTGCTTTCGCTTAACTTCGGAACTAAATGACCTACAGACTTAAAATTTTGGATTTTAAGTATGTGATTATAGCTTACTAGATGACGAAAATTTCTGCGTTCTGGTCTTATCCAGAGCTCCTCAAATAGGGGCCTGAAATGCGGCGAAATGGTTCCGGTAAATAATGGTACGGCAGTGTTTGCTTCGCGCTCGACTTGGCGGGGGCACTGCTGTGCCCCCAGATCAACGTTCTGGTCTTATCCAGAGGTTCTCAAATAGGGGCCTGAAAATGCGGCGAAATGGTTCCAGTAAAGAATGGTACGACAGTGTTTGCTTCGCGCTTGACTTGGCGGGGGCACTGCCGTGCCCCCAGATCGACGTTCTGGTCTTATCCAGAGGTTCTCAAATAGGGGCCTGAAAATGCGGCGAAATGGTTCCAGTAAATAATGGTACGGCAGTGTTTGCTTCGCGCTCGACTTGGCGGGGGCACTGCAGTGCCCCCAGATCGACGTTCTGGTCTTATCCAGAGGTTCTCAAATAGGGGCCTGAATATGCGGCGAAATGGTTCCAGTAAAGAATGGTTCGGCAGTGTTTGCTTCGCGCTCGACTTGGCGGGGGCACTGCCGTGCCCCCAGATCGACGTTCTGGTCTTATCCAGAGGTTCTCAAATAGGGGCCTGAAAATGCGGCGAAATGGTTCCAGTAAAGAATGGTACGGCAGTGTTTGCTTCGCGCTCGACTAGGCGGGGGCACTGCCGTGCCCCCAGATCGATTATCCTAGTTTTTATAGTTTTCCCTTTATGTGGCCACTAAACCCTAACTCTGTACCAAATTTCAGCTCTCTGAGTTTATGGGAAGTACTAGTTCTATTTTGATGATTATGAGTGAGTGTATAAGTGAGTGAGTGAGTGAGTGAGTGTCATAAATGCGAAACTTTGCTTTCGCTTAACTTCGGAACTAAATGACCTACAGACTTGAAATTTTGGATTTTAAGTATGTGATTATAGCTTACTGGATGACGAAAATTTCTGCGTTCTGGTCTTATCCAGAGGTTCTCAAATAGGGGCCTGAAAATGCGGCGAAATGGTTCCAGTAAAGGATGGTACGGCAGTGTTTGCTTCGCGCTCGACTTGGCGGGGGCACTGCCGTGCCCCCAGATTTCACACTTTTTTCGTAGTACATAATTGTGTGATCAGTGACGTGCCCAAAATATTGTGTCGCATGCTATACGTTCGAGGATTCGATGGCACGCGTGCCATAGGTTCGTGATCCCTGTTTTAGGCTGGTGATTTTTTTTTTCTAAAGTACAATATTCTTTCAGGGCTAATATTTTAACAGGTTAAAGTGTAAAAAATATTCGCTCGCTTTCTTAGTTTGAACGCATTTAACACAAATACATATAGAACAAGTTAGTATTAAAGTTCTGTTTAATTTTTTTTTTCTAAAATAACTTTAAAAAATCATCTTTCAGATAGGGATAATGGGACGGCAAAATATATTAATTGGCCTGTGGCGCAAAATTTCTAAATACGCCTCTGTATCCACATGGACTAGCGCCGGTCCATTTAACCCCCCCCCCCCCCCCAGCTACATTTCAATTATCTAAACATAAATTTAACTATCATAACAGTCTAAATTCGAAACAATATGGCGCCGACTCTATCCTATTTTCATTTTAATCGCACTATATGACGCAAAACTCCGCAAAAGTCAATGGGTACGTTTTTATGAACGTGGAGAAATGCCAGTCCGGTTAGGCGATCTTCAACCATTGAAAATCTTAGACACGATTTAAATTTTCGATGCGTTCGTTCCCAAACGTTTGCCATCATATAAAGTTATTATATTAAATTAATTAAATATTGAAGGTAGTTACATAAAATCTGTATGGTGACAAAATATATAAATAAAATCATTATGTTCAATTAGTGGTCCACCTAAGTGCTGGAACCAGCTCAGGGGGGGGGGGGGTCATGACCCCCATGACCCCCCCCCCCCTGGATCCGCCGTTGCTAGGGGATTGAAATTTGAAAAATCCTTCTTTAATAGATGCCTACGGGCTACGTCACTCATATGAGAAATACGTGTGCAAAATTTCTTGGCCTGTGCGTTCATACATCAGTCAATCAGCTTTGCCTTTTATAAAATATATAAGAAGATATAAGTACATTTAATCTGAGACTGTATAATACCTACTATTTTATGATAATAAAAAAAAGCTCCGATCATTTTCTAGTCTACTCCTTGATATCCCTGTCCATCGCACAAAATATTTTAATTCCTCTTTCACAATCAAATCCATTTTGCTTTGGAATTCTTTACTTGCTCATATTAGGCAGGCCGAAACTTTGAGTCGCTTTATCTCGCTGTTAAAAAATCACTACCTCAATTTATGTAAGTTAATAAGTACCTCAGTATTTATACCACTAATGTTATCTATACTTATATATTACTTATTAGTTTATGTATTTATAAAACATATTATATTTATTTATATATTTAAGCATAATATACTTATATAAAATATTTTGTATTGCTATGTTTCATTAATTAATATACTTTTGCACATCGCCTATTGTCCTAATTATTATATCCAATGTCATCCAAAAGGTTGCCTGGAAGAAATTGCTATTAGTAATAAATTTTTTTGTATATGTATTGTCTCTAAGTTTTCTGTTATTTGTTTTATGCACAATAAAGTAAGTATATTTATATTTGAATAGGTGAACCTACATACTGAATTATATAAAGTTGTGTATGGGAACTGGGAACCAAACGAAACACTTAATATAACGTGATATAACCCTAGTCAAATTGAGATCTAACAATCACGTTCATCACGCGTAAGAAATTCCTTGCCTTCACGCATGTGCAATTAAAAACAAACGTATGTAAAGTAATCAGAGTGTAGGTAATTCTATAAGATCATACGTTGTGAAATGCATTTGCAACGTCGCAGCTGGGGCCGTGTGTTTTAAAACCACGAATGTTCAGTGAACAATGAAATAGAAGCAGACACGTTGGTTAACTGTTATAATGCGTTACAAATGACAATA
Organism: Glaucopsyche alexis; assembly: GCA_905404095.1. Lineage (NCBI taxonomy): Eukaryota > Metazoa > Arthropoda > Insecta > Lepidoptera > Lycaenidae > Glaucopsyche > Glaucopsyche alexis. Next base: position 7,456,488 of record FR990060.1, read on the forward strand.
GGAACGTCAATGACCTTTTTCTGTCAATTATCACTCGAAAAGTGCGATTTGCAAAAAAAATTATGTGCATATAAATATTAATAGTCTTGTATCGAATTTAAATAAAAACGTTAAATAGTAATAAATTATCTAAACATAAATTTAACTATCATAGAAGTCTTAATTCGAAACAATATGGCGCCGACTCGATTGGACTCGATCCTATTCTCATTTGAATCACACTATACGGCGAATGAGCTTGTTCTAACGAAAGGTCGTCCTGTGGTCGAAATTCGCCCATAATAATACATAATTATGCAATCGCACAATTTTCATAAAACGGTACTGAAAGTTTTTGCTTCACGTTCATGATGATGATATTGGGGATAATAATCATTGGATTTTATTGCAGAAGTGAAATATTCTCACGGAGTGAATTAAAAATGCCTTTCACAGGAAACTCTACATCCTCATTGTAAAGATTTGCGCACTTTTAATCTCTTTGCTGTTGGCAAACAAGTAGGTATGTACCCAATTTAGCGCCTGTTTAGTGAAAAATAGGCATTAAGCCCTTTAGATTCCTAAGTTTCTATTGGTTTTTTAATAGTTTCTTGCTCCGAAGTACTTACGTAGCAGCTCTAAGAAACTTTACTAGACTTTGTAATGTCGTTATTCTATTGCGAACTCATAACTTATAAGTCATAACCGTTGTCATCATCAGATCAATTCCATCTATTATTGACGACGTCCTCTGTGGCTCAGTGGTTGAGCGCGTTAGTGCTCAAAACCGGGGGTCAGGGTTCGAATCCCGCCGAAGGATTAAAAAAATATTCTGTGTTCCCAGGTAATGGATGTGTAATGTGTATTAAATATGTGTATAATATATCCTCCCTGTAACACAAATTCTTTGAGTAGGTACTTAGCTCGGGGCCGTGGACAAGTGGGAAGGACGTGGTGTGAAACGTTCATGTATATTTTTTTTTTAAATATAGGAATTAGGAACACAATTCTTTCCTAAATTTTCATGAATAAGATATTCACATTACCAGCAACTAATTATTATTAGATTCACAATTAATCAAAGAAAATTGAACCCTTCCTACTGATAACAAAGTTAAATTCATAAATCTTTGTTATAAGCACTTGAATTTAAGAGGACCCTTACATGTTCGCCGGCTTGATTATTCGGTCGAGTGACGAACAGCCAATGAGTGTGACGTGACATGATTTTGATGAGTTAGGTAATACATATGTAATGGATTTGGATCGACTGTGGATCTCTAGTTAGGTATTTACATTTCGTACGAAACTAGATCGTTGTCGTTATAGATAGGTATACTTATTCACTTTCAAAATGGCTTTCGTCCACTCAAAAAAATTAAACCGACTTTCAAAGTAAAAATAGATACTTACACAAAAAAGTATGAAATAAATCTTATTTTCTAAATAATTCCCCTTTTAAATTCGGCTAAAATTTTAACTATTTCTATAAACACAATCTTCATTATTTTGAAGTCGGTACCAACCCAAACAATAACCCGATAAATCATATTATTTTAGGGATATAATTAACCGAGCGAATAAAAAATAAGCTGGCGAATGCACGTGAACACTGTATTATTGAATTTGGCAATGAATTAATATGTTAGCATGGGTGTCCTTTTCCAGGTTTCTGGGGGTGCTGATTACAAAACTGTCTTCCAAATTCAAGTTAGAAAATATAGAATTTTCATTCTTCGTAAAATTTACATAAGTACTAATTTAAAAGTTCTTGGGGAATCTGATTAGGATTGATGATTATTATTATTCCAGTATGTTATGTAGTTTGAGATACCAGCTATGTAAGGTATAGAAATTTTTCGAAATTCAGAATTTACAAATTTCTTTTTCTGCTATCATTAAGAAAATATGTGATTTCGGGCTTACTAAGGGGGAGGATATTTTCATTATTTTTCGAGTAGGATGCACCGTTTCTGAGATAGACGCGATTATTGGAAAATAACCTAACCAAGAGCATGTCAGGACATGTCTAAGAAGGGTTCCGTAACTATAAACGCGTAATATGCTTTTTTTTTAATCACTCCAAAAGTTACTATCCGATTTGGTTCACAATAATTTTCCTAAAGAGTTTTTAGCATGATCTATCAGCATAGAAATTTGCAAGTTTCTATCTCCTATAGTTTAAAAATGCTAGAGGGGGGACCAACTTACAAACTACTTTGGAGGCCGATTACTCGAAAATTGTCAACTTTATAAAAAAGTTACGTATGAAACCTTTCCTTTATTTTAAAGACCTATTCTACGATACTCCACACGATGGGGTAGAGTGAAAAAATATTTTTCATCCCCACTTCACATGTATGGAGAGCCAACCCTAAAATATAAAATTATTATTTTTTATGATCCCGAAACCGTGATCTATACACAATCTATAACTGCACCAAATTTCATCCATTTATATTCATAATTACAGGAGCTAGAGGCGCGGACAGACAGACAGACAGACAAACAGACAGACGGACAGAGCGAAACTATAAGGGTTCCTTGAGTATTACGGAACCCTAAAAATGGCAATTGGCAAGCTCTACTTTGAGACACGAACGGTGTATAATTGGAAAATTCAAGATTTTTTAATTTCTTTTTCTTCATTAATGAAGAAAATATGAAGAGAATATGACGTCGGGTTACTAAGGGGCAGGAATTTTTTATAATTTTTTCAGTACTTAGGATGCACCGTTTCCGAGATACAATCAATTTTATAAATGAAATGTAAATGCTCTACATCAGCGGTTCTCAAACTTTTTTGGTGACGGAACCCTTTTGGAAGGCGAAATCCTTGACGGAACCCTACTATAAAACAATTATTTTATACATGTATTCTTTATAAATAAGCATAATAAAAATGTAACAGTTACAACTTATTACATACTAATAGTAAGTTAATACATAACAAGTAAAATAAAATAAAATGACTAAAAGTACATTAAATACTGGTCTTTAATCTATTAGAAGGCCTGGGCAAATTATGGGCCCCGATTTTTTTCGTTTTTAGCTGTTTCTTTCTGTTTTAAACCCTGAATTTAAACTGTAATTCGAAAACATAAAAATTGATAATATATTTTTTAAGCCAAACACGAGTGAGCGGACCGAGCGAGCAAAATTTTCCCCATTTTACAGGTCGACGTTTAACTAAAACACTTAATAACGGTAAACTTCGGAAAAATACCATAAAATCAACCAGCTATCAGTACTAAATAATATATGTTGTTTATGGTCATCGCGAGCGAGCAACATTTTTTTCCAATTTACTAGGTTAAATATGTTCAAACTTTAAACAAAATAGCAACATTCGGCATCGTTAGAAGACGTTGTTGCAATACGTTTAACGCCTTTAAAATAACGCACCATCGTTACTGCGTAAAAGAGTTAAAGAAAGAAGAATGAATGTACAAAACTGATACAATCAGAATACAGCAGTAGAACAATAAATACTTCGTTTAAAGTTCTCAATTTGCTAGGTAGCTTGTACTTAAGCACTTATCACTCCAAACGCTAATCGTTGACTGACTGAGTGTCGAGGCCCGATCATCGCTTCATCGCCCGATCGGCTGTAAACTGTTGTGATTGGCGACTAAGTTCGGCTGCGCCTCAACATATGACGCGTAAAAACGTTCTACCAGAGAGAGGTGTTTTGTCGATTTTTTTTTCTAAATTCTCGCGGAACCCCTACAGGGGCTTCGCGGAACCCCAGGGTTCCGCGGAACACACTTTGAGTATGACTGCTCTACATTGAGATACGAGGGATGTATAAAGCTATAGAAATGTTGGAAAATTCAGGATTTTTGAATTTCTTTTTCTCCCATCACGAAGAAAATATGTGGTTGCGGGACTATTAAGAGGGAGGTAATTTTCATTATTTTCAAGTTGAATGCACCCTTTCTGAGATAGAAGCGATTATAGAAAAAAAATATGGCAACGCTCTACTTTGAGACACGAGCGATATATAATAAAGCTATAGAAATTTTGGAAAATTCAGGATTTTTTTTTGTTTGCATTACGCATACCACCCAGGCGCAGGGGGCACCCGAGTGGTGATGTGGGACTTCCGTATAGGCTAATAGGACCCACGGTATACCCACTAAAAACCACCCCCCACCTTCCTCCACACCGCCCTGTGACGGGGCCACGGGAACGATAAACACATCCGCGACCCCGCCGACGGCAGCCGCCCACAAGCGGCTCCATCTAAGGCCCGAAGGCCCCAGGCGCACCAGATGCTATGGTGCGCCTCCCTCCTCGGCCTCCACCAGTACTGTAGCAGACTCCCCCCGAGTCTGCTACTAGGAGGCCACGGATACCAGCCTCATCAACCGGTACCCAGTGGCAGATCAGGTCTGTGGTTCTGCCACCAATCACACCTCGGTCGCAGAGGATAGGGCAAGCGGCGCATCGCAATACTGACATGCCTCTTCCTCTGCGGCCCCACCAACGCCGTTTCGACGGAACGGAGCTCGCAGGGGGTAGGGAGAGTGGCGTACCGTAATATCATCACGCCTCTCTCCCTGCGATCCCTCCACGGCCGCAGAAGATAGGGAGAACGGCGCACCGTAATACCGGCACTACTCTTCTTCTGCGGTCCCACCTCCACGCGCGTCCTCAGCGGACATGTTCAGCCCGCTGGGCTCCCCTCCTCAACTGCTGAACGTAGGCCTCCCCCAATGAGCGCCAACCATCCCGATCTTGGGCAGCCCTCATCCATCCGCTGCCAGCCACCTTCTTCAAATCGTCGGTCCATCGTGCCGCAGGACGTCCTACACTACGTTTGCCTAAGCGTGGTCTCCACTCTAATACTTGTCTTCTCCATCGATTGTCTGTCCGTCTGCAGACATGGCCGGCCCACTTCCACTTCAGCGTGCTAATTCGTTGAGCAATGTCGGTGACTTTAGTTCTCTGGCGAATAACGTCGTTACGTATTTTATCCATCAGAGATACCCTTAACATTGCTCTTTCCATCGCACGCTGAGCAACCTTAAACTTATGAACCAAGCCTACGGTGAGTGTCCACGTTTCGGCTCCGTATGTCATTTGTATTGTATGTCTACTATCTTGGAAATTTAAAATGAATGACTTTTTTGTAATCAGCACTCCCCGAAACCAAAGAGAATATAGAAACAATTGAGCTCACGCACACATCGACACTTGGATTGCATCTTGTACCAACTTAGAGATTTCTTTTAGGATTTCTTAGATACACAGTACTGTCAACCTTCAGACAGATCATAGTTTGACAGTTCTAGTGATGTGACTAGTTATGAATTATTATCGAATATCGATACTAGTGTTGGACCTTTCTATTGATAATATCCTAGGGGTAGGTGGGGCCTCGGGGGTTTTTTTCTGGGTTAAAAGTGAATGTTACACAGAGAGAAAATACTTAAACATGGATAATCAAATAAAAAAAATTAAAAATCCATGTTTAAATATAGATATATTTAAACATGGATTTTTGATTTTTTGTTGTTGACCCATGTAACATAATTAAAAAATACACAACATACAAATTTAGTGGTCTTTATTTTGTTGTTGAGCTCTTTTAATTTTGTCCGCGACATCAACTTCGGATTTTAAGAACTCATTATTAAATATTTTACAAGATTTTCTTATAAATAATTTGCTCAAAAATGTCAATAAATATTCATGTACAGAGTTAGAGTGAACACTACACTTAAACCATTCCATATTGCAGTGGACACTTAATTGCAAGGTACAATATTGGGCAATATGAAGCTGATGTAGCTCAGGCAAAATTGTACTTTCATATAAACATCTTTGGTTGGAGTGTAGCAAAGGGTGTGCAAGGTGAAAAAGACTTAGAAAAATTTTGACGAAAATTCGGAATTGTATTAATTTATTAGTTTTTCATTCTCATCTTGCAGAGGACCAAAAAATAGGTCGAAAATCATCAATGCACTTTATGCCTAAGACCCACCATTTTCTTGTAAAAGTCAAGAGAGTGTGCAAGGCGAAAACACTTAGAAAAATTTCGATGAAAATTCGGAAATGTAGTAAGTGATTAGTTTTTCATTTCGATCATGTAGAGGGCCTAAAAATAGGACGAAAATCATCAGGATACTTTATGCCTAGGACCCACCATTTTCTTGTAAAAGTCACATAAACTTCCTTCTGGGACTTGTAAAATTTTTCATAAAAAAAAAAAAAAAAAAAAAAAACCTCTAGTTTTTTGTTTCCTATGCATAGAGGGGCTAAAAATAAGACGAAAACCATTCGTCCACTTTTTGTCTAGGACGCACCATTATCCAGTAAAATCGAACCAAGAAAAGAAAATTGGTGAAAATCATTTTCATTTATTGCCACCGTATAGAGCACGACAATACAAACATTTTTGACTCTTATCACTTTTTCGATACAACCAACAGATCTTTGGAAATTCAGAGTAGAAGGACCCCAGGACTTGTAATTTTTTCGAGAATTTATATCACCAGGTACAGCAAAGGGTGTGCAAGGCGAAAACACTTAGAAAAATTTCGATGAAAATTCGAAAATGTAATAAGTGATTAGTTTTTCATTTCTATCTTGTAGAGGGCCTAAAAATGGGACGAAAATCATCAGGACGTTTTATGCCTAGGACCCACCATTTTCCAGTAAAAGTCGCATAAATTTCTAGGACTTGTAAAATTTTTCATGAAAAAAAAAAAAAAAAAAACCTCTAGTTTTTTGTTTCCTACGCATAGAGGGGCTAAAAATAAGACGAAAATCATCAGTGTACTTTTTGTCTAGGACGCACCATTTTCCAGTAAAAACGAACCAAGAAAAGAAAATTGGTGAAAATCATTTTCGTTTACTGCCACCGTATAGAGCACGACAATACAAACATTTTTGACTCTTATCACTTTTTCGATACAATCAACAGATCTTTGGAAATTTCGAGTAGAAGGACCCCAGGACTTGTAAAAAAAAAAAAAAAAAACCTCTAGTTTTTTGTTTCCTACGCATAGAGGGGCTAAAAATAAGACGAAAACCATTCTTCCACTTTTTCGATACAATCAACAGACCTTTGGAAATTCAGCGTAGAAGTAACCCTAGTAAATGTTTAATATTTCGTTCACTAAACTCGGTAACTACATAACCGATTTGAATAATTCTTTTGCTATTAGAATACTACGTTATCGCCAATGAAGTAGAACATAGGTGTAATTACTAATTTTTGTTCAATACCTATAATTATTATCTTTCCGTGCGAAGCCGCCGCGGGCCGCTACTGGCTAACCCACGGTACGCAATAGGTCATAGCAATTTCTAACAAAAATATAAAAGAAAACAAATAATAAGAATCACAAATATAATTCTTATGTTACCGGGATTCGAACTCACCACCTAAAATAAAACGTAGGTACGCATACCAAGCAAGCTGCTAATCAGACTGACGCGACGTAATAAAATCGAAATTATTGATAATATAATTTTGTTGCACAACGAAAAATATTTATCACTAGCTTTTGCCCGCAGCTTCGCTCGCGTGAAATTGGGTTTAAGTCAGAGGAAAAGCTTGTTCGGGAAAATACCAATTATTTAATTATATTAATTAGAATTATTTAATTAGAAAATATAAGTATTTTATTTGAATGTTTCCGGCGACTTCGTAGGTATACTCAAGAAATCTACCGGGAACTGTACTATAAATAAAATTTAATAAGCTGAAAAAAATAATCTGTGTTAATTCTGGATAAATTACTACCATGCCAAATTGTCTTTACTTTACTTTATTGCATGAAAAACTAAACATATTATTATGTACCTACATACAAACTTTCGCGTTTAGGTATAATATTAAGTAAGGATTTCTTTGTAGCCGATAATAGGCAAGCGGACTGTTTTTTTTATTGCATAAATGAATAGTAATCTTAAATATGGGTAAATTCTCAGAAGAAACCGTATATCAAAAGTCAATATTTTCAAAGGTACAGCGATTTGTATACTCCATACTAAACTTAAACGTACAAGTGACGTCACTTGTACGTTATGGTGTATGAAGTATACGGCTGCAAGAATATATTTGTAAATAATCTACGATATTTGTGCGTTTAAGTTTATACTTACCATAGTGAATGTTTTTGTATACAGTGCAACCTCGATATAACAAATCGGAGGGGAACAAGAAAATATTCGTAATATCAAGTAATTCGTTGAACTGAGGTTTGTTATGTTGAGGTTAGATCGGTCTAAAATTCGTTATAAAGAGGTAAAAGAATAGTTTTATTCACCTCAATATTAACCACTTTAACACACATTCCTCTACGTCCTTGAACAATGATTTTAATCTTTTACTGTTTACATTCACACCACTTTCTTCTGAAAACTTATCTTTAAATTTTAAAATTGTAGCCAATGTACTTGCGGGAATCCCGAACTTATTAGCTATGTCTAATTTTTTCGTCATGGGATTTTGGTCAACATAATTAATGATGTTTCGCTTTTCTGCGACCGATAAGGAACACCTTTTACGTTTCTGAGCCATTTTAACTTAAATCTTTAACAATAGTGACGAGCAGAGGTGTTTACATTACTTTCCATCAAAACAACAATGATTACTTTACAAACAAAAGCGTGTCGAAACATGTCGAGACATGAATCACATTATAAGATTAAGAGTTATATTATTGGTGGAAACTTTATATAAAGGTTTTGGGTTGGCAAAATTCGTTAATTAGAGGTATGAATACTTTTTCTTGATAGTTGAAAATTCGTTATTAAGAGGTTGTGCGCAAAGAATGTTCGCAATGTAAAGGTATATTTTATATTGACTCTTATGGACAATTCAAGGGGATTACGAAGAATTTGTTAAATCGAGGAAGTCGTTATATTGAGGTACGTTATATTAAGGTTGCACTGTATTATGATGTAAGTAAAGTAATGAATTAATGATGTAGGTTTTGTTTACCAATTTCGCAAAAAAAGAAAAAAAAATGTTAGTACTTTTTAAATGTATTTACTATTTAATTAGTAAACTATACATAATATAATATATTTTTTACATTTACCAAGTAGTAATGCCGCAATATTTCTGAATATATTAATGAAACTAAATATTTCAAATGTAGTCCGATCCCCTATTAGTATTTTAACGATTTCGAAAATTTCGATAAGCAGAGCTATCCTATTCCTAACCGCATGGAACCCGTAGGTACCTACGTTAGTTAGGTAACCAAAAATTTTCCGCGATATAAACTACTACGGTAACAAATTTTATAAAAATCCGTTCCGTAGTTTCTGAGATTAGCGCGTACAAACGTACAAATCAAAAACATTTTAAGAAAATCTTAAAAAGTTTTTATTTTGATAATGGTGCGTCCTAGACAAAAAGTGGACGAATGGTTTTCGTCTTATTTTTAGCCCCTCTATGCGTAGGAAACAAAAAACTAGAGGTTTATTTTTTATTTTTTTTTCATGAAAAATTTTACAAGTCCTGGGGTCCTTCTACTCGGAATTTCCAAAGATCTGTTGATTGTATCGAAAAAGTGATAAGAGTCAAAAATGTTTGTATTGTCGTGCTCTATACGGTGGCAGTAAACGAAAATGATTTTCACCAATTTTCTTTTCTTGGTTCGTTTTTACTGGAAAATGGTGCGTCCTAGACAAAAAGTACACTGATGATTTTCGTCTTATTTTTAGCCCCTCTATGCGTAGGAAACAAAAAACTAGAGGTTTTTTTTTTTTTTTTTCATGAAAAATTTTACAAGTCCTAGAAATTAATGCGACTTTTACTGGAAAATGGTGGGTCCTAGGCATCAAACGTCCTGATGATTTTCGTCCCATTTTTAGGCCCTCTACAAGATAGAAATGAAAAACTAATCACTTATTACATTTTCGAATTTTCATCGAAATTTTTCTAAGTGTTTTCGCCTTGCACACCCTTTGCTGTACCTGGTGATATAAATTCTCGAATAAATTACAAGTCCTGGGGTCCTTCTACTCTGAATTTCCAAAGATCTGTTGGTTGTATCGAAAAAGTGATAAGAGTCAAAAATGTTTGTATTGTCGTGCTCTATACGGTGGCAGTAAACGAAAATGATTTTCACCAATTTTCTTTTCTTGGTTCGTTTTTACTGGAAAATGGTGCGTCCTAGACAAAAAGTACACTGATGATTTTCGTCTTATTTTTAGCCCCTCTATGCGTAGGAAACAAAAAACTAGAGGTTTTTTTTTTTTTTTTCATGAAAAATTTTACAAGTCCTAGAAATTTATGCGACTTTTACTGGAAAATGGTGGGTCCTAGGCATAAAACGTCCTGATGATTTTCGTCCCATTTTTAGGCCCTCTACAAGATAGAAATGAAAAACTAATCACTTATTACATTTTCGAATTTTCATCGAAATTTTTCTAAGTGTTTTCGCCTTGCACACCCTTTGCTGTACCTGGTGATATAAATTCTCGAAAAAATTACAAGTCCTGGGGTCCTTCTACTCGGAATTTCCAAAGATCTGTTGGTTGTATCGAATTATTATTTTTAAACAAAAAATTAAACCGACTTCCAAAGTAAAAATACACAAAAAAGTATGAAATAAAACTTAATCTCTAAATAATTCCCCTTTCAAATTCGGCTAAAATCTTTACTATTTCTCTACTCAATCTTCTTAATTTTGAAATCGGCACCAGCCCAAACAATATTCTACAATATTTTATACAACTTACGTTCATATTTGCTGGTACCGACTTCAAAATTAATAAGATTGAGTAGAGAAATAGTAAAGATTTTAGCCGAATTTGAAAGGGGAATTATTTAGAGATTAAGTTTTATTTCATACTTTTTTGTGTATTTTTACTTTGGAAGTCGGTTTAATTTTTTGTTTAAAAATAATAATTTCACCCTTTTTAGTGATATATTTTGTTAAGTTATTATTAATACGTCTTAAGATACCTTAGAGCTACGTAGAGATGTAGCATCACTCTGCATCCTCTACCGGTTATATTACGGGGAGTGCTCCGAGGAATTGTTCGGACTTATACCTGCTGCAACTTTTCGCCACCGCTCCATGCGACAAAATAATTATCATCCTCATCACCTTGATGAGTGGCAGTCCTCCACCGTGCGCTTTACCCGAAGCTTTCTGCCGCGCACTGTAAAACTCTGGAATGAACTGTCGCCAGCAGTATTTCCGGACCATTATGACCTGCAAACCTTCAAGAAGGGAGCGTATTCCCTCCTAAAAGGTCGGCAACGCACTTGCAACTTCTCTGATGTTGCGGGTGTCCATGGGCGACGGTAGTCGCTTTCCATCAGGTGATCCGTTTGCTCGTTTGCCCCCTAGTTTCATAAAAAAAAAAAAAAAAAAAAAAAAAAAAAAGAACGTCTAAACTAAACGATCGAATGTATAATTAAATACTCGCCAAGCTTCCATTAGGTATTGCTATTAAGATGATGATGATGATTACTGTAAGTTATAAAGTGGCATATGCTTGCAGTTCTTTAAACAATGCCGAAATTTCCAAACGCATATCTTTAAAGACTGAGGAGTTCTGTACAGTGCTTTTGGATCCAGGGTATACATAGGTACAATATCTTATTTTTTTGGTAGTATATGCTTGTGTTACTTCAGTAAAAGTCAAAATCACTATATGTGTGGATATAAATTTTGAGGAGTTCCCTCGATTCCTCATGGCTCGCATCATCAGGTTTCCACTTTAGTGACTAAAGGACTAATTTCGAATTAAACCCTTTACAACAACAAAAGAATTTTGCAAATAGGTTCATAAACGGCAGAGTAATGTTCAATGATCTCCGTGTTAGTGTAAAATACTATGAGAAATACCTTTTATATCATCATAATCTGATGATGTATGGTGTGATAGTGGTGATGATGATGATGATTACTCTAACTGACAAGGTGGCATATGCTTGCAGTTCTTTAAACAACGCCGAAATCCCCAAACATGTATCTATAAGGAGTCAGGAGTTCTATTCTGTACTTTTGGATCCAGGGTATACCTTGGAGCAAAATCTTACTTTTTGGTAGCATATGCTTGAACTACTTCAGAAAAAGTCAAAATCACCATATGTGTCCATATAAATTTCGAGGAGTTCCCTCGATTCCTCATGGATCCCATCATCAGGTCACCACTTTGATATCAAAAGGACCAATTTGGGATTACACCCTATACATCACAGAAAAAATTTTGAAAATCGGTCCACAGGCGGCGGAGTAATCGTTGAACATACAAAAAAAATAAAAAAAAAAAAATATATACAGCCGAACGTATAACCGCCTCCTTTTTTGGGAAGTCGGTTAAAAAGTGATAAGAGTCAAAAATGTTTGTATTGTCGTGCTCTATACGGTGGCAATAAATGAAAATGATTTTCACCAATTTTCTTTTCTTGGTTCGATTTTACTGGATAATGGTGCGTCCTAGACAAAAAGTGGACGAATGGTTTTCGTCTTATTTTTAGCCCCTCTATGCGTAGGAAACAAAAAACTAGAGGTTTTTTTTTTTTTTTTTTCATGAAAAATTTTACAAGTCCTAGAAATTTATGCGACTTTTACTGGAAAATGGTGGGTCCTAGGCATAAAACGTCCTGATGATTTTCGTCCCATTTTTAGGCCCTCTACAAGATAGAAATGAAAAACTAATCACTTATTACATTTTCGAATTTTCATCGAAATTTTTCTAAGTGTTTTCGCCTTGCACACCCTTTGCTGTACCTGGTGATATAAATTCTCGAAAAAATTACAAGTCCTGGGGTCCTTCTACTCGGAATTTCCAAAGATCTGTTGGTTGTATCGAAAAAGTGATAAGAGTCAAAAATGTTTGTATTGTCGTGCTCTATACGGTGGCAATAAATGAAAATGATTTTCACCAATTTTCTTTTCTTGGTTCGATTTTACTGGATAATGGTGCGTCCTAGACAAAAAGTGGACGAATGGTTTTCGTCTTATTTTTAGCCCCTCTATGCGTAGGAAACAAAAAACTAGAGGTTTATTTTTTATTTTTTTTTCATGAAAAATTTTACAAGTCCTGGGGTCCTTCTACTCGGAATTTCCAAAGATCTGTTGATTGTATCGAAAAAGTGATAAGAGTCAAAAATGTTTGTATTGTCGTGCTCTATACGGTGGCAGTAAACGAAAATGATTTTCACCAATTTTCTTTTCTTGGTTCGTTTTTACTGGAAAATGGTGCGTCCTAGACAAAAAGTACACTGATGATTTTCGTCTTATTTTTAGCCCCTCTATGCGTAGGAAACAAAAAACTAGAGGTTTTTTTTTTTTTTTTTCATGAATAATTTTACAAGTCCTAGAAATTAATGCGACTTTTACTGGAAAATGGTGGGTCCTAGGCATCAAACGTCCTGATGATTTTCGTCCCATTTTTAGGCCCTCTACAAGATAGAAATGAAAAACTAATCACTTATTACATTTTCTAATTTTCATCGAAATTTTTCTAAGTGTTTTCGCCTTGCACACCCTTTGCTGTACCTGGTGATATAAATTCTCGAAAAAATTACAAGTCCTGGGGTCCTTCTACTCTGAATTTCCAAAGATCTGTTGGTTGTATCGAAAAAGTGATAAGAGTCAAAAATGTTTGTATTGTCGTGCTCTATACGGTGGCAATAAATGAAAATGATTTTCACCAATTTTCTTTTCTTGGTTCGATTTTACTGGATAATGGTGCGTCCTAGACAAAAAGTGGACGAATGGTTTTCGTCTTATTTTTAGCCCCTCTATGCATAGGAAACAAAAAACTAGAGGTTTTTTTTTTTTTTTTTTTTTTTATGAAAAATTTTACAAGTCCCAGAAGGAAGTTTATGTGACTTTTACAAGAAAATGGTGGGTCCTAGGCATAAAGTATCCTGATGATTTTCGTCCTATTTTTAGGCCCTCTACATGATCGAAATGAAAAACTAATCACTTACTACATTTCCGAATTTTCATCGAAATTTTTCTAAGTGTTTTCGCCTTGCACACTCTCTTGACTTTTACAAGAAAATGGTGGGTCTTAGGCATAAAGTGCATTGATGATTTTCGACCTATTTTTTGGTCCTCTGCAAGATGAGAATGAAAAACTAATAAATTAATACAATTCCGAATTTTCGTCAAAATTTTTCTAAGTCTTTTTCGCCTTGCACACCCTTTGCTACACTCCAACCTCTTTTACCAACACAATGAGTGCCAAAACCCTTAGGTGACATTACATGCAAAGGTACAAAAATTGTAAGACTTACCGATCAGGGTCAAGAGGAAATTTTGCAAGAAATATTCTCGATTTGGGGAGTCTACGTACTCCACAAATCGTACACTTCTTGCAGATGCGACTTTCCATGTTAGTTAAAATATTTTCAGACGAAAATAATATTGCAATCTCACTTTTGAAGGAGTCGGTGAAAATGTAATTAAACACACGAAATCCGTGAAACGCAACAAAACTTAACATAGAAGCACAAATTGAATAGCCAAATCACTTGATATTCAAGCAAAAATCAAATTTTTCAGAAGTTTGTTTTATACCTACAATTTTCAAACAGCCAAAAAAGTGACATAACGATAACGCCATTTTTCCAAAGCTGCCAACCTTGAGTACTCAAAAAAAAAGATTCTGTATGTTGGTAATGATTCGTAGCTCAAACTTGAAGCCTTGCGGTTATTAAAAACTTCAAAGACTTTATTTCAAAAGCGATAAAGTCGTATTTTAGTGACTGGCTTGGGGGTCTGGCTTTTTATATGGAAGTGTCGACCCACGCCAGAAACCATGCCAGAAACCAAGAAAAGGACACCATAGAAAAAAGTATACATATAGAAGGATACCCTTAATATCATTGCCCATAATACTTTTAATAAAATTAAGTACGTCCGCCATATTGGAATTTCAAAATGAATGTCATTTTCGTATCCCGCACCCCAAAAAACTTGGTAGACGACATATACTCCGGTTAATTTAGATTTTAGACAGTTGAAATAACAAAAATTCCGACAGAACCAAATATTGGTGGAGAGTTGGAGACCTTGGATTTGCCCTAATAAATTGGAATTTAAAAGTCCCCATCAATCCCATGTGAGCTTACAAAGTTATGCGGGTCAAAGGTCAACATTCAGGTTTTATGGGTTTTTCTCAAAAACGGTACGGTACCGGAGTACCTAACACCCATATCGATCTTACGATAAATAACCGCCATTTTTAAATTTCAAAATGAATCTACACATTATCTTCACCCCCCCCCCCCCCCCCCCCCAAACCGAAAAAAAATATGGAAAAGGTCTAGCGGAATAAGCACATGAAAACTGCACTCGCGTCTGATGAAGGGTTTTTACCTTATTTTTATTGTTTTTCATCTAAAATAGCTATACACTTAATCTCATACCCCTAACCCCTATGGTAAGGGAATAATGAGGGTGGCAACCCTTAACGAAAAAAATTTTTTTCTCTGTATCTATTCAAGATATCTTCATGAAATTGGAACCACATATGACAATTAATGAACAAATTATAATATATTTTTTTTAGAATTTTTGCAATATTAGAAACTGTAAAAAACGAGTAGTATATTTTTTGGGGTTGGTTTTTTATATCAACCCCTAAAGTGACACCTAACAAAAAAATATATCTTATTTGTTAATTAGTTAGCTATTACCAAGGAAATTGTAAGTATTATATACAACTGGAAAGAGCTCTCGGCATCAAATCTGTGCCGAGAGGGAGATACAATACAAACCGCTCCGTCTCTTTTTAACAAGGGTGACAACAATATTTTTAATTTGGGGACAAATTAGTTGAAGTTTGGAAACATATGGTGATTTCAACTTTTTCTAAAGAAGTCCAAGCATATGCTACCAAAAAGTAATATTTTGCTCCAAGGTATACCCTGGATCCAAAAGTATAGAACAGAACTCCTGACTCATTATAGATATATGTTTGGGGATTTTGGTGTTGTTTAAAGAACTGCAAGCATATGCTACCATGTCAATTAGAGTAATCATCATCATCACCACCACCATCGCACCATACATCATCACATTATGATGATATAAAAGGTACTTCTCATAGTATTTTACACTAACACGGAGATCTTTGAACATTACTTTGCCGTTTATGGGCCTATTTGCAAAATTCTTTTGTTTTTGTAAAGGATTTAATTCGAAATTGGTCCTTTAGTCACTAAAGTGGAAACCTAATGATGCGATTCATGACGAATTGAGGGAACTCCTCGAAATATATATCGACACATTTAGTGATTTTGACTTTTACTGAAGTAATACAAGCATATGCTACCAAAATATAAGATTTTGTAACAAAGTGTACCCTGGATCCAAAAGCACTGAACAGAACTCCTCAGTCTTTAAATATATGCTTTTGTAAATTTCGGCATTGTTTAAAGAACTGCAAGCATATGCCACTTTGTAACTTACAGTAATCATCATCATCATCTTAATAACGATACCCACTGGAATCTTGGCGCGTATTCAATTATACATTCGATCTTAAGACGTAAATAACTGAACAAAATATATCCAAGGAATTTGTAAGTAAACAACTGGAATGAGCTCTCGACATAAAATCTGTGCCGAGAGGGAGATACAATACAAATAAATAAATAAAATAAAATGTTTTTATTTCTGTCAACAGGCCATAAGTGTTAGTAAACATTTTTACTTAGAAGCTGTATTAGTATTTTGAAACTTGGTTTTTAAAATCTAGTTGTATGAGTGACACCAATATCACGTACAATATAAGTATTATACGTGATATCGGTATCCTTGGTGAGGTGGATGCGAGTCCAGTTCTGCATGATAGCACTGTCCACGTCCAGCCTTCCCGCTACTGTCTTCAGGAGACTGTTGGCGCTGCCACGCACCCGCTGTATCAGAGATGCTACACATTTCCTAATGATAGCTGAGAAGCTATCAACTTCATCTGAAACTAGCATCCCTGAAGCACTACAGTGGCGAGGCAGCCCCAGCAATGCCCTGAAGGCATTATTATATTGGGTTCGCAGGGCCCTGTAAGTTGTTTGAGTGTAATTCACCCAGAGGCCGCACGAGAGAGTGACAATACGCTTTGAAAAGTGTTATCTTCACTGCTCTGGAACAACGTGCAAACCTACGGGATAGCATATTAGCTCTAACACACAGAGCCCTTCGCTCCCATGTCCTCGTCATCTTTGAGCGTTTCACCGACCCAGTGCCCCAGGTATTTAAAACGTTTTACTTGCGCAACCGCAGCACCATTTAGCATCACAGGAGGAACCTTATAGCTCTTGTTACCAGCTTTAAAAACCGCTCCGTCTCTTTCGAACAAGGGTGATAACAATATTTTAAAATTTGGGAATAAATTAGTCGAAATTTGCTAATCTATCTTTTATAACATGAGCCCCCATTTTAAGTCATAAATGATAATACAAGTTGCTGAAAGGTATATTATAGGGTGCTTTTAATAAGTGTAAACACTTTACCGCGTGATAACAAGCAACTTACCCAAATAAACTTTTTAGAGCATTTTTATAAGTGAAAATTCCTTTAACGGCGCCGCGCTGTGCACTTTTCTTGGGATGGGTAAAAACTATTAAACTCGAGCAGCTCACGTGACCCTGATCGAAAAGTCATAAGATGCAACTTACAATTATTGTTTGCTGTCTTGGTTTACGCGAGCATGAAACTATTTTAGTTCGTATTGACTTTTGACCCCAACCATTGACCATTGGCCTTGACCTTGACCCCCAATCACCCCCATCACATTTACCCTTACATTGACCTTTACCTCCAATTGTCCCCCCACGAAAAGTGTCTCCAGTTAAATGGCTCGACTTTTGAGATTTTTGAGGCCATTTTGAAATTTGACGTACAGTGTAATCACGATAGAGAAAAGAAGTGTCTTCAGTTAAATGGCCCCACTTTTGAGATTTATGCGGCCATTTTGAAATTTGACGTATAGTGAAAACACTATGGTGAAAAAAGTGTCTAGTTAAATGACTTTTGAGATTTTTCACTTCTACCGGTACTCCTGGAATGCAACCCGTTGTTTTTTTTATTATTTAATTCACTACCTAATGTTAAGTTGAGGTGGTTTAAATAAAAAAAGTTATTCTAAAAAAGTTCCTTTAGGAAAGTTTGTTATCATGAGTAAAATATACTTTACCACGTGGTAGTCCACGTGGTAAAGTATATTTTACACTAATTAAAAGTTTGACGACCTCTTTGGCTTAGTTGTTGAGCATGTTGGTGATCAAACCGGTCGGTGGTTCGAATCCCGCCGAAGGAACAAAAAGTTTTACCATGTTCCGTGTCATGGATGTGTATAAGTATTAAATATGTGAATTATTCACATATTTAATACTTATAAATATGTGAATAATTCACATATTTAATTATAATAAATAAATTAAAAGTAAAAAACTTTAAAAAAAAACAAGCCTTTATTTGAATGCGCTAAAAAGAATAAAATATTTTTTCTTTTTAAAACTTTTACTATCAACTTATAACGTAATTACACAATTTATATGATATAAAAGCTTGTCGAGAATCAAACAAATTGTCTCATAAATCTATCAGATTGAGTTACTTAATTTACTTCTTTGATTTGTTGTTGGTAGCAAAAGTTTTAAAGGAAAAAATATTTTATTCGTTTAAGCGCATTCAAATAAAAGCTTGTTTTTTTAAGTTTTTTTTTCTTTTAATTTGTTTTTTACTTTTTAGTTATCGCTAGATAGATTTCTCAGTCTGTTCATCTCATTTAACGCATCATTGTTGCAAGGTTGTTTGCCGGTTAATTTAGTACAGTCAAGCTCTTCAATAAGGAGACCTTCTACAGATTTTACTCTACTCAGTAAGGACCTCAAAAAACCCCAACACACCATACCCTCATTTAATACCCATATTGTACGAGTGCATTAAAAATAACTTGTCGGCCATCTTGGGTGTTCCGCCATGTTGGATTTTCGAGTTATTCTCAGCAAGCCCTTTCATTTGATACCCATATTGTAGGAATGCATTAAAAATGAGTTGTCGGCCATCTTGGATGTTTCGTCATGTTGGATTTTCGAGTTATTCTCAGCAAGCCCTTTCGTTTGATACCCATATTGTAGGATTGCATTAAAAATAACTTGTCAGCCATCTTGGATGTTCCATCATGTTGGACTTTCGAGTTATTCTCAGCAAGCCCTTTCATTTGATACCCATATTGTAGGAATGCATTAAAAATGACTTGGCGGCCATCTTGGATGTTCCGTCATGCTGGAGTTTCGAGTTATTCTCAGCAAGCCCTTTCATTTGATGCCCATATTGTAGGAATGCATTAAAAATGACTTGGCGGCCATCTTGGATGTTCCGTCATGCTGGAGTTTCGAGTTATTCTCAGCAAACCCTTTCATTTGATACCCATATTGTAGGAATGTATTAAAAATGTTTTGGCGGCCATCTTGGATGTTCCGTCATTCTGGATTTTCGAGTTATTCTAAGCAAGCCCTTTCATTTGATACCCATATTGTAGGAGTGCATTAAAAATGACTTGGCGGCCATCTTGGATGTTCCGTCATGTTGGATTTTCGAGTTATTCTCAGCAAGCCCTTTCATTTGATACCCATATTGTAGGAGTGCATTAAAAATGACTTGGCGGCCATCTTGGATGTTCCGTCATGCTGGAGTTTCGAGTTATTCTCAGCAAGCCCTTTCATTTGATGCCCATATTGTAGGAATGCATTAAAAATGACTTGGCGGCCATCTTGGATGTTCCGTCATGCTGGAGTTTCGAGTTATTCTCAGCAAACCCTTTCATTTGATACCCATATTGTAGGAATGTATTAAAAATGTTTTGGCGGCCATCTTGGATGTTCCGTCATTCTGGATTTTCGAGTTATTCTAAGCAAGCCCTTTCATTTGATACCCATATTGTAGGAGTGCATTAAAAATGACTTGGCGGCCATCTTGGATGTTCCGTCATGTTGGATTTTCGAGTTATTCTCAGCAAGCCCTTTCATTTGATACCCATATTGTAGGAGTGCATTAAAAATGACTTGTCAGCCATCTTGGATGTTCTATCACGTTGGATTTTCGAGTTATTCTCAGCAAGCCCTTTCATTTGATACCCATATCGTAGGAGTGCATTAAAAATTACTTGTCATACATCTTGGATGTTCCGTCATGTTGGATTTTCGAGTTATTCTCAGCAAGCTCTTTCATTTGATTGCATATTCACGCCAACCAAGATACTCGTCAAGACGAATCATACGAGCCCAAACTCGATGGGGTTGCGACGTTTAATTACAGAGTTTCTATGGCCACCTTCCAGCTCCATCATAAGACCCTGGTTACCATATAGTATCAAAGTACTTGTCAAGACGAACTAAACGAGCCCAAATTTGATGGGACTATGTGGTTTTATTTCGGAATTCCTGTGGCCACCTTCCAGCTCCATCATCAGATCAGCTCCACGTCATCATAATATTGCATTGTCATGCGATTTACATATTCGTGCAAAATTTAAACTCAATCGGAAACCGGGAAGTGGATCAAATTTAAATTGCAAGATTCCATTACAGACCGACAACGGGACAGGTGAAACTAAATAAAAGCTTATAAAATTAAACACAAGTTATTTGAGAACTTACCACGGGACAAGATTGACGTGATGTGAAGTGTCCATAAATATTATTATTATATTATAAGTCATCCTATACAGATAAACCTACCTACTAATATTATAACTCTGTCTGTCTGATGTCGCCCGCCCGCCCGCGAGGTTCTCACGTAAAGTTATGCGCACATACGAAAATAGCACTCAGGGAATAATTATTTTTCTACCAGTGAAAGAATTTTTCAAATCTGTTAGGTTTAGAAATTATCCATAACATATAAACATACAAAGGTTTCCTCTTCACAATATCATGAAGGTAGGTAAAATAATATAAATGTCCTATATTCCCTATTAAATCATATTGTCACCCGAACATCTAGAATGTTCCAAGGGAAATACACGGCGTTTTGTGTTGCAACTATTCTATTTTCATTTCTTCCATTTTACTCTACCAAAATGCAAATAATCAAAAAATAAATAACAAATTTCTAATTATCGGTTAGTATGTAGGTTCTAAATAACTAGTGATTTTTAGTTTACATTTCTCTCTCAGATTATGAATAACATAATATTAAACCGATTTTATTAGTATTTCTTGCTTATACACTATATCGTACATTAAATCTACCAAACCTGAAATTTAAGGAAATATATAAACTGGCTACACTAGGTTCTATGTTAGAACGAGACACAGGGATAACTTATAGCTATCTCACCGAGACCGGTGTTTTTATTGCGCACGTGATAAGCTTTAAGTCTGAGTAGTAAAGATCATTTTTGATTGAATTAAAAGAAAAAAATGTTTGAAGTACTCTTTCCTGTTGTATATAATACTTACAAATTCCTTGGCTATTACATATTAAAGTTACAAAAAGGTTGAATTGGTGGAACATAGCTTAAAAAAATAAAAATCAATTAAAGTATGTATGTAGTTATATGAAATAATGTATTTACATTAATTCAATCATACAAAATATGAACATAATTAGGGATAACGTTATTATACTGAACATTCAATCATCGTCACTGTTTTCTTCAATAGAAGTCGTTATACCAGTCGCATCAAATATGGAGGTCAATATTTCAGCTGGTTTTATAATTTTTGATTTATAAGGAGCATGTGCTAAGTAGTAAATAACAGTGGCTACATGAGCGCAACAGCCCACTGTTCTGTTCCCATTTGCACAATCACAAACATATCTTCGAATTCCTTTGTAGGTGTTCGAATTAGGCTCATACTCGATAAAACAATTATATGTCTTGCTGTTAATATGCCTTGATCGTACTTTTACTTTTATAATATTTTCGCGATCTTTTAAAAACTCTAGGTTTAATTCGTTGTCAGTCATTATTTCAGCAAGATAACAGACTGCTTGTGATAATTGATAAGTGCCAGTAAATAATATTTTAAGGTCAGTTTCACTCAGTCCTGGAAAATTCATTAGACTAGTTGAAGATAATTTCGTAAAAAGTTTTTTACGCCGATTCAAGTTCTCATTTTCAACCAATTCTTGCAATGTATTCTGCTGATTTTGACGCTCCTTCATAAAAGCAATAATAGTATCAGCAAGTTCGACATCAGAGTTCAATCTTTTACCAAAAGTGTTATTTAAAAATCCAGGTATTCTGCACAATGATTTTGCCAGAGGTAAAAGCTTGTTGTCCAGAAAATTATGTAATAAATGGAATATTTTTACCAATGGCGCCATGTACAGCTTCAACAGTCCAACGTACCTTAGTTACAAATCGTGATGCATTTGCCTCTTCTACTGTTAATTTTGCTCTCTTCCCCTTCAAAGCTGGCATAAGTACATGGTAACCTTGCTGTTTTAAAAAATCGACCACGTCACGGAAACCGCGATCAACAATGCAGATGTCATCTGGTTGTAGAAGCGTTTTGAGTCCATTAGGTTCCTCTAATATACTTTTCATCGTTCCATTGTAGGGACCTGCTATGTCAACTACATAGCCATTTGTTGTACAAATGGTGAAGGGCTTACAGAGTGGTGTTTTCTTCTGTCCGCTATAAGATTTTCTTTGGTAAACATTGTTCCTACTTTTTTCATGCCTAATGTAAGTTCCGTCAAAAATTAAACCAAGAGAAGTTTCTCCAAATCCGAGTAGATGTTTTGCGAGATAAGATGTTTCATTATTAATAAGATCTTGTCTACTTTTCGCATTTATTCCAAAATGAGCTGGTAAAATATTTTTTTCGAAACTTTCGATTACCTGATGGAAGTAATCTGAGACTTGTTGAGGATATTTCAATCCAAATATTTTCTGAATTATATCATTTGAATTACCAGTTCTGAATTACTGACCGTTCATCAATATCTCTCATGCTAGTAAGCATTCCCGCTAATTAAATAATATTTTTCCATTCAAGACCTGAGTATGTAAATATTTCTTCTTCAGAAACATAAAATCCGCCAACTCTATTGTGTAGTGTTGAACCAACATTATTAGCTAAAAGATTTAAAAACTGGAAGACTTCGCCTTTTTCTAAGAAACTATGATTGGAATAAACTCGTAATAGCTGTAAATCATCGTCATAGAATCGTTTTTTTATCAAATGGTTCGGGCAACATCTGTTACCTTTTGGAATAAAAATTCTTCGTTGAATAAATGTTTGAAGGCGAGCATCTAAAGGTACAATAGTAAGATTTTTTTTAGATTCACATACAGTACAGTAAATATGTGTTGTTTTAACTCTTTTGATTTGAAACTCTACGTATTCTTCTTGACGTGAACTATTGCGACAAAACACTTGAAAGTCCGGATCGTCCAAATCACTGCCGTAACTGTCATTTTTAACACTATCATCACAGCCAGTAGACGTAGTCGGTTGCGCAACTCTATATATTATCAGTCTACATTTATGACAAAACACGGATCCAATATGTAAAGTATTTTTACAATAAGGTTGATATCTATTTAAATCTTCATTTGTAGTGATACGTTTCAACTTTCCACTGGTTTTTCTGACACTTATTTTACAATTAACACATATATCATCTTTATGACGTTCATTTGTTTTCTCCATTATTTCTGATCGCAAATGTTATAGTGAAAAACTGAACCACACTCAATACACAATTAATATTCGAAACTCCCGAATACGTATACGTCGCCTGCCAATTATGTTTTGACTCGCTAGTTCACTTCTTATAACTCGACAAAACTTGCATGATAATGAACAGGTCATTACACGTTCTTTGTTACGCAACATAAGATAACATTGTACTGAGTCTACAACAGTGTGTTCAAAATTCGTGCAGTCGAATGTCATCAAATCGAATATTGTTTATCGTTGATTGTTCATAGTTTATTTGTAGGTATACATGTTTGTTGACATTAAAAAGCTATGAGAACGTATTTATAATGATAGTGCACAGGTGTTTACGTAGTTTGGTAAAAATTGATATATATGCATGCACGTATCCGTAATTGATTTTTATTTTTTTAAGCTATGTTCCACCAATTCAACCTTTTTGTAACTTTAATATGTAATAGCTAACTAAGTAACAAATAAGATATATTTTTTTGTTAGGTGTCACTTTAGGGGTTGATATAAAAAACCAACCCCAAAAAATATACTATTCGTTTTTTACAGTTTCTAATATTGCAAAAAATCTAAAAAAAATATATTATAATTAGTTCATTAATTGTCATATGTGGTTTCAATTTCATGTAGATATCTTGAATAGATACTGAGAAAAAAATTTTTTTCGTTAAGGGTTGCCACCCTCATTATTTCCTTACCATAGGGGTTAGGGGTATGAGATTAAGGCCCACTTGCGCCACACCGGGTTAAAGTTAACCCTGGGATAAAAATCATGTTATCTCTCTCGTTATTCGTATTTGTGAAAGAGAAAGCATGATATTTTAACCCAAGGTTAACTTTAACCCGGATTGGCGCAAGTGGGCCTAAGTGTATAGCTATTTTAGATGAAAAACAATAAAAATAAGGTAAAAACCCTTCATCAGACGCGAGTGCAGTTTTCATGTGCTTATCCCGCTAGACCCTTTTGTACGCTCCTTTACCTACATCAGGGAAAATATATTATGTGCCTATTTTTAAATTAAATATTGTGTACAATTACAAATAGTCGCTAAGATGGTTCGCTAAAATAATATGTGTCTGCCAGGAATATTTGGTAATTTAGTATTCAATATTCGGTATTTACATATCCAAAATTTGATTGTTTTGTACCAAGTTTAAATACATGCCATTATATTTTTATAGAGCTCACTTTTAAGTTGGCTGGTATGGTGACATTGTATAATGGTGATTTTGACTTTTTCTGAAGTAATACAAGCATACGCTACCAAAAAATAAGATTTTCCACCAAGCTAGGTATAACCTGGATCCAAAAGCAGTGAACAGAACTCCTCAGTCTTTAAAGGTACGCGTTTGAAAATTTCGGCATTGCTTATAGAACTGCAAGCATATGCCACTTTGTAACTTACAGTAATCATCATCATCATCTTATTAACCTTTAACATCACGGGCGGGGTCTAAGCAGACCCCACGCGCTGTTTTTTAACGGTATTTTTGAAATTGACAAGTTACGATCGCGCGTGTTCGGCTAATCTCACTGCGACGCGAGGCCTTTCGGCGTGTGGACGTTCGTCGCTCTTCTGCTAAGGTAAGTTACATTTTTGCTTACGTGGGGATACCTGCAGACCCCACCCGTTATTTAACGTAGTTACCTTTTCACTTTGCTTATGTTGTTATTTGTTTCTTTTTCAGAATTGGTGTTGTATAAATGGAAAAATGAGTCGCTGACTAACCGAAAATCAAATTGGTCAAATTATTCATGATTTCAGTGAGTCTGAAAGTGAAGGCATAGGAGACACGCCTCAAGAGAACATTTTTGACAGCTAGGTGATATAAGTGACCGTGGATATATATTAAAATTATATATATATGGATATTAATACATAACGAACATTGCGTCTGAAATAGTGGAAAGCGATGACTCTTCTACCACTGAGTCCGCACAGGATACACCAGTGGAGCAAACCTCAACCACATGACACATCCATCATACATAGGGTAGTACGTTTCAAGAATTGTCATTTTTTTTTCTATATTGTTTATTGTTAATTTTTCTTATAATTACTTGTTTTTAATTCTTATTTTATTAGAAAAAAATAGTAAGTTAGTCAGAAGTTGACTCTTTTATTAAATTTTAGTACATTAAACATGTGCCTTAAAAATTATATGTACGACATTGTTAATTTAATAAAAATGTTCCTTACTGTCTAAAGACTGATTGTTTTATGAATAATACCTAAATACTTTTCATAAATATTATAATGTCTTTTCATATAATCTAAAACGGCTTTTAAAAATTATTAAAAAAATCTGAATATATATGTAAATTTATATTGGGGATACTACTGGACCCCACGCGTGACGGAATGTTATCCAAAACAACGCGTGTTAACAATACCTAATGGAAGTTTGGCGCGTATTCAATTACTTATATCGATTATTCGATCATTTATTTTAGACCTACCTATTAATAATAATTTAACAAATATCACTAAAAAGGGTTAAATTATTATTTAAAGAAAATAATTAAACCGACTTCTAAAGTAAAAATACCTACCTACCTACACAAAAAAGTATGAAATAAGTACCTAAGTAGTTACCAAAAACTTATTTTCTAAAAAATAATTAAAAAAATAAAAAAACCCGACTGCAAAAAATACATATACTTAAGCAACGCACTAAAAAGACCGAAACAAGTTTGAGAAAACTGACTACACTATGAGCTGAAACCCTAAGTGAAATAATTGACGTTATGTTTGGTAGCAGGCGGGCCCCATTCGCAAATTGTAAATCGTACAAAAATATATGGGCCCCGCCTGCTAACAAACATAACGTCAATTATTTCACTTAGGGTTTCAGCCATGTTTCAGCTCATAGTGTAGTCAGTTTTCTCAAACTTGTTTCGGTCTTTTTAGTGCGTTGCTTAGGTATATGTATTTTTTGCAGTCGGGTTTTTTTATTTTTTTAATTATTTCTTTTATTTCAGTCTTTTCAGTTGCTTTTGAATTGTAGTTATCTATGCAGGCGGGTTTTTGTTTCTTATTATTATTATTTATCGTTATATTTAATATAAAACTGCAAGTTATATACATATTTAGAATCAGTGTTTAAAATCCTTCATTTTGATACCCCACTCGATATACTTGGTAGATATATATTTTTTTTTTACCTCACAATATGGCGTCAAACATCCGCCATTTTGTTTTTTTTTAATGTCACCTATCTAAGAACACTTGGGCTATTAAGACGAATCTAACGATACCTCAAATGTGAAAATCCGTTTAGCGGTTCTGAAGATACAAGGTAATAAAGAATATTACATACATACATATATACATACATACATACAAGATACGCGCCAAACACATAACCCTCCCGGCAGTCGGGTAATAATTCTCCTTTTAAATTTGGCTAAAGTTTAACTAATAAGTATAGGTACTGAAATAGGGATCAGGTCTTCGGCGACAGTAGCACCAGTAAAAAGGTACACTTGTAGGATAGAATCACCTTTATTGGTTAGCAACTAGTAGTAGAATCGCCACCATTTCACAATAATTATCGCCCTTTTTATACATTTATGAGTATTAACAATTAAATGTTTATATTAAAGTAAATATGTTTTAAATATTAATAGTAGCATTTAAATATTATTATTTTAGACCATGTTATATTATTAATAAATGATTGAATAATTAATATAATCAAATTAAGATAGACCGGAAGCTACGGAATAATAATCACCAACTTATTAGTATTATTATTATCTACCCGGAAGTGAGTTTTGTAACAATACATTATAATTATCATTAGATTTGCCTACTGCGGTTTCACTGTCTTTAAATCTTTTTTTTCCATACAAACTTTCGACTCGTCTTACATAAACTGAAGAGCGTAAGTTTAGGAAAATTTACATAAACCGCTTATGCGGGCTCTACACTCGCGCCGCGAAAGCCCGCGAAGGCCGCGAACCGCGAGTGTGGATGGCTTCGCGGCATTGCGCTCGCGCTTCGCGGCGTTCCCCGTCCGGTGGCGGTTTTTTGGTCCGTATCAAAGGGTTTGCGAAGCGCGAACGCGAACGCATCCAAACTCGCGGTGTGTTCGCAGTTGTATTCGATACGCAGTGACAAGCGGACGTAACCATGAGCATCGAGTGGAGTAACGATCGCGAACTAGAGTTCCTTGAGTGTTATCAAGCAGAACCCTTGCTTTGGCAAGCCCAACATGAATCCTATTATCCTACTAATATTATAAATGTGAAAGTTTGTGAGGATGTATGGATGGATGGATGGATGTTTGTTACTCTTTCACGCAAAAACTACTGAACGGATTTTGATGAAATTTAATATCTTAGTAGTTTAGGCTCTGGATTAAAAACATAGGCTACTTTTTATCCCGATCTACTTTTTATACAATATTCCCGAGGGATGCTGTACCTATTTACGAGGGGGGAGCCGCGGGCAACAGCTAGTGAATACTGAAGGTCATAAAAATAAGATACAAATGATGCATGGATAGTTCTCATATGCAGTGCTCATGTTTATACTAATTGAACTTGGCTTTGCCACGCTACCGCGTGTCTAGATTTGCAGTCATGGAAATTCCTGTGCTAATTGCCCTGTGCCAAAAAAATTGTAAAACGCTATAAAGCACACAGTGTGAGACCAGCAGCAACAGTAACTTCCACGTCCATTTCAGTCAAATGCGTGAACGTAAATGCGAAAGGTTGCGAGTGTAGAGGGCTATATTTTTCGCGCCATGTTCATATTGTGCAAATTGAATTCGCGATTCGCGGCGCGAGTGTAGATCCCGCCTTACATATTTAGTTATCTTAAACGCAACCCATTCAGTGGTTTTAGATTTGAACTGTGCGTTGAAATTATGTTCAGTCAGTCAGCCTACTGCTGCTACTGGTACAATCTGTCGACATTTTATAATTTCTTTAGTAATATGGTTTTTACAATTTACGGTGACAAATAATTACCTAATAACAAAATTTCTTTGCCAACAAAATATTTAACAAGCAAAACGAACGAACATTATAATAACATGTAGATGGAAGAAATAACACTTAACTATCGTTTGAACAGGCTGTGTGGTCGCTGTTTTAGACCTGAGGTCTTAAAAGAAAAAAGGATTAAACGTCAAATACGAAAAAAATACAACGTCAAATTCTCTCAACCAATCAAATCGCCGGAACTGTTGAAGCGCTCGACATTTTGATTTGTTTGTAACGTAAAAATTTTTGAACTTCAACGTTTGTGCATGAGTGATACAACGTATGTGATTTGTGATGCATTAGTTTGGATTATTTGGTTTTATTTGGTACAAAAAAAGCTGTGAAGTGGATTGAAAGATATTTGAGGATATTATATGTGTTAATTGTGTTTGTGCGTAAGTTCTGGCAAAATGATTCCCGTAACGGAAGATGTTGGAAAGATATTGTAAGTTTAAGCCGTTTTCCATAATAAAAGCCAATTTATTTTCGTAATTATTTGAATATAATCGTTTTCATGCAAAAAATTTCATTTTAGCAATGATGTTCTTCTCGAGATATCACAAAATATTCGGCATATGATGGAAGAACTCTGGTTGAACTGGTCTCATCTAGGTGTAGACGATCAAACCAAAATTAACAACATCACCAAACTGGTCCAGATTGAAAAAGAACTACATCGAGATGTTATTTCTGAGACCAGACAGAAGTTGAAAATCATGCAAGGCCAAGTTGATAGTAAGTTGAAATTATACATTGTCATCAATACATTGAACTAACTTTCATGGCACCAGCTTACCGGCTCAATGTTTGAAAAGTTTTCCTACACAAAAACTTCCAAAAATAATAAACATAATAATTATACTTTCATACCTTTCATTTGTATACTTTTATTTTTAATTAAAATAATAACCAAACCCACAATCTCAACTGCCTGTTAGTTAAAATTCTTCAATTTGCTTTATGTCTTCTCCTATTTATAATTTGTGGGATTCATGTTTTTTAACTTTAATGTAAGTATTTTAATCACTTACAAATACCACTTCTGTTTAACTGTTATTCAGTTACTTTTAACTTTCAATAGCAATTTGTTGTAAAATAAGTTTTTACTGCTAAGATTCAACTTCACAAGTGTGTAAATAATTTGTAGAATAATTTCTCAGTAGGTATACTTTTTAAATGACTTAAAAATTGGATATGTGTCTGCCATTGATGTAAATCAAATAGAACATTTAGACTTGACCCCCTTACTAATAAACGCTGTATAAGCTTTGAATAGTTACACAGCGTTTTGTTTCTTTCTATCGAATTAAACATGTCACTTGTGTGATGTGAACAAAACACTGTATAACTATTCAAAGCTTGTACAGCGTTTATTAGTAAGGGGGGTAGGATTTAATAAATTTCTGTTTTATAATTAGAGTTAAAGGAAGAGACTGAGGAGCTGAGCCGTTGTCTGTCCGTAGACATCACCATATTAGACTTCAAGGAGGATATGATGTTGGTTGAATATAAACGAGAGCTGGAGGAGCAGATTTCTGGGTAGGTTTAATTCAATTAAGTTATAATTCCATATACATTATAAATAACACTTACAGAATTGTCCCTATGTGATGCCTTCCACTGGTTTGGGGGTAACAAGGCAAGAAGAACCGGCATAAGAAACACATACAGGGTCATCTTTTAGCTAAAAAATTGAAGACTTCTAAAATAGCAATAACTTAATCTATATTATTAACAAAAGTCAGGACATAAAAATAGTCCAGCTGTTTCAGAGATTGACTGGAACAAACAGACAGACAAAATCATATGCATTTATCAAATCAAATCAAATTTTTGATTGCTGATTTGACAGTGCAAAGCTGTTAATTTGAAATTACAAACAATCACTTCAATTTTATTTATTTATATAAATAAATGCTAGTTTTTGCTTATTGTTGCTCTGTTGTACTATTCTGCCGTCGTAAGAAAAAAGGGCACAACTAGCATTTTTAAAAAATTGAGTTATATACATATTTAGAATCAGAAAAAAAAGCCACATCTGCTCAATTTTTTGTAGAATTTTATCTTCAAGGAATTCGGAGGTACAGTAGGCTCAAAAGGCACAAATAAGACTAATATTCAAGTTTTATAGAATGAAAAGGCACATTTATTTACCATTATATTAAAAAGGCAGAAATACGTAGATGTGCCCTGTCTACTTAATTAATGATCCATGCATGTCTCAATTAATTTACGTATAACAGGCACAAATAACCAGTTGTGCCTTTTCTTTAAATTATTTACGATTAGGGGTGAGGAAAGGAGGGCAGGGTTTGATTGAAACGCGCCAGCTGTTGTGCCTGCGACGTCGCATTTTTCATAATAAGCTATACTTTCCAAGCTTGGGCCACTAATGCCTGACAACAGAAGTTTTTTGCTATAGTTACATTTATTTTTAAAATAATATATATTTTTTTTAATGTTAAACTACGAGTGCCTTTAATAATTACAGGTGTAAGCTATTTCCTGTAAATGAACAATAAATAATTAGAATAAGCTCTAATAAAGTAAGCTTAATAAAGGTTCAAAAAATTACTACCTCTATTAAGAATAAGAATATTTTGATTTATTTTTCATATTGTGATTTTATTTTTTTATACATTTTTAAGTTAGGGGTCCAACCTATTAGTAAAAAGAATAAAAATATTTAATTTTTACTTTCCTTAGGTATCTAACTAACTAAAAAGTGTAAATGAGTAAGTATTAGCACTTTTTGTTTTATATTTGTTAAAAAAAATTGTACTTAGGTAGATGCTTATCCCTAATAATTTATAAATAACTATTGAATATTAAGAACGTTTTAAATGTTGGTATTCTAGAAGAAGATTTGTTAAGTTTTGTTTCAGTTATTTGGATAAGCTAACCAGAAATGTCATGACGATAAATATGTTTTATCTAATATATAAAATTTCCATGTCACAATGTTAGTTACCGTACTCCTCCGAAACGGCTTTACCGATTTTTACCAAATTTTATATGCGTATTCAGTAGGTCTGAGAATCGGCTCCTATCTTTTTTCCATACCCATAAGTGATAAGGGTTGTTCACCCTTAAAAAATTTTTTTAGTTTTTGGACGAAATTTTTTGTTTTTATTTTTTTATATCTTCTCTAATATATAAAATTTCCATGTCACAATGTTAGTTACCATACTTCTCCGAAACGGCTTTACCGATTTTTACCAAATTTTATATGCGTATTCAGTAGGTCTGAGGATCGGCTACTATCTATTTTCTATACCCCTAAGTGATAAGGGTTGTTCACCCTTATAATTTTTTTTTAATTTCTGAACCAATTTTTTTGTTTTTATTTTTTTATAATGTGGCATTAAAAAAATACATACAACCGCAAAACAACGTTTGCCGGGTCAGCTAGTAGTTTTTAAACTTTCTTCACACGATTATTTGTTTTTTTTATAATAGATTTTTATATTAAGTCAATTTATATTAAAAAGGCTCAATTAGCACAATAATTAAAAAAAAATGTTTTAAAAATACCACTTATTACAAAGAAAAGGCATAGTTAACCAAATGTGCCCTTTCTTTTAGACTCAATGACCAATTTGCTTGAAATATTAAAAAGAAAGGTCACATTTGGTTAACTATGCCTTTACTTTGTAGTAAGTGGTATTTTTAAAATATTTTTTTTTAAGTTGAAAGGAATAATTTGAATTTATTTAATAATTAATTATATATAAAAACTAAAAAGTAAAAAATATAATAGTACTAACCTTCACGCATATATCATCAGTTTTTCTTTTTCTTTTGAGCAATAGGTTTCCACACTATGAAGCAGAATATGGTAAAAACTTTAATCCAAAACAATTATCTCAGTTTCACCAAAATGATAGATGTGCCCTTCTCTCGTACGACGGCAGTATTATAATAAAAGAAGATAATATACTTTTATAATAAGAGAAGCATAATAAATTTTCATACAACTAGTAAAACTAAAAAAAAAAAAAGTTAAATGAGTATTATACGCCTGATTGTTTCGTTATTAACTGGTACTTTATTTATTTTCATCAGGTTATTGTACTTGCACAAACTTAATTTTTGTAATTAATATTGTCTACTATTCTGTATTTACCTTCTTTTTCCACCGTCACAGGTACAGGGAGCAAATGGAGCAGCGACGAATGAAGATGGACAGACTCTTGGAATGGCAGAGAGACCTCACCGACAAGCTGGGTGTGACCATACATGAGCTTCAAGAGGTGCCACTACCATCAGAAAACGAGCTAGACAAGCTGAAGGATCATTTGGAGGTTCTTCAGGCGGAGAGGGATAAGAGAGCTGAGATCTTCTTGAATACACAGGTCGAGATTAAGGATATCATGGGTAAGTTTTATGTAAAATTATATCTTAAATAAAGGGCATAATTTATGGGCCTGAATTTGTTATTTAGATTATTAGATCGTACCTTATTAAATTAAGTTGCATTAAAAATATTATAATCAGTATTAATTTTTTCTATTTATGTAAAATTGTAGAAACATAATAGAAAAAATGTATTAATTTTTTAGTCTGTGAATATAAAGGTTTTTTAAAGTATTTTGGAAAAATAATTAAAATGTCATATTTTAGTATATTATTATAGTTACTAATTTTTAGACAAACTTCAAATCAAACCGCAGAACAAGTTTGAGCAGCTTGTAGTGACATCATTGTCGGTTGAGTTCAAAGTTACGGATCTGAATATGGACAGACTGGCTAAGCTGAAGCAGGACTTGCAAGAGAAATTTGAGCAGACTAACAATAGAGTAAGTAGTAACTAAATTATTGTCACATCCAGGTACAGCATAATATTATATTGACTAGAATCTAGATAATGCAAGTCTCATTGTCTGTAGAAGCCAAGCGTGCCATTAATTTTCTACCTACTGTGACGTCACAAGAGATATTTAGTGATGATGACTCTCTGTCACGGAGTAAACGATTCAAAGGTCGTCGCCGGTCGCCGCCCCGTCGCGTTTTTTGGTTTTGTAGTTTTCGTTTGACATTTGGCACCGAGAATATTCAAGAGGAAATGGCGCTGAAGGAAGTAATTTTACTCCTATTTTACGCGAAGTATATACATATTTGCATGGTCTAGTCAATAATAATTTATGTTTGTGGGTATATCTTTATCCAACAAATCTACCCCTGTAAATTTTTATGCATAGATCTGTTTATTTTGAAATGTTTTTTCCTCTTAATTTACATCTTGATACTATTGCACTTGTGTGAGTAACATGGTCCATGAATTGGTTTAAAGTAAACAATGCGAGGAAGTGTACTGTTTCCCTGCATTGTTGAGAGCTATCTTAATTGACGTCATACTTTTCTATATGCTCACACCAGTTTCCCATAGATGATAGAAGTTGGTAGAGATCACCTTTGTAATCCTGACCTACTAGTTTCACTATTAGGTTTCTTAATAAATATAAATAAATAAAATAAGTCTTAATTCAGATACTCTTACATTTTTTCATCTTTTTACCAATATTTAACTTGTATATTTAACATCTGATTGCCTTTTGGCAAAGGCCTCCCCTAAAGTCTTCCAAAGTTTCTTGTCCATAGCCCTTCTGCTCTATGTTTTTCCTGCCATCGCTTTTATCTTAATAAATATACCAGTACCTAGTTTATTTTTGAATTAAGTAAAAGTGTGCAGTTTTTTTTTACTGACCTTCACAAGGCGGATTCGATTCGTTACAATGATTTTTTTATTAAGATTGAGTTTTTTAATGTAGTCAGAAATTTTATTTATAATAATTGTTTTCTTCAATGTAAAGTAATAAATATTCTTAGTATGTTTATACTTTTGTGATTCAACACAGGTGTTGGAGTTGCGTGAGCGTCTGTCGAAGCTCTGGGAATGTTTGGAGGAGGATCAAATCTACTGCGACAACTTCCTACAAGCCCATCCTGGATGTCACCCGCAGACTGAAATGGCTATCAAAGAGGAAATAAAACGATGCGATCAGATTAAACGGCAGAAGATATCGGTAATTATTATTAACTAAAAGTTGCCCGTGACTTCATGCAAGCAAATCCCGCGGAAATCGTACATTTTAACGTGATTAAAAGTAACCAATGTCCTTCACCATGTGCTCACTCTTCACCAAAATTTTATAAAAATCGGTTCAGTTGTTTCGGTGCCTATTCAATGTAAACAAACAAAACATAAAAACAAACAAATCTTTCCTCTTTATAATATTAGTACCTATAAATTTTTCTTATTATGATAGCTTTAAATGCTGTACATCTCAATTCTCAACTAATAATAAACAGAGCTTATCACTAAACTAAATAAGTACAATAACACTAAACTTCACTTTACAATTAGAATATTACATGACCATAATTAACATTACAAGCTTTATGATTAATGTCAGCACAAAGTTAGGATCGCCGCTAATCATATTATTATATCATAGACTTTTATCATATCCGGGTCCACAGCAACTCCCATGTATGGATGCTTTATAACTTAAATAAAAATTTCTACTTATTTCTAATGAAAGTCATACAAGATCTACCTATCCTGACTATCATCAGCTATCTATATTTAAATGTTTCTTTTAGGTCTTTTTTTTTTTAACTGGGCAATTGGCCCACCACACACCCACCACTGCAACTCCTGTGTAACCAGGATAGACAGTGGTAACCAACCACAAAAAACCCTTTGATATGATCTCAGGACCTCTTGTTGGGATACCCAACGAAATTAATCGGAAGAGTGTAGCAGGAGTAGGAAAGTTTCCCTCAGACAGCAAAACTTCCAATGACAAAAAAGTCAGAATTAAAAGGGGACATGCCACGGGTGCCACGGGAATAATGTTTTTCTTTAATTTCTTTTAGGTTTTTGTGGCTAACGTCCGCACTAAGATCAAGCTCATGTGGGACAACATCAAGTATTCCACTCAGGAGCGTGAGGAGTTTGTGCATTACTACCAGGATATCTTCACTGAGGATACGCTTACCCTCCATGAGTTGTACCTCGATAAAATCAGCAAATTCTATAATGAAAACAAGTAAGTACAATGAAAATATGTAAATAAATAATGCTTATCTAAAGATTAGAAGTGCCCATTGTGGGAGTTTGGGCTTACGAACTTTTATATTTAATATTCAGACACAAAAAACATGATGTGTGCAGAGTACACTTATGAAGTGGCAGAAGTTAAACTTCATTCATCATTTAAAATATTCTCATCATGCTAAAAGAGCATCACGAAACTTTAAAATTTTTACATGTCCCAACTCCTAGCGCCATCTGTGTTTTGAGCCATAATAAATAAAGTTCTAAGAAGTATAAGTAGCTTCTGACAGATGTCGTAATATCCAAAATCGTGTCGTGAGATTGCGCGACCTTGAAATTTCACTCTCAACGCCGCTAAAAAGTTTGACAAAAAAAATTGAATTTTGAGAAAAAATTCTATTGTGATGGTACCGATCACGTATCTTACTGTCTGTAACCAAGTCGACAGTTATCTATTAATATCTAACTAATTATAATTGTCATCTAAAGATACCACTTTTGACCCTTAACATTTCCTCAACAGACAAATCTTCGACCTGGTAGTGACTCGTCGCGAGCTCTGGCTGAAGATGACGGAGCTTGAGGCGCGCGCGAGCGAGCCCGGCCGCTACCACAACCGCGGCGGACAACTGCTGAAGGAGGAGAAGGAGAGGAAGGCCATCGCCAGTAATGTGAGTGAAATTGTTACGTGCTAGGGTTCGAAGATTTGGAGAAAAAGACCTGCTGACTCTTTTGAAGACTTTATTCACTAGCACTAGGTCCAACACAAAGCACTAGGTCTAACACTAAACACTAAGTCCAAACACTAAGCACTAACGATGTCCTATGTCGTAGCCAAGTCGTGGGTTTCACTTGTATTAATCACTGGTATCACTTTAACTTATCGCCTGTTTCGCCTCGAAAGAAGCTCGAACTGAACTCGACTCGTTCCCAACCCCTCAGGAGTATTTATATCGGATGAAACGAGTCCCAGACCGTTCCAGAAATGTTCGCGACTCTCGTGAACTGGTTGGATTGTTCCAGAGGATTCGCACAGTAGCGCCATCTAGTACTGAGTAGACGGTTTCACGTTGTCCCTGTTCACACCAAGTGGTTTTATTGGTTGACGCTAGATGGCGACAAGTTCTTTGAGAACTGAGAGTGAATAGAGACAATGGAAATGTATGTGCTGTACATACTATATTTGAGATTTTTATTATCTTATACACATTACACATATTTAATACACATCCATGACCCAGGAACACGGAAAACTTTTTGTTCCTTCGGCGGGATTCGAAGTCACTACCTCCGGCTTGCGCGCCGACTCGCCGACCACTGAGGTCGTCAAATCTAATGCTAGTACTCATTACTATAAGAGGGCTATGGTTTAGCACAAAAGTTAGAAGAAAAACCATGGTGTCACAGAAAACTGCCGTGACTTAAGTAACCCCGAATTGTTTAAGCAGGGAGTGAGCTAATAATAATGAGTTATAGCTAAGAACTCTAGGATCATGGCAGCTTTCAAACAAAAATACTAGATCAAAATCAGTTCATCTATTTGGATCTATTTGCCAGGGACAGACACATAGAAAGACACGTCACACTTATAACACCCCTGTGTTTTCGTCGGGAGTTTAAAAAAACGTTAATGCGAGGGTGGCACTGAAAATTTCGGGAATCAAGGAAGTGACACAATATTACTATTTAAAATGTACTTATTTATTTTCGAAGTATTCTCCGCGAAATTTGACACATTTTTTCATACGATGGAACCAATCATTGAAGCAACCATTCCATTCGGAAGTTGGGGTCTCCAAAATGGCCGTTTTGTAGGCGTCCACAGCTTCTTCAGGTGATGAAAATCTCTGACCACGCAGTTTATTCTTTATTTTAGGAAAAGTATAGAAATCATTTGGGCTTAAGTCGGGGCTGTACGGCGGATGGTCTAATAATTCTATGATTTCTTGCTCTAAAAACTCTTTTGTTCTGTGCGCGGTATGAGAACTCGCATTGTGATGGAGGATGATGCGGCAGTTGCAGTTGTCTTTACGGAGTTCAGAAACGACCTGTCGCAAACAAATGTTAGCATACCATTCTGCATTAGCCGTTCTTTGTCCCTCAAGAGGAATAGTCGCAACATGGCCGGTTTTGGAGACAAACGTGGCCACCATTTTTTTTGCAACACTCCGTGAACGAACAATTTTTGTCGGCTTTAACTCATTTTCGAACACCCAAACTCGTGACTGGTTTTGACATTGGAAATGTCTTTTCGATCGTTTCAGTATGGGGCTGATTTCACGAAAAAGTGCGATCCCGTTATA
The DNA here is from genome assembly GCA_905404095.1 of Glaucopsyche alexis. NCBI lineage: Eukaryota > Metazoa > Arthropoda > Insecta > Lepidoptera > Lycaenidae > Glaucopsyche > Glaucopsyche alexis. The sequence continues at coordinate 7,494,461 of FR990060.1, forward strand.
TCTTGGAGAGTTGTAAAGATATGATACTAAAAATTATTATTAAAAGATGCGTATTCACGAGATCTATAAAGTGCAAAAAGATTTTTTCGAGAAAGTCAAAAACTAAAAAAGTTAAGGCCGAAATAGTGAAAAAAAAATTCAATTTTTTCCGAATTTTTGATTTTGGTGCTCGATATTTTCGAAACGAAGAATGATATCAAAAATTTGAGAAAAACTCCTCTGGACAGTTAAGTCAGCTACAATTTGAGCCTAAAACAAATATGATCGGGTTAAGGGTTTGCCCTATAGCCTAACCTTTTTGAAACAAAAAAAATGAATATTTTATGCTTTAAGCGAGACCATCTTGTATGTTTATATTCAGAATCTCGACAACGGTTACAAGTATTTACATAAATTTAGTACACGGTGAGTTTTGGGTGTGAAAAATCGATCTAGCCAGGTCTTATCCCTTAGAAACTGCGCATTTTTAAGCAATATATGTTTTTTTATTTTGACGTGCAACAATATATCAATAATTTCGACTTTCTTACGTCAGTCTCGTTGGCAGCTTGGTATACGTGCCTACGTGTAACTTTTGCATTGTTTGGAAATTCAGAATGTGATGGGTTCGAATCACGGTAAGAAAATATTTTTGTCATTCTCATTGTTTCTTTTTCTTTTATATTTGTTTTTATACATAGATGTATAATATTAAAAAGATTTTTTTATTTATTTTTCTTATTTTATTGTTCTAAAAAACACCAAAAAAAAACACCAAGAAAAAATTATATTCGTGATCATCATAATCATCACTATAATATTATATTAATTAATGCTTATTGCTACTTCCTTTTTTTCCACTGACTACTACAATAGATAATAATAATTATTTAATATTATAGTACCTAATGATTATCATCACTGGTGATTGTATATTAAGGTCCACAGTTATGAAATGTTTATTTGGGGAAATACCTCTCAGAAACGTGGCATAAAATAAACGCTTGAGTTCGTTTTGCCAAGAGAGTAGATAGCGGGGGCGTTTCTGTATTTATAAGTTTCTTAAAATATGTTAAATAATAAAATAATAAATATAACTAATATTATTTTTCAACAAAAACAAAAAGAGAAGAAATATTATTTTTCAACAAAACCGACTTCCATAGTAAAAATGTACAAAAAAGTATGAAATAAAACTTAATTGCTAAAGAATTAGGATTAGGATTGGGATTGGGATCTGGATCGGGATAATACATGGATGTTATTATAAAATGCGTGTCACAATCCCCCTTTTAAAAGAGATGTTCAAGAAATGTATGAGGCCTGGGCCAGCCCTACGTACAGTATATGTAAATATAGCTAGCTATTCATTGCGTAAAATAATTCCTATTCTTGATGACTAATTTACTATTTAATTTAATTTATTTTTAGCATAATAATTAAGGTCTCTTTCTAAAAATAATAGGAAAATTAATCACCTCAATATATATACGCGTACGAAGACGCGGCCAAAAGCTAGTCTAGGTATAAAATAATTATCATTTAACTTTGTAGTTTTATTGTAACCTTTTCCTATTATCCCGACTTTCTAGTCACTCAGCGACAATATTTTTTCGAATTCCGTAGATTCATTTCCAATGTGCTCGATAGTCGTGTGAGGCACGAAATCTGTGAATTTTTTGTTTCGGGTTCGTACGCGTATATCCAGGATTCGTCACCTGATACGATGTTGTATACAGCATTTGAGGATCCTGCGTGGAATCTTTCGAGAGTTCTGACGCACCAAGTAATGCGAGCCGCTTTATGCTCTTCACAGAGCAAATGCGGTATCCATCGGGAAAACTACTTTTTTACACCTAATTATTCATGCAAGATTATTTGTATTTGACTCATGCCAATGACTAAAGTTGCCTGAATTTCGCGATATGTCACATGTCGATCTTCCTCAATCAGCTTACGCACAGCATCAACGTTTTCTTGGGTGACTTCAGTTTTTGGACGACCTTGACGAGGATCATCACTGAGCTTGACACGTCCACGTTTGCAACGTGAACGTGTCGTGTCAAGTCGTGTTGACGTGTCAAGCGTCAAAGTTGCAAAAAAGCAAACCAGCGATAAATTGTGGTTTTGGATGGGGCTTCATCACCAAATGCAGAAATCATCCGGTCAACACACTGTTTTTGTGTTAAACCACTTCGAAAGTTATAATAAATCATCGCTCTAGAATTTTCTCGAGTCAATTCCATTTTCTCAACGACTAAACAAGTTTGACAAGACCTTGTGACAAGACCGAGAATCTTTTTTTAAATAAATAAACGGTATTCGATTTTTAAAACCAAGGAGTTTTAAGTTTTTAAAAAGATTTTAATATGACAGGAACAGTGAAAATATTCCATTCCCGATACTTTTAGTGCAGCCTATGTATTGTTAAAAAATACCAATCTTTGTAAGGCATGTGTGAACAAGATGATGATTAAGTACCTTTCATTCAAATTTATCGTGCTAAATTAAATATAATTTAATTTTGTATATTTAAATACTTTTATTTCCTTTATTTTTACTATTGTAATTTTATTACAGTTACCTAAAATTGAGGCTCAGATTCGTGACTTAGTCATGGAGTATGAAGACAAAACTGGAACCGTATTCACTGTTGATGGAAAGCCTCTCCTTCAGCTGATGCAAGACGAATGGGAGATTAGAAAAGCTGTAAGTTATTGTGTCTATTAATTACAATAGCAATCTGCTGCAAATTGTTGTTGTCATAAAATTATTACTGAATTACTTAATACAAAAGAAAAAACTGTTATTTATTTTATCGTCTTCTAGAAGTAACAAAGCTGTTTTGTATGAAGATCATAAAGCACTACATTATTAGTAAAATAAATTGGGTATATTTTGGGGGTTTTCTCGTGAATAATAGTACATTTTGTGGCCTCAGAATAGGGTTGTGTCGAATATAACATTCATTACAAATAAAATTTTGTATTTGTTGAATATAAATAAATAATTAATAAATCTAAAAGAAAAAGTTATTTATGTTGACGCGATAAAGAAGTATAAGTAAATTAAAAGATATTACCCAACTCTTTCTTGCAAAACGATTTGTAACGTCACGCCGTGCTACCGCCATACTCTAAATCACGAAGTATAGAAACCAGGAGTCCGAACGTAATGTTAAAAAAATGGTCTCAATTACGGGGACAGATTTTTGCCGGTAGAGCGCGCGACAGTCCGACAAGCACTCGTTTGAAATTACGCGGGAAGTTTAAATGTTGCTATTGACAGCTCTGGAAGAAAATATTAAGAGAAACGTGGATTTAAATCTAATTATATAAACGTTTTACGAAATTCTTAGAAACTGTTCTCGAAAAATAGATACCGTAGAACACGGTAATTGCCTAACGGTAATTTAAAAATAATTGTAATAAATAATAGTATTGGCAACACTCGGTATAATAGTATTGGCAACACTCGGTACTCGTCGGTCTCGCACAGCTAGCGGCAGAAAAGAGAACTTATTATTGTGTACATAATAATTATTATTAAAAAGCCTATACCGTTCGGACTCCTGGTATCTATGCCTCATGCTGTAAATAAAGACAATAATTGTATGGCGGTAGCACGGCGTGACGTCACAGGCCGATATATCGCTCTTATTGTAAATTTAAATTGTTTATATCTTCTTTAATTTTTAATATTTATGAAATTGGGTTTTAAATTATTTATTATCATGTTGTCTAGCATTAAAAAGACGAAAAATATTTTTTTAGTCAATAAGCCTATTGAGAAGCATTACATTGTATTGATGTCTCAACCAGAGAACGCTATGAAAAAGCAATTCCATGTAAGAGGTTTAAACTTCTGCATGGCCATTATTTACAGGAGCGTGTGAACAAGGTGTCGGCGCGCAAGCAGGCGCTGACGCCGACGACGCCGTCGTTCCGGCTCGCCACGTCGCCGCTGGGCAAACGCAACCGCACCGCTGCCGGCCTCGCCGCCACGGCCGAGCGCAACAGGTGAGCCGCGCAACACAGATCTGTACATATACCGGGTGTCTTTTTGTAATGAATATACTCTTGAATATAAGCAACTTTTACTATGGGATCAATTTCCCTACTTTAAAAAAAAATCAGCTGTTTCCTACAAAGGGCTACGGCATAGATAACATTTTGTAGGAAACAGCTGTTTTTTTTTTCAAATAGGTAAGTTTCTCCCATAGTAAAAATTGCTTATATTCAAGCGTATATTCCTGAAAGTTTTGACAGTGACTGAAAAACACCTTGTATATAATATGTCACCGTAAAATTGTAAATAACGTTAGATTGTAATATAACTAGGACTTATGGCGTTAACGGTTCAACCAATCAGCGCGCGAGATGGATTGCGTTTTACAATTTGACGAGTGTCAGTTCGCTATATAGTATAATATTATAATATAACGAAAAAAGGGCGTTTTGGCGATTGCAGTGCGATTAGACTACGGCGATTGCAGGGCGAGAGCCCAAGAATACATTTAAACAGCCGCGCACTTTATAAAATGAATGCCAATAATGCGGCTGCAGCGCTGGTGCCGTATAAATGTACTATCGAATATGATTCCGCTCGATAAGGCATAAGATGAAAATCGCTCAACAGCGCTGTGGAATCGCGCGCAATCACACACACTCGTAAATCGTAACAGTAATAGAGCAGGAATTTTGACGCCTTATTTTTCAAAAAGGTTCTTATTTTCTTATTTTCGCCTTTAGCAAATAGGTTGAAAAGTGACATATCGTATCTGTCGGCAAATGAACCTACGCCGTTTTACCTTTAATCATAAGGGTAGGGGCAGATACTATAGAGCTCCCATGACTTATGATTCTACCTGACTTTTTCATTTACATTCATAACCATAATCCCCAACCAATCTTTCTTCCTGTGGTACTTGCTCTTTAGTTCTTTGACTTTTTGGTCATTGCTGTGCTTGGAAAGGGAATATGGAATTCTTCCTACTCCTCCAATCTTTCTTTTGATTAATTTCGTTGCGAGTCTTAAGACAGATTTAGGACCCCTGAGATCATATGAAAAGGTTTTTGTGGTTGGTTACTGCTTTCGATCCTGGCTCACAGGAGTTGCAGTAGTGGGAATGTGTGGTGGGCCAATACCCGTTTAAGCAATCCCCAACCAAGTGAAAACTTAAATTATTCAAAGTACTGGCGGGTGTGATATCGAGTGTAATTAGTTCTCCCCCATTGTAGGCCGCCGAGTAAGCGCCAGCTGATCACGAGCAGCGCGACTAAAGCGGTCACCACCATTGCGTCAAACCTGTCTGCGTTCAAGCGCTCCGCTGTATCCACTGTCAAAAGGTATGGATTTTTTTATATTGATTAAATCACAGACATCTATTGACGAAACCACGCAAGTGTACTACATACTTCGTAAGTGTAATAAGTTAATAACTTACTTTAGCGCCATTTCCTCTCGAATTTTCTTGGTGCCAAACGTAAAACGAAATCTAAAAAACGCAACGGGGCGGAACGCGGCGACGGCTTTTGAATCATTTACGCGGGGACGGGGAGTTATCACTAAATCTTGTGACGCTCACAGCAGGTAGCAAAATAATGGCATGCTTGGTTTCTTTACAAACGATGAGATTTGCGCTATCTAGTCAATAGATGTCTGTGGATTAAATTGATATTTATACATAAGACTCTGGATAACCGAACTGTGCTTGGAGTTCTAGTAGATTAAAACAAAATAATAATAATAAAGAATCACAAAAATATTCGTCTGACCGAGATTCGAAACCGCGACACCAATTTTCCAACACCACTAAAATTATACATACGCAAACCAAACTGCCGTTCATATATGAATATTTTTGACTCTATTAATGTCAGTCACACTATGGAGTCAAAAATATTTATATCTCCAAAAACCCTCGTTTTCTCTCTCCAAAATACAAAGTTTTATCAAAATACTTACAACCGTTTCCGAGTTATGTTAATATGAGTACAAGAATTGCTCATTTAAAGTTTAAACAAGCAATTTAATCATTTAACAATATATAATCTTATACTTTATAATAAAAGATCTGATAGGGAAATAGGTCAATTCAAAAACTGAGCTCCAATAGGGAATATGCATGAAAATTTAATTTGCCTAAAATATTTTTTCCCTGTTCTTTATTATCGTCACATTATAACTAAAGGGAATTTTTTAAATTTAGTTCTTATTTAAACCAAAAAAATATATATAAAAAATGCAAAATCAGCCCGGGATATTTAAAATTGCGAAACGCGTCACCATTGGTCGCGAGTCGCGACCAATGGTGACGCGCGTGTGTGACGTCACGCTACACGACGCTGTCTTTCATGACAATGACATGACTGACGTATAATATTGAATTCTATGCTCTGACTCACTATGATTTTAACTGTCAACTGTCTTTTTCGTGTACGATGACGTCACAACCCAAGCCCGCGAAAATGGCGTGTTTAAACCGCGCAATATTTGTAGTGATTTTTAAACATTTTTTCTAGCTAAATGGATAATATTTTGGATGTGTTATATACATTTTTGGTAATGTTATAACCAGTAGAAACGTGTAAAAAATTAAAAAAAATACATGCATATTCCCTACAAGAAATAAAAATTTTGTGTTAAATAAAGTTTTCAATGTGTTTTACAAAAATATGAAAAATATTTTATACATATTATTATTGCCTAAACCGACTTAAAAAAAACAGCACCATGTTCTATCATTTCATATTTCATCCATAATACAGCAATATTCAAATAGGTCTTAATTTTGAATAATATTTATTTAACTTGACTGCCAAACTTTTAATATTTATCTGTATAATATCATTGTACTCCAATTCACAGACGTATAAGCGGTCGACTGGCGGCTCGCGCGAACGTGGAGGGTAGGGGCGATCTCGTCAAGCGCAAGATAGACTACACCAGCGTCGGCGAAGGGAAGAAAACGCCCAAGGTTAACGGCAGTATACTGAAACATAAGCGTACGGTGAGTGTAGATTGTGTTAGGTGGTGGCTTACTTTAATATTTCAAACTAGTATTCATTGCCCGCGGCTTCGCCCGCGTGAAATTAGGTTTTAAACTTTCATCCTCTATTTTACCGTCTTGGGGGTTGAATTTTGACAAATCCTTCGTTAGTGGATTGCTCCGTCATATGAGGAATACGTGTGCATACAAATTAATTATGAAAAACCTGCTTATCAATTAGATTTCCTGATACTCTTTACTACTACTTTAGACACTCTTTACTTTGCCACATTGACAAAAATATGATCCGAGTTTAAAATATTATAATAAATTATAAAATAATATTATTTATTAGATGATATCATTGCCCACCAGATTATTTAAATTAAAATAACTATCTGATAACATTTCAATGTTTATATTTTTTTAACTACCTTAAACCTTTGAAATATTTTTTCTATCACATTTCTTCATACTTATAAAATATTAAAGTAAGCTATTTTATTAGTAGCTACGTATTTACTTTTACTAAAGTTGTATTTTAGTTTAATGTTGCTGTAATTATAATTAACGTAAGTGTAATTTGGTAAAAGGTTTTGTCGTAACTAGTAGCTGTAGACATAGTTTTTGTTTTGTTCATTAAAAATCGGCCCCAGGCTGTTTGTGTAAGGTAGATCAAACAATTTGTAGATGAAACAGAAAAAAATCTCAAACGTGGAACTTTTATGTTTAATATTTTGTTCGCTTCTCAAATTCTCATGTTAATAAATATTTCTCGTCAATAAGTGATAGAAGAGGACATTATCATAATACGAACAAATTATAAGGAAGATCAGAACCTCAATTTTCGTATTTAAAGTAGACTTCATTTTACTTTGGATTGAAAGTGTATCGACATGTTACCATAAACGGATTTTATTACGTTTCGACCAATCAGCGCGTTTCACGTTGGTTAAACGTTCATAAAAACATTTTTTGAGAGTTTTAGCGTGGACTTGATTGTAATTGTATTAATGCAGGTTTTATTTAGCAGAATTGCCCCTCAGACTGCAAAGCGTGCATTTTCTTTTACATTTCATAATTTAAAATCTGTAATCTTATCAAATATACACACGCATATTAACAAATGTATGCCAAGTTCGAGGCTAATCATGGATTTTATTATTGTAATAATTTCAACAACTTATGATCCATGTTAATGATAATAATTTGAACATTTTACATGCGTTCGTGTATCCGCATTAGTCACACTCTACATGCAATGCGTGTTCTTATTCATTAACATTAAAGTCTATGTAATACGTAATGATGATGATGATTATTGTTGTTTAATAACTTATTTAATAATATTTCATGATAATTTACTTTTTGCATTTTCGTTCGCGTCGATCAGTTAGGGTAAAACCAGAATAGTTGCCCCAGGAGTATAGTTGCCCCGATTTTAATAACTCTAGTTTTGAGAATGAATTGTATACTGTTTCAATTTATATTGAAAGAAAGACTTTTCTGCTACCACTAAGTTAACTCTGTCGTATGTCTCTATGTAATTACGTGGTAGAGCCATGCTTTACGTGGTAGAGCCATGCTTCGGCACGAATGGGCCGGCTCGACCGGAGAAATACCACGGGCTCACAGAAAACCGGCTTGAAACAGCGTTTGCGCTGTGTTTCGCCGAGTGAGTGAGTTTACCGGAGGCCCAATCCCCTACCCTATTCCCTTCCCTACCCTCCCCTATTACCCTATTCCCTCTTAAAAGGCCGGCAACGCACTTGCAGCTCTTCTGATGCTGCGAGTGTCCATGGGCGACGGAAGTTGCTTTCCATCAGGTGACCCGTTTGCTCGTTTGCCCCCATATTTCATAAAAAAAAAAAAATCGCACGGGAAGGTAAAATACGATCAAAGTTTTTCATGGCTATTTGTCTCGTTTCGAGAGAGGGCATCTATCTGGATTCATGAATCAGGCTACTATCCGTGGGATAGATGTCACAAAATTAAGTGGTCTGCTAATACTCTGAAAATATTTAGGGAAATGCTTTTTTTACATTTTATATATTTTTTTTATTTTATTTATTTCTCCAAAACTTAAAATCTATCATAACAGGATCTTAACCTAATTCGATAGACAAGTACTTAACTTATATTTAATATTAAAATTTAACACTATTTAAATCATAAAAACGAAATAAATTGAATTACTTATACATATTCCTCCTTATTAATAAACGCTGTATAAGCTTTGAATAGTTATACAGTGTTTTATCTCATTCTATCGAATTAAAAATGTCACTTGTGTGACGTGAACAAAACACTCTGTAACTATTCAAAGCTTATACAGCGTTTATTAGTAAGGGGGCTAGATAACAATATTCTTATAACTACTAAAGCTATCCAAATTGTAACTAATTATTATAGCTTACAATAAAATATTATGCTGCCTTTGTGAAGTCGTTCAAAACAAAAAATCGAAATTTTTATCTATACTAATATTATAAATGCAAAAGTGTGTGTGTCTGTCTGTCTGTCTGTTACCACTTCAAGCTTACTGATTTTGATGAAATTTGGTATAGACATATTTTGGGTCCCGGGAAAGGACATATGATATTTTTATTCCGAAAAAGTAGTGTTCCCGCGGGATAATGTATTTACGCGGGCGGAGCCGCGCGCAAAAGATAGTATTCTATAAAGCATTTAACTTTATTATATAAGAGATATGGAGTGATTTAAAAAAATGGGGCAACTATCCCGGTATACCATAAGGGCGTTGAAAGTGAATTAAAATTTAGTTTTAACCGTTGTAAAAATATGGACTCATAATCTTTAATACTAACTTCTCACTCGGTTTTTCCTCAAACGAAGAGATATAACAGAGTCATAGATATTAACATTGACTATTATGAACAGTCGCACGGTCGCCGGCGCAGTAACGGTCGTCGCTCTATGACGGCCAACCGGTCGGGCACGTCGCAGGAGGACACGCGCTCACAGAAGGACCCGCTTATGGAAACCACACTGCTTACCACCTACACGGACTTCAAGGTAAGAGAGAGTTGTGTGTTAGATGGAGATAGTAGATTGTGTTTGTAGTGTTGTGTTGTAGGAATGTAGAGAAGTATGGTTGTGATAGTTTCAGTATAGTTATTAGTTAGTATTTAAAATATGTGACGGCGTCAGTTGTAGGTTTTCGAATATACCTTTACTCAAGCGACCTTTACAACGCATAAGACAATGACAAAACATTGTATTGCTTATCTACTGGATAAATATTTTTATTAGTAAGCGGGTTATTTTATAAGATGAATATAATAATATAAGGTATCCAAAAATCAATTACGGATACTTCAGGCATGTGATCCACTGCTTCAGTAAAGACGTTTAGGCAGAGAAATAATTGTCATACTCAAACTAAAATAATCATCTATTGTATGGGCTACTCTTCGCAAAACGCAAACTCGTCCTTATAAAGACAAAAAATTTTTTCGAGTATGACAATTATTTTTCTTCTTAAATGTCTTTACATAAGCAGCAGATCACATGCCCGAAGTATCCGTAATTGATTTTACCAAACCTTATATAATATCTACTAAATTTACCTCAATTTTTTCATTCTGTTGTTCAAATGTGTTATGTTAAAGTTTTATCATAAAAATTAATAAGCGTTAAATGAATCCTACTATATTTAAAAGGAAAATATATTTTAAGATGATCAATTATTGCATTACTCTATTACTTGAGTTCCTAAGTATAAAAAAATATCAACTAATTTTAAAATACTTTCCTATTCTAGGATGGAATCAACGAGAAGCAGATTAGTCGCAGCTCCATGGCGAAAGGGTACGAGGGTAACATACCAGCCATCGTCTGTCCGACGGAGGCGAGGGACACCCCAAAAAAAACTCTGAGGACCACCACCGCGCTAACCCCTAAAGTGGGCAAGGAGAACATTCAACACGTCAACCCTCCTATGACCCCCAAGACGAATCTACTCTACACCCCCACGAGACTCACCAGGTCGGCGCTCAAGCTTAATAACGACGGGTTCGCGACCCCCCGGGCCCCCCTCAGCGCGAACAAAGTGAACCTCCAGAGGCAGAACACCGTCACGGGAATGACCCTCAAGACGACCCCTAACAATGTAAGCCGCTCCAAGTCACATTCGCATTTGGTGCGCGCAAAAAATTTACCGCCCCTAATATGAGGGTAGTTTAAGTTTTTGTGCATATTTTAATGCGAAAATTGAACAATTTTATTTGATCCGTTGCAGGCGGCGCCATTTTTAATAATTGTAGCAAGTTAAAAAGATCTTGGTATTATACGAATATTATTTCGAGCTTGGTTTCTGGTCAAATAAATTTGCCTAAACGATATTGTTTCGCTTACATTTTCTTAATGTTATGAGCTGTACATATTGCCGTTATATCATAGATTTTTCTTGATAAAATATAACGTAGAATCTTGATTCTGTTTCGTCTGATATTTATATAATGTGAGGTTATGATTATATTTCTTTTGGTAATTTGCAATTTTGTCATTGTTTGTCTTTTAAATTTGTCTGTAAATATAATCCTTCCGTTTAATATTGTAATTGAGGAAAATATTACTTATGGATCTGTATGGTGGTTATTTAGTTTCAAAGATTCTGGATTATCTATTTTTAAATTATAAACATTGTGACATTTAAAGTTCTTTCAATAATTTTATCAAAATTTTGGTGTAATGGATATCTACAATATTGTAAAATTTTTCAATTATCAATTTTTCCATGTGACTATATTATTATTGTAATTGATAGTTTTATTTGTTAAATAATAATGATATTATTTTATTGCTAGTATTCCTAGGTTATTGAGTATTTAGTATTTTAGTCATTGAATTTACGTTACTTTTAAAATTATATAATAATTCTTCTTGAGAACAATTTTTCATAGAATGGTATAATAAATAATATTTCAAATGTTCTATGGAAATATTTCTATGGAATTGTCTTTAAATACATAATTGCGTATGGCAGCTTTTTAGTTGCATGTACTTAAAATGAAACAGTATTGAATTATGAGAAAAACACTACAATGGGCACTTGGTCAGTTTGAATATTGTAATATATTTCTATAACAAATGTTTTTTTAATGAATAGCTTTTTAGTACATTCAAAACATTTTTTTTTTATATTTTTTCTTTATCGGTTTATATTGTTATAAGAATATTTTTAGTTATTCTCCATAGACCTTGAGTTGCTTATGAGTTGTGACTATGAATAAAAAGAGCATCAAATAGATTTACTTGCAAACAGAAGGTTATCAATACAGTTGACGTTAACGAATCTCTCCTTAGGTATATGTTTTTGTTTTGAGAATAATGTACAATGTGGCCTTATTTGTATGATTTGATTTGCCTATTTCTAGCATTTGCACTATACTTATAAGTTATTCTCTCGTTGCTCACTCAGATGTTTAGTATTAGGTGTGTAAATTATGGCTGTAATATATTGATTCTTAGCATACATACTGTGTTTTCTTCCATAGCCCTCTAGATTGTGGGTTTGTTGACATCTTGAAGCTTATAATAATGTCGATTTTTTTCGATTTCGATGTTGGATCTTCAAGAAGATTCAGAAGAGCGGTAGACGGTGATAAAGCTAATATACAGGCGATAATAGATAGCAAATGTACGGGACCGCTATTCGGTGATGTGGATATTGGTAGTCTCATGTGAGTATATTATTATAGTTGTTAGTAATAGAAATTAGTAGTCGTATTTTGAATATTATATAATGTCTTCGAAAACCAATTACGGATAAATCGGGCACATGATCCACTTCTTATGTAAAGACGTTTAGGCAAGAAAATAATTTTCATACTCAAAGTAAAAAATCATCTCATGTATGGGTGACTCCGCAAAGCAAACTCGCCCATTTAAAGAAAAATATATATTTTTTGTAGCATAATAATTATTTTCTGCTTAAACGTCTTTACATAAACAATAGATCATATGTCCAAAATATCCGTAATTGATTTTTATCAAACCTTGTATTACAGTACCATCTTAGATGTAATAATAGTGCCTACAAAGCTGTAAACTTTGCTTGTAATTATTTCTAGGTTCATATCAATAGATGAAGGTGTATCTCGTTTAAATAAAGACAGATGCTAAGACTACATAATATTATAAGATTTTATGAATTATGATAATATTATTATAATGTAGCCGTAATTTTTCTAAGGTCATACCTATACCTATATTTAAACAAGATGCAATATCTAAATCTTTTAAGTATTAATTGTTGCCTTCACAAAAACCGTCATTACTTTTAAAACTAATAATGATTTTTTAGTGAATTGTCGACATTATCGATATGCATGATAGATGAGAAGCACGAGGTGACGGGGTTTATGGCGGTGTGTGACCACCCTAACGTACCCGGCTTAGATCCGTCCGACTGGGAAATATGGATACGAAATCTGTTTCTGTGAGTTTGTCTTTTCATTGTTTCTAAACTTTTACTAGCGACTTGGAGTTCATCATTGTAAACCTTAAGATCATAAACGCAAGGCCCATTACATACGCAAGGCAACACGACATTAGGTGTAATTTATAACTAGTTTTTATATAATTATTAAATTAATAATGAAGACACGGACTGAGACGGATAAAACCACGACATGAATAAATACCATGACCTCACACAAAACCGGCGTGAAATAACGCTTGCGTTGTGTTTCGCCGAGTGAGTGAGGTTACCGGACGCCCAAGGGATTGGGGATTTTAAGGACCAAGAACGCAAGTCGTAACACCAGAGGAGTACCGAGTTACAGGTGTAACTCCTCTGGTGTAGCGAGTGTCCATGGGCGGCGGTAATCGCTTACCATCAGGAGGTCCGTCTGCTCGTTTCCTGGTTCATTTCATTACGAAAGACTGATCATATTATGTAGCCTCCGTGGTCTAGTGGTTAGAGCATTGGCTCTCGACTCGGAGGTCGTGGGTTCGATTCCCGCATTGGAACAACAAAAAATGTTGTTTCCAAATTTGGTTAAAACAATGCAGGCTGATCACCTGATTGTCTGACAAAAAAGATGATCCATGCGTCGGATGGGCGTGTAAAAAGTCGGACCTGCGCCTCGTCTCTCGTCAGTCGTGTCGGTTATCCGTCCCACTGGATTACGAGAGTAAAGGAAGAGAGAGTGCTCTTGTGTACTGCGCACTCACTTGGGCACTATAAAATTACTCCTGCGTAACTGGCCTGGTTTTAATGAAACCGGCCACCGTCACAGAGATCGGTATTAGGTATATTATGTAGTCGTCTTCGTTTCTTTCTTTATTTAAACGAGCGATACGTACTACACTTCAGTGAATACATTACCTATAGTAAAAAAATTTACTTTGTCTATTTGCATTTTGCAGAAAATATTTCCTCGCACGGAACACCCTATTCATACACTTCATGTATTGCATTGATTCCTTGACGGACGTGTTCTTAGATGAAGCCTTTAAATCCATTTTCACCAATGACGTTTATCTTCAGCAACTCGTGATGGTGGTGCCACCGAACTGCCCTGAAAGTAAGTACTTTGTAATTCATAATAATCAGTTTAAGCTTTTAAATCTTAAAATATTGCTAAAAAGCTCTAGCGATAAACATACAGAATTTTGTTAAATGATGTGCCTAATTTTATTCCTTTGTAGGGTAAATACGCCAAACGTCGGCCCCCCTCCAATCCTCGGCCGTCTGCACATTTTCAGCTTGCATTCATTCAAAGGGTAATTAAGTGGTAATTTTGCCACTAAAATAGCAAGCTTAGTTCATACTCTTTAAGTACAAACCGTTGCTATCCGATTACGTCACTTGCTCTTCGCACACTGAGCGTCAGTAGCGATAGCGCCGTTGAAGCATTGAAGTTCGTAGACAAAGCAGCTTACTTTCTGTGAATACCCACGATTCGGGGATTGATATTACAACGGTAAGACATTTCTTTTTTTGGTTTTTAGCTTTGCTATTACTAAAAAGGTATTTTTACTATATTTTGAGATAGTTTTTTCAACGTTTCGCGTATTGGTTTTAGGGAAAAATAGGGGGCCGCCATTAGAATACCAGTTTCGACTGAAAATCGCAATCTCGGCCGGGGCCGACTTAAGGTAAATGCAGTCTGTTTTATAAAGTCCAATACTACGAATTCCATTGTCTTAATAGTAAAATTTGTAACGCTTTTATGTAAATAAATCTATTTTACGTTCAATCGCCAAATACCGGCCGGGGTGGTATTAGCTGAATCTCGAGAAATAAGCTATACGAAACAGGGGCCGACTTTGGAAATATTAAAGATCGTAATATCGGCCAGCCTAAGAATCGAGTGCTACTGTACAGGCTGATCACTTTTGTATTTTTCATTGTTTGTATAGGTGCTGGGTAGTCATTTTTCAATTTATTTATCAAACTTGCTGTCTCAAAATTGAATTATGTATTATTATAATTTATTAATATTATAAGAGGTTACACCCTATGCCCGGCCGACATTTGGGAAAAACGCGACCGACCATCGGGCCGTGAACGGCCGACTTTAAGGTTTTTCCGTTCTCGACGCATTTAAACCTTAATACTTTTTCCGTTTAGAAGAAAAGTCAACCATATACCTATAAATATAAAATAGATTTATCAACCTATCTAAAACCGTATAACAAGCTATCCTTTCGTTGCAAACTGATGGATCCGGAGCGATCTAAAGTGAGAAAATCCGTAAGGGGCCGACATTTAGCGTATTTACCCTATTCATTCCATTTGTGTGCTGAGTGATGAAAAATTATCGTATTCCATTCTATTATAATATACTTATTGCTTTTTCGCTCAAAAAAGGCCGTTCTCGTGACTAGGGTTACCAGATGAAAAAATCAAAAGTCCGGAGAAAAGGCCTGATTTCCTAGAAAAGTCCTGAGATTTTCTACAGCTTGAGAATTTTCTCTCAAAAACGTATTATTATCTTGCGCACGCGTTTTACGCGACTTTTTTGATTTTAACTTTTGTTAAATTGTTACCAAAAGAAGATTATTTTTAGTTTGTTTCACTTTGAATAAGTATTGATTTTAACTGCAATTGTTACTAAAAGAAAATTATTTTTAGTAGTTTAATAAGAGAGATATTTAAAATGTAACCTGTGTTTTATTGAAAATCCTGAGCTATCACTAGATTTGCTAAATCCGGCCGGAATCCTGAGAAGAGTCGAAAAATCCTGAAATCTCAGGACAAATCCTGAGATATGGTAACCCTATTCTCGTCTCCAATTTTGTGGTAAGCGGCGCGGCGGCGGACAGTGACAGTAACGGCGACGTGCGCAAGTGGGCGCCATAGCACAATATAAATAATGTACAGTAGCGAAACTCAGCCGTGTCCGTGAAAATTTTACCTACTATTGAGCGTACAACTACCAACCGTTCAGTCGTTAGTCGTTCAATGCAGCGACAAGTGACACCCCATGCTACTGCAGTCCGCTGTTTGAGGTTTCGTTGGCGGCCGTGTAAATGACGCGTATGTGTGCGTGCGCCGATTCGCGTCTAGTGTTAAGATGGTCTACTGGACATTATTTAAGTATATTGTGGCCAGTCACCGCTTGACAGGAGTGCATTTCTGATAAGCGGTTACTGTGCAGCTGTGGCGCCCGCCTGCGCGGTTCATCGCTGCTGTTATTCCGCCGCGCCGCCGTGTAATTCAAGGCAGCGCCGCGGTCTTACTGCTGGCATCAGGTAGTTGCAGAAGGCCACAATGGCAATGTATGAAATTATTAATTCATGTTTACTATTTTACGGACTTTCTAATCAATTGGATAGCTTTTTGGAAGTTTCGTCGCTGTTTACTTTATATCGAGCGATAGGGACAAAATATGAAAATAAACTATCTGACATTTATTATCAGTAGATTCTGAAACAGGCTCTTTGTATTCTTAGATACTTCTAAACACTGTATATTCTCAGATTGCATCGCAAGATATTTAACAAGATCGTCCCAACTCGTCAATAGATTCTTACTGAAGAGAACGAGTAACTCTGCCTATGAGATTTACCTCCACGTGGCTCCGAGAGATGACTACTGTCCGCCACTAAAAATACGACGTGCTGTGTAAGTTAATTTATTAAAGAATTACTAGAAATACGTCCTAAAATTATTTCTTTATTACTATACCTACTTAGCTTTTAAAATTATCAAATAGAAGACGGATTGCCTGACGACAAGAGATAGGTAGGTTAGGCCTACGGTTGCCTCTGATATCACGTAGTAATAAATTGGTAACTAATTTTTTGCTCCTTCTTATAAGTAAAGATCTTATGTTTTTTAGGGTTCCGTACCCAAAAAGGTAAAACGAGACCCTATTAGATACTACGACTCCGCCGTCCGCCCGTCTGTCTGTCCGTCTGTGACCAGGCTGTATCTCATGAACCGTAATAGTTAGACCCAACGGTCACGGTATACGGTTCAATAGATACATCATCTGCGAAATTTGTTGAAATTTCGCAGATGATGTACCTATTAAGTGTATTTCTGATGCCAATATAACAACAAATACTAAAAAACAAATTAAAATAAATATTTAACTGGCTCCCTGGCTTTTTGCCGTATTTTACGTAACCCTTCGTGCGACTCCGACTCGCACTTGGCCAGTTTTCATAATTTGTATGTAATTTAGGGAGGAAGATAATGATGATGTTGTGAAGATCCTGGGCAAGGACTGTCCGCGGCTGCAGGAGCTGTACGGTGACTACTACATCAGCGAACTGATCGGACGACACCCCGAAATGAAGAGGAGAATCATTGTGGCCGAAGTAAGTTATTGTGTATGTAGCAAATATTTCAAAACTCTAGTATAAGCTATAAGGGCTTTGCGTATGCATAGAAACCACGAAGGAACTTGTTAGTAGGTAAGTTATTACTTATCGATACCACAGAATAAATAATAGTATCTACAGGTATCGATACATTAAATAATAAAGTCTCTTATAATATATACTTATGTAAGAGTTCGGACTATTCCTACTACTATTATAAGTGTGAAAGTTTGTAGAGGATGGTTGATTGTATGTATGTATGAAAGTTTGTGACTCTTTCACGCACAAACTACTGAACAGATTTTAATAAAATTTGGTATGGCCAGTGGCTCCTAGTGGCTCTGGATTAAATCGTAGGCTACTATTTATCCCGAAAAAGTACAGTGTTCCCGTGGAATACTTTATTTACGCGAGCGGAACCGCGGACATAAACTAGTATTAGGTATATAAGTTTGCTCGCTGCGCCACCCGCCTAAATACAGTAATTCCCACGGGAGCCTTTTCAGAATTAAAAGTAGCAAATGTGTTAATCCAGAACTCAAAGTTATACCATACCAAAGAAGAAGGGGCAAACCGTCCCCACCCTTGTAGCACTACAAGACATATATCAAATGAAAGGGCTTAAAAAGTGTTTAATTTTATTGTATGACGAAAAATCTCTAAACCATGGGAGAAAAAAGTTAATGAGGGTTTTAAGCCTTTAGGTTAAAAAAAAGTTAAAAAAATCACCTGTATTATTGCACCGTTTTATAGTGTTGCTAATAAGGAACAATTTTTGGAAAGTAATGGTCTACAACAAACTTCATAAAAGTGGTATATTTTGATATAGTGCCTCATATTTTGAAGAACCTCCTGGGCGGTAATATCCTACATTTCCTATTTTCCACTCTAACTTACCAATCTTCCTTTCCACATCACCTATCCTTCCTTTTCCCTATTCCTACCCTCTCCACCAATCCGTGGAAACGCAACGGATAATCATAAAAATAATTTAATTATCCAAAATGGCGGCGATGTGGTTCACCACCCATCACGTCTCGTTTCTCGCGGAGGTGAAAAGCGGACCATGGAGTGGTCTCTGCCTACCCCTTTACGGGAAAAAGGCGTGATTATATGTATGTATGTATGTATTAGGTTGGGGAAAAAGTTTCTTCGCATTTTATATAAAAATTCAAAAGGTTTTTTTATAAAGTTTATTTACAAGTGACTAAAGTATATAGGTGCCATTTTGTTCGATAACTTTTTGCCATCTTGTTGGTAGGTACATGATCCCATTGCTATAAAATTTTTGGGGCTTCTGATGAAAAAACTGTGACAAGTGGTTTTGGCAGTCCTCTTGTGATGTCAACCTGACACTGCCTAAGGAATTCTGCAGCGACCGTAACAGGTGGAAATCTGAAGGTGCAAGGTCAGGACTATACGGCGGATGCATTAACACCTCCCAGCCAAACTCCCGTAATTTTTTCTGAGTGGCTAAAGATGTGTGAGGTCTAGCGTTATCATGGTGAAAAACCACACCCCATCTGTTGATTAATTCCGGCCGCTTTCTCTCAACTTCTTGCTTTAATCTCATCAGTTGTTCGCAGTACAGTTCAGAATTGATGGTCCTGCCTGGCGGTAACAGCTCATAACGAATAATGCCCTTCCAATCCCACCACACACACAGCATCACCTTGTTGCGAGTTAACCCGGGTTTCGCCACAGTCTGTGAAGCCTGACCGGCCTTTGACCACGATCTTTTTCGCACGTTCTTGTCGTACGTGATCCACTTTTCATCACCAGTTATCAGCTTCTTCAAAAATGGTTCGGTTTCATTACGTCGTAATAAAGAATCACAAATGAGTACACGGTTCATTAGGTTTCTTTCAGTGAGCTCATGAGGCACCCAAATATCGAGCTTTTTTGTGTACCCAGCTTTTTTCAAATGCGCCAAAACCATTTTGTGGTCAATCCTCAGTTCTTCAGCTACATCGTAACTACTAATATGCCGATCTTGCTCCACTTTTTCAAAAATGGCAACAGTTTTGTCCGTAACAGGGCGACCAGAGCGACGTGCATCTTTGATATCAAAATTTCCGGATTGAAAACGCTTAAACCAAATTTGCGCTACTCTCACAGATACTGCATTAGGTCCATAAACATCACAAATTTTTTTCGCGGCTTGTGTTGCATTTTTACCTTTTTTGTAATAAAATTTTAAAATGTATCGAAATTCTTCATAAGAATCACTCATTTTAACAATAAGAAAAACAAATGAAAATCTCAAATTTACCTAATTTGAATTTGGAATTGTCTTCTGTAAAATTAAAGCTTTTTAATGATACCAAAATGAGCCAGATACAATTGGTATAGCCCAAGATATTTTATGACAAGTTCATACATACTATAATGCGAAAAGACTTTTTCCCCAACCTATTATATTTTGAATAAATGTATGGAATAATAATAAAATGCTAAAAAAAAGCTGCTATTTCCTTAATTTTTTCGCACATAATTACTTTCTAGAAATTGTTTCTTACTTGCAACGCTATCGAATGGTGCAATAATACAGAATGTATTGTTTCCTAATTTGCAGGTTCGAATCCTGGCCAGGAAAATTGGTTTATGTAAAATGTAATGATGCAGATAAAACAGTTACATTAAAATACATATAATTAAAGCAAAAATTATTTTAAAACGATTATGAACTGAAAAAGAGTAAAAAAAAACATATTACATGGTGAACTATTATTCTGGGCGTTGTAAGGGAAGTCAAAACAAATTAGGAATAGCATTAATTTATAGACCAGGGTCGATAATTTTTAAAACCAAAAAATATAATAGTAGGATGAAACCCATTAGAAAAGGAGGGGAATATTATAAAAATAAAAGGAAAAATAATTTACGGGCGATCTGAGGTCGGGAAGGGGGTGGGGGTGAGTTTTTAAGGGTAAAAAACGGTTTTTCTCGATTTCCGGCAAAACTAAAAGTCCTATCGAAAAAAGTCAAATGGCAAAGTTGTAGGTAATAAAAAGATCTAAAGCTTTTGTGTTTACACTTTTTTCACATAACCTCAAAATTTATGTGAAAATTAAAAAAAACAAGTTTTTGGTTTTTTATTTTTATCTTTTACAATTTTTTTTTTATTTTTAACGAAATTTGGTGAAAATTTACCTTTTTATGTCCCAAATACGCTGTAATTTATTTGATTAAAAATATTTATTTTTTTCACCTTATTTTGAATTAATATCGAGAAAACACCCTAATTTTCAATCGAAAATTCACCCGTCAAAATATCAGCTTTTTTCAAAAAGTTGGTATGGTTTCTGTTCGTTGAAATCTCTACTTTCCGATGGTGAAAAAAAAAAAAATGTTACTTCAGTAAATCTTCTCAGAAAATGCAAAAAATAAAAAAAACTCGGTCTCATCATTATATTGACTTTGACAACTTCGATGAATAAAAGCTGATGTCAGTCTCAAATTTTTTGTATTTATTGTCGATTCTTTTCTTGCTGGATACTACTAAATGATTCAAAGCTGCTTTTTTTATTGCATACACTTGCTTATCATCTGACTTATTGCAGATGATACTAACAGATTCATCCATACTGATAATCTGAAAAGACAAAATCGAATTAATAATGCCTTCACTATTTTATCGTGAATAAGCTCCCATGAAAAAAAAATATTAAAGAAATAAATGTCAAAATGTATAAAAAATATATTATAAATTTATTAAAAATGTATAAAATATATATGAAAATCGGCCAAAAGTTTGTTATTAAAAATATATTTACGATATATATTTTATATATTTTTAATATATTTTTTATGTATTTTGAAATATATTTTTTTCATGGGATTAACTAAATTTATTTGTGCAAAATTAAGGAGATTATTATTTTTTTATCTTGTACTAAAATATCATTTAATTTCAATCTTTAGGTTATGTTACGTTAAGCATACTATTTTTTAAAGAAAATATTACGATTTTTATGTTTGAGTTGATTGATACAGATAAAAATAGAGATAGTATTTACTTTCCTATGCAGATTCGAAAAGTTTTTTGTTTTTTTAAGTAAACTTGTCACAATTTTCTTCAAGAAACTCAGCGTGCACATGTATTTTTATAAACGATGTTGTATACTGGACTGTATTTCGAATAATGGTTAGGCTAACGGTTGTAACAGCTGCTACGAAATATATAGTATATAATAGTAGGTATGTATGTAGTAAGACCCAGACCCGCCTAGCCCCTTCCCCACTTCTCCACGAAATACCTTTGGATGGGCTACAATTTTTCGTAGGTCACTCAGGTATATCTACTCAGGTATATATAATTTATCTTAAAATAGTTATAAATAGGCATCTACGCATATAATTTAAAGAAGGCATCTACGCATATAATTTAAAGAATCGTACGTGGTAGAGCCTTGCTTCGGCACGAATTGGGCCGGCTCGACCGGAGAAATACCACGGGCTCACAGAAAACCGGCGTGAAACAGCGTTTGCGCTGTGTTTCGCCGAGTGAGTGAGTTTACCGGAGGCCCAATCCCCTATCCTATTCCCTTCCCTACCCTCCCCCATTACCCTATTCCCTCTTAAAAGGCCGGCAACGCACTTGCAGCTCTTCTGATGCTGCGAGTGTCCATGGGCGACGGAAGTTGCTTTCCATCAGGTGACCCGTTTGCTCGTTTGCCCCCTTATTTCATAAAAAAAAAAAAAAAAAAAGATTCGACAACTTTCTCCAAATATTGTAGATGTCTTATTAAATATTAATTTTATTAACTTATTTGTTTGTTAATTATAGTACTATATTTTTATTTGCAATTTTTTCGTTATCAATGTCACATGTAATCTAACATTTTTCGAGTAATTAAAGTGTAAATTTTAATAAATAGCTCAAAATTATTTATAATAATTAAAAAAAAAAAATCGAATCCAAGTTTTTTGGAATTTTTGCATTTTATGAGAAGATTTACAGTAGTAACATATATTTTTTTTTCACCATCGGAAAGTAGAGACTTCAACGAACAGAAACCATACCAACTTTTTGAAAAAAGCTGACATTTTGACGGGTGAATTTTCGATTGAAAATTAGGGTGTTTTCTCGATATTAATTCAAAATAAGGTGAAAAAAATAAATATTTTTAATTAAATAAATTACAGCGTATTTGGGACATAAAAAGGTAAGTTTTCACCAAATTTCGTTAAGAACAAAAAAAATTTGTAAAAGAAAAAAATAAAAAACCAAAAACTTGGTTTTTTTAATTTTTCACATAAATTTTGAGGTAATATGAAAAAAGTGTAAATACAAAAGTTTTAGATCTTTTTATTACCTACAACTTTGCCATTTGACTTTCTTCGATAGGACTTTTAGTTTTGCCAGAAATCGAGAAAACCGTTTTTTACCCTTAAAAACTAACCCCCATCCTCTTCCCGACCTCAGATCGCCCGTAAATTATTTTTCCTTTTATTTTTATAATATTTCCCTCCTTTTCTAATGGGTTTCATCCTACTATTATTTTTTTTCACTTTTTATTATTTTTAAAGGCTTCTACCCTGGTCTATTAGCCCAATGGAGTGTCGAGTTCGACTTGATGAAAACATAAACTGCATCATCAGATTTTTAATAACTCAATTTTCCTAGCCAGGATTCGAACCCATAGATAGTAAAAAAAAATACTTTTTTTACGTGGTAGAGCCATGCTTCGGCACGAATGGGCCGGCTCGACCGGAGAAATACCACGGGCTCACAGAAAACCGGCGTGAAACAGCGTTTGCGCTGTGTTTCGCCGAGTGAGTGAGTTTACCGGAGGCCCAATCCCCTACCCTATTCCCTTCCCTACCCTCCCCTATTACCCTATTCCCTCTTAAAAGGCCGGCAACGCACTTGCAGCTCTTCTGATGCTGCGAGTGTCCATGGGCGACAGAAGTTGCTTTCCATCAGGTGACCTGTTTGCTCGTTTGCCCCCATATTTCATTAAAAAAAAAAACCATCCATCCATTCACACAAACTTTCACATTTACAATAGTAGTAGAGTGGTTAAGGTCAATTTTTACCAAAACACTTGAAAGATTTATCGGAATTGTAACTTTTATAAGGCTTTTTCAATTTTAAAGCATCAAAATGAAGTTGTCGGCGTAATGTGTTTGAATTCGGAGGTCAACTATGAGATGCTGCAAGACACATACGAGTTGGCCAACTTCAACGGTCTACAAAAAGCCACACCATATGAAAAGGAAGTAATGAAACGAGAAAATGAAGTTTTAAGAGTATTTGGGTTAGTATAGATTTTTGCCACTATGTCCCTTACGATTAAGGTCACCTATGAAAAGGAAGTTCTTTTATGTTCGTGTATTGTATAAGTATTGAGTTTTGTTGATAATGTTTCTTACTACCCTGTGAGTTCGCAAAAAGTCATATTTCAAAGACATATATTATTTTAGTTTTTAATATTTTATTCCAATTTTTTTTTCTTTTTCTAGGGAGCCTATAATGTATGGCAAATGGAGTCCCTTCAGTACTTTGGAAAAGGAATTGGCGTTAGAAAAATGCAACAAAACTGACGCGTGTAATGTAAGTTGCTCTATTGATGTTCACAAATAATAGTAAAAAAATATTTAGAGTTTCAATAATATTTATCAACGAAACTAAAATTTTAGGGTAAACCAAAGGACTTTGTCCCGGCAATAAATCGAATTAAAAGCAAAGTTATATTCCAATCTGATAATGACGAAGTGGAAATTCGGGAACATACCATGGACGTACCGGACGATATTGACAATAGTCATTACAACCCTAATCTGTCCATTGTAGATGTTTTAAAAGATGATTCATTTGACTACGACATAGTGAATATACAAGAAAACTTGTTGTCAGTACCAGATGTTTTGATGTATGATGCTAATTTGTACGTATGTTTAATGTGTTACATAGTGTATAGTGGTTTCTTGTTTATTTAATGTCTCAGTAGACTGTAAATAATTTACTTTTTATTCAGTCAAGAAGTAAGAAAACTAAAAATGTCAAATTACAATAGAAAACATGACAAGAAGCGTCAAGGTATCAAATTTTAAGTTATTAACTTTAGAAAAATCATAATAGTTCTTGCGAAACTTCTTCCCGAAATTTCCACGTTTCCCGAATTCCAAGGCCCTGAAAAAATTATATCAAATCTACGCAGTAGAATGGATTTCCTTTTCAGAAATTGTCTGTTTTTATTATAAACAGGACACACGATTGATAAAAACGAAACATTTGATAAAAATGAAATGATCACCTTTTTTTTAATGAATTTTTAGATCGACCTTCTGAATTAAAAAAATTGAAGAAACAACGAAAATTGTACTCAGGCAGCCCAGATGCCTTCATTATAGAACTATTTGGTCTGAGAGAGGATATAGACGCAATGTAAGTGTTTTAGCAAATACACAAGAGGTGCCAATTGCTAATCGCTTACCCTATTTTGCATTGATTTCAGACATGCTTTTGAATTACTTCAAGGGGCTTTCGAAATCATGACAGACTTTGATTATTGCCTTCTGAGCTTACCCTGTGAGGCAAAAACATTTAATTTGCTGCAACATTTTAGTGTAAGACTTGTTTTTTAAATAATATTATTAAGCCTACTTGGGCGACCCAAAATACTGTTTTGGGGTTCCTTTTTTCGGTACGGGACCCTAATAATAGTATTTTGGGTCGCATATAAGATCACTTTCTTCTTTGTCTGTCCGTCTGTACGTATGTCTGTCAAGATACTTTATTTCGGAAACGCGTGGCTTAATCGACTTAAAACCGCATACTCAGGACTCCGGTCCCTCGAAGCTGTGAAGTAGATAATCAAGATTTCTATGTTAATTAAAAAAAAAAAAACGGTTTTTCCACAGAAACGACTATTTTGACACTCTAGTAAGAAGAAAAAATCTGAAAACTGCACATTTGTGATTAAATCATAAAAAATAGGGGTGTACATTTTAAAAGGGGGTCGAAATTTCAAGCTGATGCTATTAGTTCAAATGGGGTATCATATGAAAGGGTTTGATGTGAACATTCCAAAACATATTTTATTTCTTTTAAAGGTGCATAATTTTGTATTTAAAATGACAATAATAATATCCATACGAACCTTCATCGTTCATTTTCAGTCTCGACTAAAACTGCGAGACTCGATTCCTGAACTAATTTTATTATGTACGGAACCCTCGGTGTGCGACGGAGCCCGACATTTTTCATTTGCATTCTTAAAATAATTCTTGTCAACATATTTAATAAGAAAAAGTCTTTTAAAAGATTTTGCTTTCATACATATAATATATAATCACGCCTCTTTTCCGTAGGGGTAGACAGAGACCGCCTCTTTCCTGTAGGGGTAGGCAGAGACCACTTCCTTCCACTTGCTACGATCTGGGATCTGGGATTGGGAATGAGTATCCCATGACATAAATAGATAAAAAATATTTTACGCTAATAAATATGTTCTAGTTTTTCATTT
This sequence comes from Glaucopsyche alexis, assembly GCA_905404095.1. NCBI lineage: Eukaryota > Metazoa > Arthropoda > Insecta > Lepidoptera > Lycaenidae > Glaucopsyche > Glaucopsyche alexis. The sequence goes on from FR990060.1 coordinate 7,520,708, forward strand.
TAGTTTGTGCCTACAAAAGCTGAAGCCAACTCCAAATATGCTCTCTACGTTGCCCATCGTAATTCAGTTTTCAGGTAGGTAGCCAGAGCGTTTGATAATAATCTAATTTTTAATATAATATCTATTATTATTTAATAATAATAATAAATAATATATTATAACGCATATTTTATGAAATGATTTCAGCAAGTTACGAGTACGCAAAGCAGAGATAATCGACATACCTCAAATCGCCAGTTTTCTACAAAGTATTAATAGTAGAGAGATTGTATGGACGGTAGAAAATACCATACTAAAGAAGAACGAACTAAAATGTTTTGTATTCATGTGCGCCCTGACTGTAGTCGGCATTGGACTTTTGGAGTAAGTTTATTATCTGATTTTATTGTTTTCTACACTACATTCTACCCATCGATTAGACTAGGTATAGTAACCCACTGGAACGGTCGTACGTTCAGTAGCTTTGGCGTGAAAGAGTAATAAACATCCATCCATCCATCATCAGTGCAAACAGGCTTACAAGAACTGTTTATATTTCAGACCGGCAGACGAACTACACCTCTTGGAGACCTCATTCAACATGGACCCGTACCACATCCGGAGGTACCATCAAGCGGACCCAATCGGGAGCTACGCGGTGATCAAGTCCACTTTCATATACCCGGTGTTTGAGCCGCACTTCCGATTCTTCGCTAGAGATATGATGCGTCTGTCTGGAAGTACAACGCTTATGTTTTTGACCGCTTATAGGAGTAAATGGGTAAATGTGTCATATAACCTAAGTTTATCTATACTTCTACTAATAATAAAGAGGAAAAGTTTGTTTGTTTGTTTGCATTCAATAGGCTTCGAAACTACTGGATCGATTTTGATTAAATTTGCCTCAGATGTAGAGTAGACCACGGGGTAGGACAAAGGCTACTTTTTATCGCGGAAAAATGTACGGTTTCTGCGAAACTAGCTTTTGCGCATACGAAGTCGCGAGCAACATCTAGTACTATTATAAATATAAGAATTTGTGAGGAAGGACGGATGTTTGTTACTCTTTCATACAAAATCTATTGAATGGATTTCGATAAAATTTGGTATGGTAGTAGGTTAAGCTCTGGATTAACACATAAGCTACTTTTTATCCCGAATAAGTTCCCGTGACAAAAGCTAGTATAGTTTTACTCAATTAAATATTGGTTCCATGGAGATTGATATATACAATAGTAAATCCGTAGTTTTAATTGCCATAAAGATGTTTTTCCATTTCCTTTTTGTTTTCGAATGAATTATTTTGTATGAGTTTTAAACATACCTACTGCTCTCTGTTTAAAACTATAAATAATACTTGAGCGAAAGTATATTTTTAGCGCTTGAACAAAGCTAACACCCTGGTGGGCTCTATGGTTCCCTTACTTCCGAGTGTATCAGAAATGATCTGCTCACGTGAACATGATAAATGGATGATGTCTCATACAATGTAAGAATTAAAGTCCATTAAATTTATATAAGTTTTTTTAATTGTTTGATACAAACAAAAATTCAGTAAATGAAACCGGCCAAGTGCGAGTCGGACTCGCACACGAAGAGTTCCGTACCAAACAAACCAAACGGAGCCCCACTTAAGTATTTATTTTTAAGCGTTCTTTTTTAATATTTGTTTTTATAGTACCAACAACGGAAATACGTCATCTGTGATTTAGATTTTCAACTGTAGCTGTCTAGCCATTACGGTTCATGAGATACAGTCTGGTGACAGACGGACAGCGCAGTCTTAGTAAAAGGTGGTAAAAGAGAGCCTATTACTAAGACTCCGCTGTCCGTTTTCACCCATTGGGCACGGAACTCTAGAAAACGACATATTACCTATACCTTATTCTACTATTAACGATGGAGGAAAACATCGTGAGGAAACCCGCACATAGTTGGCTCAAGACGTATTGAGCAGTCATTCCTCTGGACTAGGCTCACTATGTTGTGAGAATGCCGTATGTGCTTGGGCAACCATACGACATTTAAAGACCAACTGTCCCAGGCACTACAGTATTTCAAGAGTGGTTCCTTCGCTCGGAAAATACTCTACAAATCGTCCAATAAGGATGAAAAGGCCTAAGTTTTTATTGTACTTTTGCTGTATTTATATTTTGCAGAATGCCATTCAGTGCTTGGTTACTGAGCAAGAAAATAACAAGCATACCACAGGTTAATATTAATACAAGAATAGTGATAGTCGGCGCGTCAAGGACTGCTTTGGCCTTTCTCAATACACTTTTGTTTAGGTAAGTAAAGATTACGACATTAACAATGACTAGAGGTGAAATTCTTAATTCGCTCATAATAATTCATATAATTTTTAAATTTGATCTTTACGATAGATAGTTCCTCTTAGATAGAAAAAGAAGGTAAATGTTGTGACATATTGACAAACTTCAATGTGCAACAAACTTGTACTTATCTATTGTTGTTATTTTTATTGCCTTTATGTTTTTCTAAGCATTATATTCAAAAATATATTTTTTTACACACCTTCCTCCACATAAACTTTAACTGTGCCAAATAATATACTCCTCCGTTCGTACAATCGTCAAAATGCACTGGAAGTTTTTGCTATTTTTTTTTTCACGTATTATCAAAATAATTATTTATGGTAACATGATGGTAACATCATGATATTTAAGGTGGGATCACATCAGGTAACTACGCGACGCGGCACTCCATTGCGGTACCTATTTCTAGTAGGGATGCGTCGCTCCGCTGCCGTCTAGTGCGTCCAAACCTTTAAACGTCCACTGTAATAACATTATGGTTTCAGTTTGGTGTCGCCACCAACTTGACACTATGAATACGGTATTTGACTGTATTTTTAGGGTTCCGTAATACTTAAGGAACCCTTATAGTTTCGCTCTGTCCGTCTGTCTGTCTGTGTGTGTGTCCGCGCCTCTAGCTCATGTAATTATGAATATAAATTGATGAAATTTGGTGCAGTTATAGATTGTGTATAGATCACGATTTCGGGATCATAAAAAAATAATAATTTTATATTCTAGGGGTGGCTCCCATACATGTGAAGTGGGGATGAAAAATATTTTTTCACTCTACCCCATCGTGTGGGGTATCGTAGAATAGGTCTTTTAAAATAAAGGCAAGGTTTCATACGTTACTTTTTTATAAAGTTGACCATTTTCGAGTAATCGGCCTCCAAAGTAGTTTGTCAGTTGGTCCCCCCCCTAGCATTTTTAAACTATAGGAGATAGAAACTTGAAAATTTTCATGCTGATAGATCATGCTAAAAACTCTTTAGGAAAATTATTGTGAACCAAATCGGACAGTAACTTTTGGAGTAATTAAAAAAAAGCATATTACGCGTTTATAGTTACGGAACCCTCCTTAGACATGTCCTGACATGCTCTTGGTTAGGTTAGGTTATTTATTACATAAATTAATAGCTTTGAAAAATAAGATAGTTTACAAAAGAAATAGGTAGGTAGTATACATACTAAAAATATTTTTTTTTTATATATTGCGGCATGTTTGAAGCACTTTTGTGAGTCTCTTGAAAACGCCCCATATAAAAGTCGTACTAGTAAGTGACGTCACACGCTAGTGAGTTGCTACGAAATGTATGGCCATATATGCACAAAATTTCTGATATCTCGTAGTTTTGCGCGTTTTGTTTATATATACCATAGTAAATCTTTTTGTAATTGATGTAAGTAAACTAATTATGTAGGTTTTATACACTAATGATTTAAAAAATATTTCAACTTTTTTGTGACTTCGAAATCCATATAATTACAAAACTACTCGTAACATCCTAATTCTTTTTACTATTATCAAGTTGTATAATTAGGTATTAATTATTTCTTAATTTATAAAAAAAAACCCCTAATTTTTACATGTTGTCATATTCCCAATTCACTGATTGTCAATTAGTTGATGATCGGGCCAGCACACTGCTATCCCAGTGGGTGAAAGTTCTAAACTGTGAAGTTACATCTACAAAATCTTCCTGATATTTCTGTTTCAGCGACACCTCCACCTATCTACTCTTCAATAACGTAACACTAGTGTCAACACAGGGGATGCCTTACTGCCGACGACACGACATACACGCAGAAACTATGTTTAACAAGTACAAAACCAATTCCGACAAGTATATGAAAAGCGTCCCTTATACCTACTATGTGAACGTTGTACAGGGACGTATGGTGAAAATTGAAAAGTAAGTTCTTCTTCTTTTAGCATATATGCCTCCCCTGTAAAAGTTGCCAACGTCAGTGTATGCGTAGTTTTTCGAATAACACTTCAAAGATTCTCACATGTCGTATTATACAAAACTTCAACCTTTGCATCCGTTAATGGATGATTTATACAGTATTCTCTGAGCGAAGTAACCACTCTTGAAGTCTTGAAATACTGTAGTGCCTGGGACAGTTGGTTTTTAAATGTCGTATGGTTGCCCAAGCACATACGGAATTCTCACAACATAGTCAGTCTAGTCCAGAGGAATGAACTGGTCAATACGTCAGGGGCCAATCATGTGCGGGTTTCCTCACGATGTTTTCCTTCACCGTTAAGGCGTCCGTATAATGTACTTGAGATCTGAAAAAGTCTCATTGGTACACGCCACAACCTGAGATTTGAACCTGCACTCTCTCGAGTGCGAACCAACGGTCTACCCACAAGGCTACGGAGCTCTTCGTATTATGGGCATTAAGCAGAAACGATTTAGGTTCGTGTAAATGGCTATGTTCCGCGGAAAAAGGTGCATGCAAGCGCTTATAAGCAAAATGGCGATTGCTAAGCGGTAAGCGCTATCAATACTAAATGCTATTTTCCTCTAGGAAACGTTATATCCTCTAAAAACACTACTAATTTCAAAATCAATAATCAAAATGGCGGATTATGTCAGTGCTACTGAAGTTAGTAAACGTTTCCTGGCCGACAACTGTAATTTTCTTCTTAGCGCTAGTAAGCGCTAATAAGCGCCCTTTTTTGCGAAACACAGCCATTATAAAAAGATTCATGATATTTATGATGCTGGAGGACAACGCCACTGTGCGAGAGAGAAACAATATTAATTATGTGCATTCTATGTAGATAATGAGATAGGCGATGTTATATTTTTCAGACGAGAAAAGTATATCCAACTGGCAAATGGAAGTAGATGTCACTACGATCAGTTGTTTCTGTTGTTTGGGAAACAGTACCAACATCCGCACCACTTGGACGACATAATAAATTCCGAGAAGAAATGGTGAGAAATTGTTTCAAAATCGAAGCCTACCAAACATACAAAAAATCAAAAAAATCTCTTAAAAGTATAGGATATAATTTTGTAGATTGAAAGTTGCTTAAAAATGATTATAATTACAATGCATAATCCAACTACAATTATACCTAAATGTGAAACTTTGTGAGGATGGATGGATGTTTGTTACTCCTTCAAGCAAAAACTGCTGAACGGATTTTGATGAAATTTGGTATGGTAGTAGTTTCAGCTCTGGGTTACATAGGCTGCCCAAAAAAGTACAATGTTACCATGGGATACATATTACATTCAAAGGAGTATTTTGTTTCTTTTAGTACTGATGACGGCAGATACAAACGCATGGACGTGCCTAGATTCGAAGAACCCATAGAGCCCTGTAACCTGCCTAGGAACTTGTTCCTAATAAACTCCTTGGTGGATGCTAATAAAGCTGTGTCATTCATAAAATCTTTTGACCTAAAATATGAAGGTGTGAACAATTTCCTCTTCTTTTTAAATTTGGATATATCCAAGTTATTTTTGTTTTGTCGAAGTGTTCAATACTTTAGGAGCCGACTCATTTCGCTCATTAGTTATGGCACCGTAATTGGCGAAAATTACTTGCCAATCCCGCTTCCGTACTATTTACCCGTCGGTCAAATCAGCTGCCAAAGTTTTGTCACATCGCTAAATTATTCAAAGTGTGTATTAAAATTTTTAACAGATAAAATTATCGTCTACGGATCCACACACAACCCATACTGCTGTATCGCAGCACTTCTAGAGATGAATGTCCCCGGGGAAAATATTATATTCGTCGAACCCTTCCCTGATGAAAATCCAAGGAAAGCGAGAGTCTCTGTATTTTGTAATGTGTATGTAAGTAAACATAACTACATTTTATTATACACACTGAAGAAGTAACTGTGCAGTTTACACGCGATAGAAGTAAATTTACATAAGTACATGTAATCACGCCTCTTTCCCGTAGGGGTAGGCAGAGACCACTTCTTTCCACTTGCTACGATCCTTACATACTTCTTTCGCTTCGTCCTCTTTCATTCTTACCATCCATTCCTCCTCTTACATTCAACGTAGCAAAGAGGCTCTTCATGGGCTACTTTTCGCCTCCGTGAGAACGAGACGTGATGGGAGGTAAACAACATCGCCGCCATTTTGGATAATTAAATTATTTTTATGATTATCCATTGCATTCCTACGGATTGGCGGAGAGGGTAGGAAATGTAGGAATAGGGAAAGGGAAGGAGAGGTAGTGTGGAAATGAAGATTGGTAAGTTAGAGTGGGAAATAGGAAATGTAGGATATTACCGCCCAGGAGGGCAAGGGATAGGACAGTAATAGCTAGGGAAGCCGGGGTCGCGTACCCGTATACTATAACCACAACTACCGGACAGGTAAGTTGGGATGAGTATCCCATGACTATAAACCATTAAATTAAATACATATGTCTTCTATCTCATTCTCTCGCACGTTAGATATTTTATAAATTTTATTGTGGTTTTCCGTTTCATCACGCCCCAAATTACAACCACGCTTTTTTCTACTTATGTTATAGGTGGATAGAACCGTACAAGAATTTCTCGACAAGTTTAACATACAAGTATACAGATCTTACTACTTCAAGTCATGGACTCTGGACGGTGATAACTTTGTGTCCGATGTGTCGTTCACTTCTGCCACTAAAATGATAACGTTGCCGTGCGTCGCCTTCTTTTACTACGGACGTAAAGCAGTAAATAAGGAGGCCTTTATAGGTAATTTGAATGTCAGTGGCGGCGCTACGCGTCGGCCTCGCGCCTGAGGGGGCCTCACAAAGAAGTTTTACAAGTAACCTATTTATTTTCGTTTCGCTAAGCATCCTGACTTAGGTAGGTAGGTAGCCGAGTTTGAACAATTTGAGGAAATGATAAGCAGGTGATAATTACTTTTATTATTTTCGAACACGTGCGTGATGGAATGTGTGCGCGAAAAAATGCGTTTTTTGGCTGCGAAGTAAAAGAGGCCTCGCGAACTTGATGTCATGTCGCCGTTTACACGTTTACACTAGACCAAGGCTGCTCAACCCCAGGCCCGCGGGCCACAATGTGGCCCGCGAAAGGATTTTAAGTGGCTCGCGCAAGTATGGTTTAAAAATACGTTGGTGGATTGGTCGACAAACATAAGTAAATTATTAAAAGACAAACATTGGCAGAAATCACATTGATTGTATAAACAAGTTAACCCTACTTTAAGTTCAATTTTGTTTCTTTATTTAGATTTTAGAATAAAATACTCTATGTTCCTAATAAACAATAATTCAATTTTATTTTCCTACTAATTGAGTTTTTATTGCGCTTGTCCTGAGAGTAACTGAAACACGAAATGTAAGTGGCCCGTCGTTAACGACTGAATCCACCGTTTGGCCCGACTCTTCAAAAGGTTGAGCAGCCTTGCACTAGACCTTATGGTCAGTGTTGCCAGAGCCTACTCAGCCCAGGTTGCCATTTTTAGGGTCAAATGTTGCCATCTCAAACCAAAAGTTGCTTGTAACTAAGTTGCTTGTAGTTAAGAAAAAATCTGTAAATTTTTTTTTTTTTTTTTTTTATGAAATATGGGGGCAAACGAGCAAACGGGTCACCTGATGGAAAGCAACTTCCGTCGCCCATGGACACTCGCAGCATCAGAAGAGCTGCAAGTGCGTTGCCGGCCTTTTAAGAGGGAATAGGGTAATAGGGGAGGGTAGGGAAGGGAATAGGGTAGGGGATTGGGCCTCCGGTAAACTCACTCACTCGGCGAAACACAGCGCAAACGCTGTTTCACGCCGGTTTTCTGTGAGCCCGTGGTATTTCACCGGTCGAGCCGGCCCATTCGTGCCGAAGCATGGCTCTATAAGATGAAAGTTTAATAAAACACTATTTTTTGAAATTTCAAACTGTCATAACTTTGGAATGAATCAACCGATTTTCACGCGATTGACGACAAACGATGCAGTTTTTCATGTTCTATGAAAGAATCGAAACAAAAAAAAATTAGATGAAAAATTTCGGAGTAATTACTAATTCCGAAAAAACACTTTTTTCGGTTTTATTTCCTTCACGATATCTCTCGGTGAGTGTCTCGGCGGTGATCGACGTGGTTTTTCAAGGTTAAGAGCTAGTTAGTTTTTTGGATTGATCGATAAAGCCGTTTAAAAGTTTTCGAAAAAAAATCACAGGTTTTTCGAGATTTCTTGAATCCGAAATCTCCGAATCAGTCAAAATTGTATTCAAAATCTAAGTTTGGCCAAGCCCTTTCGAATAGCGCCAGGCGCAATAAAATTGGTGAAAATGTTCAAAAGTTATAAGAGGTTCACATACTTACACACACACAGGCACACACACAGACATACAGACAGAGTGACACCCTCGCGGGGGTAGTCAGGGAAGCTTCCTGTAATTTCAGAACGTCGAGATCTGATGAGGATTCGATTTTTACAAAACGGGGTAAAACCAATAACTTCCCGATTTTTGAAAATCTTATATTTTCTTAGGTTAAAAAATGTGTAAGTGCCCATGCATTTAAAATCCAATATTAAAAACATGAAATAAAATTAAGAACTTATAAATAGATTTAAATTAGAAAACCACGAAAAAAACTTCCCTTGCACTGCACTATATACCTACTGCTCACAGACACACTTTCTTCCATTTTTGTTTTAGAGTTTTCATAAAATTAGATCTCTAGCTTCACCAAAATAGACCTTTTGGTTGTTGAAATACGGGTACAATTTGTTTATCTACTAATTATGAATTGTTTTCATATGGGAATAAAAATGTGTTCAAGATTTTGGTTTTGAGTCCTGCGAATGTTATTCGATATTTTTTAATGATGATCGCGAGATAAGTCGAAAAGTTGCCAAATATTTGCCATTTGAGCCTGGTTGCCATTTGGTTGCCACGAAGGGTCAAATGTTGCCAAAATGGCAACCAAAGTTGCCAAATGGCAACGCTGCTTATGGTCTAGCGCCGCCACTGATCATTGTACACACTACACAGTAACGTTTCTAGCCAATGCACGTTTAGATATTTTTATAAACGTACCGGATTTTACGGCGGTTTATAAGATGATTGAAGAGGAATATGTTCTCTTAGGTATAATTCGTGAACTTATTTGTCTTTTACTTAGAATTTTCAGAACTTTTTTGGGCTCGGTGGTTGAGAGCGTTGGTGATCAAGCCGGGGATCGCGGGTCCGAATCCTGCCGTTTATGAACAATATTTTTTTCTGTATTCCTGGGTCATGGATGTCATATTGAATATGACTGTACTGTATAATATAAAAGTATTAAATATACGTCCCGTCTGGTCCTCGTAACGGACGTGGTGTGAAGCGTCCGTAATTATTCTATTATTATTATTTTCTCAATTCATAGCACTAAACAAAAGTGGCATAGTGTATGACGGCGGAATTCAAATAGACCACGAGTTCAGGACGAAGGACCCCTCGATATACGCCGCAGGGCCTGTAACTAGATACCACAGGTGCTATTTCGCCGAACACAAGCGACTGAAGTATTATGACGCTTTTGAAATCGGAACAAAGGTACGTGATAAGTTGGTTACAGGCATAGAGTATATTAGAACGTTACAGGTATGCAAACAAAAATGAGTTGGAGCTGTAACTCATGGGTAGGTACGAAAATTGTGTTTATATACGTAGCAATATGACTGCAAAATTGCAACGCTTTCTTACACGCCCCTACGACGCGAGAGATGTAGGTATATTTACACCCCTCAATGTAGTCCCAATCTATGATTTTGAGTAGCTGCAACACCAAAGTTTGTCTCGATTTTTATAAAGTACTTACTGGTTGTTCCGCCACACGTTGTTCTGTCTTAAAAATGAACTGGAATAAATAAATAAATACACCTGGTGTAGGTGTAGTTATTTATTTATTCCAGTCCATTTTTCAACATTTCCCACCGTTTCCTTAACGTTCAGTAATCTTCCTTGAACTTCCTCAGTTAATTCAAGACCAAAATTAGCCAAATCGGTCCAGTCGTTCTCGAGTTTTAGCGAGACACTGGAATTGCAATCCATTTTTTTATAAATAAGATTATGTTTAGAACCTACAACGCTTGTAATTAAGATATTAATTGTCGTTCTAGCTTGGTGAACAAATGCGATATAAGCTTGACCCGCTGTTGTCTATGAAAGTAACAAATCAAGAACGCCATTTACTTAGTCAAGAGGGTGAAAAAGCTTTCCACCAGCTGCCTCATTTTAAGTCGCCTTTTGTTCGACACTGCGCCTTACCAGGACTCAAATACTTGAAAGTCAGGTCTCCAGGGAAGAAAATGCCACACCATTACGTGCAGTTGCTGGATTCTAACGTGAGCTTCATTATGCCTTTGAGTTGAATAGTTTTATTAGAACAACAGCTAGTGGAGCCTGTTTTACAATATTTAACTATACTACTACTAACAAAAACTAATAACTAATTCACATGTTTTAAGCAAAATTTTAATTAATTAATATTATTTAGAAATATTGTATATATAGCAATATCCCGCGAAAAAATGATGCCCACAACCTGCAAGCAAATGTAAGCATGCGTAAAGCATCTCCATCCTCCCACACTGCTTATACGTACACCACAGAATTCAAAACATGCAGAATGAGTGTTCGATCATTTTTGTATGCAGCGCACTGTGTCCAAAACCATGGCGAAATACCGCCCCGCCCGCACTTTTTCATTTTTACTCTTTACACTTACAAAACAAATCGCGTTGTTATATTACGACAATTAGGTATTCAATAAATATTAATTGAAAAAAAGTTGGGTAAAATATTCCGTTATTCTGTGGCAAACTGGCAACATATTATGTGTTGATAACCATTCCAATTTGGAGTGGTTGTGACGGCCTCACTTTCAAGCGTGTTGACGGCTTCTGGATGATTTCTGTATTCTGTGGCGTACACTCAGAAACAATATCGTGCGAATACCACCACCGCACAAGCAACAATGTCAGCAAGACCGTGCAAGGTCCCCACACCACTATGCCTGTTGCTAAACTCAATATCAGGTTGAGTTTTCAACAGGGTGTTTTCGGGGTCAAGATCTTTTAATTACAGTTTTAAGCAGACCTCTAATTTTAACATACATTATTTCAGGGATTTGTTCTAGAAACTTTTAAAGGAGGATACTTCAAACTTCACCTGACCAAAGACTTCAGGGTCGATGGTATCACCTGTCTGACCACAGAGAACCGTTCGTTACTAGAGTTTAAACACATATACGGCCTACCTTCGAGTGTGCTTAACAATGTTTTTTTGCGCTTTATGGTAAGAAATTATTATCCAGTAGCTTTTGCGCGCGACTCCGCCCGCGTAAACACATTATCCCGCGGAAACACTGCTTTTTCGGAATAAAAAAATATCCTATGTCCTTTCCCGGGACCCAAAGCATGTCTATACCAAATTTCATAAAAATCGGTTCAGTGGTTAAAGCGTGAAGAGGTAACAGACAGACAGACAGACACACATTCGCATTTATAATATTAATAGTATAGAGTAAGATTTAAATTTAGGACAAAAAAGGATCAGTATTCTATTCTGACTCAATTTATTCTAAACATAAAAACATCGCAACTGTGCACTGTGATTTTTAGTCGGCCTTACGTCATCATAATGGGCGTAGCCTAAATCAATGTACTGTCAGCGTTCGTTTTGTGCACAGTGCACACACTAGTTTTTTTGCAGTACTTCCTAAATACTTTTCAGCTATGAAGCAATATTTCGTTTTTTATGTAAATATGTTAAGATGTAATCTGTCGTTTAGTGCCATCTAGTGTAAGATAGCAAAACTAGTAAGTAAGGTCGATAACGAACGTAATACGTAGTTTTGTCGGTGACCGGTGTGGGCGGAGTCAGGCTTCATCACCCCGCAAAATATCACGCTTAGTTTCATACTAAAATCTACTTACAACTTCCTTTCTGTTATACCTCCATGACTTTACTGTACCGTGTCTGCATATTAATTAAGTGCCATTTAAATTAGTAGCATTGTAAGACCCCATTGTTTCTTTTTTACCAATTTTTTACGTTTAGATTTTGAAACATAGTATAAAAAAGTATAAAATACTAATATTGTGTCAAAGCAGATGTCCCGACACTTAAATATTCACACATAGCTTTTACAGTTACACTTTTCAGACAAAAAACATCTAAACATGTTGAATCAGTCAAAAGGAAGTAAATTAATATTTGTTCCAGACAAAGAGAATAGACAATTTCTATGAGTTCTTCGAGTCGTCATGGGCTAGCTTTCTGTACCACGAACAGAGCGTTGAATTGTTCGCTTTGGTCAAGGAACTGTTACCGAAGGCGAGTTATATCTATTTATTAAATATACCGGTGGTGACATATGGAGCCGAAACGTAGTTATTAACAACGGGACTTATTCAAAAGCTTCGTGTCGCTCAAAGAGCTATGGAGAGGGTTATGCTCGGAGTCTCTCTATGTGATAGAATCAGAAATGAGGAAATCCATAGCAGAACTAAAGTTACCGACATAGCTCAGCGTATTAGCAAGTTAAATTGGCAATGGGTTGGTCATAAGCCCGTAGAACCGATGCCCGCTGGGGCCGAAAGGTTCTCGAGTAGAGACCACGAACTGGACGTCGAAGCGTAGGACGACCTTCCACCAGGTGGACAGACGACCCGAGAAAACCCGTCGCAGGGAGTCGGTGGATACAGGCCGCGAGTGACCGGTCGCACTGGAAATTTATGGGGGAGGCCTATGTCCTGCAGTGGACGTCACTAGGCTGAAACGACGAACGACGATTTAATATATGTAAATTATTATAATTATTATTGTCTGTTGGCTTGACAATATGATCTATCATCTATGGCCTATGGGTAAAGATTGACAGTGCCATACAAAAAGTACCTCACGTAAAGTACCACCATCACGATAAAAAAGGAAAACAAAGTGCACCCATATACCTACCATAGGGAATGTGTGTCTATTATTATAGTACACCCTCGTGTCTTATATTTTAATCTTATCGATAACTTTAGCTTTATGTAGCTCATTGCGTTTGGTACCTTATTATTTTTTTCGTTTACGACATTAATATACGTTCGTATGCGTCAGCGAAACTACGAAGCTCTAAGTATTATTGCATAGTTTTGCATATCCTATGTAATTCTCTATCACTAAACTGAATTATAAATGGTTGTATCCTTGTCGGTATAGTTTCGAAAGAAACTGCGAAATGGCCGCTACTCAGACATATTTTTAACGGGCAATTGGCCCACCACACTTACCCACCACTGCAACTTGTGTAGCCAGGATCGACAGTGGTAACCAACCGCAAAAAACCATTTGATATGATCTCAGGGGTGCCCGGGGGACATGCTAAATCTGTCTTGGAACCCGCAACGAAATTAATCAGAAGATTGTAGGAGGAGTGGGAAGTATTCCAGATTCCCTCCCCAAGCAAAGCGGGAGACAGCGAAAATTGTGATGACAAAAAAGTCAGAATTAAAGGGGAAGCACCACAGGACTCAGACACATACGTTCCGCTAGTGGTGTTCTCGAGGCGTCCGCACGCGATATGTCAACACAGGAACGACACACTTTACACATGACTGGAGTGACATTCCGAAATGCCATCTGTATCTGTAGTGTAGGAAAATTACAATGACATTTCTTTGCGAAAAAACTACAATATATTAACGTTTCGTAGATGTTTCACTTCCGAAATATTTTCGACGACTCGCTGCTGCATACGAACGCATGGATATACTATCTAATACCTCCCCAATGTAAAATATTGTATTGAAAGTACCTGTTTGTACTTTACAGAATCAACGACAAGGTGACACCTTACAAGAAGTTCTACTCAAGCTTCTCGACGAAGAAAGTTGCCCGGTAAATTATATAATTTATCCTGACGTATTTTGTAACTTACACAACACTACAAATACATTTAGTAATTAATAAATAAGCAGACCCTTTAGCCAAGATGCTATCGATAATTACGATGACGAAGTTAAACATCTAAAATGTATGGTATTGGTATCGCGCGCCATATTTCTCAGCGAACGTTACGTCAATCCCATATACATATTAGGTACATATTTTCAATTTCGAAGATCGTCACTTTAATTAACAAGGGCATGCTGGCTAAACACATAGTCAGCTAGTGCTAGACTAGTAATAATAATAATTAGTCTTACTACATGACTAGGCCTTTTACCTTTGAAAAGGGTCAAAAGTAAAATAAATAAATTTATAGTAGGATGAAACCCATTGGAAAAGGAAAAGAATATAACAAAAATAAAAGGAAAAATAATTTCGGGCGATTTGCATTTTCTGAGAACATGTACTATAGTAATGTGTATGTTTACAAATCTAGACCGCCTATCATTTCATAAGAAGGCTAAGTTTTCTTTAAGCAAATTTATTAGTTCTTAGGTTTTCATTCGGTGTATATTTTACCCACTTTGTTCCAGACATTGGACTCACTACTTTCATTACGGTCAAGATTGGAGAATTCCCTCTACTTCGAAGCCATTACAGACTATGTGATAGAGTGGGTGACCGAGAACGAGTCATCCCTGCCCATGTATCTGAATCCCCATGACCAGTCGAGACTGACACACGATGTTAATGCAAAAGATGTTTTCAAGAAAAGGAAACGCAGCATATTAAAAATGTTATCGAAAATTATTTAATTTTTATATATTAAAATTGTGGTGTTGTTTAGCAATCTTTACTTTATTAGTAACTAGCTGGTGCCCGAAATTTGGTTTGCGTTATTAAAGAAAACGGAACCCTATTTTTTTAAACGGAACCATAAGATAAAAGAATCTTTATGTTACTCCTTATCATAAACTATCTATCTGTGGAAGTCCGCTCAAAACCGGTCAGGCTGTTTCAGAGATTAGCCGCAACAAACAGACAGATAGACGGATGGACAGACAGACAAAAAGATTAAAACTAATTTTTTTGGTGTAGGTAGGTTAAAATCCTCATAATATGCATTTATTAATTTTAAACTACAGACATTTCAATTTTATTTATTTGTATATTATATATAATTAAGGTGTTCAGAATACAAGTAATCAACAAACAAATTCTTCGTGTTCCAAACATTGTAGGTATATAGGTTAACCTAGTTTGGACTCCTGTCTCCCACATTTCAAGTGCAACTGAACTTCGAAACTAATGTAATTGTATTGTTATACTTGTTGTGGGAGAAATAAATTCATTTATTATTATAGGTAGGTACTATTACCATTTTCAAAAGTAAACAAAGATTGTCGAGTCGACATTAACAATAATTTAGTTTAGCTGTTTTACGCATTAGTTATATGTACACAAGAGTTGAAATCATAGTTCATAAAAATTCAAACTGTGATCATTAAGTAATGGTATTCAGGGTCTCTGACAATTTAAAATTATGATTAAAAAAACAAAAACAAGAATATGATATACTCAAAGATGGCATGCCTCAAATTATGAGTGACACACCACTTCAATAATTCAAAAGATTTTTTTTTCGGAATAATTTTTCTACACAGTTACCTTTTTAACATTTTATAAAACCATGTCTCAAGAAAGACAAGAAGTGCCTAAAGGTTGCAAACGTGACGCTTCGGCTGTACAGGACTTGCTTGTGAATAGTATCAACACGTGGGGCAACATACAGTATAATATACCTTTACGCACCTCCAGCAATGAGACTAGAACATCTACTAACATAGCGCTCCGATATATACCCCCTATATTCAAGAGCATGAACTGCGTAAGCCATTATCTAGCCATTTACAGTAGTAAGATATTAATACCTTTTAACAGTAGGATTAAGATTGCAGCAGAGCTCCGTGGCCTAGTGGGTAGATCGTTTGGTTAGCACTCGAGAGAGTGCAGGTTTGAATCCCAGGTTGTGGAGTGTACCAATGAGACTTTTTCAGATCTCAAGTATATTGTACGGACGCTCTAACGGTGAAGGAAAACATCGTAAGGAAACCCGCACATAGTTGGCCCCAGCGTATTGACCAGTTATTCCTCTGGACTAGGCTGACTATGTTGTGAGAATGCCGTGTGCTTGGGCAACCATACGATATTTAAAAACCAACTGTCCCAGGTACTACATTATTTCAAATTTTCAAGAGTGGTTACTTCGCTCGGAGAATACTGTATAAATCATCCATTAACGGATGAAAACGCCTAAGTAAGATTGCAAGAGCTGTTAAAGATCTTGTAGGTTTCGCATAAATTATTATGTACAATATCGGCAAGGTTCCTGCTCGACCAGTTTCTAAATATATCATAGGACGCCTCAAAATATTTAAACACAAAGGAAGTGACCGCAACGACTGCAGACGTGGGTGAACTACGTAATTACACGTGAGTATGTGTGCGTGCGCACGATTCACCGGGGCTGCTAAGTGATTTTGATATTATGCCTGGTCGTGCGGCAACTTGTTCGTTTGTCATTGATCTTTGATAACACTGGTCAACACTAGTTATGCCACACGAACTCTGATAGCTAATACTGTTTTAGCCACCTACACCTATTAATTAATTGCAGTACTTTTGTTTCGATTGGCCTCAGATTTTTTGTGATGTGTTGATAATGTTGTTCCTTCTGTACCTCTGGCACATGCTACTAATTTGAAATAAACTTATGAAAACATGAGGTTGTTACTTGAAAAAATCATATTTAGTATATATTCTTTCAAAATATGTGGGATTCGAAAGTTGTTGCCCTAATTTTACTTGGACTTTAGCTGGGCAATACCAAATTTTGCTGCTTTCTCTGAAGGGGACAGTCGGGACAAAAAACCATTATCTTAAAAAAGTATGGTCTAAGCGAGCCTCTTTAACCCCTGGACAGAATTTTTTTAAATATTTACCCCTTGTAGAGCCGTTTGAAATATGTCTTCCACCAGTACATATTAAATAAGGCCCTATTATTATTTTTTTAAACTGGAAATTGAAACGGATTTTTGTATTTACAAGTTTTTTTTAGAATAAGTGATGCGAAATTGTGAATACAAAAATGGATATTTTCATTGGATCTATAATCGGGGAGATAGTAAAAGATCCAGTGTTTGAATTAAAAAAATGAACGATGTTTGAAAAACGAGCATGGATATCTTGTAAGACAGTTGTTTCAAATTTTCTAGGGAAACATAAGAGTGATCACTACAGAGTGTTTGTTAGCGAGCTGTTATTGCCTTATCAAGCATTAGGTTTCAACATGTCACTCAAGATTAATTTTTTAGACTCATACCTAGCTTTTTTCCTGAGAATTTAGGTTTCTGAGCGATGAGCACAGAGAAAGGTTCCATCTGGATATTTTACAGATGGAAAAACGCTCTTAAAGCAAGTGGAACCTAAGAATGTTAGCCGATTACTGCTGGACGATAAAAAGGGACTAACCAGATGCTGAATATGCCAGAAAATCTTAAATTGGAAATTCATTATAAAACTTTTTAAATTCTTTTGTATTAGAAATTCTCATTTTTATAAAATATTTTAATTACATCAATAAATGAAATTCGTGGCCAATACATTTTTTTAATTACATATTTTCACAAACAGTCACCCATAAAAGTAAAAAATATAAGTAAAGTTCGTGTGGCGCAACAAAGTTCAAATTTTGTTGCCCAGTGTAATATATTGATACTGTAGCCTTTCTACTTCTAGTCTGGTATTATTCTTTCTAATTTAAATGCATTTGAAATTTAAAACTAACACCAAAAACTCGCAGGAAGTAAACGAGCCGATTCCCGAAGAAATGACGTCACGGGACATGGTGGTCGAGAAGGAACTATACAAGACCACCACCGGGGAGTACTGCGTGAAACCCAACCCCAATAAGGCGATGGAGAGGGCAGACTGCGCTATCAACTGCAAGCGTGTGTCGTTCATGACTGGCGTCGAAAAACGGGTTAGTGATTTTTTTCAAATCAATGCGATTTTGAAAAGAAGAAAAAAAAACTAATCGTCGACTAGTACTATATTTTGACTATATTTGTAGTTGTCTTACTTATCAATTCCTTGGGTATAACCTCCGTGGTTTAGTGGTTAGAGCATTGGCTCTCGACTCGGAACAAACGTGGAAACAACAAAAAATGTTGTTTCCAAGTTTGGTTAGGATAATGCAGGCTGATCACCTGATTGTCTGACAAGAAAGATGATCCATGCGTCGGATGGGCATGTAAAAAGTCGGACCTGTGCCTCATCTCTCGTCAGTCGTGTCGGTTATCCATCCCACTGGATTACGAGAGTACAGGAAGAGAGAGTCCCCTTGTGTACTGCGCACACACTTGGGCACTATAAAATTACTCCTGTGTAACTTGGTTTCAATGAAACCGGCCACCGTCACCGAGATCGGTGTAGGGAGTTATTTATATCCTATCTCCCCAAATAGGATAGGCTTTTAATACATATTGGTATTAAAATAAGACAAAACTAATAAACTTGACCAATATAGGTAGTTCCATGTGGTTACAGAATATGTAGAAAATTATATACTTGGGTTTACATACATGAACTTAAAACTCAAAATATTGTGTATCTGCATAGTCCTTTCGAAACCTTATTATTCGAAAATTAGAGCTATCATAAACGTTTGCCTATTGACTACATTTCTATGCAGCTACAAGGCAAAAACGTCATTCCTTTAAGCATCATATCCGAGATGAAGGACAACTACCGAGGAGCTATACCATCTGAATCAGATCTACAGATCACGCCGCCTGATCCCGGATACATTTGTAATGTAAGTGCACTTTTACCAATATCTATACATCTATATCTATACATCTATACATCTATATCTTCTATACATACAGATAAATATAATTGAAGTGTCTGTTTGTAATTTTAAATTAACAGCTTTTCACTTAATGCATATGGAAGTATATTCGATACTAACGATAAAATATCAATCCGTTAGTTGCGAGCAACGAAGTTATGCAAACGAAGTTGCGGGCATCAGCTAGTTTTAAATACGAATAAATGCTCCAATCAACCGCTTTAAATCCTGAATTATTTTAAAGTCTTGACATGCTTTTTCCTAGTTTATCAGCTTGTTATTTTAAATAATTCTGTCAGCTTGCAGTCCGCAGATATTTTTATTTTACTTATACCATATTATGTGGCTGGTATGGGGTAGAACTTGTTCTTACTACAGCGAAATGCTTGCTTTGATACTTTCTTCAGCTCGAGGAGAAGTATGCTTATTTAGTTAGTTATTTTATTTTCAAAATTATGGCATTAGGTAGTAGCTTCCGGAAGGAACGAAACGCCGTCGATACCAGAGGACTGTGGAGGATATCGCAAGCAGCTGGACCCTTACCTGACGACGTACAGAAACTACCACAGACCATTCTCCACTAACGAACACTTCGGTATCGGAGCCAAGGATCACATCACGTTATACACAGAATTAAATTTACCCAAGGTTTGTTCTTCTCTTTACTGATGATTGTTTAAATGTATAATAGTCTTCTCACT
This sequence comes from Glaucopsyche alexis, assembly GCA_905404095.1. Lineage (NCBI taxonomy): Eukaryota > Metazoa > Arthropoda > Insecta > Lepidoptera > Lycaenidae > Glaucopsyche > Glaucopsyche alexis. The sequence continues at coordinate 7,540,466 of FR990060.1, forward strand.
TTTATCAATACTAGCTCGCTAAAATATAAAGTTAAGCTTAATACCTACCCAAGGAAGGTATTATAGGCGCTTTTGAAGAGTAAATTAGAAAATGCATGCTTTTGCTTTTATTTATTGAAATAGGTGCGTGGATTTGGGCCAAGATACAAAGAGATTTGGATGCCTCTCACTGCAAAGGTACACCGAGCCGTGTACGATAGAAGCTACGTTAAGAAAGAATTCAAAGAAGTCGCCGCTTCTCATAATCCTGTCAGTTACGTAAAAGGGTAAGCTGTTTACTATTGTCTCCTCAAAATATTTGTGTTCGTTAATACGATTTCATTGTAATCAATGAAGTCTCCTATAAGTAGTTAATACGTTTGTCTAATGTCGGGAAAAAAACACAGTTTGACTAATTTCTTAAACACAATTTAAGAGAATCTAGGGAGACTAGAGAAACTAATAATTGTGTTTGTGCCACGCTTAGTCCTTTTTTTCTGTTCTTTTCATTTGTTAATTTAATTATTTCAGTGCTTTTGAATCGGAGATGAAGAGAAAATACAAAATTCCTTTCTCTGTATCCCCGCTCGCATCTTGGGGACCAGATGAGCATTTCGACTCGCCACCCTTCGCACCGAACCCTTATCAGACTAACGCAGCACCGTTCATGTATTGCAGTGATTATTGTACTATAGCCCAGGGTAAACCTACCTGCACAGCCGTGGACCAACGTAAGAGATTTTTCCCACCGCATAAGCAATGCAAAGTAGGGTACATAGTGTCCAAAGATTAGAATTCGTTCGAATCAATTACTATGGTGCCGGTAACGCACCTGTTTTGTGTTTACGAGCAATAATCGCTTTCCATCTGGGCTTTTATCATGTCATAAAAATTTAAAATACCCTAATTTAGATGGATATACTGTAAAATATATATTTTTCTGTTTATTTTTTATGGGAAGATATTTTTTTTTTCATATTTTTTTAGATTACAAATAAAAATGAAAAATTAGTTAAGTACTTTTATTTTATTTTATTTAAAAATCAGATAATAACTTTAAATTGTGTGCTGAATTAATTTGAAACGAACATTTCTTTATTGCTTTGCGTTTGCGCTTTGGCATCCTAACGAAGCATCTTTTACATGGAGGCAGGTGACATTCACACAAGGCGGTATTTTTCCTTTTACATAAGAGACCGTACTTGTGTGCCTCAATGCGCTTTCGGCAAAATATATGTTTGAAGGTCCCATTCATTTATTAATAAGGCATGAAATTAAGAAAAATTTGATGACAATCTTGGTTGGAATGTAACTTATTTAGGAGATTGTTTGATATCTTTTCCAAATCTGCTCTGAATATCTTCTCTAATGGACGGGATGTTCTAAAACAAAAATATTTTCGATAAAAAAAACATGGCAAAACAACAAAATACCTAATCAAAAGTTAAAAACTATAACCCGAATAGGCAAATATGGTATCCGGCACCATTATTACGAATCTATTGATACCTCGTATTAATATATTGCAATTGGATCAGTAGTTAAGGCGCTACGCTACGCTGGAGCAAACATACAATACATAGACAGCTTCCGTTTGGTTTCGCCGTAGTCGGGTAAAAATAATTTTGACTGACAAAAAGGCAAAGGATTGCGCTGAAGCATTGAAGGATTCCTAAAAACTAAAATAAAAATAAAGGCAAAAGTTAACGCATGCAATTTGCTTTCTATGCTTTACGCTATTATTTAAAATATTTTTAAGCTCACCCCAGGACAAATTGCGATCGGACATTTATTCTTCTTCTCACTAGAGCATCCCTCCTAAAATAAAATAAAAAAATGTCAAGACGTGAACAAAGTCAAACTACATAACATTTACAACAAGGATGTTTGATATTTTTTTTGCCGTTAGGGGGCAAACCCAACGCACACAAAGCGTCATCTGGTGGCTTAAGTGGTATCAAAAACGGTCAATAAATTTTTTGATTCTTTTTCTATCACCAGGCGGCGCTCGGTAGCCCGACGGTCCTTGTCGTGTCAAAAAGCTGTCAAATGTCATGACCTTAAAAAGCCTCCCTACCAAATAGCATACCTACCTCTTTTCCGCGGATTATGGGCCATCTTGTTCCCCCAGAACGAGCGTACCTTAGGACACAACTGAGCGACCGCCTTCGTCCGCACTTTTTTCTTCCTCTTCGGGCACGGCGGGTTGTGGAAGCACCGTCCGGGGTTGGAGCAGGGCGCGCCCGGTCGTGCCGGCCAGTAGCACGGCATGAGGTAGGGGAAGCAGGAAGACGGCGGTACACATTGTGGCACGTGGTGGCACGAACGAGCTGCTAGAGGCTAAAAGACAGAGTAAGGCTACGTTCCCACGAGAAAAACGCTACAGAAAAACAGCACTGTAAATAGAATAGTGCGCTAATACAGCTGAAAATCATGTAGAGTCAAATCTGACATTTGAAAATCAAGTGTCAAGCACTTCGATTTTCAGCTGTATTGTACAGTACAGTACAGTTTTTTCTGCCGCGAACACAAAAATACCCTCGACAAAAGGGCTAAGTAGAAACAGTGAAAATTAATATAATTGACGTAAGGAATGGTCGTGCCGGCCAGTAGCTCGGCACGAGGTAGGGGAAGAAGGAAGACGGAGGCACACATTGTGGCACGTGCTAGAGGCTAAAAAACAGAGTAAGGCTACGTTCTCACGAGCATTTTTAAGGAACGCTACATAAAAACAGCATTGTAAATAGAACAGTGCGCTAATAATAATACAATAGAGCTAAAAATCATTTAGAGTTCTCAAATCTGACATTTGAAAATCAAGTGTCAAGCACTTCGATTTTCAACTCTATTGTATTAGAGCAGAGTACAGTTTACAGTACAGTTTTTTTCTGCCGTGACCACAGAAATACCCTCGACAAAAGGGCTAAGTAGAAACAGTGAAAATTATAATATTGACGTAACGCGCGCTTTAGTTCAGAGGACTATCGTTTATAGAATAGGATATAGGTAAGTGGCTTACTTTTGTCAAAATGCAACTTGATCGAGGTGTTAGTTCAATCTGAAAAAAAAAATGTGAAAATGAAAATGTTTCCTGTATGTCAATGTTACAAACTTAAAACATAATGCTTGTAATATCTATTATTTTATCGGATGTCCGTTTATTTATTATTCTATTACTTGCATATATTTAAAACCTTAGATAAATTATTGGTCTCGGCGCTCGACTCGATACCGCGCTATCTAACAACAACAGCTCCGTGAATGCGGTAACTCATTATTGTAGTGTTGGTTCATAATATTATCATTCTGCTTAAGACAATTTTTAGTGTGCATGAATTCGGTACGTAGTTACGTATATCTGACACAATGATTTCAATGTTGCGGGCTTTGGTACGCCGACTTTGCTGCTGCATTTTTCAAGAACGCTAGCAATAGCTAGTTGAGCGCCGAGACCAATCGTTTATATCTATGATTTAAAACATTTGGTTTCATTAAAAACAGTTTTAACTTACAGGAGGTGGTTCGTATGTTTGCTTTCGTTTGAATGAAATCTGAAAGAATATAAACAAGATTGTTAATAGCCTTTTATTTTCTTTTATCCGTAAGTAACAATTATAATAAAACTTGAAGGTAGTAAACGTAACGAGGTCCTTCAAAATATTGAGTGAAATACCTTCATCCCGTGATAATATCCCCCAGTATTGAGCTGATCTGGCACGCACTTTGGAGCGCATGGCGTTTTCTGCAAAAAAGAGTAGGTAAGAGTAAGTTTGGCAGATCCACTATCGAAATTATTTTGTAACCGAGAATCTCAACCCCGGCTTTTAATGTTTGAATCAAAATAAGAATAGGTACTTACACAAGGTATAGTTGGAACGCTACAACATTCAGAACAGATGGGTTCGTAGCAACAACTGCGACAACTACCACACTAAAAAAATATAATGTAAAGTAAATAAAGTCAAAAGTAAAAAGAAAATTAAATAATCTAGGTTCTCTTTAAACAATAAAATCGTACCTTTAACGAAATCGGTAGATCAGTTTTGCTCTGAAAAAGTGAAATCGAATAAATTATTTGTTGTTAACTCAATTGTATTAAAATTGTAAAATAAAACTGAGAATAATCCCCAAAATAAGAATTCGTATTTGTTCTTTAATTGCCTCTCCTTTGTATTTTAATATAACCTCTTTTTTAAAGTGGATCAACTCTGTTAAAAACATATTCATTACCCTTGTACATTTTCTGCTACAGCAAACTTGCACGATGGTTTTTTGGGGAAAAATTGGCTTATCATGCTTCTTGTGGATTTTTCTGGAGACTTTCGACCCTACGATCGCCATTTTTGACAGTCCGAACATGTTATGTTCTTTGTCCAACTTCAGTATGGTGGACAGACATCTCTCACCGGAGGACACGTTCACAGATCCTGCAGACCGTCTGCAGCATATGGAACATGAAGAGAATGATGTGGAACTGCAAGAAAAAATAAGGCTGTAACTTAAGAAATATTTACCCAGAGTTTTTCTGTCTTTGTCTTTAAAATTGTATTAAGTAACATTTTCTTACCCATAACCATCAGGTACTCGTTCAAATAAACATTTCGGTTTAGACTTTGGTGTGTTTGAACTTCCACTACAGTTGTGTTGACATTGTCTACATTTAGAACCGTTCTTCGGTTCCTTCGCCTAAAAGAAATTAAAAATCATTCACGATTCTTGTAAAATAACCTCCGAATGAAAGTAAGGTGTTCTTTTGTTTTCCCATGTATGCAGTAGGTATCCTCTCTAACGCTTGTTAAGCGAAAAACTTTACATAGGTAGTATTTGAATAATTTTAATAAACTAACTAATGACTCACACTTAACTTCTGAGCTAGTTCAAATTTATCGCTATCAAATAAGTGGAAACTGAAGACCGAGCTTTCACAGGAGATACCTACAGTACGACCACGGCCACAATGTCTTCCGGCAATCGTCATCTATACTAATATTATAAAGAGGAAAAGTTTGTTTTTATGTTTGTTTATTTGCATTGAATAGGCTCCGAAACTACTAGACCGATTTTGATGAAATTATGCAGAGATATAGAGAGTATACCACGGGGAAGGACATAGGTTACTTTTTATTGCGGAAAAATGTACGGTTTCTGCAAGATTAACTTTTGCGCTCATAAAGTCATGAGCAACCTCTAGTGTTTCATAAGTTCATAACACATGCTGGCGATTTTTATAAAATGGTGATAAAATGATTACGATAAATAAGAATTAATGATCATAATGAAGATGCTGATGATGAAGACAATAATAATGTTGTATAAACTCATTTCGAAGAGTGCTTCAAAACTAAACATTGGCCACAGAAATCTACCACCTACTCACAAGTCTGACAGATTTGACTACTAACAGATTATATATCTATGACTACTAAGTAATCATAATATCTTTTCTTAGAAATTATAAAACTATTTTTTAACTACAATGTCTTGGTATTTTACCTTGCTGCTAGTCTTTCGAGATATTTTACTTTTTGTAGGGTTTTCTATGTTATTATTTGGTTTTATATCACCTGTGAGACAAACGTATGTAGATTTAACATTATTATTACTGGTAGTTGGATTCATATTTGTCGGTATATTACTGAATATTGTTTTAATTAAATTTGGATTACATAAATTATTATCTGACTTTTAAGCTACATTCTAAATTTATTTTAAAACATAATATTGTTTAAATAAATCATATCTGATTTTCTATGACATAAAGCAACATCTTTTTGAGTTAAGACATGTCTGAATCTGAAAGAAATCATAAAAACTTTTTATGCAAAATAAATATAATAATTGTAGTTTAAAAAAAAACTAAAAAAACACGCTTTTAAAGAATATTGAACTAAAAAGTTAAAAAAAAAAATATATATATATTTTTAAATAAACTTAAAACAGTAGTAAGTATATAAAAAATACTAGTATAATTATTGCTCGCAATATAGCTCGATATACGAAAATTATGGCACAAAGCGCCCCACGCTTTTCCCTCAATTATAAGTACTAGTATTTTTTATATACTACTGTTTTAAGTTTATTTTTAAATTATTTTCAACTTTTTAGTTCGATATTCTTTAAAAGCGTGTTTTAAAGCTACCAGAGCCGAGGAAGGCAGCAGGCGCGCAAGAGAGAGTTACTTACAAGCAAGCAAACAAGCTTACATACAGGTGAAGTTAATATAAGCATGTTAATAAGATGACATGGTAAGGTAGAACATGATTTTTTGCTCGCAAATAAGTTAAATAATATGTGGCTTTTAGCTACAATAATCATATACGTATATGATATTATAGACGAGGCATATCGAGGCAAAAACTGTCTCACATAAATGGCCCCCACTTTTGGGATTGTGTGGGGTTTTGACATTTGAGGTACGGTGAAATCAAGATGGCGTAACTTTCTCATGTATGAAGATTTGTTCTGTCAAATGCAATTACGTCATAGCGTCATATCTTCAGTTTTGAAATCTACTCTATCTCCTGCACTGTAGCCACTTGGCTGCACACTGCAGTCATCTTTCATAATTATCCTTGGTCTAGAAACACCTACTAGATCTAGGCGTGGGCTACATCTAGTAGGTTGTCCACTGTCATCTACTTCCTTAATCATTTACGTCCATAAATCACTGAGCTTATCGGATTAGGAAGTAATTTTCGTGTCACAGTCACTAATTGCCGTCATGGTATGAGTTTGAATCGTCCTGTGAACGTACGGGATGTGCCCCCCTTTGTTTATTGACATCCAGTGGTAGGTAGATACCAAGGTAAAAGTATATACTGGTAGTACCTACGGTGTAGTTCGTAGAAGCCATGAAAAAGCTATGTAAACTAAAAGGTTAATGTTATACTTAACGCTATGTACAAAATATTACCTGGCTAAAACCTTCGGTGGCGTCCGAATGCAAAGGCCATAGGTTATCTAAATTGAAAGACAGATCGATTGTTTTATTTATATCTAAAAGATCCTAGAAATTTTAAGCTAGGTAGGTAACTAATGTATTGGATTTTATATGTCCTAAATAGATTTTCAAGTATCTAAGCAATTATAATTTGATTCTTGCCTTTTTAGTTTTACGTCATAAGACGTCAACCACAAAAAACTATAAGAGTTGCATATAGGTCGTTAGTTAATACTTGGCACCTACAAGTACACATGTGCTGTCTATGCATAGTTATGACGTAACACGTCACATAATGCTTATTTCACAGACGACAAACAACGTTACATTTTTACATGTTGTAGGTGCCAAGTATTAACTAACGACCTATAATTTCAAACGTATTACTCATAATTTAAATTATTTAATTGTTATTTAAATTTATACTATTAAATTGGAATTATACTGGACAAAGACCTACGTGTGAACGATCTCGTGCAAAAACATAACAAAGGTTTTCAGATACGTCCACTTGATCGGAGATCAGCACGCTCGGATTGGCAGACACGTCTTTTTGTTCGACGTGCGTTAAATAGGTATTAATAGAAACATCACAAAAACTCATTCACTGTTATTTCTCTAAAGATCTTTGGTAGTATAAAATAAATGAGTACAGTCGTGGACAAAATAACAAATTTGTACAAACTCCTTTTTACTGTTTAGTCGTTTTAAATCTAAGCTACCACTGATTTATTATGTAGTAGCTGTTTCTCGCGGCTTCGCCCGCCTACATATACTATCGAGTATCCCTCGGGAACACTGTACTTTTCTGGGATAAAAAGAAGCCTATGTTTTAATCCAGAGTCTAAACTACTATCCTACCAAATTTCATCAGTTCAGTAGTTTTTGCGTGACATTGTAACAAACATCCATCCATCCATACATCCTCACAAACTTTCACATGTAGGTATAATATTATATAGTAGAAAGTAGAATTGTATTATTTTTTTCAGTGATTTACGTTTTTACTGTTTAGGTACAGATTGAGACTATTAAATGCATTGAATGATATGTTTAGTGTACATAAAACATGTACTAGGTACCTACTCTAGAATCTTTATTAGTACCTAGATATAAGGGAAATTTTTTAAATGATGTTGATTTGAACATTGAATACAAGTCACAAGTCAAGTCATTCATACTTAGGCCATACATAAAGAGTGAAGACTAAACACCGATTTTAAATGTACCTATCCCAAATAATATAAATATATACTATTGTTGTGTGTGATAGTACTTTGTACCTGTTTATCCAGTAATTATACAAAACGGCAGTTGTCTTAAACAATTGATACAACATTGCATAATATTATACAATTAATTTTTCTGCTTACATATTTTCAAATAGTTGATGACGATTTTGTATAGTTAAGACCTCAATCAGACGTAGCAATCTCAATGATGAATATGGGCTAATTTCGACCACAGGGCGACCTCTAGTAAATAATATTACCTGACTGGATTATATTTTAAAATCTTAATCCATACTAATATTATAAATGCGAAAGTGTGTCTGTCTGTCTGTCTGTCTGTCTGTCTGTCTGTCTGTTACCTCTTCACGTCCAAACCGCTGAACCGATTTTGATGAAATTTGGTATAGGGATACTTTGAGACCCGAGAAAGGACATAGGATACTTTTTATCCCGGAAAAATGTACGTTCCGCCGCGATTAACGAATTTTGGCGCAACGGAGTTGCGGGCGTCATCTAGTTGACCATATTTTAGACACTTACTAAGAGACTCGCTCCTTGCTCACAATATATACTATACTATGACAAATGTACGTTTTTTTAAAGTAAAATGGTTTGTTTAAATGTTGCGCACCTCTGACTCACGTAGGTCCAAACGCAGGCTCTGTAGCGTAACACTGATGTTGTGATCCCTGCCCCGATAGAACCTATTATGCATCACACGGCCCACCACCGTGGTGTTTCATAATAGTACCTTCCAAACATTATTTGTGATTCGTGAATGCAGTGTTAAAATAAAGACTTAAAAGGGTAATAAAGACTGGATGTAATACACGTGAAAATGAGTTTTCTGTTTGTGCTTACGTCTTTATTCTTTTTGGCTGATGCACAGTTTGGAAGTAAGTATTTTTATGAATTTCGAACTTTAGTAACGCCAAAAGTCAAAATCTAAGTAGATACCTACCTTCTCTATCATCAAATACCTATATAATGTTTCCGAAAATCAATTACGGATACTTCGCGCAGATGATCCACTGCTTATGTGGATCATCTGCGCGAAGACGTTTAGGACTTAAGACGTTTAGGTAAAAAAATAATTGTCATACTCGAAGTAAAAAATCATCTCACGTATGGCCTATGGGTGACTCTCCGCAAAACGCAAACTCGCCCATATAAAGAAAAATATTTTTTTCTAGTATGCTTAAACGTCTTTACATGAGCAATATAATATCGTATGCCCAAAATATCCGTAATTGATTTTACCGAACCTTATATATATTAGATAATAACTCCCCAGGAGTAATTTTATAGTGCCCAAGTGTGTGCGCAGTACACAAGAGCACTCTCTCTTCCTTTACTCTCATAATCCAGTGGGACGGATAACCGACACGACTGGCGAGAGATCAATCTTTTTACATGCCCATCCGACGCATTCTTTCTTGTCAGACAATCAGGTGATCAGCCTGCATTGTCTTAATCCGGAAACAACATTTTTTGTTGTTCCAATGCGGGAATCGAACTCACGACCTTCGAGTCGAGAGCCAATGATCTAACCACTAGACCACGGAGGCATATATTAGATACTATCTACTTAGCAGTAGTGTAGCGAGCCTTACGATGGCCCCGTATCAAAAGTAGGGTGACTAAAAATTTGGCGGGGGGCGGGGGCCTCATATAATTGATATGGCCGATACAGCTGCAGTTACGCCCCTGCTACTTAGTGCAAGTAATTTACAATACAAATTACTTGCACCCGAAATTAATTTACGTAGGTATCTATATTTATTTGAAGATCTACTTTTATCATTTCATGATCTACCTCTATTATCTTGAGTGTTGGTTTGCAGTCTACCGTTTGATCTATCTCATAATTAATAAGTTAGCCCCATCACCCTTGGCCAAATTATAAAAATAAATTCAAATAACAAAAAAATATATTTTATAATAGATTGACCTGCATAAAAATGTCAAGTTCATCTAGTAAGTACATAATTTTATGGATGTGGATAGTAATTCACTATAATAGTCAGCCTAGATATTACGATTATTTCCATTATTACTCCCAATGTCACTGAAAAACACTCATTTACATCTACATGCAATGTTTTCTGTATGAGAATATGGAATTATGGTATTTATCCATTACATTATACCTACACCATCACGTCTCCGATTTACAAAAATACTTCAATTCAATTGAGAGATACATAGGAGAGACATATACCATATAGATAACATACCAGATCGACCGGATAAATACCACGGCCTCACAGAAAACCGGCGTGAAATCATGTTTCGCGGAGTGATGTTCGGTTTCTGTGGTTTTTGTCGATAGTTTATCTATTCAATTAAAAACTTCAGAAACCAATGATGAGTGAGATTATCGAAGGACCAAGATTGGGGATTTTAAGGACTCGAAACGCAAGTGTGGCAAGTATCCATGGAAGGCGGCAATCGCTTACCATCGGACGATCCGCCTGCTCATTTCCTGGTCTATTTCATCTTATTTGGTTAACCTTCAATCTCTTTTCCCCTTTCAGGCATAACCATCAGCACAGATATCAATCCGCGAAGTGACAATGGACTAGAAGTAAGTTGTTATCTCTTATTATCGTTTCAGCCTGGCGACGTCCACTGCAGGACATAGGCCTCCCCATAGATTTTCAATGCGACTGGTAAGCCTGTATCCACCGACTCCCTGCGACTTTTGTCAGGTCGTCTGTCCACCTGGTGGGAGGCCGTCCTACGCTGAACTGGAGTTCGTGGTCTCCACTGGAGAACCATTCGGCCCCAGCGGGCATTAGCGGTTATCTCTTATACTTTGATACAAAACATTATAATCCAAGGCTATACGTAGACTTACCAGCACTGGGCATTTAGTGCCAATGATGCACCACTTTTTTGTTTAATTCTATCAGACGATTTATTTAGCCTGAATCAATAATTATGTAATACACAATGACTGTGTTTTAACTTAATTAACCTTGAATTTACTTTTAAGTAAAGGTTTTTATAACCCTGTTGTATTTCTGTTGTAGAGTAACTGTCCAGTCAACACAACGTGTATTCCGATAAGCTCCTGCCCCGTATTGGATGGCTTAATGGACTTCGCGTGTTTCTCTTCCGACAAGTAAGTCATTCATGTTTTTTTCAGGGTTCCGTATCTTGAAAGGAAAAAACGGAACACTTATAGGATCACTTTGTTGTCCGTCCGTCTGTCAAGACCCTTTTTCTTCATGAGTGCGTAGAGGTATCAAGCTGGAATTTATATCAAATATTCAGGTCTAGTGTCCCTTAGGGCCGTGAAAAAATCAAACTCCTAAGCCAACGCAATCCAAAGATACAGCCGTTTATGCCGCAAATTTCCTCAAAAACTCAAAACCTACAAGGTACTTCCCGTGAACTCAGAATCTTGAAATTTGGTACGAAGCAACGGCATATAGCACAGATAATGGAAAAATTGCGAAAACTGTAAATTTTTTGTTACATCTGAGGTTACATCATATAATAAAAATATTTTTAACAATTTTAAACTTACTACCTCTTTCCTCATGAACTCGTAGATGTATTATTTTGAAATTCATTCAAATACTCAAGTCTATAATACATTTAAGCTGTAACAAAATCACTATAGGTTTATACGGAACCCTTGGCAAAGAGTAATATCACAAGTGCCCTCGCTCGGTGCGCGAGTCCGACTTGCACTTGGCCGGATTTTTTTTCAAAGAGTTGATATTAGTCTCAGATTAACAACCTTAGAGTATAAACTTTGTTAACAACAATTTCATTATTTAATTAATGACAACTTTAAAAGCTTTTATATCAAAATGAGCTTTTAACCGTATATCGTAAAATAATACGTGGAAAATACCTATTATGTCGTGTGATTTCCCATCTAAAAATGTTGAAATAGTTCTATTTCGATCAATATTCAACGCTAGCTATTCCCCGCGGCTCCGCCCGCGTAAATATAGTGTCCCTCGGAAACACTGTACTTTTTCGGGACAATAAGTAGGCTATGTTTTAATCCAGAGCCTAAACTACTACCAATTACCAAATTTTATCAAAATCCATTCAGTAGTTTTTGCGTGAAAGAGGAACGAACATCCATCCATCCTCACAAACTTTCACATTTAAAATATTAGTAGGACATACTTCGACTGCTAGCTTTAAACTTCTTACCAGTATTTCTTGTATCAATATCTGATGATCATGATGATATTATTCTAGATATTTCCACCGGCTCAACGAGCTGACCTGCGGCAGCGTCAACGATGAGGACTACGTGTGCTGTCCATCTTGCGACTGCGGCCGCGTCTACTCCCCGGGCGCTCCGGAGTGCGGCCGGAGTATGGTCCAGGGAACTGACTATAATGGCATCGGAACACACCCCTGGGTTGCAAGGATTGGGTTCACTAGTAAGTTTTCTACTACATAATATTGTGACGTAAGAATCTGTTTTCGCGCGCTGGATTCAGGTGCAACTAGGGTTAACAGTTTAAAATCGAAAAGCCGATTGCAAGTGTTAAAAAATCCTGTTTCAGTTAAAAAGTCCGGTCCGGTAAAATATGAGCTGGACAACCAACAGCAAAAATTTCTTGATCAAAGTTGTTATTCAAAGTGTGATTCAAATGTGAGATCACATATTTAGCCACATTTCTTGCAGAACCTCCAAAACTAACATTAGCGTTATCGCTAGTGAAATACACGGCATTTTTCTTTTAAATTATACTTTTCAAGAGTCAGTAGATGATGAGCAATGGTTCTCATTGATTATTTATTGACATGATTAAAAATCCGGTCTAGAATAAAATCTGGGACGAGTCCGGTCTATATCCTTAAAATCCGGTCTAGACCGGATTTATCCGGTCAGATAGTAACCCTAGGTGCAACATCCTCACTGCATCTGCCTAGGGCAGTCTGGCAGAGCTAATTTAATGGCTAATAAAGTAATGACTTATTTCAAGAGTAAGCACTAGGTATTAATTGTAATTAAAAATAAATTTATCTGTAGATAAAGGTAGTTATTTTTACAAAATCATTTATATCTAGTCTAGGTACTAGAGTATTAAGAATTCGAAGATGTCATATAAAGTACAATAAATTGAATGGTTTACAAAAGATTATACGATCGACAGTTTAAAGTTTTGCTAATTTATAATTGTAGGTTCTATGAGGCCTCTTGTCTTCCAAGCTCGTTTTCAGATACATGATACCATATTTTTAATCCCCGACACAAAAAGAAGGGTGTTATATGGTTTCAAGTTTTTATTCTCACGCAAAACGATTCGATGTTTAAACTATTGCATGATTTTTTCTTAGATAAAGAAAGTGGGAACGTGCGATTTGCGTGCAGCGGATCTATAATATCCAAGAAGGTGGTGTTGACTGCGGCCCACTGCGCTCTAGCTAAGCCCGAAGGATATAAACTGTAAGTCTATTTAATAGCATTCAAGGCCGACTTGCGTAGATCTGGGTCAAAGTTGACCCTGATTTATGAAGAGAAGGCATGGTATTTTAAACCTGGGTTAACTTTAATACATATTTATGCAAGTAGGCCTAAGAGATTGTCTAAGGACTCTTTCGGTTTGACGTTAGTTATGTATTTTCAACACCTACCACCTTATTAATAAAAATATTTACACCCCGGATACGCAATCCATCTTTCTATCTTCGTCTATCGAGGGGCTTTTCCAACGTATCAGACTAAGACGTGGTGTAAATATTTTTATTAATGAGTCACTTACAATACGGGCGATGTATTTTGGCGAGTCTGAACTTCGCGCAGAAGGTTGCGCAAGAACTGTTTTTAAGTGTTTTCGTATTTATTTTATTTGTACTAATTGGTCAACTGTATTAGGGAAGTTTTAATAGCACATAGGTATATAAAGAAAATATAATAATAGTTTTCTTCACGAGTTGTACATGCGCTAAAGTTCGCAGAGCCTATGTTCAGACTCGCTAAGATTCATCGGCCGTAGTGTAGTAGAGATTTTGTTAGAAACTGTATGGACTTTATGTTAAAGTATGTACTAAGTAGCTCCTTAAGTACCTAAGCATTAAAATATATCTGTGAGTGCGGCCGTTGGTGTTGTTTCAATAAAGTAAAGCTCTTAGAAAATCAAAAGCGCAAATCAGTAAAAAAAACATAATATTTTTATGTTGTTTCTAATACTGACGATTTATAATATAGTTTTATGTTGTTCTAGGTCTACAGTAGTGGTCGGCGAATGGGATATCGGCCGGAGTCCCGACTGCAACGACTTCTTCTGCGCACCGCCCACCCAGGCCATTAAAGTTGAGAGCGTGCTAGTTCACCCAGGCTACGAGCAGAAGATATTCCGCCATGATATCGCGTTGATCATCTTGCAAGAGGAAATTAAGTTTTCAGGTAATTTTAATAATGATGAAGTTTTGTAGGCATATTATTTTAGACTAGAGATCTTATTTAAGCTGAATGTAACACATTTTTTTAAGTAATCCTCGAATGGTTAAGTGCCTTGATGATGAATTAAAGCTAAGAACAGAGACTCATCTTAATCGTACCTTTCGTTTAGGAGCGATGCCTTTTTATACGCCCTTTATAAATTACTTAATTGATAATTCCGAAAAAATCTCTGATTAGTAAGTAGAGTCAAAGTTACTAATGAACTAGCCTTTCTGTATGTAGAGAGTCAGTGTTGAAAGTTAATAATTAACTAGCCAATAAAACAATACAATATTTAAATAACATTACGTTTTTAATATGCAAATTACATTGTCCTTCAATCTCCCCCAAGTTCACATAAAGCTCAAGGTCATCATGCAATCTGATTATCATTGATGACGGTATTGTCATATCTGATGACGGTTATTGTCCGATGACGGGTATTGTCCGATGACGGTAATTGTTTGATGACGGTAATTGTTTCAGTGACAGCGGCGCCGATCTGCCTCAGCGATAAGCCGGAAGTGGTGATTAACGAGCACGCCTCGCTCGTCGGCTGGGGCAAGCTGTCCGGGCAGAATAACCTGGTATTGTTGATTAGATTATATTTAATATCTAACAATTCGTCACTCTATACTCTCTACACAGACTACTTCTAACAGAAGCCCTCAAATAATAATAATTTCCCCCGTTTTTTCCACATTGTCCACTGATTCTTCGCTCCTATTTATCGCAGCGTGATGTTATATAGCCTAAAGCCTTCCTCGATAAATGGTCTATCCAATACAAAAATATTTTTTCAATTCGAACCAGTAGTTCCTGAGATTAGTGCGTTCAAACAAACAAATAAACTGTTTAGAGTTCTAGAGAAATTAAATTATCTACTAATATTATAAAGATAATATTAGTAGATAATTTAATTTCTCTAGACCTTACTGTAAAAATGATATACTTCGGGCACAGGAATTACTGCTCATGTAAAGACGACGAGATAGGCAGAAAAATTATTGTCATACTGAAAAAAAAAAATATGCATAGCTGACTAGCCCATGTAGAAAAAGGTTTATTTTGTCGAAAGTGACAATTATATTTTGCCACAACGATTTAACATAAGCAGTAAATCGTACGTGTCCGTAACTGATTTTTATAATTCAACTATTAGAAATCGTTGTGATCTGATTCTCATTCCAAACCACCAGGTCGGTCGTCAGCAACAGCTGGAAGTTCCCCTGAAGTCCTTGGAGAGCTGCGAGCAGGTGTTCGGGGAGTCTGTCCCCATACACGAGGGGCAGATCTGCGCGGGTGGGGAGGCGGGGCGGGACGCGTGCTCCGGCTTCGGTGGCGCCCCGCTACTGTTGAACAGGGATGGCAGCTACTATCAGGTGAAATATTCTACTAATGTAAAAACCGCGAGAGATAGCATCAGCTGAAAGTTCCCCTGAAGTCCCTGGAGAGCTGCGAGCAGGTGTTCGGGGAGTTAGTTCCCATACACGAGGGGCAGATCTGCGCGGGTGGGGAGGCGGGGTGGGACGCGTGCTCCGGCTTCGGTGGCGCCCCGCTACTGTTGAACAGGGATGGCAGCTACTATCAGGTGAAATATTCTACTAATGTAAAAACCGCGAGAGATAGCATTAGCTGGAAGTTCCCCTGAAGTCCCTGGAGAGCTGCGAGCAGGTGTTCGGGGAGTTAGTTCCCATACACGAGAAGCAGATCTGCGCGGGCGGGACCACTTTGGACCGATCACCGACTTGTGCTTTAGCTTCAGTGGCGCCCCGCTACTATTTAAGCGAGACGATAATAGTGCGATAGAGATGGAAGCTTAAGCTTAAGTAGGTATCTCATTTGCGCACTTTCAGAACCAGGGCAATAATGCACGCAGTCTAGTTTATTATCTTAATTTTTTTATTAAATTAATTGATAATTTTTATTTTTAGCCTATTTTGCTACATACGAAAGCTTTGTGTTGTGTTGTGAGGACCTCAAGCGACTTTCATTCCTCCCTATCCCTTGCCGTTCTTCTCCACATCGGTTATGCTACTTCCCTTATATCATCCTCCCATATTCGATTTCCTGGTTTTCTATATGTAATGGTATTTAAATGCCACTATTATTACTATATTGGATATCCAATACGTCACGTCGTATTGGATATCCAATACGATGCACTTAGGCAAACAATAGCTGCTACTTCTGATTGGCGGGTCAGGCTACCATTAACTGTCTTGGATAAAATAAATTATTGGAAATAATAAGATTTAAATTTTCCAGATTGGTATAGTGTCGTTCGGATCGGAGAACTGCGGCAATGAGGGAGTACCGAGCGTGTACACAAACGTCGCGCACTACTACCGATGGATCGTCGATAACTCGCCCACATAGGAAATGTTAGGCATACTTTATTATTATCATAAGTAAAAGGTAGCTTAAAGACTTATTGCTTCAATTTTGAGAATACTTTTTGAGTTTTGAATGTTCAGTTTGGGTTGTAATAAAAGTTATCTCAAGTTATATTCCCAAAATTGTGACAAGTTAATCATTTCTGAAATATTATGCATATAGGTCGTTACTTAATACTTGGTACCTACAACATGTACACATGTAACGTTGTCGTCGTGTCGTCTGTGAATATAAGCATTATGTGACATGACTATGCATAGACAGCACGCAACGTAACATGTGTACATGTTGTAGGTGCCAAGTATTAACTAACGACCTATACCTAAATACGATGTAGAAGTATCTGCTTAGGATTTAGTCGACTATAAATTGATATTTCTATTGACTCTAAATATAATTTTGAGCAGATTCTTTCGTATAAAGTTAGAAGTAAAGTTTAGTATAAGAATTCAAAATGTAGTAATAAAATAATATACGTAGGCTACGTATTTAATGTTTGTAACATTACTTTTATTTACAACAATTATAACTTTATGATACAAGAAACTTAGGCTATTTGATAAATAAATTAAGCAGAAATTAATGTTCATTTTGTTACATATCCCGAGTCAAGGTAGTAGGTTGGTCCATTGGAGTACAGAAGATGGGCCATAGCCAGTGTGTTGTAGTGGTGGGCACACGGCGCAGCTTCTGTGAGAATCGAGCAGAGCGTACCCAGGAGATCTTTCTGTGCGTTATCCTGGATTGCTTGGTCGAATTCCTGAAATTTGAATATTTACTTTTGTCACCTATAAACTTATTTCCTATAAAAAAAAGTCAACATATCAATGTTGACCTTTTTTATAGGGGCCACAAACATGTTTCAGTCATAGTGACGAGGGCCGCAATCAAAAAACTATTTAGGTTTTGATTGAAACGTAGTTAAGAATTTGCTTTATAAATGAAAAGATTTTTTCAAAGATGTTAAAAATATAAGGTTCGGCAAAATCAATTACGATATTTTGGGCATAATATGATCTACTGCTCATGTACCTATAGACGTTTAGGCAGAAAAATAAAGTCATACTCGAAAAAATTTTTTCCTTTATACGTTGCGTTGCGTATTAGGGTATGGAACCGGGAAATCCCGATCCCGAAATTCCCGGGAATTTCCGAAATTTTAAGTCGCTCTGAGAACCGGGAATCAAAAATTGAGAACCGGGAATTTCGGTACTTTCGGTACCGAACAGATTGTATTACAATTCACAAGTATTTATGTAAACTATCATCGGTAATCGTAAATATTAGCTAAAAAATAATTTTTAATCATTTCCGACAGCAAATTAAAGACAAAAATGAAAAATATTACACGATAAAAGAATATAATTAGTAGTTCATATTAGATTCTGTATATAAAAGCTAACTGTGAGGGGTGCGAGGAAATATGCCTTTAAAATGATAAGATAATATGTGTATATCTTTTGATCATGGTCAACTATATCACTCTTTTAGCTCAGAAGTTCAATTTTTAGTCTATTGAGCGCTGTCCAATGGGCAATAGCCGATGTCATATCTCACTATTCCAAGAATAGTTGATTTTATTGCTTTTTCTCGTTCACTTACCAACTTGTTTAATGTTCCTTGCTGTGAATGAGTTTTTATTCGCACATTTATTGACATCAAAATATCCTTATCCTTACTAGGTGTAATTTTATAATAGCGAAACCTTGTAAACTAAAACTAGGTACTGCCAGCTACTAAATACCTCGTTAAAATAAACACTGATAAAAAACGACTCGTAGGTGTGTAAGGAAAACGATGAGACGCCCTAACGGCTAACAGTTTCTTAAGTTCAGCACCACATCAGACACCTGGGGTAGCACGAATACTCTTATGGCAGATAAAATATGTGGAGGTGACTATCAAACCCTTTTTAGTTAGGGAGCCAAAGAGGGGAGTTCGGGATATGCTCGAGCCCATCAGTCATTGAAGATACTTTACTTAAATATTGTTAAGTACTCCCAGCGAGTATGAGATATTAATGTTAAACTTTCAGTATGGTAATCTCACGCAATCGAGTATGTCAAGATAACATTTAGTTTACATTTTTAAAAACTCGCTGCGATTTTCCGGCACTTCTAAATCATCAGATTAAGAAATTGGAGCATCTGTAGGATTCACTGAACACTCCCTTTGAAATTCTGATACTCGAGTATTTAATTTATTTTCACTACTTCCCACCCTTCACGCAAATCATCAGATTAATAGATTTTTGTCAGTGTGTGTCTGGTTATTTAGTATTTTTATTATCTAATCTACCACTTCTAATAAGTTACCGCGACGTTCGAGCATGTACACTAATTGCATTCTGGGCACCCCAACCATTTGACGTTTTACAAAAAATCAAATAACTCGAAGTAACATTAGCATTTATTAATGTTTTTTCAATAAAAAACCATCATAGTAAACTAAAATGACCTACGGCTCTTTACTATCGCCAATAAAGTTGTCATTAATTATGGCGGTGACATGTTGGCTGATGTGTCAAGTTGCCATTAAAACCTTATAGTCTATGCGACAAGTTGAAAATGGTACAAAATAGAGATACTGCTCTTAAAATTATGTGCGATAGCTCATTGGATCCGGAATGACGTCTAGAAAAATGTGCCAAAAGCGTGTATTAGCACATACAAAATTGCAAAAGTTATAAACAATTAAAGATTTAAAAAAAAAATGGCATTTCGTTTTTTGCCAATATTTAATAAACTATTAATATTTAAGAAATTTCAAAAAAAGATTCTGAAAGAGGAGGAAATTTCCAATAAAGAACTCCTAACTCCCGGAACTCTATCTCCATTATTTATAATTTTAATTTAACGCTGAAAATAGGTCTGCGCGTGATATTTTTAGGATGCGCGCGTGGCGTCAAAAGCGAGTACGGCACATTAATTTATTTATTTAAGGTATTGAATATTTTTTTTTTAATCTGAAAAAATTATGGTGTGTTCTGACGTAACTTATTTATTCCCGTTACTTAAAGTTAATTTTTCAACGAGTTAAACAATTGTTAACTAACGAAATTTTCTCGAACTACCGTCTTAATTGTAAGTGAAAAAAAAATGTTTAAACAACATTACTTGGATTTTTAAGTTTTTGTTCAAGTAAAAAAATTGTTATAAACAAAGTATTACTTTAAGTAAAATTTCCAACGGGAATAAATTATTTATAGTGTTCAGAACACACTATAATTTTTTCAAATTAAATATAAATATAATATAAGATATCGCATATAATTTTAAGAGGAGTATCTCTATTTTGTACCATTTTCAACTTGTCGCATAGACTATTAATTAATTTGTAATTGTACTATAAAATGTTATTCTTATATTTTGAATTACTTTTAAAACAGTAATAACACATGGATTTCATGCCTTAACACCAGTCCCGAAATTCCCGAATTTCCCGGGAAATCCCGGTTCCGAAATTGCCCAGTCCCGAAATTCCCGGTTCTCAAAATCAGACCGGTTCTTCCATTCCCTATTGCGTATAGAGTTGCGTTGAGCCGTGACTCGTGAGCGAAGATTCTCCCATATATGAGATGATTTTTCTGCTTTTTTTATTACCTCATTTGAATTAAGCATCCTATGTAGACAAGTTTGCGCAGGTAATATAATTTATCAGGTAGTTACCTAAATTTTACCTAATGGCATTAGGCAACAATATTATTAATTAATATTGATCACAGTCTTGCTACATCTTATTTGCAAGTAATAATATAAAATAAATATATATGTAATCAAAATACAAAGTAATATAAAATCGGCAAAGTGTGAGTTGGACTCTCGCACAAAGGGTTCCGTACCATTAGTTATACTAAATATATAAGCGCATTTAACAAGTTAGGCCTCTATAACTCCTGACAGACTAACTAATAATATAAGCTGTATTATCATGGTTTTTCTTCAAAGTGATGAACTTTTAAGAAAAAAAAAAAACATGGACAACCATCATTTTTTTTCTTCAGATTTTTCGAGCCAGCCGTTTAGCTATTAGAGGGGGGACTAAAAATTGCCCTATTTTAAGAAAAATAAAAGCGCTTTAAATTTGAATATAATATATATCGCAAAGGCTAAATCAAAAAATATTCTTAACAATCACTCAATGTTTTTAAAGACCTATCTAATGATATCCCATACTAGGAACCAAAAAATTCGTGATTTTATTTTATCTTCGTCTTGTCTACGAGCTACGAGGACACATAATAGCTTGTCATCTTTCTAGCACTGACCATTTGGAAGGTAAGCCCAGGACGGACGAACGTGACGACGTGAACGATGGAACCCAAAAAAGTAGATGAGTATTTAAATATATAACATCACAACCCGTTATTTTATCGAAGTCCTCAGACATAATAGACAGCCTCCGTGGTCTAGTGGTTAGAGCATTGGCTCTCGACTCGGAGGTCGCGGGTTCGATTCCCGCATTGGAACAACAATAAATGTTGTTTCCAAGTTTGGTTAAGACAATGCAGGCTGATCACCTGATTGTCTGACAAGAAAGATGATCCATGCGTCGGATGGGCATGTAAAAAGTCGGAGCTGCGCCTGATCTCTCGTCAGTCGTGTCGGTTATCCGTCCCACTGGGCTATGAGAGTAAAAGGAAGAGGGACTGCTCTTGTGAACTGCGCACACACTTGGGCACTATAAAATAACTCCTGCGTAGCTGGCCTGGTTTTCAATGAAACCGGCCACCAGTCACCGAAATTGGTGTGGGGAGCTATTAAAAAAATATTATTAAATTATTAATTAAAATTAAAAATTATTATTATTATTAAGCTGTTAATTAATATTATCGAAGTCCTAAGTATAGTTCCCTTACTAGGATTAGTAAGGGAACTAACTATACTTCGGACTTCGAAGTACCTTAGGCTTGGGCCCCATTATTAAGATCATCAAAAGGCAATCATTCTGAAAGTTATAATACTAACAGTTCCACTTACCCCATTTATGGTGACGGTCGGTATGAACTTCGGTTTCAGCAAACTAGTGTGGTACTCCGATTCCAGCTGCAGTGCTATCCCCTGACCCAGCATGGCACAGTCTCCGATACTGTTGGTCGGGAGACCCGCTCGCTCTATACACTGGAAATACGTAGAAGATATTGTATAGTCGCAGACCACAGTAGACTGACAACACTAATCCTTACGTATATTGAGAAGAGATAATGCTTTAGTAATGGGGACCTTGGTGGTCGTTGATGTTTTGAACTGTTAAAAAGGTGGGTACACAGAACACGTCTATTAAGCCTCGTCGACTGCTCGCGAAGTAACCCGAAGTATGAAAAGACTATAAATACCGATGTCTTATTCGGCCAACCTCGGCCTACTTCACGGGTAGTTTGGACAAGGTGTTATTTATCTACGTCGCTGCCTCGAGTTTCGCAGTGAGCGGCGCGGCGCGGGCGGTGGCGCCATAGTTTTTGCTGACAGGAGTGCATTTCTTACAACGTGGTAGAGCCATGCTTCGGCACGAATGGGCCGGCTTGACCGGAGAAATACCACGGGCTCACAGAAAACCGGCGTGAAACAGCGTTTGCGCTGTGTTTCGCCGAGTGAGTGAGTTTACCGGAGGCCCAATCCCCTACCCTATTCCCTTCCCTACCCTCCCCTATTACCCTATTCCCTATTAAAAGGCCGGCAACGCACTTGCAGCTCTTCTGATGCTGCGAGTGTCCATGGGCGACGGAAGTTGCTTTCCATCAGGTGACCCGTTTGGTCGTTTGCCCCCATATTTCATTAAAAAAAAAAAAAATGGTGACTATGGCGCATGCCTGGGAGCATCGCCGCTCCTGCTCCCTACTTTCCGCCGCCGCCTCGCCACTTACCACGAAATTCCGGACAGCGGCCTAACACCCTATCCTATTAGGTATGTCAACCGATAGTAAAATATTAGTTTGATTGTTTTATGAAATAGATCAGAAAACGATCAAATGGATCGCCTGATTGTAAGCAATTACTGCCGCCTATGGACACTCGCAACACTAGCTTGCGAGTTGTGTCCTCAAAATCACCTACAGCCTCCGGCCTCCGGTAACCTCACTCACTCGGCGAAACGACGCAATCGTTATTTCACACCGATTTTCTGTGAGGCCGTATCCGGTCGAGCTGGCCCATTCGTTCCGAAGTGCCCACTCCTGCCCCTCATATAGTGCAGCGCGTAGTTCTGGACGATGTTCTTCTGACACGTGCCGATGTAACCCGTCACCAGTACTAACATGGAAGTCTCCTCTAGCAGCGGCCTCCGTCTTCATCTCGCACGCGACGTACGCCAACTTCTTCACGTCACTCCTGCCCCTCATGTGGTGAAGCGCGCAGTCCTGGACGATGTTCCCCAGACACTCCGAGGGACCGTGCTGACAGACGAAGCCGTCGTCGCCGTAGTTTAAACTCTGAAATAGATATTGGTTCTCTGCATTAAGAGTAGAAATTAAGTTATGCTCAAATACTAACGGGTATGTAGGCTTAGGTAAATAATAGGTTCTGATGTAGGAATTAGGATATAATATTATTATCTTTACATAGAATAAAAAACCATAAGGGTTCCGACTCCGAGACGTGAACTACGGAACTCTAATAAAGTCGTTTCCATTTTCCGATAGAGTGATTCAAGAGAAAGGTTATTAATTATGTATTACAATTATTTTAAAAGAACAATTTTCCATCTTTTTGGTAAAAGATGGCCCCGTGCGAGTTTCTTACGCCGGTTCTTCTCGCCGGGCTAGTTTCCGAACCTGTGGTAGGCATCATGTAGGACAATTCTATATGTGTTATTTATAACCTATATGGAAATAAAAGTTTTGAGTTTGAGTTTGATTGCACCCGTGCAAAGCAAGGGACTAGGGATGAGGGTCGCTATAGTTCCAAAATAAAAAATGATATAAAAAGTAAATAAATAAATAAGTTAGAAGTAGCACATTTGTTAGTTGGCATATGTAGGTAGGTGTATTATATTGAAATTAATCAGTTAGTAGATATTTTAAAAATAGCACACAATATGTAGGTATTATGTGTTGTTATTTTCAACTCATAGCGGCAGCGCCAAGAAAAAATCTCATGCTTAAATTCAATTAAGTATCAATAGGAAATACTAGGGATCACTAAAACGTAGGTAATAATAGTATAGTAAGATAGTTACGCAATAATACTTAACCTACTTAACAGAACTTGATTGACATGCAAATCAAAGTTTCTCAATTAATTTCTAAAATATCTACCTGTGCCTTTCCAAACGGTATCATCTTGAGTCTGACGTAAGAGTGTAGCAGGTTGTAGGTCGGCTGCAACTGCTTCAGTATGAAGGACTTACTATCAGGACACTTACTCTCGTAGTACACTGTGAGTAAGAGCTGGAAAAATAATAAATGGCAGGCTAGATTGTTAATCTAAATTTTACTTTTGTGTACCTATTTGCAAACTCGGTTGTAGGTTAAACAGACAAACTCGAAAATATTTACTATTTTATTCATTTTTAATACTTATATCAATACACCATGAGCAAACGGATCGTCGGATGATAAGCAACGCTATCCGAGGATAACGAGAGCTAACCAAGTGATCTATAAGTATTAGAATTTGGAGTCTACAACAAAAAATGCCTATACCTATAACAAGAAAGAAAAACGCGATTGAAAAAAATCGTGGAAACCAGTGTTTGGTGCTATTTTCAGAAAGTAAAATAGGCACCTACTACGTTATTTTAACAGTTCCGTGTTTTAACATTCTCACGTGTCAAAATGTTGTCGAGTGATAGTGATTTGATTCCGGAGCTTATTAAATTAGACGCTTTAGGGATTATTATGTTTTATTTATGTAGACCTGGGTTTTTATTGCCTCGCAGTAGGTATGAAAAGTAGAGTATGCACCTTTGGGATAAAGCCTGTTTTCGTCTTGGGCAGCTTGAACCCCTCGCTTCACTCAGGACTCTACATAACTCCCTAGCTTCGCTCGGGAGTTAACTCTAGAGTCCCTCGTTACGCTCAGGGTCCAATATGCTGCCCGTGACTTACGTCACGGGCAGCATATTACACACTAGATATTAGACACTGCTTTATCCCCTTGGTGTATAATCTACTATTATATACCTACTTAGAAAATATACTACGTTATACGTACATAGTTGTATATAAATTCTATAGAAGATGCACATCTTGTATTGAATTTATATACAACTATGGGTACTACTAATCTCGGCTTCGATGACGCAAAGAAGACATGAAATAATCTGGGGGCACGGCAGTGCCCCCGCCAAGTCGAGCGCGAAGCAAACACTGCCGTACCATCCTTTACTGGAACCATTTCGCCGCATTTTCAGGCCCCTATTTGAGAACCTCTGGATAAGACCAGAACGCAGAAATTTTCGTCATCCAGTAAGCTATAATCACATACTTAAAATCCAAAATTTCAAGTCTGTAGGTCATTTAGTTCCGAAGTTAAGCGAAAGCAAAGTTTCGCATTTATCACACTTACTCACTCACTCACTTATACACTCACTCATGATCATCAAAATAGAACTAGTACTTCCCATAAACTCAGAGAGCTGAAATTTGTCACAGAGTTAGGGTTTAATGGCCACATAAAGGGAAAACTATAAAAACTAGGATAATCGATCTGGGGGCACGGCAGTGCCCCCGCCAAGTCGAGCGCGAAGCAAACACTGCCGTACCATTCTTTACTGGAACCATTTCGCCGCATTTTCAGGCCCCTATTTGAGAACCTCTGGATAAGACCAGAACGTCGATCTGGGTACACGGCAGTGCCCCCGCCAAGTCGAGCGCGAAGCAAACACTGCCGAACCATTCTTTACTGGAACCATTTCGCCGCATTTTCAGGCCCCTATTTGAGAACCTCTGGATAAGACCAGAACGTCGATCTGGGGGCACTGCAGTGCCCCCGCCAAGTCGAGCGCGAAGCAAACACTGCCGTACCATTCTTTACTGGAACCATTTCGCCGCATTTTCAGGCCCCTATTTGAGAACCTCTGGATAAGACCAGAACGTCGATCTGGGGGCACGGCAGTGCCCCCGCCAAGTCGAGCGCGAAGCAAACACTGCCGAACCATTCTTTACTGGAACCATTTCGCCGCATTTTCAAACCCCTATTTGAGAACCTCTGGATAAGACCAGAACGTCGATCTGGGGGCACTGCAGTGCCCCCGCCAAGTCGAGCGCGAAGCAAACACTGCCGTACCATTATTTACTGGAACCATTTCGCCGCATTTTCAGGCCCCTATTTGAGAACCTCTGGATAAGACCAGAACGTCGATCTGGGGGCACGGCAGTGCCCCCGCCAAGTCAAGCGCGAATCAAACACTGCCGTACCATTCTTTACTGGAACCATTTCGCCGCATTTTCAGGCCCCTATTTGAGAACCTCTGGATAAGACTAGAACATTGATCTGGGGGCACAGCAGTACCCCCGCCAAGTCGAGCGCGAAGCAAACACTGCCGTACCATTATTTACCGGAACCATTTCGCCGCATTTCAGGCCCCTATTTGAGAACCTCTGGATAAGACCAGAACGTCGATCTGAGGGCACGGCAGTGCCCCCGTCAAGTCGAGCGCGAAGCAAACACTGTCGTACCATTCTTTACTGGAACCATTTCGCCGCATTTTCAGGCCCCTATTTGAGGAGCTCTGGATAAGACCAGAACGCAGAAATTTTCGTCATCTAGTAAGCTATAATCACATACTTAAAATCCAAAATTTTAAGTCTTGATAGAGCTGCTTGTTTATCTCTAAAAAATAGTGAAATCTAGACAAAGTCGTGCCAAGTCTAAGGTTCTTTACTGCGATTTCTTTATTATTATAGTTAATGTTGTATGACTTGGCCGTTGAAGGGTACACAATGGTACAAAAGGGGCTCCATGACACCATTGCTCCAATACATGTGTTCTACAATCAATAACAGCCTAAAATGAGACACTACTCACTAGCGTCCAATCACCAATACCAGTATGGGCTATTATCTCGCTTAACAAACATAGGTAGTTACAACAGATATACATTACGTGTAAACAAAATTGACTTGTACCCACTTGTAACGCATAAAGAATGTTCAACGGCCAAGTCACACAACATTAACTATAATAATAAAGAAATCGCAGTAAGGAACCTTAGACTTGGCACGACTTTGTCTAGATTTCACTACTTTTTAGAGATAAACAAGCAGCTCTATCGAGACTTGGCTAGTTTTTTACAGAATGTTTTTGGTGGGATTTCACTTCTTTTTGTAGAAACGTGGGCATATTGATTTATTTTACTAGATTTCAGTGTAATTTGTTTATTTAATTTTAATTTGTGTAATGATCGAGTACAATAAAGTTAATCGTTCGAATATTTCTTCTTGTAAACTTGTAAATATAAGTATAAAAGCCAGTCTAGTCTTATCCAGAGTTTTCCTTTAATTTTATTTATATGCGTATCAAAAGCAGAAAGGGAGGCATTCGCCCAGCAGTGGAATGCTACGGACTAGATTAAATTAGAAGATGTGTCCCACTTCGCTAGGTTTTTGCAATGACAGTCGATTTTTTTATGTACCAATAGTAGAAGGGGGGCATTACCATATCTCTAATCAGCTGAAACCAGCTGAGGATTCTTCATCAGATACTTCAGACCTTCGATTTTTGACATCAAATGAAGCGGCCCACCAAGTTGAATATTTTTTTTAAAAGCGGTATGTCGATCTCTAATAGTTTGGTTGGGCTCTTGTGTTTTCTAATCAGGGTCACCAGGTACTCCAGATGTTCGATTATCCTAGTTTTTATAGTTTTCCCTTTATGTGGCCATTAAACCCTAATTCTGTACCAAATTTCAGCTCTCTGAGTTCATGAGAAGTACTAGTTCTATTCTGATGATCATGAGTGAGTAACTGAGTGAGTGTGTGTCATAAATTCAAAACTTTGCTTTCGCTTAACTTCGGAACTAAATGACCTACAGACTTAAAATTTTGGATTTTAAGTATGTGATTATAGCTTACTAGATGACGAAAATTTCTGCGGTGCCCCCGCCAAGTCGAGCGCGAAGCAAACACTGCCGTACCATTATTTACTGGAACCATTTCGCCGCATTTTCAGGCCCCTATTTGAGAACCTCTGGATAAGACCAGAACGTCGATCTGGGGGCACGGCAGTGCCCCCGCCAAGTCAAGCGCGAATCAAACACTGCCGTACCATTCTTTACTGGAACCATTTCGCCGCATTTTCAGGCCCCTATTTGAGAACCTCTGGATAAGACCAGAACATTGATCTGGGGGCACAGCAGTACCCCCGCCAAGTCGAGCGCGAAGCAAACACTGCCGTACCATTATTTACCGGAACCATTTCGCCGCATTTCAGGCCCCTATTTGAGAACCTCTGGATAAGACCAGAACGTCGATCTGGGGGCACGGCAGTGCCCCCGTCAAGTCGAGCGCGAAGCAAACACTGTCGTACCATTCTTTACTGGAACCATTTCGCCGCATTTTCAGGCCCCTATTTGAGGAGCTCTGGATAAGACCAGAACGCAGAAATTTTCGTCATCTAGTAAGCTATAATCACATACTTAAAATCCAAAATTTTAAGTCTGTAGGTCATTTAGTTCCGAAGTTAAGCGAAAGCAAAGTTTTGAATTTATGACACACACTCACTCAGTTACTCACTCATGATCATCAGAATAGAACTAGTACTTCTCATGAACTCAGAGAGCTGAAATTTGGTACAGAATTAGGGTTTAATGGCCACATAAAGGGAAAACTATAAAAACTAGGATAATCGAACATCTGGAGTACCTGGTAACCCTGATTAGAAAACACAAGAGCCCAACCAAACTATTAGAGATCGACATACCGCTTTTAAAAAAAATATTCAACTTGGTGGGCCGCTTCATTTGATGTCAAAAATCGAAGGTCTGAAGTATCTGATGAAGAATCCTCAGCTGGTTTCAGCTGATTAGAGATATGGTAATGCCCCCCTTCTACTATTGGTACATAAAAAAATCGACTGTCATTGCAAAAACCTAGCGAAGTGGGACACATCTTATAATTTAATCTAGTCCGTAGCATTCCACTGCTGGGCGAATGCCTCCCTTTCTGCTTTTGATACGCATATAAATAAAATTAAAGGAAAACTCTGGATAAGACTAGACTGGCTTTTATACTTATATTTACAAGTTTACAAGAAGAAATATTCGAACGATTAACTTTATTGTACTCGATCATTACACAAATTAAAATTAAATAAACAAATTACACTGAAATCTAGTAAAATAAATCAATATGCCCACGTTTCTACAAAAAGAAGTGAAATCCCACCAAAAACATTCTGTAAAAAACTAGCCAAGTCTCGATAGAGCTGCTTGTTTATCTCTAAAAAGTAGTGAAATCTAGACAAAGTCGTGCCAAGTCTAAGGTTCCTTACTGCGATTTCTTTATTATTACAGTTAATGTTGTGTGACTTGGCCGTTGAACATTCTTTATGCGTTACAAGTGGGTACAAGTCAATTTTGTTTACACGTAATGTATATCTGTTGTAACTACCTATGTTTGTTAAGCGAGATAATAGCCCATACTGGTATTGGTAATTGGACGCTAGTGAGTAGTGTCTCATTTTAGGCTGTTATTGATTGTAGAACACATGTATTGGAGCAATGGTGTCATGGAGCCCCTTTTGTACCATTGTGTACCCTTCAACGGCCAAGTCATACAACATTAACTATAATAATAAAGAAATCGCAGTAAAGAACCTTAGACTTGGCACGACTTTGTCTAGATTTCACTATTTTTTAGAGATAAACAAGCAGCTCTATCGAGACTTGGCTAGTTTTTTACAGAATGTTTTTGGTGGGATAACTTTTAGGTTATTCGTAGATCGTAAGTAATATATTTAGTACCTACCTACAGAATACCTACTATACGGCCTACGCGTTTTCTATTACCTATCCGATGTTTTGATTGTGACAGAAAAGTGACTCTTTAATATTATACAGCGGTAATATAATGATTGCATGTATCTATTTCATACGGCGTTTCTTTGGAAGTCATTTAAAAACTTAGGTACTCGTAAAAGGTTCTCGACGGCTCTGAATGTCGCGTTTGCACCGCAAGTCGAAGCTCTAGCATCGTTGGTCTTGATTCTAAACATTCTGAGTAAGAACCGGCAAAGCAAAGTTTGTTGCCAATTCTAATGTAAATATTATCTGGTACCTTTTGGTTACCTGGTGGTATTATCTGTACGGTGATAAACAATTTGAATGTGGGTCACACACGGTTACCTTCAGGACAACTTTCACTAGGTATCTACTCTACATCGGTTTGCCTTCAGCCTTGGTTCATAAATGGTTCAATTTATAATCTGCAGGTCTAAAATGGCCACATTGAATTGTAATATATTATTAAACACTGGCTGTTGCCCACGACTTCGTGCGCGCAAAAGTTAATCTTGCAGAAATCGTACTGCGATAAAAAGTAACCTATGTCCTTCCCCGTGGTCTACTCTACATCTCTTCCAAATTTCATCATAATCGGTCCAGTGGTTTCGAAGCCTATTCAATTCAATTTCGGAGCCAAATATATAATTTTCCTCTTTATTACATTAGTATACTCGTAGATCAACAATTGGAATTCAATACTAATTGTTTCATAGTAGGTACTAGGTACGATTCACTTGATATGGTTAATTAAGGTAAACTTTAAAGCTTATGCTATTTCCGCTCTACATGTAGACAATGTTGAAGTAGTTTAAAACAATTACTGCCCACAATTTATATCTGAGTTGGATCGAGGTTAAAGATTTTTCAGCTTACATTTGCTTATCACTAGTTACCTAAACCTTATACTTTAAACGAGACAATCTTGAATCCGTTTCTCGAAAACGGCTACAAGTACGAGAATTACCATAAAACTTAGTAGGGTAAATACGCTAAATGTCGGCCACTTACGGATTTTCTAACTTTAGATCGCTCCGGATCCATCAGTTTGCAACGAAAGCATAGCTTGTTATACGGTTTTAGATAGGTTGATAAATATATTTTATATTTATAGGCATATGGTTGACTTCTCTACTAAACGGAAAAAGTATTAAGGTTTAAATGCGTCGAAAACGAAAAAACCTTAAAGGCCGATTCGTTCATGACCCAATGGTCGGTCGCGTTTTTCCCAAATGTCGGCCAGGCATAGCGTGTAACCTCTTATAATATTATTAAATATTATAAGAGGTTACACATAATTCAATTTTGAGACAGCAAGTTTGATAAATAAATTAAAAAATGACTACCCAGTACCTACACAAACAATGAAAAGTACAAAAATTACAATCTTTAACATTTTCAAAGTCGGCCCCTGTTTCGTATAGCTTATTTCTCGAGATTCAGCTAATACCACCCCGGCCGGTATTTAGCGATTGAACGTAAAATATATTTATTAACATAAAAGCGTTACAAATTTTACTATTAAGACAATGGAATTCGTAGTATTGGACTTTATAAAACATACTGCATTTATCTTAAGTCGGCCCCGGCCGAGATTCCGATTTTAAGTCGAAACTGGTATTCTAATGACGGCCCCCTATTTTTCCCTAAAACCAATACGCAAAACGTTGAATAAAATTATCTCAAAATATAGTAAAAATACCTTTTTAGTGATAGCAAAGCTAAAAACCAAAAAAAAGAAATGTCTTACCGTTGTAATATCAATCCCCGAATCGTGGGCATTCACAGCAAGTAAGCTGCTTTAACTACGAACTTCAATGCTTCAACGACGCTATCGCTACTGACGCTCTGTGTGCGAAGAGCAAGTGACGTAATCGGATAGTAACGGTTTGCACTTAAAGAGTATGAACTAAGCTTGCAATTTCAGTGGCAAAATGACCACTTAATTACCTTTTGAATGAATGCAAGCTGAAAATGTGCAGTCGGCCGAGGATTGGAGGGGGGCCGACGTTTGGCGTATTCACCCTATGCAGGTAGTTTTGGGGGATGAAAATTGGTCCAGCTAGGTTTTATCCCTGCGGAACTGCGCATTTTTAAGCTATATATGTTTTTCTTTCGTCGTGCAACAATTTGATATCAATAATTTCGAGTCTATTTTTCGGTCCGATTGGCAGTTTGGTAAGCATAAGTAGGTATAATAATTATTGCCTTTTTTGAAAATTCGGAATGTTTCGGTGTTCGGATCTCGGTCAAATAAAATATTTTTGTGATTCTTTTTTTTTTTAATTTATCAGACCTCCGAGCAAAGCTTGGTTACCCAGGTACTCGATAGATACTGTTACTAATAGATGCATAAAATGTCCACACAATAACATTCATTTTTGTTCGTAAATTATTAAAATAGTCGTTTATTTTTACAATAATATGCGCTAGTCAATATGTATTTAGTATTGTCATGCTCTCGGTACACTATTGTAATATTAAATATGTCCTTCTCGGTTAATTTACTATAAAACAGTCTGAACGTGTTCCGTTTCACATGATTTTGGTACATAAATAAATTGTCAACTTGTAAAAACCAAATATTTTGTTACATAACAACTAGTAAAAACTTTGTATAGTAATGTAGTTAGTTAATAGTAATAAATCGTTTTTACAGTATAACCAAATTATTGCAGAAACAGCAAACAATAGCATGTGTGCCCAGTTGTATCTCTAGGCCTAGGGTTGCAGTCGAATCCTACTTGCGTAGGTGCGGTTATTATGGACTGGTCCCTTAATATAGACTACCAGCGTTACTCGAAGTGAATTAATTGTATCGAGCTATTATAGGTCAGCACGTAAAGCTCGAGATAGCTGGTCATTTGCAAGCTGCTAGTGAGTGTAGTGAGCGCGCTTGTAAGTTGTAGGTATTCATTAGAGTTTTACGTTTTTAGCAACGCTCGATGTGCTTAAATTTGTAAGCTTGAAATTTAAACAAATATTAATCTTACGAGAAGATGTTTAAAGTAAATAAAATTATTTGAATCAAGTTGCAATATCCAGTCGTTTATATTTTTAGGACAACAATTATAAAAAGCCAAAAACATTTGTGTAATGTAATATGGCCTACTGGCATGTTTTATATATGGCCTAGACAGCCTCATAATATTATAAATGACCAATCACTTTGACAGAATTGATACTTATCTACCTTTTACCGGAGCATATAGTCCCAGGCTTGGGTACGTTACGAACAATAAACTTGGTAGAAAATCGACAATATCCAGTAAATAAAAGATGATTTAGCTTCTAGGAATGTGTTAATCTCAATTTCGCCGTAACTACTACCATCAGTTCTTTGACCTACCAGCTAGCAAAAAAAAAAACGCTTTTCTACAATGTGCCAGTGATATAACAAATCTATAATAATAACCTTTTTTAGTATGTCAAAAAAAAAATTACCCGACTACGACGAAGCCAAAAGGAGGGGTAATAATTTTAACTGTATGTTTGTGTGTTTGTAGGAAGGTATGTATGTATTACATATTATGTCTAATGTGTTCCACCGTTAGATTACTGAGTAATATAATCTAAATCTATACTGACATAGTATTCAGGTACTAATATAAATAACCTAACCAAGAGCATGTCAGGACATGTCTAAGGAGGGTTCCGTAACTATAAACGCGTTATATGCTTTTTTTAAATTATTCCAAAAGTTACTGTCCGATTTGGTTCACAATAATGTTCCTTAAGAGTTTTTAGCATGATCTATTAGCATGGAAATTTGCAAGTTTCTATCTCCTATAGTTTAAAAATGCTAGGGGGGAGACCAACTTACAAACTACTTTGGAGGCCGATTACTCGAAAATGGTCAACTTTATAAAAAGTAACGTATGAAACCTTGCCTTTATTTTAAAAGACCTATTCTACGATACCCCACATGATGAGGTAGAGTGAAAAAATATTTTTCATCCACACTTCACATGTATGGACAGGATGGACAGCCACTTCTAAAACATAAAATTATTATTTTTTATGACCCCGAAACCGTGATCTATACACAATCTATAACTGCACCAAATTTCATCAATTTATATTCATAATTACAGGTGCTAGAGGCGCGGACAGACAGACAGACGGACAGAGCGAAACTATAAGGGTTCCTTAAGTATTACGGAACCCTAAAAAAGAGGAAATATTTTTTTTGTTTGCATTGCATATATTCCGAAACTACTGGACCGATTTTGACGAAATTTGGCACAGATACCTATAGAGTAGATCACGGGGAAGGGCATAATAGGCTTTTTCTTATTGCGGCAAATTGTACGTTTTGCGGAATTTCTTTTGTCCTTTGCGCGGACAATATTATCTAGTAATATTATAATACTGTTTACAATTTACACAATAGGTATCTTTGCATCAGTATCATAATTTATTTAATTATTTTATCACGTCAATTAAAATTCTTTAGGTAACTAGGTACCTATTCTAAAATATTTACTTATTATTAGGTATAATATTATAATAAAATGCTATCTGTTTATTTACGTGTTTAGTGCTGTTTTAACTGGGCTTAAATTATGTATATATTTGTAGTGGACTTTGGTTATTTTAGATTGCGAGCAAAACGAGCAAATGGATACCCTGATGAAGAGTAAGAAACGTCGCTCGTGCACAAAATAGTTTTGAAGATTTATTCTCAAAAATAGGTTATCAATTGTTAATTTTCATTAACTAACCGTGAGACCCTGGGGTTAGGACTATCAATAGTCGACGGTAAACGCTTAAGATCAGGCGATCCGTCCGCTTGTTTCTCGGAATACCCCATAAAATATCATGAAAAATATTACCTTACTCCTCTCTCTTGAGTCAATTCGTATGAATAATAATACAAATATTAGTAGCTTTAAATATTGCATTATCAAAAATTCACTGAACAGAATCGATAGCCAATATAAATATTGAAACACGTGTGAACCGCACAACAGACAGTCTAATTATGTCTCCTTGCATGCCATTAACTTATGTTACTTTAATTTGTACGAGTTGTATAATTGCCGAACACTCAAATGCTATTTATAATTAAGAGGTGCTTAAGACACAGGTTGCCTTGTAGTTCTGCCTAGACAAGATAGTGCCAGCATGTGGTTTAGGGAACCCTAATTAAAGTAGCGGTCGGAAATTTGCGCATTTGTCTGTAATTGATTTTTGTACAATTTTAATAATTTATTTTGATATGATTTCTGAAGTGAAACTTCGTTAGCCTTGAGAGTCAAATTACAAAGTCGCGTCACATCAGGACACGATTTTGAATAACGCCATCTGTCGGAAGATACTTATACTTCTTGCATAAAGAACTTTCTATAATACGGCTCAAAATACAGATGGCGCTAGGAGTATACATTTTGATTGTTTTATTAATTTTAAGTGATGTTCTTTAAGCACTATGAGAGTATTTTTGGATTTTAAATGATGAATGAACTTTCACTTCTGCCACTAGGTTCTTTTTATATTTTTTATTTTGAATACAATATATCGTATTAAAAAACAGACCTACAGGTTTATAGCTTACATAAAAATTCAAAGTTCTAAATAACTTATTTTTTAATATTAACCGACTTCAAAAAGACGGCGGTTGTAAATGTACTACAAATTAATAAATAGTTAATATTAACACGTGAATCAAAAATTTCAAGTACAGTTTTACGAGAATTATGAGTACAGATTAGAGTAAAATTAAACACAATTAAATTTTATGCTGAGGAAGGCATGGGAAAAATTTTAATTTCTTTAAATAACGCTTAGATATGCATGAAATTAATGAAAATATCAGCAACACACTACCTCACTTATACCTACTAGGATTATTGTATAAATTACAGTAGGTTTATCTTTCACATTTCATAAACGACATTTTGTACATATTTTATTGCGTGTTTATCAGGCAAAAGAAAGCTAAAATGTTGAAACTTTGAAATTAAAACATGAACATGAAATTATGGTCAAATTTCTGCCACAGAGCGACCTCTAGTAAATAGTTACAACGTAAGTTATACTTAACTAATATATTTTACTTTGTCTTACGGGCTAATCTTTTGTTTCTTTCTACGTAAGGATCGAACACACTGCATAGAGGTTTTCGAGAACCAATAACTGCATTTTCCGTGATGTACTTTCGTTTCATAGACAAATCCTCTTCAAGTCCTCTTGTTTTCAAGTTAGCCATAGTCTTAGAATGAAATGCCCTGACTTGCTCTTCTCCGCTGTGCACTTTCGAATCCAACTGACCGGGCTTGGGGGCAAAATTATCTCTTACTTCTGTGCGAAAAGCACTAAAAAAAACAAGCATAATGTATTAACATTAAGTATATTATATCTAATGTATTCACATATGACTATAGTGGTAAATTAGCCACTATAGTCATATGATGTCTTACGAATCATAATTCTAAAACTCTCTAATAACTCTAATAACTCCAAG
Organism: Glaucopsyche alexis; assembly: GCA_905404095.1. Taxonomy (NCBI): domain Eukaryota; kingdom Metazoa; phylum Arthropoda; class Insecta; order Lepidoptera; family Lycaenidae; genus Glaucopsyche; species Glaucopsyche alexis. The sequence continues at coordinate 7,576,840 of FR990060.1, forward strand.
TCTCTTTCGACACCAAAAATAAGATGAATTAAGTTTTTGAAGCGTGAATGGCTAGCTCCTTTGGAGATATTTTTTTTTTTATAAAAACCGTAAAGTCAAATAAAAATATGAATAAAGTAAAATGGCTTTTAGACGAAGATAACGAAAACTATTATTATCTCCCTAATTATTATAGGATCAAGATCAACATCGACTTAACCTGTATCTCTATATTATTTTAAAAGCCAAATTATCTTCACCTAAATGAGAAAATATACTTACTTTGGGACCCAGTTTAGTTTATTATGTGTTCTAATTTCACGAAATTCATTTTTGAATTTTTCCCTGTCATACATAGATTTTGCTCCTCTCTTTGGTAGCGACCATTCAGCGATGCAAGGTTTTCGAGAGCGAACCTGAAATGTAGCTACTTTAATATTATGAATGCAAAAGTAATTCAGGCAGAGATAGATATGCGTTAATAATATTAAAGTTTGTTACGGAATCAGGCATAAACTTCTGAACTTTTGGTACAGGGATATTAAATATACCTAAGGCTTTGTGGTAGGTAGGACATAGGCTAAATATACAGTTCTCGCTCTACACACCCTACAAGTTTCTGCTCGTACGAATTTGCGTGCAATATCGTGTAGGTATATTAATGTAAAATAGAGTACCTACTCCTATCTTTATTTAGTAATAAAGTAAAATAAATTAGCGCCCTCACACACCGTACAGTTTTGACCGCGCATCGATCTGTGCGGTTTGGACTGCGGATAAAACTTCCGTGATAATAACGATTAAAAATTAACGGATCTGATATATTTAAGCGAACGTCTGGAACTGTTCATTTAAATGGGATTTTGAGAGTTTAGACTGTAGTTTGGCCTTACGTGTGATACCTTATACTCGTAAATTAAAAAAAATACTACCAATAGTAAGTCGACAGTTGAAGTCGACGCTTCAAACCGGCATGTTTTATTTTGCGTTCAGACGTGTTGCACGGATTAAATGTGAGAAGGCCTGGCATAAGTAATCGATGACATGTCGCTTGCGATTCAATCAATGCCCATACATTTTGTTTTCGAACTTCGCTGTCGAAATTATTGTCTGCAACTTGACTAGAGGCTCTGCGCTCAAATCGTCATGCCAGATTTCCGACCTGGATCATGTAGTACCTACCTGCGTTTCTGAGTGAAGGTTAGAACGGTGCAATCTGTTTCCAGCGTTCTGAACTGCACGTTTAAAGGGCGCTATTGAATTTAAAACAATTGCAATTGATGTGACAAATCTGAAATCATTATAAAATAACTTTCTTACCCACGGTGTGTTCGAGCAGGTATAATACGTAACTATATCTCTGTTGCCCGTTTTGTCTGTTTGTTCAGCTGTGAACAAGCGGTGGTGCAACCTGCTGGTAGTCACATACGAATCCAAATACTTCTCGAAGCCGTCATAACTGAAGAACAGTGGCTCGAATGCCTTGGAGAATATTGGCTAAAAATATTACATAATATTTACTGTATCTTTAAGTATTCAAACTCTGTTCTCTATACCCAATTTGATCAATACGTAAACAACAGACAATTTATAATAATACTAGCTTTTTCTCGCGGCTCCGCCCGCGTTAATACAGTATCCCACGGGAATACGGTACTTTTTCAGGATTAAGAGTAGCATATAAGTTATTTCAGTGCTGAAACTACAACCGTGCCAAATTTCATCAAAATCCGTTCAGTAGTTTTTGCGTCAGAGATAACAAACATCCTCACAAACTTTCACATTTATAATAAAGATAAAGATAAAGATAAAGATAAAGATAAAGATAAAGATAAAGATAAAGATAAAGATAAAGATAAAGATAAAGATAAAGATAAAGATAAAGATAAAGATAAAGATAAAGATAAAGATAAAGATAAAGATAAAGATAAAGATAAAGATAAAGATAAAGATAAAGATAAAGATAAAGATAAAGATAAAGATAAAGATAAAGATAAAGATAAAGATAAAGATAAAGATAGCCTTTATTACTAGAGAATTACAATTTATATTTATGTACAGTTGTTTAAAATTTATCATTTTTCCTTACCCTCCAGTTTGTCCTTGACATAGGCCTCCTCTAAGTTCTTCCATTTTTGTCTGTTGCCCGCTTTCCTTGTCCATGTGGTTCCCGCTGTCTTCCTCACATCATCCTCCCATCTTCGTATTTGTCTTCCTCTTTTTCTTTTTTCTCCTCTAGGGTACCAATGAGTAACCTTTTGTGACCACTTTTGTGTGCGTCTCACCATATGGCCAGTCCATCTCCATTTTAGTTTTCTAATTATCTTTGGTATTGGTTCTAGTTTTGTTCTTTCTCGAATTTCTTCTAATCTTATTCTATCTTTTAATTTTACTTGTAGAACACTCCTCTGCATAGAATTCTGACATACTTCTAACTTCCTAATATGTCTGTTAGTGAGAGCCCATGTTTGACTGCCATAAGAGAGGCATGGTGTAATACATGTATTCATAATTTTTCCTTTTTCTACTATTGGTATATCTTTATTTTTCATAATTTCTTTCATTTGCCAGAAGCGTTTCCAAGAGTTACAAATTCTTTTATTTATTTCTTTCTCCATTTGGTCTGTCGGTGATATAGTTTGACCTAAGTATTCATATTGATCCACATATTCCACTATTACATTATTTAATTCAATTTTCTCTATTGGCCCATTTGTCATCATCTTTGTTTTAGACAAGTTCATTTTCAATCCTACTTTTGTGCTCTCTATATCTAATCGATGTATCATTTCCTGTATTTCTGTATATTTTTCGCTCATTATTACAATATCGTCAGCAAATCTCAGGTGGTGTAGGTATTCACCATTTACTTTTATACCCTTGGTTTCCCAGTTCAGATTCCTGAATATTTGTTCCAATACTGCTGTGAATAATTTTGGAGATAGGGGGTCACCTTGCCTGACTCCTTTTTGTATTTCAAATTCGTGGCCAATAGATTCCAGTTTTATTTTTGCTCTGTTGTTCTTATATACTTGTTTAATTATGTTAATATATTTTTCATCAATTCCTTGATTATTTAATGCCTCCCAGATGTTGTGATGATTTAAGGAGTCGAAAGCTTTATTATAGTCAATGAATGCGATGTAATATGTTTTTCTAAACTCGTTATATTTTTCAATTATCTGTTTCAATGTGTGGATGTGGTCCAATGTCGAATAGTTGCTGCGGAATCCTGCTTGCTCTATCGGTTGATTCTCGTCTAAAATTTTAGTAATGCGTCCTAATATTATTTTGGAAAAAAATTTATATAAGTTCGACATAACACTTATTGGTCTGTAATTATTAACTAGTTCCTTGTCTCCTTTTTTATATAATAAAATTATTGTTGTTGTATTCCATTGCTTATGTATTTTTTCCGATATCAATATGTCATTAAATAAATTAACTAACGGACCTGATATGGCTTCTAAGGATGTTTTCAGTATCTCATTTGTAATTTTGTCATCGCCGGGAGCTTTTCCATTTTTCTGTGATGTTACAGCTTTTTCTACTTCTGCTTTAATTATGGGGGGGACACTTTGTTCGGAGATACTTTTAGAGTAATTGTCTCGATTGGTCGACGTGTCTTTATAAAGTTGGCTGTAGAATTCAGTTGCGATGTTAATTATACTTTTTCTTTTTGTTATTGTTTCATTCTTTTTATTTTTCAGTTTTGGAACCAATATTAGCGATTCTCTCAGTTCTTTCAGGGCTTTTTTCACACCACCTGTTCTTTCTATATGGTAATTGAACGTGCAAGTCCGTGTTTTCTTTCTGTGTTTTCTTATACTTAAATTTATCATTTTACTAATATGTGCGATTTCTTTCTTGTTCTTCTTTCTGTCTGTCATTAAATCTTTTCTCTTTTGTATTAGTGTTCTTGCTTCTACACCAATTTTATCTTTCATGTGCGCTTGTGCCTGTAGTTTATTTCCGAGGTTGATAAGCTCTTTCTCTATGGCATCGTATTTGTTCTGTACACCTTTGAGGTTCGCCAATTTGTCGAGACTTCTTTTGAGTGGTATCATTAATTCTTCAGGTATCTCAGCTTTGAAAAAATTTGGTTGTGTTATAATTGGTCTTACTTTCTTAGGACATTTGATGTTAAGTGCTGTACGTACCATTCTATGATTGGTATTGAAGTTAACATTGTTAATTATTTCCACGTTGTGAAAGACTTTCTGGTTATTAGTTAATATAAAATCTATTTCATTTTTTTTACTTTTCCACAAGGGGAAATCCATGTCCATTTCCTGTTTTGATTCTTTTTATAGTAACTGTTCGTTATTTTTAAATTGTTTTGTAATGCAAAGTTTATCAGTCTTTCACCGTTATCATTACGTCTTCCAGTACTGAATGGACCCAAAATTAATTCTTCTCCAGAGTTTCTTGGTCCTATTTGGCTGTTAAAATCACCCATAAGTATTACATTTCTATATATGTGTTTAAACGTGTCATTCAAGTCCTCGTAGAACTTTTTTTTGTTTTCTGGCGTGGCTTGGTTAGTGGGGGCATATATTTGGATAATTGACCATGGATCTTTGTAATAGTTAAGTTTTATATTTAAGACCGCAATGCGCTCTGATATGCCGATGAATTCTATTATATTGTTACGATGATGATTTTTTACCATAAATCCAACTCCATGAAGTCCTGGTGTTTGTCCTTTGTGAAACATTATGTAACTTCCATAGTCTGTGATTTCTTCACCCATTCTTCTGACTTCGGAGAGTCCCAGTATGTCCCAATTTATTTTTTCTAAGGCTACTTCCAGCTCCAACAAGGATTCGTCCGTTCTAAGGGTGCGGGTATTTAAAGTCGCGATGTATATTTTTTGTGTTCTTAGAGGGTTTTGGTCTAATTCCCCACGGGGACCAGCCGGATTGGGGAATGTTTTATCCCCCACAGTGACAAGTACGGGGAGATTGAGAGAGGCCGGCGGTGGTTGCTAGTCTGTCGATGTTAGCTGGTTTGAGCAGTGAACCTCTGCAGCATGTGGTGATGTCAGCATTTTTTCTTGTAGAGTTAGTGTAGGCTTTTTAATAATAAAGTTACTCATATTATTAGTTTTGTTCATTTTTATGCGTTGTTTTGGCAAGAATTTATCGGAGTTTTGGTTTGAATGAGATATTATTTCAGGAGAAGTAGATAAGGTTCGTTTCTTGTTAGCTTGTTTTTCATTTTGATTTTGCTGTGCTTGATGCTGGTTGTTTTTGTTATGTAACACTATTTTATCGTATTTAATAGAGGCACTTATTCCTTGTTTTCTCATTGCTTCTAATTCTTTCTGGAGTTCTTTTCGTTGGTTTAACACTGATTGTGGGTAGTCTTGTTTGATATAGTAGAGTGTTGTATCAAGCTTTTTCTTATTTTTGAGGACAAGAATTTTTAATCCCATGGTAGCAAAAGTTATTACAATGGGCCTTGGTTTTACGCTTTTTCTACCTATTCTTCTGACATTTTCTATGTCATTCTTTTCACATTCTATTTTTAGTGTATTGTTTAAAACTTCCCGCACTGATTGTTCTAAGTCATAGTAGTTCTTTTCCTGTTCTTCCATGCCAAAAAGTAATAGGTTTTTTCTTTTTGTGTACCTCTCCAAGTGTTCAATTGCGATTTGTTGAGTTTCCAATTTTTGCTCAAGCTGTTCATTTTGTGATTCGAGTAATTTAAATTTTTCATTTATACTGCTGCTTATTGTATTTTTAATTTCCTCTTTCATATCTAACATATCCAGTTTTTGTTGTTTCATCTCTTCCTGCATAGATCTTAATATATCTTTTATTTCATCCATGTTGCGCCGATCCACATTTATAATAGTTATTACTAATTTAAATAAATATTATAATATATAATATTTATTTATTAAATATAATAATATTTACCGTGCACCAGTGATCCGTGCACTAAAGAAATACAAAGATACATTTAATTTAGTCGAAAACAAAGATTTCAAAACTAAAGATAGGCTATGATGTATATTTGATAGAACAAATATTCATACCAGAAAAAGTAACGCCATCTTGGTTTCCACCATACCTACTTCAAATAAAAATGTCCCCAAAAACTCCAAAAGTGAGGCCATTAAAGTGGAGACAGTTTTTGCCTCGACGTGCCTCGTCTAAAATATATGCTATGGTCAAGTTGGTATATTGATCTTTTTGTTTACGTTTTTAAATTATATTCGAACAGCTCACCTACTAATATAGATTAGTTCCTACATTAAATCAGGGATCCTAACTCCCCTGGCTTTATGAAGGTATAAGTATCACTAAGTTCCCAGGCTATAGCTGTCTGCGCTTGCCTGAATGACATGGAAGCATAGGAAGGATGTGAGTCAAATACTTTTAATTTAAGTAGCGTCTAAGTAGCGTTAAGCGTAGGCAATGAATGATTTGCCTTTACCAGATTGTCAAAAAAAAACATATGTTATAGGTAGACGTTTATATTTTATAGACCAGGCATGTTGAGGAAAAAAGTATCTCTAATTAAATGGCCCCACTTATGAAAATTTTGGGCCATTTTGATATTTGGAGTATGATGAAAACAAGATGAGTGACATTTGAAGTGTGGTGAAAACCAAGATGGCGTAACTTTTATTTGTATGAAGATTTGTTCTGTCAAATGTACCTACGGCATAGCCTATCTTGAGTTTTGAATCTTTGATGATTATATTAATAAAACTAATGACTCACTTCACAGGGATCTAAAGAGTGATGTGTTTCGAATTGTTGAGTAACTAGTTTGCTGTCCAGAACAGGGCTCCTGTATTTGTCTCTGGTCTCCGACACTCCATGGGCTCTGATATCCGGGACCCTATCACTAAGCTGAAACATACGCAACCTTACCTACTTTATAATATCAATAGATATCGCATTCGCATCTTCAACCCTTTCAGTTTTGCTCTGTCCGTCCGTCTGTCTGTCCGTTCTTGCTAACTTCTTCAATTATGAATAAAAGTGATGAAATTCGCTATGCAGTATGCTAAACGCGATCTCTAACTAAAGTTACGTAGTAACTATGTATTTATGACTAAAGTATCGTACTAACTACTAACGTATCATTTCGTGCATTGACTCATTGTTACTTGTCATTGTGATGTCGCGGTGAGTCTTTGAGAGAGTTTTTGAGACAGAATTCACGTGCTCCGCAACTGCACTTTAGTTAAAGATCGCGTTTACATTTTTATAATTAAGTATGGAGCATATAGTAATGGTTTAACTTCGTTTAACCTAATTATAATTTTAATCAGGCCATCAATATAATATCCTTTTTGTAAGTAATAATAATCTTACTATTGTTACTTACCTACAAAAACCATCGGACAAGATATGCATGATTTTAATGGTCGTGCATCCGTAATTTGTATTTTAATTACTTCCCTACTTGGTCATTATAAGAATTTTGACATTACACAACACCTATTGGATTGATGATACTTAATTATCCATTATAAATAATATAACCTATGTACCTACTTACATTTTTCGGAGGAGGGTAAATGTACGTGTTGCTAACACAGGACGTGTGCTTGTTGAAAATCTTAGTTTCTGGAACCTTATAGAAGTAGTCCACAGTCGTTTGAGATCGAAGAAGATCGTTTCTGAGGGTGTGATCCACGTCATAGCCTTTCACTTCGTAGCACTTAGTTTTCTGTTAAAAAAATAAATAAATTATTTAGGAGAAAAGAACTTCTGAATTCCTCTCTCTCTCTCTGAACTCTTCTCCCATATTCTTATACTACTTGCCCGCGGAAATCTTACATTTTCAGGGTTAAAAGATAGCCTATGAAATGTTAACCCAGAGTTTAAACTACTAAAGTAGTAAGTACCATACTAAATTTCATCAAAATCCGTTCTGTTTTTTTTGTGTGAAAGAGTAATAAACAACCATCCATCCATCTTCACAAACTTTCACATTTATAATAGTAGTAGGATGGGCCATTAGGCGATTATTATTTTTTTATTCACCAAAGTTTTTCCAGTCTGGTTTAGCTAAAATTCGATATGTATTCAGTAATTTTAATAATAGGCAAGCGGACTGATTTTTTTTAATGCATAAATGAATAGTTATACTCTTAAATATGAGTAACTTCTCAGAAGAAACCGTCAATATTTTCAAAGGTACAGCGATTTGTATACAAAATTTCGCGAGTCTCGTAAAAACGCTCCATACTAAACTTAACCTACAAGACGTGACGTCACTTGTAGGTTAAAGTGTATGAAGTATACGGCCGCAGGAATATATTTGTAAATATCTACGATATTTTTACGTTTAAGTTCATACTTACTACCAATAATGAATGTTTTTGTATATGATGTAAGTAAATTAATGATGTAGATTTTGTTTACTAATTTCGCAAAAAAAAAAAAATTTTTTTGGTACTGTTTAAATGTATTTAATTTGTAAACTACACATAAAATAATATTTTTTTTTACATTTACCAGGTACTCAGGTAGTAATGCCTCAATATTTCGGAATATATTAATAAAACTAAATATTTCAGATGTAGTCCGATCCCCTATTGTTTCATATTAATTATATAATAAATATAATGAGAATTAATACTGAATCGCATAAATTTTTAAATGTTGCTTCATACTTATTATCTAGCGAGTTTCTGAGTAATCTCTAGCTAGAGCTTGGTTTGAAGATTATTAGACAAAAAGGTAAGTACTTACAGGAGGTTTTAAAACTTCTGGTTCACCCCTCAATCTTCTAGCTATTGTCTCACTGGACTGCCCAGTTTCTGGAAACTTCCTTACAGGGTATGTCAAATGTACGGGGTCCCAATGTGTCGGGTTACTTTTATTTGGATATTTAACTTGCATTGTTAAATTAAGGTGACTTCGTGATATGGGTTCTATTGATTAAACAGAACTTAAGTTTAGGGACTTGACAACCATATTACCGTGCCAATAGGGAATTAAAAAAAACTGCTTATATTTAAAGATTGGGATTTGACTTTGAGACGATCAATTTAACAGAAAAATAAAAATAAATTAATTAATGTCTTTTTTCTTCATTAGACCAATTAGAGTCGAATTTATTTTTAATTTTACCGCCAAAACACCCGGTTCGATGACATCTTCTGTGTGATGTCAACCTTGTGTAAACAACAAGTGAAATGTTTGATGAATGAAGAGTCGATATCCATGCCTCTCTGTATTCGGCTGTAGGTAAAGTACCTACGAGTAGGTACTGCATTCTTGGGACATGACGAGAAAATATTTCTGTGAATAGCAGAGCTTTAATTTTAGGTATCGCATATAACTAACTACCTAGCTACCAATAAAATAAATAGAGTTTAATTACAAATTCTGTTCTTTCAAGAAATTTGGCTGCATTCGCAATATGCAATATGCATCTATCGCATCGCCTGTCCGCAGTACTTACCTAAAATATTATGGGCTCCCGATATTGATTTGTTATTTTTTTGAATAATTTTATTTTTGTTACACTTCCTTAACAAGTCATAGGTACTATTTATTGTACATACTTCCACATCAACGTTGAATAAATACTGGACAAGTGCGAGTCGGACTCGCGCACCGAGGGTTCTGTACAAACTTGTAATAAAAAATAATGGTTCATGGTTTGTGTATGAAATTAAATGTTTTTTTTTTTATATTTGAGTTGATTTAATGAAAGGGATTTTGCGGTTTACGATTTATGACGTGTTAAAAAAGAACTACTACTAAACTAGATATCTTTCAAACCAATTTTCGGTAGAGGTTTGCATGATACATTGCAGGTACATCAATTTTTTTAATTTTATCATTCTCTTATTTTAGAAGTCACAGGGAGGGGGTACACATTTTACCACTTTGGAAGTGTCTCTTGCGCAAAATTTACAGTTTAGAAAAAAAATGGTATTAGAAACCTCAATATCATTTTTGAAGACCTATCCATAGATGGGTTTATGAGAAAAAAAATTTAAGATATTAACCCCAAAATTTATTGTTTTTTTTTCTATTTTTGTGTGAAAATCTTAATGCGGTTCACAGAATACATCTACATGTCAAGTTTCAACAGTATAATTCTTATAGTTTCGGAAAAGGTGGCTGTCACATACGGACGGACAGACAGACAGACAGACATGACGAATGCATAAGGGTTCCGTTTTTGCCATTTGGCTCGGAACCCAACAAAAGGAATAAGATAAAACTCATGTAAAGTTTGGTATTTTTTTATTATTTTCACAAATGACTGCAACCGTCACGAAACACAATACACGTGTTAGCTAACGTTAAATATAACTGCAGTAAAAACTGTAACAATTACAGTAGTACCAACATTAAAAACTTATTCATTACAAAAAAATCGTGGGTATGGGCGAGGCCATAACAACACTGCGTGGCGACGACGCATCGCAAAAACGTATTGCATTTGCGTCGTTTGTGCGATGCGTTGTTGCAACGCAGTGTTGTGGCCTCGCTCTATGGTGTGATTAAAAATAAAGTTTAAAATTGGAATAATACTGCATGTATTATTTTCCTGAAAATATATCCTGAAAATATATTCTATATTATAAATTTAACACAACTATTTTTGCGTCGGGGGATAATAATAATAATATCAATGCATTAAAAATCCTTGGTAAATACAACGTAGCTACGTAAAATTAAGTTTTAAAAGAATTTAAAAAATCGAATTACATTATTTATTTTTACATATAATCTGCCATTGAACAATTAAACATAAGTAGGTTTTAAAACATTTTAATGTTGGTATTACAAGTAACCGTAACATATTAAATAGAATTGCGACCTTATTACTTAATTGGCACTGGCACAATTAAATTAACACCAAATTTTTTTTGAATTATCTTCTATTCTGGTCTAAAAGTCTGATGTGAAACTAGTGGGTATCCAAAATATTATGTCTAAGTGTTGGTACGATAGACTTAAGTTTATTTTTTTTATCAGATTAATGTAAAAATTTTAAAAAAGATTTTATCAAGTAATTAATCGAGTCACTAATAAAATTCGGAGATAGAAGTCGCTATTCTAAAATATGTTTAATACCAATAAATATTAGCGGTTATTTAAATACCTTAGGCCGTAACCTTTAATACTCGGTCATACTGTACTTCCATGAAAAAAATCTTAAAAAAAAAATCTAAAAAAAAATCAACAAAAAATATTACACAAATTGTAGATAACTTTATTTTTAAGTATTGCCAAATATTCACGTAGGACTGAGTACATACCTAAACTATACATAAATAAATTATATTAAGAAAAATCTCTACGAATATACAAAATTAATACAAACCTTAGATTACTAATACAAATTACATCACAGTTCAATAAACAAGTTAATATTAAAGTCGCAAACGAAAAGAGCGCAAAGCACTAATGTTCAAACGTAAGACAATTTGGTTGAAAATATTAAACGGTATTTTCGTAATTTAGGAACACAATACTCGAAAAACCTTTAGAAGGTACACACTACTTAAATAAACTAATTTATTACAAATTAATACGTTTACAAATGTACAAAAATGGATACACGTTCATATGAACCATAAAATCGGACATAGCCTAGTTCAAGTCTAGAAAATATTATAGTAAAAAAGCTACACGCATTATTAGCAAGTTAATAATTAGCAAGGCTTTAAAATACTGTCTTATTGCATGTTCTTATGAGCTACCAATATAGACAGTCGAAATATTATTGTAGAAAATATCACTTTATCTTCATGACAAAAATATACCTTATGTTTGCAGTCGCTGAGCTAAGGTAACACTATCAACTGTGATTGTCTGTCTCTGTCTATTGTATGGAAACATAATATTGCCGTTTCATACACGTGAAGTTAGCAGCGAGTGTCCTTGCATCGAGCGAATACAACGACAGTTGTGTCAATATTATTACCTCCGCCAAACGACTAACCGGCTACCGCTACTAATATGCGCTAGATTACAATATGAGTTAAAAAAGTTAATTTTAGTTTGCAATGAGAAATTCTTCCTCGACTTTTGAGATTGAGGTCCGTTACGGGTAAGAGAGTAAGGCTTGCTGGGGCCACGCTATTTTAGCATCTATCCTCTTGTACGCGAGTATGAAGTTTTGTCCAATCTTCTCTGACATCACCTCTTGCGGACAATCATTTTCGTTCAACATTGTTTCTGAAACAAAATAACATACTTATTCTCAATTTGCAAAAAATTTCTCAATCTAGGTACGTAAGGTACTAAGTACCAGTGGCGAAGGCTGATTCTCCTTCATAGGGAACTCCTAGCCTGTATAATAGGTAGTTATTTGGATGAGGGTCTTCAAAAGGTACCTAAGTGGTAAGTGAAGTCGAGGCTCTCTCTCTCCCCCACAACGATTTCGGTGACGGTGACCGGTTTCATTGAAACTAGGCCAGCTACACAGGAGTTATTTTACAGTGCCCAAGTGTGTGCGCAGTATACAATCGCACTCTCTTTTCCTTTACTCTCGAAACCCAGTGGGACAGACAGACCGAGACGACTGGTGACTGGCGAGAGATCAGGTGCAGGTCCAACTTTTTTACATGTCCATCCGACGCATGGATCATCTTTCTTGTCGGACAATCGGGTGATCAGCCTGCATTGTCCTAACCAAACTTGGAAACTTTTGTTGTTCCAATGCGGGAATCGAACCCACGACATCCGAGTCATGACAAGCTCTAAACCACTGGACCACGGAGGCTGTTGCTAAGTACATTGTTCGACATACAAAAAAATGCTTTTAATCATTACCTTGTCCGTCGTGCAGGGCAAATAGCGCGTAATCCTGCGGGTTGGTGATGGCGGCGGTGTGCGCAAGCGCGCGGCACAGGTCGCGTGCGCGCGCGCCGGGCCGGCACGGCAACGCGACGCGTCGGATGGACCCGCGGCACTCGTCCGGCAACGCCACGCGCACGACCGTCGCGCACGCCGACCGGTCCGACTCGGATGAGCCGCGGCGCCACTGGAATTGTTAAAATAGGTAAAACTTAGGCCTAATTAATGGATGATTTATATTGTAGGTACTAGCTGTTTCCCGCGGCTCTGCCCGCGTAAATACATTATCCCGAGGGAACACTACTTTTTCGGGATAAAAATATCCTATGTCCTTTCCCGGGACCCAAAGTATGTCTATACCAAATTTCATAAAAATCGGTTCAGCGGTTAAAGCGTGAAGAGGTAACAGACAGATAGACAGACACACTTTCGCGTTTATAATATTATAGTATAGAAGTATAGATAGTATAGATTCTCCGAGAAAAGTAACCACTCTTGAAATACTGTAGTGCCTGGGACAGTTGGTTTTTAAATGTCGTATGGTTGCCCAAGCGCGTACGGAATTCCCACAACATAGTCAGCCTAGTCCAGAGGAATGACTAGTCAATACGTCTGGGGCCAACCATGTGCGAGTTTTGTTATGATGTTTTCCTTCACCGTGAGAGCGTCCGTATAATGTAATTGAGATCTGAAAAAGTCTCATTGGTACACGTCACAACCTGGGAATCGAACCCTCGAGTGCAAATTAGTGGTGGGTCGTCGACGCTTTTTCGATCAACGAAACGAGACCGTTTATCGTTCATCGTAAACTAGTTGAAAAAACAGTTTTTTTTTCGACTAGTTTACGTGTTCGACGAATACTGAACTGAGCAATAAACTATGACAAACAGTTTTGTTGAATGAACGACTTTCAGCATTAACTGTTTTGACAAACTTGTTGTCGTTTGCTGATCGACGGGACTAGTGATGACGACGAACGACGAGACGGTTTAATCTGTGAGCGGTGGAAATTGTTAGCTTACTTTAAAGTTCATTTTTAACCCCCGACGCAAAAAGAGGGGTGTTATAAGTTTGACGTGTCTGTCTGTCTGTCTGTCTGTCTGTGTGTGTGTCTGTCTGTCTGTCTGTGGCATCATAGCTCCCGAACGGATGACGCGATTTCGATTTAGTTTTTTTTTTTGTATTAAAGGTGACTTACATGCGAGTATTCTTAGACATGTTTGATGAAAATCGGTTGAGCCGTTTAAAAGTTGTTGAGGGTGAAAGCGGGGAAGAATAACCGAATGTGCAAATATACTCGAGTGGGGTCTCAAATGAAAGCGCACTGAAAGAGAATATTAATGACTTAATCGAGAGTGTTCGTAGCTTCATTCGATGAGAAAATTGGTGGTGGGAAGATAGCCGTTTGAAGATGATCAGCTCTTTTCTAGTTGATGAGGGGATCTGACTAACTTTCCAATGTCCGATCTATTCAAAATTTGGTACCGTGTTACATCAACGATATTCAAAGAACATGGTAAGGTAACCATGACCTGATCAGCCGTTTGAAGATGATCAGCTCTTTTCTACTTGATGAGGGGATCTTACTAACTATCTTATGTCCAATCGATTCGAAATTTGATACCGTGTTACTTCAACGATATTTAAAGAACATGGTAAGGTAAGCATGACCTGATTAGCCGTTTGAAAATTATCTTTTCCTTATTAGTTGATGATTAGCCGTTTGAAAATCATCTTTTCTTTATTATTTGATAAGGGGATCTGACTATCGTCCACGTGTCCTATCAATTCGAAATTTGGTATCATGTTACTTCAATGATGTTGGAAGTATGTATATAAGCTAAAATTATTTCAACTTACATAATATTATGTGATAATATAATTATAATAGTTTTAAAATATTATTTATTATTTTTTAGAGTTTATTTTTTGTGTCGGGGGGTTTTTATATTAAAACACCGCCCACTCAATGAATGTAATTATTACATAGACTAGAGCACGTCGTCGGCTGTAAAGAACAGAGATAGACGTATTGCTCGTGCCGAGTCGTCGTGCCCCGCGCCCGTCCGTCGATCGTGTCGTCGCGTCGCGAAGAAACGGTCTCTGTCGCACGCACCGTTCCGGCATATGGCAACCGTTCACGCATAGACTAGTTTATCAGTAGGCGCTAAACTAGTTTACCCGTTCATGACAAATAAACAGTTTAATAAAACAGTTCGTTCATTCAACGCCCATCCCTAGTGCAAATCAAACGGTCTACCCACTAGGGTACAGAGCTCTCTTAAAATAGGTAATTATAGTGGTATTTACTTATTAAATAGAATGCTGATTAATGTTTATTAAAATGAATCCTGAATGATGTTATAAATCGGACACGTTACAATCAATGAAATGATTGAGTTTTTTTTTCTGTAGGCTGGACCGTGAGTATGGCGTCTAATTCAGCGTTTCAGCGTTTCAGCGTACTATTGAAATGTCAAGTTACTATAATTAAATCTTATAGTAACTTGACATTTCAATAGTAGTAGTAGTTTAGGCTCTGGATTAAAACATATATGCTACTTTTTATCCCGGAAAAGTACACTGTTCCCGCGGGATACCTACTCAATAGTATATTTACGCGGGCGGAGCCGCGGGCAACAGCTAGTAATAAATATAAAATCTGTAATTAAATAAACATACCGGCGTTGCACTGTCGGGTCCCGCGTCGGGCGCCAATCGCTTCAGCACCGCGACAGCAGAGAACAGCGCAGTGAGGTAATACCCCCCTTCGCCGGACAGTAGAGCGGCCGGCAGCAGCCCCGCCATCAGCTCCGCCTCCAGCTCAGCGCAGAACAGCCGACAGCGAGCCACCGTCCACGCCAGCACCGGTAACAGGTCGTCCGCACCCAGAGTCCGCTCGCCGCGAATCTGGTAAGACATAGTAACTGTATTACACCTATAATTAAGGCAGCATTTAGATATAAGCATCATGAATGTGCAATTTTAGCTTTAAACAATGTTTTGTTCCTTGTTGGGGTATCTATTAAATAAATAAACTCTAAAATATTTGCATGAGAATGTAGGATGTAAGTAAATTGAGTACACTTTTAGCGTCTTGTACCTACGTAAAAATTAGCCCACGGCATAAACTAGTGGGTATATGTTAATTATATATTAGGTAGTAGGATAATTTATATAATATATAAATACAAGAGTTATTGCAAAGATTTGATTGTTCGATAAAACTTCGCCATTTTCCTAACAATTTTCAGGATCTTCGCAAAAAACCCGACTGCACCTACACTGTACCTACATATAAGAATTAGAATTAGAATTATTTATTTCCAAGAAATTGGTATTACATAGATGTTACAAGTATTATAAAATATGGGTCACAATTTCTGCCTTTAAGGCGTGGGAATATTACAATGTTTTTCTTATTTTAAGATTGTAATTGAATTTAATATAATTATAATTAATAAATTTTACACAACACAAATTATTTAAAAAGAAAATCATTAAATAAGATAAGTAGGTATACATACATCTAACATTCATAAAATTACATAAAAAATAATAATAAAAAACAAATCAATCCAAATAATTACAATTCATGTCACTTGTCAACTGTCAAAGTCAATGGACAAAGAGGTTATATTTTGTGCATCATGGCCCAATACCACATGCATGGCATATTTTTCGATAACCATATTGTGTAGACTACAGAATATAATATTGTTATGTATTACAATTTTACAATCGAGTACAGGATAATATGAATAAATAATATGTTATATTTTATTATATATTAATAGCAAGCGAGGGTTAGTCGTGACCAATAAAATTAATAATTCGTTGCGAAGCCTAAAATATTACTAAATCCAGAAGTGGGAAGAGTAATTGTTTTATGCTAGAATAAAATATAAAACCTCTTTATTATTAAAAGTGTCGTGCGTTGAGCGCAATGAAACGGTCGCGTTCCGCATTACACATGAAGCAAATTTACGCCGCTGCACGTACACCATGGCGCTGGTGGCCAACGAGTTGCTGGCGTTCATCCAGCACGCCATCGACACTATGGACGAGGTCAGCATCATGCAGATCTGCAAATCTTCTTTCACAAGCGAGGAGATTTGCACGGGCAAGCAGCTGCTCTACGAAACACTCGGCCAGAGCGCGAATATGACATCACGGAGGCGAGATGGCGGCGAACGAAGCGTGCAGGACATCATCTCCCTGCTGAAGCAGACGGATCCAGACGACGTGCCGGCCTTTGTGGTGAAAGATCTCCACAAACTGCCGGTAGTAACGATGGACCACGTCGACGTCTCCAGCCTGCTGAAGAACTTCAACAGTATGAAGGCAGAGCTGGACGAGATGCGAGGTAGGTTGGATGCATCGGAATCTACCATCCGTGACTTACGTAGTGAATTACTACAGTTAAAATGTAATAATTCAGTAAGTAGGTCACCCGATCATTCAACCGACTTTGTCAACACACGTCGTGGCGGCGCACGCGCTGACACATCGTTTTGCGTGTCAGCGGATTCCGACGAGTCGGCGATCGCCGCCGCCCCCGCCCGCCTTCCCCTCCGGGTCGTGCAGACGCCGAGTCAACCAGCTCAGCAGAAAACTTTTGCGACTGTCGCCGGTCGCCCCGCACCTCCCCCGCGGGCGAAGACAAAGGGGGTGAAGGAGAGCCGTAAGGCTGTGGAGAGCCGCAAGGCCGAGCCTCCTCGACCTGGCAAGGACGAGAGCAGGAGGTGCGATGAGGAGGGCTTCATACTGGTGGAGAGAAGAAAGAAGAAGAAGCCCGCCGCCCGCAACCACCGCGGCACCGCACCTTACTTACCGGAACTGCGCCTGCGGTGCGAGGTACCCGCGACGCCGTTGTACGTATCCCGCCTGCACTGGTCTATGCAGGTCGAGGACGTCGTGGACTACATCCGCCAGAAGACGTCCATCGCCTTGAGGGTCGAACGTCTGGAGTCTCGCCACAAGGTCAATTTCAGTTCCTTTGTGGTGAGAGTGCCGACGCATCTTTTGTCGACCTTCGAGGTGGAGGAGTTCTGGCCGACGGGTGTGGTCTACCGGAGGTTCCGGGGGAGACTCCGGAATGAAGCGCGGATCACGTCGCCGTCAACACGTGACAAAGTGTAGTTTTTAAGTATATAATATGTATGTTAGTCTGTAAGGTATTTATAATATGGGCCTATGCCGCCCGAAATAAAAGAAATTTAATTTAATTTAATTAATTTAATTATGAAAAAAATCGCATCGCTAGTCGGGTTTTTTGAGATACTGAAAATTTTTAGAAAGATGGCTAAATTTTATCTCAGAATCAAAATATAATCCGACTCTTTCCAAATAACCCTAGGATTTTCGAAAATATTCTAATTTTCCAATAATCCTACGACATATATAGGTACGACGACAGTCCTCATTTTAATATTATTATATATATCTATGACGACAGTAATAATATACAATACTACTTGCACTATTTCCACTTTAATAAGTATTTTACATTCCAAACTCAGATCAAATAAAAAACTTAAAAAAAAGGTTTATTATTTGATCTGAGCTGTGAAACATGAATTTCCATCAAGCACCCACAGTACAATCAATAACATATATACGACGAATACAATACATTTTATTCTGGCGGGTTTGGGATCTGTCAGTCCATAGTACTTACAGCATTAAACATAATTGATATAGCAGCGAGGAGGTTCTCAAGTTTGTCCAACGGAGAGTCGGCGACTTGCATTTTGAGGAAGTGTTTTGAGATCATCGTTAGCACCGCCGGTGATGGTACTTTTGTAGACTCCTGCGGACAAAAGAAGAAAAAAAAAATGTTAATGTATATTTTTTCATTTTAGAATAGAATGGTGATGTTTTCAGAGGGCTCCCTTGGGACTACAATAAACCTGTCTTGATGCCGGACTGCAGCGGCATGGCATGGTGGGATATAGAAACGGATATCTAAGGATATAGAGACGGACTAGAGAGAACACAGACAGGTCTCCATTTAGAACAATCTTGACGTACTCTGTAAGGGTTTATTCGCAGGAACCTAATGATTCGAACTTAGCCTTCAGATGGCACCAATCTTGATGCCGAACTGTAGCGGCGTTGCATGGAGCGCGCAAGTGAGAAGGTCATCCAGGTACTAAGGATATAGAGATGGCCTAGAGAGAGAATACAGATCTCTATTTAGAGCAATCTTGACGTACCCTGTAAGGGTTTACTCGCAGGATCCTAATTAATTTGGACATAGCCATCAGATTTAAACTTAGCCACTAACCAGGAGCGTAGTTACCGCCGTATCTGCCGTGTCAATTATACGGAGCCCCTGGGGCACGTGCGTAAGCAAAAATTAATAAGAACTTCCCAAATTTTATCTTCATCTTCATTTTATCATCAGCTATAAATGATTTAATAAATCAGTTTGCCGAAAAAAAGAGGAGAATGTATAAATTTGATGTAAAAATTTTGGAAAAAGTGACAGATAGATAATTATGATGAATAAAATATATTTCTTTTAATTTTATGCATTTTTTTTGTGTAAAATCTTTACCCTTTCTTAGGGCCCCCAAACTAATTTTTATACGGGGCCCCGCCAAGGCACGCTACGCTTCTGCCACTAACCTTGATGCCGAACTGCAGCGGCGTGGCGTGATGCGCGCGCTCAATGGCGGCGTGCAGGCGGCGCAAGTCGGGCGCGTGCCAGGCCGCGAGCTGCGCGTACAGACGCGCGCGCAGCGGCCGCACTACCAGCCGGTGCATCACGCCCTCCAGTATCGCATCCAGGTTCAGGAACTCCGTTGGTTTTAACTGGAATCATGGCGTTCACATCCGTTTAATGACATCCGGGTTATGAAGTAATGAAGATCCAGAGATTGTTTAATGGAAATCCGAGCGAAGATAACATTTGATCCATATTATGTATGTATTTTCAAAAAAGGTGACCTGCAGAATGAATATAAAATGGCCATCATTTTTAGAATCGGTCCAATTTCGGCCATGTTAGAGGAGTTCAAATGACCCCTGGTCCCTTTAACGGATTGACTTTTACCGTAATAGAATAAATAATAGGCCCACTTGCGCAGATCTGGGTTAAAGTTAATCCTGGTCAGTTAAAAATCATCCTATCTCTCTCGTTCTTCGTAAATATATCTCCGTAAGTGGGTAATACACTAAGGGTGCATCAATCCCGTAAGTTACTTGAGCTCTCCCAGTATTATTATACTTCATGATACTTTGGACTTCCCTAAACTTGATAACATAAGTTTAATTGTTGAACATACCTTGAGCCTTTCCTTTTCCACTTCCTTCTCGAACTCCCTTTCGCCATGCTTCACGAGATAGTTCTTCATCCCAGACATAAACTGTCTCATATTTCTCATCGTCACCTGTAACCACATTAAACTTCCGATGTTACATCAAAAAAACTCCTCAGCTACATTTAACGTAGGACATTGACTCGACGCTCGTGTGTTCAATTTTCAGCTGTATTGTATTAGTCTAGAGTTCTATTTTCAATCCTCTAAACTTTTTCCGGCCTTCCGGACAATATAGTCTCAGCCTTTTGAACTACATTTTCAGTATCATCACCTACCTGTGGACAATTCTCCTTGGAATCCAGCGTGCAGGCGATGAAGTTGTCGACGTTCTGCGCGAAGGTGGTGCTCTTGTCTTGCGCCAGATGTAAGGCGTACGCTCGTAGCGCCGCACCCGTGCCGCGTGCGGATTTGCCGCCGCGTAACGCCCGCACTCTGCCTGCCGCTGAAATGATGATGATTTAATATTATTTTGAAATATTATAGAGAAAATACATATATAAATTTAAAAAAGTAGTTAAAGAATTTTTGTGTGCAAAAGCTTATTACAGGGTCAATGATTTTATTGACGATCGCACACTATGGATATAGGATGGCCACCTGCAAGGCTGCTGCTATAGTCTATAATATGTATCTGACTTTTGTTAATATTATATAGACAAAGTTTTCAATTTTCATATTGTATAAATACAATTGAAAAAAAAAAGGACATTTATCCATCTTTTTGCTAAAAGTGCGAGTTTCTTATGCCGGTTCTTCCGGTGGTAGGCATCAAGTAGGGACAATTCCATAAGCGTTGCTTTGGAAATACAAATCTCTTTTGATTATGAGGTTTAGCGTCAGTTCACACCGAAAAGTTAGATTCAAATTGAACTTTATTCACTACCTACAATACGGCCGATGTATCTTGGCGAGTCTGAACTTCGCGCAGAAGGTTGCGCAATAACTGTTTCTAAGTGTTTTCGTATTTATTTTATTTGTACTAATTGGTCAACTGTATTAGGGAATTTTATTAGTACATAGGTGTATAAAAATAATACAATAACAGTTTTCTTCACGAGTTGTACACGCGCTAAAGTTCGCAGAGCCTATGTTCGCAGAGTCAAGATACAGCAGCCGTAGTGTACATTCGCTAAAGTTCGCAGAGACTATGTTCAGACCCGTCAAGATGCAGCGGTCGTAGTGTACACAAGAACATACACGTTAAATTGTAAGAGTTCGAATATCAAACTAAACCGCTCTGCCTAGCGCGACTCTGGTCTTGCAATAAAACGTGTATCTTCATAAATGTTACACTGAATGAAGTTCAATTTTGAATGACTATTTTAAAAATGAAGTGTCGGTATGAGATGCCCCTGAATAAAAAATTATATAATGTCGTAATGCTTTTGACTTATGACTAACAATAATGTTAAACATGATTCATTACACAAACTTTTGAATTTTGAATGTGTTTTGTTTTTTCCTTTAAAATAAGACGATAGTCAAACTAAACTGCATACATCGTAGAAGTCATGTTTTTAAGAGCACCAAGCTGTTATAAATAGCCTTGGAGTTTACCTAATTTAATCCAATTCATTACTTTGTAGGCCTACACAAAGAAATTAGTATTATAATATTATGGAATCTACAATTTAGGATAAGAGGACGGGGGAAGCGAGTTTTATATTGAATAAGCTTACGATTTCGAATTGCAATTAGAAATAGGTAACAACATTACGTAAGGACTCGTTACTAAATTATTTCTTGGAAAAGATTTTATTAAAAATTTATGAAAATATTCAAAGAAATATCGTTTAACTTAATGTTTTCGGATAAGAAAAAAGGTCGTTGAAATTTGATTCCCTACCAACTGTTACGTACCTTTCTACCTGATCTTAAATTGACCACAAAAGATCCTAATGATCGAAGGACCATAAACGAAAAAAAAAATGATTGTATAAAGTTTCGAAGTGTTTTGTGGTTCATAGCTAATTTTGCAAAAATCCCCTTTTGCTATTTTGGTGACAATAATAAGCTTTGAAAACAAGTACTTGGTCAACAAAAAAGCTTTTGAAATGGACAATGTTATTGTGTTTACAATCTAAGAAGACATTATAGCTGTTATGAATTTAAGTAAACAACCGATAGTTTTGAATTAGTCTAAAAATATTTTTGCTCAAACCATAAATTAAACGACTTAATAATTACAAATACCTATGTACGAAGAAATCCGTTTTCTTGTGTATTCTTCATCGTTCATAGACTTTCTTGTGAACACACATCTTAACTTTTTACACACACGCACAAACAAATTCTTTGCACATTTCAAAAAACGTCGAAATATATTACAACTAGTTTTTCTATTTAAGTACTTAAGCTCATCACAATGACACGATGGAGACTGGGCTACGATATTAGCTACCCTAATTCCACTGGTTTTGGCTAACTTTTGGCACATACTACTGATATCACTGGGTCTCCTCAAGCGCTCCTGAAACTTAGCTTCCAACAGCTTATCTCTACTCACTAGAACCCATTCACTTTCATGCACATGAGCATCGTGGGGATCACTGTGGAAATTCCTAACAGTCGTCAAAGCGAAAACTTCGTTACGTTCAAAATCAATGATTCGTGTGAATTTCTCCGAATTCACGAGTCTCGGCTTCGGACAAGGCACTACGGCTTCTCGGGAGCTTCTTCGGAACAATCTTTTGAACCACATCATGACCGATCACCAGGCGGTTGCGACCCGCTTCCACGAACGATTTGAAGCGAGAGTTTCTCATTCAACGTACGTACTGGACAGACGTCGTCGAACAACTGGCCAAGAGAATTCTAAGCACGCGCAAACCTTTAACCCTTACCAGTAATTAATTATTTACAAAACTAATAAGTTAGACGATAAGACATCTGCGTTGCGGCCTTATTGTTTGGTTTATAATTAAATTTAATGATAGATAAATGAATCATTTACCAAACAGGTTATGTTACAATGTATTTTAAATACTGGATCGCACTGGACCGCCGGAACACGAGTAGAGCAGGCGGGTGAAAGTTGATGACAGTACAATGAGTAATTGTTGTGTATAGTGCGACTTATCTATGTTGTTGTACTATCATGTTACTATAATAGTCGACGTTTTGTTTATACGTTGTTTAATATCTATAACTCATGCGGTCAATATTAAGTTGCAAAACTTAATATTATTTAATAATATTTTGTGTTCAGATATATATACGCAATTTGTAGCGATCGCAATCTGTTATGTTAGCGATATCGTTTTTTGTACACCAAAAGTGATAGTAGCTAATTAGGGTTCCGTAATATTTGAGGAAACCTTATAATTTCGCTCTGACCGTCCGTCTGTCTGTCTGTCTGTCCGAACTTCTAGCGTAGCGGTAATTATGAATATAAATGGATAAAATTTGGTATAGTCATATATTGTGTATGGATCTCGGATTTGGCATCATAAAATAATAATAATTTTATATTCTAGGGGTGGCTCTCCATACATGTGAAACGATTTTTTCTACCCCATCGTGTGGGGTATTGTTGAATAGCACTTTTAAAATAAAGACTAGGTTTCATACATAACTTTTTTTATAAAGTCAACAATTTTCGAGTAATCAGCCTCCAAAGTGATTTATAAGTTGGTCCCCCCCTGGCATTTCTAAACTATAAGACTTAGAAACTTGCGATTTTCCATGCTGATAGATCATGCTAAAAACTCTTTAGTCAAATTATTTTGAACGAAATCGGACAGTAACTTTTGAAGTAATTTGAAAAATAACATATTACGCCTTCATAGTTACGGAATCGGAACCCTCCTTAGACGTCCTGACATGCTCTTGGTTAGGTTATGTTATTTTTCAAATTAATATTAAATATTTTTCACGCAAGCTTTTTTTTATGATCACACCCTAAATTGTATTTGGTTATTTTTAGTAATTTATTAATTGTCATAATATATTTATCTTTAATAATTATATGTCCTAAATTATTGAGGAATGTTAGAAAATGGATCGCTAGTATTTGCAGTCTGGGTAAACATTGTTATTTAAATATCTATTCATTGTTAGTTATAAATAGACGTAACTTAAGAAAAAAGTTCTAAAGTTCCAGTTCCAGATTGCTTTAAATATTATGCAAATGCTGTATGTACATTTAATTAGCAGCAATAATAATATTAATCTTTCTAAAATATTAAAAGGTTAAAAATTACAAGGAGGCATCAGCTGTTTCAATCTTGGTTATCTAATCTATACTTAGATATACATAATATATAATAAAGAGGAAAAGTTTGTTTGTTTGCATTGAAAAGGCTCCGAAGCTGCTGGACCGATTGCGATGAAATTTAACACAGATATAGAATAGACCACAGGAAAGGACATTGGCTACTTTTTATAGCGGAAAAATGTACGGTTATTTCGTGATTTCCTTTTGTGCGCACGAAGTCGCGGGCAACATCTAGTTATTGACAAATATAATTTAAAAAAATACGAAATACTTTTAGCGATAGCGTTAATCCCGAAAGTGGAGAAAAAAGGTGAGAACATAAGAATAAAAGATAAAAAAGTTTTTTAAATATGAAGGTAACTTACCTAGCAGGGGATCCAGTCTATCTCGAAAACTCTTGCTTCTCGCAGCGGCCGCTATTCCTCTTCTGGGTAAGGGAGAATCCCACTCATTTGGCTCCTCCTATATTATTTATATCAATAAATATTTTCTATTTCTGGATATGTATCGAATATTTATTAAGATTTCGAAACAAACTCAAATTTTATGTTCTTGGAAAATAAAAATTATTTGAAATAAGGCCTTTTATACTTATATTTTTTTAATAATTATTTCAGCGTAAAAGCTGTTACGAATAAACATTTACCGCTTCGTAGCACGGTGGTCCCGAAGGGGGTATCAGCCCGTCCCACTGCGAACTGTCCCACGGCTCGGAGAATACGGTGCCATCGTCGCTCGCCTAGTAGGTACAAATATTTTTTTTTTATATTTTTTTGCTTAATTATTTGTTTGTATTTAATAATAATAAATCTTTTATTTCATGAAATAATATCACAAAATTTATCTACTTATTACTAGAGGACTAGGTCAGGCCTGTCTCGTGGAGTCCATGAGTTGCCTTACATAAAAAATTAACCATTATTATATATCTTATCCAAAATTACGTTTCAATTAAATAAATACAGTTTTTGTTTGTTTTTTGCCCTATTATGAATTTACATTTTTTGTTCATGAAACGACGCGACGTTTACAAAAAAAATATATTTTAACAATAAATCATTATTTTAAGCTTAATTACTATTAGTGTTAGTTATGTGTGTGTGTGTGTCCGTGCGTGTATGTGTGTGAGCAATAGATGAGATAGATTGAGTATGAATTAGTTGCAGATATACCTAATTGGATCCATTAACATTGCTTTGATTAGACCGTATCTACATAAGCAGCTATCAAAAGAAGACACTTCACAATTTTTTTTTTATATGTTTGAAAAAAATAATTAAATACCTGTTCTGATAGAGGTCTCAAGTCATGGACATTGTCGTAACACGAAGCTCGAGGCGGTGAGCGTACTTCCTCCGGCAATACTGTCGGTTCTGGGTTTAATCGGAGATCGGGGAAACTGGAAAAATTGACATGATATAGAATTAAGATTTAAAATTAAAATAATTCTTACTAAGTAAGTAGACTGTATTATGTAGTCTTAATTTTGAAGACGGTACCGGCAAATATGAACTGAGTTCTACAGAATATTGTAGGATATTGTTTGGGTTGGTCCATCCTCCATCAGTCGTGCTCCTCATGTCTGAGGGTCGTGACCACCATCTTCCATGGTCTCTATCCTTACGATATTCCTCCGCTTTTCCCTGTCCTCGGCCACTCGAAGTGCATCCTGTACTGTGCTATTGAGTGTTGTGTGTGTCTGCAGTGCTATTCTCTAAGAACATTTTCAAATCTCGACAGCTGAATCCGTGGTGAGTGTCAAATTCGTATACTCATCCTGTCTATTCTCTAATAACATTTTCAATTGTTCATTTTCAAATCTCGACAGCTGAATCCGCGGTGAAATCAAATTTATATACGATATTTGACACTCACCGCGGATTCAGCTGTCGAGATATATAAAAATGTTCTTAGAGAATAGCACTGCTGATCGGACCAACGTATCGGGTTAGCTTTTCTAAATTATCTCCGTCTTTCCTGGCAATATGTCCGAAGTATTTAAGAACTCTCTGAAGGCAGATGGTCTTCGTCAGTTTGGGCTGGTAGCGACTTCAAAATTAAGACTGAGTAGAGAAATAGTTAAAATTTTAGCCAAATTTTAAAGGAGAATTATTTAGAAAATAAGTTTTATTTCATACTTTTTGTGTATTTTTACTTTGGAAGTCGGATTAATTTTTTTGATTAAAAATAATAATTTATTACGTAGTCAGGTTATAGTTTTTTATGTTATTTTTTTATTAGATGATTGACCAGAATATGGTTTTTTTTGGAAAAGTGAAGATAAATTAAGTAGCGATGAACAGAAATAAATTATGATAACTTAAAGACACTTTTAATAAAAATAACAAATGTATAATTTATACTAATATAATAAATAGGAAAAGTTTGTTTGTTTGTTTGCATCGAAACTACTAGACTGATTTTGATGAAAGCTGACACAGATGTAGAGTAGACTACGGGAAAGGACATAGGCTACTTTTTTATCGCGGCAAAATGTACGGTTACCGCGAGATTTCCTTTTGCGCGCACGAAGTCGCGGGAAACATCTAGTATTAAATAAAGCACATACCGTTGTGCGACGACCTGGTGTACAGTGAGATGCTGGGCATCATCACCACTCAGCCGACCCTCCTGCTCCTCCAGCTGCTCAGCCAGCGAGGGAAACGTGCCGTTTTCACTGCCCATACAGTCATCGTTCTTGTCTGGAAGTAGGGGTGTCAAATAATAGAGCTTATTTCTTAAAAGCTAAGGTGGATATGAAATATCGCAGCTTATTTGAAACTATCATCCTTGAATTTGTAACGACAGATGACTTTTAGGCAAGGAATTTGTAAGTAAAACAACTACAAATTCCTTGCTTTTAGGACAAAGGATGCAACGACAATAACGTTTTTTTTATATCTAAGGTAAGCGTCCACAGTTCCGCATCGCACGCAGCGGACGGATCGTAGCAAACGGATTAATTTTGCATAGTGCGTCCACTATATCGGCAGCGATCGGATTTGCCAACGTAAGTACCAACAATCGGATTGCCGATGCCACTTCGTTCGGATTTTCGTAGTGATCGTACGTGCGGAAGGTGTTTTTGAGAATGTAGGAAAACTATGAAGATTTAGATTATATATTTCTCCATACTATTGCACAATTGCAATTAGTCGTGACGCGTCCATGCTGCAAAAACAAATGTAAATGGCCGACGATGCGGACGGAGCGAGCTCGAGGTGCGTCCACTCGGTCGGCATTCCGTACGACGTCATCGGCACGCATCGCAAAAGCAAAAGCTCTCAAACGGCGCGCGTCGGCATTGCCGAAGACGTCATACGGAATGCCGATCCAGTGGTCGCTGTTGTATGAATTTCTATAGAAGGCAAAACATAATCAGTTGCGTACGATGCGTCCGATGCCGAACTGTGGACGCTTTACCTTTAAAGAGCCAAGTGAATAAAAATAGTTACTTATGAATTGCCAGCTAGAGTCAACTGCCCATGGCTGATCTTTTCCAGAGGGAGGTTTATTGGCAACGCGAGGAGGTTCAACTGGTTTCATTTTAGGTTTATTCCGCAGAGCCACAAGATTATCCATTGACGTAGATGTGTTTGGTGAAGACGCTGTAATTAGAAAAAAATAGATGATACATTTGGCACTAAAAATATTTATTTAACAAATTGGAAGAATATTAGCACACAACTTTGTTATACCTGGTTATACCTACATTTTTCCACTTTATTTAGATTTTTAGTATAATTATGACATTGAATGTCAGTTTTTAAACATCTTTATCGACGCGGGCCTGACATCTCATACGGAATAAGGGATAACGTCAATTAATATCAAATCATATCATACAAAAGTTAATATTTCTGATTCTTTGATAAATATAGTATGATGTTAAAATATGTAATATTATACTATGACGATTCTTTTTCTATCTTTATATCTATCAACTATATCAATATCAATATCTATCAACTTTGGATCATACCAGCTGTTGTTGAGTGCTATATATTTAATTGTTTTTAGTTCGGTACTGTAATCTACTGTTCCAAGGGTATACTTAGTAATCGATGAACAAAGGCATGAAAAGACGAATACTTGCCCAAAATATTAGGTAAATTTCTTCATGAAGCGAGCAACAGTTATAAATTGGAAGAAAATATGGTAAGTAACAACACAAGGTAAACATGGAGCTGTTTTTGGCAAGTAGTATACAGTATCATTAATATTATGATGTCGATAGAAAAATAAAGTGTAAAAATACTTACGTGAAAGTTCCTCAATACTATGCATATCCCTCAAGGGATAGTATGGATGGTTCTGGGTAGGCGGCTCAGAATAGCGTTGCGACAGATTCATCCCTACTCTCAAAAGTTTTCTGCGCTGTACTGGTAGCATAGCAGCCTGAAAAAAGAAGGAGCCCTTAATTTTTATCTATAACTTATCCTATGTAAATTAGATTAAATTACGGCAGTGAATCATGACAATGGCAGATCTCAGCTCATCTAGAACAGATTTATCTTGCCTTACCTCTTTCAAAGTATCTACAGGATCAGCATAAAATGGGCTTCCAGCATTGTCTTTTTCGGATTCTTCAGAGTTTTCTCTCAAACAATCTTCCATTTTTACAGTTTCCATACTTTCTGTGTTATGTTTCTCTCTGTTCTTTAGGGCTGCTTCTATCTCTTCTGTCAATTTCTTATTTATGTTTAACGCTATACTAAGTTTATCTGGTCTCACAGGAACTACGTCTCCTCTACTATTTGTTGTTGCTATTATTTCGCTGGAACCATTTAAACTCTTCTTGATCGAGTTATCTAAGTGAGGTTTGGTATCATTCAAACATTCAGTCGAATTTAGTGACAAATTTTCCTTTTCTAGAATAGATTGGTTACTTTTAGCTGCACTTAGTTTCGCTGGAATAAAGTGTAAAATCACATTTACTTATTTAAATGTTCCATGTTTGTTAAAAATATAATTAATATGCAAGAAAATGCTTGGAATAATTAGTCATATTATACTTACGCAATGTATCTGGCAGTAGATCTGGTCTCTTGCTTTTCATTAGACCATTACTAATATAAGCTTCATTTTCTAATTTATTAGGTTTAAAAGTTGAGCAATTATTACCCTCTGGTCCCCAAATGTCTTCGTAATCGCTAACCTTATCCATTAATGAACTACGATAATAAACTCCCGGAGATTCTAAAATATCTGACTCCTGAAAAGTTGTTTAATTAATTGAATAAGATAATCAAAAACTTATAAAAAAATACAATGATGTTTAATATAATATCTAAATCAGTGTTTAGTGCTATTATTGAAACAAAAAAACATGCTAAGTATTAAAACATACTATTATTCTTTGATCTACAAGGCTTATAGTACAGCGAGTCTACGGAAATAAAGCGGAACCTACCTGATAATGTCTGGATTCCTTCCTCAGGGAGTGCTTGCTTCTTCGTGATCTACCTGAAGGCGTTGTGCTGGATGTATTGGTATTAGGAGTAAGCACTCTATCTTTGACGGAAACAGGTGATAGTATTGATTGATTTGAAGTTGGAGAAAATAAGTTTTTGTTGGATTCTGGAGACGTTCTGGATATTGGTGAAAGAATTTCACTCTTATTTGTCTGACTTATTGGTGAAAATACACCACTTTTGGAAGAAATAGTATCGTTGGAAACAGGAGAGTTAATTTGACTAGTAGGCGAAAATATGCCACTGGTAACAGAGTTGGTTCCGTTTGGTGAAACAAGTTGGTTGGGAGTGAAGCTACTGTTGGATTTAGATAAAGTATTAACTACGGGATCTATGGATTCAGTATTCGTTTGAGAAGGTAAATCGTTTGGTGATCCAGGGTCTGTGTTCGTTTGCTCCGTAATCTGCCTTTTAAAACTGCCATGTAAGCTAGCTGTCATTGCACTGACACATTCTCCCTCGGGCGACATACGATGCATCATATGCTACACAGGAATAGGAACAAATTAGTGTATAGATACAATAATATTAGAAACAAATATATTAAAGCACACGGCTAATTAAATATATTCATTTACATAATATAAACAAGTTCATGCACAGTGAATGCCATGCAACGCAACAATAATTCTAATCTCACCTGTAGTTCTCCGTCAGACTCCGAAAGCTTTTTGGCTACATCAATTAAATTAAATCCAGCTTCATTATTGTTATTAATGGTGTTAGATGCAAGCGTTAATTGCAGTCTGTCGCTTTGAATACTCTCATTTATTTGATGGTTATGAATTTGAGTATTATTTACGCTGAATGTGACTGTCGTAGTCACGGTTATGTTTCCATTTGATTTGTTAATGGGACTAAAACTAACGACTTCGGCATTTGGGGATAGAGACATTTTTGGAAATGGAGGTTTAGCCCATCGGGGAGGAGGCGGAGGTGGGGTGGTTTTACAAT
Organism: Glaucopsyche alexis; assembly: GCA_905404095.1. Classification (NCBI taxonomy): domain Eukaryota; kingdom Metazoa; phylum Arthropoda; class Insecta; order Lepidoptera; family Lycaenidae; genus Glaucopsyche; species Glaucopsyche alexis. Next base: position 7,607,585 of record FR990060.1, read on the forward strand.
TAGAATGAATCGAATGAGTCGGGGAATGAGGTGTTTTAGTCGTTGGGAATGTATGAGGATGTGTTATATGCGCCTGAAAACAGGTGTCAAATTAGTAAATAGTATTTTAAGATTATACTCGTATTTACAATGATTACATAATTTGTTATAAACGTACCGTGCTCGACATAAGGTTAAGCGTACTGGGCGGGGTTGGTCGTGGGGCTCTGACAAACGTTCCGCTCGGTTTAGCAGGAGGCGATGGCGGTGTCTTTCCCTTGAATGTGCTCAAGTTCTGATTTTGACTCGGTGGGGAACCTGAGGAATCCACTGGTGACATTTTTAGTACTACATTTTGATCCTTTTCAGGACTTAAGATATGCTCCCGAGAATTCGTTGATGTGCCTATAACATTTTATTAAAAATAAATTAAAATATCCGTAGATATTATAGTTTAATTGTTTTGTAAGTATTTTCAACCTACCACTTATATTGAAGCTGCTAAGACTAGAACCAGTATCTGATGGAGTGATTGCCATAGGAACTACTCCATTAGCTAATTGACACGGTGAAATAATATTTTGATTGTTTTTCGGATTAGCCATTGGGTATCCCCAAAACTCTTGTCCCAATAAGGCGAGAGAACTGAGCTGTTGCCGGCTTTTAGCTTCCCGCAACGGTCTTGGTAACTGGAGTTGAACTGGTAACTCGTCACTAAAAAAAAGTCAAGTTTTTTAACATCAGAAATAAATTACTACTGTCGTTCCTCTCGGAGGTAAATTTTTTTCTATACAAAAATAATTCAACTTTCATTCAGATGTAACATAATGACTACCTACCAACATTGCGAGTAATGAGCTATAAGCTCAGGGATATTATCGAAGCGGTTGTGAGAGGTCTCCAGCCCAATGCGACCGTCCGAAGCTTGGATGAGATAGTGCTCGATGTACGGACCCTTGTCGGCCGGGAGCCGGACGCTGATGGCCATCGTCTCCGGCTGACTAGATTGTCGGACTACGAAGTTCTGGAATGTAATGGGTAAAACATTAACACAATAACAAAAGTATTATCTGGTTAAGTAGTTAGAAAGAAATGAAATAACTGATAGTATTATTTAGAGATAGTTATTAATTATTATCTAACTTTGATAGGTGGTAATTGTTTAGATAAAAATTATGTTCTGATTTTTCTTAGGCCCTTGTATTATTATAACTATTTACAATACGTACCCCCTCTTCTTTTCCCTGTAACAGGTGGAATGCACCAGCTCGTTGGATTCCCGGTAGGAACCAAACGGGATGCGTTCTTATCAGTCTTTCTAATAAGCCAATGTCACATGGCTGTTGTTCCTCAGAATCGGACCCCGAAGTTCCCACTGAGGAACAGTCTCCTTTTGCTCCCTCGCCATCTGACGACAAACTCTCTCGACTCTGTAAAAAAGAATAAAAAAACTTTAGTCCACAAACGAAAAGTAATTCGACCAAATACAAACGCTGTATCGAAGTGGAAAATGAATTGAACAGGGAATTAAATTATTCCATGAATACGACATGCCACAAATTGAATGTAAATATAATTACAGTAAAAAAGCAGTTTAAAAATCTTCCAACCATAATATTCGCGGAGCTCCTTACGAACGAATTTATAGAATAAAGTAAGATAGTAACGGCTAAATAGATGTTTGGAAAAGTGCCAGCGAGCCGACTAGATGCCATCGTAAGTTGGGATTGGGTAGTTTGTTGAATCTAGATTTTAGGTTGATTAAGTCCGTGGCCTTAAATCCGGTTTGTGTAGTCAGGTAATATACAGTAAACAGCCAACTAAAGTTATTAACGTGTTTACTTGGGAAATTAGTATAATAAAACAGGGATAAAAATTTGTCTACTTACTGAGTCACGTTAGTAAAATTGATATAAAAATATATGTTAATTATTATTTAAAATTAAAATATATTCTATTAATTCTCCGTTTAGTGTCTACTTGTAGGTAGACTTCTTTGAACTAAAAAATGTGAAAAGGGATTATTCTGTCCAATTGCAGACAAAACGGAATGTTAGAAATTTGAACTAGAAAAGCAATATATCGCAAGAGCTGTAATTCATGGAGAGATATTTGAAGACGAATTTTCAAAGCATTCACCCCAAAGGCTTTGTTCAGAGACTTGGAAATATTATTACGCGATTCTCGCAAAAGGTTCGACGGATAGCTTCCACAAAAAGAAATGAATATAATATACTCTCGTTTTTTTAAATAATTTTGTTGACTCCTTTTACGGCCCTTCAATAAAAAGGTGGAAAATTATAATCACTATAGTAAGTAATACAGTTGATGTTTTTAAAGTATTTTTTATATTTGTGATTTGATTCAGATGCTAAAGTGAGAGAAAGGTCATTAATTGATGCTCTATTATTGAGTTTAGAATTGAGTCTCTTTTCGACGGCATCCATTATTTGAGACTACAAAAAATATATTAAATTAAATATAAGCACTGTTTCAACATGTTCCTTAAGTATTTTCTGTAGGGCAATGTTGAAGAAAATTCTTTACACTAATTTATTTTTAAAATACTTAAAACTCTTGGCAGTGGTTAACATTTTCTTAACGCTGTCCCATTTATGAAGGTGTTGAAATAAGTTTCACGAAACTCGGTCAGCAATTTATTATGTTTTATGTTTAAAACTTTGTTTTATAATTTCATCTCTTTGTCGAGATTTCATTCGAATCTTTATATTTACCACTGATAATTTAATCTTATAAGAACATAAGGCAATTTCAAACCCCGAAAAAAAATGAACATTATACAATCTAATAGTATTTTAGTTTGTGGTCCCCACTTTTTAAGCAATGGATAAAAAATGCTCAAAAAAATGACAATGCAACTGATGATTATAATGAAAATCCTAATAAGTATAATAAAATAGATAATTTCATTGCTTATGAATTTATAGGAAAATACAACAGGATATCTCATAAAAAGCTCCTCTGATAGAGGTGGATTACAGGTAAAAAGGAAAACTTTTTTAATATTAAGGTAAAGTTGGAACAAGAGGCTTTACACGTAATACCTGCAATAAATATTGTGGTATTCAACCGAGTCTCGGCTAATTAAAACACATGCACATATGCTAACGATCCCGAAACATTTGCACACTTTATGCAAATGTTGGTCTATTTAATTTGACATGGTGAACATAAATCGTAATTACCTTCGAACTCTATCTTCCTACTACTATATACTTAATATTGTTCTGATATAATATCATTCATAAGAAGCATCTAGCATCCAAATTAACCGAGAAAGTGATAGACTTTTACAGAAATGTTGAGTACAATATCTTATAATATTTCAACTCTCCTACGAATTCATATTTTCATTCAGTTCTTTCAGAGCGACATGGCTGCTGCAGTATTGAGGTCAACGAACAGTAAAGCATACTTCTTTTCTCGTTTTGTATAATCCTCCGGTTGAGTTTTCAGCTTTTATTAACTCTATTCACTGGCACCGGAGTTCATGACTTCAAATGGACGGATTTATTTAAAACAACCTCGTTCCACAAGTTAAAATTGGAATTTTTAAATTATTCATCCGAGATAAAAAGTTTAATAATAAAACCAACTAGGTATTGTCATAGAAATTTTCTAGGTACTTTAGTTAATAGCGTAAGACCAACGTCAAACCCGTTTTAATTTGTCCAAACTTCAAAAATTTGTTTATGATATCAAAACGATTCATTTATCATACAATAAAAGTAAAATTAAAGTTTTGGTAAGATAATTTCGAAAATTGGGTTTATGGTATGTAGCATTCATATAAATTAAAAAAAAATAATATACTATAATATGGCATTAGATTCTATTTAACAAATAAATAATTGCTGGTAAATGTACAAAAAAATTTTATATTACTTATTTAACCTGTATATTTTTTTTGCCATTAAATTCTAGAACGTCTCCCTCATAAATCTAAAAGGATTTTGTATGGGGATAACTATAATATTATCATTTTATTTGTGATATACTTACCTAATTATTTGTCTTGAATGAATAAATAAAAAAAACACCTAATAGTATAAAGGATTTGGTCTAAAATCAACGAAGATTGATAAGTGAGATAGTAGATAGTTATGGGTAGTATCTATTAAAGAGATAGAAAATGTTTTAAAGAATTGACGAAAAATATTTGGGTACAGGACAACTATTAAATCGATGCCAACAACGCGGAACGGCCCAATATATACTTCTAAATTTGCACGTAAAACCCAGACCAAACAAAGCACTGGCCGCACGTGGAATAAATAAAAAATGGAATCAACAGCCGCCGTTATTGGTCCATAAATTAATGGTCTGCGGCAAACAAACGATCCACACTGGCAACACTTGCACGCACGTGCATGCCCATGTGCATATAACGTTAATTGAAATGCAATAAATCTTCTGTATTTAATTGCCTTACTTATAGATACCTATTTGTAATAGGGGATAATAGGGGGGGCGAAATAGGGGATAAAAGTTTGTATGAAACTTTTTATTCCTTGGGCATATTTGCATGAAATTTCTTTTGAATTGAGAACGACAAAATACTTAATGAATTTGTTAATTATTTCAGCGTTTTCTAATATTCAACCCCTAAGAGGGGATGAAAGTTTAAATTATTGTCAATATATTGTTTAAAAACAAAATTCACGCTAGTGCTAGTAAAGAAATAAATACTAAAACAAAACTGGACATTTCAAATAGGACTTGTATAATAAATAAATAAACACTATGAAAAGAAAAGAAATGTAGATATGCAATTATTAGAAAATGCTAGAAAATAATATAACTGCTATAAATACAATTTCTTAAGGCGCTCTTACCCTAGAAATACGCTTCTTTCAAAAATTTTTTGAGACGAATGGATACATTTTAGTGCAGCAAAAAAATATATGTTAATTTTGATCATATTTGCTAGGGGACCTTCGTTTTCAAAACACGTTATCTGAAAAATTTCTCGATAAAAAAAAATCATAAAGTAACCATTAAAATAGAAATTCTTGGAGTTGTAACTGTATTATTTGTGAACAGAAATGAGAAAATTATTTGCAGTTTCGTAAAACATAATAAAAGGAAGGGAATTGTTGTTTTGATTTTTCGTATAGAATGTGATATTTGTTAGTATTAATTTATTTCAATGATAAATAATTCGTACGAGTCGAATGAAACATCGCGAAATGGCGACCTGTCATTCCTTCTCTTTCATATCTATTGAATAAGACAGTACCGGCTTAGGCCTCTTGCTAATGAGACGTATGTCAAATTTTTCCCCTCTTTTCTGCTCAAAAATTATTCGAATTTATTGTTGAAAGTCCGTTCAAATTTATTTTACCCCCGAATGGACCTTTATGTCGTCTGCATAAAGGTCAAGTCGGGGGTAAATATTAGTTTTTCTTTCGTCGTGTAATACTTATAACATATGCGTAATTTCGCTCACTGACGTAAGACGCTTGGTAGCCCTTTGGCTTTTTGCGTTGTTGCGACCAATTGGTCTCGGGTTCGAATCCCGGTCAGACGATTTTTTTTTCTTTTTTTTTGTCGCACTATAAAACTCCGAGCGATGCTTGTTTTCCCAGTAATAAAAGTATATGGTTAATTATGTACTTATTTTATTATTAGTTACTTTAAGTTGTTGTTAATATAAAGGTAGATTATATTATATAAAATATGAAAAGATTGTATTCGATGAATGTCCAAATTTTTAGTCCAAAGTTTTAAGATGGAGGTACAAAAACTCTTTATAAGTAGATACTAGGGAGACCGAGCTTGGGTCGTAGTTTTAGTACAACGATAAAAATTAATAAAAAATAAAAAAAAAATATTAAAGAAAAACAAAGACATTATAAGAATCACAAAAATAATATTTATCTTACCGGGATTTGACCTCACCACCAAAAATCAAACGTCGGTAAGCAAACCGAGCTGCCAGTCAGACTGACGTAAAATAATCGAAATTATTGATATAATTTATTACACGACGAAAGAAAAAACATATTTGATTCAAAATTGACAACATTGATTGACAACAGAATAAGTAAATATATATATACCTAAATATTATTCTGTTGGTTTGTAAAGTTTATACATATAATTTATCAATTATTATAATCAATTCTAATTCTAATCACCATGAGCAGATATTAGGAACATGTACTTATTCAGTAATCTACGTTTATTTTTTACTAGCTTTTGCCCGCGACTTCATCCGCGTAAAGTTCGGTTTCCATACAAAATTTTAACCCCTTTGTTACACCCGTAGGGGGCGAATTTTCAAAAATCCTTTCTTAGCGGAAGCCTACGTCATTACAACTATCTGTGCCAAATTTTAGCAACATCTGTTCAGTAGTTTCGGTTGTACTTTGATAGATGAGTCAGTCAGGTTTGCCTTTTATATATTTAGACTAGGTGTTGCCCGCGACTTCATGCGCGCAAAAGGAAATCTCGATGGAACCGTACATTTTTCGGCAGTAAAAAGTATGCCTATGTGCTTCCCCGTTGTCTATTCTATATCTGTCCTAAATTTCATCAAAATCATTCCAGTAGTTTCGGAGCCTATTCAATGCAAACAAACAAACATCAAACAAATAAACCTTCTCTCTGTATTATATTAGTAATAGATTAAATAAAACAATATTTACAATTAATATGATGTAGCCGAAGAGACTATTTGGTTAAACCACAAATGTCAGAAACTAGGTACTTATTTGAAATTGTATTTTTTTTTTGCTGTCAGATAGCCGAAGTTTCATGTATGTAGAATGGGAATATTTGATATTGAATTTTATTGTGTATTTATGTATTGTATAAAATCAGGCGATAAAATTTAGCTTTGTGCTACGCGAACGAAGTTGCAGGCAAAAGCAAGTTTAGATTTTGTAACCGCTGAAATATATAAAATTTTGAAATGTCGTCCTAGGAAGAAACGTCAATGTGTGTGATGTCATAAAGTGTACTGTGTAATGTGTTACATGTTGTAGTGTGCGTATTCCGCACTCCGCAGTACTTCGACTGCATAATATTATAATAATACTAGCTATCCCGGCAAACTTCGTACCGCCTTAGAATTAAATTTGTTGACGTACTGACTACTGACAGCAGCGCCACCTACCAGGTCCGATTGCAAATCTAAACCATTCTCGAATCAACCTGAAGACACACAAAATTTTTCATTACTTAATATCGGTACAGCCGTTTAGGAGTTCAGTGACTTAATTGAGTTTTTTTTAGATTTTTTTTTACCCTTTAACTACTTACTAAAAAACTTAACTTTCTCGAATCGCAATGGCTAAATTTGGCACAAAATTAGGAATTAGACTTTTTATAATCGACCTAGACAGAAAATAGACATTTTGAAATATATTAAATTGTAATGAGATTTGAACCTAGACGCTACGCTTTGCTTTAGGCGGGCAAGATACCGCTAGGCTATGAAGCACATTACAATTTTATCGAAATTACGCTTTTATACATTATAGACACATCACTTTGACGTATTTCGCATGAAGTCCCCCGCAGTAACGGGGGCGGCACGTCCCCCACTCATCTCCTTCACCCCCTCGAATACTTCATAGTTGACTACTCACAGCGCCTTAAACTGTATTTATAAGAATTTTCTAAGTATACTTTCTCATAATTTCAAATGAGGTACTTTAACGACTAATAGCATAGCGGTTACACAAGAGAAAAGTTATAAACATAGATTATATATGTAGTTTTCTTTATGTTCACTTTCACTAGATCATTATAGATAACAAGCTATAGAAAAATAGTTTATATGAATAAAAATTACCAATCTATTACAAAGTAATGTAGTTAGCTAAATGTATAAGGTTAAAAAAGTCATAAAATTGAAATATTTGCAACGTGCTTGGGTCATGTTGCCACGATAAAGTTTTGAATGAAAATTAGTCAAAGTTTAAAAGAACAAACGAAAGTATTGTTTTGGTTACCAGCATGAAAGTACACACTAAGTAATATAAAGTTGTAGAAAATTAATTAAAGTAATTTTAAATTATGTGAATAGTGGTAAACATAGAATTATTTGTGTTGGAAGGATTTAAAAAATAATTAATTAACTATCTTAGATGGCAATTTATTCCATAACTTCATCATTAGATTATCCTCCAAAAATTGTGCTAATTATAATGAGGAAGAATGGCATAAAATTTTTGATGAAAAGCTTTTCGAAATTCAAATATTATTTTAAACCAAATTCAAATAAAGACGCGAAGCAATTTGCGGTATTTAAACATCTATAACGCGAATGCGACAATCTGGAAAATTAATTTCGAAATCGCTAACAATAACTGTACCGCTATGAATCATACAACAAAGGCTTCGCTAGGTGTGAACACAATAGCAGGTTCTAAATTATATCGCATCGTCTCCACGGATTTATGAGGAAAGTTGAATTGCAATTAGTTTTTGGTTAATGTTGCGGAATGTTCGCTTAGCATTAATTCCGTGGGGGTAGTATTGTAGGCTCGTGTGTACTAATGGCCTACCAAAAGGTAGTTCGCCGTTGATAGTATAATCCATTAATGTTATTAAACGAAGGAGGAAATAAATAAAAATTATTTATGTTTCTATCTGTACAATGGATGCAATGGGTATTATAACAGCAACCCTGAGTCTTCTGAGTCATACTCTATATATTGAAAATCAGTATATATAAGGTCAGCAAATTATTTTGTGTAAGTTTTGTTTCTTTTTTTACTTTTTAGGTTATAAAAACAATATTTGTTCTACTTGTATGCTATTATGCATTCATATTAATAAATAATACGGTAAATAAAATATAAAAAAGACCAAAATTTACAACTTCGTAAATGTAAAAGCTGTAAAATTTTATCAGTTCATTTATATTTATTAATATTTCCATGAAGCCCGAAATTCACTTCAATCGTTGATGGTGCAGCTGTGGCTCTACTCATAAAAGTATACAACTCTTGACTTTTAGCGTCGCATAACAGTTTACTTGTCGTTCGGTAAGTGCCAAGTAGTCTCACGTGCTTTGCCGCTGCAAATGGGCTCTTTGCCGAGAAGGAGAGGACCAAACACCTGCGACCGAAGTTTTACTGGGGTCTTTTAATTGGGTTAGCACCCATTATTTGGGTATATTCCTTAATACACGTACTGCATTAGTACGTTATTAAGGAAAATAATCACTTCCCGTCATTATAATGCGTATATATCCATTGCGTGTTAAATAAAATAATAATACTATGCAAAATTTTCTAAAATGCATAACAATATGATATTTTATTCAAACATAATATGGATATTGTTCTATGAACTAACCTATTAAGAAATACGAGACTAAAATAATATTAGACTTATAAAATTAACTTAGACACTTCTATAAACCAAATAATGGTGTGAATTGGGACACACAATTTTAATTGCTTAAATTCTTTAAAGACTCAACAAAGAATTTCCGTTCATTAAAAAAGCCGGCAGTCGGCAGTCGTAGAGCAATTGAGATTGCAAAAAGTTTTCATACCTCGTTCACGAAAACCGCCAATATTTGGAACGTGCCAGAAATACGCGACAAACTTTTAACGAGCCAGGATCGAGTGGAAACGAAAAAGCGAAAACATTTGAAAATGGAGACCCTAACTTGTCCAAACTTAGTGAGACTCAAACCGACTTAGAATCTGAGAGCATGGATGCAAAAACACCGACTAAAGTTGTACTTAGAGACCCTTTAGTTCCTCAAGTTCAATCAAAGAGAGCAAACAGCGTTTGTGGTGGAGAGGGGATGCAGCGAGATGACTCACACGGGGTTAAAATCAATAAGTCGGCTCGCTCCACGCGTCCAAATGTCAGTTTATGTGGCCACCTCATAATTATTTAATTTGCCGCTTCAGTAAATTGGGCACTTTAGAGAAACGGTTGCGATTTTAAGACAAGTTTGTGTTTGTTTAGAGATAATGTTTATCGTGCGGGAGAGTATTTACCTTGTGGCTTGTAGTTTTCTACTTAAGTATTATAAACTTAATTGAGGATTGATTTACAAGATATGTAGCTAGATTTTGAGCTTTTATCTTTAATTTTTTATTTTAAAAGGGTAATAATTTATTTTTGTAGAAATGATATAGGCAGCAACTTTTTTTAAATCCCCTAAGTTATTATAATTGTATATTGTATCAAAACTTCCATTAAATTGGCATATATAAATAATAAAAAAACATGACAAAAAGAAGCGACGTAAATTTCACCCTTTAATGCTTAGTTTGCCAAAAAAGGACCATAAAAAGCATTTGATATCTGAGTGTTAGACATACGTTTATATTTAGGAGCAATTATTTTAAAAGCATTGCAGCATATAGCGGAAACTGACTCTGGTGCAGTGGATGCAAATTACAGTAGGGCTTTTTTGTACGCCGATTAAGTTCGCCCGGGGGCGGACTTGGACGGGCGGGGAAGGGCGGCTAGGGCGGAAGACGGAAGTGACAGGGACCGTCAGACCGATAATCGCTCCGTGTTGACAATGGAAGCAATTAAATGAAACGCTCGGCTAAAACTCGAATAAAAATAGTACGAAATCTATACATCGAAGGCACCTACATAGTCGATGTCTGTGTATTTAAAAATGAACAATATGAATGTATAATATTAAATTTTAATGATCATTATAATATTTCTAATTTTGCATAATATAATAAAAATAAAACAAATAGCTGCTAGCCAAAAATCTCATTATTTTGAATTAGAAAATTAATAACCACTTTAAGAAACTATTAAATAGCGCTGCAATTTATGTAAGTGGCAATAAATCCCAAAGTGCCTTAATAATACCTCAAAGTATGGGAACAAAACGTGTAAATGGCCAGCCCGAAATTCTAAGTAGTCCGCACATGTCATTTATGTCCCACGAGAGGCAGTTAACTTGGAGATCAGGACTCTAATTTGGGGGTTAATTGTCATCCCGGTGTAATGAATAAACGTCCATCCCTTTCCACTTGCCAACAGCTTACATTGGTAATGATAGAACTGTTGAGCTCAATTGTTCTGCTAATGCACATGGAGTAATCGATGTGAAACATTGCTTTTGTGTGTGTGTGTTTAAGTTAAAGTTAAAGTCTGTTCACTTTTTTAACTTTAAAATAAAAAATTACATATTATTTTTTTAATACGTGTGTGTATGTGTGTGCAGTAAGTTAAAGTTAGTTTTCTTTTTACTTAAAAATTACACATTTAAGATTACATAGCTTAGGAATAAAATTTTTATGTTTTACTTTATTTGCTTACTTTTAGGATAGGAGATAGTATCTTCATGACTGTAAATATATCAAATCTACAAGCAAAGTCCTATAAGTTTCTTAAATATCATTGCATGGAGTTGTGAAGTTTCATCAACGCGAAGAAAACATTTCTCAAGCTGAAGTCGGAAGGGTTCGGCGGTAAGCACTTACAAAGCTACACCCGCAATTGACTGGAGTGTAACACCTCGAGAGCTTTTGTCACGGTCTAAGTGCATTCGGAGTGCAGCCGTCGCGTTTTGTGCGTAAATATTGTCACTGTAATTCCCCAAAATATTCAGAGGAGAGTGTTATCCTTTTCGATCATTCCGACCTGTGTTGTATTTTGTGAGATATTCGAATGAAAGCACATGGGGCATTTTACTGTGGAACAATAAGTAGCCACGGCGACCAAATGTTTATTTTTTATTAGTTTAGATGTAAGCGTGACTGCATCAGGATTACAACGGCATAGGTTGCATATTATCTGCCAAAAGTGGAGTAAATACAAATGGTTTACAAACATTTTCTAACACTAAAACATTTACTAACAAGTGTTAACAATTGTTACATTTTGTGAAGAACTGTAAGATTTTTGTTAGGAATTCGCAACTTTAGCGCCTTGTACCTAAAAATTGGCCCACGACACTATGTCGTTGGTGGCGGGCAAACATTCGTTCATTGTACACACTAATACAAATACTAATAAAATGAAATACATTTTATCGGTAAGAATATAAAGGGAGTCTGTCGGGGCAGGGATCTCAGTCCTAACATTACCTAACATGAAATCATTTTTTAACATTTTGATCAAATGTAGTAAACATATTTTTCTAACGGAAGTGCACCATTACTATAAAACATTTTACCTCATTTCAGTATTCAAATTAAAAATATTATTAGTTACTTATTCATTACCTCCACTTATCTGTGACTTTAAATTAAATTAATTACGGGAACCGAAATGTAAATGAAGATCGCCACTTTTTTAAACGCAGCACAGAATAAATAATAGTACAGGATGGTACAGGTAACAGCAGGTGAAAATTTCCCGTCTTTTTCGTTTAAAAATCATATTATGTGGTGTCATAAGTGAGTCATCATGATAATAATTAATGATACTAGTTTATGGACTTATACGAGTATGCTGGTGATATGAGAACGATGACGATGATAGAAAAGATGATACAGGCGATCACAGTAAATATAATGGAAGTACTGATGATATTACTAAAAAGATGTTTGATTTTAGGCCAGCTCTATGTACACTACATAGATAAATAGGAAAAAAATATGGGAATTTCATAAAAGTACAAAAAAAAAAACAAATTTGAAGAAGGGTACATGCGTACAAAAATGTTTTTTATTGCGAGAACACTATTTTTAAGGCGGCCATTACATATGTTTTGACTTGATTTTTGACGTAGTTGACAGGTTTAGGAAGAGCCGTCTTCTTGAGTGTCATACGTCTTTCTTTGTCAAAAGTCATGTTTTTGTGAAAATGACATTAATTGGATAATTCTGATTTGATCCGGCATGTTTTATTTTATGTTGTGTTGCTGTCCTTGACGAAGTTATTTTAAATGTACATTCAAACGAAGTGAAATTAAATAAAATAAAGAATAGGAAACAGCTATTATGTTATGTAGCTATATTTACATGTAGTGTACATAGTGCTGGCCCACGCCTCATATATTTCTAGAACATCTCTTTTATTGGTCTTGTTTTGAATTTGGTAAGTATATAATACGATAAAACACTTGTGGTGATATAAAATAACATAAAATTTTTAGCGGCACAAACGTGAATGGCAAGGAAATTATCGTAAAAAGTAAAAATAAAAGTGGAATATTATGTAGTAACTTCGAATGCCGGGTTACCCTTTTTACCGCTGGTAATATTTTCAAAATTTCTATTATATATGTTGCTATTGACATTCAAAATGTAGATAGAATAAAGACATAAATAGTACAAAAACTTTATAAGTATAAAGCCTCTTTTTAATATTATACATCTATGGTACAAAGTCTATTTTTGCTATTCTGTTAATACAGGATAGCAAAAAATACAATACGTAAAAGTTTATCGTTTAGGTATTGTTGCTTTAAAGCTGTCAAATCTTTAAAATCCATTTTAAATGTAATGTTTTCAAAGGTCGTTGACCATTAACGAGAAACAGCCGAAATCACAAAAATTCTTTATCCATACCCACGCAGTATAATTATTATAATTTAACTACCTATTTGACAAAATTATACATTTTGTTTTAAAATACGCCTCAAAAAAAAATGACAATGAAATCCAACTTATTTGGGAAAATATTCATTGGATTTTAACGTCATTCCATCGCAGGATGCTTTCCATCCTGTGCACGACAAATTCCCCTTGTGAATTATACGAATGCATAGGAAAGTTGGAAAAGTTTAAAACTAAACAGACCCATGGTTCATTAGGATCGGAATGGAGTTTGCATAAGTTTGCACGTACCTGACTGAGGCTGTCTCCCAGACTGCCGTCGTCTAGCGATCGAAACAACGGTTCCTTGTCTCTCTTCTTCCTGTCTTGCGTGTCTCTCATCGCTTGGCTCTGGAGTCTTTCGAAGAACTCTCGTGGTTTCAGTGGTGGGTCGTCTGGCGGTGGGGGTGGGGGTGGTAGCCTCGACCGGGGAGAGCTCCGCAGTAGGGACCTCTCGTCATCCTCCGTCGAACGTTCATCGTGATCGGAGTCTGAGCTGCGGCTGTCCCTTCTTCTCACACCTTGCAGATGTGGCTCCAGGAAGGTCGCATTTCTGGAACAAAATAACATCTCCTTAGTCACAGTTCATTTCTTCATTTTTGGAATTTGATACACATAGCATTAATTTTTTTCCTGATACGTTATTTTGAATAGCTTTAACAATAATAACTTATTTTCAATGACTATTGAGCTGAGATTGGTAAGCTATTAGCTAAAGATTATAGCAGTTTATAAGCACATTGGTCGTTGTATCATGTCAATATAGGGAGTAATAAACAATCGATTTACGGTGTACGTGCACATGGGGCCTGACCAGACTATGGGGACATTAACTAAGATTTATCCCCGACCGCAGTATTAATTAAAAACCTCTAAAGGGCAAGTTAGCGCCGAGTGTTATTGACGCTCGGAAATTCTCGGGGAATTGAGCTCGCGCCTCGAATACTACTGAGTACTCCTAAACACTCGAGTATTGTAATATTAATAAATATTTATAACCTCACTGCAGCACTAGTGAATTTAATATCTAGTCTTGGAAGATACTTTGATAATGGCATGGTTTGAAGTTAATTAATATTGAAGATAGTGTAAGATAACCTAACACGCCTTGTGGTAATTTTAACATAATTATGACAATAATTATGTGTAAAAATCATAATCAACTTGAACCTTAATGCAGATTATTATTAACGTTAATTTGTGAATTATTCACAAACTAACGTATTCGAAACGGTTGTTAATATTATAATCTCACCAATTGATGACACCATTTTAATACCACATAGAAAACCACATATCTTACTATAAATAAATTAAAATATCCAATCAAGTAGTGACATCGTGCATCGTCGCCATAGGTTTTCAGGCGTTGACAGTCAATTTGTTTTTGACGGTGACGGGGTCGGGTGATAACAACCTCATTGTTTTGTTATTAATTGTTCACGTCACCATTGTTTTCAGGAATCGCATGAAGGGTGTGAAAAAACGATCAATAAGGTTTTAGGCCGTTAAAATATAGAAGTAGGTAGACAGCACAATTACATAATATACAGTACCTAGTGCACAGTCACGAACACTAAAAAAAAGGTTTATTTTTTAAGCACTTCATAACGAGAAAATTCGTACGGAAAAGCTTTCATAGTAACCTTGCAAAAACGGAACGGCTAATCGCTATTTTTACGTAATAACGTAAAAATAGCGATTAGCAAAAATCTTGCAGTCATCGCGCGATAGACGCACAATCGATTGCTGAACGTCAAATAAAATCGTATTACCTATGCGATCGCTAATCGCTCGCTGTTGTGTTTGAATGCACTTTGCTTCATTTTCGCTTATTATTGCTAACTGACAGTTCAAATCGCTCGCTGATTGCTTTCGCTTTGCTGTAAAAATCTTACGTAATACGAAAAATTAGACAGCAGTGAAGAGATCGAACGATTGATTTGCAATTTATAGTTTCTCGATTATTCGGTAGAGGCAGTACTGTCGCTAGGTTGCTTCTGGTAGGTTTTTGCAGATACGAAATACGAATTTGCGATTTTTGCGCAATTATAGCTATTGCTTGGCTTTTGCAAGATACGTAATAAGCCCGCCGATAACTTTAAATATTGTTTGAAGGCACAGCTTTAACCATAATATAGAAGTAGTATTTTGGAATGTTTTGGAAGAACTTTATCTAGCAGATATGAGAAAAATCTGGAATCTATTAACTACTATTTTTTATTTTATTTAATTCAAAACCACTTTCGAATGAAAGCCTTACTTTTCGTTGAACGTTAGGGTGACTAGATAATTTGTTACTCTGTTCACTTGCTATAAACCTCGAGAGATATCTTGTCTCAGAGCCATGTCAAGTAATCTTAAACCCACTTGATACTTAACCTGCCACATAATGGATTAAAAATTCCGCTATTAAGCTTTATTTACCTAATAAATATTTATAAACTGCCTTAAAGAGCTTGATATTTTATTACATGCATAAATATACTTTTCCTAATAGTATTTGATACTTTATTAGAGGTTCTTTGGCAGCACCATACATGGTTTAAAAGGTCGGCTGCGTCTACCCACGTGCTATCAATTATTCATCAAAGGGTACGATGAAGTGATAGCCGGTTTCATCATTAATTACTGGATGTCATAATTTGAAGCCTCGCGTGGGTCTCGCGCTCAAAGGATTAAGGTGCAGTCATTTATATTGTTAATTGGGTGACAATGATCAAGTAAGGTTTCGGAAATATATTAAATTGCCTCGCTGAAAGGTGAAACCAATTTGTAAATATATTTTGTCATAATTTAGATATTATTTTTTCACCAATATGTATTTTGTGAATTACTTCCATCAAGTGAACCATTCCTGTATGCTTTTAAAATTATATTATGAACCAGAAAACACTTAACATTTATAAGGCTATAACCAATATTGCAATGCTCAGTGCTTACCTAATACATAAAAATGTAATTTAACTTTTACATTCATTGGCAGTAAGGGTTACATTTATTAACGTAATAAAAGTAACAGTACCAAATGAAGCAATCAAAGTTTCGTTATTCAATTGCTATTTCAATTTTCATGTAACCCTTTCATTACACTAACTTCCTACTGGCGACAACTTCCACATTAAGTCTACCTTGTTGCGTTATTTAATTAAATGTAATGGTAGCTTAATAATACGCGCAGCTGGTTAAGTGGATAATTAACTGGCGGTGAATACGTTCTATAAACGTATTAGTATGCTGTGGGCAAATTCTAATAGCAATGTAGTTATTGAGAGTAGTGGGAGGTTCCGACTTAACTTAAAGATAACCACTAGTTATAAAGTGGGTTTATTTTATATAGTTTTCACGGTGTTTACTTCTCCTATAATAATATTAGGTACAGATTAAGACATTAGATAAAATCATAGATCTACAACCCAATCTACGCGAGGAAAAAAAGTGTTGCAAAAACTTCAACACAAATATTTTCCTCCCTAAACCAAACGAGACCAATGTTTCTTTATCAAAGTGTATGTACGGATTATATTAAGTCAACTCGACGTTCGTTTGGTATTGTTTGTCGAAGGCGGCCCACATGCCCAATACTCCCCCTAGTTCTATACGTGTGGGTTTGTATGAGTTATGCGACAAAAGAATTCTTTTGGTCCGGTTTGTTCAGGAAATTAAATAGCCAAGCTCCTAATCAACTGCAAACAGAAATATTAGCTACAACTATGTCCAAATATTTCTTTTATCCAATTTGTTTTCGTCATTTAGCTTCGTTTTATTTCTTCGTTAATTTCGCAGAAACCGTACACTTTTCCGCGTTAAAAAGTAGCCTATGTCATTCCCCGTGGTCTATTCTACATCTGTGCTAAATTTCATCAAAATCGGTCTAGTAGTTTCGGAGCCTATTCAATGCAAATATCCCTCTTTATTATATTAGTATAGATAGTATAGATTAACTGCTCGATTCAGTACATACTGCAGATTCCTTTTCAAAATTACCTACTCTACCTAGTTTTTCATTGCAATTCATAAGAAGTCCATTCTCAATCACTTTTCTATCGTTCATCTTTTACATTGAATGTAGGTATAACATAGATGACATATTGCATTCTTTTCATATAAACTGCACTAGTGCTGCAACTAGTACCTATCGATAAAATCGACGATTGAAATACGTGGATGCCTTACGAGTGAGTTGTATTGTGATTTCATTGAATATCGTTGAAGTGCTTGCATCGATCACAATACAGAGCATGAAATATCGAGCAAAATATTTGTCGGTAAATCCAGTTAAAGCTATCGTGCAATATTTTCTGATGGATAGGTACTACAATATTTTAGTCAGACTAGAATTGTTGGCAAATATTCATATCTGTGACTTTTTTATGGTACTCGTATGTTCCTAGTAAACAAATAGCATGATGATAAGTTAATAATAACTCCCCACACCGATTTCGGTGACGGTGGCTGGTTTCATTGAAACCAGGCCAGTTACGCAGGAGTAATTTTATAGTGCCCAAGTGTGTGCGAAGTACGCAAGAGCACTCTCTCTTCCTTTACTCTCATAATTCAGTGGGACGCATAACCGACACGACTCATGACTCATGAGAGATCAGGCGCAGGTCCGACTTCTTACATGCCCATCTGACGCATGGATCATCTTTCTTGTCTGATAATAATCAGGTGATCAGCCTGCATTATCCTAACCAAACTTGGAAACAACATTTTTTTTCCAATGTGGGAATCGAATCCACGACCTCCGAGTCGAGAGCCAATGCTCGATCCACTAGTCTACGGAGGCAGTTATTATTTATTTATCATGACTTAATGTTGGTTGCACTTTTTTACCATAACTGACTGTTGGTTGCATATTAGGTACACGTTTCGGTCTAGATAATAGCAAATGATAGTTCAAACAGTGTATTGCAAGTTGTAAATATGTACTAACAGGGAATCTAATATATAAGCAGATTGAATGTTGCTATAATTTGTTCGTATTAAGCTATTAATATGATACCAAACCAAACTGACATCTCATTGACTGTTGTATTGTAACTGCATGCCGTCATTATAATACAAACAAATGATGAGAACACTCCACCTGCTTTTGAATTAGATTCCCTGATAGTACAATTTTATATTGAACACCTACTACTTAACTTTAAAAATTAAGAAACTACGTATTCGACGAGAAATTTATTTTTCTGTTTTTTGACACACAGGTGAAAGAAGAGCCTTAGCAGGTGACAAATAAGGCTCGAATTATTATTATTTAAATTATTCATACTTAAACCTTAGATACATAATTTTCCGTTCTCAAAGATGAATGCACCTGATGATATTGACGCGACATTATTCTTGTCTGTAATATCCGCCATTACTGTCAGTCTGCGCTAACCAGATTTCACCGGAAGGCCTTATGTGAGACGCCTGGCTAATACGATTATAAGTGTACCCCGCACCTAGTCACCGACGCTTTTACTGGGGACATTTTAACTTCTCAAATACCTTGTAAAATTAAATTTCTGGCGCTATCATCTATTTGTATAAGCGTCGTCTGGTCTGGATTTATTTGACTCACATTATTCGTCGTGCGATGGAAAAATTAAAGTAGGTACAAGGATATTATTATGTATGATGCGAAATGTTGTGATGAATTTTTGCAATATTTATACATAACTTTTTATACAGCTTCATTTATATTTATAGCATAGTATATCATTATATTCAATCCTATCCGCCCTACCACAGAGTATAACAGATAATTGGCGTTCATAGAGCGAATCAAATCGATCCAAATTTGAAAATGTTGACGTCACATTCAACGGCTCACAAATTTTCTACACAACCATGGACACACATCTATGCTTGTAGTAGTGCAATCAAATCGAAAGCTAACTATATAGCTATTTAGCTGTTTCTGTTTCTTGAATATTATGTGCTCCTACTAATATGTAAGAGCTCCGTGGTCTAGTGGGTAGACCATTTAGTTCGCACTCGAGAGAGTGCAGGTTCAAATCCCAGGTTGTGGCGTATACCAATGAGACTTTTCAGATCTCAAGTACATTATACAGACGCTGTAACGGTGAAGGAAAACATCGTGGGGAAACCCGCACATAGTTGGCCCCAGACGTATTGACCAGTTCATTCCTCTGGACTAGGCTATGTTGTGAGAATGTCGTATGTGCTTGGGCAACCATACGACATTTAAAAACCAACTGTCCCAGGCACTACAGTATTTCAAGAGTGGTTACTTCGCTCGGAGAATACTGTATAAATCATCAATTAACGGATGTAAAGGCCTAAGTTTGTTTTTTTTTACTAATATGTTGGAAAAATCACTTGACAGAAAAGGACGAGGACATTGAATAACTAATAAATGGTTTGAATATTACCTACCTAAGTTCATACAATATATTAATTATAAATTAATTATGTGTAAATGTATCTATCCGCTTTGACTTCAAACAAAAAGCTTAGATAAATTTGAATTATCTTCTTCCCATGCTCCGGAATAATCCATCTCCTTACTTTAGACTGGCGTCTCGTGTAGGTATACTCAGAAAATTTTATTCGACGGTGAATTTGCTAGATAGTAGATAATTTTTATTCTGTACAGCCTCATCGGAGCAAGAGACATGAAATTAATTCCTAATAAAGCACGTAGTGAAGATGTATTAACGTTACTGCTTTGAGTACAGTTATTAATTTGTTTTCAGTTCTATTAGATGATAATAGTACCAAATATTGAATAGTGTTGGCATTTAATATTTTCTTGCGTTTATAATACAACGCTTAATGGCAAAAGCTTTTATAAAGCTGTATTACCTAGGTCAGGGGTCGGCAACCTTTTGAGTCAGAAGAAACTACAATACACTACAATTGGAAAAACTCAATAAAATCAACAGCCTAGAACAGAACGTTGGTATAAAATAATATAGTAAGTGGTTTATATTAAACGCTTTTGAGCGAAACAAACACAGGTATCTATAGTTTTAAAACGAAATTTTTTTCTTATTACATTTTAGACGCCTTCGCCGCCTCTAGGGAGAAACTATTTTTCCCGCAACCAGCCAGCCTTAGTAGCTGAGAGATAGAAATAGTGCCTTAATTATCCTTGTTCATCGATTCAGATTTTTGAACTTTTTTCTTGATTATTAATATTTGCGAATAAAGAGCCGCATGTGGCTCGCGAGCCGCAGGTTGCCGACCCCTGACCTAGGTGAATCCTAACTTATTAATAGCAAAGCCATAAAATGTTTCACTATTTTTTTCCATCTCTTCCATGTTCATAATTATGTCATTACCTATATCATGAAAATTATTTTTCTCAGAGTTAATATTTCTTATTTACTAGTAATACCGAAATATAAATTGAAGAGAGATAATTTAGAGCCTTCGTTGTGTTGAAAATGTTACATTAAAATTTGCAAAGCCGGCAACACCAGGTAATTATGCAAAATGTTGACTTGGAGGCAGTTTAATCCCGAGCTTAGGCCGGAGGGGGGCGATCAAACAACATCCATTAGCTAATATATAATGAATACTTTGGTATGTTTACATTAATTTGGTAAATATTTTATACCTAAAAAGTTGATTCGGTATATACCAAAACAGTTTTTAGAACAATATTGTACCTTGTGTTATATATTATAATTTTATGTATAAGGTTTTATTTAACTAAATGCAAAAAACAATACAATCCCCAAAATAATATTTTAAGTACAAATTATATGTGCACACTATTAAACACAATACTATTCTAGGCATAAATTATAGCTCAACAATAAATAAAAATTATATATTAGGACGCTATGTGTGTTACTCAGAACACTATTAAAGTAAGCATGCTATAGAGGATGTCTGTCAATTTTCATTAATTTCATCTCTTTCTCTTATTTCCTTTATTAATCTTTGATAAATTCTTCTTTAAAATCATTACACAATGATTGGGTTATATTATATTGCTACTACTTACCTAAAATATATTTAGGTTAGTGGAACTACAGTAAAACGTTTTCCGTTCTGTTGGTTTTAGTCCAACGTTGATGGGTTTTTTATTTACTTAATGTCGCGGATTCTAAAGGTTTTGTCAAGTGTAAAAAAGGTAATCTCTGTCAATGCCATTTGCTCTATTATTGTTAAATTTTTTACGGTTTAGTGGCTCCAAATAAATAGTTTTGGAGAATGGAGAAAAAATATTCAAATATTTTTTCTCCATCTACAGCAAAACCAAAAGGAAGGGTAATGATTTTTGCAGTCTATGTATAAATCAGTGGCGGAGGCCCAATCCTTTATAGTTAAGCCCTAGCCTGTATAATAGGTAGTGATTTGGATGAGGGTCTTCAAAAGGTAAGTGGTAAGGGAAGCCGATAGGAATGGAGTTATAGAAACCCCTCGCCACTGGAATAAATGTATGTTTGTTACACAGTACCGCCTAAACTAGTGATCCGATTTTAATAAATGAGGTGTCAATATATTCGTAATAATAGCCCGAACACAAAAACATAGGCTATACAATTATCGTATTATTATGATTTAAATCTTACTTGTCAGACAGAATACAAATATGTATGTAGTTGTAAAAGGTGGCTATTGTTCATTTCCATACATAGCTGTATCAGGGATTCCTCAGGGCTCCCATCTTGGTTCTAAATTATTTGTCATGTTCATTAACGGTATTATTAAATATGTATATAATTCTAAATGTTTACTTTTCGCGGACGATCTCAAGTTATACAGAACAGTTAAAAACCTCCGAGATGTCAAATTACTTCAAGATGATCTCGACAGCCGAAAGTGGTGCCTACTAAACAATATGCAACTAAATCCAAGCAAACGTTATCACATAAAATTTACAAAAAAATTACTGCCAGTCAATTCAGTCTATAAAATAAGTAATAGCTCTCTCAAGGAAGTAAATACTATAAGGGACCTAGGAGTATTAATAGACAAAAAATTAATTTTATTAGTCATATCGATCAAGTAGTTAAAGACAGTAAAAAATCCTTGGTTCCATTAAACGTATCGGTAGAAAATTTAAGAAGGTCAGAACAATGCTTACGCTTTATAACTCCTTAGTTCTTAGTCGTCTTGAATATTGCAGTCAAGTCTGGAGTCCCGTCTACCAAATACATATAAATCGCCCAGAACGTATACAGAGATCATTCACTAGGTACCTGGTTCACAAGAGTGTACGCAATAATGAAGGCATCACTGGAGAGCTGGATATAACACGAGGCTCAAACATTTTAGAATGAACACCCTGCAGAAAAGCCGCACATTTTTGGACCTTAAATTTTTACAGAAAATTATCAATGGTACCATCCCTGATTCATCGTTATTAATGCAATTAAAATTCAATGTACCCAGAAGAAATAAAAAAACAAATAAGTCTCTATATTTTCACATAAAATTTAGTAGGACAAATGTAGGCAAATTTTCAGCTTTAAATAGAATGCAAAATAGCTTCAACCAAATGATGCACACAGAAAATTATGATATCAATGTCGACTCTATAGGCAAGCTCAAAAAAGCAATACTGCAACCAAAAGAAACTTGATTTGTTTATTTTTTATATTTGAAGTTTGAAGTGTTAGTTCGATTTTATGTTATGTGTATGTTTGTTATTTTTATTTTTACTTTTATCTTTTTAATATTTTGTCACGCATGAACAAAGATACTGTTTCACATGTATTATTAGTAAGTAGGACAGAAAGTGTTTTATGTAATTTAGTTTTATGCTCAAATGTAATACTCCTACAAACTGTTGATGTGTCAATATATTACAATAAATAAATAAACGTTGTCGAGTTATAGTTTTTTTCTTTTGATTAATATATGTTACCGTAAAATTGTAAAAACCGTTAGATTGTAATATTACTAGAGATATTATAAAATGTCGACAGATTGTCAAATAAAAAAATTCTTCTTACAATTAACACGTTATTTTTCGTTATATTGTAATATTTACCGTACCGATTGGTTAAACGGCAAGTGCCCCGCGCCGCCATATTTGCTTGCTTTTTCATAATAATAATTATAACGAAAAATAATGCGTACAATTGTAAGGAGAAATTTGTATTTGACAATCTGTCCACATATTATAATATCTCTAGTAATATTACAATCTATCGTTTTTTACAATTTTACGGTGACATATTATATAAGACAAAAACTAGTGTATGATTTAACACCGATTGTTTCGAGTACCCTACCTGCTAGTGAGATGACATAAAGCTTAGATAAACTCCTTAATAAAGCTTAGATAAACTCCTTACATCGATACAAAAACTGAGGCACGACCAGTTTGCCGGGTGATTGCTGTAATTTGTCAGGTCCGCCCTCCACGAGCCAAGTTTACTTGACTGTAACAATTACATACACGCCACTGGACGGCAGACACGTGAGAAATCATATCACATTTGTTTATTCTAGAAAGTAATTCTTTATTTTCTTCCAATATTAAAAAGTTTAAATTATTGTATCTAAAAATGTTCTATGCGATATCACACTAGTGACTAGACGATGTAAAAGGCAGAATACATAATAGTTATTTGGCAATTATAGTATTAAAACAAAGTCTATGAGAGAGGACAGAAAGGTGTACAAAAGACTCTATGTATTAGGTACCTAATGGTGAACAATAAAGTACATTTTTTTAGAAAAATAACTAAAAATCGTTAATGAAGATTTAAAATCAAGTAGCGATATGTAGCTGTAGGTACTTACCAAAGTAAATAAGAGCAACAAAGCATAATTTATTGAAAACAAAGCTTCTGAATATGCAAAAAAATCCGTAGACAATTTCACCAACTTTCAAGACATTAAAATCTATCTCAGCGTTGAAATAATTCAGCGGATTCCAACCATATCTAGGAAGCTAGTGTTTTCCAAACTGAAACAAGCCCTACCCGATTGGAATAAAGTGGTATTTTGAATGCAATTACGATTTGTTTGTGTGACTTGTATATTGCGAATGAACTATGAAGAGACGCGGAAGATTAAGGGTTTTATAGATGCAATAAGTACTCGAGTTCGGAGATGAGATATTGAATTTCACGCAATAAGAGAACTCAATTAAGTTATAAATTATTCTGCTATTGCTATGGGTACAGTCAGTAGTGACTAATATTTATATTATAAAAAATTTGGTAGACGTATATTAGGTATTATAAGCGAAACGTATTATCAACGATCATTATAATGTAAATAGCATGGCAGGATTTGTTCTACAACGGGCCAAGTGCGAGTTGGACTCGCGCACGTAGAGTACCATACAAAAAGGCAAAAAACCACGTTTGTAGTATGGGAGACTTAAATATTTATTTTATTCTGTTTTTAGTTGTATAGGGGCAATAGAAATACATCATGTGTGAAATTTTCAATTGTCTGGCTATCATGGTTCATGAACCATTGGCGAACGAACGAACGAACAACAAACGAACAGATTGGCGAAGTCTCAGTAATATCCCGTTTTTCACACTCACCGTGCTTTTGATAAATTTCATAATAAATACAATTTGTTACACGTAAACAATCTATCACATATTTACATTTTTTTTTCTATTTAAGAGGCAAAAGACGCTGATTAAGTTCAAATTAAAAAATAATATGCATTATTTTGGGTGACGTTCGACCGCAGGGCGACCTCTGGTACCTATTGAATATATAACGGCGTAATCGTTACTAAAGTCAGATTGGGTCAGCGTCTTTTATACCCAGCTGTTGTTTATTCCAACACCCTTAATTTGCCCAATTGCACTTCGTCAATTTCAAACACTTCATTAACTTTATCGATGTAAAGTTTGAAGTTATTCAACCCAATGAAATTTCCCCTTTTAATTTGGGCGTGAAAAGTTACCGAAGTCGAAGAAGCAAAAATTCTGCAAATAATGGTATTAGTAGGTAGTAGCAAATATTAATTGGTTTTCAATTTAATAAACTTTGTGGCATATTAATAATTCATTAATTTATTTTTAACCCCCGAAAAAAACAGAAGTTCGACGTGTATGTTTGTGTGTCTGTCTGTGGTATCATAGATCCCAAACGGATGAACCGATTTTGATAACGACTTTGTAGTTTGAAAGCAGTCATGATCGAGAGAGTTCTCAGCTATTCATCATCACCACCAGCTCGCTTACTTGCTTGCTTGACGATTCAGAGGTTGCTTAAATTAATTAATTTTGTTTGTATAAACTCAAAATGTATGGATCCAAACTAAATGTTTTTAACAAGTAGATACATTTTGTGTTATATTTTGCATTGTAACAACAACAGTTACTGTTTTAGTAGCGGCAACAACTACTAAGTCAATATCTACAAATTGTTGCTTCAGATTAGTTAGTAGTTAGTCGATTTGATTTACTAACAAGCTCTTTCATTTGCAATAAATCTGTGACTCTGTGACTCACTATTGATGAATGTTTATAGATCTTGGTTTAATTCCATTATGACCTACATTTAGTACCTAATTAATACTAGGGCCCATTCAATAGTATCTGTGTTTATATTTATCAATACAATTGTGAAATTTTATCCATATTAAGAGCCTAACATGAATAAATAGCATGTAATTGGTAATAGTTTAATAGTTTAGATAGGTGTATGATGCAGACTCGCCTACGCGTAGATAAGTAGCGGAAAACCTACAAACCTATTTTATAAATAGGATTACCTAGTAACTGCTATAATTTATTATAATATTATCTAAGTATTAAGATAATAATATAAGACTCGCGTCTTATGGAACGGGATTCTAAAATTGATAAACGTGAAAATAGTAAATCTTACTCCAAATTGTTTACATAATCCACTAAGCTGTTATTAAAAGCTGCACAAATAAAATTAATTCAGATAATAAATAACAAAAAAGCAATAAATAATTTTATGAGTCCTAACTAAAGATACAAACAGATTAGAATAACATTACGAATTAGAGTGTTTTCACACTGTCCGATCCGATATAATTAATATCGATCGCTGATGCGATATCGGGGCAAATAGAGTGAGTGAAAAATGTACCTATTTACTTACGAGTATTTCCTCGCCTTTCTCATTATCCGATATCAATCAGCGGATGTGACATATTATAACAATTATTATTATTATTGTTAGGCACTGCATGTTTACTGTTTTGTTATTTTTGTTCGAGTTGTAAGAAGAAAACTATAGTTTTGTTACATTTTGTCTCCATCACATTATAGATCCATTTCCATATGTCATCTCATATTTCATATTCACTGTCGCAAAAGCAAGCTTTATTTCACCTATCATTAGAACTCATTTTATCTATAAGTAATAGGTATATTGATTTGAATTTCAACAATGTGCCGAATGATGTTCTGTTGGTGAGTCAATAAAATAAAAAAATAAAATATAATATACATATATTTTAAGTGTTAGCCCCGATATTGTATCGGGGATAAATTCCGATATCGGATCGGATAATGTGAAGACGTTCTTAGAATTATTCTATTACGGAAAGAAATAGGAGACAGCTACAAACTTCCTAGTATATAAATCAAAAGCTGAATACTCCTGGATTATCGTCTTTGGATCAAAGCATATCTTTGTGAGCTATCAAATACTCTGTTTTATAAGTATAATAAATTTAAACGTTTGTTGTTTACTAGTAACTGACGAGAGTCATCTGTCATCAAACAACTGGAGTAATTTTATAGTGCCCAAGTATGTGCGCAGTACACAAGAGCACTCTCTTTTCCTTTACTCTCATAATCTAGTGGCACGGATAACCGACACGACTGACGAGAGATCAGGCGCAGGTCGGACTTTTTACATGCCCGTCCGACGCATGGATCATCTTTCTTGTCAGACAATCAGGTGATCAGCCTGCAACGTTCTAACCAAACTTGGAAACAACGTTTTTTGTTATTCCAATGCGGGAATCGAACCCACGACCTCCAAGTCGAGAGCCAATGCTCTAACCACTAGACCACGGAGTTTGTTGCATCTGCACTATTTTGTTTCTGAAGGTAGTGTTTAGGACAGTTACCATTTAAAGGTAAACAATATAAATTCCTGAGCGAGGTTAGGTGTGGTCTTGAATGTGAGATTACATCTTGGTCTCGTTAAGCTGTTGTGGAGTCTAAATTTTAGTTTTGTATTTACCTGTTAATCAAAAGTTATAAGCAAAAGCTTTAAATGGCTGATGAAAAAAAGGTGTTTATAACTTTCTACAATACAAATAGTAACTTCCCCACACCGATTTCGGTGACGGTGACCGGTTTCATTGAAACTAGACCAGTTACGCAGGAGTAATTTAATAGTGTCCAAGTGCGAAGTTTACAAGAGCACTCTCTCTCTCTCTTCCTTTACTCTCAAACCCAGTGAGACGGATAACGGACACGACTGGCGAGAGATCAGGCGCAGGTCCGACTTTTTACATGCCCATCCGACGCATGGATCAACTTTCTTGTAATCAGGTGATCAGCCTGCCTTGGAAACTACATTTTTTGTTGTTACAATGCGGGAATCGAATCCACCACCTCCGAGTCGAGAGCCAAGCTCTAACCACTAGACCACGGAGGCTGTTAATATAAATAAAAAGTTTATGTAAAAGAGGTTTCATGGCCTGCTCTCAGCTGATAAGTGAACTACTAAGTAAAACCTCCAAAATATTTTTATTTACTCTACGTATACATTAATCTTTGTTAGCCATCCATTCTTGTGACATGCTCGTCGGAGTACAAAGGCTGAAGGGTAAGCAGGATTGATTCACACTTGACTGTAGAAATAACATAAATTTAAATCTATGAGATAACTGACACACTAGAGATAAAAACTAGTCAAGTGCGAGCCGGACTCACGCACGAAGGGTTCCGTTCTATCATAAAAATATTTTACATGTTTACTTATTATTTTGTTATTTTTGTACGACACAGGATCATTTTACAAGTTATGCCTCTATAACTCCTGAACTAATAAAATTAGTTTCAAAAACTCCTTAGTCTCTAACTCCTTTAGTCCAAGCCAATGATTATTACCCGACAGGCAAGAAGGGTATTGTTAAATCTGTATTTTAAAAGATGGACTTAAATACTCAATGTAGGAAAAAAATGTGCGTACATACCGTGCTTGGTCTTTTGTTCTTAAAAAATAATGTTTGTTTATAAATTATGTTCTTAATTAGGTTTACCGTCCAGAGGATATCCTTTACACATAAAACGTGTATGTTGGTATTAATATCTGATATAAATGTTATGTTTTAAAGTTGTTAACCTCGGTCCCTTGTTCGTATTTACGAAATCATAAAATGTCATTCGAGACTTGTATTACCGTTTTAAAATTCTTATTTATCACATTAATGAAATTTGTTTAAGTACTTACTACATTATGAATTGTGTTTTTGTTTTTATTCAATAATTTTCAAATTATTATTGTCAGTTGGGGCAAGGAAATATCTGTAGATGACAATCTTTAGCTGTATAAAGATTGTCATTTTGAGCCATTTTGAAGAATTTCCTGAAAAAAAGAGGTTCTTCTTCACCCAGCAAGAAAAATAAAGAATATCCCTCTTGTCTATACTTCTATACTAATACAATAAAGAGGAAAAGTTTGTATGTTTGCATTGAATAGGCTCCGAAACTACTGGACCGATTTTGATGAAATTTGGCACAGATGTAGAGATTACCACGGGGAAGCGGGGAAGGATATAAGCTACTTTTTATCGTGGAAAAAGTGTACGGTTTCTGCGAAATTAACTTTTGCGCGCACGAAGTCGTGGGCAACATCTAGTCCTACTAATACTATAAATGTGAAAGTTTGTGAGAATGTATGGATGGATGTTTGTTCTTCTTTCACGCAAAAACTACTGAATGGATTTCGATGAAATTTGATATGGTAGTAGTTTAAGCTCTTGTTTAAAACATAGGCTACTTTTTATCCCGGAAAAGTACAGTATTCCCGCGGGATACCCGATTCTATATTGTCCTAAATAAAGACGTTAGAGAAAACCTCGTGTTCCTCTAAAGATTACACCAAGAACACCACATAAGATTACTTAGCAATTCAAAATAGACCAACTTGTTGAATGTGACTACTAGAGTCCGTACGTCTAATATATATATCACACAATTCGCCATTGTAGTACCTAAGTAGGTCAGGGGTACGAGAGAATTAATTTGTAACTAGCGCCTCGTCGGCGACAGTTACAGTCATTAGTGAAATACAATTTTACAATAATCATCATCATCCACACCAAAACATTATAAAATATAAACAAAATGAAAATTAACTAAGCTTAAAGCTCTTTTGAAATAATATTTATCGAGGTAGCACTATGTTAAAATTGGTTATATTACTTTGAAACAAACATAAACGTCAATATAACAGATAAGAAGGTCATTATAATGGTAAGGTAGGTATATCAACAATGGTTTATTGTATTATATACAAATAATAATCAATATTCTTATTTTATGTTATGCTTACCGATGACTGTATTTTTTTTAATCTTTGTGCAAATAAAGAATTTTTTATTGATTTATTTAAGTAGCTCCCGAATAGTTAAGCAGTGAGCGAGCTGATGATGATGAATTATTGCCTAGAACGTGTCTCAACTCTCGATCATGTCAGTTTTTAAACAAAAAAATAAAATATCAAAATCGATAATCTGATCGGGAGATATGTTGTAACAGACAAATACACAAATAGATACGTCAAACATAAAACACCCCTCTGCTTGCGTTAGAGGTCAAAAACAAGATGGTAGGAACTAATAATATACCTAATAGCAAAAATGTATTGTCAATAGTATTCCCTGAAACTTATATGTTAATGAAGCAATTTTAACGATTAAAATGACGATAACTATACATACTATAATTATTCGGCCTCTGTGGCTCAGTGATTCAGCGCTTTGGTGCTTAAGCCGGGGGTCGCAGGTTCGAATCCTGTCGAAGGAACAAAAGTTTTTCTGTGGTCCTGGGTCATCGATGTGTATTATACATAATATAATATGTGTATAATATAATAAAAATCTTAAATATATGTATAGTATACAAGTATTAAATATACTTCCCGTTTTCTGGTACCTGTAACACAAGTTCTTCGGATACTTAGCACGGGGCCAGATTGACGTGGTGTGAAGCGTCCATAGATATTATATTATTATTATAATGCTAGCCATACACGTAACGGTATACCTGACAGGTTTGCCTGTACAGTTAAGTTGTACAGATAAACCGGAGCGTGTATGTTGCACAACTGTTCCATACTACTGTATAGCTAGCTTTAGTAATGGTTCATCACTAGGATAGTTATCAGGCAATTCATCATTCCAGATGATTCTGATGAGGATACCAGTAATTGTTGAGAAGGCGTACTGAGATACACGGTAGCTATTTGTAATTACCCTGTTGTAATTACTGAGATAACTACCTTGTTTGGTATTGATAGATGACTACACTTGACTTAGCACTTAAGCTTCACTTGCACTTAGGAGAAGGTTGCCTAGAAAATTGTAGGAATTAAAACTATATTTAAAACTGTCTAAAGAAATAACAGTTCGTACTATAGAGTGCAAGGGAAAGTAAAACATCCATCAACATTTGAAAATGCTTAACTGACGGACGATAAATCAATTAAAGTATCAAAAACAGAAGTACCTAAGTATTATTTTAGATCTCATCTCATGAACTAATCAAATGAAACACAATCACAATGAAAAATAATTGAATCATAAATTATACAGATGAAACATATTCAACAAAACAAGTCTTGTATCATAAAACAAAACAGGTAGAAGAGATATATCACAGAGCAGTGATTGAAACAAATCGTCGATAAGATAAGAAGGGGTTGCCCTGAGCGAAAATGCATCAAGTGTTCACAGTACATAAATTGTTGCACCCCATTTCACAGCAGCCGACCCATCACGAAGGAATCTTTTCATTACTAACTGATTATAACCCTGCTCAGAATTTATAGAACCGTTTTATAGAGAGAGTGTACTGATTTTCAAATGTCTTGCAATATTGGGCTCAAATAGATTTCAAACATTTTTGTGGGTTAGTTATGCATCATTTTAGGTTATACAATATATTACAGAAAACCTTTGTATAAAAAGAATATTAATCATAATATTGTTATCTATACTCTATACATATAAAATCCTTTGTCCTGAATGACTGACGGATCAACGCACAGCCTAAACCGCTGATCGTAGAGACCTGAAACTTGCAGGGCTTGCTCTTTGTAATGCGTAGGCATCCGATAAGAAGGGATTTTTCGAAATTCGACTCCTAAGGGGGTGAAAAGGGGGAAAACAGTTTGTATGGGGCAACGTGATTGCTTGGTCCAATCTACTTCATATTTTGCACAAACATTAAGTTACAGAATTAATGGAATTCGTGTATCATAGTTTATTGAAATTCGTCCCTTAACGGGAATAAAAAGGGAAAGAAAGGTGTTTGGGAGCGATTTGCTTTAAAGTTGATATTAAATACTCCTTAGTGCTTTTGATTTAAAGCTCCCATTCACAAGTGATCGATCGATTTAGTTTTTACAATTTAAACATTTATTGGATTCGTAGTTGCAAGGAAATCGGTTTAGATAAAAATTGAATATAGCCTAAGATCCTAGGACCGCCTTACTACACTTTTTATATGAAACTCGTATATATATGAGTAAATTTTGTTCCGATTTTTGACGCCCACAGCAAAAACTAGCTGGTAGGTCTTACACTAATCATTTTGTGTAATAGTTTATCGTTAGAAATTTACTTTCAAATACGAATTAATTTCCAATTTGATCGAAGCAATCGATAGCCCGTGAGTGGGGAGCTTTATTTTTATTTTGACATAATATTATGTTGTCATCATGTTGAAAAATAAATCTGACAAGAATTAAAAAGTTGAAAATCTATTCTTGAAAAAGTAGGCACTTAAATATTTGCGAATGCTGTATATAATACATATTATCTTCATAATACATCCATACTAATATTATAAATGGGAAAATGTGTGTCTGTTTGTCCGTCTTCCACGCCAAAACTACTGAACCGATTGTAACGAAATTTGGTACACAGATACAGAGAGTGCAGCCTGAGAAAGGATATAGGCTACTTTTTTCGCAGGGAAATGTACGGTTCCTGTGGGATACTTTATTTACAGTTTCACGTAAAAACTACTAAACCGATTATCATGAAATTTGGCACAGATATAAAGTAGACCACGAGGAAGGACATAGGCTACTTTTTATCGCGGAGAAATATACGGTTCCCGTGGAAAACTTTTTTTACACTTTCACGTAAAAACTACTAAACGTATCATCATAAAATTTGGTACAGATATAAAGTAGACCACGAGGAAGTGTTCTTCCTCGTGCTCTACAACTTTAAGCTACTTTTTATCGCGGGACATATACGGTTCCCGTGGGTTACTGTACTTACGCGGGCGGAGCCACGGGCATCAGCTATCTATACTATAATAATTATTATAAAGCTGAAGAGTTTTTTTGCTTGAACGCGCTAATCTCAGAAACTACTGGTTTGAATTGAAAAAATATTTTTGTGTTGGATAGTCCATTTAAAGAGGAAGGATCTAGGCCCGCTATCCCCAACCCGCGGCCCGCGGGCCGCGTGCGGCCCGCCGGGCCTTTATCTGCGGCCCGCGTGAAATCTGTAACTTAAAAATCTGCCAAGGAAAAGCCATTTTAGGAAAAAAAATAGACAAAAAAAATTTTGGTTGCGGCCCGCGACACCAGGAGTACAACGGGTTTGTGGCCCGCGTAAAAAAAAGGTTGGGGACCACTGATCTAGGCTATAAAGCATCACGCTGTGACCAATAGGAGCGAAGAACAGTGGAAAATGTGGAAAAAACGGGGAAAATTATTCATCTTTGAGGGCTTACGTTGTTTGTTTGATCGCGCTGATCTCAGGAACTGCTAAATCGAATTGAAAAATTCTTTTTGTGTTAGATAGTCCATTTGTCGAGGAAGGCTATATAACATTACGCAGCGACTAACAGGAGCGAAGCATCAGTGAAAATGTTGCAAAAACGGGGAAAAATATTCATATTTGAGCTTTATTTGCGAGGGCTTCCGTTGCGTGCACTGCGTAAACGGCTCAACTTAAGCGGGGAATTCACTACACGGACATGCCCGCAGGCAGTCTGTCCGGGCAAGTCTGTCGCGGCAATACACTACACAGCAGCGTTGCCATTTGGCAACTTTGGTTGCCATTTTGGCAACATTTGACCCTTCGTGGCAACCAAATGGCAACCAGGCTCAAATGGCAAATATTTGGCAACTTTTCGACTTATCTCGCGATCATCATTAAAAAATATCGAATAACATTCGCAGGACTCAAAACCAAAATCTTGAACACATTTTTATTCCCATATGAAAACAATTCATAATTAGTAGATAAACAAATTGTACCCGTATTTCAACAACCAAAAGGTCTATTTTGGTGAAGCTAGAGATCTAATTTTATGAAAACTCTAAAACAAAAATGGAAGAAAGTGTGTCTGTGAGCAGTAGGTATATAGTGCAGTGCAAGGGAAGTTTTTTTCGTGGTTTTCTAATTTAAATCTATTTATAAGTTCTTAATTTTATTTCATGTTTTTAATATTGGATTTTAAATGCATGGGCACTTACACATTTTTTAACCTAAGAAAATATAAGATTTTCAAAAATCGGGAAGTTATTGGTTTTACCCCGTTTTGTAAAAATCGAATCCTCATCAGATCTCGACGTTCTGAAATTACAGGAAGCTTCCCTGACTACCCCCGCGAGGGTGTCACTCTGTCTGTATGTCTGTGTGTGTGCCTGTGTGTGTGTAAGTATGTGAACCTCTTATAACTTTTGAACATTTTCACCAATTTTATTGCGCCTGGCGCTATTCGAAAGGGCTTGGCCAAACTTAGATTTTGAATACAATTTTGACTGATTCGGAGATTTCGGATTCAAGAAATCTCGAAAAACCTGTGATTTTTTTTCGAAAACTTTTAAACGGCTTTATCGATCAATCCAAAAAACTAACTAGCTCTTAACCTTGAAAAACCACGTCGATCACCGCCGAGACACTCACCGAGAGATATCGTGAAGGAAATAAAACCGAAAAAAGTGTTTTTTCGGAATTAGTAATTACTCCGAAATTTTTCATCTAATTTTTTTTTGTTTCGATTCTTTCATAGAACATGAAAAACTGCATCGTTTGTCGTCAATCGCGTGAAAATCGGTTGATTCATTCCAAAGTTATGACAGTTTGAAATTTCAAAAAATAGTGTTTTATTAAACTTTCATCTTATAGAGCCATGCTTCGGCACGAATGGGCCGGCTCGACCGGTGAAATACCACGGGCTCACAGAAAACCGGCGTGAAACAGCGTTTGCGCTGTGTTTCGCCGAGTGAGTGAGTTTACCGGAGGCCCAATCCCCTACCCTATTCCCTTCCCTACCCTCCCCTATTACCCTATTCCCTCTTAAAAGGCCGGCAACGCACTTGCAGCTCTTCTGATGCTGCGAGTGTCCATGGGCGACGGAAGTTGCTTTCCATCAGGTGACCCGTTTGCTCGTTTGCCCCCATATTTCATAAAAAAAAAAAAAAAAAAAATTTACAGATTTTTTCTTAACTACAAGCAACTTAGTTACAAGCAACTTTTGGTTTGAGATGGCAACATTTGACCCTAAAAATGGCAACCTGGGCTGAGTAGGCTCTGGCAACACTGCTACACAGGCCGATCAGTTTGCTTTGTAACGGCTTCGCGATTAGTTGTGCACAATAATATGGCAACGCAAAGGCGAAAAATTGCTTTATATGAAAATAAAGGAAAGAGAATTGATGCAAAAATGGAATCAGAATAGAAACGAGTATAGTCATATAAATTTGCCTTAAGAATTAAAAATTGAAGAACCAGGCGAACTGTACAATTACTTACGTATGGAATATGGATATAATATATCCATATTCCATACGTAAGTAATAGGGAATATGCAGAAAATATAAAAATAGCTTAAAACATAATAATTTGATACTAGACTGAAAATTAAAGGAAATGGCGGAAAAAATGTCAATATCTGTTGATAAATGAGCAAGATATGAGCGGTCAAAGTTTGTAATCTATCTCTTTCTAGCAAAACGAAATTTAGTATGAACTTTCTATGAAAGTCGTGTTATGTGACGTCACTGTACACGTCCGATCTCTCTGTCTAATAGACTATTTTTAAACGTTCATATCTTCGTTATTTTTAATGATATCAAAAAACTGATTTTACCATGCGATTTACCAAACAAGATAGACCTATATAAAAAAATGAAAAAAAATTACGTGCATATTCCCTATTGTACAGATTTTAGGCGCGATAAGTTGTAGTAAAAATTCAAATGACTCTATTAATATAGTCATTTGAATTTTTACTACAAATTATCGCGCCTAAAATTACAAAACAAAAGACCAAGATGAGGCTGTTAGTGACTCCAAGAGAACGATTACTTGCATACAATTGTAAATAATAAATTGAATATTTTATTGTCATTAAAACTCATTAGAAAGTAAATATGCTCCGCAAGTTAAACATATATTAAATAAAAGGACGTCTGCTCGGCTTGCTGTCATTCAACGTCTGTGCACAGGCAGCCCGCGGTGAGCATTCACATTCGGACATGCCCGTGCCCGCGCAGACAAAATGAGATCTCGCGGACTTCATCGGGCAGTCTGCCGGACGGCCCGCGACGGTACACAGACCTAATAGTAGCGAAGCCTGTCGGGCATACCTACAGGCTTGCCCGCGGGCATGTCCGTCTAGTGCAGTGGTCCCCAACCTTTTTTTTACGCGGGCCACAAACCCGTTGTACTCCTGGTGTCGCGGGCCGCAACCAAAATTTTTAAGGGCAAAAAAATATGTTGTTTAAAAGAGATATTTGATTTTGGGCCAGCTCTATGTGGTGTACATAGGTAAATAGGAAAAATATAAGGCAATTTCATAAAAATACAAAAAAAGTAATTTGAAGAAGGGTACGTGCGTACAAAAATGATTATTTGAAGAGTTTTTTAATGCGAGAACCCTATTTTAGGGCGGCATTGACAGTTGTTTTGACTTGACTTTTGACGTAGTTGATAGTTTTCGGAAGAGACGTCTTCTTGAGTGTCATACGTCTTTCTTTGTGAAAAGTCATGTCATTGTCAAAATGATATTCTTTGGTTAATTCTGATCTAATCCGCCATGTTTTATTTTACGTTGTGTTGCTCTCCTTGACGAATTTATTTTAAATGTGCATTGAAACGAAGTGAAATAAAATAAAATAAAGGATAGGAAACATTTACTATATTATGTAGCTATATTTACATATTATAGTGTACATAGGGCTGGCCCACGCCTCATACATTTCTAGAACATCTCTTTTAACGATTTAATAATAGAATAACACAAGGTAGTTAAAAGAGTGAAATTAAACATTTAAGATGAGCTAACGACACAAACTAAAATAAAATAACAAAATATATGTTTTATAATAATTATGTTCACTCAGTGAGATTTTTGGAATTGTGAACGCTTTTTCACAACTTTATCTAACGGTTACAGATTTCACGCGGGCCGCGGGTTGGGGATAGCGGATCTAAAGTGTCTAAAGCAGTGGTCCCCAACCTTTTTTTTACGCGGGCCACAAACCCGTTGTACTCCTGGTGTCGCGGGCCGCAACCAAAAATTTTTAGGGAAAAAAAATATGTTGTTTAAAAGAGATGTTTGATTTTGGGCCAGCTCTATGTACACCACATAGGTAAATAGGAAAAATATAAGGGAATTTAAAAAAAAGGGAATAAAAATACAAAAAAAGTAATTTGAAGAAGGGTACGTGCGTACAAAAATGATTATTTGAAGAGTTTTTTAATGCGAGAACCCTATTTTAGGGCGGCATTGACAGTTGTTTTGACTTGACTTTTGACGTAGTTGATAGTTTTAGGAAGAGACATCTTCTTGAGTGTCATACGTCTTTCTTTGTGAAAAGTCATGTCATTGTCAAAATGATACAGTCTGACAAGGATCTTTTGGCACGTGGACAAAATTAGAACTAACATCGCCGTCTTGTAAAATGTCACTTTTAATATTATGTATTGTTTTGTAGTTGCGACACTTACCTTTTGGCACGTGGATAAAATCAGTACTAACATCGCCGTCTTGTAAAATTTCACTTTTAGTAATAAGTATTGTTCTTATTTGCGACACTCACGCCCCCATTCAAGTGCCAAAAGATCCTTGTACGACTGTATTCTTTGGTTAATTCTGATCTAATCCGCCATGTTTTATTTTACGTTGTGTTGCTCTCCTTGACGAATTTATTTTAAATGTGCATTGAAACGAAGTGAAATAAAATAAAGGATAGGAAACAGTTACTATATTATGTAGCTATATTTACATATAGTGTACATAGGGCTGGCCCACGCCTCATACATTTCTAGAACATCTCTTTTAACGATTTAATAATAGAATAACACTAGGTAGTTAAAAGAGTGAAATTAAACATTTAAGATGAGCTAACGACACAAACTAACATAAAATAACAAATATGTATTAGGTATAATAATTATGTTCACTCAGTGAGATTTTTGGAATTGTGAACGCTTTTTCACAACTTTATCTAACGGTTACAGATTTCATGCGGGCCGCAGATAAAGGCCCGGCGGGCCGCATGCGGCCCGCGGGCCGCGGGTTGGGGATAGCGGGTCTAGTGAATGCCCCGCTTTACTCAAAAAATATGTACCTATGAAAGAATTATTCCTCTTTAAATGATCTAAAAAAATCTTTTAAGATTGACTCACTATAACCTTTTTATGGTAATCAAATTTGGTCGAAATTAATGCATTATTGCGCCATCAGTTGACGCGGACGAAGTCGCGGGCAACAGCTAGTCTAAATATATAAAAGGCAAACCTGACTGACGGATTTTGCTGAAATTTGGCGTACAGATAGTTGTAGTGACTTAGGCATCCGTTAAGAAAGGATTTTTGAAAATTCGCGGGCAAAAGCTAGTTCTAATCTATAACTTAATCAATCCAAATTACTGAAATCATTATTAGAATATTAAATACTTTAGAATGAATAATCTCTGTAGAGTAGATAATAGTATTTTTTCCCTAAAATGTAGTGCGCTTGATATATTACGGCTATAATAAAATATATTATCTCATAATTCTTCATCACAATAAAGTGTATGAAAAAATATTAAGGCATTTCCTTTATTTCTCCTATATAATTATGTACGCCCTTATTTTTACTGCTCCGTCCCTTATTCTTGGAGAATAGAATAACACTTTGCGCTCATTTCCTGAGCAAGATGTACGGCAAGGGGATTCATTATCCGCCCTCGACAAATCCATGGTTTTCTTGAGGGAAAACCCCATAGAGCTATAAAAATAGAGCCGGCCTTTTACGACAAGCATAAAAGTTGTATAAATTGTTAAAAAGTTTTCTAATTTATGCCTGGATAAACTTTGTTTGTTTGTTTTATCTGTTTTATAGTCGTATGATGTTAATTTTAATAAACTTTTTTAATTTGTCAAGTTTCAAAGACACGATTACTGACGAGCGTAGCTTTTAGCTATAAAAATATAAATTTTATTTATTCTGTTATTAATTATAAAATTTCATGAATTTTCCCCTGTTTTTTTAGTATATATAAAAAACGGTACCTATGTAGTTATGTATAATGGTAATACCTAGAATAAACTACCTATTACCTAGGTACAACAACTATAAGAGAATTTTTTATCCGACTACGGCAAATCCAAAAGAAAGGGTAATAATAATAATAATAATAATATCTATGGACGCTTCACACCACGTCAATCTGGCCCCGTGCTAAGTATCCGAAGAACTTGTGTTACAGGTACCAGACAACGGAAATGTATTGAATACTTTTTATACTATACACATATTTAAGATTTTTATTATATTATACACATATTTAATACACATCCATGACCCAGGAACACAGAAAAACTTTTTGTTCCTTCGGCGGGATTCGAACCCGCGACCCCCGGCTTGAGCACCAACACGCTCAACCAACTGAGCCACAGAGGTCGTCGTCGTCATTTTGGTAGTCTATGTATATTGTATGTATCTATGTATGTTTGTTTCACCGTGGCTCCTAAACTACAGGTCCGATTTGAATGAATGAGGTGTCATTAGATTTGCAATAATAGAACAGGTAACTAAGACTATAATTATAATTTACATAGTCGGGTTAGTAAAACAAAAAAGGTATAATTTAAAAATATTATACATTTAGGAATTAAAAAAATTGTACTGAAAAAAAAATCAGTTTAAAAGAGTTCGTAGGTCTATGGTCATTACTGCGGTATGTAAGGGGCGAAGGTGTACTGCAAATAGGCTTTGAAGTCAATAGGCAGCTAGGATTGCGGTACAAATCTGTTTTCGGGTCCGCTGACTTAATGAAATGCCCTTGATGCTCTTTACAACTTGATTGTAGTTCGCTTTGATGTTACATCTTTTTAAAGAGCTGAAAATTGTAAAGTGCGTTTAAATTTTATCTTCGTTTTGAGCTTCCTTGCGCATTAAAACGCTTTAAGGGTTTTTGCCCTACCTGTATTTTTATTTGGCCTGATAAATTCGTAGGTAATTTTATTTAGTACTTACCTATTACCCATAAGACAAGCTAGCACATAATACTGGAGACCACTGTATTAAATGCGGGCCTATTAATTTTTAAAATTGATTTTTTTTTCAGGAGGAATCAAAATTTTAAAATCTGTACTAATATTACAAAGTGGAAATATTTGATTCGCTTGTTTGCACTGAATAGGCTCCGAAACTACTTGACGAAGTTTGATAAAATTTGGCACAGATATAGAGCATACCATAACCACCTATGTACTTCAAATAGGCAAAATATAGCGTTCTCGCGGTATTTCCTTTTGAGCGCACAAATCTATTCTGATTATAATTTTACCAAGTTTGTCAACATCATACCAAAACATGTCCACTGGACCCAGCAAATTATATAAATTCGTGTCCAGTGTCCACAGTCCCACACTCAACAGTCAAGTCAAAATTACATCGGGTGACTGAATTTTGTCCGGACCTTCCCCGAAATTCTTGAACAGAGTTTGTTTGAATGTTGATATGGATTAGTTGGATTTCTAGAGATTCGTTGACCCTAACTCGCGCCAAAACTCTTTTTAAAATGTCATGTACAAATCTTTTAGTCAATTTGCTATTCAATATATTGTAAGAGAAATACATAATATTTTATTCGCTACTTTGGTTTGTTAGTAAACATAGGTAAGTAAAATCGCATTTTATCTAAAAAGATAAGATAGTATAATTTTTTATCTTTGCTCCAGTTATGAGTAAGATAGTTCAGTATGATTTCATAATGCTACCGATTGTGATAAATTGTGGTCTTATCGTGTTAAACTAGAACACAAAACCAAATAAACCGCACATGTTATGGGAACGATCAAAGGAAATATAAATTATGATTTATACTGTATTAAAATTTCTGTAATTTAATATTAAATATACAGGGTGTTTTCAAAACAAAAACAGATATTCAAGCAGCATGATCAATACTAGTCCAAATAATGTGACCTAAAATTTAACCAGCACGTTTAAGATGGCCACATTAATGGAATCGTATTATGAAACATCATTTCTATTGAAATGGAAATTGGAATAGATGGAATTTCACTTAATGTGGTGTTTTAGACCTGCTGATTATCGTAAGAAATAAATAACGTCGATTTATAGCCGCGCGGCTGATACTGCACGTCGGTCGCGTGACATTCAAAGCCGGCGCAGAGTGCGACAGTGCTAGGCCTCGCACTGCTGCACTCCGCGCCAGTTGTCCATATACATCATAATTATATTGCGTAATAATAAATTAGTCTACTGTTGGCCTTTGGGTAAAATATTTCATACGGATAAAAATACTCCCGTTGAATCGATAATTATATTTTTGTAGAGTTTAATATTGTCTTATGTCTACTTCTAAAATTTGTTAAATCTAATTTTAAATTCATAATATAATATGTATAATTGTATCTACATAATATATTAGGTACTAACTTCTTAATATAAAGTAGATAAAACACTTAAGAAATGCAGTACCTACCTAATTGTAATAACAAAGTTAATTGGATAAAACGTTTATTGTATTTTACTTCTGTCCAACGAATTTCGTAACATCGCGTCGTTGCAATCACAAGTCACAACTATGTCCCAATATTCAATATCTGAATCTAGCTCGGTTATTATTAGTGTTTCCTCTGTTGTTTCTTCTAAGTCATCAGCAACTTACAGCCAGATGCTGCCACGAGGTACTAGGTTACATAACAGTTTGTTTCTAGTTAGTCGTAAAATGTTCTGGTACATTTTGTCCTACTAATATTATAAATGTGAAAGTTTGTGAGGATGGATGGATGTATGGATGGATGTTTGTTACACTTTCACGCAAAAACGACTGAACGGATTTTGATGAAATTTGGTATCTTAGTAGTTTAGGCTCTGGATTAAAACATAGGCTACTTTTTATCCCGAAAAAATACAGTGTTCCTGGGGATACTGTATTTACGCGGGCGGAGCTGCGGGCAACAGCTAGTTAACTTATAAGTTTGTCATCATGATTGGTACTTAGATATAATATTGAGAATTTAAGTTGATGATTCTGAAAAAAAAAAAACTTGAGAGGTGTCAAGGGACACCCGGATGGAACGAAGTTCCGGATGAAAATATCTGGCTTGCTTTCTATAAGAGAGAGAGAGACATGCAGAGAAACATGCGACGCCGCGCAGCTTACAATAGCTTACTATAGCAAAAAAAAAAACACATACAGACAGACAATTGTACATGTATACCTATATAAAATAAATAATAATACAATATCCGAACCGATATTATCCATACATACATTACATACATACATACATACATACATACACACATACATACATACATACATCAATATAATAAATGTATACGCGTAAATATTTATTATAAAAATAAAATTATCTTTTGTAATTAAAAAAGTGTCGTGACAACTTTTCGTAAGAATTTTTTCCGTCTACCCCCCTTTCACAACGCGCGATAAGGAACTTCGTTCCAAAACTTCAGATTAAGGCCGTCCCCCGAGCAAAAGACCTTGAGGCGGTCAGCCGCATAACTCAGTTCAAAATTTTTCACATAACTTAGTTCAAAATTGACCATAATAGCACCATCAAAAGCAACAACTTACCCATATTATTTTGCAATGATGTAAAATTGTAAACAAATTTAAAAAATATGGGTGACGGTGGCGGTGTCTAAATAAAACCGCTAAGTTCGAGTTGTGTTTGCACACGAAGGGTTCCATATAAAATTGCAAGAAAACCAAGTTAGTTATAAATGATTATAGCAGCAACAGGCGTATCTCATCATCTGATAACATTTCAATTATCTCGCTATTACGGTTGTGGAGTAAAACGATACTGCAAGAAAAGCATAATATTGCTTCTACGATAGTTATTATTAT
Organism: Glaucopsyche alexis; assembly: GCA_905404095.1. NCBI lineage: Eukaryota > Metazoa > Arthropoda > Insecta > Lepidoptera > Lycaenidae > Glaucopsyche > Glaucopsyche alexis. Next base: position 7,650,553 of record FR990060.1, read on the forward strand.
CAAATAACAAATCCATTTTTTTCGAGGGTAAATACGCTATACATACCCCATGAGCACGACCTCGGGGAGTGCTGCAGGGTTATGTTGTGTTTTGCACCGGTTTACCAACTATGACCCACCGATGTCCTTTTACAGTTCTACACACTTTTGGCATGGCCATGGGAACTCGAATAACAAATCCTGTACCTACATTTACATTGTTACTTGTTACACATTTTACGCCGTTGTACACCGCACCTTATTCCTACAACAAATGTTACCTAACTTTTCGCACGTGCGACAGGCGACTACGTCGGATTCGTACTTTATACAGTTCGCTAATTTATTACCGGCTTAGTTCGCGCTGCATATACCGCGAACACGAGACATTTTTATGTGCTTCATGTTGCGGGATTTGCGTTTAATGTTGTTTACCTTAAAATTTAACAACGGTATACAATTTATATACTTTTTTCCAAAGCCAACTATAATCCCCCGATGTCCTTCACGATTTTGACCCCCGCCATGGGAACTCGAATAACAAATCCTATACCTACATTTACATTGTTATTTGTTACACATTTTACACCGTTGTACACCGCACCTTATTCCTACAACATTTTTGCCTCGCGTTTCGCACGTGCGACAGGCGACTACGTCGGATTCGTACTTTATACAGTTCGCTAATTTATTACCGGCTTAGTTCGCGCTGCATATATCCCGCGAACACGAGACATTTTTATGTGCTTCTGAATGTTGCGGGATTTGCGTTTAATGTTGTTTACCTTAAGATTTAACAACGGTATACAATTTATATACTTTTTTCCAAAGCTCTTACTAAGGAAATATGAATTCATTTTTTCGTAATAATTTATGTAAATTCTTACTCACTGATAATAATATTTACGTAATGGATAATGCTATACAATGTTTTGTCTTTATCTGTCAAGCTACTTTTCCAACGTACAAGACAAGGACAAAACATTGTATAGCGCATCCACTGTGTAAATATTTCTATTAGTATTAAGGGGTAAATAGGTATATGGAATGTAAAATGGCCATGTCGCTAGCAAAACAACAAACTCTCAAGAGGACCGTATTAATATAAAGCACAATCTCTTGGAAAAGTGATAAAATCTTTGCAGATGAAACAGATTGAAGAGCTCATGAAGTGTAAAACTACGTTAGCAGATTCTAAAAGGAACTAAAAAGGTAATGTGGGTCAGCCATCTTGACTCTCTTGAAGATTAATGACGTAGTAGCTCTTATGTCACAGGCCCGTAAGATCTATTAAAGTTATTCAATTTTACATTATAAGTACGTACATATTTTATAGCTATAATCGAAATTTTCAATGTGATTTGCATACACTTCAATGAAAGTATTCAGGCGAAGAGAGGAACGGCGGTCGACGCCGTTCTCTCCTGTAAAATTCAGACTAAGTACATATTGTTATAGTACATAAAACTCATCTAGGGCTGACAAACAGATTTTTTATGCACATAATACTAGCCTAGGATTAATAATAATTTTATAATATCATAAATTTAAGGCTGGCTTTTTGAACTGGACCCATTCCATAAATTTAGGAATCGGAAAATGTAATTTTGCCGTATCAAATTTATGTTGTTAACTGGTTAAAACTGAATGTTACAAGAAAACAGGTACCTTCAGTGAATCCAATTATTATTATTTTATGCAGTATTTTATTATTATTATCTACTTCTTACACATTGACAACCCTAAACGTTTAAAATCTACGTTTCAAACTTTTTCGCACACAGCCACTGAGTTTTTATTGCTATAACAAAACGATTTTTAACTTTGCAATGTAGGTACCTACCTACTGAATTCATACATATTTTTAGCCATTATTTGTCAGGCGTTATAAGTAAACATTTGAGTGTTCTAACGGCAAATACAGAACTGAATTTCATCCTTCAAATACCTATGTAACATCCATAATATTTCCCGCCAAATAAAAAGGGCGAATGGAATTATAAATCACAACAAAATACGTTTTAATTAAAGCCAAATGTTTGATATTCGAGCCTCGTCTAGAATATTCTGGGGATTTAATCACCCGCCGTCTGACTTTGACGGAGTTGCGAAATATGGCCGGGAAGTTGATGGAAATATGAATACCATGGGGTACATACTATGGGAGACTATGGGAATGTTTGGGTCTAGTTCAGATTGTATTGGTTTAGAAAATTATGCTGAAAATTAAATATTAAGTTTAGTGGTTAGAGCATTGGCTCTCGACTCGGAGGTCGTGGGTTCGATTCCCGCATTGGAACAACAAAAAATGTTGTTTCCAAGTTTGGTTAGGACAATGCAGGCTGATCACCTGATTGTCTGACAAGAAAGATGATCCATGCGTCGGATGGGCATGTAAAAAGTCGGACCTGCGCCTTATCTCTCGTCAGTCGTGTCGGTTATCCGTCCCACTGGATTTCGAGAGTAAAGGAAGAGAGAGTGTTCTTGTGTACTGCGCACACACTTGGGCACTATAAAATTACTCCTGCGTAACTGGCCTGGTTTCAGTGGAACCGGCCACCGTCACCGAGATCGGTGGGGAGTTATTATAACATAAAGTTTAGTACGGAGGGAGTTCATTTTTAAAATAAAAGTAAATTGTGTGTCACAAAATGGACATATTTGCATAAGACAATTCTCTAGGCACGTCTAGGTGCATAAGTTAAATTATACTGCAGCAAGAACTGCGCAAGATCTGCAGGCGCAATTTCTTGCACTGTCTGCATAATGGGTGTAATTGATGCTTAAATTAAGGCGCCGTTACACACTATATTACCTCACGGCCCGGTCATGTATTTCCCGAGAAATATTTGTCTGTCTGATAGCTTACTGGCGTGTTGCCAGAGGGATCACTTTCGTTAGGCTACTGAACATAGGCTGATTTGTTGTTCAGTTTATAGTGATAGAGGTGTCCGCATTCCAGGGTATTTAAATCTTAATATTAACTGCGCGCATAAAATTATCAAGATGGTTTATAATAATAATGTATGCTCTTTACTAGCCAAGATAGCTATTAGCTTATGAAAGCTATAAAGTTTAAATATTACTAGAGGTCACCCTGTGGTCTAAATTCGACAATACCTACAGTTCTTCATTTCGTACAGACAGTGAATAGACTATTGACTATAGTTGCTATACAACACCTAGAATAGACATCGCAACAGTAACGCAATTAGAAAACACCTTATAGACTATTGACAATAGTTGCTATATTATAATACCTAGACTAGATACAGCAACAGTGACGTAATTACAGTGTTTTAAATATACAAAGGTAAACCATCAAAATTACAACAACACCAATCTTAGGGAACACTGTAAAGACTTATAGACTATTGACAATACTTGTTTTATATAAACACCTAGACTAGACACCGTAATAGTTGTGCAATTACAGTGTAAATATACAATTACAAAGGTAGCTCAGCACACTAATCCTCAAATTTACAACAACAACAATCTCAGGAAACACCGCGGCACCCACAGTATAGACTGTAGTCTATAGAATATTGACAATAGTTACTATAAAACACCTAGACTAGACACCGCAACAGTTGCGCAATTACAGTGTAAATATACAATGGCAGTCGCCTTGAATAAACAATAAGTGCACGGCTAGTTCGTTCACTCGCGTGCGATGTAATCTACGGAACGAAACCGCAGGCTTCCTCCACGGAATTCACTTTAATAATTAATATAATATGACCATTATATTAATTTATAATTATAATGTCAAAGAAAGCTGAGGAAATTGCTTATATAATTTGAGTCAATTATTGAATAAATTGATGGAGATTAATGACAAAATGTATTGTTTGACAGCGGCCTAGTACGGATTGACATTTCTTTAGAAATGTTTTGTGCAATAAATCCAGACAGTAACCAAATAAAACAAACCTTATTACCACGCATTAAAATTCATGCACAATAGCAAAACACGTTAAATTTTGATTGGACTTTTCAAATCAATTTTTACTATTTTTAAACCAAATTTTAAGGTGCTATATTATATCATAGCGGATTTAAAGCACCTTAAAATTTTGGGTATTTTTAAACAAACAAAGTAAGCTACATAAGAGCAGAAATATGTTCCTAAATACGACTTCTTTTTGTAAAGTTTGGGAAGAGAAAAAGAAGTTCTGGAAAAATATATATTTTGCTATACAATTTTCCAGAACCTAAACACATAAGGCCTTACTAATAAAGAAATCTTAAAATGAGGTATAACGTTAGAATAGTTAAACTCGCTGTATAAGTTATACGTTCGATATAAAGCGCATAAACAGCTGACTACTAATAAAGATATTCAAGACCTTGTATAACTATACTCACGCTACACACCATAGACAGAAGACTCAAAGAAAAACGTTCAGGAATTGAATAACACGCAAATAACACGTATCCGATGTTCGCGTGTTGATGACAAAAATTGACATAAAATGTACGTTATTATGGACTTCGTCATTTTAATTAAATACAAAATTGATGTTTACACATTTTTAATCAGTTTCAATTAGTTAAGTATGTGAATTTTGTAAATATTAATAGTTCCACAAAATTTAATAAGGTACTAACATTTTTGAACGCACCTCTGCCAAACTGTCAAACTGTCATTGAAATTGACATTTGTCAATGACACTTGTCAATGTCACAAGACGTAATTAGGGATGCTCGATGTTGCAAAAACATCGATGTTGGCTTCAATAATGAGATCGATAGCTAAAAATCGATGTTCAATGTTTATCGAGCTCTAAACATCTATGTCAGGCAACATCGATGTTTTTGTACAAACGACTTCACGGCCGTATAATATATATTGGTAATACATCCATACTAATATTAAAAATAAATGGGAAAGTGTGTGTGTGGTTGTCCGTCTTTCACGCCAAAACTACTGAACCGGTTTAAATGAAATTTGGTACACATAATATAATCTAGAACCTGAGAAAGGACATAGGCTTCTTTTTATCACAGGGGAATGTACGGTTCCCGTGGGATACTTTATTTACAGTTTCATGTTAAAACTATTAAGCCGATTATCATGAAATTTGGCAGAGATATAAAGTTGACCACGGGACCTTTCCGTGAAACCGTAAATAAAGTATCCCACGGGAACCGTACATTTCCCCGCGATAAAAAGTAGCCTATGTCCTTATATGTACGGTTCCCGTGGGATACTTTATTTACGGTTTCACGTAAAAATTACTAAACCGATTATTATGAAATTTGGCATAGATATAAAGTAGACCACGGGAATGGACATGAGCTACTTTTTATCGCGGGGAAATGTACGGTTCCCGTGGGATACTTTATTTACGGTTTCACGGAAAGGTCCCGTGGTCAACTTTATATCTATGCCAAATTTCATGATAATCGGCTTAATAGTTTTAACATGAAACTGTAAATAAAGTATCCCACGGGAACCGTACATTTCCCTGTGATAAAAAGAAGCCTATGTCCTTTCTCAGGTTCTAGATTACATATATTATGTATTTACGGTTTCACGTAAAAATTACAAAACCGATTATGAAATTTGGCACAGATATAAAGTAGACCATGGGGAGGGACATAGGCTATTTTTTATCGCGAGACATATAAGGTTCAGGTGGGTTACTGTACGTACGCGGGCGGAGCCGCGGGCATCAGCTAGTAAATTATAAATAAAAATCACATGTTTTTTTAATGAAACATAGAAATTTTATATTGGAGATTTAAGGAGGAGCACATTATAAGTTCCAATATCATTTGTCAATATGTTGACTGTAAAAATGATAATTTTGAAAGCGCAGAACCTTTTAACCTGTTGCGCTGTAAATATAGGGTTGAACCAGCCTTAGAAAATAATTGCTCCGATGGCGTTTATGTCGCAATAATGGTTAAATATACTACCGCAAGTTTTTTCAACTTTGGGTTTTTCGATTATGTATGGGTCAATAACATCGATGTTACGATGTTTTAAATAATGCAATATCGATACGATATAAAACATCGATGTTTTATCATCTAACATCGATGATCATCGATTTTCGATGCGAGCATCCCTAGACGTAATTTATTTTCTAATGAGACTGCAGTTCTTGTCTTCTTGAGATTTTTAATTTTCAGCTAAACTGGAGTTTTCTAATTAGAACATCAACTCTGATAACTTCTGATTGTTTGGAGTTGTAATTAACACAAGCAAAACACAGAAAGTAACAAACAAAAGGGTTATTTGTATAAGGTATGTGCGAACATCTGTGAAGTGTCCAACTATTAATAAACATATTTATGAAAATATAATGCCTTTCATTGGTTTTTAATTTACTCCAAATGTTTCCAAGAATACACAATGGGTTATGTAATGCATCTTTTTCCTTTTTTCTGACTGATTGTAGGTATTGTATCCTAAGTAGGTATTATGTTTTTAACTGTCTATCACATAATGTGATGTTTATTGTTTTGTGTCTCTTTATCTATCTATATATAAAAGGCAAAGCTGATTGACTGATATCTCAATGCACAGACCAAACCAGAGCTAGAAAGCTGCACCCTAATAGCTGTATGATAAATAAGCCGTAAGTATTAATGTCAATGGACACTTAATTCATAAAAGTAAGTATATTATAGGTTGCATTGCAACAAAAAAGCTAGTTAATAGTTGGATGAGCTCGATTTCAATAAAAAATGAAAGTATAGTATCAAAAATTATCTATAATAATTATATGTAATTAATCTTAAAAGTGTTTCTTATTTTCAATTGTACTTAAAATGCAAGTTGCTATTATGGTAGGGTTGCCATCCGTCCCGGTATACCGGGACATGTCACCAATTTGAAAGTTTTGTCCCGGTTAATCTAGAAAATGTCCCCGTCAATATGCATACAGCAACAGCACAGCCCGGCAAGTAGTGGCTGGGCTGGCGCATTTCAAGTAGACATGGTTGAAAGTATAATACAGTGCAAATTTAATTTTAATATGACATGTTCATAATTTCATAAATATATTATGGGTAAACCGGACCTGCTGAATAAGGTAGGTATATAATACAAATTAATATTTCATTTAGAACATTTGATTTCATATTTGTTTTTTAATTTTTATATTTGTAAGCTATTTTTTTAAGAAAATAAAGGTTCCTTATAAAGTTAACTGGTAATAAATATCACATTTTTCATTTACTTGTATTATTTTAGTAATTTACTGTTATGGTCCCGGTCAGTACATAGGATGTTATGGCAACGCTACATTATTATGGTGCTTACAAGGATTACAGTATGCACTATAATCGATTAATCGCAACTCGCATTTTAAACATAATAATTGCACACTTTGAGCGTTTATCTTTGTACTTTGTACTTTAAAGATTGTAGAGATTGTCGTTGCAATCTCAAAACACTGAAATTCAGTAAATTTCATTTACTGGCATTCCGTAGTTCTACTATAATAATAAGCTTTAGTAAAATTAATTATGGATCTATGGTATACTGCTGCTGTAAATACACTTATATACAGAAAAAAAATTTGGGCAAAAAAATAATTCTTTAAATAGTTTTGTGTTAGGCGAAGGGTCACCTACGCCTGAGATTAGGATGTTATATTTCTGCCTAAACATCTTAACGTAAGTAGTAGATCATAATTAGCAATAATTATGCACAGAAGATCCTTGATTTTAAATAAGTTAATTGACTTTACCAAACCTTATGTACAAGGCTGGTTCTTCTTCTTTAGGGGATAGCCCTAGCCTGTATAATTGATAGGTTGCAACTCGCAATAGGTCTAACTCCATTTCCTTCGGGGGAAGCTCTAGTCTGTATAAAAGTTAGGTAGTGTTATAGGTATAAGGTAGTATCCATACTCCTTACCTACCTATCTTTTGAAGACCCTCATCTGAATCCCATAGCACTACTGAGAACCCTTCTAACTACTTAGTTTAGCCCTCTCTTCTCTTACGTTAGTAAGAACAGTTAATTATACATAATATTAGGATTGAAATTGATGAAATTAGGTCATTGTCTTTTACCAAAAATACAACAATAACGGATCATCACGATCATTATACATTTGTATTTTTCCGGGCGCAAGAATAATTTCCTAGCCTAAGAATCAATATTTATGTAGATTGTAGTCCAACTCTTAAGTTAGGTACTAGAAATAGAACGCTAACGAGTTTCGAAAGAATATAAAATCAGCTGATGAATTGAAAATCCGCCATCTTGTCCTTATAACACGCTTAAACTAGGGTATGGCCTAGTATAGGCGTGGAATAAATTAGTATGGAAATTACAACATCGCTATCCTGGCCTAATGTCAAAAAATGATTATTAGTAGTAGAAATCTTAAAACGCCTGTATACACAGAGTGAAATTTTTTATTAGTAAGGGGGATAAAGTCCTCTTTTTAATCCTACTAATATTACAAATGAGAAAGTTTGTAAGGACGTATGGATGGATGTAGGTTGGATGGACGTTTGTTACTCTTCCACGCAAAAACTACTGAACGGATCTCGATGAAATTTGGTATGGTAGTAGTTTGGGCTCTGGATTAAAATATAGGTTACTTTTTATCCCGAAAAGGTACAGTGTTACTTTGGGATACACTATTTACGCGGGCGGAGCCGCGGGCAACAGCTAGTATAATATATAATCTATGCAAACCTCCCCCCCAAATCGATAGCATACTATGTAGGTAGTATTTACATACTACCTACATAGTATGCTATCGATTTTGTCGAATGTTTGTTTTTCCTAATAATTTTATGTTACGAAAATCAATTTGTTATTATATTATACCGTATACGTGATTTATTAGCGTTTTAACATTTAATAGACTACAACAACATGCGCACGGTGTATTAAGCAAACATGACATAAATAATTTACTTATTTAAATATAGTGTGTTCCAAATTCGTGTTTGTTAATGAGCACAATTATTATTTTATACTCATAACGATAATTTAATTAGGTAAATATGCCTATTTAACGTCTAGAATGTATTATTAGACTAATATATAATAAGGATTATAAAAGTAAAGGCATATTTGTATATATAATCGTAAAATTGTAAAAACCGTTAGATTGTAAAATAACTAACGAAATTGTAAAAATATGTCGAAAGATTAAAAACTATATAGATATTTATAATCTAACGAAAAATAATGTGTTAAATTATAGGCAGCATATTCGCGTCCGATGTCTATCAACATTTTACAATTTCACTAGTTATATTACAATCGAACGGTTTTTACAATTTAACGGTAACTATACAACAAGCGTTGTAATAGTTCCTACCACGGCTACGGCTTCACAGAAAAAACAGCGGAATATGTTGTTGAAGTTGCTATTCGCTCAGTGATTACCAGCCTATCTAAAAGTCGATAAAGTTTATTTTTTAAGTTTATTACTGTCGCTTTGATGCACATAAGTACCTATAATTATAATTATGAACTAAATCAATCATGATAATCTGACCGCACGTCAGTACAAATACCACAGAACGTCCTTGCTATGTTCTTATCAGCTACGACTAGTACAGTCGCAGACACTTTTGGACCTTGTTGCCATGGTAATAAGATCGAAATGTGGTACACGGGATCTGTCTCCGACTGTGCATAATATGGGATTTGTTCATATGTATCGAAACGTTTTATTTTTGATCATACTTTTTTTTTTTTTGATAAGCGATAATAAATCTTATTAAAGTCAACTACGATGTAAAAATATATAATAATCTAGTAGTAAAAATAGAATAAAATTTGTTTTTAATGTTATTTACGTAGGGAAGCAAGATTAAGCGGCTTCTCAAGATAAAATCGCGCACGGTCTGACAAGAGTCAAGACGTTAAGTAGAGTCTTGAAATAAACAAGATTTTGTACTCGCATTTATATTGGAAGTAAGCAACGTGTTTATGCCAAGTAATTGCATGACATACATCATAGACAAGGCTATGTACTTGTACCTTGTACTGAAATAAAAGAAGCCCTAAAGTATCTCATTAACTTACAAAGGTAATCTGCCAAATCAATTATAGAATTAGAGCAATTTCTTTTCTGATTAGAGCAATTACTGATATTATTACAATGCTCCAAATTACTTTTCTGACGTTGCGATTATTATTACAATAATTAATAACATACCTAATGAGTCTGTATCACAATCTATACTAGTGTTACAAAGCTGAAGGGTTTGTTTGTTTGTTTGAACGCGATAATTTCAGGAACTACTGGTTCGAATTGAAAAATATCAAAACAGTCAATTTTTATAGAAAGGCTTTAGGCTATATAACATCATGCTGCGTCCGATAGGAGCGAAGAATCAGTGGAAAATGTAGAAAAAACGGGGGAAATTATTCATCTTTGAGGGCGTCCGTTGCGTGCACTGCGTAAATGGTTCAAGCTACCTTACACAATATGTATAAAATAATTATTCCTCTTTAAATGTTTTAAAGAAAAGTCCGCGACAGTATAATATGTCTATTTTTCAAGATTGACTCGGTATAACTTTTATAATAAATGTAATCAAATTTGGTCGAAATGAATGCATTATTGCGCCATTAGTTGACGCGGACGAAGTTTCTTTAAGATACATTCTAACTAGGTGAACGTTTCTATAACGACTGTTTGAACTGCACTCAACCAGCAAATCGTCTCAAATCCTCTATTTCGCTTTATTTGTACATGTCATGAAAATATGAAGGATAAAGCTCCAGACGGCAAGAAGAATGGGACCCGTCTGCCCCGAACGCTGTTGACAAAGAAAAACTGCAAGTGGGACGCACGGCTTCGTAGTTCTAAATTATGCGCGCCGTGCTCAAAGTGAATACGAAATGGTCGCAATTTCAGTATTTAGATTACAAAATTACAAGAAATAACATACAGGGGTTTTTTTTTAATCACTATCCAAGCTTTCAGGGCGAATATACTCTTGAGTATATGCAACTTTTACTATAGATATCAATTTCCTACATGAGAAAAAAAAACCAGCTGTTTATTACAAAAGGGCATAGATATAATTTTGTAGGAAATACCTGATTTTTTTTTTCAAGTAGGAAAGTTATTCCTATAGTAAAAGTTGCTTATAGTCAAGAGTATGTTCACTCCTGAAAGTTTGGACAGTGACTGAAAAAACACCGTATATCAAGCTTGGCCTTTTTATGCTGCGTTTCCACTTTCCACGCTTGCCAAGGCTCGGCTAGCCTCCACAAGCCCCAAACACAGTAAACATAGAACAGTAGGACATCTACGGCCTAGAAAAAAGGGGAAGAAAAATGGATCTAGATAGGTCCCAGGGAAACTGCGCATTTTTGAGCTTTATATTTTTTTTTCGTCGTGCAACAATATTAAATCAATAATTTAGACTTTATTATGTCAGTCCGATTGACAGTTAGGTATGCGTATAAGTATAATTTTTAGTTTGTTCGAAAATTATGAATGTGGTTTTGAATCCCGATCAGCTAAATATTTTTGTGATTGTTTTTGTTTTTATCAGAACATTGAGAAAAGCTCGGTTACCCGGATAGGTTAATATAGATATTTCTACACTTCCAATTCGAGATAACCTACCCAAACCTACCTACTGCGTTTTAAACTAGGCTACCGCTTATTATAATATTAGATACTTCTAGTTTCCAGTTTGTGCATAAAAATTAATTCTAACATGGGCTTCTACGGCAGGTTATGAAGGGTTTACCGCAACGGGAATAGCCCTCCTGGCTGTCATAAATTTGGATGGAGCAGGGCAGATCATTGCTGTTTCCTTAACGGGCCGTCTTATGACCCTCTTAATTAATTTGAAACTTTCTGAGGTCTCCTGCGGCGCACGATTTGAATAATAGCGCGGATAGGGACGCTTAGTTAATTTTAATTGTAAATATTTATGTTAAAGACCCGAGCGAGGCATAATATTATACAATAAAATATTGCTCCAGTTTCATATTGAAAGGGAACGCTGATCACCGATTCCGGATGTAAATTTTGGAGAAATAATAGATACAAATATAATTTCCTTTTGAATTGGTAAAGAGTAATTTAATGTACCGATCAATTTAAAAGACAGACCGTTCCAAATAAAATATGGGATTTTATATGAAACCGCAAAGACCAACCAAAAATAAAATAGTAATTACAAGTCAGTAATTATTACAAGGTGTATTACGCAATTCAAAGTTCTTATCCGAATGTTAAAATATCATGCCGTCAATGCACAATATGTTATTTTGCTACTTACAAATAATACCGTTATCAGTTCCAAGTTATGTGGTCAGCAAACAACTTTTATTACCTGTAACAAACAATATTTTAAATAAGTTACTTTATAGGTTAAGTTATTGTGTATTCTGTGCACATAAAGTAATTTTGAAAGGCAGAACTTCAATGAAGCAGCGTTTTGACTCATTGAAGTCAACTTCACTCATATAGCTGTTACGAATGTATGAAGAACTTGGACTTAACTTTTAAAAAAAAATGTTCATAACTAATCATCATCAGCCTATCGCCGTCCATGCTGAACGTAGGCCTCCCCCAATGAGCGCCAACCATCCCGATCTTGGGTAGCACTCATCCATCCGCTGCCAGCCACCTTCTTCAAATCGTCTGTCCATCGTGCCGCAGGACGTCCTACACTACGTTTGCCTAAGCGTGGTCTCCACTCTAATACTTGTCTGCTCCATCGATTGTCTGTCCGTCTGCAGACATGGCCGGCCCACATAACTAATCATACCTAAATAATACAAAACTATAATATAATGTAAGTACTTAGTCGTAAGTACATGATACTACATTGCTAGTTGGCACTTGGTATTAGTTGGACTATTTCAGCCTTCTTCGATATAACGAAATATTTAGTATACCTACTTAGCAACTGCCTACTTAACATTTAGTACGTAACTACGTACTAAATGACCATTCAATATTTCGCATATAGAGTGAGGCTTCAAACTAATTAGTGTGTGACTTGGGAGTGCTCACATAAGGCACCGTCTAACGAGCTGAGCAGATGGCTCGGACGTGCCGAACCTGACTTATGAAGGTAGCAGGTAGCAGGTAGAGGGTAGTACTTAGTAGAAAACAGGAATGTATTAGGTAGTAGGTAGTATATAAAACAGCGCAGAGGATATTCTGCATTCACCTCATGCATAATACCTAGTTCATTTACATGATCTATTTACTACCAAGGTAAGGGCTACTTAATCACTATTCTAGAGTTTAGTAGTAATCAATATTTATTAAACAATGGAATGTCAGGGCTTGCAAGTATGTGATTGTGGAAATGTGTTATTTTAATGTGTGGTGTTGGTGCGAATGCGTACGTGTTTGTGTCGGACGTGTGTGTGTGTGTGTGTGAGAAAAGACTTAAATTTTTACTATTTTTTATTATTATACGATAGATCTAATAAAATTCATAAATAACTAATGTAATATTTAAGTTACAAAGTTTTCGCAATATTTAATAGCTAATCTATACTAATATAATAAAGAGGAAAGTTTGTTTGTTTGCATTGAATAGGGTCCAAAATTACTGAACCGATTTTGATTAAATTTGGCAGAGAATAGAGATGTAGAGTAGACCACGGGAAATGACATAGGCTACGTTATCGCGGAAATATGTAGGTACGGTTTCTTCGAAATTAACTTTTGCGCGCACGAATTCGCGGACAACATCTAGTATTAAAAAAAATTTTGTTGACTCAATGGCATATTGTAGTTAATCAATGTGTTTCTTTGTACCTATAGATAAAGATTGTATTCCAAGTACTAAGTGTCAATTCACACCGAAACGGAAACGAAACGATAAGCAACAGCAATTTTGAAGGTAGTTATTCAAAATTGAACTTTATTATTTACACAAGAGGATACACGTTTCATTGTAAGAGTTCGAATGTCAAATTGCACCGCTGCTCAACGCATGTGCATTGTTCAGTGTATAATTGATGTCATATGAAACGTGTCTCTTTTTGTGTAGAGAACAAAGTTCAATTTTGAATAGCTATCTTAAAAAGCTTAGGCAAACGTAGTGTAGGACGTCCTGCGGCACGATGGACCGACGATTTGAAGAAGGTGGCTGGCAGCAGATGATTGAGGGCTGCCCAAGATCGGGATGGTTGGCGCTCATTGGGGGAGGCCTACGTTCAGCAGTGGATGGCGATAGGCTGATGATGATGATCTTAAAAATGGAGTGCCCGCGCCATAACGCGTCGCGTATCATCGCGGTCAGTGGCGGATCTACGACTTTTTCGAACCGGGGCAAAAACTTGATATGCCTCCCCCCTCCCCATACATAATATGTATTAGAATTCGATGTCTTGATTGATAACAATCTATAATACCTATTGTAGGAAAAGAGGCTTCATATTAGATATTTCGAATTCTTGTCTCAAGGATTTGGTCGATTTGGCGTCCCCATGAAACTGCCGCCCGAAGCAGGTGCCCCCAGTTGACCCCAGGCTGATCGCGATGAGAACTGACCCTGAGATCTTTTGAGTATCTCCATCAATTGAGTTTGTAGAACGCGCACAACAATCACTGAACACTGGTGATGACATCACTGAGGTACAGCTACCCCGCTCCGGTACTACGGTATCACCGAAATCGGTGTGGGTGGGGGATTATTTGATAATAACCCCCCCCCCCCCCCCACACCGATTTGTACTGTAATAACATGTAATAACTCCTCACACCGATATCGGTGACGTGGCCGGTTTCATTGAAACCAGGCCAGTTACGCAGGAGTAATTTCATAGTGCCCAAGTGTGTGCGCAGTATACAAGAGCTCTCTCTCTTCCTTAACCCTCATAATCCAGTGGGACGGATAACCGACACGACTGGCGAGAGATCAGGCGCAGGTCCGACTTTTTACATGCTCATCCGACGCATAGATCATCCTTCTTGTCAGACAATCAGGTGATCAGCCTGCATTGTCCTAACCAAACATGGAAACAACTTTTTTTGTTGTTCCAATGCGGGAATCGAACCCACGACCTCCGAGTCGAGAGCCAATGCTCTAACCACTATACCACGGAGGTTGTTTAGTGGTTAGAGCATTGGCACTAAGGTACTACCCCAGTCCGATACTACGGTATCATCATGGACTATGGAGCAATAGTTGCTCCATGAGCATCACCAATCATACGCTCTGCATATATACTTTTTTCTAGTGACCTTGATTTAGAACAAAATCGGGACAAAGCCCACTCCACTGGAATTGCGTCCACAAGTTTAGCGTGAAACCTCAAGACCAGCAATTGAACTAATACATTACAATTATTATTTCGCATTTATCAACTGTCAGTGTAATAATACCTCCCAACCGTGAACTATAATAAACTTTCTACAGCCGAATTTCATCACGCGCTCAACTTAACAAGTAACAACTGATAATCCAATTAGTTTTAATTAATCGTCAACATTTGACATGCTCTTATTTATGTAATAGCAATTAACAAATTACGTTAAATTACGAAATTTGACGTTTTCGCTTCGTTACACTTTTCGTTATAAAAAGTTAAACAATTTATGTAATAAATTAAATAGATCTCTAGACGTCTCACACCACGTCAATTTGGCCCCGGGCTAAGTATCCGAAGAACTTGTGTCACAGGTACCAGACAACGGGAAGCAATAGGAAGCAAGCACGTAGGATACTCATCCCAACTTACCTACCTATCCGGTACGGTAGTTGTGGTATAGTATACGGGTATGCGACCAGCCCAGGAGGGCAAGGGATAGGACAGTAATCTGTCGTTACTTTTGTCCCTTGCCCTCCTGGGCGGTAATATCCTACATTCCTATTTCCCACTCTAACTTACCAATCTTCCTTTTCACAACACCTATTCTACCATCTCCGCCAATCCGTGGGAACGCAATGGATAATCATAAAAATAATTTAATTATCCAAAATGGCGGCGATGTGGTTCGCCACCCATCACGTCTCGTTCTCGCGGAGGCGAAAAGTGGCCCATGGAGAGCCGTTTCGCTACGTTTAATGTAAGAGGAGGAACGGATGGTAAGAATGAAAGTGGACGAAGCGAAACAAGTATGTAAGGATCGTAGCAAGTGGAAAGAAGTGGTCTCTGCCTACCCCTACGGGAAATATGCGTGATTATGTATGATGATGTATGTATGTATTAAACATATATATTTGAACACACACACATCATCATTTGATTACACATCCATGACCTAGGAATACAGGAAAATTTTATTTGCTCCCTCGGCGGGATTCAAACCTACGACCTAAGGCTTGAGCACCGACGCGCTCAATCTCTGAGCCACGGAGTTTGTCACAAGCACAACTCACAACGCGCGCAACGCTACGGGTTGTAGCTATTAAGTAGACAAACAAAATATTAAAGAGCTCATGGCTCAATAGCCTCAATGCAATCATTCAACTTATTGTTTTACAACCACATTCGGACGACAAGTAATACAAGTTGCTCTAAATCGGTCTTTCAAGTTGCCGCCTGCCGGTCAAAAACTAGTATGTATCTACGTATAAAAACATTTCGAGAACCGAGAAATAATGAACGTGTAGATCGAAGTTCGAACGACCTACTTACCTAATTCCAATGTTTTGTATGACACAGCCTTTATTTGTTCAGCAAAAAACACTTAACAAAGTTCGAGCACTACAACTAAAAAACAGGTAGAGCACTCACTAAAAAAATTGCTGCAAAAAACTCAGACTGCACTAAAAAAATAAACAATCCGTAGAAAAAAAGATTTCATAGTTTCGCATGGCACGCAGACTCTACATGTAATTAAGTCGAGGTTGTTTTACACAGAACCATAATACACTGTAATAGGGTTTAATTTCCTTTAATTACTTTTAAGAGATCACACAGATACGGGTTGTAGGAACGATCTCACACAGTCTACTGAGTAAAATGTAGTCACACGTAAAGCAAATGCCAATGCCCGCGATGACACATCCAACCTTTAGTTTAACGTGTTTAACATATATAAATAAGAATATCGATACATCTATATTATACATAATATACATTTAGATTTGTTTGTTTGTTTCTTTCCATTAAATATGCTTCAAAACTACTGGACCGATTTTGATTCAATTTGGTACAGATATAGATTAGACCACGGGGAAGGACAAAGGCTACCTTTTATTGCGGCAAAGTTTACGGTTCTCATGGGATTTCCTTTTGAACGCACAAAGTAGCGAACAACATCTAGTCTATACTTCTATACTAATAAAATAAAGAGGAAAAGTTTGTTTGTTTGTTTGCTTGTTTGCATTAAATAGGCTTCGAAACTACTGGACCGATTTTGATGAAATTTGGTACAAAATAGATAACACCATAAGGAAAGACATAAGCTACCTTTTATTGCAAAGTCTACGGTTCCCACGAGATTTCCTTTTGAACGCACACAGTCGCGGACAACATTTAGTTATGTATAAAGTAAATTATTATTTATATTACAGACAGAAACATAAATTGCGTTTATTTATGCTACCTAGAGGTACACAACCTAACAAAGAAAATAAAGAATCATAATCTTTTTCATAATCATAAGAAAATAAAAAACAATTATTGATCGAAAATCATAATATGAGCAAATGGTACTCAGTATTTCATTCACGTTGAATGCGCACTGTTTGCTATGAACCTATAATTGATAATAATTACCTATTTAAAATATCATTAGACGAAAAAAAGATAATAAAACAAAAACAAGTAGGTAAGTATTTAAAAACCTGCAGCGAGCGTTTTAAGTAAATCTGTAGGTTAATAGGTTTATGTTAAAACTTGTAGCTAGTTTTTAATTGAAAACAACAATTATTTAATTACTAAATCTGCTGTTGACGTTGAACCTATTATAGGTTATTAACTCGATAGATAGAGGTAATGACTAGAAGTTGAATTACCGATAGAAAATAATTGTAAACAGTACTTAATCAAATACATTGACCTAATGACAGGTGTGTAAACAAACGTTTTCTCCATCTATTAGTGTTTTCTTATTTTCACTAAGTAATAGCTGAATCCCGATTCTCGTAATTATAATTCACTTTCATTATACTTTTATTGGATTATAAATGTATCGTCTGATATTATAGACTGATTTTTGGAGTTTAACCAATCAAAACGGGTTTGACGTTGGTTTGACATTTATGAGAATACCATTTTGCAGTTTTAACATTGCATTGCAACTGTATTGTTGCAGGACGTAATTAGCAGAATCAACCTTCAGGTACGATGCATAATGAGGACCATCGTTTTTTGTCTCATGTGACGCCACTGTAGACTGTAGAGTGAAGTCCCAAAGTACAGCTGTCAAAGTTTGTTACAACAGGCGATAAAACAAAATTAAACTTTTAAATCATATTTAATACAATAGAACCGTAGAGTGATAGCCATGTGTAGAGCAGTGTAGCGCTGTCCCGTTTTGTTCGAAGCAAAAAAAGCGTTTTGTTTTCGCCCCTAGCGGCGAATTCATAGCCGACAGCCTTCATACCAATCCTTATCAGTTTTTAATTTCATCTTTCCTTAATCATCTATAATCCAAATAGGAAATGGAAATGTTTTGACTTTTGTGTCCATAACCATAAATCTCCTAATAACCATAAGTTAGTAATTCATTATATCCTAGTAAGAGCCTGTTTCATAATCTACGGATAGTGTCAGCTTATTTGCATGTTCTGTCTCCGTCGCTCGATATAAAGCAAGCAAAACTTCTGAATAGGCTCCGATACTTATCAGAAGATTTTAAAACAGGACCTTAATCCTACATAATAACTGCCGAAATCCAATAAGAACCAATATTCGGATTAAGATCTGTGTCCATCATTAACGAGTAAGCCTGGCCACAGACGTTTTTAATTTGACGTCAAATTCAGGTCGAAGGCAAATTTTCCATATAAAACACGCATAGCCCACACACGTACTTAATCTTTCAGATTCTTAAATTTCAGTTCGAACTTTAAGAATGTCAAATTAAGAACGTCTGGGGCCAGGCTCAGCATGTGTGTGACGTGGTGAATATTGTCTATGAATTAAGATTATAAAATTCAGGAAGGAATTCAGCACGTCTGTGGCCAGGCTTATGTGCTTAGTCGCACTTATTACTGAACATGAAATACGGCAACGGCAGTATAGATAATAATACTTCAAAGTTTAACGTCCAAATCCACATTAGCTACGTTGCCGTGACATAGTTAAAATATATACCAATAACGTCAAAGACATCCTTTATTCGCGCAAAATCACTTACAGTTCACAGTTCAGTAAAGTAATCATATTGGGACAAAATATCTAAATAACCAAGTAACCGAATCCGATAACGACTTGGCAGGAGGCACATTATTATAATACCAACGTCATTTGAACCGTGCTGTTAACCGATATCGCACATGTGCTGTACCGTGACCACTGCGCCAGGTGCCTACCCTCCCCTGCAACCTGACCGTGACCATCACATGTATGGCTTGATAGGGGAGTAATGTTCAAATGTTTTCTAACGGCTCGTTTCAATAACCTATCTATCTATAACTATCTGTTAAAAACGTCGTCATTCAATCATTTGCCGGTTTTTCGCGATACAAAATTGACGTTACTAACAAATAGTTAATGATACATAGGTATGAAACGGGCTGTTACTATGCAGTTTTATTTTCTATTCTTGCTTTAAATGTTACAAACAATAGTGTCAGCGGCATAAGTATAGAGTAGGAAATATATATTCCCGTCCAAATTTGAAAATTTTGATGTTCCCTTCAACGGCTCACAACTTTTCCCCACGTATTGCTTATTGTAGTGCAACTATGTAGCTGTTTATCTGTTTCTCTTTCTTTAAGGTCAGTACATAAGTGCAGAGGGGCGATTTTGCTAAATAAAACTCAAACTTAAACTCAAAATTTTTATTTCCATGTAGGTTATAATATAACGCTTAAAGAATTGTCCTACATGATGCCTACCACCGGTTCGGAAACTAGCCCGGCGAGAAAAACCGGCGTAAGAAACTCGCACGGGGTCACCTTTTAGCAAAAAGATGGGAGAATTGTTCTTTTCAAAAAATATTTTTAAAATGTTGTAACTTAATATTTAAATAACATTAGTCATAAAAGTACATAGAGCATACTTAAGTACATAAAATCAGCCTCGCATGGGGCCATCTTATTCTCAAGGTGTGCAAACCTGCATTAATACAATTACAATCAAGTCCCGACACCCTAAAACTCTCAAACGGTGTATTTATGAACGTTAAACCAACATGAAACGCGCGAAAACGTCGAAACGTCATAAAATCCGTTCATGGTAACATGTCGCTACAATTTTAATCCAAACAAAGTAAAATTAAGTCTACTTTAAATACGAGAATTGAGGTTCTGGTCTCTGCACTCTACTTAGTTTGCCAAGTTAACTACTTTTCTACGTATAATATTTTTTATGCATTTTTTTATTCCGTTTCATTTAATTCACACATGTCATTCATCTACTATTAAAGGTTCGGACAATAGGACACAGTATGGTTACTAAAATTATTTAAACATTTGAGCTTCAATGTTGCCTAAACCATTTTGCTTGTCTATGAATATAGATTTCAGCAATCCGATTTTATATCAAACGGGGGCAGCAACTAATGGAGTACAAAGCGCAGCTTACATTGTAACTGCATTTAGTTATTCATTTACAGTTAGGTCCGATAGACCAGTTCCCTGTTTGTATCGGACTTCTAAATTGAGTTTTGTAAAGTCCGTTTAGGAATATGCAAGTGATCTACGGGCACTATCTCTTTGGCCGCTTGACGAAAACAGTTTCAGTCAGAATTTTAGTTTGGCAATGGCAATTTACGTGTATTAGGATTTTCTACATCTTTATCATTATTTACATTATCATCATATTCCTACCTAGGAAGCCAGATGATAAAATTATTTGTCACTACCTATTGTATCATTATTCATTTGACTATCTTCAGTTTTAAAAACAAATAAATTTTCTAAATTCGATATACGATTTTATTTTTAACCGACTTCCCAAAAAAGGAGGCGGTTATACGTTCGGCTGTATATATATATATATATTTTTTTTTTTTTGTATGTTCAACGATTACTCCGCCGCCTGTGGACCGATTTTCAAAATTTTTTCTGTGATGTATAGGGTGTAATCCCAAATTGGTCCTTTTGATATCAAAGTGGTGACCTGATGATGGGATCCATGAGGAATCGAGGGAACTCCTCGAAATTTATATGGACACATATGGTGATTTTGACTTTTTCTGAAGTAGTTCAAGTATATGCTACCAAAAAGTAAGATTTTGCTCCAAGGTATACCCTGGATCCAAAAGTACAGAACAGAACTCCTGGCTCCTTATAGATACATGTTTGGGGATTTCGGCGTTGTTTAAAGAACTGCAAGCATATTCCACCCTATCAGGTAGAGTAATCATCATCATCATCACCACTATCATACCATACATCATCAGATTATGATGATATAAAAGGTATTTCTCATAGTATTTTACACTAACACGGATATCTTTGAACATTACTCTGCCGTTTATGGACCTATTTGCAAAATTCTTTTGTTGTTGTAAAGGGTTTAGTTCGAAATTGGTCTTTTAGTCACTAAAGTGGGAACCTGATGATGCGATCCATGAGGAATCGAGGGAACTCCTCGAAATTTATATGCACACATATAGTGATTTTGACTTTTACTGAAGTAACACAAGTATATGCTACCAAAAAATAAGATATTGTACCAAGGTATACCCTGGATCCAAAAGCACTGTATAGAACTCCTCAGTCTTTAAAGATATGCGTTTGGAAATTTCGGCATTGTTTAATGAACTGCAAGCATATGCCACTTTATAACTTACAGTAATCATCATCATCATCTTAATAGCAATACCTTATGGAAGCTTGGCGCGTATTCAATTATACATTCGATCGTTTAGTTTAGACGTTCTTAAGACGTATTAATAATAACTTAAGAAAATATATCTCTAAAAAGGGTGAAATTATTATTTTTAAACAAAAAATTAAACCGACTTCCAAAGTAAAAATACACAAAAAAGTATAAAATAAAACTTAATCTCTAAATAATTCCCCTTTCAAATTCGGCTAAAATTTTTACTATTTCTCTACTCAATCTTATTAATTTTGAAGTCGGTATCAGCAAATATGAACGTAAGTTCTATAAAATATTGTAGAATATTGTTTGGGCTGGTACCGATTTCAAAATTAAGAAGATTGAGTAGAGAAACAGTAAAAATTTTAGCCGAATTTGAAAGGGGAATTATTTAGAGATTAAGTTTTATTTTATACTTTTTTGTGTATTTTTACTTTGGAAGTCGGTTTAATTTTTTGTTTAAAAATAATAATTTTCTCTATAGATAAATATTTTGTCCCATCTTTAATAACATAATGTAAAACAGGCATCAACTTGTTACAATTAATATCACAGATGTCAACGTATGCAGATCGTAATGGAACAATTAAAACTCCGTCACGAGCCCTCGCAGCCGGAATACATTAGCCAAGTCAAGAGCATGTGTTATGGGAAATTAGTTTTGCCCAAATTTTATGAATGTTAAATGTTTCGCACATTATTTAGCGATGAGTTCCTCATCGATATTTTTTATTTTCACAATCGACCTCGTGAGAACGATTTTTAGTCTACTAGTTTTTTTACTAGTTTTTTTACTAACACAATGCGTGAAAAAGAGATGTTCTAGAAATGTATGAGGCGTGGGCCAGCACTATGTACACTATATCTAAATATAACTACATAATATAGTAACTGTTTCCTATTCTTTATTTTATTTAATTTCACTTGGTTTCAATGTACATTTAAAATAACTTCGTCAAGGAGAGCAACACAACGTAAATAAAACATGGCGGATCAGATTAGAGGGACAATTCTACTAAATAAAACCTCAATTAATATATTTAAAATCAAGTCTCGATACGCTTATACTCCCAAACGGTGTTTTTATGAACGTTAAACCAACGTGAAACGCGCTCTGATTGATCGAAACGTCATAAAATTCGTTCACGGTAACATGTCGTGTAGCGATTTTCAATCCAAACAAAATAAAATTGACTCTTTAAATTGTCTACTTTAAATACGAGAATTGAGGTTCTGAATTAAACAAAGAATGTCATATTGACAATGACATCACTATATAATATATAATAGGGTTATCGTAATAAAAACCTCTTCAAATAATCATTTTTGTTCGCATGTACCCTTCTTCAAACTATTATTTTTTTTATTTTTATGAAATTCCTATATTTTTTTCCTATTTACCTATGCAGTGTACATAGAGCTGGCTCAAAATCAAACATCTCTTTTCTTCTAAAAGTAAATAATAATAATTTAGGATAGCCACTGCGACGGTCATTTAAAATCAAGTTTTTAAACTATTATTACTACTATACTGTCAGCAAGATTGCAAAGACGACACAGTTACAAATACTAGGTAGTTGTTATTGTTGTTAACACTTTTTATGTCATTAAAAACAAAATTGCTTTACTTATATTGTGTTTTCACTAGCGTAAAATGCCCGTGCATGTAAAAAATCGAATACAACTTTAAATCCTACATCTGCATTATTTTTAGATTTATTCATTTTATGCAGATTTGTAGTGCGACCGTGTTAATTTGATAGTATGATAAGCACAATTCACGTTTTTAGTGAATTGTTTTAACAATGAGTTACGATTGTTACGAAACGTCGAGGTTAACGTACCGCGTTCATTAACAGTGTCATTCAACATCTCAGCGCTTGTACTACATCTATTCTTATATTCTTGAATAGTTACTGTACGATATGGCCAATCGTACGATATATCTCTAAATTGGCTCAGCAGCACCCGCCACGCGTACGTCCAGTCCAATGGTTGTATCATGACTAACTGACTATTCTATCTGTCAAAGTCATCCGTGACGTAAGTGCATGAGACAATTTCTCTTGGCATACCAGCATACACTACATCCCTTCCTTGTTTTAATTTATTTTGTGCATGTATATATTCTACTTGTATCTTGTCAAAATTGAATTAATAACCACGGATAAGAATGCCCTAAATTTATGCTGTAACGTCTTAATTGGATATCGTTATTTTATCAGTAATTCAGCATCATATTAAGTGACTAATAAAGTATAATTCAAATCAATTCAAATCAATACATTCACCTTCCTAATTATTTCCACACTCCACCCTTTATCCGACCGACGTATATTCTACCTTCCTTTGTCTTTTAAGAACTTTCATTGTCTTATAAAGTGTACTATACTTCGTTTTGGTACTTTTCCCTGTTGAATCATTCCAAACTTCTATATCTCAATTATTTGTACTTGGATTTTTGGAGTGTGTTATGTTTAAACTTTAGTGTAGTTGTAGCTTATACTAGAGTGCATATTTTATCCTAAAACCTCTGATCTTATTGCCGACACTCGCTTCGGTCGTTATGTAGGTATTATGTAGTGGTTGTGAAACTGGGCTTAGTATGTCATTTTGGATATTTTATAATAACTGTGTACAATGTCTTCTAATCCCATATACTGATGATATATGTTTACCCCCCTGAATGCCTTATTCCAACTTCTGTCACATAGAAAACCTATATTGGATATACCATGCTTTATTATCGATTTAAATCACTTTTATACTGTGAGTCCCCTAGCCTATATCACATTATAATTCGCTATTTTCATCAATTTCCAATACCGGATTAAAGTCGAACTGCAATTTTACTCTTATTTCTGTCTCTTGAATATAGATGTATTATATTAAAAAGAGGCTCTGGATTTCTTTGTTGTAATAATAATTCTTCTGTTCTCCATCTCACAACTATTTATATCATTTCCTTTCTTAAAAAGTAGCTTACATCCGCAAAACTATCTGAAATGATCCTTCACCTTGCAATTTCCTAAACTAGACTCTAAACTAGTCTTTTTAATATTATATATCTATGCTCTAAACCATCTTGTTTGTTTCTTTCCCATTGTCATGACTTTCGCCTGTACAATCAAGTTCATCAAGCGTACTTGCCTCATATACGCCTATTTATTGAAGCAATAACCCCGAAAGGGAGAGCTCCGTGGCCTAGTGGGTAGACCGTTTAGTTCACACTCGAGAGAGTGCATGTTCAAATCCCAGGTTGTGGCGTGTACCAATGAGACTTTTTCAGATCTCAAGTACATTATACAGACGCTCTAACGGTGAGGGAAAACATCGTGAGGAAACCCGAAATGATCATACGTCATATCATACGCCCTATGGTCGCAACTCACCCATAATAAATCATCATTTTTTTTTTGTTGTTGAAATTTTTTTATAATGGCCATTTTGCCTCATAAATATAAAATAATAAAAATATGTATGTTGTAACTTGTGCATAGAGTAATCTACATTCTCTATGGATTTGTGGCAGACAGGCAGATTCACAAACATCAACGTGTAACAAAATTGAATCTATCAAACGCGCGGTAGTAACTAAGGTGTGTGATGTTATTTTCATTATACTATTTATTTAAAACACTATTGAAATTTTTTCCACCTTAATCCACATAAACCTTTATTTACTGGGCAAATTTCATACTCCTCCATTCGCACAATTCTCGTATAAATGTAATATAAAATGAAAATAATTACATATTTAAATATATAAATCACTGACCCAAGAGTAGCTTATCATTGTCATTCGAAGACGATTAGCAATTTCACTCGACGGACTGTAGTCCGTGCGATTGTAATTTAGCGTCTGACACAATTCGAGTATGAATTGACAACCATCGACATTACCCGTTTTTTCCAGGTAAATTTCGCAGATTTATTATTCAAGTATATGATAAAATGACGAACCTCACAATGTTTGTTTACATTTTTTCCTTGTCTCGTGAACTCCTCATTTGGTCATCCTTCTATTCAAATCAACATTTGTGTTCATAATGTTTTGTTATGTTGCCTAACTAGGCGAACCGGAAACCTGACCCTGCTTTGATGCAAAATACGAATCAACTATATCCGGCGATATTACAAAACTTCTTGCTAGTTGTAGCAACCAAAAAGTATTAACCATTTATTGTTTTTAAACAAAGTAACATCAATTTAATAATCAGTCATACTGCTTGTCTGTAATTCTTATGACCTTACCAATTATTAAATGATCAACTTTGTTGCTTAGAAGTGATACTTATCAATTGAATGATCAACTATATTGCTGACATGCCTTACAAGTCAATTTCGATAATCAGCCCACGGCTTACATGTCATGTAATTTCTTACTTTATCAATTCGCTTATTAGCATTGCCAATTTCGTGTCACCTTTATGGCCATAATTATTTAATGATTGGCTATACCACTTCCAAGTCATATTTATGACGTAATTTAATGATTATTATCATTTAGTATACCATTATATTATTTAATTACCAGCTTTTATGCTGCTTTTTTTTTGCACTTTTATAACGGTATCAATTTAATGATCAGCCTATGCTGCTTTTAACATTTTAAAAACCGTCATCAATTTAATGATTCGCTGCACTGGTCAGCTATACTGCTCTTAACTTTTTAAAAACCGTCATCAATTTAATGATGCGCTGCACTGGTCAGCTATGCTGCTCTTAACTTTTTAAAAACCGTCATCAATTTAATGATGCGCTGCACTGGTCAGCTATGCTGCTCTTAACTTCTTAAAAACCGTCATCAATTTAATGATGCGCTGCACTGGTATGTATTTATGATCAATAATACTGCTTTTAATATCACTTTTCGTGACGTTATCCATTTAATGATCAGCTTTGCTGCTTTCATTAATTCTTTTAACCGTCATCAATTTATTGATGCGCTGTACTTTTATACACTTTCATCAGCTTTGCTATTTTTATACACTTTTTAACCAATCATCATCAGCTTTGCTGCTTTCATACATTTTTTAACCGTCATCAATTTAATGATGCGCTGTGCTAGTATGTAACCTTCATAACATTATCAATTTAATGATCAGTTATACTGCTAAAATATCACTTGACATTATCAATTTAATGATCAGTTATACTGCATAAAACCTATATGTTACATTCGTGACATTACCTATTTAGTAAGTCAACTTTAGCTATGCTCATAAGCAGTAGACTCAGATTTATAAACAAAGCCCGGCTATTAATTAAAAGCTAATACGAGTATACTAGATAATACCACAATTATTTAAAATATCAACAAAATAAATGATATACGTCATTATAGTTATCTTAATACACTAAAATGATACTAAAAGATCTAAGTAGAAACATATAAAATTAATGTAAGACTACAAGGATATAATATCTACTGCATTTAAAAGTATAGCTTGACAGTGTACGCGAGCTTTAGATAACACTGAGTTCGATGAATAGCGAATATTTTCAACTACCCTATATTTTTGAATGCAAAAAGGTTGATAGTTATAAATTAGTATCGAAACAGTTTGCTGTGTTCTTTTAAATTCCTAGTTTTTAATGTTATATATTATAATCTGTAAGCTGTGTTTTGTACTGGTGTAAGTTAATGACGATTGTTCTTATTCTCAAGTAAGTGAATTATGTATTCTTATTGAGAAATAATAAGTCTTAAACCGTAAAAAGTAAACTGCCCGGTTACACTGCAGTGCGTGTGTCAAGAGTCACATCACACATCAAAGCCTGCACTCGTGAGGCGCTGTCTTATTGATATTATGATACAGTAAAGCAATGTACCTAATATAGCTATCGAATGCAACGCTTAAACTTTTCAACAATTATTCATCAAAACTATTAGGTAGGTATGTTAAAACATAATATATTTTACATATTGCATTCTTATCTGATAACACAAATGAACTTGTGTTGTTTTGTGGGCTCGTGTAATAGTGTAATATTTCGGAGATCTCATTTATTATGGTACGTTACGTTAAATAGTAAACATCTGCAGTAGCAGAATACTCTTATTTTACTTGGTTATCGGTAACAACATATTACTTTACTTTTTTCCACTTTTTCTTTTTTTTTAGCAATACATGATGATTGCATAATTATTATGCAGTAATACGTAAGCAAATACTGAGGTTATTTCCATTGCCATTTCAGTATACCTAGTATATAAATCACTCGACTTGGCGGGGGCACTCCCGTGCCCCCCGATCTAATAATATCTGTAGGTACTGCGACATGTCGCTTCTATATCACAATCCTTACAGATCACAAACCTTACAGATGTGCCTACTTAACAGTAACACTAACTCGGTGAAACAATTGTTTTGCAATTGGTTTTATGATTTGGAAACCCTAAACTTACCTGATAATAGTATTTTACATTCCTTTTCACTATTCTTTACCTCTTGCACTGAATAGTATAGTTTGGAGTATACAATATAATAAGGTCGTATACTTCAACACTTTAAAACCTACAGGTAACTGCAACAATTATCTGCTACTATAGATTCTGTTAATTCACTAAGTTTTGTAAGTAGCCCATACTCATTAATTAAAAATGCATCAAGTACAAAATGCCTCACTTCCAATTACCTACATGTGTCAATATAAAACATGGTATCAAAACTTACATTAATTATGGAAGTTTCACTAGCACTTAAACTGTGATTAGTTATGCCTAGTGATATTTAGATTCTACTTGTAATATAACTTATGTAACCAGCATATTATAATATATTATAATGGTTTTATTTTAAACATAATAATCATAGTAGCCTTTGGATTGGAGTCCTGCTTACTTACCACTATTTAATGTCGTTGGCTTTTAATAAACCATAATAACGTAAAATAATTATTATAAATATAACTCTTGACATAATCAACAACTTGTTTTCATTGTAAATAATAATAAATTTATAAAATTAGGATTGTTTATGTAATAAAATTATTGCCATGGAATTTTTTAGTATACTAGCAGCATACCACAAAAATTGACCATTGTCATTTGACCAGCGCATAGAAAATGTAACAAGAATAAGCAAAGAGGCTGTGTACATTAGGTGATTATAAACAATAACTGACGCGACACGTGCTTGGCACATTTAGCTATATATAAGATATAACTTCCACATCGATTTCGGTGACGATGACCGGCCCCACCGAAACCAAACCAGGCAGGCAATTTTACAGTGCCCAAGTGTGTGTGTGTGGTATACAAGAGCACACAGATCAGGCGCATCCGACGCATGGATCATCCTTCCCGTCAGACAATCAGGCGATCAGCCCGCATTGTCATAACCATACTTGGAAACAACATTCTTTGTCGCTCCAATGCGGGAATCGAACCCACGACCTTCGGGTCGAGAGCCTACCTCCAAACACTAGACCACGGAGATTGCTATATGCCTGCATGGGCAATACGATATTCTATATTTTAAAGAATCTACAAGATTGACTGCACCTATAGGCTACAACTGACTGATTCCTCCATTACCTCCCTCCTTTGTTATTTTCAAAGCGGATTTGTAAGATACGATAATCTTTTGTATATTTCTGTAATTTTTATCCACTGACCTTTTTGACCTCGTCGCCAGATGTACGATATGGCCAATCGTACGATATATCTCTAAATTGGCTCAGCAGCACCCGCCACGCGTACGTCCAGTCCAATGGTTGTATCATGACTAACTGACTATTCTATCTGTCAAAGTCATCCGTGACGTAAGTGCATGAGACAATTTCTCTTGGCATACCAGCATACACTACAGTTACTATTTTAATTATTTTTTAAAGTTGATAATATGAAATTTTGTAAGAAGAACTTTTAAGAATAGTGTGCTAATTTCGACCAACGTTTTTAACACTTTCTAATGTTAGAATGGTATCAATAAATATCACATTACAATCTAACCACAGGTTGCGAAATGTTCCCCGAAAACAAATCGTGTAAAGTATCTGGTGATTGGACAATATTATGGTATATGTTTGGTATCGGTTACCTTGCGCGGTTGCCAAACAATTTGCGGTCGAGACGCTCTAGTAATCTTCAAGGTGAACGATCAAAACACTCACCTATCTTATGAATAATTAACTTTATCACGTAATGTTATGACTATAACGGTATTTACCGGCGCGACAACCTCGTTTTTACCGAGATGCTTAGTGTTACCACCGGTTTTGAATTATCACAATTTTTATTTCATGAAAGTTGTTTTTTTTAACATAAAAAAAGGTTTGAGAAGGTGACCAAAGAATCAAAGATATATAGTACGTACTCTGTGTTTGCTAATTTCCACCCCTCATTTACCTATAAGAAAAAGCCTAATTAAGGAGAATAAAAAGGAGATATACACCTACTACTATTATAATTGTGAAAGTTTGTGGGGATAGATGGATGGTAGAATGGATGTTTGTTGCTCTTTCGCGCAAAAACTACTGAACGGATTTTGATAAAATTTGGTATGGTAGTAGTTTGAGCTATGGATGTTGCTAATTTTATCCCGAAAAAGTAGAGTGAGAGTATGTCGGCGGAGCCGCGGGCAAAAGCTAGGAGTAAATAAAACAAAACTAATACGAAACCCGAATTTCATATTTCGTTGGGGGCCAACAATTGGTGATCTTACCTTACCCTATACATAATATAATATAGTATATTTTTTATATATGAATACATATTTTGATGCGTTTTGAGATCTAGGTACAGTAATTTGTGAATTGAAACATCAGTGATGGTATCATGTTGCAAATTACAATACGCATTAAGTATGATATACAGTATACACGATAGTATCACAAAATATCAGTGGTATTGCATAACAAATCTGTTGCAGCTACCTGAATATGGCTGGTACTATAACCTACATAATACCAAGTAAGTCCCGCTACACGTTATGATAAAACTGAAATGTTCGGTTAAAATTAACGGTGTAAATGTCTGCCATAAGTTCGCCAACCTTATGGCAGACATGGGCTACATATTGAAAAAATAGAAAGATGTGCGGGAAGCACTTGTAAGATAACTTTGTTCATAATTGTATAATGTAGGTAGGTATTTAAAATAGTGATATATCAAATGCAAAATAATTTATTTTTATTAAATTAATACAGATGATAAAAGAGCAATGAAGACAAAATTTTGAGTGACGCGGACGTTGGCCCACGGATTGCGCGTTCTGGACCACTGGTTTGACCAATCTGTGCAGTTTTATCGTTACGTGTGTAGCGGGCATAAGACATAATTTCAATATTCACTTCAGGTTGACAACAACAGTGAAGCAATGTGCTTTTGATTATTAATAAACTATTCTAATTTCTAATCATAGTGGACGGAACGAGGTTACATAAGATTTCGTTAAATCAAATACGGATACTTCGGGAGTATGATCTAATGCGTAAAGATGTTTAAACAGAAAAATAATTGTCATACTCAAAAAATAAAAATAAACTTTATATGGGCGAGTTTGCGTTTAGCGTAGAGTCACCCTACATGAGATGATTTTTTTAGAGTATGATAATTAATTTTCTGTCTTTACATAAGGGTCCATCCACATATTACGTCACACCTGATGGGGGAGGGGGGGGGTCATACAAAGTGTGACAGTACATGTTAAATACAGGTACAGGGATACTAAAAAGCGTGACATGTATAGGGGTTCAAAAAGTCGAAATTTTGCGTGACGTAATATGTGGATGGCCCCTAATACAATACGGTCGATGTATCTTGGCGAGTCTGAACTTCGCGCAGAAGGTTGCGCATTAGCTGTTTCTAAATGTTTTCGTATTTATTTTATTTGTACTAATTGGTCAACTGTATTAGGGAAATTTTATTAGTACATAGGTATATAAAAATAATACAATAACAGTTTTCTTCACGAGTTGTACATGCGCTAAAGTTCGCAGAGCCTATGTTCAGACCCGTCAAGATACAGCGGCCGTAGTGTACATATATGGTGTATTTGAAGTATCCGTAATTGATTTTTGGAGACCTTATATAGGAGTTACTTCGATCTAGATAAACAAAATGGCACTTTTTGTTGGATACTTAGTTTAGAAATATTTTTTTGAGATAACTGGGTACTATAAATATATTTTTAAATAAATTCTTCTTTTATTTGTAGCCAGAATAACTACTGCACAAACAAATTATTTTATCCAAAAAAAGAAACAAAAGCAATGGGCATAAATCAATCGTCGAAAGTTTATTTTATTTAAACGCGTTATAAACGATGTTTATTGTGGGGCGTTTGTCGTCGGGCCATTAGGACCGACTCAACACCCGGCACCATTGTGTGATATATCATTATTATCAGGATATGGATGAATCGAATCAGATAGGTAATAGGCATGTTGCCGAAAATATTTTTTTTCGTCTATTCGATGTTAGACAACATGTTAATAAACAATCCAGAACCCATTTTTGTATATCTGAAAAAATAACGTAGATACAAACCATTGAAATTTACAATATGAAAGAGAGCGATATATCGGCCTGTGACGTCACAGCCTGCTACCGCCATACATTTGTCATTACAAAATGTATGGCGGTAGCAGGTTGTGACGTCACGAATCGTTTTGCGAGAAAGAGATGGACAATATTTTTTATTTGCTTATATT
Source organism: Glaucopsyche alexis (assembly GCA_905404095.1). Classification (NCBI taxonomy): domain Eukaryota; kingdom Metazoa; phylum Arthropoda; class Insecta; order Lepidoptera; family Lycaenidae; genus Glaucopsyche; species Glaucopsyche alexis. The sequence continues at coordinate 7,683,068 of FR990060.1, forward strand.
TTTTATCCCGTCACTCTAAATACCTATTTCTTTCAGATTTATGTATCTTTAATCAACAATTTTAAAATTTAATTTGTAAAACTGTGATATTCCACACTAGGCAACATCCCTATCACACAGTTGAATCAGAAAATATTTTGTGTCAAGCAATATCTGCGCGTAAATTTCTAGAATAGGTACACTTCACAAAGTTGCAATAATTATTGACGCAGCAATAGGGGGCTCGTAAGCTAGAATAGATACCAAAAAAAAAAAGAATAAATATAACATTTTCATTCCAGTAGTAATAACAATTATTCATTCATTAGGTACTACCTGTCCCGACTCACGTTGCTCTGTTTTAACTGTGAACTGGAATAAATAATAACTATAGGTATATTATGTACCTACAACGTAGACCAGTGTTTTTCAACCTTTTTCATGATGCGACCCCCCTTGTATGAAAAAATATTTCGCGACCCCCCGACCCTTCGCTTTTTTATCATGTATGTATGCGTATGTTACAGTGTTACAAATATTCATTTCATACGACGTTTTCATGCGTCTCCATAATTAGGATTCGGATATAAGTACATAATATAGTACGTCAAACATATTACTTTACAATTACATACATCGATGATATCGATGATCGATTTATGAGTATATTATCCTTTTCTTAAAATTCTCTTACTTAATAAATCAATATTTTTAATATTTATTGTTTGTTTACTAAAGTTCTCTCGACCTCCGGCGACCCCCCTACAGAAGCTTCGCGACCCCCCAGGGGGTCGCGACCCACAGGTTGAAAAACACTGACGTAGACCAACATCCACACCTACAATTACAACCTACACATACATTACAACCTACACTTAACGATTTTAACGCAACGGGTGAACTGAACGCACATTCACCTATTAAGTAATATTTGTCAGTCAAGTGACAAATTGAACAGTTAGGATGAAAAACTTCAATCTACGTTTTTAGTACTTTCCCGCAAATATTCCAATATTTCTCACGGTTTATACCTTCCCTGAACTTCTACAATTATTTCAAGACCAAAATAAGCCAAATCGATTCAGCGGTTCTCAAGTTTTAGCGAGAAACTGAAATTGTTTTTAAATAATAAATAACATTGCAATATATAGAAAATTTAGCTACGGCCTATTTCTTCACAGAAACATAGGTATTAGACATTTAGAAAAACTAGAGATAAAAAATTTCATAGATCAAAAAAGTTCCTAGAATTACGTGGAAATTCTTCAACGCCGGCGTTTGCGAGGAAAACGTCTTCCCAGAACATGTCCCGGCATCAAATTCAAATTCCTTACTTTGTTCGTCGTCCGAGACGCCTCACTATCCTATAAAATATCTATTTCCAGACATCTATGTCGCAACGGCTTGGGACATTAGCTTACATAATTCGCAACTTACACTTCCTGTTGTATGTATTATATCAATGTAATAACAAAAATATTTGCTTTGGTCAACATAGCTTTAAATTAGCTCATATGCAAAACACATTACTTCTTTTGACACTACACATATTAAAAATCTATACCAGGAGCGTCTCACTCCCTAGTAAAAATATTGAAGTGACAATTGCAGTTCTAATAATTTTTGCTTAAATTCAAACAAAATTAGTCTATGGATAGCTTGTTTATATTTCACAATGTTCAACAGATGTAACACTGGTCGAAAGAATCAATGTTTTGATAATATGCGCCGAAATGACTTGTCGATGACCTAAATATTAGACAATGGTGAACGACCGAACACATAAACAGTATGGGATAGCAAACGCTTGTCTAGCTTCTGTTTACTGCATAATTTATGGGTTTCCATAAAGAAAATTTTAAAAGCATAATTGATATAACACTCAAGGGAAATAAGCCTAGGATAATGACACTGATGATGATAATAGAACAAGCGATTTTATAAAATGAATACCACAAGCTCTGTCCGAATTATTATACAAAAATAATATTAGACAAAATACGATCGCGTAAAATAAAAAAGTACATAACAAACTTCTTAAATTTCATGCGGTGGAGCAAAGCTGAAATACAAAATATAATTTCGCATAAAATACGCAACTCGAATTTCAGACATACATTTTATTCTTTAATAAAACACTGAAGATTGAGTAGGGGAGGCGTTCAGCCGGAGGCAAAAAAATCGCTACTTGGTAGGGTGCCTTGTACTCTCATCAAATACTAATAGATTGTAAAATGATGGGGCTTCGCATCGGCATGTCAATCAAATTGAAATTTCTTAAGTGGGTTGCCCAAGTTCGCACACACTTAATAGACTATGTAATAAGCAGGGACTTATTGATTTTCAGATTTGAGATGATAACTTATGAGTTATGACACCATTTTAGATCACAGAATGTTCAAAATATAAACGACTAGCGACCCGCCCCGGCTTCGCACGGGTACAATACTGATACTAATACTACAGAATGTCGCCCACTTCGCAACGGGCCGTGCAGCAGAAATCGTAATATTTTAATTTCGCCATAACTTCAAAACCAAACGTCCAATTTTAATCATTCAAAGGCCAAATATTATCTACATAAACTGTACTTAGTGATGAAATAATTTATTTTGATAAGGATTAATAGCATGAGTAAAATAAACGCGTTTAAATGTAGTCCAAAAAAAAATTCAAGATTTCTAAATAAAAAAAATGGTTGTTGTGCCTCACTCGACATAGATAGGTATAGTGTGTCGCGGACTTTTTTGTACATATTTATAAGATCTACAATTAATTAGAACATTATATGCTTCTATCTTTTATAGTTTAGGCAGCGTACGCAAAATAAGTAACTTTTCTGGTTGATTTTTTACACCTTGTGTCCGAAAAACCCAAATATCTTACGGAACCCTATTTTTTTTCCAAAAAAAAAATTTAGCCTATGTTACTCGTGGATAATGTAGCTTTCGAATGGTGAAAGAATTTTTGAAATCGGTTCAGTACTTTTTGAGCCTATTCATTACAAACAAACAAACAAACATACAAACAAAGTTTTCCTCTTTATAATATTATAATAATAATGTAGATAATGTAGATAAAAAGTTTTGCAGAAAGTTTGCATATTATGATAAATAGTAAATACTAATTTTATGCAAGTGTTAGGTAGGTATATATAATCTAATTAAACAATAATTAGGTACAAGTTGTGTACAACAGCTTGTGGCGTATTATGTTTTTAAAACACGTAGACTACAGCTGTTACTAAATCAAATTGTAGTTGAATAATGTTATGATATTTTAAATTACGTAAAATTAATGTCTGATATTGTAAAATTAGTCATGTTACGCTACAGTACTTAAACTAATATGCTGCATATATGAAAAACTAACTCATCATGTTTTATTAGCTTTGTTCTGCGGCTCCGCCCGTGTACCTATAAGTATCGGGTTACCCACAGAAATGCTGTACTTTTTAGGGATAAAAAGTCCCTAACCTAACCTATCCTAGGGATAAAGAGCCTAAACTATTACCATTCCAAATATCATCGAAATCCGTTCAGTAGTTTTTGCGTGAAAGAGTAACAAACATCCATCCATCCAACCATCCTCACAAACTTTCACATTATACAAGTAGTAGGGTAGTAGGATAATTATTACCCATGAGTATATAACTAAACTTTCAAACTTACTTTACTTTTCCCAAAGCTTCTGACATAATAATTAAACAACGTATGTTTATGTTCTTTAGTATACATAAGTATTTGCGTCCAGCAAAAGTTGGAGAAAAGAATGTAAATATTAGATGAAGCTTCGCGTATAGTTTGCTGGTCAATATGTTAACTGTCCAGGGGGAGAAGTGAACTGACGTCCCCGCGGAGATCAAAACGTGAATTATCATAATAATGAGAGAGCCCATTCTTATCCGGGTATATGGGCTGATAAACTCCTCATTCCATTTGTGAGCGTTGACACCATTATGCCGTCCTATTTCTGGCATTTTATGATTTACCTATTTGTGGCGAAATAGTGATTATAGAAGTAGAACTTAATGAACTAAATAGGAAAAGAACTGCAATACAGAACTATCTATTAACAGGGTGAAATATCAAAAAGATAATGTAAGGAATTCTCCTATTATTCAATAGACACTTTCCACTAGCTTGACTTAACACTGAACAGAATGCTATCAGATCATCTCGATTTCATTGAGTTTCTTTTACTGAGAACTACATCTCTACAGCGCTGCTCACAGTTCAATGAATTTAAAGTGTTACGTGAGATAGAATATAACTTGTTAAAAGTTATGTTATTTACTGTAACAATAGCTAGTCTCGTTGTGAAAAAAAAACTGAGAATAGGAGTAACCTACTTATATATCAATATCAATGTCTGGTTACGATACACAAAAGGCAGGTAGTAGCAACTAGTGATTAAACATAGTATTTAATGTGATTTCTTCTATTATGTACTTAAATATAATATTGAAATTTAAAAACGTCAATTTCACCTCACTAAACAAATTATAAATCTTGTCATCATTACAAAACATCGCGTGAGTGTCTGAAGGCACAAGATCATAGTGAATTAGATATGTCGACACTAATGAGCTTTGATGGTGCAAACAGGATGCACAATTTCAGAACTTTGAGCTTTTTTCGTATCATTTCATCATCTTCATTCTTTAAGTATAGCTTTTTTGATGTTAGGTTAAAAAACAAAACTGCATAATATTTAGGTCTTAAATAAGTAGGTACCATGTAGGTACTTTAAACTTGCCTTGTTGTGCAATATACATATGGGCGTGGCACTAATTGGTTAGATATATATATACCTATCTTTTACTTTTATTTCTTTTATACTTAGTATATCAATATTTTAATGAAATAAATCAATTCCAACATTATTTTGTATTTCATTGAACACTATAGGTACTCAGACTGTAATGGGACGAACACTTTTTCTTGCTATTTGAAAATGTTTATCGTTAATTGGTTCATTAAGGAAAAGGCATTCCAAGACAAGAACACTGAAGTGGAACAAAAAAAGATCGATTATGTAGTATGACTCCGTTAAAACTTATAAATTTATCTTTCGGTCTTGTTTTATTACTTTTATGGCTTTTAATACTATTTCTTAGCCTTCTATTTAACCTATGGCATAATTTTTTGCAATCCTTGGTTAGTTGGTTACTGCAAAAATTCAAAACCATTAAGAAAACCTATTCCATCAAATGAACACTGTACATTGAAAGGTATCAGCAAATAATAAATTTTATTTATAATTGGCGCCATACGTATTCATTGTAGAGTTTTCTTGTATTAAAGATACGAGATTAATTTAATATAATTTCTAAATAGTAGAAAGTAGGCTTACTGTAATTATTGTACATTTTGACTTCAATCTGTATATTACGGCTGTTTGAACATAATTCCTGCTAGCGTTGAAAGTCTATCCCTATTAAGTGTCACAGTTGCCTCGTAAAGTTTCTAAAATAAGTCTCCTTTTAGTAGCCATGTTCTATCATGAGATAATTTCATCGATATATTTATAAATCCACAAACGGATTACATTAATAAATCCGGTCAAGACAGTGTGTGGGGACAAGAGCTTATAGTTTTATTTCAAGTCTGCATAAAACTTTGAGTTTATTTCTTTAAATTTCAAGAATAATAATTTAATAATTACCCTCTAAACGATTGACTAAGAATGATCTTGGTAATTGGTTGTTCATAACTTGCAGGTTGATATACGTATGAATTTTGATAATAATACTATAGAGTATTTTGTTATTATTATCCGACTTCTTATAATATTTAAGATTTAATTTAAACTTACAATTTCCAGTTTTCATGAACATTCATATCTACATCTTACCGTAGATTTCCGTAGATGCATGTTATTACCTGCAAATAAAAAAATACTGTATTATGCACACATACAGAGTGACATAAAAGCTAACACTGACATATTATTAACTAATAATACAAAACCATTTAAACCCTTGCAATAAATTAATTGAATAAGACTACATCTTAAAAAGTGTTATTGCCTTCTGACATCGAGAGATGGTATAGGTACAGATGGCCAGTGAAATGAAAGTACTTGAATTGGTAAGATGGTTACTGAGGAAAGATGACCTTGACAACAACCTTCACGCAATAACCGGTCTTGAAGTAGGCATCACGCAGTTAGATTAGTTTCGAGTACGAAATAAAAATTAATGAGACGTTGTGGGACGCCTGCCAGATGTAAAAGATCCAAATTATTTGGTAACATCTTTGTAAATTAGCGTGAAAAAGTGTCGAGTGCTTTACTAAACAGTCTGTATTTCACATTAATTAAAAGCACATATGAATCTTAAGTCAATTTAGAGTCCCTAAAAGGGATTTAATGCCACATAACGTCGGCTTGAGAGTTGAGTCGTATTTGACAAGCGTAATTCCAGCTTTATAGCGTATAATCTGTAGAGACGGAAAATCAGAGTAAGTACCTAATAACCTATAAACACACATAAACAATTCAACAAAGTAGCGTCTTTGATGTAGCTATTGCGTGCTCTGAGAAGTTGGACAGACAGACTTAGACACGATTCCCTTTGAGCGTGTCTCGGGAACGTACAGGTAAACTTGGTAATTACGACAGATGTTAAGTAATACACTTCGCTTAAGTCGATGTGAAATTATTATTAAAGCTATAGCTTCGTTATCTACACTAATATTATAAAGAGGAAAACTTTGTTTGTATGTTTGTTTGTTTGTTTGTTTGTTTGTTTGTTTGTTTGTAACGAATAGGCTCAAAAAGTACTGGACCGATTTCAAAAATTCTTTCACCATTCGAAAGCTACATTATCCACGAGTAACATAGGCTAAATTTTATTTTGGAAAAAAATAGGGTTCCGTAAGATATTTGGGTTTTTCGGACACAAGGTGTAAAAAATCAACCAGAAAAGTTACTTATTTTGCGTACGCTGCCTAAACTATAAAAGATAGAACCATAAAATGTTCTAATTAATTGTAGATCTTATAAATATCTACAAAAAAGTCCGCGACACACTATACCTATCTATGTCGAGTGAGGCACAACAACCATTTTTTTATTTAGAAATCTTGAATTTTTTTTGGACTACATTTAAACGCGTTTATTTTACTCATGTTATTAATCCTTATCAAAATAAATTATTTCATCACTAAGTACAGTTTATGTAGATAATATTTGGTCTTTGAATGATTAAAATTGGACGTTTGGTTTTGAAGTTATGGCGAAATTAAAATATTACGATTTCTGCTGCACGGCCCGTTGCGAAGTGGGCGTCACCAAGGCGGGGTGCGCATGCGGGTTAATGTTTAGTTTAGTTTAGTTTAGTTAAATAGTTTAGTTATTTTATAAACATCAAATTGATAATATCTTAAAATAGAATACATTATATCTATACATCTATACAGTTAAATACAATTTAAGTGTCTGTTTGTAACTTCAAATTAATAGCTTTTTACATAATGAATCTGAAAGTATATTCGGTACTTACAATAAAATACATATTTTTTTTAATTTTTGTCTGTCCGTCTGTCTGTCTGTCAGTCGGTCTGTCTGTCTGTTTGTTCCGACTAATCTCTGAAACGGCTGGACCGATTTTCACGGGACTTTCACTAGCAGATAGCTGATGTTATAGGGTCTAACATAGGCTACTTTTATTTTAGGGTTCCGTTTAAAAAAATAGGATTCCGCTTTCGTTAGTCATAAATAAAGTCACGGGTAAATTTCAGCGATATCCCAAAGTGCAGATAGCTGATGTTATAGGGTCTAACATAGGCTACTTTTATTTTAGGGTTCCGTTTAAAAAAATAGGATTCCGCTTTCGTTAGTCATAAATAAAGTCGCGGGTAAATTTCAGCGACATCCCAAAGTATTGTTCCACGCGGACGAAGTCGCGGGCAAGAGCTAGTAAGTTATAACTTCGAAACGAAGTTTATGTATGAGATGAATACGAAAATAGGCGACATATTATGATGTTATATATTTGCACAATCTGATTTATAAAACAACTAATTATTAATAAAGTTATATAATACAGCAGGTAAGTTTCAGATATTTATTAATCAACTAGCTTTTGCCCGCAGCTTCGCTCGCGTCAGAGGGAAAGCTTGTTCGGGAAAATACCAATACCAAAATTGAATACATACTTAATGGTGTAGGCACTGCACAGCCGTATCTGTTGTATTTTATATTTGAATGTTTCCTGCGACTTCGTAGGTTACACTCAAGAAATCTACCGAGAACTGTACCATAAATAAAATTTAATAAGCTGCAAAACGTATTTCATCAAAATTCTTTACGTGTTTTCTTTATTTTACTTTATTACATGATGAAATACTAAACATATTAATATGTACATACAAACTTTCGCGTTTAGGTATAATATTAAGTAAGGATTTCTTTGTAGCCGATTAATTAGTATTTTAACGATTTCGAAAATCTTTTGAATGGGAAGACGTTGTGGACTTTGAACTTAATAAAAATAATTTGGATTGTGATCGCCCATCCTAGTTGGGACCACGACAGACTTTGAGAGAGAGATGAATTAGCAGTATGACCACGAAGCCATCTAGCTTCTCACTTATTCCTCATATAATAATCATACACATTAATGATTAGGATTAACCTAGGTAAAGTTTTAACCAATTCGAATATCTGGTTATATAATAGCATTTTATACTACGTTACTTTTTAGATTGATAAAACTTTTTGTAGGTAATAACCGATTGAATTGAAATACCTACACATAATTATTATAAGCAGAGCTATCCTAATTCCTATCCGCGTGGAACCCGCAGGTAGTTAGGTACCCAAAAATTTTTCGCGATAAAAAGCGAGTCCTATGTGTTTATCCAAGGGCTAAACTACTACGGTAACAAATTTTATAAAAATCCGTTCGGTAGTTTCTGAGATTAGCGCGCACAAACGTACAGATCAAAAATCTTTTAAGAAAATCTTAAAAGTCATTGTTTTGGGTTAAAAACTAAAAACCTATGTATTAAACACTCATAAATCAAGCACAAATAATTTAAATATTACATATAATAACAAAAGAGAAAGAAATTTAATTATACCTACACTCAAAATATTCTACTGAAATAGTATGTAATATAATAAGAATTATGAATATAATGTCATGGGGTACTCATCCCAACTTACCTGTCCGGTAGTTGTGGTATAGTATACGGGTATGCGACCCCGGCTTCCCTAGCTATTACTGTCCTATCCCTTGCCCTCCTGGGCGGTAATATCCTACATTTCCTATTTCCCACTCTAACTTACCGATCTTCCTTTCCACACCACCTATCCTTCCCTTTCCCTATTCCTAACCTCTCTACCAATCCGTGGAAACGCAATGGATAATCATAAAAATAATTTAATTATCCAAAATGGCGGCGATGTGGTTCACCACCCATCACGTCTCGTTTCTCGCGGAGGTGAAAAGCGGACCATGGAGAGCCGCTTCGCTTCATTGAATGTAAGAGGAGGAATGGATGGTAAGAATGAAAGTGAACGAGGCGAAACGAGTATGTAAGGATCGTAGCAAGTGGCAAAAAGTGGTCTCTGCCTACCCCTTTACGGGAAAAAGGCGTGATTATATGTATGTATGTATGTATGTATGTATGAATATATTTTAATGCAGCAATCGCAAATATTTAGGTGCCTACTTTTTAATATTATATACCTATGGGTGCCTAGTTTTTCAAAGACATTTTCATCAAATTCTTTCGCATTCTTGTCAGATTTATTTTTCAACATGATGACAATATATTATGTCAAAATAAAAATAAAGCTCCCCACTCACGGGCTATCGATTGCTTCGATCAAATTGGAAATTAATTCGTATTGAAAGTAAATTGCTAACGACAAACTATTACACAAAATGATTAGTATAAGACCTACCAGCTAGTTTTTGCGGTGGGGGTCAAAAGTTGGAACAAAATTTACGCGTATATATACGAGTTCCATATAAAAAGTATAGTAAGGTGGTCCTAGGATCTCAGACTATATTAAATTTGTATCTAAACCGATTTACTTGCAACTACGAACCCAGTAAATGTTTAAATTGTAAATACTAAATCGATCGATCGCTTGTGTGTGGGGAGCTTTAAATCAAAAGCACTAAGGAGTATTTATATCAACTTAAAAGCAAATCGCTCCCAAGCAACTTTATTTCCCTTTTTATTCCCGTTAGCGGACGAATTTCAATAAACTATGATACACGAATTCCATCAATTCTGTTACATAATGTTTGTGCAAAATATGAAGTAGATTGGACCAAGGAATCACGTTGCCCCATACAAACTGTTTTACCCCTTTTCACCCCCTTAGGAATCGAATTTTGAAAAATCCCTTCTTATCGGATCCCTACGCATTACAAAGAGCAAGCCCTGCAAGTTTCAGGTCTCTACGATCAGCGGTTTAGGCTGTGCGTTGATCCGTCAGTCATTCAGGACAAAGGATTTTATATGTATAGATTGATAATTGTCAAAAAATGAGTATTTTCTTACGTGAGCTAAATCTCAGAAAAAAAAATGAAATATTGCATGAACCGTTTATTGCCAGCTATAAAACTTGATGAAGCTTATATCCTTCGAAAATATAATAGGTAACATAAAATAAACGAGTATCACCTGCATTTCGGAGGTATAACATAAATTTAGTCAGCCTGTACATGGATATGTAACATAAATGAAATCATCCTGTAGCTTACGTTAGCAGTTTTACAACATTTTTCTGCGAACGGCTCGGTAGATGACGAAACAAAAGCCTGCAAGGCGTGACGAAACGGAGATCATGCGTGAAACGGTTCCGTGGATTTATCTCCAGTTTCACTATTTTTTTACCGCCATAGTGGAACAAACAGTATTGCAATGTGGTTATAGAAATATAGACAGGGATTTTAAAGCTAACAAAGCTGACTATTTAACGGTCCAAAGTCCCCTGACATCTTACACTTTAAAAATGTTATTTATCTATGTATATCTAAGTTCTAACATACTCGTAAATGTCAATGTCAAATACGATATAGGTTGCAATTCGCAAATTGCAACACCATTGGTTGCTCCTAGTTATGATCCAATGCATATAAGAGTAAGTACCAGAAGTTCCAAAACACTTTTAACTTAAAATCAATATGATACAGCTCTATATAGAATAGTTTCGAAGTTGGTCACTCCTTTTATTTTATTTACCAATTCCTTAAAGATTGAGCAAAGGGCTACCCTTTTCGTCCCAACATCTTACAAAGTATCAAAGACAAGTGACATCCGATTAATGCGTCGGCTGCCGAATTCGGAGCCCGCATGGGGTCACCGACCTTTGCTTGTACATATAGGCTCAAAATTGACGCCGATCCGATACACTCCGTAGAACATTGATTCCGATCGAACGATCGATGAGTTTTGACGTTTGACGATACAAGTCATTGCGAGTTGCGACGTTTTGGAACTCAGCGACCTTGGAGTTTCAAACAAACTATTGAACGAAGGATTGATATACAGTAGAGAAAGACATGCTTCGTTGAGTTACACCACATGTTAGCAATTGCTATTGAAAAGATTCAGAAACTACGTACCTAAATTTAGTAACAGTGTGTTTAAATATATGACACACTTGACAATTTGTTACTACATAACTATATAATAAGTTTCAAAATTAATGACCTTACTAATTTGCTAAAGCTACGTTACGTTGCTATAAATTAAAATAATAAATGTCAAACACCAGTGGACACGGGCCCTAACTTTTCACGACTATTTACGAAATAGAAAAACTTATAGCCGTGACACAAGAAGATCGTTATTCGCATTTCCAGACGCGCTTTTTATAGAAATGAATTCCAAACCATTGGATGATACTTGACAAAACTAAACGTGAATTTTCGTCCCTTTGAATTGTACATTTTAAACCTTCATCTGTATTGTGAAATAATATTTTTGCTCCTTTAAGATTTCTTGTTAAGGAACGTCTTTCTGTGAATTTTCTTTTCAATATTTTAAAGAAAGCTTAAAATGCAACTGCTCAAGGGTAGGAATTAATGAATATAATGAGTTTGGAGTATATTATAATATTATGCTTATTGCAGGTTTATGTGTTCTCATTGGTTTTTGAATATTAAATGAACTATTTACGGTAAAGGATCTGACGGAAGAAGACCAAATTAAACAATTTCAAACTCAAACTCAGTTTTTTTTTATTTCCATATAGGTTGTAATATAACACTATAGAATTGTACTACATGATGCCTACCACCGACCGGTTCCGAAACTAGCCCGACGAGAATAACCGGCGTAAGAAACTCGCACGGGGTCAGATTTTCTTATGCCGGTTCTTTTAACCAAAATATGGAAAAATTTTCTTATCAAAAAAATATTTTTACAATGTAGTAACAATCTTTATAACAAAAGTCAAGATAATTAATTACATGGAAGCAGCCTTGCAGGGGTCCATCTTATTCCCAAGGTGTGCCATCGTTAATGAAATCATTGATCTTATAATAACGTTCACACAAACGTTCTTTAACAACTTTTTAAAATTTATTAATGGAAATAGTTTGACCGTTTTTTTGGGATTCTATTGAAAAGGCCTTTAAAATATTAACTTACTTTGCTAAGTCTGATCACTGGTATTTATAACTTGTTTTTATTTATTTAATGCCTTCGCTCAGGGCCATGGGGGTAACATATAAAAATATAGCGCTTTCTTAGTATGCATGAGGATTTTTCCATGGTGAAGAAAAGGGATAATATTAACAATATTGTCAATTTATTTAATTGGTTACGATTGTTTCGTAATCAATAAGCTCTAAATTTAAATTCGCGTCTTGCGCTCTTGATTACTTTTACAAATTACACCCATATAAAAGCATCATTTCAGACTAAAAAATTATATTACCGCCTCTCGATATTCCTTTCCTCTCGAATTGAAATTCCCATAACGTAGAGAGATTGAAGAGGCTTTTATGGAAATGGACTGCGTGCACCGGCCGATAGCACCCCGTATTACACCTCCGGTTTAAATATTAACACCTCTCGCAGTTTAGATACACCTGGGTGAAATTCACCCGTGCCCTATCTCTCGCATTCACCCAAATGACATGGGCCACCTGGTGCTAAAGTTGCCACATAAAAGTCGAAAGAAACACCATACTTTTTACACAGTTGACTTTTTGCAGGTTGATAAATTGTTGATTTAAAAACTTAAGAGTAACTTATAAATAAAAGATTATTCAGACAAAAATGATATAGGTAAGTGAACTATACAAATCAAGACAGTCTAATATAATGTTTATAACAATGACTTTAAAATTAACTTGCCCCAGGGCCCAGGTACGCGTCATGGTACACACATGGTAACCACATTTATTGATATATTCAATCTACATACCTGCGCTCATCAGACAGAACGTCGCATTGCAAAATAGTCAAGCTCAGCTGGCTGCAATGAATTCGGTATCGCATTACACGCAGTCATTAGCATGCGTAATTTTTCATCAAAGCCGTCAATGCATATTCATGAAAAGGGACAATGATTCAATTGTTTTTATTCGATAAAAGTTTGGTTAAAATTTGGTCAGTCTGTTATCTGTCATAGGTTTACCAGCATTTAAAGTGACTATCACCAGTCATACCGATAGGCCCATCAATAATTTAACCTTTTTTATGGTTATGTAATACCTAATATAAGTCCGTACAAGTCCTACAGTGTCCGTCCGTCCAGATAACTTCTGTAATTATGAATATAAATTAATGAAATTTGGCATTATTATACAATGCAAATAGATTTTATTTATGGCGTCATAAAATAATAATAATTTTATATTTTGGGAGTATCACCCCAAAAATGTGAAATGAGGATGATTTTTGCTCATTCTATCCTATCGTGTTCTATATATTGTCGAATAGGTATTTTAAAACAAAGGCAATGTTTGGTAAACGACTTTTTTTATCTATGTGACCCATTTTCAAGTAATTAACAATTGAAAAAAGAACTTATTGCATGTTTATGGTTGCGGAAACCTCTTTAGACATAGCATGCTAGGGTTAGGTTATTCAAAACAGAGTTCATTGATTCGGATGATCTCTAAAATCAGTTTTCAGGCTATCCTCTAGTTGTTAGGCTGTGAGCTCACATACAAGAAGAAATTGTAATCGAGTCCATATAACCGTAAACGTAACAATGTAACAACATGGTCACAACAATAATACCTACAAGTATTCAGAATTAAGTGATATAAATTGTATAATGTGTAATTCTTATAAATAATTTATTATTTACCAGACGTGGTTTCCAAATATTAGAGACATCAATTAGGAGGGTAGTTAGGAGGATATCTATTTGTTAAGCCTAAGCCTGAATTCGGGAACATTCCACCGTTACTTAGTGGACTTTGAATTATTCCACAAATCTCGTATAAAGCCGTTTGATTCTGCACCCCATTATGGATATTAAAATATGCGTTTCCCCATATGGAAATTGCAGGGTATGACGCCATGTTTGATTTAGAATGGTGACTTCCGAAGGGATTTGAATTTGGAATATTATTATCAGTGAGCGACTATTATTGGCTTTTCATAAATGGTGCTCATGTTTCATACATTGTTCAATGTAATAAGGCTCTCTCATATTATAATGATATGCTTATATATTTTACTTGAAAGCAGTAATTTCTAAATTCAATGTTAAAAGTAATGCAAGAACTAATAATCTATTTTAGGCATCGATTTTGGATATGATAATCTGTGATACACTATATGTATAATATATATTATTCGTAACTATGTATTTAACTATTCAAGAGGTGAAGTATTTCAAGCTATCTTCAGATGTAGTATCAAAGTCATCTGAGTAATTAATATGACTAAAGAGTTACGTGACGTGCAATCTTATGCGACTGATCTGTATGCGAGTGTATTGAGCACTTGGACTGAATCTAATTAATATAGCTTACACAGTGGAAAGAACACTAACAATGGAGCTAGATTCTATACAAAGTAAAGCAGAGAAAGTACATAATTAAAATCAGAAATCAGACGAAACAGGTAAAACTAGAACATAATAATGAAATAAATGAATTGTTAAAATTACACTTACCTAATACTTGTTTAATATGTATTATTAATTATTGAGTCACGAAGTAACATACTTCATATTTATGTTACATATTTAATATATGTTTTACGCAATAAGTTTAATTACGGAATAGAAAAATCATTCGTGTATGATAACACAAAGCTTACCACTTTTTAAAAGCATAAATCAATATTAAACTGAGATACGATTAAATTGTAATGAACACCTGTAACAAAGTTTTGTACAGAAAAAATGTTTGAATAAAGATAACATCAAAATTCAACATCACAACTTAATAATCTCACCATCATTGAAATCGAATACAGACATGAGAGCTGGAAACCAAAAATAAATATCAATTTGTGTATGAACCATGATTTAATAATGAAAATCACTGCGGCATTGAAGCTACAATTACGTTGGGTTCCCCATCTCTGGAACGTATTCCTGAATACTCGGGGGATACAATACGGTAAACCGAATCAACTTTCCTCTCGTATTGTTTTTAGTTTTACTTTAATTCATACGCTAAGTGATTGCCTAGTTTTATGCTTGGGATTTTCGGTACAATCATATAAAATACTCTACATCGCAATTTTTGTGGATGTTGATTAGAATATTAGAAAATAGAAATGATTGTAATCATAGAATGTGTAGTTATCATAAACATTTAGTTTAATTATACTTACACTACCTAACAATTCATTAATAACTCATTATCGAACTAGTACAAGCCTATTAACTATTTTACTACAAGTTTACAATACGACTGCCCTATTAATGATAAAGCCAGTGTTCATTCTGTTATTACGTTTATAACGGCAACTGCTACATCTTATACTTTAAACGAGCATTTATTTTATACTAGAGGTCGCCTTGTGGTCAAAATTCGATCATTTTTTAAGTTTTAATTTTATTAGGGTTCTTTTCCCTTAATACACTTAAATTAAGAGAATGGTGGCTCTGGAATGTGAAAGAAAGATTGACTATTGCGTCAAATCAAACAAATTGTCAAACTACAATCTACTGTTATTATACAAACGCATGATAATATGACTTACTAATCTGAGGTTACCCACCTCTACTAGGTACCTACCTATTAGAGGTGGGTAAGTTTAGTTTTATTAATTTTACGTATTTGTAAGCATTATTTAAAAAAATATTAGCTTTCTGCACACCTTCATCTACATAAATTTTAACTGTGTCAAATTTCATAGTTCTCCGTTCGCACAAATCTCGTAAAACTGCGCCTAATTTTTTTGCTTCGCGTATAAATATAGAATCATTTTTGATATAAAAAAAGAACAATAAATCGTTTAGGTACGAAATGGTTATTGAGACCATAATGCAACATATTACCAAAGCCTACCTCACCCTTTGCATTTTCAATTTTCAATCATAATCCAAAGAGCGTTGAAGTGCACGTTTATTAAATCTGGCGTAATACAAGAGCGAGACAATTAGGGTGCCCAGGGAAATAGCCTGTCAGTCATCAGACCGCGGTCAGGTTACACCGGACGAGGGGCTGGATAGTGGCTAGCGTATTTATAATGTAGATGTTATAATAAATGTAATTGATTCTCTGTTTTGTACCTATTTTACAAAAACGTACAATGTTATTGATATTATCAGGGATCACTTGACTATGAATATGGAGTGTTACAAGTTACATGTAAAAGATTAGGTATATAGTCACGAAATTATAGGAGCATATTACTAGGAAGTTTTGAACAATGTTATCAACTTATAGGCGGATGCTCTGTGATATAAGTAAAGGAATACTGATAGTAAATGTTGAAATAATAAAGATATTGATAGGGATAAAATGCTAATAAATTAATCGAGAACAAGACGTAACGAAGTAAAAACTATAAAAGAAAGTAGTTTAACTCCATTCTCCAGAACTAAAATGCTTCAATGCAGCTAGTTACATTATTAAGTAATTCAACCACCGTACTTTCAATTAAGGAAAGGATGACAAAAAAGATTTAAGTTGTCTAGCTGCAGCGCGGCACTGGAAACCCAACTGGAATACTTTAACAGTTCCAGCGCTACAACGCTGCTTCGGGCAATCGTTTAGTGCAGTGCAAACTTTTGTAGCGTTTGAATCGAGGAACGTTCTAGTTATAATAAAGTAAGCTTTAAGTTATGGACATTGGCAGTCTTATTAATAAAATTATTTACACCACGGATTAGCTAATCCAACATGGCTGTCTCTGTCAGATACTTTAGAACAGTCACTTGATAGACAAAGAGAGCGATTTGGATTTGCTTATCCATGGTGTAAATATTTTTATTAATAAGGGTGTCAGGGTGTATCGGCGCGGCTAGGCTTGGAGTAAAGTGCATTCCTTTTATTGCCTCCACTGGCACCGCTAGTTATTTATGTTCGGATACGTATTTATTGGGTAGTCTCATACTTTTCAGTACGAAATAGAGGTGTATTGTCACTTTTACTTCTCTGAACAAATTGTCTGTGGCTAGTTCGATAAAATAGAAGTTGTTTTAATACTATCCTGGGATATCCAAAAACAAAACTTTATTCTTGCGATGGAACAGTTTTTTTTACAAAAAGTAACAAAGAAAACAATGAATTTCGAAGAAATCATTACTCCGTATAAACAAATCCCAAGTTCGATACTTTTTAATAAATCACCCTACGTCTATGAAAGGCTTCGAGCAGTAATTCGATGGCCTCTTCCAATTAGCCCTTCAGGCGTTCGAACAACAAGGGATTGCGAAAGTGAAACCGGTTCCATTAAAAGAAAAAAAAAAAGACATGCAAAGAAGCTTCCGCTTTCAATATTTACATTCTTTTTTTTATTGTAGATTTATAAAGTTAGTGTTGTTTTATATATCCTCATGTATTACAATTAGGAAAAATCGAATGATAATAATGTATAAGGCGTAGTGATGTTTGTGGGACGAACAAGCAAACGACGCGTAGTGGTTACCACAAAAGGCTTTGTGTCAAAAAAACTACAGCAAGGAAAGCTTTTTATACTTTCCTAAATTTCCTAAAGGCTGAATCTATACTATCTATACTAATATTATAAAGAGAAAAAGTTTTTTTTTTGTTTGTTAGTTTGCTAGCATTGAATAGGCTCCGAAACTACTGGACCGATTTTGATGAAATTTGGCACTGATATAGAGCAGACCACGGGCAAAGGCTACTTTTTATTGCGTCAAAATGTACAGTTTCCACAGGATTTTCTTTTCCGCGCGAGAAATCTCGGGCAAAGGAGAAGAAAAAAAGAAAAGAAATTGTTATAAATATGTTGCTAAGTATTAATAATGAAATGAACATAACAGGGTACTATGATATTTTCTAGTTTGAGTTTTATAAAATTACAAGTGTTAACATAGATTTTGCCAGTCTAACCATAATAATATTTGATCAGCGCCCTATCAAAATTAATAACACACTGCATAAAATTCCGACAGTGTGTAAATATTTAATCACAGACGTAGTGTGCGGGAGCCCTAAATCTAATATGGCGCCGATCCGCTTATAGCGGTCTTAATTAATGCCTGTAGCGATTGAGGCCCCGGGCCTTTATCTTTTGATTGACCTGTCGTTCATACAGTAAACCGCAAGTACCGCGTTTGTGGACACCAGCCTCGCCATTTTCGGAAAGTACCTGAGTAATCCTTAATACAATATTATCTATTTCGCTGCAAATAATTAGTGTTGTAATTAAATTCATAAATACATAACTTATTCTTTTCATTAAATCGTTAGGCAAGCTTGACAAGCAAAAGCTGATGCTCATGGTCTCTCCACGCGCTAGACCCAAGCAGGTGATTTCGTAGCTTGTACAGGCGTAAAAATTAAAAAAGTAATATGTCATTAAGATGATGAGTATCTAGGAAATGATAAACATTTTTAATCCAGGTAAACATTGCAATAGAAAGTACGAGTCATACTTTTATCGGAAACAAACTCCTTGCAGACACAGACAAGATGAATCATCAATCGTTCCGTTTTCCTCCTACTCTTGATCGTGGGCAAATTGTAGTTTGCAAAATCCATTGATCCATAATGTTCGATACCTACCTTTTATGTCACGGTCGCCAAACAAACTCTTTGTTTGAAAATTTTTAGCTTCGTTGATTACATAATAGACAGGTTTTTTAGCATCCTCTATGCCCTTCATATGATTCGGAGTATGTTTACGAAACTAAGCAATTGTAGCACGAGCAAAACAAAAACACATTTTAGCAGCTAAACAGATTTCTTTTCATGTTATGAGTTATCTCACCACGTAAATGTGATACCGCCCGGAGTTTTACTGCCTTTTTGGTAGTTCTATCACCTATGTGTTATATTTTTCGGTGCAAATGAAAAAATTAGAAAGGATAAGAATAATAGAGAACAAAAATATTATGTTTCAGTTATATATACTTCACTAATCCTAATAATATGTCGGTATTTTGGTAAAATAAATTGGACCCTGGAAAGGTTTCACCCTTTTAATACTAGGAATCATATTTTTTCGCGCTTCATTTGAGATTGGATTCAGTTATTCAACAAAAGATCCTTAATTGGATGTCTATGAGTGAAAGGCGACACAAAATCTTCGAGACAATATTGATTAGTTCAAACAGTCATAGTTAAAAGAACTAATACCTAAAACGTTTATTATAAACTTTGACATTATTACACATTGATAAATTTTTAGATAGAACGAAAAGAGGCAATTCAAGAATTAGGTAACTGTGACTCCAAATATAGCTAGAGTCTTAAAATTTCACACATGTGGTGTCAATAGGTACCATTCGCAAACCACTTAGTACCAAATGTTCCATTTACTTGCTAAAATAAAAAGTACTTCATAACTAATTGGTCTGAATCAGTCTACTCGTTAATCGTATCAAGTGGTGTAGCGAGTAGCCCACTTAGCGGAATGCGTGTCGCTGCCCTATTTACCGTATCAATGACATTCGTCATTCATAATAATTGAGCCCTTATTAGCCTTTGGCGATATTAATTAATAGATAAGCTTATACGACTCGATTTGTATTTGCTATAGCGTTGAAGATTAATATTAATATTTGCTATAGCAATAACTACATAACAGAAGAGAAACATATTATTACTGTTATTGAAAATACACAAAAACGCTTTGAACGTTAATCGACAAAAAGTGTAAGGGAAGACAACGGTGAAATACTAACGCAGAGTACAAATGTACAAGTTTTTCTAGTATCAATTTAGATTCCATGAAAATACCGTTGCCTCACGATAATAATAACAGCTAAACGGGAACTAATGTTGAAAGTGCGTGGCTCGCTACATGAGAAAATTATAGCGAATTAACGCAATATTTAGTGAGCAATCGTGAATTTTAATGGACTATTAGGGTGTGAAAATGATAACACCTTTTACATACTTACATTTATGTTTCGGGTCTATTATATACTAGTAACAGTGCTACAACATAATAATATTATAAAGTGAGGCTGTTAAGTAGACCATTATGAATAAAATTATTAAAAAAAAAATGAGTTTAGGATACTGACATTTCTTATTCATGTAACAATACAAAAGAAACAGTAGCTTATAAAAATAAATTATCTAAAAAAGACGAAACGTAAATGAAGCGATAAATAATCCACATCAAAGGTGCTCGTTCAGTCCCATAAACTTTGAAATGAGATCATAAACGTCACACATTTGATTTAAAAATACCTTCCCTTATTTGTGCATTTGTAGTAGAGTAATGACGCAGCCCCCGTGCCTACGCGCAATTAGCATAACAAACAGGCGTACGCACGTACTGTTCCACTGGCCTCAGGGTTGACAGACAGCAGATTGATGGTTTTGACTAATGTAACTAATCTAACAATAGAAATATCCTGAACAAATAGTCTATTGATAGCTACAACCTAGCAATAGGAGCTTTTGGAGCTAACTAATGGTGTCGTATTCACTAGTATTGGAGCTATTAGATGCATTTTTCGTAAGTCATGGCCTCAGTCAGAAGTGAAAAGCGATATATACAGCGCTTTTCATTTGAGAGGCGAAAGCAACTGGAGAATATATTTCACCAATAAGCCTACAGAAATATTAAAACGTAGTTACTTTTTTAAGAAATTAAAAGAATTTCCATCACAGAGTCTAAAATCTCAGAGTCACAGGGGAAATTAAAAAAAAAAGAAGGATTCCAATGGCAGTATAATATGAATGGAGATAAAAGCATTGAAAAGGTTTCTATAATTGTATTGTGCAGCCCTGGTCGGTCTAGGCTTGCTTGGTATCTGCCACACGTCCATGCGAGCGTCGTGCTCACTAGACCGTGGCTTTCAGCTGCGCTCATCGACTTTCCAATGCATCTATCGAATTTGACGCTTTTCATATAAGTCATATTAGAATATTCTGTCCACACAATTCGGTTTACAGACCAAAATAGAAAAAGATGTTTACGAAAAACTATTTGATTTATTGAGTCTAATACTCTCTCTCAATATTCAATATTGAGCTGAGTGAAATTCTCAAACCATTTCATAGTGTTATTTAATGAGTTTTAAAATATACTCCAAATATAACTTACAAAATAGGTATAAGCAAATTTGCATAAGTAGAAATACCCAAGGAAGCATTAATCACGACAGGTATGAAATATAGCATAACGAAAATGTAATAGCTTCCATAATTGAATATTGAATTCATTACCTAAATATCAGATATCCCGCGGGATAAGACATCCGCCTTCGCCTTCGGGGACGTCCATCGAGACAAAGTTATTGTAATGAGGACGACAGGGATATTTATGCCTGGCCATGTGTCCTGAATACGCAATAAGTGGTTACGAATCCCCGACAGGTATTCAGCAAACATTGCGTGAATTTATAGCACGCGCCGCTCTCCATCGAAGAGTTTACTTCTATTTGTATCAATCATTTTAGTACTTAGCCAGTAATGGTTACAATATTCCGTTTCCAAATCAATGT
The DNA here is from genome assembly GCA_905404095.1 of Glaucopsyche alexis. NCBI lineage: Eukaryota > Metazoa > Arthropoda > Insecta > Lepidoptera > Lycaenidae > Glaucopsyche > Glaucopsyche alexis. Next base: position 7,705,091 of record FR990060.1, read on the forward strand.
ACTACCGGTACAAATATTTGGATATTCAATAAAGGTTACTTCGTTGAGTTTTTGTTTACTCTTCTTTCGGTTGCAAATATGGATGAAATACTTTTAGAGAGACGTGCCGCCGTATAAATAAACCTAATAAATATTACGTTGGGGAACCAACTTATTACATTTACAATATTTGTAGAAATAAAATCCGATATAGGTAAATGTTGTGCAACATAATTTTCACGAAATATTTCAATTAATTGTTGCGAAATATGAGAAAACTTATAAAAAAGTCTGAGAAGTCAAAAATATCTATTGAAAGATATTTGGCTTAATAAGAAAGATTACCACAGACTGGGTTCCAGAAGACGGACACCGCCGCCGTGGTCGACCTAGAAAAAGATGGCACAATGAGCTGGATGCATACCAGTCAGGCTGGCCAACGGTGGCGCAGAAACAAGAGGAATGGAAGACCTTGAGGGAGGCCTTTGACCAGCAGTGGGACAGTATAGGCTACTAAAAAAAAATAAGCACAAAGAGAAAGTAAAAAAAAAAATCTTGATATAATTATAAAACCCATGTCCCAACCCATTTAAGTCAATATTAACAGGAAAACACTATCGAGTGAAAGAAAGTAATTATAGATATAACCTTCAAGGGCTCCTTTTGTGGAGAAAAATAGCTCTGGAAGCTATGAAAAGGGTCTCAAATCCATTCACAATAGTGTAAGATGTCCTGTCTGGGGAAGGAAATAATTTTCCCGCCTTTTATTCCTCAGTATTCGCTTGAATACAGCGTCCTGAAAAAATGTTAGCTCAAGTCATTTTGTATTTATTGCGAGAAACTTCGATTTTAGTAATATGGGTAAAGAAAAATTCACAGGTGGGTACGAGAAGGAGGTACCTGTTACATTATATTATTATAATAATTATGGTTCAGGAATCCTATTATTTTTGAAATCTGAGTACGTATTCAATTTTTTCTATACTCTTTCTTTATATCAATGTATATTCTTTTGAACTTTTAGACGTCTACGTATAGTCTAGACTTTTGTTTTTTTTTTTTGTTTGACAATCCTTTATTTACTCTTTAATAGAATATCGAAGTCATGTGTAACAAAGCGTAATAAATTAGGCATGTGCGTAACCTTCACTTAGTATTTAAGAATAATAGGGTTAGTCATTGTTCTACGCAAAATAAATAAGTCACAAAAGAACCATTACATGGTATGAAAATCATTACGAATTATATGGTAAATTTTTTAATTTTGTCACATGACAGAAATAAAAATATATATATTTTTACTAGATGTTGCCCGCAACTTCATGCGCGCAAAAGTTAATATCGCAGAATCCGTACATTTTTTCACGATAAAAAGTAGCCTATGACTTTCCCGTGGTCTACTCTACATTGTTTGCATTAAATAGGGTCCGAAACTACCAGGTAGTTTCGGACCCTATTCAATGCAAACAAACAAACAAACAAATATATTAGAATATTTATAATATATATAGATAAATCATATAGCAGTGATTTTTTTCTACTTTATATAGGTACTTTCTAGGTGGAATTTGCGCAAAATTACAATATAACGCAGCATCGTCTCAATAATCGTTAGGTACTAATGAAAAAGTTTCATACATTATATAAATTGGCATGGATAAAATAAACGTTAGCTTACTGCTAAGGGAAAAGCCAGTGATAACATCAACAATATTGGCGACGAATCAACGCCTACGAGGAAATACTAACAACGTTATTACACATGGTCTTATCAGCCCAAATTGAGTGGATGAGAATTATGGGCAAACTTTCTAAGCACGAATAAAAGATAATAAGAATTCCGATTAGATAAATGCGGTGAACCATAGCCATAATAACAATACGAGAATTAGTTTGGCCAAATTATTATGGTGGTAACTGGTATTATAGTACGGCTGTTTCATACATGTGCGCCTCAAATAGACGAGTTCGTTTGTAATTAACCGTTACAATTGGTACAAAGTACAGTATTCGGAGACAACAAATATAATTATTCGTAATGATTGTTTAAAATAAAGTTACAGTTTAACCACTAACCACATAGAATTAGATTAGACTCAAGATTTTATTAGAGTAACGATTATGAACACTATAAAATACGAAAGACAAAGCGCAAATCAATTTCGTTCAAAATCATATTACTCACATAACAAAATCCCCGAATAATGAATTACATCTCCACTGAAACGAAATTTAATCTTTATTAGATTTTGAAACCAATGTTTGTTAAGCGTTTGAGCTAATAAAAGTAATATTACGGGAGCAAGCGAACGAGAGGAAATGAAACCGAGAGAATGAAATTGGAAAACTTGTTACAAAATTACTCAAGATGAAAAAGAAAATAAATAAGGCCTAGACGTGCTTCATTACAACTTGTTTTGACAATATTTAGTGATTTTTATCTTTGATCACTCAGTTCAAAGGAAAATGTATTCTTTTAGATTTTATGTATCATTTTCTTACACGATATTACTCGAAGCAGTTAACACATTTTTATATAACAATAAAAAAACCTTTAGGTACAATAGATAGTAAATTTTCGTTCAAGACACATTTTTAGACGTAAACGAAATGTAAGTATATAAAACGAATAAATAAATCTCAGACACAAACCGAAATGTGTATCCATATTTTAATAATTATTTACGAAATTTAAGAAATAGGTAGGTTTGTTCTGAAATTATAATAACTTTATGAAAATTTCAAACTAACCTTTTACTCCAGTTTCCGATCTCGGCGTAACGCCGACCGTTAGAGCATCCGCTCTTCCTTACTTCATTTCCTTTGAACGTTTGCACCGAATTCCCGTTAGGTGTTAATATTCCGTTCGAGGCACTGTTATTGTTCCGCTCCCGGTTCCTCGGGAAAGTTCCTGTCCCGGAACGGAAGGTTCCCAGTTGGGGACTCTCATCGGCCGAGAACTGTTGGAGTGGAAGCGTTATGTTCCCGCACCAACTCTTTCGGTTCACGGCGAAAGTTTTGAAGGTTCGGTTGCCATTCGTCGGAGAAGGTGTCGCCCCGCAGAAGCTGCTGCGGTTATGGCTATTTTTTATGAATGCACTATTCTGTAACGTTATCTGAGGCTTGATAGGCACCAATGGTGATGCTTGGTCAATAGACATCGTGCCTATCTACATCGTTTCTGGAAAGAAAGGTTGTTGTTAGTAGACAGGTTATGTTAAAGATCACATTCTTCAACACAGTTGCTTTTTCATTGAAATGTTTCGACATGTTTCAATCAATTTGTGGCAATTATTATCTCTGAATCATGCTCAATAATAAGAGTGCCCTACTAAATTAACTGTAGTGAGGTCGAAGCCTCTTTCAAGAACGATCTTAATAACACGAATTCCTATGTGTCGCAATCACGTCTGTCACGGTTGAACACATACATTTTAGTAACGGAAATGGCAATTTATATATATTTTTAAAGATGTACATTTTGTATATAGTGAACAGTTTGTTCAGTTGTAGGATCAAGCAACAAACTACGTAATTACATATTTAAATGAACTTAAAGGATGTATAAAGTAACAAAATTGGCGGACGTCGTTTCAACAACTACCAACAAGACGCTTACTAAATACCCGTTTTCATTTCCTATTACATCAAGCTATTCAATAGTAGGATACAACTGTTGACAATGGTCTGACACTTATCCACTTTACAGCTCGTGGTGATAGCAAACTCTACTATAATATCTATTGATAAAGAATTTATCACAATATTATAATATGTTACAATTGAAAGTAAATAGGCTTTAGACGAATATTTGTAGCTCATACTAAATATTTATTAAAACAGATTACACTAATATTACTAGCTACCTACTTTAAATAATTTACAAACTAAAAGAAAAAAGAAAAGACTAAAACTACAAGAATAACATGTCTATAAATAAAAGAAAACCTCTAGGTCGTCTCCATCATATAATAAAGCTTATACTTAGGTATATCTAGTATTAATTTTTTTTTGTACTTTTAGTAGTTTGTAAATATTTTAAGTACTTAGGTAAAGATAATTACTAACATTTTAATTGTTATATTATTTTCTGATGATATTTAAAGGAAATTAATAAATAAAATTCAATCTTATATTATAATACAAAATAATTTTAATACAATTTATTTTTGTATCTACTAGGTACATAGATGTAACCTGTAGAAGAATGTAAAAAAATCACCGCAATAAAGGTTTTTAAATTCGAGATATTGACAGCTTTCTGACACGACAAGGACCGTTGGGCTACCAAGCGCCGCCTGGTGACAGAAAAAGAATCGAGAATTCTTATTGATCGTTATTGATACCACTTACGCCACCAGATGACGCTTTGTGTGCGTTGGGTCTGCCCCCTAGTGGCAGAAAAAATATCCAACACCCTCATTAAAAGCTTATGTCAATCGTTAGATCACGCTCTTAATTGTGAGGTCATTTGTGTCAAATTGGACTCGGTATCTTATAACCTAACCTAACCTAACCTACCTTTATTATGACTAAAATCAAGGCAATTTGAAGAAATATCTGAAGATAAGGATGCACTTATATTAATTTTTCTAGGCAAGAATTGTATTGTACAAGAGAACATACGAATAAAGTTATTGCCAAACTAATCCACACTGATACAACAAAGTATATCCATGAAGATATAACTGGATTAAGCAAGCAAGAGGAACGCCAATGACCTATGATTTACGATGATAATAAGGAAAAAGTTACAAGTAATTTCATACCCAACACACAGTTATTATGTAATAACAGCTTCGAGCTGTACCATGTAAACTCAACACATGTAGCCGCTGCATCAACACTAGCTTTTATAAGAACGTCGTGGCCTAGATTAAATCATCTTATTGTACTAGATTAATCGTTCGCAGAGCAACATCACTCATTATTTATTATATGTGCCGCTTTAATATTATCCAACGACAATATTTTAACAATTATTATTTAAAATTTAAAGTTTTGCTCAATTATTAAAAATTTCGAGTTTTGCTACAAAAAAAACCTGATATAAAACACGTGTTAGGTCAGTAAACACATAAATAAGTAAAACGAGCTTTCTTTTTTTTTACTAAACCGGTGTCCCCAGACGCGTTATGTAAGCTGAATTCATTATTTCTTGCTATATTATACGACCAAGATTAAAACCTATCTGAAACGGCTCTAAGAAATTTCATGCAGGTAAAATAATATTCTTGTGTAAAAAAATATATTTGCATTGATAAACATCTGAGTTCATAAGCTATTTTTTGCACCTAAATTTAATAACAATCTTCAAATAAATGTCGTATAGCTTATTCGAGAGTTTTGTCGCTGCTTACTGCAAATCGAGCGACAGAGACAAACCATACAAATAAGCTAACAGACTTCGTAGGTCAATTTGCAAAACAGATATTCTTAGCCAATATATCATCGTTAATTGCAATGACAATCTTCGAAATTGAAAATATATGGGATTGATCATTAAAAAGTGATAGGCGCGCGATACGTCAATGCCATTAATTTTTGATTCGTAACTTCGTCATTGTAACTAGCGAAGGCGAACAGAATCGCGATTAGGGAAGGCGAGTAGGTGTCAAAAGATTCAAATTACCTCTATATATCGTATATAAAAATGCTGAGAGGATAGGTGAAATAACATCAAAGTGGATTCGGCCTTGCATGACATATTTTGACACACTTGCGTAGGAAACCCATTTCTTAACTCTTTTGTCTCACACTGACCCAGTACTCAGTAGGTGTGATCGGACGAGATCGTTTACGGTCCGTCCGATCACACCTACTGGGTAAGTGTATCTCCGTTCACGCGGTACATTACATAACCGTAACTTTCATAACCCTTACATAAGCTTATAAGATGTATCATTGTTAAAGTGAGGTGTACTAAATATCCGGATAGTAAACCAAATAAAAGTGTTCTCAAACGAAATTGGCACACTTGCGAAGTTGCGGTCAACCGTGAGAATTACGTGATCGAATACAAGTAGGTACTCAAAAATGACAGATATAAAAGAATTACTTCAGTGTGATGTTTAACCACTTCTCTGCACTATAAAATACTTTGTAAATAACAGAGAGAAATATACAAAGGTTCCAACTTCCAAGTAGGTAGTTACTACGAACCCCTAAAAAAGGCAAGGCTTCCTAGAATTGCAATGTTTCGTCGACGCTGATGGTCGGCGAACGGTCCATCTCCGAAATTTGCCTTGGAGTAAAAAAAATCCAAATCCATTTTCTAAAGTATTTGCGCAACAAAAACAAAGGTGAATGTTTATGCAAATTGCGAGCAGTATAAGTTTCCAGGATGTTCCTTATTACAGGAATAAAGGTGTATGAGCTGACCGCGTAAGAAACTCACCATCTGCCGATTGCCTTGAGCAGGTGTGCCGCTAATTTTGTTTGCTTTGTTTCCGGCAAAAACTGGTCATTAGCAAAGGGTTTGTTGTTTACTTGCAAATTGTATAATATGCATAATATAACCTAAGTTTAACACCAGTTTTGAAAACGTGTAAGAGGTATATTTCAAATAATTATTGTTCTTCTACTTTGATTTCTCTTACAACTGTTGGTAGAATACCTTTACTTCTTATGTGTAAGAAAGTAACTGTTTAAAAATACTAATATCTTAAGTCCAGATGTTTTACAAAAAATATATTTAAATAACATTTAAGCAAATTCATAATATTTAAGATTACCTGTAAGTATTATTTCTGAATGTAAACATTAGTGTGTTGAAAATTTACGTGACCTTACCTTTCTTTCTTTAATCGTCAAATGTGACTTGTCTTTAATTTACCCACTAGTACTATTCTGTAATATGTATTTGTAAATATGCAATTTCATTTTTATAGCATTGCTAGAAATGGGTTGAATCTATTAGGTCACCTTATTATAACAAATATCTTCAAATATCGTCATAAATATACTAGTACGTAAGAAAATAAAAATTTAAAATTCAGGGTACATAACGAAAAATGCGTGTATTATCCTGTCAAGGTATATGGAACTAGAAAAAACCACTTTGCCTAAGTGTGGAATATCAAATGTATCGTTTGGGCTCGTTTGTATTCCAGTCACTGGGCGCGCAGGATGGCGAACCCCGCAAAGTGTCGCAACATCCTACACTTGTCTAATATTTCTATTATTAACACTACAAATCGTTACTACTCACGTATTATCTCCTTTGTCCCTTAAAGTGTTCTTTACATTTATTGTGACTAGAATTTCATGTATTGATACTCATGTATCAATACATGAAGTCCTCATGGACTACATGGGTAATGGACATTCGAAGAATAACAATTTAAATTTTAAATATATTTAAAAAAATAACATGAGATTTTGGTGAATCTTACTTACTTATACTTACTAATATAAAATATTATAAATTAAGATACAGGAGACATTAAACAAAAAAGCAGTCTTAGTCTAACATAAATTAATAGTTGGAACTAATTTAGAAACAGCGGACAGGATCCTCATTCTTGTCATGCAATTGGCAACGGGATGCGGGCGGCTTGCTGAGACAAATGATGTCGGAGATAATGCTACTACAAAGAATAGTTACGATGTTATATAAACAAAGCAAGTAGATACTCATATTTTAGTATCTAAGTCGTTGAAATAAAGACTGTGAATGTAATGAATACCATACTCGTACAGTATTTACGATACGTCAAATATTAATAATATTATGTACTTGTTCATAAAGAACAGGCTAGGCCAATATGATTATTCAGAACAAGTGAATATTTGCAAGGAGAATAGGTGAAGGTTTTAAATACACAGGTGTATTTCCTTGACATTTATATGTAATTGTGCTTAAAAATAAAAATGAAAGTGCCAAGTATTATAAGATGCAGGTCACAGGAAATTTAATTTTATGTCAAAAAGTTATACTATCTTTGTCTTTCACGTTTTTTTTTAAGTTATAGATAATGAGGGGTAAACGCTTATTGAAAAATGTATGTTCTAATCAACTTCACGGGAAACAAGACTATTTTATATCAGCTATTTATTAATAATTATCTGTAATTGACTATAAGTTATAACTATAGATTAAGTATCATGTAGCCAATTACATAACATTATTACCGATACAACAGCTACTGTTTCCGGTGCCGAAATTGCTACTATATATATCGTCCAATTCATAGCAAAAAATAAAAATAGGGTATTACATAACAGTAAATATAGTATTACAAAATACAAAAGTGTGCAACTTTAGTTTTTTTTAACATTACCTACTTAAGTTTTAAATTATAACAACGCGGAAAGGACGTTAATATAAACATCTACGAGGAAGATAGTCTGTATTATTAAAATGTGATGCAGAATAATAAATTTGCAAGCGTTTCGCGGAAGTTAAGCATTTATAATCCTTTAGAATTGTTAGACGCTTTAGCTACTATCCAAATAAACGTTTTAAGTTATTCCATATTTAAACATTTCGGGCGACATAAGCTGAACTTATAAGTTATAACTCTATTCAGTTGGATATAAAGATCAACATCTATACTTAATATGCTACCAATTAGTACCTATTAGGGTAACAATATTCTAGTGGGCAATATATCAGATAAATCTTGTTTCTTTTTGGCAGTGGGTTAAAAGTAGATTTGGAAAGGATATATCTTTCAGATTGAGGTCAAGCCATTACTCTGACCTCTCGTTTGCATACATTTCGTATGACCGCTCCATATGTCCGAAATATGCAAAAGATTGTTAAAGGCGTTCTTGACGAGGTACGGATGCCCGAAAAAATGGGAACGAAGACAAAGGGTCTGGAACTATCGCTATGATTATTAGGATAAGGTTAAATTAAATCGTTTTCTGAGTTATGATTGTGTTGATTACTTGCTGTCAGTTACATTTTAATTGCGAGGGATTACAATAAATACCTTTTCATATTATGTTTGTAAAAACGCCTCAAGGAAATCATAATTATTATTATTGTAAAAGTAACAGTAATTATGTAAGTAAAAAACATATTGACGATTATGCAATATTGATTGATTACTGTATTCAAATATACCAGTAATGATATTTAAATCTTTATTTACCCTTTCATCCTGAATACATTCGTTAATGGTTATTAACGAATGTATTCAGTTATCAACTGAAATAATGGAATGAGTGATTATATAAATTTTAAATTGAAATATATAATAAAGCCTATCTCCTAGTCATTTTGACGTTTATACTAAAAAAAGCTTTTATCGTTTGCGGCCCTCTTAAAAATCGGGTAAATCATTTAACCTAATGACACCATCAACCCTAAATCAACATAAGGATGTTTTAAAAATGGTCGACTAATTATCCATCCATTAAGTAGATAAGAAATGAATGTCTGGCCACTGGGATTACAAGACAGACTCAAGCAGAACATGACGAATCGTTGCCATCACTCTTTGCCGCAGATAAGCGCTCCTTTAAAAAAGGAAAAACTTCGTGAATCTTTTTTTTGTAAACGTTAAAATACGAGTACAATTTTTTGGATCTTTTTTCTGATAGATTTCTTATTAACAGGTTCTTTAGATACCTCCTAAGAATAAAAATGATTCAATTATCATCATCCCAAATGGCCTTGGCAATTTTAATTAATTAAGTGCGCCGAAAATTGATAATCAAATTCAATTCTGAGAATTCGGCCACAAAAGTCGGGCGGGTCTTATGAAGTGTATCGCTGGTCCGCTATGTGCAATATAAGGAGCCGTTACGAACAATGGTCGACTGTTCCGGAGCAGCCTTACGTGCACATTAGCGAATGTTCTTATGTTCCGCTACATACGAAGAAGCAATTAAAAAGCCATGAAGAGAACGGCGAGACTCAGTCGCAATAATGGGGGCTACGAAAACTCCCTCGTAAATAGAATTTTATTGACGTTAACCGTGAACGTTTTGTGGGTAGTTTCGCTGAGGTGATTATTTTTATAACGTTAATTATCAAGTTTCTTTAATTAAAAGAGTATAAAGTACGTTAAAATGCAAATAAGTATATTGTTCCTTACATTAAACAGCTTACTGTTTGATGACAATATGAGTTCTGAATATGCAACTTACATTTTAGGCACAAATACTAACAAAGTTATTCGATTGGAGAGGCACGATTGGCGATTTCAGAGGTATGGGCTATGGCATGTACCTCAACCACAATCAAATACATTCCATCGCGGCAAAGTGCAACGGCCCCTAGAATCAACCTGCGCCGCGTACTGATTATGGTAACGAAGATAGAAGTCGTTTCTAAAACCTGCAAAACTAGAATCACCAACAAAAAATGTAACAATGCGAGACAAAAACTCACATTATAGAATCAGTCTGACCAAGGCCAAGATATGTATTATTTTTTGTTCGTAAATATTCAATCTCTTAAGACTCTTACAAGGTAGATAGAGTATAATTTACAAAATGTTTTCCTACATTCATGACCATAATAAATTAATTTTATCGTGTTCTTTTAACATTACATTTTTTGGAGCTTAGTTATAAATGAAGATAAAAGAAAGATCCTTTAAATTTTATACCCCAATTGCACTTATCGTGTAGTATCTTAAAATGGTCAATTTACTGTCTGTATTTTAATGAATGAGAAATTCAGATCGACCTTAGATTAGCGAAAGTGTAAATGAAGATGATGATTGGAATCAATGAAGTGATTATTACGACTGAAATAGCGGCGCATATTATATCTACTCTACATATCTCTTCAACTGTGTTCACATAATATCTAAGATATTAGATACCAGAGATTGTTGCCCTCGTGAGTAACAAGTGCCTCCAACGGTACTACGTTCTATGCTATTGTTTCGCAATATTTATATCATTGGTTTCATTATAATATTTTCAAGGTACGATTTCTTTCTAACCTAACATTATCTTCAGAACGAGAAACAAATAATACATGAATACAAATTGTACATGGGTCATAGACGTATATAATATTATAGATTGGCATATTGAGTCAAAAACTGTCTCCACTTAAATGGCCCCACTTTTGGAGTTTTCGGGGTCATTCTGACATTTGAAGTATTAAAAAAATCAAGATAGATCTTGGTTTTTACCATACATTTGAGGTATGGTAAAAACCAAGATGGCATAACTTTTTCTTGTATTATGATTTGCTCTGTCAAATGTACGTCATAGCCTATCTTTACTTTTGAAATCTTTGACATGGGCAGCTAAAACAGAATCTATTAGGTCTTAAGGCCATAGAAAGAGATTGCGAGATATTGCATATTTTATGGATGTCGATAACAATTTTCATCTTTTTATAGTTTCGTTATCAACTATTGTTTGCGGTCACTGATAATGTTTTTATATAATTCTGATTTGTAAAAAAATATTACGTAAAAGTTTATAGCAATTATTTCATCAAAATAATATTAGCACCTACATAATATTATATCTATTTGAGGTTTACCATTACCAATAATGGCTTTTGTAATAATTTGCGGTTTTCATGTGTATTAATACCTATAATACGTGTTTTCTGCAGCTTATAATATTATATTTATGAGCCAAGGCTGATCTAATTTTAACATTACACAGTTGAAGGTCATTTCCATTTTATGAATGAATGAAGCTTTGCTCCCACTAAAAGATTAAATGCAACAAACAATTTTAACAATATTTCGGATTAGAGATTTGTAGTTGACAATGAACCAAATGCAAGAGAAATAAAAAGGGGCCCAATGTCAATGACCCAGGGGGATGCAACAATGGATCAAAAAAGGGGTTTTGTGCCATTATATCACCAAATTACCGCTTCAATAGTCATCACATTGTTGATGTCGTATTTTTAGGCACGTGCTATCGTAATGGTCTTGCTGAGACTGATTTCGTTATTGCTCGTTAAAATTTGAAATGTAACGTTCTCTGGAAATTATTAAAAAATATTTCAAAACACACCATTATATTTTTTATTAACTATTGATTCGTTGAATAGAGCTCTGATTAGGTAAAGTAACAAATATTTGCCACAAATATTTTTAAATAAACATGATAAAGGTAACGAAGTAATGTCAGAGAAATTAAACAAAGAAACAAAGTTTATAAAAATAAATGTATCTAGTATCGAGTACCCAATTTCAGGGGACATCGCCAGATAACTGAAACTTTTCCGAATTTATCGGAAACTCCCAAACAAGAAACTCGCTTCTCCAATATTATATAGTTTACAAATACGAAACTTAATTAAATAACAACGTATATACGCAATTGTAAAATGTAGATAAATATGTAACCATAACTTTACGAGTAAATAAAATATCGAATTGGGGATATAATCAAATTTGTAAGGAATTAATCCTTCTTACAATATAAGGGTTCGCTAAAGCAGCGGCTGGGGACTAGGCGATCAATTTCAAAGGTCCCCTCATATTATATCCAAATTTTGTCTTTATATATGGTAGGTATTATAATATCATTGCGATATAAGATTTTTCTAACTAAGGTGTGGTTCTGTTTTTATATTATATGGATTTGACTGGTAAGGCTTCGATTTTTGCGTAGGATTGTTTTGAATTGCAATGGCTTTTTGTTGGCAATATTTTAAACAGGTTCCACAAGGTTCACATTATTATGCCTACACAAATTTTAACGCCACATAGAAGCTGATTTACATAATCATACAAAAGTATTACCGAAACAAAATGCTTAATTATTTATAAACTATGTTTATTTGGTGTCAAATAAATTTAATAGTTATTTAAATAATCATTAGAATAGATTTAATTTACATTATAAATTACTTATCTTCTCACAAATGCAATATTTACACATTAATACTAAGTAATCTGATTCACTCCTTTCATAATATTCGTTTTACGATCAAAACTATTATGTAGTGATATCTAATTAAATTGAATCGGTTGAACTGAGAAGGAAGCCCGTGAAGTGAGGGAATATGTTAGCAATAACTCGCTAATTATATTATGTTCACGTGTGGTTAATAGACAAATAGTAAAAGCACTAACAAAAGTCTAAAGTGAAGTAGCCTCAATTCCTATATCTGAACTGTTGTATACCAACTTCTTATCTTAACTTATCAGCAATCGCAAAGCAAATAAACTAATTAAAATTAAGACAACGTAAAGTTCATTATGGTCCGATAAATTTTAGTGATTTTATTACTATTTTGAAACGCCAAGTAATATCGTAATAACCCTGTCGGGTATAAATCGGTTGTTTAGTGATTTATCATCATCATCATCACCCTTATCTTCTTTTTTATTTTTATTTTCATTGACGTTAACTATAGTAGGTATAGAACTTAAATAATCAATAATAAGAAATTGTTACTGAACTTAAATATATAATCTGAAGTTTAAATAATAACAATAGCAACATAGAAAGTTGGTGGTGCACTAAAGACTGACAAAAAGTGTTATTGTGAATATCAAGTATTTTAACTGTTTTTATCTAAGTACATATTTTCATAAATTTTACTATTTTAGAATTAGGTATTCGAAAACGAATAAAATTTTAAAAATATTGTACAGTAAAGTAATTTTAGTTCTAATTTTAATCTTTATAGTGAGGAAGGACAATTTATAACTCATAATAAACATCATAAAGGTTATAGCTGTATAGTAAAATTAATAATATTTAAGTTTAAGGATATTAAAAACGTGATAGACCTTCAGAATATTATTACCCTAAATAAAAAGCAAGTGTGCACGATTGCAACCGTTTGCTAACGTTTAAATCAGAGATAACACTTATCAAAACTGATAAAGCAACTATGTTGATGATATCATTAAGGACTACAAGAACACATTCAAAACAGACAAAAAAAAAACAAAAGCAAATTAAAAATACCTTCTACTATAACATGATCCAATCACTTAGCAAAATAAAAACACAATGCAAAAAAAAAAAAACAACGTGGCACAAAAAACTGAACCGGTAAACAATTTACCATTGAATCCATAAACTATAGAGCACTGCACAAATTGACAACAATATCAAATTTTGGCGATGAAATTTGATATGTGTACTATCGAGTTGAACACACCAACACACAACACGGCACTCCGCGCGGCGAGCGGGCGAGAACTGGAGAGCCGGCACCAGACACCGGCAGCCTGACTCCCACTTCACGCATGCTCGGAACTAGATGCTATGGTTTATGGAGGTTCCATAGTATTTAAAATAATATTAATGGTGTTATTCAATATAATATAATTAGTTATTTAGATTGATTAATGGCCTATTGTGACAATAACACATTAGAGGGCCAGTTAGGTATCAAATTTAATCACCGTTACAAATTTGGAAAAGAGTATGTTTGAATAAAATAAATAATGGAAACTAATAATTGTATTAATCTTCTTGCTTACATGTTGCAGATGGAAGTATAAATTGTAACTAAGTATTACGTTATTTAGTTTTTGTTACTTACATAAATATAGCAAATTATGGGTGAAAAAACTGACCTTTCTAAACGAAATAATATAATTTCTATACAATTACTCTAACAGGAATTTTATTATGCACAATGTCGATAAATTTAAAGGTTATGCAAAAATAAACAACTTTATCACCTGCAACAAAGGTCATCCATCACACCTGTCGTATTACGTATATTTAAATATTAGAAGTCGTATTTTTATCACATGCCTTATTTAACTATCATAATCGACACCAGGTTTTTCAACATTTAACTTAAATACCTACATTTATTTTGCTCTAAATAAAACCATCAGAATTATCAATGAAATTAACATTTGAACCTCATTTATGATATTTTTCCATTTGCAAGAATAACATTAAAATCGAAATTACAATGAAAACTCTTTGAAGTCTTCATAGCAGATTATATCTAATAAACTACCAATTTCATAAGATTAAAGATTAGAAATTTATTAATCATAAGATTAGAAATAAAACCATCAAAATTATGAATCAAATTAACATTTGAAGCTCATTTTAGAACATTTTTCCCATTTACAAGAATAACCTTATAATCTGCATTGCAATCTTTACAGTCTTCATAACAGATTATCTCTAATATATAATCTATAAGTTGTAAACAACAACCCTACTTTTTGCATTTGTGAACTTGAACTCTTCTGTCTTTTGCAATAATTTTTCAAGTCATATCTGAAGCATTCTGTCGTGTATACGCGCTCTTAGTATGACGTCAGCTTTTTTCTTGATGATATGAAACAATCATTCAATTTAATTTAATTACATCATTTAAGCAGAAAGTTTAACTTTCACCATACAATATGGGATTCATAACGAAAGCGAATATTGTCAACATTTTCTATATCACAATAGAGATGTGATTCACATACGCCATTGTTGCATAGAAAAGTATACAATACACATTATTAATAATCTGTTATCTTAATCATCAAAGACTATCATAACATCAAACTTGGTTCTCACACATGACCATTACATCAATACTCTGAGTAACAACTATACTACTTTTGTTAGTAACAATTAAGGTTAATGCTAACTAAAGTAGAAGTTATTACTCAAGGTACATTTCACATGTTTATGTCTAAATTAAATTATGAATACATAATAATATATGCTATAGGATCTTGATAAGAACAAAATAACAAGATTTATTTTCTTACAAGAAATATACCAAACTTTCAAAAACTACTATTGAAGGGCCACAAATCTCCATTTACTTACCTTATGTCAAGTGTTACGAATTCACAAGGGTTGCCTTAAAACCTGTACAATATAGGTGCTGTCAAAAGTCGTGTGGAACAGTAGTAAATATACCACTTAATTGACATAACAAAACTTTTCATGGGTCATGTCCCTTGACCGAAGCAACTCTGATGATAAATATAAAAAATACCGTCTACTTTCTATAAACCCTCGCATTTCTGTTATTTATTTCGCGGTTCTATGAAATAGTTTTTAGCAGAATATTTTAAAACTAGGGCAACAATTTAATTGTCACATATTCTGTTAATTCGTTGTCATATTTTGTAAGTTTTGTTACAATAAAATATACAGGATGTCCCAGAAGTCGACGTCGTCCCTTCGAAGGCTGATAGACCAGCTCATGACTCACCAGAATATCGTAATATGACCTTAGTAAAAAATCTTTAGTTTTCGAGATATTGGCACTTTTAATAATTTCTTAAAAATTACACCTCATGTCAGTTTTTAGACTGCCGCAACTACAATTTCCCGTATTGTGGGATACAAATTTGTATTGCGGAATCCTGACCAGTTCTGCTATTGACCACGGTTATAAACAAAGCTAATAGAGTTTGAACTTTGTAGGAAAAAAGAAAACTTTTCCCTAATCGTGATTTCAAAAACTTTTTCTCCTAACTTTCACTATCCATACTGAACAAAAAATATACCACACTAACCTGGGTTGTTACTTTAAAAAGTTGCTCATTTTATGTAGTTTTCGAAATAGTAAAATAGTTGCTATTAAGCTGCGTCAAAAATTTTTTTTGCTATTTTAAGTGCACAGAGAACACATTTTGAATGTTTTTCTTTAGTTAGAATTTCGAACAAAAACACTCGTTACATTGAAATCACCCAGATGTTTACTCAAAAATTGTACGTTGAAGTGTAAGATGCTTACTAAACTTAGAAACTAAACAGAATACAAGGATTTTTTTAAACTGAAAGGAGAAATGCAAAGAAGGAGAACACATTAATAATATCATTTAACGAGTTAGACTCATTAGAGTGAGAGAATAGGTGACGCCACGCACGTCTTTTATTTGTTCTATACGTGAGTTTGTTTATTAGTTACAAGTACGTTACGCTATTGTTGTGCATCGTTTTGTTGTTTTCTTACTTTTAACGGATTTTGCATTGTAATTTGGACTTCTTTTGCCTAGTGACTCGGACTTAAGTGTGCTTGGAGACAGTAAAGAACTGACATGGTTCTCTTCTAGACTTTTATGTTTCTGTGATACGCGTCTTACTACTAGTCATTATGGCGTATACTATACATCAGTATGCTAACATGCATTACATTTACTGGGAATACAGCGGCAACGGTGCTGCTGCAGCTAATCTGTATCGCGAAAGGTTAAGGTACTCAAGTCCAGATTACAATGCAAAAACCGTTAAAAGTAAGAAAACAACAAAACGATGCACATCAATAGCGTAACGTACTTGTAACTAATAAACAAACTCACGTATAGAACAAACAAAAGACGTGCGTGTAGTCACCTATTCTCTCACTCTAATGAGTCTTAACTCGTTAAATGATATTATTAATGTGTTCTCCTTCTTTGCATTTCTCCTTTCAGTTTAAAAAAATCCTTGTATTCTGTTTAGTTTCTAAGTTTAGTAAGCATCTTACACTTCAACGTACAATTTTTAAGTAAACATCTGGGTGATTTCAATGTAACGAGTGTTTTTGTTCGAAATTCTAACTAAAGAAAAACATTCAAAATGTGTTCTCTGTGCACTTAAAATAGCAAAAAAATTTTTTGACGTAGCTTAATAGCAACTATTTTACTATTTCGAAAACTACATAAAATGAGCAACTTTTTAAAGTAACAACCCAGGTTAGTGTGGTATATTTTTAGTTCAGTATGGTTAGTGAAAGTTAGGAGAAAAAGTTTTTGAAATCACGATTAGGGAAAAGTTTTCTTTTTTCCTACAAAGTTCAAACTCTATTAGCTTTGTTTATAACCGTGGTCAATAGCAGAACTGGTCAGGATTCCGCAATACAAATTTGTATCCCACAATACGGGAAATTGTAGTTGCGGCAGTCTAAAAACTGACATGAGGTGTAATTTTTAAGAAATTATTAAAAGTGCGAATATCTCGAAAACTAAAGATTTTTTACTAAGGTCATTATACGATATTCTGGTGAGTCATGAGCTGGTCTATCAGCCTTCGAAGGGACGACGTCGACTTCTGGGACATCCTGTATATTCTTTTAGGGAACTAAGCGTTTCCGTTGCAAAAAAAATAAGCTATCAAAAGGGTAATTCAAAACTTGAGATGGAATATTTATTTTTAACATTAAAAACTCTTTAACTTTTAAGGATGTTACAAGAAGATTGATAGTAATTGAAGCAATATTTGAGGTATATGCTGTAGCAATTTGAGATGCTAGATCAGTGATGCCTGTTCACATTCGTTAAACGGCACATCCCAATTTAGATTCAGAACTCCGAAGGAGTCATTTCCATAGTTGATCTAGAATTTGTCAATCAAACGCCATCATATTATGAATATTCATTGGCTCCCACAGGTCTACGAATTAAGCTCAAAGTAACGTTCCCGGGTAACAAGACAAACTCATCTATTGATGTTTGTTTAACCGACACACAAACACTGTCGTTTCAGCAAATATATCAAACGGCACCGATATCGCCCGAGGCGTACTTGTGTGTTTATATAAACATTTAAGAGCTGTAATAAAAACCACCCAATAGAAGCGCAAATTTTGCGGCTTCTCTAAAGTAGAAACAAGTATAAACAAATAGTCATAGAAGATTGTTTACGATATATCTGAGTAACTAAAGCTTATAGCTTCCTTAGAATAGAGGTGAGACTGATAACTTGAATAAAAATACTACTGCAAAGGGGAATAGTAAGATTTTATTTCAATATTTTAAGTATAGATACTGTCAATTTCAAGCGAGTGTAAAACATAAAAGTCTGGCATCATGACAAACATAATAATTCTATTGAGGTCAAAAGGCCTAATCACATGTCTTATACTCGTAGTATCACAAAGTACACCCATAGTAAAATCTTGAGTTTGCATTGGCTCGATAAACAGAGAGTAAACAGCGGAAACTTTATTACAAGCTGTCCCTGATACTATAGCGCCCATCCCCTGCTATTTTCCAATATTTTTTTCAGCTTGCAAGTAATCGAAGGCTGCGTTAGATATAGCGGTATACAATGCTTCCCTTGCTAAAGAAGCAGTGTATTCAATACTTCGAGGAGCGTCGCTATGGATTTCACAAGGATAAGGGCGGTAAGTAGGCTCTTGAGTTGGAGTTTGCTAATAACATTATTTCAATATTAGGTTAAACGAAGCGGTGAATTTCGATTGAAATAATAATACGTTTGCTAAATTAGTATGTTCAGAAAGTTACTTTAATAATCAATTATTACAACACGTAGGTAATAATTCTGTTATATTTTATTTGCAATTTTGTGCAAGAAGGTATTTCTGTGTATCATTTTATATATACACAGTATGATGTGAATGGTTATAGACCTTCTTATTTAGATACTATTTTTAAGTAAGCATTAGCAATAGCAATACTATTTTTAAGTAGGCACAAACTCTAACTTTCTGTTCTCTAACAATAATAATACACTACACCGACTGACCCAAAATATTAAATCACAAAAGAGATCGACTTAAAATAACATCCAAGAACTGAACTGAAATAATAGAGTTGAACTATAAAATCGTAAAACCATAAACGAAGGCAGCAATCTAGTAAATTACAGAGATTTGCCCTACTTGCCAAAACCATCGTTACCCAGTTGCAAAGTTGAAAAATTTTATAGCTAGGGAGCTAGTGGCAATGTATATTATGATTTCATCGTCGTTGAAATTTGAAACTAAGACGTATTCAAGTTCATATAATTGAAGTCTGTAATTATAATAGTTTCCTTATAGTTTCGCTGTGTCCGTCCGTCTATCTATCTGTCTGTTTGTCCGTCCATCCGTTTGTCCCACTTTGGAAACCAATTAGGTACTCGAAAATGACTTTGTAACAATTCATCTTGACTGACTTGACAAAATGACTTATCATCATCACCGTAACGTCTCAAATTCTGTTTACATACGATGTTTATTGTACTGTTAACCATATAGCTACCTACCCACCTAGGACATATTATGTCCTTCTATTGAACCACGTTAATCTTATCACATGGTTAAATGGTACTGTAAAAAAACTTTACAAGAATGTGACCTAAATTATTATTTTACTAGCAATCAATTGGCTATGTTTCGTTTAGTAATTATTATTAATAATAGGTTAGCAGAAGGTTCTGTAATTTGTGTGAACAGTCACCACCCCGTGTGTGGTCCGATACGCCCTTCAAATTTTTTAACCAAGTCCATCTATTATATGGTCATTTTGCCTCTTCATTAGTGGTTAAAAAATTATTGAGTCTATTTATACGTTCATTGATTTTTTAGTCAATAAATTCCATAACTTTCTTACGAATCGTAAGCATACAAAGAGCTTTTAGAAAGATACCTAAATTATAAGATTTTTTTTTAACTTTTTCTACTTCTACAGCTGTTCGTTTCTTAAATTTCTATATTCTGTCTTCGTTATAATTATTTTGAAATTACTTTTTAATTCATTAAATAAATAGTGCCTGACAAGACAAATTCAGATTTAGTTTTCTTTAACATTATAAGCTTATTTTAAAACGAATAGCTTATTCTGGGAAAACTCTAATTAGTGATGCGACGTCGACAATCTGTGGAGGTTGTGCTCAGACTTATAAATTACTAGCTTTTGCCTGCAGCTCCGATCGCGTAAATAAAGTATCCTACGCGAAAACTGTATTTTTTGGGAATAAAAAGTAGACTATGTTTTAATTCAGCGCCTAAACTACTAGTATACCACATATCATCAAAATCTGTTTAGTAGTTATAGCGTGAAAGAGAAATATATATCCATCATCACACACTTTCACATATAAGATAGTTTTATACTATTATATTAGTAGGATATTAAAACATCGCTTAGTACAATAGAATTTCTGACTTAATTCTGCTTCTTATTGATTACTTTCTAATTGCTACCTGTATTTGCATGCGGAAAATTAATTATCGAGGAAGAAGGCATTTATTTATTTACGAACAGTAATGTAGAGCTGATAAACACTTTTAAATTCTACTATACCTATATTTTATACGATAAAATTAACCAAATAAACAGTCAAGGCTAGGTAGAATATGTATAGTGTAAACCTATCTTAATCTAAGTATTTCATGAACATTTCTTTTTACACCTACTAAATAAAACTATTAAACTCTAATTACTCGTAACGCCACGTTGAAAAGAAGTTACCATTTTAATTTAAAAATTCTTAGACACCAACTATCAGATTTTCTTAATTATGGCGGTATTGTTCGTGTCTCCAGACAGTTCTTTTTACTTCCTTGTTCTTTATTGATTCCAAGATTGCCTTTGCAGGACAAAAAAAAAAAAAACGGAAAACGAGTAGCGGGACTGACAAAAGTCATGGTTTATTTTTAATTTGTCCACTTCATGGAAAACATGGACATAGAGTGGCAACATTTTATAAATAATAGTTAATATTCTCAAAACTTACAACACCCCTGGAATATTAATTTAACAAAGTGGAACCCCAAAATGGGTCTTTTGTTACCTGAGAGGAGCAAATTCATTTACAAGACTTGAGTTCATACTCTTACGTTACGGCTTTATTGCCTTAAGTTAGGGGCGAGAATTGCGTGAATTAATACTTCAAATAAACGGGGAATATAAGCCAAATGTATTGTGGGATAAATTTAATAGACGTCTGCATTATACGTCCCTCTTGATACGAGAAAATAAAAATTTCATAATTAATTGTTAATCATAATACTAGTCGTTTTCTTAATGTTTTTCGTTTAAAAAAGGAAAACCATATGATTGTTTTCCCTTTAAATGTTTTAAGTCTTGCAATTAGGTAGGTACCAAATTTAAAAGCTTTCTTCATTAATTTTCTTTACTTATTGAATAACATGTACTTGTCTATATTATTTATTTACTTACAAGTCATAGTGTTACGTAGAATTATGAAGAGCTTACCTGTAACAAAAAAAATATTACAATAAAAACATATTTTTAAAATGAAAGCAAAAACATAGGCACCAATGCAAATATCACATTTTGTTACAAAAAGTGCCTAACTAATAACAATACAAGTTAAAATATAAATATTCAAGTGCCTGCAGTAACTTTTATAGCAAGCTGCGGTCGCCGCGCATAGCAACTATGAAACAGGCGCCCAGAGAGAATTGCGCTAAAGTTACAAGCGTTCAGACGCTAAACAACATAACAATTATTCACACTCGATTTAAGTCTGTATTGTGCGACAATAGAGGCGAAAATTGTTTGTATAATCAAATTCTAATATAACCTGTATCGCCGGAAACTTGAAACCGCCTAGACGTAGAGTTAGCAACGCAAAACTAAAATATTAGTAATTGAATAATTTTAATTTACATTGGGTACAATAATTTACATAGAGTAATTTTCTAGATCTAGTGATAACGCAGTATAACAAACACTTTAATATTATGTTACGTTGTTAACGCTACTTCAACGTACTTTTGGTCGTTTGTAATTTCTATAGAAAAGTCAATTGATTTTACTAATTTTGTTAAAAAATAATTAAGTGTAAGTAAAAAAAAAATGTTTTATTTTAAATCGTGGCCTGTAGATAGATTCTGCTACTTAAATTTCACAATATTACGTTAAAACTCCAAAATTGTACTTATTCGGGTCCATCCACATATTACGTCACAGCGCATGGGGGGGGGGGGGGGGGTCATACTAAATGTGACAGTACATGTTAAATACAGGTACAGGGATACTAAAAAGCGTGACATAGGAGGGGTGGGGGTTCAAAAAGTCGAAATTTTGCGTGACGTAATATGTGGATGGCTTATAGGGATGACACCTTCTCATAAACGTCAAACCAACTTCAAATTCGTTTTGATTGGTCCAAACCCAAAAAATAATTTTATGATATAAAGACGATTGATTTACAATTTATTGAAAGTCCAAGTTGTAAACGAGAATTGGGGTTCGGATAAAATAAAACCAACTTTTCGGTTCGGATAAAACCAACTTTTCCCAGTTATAGTTAGGCAACAACTCGGCACTTCGGCTGATATTTCCTTGATTGTATTTTGCCATAAAACTGCATTTCCTTACCTATCTGCAAGTCATTTAATACTTAAATCCCATTTAATTAAACCTGTCGCCCGGTCATGGGGTTGTTAAGGGAAGACATTGATGTAGTATATGGAAGAAGATTCACATAGATTATTATTTAGTATATATAGTGTTTATTCTATCATTAAGAAAATCCATTCGTGTTTCATATCATGTACCTACTTACCTAACAAAAAAAAAACCGACTGTCCCAGACACTGCAGTATTTTAAGAGTGGTTACTTCACTCGGAGAATACTGTTTAAATCGTCCAATAAGGATGAAAAGACCTAGGTAAGTTTTTTTACTTACCTATCAGCAATTTAACAACAAAACAAGAGTAACGATTTAATTGATTTCATGTTACGATTTTATTTCACATTTAATTTATATCAATGACACTAGAAGGCTCAAAAGTTATAAGTTGAGGGCGGGGAATCGAGAAATCCCGAGTAAGTTGCCTTGATTTACTTATACTTAGCTAACACTAAGATCCTACTCATTCTAATATTCAGAAAGTTTGTATAGAAGTGAAGATTTGTGGATAATAATTGTGTTTCGTTTGGGTACATGATAAGTATTATAGAGTAAACATTTTAAGTACTTATTTTAATTTTTACACTCTAGATAACATGAAAGATTAAATATTTTATTGACAAAATACTGTAATAAACAAAACAGTGTAGCTAGTGAATAATTATAATAATTAAAAGGTCACATGCAGTTATACAAAAACCTAAGACAAAAACATACCCGCTCTAAGGTTATAAACACTACCTATGTAGTGTTATAATATTGAAAATTCTTACACGTTCAATGCGGTCTGGCTAGAAACTGGTCAAGAGTAGGGCTGCCAGACTTGCATTTTTATCGGTTTCTAGTTGGCGCGCAACCGTGTATGAAAACATTTTTCATGTTTCTTATGACATTTTTTTTTAATTAAAAAAATCTGCCAAGTTTAGAACCGCCAGACAGGTGGTGTTATATCGGACGGTGGTCGGCTAGTGACCAATTCGCACAATGTAAATGTACTAGTAAAAACTTAACTTAGGCCTTTTCATACGATAATGGATGATTTATACAGTATTCTCCGAGCGAAGTAACCATTCTTGAAATACTGTAGTGCCTGGGACAGGCGGTTTTTAAATGTTGGTTAGTTGTCTAAGCATATACAGCATTTTCACGACACAGTCAGCCTAGTCCAGAGGAATGACTGGTCAATACGTCTGGGGCCAACCATGTGTGGATTTCCTCACGATGTTTTCCTTCAACGTTAGAGCGTCCGTATAATGTACCTAGTTGAGATCTGAAAAAGTCTCATTGGTACACACTACACGCCACAACCTGGGAATCGAACCTGCACTCTCTCGAGCGCAAAACAAACGGTCTACCCACTAGACCACGAAGCTCATTAATGTACTAGCATGTTACATAACATAATATACATAACATATTTAAACAGCCTCCGTGGTCTAGTGGTTAGAGCATTGGCTCTCGACTCGGAGGTCGTGGGTTCGATTCCCGCATTGGAACAACAAAAAATGTTGTTTCCAAGTTTGGTTAGGACAATGCAGGCTGATTACCTGATTGTCTGACAAGAAAGATGATCCATGCGTCGGATGGGCATGTAAAAAGTCGGACCTGCGCCTCATCTCTCGTCAGTCGTGTCGGTTATCCGTCCCACTGGATTACGAGAGTAAAGGAAGAGAGAGTGCTCTTGTGTACTGCGCACACACTTGGGCACTATAAAATTACTCCTGCGTAACTGGCCTGGTTTCAATGGAACCGGTCACCGTCACCGAGATCGGTGGGGAGTCATTCAACAGCCTCCGTAGTCTAGTGGTTCGAGCATTGGCTTTCGACTCGGAGGTCGTGGGTTCGATTCCCACATGGGAACAACAAAAAAAAATGTTGTTTCCCAGTTTGGTTAGGACAATGCAGGCTGATCACCTGATTGTCTGACAAGAAAGATGATCCATGCGTCGGATGGGCATGTAAAAAGTCGGTCCTGCGCCTGATCTCTCGCCAGTCGTGTCGGTCATCCGTCCCACTGGGTTACGAGAGTAAAGGAAGAGAGAGTGTTCTTGTGTACTGCGCACACACTTGGGCACTATAAAAAAAATCACTCCTGCGTAACTGGCCTGGTTTCAATGAAACCGGCCACCGTCACCGAGATCGGTGTGGGAGTTATTATTATTATTATTATTAATATACTAGCTTTTGCCCGCGACTTCGTCCGCGTGGAACAATACTTTGGGATATCGCTGAAATTTACCCGCGACTTTATTTATGTCTAACGAAAGCGGAATCCTATTTTTTTAAACGGAACCCTAAAATAAAAGTAGCCTATGTACCCTATAACATCAGCCATCTGCTAGTGAAAGTCCCGTGAAAATCGGTCCAGCCGTTTCAGAGATTAGTCGAAACAAACAGACAGACAGACCGACTTACAGACAGACAGACGGACAGACAAAAATTAAAAAAAAAAAATGTATTTTATTGTAAGTACCGAAAATACTTTCAGATTCATTATGTAAAAAGCTGTTAATTTGAAGTTACAAACAGACACTTAAATTGTATTTAACTGTATAGATGTATAGATATTATAATGTATTATATTTTAAGATATTATCAATTTGATGTTTATAAAATAACTAAACTGTTTAACTAAACTAAACTAAACTAAACTAAACTAAACTAAACTAAACTAAACTAAACTAAACTAAACTAAACTAAACTAAACTAAACTAAACTAAACTAAACTAAACTAAACTAAACTAAACTAAACTAAACTAAACTAAACTAAACTAAACTAAACTAAACTAAACTAAACTAAACTAAACTAAACTAAACTAAACTAAACTAAACTAAACTAAACTAAACATTAACCCGCACGCGCACCCCGCCTTTGTGACGCCCACTTCGCAACGGGCCGTGCAGCAGTAGTCGTAATATTTTAATTTCGCCATAACTTCAAAACCAAACGTCCAATTTTAATCATTCAAAGACCAAATATTATCTACATAAACTGTACTTAGTGATGAAATAATTTATTTTGATAAGGATTAATAACATGAGTAAAATAAACGCGTTTAAATGTAGTCCAAAAAAAATTCAAGATTTCTAAATAAAAAAATGGTTGTTGTGCCTCACTCGACATAGATAGGTATAGTGTGTCGCGGACTTTTTTTTAGATATTTATAAGATCTACAATTAATTAGAACATTTTATGGTTCTATCTTTTATAGTTTAGGCAGCGTACGCAAAATAAGTAACTTTTCTGGTTGATTTTTTACACCTTGTGTCCGAAAAACCCAAATATCTTACGGAACCCTATTTTTTTCCAAAATAAAATTTAGCCTATGTTACTCGTGGATAATGTAGCTTTCGAATGGTGAAAGAATTTTTGAAATCGGTCCAGTACTTTTTGAGCCTATTCATTACAAACAAACAAACAAACATACAAACAAAGTTTTCCTCTTTATAATATTAGTGTAGATAAGATCTACAATTAATTAGAACATTTTATGGTTCTATCTTTTATAGTTTAGGCAGCGTACGCAAAATAAGTAACTTTTCTGGTTGATTTTTTACACCTTGTGTCCGAAAAACCCAAATATCTTACGGAACCCTATTTTTTTCCAAAATAAAATTTAGCCTATGTTACTCGTGGATAATGTAGCTTTCGAATGGTGAAAGAATTTTTGAAATCGGTCCAGTACTTTTTGAGCCTATTCATTACAAACAAACAAACAAACAAACAAACAAACAAACATACAAACAAAGTTTTCCTCTTTATAATATTAGTGTAGATTATCTTAACTACCTTTTCCTTATTTGACACTAAAAGTTGTCTGTGTTAATTAGATTTAGTAAAAGATCAAAACAGTTCTATCTATCTGCTAATAACACTTTTGAAAGAAGATAATATAGTCAATAAGGTTTTTCTGAACTTATTGAGTATCTACTTTAAGTACCTACTACCTAAGATGTTTGTAAGAATTCCTTTAGACTGGATATACTTACAAATTATCATTTCGTTTAATACGGGTTCGCAGGAACTTTTGAAACGTCTAATTGAAACAAATATTTGCGGAGATGTGAAACCACGTCTACGTCTTCGCCTCGGACTACATTATTCGGAATTCTTCGGCCGGAAAAAGTACAGCGGTGAAAAATGGAATTTGCGCTAAATACAACAGAGCTGAAAATGTGTATTGTGTTCGATTTCCAACTCTATTCTAATACAATAGCGCTGCGTCCTATTTTCAGCGCTGTTTTTTTCGCTTAAGAGATTCCGGATAATGTCCCAGGCTTAGGTATAAAATAGAATCACCTGAAATAAGTTTTTTAAGTTTTATATTTTAAAAAATCAGATCAATTTTGTCAATTGATGTTGTTTTGCTAGATGTCCTACTATAGGCACACTGAAGAATATTCTTATCGACGTAAGTAGGTAAGAGCATCTTCAGTTTAAATCAATGTCATAAAATAATAATCAAAGATTGATAGATACCTAATCGATCGTGTACAGTCTATTAAAAATAAGTATCTATAGTCTAAATCTAATATAAAAAAAAACATGTAAAGAGTCCACGTGGCAGAACTGAAACATCATTCATTATATAAAACAAAAAAATACTCTCAGCGTGCCTAAATTACATCACTTTAAAAAAATACACCTAGAGCCATCCTGTGTATTTGCTTAGTTTAGAAAGTTAAGTTGTTAAGTACAAGCTATCTGTCGGTAGTAGTAGCTTCCGACAGATGGCGTTACATCCAAAATCGTGTCGTGACGTGACGCGACTCTCAACGTCTCCAAAGAGGTTTCACTTCAAAAATATATTTCAGTTTGCAAAAAGTAAACTGAGCATTAGGTACAAAGGGTTAAAAAGTACAAAATAGTTTGATAGTGGACCGATGTCCAGGATCAATAAACATTATAGGTATACATAGATTTAAAAGAGGATGTAGTTTAAGTCTTAACTAAAATTTCTACAGTATAAGTAAGGCCTAATATAGAAAACCTGCCTAACTAAACAAGGGCTCTATTTTACCGTCGACTGTAGAAAAATCTTAAAAGGAATTGATTTTGATTAGATCTCAAGCTAATAATTTTTATCTTGAGATCGCTGATGGTAATTAAATTTGACTGATGGGACTTGAATGTTTGATGGAAATGTACAAGTTTATAAAAAGGTTTCCAAATAGAATTTTATAAATAAGTGCTTTTTCTGTTTTATGTTATAATATTATAATAGCTAATTCGAACAGTCATCATTAGTTTCAAAATATGAATAATAACTAGATATTGCCCGCGACTTCGTGCGCGCAAAAGTTAATTTCCAAGAAACCGTACATTTTTTTGCGATAAAAAATAGCCTATGTCCTTCCCCATAGTCTACTCTACATCTGTGCCAAATTTAATCAAATTCGGTCCAGTAACCGGAGCCTATTCAATGCAAACAAACAAACTTTTCCTTTTTATTATATTAGTATAGATAAGCTACGGAATATACTTATTCCAAAATGAATAATAAGAATTGTTATAAAGAGCTTTGTAGTTGGTACCCACTAAAAGCTTACTTTTTCGTGTATTCGAATTTCGAATTTAAACTTTTAGTTGTTTGCGGTTAGCACTCGATCACTGTATTTGATAGCTCTGATAAAAAGCTGCAATAGGTTATGCAGTATGCAGAAATTTGTTGCATACATTGCATAATCTCAGATTGATTGCACCGCTCCTATTAAAAAAACTAGACTTTACCGGCAACTTCGTCCGCATGGAGTTAAGTTTCCATACAAAATTTTAACCCCTTTTTCACCCCCAGGGGGCGAATTTTCAAAAATCCTTTCTTAGCAGATGCCACGTCATTACAACTATATGTATGCCAAATTTCAGCAAAATCCGTTCATTCGTTTCAGCTGTGCGTCAGTCAGATTTGCCTTATACATTATGTCACCGTAAAATTGTAAAAACCGTTAGATTGTAAAATAACTACCTAACGAGATTGTAAAAATATGTTGAAAGATTAAAAACTATATATTTATAATCTAAAGAAAAATAATGTGTTAAATTATAGGCAGCACATTCGCGTCGGAAGTCTATCAACATTTTACAATTTCACTAGTTTTATTACAATCTAATGGTTTTTACAATTTGACAGTGACATATATATTATTTAGAAAATAAAATGTTTGCATATGATTTTAATTTATAGTTTATAGAGTGAATTGATATACGAATAGTGATAAACGCAAGATTTGAATATGTAAATACATTATAGATTTCTGCGGGTAATTATACAAACTTCTACCCAGCTAAAGACTTAACTTGTTTGCTAACTAAGTTCTATCGACTTGCAGGCAACGCGGCAAAAAATAAAACGCTACGATAAAACCAACAGGAGAAACTTGTAGCATAAATTAGAAGCATAATATCGAAATAAATTTTATAATACTAGATATTTAAATTTTGTCCGTTATTTGACAAAGTAATAAAATACATATTTTAATTAATTTTATCGAAAAAAGCTAAACCATGTGCGATGAACATACTTAGTTTAGTTTAGCATAGAGAGCTTTAAAATCAAACATCGAAATCAATTATTATCTCCCTTTTTTTTTTGGAGTCGGTTAATAATAAAATAAAATTGTGTTACCTACTGAAGTAATAAAAAACAAATAGTCAACCCTGGAATATTAAAAAAATCGGCCAAGTGCGAGTCCGACTCACGGTCGTTCCGTACCCGGGTTCCATACGAAACGGGAAAAAAAGCTCCCCTAAAATATTTATTTTATTCTGTTTTTTGTATTTGTTGTTATAGCGGCAAGTGGCAACAGATACACATCACCTATGAAATTTTTAACTGCCTAGCTATCACGACAGCCTGCAGACGGACAGACAGACAGCGGTCTCAGTAACAGGGCCACATTTGTTACGCTTTGGGTACCTACGTCACTCTACAAATATAATTTTATAACAAAGCAGTTCATAGAAAAAAGTTGTAAAAATATAATTTTACTAGATGTAGCGCGCGACTTCGTGCGCGACAATAAGAAATCACGCAGTAACCGTACATTTTGCCGCGATAAAAAGTAGCCTATGTCCTTTCCCGGTAGTCTATTCTATATATGTGCCAAATTCATCAAAATCGGTCCCGTAGTTTCGGAGCCTATTCGATGCAAACAAACAAACATACATACAATCTTTTCCTCTTTTTATTAGTATAGATAACAAATCAGTTCATAGAAAAAAGTTGCAAAAACGAAAAGCTTTTCATTGCTCGTTTCCTATTCCACAGTAACTCCCAGTTATTCAACTAGGAAGTGGGAACTACCAAATTAATGCAGAAAAGTTCATTACGTACAGAGTACAGTCGGGTCGACAAGCGGTTGCTAACGAGAACACTAGTGAGGATTGTGTAGCGCTAGTTTATAGGAAAAATTGTTGTTTTTAATTAATTGGTTAAGTGTTCTCAATCAATTTTGGATTCGAATGTGAATTGCAAACAACAAACGATGATTTATTGAGGTCACCATAACGACGAGTGAACTAGATACCTATACCTAACTATTTTAGAAATGACTATTGTTGTTAACAATATCAGACCTAATATTAAGTTTTTTAACTGAGTACTTAAATAAGTACTCTGTTACAGTGTAACGTTGTGTAAAGTACAGTATAACGTCTGAAAAAAAAACTGAGTATTATTCGTTCCTACAATACACAATTTTGCTTTTGCTTTTCCAGCAATTAGATCGGCACTCTGCGTTATAATATTTTTATATGTAGGTAACCTACAACCATACAAGGGCCTTTTGTCAAGACTCAAGATGCATTCGATAATTTCAACGGCGAAGTTTGATAACAATATATGTATGGGTACGTATTGACATAAGGCAACGCAAGCAACATGTCACGATGACTCATGTCAAATCCCATACATTTTTGATTACGAAGTTCGCCGTCGAAATTATCGAATGCATTTTGACTAAAGGCGGTATTATCGAACGATAACAACATCCGTGGTCTTGATTACAGCTTGGCTCTCGACTCGGAGGTTGTGGGTACGAATCCCGCATTGGAACAACAACAAATATTCTTTCCAAGTTTGGTTAGCACAATGCAGGCTGATCACCTGATTGTCTGACAAGGAAGATGATCCATGCGTTGGATGGGCATGTAAAAAGTCGGTCCTGCGCCTGATCTCTCGCCAGTTGTGTCGGTCATTCTTTCCACTGGGTTTCGAGAGTAAAAGAAAAGAGAGTGCTCTTGTGTACTGCGCACACACTTGGGCACTAAAAATACTCCTAGCGTAGCTGGCCTGGTTTCAACGAAACCGGCCACCGTCACCGAAATCGGTGTGGGGAACTATTATCGATTATCGAACGAATTGCCGCTCGACTGGCATAAGACAGCGCCGTTGAATCATGAGCAAGAAAACGTGATATTTACGTGAGAATGTGAATATGTAGTACAACCAAATCTGCAGTCGTTGTGGTTACTTTCTTTCTGTTTAAATATTTTGAGGCGTCTTAGTGCAAAGGAAAATGTTTAGAAACTGGTCGAGCGCTTCGTCGATATTGTATGTGTAGTTCAAGTAGGGCATATTATGGATTTATATAGTTATCCTTATAGGTACATAGTTCAAGAGCCGTCTGCAGAACTATTCAAAACAATCCAATTACTCCGCCCATTAACTCCGGAGGACTTTAGACAGGTGCGTCCGGCGCTAAGCCCTAACTTGAGAACTATTTCTAGCCGAGATCTTCATACATTGTGTAATTACAAACTGTGTATTGCTTATGCCCCGTTTCTGAAGGTCTAGCATAAACTTTAGATAAACTATATACGAAGTTTATATGGCGCCGTTTTTTTTCTGGGTCTATAGTCAGTGATCGAATCTAATATAATCTATTAGATATAATATAATACTTTATATTATATCTAATAGATTTGCCACTAGATTGATCTTTTTCAAATTTGAGCGTAAAGGTATTTATTATTACTTTGTTTTTTGCTATCATACGACAATGTAACCAGTTTTATAAAAATATTGTTGCTTTGGCATAATATAGCTTTAAACTAAATAGTTTAAAGCTATTCATTATAAACATAGCAAAATAAAATAAATTAACCAAGAAAAATAAAATAATTTTTTGTAACATTTTCTACTTTCATTCTTTGCTTAGAATATGTATCAGCGCCATCTACATTCTAAACAACGAAGCAACTGATAGCAGTAGCAATGTCGATTAATAATAACTCTTCGCACTAATTTCGGCGACGGTAGCCGGTTTCATTGAAACCAGGAGTGATTTTATAATGCCCAAGTGTGTGCGCAGTACACAAGAGCACTCTTCTTCCACAGTGAGACGGTTAAACGATACGTCTGGCAAGAGATCAGGTACAGGTCGGACCTTTTACATGCCCATCCGACGCATGATTCATGAATCATCTTTCTTGTCAGACAATCAGGTGGTCGCCTGCATTGTCCTAACCAAAATTGGAAACAACATTTTTTGTTGTTCCAATGCGGGAATCGAATACACAATCTCCAAGCCGAGAGCTAAGCTCTAACCACTAGACTACGGAGGCTGTTAAATGTCAATTATGAGATATGGATTTGATAAATGGACCAGCTAAAATTAAACTTAGTTTATTGTCACTTTCTTGTTCGGAAACGCAATTTTTTTTTCACCTAAAAAACTTAGCATTAGTCGAGTGGCGATTTAATTATAGCTATTTACCTAAATTATGATACAAAAGTTTACCTACGCTTTACTGAAGTTACGAGAAATGATAAACCAATAATGGGTGTAAGATACCTAATTGTTTAATTAGTATTAATTGTATTAATTGTTAATTTACCACAAAGTAAAACTGTATAGAGAGAGGGAGCATACATCCATCTATCCATCCTCAAAAACTTTCACATAATATGTTATTACAATAGTACCTAGTAGGACTAGGATACTCATGTATTGAGTGGAATTAGACATTTTCAATTTCACTACAGTGATGGCACTATTTTTTACTTTTTTCAATTGCATGTTCCTACCCCATATGAAGAGTGAGGACAAGTTCTAATCATTGTAAAATTAAAAATCTAAACTAATCATATTCAAAATCAGCTTAAATTGCATCCCGTAGCTACTGAGATTTGAAATTAACTGGTATAATTATTTTGCTATTACATACCAAATCAAGTGGGCAAATTCCAATCTGTACATAGTACATACACAATGCATACTGCATAGGACTCAAAGGCAAATTAATTAATCTGACAAACGCTTGGCGTGACATTATACCGGATTTCAATAATAATTAAGTACGTGTTGGGAGTTGGGACGTTTAGTTGGGACAAAATGGTTTAGTTTATTTTTTTCTTTGGGTCATGAGTCATGAGTCTTGATAGCCTAGATTCAGCCATAAGGAACAGTTGGTAGTTGGTACAGCGCGGCGTGGAGCAATCCGCCCACAAAGACAAGTGTCATAACTTGAGCTTTCATAGAATGGGTATGTGTTACATACTAATGTAATCCCTGTGAATAAAATATCAGGATACTGTTTCTCCTTGTATTAATATAAAATTATTATTTGAGCATATATTTTGTCAATCCTACTACAATAATATTATTATCATATTATAACTTGTAAGTTGTTCTTAAATAGAACCCAATGCTCGTAACTATTATTATTACTAGAGATGCAACGAATAGTTGTTTGGCCAGATACCGGATACCGGATGTTCGGCCTGACCACCAGCCGAATGTTCGGTATCCGGCCGCCGAATATTCGGCCGGCGGCATTTTGAGTTTCGTAGGTGCGTGTCGCGCACCGGCACACAGTGGGTCGAAACGAGGATTTCGCGGACTTAGGGACCGATTTTTATTTTTTGCATTTTTCTTTATGCCAATGGATATAGCTAATTAATCTTAACAAAAGTTGTTCTGTGCAATTTTTGTCTTAGCTTTATAATTTAGGTAGAAAAAATACATTTTAATTTTTTGTGTATGAAACAAATTAAATAATCCTAAATTTTTGCCAAGTCATGATAGATCCCGCGTTCAAACCTTTTTTTTTCTTATATTTTGGCTACTTTGCTATTATTATGTACTATAAACTTTTGCCTAAAGACTAAAGTTGCAAGTCTGCTAGAAAAAGATGTAAGAAAATTACAATAAATGTAATTATTAACTTATGACTTTTCTAATTCATAAAGTCATTCTAGGGATATTCCATGCAAAATAATAATTAGGGTAATATAATAAGACTTGTAATTACTTGAAATTCTAAAAAAGTTTAGGAAAACAGTTGAACTAATGGCCATCCGTGCAACTTCCCGCTAAGCGCGTAAATTTTATCTAATACGTCATTTTTGTGCTTATTGAGCTCAAAAATAGAAGTGCTTCTAAAAATTTTCACTGATAATTTTCTTTCATCAGACTTTTGACCTGACCGAGCTCAAAAGTTTAGTACAACACATTTTTTTTTTATTTCAAACTGTCTTAACTTTGGAATGAATCAACCGATTTTCACGCGATTAGCGGCAATCGATGCAGTTATTCATATCCTTTAAAAAAATCGACAACAAAACTTTTTTAGATGAAAAATTTCGGAGTAAATCTGAAAAAACACTTTTTTCGGTTTTCTTTCCTTCACGATATCTCTCGAACAAAACAACCGATTTTGACCGGATTGGCGGTGATCGACGTGGTTTTTAAAGGTTAAGGCTGATTAGTTATTGGAGTTGATCGATAAAGCCGTTTAAAAGTAATAAAAAAAAACACTTAAAAAAAAAAAACAGTTTTTTTCAGATTTCTTGAAATCTATCTGTCCGAATCGATCCAAATAGTATTCAAAATCTAAGTTTGGAGCAGGCAGTTCCATGAGTGTTCATGATTCATTTTGGGACTGTTTTAATGAAGTTGCCAAAGATAACAATCGAACTGAAGACTTTGATAATACTGCTATAGCCAATGAGCTTGACTTTTACTTAAAAATGGTTCCTCTTGATCGAAAAATTGACCCTTACGCATGGTGGGCAGCAAACGCCAAACAATTCCCGATTTTGGTTAAATTTGCCCAAATATATCTCTCTTCCCCATGTAGCAGTGTGTACAGCGAGAGACTGTTTTCAGAGGCTGGGCTTGTATATGAAAACAAGAGGAATCGTTTGCTTCCTAAAAATGCTGAAAATCTTGTTTTTATACATCATAATTTACCTTTGGTGGATTTCCAATATTAAATTAATTAATATTACTATTACTTACTAGTTACAAATAAGTACATTTTTTAACTATCAGTATTATCACCAAGTTACTTTAAATAATTGGTTTATTATAAAAAGTTAAAGTTGTTTAAAATAATAAAAAGCTTCAATTACAACTGTGTCTTTATTTAGATTCTATTTATAAAATCTACCAAGTTTACTATCCGGTATCCGGCCTGATAGTACATTACCATCCGGTATCCGGCCGGATAGTAAAAAAGGGCCGGATAAGCCGGATACCGGATAGGAACCGAATATTCGGTGCATCTCTAATTATTACGATACCGAATACAGGGATGTATATGTATACTACTACAGGTGTATACCTAATACTATGAAATAATAAAAAAATGTCTATAATGTAGGTACACATTCTGGTATTATAAAGTGCATTTTACAAAGCAATATAAATTCCATGTTATGGGTGGTTATGGCATGTCGCGTGCGTCAGCCCAGGACTATGTAAAGTTACCATAGCAAACATTTTGCATAACTTGCATTATTTGATATTAAATTTCGATGAAAACTTTATATTTAAATATAATAAAACTAGATTTTATACGAAACTTCCTGTACAAAAAGAAATCCCGCAGGAACCGCACATTTTGATAAAAGTAGCCTGTGCGTTAATCCAGAGCCTAAACTACTATAATATTAAATTTCATCAAAATCCGTTTAGTAGTTACAGCGTGAAAGAGTAACAAACATCCCTTCATACAAACTTTTGCGCTAATAATAGAAGTAGGGTTTCAAGCTTGCGTTCGAGTTTCTTGCACCGCCTCATCTTGACGGGTTAGTTCCCGAACCGGTGGTAAGGCATCACGTAGGGATAATTCCGTTTAGTGTTCTTTAATATATCTTATATTAGGAAATAAAACTTTTTTGATCTGATGTGATTCAAGTATCCTTATCTCATCAACATGACATCCACTTATTAGCACCGAAGAAATAAAATTTGTTCGATAAGTTACACTACTTTAGCAGCTCATTCTGTTAACTGCGTTAGTTTTAACATAAAAGATATACGTTGGGGGAGCATCGAGCAATCAGCAAAAATGGTTTGACGACCGCCGTCACTGCAAGTTTGCTGAACATGCCTAAAGTTTTAATGGAGTGCATCGTTCTTCATCGGGCTATGCTTAATTAAACAGTATCATCTTTGCTGTATCTTGTAATTTAAACGAGCAATTCTTGTATATTATATCTTGTATATCAGATTCTAAGAACTTCCCTAAAAATTAGTATTCAGGGGGTTTTAGCTGGGTCTTAGATATATCTGGGAATCCGCGCATTTTCGATTTAATTTTTATTTTTTTTCGGTTTTTCTTTTATCGTGCAACATATTGTCAATAATTCTCGACTCTTAGTATCAAATATTATTCCCAGATAAATAATTTAGACTTTCTTATAGTATAAAAATAAGATTTACAAGGTTAGGTATAGACTTAAGAACAAAATCAAATATAATATGTAAGTTCTGCATTACAAATTTTAAATGACCCAGATACACTTAGAATTTCGAGCATTTGGTCTCCCAGGTAGGTACTTCTCATATTAAAAATATGAAATAATATTGCAAACTAGATGTTGCTCGCGACTTCGTGCGAAATCTCGAGTGAATCGTACATTTTCCGCAATAAAAAGTAGCTTATATCCTTCCCCGTGGTCTGTTCTATAGATTGTACTCAATTTCATTAAAATCGGTCTAGTAGTTTCGAAGCCTATTCAATGCAAACAAACAAACAAACAAACATACAAACAATACTACTAAATGTACGTATAGATAGGTAAGCAATACTACAACTTCTATGCTACACAATTTTAAAGATGTACAGGGTCAAGTGCTTCGTTTTTTTATCCATAGTTCATAAATCATAATATTATCCAATTTGTACTTACGGAATATTTTTTTTTATTTACTAGGAATAGCAACGGTAAATAGGTTATTTGATCCTTATCAAACTATGTTGGTACTTGGTGCGCCGTAAAATGTGTGTGTGTGTTTTTTTAATACGAGTATAGGTAATATGGCTCTGTCTGAGCATAGTATGATACTTTATAGATGTCAAAAACGTTTACTCTGTGCTTTTCCCCTTGCATCTTGCATGAATCATGATGCATCATTTTTATGTATCACACGCATGGCGCAAGTCAACTAATTGGAAATATGTAAAAAAACCGAAAATAAAATAGTAGATAAGGATTTAACAACCTATCACTTTATCGACGTGAGTTTGAAGTATTATGTAAAAATGATGTAGCAATATAACAGTTAAAAGTATTTTTATATTGATGACGTCATATCCGGTCAAATTGATATGACAAATCGGATGTTTATTTAATAATCTCGAGCACACATTCGGTCCCCAGTCCCTACCGCATGAGATCGTGAGTCAAGCATATCTTGAACTTCCTTGTTATGTCCCTTTAAGGTCAGGAACCGAACTTATAAGCCATCGTAGGGTATGTTCCGATATGCACCACTGTGCCGAAAAATATACATAATATATTACTAACGTACAATACGGCCGATGTATCTTGGCGAGTCTGAACTTCGCGCAGAAGGTTGCGCAATAACTGTTTTTAAGTGTTTTCGTATTTATTTTATTTGTACTAATTGGTCAAATGTATTAGGGAAATTTTATTAGTACATAGGTATATAAAAATAATACAATAACAGTTTTATTTACGAGTTGTACATGCACTAAAGTTCGCAGAGCCTATGTTCAGACCCGTCAAGATACAGCGGCCGTAGTGTAACTGTGCAGTGCTCGCAGTGCATATCGGAACATACCCTAAATGACGAAGACAAAAGTATCGTTTAAAATATTAGAGTATATAGAATTTTAGTTTACTGAAAGCATTATAAATAGTGATAAAAATTGTCTCAATGATACTGATGATATAAATACAAATAGGTATATATTTGGCGAAATATTGCTATAAATCATAATATTAATTAATTTTATGCTATGGATTTCCACAAAGTAACGCCTGATTCTATTAACGATACTGATGCTATTTTCTTAAATGATGATGAAAAGATGCTATAAATAAAATGGAAATATCTACTAATATACTAATAATAACATTATAAGGAGGAAAGATAATTGGTTGTTTTGTTTGATTGTTTGCATTGAATAGGCTCCGAAACGATTGGCCCGATTTTCATGAAATTTGCCACAAATATAGAATAGACCACGAGGAATTTAGGTTACATTTAATCCCAGCAAAGCGTGCGGTTCCCAAATATATTTTTTGGGCTCACAAGTCGCGGGCAACATTCTATGATAAACAAAAACGTCAAAACTTAACTCACACTTTTCAAGAGAATATTAGATAGGTACTTTACCTTTCATAATATGCCAATGACTAACACTGACATTCTTTGTCTTGCTGACATTCCATATATCCAAAGGAAATGCTAAATTCATTTTGCTCGGTAAACTGCGATTTAGTTGTCTGCGAATGATACGTTTCCTCCCCTGCACTTGGCATTATGGCGTATTTTTTCTACCGTGACAAATTATATATTTCGTTTATTTATGCACAGAGAGAAACCTTGGTAAATATCTCGGTCTCTTCAATCATAGCTTTTATCTAGAGCCTACTTTAACTTAGTAATAGGGGTGTTAGTTGGTAGTGTGTAAATGTTACTTAAGGCCCTCCCCCGAGCAAAAGACCTTGAGGCGGTCAGCCGCATAAATTTTTCACATAACTTAGTTCAAAATTGACCAAAAAAAAATAATTAAACGGCGAATATCTAGCTTATGAAATTGCCTATCTATTGGTGTGTGTCCCAAATAAAGTTTACTTGTAAATACTATGAAGACTCTGAAACTATAATTCAATGAACATTCAATTATAGTTTCAGCGTCTCCATAGTATTTACAAGTTAATTTTATTTGGGACACACACCAATAGATAGGCAATTTCATAAGCTAGATATTCGCCGTTAAAATTTTTTTTTTGGTCAATTTTGAACTAAGTTATGTGAAAAAAATTTCAACTGAGTTATGCGGCTGACCGCCTCAAGGTCTTTTGCTCGGGGGAGGGCCTTAAGTCAGATAACTACATATATTTTGTATAAATGTATATTAGTAATTTAGTAGGTATTCCTACTGTACGTATTTTTAATGTTTACTCTTTACGCGTACCAAAACTACCATAATTTTATTGTAACCAATTGGTACCTACCTAATTTTGTTTATTTTATAACCATAAAGTGTAACAATATCATGCAATAAATCTAAAGATTAATATTGTTCGTAGGAATACTCTCAATCGTCTATTAGGAGCTTCTGGAAATTAGGACGATTGAGGCCGGCATCACTAAGATGAATGATGGATGTTGTTAATAAATGATTCGCTGCCTGTCAAACGATTTCAAAACTTATTTAGAATAATGACTGCGAATGATTAAGGATTATTAATGATTCAAAATACTGAAGGACTTGTATCGATTTACTCGTTTTTTGCTGATGTTTGAGACCTAACAAACTCTCTAGAACGGAAGTCTTGGGATCACTGTACTTTTTCGGGATAAAATGTAACCTATGTTTTAATACAGAGCCTTAGCTACTACCTAAATTTCTTCAAAATCCGTTTAGTAGTTTTTTTGTGAAACAGTAACAAATATCCATTCTTCCATGTACGCACTTCAATCCCTTTAAAAAACCATCCGGAAAAATTAATGTATTGAAAATAAGCAGTCATTTGCAAGTTAAATACTTGTACAACTTGTAATTATTAAAAATTCTATTCGCGTCACATTTAACATAACTGCATCAGATGAATACCTAATAGTGTTAACATTTTACAACTCGATTTGTTTATTTACTAGTTTTTTTATTATTGTGCAGCAAAAACTTTCAGTGTAGTTTTACGAAAATTGGGCGAACTATAAATTTGAAATTTTGCACATGTATTCCTCATATAATGTAGGCATCCACTAAGGAAGTATTTTTCAAAATTCAAAATAAAGTAAAATATATAAAAGTTTAAAACCTAATTAATGCTAGTTTTTTAATAATGCTTTAAAATATTATATTTTAAAATAATAAAAATTGTAACAAAACACACTACATACCTACCTACAATCTTTCACATTAAAATTTTTAATTTTTTCTATTTATGAGGCATTTTTTTTATTACTTAATGACAACATAAAAACAAACCTGTGTACAAAATGTCGTCTCCTCACCGGCCGGCGACGGCTGGTCACACTGTCCAGGGTTGGAGACCAGTCCGCCCTTCCGTTCCTGCTGTCTAGGGTTGGAGACCAGTCCGCCCTTCCATTCCTGGCCTCCACGCTCCGGGCGCTCTCCAGGAGAATCGACGTGTACTTCGTGATCAACATTTCACTACACATCCGTTATCACTTCACATTTAACAATTAATTGAAGCACTATATTAACATAACCCAATGACTTTTATGGCAATACATTTACGGAACTTGTGAAATTAAATACAAAAATAAGGACTTGTTTAACCGACTTAAAAAAAGCAAGGTCTCATATGACTTAAATATTTTATGCAACTTTCTATTTAGAAAGGTAAACGATGGATTTGTGAAAATCGATTTTAAAATTTCTATAGCAGTTCCATTTTTAACGGATAGTGTTATATTGTACAGCTAATAAGTTACAATGAGACGTATACTTTTGTATTAAAACGTCTAAATAAATGAAGAAAATAAAACCGCGTAGTATCCGGCTAGCTATCGTGAGGAGGTAACGCGTATAGTAACTTATGTCCGTCGACCGTCAC
Source organism: Glaucopsyche alexis (assembly GCA_905404095.1). NCBI lineage: Eukaryota > Metazoa > Arthropoda > Insecta > Lepidoptera > Lycaenidae > Glaucopsyche > Glaucopsyche alexis. The sequence continues at coordinate 7,746,047 of FR990060.1, forward strand.
GCCGGACTGGCCGCTAACCATCACATAATTTCTCCCACTCAGCGACGGGATACGGTGAATTATGTTGCACTCCAACATCGAGTTGCCCATGTGAATCCAACATAGCCAGGGGTAAATCTGTTTCGGACGTTAATTTATTTCTTTACTTTGCCTCGTTTTTTGGGTGGGCAATAAAATCGCCAATAATGCTAATGCTACTTGAGTATTTTTTTTTAATGTAATGAATCAGGAAACGAGCAGACGGATCGCCTGATGGTAAGCGATTACCACCACCCATGGACACTCGCAACTCGACGGTACTGCGATTTGCGTTCCTGGTCCTTAAAATCCCCAATCCCCCCATGGGCCTCCGGTAACCTCACTCGCTCGACGAAACACAACGGAAGCTAACTTTCACGCCGGTTTTCTGTGAGCCCGGTCGAGCCGGCCTATTGATGCCGAAGCGTGGCTCTCCCAGAGTTACCTATGTGATTTCAAATATCTTCAATTCGTAAATCTTTCGTTCGAGTAAAACATTTTGGTAAAAATGTAGGAAAAACTTTTCCTATTTCGTAGATACATTGTAGCTGATACTAATACAAATAGAAGATTGCGACGGTAGAATTGATCGATAAAACGCATCCAATAGTGGTAGATAGCGTTAGTCACGCAAGCAAGAGACTCGGAGCTCCCAGCGTGTGGTGTTTTTTTAATATGCCTATCATTGTAATTATCTCTTGCAATTTTCTCAACATATTGTTTAGCAAAGTTTTTTATTGGCTTTGGTTTAGCAACAGATTATTGTATTTTTTTCGGTCCATATTTATGTTTCCTTTCGGTTAATATATGACTTTTACTGATTTAAAACAAATGCCTATTCTCTATTGATCTAACTAACAGTAAAATGCTATAGAAAACATCCGAGGAAAACAATTTTGACTTTACCATTTACCAACAGACAAAGACGGCATAAAGAGGGGTGAAATAAATAGCAATGTAATTTTAGAAATTGAGATTGTAAATCAGACTATGACAGATGTTTGTGTCAAAATTAAATAAAAATAACCACGTGGCACACATTATAATTAAGGACATAATATTTTAAGATTTATATTAATAGTTCAACGATTTTGCAGCCAGCACACTAATTTTACATACATATATAACATATATACATATAATACATATACATACATATAATCACGCCTCTTTCCCGTAGGGGTAGGCAGAGACCACTTCTTTCCATTTGCTACGATCCTTACATACTTGTTTCGCTTCATCCACTTTCATTCTTACCATACATTCCTCCTCTTACATTCAACGTAGCGAAGCGGCTCTCCATGGGCCACTTTTCGCCTCCGCGAGAACGAGACGTGATGGGTGGCGAACCACATCGCCGCCATTTTGGATAATTAAATTGTTTTTATAATTATCCATTGCGCTCTCACGGATTTGTTTTTATTTTTATGGCCAGATAAATAATAAATATTATACTTATCTAAAGTACAATGACATTACACATAATGTACAATAATAGTTTGATTGAAAGCGCTAGGGTGAGCATCAGAGCATATTATGTAACTGTCCTTATTGAGCGCTGCAGTTAAATTGTCCAGTTGTTGCCCTTTGATGTTGCTAACGATAAAAATAAACGTATTTCTTGTTACTTAAATTCATATAAAATAAGTAATTATAACTAGGAAAGAATATATTTTTACTGAAGTTATAATGTTATTGCTTTGTTGCCGAAAGAAGCTTACTGTTTAATTAGTAGTAATTTAGAACTATCATTACTTAGGTCTCCTTTAATACCCTAGTTATACTGTAAGCTTTTGGAATTCGTAATATGCTTCCTAAGATTCAATGAGCATTATGATATTAAGTCTAACAACTGATTCACGTCTATCAAGCCAAAAAAGGAATTACTGGTTATACTTAACGCAACACGGACTTCCTAATTATCCCTAAATATCAGAGGTGTTCGTAACCATAAAGCGTATATCCCAAATGTCAGGAAACTCTTTCGTCGCGGTGCCGGTGCTAACAATCGACGCGTTACGGCCAGAGACTTACAACCAATTAGGGAGACAAACACTCCAATGTCATCGGCTCGGGCTAAAAATACTGCAAGTCCGTGGACTATTTTCAATTATTCAATTTATCAATAGCGAAGTTCCAATCGAGCGTGACTATCTTACGATAGCTAGTTGGAATGGAATGTAATTTACCTACTGGTTAATATAGAATTTTCGAGATTCAAAAAAGTATATTCAATGAGTAAGGTATAGATAGGTACCTATATACATGGGTCTTGTCCAAAATATTCTAAATTAACAATTAATATTGCACTATTGTACCTTTCGAAAATTACTTAACTCAAATCAATCAATAGAATCAATCACTTCGAGAAGTGTGATAGTTTGTAAAAAAGTTCAACCATCTTTGCCATGGATTATACAGATCGGGCGTTTCCGCGACGCCATGTCATTAATTCACAGAAGCGTATATTTAAATTGAAACCAAGATCGCCTGCAGCTACACGCGGGCATTAATTTAGTTTGCAAATAAACAATCATGACCCCTGAGCTAAGAACTAACAACGACTGCAGTGGCTGATTAAAATAATACTGATTTATTGGTGCTTTTGAATTTAGCTCTATCTAAGACTGAACTTAAAATTGCTACAATGGTTAGTTAGATATGGATATTAATTATTTTAGGGCCTCTAAACTTTATAACCGAATCGTGTCTCCGCAATTCTTTGTAAGATTGTTTGATGCCAAAAAATTATGCAGCCTCCCATTCTTCCGCTTGTTTTATGGGAAGTTGCTTTTAAGGACCTTATTTTAATTTAGTGCGAGACGTTTGGCTACTGCACTAATATCAATTTAAATTATTGTAATAATATGAATTAAGAATTATGTCATGGGATACTCATCCCAACTTACCTGTCCGGTAGTTGCGGTATAGTATACGGGTATGCGACCTTGGCTTCCCTAACTATATTACTGTCGTATCCCTCGCCCTCCTAGGCGGTAATATCCTAAATTTCCTATTTCCCACTCTAACTTACCAATCTTCCTTTCCACACCACCTATCCTTCCCATTCCCTATTCCTAACCTCTCCACCAATCCGTGGGAACGCAATGGATAATCATAAAAATAATGTAATTATCCAAAATGGCGGCGATGTGGTTCGCCACCCATCACGTTTCGTTCTCGCGGAGGCGAAAAGCGGACCATGGAGAGCCGCTTCGCTACGCTGAATGTAAGAGGAGGAATGGATGGTAAGAATAAAAGTGAACGAAGAGAAACAAGTATGTAAGGATCGTAGCAAGTGGAAAGAAGTGGTATCTGCCTACCCCTACGGGAAAAAGGCGTGATTATATGTATGTAATAATTATTAAGAACTATTCAGCTATAGGAATAATAGTGTTAAATATTGCACCTATCATAAATTGGAGTTGTACACGTCCAACATTACATGGGTGTACGATTTCTCTCCTGTACGAAACACTTCGACCTGATTTCTGCGGACATAAAGCTTATCCAATAAGACAGTAAACCTTAAAAGCCAGCGTGACCTTCCAATTAAATCAATTGTTGTTTTATGACTGGCCACTTGTACTCAAACAGTTTCTTGACTTAAACAAGCATTTCCTTGAATTCACTTATCTTGTGGTTTAATGAATTTAACCTTTTAGTGGAACACATTCAGGATGTAGGCCGGAGATGCCAATAGGCCATGAAATAGCCTTTGCTGCTAATTATTAATAAATAATGCTGCTAATTATTCAATGATAAAAGTAACAAACTTCTGTTTTCAAATTACTTAAATTTGGATAATAATTTTGGTAGAACTCTTTTACTAAGGGCCTGTTTAAAATCATCTTAATACGTGACAAATAGCTTATCCGGAAGTTTTGTCTCTGTCGCTCAGTCATAGACGTAAAAAAAAGGCAGACACCGCTTCAGGAATATACGAATAGTGAAGCAATCAAAGTAAGCCGGCCGTATCGTAGCGACACGTGCCACACGCATACATTCACAGCAAAGTAAGACGATCGGCCGCCAGTACGCCAGTGGCAATTATCCGTGATCTCACACAAACGTAAGTCGCCGCCATTTTTGTGCTTCACTCAATACTTTGCTCACCTTCCGTCCGGCTTTTTTTCTACGTACATGCGCTCAGTATAAATAACCTAACCAAGAGCATGCCAGGACATGTCTAAGGAGGGTTCCGTAACTATAAACGATTTGCTTGCTTTTTTTTTAATTACCTACTCCAAAAGTTACTGTCCGATTTGGTTCACAATATTTTTCCTAAAGAGTTTTTAGCATGATCTATCAGCATGGACATTTGCAAGTTTCTATCTCCTATAGTTTAAAAATGCTAGGGGGGGACCAACTTACAAACTACTTTGGAGGCCGATTACTCGAAAATGGTCAACTTTATAAAAAAGTAGCGTATGAAAATTAAAATTTTAATTTCCAAATAAAACTTAAAAAGCTATTTTCGGAAAGTCAACAAAAAAAAGCTACCACCGGTTCAACCCTAACCCGCCGAGAAGAACCGGCGTATGAAACCTTTCCTTAATTTTAAAAGACCTATTCTATGATACCCCACACGATGGCTACCCCATCGTGAATACAGTGAAAAAATATTTTTCATCCCCACTTCACATGTATGAAATGCCACCCCTAAAATATAAAATCATTATTTTTTTATGATCCCGAAACCGTGATCTAAACACAATCTATAACTGCACCAAATTTCATCAATTTATATTCATAATTACAGGAGCTAGAGGCGCGGACAGACAGACAGACAGACAGACAGACGGACAGAGCGAAACTATAAGGGTTCCTTAAGTATTACGGAACCCTAAAAAAGCAGTAACAAAACATCTGGATAAGCTATTCGTCACTTACTATGCGATTGTGATACATACCCATAATCATTTAAGTGTCTATGTAGGCCTCAAGTTCGAGGTCACGTCGGCGGTTAGCTCACAACAAGTTCCCGCATACGGCTAGACTCCCTACATGGTGTCGATTAACGCTCTCGACGATTATTGAATAGGCCAGATCATCCACATAAAAATTCTTCACATTTTACGTTCCTTTAAAAATTCTTAATGTGGTATAATGGATTTTAGAGATCTGTCTCTCTCTAATTCGATTGTACTAAAGCACTATTATTGTAGGCGAGTGCTGGCTTGAAGTTTTTACTGTGGTATAGACCAAATAACGAATTGGGAATAAATATTCTAGAACTCTATATATATAGAACTCTATATTATATGTTTATTTCAAAAGTTATTCAAGTTATTATATAATATCTTGAATAACTTTAGAAATAAACAGGCTAAGGACAAGGTTAACAAAGTACCTATTTTGTCCCATTGTAGTTCTTGGTATGCATAATGCAAGTAACACAATAGCAGAGAATGCTGATTGGGCCAATGACATACAATGAAATAGCACTATCGTATCGTAAGTATATAATAATAAAAGAGAATAATTATTTCAACTTTATTACTAAACTACTTATGTACAATAAACTTTATCAAAATAAAATGATTGAACTTCTATTCATTGAGTAACAAATGTGCAATAAGTTCTAGGTAATTATTTCATGATTTATTTCATCAGTTATAACTTATAACTTATAAAAAAATATTATAATGTATCTATGAGCAACGTTTTGTCAGACTCTATCAATTACTTTAATATCAACTTCATAAATATAAGTACTTACCTACAATTTTGTAATGGCGAGATTACAATCAGGTTCTGTTTAGTTGCTTGACTTATAATATCCACAAGGTAGAATCGTTTAGGTTATAATATTAAGGTGATAAGCTAGAATTATTTGGTTGTAGCGTTTTTAATACTTAAACAAATGTATTTTAACATCTTTTATCTACATTCCTTTTATTATAAATATTTTAATTACTACTGATTGTATTACCATAAGATTTATAAGATAATTTGTTTCATTATTGCACATTGCCCTATAGGGATATGAATAGTAGAGTCCAAGATAAAGAATCTACACTCTACAGCATCTTTTCTCAACCGGTGGCTCGCGACCCTTGGGGGGGTCGAATTTGTTTTTAAAAAGGGTCGCAGTCTGTTGAAAAATAATAAATACAAACTACATATAGGTAGGTACCTACAAAAATTCGTTCGAAAAACGAACAAATCTTCGAAGTCGAATATCGAACGTTAAAAAAATCGTGACGGGTTCGCAAGACTTTTGACTTAACTTTTTGGCTTTTTCGTGGGTCGCGACATAAATAAGGTTGAGAAACGATGCTCTACAGTGTTTAGGTAGGTATTTAAATTGCAGCATGCTTATAATCCAATATGGACGAGCTCGCACATCATATTACATGTATCGGAATGCACGTTAGGCACTTGTATTACGCCTATACCAACCTATACGACATTCGCCGCAGTGGCAGACTGCCAGGAATTTACACTAAGTCATTGTCATAATAAACGAAATTTTATAGCCCGTTTGATCTTGATAATTTAAATTTCTTCAAGACATAATTATAATTAACTGTTTAATGTTACTTACAAATAACTTATTAGTGTTCCTTTTAGGATTCTGTACCCAAAGAATGACAGGATTCTATTACTAAGACTCCACTGCCAGTCCATCTGTCCGTCTGTCTATCTGTCACCAGTCCAGACAAATCCAATCAAAGGCACTATTGAATAGATAAACTACCAACAAAAAATGTCAGACCCTGGGCATAAGTGGTTCATAACCATAAGTCAAATGCTGCTCTTGTTATTACACTAAGCACAGACAAAGACAGCCTATTTATTTCAGGAACCTTTAGAACTTTTAACTTTAAGAATCATTTTATAAATTTGACCATCGCTCTCCTAAACCTTAGAACTTCTTGTATGTAGATTAAGAATAAGTAACTATAATGTTATGAATCATTATATAATTTGGTGGCTTTTACTATTAATAACAAGTCCAAGGATAGAAGTGTCGCTTGAAACATTATCTCTGGCTTACAATCTCTTAGGGTTTGTTCTCACTTGCGTTTCACCAGCGATATTAGAGTGAACACATTTAATTAATATATACTATCATTAATTGCCTGCGGCTTCGCCCGCGTGAAATAAGGTTTTAAACTTTCATCTCCTATTTTACCCCCTTAGGGGTTTAATTTTGAAAAATCCGTTCTTAGTGGATGCCGACGTCATATGAGAAATGCGTGTGTAAGATTTCAAATGTTTAGTCTTAAGGGTTTGGACTGTGCGTTTATACATCAGTCAATCAGCGTTGCATATTTAGTAGAAGATTATAAAGAGGAAAAGTTTGTTTGTCTGAATTGAATGGGATCCGAAACTACTAGATTGATAAAATTTGACACAGTATAGAAACTATGTATATGTACGGTTTTCGCAGGATTTCCTTTTGCGCGCACGAAGTCGCGGGCAATATCTAGTAAGTAATAAAAACTGTTTGCAGGTAATTTTAACAAAACAAGCATGTACCTAGTACAATAAGTTGGGAGCAAAATCAAAACACAGGATTCTTCATTATGAAAACTATGTACCAACTCCATTATGACTGGTATACTGGTAATATATTTTCAATTTATTCCCGTTTCGACCCACGCGCTGGCTCTTTACCTTACGCGTCAATACCTACGTGTGCGTAAACGAGCGAGACAGCCTGAAAATCAAAATTTTAATTTTACCAAAAATGTTTACAAGAATTGTCTCCCTGATGTTTTGTTTCGTCAGTCTGGTTGCGTGTGCGCAGGTCCTAAGCCAATCACAATTCAAAGTTGTAAATATTATTCGCAGTAGACACGATATTTCGAAATGCTTAATCGGTGGGTGTGGGTTAGATCATCCACAATGACAAATTATTTATCAGGACTCTGATTCATTGTTATTTACGTAATCGAGATTTTGGAATGTTACCTCTTATATTTGGTGACCGTTGGCGTTTATTGTTATGTTACATAAATATTTATTTCTTTTTATACCACGTGAATCTAAACATGCAGGGAACTTACTACGAGGTCTTATAACAGTATTACTTTAACATTACTTTTGAGTTTCCCGCAAATTAAAAATATATTTTTGTTAATATAAATAGAGATCATATTTATTTATTTTTTTATTTATTTTCCTAAAGAAACATACATTTTATAAAGTTGTACACTCCATAAACCACTAAGGTTTGTCCGGAGTGTGAACATAATATGCAAGGTAGCTTTTATCCAATCCAATCCATGCTAAGCAATATGTTTGTTTATACGAAATTCAAAAGTAATATTAAAGTAATACTGCTATAAGACTCCTCGTGGTAAGGCCCCAGGTTATTGGTTAGTAAGAGAAGGACCATGTATAACAGATTTTTTAACTGTAGAGTTTATCATATTTCGGCTTAATAATATGATATAGGTGCTGTAGAAGTATATACGCGACTATATCTAATTGATTATCAACAGGCTTCAAGTTTCCTTTAGCTATGCCATAAAATGAAATAATTCTGGAATACCTACGACCTAGGGTATTACGCCTACGGTATTGTAGAGACTAGCTGGTGGTTAATTATATTTACATAACATTAGTTTAAGAGCCTGTTTAACAATCTTTTATTAGGGACCTGTTTCACAATGATGTGTCAGGTAGCTGAATTACGTGTTATGTCTCTATCATTCGATATAAAGTAAGTGGCGAGTAAACTTCTGAATAATCTATCCGACACATAGAATATTGTGAAACAGTCCCTAAGTGACGGATAGCTTATTCGTAAGTTTTGTCGCTACTTATATTATATCGAGCGTAAGAGATAAAACAGGCAAATAAGCTATCAGTAATATATTGTGCAATAGGCCCTAAATATGCATAACTCCCACTTGATAAATGGGCACTAAAGGTAAGGGAGTAGGTAGGCAGGTGACTACTTCCTTTAAATTAGTTTGTGATAATAATAATTATAATAACTTTGTTTAAACCTTATGATATCTATAAACTAGCTACAAATTATAAAACATGTATTCTAGAACGAACTGCACCAAAAAGTAAAGAGTAAGAGTAAAGAAACACTGAACAATCGATCGATCCGAAAACGTTGCAATGTAATATGCATAAGAACATTATAATCATAATGAAATCAGTTTTTATTAATACTACCGTATAAACTAAAATATAAACCCTTGATCCCAGTGTAAATTAAGCCACATGTAAATTGTAAACAAACCACAATGTATGCCACGAAACGTAAAAGTCATTGAACCACAATTGACCAAAAATTAAGGGCGATTACACATAGCACATCACAAACACGTGCATTTTGCAACGACCGCGCGTCGTAGCCGGTGCAGGCTGACTGGCGCACGCGCAGGACGAGTTTCATCACAAAATACAAACACAACAATATAGCGGACTAGCGGTACGGCTGCAACTTGCAGTTCATTTTCGTTGTATTTTTTATCAACTTCCTACAATAATTGGTTCGAAATTATTATAATTATGTAAACAATATGGCTGTTTTTCTTCCACACATAAGAACAAAGCATTACCCATTTAGATTAATTATTTCACTTACATACACTCTGAGTTTAATTTTATCAGTAAAATTATATCAGCCAAAAAACATTTTGAAAGTACTAAGTACTAACTGACAAAGAAAATAAACAAAATTAAAAAAAAAAAAAAGTTATCCCCGAATTGTATAGCAGTAAGCGAGCTGATGATAATGAATTATAGCTAAGAACAGTCTTGATCATGACATCAGCTTTCAAAAAAGTAATGGTTTAATTGGGATTACAGACTACAATTTTACGTGATAACGCCATCAGAAGCCGAACGCTTAGGCTGATCATGCCTCTCTATCAACGTGACAATCAGGCGGAATGTGACAACTTTTCGTGCGTGCAGCCGGCGTTCATCGATTTATAAGACGTTATCACGTCAATAAAACTAGATCAAAATCGGTACACGTTGGGGCTTTGGTAGCTACGAACCCACGAACAGACATATATCTACGTCAAACTTATAACACTCCTGTGTTTTCATCGGGGATTAAAAAGAATAAGATAATAAATCAAAGTTGTGTACCTCATTACTTGTAATATTATAATATCTTAGAACATAAAACTGAAATGATGTGTGCATCCAAAATCCAAATATCTACCTTAAATTACTACCTACAGTTCCCTCACATTACGAACAAGAACATCTAGACCACAGCATTATTTACATCAGTGTGAGTAGCAAAACAATGGTTCAGCGCTGGATTGAATTTCTTGCGTAGGACCAGTTACCATAAACGGTACTAAAGCCGGTTAGGTAGGTTTCGTTTTAAAACTCTTTGATGACACGACTTTTGCAATAAAAAACCCCAGCCCTAAAAGGGAGAGAAAAAAATGTCACAACTTTCCTCTTCAAAGGGATAGGGTCATAATGTGGATAAAGTTATTTAGACATAACCGTTTATAGGCAGTTGGAGCGAAAAAGGTTATGTAGATAATTGCAAACGATCAAATGAAAGTAAAATTTATGGATGATATATTTCACTGTTATATCTTGGACATTGCTGTTGCCTATTACAAGCTTTTTGTGAAATAATGTTTTCTGGCAAACGAAAACATTACCTGGATTAAATATGAGTAACGAAGAATATCTAAGGACAACGAGAAAGGATATAGGCTACTTTTTGTCGCGTGAAAATGTACAGTTACCGTGGGATACCGTTTTAATGCTTTTATGTAAAAACTCCTTAACTGATCATAATTAAATTTGGATCAGATATAGAATATACTGCGGTAAAGGATATGTGTTACTTTTTGTTGCGGAAAAATGTACGGTTGCGGGGAAAACTGTTACCGTAATGCCTTTTTAACACGCTTATATTAACTTCACCTGTATGTAAGCTTGTTTGCTTGCTTGTATGTAACTATCAATACAATGCGGTCGCCAAGCAACCGTTTGAAGTTATTCCATGCGTTACACCCAAAGATTTCCGTCTATGGTTACACCGCACACATGCTCGTGTTGTGCCACACACCAACTCTCTCCTAATTATATGCTTTATTAAATGGACCTCTATCTTACAACAGTCTAGTTGCCTTTTACATCAATGATGAATGTATAAAATAACTAAAAATTGAAAATAAATATACCTAGTTTAATAAAACTAAAAAAACACGCTTTTAAAGAATATCGAACTAAAAAGTTGATTTTTTTTTATTTTTTTTTAATAAACTTAAAACAGTAGTATATAAAAAATACTAGTATAATTGAGGGAAAAGCGTGAGTCGCTCGATGTACGAAAATTATGGCACAAAGCGCCCCACGCTTTTCCCTCAATTATACTAGTATTTTTTATATACTACTGTTTTAAGTTTATTTTTAAACTTTTTAAAATTATTTTCAACTTTTTAGTTCGATATTCTTTAAAAGCGTGTTTTTTTAGTTTTTTTAAACTAAGTATATTTATTCTGAGATAACTTTGAGAGTGTGTCACGGGGTAAGTCCCTGTACTTCTTTTTGAAGGAAAAAAAATGAGAAGTCAGAGACCCGTGCAAAATTTGTATTCAGAATTATAATTAAAAGAAATAATATGAATGTCGACCTTATATAAAGGGGCGTAAGGTCGGCACTTATCCACTCAGGTCTTATAAATTCGCCCAGGGTAGGTACTCTCCTGGCTGACGGCGATAAGGGGAGAGCGAGGTCAGCCCGAAGGTGGTGGCAGCGTCTGGAATATCGTCGTCCTCCCTCAGCGGCGAAGTCCAAAGTGTCGACGCCTGAACTAGGTCCGAAGTCCCAACTTGGAACCCCAATCTGGGGTATAATACACTCGCGATATTTATTACAACAATGTAGAACGCTTAGAGACGTTATTAAAATTAATTTAATTATTCTAAAAAAGAATTATGATGTACGGCGGTTACGTTATAGACGTATATTGACCGGTAATAGGGAATATGCATAAAATATAAAAATAGCTTAAAACAAAATAATATGATTCTAGACTGAAAAATAAAGGAAATGGCGAGAAAAATTTTAATATCTGTTGATAAATGAGCAAGATATGAGCGGTTGAAGATTGTAATCTATCTCTTTCTAGCAAAACGAAATTTAGTATGAACTTTCTATGAAAGTCGTGTTATGTGACGTCACGATACACGTCTGATCTCTCTGTCTAACAGACTACTTTAAACGTTCATATCTTCGTTATTTTCAATGATATCAAAAAACTGATTTTACTATACGGTTTACCAAACAAGATAGATCTATATAAAATAATAAAAAAAATACATGCATATTCCCTATTAGGGTAACGTGCGCCCACTGTTAATTGATCTTCCAGAGTGCAAGCGATGCGTTTGTCACTGCAGTCAATAACTCGTTTTACAAAGGAATCGGTAGTGAGCGCTAAAATGCTGCGACCGTGAGCGCTAAGATCGTGCTTTAAACTTATATTGCATTTTTTTTTTGTAAATTATTATTTTAATGAATTTTTAAATTATTTTTAGTTAAGTTGTTTATTATTTAATATGTTAATATTATATTTAAGTCTAGTATTTATAATAAATATTAAAAAATGTAACCATAACGTTACAAGTAGTTTGTAGTTTATCTGTTCATTAGAGCTATTGGTTCGATTACTTGATTCTGAACAAAAAAGTGACAGTATAATATAAACTAAGTTTAATTCTGACCAATTAATTTATAAACAACTCTTAATTGACAGATGTCAATGCTACTGATAGACATAACTGACACATAATTTATAGGATTTAAAAAACTTTACAGAAAATTGGTATTTTATTAGTTAAAATAATTTAAAACTTCATTTCATTCGCAAAGTAACAAATGTTTTTTTAAAAAAAACGTCATATTGCCGAATAATAGCAAAACAAAATAGTTTAGCCTCGAATTTGCAAAAAATTATCTATTGACCACTAGATGGATCTTTGTGGACTCTGCGTCAGATAAACTTTTCTAAAATACTTTAGAAAGCGGTATAAATGTGTGCACTATAGCTACGTTAGTAATATAATATATTCTTTGCTATAGCTTCTCTTTTAAGTATAGATAGCTATTTCTTCTATATTGTTTTTTTTCCGATGTTAGGTGGAAATAACAAACATTTTCCTCGCGCGCCACACTGAGTTCGAACCGTTGACTACCCCAACCGAACAAGCCAAATATTCACAACCAAAGAATAAGTAGGTTATTCGCCTTAAAAGTGGAAACGCAAAAAATCGTTACCGCTGTTGATATTACCTAATAGAACATTTCCTGGATTTAATTAAATTAAGCTATTTAAAAAACCGTGGTACCTTTACCTAGCCTAATTCAGTGATATGTATTCATGGGCCCACCTCATTAATCAGTCAGAACCCTCAGGTGAGAGAAGGTATAAAATTCATTAAATAGCACAAAAGGTACATGGCAAATTATTTTGTTGTGTAATTTGTTAGAATTTGTAATCTAATTTAGTTGGATTTTTTATTTACCTTTAAATTAATTACCTAACCAATAGCATTTTAGGACATGTCTGAGTTCTGAGGAGGGTTCCGTAACTATCGACGCGCAAGGTTTTCTAAAATTACTTCAAAAGTTACTGTCCGATTTCGCTCAGGATAATTTTCCTGTAGATTATTTAGCGTAACTTATCAGCATGGAATATTTCAAGTTTCTGCCTCTTATAGCTTAGAAAGGTAAGGGGGGTCCAACTTGTATTTCGATTTATCAAAAATACAGACGGATAGAGCGACCCTAAGGGTTCCTTTTACTCTAATAAACGAACTCTAAAAAGGAGGCTGACGCAAAGACGTTTAATCTTCCTTCTGCACGTGCATCGATCAATAATTTTATGAACGTCCCAAAATAGAGATTCAACATTATATTGTTTTTGAATTAAATAATAATATGAATTATTTGTTTCAAAAGTTTCATGTTTTTTTACTGAGTTTTTAGTCTGTAATAGGAACTGTACCTATACGCTTTATAAATTATAGGTGCAAAAATAATAATTCGTCATTTTAGTCATTATCAAATGAACATAACATCACCATGCATGTTATAAATGACGCAGGTTTTTAAATTCGTGATAAAATCAGTGAACGTTATTCAATCCTGCGGCTCGGGTAGCTTTCATAAGCGTCCAGTTTTAATTAATTTACTAGCCAGCCAGCGCTGAAAGCTTTTCATTAGCGAAATACTTTTATTTCACCGCAATTATCGTATTATTTTGACCGTTTACGAGTACATAACTGTCCGTAATGGCTCTGGTAAATTAAAATATGCAGTATTGTCCACTTTAATGTATCCTACTATGCTACTGTACTATTATAAATGTGAAAGTTTGTAAAGATGGATGAATGGATGAAGGTTTGGGACTCTTTTACGCTAAAGCTACTAAATGAAATTTGGAATGCTAGTACGTTAAGTCCTGAATTAACACATACTATGCTACTTTTTAATCCGAAAATGTACTGTTCCTATAGGTTACTGTAATTAAGCGGGCGGAGTCACGGGCAAAAACTAGTCTTAATACACGGTACTGTTATTAAAAGAATATTCAACTTCACGGCCAAAGCTATGCTGCAAGTTTGTTGCATGCATTTGCATAGTTGCATGCACGCGATATAATCTCACCAATAAGAATAAACATTCTTATTGGTTACAGTATTATGTTAAAGAAGCTTAACCAAATTTATCAAAAATAAGATTTAAATATACATAATGATGTTTAAGGAATATTATCTCTACTGGAATCAATCCTTTTATAAAGGCTCTTTAGTCAGATTATGAAATAACAGAATAATTTATCTGAGGCTCTTTAGTTGTAAGTCTAATTTTACAAGGATCAAGACCTCTATTCGCTATTATATTATCTTATGTCATATGGCAGTTCTTATCGCCCAGAGCTATTTGTACATGTTACCCTCATAAGGGTAGTTCGATAACGCCTTTGTGATCCACACGTCAAATTTAACCCACTCCAAAACCCTTCATGTCCTTCAGTGGCTTGGGATTTAGATAACTGTGATAATTTGGCAGTTTTGAGAAAGCACTTAGAGAAATAGGATTTTAAATTTAGAATTACTTACTAGTGTTGCCTTTTAGCAAATTTTTACGGGTTTTTTTCAATCAAATATATTTTGTATATTTTATTTTATGTACTGTCATAGATTTAGTTGATACTATCAACTAAATATCTACGTTTGCCATAATTATCTATCTATTTCTTATATTTCGATCAGAAACTATAGTATTTAAGTCTTGAACTTAATATGTAAAATCTAGGCATATGGCCATCTTTAAGTAACAAACAAAAATTTTGCTGTTACTTAAAGACATGGCCTTATTTTTACCCGACTACGCCAGAAGGACGGTTATGTTTTTCGAGAGTATATACTGTATGTATAATTGTTGGTGCACTAATTGTTGGTAAAACTCTGCGAACTGAACGGCTCGTTAGATTCTTATTTACTGAGAGAGTGACACTGGTTACATCAAAATTATTTGACGCTGTCGGTTTTTTGTTTTAATTAACTATATAATTTACACAACTATTTATAAACAACGTCAGTCAGTTCACACTGAGACGTAATGCTTCTTTATTATAAGGATAGCCGATAGCGATTCTAAATTGAACTGTATTCACTAAATAAGAAGATTCACGTTTCATTGCAAGAGGTCGAATTTCTTACTTCACCGCGCTGCGCAGAGCGGCACCGCTCTTGAAATATATCATTTTGTGTACTATTTTGTGTTCGAAATTCGAATCACATCAGCGCCGCGTTGTAAATTGACCCTAAGTCCAATAACTGCAAAATATGGAAACTGCATCTCGCTATTTTGAAACCTGTTCTGGCTGAAACATTAACATGCTTGCAGTAATAACTGGTATGCAATTATTCTAATTCTGTTTCCATATATAGATGGCTTCCGTTATTTGAAAATATGTATTCAAATATGGAAAATACTACAAAAAAATACAAACTGTTACATGAGTTATGTCTATTTGGTTTATTGCCAAATATGAAATCTGCATCCTTTGTTTTATTGTATAACCTACACTTTGTATTTTAACTAGATGTTGCCCGCGACTTCGTGAGCGCAAAAGCTAATTTCGCAGAAACCGTACTTTTTTCCGCGATAAAAAGTAGCCTGTGTCCTTCCCCGTGGTCTTCTCTACGTCTGTGCCAAATTTGATCAAAATCGGTCTAGTAGTTTCGGAGCCTATTCAATGCAAACAAACAAATAAACAAACTTTTCCTCTTTATTATATTAGTAATAGATAACAGCCGTTCGAATATTACCTAAAAAGTTAATAATGCACCCACTTCTTTTTCTAGCTACTGCTCTATCACATTATTTAATGCTGTGCCGGCTCTCGTAGCTTTAAATCTGAGGGGTAATTCTGCTAAATAAAGCTTACATTAATACAATTACAATCAAGTCCCGATGACGACCTCTGGGCTTAGTGGTTCAGCGCTTTGGTGCTCAAGCCGGGGGTCGCAGGTTCGAATCCTGCCGAAGGAACAAAAAGTTTTTCTATGTTCCTGGGTCATGGATGTGTATTAAATATGTGTATAATATAATAAAAATCTTAAATATATGTATAGTATAATAAAGTATTGAATATACTTCCCGTTGTCTGGTACCTGTAACACAAGTTCTTCGGATACTTAGCACGGGGCCAGATTGACGTGGTGTGAAGCGTCCATAGATATTATTATTATTATTATTATGTTTGTGCAATGCATTCCTTGCTCACGGGCAATTAAATCCCGGACCTTTGGAAGGCATGCGTGGGGCCGAAGCCAACACGCAGAGGCCCTATTACACAATTTTAATCTAAATGTAATGTGACACTATTATTATTATGAAATTAATTTATGTCTCGGCAATTATGCCGGGTAAATGACTCAGGTACGGGCGTGTGCCAAGTAACCTGATTCATGTTTTATGAGAGAAGAGTCAAGATTGTGGTGGAGTGAAGGATGACGATGGGTTGAGAAAACGACGAACTATAGAGCAGGTATCAATGACGATGGATGTTTGTATGGGGATGTATGTGTTTTTGTTAAGTTCGAGTGATTTCAGAGCAGCAGTAAGTGTTATGGGGATGACGCCAGTTGAAGAGATGATGATGGGTATGATTTTTACAGTTTCCTGCCGCCACATTTGCTTTATTTCGTCTGCGAGAGTTATATATTTTTGGATCTTTTCGCTATGTTCTTGTTTCAGGTTATTGGTGTTCGGGACGGCTATATCTATAAGGTAAGTGATTTTTTCAGATTTTATTGTTAGGGTTATATCAGGTCTATTACTCAGGATGGTGCGGTCTGTGACTATATCTCGATCCCAGTAGAGCTTAACGGTACTGTTTTCCAAGACACTGCATGGCTTATATTTGTATTAAGGTGTGTGTATGTCTATGAGTTTATATTTAAGGGCTAGCAATTGATGAATATGTTTGGCTACGTTGTCATGTCGGTGTGTGTATTCTTTGCTGGCAAGTGAACTACATCCTCCAGTAATATGATCTATTGTTTCGGTGGTTTGGTGGCATAATCTACATTTATCAGTATCTATATTTTCTTTAAGTATGTATTTGGAGTAATTACGGGTTTTAATTATTTGGTCTTGAATTGCTACGAGAAAGCCTTCTATCTCGCTGTATATATTGCCTCTCGTTAGCCAGCTGAAGGATGCAGCTTGGTTTATATGATCTTGTTCTATCTGATGAGGGAATTTGCCATGTAGTGCTTTACTTTTCCATTTGACTATTTTATCAGAGTCTTTTATTATTTTGCGTTTTGGATCAAAATGACTATTGTTAAGCTGTAAGGGTGTTCCTGAGGGGGTAAGGGTTAGTAAGGCTTTGTGTAAATGACTAGTGTGGGATTTAGTTTGGAAATATGTTCTTAAGTTTTCAATTTGATTGTAACATATTTTTTTTATGTCAATGCAACCACGGCCTCCTAGTTTCCTCTTTAGCGTGAATCTTTCGACTGCTGAATGAATGTGATGAATATTATGTTTATAGCTCGATAGCTAATGAAGCTCTTAACATTACAACCCGTGCCGCTGCACGGGTTGTAATGTTAAGAGCTTCAAGTTCTGTATCTGACCATTTAATAATTCCGAATGAGTAAGTTAAAATTGGTATCGCGTAAGTATTGATAGCTTTAATTTTATTTCGACCTGATAGTTGAGTAGATAAAATTTTATTTAGTCTTTGTTTGTATTGAGATTTTAGTGTAATTTTTATAGCTTTATGATCGATTGCCGTGTTTTGTCTATATCCTAAATATTTATAAGTATCCTTTGCTTGCATGCTATCTATTATGTTTTCTTGTAGTTGTAGGTTATGAGGATTTATTTGTTGATGTTGACCCTTAATCAAGCAGTTAATTTTACATTTATCGATTCCGAATGTCATTTTGATATCTGTGCTAAACCTTTCAGTGAGTTTTAAGAGATGTTCTAGTTGTTGTCTGTCTGTTGCGTATAGTTTTATATCATCCATGTATAGTAAGTGGGTGAGCTTTATATTATTCAATTTGTTATTATTATTATTATTTTTATTATATACGTTTATAGTCCCAATAGGTGTTTTTATGAACGTTAAACTAACGTGAAACGCGCTCTGATTGGACGAAACGTCATAAAATCCGTTCATCGTAACATGACGCTACACTTTCAATCCAAACAATCTAATTATCTACTATACGGGAATTGAGGTTCTGATAATTAGTTATTTATAAACATACCTTATCAAATTAGGATGAGCGTTGATCACGTGGATAGTAATAAATCTAATTTCGCGGGAAAATTCTAAAGCACATCTTATAAAATGCCAACTAGGGACAGTGGTTACAAAGAACCGATAGTGTCAGAGTACCGAGGTTGCGGGAATGAACGTGTGGGCTATACCGGGAACGGGTAATTAAACTCAGTATAAATAACCACATTTCCCGGCTAAATTAAACCTAAATCCACCTAATGAGAGAATGTTTGATTCCGTTCGGGATGAAAGTTTTACCGAGAGGAATGTTATTTTTAAACTATTCGAAAATAAACCGTTTACAATATTATGTCTGCAATAGTTGTTTATTAGTGATTTTTGAAGTTATACTGCTTTTGGCGTGTTTGAAAGTAATAATAATAAATAATAATAATTACTCCCCGAACACCGATCTCGGTGACGGTGGCCGGTTTCATTGAAACCAGGCCAGTTACGCATGAGTAATTTTATAGTGTCCAAATGTGTGCGCAGTATATAAGAGCACTCTATCTTCCTTTACTCTCATAATCCAGTGGAACGACACGACTGACGAGAGATCAGGCGAAGATCCAACTTTTTACATGCCCATCCGACGCATGGATCATATTACTTGTCAAACAATTCGGTGATCAGCCTGCATTGTCCTAACCAAACGTGGAAACAACATTTTTTGCTTTTTCAATGCGGGAATCAAACCCACGACCGAGTCGAGAGCCAATGCTCTAACCACTCGACCAAGGAGGCTGTTTGAAAATACCCTAACCAAGAGGATTTTAGGACATGTCTAAGGATGATTAGATTTTTTGTTGTATATAAGAAGAAAAAGATTACCACTGAGCCACAGAGGTCATTCCTACTACAGTTCAAAATCTAGTAAATTAATTATGAATTTATAACAGAACGACCTCAATACATAATACTTAGCTCCAGCGCTTTGCTTACCCAGTTATTAATTAAATTAATTCAGCCTACATTGTGGCAATCGACAAACAAACGCATTGAAATTACAGTGCAAAATTTGGTAATGTTACTCGCGTTTCCCTAATCTCTTATGATATTGACAGTTATCCAGGGCTTACCCGGAACACGCGCCGTGACGTCATAACAATCCAGGGAAAAGTTGACATGAAATAAAATCTAGATGTAGTTTCTTTTGAACCGACTCCGAATAAAAGTATTTATTGCATCTCTTTTTGACACACCCTATCCCCAATAGAAAACTTAAACCGCTTAACCTTATATTAAATATTAAAAAAAATACAAAAAAACTAACCCCACACGTAAATTATATAGGCTATGTTACCCGGGCTATTATTACGAATCTATTGATCCTTATTTATTAATACCGGACCAGTAGTTTAGGCACTACGGTGGAACAAAGATACATACATAATTATTTACATACATAGACTGCCAAAATCATTATCCTTCCTTTTGTTCGCCGTACATGATAGTCGGGTAAAAAGGTGTCATTTGATTTGTCTCTTAGAAATAACACTGGGTAGTGTGTAGGTACCTACATCAAAATTAAATTGGATAGAACTTGACGATTGGAATTCCAGTAGATATAGTTTTTGGGTGCTAACTGCTACTTTTTTAACTTGGATTATAACAAAGATAATTATTATTTTGATAAGATTATTATTATTAAGATTAGATAAGATTAAGATTATTATTATTTAGTAATATTTTATGATACTTTGACAGAATTAATTTCCTATTTACGTATTTCATTCTATTTATTTCAACATCGATGTAGATTTATGGCTGTCATAAGCGCGGTGGCGGGACGGGGGAGGGGTAGAGGAGGGGAAGAGGAAACACACATGAATGATTGTGTAATTAATTTGTTTGAATAGAATTTAATAAATCCCCACGGTGCCGCAATGGCGACCGAACATAATTAAAAGCTTTGCTATTTAATTCACGTGCAACACCTAAATCATTGTTATGGGATAGTTGAATGTTGGCAGCAACTTCAACCGTAGTTTGGATTACGTTTTTAGCATTTTGCAACAGTGGCGAAGGCTGGTTTTCCTTCATAGGGAAGCCCTAGCCTGTATAATTGGTAGAGATTTGGATGGGGGTCTTCAAAAGGTAAGTGGTAAGTGAATCCGATAGGAATGGAGTTATAGGAACCCCACGCCACTGTTTCGTAATAATTCGCATTAAGTATATATATTTTAATACGTCGAAAAGTACCTTGACTGATAAGGATATTAACACTTATACATCTATCCATTGCGTTAATGCATATAAAATTAGTAAGGGGGTAACTATTAATTTTATTTTCGGTCATTAAACCTCGTAATTGCAGACCCAAGACGTTTTGGCACTTTTTAACACAAAGTTTAATTATTTAATATTATATTCCATCTGACCATAATATTATGAGTCCTTAAATGGGTTCTCTTATAAAAATTAATGCCGAAAACCTTACGCACTTTAAAAATAGGCGTACTTGTGACTTATCTTGTGATTGTACTCGCTATTCGGAGGGATAAGCACAAATAATTGACAAGTACATATTCAAGACGTTAGCTAATGCCAATGATACATATACCTAGGCGCGGGCGCTGCCATAATTTTCGTACAATTATCTTTCAATAAGTTTACGAATACATACTTGTCAAATGTTTGTGTTAGCCCCACAGGTAGGTCCAAAATATGTATTTCCCAGTTACTTTTTTATCTTATAAAGTTATGAAAAACAGCTATACATCACTAAGATAACGAATACCTCTAGGAGTCTGTAAATAACTCCAACATACATGATATACGGAGGATGCTAACTTGTACGAGTACCGTCTTGTACGGTTTCTCTCATAATTTATTAAGAGGTAAAGCGAATAAATAGTAATATATTTCGCTACTAGGTTCTTGAATTAATGATGATAAATTAATCACAAGCTTGATAGAAATGTAGAATTGACTAGTAACTAGTAGATATTCTGTGCTTTGCTTAACTAATTATGTTGTATTTTTTAAGTAATTTCTCTGTGACATTTATTAACACTAGCAATATTATTATTACTAGGCCGTGGTTTACTTGAAATAAACTAAATGCCTTAAAAGTATATAATGCCTGTATAGTATTATTTTTGAATGTTTTAAACCTCTTGAACTTTCAATAATCGTCTGCTACAGTAGCATAAACTTATTTTTAATAAGTAATTAAGTGTAAGAAAAATACTTACTTAAACTAATTTTTAAATTATTGTTGCCTTCAAAAACTGATTTTTAATTTGTGGTGTACCTCGAAACATTATCGTTTTCCTGGATGTACCTTGAACCCAAAAACTTTGCGAAACACTGACAGACAAGAAACTGGCTTTCAAGAGTTCTAGTAAGTTCCGGCTGGGCACCGAAGCAAAGAACGTTTTACTTGCTAGCCTACCTTAATTTCCTAACTCCTACTCATTACCTGCCTACATTTTTGTTATTCAATCAGCGTATTAGCATTATGTGCATGGATTATTCGCTAGTGGGAGCCCTAGCGCGTCGTTGCCCGAGTGATTAATTCCCAGCACCGACCGACACTTGACGGACGGTCTGCGAGCCGGTAGGGTTGGCACTTGCCAGTTAAGATAAAATTTAACAGTATTTATTTTTCTTTAACAGTACTTAACTATTGCCTTCTACCTTTAAGGATTAGATTGTAAATCAGACTAGAGGTTGCCCGCGACTTCGTGCACGCAAAAGTTGAAAAGTTTCGCAGAAACTGAAAATTTTCCGCGATAAAAAGTAGCCTATGTTCCTTCCCCGTGCTCTACTCCACATCTGTGCCAAATTTAATCAAAATCGGTCCAGTAGTTTCGGAGCCTATTCAAAGCAAACAAACAAATCTTTCCTCGTATTAGTATAGACAAGCTCAGCCAAAGGAAATAAGAATAAGGAAGTATTTGAATGACGACGATTAAAATGTCCGTTAGTTGCTAGCGTTTTAGTTTCATTCAGTTCATAAATGAAATTACTTATTAAAGTGTTATTGTTGTACCTGCAAAGTCAATACCGAGTGTAGTATTTTGAATAAAGAATACTTACTATCTGAAAAAAGACTACGTTTGTAGGTGTGTCTCTATTCCTTTCCCTCTACATTTTTGGCATCAATTTGTAATTGTTTTACAAGTGTCAACCCTAAGCTTCTCTCGTATTCAGATGAATAAGGCATTAGTTAATATTACGCAACAGTACAATGTAGGCTCCGGCTAAGCTTACATTACTCTCCAGGATTTGTGCTGTTGTCTGCAATTTTGTATTTATTGTTACAAGCCTTTCGACACAGGACGACCTCTGTGGCTCAGTGGTTGGCGTGTTAGCGCTCAAAAGTTTTCTGTGTTCCTGGGTCATGGATTTGTATTATATAATAAGAATCTAAAATTTAATTATAGTATAAAAAGTATTATGTATTTCCGCTGCCTAGTACCTACCCGTAACACAAGTCCTTGGAGAACTTACCACGGGATCAGATTGACGTGATGTGAAAGCGTTTCTGAGATGAAATGTCTCAAATATTTAGTAAGTTCCTAGATATTTAATGTTCAGTTATATTTATTAAGTTCAGTATGTAAACGAAAACAAAAAAAAATAAGTTCGACCAAATTAATGTGACAGTATTTTTCTCTAATGCACGTAAAATAAGTGACATTTAAATTGGTAGTATTAGGTGTTTTATTGTCTTGGTCTATGGTAAGTACGATAATTTCTGCTATGTAATTTCTGGAAAATTTACCTTTTACGTTTCTTATTTCCACAGTTCCATCTGTTCCCGCAAGTCATAAGTAATTGGCCCCGCCCTTTTCACGTTTGAGTTAGACTCCTAATTGAATAGAACCTTCACGGTGATCAGAGAATAGTGCAACTGCGTCTAATGAAGCTCGGAAGTTAATTAGTGTAAAAGGTTGAGAAGTTATTTATCGAATAAAATATTTGCATTTTTTGCACCTAACTGCAGTCCTGGACCACTCATGGACCGGAAGTTCTGGTTATTTAGTGTTTACATAGTGTTTATTATAACATAAATCTAATGTATTTTACGTATTTAAATACTTTAGATTTAAGCTCTAATACTTTATATTAAAGCACTAATACTTTATATTGAACTTTATATTGGAGCTTCGAATAATATAAACTAGAATATTATGTCAAGATTAATTAAAATATCTTAACAGAAAGTCATTTTGACATAAAATATTACTCCGCTTAGATTGATTACCTATTTGCGATTTATAACTCACGTGTAAATACTCGTATATACATATTTTATATGTATATACGAGTATTTATTCTGCGAGTTTCTTACGCCGGTTCTTCTCGCCGGGCTAGTTTCCGAACCGGTGGTAGGCATCATGTAGGACAATTCTATAAGCGTTATATTATAACCTACATGGAAATAAAAATTTTGAGTTTGAGTTTGAATTTCTGCAGTCGTTGCGGTCACTTATAGTTTGAGGCGTCCCAGTGCAAAGTAAAATATCAATATTTTACATATAAAGATTACTAAGTTACTTTGTTACAATTGTACTGAAATTCATTGGTTATTCATAATATTATGAATATCATTGCAATAATTAAATTTCATATTTGGAATATCCTAAACAAACAGTAGAAATTAAACCCCTTGAGCTACGGTGGAAATACGCAATCAAACCCACGGATAATGATGTACGAATAACGAAATATTTGTTTGTCGAATGGGTTTTACATGCTCCGATATTATTTTACTCTCTCAGCTGTAAAGAAATATAATGTTTTTTTTTGGAACGAAGTTCCTTATCGCGCGTTGTGAAAGGGGGCTAGACGGAAAAAATTCTTACGAAAAGTTGTAACGACACTTTTTTAATTACAAAAGATAATTTTATTTTTTATAAAAATTAAATATTTACGCGTATACATATGTATGTATGTATGTATGTGTGTATGTATGTATGTATGTATGTATGTATGTATGTATGTATGTATGTATGTATGTATGTATGTATGTATGTATGTATGTATGTATGTATGTATGCATGTATGTATGTATGTATGTACTATGTATGTATGTATGTAATGTATGTATGGATAATATCGGTTCGGATATCGTATTATTATTTATTTTATATATACATGTACAATTGTCTGTCTGTATGTCTTTTTTTTTTGGAACGAAGTTCCTTATCGCGTGTTGTGAAAGGGGGCTAGACGGAAAAAATTCTTACGAAAACTTGTCACGACACTTTTTTAATTACAAAAGATAATTTTTTTTTTTATAAAAATTAAATATTTACGCGTATACATTTATTATATTGATGTATGTATGTGTGTATCAGTGTATGTATGTATGTATGTATGTATGTATGTAATGTATGTATGGATAATATCGGTTCGGATATTGTATTATTATTTATTTTATATATATACATGTACAATTGTCTGTCTGTATGTCTTTTTTTTAAGCTATTGTAAGCTGTGCGGCGTCGCATGTTTCTCTGTCTCTCTCTCTCTCTCTCTCTTATAGAAAGCAAGCCAGATATTTTCATCCGGAACTTCGTTCCATCCGGGTGTCCTTGACACCTCTCAAGTTTTTTAATCATGTAAGTAGTCCTAGTTTCTAAAAAAGTTTAACAATTGTTGAAAGCTGAATTACGTAATATTTTGTTTAAGTTTACTAATATTTTTAACATAACTATACCAAATTACTTAAAATATATACAAATTATAAAAGTACTAAAAAGAAAGTTAATACTAGAAAAAATTACTGAAGCGCCAAAAAAAAAGAAATCGCCCAGGTCGTCCCTACTAGGCAGAGTACCTAGAAGACTCGAAGAGTTTCCTCGCTGGATGGCGATGCTATTCTTTGAGCCAGATAGGTGCCGGCTTTGGGGTCTCGGGTGGCCTTTATGCGTTTCTTCGAAATTTCTTAGAAGAGTTTGTGCGCTGAGTTACTAAAACTAAACTAAACAGGGGAAATTAGTGACTGGTAACATTTCACACATGAAATTGCCTGGCAAATATCCTTACAAACTTTCACATTGTACCACATACTACAAGTCCCCTGAAATATGTACGCCCACGAAGTTTAGTGAATAAAATGATAAACTTTCATTCTCAAAGGACACCCAAAGCTAACCTAAATAATAGTTGCCAAGTGCCAACACAGGGCGGCCCTTGGACCCTATTGTGGAAAGGTTACGCAACTATTTAAGTTATTTAGGGTCTGGTCGTTGTAAATCTTAATCGCTGTCCCGAAGAAGCAATGGCTCGTGAACACTTCGGACATAAATTCAAACGCCACACAAACTTGTATCGGTCACTGCATTTTTAGGTTTTGACAATGAAAATATCAGAGCATGTAACCGTTTTTGTCAAGGAGAAAATTACGTGCTACATACAATCTTAGGGTCAATCCCTTTGATTAATTATTACATAGATACGTTATATACTTACAAAACTGAAAATATTTCTGTGCCGCGACTCACATTGACATCTTTTATTATTGTTACATTTCACTCAACTCAGCAAACATTGTGAAAGGGATGGTATATTTAATTCAATAGCAAAGAAAAAGATGGCTAGTATTTGTAGACTGATGTCATATTATGAAATGCGTTTGTTTTTTGTAGTGAATAAAGTTCCAAATTTAATAGTCATCTTAAAAGTGCAACGCCGCGTAACGTCACGCTGTGAACTAAACCTTAGACTGTTTTTGTAACAAGTACAATCACCAATGGATACCAATTTAGTAACTAATATTTTTTTAACAATCGTATCGGCTTAATTTTCATCCGGGATAAACTCCCTAACTATTTTAGCAATAAATTTTACGGGATATTTTTTATAACGTTTAAAAATTTGGTTCCCGATAGCAGTGTGAAGTGAGTGTTAAGTTCTGCGGGAAGCAGCTATTATTCGGAGTGTATCTTCTTAAATCTAAAGCACAACATGTTCAATATATTATTTTGTCTGAAGAAACTTGTACGTCTACTGAGTAATTATTAGATAATTGATACACACGAGAAGCTATTAGGCTCCATTACTTCGCTTGGAGTTCTAAGAGTTAGTGGATTCAATTAAGAAAGAGAATTCTCAGACATCGGCAGACGATGCAGAGGTAACTTAACTACTTGAGAGGATAGTTATAATAACTATAGGAGGGATTTTATTCAGATGAAAGTACGATGCCGACAAAATTATTAACAGACAGAAAGACAGCCAGACGGATGGACAGACTAAGGATCCCTTACAAATGGATTTTCTGAAGACGATAGGTTTCTGTTTGCCAAATAGTCAAAACAAATGAAGCTTTGAATGAAAACTAGCAGGGACGTCAGACGTATTCAAATGATCCGTTATTAGTATAAGCGCTAGCCACTAAATTCAATTACACTTCTGGTGTAACAGCGGAGTCACTTGAAACTTTGTTGTTTTAATTAATTAAACAAGAATACACTCAGATAGTTTGCAGTATCGCCTCGTGACTCTATAAGGCTGCGTTCTTAATTAAATTAATAATTAAATACAATCGGCTTTTCTTCAGCATAGAGCCTACAGTAAAAAATGGTAATAATATGCGTTGCGCCAAAGCATTAATATTATAAATTTCAGCTCGATATTAAAGAAACTGTTTATATCAATTGAAAAAAAAACATTCATACGAAATTTTTATTCAACTTAAATGATCATTATTCCAGATAGAATAATACTATGTATACTTATGTAAGGACTCTTTTTACATAAATATAACAAAACCTGAAATTAGGTACATATCAGATTAGGACTTTCAATTTTCTTTAGCTAATTTGATTTTCGACTTTTAAATTCCACAACTTAAGCAATTGAATAAAGTAACTAACATAAACTGTTCACGTGGAGTACACAAACAACCGTCAGAGCAAATAAACAGCAAACTGGAGGCAGGAACGAGTTGAATTTTAATGTATTCGACTACTCGCCGCGGAGCTCCGGTGTCGCTTACACTATACACAATCATAAACATTTTCCACTGGAACTTATAAAAGTGACATTATTTTATTGCTAAGTAAGTACAGCAGTTTCTATAGTTTTGTAAATAGTTGAAATTCTTCGCAAATAATTTTGTTCCTTAAAACCATAGACGTTTAAATATTATAGACGAGGCAGGTTGAGACAAAAGTGTATCCAGTTAAATGGTCCCTCTTTTGAACATTTTGGGGCCATATGACATTTGAAGACTGGTGAAAACGAGATGGCTAACATTTGAAGTATGATTAAAACCAAGATGGCGTAACTTTTTCTTCTGGTCTGAAGATTTATTCTGTCAAATGTACGTCATAGCCTATCTTGACTTTTGCAATCTTTGGTGAAAACTATAAGCAAACAATATAATTAAGTACTATAATTTGTTTTCTATCGCACAAGGAGAATTATTAAGGCGAAAGGCGACACAATGGAATCTATAATCTTACGACGGAATAGCCTCAAAAGCCCCCAAAAATGCATTTTAGAGCAAAATGGCGCAGTTTAATCTCTGCATTTCTAAGATAAGAGTCGTATATTTGGCCAGCGTATATAGAGGTTTTTTTTTTATTTTCCGATCCGGCGGCACAGGTCGCATATGTTATGAATTATGTCTCAATATCGGCTGACCCCTGGCACCTGCGTTGATTCATTGTTAATGGCTTGGCACACGCAACCTATCCCATATTTTGAAGGTTTTCCAAATTAATGTGCAATATTTATGAGGTAAATAAACAATTTCGGTTAGTAATAGGGCCATTCCGTTGCAAGTTTGAATAGCCTAGCGACCCACTAATATTGCTGAAAAGTTACAACCACTATCAATTATTTTCACTTTCCGCTTTTCTATATTATATTATACTAGCTGATGCCTGCGGCTCCACCCGCGTAAGTACAGTAACCCACGGGAACCTACGGAGGGAGGGAGGACATATAATCCCGCGATAAAAAGTAGCCTATGTCCTTTCTGAGGCTCTAGACTACCTGTGTACCAAATTTCATTTAAATCGGCTCTGTAGTTGTGGCGTGAAAGACGGAAAAACAGACAGACACACACACTTTCCCATTTATAATATTAGTAGTTAGTACGGATTAAAACATTTTAATTCAGTTCCTAGTTTCTATTTATTATTATTATGTACGTTTCTAGCCAAGCCAAGTAAGAGATCGTTTGAAACAAAAAATGATAAATCGAGCCTTATATTTGACGTAATGTTTCAGCGAAGATCGAGTGAAAAGATATTAAAAGTTCTACACTTGCGGTCTTAATGCAAACCCGACGCAGCGGGCCGCCATATAATTGAACACATAAATCAGGATCGAAGCATCTTCAACTTCTGCTTGAGAAATGAGAGTAAAAGTACTATTACTAAAGGACTATAGTATTAAAGGACTATAATACTAAAACTAGAACTAAATTAAAGTACTAGATACTAAAGGACTATAGTTCATTCGGGTTAAGTTTGCAGTGAGTTACGCTTGTAAAACAAAAGAAGTCGGTAAGGGGGCACAAAAATATGGCTCTACCTACATGAAATCTGATAACTTTTTGACAATGCTAGTTATTTGGTCTCGTCTTTGCATCATTTTTGTGTGATTTTTATAACATAAGATACATTACATAGGATAAACCTAAAATAATTCAAAGATCATCAAAATATCTCTTCAGATTTCAAATTAATTACGCTGAGAATGTATTATTCCGTTTATTATTGTTATTTATCATGAACAATGTTAAAACTTCGGTCCCGGGTGTGGTTGAGATGACAGATTTGTTAAAGCATTCAACTTGGTACCCGGCAAACTTCGACGCAAAGTTCTTGAAAATGAGCATAAAGTTGTGAACGAACAATGCATGAAGATCGATCGCAAAATTATGTCTGCTGTAGTCATTATATCAACTGACTTTTACAACGTATTAGACAAACACATTAAATAGCTGATCTGTAGTTGTGTAAACGTGTATTTTTATTAGTAAGTCTGGAAAGAGATAATTTATTTTTGCAGAATTACATTCGTCGTTGTCGTCGTTCGTCGTTTCAGCCTAGTGACGTCCACTGCAGGACATAGGCCTCCCCCATAGATTTCCAGTGCGACCGGTTACTCGCGGCCTGTATCCACCGACTACCTGCGACTTTTCTCAGGTCATCTGTCCACCTGGTGGGAGGCCGTCCTACGCTTCGACGTCCAGTTTGTGGTCTCCACTCAAGAACCTTACGGCCCCAGCGGGCATCGGTTCTACGGGCTACATGTCCAGCCCATTGCAACTTTATCTTGCTAATGCGCTGGGCTATGTCGGTAACTTTAGTTCATTACATTGTATTACATTAATTATCTAGATATTATATTTTGCATTTTTTTATCTTTATGCAAGTACCTAAATATACTATTCACTATTTTTAGACAAAACTCGATATCAGCTCTATCCTACCTACTAATCCTACTAATCCTACTAATATTATAATGTGAGGATGGATGGATGGATGGATGTTTGTTACTCTTTCACGCAAAAACTACTGAACGAATTGATGTTTTTTCAACATTCTAAACGATGAAATTTAGAATGGTGGTTGTTTAAGGCTGTGGATTAAAACAGGCTACTTTATATCCCGAAAAAGTACAGTGTTCCCGGGGGATACTCGATAGTATATTTCCACGGGCGGAGACGCGGGAAACAGTTAGTTTTTAATAATAATAATAATAAAACAAGTAGATATTTATCAGGGGTAAAATTTTAAAATACGTCGCCATTTTAAGGGGTCGCGAGTGTTTGGGGGGGGGGGGGGGAGGGGGGGATGGGTCGGATTCCCCCCTCACCATTTTCACCCGCCGGAAACACTTGATTTCCTTAGAAAAAATAAAAAACAGAATTTTTCAAAAATTGATTATTCCACTTTATAAACAACATCGCCATTTTAAGGGGTTGCGAGTGGTTGGAGGGAGGGGGGGAGGGGTCGGATTCCCCCCTCACCATTTTCACCCGCCGGAAATACTTGATTTCCTTAGAAAAAATAAAAAACAGATTTTTTTTAAAAATTGTTTATTCCACTTTATAAACATGTTTTATAGCTTTTATTAATTCCACGAATGGATCTTTTCTATATTTCATGTTATTTCGCCGCCACAAATATTAAAAAATAACATCTGCAAAATTGTCTATGTTATTAAAATTGTCTTTTTTAAAAAATCTTTTAACGGCCCTCCACTGGGACTCAATTCGTTGAGTATGAGTCCCATCTTCAGCTATGAATGGGTTGTCACAATCCGAGTGATTGACTTTTCTGTGTATGTAGCCATGTTCTGACAAGCAATCATATGCTTTCCAAAAATCAGTGTGGATGGTGGTGCCAAAACCTCAGCAGAGCGAATATTGTCTGGACACACTTCCAACCTCAAATCTTCAGATCCATCCTCAATCATACCTAGAACCCAATGGTCCTCAATAACAACTGGCTTCAATTATGAGTCGACGGAGCCCCGCTGCGCGGGAGCTCCTACTTCTGGGTGGTTTACAAAAAAATAACCACGATGGCTAAGGCGGTAGCTTCGCTGCGCTACGCTCCCGCCTTAGCCATCTAACCTAACCCAATGAAGTCGTATTGGGCCAACTCGGAGTAATACATTGCTATTAATTACCTAAGAATTATATATACTGTTCTCATACATTTCCTATATCACATTATATATATATAAAATATAATTACCTCGATTATATTTTCTTTTTCCAAATTTCAATTCCATACATTTTGATCGGCGATTCTTTAAAGAAGCGATAAAGAAAAGATCTTGGCTCACCCCCCCTGTACTAAAGCATAAAGATTACGTTCTGTTTTGCATAATTGCAATAATATTTAAGAATTTTTGAAAATTGTTTAAAAATATTTAGACGCAACTCCGGCAGCCAACATTTCTTTGGGGGGTTTAAGACTAACTCCCTTAAGCCCCCTACACCACCAATACTCTCAAATTCAGGCGACTCGTTATAAAATCCAACCCGACTCATCTTTCAACGCACCGGCGAAACTACTGAATGGATTTTGCTGAAATTTGGCATACAGATAGTTGTAAATCTTGTAATGACGTAGGCATCCGCTTTTGAAAATTCCGGATTTTTTAAAATTCGCCCCGCTAAGGCGGTGAAAAAGGGGTTAAAATTTTATATGGAAGCCGAACTCCACGCGGACGAATTCGCATGCAAAAGCTAGTTAATTATAATTAGCAAATGAATGATAAATGGAACATAATAGAAACGCGTTACACGGTATTTACGCGTCCGCAAAAATGTTTTCCATGTAATGCCTCCATACACTGATAAATACATTGTAACAATAGACGGTGATTGCGTCGCCGTAGCGTGTACGTATTAAGAGACGTATCTAGGACTGTGAAAGGTTAGAATGCCTATCATTATTAGGGACTATTTTTTTATAGATGCGTAGCTCCCCTGAATTTCATGTCAGCGTGAATATTTTCCAGAAAGTATTATCTACACGTTAAACTCAAAAACATAATATTCTCTGATTAAAATTGATAGCACATAGATAATAATTAGCTAGCTTTTACTGGTTAGTTCTTATACACAGGCTACTATCATATTATAGAATCATCGTCTCGACATAAAAGTAAAGTCTGTTCAACGCTGGTTTCAAAATGGTTGTCTGATAAGTGTTTTTATACATTAAAAGATCATGGTATCAAAATGGTTGTCTGATAAGTGTTTTTATACATTAAAAGAATTTATTGCATCACAAAACTAATCTATATACCTATATAAAATACTAAATAATTATTACTTTGACATAAAATACCAAAAAATATAAATTGTAATTTTTTATTAATAATAATTTGACAATAATAATAAATTATATAGTATTAAAATAATCAGTATAAAATATACCCACTATTATATTTTGCATGCCATTGTAATGGTAGAATGTTAGAATCTAGAATATGTAATTAATTGTAACACCTTTATAAATATGACATTCTTGCAAAAAAAAAAAAAAAAAAAAAAAAAAAAAAAAAAAAAAAAAAAAAAAAAAAAAAAAAAAAAAAACGCTACAAATTAAATCTAGTTTTATTAAAAAATTTCAATCTTATTTAGGCCCTATGCTATATAATAAAATAAACTCGTCCATTAATATTTTTCCTTTATGTAATAAGAAATGTAAACAAAAAGTAACAATTTATTTGAAGTCACTAAGTTATAATGACTGCGAAAATTTGTTCTTAACTGTTACTTAACGTTGGGCATATCGCACCCAGTGACAAAAGTTCTCAAAGTTCCCAAGAAGTACCTGTAAAATAAAGTAGATAATAAAGTAA
Source organism: Glaucopsyche alexis (assembly GCA_905404095.1). Taxonomy (NCBI): domain Eukaryota; kingdom Metazoa; phylum Arthropoda; class Insecta; order Lepidoptera; family Lycaenidae; genus Glaucopsyche; species Glaucopsyche alexis. Next base: position 7,779,135 of record FR990060.1, read on the forward strand.
TTAAAATTTGTAACTCTAAATTCCGACTCACACACACACACACACACACACGCACACACACACACTCATGTTCACACACACGCACTCACCCACCTACCCACAAACCCACACCCACCCATACACAGACATACACACACTTTAATATACAAAAATACGATCAAACTTAAAAGTAACATATATGCATTAAATATCACACTTATAAATTAAATTTCAAATGTCTTAAGTTCACAGTCTTCGCTGTTGCATTGTTTTACCAATAAAAACCACTAGGCAATGACTACAAATTTTCAACTACCCTCAAAAATGGTCGACAATATCATATTTTATTAAAATTTATAAAGATATACAAATCTTTGAGTAGTAAATACAACAGACTTTTGTAATTGGCAGAAATTTGTTAATTAACCAATATTTAGTTATAATATGTATTTACTTTTGTTGGTGTACCCAATTACCTAGTACTAAATATTTTAATGTCCAGTGAGCAGTGATTAAATTGTTTAAAATGTAAATGTGTATTGTGTCACCGGTAACTAATTATCGAGGAAGGAACTGGCATCTAAGATACAGGCTCAGCCTAGTTTAGATGCCAATGAAACCTGCACTTTCTGTAAGTTCTAATAATTATATATTAAGTTTAGATTTAAGTACCACAGTAACAAATCCTTATTCAAACTATGATGTCAGTACAAACTTGTTTACCCATATTATAAGCTTGCCATGTTTGAATTATTTGCTGCATATTATTTATATTAATATTTAATAATAACAACATAAAAACATGAGTATAAGTTATAAATAATTGTGTATAGAATTTGCTGTAATAAATTTATGGCATGCAATATCGGAAGGTTTTCAATTCCGATATTGAGTTTCGATATTAGATCTCAATATCGGAATTCCGAGAATTTTTTTTTTTGTTGAAATGTTATAAATTTGAATTGGCTATAATAAAAATAATAATAATAATAATAATAAATAATTTAAAGTAAAAAAAAAAAATAAATAAATAAATAAATAAATATGTAAAGTGTTTCCATTCTATTCAATTAGACTAGAGTGGTATATGCAGAAAAAAAAAAAAAGTTTTAAGTTCTAAAATACATAAAATACATAATATTATAGGAATAATGAATATAATATTATTATAATTATAGTTATTGAATGTTTTCTATTCTCTGTACCAACGTAATTTTGTAATTCGTTGTATTTCTTAAAAAACGTGCATGTTATTATTTGTTATAAAAGTTTTTCTGATTAAATAAATAAATAAATAAATAAAAAATAAATAAATATATTCAATTAAAAAAAAAAAAAATATTATTAAGATTCCTATTATTATAATAGAATATTTATCATATTATGATACGCCTGAGATATTATACTTTCATTCTAAACGAGTTCGCTAGGACACGCTTTTCCACTAAGATTCCATCCATACTTAGTTTCCATTTATAATGTTATATGTTCGGACGTGTTGTACTGTCGCATTCCGTCTCTACTCTGTCACATTCCATTTCTACTCTGTCACATTCCATTTCTACCCTGTCGGGTCCTATCTCTACCCTGTCGCGTCCCATCTCTACCCATTCGCTTCACATCTCTACCCATTCTCGTCCCATCTCTACCCAGTCGAGTTACATCTCTACTATGTCGCTTTCCATCTCTACCCTGTCGCAACCCATCTTTACCCTGTCGCGTTCCACGTCCTCTACCCTGTCACGTTTCATATCTACCCTATCACGTCGCATAGTCCGCACGCACTTCTGCGGTCTCACCCCACCGCAGCAGACACCGTCGCATATTCAATGAAAGCATTAATTATTATTTACCCATTAAACATATTCGAATTTGCTGATTAAGTGTATTGGGTTGTTGTGGTTATGGTCAATTAAGGTTTCAGGTGGTCATGAAGATTAAATATGGAAATAAATTCAATTAGAAACTTTTACAGGAATAAAATTGCACCGGGCAAAGGACGGAGTAGCAGTAGTTCGAAAACATAAATGTATGGGATTTGACATAATTAAGTCATCGCTAAATGACAAGTTGCTTGCGATGCCTTTTGTCAAATCTTTATTTATTACACTTTACTAGCTGTTGCCCGCGACTTCGTCCGCGTCAACTGATGGCGCAATAATGCATCAATTTCGATCAAATTTGATTACCATAAAAAGGTTACCAAGTACTTAAGTCAATCTTAAAAGATTTTTTTAGATCATAAAAAAAGAGGAATAATTCTTTCATACATATTTTTTGTAACTTGAGCCGTTTACGCAGCGCACGCAACGGAAGCCCTCAAATAAAGCTCAAATGTGAATAATTTTCCCCGTTTTTGCAACATTCTTACTGATGCTTCGCTCCTATTAGTCGCAGCGTAATGTTATATAGCTGAAAGCCTTCCTCGACAAATGGACTATCCAACACAAAAATAAAATTTCAATTCAATTTAGCAGTTCCTGAGATCAGCGCGTTCAAACAAACAATGTAAGCCCTCAAAGATGAATAATTTTCCTCGTTTTTTCCATATTTTCCACTGATTCTTCGCTCCTATTGGTCGCAGCGTAATGTTATATAGCTGAAAGCCTTCCTCGACAAATGGACTATCCAACACAAAAATAAAATTTCAATTCAATTTAGCAGTTCCTGAGATCAGCGCGTTCAAACAAACAATGTAAGCCCTCAAAGATGAATAATTTTCCTCGTTTTTTCCATATTTTCCACTGATTCTTCGCTCCTATTGGTCGCAGCGTAATGTTATATAGCTTAAAGCCTTTCTCAACAGAAGGACTGACTATCTAACACAAAAATAATTTTTCAATTCGATTAAGTAGTTCCTGAGATCAGCGCGTTCAATGAAACAACGTAAGCCCTCAAAGATGAATAATTTTCCCCGTTTTTCCCACATTTTCCACTGATTCTTCACTCCTATTGGTCGCAGCGTGATGCTATAAACCTAAATCCTTCCTCTATAAATGGATTTTTCAATTCGAACCAGTAGTTCCTGATAGCTACTATAGATTAGCGCGTTCAAACAAAAAAACTCTTCAGCTTTATAATATTAGTATAGATAGCTGTTGCCCGCGGCTCGTCCCGCTTGTGTACAGTAACCCACGGGAACCGTATACGTACCGCGATAAAAAGTAGCCTATGTTCTTCCTCGTGGTCTACTTTATATCTGTGGCAAATTCCATGATAATAGGTTCAGTAGTTTTTACGTGAAAGTGTAAACAAATTTTCCTACGGGAACCGTATATTTCTCCGAGATAAAAAGTAGCCGATGTCCTTCTCTCTTAGTCTCCTTTATATCTGTGCCAAATTTCATGATAATCGGTTTAGTAGTTTTTACGTGAAACTGTAAATAAAGTATCCCACAGGAACAGTACATTTCCCTGTGATAAAAAGTAGCCCATATCCTTTTTCAGGCTTATATCTCTCTCTCTATTTGTGTACCAAATTTCGTTTCAATCGGTTCAGTAGTTTTGGCGTGGAAGACGTACAAACAGACACACACTTTCCCATTTATAATATAGCATTCGCAAATATTTAAGATTTTCATCAAAAACTTATGCATTCTTGTCAGATTTATTTTTCAACATGATGACAATATAATATTATGTCAAAATAAAAATAAAGCTCCCCACTCACGGGCTATCGATTGCTTCGATCAAATTGGAAATTAATTCGTATTTGAAGGTAAATTACTAACGACAAACTATTACATAAAATGATTAGTGTAAGACCTACCAGCTAGTTTTTGCGGTGGGGGTCAAAAGTTGGAACAAAATTTACGCGTATATATACGAATTTCATTTAAAAATTATAGTAAGGTGGTCCTAGGATCTCAGACTATATTCAATTTTCATCTAAACCGATTTACTTGCAACTACGAATCCAGTAAATGTTTAAATTGTAAAGACTAAATCGATCGATCGCTTGTGAGTGGGAGCTTTAAATCAAAAGCACTAAGGAGTATTTATATCAACTTTAAAGCTAATCGCTCCCAAACAACTTTATTTCTATTTTTATTCCCGTTAGGGGACGAATTTCAATAAACTATGATACACGAATTCCATCAATTCTGTTACATAATGTTTGTGCAAAATATGAAGTAGATTGGACCACGGAATCACGTCGTCCCATACAAACTGTTTTCCCCCTTTTCACCCCCTTAGGAGTCGAATTTCGAAAAATCCCTTCTTATCGGATCCCTACGCATTACAAAGAGCAAGTCCTGCAAGTTTCAGGTCTCTACGATCAGCGGTTTAGGCTGTGCGTTGATCCGTCAGTCATTCAGGACAAAGGATTTTATATGTATAGATTTTTGAACTTCGCCGTCGAAATTATAGAATACATCTTGACTAGAGGCCCTGAAATGGCACTGAAATGATTAGAAATTTTCTGATCTGTAATTGCTGCAATGATGTACGGACTGAGAACTTTAAATGCGATATCCTCGATCTGTCTATGTTACTTTTGATGTCTAATAAATAAATCTGACATGGGCTTAATTTCGTTTGTACAGTGAATAAAATGCAAGAAAAAAGGAATAACTATACATAATATAATTTAATATTTGACTTATTATTACATTTGCTAATAAATCGCTTGATATTAAATCCTTTGACCTTTTTTGTTTGATCCCTAGGGCCTAGAATGATATATCAGATCATTTTGCAACATTATAGGATACAATAAAAATTCCATCGAACATTCTAGAACTTTTAAAGAATTTCAATAACCGGACCTCGAATTTTTATGGACCGTCTGAGATGTGGCCGTAATTCAATTTATCATCCCTACTAAGGGAGTGCTCCTACGCGATAATGCAATTTGATTGAGCCACTTATTGGTCCTTTACCTTTTCATTACGGCGACTAAATTTCAATCGGATTCCCTCGAAGGGGTGGACGTTATATTTTACTTTAAGAAAACATTTTTTGCGCCTTTTTTTAGACTTCAAAAGGACGGCGGTTATACGTTCGGCTGTGGATATTTTTCACGATATTTCTGCCTCGCCTCTTGACACCTAAAACAGCGGGTGATGAATGGAAACGTTTCCCTTTCAAACTTATGTACTCTGGTGTGCGGTGCGCCGAGCACCCTTTATTCAAAGTAATAGCGCCAAAGTAAAGTTTTGAAGTGCCCATAACTTTGAATGAATATTTACGCATCAAGTTCCTCGGTGACTTATGTTCTTTGACAATAAGTAGATTGAATGTGGAAATTATTTAACTTCTATTTTGGCTCCATTTTGGCTCTCTCAACGCCAGATGTTTATTGAACAATATCGACAGCACACACAGGTATTTTTTTTATTTACTTTATAATCATTAATGAATGTCATTGCTTTGTTTAAATATTACGTTTCGTTTTCAAAAATATTTTTACTCCGTAATACCGGAAAATTAAAGAACTTTGAAATTTTTTTCACATTCTGGAACCTTCCTCCCCGTTATCTTTACACTCCATTATACTATGGCGGAGCTGTCTAATTAAATCCCCCGAAGGCCTAGCGGGCGCCTTGTCGACGATTGTTATTCAAAAAATTTATAAGGTTTCGTACATGTCGGAGGATTTTTGTATTTTTTTACTGTATTTTTTATATAAATTTATTGATATTAAGTAGTAAGTAAATATATCTAATGAACTATATCTACTAAACATCTAACGAGTTCTTAATAAGATCTAAATTTTCCGAGGTTATTGATATTTTCAAACTCTATGTATTAGATTATTGATATACCTACTATCAAAGGACAAAAAATATGTATCTATATTATATATCTTTTTCATTCCCTTTGGGGCCGTGCATTAATCACGTGATGTTTTTTACAACTTTTTAGACCCCTCCCCTCCCCCTGGTGATATTTGGTGAGGTTTTATACTACCCCCCCCTCCCCCACCTAAGATCACGTGTATTTTTTTTACATAGTAAGCAGGTCATGTTTAAAGAAAAACTTTAACTTAAAAATCAATTTAATCGAATCATTTAAGCAATTAAAAATATACGAGTCATTTGTCTTGTAAGTATTTAAACAACACTACGAATTTACACCCGATAATAATTTCGGTATGCATAGACTAGATTCGAAAATTAATACACGTGATGTCTCCTTATACCCCCTCCTCCCCTTGGTGATACTTGGTGATTTTTTTTGAGACCCCCCCTCCCCCTTTAGGCATCACGTGATTAATGGACGACCCCTTTGTTCAAAATAAAAATATAAAGTTTATTTTAAAGGTAAAGCTGATTGACTGATGTATCAAAACCCTAATGGCTAGAAATTTGAAATTTTGCACACATACGGTCTATTCCTCATATGACATAGGATGACTGACTGACTAAGGGAGGATTTTTCAAAATTCATTCCACAAAGGGGTAAAATAGGGGATGAAAGCTTAAAATCTAATTTCACGCGGGTGAAGCCGCGGGCAATTAATGCTAGTTGTTAAATATTCTACTTTACCAACTCCAAAATACCCAACAGCTACAATTTTATTTAATTAAGTATTTAGTATGCACATAACCTAACCCTAAGGCTAAGACAATAAAAAATATGATCGCAGTGGGAGAGCACAGATGCGTCTGAACGCGTCCTGAATAATTACCGCTCGCCTCCGGCGGCGCGGGCTCCTGTACTACATTTCACGTCAGCTTTGCGAAAAAAAATCCTAATTTTGATGTGGCCGTAGCAAATTAATAATTTTGATTCATTTTTAGCGTTCCCATTCTTTTACCAAATTCTACATGGAACCCTTGTAGTTTCGCTCTGTCCGTCCGTCTGTCTGACTCTCCGTTCAGATTGCGGAATTCACATGAGACCGAATGTGTTAAAAGAATGTAACGACCTAAGTAAGTATAATAATATGTAGGTATAAATGTGTATTGATTAAGGTTATTTAATTTTATTTTTCCAGTCCTGAATTATAAGCCGTTTATTAAATGCGACCATGCATAGACAATTCCATAAAGAAAATTAAATAAAGTTTTAGAACTGAGCAAAATATTTTTACGTCTCAACAACGTCTCAAGCATTATCCTCTTTATTAACTCCCCATTGTATCTATCGTTTACAAATTGATAGTTAATCGAAATCTTTGAATACAAAATTAATTGGCAGTCTGAAAGGGGTTAAACTTGGGCTTGTGCCGTGTAAGTTGAAGTCTTGTGTCGAACAAGGATCTGCACTTAGGGGAGGCTCAGCACAACTAATCCCGAACTAGTTTTGTATTGACTTTAAAATTCAGATCCGTGGAAATAGATACAGACTCGCTTTTACTGATCGGTACTATTCTAGCGCCCTGGGCTTTTGGGCTTCGATTTCAAATTCGCTTTTACCGATCGGTATTATTCTAACGCTCTGGGCTTTTGTGCTTCGATTACAAAAGAGATGTTTGATTTTGGGCCAGCTCTATGTACACTACATAGGTAAATAGGAAAAAAATTTGGGAATTTCATAAAAATACAAAAAAACTTTTTTGAAGAATGCGTACAAAAATGATTATTTGAAGAGATTTTTATTCCGTGAAACCTATTTTAGGGTGGCCATGACAGTTGTTTTGACTTGACTTTTGACGTAGTTAACAGTTTTAAGAAGAGACGTCATCTTGAATATCATATTGGCTTTGAGTATATAACCACATCATACGTCTTTCTTTGGCAATAGTCATGTCATTGTCAAAATGACACTCTTTGGATAATTCTGATCAGACCCGCCATGTTTTATTTTACGTTGTGTTGCACTTCTTGAACTTATTTTAAATGTACATACAAAGAAACGAAGTGACATTAAATAAAATAAAGAATAAGAAACAGTTACTATATTATGTAGCTATATTTACATAATATAGTGTACATAGTGCTGTCCCACGCCTTATACATTTCTAGAACATTTCTTTTAAATACCTAAATCAATGTTAATCTACTTTTACAAATCTTTGCATATTCAAATAATAATATTATGTCTACTTTTTATATATAATTTAGCTTTATTATTAAAAGTGTCTGTAAAACACAAATACCTTACACCTAGGTATTCAATTTTTTTTGGGAAATTAGAACTTAACATTTTAATGGAATATTAAACAACGAACTTGAAAGGAAAATTTAAATGCTCTAACGTAATAAAATATGTAATCAATTTTTCGGTTCCTCTGAATAAGTGTTTCACGTAAATAGGAAAATTATTTATGATGTTTTGAAAAGTATTCTTTGTGCATCGCATGTAAGCGTTTAAGAAGATTGCTACTTTAATATTCTTGTCAGGAGCTTATGCTGCTTTAGAGAAGTAAATGATACAAAAACATTTCTCGATTTAAACTGTTTTGAAAAATGATGCTCTGTAATAAGTAAAACATTTTCATCTTCATCATCTTAAGTAATATATTACGTGATGTTTTGACCCATCTAGGTTTGTTTATATTTTTGTTTTTTTTTTTTAGACTTTTTTCTTAGTTAAAAAATAAAAAATAAACTTAGCAACGTAATAACTCCCCACACCGATATCAGTGACGGTGGCCGGTTTCATTGAAACCAGGTCAGTTACGCAGGAGGAGTAATATTGCCCAAGTGTGTGCACAATACACAAGAACACTCTCTTCCTTTACTCTCATAATCTTGTAGGACGGATAACTGACATGATTGACAAGAGATCACGCGTAGGTCCGACTTTTTACATGCCCATCCGACGCATGGATCATCTTTCTTGTCAGACAATTAGGTGATCAGCCTGTATTGGCTTACTTGAATACAACATTTTTGTTGTTCCAATGCGGGAATCGTACCCACGACCTCCGAGTAGAGAGCCATAATGCTCTAACCACTAGACCACGGAGGTTGTTAACATAGCAACGATCGTAAAGGTGAAAAAAATTACAGTGTTTAGTTATTAAATAGTTTTCCTGACATTTTCAATAGGCAATCTGGGATCCATTTTCTTCTTGCATAATGAAACTATACACTTGATACCCCTACAAATGCTTATAAAAGTATGCCTTCTGAGTATTCAACCCTTTATATTTTTTCATTACTTATTATTATACAAAAACAAACTTTATGACCGAGGTATAAAGTCGGAAAAACATTGCGAGAAGTTTTATGAATTTTGTACGAGAATCAGAATTGGTGAGGCAGTTAAAATAAACGCGTAGATAAATGTTATGGTTATAGTTATTGTTTTGTTTTTGTCCTTTTTAAATGGCGGTGTTCATTCCGGAAAGCTCTTTTCATATTATTTGGTAGCTAGTTTAGTATGATTTATCAACTTTTGAACTTTTGCTTTAAACAATATTTGTCTTAAAATTGATTTATGTTATACTAGCTTTTTCCCACGGCTCCACCCGCGTAAATACATTATCCCACGGGATCACTACTTTTTCGGGATAAAAAATATCCTATGTCCTTTCCCGGGATCCAAAGTATGTCTATACCAAGTTTCATAAAAATCGGTTCAGCGGTTAAAGCTTGAAGAGGTAACAGACAGACAGACAGACACACTTTTGCATTTATAATATTATTATTATATTATTATAGTATAATAGTATAGATTATTTATATTATTATATCTATAATTATATAGCGCTACATTTTCACCTAATGCCTTACTACTTACTTAGTCTTTTATAATAATAATAGCTATTGCCCGCGCCTCCACCCGCATAAATAATCACTGGAAAATTCTGTACTTCTTTACGATAAAACGACTAAATCTACTACCAATTACTATACCAAATTTCATCAAAATCCATTCAGTACTTTTTACGTGAAAGTATCATAAACATCCGTCAATCCTCAGAAATTTCCACATTTATAATAGTAGGAGGATTAATACAATCAAAATTAAAATCCTACTAATATTATAAATGTGAAAGTTTGTCAGGATGTATGGATAGATGGATCAATGTTTGTTACTCTTTCACGGAAAAACTACTGAACGGATTTTGATGAAATTTGGTATCTTAGTAGTTTAGGCTTTGGATTTTTAAAACACAAGCTACTTTTTATCCCGAAAAAATGCAGTGTTTTCGAGGAATACTGCATTTACGCGGGCGCAGCCGCGGGCAACAGCTAGTATACAATAGTTCAATTTACTTTTCCAAAATTTTAATTAAAATAATAAAAACAACACGAACATTACCAGCACAAGTTGATCCATTATAATAAATAGCACAATTTATTTCTATAATGGCGGGCACCGTCGTTTGCAACACATTTTTGCAGTTGTGATGGCGTCATTACCCAGCCTTGTCCATGTATTTAATTTGGCGCAGCGGTTACCACGCCTAATTTATAAATAATTAATGTCTATCCCCTAACATCGGACATGGAGCAAAAAATATCGACGCAGTACAACCCTAATGTTCTCTTGATGATGACTTGTCTAGGAAAAGCGATGGCTGTAATTTTATATCTTCAGAATACTATGAATTTTTAAGTGATATTTACAGACATTTGACACTTTCTATTAAAAACAAATAATATACTTATCGATGAATAATACGTCTACATTATTAACTAGGTTTAAAAAATTAAGAATATACCTACCAAAGATTTCAAAACTAATAAGGATGGAAAAAATCTTCACACAAGAAAAAGATACGCCATCTCGATTTCCGAAGACTTATTCCGCTACAATAAGCAAATGTTAAGATGACAAAATGTCAAGCCTAAGTAGAGTTGTTTGGGGCTATTTTGGATGTAGACATTTTTTGCCTCTACGATGTTCTGTATTCTGTGGCCTCGTATATAATAACACACCTACACCTGTATGAAACAGCTATGGAAGATACAGAAAAAGATGTATATTTCAACAGTGGAAGAATAAGGTTTTATATTTTATCTACCGATTGGTAATAAGGGGTGCAAGTTGCCCCCGATCGGAACATTTCAGTATTTCGTGTCTGTGCGCTGTGCACTGTAGCTGTGCACTCGCAGCGAGATTGACTCGGCGGCCATTGTTTGTGGAGTTCGCAATCACTCAAAAGTATGTACTGTTAAAAGTGATGCGCGATAATTTTCCAATATCGATAATATTTTATCGATATTTTTTTTACTTTTTATTGAGTTATTTATAGTAATTCTTAAATTAGATTTTCCTGACATCTGAGTTCATTTCGAAAGTTAAAATCATAAGAGTGCAATAAAATAATAAGTACGGCTTTGTCTCGAATCTAATTACTCTGCTTGGAAAAAAGCATTAGTTACGAAACTTTACAAAACAAACTCTTAATTTTTTATATGATCTGCTCATTTTCAAAATTGTATCTGAATTAATGAAATAAGTAATAAAAAAGAAATATTTTTAAAAAGTTGTATCAAGTAAAACTCTGCATAAACTAAATTGAATCCCACAGCTCTATAATAGTAAACTACACACCACAATTAATCTACACTAATATTATAAAGAGGAAAACTTTGTTTGTATGTTTGTTTGTTTGTTTGTTTGTTTGTTTGTTTGTTTGTTTGTAATGAATAGGCTCAAAAAGTACTGGACCGATTTCAAAAATTATTTCACCATTCGAAAGCTACATTATCCACGAGTAACATAGGCTAAATTTTATTTTGGAAAAAAATAGGGTTCCGTAAGATATTTGGGTTTTTCGGACACAAGGTGTAAAAAATCAACCAGAAAAGATACTTATTTTGCGTACGCTGCCTAAACTATAAAAGATAGAATCATAAAATGTTCTAATTAATTGTAGATCTTATAAATATCTACAAAAAACTCCGCGACACACTATACCTATCTATGTCGAGTGAGGCACAACAACCATTTTTTTATTTAGAAATCTTGAATTTTTTTTGGACTATATTTAAACGCGTTTATTTTACTCATGCTATTAATCCTTATCAAAATAAATTATTTCATCACTAAGTACAGTTTATGTAAATAATATTTGGTCTTTGAATGATTAAAATTGGATGTTTGGTTTTGAAGTTATGGCGAAATTAAAATATTAAGATTTCTGCTGCACGGCCCGTTGCGAAGTGGGTGTCACCAAGGCGGGTGCGCGTGCGGAGTTTAGATTATTGGGTAATTTTTTTGTTTTGTGTTCGTTGTAACTATAATGGATAGTTACTTGAATACCTATTTATTTAGTGTTTGTTGTATTGTTAGACCTGAAGAGTATATTAGGTATTTCATACGATAAAAGTATACCCACCTACTTATTTCATTGAATTTTAGTAGGTACCTATCTTAATTTGTTTCTGTTTGTTTTGAACTTTTGACTAAATTTCGCCCGTTTGGAAGAGGTTTAAAGACATTCTGTAGTATTAGTATCAGTATTGTACCCGTGTGAAGCCGGGGCGGGCCGCTAGTTATAATGATAAAACTAAAAATCCAAACTTCAAAAAATTCTAAACTGATTGAATGTACTGTTGGTTCTGTGGAAATTCATGTTCATAATAATATCACACAACTTTTTATACACACTTAAATAAATAAAGTGGAATAAAGTGGAAAAGTGTGTATTAAAAGTTTTGTGATATTATTATCAAAAAATTCTATCGACAAAAGTTCACATTCCTAGTGCTGAGTACGAAGCAGGGATGGGAGGTTTTAAGAACTAAAAGCACAGCGTATATCTAGCCAGACACAAAACCACAAAAGGCCGTACAATATGTACCGACACAATGGAAATACGAGCATTGTGGGCTTTTCATAATGAAAATAACGGAAAATTTTTCATTATATCGAAACTAAAATATGCCCATCTCTACACTATTTGAAATTATTATTTTTATGTTCCATGAATAGCTTGTAGTTCTTTAATGAAACTTTTCTATAGTCTACAATGTAGGGCAGCAAGTTTTAATCACAAGTTTCTTTCTATAGAAAGTCATTGTAAGGATTTCTTTTCAGCATAATGACAAGAATTTCCTTCATTTTTCTTAACAGTCTTTTATATATACAGAAAAAAGAACTCGGGTTGCACGCTTATTTCTAGTTTAAAAGACTACTTATATAATAATTAAAAACTATTTACTGATTGACTTTTCAAAATTGTATGCGACAATTAATTAAAATTATGTTAAAGTACTACATTTAACACATTTCTGGTTCAAGTTTATGTAAAAAACTATTTACCGAGTGAATTTTAAATATTGTATAGGTTATAATTATTATTACATACATTAAAATTGTCTATACTAATATTATAAAGCGGAAAAGTATGTTTGTTTGTTTGCATTGAATAGGCTCCGAAACTACTGGACCGATTTTGATAAAATTTGGTAGAAATAGTGATTAGATGACAAGGAAGGATATGAGGCAACTTTTTATCGCGGCAAAATGTATGATTTCCCCAGAATTTCTTTTTGCGCGCACGAAGGCTCAGGCTTCATCTAGTGTTCAATAAATGACAAATTCTAATAAAATATATAAAAATTCTACAAAAATTGCACCTATAATGTAATACGACGACTTCTTATCAATATATCAACGTGATCTATTTTCAAACGTTAATTTCTTAGTACGTCTACGCTTAAACCCTCTGATTAAGCTCGGGCAAACAAAATAACATTAAATATTAACATGGTGCACTTAAAAATCTCGTTAAACTGAACTAGCTGACGGCGCTCGTCTGCCGACTTTTAATTTATCATTTCCACTTCGGCTGGCTAAAACTTTCATATCGAGGGCCTGGAGACCTTTTAGAATGTCTTTTGGGAAATTCGCGCTAAAGTTTCGCTTTAAATATTTTAATAAACTCGAATTATACGCGTAAAAAACACTTTGCTAGCGCGTTTTTTACTCCCGTCACCCCAATGTACAATTTACCGCAAAATTTCGGGTACACGCTGTAGATGGTCTTGGGGAGAGTTTATAGAGGGTGTTTCATTATTCATACGACTTTGTTCGCAGTTCGAGTCTGTTCCAGGCACGTTCTGTTTATGATTTTAAAAGGGTTGGTGCACTCGTGTGCTCAATATCACCTTATTAGAGCACGTGTATATTGTATGAAGAAGTACTATATATTTTTATATTTTTCGGAAGTGATTAAGTAGAACCATTCACATATTTTATATATGTCACCGTAAAATTGTAGAAACCGTAAGATTGTAATAAAACTAGTGAAATTGTAAAATGTAGATAGACTTCCGACGCGAATATGCTGCCTATAATCTCACACATTATTTTTCGTTAGATTATAAACATATAGTTTTTAATCTTCCGAATATTTTTACAATCTCGTTAGTTATTTTACAATCTAACGGTTTTTACAATTTTACGGTGACATATACATATAAAGCCAACAAACAATCTTTTTCCAATACATCTATATAAAATAAACTGCAACGTTTTCGATGCGCGTTGTATTTTTGAATAGCATTAACTATAAACAAGTCACAAGGAAATAAGCAGAAGCTTAGCTAGTCCTACAATAATAAAATCCTGAAAATATAAAGTGTCGAGGGAATCGCACCTCGATATTACACGCTTATGATAATAAGAGATTGGACGCATAATGCGATGACGGTGGAACGATTTACGTATATTTCGTGCGATAAATCTGCGTGCTATGTGCATTTTATGCGACGGAAAAGGTTAGATTTCATTCCCTTTATTGTGGCATAAAATATAAAATGTTTGGTTTATGTAATTATTTATGTATGCTATAACTAGCTGACCCGGCAAACGTTGTTTTGCCTTATTAAAAGGTAAAAACACTATAATTGATCAGTTATCGAGCGGGATGAAAAATGATTAAATTACTAAAATGGCTATAAAAAAATAGGGGTTGGTGATAAAAAAGTAAAAATTTAGGGTTGTATGTATTTTTTAATGCCACATTATAAAAAAATAAAAACAAAAAATTTCGTCCAAAAATTTAAAAAAATATTAAGTGTGAACAACCCTTATCACTTAGGGGTATGTAAAATAGATAGATATTAATTCTCAGACCTACTGAACACGCATATAAAATTTGGTAAAAATCGGTAAATCCGTTTCGGAGGAGAACGGTAACTAACGTTGTGACATGGAAATTTTATATATTAGATAGATAATATAATATATATAGATAGAGCTATAATGAATTTATTGGTATAATTTTTACATATTGTGTTTAATAGTCACTCCCACTATAATAATTGTGAAAGTTTGTGAGGATGGATGGATGTTTGTTACTCTTTCACGCGAAAACGACTGAACGGATTTTGATGAAATTCGGTATGGTAGTAATTTAAGCTTGAAATAACTTAATATAGGCTACTTTTATCCCAAAATAGTGTTCCCGTGGGATACGGTTTTTACGCGGGAAGAGCCGCGGGTAAAGGCTAGTGGTCTATAAGCCTTCATTGCAGTATTGTTTCCTAAATGGACTGGATCTCAATCCCTCCAAGTGCTGTGTTGTTACTTTTTCAAGAAAACTGAGCGCAACAACCATTACGGCGCCTCACCACTGTTCGTGATTTAGGTATTTATCATGACGCTAAATTATTGTTTGACACACATATACATAAAATAGTATCAAAAGCCTACAAAGCGCTTGGTTTTGTTTTAAGATGTGCGGTATCATTTAAAGACATTAAAACAATAAAAACATTATATTGTACTTATGTGCGTCCTCACTTGGAGTATGCTTCTCAAGTTTGGAATCCTCGATACAAAGAATACATAGATCGCATCGAAAATATTCAAAAGAAGTTTGTTAGATACCTTTGCTATCGATTAAAAATTAATAACAACTCAGAAAATTATTTAGAACTATGTAAAAGCCATCATTTGGTCCCGTTAAAGATTCGACGTGATGTTGCTGATTTATTTTTCTTACTAAAGATAGCTTCCAATAAAATTGACTCACCTGAACTTTTGGAGAAACTGAGCTTAAATACACCCATAAGAATCTTTAGATCTAACCCCCTTATTTTTCTACCAGTGGTCACAACTAACTACAGGAAGAACTCGTTTGTCTTGCGCGCAGGTAACAATTTTAATAAAATCTGTAAATCTGTGGACTTAGATTTATTCACTACTAGCACAGCGGCAGCTAAGCGATTACTTTACCAATATTTGCTCCAGTAACTTAGTAGGTACTGACTTTATCTTTGTACTTTATCTAGGTGAGTCATATCTCATAAGGCTCTAAATTACTTTATCATTTTTATTTTATAGAGAATGTTGCTATGTATAAGCTAACCATTGTGAGTTGATTGTACACTTGTGACTGTATCTTTTTGTTTTTGTTTTTTCTTTTATAATGTGTCTCAAAGTAGCGTGTATTAGTTTACACTATGTTTAACTTCTGTTAACCTATTCAGTTTCTATATCTGAGGACCTGTAATTGGCTTTCTAATGATTAGAATAGTTTCATATTGTTGTTACTGATAGCTGTTGGTCTTCCTAACAAAATAAAAATAAAATAAAATAAAATAAAATAAAATTGTATACGTGGGTAAGACTACTTTGACATTTCTCTGGTTAGTAGATAATATACTTGCGATAGGATAACTTTACTATACATACAAAATATTATATTAATCTAGTTCAAAAATTTGTGTATTATACAGATTTTATTAAATCGATACTTTTCAAAAACACAACACCACTACTTTGACGGTACATCCTAGATAACATTTAGCAACTTGCTTTTGCCCGTGGCATTTTCGGAATAAAATTTAGCCTATTTAATCCAGAACCTAAAACTACTACCATATCAAATTTCAGTTATTGCGCGATAGAGTCACAAACATCCACCCATCCTCACAAACTTTCACATTTATAATAGTAGTAGGTTAACGATAAAGATGATACCCACTAGGTGATAAATTACAATTCGTGTGACACACTAAACAGACGATTTATGATACGTGCATGGTCAATTGGCCTATGTGTCACCGTAAAATTGTAAAACTCGTTAGATTGTAATAAAACTAGTGAAATTGTAAAATGCTGATTGACTTCCGACGCGAAGACGCTGCCTATAATTTAACACATTGTTTTTCGTTAGACTATAAATATATCGTTTTTAATCTTTTGACATATTTTTACCATCTCCTTAGTTATTTTACAATCTAACGGGTTTTACAATTTTACGGTGACATATGCATCATCATTGAAAACAAAATAGCGTTACGTTCCTATGACTTCACAGAAACAATAGCGAAAGTTTAATGGCTCGCCTATGTCTATGGGTTCTGATAGACGTTTGTCTATGGTGGATAACTTTAGATAGTTATCTGCACCGCGCTCTACAAAACTTGGTCATCTCTACGCATAACAATTTAGTTTTATTTATTAATAAATCGCTGTCCCGACGCACAACGTCTTTCTTAAATATGAACTGGAATGAATAAATAACTACACTTACTCCTACAATAGGTTGTAGGAGTAAGTGTAGTATTATTTTAGTATTTTACTCTACCCAGGACATCGAAAAACCCCAACTCTTTCATTTGATACCCATATTGTAGCAGTGCATTAAATTGACTTATCGACCATATTGAATGTTCTGTCATGTTAGTTTTTCGAGTTATTTATATTATTTATTATTCTCCATATTCATATTTTAGAAGTGCATTAAAAATTACTTGTCGGCCATCTTGGGTGTTCATTTATAAGAGTATATTAAAAATAACTTGTCGGGCATCTTGGATGTTCCACCATGTTAGATTTAGAATGACGTCACATAGCTAACTGTGCATTGTTATCCAAACTAAACGTGTATAAAAAATTTCAGCTCAATCGGTTTAAGATATATGCTTCAAAATTGAGTTGCAAAATTCCACCCTAACTAATTATCTACATACAAATAAGTTAAATAAAAGCTTTTAAAATAGTACAATTCAAAAGTATTTTGATTTGTGGTCGCGACTTTCATAAAGCGGGTCAAAAACGCCCAGTCTTTTAAATTTTTAAACTCACCTACCTAACTAGGTATGTATTATAACATGTACGTACTATATAATACTATATACTTAACAGTCCTTTGATTCCAAAGATACAAAAAAATATAATCGCATACAATCTAAATACCTACAAATTGAAATTTCACAAAAGTAAAACAAAACTTCTGTCTATAAAAGGAATGAAATTTTCATTGGAATGAAACACGAATCCCTTTGAAGTCCGAATTGAAAGCATAGGTAATAATTGAATTTCGGTAACCATGTGGTTCCTTTATAATCCCCATGTCTGTCCGTTCTTTTTTCACGCCTTGTTTGACAAACACGATGGAAATTTGAATAGAAAGTATCGATTTTGAATTCACTTCCAAGAAAAATGGACAAAAAGGCGAAATTGATTTTTTGCAATAGAAAAGCGTTAGAGCTTTACATGAATTTACATAGCTTGTTTTGTTTTTATCGCAGTGACTAGATGTTACACGCGACTTCATGCGCGTGAAATGAAATCCCGTGGTAACCGTACATTTTGCCTCGATAAAAAGTATCCTAAGTTCATCCCAATGGTCTAATCTACATCTGTACCAAATTTTATCAAAATCGGTCCAGTAGTTTCGGAGCTGATTCAATGCAAACAAATAAACAAACAATCTTTTTCTCTTTATTATATTAGTATAGATAAAGTAATGTAGTTTTTTTATATCGAGACGAGAGATAAATAAGGAGTTAGGAGACTGATGTTATTGAAATTGTAATAAAAATAACTAAGAAATCTTAAGTGTAGGGGATGTGGGGATCTTATATTTGAACCGTTTGGGGTTGAAACTCTAGGTTCATGGGATCCGGTTGCGCTCAAACTTTTCAGAGAAATTTCCAAAAAACTAATTGAGGACACCCGAGACCCCAGAGCCGGTACCTGTCTGGCCAAATATCGCAATCCAGCGAGGAAACTCTTTGAGCCTTCTAGGTACACTGCCTGGTGGGGACGACCTGAGAGATTTCTTTTTATTGTAGCATTTTAAATTTTTCTAGTATTAATTTTCTTTTTAGTACTTTTATAGATATTAATATTATAATTGTTATTTATTGAAAATGCGTAAAATTTGAGAATAAATAATATTATTATAGAAATCTAAAACGCATACATACATACAATATTATCCAATTAACTCATGTGAAAAGTCATGAGAGTACCTATTTCAAATTCTTAAATTCAAAACAAAATGAAATTAATAATTTGGCAAAGTGAGCCGATAGTAAATAACATATTTATATTTTAAGAATAAATTTGATTGATTTGATAATGCCTTCTACCTACTTAATTAAATGCCTTTTAAATTTTAAATTTCCAACTTCTAAATATCACACGAAACGTGTTCAGGCATAGATATATTTAAAAGAGTTGTTCAGTTGATAAAGTGTGTATTTATCTAAAGTGCGGTCTTGGAGCTCATAGAATTTCGTACATTGTCTTATCGCTATTTGTAGCTTTCACTCACGCACGAATCACAGGTTACTCTGTAACCTAGCTAAGTCACCGGTTGCGATCCAACCACACACGTACTATAAACCATAGGACCTTTACACTGTATGTTTTAGATTAAGGTTGTTTTAGATGAAGGTTAATTTGTTTAAGCTGAATAAAGATTAAAACAATAATTAGGTATTATCATATATTATTAATAATATTAATAAACAGGAAAAGTTTGTTTGTTTGCATTGAATAGGCTCCAAAACTACTGCAGGTCTAAAAAGGCCGTTTTGGCAATTCATTTTCAATTCTTGTTATGAATTACTGACAGCGATCGTAAAATGGCCACTTGAATTGCAATTCATAATAATATGATTTGGATACAATTCATATGCAGAAATTGGCTGAAATGCATTCGTTTGACAGATTTACAAGCAGAATTGCTTTAGTGTCAAATAGCAATGTTTCGATGATATTGAGTAAGTGGCCTTTTTAGACCCGCTGGACCGATTTTGGTGAAATTTGGCAAAGATGTAGAGTACTACGGGGAAGGACATAGAATACTTTTTATTGCAGAAAAATGTACGGTTTCTGCGAAATTAAATTTTGCAATGGACAACATCTAGCTATTATTTTTTGAAAACAACAATTTTCCCATATCTTTGCTAAAAGGTGGCCCCGTGCGAGTTTCTTACGCCGGTTCTTCTCGCCGGGCTTTTTTCCGAACCGGTGGTAGGCATCATGTAGGACAATTCTATAAGCGTTATATTATAACCTACATGGAAATAAAAATTTTGAGTTTGAGTTTATTAATAATTTAAAGTCGGGAGTTTGCTTTTTGAGTAAATTATTATAAACAGCATCAAGAGTCTGGAGTGAGGTCTGGGCGGCGTGTAATTGGATTAGCTGCCGAGTCACCGAGTCACTGAGTGCCGAGTGCACCAGGCTCCAGTCACCAATAATCTCATCTCCATTACCCTTCCCGAGAAAATAATTACTTTTTGCATTAAATTGTTGCTTAATCCCTTATCATCGGGTTAAAATTTAATTATTAATTTTAACGAGTCGAAAAAGTTTAGCACAATAAATGCAAAATGTAATTGACACTTACTTTTTAACAAATATTATAAAGAAGAAAGATTTGTATGTTTTTTTGTTTACATTGCTTAAATACATAGCTTTCAAAAATACTGGATCGATGTTGATGAAATTTGGCACAAATGTAGAGTAGAACACGGGAAAGGACATATGTATATACTACATTTTATCTCGAAAAATATACGGTTATCCCATACGTGCACGAAGTTACGGACATCATCTTTCACACCACGTCATTCTGGTCCCGTGGTAAGTTCTCGAAGAACTTGTGTTACGGGTACCAGACTACGGAAATACATCATTTAATTAAAGTTTTTTATAATATAATACACATATTTAATACACATCTATTGTAATACATTATAATACACATCATACCTAGGAACACAAAAAACTTTTATGTAACCTGGCGGGACTCGAACCCGCGACCTCCGGCTTGAACGCCAACAGTCAACACGCTAACACCTGAGCTATCATGGAATACAACAGAATCCTCTTTGCATTGAGACCATCGAGCCCCAGTAGTAGAAACTTTGTAGTTGATGATAATATCGATGAATATGTGTATAACAAAGGTCACTTACCTTTTAATATTTCTTTCTGTATATATTTCATCCAGCATATCCTCTAAGTCCGACGACAATGTGCTCAGTAGCTGAAACAAAGAGATTCAATTTTTAAAAAGGTTAGTCGGCTTTTGTATTTCGAACTGGTTGTTATAAATAATGTGTGTTGTGCCAAGTCTCTGAGGTTTACTCTTAATTAAATTACTCAAAACACATTATCCAATCAAAAGTGCTATTGAATAGATAAACTACGGACAAAAGCCTCAGAAGCTGGGCATCCTGCTACTGCCTACTCTTATAAAATATGTGAATGTTTGTGAGGCTGGATGGATGGATGTTTGTTACTCTTTCACGCAAAAACTACTGAACGAATTTCGATGAAATTGGTTTTTTTTTTTTGTAGTTTAGGCTCTGGATTAAAACATAGGATACTTTTTATTCCGAAAGAGTACAGTGTTCCCGAGGGATACTATATTTACGCGAGCGAAGCCGCGGGTAACAGCTAGTGTAAGATTTAACCTACCAGAGGAGATGAATTACTAAAGAGCCAATACGCGACACCTCGCAATTTTCGTCACTATCACCCCAATACTAACGCTACTTATCAATAGGGGGTCTCAAATTGTGATTTGAGGGGTCCCTATTTATAAGTAGCCTGGGCTATCACAGTCGTCTTTGCTGGGCAGAATGACAAGGACAGCGTGTCTCGTATGCCACTTAATTTCAGTGGCGTTTCAACATTCGGACCTTAGGTTCAGCTCACACAAAAGTTTAAAATAGTGATTGAAAATTGAATTTTATTCAGCATACATGAAAATACGTGTTTCGTTTCAAGAGCGGCGCGGCGGCGCGCTATGTACAGCGGTCTAGTTTGACATTAGAACTCTTGCAAATAAATGTGTTGCATCTTTGTGTAGTGACCAAAAATTTCAACACAAGATAGGCTATCACGTACATTTAGCAGAAAAAAAATCATACAAGAAAAT
Source organism: Glaucopsyche alexis (assembly GCA_905404095.1). Lineage (NCBI taxonomy): Eukaryota > Metazoa > Arthropoda > Insecta > Lepidoptera > Lycaenidae > Glaucopsyche > Glaucopsyche alexis. Next base: position 7,801,104 of record FR990060.1, read on the forward strand.
TTTACGCCATCTTGGTTTTCACCATAACTTAAATGTCAGCCATCTTGTTTTCACCATACTTCGAATTTCAAATTTTTTTTTTTATAAAATATGGGGCAAACAAGCAGATGGGTCACCTGATGGAAAGCAACTTCCGTCGCCCATGGACACTCGCAGCATCAGAAGAGCTGCAAGTGCGTTGCCGGCCTTTTAAGAGCCAGATACCACGTACCACGTAGAGATACCACGTAATAAAGTAATAAAGGCCCCAAAGTTTTTAAAATTGGGGCCATTTTACTGGAGACACTTTTTGCCTCAACAAGCCTCGTCTATAATATACGTCTATGGTAGTGACTAAAGTTCAATTTTGAATTGCTATATTAAAAATTCCGTGCAGCGTCGCGACTCGCGTATCGTCTCGTTTCTGTATGAACTGATCAACTGACCCTTAGAGTTACTTTTCCATCCTCGTTAAATATTTCACTTATTGAAACCTAAGCACCGTTAAAACCTGAACCTAGGTAGACAGTAATTATATACCTAGACCTAGAATACCTATCATCGAAGCGATAGATCAATTCTCGCCCCCGCACGGTACACATTGGAAACATTGTACTGGAAATGAGTTAAGGCCCCGTACACCCGCTCACTGTTAGCCGCGTTGTTTGATTTGATACACATTGGCGTGGAGTTCGGAGATCAATTTTAAATAACTTTTTTTCTTACAAAATATCTTGCTTGTGTGTGGAGAATATTATTTTTTCTATAATTAAAAACTCTACTAAACTTCCTACTAATATTATAAATATGAAAGTTTGTGAGGATATATGAATAGATGGATGGATGTTTGTTCCTCTTTCACATAAAAACTACTGAACGGATTTTGATGAAATTTGGTATAGTAGTAGTTTAGGCTCTGGATGAAAACATAGGCTACTTTTTATCCCGAAAGGTGCAGTGTTGCAGACACAAAACATGCAAAAAGTTATCTGACGCTCACTTAATAGGCGGTTGTGAAACAGGCTCTAATTATTATTATTATTAAACTAGCTGTTGGTCGCGACTCTGGCCACGTAATTGCAGTATCCCAAAGAAACATTTAACTTTTTGGGGATAAAAAGTAGCCTATGTTTCAATCCAGAGCCTAAACTACATCTAAACCAAATTTCATAAAAATCCGTCAGTAGTTTTTACGTGAAAGAGTAACAAATATCCATCCATCTATCCATCCTCACAAACTTTCACATTTATAATACAAATGTAAGCCAGTTTTGGATATTTTTTGAGATTGTAAATTATGTCGTTTAGTACCTACCGGCCGAATACTGACACGTTTTACGTTACTGAAAAACATTCGTAACGTGTTAACGTTTCGTTACGAGAGAGAATTGTATGAAAATCATGACAGCATTTCATTCGATATCGTTACGTTTACGTTGCTGTCAATAGTTCCTGCTCCGTTTCAGCCTGGTGACGTCCACTGCAGGACATAGGCCTCCCCCATAGATTTCCAGTGCGACCGGTCGCTCGCGGCCTGTATCCACCGACTTCCTGCGACTTTTCTCAGGTCATCTGTCCACCTGGTGGAAGGCCGTCCTACGCTTCGGCGTCCAGTTCGTGGTCTCCACTCAAGAACCTTTCGGCCCCAGCGGGCATCGGTTCTACGGGCTATATGTCCAGCCCATTGCCACTTTAACTTACTAATGCGCTGGGCTATGTCGGTAACTTTAGTTCTGCTACGGATTTCCTCATTTCTGATTCTATCACGTAGAGAGACTCCAAGCATAGCCCTCTCCATAGCTCTTTGAGCGACACGAAGCTTTTGAATAAGTCCCGTTGTGAATGACCACGTTTCGGCTCCATATGTCATCACCGGTAACACACACTGCTCTAAAACTTTTGTCTTCAGGCACTGAGGAATTTTTGACGAGAAGATGTTTCTGAGTTTCCCGAACGCTGCCCAGCCGAGCTGGATTCGACGGTTGACCTCTTTTTCGAAGTTGGACCTACCTAACTGGACTTTGTGCCCTAGGTATATATAGTCGTCAACAACTTCGAGCGTAGAATTTCCAACGGTCACTTGGGTGGGTACAACATGGGCATTAAACATAATTTTCGTCTTATCCATGTTCATACTAAGTCCCACCTGTTGTGAAACTCTACGGAGGTCTTCTAGCATAGTGTTAAGGTCTTCCAGAGTTTCTGCCATAACCACGATGTCATCGGCAAATCGAAGGTGAGTGATGTAGTCACCATTTATATTGATCCCAAGTCCTTGCCAGTCCAGGAGTTTGAACGCATCCTCCAATGCAGCGGAAAACAGTTTCGGAGAGATGACGTCTCCCTGTCTGACGCCGCGCTGCAATGGAATCGCCTTTGTGCTATGCTCCTGTACTCGCACGGACATGGTGGCTTTGCTATATAAACACTTCAACACTTCGATGTACCGGTAGTCGATCCGGCATCTCTGAAGAGACTGTAACACCGCCCAGGTCTCAATCGAATCAAAGGCTTTCTCGTAGTCCACAAACGCCAAGCATAGTGGCAGATTATACTCCTCGGTTTTCTGTATAACCTGCCGTAGCGTATGTATGTGGTCTATGGTACTAAAGCCTCTTCGGAAACCGGCTTGTTCGGGAGGCTGGAAGTCATCAAGCTTCCGTTCGAGACGATTCGTTATGACTCTTGAAAACAGCTTATAGACATGGCTCAGCAGCGTAATGGGTCTGTAATTCTTCAGCAAAGTCTTATCTCCTTTTTTGAAGAACAAGACTGCCACGCCCCTGCTCCATGCCTCTGGCGTTTTGCCCTCGAACAAGGCGGAATTAAAAAGTCTCTGGAGCATTTTGAGTGTTGGTGTTCCACCAGACCTCAGCAGCTCCGAGGTGATCCCATCCTCGCCCGGCGCCCTGTTGTTTTTAAGCTGTTTAAGAGCCATACTAATCTCGTACAGGCTGATGTCCGGGATATCTTCCGTGTGATGTCGGGTTAGTCTAGCTCTAGGATCTTCAGCCAGATTAACGACAGGCTTGGCAACTGAGGTGTAAAGTTGCTCATAGAAACTCTCGACCCCTGCGAGCACCTCGGGCCCGGCCGATACAACTTTCCCATCCTCTGTCTTCAGCTTCGTCAACCGGCTCTGCCTAACAGACGTGTCTCTTGCAAACACTTTTGAGCCCTTGTTTCGCTGTATCATGTCCTCAATACTTCTAGTATTAAAGAGACGAATATCGTGCCGCAAAGACTTTGATATCTGTCTGTTAAGCTGCCTATAAGACTTAGCATCGTCAGAGGTTTGAAGAGTAAGGGTGCGTCGCCTAGCCATTAGTGTAAACGTGTGGTCGGAGATTTTCTGTGGCTTACCTCTACGGCGGGTTTCACAGTACTTTGACCCAACCGCATGGATAGTCTCTGTGAACCTGTCATTGATTTCGTCCACTGACGCGTAGTTTTCCAGGCTAGCAAAGCGGTTTTGTAGCTCGAGTTGAAAGCTTTCGGGGTTTCTAATTCCGGTTTGAGACGGTCGGAGCGTAGACTTTACCAAGCGAGCTCTTTCGAGTTTGATATTTAGGTTTAATGTGCCTCGCACCATTCGGTGATCGCTGCCGGTTTTCACTTGGTGTATCACGGAGACATCCTTAAATATCTGTCTCTGGGTGCTCATGATAAAGTCTATCTCATTTTTTGTCTCTCCGTCTGGGCTCATCCAGGTCCATTTCCTGTGAGGTGGCTTCTGGAAGAAGGAATTCATCATAAATAGTTCTTCCTTTTCCAGAAAATCGGCCAACCTTTGGCCCCTGGGATTCCTCTGACCAAAACCAAACTTTCCCACTTTCAGCTCGTTTTCACCTCGCTTTCCCAACTTTGCGTTGAAGTCTCCCATAACAACATTGAAGTGAGTTTTCGAGTTATGTATGGCTTTAGATATGTCCTCATACATAACCTCTACCTCTTCATCTGGGTGAGACGAGGTAGGTGCGTAAACTTGTATGACCTTCAACGAATATCTTTGAGATATTCTGAGTATAAGGTACGCAACCCTACTCGACACACTTTCGATGGCCACGATGTTGTTAACAAGAGACTTGTGGACGAAAAACCCGATTCCACCTTGGGACTGTTGGTCGCCTTCCCGGTAGAAGAACAAGTTACCGGATGCCAGAGTCATCGTGTCTTCTCCCTTTCTTCGGACTTCCGATAAACCAACTATATCCCAGCGTAACTTGCTCAATTCTTCTTCCAGCTCTATTATCTTCTCGTCTTTCCTCAATGTGCGTGCGTTGTATGTTACCAGGGCCAGAGGTCGTCGTCGGGAGTGGTAGCCGGATCTCTGCCGGAGATTCTTAGCACCCCCTGCCCCGCCGTTTCCATGGCCGCTACCGTAGCCAAGACTAGCGGGGCTGCCGGGGACTAGGGGCCTGGTCTCATATCTGGTCCTCATATAGGGGGAAAAATGCCATACTCACCGCGCTTGGCAAACGTGTTGGCGAGCGCAGTATTATGTAAAAATGATAAAGTTCGCGGAAACGCTGCTGCCCATTTCCGGTATGTATTTCCCTTAGTCGCCTCTTACGACACCCACGGGAAGAGATGGTATATGGGGAGGTGCAATTCTTACTCCGGCACCACACGGAAATCCTGCTATCTCCCTTGAAAGTTCGCTATTTTATATTCGTTAATAATATTTTTATAATAATTAATTATATAGTTATTTTATAATATATTATTTCACGTAACTAAAACAGAGTACATAAAACATCTCGCTTGGCATCCTGGGTAGCCGTGTGTTTTCAAGTAGTTATTTGCTTAGTTCGCAGACTGGGTGGCTCGCGGTGGGGTGTGAAGTTTCTCAAATAAAAATCTCAGCCCAAACCGCGGGCCCCGCTGACGCCGGCGTTTATTACGCCCCTGAACGGCTGAATCCGCCCCTGCGAGGGGCATTACCATAACGCATGTAAATGTGACAATGTTTACAATAATCATGCACAAATGCTAATTTCGAATGTTTTAGAATGAAGACATTTTTGTACCGAATTCAAACTGTTAAAAAAAAGATATTCGTACCATAATAATAATCTTACGCATTTTTAAAGTTGTCTAGTTTTATTAAATATTTTAATGAAATAATATTATGTAGTAGATACCTATACTATACGACCTCCGTGGCTCAGTGGTTGGCGCTAAAGCCGGAGGTCGCGGGTTCGAATCCCGCCAGGGAACAAAAAGTATTCTGTGTTCCTGGGTCACGGATGTGTATTAAATATGTGTATAATATAATATAAAATTTAAATATATGTACCTATAGCATAAAAGTATTAACCGGGACATCTTTGAATCGTCGATCCCACAATCCCTGATAGGTCTTCTTCTACCGGTAATGACATACGGAGCCGAAACGTGGACACTCACCGTAGGGCTACTTCATAAGTTTAAGGTTGCTCAGCGTGCGATGGAAAGAGCAATGTTGAGTGTATCTCTGGTGGATAAAGTACGTAACGATATCATTCGTCAGAGAACTAAAGTCACCGACGTTGCTCAACGAAAACTTACCACGGGACCAGATTGACGTGATGTGAAACATCCATAGATATTGTTATTATTAATTATTACTGTCTAGGCAATATGAATACTTATGTTATTCTCACAGAATACAGAAATCATCCAAAAGCCGTCTACACGCTTGAAAGCGAGGCCGTCACAACTAGGTACTCCAAATTGAAATGGTTATCCACACATAATATGTTGCCACAGAATAACGGAATATTTTACCCAACTTTTTTTCAATTAATTTTTATTGAATACATAATTGCCGTAACATAACAACGCGATTTGTTTTGTGAGTGTAAAGAGTAAAGATTAAAAAGAGTGGGCGGGATAGTATTTCGCCATGGTTTTGGACACAGTGCGCTGCATACAAATGTGATCGAACACTCATTCTGCATGTTCTATATTCTGTGGTTATTCTATAATATTTTTTCAAAACTCTACATAAATATTTCTATGCAGAGATGGCGGATAGTTAGCGGTATTTAAATAAACTAACTACTGTACAAGGAAATTATTTAATTTATCGGTGTTGTTATTACTAAAACTTCTATAAAAGCTAACAATCAATACCATTGATTGATCAAAACAGGTCATCACCATTATCGTTAGGAATGTTTCGTTGTAAATGATTTCAGCATTGAGGACAATGACCGACCCTTCCGTAAACAAACCATTGCTAGGCAACCGAAATGAAAACATTAGATACGAGAAACGCAATGTTCCAGAACATTCCAGAAATAAGCCTGAAAAGAGATGTTTTAGAAATGTATGAGGCGTGGGCCAGCACTGTGTACACTATATGTAGTAAATGTAGCTACATAATATGGTAACCGTTTCCTTTTCTTTATTTTATTTAATTTCACTTCTTTTAAATGTACATTTAAATTAATTTTGCCAAGGAGAGGAACACAACGTAACATAAAACATGGCGAATCAGATCAGGGCCTCTAGTCAAGATGCATTCGATAATTTCGATGACGAAGTTTGACAATAAAACGTATGGGATTTGACATAAGGCATCGCAAGCGACATGTCATGTCGAATGCATCTTGTCTAGATGCCCTGAATTATACAAAGAATGTCATTTTGACAATGACTTTTTTTGCCAAAGAAAGACGTATGACGTTCGTTGAAAACGTAAACTCCGAGTAAAGCTCGGTTACTGAACATTATTTTTGATCTTTTCATGAAAACTTTCCAAAACGGAATTTCGGTAAGGAAGATTTTCTCTAAAAATTTTGTATTTCGTCAAGAAACCAAAAGACGGTAAGTAATCACTTAGCAACCCTCGAGTCACACATTCCCTTTTATGATGAAAAAATATTACATTCGGAAAGTATTTCACGCCGCGAATTCTTAAAAGAATTTCCTTTCAGCAGCCAACAGGTTAGCGTGAGTCATCCGTTTTCATAACGTTTCACACACTTGAGCGCAAAGTGCTTAGGTACGTCAAACAGATTTATTTATTTTGCCAGACTTATAATATTATCGCCTAGAAGTATTGAGAAATTGAGAATCTCAAGCTAAATAGTAATAAAAGCTAAAATAAAACAAATTCTTGTGTTTTTTTTCAACATTTTTTCTTTTTTAACACACTTGTATTAACTTCACCTGTATGTAAGCTTGTTTGCTTGCTTGTATGTAACTCTCCCTTGCGCGCCTGCTACCTTCCTCGGCTCTGGTAGCTTTAAAACACGCTTTTAAAGAATATCGTACTAAAAAGTTGAAAATAATTTTAAAATTTTTAAAAATAAACTTAAAACAGTAGTATATAAAAATACTGGTATAATTGAGGGAAAAGCGTGGGGCGCTTTGTGCCATAATTTTGGTATATCGAGCGACCCACGCTTTTCCCTCAATTATACTAGTATTTTTTATATACTACTGTTTTAAGTTTATTTTTAAAATATTTAAAATTATTTTCAACTTTTTAGTTCGATATTCTTTAAAAGCGTGTTTTTTTAGTTTTTTTAAACTATATTTATTTAACAGTAGAGTCAATTCATACCGAAATGAAATGATAACCGACGCAATATTGCATTTTTAAGATATCTATTCAAAATTGGTCTTTATTCATTACACATTAAGATGGTACGTGTTTATAAGAGTTCGAATGTCAAGTTGCAGGCTATGCAGTGTATGACTGATGTCATATTATGAAACGTGTATCTTTTTGTGTTGTGGATGACACGTCGCGTATCGTCGGGGTGTGAACTTATAATGGCATATTGAGTTTGAAAGTTTCAAGTATATTGTGTACTCCAGTAAAAATTGCCAAAACATTTGTATTTGCATCATCAATTGCATCTATCTTGTATTTTATCAAAAAAATAAAAGCAAATTCATCTCAACATTTATAAAAGTAAAAAATTCAAACAAAAGCAGCAGATAAAACATTTCGAAACACAACACAACGCTAAAAGCACAACTGTAACAAAGACAACATAAAGGGAGTTTCATAATTATGTTACATTATCCACTCTTTACGAACTCGTAAAGTGCATAGAAGTTGAAAGAGTGCTTCAAATTTCACATAAACCTAACGAGCCCCGTCTAATTGTTGGGAAGTGTCCCGTAATGGCGGAGGTTCCCTCAACTTATTATTTCTTTTCAGCGTTTAATGTTATGAGACGATATTTTATCTGTTACAGTATATTAAAATGGGGAAGATAAAGAGCTGTTGAAAGTATTTTCATGTTGAATTTTTAAATAGTTAACTTCGTAATATTGACGGCAAATACGGATTTTTGTAAGGGACGACGTAAGGCTTATGTAGGTATATGTGGAAAATTACCATAATTATATTATGATAAAGTATCGTTGCAAAATTCGTAATTTGCTATGTAGCCACAACTTATAAGAATTTTGGCTTAACTCTACTTGTAAACTTAACTTATAAAAATGAAAAATTTGATTGATTGATTGTTTGTTTGTTTGCATTAAATAGGTTCCGAAACTACTTGGCTGATTTTGATGAACTTTGGCACAAATATAGTTTAGACAACGGGGAAGGACACAGGCTACTTTTTATCGCCGCAAAATGGTTCCCGCGGGATTTTCTTTTGCGCGCACATCTCATTAATATATAACTAGACGTAATATAAGAATACGTCTAAACATGAGTATTTTAAAAATAATTAAGTTTATGTTTTATCTAAGTTTGTGGTATACTGTAGATGCAAATTGTAACATAAAACTGTACGTCTCCAGAGACTGCTAAATGGGGAATGATGTGCAAGATAATACTGCGACGCGTCTCGTTGTAAAAAAAACTGACACGTACCTACTGTAAAACCATGTTGCTAAAGACTCTCAGCAATATTCGTTTTTCTATGGAAATGACAGACGATGTATGAAAAACGACGATTGCCGAAAGTCAGTGGTCGTAAACACGTTAGGTACGAGATTATACTTTGGTTAAAGCCCGTTCAGAGTTATTGTACCTTGGGTCCTACCCTTATGCCAACGGACACATGAAACTCCAAGGTAAAATGTTCATCTGTGTTACTTTTTACGCTGAAAGTTGTATTATTGATCGAAGCTAAAAGTAACTTTTACAACTGGTGTCTGGTGATATCTAGCTTGGTGTTGGAGTTACTAAAAGCTCTGCTTGTGTCTCACAGTCTGTCACAGTCACAAAGTCTAGTTATTTATATAGTATAGTGTACTTGTACTACAATATTATATGGAAAATTAAGTATAAAATACTTACAGATATACATAGCGTTAAAAGAATATATCGTAAAAACCCTACACTTTATAGAGATTCGATCAAAGCTCGGGCACTACAAAATATACATTGCAGCATAACATACAAATACAATCACTCGCGTACGTATAATTTTTATTTCCTTTGTGAAAGCGCAAATAGGCAATAATCGTCGCTGAAGAGGAAAACGTCACAAAAGAGGTTTTTCATTCCACGCATTGTGGTGTAAAAAATAGGCCAATAAAATTGAGACAAACGATCACGAAGAGCTGTGCGTAACAAATGACACCCTTTACTTAATGTTATTGGAACACACAACTTATTACTGCTAGCCAAATTTATTACTAACATATTTCGTAAGGGCATATTCGATACAATGGAGGTTATATTCTGATCCTTAGCGCCTTTACAACCTCTAGAAAATATAGAGTCTATAGCTTTAATAAAGTAAGTTAATGAGGGTTTTTAAATTCGTTACATGACATCTGACAGTCGGGCTACCAAGCGCCGCCTGGTGACAGAAAATAATCGAAAATTCTTATTACCACCACTTACGCCACCAGATGACGCTTTGTGTGCGTTGGGTCTGCCCCATAACGGTAGAAAAAATATTATCAAACACTCTCATTGTACAAATAGCTTAAAATTCCAGTTTCCGTGTTCATTATGACATTAGATTTAAATACCCATTGCAAAATAAAAATTGAGCAATTATATCGTACATTGTTTTATCTCGATACAATGAAACATCGACGTCTGCAAAGTTTCAAACTATCCACAGATTGTATTTTTCAGCACCACGCTCTATTAAAACCAGACGATTGGTAATGAATAAAGTTGCTAATTGTCGGCGAATATTCACTGTGTGCGTCTATTTATTGTGTGCGTATCATTCCTGTATGCGTCTTTTTCCTATTGTGAGCGTCTTTTTTCTTTTAAAAACAAATAGCTGTTTCTGATTTCCCCCGTATCAGTAATTTCCCTATGGCTTCGATTGTTCAGGCCCTTTGCCTTTGTCAGTGGCAACGCTAATGAACACTCTATTTTTTGCCCGTTTAATTAAAATTTGACGAGGAAAACAGACTTGAAATGACATTATGAACAACAAAGGAAGTGATTAAAAAAGCTTAAAATTTGTTATTGTTTGTAAGTCTGATAAAGTAGAAAATGTTATACGATTGTTCTGGTATTATGCGAAAATTTATTTACCATTGTGTAGGTAAATAAATAACCTGTTTTAGTATTTGTATTTGTCTGTTAGTCGCGGACACCCTACGATAAATAGGTTTTGAGACAAGTTTTAGTATGCCAAAAAAAAGGTTTAGGTATACAACTTTATAGCTGACTATCTCTCATTTCGAAATTCTTGCCCTCATCTGACTAATATAACTGAACTATAACAAAATATTTCTATGAAAGGGCTAGCTACTTTCTCAAAGTATTATATGTTTATTTGCTAGACCAAATTATTTTATAGACATCTACGAATGAGTACATAACTCTGCAGTACCTAGTAACAAAAAATCAGCAATCTAAATTCAATATTCTGAACAAAGCGGATCCAATAAACTATTCAGCAGGGACGTGCGGCGCCGCTTCAGGACGTCAGCTAACTTCAGACCGGAGCTCGGACTTGTTACTTGTATCATTGTTCAAACGTTTACACTCGTTAGCACTATAATAGTTTATCTAGCAAACTTGTAGTCGCTAGCCCAACTGTGGAGGTTGTATGATGTATCCACTAAGTTTTATGGACACTGTAGAATTTGGATAATAGATATCTATTATCTAAAAAACTTGAATTGATTAATTGAAATTTACCTACTCCTTTATAAAATTATTTCTACGAAGATTATTGTTTTTCTCGACTTTAGATTTAACTACAACTTCACTATTACTATATATATAAGGCCGGTTATATATGACTAACTATTAATGGCAACTGAACCAATTTTTTTAAAAGTAACCCTAAGATAATAGTTTCTAAAGTTACTACCTACTTAAATATCAGGATCGATCAAAGTTGGTCTGGCAGTTTCAGAGGTTAGTCGGAACAAACATACAAAAGAGTGGATATTAATAAACCTCTCACACTTATTGTACCTGAATATTATTAATTAACAAGTAACTACGTTTGCGTAGAACTAATGGTAATGGAACCCTACTTTTTTTAACGGAAAGAGATTAGAGCCTTAGTTACACCATAGATCCAAAAGTCCCGTAAAAATCAGTGAAGCCGTTTTAGAAATAAGCCGGAACAAACAGACAGACTGACGGACAGACATTTATTTAAAAAATAGATATTTTATTATTAGTACCGTGTATACTTTCATATGCATTTTGTGAAAAGCTGTTAATTTAAAGCTACAAACACTTCAATAGGGGATCGGACTGCATCTGAAATATGTAGTTTCGTTAATATATTCAGAAATAATGAGGCATTACTACTTGGTAAATGTAAAAAAATATATTATTTTATGTATATTTTACTAATTAAATACATTTAAAAAGTAACAAAAAAATTTTTTTTTTGCGAAATTGGTAAACAAAATGATGTAGATCATTAGTTTACTCTCATTATAGGTAATATACAAAAACATTCATTATGGTAAGTATGAACTTAAACGCACAAATATGGGAGATATTTACAAATATATTCCGGCGGCCATATACTTCATATACTATAACCTTCAAGTGACGTCATTTGTAGGTCGACTTTAGTATGGAGCGTTTTTAGGAGGCTCGCGAAATTTTTTATACAAATCGCTGTACCTTTGAAAATATTGACTTTTGATATACGGTTTCTTCTGAGAAGTTACTCATAGAGTACTATTCATTTATGCAATAAAAAAAATTAGTCCGATTGCCTATTTACATGGCTATTGTAGAAGGCTTAACTACAGATTAATAAATAGTTACTACGTAAACTTGACTAACTTCATATTGATAAGACTAAAGCGGTTAATGATGAAAAATAACTACACCATAAAAATGGTTGAATATTAATTATGAAATTTAAAATTAACGAAAGGCCTCGTAATTAACCCTGCGGTGAACTTATTCTACGGCTCCTTAGTCTGTTTGTTGAGTTCCCCTAATTGACAATTCTCAAAGTCAAAGTTTTAACGATCATTTTGTAACTTTACAGCGTTTTAAAACTTTGATGTTATTGGATTTGAGTGTCTTGAGGCTTATTTGGAGCTTGATTATCGTCTGCTTCGCTTAAATTGCTTTTATAATGTGAAAAGCGTGAAAATTATTTATTTTTCTATGAATATTTTAAGGCGAGCGGGTAAGTACAAAAAAAAATTTATGACGAAATATGAAATTGTGTTATTTTTTATTTAAACAAGAGTTAGAACTTAAGAATAAGTAACAAGAAGAAGAACTTAAGAGTAAGTAACAAAAATTAAATAGACATGTGACGTGTTTTATGACTTCGTATTATAAAATTAGCTAAGAAATTCAATAGTTTTTTTGCAAACAACTTTAAAATGATGGTGCACGTACTACCTAGACCAAAAAATCATAGCTTAAAATTTTTGTCTGTCTGTCTGTTTGTTCCGGCTAATTTCTGAAATAGACGGACCGATTTAGACCAGATTGTTACAGTCAGATAGCTGATGATATAAGGATACAAACAATTATCTCAGGGTTCATGGGCGTAGCCAGGTTCTAGTTTCGGGGGGGGGGGGGGGGGGGCTTCAAGAAAATAAAGTGACTACAAGTACATTAAATAACCAGGGCTGTATTTAACTTATTAGAGGCCCTGGGCACAAAAAAAAATTACCTGTTTAAGCTTTAAACCCTGAAAGACTGTGTATTTAATATTTCTATTATATAAGTAATACAAATATAACTTAACGTCAGTAAAAAAAACTATAATATCTACTTTTTTTAAGCCAAAAATGAGCGAGCGAAGCGAGCGAGCAATTTTTTTCCTATTTTACAGTTTCCAACCGTATAACTCCGTTCAAACGTTAAACTAAAATATAAACTTCGGAAAAATATCATAAAATCAACCCGTTAAAACAGAACATCGTTTTTTTTCCTATTTAATAGGTTAAATCTGTTCAAACTTTAAACCCTAAAATACTGTGGAAATAGGATCATTTTATAATATTATTATTATTAGCCGTTTGTGTCCCACTGCTGGGCAAAGGCCTCCCCTCTCTCTTTCTACAAGTCCCGATCTTTCTGGCCACTTTCTTGTCGAACGCGTCCAACTCGTCGCGCCACCTTTTTTTGGGTCGGCCTCTGTTTCGCCGACCAATCGGTATTTTATAATATACATTTGAATAATGGGCGCCCATTTTTTTTTTTCGTTTTTACCTGTTTATGCTTTAAAGCACTGTCTTTCAGCCCTTAAACACTGAATAACGGTGAACTTCGGAAAAATATCATAAAATGAACCGACTAAAACAGAACATCGCTACTAAATAATATAATATGTTCGTTATGTTAAACGCGAGCGAGCGAGCAAATTTTTTTTTCCTATTTAATAGATTAAATCGGCTTAAATTCCAAACCCTAAAAGACTGTGAAAATAGGATAATTTCGTAATTTAAATTAAAGTAAAATTAGTGTATTTTCTGATATTGTAAAATAGGTGACAAATAACTTATTATGTTAGGTTTGTCATAAAATACCTACTTCACACTTTTTTCGTAGTTAATAATTACAAAATTTTGCGATCCCTGTTTTAGGCTATTGATTTTATTGTTTTTTTCTAAAGTACGATATTCTTTCAGGGCTTAAAGTATGAAAAGATTTTAACAGGTTAAAGCGTAAAAGACATTCGTTCGCTTTCTCAGTTTGAACGCATTTAACATAAACACATACATATAAAACAAATTAGTATTAAAGTTCTATTTTAGGCTGTTGATTTTTTTTTTCTAAAATAACTTTAAAAAATCATCTTTCAGATAGGGTTAATGGGGCGACGAAATATGTTAATTGGCCTGGGGCTCAAAATTTCTAAATACGCTTCTGTATATGGGTTATCCACATGGACCAGCCGGCCCATTTAGGGGGGGGGGGGTCTGAACTCCCTAAACCCCCCCCCCCCCCTAGCTACGCCCATGGTTCCGTTTCTGTTACTTCTACGTAAACGAAGTTGTGGGCACCAGCTACTAATTAAATAAATCGCTTACCTACTTGTTTGCAACATAATATTACCCTATTGTATACGGTAAAATAGCAAAATTAAACTCCTAACAAAGAAATTAAAATAGAAATATTATTTCCATAAGCTATGCGATGACCGCAGCGGATGAATGTCCGCAGCAGGAAATGAAAGCGTCAAATGCACAAACCGCTCTGAATGGTTATTTCAGAAATATGAAAATTAAATGCCTACGCTTACATTTTAAGGCAGTACGTTGTCGTAGTATTAAGTTATTTTATTTTGTGTGAATACAACCTAACCAACAGCAGATAAAAAGTAATTTCTATCAAATTTTTTGCTTTTAACTTGAGTTTAAATTGAGCATACTTTACTTTACTTTTCCTGGCCCAATTTTAATGTGCTTAAGGAAGCGAAGTATAAGAAGTGAAGTATACTAATAGTCACATAGTGACTATTTATTAATCTGTGCTAATAGTCAAAATTTACCTTCATGTAGGACCCTCCATTTCTTTCGTCGCAGTGTTTCTTCATGTATCGTTGGCACACGTTAGACATTATTGGTCCTGAAACAAATTACATTTTGATTAAATATACCAAATTCACGTAAATATTGAGGCAGACAAGAAGTCCCTTAGTTAGTCTAGTTATTAAGTACATGCAGAACATACCAATAGAACATGCCTTTATTTAATTGGCTTCAATCTATACTAATGTTCTAAAGACGAAAAGTTTGTTTGTACGAGTATGTTTGTTTGTTTTTTGCATTGAATAGGCTCGAAACTACTAGACCGATTTTGATGAAAGGCATTAGACAACGCGACAAATTACCGATTAGATAACGGGAAAGGACATAGGCTACTTTTTAGTTTTTATCGCGGCAAAATGTACGATTCCCGTGGGCAACATCTAATAGTTATTAAAACTGGCTAACCCAGACACAATTTACAACCTAAAAATCTGCATAATCATAGTACCAAGCGGAGAAATTAGTGGTCTGTGATGATGATGATTATGACTGATTACTATAAGCTATAAGCGGACTATGGAGAGACGCTTGGCTACGTTGAATGTTAGAGGAGGAATGGATGATAAGAATGAAAGTTGACGAAGCGAAAGAAGTATGTAAGGATCGTAGCAAGTGGAAAGAAGTGGTCTCTGCCTACCCCTACGGGAAAGAGGCGGTCCTGCCTACCCCTACGGGAAAAAGGCGTGATTATATGTATGTATGTATGTACTATAAGCTATATTCTCGCGTATCCAATTCGGTTATGGCAAAAACTTTTAAGTAAAAAGGGCCAAAATGTTTGTCGTTATAAAACATTACCCCAAAAACTTGAGGCGATACCCTCCCAAATCGTTTTAACAAATTACTTGAAGCGTCAACGTTTAAGCGTCCTAGTTACAAGTGGGTTTTGGGCTAACCAAAAATAAGTATAATTTAGCAAGGGGTTGTCGTGAGTTATGGAGCCCTGTCATAAACGGAGCCAATTTACATATGGGGAGGCTTTTAGGAGATGAGAGTTTATGATCGAGACAAACCTATGAAACAATGTTAAATATTATGTATGAACACAGCCCTAACTAGTTACGTGGAATTTACGTTTTATGACAGAACTTACTTCTTATGTTACGTATAAGTACCTACAATCTACATATTGTAATGAATTATAAACCAAATAAAATATAATAATTAATTTGGAAGAAAATTTTGACAGGCATAAGCACAGACTAGAATAATTATTAGGAGAAGACGTGGACATTTCAGCAGACGTTACTTTAGACCAAAAATAATAATAATAATAAAATATACTTACTTATTAGTTATTAATTTTTTTAGTACTTTTATAACTTGTAAATATTTTAAATAAGTACATACATCTAAAATTCCTACTTGTATAAAAATATAAATTCAAAATATTAATATAAATCATAAAATACACATTTTGCTGTTTATTTCATTTAATCCCTTGCGGTTATCGATGTTCTGTCAAACGCAAGTTTGACTCCATCTTAACTCCGATATAAAATGGAGCCGATTTAAAAATGCTTACTTTGCCAAGTGAAGTGGAACCGGCCTTCGCAGGACATGGCATTGCGACGATAAATCTAGACACGACCAAAACAGACACTGTTAAGAACTTATTGAGGCTGAAGAAATGTATTTGATTTTGACTGAAAGATGAAAGAAACGATTCTAATAGCTTTTAACGCCAATAACAGAATAATTAAGTGTTTACACCCAGCGTTTTAAAGTACGTACTACAAGTATGTAGGTACACTTTGCACATACGAAATAAGTTTTATCTAGTAAAATATTCTAAATAACTTTTTTTTTTTCATGAAAAACCATAACCCTGCTACGTAAATTGTTATATGTTACCCGGGTTATAATTACGAAATATGAGCTCCGTAGCCTACCCACTAGGCCATTTGTTTCGCACTCGAGAGAATGCAGGTTCAAATCCCAGGTTGTGGCGTGTATCAATGAGACTTTTTTAGATCTTTTTCAGTACCTACTTTAAACGGACTCTCTAACGGTGAAGGAAAACATCATGAGGAAACCCGCACATGGTTGGCCCCAGACGTATTGACCAGTAATTCCTCTGGACTAGGCTGACTATGTTGTGAGAATGCCGTGTGTGCTTGGGCAACCATACGACATTTAAAACCTAACTGTCCCAGGCCCTACAGTATTTCCAGAGTGGTTACTTCGCTCGGAGAATAATGTACCTATAAATCACCCATTAACGAATGAAAAGGCCTGTCTTTTTTAAAATTACGAAATTAATACGAATCTATTGACACGTCATTTATGAAAATCGGATCACTATTTAAGGCGCTATGATGGAACATACATACATACCCACATAGACTGCCAAAATCCTGCCATTTTTAGTCAGTATGCAGTTAAAAAAATTCTTAAATTAAAAAAAACTATGTTTGTGACGCAAACAAAATACCTAACAATAATATTATTTGAATTTTATCAATATTTTTACAGCAGATATCGGAAAACTGTATCCAAAATCACGGTAGTATTTGTTCGCGGATGACGTAGGTTTTAGGAACGTGACGATTCGCCATAATAGACCCTTGCTTTGGGAATTTAACAGGCTGTTTATCCCCGCTAGGCGTTAACTGAGCCTTATCCCAGAAACCATTTGAATTTTAATGGTTCTGTGATCAAACTAGAATGATCCGATATTTGAACGTCTTTGGATCGGAAATTATAATATGGATTTAGGTAAATCATTTTGAACTGAAAATACTTTAGAGTTCAGCTGCATTGATAGTTAAATTTCAAGTCTAATCGCGTCACGTCACGAAACGCGTCATGATTTTGGATTTAATGTCCATCTGTCTTAAGCTACTTATTATACTTAATATATCATAACAATTTAACCTTCTAAAGTACGGTTTAATACACAGATAGCACTAGGTGCAGAAATAAAAAAAACTATCCTATTTTTAAAGTAATTTCTTTAGACACGATGAGAGTAGTTTTAGATTTTAACTTCATAATTTAGCTTTTATTTTAAGTTTCACTTCCGCCACGTTTAATCTGTACAAGCATGCTTTTTTTGGTCATGTAGAGAGAAAATGGCTATAAAACTAGTTCTCAAAGCATTTATTTACGATAAAATCACTTACACGAAATAAAGACAGATTAATTTTGCTATGTTTTTATATTATAATGTCGGAGGATTGATTTTCAGCAACCACACGTAATTAAAATAACAAACAACCTATCAACTTGAACAAATGATAGATATCAAATTCCAGATTCACCTAACATTTACCATGTTAGGTGAATCTAGCAAGTTTATCACACAGGAAGATGCAAATGTTGGCAATACAATATCACTTACTAAACAAACGCAGACGACAATTTCCCCCGCAGTGGGTAATTTTAGCGGAAACTGCCCGCTCTGATCCAGACGGGATTAGGAACGTTTGCGTATGATTCCAGGATTTCACATATTTGCTTTCAGAAGGTGAGCGAATACGTACGAGACAGGTAATTTTAATATTTACGAAGAGTTTGTTAATAAAATATCGATATGTATGAATTGTAAAATGTCAGCTGAAAAGACAGATAAGTAAGTAACGCTATAAAGTACCTAGTTAAGTATAAGAAACTTGGAATATTCAAGAATCTTATACTTTAAAGTTTGAAAGAGACAATCTATACTAATCTTAGATTATATACTACAGGATCAGGCACGCGGGGAAATTTTTAAACAAAACTTTCTGCCAATTTTGGTGCGGGGAGGGTAACTCCCACAATGAAAACAAAATCACACATTCACAAAAATATTGTAATCGTTACAAACTCACACATTTATAAAACTGCAACACTAGCTTATTTTTTTCACACAAATAAGACTCGCGCTAATATAACAGTGTAGCTTACGCACTAATACACTGGCATGCTAAGTGATGTTACCAATACAAATTATATCGATATATTGTCGATATGAATTTGTATTGGCCACATCTTCGTTATGTGAAAATAATGTATTTTGTTGAAATAAAACCATTCCGAATAATTCCGATATACATATTATATTATATGACACGTAAAAGTTATGGCAGCAATAGAAAACTTCACATACATAAGTACCTAGTAAATACAGTCTATTCACGTTAAGTTTGCAGTGAGTCGTCAGTACAATTTACAAATGTTAAACTGGCTTACCTTTATTGTCAAACGTGAACACGAGCTAAGCGTCATTGCTTTCTAGACATTTGCACTGATGACTCACTGCAAACTTAATGCGTACCTATAGGCTGTATTTACCACTTATCTATGTGAAGCTTTTTAAAACCGCCATAGCTTCTACGTATACTATAGACTGCACATACGCACATACATACGCTAATACTCACATACGTAGATATTATTATGAACACTAAACATACAACTCTCCTTTTTTGCAAACATCAAAGCAAAAAATAACCTTACCTAATCAAGAATATATCAGGACACGTCTAAGGAGGGTTCCGTAACTATAAACGCGTAATATTTTTTCAAATTACTTCAAAAGTTACTGTCTGATTTGGTTCAAAATATTTTTCCTAAAGAGTTATTAGTATAATCTATCAGCATAGAAAATTGTAAGTTTTTAAGTCTTATAGTTTAGAAATGCTAGGGGGGACCAACTTATAAATCACTTTGGAGGCCGATTACTCGAAAATGGTTGGCTTTATAAAAAAGTTATGTATGAAACCTTGCCTTTATTTTAAAATACCTATTAAACGATACCCCACACGATGGGATAGAAAGAAAAAAAAGTTCACCCCCACTTCACATGCATGGAGAGCCACACCTAGAATATCTTATACGTTTAAACGAGCAATTCTTGTATATTTATTTATATGTATATAACCGTGATCTTGGAAACGGCTCCAACGATTTCGCTGAAATTTGGTATATGGGGGTTTTCGGGGGTACACAATCGATCTAGATTAATCTTATGTTTGGGAAAATGCGTGTTCGTGTTTTAATGCGTTTTTCTTTCCACGCAGAATATGGTCGCTAATTTCGTCCTGCCGGCCACTGTTCGTTTGATCCAGCGGGTTAAGACGCCAAAGGCAAGAAACGAGTGTTACGGGTTCGAAACCTGCTCGGTGCCTTACTTTTGTTTTTTTTTATATGTTCAAGTTTATATATTTATAAGTAATTTTTTATTTTTTATTGTTTTTAGACAAGTTTAAAAAAATGTAGTTAATGTTTGAGATCAAACACCTGATCTACACAGAAATCGATTGTAAAGAATAATAATTGTCAGTTCACATTTTACTTTTTAAGTTTATGTAGATTATCACCTCAACACCACCATATTACAATAAACAGTCACCCAGGTACTAAAATTATAAATCCGAGATCTATACACAATCTATGATCTAGCTACCTATTACTAATCTGTGATTTATGAATGTACCAAATTTCATCCATTTATATTCATACTTAGGCTAACGGTAGAAGCGCGGACAGACAGACAGACGGACGGACAGAGCGAAACTATAAGCGTTCCTCAAGTATTACGGAACCCTAAAAATGAACTGCGCTTCAAACAAGGAATACTTGTGTCCCTCTGGCTGGGAACATCTTGATTTTATAACGATACCCTAGTCCATATTTCAAACATCCAAATAACCTGTTCAGCCTTTCAAGTTGCGGTGGGGTAAATAATAAACATCACGTACATACATGCACACTTTATACTCCTTGCTTGATCTGTCGTATAAAGTGTAAAAGCAATCCAATATTATTACATCACAAAATATAAAATTAGTATACCAAGAAAAAAAATTATTTTTATCGACATTGTTATTCTAGTGATTGTCACGTCACTCAAAAAGTAATAAAAAAAGTTCCGCCATGTTTCGAGAATTAAGTGCCATAGTAAAATTCGAATCTATTACATAGGAAATAAAGACTAAAATTCTATATCTAACAACAACGAGTGCGTGCCTCGTGGGGTGTACGCCACAATCGAATATTCTACGATTATCTGTCTCGTGTACACCGCTATTCGATACATCGTCGATTTTTACGAAATTACATTTAAAATATAGAAATATACAATAATTAAATAAAAAAATACTCATAAATGAAAGGTTATTCCATCTTTTTTAAGATTCGACGTGTTGGACTTGTTTTTACAGGACATAAGAGCACAAATCGGCATTTTTAGCGGAGCATTTCGGACGTCCTTTCGATGCTATACCGATGCACATAATGATTAAAATCGATTACGCAAATAGTTTTTATGAACGCATTAGATTCAAAAATCTTATACCTCGGCAGAGGGGAAAGCTCATGTAAGGCGTATCCCGTAGTATAAGATCTAAGATACTAATATTATAAATGGGAAAGAGTGTACCTATGTTAAATATGTTTGTCCGTCTTTCACGCCAAAACTACTGAACCGATTTAAATGAAACTTGCTTTGTTGGGATACTTTATTTACCCGGGCGGAGCCACGGACATCAGCTATTCTTATATATTTTAATCGGTTCCTCGAAAATAGTAGCAGGTATTACCATAAAATTTAGAATGCAAGGAGTTTTGGGGGAGAAAAATCGATCTAGCTAGGTCTTATTTTATCCGTGGGAAACTGCGGATAAATATTATGTTTTTTCTTTCATCGTGTAACAATAATTACATCATTAATTTTTTTACTTTAACAATGTCAGTGCGAATGGATGGCGGTTTAAGTTTTGCGTTGTTCGGAAATTCAGAATGTGGTGGGTTCGAACCCCAGTAAAATATTTGTGTGATTATTTTTATTTCTTAAAATCTACCCGAACTCTAAGCAAAGCTCGGTTACCCATGTAATATATCACACCACACGGATTTGCGTATAAATATATTTTACGCAATAAAATGTCTAAGTACAATGTTATGGCAAAAGTTTTTTTTATTTATTTATTTATAAAAAACAAAGTACAATATTATATTATGCACTAACAAAAAAATTATGTAAGTAGGTTTAAAAACGCAGTGCTGGCTACGTTTACGTCCGAATCCAATTTTCAGTATCTAAGTAACAGTTAAGCTAAACGTGAATATTAATATTATGTTAGGTTTTTTTTATAATTCAATCTAAAATTTCAATATGCCAACAAAGATATCACATGAAAAAACTTTTTCATTAGTCTCCCGGCTTCTGCACATGTCCCACAAGGAAAGCAATCGTGTCCGGATTACGCGCAGGTGATACGAGCCCGGCTCATTAGCCGCGCTAGTAGCTCGTTTATCAACGCCCTTCCCGAATTACGCACTTTTTATTAACGCCAGATACACCCTTGCAAACGACCGCCATTTTTTATCCCGGTTTTGCATCATCCCTCTGTGGCTCTTTATGAAAGGAACGCTTTTCAATGGAAAGATAAGATTCAAAAAAATCATACCAAAGTCCGACTTAAGTGATAAACAAATAAAAGATTTTTTCGCTGTAGAATATAATATTCAAATCAAGTGGCCAGTTGGGAAAAAGAAAGGACTTTTCTAACGGCTTTGTAAATCCTTGAATATGAAATAGCATTCGCAAAGTCTGTGTTATTGCTTTTCCTTTTAAACAGGCACGGGATAAACATGATACTTGATATTTTTTATTGCACCTACATTCTACATGAACTGAAATAGCGTAATTGCTGTAAACCGCAGTTGTGAATGTGGTTAGGGTGCCTAGAAAGTACATAACTACCTACACATTATTATTACTTACGTAGGTATGTAAAGCGCTATTGACATAGGGCGGCTTCGCTTCCAGTTAATTGTGACTCATTTGACGATTTCTCCTAAACCAAATTAAAAAAATTGTAGAATATTGTAGCTTCCTCATTAGTTATACCGATCTAGTAAAAAAAATATATTTATGCTAAAGTGTTCCAATGTTTATTTGAACAGAAATAACCTTTAACTAAGTAATTTCTGAAATTTTGTTTTAATGTAAATTAGTAAATTGTTATAAAATATAAACGCGTTTAAATATTGTAGACATAACTTTAATTATTTTAAAAATCCGCCTATGTATATTACCTACATATATACTGTACCTACCTATATAGTGTTACCCGGGCTATTATTATGAATCAATTGACACCTAATTTACTAAAATCGAATCGTTAGTTTATAAACATACAATCATGTATAGACTGCCAAAATTACTACCCTTCCTTTTGGCTTCGCCATAGTCGGATGAAAAGGAAACCTGTACAAACTGTTTTATGAGTAAAATTATAAAACCTTGTGCAAATACCTAATCTAATAAATGTGAAAGTTTGTGAGGATGTATGGATGGATGGATGTATGTTTGTTACTCTTTCACGCAAAAACTACTGAACGGATTTCGATGAAATTTTGTATGGTAGTAGTTTTGGCTCTGGGTTAAAACATAGGCTACTTTTTATCCCGAAAAAGTACAGTATTTATTCCCTTGGGATACCCGATACTGTATGTACGCGGACAGAGCCGCGGGCAACAGTTAGTGAAAGATAAAATAACAAATTCTGAAAACGTGCTTTTGTCTGGTTACCTCAAACATAAACAAAACATTACTAAAAACGTCTTCGTGCCATTTCTAAATATCTGGGTCATCTTTTAAGATTTCCGATGCATTTTAATCAGTGCAGTTTTCATCTCGACCCGGCTTACAGCGAGTCATTAGTGAACACAAAACCCGAGGAAAGTTTCGAAATGTGGAACACCAACACAAATCACAATACCCCACCTAAATATAGGTAGTAGGTGATACCGGGTCTAGAACACTGTAATGAGGGCGTGTTGCATGCATAATGGAATGGTATTTGAAAATTAGTGTCCGACCGAAAGTTCGGTTTCGGTTTCGGCCGAGTTTCGGCCAAAAATCAAGTTTCGGCGGCAGTTTCGGTTTCGGCCAAAAGTGGCCGAAACTTTTGCCGAAACCGAAACTGATTTCGGAAGTTGTCGTGCACGCTCGCCTAACTTCGTTTCTTGCGGCAACGCTTTGGCGGACGCTGGCGGCCCTGTTCGGGAATAGGGAATGTTTTTTTTTTTTTATTCTTTTAAACGTTTCTACTGGTTATAACATTTCAAAATATGTATATATATAAAACATCTAAAATATTATTTGTTATCCTGGAAAAAATGATTTAAAATCACAATCATTTTTGGGCGACTAAAAACGCCATTTTCGAGCGCTTGAGTCAAAGACTTCTAAAGACGGAGCTATAGTTTTTGAAAGTTGGTACTATTGTTTTCTGTTGCTCTGTCTTACTAACGATGTGTCAATACGTGTGTATGAGAGAGCTTATATCGGTGTATAAACGCGTGTTTCGTGTCATGTTATGACTACCTCAGTAGGCCATCGCATAGCAGTAGCTCTGTGTATTTTTGGTGTTTTATGAATAAAAATAAATGTGTAATGGATATTTGAACATTTAACAAGTAAATAAATGTTGCTCCGCTGCATATTGTGCCTCAAGAATGACGACAGAAGGTGTCAAATACTTGGAATTATCATTTTACACGTAATGTTATAACAATGTTTTGTGAACTAAATAATGAGTATTTTTATAATATAAACAGATAATCATTAAGTTTAACGAACCCTTTTTCGTACTATATCACGCTTTAATGATAAATATCACGTAATGAGTAATAATTTGTGGAAAATAAAAGCTTTGTTTTTCTGCGTATTTTGAGTGATGTACCCTACTGACACAAGAGTTTATCGATAAAGATAATAAACTTTTACTAAACGGTTTTATTAGGTCTCGGAAATGTTCCGGAAGAAGAGGCGAATATATTGAAGCAGTTAGATGCGAGAATTAGAAGAGTGTGTCCCACCAGTGAGACAGCTTGGTGTGACGGTATTGATACGGGGAAGATATTTCTATTTTACCGGACAATTAAGAAGAGTTACAATAATATATACTTTCTCAAACATATTTTTTTATTTAGTTTCCAATTATTTTACATTATCCGATCCGGATCGAATACGATATCGGTATCGAATGCCGATACAGTAGTCGATATTCAATAGCCATGCAAGGGCAAGTAAAATATATGAAACACAAGTCTTTCACATTATTGGTTTGATATCGGATCGAAAAGCACTTTTATTCCTGTAAAGATAGGCTTAGCAGGAACAATTGACAGGTGCGTAAATGCAATGTTATCGAATGTCAATTGTATGAGCGCCGTCATAATTTTTATACAAATCTCTTTCGATAACGTAACGTTTACGCAATTGACAATTGTTGCTGCTAGGCCCCCAAGCAAGTGAGTAATCTGACTGACTCAGCTAATCTCTCAATGTATTTAGATGCTAATCAAAAATGCTAATACAATAGAAAGAGAGGAAATCGAACGCACTATTTTTGTGTTGTCAGATTTGACATGAGACTCGTGTGTTCGATTTTCAGCTCTAGATTGTATATCAGTCCAGAGTTATATTTTCAATACTCTGAATTTTCCCTGGCCTTCCAGATTCCTGATAGGTAGTATGTCCGTAGGGATATATTATCGGGTCGATATTACTTAAGCTGCGCGTCCACTGCATCGGAATCGGAGCGGACGGAGCGTCGGCATTTACAAAATGCCGATGGGGTGCGTCCACTGCATCCGGATTCAGCATCGGCAATTTAGTTATTTTTAATCCGTCAGCCTGAACGTGCACTTGCATTATGGAGGATAGTGACGAGATATATTGTTGTAATCTCAGACCGAATAGGTTGTAATTAGTTTATTTTATCAGAAGAGGAAAAGAGAAACAAGAGGAAACGAAAGATATGGGTTCATAAATCATAATATAAATTCAAAAAGAATAATTTTTGGAGAATTTCATACATTATATTCTGATTTATTAGAAGATGAAAATAGATTTTTTGGGTACATTCATATGACTCGAAAAAAGTTTTTTGAACTTCACTATATTCTACAATTTTTATTTATTATTTGCCCAATTTCATCCCATATATCGTCTCTCCTCAGTTGGTTAAGATAATGTTGATGTTTTAGATTGTAAAGTTCATCATATTTTTCCACTAAAGTAATTAAAATATCGTCATTCGTCGTGAATAAGTATTTATGTATAGCCGTCGCGTCGTCGCAAACACGTCAGAACTTGAAACGTTCCGAACGTTCGAATTAGTTCGAACGTCGAATCCGAATGACGGGTTCACTGCCGATGACGTCATCGGTAAAAATACCGGTCGCGGGCGCAGAAATGCCGATCCAGTGGACGCAGTACCATAGAAATCCATACAAAGCAACAAATCCGTCCGCTCCGATTCCGATGCAGTGGACGCGCAGCTTAAGGCTTACTTACTAATAAAGAGGAGGTTCTGTGTTCGGCTGTATATATGTCACTATAAAATTGTAAAAACCGTTAGATTGTAATATTACTAGAGATGTTATAAAATGTCGACAGATTGTCAATAAAAAATTTCTTCTTACAATTTTACACGTTATTTTTCGTTACATTGTAATATTTACCGTGCCGATTGGTTAAACGGCAAGTGCCCCGCGCCGCCATATTTGTTTTCTTTTTCATAATAATAATTAAAACGAAAAATAATGCGTACAATAATTATTGTAAGGATAATTTTTTATTTGACAATCTGTCAACATAACATAATATCTCTAGTAATATTACAATCTAACGGTTTTTTAAATTTTACGGTGACATATTATATATTATATAATAATATCTATGGACGCTTCACACCACGTCAATCTGATCCCGTGGTAAGTTCTGTAAGAACTTGTGTTACGGGTACCAGACAACGGAAATATATTTAATACTTTTATACTATAGGTACACATATTTAAGATTTTTATTAAATTATACACATATTTAATACACATCCATGACCTAGGAAAACAGAAAAACTTTTTGTTCCTTCGGCGGGATTTGAACCCGCGACCCCCGGCTTGAGCACCAACACACTAAACCAACTGAGCCACAGAGGTCGTCAAATTATTATATACAGCCGAACACAGAACCTCCTTTTTTTAAAGTCGGCTAAAAATATTTATGAACGGTCTATTTCTATTACAATAGTGCAGAATTGTTAGGAATTGTAAACTTTCAATTGGTAGTATAGGGAGTAATTTTAATTATTAATAAATCGTTTTCTCATAATACTTATTTTATAATTAAAATACGCAATTGACTGAATAGTGTGAAAGAAATATACTCCTAATTATTTCATACATTTTACTCGCCTTTGGCTATTGCGTCGATACACAATATCGATAAAGAATGCCGATGCTATCAGCATTACTAGATGTTGCCCGCGCCTTCGTGCGCGCTTAAAGAAATGCCGTGCCGCAAAAAAGTAGGACACTTTTGTCTTCTCTATATATGTGCAAATTTTCATCAAAATTGGTCAAGTACTTTCGGAGCCCATTCGATGCAAATAAACAAACTTTACCCTTCATTAGTATATTAGTATAGAAGTATATATAATTTTTTACACTCACAATCACTAATCTAAACATCTAATAAAATCTTGTTAATTTCAAATGCCTATATCTTAAATTAAAAAGGTACCCTATGAGTTTTACACATTATAAACAGATGACATCAATCCTAAAATGTGTTTATAAAATAAAAATTCAGAATTATAAAAATATCTACAAACATCGATAGGTACCACAAAAAAGTCGAGTAGTTTATCGATATTATATCGATATACGTTACATCCCTGCACGTACACTAATACAATGCACACAAGCAGAAAAAGGACACGCGATTGCTGGCTAAAACTCTCTCTAGTGGATATATACTCAAAGGCTTGAGTTGTGGACTATGACGTCACAACGTCATCGCACTTGGATAGACAGTTGACAGATAAAATCATTGTTTGACTTTTTTTTTATTATTTATGGCGTCGGCTTATCACCATTTGCCAGTGTCAAGTATATGTTCATCAACGTATTTAAAAATCTAAATCGTCAACTCGAGTAAAGTGATAGACGCTTTACTGAAACTTCCTAGGGAGTTTTGGCGGGAAACCCAATTTAGGACGCATTTTGTAATTGTATCACTTTTCCACACTAGTGCACCTCAACGAATAATAATTTATAGGGCCTAATAATTGTCGTGCGCCGTTCGGATAGCTCTGTAGCAACACAACTTAGTCAGTGCGTTATCGCCCGACGCAAACATTCTTTAGAGGTTGTTTTGATTGAACTGATTACATATAAGTTTTTGTTTCGTTTCTGTACTTGAATGATTTATATAGTTAAATATTGAGTCAGTAACTTTGTTTTGTTGTTACTAACAAATCAAGTCACATGTAAAAAAGAGATTGTAAATGAAAAATGTGAAGTGTTTAAAATATAATTAATATTTTTTTAGTATTATATTAAATAAATGATTACAACAAAATTAATATACCGTGTTTCCATTTCATGTCGTAATTAATGCAGAATAATGGATAAAATGCACCAATTTTCAGTATTTTAAGGAATTTTCTACTTGACCACGTGAGTTTCGGTTTCGGTTTCGGCCGAAACTGAAGCCACGGCCGAATATTCGGTTTCATTTTCGGTTTCGGCCGGAAAACCAGTTTCGGTCGGACTCTATTGAAAATATTACTAGGCCTGAGGGCTGAGACGCATAAGGTCGAATGTCGAGATGTACCCCAAGCAAGAACGTGAACGCAAACGAGAATTTTTAGGAATTTTGTATGAAAATTTTGTTACTTTTACAACCGCTAATGGCGCTTTCAATATGGTTTTCATACAATATTTCTCACTTATGTACACGTAACGATACCGCAAAATGTTTCTGCTTGGGATACTGATCTCGACATTCGACCTTATGCCTCTCAGGTCGAGATTACTAAGTCTAGTCCATGAGTCTAGTATAGTGTGCAACATTGTACTAGTAGTACAAAAGATCAGTGGCTGTGTTCCGCGGAAAATAGGGTTAACAAAAAACGTAAGCAAAATGGCGACCGCTGGCATTAAATAAGCAAAATGGCCGATTATGTTAGCAGTATTGAATCCGTAAGTGTTTAAAACAATGAACAATATTCGCGTAAACATAAGAAATCAATAGCAGTATTGAAGTTAGCAAACGTGTCTTGGCCGATAATCCGTTCTTTTTTCTTTAGCGCTAGTAAGCGCTAACAAGCGCTATTTTCCGCGGAACACAGCCATTGATGTTAAACAAGATGAAACAAATACATTTTTCATACAGCGAATACTGAAAACGTATATTATTGTTATTAAATATCGATTTATCTCTAAAGTAAATACTTAGTTTTCTCTTTTTTCTTGTTTTTTTTTTCTTTCTTTTTTTTTAGTCTGTAAATAATTTAAAGTAGGTAAGTAGTTATTATTATTTTATTGTAATTTTTTTAAATTTTGATATTCTTTTGGTGTGATATAGTCAGACAACCATAAAATGTATAACAAATGACTAGAAACTAAAGAGGAACCTTAAAATTTTTATGACACTTAATTGCAGATTGTGTATTCAGCGGATAATAATAATAATCTTTGCTAGGTGGCATGACAATAGTTTAATGATATTTGTTTCCCAAAAATGGATTGAAATTTTGATCTTAGACACATATTTGGTTTCGAGCGTGAATCAATTGAGAAACTTAGAAAAGAAGAAGTTAATTTACGTCACTATTCACTAGCTTCAGAAAAAAAGAAACTACAGAATCCTTTGTAGTTTAAAACTAAAACTATTGGAAACGAACAAAGGGTAGGGATCAAACGCCCAAACACATCATTCACAGCCAGCAGGCTGTCGCAGTCAACGCAATCACAAATTGCGTTCCAATTGATACTAGATTACAGCTCCATCTATCTGCCGTGTCAACTTACCGGTAGCTGCCGGTAGCTTGACGTTGATCGATGGTTCCCTAAACTGGAATGTGATTTTATTAAACGACAGTTGATGCTATACAACATTTTTATTTCGATTTCTAAATTGTACCTACGTCCTACACTTACTTTTGCGTATACTACTCCACCAAGCTAAGTTTGCACCTCGCTGGATTATTAATTTTATAAAAATTTGCTTGCCTGCTCACCTTCCCGCGATCGCCCTGTCGCGTCAGTACGGTTAGCATTTTTGTCGCCGACACGCGTCATACGAGTTTTCGTCCTTTTTTGCAGATCGTACATATACGTCAGTTTGTCTCGACGCGAGGTGCAAACTTAGCTTGGTCGAGTAGTACATCAACTGGGCCGAGTCTGTGACCAAGTGGGTCTGTTTTCGTAGATATTATCTATGAATTTCAAAGAAAATAAATAGTTTTTTTTTCCTCTGGCACTCATATAACTCTGTAATAGATTCCTTTCTGTTATTGCCGTCTTGTTTTATGTGATAGATATTTCTTCAGATTGTATAAATAATAGCTATTATTTATATAACCTGAAGATATTTCTTTTCTATTATTTAACACATTCATGAAAGCTTTAATGCATTTACACAAAACTTAATTTTCACCTTCACAAATCACGATTTTAAAATCGGATTTCAAATTCAAAGGAATTAATTGTTCCATTCAGTGCAATTACTTAATCCATTTATCTCGAACAGACCATTCGCCCCCCTTCTCCCGAATTCCTCCGTTCTTTACGAGAAAACTACTTACGAACCATCGGAAAGATACGAGATACTTTTAACACCTAGGTAGGTATATATCCCGTAAAGAATTTAACACATGAAATAAAGAAGGTAGCGTGCACGGTAGAAAATGTAATATAAAGTGATATAGGGGTGCTGAAGGCTGGAAGTGCCACAATATTCACAAAGAGGTCCATTCTTGAAAAACTAAATGTTTATTATTATAACCTTTCAGATGTAGCATAAATATTACCCACTCGCCTATGTTTACAAGTTTATAACTAGCTACCCATTTCAAAAACCTCTATACCAATAACTATTTATTAAAAACGTCAAATTTGTATCGCAAAAAACCATCAAATGATTGAATGACGAAGTTTTTAACAACTAGTTATACAAATGATCGATAGGTTATTGAAACAGGCCGTAAGGAGAACACAATTAACATCACTGTAATTACCTATCCTCTGTTTATGCTGTTTCTGCTGAAGTCTTGCAATACATATTATTAACCAAAAATAGTTTTAGTGCCTATATTAATAATAATAACTCCCACACCGATCTCGGTGACGGTCGCCGGTTTCATTGAAACCAGGCCAGTTACGCAAGAGTAATTTTATAGTGCCCAAGTGTGTGCGCATTATACAAGAGCACTCTCTCTTCCTTTACTCTTATAATCCAGTGGGACAGACAACCGATACGACTGACGAGAGATCAGGCGCAGGTCCGACTTTTTACATGCCCATCCGACGCATGGATCATCTTTCTTGTCAGACAATTAGGTGATCAGCCTGCAT
Source organism: Glaucopsyche alexis (assembly GCA_905404095.1). Lineage (NCBI taxonomy): Eukaryota > Metazoa > Arthropoda > Insecta > Lepidoptera > Lycaenidae > Glaucopsyche > Glaucopsyche alexis. Next base: position 7,832,355 of record FR990060.1, read on the forward strand.
TATCCTAACCAAACTTGGAAACAACATTTTTTTTGTTGTTCCAATGCGGGAATCGAACTCACGACCTCCGAGTCGAGAGCCAATGCTCTAACCACTAGACCAGGGAGGCTGTTATTATACGAATATTGAGCTTGAAAATGTAGTATCTACTTTTTGCACGGTGCAGCGTTTCTACACAGTACAAAGTAAATATTATTACTAGGACAGTTCTAGTTCTCTATACCTTTGTAAATAGGAATTTTTATTGGCGGGGCTCCTGATGTATCGTGGTGCTAATCGTAAATCTGCTTTCCACGAAATAAATAATTTAAAAACAAATAAACCTTTGGGTATACCGAACCTTTGCCTTCAGCTATAGGTACAGTGTAAATATTTTATGAATTGTAATTTTCATATTTAAATGAGCAAACTTGCCCGCATGATTTCATTATATTTACTTGAATTATTGACTGCTTTCTGTTTTGTTCAATCAGTGAAGTCTAAATTCAATTTTTTAGTATAAATTCAAATAAAAGAAGATATATTTAAGTCTTACATATATTATAATACTAGCTTTTGCCCGCGACTTCGTCCGCGTGGAGTTCGGTTTATATACAAAGTTTTAACCCTTTTTCGCCCTCTTAGGAGGCGTATTTTCAAAAGTCCTTTCTTAGCAGATGCCTACGTCATAACGACTATCTGTATGCCAAATTACAGCAAAATCCATTTTGTAGTTTCGGCTGTGCATTGGTAGATGAGTCAGTCAGGTTTGCCTTTTATATATTAATTAGATTTTGCGATTCTCAGTCTCACTTTAAATTAAAATTAAGTGATGGGTCATACGAATATTTTTTATATCAAGTGAGCAAAGCCATACCTACATATACCAACATTTATCTAAGATATAAACTGACTTCAAGGGCATTTTGTAATCGTTAATTTTGTCACCAAAACGAAGTAAGTGGGCATTGTTTGTGAAATGTAGCTGCAGTGTCCTCTAATCTCATTTTCTGTAGGTTAGTAATTGTGGTGCATCCACCGTAAAACAATCCGCAAGACCATCATAATGATTAGGAACAATGAAATCACTTCGCAACAACCAACAGCCCATGAACATATCTTGGACCATTGTTTTACAAATTGTCAACTGAGCCCCTCTTACGCACTTTTATAAAGATCACGTCTTCTATCCCAGTTTCTTCAATACCATACGAGTTGTGTACCACATCAATTGTGTTTATGTCATCAATATGAAACTACGTTTCACACTTTACTGTGTTGTAACCATTTTTTGGACTCCAGTGAAGTGCAATCCTATTACTAATTCGCATTTCAACGAAGACATCCGAGAGTTTGCCGCAAAAGGTGATGGATTTGTAAGTGATTCTTTACGTGACGTTAAGAAATTGTAATTTTGAAAATTCAAGTTCAAAACACATTTTGCAACATGACGAAAGTATGTTTTTTATTCACGCCTAAGGGATGAAAATATTTGAAAATACTAGCAGAAGTTGTAAGATTATTGAGCTTACATAAAGATATCGTTGCAGAATTCGAGTAATGCAAAGACTCTCCTGAAAGAGGATCCGGGGCTGTATGCTAATTTTACGCCCATCCGAAGTCCTGTGAAATTTAAGGTAAACCCGACAAAGGTATTCACGGATATCGTTCAAAATGTAGCTTATATTGTAATATATTTCTGGGGGTGAATATTGTTAAACTTCAATTTAGTATGGTTACATTATAAAAATGGTTCCCTATTTTTTCGCATAAAATTATATGTCATAATTTTACTTGGCATAATTTCATTTGACCTAATAGTAGTTTCGCATAATATTCATTTTTCATAACTTTCTTAGCATAATTTTTTTTCGCATAATTACTAAAAGCATAATAATTGGTAGGCATACTTATTGTAAGGCATATATTTTTTACGCATAATATTCATTAAGAATAATATTTTTATGCATAATATTAAAAAGCATAAATATATTTACGCATAATGATATTTAAGCATATTGTTATATTTACGCATACATCTTTGTAGCATTTTTTTCACATACTAATGAATGATAAATTCTACTGGGTGTGCGAGTTAAGACGAAATAACAATTATAGTTGTAATTTTCGACTGATTACGAAATTAAACCCGGACAAAAAACACGAACTGCTATCTAAGAACATGTCGAGCTAATTATTTTAAACATGTTAGCGGCTTACGGGTGGCCCAAGGGCCACCCCGCCGCAACTTAACCTACTGTTACAGATGTTACACTAGGTATATGAGTGTAATACCTGCTTTTAATGTTTTATAATTATGCCTTTAATTACCTTAACCGTGTTTTCATTATGTCGTTCCATTTTATGCAAATTTGTGCCTTGTGACAGAATGCCTTGAATTTATTATGACAAAAAAATATGCCTAACGAGTTTATGCCGAAAACCAATTATGCCAAAGTATTATTATGACAAGAAAAATTATGCCTGACGAGTTATGCCTCATTAAATTAGGACAAACAATATTAGTCTAAATGATATTTATGCCTAATGATGTAGTATGCCAAGAAACCATTATGCCAAAGTATTATTATGCGTAGTAAAATTATGCCAAGTGATGTATGCCTAATGAAATTATGACAAATAAAATTATGCGAAAGAAGAGGATCCCTATAAAAATAAGTTATTATTGTTTGAACTCAACGCAAAAGCTGCAATTGATGTATCATAATTTAAAAGTAGATATCAGCAATATTTTAATTTTTAAAGTAGTAAAGGGAATTCAATTTTATAGTTCTCAAGTCTACAATCAGACTACAATGCACTTAGCACCTAGCCACCTATAACGAGTACATTCTTTCTTTGCAAAAAATGGTTACCATAGTCTCCGGTATGTTCTTGGTCCTTGCATTACTGTTTTATTAGGGTTCCGTAATACTTGAGGAACCCTTATAGTTTCGCTCTGCCCGTCCGTTCGTCCGTCTGTCTATCTGTCTGTCTGTAATTATGAATTTAAATCGATACAATTTGGTATAATTATAGATTGTGTATAGATCTCGGATTTGGAAATAATTTATTCTAGGGGTGGCTTTCCATACATGTGAAGTGGGGATGATTTTTTTTTCTTTCTATCCCATCGTGTGGGGTATCGTTGAATAGGACTATTAAAATAAAGGCAAGATTTCATACATAACTTTTTTATAAAGCCAACCATTTTCGAGTAATCGGCCTCCAAAGTGATTTATAAGTTGGTAAGTATGTTTTTTCAAATTACTTCAAAAGTAACTGTCCGATTTGGTTCATAGAATAGTTTAGAAATGCCATAGGGGGGCCTATGGCATTTCTAAACTATAATACTTAGAAACTTGCAATTTTCTGTGCTGATAGATTATTCTAAAAACTCTTTACAAAAATTATTTTGAACCAAATCGGACAGTAACTTTTGAAGTAAGTCATTTGAAAAAATGTATTACGCGTTTAGAGTTACGGAACCCTCCTTAGACATGTCCTGATATGCTCTTGGTTAGGTTATATTTATTCCGCTTTGTTACCTACAAAAACATCGTGATAATTTCACGTAACCAGCTCCACCGTTTAAAAAGTAGTTGATCAGGCTATGCGTTTAATGTAATACGTCCCACATTCTCGATAACTTGTCTCGGCGGAAACATGACTCAGTATTGATATGAATTAAAAAAAAATTCAACTCTTTCAAAACGATGCTCCCAGAGATGTGAATCGTGTAATGGAACGAAATCTGGAATTCCATCAAATAATTTCGCGTGACGAAACATACATCATAAGGCTTGTTTGGACTTAAATTAATTAAATTACTTTAAATGCACCTTGCATTTAAAGTAATTTCTGTGTGCTTTAATGTATATTCAATTTAAGAAAAGGATTCAAACGTTTACAGTTAAAAGTTTTATAACCTGTTATGCAACAGTATATATTTATACAATTAACAAACCGATAAGCAAAGTAATTACAAAATAATTAGGGTGATAACGTAACAAACTTTTAAAAGTTGAGAATAAATAGCTAGCCCAATTACTTACTTCTGTAGTCCATGATGATAAAGTAAGCACGGATTTAATAGCTCCAGTGACTAAGGTCTTTCGCTTTCTAAAGATAATAATATAAAGTATAAACTAGGTATCCTTCCAAGTAAGCTGGCTTACCTTTTTAAAAATAGTTTTTCACTCCATGGCTACGTTCATGTGATAAATATTTTTATTAGTCAGATGTTTGACCAGTTCTTAGTATAATGAATAATACACGATCATATTATTGGACATTCCACCTGGACCGTTATTAAAAATCGAATGTCAAGGCCATTCATACGTAAAAACTTGTCATTCATTCAGTAGTATATTTGGTCGCCCTGTTTTCGAAATTCGCCCAAAATAATTCTTAATACAATCATAATTTACATGAACTTTATAAGGGTTCTTTTGCCTCATATATAATATACTAGCGACCCGCCCCAGCTTCGCACGGGTACAATACTGATACTAATACTAAAGAATGTCTTTGAACCTCTAACAAAACGGGCGAAATCTAGTCAAAACAAACAGAAACAAATTAATATAGGTACCTACTAAAACTCAATGAAATAAGTCGGTGGGTATACTTTTATCGTATGAAATACCATAGATCTAAACTGCCCCCGCACACGCACCCCCGCATTGGTGACGCCCACTTCGCAACGGGCCGTGCAGCAAAAATCGTAATATTTTAATTTCACCATAACTTCAAAACCACACGTCCAATTTCAATCATTCAAAGACCAAATATTATCTACATAAACTGTACTTAGTGATGAAATAATTTATTTTGATAAGGATTAATAGCATGAGTAAAATAAACGCGTTTAAATGTAATCCAAAAAAAATCAAGATTTTTAAATAAAAAAATGGTTGTTGTGCCTCACTGGACATAGATAGGTATAGTGTGTTGCGGACTTTTTTGTAGATATTTATAAGATCTACAATTAATTAGAACATTTTATGGTTCTATCTTTTATAGTTTAGGCAGCGTACGCAAAATAAGTAACTTTTCTGGTTGATTTTTTACACCTTGAGTCCGAAAAACCCAAATATTTTACGGAACCCTGTTTTTTTCCAATATAAAATATAGCCTGTGTTACTCGTGGATAACGTAGCTTTCGAATGGTGAAAGAATTTTTGAAATCGGTCCAGTACTTTTTGAGCCTATTCGTTACAAACAAACAAACAAACAAACAAACAAACAAACATACAAACAAAGTTTTCCTCTTTATAATATTAGTGTAGATTACTGTAAATGTTGTAACAGATTGACCAACGTCAACATCGCAACAACCTTTGTATCTATGAAACGCACGTTAGTTGTGTTAATAATCTAAGGTAGGTGTGAGTGTTGTTGTTTTTTATCAATTTCATCTTATTTCTAAGCATTATTTAAAAGAATATAAGTTTTCCTTACATTTTCCTCCACACAAACTTTAATTGTGCGCAATATCATACTCGTTCGTTCGCACTATTCTCGTTAAACTGTACTGAAAGTTTTTTCTCACATATTAACAAAATTCAATATACTATACTAAGACTATTTTATTGTCTTCTAAAGCAATGTTTTGTGAATTGTTTCTCGGATATTGATTGTGGGTAAATAATTTCCCGGTTCTAAAATTACCACTATTTATACCACTATATTCCCACTATCATGAAAATACTAACATAACATCTCTGGTAAAAGATACCTATTTAAAGTCAAATTCAAACCACATAATAAAGTTGATAGTACTTAACGTATAATGTATCAATTACTTCAAGTTAAGTATTTTACTGTAGAAATAGAAACGGAAGAGTAACATTAAGAGTCGTGTGAAAGGGGCCAGCGACCAGAGACTAGACGCATCGAACCGAGCACGCCTGGAGGACTCGCTCTAATTGGATTTAATTATTCGAGAGAAAAACTGAGACTCGATACAGAAAACGTTTGAGAATTGAGTGCATTTTAAATAGACTAGATTATATTGGCGGCTGAGTGGTCAAAACTTTTCCGTCTCCATTTTTTATGGGAGCAGCCTGAATCAAAAGAGGAACATAGTTATTTTTTACAGGTTTTTTAATATTTTTGTATGAAAATAATACCTATACATTATAAAAGGTCATTTACGAAATCAATCCTTTATTTAAAAATATCTATTTCACGATACTCCACACAATAGGGTTTTTGAAAAACATTTTTCACCCCCACTGCACATTTACAATATAAACATAAAAAACTTATGTAATAATGAATATAAATGGGTTAAATTTGATACTATTAAAGTTTGTGTATAGATTTTATTTTTGGCATTATAAAATAATTTAAAAAAATGTTTAAGGAGTTGCTCTCCATACATGTGAAGTGGATGATTTTTCGAATATGTGCATGTTTTATTTACGTAGAACTAACAACATACCTACACTATAATATTTATCACGTCAATAGCCTCCACAAATCATACAGCACGTTATAGCTATAAAATTAACATTAAACTAAGTATTTTATTTGATTACTTTTTGATATTGAATAACGTTACTTAATCATAGAATTAAACTTCATTTGGTTTAAGACATTTTTCCAAACCTAAGTACCGACCACTTGTAAATTATCTCGGTATTGATGACAGGGACACTTAAAATACACAGCTCTTCTCGTGAGAAAAATTTTTAGACGGTTAATTATTAAGAACCTGGTTGAAATGCTAACGATATATTCTTTCAGGATCTCCAAGATAATGCACAGTCTAGTTCCAGTTACAGTCGTGGACTTGTGCATCATGAGCATCCAGGTAATGCTAAATATTATTATACTTTGTAGTGTCTTTATACTACAAAGTATAAACAGCCTCCGCGGTCTAGTGGTCAGAGCATTGGCTCTCGACTCAGCGGTCGTGGGTTCGATTCCCGCATTGGAACAACAAAAAATGTTGTTTCCAATTGGTTAGGACAATGCAGGCTGATCGCCTGATTGTCTGACAAGAAAGATGATCCATCCATGGGCATGTAAAAAGTTGGTCCTGCGCCTGATCTCTCGTCAGTCGTGTCGGTTATCCGTCCCACTGGATTATGAGAATAAAGGAAGAGAGTACTCTTGTTTACTGCGCACACACTTGGGCACTATAAAATTACTCCTGCGTAACTGGCCTGATTCCAATGTAACCGGTCACCGTCACCGAAAATCGGTGGGGAGTTATTATTATTAATATCGTCACTGAAAAGCTGGAAAACTGCTTTCAGTTTGCAAGCTGCTTTTATTTCAAATCTTAAAACATCACGCCTGGAGTCTCGTTGCGGTACGCGTACGAGTTGGTCGTGTGCACGCATAAAGCGAATCTAAATAATAAACAAGTGTTTACCTACGTCGTGTGCGCCGTCGCATCGGCGCGGCGCACCGTTGCCCGATACCTACTGTGGATACGAGCGATAACAAGTTTATCGCCCGCGATATTCAACATTTACTAGAATGAATAGTACGAATTTACAACAAGAAATTATGGCGGAATTGAGTGAACAAGACATGATGTCAGACGTAGAATTAGAAGTATGTTCAGAAGAGTTAATAGTAACAGCCTTAGTAGAAACGGACCAGGATTGTAGGAGGGACAAAAGAAGAAGAGACGAAATTAATCAAGAAATTGAAGAGGAAGGGGAATGGACTAAAGTAGAAAGTAAAGGGAAGAGATTTAAAACACAGTTAAAAGAAAAGATTGAGATATATATTTCTTGTAACGAAAAAATGCCTAAGCACTTTTCTTTAGCTAAATTATTTAAAGCTTACAACATTGCCGACATAGAAAATGTTAAATACATTAACCCCTTTAAAATTCGTTTGGATATAGGAAGTGAACTAAGTGCACATAAAATTGAAAATTGTCAAGAATTTAAAGAAAAAGGATGGAGAATAACAAGGGCAATGGAAAGAAACTTTTCTTTTGGAGTAATAAAAGATGTGGACCAAGACCTATCCGAAGAAGACATATTTAAATCCATTTCATGTAACGATCCAGCTAAAATAATATCAGTACGTCGATTACAAAAGCGTAACCGGGAGGGAGACGGATGGATGCCAAGTGAGGCGGTACAAGTATGCTTTAAAGGTACATTTATTCCACAATACATTTATGTCGATAGTCTACGTATTAAAGTTAACCCGTACGTCTTCCCTGTCTCCCAGTGCTCAAAGTGCTGGAGATATGGCCATACTTCAAAAAAATGTCCCACTAATAAAATTGTGTGCCCAAAATGCGGTGAAAGCCATATTAACTGTGAAACGCGAAATTACAAGTGTATTAATTGTGATGGAAACCATATGGCTTTACACAAAACATTATGCCCTGTTTTTCAAAAAGAAAAAAGAATTAAGAGAAATTATGGTAGAATTTAATTGTACTTATAGGAAAGCTTTAACTATTTATGTTCCTCCTTCTCACCCTGCAAGTCTCGATCCTCCTTCGCAACTATCTTCCAACTTGTCAGACGAAAAAACTCATTTAAATAAGACAGAAAGTCAACAAAAGACACCAACGCTTTCGTACTTAGAAGCAGCGATGAAGAATGTTATTCACAAACGTAAAATATCCCGAAACGATAAGGATCGTCTTCATACTAGACCTGATAAAAATGTCACTTCAAGTCCCATAATAGAGGAGACTTCATTAGATCCAGGGTCGAAATTAGAAGAAAGAAAAGAAGAAAATGTACCGCATAAATCCGTACGAGTGGAAGAGTTGGTAACACGAATAAAAGAAATTATATTTTTAAGAGATACATCTATAGGGGCAAAATTTACGAGTGTGATCAAGTGTTGCTTAGAATGGCTTATTTTGAGTATAGTAGAATATATTTCCGACTGGCCTCTCTGTAAGTTATTGTTTGATTATTTGTATTTAAATTATGGAACCTAATAACATTAACTTTAGACTAAATTTAGCTCAATGGAATTGTCAAAGTGTTCGACCAAAATTAATAGATTTGGAACACATATTATTTCAAATGAAGATTCACATTGCTTGTCTCAGCGAGACGTGGTTAGAATCCGACAGTCATCTTAAGGTGAATAGTTATACTGTATACCGTAAGGACAGGAACGACGGCTATGGCGGTGTTGCTGTACTGGTGCATAAATCGATCAAATCAAATTACATACATTTAGATAGTTTAAATACCGGTATAGAACTCATTTGCGTAAGGATTTATAACTGCTCACATCTAGAATACGTTATTTCATTGTATTGCGCGCCATCTGTACATACATCCAAAGAAGATTGGGATTATGTTTTTTCGAGATTCAACAGAAAATTGTTAATCCTAGGCGATTTCAATGGACACTACACAAATTGGTCCCATAAAATAGACCAAAGGGGTTCTCAAATATATGATGCACTCGCGGATTCAAATTTAGTAAGCTTAAATGATGGGAGAAACACACGTATTAAACTAGTTAATAATGAAATTCAACAATCTTCTCCAGATATTTCTTTAGTTTCTACGGATGTGGCTTGTAGGTTTTATTGGGATATAACTAATGAGTCGTTGGGAAGTGACCACCTCATTATTAAGATTACCACACACGTTAGTAATAATCACAGTAATTTACAAAGAAGGTTTAATTATAAAAAAGCTGATTGGACACAATATCATAATACCCTAGAAAAACTTTTTACTCATTTTAATGTTTTTAAAGACCTTCAGAAGTTATATGACTCTTTTGTTAAATTAATATATATTTCGGCAGATCAACACATTCCATTTATAAGAATTAATGAAAACCCTTCGAATAATTTTACCCCAAAACCGTATTGGAATAGCTCGCTGTCCAAATTAGTTGCCGAAAGACGTTTGGCCTTATCTAAATTTCGACGTAATCCCACCCCAAGAAATTTTGATATCTTGAAAAGTAAAATTAAAGTAGCCCAAAAACATATACGTAAAGCCAAAAACGAAGGATGGAAAGAATTTTGCTCATGTTTAGATGAAAATACTTCCCAAGCTACCTTATGGAAAAGAATGAGGTGGTTTAAAGGGCTAAGTTCTCCTAGACAACATATAAGTAAAGATACGGCGTACCAATTATTACAGAACTTAGCCCCTGATTATGTTTTAAATGTATTCCCATTAGTTAAATCCTCAAATTTAAAATTAGAATCGGCTATAACAAGACATGAGTTAGATGTGAGTTTGCGTCATGCCGACACCTCGCCTGGTAGTGATAACATATCCTACTCCATGCTTTTACATTTACCAGAAAATGGAAAAGACATTTTATTAAGTATTTACAATATAATATTTACAAGTGGCATTATACCATATCAGTGGCATAACATAGCTGTCGTTCCGATACCTAAACCCGGTAGAGACCCCCAGTCTGTATCTGCTATAAGACCCATATCATTAATCTCATGCGTGTGTAAAGTTCTTAATAATATTTTACTGAATAGAATAGAATGGCATTTGGAGAGCAATAATATGTTATCTGACGAGAATACAGGTTTTCGTAAATGTAGATCTACTATAGATAATTTGTCGAGACTAGTATCAAGTATTCAAGTAGGCTTTTCAAAAAAACAGCACACCTTGTCCTGCTTTATTGACATAGACAACGCTTATAATAATGTTAACACAGAACGCTTAATTACAAAAATGGACAGTTTCGGTCTAGGACAAAAAATATGTTTATATGTTTGGAACTTTTTAAAAGATAGGAAATTAAGTATATTTACAGATAATAGTATAATAAGTAGACATGCTTCATTGGGATTAGCCCAAGGAGATCCCTTATCTCCTACTCTTTTTAACATTCTGACGAAAGATGTAAGTAAACCTCAACTTGAAGTCTGTTTATCTCAATACGCCGACGATTTTGTACTATACACTATGAATCAAAATATTGAAATTTCTAGAATAAAATTACAAATAGCATTAAATAATTTTGTTAATGAACTTGCTGACGTAGGTTTAAACGTGTCGGCTACAAAAACTAAAATATGTATTTTTCAAAATAAACATAGATGTGACTCAGTTTCCCTTAATGTTTATGGTAGACCCTTAGAAGTAGTAGAAGATATCAAATATTTAGGCATTTGGCTGGACAGAAAATTACGTTGGTCTAAACAGATAAATGATTTAGTTAGTAGAATATCGAAAATAATAAACGTTTTTAAAGTGTTGTCTGGGCCGGGATGGGGAGTTCATCCTATCCACATGAGACGACTGTATATTTCTTGTATTCGCAGTAAACTTGATTATGCAACTTTTATTTATGGTAACGCTTGTAAAACTCTTTTGTCGAAATTAGATAAAATACAAAATCAATGTTTGCGCGTCGTAGGGGGATTTATAAGAACTACACCCATTCACGTAATGGAGTCAGAGCTAAATCTACCGCCTTTATTCATTAGAAGACAATATCTCGCTGGTAAATATTATCTTAAAATTAAATCCTTTTCGAACCACAATATATTAAGTATTTTACATGAACTAGAACCTTTATGTCAAAATTCTTATTGGAAATGCAAAAATAAACCCATTCTGATCTCAGTTCATAGATACCTAAAAGAGACGGCCTTATATACAAGTAAACAATTGGATATGTTCTCACTTAATACTTGGATAAGCAATGTGAATCTTCAAAATATAATTAAACATAATATAGAAACCGTGAACAGTGCAAAAAAAAGTTATAAAATACCGGATTTAGAACGTCTTTGCAGCAAATTTATAAGTGAAAATTTTTATCAATATTATAAAGTTTATACAGATGGCTCCAAATATAATAACGAATACGGACTAGCTTTGTATGATCCACAATTAGATATCTCAATGAAATTTCGCGTTAATACAAATTTATCAATTATGTCTTTAGAATTAATTGCCATATTAGAAGCCATCTTGTACATTTCTTCGTTTAAGCCGGGCGACTTTGTAGTGCTCACCGATTCTAAAAGTGCGCTTCAGCATGTGGCTCGGTGTACCTCGAACGGTCGAGGAGCACCGATAGCCTACAAAGTGATTGACGCCATACTAACACTCTCATCTTGTGGATATCGGGTAGTATTACAGTGGATACCATCGCATGTAGGGCTGACGGGTAACGAAACAGTAGACCGTCTCGCCAGAGAAGCTATATCCGATGGTACGACGATACATTGTATGCCATATTACACTGACACATTGTACTTAGTCAAACAAAATTGTATAAAAATTTGGAATGAATATTTCGATGAGCGCTCGCAAGCCAAAGGAATATGGTATAAGACCATACAACCTAACTTACGATCGTCTGCCTGGTTTACGAAGTCCAACTTTTCTAGAAATACAATAGTAACTGCTATGAGACTTCGTTCCGGACACGTCCCACTAAATAGCTTCGCGTTTATGATGAACAAAGTAAATACCAGAAATTGCATTGATATTGACAAAGTTGAGGATGTCTATCACGTGATGGTGGAATGTGTTCGGAACGAATCGGAGAGGAGTACCTTTTGCACTGTTTACGGTATTAATTTACATGAAATCGGTGTATGTAATAGCATTTTGGCTTGTCCCACATCGGACGAAGCCAAGATGCTATACAAACTAGTAGAATCAGCGATAAAGCTAAGAAATAGGGTTCTGATTTAATGTCTAAACAATAATAATTAGTTAAGTATGTAGTTATTATTTGTTTGTAATTTTTTGTACAAAACTATGGGGATGGCGTAATCTTTATAGATTAAAATCCCTTATTATTTAATAAAGATCTAAAAAAAAAAAAAAAAAAAAACATCACGCCTGCCAGGGCAACGATTTGTTTAATTTAAAACTACTGGCACATAAATTTGAATAATTGCTACTTTTATATTAATTTCTAAGCCAACGATTGCTTCAGCAGAATACACAGTGCATGAGTATGAAGGCCCATACGACTACGGCCACGAGCAACATCACTTCCCTGATCATGGTTATCATCACGGTTTTGATCATCACAGTGTAGATCATTATGGGCACCACGGACATCACGGTGATCATCATTATCATGACCATCATAAATATCATCACGTAAGTAATTTACTGATTTGGTAATAATCGATTCTTGATGTTAGAAAATCACATTATTACGCATTAGTGAAAATTGCTAATTAGGTACATTCAGTTTGATAACTTTGCTACTTTCGTTGGGCTTATTGCATAAAGAATTTGGTTAAGGATTAGATTATGTATAGATTCAATAATGATGAATAATGCGGATGCGGAATAATTACTCATTTAGTGCTTTAAAAAATAATGATGAATTTTATCATTCAGTCCATTAAAAACCCCTTTAAACATCTTTAAGCTCGTGGTAGCCATAGATACTTACCATATTCTCCAATTGAGAGTCAGGGACATAAATGAGAAGATTGAGGCAGATTGGTTGTGGTACAAAGGTAAAGTGCATCTGCATAACAAACAACACGCTTGACAGATCCATCAGGTTTTGTTAACATCGACCTACAGTCCACACCCGAGCATAATGCAATTTACTCTGAATTGTCTGCTTCTTTCATGTTTGAATCTGCTTAGCAAATTTTGCATGCTGATTGCTGTAGGATATAGACCAATAATCCTTGTTATTCATAATTCTTGTTAGTATTAGCATATTTTAAATGTTTCAAATGCGTTAAAAAAAAGGAGTTTTTGTAAAACACTACTGCGTAGGTACTGACTACTGACACTCATTATCAGCTGACTATTTTTATCTGACTTCCGTTTAGTTCATACATTTTTATTACTTAGGTAGATAGACACGAGCATTGTTAAAATATTTTAGAAAAATATTCAATATGTTATTCCGAGCGATAGTATTCCTATTTCCTAAACCAAAAATTTAGAGTTGTAATGCAGCTCAATAATATGCAGAATTCGGCAATTGTAGAAGTAAATTGTTGTTTAATACTTACAAATTCCTTGTAAATTACTTACTTACTTTCTAAATCCGGTAATTTTTTTTAAAGACTTACAGGTAATTTAAAGAAACTGATAGTCAAAGGAAAAATTCTTAGTATTCGTAATTTTTTTGCTGAATAGCTTGTAATAGGTATTGCAGTTTCTTTTGCTCAATTATTTCTTTGGTAAATAGCACATGCGCAGCGTATGTAACGGATATTCAGTTTTTATAGAGCCACTTTCTGTTTCCTGTTTATGTATTCGTGATAATGTGGAGATACTAATTACATAGGCTAGTAATCAAAAAAATATTGTAATGCCTTGCCAATTAATTATTGTCGGTAGGTGGAGCATTAAGCATAATATTAATGGAGAAAACAAATATTAATTAAATGACATAATTCTTTTTATTAACATGCAAGTTACGTATTTATTACGAGAAATTGAACGTTTATTAGATAAAAAAAGTATTGAGAGTTTCAGGCGTTCATTACGTTATCTAAAAATAATTATAGAAATGAAAATTTTAAAGATATTTTAATATACACTAATCACTAAATATGAAACATTAGCTGAAAAAGGTTACTATAGCATCGTAGGTTAATCTAGATTATTTGATGAACCTAATTAAATTTATAATAGCATTATTAACAGTATGTCGTGTTAACAGATAAAAACAAGAGAAATTTCTTCAACAACGTGAATAATTAAAATTGTCAATACTAATATTATAAATAGTTGCACTCACAATTAATTAATTAATTCGAAATAAAAAAGTATTTAGTAGGTACATGATATTCTATAATCAGTTTCTTCATTATTGTTTATATCTCTTACATATTTTTCATATTTTTTGGTACTTATAATGCCAATAATTCATGTTAATTGACATAATATTTCAAATAATGTTACAAAATTTTATTTAAAAGTCAGTTTGTTTTTAGGGACTGGCAGCTAAAACAGTGCTATGGCCAATAGCTGGATTGGCGTTACTTGGCGCTGCTGCTGCTTTAGTCACAAATCCCATTCTACTCCAAATAGGAGTAGCGTCAGGGAAACGAAAAAGGCGAGATACTGAAGAAGATTTAGAACCAAATATAGATGTCAACCGTTGGTCCACAGGAGAAGGTTACAATGAGCAGCAAGAAGATAGTTCAGAAAATGAAGAGACAGAAATAGAAAAATCAAAAAATAAGTTAAAGCAAAGACTATACTTATTACAGAAACGAAATGGCCTAAGTAACAAAAGGATGAAGAATAAAAAGATATATCCAACAGAGAGCACAAAGTCTATATACCCATATATGAGTTCGTACTCAACTACACCCGGTATTGATAATGACAGTATATTCATACCGGTTCCGATAAAAATAAAAGATGTATCATGAAAATATACGAAAGGGACTTTTGCACGTGTTTTATTGTTAGATAAAATATTAAAATATTCTTGTTTTTTCTCATCTCTTCCCTGAAGGTTTTGTGGAATATGAAATGCTAACACGATTTACTGGCTTGATCTAAAATATGTTATGAAATTGGAGTAGCATGTGGCCTACCTGATTGGGAAATGTAATAGTAGCTTTTAGAGATTACAACTGTTGTTTTCTCCCTAAGGTAGAATTGATAGAATTAAATAAGTACTTAAATAAAAACTAGATTTAAATCTTGGTATTTGCTTAAAAATTAAAGTATTAATTACTACGCGACTTCGTGCACGCAAAAGGAAGTCCCGCGGTTGCCGTACATTTTGCCGCAATAAAAAGTAGCCTATGTCCTTCCCCGTGGTCTAATCTATATAATTTCGGTCCAGTAGTTCAATGCAAACAAACAAACCTGTTTATTATATTAGTATAGACTAGTAAGTACAAAGTATAAAACAGTATCCTGAAGCTTTTGATCTTTCTAACAAAAACAAATTAAAGTCTACTTAATGAATTTTATTTAGGTAAATAAATTCATACTTACATTTAAAAGTAAACACAATCACAACCCACACAAAAACATAACCAATTCGCAAACAAACCGACTTTTCACATTCACAAAAACAAAAGCACAAGACACTGAAATAGGCAACACAAAACAAATACTAGATCACACACCGTGCATTACAAATATTGACAAAACAACTGTAAACGATGAATTGTTTGGAGAAACGTCATCAATGAAACCGGTGAGTGAAGTTCGAGCGCACGGCTGCGCTCGACGCGTACGCCGAGTGAAGTAGTAACGCTTTTGTGACTGCACTCACGCGCAGGTCAGAGGGGTGTAAACTTAATCCGGTGAACTCAGCTGAACTATGTAGGTGCATCTTGGGAATTCCCAAACTTTTACTCGTAGGTTTTATGGCGTAACCATTGATAATAATGTAACTTTTTTTATTGAAATATTTTTAAATTAACCTACACTTAGCCTATAAAATCAACTATTATAATTAGTATTTCGTTAATATCGTTACAATATTTGAAACTTTTTGTAAGTTTTCTTTTTTTAAATTTATCATTTGCATAATATTTGCAGATAATATAGGTAATTATCCTTTTATTTATCCAGCTTTTTTTAAATTTATTATTAGATTTTAGATTTTTATGAGAAGTGGCGACCTACATTCACCAAAGATATGTAAAAATCTGGAGGATATTATGTTGTTTTGAAATAACAATAAAATCTTTAAATATGCTGTTTCATCATAACCATCGACCAAGTTATCAGCAGGTATCCTGTTAAATCAGGAGCAAGGCCTTCTGTTATTATATTAAATTCATATAATTCTGAACATTTTTATGTCGAGAAGAAATATTCTATTCTATTAGTCAGTATATTTTTATTTCAAAAAATATTATTAAAAATCCCTGCTCCTAAAATAAAATTCATGATTTCGACATTGTACCTAACTGGAACCTGAGAAGGATTTTATTATTACCGAAAATGAGAATTAATAAAAGTTAAATAATCAACCATTACTAGTCAATTCACATATCAAGCGAGAAGTCTTCCTTTATAGAATCTATTTTCTATATATTTATCCTATATATTCCGAATTTTGAAATTTAACTATGTTACTCTTATTTATTATCTAAGGCAAATTATTATCTGATCAAGAAGCCTTAGGAAAGTGAATTAGTCCAATTCATATAACTAATTTAGCTTTTATGAGGCTTTAGTATACTAGAGGTTAAAATTGCTTATTACCTCATATGCACCTCTATAGAAGGACATCTTTTGAAATTCTATTACACTGCCTAGCGATCTTTACTGCTATGAGCTATCTGGTAGATTGTGTAGATGGCGCTTTATAATAACTGGAAAGCTTATTTGCAACAGAATCCTGAGGGCAATTCTGCTAAATAAAACCTGCATTAATACAATTACAATCAAGTCCCGATACGCTTATACTCCCAAACGGTGTTTTTATGAACGTTAAACCAACGTGAAACGCGCTCTGATTGGTCGAAACGTTATAAAATCCGTTCACGATAACATGTCGCTACACTTTCAATCCAAACAAAGTAAAATTGACTCTTTAAATTGTCTATTTTAAATACGAGAATTGAGGTTCAGGTCTTTTAATTTTACTTTTTGCTAATATTATATTACTGAGAATGTAAAATGTTTTAAAAGATTTGTTTGTTTGAATATTCTTTTATTTTGAAGAAAATTTAAATAATCTCTATAACACTATCAATTTGAGTAGGTAGTTTCACCAGCTGGTATCTAATTAATCCTTTTAAATAAAGAGGGATAATCCAAATAAAAATTTTAATCCATTTTACTAAATCTTCTACAGATGGTACGTATCTTAATTTCCACCTTACTCAAGTTTGAATCCATACTGCAAAAAAAAAGTAAAAGTGAATAATTTTTTAGATTTTAGTTCCTAATTAACCGTAGAAAGAAGAAAATTCAACGTAGAAAGTATTTACTACATAATATATATTACCTTAGGAGCATGTTCTAGCATACATTTGAACATCAGTGCAGCTCTATCACACCCCTTCTCACCGTCTGTTACAGGCTCGTCGTTTACTGAAAGTTTAGATATTGGTAATTTTACGATGGAACAATTACCCGCGGCGACAAAAGATAAAAATTAGGTTAGATGTAAGCGTAATTGCAGCTATATTACAACGGCAGGTTGCATATCTGCAGTAGGTGAGGTAAAAAGTTGTTAAAAAATGTGGTAGCGTCTTTTTATAAATTGAGTTAAAATCGCCCAATGTATTTATTGTATTTAATAGTTGTATGCATAATTAGATGACGAGGCATTAGCAATAGACGTGAATTAGGTACCTATACTATTAAGTATTTTAGTTTTTCACAATGGACTTAGAGTACCTACTAACCTGCGGAACATATATCTGCTACTTTCTTGCCATTTTCTAATCTCTTGGCGTCACCATCTTCCATGAGCTCAGCAAACTCGTAACCTTTTTTTATGTCATATTTTCCTTCTTTAGTCATCTGTAAAGTACATCCATGATAAACATAGCAGTCTGTGTTGTTATCAAGGCTAAAAACTATTAAGGTGCTTAATTTTTAGTAACAAACACCTCCTTATAGAATTTTTCATGTACTACTAGTACCTATAGAAGGACATAATGATTTCTTACAGTTCCTATCGCCTTATATGCGCAAGCCAGGACGCACTTGACTTCGGTTTTGGTTGGCACTTCCAGCTTGTGTAATCCTGACAAGTCAGCTTCATTAACTTTTAGATCTTCAGCACATTTTTTCACATGTTCCTCGAACATTTTCCTTCCTTCTGCATCATTGAGAGCCTATCAAAATAAAGACACTTAATTGAGTGAGAGTAAGTAACCGTTTAACTCTAGTCTTCATTAATTATATTGTAAGCAGTTAGTTATTGCTACGATTAAAACAAACAAGTTATTACTTACCTTTGCATTATATGCAAAGAATGATATTATAAGAAATTTAATAAACATTGTTACTGAAAAAATATTAGACATGTTTACAGCGAAGCAACCAAATGCTTTTAATTTGGATCATAGAAATCACACTCTTTATAGGATTCAGGACTTAATTAAATTGAATGATTTTTATCTACAAATACACACACATCCTGTTGTGTAGTAATTTAATTCGGGTAATTTTGCGTTATATTTGTCATTATATTTGCAATTTTTCTAATGATATTACCTGATATTATACTCGTACTGTAGACTACACAGCACCATTTGAAAATAACGCATAATAAGGCACGTCAAAGGTAATTTATTATAATTAGTGTCATTAACCTTAGTATTTTTATGTTTTTTTAACTTTGCCAAACTTATTGTCCTTAATACATAGTTGTATTAAAGGCCTTAAAACATTAATTGCCTTGTTTTAATTAAAAATTAATATATTTTGCACCAGCTCAACACACGTTGTTCAGTGTTCTATCCTAACCATAGATAATATACTGTCGGTCTTAACTTTAACACCAACATCAGCTACAACTGTAACCTACAACTACACCTATAACTATAACCTACACCTACGTCTACACCTACATCTTCATATACACCTACAACTACACTTACCAATCTACAACCTACTAGGGCCGGGCAATTTTTCTGAAATAAACCAAACGGATAAACAGTAAATATTGACAGTCAAGTGATAAATTAAACACAATTGGTATAGGAAAATTCAATTGAAGATTTTTTGTTCTTTCTAAAATATATTGCAATCCATTTGCAATCCAAGAAGATTATTGTGTGCCATCGAGCATTTTTTAGCAAAGTTACGAATTTACAACCATCAACTCACTTGTAGCTTGTACCTGTATACCTACAGATGGTAGTATTATCACCAGCAGCATGGCCACCCTATAATAACATTACCGTGTAACCACTGTATTGGTTTTATTCTATAGAATAATAGAGAAGTATAGTTCGTAGAAAAATTGTTCTTAATATATTATGTAGTACCTTACTACGTCAAGAGAAGTCAACATTTCTGGCAGCACGGAATTTCAACGACTGTTTTACGAGCGTCTTCTCAATTCGAATCTTAATTTAATAAATGTTTTCTAGTACCCAGGCGATATCGATAAAATTAGTATTCGTTCTAAAAATATTTATAACATTTAAACTCGCCATACAATGAAAGTCGAAAAACGCTCATCTAGAAATAAATTTATAAGGCTCTTACAACAATCCACCTACCCATATTCACCGAATTGGCCTTTGAAAAGAAAGTGACGTTTATGTATCCCGCGGTGGACAAAGATTCCTACCGTGGGTATATGGAACTTGCTGCGTCCGAAGAGATGGTAAATGGATGCAGCCTCTACCCAGTAAAAACTCGTTGGTACTCCGTCATACCACCACTGTTGACGGAGCAATGGGAACGATTGAAACTTCCGCAACGTCACTGATATGGCCTACACGTTTTGTTATAATTTTCGCTGCAGGACATATAATATCTAATACCTCAGGCTGAACTCATGAAACTTGTTTATTTATTGATTTCATTAAGCGGCTTGAGCTACAATATTACAATATTGGCTTAAAGGAAATTAGTGTATAAGTTAAAGTTGGTCCTTTCTTGTGTTTTCTACTATGTTATATGCTCATTATAGACCACTTACGTTGTATGACAATATTATTATATTGCATCTTAAATACACGGTTAACATACGAATCTCAGCTCTTGTGGAAGAAGTGTCATTTCCAACGTATTATACAAAGGCAGCAACGTTGTATAAGTTATCCGATATATGAATAATCCTATTAGTAAGGGGGTTAGCCTAAAGGGGGTTAACTATAGTCAATTGTACCGAGCTTGTCGATACTATGTAAATTAGTATTTGTCATAAGTATTTCACTAAAGGGTAAATATACTAATAAGTATGTATAAGTACAATATTAAATTACTTTTTTTTAATTACTACGTAAGAGTTTTCAAAATTACACAACTTTTTGAATTAAAAATAAGTTGACATATACAATATTATGTATTTAAAAAAATAATGTGTAAAATATTTAATACTAGCTGTCCCGGGAAACTTCGTACCGCTTTAGATTTGAATTTGTTGACATACTGACAGCAGCGCCATCTACCGGGTCCAATTGCAAATCTAAACCATTCTCGAATCCACTTGAACACACACACAAAATTTTATTAAAATCGGTCCAGCCGTTTAGGAGTAGTTCAGTGACATACACATGCAACTATATTTTTTCCACAAACATTTATTTATTGCTTATCTTTAATTCTAAGGTTCAATAAAGAAAGACAATTATGCAGCATACATTTATTAAAACATTGAATAATAGTAGTTAATATTACATTATAATTAAAGTACATATTCGGTTGTCTAAATCTTGCAAGCCAAGTTAGTCGTTAGTTAGATTCTGCCGCCCAATTTCTACATAAGTTTAAATCCAAGCTGAAAAATTAATAAACATTACCTTAGAACATTATTTTATTCATTGTCCAAGTCCTTAATCTACACAACTCCATTTTATAAGTAATCAAAGACTACATAACTTCAAGCTAACAGAACTGGCGAGCAGCATTACTTCTATAGGCAATCAGCTGTTGAGAATACTCAATTGCATTACAAAATCCTAAAGATCCCCCTTTAGGAGTTACAAACGGTGAGGTAATTTTTTTTTGGGTCGCAATACCCCCAAAAAAAATAAACATATTATTATCTGTTGCTAAAATCCACACACTGTATAACAGTAGTCCGATTCTCACTCACACAGGAACCCTTCTTATATCATTATCTACTACTAATAGTTCCTGTATTAGACATTTTTTAATTCAACTTGCTTTTACCTGAGGTGCATTTTTATTAATACACTCGAACATTAGGGCGGCTCTTTCACAGCCTTTTTCTCCGTCGCTAACTGATTCATCGTTAACTGCAAACAAGTTCATAATAGTTTTGTGTTAAGTAACGTTAGTTTTCATAAATAATAAAAAACTAGTCAAATTAAAAACTTAAGTATTTTTTTTTAAATTTAACTGTCGCTTAGTAGGAAATACATAGTGCAGTAAAAGATCTAGAATGTTCGACTCTTTTGTCACAGAATTTTGAAGAAGATTGTGTTTTAGATTTTTTTTATTATTGTCTATAGACATAAGACCCATATTTCATTGGTTTATTTTAAAATTCAAAACTAAATTTACCTTTAATGCAAATATCAACAACCTTCTTTCCATTCTCTAATCTTTTTTCGTCACCATCTTTCATTTTCTCTGCAAATTCGTATCCTTTTTGCAGATCAAATTTACCATTTGCACCAAGCTAGAAATTAAGAGTTAGCATTATGTTAGATATACATAGTGTAGTATGTGATATGTAATATGTATGTAACATGAAAGATCTTCTGATGATTTCAACTGTAGGATATAAAGTATTTTTAAAAATTAAACTTACAGTTCCAATAGCCTTGTACACGCAGGCCAAAAGACATTTTACTTCAGTTTTAGTCGGTGTCTTCAACTGTTGTAAAGGTTCTAAGTCGGCTATTTCAACAGCATTATCTTTGTTACATTCTAGTGCGTGAGTCATAAACTTTTCTCTAGCTTCAGCATCGTTCATTGCCTGAAAATTAACATCAATATTAGTATATTTGATAAAAGCTACTTTAAATAAGAATGCATTATACTGAAAATATTATTTTTTACTTACTTTAACATAATGAAGTGATAAAATTACAATAATACATTTCAACATTTTTGCAGCTAAATAAACAATATACAACTAGCTCTGCAGATGTAACTGAATAAATTTTAATACTTTTTGGTTGTGAATTTATTATAGCGTATTCATTTTCCTAATGACCTTTTAATCGGCAATAAATTTGTTTAACATTATTGATAGTAAGATTATTGTACGTAATAAAATAGCGTTCAGTTGGTCATATAAAAGTATAATACGTTATTATGTAATATATTTTACTGAAGATGAATATCGCGTTGTGATTTTGTAGTAATTTGGTTTGATACTAATCATAAAATTTATGATACCGACTGCGATATCAGGAGATTTGTACAAATGGGCCACTCATTTGTCCAAAAATTTTTCTGATTTAAATCAATAAAATATGCAGCAAGTATTCTGATTTCTGTCTACACATTTATTTATTTATTTATTTTTTATTTAACAATTTATTGCACACAAGAAAATGTATAACATCACAATTTAACAGAGAAAGACGACACAAAGGTACTGCTTATTTCTAAAAAAGAAATTTCTTACAGCAGCCCTACGGAGAGTGAAGGATGATTTTTATATAACAGTATATTATATATTTAAAATTGAATAAAGTAGTAGTACTTTCAAGTATGTGGTTTAAAAAATAGGGATGTATATAATTTACTGAAATATATTTTAAGAAACGTTCACGCAAGACTTGAAAAAAAAATAGGAAAACAATTGACCTAAAGGCCATCCGTGCAACTTCCCGCTAAGCGCTTAAATTTTATCTAATGCGTCATTTTTGAGCTTAACGAGCTCAAAAATAAAAATGCTTCTAAAATTTTTTACTGATAATTTTTTTTCATCAGACTTAAAAGTTCTGATGAAAGATTAATAAAACACTAGATATTTTTTTTAATTTCAAACTGTCATTACTTTGGAATTAATCAACCGCTTTTCACGCGATTGGTGGCAATCAATGCAATTTTTCATGTCCTTTGAAAGAATCGACAACAAAAAATTTTAAATTAAAGCTCAGATTAATTCAGAAAAAACAGTTTTTTCGGTTTTCTTTCCTTCACGATATCTCTCGAACGAATGAACCAATTTTGACCAGATTAGCGGCGATCGACGTGGTCTTTCAACGTTATGAGCTGATTAGATTTTTGGAGTAGATCGATAAAGCCATTTAAAAGTTATTTAAAAAAAAACACTTTTTTCAAATCACAGTTTTGAAATTTCTTGAAATCTATCTGTCCGAATCGGTCCCTCCATAGTGACACCCTCGCAGGGGAAGTCAAGGAAGCTTCCTGTGACCTCAGAACATCGAGATCTGATGAGAATTCGATTTTTGCGAAACGGGGTAAAACCAATAACTTCCCCATTTCAAAGTCAAAGTCAAAATTTTTTATTCAAAGTTGGTATTTTTTATACACTTATTGAACGTCGGTATACATGATGCCTACCACCGGTTCGGGAACTAGCCCGGCGAGAAGAACCGGCGTAAGAAACTCGCGTTTTAAATCTAGGAATATCAATTCAACTGTATAACATATTACCAAAGGACATATTAGAAATAGAGACATTACAAATATTAATTAAAAAGAGGATCAGAGCAATATTAATTAAAAAAGCTTATTATAACATAAATGAATTTTTAACTGATCAAAATGTTAAATGACGCACAGAAGAAAATATAGAATAGATAAATAATTGTAATAAAATATAATATAATAATAACTTTAATCTAATAAAATTTCAATGCATATTGTAATAGAATCAATAATATAATATAGATTAGTAATCAATGTTTAATATAGATATATATAGTATAGATTAGATAGATGAAAAAGTTCAGCCTCATTGCTCAAGTCAGTAAAATATAATTTATGGCTGATGGTTTAGTCCTGGTAACTGGTTTTCATGAAACCGGCCACCGTCACCGAAATCGGTGTAGGGAGTTATTATTATTATTCATGGAATTATTCAGGGAAATAAAACGAGTAAGGTATTAAAATTGTTTACATTTTTATCATTATACAATTAAATTACATAGAAATGAAGTTTATTGAAACAATATTATTATTATTAAAATCTTTTGAGATTTCCAAAGTCCCTGCAATTTTATTCTTCTGAATGTTAATTGATCTTGAATCCAAACTGAAAAAAATGTTTATTGTCAAAATAATTTACGTGCTTAATGTTTTACCTAATTTCAACACAAAAAAATAATAATTATTAACACGTTTATATTCTACTAGACGTTGCCCGCGACTTCATAGGCGCAAAAGAAAATCCAGCGTAAACCGTACATTTTGCCACAGTAAAATGTGGTGTATGCCCCTTTCCGTGTTCTACTTTATATCTATGCCAAATTTCGTCAGAATCGGTTTAATAGTTTCGGAGCGTATTCGACGCAAACTAACAAATATATTGATCATTTAGTAATATAATATGTCCAAGACACTGCTGCTGCTGACGGTACCTAGGACTGTAGAAATATATTAAAAATCAGAACAGCTGCCTTCTGAAAAAATAATGCGGGGGTGATAGTAGCTCCAAAGGGAGATCTGATCAAAAGGGGGGGTATGCTCGGTAAGGCCGAAGCCCACTTGCCACTTTATACCACACACTCCACATTAATAATATATCTATGGACGCTTCACACCACGTCAATCTGGTCCCGTGCTAAGTATCCGAAGAACTTGTGTTACAGGTACCAGACAACGAGAAGTATATTTAATACTTTTATACTATATACCTATATACAGGAATACTTTTTCATCGGTACAATAAATTTTACCACGTCATTGGTATCGATAATAGAGTACATTTCACAAATTTTTTTTTTTCATTTCAATTAATTTATCCTATAACCAATCCTAATACCACATGAGCGTACTAACTACAAGGCATCAACGGGTGCGGTATGAGGTAGGGGGCGGTGGGGTGTGGTAAGCGATCGGCCGGGCGCGGGCGGCGCACGAGTTGGCAACAAAGCATCGATAGATGCGTAATACATCCACATTTTGTATTAGTTTAGCGGATAAGTTCGGGGATTGATAATTTTGTTTTTTTGTTCCAAAGGGGTAGTAACAAAAATCGCTAGTATTTTTTATTTTTGACAACTATAACGTATGTTGATTTATTGTACTGGTGAAAAAATAATCCTGTATTTAAGACTTAATATTATTTATATATTATACACATATTTAATACACATCCATGATCCAGGAACACAGAAAAACTTTTTGTTCCTTCGGTGGGATTCGAACCCGCGACCCCCGTCTTGAGCACCAACGCGCTGAACCACTGAGCCACAGAGGTCGTCATTCATTCACTAGAATGCATTTCGGATGACGTTTATATAGCGCCGAGCTGTAAGAACTTCGATAGCGCGATTCAGGATTGTGACGCTAATTGGTCCGCCACAATGTGAAAGTAGGTACCTTAGGGGCAGTTTCAATGGTGCATTTGAAAAGAAGAGTTGCTCTATCACAACCTTTGCTGCCATCACCGACAGCTTCGTCGTTTACTGTAAAAAAGATATTATAATCATTAATTTAGAGCAAATCATTTGTAGTTCTAGAACAACTTTGGTAGTTCTAAGTCATTAGTTACTTCATTATTATTATGAGTACTTCATTATTAATATTATCAGCTACATACAGTTACACGACCATTTCTTAATGGCCTCGCTAATCTTCGCTAGTAAGTCGATGTATACAACTTGGTTTTATTGTGCTTTCTCTTACATTTTGGTTATTAGTAAATTATTTTTGTCATTAATTACATTACCTTTCGCACAGACGTCAGCCATTTTTTTACCGTTTTCAACTCTTTTGTCATCACCCTCTCGCATTGTTTCAGCAATCTCATAACCCCTTGTTAAATTGTATTTCCCATCTTTATCCAGCTTTAAATGTATAAAATATAAATAAGATAGTATATTTTATTTAAAATCTTAAAATCATGCATAGAATAACCTATGTTTAATACTTACGGTTCCAAGCTCTCTATATGTGCAGGCGAGCAAACATTTCACGTCAGGTTTTGTGGGAATCACGTGCTTTTGCAACGTCAGCAAATCTGCCATCTCTACGGGATGTTTCTTAGTGCACTGTAGTAATGTTTTTAAAAACTGTTGTTTCGCCTCTTCATCGGTAATGGACTGTAAATCAAATCAACAAACAATGAAATAGACAATTTAAATAAATAATAAATCAATAACATCTATGTGGCTTCACACCACGTCAATCTGGCCCCGTGCTAAGTACCCGAAAAACTTATATTACGGGGAGCAGACAAAAAAAAGTATATTTAATACTATACATATAAGTATTATTTTTTTATTATATTATGCCCTTATTTATTATATATCTATGACCCAGAAACTTTTTTTTCTTCGGCAGGATTCGAACTGGCCCACTTGTCAAACTTATTCAATCTTCAAACACCATATCAAACCCTTGAAGTTTAAGGTAGGTATTCAGATCAACAGTCAGTGTGTCATTAAAATGCTAGATACTTACTAAGACACATCCACATAATGCAATCACAAAAATAATACGCCAAATAATTTCAGTCATTTTAGCGAGAGGAGTGAAACAAAAAACCGGGATTTTGTATTATATGGACTCGCCGCTGATTTTATCGGTGTGTGAAATTAATTTATTAAATGTAGTAATATTATATTTTATTAAGATATCATTTTATTATAATGAGCACGAATATCCTGCATATTATTGTGTTCACGATTATATGACAACACACAGTATGTGACATTATAGGGATCAATTTCGACTAAACCTAATCTAAATACGAATCTAGAGTGAGTGGATTCTGTCATTATTTTTAGGCAATTATTTTTCCTACTTATGCTCATTTCAAACTACGCTATACTATTATGCTATATACTTAGTCTGGCCATAAATACTATTATAATTAAAAATAAACAACATATTACATTTGAATTTGGAATCTGTCATTTTTAAATGAGTGTTCATTGTGTTTTCTCATTTTGGCGCCAATACATTGTACAATATTTTGCGATATTAAAATGGAGTGGGGTGATAAAGAGAACCGAGTCGCTGTGATTGTATTACACAAAGTAGGTATGGACTTATGGAGCCAAATGCAATTTTTAACTCTCCATATGCTTGGTATTAGTAAAATGTTTGTGTACCGGGCTATTAATAGGTACAATGAGACCTCCTCTGTTTGTGACAGAAAAAGATCTGGCCGTCCATGTAGTGTTCGTATGAAAAAGGTGGTCAAACTAAAGAATTCGAAGAAATCCTGTCCGAAAGAAAAATATTTTATCTCGGGAGATGAAGATAGACTGTATCTACAAATTTGTAGTTGTAAGTAACATGTTACATAAAATGTAAATTCTTGTTGAAGAAATTCACGAGGGTATTTATTCGTTGAAGAAATTCACGAAGGTGGACCCTATGAAGAAATTCATATGGTCCACCTGTCGGAATTATACCTACTACAATTTACAAAATATGTTAACTTGTTGCTATAATTTTACAATTTTGTAAATTTTCCACCATGGTAAACTTGTAAGTTGTATTCTTTATTATACAGAAACTCGTAGACTTGTAGCCTGTAATCTACAACTACAATTTACAATTTGTAACGTATAGTATAAATAGACTGATTTTAAATTTATAATTTACTCAAATGAGTTTAGTAGTATGAGTAATAGATAGCAAGTGCTTCCCTGTTTTCCTTTAAGGTAACATATATTTTATAAATTATATATTACTAGCTGTTGCCCGCGGCTCCGCCCGCGTAAATATAGTTTTTTCGCGGTCGCGGGTATGTGACTGATGCAAAAATAGATAAAAACAATCCTTGATGCGGATTATATATCATGCTAAAATTTCATCTCGATCGGTGCAGAACTTTTTGAGTTTTTGAAGCGTACACAAACCAACATAATATTTTTATACATATACCTAGATGTAAAACTTAGGGTTAGTTCACATGTCACAACGCAATGATAGGTACGCGGTGCTGCATTTTTAGGATAGCTTTTCAAAATTTATCTTTATTCACTACACAAAATGATCCACATTTCATATTATGACATCAGTCTTACACTGCACATGCGCTGGGCAGCACGGTGCAACAAGACATTCGAACTCTTATAATGAAACGTGTATCTTGTTGTATTAAATGAATAAAGTTTAATTTTGAATAGCTATCTTAAAAATGCAGCGCCTGTCGCGTATCGTTTCATTCCGGTGTGAATTAACCCTTAGTCATTTTGAAACCTAGAGAGATGCATTATAAAACCCTATTATTTATCATCTAAAACGTTTGCAGCTCTTAATGGATGCCTAACTTTTGTCTAAAGTTCAACCTTATTATGTTGTTATGACAAAACCTTTGTAATAATCACGGGACAATTAAGGGAAAATAAAAAAATACAAGTATCGCTACATTTTATTATTACAAAATGATGTATCATCATGAGATGATTTTCTACCGGATGTCCTTCATGCAATCAATGGTTAATGACGGCAACATAAATCGTTACGGTCCAGCGAACCTAGTGTTGTTATTTTGTTATTTTTGCATCTTCCTTAAAGCGACAAATCAAACTGAAATAAAAAGAATAAAAGGATAATTTACATTTATGTTGACATAGAAGGTACTGATAATATTGTTGGCTTCTCAAAGGCTTTCGAAATTTATCACTAAACTTAGAATATGCTGTAAATTGATGCCAATCCGCAATAGACTACTAAATTTGTAATGTACGAGTCTAAGTAGTGCGGATATTTTTTTTTTGAAGTGAAAACTTCTTTAGCATCATTGTGATTTGAAAGTCGATGAAACGAAAAAGCGACAGTAAAAGAGACAGACACATAAATTCATAAGATTTAACGTGGGAGAAAATGAGATAGGAAGCATTATACAGTGTAACCCAAAAGTAACAAAGATAAAACAACAAAAAATATCTAAGGAAGTAAATATTTATGAGATAGACATATTTTTGAAGGTTTCACTTCTATCACGCGTGAAGTGCACACGAGTTTTTTTTTATTATTTTATTAAATACACAGAACAGAATATAGCAAATAATAGCACAATATTAAAAGAACAACAGATATACCACACAACGAGGCGATCCAAACTACGCTTCGCCGTGTAATTAACAGTGTCATGACACACAAATGTAAGGACTTACTAAGGACTACGCCTTAACTACACTTAATACATAAAAACCGGCAACAGGTTTTGTTTGACAAAGCGCTGTCTTCACTTTTTTATTTGATCTGAGGACTAGTATTACATTTAAATATGACATTAAGCAGCACTAAAAATAATTACATATGAAAAGTTTTATCATACATGTTGTTATTTTATAATACAACTTTTGAACATCGGTTTGGAATTTCTAATATTGTTGAATATGTCTATGTCTTCTTAATAAACTTTACAGGTTTCATTTGTGAAATTGTGATCTATGGTAGAGAATGTTATTATGAAAATGAAAATTATTATTTCCAAATTAAACTTAACATGCTATTTTCGGAAAGTCAACAGAAAAAACTACCACCGGTTCAACCCTAACCCGCCGAGAAGAAACTCGCACGGCGTTATTATAATATAGAAACTCACCTGTGAGGCCTTTTCTATACTACACGTGAAGATCAGGGCTGCCCTATCACAGCCTTTGTTACCATCGGCAACTGGTTGATCATTGACTGAAAAAATATAAAATAAGCTCAATTAACCCTTATTCGTTTCAAATAAAAAAGCTTCTCAAATAATAACTAGGTCTAAGACTCTAAGGGCCTGTTTACAAACTACTGATAAATGTCAGATAATAACTTATTTGCATATTTTGTCCCTGTCGCTCGATATAAAATAAGCAGCTACAAAACTTGCGTGCAAGCTATTCAGCACTTATTAGGCGATTGTGTTAGAATAAACAGCTGAACGTATAACCGCCTCCTTTTTTGGAAGTTGGTTAAAAAATGTAGATTCGAGTACATTTTGACAACCTCTGTGGCTCAGTGGTTAAGAGCGTTGGTGGTCAAGCGTTCCTGGGTCATATAATATGGGTATTCCATCCGTTGTCTCGTCCCCGTAACACAAGTTCTTCGAGTACTTAGCAGGGGGCCAGATTGACGTGGTGTGAAGCGTCTATAGATATTATATGTATTATTAACGCGATCTTTACACACCAAATACGCTGATGATATGTAGATCGTAGGTTTACAAAAAGAGAAGCATATGTAAGCATTATGAATTTGAAATTTTCAAGCGTACATACCTAATAGCGGTTACGCACTACATCCGATCCGAATCCGATCCGAACCCGTGAAAATATGGATCTAGAAAATACGGATCGAATTCGGACATTGCTGACGCACTACTCCGATCTATGATACTAATCCAAGCAATTCGGGAGCCATCTTTTGGAATACGTGATTTTACGCGAAGCCACAGCAGGGATCACGTCGTTAATCATCATGTTGACCTTTCATACAAATACAAGTCGTTCATACAAATATTACTATGATTACTTCGGTCCATAAAAAACTCCTCCGTCTCTTCCGATTTCCTTCCGTCATGGAGATTCTAGAATGACGGAAAGAAACGGACGGAAATCGGATCTAATGAAACTAACATAGAAATAGTTCTACAGCTACTCCGGACCATATTTCAAGGGTTCAGATCAGATTCGGATCGGACGTAGAGTGCAACTGCTGTTATTGTAAGAACTCACCGTGTTTACATGCGTCCGTAAACTGCTCGGCCTGCTTCAGCTTTTCGGAATTATCAGCCAAGTACATCTGCGCTAATTTATTCACTCCTTCCACTGCCAACATCCCTTTATCGTCCATCTACAAGTTTTCGAAATATTTTTTATTACCTTTCAACATTCAGACATTTTCGTAGATTTTGAATTTATTTACATAACTATTAAGTTTCCATTTTGTGAATAATGTGAGAATAGTGAGCCCCTAAGGTGTTTGTATGCTCGGTCAGGCCACAGTAGGTGTAGATGTTGGTGGCGTTGGTGCAGGTTGTAGGTGTAGTTAATAATTTATTCCAGTCCATAGTTAAGACAGAACAACATGTGTCGGGACAGCTAGTACCTATTAATAGTAAGGTGTACCTATTCTGAACTTTTACTATATATAATAACTAGTGGGTTATGAATATCGCCTTACCATTCCTGTCTTCTTATAAGCGCAGGCAAATAGGCACTTAGAGGCCTCATTATTGGGCATTTTCTTGCTCTTCAGTATCTCGATGTCACTGGCTGTGATGGGAAAACCTTTCGCACACTCCATGATCATATCAGCATACTTTTGTTTTAGATCTTCCATTTGTGATGCCTGTAGTATAAAAATAATATAACGGTAACTTAGTATCTAATCTTATTAACTTTTTGTAAAGGTATATAAATATTTATTTTTTTATTTTTTCTTAATAAATCAGATGCAGCAGATAATAATAATATCAATGGACGCTTTATGCCCATGTTAATCTGGCCCCATGCTAAGTATCCGAAGAACTTGAGTTACAGGTACCAGACAACGGAAAGTATATTTAAAACTTTTATACTATACAACCCGTCGGAAATATCTGCGAATCTCGCTGGAATGCGCTTCCCTCGCACTTTACCAGACTTCGCCCCGTTTTCGCGCCTATCCATTAACGTTGCCAATGCAATTACCGACGTACGTGTATGACCTATCTATTCTCGCTTTGATAATCGCATTATTGTTTCTCAGTTTGGTAAAATATTCATATCAATTTTCATGACGTCACTAAGCCAGGTTTGCAGATATTTCCGACGGGTTGTACCTACATGTATTTTAAATTTTAATTATATTATATAAACATATTTAATACACATCCATGACCCAGGAACTCAGAAAATAGATGCTTATATAAATATGTTTTGTGATATTGATTGATTTAGAGTATAAAGTAACAAAAGTACATACCACAACACATTTCAAAACCACTGCAACGAAAAGTATTTTAACGCAAAACATTTTGTATTGCTCGGTGAAAATCCGACGTAAGTATGTGTGAATGACCCGAATTACATTTATATATGTTATTCTATAGAGTACATACGATAAACGAGAACAGGAAATAGCATTGTGTTAGTTTGTCAAACAAAATTGAGTCATAGGAAAATCCTGTAACAAATTCATAATAAAAGTAATTCATGTTTCGACATCCTCTTTTCCGCAACAGTAGCAAGACCAACATTTGATGTGGGAAAGATACATTTTGCTTATTCAAACCCGTGACAATTAAGTTAGCCGCCCCAACAACAAGTGGCGGATTTTAATCATAATGCGAGCAAGTGGAGTGAGCTGGCAAAAATGTTTGTCTAATTTACAGGTAAAACTTTAAACCCTATCTGGAAAACCACTTTGGAAATAAAAATAATAAAATCAACAGTCTAAAATACAGCGTCGATACTAAATAATAAATTAAGTGTAATAACTAATAAGCTTTCCACCTATGAAGCTAGACTATCTCATTTCCAAATGTCGTCGCTAAAAATGCGCCGCAATTTGCTTGACATAGTGTTTCCATACACATGCATTGATTGATGCGCCTGAAATTTTGGAATCTTTATCGTTTAGTATACCTAGAGCTAGCAGCCGTTTACTCAGCCGTAAAACCTTTTGCCTTTCATCACATAGGACAAATGTAGGTCAACATGGCCGGTTTCAATGAAACCAGGCCAGATACGCAGGAGTAATTTTATAGTGCCTAAGTGTGTGCAGTACGCAAGAGCGAGTGCCCTTGTGTACTGCGCACACAGTTGGGCTATGAGAGTAATTGACCACTGGATTATGAGAGTAAGGGAAGAGAAGTTATCTTCCCTTACTCTCATAATCCAGTGGGACGGATAACCGACACGACTGACGAGAGATCAGGCTCAGGTCCGACTTTTTACATGCCCAATTGCCCACCCGACGCATGGATCATCATTCTTGTCAGAAAATCAGGTGAGCAGCCTGCATTGTCGTAACCAAACTTGGAAACAACATTTTTTGTTATTCCAATGCGGGAATCGAACCCACGACCTCCGAGTCGAGAGCCAATGCTCTAACCACTAGACCACGGAGGCTGTGCTCCTCATATAATGCTATCAATATAGCTTTTGATATATTTGCTGTTTCTGTCGTCTCCTCTAAAAAGTCTCGTAGAGAGATCCTTTATAAGAAAATTTGCCCGCGACTTCATCCGCGTGGAACAGTTACTTTGGGATATCGCTAAAATTTACCCGCGACTTTATTTACGTAGAAGGAGAAGCGCTTCCACCTCACGACTGCCTGCCCGCGCCGCGCGCCGTTCATTATTATTACGCGTTTGATTATTTTATTACTGCGATATCTTCTAAAACACTCATTGAAATCAAATAATGTAAACGGCAAATTTCTTCTAGATTAAATGCTTGTAATGAATAAAGTATTTACTTGAATAAGGATTTATATCATCATTATGAAAACACCTTCACAAATAATGCTTATTTTTAGAACAAATTTGGTTACCATAAAAAGGTTATAGTGAGCCAACCTTAAAAGATAGACATGTACGGTGGCGGACTTTTTTGTAGAACATTTAAAGGGGAACAATTCTGTCATACATCATTTTAGCGAAACTTCAACCGTTTCCGCAGCGTTTGCAGTGAAAGCTCTCAAAAGGAAAAAAAAACGATTTTGTAACATTCTTGAACTCCGCTCCGCTCGTATTGAACTTATAACGTATCCTAAAGCCTTCCTCGATAAGTGGACTATCCAACACAAAAATATTTTTTCAATTCGTACCAGTAGTTCCTGAGATTAGCGCGTTCAAACAAACAAACAAACAAACTCTTCAGCTTTATAATATTATAATAGTATAGATTTAGTAGTTTTGTAAACAATTTGTTAATGTAGATTAAATTTTAAAATATGCTTAGAAGTAAGGTAACACAACTTTGATAGGTATATTTGTGCATGTTGTGTTCACTTCCTAGAGAGTAGAGGGATACAATGTCTAAAAATATTCTTTTAGTAGGTACATAAGAGAATTACCTGCACGTATTGTGATCGTATCTTATTTTGTGAACATAAATAAAAAAAAAAATAAGAGAAATCTTGATGTGTGTTTTTTTCGATTTTCCATACTTTTTTGCGAGGTCCTTTGCACCGCGAGGCCGTGGGCGGTCGCCCAAACCGCCAACGCCTTGCTTGCGTCGCCTCTGTTCCTCAATTTAAGGACGTATTGCAAGTACACATAATTTACATTTAAGTTGTAAAAAAAACTTTTAACATACATACATATAATCACGCCTCTTTCCTGTAAGGGTAGGCAGAGACCACTTCTTTCCACTTGCTACGATCCTTATATACTTGTTTTGCTTCGTCCACTTTCATTATTCCCTTCATACATGCTCTTCGGTTTAGGGTACTCTTGACCTGGCCTTTTTTCAAGACCGTTTATTCTGCTTTCACGTTTCTTCTGCCATACCCAACTT
Organism: Glaucopsyche alexis; assembly: GCA_905404095.1. Lineage (NCBI taxonomy): Eukaryota > Metazoa > Arthropoda > Insecta > Lepidoptera > Lycaenidae > Glaucopsyche > Glaucopsyche alexis. The sequence goes on from FR990060.1 coordinate 7,867,450, forward strand.
TCACTTCCGTACATGAGTGTCGGAACCAACACCCCCTCATGCTTTTAACATAACGTAAATAATGTAGAAAATATTTTTAGACGATTGACTTGAAAATCATTAAAACAACATTACGATTCCACAAATTCATAATTTTGTCCTTAAAAAATCTGGTGGTTATTTAGTAACATGAGGTTACGTACTTCCTAGACCAAAAAATTAACTAATTTTCATGATGAACTGTCAATTTGAAAATTACTTTATGGATGTGAACTACGTGTACGGCTGATACAAAAATATGGCTTGTTAATTTCAATGTCACCTCCTAATACTAGGTCTCATGTAATTTAATAATATACACGCGACAAACGTACACCAAATTTTCGTATATAAAGGCTTTTTTCGTAATAAATTACCAAAATACTTCAAGTGTTTCAAAAGAAGAGACTTGTAGGCTCCGGGAAAAAAAGAATTTTTAAAATGTTCCAAAAATACTTTATACTGTGCGTCTTCTACCTGGCGTTGTTTCAACATAGAACCAAAGTAAGTTTTTTTTTTTCTTTTATACTAGTTTTTCCCGCGGCTCCACCCGCATAAATCTGACGGGAATACTGTACTTTTTCGAGATAAATTGTTGGCTATGTTTTAATCTACAGCCTAAACTACTACCATACTAAATATCATCGAAATCCGTTCAGTAGTTTTTGCGTGAAAGAGTAACAAAGATCCATCCATCCATCCATCCTCACAAACTTTCACAATCATAATAGTAGTAGTATAAAAATACCAACATTTTCTTTCCCCTTTGGTCCTTTCCTTTTGAACCTTATTGCCAAGAAATTAATTCCGAAAAATCAGGATCCCCGAATGAGTCGGTGACCGTAGACAGGTTAAAACTAATCAACACTGAACTCTCTATACAAAATAAAATTGAAAATTTTACGTAACCCCCGAATCGTCAAGAAGTGAACGAGCTGATGATGATGAATTATATCTAAGAACACTCGATCATGTTAGCTTTCAAACAAAAAAAACTACATCCAAATCGTTAATCCGTTGTGAGCTACAATACCACGGACAGACATACAGATTACAGACAGATACGACAAACTTATGACACCCTCTTTTTGCGTCGAGGGTTAAAATATAATAAACTAGGTGTTTCCCGCGACTTCCTCCGCGTCAACTAATAATACGGCGCAATAATGCATTCATTTCGACCAAATTTGATTACCATAAAAAAAATCCACATTTTCCACTGATTCTTCGCTCCTATTGGCGTAGCGTTATGCTATATAGCCTAAAGTCTTCCTCGATAAATGTTCTATTCAACACAAAAAAAAATTCAATTCGATCTAGCAGTTCTCGAGATCAGCGCGTTCAAACAAACAACGGAAGCCCTCAAAGATATTAATTTATTATTAATAATTTTCCCCGTTTTTATTCACATTTTCCACTGATTCTTCGCTCCTATTGGTCGCAGCACTCGCAGCGTGATGCTTTATAGCCTAGAGCCTTCCTCGATAAATGGATTAACCAACACAAATTTATTTTTTCAATTCGAACCAGTAGTTCATGAGATTAGCGCGTTTAAACAAACAAACAAACAAACAACTCTTCAGCTTTATAATATGAATATAAATTAAAGACCCGATTAAATGTAACAAGTTAATATAGAGCTAGAGCAAAGAATATATATTACTAACGTAGCTAGAGCTCGTCGTCGTAAATGGAGGTCATCAAGAACAAGCATTGGACCACTGCAGATCGCTAGGGGCCTAAAAGTTTGATATAAAACCGCCGGTCTGGCGGTTCTAAACCTGGCAGATTTTTTTTTATTGACCGAAATGTGTGAAGATTTTTTGAGTAGAAAAAGGTCATAAGGAACAAGAAAACTATTTAGATACACGGGTGCGCGCCAACTAGAAACCGATAAAAATGCAAGTCTGGCAGTCCTACTCTTTCCAGCCAGACCACCCTGAACGTGTAAGAATTTGGAGTAAAAAAAGGTCATAGAGAACAAGGTCAAGTTATACGTCAATCTGTTCGTCTCCTAGTCCTCTTTCAAAAACCGTTGGTCTGGCATGCTCAAACCTGGCTAAAACTCAGCCAGACCGGGATGAAGCTACCTCCTGTGATACTTACTAAGAGGCATATTATGATTAATTTACACTTAATGAAAAGTGATTTTAATAGATTTGTATGTATTCTTTCCGAATTTCAAATTTGCCATCTCATATTACTACCACTCGATCCGCCATCTTTAATATTTTGTCAATAACTCTTCAGTGGCACATTTTACGAGAAAAGTTTCTACAATTTATGCTATGAGCAGTTTTATGTCAAATTAATAGTTTTTGCGCTGCAAAGTCTTAGAAAGAAATTTTATTTGTGTTGGTGGTATTTTTATAATTAATTATATCCTACTTTTAATGCCCTTTCAGATAATATCAATATCGAGAAGCTCTAGCTCATAGTTCCATTGATTAAACCAATAATACCTATAATAATTATTATCGACGTAACGTTTATTTACGAATGTCGCTTCGTTGCAAATCGGGTTGCCTGCGCTTGGCAAACATTTTTTTTGTAAACTACCCTCCTATTACAACAACCCACAGCACAGGATAAATAATAGTACCAGGAGGGCTAGACAAGATGCATTAAATAATATCGACGGCGAACTTCGTGAATAAAAAATGTATGGGATTGACATAAGCGTGCGTTAAATGACATATTCAGTCGTATCGTTAAAAAAATTGGTAGCCAAGCAGCCACTTTGAACGAATACGCTAACGATGCACTCATATAACGAATTGCTCTAACGTGTTTCTCCATACAATGCCTAGACAAGCGGCCGTAAGTGACATTTAGTAGATCGTGATCTTTATCTTTATCGACCTAACGATAAAGATACCCCGGAAGCTACCTTTATCGCCTCAACGAACAATATGGCGGATTTTTATTGATCAGCTGTTATTTGTAAATAATAATGATTTGCCTAAAGTTGCCTAAAGGGTCTATACAACACCTTCTGCTAGTAGTCTATATTGCATAAAGTCAAAAGAATTCAATCTAAAGTATTCAATAAATCACAATTATTGTCAATACCTAATATGTAATTCATTGTATTCAAGTATAATTCAACACTTTCTTAAAATATAAATTTCTTAATTTGTAGCTTACTTGCAGTTTGTAATCTTTACACGCTACTATATCAGCTGAAAGCAATCTTTAGGTGTATAGTAGGTACCTAAATTATAGTAGGTAACAAATGGAGTTCATAATTAAGCAAGTTTCTCTGAAACTTCCTTAGAAATAAAGATTTGTATTTAGTAGTTAAAATTTATAAGTTTTTCAATGTAATGATATTTTATTGTCATCGATGCTCAACACCTTCGCCTTATAAATGGGTTAGAAGGACACAAACACCTCATAAAAGTTTTGAAATATTTGCTATTATACTTTGATTAATTATTACAAATTTAATATTATATATCTATGCTATTATACACCTATTATAAACAGTCAAGTAGTGTTAACCAATTAAATACTTAATATTTAATGTCTATAGTATATTTGTGACTAAATAATTGAAATAGTCTTTACAATTTTACAGAACTATAACGTTAAAGTAAGTTTTCTACTACCATCCCTTCAATTATTCCTCTAATAAAGTTGTTGTGTCGTATCAAGTGTCCGTATTAGAATTGATTAAATAATAACAATACAAGAGTATCTACATTTTATTTTACTTTTTTAAGTAAGTTTTACATGGTTTTAGTAAGAAAATAAACTTAAAATGTAAAAATACTTTTATTTCTTGCAAAGGAATTACATAATGCAGATATTTCTTTAAATAATCAGTTTTATCTCAAGTCACATAACCAATAATAACATTATACAATTTAAAAATCAACACAGCTAATAATAATTATTATTTACACGCACTAGTTAGAGCCTGTCACAGAATGAATACAAATTAACTTAGGTTGGTAGCGGTTTTGATACATCAATAACATTATGATTATTTATATCACTTCTCACTATCAGTGGTGAAGGCTGCTTCTCCTTCAAAGGGGAGGCCGAACCTGTATCATAGGTAGGGATTTCTATGGAGGTTTGCAAAAGGTATGTGACAAGGGAAGCCGATAGCCGATCCTACAAATTATAAAGATTTAAAATGCATTTTACTTATGTATAAGGTAATGATAATATTTAAGTAGTCAAAAATCCTACTAATATTATAAATATAAAAGTATGTGAGTATGTTTCTTCTTTTTTTCTTCTCTCCACCAGTATGAAGCCTTGAAGCCAACTTTTATGTAAAACGATACAGAATCGGCCAGCAGATCTCAAGTACATTATACGGACGCCCTAACGGTGAAGGAAAACATCGTGAGGAAACCCGCACATAGTTGGCCCCAGACGTATTGACTAGTCATTCCTCTGGACTAGGCTGGCTATGTTGTGAGAATGCCGTATGTGCTTGGGCAATCATACGATATTTAAAAACCAACTGTCCCAGGCACTACAGTATTTCACGAGTGGTTACTTCGCTCGGAGATACTGTATAAATCATCCATCATCGGATGTAAAGACCTAAGTTAGGTAAATTGTTATTTTGATAACAAACAAAAATTATTGTACTTCATCTTCTTCTTCTTCTTCTTCTGGCCAGTTTAAAGTGTTACCAGGACATGGATATAGTACCTAAGGATAGAAGACTCCGTATTTTGTAATTGCTAAAAAGAACTGTATTGCCTTGGTAATAGAGTGTATTTCACAATGCACGTATCATAGAGGCAAATCCGAGCCGAGCGAGATAGCCAGAAGGGAGGCCGTGTATCTCGTTCTTGCATGTTGCCAACCAGAAAAATGTTAGTATTTTTAAAAAGTAACTTGAAAAATCTTAGATAAAACGAGTGTACTTTATTATTATTTTAACAAATGTTTATAACTATATCATATTCTAATTAAAAAAGTTAGAAATAGTCATTTAATACTAAATAAAAATGCAGTTTACGTTATAACCTTTTCCTTCTTTTTTATTAGATGGTATCATTCGCAAGGCAATAGATACGCCATTACAGTCGGACAAGGATCTTTTGGCACTTAGACGGGGGCGAGAGTATCGCAAATAAGAACAATACTTATTACTAAAAGTGAAATTTTACAAGACGGCGATGTTATTACTGATTTTATCCACGTGCCAAAAGGTAAGTGTCGCAACTACAAAACAATACAATATAATACTAAAAGTGACATTTTACAAGACGATCTGTATAAAATGTGTTTCCTATGACCATTTGGCAAGCAATCCGTATACAGTCTGACAATGATCTTTTGGCACGTGGACAAAAACAGAACTAACATCGCCGTCTTGTAAAATGTCACTTTTAGTAATAAATATTGTTCTTATTTACGACACTCACGCCCCCATCCAAGTGCCAGAAGATCATTGTCCAACTGTAAAATCTGTATTATCAATGAAAAATAGAAGATAATTAATTAAATAATGTATTTTAATAGAATATAATTCTAAATAGAACTCTGGAGTCAAACAATAGAGTTGAAAATCGTACCCACGAGTGGTCAGTCACATGTCAATGTCAAATAATAAACAGTTGTCAAATTGTGTGACTGATTTAGAATGCAATAATAATAGCCTGTGTTAATTAAGTACCTACTTAATTCTTATTGTAAACACTCTAGGAACTTTCAGTAAAACTACTAGGTACCGTTTTACTGAATCGACTGACTTGCACTGACTATCTGTATTTTGGACTTTGACTAGACATTAGACTTGAAAATAATACGGTGTTGAAATCATATACAGGCTACAATAAATCTATTTCTCTGCCTTTTAAACTTGACACTGGCAAATAGTTTTAAGCCGTAACGCCATCATTAAAAAAAAATTATGACATTTGACAACTTCGCAACTGACGGAAAAATTCTTATAAATTGTAGACAACTAACGTTTGAGCAATTCGAACAACAGAGTGCGTTTGGCTAGGGACAAAATGTCGTGATCTCAAAAGAGAAGTCGATACGACAGATTTTTTCGAATTTTAACGAAGGTAATTTGTCTAGGCGCCCAGGTACAGAAGAACCACTCCGACAAATCGTTTGAAGAAATAGGGACTCTTACTGCGATACGATATAAGGTTCAATTCAGCTAACGCAGCGCTTGATTACCTACGATTATATTTACCTAGAAGTTGCGTCTCTTTATATCGCGTAATTCTTATCCATTCTAATGACATTAGGGTTGACTCATTTTAGAAAATAATTAACCGACTTCCAAAAAAGGAGGCGGTTATACGTATATATATATTTTTTCTTAATATTTAATTACAACTTTTATCTACCTCCTTTTTAGCACCTACGAGTACAGGTACTGAACTTTACTGAACAAATTGCTTTCCAAATAAACCTAAGGTAGGTGTTAATAGTACTTTAATAATTGTAATAAATTCGCGCATACCTATAAGTATGTATGCGTAAACGTAAGCGTTTTCGACACCTTCACGGCGATATTACTCAAAGAAGTTGAATCACGCCACCTTACTATTTCTAGGTACTTTTGTCAACAAATGACTCTTCAAATCGTATCACATCGGAATAACATAAGACGCGAACAGATAGTTCAGGTGGAGCCAACACCTATACACTAAATATTGGTTATCAAGTAATTGCAGTAGTTCAAACTATATTATTAAATATTATGTTATGGTATTATAGTTATAGCTGGCCAGGTGATTTTAACCTAAGTTAAACACAGTATTGTAATATTATGTGCACAGATTATATGGTATTAAATCCAATCCATAAAACATTGCCACGAACAAATCTCACGCATACGTCGCTCACTGCTCGCGCGCGAGTCCCTTTTAATTGGCCCGTTTAGGAAGGCCGCCGCACGTACTTATATTTTTGATACCTTCACGGGGAGTGGGACAGGCCTGCCCACAGTGGAAAATGGCTTCGAGTATTCAACTAAATGCACATCCGTATTATTTTATTACCTTGTAAGATACTAGTAGATACAGCTTAGCAAAAAAGAGTATGATGCGGTTACAGCAGAAACAAAAATCAATTTCGACTGTATCATATTTTATCCTTATTAGATTGGGATGACATATTTAATTTAATATATAATTATATTATAATAAATAAATACAATTAATATCATTCCAATTTAAAGAAGGTGGCTGGCAGCGGATGGATGAGGGCTGCCCAAGATCGGGATGGTTGGCGCTCATTGGGGGAGGCCTACGTTCAGCAGTGGACGGCGATAGGCTGATTATGATGATGATGATGAACAAATTTAAAAACCCGACTGCGTAAAAAGTGAACCAAACTAAGTAGGTACATAATTAAAACTGGAAAGAAAAAAATAAGCACTTAGATATCCGGTGGTCTAGAATTCTATAATATATTATTGAATTAATATTGGAACATAACAACTAAACAGTCAGGATCCATTGAAAAATTAGATTGGCTGTCGAATAATGGATCCCGACTGTTCAGTTGTTATGTTCCAATAGTATTAATTCAATAATATATTATAGAATTCTAGACCACCGGATATCTAAGTGCTTGTTTTTTTCTTTTCAGTTTTAATTATGTACCTACTTAGTTTGGTTCACTTTTTACGCAGTCGGGTTTTTAAATTTGTTAAATTATTGTTTTTTATTTTATACTTTTTTGTTATGAGTACCTAGCTAGCTATTTACCAGACTGGATTTCCTATCAGCATCAGTACTACATCACTGGAATGTGAGAATGGTTGTTACGCAACTTTAAATCGATATAGATCCTAAACGGTCAGTCGAATCGAAAAATGTTGAGAGAAAACTAACAATGATTTTTAAATACCTATTCAACGATACCCCACTTGATATAGTTTGTTGACTTTCATTTTTTTCATTTTCACAATATATATGGCGTCCAGTAGTCGCCATATTGAATTTTCACTAACGTCATGTCTTTAGTGACACTCGCCAGACTAAGAGGAATCGATTGACGTGTGAATCATAAAAATCGGCCCAGGCGTTTGGTCTGTATAGTGCTTCAAAGGAACATACATACATACATACATACATACATACATACATACATACATACATACATACATACATACATAGGCTGATAAACACATTACCACTCCTTTGCGTCGCGCAGTCGGGTAAAAATGATAAAATCGAAAATATTTATATGTCACCGTTAAATTGTAAAAACCGTTAGATTGTAAAATAACTAACGAGATTGTAAAAATATGACGATAGATTAAAAACTATATATTTATAATCTAACGAAAAATAATGTGTGAAAATATAGGCAGCATATTCGCGTCGGAAGTCTATCAACATTTTACAATTTCACTAGTTTTATTACAATCTAACGGTTTTTACAATTTTACGGTGACATATACATCTCTGTCACCGCGTCATACACTTTTTTGACAAGCTTTACATAAAATACACGCTAGACCTAGTAGTAAAACAGCGTACAAGTTTTGTTTAACTGATGTTATGTGATTATGTATATTTTATGAAATTAAGAACTAATAAATTAATTTCAGGCCGCCATAACGGCGGAACAGAAGGGGGTGATAAAAGAACATTTTCAACAACTGGAGGTGACCTGTTTCAAGGAGTTCCCCATCACTGACGAGGACGCTACCACATTGAGGGCCAAGAAGTTGGCAGGTGGACCCAACGTGCCGTGCTTCTTGGGCTGTATATTCAAACAAATTGGCATGGTAACTTGCACTTTATATCTTATGAGTAACTTGTACTAAATACTAGTGCATCTTCTAGCATAATTTGTCCAAGTTAGATGCAGACTTATCCTTGTTGATAGCTTGTACTAAATATCTAATCAAAATGGCATATTCTGGCATAATTTGTCCAAGTTAGACGTAGACTTATCAAACTCAAAGGAAGCAGATGGTGTTCTTAGTATAAAAAACAACGCAGATTCCCTTCCTGCCTAGCTAGGTTTTGCAATGTTCTTTTACTCTAATTCCTTTTGTTTAAGTCTCGGAACTCGGAAGGTGGAAAAATTACAAATTCATTTTGAACATAAGGCTGGGACTATATGATCCGGAATCCGTAAGGCCGGGGAAAATTTCAAAGCACTGAAAATAGAACTCTGCGCTAATTACAATAGAGCTGAAAATCGAACACACAAGTGTCGAGTAGAATGTCAATATCATCTTTATATTGAATAGGCTTCGAAATTACTGCACCAATTTTGATGAAATTTGGTACAGATATAGATTAGATCATGAGGAAGGACATAGGCTACTCATTATCTCGGTTAAATGTACATTTACCGCGGAATTTCCTTTTGCGCGCACGAAGTCACAGACACCATCTAGTCTATGATAACTCGAAACTCGACTAGAGATGTGCCGGATCGTTAAAAATGTATATCCGCGGATACGGATCTGAATACGGATATTTGGTGTCAAGATCCGCGGATACGGATACGGATCATAACAATTTCTTACACAGTCGGTGTCGGTGCGCGCGACCTTCACACATGTTTCGACTTGCATTGCACGGCGGTTCTTTCTTTTGTTTTGTTTATAGTTTAGTGTGACACTGGACAGCATAGACAACGTTTCTTTGGTATTGGTACATGAATTTGAAAAAATGTCTACAAAGAAGTTTAGTAGTGTAATTTGGAATTATTTTGTGTTAGTAAATGATGAATGTGCAAAGTGTAAAATTTGTGATGGAAAGTATTCCTGTAAGGGTAAGGGCACAACTTCTTTAAAAAATCATTTACAAATATAAAGTAAATAGATCCGTAAAAGATCCGCCAAACAGTAACGGATACGGACACGGATACGGATCTTTCTTCTGCCTCGGATATCCGCGGATACGGATACGGATATCCGGCACATCACTAAACTCGACACATCGGTTTTCAACTCTATTTTGAAAATCGCAGAGTTATATTTTCAAATATCGGGTCGGTATTTTCAGATAAATGACGATGGTAACCTGGAGAAGGAGACGGTGGTGAACCGCGCCAAGCAGGTGTTCACCACTGACGAGGAGCTGCAGCTGCTGTCCGACTACCTTCACTCCTGTATCGGCAGTAAGTATTGGCTTTTAACGGTACCGTACCCAATATTACCACCTGGCTGCACTGTCCGTCCGTCTGTCTGTCCGTCTGTCATCAGCCTGGATACAGCAGGATACAAAGTTCCATACAAAACCACGATTCATGAAATATCATGAATCATAAATATCATTTTGTACGGAACCCTTCGTACATGAGTCTGACTCGCACTTGACCAGTTTTAGAGCGCATGTGCAGTGTATGACTGATGTCATATGAAACAAAGTGTATCTTTGGTGTAGTGAATAAGGTTCAATTTCAATAGCTATCTTAAGAATACAGCGCTGCGTACTTACGCGTATCGTCGCTACGTGATTTGACCCTAAGAGCGGTTACGCACTACGTCCGATCCAAATCCGATCCTAATCCGATCCGAACCCGTGAAAATATGGTCCGGACTACTCGGGACTACACGGCTACCCGTAGAAATATTTCTATAGTAAGAAGTTTATGCACTAGATCCGATTTCCGTCATTCTTTCTGAATTCTAGAATCTCCATAACGGAAGGAAATCGGAAGAGACGGAGGAGTTTTTTGCGGACCGAAGTAACCATAGTATTATTTGTATGAACGACTTGTATATTAATATGAAAGGACTCATGATTTTACAGGGAGCCACTCTGCTGTGGCTCCCTGTAAAATCACGTATTCCAAAATATGGCTCCTGAATTGCTTGGTTTTGTATCAGACATCGGACGTAGAGCGTAACCGCTCTTAGGCTGCAGAATGTGACGCTACAACTCAGGGGGTCAATGAATAAATTTGTTAAAATATTTTTTTTATTTAGTCAATAACTTATATTATATACTTTAGATAATAGTTTAGTTATTGTAAATAGTTTTTAAATCGGTTTCTTTTTATTATTATGATTTTAAATAGTTGTGAATAAAGAATTTGTTTAAATTTAAAGTTTAAATAATATTGTTACATTTGTTTTCAGTAAACGACAACCCCGTGACTGACGGAAACAAAGGCTGCGAGAGATCTGCTATGGCTTTTGAATGTCTTATCAAAAATGCTGCTAGTGTAAGTAACTAGTTTATTCGTACTTTAATTCTGCGTCAAATGATAATTTCATGCAGAATTAAAGTACGAACCGTCGATAGACCAGGGGGTCTTAAAAGGCCACCGTAGGTGTTTCATATAATTTAACAGATAAAATATAATTATTTACAGTTTTCAATAGAAATGCGTAAAATGGCGCACATAATATGAATTGCATATGATTCATCTAATGTTCACCTAAAGTAGCCTTTTAGTTCCCTAAAGGGGGTCTACCCCTGAACAATCCTACTAATGTTATAGATAAATGTAAAAGTTTGTGAGGATGGATGGATGGATGGATGTTTGTTACTCTTTCACGCAAGAAGTACCGAACGAATTTCGATTAGATCCGGTATGGTAGTAGTTTAGGCTCTAGATTAAAACATAAGCTACTTTTTAAAAATGTACAGTATTTCCGTGGGATACTATATTTATGCGGGCGGAGCCGCAGGCAACAGCTAGTAAATGTGAAAGTTTATGAGGATGGATGGATGTTTGTTACTCTTTCACGCAAGAAGTACCGAACTGATTTCGATTAGATCTGAACCTCAATTCTCGTATTTAAAGTAGACAATTTAAAGAGTCAAATTTACTTTGTTTGGATTGAAAGTGTAGCGGCATGTTACCGTGAACGGATTTTATGACGTTTCGACCAATCAGAGCGCGTTTCACGTTGGTTTAACGTTCATAAAAACGCCGTTTGGGAGTATAAGCGTTTCGGGACTTGATTATAATTGTATTAATGCAGGTTTTATTTAGCAGAATTGACCCTCAGGTATGGTAGTAGTTTAAGCTCTGGATTAAAACAGGATACTTATCTGGAAAAAGTACAGTATTCCCGTGGGATACTATATTTATGCGGGCGGAACCGCAGGTAACAGCTAGTAAATGTAAAAGTTTGTGAGTATGAATGGAATGTTTGTTTCCGATTTCGATAAAATTTTGTATGGTAGTAGTTGAAGCACTGGATTAAAGCATAGGACACTAATACCGTAAAAGTACAGTTTCCCGTGGGATATTATATTTACACGGGCGAAGCCGCGGGCAGCAGCTAGTAGCAGTCTATAATATGGCGGCCACGTTTACGATACAAACCGATTCAAGTTCCACACAAGTAATCAATATCATATCACCAATATGACGGCCCTAGTTAAAATTATTTCTAGTAAAATATCTATAAGAAGTTATGAAGTTGATCGTTGATGTCTTTTACAGTACGAGTTCGAGTTCTAACGCAAAATGGGAACAAGACGGCATGAGTACATATCAAACTGTGAACAATATGCTATATTTGTAAGATGTTCAAATTAATGGAAAATGAAAAAAAAAGAATTAAGAACATAGTTTTTAGAGTGATTACTAAAGATATTATAAAAATATTTAATTAATAAAGATATTGCAAGAGACGCTGTCCTTATTTCGAAATTACCTAAGATAAACTATAATGTAATACATATTAGGTACCTACTACAGAAATTTGGTTGTTTTTAGGATTTAGATGTAAAAAGTCTTGACAATAAAAGTCTAGAATTAAAATGCAAATTTATTGAAATAACAATATTCATTGGAAAAATTGACAACATTTTTCGTAAAAACTTCTTATTTGCTGTGGTTCTTCATGGCAGAAACATCTCGTAGTCTCTTTTGTCGCAGTAAAGTTACCAGAACTGCAATACATTATTGAGTTATCATTTGTTGTAAAATATATTATAATCTAAGTTAATAAATTAGATGTTTTCAGACCAAATAAAAACGCGACGACAGAGCTTTGACAAACGAAAACTGCGGCTAGTTTTTATATAATATGTAGTGTAGCTAAGCAGTACATATTTACTACATAAAAACCCCATACATACCGCAATAGCTCGCCTTACAATGGTAAGACGAAGTTTCGTTACACACGTGTGGGTGACACTGTAATTACTCGGCGAGGCGTAGTTTGGATCGGCTTCACTGTGTGGTTCGCAGACTGTGTACTTATTTATTTGGTCTGAGGTTTCACATCAAAAATTAAGGTAAGACCACACTAGGCACCAGGCGGCAGCGATACGACGCGTCCCTACTAGTAATTCCACAATCGAATGCCACGTCGCGTAGTTCCGCTACCGCTTAGCGCGTTATATTTCATAGAATTTCATACAAATAATGTTTGGCCGTATCGCGTCGTGTAGTTCTACTACCGCTTAGTGCGTTGTATCCCTATAGCATCCAACAAAAGTTGTATCTCATACAATCTTATACAAATAATATTTGGCCGTGTCGCGGCGCGTATTTCCGCTGCCGCGTAGTTACGCCTAGTGCGGCCAATCTTTACACACTCACCAGTTCTTTGTGGGGCAGCATACACTCGAACAGCAGCGCGGCTCTCTCGCAACCCTTGTCACCATCACTGACGCTCTTGTCGTTTACTGCAATAAACAAATATAATCCGAAATTATTCCACTACAATATAATAATAATTAAACCATGCAATATTATAATCCGATAAAAATCACTCACATGGTATATTTTGATCTAGTATATTAATAAATAAATACACAGAGATTGTTAAGTAATTGATCTCATTTTCACTTTCCCCATGAGCGTTTTTAAAAGTTTTATTCTATTTTTTACTTTTTGTTTGGCTGTTATGGCACAGTAAAAATATATACTTCTTTAATATGTGGTTATGAAGCTTACTAAAAATTAACGTTAAGATTTCGCAACAATATGCTGAGCAAGCACCAATTTAGTAAAAAAGTATTGTCGTTAATTTTTTGTTGGGATCCTCTTCTTTCGCATAATTTTATTTGTCATAATTTCATTTGGCATACATCACTTGGCATAATTTTAGTACGCATAATAATACTTTGGCATAATGGTTTCTTGGCATACTACATCATTAGGCATAAATATCATTTAGACTAATATTGTTTGTCCTAATTTAATGAGGCATAACTCGTAAGGCATAATTTTTCTTGTCATAATAATACTTTGGCATAATTGTTTTTTGGCATAAACTCGTTAGGCATATTTTTTTGTCATAATAAATTCAAAGCATTCTGTCACAAGGCACAAATATACATAAAATGGAACGACATAATGAAAACGCGGTTAAGGTAATTAAACGCATATTAATAAAATATTAAAAGCAGGTATTAAACTCATATACCTAGTGTAACATGTGTAACAGTAGGTTAAGTTGCGGCGGGGTGGCCCTTGGGCCACCCGTAAGCCGCTAACATTTAAAATAATTAGCTAGGCATGTTCTTAGATAGCAGTTCGTGTTTTTGTCCGAGTTTATTTCGTAATCAGTCGTAAAATTACAATTATAATTGTTATTTCGTCTTAACTCGCACACCCAGTAGAATTTATCATTCATATCATGTGAAAAAAAATGCTACAAAGATGTATGCGTAAATATAATAGTATGCTTAAATATCATTATGCGTAAATATATTTATGCTTTTTAATATTATGCAAAAAAATATTATTCTTAATGAACATTATGCGTAAAAAAATATATGCCTTACAATAAGTATGCCTAACAATTATTATGCTTTTAGTAATTATGCGAAAAAAAATATGCTAAGAAAGTTATGACAAATGAATATTATGCGAAACTACTATTAGGTCAAATTAAATTATGCCAAGTAAAATTATGACATATGATTTTATGCGAAAAAATAGGGAACCTTTTTTGTTTGTTGTGTTTATTTTTACTAAATAAATCAAGCATACAAAAAACCTAGGCCTTTGCATCCGTTAATGGATGATTTATACAGTATTCTCCGAGCGAAGTAACCACTCTTGAAATACTGTAGTGCCTGAGACAGTTGGTTTTTAAATGTCCTATGGTTGCCCAAGCACATACGGCATTCTCACAACATAGTCAGCCTAGTCCAGAGGAATGAACTGGTCAATACGTCTGGGGCCAACCATGTGCGGGTTTCCTCACGATGTTTTCCTTCACCGTTAAAGCGTCCGTATAATGTACTTGAGATCTGAAAAAGTCTCATTGGTACACGGCTCAAAATACTCAAGCATACAAGAATTTAAAATATAAACAATAACTGTACGTACCTAGTTTAATTTTTACGTGAACACTTTTTTACCTGCAGAACATTCGTCGATGGCCTCGCCTATCTTCTTCTTGTCATCATCGCTGGACACAAATTTGGTATTCACTTCCTTTGCCTTGGCCACATCGTACTTGCCTTCGCCATCAAACTAAAAAAAAAAACACAATATCAATTTACAAGGCAGAAGTGAAAACTTGAACATTAAATTGGAAAAACCGCCATCTAGGTTAAAACTAAAAACTAAAATTGTTTCATGCTCGCGTAAAGGCAATAAGACAGTAAACAGTTGCAAGTTTGCCCTTACGAATTTTCGATCAGGTCACGGGTCTTGACACTAGTTTAACATTTTTTACCCATCCCAAGAAAAGTGCACAACGCCGCTAAAAGAGATTTCACTTCAAAAAAATTAAATCGAATCGTGCATTCTTATTAAAGACAAGGTGACTAGTATTTAAAGCTTCTTTTATGGCTTCCGTCCTAATTTTCTAAAGTTATAGCCTGTAGGTATACCTTTAGTGTACTTCTAAATTCTAGAAGGTAATGCAGCATTTACATTGGTCAATTTTCACCGTGCGGTGAATCGCTTGACAAATCGCCGTCATTTTTGTTTGGCAAAATTTCCTTCTATTCTATGATCTATCCGAATTGTCATTTACACGGTCGATTTTTGCCGTTCAGTGGTAATCGTGCTGCGAAAACAGACCCAAGTGAATCCTATTAAGGACGCATAGTGCAACTCTATTTTATTAACATTAATCACCAGCGTAACATAACATATTTTGTAGTCGATACTCGGTAGCTAGGTACCATTTTCTACATAACCGAAAGCTTAAAAGCATACCAATTTAACTTTCTTCAGTATACACGCTAGGAAGCAGGGGTCAACGTCCTTGTAGTCGCCAGACTTCTTTAGGCCCTTGAGCAGTTCGTCGCTGACGTCGTGCTCCGCGCTGCAGTCCACGATTATTGGAGTCAGCACCGCCAGCACATCCTTCTTCTCTTGGTCAGTTACAGCCTGTGAAAAAAGTAACGTTTATGTCCGTTAGTATATAATATTCAGTTATTATACTAATATTATAAAGAGGAAAAGTTTGTTTGTTTGCATTGAATAGGCTCCGGAATTACTGGACGGATTTTGATGAAACTTGGCAAATATATAGAGTGGACCACGGGGAAGGAAGGCTATTGTATATATAAGGTTTGGTAAAATCATTTACGCATATTTTGGGCATATAATTTACTTCTTATCGTTTAGGCAGAAAAATAATTGTCATACTCGAAAAAAAATATCTTCATATATAGGGGGGAATAAGCGTTGAGCAGAGATTCTCCCATACATGAGATGGTTTTTTGCTTTGAGTATGACAGTATTTTTTTGCCTAAACGTTTTTATAATAAGCAGGTAGATCATAATACTCAAAATATCCGTAATTGATTTACCAAACCTTATATAGGCTATTTATCGCAGGAAATGGACAGTTTCCGCAAAATTAGCTTTTGCGCGAACAAATTCCGGGGGATCTAGTTCACAAATATATCTCAAAAGTCACTTTCGGACCTTCTCAGTTTTAAGTAAAAAATCTACCAAGACTAAAGTTACACTTCAATAGTATGAAGCCAATTTAGTATTTGTAGAAAGAAATTCCATGAGAAAAGTTAATAGAAATAGCAATAAGCAACTTACATGTGACTTTTTAATATTAATAGCGAAGAATCCTAAGCAAAGCACAAACAGTTTTATGGACACCATTTTTCTGGTACTTGTTTCTTATCCGTTGGATCTGATTGTGATGTCTCAAGATAAACAAGACGGCTTATATATCATTAGGATTCAACACTTTTTTTCTTCACACCAAGTCTTAATGCTCAAATAATAAAGATGGCAATTTTCAAAATTACCACCGTCCGGATTTCGTTAGCCCTGACTTGATGACGGAGATTGTCATGCAACAAAACGTTTTGGGTTTACTAAAATATTTTAATAGAGGACCGAGGTCGGTAGGTTAAAAATGTGCTTTAGTACGTTTATTACTTGCATGTTTTTGAAGTGAAGACTTCTATTAGCACACCGCACACATTTTTTTTCGTAGGCTGTAAGTGAGACTGATCTGTCACGCTCGGGGGTGAAAGGTTCGATCTGGTGAACTTGGGACCGCCGAGCGAGAAAGCACCGCACACACATTTCTTCGTAGGCCGTAAATGAGGCTGATCTGTCGCGCTGAGGTGTTATTTACGTATATACTTAGTCTGGCCATAAATACTGTTACAATTAAAAATAAACAAAATATTACATTTGAATTTGGAATCTGTCATTTTTATATGATTGTTCATTGCATTTTCTCATTTTGGCGCCAATACATTGTACAATAGTTTGCGATATTAAAATGGAGTGGGGGTGATAAAGAGAACCGAATCGCTGTGATTGCATTAGACAAAGTAGGTATGGAGCCAAATGCAATTTTCAATGCGGTTCAAACCCCCCCACCCCCCGAAATAGGCTGGCTGGTATATACAGAGATCTGACCCATATACAGAGGCGTATTTAGAAATTTTGCGCCCCAGGCCAATTAACATATTTTGCCGCCCCATTAACTCTGTCTGAAAGATGATTTTTTGAAGTTATTTCAGAAAAAAATCAACAGCCTAAAACATAACTTTGATACTAATTTGTACTATATGTATTATGTGTTTATGTTAAATGCGTTCAAACTGAGAAAGCCAGCAAATGTTTTTTATTCCTTTGCCTGTTAAAATCTTTTTAAACTTTAAACCCTGAAAGACTGTTTAAATACTTTAGAAAAAAAAACAATAAAATCAATAGCCTTAAACAGTAATCGCGAACCTATTCCACGCGTGCCATCGAATCCTCGAACCTATAGCACAATATTTTGGGTACGTCACTGATCACAAAATTTTGTAATTATGTAACTTAAAGACTTAAAAAATAGGAAAATTTTGTGTAAATTACAAAATTTTCCTATTTTTTAAGTCTTTTAGGGTTTAAAGTTTGAACAGATTTAATTTATAAAATAGGAGAAAAATTTTGCTCGCTCGCTTCGCTCGCTCGCATTTAACATGCAAAACATAATATGTTATTTAGTAACAATGTTCGGTTTTAGCTGGTTGATTGTATGGTATTTTTCTGAATTTCACCGTTATTTAGTGTTGAAGTTTAAAGTTAGAACAGATTTTAGCCTGTAAAATGAGTAAAAATTTTGCTTGTTCGCTTCGCTCATACGTGTTTGGCTTAAAGAATATATTATGAAATTCAGTACCGACGTTCAGCTGTAGGCTATTGATATCTGTATTATAGCTGAAATGAAAAAAAAATGGGGGCTCATTATTCATTCCCAGGTCTTCTAATAGGTTTTCTTCTACTATTCAATGTACTTTTAGTTGTTTTATGTTCTTGAACCCACCTCAAATTATGCAATCATTTTCGCTAAAATTTCAAGGGGTTCCCCTATAAAGCATTATTCATAGGTACAGAAGACTAATTCTAGGTCGAGTTTTATCTGGCTAATGTTGTATTGTTGTAAGCCATTGATACAGACACGCAATTAGATGTACAGATAACGGCAGAGCAGAGACATTTGTATATAACAGCATTATCTGTGATCTTTGTGGGTATTTACCTGACGTAATTGGGGCTACAAAAATTATGATTTACCAGGAAACTGATTTTTTACATCTCAATTTAGTTTTGTTACATAAGCATAGGTGGTAGATATATTATGTATAACATATTTAGTAAGAATATAAATGTATTCTTTAAAAGTATATAGTTTAGAATAATTAATTTGAAACGAACGATAGCTAATAGCTATATTTATAATATATCTTTATAATATAAGAATCTGAGCTCCGTGGCCTAGTGGGTAGACCGTTTAGTTCACACTCGAGAGAGTGTAGGTTCGAATCCCAGGTTGTGGCGTGTACCAATGAGACTTTTTCAGATCTCAAGTACAATATTACGGACGCTCTAACGGTGAAGAAAAACATCGTGAGGAAACCCGCACATGGTTGGCCCCAGACGTATTGACCGGTCATTCTTCTGGACTAAGCTGATTATGTTGTGAGAATGCCGTATGTGCTTGGGCAACCACACAACATTAAAAAAACAACTGTCCCAGGCACTACAGTATTTCAAAAGTAGTTACTTCGCTCGGAGAATAGGTACTAGATAAATAAAAATTAAAAAGGCCTAAGTATATAAGAATCTAACAATAAGATAAATTGTTGTGTTGTTATAGAAAACAATATAAATTACTAAGAAATTTAATTATATCATATAAACCCTGAAAATACTACGATTTGATATGGAACATTTATTAGAAGTCGTGAAAAAGCGAAGAAATTAAAGAAAACAAAAATTTTTATTGATGAGTTTTATTAACATTTACAGTATATAACTCTTTTTTTTAGTTTTATTAAAAACACATAATAACATTTAACGATTACGTATACGCGCAAGTGTTTTGATTCTGCAAGTGTTCTCCATTTCCTCACGTTTCTAACTGCTGGTCTTCAGGAACTGAAATTAAAAATAAAAGTTTATTTATTATATTTTTCAAAATTAATCCTTGCCTAATTTATAACAATCGCTTATCGCACACGCTTTATCTACTATTGATTCTCCATTATTATTTTTTTGAGTTAAACTTAACGCTATATAGCGCCATCAATATAACGACATCTGTTGGAAACTACATCTTACATAACAACTTAACTTTGTAAAGTAGGTACGGCTCGTGTATTGAGGTGTGCAAATATGGCACTTATAGGTGTGCAAATTTTAATTTTTCTATTCGTTTATGAAGTGATATTCCAATTTCGATCTAGTTTTTTTTTATTGAAAGCTGACATGCGAAATTGTTCTTAGCTATAATTCATCATTATCATCATCGCTCACTGCTTGACAATTTGAGGGTAACTAAACATTTTTAATATGGTTTATTTAAGTAGCCTATCAGTTATTACCAATTCTTTGTGAGGCAGGAAGCACTCCAGCAGCAGTTTAGCTCTATCGCATCCTTTGTCACCGTCAGATACCTCCTTCTCATTTACTGAAATCAAATTTATCATCATCATCACAATCGTCCATTAATTTCTCTAAGCCTGTGATGAAGAGCCAAAGATGTAAGATGGCTTGTTAAGTCTCAATTTCATTAACGCCTATTAGTGTTAATCGTTAGTCTTAATATCATGCCTTGTCTTTCATTCATACGAAGAACTATAGAGGCAACCATTAACTTCAACAGGAGTTTGTGAAATGGGCACTTAGTCTACCAAATAGGTTTAAGGTCGATTGCATGCACTTATTCATTAATTCGTAAAAAATGTAAAGCTAATGAAAAGATTCATGGTACCTGTTGCACACGTCTCTGCGAGCTCATTTAAATTTTTCTGATCATCGTCACTGGGGAACAGTTTCTTACTTATTTTCTTTCCTTTATTTTCATCATACAAACCTTTGTCATCCATCTAAAAAGGAATAAATTATAATACAAAATTCTCTGAGACAAGTACGTAAGTATTAAAAAAAGCTCGTCTACATTTTAACAGTAGATTAATACATATTCTTACCAATTTCAATCTCTTCATGACACAGGCTACCAAGCAAGGATTAACATCTTCTAAATTTGTCGGATTTTCTAGAAGTTTGGAAATATCAGCGCCGATTTCAAACTTAGAACTGCATTCAAGTACATGAGGGAAAAGAGTAGCAAGCAATGTACTTCTATCCTTCTCACTTATACCCTAAAAATAAAAGCAAAATAAGAAATGGACTTTATCTAAACTTTGTGGCGCGTTGTTGTTAAAAAAAAGTATTTAATCTGTACCTGCAGGGTTATGAATGTATACTAATTACCTAATATTATGTGTAAAATATAAAATAAAATCTTAAATACATGTACCTAAAGTATAAGAGTATTACCTAAATATATTTCCCGTTGTCTGGTCCCCAAACATAAGTTCTTCAGGTACTACCCAGATTGATGTGGTATGAAGCATCCATTAACTTAGTATCTAAGTAACTATATAAAATGATATTATTTTGATTAGAAATGTAACTTACTTGAATGCGCCCAAATTGTATCCAGACTATACCTAAGCTAAAAAGTAAAAAATTCCAAGTTTCCATA
Source organism: Glaucopsyche alexis (assembly GCA_905404095.1). NCBI lineage: Eukaryota > Metazoa > Arthropoda > Insecta > Lepidoptera > Lycaenidae > Glaucopsyche > Glaucopsyche alexis. The sequence continues at coordinate 7,888,823 of FR990060.1, forward strand.
TTGGCTCTCTGAAGCTATGTTATCTATGATCCTATCTTATTACAAGTAAATTCTAAAGAGTTGGAACTTTGCTTAAATATAAAATGACATCTATTTTTTTGTAAGATTATTTTTATTAGAGGAAAATCTGTAAATAATCATTTTCATAGAAAAAAGCACATTAGTAGATTTTGATAACCCTGAAGCGCCCTAATGATTGACTAATGATTTATCATCGTTTGACAAGTTTTAAGTATTTCCTTTTGTGATTAGCTAGTTCTTCCTAAGTTTAATAGGTACATAGTACGGTAGTGGATATGTACCTAGCAGTGGTGGTGAAGCCTGAAGGAGTGGAATTACTAGGATTAAAAGAATTATAGAAATAAAAATTATACAATTTATTTGTAAATTTACTGTACTACATCGTATAACAATTTTCTACAAAAGCATGCTTGCGTCGTTTATCATTTCTTTTTTCAGGTGATCTTGGAAAGCCCGACTAACGCATGGGGAAAAACTGGAAAAGAGGAAAATAAAGTAAGTTAATACGTCTTTCACTACGAATAACAACTGGTATTTATTCGTAGGTCTTTCTAATAAAGATGATGTGTTTTTTGATACATTATAGTAATGTATAATAAAAGAACACTTCTTTATTTACAGTAGGTACCTAGCCAGTAAAATATTGAATCAATCTCATTGTCGTTCGTTGGTAATTTTTGCTTCCACTACGAGGGCCCATCGTAATATCTAAATTTATTGGTTTGAATTTATATTATTACAATATTCCGCGAAAAAATAGCCACAACCTGCAAGTAAAGCACCTCCCTTCTCCCACATTGCTTATGCGTACACTCAAAAAGTAACGTGCAAACACCACCACCATACAAGAAACAATGTCAGCAATATCGTGCAAGGTGACACACCACCATGCAGGTCGCAAAACTCGACGTGCGTTCTGCACCGACCCCGGAACATTCACATGAAGTGTACGAAGAGTCAATTTCGCATGCTTAGGCGTTTACTAGCAGTTAGTGGGTATTTTTTCGCGGAATATTGCTTGAAATAATCCAATCCATTATATTCTAGTAGCTATTGCCCGCTGCTCCGCTCGCGTAAATACAGTCTCCCACAGGAACACTGTACTTTTTCGGGATAAAAAGTAGCCTATGTTTTAATCCAGAGCTCAAGCTACTACCATACCAAATTTCATCAAAATCCGTTCAGTAGTTTTTGCGTGAACGAGTAACAAATATCTATCCATCCATCCTACTAATATTATAACTGTGAAAGTTTGTGAAGGTCGATGGATGGATGGATGTATGGATGTTCTTTAATATTGTAGAACATACTTTTGTTCTATCATCAATAGTTTCCGTAGCGCATGCAACGAAAGATGTTTTATGACATTTTTTTACACCTTGGGTTATGTTACTAAAGTTTTAGTAAGGATCCCTAATCTTTTCCAGCAATAAAATGTCCTGTTACTCAGGGTGAATGTAGCTTTCTAATAGTGAAAGAAATTTGAAATTGGCACAGTAGTTTTTAGTTTGTTCATCACATCACAACATACACACACACACAAATTTATATAAATACTAGCGACCCGCCCCGGCTTCGCACGGGTACAATACTGATACTAATACTACAGAATGTCTTTAAACCTCTACCAAACGGGCGAAATTTAGTCAAAAGTTCAAAACAAACAGAAACAAATTAATATAGGTACCTACTAAAACTCAATGAAATAAGTAGGTGGATATTTTATTGTATGAAATACCTATACTCTTCAGGACTAACAATACAACAAACACTAAATAAATAAGTATTCAAGTATATATCCATCATAGTTACAACAAATACAAAACAAAAAATTTACCCAATAATCTAAACTCCGCACGCGCACCCCCGCCTTGGTGACACCCACTTCGCAACGGGCCGTGCAGCAGAAATCGTAATATTTTAAATTTTAATTTCGCCATAACTTCAAAACCAAACATCCAATTTTAATCATTCAAAGACCAAATATTATCTACATAAACTGTACTTAGTGATGAAATAATTTATTTTGATAAGGATTAATAGCATGAGTAAAATAAACGCGTTTAAATGTAGTCCAAAAAAAATTCAAGATTTCTAAATAAAAAAATGGTTGTTGTGCCTCACTCGACATAGATAGGTATAGTGTGTCGCGGACTTTTTTGTAGATATTTATAAGATCTACAATTAATTAGAACATTTTATGGTTCTATCTTTTGTAGTTTAGGCAGCGTACGCAAAATAAGTAACTTTTCTGGTTGATTTTTTACACCCTGTGTCCGAAAAACCCAAATATCTTACGGAACCCTATGTTTTTCCAAAATAAAATTTAGCCTATGTTACTCGTGGATAATGTAGCTTTCGAATGGTGAAAGAATTTTTGAAATCGGTCCAGTACTTTTTGAGCCTATTCATTACAAACAAACAAACAAACAAACAAACATACAAACAAAGTTTTCCTCTTTATAATATTAGTGTAGATAAATATTTCCTCTTTAATGATATTAGTTTTCTGGTACCTATTTCTTTTAATCTGATATTTATTTTACCTCTTTCTGAAACGGCATCAGACACTCATTCAACAGCTTTCCTCTATCACAGCCTTTGTCTCCATCACCCACCGACTCTTTATTTACTGAAAACATAGACGTATATAATATTATAGAAAAGGCATGTCGAGGCAAAAACTGTCCGCACTTAAATGGCCCCACTTTTCGAGTATTTTTAATTTGGGGCCATTTTGACATAAAGATGGCGTAACTTTATGCGTATTAACTGTATGAAGATTTGTTCTGTCAAATGTAGGTACGTCATGTCCTATCTTTAGTTTTAAAAATATCATCGACTGAAAACGCAAATCATCATTATTAGTTTCAGTATATATTAGCGCCTTTAGCCTTATATATGTACAGTTCGGACTGCGGAAAGTTGCCGTGTTCCAAACTGAGGTGGAGTCTGTGCTGCTTGGACTGTGGATTGAACTGTCTAGTCTGATTCACAGATCCATTTCATTGAATTTCTATCCAAGGGCACCGAGAATGATGATCCAGGGCTCATTCGATTCGGAATGACCTCTAGAAAATTTTTAAAAATTGCAAAAGTTATAAACAATTAAATATTTTCACCTCTAAATTAAAATTGTAAATAATTATTTTGAAAAAAAACATTAAAGAGGAGGAAATTTCCTCCTCTTTAATGATTTTTTTTTTCAAAATTCGGATATCTTTAATAGTTTCCGAGATATTTTCAAAAAACCATACCCCCTTTTTGTTATTTACTAAATTAAACTAAAAAAACTAAATTGTTTACAACTTTTGCAATTTTTAGAGCCCCTCTTGAAAAAGTTTCTAGAGGTCATTCCGAATAAGCCCTGGATCATCATTTTCGGTGCCCTTGGATAGAAATTCACTGAAATGGATCTAGTGAATTAGACTAGTCGTGCTAATTACGATGTCAGATTCATTCGGCTTGGACTGTCAGCCTCTACTAACAAAATACGTTAAAACATTTACCCTTAGCACAGGTATCAATTAGATCAGTAATTAATTTCTTGTCGCTTTCATTTGAAAAATACTTCATATAGGTATCTTTAGATTTCTCCACGTCGAAGAATCCTTTCTCGTCAATCTACAAAAATCATAAGTTTAAAATTACCAATATCTATTAACGGTTAGCAAACATTTTGCGCAAAAAAACTATTGCATTTTACTTTATATTGTTTGCATCTTTATGGTTATTTGTCCACCGCCACCGTCAACGGGACATCACCGGGAAAGACATGACGGTGCCGAAGTAGCGATACATACAATACTGCCGATGTATCTTGGCGAGTCTGAACTTCGTGCAGAAGGTTGCGCATTAGCTGTTTCTAAGTGTTTTCGTATTTATTTTATTTGTACTAATTGGTCAACTGTATTAGGGAATTTTATTAGTACATAGGTATATAAAAATAATACAATAACAGTTTTCTTCACGAGTTGTACACGCGCTAAAGTTCGCAGAGCCTATGTTCAGACCCGTCAAGATACAGCGGCCGTAGTGTACAATACTGCCGATGTATCTTGGCGAGTCTGAACTTCGTGCAGAAGGTTGCGCATTAGCTGTTTCTAAGTGTTTTCGTATTTATTTTATTTGTACTAATTGGTCAACTGTATTAGGGAATTTTATTAGTACATAGGTATATAAAAATAATACAATAACAGTTTTCTTCACGAGTTGTACATGCGCTAAAGTTCGCAGAGCCTATGTTCAGACCCGTCAAGATACAGCGGCCGTAGTGTACATTTTTACTATAGCCGTCTGTCCATCGCACGCCCGTTCCGTCAATCTACTCTTCAGTGCTAAGTGTGAGTTTTGCTATTCGCATTCGATCGTGAGCGCGTTTGGCGTTTACTAGGAATTTGTATGTGATTTGAACAGCGCCACCCAGTTCACATACAAATTCTTAGTTAGCGCCAAACGCGCTCACGATCGAATTTGAAAAGAAAAACTCACACTTAGCACTGAGTTGATGTCCTGTTGACGGTGGCGGTGGACAAACAGGGTTATATTAGTTTTGACACCTTAAATTAGAATATTACATATGGCTGTGTTTCGCGGAAAATAGCACTTATTAGCGCTTGCTAGCGCTAAAGAAAAAAAAAACAGATTATTATCGGCCAGGACACGTTTGCTAACTTCAATAGAATAGAATAGAATACGTTTATTTTATCATCACACAACACACATCAAAATGAAATACAAAAGAATAAAATTAGGCACATTATTATTTATACTATGCATGTTATGTGATGCCAAAAATTGACCCCAGCTCAGCTATACGCAGCAAGCAAGCCTGCTGCACTGGTATTCTGCAAGGGCCAATGAGTGACTTCACCACACCACACACACAACAAAAATTACATACAGTATACACAAGACACTGATAAGAAATTATTACTTTATAAATACTGCTAACATAATCCGCCATTTTGCTTATTTAACGCCAGCGGTCGCCATTTCGCTGACGTTTTTTTGTTAGCTCTATTTTCCGCGGAACACAGCCAATATATATATATATATATAGAAGTTTTCATTACATTTGCTACTTATCGTTTACTTAATAGTAGATATGCCACAGATAACAAATGTTCAACCCTCGATAACCACCTTACAATTACACTTAAGCCTTTTTCTACAAATAACGTTGGCCGTTATACGACCTCTGTGGCTCAGTGGAGAGCGTAAGGAAACGTTTTTCTGTGTTCCTGGGTCATGGTTGTGTATAAATAAAAATCTTATTTGTATGTATAGCATAAAAGTTTTAAATAATATACTTCCCATTGTCTGGTCCCCGTAACACAAGTTCTTCGAGTACATAGCATGGGACCATATTTTCGTGGTGTGAAACGTCCACAGGTATTATTTTTATTAGGATCGAACCATAATGTTATTTTAGAAGTCCACAAAAATAATTTACCACATGGCCTTTCTTATAAATGCATCCCATCATACAAGAGCCCATCTCCAGTATGTGGTCTGTGCCCTTGGCGTTTTTGACGTCATCAGCTTTGACTCCATGTTCCGACGCGCACTCCTCCACGTGGGATACCATATCTGTCATTATCTTGGCCTTCTCGTCTTCGGAGATTCCCCTCACCTTCATATTACAGAACGAAATGTGTTTCAAGATTTTTTTGATCTAGTTTCGATTTAATAATGTACGTACAATGTATTAACTGTGGGAGAGCCACGCTCCGGCGCGAACGAGCCGGATCGACCGGATAAATAGCACGCCCTTACAGAAAACCGTCGTGAAATAACGCTTGCGTTGTGTTTCGCCGAGCGATCGAGGTTGCCGGAGACCCATAGGAGGGATTGGAGATTTTAAGGACCAGGAACGCAAGTCGCAACACCAGAAGAGTTACAAGTGTAACTCCTCTGGTGTTGCGAGTGTCCACGGGCGGCGGTAATCGCTTACCATCAAGCGTCCCGTCTGGTCGTTTCCTGGTTCATTTCATAAAACAAAAAATGTACCTAATAATAGATAAATACTAGCTAATAGATATTAGTATCTGCGCAGACATTAAACAAAATCTGTGTTAAATACAACTCTAATATATGCCTTCTTGTTCCAAATTTTTTATAGTTTTATATTACACGAGACGTTACCCGCAACATCGTAGGCGATAGAGGAAATGTCGCATGAACCGTTCATTTTGCCGCAATAAAAAGTAGAAAAGACCTTCCCCGTAGTCTACTCTTTGTCTGTGCCAAATTTCATCAAAATCAGTCCAGTAGTTTCGGAGCCTATTCGATGCAAACAAACAAACTTTTCTTTTTTTATAACGTTATGTAGTATAGATTCAATCCTTCCTTATCAGCGGCCAGCGTACGTTTTTTACTATGATGATGTCTTTTGGTCAATTTCTTTCTTTAACACTTAAAATACTATTAGAACTTAATAAATACTTACGTAGCTGAGCCCCAAAACCAAAAAGATGTAAAACACTGTGATCATTTTTATATCTGGCTTTTATTCTGTATATTGAGTTATGTATGTAATTTTGATTGATGTATGATAGATATTGTGTATTTTATGACATAAGACAACAATACCATATATTTATATTATAATGTTTGGTACTTATGTTATCATTAAATCTGTTTAGGCACATTGTAAATATTATAAGTTTTGCTAAACCATTTTAGGGTTCAATTTGGTTACAATTAGTGAATTTTACATTTTGTTTTCATTCGTCTAAAAACATGTAACTAATATTTAAAAATAAACCTAGAAACCGGACAAGAGTCGTGCATGGAGGATTCCGTACAAATTATCTATACCTACAATTATTATTAGTGCTCATATCGAGCAAAATACGACACAAAAACTATATATATTTTGTTGTAAGAGTTTGGACAGTGACTGAAAAAAAAAATTAAAAAAATTTAAAAACCCGACTGCGTAAAAAGTGAACCAAACTAAGTAGGTACATAATTATAACTGAAAAGAAAAATCAAGCACTTAGATATCCGGTGGTCTAGAATTCTATAATATATTATTGAATTAATACTATTGGAACATAACAACTAAACAGTCAGGATCCATTGAAAAATTAGATTGGCTGTCGAATAATGGATCCCGACTATTCAGTTGTTATGTTCCAATAGTATTAATTCAATAATATATTATAGAATTCTAGACCACCGGATATCTAAGTGCTTGATTTTTCTTTTCAGTTATAATTATGTACCTAGGTACTTAGTTTGGTTCACTTTTTACGCAGTCGGGTTTTTAAATTTTTTAAATTATTATTTTTTATGTTATACTTTTTAGTTATGAGTACCTAGCTAGCTATTTACCAGACTGGATTTCCTATCAGCATCAGTCCTACATCACAATTGCGCTGTAATGTGAGAATGGTTGTTACGCAACTTTAAATCGATATTTTTAACATTTTTCGATTCGACTGACCGTTTAGGATCTAAACGGTCAGTCGAATCGAAAAATGTTTCAAATCAAATCAAATCAAATTCCTTTATTGCTAGAATGTAGTACATGATGGTCTTATCTTCTGTGAGAGTTGCTGATACATTCTGCCATTACAATGGCGTGCAATGCATTAAAAATAGTAATTGTTTTGTTAATTAAATTAGGTTACAATAATATTAAGGTTAAATTTAACAGATAACATTTAGATAAAGTCAAAGATTCGTATAGGTAAATAGTCAATTTGTGTAGAATGTAAAAATAAAATACATTATCAAATTATTACAATGTCAAAGGATAAATTATCAAATAATAAAAAATAATCACAATAAAAAAAAATACATTAAAGATATGATTTTAAAAACAAATAAATAATAATCCTTACTTAGTAATATATTATGTCAATTTTGCAGAGTAAATCCACTTGCTATTAATTGTTGAGAGAAAACTTACAATGATTTTTAAATACCTATTCAACGATACCCCACTTGATATAGTTTGTTGACTTTCATTTTTTTCATTTTCACAATATGGCGTCCAGTAGTCGCCATATTGAATTTTCACTAACGTCACGTCTTTAGTGACACTCGCCGGACTAAGAGGAATCGATTGACGTGTGAATCATAAAAATCGGCCCAGGCGTTTGGTCTGTATAGTGCTTCAAAGGAACATACATACATACATACATACATAGGCTGATAAACACATTACCACTCCTTTGCGTCGCGCAGTCGGGTAAAAACACTCTGTATAAAGGAGCCTTTTTCAGTCACTGTCCAAACTTTCAGAAGTGAATATACTGTTTAATATAAGCAAATTTTACTACATTTTATACAAAAGAGCAACGGCATAGATAGTATTTTGTATGAAACAGCTGTTTTTATTTTTCGAAAGTTGATCCCATAGTAAAAGTTGCTTACATTCAAAAGTATATTCGCTCCTAAAAGTTTAGATAGTGACTAACAAAACACCTTGTAAATTTAATTTTTATTTTTAAAGTAAATGTGCAATTCTGTGAATATTTCAAGCGTTTTGCAGTTATTTAAACATAAAGCTAAAATTGGCAAAAAAACACTCGGGTTGTTCCAAATTTAATGAAAAAAGGTTTAATTAATATTTTTTTAATTTTTAGTAAGTATTAACTGTTGTTATTGCGGCATAATCTGTAAATTCTAATAGGTATGTATTTAAACTTGCGACAAAACAATGAATTTTGGATGTGAAAATACTGAATATTGAATACTAAATTACAAAGTTGGCGAAAGAATGTAATGAACAAAAAATTCCAAATCTGGTGACTAAATAATAACACTGGATATTCCAAACTGGCAGACAGATATTATTTTAGCGAACAAATAACCATCTTGGCGACAATTTGTGAGTACACGTTTAATTTAAGGATAGGTACATATATTTTCCCTAATGTAGGTAATTCAAAAAACATACAAGCAGCAAAACGAGCGTACATAAATAAACATAAAGGAGCGTACTGCAACCTTCGATATGCTACGGAACCATTGATGATTTTTTGTCATTTATCACTTAAGTAGATATTTCCTGTTGAACTAATAATGCATTTAAAAAGTAATTTTGGTATGTCAATATATGTATGTCAAGTATGTACTAGTAATGACTGGACTAATTTAGCATAATCTGATTCCTTTGCAAAGTTATTGGTAAGTCAAATTAATAAGAAAACTTGGAAAATAAAAGCTTTATTTGTAAATATTAACAAAAGTTGAGAAAGACAAAATTAAGATAGAAAAGTATTAGGAAAATCTCGCTTCTTGTACTATTGCATTGCATTTGCACTATTTCGTAGGTTTTTTTCTTCTAGCTTTAGGCTCCAGGGACAAACTGCAAAAAGAAAAAAACATTTGTCATTATGTGGTTCAAAAGATTGTATTCGTACGTAAAACTTAGTAGGGACGCCTGACAGAAGGGATAACTTAAATTAATCTAAACAAAAGGCTAGGAGTCTTTAAATTCTGTAGAAAAAATAAAATAATAATGCAAGAAAAAAGTTAAAAATATAAAAGAATAAGAATAAAAGTATTTCGTCTGACCGAGATTCGAACTCTAGACTAATTGGTAAAAAATCCAAGTGTCTACGTAACTGCATTACGCGTATCTGACATTAGTATTCGAAATTACTCATATGTTATTTCGTCATGGGATACTCATCCCAACTTACCTGTCCGGTAGTTGTGGTATAGTATACGGGTATGCGGCCCCGGCTTCCCTAGCTATTACCGTCCTATCCCGTGCCCTCCTGGGCGGTAATATCCTACATTCCCTATTTCCCACTCTAACTTAAATCTTCCTTTCCACACCACCTATCCTTCCCTTTCCCTATTCCTACCCTCTCCACCAATCCGTGGAAACGCAATGGATAATCAAAAATAATTTAAGTATCCAAAATGGCGGCGATGTGGTTCGCCACCCATCACGTCTCGTTTCTCGCGGAGGCGAAAAGCGGACCATGGAGAGACGCTTGGCTACGTTGAATGTAAGAGGAGGATTGGATGGTAAGAATGAAAGTGGACGAAGCGAAAGAAGTATGTAAGGATCGTAGCAAGTGGAAAGAAGTGGTCTCTGCCTACCCCTACGGGAAAGAGGCGGTACTGACTCCTACCTACCCCTACGGGAAAAAGGCGTGATTATATGTATGTATGTATGTTATTTGGCACTGTAACGCGTTACGTAACGAAGCGGTTAAACCCTCCCATAAGAAGTTATCACTTCAAAAATGAAACAAATTGTATCTACTATTTAAAAACAATGAGGCATGTATCTACAATTTTTTCCGGTATTTCCTTAGAAAGGATAAAAAAACGAGCAACAAACACATTCTTAAAATACTTAACTATTTTTCAGAGCTATTGTATATGTTTAACATTAAGTACTATGGATATTTGGTCAGTATAACTGACTAGGTAGGTATAGCCTATAGTCTTCGACTGAATACCTGCTTACAATAGGGGATCGTACTTTTTTTTTAATTGCATAAATGCACTGTACTGTACAAGTAATATTGTGTAATATTGTACAAGGTACTATTGTACCTACTCTAAATTAATATGAGTAACTTCTCAGAAGAAACCGTATATCAAAAGTCAATATTTTCAAAGGTACAGCGATTGTATACAAAATTTCGCAAGTATCGTAAAAACGTTCCATACTAAAGACTGGCTACAAATGACGTCACTCTTGGGATAAAGTGTATGAAGTAGGTATGAAGTATACGGCTGTAGGAACATAATATTTGTAAATATCTCCGATATTTGTGCGTTTAAATTCACACTTAGCATAATGAATGTTTATGTAGGTTTTGTTTACTAATTTCGCAAAAAAAAATCTTTTTAGATTAGTAAACTACAAATAAAATAATATATTTGTTTACATTTAAGCAAGTAGTAATGCCTCGATATTTCTGAGTATATTAATGATACTGACTTTAGATGTAATCCGATCCCCTATTAGTATCCGTATAATGGACCGTTTCTTTAGTAAATATACTAGACTAGCTGACCCGTTCCCAGTTTGTTTAATGATGATGATGACAATTAAAAAGATAAAAAGTATCCTTAGATAAAAGTAACTCCTTATAATGTCAAATCTGTCCAGTCGTTTCAGAGATTAGCCGGTACAAATAGACAGACAACCAGATGGACATACAACCCTTTTTTTTAAATTTGATTCTATAATGTAAGTAGGTACCGTATATTATATTTTTATATGCATTCAGTGAAAAGCTGTTAATTTAAAATTACAAACAGACACTTCAATTTTATTTATTTGTATGGATAAAAATATATACCTGTGTTTTGTATGGCTTGGCACACTCCACCAACAGCTTCGCCCTCTCGCAGCCCTCCGTGCCGTCGCTCACAGCCTGGTCGTTTACTGGAAATATTAATAATATTATTATTAATATACGTTAGAAAGTTAATCCTACTAATATTATGTGAAAGTTTGTGAGGATGATTGGATGGATGGATGGATGTCTGTTACTCTTTCACGGAAAAACTACTGAACGGGTCTTGATGAAATTTGGTATCTTAGTAGTTTAGGCTCTGGATTAAAACATAGGCTACTTTTATGCCGAAAAAATTCAGTGTTCTCGAAGAATACTGTATTTACGCGGGCGGAGCCGTGGGCAACAGCTATAAGTCAATAAATAAGAGAAAACTTTGAGAAAAACAGACAGTTTGGTATCAATTTCGTCTTGATGTAGAACAATAATACTAGCATAGATGTAGGGCCTGATTCACAATCTACTAGTAAGTGCCAGATAGCTTATTCGTAACTTTTATCTCTGTCGCTCGATGTAAAGTAAGCAGCGACAAAACATCTGGATAAGCTATTCGACACTTACTAGGCGATTGTGACACAGGATCTATAAGGTTTCTATTGGAACCAACTACAGTATTCTAGTGCGCGACAAGAGTTTGTTGAAAAACCGGCATAATATTGAAATTTCATGGAATCTTTCTATGAAATTTCAATTAATTTTTAAGATTCCGTACCTCGAAAGGAAAAAACGTAACTCTTATAGGATCACTTTGTTGTCCGTCCGTCTGTCTGTCAAGACCCTTTTTCTCAGGAACGCGTGGAGGTATCAAGCTGGAATTTATATTAAATACTCAGGTCTACGGTCACTTGGAGCTGTAAAAAATCAAACTTCTAAGCCAACGCAATCAAAAGATACAGCCGTTTATGCCGCAAATTTCCGCAAATTTTCGAAACTCACAAGGTCAAAACCTACAGGGTACTTCCCGTGAACTCAGAATCTTGAAATTTGGTATGAAGCAACGACTTATAGCACAGATAAAGGAAAAATTACGAAATCCGTAATTTTTTTATTACATCATATAATAAAAATATTTTTAATAATTTTAAACTTAATAACCCCTACTATACTCGATTGTCGTGATGGGTGAACTTTACTTATGTATACTACAGGTTTGTACAGAACCCTCGGTGCGCGAGTCCGACTCGCACTTGGCCGGTTTTTTATCATCCCTCGTATAAACGTAAGGTTCTTTTGAACTTTAGTGTTTTTAAGTGTAAAATATCAAGTAATACTTACTTGAAGCACATTTGTTGATACCCTCTTCAAGAGTTTTGAGTTCGTCGGGATTTGAAAGGTGCTGTTTAGCAAGCTCCAAAGCTTTAGCTGGGTCGAATAAGCCTTTGTCGTCGATCTGCAAATTTACAGGTTAACTAATACAATACAAATCAAATAATGGTTACCTTACAATATACTTTCAATATCATTGAAGTAACACGGTACCAAATAGGCAAGCGGACTGATTTTTTTTTATTGCATAAATGAATATATGAGTAACTTCTCAGAAGAAACCGTATATCAAAAGTCAATATTTTCAAAGGTACAGCGATTTGTATACAAAATTTCGCGAGTCTTTATACCAAAAAAAATTTATTTTTTTTTTTGCGAAATTGGTAAACAAAACCTACATCATTAGTTTACTCACATCATATACAAAAACATTCATTATGGTAAGTATGAACTTAAACGCACAAATATCGGAGATATTTACAAATATATTCCTGCGGCCATATACTTCATATACTACTTCATATACATGTGACGTCATTTTTAGGTCGACTTTAGTATAGAGCGTTTTTAGGAGGCTCGCGAAATTTTTTATACAAATCGCTGTACCTTTGAAAATATTTGATATACGGTTTCTTCTGAGAAGTTACTCATATTTAAGAGTACTATTCATTTATGCAATATAACCACTACTCTTTAAAACACAATCTTACCAGTATGCTCAATAAACTAAGTAATACTAATATCATTTTGCTTCCTATTATACAGAATAAATATCTTAGTGTAAAACAACTTAACAATAGTATTGAACTAGCTGTACGTAATCGTTCGAATGTTAAGATACTTAAATTAAATACAACTAGTATTCATATCAATCTACGAAAGATCAGCACAAAAATAAATCTTGAAATAGATGCGATGGATTATGAAAAAACATATATATGCGGTAAAAAATGTAAGCCATATAAATTACTAAATACCAGCAACGTCATACGTAATAATAAAGGTACAATACCATATTATTTTAAAAAACAAGAAAAAAGAAAATACATTACTGAAAATAATAAAAACAAAATAACTTATTATTTTAAAAAAATTATAAACATGCAACTTGCTTCTCACGACATGCGCAAAAAAGGGGGGGATCATGTATTCTCCTAAGAAAAGATTTAAATTTCTAAAGAACGCGAATTCGAATGTTGCGGTATTGAACTGCTTGATTATAACGTGATAATTATTTGTATTTATAGAACACCAGACTCTAATACGAAAGTTTTTCTTAACTCCCTCGACCTACTACTAACACATATAAATAACAAAACTAACAAGAAAATAATCGCATGCGGTGATTGGAACATAAATATACTAAAGGAATCAAATGACGTTAAAGATTTAAAAAATACTTTACTAAACCACAATATAAAGATAAATATTAACTTACCCACTCGAGGTTCTTCCTCTATAGACCAAATAGCAAGTAACATTAACACATACAAAACAGAGATACACCATTTGGCACTCTCCGACCATGAGACGGGCCAGTCAATAACGTTTAAAGCCGATAATAATAATAGGAAGACAAAAGCTAATAGAAATGACTTCTACTCCATAAAAAACGGGACTTTAGTAAGGATAATATACGTAAATTTTTAAATTGTCTTCAAACACTTACCTTTACAGAAGTGTATAATAGCACAAACTGTGAAGAAGCATTTAAATCCTTCTACGATTTATACAAACTATTTTACTACTTATGTTTTCCAGAAATAAACGTAAAAATCAATAAAAATTCTACATACAAACGTTGGTTAACTAAAGGCATCAAAAAATCGTGCACAACAAAAAGAACACTATATTTTAAGTATACCCACGATGCCTTACATAAAAATTATTTAAGAAACAAATATCTTCACTATTCTAAAATTTAAAACAATGTATACACACAGCACAAAAGAAACAAAACAGTCACTATATTAGCACATCAAAAAATAAATGCAAGGCAACATGGACAATTATTAATAAAAATGCTAACAATAAAAATACAAAGACAAACTTTATACAAATCCCCTAGAAATAGTAGAATTATTCAATAATTATTACATTGACATTAAAAACCAAATAAAAAACAATAATACTAATAATAATAACAATAATAATTTACATAATAAAAATGACATTAACGTAACTAAGACTAATTATACTAATATAATACAACCAACATTGACATTTCGAACACTATATATATCTATCACCACTAATACCTAATGACATATACAAAATTATAATGTCTTTAAACAATATTAAATCAAGCGGATATGATGATATCAACACAAAAAGCTTAAAACTCTCAGCAAAATACATAAGTGCACCTCTTTCCCATATAATAAACATGTCATTTGAACAGGGACACTTTCCAGGTCAAATGAAGAAGTCAATTGTAAAGCCCATTTATAAAAAAGGAGACTTAACAGACATGTCAAACTATCGGCCCATTACGATGATACCTGTTATTTCTAAAATTTTCGAGCGGGCTATGCAAATTAAATTAGTCTCGTATTTAAACCGCAATAGTATCTTAAGCAAACAACAATTTGGCTTTACGAAAGGTAGTTCCACAGCTTTGGCATGTTATTTCCTTGTAAAGGAAATAACAGAAGCTCTTGACAAAAATGAACACATAGCAGCCGTCTTTTTAGATATGAGCAAAGCCTTTGATCTTGTCAACTACGATCTGCTTTTAAAAAAAATACAAAAATACGGGATTAGAGGTAACGCGCTAAACTGGTTTAGATCATATCTAAAAAATAGGTCGCAATGTATAGAGATAACGAATATTATTAATCATAAGGCTGTAAGACATCATTCTAAATACAAAATGAATAAAGGTGGCGTCCCCCAAGGGAGTATCTTAGGCCCAATACTATTTCTTTTATATATAAACGAATTGCCAGATGCCACTGATCACAGCTGTTATATGTTTGCTGACGACACAACCTTACTAATTAAGTCTGCCAAAGATAAAATCAATATTGTAATAAAGCGTGAACTTGACAAAATTACTAAATGGCTCAATCAAAATTATTTACATATTAATATTGACAAAACTAATATAATTAAATTTAACAATTCACTTAATAATGATGACATAAACAATATAAATAATAATAATTATAATAACTCAATCAAATGCGTGCCCTCAGCATCATTCTTGGGTATCACACTTGATAAGAAGTTAAAATGGAAAGACCATATTAAAAAAGTGTGTGATAAATTAAATAGCTATGTCCTTGCTTTAAGAAGAATAAGGAATACTGTGTCACAAGATGCCGCTCTTACAGCATATCACGGATATGTAGCGTCTGTTCTAGGTACGGGCTTGTTTTATGGGGGAACTCACCGGATATAAATAATGCATTTCTGACACAAAAAAAATGTATTCGGGCAATGGCAAAAGCGGAATACCTGGCTCCCTGTAGGCCGCTTTTTAAGAAATTTAAAATACTTCCTCTAGCATGTCAATACATACTTGATACATGTATGTTTGTTAAAAAGCACAGCCATCTGTTTGAGACAAATAATAATCAAAAAGTAAATAAATATGTAAGTAGGGATTGCAATAAATATTATATACCTCGTCACAAGAAACAATTATATAGTGATAACAGTTACTGCATGTCAATAAAAAATTTTAACCGTTTGCCTAAAGACTTAAGGGATGTCTCTGTAATAAATAAGTTCAAAAAATTATTATTTAATTGGCTGCTGGACAAATGCTTCTATAGCATTAAGGAATATTTTGAACATTTTAATAATGTAAGAAAATTTGACATTAAATAATTAGATAATTGTATTTTAAGCTTATAATAATTATGTAATAATTAAATAATAAATTATACTTCAATTATACTTATTGACATTATTGTATTAATTATTATTGTAAATTTATAATTGTTATTTTAAATGAAATTGACTTTGAATGACTATACTTACTTAACTTTAAGAAGCCGAGTGATAGGTTTTGTTAAAATGATGGAAATGACATAATATACTATACATATTATAAACTGACATAAGTAACTAAGGAAGCTGTGTGATTGTGTGATTATTATAAATTAATTGTATTATTTGATTGATTGAAATTATTAAATCTATATTATAAATTCTAATAGTAAGTCCTAATTGAATATGTAATAAATTACTTTTTAAATCTTTAATATTTCCACACCTCATTGAGGTAGAAATTGTAAAACGCATAGACCTAAGAACATCATTGTATCAATTTCTTGGAAATAAAGGATATGAATATGAAAAAAAAAAAATTGTCCGATTGCCTATTTCGAATCGATAGGACATATGGAATGTATAATGGAAGTTAGTCAGATCCCCTCATCAACTATTAAAGATTTGATGATTTTCAATACATAGCTAAGAATACTCCCGACTAATTCACCTTTCAAACAAAATAGAAAATATTTTAAAAAATATAGATACCGACTTCCAAAGTAAAAGCAATAACATTCTTAAAATCACTAAAAAACTTGAGAGGTGTCAAGGGACACCCGGATGGAACGAAGTTCCGGATGAAAATATCTGGCTTGCTTTCTATAAGAGAGAGAGAGACAGACAGAGAAACATGCGACGCCGCACAGCTTACAATAGCTTACTATAGCAAAAAAAAAAACATACAGACAGACAATTGTACATGTATATATAAAATAAATAATAATACCATATCCGAACCGATATTATCCATACATACATACATACATACACACATACATACATACATACATCAATATAATAAATGTATACGCGTAAATATTTATTATAAAAAATAAAATTATCTTTTGTAATTAAAAAAGTGTCGTGACAACTTTTCGTAAGAATTTTTTCCGTCTAGCCCCTTTCACAACGCGCGATAAGGAACTTCGTTCCAAAAAAAAACAAAAGTGTAACTCCTCTAATATTGCGAGTGTCCATGATTGGCTAATCGCTTACCATCTGGCAATCCGTCTGCTCGTTTCTTGGTTGATTTCATAAATATATAAACTACTTACAATGCCAACTCTCTTCAAGATGCACTTGATGATGCATCCGTCCAGGCTGCCCGCCTTGCCCTCCGTCTTGATCTGGTCCGGCGTGACGCTGAACTCCTTGCTACACTCCGTCACGTGCGGCAACATATCGGCTATTATCTTGGCGCGCTCCTCGTCGGTTACGGCCTGAAAATTTACGTTATAATAAATAGCATTTAGGGGAAGATGACCCATAGTTGGCATCCTCCCAATTATTGGCTCCAAAGATATAAAGTACTATATTTTATGTATTGGCCACCCTTCGTTCATACACAAATAAATAAGTAGAAACATAATTAAGGATCTAGGAGATCTAAAAAGATTCATAAAACGAACACGCAACTCGTATGATAAGGGGGTAGCCAATGTGGGTTCAACAATTTAATTTTGGTTTTACCCTCTTTCATTAATTTTAAGATTACACCACGAATATAATGGATTATTCCGTGTTTTTCTACAAGCAATTATTTAACGAATACATGGTGTATCATCTTATCTGAGTATGCCATCTTAAAGCACAATTCCCCTTTTATTATTATTATTTTGTAAATAGTTACTCTTAAAACTCCTGAATAACTTTTTTTCAGGATTCTTAATAACATCACACAACTTTTTATACACACTTTTCCACTTTATTCAGATTTTTACAATAATTTATATATAAACACGACCGGTTTCGATTAACTCATCGTCCCGGTCGTGTTTATATATATAAATTATTGTAAAAATCTGAATAAAGTGAAAAGTGTGTATAGAAAGTTGTGTGATATTATTATGAACATGAATTTCCACCAAGAACCAACAGTACATTCAATCAGTTTTTTTCGGGATCTCGAAAAAATGTAAATGTATATAAAAAGTAAACTTACATAAGCACTTTGGAAACTAATGGCCAGTAAAGCCAGGCACATCACAAAGCAGAAGTATCCGGTCATTTTGCTATCTGTGGATCTCCTTACTAATGCTTACACCACGAAGGCAGTGTTTATATACTGAGATGCCAATCAAGGATCCTTGGATATTTATCTATGCGTTAGGTCTAAAGTATTAGATCTAAAGGTCACGTTTTTGCTGTAGCCAATTTTATTTTTCCTTGTGTAACGTAACAAAATTTTAATCAAATTAACATTTTTGTAATTAGATTACAGCTATCATCATTAATTTTCAATTCTTGTGTCTTATTTGGAAGGAAAATTCCTATAATATTCACTACTAGCTTTTGTCCGCGACTTCGTCCGTGTGGTGTTTGTTTTCCATACAAAATTTTAACCCCTTTTTCACCCCCTTAGGGGTCGAATTTTCAAAAACCCTTTCTTAGCGGATGCCTAGGTTGTTACAACTATCTGTATACCAAATTTCAGAAAAATCCGTCCAGTAGTTTCGGCTGTGCGTTGATAGATAAGTCAGTCAAGTTTGCCTAAAAAAAAATACTACATACGTATTAACAATAGAAAAATATATCACCTGAAGCACAGTTGGTGATAGCCTCTTCAATAGTTTTAAGAGTCTCGGGGTTAGAAACGTGTTTTTTATTCAGCTCCAAAGCTTTCTCTGGGTTGAGAAAGCTTTGCTCGTTGATCTGAAATAGTCGGTATTATTGAGAAACAATTCAGACTAGCCATAGGTTCCACAATCGGACTGAAAATAAATTGAACTTATAGCTCATACTGCTAATTCTTTTTTTTTATGTAATGAACCAGGATACGAGCAGACGGATCGCCTGATGGTAAGCGATTACCGCCGCCCATGGACACTCACAACACCAGAAGAGTTACAATACTACTCTATTATTAGAAGTAATTCCACTTACGATGCCAACTCTCTTCATGATGTACTCTATCGACGATGCGTCGATGGTGCATAAGGATGCAAATCAATATATTATGTTTAAAAAAAATCTACTTCGTTTGGCGTTTTGTAAAGAAGGAACATAAAGTAATTTTTTTTAAACATAATATATTTATTTAACCAAAGTATATTATACCATTGCTATCTATGCACTTTTGCCATATCATAGGTAGTTCATTGATTCCTCTACTTACAAAAAACATTCGGATAGGAATCAATAAAATCTTTGAAGGCGCTTTGGACTGCCCCGTCGGAGTTGAATTATTTCCCTTGCAAGAAGTTATCCAAATTTCTAAAAAATGGTAATCTGTTGGAGCAAGGTCCGGGGAGTACGGTGGATGTCTTAGACATTCCAATTAAAGCTCCTCTAATTTGGTAGCCGTCTGTTGTTCAGTGTGTGGTTCTAGCGTTGTCCTGAAGCAGCAGTGACCTAGAGCGAATGACCAACCTCGGTTGTTTATCAGCTAGCTTTTCGATCATGATTTGCAGTTGCTGGCAATAGACATCTGCCGTAATCGTCTAGCCAGATTTAAGAAAGCTGTAGTGAACGAAACCGGCACTAGTCCACCAAACGCTCACAAGTAACTTTTTTGACTGGTTTGCCAAAGTTCAGTCATTGCGATAAGCGTTTTCGATTATCGTACAGGATCCACTTTTCATCACATTTAAAATCCCTTCATTATTGTGCCGGTTGAGTAATGTAACGCAGCAGTCGACGCGTTTTTGTCGATTTGCTGCACTCAATTCATGACCTCATGAATTGAGTACCTACCCACCTTTCAAACTTTTTCACCTTCCCAATTTGCTTCAAGTGGATTAAAACGGTTTTATCACTAACACCGCAGCCTTCAGCTAACTTGGACGTGGTTTGCGATGGATCCGCTTCCACAACAGGCTTCAATTCTTCATTATCAACTTTGGAACCAAAAACGCACTGTATTCTCTTTTGCGACATCGCCGCCGTACACCGTACACATCATCCTTTTAGCCGTTTCTGCAGCACTGGTGCCACGGTGGAACTCGTACTCGAAAATAATACGATATTTCAAGTTTTCCATTTTCAACCGACTTCCAAAACACAGGAGGAGGTTTACAATTCGTGTGTATGTTTTTTTTTTTTTTTTGTGTGTATGTTACACGATTACTCCGCCGTTTGTGGATCGATTTTCAAAATTCTTTTTTTGTTGTAAAGGATTGACTCCTGGATTGGTCCCATTGTCATCAAATGGAAGATCTGATGATGGGATCCATGAGGAATTGAGAGAAATCCTCAAAATTTATAGGGACACCGATAGTGATTTTGACTTTTTTGAAGTAACTCGAGCAAATGCTACCAAAAAGTGAAATGTTGTGCCAAGGTATACCCTGGATCCAAAATCACTGAACGGCATTTCTCAATCTTTGAAGATATACGTTTGAAAATTTCAGCAATGTTTATAAAACTGCAAGCAAATGTCAGTATTAAATAATAATTATCATCACCACAACCATCATAATCACACCATACTTACATCATGATAAATTATGATGATATGTGTATTTTTCATAGTATTTTACACCGATATCGATTTCTTTGAACATTCACAGCTACTAAAAAGTTAAATGTTGTGCCAAGGTATATCAGTGTACCCAGGGATCCAAAAGGGCTGAACAGCACTCCTCAGTCTTTAAATATACACGTTTGAAAATTTAAGTATTGTTTATAAAACTGCAAGCAAATGTCACTATTAAATAATCATCATCACCACCACCATACACCTTGATATTTTGTTGATATCTAGGTGTTTCTCATAGTTTTTTTTACACCGATATAGATTTCTTTGAACATTCACAGCTACCAAAAGTGAAATATTGTGCCAAGGTATACCCTGGATCCAAAAGCACTGAACGGCATTTCTTAGTCTTTAAAGATACACGTTTGGAAATTTCAACGTTGTTTAAAGAACTGCAAGCTTATGCCACTTTTAAATAATAATCACCATCACCACCACCACCATCATCATCATCATAGCATATAAAATGAAAACATTATGACGATATAGGTATTTTTATAGTATTTTACATCGATATCAATTCCTTTGAACATTCATAGCTACCAAAAAGTAAAATATTGTGCCAAGGTATATCCTGGATCCAAAAAGGCTCAACAGCACTCCTCAGTCCTTAAAGGTACACGTTTGGAAATTTCCGTATTGTTAAAAGAACTGCAAGCATAGGTGACTATTGAATAATCATCATCACCACAATCATCATCACACCATACATCAATATATTATGTTGATATAGGTATTTCTCATAGTATTTTAAAGTGATATCGATTTCTTTGAACATTCAGAGCTACTCAAAAGTAAAATGTTGTGCCAAGCTTGTATACTAAAAGTGTTACATTTTGATAATGATAATAAGGATAATCATAACTATGGGATCCACGAGGAATCGAGGAAACTCTTAAAAGCAATGTTTATGATCATTAAGTTTTCTAAACATTTTTTTAATTTCCCGGCAACTTTTTCTGTCAACACAATACACGAGATTTATGAAAATTTGTCTAGCAGTTCATGCAATTAATGACCAAGACAAAAGGGGCTTATTTTTGTAGCTTCAGCTGGATGGTAGAATGGTAATACGTTGTTTACGAATTGGCCTCGGGTTCGAAACCCGGTTACATAAATATTTTTGTGATTCTTTTTATTTCTTTTCTCAATTTTATTTATTTTTAAATATTTCATCGTACCACTAAAACTCCGAACAAAGCTCGGTCTCCCAGGTACTAGTTAATAATATTATAATATCACTGAAAAGAAAAAAATAAAAAATATTTTAAAAAATATAAAAACCGTCTTCCAATGTATAAATAACATTCTTAAAATCACTAAAAAGTATGAAATAATTCTTAATGTCGCAATAGTTCCATTTAAATTCTGCTAAAATGTTACTATTTTTCTACTCAATCTTCTTATTTTTGAAGTCGGTACCAGCCCAAATAATTGTATTTTAAATCCTTCAATAAAAAAGATCATTAATTTTAACACAACTACGTCCTTATATATAAGTATAAATAATATTTTAAAGAACTCACGTTCAAATTGGCTGGTACCGACTTCAAAAATAAGAAGATTGAGTAGAAAAATAGTAACATTTTAGCAGAATTTAAATGGAACTATTTCGACATTAAGAATTATTTCATACTTTTTAGTGATTTTAAGAATGTTATTTATACATTGGAAGACGGTTTTTATATTTTTTAAAATATTTTTTGTAAACAGAATGACGCAAAATAAACAAACGCGGAAAAAACAAATGAATAACTGTTTTCGAAACAAAGTAAATAGCGGTCGCGGTACAACTTTGAAATTGGAATTCCTAACCAACGAAGATATAATTTCATATGTACCTAAGGATCCCATATAAAAATGAATCCCTATTTCCCTTGGTCACGGCATCACACGTGAACGGCAAGACCGATTTCGCTAGTTCTTTTTGTTGTTTTGTTATTGTCAGGAGAAGGTTCTTGTGAATGGAAAAATTTATTAAAGTGCCCGGAAGAGTAAATTTTTTGAAACTTTTTGTTTTGTCGTATCGGACATTTAGTTTGGAAGTTATCACGAGTTCAAAAACAAAATCTAGTAGTCTAAACTGCCTAATTTGTTGAATCGGCCGACCACGTGTTTCAGATTAGTTCATAGTTAGTGTGGGTGTTTGGGTAGGTTGTATAAGTTGGTAGTAGAGGTAGGCTTTAGGCGAAGTAGTAGGTGGAGGAATAGATTGTCTGTGTGACTGTGGTGTAGGTTGTAGGTATAGGTTGCAGGTGTTGGTTGTAGATGTAGGTTGTACCTAAGTGTAGTAAATAGGTGTAGGTGTAGTTCATGGAATATAAATTTGAGTATGTAGATTAAAGGTAGCTATATATTTTTATTTATTCCAAATCATACTTCTTAGTTAAGACAGGATAACGTCTGTCGGGTCAGCTAGTGATCTAATATATTTAGTTTAGATATAGATTAAAACAGACAAGCTGCTGTTGCTAAGCGAACAAACTCCTCCTCAAATAACGCCAACAGTCTGAATCTTGAGCCCTCATCCATCCTCTGCCAAGAACTTTTCATCCGCATTTGCTACCTAGATGTAAACAACTAAACTTGCTTTAGGAATCAATTCCTTGGGTGTGATGCTGTAATAACTATTATTAATATTAACGTAATTATAATAATTATATCGTTAACCCAGCTAATGGTTTGACATCATTATATAAAAGTTACACTTCGTTGCAATAATTAATGACTTAATGTGATTATGGCCAATCAGACTATTTTTATAAATTATAATCTTATAACTACACAAAAAAATTGTCTTCACGCTCGCTGAATTGATTCAGATAAATAAAGTAAAAAACATCTGGATGTGGTGCCTTTGCAACTTATTTACCGTGGTCTTTTAGGTACTTAAAATTGCTATTTTGTATGATTATGTATGATATGTGGAAGTAAAACTCTTTAGCGGCGTTGTGCACTTTTTTGGGATAGGTAAAAAACTCGTGTCAGGAGACGTGACCTGATCGAAAATTCGTAAGACTAATTTTGACGATTTCGTAAACGAAATGATTTCCTAACCATTCCAAAATATTCAAAAATGCACAACGTTAATGTTAAAATAACGGGTTTCACTCCGGCACTACCGGGGCCGGGTGCAACCCTTTGTTTTTTTTTTTCATCTTTTCGATGTTAGACAACATGATAATAAACAATTTAGAACCCATTTTCGTAAAATATCTTAAAAAATAACAAAGATACAAACAAAAAGAGAGTGATACATTTGTCATATTCATCAGTCATTACATGTATGGCGGTAGCAACCTGTGACGTAACAAATTGTTTTGCGAGAACGAGATGAGCAATATTTTTTATTTGCTTATAATTTTTTATCGCGTCAATCTAAATACCTTTTTCTTTTAGTTTTATATCTTTCATCGACACTCTTATTATTTACACTATGTATAACAATAGGGATGTTCCCTATTGTTACACATACTCGCAATTCAAAACATTTTTTAACTTAAAAATGTTTAAAAAATGTTTTTAATTGCTGTAATACTTATGTCGTAAATTTATTTTAAACAAACACCTGTACAAGGCACTAAGTTGTATAATCTTATGTACACTACTTGGTTGCTAATAAAGTCTTTGAAAACATACTTGAAGTAGCATATCTTTCATATTGATAAGAGTTTTATTAAAAAAATTGTCAATACATATTTTTTTTTCGGACCAGCAGCGGACTTGCAGGTGTCTTTTAAGAAAACGCTTACCACCGGGCGACCCATCTGCTCGTTTATCTCATTACATAAAATTGTGCGGTATGTCTGAGCAGATAAAGGTTGAGAGATACCCAATACCTAGGGCCAATAATATAATAGTCGAGGCGAGACTAACTAGACCTTGATATAATTATGTTACACGATACACATAATCACCACAGAGGAAGCGTGACTCTGCACACATTGTGTTGCCAGTTTTTTGTTATTTTTCCTTTTATTTACGTCAGTTTGTGTAACCTTCCGCTAATGACAGAAAAAGTTTAATTTCCTCAAAACAATCTCGTCACCTTAGCCTCTGACCATGGTTAATGCAATGCATCCGAAATTTCGACATACCTACTGTATATTGCCAACCAGCAGTTGCGTAATAGACTTCAGACTATACTCCTCAAATAAAAGAACAGCCTCAGAGTTTGGCTGATGGTGATGATGATGAAGAAGGAAATTTAAAACAGGTAACCCTTGTAAGACTTTATAAAAGGCTAAAAGACTGTTTTTCTTTTGCACAAAATATGATACTCTTTAATATGAGTAAGTTAAGACACAGTTTAGAAACAGTTTTCACAGAAATCATTTTTCAGATTTGTTTACCAAAAAGTCGTACCTAACTGTGACGTCGCTATTAGCAAACTACATATAAAATATTTTATTATTTACATTTATCAAGTAGTAATACCTCAATGTTTCTAAATTATATAAATTTCAGTAAATATTTTACACTAGCTGTTGCCCGCGACTTCGTCCGCGTCAACTGATGGCGCAATAATGCATTAATTTCAACAAATTGATTACCATAAAAAAGGTTATAGTGAGTCAATCTTAAAAGATTATTTATAACGTCGCGGATATTTTTTAGATAATTTAAAGAGGAATAATTCTTTCATACTAATTTTTTGGGTAACTTGAACCGTTTACGCAGCGCGAGCGCCCCCAGCAGCCCTCAAATATGAATAATTTTCCACGTTTTTGCAACATTTTTCATTTATGATTCGCTCCTATTGGTCAAAACGTAATGTTATATAGCTTAAAGCCTTTCTCGACAAATGGACTATACAATACAAAAATAATTTTTCAATTCGATCTAGCAGTTCCTGAGACCAGCGCTTTCAAACAAACAATGGAAGCCCTTAAATATGTTTAATTTTCCCCGTTTTTTCCACATTATCCCCTGATTCTTTGCTCCTATTAGTCGCATCGTGATGTTATATAGCCTAAATCCTTCTTCAATAAATAGACTATCTAACACAAAAATATTTTTTTCAATTCGAACCGGTAGTTCTTGAGATTAGCGCGTTCAAACAAACAAACAAACTCTTCAGCTTTATAATATTACCATAGATGTAGTCGTATTTCCCATTGGAATTAAACTAAGTACTAAGATTTTATAAAGGAAATAAAAGAATACATAAGAAAGAATCACAACTATTTATTTAAGCAAAGATGAAATTCTTGGGGTCCGCTTCGTACACACACTTGGCCGTCCAGTAGGACGCCTCGCACACATCTTTGTACTTTGAAGCTGTGAAGAAAACAATTTTACAATCAAAATAGTATTTGAATTAATAGAACTTTTTTTTAATTTAATAATGCAGCGTACAATTATTATGCATATAAATTTTAGGCTGAAATAACATTATGCGTAAACAAATGCTTTATAATGAGTACTAGGCACTGTGGTCAAAATTCGTCCATAATAAATCTGATAACTTTACAAGGGTTATTTTGTTACTTAGATAGAAAAAAATGTTAATATGCTATGAGTTACAGATTAACAAAGATCAATTAGGTATATTATACTCGAATGTGTAACATAATTATATCTACCAAACGCACGGACCTGAAGGTCAATTCTGCTAAATAAAACCTGCATTAATACAAGTACAATCAAGTCCAGATACGCTAAAACTATCAAACGGTATTCTCGTAAACATCATATCAACGTGAAACGCGCTCTGATTGGTCGAAACTCCATAAAATCAGTTCATGATAACATGTCGCTTCACTTATAATAAATCAAAGTAAAATGAAAGTCTACTTTAAATACGAGAATTGAGGTTCTGTTCTAAAATTGGTAGAAGCTGCTCTCGGGATATCTCCCAAGAGCATATAGACCAAAGTGCCCAAATACATGTTGACATAGTCTACCTTTAGTCCACTTCTGGCGCTCGCGATTTAGTTCTAATTTTCACTTACCAACGTCTTTACATTTTTCTATGGCTATTTTCACAGGTCCCTTCAGCTCAGGCGGATACATCAGATCAATCTGTTTTAGAGTGGACTCGTAGTTCAGCTTATTATTTTTGATCTGAAAATTAACGCTCGTAAAAGTTTGTGATCTGACTAAAATAATGGACTTAGAAACTGCTTCAGCAGTAAGGCCGCCATTCTTTTCTGTATTGACTAGTGGCGTTATTTAGTTGAAATATTTTTGAAATGAACTCCTTTAGCGGCGTTGTGTACTTTTCTTGGGATAAGTAAAAAATTGTAAACTCGCGTCAGGACACGTGACCTGAGCGAAAATTCGCAAGATGCAACTTGCAAGTGTTTGCTGTCTTAAGTTCCCTTACGCGAGCTTGAAACTATTTTAGTTCGTATCTTTTAACCTAGATGGTGGTTTTTCAATGGTATGGCTTTTTTTGGGATGGGTAAAAAACTTTTTTATTTTACTTAAAGGTATAGAACATATTTCTTTATTATTAGGTAAATACAATTAATATAAAAACTTACTATCTAAATACAATACGGTGTGGATTTAATAAAATAAAACAATGGAATAATACACTATAGTCTATACCTACCTACTAGTACCTACGAAGCTAACCTCAGGAGAAAAGCCCACCCCGCAGCATACCGGGCTCAAATGTTCCCATGACGCTAGCCGCATTGCCGCGCTGAATGGCCAGGGAAATATGCTGAACCAGGTACGCCCCGGAGCGGGGGTCGTTGCCACAGTCCCGCAGCCGTCGGCCCAGCTCACGGATCAGACCCTTCGCTTCGTCGCACCAGGGACCACCTGTTTCGACTGCGAAAGGCACGAACAGGTACTGCCGCTCCAGTTCCGCGTACTTAGAGCGCTTATGCCTGGCCGCAGACTCTGCAGCAGAGCCAGCTGTGCGTATGGTGCTGGGAGTGTGTGAGGCGGCGAAGGTGCTCACACACGTGGCATCCCAAAGGAGGCAGCGGCCTTTCCTCCACGGAACCAAAGTGAGACCATCTGGGCGCTTGCCGTCAGTTCGGCTCAAACCAGGGGGCTCAAGCGCACATGGTACGTTCGCCGACACCAATGCTCGACGGAGAATATCGTTTAGGGCATGGTGTCTGGCGAAACGTCCGGCAGCCTTAATGCAGCTGAGCCCGTGGTAGCCGGCGGGGTCAGTCTCGGCACCGCAGGGGCAGCGGTGGGGCTCGCACACTTTACATCCCAGTCTCAGCGCCGCCGCTACCCGTAGGGTATCATTATCAAGGAGGGTGCCAAGCTGAGGCGAAGGCAATGCCTGAAGCCAAGCACCCGATTCCGAGCAAGAAGAAGCCTTTATTCTCGCTAGGGATGTCCCCGAAAGCGAAGCGGTCAATTTTAACAGGGCGCATCTGGAACTAAGGTCATCCCAGGCCCGCTGGGAGTTGACATTCTCTGGAGGGTTGGTACCGGGAAACATCGCACACCAGGCAGTCTCAGCATCGTGCTGAAAGGGGACGCTGCATCTTGCACCTTGGATTTTGAGGATGTTAGAGATAAGATCAGCAACCCCGTTCGACGACGCCAGGAAAGCCGGCAAACCGACAGAGTGAATGCTCCTGATACCAAGACCACCGTGTCTAACCGGTAACACCGCTTGTTGCCACTGGTGATCATGTAGAGTGACGTTAAGGATATCTTCCAAAGTTGATCGGATGGTGGTGTCAAGGTCCGAAACCTCATTAGGGAACAGCCAAGTTGGAGCCGTCCGTATCAGGTAGGTGAGTTTTGGCAGCGAAAAACAACTACGGAATAGGGTTAGGGCCACGTGGGACGATAGTTGCCCAAGAAGCTCCCGGGCTTGCGTAAGCATCCTACCTTTTGCTTCCAGGGATGCGGGGACGGCACTGGGAAAGATGGGGGCGCCGAGTAGTGAAAACGTCGATTCATTGACGGTTTTCATTCCTGGGAGCAGAGTATCAAATATTCTGATTTCCTGTATGGCTGAAACACCGCAAGGAAAAATCTCACATTTGTGGGGGTTTAACTGAAGTCCTATTGATGATAGGTTTCTGCAAAGGGTTTGTATGTCTTCCGCTACTGTCTCTGGGCAACCACCGATTGTACCATCGTCAAGGTACCAAACATTTAGGGGAGACTTTATGGATGCAATGGACTTGTGTATGGCTAGGCTGAAAATCAGGGGACCTAAGGGGTCGCCTTGTTGGGCTCCAACTTGGGACGGGATTTTATGGTGGTCGTAGGTCAAGTGGCTAGGCATTGCGTAACATTGATAGAGAAAGGGATACAATGAAGGAATATATTCCTTGACCTCCGTTAAGATAGTATCCCTCTCTACAGCGTTAAAGGCGTTTTTTAAGTCTACCTTGACAATGACACAATCGGCGTTTTTCGGGTTAGATGCAAAAGTCCGCGTCGCATGTATCGATGCCTCGCAACCTAAGGTAGTGCCGAAGCCGAGCTGGGTGGGTAGGAGGTGGGCCGCCATGTGTTCCCGGACAGCTCGGCAGGCACACTTCGCAACGAGGCGCCGGAATGTCGAACCTATGGCTATGGGTCTTATTCCTCCGTCCTTTTTTACGAGAGCACATAAGGTCCCACCGTTATTTTTATTACTTATGAGGTAAGTATTAATCAATTTCAAATTCAACACAGGTAAGTTGTTACAGATTTTTACAAAATAGAACTTACCACTTGCGTCATCTGATATATGCAGGCTATGTAACACATCACAGGTTTCTGCTCTACGAACTTGCCCTTTTCAATGTCTCCAATTAAATCTGTGTGCAGAAAAATTAATTGAATATCCAAATGAATTACGAAGAAAAATATTTTCTTGAAATATGAAAAAACTGATATTTAGCTCATAAATAGCATCTGAATCCCCAAATAACTGTAAAGTATTATTTTATACATATAAAAAAAAACTAAAAAAATATACACTTGCCTTCCGTAACGTCGTTTTTACCCATACATTGTTTTTTGATCATCTTAAGTGAATTTTTCATCTGTTGTTTAGTGAGCTGTAAAACAATGATTAATATCTATTCTAAATTTTTAAACACTTTCAGCGGATCTAAATAAAATTATCGTGTTTTTAGAGTTAGGTATATTAGAGTTAAATTAAATGGACGTAATAGTTTCTTGTAAACCGTAAAACGTATGTTCTAGAAATAGGATAATTGAAGTAATTATGTAATAAACGAAGATATAATGGTATTTAGATGTTGTTCATGCTGTTTTTTGATCTTTGTACTTACGTCACTAGCATGTAGACAAACGGCCAAACATTTATAAATCGTTATCATTTATTTGAAAACATCGTTCAATTCTATGTTTGTGCTCGTAATGGTTTTGTCTCTAAATAGAAGAAGGGAAGAAAGTTCCTCTATCCTTTTCTTTCAGATTCATAATAGCCTCCTTCATACGTAAAGTTCGGACCGCGAGAAACAGCACGCGCTGTTCCAGCCTTAGCTCCAAAACGAACATGTAGATGAGCGGAGCTGGCAGGCCGATCTGCCACAATTTTATCCGCTCATCAAGAGAGAAGGCAAAATAAAACATGTAAAGCGTCGACTCGGTACTGACACCAAAACTTTTAAAATATTATAACTTTCACGAGCCAGTCCAAACTGCAGTCTAAACTCTTCAAATCACATTTACACGCACAGTTTGGAACGTTCGCCTAAATATGTCAGATCCGCAGTCCCAACCATGGGCGCATTTTTATTGGTATTATCACGATAGTTTTAGTTAGTTTTATCCGCAGTCCAAGCCGCACAGATCCATCTGCGGTTTGGAACGCAGTCTCAGATGGTCAAAACTGTACCGTGTGGAGGGCGCTAATTTTGTGTTAATTTAATCTTCGTCGCGCACCCCCAGGCCTACCTATCCTTGGATACTCACTTTTGAGTAGATACTTCTTACAAACGGATGATGATTATAAACTTCTTAGAGTATCGAAGTCCTAACAAACTCACATTTTCCATTCCCAGTTACAGACAAGTTATTACTTTACTACTCGTATTAGGAACCTTCTCAACACTTAAGCTGTATTTTTAGTTTCGCGAAAATTTGGAACATGATAAAAAAAGGTTGTAACAATAAGTTGTATTATAATAAATCTTACAGCATTGCTCTCGTAGAGAAAAGCAGCGAAAATCAACAAAAAGACAATCCGTGACATTGTTTACTTGCACTACTGTGTGTTTTGCAGCATCCATGCAATATAAAGACAGGCTAATAACAGCGTGAAATGGCAAAAGACACTTGTTAAACAAATACATGTCTATTTTCTTACTAATTCTATATTACACGCTTACTTTGCATTGTAATAAGGTGATAGAGTCGTTATGATTTTTATTTGCAAAGCATTCGTTTTAAATTGTTCGCTTTCTTTGTTATTCCCTTTTTATCTATTGAGAAATACTTCTTACGACAGACAGGATTTGGACCTCTAGTCAAGATGCATTCGATAATTTCGACGCCGAACTTCGAAATCAAAAATGTATGCGATTTGACATAAGTTATCGTTATGTTACACGTCGCTTGCGATGCGTTATGTCAAATCCCATATATTTTGTTTTCGAACATCACCGTCGAAATTATCGAATACATCTTGACTAGAAGCCCAGTTAATACCGCAACAGTACGCGTCTCTGTATTTTTCAATCATAGTGTAAATATTATATAGAATACCATATTCGGTGCTCTACATATTGTGTTGAGCACCGAATATAGAAAAATCGTATCTGGGCATTAAAAAATATGAGAACCTAACGAAAAGTATGTCAGGACATGTCTAAGGTGGGTTCCGTAATTATCAACGCGCAATAGGTACATATTCTTTTAATTACTTCAAAATTTATTGTCCGATTTCGCTCAAAATAATTTTCCTATGCTGTATTTAGTATGATCTCTTAGTTCAGATCTTGAGTATTCCGGGACACTAAATATGGACTTTGTTATCATTAAGCATGTATAAAAATAGACAAAAAGAGCTTAATATTTAGATGCATAAGCGTTACGTTGCAATTTTTCTATGACATTAACGTTTCAAGAATCAAGATGTTTTTTAACGGAAAAAAAATACAGATTTATGAGCTAAAGTTAAACGTCTTTTGAGTTTTATTAATTCCTATTTAATGAAAATATATAATTAAAGCAGATTATATTTTTTATTATTGATTTTTGTATTAACACGTCTAGACGTTGATTTAGATCAATATTGCTCAGCATGACATTGCAGAATGAAGTCAACAATTCAAAATACAGTTTTTGCGACTTCTTTGCGGTAAAATCTTCTAAATGTAAAAAATAATATATTCTACTAACAATTTATTTACGATTCGACATGTTTTATAAATCAGTAAATAATCGAAAAAAATAATACTCCTGCATAAAGAAATCACCGTTAAAGGAGTTTTTTTTATTTTTTTTTTGGGAATCATTAAGGGAACACGAAGTTTTCAGCATCGAACTCGTACATACATTTGGCTGTGTAGTAAGAAGCTTCGCAAAGATCTTTATTCTTTTTACCTGAAAAGAAATTGTTTATAATGATACAAACTTATTTCTGAAACTCATTAACTTTTTCTAATTGTTTGGGTAATTTTAGAAACTTGTTTCAAATTCTTTTTCGCTTTATTTTTAAACTAGCTTTTCCCCGCGACTTCGTCCGCGTGGAATAGTTACTTTAGGATATCGCTAAAATTTACCCGCGACTTCATTTACGTAGAAGGAGAAGCGCTTTCACCTCACGACTGCCCGCCCGCGCCGCGCGCCGTACTATAGCGCGCATGATTATTTTATTACTGCGATATCTTCTAAAATACTCATTGAAATCAAATGATGTAAACGGCAAATTTCTTCTAGATTAAATGCTTGTAATGAATAACGTATTTACTTGGATAAGAATTAATATAATCTTTATGAAAACACCTTCACAAATAATGCTTACTTTTAGAACAAATTTGGTTAGTATAAAAAGGTTATAGTGAGCCAACCTTAAAAGATAGACCTATACTGTCGCGGACTTTTTTTTAGAACTTTTAAAGGGGAACAATTCTGCCATACATCATTTTAGCGAAACTTTAACCGTTTCCGCAGCGTACGCAGCGAAAGCTCTCAAAAGGAAAAAAAGACCCCCGATTTTGTAACATTCTTGATTGGTGCTCCGCTCGTATTGAGCTTAGCATGATGTTATATAGCCTAAAGCCTTCCTCGATAAGTGGACTATCCAACACAAAAAGAATTTTTCAATTCGTACCAGTAGTTCCTGAGATTAGCGCGTTCAAACAAACAAACAAACTCTTCAGCTTTATAATATTAGTATAGATGAGTGGCATACGTGGTAGAAAATAAAATTCATTTAATCATATAAATCTAAAAGTAGGTACTCTTATCGTGCCTAAAGTACATCATTTCAAAAGGAACAGAAAACCTCTGTGGCTCAGACAGCTCAGTTGGTTCAGCACCAACACGGTGCTCAAGCCGGGGGTCGCGGGTTCAAATCCCGCCGAAGGAACAAAAAGTTTTTTATTGTTCCTGGGTCATGAATGTGTATTAAATATGTGTATAATATAATAAAAATCATAAATATGTGTATAGTATAAAAGTATTAAATATATTTCCGTTGTCTATTACCCGTAACACGAGTTCTTCGAGAACTGACCACGGGATCAGATTGACGTGGTGTGAGTGTCTAATATATTATTTAAAAAAAATTGAAATTTGTACACATAGCACAATCTGTGTATTAAGCCGCACTTAAGAAAGTGATTTAGTTGAAGTAAAAAGAATAATCATATAGCTTGCGACAGATGGCGTTGTAGTTTCATTGTCAGGGCTGCTAAAGGAATTTCACTTCAAAACTTACCGATATCTTTACAGTGATCAGCCGCGGCTTTCACCGCGGATCGCATCTCGGGAGGAAACATAATGTCCACTTGTTTGGTCACTGCTTCGTAGTTTAGTTTGTTATTTTTTACCTGAAAATAATATATTTAATATAACTAGGTAGTGAAATTGTAAAATGTTGAAAGACTTCGGACGCAAACATGCTGCCTATAATTTTACACGTTATTTTAAGTTACAATAAAAATTTATACTTATGAATCTTTCGACATATTTTTACAATCTCGTTAGTTATTTTACAATCTACGATTTTTACAATTTTACGGTGACATGTGTGAAATATGTAAAATATCAACATTAAACCAAAAAATTAAAATTACGTACTTTAGGTTTTAACCGATCTGGATCGTCTAAGACGTATTTGACTATATATTAGTAGATTATGCACCAAGGGGATAAAGCAGTGTCTTACGTCACGGGCAAAATATTGGACCCTGAGCATAACGAGGGACTCTAGAGTTAAAACTTAACTTATGAGTTATGTAGAGTCCTGAGTGAAGCGAGGGGTTCAAGCTGCCCAAGACGAAGACAGGCTTTATCCCAGAGGTGCATACTCTACTGTTCATACCTACTGCGAGGCAATAAATATGCAGGGCTACAAAAATAAAACATTTATTTTGTTAAAAATTTATATTGATATTGGACACATTTGTCCAGTTATGGAGGGACAGAGTAATATTTTTATTAAGAACATTTATGCAAGTTATGGTGGAGTTTATTTGAGCAGTACTTAAAGATTAAGGAACTTGTGACTGACGATTTTGACACGTGAGAATGTTAAAATTATAGGCGGCCAGTTCGATTTTCGAATAAACTCTCTTTGCAATGCCATATTATTATAGAAAAATTCTATGATAGATACGTATCTATTAGGAGTTTTCATACGAATTTTCACGTTCCAAATTCAAATCACTTTAATCCCTTGGGAGTTTCATACAACATTATCTCCCATGGGAGTCAATGACTTACTTTACGTTGAGATTGCGTGATATATAATCGGACATTGTCGAACAGGTGGTATGAAAAATAATATAACTCCCTACACCGATTTCTTTGAAATCAGGCCAGTTACGTACGAGTAATTTTATAGTGCCCAAGTGTGTACGCAGTACACAAGAGCACTCTCTCTTTTTTACTCTCATAATCCAGTGGGACGGATAACCGACACGACTGGCGAGAGATCAGGCTCAGGTCCGACTTTTTACATGCTCATCCGACGCATGGATCAAACGCAAAGCTTGTAGTTTGTTTTTATGGGATAAAAAACCCGTCTGGATCAACCAGTAGGCACGTAGATTAGCATTTAAATTATTTTTATAACTTTCTCACCTTTAATATTATTTTAAAAATAACTGCCCCACCGATTTCGTGGTCGTGTGTTCAGTGGCCGATTTGAAAAAAGGCCAGTTACGCAGGAGTAATTTTTTATATTGCCCAAGAGTGTGCGCAGTACACAAGAGCACTCTCTCTCTCTCTCTCTCTTCCTTTACTCTCATAATCCAGTGGGACGGATAACCGACACGACTGACGAGAGAAACATAATTTTTGTTGTCCAATGCGGGAATCGAACCCACAAACTCCGAGTCGAGAGCCATTGCTCTAACCACTAGACCGCAGAGGCTGTTAGTAATATTATTTTATTGAGCAGTTATAGATACTCACAACTCCAGTCATTGTGTAGACGCATGCTATGTAGCACATAACATTTCGTTCTTCTATGAATTTTCCTTGCTCTATATCACCAACTTGCTCTAAAATTAAAATTATTTTAACATGTTTTATGTTTTTTACAGAAGTATTAATGTATGGGTAAATATGACAATTCGGTTAAGGCGTAGGTCACAATTTACACGGCCATTTTTATTTTGCCAATAAAAATGACATTTAAATATTTGTCAAGTGACTTGTCACACGACGAAAATTGACCCATGTTAAACCCGCGTTAGTTAGTTAAAAATACTAACACCCGATTTCTGAAATCCTAATCAAATACTTGTTGAACTTACACGTTGTTAACAGACTTGTTAAATAAAGCGTCTCTGAAACGCTAATTAGTAAAAAAATTACTTATCTTGACATGACACATTTACGCCATAAATAGTTGTCCAGAAACCGAAAACAGCATTTGACACGTTGTTTGACATAAATTATTCAACTAACGATATGATTACTTTTATTTACACATAGCTTTTGCCCGCGGCTTCGCTCGCGTGAAATTCGAAAATCGCGTAAGCCTCCTTTGGGATCATGATGTTTTCCAAAGACTAAAAGTTGCCTCCCTGGTAAAATATATTCAAATTGGATTAGTTTTCGTGTTAAAGTAATAAGTTTGATACAAAATCTTACCCACTCCTTTGTTCCCTTAGAGGGGTGGGGGGAAAAATTTTATACACCAGATGTTAAGTTGGAAGAAGACAAATATATCTGCGAAAACCGCATTCAAATCGGATCAGTAGTTTTCGTGTGATGCCGGAAAAAACATACAGACAGACAGACAGACAAAAAAACTAACCACATTTTTGTATTCTATAGCATGTTAAGTTGGAAAACACAGTAAATAATATGAGGTGAGTCCATTAAAGAAAAAAGTTTGATACAAAATCTGACCCCCTCTTTGGTCTCCTTAGAGGGGTGCGGGGGGGGGTTTTTAAATACCAGATGAAACAGTTGGAAGAAGACAAATATATTACCTGTAAAAACCGTATTCAAATCGGATGAAAACCGTATTCAAATCGGATCAGTAGTTTTCGTGTTAAATTAAAAAGTTTGATACAAAATCTTACCCCCTCCTTTGTTCCCTTAGAGGGGTGGGGGAAAAATTTTATACACCAGATGTTAAGTTGGAAAACACAGTAAATAATATGAAGTGAGTCCATTAAAGAAAAAAGTTTGATACAAATTCTGACCCCCTCTTTGGTCCCCTTAGAGGGGTGGGGGGAAAAAAATTTATACACCAGATGTTAAGTTGGAAGAAGACAAATATATCTGCGAAAACCGCATTCAAATCGGATCAGTAGTTTTCGTGTGATGCCGGAACAAACATACAGACAGACAGACAGACAAAAAAACTAACCACATTTTTGGCTTCTATAGCGATGTAGTGACACCCCCCGCTTATTATTTTTTGAATATCTTTAATGTACAGAATTTTCATTTCTACAGTTTTATTATAATAGGTTGGGGAAAAAGTCTTTTCGCATTATAGTATGTATGAACTTGTCATAAAATATCTTGGGCTATACCAATTGTATCTGGCTGATTTTGGTATCATTAAAAAGTTTTAATTTTACAGAAGACAATTCCAAATTCAAATTAGGTAAATTTGAGATTTTCATTTGTTTTTCTTATTGTTAAAATGAGTGATTCTTATGAAGAATTTCGATACATTTTAAAATTTTATTACAAAAAAGGTAAAAATGCAACACAAGCCGCGAAAAAAATTTGTGATGTTTATGGACCTAATGCAGTATCTGTGAGAGTAGCGCAAATTTGGTTTAAGCGTTTTCAATCCGGAAATTTTGATATCAAAGATGCACGTCGCTCTGGTCGCCCTGTTACGGAAAAAACTGTTGCCATTTTTGAAAAAGTGGAGCAAGAACGGCATATTAGTAGTTACGATGTAGCTGAAGAACTGGGGATTGACCACAAAACGGTTTTGGCGCATTTGAAAAAAGCTGGGTACACAAAAAAGCTCGATATTTGGGTGCCTCATGAGCTCACTGAAAGAAACCTAATGAACCGTGTACTCATTTGTGATTCTTTATTACGACGTAATGAAACCGAACCATTTTTGAAGAAATCAGCTTCTTCAAAAATGGTTCGGTTGAACTGGTGATGAAAAGTGGATCACGTACGACAAGAACGTGCGAAAAAGATCGTGGTCAAAGGCCGGTCAGGCTTCACAGACTGTGGCGAAACCCGGGTTAACTCGCAACAAGGTGATGCTGTGTGTGTGGTGGGATTGGAAGGGCATTATTCATTATGAGCTGTTACCGCCAGGCAGGACCATCAATTCTGAACTGTACTGCAAACAACTAATGAGATTAAAGCAAGAAGTTGAGAGAAAGCGGCCGGAATTAATCAACAGAAGGGGTGTGGTTTTTCACCATGATAACGCTAGACCTCACACATCTTTAGCCACTCAGAAAAAATTACGGGAGTTTGGCAGGGAGGTGTTAATGCATCCGCCGTATAGTCCTGACCTGGCCTTCAGATTTCCACCTGTTTCGGACGCTGCAGAATTCCTTAGGCAGTGTCAGGTTGACATCACAAGAGGACTGCCAAAACCACTTGTCGCAGTTTTTTCATCAGAAGCCCCAAAAATTTTATAGCAATGGGATCATGTTCCTACCAACAAGATGGCAAAAAGTTATCGAACAAAATGGCACCTATATACTTTAGTCACTTGTAAATAAACTTTATAAAAAAACCTTTTGAATTTTTATATAAAATGCGAAGAAACTTTTTCCCCAACCTATTATGTATAGATGACAAGAAATTACTTAATTTTGGCATTGATCGGCCTTTAATATATGATATGAAACCGCTTAATTATAATAATAAAAAAAAAATAACAAAAAATAATTGACTTACCCTCAGTTACATCATTCTTGGGCATGCAGTTTTTCTTCATCAGTTTTCCTGTATTTTTGAGTTGTTGTCGCGTCACCTAAATAAGAGAACATTGACTCCTATTTCTTATAATTGATCATAAAAGTATAACTAATTCTAATTCAAAAATAATATATTCAAGTCAATCAAATTAAGTCAATTAAACAACTTACGCAAAAGATGGAGTTAAAATTTCCACTGACTAAGAGCAATGCTATCAACCAACGAAACATTTTGAAATCAATATTTTTCGTACAGAACCATAAGGAGCCACAAAAATCTACATACTAACTAAAGTGTGCATTTGACAATTATTATCAATTGGTTGAAACGTTTAATTTTGTTCTCTCGTTAATTTTAGGTTGAAAACAGATATTTGGAGGACGTCGAAAAGCCGCAATTCATAATAACCCATTATTAAGAGTTTAAGTACAGTTGACTTCAGTTGGTAAATACCCATGTAAGGACATATATTATATAAGATATAATATATAGTTATGAATCTAGCTGTAAAGAAGCCTGCGGGTTGGAATGACTACTAATATATTGTAATAAAAAGAAAATATAAATTAACCGGATATTTACTACTGAGCTATTAAATTAGTTAAAAGATAGTAGTAATTTGAATCCGATATAATATAATGTTTGTTAGAGAACATCTCCGAAACGTTCATTTAATCTGCACATTGATCATATTGTTAAAATAGCTTTCCGTCAACTTGGATTTATACTAAGAATTTCGAAACCGTTTAAACGACCCCACGCATTAAAAATATTATATTTTAGCTTTGTTCGATAGTTATTAGATTTTGCTTGCATAATTTGGAGCCCATGCTACACTTTTCATATTGCCCGTATTGAGAGAATACAAAAGAAATTTATTAAATCTTTAGAGTTTGTTGGAAATCACGAATATATTTCTTATGAAATTTCACTCCGTCGACATTCACTAACAACTCTTGTAAATCGCAGGAAAATATTTGACCAACTTTATATTTTTAAAAACTTAAACAATCACATTTACGCTCCTCACATTTTAGAAAACAGATTTAAGAGTACCTAGACCTGGTTCTCGATCAAAAAATATATTTTCTGTACCGCTATGTAGATCAGTTTTCACTAGTAATAGCACGTAGTGTTCAAACTTACAATAAAGAATTTGAAGATTTAGATTTATTTAGCAACAACTTGGCTGTTTATAAAACAAAGTTACGCAATCTGTTTAAAAAATAAATGACTATAGGTACTTGTTACCTAGTTCAAATTTAGTATTATGCCGTATTTTTTATAGTTTTTACAAATCTATAGAACTGTTAGTCTTTAAGTATTTTGATATTAATAGTTTAAGAAAGATGTAAACGACTGTTTGTTTACTGAATAAAATAAATAATTTTTTTGACGACCTCCGTGGCTCAGTGGTGAGCGCAGTGGCGCTTTAGCCGGAGGTCGCGGGTTCGAATCCCGCCATGGAACAAAAAAGTTTTCTGTGTTCCTGGGTCATGGGTGTGTATTAAATATGTGTATAATATAATAACAATCTTAAATATATGTATAGCATAAAAAGTATTAAATATATTTCCGTTGTCTGGTACCCGTAACACAAGTTCTTCGGATACTTACCACGGGGCCAGACTGACGTGGTGTGAAGCGTCCATAGATATATTATATTATAAATAAAAGTAGTTAAAAAAATAAACGCAAATTATAATACCCATTCGCAAATTATAAATCGTACAAAAATATATGGGCCCCGCCTGCTAACAAACATAACGTCAATTATTTCACTTAGGGTTTCAGCTCATAGTGTAGTCAGTTTTCTTAAACTTGTTTCGGTCTTTTTACTGCTTTGCTTAGGTATCTGTGTTTTTTGCAGTCGGGTTTTTTTATTTTTTAATTATTTATTTTATTTTAGATTTTTTAGTTTAACCAACACACGTTTGGTCGATTTAAAGCAAAAATACGATGATACGAACATTAACATACAGGTTTTTAGATAGTAGACTGTTTAAAAACCTATATGTGAAAATGGTTGTTAGGCAACTTTAAATCGATATAGATCTTAAACGGTCAGTCGAATCGAAAAATGTTGAAAGAAAACTAAAAATTATTTTTAAATACCTATTCAACGATACCCCACTTGACATAGTTTGTTGACTTTTATTTTTTTCATTTTCACAATATGGCGTCCAGTAGTCGCCATATTGAATTTTCACTAACGTCATGTCTTTAGTGACACCCGCCGGACTAAGAGGAATCGATTGACGTATGAATCATAAAAATCGGCCCAGGCGTTTGGTCTGTATAGTGCTTCAAAGGAACATACATACATACATACATAGGCTGATAAACACATTACCACTCCTTTGCGTCGCGCAGTCGGGTAAAAAGAAACGGCTTTACCGATTTTTATGAAATTTTGCAGGTGTATTCGGTAGGTATGAGAATAGATTGTACACACACTTAAGTGATAAGGGTGGCTCATGCTAAAAAAATTTAGTTTTTATTATTATTATTTTATGATTTAGCATTACAAAATACATCCTACTTCCTACTAATATTATAAATGTGAATGTTTATGAGGATGGATGGATGGATGTTTGTTACTCTTTCACGCAAAAACGACTGAACGGATTTTAATGAAATTTGGTATAGTAGTAGTATAAGGCTCTGGATTGGAAACATGGGCTACTTTTTATCCCGGAAAAGTACAGTATTCCCGCGGGTTTCCCGATAGTATGTATATTTACGCGGGCAGAGCCGCGGAAAACGGCTAGTAATAGTATATATATATATCAAAATTTTCATTGTTCAAACACCAATTTACATAATATTATATAGGGATATAGGTACTGTAAATATTACGTGTAAAATATAGATGTAGGGTGTAGGTTGTAGTAGTTGTTGGAGTAGAACCATGGGTGTATTTAGGTGGTTATTTATTTATTACAGTTCATAGCTAAAACCACAGAATTACTGAAAAATCTAATATTTTTCTGTATTCTGAGGCTAAAACATAACAACGTCTCAATAGACGTTGTAAGCAGTACCCAATGGTACTGCTATTCCTATTAATATTATAAATGTGAAAGTTTGTGAGGACGAATGGATGGATGGATATATGAATGGATGAACTCCTGAACGGATTGTTCGATGGTATGGTAGTAGTTTAGGGTTTGGATAATTATCTATATATATCTGGATAGCATAGGCTACTTTTTATCCCGAAAAAATAGAGTGTTCCCGAGGGACACTATTTATACGCGGGCGGGCGACAGCTAGTTATATTTTAATAAAATTACTTATAATATCCCAGACAACGTATATTTGGCGTAATTTAAGGAAATACAAAATTTTGTGGATCGAACTCATACATGCACTTGGCTGTCCAGTAAGAGGCTTCGCAAAGGTCTTTATATTTTTTACCTGGAAAAAACCAGATGATAAAGCATAATAGTAACGAAATTATACACAGTACCTACCTACATCAGTAGTTACAAGATACAATATGGAACACAACAACTTTATGATATAGATACTTAAAACTACTTAAATAAAAATTAATATATTATAAGAATAGTTCACGAACACTTGATATTAAGAACCCAATGGTTGAGTCCAAGGTCAACTGTGTGAAGTTTGTTGCACTGTAAACAGATACAATTAATTTATATCTGTTTACAGTTTTATTTTCACTTAAAGAAAATTAATTACTAATTAACAATTAAGTAGCAACGATAAGAACTAGTCCGCCCGCTAGTCTTGGCTACGGTAGCGGCCATGGAAACGGCGGGGCAGGGGGTGCTAAGAATCTCCGGCAGAGATCCGGCTACCACTCCCGACGACGACCTCTGGCCCTGGTAACATACAACGCACGCACATTGAGGAAAGACGAGAAGATAATAGAGCTGGAAGAAGAATTGAGCAAGTTACGCTGGGATATAGTTGGTTTATCGGAAGTCCGAAGAAAGGGAGAAGACACGATGACTCTGGCATCCGGTAACTTGTTCTTCTACCGGGAAGGCGACCAACAGTCCCAAGGTGGAATCGGGTTTTTCGTCCACAAGTCTCTTATTAACAACATCGTGGCCATCGAAAGTGTGTCGAGTAGGGTTGCGTACCTTATACTCAGAATATCTCAAAGATATTCGTTGAAGGTCATACAAGTTTACGCACCTACCTCGTCTCACCCAGATGAAGAAGTAGAGGTTATGTATGAGGACATATCTAAAGCCATACATAACTCGAAAACTCACTTCAATGTTGTAATGGGAGACTTTAACGCAAAGTTGGGAAAGCGAGGTGAAAACGAGCTGAAAGTGGGAAAGTTTGGTTTTGGTCAGAGGAATCCCAGAGGCCAAAGGTTGGCCGATTTT
This sequence comes from Glaucopsyche alexis, assembly GCA_905404095.1. NCBI lineage: Eukaryota > Metazoa > Arthropoda > Insecta > Lepidoptera > Lycaenidae > Glaucopsyche > Glaucopsyche alexis. Next base: position 7,931,725 of record FR990060.1, read on the forward strand.
CTGGAAAAGGAAGAACTATTTATGATGAATTCCTTCTTCCAGAAGCCACCTTACAGGAAATGGACCTGGATGAGCCCTGACGGAGAGACAAAAAATGAGATAGACTTTATCATGAGCACCCAGAGACAGATATTTAAGGATGTCTCCGTGATACACCAAGTGAAAACCGGCAGCGATCACCGAATGGTGCGAGGCACATTAAACCTAAATATCAAACTCGAAAGAGCTCGCTTGGTAAAGTCTACGCTCCGACCGTCTCAAACCGGAATTAGAAACCCCGAAAGCTTTCAACTCGAGCTACAAAAACGCTTTGCTAGCCTGGGAAACTACGCGTCAGTGGACGAAATCAATGACAGGTTCACAGAGACTATCCATGCGGTTGGGTCAAAGTACTGTGAAACCCGCCGTAGAGGTAAGCCACAGAAAATCTCCGACCACACGTTTACACTAATGGCTAGGCGACGCACCCTTACTCTTCAAACCTCTGACGATGCTAAGTCTTATAGGCAGCTTAACAGACAGATATCAAAGTCTTTGCGGCGCGATATTCGTCTCTTTAATACTAGAAGTATTGAGGACATGATACAGCGAAACAAGGGCTCAAAAGTGTTTGCAAGAGACACGTCTGTTGGGCAGAGCCGGTTGACGAAGCTGAAGACAGAGGATGGGAAAGTTGTGTCGGCCGGGCCCGAGGTGCTCGCAGAGGTCGAGGGTTTCTATGAGCAACTTTACACCTCAGTTGCCAAGCCTGTCGTTAATCTGGCTGAAGATCCTAGAGCTAGACTAACCCGACATCACACGGAAGATATCCCGGACATCAGCCTGTACGAGATTAGTATGGCTCTTAAACAGCTTAAAAACAACAGGGCGCCGGGCGAGGATGGGATCACCTCGGAGCTGCTGAGGTCTGGTGGAACACCAACACTCAAAATGCTCCAGAGACTTTTTAATTCCGCCTTGTTCGAGGGCAAAACGCCAGAGGCATGGAGCAGGGGCGTGGCAGTCTTGTTCTTCAAAAAAGGAGATAAGACTTTTCTGAAGAATTACAGCCCATTACGCTGCTGAGCCATGTCTATGAGCTGTTTTCAAGAGTCATAACGAATCGTCTCGAACGGAAGCTTGATGACTTCCAGCCTCCCGAACAAGCCGGTTTCCGAAGAGGCTTTAGTACCATAGACCACATACATACGCTACGGTAGGTTATACAGAAAACCGAGGAGTATAATCTTCCACTATGCTTGGCGTTTGTGGACTATGAGAAAGCCTTTGATTCGATTGAGACCTGGGCGGTGTTACAGTCTCTTCAGAGATGCCGGATCGACTACCGGTACATCGAAGTGTTGAAGTGTTTATAGTAAAGCCACCATGTCCGTGCGAGTACAGGAGCATAGCACAAAGGCGATTCCATTGCAGCGCGGCGTCAGACAGGGAGACGTCATCTCTCCGAAACTGTTTTCCGCTGCATTGGAGGATGCGTTCAAACTCCTGGACTGGCAAGGACTTGGGATCAATATCTACATCACTCACCTTCGATTTGCCGATGACATCGTGGTTATGGCAGAAACTCTGGAAGACCTTAACACTATGCTAGAAGACCTCCGTAGAGTTTCACAACAGGTGGGACTTAGTATGAACATGGATAAGACGAAAATTATGTTTAATGCCCATGTTGTACCCACCCAAGTGACCGTTGGAAATTCTACGCTCGAAGTTGTTGACGACTATATATACCTAGGGCACAAAGTCCAGTTAGGTAGGTCCAACTTCGAAAAAGAGGTCAACCGTCGAATCCAGCTCGGCTGGGCAGCGTTCGGGAAACTCAGAAACATCTTCTCGTCAAAAATTCCTCAGTGCCTGAAGACAAAAGTTTTCAAGCAGTGTGTGTTACCGGTGATGACATATGGAGCCGAAACGTGGTCATTCACAACGGGACTTATTCAAAAGATTCGTGTCGCTCAAGGAGCTATGGAGAGGGCTATGCTTGGAGTCTCTCTACGTGATAGAATCAGAAATGAGGAAATCCGTAGCAGAACTAAAGTTACCGACATAGCCCAGCGCATTAGCAAGTTAAAGTGGTAATGGGCTGGACATATAGCCCGTAGAACCGATGCCCGCTGGGGCCGAAAGGTTCTTGAGTGGAGACCACGAACTGGACGCCGAAGCGTAGGACGACCTTCCACCAGATGGACAGATGACCTGAGAAAAGTCGCAGGAAGTCGGTGGATACAGGCCGCGAGCGACCGGTCGCGCTGGAAATGTATGGGGGAGGCCTATGTCCTGCAGTGGACGTCACCAGGCTGAAACGGGGATAAGAACTATGAACTTCAATTGATCTTGCAAGGCAAAGTGGCAGATAGAAGGAGACTTGGACGCAGACGGATATATAGCTCAAGAATCGACAGTGGTTCTTGAAAAGCACCAAATTACTTTTTGAACATCGGGTTTCTTAATAGAATATTATATAGAATAGACACAGTAAGAAGAAGAATCAACAATATAGAAATTATTCAGGCTGGTACTATATGCTACGGAATCCTGAACGGCGGTGAAAATTCAGGGCAATGAAAATAGAACTTTGCTCTAACACAATAGTTGTAAATGGAAGATTTGAGTGTCGAGCTAGCATTTACATGACATTGACATTTGACTCGACACTCAAGTGTTCGATTTTCAAGTATAGGTACTATATTAGCGCAGAGTTCTATTTTCAATGCTCATTTTCAACGGCCTTCCGGATTCCGGATCATATAGTCCCAGACATAATGGCTGTGTTCAGCGGAAAAAAACTCTATCAGAAAATCGTAAGGAAAATGGCGACCGACTAAGCGTTAAATAAGCAAAATGGCGGATATGTTAACGGTATTGAAGTTAGTGAATCTGATTCTTTTTCTTCAGCGCTAACAAGCGCTAAACGCTTTTTTCCGCGGAACATAGCCAATGATCATCAAGTATCGAAAATATCCTTACCAATATCTTTACAATGATCTGCTGCTGCTTTGACCGCGTCCTTCATGTCTGGAGGGAACATCATATCCACTTGTTTCACGACTGCATCATAGTTTAGTTTATTGTTCTTTACCTAAGAAACAGTGTCATTGAATTTATTTACGCATTCTATTTAATTTCAAATGTTACGCTTACTTTTGTTATTTCGATTTTTGTGTTTATATAAAAGTTAAGGTTTTTAAAACTTTCAATAATCTACTTACGACTTGTGTCATAGTGTAGACGCATGCTATATAGCACATAACATTTCTTTCTTCTAAAAACTTTCCTTTATCTATTTGGCCAATTTGCTCTGAAAGGTAAGATGTAGTATGAAAGGTAAGGTAAAGTTCCCAAATATTACGGTATATATAAACGCAGACATTTAAAAGTATCAAAACAATTAAATTCACAAATATTTTTTAAATTTATCTAAATAATTTACCTTCAGTAACATCGTTTTTTGGCATACAAGTCTTTTTCATAAGCTTTCCTGAATTCTTAAGTTGCTGTCTTGTCATCTATGAATAAAAATAAACTAATTTCGGTAATGGTGAACGCACATTTGGGATATTAAGATCATCTTTAATAAAATCATCTTTAATAAATCAACTTTGCATAGCATAACTTCTAAATAACCTAAAAATAATAAAATAACTAACTTACTGCAAGAGAATAGCTAAATGCACAAATATGTAGGATCACTAAAAACAGTATAGCACGAAAGGTTTCCATGGTAAGGTTCCATGCAACAAAACAACAGACAATTCAAACCATCTTTATTTATGCTAGAACATAAACAATACTTACTATTCCCGTGATGGACTGATAGCATAGAAAAATGGACAGCACTTCAATTAGTGTCATGTCTAAATTTAAATTGGCGATTATAAGAAACAAACAAGCGGTTATGTACTTGAAGCGTTTGTATTAATAATCAGACGTTTTCTAGTCAAGCTCAAACAATATAGACATGAAAGAATCGATAGTTTGATTATTACCACCAATCATGGTGGTTTTCATATAATCACGCCTCTTTCCCATAGGGGTAGGCAGAGACCACTTCTTGCCACTTGCTACGATCCTTACATACTTATTTCGCTTCGTCCACTTTCATTCTTACCATCCATTCCTACTCTTACATTCAACGAAGCGGATCTCTATTGGCCACTTTACGCATCCGCGAGAAACTAGACGTGATGGGTGGCGAACCACATCGCCGCCATTTTGGATAATTAAATTATTTTTATGATTATCCATTGCGTTCCCACGGATTGGCGGAGAGAGTAGGAATATGGAAAGGAAAGGATAGGTGGTGTGGAAAGGAAAGTTAGAGTGGGAAATAGGAAATGTAGGATATTACTGCCCAGGAGGGCAAAGAATAGGATAGTAATAGCTAGGGAAGCCGGGGTCGCATACCCTAATACTATACCATAACTACCGGACAGGTAAGTTGGGATGAGTATCCCATGACATCATGGTGGATTTCTCCAAAATAATTTTCTGTTATAGCAAACTTTTGTATGTTTAATGATCTTGCAGTATCTATAAGCACAGAGTAAATAAATATTTAAGCTAAATTGTGCTAATTCTCCATTAGATTCGTGTGACATAGACCATATTGCCAATGTCACCAGCCCCTGATAATAATTAATCGTTGATTAAATATCATGATATCTCTCTCATTCGTATTTCGTATTAATGAAAGAGAAGGCATTTATTAAACAAACGATAAACCCTAACAAGCGATGATGAAATTGAGACTTAATTATGCCTCAATCCTAACATCAGTGTTATTTTAGAATCTATAATAGTCTATCCCCCTTACTAATAAAAATATTTACACAATGGATAAGCAATACAATGTATTGTCCTTGTCTGTCAAACGACTTTTTCCACGTATCAGATAAGCCCTAAATATTATATTGCCTTATCCACTGTTTAAATTTTTTTATTAGAATATCTTAGGGTATCTTCTCTAGATCTATTAATACACTAGTATTATAGAGTAAAAATTTAATTGATTCTTTGTTTGGTTCCGAAACAAATGAACCGATTTTAATAAACTTTGGCACAGCTGATGTAGATAGGTACACCACGGGAAAGGACATAGGCTACTTATTATAGCGGGATTTCCTTTTGCACGCACGAAGTCGCACACATGTTAGGAGTTTCATTCATTCAGAATATTATGCAATATAATAATATATTCGTCCATTATACATCATTATACATGTCATCCTAAATTATATACGATGATCGGTAGGCGTGGTCAACCGTTTACGTACTAAATGTTTATAACACGAGTAGGGTAGCCATGACTTATGTACAGAATATTCTTATGAATGCTTTAGGAAAAAATCGTTTTCAAATCGACGATTTGAAGAAGGTAGCTGGCAGCAAATTAGAGCTGCCCAATATTGCCCTGCCATGCCACCGCCCATGGCGCTCATTAGGGGAGGCCTACGTTCAGTAGTGGACGGATGTAGGCTGATTATGATGATGAAGATTTAGGTAATATTCATTTTAAAGATTTAGATTTTAAGCCTCGAACTAAACTATCGGGATGTCTAAGGTAGGATACATATTACTATTTTTATTAAATATTTAAGTAGATGGTACTATTAGATCCATAAAAAATTGATCTTATCTATGTAGAGGTAATCTGTATCTCTTGAATTAATTAGCATTACTAATAACAGTTAAGCTGAAATCTATACCAACATCGAACATCAATAATAACCAAAATACATCATCGTCATCGTCAAAAAATTATTTTGCATTCAGTGTCCTCATTGTATTTGATATTATGGCAACACCAGTAACATCAAAAGGTGCTAATTGTCAATCAGTCAATTAATCAATTATCCGACTTGATAAAAGCGAGTGACATTATTTTCTAATTTGAAACCATGTCCATTTTGATCGCTGCTGTGAAACTATTGACAGTAGTTACCATTTGTAATGCGGTATGTAAAAATTTAATGATTAAAATAAAAGATATAAGAGGGTAGAAGACATCCAGAAATTTATTTAGGTACAAAAGTCAGTGATCAGAACTGTTGTACACATATAGACGGTATTTTTTCGTGTGGGCTCATGGTGGGAATTTTGAGAAATTTCGAAAATGTCTATGGACAAACTGCCACTAAAACTGGCATAGGGTCGGCGTGGGGTACAGGGGTACGTTAAAAAACTATGGACTTAGAACTTTCGACAATAACCGTGCCCCCGATAAAAAAATTGGCAAATAACCTATAATCCTACTAATATTATAAATCCTACTAATATTATAAAAGTGAAAGTTTGTGAGGATGGATGGATGGATGGATGGATGGAAGTTAGTTACCCCTTCGTACAAAAACTACTGAACGGATTTCGATGAAATTTGGTATGGTACTTAGTAGTTTAGGCTCTGGATTAAAACATAGGCTACTTTTTATCCCGACAAAGTACAATATTCCCATGGGAAACTGTATTTAGGCGTGTGGACTGTGGAGCCGCGAGTAAAAGCTAGTTAAATTATAAAATATATACCAACGAATGGTACTAGAAAGTATAACTACGTGATGAATGATGATTAGTTTTCAGGAAACCATAAATTTCAATCCCTTCATATTAGAATTGCAGAAACTGTAACTTAAATTAAGTACTTGAATTTAATTAATTATTATTCATGATTTATTTTAATATATTCCTGATTATAGACTTTGTTTCTGCAGATGACGATGAAACAATTAAGAGCAACTGCTAAGACGATGCGAAAAAGCTGCCAGCCGAAAAACAATGTTGCTGATGGTAAAATATATTTTTAAACCAATATACTTTGCATTACATAACTTGATAAACCTTTATCAATCACGATAAGCTGAAATTAATTTTGCATATTTTTAACCCTCGACGCAAAAGAGGACTGAAGTTGTGTTGTGATGTGTCTGTCTGTGTGTGTGTGTCTGTGCGTTTGTCCGTATGTCTGCCCGTGGCATCGTAAACTAAACGAAACTACTAAACGAAAGGTCCTTAATCTAGGTGCAGTTTTTTTGCGGTTTGAAAGCTGACTTGATCGCGAGTGTCCTTAGCTATAATTCATCATCATTTCACTCTTAAATTAAAAACTTTTTTTTATTTTGTTTTTAAGTAAGGAAGTTTATTCTTAAATGCTGTTAAACCTGTTAAAAATGTGAATCATCTACTTTCAGATAAAATTGATCCAATAAGCGAAGGCGTGTTCCATGAAGAGAAAGAAGTTATGTGTTACATGGCTTGTATTATGAAAATGGCGAATGCGGTGAGAGTTATGTCTATCTGACGAGGAATAGACATGGATCTATTTCCAGATTCGCGGCAATCGCTTGATAAATCGCCATGTAATTTTTGTTCGCAAAATTGCCTTGCGACCTAGCTCTAGCTCAGTGGCGAAGGCTGATTCTTCTTCATAGGGAAGCCCTAGCCTGTTTAATAGGTAGGATTTGGATGAGGGTCTTCAAAAGGTAAGTGGTAACTGGTAAGTAAAGCCATTAGGAATGGAGTTATAGGAGCCCCACGCTACTGCTGTAGCTATGTAAATCCATGATATAGTCACATGTAAATCCCCTTATAAGAGCATACTAACTAGGAACATAGGGTCTAGAGAAGAAAGATCTAAGAAGTCACCTTATTAGCCAATTTGGCCCTACCTCTAAAAAATTGTAAATGTAAACTTTGTTGAAATTCGTTTCAATGACACCTACGCAATAATTAGTTAACAAGGGATTAGGGAAGATAGTAAAGTATATTATAGTAAAAAATAACTGTTAGAAAATGGGAAGTACTGTTTAAGTTTGTTTTATTTTTTTATTTCCTAGTTGCTGCAGCTAGTTTTGGGGACAGAGTAAATGTTTGTAATCTGTTTTTTTTTTTCACATTTATTTATTTATATAGATTAAAAATAACAAGATAAGCTACGAATCTGCAGTAAAGCAAGTGGACCTGCTTTTGCCTGAAGAATTGAAGGAGCCAGCCAAAGCTGCACTAGCAGCTTGTCGGAAAGTTGGTAAGGAATTTAATATAACATGCTTAAATCATGAACGTAAAAAAAAGCGGACACCGCTTCAGTAATATGAATAGTGAAGCAATCAAAGTAAGACGGCCGTATCGTAGCGATACGTGCCGCACGCACACATTCACAGCAAACTAAGACGATCGGCCGCCAGTACGCCAATGGCAATTATCCGTAAATCTCACCCAAACGTTAAGTCACCGCCATTGTTTGGCTTCACTCAATGCTTAGCTCACCTTCCGTCCGCCTTTTTTTACGTCCATGGCTTAAATAAATAAACAAAGTAATATAATTATTATTAAGGCGACTAGAGGCAAATTGTCGAGGCTCCCAAGATAGGTATGGAAGGCTCTCTATGGAAGTGTAGAGTAGGGAAGTCTCCTACATTCAACAATGGAATGCAACAAGGTTATGTGATGATTGTGATATAATATAATCTAACCGACGGAAATCGGAACCCTTCTTGCGGCCCGTTTCGATAATCTATCTACCAATAACTTTCTGTTAAAAACGTCGTCATTCAATTGTTTGCCGGTTTTTCGGGATACAAATTTGACGTTTCTAACAAATAGTTATAGATTCCGATTCCCAATCGGAATAGTCGGAATAATCGAAAAAGCGCGTTAATATACGCGCAATAGGTTTTTTTTGTGTTAAATTACTTCAAAACTTATTGTCCGATTTCGTTCAAAATAATTATTGTACTGAGCATATTATATTTCATTAAATAATTTTCATAATTGCAGAAGTTAGTTAGCAGAGGCGGACAGACAGGCAGACCGAAACTACAAGGGGTCCTTGTAGTTGTTACTACGGAATCTTAAATTTAGAAATGTTTTACAACGTCCATTACAATTAGCATTTATTTCGTATTAAATTTATTTTTAACTTTATATAATTGATTTTCAGCCGAAGGATACAAGGATATTTGCGAAGCAGCGTTCCATACAACGAAGTGCATTTACAATTTCAATCCCGAAATATTTTTCTTCCCATAATAAATGTCATAATAGCTAATCGTTTTATTTGTTTCAATATGTATATGTCACCGTTAAATTGTAAAAAACGTTATATTGTAAACGAGATTATAAAAATATGTCGAAAGATTTATAACTATATAATATTTATTATCTAACGAAAAATAATGTATTAAATTATAGGCAGAATATTCGCGTCGGAAGTCTATAAACATTTTACAATTTCACTAGTTTTATTACAATTTAACGGTTTTTACAATTTTACGGTGACATTATATACTTATACATTAATATCTTTAATTCTCTAATTTAGAAAAAAGCAATTATCAAAATTGGACTACTCTGTTATTCGTGGTTATTCATAAAATTTTATACGCGTATTGACTTGAGAACCTTCTCCGGTTTTTTCGTCAGCTAAAAAGCTAAATTAAAAATAACGATGAACATTAAAAAGACTATAAACAAATAAAAAGTAATTCGAATAATTGTTTTTTTTTTCTTTAACTGTAGAGTTTGGCTCTACAATATATTTATATCGTTTAATTACCGTGTACAAGCGCTACTTTTAACAAGTGATAATTGTTCAATTAGAATTTCAACTGTTTCTTTATATACGATTGTAGTAGATATTTTTTCAGAGACGATGTCAATTTATTTCGTGACAACTAAGTTGCTGACGTTGGCACTTCTTTGCGATGCGCAATGGGGTAACATCAGCCCCAGATTCTACGCTAGAGCTACGACTTTTTCGAACCGGAGCAAAAACTTGATAGTGGCGCCTAACCCCTCATGATTTGATAAAAACTGTTAAAAACTGAGAAATGAGTAGCATTTTTTCCCTTTCGTGTTTAGCTTTTTAGATATAAAGATGCGTTCATAAACGTGTGTAGCACAATTTTTTTTTTTTTTTTCGAATTAGATTATCTCAAGGATTTGCCGCCGCGATGAAGCTGCCGCCCGGGGTCCGCCCTCCCTAGAATATATTAGTTTACGTTGTCGCGTTATATATTTTAACTTTTGATTATTGCGACTTTATTTGGAAGTTGGCTTTTGGCAAAGGTTTGATGGAAACAAAGAAAAGAAGTTCTCTTCATAACAATTTAACTTTATTTTCAGGAGATCCATACAAAGAGCCCTGTGACGCTGCTTATCACATAGCTCAATGCGTTTTAAATTTTAACCCTGAAATATTTTAGTTTACTTGAATGAACGGAATATTTTATTTTAACACTTTTATTAACTTTATCTCACATTGGAACATGACCCGAATTGTGCAGTTTATAATATATTTATGTTTGGTCTACGCCGTAGACGTTTCGTAGACCAACATAGGAGTAAAACAGGACAAACAGGAAATTGGGGTTTTGGGACGATTATTTGGGTTTAAAATGAGTTACAGTAGGAGAAGAAGATTTAAAACTGTACGACACAAATAGAGCTGATGATGTTGATGACGTAATTTCGCAATCTGAAATTACATCCACCATATAATTTTATCAAATGTATTTTTTCCGCTACGACATAATTCATACTCTGCCATCTTCCTTATATCACCGACAATTATATGCGGTTCTAGAAAAATGTAACTTAAGTATTGAAATATGAACATGACTTGTTTTTCATATTCTTTGTTGTTTTTTCACATTACTACTTATATTTCTTTACAAGTTCAACTTAGCACGGGATCGGATTGACGTGATGAATATTATATAATAATGTATATTTGTTCTGTATATATTTTATGTGTGATTGAATAAAATGAATTGAATTGAAAATTTCTTGAATTTGCTATATCTAAGAATGTTCAAAAACTAGCTGTTGCCCGTGGCTCTACACGCGTAAATACGGTATTCCAAGGGAACATTATACATTTTCGGGATAAAAAGTAGCCTATGTATTAATCCAGAGCTCAAGCTGTAGTAGCTTGAGCTCTGGATTAATACATAGGCTAATAATGGATTAATAAATTTCATCAAAATCCGTTTAGTAGTTTTTGCGTGAAAGTTACAAACATGCCCTCACAAACTTTCACATTCATTATAATATTAAGTAGGATAAATTGAATAAAATGGATCTATTACGTACATCTACAAAGTTCCTGCTCGACCAGTTTCTAAATATTTACCTTTGTGCTAGGACGTCGCAAAACATTTAAATACAAACGAATTAACCGCAACGACTGCAGACGTGGTTGAATTACGTATTTACACGTGGAAATGTCTACGTTTGCACAATTCAATGGCGCTATTAAGCGATTTTCATCTTATGCCTGCGGCAACTTGTTCAGTGGTACAAATCCTTACAAAAACTTACTAGTCTAGTTTTTACCGGTTAGAAAATGAGAAGAGATAGGTACGATGCTGATTAGTGATTGCGTTTTATTTATATTATGTACAGGCATTTTGTCATTATTTAATTTATTGCTTGTTAGCTGTTGTTAGGCTTAACAACGCAAATTACATAAAATTCATTTGTATTGTATTTTAGAATGTAATAGATTTGATATAACCAAAAATTGCATTGAATTACAATAAATTTATGCTTAAAAATAAAATTTGATCAGAATCATAATAATACTTATCAGGTCTAGTTGCTAGTTGTATGAAATATTGTTGAAACACTTTTAAAATCAATAATGTTGCTGCTGAAACTCACTGTTTTTGTTTTTATACTTTGTTGTCATAACGTAAGTAAAATAAAAATAGTATTATAATAAAATATTAAGTGTAAATTCTGAGGTTGAGACTATTGTCCGGAATCCGCAAAGCCTGGAAAAATTCAGAGCACTGAAAATAGAACTCTGCGCTAATACAATATAGTTAAAAATCGAACACACGAGTGTCGGGTCAAATGTCAATATCATATATGACAGCTCGCCACTTGACACTTCGATTTTCAACCCTATTGTATTAGCACAGAGTTATATATTTCCAGTGCTCGGAATTTCCCGGGCCCGCCGGAATCTGGATCATAATATAGTCCTAGCCTTACTTACTTTCTCATTTTGTTAGCTAACAAAATATGATTAAAAGACAAAGGTTTATTCCCTTTTAATTGAAAAATATTCAGGCTTATGCTGTTGAAAATCTGAAGTCAGTGTTCTTACAATACATCATGGAGTGTAATCGTGATCATCCAGTGACGCCGCAGGAGCTGGAGCTGCTGAGAAACCTCAAGTTCTCGGACTCAAAAAACACGAAATGCCTCCAAGCTTGTGTTTTTAAGAAAATTAAATGGGTAAGTAGTAAAGTACTACTACCTCAAAAGAGTTAAAACCTCGGTTTGAGAAAAGAAGCTGGGATAAATAGGCTTCGGGAATCGGGTGTTAGGTTAGTTTAGGTTAGGTTACGTGTTATGTGGGCTTGAATTTCCTTAGGTGGAGGGTATACTTGCCGACGGATGTTTAAGTTCAGGGCGGTTTTTGTTGCGCATATAGTGTGCGAATTTTTTGGTGTAGGTTTTGCTCCAAAATTCCAAAGGGTTTTGGAGTTATTAAGATTTTTCGTTCCTGTACTAATATGAGGTGTTCTACAAGGGTAACTCCTTAAGTTACCCTTGTAGAACACCTCTGGTAACGAGTTTGTCCCGATGTTGTTTTGCGGGGGTGACCCCTGCGGGGGAAATCTTAATTATATATATTTACTTAGGTTAGGTTAATACTTTGGTGTGGTTTTTGTTAATTTTTGGTGGTGGGTTTTTATTTTATTATTATTATAAGTTAGGATTTAGGGTATAGGCAATCTGCCTATACATTTTTTCGGTGCCTACCAGTGTCTCTCTGGTAGGTAACCGACTGGTGTCTTGGCAATATGCCGAAGGATGCTAAGGAAGTTGGGGGGAATGGGGACGAGAGTGAAGGGGTAGTAGGCGATCCGGACCGGAACTTAGGCTCGGAGATGCCTTGAGTAGGAAAGAGCAGACTGGAGGCAGTCGTCGGCTGGGTTATTCCCGAGCCGGATTGACGCTGGAGGAAGTTCTCGGTGACTGGTCGATGCAGTCGAACTCTGAGTCGGAGGCCTGTCGGGGCAAACGTTTGTTCCCGTTCGAAGGGGAGGCTTCTGGCTCGGACACGGAGGACGTCGCTGAGGGCTACGCAGCGGGGCGAAAGAACGTTGCCAAGCGCGGAAGGGCTCGTGGGACTGCCACTAGTGCCCGTCCGACGCTAAGAAGCTGGACGAAGGAAACCCGAGAGGCCGAGTTCGTCGCTGCACTCGACAAGGGAGTATTTGAAGTCGGTTTCGGACCCAGGAGAGCAGCAGATCCCTCCTGGCCCCTTGGACCTGGATGTTGACAGGCTGGGGGCACAGGATTTGATGCAGGCAGCAGAAGCAAACCTGCAGGTAATTCTAAATTTGACTGGCAAATCCATCAATTTGAAGGGGGGATATGCCAGCAAAATTCGGCGGGCGACGGGCACTGTCAAAGCGGTGCTCGAGACTTTGATCGCGCGCACTGAGGCGGAGGAGACACGCCGCCTCCGTGCAGACAATGGGAGACTGCAACGGGAGGTGGCAAATCTACGGGAAGAGGTGCGCGCCTATAGCCGTGAATTTGAGGAGGCGAAGAAGGCGGCTAAAAAGCCGTCGGCAGAGTCGTCAAGTCCGATGTCAAACGAGCAGCTTGGCATCCTGCAAAATAACATTGCCAGGTTGGTGGGCAACCTGGTGGATGGTCGCTTGGCGGCTCTGGAGGATCGACTGCCACCTCCTCGTGTGGTTCGCCCGCCTTTGGCCGCGGATAAGAAAAAGGCTGCCCACGAAGCTCGGACTGATGCTGCTGCTACTGTTCGTGAGGTACCACCGGAGCGAGAAGGGTCGCCGGTGTTAGGAACTTCTCGGCATCAAATGGTCCCTAGAAAGGCTCCGGAAAGGAGCCTGGAGGAATTTCCGGCGATGCCGGTGCGCCCTGCGGTGAGGCCGACGCCTAATTCTGGGGCGTCTAAAGCCTCGAAGGGGGTTGGATGGACTAGCTTTGGACCCTCCAAGTCCAAAGCGCCCAAGACGGCGGCAGCGGCCCCAGCTCCTGCACCTACTTCTGCTCCGGCTCCTCCGGCTTCGGAAGCCTGGACCGAGGTGGTGAGGTGCAAGGTGCCAAAAAAGAAGGCGCAGAGGGCAAAAGCCCCCCTGCGCCCAAGCAAAAGAAGGGCACCAAGCTGGTGGTCCCTAGCTCCTCCGCAGTAATCATTAAGTTACGGCCGGAGGCAGCTCAACAGGGGGCAACATATGGCTCGGTGCTGATGAGGGCCCAACAGGGCATCAATGTGGAGGAACTCGGCATCGGGCCATTAAGAGTGCGCATGGCGGCGACCGGGTGCCGCCTCATAGAGGTGCCAGGGTGGAATAGCGCAGAGCAAGCGGATGCCCTGGCTCAAAAGATGAGGGAGCTGCTGTGCGGGGTAGCGGATGTGGTAAGGCCCGTCAAAACTACGTGTTTCCGTATGACGGGCCTCGACGATACCGCAACGGTTGACAGACTCAGGTCGGCCGTCGCTGCAGAGGGGAGCTGTACTATGGAGCAAGTGTGGGTCGGAGATATTCACTTCGGCTCACGTGGTGTAGGTTTTGCCCCGATGTCGTGCCCAATGGTGGCAGCTAAAAAACTGATCCAGTTGGGTGCGATCAGGGTAGGCTGGAGTAAAGTACAGCTCCATCATGAAGGGGTTCGCCCCAGGCACTGCTATAGGTGCCTAGGGAAAGGACACATAGCGGGGCTGTGCAGCTGTGAAAAAGACCATAGCGGCCTGTGCTACCGCTGCGGGCAGCCGGGACACAAGATGTCCGGCTGTGACTCGATCGTGTCCCGCTGTGCAGTCTGCAGCGACGCTGGGCTGAAGGCCGACCATGTGATGGGGAGCAGACTGTGCAACCCCCCCATCCACAAGTGGAAAGTCTTCCTCTTCCCCACTTCAATCGGGGAGGAGGCCGGAGGCGCCTGATGCCGAGATGTCCTAGTAATACCTGTACATCTCGGCTTCTTACAAGGCAATGTGAACCACTCCGCCGCGGCTCAGGACCTCTTCTTGCAGTCGATGGCGGAGTGGTCAATTGATGTGGTGGTGGTGACGGAGCCCTACCTAGTAACCCCTCAGCCACATTGGGCTGGGGATTCAGAAGGCTCCGTCGCCGTTGTGGTGAGGCCAGGTGCTGGTCCCCCCCTCATACCCAGAATGAGGGGGCCAGGGTACGTCGTTGCGGCTCGGGGAGATATTGTAGTAGTAGGTGTCTACTTCTCCCCGAATCGCAACCTAGCCGCCCTAGAGCAATTCCTCGATGCTCTAGGGCCGCTGATCAGGAGGCTAGCCCCCCTCCCCGTCGTGGTGGCAGGGGACTTCAACGCCAAGTCCTCGGCGTGGGATTCCCGTGTATCCAAAGGGGAGGGAAGTGGAGGAATGGGCTCTGGCCTCGGGGCTGTCCCTACTAAACATGGGGACAGTCCTCACCTGCGTGCGGGGGACGGGCGGTTCAGTGGTGGACTTGTCATTTACCACTCCCGACCTCGCGTGCAGGGTGGCAGGGTGGAGGGTTGTTACGGAGGTGGAGACACTCTCGGACCATCGCTACATACGGTTCGAGGTGTCTCCAGCCTCCGCATCGAGCTCGGCGTCTATGTCCGGGGGACGTAGCAGGTTCCCGCGTTGGGCACTCACTAAGCTCAACCGGGAACTGGCGGAGGAGGCGGCCATCGTTGGCCGCTGGAGCCTCCCGCCGTTGGATGGTTTGGGGGTGGACGAAATGGCTGGCTGCTTTGGCGACGTTTTCACTAACGTCTGCCGGGCAGCCATGCCTAGAGTTTGGGGTCCTCCCCCTCCTCGACGGGCGGTATACTGGTGGTCGGCCGGGCTGGCCGACCTTCGCGCCGCCTGCGAGGCAGCGCGTCGCGCCTACGTTCTGTTATATCCTTCCAATGTTCCCTATATTCCTTACCTAAGTCATATCCATATTCCTTCCACTGTAGTCATCAATCCTATTGCCCTTACATAAACATCCTCTACCGTCCCTCCTCAGTCTCTTTCCATTCCAAATCCATGACGGTCGTGTTCTAAATCCAAACCGTGTTTTAATTTGTAACTTCTATTTTCTAATTTGTAACTTCTATTTTCTAGTGTTTAAATAAAATCCTTTTTTAAAAAGGGTTCGCAGCAGGCGGCGCCGTCCCCAGGACGAGGAGCGGGATGGCCGGCTGTTCAGGGTCTACAAAGCCAAAAGGAAGATCCTGCAGCTGGCCATCAGTCGGGCCAAGGAGCGAGCGTGGTTGGAGCTGGTGGAGGGTCTGGAGAATGACCCGTGGGGCCGACCGTATAAGAGGGCGCGGGACAAGCTTCGCGCCCAGTCGGCCCCACTGACGGAAACGCTCCAGCCGGAACTGCTGGGGAACATCGTCCGGGAGTTGTTCCCGGACCCCCGGCAGGCTTCGCTTAGCCGCGGATGACCCGACGGACGCCGAACTTGATGGAGGAGGGTGTTCCGCCACCCGTCACCGACTTAGAAATGGAGGCGGTTCTGTCCCGCCTCCGTAGTAAGAAGAGGGCGCCCGGTCCGGATGGGGTGCACGGTAGAGTTCTCTGTATAGCTCTCGTGTACCTCGGAGATAGCCTTCGGGAATTATTTAACCGTTGTCTGCAGGGCGGTCAGTTCCCGAAGGCATGGAAGGAGGGAAAGCTCACCCTATTACCAAAGGGTGGACGATCACCGGACTGTGCGTCGGCAGTGCGGCCGATGTACTGCTGAACGAGACGGGCAAGGCGTTTGAGCATGTCTTGGCCTCCCGTCTTGTTCGGCATCTGGAGGAGGGCCGGGGACCAAGATTTTCAGACGCGCAGTTCGGTTTCCGGCCCGGTCGGTCGACCATCGACGCAATGAGGCGCCTAAGGTCGGTGACGGATGAAGCGGAACGCGGGAGGGAGGTGGTGGTGGCGGTGTCTTTGGACATCGCCAATGCCTTCAACAGCCTTCCTCACAGCGTAATACGCGAGGCACTGAATTATTTCGAGGTGCCTCCGTATCTCGGGAGGCTGTTGGACGCGTATCTCTCCGATAGGGAGATCGTGTTCGAAGATCGGTCGGGGTCCTTAGAGAGGCGGAAGGTCGAGTGCGGCGTCCCCCAGGGTTCGGTTCTGGGTCCGAACCTCTGGGACGCCGGCTACGACTGGGTCCTGTGGAGCGGCATCCTCCCCGGAACAGATGTCATCTGCTTAGCAGATGACATTTATGTTACGTTCCAGGGGAGGACGTATCAGGAGGCCGCGCGGCTGGCTAAGGAGGGGGCAGCCCTAGTAGTCAGCCGCATAGAGCGATTGGGGCTTCGGGTACGTTTAGACAAGACCGAAGCCCTGCTATTCCGCGGACCTGGGAGGAAAGGACCCCCACCGGGTTCACGACTCCTTATCGGAGAGACGGAGGTCAGGGTGAGTCCAACCCTTAAGTGTCTCGGACTCACCCTGGACGGGAGGTGGACCTTTGGCCCCCATTTTCAACAACTGGGGCCGAAGGTCGTGAAGGTGGCGTCAGCGCTGGGCCGACTCCTTCCGAATATAGGAGGGCCCAGCGAGGCCTGCAGGCGGCTATACTCCGGAGTCTGTCGGAGTGTAGCTCTGTACGGTGCCCCCATCGGGGCGGATACCCTCACTGCTCGCAATAAGAAAAGGAAATATTTAAAAAGAACATCAGAGATTCGGGATCTGGGTGTCTGGATGGACTCTAAACTTACATTTATTGCACACATTAATAAAATATTAACTAAAGCCTATAAACAAATGGGTTTCATTCTACGTATCTCTAAGCCTTTTAAAAATTATTTTACCTACAAGATACTATATTATAGCTATGTCCGCAGTCACTTAGAGTTCGCTAGTCCGTACTAGCGAATTATTAAGTATTTGGAATTTAGAATGGGTAACTTATATACTGATTATGAATTGTCATTTTCGAGATATAATATACCTCCCTTGGCAAAGCGCCGTCTAGTTTGTGATGTTGTATTCTTATACAAAATAATTCATAACATTGTAGATACACCTGGGGCCGTATTACGATCTTTTAAAAAACCAGGCAGTTTCCAGGCAATTCAATATACGGCCCTAAAGTGGCTGGTTCTTTTTTCGTATTACAACGACATTTCACTCTGACTGGATTCATCCTAGTTTGGTTCTCGCTGGCTGGTATACGAGCGTGAAAGTGACGTACGGAAACGTCAAATTCAACTCAAATTTGACAGTTTGTTTTTTTTTATGGCACGCTCTTAGTAGGCACAGAGTTATTAAATAACAGAAAACTTGTACTGCCGGTATTATTATTATTATTAAAATAATATTATTTAAAATAATGCGATATTTAGATGATGTAAGTATTTAATGCGATATGGGACATTATTTGGAACGGTATTTTAAAAGTAATGTATTTTTAACTATAAATAGAATATGTAAATAATAATAATATAATAATAATATAATATTTATGGACGCTTCACACCACGTCAATCTGATCCCGTGGTAAGTTCTCGAAGAACTTGTGTTACGGGTACCAGACAACAGAAATATATTTAATACTTATATACTATACATATATTTAAGATTTTTATTATATTATACACATATTTAATACACATCCATGACCCAGGAACACAGAAAAACTTTTTGTTCCTTCGGCGGGACTTGAACCCGCGACCCCCGGCGTGAGCACCAACACGCTCAACCAACTGAGCCACAGAGGTCGTAAATAGTATATATATTATATAGTATCTCGGGAACACTGTATTTTTTCGGGATAAAATACTTTTTATATATTTTTATAGGCTACTGCCTATATTTTAACCCAGAGCCTACACTATTACCATACCAAATTTCATCAAAATCCGTTCAGTAGTTTTTTCGTGAAAGAGTTAAAAACATCCATCCATCCATACATCCATCCTCACAAACTTTCACATTTATAATATTAGTAGGATGGTGAATTGCTTGGTGATTTTGCTTCTTCTCGTGTAAGGGGCCGTCCATTAATCACGTGATGTTTTTATTAACTTATTAGACCCCTCCCCTCCCCCTGGTGATACGTGGTGAGGTTTTATACTACCCCACCCCTCCCCCACCTAAGATCTCGTGTATTTTTTTTACATAGTAAGCAGGTCATATTTGAAGAAAAACTTTAACTTAAAAAACAATTTAATCGAATAATTTAAATTTTAAGCAATTAAAAACTATACGAGTCATTTGTCTTGTAAGTATTTAAACAACACTACGAATCTACAACCGATAATAATTTCGGGATGCATAGACTAGATTCGAAAATTAATACACGTGATGTCTCCTTATACCCCCTCCTCCCCTTGGTGATACTTGGTGATTTTTTTTCGGACCCCCCCTCCCCATTTAGGCATCACGTGATAAATGGACGACCCCTAAGGCATTATTTCTAGAAATTCAAATACATATTTGTAACTCGTCAGCTGTGCTCGTCAGGCGTCACACATGATTATTTTCTATGAACATATGAATAAAACCTATATCTTAAACATAAACAAATATTCGCAATTATTTTAGCGATATTTTACGTTATTAAAATACCCAAAATAATTTTTAAAGAGAACACTACAAAATAAACCAGTCAGTATAAGTTAATATTTTGTGGCGTAAACTGAACGGCTTTGTTTGACGTAAAGACAAGCCAGCTAATGTCAGTTAAATTGTCGTAATACGAAAATACCATTCAAGTTTCAATGCAGAAGCAAGTCAAGTGTCACGTGACCGCTGACTGGCTGGCAATAGGTGGTCATAATACGAAAATGCAAGCCAGTATGTTTTATGGCGTAAACTGGCTGGAATTAAGAGCTTGTAATACGCCCCCTGAGCTACTTAGCAATATTGAGATTCGTGTGCCCCGGAAACAAGAACGAAATGTTAGAAAAAGAAATCTTTTTAGTTTACCACAATCCAGGACTTCAAATGCTAATAATACTTTTATTAGAAGATCTTGCAATATGTATAATAAGTATTTTATTGATTTAGATCTGTTTAATTGCTCTTTAAATAAAATGAAAAAAAAAATACAAATGATAAAATTAGAAACATGATTTTAAGCTGATCTGAATGCATGTGTTGTAGCTTTAAGTTTTATTAAAGGTATTTACTACTTATTTTTATGGGACTCTAGGTTTACGTTTCTTAACTATGTATTACCTTGTCAAAATATTTGTATTAAATAACTGTTTGTTTCCTAAATTAATAAAAAAATAAAAAATAAAGCCCAGCTGCGAAGAGCGCAGCGGGTCATAGCAGTGAGGGTAATCAGGGGCTACCGTTCAGTCTCCTGGGTGGCAGCTACTGCCCTGGCAGGGGAACCGCCGTGGGAGCTCACGGCAAGGGTCCTTGCCGGGACGAACTTCCTCATGTCAGAGAGGAGGTCACACAGCGAGATCCCTTCGTGGGAGGAGCTAAGGCGGTTCCAAAGGCTGGGAGAGCAGTGGTTGCTACGAAGGTGGGGTGAGGTCCTGGAGCAGTCGCCGTACGGCCAACGTACGCGGCACTGCGTCCAGTCATTGCGGCGTGGATGCGCCGCAAGCGGAAACCCCTCACCTTCCGCCTTACACAGGTGCTCACCGGGCATGGCTGCTTCGGTGCGTACCTGTGTAAGGTAGCCAGGAGGGAGCCAACGCCAGCCTGCCACCAATGTGGCGCTGCGGAGGACACGGCCCAGCACACCTTAGAGGTGTGCGACAAATGGGCCGTGCAGCACCACGATCTCGTGGCAGTGCTTGGGCGGGACCTCTAGCTCTCGAGTATGGTGCGCTGTATGCTCGAGAGCGATGAGGCCTGGCAGGCGGCGGTCTCTTTCTGCGAAGCCGTCATTTCGCAGAAAGAGGCCGCGGAGCAGGACAGAGAGAACGATCCATCCTCTGTTCCGCTCCGCCGGCGTAGGACGGGAGCGAGGAGACGTCGCTATGCGAACCTCCTCCAATAGTCTCCTGTGCAACCGGGGCTCCGGGAGAGGATGGGAACCTCCCCGGCTTGGCTAGTCCCGGCGTCGAGGGGGACACTCCAGGTTGTCGGAGTGGCCCCTAATTGTGATGGAAGTCCGGTCCCTATAGAGGTAGACCGGCCGGTCGCGAGGGGTGTCTTGTGTTAGACAGATCCGGGACACTTCCCAGTCGTTACGCATTCCCGGGATACCCCTCCCGGGGAAGGCGTAACGACCTTTCCCTTGCGATATATAAAAAAAAAAAGGTTACGTGTTATGTTCTTAATAATCTCTTTTTTGAAGAAAATAAAGTTCAATTTTGAATCACTTTTTGAGCTGACCTTAAAAAGACATAAATTGCTTAGTGTTAAAAGTTACTGTAAGAGCGACTTCTTCAATACATAGTTTCCATTGACCGTTCATTTAATGTCACCATTTTAGTGCAAATCTACGTCCAGCGGTTGACAGTAACGGAATGACGTAGCAATTTCAACAATAAGGATTTATTTTTTGCAAAAAAATAATTGTTACAAATTTATTATTTTATATTTTCAGATGAACAACAAAGGAATGTTCGACGAAGAAGTCGCATTCAAAACTTCGCAGAAAGAATTCACGGATACTGAGAAACATGACAACCTGAAAAGTTTATACAGCGAGTGCAAGAAGGGTAAAAAGATTTTATGACCAAGTCTCAATTTTAAAGACTTATCTAATGATACTCGACACCATCTAATGGTAGATTCGAGAATAAAAATAATCTCTACTTTACGTGTAGGGCAGTGGCGTAGCTACAGGGTGGCTGGGTTGGCAAAATGCCTCAGGCCCCCGACCCGAGAGAACATATTTAAATAAGGACCATGTACAAATTAAAAACAAACATTATTTCAACACTTTGTTTCAACATATTCGAAACAAAATGACGATTTTCGGAACGCATCTATTAAAAGAAAATTATAGCGTGACGAATGGGGGGGGGGGGCATCCAAAGAAGTTTAGAGGTAACTTACGTTACTTTACATTACATTCCCAAAAAAAATCATGATATTATTTTAGCACTCTGTCCGCAACGTGGTAAATACACATATCCTTATAAAGTTTCGTCTTTCGGGCACTCACCGTTTGGACGGTAAGCTGAAGACGGACGGACATGTCGAAACCATAAGGCCCATAAAAGTTCCGAGACGTAAACTACGGAACCCTATAAGATAAGATATGAAATTGCTTTCTCTTTCACTCTTATGTGTTTTTCATTGATGTTTTGTGAGACAGCTATCTGCTTACTCCTTCGATCTTAGTTTGTAATCCTTCAAATATTCTTCTTCCGAGATTCTTATTCTTCTTTGTAATAAAACGAAACAATAAAATTTCAGTGAACGAAATATCATACGAGGGCACTGACATTGACTGCGAACGGGCATCAGCTCTCGCCAAATGTTTAGCAGAACACTCTGTTAAGGTACGAGAAATTCCTGAAAGATTAAAGCCAACTAGCCAAGTCGAGTCGAACTCGCGCATGAAGGGTTCCGCACCAAAAGGCAAAAAAAAACACGTTTGTTGAATGGGAGCCCCATTAACATATTTATTTTATTGTTTTTAGTAATTGTTGATTTAAAGACAACAGAAATACATCGTCTGTCGATGTGTGACAGCTGTCTAGCTATCACGGACTCACGGTGCATGAGATATATCTATCTAGGCAGATAGACGGATAGCGATATTTAAGTAATGGGATCCCGATTTTAACCTTTGGGTACGGAATCCTAAAAATACTGAAACTGGACTAAAATAATAAAATAAACTCTTTTTCAGCTGAAGTAAGTAACCGACCAATTTTTGAGAGAAGTGAGACAGAAGATATTCCTGGACTTCAACTTTAACACTTTTCCTGCATAATACTTAGGTATACCTAACTACTAGAAATAACTACCCTACCCTAAGCTGCAATTCATTAAATCATTAGGAACAAACAATTATAATAACTGCAAATAATAAAGTAATTTATCAAATATTTTGTGTAATTTTACAACACCTCTACTATTTTGGTTTTTTTCTTCACTGAAGCTATGGAATTACACTATCGTAACTCTTATAAAATATTTTGTTATATGATCTACGGTGTACTTTAACCTAATCTAAATAAAATGTTGTTTTAAACACAGGATATAATATTAATATGGATTTAATAATAAGGGCCACACCACACAGACGCGACAAAAGGTTAGATTACTTTCCCACGAGCTTTTTTTTATGGTCGGGACAGAAAAACTGCATCGTAATACGATAATAATATAATATATTCTTTGCCGTAAGCACAGAATAAAATATATTAGTACAATGTAATACGTAAATAGAGTTGAAAGTCGTGTAGAGTTGGCAAATCTGACATAAATTGATAAATTGATTTTCTGCCATACTGTATTATCGCAGTATTCTACTTTGAAGTGTCAAGCTGTCAAGTAGAGTTTTCTAGGTTTTTTTCAATTTTTAAATTTTTTCGTGTTGTTTCTTGTTGATATAGTTTGTGATTGTGTGTTTTTGTCGTCATACTTGTAAATACGTAGCGTAGTTTTATTGCATGTAGATATGGAAAATGACGGAGATGAACCGGGTAAATTCAGATCCTGTGGATCACCACCGGATCCGAATTTACCCTCCAATAGGGAGATAAGTTCGGATGCGGAAAACTTTGTTTATACACCTATTCTAACAGCTCCACACAGCAAGTTTAATAAGGTAGAAAAATCGCTCAGAAAGAGACCCAATAATGATCATAATCGACCTGTTAAACAACCAAGACAAACTATACTTAGGACTAAATATCAAAACTCTGATTCCGCTCCCTTTTTGGTCAATGTATCTAAATCTATTGAGGACCCATCGGCCTCTATACAATATTAAAGTTTGGTCAATGTTTGTCAAAAAAATGTTTCTCAAATATTACAAGATGGAATTAAAAAAGTGGGTAGAAATAAAATTGAAATAATATTCGAAAGTGCAGAGCACGCAAAATAAATTACTGGATTATACGGCTTTTATGGGACAGGGGTATGTTACTTCAATCCCGACTTATAATATACCCCGGTTGGGTGTCGTCCGGGGAGTTCCTCAGAAATCGTTCCCAGAATTAATAACAGATAATGTCAAACTACCCACAGGGATTGGGAAAATTTTAAAGATTAGAATCAACAAGAAGGTTATAGTAAACGGATCCAATGAATAGCAACCTACCCAGACAATTAACGTCACCTTTGATGGCCCACCAAAACCTTACCATCACGCTTATTCCTATTCTACTCACCTCTCCCAGTAGAAGTATACAAATATCCAACAGTACAGTGCTTCAACTGCTGTCGCTTTGGTCATACCAAAAATCAATGCCGTTCAAAACCTCTTTGTTATAAGTGTGGCGGGAACCACACAGGGGAAAGTTGTGCTATGGAAGAATATGATGAGGCTTCTTGTATCTTTTGTTCTGGTTCCCACTTCTCTACAAATAAAAAAATGCTCCGAATACGTTAGACATACGCAGATAAAATGTATCATGGCTGAAAATATCTCATATATGGAGGCGGCAGAAAACTGCCCAGCATTACACAAATATTTTGCAGATGTAACTCAAAATACTCCTAAAACTACATTTATATATAAAAATAACTCTGTCATGAATATCCCATCAACTTCTTACAGAAAAACAGTATTTATAAAACACAGATCGCGACCAGTTATTTACTCCAGGGTATATATGGTACAAGGAGACTCGTGAAACATTCTTAAAGAATATCACTTACTTCAACCTCAAAATGGATGTGCAATTCAATCTGAATCATGGGTTAATAATAATGAGGAATCCATCAATATTAATGAGTTCCTTGTGAATTTATTCATTAATCTAATAAGTCAAAACAGTTTATCCATACCTGACCACGTGGCTAATACACTGATAACTCTTTTACACAAAAATCAAAATGGAACCTCTCAGCTTTCTACAATGGAACATTCGTAGCATACATACTTAGTAATAAATATGAATTAAAGCCAGCTATTATGGCTATTTCTGAAACATGGCTAAAGCTACAGCAACATTTCATTGTCTCAGGCTATTCCTAATTTCGGGATGATCGTTTAAATGGATATGGGGATCTATGATTTTGGTAAGTAATTTATCATGCTCTACTCTTTCTCTCTTTCTCTCCCTACACACAATAGTGAGGATATTAATATTGTAGGAGTTAAAGTCATGAATATAAAATATATAATTTCGCATCCAAATTCTAACTCTAATTTATTAATGTTTTTGAAAAAAAATCTTGATTTCCCATGTAATCTTTTGATTTTAGGCGATTTCAATTGCCACAACATATTTGGGAATCTGATTCGAGTGATTCTTTTGGCCACGATCTAGGAGAGCTGATTAATGAACTAGGTTTTTGTGTGTATCCACAAATAGAGATGGGCAACGTTTTTATGCCCGGCGGGCAGATTGGGAATTTATCGGGCATTTTGGGCATTTATATTTTTATGCCCGATAAATGCCCGATAAACGCCCAATATGCCCAATGGGCATAAATAAAATTGACACTGTATTCGAATAATTTGAGCTAGAAGAAGCTAAAAAACAATCGAGAACCCATTGTTATCGATCGCCGACTCAGAACTTGCCGGGTTAATTCATTTCAGGTGGGGTAATTAAAGGTTAAGTAGAAAAACATACTTTAATCTGAATAATTATTATTATTAGTCTTTATCAAAATTATTTTTTAAAATCGTGTTAAATTATAATTTTTTATTGTGATATAATTTACTGGCGGATGTAATTAACTGACGACTGCACATGACCATACTATATTACAGAATTAATATGTTGGCGACTATTACTAAACTGGCGAAAGCACTCAGGTGACAAAATACAAAAATTGGCAGTTAAAAAGTGGCGATATTTAATCGAAACTGGCAATGAAATTTATGATATGAAGAAATTATCATTATTTTTTCAGTAGGATGTACCACTTCCGAAATATATGCGATATTATAAAAAAATTAAAACTTCTAATCGAGATATGATCGATGTATAAAGCTATAGAAATGTTGAATTATTCAAGATTTTCAAATTTCTTTTTCTCTCTCCTTGAAGAAAATATTTGGTTGCAGGGATAATAAGGGGGAGCTAATTATCAATATTATTTATTAAAAAAAAACTATTTTTGACCATATTGATATAGAGGAGGGCGGAAGTATGTCGAAGTTAAAAGTATCCACACCTAAACTGACCCACTTTTAGGGTCGCTTCGGGCCATTTGTCATCTTTACATTTGCTTTCCGCAGTTATATTCCTTCCACTTATATTATTTGTCAAAATATTCTAACATTACTTTTTCTTATTATTAGATCAAAAAATTAAAAATCATTAATTTTAAAACGATAAAAGGTAAAACATTGAAATAGGTACTAATAGTTGTACCTCATGAAACAAAAAATAATTAAATAATCTGAAATTAATTAAAAATATTTTAAAGCAAAAAAATAACCTAAATATAATAGTTTAGTTCAACTTAGGAAACAAAATATCAAATTATTCAGTTTACTTTCTAACAAAATATTTATGCCCAGATAAATGCCCACGGGCGGGCATTTATCGGGAATTTATGGG
This sequence comes from Glaucopsyche alexis, assembly GCA_905404095.1. Lineage (NCBI taxonomy): Eukaryota > Metazoa > Arthropoda > Insecta > Lepidoptera > Lycaenidae > Glaucopsyche > Glaucopsyche alexis. The sequence continues at coordinate 7,958,323 of FR990060.1, forward strand.
CATTCTGCCCAATCTGCCCAAAACGCTCGGGCATTTACCCATCACTATCCACAAATCTTCAATGGCAATGCCTAGAAGGTAGGTACATATGGCAGTGACTATTTCCCTATTTAGGTATATTACCCACCTGGTAAGATGCGCGCCGTAAATTACTTCATTAAAAATATAGGTATTGAAATAGATTATCAGCTGCAAAATGGGAAGAATATCGGAATAATTTAGAAAACTCAGTAATAAATCTTCCTCAAATCAATAACGAGAATTTAGTAAATTGTTAGGAGGAAGGAGGAAAGGAGAATTGTTTCCAAAATTTGTTTTAGGCTTTAATAGATGCAGCTGACAATAATATTCCATTAAAAAACTCAGCTAAAAATGGCCATCTCCACCCTGGTGGGACAGTGAAAGTACTGACATGATAAATTAAGAAGACAAGCTCAAAAAATATTTCTTGTATGAATATGATAAATTTTCTGGAATACAAAAAGATTGCAGCTAAAACTAAGAGACTCCTTCATAAGAAAAAGAGACAGGGCTGAAAACAATTGTGCTTCTCTGTCACCAAGCACGAACTGCCCCTCCATCTCCTCCAGCTACTTCTTAACAGGAACTTCCTACAATGTCATTGACAAACACTCATAATAATAGTGATTTAAATAACCCTTTCTCTATGAATGAACTCAGAGTCGTTATTGCTCATGTCCGGGATTCTGCTCCTGGGACTGATGGCGTCCCATTTTCTTTTGTAAAAAAGGCAGGGCCACAATTCTCAGAATATTTATTAGCTCTTATAAATATATTTTTTAAATCGGTATGTCCCTAACGAGTGGAAAACACAAATCATTATTCCAATATTAAAACCAGGCAAGCCATTAGATAATCCAAATAATAATTACCCCATTGCACTATCTAGCAAATGTGTAAAATATTTGAATGCGTTTAGAGTGGTTCATAGAATCAAATTCCTTTCACCCTCAATCATAATTTGGTTTTCGAAAAGGGCTTTGTACTACAGATAGCCTAGGTATTTTTTATAACAGATAATCATTTAGCGTTCTCTAGGAATGACTCGGTGGTGACCGCTTTCTTAGATGTCCAATCAGCATATGATAATTTGCGGCCTTCAATGCTCAGGTATATATTACAGAAGCTGAACATTCCAGAAAAGCTAGTACAATCTATATGTAACATAATAATTATGGACAGAAAAGTTATTATGCGTTTTCCTGGCCAAAACTCAACCTATTTAGTTTGGAAAGGCCTACCGCAAGGTTCGATCCTTAGCCCTTCTCTGTACAATCTCTACACGTCTTCTCTTCATCAAAAATATCACAATATTATGTTTGTGACATTGTCATGTATGTACAAAATCATTCCATCTTTGAGGCTACCAAATCCCTCCAGCTTTCCTTGAGCTCATTATCATTATGTTTGATAAATCATGGTCTTGGTCTTGCTCTAAAAAACAATATTGTTGTGTTTACAAGAAAAAGAAGTACCGCCCAACTAAACTTACACATTGATAGAGTCCATATTCCGGTGAGTGATGAAGTTAGATTTTTAGGTCTATTTTTGGACAGTAAACTACTTAAGTGGAAAATCGCATGTAAACACGTACTTCGAAAAGCTGAACAAAGTCATATTGTTATTAGGGCTCTTGCGGGTGTGTCATGGAGAGCGCATTCGTTTAGCCAGAAAATGTTATACCAATCCACTATTAGAAGTTTAGTCGACTATGGAATTTTTCTCATGCAACCATGCAATAGGTCATCCATTGGAAGTTTAGAGAACTAAGGCTCTTAGATGTTTTATAGGTTGCATGAGATCAACCCCTACAAATGCACTAAAAGTAGAAAGCGGTGAACCACCTTTATCGTGAAGCTTCTCAAAGTTAAAATCGATAAAGACATATTTGAGAAGCATGATGAGCCAAAACAGACTTATACGCGATATCAGTTCTGTCAATCGAAGTTGAAATAGCGGCTAGTCTTAGCTACGACACAATGGTGAAAAAAATCAGTGAGGCTAAAAGCCGAAAAGTTCGACTAGGTATTTGTAATTATTTTTTGCCATCATTTGATTATCAACAATGAAACTCGTTTACTCATACATTATTTTATAATTTGGATCACTTAATTTAAAGTTTTTTTTTACTGCGAAGTGCAAGCCTCGCGAACTTGATGTTGCCTACGTCCACATCATAATATGGTCTAGCGCCGCCACTGAATACAAAATACCTATAACCCCGACCACGTGGTTTGGTTGACGTGGTCGTGGTGATTGTGGTAAGTGTGGGAAGGCCCTAAATAATAACTTAATCAACATTATAATATTCCATACTCGCAAATAATAATAACGGAAATTACGGAAATTAAATGAAGTAATTTAAAGTCAATCATTTTAAAAATGTTTACCGTATAAAACTCGATAAAAGTAACTTTGGTTTACTTTTGTGAATCAAAATGTTGCGATTGCTGTTTGTGGTTTCTTGTCTTTTTGTTGGAAACACTTTGGTGAGGAATGGCTTAGCAATATTCTACTCTACTAATCTCTACGCCTTATCATCACATTAATAGTAAAATAATAGTAGATAGGTATAATTTAATTTAATATGCGAACGTGAAGCGAAAACTTTAAGTACCATTTTCGAGAATTTTGCTAACGGAGGAGTATGAAATTTGACACAGTTAAAGTCCATGTGGATGAAGGTGTGCAGGAAGCTAATATATTTTTAATTATGCTTAGAAACACAAACAATTAATAAAAATAAAGTTACACATACAGCATACTATCTCATACACACTACCATGCGTTTGTTTAATAACAACTGTAGGTGTTAGTTTGACACAGATATAAATATTTATTACACATTTCATAGACAACAATTAAATATTACTTTTATTCCATATCTAATAAAAAAATCTCATGGGGTAGGGAGGTATATACACCTGATGAATGGTATTCACTGGTGCGATGGGCGAAGGTTAGTGGGAATCCTTTATAATGTTGTCGAGGTCAATCAAAACATAATTATAAACTAACATTAGCAAGAAAAATTGGAATAAAAATTTAAATAACGATAAAATTATGTGGAATAAAGTAAAAAAAATGGAGTTTCGCCTGAAAATTACGGATTGTTGGAATATACCTAAGTATAATTTAAATGATAACGAAAGCAATCAAATACAATGTTTTAAAAAGACATCTACTAGATTATCCCACTCGGAGCCTTTCCCTGAAAAAGCATACAATAAATTTGTTAGCAATTAATGTAGCAAAATATAAAGACCTAAAATATTATTGTGATAACAATATTATTCCCGAAAAATATCAAACGTTTTATAGAAATTTATTAACAACTGACCAAGATGAGGTGAATGCAAGTGATGACGAACTTTGAGTGTTTTACTTAATGATTAGATAGGTATAACATACCGTTTAAATTTATGTCCTTAATATTTGATGTTATAATATTTGCCTACCTAAGAATTATAATTAATAAGTGCAATGTTGATTAAAACTTTTATAACGAAGTCAAACTGTGATTGATTCTGATCTCATCGTTAATTAATAAGTCAGTACTTGCCTAAACTTTTATTAAAGAGTCATAACTAAATAAGTATTATTTTTGTTCTACTTACATATTATCTACCTATATTTTTTATACAAAATCTTATCTAGAATGTATAGGAATCGATACTCTAAATTTGAAATAATACGCTAACTTGTTGCACAGTACGATGTAAAGGACGCTATTTTTAACTTGACTGCTTTTAATACGTTATCCGCCAGTGTCGCATGCACCAGTTAAATTAAGCTAACTTTAAAAACGCGCTATTTACGATAATAATTTACCTTACTATATCTTGTGGATATACATAGTAACCCAAGGTTAAAATTTATGCATCATATGTTTTAGAAATAGTAATGAAAACCAATAAAATAACACATATTTCATACCATGATCTTCCGTAACACACTACGCTATGATTAGTTAGACGGGTGTATCATGTAAAGTCTTATTGAGGAATTACGTTTATATACGGCTAACTTGCGCTAAATCAAAAAATATTAATAATTAGAAATAAATAAGGTTAGTATATTACAGTACATAAATTAACTATTAATGGTGCCAAATTTCATTGATGTATTCTATTTATGAAAAAAGTTATTGCTCTTTTCCCTTAAAACGTGTCTCCTGTAAAGTACACTTTTATGAGTTAGCGTAGTATAAATTGTTGGTGTCGATCTAACCCCTATTTAACCCTATTGAAATAGGGTAACGCGGTAGACAAAGAGCTTCAGTTGTGGTTCATGAAGAACGGAGTGGAATGCAGTAAGGAGTACCCAGTCACTATGGAGGAGTTCGAGGACCTCAAGAAGCACAAGATACCCGACACCAAGAACGCGAAATGCCTCCTGGCTTGTGTGTTTAAGAAGATAAACTGGGTAAATACTAAATAAGTATCACAATCTTTTTTAAAACTTTGACCAAGTACCTTACCTATTTAAAGTTGATACACTTTGGGCGCTTTCAAACACGCGCTTTGGTAGACGCACGCTTTGAGAATAAAGATCGTCCAACTAGGTAGATACTATGTGATAACGAACTCTGGGGCTCAGGGGTTGAGCGCGTCGATGCTTAAGCCGGTGGCGGCGGGATCGATTCCCGCCAAAGAAACTAATAATTGTCGTGTGTTCCTGGGCCATGGATGTGTATTAAATATTTATATAATACTAGCTGACCCGGCAAACGTTGTTTTGCCTTATAAATTATTTCTGTATGAAAAATAGATGTTGGCCGATTCTCAGACCTAGTCAATATGCTCACAAAATTTCATGAGAATCGGTCAAGCCGTTTCGGAGGAGAACGGGAACGAACATTGTGACACGAGAATTTTATATATAAGATGTATAATAAAAATCTATACTAATATTAGAAAGCTGATGAGTTTGTTTGTTTGAACGCGCTAATCTCAGGAACCACTGGTTCGAATTCAAAAATTATTTTTGTGTTGGATAGTCCATTTATCGAGGAAGGCTTTAGGCTATATAGCATCATGCTAAGCTTAATACGAGCGGATCACCAATCAAGAAAGTTTCCAAATCGGGGTTTTATTTTTCCTTTTGAGAGCTTTCGCTGCGTACGCTGCGGAAACGGTTAAATTTTCGCTAAAATTATATATGACAGAATTGTTCCCCTTTAAAAGTTCTAAAAAAAGTCCGCGACTGTATATGTCTATCTTTTAAGGTTGGCTCACAATAACCTTTTTATGCTAACCAAATTTGTTCTAAAATTAAGCATTATTTGTGAGGGTGTTTTCATAAAGATGATATTAATCCTTATCCAAGTAAATACGTCATTCATTACAAGCATTTAATCTAGAAGAAATTTGCCGTTTACATCATTTGATTTCAATAAGTATTTTAGAAGATATCGCAGTAATAAAATAATTAAACACGCAATAATGACGGTGCGCGGCGGGCAGTCTTGAGGGAGAAGCGCTTCTCCTTCTACGTAAATGAAGTCAATGTAAATGTAAAAAAAAACAATGTTCCACGCGGACGAAGTCGCGGGCAAAAGCTAGTCATAAATATGTGTTGATATAGTACCTAATACCTATAAATGTTTTAAATATAAAATTTCCGTGGTCGTTGTAACAGACGACGACTTACGACTCGTAACACAAGTTCTTCGAGAACTTAGCGCGGGACCAGATTGGCGGGGTAATATTATGTGATAATATATTGATAAAGGTACACTGGATGTTTTGGGTAGAAAGAAATTTGATTAGTGACTTAAACTCACGAGATCGAGGCAAATCCAATCAACTTTTATGCTGCATTCATGATCATCATCAAGCTGTTCCCACTTTACAGATGAACGACAAGGGTATGTTCGACGACGAAGCCGCATACAGCCTCTCCAAAAAGAAATACACAGATCCAACCAAACTAGAAAACGCCAGAAAATTGTATGATATTTGTAAAAAAGGTTGGTACATCCTCTCTAATAATAAAAACTCGAAAGTTTGTTTATAACATTGTGTCTTTCCCGCAAAAGTAAGTATTTCATAACTTTATTTCTCTTTCCCGCAACGACTACTGTACGAATTTTGAATTTTGATGAATTTTTAGTACTTAAGCCTCTGGATTAACACATGGGCTACTTTTTATCACAGCAAAATGTACGGTTCTGGGATTATTTTAGCGCGTACGAATTCGTGGGCAACACCTATAAACCAATACAGGGTAAACAGTTAAACACAACGCAGGATATTCATAGGAACATCGTAAGTTTTGCAACCTACTTTAATGAAGATCACAGTTTTGTTTGCTAAACTAAATAATATGTATTTTCTGTCACAATTTTCGTGCTTTTCTAAATTTCATCAATTCGCAGATAAGTTAAAACTTTTTATCTAAATATACCTACCTACAATAAACCTGACTGACTCTTCTATCAACACACAGCCGAAACTACTTTTTTTTATGTAATGAACCAGGAAACGAGCAGACGGATCGCCTGATGGTAAGCGATTACCGCCGCCCATGGACACTCGCAACACCAGAGGAATTACACTTGTAACTCGGTAACTCCTCTGGTGTTGCAACTTGCGTTCCTGGTCCTTAAAATCCCCAATCCCTCCCAGGGCCTCCGGTAACCTCACTCACTCGGCGAAACACAACGCAAGCATTATTTCCCGCCAGTTTTCTGTGAGGCCGTGGTATTTACCCGGTCGAGCCGGCCCATTCGTGCCGAAGCGTGGCTCTCCCACAGTCCAATGAAAAGGATTTTGCTGAAATTTCACATACAGATAGTTATAATGACGTAGGCATCCGCTAAGAATGATTTTTGGAAATTCGCCCCCTAAAGGGGTGAAAAAGGGATTAAAATTTTGTAAGAAAATCGAACTCCACGCGGACGAAGTCGCGGGCAAAAATTAGTGAAAAATATAATCCAGCTTCAGTACTGCAGGTAGGTACTTTCAGCTAGTCTAATAGGACCTTCGCAATCGCTATAGGTGTTTTTTTTTTCTAGTAAACGACGAGAAAGTTGAAGACGGCGCTGCCGGTTGCGATAGAGCTAAAATTCTGGCAAAGTGTCTGATGCAAAATTCTGCAAAGGTAAAAGATATTTATTTCCGTAATATAGGTAGGTATGTAATATTGATGTAATACAACCTCATACAATTATAAATCTTATAATCTAGTCATTGTTATAATGCAGTGAGGCTTTAGCCACCACAAAGCATTAAAAAGTAAATTCTGTGATTGTTAGGAAAATTACCTCAGAAATAGGGATGTTGCCTAAGTATTTTTTCATCTATTCAATGATATGATAATAAACAATCTTCAGCCTATTTTTTTTATCTTAAAAACTAACGAAGATACAAAAGCTGATAAGAGAGCGATATAATATATCGACATGTGACGTCACAAATTGCTACCGTCATACATTTTTCAAAAATAGTGAAAATTCACTATATGATATTGCTCTCTTATCAGCTTTTGTATCTTCGTTAGTTTCATTTTGTTGAATAGACATAAGTATATAATATACTTACTTAGGGGCCGTCCATTAATCACGTGATGTTTTTAACAACTTTCCCCCTCTCCTCCCCCTGGTGATACGTGGTGAGGTTTTATACTCCCCCACCTAAGATCACGTGTATTTTTTTACATAGTAAGCAGGTCATGTTTGAAGAAAAACTTTAACGTAAAAAACAATTTAATCGAATAATTTAAGCAATTAATAATTATTTTTAAACAAAAAATTAAACCGACTTCCAAAGTAAAAATACACAAAAAAGTATGAAATAAAACTTATTTTATAAATAATTCCCCTTTTAAATTTGTCTATTTCTCTACTTAATCTTCTTAATTTTGAAGTCGCTACCAGCCCAAACGATATCCTACAATATTTTATAGAATTACTCACGTTCATATTTGCTGGTACCGACTTCAAAATTAAGAAGACTAAGTACAGAAATAGACAAATTTAAAAGGGGAATTATTTATAAAATAAGTTTTATTTCATACTTTTTTGTGTATTTTTACTTTGGAAGTCGGTTTAATTTTTTGTTTAAAAATAATTATTTCACCCTTTTTAGTGATATATCTTGTTAAGTTATTATTAATACGTCTTAAAAACGTCTAAAATAAACGATCGAATGTATAACTGAATACGCGCCAAGCTTCCATTAGGTATTGTTATTAAAATGATGATGATGATTACTGTAAGTTACAAAGTGGCATATGCTTGCAGTTCTTTAAACAATTCCGAAATTTCCTAACGCATATCTTTAAATACTGAGGAGTTCTGTTCAGTGCTTTTGGATTCAGGGTATACCTTAGTACAGCATCTTATTCTTTGGTAGCATATGCTTGTGTTACTTCAGTAAAAGTCAAAATCACTATGTGTCGATATAAATTTCGAGGAGTTCCCTCGGTTCCTCATGGATCGCATCATCATGTTTCCACTTTAGTGACTAAAGGACCAATTTCGAATTAAACCCTTTACAACAACAAAAGAATTTAGAATTTTGCAAATAGGTCCATAAACGGCAGAGTAATGTTCAAAGATCTCCGTGTTAGTGTAAAATACTATGAGAAGTACCTTCTTTATCATCATAATGTGATGATGTATGCTGTGATAGTGGTGGTGATGATGATGACTACTCTAATTGACAAAGTAACATATGCTTGCAGTTCTTTAAACAACGCCAAAATCCCCAAACATGTATCTATAAGGAGTCAGGAGTTCTGTTCTGTACTTTTGGATCCAGGGTATACCTTGGAGCAAAATCTTACTTTTTGGTAGCATATGCTTGGACTACTTCAGAAAAAGTCGAAATCACCATATGTGTCCATATAAATTTTGAGGAGTTCCCTCGTTTCCTCATGGATCCCATCATCAGGTCACCAATTTTCTGAAAATGGGACCAACTTCGGATTATACCTTTTACATCAAAAAAAGAATTTTGAAAATCGGCCAACAGACGGCGGAGTTATCCGCGAACATACAAAAAAAAAAAAAAAAAAAACAAAATATATACAGCCGAACGTATAACCGCCTCCTTTTTTTGGAAGTCGGTTAAAAACTATAAGTACGAGTCATTTGTCTTGTATGTATTTAAACAACACTACGAATCTACAACCGACAGTAATTTCGGTATGTATAGACTAGATTCGAAAATTAATACACGTGATGTCTCCTTATACCCCCTCCTCCCCTTGGTGATACTTGGTGATTTTTTTCGGACCCCCCTCCCCCTTTAGGCATCACGTGATTAATGGACGATCCCTTATGTCTATTCAACAACTTTTTATTTTAATTTGTAAAAATGTGATATTTGATATTAGGCGACATCCCTATTACAATCCTGGTATGTTATTATTAAATATGTATATTAATAATATTATACTAATCTTTGATCCAGGTCAGCTGTCAATTCACAATTGTTTAATGCATATATTATGTCACCACAAAATTGTAAAAACCGTAAGATTGTATGTTTGTGCCATCAAAAGCACGCGACACTATAATTTCTTGGGCACATCACTGATCACAAAAGTTTGTAATTATGTCAGCGAAAAAAGTATAAAGTAGGCGTTATTTGTCATCTATTTTGCAACATTATAAATTACATTAATACGGTAAAGTTTGTACAGATTTAACCTGTAAAATAGGAAAAAAGTTTGCTCGCTCGCTTCGCTCACTCACGTTTAGTAAACAACATAGTACCTATATTATTTAGTACCGAATACCGTTGTTTTGTTTTAGACGTTTTTCAGTGTTTTAGTTGGAACAGATTTTAACTTCAAATTGGTAAAATTCTTTTGGCCCGGGGCGACAAATCTTGAAATACTTCCCTAAATTGCAGAGGAAAAATGAAATGAAAAATTTTATGGCACGTCTATGACCTCATTAAACATTAAAAATTGCTCGTTAGCAAAAAAAAATTGCTAGTTACATATATAAAGGTTCGCCATCCCTGGTCTAGACCCTAGACTAGAGTAATCCTCCACAATCCAGATTATTTTGCCTTTCTTAATTTATATTTTTAATTGTTTCAGTTGGGATTCTTGAATGCAGATTGAAGATACATACTTACTATAATATTTTATTACCTACTATCAATAAATTCATACTTTATAATTATTTTACCTTTAACTTTAAATGCTAACTGTTGCTGTATTATTAAATGGTTTAAAAATAAAGGCGCATTATTAGAAATAAGACAAAAATTAAAGTGCCAAAAATAATGTGTATTTAAAAAAATATTGAACAAAAAAACCCACTAAAATCTACAAACGGTAAAAAAATGTTTACAACAGGATACAGAATATCAAATTGAGATTTACTTGTATACAAAATTACGTTTCTTAAGTAACTACAAAAAACTTTAATATAATAATATGAATTTTTTATTAAAAAAAAAAGCGATATTAATAGTCTCTTGCCTATGATTAAGCATTTACTTCAAAACTAATATCACTAATTTTTATGTAAAAATATGAAGTATAAATAGCATTATATACATAATATATCATTTGACTAAGGTTTAACTAAGTTATGTAGATTTAAGAATAACGTACTATCGGTGCGATTCTTTGATATTGTACTGAATAATAATCATTATTATTATAATTAAAAATTCTCCAGCATGTGAAATCAAAGCTTAAAGAAACTAAATACATATTATTATATATTATTGTGCTATTTTTCGGTGAAATAAAAATGTAATAACAAAAGTGTAACAAACTAGACTAGACTAACAAAATCGTGATATTTATTTAAAAATGGCGTCCCCTAACTAGGGAATTTTAGGCCAACAACATACCTTTAATATACATAATATATCAGCTGTTGATTAGCATAATTTTAATGATTACAGATTACAATAGATTAATATACATGATAAAGATCCACAATTAACACAGTAATAGCATATTGATTTCTTATGTTTACGCGAATATTATTCATTGTTATAAACACTTACGGCTTTTGTCGCGGTGCACTTTTCTTTTGCCCGACGTTGCGGCTACTTTCCAGCAGCCGTGGTCACGGGAGGACTGAGGTGTCAGTTGTCCTATTTGTTGAAGTTGTTCAAACTACCCGAAGATTCTTCAATTATTATTTGTGTTCCGATCCATCTTCGGGTAGTTTGAACAACTTCAACAAATAGGACAACTGACACCTCAGTCCTCACGTGACTACGGCTGCTGGAAAGTAGCCGAAACGTCGGGAAAAAGAAAAGTGCACCGCGACAAAATCCGTAAGTGTTTAAAACAATAATAGCATATCGTACAGTCAAATCCATTAATTTTTTAAGTTAATATCCAGTAATCGAGACAGAAAGCATTTCATTAATGGTTTTGATCGTACCTGCTCACATAAATATTACTACTTAGGTAATAATAATAGTACTAAAAATCGTTATATTTATAGATAATAATATCAAAAAGAGATTATAGACACATACAAACTTCACACTAATGTTTTAATCACTTTGTTTTATAATTATTAATATTCGTATCAAAATCAATTCTAATGTCTTTAAAAAATATATATTCAAATATGTATTTAGATCATAAAATAATATCTTAAATTTACTACAGTTCGTAGTAAATCTTAAAACTTGGCTAACATTTTTTTTAAGCTTAAAATATATTAATATTAGCCTGATGATACCTAAATAGCCATTTTAATATGATACAGCCATTCTTGAGTTACAATTATAAAAAATATAGGGTGTCAATGGCGCATGCTACAAACTTGATATTTTTGTGGTGATATTTTTTATCTTTGTGTGATCCGTATCACGATCCTTGATAAACTGTACTACATGCTATAAATTTGGTAATCCTGGATCACGATCAGAATAGCGTGTTAAATATCGAGTCTGTATCATTCCCTATGTAGTTTACCCTCAATGACACATATGTTTCACCACAATATAAATAAGGTCCCCCTTTTTTCGCATAATTTTATTTGTCATAATTTCATTTGGCATAACTCATTTGATATTTATGGTTTTTGAATAGCATAAAAATATTATGCCTTATTAATATTATGCGTAAAAAATGTATGCCTTACAATAAGTATGCCTAACAATTATTATTAACCTATTAGTAATTATGCGTAAGAAAATTATGCTAAGAAAACTTTCTTTATTATGCGAAACTACTATTAGGTCAAAATAAATTGTGCCAAGTAAAATTATGACACAATATGGTTTTATGCGAAAAACTAGGGAACCTAAATAATGTACAGTAGACCATCTTCATACTGGAGCGCCCGAATCGGCGCACGCACACATACGCGTCCTTTACACGGCCGCTAACGAAACCTCAAATAGCAGAAGCATGGAGTGTCACGACACAACGACTAACGAGTTTAAGTTGTGCCTTCGCGTGACGTCTTCTCTGTGAACATACCAGCCCTAGCGCTCCGCTTCGCCACGCTCAATCGTAGGTAACAATTTCAAGGACACGGTTGAATTCCGCTACTGTAGGTACATTATTTATATTGTGGTTTCACTATTCACTATTACACTAGTGTTGACAATGATATAGGTACTATTTGATACATCATGCTTTTAACATCCATTTTTATGTTGAAATTTACAAAAAATATACACTGTCAATAATGTATTTTACCCGATGTTAAACTACATTATTGACACCCTATATTTACACAACTGTTCGATCAGTTCAACTACACACTATTCTATCAACACCAGCTGACCTTCGGGAAGCGGGTCGTCGGTTGGATGTTATATGCTGTCGTAGCTGTTGGGGTCAGGTGAAGTCACGGGCCCTGCTCGAGCGGGCAACTTGAAGCCGTTCAATGCAAAACTCCAGCCGTCCTGAAATGTTAATATTAAATTTGATACACCTTTACTATAAAGCGAATGATTATAGACAAAACTAGCTACTGCCCGCGACTCCGTCCGCGTAAATACGGTATCCCACGGGAACACTGAACTTTTTCGGGATAAAAACAACCTATGTGTTAACCCAGAGCTTAAACTACTGCCACACTAAATTTCATCAAAAACCATTCAGAAGTTTTTGACTAAAAGAGTAAGAAACATCCAGCCCTCCATCCTCACAAACTTTTACATTTACAATAGTAAATATGTAGTTGGATTGGATAACAGTATAAAAATATACATAGAATACATACAATAAAATAACTCTGATCTAACAAGTCATGGCCTTTGATTAATTATTACATAGATATGTTATATCCTTACAAAACTGACAATATTACTGTGCCACGACACACATTGACATGGGACGCTGTCAATGTGTCAACGTCGCATAGTAACACAAAACACGCTATTACTCGCGGAGCACACTAAGGAAAATTGGCCCGACTCGGGCCAATTCGAGTTTCATTTTTACGTGTTTATAACATATCTACCTCTTTTTTAATATTATATATCTATGGTCATGGCTGATTTCATAGATGTATCGTATAATGTGTATTGACAAGTACATATTATACAGTTATTATATAGTTAACAAATAAAAGGCAACATATTTATATATTACAAAGATAATGAATATGATATTGTTTGCTGTTGCAGTTGACAACAAGTTATGACTAATGCAGCAACACAGCAGCTATATTACTTACTAGATTTTGCTTGTGACTTCATGCACGCAAAATCTCAGGGGAATAGAGGGTATTTTTTCGTGATAAAAAGTAGCCTTTATTCTTCCCTGTAGTCTATATCTGTGCCAAATTTCATCAAAATCGGTCTAGTAGTATTGGAGCCTATTCAATGCAAACAAACAAACTTTTTCTCTTTATAACATTAGTATAGAAGTATAGACTAGATGTTGCCTGCGACATTGTTCGCGCTAAAGGAAATCTCGAGGGAACCATAGATTTTGCCACAGTAAAAAGGAGCCTATGCTATCTATCCCATGTCTGTTCCAAATTTCATCAAAATCGGTCCAGTGGTTTCGGAGCCTATTAAATGCAAACAAACCAAACGAACAAACCTTTCCTCTTTAATATTAGTATAAATAGTTTGTATTCATAAATACAGTATATTGGCAGAATATGTTTTCTTTTTTATTTATTTTTTTACAAAGAGCATTTTTATATAGGAATACTTTTTCACCGGTACAATAAATTTTACCACGTCATTGGTACTTGGTAATAGATTACATTTCACAAATAAAATATATTTATATTTTTTTCCATTTCAATTAATTTATCCTTCATCCAATTTAGTACCACATGGGCACACTAACTACAAAGCGTCAACGGGTGCGGTATGAGGTAGGGGGCAGCGGGGTGGGGTGGTCGGCCGCTGACACCGCGCGCAATGAAATAAACAAACAGTTGCCAATTCGTGCATTTTGTTAGATGCGCCTCGATAGATGCATAATGCATCCACATTTTTATTAGTTTAGCGGATAAGTCGGGGCATTGTTATTTTTGTTTTTTGAAGTTATACTTCTTTTGGCGCGTTTGGATGAGAGTGAATATGTGATCTGCGCACGCACGATGTAACGAAAAAATTCACATGATGAAGTTGGCTACAGAATGGAATAAATAATATATTCCTATAAATGTACTATAGGTATCAAGATATGATTGACGTTATACAAGTGTTGTTACCATGGCAACACTAGTCCGTACGATAAAACAGCATCAGTAATATGGTAAAACAGATAATATCTTGTAATTGTAGAAACGCGCCTACATATACTTATATAATTATTAATTATACAGAATAATACGTATATTTAGTATATAAATTTGTCAGTTACAAAAACTGTAAAAATTCTGAGAGTGTTTTCAAATATTTTAGGTTAATTCTGTAAGTATTATATCTCGAATTACTACTAGAGAGTTAATTATTCTTAAATAAATATTTATTCATTTTGTTTACCCAATTTAATTCTAAACATCTTCATATTTTATATTACAGATTATCTTAATAATTTTCCGGAATTTAAGTGAAAATAATATCTAGCATTGTACTGCAATACTGGTAAATATTTTAATATGTGGTTAAAATATTGTGGTTGCTACTAATTTTGAAAAAATATTAATTAAAAAAATGATCATCAAGATAAGAAATAAATGAAAAACTATTTAATAAGAAATATCTATTTTAAATAAATAATTAAAATATTTTCCAATTATCAATTTTAAACTAATAACACTTTACAACTTCAAAATTAGTTCATTTACAAAAATCATGAATAATATTAAATAAAATTTGTCATTTTTAACTTTTTAGGGGATGATTTACATCTATTCATTAATAATAACCCTACAGTTGCTACAACACGGCATGGCACTACAATTGAAGCTGTGTTTACAAGATACATATCTAACGTTTCAACAAAACCATTTATATCTTATCATATTTTAGCTACCACAAATCTCTTATTACTCACCTGCCTGTTCAATTATTACCAGAAGAACCTATGGATATAGCATAGAATATTTTAAATATTTAAAAAGTATATTTGACTCGTTCACATGATAATTAATGATTGTTTATTTTGATTGTATAGCTACTTTTACTGAAAAAATACCTTTTTGATTAATTTTAGTATTTTTCTTTGATTTTTACTGCAGTTTTGTTTTTTGAAATTTTTTTCAGACGCCAAAGAAGTATAACTGTACATAAGTACACACACACATTTTTTTTGTTCCAAAGGAGTAGTAACAAAAAATGCTAGTAATTTTTTTTGACATCAATTATTGATTTATTGTACTGGTGAAAAAATAATCCTGTATAAAGCCCATCCCCACCCTTGTAGCACTACCACACATATTATGGTAAATGTAAAGGGCTTAAAAAGTATACAATTTTATCGTATGACTAAAAATAAAAATATGTCAACTAAATTCTATTAAAGTGTTTCATACCTTAACAAGATTAGGTAGATCTGACCAGAACACCAAGTTTGGTATCACTTCCACTCCAACAGCTCCCATGAGAAATTTCTTGGTAGCAATTCCGAGGACCAGGTAGAATACAACACACGAGAAGAAAATAATGCAAAGAGTTGACCCCACTGATCTTCCATGCTCTTCTATTTGCTTCAAACATGCATTTTCTGAGTAGAATGTTAGGACCTGAAATGTAAATAGTGTAGGAATTACAAAAAGTAGCATAGAATAAAAATTTGCATACATAACCCAATATTTGACCCTAATGAATACATGAACATCAGCTGCAGTGGCGTGAGGTTCCTATAACTCCATCCCTTTCAGCTTTACTTACCACTTACCTTTTGAAGACCGGCTAGGGCTTCCCTATGATGGAAAACCAGGCGTTGCCACTGATCAACTGTCTATCTTTATATAATACTCATCCAAAAAGCAGTTTGTTTCCAAGTTGCACTTAAACTTTTAATCAATTGAATCCCTTAAGGTTAACCTTACATCTTCACAAGCTATATGTATGATACTAAATTACTGCAAAAATAATACTCACAATTCTATTAGGTTCTGCCAATGAGTATACACTAAGTTGATCTGGAGTTTGAGCACAGACTAGCATAACCACAGTTGACCTAAAAGTTAAAGCATAAGGTATTATATCACTAAGTAACTATCTATTTATATTTGTGGTTGGTTTCATGTTACCATTGGCTAGCCGTACACATGCAATATTATTGACAGAATAAATTTGTCAATACTAGTCAACACATACAAAAAAATGGCAATGTTGCACACAAGGAATATTATTGTCAATATGAGCATTATTGCCAATAATATGGTGTGTGTGCAGCTAGCCATTCTGTAAATATTTTAATACAACTAGAGGTTGAAATTCGCCGATAATGTGTCGATAATCTTAGGTAGTGTGTTGATGTTATTTTTATTCATTTTAATGTAGATACCTATTTCTGAATGTTATTAAAAAATATATTAGCTGCACACTTTCCTTTACAAAAACCAAAAACAAAATTACATACAGTTTTACGAGAAGTATGCAACTAGGGGAGTACCCCCAGTCACATACTTCTCGTAAAACTGTATTGAACATTTTTAATTCACTCCTGAATAATATAATATAAAAAACACTTCATTAAATTGACTTTGCAGAATATAGAGGAACAAAATAATACTCACGATGGTCCATTGTAATATATCAATGACTTTCCGTCAGCACTAAAGTCGGTAACATTTGAACTCCCCATAAATTCGTAAGTCTCTTCACCTTTGTATGTACTGTTTGCAAATATGGTCATTTTGTTGACATGTCGGCAAATCTAAAAAATATTAAATATTGGAAGGACAGGTTACATTAACTAAGTCAAATAATAAATAGCTATGATTAAGTAACAGAATACCTTTGTAAAATTAACATAATACGGCAATAAGAAACCGGTTTTGGCCTAAGAAGTGTGGTATTGATTGAAGTTGAATGGAAATGAGGAAATATTTACCGATAGGGGAACATTGCAGGTACCGGTAGTAGAAGAGTTTAGCTGAAGTAGCTCATCATGGCACGGACGATAGTAATATGTGCTCAAAGCATATTGCGTTCCATTGTTCTTTAATTCATACGTTTCAGTCATATAAAACGCCTTCCCACTCGGCGACAAATCTATACCGGTGCCATTACTAAATTCACATGTGCAAGGTCCTTTCTTTGTACACACATCTTGAGCAATTGCCGTTGAAAATATATGAGCTACGCACAACAACGTGAATAGCGAAATATCTCTTACGTCTAACATTTTTTGGTCGAGAATACTTTGGACGCACACAAATCACATATACCGTTTAGATATTATCTAAATAAATGTAGAGACTTGTGCAACCATGAGCGCTAAGCGTATAATTTCGTCAATTTATTATTCAATTAATAGAAATAATACATTCACCGACATAGCCGATTTTTGGAAATTGAGTTTCGACTTTTGAGTTTTGACTGAATTTGACACTTGACAGCAACCACTGACAATGACATATTTTTTTTTTAATTGAATGAATTAAAAAAAAACAGGCCAAGTTCGAGTCGGACTTATTCACGAACTTCGATTGGAATTTCGAATCAGAAGAGTTCGGACACATTCGGGGGATTCCGTGCAAGAAGCGCGCGAGTCACTGACATTTGCTATTACGTTCGCACTACGTCTCGCTATATCTGTCCTTGATCGGATCGGATATATGTCACCGTAAAATTGTAAAAACCGTTAGATGAAGTTTATTACAAGATTAAACAATTTTACAATAAAATAATAATAACTATCTACTTTAAATTATTTACAGACTAAAAGAAAGAAAGAAATAAAAAACTAAAAAAGATAAAACTAAAGTACAAGATATGCTATAAAAATAAGAAAACCTCTAGGTCGTCCCCATCAGGCAGAGTGCCTATCAGGCTCAAAGAATTCCCTCGCTGGATGGCTATGCTAAATCTTTGAGCCAGATAGGTGCCGGCTTTGGGGTCTCGGGTGGCCTCTACGAGTTTTTTCGAAATTTCTCCGAAAAGTTTGTGTGCCCCCGGACCCCATGTACCTAGGGTTTCAACCCCAAACGGTTCAAATATGAGATCCCTACTAAGGTTCTCGTTACCGTTACGTTAACCGTTAGATTGTAATATTACTAGAGATATAATATGCTGACAGATTGTCAAATACAAATTTCTCCATACAGCTGCATTGTTGTTGAAGTACAATAATTTAAAACTTAAATTTTTATATTTCAGTGACAAACCTATTTAAGGGGGCGGCGGCAATAATTGACATCAGCCCCGGGCGGCAGACACCCACGCTACGCTACTGGATGACATATACACATGATTAGAAGGACTATAGCTGTACGCGTGTGTTTTTAATATATAGTTATGTATTGATAATTTTTCATGAGCGGTCTGTATGCGCAAGGCATGTCCATAACTATGGTCTATCAGAATCTGATGGCATTTAAAAAAAAATAAAAAATGCGATTTTCATATGGCAATGTCAAGTATGACACGTCAAATCAAAGTACGTGATCTGTCAACCGCTGTTAAAATTTTGTGATTATGTTCTTAGAATTTGTTGTTTTTGTGAAAATATCCAAAAAGACAATTCGATCTCAAGCGAGAAATATTGTTTTCTATGTCTATAGTAAAATACAGAAAGAAGAAGGTGTAAATCGAACTCAATCTTATAATTTAAAGCTTGTGGCAGAGTTGACCGGTAAGTAACTTACCATAGTATAGTATAGCCGTAGCCGTATCACCCGTAAGTTAGAGTGAGTTGTTTTGATACTTTAAAGTTTTTTTTATATTTTCTTAGGTAATTATTGTGACTTCTTTAAATGTGTTTCCAGTACTACTATCAGGTGAAACGTAGCTGATGGCACATCGAATGATGGTTTGTTTTCCATGCCTGGTAAAAGGAGGAGAGGAGGAAAAAAGAAAATCAACATAAGACAGTTTCGATTTATACTTGATTAGGAATAAAGTAAACGAGTTCTATACAGTTCGGAAGGAAATTCCAACATTAAATAAACTGTTGCCAATTTAATTGTATGTTATTCGTAATAAATAAGTATATAGGTAAAGTAATTCACGATTGATTTATTTTTCATGAAATATCATTATCATTACATAGTATAAAACAAAGTCCCTTTTTTCTCTGTCCCCTATGTATGCTTAAATCTTTAAAACTACGCAACGGATTTTGATGCCGTTTTTTTAACAGAGTGATTTGACGGGAAGGTTTTTAGGTATATAACATGCATAACATAGTAGAGGTACACAAATAATTTTAGAGGTTTCTAAAGTCCTAAAAAATCACATATTTTGCGCTTACATTGAAAATGCTGGCTGAACACTACGAGATAGATCAAAATTATGTACTACAGTTGTATTCATCTTTAAAAAGCCTACTAAAAAGTCCGCGATGGCATATGTCTATCTCTTAGGGATAACCCACAATAACCATTTTTTATCCTTTACTTTGATTTTAATTAAATAGCTTATTTACAAAGCGATTTTAAGCAATACAGTATTAATCCTTATCCAATTAATTACCTTAAATACATTGTGCATTTAAGATAGATCAATACTGCCCTTTACGGCACGTAATTTAAATGAATATTTTCGAAGATATTACAGATTTAAAATGCAGGGATATATCCCTATAGGTTTTGCAATAAGGCCGCTGTCTCAAATTTCACACTTGACAAAAGAGCATTACTAAAAAGCGTTGACCAGGGCCACTGCCCACTCACCGTGAAATCCGAAACAATGCAATGGCATATAGGCTGGGACTATATTGTCCGGAATCCGTAAGGCTGGGACTATACGGCACCGGAATCCGTTGCTCCGGGGGAAAATCAATTCCGGTACCAATCCGTCTGTCAAACAATCGTATGAATTTTTCCGGCGTCGACTACATTGCCGCCGGGTCGGGCCGGGACGGAAATTTCCCCGGCAGCAACCGGCGGACGTCCTGGTTCTCGCCGGGCACCCGGTCGGAATTTATTCAGCGAAAGGGGTGGAGCTTATCAACATTGTATGCAGTTGTATGGAGCTGACTACATAGCGACGGAATTACGGCGAATTTGACGTGTGGCGACTGGCGCCGGCGCCATTGTGTGATGTGTCAACAAAACTCAAAATAATGCAGTGCACAATGGTCGATTCAGAATCAGAAAGAATAATATCTTGTTGTGCAGAATTTCGAATGCTTGTGGAACACAAGTCTGCAGTATATATCTAAAAGTCTTTGTTGTAATACTCATAATTCATAACAAGAACTTGAAAGATTCCTCTTGCCAGTTTGTGAAGAGCAAAGAGATTGGAACAATTTATGTGAAGATGAAAAAAATCTAAACGTAAGTACTAAGTACAATAATTTTATATTAAGTACACATTTACAGGTTATATTAAATTACAGGCAACTATCCTTTAGACTTTAGTTCTCTATTCAGTTATAATACATATAACTTAAGAGACAGGAATACTTGTGGAGACTAGATATTTTTAACCTGAGCTTCAAACTCTAAAAACTTTATTAGCAACTAAGTAGTTATTGATTGTACTGTAGGTAGGTTCTTGATGGAAATTCATGTTTCACTGTAATTACACACACACACACTACTTCTTGCACTATTTCCACTTTAAAGTAGAAATAGTGCAAGAAGTAGTGTGTGTGTAATTACAGTGAAACTAAGTAGGTACATACCTACATCAAAATATATTGACAATTAAGTTGACAAAATTGAACCTACTTAAAACCAAATATAAACTTAACACTTTCGCTTCCACTACGATTTTCATGATGTCTTCTCGGATGCCGCCTACATTGTACGGCGGACTCAGCAGGTGAGTCGCCGGCACTGCAATATGAATTGAATCGACTCACCATATGAGTTCACTGGCACTGCGTAAGGGTAAATTCAATTTTTTGTTATTTCTGTGGTCGTTACAGTGTAACTAAGGTGTTTAACGCAATTAAAAAGTGTTAGGTGTTGTTGTAGGACTATTCAGCTTGTAAAAATGTCAAAAAACTCTTTGGATAAAATAAAAGGTAAGTTTGTTTCGTAATTTAAGCAGTGGTTGTCAATCTTTTAAACTTTGGTTATTGTTAAGGTTATATTTTGAATTTCTAATACTTGTGAATAGTCAATTTTACCCTGAAATATTTTAATACGGGCTTTAGATTAAAATGTATTATTTTTATTGTGGAAACGACGGATTTAATTGATAATAATTAAAAAATAAACCTTTTTTTAACATGTTTAAAATCTGCTGAATTAAAATTATCCTATTCCCGACGAAGACAAATCCGAAAACACAAAAATCATAAAAATCTGTTCAGCCGTTCTTCAGTTATAATTAGTGTAACTAACACGACTTATAATATATATATACCTACCGTATAGATTCTAATGAAACTAGTTTGTTGTATATTAGTTCCATATCACAAGTAAGTATGTAGGTCGTCCATGCTATTATGTTGACGTCGTTTTCTAACATGTACATACAGTCATACATATTTCCAGTTTGAGGATCTATGTCCGGGAACTCACCTGTGTAGTTCATGGCATTGCATAATCGTTTTTTTCCTTTCAAAAATAAACGGGATCTCCACGCCCGGCCCACCGCATAAATCTTTAGTTTAGCATATATTTAGTCTAAACTATAATTTTGAGCAGAAAATACGGATGCATTTTGGAAATATTAGTGAAAAACACTGAACTATACAGGTGAGTCGTCGGCACTGGAATCAAATTTACGTGAACTATACAGGTGAGTCGGTGGCACTGAACGTGTTAAGAGACTAGATACTTTAAAATTTAAAAACACAGTTTGTATAGTACCCAGTATGTATTTATTATATTATAAGGTACATAATATAATTATAGTTTCAGTAAATGATATCAAAAAGCGGTGGAACGTCATCAGAGACTATTATAATAATCAACAGAAAAACGTTGGAACGGGCCAGGCTGCAAATAAGCGAAAAAAATATGTGTTTGCTTATATTCTACAATTTTTACGACCTGTACCTATAAAAACACAGAAAGTAAGTGCTTATAATATTAAAAGGTAGATTAAATTAATAAAATGCTGAAACCAAGCTCTTACCTCAATTTTTTTGCACACAGTTACCTTCCAGATATTGTTTCTTACTATTATATTTCTTATAGATTGTGACGTTATCGAATGATGTAATACCTACTTAACTTTCCCTATAATTGTTTTAGTACCAGTGGCAACTACGAAAATACTGAACCATAACCTGCAAGCAATATACTTGTTACCGATGTCAGTAAAGTAACATCTTCATCTTCAACATCAAGCACTGCTCCCAACAAAAACAAAAAAAAACTTCAAACAAACTGAATGCGTTCAAACGCTCTAATAAAAAAGCTGTAGAAAATAAAGCAGATGATTTCATCCAACCTGCACCTGATAGAATATAATATAAGTATTTTAATATATTGTGATTAGATCTCATATTTTAAAGCAAGTTTTACAAACACTGGTTTGTATTTAGAATAAAACATAATTTTTATATAATTATGATATAATTTTAAATGTTAATAAAAATCAGTAGGTAGGTTCTTAATTTATAACAAAATAAATCACCCAGTTGTTAAATAAAGACATTTTATTTAAAAGGCTAATACATAAGTAACTATATTCTTTTTTCTGCAGTAAGTTTTACAAAGACTAATTTGTACTTGTTGTCATATTATATTTAGAATAAAACAATTTTTATATGTAATAAAATATATAATTAAACAAAGATTTATGTGATTTGTGCCTTTTTTTATCTAACCAAGAGTATGTTGGGACATGACAGAGCGAAACTACGCAGGGATGTCAGACCGCCACTTGGAAATCCTTGTACCGAGCTGGCTGAAAACTGGTATTGGAGATGGCAAACTGGTACGCCTGCGTTCCGCTCTGGCGCTGCAAACACTGATAGATAAACTGTGTCGGAAGTCGCATCCCAGTGAATAAAAATAATATTTTAATTTCGTATACTCTTAATAGAGGGCAGTATTTGTTGAACACACGGAAGAAATATCATTTTAAACATAACTTTCTGATATTATATTGCATTTCGGGTATAAAATGTAAAATATATTGAAAAAAATAGATAAATATTTTAAAAAATTAAAAAAAAATTATATTCGAGGGATTTGAACCCGGGACCTCTAGATTGAGAGCGGAGCACCTTACCATTACGCCATCAAGCATATTTCAAATTAACTCATGGAAAATGGTAAGTGTTTATCGAGAATGCTTGCTATAAAAAAGTTTTATATTATGAGGGAAATCTGATTGGAATTTTTTTTTACATGCATCTTTGAAATTTGCCGGTTATTCTATATGGTCAGTGTATTTTTGTCGGTCAAGGGCCAATCTTGGTATTTTTGCGTACAAGGACTGAGTAGTCTTGGTACATGGTACGTGGAACCAAAACCTAGTATGTATACCAAGAAGTTGGTACGTCTGACATCCCTGAAACTACGTATAAGGGTTCCTTCCTTGTGGTGTATTATGGAATCCTAAAAATAAAAAAAATCCAAGTAATCTAATATCTATCTGCGAGATTCTGGAGTTGAGACGCCACACAGTGACAAGTCACAACGCAGTGTTGTGGCTTTACCCTATACATTAATTTATACTACCTACGTAATATGGAATTGACCGATATTCGATAATATTCAAAAAATGTATCTTCATGGAATCTTATTTTGGGGTAAACAGGTTTATTGAAAACTTAGACGGTTTTCAATAAATGAATACACCCAGTACCTCCAAGCTTTCTTGATTTTGCGTTTATTGTTTACTGCTACTGCATGATACAATAACATGGCACTTTAAAGGTACCGCGACCATATTAAGAAAAATTTTACAAAAAATTAATTGAAACCTACTTATAACTGTTCCATTTATTGCTTTTTCAATTATTTTATACATCACATAAATTATTGTTCAGTAAGAAGGATTTCTTTGACTTGTTACAGACCGTTTAAATCTTAAAAAAAAAGTGAACAAAGTTTTCTAGTATTGAGGCTGGGACTATACGGCACCGGAATCCGTTGCTCCGGGGGAAAATCAATTCCGGTACCAATCCGTCTGTCAAACAATCGTATGAATTTTTCCTGCGTCGACTACATTGCCGCCGGGTCGGGCCGGGACGGAAATTTCCCCGTAAGGCTGGGACTATATGCAACGGAATCCGTTGCTCCGGGAAAATTTAGTTCCCGGCACCCCATCGACTACACGTGGCCGGACGGAATGCGAGAAATATATTTACTTTTTTTTTTAAAGATTTAAACGGTCTGTAACAAGTCAATTAAATACTAAAACTAAAACTTCATAAATTATAATTTATGTAATGTAAAATAATTGAAAAAGCAATAAATGGAGCAGTTGTATGTAGGTTTCAATTAATTTATTGTGCATTTTTTCTTAATATGGTCGCGGCACAGAATAAATAATAGTACCTAGAGGTACAGAAGAACCACTCCGACAAATGGTTTGAAGAAATAGGAACTCTTACTGCGATACGATAAGGTTCAATTTAGCTAACGCAGCGCTTGATTACCTACGATTATATTTACCTAGAAGTTGCGTCTCTTTCTATCGCGTAATTCTTATCCATTCTAATGACATTAGGGTTGACTCATTTTAGAAAATAATTAACCGACTTCCAAAAAAGAAGGCGGTTATACGTATGTATATATATATTTTTTCTTAATATTTAATTACAATATTTTTTTACATACTTTTTAGTACCTACCTACTGTACTTTACTGAACAAATTGCTTTCCAAATAAACCTAAGGTAGGTGTTAATAAGTAGTACTTTAATAATTGTAATAAATTCGCGCATACCTATAAGTATATACATACTTATGCGTAAACGTAACCGTTTTCGATACCTTCACGGCGATATTACTCAAAGAAGTTAAATCACGCCACCTTACTATTTCTAGGTACTTTTGTCAACAAATAACTTTTCAAATCGTATCACATCGGAATAACATAAGACGCGAACAGATAGTTCAGGTGGAGCCAACACCTAAACACTAAATATCTAAATATTGGTTAATTGCAGTAGTTCAAACTATATTATTAAATATTATGTTATGGTATTATAGTTATAGCTGGCCGGGTGATTTTTACCTAACTTAAACACAGTATTGTAATATTATGTGCACCGATTATAAGGTATTAAATCAAATCCATAAAACATTGCGACGAACAAATCACGCATACGTCGCTCACTGCTCGCGCGCGAGTCCCTTTTAATTGGCCCGTTTAGGGAGGCCGCCGCACGTACTTATATTTTTGATACCTACACGGGGAGTGGGACAGGCCTGGTCGCGGTAACTTCAAGTGCCATATTATTTTATCTTGCAGTAATTCTAGCTTTCTTGGTTTTGCGTTTTTTTGTTTAGTGTAATTTATTTATTAAAAACCGTTTAAGTTTTTAATATACGTGTTTACCCCAAAATAAGATTCCATGAAGATAATTTTTTCGAATAATAACGAATATCAGTCAATTCCATAAGAATTAGGTAGGTAGTATAATTTATAAATTATTGCATATGGTTTAAGCCCCTGCGTTGTGACTTGTGGCGTCTCAACTCTAGAATATCGCAGATAGATTAGATTATTTGGAATTTTTAGGATTACTCTTGGTTAGATAAAAAATAACACAAATCACATAAATATTTAATAAATTATATATTTTATTACAAATAAAAATTGTTTTATTCTAAAATTTATAATATGACAACAAGTACAAATTAGTTTTTGTAAAACTTCCTGCAGAAATATGAATATACTTATGTAATGCTTTTTAAATAAAATGTCTTTAATTAACCACTGGGTGATTTTTTTTGTTATAAAATACCTACAGATTTTTATTAACATTTAAAATTACAAACATTCTAATACAATTAAGTACATATATAAAAATATATTTTATTCTAAATATTATAATATGACAAAAAGTAAAAACCAGTTTTTGTAAAACTTACTGTAAAATATGAGATCTAATCACAAATATTAAAATACTTATATTGTATTAACCAAACAATAGAAGAAACATAAGATCAGTATCATTTTCTATCGGGTGCAGGTTGCATGAAATCATCTGCTTTATTTTCTAAAGCTTTTTTATTAGAGCTTTCGAATGCCTTTGCTTGCTTGAGTTTGTTTGAAGTTTTTTGTTTTTGTTGGGAGCAGTATTTGATGTCGAAGATGATGTTACTTTATTGACATCGGTAACAAGTGTATTGCTTGCAGGTTATGGTTCAGTATTTTCGTTGTTGCCACTGGTACTAAAACAATTATAAGGAAAGTTAAGTAGGTATTACACCATTTGATAACGTCACAACTCACAATCTATAAGAAATTTATTAGTAAGAAACAATATCTGGAAGGTAACTGTGTGCAAAAAATTGAGGTAGATTGGTTTCAGCATTTTATTAATTTAATCTACCTTTAAATTTTATAAGCACTTACTTTCTGTGTTCTTATGGTGAGGTACAGGTTGTAAAAATTGTAGAATATCGGCAAACACATATTTTTTTCGCATTTTGCAGCCTGGCCAGTTCTAACGTTTTTCTGTTGATATATTTCTTTATTATAATAGTCTCTGATGACGTTCCACCGCTTTTTGATATCATTTACTGAAAATATAATTATATTATGTACCTTAAATAATAAGTACATACTAGGTACTATACAAACTGTGTCTTTAAATTTTAAAGTATCTAGTCTCTTAAGTTTATATTCGGTTTTAAATAGGTTCAATTTTGTCAACTTATTTGTCAATATATTTTGATGTAGGTATGTACCTACTTAGTTGCTAATAAAGTTTTTAGAGTTTGAAGCTCAGGTTAAAATATCTGGTCTCCACAAGTATTCCTGTCTCTTAAGTTATATGTATTAACTGAATAGAGAACTAAAGCTTAAAGGATAGTTGCCTGTAATTTAATAAAACCTGTAAATGTGTAATATAAAATGATTGTAGTACTTACTTACGTTTAGATTTTTTTTCATATTCACATAAATTGTTCCAATCTCTTTGCTCTTCACAGACTGGTCAGAGGGAATCTTTCAAGTTCCTGTTATGAATTATGAATATTGCAGCAAAGACTTTTAGATAAATACTGCAGACTCGTGTTCCACAGGCATTCAAAATTCTGCACAACAATATATTAATATTTCTGATTCTGAATCGACCATTGTGCACTGCATTAATTTGAGTTTTGTTGACACATCACACAATGGCGTGGGGCCGGACGCCACTTGTCGAATTTGCCCGTAATTCCGTCGCTATGTAGTCAGCTCCATACAACTGCATAGAATATTGATAAACTCCACCCTTTTCGCTGAATAAATTCCGCCCGGGTGCCCGGCGAGAACCAGGACGTCCGACGGTTGCTGACGGGAAAATTTCCGACCCGGACCGACCCGGCGGCAATGTAGTCGACGCAGGAAAAATTCATACGATTGTTTGACAGACGGATTGGTACCGGAATTGATTTTCCCCCGGAGCAACAGATTCCGGTGCCGTATAGTCCCAGCCTGATCCTTACGCATTCCGGCGGCCGGAATCCGGCTATGTATAGTCGATGAGGTACCGGGAACTAAATTTTCCCGGAGCAACGGATTCCGGTGCCGTATAGTCCCAGCCTAAAGCCGGGTTTTCACAATACGAGTACGCTCGGACCGAGTGCGCTCGGATGGCTACTCGGACGCTACTCGTAATGTGTAAACAGGTGATCCGAGCACACTCGGACGATGGCATCCGATCAGAGTCGACTCGGGCGCGGCTCTACTTTTACGAGTTGACTCGGATGAAATTTTAAAAACAAAATGGCGTCAACTAAAAAAATTAAAACGGAGCTAAAGAAAAAATGGACAGAACGTGAAACTAAACGTTTTGGCATTCGATAGTGACTTTCTAAAGAATGAAAGCAGTCACCAGCTGCTAAATATCTCATTACTACTATTTGTAGTTTAACTATAGCTGGTATTGCTTTCCTCGTAATTATGGGTACCTATCTGTTTTCTGTATTCTTGGCGCTACTTTTTCTAATAGATACTCAAATTGCTCAGTATTTAATCTCATTTTTTTAACGTGGCTTGATCTTTCTCTTGCACTTCGCGAATAAAATTATTTGAAGCGCCCTGCTGGTCACGTTTTAAAATCCATTTCCGAGTCCAAATCGTTATTTTATATTTTTTTATTTCCCTCCCGTGATTTTCTACTTCAGCCAATAACATATCTGCTACAATTTCTACACCTCGGAGCAACAAATCAGTCGTCGTCATCTTGTGTGTTTAGAAATCAAATGCTACTTTGATTCAAAAAACCAAAACTGTGAAAACCAAATTCCGAGTGGGCTCGTATACGATTAGGCTCGTACGAGCGCACTCGGTCCGAGCGTACTCGTATTGTGAAAACCCGGCTTAAGACCGGGGTTAGCTCAGAGCCACAGATTATGTAGGTTAGTTACTATACGTAACTTTCTCAGAGCACTGAAAATCTTAGAGCATCCAACCAAAAAGGAACTAGGTACAAAAAAATTCAGGAGTTTCGCCGCGAAAGTCAATCGGCAATGTTGTGTAATTTTGTATTATTTTTCTAAATTCGTGTTATTTCATTTTTTAATGTGTAATAATAACCATTAATTATTCGCAGAGGTGCACTAGTGTGGAAGAGTGATACTACAATATACGTGCTAAATTGGGTTTCCCGCCAAAACTCCCTAGAAAGTTTCATTAAAGCGTCTATATACCACTTTACTGAATCGACTGACTTGACTGTTTGACTACCGTGACTATTTATTTGGACTTTGACTAGACTTTGGACTTGACGATTTAGAATTATATGTTGATGAAAATATACTTGACATTGGCAAATGGTGATAAGCCGACGCCATAAAAAAAACAGGTGTCTTCATGCTGTCAAAATTCAACGAAGAAGAAGAAGAATAACAACGCAGGACACTCCACTTTTTACATTCGTTCGATTCTTGGCGGGAATTTGAAAAGCCGCGCATCTTAAATTTTTTCAAAATTGAACATAATTTTTATTTATTATTATTTTATTTGTAAATAAGTATAAATAGCTTTATTTTAAATAAATATAGTGTATAAATAATAAAAATGGACGGAGACGAGGCGGGCGGGGATAACCCGCCCACCTCAAAGAAAAGACCTCGGCCTCCTGATGATCCTCGGGGGGCTTCAAGTGCTGGCGGCGGAGGTGGTGAGAGTAACTTTTTAGCATATAGAAAACCAAATTATAAGAGACTATATTCCGAAAATTCGATCAACACAGAATTCAAAGTATTTATAGGAAGCAAACTAGCACAGGAGAGACTTGGAAATAAAAGTCCAATTTATCTTAACAGTATATTTTCAAATATAAAAGGAGTTGTGGCAATACGGCGTATTAACGCAAATAAGATAGTTGTGATATTTAAACAACATAACACGGCCAATAATTTTATCAACAATATTAACTTTCTTGAAAAATATGATATGAAAGCATATATTCCAGCTGCTCAAATTGAGAAAACTGGCATTATACGATTTGTACCGGCAAATATATCGAATAAAGAACTATTTACTAATTTAACATCTACATATGAAATAATTGCAGTAAGAAGATTCATGAGAAAAGTCGGTCATGATCTAATTGGTACACAAACTGTTAGCATTACATTTTTATCAAACACTTTACCTGACAATGTACAGTATGACTTATTTTCCTATAGAGTATTCGATTATGTTGCTCCTTTGCAACAATGTTATAAATGTTTTAAATTTAACCATTCAGCTAAGATTTGTAATGGCAAGCAGCGTTGCTCAATTTGTTCAGGCGAACACTTTTATAAAGAATGTAATAAAACAAATGAGATTTGCTGTATCAATTGCAGTGGGCCTCATCTGGCTATTTCCAAACAATGTCCAATTAAGATAAAGAAAATATTAGAAAAGAAAAATAAAATTACTTATGCAAGCGCTGCTACCACTACAAAAGAAAATGTTGACTTTCCTCCTCTGCCATCACGTCCCAATTCCCATCCCTGTAAATAAAAATGTAAATAGTGTAAATAATATGTCTCAAAGTGTAAATAAACATGTAAATAAATCTGTAAATATTAAGCCTATCTCTCAAGATGTAATTATTACTGATATTAAATCTCAAATAATTGGAAACAGTGATGTACTTATGGCCCTAGTACACACTCTGGTTCAAGTAGGTAATAAAAATGATGATGAACCTATTACCACATCATTAATTAAAGATATGCTTATTAAAAATCTGTCAACATAATGGATACGCAATCTTGTGATTCGTCATTTCTACGTATTGCGCAATTCAATGTTCAAGGAATAAATAATAAAAAACCTCTTCTTACCAAATTTTTAAATGAAAAATATATTGATATTTGTCTTATAAATGAAACATGGTTAAAAGACCATCAATCTTTTCGTATTTCTGGTTATAATTTTTACAACAAAAATTCTAAAAACCCACGTAATGGTGTTGGAATATTGGTTAAACCATATTTGAAATACAATATTATAAATACAACCTTTTATGAAGATATACAAACAATAGCTATATGTGTATATACTGAGAATACAACATTGACTATTCTCTGTGTATACTGTCCTCCCTGCAGTGGGCACATAAGAATGAATAAATTGCGCAATATTTTAAGAGATTTACCAAAACCTGTTTTTATAAGCGGTGACTTCAATGCACATCACATTGCTTTTGGATGTCTGTCCACCAAAAGTCGAGGTCAAAATTTGTATGATATAATTGATGAATTTGACTTATGCATTTTGAATAATGGTAGCTTCACAACAGTAAATTATCCTACACGCAATCCCTCAGCAATAGATGTAAGTTTTGTTAGTCCACATTTGGCCCCGCTTTGTGAATGGTTTGTACATGATGATACCATGGGTAGTTATCATTATCCAACAATTACAAACATTACAATGTGCATTGAAAGATACGCAATCAACGAGTATGATGACAGATTTTTATACCATAAAACAGATTGGGCTAAGTATAATGAATTATCTAGTTCAGTCTTTCATGAAATGATGGTTAGTGAAGAGGACCCAATGAAATCTTACGAGGAATTTTGTAGCAGGCTTGATAAACTTAAGCAAATGGTTGTTCCTAGATTTACTAGGACCAGCTTCAGGAGTAGACCACCAGCCCCCTGGTGGAACGCTGTATGTGAACAAGCCGTCATCAAATCTTATAAAGCTCTGAAACTTTACAGAAATGATCCTACATTAGACAATTACATCAATTATAAAAGAATAGATGCTTTAAAAAAGCGTACTATAAAAGAGCAAAAGAAGAACAGTTGGAATAGTTTTTGTAATAGTTTTAATAGAACTACTCCCATCAGCAAAATCTGGAATCTCATTAAAAGATTTAAGGGTATTAGAACTGGTAATAAGTCATATACAAATGAGTTTGTACAACCACTTTTAGACAAGCTATCTGATAATTCCAATTTAGTTGATCCGAACTTATTAGAAAATTATTTTAATTCTAATAATGAAAATCCTCAATCAAGGTTTCTATTGGATCCTTTTACATGGTCTGAATTTTTAATGAGTATATGTTCTAGGAGAAATACTAGTCCTGGTTTAGATGATTTTCCATATTTATTAATAAAATATTTACCTGATACCATACAAAAAATATTTTTGAACGTTCTAAATAGTCTTTGGCATAAAAAGTTAATACCAAGTTCATGGAAAACTCAATGTGTGATACCCATACTTAAACCAGATAAACCTCCTGATCAGGCTAGTTCATATCGTCCAATCTCCCTATCGTCATGTCTTGGAAAGATATTTGAAAACATGGTGAAGTCTCGCTTAGACTGGTATGCAGAATCTAATACTATCATCCCTCATGTTCAATATGGATTCCGTAGAGGAAGGAGTTGTGCTGACAGCTTCATTTCCCTCATAAATGATCTGAAAAATGCAAAAGGTAATAAATTACACTCAGTTTGTGTATTTTTGGATGTGCAGGGTGCATTTGATGGTGTGGATCCTGGCATACTGGTGAAGGTACTGAGTAGTGCTGGTGTACCTGGATACTTATGTAAATGGATCTATGATTTTCTTACTAACAGAATATTATATGTTAAACACAATAATATTTTACATGGACCTAGAATTGTATCTAAGGGAACAATGCAAGGCGCAACATTGTCGCCTTTGCTATATAATTTGTATATATGGGAGATATGTAAATATGTAAATATTAAAAATGTAAATATACTTCAATTTGCAGATGACTTAGTGTTGTACAGTTCAGATGTTAACTTATCAGTAGCAATTGAAAATGTTAATGCTTGTTTAATGCGGTTATGTAATTATTACCAGCTAAGATTAAATTTGAAAATAAATGCAACCAAAAGTAGTGTCATGATATTTGGAAAAGACACACCTGCAATAGATGTTACTTATAATGGTGAGGTTATTCAAAGAGTAGCCTCACACAAATTCTTGGGTGTTTACATTGATCAGAAGCTATCATTTGAAGACCACATTAAATATATATCCAGAAATGCATTGAAAGGTATTAACATTTTAAGATGTCTAGCTGGTGTTACATGGGGCGCAGATCCCAAAATACTTTCAGTGTTATACAAATCTATTGTAAGAAGCCATTTTGATTACAGTTCTTTGGCCTATTTAAATAGCATTCACACTCAAAAATTAGATATAATACAGAACAAGGCTTTGAGGATTATATCTGGGGCAATGTGTTCGACTCCCATAAGGGCCATGGAAGTTGAAACAAATATTATGCCCTTGATATTGAGACGACTTTTGCTTGCAGAAAGATACTGTCTTAAACTTTTATCATCAAATAATTTACAAATCATAAATAGAATTGTACCTCACCCAATAATTACAGATTGTCCACTAGCTTCACCTCAAGACCTTCTGACACATACATCTCCAACTTTATGCCGGATTTTCCTAGAAATACAGTCTCATTATTCAAACATCAAAACACATTCACACTGGCCATGTTACGCACATTCATATAGTAGTATAATACATCCTATTATGATTTTAACTAAGTCTATTGACAACAATTCAGAGTTTCTTGCATTTTTAGAAGAAAATAGTAAGTATTATACAATCTACACTGATGGTAGTAAAGGTAATGAATATGTGAGAAGTGCCATATATGATCCACAAAAACAGATTGCTCAAAGCTTTGTTCTAGATAAACAGTGTTCGATATTTACGGCAGAGGCATATGCAGTTTTTGAAGCCTTAAAATTCATTAGTGCTTTAAATAATAATTGTAAATATTTTCTAATCTTATCAGATTCTTTATAAGTGGTTTACACTCTCGCGCGAGTGGCGAGGCGAGGCCCTCAGTGAGTCGCGAGGCGAATGTGTAAACGGGCATTCGTTCCTCGCCTCGCCATTCACCTCGCCACTCACGACGCTCGCGTCCGGAGCGGTTTTTTGCGCACGAGTCAAAGGACCTCGCGACGAATACGAGCGGGTGTTCACATTCTCGCGTTCGCTTCAGTCTGTTGCTAGTTCTCATGCGCGACAGTTGTTTCTCTCGCACGCGAAATAATGCGTTTCTTAGAACTTTTTCAAAAAGAAAAAGAATAATATATATAGGCTACTTGACTCAAATATTTAATTTCATACATTAAGGGAGTATTTCATTAAGTAGGTACTTGGCTTAGGAAAACGTATTCTAACGATATCATAAATTAAAAACTTAAGATTGATAAATAAAGTTGATATTATATAAAATAAGTATTTTTGTTTTTTAATTTCTATGATAAAAACACCGAAGTTACTTCCGGAAAGGATGTCACGATACAAACACACTAAGCAAATATTATACCTTTAAACGAGCAATTCTTGTATGTATAGTCTTATGTTTGGGAAAATGCGTATTTTCGAGTTTTCATGCGTTTTTCTTTCCACGCAGAATATGTTCGCTAATTTCGTCCCGCCGGCCACTGTCTGTTTGGTTCAGCGGGTTAAGAGGCGGATGGCAAGAAACGAGTGTTACGGGTTCGAACCCCGCTCGGTGACTTACTTTTATATAAATTTACTTTATATAATTTTTTAATTTTCATTGTTTTTAGACAAGTTTAAAAATAATTGTTAATGCTTGAGATCAAATACCTGATCTACACAGAAATCGATTGTAAATAATAATAATCTATCAACCAATATGTCGAATTGTGTTTTCGGCTGTTTTTAAAAAGTGTACTTATTTTTAAAAAAAGAGTAGGTTTTGACGACCTCTGTGTATCAGTGGTTCAACATGTTGGTGCTATAGTCGGGATCGCGGGTTCGAATCCCGCCGAAGGAACAAAAAGTTTTTCCGTGTTCCTGGGTCATGGATGTGAATTAATATTAATTCATATTATGTGTATAATAT
Organism: Glaucopsyche alexis; assembly: GCA_905404095.1. Lineage (NCBI taxonomy): Eukaryota > Metazoa > Arthropoda > Insecta > Lepidoptera > Lycaenidae > Glaucopsyche > Glaucopsyche alexis. The sequence goes on from FR990060.1 coordinate 7,993,287, forward strand.
AATAAAAATCTTAAATATGTGTATAATAAAGTACCCGTAGCACAAGTTCTTCGAAAACTTACCACGGGACCAGATTGACGTGGTCTAAAGCGTCTAAGATAATATATTATTATTATTTTAGGTTTCAAAATAATGTAATATATTTTTTTGTGTAATAAAACAATTATGAAACGTTTAGGACTTAAATAAAAACAAGGTCAAGTCGCATAATATATGGAACCCAAAGCATAATTATATTAACCATAAAACTCAACAAAGTTAGACTTGTTGCCGCTAAAACTTCGACGTCCTCTATTGTCAATGGCATACAGACAACTGAACGCACCACGAGAGTGTAAGCACCCACTCGTAGGCGCGTCGCGCGAGGTGAGAAACGAGGCGAAGGGCGAAGTGAGTTGCGAGGCGAGAGTGTAAATCTTATATTAGGTCTCATTAATAGTCTAAAGCCACAGAATTACAGAAAAAACCAGAATGAGTGTTCGATCACATTTGTACGTAGCGGACTGTGTCCCAGTGTTGCCAGAGCCTACTCAGCCCAGGTTGCCATTTTTAGGGTCAAATGTTGCCATCTCAAACCAAAAGTTGCCATTAGAAAAAATCTGTAAAAAAATTCTATAAGATGAAAGTTTAATAAAACACTACTTTTTGAAATTTCAAACTGTCATTACTTTGGAATGAATCAACTGATTTTCACGCGATTGACGACAATTGATGCAGTTTTTCATGTTCTATGAAAGAATCGAAACTAAAAAAAAATTAGATGAAAAATTTCGGAGTAATTACTTATTCCGAAAATACACTTTTTTCGGTTTTATTTCCTTCACGATGTCTCTCAAACGAGTCAACCGATTTTGACCGGATTAGCGGTGATCGACGTGGTTTTTCAAGGTTAAAAGCTAGTTAGTTTTTTGGATTGATCGATAAAGCCGTTTTAAAGTTTTCTAAAAAAAAACACTAAAAAAAATCACAGGTTTTTCGAGATTTCTTGAAATCTATCTGTCCGAAATCTCCGAATCAGTCCAAATTGTATTCAAAATCTAAGTTTGGCCAAGCCCTTTCGAATAGCGCCAAATTGGTGAAAATGTTTAAAAGTTATAAGAGGTTCACATACACACACACGGGCACACACACAGACATACAGACAGAGTGACACACACACACAAAAACTTCCCCTGCACTGCACTACACACTGCTCACAGACACACTTTCTTCCATTTTTGTTTTAGAGTTTTCATAAAATTACATCTCTAGCTTCACCAAAATAGACCTTTTGGTTGTTGAAATACGGGTACAATTTGTTTATCTACTAATTATGAATTGTTTTCATTTGGGAATAAAAATGTGTTCAAGATTTTGATTTTGTTCATTTCGATGTGTTCAGTTCTGCGAATGTTATTCGATATTTTTTTACTGATGATCGCGAGATAAGTCGAAAAGTTGCCAAATAGTTGCCATTTGAGCCTGGTTGCCATTTGGTTGCCACGAAGGGTCAAATGTTGCCAAAATGGCAACCAAAGTTGCCAAATGGCAACGCTGCTGTGTCCAAAACCATGACAAAACACCGCCCCGCCCGCACTTCACCTCCCCGCGTAGGGTTACCAGCGCAACACAACATTACCTCTTTATGGGGTAAATTAAAATTTTATGTATGACTGCAAATAGTGAAATAGAAATTTTAAACCATAGATTTCGCGTGGAATGTAATAAAGCAATTGTTTATAAAACCAACAAATTTTCAAAATTTTCTAAAACTGCTTATTTAAGGTTTGGGAGGAACGATTTAATTGAAAAATAAAAATATATAAATTAATGTCGGTTGTTCTCCAATAAACCAATTATTAGAGTCGAATTTATTTTTAACCCCCGACGCAAAAATTTGACGTGTCTGTCTGTTATAAGTTTGACGTGTCTGTCGGTCTGTCTGCCTGTCTGTGGCATCATAGCTCCCGAACCGATGTAGCGATTTCAATTTAGTTTTTTTTTTTGTATTAAAGGTGACTTATCTGCGAGTGTTCTTAGACATGTTTGATGAAAATCGGTTAAGCCGTTTAAAAGTTGTGGGGGTAGAAAGTGGGGAAGAATAACTGAATGTCTTTTAAATTATTAAATTTTAAATATTTATTATTTAAATTTTATTTTAATTAAAATTTTAATTAAAATAAATTTAAATTTTAAATAAATAAATATTAAAATTTAAATAAACTTTTAAATTCAGCTAAAATTTTAACTATTTCTCTACAGTCTACTCAATCTTCTTAATATTGAAGTCGGTACCAGCCTTATTATTTTTACTTTATTATTATTTGGTAGTCGGTTTAATTTTTTGTTTAAAATTTAAATTATACCCTTTTTAGTGAAATTAGTTAAATTATTATTAAAACATTTTAAGAACGTTTAATAAACGATCGAATGTATAATTATTAAATACGCGCCAAGCTTCGTTAGGTATTGTAAATAAGATGATGATGATGATTACTGTAAGTTACATAGTTGCAGTTCTTTGAACATTGCCGAAATTTCCAAACGCGCATCTTTAAAGACAGAGGAGTACTGTTCAGTACTTTTGGATGCAAAACCTTAACCGCCTCTTTTTTGGAAGTCGGTTAATATATAATTCGCATATAGTAAAGTACCTATATTGTATTTTATTGTAAAATCTAATATTAACTAATTACGAAAATTTGGGTAAAATGTTCCATTATTTTGTGGCAACACTTACAAAACAATAGCGTTATTATGTTTCGACAATTATTTATTCAATAAAAATTAATTGAAAAAAAGTTGGGTAAAATATCCTGTTTTTCTGTGGCAACACTTACAAAAAGAAACCATGATTTTCTATGACAATAACGACATGGATTTAAATTCAATAATTTATTCAACTGAATTGGAAATGTACTACTTACAGATGAAATGTGATCCCATGTGATTTCTTCACAGTCCCAGCAGCATTTTTACATGTGGGAACGACACAAGTCGGCATAATTAATTAAAAACTGTCAATTTCAAACGAAGTTTACAAGGCGCGCGTCGGCCATTGACTGACAGACTAAATATCTAACCATTCCAATTTGGAATGGTCGTGACGGCTTCACTTTCAAGCGCGTTGACGGTTTCTGGTTTTTTCTGTAATTCTGTGTCTAAAGCATATTAATTTTAATTTTAAAACGAATTATATTATATATTTTATTAAAGATTTTGTCTGGCGGTTACATAACAAAGGAGTAACAATTGCCTTTATGTGGGTCCCTTCACATAAAGGCATTTCTGGAAATGAAATTGCAGACAAAACTGCATATGATGGGGTCAACGCCCTGAATGTCAAAAGTGTAGTGAGGGTACCAATGACTGACTTTTATTATAATGTAAATATGTCCAATAAGAAGCATGTGGGAGGATTTTTGGAATGAGGACCAAAAACTCAAAGGAAAGTGGTATGGACGGATACAAGAAAATTTAGCAATAAAACCATGGTACCATGAGCTGAAGATGGCTAGCCGTGATTTTATCACAACTATAAATAGACTGAGATTTGGCCATAACTCTGCACCTGCACATCTTAAGAGACTAAACCATAGAAAAAAGTATTGACTAAACATAATAAACAGTAATATTTGCACTTTTTGTAACGTTGGGATCGCAGACATCAGGGGGGTGAAACTCTCATACATGCACAAATTAACAGAGTACAGAGACATCTAAAAATGACTGTCCGGTACTAACAGTTTGAAAGTTTTCGGATTGTCACAACAGATGCCACTAAGCGACTTCTACATCGCGCTATCGCTAACACAAGGCGTATTTATAAGGGCTCGCGAACATTTTACTATGCAGCAATCATATCCCACTATTAACGAGGAACTAGGTCGTTGTTGTGTCTACGACTTTCGATAAAACTTAATTTCTGTCCATAATTCAGTTCAATAAAAATTATCAGGCGGTACTACTTCCATCTAGCGGGTTTGATAGTAACTAAAACGGTACAACGCCATCTAAAAACGACATTCCGAAACTTTTGCAAGACTCAGTTTCAATTTTAGAGTTGCGCATCTATACTAATATATATCTGTATTATTATATCTATGGCAGACATGAACCACATTTTTTTCAAATGCCCAAACTTCACCATTCAAAGACTAGTGTTGGCAAGTGAAATAATTGAAGTCAGTGATACCTCCCGCCGCCAATTGTGTGATTTGCTCCAAAATAAAAAATATTATAGTGCGTTATTCAAATATATAAAAAATACTGTGGGAACTATTTAAGTGTTAATTTAAAAGAAACCTCAATAATATAAGACTTGGCTTAAAGGTCTTGTTACCAGGCCATTAAATCTTCAAAAAATAAAAAAATTACATTCGTTCGGCTTAAAAATTGAAAATAATAACATAAATCCAGCTATTTAATGAGAATTAAAAATCTTAAATTGAACTGAATATATAAGTCACTATATTTTATAGATATTAGATCCATAAAACAGAGTTGTACATTAGTGAATAAATATTTTTAACATTTTGTATTTGCTTTACGTTCTCTAATTAATTCCAAGAAATTAAGTTACAATTGTTTTAATTTTAAAAATTAGCATTATGGCTGATAAGAAAAAGAAGGTAAGTTATATTAAAACTTAGTTAAAAAATAAGTTGTGAAAGTAAGAAACTAGGTGACATTTTATTATTTTATCAACAACACATTTTATAGGATCCTACCACACCCAGACGGCCTGTAATTCTACGGTCAGACAGAGAAGTTGTAAAAGAGCCAGCAAAAGAAAAGAGTGAGAAAGAAAAGCAACCTACGATCATATTAAAAACTCGTGAACAGAGTGCATCAAAAGAGGATCGACCAGTCAGCCCGAAGGCCCAGACTGAGTCTGAAAGACCACATGTCCCCAAAATAGCACATAATGAAAATAAAGACAAAAAAGGTATGTTGTGGACTAGTCTAGTACTTAAGTCACATTTTCTAAGACACATAATAAATGTCAGTAGTTACTAGTAATAGTTACAAACGTTACTATAAGATTTTGACAACCTCTGTGGCTTAGTGGTTGAGCATGTTGGTGCTCAAGCTAGGGGTCACAGGTTTGAAACCCTCCAAAGTTACAAAAAGTTATGTTACTGTGTTCTTTGCAAAATGTACCACGGGACCAGATTCACATGGTGTAAAAGTGTCCATAAGTCATTATTATTAATGTGACACTTACAACATTATTATAAAATTTCTTTACTTAAGAACATTTAACTATAATGTTTCAGAAGCCAGGTCTGAGCCCATGGTTTGAAAACGTTAATATTTCTAGAAATAGTTTGGTTGCACCAATGAGGTTACGTTCTGGCCATGTTCCACTCAACAAGTTTAATCATATGATTGGGAAAAAGGAGTCCCCTCAGTGTGTTCACTGTGATGTCACGGAAGACTTAATGCACTTGTTGGTGGATTGTGGCCGAAATCGTGACCTTAGAAGTCAGATGTTCTCGAAGAATTTGTTTGGGGAGCAAATTAATATTATTTTGGCATCGCCTCTCTCAAGGGATGCCCGTTTCTTAATTAAATTTTATGTTTTATCTGTTAAGGGTCGCACTTGAATACAATATTATCTTTATTAATTTGAATAATACTATGAAGCTGACATAGATGCCAAGTGCACCATAAGCCTCGTCAAATATATTGAGATAAAAAAAAATGTTTCAGAACACAAAGCAAGCCAACCATGTAAAGCCATGACGCAGCCGGTCAAGTTGTTGGATGAAAATTTAGAGTTCAACAATGCAGCTATGGAGTTTCTTAACGATTCTAATACTAACTATTTAGTTGTTGGAATTTTAGGTGTGTTTTTTCTAATCCTTGTGCCTTCTCACAACACTGTATTGTAGTGATTCTTTGTATATGTCACTGTAAAATTGTAAAAACCGTAAGATACAATTAAAGTAATGAAATTGTAAAATGTTGAAAGACTGCAGGCCCGAATACTCTGCTTATATTTTTAAAACATTATTTTTCGTTACTTTAAAAATATATAATATAGCAAAGAATCTTACAACAGTTTTTTTAAATTATGCTGGTTATATTACAATCTAACAGTATTTATAATTTTACAGTGACATATAGGTACATATTAATACTTAAGGATTTTTATACTTATTTTTCATCTCTTTCACTATTTCCATGTCCATAAAGTTATTGCATCTAAGATTCTTCAATTAAAAAATATAAAACAGATTGTTTAATTTTTTTTTTTTTAATTTTTAATACATTTCAGGAACACAAGGAGTGGGTAAATCAATGATTTTGAACCTTTTGAATAAAAACATACCATATGAAACACTGTGCTCGGGTATATTGCAATCTTACAATAATATGACTTCACTGGAATCAGAGTTTGAACCAAATGATATGGTATCACTAGAAAATCAAATAGAAAGCTTAAATTTTATAGAAACAGATGATAATAAAAGTACAGACAGTAAAAACTACTTCAAGTTTAAGATGCAAGACTTGGATCAAATCGAAAGAGGTGTGCACTGTACAAAAGGTATATATTTTAAACTAGCTAATGCCCGCGGTTCCGCCTGAGTAAGTACATTAACCCACGGGAACCGTATATGTCCCGCGATAAAAAGTAGTTATGTCCTTTCCCGTGGTCTACTTTATGTATGTGTCAAATTTCATGATAATCGGTTTAGTAGTTTTTACGTGAAACTGTAAACATAGTATCCCACGGGAACCGTACATTTCCCTGCAATAAAAAGTAGATTTAGTTAATTTTGATATAGTTTTTTGAAAGCTGACAATCAAGGGTATTCATAGCTATAATCCATCATCATCAGCTCATTTACAGCTTCATGATGACAGGAGTTAAGTAATAGAAGAAAATAAATTGCTTAAAAGTGAAATCTCCAAATTAAAAATCCAAGTTAAAATAATGGAAAAAGGGGCACGTCAAAACAACCTCATTATCCACGGATTACCTGAAAACGAAAAATCCAACGTAGAACTAATGGATTTAGTACTAAAAACATTAAACGAAACTAGCAAGAAAGCCGAAACAAGTGAATGGGATAAGTGGGAGGTTAGCAAAGTGCATAGGATAGGCACGAAAAAAGAGAAAAGAACACGACCAATTCTCATGTCAGTAACACTGACCTGGAGGAAAATACAACTGTTAAAAAATAAGAAACATCTGCCCGAAACTATATATATTACGGAGGACTATCCTAAAGAAATCCTGATGAAAAGAAAAGAACTTAAATTAATAATGGAGGAAGAAATCGGTAAAGGTAAAGAAGCTTATATCAAATATGACAGACTAATAGTTAAAGAAAGGAGCAACGAAAAAAGGAAAAGATCACCCACATACTCACCGGAAAACCCCACAGCTACTGGCACAACATATAATTCAATAAGGAAGATAAACAAAATGTGTGGTTCCCCGCATCCAGCAACTTCAAAAAATGAATGCTCGAAACAAACGACAACACTGAATAGCAACTAAACAACACCAGCCCGAAGAGAACAACAAGAACAAAATAAGAAGCAACCAAAAAATAAAAATAAATAAAAATAAAAAATAAAATAGATAAATAAATAAAAATAAACAAAAATAATAAAAATAAAAAATAATAAAAAAATGAGGAAAAAAAATTAATTATATACATAATATATAAGAAAGATGTACCCCAAGCCGGCTAGTCACCATGGGGGAAATTGACTACCACCCTCCAGATTAAGCTCTGGAGGAGGCCTTCTGCCTACATGGCAAACAAGCACAACAGATGGAAGGAAATAAAAAGTCTGAAGTATAGAATAAGAATTTGTGCTTGAATAATAAGGCTATTGTTGTTGTTGTTGTTGATGACAGGAGTTACTTATTAAGGGTAATTTGTTTATTCCAGGTATTGACATGTATGTAACTAGTGACCGCGTAATACTTCTAGACTGTCAAGCCCTTTGGTCTCCGTCATTTATAGAAGAAACTAGCACAAATCCAGTAACAGCTAGGAGTGCTAACATATTGACTGTTGACTGTCTACAGATAGCGTCATATCTAATGGCAATTTGTCATGTCGTTATTGCTGTCCAGGACTGGTTTGTCGACTATAACTTCATAAGGTTAGTTCTTATTAAAGACACTTAGGTTGGCACTAGGCACACTAGAATTTTTTGTTTTATCATTTACTTTTGCTTAAAAAAACATGCATTGTAAGGCCTCATTGAGTGTTTGTTGTTAATGCCCAACAGATGGCGCTACCAATAGCACAAAATAAGTACCAGCCTATTAATATTATGATGATAATATGGTATTTTATTTTATATATGTTTTACTTTGTTATCATTCGAAATTTGAAGACCATGGCGTTAACAGCTTTTGCCACATATTCCATAATTTACTAATAAGTGACAACACTCAAAACTAATATTTCAGATACATACAAACAGCGGAAATGCTGAAGCCATCTCTATCAGCATCAAGCTCGGTCAACACAAACCCGGAAGGCTCTGAGTCTACTGGCAGCGTGGAGAATCGCCCACATTTGCTGTTGTTACAGAACAGATGTCAGCTGGAAGATTTCCTTCCTGAGTCTGTGATGATGATGCAGGATTTTTACAGGTTTGTGATTAATTTATTTATTATGAAAACGAGCTCTCTGCTGTTCGTTCGCCTGATGGTAAGCGATTACCACCGGAGGAGTTACAAGTAGGTACGATCTTTAAAACTTCAAACGCAACCATGAGTACCCTCATTAAATCGACGAAACACAAGTGTTATTTCACACTGGTTTCTTGTCGTAGTATTTCTCCGGTGAAGCTGGCCCATACGTGTCGAACTCAGCTGAATTTACGAACTCATAGAAACCGCTTCTTTAATTCAATTTGAATATGTTAGACTTAACAAACCTGTGGCAAGTAACTTATGTTAGTAAGATTGAAGGTTTATGTGTTCAATTTATTAAATTTTAATTTTATATAGCCATAAAATCAGGCGTTACTTTGCAAAAATCCATAGCACACAATTTAATTAATATTATTATAATTTATAACAATATCCCGCGAAAAAATATCCACAACCTACAAGCAAATGTGTGAGTGCATGTATAAGCATGCGTTATCATCAGCAAGTGCGCTCTACGAACAAAGTACGTTAAGTGAAGTACTTAACGAACTTTGTTCCATTTACGTGTAGAAACGCGCGTTGCGTTTTGCAATTTACATAATGGTGTGGGATATTTCACGATCTTGCTGATAATGTTGCTTGTGTGGTGGTGGTGTTTGCACGATCTTGTTTTTGAGTGTACGCAGGTGCAGTACGGAGGTGCTTTACGCATTCTTATGCGTATTTACACATTTGCTTGCAGGTTGTGGGTGTTTTTTCGCGGGATATTGCTAGATCATGTCAAAGTGTCAATATGGGATACTCATCCCAACTTTCCTGTCCGGTAGTTGTGGTATCGTATACGGGTATGCGACCCCGGCTTCCCTAGCTATTACTGTCCTATCCCTTGCCCTTCTGGGCGGTAATATCCTACATTCCTATTTCCTACTCTAACTTACCAATCTTCCTTTGCACACCACCTATCCATCCCTTTCCCTATTTCCTACCCTCTCTGCTAATATGTGGAAACGCAATGGATAATCATAAAAATAATTTTATTATCCAAAATGGCGGCGATGTGGTTCACCACCCACCACGTCTCGTTCTCGCGGAGGTGAAAAGTAGCCCATGGAGAGCCGCTTCGCTACGTTGAATGTAAAAGGACGACCTCTGTGGCTCAGTCGGTTGAGAGTTGTTGGTTGGTTGTTGGTGCTCAAGCCGGGGGTTGCGGGTTCAAATCCCGCCGAAGGATCAAAAAGTTTTTCTGTGTTCCTGGGTCATGGACGTGTATTAAATATGTGTATAATATAATAAAAATCTTGAATATGTGTATAGTATAAAAAGTATTAAATATATTTCCGTTGTCTGGTACCCGTAACACAAGTTCTTTGAGAACTTACCACGGGATCAGATTGACGTGGTGTGAAGCGTCCATAGATATTATTATATTAAGAGGAGGAATGGATGGTAAGAATGAAAGGGGACAAAGCGAAACAAGTGGAAAGAAGTGGTCTCTGCCTACCCCTACGGGAAAGAAGCGTGATTATATGTATGTCATATATTGCTAGATACAACATTAATTAAATTTTATGTATTTTATAGGAAAGCATTCCATAGATCAAACTTGCAGCTCGACACAGGAATGTACATGTACAGTGACTCTAACCAGAACGGCATAAACGTGGACAACGTGAGCAAGTCGTACAACACAGATGTGTGTGGGGCTCCGCTGAACTTGTTCCTGTTGCCTGAAGTTTATAGTGATTATGGTAAGATGTTTAATTAGTAATTTGATAAAATCTTGGCTCATAATAATTTTTGTTAGCTTAACTTGTATGTATAGAAAGTCGCCCTCAGTCTGTAAGTAAACTAAATTTTAATATTATCATAAACTTTAAACGAGCCAATTTTGTATAATTATACAACGTGTAACACATAAGGTATATCAATCCGAAACCCAGTGATAATAACTGATTTGCTGACCGTGCGGCTGGTATGGGATTTTTTTTTTCATATTTCGACCTATGTTCCTTAGGGAAAGTTGTTTAATTTCATGAGTATTATCACTCACTGCCCTCACTGGGTCTCGGATTGATATACCTACCTTATGTGTTACACGTTGATACAGGAGGTTTTTTCAGTCAGTGTCCAAACTTTCAAGAGTGAATATCCTCTTGAATATAAGCAACTTCTACTATGCGATCAACTTTCCTACTTGAAAAAAAATCTGCTGTTTCCTATTAAATGATATCTATGCCGTAGTGTAGTGGTCCACCCACCTTATATGTTTTTTCTTACGTCATACCACAATTTACCACCTCATTTATTAAAATCGGACCAATAGTTTGAGCGCGACGTTGGAACAGACATACATACATACACAGATAGACTGCCAAAATCAATACCCTTCCTTTTCGCCGCCGTAGTCGGGTAATATCCAATTTAGCAGAGGATTGTAACTAAGATCACGAAATTTAAAAACCCTCATTGCATTTTTTTTATTACTACCAAAAAATAATTTATCTTTTTGTCGATCGATCCATCAATCGAATTGGGTCGATTATAGAAAACTATAATCGGCTGATTAAGTACGATATATTTATAAAAATAAAAAATAAAATATATATTATACTTTCATCAATGATTTCCTAGATAACACAAGATTTTTCACTATATCAAAAAATATAAATTTCCAGAGAACAAAGACATATTCCGCGGTCACCCATCATTCGAGTCATTAGCCAAGCGCCTTCGATGGATGATACTCGGAGTCAACAGACATCAAGTGACCAACGTCCCCAATTTATCAGAGAAAAGCTGGCACCAGTATTGCAGTAAAGCTTGGGAGACCATACGAAAGTGTACATTCTTTATGGAGTATGAACGATTTTTACCATAATAAACGTTAATGGGTATGTTTCTTTTTATATTCCTTCATATTTTTTCAAAAACCAACCGGCGACAAGCTAGCGTGGTACACCCTAATCCTCCTTGTTTACGGCCCGTTTCAGTAACCTATCTACCAATAACTATTCGTTAAAAACGTTGTAACGCAAAAAGCCGGCAAATGATTGAATTAATATATTAATAAAGGTTATTGAAACGGGCCGTTAGTCAACTCAGTAATACCTACTCAACAATATATCTCACTTAACTCTTAATTGAATTTAAGAGTTTAAGGAATTTAGGTGACACACGCCACAGACACACTGCTACACCAGTTTTATAGGAAATTGATGTTTGTGTGAAAGTTTATAGTTATAAATAAAAATAATAAACTAGGTATATCGGAAACTTCTATTTTAAATTAAATTTGCTGTCCTATCCCTTGCTCTCCTGGGCGGTAATATCCTACATTTTCTATTTACCACTCTAACTTACCAATCTTCCTTTCCACACCACCTATCCTTCCCTTTCCCTATTCCTACCCTCTCCGCCAATCTGTGGGAACGCAATGGATAATCATAAAAGTAATTTAATAATCCAAAATGGTGGCGATGTGGTTCGCCACCCATCACGATTCACGTCTTGTTCTCGCGAAAGCAAAAAGTGGCCCATGGAGAGCCATTCCACCTCTTACATTCACTACGTTGAATATAAGAGGAGGAATGGATGGTAAGAATGAAAGTAGACGAAGCGAAACAAAGTTGGTGTAAGGATCGTAGCAAGTGGAAAGAAGTGGTCTCTGCCTACCCCTACGGGAAAGAGGCGTGATTATATGTATGTATGTATGCATTTATCTACCTCACTCATTGCCCTCTCCTCCGCAAATAATGCCCAAATATACGCAAGATAATGTATTTAAAGTTAGGTACTGTAAAGAGGTATAAAAATCCAGATTTTTGTTAATGACGTGAAACACAAAAACCCATTAGTTACATAATATGTATCCAATGAGGTTTTGTGATCAAGTATATTATTTTTGGTCAATGAAGGAGATAATAAAAGAGCCCTACAGCCGCTCGCCGCTATGTTCGAGACAGAGTAGCGGCCTTAAGTACAAGAAATTATCTTTCCAATGACATACAACTTGTTCATATTGAGTAGGTACACCAGAGTTTATACATTTCTGCCCACTTCCTTTCACTTTGATTTTATCTTAATGTGTGTCTTTTAGTATTGTTAAATACGTTTATCTAAAGAAAAATAATAAGATAAGAACACAGGTGGTATTTAAATGATAACACATATCAAAGGGCAAAAAGTTTACTTTCTTCAAGCATTTAATGGGATATTCTGGTAAAGTTGTAAATTGCAAAATACAAAGATATAATAATAAACAGTTGATCCAGTATTATACAATGCGTTTAATAAAGAGAGGGAAACGCAATTTGATCATATTATGTGAGATTAATTTGTTTCAGTCCGCTTTATTTTTAACCAACTAATAACTATTATGTTGTGTACAGCCGCGAGCACCAAAATAGCTACGCGCCTAAATTATTCTAGAAAATGTAGTAGGTACATTATACATTAAATTCGTTTGTGTGGATATGTCACCGTAAAATTGTATAAACCGTTAGATTGTATAACTAGTGAAATTGTAAAATGTTGATAGACTTCGGACGCGAATATTCTGCCTATAATTTAACATATTATTTTTCGTTAGTTAGTTAGATTTTTTGTTTTTAAAAAATGTAAGCGGTTTTAGCTATTATATATTTTAAAATTGCCCCTGAACCTAAAGTTGTAAAAACTTCTGGTTAGTTTTGTCAGTTTTATTCAAAAGTTTGAAATTATTTTAAAATAAATGATAAGTTAAAAATTAGAATACAATATTTTCTAGTGTTTTTCTACATGTAAAAATCAGAATAACCAGTTTTTGTTATATATAGATGCATTTGAAAAGTAGCGTTTTTCGTGAAATCTGAGTCGCGCGCCGATCAATGCTCTTAAAGAAAGGGTTTGAAAGAAATGAAGTCTGCATTTTTACCTTGAAGGGGCTGCGTTATGTCCACGTAAGGATAATATGAATATGAAATAATGTTGACTCCTTTTTTCACTGGTAGACGCTAGCTATGAGAGGTTTTCGGCGTTGCTCGGGCGGTTTGTACGCGTGTTGGTAGACACTAGCCAGCCTCCAATGTTCAGGGTAACCAGTGGCATTCGCGTCTCTCCAGATCGTAAAAGGTGGCGCCAAAGTCGGTATGGTATACGATTTCTTAGTGTACGGGTGACGCATTTTCGGAATCTTAACGCCCTTCGAGTCTTTCGAACTATCGCTCTGCACGGAATTAGGATTTCCAGCTTTGAAGGCGAATTTGTAATCGTCCTTCACTACTTTATCTATCACTGGTCTCGCATTACATGAGGTGCAATGTCTATGTTTTGTGTTGTTGTTAGAATTGTTTTTAGAGGTGCTCGATCCGAAAGATTCGTTTGGCGAACTGTGTTTCAGTTTACCTTGTGCCAGTGGTGTTTTATCGTATGATTCTAGACTTTGATTAGAATTATCTTTTCTGTTGCTATTTTCCTGTTTTGTAGATTTTGAGGTAGAACTTTGGCCAGAGTGTGGAGTACCGCAACCGTTTTTGCCATCGCACTGATCCTTTTTCGATTCCTTCGAACTTTTTCGACTATTCGGTCTCGATTTGAAATTAACATCGTGCTGCGGACAATTTTGCACTTCACAGGAATCTTTTTTTCTTTCTTTGGTCATATCTTTTTCAAAATATGGAACGCTGTGTTTGCCGTCGTCGACGATTTGGTTTTTATTGAATATTGAGTACGCGTGTTCCCCCATACTTTCATGAACTTCATCTTTCGGAGTATGGACCATAGTGAAGACAGCAGGAGCCATGGAACCGTTCGATCCATCGATATGCTTAGGCGGTTTCGGTTCCTGTTTTGTATCGTTGGGTTTGAAATCCCAGCATATGGCTAGATCCATTAACGATAGTGGTTTTTTATATTGACCACCCAAAGCAAGGACTGACGTTGCAGGCCGTTGCTTGATACTCTTTTCGTCTACAGTTTTCTTGGCCTCGCACGTCTTGGGTCTGTGGACTCGCATTTTAGTGCAGCACGTAGGCCCCGAAGCGCCGTAACCTTTCCAACCTATAGCGTAGGGCTTGACTATAATATCTGAATCTCTGTGCTCACCGACTTTTGGTAAAAGTCTATATCCTAAAGTGTCAGGTAAAGGTTCATGTTCTAAATTACCGGTGTGCATCTTTTTAGCGAAATTGAAATTTTGAACGACATTTACGTAAGGCAATTTGGTGCCGGCCTTTTGGTTCAATTTCATATTTTCATCTTCTTCGTAGTTTTTAGCATTCTCAGCTACTTTTCGCCAGAACTTATCATGTGGGTCCTCTTGAGGCCCGTGTAGTTTTTCGACTGCGTCTTTAACTAGCAGATCGTAGCTCTCGTGTCTTTTGTCTTCATCAGTTTCGGCTCCCGGAACATAGGGTCCGTTACCGTCTCCGTCTATTGGTTCTATTTTCTTGTTAAGTTCCAAAGGATCTTCGTCTTTTGTTACTTCTGGACTTTCCGCTTGAGGTTTTATATCTTGATCCTAATTCATTGGCACAGACATGCAAAAATTGGTGAAAATAATAAATTACCTATTTGATTTTGGTTTGATAATAATAAATCTTCAGTACAATTTAACGTTAAATTTCTTTTTTGGTTTGTTTTTGTGGACTGGACATTCGTTAGTCTGAAATTTAAAAAATAATAGTTATTGGTAAATTAAATGGATAAAATTAATGAAGGCGTAAATTTGAAAAATTTTGAATTTGAAAAAGATTCATCTAATGACCACTAGATTAGGGTTGCCATAACATCCTATGTACTTACCGGGACATTGACATTGAATTACTAAAATAATACAAGTAAATGAAAAAAGTGATATTTGTTACCAGTTAACTTTAATAGGATCCTTCATTTTCTTAAAAAATTAGCTTACAAATATAAAAATCGAATATGAAATCAAATGTTCTAAATGAAATAGGTATAATTTTTTATTATATTTTTCGAATTTACGGACCGACGCTGCCGAACCTGCTGTCCGGGCTGCGCTGTCGCTGTATGCATATTGACGGGGACATTTTCTAGATTAACCGGGATTAACCAGGACCGGGGACGACCGGGACAAAACTTTCAAACCGGTGACATGTCCCGGTATACCGGGACGGATGGCAACCCTACACTAGATGGATATTTTGCGACTCTGCGTTATGGAATCAAAAAACTAATTGGTTACATAAGTTAAACTGAGTTTATATATTGACTAATTTTTGTTCAGAAGTAAGTTATTCTACCAATAGCGTTAATGAATAGATAAACTAACGACAAAAGCATCTCAGAAACCGGGCATTAGTTTATCTAGAACTAGCTTTTGCCCGCGGCTCCGCCCGCGAGAAATGGGGTTTTTGGCCACTTACGACTACTCGTACTCTAAGTTAAATCTGTATCTTCCTTATCTTACGTTCTCTCTTTAATTACTAATTGTTTGTCCGAAGCACCATCATACCATATTTCATTTCAATGGTTTAAACACTTAAGCCATGAAAGACATTAAAAAAATATACACAATAGTACATTATCCCTCGGGAACAATATTATATGTCTTTTTGGGATAAAAAGTAAAAATACACAAAAAAGTATGAAATAAAACTTAATCTCTAAATAATTCCCCTTTCAAATTCGGCTAAAATTTTTACTATTTCTCTACTCAATCTTATTAATTTTGAAATCGATACCAGCCCAAACAATACTCTACAATATTTTATAGAACTTACGTTCATATTTGCTGGTACCGACTTCAAAATTAATAAGATTGAGTAGAGAAATAGTAAAAATTTTAGCCGAATTTGAAAGGGGAATTATTTAGATATTAAGTTTTATTTCATACTTTTTTGTGTATTTTTACTTTGGAAGTCGTTTTAATTTTTTGTTTAAAAATAATAATTTCACCCTTTTTAGAGATATATTTTCTTAAGTTATTATTAATACGTCTTAAGAACGTCTAAACTAAACGATCGAATGTATAATTGAATACGCGCCAAGCTTCCATAAAATATTGCTATTAAGATGATGATGATGATTACTGTAAGTTATAAAGTGGCATATGCTTGCAGTTCATTAAACAATACCGAAATTTCCAAACGCATATCTTTAAAGACTGAGGAGTTCTGTACAGTGCTTTTGGATCCAGGGTATACCTTGGTACAATATCTTATTTTTTGGTAGCATATGCTTGTGTTACTTCAGTAAAAGTCAAAATCACTATATGTGTGGATATTTTCGAGGAGTTCCCTCGATTCCTCATGGATCGCATCATCAGGTTCCCACTTTAGTGACTAAAGGACCAATTTCGAACTAAACCCTTTACAACAACAAAAGAATTTTGCAAATAGGTCCATAAACGGCAGAGTAATGTTCAAATATCTCCGTATTAGTGTAAAATACTATGAGAAGTACCTTCTTTATCATCATAATGTGATGATGTATGGTGTGATAGTGGTGATGATGATGATGATTACTCTAACTGACAGGGTGGCATATGCTTGCAGTTCTTTAAACAACGCCGAAATTCCCAAACATGTATCTATAAGGAGCCAGGAGTTCTGTTCTGTACTTTTGGATCCAGGGTATACCTTGGAGCAAAATCTTACTTTTTGGTAGCATATACTTGAACTACTTCAGAAAAAGTCAAAATCACCATATGTGTCCATATAAATTTCGAGGAGTTCCCTCGATTCCTCATGGATCCCATCATCAGGTCACCACTTTGATATCAAAAGGACCAATTTGGGATTACACCCTATACATCACAGAAAAAACTATGAAAATCGGTCCACAGGCGGCGGAGCAATCGTTGAACATACAAAAAAAAATAACCGCCTCCTTTTTTGGGAAGTCGGTTAAAAAGTACACTGTGCGTTTGTTCAAAGCATAAACCACTGCCATACCAAATTTCATTCAAATCAATTCAACCGTTTAGCAGTAAAAGACAATCAAAGTACACATAATAATAATACATTATCCCACGGGAACACCGCAAATTTTTGGGACAAAAAGTATCCTATGTCCTTTCCCAGGACTCAAAGTATCTCTGTACCAAATTTCATCAAAATCGGTTCAGCGGTTAAAGCGTGAAGAGGTAACAGACAGACAGACAGACAGACAGACACACTTTCGCATTTATAATATTATAATAGTATATAATAGTATATAGTATAATAGTATATAGTATATAGTATATAGTATGGATATAAGTAAAATTTTCTGAAAACGGACATTAGTAATTGACTTTATAATCAGTCATTTTTGTTAAAAAATGTAATGACCGTAAGATTATCGGCTGCATTATCTTATCTTTAGCGGTCAGGTGTTAATTTATCGACGAAAATACCTGCTTATATATCATTACGACATTGTTCATTGTAAGGCATTTTACAAAAAAAAAAAAAAACAGTCTTAAACTATAAAGTCGGATCAAGTTTACGAATTGAAGGACGAGTTCAAAATGGTACCTATCTTAAGTTGTTGTTTCAGCAAAGTTCTATATTATTATATGCCAATAATAGTTCATATCACTTCTATTTTTACTATTGCTATAGTAGTACTTACTCTGCTACTAATTAAACAAAATTAAAAAAGTTTCTCTACTACTTAATTTCTATTTTCTTCCTCAATTCCCAAAGAAACTAACTTTTTGTAATAATTTGTTATCCTAACTGAATACACACATATCACTTACGACTTTAGTCATAGGCACTTAAAGTTTTACTCAAAAAGTAAATAGTGAACCTTCCTTACAACCGTCCCAACTTACTCTGAACTCGTCAAGTTTCCTGTCGTTGGCAGCTGTTGTCTTCTCTTCAGCGCGCCTGCGTGGCGTAACCTTGGCTCGCTGCTCACGCAAATGAAGCCAATCCGAGAACCGTCCGTCCGGTGGCTCCTTTGATAGTTCCGCAGCTACGAAACAATAATATTTATAGTGTACTGAGATCCCTGCAGCCTCGCCAGACTACCCTTACATTCTTACTGATAAAACATATATCATATTGGGGCCATACTACGTGACCTACTTTTTTAAGATTTTTGACCCCTTCCTCCCCTTAAAGTTTTTACGTAGTATTGACAAGTATGATTTTTAATCATTTCGCAGGCAGAATGTGTAACAAATGAAAATAATTTGACTCATATTAATTGTTTTTATGAATACGGCGTTTATTGCATAAGACTGCTTGCATGCTTATAATTACTATTAAATTAAATATTATGAATAAGAAATGCATACGCTTATTTTACAATGTACACACTAATTCTACAACATGATAAAGTCTATATGCGATAGAAAATATTATTATGTACTATGTAAATGTGTAGACTTTATTTGTCGTATCTATGCCGCGCGCCGTGTCGCCAATATAAGTAAACATTAGGTACCTATACCAGGTAGTATTTGATAAATGAAGTTACCTAAGTGTTTTATGATTCAAGGTTCAGTTGGTAAACAGTTTAATTATTTTTTTGTAATTCACAATTAAATCTTTTGAGTAAGAAAATTCTGAATATATTAAAAAACAAGTTTTTAATTTTCGTACGTAGGAAACAGTAGGTCGATTCTGCTAATTAACTCTTATAATAATACAGTTGCGACTTGCGATGCTGGATGCAGTCTCGATAATGTATTAAAACAGGAAAATAGTTTTCTCATGAACGTCAAACCAACGTCAAACGCGTTTTGATTGATAATTCAGATGAAATGAAAGTAAATAAAAAATCTACGTTAAGTACAAGAAAGGGGAACATGCATAGATTTTTTATTGACTTCGAAAAGTACATAATACCAATAAGCCAGGAAATATTGTCATTGCAATGACATACCTACGATCAATCGTTGACGAAATACAGTCGTCGTACTAATCCCTATACAAAAAAATATGGACTAGTGACTATAAATACGACATTGATTTTATTAAATTAAATACTGCGTTTATGTATATTATCATTGCCGTAACAAAAAATGTCTCAAATAACATTTATAATAACAACAACAGGATTTGTTTTTCAATCATAGCAATTTTTTTTTTTCGTCTTTTTAGTCCCGTTAACTTTATAATTTATAATAACTGTACTTTTGCATTTTTCGGTCATTATTATCGTTGCCTTTCGGAAAATATAAGAATTTAAAACATATGCGTGTTTCCCTGTTAGCTTACATAAACAACGCTGAGAAATAAAATCTAACGGAGTCTTCCTTATGCATTTATTTGCTTTTGCCATATTTATTGCTTGACAAATGTAAAGCTTATAGCGTGTAGTATATTAATAAAACGCTCTGACGTCAGCAAGCTTTTAAGTTTAGGGCAAGTTGTATCATGTAAACTGCTGCGGAACACGATACCCACTAGGAAAGTATTTTTTGCATACACTTTTCAATTTTACATTTAAATTGTAGAGCTTTCTTTTTCTCAGTTTTCGAAAGCACTCAAAACGATAACCATAATTTACTTAGGTATCTACTTTCAATAAAACTTTGTTCTATCAAAGTTAAATTCAAAATTCTCATGGACGATAAATAAATGCTATGGAAAATTGACAAAGTATATTACACAACCTTTTTTTTTTTTTTTTTTTTTTTTCCGGGGGGGAAAATGCTTTACGCATACCACCCAGGCGCAGGGGGCACCCAAGTGGTGATGTGGGACTCATGGTATACCCACTAAAAACCCCCCCATCTTCCTCCTCACCGCCCTCTGACGGGGCCACGGGAACGATACACACATCCGCGACCCCGCCGGCGGCAGTCGCCTACAAGCGGCTCCATCTTGAAAGCCCGAAGGCTCTCCACGATGGGCGCACCAGATGGTATGAGGTGCGCTTCCTCCTCGGCCTCCACCAGTACTGTAGCAGACTCCCCATGAGTCTGCTACTAGGAGGCCATGGGTACAAGATAAACTGGTACCCGGTGGCAGATCAGGTCTGTGGTTCTGCCACCGACCACACCTCGGCCGCAGAGGATAGGGCAAGCGGCGCACCGCAATACCGACATGCCTCTTCCTCTGCGGCCCCACCAACGCCGTTTCGACGGAACGGCCCCGCCAGCTCGCAGGGGGTAGGGAGAGTGGCGTACCGTAATACCATCACGCCTCTCCCCCTGCGATCCCTCCACGGCCGCAGAAGATAGGGAGAACGGCGCACCGTAATACCGGCACTCCTCTTCTTCTGCGGTCCCACCTCCATACGCGTCCTCTGCGGGCATGTTCAGCCCGCTGGGAGCGCCCTCCTCGGGCCAGCCGGCGGCAAACAGGCCGGCCCCGGTTGCCTCTTAGCTTCACCGTGGGTGACCAGTCCACGGTTACTAAGCCCCACCGCCACGACAAGGCGTGCAACCATCGGGGGGATATTACACAACCTACCATAAGATAGCCTAGAGATCTGTGACCGCGACGTGATACCGCAACTGGCGACCGAGACCGGCCGCCTTATTACGTATCTTGCAAAAGCAAAGCAATCGCAAAAATTGCGCAAATTTTGCTCCAAAATCGCAAATTCGTATTACGTATCTGCAAAAACCTAGCAGAAGCAACCTAGCGACAGTACTGCCTCTACCGAACAATCGAGGAACTATAAATTGCAATCAATCCTTCGATCTCTTCACTGCTGTAAAATTTTTCGTATTACGTAAGACTTTTACAGCAAAGCGAAAGCAATCAGCGAGCGTTGTAGCAAAAATATTGCAAAAATATTGCAAAAATGAAGCAAAGTGCATTCAAACACAACAGCGAGCGATTAGCAATCGATCGCATAGGTAATACGATTTTATTTGACGTTCAGCAATCGATTGCGCGTATATCGCTCGATGACTGCAAGATGTTTGTTAATCGCTATTTTACGTAATACGGCAGCGGGTCGCACGGCCTACTGCTTAGTATGGATACCAGATAAATACCATGACCTCACAGAAAACCGGCGTGAAATAATGCTTGCGTTGTGATGCGCCGAGTGAGTGAGGTTACCGGAGGCTCAAGGGGGCATTGGGGATTTTAAAGACCACGCAGGAACGCAAGTCGCAGGACCAGAGGTGTTACAAGTGTAACTCCTCTGGTGTTGCGAGTGTCCATCGGCAGCGATATCTGTCTGCTCGTCTTCTGATTCATTACAAAAAAGCTACTTACCGACTTGCTTGGTAATCTTTCTCGGCAAGTCCCACGTGCCGGTGTAATGTCCGAAGCACTTGGAAGCCCCCCGCGGCGCGCCCGGCAGGAACCGGCCGTTTATGTCGCATATCGGCCGCGGGTTCGGGCGCATCTCTGGAGGACGAGGGCGGGTTGGCGCCCAACGCGGGACCTCCCAGTTGCCGAGCCGCCGTGGTGCTGTCTCCTTGTTGAACTGTGAATGATGAAATGGTGGGAATCTACATTTTTTATTGCTTATCCAAAAAAAGTGTTACGTTTTGTTGAGCAACATTGTACTATGTGATAATTGTGTATAAGACGTCGTTAATATGAGACGCAACGCGGAAAAGTAGGTACCGAATTTTTGTCTAAATCTACTGAACGGATTATAATGAAATTTGGTATGGTAGTAGTTAACTACTACCATACCAAATTTCATAGATCAGTAGATTTTGTGTGAAGGAGTAACAAACATCCATCCATACATTTATCTTCACACTTATCATAAATAGTAGTAAGTAGGATTAGTAAGTAAAAACAAAAAATAACAGTAATCAGTACAGATTTTCTTGGTTAGAAGTTAGAACCCACTTTCGAGATCCATCATCGATAAATTAGTTCGACTCAAAAGTCGAACTAGTGGGAAAAAATCATTTGCTTAAGGCAGGTGCCAATCTGTATTAAACGTTGTTCATTTTGATTTGGGTAATGATAATTGCCTGACTCACAATACGGAGAACTGAATATACCTACCACTGATGAATCGGATCATGATCAGAAATGGAGAAGCATAACTTCGAGTAGTTCTTTTCAGCATAAAAGTATTAGAATTATGACACATTAAGGTGGGACCGCACTAAGCGTAACTACGCTGCAGCGGACTTTCATTGATTTCCACAACGAAAATTTTCGAGTAAGTGTTGTTTTTCTCCGATAGCTATTCAAAATTGACACACTATTCACTACACAAAAAGATAGGTACACGTTTCATATGACAGTCATACACTGCACATTAGGTGCAACCTTACATTAGGTGCAGCCTTACATTAGGTGCAACCTTACATTAGGTGCAACCTTACATTAGGTGCAACCTGACATTTGAACTCTCACAATGAAACGTGTATCTTCTTGTGTAATTTAATAAAGTTCAATTTTGAATGCGCGTATCGTTTTGTTCCAGTGTGAATTGGCCGTAAGTATTCAAATGAGCTCTAAGATTCACACGAGATAGACATCGAATTGGCCACATAAACTCTCATGAGATGGAGTCACAAACAGATCGTAAATAAAACATGCGGAACCGCAGTCGATGAAGGGTGGCACGCGACAGTCACGTGCTACGGAATTAAAGTTTCATCACACACGGACCCCTATTGATGCTGAATTTTTAATGACAACAAAACGTGTTTATTTTTATAGACATCGACGACGTGTGATTTTCTTTATGATACACTAGCTTTTGCCCGCGACTGCGCGTAAATACAGTATCCCTCGGGAATACTGTACTTTTCGGGATAAAAAGTAGCCTATGTTATAATGCAGTGCCTAAACTACTGCCATACCAAATTACATCAAAATTGGTTCAGTAGTTTTTGCGTGAAAGAGTAACAAACATCCATCCATCCATCCATCCTCACAAACTTTCACATTTATAATAGTAGTAGGTTAAAGGGCTGACAAGCAACAACAAGGTAGCGTATCAACGACCCTGGTTCAGTGGTTGAGCGTGTTCGTGCTCAAGCCGGGGGTCGCGGATTCGAATCCCGCCGAAAGGAATAAAAATGAAAAGGAATAAAAACAAACCCAATGGTTACATTGATTAAATAAAAAAAAACTCATTCAAATGTGTCACGCGATTGATCAGGTGTCACATTTTACCCCTTGCATTGTTCGGGGCGTCATAATCATCCCTCTTCTGAGGGGTTGCAAATTATTATTTACCCCATATACGTCACTCGGGTGTTTGACTAAATTTAAATACCCGCAATAATTTAGAATTATCTCGTCGCACCCCTTTTGTGTTTATTGAAAGTATTGTAAAAGCTTTAGGGCAATTACAAATATCAATTTTACAGTAGGTAAGTAATTACTCAAAGTTAAAAAGTCTCTAAAAATAGTTGAAAAGAAAAATAAAGTCTATTCTATGGAAGCCTATTTTCTTTACGTATGGCCATGAACTTAGCAAGTATTAGCTAAAAGCAATATCTATATTTAGATTTTAGTCCATTGTAAAACTTAACAATTAATCTTTCGTTTATATCGCAGAATATTTTACATAACCTTACGTAAATGCCTAAAAGCATGCTAAAAGTATGTCTAAATTTAGCAAATGGTACCTCGTGTACCTATTTTTATAGTCCATTTTGAGGTTAGGCGTTTAGGCCCAAGTCGGCTCATCGTGGGGTATCCTTCCGCTTCCGCGAGTCGAGTCACGCAACTGGTTTATATACATACATACATACATATAATCACGCCTTTTTCCCTTAAAGGGGTAGGCAGAGACCACTTTTTGCCACTTGCTATGATCCTTACATACTCGTTTCACTTCGTTCACTTTCATTCTTACCATCCATTCCTCCTCTTACATTCAACGTAGCGAAGCGGCTCTCCATGGTCCGCTTTTCACCTCCGCGAGAATCGAGACGTGATGGGTGGTGAACCACATCGCCGCCATTTTGGATAATTAAATTATTTTTATGATTATCCATTGCGTTTCCACGGATTGGTGGAGAGGGTAGGAATAGGGGAAGGGAAGGATAGGTGGTGTGGAAAGGAAGATTGGTAAGTTAGAGTGGGAAATAGGAAATGTAGGATATTACCGCCCCGGAGGGCAAGGGATAGGACAGTAATAGCTAGGGAAGCCGAGGTCGCGTACCCGTATACTGTACCACAACTAGAGATGGCCGTTTAAACGTAAAGCGTTTAAAAAAGCGTGCTTTTATAAATAAGTTGTAAAGTCGTTTAAAATTTTAAGCGTTTATCACTTATACTTATCGTTTATATCGTTTATAGTCATAAAGCCATAAGTGTGGTATGAGCAAAGAATTCTTATGACAGCGCAATAAGAGTGAAAATTCTTTAATGTAGCTCATCACTTATTTAAACGGCTTATTTTTTGTACTTATAACTATTAAGCTTTTTCGTGTTTATTCACTTTTTGTTAGTTGCTGACGAAAGTTAAGTTAGTTGTTGACGAAAACATGTTATATTACGTTACGCAATAATTCGTATTTTAATCGTAATAGTGGTGTTTTGGTGGCTTACCGTGAACTTTTAATGTAAAAAATAAATATAATAATGGTCCATATGGACGTAATATAAACTTTTCGTGTAGTGTTTTAGTATTAAGTTTATTAAGTTTTTGTCGTAAGATGACGAATAAACGACGTGAATTGGAACAGTAATTTATGGAACTACTTTGAAAGAAATGTGGTGGAAAAAGTGGCGATGTTTGTTATCCTATAAATCAACTATTACTAATGATAAGCAACATTTAAGATTAATGCATATTATCAACATGTAAAAACATTTTTATGAGTTCATATTATTATATTAATAATTATTCAAATTTCAGACAGTCCTAAGCCTGCAAAGTACGAAGGAAAGTTAATTTAAATCAGTATAAGCGATCGAAAAACGTAACATAAACGCAAAAAACATTATAACTTATAAGTGGCAATAAGTAGATAAGCAACTAAGCAGTTAAAAAAAGTTGCTTTTGAATATTTAATAACGGATAAGTTAACTTTTAATTTTAAGCCGTTTATCACATCTCTAACCACAACTACCGGACAGGTAAGTTGGGATGAGTATCCCATGACACAGGTTTATATACTACTTATATTATGATTTTTTTATGTTTAGTCATGATCAGAGTATAGAACAAGTAGTAGAGTGGGCATCGGCAATTCTATGTTTTTTATATCAAAACCAAAAAAAAGGTTCGCTCGCGCTGTGGTATGGTACCTATAGCTAATGAATTCACAACCAAAAGATAACTAATTCTTGTTCGACTTTAGTAACGATATACAGGTGTTTTGTCAGTCAGTAGCCAAACTTTCAAGAGGGAACATAGTAGGTACATACTCTTGATTCTTGAATATAAGGTTTGGTAAAATCAATTACGGATTTGCGTATTTGATCTACCTACTGCTTATGTATAGACGTTTAGGCAGAAAAATAATTGTCATAAGTACTCGAAAAATATTTTTTTACTTTATAATGGACGAGTTTGCGTTTTGCGGAGAGTCACTCATACATTAGGTGATTTTTTTACTTTGAGTAAGACAAATATATTCTTAATATTATATTTTATAGTGAATCATGTCCCCGAAGTATCCGTAATTGATTTTCGGAGAAGTTATTTTAAGCAACTTTTACAATGGAATTAATTTTCCTAATTGAAAAAAAAAAAACAGCTGTTTCCTATAAAAGTGCTATGGCATAGAGAGAGCACTTTGGCAGGAAAAAGCTGATTCTTTCCATAGTAAAAGTTGCTTCAATATTAAAGAAAATATTCACTCTCGAAAGTTTGGCAACTACCTAAAAAAAATACATTTGACTGATTTTTTTTTTCAGTTTTCGTTCATTTATAAATGAAACGAGCAGACGGATCGGCCTGATGGTAAGCGATTACCGCTGCCTATGGACTCGTGACACTTGAGGAGTCACAAGTCCTTAAAATCCCGCAACCCACCTTGAACCTCCGGTAATCTCTCTGGAAATATAACATAAGCGTTATTTCACACCGGTTTTCTGTGAGGCCGTGGTATTCACGAAAAAGAAGAATTGAAAACAATTTCTAGAATAAGAATTATTTCATACTTTTTAGTGCATTTTTTAAGAATGCTATTGTTTTGCTTCGGAAGTAGGTTTATATATAATATATTTTTGTTTTAAAATAATTAATCTTCTATTAAAGAGCTACAAAATATGAGTTTGCCTCGTAATTTCTAATGTGGAATAGGACCCCAAAAATAGGGAAAGTATAAAAAACTAACAATAGATAAAAGATAGCCATTAATAGTATCCAATGGACAGACGTCAAACGAGGATTAAAACACGTACGAGGCCGTGAAAAATAGTTATTCGCGACCAAACAGAATCGCCCCCTTTCAACGACCCTTCTGTATTTTCTATTCTGAACCATAACTATATGAAATAGAGTTGATATTGCAAAGTTTAGCTATTCAAGCAATGTTTACAACGTAATTGGATGTATCTAAGTTGGATTAAAGGAATTACAATTTGTTAGCAAATAAAAAATGTTCTTCACAAAATATAACGGGGGAGAGGTGCAGGTGGCGCCGCTAAAACATTTGGGATTAGTAACGAGTCAAGTTGATCTGTGTTTTGTTGCAGACAATCGGCTGGTAATAAAACGTTTTAGAATAAATTATATAGAAATAAAGAAATATAATTACGATACCACTAGCTTTAGCTAGATTGGACCACCTTGGGCTATGTACTTCGAAAAATTCTTTTCAAACGGATTTCTACGTAATAATAACTATCTGTATGCCAAATTCAACGCAATCCGACCAGTTGTTGATATTTCACTGAACATTAAATTTCACGGAAGTCGGGAAATTTTTCAATATTTTTCAAACAAACTTTTAACTCTTATTTTACTGAGAGTGAATTGTAATAAACCCTGAAACACGTATTTAATTAAATTTATATAATAATAATATTATCTATGGACGCATCACTCCACGTCAATCCCTTGGTAAGTTCTTGAAGAACTTGTGTTACGGGTACCTGACAACGGAAATATATTTAATATTTTTTTAACTATACACATATTTAAAATTTTTATTATATCATACACATATTTAAGACACATCCATGACCCAGGAACACGGAAAAACTTTGTTCCTTCGGCGGGATTCGAACCCGCGACCCCGGCTTGAGCACCAACACGCTCGAACACTGAGCCAGAGGTCGTCGAAGAATATTTATAAAGAATTATTTATATAAGAGCATGAATTTTATTTTCATCAAAATCAAGGCTGATTTAAAGATTTTCCATAGAAATTTTCACCCCTATTTCACTTTTAAAGGTGGATTTTTTCAACTCTTCCTACTACGCAAACTTCTATGCTTATATACCCGGCGAAATAAACTAATGCGAGTGCCACCTATGATTATTTATAGGTGGCACTCGCATTAGTTTATTTCGCCGGGTTAGAGCCGGTTAGAGCCGGTGGTAATTGTAATTTTTATATATTTTTCTTTGCCTTTCATGTTAAAAAGACACTTTAAAAAAATATTATTTGGTTTTAATCTAACCGTACTCCTATCCTTAGATAGGTACTTAAATACTGGATCTGAGATTGTTGTTTTTCGAACACCTGTTTAACTGTGAGTGGACTAGGTAAAGGTACAGGTGTTATTTTTATAGAATACTAGCTGTTGCCCGCGGCTCCGCCCTCGTTAATATAGTTTTTTCGCGGATATGTGACTGATGCAAAAATTGATAAAAACAATCCTTGATGCGGATTATATATCATGCTAAAATTTCAGCTCGATCGGTGCAGAACTTTTTGAGTTCTTAAAGCGTACACCAATCAACATAACATTTTTATATAAATAGACGCGATAGTGCCTGCGGGCTGCGACTTATGCGCGCGAAAAGAAAATATCGCGGAAAACGTATATTTTGGCGCAATAAAAAGTAACCTATGTACTTCCCCGTGGTCTACTCTATATTTGTATCTTTCATCAATATCGGTCTAGTTGTTTCGAAACCCGTATAATGAAGAAATTAAGAAATCTTTCCACTTTAATATTAATATAATAGTATAGATCAAGGAACAATCAAAGAGATCACTAATGGTAAGCGATTACCGCCAGGCGCCAACGTCTGTTAAACTGTAGACAGATCTAATACCAAGAAAGTCACAAGTGCGTGAGGCTGTTGAAACTCTACAAAGTACAAACCTTACGCCACAGCTGTTTTTCAGATTCCGTACAAAAGGGGTAAAAACGGTACCCTATTACCACGGGCGTAGCCAGGTTTTAGTTTCGGGGGGGGGTTCAAGAAAAAACGACTAACGGGGGGGGGGGGGGGGGTAGTATCAAAGTTCTGATTTAGGCTGTTGATTATTTTTCTAAAATAACTTCAAAAATCATCTTTCAGATAGGGTTAATGGGGCGGCAAAATATGTTAATTGGCCTCGGGCGCAAAATTTCTAAATACGCCTCTGTATATTGGTCAGATCTCTGTATTATATATACCAGCCGGCCCATTTCGGGGGGCGTTTGAACCCCCTAAACCACCCCCCTGGCTACGCCCATGCCTATTACTAAGAATCCACCGTCCGTTCGTTTGTCTGTCTGCTACTAGGCTTTATCTCATCAACCGTGATAGCTACACAGTTTAAATTTTCACTAATGATGTGTGTCGATTTTCATTGCACGTAGGTATTCCGCCAGACCGTGTAGATTCAGCTAGGTGATAGGACACATAGCGGCGAGCTGCCCAATCGTGTTAGTCTATATCGGTTAAAGAACCGTTTTTCTGCCATTTTCGGCAAAACGTAAAGACGTAAGTGGCCGAAAATGGCAGAAAATTAAAAACCATGATACTTTTACTAAACATTAATTGTATTTTTCTGATCCATTATGATATTCTCCAGCTGCAGGTGAAGGATTATCCATTAATTACGCCACACCCTGTATATTCTTTGGCTTAGGTCGCAAGGCAATTTTGCCAACAACAAGGCGATTTGTCAAGCTACTTGCCGCACGACGGCACGACGAAAAATCTTCCCATATGTTCCCATGTAAATCCATCATAAACATCAGGTTTATTTTTTATAGTTTAAACTGAACGATAACTGAAATATATTTGGAACTTACCTGTCCACTATCGAAATTATACGCCATTTCTACAAATTACACTTGGAAATTGTAAAAACGGATAAAAATATCACAGTTGAATCGTTGTAAAATATGTCAAAACACTCATCAAAACATGTCAAAAACATTGTAAAAAAACAAAAGTCACAAGTGTGTATGAAAAACTATTTGGGAAATAGGAAAAGCTATCGGCCTAACTGATCCGTAACCATAGCAACCTGAACAGACGTAGGTTGTTGTGGGGTTGTATCCAAAGCCTACAAATTAAGGTTTTTTATGGTATCTAGGTAGCAAACTTTCAGCGCACCTGATATTAAGTTACCAAATAACCTGATGATTTGCACATAATAAGGTTAGAATAACTATAGAAGCATGCAGGAAGCATTTTTAATTTTGTGTCTAAAAATATTATTATGCGCTAATACTCGTATGCTGCTCGACTAATGAAACTAATGATTCCAAAACTATGGCTGGGCTATGACTAGTATTGCCAGGTGTCGATTTGCGCGGGATGTCCCGGTTTTAAGGGGTCTGCGAATGCGGTTATAACCTAGGGGGCAATTCTGCTAAATAAAACCTGCATTAATACAATTACAATCAAGTCCCGACACGCTTACACTCTCAAAAGGTGTTTTTATGAACGTTAAACCAACGTGAAACGCGCTCTGATTGGTCGAAACGTCATAAAACCCGTTCATTGTAATATGTCGCTACACTTTCAATCCAAACAAAGTAAAATTGACTCTTTAAATTGTCTTCTTTAAATACAAGAATTGAGGTTCTGATTGGGACGTTAAATGTCCCAATCCATACTAATATTATAAATGCGATAGTGTGTCTGTCTGTCTGTCTGTCTGTCTGTCTGTTACCTCATCACGCTTTAACCGCTGAACCGATTTTGATGAAATTTGGTACAGAGATACTTTGAGTCCTGGGAAAGGACATAGGATACTTTTTGTCCCAAAAATTTGCGGTGTTTCCGAGGGATAATGTATTATTATTGTGTGTACTTTGACTGTATTTTACTGCTAAACGGTTGAATTAATTTGAATGAAATTTGGTATGGCAGTGGTTTATACTTTGGACAAACGCGCATTCTACTTTTTATCCCAAAAATATACAGTGTGCCCAAGGGATAATGTTTTAATTTGTGTACATCCATACTTCCATATCCATACTTAATATTATAAATGCGAAAGTGTGTCTGTCTGTCTGTCTGTCTGTTACCTCTTCACGCTTTAACCGCTGAACCGATTTTGATGAAATTTAGTACAGAGATACTTTGAGTCCTGGGAAAGGACATAGGATACTTTTTGTCCCAAAAATTTGCGGTGTTCCCGAGGGGTAATGCATTATTATTGTGTGTACTTTGACTGTATTTTACTGCTAAACGGTTAAATTGATTTGAATGAAATTTGGTATGGCAGTGGTTTATGCTTTGGACAAACGCGCAGTTTACTTTTTATCCCAAAAATATACAGTGTGCCCGAGGGATAATATTTTAATTTGTGTACATCCATACTTCCATATCCATACTTCCATATCCATACTAATATTATAAATGCGAAAGTGTGTCTGTCTGTCTGTCTGTTACCTCTTCACGCTTTAACCGCTGAACCGATTTTGATGAAATTTAGTACAGAGATACTTTGAGTCCTGGGAAAGGACATAGGATACTTTTTGTCCCAAAAATTTGCGGTGTTCCCGAGGGGTAATGCATTATTATTGTGTGTACTTTGACTGTATTTTACTGCTAAACGGTTAAATTGATTTGAATGAAATTTGGTATGGCAGTGGTTTATGCTTTGGACAAACGCGCAGTTTACTTTTTATCCCAAAAATATACAGTGTGCCCGAGGGATAATATTTTTATTTGTGTACATCCATACTTCCATATCCGTACTAATATTATAAATGCGAAAGTGTGTCTGTCTGTCTGTCTGTCTGTATGTCTGTTACCTCTTCACGCTTTAACCGCTGAACCGATTTTGATGAAATTTGGTACAGAGATACTTTGAGTCCTGGGAAAGGACATAGGATACTTTTTGTCCCAAAAATTTGCGGTGTTCCCGAGGGATAATGTATTATTATTGTGTGTACTTTGACTGTATTTTACTGCTAAACGGTTGAATTGATTTGAATGAAATTTGGTATGGCAGTGGTTTATGCTTTGGACAAACGCACAGTCTACTTTCTATCCCAAAAATATACAGTGTGCCCGAGGGATAATGTTTTAATTTGTGTACATCCATACTTCCATATCCATACTTCCATACTTAATATTATAAATGCGAAAGTGTGTCTGTCTGTCTGTCTGTTACCTCATCACGCTTTAACCGCTGAACCGATTTTGATGAAATTTGGTACAGAGATACTTTGAGTCCTGGGAAAGGACATAGGATAATTTTTGGCCCAAAAATTTGCGGTGTTCCCGAGGGATAATGTATTATTATTGTGTGTACTTTGACTGTATTTTACTGCTAAACGGTTGAATTGATTTGAATGAAATTTGGTATGGCAGTGGTTTATGCTTTGGACAAACGCGCAGTCTACTTTTTATCCCAAAAATATACAGTGTGCCCGAGGGATAATGTTTTAATTTGTGTACACCCATACTTCTATATCCATACTAATATTATAATAGCGAAAGTGTGTCTGTCTGTCTGTCTGTCTGTTACCTCTTCACGCTTTAACCGCTGAACCGATTTTGATGAAATTTGGTACAGAGATACTTTGAGTCCTGTGAAAGGAACTAATATTATAAATGCGAAAGTGTGTCTGTCTGTCTGTCTGTCTGTTACCTCTTCACGCTTTAACCGCTGAACCGATTTTGATGAAATTTAGTACAGAGATACTTTGAGTCCTGGGAAAGGACATAGGATACTTTTTGTCCCAAAAATTTGCGGTGTTCCCGAGGGATAATGTATTATTATTGTGTGTACTTTGACTGTATTTTACTGCTAAACGGTTGAATTGATTTGAATGAAATTTGGTATGGCAGTGGTTTATGCTTTGGACAAACGCGCAGTCTACTTTTTATCCCAAAAATATACAGTGTGCCCGAGGGATAATGTTTTAATTTGTGTACATCCATACTTCCATATCCATACTAATATTATAATAGCGAAAGTGTGTCTGTCTGTCTGTCTGTCTGTTACCTCTTCACGCTTTAACCGCTGAACCGATTTTGATGAAATTTGGTACAGAGATACTTTGAGTCCTGTGAAAGGACATAGGATACTTTTTGTCCCAATAATTTGCGGTGTTCCCGAGGGATAATGTATTATTATTGTGTGTACTTTGACTGTCTTTTACTGCTAAACGGTTGAATTGATTTTAATGAAATTTGGTATGGCAGTGGTTTATGCTTTGGACAAACGCGCAGTGTACTTTTTATCCCAAAAACATAGAGTCTTCCCGAGGGATAATGTATTATTTTGTGTACTTTGACTGTCTTTTACTGCTAAAAGGTTGAATTGATTTGAATGAAATTTTGTATGGTAGTTGTTTATGCTTTAGACAAACGTGCAGTCTACTTTTTATCCCAAAAAGATATATAATAGTGTTCCCGAGGGATAATGTACTATTGTGTATATTTTTTAAATGTCTTTCATAGCTTAAGAGTTTAAACCATTTAAATGAAATATGGTATGATAGTGCTTCGGACAAACAATTAGTAATTAAATAGAGAACGTAAGATAAGGAAGATACAGATTTAACTTAGAGTACAGTCGGGAGTGGCCAAAAAACCTCATTTCTCGCGGGTGGAGCCGCGGGCAAAACCTAGTAATAAAATATATTTCCTAAGTACTTGAATACATTGTCTACGTGCAGCTTTCTCACTTTAGAGCCTCTAGTCATAGATATTATAATATTCACTGCCTTTAGTAATTTGTTTTCACCTTTTAATTCGGTTTCTGTTCTGGTCATAGTACTGTTACAACGCTGCTAAAAGTCATAGAAGATCTTGGAAAATAAGCGTGTCTCCATTCTAGTGCTATTCGACTTTAGCAGTGCTTTTAATTCTGTAGACTTTAACTATCTATCCTTTGCTCCCTTAACATATCCTACTCGGTGGTAAACTGGTTTGATTCATATTTTCGGGGACGTTCGCAGCGAGTCTGCTCTGATGAGGCTGCCTCAGAGGCTCAGACTGGTGTGATATTGATGCGAGGGTACCCTAGGGTGGTGTTATTTCTTCCCGTCTCTTTTCATTTTCATAAACACTGATAGTGTAATATATAATCAAATCTGATAGTCTTGGACTATTATAAAGAGGAAAACTTTGTTTGTATGTTTGTTTGTTTGTAATGAATAGGCTCAGAAAGTACTGGACCGATTTCAAAAATTCTTTCACCATTCGAAAGCTACATTATCCACGAGTAACATAGGCAAAATTTTATTTTGGAAAAAAATAGGGTTCCGTAAGATATTTGGGTTTTTCGGACACAAGGTGTAAAAAATCAACTAGAAAAGTTACTTATTTTGCGTACGCTGCCTAAACTATAAAAGATAGAACCATAAAATGTTCTAATTAATTGTAAGTCTTATAAATATCTACAAAACAGTCCGCGACACACTATACCTAACTCCGTCGAGTGAGGCACAACAACCATTTTTTTTATTTAGAAATCTTGAATTTTTTTGGACTACATATAAACGTGTTTATTTTACTCATGCTATTATTCCTTATCAAAATAAATTTTTTCATCACTAAGTACAGTTTATGTTGATAATATTTGGTCTTTGAATAATTAAAATTGGACGTTTGGTTTTGAAGTTATGGCGGAATTAAAATATTACGATTTCTGCTGCACGGCCCGTTGCAAAGTGGGCGTCACCAAGGCGGGGGTGCGCGTGCGGGAGTTTAGATCTATGAGTAAGGTACCCGCAGTATTGGTATCAGTATTTTACCCGTGCGAAGCCGGGGCGGGTCGCTAGTGTTATATATAATCAAATCTAACTTCCATCTTTACGCAGACGACCTGCAGATCTATCATCATTCATAATATATTCATGAAATAAATTCCGCAGTTACCCATATCAACTCTGATCTATACCGCATAGCGAACTAGGCAAAATCTTTCGGTCTATTGGTCAATCCTAGCAAATTCCAAGCTTTAATCCTAGCCAACAGTCACTAAAATTCATATTGGCAGAATGGTGAAGACCGCATGTGACTTGAGAGCCTTTTAACTTTAAGAATCGTTTGAGATCAGGGCTTGAGTAATAAAAAAAATGTTGTCTAAAATATTATCCAATGCTCTGTTGCAGCATTTCTATCTGCAACATAGCGAATTTCCTCTGCGTTTCCCCGCGAAACCGAAAAATACAAGGCAAATGTTATAATAATTGTCCTTTACATTCGGTTTCGTGTTTACAGAGACAAATTATTCCTATATACTGTTGCGTGCTCCCGAGCTATGACTCGGGGAATTAAACCGTGACCTTCTCGTATACCGTATACCTACCGTACTGATTATAATACCATTAATATCGGATACAGACATCGACGTCCCATGTGTATATCTAGTATATACGTCGCAGCAGAACTACGAGCACAAATCATTAAACTTTTATAATGAAATTGACCAGGAAACAAGAGACGAATTGCCTGACACTCGCAACATCAGAGAAATTACGAGTGTAACTGCTCTTGCGTTCCCAGCCATTAAATCCTCGTACCCCCGTTTAGACCTCCAGTAATTTTACTCACTCGGCGAAACACAACGCAAAAATTTTCTGTGGGGCCATGGTATTTTTTCTGTAGAGTCAGGTCATTTGTGCCGAACCATGGCTCTCCCACGAAACGTTTTTGCTCTTAATAGAAAAAGGAGTAAGGAGAGGTAAGTTTCACCCGCTGTGTTTGGGTAATGTATTCCAAAAGATAACTTAGAATTACTAACGTTCTTTCAAATCCACTGGGATACGTTCTTCACTAATTGTTCTTCTCTCATAAAGTGAACTTGTTCACATGTCTAAAGACAGCACTATAAAGTTTCAGTATAGAACAGTATGAAGTACCAGATCAACAGGTAAATAAAGCCGGCCTTATGACGTTTTAGATAGTCCTTATATTGTACAGAGGACATCGTGTGTTATATCTTTAAATATGGTATATCAATGGATACAGCATTAAATGGTGAGCGGCTCGGAATGGTACATAACCGAAGTTATGCGAAATAATAATACCAGTCATGACAATTCATGGTTTAAGGTTCTTACTATTAAATGTTGAAGTTAATTTTCTAGAATTTACTTTAAAATACTTACTTCAAAAAGAGACAGACTGTAAATGGAAAATGGGCATTACAAATTATTACAGATTTGGATCTCTACATAGGTACTTAGCATAAAATGAAGGCGCTTCATTTTATGCTCGATTTTAATGTAGTTTTCAGCGATAGATAGACTGATTGAAAAGGTACATTTATATGTATCATACATTGCAAAGCTGGAGTAGGTCGCTAGTTTGAAAAGACTATGACTAAACCAAACATAATATAGGTCAAGCTAGAGATAAATATAGATTATTATTATCTATACTAATATAATTAATAAAATTTGGTACAGATGTAGAGTAGACCACGGGGAAGGGCATAGGCTACTTTTTATCGCGGAAAAATGTACGGTTTCCGCGAAATTAACTTATAAAAATATAGGTGAGAGCCGTGAGACTAGACTCTGTACCTACATAGGCTGCACTAAAAGTATCGGGAATGGAATATTTCCACTGTTCCTGTCATATTAAAATCTTTTTAATTTAAAACTCCTTGGTTTTAAAAATCGAATACCGTTTATTTATTTAAAAAAAGGTTCTCGGTCTTGTCACAAGGTCTTGTCAAACTTGTTTAGTCGTTGAGAAAATGGAATTGACTCGAGAAAATTCTAGAGCGATGATTTATTATGACTTTCGAAGTGGTTTAACACAAAAACAGTGTGTTGACCGGATGATTTCTGCATTTGGTGATGAAGCCCCATCCAAAACCACAATTTATCGCTGGTTTGCTGAATTTCAACGTGGACGTGTCAAGCTCAGTGATGATCCCCGTCAAGGTCGTCCAAAAACTGCAGCGTGGTAGAGCCATGCTTCGGCACGAATGGGCCGGCTCGACCGGAGAAATACCACGGGCTCACAGAAAACCGGCGTGAAACAGCGTTTGCGCTGTGTTTCGCCGAGTGAGTGAGTTTACCGGAGGCCCAATCCCCTACCCTATTCCCTTCCCTACCCTCCCCTATTACCCTATTCCCTCTTAAAAGGCCGGCAACGCACTTGCAGCTCTTCTGATGCTGCGAGTGTCCATGGGCGACGGAAGTTGCTTTCCATCAGGTGACCCGTTTGCTCGTTTGTCCCCATATTTCATTAAAAAAAAAAAGTCACCCAAGAAAACGTTGATCAAGTTGATGCTGTGCGTAAGCTGATTGAGGAAGATCGACATGTGACATAAATTCAAGCAACTTTAGACATTGGCATGAGTCAAATACAAATAATCTTGCATGAACAATTAGGTGTAAAAAAGTTGTTTTCCCGATGGATACCGCATTTAATTTTGCTCTGTGAAGAGCAAAAAGCGGCTCGCGTTACTTGGTGCGTCAGAACTCTCGAAAGATTCCACGCAGGATCCTCAAATGCTGTATACAACATCGTATCAGGTGACGAATCCTGGATATACGCGTACGAACCCGAAACAAAAAACCAGTCACGAGTTTGGGTGTTCGAAAATGAGTTAAAGCCAACAAAAATTGTTCGTTCACGGAGTGTTGCAAAAAAATGGTGGCCACGTCTGTCTCCAAAACCGGCCATGTTGCGACTATTCCTCTTGAGGGACAAAGAACGGTTAATGCAAAATGGTATGCTAACATTTGTTTACCACAGGTCGTTTCTGAACTCCGTAAAGAGAACTGCAACCGCCGCATCATCCTCCATCACGACAATGCGAGTTCTCACACCGCGCACAGAACAAAAGAGTTTTGAGAGCAAGAAATCATAGAATTATTAGACCATCCGCCGTACAGCCCCGACCTAAGCCCTAATGATTTCTATACTTTCCCTAAAATAAGGAATCAATTGCGTGGTCAGAGATTTTCATCACCTGAAGAAGCTGTGGACGCCTACAAAACGGCCATTTTGGAGACCCCAACTTCCGAATGGAATGGTTGCTTCAATGATTGGTTCCATCGTATGGAAAAATGTGTCAAATTTCGCGGAGAATACTTCGAAAAGCAATAAATACATTTTAAATAGTAATGTTGTCACTATATGTAAATAGTAATGTTGTGTCCTATCCCTTGCCCTCCTGGGCGGTAATATCCTACCAAAGGAAGATTGGTAAGTTAGAGTGGGAAATAGGAAATGTAGGATATTACCGCCCAGGAGGGCAAGGGATAGGACACAACACCAATCTGTGGAAACGCAATGGATAATCATTAAAATAATTTAATTATCCAAAATGGCGGCGAACGAGACGTAATGGGTGGTGAACCACATCGCCGCGGCGATGTGGTTCACCACCCATTACGTCTCGTTTCTCGCGGAGGTGAAAAGCGGACCATGTAGAGCCGCTTCGCTACGTTGAATATAAGAGGAGGAATGGATGGTAAGAATGAAAGTGAACGAAGCGAAACGAGTATGTAAGGATCGTAGCAAGTGGCAAAAAGTGGTCTCTGCCTACCCCTTTACGGGAAAAAGGCGTGATTATATGTATGTATGTATGTATGTATGTTGTGTCACTTCCTTGATTCCCGAAATTTTCAGTGCCGCCCTCGTATTACTGCATTCCCTCTCGAGATGTAAGGCTGAGAGCCTCTCAGCCTTACATCTGTCTCTCTCTCTCAGCTCTCAGTGAAAGCAGTTCCTAGATTGCAGATACTGATTACAACTAGGTACATAATTTAATATTTTCGTAATTAGCCATTTTTTCAATTTTTAGTTTTTAATCTAATACTTGATTAAAGTAATATTAAAATAGATTACAAAATTTCATGCAATATATCTCTATATCCGGAGTATTATCTGACGTGAATTTAACAGTCATAGTCGCACCTGACTGTTAGCGATTATAGCAATTTAGATAAAAGGTTTACAAGTCTGGATGACTCATTTGTTATTTAATCTATACACGCGGTAGCGTGTCAAGCCAAGTTCAAGTAACAGAACTGCCGAGCAGCACTGGGTGTAATATTACACGAACCATTTCGAGCCACTTTTAACCCCCTCATAACTCAAAAACTATTTCACATAAACGTGTCAAATATGTCTCATATATTGAGACTTGCAAGATACATATATGCTCCAAATTTCATAAACACATCTCGAACGGTTATTTAGATATTAACGTCCAAAAATCGTCATTTTTTCACTAACTGACCTATAGATCAAAACACTAACCCAGTTCCAGATGACCTAGAAAGTTCAAATTTGGCATGCAGATAGGTAATTAGGTTAGAAAGAATAGAATACAAAGGAATAAATCAGAAACTGGTTTTTTATCATTTTAATATAATTTTTCACAATTTGATTCTTTTACGAAAACTTAGCTTTGGTAATTAATTTTGTTATAAATAATTTATGTACAAAAAGTAATAATATCCTATCAAAAACATAAATGTGAAATGAAAGCCAAGTTCAATATTATGATATACTTACGCCTTGGTTGTTGACTTCAACGACAAAAGAAGTGAGATCTAAATGGGTGCCAAGTTCAATGGTCAGTTCTGAAAGGGCATTGTCCACTTTCGGCCATCCGTGAACACGATGTTATGAAAAAAGTAAATTAATGGATATTTTTTATTTATTTTTTGTTAATGTTTAGTAAAAAACAAATTGTGTAAATAAACACAACAAAAAACACGATATTTAATTTGAATTTCCATGATCGGAAGTCGGCAAACGGTTCCGATGTTACCATTATCAAGCGCCGAGAAATGCACTAATCGACATCCTTATAGTCATGCCTCTGTTTTATGATATTTTTAGCTATACTACGCAACAAATGTTGCTAATAGACTTTAGAAATGCGCAAATATTTTGCTATTATTAGAATTGTATTTATTTTAATAGTTTTTTATAGTAAATCTTAAAAAATGTACCTCATTGATTTAAAAAATATAATATACACTAACTTTTTATTATTATGGCAATGCAAATACGTCATGATATGTCAATTGTCAAAGTATGAAACGTCATTCGCTTTGTTTTCGTGCGTCGTGAATGTTGTTTTCGTTTGAGATATTATTGCTATTACTTGGCTTTTTACAATGGATTCCGACTCTTCTTCCCATTCTGACGACCCTGGCATGAATAATCTCTCTCTAAACTCCGAACTTCTCGTGCCTGAAGGCAACTTGTTGGCAGGAGATGAAGCAACAACGCAGCGATGTGTGAATTGTGGGACCGATTTGTTGTTTGTAACTAAATATAAAGTCTGATACAAAACTAGGTTTATATTCTCCTTTTTACTGATCTGAAGTATTTAATTCATATCACATTATTAGCATAATGAACTGTTCACGAATGGCCAAAGTGTCTATAGAAAGTGGGCAATCCCCTTTATTTAGTACAACATTAAATATCATTTATACCTATAACTGAGGATAGCTCCCCCACACCGATTTTCGGTGACTGGTGGCCGGTTTCATTGAAAACCAGGCCAGCTAGCTACGCAGGAGTTATTTATGGTGCCCAAGTGTGTGCGCAGTACACAAGAGCACTCTGTTTTCCTTTTACTTTCGTAACCCAATGGGACGGATAACCGACACGACCGGTGAGAGATCAGCCG
This sequence comes from Glaucopsyche alexis, assembly GCA_905404095.1. Taxonomy (NCBI): domain Eukaryota; kingdom Metazoa; phylum Arthropoda; class Insecta; order Lepidoptera; family Lycaenidae; genus Glaucopsyche; species Glaucopsyche alexis. Next base: position 8,033,657 of record FR990060.1, read on the forward strand.
CAGGTCCGACTTTTTACATGCCCATCCGACGACACATTGATCATCTTTCTTATCAGACAATTAGGTGATCAGCCTGCATTGTCCTAACCAAACTTGGAAACAGCATTTTTTGTTGTTACAATGCGGGAATCGAACCCACGAACTCCGAGTCGAGAGCCAATGCTCTAACCACTAGACCACAGAGGCTGTCGCTAGAATACCGCTAAGCCCAATATAGATATTGGATTTTGGCCAAAGTTGATACCTCGGTATCGATTTTCCGGCTCTTAGCACCTGTGTCCCGGGATCGATAGGCGGGGCCGGGCGGGATTGGCCGGGACAGAGGGGGCGGGGCCGGATGCTGGAACAGATGCGCCCACGAATGTGTTTCGAAGGATTGTAAGAAATTATTATTTTTGAATGAATAAAAACATGTTTTCTGTAATATTAAAAAATATAATTATTATAATTTATAATATTATGTAACTTACTTTTTTAATTGATTTTAAACTTGATTCCTACACAACATAGAACGCATGCGGTGTAAGAATTAAGCTTAAAAAGCTGATTCTTTGTAACATAATCAGTTTATGAGTAAAATTGATATTGAACAGTTAGATATAATACTAGGTATACTCATTCATTTGTTTCAAAAGCGAGGCGTTCAGAAGGTATAGAAACTTTAACGTAGACACAATCCTGTATGACCATATGTATATAATTTCTAATATTATATCCCAAATTTTTGCATTTACGTATATCATGTAAGTAAACTAATTATGTAGGGTTTTTACACTTGTGTTGTATAAAATATTTCAACTTTTTGTAACTTTGAAATGCATCTAATTACAAAACTACTCATAAAATCTTAATTCTTTTAACTTTTATCAAGTTGTAATACTTACCTAATTATTTCTGAATGTTTAAAAAAAACTAAATATTTACATATAAGTAAATACCCATTTGTGTAAACACTAAATGTAACTAATTTAAATTTTAATAAGACTGAACGGAGCATTGCTATAATTATATTTCGGACTTATGAACATCCAGCATCAACATCTCTGTAGAGAACCACTAATGTATTTCAGATTTTGCAGCCATAATATTACCGTATTAATTTCAATACATTTTAAATTATAAGTAATCTTCATTTTTTTCTCACCTAACTAATAATACACTCATCTTTACTATTATATAATAAAGAGTAAAAATTTGTTTGTTTGTTTGCATTGAATAGCCTCCTAAACTACTGGACCGATTTTGATGAAATTTTGCACGGATATAGAGTAGACCACGAGGAAGGACATAGGCTACTTTTTATAGTGGAAAAATGTACGGTTTCTGCGAAATAATTTTTACGCGTACGAAGTTGCGAGCAACATCTATAAAGTAATAACTATTTTTACCCGACTATGGCGAAGCGAAAAGGAAGGGAAAAGATTTTACAGGTTATGTATTTACGTACGTTTGTTCCATCGTAGCGCCTAAACTACTGATCAGATTTTCATGAATAAGGTGTCCATTAGTAATGGCACGGGTAACATAGGCTTTACAATATACGTAGTCTAAAAATTGTAGTTATTAAAATCATCCGAATGCAATTTTCACTGAGCGAGAAGAACAAGCGCCGCCCTCTCAAAGGACCATCCCCTCACAGAGGGAATATAAGCGGAGGGATGCTGCGGGCTGGACCAGTGTGGAACTGTAGCTTGTGTGAATAGTGTGAATACTTATTTAATAATTATAATTTTATAAATATTAATTCTACCTTATTTGAAAGTTTTCTGGCGGGATGTTAAGTTTTAAAAAAGATCTAAAAGTGAAGTAATCTAGGAGGATATTTTTCATGATTCCAGGAGGATATCTGTCAGTAAAAGGTAATTTTTAAATAGTATTTTAAAATTTAATATTGAAAAACCTAAATATAAGTATCGGATATCTTAGTATCTAAATATTAAAAAAAAGTTTGTTATAATTAGTGTATAAGTACTTAGATACTATATTATTCTTCCAAGGAACACGTGGAATAACAACTGGAATCAAACTATAAGTTTTTAGCTCGCAAGAAAAATTCCTAAATCTTTAGATCTTTTTTATCTATGGTCCCGTAGTAAGTTCTCGAATAACTTGTGTTATGGGTACTTGGACAACGGAAATATATTTAATACTTTTATACCATACACGTATTTAAGATTTTTACTATATTATACACATAGAGCTAGCGCCCACCGTCGAAAAAGGAGCCCATCGAGAACAAGCATTGGACCACTGCAGATCGCTAGGGGCCTTAAAGCTTGATATAAAACCGCCGGTCTGGCGGTCCTAAACCTGGTAGTTTTTTTTTTATTGACCAAAATGTGTGAAGATTTTTTGAGTAAAAAAAGCTCATAAGGAACAAGAAAACTATTGTTATACACGGCTGCGCGCCAACTAGAAACCGATGAAAATGCAAGTCTGGCAGTCCAGTTTCCAGCCAGACCGCCCTGAACGTGTAAGAATTTTGAGTAAAAATAGCTCATAGAGAACAAGGTCAAGTTATATGTCAATCTGTTCGTCTCCTAATCCTCTTTTGAAAATCATCTGTCTGGCATGTTCAAACCTTGCCAAAACTCAGCCAGACCGGGATGATACCTCCTGTGATGCTTACTAATAGGTAAATAATGAGTAATTTGCACTTAATGAAGCGTGATTTTAATAGATTTATGTGTATTCTTTCCGAATTTAAAATTTGCTACCCCATATTGCTACCACTGGATCCGCCATCTTGAAAAAATGGCGAAAACTTTCAATATTTTGGCTATATCTCATTACAGACGTACTTTACGATAAAAATATGTTCCACGAATATGAACTATATACAATTTTCTACAATTTATTTTATGAGCATTTTTGTGTCAAATTGATAGTTTTAACGCTGCAGAGACTGAGAGTGAAATTTTATTTGTGTTGGTGATATTTTTTATAATCCAGTATATTTTACTTTTTATGCCCTTTTAGATGATACCCATATTGCGAAGTTTATAAATAATTATAAAGACCGCCAATTTAGGACGGCGGCCATTTCGAATTCACAATCATTTTAAATATACCAAATTTTAGTAGCAATAAAACTAAAAGTATACTAAACTAATATCTTATAATAAGTAAAATTAATATTAGTGAAAAATAATTTCCGTACAGCGATTATTAAAAAAATAAATTTGTGTGATGCTTTATTTTTATATTTTAGTCTTATAAAATCAATTTTATAATAAACAAAGTTCCAAAGTTTGCAAAACTTTCAGTTTTGTAAGCAGTCAACTTTCGAATAGAAGTTTGACCCCTTTATCTTTGATATTCTGATCTGATATTAAGTATATATACTTTTAGTTTTGTTGCTACTAAAATTTGGTATATTTAAAATGATTGTGAATTCGAAATGGCCGCTGTCCTAAATTCGTAAGTAAGTCTTTATAATTATTTATAAACTTCGCGATATGGGTATCATCTAAAAGGGCATAAAAAGTAAAATATACTGAATTATAAAAAATATCACCAACACAAATGAAATTTCACTCTAAGTCTCTGCAGCGTTAAAACTATCAATTTGACACAAAAATGCTCATAAAATAAATTGTAGAAAATTGTATATAGTTCATATTCGTGGAACATATTTTTATCGTAAAGTACGTCTGTAAAGAGATATAGCCAAAATATTGAAAGTTATCGCCATTTTTTCAAGATGGCGGATCCAGTTGTAGCAATATGGGGTAGCAAATTTTAAATTCGGAAATAATACATACAAATTTATTAAAATCACGCTTCATTAAGTGCAAATTCCTCATGATTTACCTATAAGTAAGCATCACAGGAGGTAACTTCATCCCGGTCTGGTTGAGTTTTGGCCAGGTTTGAACATGCCAGACCGATGATTTTCGAAAGAGGATTAGGAGACGAACAGATTGACATACAACTTGACCTTGTTCTCTATGAGCTATTTTTACTCAAAATTCTTACACGTTCAGGGCGGTCTGGCTGGAAACTGGTCAAGAGTAGGACTGCCAGACTTGCATTTTTATCGGTTTCTAGTTGGCGCGCAGCCGTGTACAACAACAGTTTTCTTGTTCCTTATGAGCTTTTTTTACTCAAAAAATCTTCACACATTTTGGTCAATAAAAAAAATCTGCCAGGTTTAGGACCTCCAGACCGGCGTTTTTATATCAAGCTTTAAGGCCTCTAGCGATCTGCAGTGGTCCAATGCTTGTTCTCGATGAGCTCCTTTTTCGACGGTGGGCGCTAGCTCTAACACCAACACGCTCAACCACTGAGGCACAGAGGTCGTCATCTTAAGAGTGCGCTAGTCAACGGCTCGAACTCAGTGCTGCGCGCGGGGAAAATGCTTGTTATTTCACCTAATATTGGGGAAAAACGGATATACCCATAAAATAGTAATCTATACTTATAAGAGAAGCTATACTGCACACATTTATGCAGCTGTGTAAAGTATTTTAGAAAAGACGTCTTCAAATTACGCAAATCGACACTCAGCTGTTGGTGTTTTATGAAAAAACTATATAATATTTTTGCCTGAAGTAAATTTATCTCAATTGCTGAATAATCGAACTGTGTCGGTATTTGCTTGCTTTTTTATTATCATTCTTTGTTTAATTTTTATTTACGTTCAAAGTTGCGCTAAAAATGCGATGTTTGGTGGCTATTATCTTCTACACTAATTTGAATTTCAGAAATATAAGCAAATACTGACCTAGATAAGTGTCATAAAAATCGATATTACGCTAGAATTTGGGTCTACAATGTTTGACTTTGGAGTAAATCACCAACAGCGTTTGTATGGAGAAAAAACCGACTAGCGCAGCCTTAACGCAAACAAATTTTGTGAACTATCTAGCTACATCACGATACAATAAGTAAATGATGATGTATGCTGTAAATATTGCCGGACTATAAATATTTTATATTTCTTCAATGAATAAAATAGGAGACCGAGCTATGCTCGGAGTTTTAATAGATAAGATAATTAAAAATAAATATAAAAAAAGAAAAAGAAACAATTAGAATCACAAAACATGATTTATTTTATATTATAAATAAAATATTAAAATATTTATCTGATCGGAATCTGAAATTTTTTGAAAAATAAACCCCACCAAATTCCATATTTCCAAAGAACGTAAAAATTATACAAAGGTACAGGTCGCGCAACGAATTAAGATCTTTCGACCAAAGTAGAGGGGGTATGCGCAGATGTCAGTTTATGGGTGTGTTTGGCGGTAGCGGGCTCGGGCGGGGAGGTGTGGATGCGCCGAACGCATGCCGAACGTGGCTGCCGACACGCTATTGGTACGTTAGTAATATATATTCTTTGCTATTGGTCACATGCGGGAAGGATCCCCTCCACTTTCACTGAGCGCTCATAAACCGTTGCGCGACCTATACATATATACCAAGTTGCCAATCAGACTGACGTAAGACAGTCGAAATTATTGATATATTGTTGCACGACGAGAGAAAAAATATATTATTATGTTGTTTAAAATATTGTGCGCAGTTTCTAAACACCTAGCTAGATTGATTTTTCTCTCCCAAAACTCCCTGCATACTAAATGTCATGATAATACTTGTAGCCGTTGCCGAGATTCCGATTATATACATATACAAGATTATCTCGTTTAAAGTATAAGATTTTTATATCTATTTATAAAAAAATGAATGTTTATCTGTATATCCTATATAGAATCGTAAACTATGCATTTGATCATGTGATGATCTTTAGCAAAGTTGTTGTGCATAAGCTAAAGAAGGTTTCTGAGGTCTTAGATTTACAATTGCCAATTGGACCCGGTAGGTGGCGCTGCTGTCAGTGCGTCAATAAATTTAATTCTAACTGCTAAGGCGGTACGAAGTTTGCCGGGACAGCTAGTAATATATAAAAATGAATTGCAATTCCAATGTCTCGCTAAAACTCGAAAACGGCTGGACCGATTTGGCAAATTTTAGTATTAAAATAATTATTGTGGAAGTTCAGGGCAGCCTTAAACGGTGAGACATAATATGGGAGGTGTGGGTGAAGTTTATTTCAGTATAGTACTCATAGTTAAGCCAGAACAACGTAACAAAATAAAATTATCTCGAGTGTACCTTAATAAATATATAATATACTAGCTGTTTGCCGCGGCTCCGCCCGCGTAAGTATAGTTTTTTTGCAGTCACGTACTGATGCAAAAAATATATAAAAACAATCCTTGATGCGGATCATATATCATGCTAAAATTTCAGCTCGATCGATGTAGAAATTTTTGAGTTTTTGAAGCGTACACAAACCAACATAACATTTTTATATATATAGATAGTTTATAATAAATTTGCGAACATCTGCAGAAAGCTAATAGGGCGGTACAGGCAAAGTATTTATTAAATTATGCGCAGCGCAGGTGTTTCGCCGTAGAGCAGCTACGTCATACGTGTAGGCGGCGTAGCGCTGTAGCGGGTCTACAGACACCAGCTGCTACACCTAATTACGTTTTTTTTAAATGGCCTTTAAGGGTTTGACCGTAGATTAAAGGTTCATAATGTTTATTTGACCACTTCCACGGCTTCTTCAACAAAATGTTGTGCACATTTAACCGTGTTAGGTTTGATATCGATATAAAATGAACAGTATTATATTTTTTAAACTCTTGTTTTTAACTTTCTCAATAACAATGACAATACGCTTTCGTAATATTATGCTAGCCATACACGTAACGATATACCTGACAGATTTGCCTATACAGTCGATGTTTACAGGTACGGTTAAGCCGGAGGTCGCGGATTCGAATTCCGCTAAAGGAACAAAACGTTTTTTATGTTCTTGGGTCATGCATGTGTATTAAATGTATATTATATAATAAAAATCTTAAATATTTGTATAGTATTAAATATACTTTCCGTTGTCTGGTACCTGTAACACAAGTTCTTCGGATTCTAGCACGGGGCCAGATTGACGTGGTGTGATGCGTCCATAGTTGTTATACATAGTCCATAGTCAATACATAAAATACGATAAGCTTTAATAGTTGATACTCATGTTCGAATAATACAATTCGAATAATCAATACTAAAGAATTAATAGTATCTCTTCTTTTGAAATTGAACGGTGAAAAGAAATACAATTATTAGGAAATCCAAATCCCCAATCCCCTGATATTATTTTATCTAATATTATCAATGATAATAATTACTATTATCTGTCTATAGAAAACATTTGCAGCGTTTCACAACCATTTTTGTCCAGTTGCTGATAATTTTTACCATTAAAAATATTAACAATATTAAAAATAAAAGTCTTAAAAATTAACTAATTTAATCATTAAAGTATCTTCTATACATATAAAATCCTTTGTCCTGACTCCTGAATGACTGACGGATCAACGCACAGCCTAAACCGCTGATCGTAGAAACCTGAAACTTGCAGGGCTTGCTCTTTGTAATGCGTAGGGATCCGATAAGAAGGGATTTTTCGAAATTCGACTCATAAGGGGATGAAAAAGGGGAAAACAGTTTGTATGGGATAACGTGATTCCTTGGTCCAATCTACTTCATATTTTGCACAAACATTATGTAACAGAATTGATGGAATTCGTGTATCATAGTGTATTGAAATTCGTCCCCTAACGGTAATAAAAAGGGAAAGAAAGTTGTTTTGGAGCGATTTGCTTTAAAGTTGATATAAATACTCCTTAGTGCTTTTGACTTAAAGCTCCCACTCACAGGCGATCGGTCGATTTAGTCTTTACAATTTAAACATTTACTGGATTGGTAGTTGCAAGTAAATCGGTTTAGATAAAAATTGAATATAGCCTGAGATCATTGGTCCACCTTACTACACTTTTTATATGAAACTCGTATATAACGCGTAAATTTTGTTCCTACTTTTGGCGCCTACCGCAAAAACTAGCTGGTAGGTCTTACACTAATTATTTTATATAATAGTTTATCGTTATCAATTTACTTTCAAATACGAATTAATTTATAATTTGATCGAAGCAATCGATAGCCCGTGAGTGGGGAGCTTTATTTTTATTTTGACATAATATATTGTCATCATATTGAAAAAATAAATCTGACAAGAATTCGAAAGTTAAATTTGATGAAAATTAAAAAGTAAGTTTAAATATTTGCGAATGCTGCATTTAATATTATATTCAAAATACATCCATACTAATATTATAAATGGGAAAGTGTGTGTCTGTTTGTCCGTCTTCCACGCCAAAACTACTAAACCGATTGAAACGAAATTTGATACACAGATACAGAGAGTATAGCCTGAGAAAGAATAAAGGCTTTTTTTCGTAGGGAAATGTACGGTTCCTGTGGGATACTTTATTTACAGTTTCATGTAAAAACTACTAAACTGATTATCATGAAATTTGGCACAGATATAAAGTAGACCACGAGGAAGGACATAGGCTACTTTTTATCGCGGAGAAATATACGGTTCCCGTAGGAAACTTTATTTACACTTTCACGTAAAAGCTACTAAACCTATCATCATGAAATTTGGCACAGATATAAAGTACCACGAGGAAGAACATAGGCTACTTTTTATCGCGGGACATATACGGGCGCGGGACATTCTTACGCGGGCGGAGCCGCGGGCATCAGCTATCTATACTAATTACTATGCTATTATTATAAAGCTGAACGCGCTTATCTCAGGAACTACGGGTTCGAATTGAAGAATTATTTTTGTGTTGGATAGTCCATTTATAGAGGAAGGATTTAGACTATATAGCATCACGCTGCGACCAATAGGAGTGAAGAATTAGTGGAAAATGTGGAAATAACGGGAAAAATTATTCATCTTTGAGGGCTTACGTTGTTTGTTTGAACACGCTGATCTCAGGAACTGCTAAATCGAATTATAATATTGTTTTTGTGTTGGATAGTCCATTTGTTGAGGAAGGCTTTAAGCTATTTAACATTACGCTGCGACTAATAGGAGCGAAGCATCAGTGAAAATGTTGCAAAAACGGAGAAAATTATTCATATTTGGGCTTTATTTGAAGGCTTCCGTTGCGTGCGCTGCGTAAACAGCTCAAGTTACCCAAAAAATATGTATGAAAGAATTATTCCTCTTTAAATGATGTAAAAAAATATTTTAAGATTGACTCACTATAACTTTTTTATGGTAATCAAATTTGGTCGAAATTAATGCATTATTGCGCCATCAGTTGACGTGGACGAAGTCGCGGGCAACAGCTAGTCTTAATATATAAAAAGCAAACCTGACTGACACACAGCCGAAACTACTGAACGGATTTTGCTGAAATTTGGCATACACATAGTTGTAATGACGTAGACATCTGCTAAGAAAGGATTTTGAATATTCGCCCCCAAGGGGGTGAAAAAGGGTTAAAATTTTGTATGGAAACCGAACGCCACGCGGACGAAGTCGCGGGCAAAAGCTAGTCCTATAATAACTTTTAGGACTTAAATATAAGCAAAAAGTTATGCCGTTTTCTACATTTATACTAATACTAGCATTTGCGCGCGACTTTGTCCGCTTGCACCCTCTTTCGAAAAATCCTTTCGACGGATGTCTACGTTATAATACCTATCTGTGCGCCAAAATTCAACACAATTCTTCAATTTTTAATATTTATCAAAATAAACTTTGAACCCCCATGTAGCTAGCCCCAAATGAATTTCAAAAAACAATAAAACTCGTACTCAATTACTTTTAATTACCTCAAATTATATCAAATTCCAATTCCTCGTAGTACGGAACCCTTAAAACACTACATAGCGCAATATATACCATGCCTCTCGTAGCTTTATAAAAGTATCGGAATTCCGGACCCTAATTTCTACTAAACTCTCGTGAAATCGCTAATAAAGTTCGCAAGAAGCGTGGGGGAATTCGAAATCGATTCGATACGGTAACCGAACATGATTCGATTATTACGGGGTCGAAAAGACCGGTATAAAAATAAATACGGATTTATTATCCCCTAAAGACCGCGTTTGTGAGGTGCGAACGCGCCTTGTATTATTTATGCACTTAACCCTCGCGGCCGGCAAATTTGATTTGATCGGAATCAAAACACCTCGAGGTGTGAAGGGTTGATCTTTCCTGCAAACAGACACTTGCTGTTCTTATATTTTTGCAAGAAAAATTCGCTCAGAAAATATTAACATAAAAATGCTCCGCAATCTACTATTATTTGCCACAATTGATCAAACACTATAATTTTACACAATATAACGTTATATTGGATTCCTTATAGCAGCTTATTTTATAACCATTAAAACAGATGTTTATTTATTTGTATGTTTGTTTGTTTGCAATGAATACGTTCCGAAACTACTAGACCAATTTCGATGAAATTTTGGCACGAGTTAGAGTAGTCCACGGGGAGTGACATAAACTACTTTTTATCCCGGTAAAATATACGGTTCTCGTGGTATTTTCATTTATAACATCTAGTTCCCCATGGGATAGGTGAAGACCATGAAGACCTGAAGGTCGATTCTGCTATTTTAATCTAACAATAATACAGCTTCGATACACACCGGATCCTATCAAACAGCAAAATGGTATTCTCATAGACGTCAAACAACAAAATTTACAAAGCCATTATTATTGCATCGAAGTCTGATTGTAGATTGAGCGAACCACTAATTCATACAAACAAGAGAATACCTTCTTAAAAAAATAAACGTCTTATCTCGAACCGAATTGTCGTCTGGATTTTTGCCATAGACCTTCATGTAACGCGAAAACAATGGAAGCTTGTATGTTACTCCAGTGTAAGTATATTTAAGAATCCCGTAACTTTAAAATATAATAGTAAAGTATAGTAATACGTGGTAATACCCTAACGCTGTTTGTCCACTGCCACCGTCAACGGGACGTCAACGAGAAAAACATGACGTCGCCGGACGCCGAAGTAGCGATACATACATTTACTATAGTCGTCTGTCCGTCGCACGCCCGTACCGTCAATTTAATCTCGAACAAAATTAATCTCGTTGTCGTTGACGTCCCGTTGACGTTTGCGGTGGACAAACAGCCAGTCAATTCTCATCGAAACTAAACAATGCGTGACATAGCTCTGCATTTTTATGATAGCTATTCAAAATTAATCTTTATTCATTACGTAAAAAGTACACGTTCTATTGTAAGAAAATGATTATCAGGTTACACCGCACTGCACATTTGCAGTTTATGACTGATGTCATTTCGTGTATATTTCTGTGTTGTGAATAATGTTGAATTTTGAATCCGCCGCATATAGTCGGTGTGAAGTGACCCTGAACTTTTTCATGTGTAGAGTCACTATGAAGAGCTGGCTGGAGACGGCCAGCGGCATGGAGGACGCGTCCATGACGTGTATGCTGGCTGAGCCGAGAGAAGCGCTGCTGCCGATCACGGGGAGAGAGAACTTGGCGCCTAGGAAAAGGTACTGAGAGCTCATATTATCCACTCCTATAAGTCTAGTCACTTGCTCGTAGGCACGTAAAGTCGAGGGAATAGTCGGGATCATATAGTTCCAGCCTTGGATAAGAAGCCCTACATTTCAAGGACTCACTTATTGTATAATTTATACACAATATTAATAATACCTTCTTACTCTTTAGAGATCGCAACTTGGAGCCGTGTTCATTATCCGAAGAAGCTTACCTATCGGGCTCCAGCTCTCCTTGCGCTGGACTCTCCCGGGAGGAGAGAAGGAGACGCCGCCGTGCTACTCTTAAGTACAGAACAGCCCACGCCACGAGAGAGAGAATAAGAGTGGAAGCCTTCAATGCAGCGTTCGCGTCTCTAAGGCGACTACTGCCAACTCTGCCACCAGATAAAAAGCTATCCAAGATAGAAATCCTCCGACTCGCTATCTGTTATATTGCTTATCTGAATCATGTTTTAGATGCTTAAGTCTGTAGCAATGTTGTTTTATTATAATAATGTGATGTTTAGTGTATAGGTTTATAATAGTGAATGTACAGTTGCAAAATATAGATACGGCGGGGGTGAAAACAAATCATTTGAACCTCTTTATATGGGCTTAATGATTTCAATTTTGTTTCACATATTTTTGTTTCGAATATTTTTTTCAGATATCTTAGAGATAAGACGTAGGTGTTAAATACATAATTTGAAAGAAAATTAAGGCCCATTTACGCAGATATGGGTTAAAACGAACCATGAGTTAAAATACCATGCCTTCTCTTTCATAAATATAAGAACCGGAGAAATAACATGACATTTAACCAAGTGGTAACTTAAACTGAGATCTACGTAAGTGGGCCTTAATGTAATTTATGTATTTAATTGAAGATATCACAAACGGTCTAATATTGTCCACAATAAAGTTAAATGGTTCGTCTTCACAGTTCACCCCCGGATCTATTTTTTCTGGATTGTCTACTTTCTACCTAATACGCTGTATATAATAATATAATAATGTTCCTATGTGTTACCTGCCATATTATCTCCTTTGTTGTTATCAAAGATTACGAAACATATTCGATCTAGTCACTTTATTGTTTAGCAACAATTATCTTTAATGTAATTATCGCATTAGTAAGTAATTATCATTAATTATTATTAGTCTTAATTTTGACATGTATATTTTGCTTTAAAAACCATATTAATTTAAAAATTCTAATTTTTCAATTTTTCTGATAAGAAGGTGATCAAAAATGAAACTACTTATAACAGTTTAAATTTTATTACAAACTAGCTTTTGCTTTTCGCCCGCGTGGAATAATGTTCGTGATAAAAAACTTCATTAGCAAATACCTATATTAATTTAACTGCTACAATAAACTTCTGTAAACATTATTAAATGGTTTTTAGGATTCCGTATACATAGGATACAAAAAGGGTAAAATAGATACCCTATAACGTCGTTATCGGCGTGGAGCAACATTTATCACTCGTAACTACTTTATTATTTTTAGATAACTCCTAGGATATTAATTCAAATTGTACCTATGGTAGCATTTCATACACATTATAATTTACAAATCGCTATTATAATATTTATGAAATTCTTATGGTGACTAATCAATTTGATAAACATTAATATTGTATCCGTCTAAATAGCTTATGAGAATGCCACATTATTTGTATTTTTTTTAATCTTTGTAAGCTATCCTTAAATTATAGATATGATATACCATCACAGACTTTTTTCTAGACCTATAAAAGAGAAACAAGCTCCCAGACGGCTTGATTTTTTCCGACAGCAAATATCGCCATATTTCTTCTAATTTCCACAACAAATTATACACATAAACATTTTTCAGACACCACTCTGTTGACAGATGAAAACCGCATGTAAATCCGTTCATTCGTTTTTGAGATTATCGCGAACAGACACTCGCGGCGGGGATCTTAATTTATAATATTTACTAGATGTTCGTTCGGGAAGTCGCGGCTTCATACGCGCTAAAGGAAATCCCGATCCTTCCCCGTCGTCTAGAGTAGACGAAGGGGAAGGATGTAGGCTACTTTTTACCTGTGCCAAATTTCAATGTATAATATCATAAGAATGTGCAATATCAATTATTACAATAAAAAAATCTAGTCAATACTTTCTTTTTTTTACACCTTATATTTTAAATCGTTGATGTAACTTAATAAAACGGGGAAGAAAACCATTCCATGTAGGACACCTAAAATAACCATACTAAAGAACATCCTAAAGAAGAACACTTCTATGATTTCTGTGTACGAGAAAGCTAAAACAATAATTGGAATGTTAGTAAAAGTAATTCCTGTTATAATTGTTCCTCCCACACGTTTTAAAGCATCTGGGATTTTCTCTTTAGGAGGTGCTTCACTTGTAGCATACGCGTAGGCCATGTGACTACAAAACTCCACAGCTATACCTATAGAGACAATCAAATTGATGCAAGACACAGGGTTCAGGGGAATATTCCACATGTACATTATACCCATCATGTCAATCATGACCATAATTACAGTGATCATTAAAGTCAAAGTGATAACTATGTTAAAGCCTGTAGCTATCAAATTTATGACTAAGGTACCAATAAGACAATATGAAAGAAATTTTATAGTGTCTTCCCACATAGTCAAATATTGTTCGAAGAAGACGTAGAAAACTGAATAAGGAAACACTTCAACGTCAGTTCCCGTTTGTTCTCTGATTACGGCTGTAATAGAGTCACTAATTTCGTAGCCATAGCGAGTAGCAGCGATAAAATCCTGTGAGGTTTTCAACGTTGTATGATATGCCATAAAATTAGAATCATGAACAATTGCTCGACCATCTGCGTCGAGTATGTAATTAACATTGCTGTAATAACTGGCTAAACCTCCTTTTGGACAAGCGTCCGATGGATCGTCTTGTAAGAAAAATGGTATGTATTTATAAAATGCTTCACTGTTAGGTCTTAAGCCATTGGCGAACTCTCCTCTATCGATGGAACAATATGAACATTCAGGAGCAGTACTGGTACTGGAACAGAAGCTACCATCTGTGACGTTGTACTTACAACACGCATTTTGTAAAGTAGCCCAATCGTAAAAATCATCTAACCAAGAATTGGAACTTCTACTCATATATGTTATATCACTGAATTGTGTTGCTAAGAATATTTGAGTAGTTAGTGAATCGTCACGGCACATTTGACTACCACAAATTACATTTTGATGATCCGTGTCAGTGAAATTTAAACCACTTTTGAGAACAAAAAATACAGGTACACCAAGAACTAGTTTTTCACTGACTGCTACTAAATATTTATATACGTATGAATCTTTAGGTAGAGCCATTTCTTGGTCCAAACCTATTACTATTTGAGGAATTAGAACAATACATATTGCTGAAAATGTCATAAAGACGATAGCTACAATAATTTTAACACGCCAATTAAGCAGAAACTTGGCATATGGTGTCATTAGTTTCTTGGTTCTGCTTACAAAAGGTGTACTTTCTTGAAGAACCTCTTCGTCCTGATCTATTTTCTTCTGCACGCAAAAGAGAAGGTCAAATCTATTTTCATTGACTCTTTTGTAATCAATAGCTAATATAGCAACAACAGTTGTAATTTGAAAAATAAAAAGTAACCCCAATGAGAATGACGCAAATAAAGCAAATGATCGCACGGCTGGTAAGTTTGCTAAACTTCCAATACCAAAACAAGTAATTTGCGTTACTGAAGACACAAATATTGAAGGTCCTATGTTGCTCATCATCTTAGAAAATACAAAACACTTCTTTTCTTCAAAATTAAAAGTATCCTCAAAGTCATCATATTCTTTTATATTATCTTCTACCTCCTGCAATACATTGACCATTAAGAACACATTATCTACACCTACAGATAATATGAAAAACGGTATTACATTCACTGCTAGCAACGTTATGGTAAATTGAGCGTATCCTAAAATACCCAATGCGCAAGCGATAGCTACGAGAACGACTAGTATTGATGCAGTTCCCACAACAATTTTGCTGTCAATTAGGAATGTCTTACATTTTCTTATATTTCCTAAAGCAAAAATGACATAAATAAACATAAGCATATAACTTATAACTATTGGTACAGCTTCTGCTTCAGTAACTCTTTGAAGTTCGTCTTCAATAGATCTTTCAGTACCAAAAGCTACATCCATAAAATCCGATTTCCAATTTTCTTCATAATCGTGCATTAAATCGATAAACTTTTTCTCCCACTCTAATACTGGTAAAAGATCCTCTTCGTTCAGCTCATTATTTATGGGGAAATTCAAAAGCAGCGTATCTGCCAGTAAAATATTATTTTCATAGCCTCCAACAACAATTTCTGGATCAGCACCACCTCCCCAACTCGCAATACAGTTGAACAAAAGATGATTGTTTAAGCAATTTTGAATTTGACTTAAATAAGTTGCGTTATTTACTTCTCTATCTGGGAAATAGGTACCTACAGACATTGTAATACAATCTTCTACTCTTTGTTCGGCACCTCTTGGCCGAAGGGGTGCATAACACACATTTTCTAATTTAACGCCATCTTCATTTCTACTAATATTTATAATAGCGTCTTCAAGTGTTATTAATTCTTGGATCGCTTCAAGCCT
Source organism: Glaucopsyche alexis (assembly GCA_905404095.1). Taxonomy (NCBI): domain Eukaryota; kingdom Metazoa; phylum Arthropoda; class Insecta; order Lepidoptera; family Lycaenidae; genus Glaucopsyche; species Glaucopsyche alexis. The sequence goes on from FR990060.1 coordinate 8,049,717, forward strand.
GTATGCTGGACCATACGTAGTATTACTTACTACAAAATTATCAAGTTTTACTGTCAGAAAAACTTGTGAAGCTCGATAGAACGGACCAAATCGAGAGTTAAAATAATTGAATTCTTGTCTAGAGCGTGATGATGGTTCTGACCAAAGTTCAAGTGGGGAATTTGTCATATAAACTTTAGGTATACCCAAAAAAAGACCGAACGCAATCCAACTTGTGACCATAATTATTAAAATAGGGTTTCCAGCAGAGAATCCGCCAATTTTTTCAAAAACTTTTTGGAATACCTTCGTGATCGGGTTAGCTCTGTAGGCATATTCCTTCTCTTTGCCATCTGACTCGGTACGTTTCTGTCTTTTAAATTCGAATAAAGCGAGAATCATGAAAATTGTAACAGTAATAGCAAATACTAGTATTCCAACCGAAAAGCCAATGCAGTTTATTGAAAACACAGTACATATATCAGGTAATGTTGGCTCGTTACCTGAAGGACAAGTTGCTATACAATCCATACAGCTGCACGGAATATCACCTTCTTCAGTTTCATGACAGAGTGGTGCTTCTGCATTCATAGAATCTTCTTGTGTGGGCCATCTTAGGAAGTTAATTTGTAACGGAGCCAATGGGTTGATCGACTGATCTCCCGTGAATCCAAACCAAGCATCAGCATTACATACGGCAGCATTTCCACACATGAGATTAACAGCTGGCATGCCCGTTTGAGGGACAAGTATTCCAGAGCATGAATTAAATGCATTCGTCATATAGTCATCATACACTCTATAATTAACTACACTGACATAATCTTCTCCAAAGTTATCTGTTTCTACCTCAACTTCCATGAAACGGTCTTGCTCTGGTGAACAGTACATCTCACATATCTGCCTCACAAAGTTTCTCATACATCGTGGACATCGTCCAAATATACCATCGGCTACGATCAAACTTTCTTCGAATACATTTAACTGGACATTACTGCAACAGGCCACAATATCATCATCATCCTTTCTATTCCCTTCGTCGTCGTATAACAGACTTGGGCATCGTGACTCTACCAACCTTAGAGTTTCTGCTCGATCGTCGGCTGATAGTCCTCGAAGTATACTCGGTGCTTCTTCACCGAAGGGACAAGGCTTCGTAAATCCTCCAATCACTGAACATTCACCGTACATTACACATTTTGCAGAAGCCGAGTAAAATAAACTGAACAGCAGAACCGAAACGGTGGCAAAATTCGTCATAGTATTGACTTATCTTAGCTTCATTAAAATAAATATTAATTGTAAATAATAATCAATAAACTGACCACCGTTTTCAGTCGTTCAACCGTTTGTGGGATACAGAAATATTACGTATGGTAATAAATTTATAACATTGATTTGATAAAATGTAACTTATCATGTACTGAAGTTGAAACTGAAAGATAAAAATTGAGGACAAAATTATTTTTAAATAATTAGGTACAAGCGGAGTGCACAATATGTAAGTACATTGCAAGTACACAGGTGCGTTGAGCGCTCCCCTACATTTACGAGTATGTTCCCTAGAGACTATCTCAATTCATCGCTATTTTATTGGCAAGTTACGATTGCTACTAAGCGTGCCTGCACATGTATCAATAATAAAAAAAAATCCAAAAATTTATATTTGATTTTTTGCGTGAATCCTACTACTATTAAAATGTGAAAATATTTGAGAATGGATGTATGGATGGATGTTTGTTACTTTTTCAAACTATTCCGGTATGTACCTATAAACAAACAGCAGACGCTGTTTCCCATGAGGTAGGTGAAGGTGATAGACCATAGACCATAATATAATAATATAAAAAATAGCCCGATAGAAGCTTCTATGTTACTTCAGTGTGAGAACATTAAATAATTCAGTAACTTTAAAATATAACATCCTACTATAATATTATTAATTTGAAAGTTTGTTAGGACGGACGAATGGATGTTTGTTACTGTTTCACGCAAAAACTACTCAACGGATGTTAATGAAATTTGGTGTGGTAGTAGTTTAAGCTCTGGATTAACACATAGGCTACTTTTTATCCCAAAAAAGTACAATGTTCCCTACGGGGCCGCGGGTAAAAGCTAAAAAAAGTCATAAATATAAAGATTAGTAAAGGCAATTTTAGAAACGTATACGAAGTCTGCCTTTGTTTAAGCGAAGTTTTTTCGAGATAATCTTGACACATAGACCTCTATCCAGCAGACCTAAAGACTATGTGACTGTGTGTGTGTGAATTTAGCTTGGGTACGATAGTAATATATGTATAAGGTTTAGTAAAATCAATAACGGATACTTTGAGCATAATATGATCAACTGCTTATGTAAAGACGTTTAGGCAACAAAATAATAATTGTCATACTCAAACTAAAAAAATCATCTCAAGTACCTATGGGTGATGGGTGACTCTGCAAAACGCAAACTCGCCCATATAAAGATAATATTATTTTCGAGTAAGACAATTATTTTTCTGCTTAGATATTATATAATATTAAAAAGAGGTAGATATGTTATAAACGCGTAAAAATGAAGACCCGAATTGGCCCGAGTCGGGCCAATTTTGGTTAGTGTGCTCCGCGAGTAATAGCGTGTTTTGTATCAATGCGACGTTGACACATTAACACGCGTCCCATGTCAATGTGTGTCGTGGCACAGAAATATTGTCAGTTTTGTAAGGATATAACGTATCTATTAATCAAAGCTTAAACGTCTTTACATAAGCAGTAGATAATATGCACAAAATATCCGTAATTAATTTAACCAAACCTCATATTATATTCTTTGGCTTGGAACAGAAAGCTTATAGGCAATATACACTGTACGTAAGAAGAGGTAGCGAAAAAATCTAAAATTAAGTAATAAAAATTAAAAAAAAGCTTATAATATAAATAAATAAAAATTTAAAGTGACGTAAGTATCGCTATGTCACACACCGATGCTTATGTCAAATCTCATAAATTTTTTGTTTCAAGACTCGGATATAAATCCTTAAATATGCATAAAGCTTTACATGTAATATTTTCTTATAATGATAATAATAATCCATTTACATTAAAACCACGTTGCTAAATGCTAATGACTTTCGGGAATCGTGGTTCTTATATATGTTACTGTAAAAGCTCGAACTACGGTAAATCCAGATTTTCTAGAAAAACCTAAGATTTACTAATTCTTAATGGTAAATGTCCAAAAAGGTTTGCGATTCGAACTTTTCACATTCGCCATTCACTTGGTAAATCTTAGGATTTACATTAAATGCACGGTAAATGTTGAAAAAAATCATGTCAAAACGTTAAGAAGAAGGAAGCTGTTCATTACAGGCGTATAGTAAAATTACTAGTTCCTAAATTTATTAATAAAATAATATCCGAAATGAAAATAATTTAAATAGGTAAGGTTTAGTTATTTAATTACTATCGTTTGATACATATATAATAATAATAGTTCTTTACATATGAAATTGCCGTTCTGCAGTACTGGCCATTTCAAATCAAAATAATTTTTGTTTGGCTAAGAATTCTAATTTCAAATTACTTAATTTTATTTTTAAAACATGGAATTCTTTTTCCAATAGTAGTCATTTGTTTCGAAGTCGAAAAATATTGAAATGCGATGAAAATGTAACACAAATCAATAATGATTTGTGTTACATTTTCATCGCATTTCAATATTTTTCGTCATCATGGATACGTAAAAATTCGAGTAATTATGGAATATGAGTACCGTCGTGGCAGCAACGCGGCACAAGCGGCACGCAACATCAACGACGTTTACGGAGCTAACACTACAAACCAACGCACCACCTGTTATTGGTTAGCTCGCTTCCGTTCTGGAAATTTCGACCATTACAAAATGCCTTTGAAGAATTTGTTGCCTCCCGTCCAGCTGATTTCTTTAAGAAGGGCATCAATAAACTGCCACTGCGTTGGCAAAGATGCATTGCACGGGTGATTACTTCGATTAATACAAATAAAAAATACATGAAAAAATTTCGTTTAAATTTTTTCATACAAAACGGCAATTTCATAGGTAAAGACCTAATATGTAGGTACCTAAGGTTTTGACCAATAGTCAATTGAAATAAATGATTCACAATTACTCATTGTTTTATTCATAAAACCAACATCTACCAGCTGACTGCGGTAAAACCTAGCATATACTGAATTCGAATGGTAAAAGCCCGAAAAAATTGTGCCATTTTCAGAAATACTTACATTTACCAACTCATGTCGGTAAATGGGTGAATCTCCGAAACAGCTGACTTCCGTTGAGGATAATGACGGCAGATTTTTTAACTCTACACGGAATTTGATCGTCCTTTGATTTTGGACTATCCATAATTATTACAACACCTTGTGTAAATAAGCATTCTATGTAAAATATTGGCTGCCAGACAGTAAAATTTCGCGTACCTACTCAAAAACCTTCCGTCATTATTCTCAACGGAAGTCAACTGTTTCGGAGATTCACCCAAATCCTAAGAATTACTCTTAAATCTTAAGATTTAACGTAGTTCGAGCTTTTACAGTAACATATATACATCATACCTATAGCCTGTCATTTCCTTAGACAAAATAAGATTGCCAAAGGCCATTATGTACTTGGTCTAACTATGCTATTATTTGAGTGGGTCAAATACATGAATATAATTAATAATCGAATACACCTATGTCATAATAATAATACTATTAAGTATAATGTTTTAAGATATAAACGTACTGGCTTGTACCTACGTAAGTGTTCATTATTTAAATCTTAGGGTCAGGTCACACTGAGTGCCGCGCTACGCAGCGGGGGCAGTGCAGCCCGAAATTCGAACTCTTACAATTAAACATATTGTATAAATTCTTGTGTAGTGAATACAGTTCTGTATTGAATCATTGGCTGTGTTTGGCGGAAAAAAGCGCTTGTCAACGCTTGCTAGCGCTGAAAAGAAAATACATTTGCGGTCAGGACACTTCAATAGCGCTGACACAATCCGCCATTTTGCTTATTTATTTTGCATGTTTTGAAATCGATTATTAGTGTATTGTGCAATTAATTTAAAGTATTATTAAATGAACAAAAATGTCAGCCCATAAAATAGTGAAATATACATATTTGTATATAATAATAAATTAATTTGAATAGTTTATAAACATATATTTTACCTATGTTAGGTTCCCCGGTTAACGCTAACTTAGGCCCGTATTAATAAACCGTTCTCATAGTTGAGACGATTCTCAAGAATGTTCTCAAGATTTTGTTTTAATTAATAGATCGTACTTGAGAACAGCTGTAGGGACGGCGTCTCAACTGAGTGAGAACGTATTAATAAACGAAACTTGTTCTCAACTGTGTTCTCAGTAAGCTGTTAAACTGTTTCTTGAGACGCGGTTTCGTGAGTATGGTCAAACCCTGACTTGAGAACGGCTTGGGATACAGTAGAAAATTATTTGCTGTGTTTTTGATTATTTTACAATTATGTAAATTATAATCTAAATACTTACGATTAGTCGAACTCGAATTTACGCTACATACTCAACACAAAACAAAGTTATGAATAAAAATACTTTTCTTGATACCTCTTCTTCTTTTTTGGCAATCGCGGTTGCAAAGGTTTTGCACCATTCTGCCAGCGTCAAGTATTTATAGAAATATTTTCGATTTTATTTATTCATTTACATTAAACCTATTTGATTTATAAATCATAGCACTCAATACCAAAGATAAATATCAAAACAAAAGTGACTTGATTTGACACTTGACAGCAGAACTTGTTTTTCGGTGTCCAAAAAACCAATCCTCATTAAATCAATTCCCTCTCCCTCCTACAATTCCTCGCCCTATCACCCTTAAATCTGTTCTATGTTTTGTAAATACTCCTTTTATTGAACTTTATGTAGGTACATAATAATATATTGTTACTAACAAAATAAAACTGTGGTAAGTACTAACCCTAAATGTTTGTGTTTGTTCTAGGGTTTAGATTATAATTCAACAGACTTCATTCAGTACACCATACCCTTATTTATTCATTAAACCCAATCAGCAAAGTTTTCGTCAACACACTCTGATATTGGCGAATCACTAAGGAGCCATTTTAAAGAAAAAGAAGTAGAACTTTTCGAATGTATGTGATCCGAATTCCGTTTTACCTAGTTGTTATATAAATATAGATAATAATATGTAATCGATTATTAAACATTAATATCTACCTGAAAATTAAAGAATATCAGGTTTTTGAATATACAAATTAACTTTTTTTGGTATTTATATTATTAGATATTACATTTTTATAAATAAAAATTGAAGGAATGTTTATTCAATAAATCCGATCTTTGTAGAAGTGTAAACGAAACGTAATTTCATTCGTTCTTTGTCGTGTAAATGACGCTTAAAAGTTGAGTAAGTGATCTCGAGAACGTTATCAACTGAGACGGTCTTGAGATCATACTATGAATTAAAGACCTTCTTGAGAAGCAAATCGCTACTTGAGACCTTCTCAGCCGAGAAAGGTCTTGAGAACGAGTTTGAGAACGGTTTATTAATACGGGCCTTAGCGTCTTAGAGGAAAATAGCATTTAGCAATTGACAGCGCTTGCCGCTTAGCGATCGCCATTTTGCTTACGAGCGTGTGCGGGCGCTTTTTTCCGCCAAACATTTGCAGCGCCGCATTGCCGCATCAGCGCGTCGCATCGCCGCATCAGTTGCGTCGCATCTAGGTGTGAAGTGACGCTTAATCAACATCAATCACTTTCCATTAAATATCGATTATGAGATTGCAATCGCAGAGAAAACAAAAAATAATCACTTAGAAACAATGTTTATTTTCGCTGTCATAATATTCATAGTAAACTACGTAAGAAGGTTGAACTTTTAAAAACCGAAATTTTATATTGAACTAGATGTTGCCGCGACTTCGCGCTAAAAGTAATCCCGTGGGAGGAACCACACATTTTGCTGCGATAAAAATAAGCCTGTGTGTCAGTCCAGAGTCTAAACTACTACAATACACATCGAAATCCGTTCAGTAAGTACTTCAAATAATAACATTAACACTTTACAAAATCCACGCTAATTACTTATATTTATAATATCGCACCGATATGTAATTCTCATTACAAAACTCATTACATGACAAAGATAAAATAAAACTTATTTTCTAAATAAGTCTCCTTTTAAATTTGACTAAAAGTTTAACTATTTTTCTACTCGATCTTCTTAATTTTGAAGTCGGAAAGTCCTAGAGAAACATTTAGCATTGACAGCGCTTACCGCTTAGCGATCGCCATTTTGCTTACAAGCGCTTCCGAGCGCTTTTTTACGCCGAACACAGCCAACGTTTAGTAATGAAAAATATATATATCTTTGTCATTATTACATGACATATCAGCACTATATCGGATATCGTTATAATGTGAAAACGCTTTAAATATTAAATTACTGGCTACATTTTACATTTTATTCTTCAATACTAGCAATTGTAATTTAGCGTCCAATGGACTGTTGAGATCCTCACTGTTAATTGTACTAGGGTGTTGAATTGGATTATAATTAGATTACACCAGCACAAGAGAAGGGATAATGTAATAGGGTGTAATAGTATTTTATCTATCTTCTATAGTTGTTAAGAGAGACTCTCGTTAAAAGCTTTAAATTTAATATGATTGAGTTCGACTATTTAATCGACTTCCAAAAAAGTAGGCGGTTATATTATATTCGGCTGTATATAATATATATTTTTTCCAGCTATTGTATCGGAGATTTCTTAGTTTTTATAAAGTTATAATTTTACTAGATGTTGATCGCGACTTCGTACGCACAAAAGTAAATGCCGCGGGAACCGTACATTTTTGACGACAGTAGCCTATGTCCATCACCGTGGTTACTCTATATCTGTGCCAAAATTTCGTCAAAATCAGTCCAGTAGATTAAGAGCCGATTCAGTGCAAACAAAAAAACAAATGAACAAACGAACATAATCTATTCTAATATTATCTTTATAATATTAGAATAGATTATGTTCAATTCGCAATTTGGCTTCAGTATCTGTATTTTTGTCTCACTTGCACACGCACGATTTGTCGTTTGAGGCGTGTGCCAACTGCCAATGCGACCTCTTTACTTGAGACATAACTCTGAAGCCATACCAGAAATTAAACGTTTGACTTATTCGTTTGTTATTCGTAATTAATACCTACAATAACCAAATTGTCCTTCTGACTTTTCCATGTCCATACATCTAACGTTTTTACAATGTGGCCATAAGTCCAGGCGTGAACAACTGGTGCGTGGACAGACGCGTGCCGTGGATGGATGGATGGCCGCCGGGGGAAATCACCCCGTGTAATTGATATGGGGACAGCTTCCCACAGCTTAGTGATGCTAATTGTGTGAGGGATTACAGATGTAAGACACGATTGGCTCGTTTGGCTGTTTTTTTGTACTTGCGTTATCAATCGCTTCCGTCAAATGTTTATAGACTGGTACTACTTTCTTCTTTGTTGTAACTTTTCAATAGAAATGTCTCAGTTTTGAATCGATGTTCAGAAACACAGTAATAATACTTTTTGCACTTTTTCCACTTTTCCACTTTATTAGGTATTTTACATGACTGGTATTGACTTTCGACTAACGACATATACATATCTCTATATATACTGTATTATCTATGGACATTATATATATTCTTTGCTAACGACCCGTTGCAATAATAATAATCTACCAATAACTATTTGTTAAAAACGTCGTCACTCGTCATTCAATCATTTGCCGGTTTATTGCGATACAAGTTTGACGTTTTTAACAAATAGTTATTGGTAGATAGGTTATTGAAATGAGCCATTAGTCATCGTCAGGATCTTTGATTAATTATTATTAGAAAGATTTCTGTGTCGCGACACACGTTGACATTTTTCATTATTGTTACATTTTACTCACACAGCAAAAATTTGTGAAATCTCATTTAATCTAAGAAAATTAGTTTCAGAATCGTCGATCTGACCGAATAATTCATGTAGTTTTGAAAGTTGCTACAGTTATTCCTAAAGGTGTCCAGATGATTATACTTCGGGTCTTAACCGAAGACGATTACATAATTCACTTGCAGCAGTACATGAGTAGGTGCCATCCTTATCACACATTTAGAGTCAGTAACGAGCTAGAAAGAGAAAACAACATACCTGTTTCATCCCACCACTCCCGCGCCACCTGGCCGTGGGGGGTGGCGTGACAATTCATTACGTGATTTTGTGTCGTCCAAATCACACAATTTTCTTTTTTTAATCGTTATTTTTCATTTTTTTTTTTGGTTTTATACGATCAGTAGATTATGTCGAAAAGAAAACGTGATCACTGATCGTTCCGTGGACAGTGATTATAATAGGTTGGCCAAAAAAGTGAAAAGATTGAGAGATAAGTTGAAAGAAAAAAGAAGAAGACGAGAACATTCCCCGTCGGTTTCCTCGAGCACTTCGACGGATTTTTCAGAACCGGAATACGATAGCTATTATCCAGATAACCGCCACAGCGCCGGGACTTATTCGAGACTGAGCCCCGTTGGACATGGGTACATGGGTAACTTGGGCCCGTTGCTTCTATTAGCGTTTTCTAGAACCTAGACAAATGCACGGGTACCTATCTTGGACCTGTTGCTTATATTGGGTACCTATCTTGGACCCAAACAAGTTTATGTGCTAAAATTTACTTTATGGACCGTAGAGTAGGGGGGCTGGTGATTTTTTAGGTGATAGATATCATTATTAGGAGTAATCCTGCAAAGTTTCTAATTGCGCAAACGCGTAGTTTTTTAGGAAAAAATTAAACAAGTTTCGATTATTTATATGCAAAAAAAAAAAAAAACTGAAATTAGGCTATAGCAGTAGGTCATACAGCCAGGTAGCATGCTGCCGGTCAAATTATGCCAAATTTAAAGTAAACTAGAGACGATTTTGGCGTTATTTACTATAAATTTGCAAACTAAAATGGTAGGATCGTCGTTTAATGCTCAATTTATCAATAATAACATCCTTTTAACACTCTTTATAAAAAAAATTAAAAGGTTTTGAAACTAGTTGAAACGAAACGCAAAGATCTTTATTTAACTAATAGATATATTATGTTTTTAAAATAATGTAAAAATTAGTTTAATAGAAAAATAAATTATGATAAATAATCTTGTTAGCGACGGTGCTGAAAGTAAAAAGTGATTCAAAAATCAATTTATAACTCAGAAATGAATCGATCAACCCCGACTCCACGTAGTACTTGTCTGTCAACCCCTAGAGTGTTATATTTAAGCCCGGAGGCGCGGAGGGAGGGTAGCCCCCGCCCGCCGTAACGAAAGGAGAAACCAGGACAGGCCGTGGCGGCGGAGGCTGGTCGCCGAAGGCGACCAAAAAGCCGGAGCTGCCTAAGGCGAGTGTTGGTTTCTGCGTTTTGTTACGCTAGGGCGAAGGGGCTGCATTTCCCGCAGCGCCGGAGACGTGACAGACTGACATTGACCCAAAAACCGTCCCAAACAGTAAATATCATCTAAGAGAGAGTGAGGAGGGGGAGTGGTAAGGAGTCCGAAAAACCCCCACCCTCCTTTCACCACACCTCTGACATAAGTCTCGTAAACATCCTATAAACACAGTCATAACCTCAAAATTTTAATCATTAACAACTTATAAACCGGTGGTTTCCTAGCCCTCTAGGGAGTGGTACGGGGGGGGGGGGGCAGGCAAAATAGGTCAGAGCATAAACCCCCCCCTCCTCGTATCGAAAACACAGCTTTTGTAACAGTCCTAACCAAACATAAACTCAAAACTTCAACTGTAAATATCTTGGAAACTATGGGTTTGCGCGGGGGGGAGTGGTATGGGGGGACTTGCCCCTCCCCCCCTCCTTCCCCCTCCCCCTCCCTCCTTCCTTAAATCGACGGTCCATAATGTAAAGTCCTCTCTGAAATCCTTATTCATATCCAGTGATTAAAACTTCAAATAAATAATATACAGGATTTATTCTCCATAAATTAACATAACATGTGCCTCCATGGCCGTCTCTCGGTAATAATGCCAAACCCGGCGTCCATACCAAACAAGCGACGATACTGATCTTGCATTTTTTATACAAATTGAACATGGCACTGAATATTATTTCTTATGCCTAAGAAATAAACTATAAAATCATTTCATCTGATAACCAAATAATAATAATTATATATTAATGCACATTTAAACCATTCATTGCACGTTTACATATTATTAATTAGAAGTATTTTATAAAACCTTCAACTATAAGCTTACAGCTCGGCCTTCCTGCAAGAAGCGAGTCCCTTCGCTTCAGTTATATAGATAGATAACACTTTATCTACACACAATCATAATATTATAACAGACAACAATAGTTAGTAATAGTTTACTAACTATTTTTTTGGTAGTTTCTCTAGTGAGAAACTACCAAAAAAACGCTCAATTTAATGAAATATCCCCTTGTCTGTCGAATGCCATCTCATGGCGTTTTTATAAACAGGCGTATCGATAGATGTGCCAAATATATATTTTTAAAAAGCTTGTGGTTTAAAAAACACAGTATGTAAAGGTGTTGTTTTTTTAATGAATTATTGTAAAACAGTATATCCATTTGTACGAAGAATATAAGAAATTTGAATGAATGATTTTTTTTTATATTATCACTCGAAATATTCGCGTATACTTTCACTTACTTTCACCTATTTTCTCCTTAGGATTACAAAATATTTTAGGGTAAAAGAATATAACTTGTATTAATTCTGTTAGTTTACATTGCACAGATTCTAACAACATATGTTTTATATAATTATATCTTTCATACAAAATTAGGAAGTTTTCGTCATTTTAATGCGTCGGGGCGCTATTTCTAGACCTAGGCCGAAATCTAGTCCGACAGATAAAAAATGGACACTTTTGACAATTGAGAGGTAGAGATATAACAACGTGGTTATATACTCAAAGATAACAACTATGAATTTCTTACTGACTATTGTTATTAAAATATATTTATAACTATTAGGACCACTTCATCGTCACCACTAGTATCTAAATAGGCTACTTTTCGTGACAAAATTTTCTTTGCGCGTATGAACATCTAGTATGACATAATTTACATTTACTTTGCAGTACACTCTCCGATAGGGACTTATTTGAGTAGTAATTTTGAAACTGACCATCTGCATCGTGGGGAATCTGCCTCTCTACTTGCGCTTCCTACTACTATAATTATTTTTTTAATTTTTATTTTTATTCATTTTTAGGGTACCTCGAAAGGAAAAAACGAAACCCTTATAGAATCATTTTGTTGTCCGTCCGAATGTCTGTCAAGACCCTTTTTCTCAGGAACGCGTAGAGGTAAGGTCTACGGTCCTTTAGAGCTGTGAAAAAAACAAACTTCTAAGCCAATGCAATCAAAAGATACAGCTGTTAATGCCGCAAATTTCCGCAAATTTTTGAAGTTCACAAACTCAAAACCAACAGGCTACTTCCCGTGAACTCAGAATCTTGAAATTTGAAATACATAGAGTAACGTCTTATAGCACATATAAAGGAAAAATTACGAAAACCGTAACTTTTTAGTTTTTACATAATATAATAAAAATATTTTTAATAATTTTAAGCTTACTACCCCTTTCCTCATGAACGCGTAGTGATATTAAATTGAAATTCATATCAAACACTCAGCTTTAAAGTACATTTAAGGTGTAACAAAATCACTACCGGTTTGTACTGAACCCTCGGCGCGCGTGTCCGACTCGCACTTGGGCGATTTTTTTTTATTTTGTTATGAAAGCTTACAGCAACAAATACAATGATAATAAATTAACATATTAAAAAAAATAAAGTACCAATGATAAGTTTTCACAACTACAAAACAAATTAGCAAAGCTCAAGTTAAGCCCCTGAATGTGTCAAAAAAATATCCATATATACCTTGAAGTAAAAGCGGTCATAACCACAAACATAATAAACCGAATGAATGTTAATATTAAAATTCAAAACTACACTCGTACACATAATTATTTGATAGTCTTATATTTGTTTAGTAATTAAGATTAATATTTAAAATGGTTCATTAGTTACAATTGAAGAAGGGTATCAGTTAGGAGTCTCCTAATTTTAGGTGGATTTAATGAAAATATATCTTCAAGTGGATTTTCATTAAGGAATGTATTCATTTGAGCGCTTGATCTAAGGATGAAAGAGTTTCGACGATAATAGGTGTTAAATGGTGAGACATAAAAAGGCATAAAACTATGATTACCTAGTGGGAACGTTAAACTGTATCAAATTAGTAAGTCAGGAACATCTATTTTGTTAATAATTTTACATAAGTAGACTAGATCGGAGATGTTCCTACGATAATGCAGGGGAAGAAAGTGGAATCTTTGCATCTAGTACCTATCATAGTCCGCAAGGTCAAATATTTAAACTGTAAAAACCTAAGAAAACGTTATTATTTATATTGTATACTATAAATATACTTTCTCTATCACTTGTCTATTTTTTTAACCAGCCAGCTCGGTATCCTCAAGTTCGATTATTATTTCGGTCAGAAGCCCATATTCAAAGCCAAAGCCCAAAGAAAATATTAAACTATAATTATTATTTAGTTACATTTTCATTTTAGATAAGTAGTTATTGTCTATTCAAATCAGAATGACAATTATCCAAAGTTTCATCTCTTTAAGTTTTACAAATTGTAATCGTTCAAGTACACATGTTTAAAAGAATTTTAGTCTTTAAAATTTTACTAGTGCCTCACGTCATATCTTTATCACCCTATCTTTTATACCGTACAGCTGTTAAAAATCTACAGCTCACAACCTTACATCGATTTAACAATTTTATTTACATACCTAGTCGTTCTATTCGATTCATTAAAACAAAAAGCCGTGTGGTGTCGTTGGACACCAGATAAGAACGAAGTTCCTCATTATAAAATTTTGATTTCAAGTTCTATTTGAGGTTTATAGAAAACAATATTAATTTCCTAGGGCTTCGCCTGCGTAAAGTTAGGTTTTAAACTTTAATCCAATATTTTGCCCCCTTGGGGGGGTTGAATTTTGAAAAATCCTTCCTGAATTTTCCAAATTTTCTACAGATTTATACACCGTTCGTGTCTCAAAGTAGAGCATTGCCGTATTTTTTTCTTCTATAATACTTCTATCTCAGAAACGGTGTATCCTATTTGAAAAATAATGAAAATTACCTCCACCCTAATAACCCCGCAACCAATTCCTGTCATATTATGAGAAATACATGTGCAAAATTTCAAATTTCTAGCAATGGTCTGTGCATTAATACATCAGTCGATCAGCTTTACCTTTTAAAACTGTACTTTGTCTCGATAAGAACTACGATCGCTTCCGATATGAACCCTAATAAAGTACCGTTTCTAGATCACAGGTGGCGTTTTACGTAACATTGTTTGCAAAAATATTATTTTTATGTGAAGAAAGTTTGTGTAGGTCACATCATTATTATTATTATTAAGTGATAATTATAAATACTTATTTGAGTTAAAATAATGTAAAAGTTTAATTCCAATACCGGGAATCAAACGCGAGCCTCCTGGGTGAGTATCCAGGCATCCTTGCCACTAGACCATAATGTAGGATGTCAATTGATCGATCGATCGAATTTTGCTTTTTACTAATACATAAAAATCTTACGGTTTTATTTAACGTTACAGACCCTTTTTTTTTTTTTTTTGCCGACTAGAGTACCTCTCCGCAACGCCCCATAGGAACTTTCATTCCAATAACTAATACTTATATTACTTGTAAGCCACATTAACATTGTCTGCTCTTTAGACATAGGGTCAACTCAATATTTATGGTAAAAGTAGGTTAATAAATTTTTGTCTATCCAAACCCTTGACTGACTCTATTATTGTCAAAACCTTGTTCTATATTGATTCTGTAAATTCATTTAAATCTCAGGTTACTAAATTTTTGTCTATCCAAACCATTGACTGACTCTATTATTGTCAAAACCTTGTTCTATATTGATTCTGTAAACTCATTTAAATCTCATATATGTATAATCTCTTACTATAAGCTACATTAACACTGTCTTATCTTTAGACATAGGGTCAAACTCAATATTTGTGGTAATAGTAGGTTAATAATTTTTTTGTCTACCCAAACCATTGACTGACACTATTATTGTCAAAACCTTGTTCTATATTGATTCTGTAAATTCATTTAAATCTCATATATAATCCCTTACTATAAAATTGATACAAACAAAATCTGTACCTTACTTCTCTCACTTTTACACCTCGTTTCAAATTCATTTTTTTTTATATCGTTCTCTCCACTCTACTCGAACTGTTATGTCGAAAGTACTATATAGTGCTCTTAAATAATTATGATTGATCTCTATCACACTTTTGGTGTTCCACGGTAGACCCACGATCTGGCCTGGCTACGGCAGAAAAATACACCATCCTCACTCCTCATACTCCATGAATAATCAAAACGTTTCGTGATCGACACACTCCATTAATCCCATCCTCAAATCTCGTCTGGAATAGGCGCTCTCCGCCAATGCTCTTGAATAGGCACCCACCAATACTCTCTGATAGGTGCTCTCCGTCAATACAGTCCTCGTCTCGTTTCGTCTCGGATCGGCCTCCACCAATCCCCTTACAATTTGTTTCGTCTCGGATTGGCCTCCACCAATCCTGGGATCGACCTCCACCGATCCCCTTACAATTCTGGTCTCGGTAGCGCTACTCTCCTGCGCCACCCCTGACCACTCACCTCCACCGGCTGATCTAACCACTTACACCTGGGTCGTCCTGAGCAACCGGCAGTAGTCTATTTCCTGACCCTGTCCCAATAACCTTGGGCTCCCTGGGTATCCCTCTGTATTGCTCCACCGGCTGATCTAACCACTTACACCTGGGTCGTCCTGAGCAACCGGCAGAAGTCTATTTCCTGACCCTGTCCCATTAACCTTGGGCTCCCTGGGCATCACTCTGTATTGCTCCACCGGCTGACCTGACCGCTTACACCCGGGTCGTCCTGGTCAACTGGCATATTAATTTTGGCATTTATTTTCTCACCTAGTACTTTCTAATGGTATTAGGAACTTCCTGACTTTCACTCTCATTTTGGGCTCCCTGGGTCCTTAAATACCCAAAATAGATAGTCGTAATCGGAATTCCATCTGATCTGAAACTGACAGAATACAGCTTAATACCATGTCACTCCAAATAAAAAGAAATTAAGAATCTTAAGCGTTATTCTATATTAAAATTAATAAATCATATATATTGAAGTTCAACTAATAAATGCTCTTTTAAACATAAATACAAATCTTTTGCTCCAGTCGAAAAAACCCATATTATTATTTTGAGTTCTATTTCGATCAAGTTGTCATAACATTTATAAATTATAATAGTCAAAATTATAGAAATAATTATATTACATTGTTACAAGACGAAAAAAAAAACCATATACATAATGTAGCAAAAAATGCACAGTTCTCCAGATATAAGCCTTAGTGAGATCGATTTTACTCCCCCACATTTCTCTGCAAATTTCATGGTAGGTAATACTTGCAACTGTTTTCGAAAAACCAATTGTACTTACATATTAATAAACAATAATTATGTATAAACAATATCGTCTCGATTAAAGTATCTGATATAATATCATAAAATCGCAAAACCTATTTATTAATAACTAACTACTATTTAAATTATTATTTTAATAATATTATCTCTTCCATCATCATTCTATCTCTTTTGCACTCATATGACGTAATGACTCATGAGCACGTTCGAGAATAAAATATGTATTCCATTTTCAAATTTCTTCCGATTCTCTATGCCCCTTTTTCACGATATGCATCAAAAATTTAATTTAATCCCTTTAGATAATATTACGATTTTTCACTTTACTATTATCTAAGCAATTAATTATAGTTTACCATAACATTAATCATTATTAGGTAGGTAGTTAGGTACCACAAAAACAAAGAAAAATTTTCAAAATAAATGTCGATATAAACAACGATACTTACGTAGGCTCAGAGCGAAAAAAAATATAATTTTCGCCGATCCCACTTCTGAAATGTAAAGTCCTCTCTGAAATCCTTATTCATATCCAGTGATTAAAACTTCAAATAAATAATATACAGGATTTATTCTCCATAAATTAACATAACATGTGCCTCCATGGCCGTCTCTCGGTAATAATGCCAAACCCGGCGTCCATACCAAACAAGCGACGATACTGATCTTGCATTTTTTATACAAATTGAACATGGCACTGAATATTATTTCTTATGCCTAAGAAATAAACTATAAAATCATTTCATCTCATAACCATGTAACGTAGTTACATTTTATTTAATTAAATTTCGTAAAAACGATACACCCAACGCCATCTATGGTATGTGGTGGTAACTACGGCTATGGGTTCAAGTCGACATTCTCAACGCCATCTATGGTATATGGTGGTAACTACGGTTATGAATTCAATAGTTATCGACTTATCGATTTGAATCTAATTCTTTTTAAATCTAAACATCATAATCTTTTTTAAACAACTTAAATACACCAGTTTTGCGTTATTAGGTTATCATTCTAAATAACTCAATATATTTCTACTGTGGCAAAAAGTCTTAGCTGTGTAGTCAATGTAATTTAAAAAAAAGTTTTTTTTTTGGTCGGGTCAAGGAATTTGTAAGTATTATATACAACTGGAAAGAGCTCTCGGCATCAAATTTGTGCCGAGAGGGAGATACAATACAAACCCCTCCATCTCTTTTTAACGAGGGTGACAACAATATTTTTAATTTGGGGACAAATTAGTTGAAGTTTGGAAACATATGGTGATTTCAACTTTTTCTAAAGAAGTCCAAGCACATGCTATCAACAAGTAATATTTTGCTCCAAGGTATACCCTGGATCCAGAAGTATAGAACAGAACTCCTGACTCATTATAGATACATGTTTGGGGATTTCGGCGTTGTTTAAAGAACTGCAAGCTGCAAGCATATGCCACCCTGTCAATTAGAGTAAACATCATCATCACCACCACTATCACACCATACATCATCACATTATGATGATATAAAAGGTACTTCCCATAGTATTTTACACTAACACGGAGATCTTTGAACATTACTCTGCTGTTTATGGACCTATTTAAAAAATTCGTTTGTTGTTGTAAAGGGTTTAATTCGAAATTGGTCATTTAGTCACCAAGGTGGAAACTTAGTGTGATAGGATTAGGATAGTGATTTTGACTTTTACTGAACATCTTATTTTTAGGAGCATATGCTGCATTGTGTTAATGCAGCATATGCTCCTAAAAATAAGATGTTGAAACCAAGGTATACCTTGGTTTCAACATCTTATTTTTGGATCTAGGGTCTACTCTACCCTAGATCCAAAAGCACTGAACAGAACTCCTCAGTCTTTAAAGATACTCGTTTGGAAATTTCAGCATTGTTTAAAGAACTGCAAGCATATGTCACATACAGTAATCATCATCATACAGTAATCATCATCATCACCTTAACAACAATACCTAATGGAAGCTTGGCGCGTATTCAATTATACATTCGATCGTTTATTTTAACGTTCTTAAGACGTATTAATAACAACTTAACAAAATATATACCTAACTAAAACGGGTGAAATTATTATTTTTAAACAAAAAATTAAACCGACTTCCAAAGTAAAAATACACAAAAAAGTATGAAATAAAACTTATTTTCTAAATAATTTCCCTTTTAAATTTGGCTATTCTGGTATCGACTTCAAAATTAAGAACATTAAGTAGAGAAATAGCCAAATTTAAAAGGGGAATTATTTAGAAAATAAGTTTTATTTCATACTTTTTTGTGTATTTTTACTTTGGAAGTCGGTTTAATTTTTTGTTTAAAAATAATAATACGTCATAAATGATAATACAAGTTGCTGAAACGTATATTATAGAGTGA
The DNA here is from genome assembly GCA_905404095.1 of Glaucopsyche alexis. Taxonomy (NCBI): domain Eukaryota; kingdom Metazoa; phylum Arthropoda; class Insecta; order Lepidoptera; family Lycaenidae; genus Glaucopsyche; species Glaucopsyche alexis. The sequence goes on from FR990060.1 coordinate 8,068,689, forward strand.
CTTTTAATTAGTGTAAAACACTTTACCACGTGATAATGCTCATGATAACAAACATCTTACCCAAATAAACTTTTTAGACTCTAAAAAGGAATTTTCACTTATAATAAATGCTCTAAAATTTAGAGCATTTATTATAAGTGAAAATTCCTTTAGCGGCACTGTGCATTTTTCTTGGGATGGGTAAAAACTGTTAAACTCGAGCAGGACACGTGAATCTGATCGAAAAGTCATAAAATGCAACTTGCAATTGTTTGCTGTCTTGGTTTACGCGAGCATGAAACTATTTTAGTTCTTATTTACTTTTGACCCTAACTATTGACCTTTGGCCTTGACCTTGACCGCCAATCATCCCCATCACATTTACCCTTACATTGGCCTTTACCTCCAATTGTCCCCCCACGAAAATTGTCTCCAGTTAAATGGCTCGACTTTTGAGATTTATGGGGCCATTTTGAAAGTTGACGTACGGTGAAATCAGTATTTAAGAGAAAAGAAGTGTCTCCAGTTAAATGGCCCCACTTTTGATATTTTTGGGGCCATTTTGAAATTTGACGTATGGTGAAAAGACCATGGAGAACAGAAGTGTCTCCAGTTAAATGGTCCCACTTTTGAGATTTTTGGGGCCGTTTTGAAATTTGACGTATGGTGAAAACACGTTAGGGAAAAGAAGTGTCTCCAGTTAAATGGCCCCACTTTTGAGATTTTTGGGGCCATTTTGAAATTTGACGTATGGTGAAAACACTAAGGAGAAAAGTGTCTAGTTAAATGGCCCCACTTTTGAAATTTTTCACTTCTATCGGCACTGCCGGAGTGCAACCCGTTGTTTTTTATTATTATTTGTGTCATATCCATGTCATGGGATACTCATCCCAACTTACCTGTCCGGTAGTTGTGGTATAGTATACGGGTATGCGACCCCGGCTTCCCTAGCTATTACTGTCCTATCCTTTGCCCTCCTGGGCGGTAATATCCTACATTTCCTATTTCCCACTCTAACTTACCAATCTTCCTTTCCACACCACCTATCCTTCCTTTTCCCTATTCCTACCCTCTCCACCAATCCGTGGAAATGCAATGGATAATCAGAAAAATAATTTAATTATCCAAAATGGCGGCGATGTGGTTCACCACCCATCACGTCTCGTTTCTCGCGAAGGTGAAAAGCGGACCATGGAGAGCCGCTTCGCTACGTTGAATGTAAGAGGAGGAATGGATGGTAAGAATGAAAGTGAACGAAGCGAAACGAGTATGTAAGGATCGTAGCAAGTGGCAAAAAGTGGTCTCTGCCTACCCCTTTACGGGAAAAAGGCGTGATTATATGTATGTATGTATGTGAAAACACTATGAAGAAAAAAGTGTCTCCAGTTAAATGGCGCCACTTTTGAAATTTTTCACTTCTACCGGCACTCCCGGAGTGCAACCCGTTGTTTTTTATTATTATTTAATTCGCTACCTAATGTTAAGTTGAGGTGGATTAAATAAAAAAGTTCCTTTGGGAAAGTTTGTAATCATGAGCACTACCACGTGGTAAAGTATATTTTGCACTAATTAAAAGTTTGACGACCTCATTGGCTTAGTGGTTGAGCATGTTGGTGATCAAGCCGGTCGCTGGTTCGAATTCCGCCATTTTTAACCCCCGACGCAAAAAGAGGGGTGTTATAAGTTTGACGTGTCTGTCTGTCTGTCTGTCTGTCTGTCTGTCTGTGGGTGTGTCTGTCTGTCTGTCTGTCAGTCTGTGGCATCATAGCTCCCGAACGGATGAAGCGATTTCAATTTAGTTTCTTTTATATTAAAGGTGACTTACATGCGAGTGTTCTTAGACATGTTTGATGAAAATCGGTTGAGCCGTTTAAAAGTTGTGGGGGGTGAAAGCGGGGAAGAAAATCCGAATGTGCAAATATACTCGAGTAAGGTCTCAAATGAAAGCGCACTGAAAGATAATATTGATGACTTAATCGACAGTGTTCGTAGCTTCATTTGATGAGAAAATTGGTGGTGGGAAGATCAGCCGTTTGAAGATGATCAGCTCTTTTCTAGTTGATGAGGGGATCTGACTAACTTTCTTATGTCCGATCGATTCGAAATTTGGTACCGTGTTGTTTCAACGATATTTAAAGAACATGGTAAGGTAACCATGACCTGATTAGCCGTTTGAAGATCATCTTTTCTTTATTAGTTGATGAGGGATCGTCCATATGTCCTATCGATTCGAAATTTGGTACCATGTTACTTCAATGACGTTGAAAGTAAAAAATAATAATGAAAAAAAAAATACTTTAAAAAGGATAAAATAAAAGTAAAATTAAAAATTTTAAAAACCCCCCGACACAAAAAATAAACTCTAAAAAATAATAAATAATATTTTAAACCTATTATAATTATATTATCACATATAATATTAAGTAAGTTGAAATAATTTTATTTTCCAATCGTCGTCTCGTCGGGGGACCGCTATGTGAAAAAAACACGTGTAGTCGCAGAATGAACAAAAGAATTTACTCCGAAAAAAATTTGCTCATACCTACTTAAATGTAATTCGTAATAATTAATTAGCTGTTGTTGTAAAAATACTTTATAAACTTTAGCGGTCCCCCGACGAGGCGACGATTGGAAAATAAAATTATTTCAACTTACTTAATATTATATGTGATAATATAATTATAATAGGTTTAAAATATTATTTATTATTTTTTAGAGTTTATTTTTTGTGTCGGGGGGTTTTTAAAATTTTTAATTTTTTTATTTTAAAACTTTTACTATCAACTTATAACGTAATTACACAATTTATATGTTATAAAAGCTTGTCGAGAATCAAATAAATTGTCTCATAAATCTATCAGATCAAGTTACTTGATTTACTTCTTTGATTTGTTTGATTCTCGACAAGCTTTTATATCATATAAATTGTGTAATTACGTTGTAAGTTGATAGTAAAAGTTTTAAAGGAAAAAATATTTAATTCTTTTTAGCGCATTCAAATAAAAGCTTGTTTTTTAAAAAAGTTTTTTTTTTTTACTTTTAATTTATTTTTTACTTTTTAGTTATCGCTAGATAGGTTTCTCAGTCTGTTCATCTCATTTAACGCATCGTTGTTGCAAGGTTGTTTGCCGGTTAATTTAGTACAGTCAAGCTCTTCAGGAGACCTCCTAGAAATTTTACTCTACTCAGTAAGGACCTCAAAAAACCCCAACACACCATACTTTCATTTGATACCCATATTGTACGAGTGCATTAAAAATAACTTGTCGGCCATATTGGGTGTTCCGCCATGTTGGATTTTCGAGTTATTCTCAGCAAGCCCTTTCATTTGATACCCATATTGTAGGATTGCATTCAAATTGACTGTCGGCCATCTTGGATGTTCCATTATGTTGGAGTTTTTGGGTTTTTCTCAGCAATCCCTTTCATTTGATACCCATATTATAGGAGTGCATTAAAAATAACTTGTCGGCCATCTTGGATGTTCCATCATGTTGGATTTTCGAGTTATTCTCAGCAAGCCCTTTCATTTGATACCCATATTGTAGGATTACATTAAAATTGACTGTCTGCCATCTTGGACGTTCCGTCATGTTGGATTTTCGAGTTTTTCTCAGCAATCCCTTTCATTTGATACCCATATTGTAGGAGTGCATTAAAAATAACTTGCCGGCCATCTTGGATGTTCCATCATGTTAGATTTTCATATTTTTCTCAACAATCCGTTTCATTTGATACCCATATTATAGGAGTGCATTAAAAATAACTTGTCGGCCATCTTGGATGTTCCATCATGTTGGATTTTCGAGTTATTCTCAGCAAGCCCTTTCATTTGATACCCATATTGTAGGAGTGCATTAAAAATGACTTGGCGGCCATCTTGGATGTTCCGTCGTGTTGGATTTTCGAGTTTTTCTCAGCAATCCCTTTCATTTGATACCCATATTGTAGGAGTGCATTAAAAATAACTTGCCGGCCATCTTGTATGTTCCATCATGTTAGATTTTCATGTTATTCTCAGCAAGCCCTTTCATTTAATACCCATACTGTAGGAGTGCATTAAAAATGACTTGGCGGCCATCTTGGATGTTCCGCCATGTTGGATTTTCGAGTTATTAACTGCAAGCCCTTTCATTTGATTGCATATTCACGCCAACCAAGATACTCGTCAAGACGAATCATACGAGCCCAAACTCGATGGAACCCCATCGTCGTTTAATTACAGAGTTCCTATGGCCATATTCTAGCTCCCTGGTTACCATATAGTATCAAAGTACTCGTCAAGACGAATTAAACGAGACGAAACTTGATGGGGTTGCGTCGTTTAATTACGGAGTTCCTATGGCCACCTTCCAGCTCCATCATCAGATCCTGGTTACCATATAGTATCAAAGTACTTGTCAAGACGAACTAAATGAGCCCAAATTCGATGGGACTATGTGGTTTTTTTTTGGAATTCCTGTGGCCACCTTCCAGCTCCATCATCAGATCAGCTCCACGTCATCATAATATTGCATTGTCATGCGGTTTACATATTCGTGCAACATTTCAACTCAATCGGAAACCGGAAAGTGGATCAAATTTAACTTGCAAGAATCCATTACAGACCGACAATGGGACAGGTGAAACTAAATAAAAGCTTATAAAATAACATTGTTCGGACTTATACCTGCTGCAACTTTTCGCCACCGTTCCATGCGACAAAATATTTATCATCCTCATCACCTTGATGAGTGGCAGTCCTCCACCGTGCGCTTTACCCGAAGCTTTCTGCCGCGCACTGTAAAACTCTGGAATGAACTGTCGCCAGCAGTATTTCCGGACCACTACGACCTGCAAACCTTCAAGATGGGAGCGTATTCCCTCCTAAAAGGCCGGCAACGCACTTGCAACTTCTCTGATGTTGCGGGTGTCCATGGGCGACGGTAATCGCTTTCCATCAGGAGATCCGTTTGCTCGTTTGCCCCCTAGTTTTATAAAAAAAAACACAAGTTCTTCGAGAACTTACCACGGGACAAGATTGATGTGGTGTGAAGTGTCCATAAATGTTATTATTATATTATAAGTCATTCTATACAGATAAACCTACCTACTAATATTATAACTCTGTCTGTCTGATGTCGCCCGCCCGCCCGCGAGATTCTCACGTAACTATGCGCATATAATAAGCACTCAGTTTTTTTCACTCACTTTTCTAACAGTGAAAGAATTTTTCAAATCTGTTAGGTTTCAGAAATTATCAATAACATACAAACATACAATGGTTTTCTCTTTACAATATCATTAAGGTAGGTAAAATAATATAAATGTCCTATATTCCCTATTAAATCATATTGTCACCCGAATATTTAGAATGTTCCAAGGGAAATACACGGCGTTTTGTGTTGCAACTATTCTATTTTCATTTCTTCCATTTTACTCTACCAAAATGCAAATAATCAAAAATTAAATAACAAATTTCTAATTATCGGTTAGTAGGTAGGTTCTAAATAACTAGTGATTTTTATTTTACATTTCTCTCTCAGATTATGAATAACATAATATTTAACCGAGTTTATTAGTATTTCTTTCTTATACACTATATCGCACATAAAATCTACCAAACCTAAAATTTAAGTAAAGATATAAACTGGCTACACTAGGTTACTTGTTAGAACGAGACACAGGGATAACTTATAGCTATCTCATCGGGACCGGTTTTTTTATTGCGCACGTGATAAGCTTTAAGTCTGAGTAGTAAAGATCATTTTTGATTGAATTAAAAGAAAATAAAGTTTGAAGTACTCTTTCCTGTTGTATATAATACTTACAAATTCCTTGGGTCGGGTATATAAGCCTGACGCGCGATTGTCATAGCCTTTTTCATAACTCTTTTTTTGGACATCTAAAATTGAGTGTGGTTGCTTTAAAATTCCACGTTTCTAAGTTCAAGTAGTTATTTTATATATTTTAAACCCGTCTTCACGGTGAGTCTGTGTATCTGTGTCGTGTAACTCTTATAATTGTGTAGTTTGTTATATTGTTCTTTTCCAAATTAATTTTATATCAAATTGTAGGTAATTGTCAAAATTGATTTATGGAACACGTGGAGGTTCCCCGTTTAATAATTAGATGCTAATATCATGGTGGGCCTGTTTTATCAACACGCATTCTTGTAATTTCGCCTAGTTTTATATTTTTTATGTTTATGCGTGTTGTAAATTTTAAGCTGTCAAATTTTTTTTACATCATTTAAGTTTGCTTTGTAAACCTTTTATTTTTTAAAACGTACTCTTAGTACCTTTCATTTTAAACTGTAAGGGACCAGGGCCCTGATTTCGAGGATTCGAGATCAAGGCCACGGTACCTTAAGCAAGCTCTGCATATGTGGACCTACCGTTCCAGGGTTCTGAGTTCCGGCTGGAACAGTTCCTGTATGGACTACACCTGATCCGACCAGATACCATCGTTCCGGTCTGGACAACCCCAAGCCACACAGCATACCCAGGACTGTCGGTCTGAGCTTGGCCGTTAGAGTTGTCGGACCCTCGTCACTGGACCTCGCAGACCGTGGGATACCCCTGACTGTCTTCGACTAGCTAAGTGCCGTGTGCCAATTATCCCCATACTACACCTCCACCGCCCAGGGCTGAACCAGACTTTGCCGGCTAACCGACCCACGCCCCTTTATCTAAACATCTTAAATTTTGAATATAAATAAATTATTGTTACGGTTAATTTATTGTTTCTCTTCCAAACACCCCGTAACAACTGGCGCCCAACGTGTTAGTCTGGTTCAGCATTGGATTGGATTCAGGGTCTCTGGTCCCAACCTGTGTGTGTGTTGTGTTGTCTTAGTACTAAGGTAGTTATTAGTACCTTATTATCTTGGTGTAGCGTTTATATATTGTAATAAACTCTATACTGCTCATCTTTTTTGTAGACTGTATACTTAGTACTGCATTATATGTAGAACTCATTTTGTAGTTAGTTCTTATATCTTACTGATTTGTAAATCATATACTTTTTTTGTATTTTTTGGAGAATACATCTCATTATTTTTGTATTTTCTCGACACAGATATACTCACCTTTAAGATTGTGGAAAAAAATTCTTGAATTTAATTGGTAATTTAACTTTTAAAATAGAATTTAACTTTTGATAAACCCGCTATTGACTTATACTGAGAAAACTTAATTTCTTTTTTTAAACTCAAATTTATTTAGTAACTTAACTTAATAAACATTACAGTTGACTACTCACCTAACCTACTTTGGAAAAACTTTACTTTCTTTTCAAATTTTAAACTTTTTTTTTTCAAATCTTAACTTTTTTCAAAAAGTTTTTTTTAAATATGCCTGGAAAAATAAAATTTATTTCTCTTCAAAAGGCGGAATTGGAATATGAGGTCTTAGTTAGGAATGAAATACCAGCTTCTACCGTTGTGGAATTAAGAAAACAAATACCGTAAAATGCTGCAACTTTGCACGAAATTTGAAGTTTTCCATTAATATTTCTTGTAAGATTTTATTATCTGTGGTCGTTTTACAACATTAAGCAAATTCAAGACTTATTACTCACGTTTAAATGTTCATAATACCAAAACTAACGCCAGATTGATGTTCATGAACTGTTAAAGTTGTAGGCAAAGTTGGAGGGAAATAACGTAACTTTGCCTGGATAATAATCGGAAAAAATATGCAATTACCACATTCAAAACTAATCATAAGTAAAAGCTAGATCGTGTATTAACGTCGTGACGTCTAGATGATGACAAACATCTAAATAATACTATTTTTTTCAAATATGTAGGCAAAGTTGGGCTTAATTAGGCAAATTTGCGCAGTATCTTCATACTAAGCAATAAGCATGGTTAGGGTTGCTCCAAATAAAAAAAAATTAATTCTTAATACTTAGGAACTTTTATTGAATTAAAATTAAAATTTAAAAAACAACGTGGGACTGATGTTCTTTTGGCGTAAAAAGAACAATCGTGTCATTTAATATTATAATTTTTTCCAAAAAAAGAAACAAAAAATCTTTTATTTCTCAGACCTTCAATAATTAACAATTATAAGTTTCGTAATCAGTCTCTTGTTACAAAAACCCATGGATATAGGAACTTTAAAGGTCACCTTATTACAAAAAAAAAAAAATCTTAGGAATGTCGTTAATAATTACGAAAAGTTTCGAAATTAATACAAAATAATATAGTTTTACAACAAAATAAAACGATATTATTTTGTATTAATTTTGAAACTTTTCGTAATTATTATTAAGTATATATTTATTCTTCTACACGTGTATAAGAATAAATATATATATATATATATTATTAATAAATAATAATTAAATATAGCCACGCTTTTATTTTGTATTCGGAAATAAGTAACATTCAGTACTTGTGTCACTTGACGGTGATAATTCACCTAATATTTTAACATGGAGTAAATTAAATCCATGCGCTTCACTATAATTGAGGAACAAGTGTGACAACCCTAGCTATAGGCAAACTTGTGTCACTAAATTCCCTGAAACCTTTTGCAACATTGCCTACCACCATCATATTCACAAAATCTTATATTTATAAGAAAAAGCATTGAAACCACAAGAAAGAGCATATCTACTTACCCTTTAAGTATCCACAAAGCTTTAAATCTCGATTTTTTAGGAAAAAAACAAAAGTACCCCGCACAATTAAAAACACTCTCTTCTCATGCGACCGTTGATAGCTTGTCAGAGAAAAATGGTGCAGTGCTACGATTTCAAAAACACAAAAAATGAGTTGCCAGGTTTATGACACATTTTCTACCATTAAAAGAAATAAAAAAAGAATAACGGCTGTCGATTAATGTCGGTTTGAATAGATTAGGCAAAGTTGGAGCTGATTGGCAAAGTTGCAGCATTTTACGGTACTAAAATTAGTTGAGCTTTACCCGTCGGAGGACATCTTAGACTCCTGTCTTCCCATAAAAGATGATTTGTTAGGAATTGAGGAAACCCTGACAAAAGTTAAATCACAGTTGGATTCTCACTCTGACGGTAACTCGTTGCTTAGAGCTGAAAATAACTTAAACCACATCGAGTATAGAATTAATAGAATTTCATCCGATAATATTGAACCTTTTGCCGAACAATATAATTCTTGTTTACAAAAACTTCAAAATTATTTAGGTTTATTACACCAATTGAAGGGGTCTAGTAGTAATTCTGTGTTGCCAGCTCCTGCTGCAACACCTATACCTCCTTTAAATATTACGGTACAGTGTGAAAAAAATAATTTGGCTGATTTACATAAAATTAAGTTTGATGGCAAGTCTTGTGTCCGCGCGTTTATAACCAGGGTGAATGAGTATTGCACACAGCATAACATTAGTGATTCAAAGATTCTTTCTCATGCTTTTGACCTTTTTACTGGTGATGCTTTACACTGGTACAGAAGCATTCATCAAAATATTAACAGTTGGTCGGAACTTTTAAATCTTTTATATAGTGACTTCGACAAACCGAGTTTTGATTATAGGTTCATGTCAGAGATTCGTAATAGGACTCAGGGCGAAAAGGAGACCATTACCATTTACGTTGCTATTATGGAAGGAATGTTCAACCGTCTTGTTAAGCCTGTCCCAGAGAGTGAGAAAATAGAAATCTTATTACATAACATTAAACCTTGCTATGCAAACATCTTAGCTTCTTCACCTACGGTTGTCACTATTGAGCAACTTAAGTCTCTTTGCAAAAATTATGAGGACATTCAGTCTCGACTGACCTTATATCACGAACCGCCTAAGGTAACGTCGGATACCTTAGCGCCTGACTTAGCTTATAATTTTAATAAAGATAAATCTGATAACAAACAAAATTTTAATAAAACTTTTAGGCCTTTTCGTAATAATAATTTTTCCAATAATAATAATTTTTCTAATAATAATTCTAATAATAATAATAACTTCGCTTATAAACAATCCCATAATCAGGTTAATAGTTTGCAAACAAATAATCCTAAATTTTGTTTACGTTGTAGGGTTAACTCGCACAGCTACTATGAGTGCACAGCTGATAAATCCAAGATATTTTGTTTCGGCTGCGGCAACCCTGGCGTACGACGGCCAGACTGCATCCGCTGTCGTAGTAAACCTACTCATTCAAAAAACTAGTCTTATCGGATCGTGTTATACCTAACCATACCGACCTTGAGGATCGGAAACAATGGGTTAAAACCGTAGGTACTTTTTTCAAATTCTATACAATTAATACGGTCCGATGTATTGATAACAATAATTTAGATTCTCGACCTTATGTCAATATACATATAGACTCTTTTAGCATGCGCGGTCTTTTAGACTCTGGTTCTTGCGTTTCTTTGTTAGGTAATAATTCTCATTTAAATATTATTGAGTTAGGCTATCCTCTCAATAATGACGATAATAATATTTCAATTTTTGCTGCGGGCGGTCAATGTTTAAAGTCTATAGGCTATATAAATTTACCAATTCATTTTGAAGATCAATTTCATATTTTAAAAGTATACATAGTACCTCAGGTTACTTATGACCTCATTTTAGGTATTGACTTTTGGCGTATTTTCAAACTTTGTCCTAAATATTTAAATTCAATTAATTCTAGTACGGCTAGCGATCCAATCACTTCTCATCAGGTGACCCAGCCGGCTATTAACGGCTACGAACATTTAAGTTCGTCTGAGCGCTCAATAGCCGATGATATAATTAAACAATTTCGTTCTATTTCTTTTGAAGAGAAAGGTTTAGGTTTAACTTCACTTATTACTCATAAAATTGATACGGGCGATGCGTTACCTATACGTCAACGTTATTATAGGATGTCGCCGGAAAAACAACGTATTTTAGTTGAACAGGTTGACGAAATGTTGTCTATGGACGTCATCGAGCCGTGCCAATCTGCTTGGAGCTCTCCTGTATTGGTTGTGCCCAAGAAGAAAACAGGTGAATTTAGATTTTGTTTGGATAGTCGTAAATTAAATTCTGTAACTAAAAAAGACGCTTATAGTTTACCGTACATTTCCGAGATTTTGGACAGCTTACACGACGCTCGTTATTTAAGTACTATCGACCTTTCTAACAGCTTTTGGCAGACAGCTATTAACGAGTCTGATCGTGATAAGACTGCTTTTTATGTTCCTGGTCGCGGAATGTTTCGTTTTAAACGTATGGCTTTCGGTTTGACGAACGCACCTGCTACGCAGCAGCGTTTAGTAGATGCTTTGTTTGGTAATTTTGGTCATAAAACTTTTTGCTATTTGGATGATATTGTTATTATTAGTGAGGATTTTAATGAACATGTAGCTACTCTTTTGAGGGTTCTTCAAGTCCTCAAAGAGGCAAATTTAACTGTTAAGTTTGAAAAGTGTAAATTTTTTCGGCCTCAACTTAAATATTTAGGTTATTTAATCGACGGTAACGGTCTCCGTACTGATCCTGATAAGGTAGCCGCGATTGTAAATTTTCCCACGCCTACTTGTAGGAAAAGTGTTAAACGCTTTCTTGGCACTGCCACCTGGTACAGAAGGTTTGTGCCTAATTTCAGTACTCTGGCAGGGCCTTTAAATAAGTTGACGTCTACACGTAAGAATGCCCCTCCTTTTGAGTGGACTTCAGAGGCGGACTCGGCGTTCAATAAACTGAAGGAGAGTTTGGTCTCCGCGCCAGTACTGCGCTGTCCCGACTACAATGAACCCTTCGAGGTTCATACGGATGCCAGTAGCTATGGTATTGGGGCCATGCTCACCCAGAAGTTCGAAGGGAAAGAACACCCTGTCGCATACATGAGTCGCTCCTTGACTAAACAGGAGAAAGTCTACGGGATTACTGAGCGTGAGACGTTAGCAGTTTTGGTTGCTTTAGAACACTGGCGCTGTTACCTTGAGAACGGTAAAAAGTTTACGGTTTATACCGATCACAGCGCGCTTAAGTGGTTCCTGTCTTTGTCCAACCCCACTGGTAGGTTAGCTCGCTGGTGTGTCAGACTATCCGAGTTTAATTTTGAAATTAAACATAGGAAGGGCTGTGACAACGTTATACCGGACGCTTTATCTCGTGCGGTTAACGTGAACGCAATTTGTAGTTGGACAAACTATACCGGCGCTGATACCTGGTATCTTAATATTTTTAACGGTTGCCATAATACGCCATCTTCTTTTCCAAATTTTACTATTAAAGACAGTAGATTATTTAGGCTTTCTAAAAATAAACATAATTTAACTTCTGAATTTTCTTGGAAAGAGGTAGTTCCTAAAGATTATCGTGAGGAAATTATTCGTGCTAACCATGATGAGCCCACTGCTGGTCACATGGGAATTTTTAAAACTTATAGGCGGCTCGCACTTAATTACTTTTGGCCTAATATGTATCGCGATGTCGTCACTTACATTTCTAAATGTTCTAAATGCCTACAATATAAGTCTCAAAATCATAAAGTTTTAGGTGAAATGGGTCGTCCTAAAGACTGTTCACGACCATTTCAAGTCATCTCGGTTGACATTATGGGACCTTTACCTACTACTAGAAAACGTAATAATTTTATTTTAGTTGTGACTTGTTGTTTTTCTAAATTTTGTCTTATTTTTCCTATGAAACGTGCTACATCCGATATTATAATTAAAATTTTAGAAGATAGTGTTTTCTTAGTGCACGGTGTTCCACAAACTATTTTAATGGATAACGGTCCTCAGTTCATTAGTAACGAGACCAATAGTCTTTTCAAAAAATATAATATACCTAAAGTTTATTTAACACCGCGTTATACCCCCCAGGTGAATACGGTCGAACGCTACAATAGGACCATTATCACTTGTATTTCGACCTACGTAGAAGAAGACCATAGGTCATGGGATGTACATATACCCGAAATACAATTCGCCATCAACAACTCGGTGAATGAGGCAACCGGCTTTACACCATCTTTCTTGGTGTATGGTAGGGAACTAGTGTCTTGCGGTACTCACTACTTAGATACAGATAGTATTAAAGACCTTGTGTTTTCGCCTCGTGACGCCTACGCGGAAAATTTAGGGTGTATGTCATCTATTTTCGATAGCGTTCAGATGCGTCTCTGGCAAGCTCATGTTAAGAGCACTGCTCAATATAATCTGAGACGTAAGCCTGCGGAATTTAACGTTGGTGATGTCGTTTTTAAGAGAACTTACTTTCTAAGTGATAAGGAGAAACATTTTAGCAAAAAGTTGGCTCCTAAATTTATAAAATGTAAAATTGTAGGTAAACGTTCTCCTTTAGTTTATGTCCTGCAAGACATGCAAGGTAAAGACCTTGGTGCCTGGCATTTGAAGGACCTTAAGCTTCCCATCTTATCAAAATAATGGGTCAGCTGTTGTAGGAAGGCTAGTAGATTCGCGCTTTACTCAGACGCTGTTCGTTATCCTTTTATAATAACGATATAGCTAAGAACTTTAATATCTTAGACTGGTGTTGTTTTTTCCTCTTTATGGAATACAATACTCGTATGTTAGGGCGTCTCGGATCATTATGTTGTGTCCGAGTTGCAAAATGCAAGTGGATGTATGTATGTGATGTATGAATATAGTGTGAACGATGTATGAAAGGTTGTCGGTTGTTGCGCGTTGACACAAGACTAGCATTTAACTTCCACTGTCGTAATTTTTTCTTTAAACCTTCTTTTTTTTTTAAGTTTTTTTTTTACCCCAACCAATATTTTCTTTTCTTTTGTCTGTTTTGTAGTTGTTTCAGGATTTTTTCCTGGCAGCAGGCAAAAATCCTTCGGTAACAGGGGGGGATATGTAACGTAGTTACATTTTATTTAATTAAATTTCGTAAAAACGATACACCCAACGCCATCTATGGTATGTGGTGGTAACTACGGCTATGGGTTCAAGTCGACATTCTCAACGCCATCTATGGTATATGGTGGTAACTACGGTTATGAATTCAATAGTTATCGACTTATCGATTTGAATCTAATTCTTTTTAAATCTAAACATCATAATCTTTTTTAAACAACTTAAATACACCAGTTTTGCGTTATTAGGTTATCATTCTAAATAACTCAATATATTTCTACTGTGGCAAAAAGTCTTAGCTGTGTAGTCAATGTAATTTAAAAAAAAGTTTTTTTTTTGGTCGGGTATATAAGCCTGACGCGCGATTGTCATAGCCTTTTTCATAACTCTTTTTTTGGACATCTAAAATTGAGTGTGGTTGCTTTAAAATTCCACGTTTCTAAGTTCAAGTAGTTATTTTATATATTTTAAACCCGTCTTCACGGTGAGTCTGTGTATCTGTGTCGTGTAACTCTTATAATTGTGTAGTTTGTTATATTGTTCTTTTCCAAATTAATTTTATATCAAATTGTAGGTAATTGTCAAAATTGATTTATGGAACACGTGGAGGTTCCCCGTTTAATAATTAGATGCTAATATCATGGTGGGCCTGTTTTATCAACACGCATTCTTGTAATTTCGCCTAGTTTTATATTTTTTATGTTTATGCGTGTTGTAAATTTTAAGCTGTCAAATTTTTTTTACATCATTTAAGTTTGCTTTGTAAACCTTTTATTTTTTAAAACGTACTCTTAGTACCTTTCATTTTAAACTGTAAGGGACCAGGGCCCTGATTTCGAGGATTCGAGATCAAGGCCACGGTACCTTAAGCAAGCTCTGCATATGTGGACCTACCGTTCCAGGGTTCTGAGTTCCGGCTGGAACAGTTCCTGTATGGACTACACCTGATCCGACCAGATACCATCGTTCCGGTCTGGACAACCCCAAGCCACACAGCATACCCAGGACTGTCGGTCTGAGCTTGGCCGTTAGAGTTGTCGGACCCTCGTCACTGGACCTCGCAGACCGTGGGATACCCCTGACTGTCTTCGACTAGCTAAGTGCCGTGTGCCAATTATCCCCATACTACACCTCCACCGCCCAGGGCTGAACCAGACTTTGCCGGCTAACCGACCCACGCCCCTTTATCTAAACATCTTAAATTTTGAATATAAATAAATTATTGTTACGGTTAATTTATTGTTTCTCTTCCAAACACCCCGTAACAACCAAATAATAATAATTATATATTAATGCACATTTAAACCATTCATTGCACGTTTACATATTATTAATTAGAAGTATTTTATAAAACCTTCAACTATAAGCTTACAATAATGTAAATTTTTACCAGTTTATGGGTAGCCTAGCTTGGACCCAGGCCTGAACTATTACACTCCACGAAAGTGTTATAAAATTTAAACAAAAGAAATAATTTTATAAATAGAATTCGTTAAGTGAATTCAAATAATCATATTATTACGTAATACGCGATATTTTACTCCCGCTGCTACTGTTTATTATTCTACCTCCTATTTAGGTGTATCTTAAGACTAAGCAGGGTTTTATTTTCCCTTCTAGTCGATGACCTTCCAAATCAGGAAGCTTTGGACGATCTTAACAATGATGAGGAGCGCCCACAGATGGAGTCTGTAGTCGTCATACCAGACAATGTGTCGACCCCAATGGAGGCAGATGCCCCGTCACTTACCTTACCAGAACTACAGCCAGAGGCTAGTAACGGGGACGCGGTGACTAGCTTGGAACCTGAAATTTTAAACCTCTTAGGCGAAGATCCCGCTGATAAAAAAAGTCATGGTGAGGATTTACATAAGGATATTGTACCAAGATGGGCACATATCCTCACTAATAAGGAGACCGTGGCGGACTTACTAAAACTTTACCTACCGCCGGACAACTGTACAAATATCTGCGCGCCCAAACTTAACCCAGAAATTAAGGCTGACCTGTCTGATTTAAATGTGAAACAGGACTTATACCGCCAAAATAAACAGAACCAACTGGGATCCGGTCTCACAGCCCTCGGACAAGTACTCAACTGGGCTTTGACATCTAATAATATTGTCCCTCCCGAAATAATAAAAACCTTGAGCGACGCTGGGAGACTTCTCTGCGACAATCATTACAGGGAGTCATTATCTCGTAGATACGCGATTCTCAATGTCCTAAACAGGAATATTAGAGATACCGTTAAGGACACAAAGATCAACGAAAATCTCTTTGGCTCTGACCTAGCTGACCACCTAAAATCATCAAAAGCCATAACGAAGACTGCATCTGAGATGAAGTCTAGGCCACGCCCACCATACAGGACTCCAGTAGTCGTACAGCCTCAGAGAGGAACTTTAAACTCGAGGGGGACTCCGCGTGCGGCGGCGACGGAGCCCCGGACGGCCCCCGCTCCCCGCCGGCCGCCGCCGCCCCCGCCGCCGCCGCCGCGGGACAACCGCCAGGCTGCAGCGCGAGGCCGGCAACGTCACACCGGCTACTCCCGGCAGCAAACGAGGAGACGATAGAAGATACACAGGTAATTATCATTGCCGGACGTTTGAAGTATTTTTATAATAAGTGGACTGAGTTTACTGATGACTGTACTATTCTAAGCTGGGTTGAAGGTTATAAAATACCATTTAAAGAAGAACCAGTGCAAACAGTTAAACCAAAAAATAGTGCCTGTAATTCTAAGTCTCAAATGGCTATCATCGATAATTGTATTTGTGACTTATTAGAGTCTAATTTCATTTCACCTTGCACACATTGTGAAGGTCAATTTCTTTCACCGATTTTCACGGTGCCTAAGCCGAACGGGACACATAGATTTATTCTAAATTTAAAACAGCTTAATAAGTATATTAAGGCGGATCATTTTAAGATGGAGGACTATCGTACCCCCCCAAAAATTATTACAAAATAACTATTATATGAGTTCTATTGATTTACAAGACGCTTATTTCTTAAATGTCATGGGGTACTCTTCCCAACTTACCTGTCCGGTAGTTGTGGTATAGTATACGGGTACGCGAACCCGGCTTCCCTAGCTATTACTGTCCTATCCCTTGCCCTCCTGGGCGGTAATATCCTACATTTCCTATTTCCCACTCTAACTTACCAATCTTCCCTTTCTCACCACCTATCCTTCCCTTTCCCTATTCCTACCCTCTCCACCAATCCGTGGAAACGCAATGGATAATCAAAAATAATTAAATTATCCAAAATGGCGGCGATGTGGTTCGCCACCCATCACGTCTCGTTTCTCGCGGAGGCGAAAAGCGGACCATGGAGAGACGCTTGGCTACGTTGAATGTAAGAGGAGGAATGGATGTTAAGAATGAAAGTGGACGAAGCGAAAGAAGTATGTAAGGATCGTAGCAAGTGGAAAGAAGTGGTCTCTGCCTACCCCTACGGGAAAGAGGCGGTTCTGCCTACCCCTACGGGAAAAAGGCGTGATTATATGTATGTTATTTCTTAATTGCAGTCGATAAAGAAGATAGAAAGATGTTGCGTTTTGAATGGAAATCTCAATTAGGTATACCAATTTAATGTTCTCCCGTTCGGCCTTTGCACCGCACCTTATGTTTTCACAAAACTGATGAAACCGGTTTTACAATATTTGCGCTCATTAGGATTAATATCAGTGGCGTATTTAGACGATGTCCTATGTATTGGTAGTTCATATACTGAATGTGTTTTTAACGTCACAAAAACCAGAGAAACATTGGAATCTTTAGGCTTTGTAATAAACACTCAAAAGAGTGTTATGGAACCGAAAACCACCTGTAAATTCTTAGGTTTTATTTTGGACACCAACCGCATGACTATTACCCTACCAGAGGAGAAGAAAACACGTATTAAGAATAAAGCTAATGAGTTCATGCGCAAAAACAAATGTACTATTAGATATTTCGCAGAATTCATTGGTCTGCTGACTTCCGCATGCCCAGCCGTAAGTTACGGCTGGATATACACTAAGTTGTTCGAACGTGAAAAATACTTAGCACTAAATTTTACTGATGATTATAATAAACAAATGAATATAAAACATTATTTAAAAAATGAATTTTCATGGTGGATAAAAAATATTCATTCATCATTTAGCCCAATTCGAAAAAACAATAATTACCTTTTGGAAATATTCAGTGACGCTTCTAATACAGGGTGGGGTGTCGCATGCGGAGATCGGCGGGCGAATGGAAACTGGACTGAATCAGAATTTGATCTTCATATAAATACGCTTGAACTAAAAGCAGCTTATTACGGACTTAAGATATTTACTCCTGACTTACGCAATTGTGATATTTTATTGAGAATCGACAACACCACTGCTATTAACTCGAAATATATGGCAGTGGTGTGAATATAGGAATATCTTTATATTCGCTTCCTATATAAAATCTTCGGATAATGTTATAGCTGACAGGGAATCTCGACGATTTAATATAGACACGGAATGGGAAATCAGTGAAACGATCTTTGTGCGAATAACCGAGTTGTTAGGTAAACCTGAGTTTGACCTTTTCGCAAGTGCTCAAAACAATAAATGCGCCAGATACTCATCTTGGAAACTGGATCCATTTTCAGAGGGCCTGCCAGCCACTTCATACGAACCTTGTCCTTGTGGCAGCGAAATTATCCGGGAATCGATGATCCGGCGCGGCGTACCACTTACCTCTTTAGAAATAATGATGGCATCACTTGCACCAAACCCACTTTGGACTACTGGTATAGGAAACAGCGAAACACAACGCAAGTGCTATTTCCCGTCGGTTTTCTGTGAGGCCGTCTTATTTATCCAGTCAAGTCGGCCCATTCGTCTGGAAGCATCTACTCGAACCTAAAATAACCTACCATTTCTAAAATTTTTAGGTTTGCTATATACCTATAAAGATATGGATTACAAAGTTAGTGAACTTGTGTTCATACATTTTGATCTTGTGAATTCGTAAAATTAAAATTACTAAAATATTTTTTTTTTCAGAACTTTTACTTTTTCAGTATTTTCCCTTTATATGTAGCTATATAAGTACCTAGCCTCACAGCAGATTTTAAATTTCTAAGTCTGCTGGAAGTATGCTTATTATTGTATAATATATTTGCTTATTATCTATCCATATCTTTCAAACGATCAAGATTTTTGCCGCTTATATCTCCTATACTATGCATTCGATTTTTATGAAATTCAAAACGTTGTGTAGCGACTTCTCCGCGATAAAAATTCAGACCGCTAGATTTATTACAAACGAAAATATGGGGGCCCAAAAAAGCCGCGAAATGCTTCGAGAAAATAATATAGTTACGAGCAATGATATATTATATTAAAAAGAGCTACGTAGATATGGCATTACGCGAAAAAAGTGAAGACCTAAATGAGGAAGATGTAAATCAAAATTTATTCCCCTTTTTCAGCCCTAACAAAAAATTTAAGCAATAATAAGACTAACTGTGAAAAAATTGTGTTGATATCACGAAAATTGAGTTTTTTATAAGCAAATCAATATGGGAACGCGCGAAAACTGATTGCGCCCGTCGAGTAATGGCTGTGACGTCACATCGCCGTGCGTAGCTAGCTAACTATGCAATGTGCATACAGTATGTTTTTGACACGCGCTCTGTAAACTTACCTTCGTTCATTTCGATTCATTTTTATATATTATTATAATAAATATGACTTAATAGGGAAAATTGTTAAATTTAAACAAAAAATTAATACCAACTTTCAAAGTAAAAACGCACAAAAGAGTATGAAATAAATTTTATTTTCTAAAAATAATTCTCCTTTTAAATTCGGCTAAAATTTTAACTATTTCCCTACTCAACCTTCTTAATTTTGAAGTCTGTGCCAGCCCAAACAATATCCTGATAAAACAATATTTTATAGAACTCACATTTAAGTTGGCAACCAACTTCAAAATTATGAAAATCGAGTAGAGAAATCAAAAATTTCAAACTCAAAATGGGCTATGAAGTACATTATTTTGATAGAACAAATCTTTATCAAGTAAAAGTTACGCCATCTTGGTTTTCACATTACTTCAAATGTTAGCCATCTTGTTTTCATCGTACTTCAAATGTCAAAATGGCCCCAAAAATCTCAAAAATGGGACCATTTAACTGGAGATAGTATACGTCTATGAGAGAAATAATTAAAATTTTTGCCGAATTTAAAAAGGGAATTATTTAGAAAATAAGATTTTTTTCATACTTTTTTGTGCGTTTTAACTTTGGAAGTCTGTTTTCATTTTTTGTTTTCCATTTTTAGGGCTCCACTTAGGGCACACAAGGAACGCTTATAGGTTTCGCTCGCTCCGTCCGTCCGTCTGTTATACTTCCGTAATTATGAATATTGATGGATGAAATTTGGTACAGTTATAGATTGTGTGTAGATCTTAGGTTTGGCATAATAAAATAATAATAATTTTATATTTTAGGGGTAGCTCTGAAGGGGGGATGAAATATTTTTTCATTCTACCCCATTTGTGGGGGTATCGTTGAATAGGTCTTTTAGAATTTAGGTAAGGTTTCTTTTAACGTTACTTTTTTACAAAGTCGACTATTTTCGAGTAATCAGCCTCCAGTGGTTTGTAAGTTGGTCCCCCCTCCCTTAGAATTTCTAAATTATAAAAGATAGAAACTTGTAAGCTTCTATGCTAATAGATCATGCTAAAAACTCTTTAGGAAAATTATTTTTAACGAAATCGGATAGTAACTTTTGAAGTAACTTGAAAAACCTATTACGCGATTTCCAAACGTGTGTCTTTAAAGACTGAGTTCTGTTTAAATTTTTTTGGATCTAGGGTATACCCTTGGCACAAAATTTTACTTTTTGGTATGATATGCTTAATTTACTTCACATTGGCCAAATTCTTAAAGATGTACCTATACATTTTGAGGAGTTCCCTCGATTCCTCATGGATTCCATCATCAGGTTTCCACTTTAGTGACTAAAGTCTAAAAGGGCCAATTTCAAATTAGGGGCCATCCATAAATAACGTCACACGTTAGGGGGGAGGGAGGGGGTCGACGAAGTGTGACATTGTGTGACAAGGGGGTAGGAGGGGTCCTAATTTTCGTGACGTCACATTTCAAAATCTATTTTAATCTAAGTGTTAATATAGTAATCATAAGTAATAGCTATATGATATTATGATAGCTATTGCCCCAGTGTCGAGACCCCCCAGCCCCAGTGATGTTTAAGAGATCATAATGTTGTTTTTTATTACATAAGTTATTTTTTTTCGCCGAGAAAATGCATTTCAGCATCCCACTAGGGGATAGCGGTCCTACCCGTGAGTATGTGAGACTCTGCTGCACCCGAAAAGATGGTGAATGGGCGCAGCCCCTACTCAATAGAAACTCGGCGGTACTCCACTCCATACCACCCTTGGCGGGCCACGGGATCGCGTGAGCCTGGGCATAAGAGTCTGGCAAGAAAGACGATCCATGCGTCAGATGGGCATATAAAAGTTGGACCTGTGCCTAATCTCTCGACAGTCATGACGGTCATCCGTCCCACCAATTCAAATTAAACAAATTTCGGAACTGCTGTTTTAATTGAATAATTATTTCTAGATGTAAAATTGTAAAATGTGACGTCACGCTAGGGAGGGAGGGGGTCTCACAAATGTGACAAGGACGGGGGAGGGGGTCAAAAAACATGAAATTCGTCTGACGTAATTTATGGATGGCCCCTAAAACTCGAGAACGGCTAGACCGATTTGGCTGATTTTGATCTTAAAATAATTGTATCAGTTCAGGGAAAATTCAAAAGGTGAGAAATTAATATATATATATATATATATATATATATATATATATATATATATATATAATAGTCAATCTATGACATTTTGTTCATAAAGTTTTTTGTCGAGATCTCAAACAAGTGACTACACCATAAACATAGTTATAAGCGAGGGAAAAAGTAGGTAGGGAGTTTTTTGTATTGTCTTATTTCATCTTTTAAGTTTCATTCAATAGATTAAATATATTTTTTAAGTGGGTACCTAACATAGCTGCGTGACTCGTGTTTTATTTCTCTATGTAAAACCCATTGTTTAAAATACATTGTCACTAAAATACTGAATTCATTCTGAGCATATTCTATAAACTAAACATTTAGTAATGCAAAAAAAAATGTAGGTAGATGTTTCGTATTTATTTAGTTACCTACTCAGTAGTCAGTACTCACATTTAAATATTCTTCGCAATAAATGTCTACTGATTTTTGTAGCTATAACACTTTTTTCAACACTTTACACAACTAATTTTCTCAGATTTTGTCGTTGGGCACATGAAAAAAGTATTTTTCTGGAGTGCTAACCGTTGTATTATACATAAAGGTGTTATACAATTATATCTATATGTTATTTTATCACCATAATTCTAAAAATTTCAATAAAACTTCAAAATTACTGCACGAGTTCCTTACCGCGGCGGTCAGAGCCGGCGAAGTGACGTCACGCGTTGAGCGGTCAAGCTCGCGCTGATTTTAAAAACATCCAACTTTAAAAATTAATAAAAAATTCAGTTTTTGAGATATCGAAAAAATTCTTTCACTAATATTTTTTAGATTTTATTTTTGATTTTTATACATTATAAAATAATTACACTCATCTAGCTCATTGGCCCGACGTCGGGCCACTTAGCGGATCTGGTACGCTCCGTACCAGATCCGAGCGTGTGTAGGGCAGTCCGGCGAACATATGCAGAAGGCGAAGAGTTCACCGTTGTCCGCATCGGATCTGGTCCGCTCCGTACCATATTCGTGCGTGTGTAGAGCAGTTCGGCGGTTTGGCCGTACAACAGTATCAGTGTTGCCAACTTAGGGATGTACCCCCCAAAATTAGGGAAAATATCTACGGGGCTTACTAGAGGACAGGATGTTTAGAGTTTACTCCTTATGAATCAATTTGTATGTAATAATAAAAATTATTTTAATGTGTGTATATAGCCGCTCGGATCTGGTACGGAGCGTACCAGATCCGCTGTACGCTCCGTACCAAATTCGTGTGTCTGTAGACACCATAAGGATATAACGTATCTATGTAATAATTAATCAAAGGTTACGAGACTTTAGATGACCGCGCTATCAGATAACGAAAAATAATGCGTACAATTGTAAGGAGATTTTTTTTATTTGATAATCTGTCGACATCCTACTAATATTATAAATGCGAAAGTTTGTGAGGATGTATGGATGGATGTTTGTTACTCCTTCACGCAAAAACTACTAAACGGATTTTGATGAAATTTGGTATGGTAGTAGTTTAGGGTCTGGATTAAAACAAAGGCTACTTTTTATCCCGGAAAAGTACAGTGTTCCCGAGGGATACTGCATTTACGCGGGCGGAGCCGCGGTCAACTGCTAGTTTTATTGATACTATTTGAAATCGTGAATGCAATGATTATTGACTACCTAAACACATACAAACACAATATATGACCAATCCTACTAATACTACTAATATTATAAATGTGAAAGATTGTAAGGATGGATGGATGGATAGATGGATGTTTGTTACTTATTCACGTGAAAACTACTGAACGGTTTTCGATGAAATTTGGTATGGTAGTAGTTTAGGTTCTGAATTAAAACATAGGCTACTTTTTATCCCGAAAAAGTACAGTGTTCCTGAAGGATACTATATACTTACGCGGGCGGAGCCGCGGGCAACGGCCTATGTTCATATTGGACATCATAATAATAATAAAAGCAGCACTAAGTGTGTTGGTGGTTGGGGATACTGCCCATACAAATTTTTCGCATGGTCTTTTCTTTAAAAAGTAATGTCGCGAAAGTTTATTGAGGATTATATTAGCATTAATTGCCCACAGCTTCGCCCGCGTGAAATTAAGATTTTAAACTTTCATTCCCTATTTTACCCACTTGGGGGTTGAATTTTGAAAAATCCTTCCTTAGTAGATGCCTACGTCATATGAGAAATACGTGTACACATTTTCAAATTACTAGCCCTAACGGTTTGAACTTTGACCTGTGCGTTGATGCATCAGTCAATCGGCTTTGCCTTATAAACATAAAAATATAGATAGAAGATAGTTATTATCACACACCTGCGTGAATTCCCGATATGTTATCGATTAGTGTTTGTATAAAGAGTTATTAGAAACGTTTTTGGACATTGTATGTAGTCCTTCAATAGTTTCAATAGGTTGCAACTGTCATAGTCACCAATGTAATGTACTAGTGTAATAAAAAGTATTGCACAAATACTGTGATCACAATGAAGAATATAAATTTTAGTGCAGTTGTGATCCTGTTGTTGAGTTTTCTGTATAGTGTTTCCGCAAAATGTGTTATGTACGATGAATGCACTGAAGTTGGTGGATTTGCAAAACCTTGCCCCTACTACGATGAAGCCCCGAATTTGTTGCGAAATCTCACAGAAGAAGATAGGACTGAAGTCTTGAGAATAGTAGAAGCTAGATGTCCTTTTCTGTTATACGACGCAGAAGGAAATAGATTAGCCGATAATGAAATCACCACATGCTGCAGTACAATACAGCTTCTGAAAATGGAGGAAAGCTTGCTCCTGGCGGACAGTGTTTTGGGCAGATGCCCGAGATGTTTGCGGAATTTTGCCAGACAAATCTGTGAACTGAACTGCTCACCGGATCAATCGCGTTTCGTCGAAGTCGAGGTCGAAACTGATAGCAATGGAATTGACTACGTCAATGTAATCAACTACAGGGTGTACGAAGATTTTATGATAAACGCTCACAACTCCTGTGCCGGCGTGATCGTTCCTCAATCTGGTATGCCAGCCATCAACCTCATGTGTGGTAATGCTCCGGTATGTGACGCTGATGCTTGGTTTGGATTCACGGGTGATCAATCGGTCAATCCACTGGCACCTGTTCAAGTAAACTTCTTGAGAACGCAAACACAAGAAGATTCGATGAATGCAGAAGCACCTCTTTGTTATGAAACCGAGGAAGGTGATATTCCGTGCAGCTGTATTGATTGTATAGCGACTTGCCCCACAGGTAATGAGCCTTCACTGCCGGATATTTGCACCGTATTTTCAGTGAATTGCATTGGGTTTTCTATGGGACTTGTATGGTTCGCCATTTCGATTACAATATTTACTGTTCTGGCTCTGTTCGAAAAAAAAAGAATACAAAACGCATCTTTAGTAAATGACGATAAAAAATATAAATATGAAGTAAATTCCGTGACGAAGTTTTTCCAGAAAATATTTGGAAACTTCGGGGCTTACTCAGCAGGAAGTCCTGTCGTGGTACTGATGATATCTAGTTGGATTGTTTTCTCTTTGTGTATGGGAATATTTCAAGTGAATTTGACTTCCTCTCCGCTTGAACTTTGGTCAGACCCAGAATCTCGCTCTAGGCTGGAGCTCAATTATTTCAACTCAAGATTTGGTCCATTTTATCGGGCTTCGCAAGTATTTCTGACTGTCAGGCTTGATGACTTTATGGTCGGCAACACGACTTATGGTTCAGCTTATCGAGTAGAAGCGATCGAAGAATTAATTAAATTAGAAAATGCTATTATGGATATCGGAAGAGATAGCGGTGGTGTTAAATTAGAAAACATTTGTTTTGCACCTCTCCGAGCTAGAGATGCTGAAGAAAAATTAGAAGACTGTACTACGATGTCTGTGGGGACCTATTTCCCCAGTAGAGTTGTGAATAACGAAACATATTTAACTCAGATTCAAAATTGCTTGAACAATTATCTTTCATTTGGCTGCATAGCTACCTGGGGAGGTGGAGCTGACCCTGAAATGGTTGTAGGAGGGTACGATGACAACAATATTTTATTAGCGAATACGTTACTTTTGAATTTCCCTATTACAAATAAACTAAACGACGAAGATTTGAAACCAGTATTAGAATGGGAGAAAAATTTCATCGACCTTATGCATGATTATGAAGAAAATTGGAAACCAGAATTCATAGACGTCGCGTTTGGCTCAGAGAGATCAATAGAAGACGAGATTCAAAGAGTCTCTGAGGCAGAAGCTATACCGATTGCTATAAGCTATATATTAATGTTTATATACGTCATTTTAGCATTAGGTAATATCAGAAGCTTAAAATCATGTTTTACCGAGGGCAAAATTAGTGTAGCAATAGCGTCTATTATAATTGTATTAATGGCTATCGCTTGTGCCCTAGGTTTTTTGGGATACGTTCAAGTAACTGTTACGTTACTAGCCGTGAATGTGATACCGTTTTTTATATTATCAGTAGGAGTGGATAATGTTTTCTTAATGGTGAATACGCTTCAGGATATAGAAAATAATTTGAAAGATTACGATGACTATAATGAAAATTTCAGCTTTGAAAAGAAAAAGTGTTTTGTGTTTTCAAAGATGATGAGTAAAATAGGGCCTTCAATGTTTGTATCCTCGGTCACGCAAATCACATGTTTTGCGATCGGGACTCTAGCAAATTTCCCAGCCGTTAGAACTTTTGCATTGTTTGCTACAATAGCTTTAAGTTTTCTTTTTGTTTTCCAAATAACAACGGTGGTTGCTATATTAGCCATTGATTATAAACGATCAAAACAGAACAGATTTGATGTACTTTGCTGTATTCGAAGGAAGGTATTGAACGATGAACAACCGCTCCAAGACGGCAGACCCTACGAAAGCGTGAGTCGTCGGCTGATGACACCTTACGCCAAGTTCCTTCTCAATTGGAAAGTAAAATTAGTTGTGTCTATTGTGTTTATGACATTTTTATCCATCTGCATTATTCTAATACCCCAAATAGAAGTAGGCTTAGATCAGGAAATGGCTTTACCAAAAGACTCTTACGTGTATCGATACTTAGTAGCTGTTAATGAGTTAATGGTTCTCGGTCCTCCAATATACTTTGTTCTCAAAGGAGGTTTGAATTTCACTGATCCAGATCATCAAAACGTGATCTGTGGTAGTCAGATGTGTCGTGACGACTCCCTAGCAACTCAAGTATTCTTAGCTACGCAGTTCAGTGATATAACTTACATAAGTAGGAGTTCCAATTCTTGGATAGATGACTTCTTCGACTGGGCTACTTTAGCCAACTCCTGCTGTAAATACAACGTCACAGATGGTAGTTTCTGTCCTAGTACTAGCAGTGAGGCTGAATGCGTATATTGTTCAATCGATAGAGGAGACTATGCAAATGGTTTGAGACCAGGTAGCGAGGCATTTTATAAATACATACCATTCTTCCTACAAGACGAACCTACAGATTTGTGTAATAAAGGAGGTTTAGCTAGCTACTATAATAATGTTAACTATGTTCTCGATTCGGAGGGCCGAGCGATTGTTCAAGATACTAACTTTATGGCATATCACTCTACTTTAATTACTTCAAAAGACTACATAGCTGCAGTACGAAATGGATATGAAATTAGTGAGTCCGTTACAGCTGTTATTAGAGAACAAACGGGAACGGATGTTGAAGTGTTTCCTTACTCCGTTTTCTACGTATACTTTGAACAATATTTGACAATGTGGGAGGATACTCTTATGTTCATTGCCTACTGTATTATTGGTACTCTAGTTATTAATTTAATAGCTACAGGCTTCAATGTATTGATCTCCTTAGCGTTAATGGTTTGCGTGTTCATGGTCGTAGTTGAGATGATGGGTATAATGTACATGTGGAATATTCCTTTGAACCCTGTGTCTTGTATCAATCTTATTGTCTCTATAGGAATAGCTGTGGAGTTTTGTAGTCATGTAGCCTACGCTTACGCTACAAGCGAAGCACTACCTAAAGACAAAATAGCAGACGCTTTGAAACGTGTAGGAGGCACTGTTATTACAGGAATAACATTGACTAACATTCCTATTATTGTGCTAGCGTTCTCGTACACAGAAATCATAGAAGTTTTCTTCTTTAGAATGTTATTCAGTTTAGTAATATTAGGTTTCCTACACGGTATGGTATTCTTCCCAGTATTGCTAAGTTACATAAACGATATAAAATATAGATAGTTCTTGTAGCTAAATATTATGTAGTTTTTTAAATAGGTTAGTACTACTAGTATTGAAACCATTTTGTTCGCTAACACACTGTAAATATAAAAATATAGTAATAAGATCTTTGAAAATTAAATTAGTAATAAATATGTATAATATTTTATGTATAATGAAGTTTTATTTAAACTTTAAAGTAAGAAAGAAATTATTTAATATCGTTTTTAGTTGAATACCAATAGTGTAACTATCGTGATTCGTGATAGAGTTGAGGATATATGTATACTATCAGGGAATCTAATGCTTAAGCAGGTTGACGTTGACCATTCTCCTGTTCGTTTTACAATATAATGATAATATAATATTATTGAATGTTTTAAAAAAATAAATTTTTACATGTTGGCAAATACTTGCCCAATTGACATATTGTGTATTGTGACGGTAGGTCGTCATTATAATACGTGAAAATTATAAGAGCGAGATACCTGCTTAGAATTAGAATCCATGATAGTACATAACTGCATACCATATTATTACGTATTATTACATATAAGTATGAAAAGATGTATGAAGATTTACTAGTACCTAATATCCAAATAAAAAATATAACAATAATAATAAGTTATTGATTTTCATCTAGAGACAAAAAAAACATTTTTATTAATAAAGAAGAGCCCTCTTCTGATACATTGCAATTTGAAACTCTCAGTCGTCTTTATAATGCAGACTTAAAAATCATCTTCTGATGACCAGCGACTACCGCCGCTTATCGACCTGCAATACTAGAGCAGTCGCAAGTGCATTGCCGATCAAATAACATGATAAAGGTTTTTCAAAAAATATATTCAGCGCCCTCTATTATTATTAATACATAGACTAATCATTGGTCTCACTAGGCGCTCTACCCCAGCGAGACCAAATATTCATCTATATTTATAAATGCGAGCCTGTTTCATGCACAATTATATAATTATGTGTCGAAATGCTTATTTGCATGTTTTGTCTCCGTCGCTCAATACAAAGTAAGTAGCGATAAAACCTCCAAATAAGCTATTCTGACACTTATAAGAAATATGTGAAAGATGGTGAAAAGGTAAAAACCTAGGTAAAAAATAAAAGCGACATCTAGCAGTACACGCTAGAACTTCTATGTAAAGTAGTACACAAAATTTTCATCACCCAGAGATCTGTATACGCCATCTAGTGACAGATAGCTTTCTTAAATACTAATTCTATTTAACAAAAGATGGCGCCCCATATAGTTTTTTAAATTTATTCATGATGCACATTATATTTGATAAACTCTACATACTGAAATACAGATTGTATGATTTGAGGTTACATTTTTATGTTTGTTTTACTCGCGTGAAATTCTTATGCTGATTTTTTCATTTGTTTTGATGACGATTTCATCATGATTTCATTGTTTTAAAAACGAGTACAATTTCTTTTGATATCATCTTTATATGTAGTATATTTTTTATGTATGTCAACAGATGTGAACGTGAACTCTTGAAAAAAGCCAAATTCATGGCCGTGTATCGGGATAAACAGAATCAGTGCCAAGTTTGCAGTTACCGCATGCAGTGACGTCACGACATGCTTATGTTAATTTAGTTTCAGCGGGTTAGGAGCTACAATTTACATTAATACTCTGCTACACAGACCACAGTGTATTACATTCTTATAAATTTCGAATATTAACTTTTCTCTATATGATATTATTTTGATAATCGTGGCCCCGAACCAGCAGTAGGGTGAAGGACGTAATAGTGGTTGATGATGATGATTATGAGACATAAATCTTTTCAGAATGTACAAATAAATTAGAGTTGAATAAATCGATTTATTTTATATAACCTAGTGCTTTATAAAATAATATTAAAGTTTTATTACCCATTCATGTGACTCTACATTTTTGCATTTCAAACGTTATCGCAAAGTAAGGGGAACATGTTGTACCTCAGAGCCAGTTGTACCTTATCCGGTTAACTTTTTCTAGGTATATCTGAGTTTTTGATTTCAAATGCTTTCGTTACGTCTCTATCGACTATATTATAATATAAGTTTAGACGTTTACTGCCATTAAGCCAGTTTGTTGTTTTTGCTAATTATTATTTATTCCAATTCTATTTACTTCTACGTTAAATATGTCTCTAAACATCGTCCAAAAGATTCAAAATTAAGTAATAGTTTATGCAAGTATTTACATTTTTAACCGCAATTTTAAGGTACTGGCCAAGGAACGTCGGTCGGATGTTGTACTTTGGCCACTTTTAGAACTTTTTTCAAATGTCTTAAAGACGTGTAAACATGATATGTACATTTCTTATATTATCGTGAAGCATATTATATACCCAAATAATTAACCTTCCAAAATATGCAAACATGGCTTCAGGCTTGCGTGTAGTAAGTCAAATTGGAATTAATGACGTTTAACTGGAAAACTACCCGAGGTACAACAGGCTCCCCTATACAATAAGTAGTTTCAGAATAAGTATTTGAGTTTTATTACACATAAGATCTTGGTCTTATGTCGTAGTGTAATAAAATTAACAACGTCTACAATGTAGACTCTACATATAAAATACAACACCAATATTTTAACTTCCAGTTCATACCTAAGTATATCTATGTACTTAGGTAGCTCTACAGTTTAATCTCCACATTAAATAATTAATCTGTAAAGCTCGAATGTCTGTACATAGAAAATTGCTGAAAACATAATCAGGGAGATGTAGGAAGAGAAATAGAGCAAACCCAGTTTTTTTTGTGTCTCTGTTTATACGGATTAATCTCCGAAGCTGTTGGACCACTTTAAAAAAAAATTGCATGGTCGTACCTCATATCCCTGATCAACGTCATATCATTCATCCCTGAAAATTAAAGAGTTCCCGTGGGAAAGACCTTAAAAAACTCATCTCTGAAACTAGAGGACCGATTTTAATGATATTTTGCATGGTGGCATCTTATGTTCCTACCGCCACGGTCAATATTTAAAATGCCTTATTTTTATTTTTCATCTTCACCCTTCCTTTTCCGGAGTGACTAAGTTCCACCGGACACCCTGTATATAAATTAAAAATATATACAAATAAATAAAATATAATAATTAATTATAGGTAACTAAACACAGTAAAAAAAACCACTTATTTTGCAACCGACCCTAAAAATTTTAAGTAAGTAGGTACGTGTCTTAATAAATGAATATTTTTCACAAATTCGGTAAATATACTATAATGTTTTATTTTGGCGTCAATATAATATAATAAAAAATATTATATAGACAATTAATAAGTTTCATGTGCTCTACGCACAGAATACAGAAATCATCCAGAAGCCGCCAACACGCTTGAAAGTGAGGCCGTCACAACCACTCCAAATTGGAATGGTTACCCACACATAATATGTTGCCACAGAATAACGGAATATTTTACCCAACTTTTTTTCAATAAATTTTTATTGTATACCTAATTGTCGTAACATAACAACGCGATTTGTTTTGTAAGTGTAAAGAGTAAAGATTAAAAAGAGCGGGTGGGGCAGTATTTCGCCATGGTTTTCGACACAGTGCGCTGCATACAAATGTGATCGAACACTCATTCTGCATGTTCTATATTCTGAGGCTCTACGTTGAAAATTAAAATGAAAATTTTTATTTCCAAATAAAACTTAACAAGCTATTTTCGGAAAGTCAACAAAATGCTACCACCGGTAGCGTATAAAACCACGTCATAATGTTACAATTGAAACTGAATTTATTTAGTTGTATGTTTATAATGTACAGTGAATTTATTGATAAGCTATAAATAGCATATTGAATGCACAACGCACATATGATACACATATCCCTGTAAGCAACTTGGCACGTACAGTGATTTAATATGTTTATCATCCAATTGATTTATATTGGCTACTAGCTGGTGCCCGCAACCGTGTTCACGTAAGGAGTAACGGATGCGGAACCCATTTTCCTAAACTGAACCCTAAGAGCCTAAGTGACGCCTTAAAACATCAGCTATCAAACAGTGAAAGTCCTGTGAAAATCGGTCCAGCCGTTTCAGAGATTAGTCGGACCAAACAGACAGATAGACAGACAAAATTTTAAAAAAAATCTTTATTGTAAGTAACGTATTATATACTTTCTTGTGCTTAAAAAGAGAAGGCGTAGTATTATCATGCTTTCTCTTTCATTAATATAAAGAACGAGAGAGATAACATACGATCTAATCAACGATTAGCTTTAACAGGTGTTGATGGAATTGGCACTGTGTATAAGACCCCTTATACTATTAAGCTGTAAGGTGAAGGTCGAAACCTTGGCATTGGCTGGCGTACTCCGAACCAAATGGAGGGTCAGTGGAAATAAATTCGTGAGTTCACAGGGTTATCACAATTAAATTAGTAAAGTTATTTTGAGATTTTTATCCTTGAGCTATCGAGCACTGTTGACTGGTTGGTGACATGGTCTCTTGGCGACCAAAACATTACCTGTGTGACCAAATGCGTATACTAACTTTAATATAAACTTATATATGTACCCACTTACCCAGCCTATGTTTTTGGTCGCAGAGAGACCACTCGGTCTCTCTGCGACCAATGATGACCAGTCGACAGTGCGTAATAGCCGATGTAATAGCTCTAAAGTCTAAAGTACACTATAGTAAGTAGAGATATTATGGAGATATTATGGAACTACCTGATATCCGAATAAAACTATCTGTAACCGCAACCGAATCCGATATCTAAATTTCAGATAATTTCAAATAAAACTGGAGTCTAAAATTTGTATTTAATTTTTGAAATTAAAAAAAACAGGTATCCTTATCCGAAATTAGCAAAATAATCCGAAATAATTACACATCCGTAACCGCATCCGCAACCGGAATGATATTATTCTGATATTCGGACATGACATCCCTGATGACGGGGCGTCAACAGACACCATCATTACAGCTAATAAAGCATACTTATACCAAAATTATGGACCAGCTCAAACCCCAAATGTATTGTTTACAAATAAATAAAATTGAAACGTGTGTTTGTAATTTAATTCTGAAAAATTACCACTTAATGCAAATTGCATAATATGCAAGTACTTACCTTCAATAAAAAAAAAACAATTTTTTAAAATTTTTGTCTGTCCGTTTGTCTGTTTTTTTTTTTTTGTTCCGGATAATCTCTGAAATGGCTGGGCCAATTTTTTCGGGACTTTCTCGGGCATATAGCTGATATGATAAGGTGTAACATAGGCTACTTTTTCTTAGGTTTCCCTTTAAAACAATAGGGTTCCATTTCCGTTAGTTCGACGCAAACGTTGCAGGCATGAGCTATTTACCTATAAGTAATTAATCATCGTTTTATTAACATTAGATTGGACACATACCAACTCGCAAATTCTCGAGTTATTTTAGAACTCCGTGCGTCATCTCTACATGTTACATTCGCTGATCGGAACAAAGGATATTGATAACTTCTATATCAGTTGGGGCAAGTACGTCAAACGTATGTTTCTCTTGACCTACAGAGAAGTATAAAGCCTCTCTTGCACCAACAATTTACTGTTTTTTAAACGACTGCCAGAAAGAAGGCTTATTTAATATGCGACTGTTGGATTTCCTTGAAGTGAAAACTGCTTTAGGTGCGGTGGGCATTTTTTGATATTGGAAAAAAATATTGAATTTGCGAAAAAGGTCCGTCATAATAAAAACTGATTTTTTTATATCAAATAAAATTTTTTCATTTGATATAAAAACGTCATAGAAAAATCTACTAATAATGTTCGAAATCCTAAATCATTTTAGAAGAAATAAGCACTCCTTGCAGATTTTTTATTACAATATGCAAAATTCTTCTTAGAATGCTAGAGTTCTGTTCAGTGAATGTAACTAAGGAATTTTTAACTTATTATCTATTAAATGTTGGTCACTTACTGAAAGCAACATTTGACACTGAACTCGTCGTGTCGTACGAAAGGAAAAAACCCATATTGTTTCCAATGAATTGCCAACATACAACCTACCGTTAGCATTATTGTTTCGCGTTAAACAGACATCTAAAAAGGAGGCGGTTATATTCTGCTGTGTGTTTATATTTTCTTTTCATTTATCAAAGTATTACACCCGTATTCATCATTCTAATATAATAAAGAGGAAAAGTTCGTTTGTTTGCATTGAATAGGCTCCGAAACCACTGGACCGATTTTGATAAAATTTGACACAGATATAGAATAGACCATGGGGAAGGACATAGTAATTAATAAGCTTTTGCTATGTAAAAATTGACTCAAATGTCAATGAAACAGATAAGGAAGACAAACGGCCTATCTAATTAGGCTTATCGGGTATATCGATTTAGTATTATGAATTTGGGAAAACCCTCTTTTTAATATTATACATCTATGGGGAAAACCTAATATTTAGCTAATACAACTTGGAAAATCACACTTTTGACAAATGGCAAGGGGACAAGGCACAAGCCCATCAAGTATTTATATAATACCTATGAGTATGGACTATAGAAGAAAGAGAAAAAAACAGACAAGAGCGAGTCCGTATCGCCCACCGAGGGTTTCGTTCAAAGAAGGAATGTCATAAATAGTTTAATGGCACGTTCCTCATGTACCTAATAGATAAAATTTCCAGGGCGCCTAGACAAATTACCTTCGTTAAAATTCGGAAAGATCTGTCGTATCGACTTCTCTTTTGAGATCACGACAAAATGTGCCTAGCCAAACGCACACTGTTGTTCGAATCGCAACAACGAATTGCTCAAACGTTAGTTGTTTATGATTTCAAGAATTTAGCCGTCAGTTGTGAAGTTGTCAAATGTCATATATTTTTTTTTAATTATTGATGGCGTTACGGCATAAAACTATTTGTCAATGTCAAGTTAAAAAGGCAGACAACTAGATTTAATGTAGGTACCTATATGATTTCAACACCGTATTATTTTCAAGTCTAATGTCTAGTCAAAGTTCAAAATACAAATAGTCAGTGCAAGTCAGTCGATTCAGTAAAACGGTACCTAGAAGTTTTATTGAAAGTTCCTAGAGTGTTTTGTATAAAATGGAATCAAATTTCAAGTGTAGAAATTTACAATAAGAATAAAGTATGTACTTATTTAACAAGGCCGATTATTACGGTTGTAAGGCTGGAACTTCAATATGCACCGAAATCCGAAACACCGGGAAAAATTCAGAGGATTATAAATTAGACACACAATAATTATTGGTTATCTGTTTATCTATTGTATGACTCCAGAGTTCTATTTTGAATAAATATTATATTATATAATACATTATTTAATTAATTATCTTCTAGTTTTCATTGATAATACAGATTTTATACAGATTTCTTGCCAAATGGTCATAGGACACACATTATAAACAGATTTTAAGAGATTACACTAAAGGCCATACTCACGGTGCGTCCAGCAAATCCAGCACCGGTACTATTATGAATTTTAATATTATCCGGTGTTCAGCATAAAATATGTGTACCGTCTGACAAGGATCTTTTGGCACGTGGACAAAATCAGAACTAGCATCGCCGTCTTGTAAAATGTCACTTTTAGTATTATATTATATTGTTTTGTAGTTGCGACACTTACCTTTTGGCACGTGGATAAAATCAGTAATAACATCGCCGTCTTGTAAAATTTCACTTTTAGTAATAAGTATTGTTCTTATTTGCGACACTCACGCCCCCATCTAAGTGCCAAAAGATCCTTGTCCGACTGTAATGGCGTATCTATTGCCTTGCAAATGATACCGTCTAATAAAAAAGAAGGAAAAGGTTTTAATGTAAACTGCATTTTTATTTAGTATTAAATGACTATTTCTAACTTTTTTAATTAGAATATGATATAGTTATAAACATTTGTTAAAATAATAATAAAGTACACTCGTTTTATCTAAGATTTTTCAAGTCACTTTTTAAAAATACCAACATTTTTCTGGTTGGCAACATGCAAGAACGAGACACACGGCCTCCCTTCTGGCTATCTCGCTCGGCTCGGATTTGCCTCTATGATACGTGCATTGTGAAATACACTCTATTACCAAGGCAATACAGTTCTTTTTAGCAATTACAAAATACGGAGTCTTCTATCCTTAGGACTATATCCATGTCCTGGTAACACTTTAAACTGGCCAGAAGAAGATGAAGATGAAGTACAATAATTTTTGTTTGTTATCAAAATAACAATTTACCTAACTTAGGTCTTATTCTCACAACATAGCCAGCCTAGTCCAGAGGAATGACTAGTCAATACGTCTGGGGCCAACTATGTGCGGGTTTCCTCACGATGTTTTCCTTCACCGTTAGAGCGTCCGTATAATGTACTTGAGATCTGCTGGCCGATTCTGTATCGTTATACATAAAAGTTCGCTTCAAGGCTTCATACTGGTGGAGAGAAGAAAAAAAGAAGAAACATACTCACATACTTTTATATTTATAATATTAGTAGGATTTTTGACTACTTAAATATTATCATTACCTTATACATAAGTAAAATGCGTTTTAAATCTTTATAATTTGTAGGAATTGTAGGTATACAATAATGTTGTTTATACAGTTTATAGTGAGCATTGGCGTAGGGTTCCTATAACTCCATTCCTATCGGCTTCCCTTGTCACATACCTTTTGCAAACCTTCATAGAAATCCCTACCTATGATACAGGTTCCGGCTTCCCTTTGAAGGAGAAGCAGCCTTCACCACTGATAGTGAGAAGTGATATAAATAATCATAATTTAATTAATGTATCAAAACCGCTACCAACCTAAGTTAATTTGTATTCATTCTGTGACAGGCTTTAACTAGTGCGTGTAAATAATAACTATTATTAGCTGTGTTGATTTTTAAATTGTATAATGTTATTATTGGTTATGTGACTTGAGATAAAACTGATTATTTAAAGAAATATCTGCATTATGTAATTCCTTTGCAAGAAATAAAAGTATTTTTACATTTTAAGTTTAAAACTTAAAACTTAAAACTTAAAAAAGTAAAATAAAATGTAGATACTCTTGTATTGTTATTATTTAATCAATCCTAATACGGACACTTGATACGGCACAACAACTTTATTAGAGGAATAATTGAAGGGATGGTAGTAGAAAACGTGGAAGGCCGAGAACTTTTATGGACAGGTGTAGGCGAATGTGATGGTCGTGTCGTATCAGGAGGTCAAGAGAACGCCCGGAGTGCAGAGAGGAATGGAGAAAGCATCGCTGACAAGAGCAAAGCTCTTAAATTAGAATGAATGAATAATTCTAGCAAGACAATGCTTATAACAAATTCAAAGTGTTATGGCCGCATTGTAATATTTTGTCTACAATATGTGGTAAGCAATAAATAAGTAAACCTAACGGTTTACTTATTTATTGCAATAGTACCCTGTACAGTCAAGGTACTTTAATTACAAGTGTAGTTTAACGTTATAGTTCTGTAAAATTGTAAAGACTATTTCAATTATTTAGTCACAAATATACTATAGAGATTAAATATTAAGTATTTAATTGGTTAACACTACTTGACTGTTTATAATAGGTGTATAATAGCATAGATATAATATTAAATTTGTAATAATTAATCAAAGTATAATAGCAAATATTTCAAAACTTTTATGAGGTGTTTGTGTCCTTCTAACCCATTTATAAGGCGAAGGTGTTGAGCATCGATGACAATAAAATATCATTACATTGAAAAACTTATAAATTTTAACTACTAAATACAAATCTTTATTTCTAAGGAAGTTTCAGAGAAACTTGCTTAATTATGAACTCAATTTGTTACCTACTATAATTTAGGTACCTACTATACACCTAAAGATTGCTTTCAGCTGATATACGTGGTAGAGCCATGCTTCGGCACGAATGGGCCGGCTCGACCGGAGAAATACCACGGGCTCACAGAAAACCGGCGTGAAACAGCGTTTGCGCTGTGTTTCGCCGAGTGAGTGAGTTTACCGGAGGCCCAATCCCCTACCCTATTCCCTTCCCTACCCTCCCCTATTACCCTATTCCCTCTTAAAAGGCCGGCAACGCACTTGCAGCTCTTCTGATGCTGCGAGTGTCCATGGGCGACGGAAGTTGCTTTCCATCAGGTGACCCGTTTGCTCGTTTGCCCCCATATTTCATATAAAAAAAAAATATATATATATAGTAGCGTGTAAAGATTACAAACTGCAAGTAAGCTACAAATTAAGAAATTTATATTTTAACAAAGTGTTGAATTATACTTGAATACAATGAATTACATATTAGGTATTGACTATAATTGTGATTTATTGAATACTTTAGATTGAATTCTTTTGACTTTATGCAATATAGACTACTAGCAGAAGGTGTTGTATAGACCGTTTAGGCAACTTTAGGCAAATCATTATTATTTACAAATAACAGCTGATCAATAAAAATCCGCCATATTGTTCGTTGAGGCGATAAAGGTAGCCCCCTGGGTATCTTTATCGTTAGGTCGATAAAGATAAAGATCACGATCTACTAAATGTCACTTACGGCCGCTTGTCTAGGCATTGTATGGAGAAACACGTTAGAGCAATTCGTTATATGAGTGCATCGTTAGCGTATTCGTTCAAAGTGGCTGCTTGGCTACCAATTTTTTTAACGATACGACTGAATATGTCATTTAACGCACGCTTATGTCAATCCCATACATTTTTTATTCACGAAGTTCGCCGTCGATATTATTTAATGCATCTTGTCTAGCCCTCCAGATTCGAAAAATTGGAGTTCGAAAAGTTCAGATTCGAAAAATATTTCACAATAAGGCTGTTTGATATTTTTTCTGCCGCTAATGGGCAGACCCAACGCACACAAAGCGTCATCTGGTGGCGTAAGTGGTATCGAGAACGGTCAATAAGAATTTTCGATTCTTTTTGTGTCACCAGGCGGCGCTTGGTAGCTCGACGGTCTTACCTGCTGTCAGATGTCACGAATTTAAAATCCCCAAGGAATTTGTAAGTAAAACAAATTTGTTTACTTACAAATTCCTTGAAAAACCCTCATTGAAATTCAGTGGCATTTCCTCGAACTATCTTTGAATTTTTGAAGTTCTGAGAATGCATTTAAACTGTGTTACGTCAAATAATATAATACTTTTTAGGGTTCCGTAATACTTAAGGAACCCTTATAGTTTCGCTCTGTCCGTCTGTCTGTCTGTCTGTCTGTCTGTCTGTCTGTCTGTCTGTCTGTCTGTCTGTCTGTCTGTCTGTCTGTCTGTCCGCGCCTCTAGCTCCTGTAATTATGAATATAAATTGATGAAACTTGGTGCAGTTATAGATTGTGTATAAATCACGGTTTCGGGATCATAAAAAAATAATTATTTTATATTTTAGGGATGGCTCTCCATACATGTGAAGTGGGGATGAAAAATATTTTTTCACTCTACCCCATCGTGTGGGGTATCGTAGAATAGGTCTTTTAAAATAAAGGCAAGGTTTCATACGTTACTTTTTTATAAAGTTGACCATTTTCGAGTAATCGGCCTCCAAAGTAGTTTGTAAGTTGGTCCCCCCCCTAGCATTTTTAAACTATAGGAGATAGAAACTTGAAAATTTTCATGCTGATAGATCATGCTAAAAACTCTTTAGGAAAACTATTGTGAACCAAATCAGACAGTAACTTTTGGAGTAATTAAAAAAAAAGCATATTGCGCGTTTATAGTTACGGAACCCTCCTTAGATATGTCCTGGCATGCTCTTGGTTAGGTTATTATTGTTACCTTGTAAAAAATTAGAACATCTAACATTTTTCTCGAATGTGAACTTTTCTTCATTGCTTGATCGAGTCAGTTTATGTTGGATCTGAAAATGCCCGATGAAAGTTTACCTATTATTTTTGTGAATTTTTATTTGAAATAAAAAAATACTGCTTATCGTCGTAAAAAATAAATAAAATATGATTTGGAATGCTCACAACAAGCCTTTATATATTCATGATACTAAGAAGTAAAAAATACTCCCTTTTCAATTATGGGTCACACTTAGACAAATACGCGACAATAATAGGCGGCGTTGCATTTTAAAATAGCTATTGAAAATTTAACTTTATTCACTACACAAAAAGACGCACATTTCATATTATTTTCTTATTGAATTGTTTTATAAGTTGATACCAGCCAACTTTCATCTCTATATCACCGATTTTCGTTAAAATTCTTCATCCTATGTGACTTACCCATGACTAGCTTATCTTTTGCTTCAGATTGACGCGTTTCTTATCTTATCTCATTGAATTAAGTGTATTGTAACCTTTTTTAAACTTAAATGTTTACATACGAATTACGGGAGTCGAATGACGTCACTGCAATTATAAAAATATTCCTATAATATTATAAATTATAATTATAGCCCAATACAGTAGACATATCTTACAACCTGTAAAAACTGGTAGGGTTTAAAATTTACAGTAAAAAGAATTAAAGTGTTTACAAATTGTCTTTTCATGAGCAAGGCTACGTCTTATCAAAATAATTGATGAACACTTCCTACACACTACCTACTGTTTAATCTTATACGGTTTCATTTTGACGTGTGCAATGGCACTTAAGCTGGGACTATATGCTCCGGAATCCGGTACGCCGGTGAAAATTCAGAGCACTGAAAATAGAACTCTGCGTTAATACAATAGAGCTGAAAATTAAACACACGAGTGTCGAGTCATATGTCAATGTCTTATATGACCGCTCGACACTTGACACTTCGATTTTCAACTCTATTGTATTAGCGCGGAGTTCTATTTTCTGGGCTTTCACTGGCGTTCCGGATACCGGAGCAAAATGTGAACAATGCTCAATATGGGCGGCTGTAATAATGCTTGCAATACAATGAGTAACGACCAAACGACACATTCATTTATTCGGGGTTGAATTAATTTGCTTGAATATTGGATACTTTCAAGACTAAGTTCCATCTTACTCCGATATCATTCTTTCTACCCCAGATATTATTTAAAATTGACCCCTTTACTAATTCCTACCGTATACAATGTATATATCACCGTAAAATTATAAAAACCGTTAGATTGTAAAATAACTAACTAGATTTTAAAATAACCTAACCAAGAGCATGTCAGGACATGTCTAAGGAGGGTTCCGTAACTATAAACGCGTAATATGCTTTTTTTAAATTACTCCAATAGTTACTGTCCGATTTGGTTCACAATAATTTTCCTAAAGAGTTTTTAGCATGATCTATCAGCATGGAAATTTGCAAGTTTCTATCTCCTATAGTTTAAAAATGCTAGGGGGGGGACCAACTTACAAACTACTTTGGAGGCCGATTATTCGAAAATGGTCAACTTTTTAAAAAAGTAACGTATGAAACCTTGCCTTTATTTTAAAAGACCTATTCTACGATACCCCACACGATGGGGTAGAGTGAAAAAATATTTTTCATCCCCACTTCACATGTATGGAGAGCCACCCCTAAAATATAAAATTATTATTTTTTTATGATCCCGAAACCGTGATCTATACACAATCTATAACTGCACCAAATTTCATCAATTTATATTCATAATTACAGGAGCTAGAGGCGCGGACAGACAGACAGACAGACAGACAGACGGACAGAGCGAAACTATAAGGGTTCCTTAAGTATTACGGAACCCTAAAAATGTCGAAAGATTATAAATTATATATATTTATAACGTACCGAAAAAAAATGTGTGAAATTATAGGCAGCATATTCGCGTCGAAAGTCTATCAACATTTTACAATTCCACTAGTTTTATTACAACCTAACGGTTTTTACAATTTTGCGGTGACATATTATACAAATTATGCTTCTATAATATTCGTATAGGATGGTTATAGCCATTATAATATGGAATATAATATTTTGCTGTACAAAGCCACACGGCAAAGGTCGTCGAAAGTATTGAGTATGTAGAGAAATCGTTAAGTAGCATCATCTTATTTGCGTGAATGTTATTCCAACGTTTTAAGAACAAATGCAAGATATGAAGATACGAAGTCGTTATGAAGCCAAAATCTATTATTCATAGCTTCCATATTTTGAAAAAAAAAGGCTAGCTACAAAAATATAAAAAAATATTTAAAATGTAGAGTTCTATGATCATTCCAAGAATTTAGTTTCTTTATTGTTGTGATTTTTCAATAGTCATTATATCTCTCTGACAAAGAAATAATCATCATTATCGTCATCAATTCAGCCTGTATCTTTTACTTTTATATGATTTAGATTGATATAAGTACACATAGAACACTATATAGAGCAATCTCTGAGACTCAAAACATTCTCATCGCCACATCATCATATCAACAAAGAACAAAAGCGGTTCTTCTCTATGATTTCCATACTGGAACAACCAAATAGGAACTGCTAATGTTATTGTTTATTTATATAATTCAATGCTATCTGTGTTATCAGTCGTTAACCCCAAATGCACGTGGTTGTAGTATAGTATCGTCGGATTTGAAGCTGTAGCTCAGCGCCATCGAACAAAATTCGCTCCATTCAATCTCTAGAAAAAGACAGCTAACAACAATTATTTGGCCGACGACCGAGAAGTATACATAGCACAGAGCTATTCGTAAAATAGAACGTTAACTCGTTTCGTGCGAGCGAGATGGTCTTATGTGCTATTGTATACGTGCGAGCGGTCCTACCGGGTTAGGTCAGAGCGTCTGCGTTGATTTCGTACGAGTGAAACGGACTTATGCCAAGTTCGTGATGAGAAAGTGAGATGCAAAACGATTACATACTTAAGTGTGGAAATTTCCACTGCCGACAATGAAATACAAATGCTAGAGTGGTGATAAATTAACATATCGATAAATTTAATAAATGAAATATATTTTTAGAAATATAGTTTTTAAATAAAATGTGAAAAGCAAGAACAATATATTGTTAGACTATTCAAAGATGATATTTAAAATTAATGCTTACAAAACCTTGCCTTGGGTTTGGGCTCGACTATTGTGGCTCAAATATAATAATTACGGACATCCTTATATTTTTCCTAATTTCTGTGAGAATAACTAAGAATCGTTTTATAAACAGATTGTCGTGCTTGGTTGTGGTTCCTGTCTTTATTTGTAGTAACCCTGGTCAAGGAAGCTACTAAATCATTAAAAATGTACAAAGCGACAAAATAGAACCGTGCATCCAACAACACTTCTTTGCAACGACTACATTTCTTTAATCCAAGTGACATTCATATTTTCGATAGAAATTAAAAAACTATATTTTATCGATATCGATAAACGAATGACCTCAAAGGCGCAGCACCAGACGGAGCCCCCGATAGTCGTCAACTTGCAACTGCGGACTTGCATAATTGTAATGGCCATACGTTAGTTAGAACTTACGTTTCAAAAATCCCCCATCACTACTTACCTCATGTGATAAGAATTTTGTAACGTATTAACAACTTTTTGTATTGTAATTAAATATTTTTCAATTATTTTTTTAAACCGGTTAAAACTGATTTTTGACGAAAATACATGTAATATTAGTATTTACGATCGTTTAATCTAATTTTAACAATTAAAATATTTTAATTTAGTCGTCGTGAGACGTTTACCTCAATAAAATAAAATTGGGTAAAAGAGAACTTTAATATCGACTGACAACAGATGGCGTTGGCGTCCGCAATTTTAGCTTTTTCTTCAAGAATGATTATTTTATTTATCAACAGTAGTTCAATAGTTTATAATAATTATTAAAAAAAATAATTAAAAATTGATCGCAGCAGCAATATTAATATGATCTTACCAAATCACGTTGCGGTTGCTGTAATAAATTTTTAATAGTAAGCAAAAAATTATAAAGAAAAGTTGTGGTATGTAAAAATACAATGTTTTTTTTTTAATATTTATATCTCTTCTTAGGAAAATAGCATTTTTTTCGTATGAATTGAGAAAATTTATGATTATGTTAGAATTCCTGCAGCGCGAATTTTTAAGACCGCATAATATGCACTTACGAAGACTATAAATTTTATATTTAGCTTAGCCTTAAACTCTACAATATGATGAGCTCTACAATACCAGCCTGTTTTGCTTGGTCCTTGGTCCTTTATTCGTTTCAGTTTTACATGCGTGAAATCGGAGCCTTCATAATATTATGAAGGCTCCGATTTCGATAAATTTTCCTTAAAGGAGAATGGAAAATAATAATAATTTACATAGTTAAGCCTTCTCAAAGTTAAGTGACTCTCAATTTCATGGCATTATTTCATGTTCAGTGACCAGTGATCTAGGTACCTCTTAACTTTAAGATGTGTTTGAGAGCCCATTAGTGTATTTTCTAGTATCTTGTGTCTGGGTCTGTCCACACGTACCACAACCACACCACACAGCTTTCATAGAACGATCCAAATCGATCCAAATTTCCCTCCTAAAAGGCCGGCAACGCACTTGCAACTCTTCTGATGTTGCGAGTGTCCATGGGCGATGGTAGGTAATCGCTTTCCATCATTTGATTCGTTTACTCGTTTGCCCCTAAT
Organism: Glaucopsyche alexis; assembly: GCA_905404095.1. Classification (NCBI taxonomy): domain Eukaryota; kingdom Metazoa; phylum Arthropoda; class Insecta; order Lepidoptera; family Lycaenidae; genus Glaucopsyche; species Glaucopsyche alexis. Next base: position 8,112,947 of record FR990060.1, read on the forward strand.
CTTAGAAAAAAAAAATTAATTGAATAGAATAGAAACAAGGAATTTGTAAGTATTATATACAACTAATACTTACAAATTCCTTGAATAGAAATCATTTATTTGCTATTTGAATTTTTTTTTGAAAATTTTGACGTCTTATTTATTTATTTATTGTTATGAACAGCCAACAAAAGTTACAATTATGCATGCATATTGATAGGATTTACATTATCATGGTTATTGCACTTTTAATTACAGGCTTTTTATTACATCTTGCTTCAAAAAAAAATGTAAATGTACCTATCGGCTATGAACTAATTTAAAAAAATACAAAATACAATTAGTTTATGTACTTAAATTAAAAATTTTAAACAATTATATTTAAATAACAAAAGTCAAAATATGTTAAAGTTGCATTAAAATTAAATAATAAAAATAATTAAATATTACAATTTCAAAAATTCATTAAAAGCATAATGAAATTAACTAAACTAAATAAAAATAATGTCATTGAAGAATAAGTGCAATACATACGTCACGATAAAAAAAAACAACAATAATAATAAAGAATTCTTAATATTAATAAATAATAGTATTTGTACGTCAAAGAAAATTACGTCTTCTTCAATGCCTACAATTTTTCCACACAATCGTGGGACATGGACACACCGTATGCTTGTAGTAGTGCTATCAAATCGAAAGCTAACTATGGTAGCTGTTTGTCTGTTTCTTTCTTTAATCTGTGCCACACAACCACACCATATCGACGCGACGAAAGGTAGTGCCTAGCTTCTTTTCGTTGCGTTGTGGTACCGACAAAATGACAATGTTTGATAGGAATTACCGATTTAGATTGAATTGGGCCGTTGAAGAAGACGTCAAAATTTTAAAACTTGGATCGATTTAGTTCGTTCTATGAAAGCTGTTTCTCTGTTAGTAAGTACGTATATTTTCTACTTTGTGGTTGTGGGTATAATGCGATTCAAATGGGAATAGGATGGAGTGTTTCGAATTAAGACTGTTATGATAGTTAAATGTATGTTTGGATAATTGATTACTATTTAACGTTTTTATTTAAATTAGATGCAAGGATAGTAATATTTATATGCGAATAAGTTTTTCTGCAAACCGCACTTTTCAAGTGATAGTTGACAGAAAAAAGTCATTGGCGTTCCTATTCTCATTTTAAAAGTATTATACGTGTGGAAGACCCTAAAGTGAATAACTTGCAGCACAGTAAAATGTTACACAATACCGATTACCGACTAAACGTCAGCAAGGTCGTTCGCAACAAAAAATATGACCTTAATTCCACTTAAATCTTCAGTGAAATAGTTCTCATATCCAATTTAATTACTTAAACTACGTAGAAAATTTCCTCAATAAAGTTTCAAATTTAGTATTGTAATTTTATAATATTAAACTTGAAGAAAAATATAAAGTGCATTAATTTTTTCTTCTCATTTTGACACTTAAAGCTTGGCAAAAAAGAGTATGACGCGGTAACAACAAAAACTTAAAATATTTTCGATTTTATAATATTTTAATTTAAATAGATTGTAATGATTTATATTATCTGTATCTACTTATTATAATATAATATAATTTTTATTAAATATGTCATCCCAATCTAATAAGGATAAAAGATAATACAGTCGAACATATTTTTAATTTCGTTCTGTCATCGTGTCATACACTTTTTTGCCAAGCTGTACCTATATATAGAAATAGTCCAGAAATATGGACCTATAATAATCGAAAATTACAAAAATAGAGAGACGAGGTGACGTATAGATATCATCGACGTGATCATACAACGCTGTAAGAGATTCTGCCGTCCTCAATCTAAAAAGCGGTTAAATGACAAAAAGAGTTTTTGAGGTAGAGCTAAAAACACGGGATTATTTTGTAATTGATGCTAGAGATTTTGTATAACCAATTGTTTATTTTATCATGAATGTCTTATGATGGCATTAACAATTGTTTATAGAAAAACACTAGCATCATTTTCAAAATAATCTCGTGTTTTTTAGCTCTACCTCAAAAACTTTTTTGTCATTTAACCGCCTTTTAGTTTGAGAACGGCAGGATTATAGATTAACATCAAATAGCGTACAAGATATTCCACTCTAATAAAATAATCTATAGTTACGGTCGCTTATACACTTGGAGATAGCGCGACCGTGATATCAGAAATCCTTTGTTCCTTTAAAATTTTGAAGACAAGTAAAAAATCAGCCAGTAGTTGAGCCGTGACTCGTGAGCGCCATTTTTTTTTTTCGAAAGCCAAAACACGAGTAGACGTATCATGACTCCTGACCACGTGGCCATTGAGTGACAGCGATAACACGAAGAATTACAATTTGAATTTTTATTTACGGATACACATATTATGATGCATGTGCGGACAATGGAAAGATAGAGTATGTTCGGTGCTTTGCGGTGAGACAATTTAGTAAAGGTGAAATCCTAATTACATTAGCAACACAGACACATAATAGTCGTATGTGTATGTATATAATTAATGACTACGAGTAATATAACTATTCAAAACTTATACAGCATTTATTAGTAAGGACGCTAGTATAATATAAAATTAATTATTTAATTTTATACATAACGATACCTACCTAATTACTTAAAATATATACAAATTATAAAAGTAGTAAAAAGAAAATTAATACTAGAAAAAATGACTAAAGCAAAAAAAAGAAAGAAGAAAAGGTCGTCCCCGCCAGGCAGAGTACCTAGAAGGCTCAAAGAGTTTCCTCGCTGGATGGCAATAATGACTCCCCACCGATCTCGGTGACGGTGGCCGGTTCCATTGAAACCAGGCCAGTTACGCAGGAGTAATTTTATAGTGCCCAAGTGTGTGCGCAGTACACAAGAGCACTCTCTCTTCCTTTACTCTCGTAATCCAGTGGGACGGATAACCGACACGACTGACGGGAGATGAGGCGCAGGTCCGACTATTTACATGCCCATCCGACGCATGGATCATCTTTCTTGTCAGACAATCAGGTGATCAGCCTGCATTGTCCTAACCAAACTTGGAAACAACATTTTTTGTTGTTCCAATGCGGGAATCGAACCCACGACCTCCGGAGTCGAGAGCCAATGCTCTAACCACTAGACCACGGAGGCTGTTGGATGGCAATACTAACTCTTTGAGCCAGATAGGTGCCGGCTTTTTTGTCTTCGATTTTTATTGTCGATTCTTTCAAAGGACATGAAAAACTGCATCGATTGCCGCCAATCACGTGAAAATCGGTTGATTCATTCCAAAGTTATGAGAGTTTGAAATTTTAAAAAATAATGTTTATTAAATTCTCCGACCTCTAAACTCTGATAAAAGAAAATTATGAGTGAAATTATTTAGAATCATTTTTATTTTTGAGCTCGAAAAGCGCAAAAATTACGCATTAGATAAGCTTTAGGCGCTTAGCGGGAAGTTGCACGGATGGCCTTAATGTCAACTGTTTTCTTATTTTTTTTATATAATAAATACAAACCATATTACTTTATAAATAATAATCACCGCAGGCACAATAAGTGCAGTCAAACGCATGTATAATACACAAAGTAGAGATTTACTGTGTTTTATTAACTCTACATTGTACATTGATATTTGATATAGAGTTAGTTTACTCCTAAGAGGAAGTATTAAATTAACTATAATGAAAATAAATACATATTTTAATATTTGGTTCACATATACAAACTGTATTTTAATGACTAATATTTTACAACAGAAATTATAATTTAAGACATACGTGTAGCTAATTTAAAAAAATATGTTTATCTCAGGCAAAGTCCATAATATAGTTACTACATACTACATAGAGACTTATTTAATTTAAATATTTCCCCTCTGGGCCCTCTGGGCACATGTATGTGTATTTGGACCCACTGCCGCAGAAGCGGGCTGTCCAGCTTGGCGCTAAGCAGATTCAGGTAATGTTTCAGTCGTAGTTAGACCACACCACAGCTGTATAATACTAACATCAAAAAGTCCTAATAGGTACTGATCGATACAATAACCAAATTATATTGTAGATACTTTGTCGTGGCGACGCATTATTACGTCACGGCTCTAACCCGACGCATTAGACATATATACACGTTAGGCAAGCTAACAAAATCCTTTTTTTTCTGGTTTGCCCCCTCAATCCTACCCAACCCCGTGAAACCCTGCTTACCAAGCAGTTTGTCTAGCGTGTGCAGGCGACATTAGTAATTACTCAACAAAAATTGTAGAGTCGGGAAAATCCACATAATTCCCAAAGAAAATTGAACGTGAGGTAGGACGGTATCTATTTATTTATTCAATTACGCGGAAAGCGGATATACTGTAAGATAGGTCAGTATACATTGTACAATGTACTTAAAAGATAATTCTGCCATAGTGCATATATATAGCCGCGTCCACCAATGTTGCCATACTAGAGATGAAAAGTTCTGATAAAACATCATTTTCTATGATAATTCTTATTGATGTCCTAAAAAATCGACTTTTCTGTAAAGCTTGAACAGCTAGAATTGCTATTGTACATATATTATGTTCATGCATTCCCAAGTCATATAAAAAAATACTTTTCAGGATTACATTCAAGCAATATGTAAAATCTAACTCTACTTAACACTTTACTGTTAAGGTTTTGCATGACAATATTTTATTTTATTTTTTATGTACAAAAGTAACAAATACATTTTAAAGTTGTATGAATACAATGGCGTATGGCGTTTTATTATGAATTTGCTAGTCTTTTAAGCGTAGTGGCCTCTTACTAAAACGCCACCAAAATTAAGAGGGACATTGTGATTTAAGGAACACTTAACATTAAGTAGCGCATGAGAATTCACCTGTAATAATGCTGAGATAGCTGGAGAAACACGAAGTATGGTAACACCAGTTGCTCACGTTCTCAACCGTATGACTATATCCATGGCGTTTGTTGCGAGTTAATGATTTTCCAACAACAGGAAAACTTCAACTGTCAAGGTTGCCATCATAATTATTATGATTTATTTTATTATAAAGAGATTGGACCAGACATTTTTACCCGCTTTTTAAAAAAGTTACGACCACAAACCAAACTACTAGTTTTTTTTTTTTTGGATAGGTACGTCCCCTACGCGTAAAGTGGGGATGATTTTTTAGGTCTACCTAATAGTGAAGGGGTATGAATAGATAAGTATTTTAAAAACATTGAAAAGTTGCTAAGATAATTTTTATTTAGGTATCCGTTTGCGAAATATTCAGCTTTAAAGCGCTTTTTTTTTGTTAAGATACCTTAAAAAACATCAAAAAATTAAACGGCTAGCTCGAAAATCATGATTGTAGTCTAAGTCTATGTGATGAATTTTGAAGGAAACTACAATCATGATTTTTTAACTTTTATAACTTTGTTAGTTCAGGAGTTTTAGAGTAAAATGCGCTTCCTTGGAAAACTTCGTTAAAACCTAACAAAATAATATGTAAAATATTGGTATTATGGTGCGGAACCCTAGTGCTCGAGTCCGACTCACACTTGGCCGGTTTTTTTTTGTAATGGAACTTTCCGTCAGCATTGTAATTTTATAATTTGCAATGTTGGAAAAAAATATGAATTTGTACGTTCACTTGTTTAATGCAGTTAGATTAATCTTAAATATATATTAAACCGACTTCCAAAGTAAAAATACACAAAAAAGTATGAAATAAAACTTAATCTCTAAATAATTCCCCTTTCAAATTCGGCTAAAATTTTTACTATTTCTCTACTCAATCTTATTAATTTTGAAATCGGCACCAGCCCAAACAATATTCTACAATATTTTATACAACTTACGTTCATATTTGCTGGTACCGACTTCAAAATTAATAAGATTGAGTAGAGAAATAGTAAAAATTTTAGCCGAATTTGAAAGGGGAATTATTTAGAGATTAAGTTTTATTTCATACTTTTTTGTGTATTTTTACTTTGGAAGTCGGTTTAATTTTTTGTTTAAAAATAATAATTTCACCCTTTTTAGTGATATATTTTGTTAAGTTATTAATACGTCTTAAGAACGTCTAAACTAAACGATCGAATGTATAATTAAATACTCGCCAAGCTTCCATTAGGTATTGCTATTAAGATGATGATGATGATTACTGTAAGTTATAAAGTGGCATATGCTTGCAGTTCTTTAAACAATGCCGAAATTTCCAAACGCACATCTTTAAAGACTGAGGAGTTCTGTACAGTGCTTTTGGATCCAGGGTATACCTAGGTACAATATCTTATTTTTTTTGTAGTATATGCTTGTGTTACTTCAGTAAAAGTCAAAATCACTATATGTGTGGATATAAATTTTGAGGAGTTCCCTCGATTCCTCATGGTTCGCATCATCAGGTTTCCACTTTAGTGACTAAAGGACTAATTTCGAATTAAACCCTTTACAACAACAAAAGAATTTTGCAAATAGGTTCATAAACGGCAGTGTAATGTTCAATGATCTCCGTGTTAGTGTAAAATACTATGAGAAATACCTTTTATATCATCATAATCTGATGATGTATGGTGTGATAGTGATGATGATGATGATGATTACTCTAACTGACAAGGTGGCATATGCTTGCAGTTCTTTAAACAACGCCGAAATCCCCAAACATGTATCTATAAGGAGTCAGGAGTTCTATTCTGTACTTTTGGATCCAGGGTATACCTTGGAGCAAAATCTTACTTTTTGGTAGCATATGCTTGAACTACTTCAGAAAAAGTCAAAATCACCATATGTGTCCATATAAATTTCGAGGAGTTCCCTCGATTCCTCATGGATCCCATCATCAGGTCACCACTTTGATATCAAAAGGACCAATTTGGGATAACACCCTATACATCACAGAAAAAATTTTGAAAATCGGTCCACAGGCGGCGGAGTAATCGTTGAACATACAAAAAAAATAAAAAAAAAAAATAAAATATATACAGCCGAACGTATAACCGCCTCCTTTTTTGGGAAGTCGGTTAAAAAGGCAAACCTGACTGACTCATCTACAGCCGAAACTACTGAACATATTTCGCTGAAATTTGGCATACAGATAGTTGTAATGACGTAGGCATCCGCTAAGAAAGGATTTTTGAAAATTCGCCCCCTAAGGGGGTGAAAAGGGTTAAAATTTTGTATGTATAAAAAGGTTCCGTTTCCATTTGCTATATCCACGCAAACGAAGTTGCGGGCACCAGCTAGTTCTGAATATAATGTGCACGAATATAATATATTAAACGCATTTTAGTACAAATACGACTACTAGGAGATAGAGACATCTATGTGTCAATATCGGCTAGAAAAATTCTTAAATCGTACCCAAATAAAAAAAATTATAGCCAGTAACACCTGATCTAATACTTTCTGTAGTACTCGAGCGCTCATGATTACGGGGTCGTTCACCTCATGCTACTTTCTATTTTCTGTTCGCTAGGTGATTCGCGATTTTTGCCTCGCAAATCGTAAACTTTGTCACCTGTCCATATTTAACAGAATTATTACGATCTTGTGGTTACTGGGTTGCTTGTTCGGTTTAATTAGGTTCTTCTCGCCGAGCTAGTTTTCTAACCGGTGGTAGGCATCATGTAGGACAATTCTTATATATAAAAACCAATACCTATTATGTAAATAAAAAAAAGTTTTGAGTTTTATTTTTTGTAAGTTTTAATTCTCTATAACCTTACTTTACTAAGGGCTTGTTTGACAACTGATAATTTTGTGTCAGTTGCCTTATCTGTTTGTCTCTGTCGCTCTATATAAAGTAAGCAGTGACAAAACATCCGAATAAGCTATTTGGCACTTATTAGACGATTGTGAAACAGGCTCTAGGTTTCGCTATACTTACTCGATACTGTCTATATCTCGTGATAAGGCGCACGCGGTCGGCGCGTGCTCGGCGCTCGACCTTCACCACTGCCAATGTGCGCTTCAATTTTATTGGAATAATCTCAAATACAGTTATAGATTTCGACATTCGAGAATAACAAAATGATAATGATGATGACAAAAGAAAAGCTTATACCGGCTACAAGTTACGACGCATCTGGGGCACGATTCTAAAGAGATATTTTTTTTTTAAAACGGGCAATTGGCCCACCACACTTACCCACCACTGCAACTCCTGTGTAGCCAGGATCGACAGTGGTAACCAACCGCAAAAACCCTTTGATATGATCTCAGGGGTGCCCGGGGGACATGCTAAATCTGTCTTGGAACCCGCAACAAAATTAATCAGAAGATTACTAGGAGGAGTAGGAAGTATTCCAGTTTCCCTCCCCAAGCAAAGCGGGAAACAGCAAAAATTGTGATGACAAAAAAGTCAGAATTAAAGGGGAAGCACCACGGGAATAACATGTTTTTTTTTTTATTCTAAAGAGATAGAGAAAAGTTCTGATTTGAAAAAAAATATTAATTTCGCATTGTTTAGAATGTAACACAATTTGTGCATTCTCAGATTTTTCACAACCGAAAGTGAATAACGTTTTCTCGGACTATTTCGCTTGTGAAGTTCTGAGAGTGCATAAATTGTGTTACGTTCTAAAAATTTTGAATGTGAACTTTTCTCTATTGCTTGAGGATCGTGCCCCTAGGTAGCTACACCACCGCAACTCGCAGGTAGGCAAATATACTGCAAAAAGAACGAAACTTTAAGTAATTTAATTATATAATGTTCGGTAAAATCAATTAGGGATATTTTGGGCATATTATGATCTACTGCGTATGTAAAGACGATAATATTCAATTAATTAATTGTCATACTCAAATTTTTTTTTTTATATGGGCGAGTTTGCGTTTTGCGGACCCATACGGTAGATCAAAAAAAAATCAAATCAAAAAAGTTTTATTTCCATATGGGTTACAAAGTAACGCTTAAAGAATTGTCCCTACTTGATGCCTACTACTGGTTCGGGAACAACCTGGCGAGAAGAACCGCCGTAAGAAACTGATGAAGATGATGACGATGAGTCGATGATGAAGATGATTTTTTACTTTGAGTATGACAAATATTTTTTTGCTTAAACGTCTTTACATAAGCAGTATGATCATATGCTCGAAGGTATCCGTAATTGATTTTCGAAGACATTATATAGTCTTAAATTTGACTTTAGCATCTATTGACTACTGATGATATTATCTTTGTTTCTCACAGGAGAATCCCTGCCAAGTCAAGCCAAGCAATAGCCAAGTCTGTCCATTGTTTGGGAGCTAGATTAAGGTTCAATGACTTGGCTCTTACCGAGTCTTAAAGCCAGCTTAGCTTGACTTGGCAGGGATTCTCCGGTGAGAAACAAAGATAATATTAAAAGAAAAGAAATATCTTTTCTTTGCATCAACTTTAGTTCTTGACAATGGCTTCTACTCAACATATACAAGTCTATATCAGTGAATGATTTAGTTTACAAACAATTGTTCGCGACAGTTGTTGATGCCAATGATTGAGGTTTGTGACGATTCTCATTTGCGTCAGACATATTGTGAGTTGTGACATGTTATAATTAGACTCAACAATCTTTTTCAGCATGAAAAATGGCGTAGCGTGAGTCAGTCAGGACTAGATCGTGGTGGTATTAATCAAGGTTTATTTATTACAATCTAAATTGTGACGACAGAATGATATAACATCTACGAGAAGAGTCCTAAATTAGAGAGTCATGCCAGTAGGCACGTATACTTTACTGCCTCGTCCAAATTAAATCTTTCGTTCACAGTCTTTAGTCTCAGATTTCCAAATGATGCCTTTTTCGGGGCATAAAGCATGTCGGGTCCAAAGTATTTGTGAGGGATCCAGTCTGCACTTGAAATAAGGTACACTTTTCTTCTGATTAATTTCATTGCGGGACAAGCGGAGCGGAGCGGAGAGACAAGCTCTCGAGCATCCCTAGGATAACATCAAAAGTTGATTGGTTAGCCTATCGATAATTTTTACAGACGAGTTGGAACGGTGGCCCAATTTCTGGAAAAAATGCACGAACTGAAAATAAAAAGTAAAAATATCGCTAAATATTTGTAATTCCAAAGTTGTCTCATGAAACATGTATGTTTACCTCCACAAGTCTATTTTTAAACCAAAGATTTGTTTTGTGTGTTAGCTTTGGTATAAATAAAACTAATAAAAATATAAACTATAAGCGTTCTTGTAGCTATTTATTGAAACGAAAATAACTTTAATCTAAATATAACGTTGGGAAAAAGTGACATTATTGTGCTTTGAAAAATTTTTGTAGTTACCTCGTTATTTTTTTATTTATACTTTATTTATAACTTTTTTTCACGAAAATAAAAAACGAGATCTATTTTTGCTTACAAAAACTGTTCTTAGTAACAATTTGGTGCGAATTGTGCTAACAATTTCATAAATTTTCTATCTATACGAAATGTTTTTTTTTTCAGGACACAAAACCACTATACACACACGCCATGAATTAGTGACTTAATTTATTTGCTTTCTCATAATTTTAATATTGAAAGCACATTTTCTTAACAAAACCGAATTTGGACTTTGATCCTATAGCCTAGGCAACAAGTGCCTTTTTGGTCAACTTTTTTCAACAGTCTCCGAAAATTATGATTGAGGTTTCATTCGATTCGGAATGGTATCTAGGTGATTTTTGAAAAAAATTAAGTTCCGCTTGCAAAAATTGCAAAAGTTATTAACAATTAACTAAAAACAAAAAAGGAGGTTTAGTTTTTTGCAATTTCTCAAAAACTAATACATTTTTTTCAAATTTGAAAAGAGATTCAAAAAGAGGAGGATATTTCCTAAAAAAAGTTCTGACTTGCGGAATTGTAGGACAAATATTCATATTTTTCCCAGAGGGTTGAAAATGCACCCGAAAACGAGTACTCCGGCTTTAGGCTTTAGGCACGCCCCCTTCGGATCTTTAATGATATTTATTCATTTAAACTTATTAAATATGAAAATTAAAAATTGAAAAAATTCAGACGCCTACAGGACAGATCAATGTACAATAATCCGTGGTCAAAAAAAAATTATCGCGATTTTTCAATAAGTTATCCATTAATTAATTAACAATTTTTTGTAGCATGAACATTAACATTGCAAGTACGATATTTGTTAAACTATTAATCTGAGAATTTTAAGTTAAACTATTAAGCTATTTCTCAAAGGTCTTAGAATAAATTCCCGTTGGAAAAATTAAAAAATGTTAATTTTCGTTTTTTTATAAACAATTTACAATGAAAAATTATAAATCTTTATTAAACATTGAAAAAAAATAGCAGGCTGTCGCTGTCTCTGCCAGCCGAAACAACAAGGACAGCATGTGTATTGAGCGTCACTTAATTTAACCATAGTTCCAGTAATCGGCTGTAAGACTATTAAATTATAACTAGTACACCCAATACATAACTGTATCTACAATATTGTGTTCCCATATTTTGCTAAATGCTAGTAATTTACACCGCATGTGACATTTTTGTATGGACAACTTCAGACAACTGCGCCATAAGTTATGGCGCAGTTGTCTTACTAGTAGAGTCTGGTTTGGTATAGTAAAAACTACGTACCTACAGCTGATGGGGCTCCGTCGTGGCTTCTTTCCTTAAGGCTGAGACTATATTGTCCAGAATCCGGAAGACCGCGGAAAATTCTGAGCTTTGAAATTGATCTCTGCACTAATACAATAGAGTTGAAAATCGAACACACGAGTGTCGAGTCAAATGTCAATCTCATATATCAATTGACAACTCAACACTCAATGAATTTTCACCGGTGTCCCGGATTCCGGAGCATATAGTCCCAGCTTAAGGCTGTGACTATATTTTCCGGAATCCGGAAAGCCGGAGAAACTTCAGAGCATTGAAAATAGAACTGGACTAATAAAACTGAATTGAAAATCGAACACATGAGTGTCGGGTTGTTGGATTAGACATTGAAATTTGACTAATTGACACTAGTGTGTTCGTTTTTCAGCTCTATTGTATTAGCGCAGAGCTCTATTTTAAATGCTCTGAAATTTCCCTAGCCTAAGGAATCCGGACACATCATTTAAAATTATCTCATGAAAATACCTGAAAAGAAATATTTTATTGTGCAGACATATCCGTAATAAAGAAGAAGGTTCTTCCTGTACTTACGAGACTATTTCAGTAGAACAAGGTCTGTGTGAATATTGTATGTGGCCAGTGTGACACATATTCTAAATATGACCAGATAATAACCTATTAAATATTTTTAGTAGCCATTTTTCAGTGCCATCGCAAAGGATATAACAAATTAGGACATAGTATTTTTCTAGCACGGAAATTACTTACATAATTAGGTATTAAGTAAACGTTTATGTAGGTAGTAATAAAAAAAAGTAAGTATCAAGTACTAGTTACTTTTTCTATTTCAAAACTATGACGTACATTTGACAGAACAAATCTTCATACAATAAAAAGTCACGCCATCTTGGTTTTCACCATATTTCAAATGTTAGCAGGAGTTTTGCCGGGAAAGTCAATCAGCAATGTTGTGTTTCTGTATTATTTTTCTAAATTCGTGTTAATTCGGTTTTTAATGTGTTATAGTGGTGGAATATTAACCATTAATTATTCGTTGAGGTGCATTAGTGTGGAAAAGTGATACATTCTACAAAATGCGTGCTAAATTGGGTTTCCCGCCAAAACTCCCTAGGAAGTTTCAGTAAAGCGTCTACCACTTTACTGAATCGACTGACTTGACTGATTGACTACCGTGACTATTTATTTGGACTTTGACTAGACTTTGGACTTGACGATTTAGAAATACAGTACCTACGTTGATGAAAATAATATACTTGACATTGGCAAATGGTGATAAGCCGACACCATAAATAAAAAAAAAAAAAAAAAAAAAAAAAATGTTAGCCATTTTTGTCACCATACTTCAAATGTAAAAAAGGTCAAAAAATCACAAAAAGTGGAGCCATTTAACTGGAGACCCTTTTTGCCTGAACATGCCTCGTCTATAATAAATAATAATATTATATACCTACGTCTGTGACTAGTTATGATTAAATGTGGCAAACTTTTTTGATAAAACCCTAAATTTAATTCTTACTCAAAGCACAGTATCTATATGTGCTTCAGTATAGAACTCAAAGTGTCACCAGGTTCTGTTGTGTTACCGGGTTAATATCATTTGCATAAAACTGCCAAATTTTGCAACCACTATTGCATATTTGATTTTTTTTGTGTAACGTTTTGCAAAATTGATTACAGAGACTAAAAAATATATGCAAAATAACATTATATTGCACTCTTTATGACATAAATTTAATAATATCAATTCAATCGGTTGAAATCAGCTATGTGAGGCTAATGACCATTTCAGCGCCGTAGAGCCTCACATAGCTGATTTCAACCGATTCGTAGTTCGTAGTTACATAATATTATAGTGACTTCTAGGAGTCACTATAATATTATGTAACTATAGGTGTACCAGAATCTCATGGCAAATAGGGAAATAAAATTTTGTAGTGTGCAATACTGGGGAAATTGGATTAAACGATCTTGATACTGGTTAATTTTTAATTATGTATTTAGTATTATTGAACATGAATTATAATAAGACTGAATGAAGAATGTTCGGTGTATAATATAGAAAACTAGCTTTTGCCCGCGGCTTCGCCCGCGTGGAATAGTGTTCTTGGAGAAAAAACTACTTCGGCGAATAACTCTCTACCTACTTACAGCAATATACTTCTGATACAATATTGAAAATGTTTTTAGGTTTGCCCAATGCAAATTGTTAAAAATGGGACCCTATCACCTCGACACGACATGCGCGACCACTTGATAATATACTTACATAATATTATATTTATTGCACTTGAATATAAGTTTTACCATAATCTTAAAGACTATACTTAAAGACTATTATTTTAAAAACTCGCATCAAAATCCGTTGCGTAGATTTAAAGATCTAAGCATACAAGATTAAGCATACAATATACTATACCTACATAGGGACATACAGATAAAGCGATTTGTTTTATACTATGTACTATGTAGTAAGTAAAGTTATTTGACATTCCAACAAAACTGACAAACCACCTCTGGATATTCCATAAGAATTAAGAACTGCAGTTACTATTATGTATTCTGTGCTGCAGTTCAAAATATTCGTGAACCTCTTTATACTGTATACGTCCCGCGTTTTCGATAGCGCGATGTAGAAACGCGAGAGCCCGCGCCGCGCAGCAACACTATATCCCTGCATTTTAAATCTGTAATATCTTCGAAAATATTCATTTAAATTACATGCCGTAAACGGCAGTATTGATCTATCTTAAATGCACTATCTTAATGTACTATGTATCTTAAATGTACTTAATTGGATAAGGATTAATACTGTATTGCTTAAAATCGCTTTGTAAATAACCTATTTAATTAAAATCAAAGTAAAGGATAAAAAAATGGTTATTGTAGGTTATCCCTAAGAGATAGACATATGCCATCGCGGACTTTTTTGTAGGCTTTTTAAAGATGAATACAACTATAGTACATAATTTTGATCTATCTCGTAGTGTTCAGCCAGCATTTTCAATGTAAGCGCAAAATATGTAATTTTTTAGGACTTTAGAAACCTCTAAAATTATTTGTGTACCTACCTCTACTATGTTATGCATGTTATATACCTAAAAACCTTCCCGTTAAATCACTCTATCTGTTAAAAAACCGGCATCAAAATCCGTTGCGTAGTTTTAAAGATTTAAGCATACATAGGGGACAGACAAAAAAGGGACTTTGTTTTATACTATGTAATGATAATGATATTTCATGAAAAATAAATCAATAGTGAATTACTTTATATACTTATTTATTACGAATAACATACAATTAAATTGGCAACAGTTTATTTAATGTTGGAATTTCCTTCCGAACTGTATAGAACTCGTTTACTTTATTCCTAATCAACTATAAATCGAAACTGTCTTATGTTGATTTTCTTTTTTCCTCCTCTCCTCCTTTTACCAGGCATGGAAAACAAACCATCATTCGATGTGCCATCAGCTACGATTCACCTTATAGTAGTACTGGAAACACATTTAAAGAAGTCACAATAATTACCTAAGAAAATATAAAAAAACTAAAAGTATCAAAACAACTCACTCTAACTTACCGGTCAACTCTACCACAAGCTTTAAATTATAAGATTGAGTTCGATTTACACCTTCTTCTTTCTGTATTTTACTATAGACATAGAAAACAATATTTCTCGCTTGAGATCGAATTGCCTTTTTGGATATTTTCACAAAAACAACAAATTCCAAGAACATAATCACAAAATTTTAACAGCGGTTGACAGATCACGTACTTTGATTTGACGGGTCATACTTGACATTGCCATATGAAAATCACATTTTTTATTTTTTTTAAAATGCCATCAGATTCTGGTAGACCTATACGAGTGTTAATAGCGGGATCACAAAAGAGCTATTTGGGTTAATTTTACGTGTATATTCGCAAAACACGTGATATTTACTTTGTAATATGTCAAAAATAGGAAAATGCGTCATCGTCAAAGGGCAAAAGTGAGGTTATTCATAGCTAAAATTATTTTGAGGGTTGTTCCAGACATATTATTATTATGACGATATACTAGCAGGTTTTTTAATTTAAAAACCGTAGGCCGTAGCTTATAAACTCAATCTCTAGTTTTATAAACTTTGTGACTACAAAACAATTTTGTTCCACTTTGTATTTAATATAACAGCGTACTAGTTTATAGATTTTAATCAACAAAGTATTTTATCGATAAGTTTTACTATTTATTGTAGAATGTTAGTACAACAATGTCCTCTGCACGTAAATACTAGTAATAATACACATAAGAGGCAATAATATTTGCTTCTATCTCTTATCATTTATAATAAATAAATCTATACTAATTACTTATATAATAAAAAGTTTGTTTGTTTGTTTGCATTGAATAGGCTGTGAAACTACTGGACCGATTTTGATGAAATTTGACACAGATGTAGAGTAGACCATGGGGAAGGATATAATCTACTTTTTATTGCGGAAAAATGTATGGTTTCTACGAAATTAACTTTTATGCGCACGAAGTCATGAGCAACATCTAGTAAGTAATATAGAGCACTGCTTAGTTAATAAAATAAAGTAGTGCTCTATAATATTCACGATTTCAGCTGAAAACTACTCACAATCACGTAATGTATCGTACGTACGTACGTAATATTATGATATGGCTGGGACTACTATCCGAAATCCGGAAAGCCGGAGAAAATTCAGAGCAATGAAAATAGAACTCTGTGCTGATATGATAGAGCTGAAAATGGAATACACGAGTTTCAAGTCAAATGTCAATGTCATATCTGACAATCTAAAATTGCGTGTATCCACATGCCTTAAACGCAATTCGTTCTCACGTAATATGCTCCCCGGGCCTCTAGTCAAGATGCATTCGATAATTTCGACGGCGAACTTCGAAATCAAAAATGTATGGGATTTGACATAAATCATCGTTATACATGTCGCTTGCGTTGCATTATGTCAAATCCGTTTTGTTTTCGAACTTCGCCGTCGTAATTATCGAATGCATCATGACTAGAGGAGGTCTCTAAAAAGTCGTGAATACTTTTTAGTAAGAATATTCCCAACAGCGAACATAAAAGGCCCGTCGTGTAAATATAGCGAGACTTGTGCGACGTGTAGTAAACAGCGACGTGGCGACGTGACGCGACGTGGGTTATCGGGCCCGGCGCCAAATACCCGACTCCATTTCGGTCCAATTTCCGGAGACTAAACACGAATTACTTTATTAGTGTTCTAGCTTTTGCCCGCGACTTCATCCGCGTGGAGTTCGGTTTCCATCAGTGGCGTAGGGTTCCTATAACTCCATTCCTATGGCTTCCCTTGTGACTTACCTTTTGCAAACCTTCATAGAAATCCCTACCAATTATACAGGCTCCGGCTTCCCTATGATGGAGAAGCAGCCTTCGCCACTGGTTTCCATACAAAATTTTAACCCCTTTCTCACCCTCTTAGGGGGCAAATTTTCAAAAATCCTTTCTTAGCGGATGCCTACTTCATTACAACTATCTGTATGCCGAATTTCAGCAAAATCCGTTCAGTAGTTTCAGCTGTGCGTTGATAGATGAATCAGTCAGGTTTGCCTTTTATATATTTAAATTTTAGAGCTAATATGTAATAATAGATATTGTGTTAGATTTGTATTTTAGGGTTCCGTAATACCCTTTATAGTTTCGATCTGTCCGCATGTCTGTCTGTCCGTCCTTCTAGCTTCTGTAATCTTCTTCTTCTCCTATATAAAATCTCCGAAAAAAAAATTCAAAAAAAAATATGGGCTAGTTTGCGTTTTGCGGAGTGTCACCCATACATGAGATGATTTTTTACTTTGAATATGACAATTATTTTTTTTCCTAAACGTCTTTAAGCAGTAGATCATGTGCCCGAAGTATCCGTAATTGATTTTCGGAGACATTATATAAGTGGGAATAAAAATTGTTTTTTCATTCTAACCCACAGTATCATTGAATAGGTATTTTATGATAAAGGCAAGGTTTCATTTAGACTTTTTATAAAATAACAAATAAGCGAAATATATAATCTTTCACTTAAAGAAAATCGAGAAAAATTCACAAATATTCAATGAAAAAAAGCTTTCAACAGGGACTTTTTTATCTAGTATATAGGTAACCTGAATATGAAAATGAAATTAATTTTTCAGCACTCTGAAAATAATTGAATCCGTCCACGCTGGATATGAAATTTACAGTCAATTGAATCGGAATGCAATAATTGCATTTTTAATTTGTTCCTGTCAGATTAAAGTAAGAATGCATAACAAAGCATTATAATTATTACAAAATAGCAATCAGAAGAATTTTATCGATAGAGTTCATACTATGTAATAATACTACAGCTGTAGGCCGTAGGTGGAAATATAGAGATTTCTATAATTGTCATACTTAGTAGGCACCTACATTTTTAGGGTTCCGTATCCAAAGAGTAATAACCTAACCAAGAGCATGTCAGGATATGTCTAAGGAGGGTTCCGTTACTATAAACGCGTAATAGGTTTTTTTTATTACTTCAAAAGTTACTATACGATTTGGTTCAAAATAATTTTCCTAAAGAGTTTTTAGCATGATCTATCAGCACAGAAAATTGCAAGGTTCTAAGTTTTACAGTTTAGGAATGACGACTTATAAATCACTTTGGAG
Source organism: Glaucopsyche alexis (assembly GCA_905404095.1). Classification (NCBI taxonomy): domain Eukaryota; kingdom Metazoa; phylum Arthropoda; class Insecta; order Lepidoptera; family Lycaenidae; genus Glaucopsyche; species Glaucopsyche alexis. Next base: position 8,131,135 of record FR990060.1, read on the forward strand.
GCCGATTACTCGAAAATGGTTGATTTTATATATGAAAACCTAGACGGACGGACAGAGCGAAATTATAAGGGTTCCTCAAGTATTACGGAAACCTAATAAAAACGGAAGCCTATCACTGAGACTTCACTGTCCATCTGTCTGCCTATCACCAGACTGTATCGCCTCATCCTTGAATAGCTAGAGAGTTGAAATTTTCGCAGATGATGTATTTGTGTTGCCGCTTTAACAACAAATACCACAGAATACAGAAACAGAAGCCGTTAACACGCTTGAAAGTGAGGCCGTCACAACCACTCCAAATTGGAATGGTTATCCACACATAATATGTTGCCACAGAATAACGGAATATTTTACCCAACTTTTTTTCAATTAATTTTTATTGAATACCTAATTGTCGTAATATAACAACGCGAATTGTTTGTAAGTGTAAAGAGTAAAAATTAAAAAGTGTGGGCGGGGCGGTATTTCGCCATGGTTTTGGACACAGTGCGCTACATACAAATGTGATCGAACACTCATTCTGCATGTTTTGAATTCTGTGACAAATACAAACAACCCCTTCATGCGCGGGTATGACTCGCATTTTGCCGGGTTTTTTTTTTAAATTGTAGAGGTAAAATATCAGAGTAGGTCGGTACCTAAATTAATAAACAAAAAAAAGTCGGCTTTGTGCAGAAATGTATATCGATTTTATAAATTATACCACTCGCTCTACGTTGTCTTAGAAAACCTTGTCCTACTTCCGGTAATGATATCTATTGATTTATATATCAATTTATTTCAAGTACCTAACTATATTATTCATGATAATGATTCTACTAAGTATTGACATTGGTATTTGGTACTAAATATAAATTAGTTTTGTGGATCTTAAAAAACCTTAAGACATTTTATCCGTTATTGGATGATTTATACAGTAGGTATTGTCCGAGCGAAGTAACCACTCTTGAAATATTGTAGTGCCTGGGACAGGCAGTTTTAAATTCGTATGGTTGCCCAAGCATCATAGACTAATCATTGGTCTCGCTGGGTTGAGCGCCCAGTAAGACCAATGATTTATCTATGCCTAAGCACATACGGTATTCTTACAACACAATCAGTCTAGTCCAAAGGATTGACTGGTCAGTATCGATATATTGACCAGTCAATCCTCTGGACTTTTTTCGTTCGCGTTTCGCGCGTACTTTTTCGGGATAAAAAGTAGCCTATGTTTTAATCCAGGGCCCAAACTACTACCACACCGAATTTCATGAAAATCCGTTCAGTAGGTTTTGCGTGAAAGAGTAACAAACATCCATCCATCCATACATCCTCACAAACTTTCTGTTTCACGCGCTTTCAGATTTATAATATTAGTAGGAAGCTAGTACAATATAATATGTACTCTACTTTTAGAAGAAAGTTTAGTAGTAAATATTTTCTATCTTGTAACTTGTTACCCAAAATAACAGATATTATAATTTATAACAGACGCGAGACTTTTAATCTTAACCCTACCGCACTCGTCCTTCACCGAGTGACCTACATGTGACTTGGAGGTCATTCCGACCCCATCGACTTGTTTACATAACATGTTTTCAAGGATAACGTAAAAGCTTTTAGTTACGACTATCGCTTTTTGGAAAACAAATAATTACCTACTAATAATTACGTATGCTTTTTGAGGCTTTTACTATATTGTTTTTTGTGATGATCGTCATTGTTACTTGAAAGATATTATATATTACTAGCTGTTGCCCGCGGCTCCGCCCGCGTAAATATAGTTTATTCGCGGTCGCGGATATGTGACTGATGCAAAAAATAGATAAAAACAAGCCTTGATGCGGATTATATATCATGCTAAACTTTCAGCTCGATCGGTGCAGAACTTTTTGAGTTATTGAAGCGTACTCAAACCAATATAACATTTTTATATATTTAGACTAGCTGTCCCGGCAAACTTCGTACCGCCTTAGATTATTTTCAAAATACGTTATTTTTCAAAATAACGTTACCGCCGTTATGCCAAATGTTCTCGTTAAGTCTCCTGGGTTGTGTGAAACGTTAATGAGTGTGTAATGTGTATAAAAATAACTCACGTGCACCTACACGCTGTGTTAACTCATTATGGCTCACGATAATACACCTCACACATGTGTACGTGTATGAATCAATGTAGATGACTGAACTCACACTTGTAATTGTGTATGATGCACACTTGTCAATTGTCATACAAATGTACAGAATATGACTACACTAATAGGTATTTACCTTTTATGGATGATATAATTGGTGACGTGTACCAATGAAGATATATGTCGTACTTTAATAATGAGTTAAAAAATTACATTGTAAAAGTTTATATCTTAAAGGCACTCTATTGGCAAACGAAGAAATTTCGATTTTGGTACATTTATTCTTGATTTAATTGAGCCTGAGCTTATGACTGACTCTCTTAAGTCTAAGGGGTTAAATTGTGTATTTAAAATATCCCAGCTATTTGTAGACTAATATTTGTAGATTAATTGAAATTAAATGAAGTAAGCTAATGCATGCAAAATGCCTTAGTAAATCAGTAATTAAAATACTATTTCCTACTAGTAGGAATGCATAATAAATCAGTTAATCAACATTATTTTCTAATGAGAAAAATATTGTAAGTATGTAAGTATGCTATAATAATTATATTGCCCGCGAAGTGCAACGAGCAAAAAAAATACCGCGAGTATCGTACACTTTGCTGCATTAATTATTATTTTTAAACAAAAAATTAAACCGACTTCCAAAGTAAAAATACACAAAAAAGTATGAAATAAAACTTAATCTCTAAATAATTCCCCTTTCAAATTCGGCTAAAATTTTTACTATTTCTCTACTCAATCTTATTAATTTTGAAATCGGCACCAGCCCAAACAATATTCTACAATATTTTATACAACTTACGTTCATATTTGCTGGTACCGACTTCAAAATTAATAAGATTGAGTAGAGAAATAGTAAAAATTTTAGCCGAATTTGAAAGGGGAATTATTTAGAGATTAAGTTTTATTTCATACTTTTTTGTGTATTTTTACTTTGGAAGTCGGTTTAATTTTTTGTTTAAAAATAATAATTTCACCCTTTTTAGTGATATATTTTGTTAAGTTATTAATACGTCTTAAGAACGTCTAAACTAAACGATCGAATGTATAATTAAATACTCGCCAAGCTTCCATTAGGTATTGCTATTAAGATGATGATGATGATTACTGTAAGTTATAAAGTGGCATATGCTTGCAGTTCTTTAAACAATGCCGAAATTTCCAAACGCACATCTTTAAAGACTGAGGAGTTCTGTACAGTGCTTTTGGATCCAGGGTATACCTAGGTACAATATCTTATTTTTTTTGTAGTATATGCTTGTGTTACTTCAGTAAAAGTCAAAATCACTATATGTGTGGATATAAATTTTGAGGAGTTCCCTCGATTCCTCATGGTTCGCATCATCAGGTTTCCACTTTAGTGACTAAAGGACTAATTTCGAATTAAACCCTTTACAACAACAAAAGAATTTTGCAAATAGGTTCATAAACGGCAGAGTAATGTTCAATGATCTCCGTGTTAGTGTAAAATACTATGAGAAATACCTTTTATATCATCATAATCTGATGATGTATGGTGTGATAGTGATGATGATGATGATGATTACTCTAACTGACAAGGTGGCATATGCTTGCAGTTCTTTAAACAACGCCGAAATCCCCAAACATGTATCTATAAGGAGTCAGGAGTTCTATTCTGTACTTTTGGATCCAGGGTATACCTTGGAGCAAAATCTTACTTTTTGGTAGCATATGCTTGAACTACTTCAGAAAAAGTCAAAATCACCATATGTGTCCATATAAATTTCGAGGAGTTCCCTCGATTCCTCATGGATCCCATCATCAGGTCACCACTTTGATATCAAAAGGACCAATTTGGGATAACACCCTATACATCACAGAAAAAATTTTGAAAATCGGTCCACAGGCGGCGGAGTAATCGTTGAACATACAAAAAAAATAAAAAAATAAAAATAAAATATATACAGCCGAACGTATAACCGCCTCCTTTTTTGGGAAGTCGGTAAAAAAAGTAGACAAAGTGTTAATCCGAAGCCTGAATTTACTAGACTACTAATACTAGACTAAAGTAAAAAAATCATCATGTACGAGTGAATGTCCTCTCAACGCAAACTCGCCCATATAATGAAAGATATTTTTTTTTTTTCGAGTATGTTAATTATTTTTCTGCCTAAACATCTATACATAAGCAGTAAGGTCATATCCCCAAAATATCCGTAATTGATTTTACCGAATCTTATATATCTGCCACCGTAAAATTGTAAAAACCGTTAGATTGTAATAAAACTAGTGAAATTGTAAAATGTTTATAGACTTCCGACGCGAATAATATGCTGCCCACAATTTCACATACTATTCTTCGTTAGATTATAAATATATAGCTTTTTAATATTTCGACATATTTTTACAATCTCATTAGTTATTATACAATCTAACGGTTATTTCGATTTTACGGTGACATATAAAATTTCTACTGATATTACTAATATATATACTCATATTCTACGTATGTCACTGAACTCCTCCTAAACGGCTGGACCGATTTTAATGAAATTTATTGTCTTGTGGATGGATTGTGGATGGTGGATTCGGAAAATATTTGAATAAAATTAAATAAGAAAGATTATATGAACTTATCAGGGCACAATAAAAACCCAAGTCGCTTCTTTAAAACTATCCAGGACACCCCAGGACACGTCCTGGGAAAACATGACGGTTGGCACTTGGCAACCGCCTAGAGAATATGACCATATAATGACATTACAGATTATTTGCTAGTTGCTATCATAGATGAATGATTAGTCTCGCTGGGCGTTGAGCGCCCATTAGTCTATGGTTGCAATTGAAAATAAAGATTTTCTATTTTCGTGTTAAAAAATAAATATACCTAATACCTATCCTATCCGAAGAGTACATCTTTCTGGTCTTTCATTAATATTATTATTATTATCAAGAGTACTTCTTATATAGATTAAGTTAAAACATTGTAAAAATATGTTTTTTGAAAATAAAAAAAATTCCATCTTTTTGCTAAAAGATGGAGGCCCCGTGCGAGTTTCTTACGCCGGTTCTTCTCGACGGGCTAGTTTCCGAACCGGTGGTAGGCATCATGTAGGACAATTCTATAAGTGTTATAACTTATATTATAACCTATATGGAAATAAATAAAACTGAGTTTGAGTTTTAAGTTCTATCCCAACTTTTGTATTGTATTAACATTATAATATGCCATTGGTTACCACTTACCAGCTACCACGGTCCACTACTCAACATGAATGCTATCATAACAAGCCACTATCAACACAATAGGTACAAACTACAAAACATACGGAGCATTGGAAGGTCTCTATTAAGAGTTCTGAGTAAAGACCTTTATACACTCATTCGATATCCTAGCTATTGACATTTTTGTTTTTCACTACACTGTTGCCCGCGGCTCCGCCCGTGTAAATACAGTATCCCACGGGAATACTGCACTTTTTCGGGATAAAATGTTTTAATCCAGAGCTTAAACCATTACTATACCATTTTCATCGAAATTCGTTCAGTAGTTTTACGTAAAAGAGTAACAAACATCCATCCATCCTCACAAACTGTCACATTTATAATATTAGTAGGATATACAGCGTAAGTAAGTTTAATCATACGTCATTAGTGTCATACGTCCCGTGTACCTATACGGGACTGTCGTCGTATTTATGTATCGCGTCCCTTATTTATCGGGTCAGATTTAAAGATATGTCATAAAAACTGTGAATTATTTCATCTATTTCACCCCTTTGAGTAAGAAAATTAAAATATCTTCATAGTTCTTAGCCTGCGTCTACATTGTAAATTAAAACTACTGCCCAAACTTCACGAATTCGATGATCATAAATAATTAAAAGTAAGTATAAATTAAACTTTCCTGTAAACGTCTATACCTGCCAATATAAGCCAGTAGCCAAGATATAAACCGTCAGAAATATTTTAACACGAACCAACAGCTGTGGAAACGTTCAAAAGTACTACCAACATCCACACAGTGTCGTATTACAATATTTACGAGACCATGAAAATTTTATGGAGTGGAAATCTGTAACATGAAACATCTAAATGTATACAAAGTTTTCTGGTTTGCCTGTTTGTCGGGAGATTTTTAAATTCAGTTACAAGACAGTATAAAACTAACATTAATTTCCTACCTAGTACCTACGCTTAATTAATAAGTAGATAGCCTTTTATTTATGTATGGCCTATGCCGTCCGAAATAAATGTTATTTAATTTAATTTTATCTATTTAATTACTTATTCATAAGTATGTATTAACAATATTTAATATGCTGGTTGAAATATTTCATGTTGTAAAGAGTAAAAAAGCCAACGAAGCCGCGGACAAAAGCTAGTTAGTGTTATAAAGGCTTTTCCGTGTACTGTAGCTTATTGTTCAGTGATACGTTGACCCCGATCGACCGAATCCTTTGACGTCACGTTTTCATGACTCCTACCATGAAACTAAATTAGCATGCGATGTGACTTGACTAGAACTTTTCAGTGGTTTTCATTGCTCAATCGTGACCACTGTTATAGTAGTTTTCCCTGGTTTTTACGCAATGGTTAGTGTAGTATTGGCGAAAAACTGTTTAATGTAATGTTTACTCTTCAGGCAACATAGTGCGTTACGAAATTTCCACGTGATATTTATTTTAAAATTCATCAAAAAAACTCTTTGAAGTGCCTCTTTTGAAACTTTTTGCACCCTTTTCAGCGCAATATTTATGTCAAACCTATATTGTAATTTTAGGACCTTCTATATAGCCATTAGCCAATGAGTTTTACACTTATGACTTAGCACAGTAATTATATGTATCTCTATAAGATTTTGTTATGGGATTTTCATTTTCGACGTTATCAATGGGTGCTGTATTTGTATTGTAAACGAATTTATAGCGCTAATAAACGAGCTATCTAATTTCAGATCTCATTGTAGCTAGACTATAAAAACTGCTTTATGACTTTTATATGACAATAATAATATTATGACGTAAGTGATGACGAAATATCTGTCTCGGAAGAGACAATGTAACAATGTTCACGGATATTATAGCTGAAGAGTTTGTTTGTTTGAACGCGCTAATCTCAGGAACTACTGGCTCAATTTGAAAAAATATTTTTGTGTTGGATAGTATATTTATCGAGGAAGACTTTAGGCTATATAACGTCATGCTGCGACCAACAGAAGCGAAGAATCAGTGAAAAATGTGGAAAAAACGGGGAAAATTATTCATCTTTGAGGGCTTCCGTAGTTTGTTTGAACGCGCTGATCTCAGTAACTACCAGATCTAATTAAAAAATATTTTTGTGTTGGATAGTCCATTTGTCGAGGAAGGCTTTAAGCTATGTAACATTACGCTGCGACAAATAGGAGCATCAGTGAAAAATTTTGCAAAAACGGGGAAAATTATTCATATTTGAGGGCTTCCGTTGCGTGCGCTGCGTAAACGGTTCAAGTTACCCAAAAAATATGTATGAAAGAATTATTGCTCGTTAGGGATCTAAAAAAATGTCCGCGACAGTATATGTCTATTTTTAACTCTCACTATAACCTTTTTTGTGGTAATCAAATTTTTCGAAATTAATGCATTATTGCGCCGTCAGTGGACGCGGACGAAGTTGCGGGCAATAGCTAGTGCTTATTAAAGTTTGCATAATTTGTCGCTCTCTACTTTACTTTAGAACTTGCGCTGGAAATTTATAAGATTATGAGATCCCAAGCTTAGCTACACATCTAACTTTAGTTGTTACTTAGTACACTTAACTACACTTACTATAATAGCTACTACACATAAACTGAATGAATATGCACGAAAAGCTGGCTGAAACCATTCGTAAAATCCTTATCAACTTATCCATTTTGTCGTTTTATAAAGTATTGTAAGTGGGTTATAAATATGCAATAAAGCAACATAATCATTATGTATCTTTCACCGTAAAATTGTAAAAACCGATAGATTGTAATATTACTAGAGATATTGTAAAAAGTCAACAGATTGTGAAATAAACATTTCTCCTTACAATTGTACGCATTATTTTTCGATATAGTTATTATTATGAAAAAGCAAACAAATATGACGGCGCGGGGTACTTGCCGTTTAATCAATCGGCACGGTAAATATTACAATATAACGAAAAATAATGCGTACAATTGTAAGGAGAAATGTTTATTAGACAATCTGTCGGCTTTTTACAATATCTCTAGTAATATTACAATCTAACGGTTTTTACAATTTTATGGTGACATATCCATTATTAGATAGCATATCGTACTTTTTGGATAAGCGTAACTCCTTGTTTACTTTGAAGTCTCTTTTATTCTACCGAAATGATGATAAGGATTTTTGTTCTTTTTCACGATTGTACTTTTTCTGAAAAAAAAAACAATCGAGAAAAATAAACGTTTATGAAACAATAAAATTTGCAATCATCATCTTCATCATGACTTCACTATACATAAATTCCATTCCGTGAGCAAAAAGTTATAAGAGAACGTAAAAAGTTTCAATCACAAAAAAAGTCATTCGGTTTAGTTATTTTACGTTACTTAGTTTAATATTAAACATAATTTTATTATTTTATGGAATATTAGGTGTAACAGTGTCTTATTTACAGCATGTCATAACTTTACATAATCCTACACTTACCTTCCTGTGAAGTAATCAACAGTAATCTTTAGTAGCGCTTAACTTTACGACTATAACTTTATGAATCTTTAATAAATAGCTGATAATATTCTATAATCTATTGAACTTATATAACGTATATATGTGTGCATAAATAATTATATAAACAATTTTTTCTTTAACAGCTATCAGTAGTCATGTACCTATTGCAATAAAAAGTAGGTAAATCAAAACTTGGTACACTATATTTTAGAACCAACGTTTAGATAATAATTATATTGTAAATTATGATAGTAATATTTATTTTTTTTTCACTCGATAAAAACACAATTGTAATATTTTCAACCAATAAGTTCCAAATTATTACTAGAGTTTTAATTTTTGCATTTCTTCTGACTCATTAATTCTTACTTCAAAGTTTAGACCGTCAATATTATACTCGTACTGCTATTTTTAATTTTTAAATTTGAAATCATACATCATACATGCGATACACACGAGTTTAATCTCATTCAGACATCTAAGGATATTTCCGTCGTTAAAATGCGTCGGTCGCCACTCGGCACAGAAAAACAATAAAATTTTCCAACCTTATCGAATTGATTAGCGGGTACGAGTGAAAAATCGCACTAGAACTTTCCGTACACGTAAAGTTGTGAATTATATCTTTTATATACTTACCTTCGAGTAAATGGAGTATTATTATGGAAACAAAAATGTTAAGTAAGTGCCTCCTGACATGAAAATATTGTACACAACTTTTGAAGTATATGTTTAAATAATACTGGCAACTAAAGTTTTTAAGTTTTTAACTTTTTTCTGTGTTTCAAAGTTTTTGTTTCTATTTCGAAAAGCTACCAAATTATATTCAAAGGTTTTTCAAATGTAAAACAACAAAATTTTAGTTCTTTTTTCCTGAAATAGGTAGGCTTGAAAGAAAAAAATATTTTTAACATAAGTTCAACAATCTGTTCTTTAAACAAATTGTTTACTATTTTTTCTTCTAAAAATAATCTCATCACCGCATGATTTTATCTCAAACGATGGAAAATTTTGCTCATTAGCACATTAAGTACAATGTACCTACATCAAATAGAGCATCATTATCACACCAAAACTTAATAGATATTAGTATTATCATACTTAAGTATAATTTTAATATCCATAGATGAAAAATTAATAAGTATAAAATACTTTAGTTTTATTGAAGTTTAAACCTTTATAAGTGGGATATTACATTATCAAATATCTCTGATCATCTAAATGATCATATATTTGATCCAATTTAATTGACTAATTGAGTCATATCTGTGTATTACACTATCAAAGTTCTTTGATCCTATTTTACGTCATATTATGTGGTTACAAATGAGAACGCGTCGGTGGTGTGCGCTACTATTGCTTCGGCAGTGTCTGTTATTTTACTATTAAAAAAGAAAAAGGAAAAAAAGGAATACAAGAAAAAAACGAAAAGATATCAATATTTATAGAGAACTCGACAGATTGATGACAGGTATTGATGTCAGGGTTACCAGATCTCAGAGAATTCGATTTGCCAAAGGACATCGTCATTTTTAGAATGGCTTGTTTTTTGTTATTTCAGAAAGATTAAGCAAGTAAGTATCTAATTAGAAAAAGAACTACATTACATTATTTGAAACATATTAACGAACAAGAAATTAAAAACTCTTTTTTTATATCAAAAAACTGGCAACACCTGTTTCTATGACCGTATTGGATCCAATCTCTCAGCAAATGTCAAAAATCTATGATCAAGGAGAAAATGAATCATATGTCTATATTACATTATCCAATAACATTGACTCATAGATCTATGATCCAAGATAAATGATAGTGTAATATGCCCCTAAGCCATTGCACATATTATCTTTTGTAGGAAACAGCTGGTAGTTTTTCAAACTTAAACTCATTTTTTTTATTTCCATGTAGGTTATAATATAACGCTTATAGAATTGTCCTACAAGATGCCTACCAATTTAAATATTTATAATACATCACAGCTCCCACTTAAAACATAATATTGCCTATGACTAGGATTACACGGTCAGTCTGGCATCAGTTCAGTCTCAGACTGACGCCAGAATGATGGCCGGAAAGTACATAATAAAAAAATTATCAGTCCGTCAATCACACGGTTACACGATCATTCTTTCTGATCTAGATCAGGCTGATGGACTGAACTGATGCCAGACTGACCGTGTAACCCTAGTCTATTTGTTAAATTGTAAGGAAAGCTAAAGTGTCTCTAGTACAGAGTGTTTTACTTTGATTCCAGTCTTAGATAGTCTAGTCGAGGGCAACACGACCGATAGCTGTTATCATCATTTATTGCGTCTTCTATTCGGCTTCCTACATTTCTTATCGATTGACATGTGAGATGGAAGCATTAGCACAGCGCTAATTGAGCTAACGAGCACCTCACACACTTAATGCTAAGTGCTTTCAAAGTTTGTTAACATCGTCACGTATAACTCAGATGTGTTTACAAACTTTTTGCAGCTGCAATTGGTAATTTGCGATTTTTTTAGCTTACAATTGATAAGGAGTATCTAATGTTACAAATCATTTTAGGGTACCGCAATAACTACACGGAAACATTTTGGAGTAATCGACCTTCACTGAAATTTCTAAATAAGAGGTAGAAACTTTAAACTTCCGTGTTGATAAGTTCTGCTCTTTATGAAAATTATTTTGAGCGAAATTGGACAATATCTTGTGAAGTAAGTTGAAAAAACCTTTTACGGTAAATTACGGACCACTACTCAAACATGCCGTGTTTTTGGTTAGGTAATAGGTTATTATTGAATAAATGTGTTACAACTTTTGACTGTTACAGCAATGACATAATATAGTTACCCCAAAAAGTCATAAATAATTTACCTGAAGCTAAAAGCCCTGCAACCACTTATCACTCCTCTGGTATCACTAGTAGAATTTTCCGGTATTTAACATCGATTGCAAGTCACCATTATAATTTATGTAGGAACAGAGTAATTATCTCGCCCGTTTCCTTATCTACTTCCTATAGACATTAACGTAGACATTTTATTCCATTATTGGTTTTCCATCGGAAAATCCTACACTGTTTATTCAATATTCCGTATTCTTTAATTTCATCATCAACATCATCTTAAAGCTTCTGTCAGCTATGTGATAGGTAATATCTTCTGCGCTAAGCCACGCTTTGAAGGAAAACTACTGCATATAGAAGCCACCAAAATACAACTTACCGTGCTCCCAGCTGAGCACCACCCTTCAGCTGGTGTGAGTGGTTCACCTCCTTACCGCCTCTATCAACAAAAAGGCCTCCAGCGTGGCCGTTTTTCTCGACATGGAGAAGGTCTTCGATAGTGGTACGATGGTCTTCTCTACAAACTACTACAGGCTGGCGTTCCGGATCAGTTGGTGAGAATCCTGGTCTCTTTTTTGTCTGACCGTACTTTTAGGGTGAAAGTCGACGGGGCCCTCTCGGAGGTGCGCCCCATTACTGCTGGCGTCCCGCAAGGCGGGGTACTCTCGCCTTGCCTCTACAATTTTTATGCCAGGGACGTGCCTACCGACTCCGGCACTACTGCGGCGCTGTATGCAGACGACACGGCTTTCATCTCTACCTCCGTAAGTCTAAAGCATGCAGCGTCCAAACTACAGAGGACTCTAGATCTACTGCCGGACTGGCTGAGCAAGTGGCGACTCGCTGTTAACCCGAGTAAGTCGCAGGCGCTCGCCGTCTCTATGAAGCAGGGCTTCCCGGCTCCTCTAAAGATAGGTCCGAACGAGATCCCGTGGGGAAAAACGGCCAAATATCTCGGTGTCACCATCGACCGGCGGCTCACGATGCACCCCCAGTGCAAAGCCGCGGTCGCCGGCGCCAGAGCTGCAGCAGCTAAACTTGCACCGATTTAATCTGCTCCTCAGGTCCCGCTCAACATGAGGCTGGCCCTCTTTAAACTACATCCGCTCTCGCCTCACGTACGCGGCGCCGGCGTGGCACCACCTGCTAGCTGCGTCGTATCGTAAAACGATGCAGCAGGCGCAAAACCGTGTGCTGCGCCGAATTGTTGGAGCGCCGCGTTACGTGAAAAACTCTACCATTAACAGAGACCTCAAAATAGAGAGCGTAGAAGATTTCATCTCCAGGCTCGCCACCACCCTCTTTGAGCGGGCCGACGCCTCGAACCTGGTCGAGCTTGCTGACCTGGCGCCGTGGCATGCCCGCCCACCGGATTACCGACTACTCCCCAGGAACGCCGTCAACACAGGGGCCCCCGCAGGGCAACCGCGCCTGCCGCCCCGTCCACGAAGAAGAGGAGCTACGGAGCGCTAGCGGGCTCGCTAGCCAGCCGTCCCCCCTCCCCCACATTTCGTCTGCTCTATATTTATAGAGCATTCCCCCCCCCCCCCCCCCCCCCCCGACCTAAAATGTCGGGGCAAGGGAACACCCTTCCCCATACCTTTCCCCCAATGTTCCCCCCCGACCCTTAACGTCCGGGGTAAGGGAACTTTCCTACCACTGTCTCATTTTATCCTTTATCCCAGGTCGGTTGTGTCCACGGTCGGCAAAAGCGGCGTGTGGGGAGTGGCCCCATACACTTTTCCTGGTCTCCGGACCAGGACCCCGTGCGTCTAGTTTCCCCCGCGATAGAACGCGATAGATGGAAGTCTTCCCTTTTAAAAAAAAGGTTAATTTTTCTCTGCGCCCAGTACTTGTACTGGACGCCTTAATAAAATTTGGAACTTCTCACGTAGAGGGGCAAAGCCCCTGGCCGTGAATCCCCACCCAAGGCCCCTTTCAAGGGCCCGGCGCGTGAAGACGTAAGCGATCCGAACTTACCGTTACAGCTGAACAACCCCGCTGTAGAACTTCATTAAACCCTGCATGCAGGATGCAACACGTGGACGCAGGTTTCCCAAAATATTATCGCCCTTGACATAATTTTACTCAATGTCAACTGGAGTATCGATTAGTAGCATTGACCTAGAGTTATGGCTTCAATGGAGCTTCAATAGACAGTTTTGCTGATAGCACTCCTTCTACCGTCACAGCGAGTCCAAAATTAACATTAGAATATTTGAGAGAACTCTTCTATCCTGTGGCAGCTGTAAGCTGTGGGATCGGCAATTTCTGACTTTTGAATATCACCTTCTTAGTTTATTCTTAGTTTCTTAGTTTTTGTTTTTAGACTGCAGACTATATTGAATTAATTAGTTATCATTATACATTTTTTACACTTACTATTTATTTTGGGTGCTATCAATTATTATATTAGACAACTAGCTGGTACCCGCAACTTCGTTTGTGTAGGACTAACGGAATTGGATTTTTTTTTTTTTAATTTTAAACCCTAAGACAAAAGTTGCCTAAGTTACAACTGCCCTGATTGACTGACCATGTTAGGGGGACAAAAAAAACAAACAAACAGAAAGACTGGCAAAAATTAAAAATATCATTAATTTATTGTAATACCGTATATACTTTCATATGTATTTGGTGAATGGCTGTAAATTTAAAATTACAGGCACTTCAATTTTATTTATTTGTATACACATACATTACATCATTAGATTTTTGATAAATCAATCGAACAAATGGATTTTGGAAATAAAACACACCCATTTGATAGAGTTACAAATATGAAACATATTCTAGAAAGTAATGATATATACGGCAAACTTAACGAAAGGCTTTCCATAGATACTTAGTTTGATAGGTTAGTTTATTTTTTATCAAAATAAGGCTCGCAACTCCTTTCAGCACTTTTCTCTTTTAGATATTCCTTATAATTGCGCATTTCGCCTACCATACCCACTAGAAAGATTAACTCTGTATACTTGAGCCAACCTTGACAAAATCTCTCCACTAAATCACATAGCATTAGTAATTATGTAACATCTGGTATGTAGTAAGTAGTAGGCAATAGTCGGCGCAGTCTGTACTCTGTAACTCAACACCACCAGTCACCAGAGCTCGTGACCTCAAGGACGTCTGCGGTAAGAGCCGCGAGCAGCAGATCCGGTGACAATACTATTTACTTTGTAACCTTCATCACAGGTAGTGTCTGGTTTTAATAAAAATATGTAATATAACAACAATAACTCCCCACACCGATCTCCGTGACGGTGGCAGGTTTCATTGAAACCAGGCCAGTTACCAGGAGTAATTTTATAGTGCCCAAGTATGTGCGCAGTACACAAGAGCACTCTCTCTTCCTTTACTCTCGTAATCAAAGGGACGGATAAGCGACACGACTGACGAGAGATGAGGCGCAGGTCCGACTTTTTACATGCCCATCCGACGCATGGATCATCTTTCTTGTCAGACAATCAGGTGATCAGCCTGCATTATGTCCTAACCATACTTGGAAACAACTGTTGTTCCAATGCGGGAATCGAACCCATGACCTCCGAGTCGAGAGCCAATGCTCTAACCACTAGACCACGGAGGCTGTTTCTGAAAAATATGTAACCCAGATGGCCAATAATAAACTGGCCAAGTGCGAGTCGGACTCGCATACGTAGAGTTCCGTACCATTGTACCAATATTTTACAGGTTTACTTCTGATTTCTTTATTTTTGTTTTCGAAGTTTTCCAAGCAAGTGCATTTTACAAGTTAAGTCTCTATAACTCCCAAATAAACAAAGTTATAAAAGCTATTATGGTTTTCCCTCTAAGTTCACACAAATTTCAGATTTTTGGAGTCAGCCGTTTAGCTTTTATAATGGGGACGCCCTATTATATCTCGCAAACGGATACCTAAATCAAAAAATCATCTTATCAAACTTTCAATATTTTTAAAAGACCTATCTAATGAATAATAATAAATAATACAGCAGACTATAGGGTAGACGCGAGAGAAAAAATCATCCCCCGTTCCCCTCTTTACGAGTCCCCGAAAACAATTTTCCCTTTTTCTTTCTTCTTTCTCTTCTTCATTTTTAGTACTTTGTCGACGGGGTACATACTTACTTCAAAATTAAAAAGATTGAGTAGAGAAATAGTTAAATTTTTAGCCAAATTTAAAAGGGCAATTATTTAGAAAATAAGTTTTATTTCATGTTTTTTTGTGTACTTTTACTTTAGAAGTCGATTAAATTTTTTGTTTAAAAATAATGCTTACCTACGTTTTTTTGTTAGCGCTATTTTTCGCGGAACACCACAGCCAATGAGAGTACAAAGAATATTTCACGTCGCTTTTCATGCCTTGTATTTCCAAAATTAAATTTATTTTGCTTGCAAACTTCATTTCTACCTCGGATGATGATCGCAAAAATTGGCTTTTCGCCATTTAATTTGTTAATAATTCGTATGTACGTCTTTTTTTTAATGTATAATGTGTATTTATTTATAACCAGGAGTGATTTGATAAAAATAAGTTGACTATATTGAAAAGTAGGACAAACCACTCGTATACAATATGACTGACGTCAGTGATAACTATCTCTTTTTAACATTATACATCTATGACTGACGTAGAGATTCCTTAGGTTCAGTTCACACCGAAATGGGATGATACGAGACGCAGTGCTGCATTTTTAAGGCTATTCAAAATTGAACTTTATTCACTACGCAAAAAGATACACGTAACACGTTTCATATGAAATCAGTTATAAACTATGCACACGCGCTGTGCAGAGCGGTGCAACTTGACATTCGAACTCTTACAATGCAACGTGTATTTTCGTATGTTATGAATAAAGTTCAAGTTTGAATAGCTATCTTAAAAAATGCAATGCCGTGTAAGTACCATTTTTGCATTTTTGTTCTGTTGAATTATTGACCGTTATGTTCAGCTCATGCCTACCGCTATCTGTTTCGTATCCCGCGTGCAATACCGATTATGCCGCCCTACGATTACTTAATTACTATGAGTTTTGTCAAAAAAAAGGTGTTGAGGCGCTCGATTTGCCGCCCCCTGGTCGTGCCGCCCTTGTGCGGTGCACGCTTTGCACGCCCGCTTACGGCGGCCCTGGTTCAGCTATCGCACAGTTTCAGCACTTTAGCTATGAAGTGTAGCGAAGTTTAGTTGCGAGTTTGAAAGAAATATTTTAACATCATTACAATGTTAATTGTTTGTAATTTGTATTATAATCAAAGGACTTTCTGCACTTTGTTTCATATTTTCAAGAGGATCCTTGGATTTCAGTAAAGCCGCGTTGACACGATCAAAGTACCCTTGAACAAAGTTCACCGTACACAGTTGGATATCTACTTGGATAATTCTCACACGTCAACGGACGACGGCGTCTGATCCAAGTTGATTAGCGCCCGAAATTAATAATCAATCTTAATGTCATTTTAGCTGATCAAGATTTCAACGATCCTAGGATGAACTTCACTTTTTATCATTACGTATATTTTTGTTTGAGAATCTAAGATTGAAGTCAATCTGAGATTATAGATACGTTATTAATTTCGGGCGTCGGACGGTGTCATATTATGCATCCAAGCTAGTTCGTAAAGCACTTTGGTAAGTGTACATAGTACATACATATTGAGTGTGCTGTGTGCGAGTTTATGTCACTACTTGCCGCGAAAAAGTTAATTACAATTTGTATGGCATCGAAACAAAGCCACGTGGCAAACAACGGTAACTAATAGAAAAGATGCATTTGTTTTAAATCAGCAAAATTCTTATATTTTCCGAAAGGCAACATAAGTATGGACCGAAAAATGCAAAAAAATTCAGTAATTAGTGCTAAATTAAAAAGTTATAGGATAAAAAAAACGTCGATTTTTTTTTATTGCTTTAATCGCAAAACGAAAATTTCTGTTCAAATCCTTAGGGAATTTTTGTAATTTTTGTTATACAATGATATACATAATAATAATAAAATCAATTTTGTATTCATCTTCAATCTTCATACATTTTCAATAGCTGTGTCGTCACTCCTGCTACTTTTTTTTTGTATAGAGCGTTTTTAATGCACTCCAAATATTTCAGTTTGTGATGACTGTATTTTATCAACGGTTGATCGTAGATATGCCATTGCAATGACAATATTTCCTGGCTTATTATGTACTTTTCGAAAAGCCAATAAATTTGTATGCATCTTCTCTATTCGATGCCATACAAATTGTATTTAACTTCTTCACGGCGCGTAGTGACAAATATTCGCACACATGACACAGCACACTGAACCTCAATTCTCGTATTTAAAGTAGACTTTCATTTTACTTTGATTGAATTATAAGTGAAGCCACATGTTATATATGTCACTGTAAAATTGTAAAAACCGTTAGATTGTAATAAAACTAGTGAAATTGTAAAATGTTGATAGACTTCCGACGCGCATATGTTGCCTATAATTTAACACATTATTTTTCGTTAGATTATAAATATATAGTTTTTAATATTTCGACATATTTTTACAATCTTGTTAGTTATTTTACAATCTAACGGTTTTTACAATTTTACAGTGACATATATAAACTGATTTTTGAAGTTTCGAATAATCAGAACGCGTTTCACGTTGACTTAACGTTTACGAGAATACTGATTAGGGGTCGTCCATTAATCACGTGATGCCTAAAGGGGGAGGGCGGGTCCGAAAAAAAAATCACCAAGTATCACCAAGGGGAGGAGAGGGTATAAGTGGACATCACGTGTATTAATTTTCGAATCTAGTCTATGCATACCGAAATTATTATCGGTTGTAGTTCGCAGTGTTGTTTAAATACTTACAAGACAAATGACTTGTATAGTTTTTAATTGCTTAAATTATTTGATTAAGTTAAAGTTTTTCTTCAAACATGACCTGCTTACTACATAAAAAAATACACGTGATCTTAGGTGGGGGAGGGGGGGTAGTATTAAACCTCACCACGTATCACCAGAGGGAGGGGAGGGGTCTAAAAAGTTGTTAAAAAACATCACGTGATTAATGGACGGCCCCTTAACAGTTTTAACTAGTGATCTTAGGTGGGGGAGGGGGGGTAGTATTAAACCTCACCACGTATCACCAGAGGGAGGGGAGGGGTCTAAAAAGTTGTTAAAAAACATCACGTGATTAATGGACGGCCCCTTAACAGTTTTAACTTTTAACATATCGGGACTTGATTGTAATTGTATGCATGCAATATGCAGGTTTTATTTAGCAGAATTGACTCTCTGATCTTACTTGGATCGTGTCAACGCGGCTTTATAAGGCACATTGTTTCAGTCGGCTTCTATTACAAGCAATAAAACATTTTATTTTGAGTGGGCACTGGACATAGTAATTATTATTTAACAGTGACCATATTATGGTATCTACACACGCGGTAGCGTGTCAAGCCAAACTTAAGCTAACAGAACTGCCGAGCAGCATCCTGTGTAATATTTCTTACACGAACCATTTGGGGCCACTTTTGACCCCCTCATAACTCAAAAACTATTTCACATAAACGTGTCAAATATGGCTCATATAATGAGACTTGCTCCAAACATAAACACAGCTCAAAAGGTTATTTCTTTGATATTAACGTCCAAAAATCGATATTTTTATCACTTTCTGACCTATTTTAAGGCCTATAGTCACTAATTTATCTCCATAAAATACTTTTTATACAAAAAGCATCTAATGATATACCAAAAAATATAAATGTGAAATGAAAACCAAGCTCAATATTATAATTTATAATATTATATGTCGTGTCGACCTTAACGACAAAAGAAGTGAGATATTTTAATGGTTGCTAACTGCCACAGTTCAATGGCCAGTCCTGAAATTTATTTATTTACTTTAAATATGATTTAACCAACATCAAACCTGTTTTGATTGGTCCACACTCCAAAAATCAGTTTATGATATCAAGACGATTCATTTATAATTCAGTAAAAGTAAAATTAAAGTGTAAGTTAATTACGAGAGTTGGGGTTCAGTAGGTATTTAGGTAATCGTTTCTAGTATCAGAAGTTTTGGGGACACAAATTAATTGATTCAATTGCTGATATTTGGTAAGAAGGTTACGTTACTACATGGCTCGCTGTAAACGGGCCTCTGCCGACCGCTACCGATACAAAATCATCATGCACATTTAACGTCATTACAATGTACAACGTAGACGTTGCAATGGTGGGAATGTGTGGTGGGCTATAATTGCCCCTAAAAATCAAATATAATGGTCACCGCTACTGGCACAGTAATGTACTTTCGCGACTACTCAAAATGTATAAAAAATATGTAGCGGTAGCACGCGACAGCTAGTCGCCAATCTGTCGCCCGTTTGCGCCGTGCACAGGAGAGAAATGCCGGTTTGAAGCGGTTATTACTTGTTATCGATCTTTTGATTGTAAATTGTAATATATCTTCAATAGATAACGTCGTTTTCATTGAAAATATAACGCTGATAATAAATTTGTGGCATGGGTTTTCCGTATGGTTGCGGATTTCCGTACGATTGAAATAATAAGTAAGTAAAATAGGTAAGTAAGCAACATTTTCAGAAAATTGCATCATACGCAAGACTCATAATCTTATATTAAGTACTAGCGACCCGCCCCGGCTTCGCACGGTTACAATGTATATATCTGTATAATCTATGGGTACAATACTGATACTAATCCAACCTCATAGATCTAAACTCCCCTCCCGCACGCACACCCTCGCCTTGGTGACGCCTACTTCGCAACGGGCCGTGGAGCAGAAATCGTAATATTTTAATTTCGCCATAACTTCAAAACCAAACGTCCAATTTTAATCATTCAAAGGCCAAATATTATCTACATAAACTGTACTTAGTGATAAAATAGTTTATTTTGATAAGGATTAACAGCATGAGTAAAATAAACGCGTTTAAATGTGGTCAAAAAAAATATCAAGATTTCTAAATAAAAAAATTGTTGTTGTGCCTCACTCGACATAGATAGGTATAGTGTGTCGGACTTTTTTGTAGATATTTATAAGATCTACAATTAATTAGAACATTTTATGGTTCTATCTTTTATAGTTTAGGCAGCGTACGCAAAATAAGTAACTTTTCTGGTTGATTTTTTACACCTTGTGTCCGAAAACCCCAAATATCTTACGGAACCCTATTTTTTTCCAAAATAAAATTTAGCCTATGTTACTCGTGGATAATGTAGCTTTCGAATGGTGAAAGAATTTTTGAAATCGGTCCAGTACTTTTTGAGCCTATTCATTACAAACAAACAAACAAACATACAAACAAAGTTTTCCTCTTTATAATATTATATTATAATTATAATATAATATAATATATATATATATATATATATATATATATATATATATATATATATATATATATATATATATTATATATATATAGTTTAGATACATATCTAGTATCCACCGAGTATACATATTTAGAACATCAAGCGGCGCAAATATTGTAAACCTTAGTGGGGATCTCATATTTGAACCGTTTGGGGTTGAAAACCTAGGTAAGGTTACCATGGGGTCCGGGTGCGCAAAAACTTTTCAGAGAAATTTCCAAAAAACTAATTGAGTCCACCCGAGACCCCAGAGCCGGCACCTATCTGGTCCAAAGAGTGAGTATCGCAATTCGCAATCCAGCGGGGAAACTCTTTGAGCCTTCTAGGTTCTATGCCTGGCGGGGACGACCTGGGAGATTTCTTTTTATTGTAGCTTTTTAAGTTTTTCTAGTTTTTATTTTCTTTTTAGTACCCTTATACATACGAGTAGTTTGCAATTTTTGTAAGTAATTAGCAATAGATATTAATATTATAATTATTATATTTTATTGAGAATAAAGACATCATGATTTTATTGTATCCGAGTAATAAAATATTTTTACAAAAATAAAATTCACATTAGATTACTTTCATTCAAAATAATAATTGAATCAGAGAATCTCGATTACAAATTTTCATAGCCCATTCTTACTTTTTCAGAGGCCGGAAAATGCAAAATATATATGGGAGTTTTTCAGCATGTTTTCAACATTTCTCATTAATCTCTTAAACATTAAGTATAACTGTATAAGGTATTTGTTCATGACGAACCTATCGCGGTAGCGATATATAACTAGTAAATACATATTTGTAGAAAGTACCTAATTACCTAAGTAAAATTAAAATACTTAAATTTTCCCCTTGACTTTGACCCTAGCCTGTTGCCCAGTGCCCTAGGTAATCTAGACCACAGTATTATGAATATTATGAATATAATTTAAGACTAGTCAATTCCAATAATCTTTTTTAGGGCAGGACCGTAATTCTCATAATAAACTTTAATTTTACTTTTATTGATTTAATTTTTGATGATTCACATAAATGAATCTTTGTGATATCATAAACTGATTTTTGTAGTTCGTACCAATCAAAATGGGGTTTTTGTTGCTTTGAACGGCATTTTGCAGTTGTATTGGGAATGGATTGTAACTGTATTACTTGAGGATTTAATTAACAGAATCAACGTACAGTTAAATTATTACGAATTGTTGCATCAGTTTGTGCAACATCACAAGTTACGCCGCTTGGTTTTGTCTATGACTAAGCTATTTAGCTACGCAATATGCATGATTGGTTTTTACATAATATTGTATATTAAAGAAAGAGGAACAGATAAACAGCTACATAGTTCGGTTTCGATTTGATTGCACTACAAGCATACGGTGTATTTCACAATTGTTTGGAAAAATTGTGGGCCGTTTAAGGGGGCGTCAAATTTTTCAAATTTGGAATTTGAATTGATCTCTTAAAAAGCTCTGTAGTCTATACATAAGTAGGATAAAATTAATTTTTATGTGAAACTGTAAATAAAGTTTCCGACGGGAACCGTACATTTCCCCGCGATAAAAAGTAGCCTATGTCCTTCCTCGTGGTCTACTTTATAGTGTGCCAAATTTCATGATGATCGGTTTAGTAAATTGTTTTTATATACATACATACATATAATCGCCTCTTTCCTGAGGGGTAGGCAGAGAGTAGAGACCACTTCTTTCCATCAGATTAAATCATCCGATCCTTACATACTGTACAAAATAAATTTGAATGCTCCACCTCTGCCAAGCGTCCATGAGCTCTTTGGTTATAATAGGCTTGCACTTGTGGGTATTTATTATCTAATTCTGTTTACACTAAAAAGGGTTTAAGGCTTTAGCAGGCTTACTCGAAAGTACTAGTTTCTAATAAGATTCAAAACAATCCAATTATATGAACAGTGATCCCATATAACTTTTTGACCTCTCACTCACATAGTTTATAATTTACCTACATGTTGCTCGCGACTACGCGCAAAAAGAAATCCCACGGGAACTGTATGTTTTGCTGCGATAAAAAGTAGCCTATGTGTTAATCCAGAGTATAAACTACTACTATACAAAAACAAACATTCACAAAATCACAAATCCATACATATAAACTTTAGCGTTTATAACATTAGTGAGATACTGATAATATCATTTATATAAATAGATATTGACAGTACATTAATAATTTAGGTTTAAGTAAAACTTAATTAGCTTAGACGAAAAAATAATATTTATATATATATATATATATATATATATATATATATACTTAGTCCCCCTTACTAATAATATTATATAAGCTTTGAATAGTTATACAGTGTTTTGTCTCCTTCAATCGAATTAAAAATGTCACTTGTGTGACGTGAACAAAACACTGTATAACTATTCAAAGCTTAGTTATACAGCGTTTATTAGTAAGGGGGTAAATGTATATTCTATCTTATGATTTAGTAATGATGTATAGGTACTTATTAAATAAATAAAAGGGTTTGTAATATTTACATGTTTATAATATACTAGATAGGTATGTTCTATCTGGAAGCTACTAGAACTAGCTAATCTGAGTGTGTCTTAGAAGATAATAAGTAAGTAGGTATATTATAAACGTCATTCCCATTATAAAAATATTGTCACAATACACGGAAAGATAAGATATCTATGGATTAATTATAAAGATAAGCTATCCTAATTTTCCTGTCCTAATTTCCCAGTTACAGTGAGTCATTGTTCAATGAAAACCATTTTCCTACAAAACGTTATGATTATTCCTGAAAATTTTCAAGATGTTTATAGTTTTAACTGATTGAGTCTACTGTTGGTTATTGTGAAAACTCATGTTCATAATAATATCACACAAGTTTTTCATACACTTTTCCACTTTATTTCCGGATTTAAATAAAATGGAAAAGTGTATAAAAAAGTTGTGTGACATTATTAATATGTATTTAAATATGTGTATAATATAATAAAAATCTTAAATATCTGTATAGTATAAAAGTTAATATACTTCCCGTTGTCTGGTACCTTGGGATACACAAATTCTTGGGATACTTAGCACGGAGTTTGACGTGGTGTGAAGCGTCCATAGATATTATTATTATATTATTTAATGTATCAAACTCCATTCTGCAGTAGGTACTTGCGATTAACTTAAGAGTTACAGTTGTAGATTCAATAACAAGTAGTTAAGTGATTGATAAGACTATAAAAAAGGAAAACAAGGCCACATGTTATAAACATAATGTACGAGTAGATATACAACTTTACAAAATAAGTTATATACTCTACATAGGTATTTTAATTTTTAACAGACTGATTGCCTGATCGTAACCAGAACAGACGAGTAACATGTGCATTAACGATCTTTTAGAGTTTTCGCCAGCCACCGGTATATCCATGCCGAAGTGTAGGTACTTTTCGCACGTCATTGGCATTGGATATTTAAAAACTTTGTGTACTAAAGAAAAGTATATGAAAGTATCTTGGCAAAGTTTCAAGTATTTTTGATCACTTATATTTTAAGTGCGTTTTTTATTAATGTTTTGTAGGTATTGCGCTCTAAGTGAAATTCATGAATTTTTAATGCAATTTTTAAATAACTAGTGCAAAAACTTAAACCACTATTAATTTTTTTATGTTCACGCTAACATAGTAACGGTAGTTTTGAGATTATTTTTGCATTCCATGTTATATGACTCTTACAAACTTTTTACGGCTTTGCCAAACTTAAGAGATCTTACCACGGGATCAGATTGACGTGGTTTGAAAGCGTCCATAGAAAAATAACTTAAGATCAGAATAAATATTCAAGTACTTTTCTGTATGGAAAAACGGCAAAAACGTTTTTTTTTTTTAGCCGTTTTGTACGAAACTCTTTGTGCGCGATTCCGACTTAGGTACACTTTGCTGATTTTATAGTAAAGTGGGTTAATTAAAAATAAAACCGTCCAAGTTTTAATTTATACGTATTTATAAGAAACAAATTATTTTATTAAATCACCTAGATTTAATCACCAAATTATAAGGTATCATTTTTATAATGCAATATAATAGACACTCAACATTGCAGTACCCAATAAACCCATAAAGGGATCTTCATAAAAACTCGCACAAAAAAGCAGTCCCTTTGAATGAGTCGCCCAACGCATACGTAGAGAAGCGTCCCGTACACAATGTAGAGACGAGAAATTTCTCGAACGTTCTACGATTCAATACAATGTGGACTCGGGAAAGAGGGGAGGCTTAATATGTAGTACTACTGACTACTGACCGACTGATATTTAGCTGTGAGTTATGGTATAGTTACTGTTTGTGTTATAAGAGTTTTAGCTTGTATACTCAAAGATTTTAAAACTATGACGTACATAATTCATTTCACAGAATAAATCTTGATACAAGAAAAATGTATGCCATCTTGATTTTACCATACCTCAAATGTCAAATGGCCCCAAACAACCCTAAAAGTGGGGCCATTTAAGAGACAGTTAGCCTCGTTATAATATATACCTCTTTGATTAGACATGTTCACAGTTCAGACCCCATTCAATCTAAACTTAAACACAAATATTAAATACTTACATGTCGTTCGCGACTTCGTGCGCGCAAAAGTTAATTTCGCAGAAACCGTACATTTTTCTGCGATAAAAACGCGCCTGTGTCCTTCCCCGTGGTCTACTCTACATCTGTGCCAAAATTTCATCAAAATCGGTCCAGTAGTTTCGGAGCCTATTCAATGCAAACAAACTATCTTTTCATCTTTATTATATTAGTATAGACGACCATATCAATATATTATCTGTGTACTTATTTATTGCACAGTGAAATTGGTAGCATTATAGGATTATATTGTCATTTTGTTTATGTTTACACTAAATTGGTTCTCATAGAGTAGCTTTTAAATAAGCAAAGTCACGAAGAAATAATAATTTCATTTGGAATTTAGAAGAAGACATTGTAAAAAATTGGCTCCACAAGTTAAACTAAGCACGTTTTGTCTTCTTTAGAGCTAACTCCTCTCAAGGTCACTTTAATTTTAACTAAGAAGTTTATTACGAATTCTTAACTGATATTTCAACGAGCCCCTTACTTTTCTAAAAAAGCGAGCATTAAAATATGAGATCCGAGTTAATGTCAAAGACTACTTAAGGCTAGGGGCCGTGAGCCTTTTCTCAGCAGAATGTTAAGTTACAGCATGTGTATATCAGTGGCGATGCGGTTCCTATAACTCCATTCCTATCGGCTGCACTTACCACTTACCTTTTGAAGACCCTCATCCGAATCCCTACTTGTATACAGGCTAGGGCTTCCCTAAGGAGAGCCTTCGCTACTGGTGTCTATAGTGCCTGTTGATTTAGGAAGCCGTTAGTATAAGATGGGTTTCCTTTAGAGTTTAGATATTTCAAATAAAGTATGTATATTGTAGCCTACTCTACATTATTAAAGTAACGGATGAAATACATATAGCTCTATATTGAAGGAACCTTCAATTTTAACTCTTCCTTTCAAGTTCAGTGACCTTTAGTGAGCAAATGTGTAATATGTAAACACACTGCTTACCTAATTTCAGTAGACACCTGTAGCGTTTTGTAAATAGTAAAATGTAGAGTAAGAATATTTTTAGCTTTTTTTCATTTTTTGCATTAGGCTGTATAATAGGCAATCGGACTAATTTTTTTTATTGCATAAAATATGAATAGTAATCTTAAATATGAGTAACTTCTCAGAAGAAACCGTATATCAAAAGTTAATATTTTCAAAGGTACAGCGATTTGTATAAAAATTTTCGCGAGCCTCCTAAAAACGCTCCATACTAAAGTCGACCTACAAATGACGTCACTTGTAGGTTATAGTATATGAAGTATATGGCCGCAGGAATATATTTGTAAATATCTCCGATCTTTGTGCGTTTAAGTTCATACTTACCATAATGAATGTTTTTGTATATGGTGAGAGTAAACTAATGATGTAGGTTTTGTTTACCAATTTCGCAAAAAAAAAATTTTTTTTTTGGTACTGGAGCGGAGCGAAATTTTGTATACAAATCGCTGTACCTTTGAAAATATTGACTTTTGATATACGGTTTCTTCTGAGAAGTTACTCATATTTAAGAGTACTATTCATTTATGCAATAAAAAAAAGTCAGTCCGCTTGCCTATTATATTTTTTGTATACTTTCGTGCAGGTACTATATACACTATATAGTTTACCAGCGGTTCCCTTTGGGTATATTCTCACATCCAAACCATGGGCAGCCCCATGGCACAAAATAAATAGAGAATATTCTCCATTTACTCAGTGATTTGGAGTTGAAAGGCAAGGTAGAGATTTTAAGTTACCCATTTTGGTTAGTTTTTATTAAAATACCATTTCTAGACTCAATAATGTAGTTTAAATAAGCATAAAAATGAGACGATAAAATGAAACAAAAGAGTATAGTAAGCAGTAAGTATATTTCAAGTTACATACATCAGATCAGACAAAATACATGCACGTCGAGTTCACCAGTTAACACATTAAGTCAAGGTCATTCATGGCAGTATTTGGAGGTAAGGAACTTACATGCAGTCTCTATATAGAGTCGGCAAAAAAGTCAGCAACGAAGCTCTACAATTTTTGAATATACTTTTTTTAATAAATTGTTACTAAAACATAGACACAGCAACAATTTTCACAACTTTAGAATTTAGAATTTCGCTAATCGTTTATAAAAAATTTTGCTAAAATACCTTCAATACTTAGCCTTAAATTATGGTCCTTACAAAATATTAAAGTCATCATCACTTCAGTTACACTGAAACCGTTAATAGCTAGTTCTTTTAAAGTTAACATCACATAAAATACATATTAAGATAACGTAGATATTATATTTAGTTGGGCCGCACTTTCATTTTTACATTTAGCTAAAAATTTGGTATTTCACATTGCCGACTACTTTTCAAATCTCTTCTTTCGCTTTCCCAAAAAGTTACTACAAATAAACTTAAATCTCATAAACAGAAAGGATCAAATAATACTGTCACAATATTTAGCGCTTTCTACTCTAAACATATACCTGCGTAATAAATAATAGTATAACTTACAAGTAAATCAATCACAGATACCAATCGCAATTCGTCACAAGTCATCAAGGTCATTAAAACTAATCTACTCGTATCTAGCTCCACAAACCTACGCTTCTCTTAAACTAAACGCAGTCTTACATTCACGGACCCATTATCCCTACAACCTTGATCATCGTACAATGAACATGCAACCGATATTAGGAAGCGAGAGTCGGATTAAACTATTGAAGAAACAAAAATTGTCGTTCAGGCTGTTAACACAATCGGTACTCAACTGGTGTCCACTTTCGCGTTCATATCACAGATGTGCGCCGAGGTGGGCGCGTCGCGGGGGCCTCCGTCGTCGGGGCCCGAGCCGGGGCCCGCGTCACAGGTAGGGCACGCAGGCCCCGCAGCGCGAGTGCCGCTGGGGTGACTCCGCGCGCGCCCTGCACACAAGCACCCGCGGTTATTTCACGAGCTCCTCTCGTCGCTGCGGCTGTCGCGACTGAACGCCTTACGCAGTTTCTCCACCAACCTGCTATGAAACTTCTCCGGCTCCTTGTGGTGCGTGGGGCTAGCCGAACCCTTGTGGTTTTCGTGCATACGCAGCGAGGTCCGCGACGGCGGCACCCGGCAGTAGGACAGGGATCGCATGGCCGGGGCGCTTCGGTGCGGGCTGAGGGCGGTCGGGGTGCGCGAGGAGAACATGGGCCCCTCTGATCTTGACTCGGAGATTTTCCGTACTCGGCCCCCGATTGCGGTTTTTTCTGCGGACTCGGAGGTCCGCCGGGACCGCTGCGAGTTGTAAATGTCCCAATCGTTCTTCACAACTGGCATCATGAACGCCATCTCGGCGGTGGTAACGGTGACTCCTAGTTCTTAACGTTTTGTTATAATATAGGAAACGACGCTGGAAACTTATTTTTCACCGAGGAAAATAGTGTAGTAATCGATAATTTTATATTCAGTAAATTTTCACTTTTCTTCGCAAATTATAGGCACTGAACTCAAAGATTGATATATTTATTGAGTTATTTTCTTTGTGAATGGTAGCAGGAAATCAGGAGCATACAATGATCACCAATTTTCACTTCAATGTCACACCCACTTTATCGTTTAGATCAGATGTTCACCTTAGGACGAATTGCAATAGAATGAGGTATTCATGAAAACACACCCTAAATATAAGGAAAATATTGGCGCCACTGTCGCAGCGGTGATTAAACGAAACTAAATAAACACTAGAAAATACGCCATAAGCGTGTACGATAAACAAAGGGCGGGCCAATATGAATTTTAAATAATTATATTATCAGGGCATTATTAGTTGTATATTGAATGCAAAAGAAATAAAGCTAAAAATAAATTGCAATTATCAAACGACAATTAAGCTCTTCAACGCAAGATGGCGTGTTGACTACGAGCTACAGCTACTCAATAATAGATGTCATTAAGCGGCAAACTTTATATTATAACGGATAGATGGCGCTTTCACGCCAAATGTTATTGATCAACGAAGTCAACAGACTACTATATTATGTTTGTGATCATTATTATCAATAAATTGTATTGTTGAAAGAAAACTCGTTGCCTGATTTTAAAATTAATTTATTTACAAACATAAATAACACATTTAAGAAGGCCATCATAACTTTCGCTCCAAGCAAGACAAAAGAATCCTTAATATTAGTAAATTTAATTTTATTAAAATTAATATGTAATATCATTGGCACCTGTTTATTAACAATAATATCGCAATATTTGCTATTAATACTTTTAATAAAAATACTTAAAACTAAAGCATAAAACATAACATGAAAAAAAAAACAGAATTTTACATTATTTATGAGTATATTAGAGATTCTAATTTATAGTGATATGTTTGGGTGGAATTTATATTTTTCCAACATTAAATAGAGAGAATGATTTGGGTACCTAATTACAATATAATTAGCAATCGGCTATTTAAATAGACTTAGGGCCACTTGCGCCAAAACTAGGTTAAATTTCGATAACTCCGAGTTTGTTAACTCAGGGTTACAGGGTTAAATATTTAACTCTTTTTTGTCTTGCGCCAATGAAAATTAGCCCCGAGTTAACTAACCTTGTGTTAGTTCATTTAGTACTGGCAACATTGCATGTGATATTTAAAACGAGTATACGACATAATTGAGTGGAAGTGACAATTGTATTTGTATCTTTTGCACTACAGTCTGTCGTATATGAATGTCGCATTATTTTATTTTGACACTGACTTTCCTTTTTGTTTCATAATAATTACGCCAATGTCAATAATTAGAAGCTGAGTGCTGACATTGAAAATTTTTCATCAAAACAATAATTTTGTTTAACAATAATAAAACTCAATTTATGAGTAAAAATGGAGAAGAAAATAGATTAAGGGGACCTAATTCTACAAAACAAGTAGGTAAATCATAATGAACAAAGTCCATATTATAGACACAAATATGTAGTAAGTTACATATATGGTGGAAGCTCACTTTTTATTTTCATTTGCGTATTTCTAATTTATACTTTATTTTGTCCAACAAGAACATTAGGTACACTATATTATATCTCCAGACGGAATCTTCTTTGGAAACTTTTATCTCGGAGGGAGTTAAAGAAATCAGTGTGTTCATCTACCCTTCTGTTAAAAAAATCCGAACCAATAAATTCGATCAGAAAACATAATATTACTTTCATTTATCATTTTTCAACAACAAATCATAATAATATAACCACAATATAACCTCAAAAATCAATTTTTGTCAATGATATTTGCTTAGATAAGAAATTAACCCTGAGTTAGACAATTTAACCTGCCAAAAAGGTAGGGTTAAAATTTTAAATTTTTAACTCTAGGTTATCTCTTAACTCTCGATGGTGCAAGACGAAATGTCAACTTAACTCCAGACTAGGGTTTAACTCTGGGTTTATTTATTTAACTCAGATTGGCGCAAGTGGCCCTTAGTAATAAAAAGTCTATTATTAACCTGCAGCACTGTATTCAATTATTTTTATACAGGTTGAAATTTTCAAGTGGATATAGTAGGTAAAATCCGAATACCGAAAATATATGACATTATTATAATAATGACATTATTTTTGAGTTTCTTTTTCCAATAAAGCAACACTATCGAATGGTGTAATAATACAGAGTATATATTTCCATACCAACGAATAACAATACTATAGAATCGTAACGCTCTGATATTTCATTAACACATAGAGACCAGTGGCGAAGCGTGTATAGAAGCCGATTCCCATCGGCTTCCCTTTTGTGTTGGATACATTTCAGTAACTATGACAAATTATTTCGAAAACTAATTCACTACAGCAATGACTTATTGTACAAGCACAGAATAAATAATAGTACCTAGAGGTACAGAAGAACCACTCCGACAAATGGTTAGAAGAAATAGGGACTCTTTCTGCGATGCGATAAGGTTCAATTCAGCTAACACAACGCTTGATTACCTACGATTATATTTACCTAGAAGTTGCGTCTCTTTCTATCGCGTAATTCTTATCCTTTCTAATGACATTAGGGTTGTCTCATTTTAGAAAAATATTAACCGACTTCCAAAAAAGGAGGCGGTTATACGTATTATATTATATTTATTCTTTATATTTAATTACAACTTTTTTTACCTACTTTCTAGTACCTACCTACTGTACTTTACTGAACAAATTGCTTTCCAAATAAACCTAAGGTAGGTGTTAATAGTACTGTAATAATTTGACGACCTCTGTGGCTCAGTTGGTTGAGCGTGTTGGTGCTCAAGCCGGGGGTCGCGGGTTCAAATCCCGCCGAAGGAACAAAGAGTTTTTCTGTGTTCCTGGGTCATGGGTGTGTATTAAATATATGTATAATATAATAAAAATCTTAAATAAGTGTTAAATATATTTCCGTTGTCTGGTACCCGTAACACAAGTTCTTCGAGAACTTACCACGGGATCAGATTGACGTGGTGTGAAGCGTCCATAGATATTATTATTATTATTATAATAAATTTGCGCATACCTATAAGTATATACATACTTATGCGTAAACGTAAGCATTTTTTATACCTTCACGGCCTGATATTACTCGAAGAAGTTGAATCACGCCGCCTTATTTTTATTTATATTTACTACTAGGTACTACTAGGTACTTTTGTCAATAAATGATTCTTCAAATCGTATCACATCGGAATAACATAAGACGCGAACAGATAGTTCAAGTGGACTGTGGAGCCAACACCTAAACACTAAATATTGGTTATCAAGTAATTGCAGTAGCAGTAGTAGCTCAAACTATATTTTTAAATATTGTTATACATTATGTTATATGGTGTTATAGTTATAGCTGGCCGGGTGATTTTTACCTAACTTACACAGTATATCGTAATATTATATGCACAGATTGTAAGGTATTAAATCCAATCTATAAAACATTGTGACGAACAAATCTCACGCATACGTCGCTCACTGCTCGCGCGCGAGTCCCTCGTAATTGGCCCGTTTAAGGAGGCCGCCGCACGTACTTACATTTTTAATACCTACACGGGGAGTGGGACAGGCCTGGTACAAGCTATAGCGTGATGTAGGGCCGCGCGAGCGCCATCTATGCAACGGACATCACAATATCACATAACCCGATGAATAACGGCTTATCGCATTGTATAAAAGACCTTATTTCGTTCGAAATAAAGTTGAAATTTAAATATGCCGTCCTATTGGACGGCCAGTTCGAATTTTGAAAATCGTAATATACGGTGTCTTAGGGTTTCAGTAATGAAATATATGTTTCATTCTATAATAGTCATTATTTCGTTTGTTTTAAGGTTAAATTCAAACTGTAGGCCTAAAGGCTCTTATTACGTTTTGGAAATGAATGACAAAGTATTTGTACAATTTTATTGGTCGAAATTATCATTAAATAAGCCGCTCGGAGACCGGTTATGGTCTCTCATTGGTTGAAAATCCCAAACATTAGAAAATTTCTTTTGCCATTTTTATGTTTATGCAAACGACAGTCGACTACATTCCATATTATGCGTTGTAATTTCGTTATAAATTATTCGCTAGTTTCTTGTATTATTGTAATTTGTAGTGTATACTGTAGTGTAAAATATTATATTTATATTGTGAAGTGTACTTATTTGGATTGTAAATTGCATTATTGTGGTGAGTAGATTCTAGTAGGCATAGTATTTACATTATTGAAACGATCGTGAATTTATTAAAATGGCGTTAATACATATTGAATCAAACGAAACTCTAACTCTGTACCGAAATAGATAGAATCCCACGAAGCAGCCTCTAGGTATGTATTTACTATGTACTTGTTTAATATGCATAAAGACCATAGTGGCTTCCCTCTGCGGAAAAACCACCCTTCGCCACTGATAGAGACAAATAGCAATGACAGCGAAACACACTTGTATTACTCACACACACACACACACACACACACACACACACAATGCGTGTTTGCATTGCGACTGGCCGCGCCCGTCAATAAACCGCCTTGTTCCGTGCACTTCCCCCCTCAGCTGACCTTACGTTACTTGTTACATGTTGCACAATACTAGGGGATGAAGATGTAATTTTTCTGGGAATTTTATACCTTTTGATTTCATAAGATATTAAATTACTTTTTAATTTAACATTTTTAGTATGGTTCAATTACTTGAGTGACCCTCCGTCTCCAAAACAGCTGTCATTTATTTTTTAATTTAATTACCTAATTTAATTTTTTAACCTCAGGAATCACCATATAAATTTTGATATGGTATAAAATTACATACAACTTGTAGAAATTACCTGTAGCGTATATATTTTAATAACTTTTATATGCAGTCACTTTCAGCTTCACGTCGCTTAGTTTTTATCAAGGTTGGGCTCGCAACTCCTTTCAGCATTTTTCGCAATTTTACATAGTTTCGAATTTCGTCTACCATACCCAATTGTAAAATTTACACTGTATTTTTCACGCCAACCTTTTACACGCTCTACTTTTCAAGTGCTCTGTATACTAGCGTTCGTGTCGTTTTTGGATTTTTCCGGGTCATAATATCCATTCAGATTGACCATTGTAAGCAACTCCACTAGATGGCGCTGGTAGCCGCATTCAGTTAGTTTCGTTACGAGTTTGTGGAGGTATTTCGCAAGTTTCTCGAACAAATGGAACAGTTCTTCGAGTTGAGCGAAGTTGGGATGCATATAACAGCCTGTCTCTTTCTGCTGCCATTCGCTGGAAAAAGATATTTCTTACATCATGACATGCATAAAATAAAATATAAAGTTGCACCTGAGAAAAAATACGTAGGAGTTATAAATTATAGGTCATTATAATAAACCTGGCGCCTTCACAGTACTCACGGTAGAACAACTCACAGAAAACCATTTCTATTTATATTATAAGCGCTGTATATTTGTAGCAATGACAAAACTATTATTGTTTCCTTTATAATCAAAAGCTTGACGAGGTGAGAGAGAGTGACAGACACATTAAAACGTGCCACGTCACGTAATGCTTATTCACAGACAGCACACAACGTAACATACATGTGTTGAACGCGCCAGCTTTTTTATAACACAACTCTACGGATTTTATAATACAAATATTCATCCGTATATCGGTCTGACAAATTGATTGTATTAATAACCACAGAAAAAATTTATTGATATTAATATTTAATACTCAGAATTCTTACCCAGCTTTTAACACTCTACTGAACTTCAATATAACAGTGAACATATCGTTCAATAGCTTCATAACATGCGTCGAGCGATTGTTCAACAGACATCTGAACAATACTTTCTTGATATACACAACATGGCATTCATATAAATCATCCAATGTGTTAGCTTTCTTCAAATCTGTCTCGAATTCGTTCCACGATGATAGTATACACGTGGTCACTATATAGTTGTCTAACGCCCGCATTAGAGACGACATTATATGTCTGTATATCTGTATAGATATGTACTGAGGTGACCGTAGTAACTTTCTAGAATTTGACTTCAGTAACTTAACAGATAACTTTAAATTCTGTAAAAGAAGACATTTTTAATGTAGCATTGTATATTTGTGAATTAAGCAACATTTAATATCACATTGGTTTTTTTTAAACTAAACATTCAAACGGCTAAAGATATGTACTGAGGTGACCGTAGTAACTTTCTAGAATTTGACTTCAGTAACTTAACAGATAACTTTAAATTCTGTAAAAGAAGACATTTTTAATGTAGCATTGTATATTTGTGAATTAAGCAACATTTAATATCACATTGGTTTTTTTTAAACTAAACATTCAAACGGCTAATTTAAAAATACTACAGTGAAAATCTGCTATAACGACATTGAAGAGACCAAGGGTCGTAGTAACAAATAGATAGGTGTAAATATAGCGTGGGAGACCCATACTTAGGCACGAATGAGCCGGCTCGACCGGATAAATACCACGACCTCACAGAAAACTGGCGTGAAATCACGCTTGCGTTGTGTTTCGCCGCGAGTGTGAGGTTACCGGAGGGGGTTGAGGGTTTTGAGTATCAGGAACCCAAGTGCACAACACCAGAGGAGTTACAAGTACCCCTCTGGTGTCGCGAGTGTCCATGGTCGGCGGTAATCGCTTACCATCAGGCGATCCGTCTGCTCGTTTCCTGGTCCATTTCATGAAAAAAATAATTGTAAAATGTTTCATCTTTATAAATTACTAGATGTTGCCCGCAACTTCGTGCGCGCAAAAGTTAATTTCGCGGAAACCGGACATTTTGCCTGAAACACAGGTTTATCCTAGTTCAGGCGCTATTGTTAACTTTATGTAGATTAAGTATAAATTGTTACCTACTTATGACCTACCTGTAATTTACCATATTGTATTTTTACTGACTAAATTATTACTATTATTTTTCCGCGATAAAAAGTAACCTATGTCTAAGTAACGTGGTCTACTCTACATTTGTACCAAATTTCATCAAAATCGGTTCAGTAGTTTCGGAGCCTATTCAATGTAAACAAACAAACAAACTTTTCCTCTTTATTATATTAGTATAGATATTGTCTTCGAAAGGGTTTTCACTGTATTTTTAATACTTTTTACTCACTTCAAAATCTTCACTCAACACCCACGATATTCTTCTCATTTTGATAAGGAACTGGAACACTTTTGCGTATCTGGCGAGCGCCTCTTGAGACAGAATGATGTTTAGTGGCCAATTCACTGAGTAAGTTAGGGACAAACATTGCAGCACATCCGGAGAACTATGCTGAAAACTGAGTGGAGATTCCGATATTGTAAACGACAGATTCTCAGAAAACTTGTGGATATCTGCAAAGAAAAAGAAAAATAATATAAAATCTGAGTCACAGGATAAGAAATAGTGAGATAAGGAAACGGTGTGGTCTGTAGTGACAAAAATTGAGAAAGGTATGCTGAGATGGTTTGGCCATATCGAGAGAATGAAAGAAGAAAGATTGACGAAAAAAATGTATAAGGCGAGTGTGAAGTTGGAAGGGGTAGACCTAGGCGGACGCTTCAAGACCAAATCAGGGACACCTTGAAAAAAGGTCAGGTCAAGAGTACCCTAAACCGAAGAGCATGTATGAAAGGAATAATGAAAGTGGACGAAGCGAAACAAATATGTAAGGATCGTAGCAAGTGGAAAGAAGTGGTATCTGCCTACCCCTACGGGAAAAAGGCGTGATTATATTATGTAAAAATAATTTTGTGTTATGTAGAAAATTCAAGATGAATTCAGCAGTAGCGTAGGCCGGTTCCCTCCTTAGGGAAGTTCTAGCATGTAAGACCTAGCGGTAGGGATTCGGATGAGGGTCTTCAAAAGGTAAGTGTTAAGTGAAGCAGATAGGAATGGAGTAATAGGACCTCCAGTCTACTGGAATTCAGTGATATTCGTAAAACTACTAATAGATAGTCTGAGAATATTGTAAAATAAAATAATTAAAAACATCTAAGCTGTAAATCACAAAAGAATTTATATAAGAACTCAAGTGACAATATTTTATTTTAAAAATAACAAAAAAGCCTATGACTCAGTTTTTTCTTTCTACAGTAAAAAGACTGGTACACTGTAAAAGTTAGTTTAAAAAAATCAAAGTCGGAATGAACTTACGAAGAATAGACGATCCAAGGGCTTTATCCAAAATATTATGCAGCGTCGCAAAATTCAACAGCTCTTGCGGATTCACAGTTTTAGTCAACTTAGAAAACAAATTATGACAAATACTTCTGGAAAATTCTCCGTCCATTAGGAAGAAATAGTCCTTTAAGCTCTTCAAATGTTCGTACATATCCAGATTGACTAGGAAATAAGTTAAGATTGAATTGTTAACGACTTCCAATTGGTATGTGAGAGGCAGCATTACTGATCTTTGTAAACATGCCGTTAAAGTTACAATGTTATCACAAGTTATTTTATCATCTTCCTCGTTATCTGGTTCGAATCGCGATGCAAATATATTATCACATGGTGATTTCTTAACATTTTCCATTATTATAGACGGATGAGTATAGCATGAGTATATATCATTATTCATTTTGTTCTCGAAATAATTTGTTGTAAAATTCTTGTGTTCCTTAACTCCAAATGGATCGAAGTTCTCTAGATTGTAAGTGCCATCTAATATGTTGACAGTTGACTTTGATTTGACTTTTACTGGTGATGTTTCTGGCGTAATTTCATTTTGTTCAATTCCTGAATCTATATTTTCTTCCTCCACTATGAGAGAGAAATTAAATCCTTCGGAAGTTAGATAGCCTTTGTTTGACTTGTCGGCCGATTCAAAATATTTTTTGTACTCATTCTTTGGAGTTAAAGCATCGCCAGTAACAGCACCATCAATAGGCATTTCTGCTGTCGTTGGCGTCTCCAAATCGAGCTGAAAATAAATATTTGCATTAAATTTAAACTATTAAACAATAATGTTTGTTTAGTAGTAATGTACGCATTAGTTTTGGTGTTATGTATTCGTACATCTTCTCTGCCTTTAATTACCTAAATTGCAATTAAAATTAAGAAAGTACAATTATTAAAACATTATTCAATAACTTATGAATTTACAAATCATGGAACTTTACTTACTTGCACTGATCCTGGTATCAATTCTCCGGACATAACTGCAGCTGTATTTGGTGTTAAAACATTTTTATCCACCTCATTACAGGGTTTCAAGTTGAGACGTAAATTTGATTTTCTAGAAGAATCAAATCTCGCACCTGCTATTTCTGTACCTAATTTATATTCTGAACTGATAATTTTATTTCTATTCTGAAAAGCGTCTTCTTGTGCGGTATTCAATGGTTCTTTTGGAACAGTTTTTTCCATTGGTGAATTATATTCAACTCCGAGTATTTTATTTCTATTTCTGAGTGCTTCTTCTTGAGCAATATTTGCTGGTTCCTTTATATTTGAACATTCTGCGGGTAAATTATACTCGACACCTAAAACTCTATTTCTATTTATAACAGCTTCTTCTTGTGCTATATTCGATGGCTTCCTTGTAACTATATTCTCTATTGGTAATCCAAATTCATCACCAAGTACTTTTTGTTTATTCATAATGGCTTCCTCTTGTGCTATATTTGCTGGTTCTCTTGAAATATACTTTTCTGCTGGTAAATTAAATTCATCACCAAGTACTTTTTGCTTATTCATTATGGCTTCCTCTTGGGCTATATTTGCTGGTTCTCTTGAAATATAAGTTTCTGCTGGTAGATTAAATTCTACGCCAAGTACTTTTTGTTTATTCATAATGGCTTCCTCTTGGGCTATATTAGCTGGTTCTCTTGAAATATACTTTTCTGGTGGTAGATTAAATTCTACACCAAGTACTTTCTGTTTATTCATTATAGCTTCCTCTTGAGCTATATTTGCTGGTTCTCTTGAAATATAACTTTCTGCTGGTAGGTTAAATTCTACACCAAGTACCTTTTGTTTATTTCTAAGAGCTTCTTCTTGAGCTACATTAGCTGGTTCTTTAACATTAATATTAACTGCTGGTTGATTATATTCAACACCTAGAACTTTTTGTTTATTAATTATTGCTTCTTTATGTGCGATACTTTTTGGTCTAACTTGCTGTATTGGTGTATCTACAGCGTCACCAAATTCAGTACCTAAAACCTTCAGCTTATTCTTTCTAGCTTCAGCAAAACACCAGTTGTCTTCAATGTTATTTTCTTCGTCGACAGAAGTCAGTTTTATTTCAGGAATTTCTGACTTTATCTGATTATTTTCATTGTCAGTTCGGCCCATTTCATGAGCCATAACTTTTTGTTTAGTTTGAAGAGCTGCTTGTTTTCTTTTTAAGTAATTTAGTTGGTTTGTGTTGTTTTCAATTTTCTTATCATTAGTAACTTTGTTCGCTGCAAAATTCAGTTCTTCGTCAAGACTTACAATGTTTCCTTCAGTATCTATTTTGACTTCATTATCACAAGCTTCCTCTTTTTGTCTCCCAACGCCAAAAATACTCTTTGCTACATTGCAAATAGCGCTAAATACGTCGTTGGATGACTGGGCTTTTTCTTTATATTTCACTGCATTTTGATTTTGCGTGTCCTCCATTTTAATCGCTTCTAGGCCTTCTATGCTTACATTTGTGGTTGACTTTTCCATATAACTAGCATTATCAATATCAGTAGACACATTTTCTATAGTTTCTTCAGAGAGATCTGTACTTTTTGCTTCATCGTCATCCGACTTGAAATCAATACTTTGTACAGACATTGCCATTACATCTTCATTTCGCTGATGTTCTAATTCTAATTTTTCTCGTTTCAAATTCCTTTCTTCTGTAGACAGCAACTGCATTCTACTTTCATCTAGTTGCAACCGTTTTATTTTCCATTCTGTATGTAGTTTACTTTTTTCAACTTCCATATTGAGTTTGGAATAATATTCCATTATTCTGTTGCTGCAATCATAGTAAGGCGTCATGTATCCTTCTAGCATAGCAAACTTTAAAAATTAAAAAAAAAGTGTGGAGTTTTTAGCGAGTTGCTTTCTTGTGGAAATTACATTTTTTAATCTAGATTAATTGCATTAGGTATATTAAAAACTCACTTACCTTTCGTCTTCTTTCAACTTTGAGTCTACTTCTTCAGTAGCCTTCTCAGCGGCAGCCTCAAGCTCGTGTAACTTTCTCTCACGTTGCTTCGCTTTATTCTTAGCTGCTCTAGTTTCTGCCATAGCAGCTTCTAAGACTTTAAGGGAATGCTGCTTCTCGGCTATAATCAACTGCGCGAGCCTTTTACGTTCAGCTGGAAGAAAAATACAATTTTTAATTTTACTTTCAGGTTAACTCTTCGGGGCCAGTTAGACGAGGCGTGCGGTCGTTAAAAACTAATAGCTATGTTGTACGCCGCGCAACGTCAACTTAAAATATCTACATTGTGGCCAAGTCCTTAAAGCTCAATTTGCTATTAATGAAAACAGGTGCTCGGCATTAGTGCAGACACTGGTTGTCATTCTGAAGTAGCGTGTGGGGTAGTCATAAAAAGTCTCCATTAGACAAGATTAAGATTCTTTGCCAATGTATTGCAAATAAAATGCTTTGCTTACTTTGGTGCTTCGGTGTTGCGGCTATCCATTGAAGAAAAAAAAAAGTTTTTAATAGCCTAACTCAATAGTACACTTACAACAAAAATAACAACAACAGTACCGACCTACAATCTTCTCCATGGTCTCGGCCTGTTTGAGCGTGGCCATTTCCGCGAACGCCTTCCTCTCCGCGTCGCGTTGCAGCAACAGCCGCTGCAGGGACGCGCGCTCGCCCGCCACGAACAGACAGCGCGTGCGGTACACGCGCAGCACGCGGCGAGCGCGCTCCAGCCCCGCCCACCCCGCGCACGCACGCACCGCCGGGTGAGCGGCCGACAGCAGCGCCACAAGCGGATCCTTTAATATTACAATATTCATATTATTTTGATAATTTGACGACCTCTGTGGCTCAGTGGTTATCGCATTGGCGCCGGGGGTCGCGGGTTCCTATCCAGCCGAGGGAACAGAAAAGTTTTCTGTGTTCCTGGGTCGTGGATGTGTATTAAATATGTGTATTATTAAAAACAGATTGACGTGATGTTAGATCAGAAAATCTATATAATTACAAACGCAAGCAACCATAGCGCCTCGTGCACGAATGAGTAAACTACATATCTATATATTCTACTAGCTGATGCCCGCGGCTCCCCCCGCGTAAGTACAGTAACCCACGGCAACCGTATATATCCCGCGATAAAAAGTAGCCTATGTCCTTTCTCAGGCTCTAGGCTACCTGTATACCAAATTTCATTTAAATCAGTCAGTTTCAGTAGTTTTGGAATGAAAAACGGACAAACTTACACACTTTCCCATTTATAATATTAGTATGGATAGTAGCACTTACCGCACGCGCTTACTACAAGCGAGTGGCGTGGCGTTGGCGATCAACGGACTATAAAAACTAATTAAAAATATAGTGTACTGGATATTCATAATCCTACCAATATTGTAAATGTGAAAGTTTGTGAGGATTGGTGGATAGATGGATGTATGGATGGATGAATGTTTGTTACTCTTTCACGCAAAAACTACTGAACTGATTTCGATGAAAGTTGTTATAGTAGTAATTAAAACATAGGCTACTTTTTATTCCGAAAATGTACAGTACCTATTCCCGTGGGATATTGTATTTACGCGGGCGGAGCCGCGGGCAATAGCTAGTAGAAAATACCATGCTGTTATTTCCACTTACCCCAGGATTGCACAGCTTAAGGAGCCTCAGAGATTTGCCACAGAGCAATATAAACGATACGAGAGGTCGCAGGAACTCAGGGATGGCAGAATTTGCGACGATATAGAAACCCTTATCCCAGTATCGTTTGGATCGCGAGTTGACGTATTGGCTATCTTTCCGTATGAAGAATTCATTGTAT
The DNA here is from genome assembly GCA_905404095.1 of Glaucopsyche alexis. Classification (NCBI taxonomy): domain Eukaryota; kingdom Metazoa; phylum Arthropoda; class Insecta; order Lepidoptera; family Lycaenidae; genus Glaucopsyche; species Glaucopsyche alexis. Next base: position 8,173,078 of record FR990060.1, read on the forward strand.
GGATCGTCCAATTCGCCTTCGAATATGAAGCGCTCTATGAATCTGTGAGAAAACAAAAGATTTTTTTTTTATATAACAAAAAGTACAATAGACTGTGATGTCATCGGAGTAAAAGTTCTTTCTTTTACTAGCCAGTATAGTATGTTTATTGTTTAGTTTTTCAAATACAATGATAACAAATACATTCAATTTAATTTTAAAAATTATCTCTTCTTGTTAATTTAATTTGACGACCTCTGTGGCTCAGTGGTTCAGTTCGGTTCGTTGGTGCTCAAGCCGGGGGTCTTGGGTTCGAATCCCGTCGAAGGAACAAAAAGTTTTTCTTGAGTTCCTGGGTCATGGATTATATTAAATATGTGTATAGTATAAAAGTATTAAATATACTTCCCGTTGTCTGGTACCTGTAACACAAGTTCTACGGATACTTAGCTCGGGCCCAGATTGACATGGTGTAAAGCGTCCATAGATATTAACGTGGTAGAGCCATGCTTCGGCACGAATGGGCCGGCTCGACCGGAGAAATACCACGGGCTCACAGAAAACCGGCGTGAAACAGCGTTTGCACTGTGTTTCGCCGAGTGAGTGAGTTTACCGGAGGCCCAATCCCCTACCCTATTCCCTTCCCTACCCTCCCCTATTACCCTAATCCCTCTTAAAAGGCCGGCAACGCACTTGCAGCTCTTCTGATGCTGCGAGTGTCCATGGGCGACGGAAGTTGCTTTCCATCAGGTGACCCGTTTGCTCGTTTGCCCCCTTATTTCATTAAAAAAAAAAATTTATTTTATGTTGCAAAACACTTACTTGAAATACACTTTGCAAATAGAAAACAGTGAGTTGTACAACACGAGGGCCGTTGTCTTGTGTGTCGCCAGAGATATTTCGTTGAACAAATAAGACATAAGTTCCGCTCCACAGGGGATTGAACTAGATGAATCTGAAAAAAAAGTACAATATTAATTATCTAATTTAAAAAAAAAAAACAAGTGTGCTTTAGACCACACAACTGAAGTAAAACTTGGACATGGACTGGCTATCAGAGGAAGAGAGAAAGAAAATGTGCGCACGCACCTCTCTCTCTCTTGCACAAAACGTACAGTGAGATTCAAATCAGAATAGGATCGACTCACCGTCATATTGTTTCGAATTAAGACTATTACGGTAAATAAATTTATGTTTAGATAATTTACTATTATGTAACGTTTTTATTTAAATTCGATGCAAAACTATGTAATAATTCCAAAGGTTTTCTTAATATTATGTTTTTCATTAAAATAAAAAATTCTTACCACTGTCAGACTGTTTATAAATGGAAACTATAGTTTCAATTTCATATTTGAGTGGTTCTATATGATGTAAAATTTGCAATAATGATGGCATACAATTGGCATCTTCACTCACATTCTTAGAACATTCCTCATATATTTCTGTGGCAGTAAGTCGAAAGTCTAGTAAGTATTGCCTTATAACATCTCTTGCTGCCTGCAAATTAAAAATATAACTCTCTAAAATTAGTTCAAATTTGCCTTTCATTACTTGATCCAATGAATTTGGCGCCTCCCACTAAACGTTTAATCATAATTTGTCAGTTCTTTTGTTTTTTTTTAGAAAAAAAATCTATAAGTATAAAAACCTCATAAATAAGCCCTCTGCTCTGTAAACTGTCCTCAATCTTCATATTAAAAGCGAAATTATATAGCCTTTTATAATATGTTCCGACCACAAGTAATGGTGACACGTATCCTTTCAACAACTCCTTCGAGACACCTTCCAGAACCAAATTGTCTTTCATACAGAAACAATTGGCCTCTTCACTAAATGGGAATGAATTTGTTTCAATACCAACTGAAAAGATTATAAATAGATTAAAATTGTGTTTTAACTATCAACTAACATACCTATTAACAATAGGTTTTCTTTTAAGTACTTCAAATTTTATTGTCCAATATCGCTCAAAATAATTTACTAAAGAGTTTTTAGTATGATCTATCAGCATGGAAACTTACAAGTCCCTATCTCTTATAGTTTAGAAATGCAAGGGGGGTCCGACTTATTAAACACTTTGGAGGCTGATTACACGAAAATGGATGATTTTGTAAAAAAGTCATGTATGAAACATTGCCTATATTTAATAATAATATAATAATAATAATACCGTTTAAAAAGACCTATTCGTCAGTACCAAACACGATGGGGTAAAATAAAAAAAAAATCACCCCTACTTCACATGTATCGAGAGTCACTTCCGAAATATAAAATTATTATTATTTTATGATGCAAAAACCAAATCTAAACACAATCTATAACTATACTAAATTTCATTCATTAATATTAATAATTGCAGAAGTTAGAAGGGCAGACAGACAAGACAGACATAGCAAAACTACTATAATGGTTCCTTGTAGTACTACAGAAGGAATCTTAAAGGAATGTAATGTCTGTCTTATGTAATGAAAAGTTGCTATAAGCTATTCTATATTATATCTATGTTACCTATTAGTTTCCTAAGTAATTTTAAAATTTTGAATACTTGATTTAACATTTAACAGTCATCTATCCATCAAACCTAGTTTGGACTCCTGTCTCCCACATTGCAAGTGCAACTGAACTTCGAAACTAATGTAATTGTATTGTGATACTTGTTGTGGGCGAAATAAATTCATTTTTATTATTAAAAAATAAAACTATCCATCCATACAAATTATGTATTTACAATTTTGTTAAAAAGCATAATACTATAAAAATACTCACTAATTAAATACATAATATGTCGTATAAATAATTTCTCAGATATGATATTGAGGTCTGTCATCTGTCCACTGTATGCCTGCCTCCACAACGCCATTTCTCTTGCAGATGTTGCAATTATTTGTCTGTCATTCACTGGAGGAAGTTTTGCTGGAATTTTTTCAATATACTTTCAGTTTTCATTACTTCACAGTAAACCATTAAGACTTACAAAGCATTTGTTGTTGAATTATTAATAATTATTTTACAAAATTAAGTAGATAATAATTTATTACATAGTAAAAAAGCAACATGCGACAACCATGAAAAAACAAGAGCTGTCCTATAATTGATCATCCCAATAATTTATAGAATCAATACATTATGTACTTACACACATAATCCCAAATATCCTCCGGTATGTCCTGATCCAGTTTTGTGACAACTTCCCATACATCTATTGATTCATTCATTTTACATCTAAATACTTCGAGAACATCATTTTTCTGACTTCCAAGAGATTCCTAAAATAATAATTGTATATAAATATGTATTCCTAAAATAATAAAATATATTTTGTGACAAAATAAATTTAAAGATTCCTTGTATTATTTCACAGTATTAATCCAAACCTTTGAAGAATGTTGGAGTAAGAAGTTTCGTGTGTTACTACTATGATAAAATATCAATAAAATCCATACGAATATTATAAATAACGAAGTTTGCATGTCTGTTTTTCCGTCTTTCACGCCAAAACTACTTAACGGATTTAAATTAAATTTGGTACACAGATAGTCTAGAGCCTGACAAAGGAGATAGGCTACTTTTTATTGCATATACTGTTCCCGTTGGTTACTGTACTTACGCGGGCGGAGCCGCGGGCATCAGCTAGTTTAAAATAAAAATAATTCTACCTTCACATTTGATTCTGAAGTTGATTTAGGTATTTGGAGATCTCTAGGCGCAGTAAGTCTTGGACAGTCTATCATTATACTGCTGTCTATATACTGGGAGGTATTGGATTCCATGGTTTTGAAAGACATTGGGCTCATAAATGATCTTACTTCTGTCCCCTGCTGTGATGCATCTATCAATACTGCAAAAACAGATATTAGCAAGTTTAGTTACATGTTAATGAAAATGATAATATTACCCTGCCTTAGTATATTATGTATAACAATATTTTAATAAATTCCACTAGTTGAGTTTGTACTACTCAAACCGATATTAGTGTGTTAAAGTTTTATTTGTAAAAATAGTATACAGAAAATAAATCATTTTTTTTTTCTTTCTATCTATTCTTAGAAACCATATACACACTGATTTCGGTGATGGTGGCCGTTACAAACCAGCTACATGGGAGTTATTACACCCACAAGCCCACACACACACCGGCAGTATTTTATACTTCCAGTATGTGTGGGCGATATACAAGGGCACTCTAGTCTATTCATTTTCTCTTGTAACCCAGACAGACCAACAGTAGCGAGAAATCAGGGGCAGAGCTGAATTTTACATGTATTAAACATTTTTTGTTGTTCCATAGTAGGGATTGAACCCACAACCTCTGGAGTCGACAGCCAAGCTCTAAACCTCTGGATCACGGAAGAGTCAAGTTCTAACTAAACAAGCACACAAGATGCCTTATTGCCATAAGGGTCCATCCACATATTACGTCACGGCGGATGGGGGAGTGGGGGGTCATACTAAATGTGACAGTACATGTTAAATACAGGTACAGGTAAACTAAAAAGCGTGACATAGGGGGGTGGGGGTTTAAAAATTCGAAATTTTGCATGACGTAATATGTGGATGGCCCCTAAGAATACTTACGGAATTTGGATTCAAAGGTTTGAGCTGTGTATTCAGTGTAACAAGGTGAGCCCTTTTCATCAATGTCATCAACCTGCTTTCTCACTGAGTATGGGAGCTCAAATACATGAGATGGATAATAGGAATAAGGTTCACTAGAACCAAAAGCTTCTTGAGGAGGTTTGGGCAACATTTCGTCGAGCAATCCAAATGAAAATGGTCTCTGAAACATAAATGATTATAGTAATAAAAATATAGATAGTATAAAATACAATGCTATAAAATATGGAAAACCTATCTATACAGATAAATAAAATTGAATTGTCTGTTTGTAATTTTAAATTGAGAGCTTTTCACTTATTGGATATGATAATATATTCGTACTTACAATAAAATATCAATTTTAAAAAAATTTGACTGTCAGTCTGTCTGTCTAATGTCTGGTTAATATCTGAAGCGGCTGGACCAATTTTCATGGGACTTTCACTGGCAGATAGCTGATGTTATAAGATCCAACATAGGCTACTTTTATTTAAGGGTTCCGTTTAAAAAATAGGGTTCCCTTTACATTAGTTCTATGCAAACGAAGTTGCGAGCATCAGCTAGTATTTTTTTTAGAATTTACAGCAATTATTTTAGTTTTTTTTTTTTTTGTATAAGCTTAGTGTACCTGGAAGAGCTCCTGAGAGTCATCTTGCTTATCACAGCCTCTCAACCCATTTAATAATTTCAAAATATTCTCTATTTGCTGTTTCATATCACCAAAATCTATATTTTTCATTTTATTAATTACATCTCGTAACTCCACAGATCTTTTATACTCCACAGTGGTTTTAGCTGCATTCTGTAGTGTAAAATTATACGAAAGAAGGTCTATGTAGGGATCAGTGTTTGTTATAGACAATTTACTCGGTGTCTTCTTAAGAATAATTTCATATGCTAATGCTCTCATTTTGGCTGTATCACATTTTGGTAATCTTTGCCATGGCTTACGGTATTTTGATGCTGTTTTCTCACACAGCAGAGTAATAAGTTCGTACACGCCTTCATTATTACCAGGTATTTCTGTGGTCGATGCCATTTTGTAAACTATTTAGTGCTGTTTATGTAGAGACCAATATAGGTATTACATTTCTTGTACATTTAGCACTAATTCAGTTCCCACTTCTAGGGTTTTTTTCAAATAAATATATCTTTATATAGTTATATCGTACGAACTACGAAATGGTAAAACAAAACATTTACAACAATCAACAATACTGTTTTTTTTTTCTCATTAAACTTCGTTTGTTATTTTCACTCCCCTAAACATTTTTGCTACACCATTTCAAACTATGTTTAATTTAATTAATGTATGTATTATTTATTTAGTAATAACTATAATAACTTTAACCAGATTTGTAATTTGTTTTGAAATGTATTTTTTCGTTACATTTTCTTCTTCTTCTTTAAATTTTAAAATGGCCTCCCTTATAGGATTAGCCAGTATCAGTATAATTCAGGAAAAAAATAACTTTGTAGCAGACCGTGGCGAAAACAATGCACAAAAGTAGGGCTTTGTGAATGTACAAGGGAAGAAACAGATTAAATGACGTAATATTGTAAATTTACTATATCTTCTTGATAGTTGAAACCTGATACAACAAGACAAATACAAAATGTTAGTTTGTTAGTTATTCTAGTAAGTATAAAAGTGTTAACAATAAAGTAACTGATGTTATTAAGAGTTATAACTGTACTACGTTTTGTTATAAACTAGTCAGTAGCGACTAGCGACTCGCCTAGAATTGTAGTAAGTACTGAGAAAAGAAGTGTGTAGTCGAGTAAGGCCTTTAATGATAATAACAGTTTTTATATATTTCTCAACAATGAAGAAATTGGACAAAAATGGTTCGATAGTGTTTAAGTAAGGCGGAGAATTACATAAAAATCTATTACATATTAATGCAGCCGTCAATTCAAACCTTCATGATTTTACACTATTCAATTTCGTCGACTTTTAAAAGCCTCAGCTATATGTCATTCGGTGTTTCACAATTTGTCTCACACAGCTTTGCAGTTAGTCCACAGCAGAAAATATTATTGTCACCCTACTAGAAAGAGACACACGGCCTCTCTTCCAACTTCTCGCTCGGCTCGTTTTTTTTAAACTAAACAGCCGTAATAAAAAAAAAATGCGATACTACGAAGAAGAAATGTCAAATGTCAATCATAATTTCTAACCTAAATTTATTTTGAATTCGTAAATTGTAAAGTAAAATGTTATAAAAATATATTACAGAATACCTAAAATTCAAGTAAAATACTTTGTTTTTATTACTGTCTCGTACTATAAAATACAAAATGAACCAAGCTGATATAAGCAAGTTGGTTTCAAAGTTACGAATTAAAGTACCACCCGAACATCGGCGGCTTAGAAACGTACAAGGACCCGAGGGAAGATTAAATAAGTTGCGTAAAACTGTTACGGGATTAATAAAATATGAACGCATCGAGGTTAATTATAATAGAGGAGATGAAGCTCGTCAATATGCCGAAAGGGTAAGGTTATTGTACTTAAGTATTTTCAATATTTCCAGATTTTAAATGTAGGAATATCTTTGTATCTATCAAATTTGGTGGTGTATAAATTCTGAGTCCCCTTAACTCTAATCTAAGTGTTATAAGTATGTTACTTAGCCTATAACTTTTTGCAAAAAATGTTATTTTGTTTTCTTTAGTGAATATTTTTGGTTTTACAGTTAATATCTGAAGCAATTGTACATGGAGACTGTCATAAACCGACCATGGAAATAGCAGACTATTGGTTGTTGGAAAAGGAGCTCGTCCACAAATTGTTTAAAGTTCTTGTACCGAGATATGAAAATTGTAACACAACATTTACAAGAATGTACAAAGCACCTCGTCCTGATTATGATAGACACATTGATAAAGCAGTCTTGGAATTACGAGGAAACCCATTCCCGGCTTTAACAAATAAACAGTCCAGTAACAGGCTATTGATACAAAATGTTCTATTGGATGCAGCAAAGTATGATTACAGACAAGCTAAGTATGCTGAAATGGCTGAGAAAATTGGAAAAAATGAGACCACAAATGAAAACAATGAACCACAAAAAGATGCTTAGGTTTTTATGTTATTTTTAAACTTAGATAAAGTAGGTAAACAACACAAAAATATTAAATATTTGAGAAATAAACTTGTGTTTTTTTAACTGTGCATAGTGAAATATATTAATATAAAATCAGATACTTGTTAATGACATTTTATCAATAAACATCTTATTAGTAATAAACCTTTGCTAGGACAAATAGAATCTGTTTAATACGAGCCATAGAGGGGATGTGTACTTATGAGCCAATCCCTTAGAGCCGCTATCCCCAACCCGCGGGCCGCATGCGGCCCGCCGGGCCTTTATCTGCGGCCCGCGTGAAATCTGTAACCGTTAGATAAAGTTGTGAAAAAGCGTTCACAATTCCAAAAATCTCACTGAGTGAACATAATTATTATAATACATATTTGTTATTTTATTTTAGTTTGTGTCGTTAGCTCATCTTAAATGTTTAGTTTCACTACCTTGCGTTATTCTATTATTAAATCGTTAAAAGAGATGTTCTAGAAATGTATGAGGCGTGGGCCAGCCCTATGTACACTATATGTAAATGTAGCTACATAATATAGTAACTATTTCCTATCCTTTATTTTATTTTATTTCACTTCGTTTCGATGCACATTTAAAATAAATTCGTCAAGAAGAGCAACACAACGTAAAATAAAACATGGCGGATTAGATCAGAATTAACCAAAGAATATCATTTTGACAATGACATGACTTTTCACAAAGAAAGACGTATGACACTCAAGAAGATGTCTCTTCCTAAAACTATCAACTACGTCAAAAGTCAAGTCAAAACAACTGTCATGGCCGCCCTAAAATAGGGTTCTCGCATTAAAAAACTCTTCAAATAATCGTACAAAAATACGCACGTACCCTTCTTCAAATTACTTTTTTTGTATTTTTATGAAATTCCCTTATATTTTTCCTATTTAACTATGTGGTGTACATAGAGCTGGCCCAAAATCAAACATCTCTTTTAAACAACATATTTTTTTGCCCCTAAAAAATTTTGGTTTGCGGCCCGCGACACCAGGAGTACAACGGATTTGTGGCCCGCGTAAAAAAAAGGTTGGGGACCACTGCCTTAGAGTGAGGTAGAGGCTAGAGCCAGTGAATAGCGTCCGAAATTAATAATGTATCTAAAATCTAGATGACTTCATTCTCAGATTCTCAAACAAAAATTTACGTAAATTTATGTGATGTTAATCCTAGGATCGTTGAAATGTATTTTGATCTCAGATAGCTAAAATAAGATTAAGATTGATTATAAATTTCGGGCGTTATTCATTATTGTATATTATGTACGTAATGGTCCTATCCATTGAGGATATTTATGAGGCTGTGGAAGGAGGAACCGTAATTTTTTTTTTATGGTAGAAAATCTGACTAAAAAATGCATTTTCCTTAGTCAGAAGATAGAAATTCTTATAAGAAAAACAAGGTGGCCAGTGGTCGCGCGGTGATGGTGATTCATGGTGATCCTCGGTGACGCGGGTCTAATGGCACAATGCTTCTGAAATCACTGTCAAAAGTCTAATTGTAAAAAAATATAAGTCAATCCGACATGACATGACATCAATAGGAATTGAAATTTATAGCTGATGCATGTCAAAAACGGCTGTTTTTTTTACATAAAAATCAAAGTTATAAATATTATTTATAATAATAATAAAATTACAATTAGTTTGTAGAAAAATATATTATTATAAATTATTATCTTTACCTTAGAAACAGCAAACACAAAAATACACAGTTCATTTGATTGATAGAAACAACAAAAAGATTAGGTTAGGTTAGATACCCAAGTTCTGATAAGTTATCTTAAAATAATAAACAAGATTGGTATTTATATCTCTGTTAATTGCTTTGTGGGCACTACTCAGTCAAACGTGCTTGAAAGTCACATACTCACTATTTGCTTTTATAACTGGAAATTATAATGTCTCCTGATAGTAAAAAATTGGCAAATATAGTTGTTATTGGATCGTGCAGTGTTGATTTTACTACGTAAGTATGAAAATTACTTTGCCTTCGCGTTATATGATCAACATTAAAGTTTATTGTAACTTTCTGGAGTGAGATATTTTTTAATTTAAAATGCTACACAATTGTTACAGATATTCATCGAGACTGCCTAAACCTGGCGAGACTCTACATGGTACTAAGTTTACTACTAGTTATGGCGGCAAAGGAGCTAATCAATGTGTTGCTGCGGCCAAATTGGGAGGAAATACATCCATGATCTGTAGAGTAAGCAACTTAAAACTGTTATGGCCTTTTATATGTATAGGTGCACATGAAATATTTTCCTCCTTTTAGAATCTTTCAATTCAGAATCTAGTTTCTTTTAAACTGATAATATTTTTGTAGCTAGGAGATGACCAATGGGGCCAGCAGTATAAGGATCATTTAAATAAAATTGGAGTAGATGTAACATACACAAGTATAACAAAAGACACTAGCACTGGAATAGCACAAATATCAGTGGCTCAAAATGGCGAAAATCAAATAGTGATTGTCGCAGGTGCTAATGATCATCTAAGTAAGAAAGATGTAGAACTGGCAAAAGAACATATAAGAAATGCTAATGTTTTGGTAGCTCAGCTTGAAACACCTTTGAGTACAACTCTGGAAGCATTCAAACTAAATAATGGAGTAAGTTGTTGAGTTTTGTTTATTTTGTTATCTAGAAAAGGCTTCATGCTGCAGAATAACTGCAAAACTAATGTAATAAATAAGTTGTAATATTATTAAGGCCTGATAAATTATATAAGTATAATTATGAAGTTAATTTATTTTGTCTTAGGGTCAGCTTTACTGATTTTGACCAGACTGTCACTGGCAGATAGTATGTTATAAGGAGTAACTAAGGCAACTTTTAACTTAGGTTGCTGTTTAAAATAAATAGGGCTCTGTTTCGATTAATAGTTCCATGCAAACGAAGTTACAGGCACCAGCTAGTTGGCAAATAATATTGATTTTTTTTAGATTAAACTCTTGAATGCAGCCCCAGCCAGAAAAGATATTGCAGATATTCTTCCTATGTGTTCAATACTCTGTGTTAACGAAACTGAAGCATCTTTGCTAGCTGGTTGTCCTGTAGATCTAAGGTAGGTTTTACTTCTTGTCTCTATATTCTAAAGCTTAAAAAAATTGTTTAACCTTAAAAAATACATAGACCTAACCATGTCAGGACATGTATGAAGAGGGTTCCGTAACTATCAACTCTCAGTTGGTTTTCTGTAAACTTCTTCAAAAGTTTAGTTAGGTGAGCTCCAGTCTAGAGGTGGGCGCCGCGCCCGCGCCGCCATGCATGCGCCGCCGCCGCCGCCGAGTATCCGAAAATTCGCGCCGATCGATGTCGACGCAAAAAAAAAAAACAGACCCGCGCCGGGCGCTAGGCGCCGGGAGCGGGCGGGCGGGGCACGGGGTGGAAATTAATGCTATTTTTCATTAATTTCATTAGCATGCTAATTTTCATGTCTTAGCATGCTACGTGCTATTGCTATGCTATTTGCTAAAATCGATTTTTAATGATCATAAATAGCTGGTGTTTTGTGAAATGATAATGTTTTTTCATTACGTCGCGTCGCTCATTAAGTATTAACATACAATACGAAAATATTAATAAAAAAACAACTATTGAATAATGGAACCTAAACGTATGCAATTAACTTTATTTTGAAAAAAAAAATACTGCAGAAATTTTACTGAATTTGAATGTATTTTCTCTTCTCACTCGCTCGTATTAATTAGGGAATGGAAGAACCGGTCTGATTTTGAGAACCGGGAAATTCGGGAATTTCGGGACTGGTGTTAAGGCATGAAATCCAAGTGTATTTCCAATCAAATTACTACCTGAAAAGTAATTCAAAATATAAGATTATAACATTTTATAGTAAATGGAAGAACCGGTCTGATTTTGAGAACCGGGAAATTCGGGAATTTCGGGACTGGTGTTAAGGCATGAAATCCAAGTGTATTTCCAATCAAATTACTAGGTAGGTACCTGAAAAGTAATTCAAAATATAAGATTATAACATTTTATAGTACAATTACAAATGAAATAAGATTTTAATAGCAACTCGACACATCAGCCAACATGTCACCGCCATATTAACGACAGCTTTATTGGCGATACTAAAGAGCCGTTTAGTATTAGTTTATTTGAATTTATTGATGGTTTTTCAATATGTTACTTCGAGTTATTTGATTTTTGCAAAACATCAAATGGTTGGGTTGCCCAGAATGCTATTGGTGTACATGCTCGAAAGTCACGGTTACCTATTAGAAGTGATAGATTAGATTATAAAAAAACTACTAAACAACCAGACACACACTGACAAAAGCTGACACACTATAGGAATAGTATGTCAGCTTTTAGCAGTCGTCGTCCTGCATGGTTACAAAGCTGTAAAAAACCATGACATGGACTTGCTGAACGCGTCATATTATAATTAGTGTTGTTCATGCGCCAATAAGTCTCTGATATGAAGTATATTATATTATTAATCTGACGATTTGCGTGAATGGTGGAGTGGGATGTAAATAAAAAAAATCGACTGTCAGAATTTCAAAGGGAGTGTTCAGTAAATCCTAAAGATGTTTCAATTTCCTAATCTGCTGGAAGTGCCAGAAACTGGCAGCAAGTTTTTAAAAATGTAAAAAAAATGTTATATTGACATACTGAAGGTTTAATATTAAGATCTCATACTCGCTAGGGGTACTTATCAATATTTAAGTAAGGTATCTTCCCTTATATTAATCTGACGGGCTCGAGCATATCCCGAACTCCCCTCTTTGGCTCTGGCTAACTAAAACTTTGTTGGGATTTGATCGTTGCGTCCACACATTTAACTGCCATGCCATAAGAGTATTCGTGCTACCCATGCTGTCTAGTGTGGTGCTGAACTTAAGAAACTGTTAGCCGTTAGAGCGTCTCATCGCTTTCCTTACACACCTGCAAGTCGTTGTTTCATCAATGTTTATTTTAACGAGGTATAGCTTGCAGTGCCTAGTTTTGGTTTACAAGGTTTCGAGTTTATAATATTACACCTAGTAAGGATAAGGATATTTTGATGTCAATAAATATGCGAATAAAATTCATTCACAACAAGGAACATGTTTAAAGAAAAAGCAGTTGGAACAGTTAGATATGACATCGGCTATTGCCCATTGGACAGCGCCTAATAGATTAATACTCATGCTTACAAAAATTAAACGAAATTAATATAATGTGTAACTATTGTTATAAGGACACTCCCAAGGTCCCAAGATGTTCTATTTAATGGTCAATACCATTGGCTCCAATAATGGCTACTATATTGGTTGATGTGTGGTGCTAATAAACTATTAAAATTAAATACTGAATATTATGGCTATTATTAATACGACGCACCGCTCACAGTTACCTTTTATGTACAGAATCAAATAATATGAACTACTCATTCTATCCTTTTATCGTGTAATATTTGTAATATTTTTCATTTTTGTCTTTAATTCGCATTCGGAAATGATTAAAAAATATTGTTTAGCTAACATTTACAATTACCGATGATAGTTTACTTAAATACTTGTAAATTTTAATACAATCTGTTCGGTACCGAAAGTACCGAAATTCCCGGTTCTCAGAGCGATTCAAAATTTCGGGAATTCCCGGGAATTTCGGGACCAGGATTTCCCGGCTCCATACCCTAGTATTAATTTGTGGAACATCGCGGCATCGTGAACTCTCGGGTCGCGTGGCGTGTCGAGTCAAAATTATTTCGCATCGGATTTTAGCATAAGCAACTAGCAATAGCACGATAGCCAGTTAGCACTTAGCGCCGCGGTGCGAACCAGCGCGAAAAATTGCGTTTTTTTTACAAAAACAGCTACGCCGCGGCGCGGCGCCGCCACGCCGACCAATTTCCCCCGGCGCGCCGCCGCCACGCCGACCAATTTCCCCCGGCGCGCCGCCGCCACGCCGACCAATTTCCCCCGGCGCGCCGCCGCCGGCAAATTTTAGGTCGGCGCCCACCTCTACTCCAGTCGAGTGGCGACCGCTATTTTGCCCACAGTAAATCAAGCTTAGTAATAAATTTGAATCAAAAATATGTTGTCACCGTTATTCAGACATTTAGTTCGCGAATAAAAATAAATTTCTCGCCACAACTACGAACACAATACTACGCCGCTATAGTGCCGCGCGATCTGTCCGCTGGCTTCGAGAACGGGTCTGCGTAGTCTGCGACGTGCCCGCGCCGCCGCCGCACAGTGGGTCGAAACGAGGATTTGGCGGACTTAGGGACCGATTTTTATTTTTCGCATTTTTCTTTATGCCAATGGATAGAGCTAATTAATCTTAACAAAAGTTGTTCTGTGCAATTTTTTTTAGCTTTATAATTTAGGTAGAAAAAATACATTTTTGATTTTTTTGTATGAAACAAATTAAATAATCCTAAATTTTTGCCAAGTCATGGTAGATCCCGCGTTCAAACCTTTTTTTTCTTATATCTTGGCTACATTGCTATTATTATGTACTATAAACGTTTGCCTAAAGTTGCAAGTCTGCCAGAAAAAGAGGTAAGAAAATTACAATAAATGTAATTATTAACTAATGACTTTTCTAATTCATAAAAGTTATTCTAGGGATATTTCATGCGAAATAATTATTCCGATAATAGAATAAGATCAGTGATTTCGACAAAATATATCTAAACATCAAAAAAATCTTGATTTCGTGAAGATAATATAATCAATAATAACCTTAAGTTACTAATATCCGTTTTAACCATAATAAAGGTTAATGTCGTTAGAATTTCGGGAATTCTTTGTTACGAGCTTCTGCTGCTTCTCTGACAGTTTGCCGATAGGTATGGCACCAGAATGCTGAATAATATCAGTGCCATAATATATCAACAGCTTGTGCAAACTGGAAGGCATATAATACCGGGGATATAGATTAACGTACAGTTCTGCTGTCTCTCTACAGAATAAAGAAAACTTAGAAGAATGCACGCACTCTCCAGACGCTACAGTCTATAGAATCACATGCAACCTTTCTATTAACTCTTTACTCATGCCAGTGATACGGGCTGTAGTGTCTGCATCCCTAAAAAATCTTCGGGCAGTATTTCCGTTATTGGTTGTACCGTCTCCTTGTTTCACCTGGTCTATTAGTAAGCCGCAGTTTTCCCTAAATGCTTGCTATATTGCGGACTTTCTAAGCTTCATTTTTTCTTACCCTCACCCCTGCTACTCTATTTTTTGAAATCCACACGATAGGCTGCATAAGCAAAACGGGACATTACCAATAATGAAAATTAATCATTTTCTAAAAGAACAACGATTCGCAGTTGTAATAGTTGACGTAAAATAAAATAAGAATAATTAATTTTGCTTACTTAGGCACATACACCTGATCCAGCAGCGTAAAAACGACAGTCCGTACTGGTAAATCTCTTTATCCTTGCTTTTTTTGGTCAAGCAGTTCAATATGTTCATTTCCGATGGCTTTGCTTACAAATATCGCAAATGGCTGTCGACATCTCTGATAAATATGCTGTAATCTTTCCGTCAATTATCTTCAAAAGCAACTCACTTCAATTTGATTTACTTTTGATGGCTGGAGCGATTCTATCTCTTCTGTGATTCTGGTCTTTATTGTTATTACAGTGGACTGGGTTTCCTTCGTAAATTGGAACATAATCGGACGACAGTAAAACGTGTATGAGGGTCTTTCGTTTTCCCAAACAACAGTTCCATCCGATTGTTCTAGCCTAACTGGGACTAGACTAGCCATAAAAATACATAAAGAATTTGAGGACTCTAATCTTCAAATTCCTTATTTATTTTTTGCTTGTAAATACATACTTTGACCAGAAGCTCCGTCAAAACCCCATTTACATACAAGCTCTAATTTTTTTGTTGCGTCCAAATCCATAGATATTGCATCCAAGTCTTGACACAGTCAAATTAAGTAAAGCTTGCAGTTTAATTGAAGCCCCATCTTCAGTATTAGTTATATCCTTTTTATCTGGTGTAATAAGATGGATATAACTCGAAACCATTTTTACTCGCAGACTCTCGTTTATATATTGCCACTTTGACAACTTTAACGAAACTAATAAAGCCAATGCTTTATCAGGTGAATGAATACATATGACTATCTACATTATCTTTGCTTAAGCATGCCTTCACTTTATTTAAATCTTAAGGGTGATTGAGTAAATGGTTCATTATTTTTAAACATCTTCGTTTCCACTATTTATTAAACTTCTCATTGAAATGGCAGACACTTTTTCTGGAGAAAATGAAAGAGATTTGTTTATTTCATCTAAACGTCTCGGTTTTTATCGATCACAAAAATCCTCAAAAGGTTTCCTAGGAGTAAATAAATAAATAAATAAATAAATAAATAAATTCTTTATTTGCATAAAACATTGTAGGTACAAAGGTGTTACATATTTATTTTAGTCACAAATGTTTCGTCATATACTGACATGCAAATATTATACTATTACATGAATATAAATTAAACCATACAATAATTATATAAAATTAACTTATTTCATTACAAAAAAATTGATTAAAATTACCGCGTCATATAATATAATTAGGGAATGTTATTATTCGACAAATTTTACTATTCGAATAATTCGAATAATGGCAAAACACTATTCGAATAAATTCGAATAATTCGAATAATACGAATATTAGTAATAAACTTTAAATACAAGTAATATAATGCGTTTATTTATACCTGCATATTTAATAATATCAAAATTGACATGTTTCACAAATGATTCTAAAAAAAATCAACATCTTTTTGATAAAAAAAAAGTTCTTTTAAGTTTCAAACTTAAAATACTAAATCGCAATTACTTTTTTAAAACTATTAACACATGAACGGTTTAGGTCTGGAGCAGACCATGGATTTGGTTGTTAGCTAAGTGGTTTCTTCCAAAAGTTAAGGAAAAGATCCTCTAGGGGAGAGAATTTTTGGGGTTTGTTTTAGAGGTTCGTATTTTCTGGTTTTTAATTGAGTTAAGCTATTGATCGATTCAACATAGTCAATCGATTTAAAGAGTCAGACCTGCAGTCTGACTTTGTAAATTAAACTTTTGGTAGTATAATTTAATGTATACCAATAAAGAACACGAATATTACAGAACATATTTCTTTATTATTTATATATCAGTTTGTTTAGGATCGGAGAGAAAGAGAGTTGGAACACTGCACAGAAATCGGAATGCACTGTAAATAGTGCTCTGTTCTAATATAGTGCAGCTGAAAACTCTAAACACACGAGTATCGTGCTGTCATAATGGTCTGCTCCAGACCTAATCGGTACATGTGTATATAAACCGTAATAAGTAAACAAGATAAACCGTCAAAAAAAATCACTCAAAAAAGATTTTAATATTATGTTATCATAACAAAAAACTTCATAGTTGGTAAAAAGTGGGAGGAAAATCTTTAAAACAAAAATAACCTTTTTCCATTTTCAAGTTATCCGTGTTTTTGGTATCTTTATGTTTTCAATTTTTCTTGAACGATGAGCCTTGTTACAAAAAGGAAGTTAGAAAACAGTAGATTAAAAAATTGTATCATAGCCTGAAGAATGTGTTGATGGTTTTTCTGAAAGTAGGCATCAGTGCAGAAGTAGGCATCAGGCGTTGTACTACAAGAACAGAGTGTGTCATGTTACGAACCGTTCAGAAGATGAATCGACGGTACAAAGAGACTGAAAAATATTTGACAAGGCCGTGCAAGACTTTGGATTGAATGGCAGATTCAGCGCTCGGCAAGACCGTTCAATTGTTTCCACTTGTTGAAAATCAACACTTAAATGCAGTTAAGTCCAGAAACAACTTCTTAGACCCGAGGGAACTATGTTACTGACGGCACAGTGAAGAACATTTGCAATAGGACCGAGGCGAAGGGCGAATGGTCTCACCTCAAGACCAAACACGAGAGCCCTAGTATCGAGTAGCAACACTGTGATACGTCCGTGAACACATACAAAAGGATGAACGAGAAAGGTCCAGAATTTTGGTCCCAGATGAGTGGATTTACTCACTAACTTCACAAGTTAAAGTAAACTTCTGAAGGGAGGCTAAGTAAACGTGACCTGGTAGGGAATATCTTCAAGCTTACTTTTCAGATAGAGTCCAGTATGCTCAGGTATAGTACATATACAATATTGCATAATTCAGCTCTAAAACCTTGTTTTCAGTATGACAAACCTCCTCCAAGCTGTTGTCAGGCCTCGAGGAGTTATTCAAAACTGCAATTTTATATAACATGTAAATGTAGTCTTTAAGACTAAGATTAAAATGGTTAATTTTTGTTTAAAGATAAAAATAATATACTGATATAATATAATTTATTACTTTTAAAGAAAGCTGATAAATCTTGTTATAATTTTTTGAAAAGTATGAAATTTGAAACGATATGTACTTAGTTTTGCAGGCCAGTGTAATATTGTAATAATCAACTTAACAGGTATCCTTTATCGTTTCACTCTGTTCATCCACCTGTCTCTCTTTCTATCTGCTCTTCTAGCTATATTGCGTCTAGATATCAGTTTTGGTTTGATAAAAAAATATAATTGCTCCATGTTAAAAAGCCATCCCGGCTTTCCATACATGTGAAGTATGTGAAGTGTTTATAACTATATAATAAAATTATATTTTATTACCCCCCTCTGTCATTTCTGAACTATGAAGATAAGAAACTTACAATTTTCCATGCTACTAGCATGGAATTAAAATCGTATTACGCTTTATAGTAACAGAACCCTCCTTAGACACGTCTTAACACGCTCTAAGGTAGCTTATTTTGACAAGCGTGTGAGTATGGTTTTCGCTGATGCCTGTAGGAAATATTCACCTTAAATATTCTTTTATTTAAAAACAGTTTTGTATTCTTTCACAAACAGTGTAGTTAAAATCTGTTTTAGGATATTATTGACGACAATATTAATAAAACATAAAAGTAATGTATTAAATAACGAAAGATTCCGGTTTATGTACAAGTTTATTACTATTATTAACATATTTTTGATAAATAAATAAAATATTTTTATTATTCGTTTTATTCGAAATATTCGAATATTGAACCCAGTCATATTCGAATAATGAAATCGTCGAATATTCGAATAAAACGAATATTCGAATAATATTCCCTAAATATAATTCATTCATTAATAATATCATCATCAGTCAGAAATTAATTAAAATGTCAATTACTTAAATATACCTTTATGCAAAATTATTTAAACAAATCACAATAAATTAAAATTCATTAAATTTAACACATTCCAATCAATGTACCTACTTATTATATTTTAACCAAATGTCAAACCATAAAATAAATAAAGCATGTCATGTCATGTTACGTTGATTAAAATTAAGAAGAAATGTCAATTTATAATTAAAATGTCAATTTTATTTATTTTAGATTTACAGTACCTATATAAAGGTATGTCAAAAGAATTCATTTAAATTGTAATAACATTGGTCAACAAGCCAATTGTACAATTTTTTTTTAAATAATATGTCGTAAGGGAGTTCTGTTATGTCATTAGGCAATTTATTATATATTTTTATCGACATACAGTAGCAACTCTTACTGAGAAATGTTGTTTTTGCAGGTGGGAGTACTAACTTGTTAGGATATCTGGTATTCCTATTTATTACCGTAACTTTTTTGGTGTAAAATTCTGACATATACTTCCGAACAAACATGCTTATTTCAAAAATATACAAACAGGTTAATGTAAGTATTTTTAATTTTTTAAATAATGGGCGACATGAATCCATGGGTTTAGCTCCACAAATAGCCCTAATACATTTTTTCTGTCCAATAAATAACCGTGATATATCTACCGAGTTGCCCCATACTATTAGTCCATATCTGAGTGCAGACACCACAAACGCATGGTATGCAGTTAATGCTGTTTCTATGCAGGCCGTTTTTTGTAAGCGTCTAAGAACATACACATATTGATTAATTTTTTTGCAGGTCATTTCAACATGTGTCTTCCATGACAGATTATTATCAAAATTAACTCCTAAAAACTTTACAATATGTGATTCACTTATATTACTTTTGTCATACTTTATGCACAAATCCTTACCCTTATTATTTTTGTTATAAAATTGCATAAATGTGGTTTTTTTTACATTAAATTTTAAATTATTAAAGTCCATCCATTCAATTATGTCATTTACAGCATTATTAATTTCTAAATTATATGTCAAATCATTATTATTCTTAATTACTATGGATACGTCATCTACAAAAATTGTACAATAATGAGAGGTAATTTTAGGCATGTCATTAATATAAATAATAAAGAGAAGTGGACCTAGCACACTTCCCTGAGGTACTCCTTTAGTCTTAACTTTAATGTCTGAAGTAAATGATACAATTTCATGTTTATTATTGGCTTTTGCGATTTTAACATATTGAGTTCGGTTGGCGATATAGCTTTCTAGCCAATTATTTGCTAGTCCTCGTATACCATAATGTTCACATTTCTCTAAAAGTTTTTTATGATTTACGTGATCAAAAGCCTTAGTCATATCGAAAAACACTGCCGACACTGCGATCTTTTTATCGATACACTCAGCTATTTCTTTTGCCAATGAAAAACATGCTAACGTAGTCGATTTTCCTTTTTGGAACCCGTATTGTTGCCTGGCAATGATTTCATTTTTTTCAATGAACGACATTAGACGCTTATGCATAATTTTTTCAAAAATTTTTGATATTATAGGGATCAAAGTTATAGGTCTATAGTTATTAATCTCTTTTTTATCTCCGCCTTTAAATAATGGAGTTATAACTGACGTTTTTAACTTAGTCGGAAATTTACCCTCTTCTAGGGATAAATTTACCAGGTACGCCATTACTGGGGCAAGTTCGGATGCACAATTCTTTATGACTTTTGTAGAAATTTCGTCGTACCCCGTGGAAAAAGAATTATTTAATGATTTAATTACTAATATGATCTCTTTTGCATTAGTTGGTTCTAGGAAAATACTTTTTTCGTTTTGTGTGAGTGGATAATATATTGAGTCAATAAGCATATTTATTCTAAAGCATAAGTCATGGATAAGATGTTGTTTGTTATAATACATATTATTTAAATTTAAGAATATACAATTTTTATAATTTTTACATGTCAGTTGCAATAATTTGTTCAGTTTATTATTATTTAAGTAATTACTGTGTACAATACTAGTGACAATAACTGTAATCTCACTATGAAGCTTGAGGAAATAACCGAGGTCCATCAAAATTTTATAAGGATTCTTATCATGTTCACCTATACACAATACTATTTTATCTTTCGAGTTTAGTTTTATATTATTAAGTGTATTTACTAATTCCTCGCTACAAGCATTTGGTTTTGTAAAGGAAAACACTTCATATTTTTCAAATTTGCTATAAAAACGTGATTTAATTAATGATGATGCTACGTTAACACATTGTTGCCCTCCAACTATAACGATTCTTTTCTTTTCATTGTTACTTGATATTGTTTCTGTTGCTTTATTTAGATTAAATTTATTTTCTTCCATTTGATTTAGAGTAGTTTTTGATGTTGATGTTAGCTCACTGCTTTTATTGATGTTTCGATCAGCTTTAGCCGGGATGTTCTTCGATTGGGGACTATTATTTGTATTAATGTTTCTATTTTGATTAAGGGTTTGATTAATTTCTGAGTAATTCAGATCTAGTCGTCTTTTTGGTAAGCTTATATTATTCTGTAGATGACTTTTCTTCCTTAGCGAGTTATTTTTGGGAGTATTATTTCTCGGACTTATGCAGACGTTTTTAAGGACATCTATTTGATTTTTCTGTTCGGACAATTGCTTTTTTAATATACATATTTCCTCGGATAAGTTTATGATTTCAGAGTGGGCACTTTCCAGTTCTAATTTTAGTTTAACAACCTCATCTTTTAATTCCGTCACCTGATCTTGATTTCCTATGGTAGATATGTCCGGTAGACTTTTTGAGCTTGATTCAGAATCTAACGAGTCTAGAGATTCATCATTTTCAAGACAAAAGGAGTTATACATTCTAGTTTGTTTTTTAGACCTTAATGTAATATTATTTGATTCCATTTTGTTCATAAATTATAAAATATTTTCTTCCTATGTCAATTAATTAAATAAAATGTTCGGTCAAAATAATAATAATCAATTGAATAAATAGTATAGTAATTATAATAATGTATATTCTTCAGTCATTAAAATTTTTCCAATGTCAATTCAGTTATAATATAAAATACTCAGTCAAAATAATCCTTAATACAATAAATATGTGTTCTTGAATAATGGTCCTTTAGTATGTCCTTTATTAATAAAATTTAATTAAATATATTATTTTCATCCAATATTTAATTCCTTATATCCTTTTTACCTTATGTTATTTACATCAAGATTCTATTGATAAAGAAAATAACAAAATGTCTATGGTTTGCTGTCATATGTCATTTGTCAGTGTCAAAGCCATATGTTTTGTATCCAGTGCACGAAGTATAGCCTCTCTAGCGTGTCAGAGTTTTTTGACAGTAACCCCCCTCACGCGTCGAAGTGTTTTTCGCGCCAAAAAACGATACCCCCCCACGTCTCCCGCCTTCTCCCGTGATATTATTTTTCAGGATTTCAATATTTTATCTATACTTAATATTATAAAGCTGAAGAGTTTGTTTGTTTGTTTGTTTGTTTGTTTGTTTGAACGCGCTAATCTCAGGAACTACTGGTTCGAATTGAAAAATTCTTTTTGTGTTGGATAGTCCATTTATCGAGGAAGGCTTTAGGCTATATAACATTATGCTAAGCTCAATACGAGCGGAGCACCAACCAAGAATGTTTCAAAATCGGGGGTTATTTTTTCCTTTTGAGAGCTTTCGCTACGTACGCTGCGGAAACGGTTAAAGTTTCGCTAAAATTATGTATGACAAAATTGTTCCCCTTTAAAAGTTCTAAAAAAAAGTCCGCGACAGTACATGTCTATCTTTTAAGGTTGGCTCACAATAACCTTTTTATGCTAACCAAATTTGTTCCAAAATTAAGCATTATTTGTGAGGGTGTTTTCATAAAGATGATATTAATCCTTATCCGAGTTAATACGTTATTCATTACAAGCATTTAATTTAGAAGAAATTTGCCGTTTACATCATTTGATTTCAATGAGTATTTTAGAAGATATCGCAGTAATAAAATAATGGGGCGCGCGGCGGGCAGTCGCGGGCAGGGAAGCGCTTCTCCTTCAACGTAAATGAAGTCGCCGGTATATTTTAGCGATATATCCCAATTCCCAAAGTAACTGTTCCCCGCGAACGAAGTCGCGGGCAAAAGCTAGTTTTAAATAAAACCTATTCATGTTATGTATATTTAAAAATAGAATATATTCCCTAAGTGATTACGTATTATGAATCGAAGCAGACAGATTTATAACAAATTACACCACACTCCTCTCGAAGCACTTGAAACTAAACACTTCAACGTAAACAATAACCCGACCTTTGAACCCGATACTCATTCACACATGTTGATTGTTATTAGTACGGTCTACTAATGATAATGGATAAGATTTATGACGGTCTCAAGTACTAACACGAATGTATAAACGCAATTTCACAGAATGACAAATGAAACAGCTGATGGCGTCCGTCACCCTGACGCAGGCAACTCCCGTGTTTTTTTTTTTCAAGATTAAATTGTTAAAGTGTAAATAAAACCTATTCATGTTATATATATTTAGAAAGGAGATTAAATATCCTAATTGATGATATAACTGGAATTAAGAAAAATACTAATTTAATAAAAGAAATCTTGATTCAAACATAACACACACGTATTTTTTTAATATTCCATTGCAAACCTAAAGTAAGGCCAAATTTATGTTTCTATATAGTTAAATTTGCTTAATTTACGTAGATGCACACATTATACATAAAATTTTAATAGAAAAACAGATATAAAACAAATTACAGTTACCTACTATAAAATTGTCAGTCTAATTTCGATTCCCGCGATTTTTATTTTTCCGAATTATATTGTTATAATGTATGTAAAACCTATGCAAATTATATATATTTAAAAAGTAGAATAGATTTCCTAAGTGATGACGTAAATGGAATTTAGAAATATACTCATTTATTTAATGAAATCTTGATGCAAACAAATAAACTTTGATTTTTTTTTCATATATTGTTTGAAAACTCAATTAAATATAAAATTTATGTTTCTATACAGTGAATTTTGCTTTAATTACGTAATTGGATATATAATACAAAATATTTAAATACAAAAACAGTTGTACTAACAAGGATTGGAGCAAAACTAATTACAATTACTATGAAAAATATCTGACATAGTACATATTTTGATTGCTCAATAAATTGTAACTGGGACATAATTATATGAATATTTTTATATTTTTATGCAGTTCAGGATGTTAAATATTACAATAACACATTAATTTTTTACAACGCACAATGTAAATAGTAACTGATTGAACCCTCCGAAAATAGTCCTATTTTGACGGAAATGTCTTACAAAAACAATCATAGTAACTAATTTACTTATTATTATCCATAAATTCTATTCCTAGATTCTACAATAAATACTGTTCTAATAAAATATCTAATAAAATGTTCAATTCAAAATGCATTTTACAAGAAAATCATAAACTCACTATGATAAAAATCTCAATAAAAACGTATATTTTTCGATCGATTTTCCGAAGTAATTTATAGTAGAATTATATAAAATACTTAATATACGCATAAAAAACTTAATATTAATTACATAAATGTTAAAATTACGTGGTACAAACAAACCACTTACAAATTATAAATACATTTCTATGGGCTTTCCCGCCTTGCCGACCGTCGGCAAGCGACGCTTGGGGATATAGCTGTCACTTACCGACCGTCGGCAATCGACGCTTGACAGGATAGATAACAAGGAGTCCGAACGTAATGTTAAAATAATGGTCTCAATTACGGGGACAGATTTTTGCCGGTAGAGCGCGCGACGGTCCGACATGCACTCGTTTGAAATTACGCGGGAAGTTTAAAGTTGCTATTGACAGCTCTGGAAAGGTTGAAATCTTATTATATAAAAGTTTTAGGAAATTCTTAGAAACTGTTCTCGAAAAATAGATAACGTAGAACACGGTAATTGCCTAACGGTAATTTAAAAATAATTGTAATAAATAATAGTATTGGCAACACTCGGTATAATAGTATTGGCAACACGCGGTACTCGTCGGTCTCGCACGCCTAGCGGCAGAAAAGAGAACTAAGATCTGGTCCTATTTTTGTGTACATAATTATTATTAAAAAGCCTATACCGTTCGGACTCCTGGTATCTATGCTTCATGATCCAGTGTATGAATTTATATGTCAGTTTTCTAGTATTATTTATTTCTAGTAGTATCTATTTAAAATTTTGAATGTATAACGGTAATGATTATGTGTCACCAAGTTAAACAATAGTATATTTGTATGTGTAATGTAAAAGTATGTTCAATTTTACCAGTAACTGTAAGTATTTATATTAATGTAAAATCATGTTTTTTTCGATATTTTCCATTCTTAGTTATTCGTTTCTAAGTATTTTGGTTCCTTTACTGAGTAAATAGTAGGTTTTATGTATATTTTACTCACTTTGGTTTATGTGATCTTCTATAAGTTCTTGAATGTAGAAAACAATATATGACACTAAGTGGTTGATAACTAGGTATTTTCACTTAAAGTTATTTAGTTTTTTGCTACTTTTCTATTTTAAAATAAACTTTTTAGCAGACCAGTGTTTACAGTGCAGCTGACAGCTGTCAAAAAACACACAATAGTAGATGTGGAAGCTTCTGAAGTGAATAGTGCAGGTGATAAATTCTCAACATTATCATAAACCTTGAGTTCTACTTATTCTGTATTGACAACATCAAAATTGATTTCTTCGGGCCAATTTATTGAGGATAATAAGTCACGGGAAGCTTCTTGTGACCTCAGAAGAGGCTACAGGAAGCTTCCCCGACTGCCCCCGCGAGGGTGTCACTATGTGTCTATGTATGCATGTGTGTGTGTATGTAAGTATGTAAACCTCTTATAACTTTTGAACGGTTTGACCGATTTTATTGCGGCTGGCGCCATTCGAAAGGGCTTGGCCAAACTTAGATTTTGAATATAATTTGGACTGATTCGGACACATAAATTTCAAGAAATCTCAAAAAACTGAAGTTTTTTTAAGTGTTTTTTTTTGGATTTACTTTTAAACGGCTTTATCGATCAACTCCAATAACTATTCAGCCTTAACCTTGAAAAATCAAGTCGATCATCCGGTCAAAATCGGTTCATTCGTTCGAGAGATATCGTGAAGGATAGAAAACCAAAAAAGGGTTTTTTTTCGGAATTACTCCGAAATTTTCATCTAAAAAGTTTTTTGTTGTCGATTATTTTAAAGGATATGAAAATCTTCATCGATTGCCGTAAATTACGTGAAAATCGGTTGATTTATTCCAAAGTTATGACAGTTTGAAATTTCAAAAAATAGTGTTTTATTAATCTTTTGAGCTCGGAATTGTCAAAAGTCTGATGAAAGAAAATTATCAGTAAAAAATTTTAAAAGCACTTTTGTTTTTGAGCTCGATAAGCATAAAAATTACGCATTAGATCAAATTTACGCGCTTAGCGGGAAGTTGCACGGATGGCCTTTAGGTCAACTGTTTTCCTTTTTTTTTTTAGAATTTCAAGTAATTACAAGTCTTATTCTATTACCGTAATTATTATTTTGCATGGAATATCCCTAGAATAACTTTATGAATTAGAAAAGTCGTAAAATAATAATTATTTTTATTGCAATTTTCTTACCTCTTTTTCTAGCAGACTTGCAACTTTAGGCACACGTTTATAGTACATAATAATAGCAATGTAGCCAAAATATAAGGAAAAAAAGGTTTGAACGCGGGATCTATCATGACTTGGCAAAAATTTAGGATTATTTAATTTGTTTCATACAAAAAAATCAAAAATGTATTTTTTCTACCTAAATTATAAAGCTAAGAAAAAATTGCACAGAACAACTTTTGTTAAGATTAATTAGCTCTATCCATTGGCATAAAGAAAAATTCGAAAAATAAAAATCGGTCCCTAAGTCCGCCAAATCCTCGTTTCGACCTACTGTGCGCCGCCGCCTCCCCGCTACCCGTAAAATTCGAGACAGCGGCCTTATGGATACTTGTAGTACTAAGGAACCCTAAAAATGTGTAACTTCAGAAAACTTTATAAAAATTATAAAAAACGTATTTTTTTTTTTCAGTAATGCCAAAGAAGCCTTAAAAAAGTTACTGCAATCAGGATGTGAAACAGTCATTATAACTTTAGGACACCAGGGCGCTGTTTATGGTAGTAGGCATAATTCAGAATATTACCATGTGCTCTGTGAAAAGGTTACTGCTGTTGATACAACTGTGAGTCTCACTTATTAATATGCAAAGACAGAAATCACAAGATGGCGCTATTGAAACTGTAATATGACCGCTCAAACTAGGGTGATTGCAGCGCGACAGGCACGCGCCATTCGATATGTTTGGCGATCTCGCTTTTACTAAGGCTATTTTGTTGCAGAATCATTCATATTATTTATTGTAAATTAGTTCAATAAGTACTTTAATAAAAGAGATGTTTGATTTTGGGCCAGTTCTATGTACACTACATAGGTAAATAGGAAAAAAATATGGGAATATCATAAAAATACGAAAAAATTAATTTGAAGAAGGATACATGCGTACAAAAATGACTATTTGAAGAGTTTTTTATTGCGAGAACACTATTTTTAGGGCGGCCATGACGGTTGTTTTGACTTGACTTTTGACGTAATGGCCAGTTTTACGAAGAGACGTCGTCTTGAATGTCATACGTCTTTCTTTGTCAAAAGTCATGTCATTGACAAAATGACATTCGTTAGTTAATTCTAATCTGAGCCGCCATGTTTTATTTTACTTTGTGTTGCTCTCCTTGACGAAGTTAATTTAAATGTACATGGAAACGAAGTGAAATTAAACAAAATAAAGAATAGGAAACGGTTACTATATTATGTAGCTATATTTACATATAGTGTACATAGGGCTGGCCCAGGCCTCATACATTTCTTGAACATCTCTTTTATTTCATTTTTTTATTGATTGTATGCAATTTCAGGGAGCCGGTGACGCGTTTGTTGGGGCCTTAGCAACTTTTCTCACAAGTCACAAGGATTATCCGCTACATCAAATAATTGGTGCTGCATGTGATATTGCTACAATATCAGTTCTCAACGAAGGAACCCAGACTAGTTACCCTTCAGAATATAAACCATTCACGAAAGAGTATGATTACAAATTATTATAAATAGTAGGTACCTACTATGTATTAATAAATTTGTGGGTATAAAAACAAGCATTTGTTTTTATATCCTCAAAATTTAAACTTTGAAGCAAAAGAATGTGGTGCTCCGTGCTTTGTAAGTTTTATTAAAATATTCTATTATGTACATAATGATATAAAACAATTGTTACTTGTTATATTTGTTTAAATTATAATATTGTTTAAGAATTTGCCTATTAATTGTTTTAAGTTTTTTAGATACTATCATTAAAATAATATAAAATTAAGCAATTTATCTTATATTTATGTAGTAAAAATGATATAAAATAAGGGCAGTTTACATCGTCACGCAATGCGGGCTGCGGCGCGGCATTTTTAAGATAACAATTCAAAATTGAACCTTATTTACTTTTCACTGCAAGAGTTCAAATTTCGAACTGCTCCGCGTTGCACAGGCGCGGTAAATAACAACAACAGGTTATAAAGATGGTGGTAAAGATTCTTGATCTTTACCACTATCTTTATAACCGCTACACATCTTTACTAATATTATAAACAGCCTCCGTGGTCTAGTGATTAGAGGTTGGCTCTAGACTCGGAAGTCGTGGGTTGGATTCCCGCCTAGGAACAATAAAAAATGCTGTTTCCAAGTTTGGTATTTATAGACAATGCACTATATGCAGGCTGATCACCTGATTGTCTGACAAGATGATCCACGTGTCGGATGGGCATGTAAGAAGTCGGACCTGCGCCTGATCTAATAGGGTTTTCTATCATCAATAGGGATTAAGGTAGGGCTGCCAACCGTCCTCTTTTCCCAGGACTTGTCCTGGTTTTTACAGTGTCCTGGCCTGACCTAAATAGTTTCCAAGCAGCGTCCTGGGTTTTTATAGCGCCCTGAGAAAGTCACGTATTGTATATTTTTCTTTGTAATTTAATTCTAATCAAATACTTTTATGAAAAAATATTATTAGCATTACTTACATGTATTTCATTTAACTGTCATTTAACTTTATTACTTTCTTACTGCATCCTGTTTTTAAATTGAATTGTCCTGGTTTTTCAACTTCAAATCCTGGTTTTTAAGTTTGGCATTGGCAACCCTAGATTAAGTTCTAGTTAGTGCTGTCTTGACTACACCTCAGAGCAATAACATCCTACTTCCGTGGACTACACTTGCAACCGTAAATGTCTTTAGTTCCTAACACACTCTTTTTTGCCAAGCTGTACAATTCATTATCATAAACGTAGGAATAACTGGACTTAATACTGTGAGCCAAAAAACGAGCCGAGCGACAGGTTGGACGAGAGGCCGTGTGTTGCTTTCTAGTAGGGTGACAATAATATTTTCTGCTGTGTGAGACAAATTAAAAAATCTATATTGTGAAACACATTTGTTAAATTATCATTAAAGTACACTCGTTTTGTCTAAGATTTTTTAAGTTATTTCTTACTAAATGTCGCTCGCGACTTCGTGCGCGCAAAAGTAAATTTCGTAGAAACCATACATTTTTCCGCGACAAAAAGCAGCCTATATCCTTCCCCGTGGTCTACTCTACATCTGTGACAAATTTCATCAAAATCGGTCCAGTAGTTTTGGAGCCTATTCAATGCAAACAAACAAACAAAAAAACTTTTCCTCTATAATACAGGCTTATTTTTTCACCAGTACAATAAATCAACATACGTAATAGTTGTCAAAAATAAAAAATACTAGCGATTTTTGTTACTACACCTTTGGAACACATAAACAAAATTATCAATCCCCGAACTTATCCTCTAAACTAATAAAAATGTGGGTGCATTACGCATCTATCGATGCTTTGTCGCCCGCCCGCCGATCGCTTACCCCACCCCGCCGCCCCCTACCTCATACTGTACCCGTTGACGCCTTGTAGTTAGTGCGCCCATGCGGTATTAGATTGGTTATAGGATAAATTAATTGAAATGAAAAAAAAAATGTGAAATGTACTCTATTACCGATACTAATACATACATACATACATATAATCACGCCTTTTTCCCGTAGGGGTAGGCAGGACCGCCTCTTTCCCGTAGGGGTAGGCAGAGACCACTTCTTTCCACTTGTTACGATCCTTACATACATCTTTCGCTTCGTCCACATTCATTCTTACCATCCATTCCTCCTCTTACATTCAACGTAGCCAAGCGTCTCTCCATGGTCCGCTTTTCGCCTCCGCGAGAAACGAGACGTGATGGGTGGCGAACCACATCGCCGCCATTTTGGATAATTTAATTATTTTGATTATCCATTGCGTTTCCACGGATTGGTGGAGAGGGTAGGAATAGGGAAAGGGAAGGATAGGTGATGAGGAAAGGAAGATTGGTAAGTTACAGTGGGAAATAGGGAATGTAGGATATTACCGCCCAGGAGGGCAAGGGATAGGACAGTAATAGCTAGGGAAGCCGGGGTCGCATACCCGTATACTATACCACAACTACCGGACAGGTAAGTTGGGAAGAGTATCCCATAACATGTACCGATACTAATGACGTGGTAAAATTTATTGTACCGATGAAAACTTGATGAAAAAGTATTCCTGTATATTAGTTTAGACTTAAACCCCCTTACTAATAAACGCTGTATAAGCTTTGAATAGTTATACAGTGTTTTGTTCCCGTCACACAAGTGACATTTTTAATTCGATAGGAGACAAAACACTGTTATAACTATTCAAAGCTTATACAGCGATTATTAGTAAGGGGGTCTCAGATCAAATAAAAAGTATAGATGGACTTCTACGAACAACAAAATGAAGCCGATTTTTTATGCATTGTGTGCGTGAGCCGGTGTTGCCATACTAAATTTTCATTACCCTAGATATGTTGGCTAAACTTTCGAATAACATCCCACATTTGTACTATTAATTGGTTTATGGTAATTTTACCGCTTAAAGTTATTTTATTGTCGCAGTAATTTCGCAAGTTTTCAAAATTATAAGATGCGTAGTTTTCGAGATAACAATATAATAAAATTTCAAAAATTGTATAGGAATTCGGCCATGTTAACGTTTCTGTGACATTTATGTTTGGTTTTCCATAGCTTTATGTCAAAAAACTTTGCAGAGCTCTATTTTACGTAAAAGTTGTAACACGGCCTCACAAAAACCTGGCGCGAAATAACGTTGTCATAACTCTCCCCAACTATGGAATTCTAAAAATGGGTTAGATTAGAACATTTTTATTGCGTTCAATACGTCTTTAAATATGAAAAAAAAATCAGAAAGTGATAATTCTGTTTATTATTTACCTATTTATAGATAAATTTAGATAAAGGATAGGTAAAGATGAAAAGTTTCGAATTAGGTGTACCAACACATAATATTATAGTAATAGGGTAGTTAATATACGGTCACCGACAAGTCAGTGTACCACTTGCCTAATTTTTTTTTGGTAGCATAATATGCTTGTGTTATTTCAGGAAAAATCTAAATCATTATATGTGTCCATATACATTTCAAGGAGTTCCCTCGATTCCTCATGGATCCCCCATCATCAAGTTTCCACTTTAGTGACTAAAATACCAATTTCGAATATAATACCCTTTACAGCAATAAAATAATTTTGCAATTAGGTCCATAAACGACAGAGTAATATTCAAAGATCTCCGTGTTGGTGTAAAATACTATTCCACCAAAAACATTCTGTTAAAAACTAGCCAAGTCTCGATGGAGCTGCTTGTTTATCTCTAAAAAGTATTGAAATCTAGACAAAGTCGTGCCAAGTCTAAGGATCCTTACTGCGATTTATTTATTATTATAGTTAATGTTGTGTGACTTGGTCGTTGAAAATTCTTTATACGTTACAAGTCAATTTTGTTTACACGTAATGTTATATCAGATTCTGTTGTAACTACCTATGTTTGTTAAGCGAGATAATAGTCCATACTGGTATTGGTAATTGGACGCTAGTGTCTTATTTTAGGCTGTTGTTGATTGTATAACACATTGGAGCAATGGTGTTCATGGAGCCCCTTTTGTACCCTTGTGTACTCTTCAACGGCCAAGTCACACAACATTAACTATAATAATTAATAAATAAATCGCAGTAAGGATCCTTAGACTTGGCACGACTTTGTCTAGATTTCATTACTTTTTAGAGATAAACAAGCAGCTCCATCGAGACTTGGCTAGTTTTTTACAGAATGTTTTTGGTGGGATTTCACTTCTTTTTGTAGAAACGTAGGAATATTGATTTATTTTACTAGATTTTAGTGTAATTTGTTTATTTAATTTGTGTAATGTTCGAGTAGAATGAAGTTAATTGTTCGACTATTTCTTCTTGTAAACTTGTAAGTATAAGTATAAAAGCCAGTCCAGTCTTATCCAGAGTTTTCCTTTAATTTTATTTATATGCGTATTAAAAGCAGAAGGGATTCGCCCAGCAGTGGGACGCTACGGGCTAGATTAAATTAGAAGATGTGTCCCACTTCACTGGATTTTTGCAATGACAGTCGATTTTTTTATGTACCAATAGTAGAAGGGGGCATTACCATATCTCTAATCAGCTGAGACCAGCTGAGGGTTCTTCATCAGATACTTCAGACCTTCGATTTTTGACATCAAATGAAGTGGCCCACCAAGTTGAATATTTTTTGAAAAGGCAGTATGTCCATCTCTAATAGTTTGGTTGGGCTCTTGTGTTTTCTAATAAGGGTCACCAGGTACTCCAGATCTTCGATTATCCTAGTTTTATAGTTTTCCCTTTATGTGGCCATTAAACCCTACCTCTGTACCAAATTTCAGCTCTCTAGAGTTTATGGGAAGTACTAGTTCTATTCTGATGATCATGAGTGAGTGACTAGGTGAGTGTCATAAATGCGAAACTTTGCTTTCGTTAAATTCGGAACTAAATGACCTACAGACTTAAAGTTTTGGATTTTAAGTATGTGATTATACTTTACTGGATGACGAAAATTTCTGCGTTCTGGTCTTATCCAGAGGTTCTCAAATAAGGGCCTGAAAATGCGGCGAAATGGTTCCAGTAAATAATGGTACGGCAGTGTTTGCTTCGCGCTCGACTTGGCGGGGGCACTGCCGTGCCCTCAGATCGACGTTCTGGTCTTATCCAGAGGTTCTCAAATAGAGACCTGAAAATGCGGCGAAATGGTTCCCGTAAATAATGGTACAGCAGTGTTTGCTTCGCACTTGACTTGGCGGGGGCACTGCCGTGCCCCTAGATCGATTATCCTAGTTTTTATAGTTTTCCCTTTATGTGGCCATTAAACCCTAACTCTGTACCAAATTTCAGCTCTCTGAGTTTATGGGAAGTACTAGTTCTATTTTGATGATCATGAGTGAGTGAGTGAGTGTCGTAAATGCGAAACTTTGCTTTCGCTTAACTTCGGAACTAAATGACCTACAGACTTGAAATTTTGGATTTTAAGTATGTGATTATAGCTTATTGGATGACGAAAATTTCTGCGTTCTGGTCTTATCCAGAGGTTCTCAAATAGGGGCCTGAAAATGCGGCGAAATGGTTCCAGTAAAGGATGGTACGGCAGTGTTTGCTTCGCGCTCGACTTGGCGGGGGCACTGCCGTGCCCCCAGATAAGAAGTACCTTTTATATCATCAAAATTTGATGATATATGGTGTGATGGTGGTGGTGATGATGATGATTACTTTAATTAACATGGTGGCATATGCTTGCAGTTCTTTAAATAACGCCGAAATCCCCAAACATGTATCTATAAGGAGTCAGGAGTTCTGTTGTGCACTTTTGTATCCAGAGTATAACTTGGAGCAAAATCTTACATTTTGGTAGCATATGCTTGGACTACTTCAGAAAAAGTCAAAATCACCATATATTTCCATAAAAAATTCGAGAAGTTCCCTCGATTCCTCATGGATCCCATCATCAAGTCACCACTTTTTTGAACACCGGACCAACATGGGATTATACCCTTTATATCAAAAAAAGAATTTTGAAAATCGGTCCACAGACGGCGGAATTATCGTTCCCGATATTTTCCGTATACCGAATATTGGGGCATTTACCTTAAATTGCTTCAAACTTCAAAACTTCCTAATTAAAAAATAAAAATACAGTCTGGTCTGACTCTACTTCATAATTTTGTTAAGAATTTGCCTACAAATTACTTACCTTATTTTAGGCTATTGAGAATATGAAATCCTGGCAACACTCTCTCGATCCGCCATTATGAAATTGTCATTATTTGTTTCGAGTAACCTCAAAATTGTGATAAATTATCATAAACAAAGTACAGTTTTGTGTGTACTTACTTATGAAATGTTATTCCCTGACACTTTTTGTTCGCCTTCGTACAGTTTTTACACCACTTAATAGCGCAGGACGGCATTTCTGTGGCAAAATCACTGCACGACGACTCGTTCGATACTGACGAAAGTAGCGTATAACGCGGTTCAAATGAGAATAGGAACGTCAATGACCTTTATCTGTCAAATATCACTTGAAAAGTGCTATTTTCAGAAAAACTTATGTGCATATAAATAATATTAGTCTTGCATCGAATTTAAATAAAAACGTTGAATAGTAATCAATTATCTAAACATAAATTTAACTATCATAACAGTCTAAATTCGAAACAATATGGCGCCGACTCGATCCTATTCTCATTTGAATCGTACTATACTTTTTTTGCATGAGTGTGCGTGACCGCGTGTGTTTACACAAAGTAGCGTAGTTTTTGAGGCTTCAGTTGAAACAAGCGCCATGCGCCATCTAGGTTTTTTATTTGATCTGAGAAGGGGGTAGATAAACAACAATATTTTTCTGGTTGGCAACATGTAAGAACGAGATACACGGCCTTCCTTCTGGCAATCTCGCTCGTCTCGGATAATTGCCGCTGTGTTAGTACAGCTACTGCCTTGTGAAATGCCTGCCTTGTAAATTATTGTAATACAGTTATTTTTAGCAAGTATAAAATTTGGAGTAATAGATACCCGGTTTTCTTAAAACTTGTTTAAAAACATAGAATGAGAGATAATTTTAGACAAGTTTTTGTTTTAGACCTCTTTTAGACGTTTTGTTTATGGAATACATTAATTGTACAGTCGGACAAGGATCTTTTGGCACTTGGATGGGGGCGTGAGTGTCGCAAATAAGAACAATATTTACTTTGAGTATCCAACTATAATAATACTATAAAGTGACATTTTACAAGACGGCGATGTTAGTTCTGATTTTGTCCACGTGCCAAAAGATCCATAACAGACTTATAACAGACTGTAACTAGGGCCACCGTAAAAAATAAATTAAAAAAATAATTTCAAATGTCACTTTTAAATGTTGCTATACTTCGTGGTTGCTTGGTTGCTATTATCATAAAAAATTTCCTATATATTTTGTAAATTGATGGTATAACATTTTAGGCAGGAACCACGAAATCTATACTTCGTAGCTGGAACTTTATGATCCGGAATCCAACGCGCCGGGGAAAATTCAGAGCATTAAAAATAGAGTTCTGCATTAAAACAATAGACTTGAAAATATGTTTGTCTCTTTGTATTTCTCGACACTTCGATTTTCAATACTGAATTTTCCCGGGCCCGCCGGATTTCGGAACATAATATTATAGTCCCAGCCCAGCCTTAGTTTTTCACCATTGAAATCTGACGACGATACACAGTAAAATGAGTATTTTAGAAGATATCGTACCTAGTAATAAAATAATCAAGCGCGCATAATAATATACGGCGCGCGGCGGGCGGGCGGGTGAAGCGCTTCTCCTTAAACATAAATGAAGTCGCGGGTAAATTTGAGCGATATCCCAAAGTAACTGTTCCACGCGGATGAAGTCGCGGGCAAAAGCTAGTATCATAATAAAGACGGCTGGAAGTTGGGACTACATTCTACGCCGGGACTCGGGAGTCTCTTGGCCGGAATAAAAGGTTGCAGTAGTCCCAGCCTGGAGAGTAAAATAAAAATGCAATATTTTACGTTTTATTTATTTTTTACCATTCTATTTTATTATACACATTTAACTTAATTTGTAATATACTTACTTAAAAAAAGCTAATTTTGTAGTGTTGCTATACTAAAAAACAAAAAAACACTCTTTAAATTTGGAAATATTTAGATAAACATCCACGGTATAGGTAGGTCGTAATTATGTAGTGATTATTCTTAATAACGTAATCCTAAAGAGATACAAATGAGAAGCTTTAAATATTTTTTTACGATATTTCTAAGTGAGTAGTGACACTGCTTCTAACCATAGTCGTATTATGAATAATTGCGCACTTACAATATTTATATTTTTGTGGGTACAAACTACAAATAAATGCAAATGATGCGAAAGAGACTGCGGCCTGCAGGGAATAGTCTATCGTCGCGATAACTATTAATCAACCATTAAAATGTTGCCAGGGAAAAAAAATTATACTATGTAATAATAATTTTAAAAATAAAAAAATATGCATATCTAAGAAAAATTTGAAAAAGATTTTTTTCCAATTAGCATAAAAAAAAACTGCAAGCTTTACTCCATAAATACTATAAAAATTCATGTCCAAGATTTTCAATTAACAATTATTGAAATATAATTTCCCTCTTTCCCATTTCTTTTTTTTTAATGGTTTACAAACAAGTAAAATAGGGCACATAATAAATAAAAATACTAAAATACCTTAATAAGCAAAGAGAGAAAATCAGATATAAATTAGGTTTTTAATGAATTAAATTCATATATTTTCAGTTCTTAGATTTATTTTTCCAGAAACAATAAAACATATTACACAATCTACATGCTGAGCTATAACTTCCCCATTTTTGTTTAAGTAACTTATAATGTTTATATAGTGTATTTCGCGTCTTAATTAATTAACATAAAGTCACAGTCTATTTCATATTTTGCTCCACTCTATCATTTTTCAATTTATTCCTAACCTAAAGGCTAAACTTTGTTAAAAAAAATTACAAGCACTTTCTCCAATTTGGAAAACAAAAATGCAACAATTGTATAGTCATTACGATGATAGGAGATATACAAGTTGATTATTCACAAAGTAAAATAATAATAATTTTAGGGAAATTAAAGTATAAAAGGGAAATTAGTTCTGGCAACACTGTCGGAGAGGTATTGCAAAATATATAGTCTCAAACTTGAATTAATTGAAAGATTCATAATATTGATGATAATGTTCAAATAATATAGGAAATAAAATATCCTAAATTACTATGGTGCACATGTTGTGATAACAATATTATATATACTTTTTGTATGTAAAATATACCTACTTAATATTTTAACATTGATGATATTTTTATAGCTATTATGTTAAATATTATTTTGGAAATCATACTTGCAATAATAAATGTTGTACAATTATAAATAATCCCTTTACTACAATGTCAACATTCATAATGCAGGACATTCAAACTTTATAAACATTGGATATAAGAACTGGTTGGTTCACTCTCATTCACAATCTGCAAAAGTACCTGCAAATCATCTAATGTAGATATAAATTTAGGAGCACCAATTAACTCCACTGGTTTCTGATCAAGTTCTATATTAAATTTCAAGTTTTTGGGACATTTCACTGATTTTAAGCATTTTCCGTCAACAATCTTTTTGAAAGTCAAATATAAAATTTTATCTAATTTAGATAAAGGTAAATTAAAACTGTTCTTTCCTGGAATATCTTGTGCATCCGATGTGGGTTCTTTTCTGTCTTCATTTGTGGAATTGCTATCACCCTTTGCCTTATCAATTAGTGAGTCAGTATTTGCCACTTCTTCTGTAGATTTATCATCATTGCTCTTGAATAATGAGGGTAATGGTTCATCAGCACTTGATTCATTTAATATTGATGGGCTGCCAGGGTTGTCATCATAGGAATTGTTGTTTTCTGAAAGCTTCTTATCACTTTCAACTTCTGAACTATCAACATCCATAGGTAAACTTTTTATCGGGTCCTCAGTTTTACCTAACAGCATAGCTTCTACGTCTAGTGTTGTTGAAGGGTCTAAGTTACCCTTAAATTCTATTGAGCTTTGGTCTTTCTGTTCTGTGCTGGTCACATTAGTGTTATCATTCAAAATATCCATAATCGATGGGAATTCATCGGCATTGTTATCATCAGTCTCCTTATTATCAGTAACAGCAGCATTGTCTTGGCTTTGTATCTGGGGAGACTCCGTTTTCATCAAATCTTCTAACTCGGCTGCTATCCTATCATACAGTTTATCATTCGTAGGCTCTTGTAGTTTTGGATAGTAATCTATGCACCATTCCAAAGATGGCAACACAATGTTGTCTACTTTAGGTAACAGGTCAATAAGTGAGAATTTACTTTTAAATTCATTACTACTATTGTTTTTTGGACTACTAAAAATTATTCCAAACTTTTTATTACTTATAGACTTTTTAGCCGCTTGCATGACTGTGCTCGTAGATGTTGTGACCTTTTTCAATGCATTGTTTTCCTTTAGTATATTGTTTTTTTTCTGCTTTGGAAGATTAGCTTCTTTACTTTTAAGTATTTTTGGCCGGTGTAACGGTTTTGAAACAGTTTCATTGCTTCTACTTCTTAATCCTTGTATCATACCATTTTCATTGTTCCTTAGCCTTCCGTTTGATTTAGGCGTAGCTGGTCGTGTGATTTTTTGTGTTTTAGGCGTAGAACTCTTTTGTGTTTTAGGAGTAGAACTTTTTTGTGTTTTAGGCGTAGAACTTTTTTGTGTTTTAGGCGTAGAACTTTCATATTGAATTTTTACTTTAGTAAATTTTCCAAGTATTTTGGCAAAATCCATTCGAGTTACCACCACAGAGCAATCCTTGCATTTTCCTTCTTTAAACAATCTTGCCAACTTAAGAGCTTTAGCTCTTCTTCCCTCCCTTCCTTTTTGTGCAATCATTGTTCTAAATAGATCACAAACACTAGTTTCTAATGATTAATCCAAAGCCCAGTTAGAGATATGGGTCCACATTTCCCGCGCAAGCAATTATACAACTCTTGTATGATTTACGGTAAAACTTTTTAGTTCAATAAATAGTACGTTACTTTGAAACGATTATAAGACATGTCGTACAAATATACAATCCTAATTAAATCTAAAATCTCTTTTAATTAGAGAATGTTAAGCAAGCAGTACCACCGAATCACACGAAAATGGCGTCTACTAGTGATGTCTGTTGTCAACACAGAGCATCGATCTTTTAACTGTCACTTTTGACATATCTATCGACAATGGACACGAACCTGCGCGTCCACTGGTTCGGAATCGGAGCGTACGCAAGGTACGAAGCGTCGCCATTTACGAAATGCCGATGGCTAAGATTAAGAACCCTTAGATACGCAACACTTGTAACCACTAGAGTGCATCTCGCTCACCCACTATGTGTTGCCATGTACAAACATAGCCTTCAATTGTAGTATTTTTGTCTTGATCTTAGGATGCACATGTAAGTTTTCTCGTCGTAGTCAGTAATAAACAAGAACCGTAAAACGAGTTTTCCCTTACACCACTCATTATTAAAATAAGTAAATTTCAATATTTTAATACTGGCGATTAAATTGTTCTAGATATTTTTTATGAGTCAGAGGTTTTAAGAAAACATGCGATTAAAGTACGATCGTACCTGGATTTTCAGTCTCGATTAGAAGTCTTTGGTCTCGATCGACACCTATTATTAAGTAAACTCTAGGCCAAGACCGAAAGTAATAGATATATTAAAAAAATATTATGAACGTGGTAAAAATATTTTTAACTCATGAACGGCTGAACCGATTTGGCTGAAAATTGGTGAGGTATCTTGAAACCAGGAGAAGGACATAGGATACTTTTTATCCCGTTCACAAGGGACTCAAAACTCGAGAACGGCTGGATCAATTTGGCACATTTTATTTTGTTTTGAAATAATTGCGGAAGTTCAGGGAAGGCTTGAACTTAAAAATAATGAAAAAGGTTGTAGGTGTAGGACTAGGACGTAGGATGCATTATAAGTCATTTATTCATTTCAGTTCATGTTTAAGACAGAACAACGTGTGTCGAGACAGCTAGTTATATATTATTATTAGGGGTTATAATAAAAAGAAAAAGATACAATTTGTATGGTTTAATGGCTTCAAATACCTAGTAATTTTGTTAAAATTAACGATAATTCCGCTGTCTGTGGACCAATTTTCGAATTGTTTTTTTTTTATGTAAAGGGTTCCTATGGGTGTAAAAAGTGGTGACCTGATGATGGGATCTATGAGGAATCGAGGGAACTCGTCGAAACTTATATGGTGATTTTGACTTTTTCTGAATCTGAAGTAGCCCAAGCATAAAC
The DNA here is from genome assembly GCA_905404095.1 of Glaucopsyche alexis. Classification (NCBI taxonomy): domain Eukaryota; kingdom Metazoa; phylum Arthropoda; class Insecta; order Lepidoptera; family Lycaenidae; genus Glaucopsyche; species Glaucopsyche alexis. The sequence goes on from FR990060.1 coordinate 8,213,391, forward strand.
CACCAAAAAGTCTTACTATTAATACTGTTAGGTAGGGTAGGTATTTCTCTTAATATAAAAATTAAACAATAAAATGAAATTATATTAAAAATTAAACAATATCAAAAAAGTAAATAGTTTTTTATTTAAGTAGATGTTTCAAACATTCTTCATTCACTTCAACACATTTAAAAAATTACAGTTAAAATACATATAAAAGAAACTAGCCCGTCGAGAAGAACCAGCATAAGAAACTCGCACGGGGCCACTTTTTAGCAAAAATATTTTTACAATGTAGTAACTTAATCTATATGTCACCGTAAAATTGTAAAAACCTTTAGATTGTAATAAAACTAGTGAAATTGTAAAATGCTGATTGACTACCGACGCGAATACTCTGTCTATAATTTAACACATTGTTTTTCGTTAGATTATAAATAGGTATATAGTTTTTAATCTTTCGACATATTTTTACCATCTAGTTAGTTATTTTATAATCTAACGGTTTTTACAATTTTACGGTGACATATAATATAGCAAAAGTCAAGATAATTACATGGAAGTAGCTTTGCAAGGGTCTATCTTATTCCTAAGGTGTGCAATCGTTAATAAAATCATTAATGAAATAACTTTTTTAAATTTGTGGCACACCTAGTCCTATTTTGGTCCCAGTAGACCTTGTAGAATTTACTTCTACCCTCTGCGTTCTAATTTTAAGATAAGAACTTAAAAGTTTAAGTGCCGTGTCCCTTTATAATTTTCTGACCAACGTAGCGTGCTCGACACAGTCGAAAGCCTTGGATAGATCACAAAAGACACCAAGTGCATCATGTGATCCCTCTCAGGCCCCAAATATACTGCATAGAAGACTAATACCTGCGTCTGTTGTGGACCGACCTAAAAGTAAAACCGAATTGATTACTATATTATAATAGATTATTTAAGTTAAAGTGAACGAGCAATTAATTTAAGATTATTTTCTATTTGAATTGATTAGGTATGTATCCAAAATTTATGTTTAGTGAGGTTTGTGGAGGTAAGGGTTAGCTGTCGCCTTATTACTCCCAACTAAAAACTTCAACCACTAATATCTCAGTAACTGTGGGTTTCCTGATGGGGAGAGTGGGGGCTCAACCTTCCCCCTCCCCTCCCCTCTTAACCCCCTCCTCCACAAATCGTGGGATCGTGGGACATTATACTAAATTTTTACCGAAAGAACTTTAGTCAGTATATTTTGGTACTAAATTAAATAGCAACACTAAGACAAATATATTTTTAGAATAAGTTACGAATTATGTAAAAAATACAGATTTCATCTCACTTTCTATGGAAAATATGATTGTATTTACGTCCATATATCATCATTCTTAAATAATATGCAATCACAAACTAAAAAAACACGAGCTATAGCTACTTACGAGTGAAAAGTTACGGCAGCACATTTTCCTTCGCTGCGACTTTTGCACCTCAAAATACTGCATCCACCCATTGTTAAAATACTTAAAAATACATGGAGTCTCTATCTCAAAAGAGTATATAACATAAAACACACCAAAAAACAAAAGATTTCAAATAATACGAAACCTCACTGTTCACAGCTGTTATTTGTTTGGCACAAGAGTGTCAAATTTGACAGCTTTGTGCCAAAAACCCGGTTACAGCGAAAGGGACAAAACATAACATTTTTGTCTCGTTTCTTCACAAGTATTGGCCAATTTACGTTCTCTCTCTAACAAGCTGTGACGTCAGGAGCTATCCTGCCCTGGCCGATGGGGTGCGTCCTGCATTCGGATTCATCATCAGCAAATTAGTTATTTTTAGTCCGTCATAGCCTGAACGTGGTAGTAACGGATATTGACTAGGATATTGTTGTAATTAGCTGTAATGAGAATTTCATACATTATAATATTATATTCTGATTTATTAGAAGATGAAAATATACTCGAAAAAAGTTTTTTGAACTTCACTATATTCTACAACTGCGGGTGACGTCATCGGAATAAATACCGGTCTCAGGCGCAGAAATGCCGATCCAGTGGACGCAGTACCATAGAAATCATTACAAAGCAACAAATCCGTATGCTGCGTACGCTCCGATTCCAATCCAGTGGACGCGCAGCTTAATTATTTTCTATTCTTCTTACCAGAAAATATTTTATGCATTACTTTTAAAATATTTTCTTTTAGTATAAAATAAACCAAAGCAAGTAACCAGATGTCTAAAAATAAAAATAGGTAGAAGTTCCTGCTCTCTGGTAGAGCAGGAATTTCTATTATTATTTTTAGTTTTTAAATACATTCCTTTGCAATGATACTTTGCCGACGCTTTAACGCACACATCGACAAGCTCGTGACAAGTTATGCCTTAGAACTATAAAATGGAGCGTGGGAATTTTATTGAATTTTATCCTTATTTATGCAATTGGTAATTGTCAGAGGCGGCGCGAGGCCACTTTTTCTTCACTGTAAAAAAACCCGTGAGGGTGTTTGATATTTTTTCTGCTGTTAGGGGGCAGACGGCGTCATCTGGTGGCGTAAGTAGTATCAAAAACAGTTATTAAGAATTTTCGATTCCTTTTCTGTCACCAGGCGGCAGCGGCGGCGTTAGCATGATGGTCCTTGTATCAAAAAGCTGTCAGATGTCACGAAAAACGTAAACAAAGATATCAATAGCGCTCATAATGCTACTATTAAATTAGTAGCATTAAGAGCGCTATTGATTTCTTTGTTTGTCACTTATTTATGTTTTTGTTTACGTTTATATTTAAATGGATCTGAACAGATTGAAGTAGTCTTAAAAAAATGGTTTAAAAAAATATTGCAATATTGACAAAAATATTTCGTCAGCAGTAATTTAATCGTGAAAATCAAAAATAATAAAATTGCCGCATTAAATTGAATGCAACAGTATTTAAAGATTTTAGCCTTTTGTTGTTCCAATATTTATTACAGTATGTAATGTTAACTATAACTTTTCTTGAAGTTATAAAACTTATATTATGTAGTTGTATATAGTTGTATTATGTAGTTGATTATAAAATCAACTACATAATACAAATAATTATGGATTTCCTAATGCAAAGTTTCTTGCTACTTGAAAATTCAATAGATTTCTCTTTTAGAGAGCTATTGCTTTATTTTTTATCTATATATAAAAATAGAGGTGTGTCCCTATATTTCACTTTGCAGCTAAAACTGCACGTCTCAGACGCATATTGTTTGTATGTCGCAATAGGTACAAGGCACCCAACGTGCACTATGGTGGTTGCAAGTTGATAGCTATGAGGGTTTAGAAGATACGGGGGTTGAAACATGTGATTTCTAATAATGTGTAATTATCATTTATCTAAAATGATTTGGATTGGTTTAGATATTTTTAGAATGATCTAGAATATTCTAAAATGATTTAGAAAGCTCTAAAATGGATACCACGGTTCTTTCAAGAATGTTCTAGAAATTTCTAGAGTGATTTAGATTGTATGTCAAGTAGTGATATATTATTAACATTAACAAATAACTATACAATTAAAAATGACCCAGCGAAGCGGGTATTTACAGCTACTTGTAACTTGTAAGCATGGCAACAGACGTGCTGAATTACTTCCTGAATTTAAGAATCTTAATTCATAGACAACATTCAGACACCACGTCACACACATGTCATTACTTAAAATTCAGATTAGCACGGCCATAAACTACTGAACGGATTTTGGTAAAACTTCGTTTGGTAGTAACCAGCGCAACGAAAGTACCGGAATGGAATAAAATACTATCATGAACCCCTCAACAAAAGTATTATATTATATATGGGTGGTTTCAACACATAAAATTAAATTTTCTGTCTCAGACATAGTTTGCGTCAGTATCAAAACAACAACAAAAAAAAAACAGATTAATTTAACCTTCACAATAAATAAAAAAGCTATAGAAATCTTATACAATCTTAATTTAAGTACGTGTGTTTCTATTCTATAGAAATATATGGAAAACTGTGCATTCTTTCCTTAATTCTGTGAGTTTGATTTTAATATTCAGCTTCCTGATTAAGAACGCACCTCAGCCAGGCCTGTCTCACTCCCCGTGTAGGTATAGAAAATGCAAGTTCGTGCGGCATCCCGCTCTAGCGGGGAAATCAGTAGGGACTTACGCGCGAGCTGTGAGTGACGTACGCGCAAGATTCGTTCGTAATTATTATTACTTAACGTACTATTTTAAAAATCGGTAAAAAAACGAGAAAAATATACTGTGCAGTATTTGACTGCTTAAACAAGGATTGCGATCCAAATTTGAGTTTTTTCAAGCTCCCTATCGACGCTGAGAGGTAAGATCTATAATTTTAACATTGTTATTATTATTGTGAAATTATCATTCTTTGGGTTACCAAAATAAGTAGGAATGTAGGCAGGTATACTAAGTTGGTGTAATTATTAATCTTTCACAAATATCTACCTAAATTAAAGGTATTTCGATGTGTTCGTTTTAAAAACCTACCTGCCCATTGTTTGTTTTTCTGTTCGTTAGAATAAAACCGATAATGGATAAAGAAATATATACTATGCCATATGTACTAACAGTAGATAACTACGCTATAGTTATGTTGTAAAACATATCTAATAATATTTCATTAATTCTGTAGGTAACACCTATAAATTGAAAGACTTTGTTTAAGCTATCTACATACCTACAACACGTTCAAAATTTAGGTATTTAGGCTGAAGACTTTTGACGAACCAACGCATTTCAAATAAGTACCTACCTAGACCTAGGTATAAGTACCTACTTATATTTACCTACTATTAGGTATTAACACCTACCTTAGGTTTATTTGGAAAGTAATTTGTTCACTAAAGTAGGTACAGCAGGTAGCTACTAGAAAAAAAAATTTAATTAAATAAATTATTTTCTAAACGGAGACAACCCCGATTTCGTCACAATTATGCGATATGAATAAGAGTTATGCGATAGAAAGAGACGCAACTTGTAGGTAAATATAATCGTAGGCGATCACGCGCTGCGCGAGGTAAATTGAACTTAATTGTATCGTAGTAAGAGTCCCTATTTCTTCTAATAAATCTTCGAAGTGGTGCTTCTGTTGTAACTAATATCTATTCTGTGCCTCAGCATAATTCTTTAAGTTCGAACTGACAAATTAAGAATCTGAATTATTAAGAACGTGTGTGAGCCATGCGTGTTTTGTATGGAAACTTTGCCTTCGACCTGAATTTGACGTTCTTAATTAGTGATTATGAATGTCAAATTAAGAACGTCTGTGGCCGTCTTAAAATAAAATTTAAAAACCAGACTGCATTAAACAAATAAATAATAAGTACTTCGTTACGCTGGCAACATTTGAATCTGAATCCGGAAGGCCGTAGAAAATTCAGAGCATTGAAAATAGAACTCTGCTAGAGAACTGAAAATCGAACACAACCTGTATCGAGTCAAATGTTAATTTGATATCTCGACATTCGACACTTCGATTTTCAACTCTAATGTATTAGTGCCAAGTTCAATTTCACTATTCTAACTTTTCTTAGGTCCGCCGGATTGTGGTCCCAGCCTTAGACGTAAACGGTGTTGAACAACTATACAAAATAAATTATTGTAAAATTAATTAAATTTAAAAATAAATATAAACTGACTAGACCAATGTCAATAAGCTGCTATAGTAAGCTTAATTCTGTTATATTAAGATTATATGAATAATGTGACCTTTACTTATTTACTTTCGCAGTAAAAATACGGAACCGCACTCAAAGTTTATTTATTATATTGTATTTACATTATGATTGACATATTATGCCATATGATTTTGATGAACTCATTGTTAGGTCCATAATTTAATCGAAAATGGGCATGTAATTTAATAATTTTAATGCAATTACTTTTTAATTATTATGAGGGTTCCGTAACTACAAAACGAGTTACAGGCTTATTCAAATTACTTCAAAAGCTACTGACTGATTTCATTTAAAATAAGTTTCCTAAAGAGTATTTAGAATGATCTATCATCATGGAAATTAGAAAGTTTCTAAGCCTCATGGTTTAGAAATATTAGTGGTAGGGAGTCCAACTTGAAAACCATTTTGGAGGCCGTTTACTCGAAAATGGTTTACTTAATAAAAAAATCATATATAAAACCTTGCCTCTGTTTTAGAGGACCTATGTAAAGATACCCCACACGATGGGGTAGAACGAAAATATATTTTTTATCCCCACTTCACATGTATGGAGATTGGAGAGCCACCCCTAAAATATAAAATAACAATTATTATATGATGCCAAAACCGAGATATATGCACATTACACAACTATACCAAAGTTGATTATTAATATTATGCACATAACTTCATTATTATAGAAGTTAGAAGAGTGGACGCACAGACACACAGACAGAGGGATAGAGCTGAACTACACTATAAGGGTTCCTTGAGCACGACGGCTTATATATTGTTACTATAAAATTTGAATTTCCACCAATAACCTATAGTACAATCAATTACACATACTTAAAATAATTTAGTTCTTCTAATACTCACACCTTCAAGGCAAGAGCGCGATTATTTTTGAAAAGTCGGCGGCTTCTCTGGTGTTACTGGTGTCTATGGGCGATGGCAGTTGCTTTACATCAGAACCGTTTACCGGTCATTCTCCGATTCGACGTTCTTTGCCTAATTACCGTAACCTTTTTTATTTTTCACTGATTTGACTTAAACACATTAAAATATGAAGCAAATCAAAGATACGTATTCAATAATTAATGAGGCATGTAACAATTAATTGTGGTTTTCTAGATAATGAGACTTAAAAATTTTATGAGTATGGTAATTAGAAAAAAAGAATATTTAATGAAACGGTAATTAGAAAATATCATCAAGTTTATGTAAAAATGATATAATGAAATGATAATAACACACATTAATAATTGAAGTGATAGAATTAACGATGTCTTTCATAACTATAACCTACCAATAATAAAAACAGACATTTTATCATTGCTATCATTTAATAAAAATTAGACACTTTTTTTTGACATTTCTTTTGATTGCTGATACAAAATATAGTAATTTTAAAAGCTTTTATTTAACTTGCAATGTATGTTAGTTCGGGTGCAATCTAGTTAAGATTCCAATCTTGCTACTAATTTTAAAGCAGATATCTTCAACCGATTGTGCTGAAATTTTGTACACTCGTTTAGTTTGGATGACAATATTTAATTCGTTCTCGGCGTTGTTGAGCGGCAAGCCTTCTCTTTTCTTTAACTTCCTCTTTGGTCTTTTTGGGTTTTCCCATCCTATAAATTAAATAATTTGATGAATGGTTAGCATATAATATAAACATATTTAAGGACAATGATAATAATAATCTACGAAAACCGCGGGAAAACTTTCCATTGGTACGACATCGCAGCTTCAGTTAGTAAACAAGTATTAATTTTTCATACAACGGTAATTATAAACATATGGTAATTAGTATACGGTAATTAGAAAACGATAGATTTTCTTAAAAATGTCGCAAACTGACACAGTATGCAAATACTAGCTTATTACAACATACGGAGGCCAAAGTACTGTCTCCATTTACATGATCAACTTGGGTCTATCTTAATAAATCAAGTATTAAAATAAGAACAACGGTAATTAGAAAAGTTTTTAACCAAGGCTACGGTAATTATATACTCACGTGCTTCATTGGCGGTACACTAAAGTTAGAGACGTGCAACTGCTGATGGTCCTCGGTACACACGGAGGATACGCGACTCGTACGGTAGTGGTGTGCCAAATACTTTTATTTAGGCATGTGCACCCGAGAACAGCAAATGTTACGGCAATTATAACTTTCGATTGGACATGCGATTACTTAATGATAATTAATTATAGACTGGTTCTATTGAGTCGATATTTTGTTATGCGATACAGGTTGCTTAATATCGTTTAAAACGTTGAATGGATCAAAGTAAATTTGTACGTTATAAAAATTACAAGCAAGTTTTAAGATAAAGTCGGTGTGCGGACACGCCACGGTAATTAGAGAATAGAGGTTTTTTGAACATAATTTAATATAATTAAGTCTTAATTACTTAAAACAGAAGCCAATGTTTTTGTTTACAGCTAGATACGGATGCTATCTAACATAATATAAAAAAATAATGCATGATTGAATATGATAAAATGACGGATTATACAAGCCCGGACACATAAAATTTGCTAATCGGAGAATGGCCATTACATATTTGCCCCCTATGTCAAGAAAAGTGGAAAGTCCTTATTTGGGAGTGATTGGTTTTGATGAAACAAGAAGCCGATAGTTTTTTTATACCATGTTAGTATAATTATACTGTTGTTATCTTTCCGTTGTTCAAGAGCTCCGTGGCCTAGTGAGTAAACCGTTTGATTCGCACTCGAGAGTGCAGGTTCGATTCCCAGGTGGCGTGTACCAATGAGACTTTTTCTGATCTCAAGTACATTAAACGGACGGTCAACGGTGAAGGAAAACATCGTGAGGAAACCTGCATATGGTTGGCCCCAGACGTATTGACCAGTCATTCCACTGGACTAGGCTGACTGTGTTGTGAAAATGACGTATGTGCTTGGGCAGCCATACGACATTTAAAAATTCGACTGTTCCAGGCACTACAGTATTTCAAGAGTGGTTACTTCGCTCGGAGAATACTGTATAAATCATATAATAACGGATGAAAATGCCTAAGTTTATCTTTCCGTTGTTATAAAGGTACGTTAAATAAAGATCTAGGATAGGCACTTAAAGTATATAGATATACTATCTGATAAGTAGTGATGTGCCGGATATCCGTATCCGTATCCGTATCCGCGGATATCTGAGGCAGAAGAAAGATCCGTATCCGTGTCCGTATCCGTCACTATTTGGCGGATCTTTTACGGATCTTTTTCCTTATTAATTTTAAAATTATAGATGAATTCTTTAAATAGGTGATTACTGATTAAGGTAGCAACTAGCAATAAAAAAACTATTAATTTCAATGCAGATAATATTCTTGAGGATGTTTTCTTTGTAAATGATTTTTTAAAGAAGTTGTGCCTTTACCCTTAGTCCATTAACCACGTGAGGTTTTTACAACTTTTTAGACCCCTCCCCTCCCCCTGGTGATACGTGGTGAGGTTTTATACCCCCTCCCCCACCTAAGATCATGTGTATTTTTTTTACATAGTAAGCAGGTCATGTTTGAAGAAAAACTTTAACTTAAAAACAATTTAATCGAATAATTTAAGCATTTAAAAACTATACTAGTCATTTGTCTTGGTAAGTATTTAAACAACACTACAAATCTACAACCGATAATAATTTCTGAAATTTAGACTGGATTCGAAAATTAATACACGTAATTTCTCCTTATACCCCCTCCTCCCCTTGGTGATACTTGGTGATGTTTTTCGGACCCCCCCCCCTCCCCCTTTAGGCATCACGTGATTAATGGACGACCCCTAACGGGAATACTTTCCATCACAAATTTTACACTTTGCATATTCATCAGTTACTAACACAAAATAAATCCAAATTACACTACTAAACTTCTTGATAGACATTTTTTCAAACTCATGTACCAATACCAAACAACCGTTATCTATGCTGTCCAGTGTCACACTTAACTATAAACAAAACAAAAGAAAGAACCGCCGTGCAATGCACGTGAAAATATGTGTGAAGGTCATGCGCACCGACACCGACTGCGTAAAAAAGTTAAGATCCGTATCCGTATCCGCGGATCTTGACACCAATTATCCGTATTCAGATCCGTATCCGCGGATATACATTTTTAACGATCCGGCACATCACTACTGATAAGTTACTTAAGTTTAATAATAGAATATAATTTAAGATCCATTGATGTATCAATTAAAACCTAGCTCTTTGCATACAACATACGCCAATCTAATTGCATATTATAATGTTGTCCAATGTAATTTTTTGTTTGTAACTCTATCTTGTTATATCTAAGTTTTAATTTATTTCTGAAACTATTGTTTTTTGTTTCTCATCATAAATAAATACTTTTTTAATTTAACTTGTGTAATGTGATTGCATGCGGTACTACACCTGTAATTAAGGTTGCATTTATCTGTATTTTACATATACGTACGTATTTTCTAAGATTGTATTAATGTATTTCCTTGTTGGTGTGTCTAATAAATAAAATAAAAATAGTATAAGCTGGGTATAGCGCACATTTGAATCATCAAGTCAAACAGACTGAAAATTTAATTACTTATACATATTTAATGATATATAAGAAAAATGCAGTGACAAAAATTATTTATTTTATTCAATTATTAAAATTTTGCCAACATCACTCGTGCACACGCGAACATCGTTGGAAGCCCCACCAGTACTTTGATTTCGTTATTATACTGCACTGTATGTCCTACTATAGGCTGCACACAAGCTGAAAGTGTAAAAAGATAAATAATAAGCTCTAAAAGTCTCAACAGAGTCCGAACTACTTTGTAAGTGCTTTGACCAACGCGACAGCGCCCTTCCTTTCGATATCAGTATCGTCTTTCAAATCGATATTTTATATCTTAAGTGGATTAAGAATGAATTCAGTATGTGAACTGCGTTAAATCCTAGTTACTAGATATTTTATGTTACAATGATGAATTAATTTAGTAATAATTATGAATAGGGAATATGCATGTATTTATTTTATTATTTTAAACGTTTCTACTGGTTATAACATTACCAAAAATATATATAACACATCCAAAATATTATCCATTAAGCTGGATTTTTTTTTTAAAAATCACTATAATTTTTGCGCGGTTTAAACACGCCATTTTTGCGGGCTTGGGTTGTGACGTCATCGTACACGAAAAAGACAGTTGACAGTTTAGATCATAGATGAGTCAGAGCATAATAAAATTCAATAAAACGTCAGTCATGTCATTGTCATGAAAGACAGCATCGTGTAGTGTGACGTCACACACGCGCGTCACCATTGGTCGCGACTCGCGACCAATATGACGCGTTTCGCAATTTTAGATTTTGCATTTTTTATATATTTTTTTTTCGGTTTAAATAAGAACTAAATTTAAAAAAATCCTTTTAGTTATAATGTGACGATAATAAAGAAGAGGGAAATAAATATTTCAGGCAAATTAAATTTTCATGCATATTCCCTATTATGATACACATACATTCATTTTATCGATATGAAAGGACATCTCTAGACATCGGCCGCGTTGCGTCGTTCTCTAGACCACAAATTACAGAGTGTAAACTTTTTACGTGTCTATGGCCGATGAACGCACAAAACAAATTATTACAAAATGGCTGCGTCTCTTTTTATTCGTGAAACGTCAAACAGTCTAAAATGGATTGCTGCGGCAAATTTATTTTAGCGTTATAGATAGACTTCAATATTTATCTATAGATAGATTTCAATATTGCTTATTGTATCAATTTTTAGAGGAAACTGAAGAGTTATATTTTTAATAGTACTCGGTTAAAATCAATAAAAATATGGCGTGGCCTGTGCCACCGGGACAATGGAATTCTGCAGTGCCTATGGCAGCAGGGGCTGACATGTCCATGGGTTCATATACACCAGAACAATGGACAATGATGCAGCAACAAAGCTGGCAATGGGCACAGTGGCAACAACAATATGCCCAATGGCAAAACCAATATGGAGATAAGGTACAGTTCAATTACATTTTAAGAGTTTATATTTAGCATTTTAATAAAGATTATAATGATTATGATTGACAAAATTTCTCATTCCTTTTTACATATTTCAGTATAACCAGCAGCTACAAGGTATGCAAGCAATGGGGCTAGCCCCACCCCTACCGTCATCTACTGTTCCACCACCAGCGCCACCTCCGCCAGAGAAACCCCCGCCGCCTCCTCATGAGAACGATGAACCATTGTTTAGTAAACCCAAAGGTCCCGAGCCAGTACCGGCACCTAACCCAAATTATGGGTCCAGTAATGATAGACATAGCTATCAGAAAATGCCTAACGAAGATAATAAATTGCAGCCCACCACAAATACTGAGGCTCTAAACAAACTAGCAGAAGAGGAAAGAGTATTTGACATTCAATTTAAAAAATGGGAAGAAGAAATAGAAAAATGGAAAGAAGAAAATGTTAACCATCCTGACAAAAGAGCCTATAGTGAATATGAACAGAAATTTGAGGCCTGTCGTGCGCAGTTAATGGAGAGACGTCAACAGATGAAGCTTAAAAGGGATCGTCTTTTAGGTAATATCCCTCAATCTACTAATAATAGCAACATGGGAAATAAATCTAATAGTGCTCCACCACAGCAATATAATAAGCCCAACTACACTATGAGTGCTCCATCTGTTCAGCAGGGCTATAAAAATAATTCAGTTCGTTCTGGCAATAATAGAAACATGTCACAGTATAACATGCCACAGCATAATTTTAACAGAGACAACAGGAATGTTAATTCACAAGAACAATATGATTCATACGATAATCAGGATTCCAACGACTGTTATATGCAAGATGACTTTGGTACTGTGATTGAAGATGATGGTACTTTTCTGCCTTCTGGTGCATCTGCTAAAGGTATACCCGGTTTGGATTTAGTACCAGAGCAAAATGATGTTATTGAAATACCTGATGATCAACACAATGATCAGCAAAACTCAAATGATTATTATAACCATTCTCCAAAAAAGGCTCCCGATTACTCTACCATTTCTCAAGGTATTAATAATATACTTGGTGATGAGAAAATTATGAATATACTGTCAATGGTGACTGGACAAAAACCTAATATGGGAAATAATCTAAACAATTTCTCACATCCTCCTCCAAACCAACCACCACCACTCAATAACCAGTGGGGTAGAAATGATAATTATAGACAGCAGAATGATTATAATAATGCAAATTATCCTCCAACAAATCAGCAAAGTCAATTTAATAATTCTATGCATCAGCAAGAAAATTATGATAGCAGGCATAATTCAAATGTGGATGGATATAACAATTCAAATGTGGACAGCTATAACAATCAAGGAAATCAGTATGGAGGTCAGAATGTAACTCGGAATTTGCCACAACCTCTCATGCAAATTAATACTCAAATGAGACCCCAGAATGTGCCCCAAAAACGCTCTGATTATCCCCAAGGTCCTAATAGAAGAGGAATGCAAGAAAATTGGGGATCTTATCCTGACACTCCTGCATACAATGAGGAATATGGGATGCAGGATAGGAAAAACCCACTTATACCAAACATGCCTCAGATGGCTCCAGGGGAGAGAATGCAAGAACTCCCACCGGTTATACCCCCAGTAAAACCAAAATGGGTTACTGAGCCTATGTTTGCTCCATCTGTTATAGTAGAGTATGAGCATAAACCTCTTAGATTAAAAGGTATTTTTTCACATTTATTATATTGTAGGGGGAGCCCAAGAAGGGTTGAAGTTATCTAAGCATGTCAATTATCAGTATAGGTGCCCCAAGTTTGATAACCAAGGCATAATAAAACAAATAAGTTAACCTGCATAGTGAGGGCTATACATAAACTATATTTTGGTGCATATTAAGAGTGTATGTTTTAAAAAACTTATAGACTTGTAAAGTTAAAACCAGCCTCCCTAGCACAATCCTCTGAAGACTCATCAAGCTACTCATATTGGGCAAATACTTTATTGTACAAAATTGTGGACCACTAGGCACATAGAGCCTGTCTCGTGGCAAAACTTATCTCGAATTTGCCCACCTATAATAATTATGTAAATATCCCTGCCCCCATGCAGGGATATTTACATAATATGAGCATGATGATTTTATCAAAATTTCAAAATATTTATAACTTTTTAAACTGCCCATCATCTGATCTACAAAATTAATAAGTATCCATTAAGCATGTGGGCTCCCCTAAAATATTTAGTATTTATTAAAAAAGGGGTCGTCCATTAATCACGTGATGCCTAAAGGGGGTTCGAAAAAAAAACACCAAGTATCACCAAGGGGAGGAGGGGGTATAAGGAGACATCACGTGTATTAATTTTTTAATCTAGTCTATGCATACCGAAACTATTATCGGTTGTAGATTCGTAGTGTTGTTTAAATCGAAATTCGAGTTACGAGAATTGGGGCTTATATGATGTTTTGTGTGATGCTAAAAAATAAATCCATTCTTATTCTTAAATACTTACAAGACAAATGACTCGTATAGTTTTAAATTGCTTAAATTATTCGATTAAATTGTTTTTTAAGTTAAATTTTTTCTTCAAACATCACCTGCTTACTGTGTAAAAAAAAATACACGTGATCTTAGGTGGGGGAGTGGGGGGTATTAATAAACCTCACCACGTATCACCAGGCGGAGGGGAGGGGTCTAAAAAGTTGTTAAAAACATCATGTGATTAATGGACGGCCCCAAATATGTTTTATCATACTATCCTAAAGATTAAATAGTATTATGTATAAATACATTAAAATATGACTTCTTTAATAAGCACATATTGTCTTTGTAAGAACCATTTGGAAGAAAAAATTAATCATCTATTTAGTTTTTTAATTAGCCATCATTTGTAAACTGTGTAGTATGTATTATGATTTTTATTTTTTAGTAATGTAATTGTATTAGTAATGTGATGCTTTTAGCTTTTTCAACTGCTTTAATTAATATGGAATTTAAGGTCAATTGATAATTTTTTTTCTTTTTAGCTCGTGAATTTATGGAACCTGTTCACACATTTGACTATAATCATGTATCAAAAGATGGGGAAAATGTGAACAAAAGAAAATTTGAGGAAGAGGCTGACCAGATATTCTCAAAAGCATTAAGGCCAGGAGACAAAGATTGGACTCGTGAAAAACATTCAAAAGATTACAGGGATAAACCATCTAGACATGACATTAGGAATGATTTTGATGCTGGAAGAGATGTTTATCATAGGAGAAACAATGACAGAAGGAATGAAGATCGCAATAGAACAAATAGATTTGAAGATTCTTATAGAGAAAGAGAATATGATAGAAGTAGAGAACCCCGTGATAGAAATATAGGAAAAGATTACGAAAGGGATAGAGATTTTGGAAGAGATAGAGACTTAGGACGAGAAAGAGATTTTGGAAGAGATAGAGATTTGGGAAGGGAAAGAGATGTCGGAAGAGATAGAGACTTTGGTAGGGACAGAGACTTGGGAATGGATAGGGATTTGGGAAGGGATAGAGATTTCGGGAGAGACAGGGATAGAGACAGGCTATATGGAAGGGACAGAGGCAGAGATGCTGGTAGGGACAGAGACTTAGATAGGGATTTTGGAAAGGACAAACATAGGGATAAGCGAGAAGACAGAAATCGCAGCCACAGTAAGGATCGAGAGAATCGTAAAAGGGGATTAAGTAAGGATAGTGAAGTTAGTAACGCATCATCAAAGAAAGCAAAGACATCTGCAAGTTTTGATGGTGCAAAGCCTAAGCATGTAGTCATGATTGACGATATTTTAGAACATCCAGGTCGTGATATGAGGCCAATGAAAATGGTTATTGTTTTAAGAGGTAAATTTTTTGTTTTTGTTACCTTTGAGATAAAAAAAATAAATCTAAAGCAGCTTTTATACAAATTGCGTAATTTAATATTTATTTGATTGCTGTATACTTTTTATTTCTCATTAAAAAGAGTCTCAATTAATTTTTTGTACATTAAGGTCCCCCTGGAAGTGGTAAATCATATCTAGCAAAGCTAATAAGGGACCGAGAGGCAGAGTACGGTGGCACTGCTCGTATCATGTCAATAGATGACTACTTCATGCAAGAGGGAGAAGTTGAAGAGGAAGATCCAGCTACAGGGAAAATTGTGAGCTATATAATAATAGTTTATGTTTTAGTGCGAGTTATTTGTTTGTTTTTAGAGATGAAATTGAAATTGGCTTAAGGGTGCGTTTTAGACATCTATACTAATATTATAAAGCTGAAGAGTTTGTTTGTTTGTTTGTTTGTTTGTTTGAACGCGCTAATCTCCGGAACTATACTGGTTCGAATTGAAAAATTCTTTTTGTGTTGGATAGTCCATTTATCGAGGAAGGCTTTAGGCTTTAAAGCATCATGCTAAGCTCAATACGAGCGGAGCACCAATCAAGAATGTTTCAAAATCGGGGGATTTTTTTTCCTTTTGAGAGCTTTCGCTGCGTACGCTGCGAAAACGGTTGAAGTTTCGCTAAAATTATGTATGACACAATTGTTACCCTTTAAAAGTTCTAAAAAAAAGTCCGCGACTGTATATGTCTATCTTTTAAGGTTGGCTCACAATAACCTTTTTATGCTAACCAAATTTGTTCTAAAATTAAGCATTATTTGTGAGGGCGTTTTCATAAAGATGATATTATTCCTTATCCAAATAAATACGTCATTCATTACAAGCATTTAATTTAAAAGAAATTTGTCGTTTACATCATTTGATTTCAATGAGTATTTTAGAAGATATCGCAGTAATAAAATAATCAGCGCGCAATAATGACGTGCGGCGCGCTGCGGACAGTCGTGAGGGGGAAGCGCTCCTCCTTCTACGTAAATGAAGTCGGGGGTAAATTTTAGCGATATCCCAAAGTATCCACGCGGACGAAGTCGCGGGCAAAAGCTAGTTTAACATAAATTAGTTGTTTTTGTGACCAAAGGAAACCAAATTCTACAAAACAAACAATTGTCGCAAATAGAGTACTTTTTTTATCTAAAATTGGTAAAAATAATATTATTATATAAAAAATTTACTTAAATTTACCCAATCGCTCAAATATAGACTAGTGTCTATATATGAGCGCTCAAAGAGTGATTGGTAAATTTAGGTTTTTTTCTTAAATGGAAAGAATAACAGTGTTCCAAATCTGAATATTCGATAAAGTTGCATCTTTATATTTCAGATTAAGAAACCATTACTCAAGTACGAATATGATGATAGTTTGGAAGAATCATACACAAACTCATTGAAGCGGGCCTTTAAAAGATCAATTACTGATGGATATTTCTCATTTTTAATATATGATGCTGTGAATGACCAATTGAAGGGTTATGCAGACATATGGAACTTTGCTAGACAAAATGGATTCCAGGTACGTTTTATCATAGTTACAATACGGCCGATGTATCTTGGCGGGTCTGAACTTCGCGCAGAAGGTCGCGCAATAACTGTTTTTAAGTGTTTTCGTATTTATTTTATTTATACAAGTTGGTCAACTGTATTAAGGAAATTATATGAGTACATAGGTATATAAAAAAAATACAATAACAGTTTTCTTTACGAGTTGTACGAGTTCGCAGGGCCTATGTTCAGACCCGTCAAGATACAGCGGCCGTAGTGTAACACATAGGAAATTGAGGTTATGAAGATATACAGTGAGAATATTAGTTCCATTTCTATTGTACAAATGATCTTAATTCTTTTTATTTATGCAATAGTTGTCTGTTTTCTGGAACAGACACTATTGCATAGTTCTCTGGAAGAAAGTTTTGAGTGGTTTAGTTTGTTTTCCTTTGTTGTATAACTGTGTGCAAATAAAGGTTGTATAAACTAGCGACCTGCCTCTCTTTGCACGGGGTTCAATGTATTATACATAATATAAACCTTTCTTTTGAATCACTTTATCTAGTGATTCTGCTCTGTTAAGTACTTTAAAAGTTTAAAAGATCTAAGTCAGGCATGACCAACAGTTTAAAGATTGCATGCCATTTTTTATTTTAGACATCTATAAAATTCACAATTCGTCCACAAAACCCCAAAACTCAATATTTCCCAAACATATTATATTAAATGTATTTGGTATATTGTCATAAACGCTCGGCCGCCAGGCGAATATCGGGCGTACCCGTTATAGACTCGGGGTTGATTATGTACCTATGTATGTCTGCGAATATCGGGATTTTTCGATAGATCGTGGTCATAAACAATCCCGATGAGTCTAGGTTTAAATTAGCTCAGGGGCCGCATGCCGGCTGGTGGCCGGTCAGTCATCGGCATGCCTGATCAGTGATCTAAGCGAATAGGAAAGGATTTTCTACTATATGTAAAGATAAATAATATTGAAAATAAATTTACTTATGTTTCTTTTGCTGTTTTATTAGGTTTACATTTGCACCATGGAGTTGGACCCGCAAGTTTGTTTCAAGAGGAACATACACAATAGAAAACTTGAAGATATTGAGGTGATCTGCTCTAGGTTTTTCCCAACGCCTGCACACCATATACAGTTGGATGCCACCACGTTGCTACAGAGTGCGTCAATCACTGAAGTACAAATGGAAGACGTGAGCAATGATGACGACGTAGTGGAAGTGCCACTGGACGAGGAACCAGAGGTGAGATACCTCAAAAACATGATTCATTCGAAACATAGTTAGGTCACTGGCATAATAGAATTTCAAAATAGTAAAAAAAAAAAAAAAACTACTCAAATTTGGAACTCCATTTTGAAATTGACACCAAACCTGGATTTGATGAACTTGGTGTGGGCTTTTTTAGAAGTAAAGGGTTAAAGTTTTTTATTTTTCTGTATATTTTTTCTGGACGCAGGGTAGGGTTAATGTTTTTATTTCAGCATCGTAACTAAAACGCCTAGTGCTGTTCACCACAGGTCGAAAATAGTTTTACGTCGAAATGGGAGAAGATGGACGATGTCAATCAACTAGGTGGGTCCTGGTGTTACTTGTATTTATTTCTAAATATTCCATGTTTATACATCTACCTTTGATTAATTATTACATAGATACGTTATATCCTTACAAAACTGACAATATTTCTGTGCCACGACATACATTGACATGGGACGCGTGTCAATGTGTCAACGTCGCATAGTAACACAAAACACGCTATTACTCGCGGAGCACACTAACCAAAATTGGCCTGACTCGGGCCAATTCGAGTCTTCATTTTTACGCGTTTATAACATATCTACCTCTTTTTAATATTATATATCTATGACATCTACACATGAAATTACGTATATATACGGTCGCGAACAGATTCGGTGTACCACTTTTAAAACGATATCCTAGTAATTTGTGTGTTCATGTGGATAATGAGTTTCTATGTACTTTGGTCATAATTTCTACTCATTAGTAACTAAAACTAAAACTACAGTAACTAAAACTTTTCTTATCAATGGGCTCACTATTCAATAGTGCCTATAATCTATATTGTAATTATAGGAAATTATTGAAATTCATTCATGAAATATAATTAATATAGATCAGTATAATTGCTACCCGTAAAGTGCATTCATAGGAAAAAACACTTTATATATCATGGTGTTGGAACTCAAAGGGCTGCTAATATTTTTTTATTTTCTACTAGCTTTTGCCCACAGTTCCGCCCACGTAAATTCCGTATCCCACGTAACACTATTTTTGGGATAAAAAGTAGCCTAAGTGTTAATTCAGAGCTTAAACTACTACCATACTAAATTTCATCTAAATACGTTCAGTAGTTTCTGCGTAAAAGAGTAACAAACGTCCATCCATCTATATACCCACCCATCCTCACAAACTTTCACATTTATAATAGAAGTAGGATTTAATATAATATTTAAGTATATATACTATATAGGTACCTTAAATCTTATTTTGTTTATGTTTTGACGTGTGTTGTTATTTGTAGTAGTAACGAAACATTTTTGTTAATACATATTTCTGTGATGCATTTATTAAAATATTTCATAAGCGTCTAGAATCCGATTTTAGCCCCCTTATTAATAAAAATATCTAAACTACTGATTAGCGATTGAATGTTGCTTTCTTTGTCGAACAAGTGATTTTTTCCAACATATCAGAAAAAAATAAAAAATATATTTATACAGCCGAACGTATAACCGCCTCCTTTTTTGGAAGTCGGTTAAAAAAAGACAGCAACATCCTGATTATATTCTATAATGGAATTGCAAATGAACGGTTGTCACTTATACCTTCTGTCCGAATTCGTAAAACACTTTTACTTTATTCGTTACTTAAATTGTAATATTATTGAATGTTTGTTACAGCACGGCTCGACGGAACCAGCAAACCTCTACGGCCGTCGCAGCTCTCAATGGAAGACTACCTACAGCTAGACGACTGGAAACCCAACACGGCCAAACCGGGAAAGAAAACTGTGAGTAGACATTCGTATTTTATTCGTTTTTGTCGAATAAATGTCTTATTATTATTAATAATTATTCATCAATATTTTTTGTTAAAGTTACCACTGTATGTTGTATTTTGCGGTATATCGTTACGTGTTATCGGTATTCAATTTTGTCGTACAATATTTTACGGTTGCGTTACGGTTGTAACCAAAATATTCAGTTACCATAAATTAAAATAAGACCAGATTCTACGAGGATGGAAAAAAGAAATATCCTTTAATAGATTGGTTGTGATTTTGCGTTGCGACCTTTTCGTTTATCTACTTATTTTATCTACTTCGGCTTCTGCCAGTTTTTTTTTGACGGCATCAAAATGTTATTTTTATTTCTCTACTTCATAAAATACATTTTTATTTATTTAAATGCGGATCTGCGTTTTCAAGAACGATAATAATTATCATTTTTGTACGCAACATGGATTTGACAATCGGACAATATTATTATTCTTATTTTAACCTTTAGCATATAAAATAACCTCATAGACGTTATAAGTTACGTTGATAACTTATGTCTAAACTATACTTTTTAGCCATTTTTATACTTCACTTATGATAAATTATTTATTATATTCTTAAATATTACTAATCCATATTAGATGGGAATAATCATTTATTCGGTACGATGACTTGTGTGTTATCTACAAGTTTCGATAGCATACGCATAATGTGTACGCATTTACGTATTGGCTACGCACGGGCGCACACACACACACACACACGCTCGCGTACATAACGCGATGCATATTAAAATAAGTTATGATGCAATATTCAAACAATTTTACAATAATGTCGCTTACTATCGGTTTAAATATCATTTTACATATCAAAAAAAATACCGTTTAAAGCATTGGGATAAGTAATTTATCGGTAACGTTTCAATTTTTTAAGTTCCATACCGTTACAATAAGTGTAAAATAAAGTGAAGGTGAGTATGCAGTTTTGTGTATGGGATTTTATCGTATTGTAATTAAAACAGGTACGGTGGGCCGACTTGGAAGAGAGAAGACAGCAAGAAAAGATGCGAGCAATCGGCTTTGTTGTCGGTCAAACGGATTGGAATCGTATGACCGACCCCACAATGGGCTCCAGTGCCCTCACTCAAACTAAATACATTGAACGCGTTAGACGCAATTAGATCATCTATTCGTGGTTGATTTGTTTGCAAAAAATAGATGTAAACATTTTACTTGTTACAATGAAAAATAATAAGAATAGTTAGTTCTTTATTTGCATAAAATTATAATCTACATTAAAATGCAATGTAGTAAAGGGAAAAATAGGTATTCTTCCCCGTGGTCCATTCTATATTAAAATCTGTTCTGTAGTTTCGGAGCCTATTCAATGCAAACAAACAAACTTTTCCTCTTTATTATATTTGTATATGTTACCGGCCAAACCCGATTTCAGGACAAACTAGTTTTGCCTAGGCTAAACTGGTTCTTCCTTCACGCGATAGGAATAACTAGTATATCCTAGTCCAAACTAATTTGTCCTAAGTCCGATAGGATAAATCAGTTTAGCCTAGGCCAAACTAGTTGATCCTGATATTAATACGCACACTCCAGGATAAACTAGTACGGCCTAGTCTAAACATTATGGTAAGTATATCTAGAAAGTCTAAATAAATATGTAAACTGAATAAAATACTCCATAATTGGAAAAATAATAATTTTTATTAAAACGATAATGATTCGTCGTTAAAAGCTATGGTATATGGTATATTAACCAATAAGGTTATACAAACAATAACAAATAATAAGTGTTTTTAAATAGAAGCAAATTTCATATCTCAATTATTAAAATTTTTATTTATTTTTATATGGTGTGCTTTGGTGGCACTTAGAATTGCAGAGTATCATTGCCTTCTTGCACTTCCATCTGTTTGTGGAACAGTTTTTGATGCAGCTGCATCTCACGAAACCTTGGACTGATCCAACTGAAAGCTGCAGTCCTTAACGATATTCCTATAGTTATTTGTCCTAGAGTGTGCGTTTTAATATCAGGATCAACTAGTTTGGCCTAGGCTAAACTGGTTTGTCCTATCGGGCTTAGGTCAAAGTAGTTTGGACTAGGATATACTAGTCAATCCTATCGCGTATAGGAAGAACCAGTTTAGCCTAGGCAAAACTAGTTTGTCCCAAAATCGGGTTTGGCCGGTAACATATAGATGTGCTAAGACTCCAGAGTACTATTATACACAACTTATCAGTGGCGAAGGCTGGTTCTCCTTCATAGGGAAGCCGGAGCCTGCATAATAGAGATTTGGATGAGGGTCTTCAAAAGGTAAGTGGTAAGGGAAGCCGATAGGAATGGAGTTATAGGTACCCTTCGCCACTGCAACTTATGTTTAAAAGATCTATATGTAAGCAGTTAATATTACAATAATAAGTAGTTCCCATGTAAAACTTGTTTCGTTTATTTTCTAATACACGGTTCCTGTTACTTTGGCAACATTTATAATGATTGTTATAATAAGTAATAATTTAACTTTAAAGTTTTAATAAATACGTTTTAGGTATAAAGCTACAACTCGGAACTTTTTATTTGCATAATTTCGAGTTACTTTACATTTTAAACACGTTATATTCTCATTGGTTATTTGCTTTTTTGTTTGCCATAACATTTGGGGAGAGAAATATTGTTTTGATATTATTTATTTTGTTGACATCACATATCACATTGTTTATTAAAATATTCTAAATACTTCAAATAGGGCCAATTGCAAAACACTTAAAACGAATAAAATAGGGAATATGCATGTATTTTTTTTATTCTTTTAAACGTTTCTACTGGTTATAACATTTCAAAAAATATATATAACACATCTAAAATATTATTTATTATCCTGGAAAAAATGTTTTAAAATCACAATCATTTTTGGGCGACTTAAAACGCCATTTTCGAGCGCTTGAGTTGTGGACTATGACGTCACAACGTCATCGCACTTAGATAGACAGTTGACAGTTAAAATCATTGTTTTACTTTTTTTTTATTTATGGCGTCGGCTTATCACCATTTGCCAGTGTCAAGTATATTGTCATCAACGTATTTCTAAATCGTCAAGTCCAAAGTCTAGTCACGGTAGTCAATCAGTCAAGTCAGTCGATTCAGTAAAGTGATAGACGCTTTACTGAAACTTCCTAGGGAGTTTTGGCGGGAAACCCAATTTAGCACGCATTTTGTAATTGTATCACTTTTCCATACTAGTGCACCTCAACGAATAATTAATGGTTAATAATCCACCAATATTACACATTAAAAACCGAAATAACATGAATTAAAAAAAAATAATACAAAATTATAATCGAAAACAGAAATTTTCAATGCTCAGAATTTTCTTCGGCCTTCATCATCATAATATTAAAGTCCCAGCCTTAAATGAAATTTCTGTTTCACTTGACACAGTGAAATTTTTTACATTGGTAATGGTTTAATACCTTCTCCCTTAAATAAAAAAAAAAGTTTTGAAAGTTGACACACGTCCGTGCGGTCTATGACGTCACGTTTTGTTCAGCCAATAATATCCTTTTTTGAAATTTGCGCGGCATTTTCAAAAACAATACTTTTTGATGATTAATTTTCACTATTAATTCACGATAAATTGAAAAAACAATTGTACGGGGTATGTTTATTTAGCGATAAAGATTACAAATAAAAATATTTTATCCATTTTGGTGTCACATGCATATTCCCTATTGGCAGCATCAAAAATACTTCTGTACAAGTACAAGTAAATTTTTTTTTTTTTTTATATTTACTTTGTGACGAAAATAAAGCAAAAGGTAATCCAGGCTAATATACATATGTATCAATTTTACAAGAAAATAATACATTTCTATTTTAAAGTGACTTGTAAAATGTTAATATTTTTGATTTTCCGGCCTAGGGAATGGAACGGATTTGGGTAGAAAATTAATATTATAAGACTACAAATAAGTCAGTCTGGGCTTTGGTGTAAAAGTTTGTTAGTATGAAACATTAGGTATTTGTATAAAATAGGTATGGAGTAGAGTGCAGACATCTTTGCGATGTAATACCACGTCCCAGACTATAGTTCTTACTACTGACTTGTTCATTTAATAATTTCTGTGCTTGTATGTGTTTCAATAAAAATACTGTAAAAATTGTGTTATTATCTCAATTTCTTTTATACTTCATTCCTTCAGCTGAAACCTCTTTTGGGCTCTGTTTGTATATATCCAGAACTTCCTTATATCTATCGGCACCAGATTTTGGTATGTACTCGGCAACCGTCAGTTTCGTCATGTATTTATCATCGTCTATGCTCGTCGATGTTTCTACGCTGTTTATTTTATTTTCTTTATCCGCTGAACTATGTTTGAAGTCCGTTGCGCCACTTTTGTCCAGTTTGTTGGGTGTTTTCCCAAGATCCTCGCCTTCTCTACTGCTGGTCATGATCATAACTTGCGGTGTGCTCATCGCTGTCATGTGATCGCGAAGACATTGTTGTAGAATGTGCAAGAAGAATAGAAACGCCAGCAGCGTGAGTGCCGACAGCGCTGCGTTGCTTTTGTGGCCTCCTTTGCTGTGATGGCTGAAATTTAAACATTCCTTGAGTGAATCAACAGAAAGTATTTATTATATCATTTTTAAAGTTTCCACCTCCTTTATTAATTACTTTTCGGTTACTAACGTTTCTAAAAATATGTCTTATGATCCATGGGCGTAGCCAGGTTTTAGTTTCGGGGGGGGTTCAAGAAAATAAAACGACTACGGGGGGGGGGGGGGGTAGTATCAAAGTTCTGATTTAGGCTGTTGATTATTTTTCTTAAATAACTTCAAACATCATCTTTCAGATGGGGTTAATGGGGCGGCAAAATATGTTAATTGGCCTCGGGCGCAAAATTTCTAAATACGCCTCTGTATATTGGTCAGATCTCTGTATTATATATACCAGCCGGCCCATTTCGGGGGGGGTTTGAACCCCCTAAACCACCCCCCTGGCTACGCCCATGTTATGATCTGAACAAGTGCTGTGGCGGTTTCAAATATTATAACCTCTCCAAAATCACACCTTGTGACATAAGTCATAATCCTTGTACCTAACTACGGTAATTCAAAGATCTCCTTTTCAACAAAAAAGACAAATTACAAATATGTATTATAATGAAGTGCAGAGATTGCATTTGCAAAGTTATTGACTGTCAGGAATATAACCTGAGGGAAAATAATTGATAATATTATATACTTACTGCTTGTATGTGACGTGTCCATGAGACGGAGCCTCGTACGGGAAGTACACGTGTTGTTCGTGCGATCCAGATGGATACTCCGAATATCTGAGCGATTTAACCGGGAAAAAAACATCTCAATTTATATCTGATTTTGAGATATTGTTATGAGCAGTACATACTACCTACATAAAATTAAAATGGACCGCTCTCAAACACAGCGGCGCGGCGCGGCGCGGCAGCATCCGACACGACCTGTCAAGCGGTAGCCGCCCTCGCGAGTCGCGATTGCGTAGATAGTGTTGTTGTGGGACGTTTTACATTCAGTTTAAGAGGTTAAGTGTGACGTTTTATATAAAAAAATAATATCACGCCATACATTTCGCTCGCGAACAAAACTTCGCCGCTATTATAGTGCTGCGCGTCCTTCGCCGCTGGTTTCGAGAACAGAGTAGTCATATGGTTATCGAATGAAAGTTTTATGAATATCATGGCAGCGCCTATACAATTTTCATTTCATAAAGTAGTAGTAAGTAAGTAGAGTTCTTTGCTGTCAATTGTTCGTGTTTGAGCTACGGGTGTAATGCGTTGCCTGCGCCGCGCCAATGCCGCGCTACTGTTCGCCATATTCGAGGCAGAGGCCACAGAGAGGCACTCCTAGTCCTGACAAGCGGTGACTATGGTGTCAATAAGGAACGGAACTAAGGAAGGAAAGGTATTTGATTTGTTTGCTTTATAAAAAAATACTTTTAAATACCCATATCGTTTTCAATTTTTTCGTAACACAAGATTTAGGTAAGTGCAGCAAGAGATGCCTCAGTCTACAGTACAAAGTTTGTAAGTATAGCTTCTTTCTTTAAAAATATTGGTAAGTCAAAAAGTATCGATTTACAGATGGTAAGTAGGTGTATAACTTTCATGGACAATTTTACTGCCACGAAAAGGAAGGCCGACTACGATTTTCCGATGAACATCCAACAGAACATTTTATTTGCCCATACGACAAAAATAAAATCTTAATCTGAGAGCAATTCTGCTAAACAAAACCTGCATTAATACGCTTACAATCAAGGCCCGATACGCTCGCACTCGCAAACGGTCTTTTTATGAACGTTAAACGAACGTGAAACGCGCTCTCATTGGTAGAAACGTCATAAAATCCGTTCATGGTAACATGTCGCTTCACTTTCAATCCAAACAAAGTAAAGTTACTTTAAATACGAGAATTGAGGTTCAGGATTTAAAAAACTAAAATAATAATGGATGATTATTATTTTAGTTTTTAAATCCTGAAGGATGGAGAAGGAGGCAAGGTTTTTACATATTTAAATATTTGGTTAATTATAACTTGTTTTGGACTGTTTGCTTAAAAGTTTAATGGACTGTTTAAAAGTTCAATCGCATTCAATGCAATAATATTGTGGGGATTTCATATTATAGACCTATTGCGCAAAAGAAACTGATAACTACTAACCTGTCTATCATCTGTTTGGGCGTTGTTCCCATTTGGGAGAAAAAGCTTGCCAACGTCATGTCACCTGTCGCACACCACTCCGAATGTCAAGGTGCAGTTGGGATTTTCCAACTGTTACACATTGTGTATCCGCTCTAGTTACTTCAGCTTAGAGTAATGTAACGGCATTTCCTTAAGGTGGTTCGTTTCCTATACAAAAAAACAATGGACATTTATTAGGTAATTTCATACTATTACTACATAAATTTATATGCACATCTATGTATTTTGCAATACAATTGTCGCAAAATATATTTAAAATACTTTATTTCACACAGAAGTCACATTTTTATTGAATTTTCGACAAAAAGTGACATTTGTAACTTATGTCACTTTTTGTCGAAAATTCAATAAAAATGTGACTTCTGTGTGAAATAAAGTATTTTAAATATATTTTGCGACAATTGTATTGCAAAATACATAGATGTGCATATAAATTTATGTAGTAATAGTATGAAATTACCTAATAAATGTCCATTGTTTTTTTGTATAGGAAGCGAACCACCTTAAGAACGACATGTAAAATAGAAATCTCTCAAGGAAGATCGAAACTGAAACAATTCGCTAAGTTATTATTTAACTAATCGCCTTTGATGTTGAAGTTATTTTTAAATTTCTCAAGCTGAAATAATAATTAATGATGCTTTTAAGAAATGTATGAAAATATGCCATGTTTTGGTACATTTGTTAAGAGTTGGGTTGGGGTTGGATGAAGAAAAACAAAATATATTTTAATATTTTTTTTATTTATACATCAACATTCACACAAGGACGTCCTCAGGCATACCATCACAAAAATATACACATTATAATTACTAACTACTGTGTGATACAAAAATATATCACGCATTTTTCATCATCAGTCGTTAATTGCACCAATTGATGGAATCATTTTTAAAATGGAACATTATTAAGAATTTCACCTTAATAAAATTAAACCTTTTAAATATCTTCAATATAGTCAACAGTGAGAATCTACTCTAAAATAAGTTAAATAAATAAATAATTTAAATAAATTACTGAACACTTAAATTAATTGCGCGTTCTTCGATGCTAAACTGAATTACTATTACTATTAAGTTTCTAATGTTTGAGGCTTTTACAAATATTTGTCCGACTTAATTATCAAGATTTAGTATTTAGTTTAGAATTGAGCTTTTTGCTACGGCTTTTTATTCACATTATACTGACACTACATTATTAGTTTTTGGCGGTATGAATATTAGAAATAGAATGGCTTTGCTTATACTTCGTTACACTCGAGATAGATTTGGCGACAGTCGGTACCCGAACGTCCACGACGCCCAGCTTCGAAGAATTGGTCAAAGGAACCAGCGGACTGCCTCTCGAGGACAAAGCTAGCAGCATATCTGCAAATAATGAAAAAATTGCTTTTAGAACAAGCGCTCAACATGAAATCCATGATGTCCTATTAGTTGAGGCAGCAGGCACTGGTGATTTTTTTCGTCAGATCTTATTATTGTAATGACCCACTTTTTAATTTTACTATGGAAATTGTAGAAACTTAATTAAAATTAATTCGTCTTCGCATTTTAGTCAGTTATTAATCTGTTATACAATGTACTTACGTTCCAAGTTGGCAGAAGACGCTCTTGGGTCCGATGTCAGAGGAGCATTCGTTGTTGGCTTCGCAGAGGTACTTCTGAAGACATTTGTCGTCGTTGGTGCCGAAGGACCTTACGTAGGTTTTGAGCATCGCAATACCAGCAAGAGACGCGTCACTGACTGAGTCCTTCCTGCCCATCGAACGAGCGGTAAGGGAACGATGAGAGAAAGATGTTTTCAGAGCGTCCAGTAGATTTACTACGATGTTGATGAACTGTTGAACAAAAGGAAGACTATCAAGATTATGTTATTAATAATTCTAAGAAATTGGAACAAAATGCAGTGCTGTAGTGGAACTCTTAACAGGAAGGAAGGATAAGTGGCATACCTCTCCAGCTTGCTTTGCCATAGAGGAGACTTGATCGGGATCTTTTGCACCGAGCACCGTCGACAGAACCGCAGCCAAAATACTCTGAAGCAAGGTAGAAGCGAAACCATGTCCATAACCAAACTTTACTATTTACATGTCAACAGGAATATCTCAATGAACCAAAAAAATATACAACCACTTTTCAGTGAGATACTCCAAGGATGCGAAGGGTTCTGCAGTTAGAAGTATGTTGGATTTTGTAATTATAGTTACTTTATCTACTTGATTCTCGTGAGGGCCTCAGATTTTTTCACAAGAGATAATGTTAGGTATGTCAGGAAATAATACTTTTGGCTTTAGAGAATTTACTGATTTAAGATATTCAATGTGATCAACTTGTTTTAGGGGTTCTATAGCAAAGCCAATGTATAAAATATGTATTCAAAGTTTTTTAAAAGTGTAAATTGGTATACCTATTATCTTTAAATCTTTTGCAATCTTGCGATTTTTTGACATGCCATATCTCTCATGTGAAATACATCTGAGGACGAGGGTATGGTTGTACGTGCTATGTATAATGAGTGATACTAATCGGTGTAAATTGCGTTTCTACAACATGGTTAGTGGATCAGTAGGTCATATAATATGTGGCTTGTTTGTACAATGATTTGGGGAATGCATTCGAAAGCCCTCATACTCAATTCATACCTGCATGGTTGAAGATCCGTTGTCAACCTTGTCAATACCATCGCTGGCACCACCTCCTCCAAGGATCGCCGTCAAGATTTTCAAGCCCATGGACAACATTTGCGCCCATGGGGATGGTGCAACGGTTTCAGTATCTATGTTGTCACTTTTGTTCGCCCCGGTGCCTCCAGGGTTGAATAACATTTGCATTACCATACCTGGAATATAAAAAAGCTATTCAATCATTGAATCAATTATTATTTACTTAATAATAAGAAAAGTTTTTTTACGAAAATTGCATAAGAACGTGAAAATGCGTATTGCACTTAGGAATTGTTATAATAGCGGCACAGGCATTACCTATTAAACAAGAACGTTAAAATCCCTCAAAGGTTTAGTAATTCAAAATAACGTAAATAAAATAACGTTCAGTATTTATGAAATTTAGGATTCCTCAAGAAATAGGAACTAGCCAAACATGCGTATTTATTTTATTTGCAAAACAATTTCTCTTTGTGTAATTTTGATACTTTTAAATAGGTAAACAAGGATCTCGATAATTTACATAGCATTACCTAAGTGATTTAAATATAGAAACTTGACAAAATTATGATAAATTCAAGTGTTAATAACATCGTTCGGACTTTGGTCAGTAGAAAGTTGTTATGGTCGTATAAGATAGAGACGTCCAACAAGAATTTAAATTTCACATTTGCAGGAGTGCAGAAATAAATATGCATTGAGTAAGCAGACAGTAAAACGGCTAGCTAATTAAACGGCTTGGTGTGATTTGTTTTTTCTGAAAAGGCAGCACCTTTAGCAGAAAAAACAAAGCTTACCCTATATCTATACTTCTATACTAATATAATAAAGAGGAAAAGTTTGTTTGTTTGTTTATTTGCATTAAATAAGTTCCGAAACTACTGGACCGATTTTGATGAAATGTGGCACAGATGTAGAGTGAGAGAAAGAGAAGATGTAGGAAGAGAGACCACGGGGGACATAGGCTACTTTTTATCGCGGAAAAATGTACGGTTTTTGCGAAATTAACTTTGCGCGCACGAAGTCGCGGGTAACATCTAGTTTTGTTTATAAAAATGATGAATTACCCAGCATATTCGACCACGAAAATCCTGAGTCCGATATGGAGTTGGTTTGTATTTCGTCGATGTCATCGAGGGCTACTTTCTTCAGCGCGTTTGGTTTTTCAGCGAACTTGCGCTCTTGAATTGATTCCTGCTGTGGTAATGGTAACGAGTTGCTGTAATACTGTGGATTTTGATTCCTTACGTTGCTTGTAGCCTGAAATGAAAAAAAATATTTTGGCGTGAAGAATAATTTAGGAAAACTGTGCTGCTAATTTGGCATACATTTCTTAGAGTAGGTAAAACTTTTCCGCCTACCTATAGACGAGGCCACAACAGGTGCGTTGCGACAACGCACTCTCAAAAACGACGTCGTTGAAATACAATTAGTTAACAAAAATCGTACGACGTCGTGCGATGCGTCGTCGTCATTGTGGCCTCGCCCTATATATATTTTTGGAACATCTTTTTTTCAAAATAATAATTTAAAAAAACATTTTAACTGTTACAAAAATAATAAGAATATCTGCGTAGGTACCTGTGATATAAGCAGGGACTGTTGTGGATACGCCAGCGTCTGGAGGATAGTGGATGTACTGATAAGGGCCAATAGCGCCCAGCCTGCCATCTTTTGATTCATTCTGCGGACAAAAACAGCTTATTTAAATCGGATAAAAATCAACGACCGAGTGTGTTCTTTGAGTGGCCGTCAAGTAGAAAGTGTTCAGATGAGCGATCCGCGCGGATTGATCGGTCGGTGTCGTTTTTAGAAAGTGGCCACTCACGTCTCGCTCATTTCAAGAGGATGTTGTCTAATTAGAGGATGCCTATTAAAATAATTACATGGGCCGCCATATTTAAATGTTCTTTATTTGAATGCAAGTTTTTTTACAAGCGTGACTGCTTTCTAGTTAAAGTTGTTTACGTTTTTTGTCTTAAGGTAATAGGTAGGTAGGATTTTTCTTATTGCAAAAATTGCATTTACAACAAAGACCGCCGTTACAATCAATGCTTCTTGCATTGTTCATTGATTTAACATCCCAAAACTATGTGATCAATGAACAATGCTACAATTTATGATAAATTGGTGTAATGTAGATAATGGTGCTATCTATACTTCTATACTATCTAGGTATACTTATATTATAAATGCGAAAGTGTGTCTGTCTGTCTGTTACCTCTTCACGCTTTGACCGCTATACCAATTTTGATGAAATTTGGTACAGACATAGGTACTTTAAGTCCTGGGAAAGGACATAGATATTTTTATCCCGCAAAAGTACAGTGTTCCCGAGGGATACTGTATTTACGCAGGTGGTGCCGCGGGAAACAGCTAGTGTATGATAAAAAAATGCACAAAAGGTGATGTTCCAAAATTGACCCAGAGTCGACGGTAATGTAATGTTTGCCAATGTGTTCCCTTTTGTTCCCAATTGGCAAACATTTCAATGTTGTCAACTGTGGGTTATTTGAGTATCAATTTTGAACCATGTTCCTTGCATTCGGTAGCAATTAGAGTAAATACACATGAGTATGTAAATTGCAGTTTCAAATACCTAATAGACAACTTACAGGAAAGTTTTGTTTTTTGAACTGTAAAGCTACAACGTTTTGGGTTGCGTTTATTTGGCTTGCGTTTATTTTCCGTGTGTTGCGTGCTTGTTCAAATGATTTCTAGTAAACTATTTGTAGGTTTTATTTATAGAACGCGTTACCACTGCATGATCATCCGGTATGGAAGTGTGCTAGCGGTTTGACCGACTCAGCAACCGGGTGACCGGGTATTTTCTAACTGTACCTGGGTGTCGCTGCAGCTAATAAGGTTGTTATACAGATGCACTAACACGCTTAGAATACGGACGACAAAATTTACATAAACACTTGTTCTACATACGTTATGTTTCGTAACGTTTACGGATCTGATTCTGACATACCAATTTTTAATTTGCATTATTAGGTAATTGTTGCGTTACATTTATATCGACTTCCACTTGGGCGAGCCTACTTTAGGCTAATGCCTATTATTTTGGTAACAGGTTAATTCCTGGTCTACTTTAACAGAAATAATATGCCCTTGGCAGAATTTCGTCAAAAATGGACGTTGTATGCCGAAAATTTTAAAATGAAGAATAATATGCCCATGTTCTTAAAGTCAATATCCTGGAAGACGGATAAATTATATTGCGTTCTAGAACAGTGCATACTGAATAAATATATTTTAAGGATAGGTACTCTCATACATATTAGAGAAAGGTGGTTTAATATTAGTTGTATGTACTCAATACATATGCATTATTTTACACGCAACAATTAACCGTCTAGTTAGTTCTAACAATATAATAAGTTGCAAAAGTAAAACCGACAAGTGAAATGAACTTAATTATCTTGTTTTTGTTCAGTTTACTATGTATTTGTTATATACTATGTCTCTCTATCCTCCCAAATTTTTTAGACCACGGGCAGTGTAAACTGGCAGATCTTGCCAACGGTCTAAATCAAATCAAAATCAGTCCCTTAAATAAAGGGGTTAGGGGTTAATAACCTTTAGTTTGTCTACACTTTCCATATTATTATTTTTGTAAATTACTGACAACCAAGTGTATAATTTTAGCAGCACATTGTATTTTTTACTCAACACGTTGAAACTTTCGCTCGCCTGCCTACATACAAGTGAGTCAAGAATGCAGTCGATGCAGTCTTTTATTACCTTATGGTTGTATGAAAATTGTATGATTAGTGAAATTAAACGACACCGGGCGACCCAGTGACCGCGAAACTCACCGCACCTCCGGATCTTGGGAGGAATTTGTACGCAACGGAACTTTGTAAGGAACGTATTCCGTAGAGGGCTAAGTTTCACTAGTGTTTGTCTAAGTATGGAGTAACTTTCCTTGCCTTTGTGCTATTTATGTACAATCTACATACCTACTATTACTCGTCATTGAATCATCTCAGAGCCAATTTTAGCGAGCAAGTACAGAGCAATGAGATAAATTCTATGACGAGTGGGGATTTAGCAATTAGTATTTTTATCTTTTAACTTCAGCAAGTCTGAAGTTTTATTTTACGAGTCTCCAGTCTTCACGTTTGTCACCTAAACCTTTCGACGTTTTTCTGCAAGTCAAACACGTGCAATCGTCGCCTAACTGGTGGGGAATTGGAGAAAGCGGTCCGGTCGCGTGGCTGAAGGTTAGCGCTGGCCACTTTCATCGGCTCTATATGTAGAGGAAATCATGACCACTTCTATATTTATGGAAGGAACCAAGGATGTTTTGTACGAAGGATGTCGGAACTTTCGTTTGATGATAAAGTGCTTTCTTCTGTAGAAAAGAAGATGAAGATATTATCACCTAGTAGGTAGGTACTTACTTTTATCATTTATGTACCTAAAAGCATAAAGTAAAAAGCATATCAAAATTAATATAGATCTACTTTTCGACAATAGGTCTTATTATATAATAGGTCTAGGCTTCGCCGGAGAAGCCAGTAAGGCTGCGTTATCACAAGAGTCTTTAGTGGTCGCGACAGAAAAAAAAACAGCAATGTAAATAAAACTGTGCGCTTATACAATAGAGCTGAAAATCGTGTAGACTTGTCAAATCTGACAGTTGCAATTTTGATTTTCAGCTATATTACTAGCGCAGAGTTCTACTTATTATTTAGGTACAGTGCACTTTCTGTCGCGCGTTATTTTTTCTGTCGCGACCATTAATAAACGTGTACGGTCTACCTACGAGGGCTAACGCCGCCGTTTTTGGCTGTCAGGACACCTAAAGTTCTGCTCTTTCGATCTTTGGTATAATACTTTTTGGGTCCCCAATACGTTACTTCGCATTACATAAATGCTGTGGTGTTTTTGCGTCGACCGGCCCGGCGCGGTGCGGCGCGGGCGCTTGGCCGCTTTCTAAACGATGTGCGCGTGCGTCTTGCGTGCCTCCACGCGGATGTGTCGCGGACTACTCGACCGTAGGATACTATTGGTGTAGGATAAGGAAATGTTATCATTGTTAATTGTTGAAATGTATGAAAGGTTACGTATGGTTTTATAACCTACTAGCGACCCGCCCCGGCTTCGCACGGGTACAATACTGATACTAATACTACAGAATGTCTTTAAACCTCTAACAAAACGGGCGAAATTTAGTCAAAACAAATTAACATAGGTACCTACTAAAACTCAATGAAATAAG
This sequence comes from Glaucopsyche alexis, assembly GCA_905404095.1. Taxonomy (NCBI): domain Eukaryota; kingdom Metazoa; phylum Arthropoda; class Insecta; order Lepidoptera; family Lycaenidae; genus Glaucopsyche; species Glaucopsyche alexis. Next base: position 8,248,113 of record FR990060.1, read on the forward strand.
TAGGTGGGTATACTTTTATCATATGAAATACCTATACTCTTCAGGACTAACAATATAACAAACACTAAATAAATAGGTATTCAAGTATTTACCCACGGATCGATCGCGCATAGATTGCATTCGGCCTAACTCACTCGCTGTGCTACGAAAACACGCGCTGTTATTTTGCGATAACTTCTAAGTTATTCATTTAAAGTATATAGTGTAGGGGTAAAATAATCTGCATGAAATGCTGAATATTAATTAATTAAAAATGTGCCGCGCGGGTACCTTACTCATAGATCTTAACTCCCTTGGTGACGCCCACTTCACAACGGGCCATGCAGCAGAAATCGTAATATTTTAATTTCGCCATAACTTCAAAACCAAACGTCCAATTTTAATCATTCAAAGAGCAAATATTATCTACATAAACTGTACTTAGTGATGAAATAATTTATTTCGATAAGGATTAATAGCATGAGTAAAATAAACGCGTTTAAATGTAGTCCAAAAAAAATTCAAGATTTCTAAATAAAATGATTGTTGTGCCTCACTCGACATAGATAGGTATGGTGTGTCGCGGACTTTTTTGTAGATATTTATAAGATCTACAATTAATTAGAACATTTTATGGTTCTATCTTTTATAGTTTAGGCAGCGTACGCAAAATAAGTAACTTTTCTGGTTGATTTTTTACACCTTGTGTCCGAAAAACCCAAATATCTTACGGAACCCTATTTTTTCCAAAATAAAATTTAGCCTATGTTACTCGTGGATAATGTAGCTTTCAAATGGTGAAATAATTTTTGAAATCGGTCCAGTACTTTTTGAGCCTATTCATTACAAACAAACAAACAAACATACAAACAAAGTTTTCCTCTTTATAATATTAGTGTAGATTAGCTTTTGCCCGCCCACGTAAATAGGTACAGTACGTATATCAAGGGAACAATGTGCTTTCTCGGTATAAAAGGTAGCCTGCCTATGTTAATCCAGAGCTTCAACTACTACCATACCAAATTTCATCGAAAGAGTAACAACTAACATCCATCCAGGATGGTGTGATGGTCCATACAGGATGTATACTTTCACATTTACCTTATAACAGTAGTAGGATGTAGCAGTTGGTTAGTTTCGCTAAGTCCTAAAATGATTCTGATATCTGGTTTTTATGTTATTTAAATTTTAGCGAATATTATTCATGTTAATCTGTTTTTAAGATTAGATAGGTATTAATTGATAAGCATAAAAACGAAAGCGGACGAAAATAAATTGTCTGTTTCAATTGAGTTAATTTGCATTTCATTTCATACAAATACGGAAGAAAGTTAATTAAAGTTAATAATGCATATTTAATTAGCCAAGCAAATAAGTTTATACAATAAAAAAATGTAGGTAGGTACGCCTTTTTGGTGTGTATATAGTAAAAAAATGTTTTCCCAACGTTAAAAAGTGGAGCTGCGTGCGCGTTGAAGTCTTTTCTCTTGAATTGGATCGTACGGTACTATCGGCTCAGATGCACATAACCAATGCCTAGTACAAGTAGATCAAATAACGTTAAATGATTATTAGCGATAACACGATTTCATTTCATCTTACCCACGGTTAATAATTCATAATTAAACTTAGATCAGTCGGCTAATAAGACGTTAAAGTAAAAACCGTTAGCTTCATTTAATGGTGTATGGTCTATCAATATTTAATTTGATTGCTCTATAAATTTTACACCCGGAAACTAATTTTTTTAATATAGTTAGTTTTTATTTCAATAGACAATAGTTTTTTCTGGATCATTATTGGGGGAAGTTTTTCTGGTACCCTCTTAGAATCCTAAGCCTAGGCCATAAACAAAATTACAGGTTGACAAATAACTTTGGCACTCGACAGGACAATCATAGATAAAATATGAGCTGTGGATTAAATAAATAAAACTAAACAGGTTCACGTTAGAATGGAAAGTAAAAGTTTCCAAAAATTGAACCGGAAAAAAGCATTAAGGTAAATGTTTTAAACGTCTCGGTTACTCAATGACTTTCACTCGGCTATGAAAGGAGTGACTCAATGTTTTATTTTAGTTTCGGAGCCTGTGCTTGCGCAATACGTTACTTTGAACTTGCGATGATCACACCTAACACCTGTTTTGAAAGGTTTTTCCGAGTAAATGATTATGTAAAAGTTTGCTAGAAATAGGAGGATACATGTTTTTGTGGGTAGATTTGTTTTTTAGAATTCAGCACAAATGCCATAGTTTCTAGTCGGTGAATACTGAATATGCATGCGCATTATTGGGCACGTTTCGCTCAAAATTGCAGTCTCATTACTAATGTGAAATGGTCTATTGTGTTCATACATATTATGATGTATGTGTGAGATGTTTATACGTACATTGTACCTAACTACCTGTCTACGTCATATTTGTGACAAGATATGTTTGTGTGGAGGAGTATGTCTGACAGTTGTGAGATGTATGTATGAATTTGTATTTGTGTGTATGTAGTATGTGCGAGAAACCGCTCGAGCTAGACACGCGAGTTATTGACCAGGCGGCAGCTTTCGACGCCACTTTCGACGGACGCCGGCGGATTCTTAATTAGCACCAGACGCGATCGGTGATATACTCGCTCTAAGATATGGCTGAGATATTTCAAATGGATGGATGGATGAAGACTTTGGGAAATTCTAAAATTTTGCCTTCACTTGGTCCTTCACCGACAGGATCACGTGTATGGTGATTCAGATTTTATGAGAGAAACAGCAAAAACCCGTATGACCCGAAAAATGCATCGAAATAAAAATACTGTGGACAGCACCACAACATTTAATAATTGTTTGAAGTTGGAATGAACTTCGAAGTTCACTAATAGTATAAACAATTCAAATTTTATAACAAGTCCTAAAACTCGTAAGTATTAACATTGACTCCTTGAATAGAATGCAAAAGTACCTAAGCCTCAATTTTACAACAGATTGAAGAAAGAGGAACAGATAAACAGCTACATAGGTATACCTATATACATAGGTAGCTTTTGATTTGATTGTACTACTACAGCATACGATGTGTCCACGATTGTGTGGAAAAATTGTGGGCTGTTGAAGGGGACGTCAAAATTCAAATTTGGATCGTTTTGGATCGTTCTATGAAAGCTATTTCTCTGTACGTAAGTATATATATTTTCTAGACTGATTTTACTCCGAGCCTTTGAGGCAGCATAATATTCTCCTTGCTGTCAGGAAATTACTTATAATTATTATTGGACCTACATATAAGGCATACGGGAATTTATGTTTCCCGTCCCTACGACCAATTTAGGATATAGTTTGGATAATTGCGTTTGATTATAAGACGCCGCGTCCCGGTTCACGCACAAACTGACTCTGAATAGTTATAACTTACAGTTCATTCACTTTTAACATGAAGCTAGAAAACAGAATTTTTGCTTGAAATAGAATAACTACTGTTCGATTCTATCAAAACTTTAGGTACCGTAGAAACAATTAAACAGGAGATATATCTGTCCTAGATGAGCTGGAGTAAATAAGAAGCACCTATGGATTCGAAGTCCAAAACTCAGCTTACTCAGTAGAATAGCAAACTGGCGCGGGCGCCACCCAGGGACGTAGTAAGTTTATGGAGACATTCATAATAAAACCGATGTCGGTGGCCGGTTTCATTGAAACCAAGCAAGTCACGCAGGAGTTTTTTATAGTATCCAAGTGTGTGCGCAGTACACAAGAGCACTCTTTCCTTTATTCTCGAAACCTAGTAGGACGGATAACCGACACGACTGGCGAGATATCAGGCGCAGGTCCGACTTTTTACATGCCCATCCACACATGGATAATCTTTTTTGTCAGACAATCAGGTGATCAGCCCGCATTGTCCTATGTAACTTGGAAACAACATTTTTTGTTGTTCCAACGCGGGAATCGAACCCACGACCTCCGATTCGAGAGTCAAGCTCCAAACCATTGGACCACGGAGGATGGCGACATTAGAGAACTAAGTGAGCGAGGACCCTAAAAAACCAGAGGGCAGGTTATGTTTATCTCAAGTGTACCAGGAGGACAAAGACACACGGAATACAATGTTAACACTTACATTATTTGGAGGCTTATCGCAGTTTGTTGATGATTTAAGATTTGAATTGAATGATCAATGAATTGGTTAGAATTTGGATGTTTTGCGTGATTTGCATTTTGCGTAGAGCCTGTCGTAGGCTCGTAGCTTGCTACGCAATTCGTAACGCATGTGAACGATAGTTTCGACAGAATGAGATGTATTAAGAAAATGTAAAAGAGAGTTTATCTCTCTCTCTCTCTATTTCTTTCTCGGAAAAACCACATCATACATCGTCTCGCGGCTCGCCTCGTCTCCTCTTAGTGACAGTATAAGGCATTGAAATTCAAAGCACATCGGTCAAATTTCACGCTGACTAAAGGATGTTTAGAAAGCCAAGGTGCTACTGATGACACTTTTAATGCGTAGATAATTTAGTGGTCAGTTTTTCGTTCCGCCAGTGTAGATAATAGAATTAGGTAAGTATGATATTGTTGAACAATTTTTTTTTTTACTTTACCTAGATTTATGTATATTTTTCGAGGTATTGTCTTCTAATTTATTTGTAAAATGACCTATTTGTATATTCTTAATAAAATAAGGAAATTTATAAGTTTATTACTTATAACGTATCACTCAATTTAATATTGCAAGGAAGTAATACTCATTTTATTTATTTTCTGAAAAGTTTCTTTTAAATTTTTCACTGATTCAAATCTATTCTAAGCAATTAATCGTTATCACTATTTCGCAGAAGATTGTTATTTAGAAGATTGAACAGAACGAATTTCTAAAATAATACATGTTGAACACACCAGTCACAATTTTACCATTAATCACTCAGTCACTAACCTGTACACTTAATCTAAAAAGAATAACACTTGTGAAAAAAGGTGACCACAAATCCGAGCTTTCACAAGATCCACGATATCCACTTATCCAAGAACTTACCTCGACGTCTTCTCTCCGAAACGATCACTGAATCACAAACACTTATCGATAGCTAGAACGTCACTAGTGAAAGTGCGTGCTGGTGGCTCGAGAGTCTGACTTGCAATGAGTGTTGCGCCTTGAACTTGTCGTATATATAGGATGACCCAGATACACTGTACTACTGTACCTGCCACATCCCGCTTATCCTGAGTCCTTGACAAGGACGATAAGGCTTTCGACCATCGACATACAAATAGACGTAGCTAGGTCTATGTCAATAAACCTACCGTTAACGGTCAGTCGTAGTTTAAGGAACGTGTGATGGGTTTGCGTCAAAACCTATTTTGTTTATTAATCAAATTATTAATTTATATTATACGTTAACGGTAGGTTTATTGACACAGACCTAGCTACGTCTATGTCAATAAACCTACCGTTAACGGTCAATCGTAGTTAAAGGAACGTGTGATTTGCGGCAAACCCTATTTTGTTTATTCATCAAATAAATTAATTTAATAAAAAATAACCATGGTTTTTATATTTGATAAATGCATTACTGAAGCTTTATAATTTTATCTCTGGAAATAATCACATTATCCTATTTTGACAGCAAGATATTTTCATTTAATTTCATAACAATAGTTTTGATCAGATTAAATGGTTTTTGAATTTCCTTATTTGTGTAATTTTCATTTATACCACTTATCCACTTCTCTCGAGTCTTTTTCAGTCCATCGATAAGTGAATAAGATTTAGACATGTCACATCACTATTATGTTCTAATAATTATATGGGCTAATGTAATTTCTTTTGTTTGCAGGTACTTAAAAGAGGAGGTAATAGAAAGCATGTTCACCGGTAAGAGTTTGATATACATAATACTTATATTATGCATCGACATATTGTAAGGTAAGCGATATATAGAGTCTGGCTAACGAAAGATGAGACTGGAAAAAGGCGTTAAATTCAAAAAGTCGAAGTACGGCAACCTTGTCTATAGTCGGAATTATAGTTTTGATACTTGATTATTTATGACAATAATATTATATTTTGTTAGGAACAACTCATTTCATGAAAATGAAGTTTATTGTCGTTGTTTACTTATTTTTTTTTTGAATTTGCCGCCTTTTTCCAGTCTCATCTTTCGTTAGCCAGACTCTAATGTCTCCGAAAATCAACTACGGATACTTCGGGCATATGATCCACTGCTTATGTAAAGACGCTTAGGCAAAAAAATTGTTGCCATACAACAAAACAAAACGCAAACTCGCCCATATAAAGAAAAACATTTTTTTCTAGTATGACAATTATTTTTCTGCTTAAACGTCTTTACATAAGCCTATCATATGCCCAAAATATCCGTAATTGATTTTACCGAATCTTATATTGTAAGATAAGGTGCTCGTTTTTCCTTTGTAATCGTAAATTCTTATCTGAAGCATATTTTTTTTTACCCTGCGATCATTGTACTTGCATTTGGCTCGTCAAAGTTACTTTTGGTAAAGTTAAAATAAGCTACTTTTGTGTATATAAGTAAGTATAGTGTATTGTATTTTCAGTCTAGTCCAAGTTCACATAGTATTATAGTCACAGCAAATTTTCTCATAGATAAAAATAGATTTATTCGTCAAAAGAATGAACGTGGATTTCATGTCTGTTGACGGTACGTTTTTACAAGTTGAACTCATAAAGGTTGACAGCCATTGTTGTGTTGTAAAGATTTTTAGAAAATGGATTTCCCATACACTCTAATTACATTATGGATGAACTAGTAGGGTTGATACTTTATAAATAATTAATAAAATAAAAAAAATATGTACGATATTAGGTACATATAGGCCACAGGGTGATTTTAGGGCAGCACATTCTCAGATTTTGATTTTTGCTGGGCAAAAGTGAGCCCTTTTTAAATAGGGGAAAGGAAGGCACAACGGACCCTGTGGATATAACGGACCGGGATTATTACAGAAACAGCTGTAAACGCCATTTATTGCCAACTTGCTACATCTAAGCAGTCGCGTCTTGCTCATTTTCGGTCAGTGTCTTTGGAGTGCTCATGCGGCAGCACTGCTTTGTATTAAGGTTAATATTATATCTATATTCTATTTTTCTGTATTTTGATGTAAAAACAGCTAATTTTGATCAGCCTTCACTTTTATTACGTTTCTGTGTTTATTTCTATGTTTTTTTAGTTTTGCGTATAGTCACTATTTCACTTTATTTCAAAGACAAAAGGTGCAAGTTTTGCTAAAAACTTAACCTCAAAATTATCTACTATTTACACATTTACTGAAAAGGCAAAATGGAATGGGTAAAATGGCCTACTATAAACCAGTTAAGGCACAAAAAGAAAAAGTTAAGGAAAAAGGAAATATACATAATTGAAAACAAATCATCGAATGAAGACGAGAAAGATAATCACCCCAATAAAAACATCTGGCATCTTCCACAATATAAGCACCTTTGTGTCGGTCTACAAAAGGGTTTTCCCAAACTTCGGCCAATGGATGAAAACTGAAAATATGCAACTTCATCCAATAATTAGCATGAATTCAATATTACCAAAAAGCAATATCTAATAAAATATCTATAGGCATACGGATATTTCTATGGACACTTTCACACCATGTCAATCTGGTCCTCTGCTCGAGCAACTGTTACGGCTATAACGAAAATAAAAAAAATATTTTTATACTTTACATTATATTTAAGATTTTTATTAAATACACATATTTAATACCCATTCTTGACCTAGAAACACATACAACTTTTTGTTCATTGACGGGATTCGAACCCGCGAATTCCGGCTTGAGTGCCGACGCGCTACACACTGAGCCACAGAGGTCGTTGTATAAACAAAATAGTTCAATGTTTGAACAACATTGCTCGGTTTGAACTTCAAACGCAACAATCAGCCGTATCTAACAGAATTCGCTCAGGAGTCAACCCTACTTGCGTGATAACTGATAACCTCCAAAGTTCCCACGTTCCGTATTCTTTCCTCAACTGACGATGGCAGTGCTCAGCCTAATCAGGCCTCTCCTCAAAATATTTCACTTTCTTTTTATTGTTTAAATAAACGTACTGCCAAAAACCATTTGTATGCTAATTTTATGTTTCGCTAAATGGTTGCTTGGTGTATTTTTAGGTTCTCTATTTTTTCGCATAAAATCATATGTCATAATTTTACTTGGCATAATTTCATTTGACCTAATAGTAGTTTCGCATAATATTCATTTGTCATAACTTTCTTAGCATAATTTTTTTTCGCATAATTACTAAAAGCATAATAATTGTTAGGCATACTTATTGTAAGACATATATTTTTTTACGCATAATATTCATTAAGAATAATATTTTTATGCATAATATTAAAAAGCATAAATATATTTACGCATAATGATATTTAAGCATACTATTATATTTACGCATACATCTTTGTTGCATTTTTTTTCACATACTAATGAATGATAAATTCTACTGGGTATGCGAGTTAAGACGAAATAACAATTATAATTGTAATTTTAGACTAATTACGAAATTAATTTCGTAATCAGAAACTAACTAACTAACTACTCGGACAAAAAAAACGAACTGCTATCTAAGAACATGCCGAGCTAATTATTTTAAACATGTTGGCGGCTTACGGGTGGCCCAAGGGCCACCCCGCCGCAACTTAACCTACTGTTACACATGTTACACTAGGTATATGAGTGTAATACCTGCTTTTAATGAATCATAAATATGCGTTTAATTACCTTAACCGTGTTTTCATTATGTCGTTCCATTTTATGCATATTTGTGCCTTGTGACAGAATGCCTTGAATTTATTATGACAAAAAAATTTGCCTAACGAGTTTATGCCAAAAAACAATTATGCCAAAGTATTATTATGACAAGAAAAATTATGCCTTACGAGTTATGCCTCATTAAATTAGGACAAACAATATTAGTCTAAATGATATTTATGCCTAATGATGTAGTATGCCAAGAAACCATTATGCCAAAGTATTATTATGCGTAGTAAAATTATGCCAAGTGAGGTATGCCAAATGAAATTATGACAAATAAAATTATGCGAAAGAAGAGGATCCCGTATTTTTAACAATAACATGCTCAGTCTTAGCTAATGTGGATTTTTAAATTCGTGACATCTGACAGCTTTTTGACACGACAAGGACCGTCGGGCTACCAAGCGCCGCCTGGTAACAGAAAAAGAATCGAAAATTCTTATTGACAGTTTTTGATGCCACTAACGCCACCAGATAACGCTTTGTGTGCGTTGTGTTTGCAGCCTAGCGGTAGACAAAATATATACACCCTCATTGATAGGAAATTATCTAAAAATATTTATTTTTACAGAAAGGGGTTGGGTTCGTCAAGCTGAAACCAACAAGAGTTCTACGATTTTACGGTAAGTTTTTGTTTTGTTGGATGTCTAACATTAGATATATTTTTGCTCAAATAAAGTAAATTATTTGAAACTTGATATTTGATTTCCCATTTTGCCCTTCCCGTACCTACTTCCAACTCTAGTGATGCGGGTATTAATAAACAGTAATCGCTTACAACAGGCGATATATCTGCTCGTTTCTCGGTCTATTCCATAAAAAAATGTGGGTTTATTATATTAGCCATGATTTTCCCTACTTATTTCATCAAGCATAGACCGATCAGGTTTTTGCGGAGATAGCCCGCTCGGTACAGATATTATGTAGAACGAACGAACATACACAAGCCAGTGATGCGGCAAAATGCCAGAAGCGTGAAGTGTATTTTGATTATATAGCAGTTTTAACAGAGATGTAGTTTTCCTTGAGGAAAATAAACTGGTTTTCACAGTATCTAAAACACAAGGTGCAGTTATTATAAAAATAATTACATAGACAAGGGTTGCCAACCTCGAATTTAAAAAAACAGGATTTTAAAATTGAAAAATCAAGGACAATTCATTTTAAAAACAGGACGCAGTAATAGAGTTGCAACAGTTAATTTAATAAGTTAAATGAGTTTATGATAACAAGTCGCTTCATATATAATAATATTAGGTTGGGGAAAAAGTTTCTTCGCATTTTATATAAAAATTCAAAAGGTTTTTTTATAAAGTTTATTTACAAGTGACTAAAGTATATAGGTGCCATTTTGTTCGATAACTTTCTGCCATCTTGTTGGTAGGTACATGATCCCATTGCTATAAAATTTTTGGGGCTTCTGATGAAAAAACTGCGGCAAGTGGTTTTGGCAGTCCTCTTGTGATGTCAACCTGACACTGCCTAAGGAATTCTGCTGCGACCGAAACAGGTGGAAATCTGAAGGTGCAAGGTCAGGACTATACGGCGGATGCATTAACACCTCCCAGCCAAACTCCCGTATTTTTTTCTGAGTGGCTAATCTTTAGTGTGAGGTCTAGCGTTATCATGGTGAAAAACCACACCCCTTCTGTTGATTAATTCCGGCCGCTTTCTCTCAACTTCTTGCTTTAATCTCATCAGTTGTTCGCAGTACAGTTCAGAATTGATGTTCCTGCCTGGCGGTAACAGCTCATAATGAATAATGCCCTTCCAATCCCACCACACACACAGCATCACCTTGTTGCGAGTTAACCCGGGTTTCGCCATAGTCTGTGAAGCCTGACCGGCCTTTGACCACGATCTTTTTCGCACGTTCTTGTCGTACGTGATCCACTTTTCATCACCAGTTATCAGCTTCTTCAAAAATGATTCGGTTTCATTACGTCGTAATAAAGAATCACAAATGAGTACACGGTTCATTAGGTTTCTTTCAGTGAGCTCATGAGGCACCCAAATATCGAGCTTTTTTGTATACCCAGCTTTTTTCAAATGCGCCAAAACCGTTTTGTGGTCAATCCCCAGTTCTTCAGCTACATCGTAACTACTAATATGCCGATCTTGCTCCACTTTTTCAAAAATGGCAACAGTTTTGTCCGTAACAGGGCGACCAGAGCTACGTGCATCTTTGATATCAAAATTTCCGGATTGAAAACGCTTAAACCAAATTTGCGCTACTCTCACAGATACTGCATTAGGTCCATAAACATCACAAATTTTTTTCGCGGCTTGTGTTGCATTTTTACCTTTTTTGTAATAAAATTTTAAAATGTATCGAAATTCTTCATAAGAATCACTCATTTTAACAATAAGAAAAACAAATGAAAATCTCAAATTTACCTAATTTGAATTTGGAATTGTCTTCTGTAAAATTAAAACTTTTTAATGATACCAAAATCAGCCAGATACAATTGGTATAGCCCAAGATATTTTATGACAAGTTCATACATACTATAATGCGAAAAGACTTTTTCCCCAACCTATTACAATCAAAGTAAAATTAAAGTCTACTTTAAATACGAGAATTGAGGTCCAGGACGGTTGACTACCCTAACATAGACCAGCTTTTCTTACAGGTCTGGGCACATTAAAATAATAGATAATGCATGTTGTATACCACAAAGGTACAAATTACACACCATCCTCTGTTGATGAAAACCGGATCAAATCCATTGCGTACTCAAATAACTAGAGGTCGCCCTGAGGTTGAAATTCACCCATATCAAACGCATGGTAGTGTGTTAATAATCTGAGTTGGTGTTGTTTGTCGTTATTTTTATTAATTACTAGCTGTTGCCCGCGGCTCCGCCCGCTTAATATAGTTTTTTCGCGGTCGCGGATAAAAAATAGATAAAAACAATCCTTGATGCGGATTATAATATATCATGCTAAAATTTCAGCTCGATCGGTGTAGAACTTTTTGAGTTTTACATAACATAACATTTTTATATATAAGATTTTATGAATTTATAAATATTAAAAAATACATTCTGCACACCTTCCACATAAACTTTACTAAAAACGGTTCCAAATATCATACTCCTCCGTTCGCACAACTCTCGTAAAGCTGTAAGTTTAATATAATTTAAAGTTTATGAGATATGTGATTTAAGCGTTAAAATGCGAGAAGCGTTTATGTTTTATTCTAAAGTGAGAAAGATAATATAAGAAGACGACACAAAGTTTTTAACAAGAAGGTAAGTAAGAACATCATAATCATGTGCTATAAAAGCTCAAAGGCTAATGATTTACAATCCTAACTCGTTTTAATAACACGTCATTTCCAAAGAATTTATAAGTCCAGTGCAACATAACAAAACATAACAGTATTAATTAACTAGCCACGATAGAATAACCAAAACCACTTTCTAATGCGTAGATGAGATATTATGATACCGAACCTTTCACTAACGTCCTTGGGAGGTTGCTATCAAGGCTCATAAGATAAAGTAACAGAAAAAGATGATTATACGGTATACAAAGCTTTATATTGTTTTTTAACAGCCTCCTTGGTCTAGTGGTTAGAGCTTGGCTCTCGAATCGGAGGTCGTGAGTTCGATTCCGCATTGGAACAACACATGGGCGTAGCCAGGGGGGGGGGTTTAGGGGGTTCAAACCCCCCCCGAAATGGGCCGGCTGGTCCATGTGGATAACCCATATACAGAGGCGTATTTAGAAATTTTGCGCCCGAGGCCAATTAAAATATTTTGCCGCCCCAATAACCCTATCTGAAAGATGATTTTTTAAAATTATTTTAGAAAAATAAAATCAACAGCCTAAATCAGAACTTTAATGCTAACTTTATCTATATGTATGTGTTTATGTTAAATGCGTTCAAACTGAGAAAGCGAGCGAATGTTTTTACGCTTTAACCTGTTAAAATCTTTTATACTTTTAAGGCCCTGAAATAATGTTGTACTTTAAAAAAACAATAAAATCAATAGCCTAAAACAGGGTTCGCGAACCTATGGCACGCGTGCCATCGAATCCTCGAACGTATAGCATGCGACACAATATTTTAGACACGTCACTGATTCCAAAATTTTGTAATTATGTACTTGCTACGAAAAAAGTGTGAAATACGTATTAGGTATATGACAAACCTAACATAATAAGTTATTTGTCATCTATTTTGCAACATCAGAAATGACACTAATTTTACTTTAATTTAAATTATAAAATTATCCTATTTTGAGGGGTTTAACCCTGTGAGGGTTTTAGGGTTTAAAATTTGAAGTGAAAATTGAGGTTTAAAATTTATTTAGGGTTTAAAATTTGAAGTGAAAACAGATTTAACCTAAAATAAAAAAACAGGAAAAAAATTTTGCTCGCTCGCTTCGCTCGCTCGCAACATAAGCAACATATTATATTATTTAGTAGCGATGTTCTGTTTTACCCAGTTCATTTTATGATATTTTTTCGAAGTTCACCATTATTCAGTGTTTAAGTTTAACGATTGAATAGATTTTAACCTATAGAATGGGAAAACAATTTTGCTCGCTCGCTTCGCTCACTCGTGTTTAGCATACAGAACATATTACTATAAAATTAAGTACCGACGTTCAGTTTCAGGCTTTTGATATTTGTATTTTTCGAATTACACAGTCTTTCAAAATAAACCCTGAAACAGGTAAAAACGAAAAAAAAAACTGGGCGCCCATTATTCTACGCGCTCAATAGGTATACATTATATTATAAAATAATACTATTTCCACAGTCTTGTAGGGTTTAAAGTTTGAACAGATTTAACCTATTAAATAGGAAAAAATTTGCTCGCTCGCTTCGCTCGCTCGCGATTAACATAAAGGGCATTATATTATTTATTACTGATGTTCTGTTTTAGCCGGTTGATTTTATGGTATTTTTCCGAAGTTTATCGTTATTCAGTGTTCATATTTTACTTAAACATTAATTGAACAGATTTAAACGTTTGAACCTATAAAATAAGAAAAAAAATTTGCTCGCTCGCTTCGCTCGCTCGTTTTTGGCTTAAAAAACATATTATAAAAGTTAGTACTGACGTTTAGTTTTAGTATATAGGTACCTATTTCTATTTTTTCGAATTACATAGTCTCTCAGGGTTTAAAGCTTAAACAGGTAAAAACGAAAAAAAATAATATTCTAATGTGCCCAGGGCCTCTAATAAGTTAAAGACGGCCCTGGTTATTTATTGTACTTGTAGTCGTTTTATTTTCTTTAACCCCCCCCGAAACTAAAACCTGGCTACGCCCATGGAACAACATAAAAATGTTGTTTCCAAGTTTGGTTAGGACAATGCAGACATCTCAGTGTTTGACAAGGAAGATGATCCATGCGACAGATGGGCATGTAAAAAGTCCGACCTGCGGGCTGCGCCTGATCTCTCGCCAGTCGTGTCGGTTATCCGTCCCACTGGGTTATGCGAGTAAAGGAAGAGAGAGTGCTCTTGTGTACTGCATACACACTTGGGCACTATAAAATGACTGCTGTGTAACTGGCCTGAAGATATAGGCTACTTTTAACGCGGGACATTTGCGGTTCCCGTGGGTAACTGTACTAACGCAGGCGGAGCCGCGGGCATCAGCTAGTGGACTATAATGGTGTATGGCTATACTTAGATTATTATTATGATGACCTTTTAGGATGGCATGAAATGCAAATACGCACTTTCTCGAACATTTTTCTCTATGTTTATAAATAAATAATAAATAAACAACTAAGGATTTGAATAATAAGTAGTAAAAATTATTTGATAAATAGCCTGTAAAATGTTATGTAAAACGTTTAAAAACGGGTTTTTCACCTTTCAGTAGGTAAATATAACAAATTCCAACTTTTACCAATTTTAGGAATGAGATTTGGGGAACACATACACCTAAATGTACATAAAACATGTGTGTTCTTATGGAAATTATGTAAACACGAGCTTTTACCCCTCGGCTCTGCCCGTGTAAATAAAGTATCCCACGGGAACATTGTACTATTTGAGATAAAAAGTAGTCTATGCTTTAATCCAGAGCTTAAACTTAAACTACCACCATACCGAATTTCATCAAAATCCGTTCTGTAGTTTTTGCGTGAAAGACTCATAAATATCCATTCATCCATCCATATATCCATCCATGCGTCATCCACAAACTTTCACTGTAATAGGATTCTCTAGATGATCTTACCAGGATATTATTTAAATGATTCACCCTTACTTTCTTATTTCGAGAATTGCGAAGAGAGCGCGTGATAAAAATAACCTTTCCTTCTACAACTCTTTAAAATGCACTTTACTTTTTAGGGTTCCGTTATACTCAAGGAACTCTTATAGTTTCGCTTTGTCCGTCTGTCTGTCCGCGCCTCTAGCTTTTGTAATTATGAATATAAATTGATGAAATTTGGTATAGTTAAAGACTGTAGGTAATAGATCTCAGTTTTGGCATCATAATATAATAATAATATTACATTTTAGGCGTAGCTCTCCATACATGTGAAGTGGGGATGAAAAATATTTTTTCATTCTACGCCATCGTGAGGGGTATCGTTGAATAGGTATTTTTTTTAAATTAAGGCAAGGTTTCATATATAACTTTTTTAAATAAATCCCTGGCATTTCTAAACTACGAGACTTAGAAAATTGCAACTTTTTATGCTGGTAGATTTTGCTCTTAAGGAAAATTATTTTGAATGAAATCGGACAGTAACGTTTGAAGTAATTTGAAAAAATCTATTACGCATTTATAGTTACGGAACCCTCCTTAGACATGTCTGGACATGCTCTTGGTTAGGTTTTATTGGTTTTCTACATGCACTTCAAATTAATTTAAATGACCAAAATATTACTATAAAGTTTTAATAATAGCTTAAAATGCAATTAATTTTAAATGAAAAAAGCAAATTAAGTTAGGTAGGTACTAAGTAAAAGCTATTTTTTGATGATTATGTCATGGGATACTCATCCCAACTTACCTGTCCGGTAGTTGTGGACTGTGGTATAAGTATACAGGTACGCGACCCCGGCTTCCCTAGCTATTACTGTCCTATCCCTTGCCCTCCTGGGCGGTAATATCCTACATTACCTATTCCCTACCTAACTTACCAATCTTCCTTTCCACACCACCTATCCTTCCCTTTCCCTATTCCTACCCTCTCCACCAATCCGTGGGAACGCAATGGATAATCATAAAAATAATTTAATTATCCAAAATGGCGGCGATGTGGCTCGCCACCCATCACGTCTCGTTCTCGCGGAGGCGAAATTTAAAGTGGCCCATGGAGAGCCGCTTCGCTACGTTGAATGTAAGAGAAGGAATGGATGGTTAAGAATGAAAGTGGATGAAGCGAAACAAGTGTGTAAGGATCGTAGCAAGTGGAAAGAAGTGGTCTCTGCCTACCCCTACGGGAAAGAGGCGGCCTCTGCCTACCCCTACGGGAAAAAGGCGTGATTATATGTATGTATGTATGTATTTTTTGATACGTAGGTATGTAATTAATTTTGTATCTGTAGGTAATTTTCCCAGCATTTTGTGTTATGAAAGTTCAGAACTAGTAACAAAATAAGCATTCATTAAAATTATTTTTAATGAAGGCTTAGCTATATTCCATAGCATAGTAGTTTATACTACTATAACAAATTTCCTCAAAATCCGTTCAGTAGTTTTTGCGTGAAAGAGTAACAAACATCCATTCGTTCATCCATTCATTCTCACAAACTTTCACATTTTTAATGCGATAGTATGTAGTAGGATTTTAAATAATTTTTATTCAAAGAAATAATTATAGATTGGATAGTTATGTTTTTTTTTTTTTATGAAATAAGGGGGCAGACGAGCAAACGGGTCACCTGATGGAAAGCAACTTCCGTCGCCCATGGACACTCGCAGCATCAGAAGAGCTGCAAGTGCGTTGCCGGCCTTTTAAGAGGGAATAGGGTAATAGGGGAGGGTAGGGAAGGGAATAGGGTAGGGGATTGGGCCTCCGGTAAACTCACTCACTCGGCGAAACACAGCGCAAACGCTGTTTCACGCCGGTTTTCTGTGAGCCCGTGGTATTTCTCCGGTCGAGCCGGCCCATTCGTGCCGAAGCATGGCTCTACCACGTAAAATGTTGCTGGAAATTGAAGTGAAAAACCTCTTTAATGCAATTACCACTACTTAATCAGTTATCTTCGAAATAATAAGAAAAACCCGACTGCAAAAAAATGACAGATTCGCAAATTATAAATCGTACAAAAATATATGGGGGCTCCCGCCTGCTACCAAACATAACGTCAATTATTTCACTTATGCTTTCAACTCATAATGTAGTCTGTTTTCTCAATCTTGTTTCGGTCCTTTTAGTGCGTTGCTTAGGTCATTTTTTGCAGTCGGGTTTTTTTATTATTTTTTTATTATTTATTTTACGTATTTGAAATTTTTTAGTTTAACCAACACACGTATGGTCGATTTATAGCAAAAACACGATGATACGAACACTATCATATAGGTTTTTAGACAGTAGACTGTCTAAAAACCTTAATGTGAGAATGGTTGTTACGCAACTTTAAATCGATATAGATCCTAAACGGTCAGTCAAATCGAAAAATGGTTGAGAGAAAACTAAAAATGATTTTTAAATACCTATTTAACGATACCCCACTTGACATAGTTTTTTCATTTTCACAATATGGGGTCCAGTAGTCGCCATATTGAATTTTCACTAACGTCATGTCTTTAGTGACACTCGCTGGACTAAGAGAAATCGATTGACATGCGAATCATAAAAATCGGCCCAGGCGTTTGGTCTGTATAGTGCTTCAAAGGAACATACATACATACATAGGCTGATAAACACATTACCACTCCTTTGCGTCGCGCAGTCGGGTAAAAAGGTCACTCACTGTCACATAAAGTGTGAAGTGACCTTTACCGGTAATGTTTGTCAATTTGCGTTAACTTACCAGAGGGTAACTGTAAACTGAAATGGGGACTCGACTTACTTACTGCTAACTTACTGCTGCACTTAATTTTACCGTGTTATTATGCATAGACAATAATTGGGGCATAGACTAAGTGCTTCCTAGTCTATGCATTACTTCGCACAATTTCGTACAAATAAAATTGCCGGTAATGCTGTGTCTGAATATGTAGCATATAATTTAAGCGTGGCTTTTATTTTGGTAAACTTATATGATACAATATTAAACGTGTGAACTTCAGCAAAGCAAAGTAAAAATATGTGAAAGTTAAAAGTGTTTAAAAACACTGATTATACCATGAGGAGTCTGTCACACTCACGGTTTTCCACCAAATTTTTAGAGACACTTGTAATACACGTTTGGAGGTCACGCATGGCACCAATACCAATGCCTTCGGCAGAGCCACAGGTGAGCCACATGCCTGACACTTGCCACCTAAATCCCATTAAAACCAGTCACGTGGTGAGCCAAGCAATTACTTTTCAATACCCTCTTCAGTTTGTAAAGAATTCCAAATCGTCAAACCTTGCTAAGGTTTGGCGATTCTGCATGTATTGAAAACAATGTATATTATGTATTATTTTTACCTTGGCATCTGTTGACGGACTTACCGTCAGGCGTCCACAGATGCAAGTGTATTTATCCTTATTAAATCTATGCCTTGTAGATACGATCTTTTGCTCCGCTCTGCCGAGCCACTGTTTCTTCGCGATTTTAAAGTATGTTACTATGAATGGGAAGATCTCTAATCTCTATCTATCCGAAATGAAGAACCAACAAATGAAATACTTTTATAGCTAATAAAATGCTCTTATCCCATGTTAATCAAGACGTGTTTTTTTTTCAGACAAAAAAGTGTAAAAGTAGCAACTTATTTCCTTATCGCGATTCATTCACGTTAATTTCTTTTTAAAAAGTGAAATTACAAATAATGGCGTACGATATTATAGTAATGTAAATAAATGTAAAATCGTATAGCGGGTTAGTGGGTCGGCGAAATGGCTTTCGTCGCTGGTCGTTGACTCAGGTCTGCATTCCGACAACCGAAGTCGCGGCGACAACACGTATTGTTGCTTTACAACGATATTATTATTAAATAGATGTTGCCCGACTTCGTGCGCGCAAAAGTTAATTTCGCAGAAACTGTACATTTTTTTCCGCGATAAAAAGCCTATGTAATTTCCCGTGATCTACTTTACATCTGTGCCAAATTTATTCAAAATTGATCCAGTAGTTTCGGAGCCTATTTAATGCAAACAAACAAACAAACTTATCCTCTTTATTATATTTGTATAGATAACTAGCTTTTGCGAGTGACTTTGTACGCGTAGACCCTCATTGCACTCCGGCCCCGCGGGGGAAACATTTCAAAAAATCCTTTTTTAACGTATGTCTACGTCATATCAAACTTTCACTTTACAAACCCTTATTTTATACCCCGAGATGGTCAATTTTAATAATCCCTAAAACACGTATTAAAGGATATCTATTTAAGAGCATGAATCGTTATTTCTATTGAATCCATTCCATTTTCGGCACAGATTAAAAAATTATATACAAAATTACAATATTATTGTACTTTTTACATTAAAATATTCCTACTTCCAAAAGTTTATTTTCTACAGGTTAACTTTTCAAATCGCTTGTCGATTTTATATCGATAAATAGTAAGAATCTACCTAATTAAAAACAAGAAAATACCAACCTCTAATAAATTAATTCAAAAATAAAAAAACCCGACTGCAAAAAAATGTTAACTAAAAAGACCGAAACAAGACCTCATTCTGCTGGAGGCGTCTAGTCCATGTTTAAATTGATATCACTATTGCTTACGAGTTTCGTGCCAAGATGAATAGAAGGCTACATAGAAAATAAAAGAAGAAAAATGTGGAGTCCTACAAAATATGTAAATACTAATTATTTAAATTAGTATTTACATATTTATGTAAATACTAATTTAAATAATTTCAGTCTTTTCAGTTGCTTTTGAATTGTAGTTATCTATGCAGGCGGGTTTTTATTTTTTATTATTATTATTTATCGTTATATTTAATATAAAACTGTAAGTTATATACATATTTAGAATAAGTGTTTAAAATCCTTCATTTTGATACCCCATTCGATATACTTGGTAGATATTTGTTTTTTTACCTCACAACATGGCGTCAAACATCCGCCATTTTGTTTTTTTTTTAATATCATCTATCTAAGAACACTTGGGCTATTAAGAGTTAAGACGAATCTAACGATACCTCAAATGTGAAAATCCGTTTAGCGGTTCTGAAGATACAAGGTAATAAAGAATATTACATACATACATACATACAAGATACGCGCTAAACACATAACCCTCCCGGCAGTCGGGTAAAAATAATCTTCACTAGAGGATTTTTTCCCCAATTTTAGGCATAAACCCCTAAGTTCGCAACCAAATCCGTACGGACGTTAATACTTTACGCATACAAAACTGTCAATCGGACTGACATAATATAGAGTTATTATATAGAGAAATTATTAATATTTTGTTGCACGACGCAAGAAAAAAGATATATAGCTTAAAAATACGCAGTTTCCAGGGATAAAACCCGCATACTAAATTTAATGGTAATACTTGCAGCCGTTTTCGAGTAACCGATTATATATTATACAAGATTGTTTCGTTTAAAGTATAAGATGGTTTAATAAGACTCTACTAAAGACTTGCCAGAGATATCGGTAAATTAGATGATTGAATAAGAGAAGAAAAACGTAGCTATAGCTAGTCCTAATAGGGCATTCGTATTCCGTGACATAGTGCTACGACAAAAAGGCCTATGTTACGCATACTGACCATAATCTATGCGTAACATAGGCCTTTTTGACACAACATTAATTTTCATCACGCTTTTTTGGCTTGCTTGGAGTCTGTCAAGTCTGCCTCTTTGAATGGGAAAAGAAATTTCCAAAACAAAGCTCAAAACCTTAATGTCGCCTATAGAAAGTGAAGCGCTCTCGATGTGAAGCAGAACGGAGCCGGAATCACTTATTCTAAATTGCAATTTCATATGCAGCGAAAATACTGGAATATTACTATTGTTATTTGTTACACGCGTGGTACGTGTAGGTAGTAAGTACTACGTAGGTAGATACTCTACGTGGTACATGTAGGTAGTAAGTACTACGTAGGTAGGTACTCTACGTGGTAGTACGTAGTATGCAGGTAGAACGAACGTAGGCTCTGAATACTCTAGTCTGAGACCGGCGCGATGTGATAAGTACAGAGTAGAATATACCTACTTACGTACAGAGAAACAGCGTTCATAGTACAATCCAAGTCGATCCAAATTTACAAATTTTGACGTCCCCTTTCCACAATTTTTCACAGAATCGTGGACACACCGTATGCTTGTACTAGTGCGATTAAATCGAAAGCTAACTATGTAGCTGTTTGTCTGTTCGTCTTTCGTTATTTTCATTACAGTAGCTTCAATTTTAATATAAATAATAAATAAATGTTTATTTCCAAAAAACAGTTTACAAATTATTAAGTAGAATTACTCATAGTTACATTACACACGTCACACACATACGCACGAACACATGCAGACATACACACACACATACAGTTAGATGTTAATTTAGATTTTATTATACTCGTACGTATTGATGCTGGTACTAAATGTTTATTTTTTTTTTGTTATTTTAATATTACCATAACGTAAAGTTATGGTAATATTGTACTCTAGTAAATAAGTTTCATAATCTACACTAATATTATAAAGAGGAAAACTTTGTTTGTATGTTTGTTTGTTTGTTTGTTTGTTTGTTTGTTTGTTTGTAATGAATAGGCTCAAAAAGTACTGGACCGATTTCAAAAATTCTTTCACTATTCGAAAGCTACATTATACGAGTAACATAGGCTAAATTTTATTTTGGAAAAAAATAGGGTTCCGTAAGATATTTGGGTTTTTCGGACACAAGGTGTAAAAAATCAACCAGAAAAGTTACTTATTTTGCGTACGCTGCCTAAACTATAAAAGATAGAACCATAAAATGTTCTAATTAATTGTAGATCTTATAAATATCTACAAAAAAGTCCGCGACACACTATACCTATCTATGTCGAGTGAGGCACAACAACAAATTTTTTATTTAGAAATCTTGATTTTTTTTTGGACCACATTTAAACGCGTTATTTTACTCATGCTGTTAATCCTTATCAAAATAAACTATTTTATCACTAAGTACAGTTTATGTAGATAATATTTGGCATTTGAATGATTAAAATTGGACGTTTGGTTTTGAAGTTATGGCGAAATTAAAATATTACGATTTCTGCTCCACGGCCCGTTGCGAAGTAGGCGTCACCAAGGCGAGGGTGTGCGTGCGGGAGGGGAGTTTAGATCTATGAGGTTGGATTAGTATCAGTATTGTACCCATAGATTATACAGATATATACATTGTACCCGTGCGAAGTCGGGGCGGGTCGCTAGTGTATAATATTTTGATAGGTTTTTGTATTAATATTAGCTGTGGAAGAGCCTAGATGATACAGGCGTATACGTAAGCTTACCTACTAGGTGATTACGAGTTCTACTTAATAATTAAATTATTAAGTTTCCAAATTTTGTAAACTGTTTTTTGGAAATAAACATTTATTTATTTATTATTATTTAATATAGGATGATAACCTATGAACCCTTACATATTATACGTCAAGGGTGAATGGAGCAATTATTGAGGTCAATGACCAATGACCATAGGCCTACTCAGGAAAAGACAAAACTTTGTTGACGGGTTTTGAACCTGAGTGCTGTTTATGGGTAGGCCTGTACTTAGTTTAATATAATAAAGAACAATTTAATATTTTGGATATTTTTTAAACATAACGCCTTGAAGTCATATTACGTGTAAAATATCTCGAATAATAAACGCATAGGTAATCTGTTTGAAGTGATAGGCTACTTAACAAAGCATATAATTATGTATATTGATTCAGTTGTTTTAACAAATTCCCTATTATGACCTTAAGTTATAATATTAAATATGAAACTACCAAAATATTTAACGGTCCACAAGCTAAGTGTTTGGACATTTTTTAGACAAATTGACACCTACATACAAATTTGATGAAAATATAGAGAATCGGGTGAAATCTTCTTTTTTCTGGGTTACTAATTTACTATGTCACGTTATGTTTGCTTATCGTTTTAGGAAATGCCTTCCTTAGTGGTATGAGGTTACCGAAGGGATACAAACATTTCCTTTACTACTGGCTGATGTGATAAAAAAGTCCATTATGTTTCAAAAGTAGGTGAGCCTTTTGAAAGATAGGTACAATAAGTTTAAGTATCACTCAAACTTTTAATACTTTAAAAAGGCGTATCATCATAATTATATAAACAAGTACCTAAACGAGAAGCAAAAATTTTAGGTACCTACAGTCTTACGAGAATTGTGCGAACGGAGGAGTATGAAATTTGGTAAAAGTTAAAGTTTATGTGGAGTTAGGTGTGCAGAAAGTAAAATATTAGCCAAAACGTAAATTCGGCCGTTTTTAGGGTTCCGTAAGACCCTTTTTCTCAGGAACGCGTGGAGTTATCGAGCTGTAATTTATATCAAATACTCAAGTCTACTGTCCCTTAGAGCTGTGAAAAAATCAAACTTCTAAGCCAACGCAATCAAAATTCAAATTTATTTATTAACCAGTCCACAAAGATAAAACACAGTTTACAATAAGTTGCATGCAATACATATAAATTACATGTTTAGGCGTTCAATATAGTATTATGCTAAAATATGGTATGTTGATCCATGAAAGATTGAGGCATTGGTGATTGGACCCCAAACTAGGCAGAGCCTGTATCTTGGTGGTCCGTATTTTGTTTCGTACACATTTTTGGTATTGGAGTTTGGCGCGCTTTCGTACCAAAGAACAAACTTAAAATTAAAGTTAGTTAAAAAAAATAATAAATAAGTTAATTATAAAAAAATAAATAAAAAAGTACTTAATATAAAACATGCCAATTAATATTCAAAATTTAATTCAGGAATATAGTTCACGTATTTAGATATCAACACAAGAGTGGGAACTGTTATAATTTTTATCAATATGTTATTTGATATGATAGATTAGATCTATTAACATTAAGTCAAATAGAAGTAATACCATTTCATTACATTGATCAAAGTGGAATAATGATGATAATTAAAAACATAAAAATAATTTTAAGCAATAAAGATATAATATACGCATAATGTCAAAAGTATTAATTAAAATAAGATCAAATCAAATAAAAGTACATGTCAATTAATACCTAAGTTCATTTCATTGGATTATACAAAGTAAAACATAATGAATTCAGATAAAAATTACAATTACAACAAATTACCTAATAGTCCAAAAGATACAACCGTTTATGCCGCAAATTTCCGCAAATTTTCGACACTCGCAAGGGAATCAAAACCTACAGGGTACTTCTCGTGAACCTCAGAATCTTGAAATTCGTACGAAGAAACGTCTTATAGCACAGATAAAGGAAAAATTGCGAAAACCGTAAATTTTTAGTTACCTCATAATATAATAAAAACATTTTTAATATTTTTAAACTTACTACCTCTACTATGACTCGATTGTCGTGATGGGTGAACTTTTACTTATATGCCTACAGGTGTGTACGGAACTCTCGGTGCGCGAGTCCGACCCGCACTTGGCCGGTTTTTTATCTGCGCTACGAGTGGACCAGCCATTCCACTTTCTCTCAGCATAAACAGTTAAATACTTAGTATATGAAAAGTGAAAATATTGTGTAAAATAACACAACCAAAAAACCCATAATCACATCCATCATCTTTTTCGAGGGGAAATGCGTTATGCATTCCCCACGACCCCGAGGGAGGGTTATGTTGGACTCCGCAGTGCTTTCCACCGGTTTACTAACTAAAAGCTTTGAGATGTCCTTTTTCACGCTTTTAATAGGGCGCCATGGGAACTGTTGTGACCATCACAACTCCGCCGACGTATTGCCTCATCAGGCATCATCTTTTTATAGATGACGGCGATGCTGCCATCTTCCATCGCTAAGGGTTCAAGACAAGGGAACATCTCTTGATCCTTAAGGCGGCAACCCTGCGGATGCCGTCCACGGATCCATTTTAGGGGCCATCCACATATTACGTCACGCAAAATTTCGACTTTTTGAACCCCTAAGCATGTCACGCTTTTTAGTATCCCTTTACCTGTATTTTACATGTACTGTCACACTTTGTATGACCCCCCCCCCCCCCTCCCCCATCAGGTGTGACGTACTATGTGGATGGACCCTTATGACAGAAACCTATTTAGCGCATTTAGGTGCGCTAAACACCGTGGCCCATGTCGGTTACGACGCATTGGGTGCGACTCTGCCGAAGCCTCACTTTCTTTTGCTAGTAGATGTCTTGCTTTCATATAATAGACCCATTGAATCACACACGTGATGGTGCAAGTTCGGTTGTGGTGTGTACCAATTACACTTCTACCCTAATCTGATGTGACAACTAGTGATGTGCCGGATCGTTAAAAATGTATATCCGCGGATACGGATCTGAATACGGATATTTGGTGTCAAGATCCGCGGATACGGATACGGATACGGATCTTAACTTTCTTACGCATCGGTGTCGGTGCGCGCGATCTTCACACATGTTTCGACTTGCATTACACGGTGGTTCTTTCTTTTGTTTTGTTTATAGTTTTGTGTGTTGACACTAGACAGCATAGATAACGCTTGTTTGGTATTGGTACATGGGTTTTAAAAAATTACTACAAAGAAGTTTAGTAGTGTAATTTGAAATTATTTTGTGTTAGTAAATAATATAATAATAGCTCCCTACACCGATTTCGGTGACTGGTGGCTGGTTTCATTGAAAACCAGGCCAGCTACGCAAGAGTTATTTTATAGTGCCCAAATGTGTGCGCAGTACATAAGACCACTCCCTCTTCCTTTACTCTCATAACCCAGTGGGACGGATAACCGACGCGTCTAACGAGAGATCAGGCGCAGGTCCGACTTTTTACATCCGACGTATGGATCATCTTTCATGTCAGACAAACAGGTGATCAGCCTGCATTCTCCTAACCAAACTTGGAAACAACATTTTTTGTTGTTCCAATGCGGGAATCGAACCCACGACCTCCGAGTCGAGAGCCAATGCTCTAACCACTAGACAACGAAGGCTGTTAGTAAATGATGAATGTGCAAAGTGTAAAATTTGTGATGGAAAACCCTTACGGTAAAAGCACAACTCTTTAAATAATAATTTACAAAGAAAACAGCCTCCAAAATATTATCTGTATTGAATTTAATAGTTTTTATTGCTAGTCGCTACCTTAATCAGTAATCACTAATTTAAATAATTCATCTATAATTTTAATATTAATAAGGTGAATAGATCCGTAAAAGATCCGCCAAATAGTAACGGATACGGACACGGATACGGATCTTTCTTCTGCCTCGGATATCCGCGGATACGGATACGGATATCCGGCACATCACTAGTGACAACCCAGACCACATTTCGATCGATTTAGAAGCTTCAATGTAAGCCGTTTACGTATTGCCTCATCAGGCATCATCTTATTATAGACAAGATGTTACCCGCGACTTCGTGTGCGCAAAAGTTAATTTCGCAGCACCCGTACATTTTTCCGCGATAAAAAGCAGCCTATGTCCTTCCCCATGGTTTACTCTATATACGTGCCTATACCTCTATACCTCTGTACGTTAGTACTCTGTGGTAGTAGAGCCAAGAATTTCCTATGTATTTTAGTAGGTTTATAGGTACCTACTTTGTAATTAAAAAGCATTTTGGAAAACTTTTTTACTCTACTTCTCGAGATTTTTTGCTGATATTGTAATACCAAATATATAGAGGGTTACCGCTGTCGATCCTGGCTACATAGGAAGTTGTAGTGGTGGGAATGTGTTGTGTGCTTGTGGCCTTGTGGGTCATTTGCCCGTTTGAAAAATTGAGATTGTAATACCTATACATTATACGTACATCGATAGAAAACACACAGGAATAGGAGCGGACGTTAATAGAATAGGACGGACCTTTACAACATACCTACTGCCTTCCAGAGTGCTTCTGCCTTGAGCCTTCACTCCTCATTCACCTTGTTTAGAGTTTAGACTACATTAGTCATGGGGTAATTTAGACTGATCTAAAGTCTAAAGTTTAAATTGATGAAGTTGCCGCAAGGGGCAGGACCGACTCATCTTGCCGGGTACTCAATACTCATATAGGTAAGTTGAGCTTTTCGTAAGTCAAGTTTGTACTTGGTTATGTGGCTACCTAATTTGGTTATGCAACACCATTCACTGCGCCCGCGCCGGGGCATCGATCTATTATCTAATTATTGCATCACCTATTATTATGAAACCGATGTTTATATTTAATTTAGCTTTTTTTACATCACGTTGTCCTGGATTTTTAAATCTATACATATAAAATCCTTTGTCCTGAATGACTGACGGATCAACGCACAGCCTAAACCGTTGATCGTAGTGACCTGAAACTTGCAGGGCTTGCTCTTTGTAATGCGTAGGGATCCGATAAGAAGGGATTTTTCGAAATTCGACTCCTAAGGGGGTGAAAAGGGGGAAGACAGTTTGTATGGGGCAACGTGATTCCTTGGTCCAATCTACTTCATATTTTGCACAAAAATTATGTAACAGAATTGATGGAATTCGTGTATCATAGTTTATTGAAATTCGTCCCCTAACGGGAATAAAAAGGGAAAGAAAGTTGATTGGGAGCGATTTGCTTTAAAGTTGATATTCTTTGATAAATTATTAAATTAAATTAAATTAAATTAAATACCATTTATTTCGGGCTGCATAGGCCCATATTATAAATACCTTATAGACTAACATACATATTACTATATTATATTATACTAACACTAACACTAAACACGTATTGTCTGCGACGTGGGGCGCGAAGTGTTCGGGAGTCGTCCTCTGAATCTTCTGAAGGCGACTCCAATCGGCCAGAACTCCTCCTTCTCGAAGGTCGGTAAATGATGGGTTGGAACTCTCACCACAAAAGAACTAAAATTCACTCTATGATGAGATTCCAACCGCTCGACCCTCAAGGCGAAGTTGGTTCTGCTCCTGATGTAGTCCACGACCTGCTCGACCGTCGTAGACCAATGCAGCCGGGACACGTACAGCGGTGTCGCAGGAGTCTCACACCGCAACAGCTGCTCGGGTCCTCCGGGTGCGGTGCCGCGATGGTTGCGGACGACGGGTTTCTTCTTCTTCCTCTCGACCTTGATGAACCCGTCATCATCGCACGTTCGGTCCTTTTTAGAAAGAGGACGCTCTTTTGCAGGGGCCTCCTTCTTCCCTTTGTTTTTCGAACGCGGGGGAGGTGGCGGGGGTTCGCTAGCGGCGACACTTGCGTAACTCGGCACCGGCTCCTTAGCGGGCGGGGAGCGGGCAGCGGGGGCGGCAGCAACGATGTTCGTTGACCCGTCGGATAGTGCTGACGGGTTAAACGTGACCGCCTGCGCGCCTCGACGACGAGTGACGTTTGCTGCATCAGGTGACCTACATATTGAATTAACACTTTTTAGCTGTGATAATTCACTACGTAGATCACTTATGGTAGACTCTGATGCCTGCAATCTACCTCGAACTCCGGCCAGTTCTTCCTTCAGGAACTTGATGTCCTTCAGTAGGCTGACGACGTCGACGTGGTCCAGTGTCACAGGCGGCAGCTTATGCAGATTTTTCGCTACAAAAGCTGGCACCTCATCCGGATCCGTCTGCTTCAGCAGGGAGATGATGTCCTGCACGCTTCTCTCGGTTCCATATCTCCGTCGCGATGGCATGTTCGCGCTCTGGCCGAGCGTCTCGTACAGCAAGTGCTTCCCTTCGCAAATCTCCTCGCTGGTGAACGATGACTTGCAGATCTGCATTATGCTGACCTCGTCCATGGTGTCGATGGCGTGCTGGATAAACGCCAGCAACTCATTGACCACGAGCGCCATGATCACGTGCAGCGGCAATCAGCCGCGCGATTCGCAAAAGTATTAATTAAATAATTAATATTTTTTGCTGCATGTGTATAACGCGGAGCGCGTCCGTTCGCAAGCTCGACACATTACACGAATGATACTTATTACATAGATACGTTATATCCTTACAAAACTGACAATATTTCTGTGCCACGACACACATTGACATGGGACGCTGTCAAAGTGTCAACGTCGCATAGAAACACAAAACACGCTATTACTCTCGGAGCACACTAACCAAAATTGACCCGACTCGGGCCGATTCGAGTCTTCATTTTTACGCGTTTATAACATATCTACCTCTTTTTAATATTATATATCTATGTTGATATTAGTGCTTTTGATTTAAAGCTCCCACTCACAAGCGATCGATCGATTTAGTCTTTACAATTTAAACATTTACTGGATTCGTAGGTGCAAGTAAATCGGTTTAGATAAAAATTAAATGTAGTCTGAGATCCTAGGACCACCTTACTATACTTTTTATATGAAACTCGTATATATACGCGTAAATTTTGTTCCAACTTTTGACCCCCACCGCAAAAACTAGCTGGTAGGTCTTACACTAATCATTTTGTATAATAGTTTGTCGTTGGCAATTTACTTTCAAATAAGAATTAATTTCGAATTTGATCGAAGCAATCGATAGCCCGTGAGTGGGGAGCTTTATTTTTATTTTGACATTATAATATATCAATGTCATCATGTTGAAAAACAAATCTGACAAGAATGCGAAAGTTAAATTTGATGAAAATCTCTTTGAAAAACTAGGCACCTAAATATTTGCGATTGCTGCATGAATTATATTCATAATACTTATTAAGTATATTACATACTATTTCAGTAGAATATTTTGAGTGTAGGTATAATTAAATTTCTTTCTGTTGTTATAATATGTAATATTTAATTTATTTGTGCTTGATTTATCAGTGTTTTAATACATAGGTTTTTAGTTTTTAACCATAGATATATAATAATTAATCAAAGTTTTTAACCCAAAACAATGACTTTTAAAATTTTCTTAAAAGATTTTTGATCTGTACGTTTGTGCGCGCTAATCTCAGAAACTACGGAACGGATTTTTATAAAATTTGTTACCGTAGTAGATAAACACATAGGACTCCCTTTTTATCGCGGAAAATTTTTGGGAACCTAACTACCTACGGGTTCCACGCAGATAGGAATTAGGATAGCTCTGCTTATATTTTTATGTAGGTATTTCAATTCAATCGGTTAATACCTACAAAAAGTTTTATCAATCTAAAAAATAACGTAGTATAAAATGCTATAAAATAACCAGATATTTTAATTGGTTAAAACTTTACCTAGGTTAATCCTAATCATTAATGTGTATGATTATTATATGAGGAATAAGTGAGAGGCTTAGGCTTCGTGGTCGTACTGCTAACTCATGTCTCTCTCAAACTCTGTCGTGGTCCCAAGTCCCAACCCAACTAGGATGGGCGATCACAATCCAAATTACTTTTATTAAGGTGGTTCGTTTCCTATACAAAAAAACAATGGACATTATTTAGGTAATTTCATAATATTACTACATAAATTTATATGCACATCTATTTATTCTGCAATACAATTGTCGCAAAACATATTTAAAATACTTTATTTCACACAGAAGTCACATTTTTATTGAATTTTCGACAAAAAGTGACATTTGTAACTTATGTCACTTTTTGTCGAAAATTCAATAAAAATGTGACTTCTGTGTGAAATAAAGTATTTTAAATATATTTTGCGACAATTGTATTGCAAAATAAATAGATGTGCATATAAATTTATGTAGTAATAGTATGAAATTACCTAAATAATGTCCATTGTTTTTTTGTATGGGAAACGAACCACCTTAAGTTCAAAGTCTTCTCATTCAAAAGATTTTCGAAATCGTTAAAATACTAATTATCGGCTACAAAGAAATCCTTACTTAATATTATACCTAAACGCAAAAGTTTGTATGTACATAATAATATGTTTAGTTTTTCATGCAATAAAGTAAATTAAAGAAAACACGTAACGAATTTTGATGAAATCAGGTACCTATCAGGTACCAGCAGCAGAATTAACACAGAATACTTTTTGCAGCTTATTAAATTTTATTTATGGTACAGTTCTCGGTAGAATTCTTGAGTGTACCTACGAAGTCGCAGGAAATATTCAAATTAAATACAATTACTGATACGGCTGTGCAGTGCCTACACCATTATGTATTCAATTTTGGTATTGGTTTCTTCCCGAACAAGCTTTCCCTCTGACGCGAGCGAAGCTGCGGGCAAAAGCTAGTCAATAATAAAAGTTCACACATAATATCTGTATACCCATAATATTTATTTGATTAATAATTATAGTTGTGCTAATCGTAAAGGGGCTTTTTTGGAGACAATAGGGGATCGGACAACATTTGAAATATTTAGTTTCATTAATATATTCAGAAATATTGAGGCATTAGTAGCTGGTAAATGTAAAAAAATATAATATTTTATGTGTAGTTTACTAATTAAATACATTTAAAAAGTACAAAAAAAATTGCGTAATTGGTAAACAAAACCTACATAATTCTGGCTCGGCATCAAGTTGATTTCTGTGTGAAAACTGAAAATCCACTCTTGAGTCATCAAGCCGCCATTACGTAAATCTTGCCGCGAGCCCCCTACCGACGAATGGCGAACCCCTAGGGGTTCGCGTACCCCACTTTGAGAAACCCTGCCCCAAACCAATTTAAAATGCAATGAGTGATCTGTGATTCAGGTAAAGTTCTTAGTAACTATGCACATACATAGTTACTAGGAGACATACCTACTTTAAATATTTTTACGATTTTTAGTGGCCATAAACTCGTTATGATAGTGATGCAGTTTTGAATCGCGCCAAAGATTCTTTTTTAACTTTGATATGACTACTTAAGTCGGTATAGGCAGGTGATTAAGTATCAAAAAGTTGACAAGTGAATGATATTTAAGAAATCGTGCCGACAAGCAGTCTCACATCCCAGACTGTTACGTGCATGTGAAGCCGGTCGTTGGACTTTATGTAAGAGTCGAAACTGTTTTGGACATAGGTAGGTAGTAGGTACCATAACCTCATAAGTCATAAGTGGGCAGGTATATCGCAAAATTTCATACACATAACTACATAAACACACAAATGGTATAAATTTTAATTAGTTGAATCCTTGTTCAAAACTTTTAAAAATCTGGCCCATTTCAGTTACCTACAGGTATCTACACTAATATTATAAAGAGGAAAACTTTGTTTGTATGTTTGTTTGTTTGTTTGTTTGTAATGAATAGGCTCAAAAAGTACTGGACCGATTTCAAAAATTCTTTCACCATTCGAAAGCTACATTATCCACGAGTAACATAGGCTAAATTTTATTTTGGAAAAAAATAGGGTTCCGTAAGATATTTGGGTTTTTCGGACACAAGGTGTAAAAAATCAACCAGAAAAGTTACTTATTTTGCGTACGCTGCCTAAACTATAAAAGATAGAACCATAAAATGTTCTAATTAATTGTAGATCTTATAAATATCTACAAAAAAGTCCGCGACACACTATACCTATCTATGTCGAGTGAGGCACAACAACCATTTTTTTATTTATAAATCTTGAATTTTTTTTGGACTACATTTAAACGCGTTTATTTTACTCATGTTATTAATCCTTATCAAAATAAATTATTTCATCACTAAGTACAGTTTATGTAGATTATATTTGGTGTTTGAATGATTAAAATTGGACGTTTGGTTTTGAAGTTATGGCGAAATTAAAATATTACGACTTCTGCTGCACGGCCCGTTGCGAAGTGGGCGTCACCAAGGCGGGGTGCGCGTGCGGGTTAATGTTTAGTTTAGTTTAGTTTAGTTAAATAGTTTAAGTTATTTTATAAACATCAAATTGATAATATCTTAAAATATAATACATTATAATATCTATACATCTATACAGTTAAATACAATTTAAGTGTCTGTTTGTAACTTCAAATTAACAGCTTTTTACATAATGAATCTGAAAGTATATTCGGTACTTATAATAAAATACATTTTTTTTTGTCTGTCCGTCTGTCTGTCTGTCAGTCGGTCTGTCTGTCTGTTTGTTCCGACTAATCTCTGAAACGGCTGGACCGAATTTCACGGGACTTTCACTAGCAGATAGCTGATGTTATAGGGTACATAGGCTACTTTTATTTTAGGGTTCCGTTTAAAAAAAATGGATTCCGCTTTCGTTAGTCTACACTAATATTATAAAGAGGAAAACTTTGTTTGTATGTTTGTTTGTTTGTTTGTTTGTAATGAATAGGCTCAAAAAGTACTGGACCGATTTCAAAAATTCTTTCACCATTCGAAAGCTACATTATCCACGAGTAACATAGGCTAAATTTTATTTTGGAAAAAAATAGGGTTCCGTAAGATATTTGGGTTTTTCGGACACAAGGTGTAAAAAATCAACCAGAAAAGTTACTTATTTTGCGTACGCTGCCTAAACTATAAAAGATAGAACCATAAAATGTTCTAATTAATTGTAGATCTTATAAATATCTACAAAAAAGTCCGCGACACACTATACCTATCTATGTCGAGTGAGGCATAACAACCATTTTTTTATTTAGAAATCTTGATTTTTTTTGGACTACATTTAAACGCGTTTATTTTACTCATGTTATTAATCCTTATCAAAATGAATTATTTCATCACTAAGTACAGTTTATGTAGATAATATTTGGTATTTGAATGATTAAAATTGGACGTTTGGTTTTGAAGTTATGGCGAAATTAAAATATTACGACTTCTGCTGCACGGCCCGTTGCGAAGTGGGCGTCACCAAGGCGGGGTGCGCGTGCGGGTTAAGGCTGGGAAGACCAAGCAAAATAGGCATTTAACGCTTCCAAGAGTTGCCCGCAATTGCCGCAAAGCGAGCCGCGCGCCTACGTCGCCGGCGTGAACTTACATGAACCCAAAGTGTTACAGTGTAGACGTGTTGGCAGTAGGTCATCTTATTTTATTATCTGTATTGAAAAAGATAATAAAATCCATAGGTAACTGTTTTAATGCAACACATAGCACACATAATTTGAATAGAATATATTATAGGTAGGTACCTAAGTAAAAAATGCTTAAATTTTATTCAATTACTAGCTGATGCCCGCGGCTCCGCCCGCGTATGTACAGTAACCCATGGGAATCGTATATGTCCCGCGATAAAAAGTAGCCTATGCCCTTCCCTATGGTCTACTTTATGTCTGTGCCGAATTTCATGATGATTGGTTTAGTAGTTTTTTCGTGAAACAGTAAATAAAGAATCCCACGGGAACCGCACATTTCCCCGCGATAAAAAGTAGCCTTTGTCTTTCCCCGTAGACTACTTTTCAACTGTGCCAAATTTCATAATAATCGGCTTAGTGGTTTTTACGTGAAACTGTAAATAAAGTATCCCATGGGAACCGTACGTTTCCCCGCGATAAAAAGGTAGCTTATGTCTTTTCTCAGGCTCTAGAATATCTGTGTACCAAATTTCATTTAGATCGGTTCAGTAGTTTTGGCGTGAGAGACGGACAAACACACACTTTCCCATTTATAATATTAGTATGGACTAGCTGTTGCCCGCGACTTCGTCCGCGTCAACTGATGGCGCAATACTGCATTAATTTCGACCAAATTTGATTACAATAAAAAAGGTTATAGTGAGTCAATCTCAAAAGACTTTTTTACATCATTTAAAGAGGAATAATTATTTTATACATATTTTTTGGGTAACTTGAGCCGTTTACGTAGCGCACGCAACACGCTGTGTTCGATGTGTGCATGGAGACGAGTACCTATCGTTAGCTCGTGTGGTCACTAAAGTACGTGTCGTTTCGTGAGATAATAATACTGTATCAGGTAGGTGCTGACGATTTGATGGTAACTACTTAGGCAGACACTTGCAAAAAATGTATTCCTACTGCCGAGTCCGCACGTTTGCCACTTGCCGCAAAATCCAAACCTCCACAAACGTTTGACTTTTTGAAAATCCGGATTTCCGAATTTTTCTCCCAAAAATCCGGATTATCCGGATAATTCAGATTTTTTCATTTTTTTAAAATTTGTTGCATATTTTATAAAACTTTAATGTTAATTTTACTACTATGTTGTAGCAAAACTTACACTCATTAGTAAAAAAAAAAGAGTTACTTCTTTATAATTTAATTTAAATAAATTCTTATTTTAAGTTGTAAGTATTAGAATTACAATCTGAATAAATAAAAACATAATGAGATTATATCAAAATTATATACTTAATTATATTTATTTTTTCATTTTTAGAAATATTTTTGATTACGTTTCAAATCCTACAATGTTCAGTTTTATAGTTAGTATATTATTTTAAATAAGGTATGTATATATTGTTATTTACTAAATGTTCCAGCAGAAAGAATTATAAAAAAGTGGAATAGCCTGTGATCTTTTTAACGCTTTTTTTACATATCTACGCCACAGTTCACCACTACCGTTTTCGTAAAGTTTCATTTCTATGTGAAAGTACTAACGTAGGAAAATTAATACAGTTTAATAAAACGTAGGAAACTGAAAATCCTTTAAATCGAGATCCGGGGAGTAAAGACAAATCATTTGAAGCATGGGGCTGAACAAATAATTTTGTATGGACGAAATTGGACCACTTTTGAGTTAATGAAATTAAAAACCACCCACCTGTTTGGGTAATAATTAAACACGTAAATGGTGCTTTTAATTCCCTCGGTAACTAACAGAAGTATAATAACCAATTCTAAGCACAATTTAAAATATATAACTGTTGTAAGATCTTTATTTTAACATTTTACTTACAAATAAACAGTAACATCTTACTCTTTATTGCACTTTGAAGTTTCCGCTATAAGATGAAAACTACATTACTTAAAAAAAAATAACAGTGGTTTACACAAATCGTTGGTGCTATTTTTGACACCTATATCTTATCTTTAAAATATTATCTAAAAATAATTATTTCTACGCAAAAACAGGAGCGTTGATTTTCATTTAGTTTTGCTACTGACTCGTTAGTTTAGTTCAATCAAATTAATTTTAATAATAAAAAAAAATATTACCTTCATTCATTCGGCAAAACTCTCTCTAATCTTAAACCAACCAGTCAGGTATTATCGATTCCAAAACTTCTTCCTGATATCATAGAGATAAGATTTAGGTATTTGGACTTAGATATTCATTATTTAGAAGATAATTAAATATAGCTAAACCACTACATTTCTTTTTAAGCTGTCATATTAATTTGGCATTCTATGATTGCAGAAATTAAAATTGCAATAATATGTTTCGACTTTCGTTAGTAAGAATTCAATAAATATAAAAATACAAAGCTTTAATTGGGTTTGGATTTGCTTATTATACTTCTTACTACTTGTTCAAGTGAAACTGAAACCATATTCAGTGTTTTTATAAATTGGATCACCTATTACTGAACTGTACTACTACTGAAAAAATATAAAATGGTAAGTATCTTAGAAACAGTCCATACATATACATATATAGCGGCTATAATATTTTAGCAGATCTTCATCCCTCGCATCACCATTTAATGGATTGACTATGTTCTACCAAATAACTTGAATAAATGGAAAAATGTGTTAACAATTTCAACATGACAACAAATAATATCAAATTATCCAAAGGCATGTATTTAAACTCACGACAAAACATATTGATTTCTTATGTTTACGCGAATATTGTTCATTGTTTTAAACACTTACGGATTTTGTCGCACAACACGAAACACTTACGGAAAACAATCACGACAAAACAATTAAATTTTGGATGTGAAAATACCGAATATTGAATACTAAATTACCATGTTGGCTAAAGAATGTAAGGAATAAAAAATTACAAATCTGGTGACTAAATAATACCACTGAATATTCCAAACTGGCAGACAGATATTATATTAGCGAACAAATAACCATCTTGGCGACAATTTGTGAGTACACATTTAATTTAAGAATAGGTACATATATTTTCCGTAATGTAGGTAACTCAAAAAACATACAAGCAGCAAAACCAGCGCACATAAAAAAAACAAAGGAGCGTACAAAATTCCCAATTTTTAATTTTCCTCGACTTTAGGGGGGGTGTAGATATTGTGTAGATTCATTTTGAAATTTAAAAATAACGGTAATTCATTTTTTGCAAAATTAACATAGGTGTCGTTACCAGGTTTTTGGGGGTGCTGGATACGAAAATGACATTCATTTTGAAATTCCAATATGGCGGACATACTTAATTTTATAAAAATAATATGGTTGTCCCTTTGTTGGTTTCTAGGGGTGCTGATTACAAAAAAGTCATCCATTTTAAATTTCCTTAGTAACCCCGCAACCTCAAATTTTCTTCATGATGAAAGAAAAAGAAATTTGAAAATCCTGAATTTTCAAAAATTTCCATAGCTTTATACATCGCTCATAATATCTCAAAGTAGAGAATTGCCATATTTTTTTTCTATAATCACTTCTATCTCAGAAACAGTGCATCTTACTTGAAAAATAATGAAAATTACCTCACCCTTAAAAACCCCGCAACCATATATTTTCTTCATGATGGGGAAAAAGAAATTCGAAAATCCTGAATATTCCAACATTTCTATAGCTTTATGCATCCCCGGTATCTCAATGTAGAGCATTTATATTTTTTTATAAAATTGATTCTATCTCGGAAACGGTGCATCCTAATGAAAAATAATGAAAATTTCCTCCCCCTTAGAAACCCCGCAACATCATATTTACTTCATGATGGAAGAAAAAAATCTGAAAATCCTAAATTTTCCAAATGTTCTATAGCGTTTTACACCGTTCGTGTCTCAAAGTAGAGCATTATCGTATTTTTTTTCTATAATGGCTTCTATCTCAGAAATTTTCAAGTAGGATGCACCGCATCCTACTTGAAAAATAATGAAAATTACCTCCCCCTTAATAACTCCGTAACCATATATTTTCTTCAAGATGAGAGAAAAAGAAATTCGAAAATCCTGAATTTTCCAACATTTCTATAGCTTTATACATCCCTCGTATCTCAATGTAGAGCATTTAATTTTTTTTTTAATAAAATTGATTCTATCTCGGAAACGGTGCATCCTATTGAAAAAATAATGAAAATTTCCTCCCCTTAAGAACCCCGCAACACCATATTTTCTTCACGATGGAAGAAAAATAAATTTGAAAATCATGAATTTTCCAAAATTTCTATAGCTTTATACACTGTTCGTGTCAAAGTAGAACATTGCCATATTTTTTTTCTATAATCGCTTCTATTTTAGAAGCGGAAAAATAATACTATTACTGGAAAAATAATAAAAATTTCCTCCCCCTTAACCCGGAAATCGCATATTTTTTTTCATGAATGCCAAAAAAAGAAATTTGAAAATCCTGAATTTCGAAAAGTTTCTATACCTTACATAGCTGGCACCTCTACAAACTACATGTTAATTTTACGAAGATTGGATAGTCTCCATTTTGGAAAATCCAATTTCATTGGAAGACAATTTTATAATCAGCATATGAAACATGAAAAAAGACATCCATTTTTAATAAAAAAAAAATATACGCCATTTTGGAATTTCAAAACGGATTTTATTTTCATATTATTCTGCACCCCCAAAAACCTTGAAAACGATACCCATACCAAAGAAAAAAAACCTCCAATAGTATCCAAAACTGGGATTTTCCGTAGCTTGCAAATTGAATTTTTAGCAGCTATTAATTTATCAATCAAATCTTCATTAGCTACTTACATGGTATAATGGTCACCAACTCATCGTTGCTAATTGGATTAAATTTCGCTACTTTTTATCGGCCGATTTTTGTATTTTTTGTCACTTGAGTGATTTCACCAGTTTGGTAATTTAGTCGCCAACATATTAATTCGCTGCCAAATTCAGCAATACAGTATGCTCACGTGCAGTCACCAACTTATTTTTTGTTCACTCGATTAATTATATCCCTTATTCAAATATTGTACGTCTAGAGTACATACTAATTACAATAATTAAAATATGTAATATTCATAGTAGTAACCAAGATTCGAAAAAATCGAAAATCCGGATTTTTAAATGAAAATCCGGATTTTTAGAATTTTTCTAATTTCGAAGTATCCGGATTGCAACCCCTACTTGCGAGTGACTTGGTGTGTTCTGCAAAGGCAAGCATGACGGATGTTGAGCACGTATCCTTATATTTTATTGTAAATAGAACAGCCTCCGTGGTCTAGTGGTTAGAGCTTGGCTCTCGACTCGGAGGTCGTAGGTTCTAATTTCGATTCCCGCACTGGAACAACAAAAAATGTTGTTTCCAAGTTTGGTTAGGACAATGCAGGCTGATCACCTGATTGTCTGACAAGAAAGATGATCCATGCGTCGGATGGGCAGGTAAAAAGTCGGACCTGCGCCTCATCTCTCGTCAGTCGTGTCGGTTATCCGTCCCACTGGATTACGAGAGTAAAAAAAAGAGTGCCTTTGTGTACTGCGCACACACTTGGGCACTATAAAAAATACTACTGTGTAACTGGCTAGGCTACAATAAAACCAGCCACCGTCACCGAAATCGGCGTGGGGAGTTATTTATTATTATTATTGTAAAAACAGAAATCGAAATAAAAAGAAACGAAAAGTACGGCAAAGAAGATGGTAGATGTTACAAATTCATAAAAACTGTTTACTGGCTTATTCAATAATGTACTAAGGCTACTCCACGCATCAGCTACTTTTTTCTCATAATACACAATAATATATCTATGGACGCTTCACACCAAGTCTATCTGGTCCCGTGGTAAGTTCTCGAAGAACTTGTGTTACGGGTACCAGACAACAGAAATATATTTAATAATTTTTATATTATACACATATTTAAGATTTTTATTGTATTATACACATATTTAATACACATTCATGACCCAGGAACACAGATTTTTTTTTGTTCCCTCAGCGGGATTCGAACCCGCGACCCCCGGCTTTAGCACCAACACGCTCAACCACTGAGCCACAGAGGTCGTCTCATCTAGCAAAAGCAACGACGTGGCGACGATAATGTTATTGTGTATTATATGTACCTATAACTAGCCGATGCCCGCAACTTCGTTTGCGCCTAACTGACGAAAGCGGAACCCTATTTTTTAAACGGAACCCTAAAATAAAAGTAGCCTATATTAGACCTTATGACATCAGCTATCTGCCAGTGAAAGTCCCGCGAAAATCGGTCCAGCCGTTTCAGAGATTAGCCGGAACAAACAGACAGACAGACCGACAGACAGACAGACAGACGGACAGACATTTTTAAAAATTTGTATTTTATTGTAAGTACTGAATATCCTTTCAGATGCATTATGTGAAAAGCTGTTAATTTGATGTTACAAACAGACACTTCATTTTTATTTATCTGTATATAGATTTAGTTCAAAAATAAAAAGCATAAAAAAATACAAAACAAACTTTGCTATAGATTTTTATTGTATATTATATTATGTCCATGACCCGGGAACACAGGAAACTTTTTGTTCCTTCGGCGGGATTCAAACCGGCGACCCCCGGCTTGAGCACTAACACGCTCAATCACTGAGCCACAGAGGTCGTCTCATCTGGCAAAAGAAACGACGCGGCGACGATAAAATGTAACATGTTATTGTGTGTGGTTATATGTATAACTAGCTGATGCCCGCAACTTCGTTTGCGCAGATCTAACGAAAGCGGAACCCTATTTTTTTAAACGGAACCCTAAAATAAAAGTAGCCTATGTTAGACCTTATAATATCAGCTATCTGCTAGTGAAAGTCCCGTGAAAATCGGTCCAGCCGTTTCAGAGATTAGCCGGAACAAACAGACAGACAGACAGACAGACGGACAGACAAAAATTTTAAAAATTGGTATTTTATTATAAGTACCGAGTATACTTTTAGATTCCTTATATGAAAAGCTGTTAATTTGAAGTTACAAACAGACACTTCAATTTTATTTATCTGTATAGAATATAGAATGTATAGAATTAGTTCAAAAATAAAAAGAAACATAAAAAAATACAAAACAAACTGACTTTCCTTTAGATTTTTATTGTATTATACATATCCATGATCCGGGAACACAGGAAACTTTTTGTTCCTTCGGCGGGATTCAAACCCGCGACCCCCGGCTTGAGCACCAACACGCTCAATCACTGAGCCACAGAGGTCGTATCATCTGACAAAAGCAATGACGCGGCGACGATAAAATATAACATGTTATTGTGTATGATATGTATAATTTAGTTCAAAAATAAAAAAAAACAAAACTGACTTTCCTACACTGCGTTAGAAACGAAAGAATTGTTCGATAAATACGCGGGTAAGGCGTGCGCTAGCAAAACTGACATAGGTCTGTCCTCGTCAACGCCTAGCGGGCGACTGTGGGGCGACTCTAGCGGCTTACGCACGCTGCATTTCAATATTAATTAATTGTTAAAATAATTAAACCAACATGCAAAATGTAACCAGAAATTATTCTTTTTTAAGTTATTAGCTTTTCCTAGATATGATTTTTGAAAGTAAAACTATCATGAACTTCATGAACAAAAAGAAAAATATTCAAATTTAGCCTCCTCTTCGGAATTATTTTTGATCGAGTGAAGTTTTCAATATTATGTTTCGAACCACAAATTGTAAAAGAACATTAAGTAAACAACAATGTGTATTTTTTTTGGCTTTTTAAAGTTACTATTTGTTTGTTTATTATCGATTCAAAGTCATGTAAAATTGGGTCTACGCGGCCTTAATGTTTAGTTTAGTTTAGTTAAATAGTTTAGTTATTTTATAAACATCAAATTGATAATATCTTAAAATATAATACATTATAATATCTATACATCTATACAGTTAAATACAATTTAAGTGTCTGTTTGTAACTTCAAATTAACAGCTTTTTACATAATGAATCTGAAAGTATATTCGGTACTTACAATAAAATACATTTTTTTTTAATTTTTGTCTGTCCGTCTGTCTGTAAGTCGGTC
The DNA here is from genome assembly GCA_905404095.1 of Glaucopsyche alexis. Lineage (NCBI taxonomy): Eukaryota > Metazoa > Arthropoda > Insecta > Lepidoptera > Lycaenidae > Glaucopsyche > Glaucopsyche alexis. The sequence goes on from FR990060.1 coordinate 8,289,924, forward strand.
TGTCTGTCTGTTTGTTCCGACTAATCTCTGAAACGGCTGGACCGATTTTCACGGGACTTTCACTAGCAGATAGCTGATGTTATAGGGTACATAGGCTACTTTTATTTTAGGGTTCCGTTTAAAAAAATAGGATTCCGCTTTCGTTAGTCATAAATAAAGTCGCGGGTAAATTTCAGCGATATCCCAAAGTATTGTTCCACGCGGACGAAGTCGCGGGCAAAAGCTAGTAATAAATAAATTAATAAGCAAAAAAATATATTAAAAATCATTATTTTACCTAAGAAGTCTACAAAAAGCATATAATACCTACGATTAAAAAAGTATAACAAAATTAATTACAAAATTAAGGGCCTGTTTCACGATCTAATAAGTATTGAATAGCTTATCCAGAACTTTTGTCGCTGCTTACTTTATACTGAGTGACAGAGACAAAAGTTGCTAACAAGCTATCTTATACTTATAATTAGATTGTGAAACATGCCCTAAGTATAAAAAAATAATATAATTATAAACTAGACTATCAGCAAAACAATTATTCTACAAGCTCTTCCGCTCATCATCATTCATGTAAATTACAGTCTTTGTATTGGTTTTCACAGATGTCGCTATGCGAATTAATTTCGACGCTCGTCGGTAGATGGCGGTACAACATCTCAGCACCTCGGATTTTGTTATTATTTTCTTGATAGTTATTATTATTAAACACGGTCCTTTGCATCTTTTCAATAAAAGGTGTAAGTTTACATACAAGCAATTTGATACAGCTAGTTTCTTCCTGGGATTCCTGCTCTTCTACGATTTGGTTAATTAAATCTGGCAGGGATTCGTTTTTAGCTGTTGCAAGGAGTTCTTGTAGTCTTTCAGAATTTTTGTTTAGTACGAATTTAAAGGGATCTTCAGCTCTAAAGTTTTTACTCGGCTGTTTTGGTCCAGACAAAAATGTTGTTATCTGAAATTTAAAAAATAATATTTATTTACATTTTGCAAGCCATTAGGTACTAAATAGGTAGGTAGGTAAATTTATAAATCACATACATATTTAAATTTAAAAAATAAAATAAAATTAAATTTACCAAGTTTTACAATATAGACCGAGCTTTGCTGTGGTAACTTTATTTATTTTTAACTTTAACAGTAAATGTACTTTATGCTACCCTCAAGTCCCAACCCCAGTGTGGAGTAACAGAATGATGAAAAAAAAACCATAAAAAGTCTTATAGTAGGCATACACCATACTGCCTGCCTATCGTCCATTCGGCTACCAATGGATCAGTTAGAAATGATCCATCGGTAACCTATTTGAGTGTGGATTATCATAACAGCTTATACTATTTGTGTCAATATGGACGAACTGCCGATTGGATCAAGCCTGCAGGTTCATGCCCATGCGATTGGACGATAGACAGTAAGTATGATGTATAGCTACAGTTATGTATCTACCATTTGTGCAACAAATATCAAGGCATTGACAGCAACTGCACTAATTTGGTTCGGCTGTAGATCCAGCAGTCGGACTATATGACGCCACGGAGACAAGGGAGAAGCCTGTTTTACATGGAACTCATTTTCGTCAGAAAACTTCTTGTCACTTTCCGTAGATTCATCAAAATTTTGAGGTCCGTGCCTGAGAGGTTGTTTCGAAGGTTGGAACGCTCGAACAACAAAATCTGCTACTTTCAGTGCCACTGATTCAGACCCTGTAATTTAATAATTATTGAAATTATATAAAATGTTTATTCGATATTCATATGTAATTATTGTAATTATAATATATTAATTGCTTACATTAAAGCTATTCATAATAGGTATATTTTAATACAATATTGTTTAAAGAATAAAGATTATTTAATATATCAGTCTGCTTCAAGCATTAGGTACCTACTTTTTTTTATCTGTAATACCTATTAGGTATGTAATTTAAAAAGTCTTAACTTTTAATTAGGCTATGATAAGGAGACAAAGATGGATACAAACCTAAAAAATCTTTGGCGATGTTCATCCCTGCGTTAATGTGGTGTAAAATCCCATTGCTTCCGTAATTTTCTTTAGCACACACTATTTTAACGAGCAGTAGCCAAATCAGTAGCGCCATCTCGCCCTGAGTACTCGAACTAGAATGAAGCCAAGCTTTCCAAAGCTACGGTCCGGTAGCTATCTTGATAGCTGCGCAAGCGCATTCATCTCAGTAGAGCATGAAATTTGTCTTCATATGACAAATACAGGTTGCTTTGTGTTTTTCAAAAATGAATTTATTTTAATGCCTTAAAAAGAAAACAACCCAATTATAAATATTTTTTTGGAAAAGAGACTGTTAGAGACTGATAGATTTTATGATCTCTAGAAATTTGCTACTTTCCAATAGATGTCTCTGTGCGTATTGAATTATTGTTAACTGGCTGTTGTCCGCGGCTCTGCCCGCGTAAATACTGTAGGTATCCCACGGGAACTGTACTTTTTGTCCTATGTTTTAATACAGAGCATAAACTACTACCATACGAAATTCCGTCGAAATCCGTTCAGTAGTTTTTGCGTGAAAGAGTAATAAACATCCATCGATCCATCCATCCATCAATCCTCACAAACTTTCACATTTATAATATTATGTTATATTTTTTTTTTTCAGTTCAATAAGACAAGTTTCAGTTGTCCGCTACCCAATCCCCCTTATAAGAAAAACTTGCTTTCACTAGATTTAGAACTGTTCTAAAATAAACACACGCTGTATAACTACAATAAATTCGTCAAAAGGAAACATGGCAACTGGCAAGTCAGAAATTGCAAAAAAGAACAATGCAATCGATTAAGTTCTAGCTTTCATAAATTTTGTTATGCTGTTGCTTGGGTAGTATCTACCTACCTATATAAATTTTAAAATTATTAGGTCAAAGTGGAATTTACTTTACCCTTGCTGTACCTAATATGCGTAAATCTGTGACGTGTTTTCATTTAATTTTTTGTAGTAAAGTTTTATTGGAGTTTTGTAGATACCAACATTTTTGGACAAATCAAACCAAAGTGCGCCTTACTAAAACAACTAGTTATAGGCTAGTGCCTACATAATCCTACAATTATAAAAATTAAAACGGTACGTTGTAATTTTCAAAACACTGCGTAAGTGACATCTTCCTGTTGCTACCACAGTTAGAGCAAGCACACACTTGAGACACGTCACACCACAGTGTTTAGACATAGACAGACTTATTTATTAAAAAATAAGCATCATAAAAATACAAAAATAGCATCTTCAATCTTCATATTATATTACTACTTAAATATATGGAGATGCGCACACTTAAAACAAAACGTCTCATAGACGACACTGTCGTACTGTTTTAAAACTATGGGTGCTTCAGTCGTAAGACAAGCTTCCCTGTGTAAGACAAGACACGACAGTTTTAAGACAGTCTATTGCATTTCAAATTAAATGAAGAAACGCACACTTGACACATAACGTCTTATAGACAGGAGTGAACCAACAGTTTTGTTGTAAGACTTTACAACTAGGCTTTACAACTAAGTACATACGGTCTATAAGTAGCTATTTTTGTGAGACAAAACTGTCTTAATGTTGTCGTGTCCCAAGTGAGCTCTCTCCCTTAGGTGTCGTGCTCGGTAGACCACGATAATTTACCCAAGTCTGTCACCAGGAACACATCTCGTGCTAACCGTATCGCCATGGTGCGCGTGTACATAGTGCTAATATTTCTTAAACTAACATCATCCGAATTCACTACCGAAGAAATACAATTTCTAAATCAGTTGTCGATCGATAAGCTGCTCCAGCTAAAGAATTCTTTGAGAAATGTTGTGCCGTACGACAATTCGACTCTCTCCACACCGGCATACTCGGATGCCTTTGGTGCGCAGGCGCTGACGATGAAATCGCCAATAAGAAGAGGAGATTACGAGGAGAGTGATATGAAAAAGGGTGACTACGGTAAGCTGAGCAACATATTCTCGATGTCGGTAACAACACTAGCGTTCTTGGCATTTGGGGGTTATCTCTTGTGTCTCATAGTGCACGCAGTGAGGTCTAAGCAGACGATGATGACGGTGCCCACCACACAGGCGACACTTTTCTTCAACGCCGGTATAAAAAGACCCCAATCGCAGTTTGCGACGTACGGAAGAAAGAGAAGAGAGGAACGCAGTACTGAAATTGTCATACCTCCAGACCAGCTGTTTCTTTCTTTAACCCACCTATGCGAGGGTTACGTCAAATGGAGTAAGCATAATAATAGTGTTTAAAAATACAAATTGAAATTCACATTAGCATTGAATTATTCGGCGAATAAATATTTAAATGAGATATCCTATTTAATGCTTCCTTATGGTAACAATATTTTAAATTACATATTTATTCAGAGGAAAAGTTATACTCTCAATAAAATTAGTATATCGTAAAAGCTGCCTTGAACTTATTAAAATCCTACCCAGGCAGGAAATACTTATTAATTATGAATACCTTATATCTAATTATCGAATAACTGTTCTAATGACATTTTCCTTTTATTTTTTATAAATTCCTGAATTTATTTAACATTCGACTATCTTATTTAACACGTCGCACCTTTACAATAATTATAGAGACCTAATCCAAAATCACTATTTTGTGGGAAATGCTGATTACCTAAAGATTGTAAAAGTTGAAATCGGGAAATGTTTTTAGCTACTTCTGGGACGAAACTCAAGCAAGAAGAGGAGCTAATGAAATCGGCTTTAAATATTTTGAAGCGTCCTAATGTAAAAGCAAATGCTTACAAACTGGTCGAGCAGGAACTTTGTCGATATTTTACCTCAGTATACCGGGGTCTCTAGTCAAGATGCATTCGATAATTTCGACGACGAAGTTCGACAATAAAATGTATGGGATTTGACATAAGGCATCGCAAGCGAAATGTCACTTTACTATGACGTAATATGTCCAATCCCATACTTTTTTGATTTCGAAGTTCGCCGTCGAAATTATCGAATGCATCTTGACTAGAGGCCCAGATCCGGGAAGAGTCTGGCACAAGATACATTATATACAGCTTTATTTAATATTGAAGCACAACAAAACGGTGTTTACATTATTCGCAGGAAGCCAGATTGCCCGCAATATACCTACAATCTGTAAACGTTTTCAAACTGTCAAATTATCGAGCTAGCACCTAATAATAGCAGCGCGCAGCGTCTTCAGACTAATATGAATTCCACTTGAAATTCGCTTAAAAAACTCATCACGCGAAAATGTTCTTTCGGCTAGGACTACAAGGAGCATTTCTGCGTGTATATTTATAGTTTTTATGATGTTTTACATTGTTATTTCGGTGTGTAGGATGTGATGAGGATCTGCGCGGGATTTGTCTTCGCCCCGTGTTTACCACAGACTTCGTTAAAACATATTAAACTACGCTCCTTTATGTTATTGCTTTAAAGAATATCATGTGAGATTCAACATCTGCTAATGAAAATGTTCCTTTTTTAAGTTTAAAATATGATAAGAAATTTATTGATATTATGTTTTGTGTGTCTATAAGTATATAAAGTATTTTGGAACGCGAATCGAATACTGACCAGTGACCACCTGTTAAGCTTTATGTTTTTCCACTATCTGAATACATACATACTGGCCTGGTGTGCGTGAAATTGACAAATTATGTTCCAGGTAAACACCGAAAACCATGTCAGAGTTTTCATGAAGCATATTGGAAAGCGGCCATAGAAATTAGGAGCTTGTTTCCGCTTGATTAGGAATCCAGTATCCTAAGTGATACCTACATTTGTTAAGATGCCTTTTCGTAGGTTAAAGCAGCACATGGTGTCATATACTATCTTTGACTAAAAAAAATACTTTACGATAATTACCGACTTGGCACCTACTTATAATACTGCGTCTAGATAACATATTAAACAAACTTATTCTGGTCCATAATAAAAAGCATGTTATTAAAATATCGAATAGCGATTAGTAGCATGTTCATGGTGTAGTAAAACCGAACTTATCTTGTTTTACACTTATCTTTTACATCTGTCGCGTATCTTAAACGGCGTCTGTGGTTTAACGATGTGATTTCGACTCGAATTCAATTACATTTAAACTCAATCGTAAAGGTTGACCCGTCATATTAACTTCGTGTAGCTCAATAACTATAAAATCGTCGTGTCGTTTGAAACAAGACTTTGAATAATCTTGAAAGTTGAACTCACTATATTTTATGACAGGAGGTGGGATACAGTAATTTTTAAATTTAGAATCCGGGTTTTCTATATTCAAACTGATACATTTAATATTATTAATTTTGAGCGTATGTAATCTAAATATACTATAAAATAGTTAATAGAATCAGGCGTTACTTTGCGGAAATCCATAACATAAAATTATTAAATATTATTATTTTAAGCAATCTTCCGCCAAATAATACCCACAACCTGCAAGCAAATGTGTGAGTGCACGCATAAGCATGCGTAACGCACCTCCCTCCTCCCACACTGCTTATGCGTGCACTCAGATGCAAGATCGTGCAAACACCACCACCACACAAGCAACAATGTCAGCAAGATCGTGCAAAGCCCCTCACCACCATGCGGGTTGCAAAACTCGACGCGCGTTTCGCCCCGAACCATCATCCTCAGGAAGTGGACCTGCGAACAAAGTTCGTTAGTAATGCTGCCAAGCAAACCGTCACCTTATAATATAGACTACTGGCTACTAGTACCCCTAAGGAGGTGAAAAAGGGGTTAAAACTTTATATGGAAACCGACCTCTATTTTTGCTATTCAATCTATTCATTACTATTTATTAATCTATTAATTGTGGCGACTATTTATTACGTAGTAACTATTTATAAATATGTGCCAGTGGTAAGTATCCAAAACTAGCGTTACGATAACCAGACAACAGGAAGTATATTAATAGGTACTTCTATATTTTACTCGTTAAGATTTTTATATATTGTACACATATTTAATACACATCCATGACCCAGGAACATAGAAAACTTTTTGTTTCCTCGGCGGGATTTAACCGGCGACCTCCGGCGTAATATATTTGAGATTTATTTATTTTAGTTTAGTATAATAATATGTAACTATTTACTTTGAGCTTTTAAGCTCAGGTTAGATCAGGATCATCCGCAGATTCGAAATAAGTTCCTGCATACTGTTTCTCTAAATTCGTAAGTTCCTGCATACTGTTTCTCTAAATTAGTGAATCTTATTCCTATGCTGCATAGCGCATACTACATAATATGACTCTACAATGTACGTATAGAGTTTTTATTACAGCAGTTGTTTGTCTTCCCAGAGTAGTCAGGTTTGTGGCCGTCAACACCAAACCATCAATGCGACCCTTGTCTGATCACGTAAACAGCTGTTAAACACTTGTTTACTTTATTGTGAGAAAACATCAAAGCTGTCTTTAAATGTTTGAATTTCCACTACAATACCTATGTAAGTAATAATATGCATCCTTTCCGTAAGTGGATAATGCAATTTCGGTGACGGTGGCCAGTTTCATTGAACCATGCCTGTTACGCAGGAGTAATTTTATAGTGATCAAGTGTGTGCGCAGTACACAAGAGCACTCTCCTTCCTTTACTCTCGTAATCTAGTGGGACGGATAACCGACACGACCAGGGGTGGTCGACTTTGTATGAATGACCTTGGACCAAAAAGGGGGCAGTTCGGTGCGACAAGAATGGTTATATTTCAATCATGAAGCATAGATACCAGGAGTCCGAACGGTATATTTTAATAATAATTATGTACACAATAATAGGACCAGATCTTAGTTCTCTTTTCTGCCGCTAGGCGTGCGAGACCGACGAGTACCAAGTGTTGCCAATACTATTATACCGAGTGTTGCCAATACTATTATTTATTACAATTATTTTTAAATTACCGTTAGGCAATTACCGTGTTCTACGGTATCTATTTTTCGAGAACAGTTTCTAAGAATTTCCTAAAACTTTTATATAGTAAGATTTCAATCTTTCCAGAGCTGTCAATAGCAACTTTAAACTTCCCGCGTAATTTCAAACGAGTGCATGTCGAACCGTCGCGCGCTCTGCCGGCAAAAATCTATCCCCGTAATTGAGACCATTATTTTAACATTACATTCGGACTCCTTGTTATCTATACTGCGTGATTTCAATATATCGCTCTCTGTCTTACATGGTTAATGTTACATAAAAGTTACTTAAAAACCACAACAGATGACTATGCCGCTTCTAGATCGCGCTATCGAAAACACTAGACGTATGTATATAAGGGCTCACGAACATTTTGTAACGTAGTAAAGACTAGCCAAAAGGCAGTCACTAAACCGATTAAGCTAAAGGGACTTAAATGTCATTAGCCTAGACCCATTCGAAAAAAAAAATTTGTAACGTAGTAGTTAAGATTTGTTCGTGGAGGTGGTTGCTCGGTTTTGTTGGTATGTAAAATGTAACTTTAATTACGTATCTTCAATTTCCCGCCATATTCATAAAAACAAATATATAGTCCTCCTTTGTTGGAAGGCGGTTAAAAGTTTGAGGGGGCAGCTCACTAGAGGCGCTATTTGGTCCCAATTTTTTTGTATGAAGTCGACCTTCTCCGCGAGTATTATGTGTTCTGTGGACACGACTGACGAGAGATCAGGCGCAGGTCCGACTTTTAACATGTCCATCCGACGCATAATCTTTCTTATCAGACAATCAGGTGATCAGCCTGTATTGTCCTAACCAAAGTTGGAATCAACATTTTTTGTTGTTACAATGCGGGAATCGAACCCACGACCTCCGAGTCGAGAGCCAATGCTCTAACCACTAGACCACGGAGGCTGTTATTAATCAGTGTAAGCTAGTGCGAGTTTTTATCACTACTCGCCGTGAATTGTAGGACATCGAATTAGTTACCATTGCTTGCCACTAGGGGCGTTGTTTCGATGTCATACAAATTGTAGAATAATTAACTTGCACGACTAGCAGGGACAAAAACTCGCACTCGGCACACTTTGCTTAGGCACCTCCGTTGTCCATTGGTTAATAGCTTGCCTCTCAACTCCCGAGATCGTCGGTTCGATCCCCGCGTTGTAACAACAAAAAATGTTGATTTCAAGTCTGGTTAGAACACTGCAGGCTAATCACCTCGTTATCTGATAGAAAAGTTGATCTATGCGTCGGATGGTATGTTAAAAGTCGGCCCTGCGCCTAATCTCTCGTCTGACGTCATCGGTGCCTCTGGGTACAGTAACGGAAGAGAGAGTGGTCTTGTGTGTTGCGGACACACTTGGCACCATGTTATTTATAGTCTATCCTGCGTAGCTGGTCTGGTTTCCATGAAACCAACCACCGTCACCAAAATCGGTGTATGGAGCTATCAGTGGCGTGGGGTTCCTTTCTAGTGGCAACACACTTTTGCCTACTCTGGTATGGTTATTGCTTTCCACCAGGCGATCTGTGTAATCGCTTACAAAGGCATGTGTTAAGAAATTGGTTAAAAATTACCGGTTTGTATAATGAAACACCTAAAAGAAGTACAAAATTTCGAGTGGTAAATTGTAATTGCAATAATTTTCGATCTCATTACTAAGGCGGTAAGGTCCAAAACGGGTACACGGGGTTCGTCGGCAACCGTACACAATCCCAATTCTGTTGCCCCCACAAACCTGTCAGTTCAACACTATAGCGGGTAAGGTGCCGGTAAGTGTACGTAATAAGCAACATAAATATATCCAGCGGCGACGTCACGGCTCTGTTGACAAATCCGGCAATAAAATATAAGCATTTACAATAAAATTAATTATTATTTACACGGCGGCGCACACCCAGCGCCGCGGGAGAGAATCGTGTGGATATGCCTTTATTTTTTTCTTCTTATTTGTACCTATTTCTAACCTATTCTATTTGATGAACTCATAAAAACACCCCGGGAAAACTGTTGTTCGAGTAGCTGTGAAATTACAGGAAAACTTAAGTGTTCTATAAAAAGATTTTCCTCACGATAAGTAAGCAATGATATTAAAACCACTACATCGTATCTCCCAAACGGAAGAACCTAGTGTCTTTGTCAGTTGGGAAAGTCACTTGACTGACTAATGCTCGGTTTCTAAATTGTGTTGTCGGTAGTTTATCTAATTGATAGTGGTTTTGATTGGTTTGATTGACTTTTAACGCGTTTGCGTCATCCAATCAAAAGCGCTATTGAATAGATAAACTACAAACAAAACACCTCAGAAACATGGGCAAGACAGCAACATAGAACAGCTTATCCATTGCGTAAATATTTTTATTATTGCTACAATCTCTACAAAAAAAAACTCTACCAATCTCTCCAAATCCGTGTCTTCAATATTTGCTGTTCGTTCGTCAATAATAAATAAAGGTCGTATCCCACTAGATCTCCGGCACGGCGTGCTGGGTGTCCGGAGCCCCGCGGCGGCGCTATCTCGTGCTCCCCCCAGGGGTGTTCAGTAGGGTTGTCAACTTTTCTACACATTTTAAAGACGAATATTTGATTGTCTGTTTGTTCGCATTGAGGCTACTCGTACTTTTGACTAATTTTGATGAAATTTGGTACAGAAATACAGATTAGAGTAAGCCACAGGAAGGATATAGGCTACTTTTTATCAAGGAAAAATGTACGGTCCTGGTATCATCTATTATTATAGAAAATATAGGATATCTAATTACAGTAAAATAAAGATTAAGTAGCATATAATATTGTTGAATTTATTACACAATATGTAAGTATTGATAGTTTTTGTAGGATATTTTGAAAGTCAAGTATTTAAATACAATTTAAATACTTGACTTTTTTAAAACGATTAAGGGTGTGCAATGTGCATCATACATACATGACTGGCACTAGTATCTAGTAAACATTGTTTAAACATAGACTAAATAACACTTACATGATATTATAGAGCACACTACTCTATCTTAGAGTTAGGTTGGCAACCCTCGTGCAGGGTCCCGCGTCCGGTACCGTCACCAACGAAATTTATTCAAATAAAAACCCACTAGGTGATCATATTAATGATTTGTTACCGCCACCCGGACTATAATTCGCTAAACGTATTTATTACTAGCGCGTTCAATTTGTTTTTAATAAACAAAAATACATTTATGAATTATACATTTTGGTGGTAAATATAAATTTATTTAATTATGGTTCCAGAGGCAAATAGAAAGCTACTTGAAAATTTATAGGCATTTCGGTTTAGGTAAGTGTGATTTTCTTTCGACTTTCGCTTGTACCTATGTTGTTTTTATAGACGGTGGCGTGGGTTCATATAGCTCCATTTCTATTGGCTTCACTTACCATTTACCTTTTGAAGACCCTCATCCAAATCCCACAGAATGCAGAACATCCAGAATGAGTGTTCAATCACATTTGTACGCAGCGCACTGTAACCAAAACCATGGCAAAACACCACCCCGCCCCGCTCTTTACTTTAGGTACTCTTTACACTTACAAAACATATCGCGTTATTATATTATGACAATTAGGTATTCAATAAAAATTAATTGAAAAAAAGTTGGGTAAAATATTCCGTTATTCTGTGGCAACATATTATGTGTGGATTGGAGCCACTCCAATTTGGAGTAGTCGTGACGGCTTCACTTTCAAGCGGTTGACGGTTTCTGGATAATTTCTACCTATATTCTGTGCCAAATTCTTACCTATTACACAGACTAGGGCTTTCCTATGAAGGAGATACGGCCTTCGCCACTGCAGCCTACAAGTTCCAAGTGAAATACTAATATATCGTTTATTAGGAAACTTCAGAAGTAAACGCCGTTTGAATATTTTAATCTCTATTGGATAAAAATATTAAATTGGGTCAATTAAGGACAATGCACTGCAGTGGCGAAGGCTGCTTCTCCTTCATAGGGAAGCCGGAGCCTGTATAATAGGTAGGGATTACTATAAAGGTTTGCAAAAGGTAAGTGACAAGAGAAGCCGATAGGAATGGAGTTATAGGAACCCTTCGCCACTGATGCACTGACCTTACCTTAGAACTCTTCCGGATTTTCACACGTTGCTTCAGGTTCAACTTTCAACCGTTAAATTTTTCATTAGGTAGTATCGTTTTACCGTTTTGGGTTTTTTATTACACAGGCCCAGTACCTCTATACATGAATACGTGAAGCGAAAACTTTCGAGGAGTATGAAATAAGCCACAATTAAAGTTTAGTAAGGTGTGCAGAAAGCTAATATTTTTAATAATGTTTAGAAATACGTAAAAGTGTGTTTGATTTTTTTGAAACACGCAAACGTTTGTCAATCTGACACAACATTTTTGGAACGAAAGTTCCTGGGGGCGTTACGGAAGGGTCGGCAAAAAACGTCCGTAACGTTAAAAAAGCGAATAAGATTTTTAAGTATAGGTAGTCTATAGGTCAAAAGTTAACACTATTATAATAAGCGCACATGATAACACAAATAAAACACTAGAAAAGTATTTAGACATTTCCATAGACACTATAAATTTTACAGCATTTATAATGAGTTCGAATAAAAGGATATTGGAATTAAATTTATAACGGATACAAGAATTGTTTTACGATAGTTTTATGCATAATTATACAATTGTTTACAATCGGGACCACCTGAGGTATGTTATTTATTTACACTTTAGTAGTCGCAATAATTAACACATTTTTAGAGAGATCACAGATTTATCAGGCCTGGGTTTTGTTGGCATTGATTAATTAGGAGAGTATAAAATTGGAAATAAAAAAAAAAGCTCGCTTGTTCTTTTGTTACAGAAGATTCCATAATAGCAGTTTTTCGAATAATGCTAAAATGATTAAATTTAAGATACAACTCTGGTCACTGGTGTAAGAATGTCGACAAAAATTAATTAGACTTAAATACACACGTTTGTAAATTTTAACCGATAAAGCCCCTGGGGAACCCCAAAAATCAAAGGGCTTCTTACGCTGTCCTTGGCTACTCACAAATTTCATCTATGGCCACCACAACCAATCCTACTATCCTACTAATATTATAAATGTGAAAGTTTGTGAGGATGGACGTATGGAAAGATGGATGGATGTTTGTTACCGTTTCGTGTAAAAACTACTGAACCGATTTCGATGAAATTTGGTATGGTAGTAGTTTAGGCTCTAGATTATATCATAGGCTACTTTTTACCACGGCAACAGCAAGTTCCCAATAAAAACAATTAAACTTAACCTGTAAACGGTACCCGGATCACGCGGACCGCCGGCCATCATAATTCGCAGCCTCCGTCCGCCTCTCGGCGTCGCGCCGGACTTTTATTGTGATTTACACGCGCGCCCGACCCGCTCGCGCTGATGCCTGATCGCACGGCCAAATGATATTCACACTTAATGGAGTGTTCGATACAGAGCCTTTGATTGGGGGGTATTTTGGGCCCAATTAGAAAAAATCTGACCCGTAAAAAGAAGTAAATTTTTTTTAAGGTTGATTACAGAGTTTTTTTTTTACAGATCAAGTAATTTGTGGAAATTCTCGTTTGTGTAACAACAGATGAAATTGTACTAAGACCAGCAGCATAAGACGTTTTAGAAAAACTTTCTTACTCGTATAGGATATCCACAGATGGAGAAGATACTCGTACTATAATATTTAGATAAAATATCGCTTGCGTACAGTTTGTATGAACTATCACAGACGGCTAAGATACTTACTATATTATATTTTCATATTACGTACTGTAATATGAAATAAATTCAGGTATCTTAAGATAAATTATTATAGTACTTTCGCCGTCTGTGACGCCCCTAAATGTTGAAACTGAAAAATGTTTCGCCTGGAGACTGATAATGGTTTTTCAGACAGACCGAGCAAGTTTTTGTTTTTTTCCTTTTAAGCTGTGCTTTTTGACACTTGTTCGATACATATTTCGTCAAAATCGTCGTGGGTACAAGCTTTGTGAAATTTTTGTATTGATATACACATTCAATAACTCACAAACTCTCTGTGGGCAGAAGTCGCATAAAGGACCTGAGACAACACGTAGGTGGGTATGATTCATAACAAGATTCAATCGAAGCCAAGTTTATTTTAATATGGCTAAATTAAATTTCCTTTAAATGCAAATAAATTATGCATTGTCTAGGACTTTCTACATTAACGTTTATAAACGATTACGATTGAATGTGGCGCCACTGCTTCAAATTTACCTACCTATAGCTAAGTAGTTAACTATTGTGTGTGAGTTACAGTTGTAGACAAAAACTTCCTTAGACTATTCTTAATATATATTTAAAGGCGGTAGAGTCGTATATATATATTCTTTGGTAGAGTTGCAAAATCATTATTTAATAAGAATAATTTCATAGAATAAAACATTCAAATAATTTATTCTTATTGACTAATGTAATGCTTTGTTCTTATTTCGTCAGTATTTGGATTATAATGAGTAGTCTGTAATACATTAAGTATTAAATAAATTAAATAATAATAGTTTTATTATTATTTAATTTATTTAATACTTATATTTATTGATTACTTTATATCGTTGTTCAGCCGGCTAAGAGCGAGTCGCCAGTTGGTGTAGAGTCCCGCACTCAACGCACTCTTACCCACTAGAGTGTAGTAAATCAATTGATCAGTTTTTTTTTAAACTCCCTTTTGGTATGAATAAGTCTAAGGCTACGGACTACATCATCGGGAATCTCCGACCGGAAAAAAAAACAGCACGGAAAATAGAGCTGATGAAAATCGTCCACACGAGCGTCTGTGTTGCCAATTGCCATGTGTTATGATTTTCATCTCTATAGTACCTATTACCGCAGAGTTCGACTTTCAGCTCTGTTTTTTTTCCACCTGAAAGATTCCGGATAATGTTGTTCGAGCCTTAAAATATGTACATGCACATCAAACAAAATGTAGCGTTGCCTTACGTCTGTAACTAAACGGACTAACAAAGAACACGAAGCTAACGGTCTAATTATAGTTAGTTCGCCACCTGAGATTGACAAGGTTTCCATAGGAAGGTTCCTTACCTATTTTTGATAATAAGCAAAAATTACAATATTTCGGATACCTACCTATGTTTTTTTAAATATTTCTGTTTCCTTCAAAATGCATTTTGTAGAAAACATATGATGTTTTTTTCAAGTAGGAAAGTTGATCCTATAGTAAAAGTTAGGTACTTATATTTAAGAGTATATTCATTCCTGAAATTTGGACAGTGATGAAAGATGGCCCCGTGCGAGTTTCTTACGCCGGTTCTTCTCGCCGGGCTAGTTCCCGAACCGGTGGTAGGCATCATGTAGGACAATTCTATAAGTGTTACATTATAACCTACATGGAAATAAAAAAATTGAGTTTGAGTTTGACTGAAAAACATTCTGTAGTGTGAAAGAGGCTTTAAGGAGTTAGTAGTTACCCCGCTTATTGTACGTATGAATTCCATTTATTCCGATGTTAAGACTGAATTAATATATACTTAATTACCAGCAGATTTTATCTGCTACTGAACTCCAAAAAATAATTAAATTACGACCGCATCAAATAAAAATAAACGATTTTATTAGAAACTAATAAAATTTGCATAATCCGTATATCGTTCTATGAAATTTAATATTAATTGCCTATTAAAACAAGAACTGGCCCAATATAAATATCCAAAGATATACTACCGACTCGTACACGACATTTATTTCGTTCGATAACCAGAGATTTATAATCATTATGGGCTAATAGAATGCAATAGGATGGTTTTGTAAAATTATACTTACGATAGTTATGGGCGCTATGTATAATTATACTGAAACATTATACTTACGAGTTACGAGCTTTAGGTTCATTACTAGTGACCGTGAGAGACTTGATAGATCTTTGAGATAGTGAAAAGATTTTCAAGTGAATATTATGAGGTGTGCAGTATGCTTAGTAAATGTAAGGTAATACGGGGGTGCGGTAACACTCTAGCCAAGTCTTTTAACAACTTAATAAGTAAACTGAAATAGTTAATACTTTTTTATATAAAAAAGGGGCAAACGAGCAAGCGGATCGCCTGATGAAAATCGAATCGCAAGTTTGTTGCCGGCCTTTTAAGAATACGCTCTTTGCTTTGCAAATTGCAAGTCTTAACTGTCCGGAAAGTGAACGATTCAACAGTTCGCTGCTTATGTATGTGCGGGTAGGCGAGAGCGGGGGCCGAGGGACGTGGGGTTTTTTAAGCCAGGACTGTTGTTCACGGGGCTGGCCACTTTGACGCGACGTTTAAAATTATTTCGGTGTTATCCTTAGGCTTACATCAACTTGGCTGATTTTCGTTGGTGCTCGAGCTGTCAGTTGTAGAGAGTGTCACCCCTTTGCCGTTGCCCGTTGGCGACAGTTTATTTCAAAGTATAATTATTATGCTCGGCAGAAAACTTCCAGTTAAGCGCATGTGGAGGACTGCCAGTCATCAAGGTGTTGAGGATGATAGTTTTTCTGCGTGGAACGGTGTCGAAAAGTTACGCACACAGGCCAAACCCTTAGGGCTCGTGTCGATGCTCCGGTTTCTACCCGACGCGACGCGGTGCCGGACCGGTGCCAGTTATGTATGAAGCACCAAGGGCGCCTCGTACGCGTGTACACACATCAGCGCTAGCAATGGTTTGACTCGAAGCCGGTTTTATACATAACTGGCGCCGCGCCGTGTAAAAACCGGAGCGTCGACACGGGCCCTTAAGAAATTTTGCACACGTATTCCACATAATAAATGACGTAGGCATCCACTAAGGAAGGATTTTTCAAAATTCAACCCCCAAGGGGGTAAAAAGGGGGATAAAAGTTTAAAAACCTAATTTCACGCGGGCGAAGCGGCGGACAATAATGAATGCTAGTCTTTTATATTTAATAAATATCTCTATAGCAGTAGACAAACGTAGTGTGACTAGCTTATATCAATGTGAAATGTTATGCAAAAATTGCGAAATATAAATAAAAAGGAATAATAACTTTTAGAAATGTAATTTAAACAAACTAAATTACCATTTGACCTATAAATAAGCAGGTGGAAAGCAGTTTTGATGTCGATTGCTATTAAATGTATTGTTGCTAAAAACTTTAAAAATACACATTTTATTACCTTTAATTTATTAAAAGTGGAAAAATTATTGTAATAAAAATACTTGCAAATACAGCAAATGTGCATTATTTTGTTTTTAAAGAAACCTGTCCAATATACCTACTTAGTTTTTGATTAGGTATACTTTTTTAAATCCGTTCTACGACTTTTTCCATAACTTCTTTAAATTGTGAAATTTGTTTTATGTTTTAAAGAAGAACTCGAGAGTTTTAAGACTTTAGATTAGGAGAGTTAAACCTATTAGGTATAATAAGTATGTGATGCTAGAAGTTGCCCGCGATTTCGTGCGCGCTAAAGGAAATCTCACGGGAGCCGTACATTTTGCCGAAATAAAAAGTAGCCCATATCCTTCCCCGTGATCTACTCTATATCTCTGCCAAATTTCATCAAAATCGGTCGTCGTTTCGGAGCCTATTCAATGCAAAAGAACAAATATACAAACCAGTGGTGTGGGGTTCTTATAACTCCATTCCCATCGGCTTCACTTACCAGTTACCACTTACTTTTGAAGACCCTCATCCAAATTACCTATGTAGGAGAACCAGTCTTCGCCACTGATACAAAGAAACAACCTTTCCTCTTTATAATATAAGTGCAGATAATACTTTTCGAATCTCTATTCTTATAGTCGTAGGCTAGTGCCTACGACTATAAGAATGTCCTTCCTAGTGGTGGGGAATAGAAATAAAACATTAAAATGTCTGGCTCGTACGAAAACTTAATCTATAGACTACAACCTGCAGTGAATAGGTAATATTTATAAGTTATTAAATTAATTTACGTTTCATTCATTTTATTCAAATTTAATATTATATTTACATGAATAAAATTATCATAATAAAAGGGAAGCTTCATAATCAGACACATTCGTTTGTTTATGACGGATGTAGGCATAAATGTGATGTACGTTTATGCTTATTATTTATTGTAAGAGTCTAAGAGATGTTAGTTATGCAGTTATAGTTGTAATTTATCGAATCGAGAGTCTTTCCTGAGGCGACAGATCGAAGGCTCTATTTCCAACACGCTCGACAACGGACCAATATTATCGCACGATTTGTTGATGCACTATGCTCAGGCAAGCACCAGCACGCACCAGTAAGATATTTCTAATTTATATAAATAAGTTATATAAATTAGAAATATCTTACTGGTGCTTACCGGGTATCTACCGAAATTAAGTTTTGTGTGATGTCACTGATATTATATAAAAAGAGGTAGATATTTGTCCCTGTTTACTCCAAATTCCTAGGTAGACAATGGAGAGTAAAATACCTTTCACCTCGGTTTAGAGCTAAACTCAACAGGCAAACATAGGATACTTTTAAATTGAAATTGAATTTATTGTTAAATTAGGTAGGTATTTAATACTTAATACTACATACTTAACCTATATTTTGCCTAATACACTAAATAAAGTATGACGGACTTGGACTACGGTCTACGATACATGAACTGACTTCGCTTCGAATTTTCTCATTTCTACGCACACCTATCGCATTCGCAATCTGCCTTCGAGAATAGCCTCCTCTGACCAGCGCTCGGGGATAATTCCCGTCAACGCACACTTTATTAGCAGTTGTGTGATGATATCGCGGCCACAATTAAATAATACTTCGAGAGGTCGTAGGCGGTAACTGCGACCAGCGAGTTGTGACTTGTGATTAATGTGGAGCTTAATGTCCTATTGGGTCATGATCGCCTGGTACTTTAGTTAAAAAACAGCTCCGTGGCCTAGTGGGTAGACCGTTTGGTTCGCACTCGAGAGAGTGCAGGTTCAAATCCCAGGTTGTGGTGTGTACCAATGAGACTTTTTCAGATCTCAAATAATGATACGGACGCTCTAACGGTGAAGGAAACCATCGTGAGGAAACTCGCACATGGTTGGCCCCAGACGTATTGACCAATCATTCCTCTGGACTAGGCCGACTGTGTTGTGAGAATGCTGTATGTGTTTGGGCAACCATACGACATTTAAAAAAACCAACTGTCCCAGGCACTTCAGTATTTCAAGAGTGGTTACTTCGCTCGGAGAATACTGTATAAATCATCCATTAACGGATGAAAAGGCCTAAGTTTTAATATTCTATTGCGTCATAATCGCCTGGTACTTTGGTTGGAAAATCGCTTGTTTTCGTATAACGCTGTTAGCAACTTTGCTGCTACAATTTTTTGACAAACTTTTCCTCCACGGGAGAAAAACCGTCCCTCATCCCTGTGATATGTATTTTATCTTTCATACGTCTCCGCTGACTTGAAAAGGCGTTAGGGCTTAGGCCTGGGGTGATCAGTTATGTTATGAGAAAGTAAAAAAATAGACCTCTGAAATCCTTCCATTCCATATTCAAGTTATATGATCATTTTTGTTTAGGCCGATTAGTTAAAAGGTGACATCCCTTGCACCTGCTAACCCGAAATGCTTATGCAGTAATTGAACAAAATAAAAAGCAATAAAATTAATTCGAACAAGGAAATATTGAGAAAACATTAATCAGAAATGGAGAAAAAAATCCATAAATATGTTGGAACAAAAAAACAGAATTGATTATTACCGCCTCCCGTGCGTAAATATGTCGATGGGCGCTCTCGTAAACTGTAAGGAGATATTTTTAACGGCTAAGATATTTAATATTTATTGCGACACGGACATTCAATACACCGGGATTTATACACGAGCCTCGTATACTAATACCATTAATACCGACTAATAATCGACAATAATACCACATTAACGACGTGAAATACGATGTTGACCTTATTATGTTTTATTTCACCTCGCGCTGCATAAATAAGGTGGATCGATTTATTTTCTGTTTTAAATCGTCTTTTAAACAGCGTTTGTATAACTATTGAATGTTTTATAGTGGAATGAAATTGACACTCTCTTGAGCTGGGATCGAAGAATTTCAAGGTGTGTTTATTTCATTGTAAACTTTATATTCTATATTATGGTGGTTGAGTCACACGTAGTACGTACCTAACACACAATTAAATGGACCAACTAGACTAAGTTCTAAGGATCAAATTAGTAAAATTAATTAACTATTGTCATAATCCTTTTTTTTGCTACAATGTAGATAAAAATTTGATAAGTAAGAGAGTCCTGACAAAATTCTGTTGTACGTGTTACGTAGGACTCTATCACCGTAAAATTGAGTTTACAAGAGGTCTGTGAAATCGGCGAAAATTTAAATAAATATATTCTGAATTTGTTGCTAACTAGTTGCCAAAGAATCGATTTTGTTGCTCTTGCCGATTTCGAAAAATCGCCGCCGATGCTAGCTTGACGATAAGGTGGCATGTAATTTTATGAAAAAAAAAAATTATATGCGTCTTCTCAATTGTGAAATTTAGAAAGTAGTTTTAATCTATACTTATAATATTATAAAGCTGAAAAGTTTGTTTGTTTGTTTGTTTGAACGCGCTAATCTCAGGAACTACTGGTACGAATTGAAAAATTATTATTTTTGTGTTGGATAGTCCATTTATCGAGGAAGGCTTTAGGCTATATAACATCATGCTAAGCTAAGCTCAATACGAGCGAAGCACCTATCAAGGATGTTTCAAAATCCTTTTTTTTCCTTTTGAGAGCTTTCGCTGCGTACGTTGCGGAAACGGTTAAAGTTTCGCTAATAGAGCTAGAGCTCGTCGTCGAAAAAAGAGGTCATCGTGAACAAGCATTGGACTACTGTAGAGGGCTCGGGGCCCAGTTTGATATGAAACCGCCGGTCTGGCGATTCTAAACCTGGCAGATTTTTTTTATTGACCAAAATGTATGAAGATTTTTTGAGTAAAAAAAGGTCATAAGGAACAAGAAAACTGTTTTAATACACGGCTACGCGCCAACTAGAAACCGAAAAAAATGCAAGTCTGGCAGTCCTACTCTTGACCAGTTTCCAGCCAGACCGCCCTGAACGTGTAAGAATTTTATAGTAAAATTTTTTTGATTGATTTCAATTTCAACATTATTTTAGAAGATATCGCAGTAATAATCAAGCGCACAAAAATAATGTACGGCGCGCGGCGGGCAGTCGTGAGGGGAAGCGCTTCTCCTTCTACATAAATGAAGTCGCGGGTTAGCGATATCCCAAAGTAACTTCCACGCGGACGAATTCGCGGGCAAAAGCTAGTTTAAAATATAGATGCGAACTAAGAAGGGATTTTAAAAAATTCTACCCTTAAAGGGGTGAAGTAAAGTTTCAAGTTGGTTTTTTTTGATCTGCACCGATTTCGAAGAAAATTGAAATAAAATGAGATTGATGCTCTTAAAAATATTTAATTAAATATGTACTTTAGTGTTTATTAGAAATCATCGTCTGAGGGTGTAAAATAAGAGTTAAAAGTTTGTATGAAAAATATTAAAAATCTACTCCAAGCAGTGGCGTAGGGTTCCTATAACTCCATTCCTCCATTCCTATCGGCGTCCCTTGTCACTTACCTTTTGCAAACCTTCATAGAAATGCCTACCTATAATACAGGCTCCGGCTTCCCTATGAAGGAGAAGCAGTCTTCGCCACTGACTCCAAGCTTATTAATAAAAAATATTAAGTACGTATTTTATAGTTTTTTTTATTCGTACCATAAATGGGGGTCCAAAGTTTGTTTAGTGAAATATTAACAACTGAACGGATGGCGTTTAATTTTTCACGCAGATAGTTATTATGGTTTTCGCACTCGCACGCTAAAGCTAGTTAATTAATATATTGAAAATTTATAATTACTTTAGGTCAAACATTTCAAGATGCAAGTCAATACATAGAACTAGACAACCGACCATTTTAGTTTTTGTTGAATTTTTCCTCATATTTTATTATATAATTATTATGTATATGACATTATAAATATAATATTTTTTATGCTCATATTGATACTCAATAAAAGAAAAAATATGAGACCTTTGTATTAATTTTAAATTTTGGTTTTTCTTCCATTTGTAAATTTGAATCAAAATTTTTAGGTTCATAGTGGTTTTAACTTTTATGTCTGTATACCCTGCAATAATTACAATATTTATTCAAATCTGCACAGATTGCGTAGATCTGAAATATTTTGTATTATTATTCGCTAAGTAGGTAGGCCTCCCCTACATTAGGCGTGCGCGTTCCTCGGGCGTGTCAGCTACGTGCGCGCCGCGAGCAAAGAATATAATATTATTATATTACTTAACGTACACTACGGCTGCTGTATCTTGACGGGTCTGAACATAGGCTCTGCGAACTACCAACCAACTATCTACAAAGTACATCTCGTGAAGAAAACTGATATTGTATTATTTTTATATACCTATATACTAATAAAATTTAGCTAATACAGTTGACCAATTAGTACAAATAAAATTAATACGAAAACACTTAGAAACAGTTATTGCGCAACCTTCTGCGCCAAGTTCAGACTCGCCAAGATACATCGGCCGTATTGTACGCGAGCGCGCTGCGTGTCAGCGTTGCGGGCGCTGCGCGCGCCACTCACACGCCCGAGGAACGTGCACGTCTAATGTGGGGTAGATACCTAATACCTAATTAATCCATAGACGTATATATTATAGACGAAGCATGTCGAGCAAAAACTGTCTCCACTTAAATGACCCCACTTTTGGAGTTGTTTGGGGCCATTTTGACATTAGAGGTATGGTGAAATCAAGATGGCGTAACTTTTACTTGTATGAAGATTTGTTCTGTCAAATGTAAGTCAATACTCATAGCCCATCCTTGGTTTTGAAATCATTGTTTTAATCAATAAAATTCATAAATATCCGTCCAGTTCGTCAGTCAGGAGGCCTCAGGACTCGGGACTCGGGAAGTTACATTTGTAGGACAACAACATTTATTTTAACATCGCTAAGACAGCTACCGATATTAAAAGTATAGGTAAATAATTAGTAACCGAATACCGATACGACCTCGCCTTTCGATACTAAAAAACAAAGATCCTATTTAGATAAGTGAACAGCAATATTATGTAAAATATGTAAATATAGATTTGTATACTAATCCATATTCATTATGTTCACAGAAGTAACAATCGTTAAAATCGCTTGTCGATGTCCAAAATAATGTTAACTGTCTCGTCTCCGTATTCAATACTAGCTGTTACCCGCGGCTCCGCCCGTGTAAATGCAGAATCCCACGGGAACACTTTTTCGGGATAAAATTTATCCTATGTCCTATATCCATCCATCCATCCTCACAAACTTTCACATTTAAAAAATTAATAGAAAGTAGGATATTTTTGACCTTTTCGTCTGACAATCTACCGGTAGGTAAATATAGTTAATGTTGGCACGTTCTACACATAGATAGTTACGTTTGTGTGTATCTGTGACTAAACGTGTGCAGGGCCAGATTTACACTAAGGCCAAAGAGGCAGGGCCGAGCCGCCCCTATGTGCGATGTGTGCGGCGCACACAGGCGCCAAGACGATGGGGGCGCCGCGGGCGGCTAAAACATGAATATTCGTAAAAATAAGAGGTGCTTCATAGGTTTCGCACACAGGCGCTGCCGGGGGTCGGCACGGCCCTGCAAAGAGGCCCGTGCCTTTTAAGTTTTAACATTAGGTATAATATGCAAAACTCTTAAATGGCTAAGTACTTTTCATGAATAGCACACTGTTCATTAGTAGGTACTACAAAGAACCCGCTGCCCTATTATGAACTCCAACTGACAAGTGGGAATGGGCTTCATTTTGAAACTCATCAGGAAAATTATTTTGAACGAAATCAGACAATAACTTTTGAAGTAATTTAAAGAAAACCTATTGCGCGTTGGTAGCTACGGTACCCTCTTTTTGGTTAGGTTAGTGATTAGTCGAATATGTCTATACTTTTATTATATCAAAACTTAAGTAGGGTAAATACGCTAAATGTCGGCCCCTTACGGATTTTCTAACTTTGGATCGCTCCGGATCCATCAGTTTGCAACGAAAGCATAGCTTGTTATACGGTTTTAGACAGGTTGATAAATCTATTTTATATTTATAGGCATATGGTTGACTTTTCTACTAAACAGAAAAAGTATTAAGGTTTAAATGCGTCGAAAACGAAAAAACCTTAAAGTCGGCCGTTCACGGCTCAATGGTCGGTCACGTTTTTCCCAAATGTCGGCCGGGCATAGCGTGGGTATCTTATAATATTATTAAATTATAATAATACATAATTCAATTTTGAGACAGCAAGTTTGATAAATAAATTAAAAAATGACTACCCAGTACCTACACAAACAATGAAAAATACAAAAATGATCAGCCTGTACAGTAGCATTCGATTCTTAGGCTGGCCGACATTACGATCTTTAATATTTCCAAAGTCGGCCCCTGTTTCGTATGGCTTATTTCTCGAGATTCAGCTAATACCACCCCGGCCGGTATTTAGCGATTGAACGTAAAATATATTTATTAACATAAAAGCGTTACAAATTTTACTATTAAGACAATGGAATTCGTAGTATTGGACTTTATAAAACATACTGCATTTACCTTAAGTCGGCCCCGGCCGAGATTCCGATATTCAGTCGAAACTGGTATTCTAATGACGGCCCCCTATTTTTCCCTAAAACCAATACGCAAAACGTTGAAAAAACTATCTCAAAATATAGTAAAAATACCTCTTTAGTGATAGCAAAGCTAAAAACCAAAAAGAGAAATGTCTTACCGTTGTAATATCAATCCCCGAATCGTGGGTATTCACAGCAAGTAAGCTGCTTTAACTACGAACTTCAATGCTTCAACGTCGCTATCGCTACTGACGCTCAGTGTGCGAAAAGCGAGTGACGTAATCGGATAGTAACGGTTTGCACTTAAAGAGTATGAACTAAGCTTGCAATTTCAGTGGCAAAATTACCACTTAATTACCTTTTGAATGAATGCAAGCTGAAAATGTGCAGACGGCCGAGGATTGGAGGGGGGCCGACGTTTGGCGTATTTACCCTACTCGAATATTTTGTATATATACTTTCGTTATATCAAAACTTAAGTACACCAATCGTTTTACTTTTTAGTTTTACTGCTTTGAATCTCTGAGAGAAAAGTTTAAAGAAATAGGAATTCTGACCGTCGCTTCTCAATACGTTTTAGACAATGTGTTGTATGTTAGAAAAAATTTAAATATGTTCAATACGAAAAGTAATAATCATTGCATGAACACTAGAAATAAACACAAATTAGACATTCCGGTGATCAGACTAAGTAAAGTTAGTAAATCTTTTAAAGGTCAATGTATACGCCTATACAATAGAATCCCAGAAAACGTTCAAAGTCTGTCTATTAATAAATTTAAAAAAGTAGTTAAAGAACGTTTGTGTGCTAAAGGTTATTATAAAGTCAGTGATTTCATTAACGATTGCACACCTTGGGAATAAGATGGCCCCATGCGAGGCTGCTTTTATGTACTTAAGTATGTTTTATGTACTTATAACTAATGTTATATAGATTAAGTTACAACATTGTAAAAATATTTTTTGAAAAGAACAATTTTCCCATCTTTTTGCTAAAAGGTGGCCCCGTGCGAGTTTCTTACGCCGGTTCTTCTCGCCGGGCTAGTTTCCGAACCGGTGGTAGGCATCATGTAGGACAATTCTATAAGCGTTATATTATAACCTACATGGAAATAAAAAATTTTGAGTTTGAGTTTGAGTTTGAGTTTGAGTGAGGCAAACATTGAGTAAGGGGCCGTGCATTAATCACGTGATGTTTTTTACAACTTTTTAGACCCCTCCCCTCCCCCTGGTGATATTTGGTGAGGTTTTATACTACCCCCCCTCCCCCACCTAAGATCACGTGTATTTTTTTTACATAGTAATCAGGTCATGTTTAAAGAAAAACTTTAACTTAAAAATCAATTTAATCGAATAATTTAAGCAATTAAAACTATACGAGTCATTTGTCTTGAAAGTATTTAAACAACACTACGAATTTACACCCGATAATAATTTCGGTATGCATAGACTAGATTCGAAAATTAATACACGTGATGTCTCCTTATACCCCCTCCCCCCCTTGGTGATACTTGGTGATTTTTTTGAGACCCCCCCCCCTCCCCCTTTAGGCATCACGTGATTAATGGACGACCCCTAAGTATTTAGGAAGTGACCGGCCATCGCCCGAGGCACCCGAGGGATGTGTCTATTTGTTGACACAGGCCGCGTATCGCAGTAGGATCGAGCATAAAATCGATTTTATTGTCATAAAAACAATCCGAGTCGTTCATCTTCCTGATTCGGATCATTCGATGCACCCGTTGGTTTACTGCTGTTCATAAATTATAGTGATTAATCTGCGTTTAACTACTTTTATGTAGATCTTTTTATATCGCGTTTAATTCGAATCAAGTGGTTTTTGGGATATCATATAATACTTCCTACTTCCTCTTTGAGTTTAGTTGTAGCAGGTAACTCGTAACAGGTTCGATGTTATTTAAAAAAAAAAACCAAGTCATATGGAAATAATATAAATTTATAATACTAGCTGTTGCCCGTGGCTCTGCCCGCGTAAATATAGTTTTTTCGCGGACACGGATATGTGACTGATGCAAAAAATAGATAAAAACAAGCCTTGATGCGGATTATATATATCATGCTGAAATTTCAGCTCAATCGGTGCGGAACTTTTTGAGTTTTTGAAGCGTACACAAACCAACATAACATTTTTATATATATAGACTAGCTTTTGCCCGCGACTTCGTCCGCGTGGAACAATACTTTGGGATATCGCTGAAATTTACCCGCGACTTTATTTATGACTAACGAAAGCGGAATCCTATTTTTTTAAACGGAACCCTAAAATAAAAGTAGCCTATGTTAGACCCTATAACATCAGCTATCTGCTAGTGAAAGTTCCGTGAAAATCGGTCCAGCCGTTTCAGAGATTAGTCGGAACAAACAGACAGACAGACCGACTGACAGACAGACAGACGGACAGACAAAAATTTTAAAAAAATGTATTTTATTGTAAGTACCGAATATACTTTCAGATTCATTATGTAAAAAGCTGTTAATTTGAAGTTACAAACAGACACTTAAATTGTATTTAACTGTATAGATGTACAGATATTATAATGTATTATATTTTAAGATATTATCAATTTGATGTTTATAAAATAACTAAACTATTTAACTAAACTAAACTAAACTAAACATTAACCCGCACGCGCACCCCGCCTTGGTGACGCCCACTTCGCAACGGGCCGTGCAGCAGAAATCGTAATATTTTAATTTCGCCATAACTTCAAAACCAAACGTCCAATTTTAATCATTCAAAGACCAAATATTATCTACATAAACTGTACTTAGTGATGAAATAATTTATTTTGATAAGGATTAATAACATGAGTAAAATAAACGCGTTTAAATGTAGTCCAAAAAAAATTCAAGATTTCTAAATAAAAAAATGGTTGTTGTGCCTCACTCGACATAGATAGGTATAAGTAGTGTGTCGCGGACTTTTTTGTAGATATTTATAAGATCTACAATTAATTAAAACATTTTATGGTTCTATCTTTTATAGTTTAGGCAGCGTACGCAAAATAAGTAACTTTTCTGGTTGATTTTTTACACCTTGTGTCCGAAAAACCCAAATATCTTACGGAACCCTATTTTTTTCCAAAATAAAATTTAGCCTATGTTACTTGTGGATAATGTAGCTTTCGAATGGTGAAAGAATTTTTGAAATCGGTCCAGTACTTTTTGAGCCTATTCATTACAAACAAACAAACAAACATACAAACAAAGTTTTCCTCTTTATAATATTAGTGTAGATTATGGTTCTATCTTTTATAGTTTAGGCAGCGTACGCAAAATAAGTAACTTTTCTGGTTGATTTATTACACCTTGTGTCCGAAAAACCCAAATATCTTACGGAACCCTATTTTTTTCCAAAATAAAATTTAGCCTATGTTACTCGTGGATAATGTAGCTTTCGAATGGTGAAAGAATTTTTGAAATCGGTCCAGTACTTTTTGAGCCTATTCATTACAAACAAACAAACAAACAAACAAACAAACAAACAAACAAACATACAAACAAAGTTTTCCTCTTTATAATATTAGTGTAGATTATCTAGCCAGATTGACGTGGTGGGAAAGCGTCCTTTCACACCACGTCAATCTGGCTCCATGGTAAGTTCTCGAAAAACTTGTGTTACGGTACCAGACAACGGAAATAAATTTAATACTTTTTATTCTATACTTTTATTAAAGTGAAGATTTTTATAATAAAATATCCAGGAACAGAGAAAAATGTTTATTCCCTGGCGGGATTGAACCAGCAACCTTCGGCTAGAGCGCCAACGCGGACGCGAGGCGCGGCGACACCTGCGCGCCAACCGGCGAGCCACAAACGTCGCTTATCTATTTATGTTAGAGATCGCGACTCTACATTTGTGTACGTATAGATATAGCCCGGATAGCTCAGTCGGTAGAGCATTGGACTTTTAATCCAAGGGTCCAGGGTTCAAGTCCCTGTTCGGGCGGCTATTATTTTATAAAATACCTGCAATTATTTAATTAATTTCTCCGTAGTAACTTGCTCTTGCTCATAATTTTGGCATGGTTGCCTATGCAACCATGCCAAAATTTTTAAAATCTTGTTTTTTTTTTCATATAATATAATATAAATCTACAAAGATAAATAAAAAAGCCGTTCCTTATTATAAAATATTCTTTTTTCAAGTTCTATTCCGTATTCGAGGTATAAAGAAAATAATTATTCGGGTATCAACTTTTTATTATGATTTTTTATCGATAAAAAAAAAATTGAGTTTAAGAAATGTAAAAAGGTAATTCCGATACCGGGAAGCGAACCTGAGCCCCCTGGGTGAGACCCAGCGAAATTTTGCTTCTTAACGGGTCTTTCGATAAGTAGTAGTAATATATAATAGTTCTTATATAAAGATTATCACAATACATAAAAATCTTACGCTCTTTTTAACGTTACCGGACGTTTTTTGCCGACTAGGGTACCCCTCCGCAACGCCCCATAAGGAACTTTCGTTCCAATATTACTGAGTTATCTACTATAACTGAGTTAACTACTACTAAGGCAACAAGGTCCAAAAGTGGTACACGGGGTTTGTCTGCTACCGTACCTACTACCTATCAAACCTACTATGTAGAAAATTATAGAAACATAAATACAATTTTGCTCTTTATGAAAAAACTAAACAGCTTTCTTTTTTCTGAAAACTTAATGCTACTATATGTACCTATCGTGCCTACTTCCTAAAGTCAATTTCCTAAATAAATATCTCTGCATCTCTACACGTTCTTTTATCTTCGTTTAACTAGGTAATAGATCTAACCTATGTTTATTTGGCTTCGTAATAATAATTAATGTTTGGCTAAACACTAACAAATTACCTACTTTTATATCGTCGATACTAAATGATTATAGTTATTAGTCAGTGCCTTTATATACAGACTGGTGCCCGCAACTTCGTGCGTGCGGGATTATCTCGCGAAAACCGTACATTTTGCCGCGATAAAATGTAAATGTATTTCCCAGTGGTATACTGTGTCTAGTGTCCAGTATAGTGCGGTTCAAATAAGAATAGGATCGAGTCGGCGCCATATTGTTTCGAATTTAGACTGTTATGATTGTTAAATTTATGTTTAGGTAATTGATTACTATTAAACATTCTTATTTAAATTCGATGCAAGACTATTAATATTTATATGCACAGTAGTTTTTCTGAAAAATCACACTTCAAGTAATATTTGACAGATCAAGGTCATTGACGTTCCTATTGTCATTTGAAACGTTCCTATTGTTATACAGTGGTCCAGTAATTTTGGAGCCTTTTTAATGCAAACAAACATACCTACAAACAAACAAATCTTTCCTCTTTGGAATAATAGTACAGACTAGACGTTGCCCGCGACTTCGTACGCGCAAAAGGTAATCTCGCGGGAACCATAGATTTCCTGCGATAAAAAGTAACCTATGTGATAACAAATCCAGAGCCGACTACGATATTTAATTTTTCAACAAAATCCGTTCAGTAATCATTGCGTATAGGTACAGCCATACATACAAATTTCCTCGTTTATATCTTATATTAGTAAGGAAGTTAGGATTTTGAAACTTTGCACGTGTGACTTCGCGTTCGCTGCGAAGCATCCATAATCCATATTTTAGACAGTTGGTGGTTGGTTTATTAATATAAACAAACTACCGAGTATCCAAAATAGCTCCTCACTCCTGTTACAATTCTTGAAGATATGTATGTTCCTTGTATTGTTACTACTTAGGTACTAGCACTAAGTAGAAAAATACACAACACGATGCGTCAAAAATTGGTTATCATTCGGCGAAGCGTTTGGTTAAACATTGTATCTGGTGGGATGGTGGTCTGGTAGCCCCAAAGGGAGATCTCCGCCCGAAGCGGGTGGTATGCTCGGTCAGGCTGAAGCCCCACTGTAGTAATTTCAGCTGTTGTAGCGCCGAACTACAGAAACTTCGATAGCGCGATTCAGGATTAGCGCCATAATCCTATAAATCCATAAATGGGTCTGCCTGCCGCCACATATGAAATATTCTAGTTTAGAACTTTTACTACTAATTTAGAAAAGATAACTAAAAGTCACAAATACCTACTGTTCGTGAAGTCACACATATTTTTGCACACATACCTAATTATTTCCTGATTAGAGCACCAACCAAACTGCCAATCGAACTGACATTATAGAGTCCAAATTATTGATATATTTTTGCACGACGTAA
The DNA here is from genome assembly GCA_905404095.1 of Glaucopsyche alexis. Taxonomy (NCBI): domain Eukaryota; kingdom Metazoa; phylum Arthropoda; class Insecta; order Lepidoptera; family Lycaenidae; genus Glaucopsyche; species Glaucopsyche alexis. Next base: position 8,320,677 of record FR990060.1, read on the forward strand.
GGAAGATAAGTTTCCCAGGAATAAAACTTAGCTAGACCGATTTTTCTCTTCGAAAACACCGTGTTTTCGGGGAAAAAATTCCACAAACACAGAAATCGTTGGGGAAAGGTTGTCACTTGTCTCGTTTAAAGTAAAGATTGTACCTAAGGTGGGTGGACCATGGAAGGCCACGCTCCTTTGAAGGCCAACTATCAAAAAGTCGTAGTTATTGACATGTAAACACATATTCCTTCGGCTATACACTAAGATCCATCAAACTCAAGGCCACAGATGCGGCGGCGAGTCGCTCGCGCCGCTATTGTGGCAGTGCGATCTCACGCTTCGTAGACTTCGGTCGTCGACGTTACAATTGTTATTCGCGCGCACAGCAAAACGTAAGTTTTTAGTTAGATAACCTATTATTATTTCATATTTTTTTACTGTGAATTGTCGTATAAGGATATATTTATGGTACGAAAGAAAAAAAAATAGTTTTGCCTCGATTTAAGTTAAAATATTGGTAGTGTTCCCAGGAAAGCCGGTGGTTCCTTATAAGGCCAATCAAAAATTTGACAGTTGGCCTTGCTAGGGTACATGGGCCTTACAAAGAACATGTACAAACCATGAACATATGAACAGTTACTTTTTAGTTATAAATACGTACCGTTACAGTTAAAACAATGTTTTATATTTATAATATTTTTATTTATAAGGGTTATTAAACTTTTTAACTCATATTGAATAGACATTTTTTTAAAAATTATTTTATTATCAGTATATATTTAAATTTCTCTTATGGAAAGGTTATGTCTGAAAATAAACTAAACTAATTTACATGAAAAGCAACGAATATAAAAAATATTTATATGTTAAAAGTCATTGATAATTTTTAGTTTGGCCTTCTTAGGAACATTTTGGCCTTACAAAGAACGGACCCATAAGAAGGCCATTTGAGGTAAAAAAAAAAAGTTTTTAATTTCATTATAATACGCGTTGGCAAGTTATTTGATGTCAATATAATACTCATTACTACTGTTTTTAAATAATTTCCATTAATATAATATATTTATAATATCTATATATTTATATTATAATATTATTCTTAGTTATACGATGGTGTTCAAGTAATGTTCGTTGAATTTTTTATAAATGATAAAAATATATTGAGCATTTAATGTTTTGCTTAAATGAAAGAGCTTATTATGTAGTTTTAGTAAAAGCGAATATATTAATTGTTACAACTCTATTTTTAAGTTGAACGACTGATGTATAATATTGGCCTTGTTTGGAGCCGTGTTCCTTGCAAGGCCATTTGGAAGAGCTTAACAAAACTTAAGTTTAATGAATACTGATTAAAGCTAGGTTAAAAAAAGTGATTTATATGATACACAATAAAACAAAGTATTATTTGATAATTTGTTTTTTTCATTTATCCAGTTAATAAACGAATAAAAAGCGTTTACTCGTTAGAGTGGCCTTCCATGGTCCACCCACCTTACATTAATTGTATTGTCAACGGCTCGAAATTAGTGCGGCGTGCTGGGAAAATGCTCGTTATTTCGCCTAAAATCGGAGAAAATAGTGTATACCTATAAAAAAGTAACTTACACTCATAAGTGATAGTGCACACATTTATATATAGATTTGTATTATTATTAGAAAAGGCGTCCTCAAATTACGCATATATACTTACACTCAGCTGTTGGTGTTTTTATTTATTTTTTTGTAGTTGTAACGCTATTTATTTTTTAAATAAAATACAAAATAAAATACAATAACAATACATATTTTGGTAATATTCCTACACAAGGGTCAAGGTGCATTGTTATCCGAATGAAATAATTAACCTAAGATTAGGCTACAATATTACTTAAGTTGTAGGTAATAAGGTACAGTATCTATACATACCTGTTGTTAGTAGGTAAGTGTAAGTTGCAGAAAAAATACGATTAATATCGGCCACGGGTTATAAATAGAATTTAAGTGTTTTCTAGGATAATCTGGTCAAAATTTAAGGTCACATGGTACATTATATTTTTGGAACGGGAATCGAATAATGATTAAGTACTTATGCTTCATTATCTATTTTTGGTTTTGAAATAATCTGTATACTAAAATTAAGTATGTTTATTGCATTACTAAATCACATATAATTATGTACCGTCCGTCTGGTGGTACATTCCAGACTATTGTTATTGCTCAAACCACAAAAGATTACCAAATTCCTAATTTTATAATATTGTACTTCCAATTTTATTGACGCCAAAATTATTTTAATTTAATCCATTATTATTTTAATTTGCAATAAATGCAGGATGGGCATTTTGGTCCACGGTCCACCTACTATCTACTCAATACACACAAGCTATACTATGTCTTTAGAAAAGACTATTTTAACCCCCTTACTGATAAAAATATTTATATACGATGTATAAGCTATACAATGTATGTCTTTTCTTATAAGTTGGAAAAGTCGTTTGACTGACAAGGACGAACAATGGTTCGTCCTTTTACCTACATGTAACTCATGCTTTACAATGGTATAGCATAAGTTTTACAATGGTTTGTCAATTGTCACAAAGTAGTGTATAAACCAGGGCAGGATAGCTCCTGACGTCACAGCTTGTTAGAGAGAGAACGTAAATTGGCCAATACTTGTGAAGAAACGAGACAAAAATGTTATGTTTTGTCCCTTTCGCTGTAACCGGGTTTTTGGCACAAAGCTGTCAAATTTGACACTCTTGTGCCAAACAAATAACAGCTGTGAAGAGTGAGGTTTCGTATTATTTGAAATCTTTTGTTTTTAGGTGTGTTTTATGTTATATACTCTTTTGAGATAGAGACTCCATGTATTTTTAAGTATTTTAACAATGGGTGGATGTAGTATTTTGAGGTGTAAAAGTCGCAGCGAAGGAAAATATGCTGCCGTAACTTTTCACTCGTAAGTAGCTATAGCTCGTGTTTTTTTAGTTTGTGATTGCATATTATTTAAGAATGATGATATATGGACGTAAATACAATCATATTTTCCATAGAAAGTGAGATGAAATCTGTATTTTTTACATAATTCGTAACATTCTAAAAATATATTTGTCTTAGTGTTGCTATTTAATTTAGTACCAAAATATACTGACTAAAGTTCTTTCGGTAAAAATTTAGTATAATGTCCCACGATCCCACGATTTGTGGAGGAGGGGGTTAAGAGGGGAGGGGAGGGGGAAGGTTGAACCCCCACTCTCCCCATCAGGAAACCCACAGTTACTGAGATATTAGTGGTTGAAGTTTTTAGTTGGGAGTAATAAGGCGACAGCTAACCCTTACCTCCACAAACCTCACTAAACATAAATTTTGGATACATACCTAATCAATTGAAATAGAAAATAATCTTAAATTAATTGCTCGTTCACTTTAACTTAAATAATCTATTATAATATAGTAATCAATTCGGTTTTACTTTTAGGTCGATCCACAACAGACGCAGGTATTAGTCTTCTATGCAGTATATTTGGGGCCTGAGAGGGATCACGTGATGCACTTGGTGTCTTTTGTGATCTATCCAAGGCTTTCGACTGTGTCGAGCACGCTACGTTGGTCAGAAAATTATAAAGGGACACGGCACTTAAACTTTTAAGTTCTTATCTTAAAATTAGAACGCAGAGAGTAGAAGTAAATTCTACAAGGTCTACTGGGACCAAAATAGGACTAGGTGTGCCACAAATTTAAAAAAGTTATTTCATTAATGATTTTATTAACGATTGCACACCTTAGGAATAAGATAGACCCTTGCAAAGCTGCTTCCATGTAATTAAGTTATCTTGACTTTTGCTATATTATATGTCACCGTAAAATTGTAAAAACCGTTAGATTATAAAATAACTAACTAGATGGTAAAAATATGTCGAAAGATTAAAAACTATATACCTATTTATAATCTAACGAAAAACAATGTGTTAAATTATAGACAGAGTATTCGCGTCGGTAGTCAATCAGCATTTTACAATTTCACTAGTTTTATTACAATCTAAAGGTTTTTACAATTTTACGGTGACATATAGATTAAGTTACTACATTGTAAAAATATTTTTGCTAAAAAGTGGCCCCGTGCGAGTTTCTTACGCTGGTTCTTCTCGACGGGCTAGTTTCTTTTATATGTATTTTAACTGTAATTTTTTAAATGTGTTGAAGTGAATGAAGAATGTTTGAAACATCTACTTAAATAAAAAACTATTTACTTTTTTGATATTGTTTAATTTTTAATATAATTTCATTTTATTGTTTAATTTTTATATTAAGAGAAATACCTACCCTACCTAACAGTATTAATAGTAAGACTTTTTGGTGGTTTATGCTTGGGCTACTTCAGAAAAAGTCAAAATCACCATATAAGTTTCGACGAGTTCCCTCGATTCCTCATAGATCCCATCATCAGGTCACCACTTTTTACACCCATAGGAACCCTTTACATAAAAAAAAACAATTCGAAAATTGGTCCACAGACAGCGGAATTATCGTTAATTTTAACAAAATTACTAGGTATTTGAAGCCATTAAACCATACAAATTGTATCTTTTTCTTTTTATTATAACCCCTAATAATAATATATAACTAGCTGTCTCGACACACGTTGTTCTGTCTTAAACATGAACTGAAATGAATAAATGACTTATAATGCATCCTACGTGATACGTCCTAGTCCTACACCTACAACCTTTTTCATTATTTTTAAGTTCAAGCCTTCCCTGAACTTCCGCAATTATTTCAAAACAAAATAAAATGTGCCAAATTGATCTAGCCGTTCTCGAGTTTTGAGTCCCTTGTGAACGGGATAAAAAGTATCCTATGTCCTTCTCCTGGTTTCAAGATACCTCACCAATTTTCAGCCAAATCGGTTCAGCCGTTCATGAGTTAAAAATATTTTTACCACGTTCATAATATTTTTTAATGTATCTATTACTTTCGGTCTTCGCCTAGAGTTTACTTAATAATAGGTGTCGATCGAGACCAAAGACTTCTAATCGAGACTGAAAATCCAAGTACGATCGTACTTTAATCGCATGTTTTCTTAAAACCTCTGACTCATAAAAAATATCTAGAACAATTTAATCGCCAGTATTAAAATATTGAAATTTACTTATTTTAATAATGAGTGGTGTAAGGGAAAACTCGTTTTACGGTTCTTGTTTATTACTGACTACGACGAGAAAACTTACATGTGCATCCTAAGATCAAGACAAAAATACCACAATTGAAGGCTATGTTTGTACATGGCAACACATAGTGGGTGAGCGAGATGCACTCTAGTGGTTACAAGTGTTGCGTATCTAAGGGTTCTTAATCTTAGGTATAAACACTGTATAAATATTTTTATTAGTAAAGGGGTTATAGATTGTTTCTCTAAGTGGCCATAAACCTGTAGCTATAATGGGGTTATTTATTTATTTATTTATTCCTTTGGTTCGAATCGACCCTTATGCCTTTATTAGGTAGGTACTACGTAAAGACACTTTAGCTTCCGTCCTCAAACTAAAAGGCGGTTAAATGACAAAAAGAGATTTTGAGGTAGAGCTAAAAAGCACGGGATTATTTTGAAATTGATGCTAGTGATTTTCTTTAAACAATTGTTAATATTGTCATGAATGTCTTATGACAACATTAACAATTGTTTATAGAAAATCACTAGCATCAATTTCAAAATTTATCCCGTGTTTTTTAGCTCTACCGCAAAAACTATTTTTGTCATTTAACCGCCTTTTAGTTTGAGGACGGCAGTTAGGTAAAGAGGTATAGAGGTAGAGCCCGTAGAAGCGATACCGATAGACCTTTAATCTAAATCAAAGAGCTCTAAAAAGCACGTAGCTACAAAAATAAACTCTTTATAATACATCTTAAGGAGAATGGGCATTATTTAAATCTCGCGATCGGATACATTTGTTTGAGAGCAATATAAAGCTTAGAATCGATTAGGACAAGTTTATTTTGTCTGTCAGAACGCACCTGCGATACATCCGTGCCGCCAGATATAGAATCATTATAGCGCTCGCCTTTGTTTATGTTAATTACAAACAAAACTTATAATGAGATTGTGCGATAAGTACATATCTAGCAGAATATATTGATATTATTAACCGACTTCCAAAAAAAGGAGGCGGTTATACGTTAGGCTATATATGTATATACAATAAATATATATTTTTGTATATTCAACGATAATTCCACCGTCTGTGGACCTGTTTTCATAATATGAGACATATTAGAGGTTTATGAGACATCATTACCTACCTTTCATCTTGGCTTCGCCGCAGTCGGGTGTGTGTATAAAATATAATATAATATATAAAATATATTTACAAAGTGTGTCGAGAGCGTGACAGCACGACAGCTGTATAAATTAGTGAAAAGCGATGTTCAAGAAATGTATGAGGCCTGGGCCAGCCCTACGTACAGTATATGTAAATATAGCTACATAATATAGTAACCGTTTCCTATTCTTTATTTTGTTTAATTTCACTTCGTTTCCATGTACATTTAAATTAACTTCGTCAAGGAGAGCAACACAAAGTAAAATAAAACATGGCGGATCAGATCAGAATTAACTAAAGAATGTCATTTTGTCAATGACATGACTTTTGACAAAGAAAGACGTATGACATTCAAGACGACGTCTCTTCGTAAAACTGTCTAGGTACTACGTCAAAAGTCAAGTCGAAACAACTGTCATGGCCGCCCTAAAAATAGTGTTCTCGCAATAAAAAACTCTTCAAATAATCATTTTTGTACGCATGTACCCTTCTTCAAATTAATTTTTTCATATTTTTATAATATTCCCATATTTTTTTCCTTTTTACCTATGTAGTGTACATAGAACTGGCTCAAAATCAAACACCTCTTTTGAATATTGGAGCATTATATTAGAATGGCCGCCTTTTCTGACTCCAGTCTGTTTCGCAAGGGTTCGTAATTAATATAATCCTGCGCTACTAAATAACTGTTTCCCTTTCTTTAACGTCACACATCCGCATCAGATCCGCATCGATTTATACGGATGCGGATGCAGATGCGGATGTCTAAATCGATGCGGATGCTCCGCATATGCGGATGCGGATGCGAATATTCGCAACATCCCTGTTTTGTATGGATCTCAATTTTGACATCATAAAATAATAATAATTTTATATGTATTTAGTAGGGACTCTAATAGGTATCTACTGTAGGTATATGAAACGGGGATGATTTTTTTTTTTCATTCTACTTCATCGTGTAGAGTATCGTTGAATAGGTATTTTAAAATAACGGTAAGGTTTCATATGACTATTTTACAGAGTCAACAATTTTTTAGTACCTAATCGGCCTCCAAATTGATTTACAAAGTGAAAGGTAGGTATTTAAAGTCTTTTCATTGCATTTTATCCTACAATCTTCATCCTCATACATAGTTCTCTTGTTTTTGATTAGATATGTTAGCAGTTAGAGCAGGACGTATGGAGGTATTAGCCATTAGGTACTGGCATATTTAATATAGGTAGGTACTTTCTAATATGCAGGTATGCACTAAAGTTACTTACCTATACTCCGTTACAATTCAATATGATCTAAATGTAAACAAGAACCCGGTTGCAACCCATTGCAGGACCGGTACACAGAATCGAAATAGCTGAAGACGCTGAAATGAAACTCGCAATAGTGAAAATGAAAAACCACGAAGCTGTTGGCCCTGACGAAATATTCGCAGACATCTGGAGAAGATTACGCTGCACAGGCTTAGAGTGGCTCACGAGGTTGTTAAACACCATACTATTGTACAACAACTACATACACAAAACACATAGGCGTGGGGCCAAAGTTACTTAGCACCTTTTTATAAAAACAAAGGGGATGTCAGTGTCTGTGGAAACTATAGAGGGATTAAGTTGACGTCTCACCCCCTTAAAATTTGGGAGAAGGATACTCAACAACCGCCTTCGCAAACAAGTTGTCTTATCGGAAAACCAATATGCCTTCACGCCGTTAAAATCCACTACCGATGCTATCCCGGCCACCTTTATCGTTATGGAAAAGAATCGGGCAAACCATGAAGATCTACGCCCGGTCTTCATTTGTCTTGAGAAGGTTTTGACCGAATGCCTCGGAAACTGGCGTGCCCATAAGAGCACAAGGTAGGTATACCTACCCGAGTACTATAACGTCCTTGTGCAGGATACGTACCTACTGCAGGAGCTGCATAATCGTGAGAAACTTGGCCAAAGTCAAAGTAGGCATCCCCCAGGACTCAGCCCTGGGTCCACTTCTCTTCAACATGGTAATAGATAACTTAACAATGGCTATTCAGCCTCCCTTACCATGGTGTATTTTATATGCAGACGACATAGCTGAACTACTCTAAACTACCCTCGAAAAGTGGCTACACGCGCTGGAAAACTACGGCCTCCGAATCAGCAGAAGTAAAACTAAATATCTACTTGAATTGTGCGTTCAGTGGTAATACCAATAACTAACTCCACACTCCATCCACATCGACAGGAATACATACATATAATCACGCCTTTTTCCCGTAGGGGTAGGCAGAGACCGTCTCTTTCCCGTAGAAGTAGGCAGAGACCACTTCTTTCCACTTGCTACGATCCTTACATACTTGTTTCGCTTCATCCACTTTCATTCTTACCATCCATTCCTCCTCTTACATTCAACGTATAGCGAAGCAGCTCTCCATGGGCCACTTTTCGCCTCCGCGAGGAATGAGACGTTACGGGTGGCGAACCACATCGCCGCCATTTTGGATAATCAAATTATTTTTTACCATTACCCATTGTGTTCCCACAGATTGGCGGAGAGGCAGGAATAGGGAAAGGTAAGGATAGGTGGTGTGGAAAGGAAGATTGGTAAGTTAGAGTGGGAAATAGGAAATGTAGGATATTACCGCCCAGGAGGGCAAGGGATAGGACAGTAATAGCTAGGGAAGCCGGGGTCGCATACCCGTATACTATACCACAACTACCGGACAGGTAAGTAGGGATGAGTATCCCATGACAGTTAGTATATTCCAGTAGAATTAGCATGGAATGGTAGAGGTGGAGGGCCTTGTCAAGGGTTTTATGTGACACAAGAATGCCGATTAAACCCAAAGGCAACGAAACCATAGATCTAAGACCGCAGTCAGATCAGCCACGACGTTTGGTGCCGAGTGCTAGGCCATAAAAAAAGCCTACGTACAGAAAAGGCATTTATGTGAGTTGAAGATATTTTGGGCAATAAGTGTAACCCGACTTGATAAAGTGCGAAACGAGCATATCAGAGGAAGTTTTAAGGTCACGCCTATACCTACCAGAAAAACTCACCGACCTAGCCTACGATGTTTCGGTCACGTCATGAGACGCCTCAAGACGATGTTGTAAAACAGGCCTTAGCACTGCCAAATAATAAGAAAAGCAGAGGATGCCCAATAGCCACCTGCTGGTCTACGGTATCCACGGTATCCAATGACTTACAGCTTGCCCAAACAAGTGTTTTGACAACCCAGTACATACTGTCCTGGCGCCGCAGAACAAGGAGAGCTGACCCCAAATAATGGGCAATGTCTAGGACAAAGAAGAAGACTAACATTAAGGGCCTGTTGCACAATCTACTGACACCAAAGTTCAAGATAGCTTATTGCCAAGTTATTGTCTCTGTCGCTCGATATAAAGTAAGCAGCGACAAAACTTCCCGATAAGCTTTTGTCACTTAGGTACTAGGCGATTGTAAAAAGGCACTAACGGGCAGCGGCCTATTTCAATAACCTATCTACCAATAACTAAGTATTTGTTTACAAACGTATCGCAAAAAATCGGCAAATGATTGAATGACAACGTTTTTAACAATAATTAATTATTGGTAGATAGATTATTGAAACGGGCTTTGTAATTTAATTCATCCATAACTAGCGACGAAAACATGATACTTGTGTTAATATAATTTTATAACAGCTATCAAATGAAATATAATACTTTTATTTAACGAGCGTAAACGAATTAAAATGTAAATTAGTAATGATCAACTACAAAAATATCCTCTATAAAAATACCTCGATGTAAGTAATATCTTGAGGACCTTTATGTAAACCAGTCTCCCTAATTACTGTTGCTAATCAAAACAGCATTGCATCCGTGCTCCCCCCCGACTGACGTAAGTGGTCATAAAATAAATTAAACCGAACACATATAAAACACATTAAAGCACAGTTTATTGTAAACAAGTGCAGTATTTGTAATATCACTCACTTTGGCATTCGAAAGCACTCCATTGCACACGCCCCTTAAGCACCGACCAATAAGAACGCCGCATTTAAAACTGGAGTCGCCCATTCTGCGCTTGCGCAGCCGTGGACGTGTTAAATATCAAGCTCAGTTTTTCAGCCGCTCTCGAGTCGGATGGTTGTGTGTTGTGATGACGTCAGTCAACAGTGACGTTAATACTTCGAAGATTAAGTTCAGTGTGGAGAGTATACTGGGCACAAATGAGCCCCCGGTGACTGCGGAGCCGCGGAATGAGCCCCCGTGTGCGGGGTGCGTGGCTGCCCTGTACCGGTGCTGTAGGGACGAACCGCCCCTACTACAACTGCAGCTGCCAATGCCGTACGCGCATTTGCACCCCGCCCTGAGACCTACTTCCGGTAGGTAATCTATTTTCAAAAAAAAAACTCAAGTATTTGAATAAAACGACTTCATAATAAGGTATTGTTTGGGAATTTTTTTAAATTCAAACTTTATATTCAATAAGACTTATTGGAAATATGTACACACTTAGTTAAAATAAGCAAACAGGATGTTAGCAGTTACGCTGAAAAACGTAGGTTGTGTTCATGTTGTGTTATTAGAACTGCGGTTAGGGGCTGCTTGCAGTTTCGCTCCGTACATAACATTGTGGGTCCGGCGGCACAGTAACCTAACGGAGGAGGTTTTAGCACAGTTTTAGTCTTAATAAATAAACAGACTGTACCCTACATTTACAATTCTCATAATAACATCTAAGTATTAAAAATATGTTTTGTAATCTAAAAAAAGTCGATAAAATCAAAAATAGTATACCTATAGATCCGCTATCCCCAACCCGCGGCCCGCGGGCCGCATGCGGCCCGCCGGGCCTTTATCTGCGGCCCGCGTGAAATCTGTAACCGTTAGATAAAGTTGTGAAAAAGCGTTCACAATTCCAAAAATCTCACTGAGTGAACATAATTATTATAATACATATTTGTTATTTTATTTTAGTTTGTGTCGTTAGCTCATCTTAAATGTTTAGTTTCACTCTTTTAACTACCTTGTGTTATTCTATTATTAAATCGTTAAAAGAGATGTTCTAGAAATGTATGAGGCGTGGGCAAGCCCTATGTACACTATATGTAAATATAGCTACATAATATAGTAACTGTTTCCTATCCTTTATTTTATTTTATTTCACTTCGTTTCAATCAAGGTTTCAATGCACATTTAAAATAAATTCGTCAAGGAGAGCAACACAACGTAAAATAAAACATGGCGGATTAGATCAGAATTAACCAAAGAATACAGTCGTACAAGGATCTTTTAGCACTTGGATGGGGGCGTGAGTGTCGCAAATAAGAACAATACTTATGACTAAAAGTGAAATTTTACAAGACGGCGATGTTAGTACTGATTTTATCCACGTGCCAAAAGGTAAGTGCCGCAACTACAAAACAATACATAATATTAAAAGTGACATTTTACAAGACGGCGATGTTAGTTCTGATTTTGTCCACGTGCCAAAAGATCCTTGTCAGACTGTATCATTTTGACAATGACATGACTTTTCACAAAGAAAGACGTATGACACTCAAGAAGATGTCTCTTAGGAACTATCTACTATCAACTACGTCAAAAGTTAAGTCAAAACAACTGTCAATGCCGCCCTAAAATAGGGTTCTCGCATTAAAAAACTCTTCAAATAATCATTTTTGTACGCACGTACCCTTCTTCAAATTACTTTTTTTGTATTTTTATGAAATTCCCTTATATTTTTCCTATTTACCTATGTGGTGTACATAGAGCTGGCCCAAAATCAAACATCTCTTTTAAACAACATATTTTTTTGCCCCTAAAAAATTTTGGTTGCGGCCCGCGACACCAGGAGTACAACGGGTTTGTGGCCCGCGTAAAAAAAAGGTTGGGGACCACTGCTATAGATGGTTTGGTACAATCAGTTACCTATGGACGTACTTATGGATAATTCAGGCATATGATCTACTGCTTATGTAAAGAGGTTTAAGCAGAAAAATAATTCTCATACTCGAAAAAAAGATTTTCTTTATATGGGCGAGTTTGCGTTTTGCGTAGAGTCACCCATACATGAGATGATTTTTTTACTTTAAGTGTGACAGTTACTTTATGCCTAAATGTCTTTACATAAGTACCTATTAGGTAGAGTCCGACCGAAACTGATTTTCCGGCCGAAACCGAAACTGAAACCGAATATTCGGCCGTGGCTTCAGTTTCGGCCGAAACCGAAACTCACGTGGTCAAGTAGAAAATTCCTTAAAATACTGAAATTTCGCGCATTTTATCCATTATTCTGCATTAATTAGGACATGAAATGGAAACACGGTATATTAATTTTGTTGTAATCATTTATTTAATATAATATTAAAAAAAATTTTAATTATATTATAATAGGCAATCGGACTATTTTTTTTTTATTGCATAAATAAATAGTACTCTTAAATATGAGTAACTTCTCAGAAAAAACCGTATATCATAAGTCAATATTTTCAAAGGTACAGCGACTTGTATAAAAAATTTCGCGAGCCTCCTAAAAACGCTCCATACTAAAGTCGACCTACAAATGACGTCACTTGTAGGTTATAGTATATGAAGTATGCCACCAAAAACATTCTGTAAAAAACTAGCCAAGTCTCGATAGAGCTGCTTGTTTATCTCTAAAAAGTAGTGAAATCTAGACAAAGTCGTGCCAAGTCTAAGGTTCCTTATTGCGATTTCTTTATTATTATAGTTAATGTTGTGTGACTTGGCCGTTGAAGGGTACACAATGGTACAAAAGGGGCTCCATGACACCATTGCTCCAATAGATGTGTTCTACAATCAACAACAGCCTAAAATGAGACACTACTCACTAGCGTCCAATTACCAATACCAGTATGGGCTATTATCTCGCTTAACAAACATAGGTAGTTACAACAGATATACATTACGTGTAAACAAAATTGACTTGTACCCACTTGTAACGTATAAAGAATGTTCAACGGCCAAGTCACACAACATTAACTATAATAATAAAGAAATCGCAATAAGGAACCTTAGACTTGGCACGACTTTGTCTAGATTTCACTACTTTTTAGAGATAAACAAGCAGCTCTATCGAGACTTGGCTAGTTTTTTACAGAATGTTTTTGGTGGGATTTCACTTCTTTTTGTAGAAACGTGGGCATATTGATTTATTTTACTAGATTTCAGTGTAATTTGTTTATTTAATTTGTGTAATGATCGAGTACAATAAAAGTTAATCGTTCGACTATTTCTTCTTGTAAACTTGTAAATATAAGTATAAAAGCCAGTCTAGTCTTATCCAGAGTTTTCCTTTAATTTTATTTATATGCGTATCAAAAGCAGAAAGGGAGGCATTCGCCCAGCAGTGGAATGCTACGGACTAGATTAAATTAGAAGACGTGTCCCACTTCGCTAGGTTTTTGAAATGACAGTCGATTTTTTTATGTACCAATAGTAGAAGGGGGGCATTACCATATCTCTAATCAGCTGAAACCAGCTGAGGATTCTTCATCAGATATTTCAGACCTTCGATTTTTGACATCAAATGAAGCGGCCCACCACCATGTTGAATATTTTTTGTAAAGGCGGTATATCGATCTCTAATAGTTTGGTTGGGCTCTTGTGTTTTCTAATCAGGGTCACCAGGTACTCCAGATGTTCGATTATCCTAGTTTTTATAGTTTTCCTTTTATGTGGCCATTAAACCCTAACTCTGTACCAAATTTCAGCTCTCTGAGTTCATGAGAAGTACTAGTTCTATTTTGATGATCATGAGTGAGTATATAAGTGAGTGAGTGAGTGTCATAAATTCAAAACTTTGCTTTCGCTTAACTTCGGAACTAAATGACCTACAGACTTAAAATTTTGGATTTTAAGTATGTGATTATAGCTTACTAGATGATGAAAATTTCTGCGTTCTGGTCTTATCCAGAGCTCCTCAAATAGGGGCCTGAAAATGCGGCGAAATGGTTCCAGTAAAGAATGGTACGACAGTGTTTGCTTCGCGCTCGACTTGGCGGGGGCACTGCCGTGCCCCCAGATCGACGTTCTGGTCTTATCCAGAGGTTCTCAAATAGGGGCCTGAAAATGCGGCGAAATGGTTCCAGTAAATAATGGTACGGCAGTGTTTGCTTCGCGCTCGACTTGGCGGGGGCACTGCAGTGCCCCCAGATCGACGTTCTGGTCTTATCCAGAGGTTCTCAAATAGGGGCCTGGAAATGCGGCGAAATGGTTCCAGTAAAGAATGGTTCGGCAGTGTTTGCTTCGCGCTCGACTTGGCGGGGGCACTGCCGTGCCCCCAGATCGACGTTCTGGTCTTATCCAGAGGTTCTCAAATAGGGGCCTGAAAATGCGGCGAAATGGTTCCAGTAAAGAATGGTACGGCAGTGTTTGCTTCGCGCTCGACTTGGCGGGGGCACTGCCGTGCCCCCAGATCGATTATCGTAGTTTTTATAGTTTTCCCTTTATGTGGCCATTAAACCCTAACTCTGTACCAAATTTCAGCTCTCTGAGTTTATGGGAAGTACTAGTTCTATTTTGATGATCATGAGTGAGTATATAAGTGAGTGAGTGAGTGTCATAAATGCGAAACTTTGCTTTCGCTTAACTTCGGAACTAAATGACCTACAGACTTGAAATTTTGGATTTTAAGTATGTGATTATAGCTTACTGGATGACGAAAATTTCTGCGTTCTGGTCTTATCCAGAGGTTCTCAAATAGGGGCCTGAAAATGCGGCGAAATGGTTCCAGTAAAGGATGGTACGGCAGTGTTTGCTTCGCGCTCGACTTGGCGGGGGCACTGCCGTGCCCCCAGATTTATATGGCCGCAGGAATATATTTGTAAATATCTCCGATATTTGTGCGTTTAAGTTCATACTTATCATAATGAATGTTTTTGTATATGATGTGAGTAAACGAATGATGTAGGTTTTGTTTACCAATTTCGTAAAAAAAAATTTTTTTTTTTTGGTATAGACTCGCGAAATTTTGTATACAAATCGCTGTACCTTTGAAAATATTGACTTTTAATATACGGTTTCTTCTGAGAAGTTACTCATATTTAAGAGTACTATTCATTTATGCAATAAAAAAAATCAGTCCGCTTGCCTATTATGTTTTCAAATTCAGTTGCGTTGTCAAAGCGTTGCCGCAAGAAACGAAGTTAGGCGAGCGTGCACGAAAACTTCCGAAATCAGTTTCGGTTTCGGCAAAAGTTTCGGCCACTTTTGGCCGAAACCGAAACTGCCGCCGAAACTTGATTTTTGGCCGAAACTCGGCCGAAACCGAAACCGAACTTTCGGTCGGACACTACTATTAGGTCATGTGTCTGAACCTGAAGTATCCATAATTTATTTTTGGAGACCTTATTATACTCTACATTGGATGGTCGATAGAGACGTATGCTTTAAAACCATATAATTTTTATTAGGGGCGGTAAATTTTGTCCTAAACCGCATCCGCCGCTTATTCGAAGTGGTCTCCATTGGCTGCAGCCTGCAATACCTACAGTTCTCTAAACGTTGCCAGTTATCAATAGTGAAGTCTGAAGTCTGATGTCGCACTCTTTCCATGAAAAAATTCTTCACTGCCAATCGTACGGATTGTTTTAGGGACTCGAAATTGTCATGGCGTTTAGAGCAAGCCGTACTTTCTAAAACTGACCATAAATCATAATCCAGCGGATTAAGATCGGGACTAGATGACGGCCAGTCTTCAGCTCTGATGAAGTCCGATACGTTCGTTTCCAACCAAGACTGCGTAGACCGAGCTTTATGACTCGGCGCCGAGTCTTGCTGGAAGGACCATTCTTGGTTATTGAACATGGTGTTGTTAAGGCTTCACTACCTTCTCAAGAATGGTATCTTGATACACTTGTGCCGATGTTTTGATACCTTTTTCACAAAAGTATGGCGTCACTCCTTCAAAGCTAATACCCCACCAAACCATCACTGAAGTCGGATAGTGCGCACGTTGCACTCTGTCGACTAATTAGGAAGCTTCCTTAGAGCTTCGAGCATAAATACGATCATTTTGTTTGTTAAAATGTTGCTCAATTGTAAAAAAAAAAATCTCATCCGTAAACAAAATTATTCTGTAACCTCCCTTTGCGTACCGCTTCAGTAGTTGTTTCAATTTTACTACCCTATTCTTTTTTAAATTATCAGTTAAGAAATGACCAGTACGTCTCTTGTAGGCTGCAAGTCCTAAGTCATTTTTTAAAATACGCGACATGGTTCTAGGTGCTATCTTCATCTCCCGAGATAAAATATTTTGCTTTCGGACAGGATTTCTTCGAATTCTTTCCCTTACTGCTTTGGCCACCTTTTTTCATACGAACATGTAGGTACCTAGACCTACATGGACGGTTAGATCTTTTTTTGTCACAAACAGAGAAGGTCTCATTGTACCCACCTATTAATAGGTTCGGTTCTTAATCGGTTCTTAGTCCATTGGAAATGTTTCAATTCAAGGACCTAATATTGCATTTGTTAGAGGACGCAATTTTATTTTTGGAACATGTGTCAATAAAAAGCTTAACCCCAAGTTTGTGGGGTTGCCGCCCTTGTCCCCGGCCGCTATCTTGGAAACCCACAAACACCTTTTTCGCGATATCTCGGAAACTATGCGTCCTACAAAAGATTCGTAAAGACATAATTTGTAGCAAATTGCTTTGCCTACAAATATGTTCATATTTGTAGGCAAAGAATTTTTGCCCTAAATTTAAAATTAAAGAAATAAGCAAAAAAGTGAGAAAACTTCTATAAAAAAAATATTTTTTGCTCTTTAACTTTTTTTCATACATTTTACAAGAAATAGACGGGTCGCGCTAGGCGTATTCGAGGTGGTAAGTGGAAAAAATTCTAAAGTCGCTGAATTTTTGTGTGTTGATAAAGTAGTCCCTGGGGAGCTTATCATTAAGTTTTGTGCCATTTCTGCCCACTGCGTTTTCAGCAATTCCATTATTTGTGGTTGATTTTTTTATATGGCGATAAAAGTAGCAATATTGATTTAAAGTTTAAAATATTAATGGTATCTTAACTGGGACAGCTTCCAGAGTATGGAGACTTAATTTGCGTCGTTTTCGTCCAGTAAAAAATGACTTAGGGTCATTTTTTGAAAACAGTACCGGCAAAAATTCTAAAGTGTGATAAACGACTATTTTCTGTTTAAGACCACTAAAATAGGCCTAATTCCAAATTTTGTGCCACATTAAGCGACTGCGATTCGAGAAATTAAGTTTTTTAGTTTCCCTAAGCTAAAAGCGCTCCAAAAACACATAATCGTTAAATAAAGTTCACGTATTCAATATTATTAAGTCATAAAGAATCTATATTCCAAGTTTGTGCCTTTTTCATGGAGGGTTTAAATAATAAAATGCAAAAATAATATTATTATAATATGCGGTCGAAGTATTGTGGAATATTCGCACTACAACATACACATTACACATATACGTAAATGTGTGTGATAAAATGTCATTCATTCGACTACATTTCAAAATTTTTATATTTCGCATTTTACAGCGATTACAAAATTTAAACTTGCTTTTGCCCGCAACTTTGTTTTCGTAGCACGAATGACGAAGCTGAATGTAATTGTCGCCTGATTTTATACAATACATTAATGCACAATAAAATTTGATATCCGATAGGCTTCCACATGAAACTTCGGTTATCTAACACCAAAAAAATTACAATTTCAAATACCTAATTTTAGTTCTTGAAATTAGTCGTTTAACCGAATAGTCTCTTCAGCTACATCATATTTATTGTATATAAAGTATTATTTAATAAAAAATAAATAAATTATTTCCACGCTTGAATTTTATACGTAGGTTTCTGAATACATGCTTCTAATACTCGTGGTTAAGGACTTATTTATTAGGTTATTAATTGATTGTAATAATTTATATAATTAAATACATTTTACAAACCAACAAAATAATATTTGTATATATTGTTATTCATCCCGTTGACAATTTTATATCTAGGGGCACGGCAGGGCCCCGCCAAGTCGAGCCTAGTGAAACATCAGAGCTCTACGTACGAATGTGGACCGATCCAAGGTACTGCTTTTCGATATATGTTTACTATGTTTAGCATTATTTTATAATAATGTTAGTCTTATAAAATAATTGATTTATAATACCTAACGTTAGTCTGAATTTAATTTGTAATTTTATTATAATTTTTAATTAGTATTATAAAAAGCATTAATTTGTGAAACTGGAAATAAAAGTTTTTTTATTTTTGAATTTTTATTCATTTATTATTGCTTGTTAGTTTAATGTTAAAACTAGCTGGTGCCCGCAGCTCCGCCCGCGTAGGTACAGTAAGTAGTATTAGAAGCTATGATTTTTTTATCTTTAAGTTATTTTGTTTTTTGTATAACTGACCTTTGAATTACATCAATTTTAAACTTTGCTTGCCTTTTTGGGAACACTCCTTAACTTTTTATTTTTTTAAAGTCTCACGTTACGCAGCCACGGAAAAATTAACTACAAATAATCGAATTGCTGAAAAGGCAATAGGCAGACATGGCACAAAACTTATATATTAACTCCCTAGGGACTACTCTATCAACTACATCTAGGTACAGAAAAAATTCAGCAACATTAGAATTTTTCCACTTCCCACTAAAAAACAGCTAGCGCGATCCGTCTAATGAGTCAAAATGCATAGCTTGAGCGTTTCATTACTTCATGAGCTTTTGTATAAGGCACACCCCACACTAGCAATATTCGAGCGTCGTCGTTGTGCCAGAACATTGTGTTCTCTAACAGAAAAGCTATGAACAGTGACTAAAATATTTTTTATCTTAAGCCTATTTTCTACTTTACGAGTTTGTAAATTCAAGCTTTATAGAGTTAGAGAACGTAGAGTGGAGTCAGAAGGTTCTAGACGAGATCTGAAGACATTTTTTATTGGCGAGTCATAATATTATGGTCTCGTCTTGGCATCATTAAACATGAAATAAATTTAAAATTGAAATTATAAATTTCGCATTTAGAACATTATTACTTGTCAAGTTGTCACATAATTGTCATTTCATTTTGTCGTATTAATATATGAAACTTGGGCCCCTCCCCGCGTGGCGAGAGGCCCGCACCCCGTATTCGCCATTGATACATGATAAAAGTTGGTTTTTTACATTCTAATAAAAAATCCCGCGGATAAACATGATTAAACTTATAGAAAGTGTTTTGTAACACCATAATCATCATATAGATATGAACTCTACTAACTAAAAGTTTCATTAGTAGTTTTTATAGCGAGTTTGAGGAAAAAAAATGGAATATCTTTATACGAAATTGCCGAATGTGGCACAACTTTCTTACAGACTCAGATATTAACACTCTGAACAGTTTTTTAAGATTTGTCAGACATTAGAATAGTTGTGGGCCTGGTGGGACCATGTTTTATATAGTAGCCGAATACCAGAAAAACCCTGGTCGGATACGACTCAAACTGCATATGTGCATCGGTTACTCTTTCCTTAATATCGGGAAAGTAAAATTTTTAGCTATAATTTACTTTTGGGCCAATATCCATGAAAGACACAAAAACCTAAATTGCTACAAACGCAGCCATCCAAAATGGCACAAAATCAAATTTTAGACTAAGAAGAAGGTCCGGAAACTATATGCAAAAAATAAAAGACTTTAGAATTTTTGCACCCTCAAAACTTATCCAGACCCGTCTAAAAATTACCTGACGTATATTGTAGATGGTCTTTTGAGGAAAAATTTTCTCTATAATTTTTTTTTTATTTCATTCATTTAAAACGCTGTTACAACGCTCCAAAGTTGACCGGGTTCGTCAATGCTCATGAGAATCCGGTCAAAACGAAATGCTTAACTTAGTTTTATGATCATTTTTATTTATTGTAAATACCTACTTTACTTAATCATTCCTAACTGTCACAGTCCTAACTCCTAGCTCGTTTCCACAGTCTCCGAATATATCACAAGGTCCAGTCGTGACTCGGAAGATATCAAAATCCTGAAGATTGGGACTGGAAAAAGCACGCAAACATTTGGATGCCAATACAAGCTTCCAAGACTCCAGCACTCCCGATCTCGTGAAATTCATTTTCTGCAGATGCAAAGAAAATTTTGGAAGCATGTGTGGCTGCAGAAAATCAAGCCTCAAATGCTCTACAGTATGCCTCCATTGTTTTAGCGAAACATGCAGCAACATCATGGAAATAAAGTTAATGGAAGAAAATGAATTCGAAGAGGAACTTCCAACTATAACTCCAATTTTAACTCCTGTCATACCCCAAACCAAAGCCACATCGAAGAAAAGTAGAATAGAATAGCTAGCTAATAACTGATTAAAAATATGATTATGTCGAGGACTACCTCATCGGCAAGATGACTGTGGAGTGGCCTACTGGGGATACCACGTAAAAGAAAACGCGCCTACAGACTATAAGTACCTCATAGGTGGCGGGGAAAAGAGTTAGCAATTAATAAGTAAAGTTGTAGGTAGGGATTTAACAAAAAAGAATGTATTTTACAATTTAAAAAAATATCATAAAACTAAGTTAAACATTTCGTTTTGACCGATTCTCATGAGCATTGACGAACCCGGTCAACTTTGGAGCGCTGTAACAGCGTTTTAAATTAATGAAATTAAAAAAAAATCATAGCGAAACTTTTTTTAAATCCAAGATGGCAGCCGGGGGACAAGGGCGGCAACCCCAAAAACTTGGGATTAAGCTTCTATTGACCCCCCCTCCCCCCCACACATATCCCAAAAATAAAATTGCGTCCTCTAACCAATGTAAAGCTCATGTAACATTACAATGGACTATCTCCCCACTCCATTTTAATATCGCAAAGTACCTATTGTACAATGCATTAGCGCCAAAAAGAGAAAATTCAATGAACAACCATATAAAAATGACAGATTCCAAATTCAAATGTAATATTTTGTTTATTTTTAATATCTAATTGTAACAGTATTTATGGCCAGACTAAGTATATTATATGTATCTAATATACCTACCTATTAGGTGTAGACTGTAGAGTGTAGACGAAGCATGTTGAGGCAAAAACTGCCTCCACTGTAATGGCTTTACTGTAATGTAATGCTTTTTGGAGTTTTTGGGGTCATTTTGAGATTTGAAGTACGGTGAAAACAAGATGGCTGACATTTGAGGTATGGTGAAAACCAAGATGTCGAACATTTTCTTGTATGAAGATTTGTTCTGTCAAATGTCAAAGGGAAAGCTGAATTAGGCAAGGATCGACAGATTTTTTATATTTTACGGACAGGCGAAACGGAGTATGAATTGAAATAAGTAATACCTAACTCCCTTGTGAATTGTGACTTCTCTTCTTTTAGGAGATTGTTTCTTGTGTCTACCCCATAGTGTGGGGTATCATTAGAAAGGCCTTTTTAAAAAAATAGTGGTTGTTAGGACGTCGAGGTTAAGACCATGTCCAGAAACTGCGTATTCTTACGCACGTAAGGTCTACGCACGTAGTCGAGGTACTAGGGCCCCATACATTGCGTCCAGGAGCTACGTGCGTATTATTTTAGCTATGCGCGTATCGTACAAAATTGACCTATTAAACCGCTTTGGTTGATTCAGGCACGGATCCAGCTCTCAAAAGAAGATGTGGCCCGAAGATTTTAATTTTATTATTTCCTTCATAACATGGTTATTAGAATTTAAAAAAAGAATTGTATTATTTTCTTTATAATATTATGCTAACGCGCGGAGTGAGCGAGAAAGTTTTTCGCTTATTTAGCAAAAAATTTATTTTATGTTTGGTAAAAAAAATAAGCTTTCAATATAGGTACCTTAAACAAATTAACATCAACTAAGATTATAAATTAATTAAATAAAAAATATAGTATTATAATATATTTTTTATTTAATATAATAGTGTATGTTTCTATAATTTGTGTATATTTCTATAGTATAGAAACATACACAAATTATAGATTAGGCAGGAACCGCTTTCACGTAAAAATTACTAAACCGATTATACCGACTTCAAAATTAAGAAGATTGAGTAGAGAAATTGTTAAAATTTTAGTCGAATTAAAAGGGGGAATTATTTAGAAAATAAGTTTTATTTCACACTTTTTTGGGTATTTTTACTTTGGAAGTCGATTTAATTTTCTATTTAAAAATAATAATTTCGCCCTTTGTAGTGATATATTTTGTTAAATTATTATTAATATATCTTAAAACCTTTAAAATAAACTATCGAATGTATAATTACTGAATACGCGCTAAGATTCCATTAAGTATTGTAAATAAGATGATGATGATGATTACTGTAAGTTAGTTGCATATGCTTGTAGTTCTTTGAACAATGCCGAAATTTCGAAACGCGTATCTTTTAAGACTGAAGAGTTCTGTTCAGTGCTTTTGGATCCAGGATATACATTGGTGCAAAATCTTATTTTTAGTAGCATATACTTATGTTACTTCAGGAAAAGTCTAAATCATTATATGTGTCCATATAAATTTCGAGGAGTCCACATTGATCCCATCATCATGTCACCAATTTTTTCAAAACGGGGCCAACTTGAAATTATACCCTTTACATCAAAAAAAGAATTTTGAAAATCGGTCCAGAGACGGTGGGATTATGGTATAACATACAAACAAAAATAAAAAAATATATATCCTTTAAACTGTCGACAGTCTAAATGACGTAATAGACTCATCTGTCATTCTAGATTTCGGCCTAGGTCTAGACGACATGCGAGCAGGTGTCAAAAAATAGTGTGCTGTATATTACTTATCGACAAGCAGTTTAATTGCATATTTAAATAAAACAAGCATAAGAAACCCCTTCTTAGCCCCTTCAGATACTTTTCTCCCTAAATTTAGGGAAAAAGTCCCAAGTTGGCATCACAGATAGACCGGCAGTTTTGTTGTGATAAGATAAGAATCTCTACGTGCGTAGGTTTACGCAGGCTTACGCACTTTCTGGACAGAGTCTAAAGCACATTTTTTTAAATTGTTCCTGGGCGTGGTAAGCAGTAGCGGATTTAGGGGTAGGCTAGAGCGGTAGGTAGATTATGACGGGCGGCAAATTTTGGTCGGAAAAAATTGTTTCCCACCTAAATCTGCTGCACGCTTATTTTTGTTTTGCTTTACCTAAATATGTTAAAATTTATTGTGTAACATACGGAATCACTCCTTTCGATCTTTACATAGGTACCTAGTGTCTATCTTTAAAATATGGTAGTCGGTTTTCATTTTTTCCCCTTTTTAATTATATTGTATTTATAAAATTATTAGATATTATTAACACATTTAAGAAAGTTTTAAGTTATACAAAAAACCAATGCTCACTCTCTCGGAAATTTAAATTCAGCGTTATTTTATGCGGGTTTTCTGAGAGGCCGTGGTATTTCCCCAAATAAGCATTACCGACGTGGTGGACCTTATAAACAATCACCACCAGTGATGATTAGAACCTAGAAATATTTATGTCCTAAACGCATCATTACACATTACATTTCGTTACACATTTCGTTGTTGTTTAAAGCAGTGTTTTTCAACCTGTGGGTCGCGACCCCCTGGGGGGTCGCGAAGCTTCTGTAGGGGGGTCGCCGGAGGTCGAGAGGACTTAAGTAAAAAAACAATAAAGATATTTTATTTATTATTATTAATTGATTTATTAAGTAAGAAAATTTTAACAAAAGGATATACGATAGGACTCATAAATCGATCATCGATATCATCAATGTGTTTAATTGTAAAATAATGTGTTTGACGTACTATATTATGTATTATGTACTTACCTATATCCGAATAATAATTATGGAGACGCATAAAAACGTCTTAAGATTTTTTTTGTGCTTAACCTAGAACATTTTGCATATGATTACTGTCTGGCTCTTTCCTACTAAAACACTACTAACAACTAAATTCCTACTAATGAGGGAATAAAATAACTTAATTGAGTAGTAAAACTTTGTAAAATAACTAAGTAACTAAGGTCGAAATAATTAATGTTGCCAACATTAATTATTTCGGCCTGAACGGGCGGACTGGTCGGAACATGTGTGGATAAATCGCTTCAGTTCTCGCCCGAGCCAGGGCCGTACGGGCGTGTATCGTGTACGAGCGTAGTATGAGTTTTCGCGGTGTTTAAATACAAAATTGATAAACACGACCGTAGCGAAACCAGCAAACCAGAACGGACTGATGGGATTTTTGTGTGTGTGTGGGCTCGAATCCGTTCAGGCCGAACTGACGTCAGTTCTAACTGAAACGATCGGCCTCTCGCCTGTGGGGGCCTTTACATACACATACATACGTGATAAAAAAGCGAAGGGTCGGGGGGTCGCGAAATATTTTTTCATACAAGGGGGGTCGCATCATGAAAAAGGTTGAAAAACACTGGTTTAAAGCAAAAGAAAAAAGAATTTTGCAAATGGGTCCACACTTCTCAGAAGGTGGAGTATTATCGTTGAACATAACTATAGGTATATACTTTAGTATACAGCCGAACATACTATAACCGCCTCCTTTTTTGGAAGTTGGTTAATGAAGTCGCTTCCGCTGTCTGTTCGCTTAGATCTTTTAAACTACTTAAGTATGTACATTTAAGTAAATGCAGTTTTCAGCAATCGATAGAGCTATTCAAGACGTAGGGTCGCTAGTCTATACAAATTACAAATACTTAAATGAAATCGAAGTGTATGTTTGTAATTATTTTAAGTTATGAGCTTTTAATTAAATGTTGTCGTCCGTCCGTCCGTGTGTGTCTGTCCGTCTGTTTGTTCCGGCTAATCTCTGAAACGGCTGGACCGATTTTCACGGGACTTTCACTGGTAGATCGCTGATGTTTTAAGCAGTATGTAACTTCGGCTACTTTTACCTATCTTAGTGTTATGTTTAATAACCTACCTTATTATGTTTATTTTAATGTTCTGTTTTATATCCCACGGGCACGCTGTACTTTTTCGGGAGAAAAAGTAGCCTATGTGTTAATCCAAAGATTAAACTAATATCATACCAAATAGATAGCATCAAAAGAAAATATCAGCTTAGGTAGTAGTTTTATTTGCGTGATAGAGTAACAAACGTCCATCCATCTTCACAAACTTTAACATATTTTATAATAGTACCTGGTAGGATTTTGAAGACATGCGGCTCTGCAGATTTTAACAGTGTGGCACCGCAACGCGGTTGTTTTCGCCCTTATGGATTTATCAAACAGAACTTTTTTGGATTTCCTTATTTAGAAATTTGTATTGGTATGCTCTGCCCTGGCGTAGTTTTAGATTTCGACGCGTATGATGTACCTACCTAGACCCTAGTAGGTACCTACCTATCTGCCAGAATTATCAATTTCTGGTAACACTGTTTCGGTAGACCAACGAATAACGAGGTATAGACAATACCTTCTTACTGTTATTATTATCCTACTTGTTTAAGGATAGTATCTACGTCATAGGTGCAGAGTAATATTAGATAACTATTTAGTAAAATCTACGTTCTATTTAGCGCATTAATCTCTTTTAGATAGACATTTCTAACTATGAAAATCAGTCAGTGTCGGAGGGTAAAATGTTTAATTTTGTTTATTTCAGCCATGTACCGCCTGCCGCTCCCCTCCCCGCCGCACCAGAGCTCCCCGCGCTGTGACGTCACGTCGACCGGCAAGCGGAAGCGCTCGTGGTCGCGCGCGGTCTTCAGCAACCTGCAGAGGAAGGGCCTGGAGAGAAGGTTCCAGATACAGAAGTATATTACCAAGCCAGACAGGCGACAGCTGGCGGCGACGCTGGGACTTACGGATGCACAGGTACCTACCTAAATGAACACTTTCACTATGACGTTACCAAGTAAAACTACAAGATCTCACTCAGAATAAGTCCTTACACAAAACTTTAGGTAGCATGTCCACCACTCCTGACATATTTATGATGTTCCTATTTAGTAACATCATAACTCTTTCAGGAATTGAATCTCGACTCTCGCAGATTTTGTCGAGCCTGAAAATGGGTGACGCGGACGTTAAGTTAAAACTATACCTAATTTAGTATGGAGAAGCTATTATTTTTGATATTCTTCGTTTTAAAAGGTCTTGAGTTTCGACAGACAGACGGACGGACTGACAAACCTTTGGTTTCCGTTTGCTTTATTTTGAGGTACGGATTAAAGCTAGTTTTTAAAAGGTGAAACAGTATTTTACCGTAACCTACATTTAATTACGTAAACTTAGGCCTAAACACGCGTTAGGTACTGTGGCTTGTACCACAAGTACAATAAAATAATACCTACAAACGGGTACAATAATTTTTTTTTGTGTGATTGGATACCTACAATGTGAATCCGAATATAAAGACCTACAATGTGAATCCGTTTCAGGTCAAAGTATGGTTTCAAAATCGCCGTATGAAATGGCGCCACACCAAAGAAGGCAGATCCGGTCTCAGTTCTGTGGGTTCCGGGAGAGATCCAGACTCCACAGCCAATGAGGACAATGAGGACATCGACGTAGACACGCTAAGCGACTGAACAGAACGACGTACAAAAATTGTGATATATTAGCGCACTCACAGATTAATGGCACTCTCGTCAACGCGTTAGAGCAAGTCTGTGCGTGGCGACTTGCGACGTCGCCGTCGTAGCGTCGACGTTGCACCCTTTTTTCATTTTTTTTTTATGACCTGCCCCATAATTATAATAATTTATGCGTTGTGACTTGTGCCTCGAACGCGACGTTTCAACGCAACGACAGACAGGAGACGAAGGGGCATGATGGATGGATGGATGGATGATTCGCTGCGCTATCGCCTATCACCCTCTTGCACTGTGATGACTCAACGCACTAACATCGCCGCAACGCCACCGTTGACTGCTTGGCAGCCGTCGAATCGGCGCGACGACGACTGCAGTTGAGCTACGGATAGCAGTGCCGTTCGTCTGTAGGAGCTCTTAGGATTAATAAATTATTGAGGACTGATGACTGTAATCTAATGAAAATTATATTTAATGAACTATATTTTTAATTTTACAAATAGCCTTATTTTCTGTGTTTCTCTACTAATTTGATTAATCGAATAAAACAACGCCATCTAGTGACGAATATTTTTTAAATTAGGAAGTTCAAAGGTGGGACCGCACTAGGCACGAAGTAGTAACCAGGCGTCCGAACGGTATAGGCTTTTCCATAGTATTTATGTACACAGTAATAAACCCAGATCTTAGTTCTCTTTTCTGCCACTAGCTGCGCAACATTTTGGACGTACCGATGCTACTGTGGCGGACCTGATTGGTATTGGTATTGGTATCCAGCGCATAGTCCTGAATCGCGCTTGGTACTTCTTGAAAAATGGCGCGCTCTACCGACAAAAAATCTGTCCCCTAAATTGAGACCATATATTTTATTACGTTCAGACTCCTGGCATACTTCGTGGCACTAGGATTCAGTGACAAATCACTTTTCTTGTAAAACTACAGTAGGTAAAAGAAATTAAATAAAATTAGTTAATATCTTGTAAATGTGTATATTACAGAAAAATTATTAAATTAAAACTATTACATGAAGTATTTTTATTACTCCTACCTACACATAAATACATTAATATTTACTTTTGATCACTGTTTTATGGAAGAGCATGTTTGACTAACGCTCATTTTAATAACACGTCTGACGTCTGTATT
Organism: Glaucopsyche alexis; assembly: GCA_905404095.1. Classification (NCBI taxonomy): domain Eukaryota; kingdom Metazoa; phylum Arthropoda; class Insecta; order Lepidoptera; family Lycaenidae; genus Glaucopsyche; species Glaucopsyche alexis. The sequence goes on from FR990060.1 coordinate 8,348,580, forward strand.
TAATAAAGATTTTTATTTAGGTTAGTAGTTAATGAACAGGATAGTAAAACATACGGTTTATTGTCTACGTATGTCAGAACTCAAAATATACGAGGTTTTTTCTACAATATATATTCTTCTTTGCAACTTGTTAACAGCGCACATGTAAATAGTTTTCTTCAAATTAATCATCAACATCAATATTATGCATATTGATATTATGTACCTATGTATTGTAATTTGTAACATAACATTTATTTGAAATCATTAACAAAGTCCTGAATGTTTATGTTGCAGTTTTTATTTGTACATTAATAAGTAGTCATACTATTATTTAAATGCTTGACGGCTTAGATCAAGAATATTGGAGATACCAACTCCAAGAATGAGAACCGACTCTTACAAAAAGTTACATCACATTTGTCCGTAAAGTACATTCAAGTTCATTAAATTTGATATTATTGAAAATCCACCTTACTACTCAGTACTAATTAATGCAAAAAAAATCACCAAAGTTGTATTAAAATTGCAAACTTTAATTCTTACACCTTAAGGTTTAATATTTACTGATGTAGGTATGATTCATAACAATATCTCGTATTAACTTATACAAAAGATCAACGAGAAGAAAAGTAACCACTGCGTCCAAACGCCCATTTTATCTAAAAACGCATCAAGATATTAAATATCGAATGAATTCTAGCGAAAATAAGATATTCCATGCTTATTTAAACTGGCTTTTTTACTAAGAACCTCTGCATGTTGCGGGTCGGATAGATTAGAGTACTACTAGATTAGACTAACTCGCATTTTAAGCACTCATAAATCATTAATTCATGACACATTTCGAGCGTCCGTGGAGTATCTTCAGTATTCATGACAAGCTTGAGCGGTAACCAGTGTCGTATTTTGAAGAACGAGACCAAGGTAACCTTCTTGTTTGGCACAAGGCAGATTTTTATATATCTATCATTGTAGCGAACTACACTTAGATGATAGAGATGATAGATGCTGCTGATAGTAGAGATGATAGATGCTGCTGATGCTGTATGCTGATGCTGATGCTGTTCTGATAGGTTGATGCTGATATAGGGTATAAATGATGAACCCAGTTTGGTGCGTAATAACGAACTGCGTTTATTGTAAATAATTATGAAATTTATATGCTACAAAAATGCTTATCTAAGATGCACGCGCGGATATACGCGAGGCATACGAGTGCAATGACACATTGACCCGTACATCTTGCCAGTCTAAAAAGAAACAAAAAAAAACAAGGAACAAATGTTATAAAATGATTATAAAATTACAAAATAATTGTATAAAATTGTAAAATGTTAAATTAAATAGTATGATATAAGTATGTAAAATGTAAATGATTATTTTTAACGAATAAATATAAAACTATAAAAAAGTCTATTATGTCAGTCTATGCGCGGTATTCTATCAAATATAACCGGCGATGATGGCGGCTGATTGCCGACTCGACGCATAGGCAGGTGGTAGACGCTGGTGCCGCCGGTGGGTGCGCGCTCCTCCCTCCGACTCGGGCGCGCAGGCAACGCGTAGGTGGGGGGCGCATGTGCTGGACCGGCCCGCTCCTCGTCTCTGATAATCCGTACTGGGGTTTGTGGTGGCTGTGGCTCACGACTGTTGTTTAATGCTCTCTTTCCTTTGATATAGTAAAACAGACAAGACACCGAAACTGTTAAGGCTATAACAGTTAAAACAAGGAAGTATATCAGAGCGTAGTGGTGTTTGTCGTGAACTGAGACATCATTGATGCTTGCTTCTTTCAGAGAGTGAATCTGTTTCTTGATGGTCTCGTACAATCCGTCGTCTTCTCCTTTTGTTATAGGTACGAAGACTGATGTATTTATAAAGTTATTTAAAGGTGATATTGTAGGAAATAACATTCCTTGCATAAGTTGACTGTGAATATTTATATTACTTCTGTAGTCATGATGTCCAAGTAACGTAAAGGTGTCCCCTTTCACAGTGCAGTCCTGACCTAGCACAATGATGCCGCTTCCACTAAGCGTGTGTGACGTCAGGCTGGCCGGGCACATGACGCGCACGTGACGTAGCCCACAGCTGATGTATAGCCACGCTGCGCTAGAGTGCAACTTGATCCACCTGTCCGTACATTGCCTTGGTTCTATTATGCAAGCTGTTTGTTTACTTTCTGGAGTTAATATTTCTGTGTCACAAATTGAATGTTTTATCTTCAGTTGATATATAGGTCCATTTAGGGCACATAGTAATCTGGCACCATGATATTTTGTGCAGGATAAAATATCAGTTTGCGACATGGGAATAAATGTGTCCTTTCTCATGTTGAACGCCATAAACTCCATGATAGGCACTGCATAATATGTAGTATTATGTTGCGTTGACATAGGTAGACTGATGATTCGATCCAACTCGTAGTTATCACTCGTAACCAGTGGAATGTTTATTTCCATAATTAAATAGTTGTTTTTGATGTTAGTTTTGACGTGTAGAATTTCGTATAGATATTTGATGTTCTCCGGTTTTACTGGTACTGATAAATCTCCATTTAGTTGCCCAGAAATAATATTTAATTGCTGATTTAGTTGCTCCGGTGATATGATGTGGCTATCGAGTCTTCCTTGGTAGATATTAGTCACGGTGTTGATGAGGCTTTCTTGTGTCCGACGGACATTTGATATCATGTTGTTTATATTAATTGTGTTTGTAATTATGTAGTCTGATATTCTAATTATATTCTCCTCCTTAGTTAATTGTTGTAGTTGACTATTTAACATTATAAATTGTTCGTTCATGCGTTTTTCGTTCCGGGATATTATGTTATTTTCGGTTTCCACGATTGATGTCTGGTTTTTCATTAGTTGTAATAGATGATCTTCATTTTGATGTAGGGTTTCTATGTCCCGTCTATACTGCTCGGCGAACTTGTCATCGAGCACCCCGAAGAGAGCGTTGGCCACGTATCCAATTCCGTTTATTAGGCCTCTTTTTGATCGTCGGTAATGTTCTGTGCTCAAAAGTAAATTGTTGTAGTGTTCGATTTCGTTGAGCTCATTAGCAAAATGAGATGAAGTAGACGTGCAGATCAATAATTTTGTTTCATTGCACGTGGTACTTAAATTATGTATATATTTCTCTATATTTTCGATGTTTTGCCAGTACGATGTCATGTTGTAGTAGGCCACAAGAGTCCATTGGTCTTTGATGATTTGCATGTCAGCAATTTTGTCGAAGTAGAGCGACTTGTTTTCGTCAATTTTCGTGATGTTTATTGTTTGCTGGCTTGATGGAATGATGGCCATGATGAATAATAAGTTTATAAAAAAGTTTTTCAAAATATTTCTTCTAGGTCTAAAATTTTTCATCTGCTCTCTTGATACTTTTGGTTCCTCATTTTGATCTAAAATTTGTGCTTTTTCTTCAATAGGTAAGATTATTAATTTGCTGACAGGTCGTTTGATGACGTTATTTTGTGTTTTTAATGTGACCACCCGGGTATGTCCGTCTTTTCCGGGGTGAAGTTCACACACACGTGCTAAAGCCCACTTCCCTGGCGGCATGTTCTCCTCTTTGATGATGACTATGTCGTTCAGTTCGATGTCTTTGATAGGTGTTGTCCATTTTGATCTAGATTGTAGAGTTTGTAAATATTCCCGAGACCAGCCCTTCCATATTTGCTTGTTCATAGCTTGTACTAATCGCCATCTCGATGTTAAATGCGTGATTTCCGGGTTCGTCTGGGGTCTGGATAAAATGGGACCACCGACAAGAAAGTGTCCTGGAGTGAGACAGTTGTCGTCAGGATCTTCCGTAAGAGCACAGAGTGGACGGGAGTTCATACATGCTTCGACTTGGTGCAGTAAAGTAGTCAGTTCTTCATAGGTAAGCTTCTGTTCCCCCATCACTCGTTTCAGGTGCTGCTTGAGGCTCTTGACAGCTGCCTCCCATAGACCGCCTGCAGAGGGCCATGACGGCGCATTGAAATGCCATGCTATGCCCATCTCACTGATATTATCGATGACGTCATGATTGATAGTGCTGATGATTTCCTTGTATTCCCTTTTCAAGAAATTCGAGGCGCCGACGAAGTTTGTCCCGTTGTCGCTGTAAATATTTTTTGGCGTGCCACGGCGGGAGCATAGGCGCCGGAGTGCTGCTAGGAATGCTTCGGTGCTCAAGTCGGATACCAGTTCTAAGTGCACCGCTTTGGTTGCCATGCATACGAACACAGCGATGTATCCCTTGCTCGTACGGACACCCTTTCCCTTGTTTAGCTTCACGTCTACATGTCCAGTGAAGTCCACGCCCACGTTGATAAATGGTCGTGCGGGTGTTACTCGGGAAGGGGGTAGGTCCGCCATGATCTGATGCTTGGTCGTCTGACTGAAGCGTCGACACTTGATGCAGTTACGTAATTGCTTTTTTACAGCGCGTACACCGCTAACGACCCAGTAGGTATCTCTGATGTATGATAAGGTAAGTTTTGGGCCCCCGTGCAGAGTCGTGCGGTGCGCTTGATCTATGATGAGCTCCGTGAGTCTGCTTGAAGTAGGTAAGATGATAGGATGCTTTGCCGAGTAGCGTAAGATAGTGTTCCCAAGTCGTCCGCCCACTCTCAAGATGCCATTATTATCCAGATATGGATTCAAGTTCAAAAGTTTGCTGTTAGATTTTAATATTCCGTTTTTATTTAAAGATGATATTTCTTCAAAAAATTCAAAATTTTGCACTGTTTTTATAATCAAATTAAATGCATTTTCGATGTCGCTTGTTGTTAAATTATTTGCTTGACAAGCGTTCTTGCGCGCTCGATAAATGAAACGTGATATCCATGCAATTGTTTTAGCGATCCGAGTGATAGAGCTCATTTCATTGAGCAGTTTATAAATAATAGAGTCGGAACTTGATTGTAAGGCTGTTTGCACATTGTAGCTTTTCCTTTTTTCAAGTGTTGGTTCTTGATATGTCTCACTGCTTGCATGTTGATGATTTTGTTGAATGAATTTGGGCCCTTCCCACCATAGTGAGTGATTGGAAAGGCAAGTGCTGCTCAAGCCCCTCGTCGCACAGTCTGCGGCGTTATCCTCTGACTTTACATGCTGCCAACACTTAGCGGGAATGATATGTGTGATTTTTCGTACTCTGTTTGCGACGAATTGCTTCCATTTTGAAATATCTCCATGAAGCCACCCTAATACTATCATGGAGTCAGTCCAAGCATGTAGGTGAATTTCCTTTGATAAAAACATAGTGTCCAAAACCTTCTTCATGAGTTGAGATAGTAATAATGCTCCTAGTAACTCCAGTCTGGGTAACGATATCTGTTTCTTTGTTGGAACGACTTTTGTTTTCGCAGTGATGAGCCTCGATGTGTATGCGCCTTTATTATTTTGTGCCACTAAGTATATTGTGCATGCATACGCCTTTTCGGATGCGTCACAGAACCCGTGTATATGAAGTGACTGACCGCTATGACCCACATAACGTGGGATTTGAAATAAATCTATTTTTGTTAAATCTTTTCTCAATTCACTCCACTCATTTTGTATAGCATCTGATAAGGTGTCATCCCAGGATAATTTTGATAGCCATGTCTGTTGAAATAGGATTTTTCCTCTGATTGTGAGCGGCGAGAGCCAGCCGAGAGGGTCATATATTTTTGATACTTCTGATAAAAGTTCTCTTTTGGTGATGTTATTTTTAAGGCTTTTTGTTAGGTTGTATTGGTAAGAAAATGTGTCAGAGGCAGGATTCCATCTCAAGCCCAGAGTTTTTCTATTTTCAGCGTCCTTGAACTCAAAGGTAGTGTTCAGTTGCTCAGATGATAAATCTTTTGTCAGTTCAGGTGTGTTGCTGGACCATTTTCTCAGATTCATTCCCGCATTCTTCAGGACTTCTATTATCTCCTTTTGTAACCTTTTTGCCTCAATGATATCGTCACTTCCACACATTAAATCATCCGTATAGAATGAGTTAATTAATGCTTGCGCAGCAAGTGGATATTTTCCTTGGTTATCGAGTGCTATCTGACGTAACGTGCGCATGGCTAGGAATGGAGCGGCCTTGGTACCATACGTCACAGTGGTAAGATGATATGTTTTAATGACGTTGTTATGTGAGTTCCTCCATATGATAGATTGTAAGGGTTGATCGGAAGGTCGGACCTTAATTTGTCTAAACATTTTCTCTACATCGGACGTCATGACATATTGATGTTCCCGCCATTTAAGAATCAGTCCTTGAAGGTCCTGTTGTAGGTTAGGTCCACTTTCCATAAGGTCATTGAGGCTGTATCCCGATGACGTTTTCGCGGACGCGTTGAAAACTACACGTAGTTTTGTTGTTGTAGAGTCGGGTTTCACGACGCCGTGGTGAGGTAGGTAACATGTTGTCTCGCTCACACTTGTAGTGTTGTCTACTTTTCGCATGTGCCCCAGTGACTCATATTCATGCATAAATTGTTTGTAGCTCTCTGAATACATTTTATTTTTTGCCATTTTCCTTTCAATGTGTGAAAATCTGGCTAAAGCGATTGATTTTGAATGGCCTAATTTTTGCTCAAAATTCTGCTTCATAGGGATGGCTACCTCGTATCTACCATCCTCAAGACATCTGGTTGTTGATTGATACAGGTCTTCACAATATTGTTCAGATTCTGATAAGGCCGAGTTTACACATGACTCTTGGATATCTTCAATTTCCCAGTACTTAGACAAATCTTCCACTTGATTTAAAATAACATTGCAGCTGAATGTTTTCACGTTGCCTGATAGTATCCATCCTAACTTTGTATGTTGGGCGATTGGTGCGTGTGGGGGCCCCCTTATGAGGCCTTCCATGATTATATCTGAGTATACACTGGCGTCCAGTAGTAAATCAATTGGTTTTGAAATATTATACTCTGGGTCAGCGAGGTTGAGATGTTGAATATGAGGCCAGGATTTGATTTTAAATGATGTGTTAGGCAGGTTGTTGATAACGCGTGACATCACAAGTGCTTGGGTAGTAAATTGATAATCTTCGTATATTGATTGGCAGACAAGTGTAACCATGCCTTTACTTTGTTTTGTACTGGGCCCAATGCCGGACACCGATGCATGATAACGTTGGCGCTGCAATCCTAGGAGCTGAGCTGCATTTTCTGATATAAGAGTAACTTGGGACCCTTGATCTAGGAGCGCTGTTAAGGTGATATATATTCCGTCCGCCGACTGTACCTTGATAGCCACTGTTGTGAGCAATATTTCTTCGTCATCGGTTGCGACATAGTTTGTATAATGATGTTTAGGTAGTTTGCTCGAATTTGGAGCGCTTGTTGCTGAGAGCGAATTTGCGCTCGTAGCGGGTGACGGCGCATCTACGTTGCACGTAGCTTGCAGTTTGCTGTTCGTGGACTTTGGTTTTGACTGCATAATTGAGTCATGAATTTTTGTGTTATGCGGTTCATTGCACTCTTTGCAACGCCGCGTTGAATAGCACGGTTTATCTTGATGCGTGTAGAGACAATTAGGGCAGATTTTATGTTTCAGTAAAGTTTCCATTTGCTCTTTGCCTGATAAATTGAAGAATGCTTGACACATGTATAGATCGTGAAATGATTTACATACAACACAGGTCTTGCGTGTGTATGTCGGTGCGGCTTGATAAATTCCATTGCGGAAAGGTTTGTTTTGATATTGCGGCGACATAGCGGTTTTGTTAAGATTTGACCATCTCGGTGCTTGATAAGCCTGTCTACTAGTGCTCTGATTTTCCTTTTCTCTGCGCTGAATAGGCTCTAAAGCCGTAAACTTGCCCTCGATAAACGACATAAATTCTTCAAGGGTAGGTAAAGAGCGCGGCTCCTTGCGAGACTCCTTGTAGTCGCTGTATGTGTCCATATCCAACTTCTTTGACAGGATGTGTACCAATAAAGGATCCCAGCTGTTAGTGTTCACTCCCAAATTATGTATGGCGTAAATACATTCGGTAGTTGTGTCGTAGAACTTCTTCAATTCATGTGATGATTGCTTATGAATGTTTGATTGATTGAGGAGTATTTCGACTTGCTTAGTGAAGAGTAGTTGAGGATTGTTATAGCGGTGATTTAAGATTTCCCAAGCAGTCTCGTAGTTTTCGGCAGTGATGTGAAGATGTTGAATCAGGCGCTCTGCCTCTCCCTTGACCTTACATTTTAAATGTTGCATTTTTTGAGCGTTCGTGATATATTTGTTATTATGTATAGCTTCGGTGTACAAATCGTGGAATGTTGGCCATTGGGTATATTTTCCTGTAAATATTGGTATCTCTATTTGGGGTAGAGATTGTTGTAGATGTGCGTTTGAATATAATTTTTGATTTAAATTTCGTTTCATGTTGATGTATTTCTTTTCAATGTCGGCGAATGATTCCTCATACTGTCTGTCGGTTCCGGATGATAAAATGTCTACTTGCAAATGGAGTTCGTCGATGTTACGCCAGCGCTGCTGTAGGTTACGTAACTCGTCTTCAATCTCCCATTTTTCTTCTAGGTTTTGTTCATTGATGCGTTTTATTTGTCGTTCCAGTGCCCGAAAATTAGCGTATTGCTGTACTAAAGTCTCTTGATAGTCTTGGCGGGATTCGACTTTTTCAACGTGAATTTTTGGGAGTTGAAATTGCGTTCTGGTGTTGACCTTCGAGGTTGAAGGTGTGGATCCATCCACGGGTGTAGTATGTCCACCTTTTGGGGTTGATAAATGCGAGATTGTTGGAGTTGGAGGCCTTTCGGAGTCCGATGTCATGATTGCTCGTAGCGTAGTATAAAAGTTCTTCACTTCGGAATAAATATCCTTTTTAAAATAGTCTGATGTTTTGTCTTCGGCGGCTTGCAATGTCTTGTTATTGAGCTCAAACTCTCCCCACAGATTGTCAATGGCTGCAATGCGTTTGCTAAAGTATTCCTGCGTTTTTCTGTCCGCGGAGTCCTTTTTATAATTAATATGGATCTTTTCGATCTCCTTGATGATGGCGCTCTGACGTTCCAGAAGTTCTTGCATGATGATAAATGATATATTTAGCGTAGTTAAAGTCCCTTTACAGTATGTGCGTCCTGTTCTCAACTCTTCCGGGGCGACCCGCTGGTGGGAGACCGGTCGAGCCGATTCGCTACTGTATCGAGACAATTAAATACACTAAATATTTAGGTATTTTTTTTCTAGTAGAGACACGATGATGCGTAGAGCGTCTTGATAATGATCTTGAGCCGATATGATGTCTTGATAAGATGATGTTCTTAAAATTTCTTCTCAAGGTGTCTTGCTGATGATAATGATGATATGCTTCTGATAATCCAAAGATGCGTTGATTCTCGTTACGAAGGACCAAAAAAAATGTAGCGAACTACACTTAGATGATAGAGATGATAGATGCTGCTGATAGTAGAGATGATAGATGCTGCTGATGCTGTATGCTGATGCTGATGCTGTTCTGATAGGTTGATGCTGATATAGGGTATAAATGATGAACCCAGTTTGGTGCGTAATAACGAACTGCGTTTATTGTAAATAATTATGAAATTTATATGCTACAAAAATGCTTATCTAAGATGCACGCGCGGATATACGCGAGGCATACGAGTGCAATGACACATTGACCCGTACAATCATGAAATAAGTGGGGCCTTTATTATTTGTATTTAAGCCCTTTGAACTTTAAATTGGCTTTATGATAGTGCTATCCTAGTGTGTAGAATTGTGTGTATAATTACGTAGCAAAAACGGAAGTGGTTTCATTTTCTAAAGCATAAAAATTTGGAAGATGTGAATATTTTATAAGTAACAGCTTACAGCATATTTTTGTACATGGCTTTCCCAATACACATTATGATATTTCTTAAAGGCCCCCTAAAGTCTAAGCGCTTTGGAGAATGATCTAGAAAACATAGCTGCAATTGCATGATTTTACTTACAGTTTTAATAAATTAATAATCTACTAATTTGACTTTTCTGTAGCTTTCACCTGACTCCCTTTCTTGTGACTCTCTCGGCCAGCCCGGTGGCCCCTCATGGTTGGGATCGAATCTGGACCCTTGAGAGTCAAATCTGGACCCTTGAGAGTCAAATCTGGATCCTTGAGAGTCAAATCTGGACCCTTGAGAGTCAAATCTGGACCCTTGAGAGTCAAATCTGGACCCTTGCGAGTCAAATCTGGATCCTTGAGAGTCAAATCTGGACCCTTGAGAGTCAAATCTGGACCCTTGAGGATCAAACCTCGATCCCTGAGCGTCAAATCTGGACCCTTGAGGTCTATATCTTTGTTCGGGCTTTCTCCAACTAGGACCGGCGCCCCTCTCTTCATACCTGTCGTAGTCCTGACGGGGATTTTCATAATTCCTATAGTCCCTATTGTGTCTTTCATATTTTTGATTATTCTGATAATTTTGGTAATTCTGACTCCTGTCCTCTTCATACCTTCTCCTGTCGTCATCTCTATAGTAAGGTTCGTCATTTCTGCGCCTCGTATGAGGTGGTTCCTCTGTCCTGTATTTGTGCGGGGACGGTTCTTTAGGTGGAGGTCTGGGTTCGGGACTTTTGCTTTTTGATACGCTCCGTTCACTTCGTTTCTTCTCTGATACTGGTGAGTATCTGTAAATAAATAAGTATGATTGAAACTGAAAAATAATTACAAAAACTTAATAGTAGTAAAATCTAAATATTATGTATCTTTCAGATAATGTTTTTTATCATGACGAAAATCTACAGCACAGATTTCCAGGTAGAAGAAACATTTTAGTCTCATGCTGAGACTGGATTGGTTCTTTATAATTAAAACGTCTGACTAAAAATATATATAAAAAATCTACACTGAGACCGCATATATTTTTTATTGCAGTCATACGAAGAATATTCCTCACAAACTGGGATGTAAAATTGGTTATTTCTCGAAATTACATTATTTATTTTCAAAAGTTTTCCGTAAAATGGTTTTTTATCAGGCTTTAGGCTGGGACCGGAAATCCGGAAACCGAAAGGCCAGAGAAAATTCGGAGCACTAAAAATAGAACTATATATATATCAATATACTAGAGTGAAAATCAAAGTATCGAGTGCGGAGTTTGACATTTGACTCGACACGCGTGTATTTCATTTGCAGCTCTATTATATTATCCCAGAGTTATATTTGCAACGCTCTGAATCCTTCTGCCTACAGGGCTACAGCCTACAACATTTCATACTAAAGGAAATAACCTGGAAGAGGATCCGCTGCGGCTTCTGTCGGAGTCCTCGTCGCTGGAGCGCTGATACTGTTGATGCCGCATCTCGCGTTGCCTGATAAACAGTAACGTTATTAATAGGCTATACGAGCGAAATATAAATGAATCTCTTAATTATATGAGTTAGTTCTCATAGTAAACAGGACATAAAAAATAATATTTTCATAGGTACAGTTGTTTATTGTTTATTGTTTAAGTTTCGTAAGACCTGTGACGTCAGTGACGTCTCGATTAGGTAAAAGTGCGTGAAATATAAGGCCGCAGAAACATACTTGTATTTAGATACTATGTATTTAGATTTATCTCCGAAATTTGTGCGTTTCTGTTCATCCTACTAATATTATAAATTTGAAAGTTTGTGAGAACGTATGGATGGATATTTGTAACTACTGAACGGATTTTGATGAAATTTGGTATGGTAGTAGTTTAGACTCTGGATTAAAACATAGACTACTTTTTATCCATTTATTTATTATTATTATTATTATCATATTAAATTAAACTATATATTTTACATGTAGTCGTTTCCCCAATAGGGAATATGCATAAAATATAAAAATAGCTTAAAACCTAATAATATGATACTAGACTGAAAAATAAAGGAAATGGCGAAAAAAATTTCAATATCTGTTGATAAATGAGCAAGATATGAGCGGTCAAAGTTTGTAATCTATCTCTTTCTAGCAAAACGAAATTTAGTATGAACTTTCTATGAAAGTCGTGTTATGTGACGTCACGATACACGTCCGATCTCTCTGTCTAATAGACTACTTAAAACGTTCATATCTTAGTTATTTTTAATGATATCAAAAAACTGATTTTACCATACGGTTTACCAAACAAGATAGATCTATATAAAAAAATAAAAAAAATACGTGCATATTCCCTATTGGCGACACATTTTTTTTCTTATATAAATACCATTCACCGTTTATAAAACGCTAACACGTATAGTGTACATATACGGTGAGTACACGTCCTCACAGAGTGCGTACACGTCGGTACACAGTGCGTGTACGTCCGCATACAATGGTATTGGTTTGTACACATATTTTATGAAGTGAAAACTTCCTTAGCGGCGTTGTGCTTTGGGATAGGTAAAAAATTTTAAACTCGCGTGACCTGATCGAAGATTCGTAAGATGCAACTTGCAACTGTTTGCTGTCTTAGTTTCCTTACGGGAGCATGAAACTATTTTAGTTCGTATCTTTTAACGTAGATGGCGGTTTTTCCAATATAATGTTCAAGTATTCACATTTGCCAGCACTCCCGGAGTGCAAACCCGTTGTTTTTTTTTTTATAATCTCGGCGTAGAACTGCTATTCCACGCCGATTGTCCGCGAGGCCGTGTTACCTGCGGCGCAGCTTGATGGCCAGCTCACGCATCTCCTCGTCTCGCCGCGCCTGCCGCCCGCGCTCGCGCTCCAGCCGCTGGGCCTCCGCCCGCTTGTCCGCGCGTACTAGCACAAACACACGTGAATACTATTAAATAATATCTATGGACGCTTCACACCACGTCAATCTGGCCCCGTGCTAAGTATCCTAAGAACTTGTGTTACAGGTACCAGAAAACGGTAAGTATAGTTATACTTTTTTTACGCTACACATATATTTAAGATTTTTATTTTATTATACACATCCATGACCCAGGAACACAGAACTACTTTTCGAACCTGCGACCCCCGGCTTGAATACCAAAGCGCTGAACCACTGAGCCACAGAGGTCGTCAAATTAAAAAAAAAAAATTACAAACTCTACGCAGAATATAGTTTTAGTTTGGCCGGATTCCGGGGGGCCAGATATGTTTAGTAATAAAAATTAGTTTACCAGCAACAAGAATTTCTTCAGAAACCTCATTCAATACGTAAAGCCTATGCGTCATTTACATGTAAAATTCAATCTTAAAATACTTGTCTAGTTATTTTTGCATTACACACAAAATATTTATCAATTAACGTGTTCAATCTTAAAATACGGCCGGTTTCAATAACCTATCTATACCTATTTATTAAAAACGTCAAATTTGTATCGTGAGAAACCGGCAAATAATTGAATGACGTCGTTTTTAACAAATAGTTAAAGAAAGGTTATTGAAACGGGCCGATAAATACTTGTCTAGTTGTTTTTGAATTACACACAAAACATTTATCAATTAACGTATCATTTAAGGCGTGACTCCTGTTCGAAACATTACACAGAAAACATGAAACATTGGGGCGTGGCTATACACATTTGTCTAGGAATAGACAATGTTTTTGTTTTCGGAGACGGACGAAAAACATTCCCGCGCGGGTAGAGAGGGGAAGAAATGTTTCATTTCTTAACTAGTGTTCACATCGTTCACATGACACCTAGGTATAGGTTTTTTAGGGTTATAGTTTTGCTTGTTGTGTTTTTTGTGTTTGTTTTTGTGATCGCTCATAATATATGGCCTGACTTAATTAAAAAACACCAATTTTGACAGTTTTCAATAGAAATGCGTAAAATGGCGCACATATTTATGAGTTGAAAAAAATACTTTTATGAAACACCTAAAGTGGCCTTTTCAGAACCCCTCTTTCCCTTAGATTCTACACCTACAATCACTAAAACTGCGAGCGCTAATACGTCTTCCTCGTCGGAACTTAGATCGTGTCTGGACAAAATGTTTTGTTTCGACCAAAAACATTTTCTGTAGCTGGAGACAGCTTGTGTATGAAAACAAATGTTTTTGTTTCATGTTTTCTGTGTAATGTTTCGAACAGGAGTCACGCCTTAAGATACAAAATCTAATTATATCTGTCTTACCTTGGCAACTTACAGTTTTAACTGTTTTTCAAATATTTTTACGCCAAGGTGTTTATTCATATTTGTTATCGTTTATCGATCGTTCGATTTGTGTGAAATTGTGTTTTCTTTTTTCGTTATTCATCATCATAGTAATCTAAAAAGAATATTAATGGTGGACGTATTTAAATAATTACAAAACTTACATTGTTTCGCCAACTGAGCCTGCATTTTCCTTTTAAGTCTCTCTTTCATTGTGAGAGTGTCTTTAGACAGACCCTGAAAAACATACAAATGTTACTAATATGTTACACATTATACTAACTGTTAAGTGAGTATATTTTTACATTAGTTTTCACCTTTTTTATTCCATAATATTATGTAACATGGAATCTATCCTTGCCACAAGAATAAAACATAATATTGTAAATATTGCTAACAGAATGAAAGGCTTTTTTCTGTGTAACACACAAAATTTTATAATATATACCCTTTGCGTGCTAAATATATTATGGTATAACAAGTTTCAAATGAGAATAGGAACGTCAATTTTTTTTCACAAATTTCAGAAAAACTTATGTGCATTGCGACGAATTTAAATAAAAACGTTAAATAGTAATCAATTATCTAAACACAAATTTAAATCATAACAGTCTAAATTTGAAACAATATGGCGCGGACTCAATCCTATTCTCATTTGAATCGCACTATATAGCCCTTTAAAAGAAAATAAGTTTTTATAATTCTAATAAAAATATTTTATTAAAATTATTTTATTTATTTCTTTCTTATGATATGCTTTACTAATGCCCGGTTTCTGAGATTTTTTATCGGTAGTTTATCTTCAAAAGCACTTACGTTTGCATGACGCAAACGCATTAATCAAACAATAGCGCTATTGAATAGATAAACTACCGACAAAACCTCAGAAACCGGGCACTAATCTGCTAGTAAATAAAGATAATGTACATTTTCTATGAAATAATGAACTACATATTATTAAAGGAATTCTTGTCTGATTATTTTAAGCTAATCATTATAATATTTAAAAAAAAAACTAGAGTTTCAGGCTGTTGCCTAGAACACAGCGCTGCCGACGCACCGCTCGCAGCTGTGTTCGAGGCCTAAGTTTGATTTTTAGTTTGATTGAATAGAGAAAATAAATAAGTAATACATGTATATTGTACGCATCTCATTTATAATTTCTTGTTATAACTTCTTATTCTACTGTCCCAAAATCACTGAACGAAATAGTATTCCATACTACTAGAATAATCAAGGGAATTATGTATTCATATAGCAATTGTTAGAAAGACGCGCTGAGTTGTAAGTTGAGCTGAGCATGCAAAGAGTTTTCGGAGATTTTAGACACCGCTTTTCCAAGAAAAAATGATTACTAGGTTTTAAATATCTTGACATAAAATAAATGGATACAACTGTTCCTAAATTTTATCCTTGTTGAAGCAGTGTTATAAAGGTTAGGTAAGTATATTCGATCCTAGAGTCAAATTTTACCAATCGCAGGTTTCTTCCGAATTACAAATATAACAGTAAAACTAACTGGTGCTAAAATGTAAGCGAACAAATGTAAAGTGAATGATTCTTACTGACTTTGGAGCTGGCTCCAGATCGGTAATGACTCTGGTTTGATTTAGTGCCCACCGACGACCTGGAATAGATTTGTACATTGTTAGGGCGCGTGTCGACGAGCCGGTTTCTACCCGGCACGGCGCCGGGCCGGTGCCAGTTATGTATGAAGCACCAACGGCGCGTGTCGACGCGCCGACACTAGCGCCGGTCCGAATTGAAGCCGGTTTTATACATAACCGGTACCGGCCCGGCGCGTCAACACGCACCCTAACAATAGTAGCAAAACACATAAGGACACTTTGGACTATTTTTCTCCTGTTTTTGTTTTAAAAAATATTCCTAGCCGGGAATAAAATCCGTAAAATTACAAAAATAAACTACTGTTGTGTTTTAAAAATTAGTGCACTTAATTAATATTTTTTCCTTATTATAATTTTAACATCATATATTTCACACACACAAACTGTAATTTGTTAAACAATAGGAAACATTTACAAATGCAATAATAATAATCTTGCTTGCCAGAAACTATTGTCTTTTATTGAGATTCTGGAACCCTATGAAAAATAATCGTATTATTTTAACCTATTACATTCCCACCTAGTACATTCTGTCAAGTAATGTACTCATTGTCTGATGCAGAACAACACTCGATTCTAAAAATTATACCATAGTTATGATTATAACTTATTTTAAATGTGGGAGAAACGATTATGGTACTTACTTATTTTTCTCATTGTCGGCAGAATCGCTTGAATCAGAATCAAGTGACAGTTCACTGGAAGATTTGTCTTCCTTACGTCGCCCGTAGTAGCGGGGCAAGGCGGGCTTACTTTGCGTATTACGTTCACTGCCGAAAACCAAAAAAACAAGGCATACACAAAAGTTTTCTTTTTTTAATATTTTCAGAGTTGTCCGTTTCTACTCCAAATTTATTTTAAAAACTAGATCTCTCTCACCTGGATGTGACCACTCTTAAATACTAATTAAATCAGCTTACCTGTCATAAGACTTTGATCTGGACCTATGGCGGTTCGAATACCCACTTGCATGGCTGTAAAAATATTAAAATAAAATTATAATAGATACCAATTAAAAATTAAGTATTCCTCTTTACTTTCTCTAACAGATCTTTTATGACTAAAATATTTGGATGTCAGAAAAACACATCTACAAACTTTGCGGGGCTTCTAGATCGGCGGCTTCCGTATATACGTGACCTCGACCGTGATCGTGACCTCGACCGTGATCGTGATCTAGACCGTGACCTCGATCTACGGTATGGACTGCGTGACCGTGACCTCGACGATTCGGACCGGGATTTCGACCTCGAGATAGACCGCGACTTCCTCCAGGATTTCGCCGGTGACTTCGAGCGGGATCGAGAGCTTGACCTCGATAGTGACCTAGACCTAGACCTCGATCCCGGCATTCGAGGTCCTATTTGGGGTCTACGGGTTTCGGTGGCCGGCCTGAAATATACAATCGTATTTTAGAGTTTTTGGTATTTTCATTTCAGTAACATATCATGCATGACATGTTATAATTTTAGATTTTTTATTCTAATTAATACTAACTTTTGCCCGCGGATCCACCTGCGTAAATAAAGTATCCCACAAAAACACTATACTTTTTCGGGATAAAAAATAACCTATGTTAACCAATCCAGAGCTTAAACCTCTACCATACCAAATTTCATTAAAAAGATTTCATTAGTTTTTGCATGAAATACTAACAAACATCCATCCATCCTCACAAACTTTCACATCTATAATATAATAAATAAGATGACTTACTTTTTAGGTGTCTTTGCAACTTCAGAATACAATAAATTCTTTTTCAAATTTAATTTCAATTTATCAGCATACAGCGGTCTCAGTGGACAACCTGAAACAGATCAAATAACTTGAAATTCAGGAAACAAAAACGACATTAATAAAAAATTATACATAGCTTATTCAGATCTACGTCATAGAGGTGTAATCAAGGCAATGATAAATAAGAATAAACTATTTCACGATTCGCTTAAACAATTTTGCTTATTCCTTGCGTAATGTGATCAAGGCTTTATGTTGTGTACTCCATGTCAACCACATTATACTCTGTTCAGATGTAATTTAATCCAAACTTATTGAATACTAAAAAGTTCAAACAAATTACAATATTAAAACAATAACGATTTAAAAACTATTTAAAATAACTAAACTATTATCGAAACTATTTATATATCTGGGGGCACGGCAGTGCACCCGCCAAGTCGAGCGCGAAGCAAACACTGCCGTACCATCCTTTACTGGAACCATTTCGCCGCATTTTCAGGCTCCTATTTGAGAACCTCTGGATAAGACCAGAACGCAGAAATTTTCGTCATCCAGTAAGCTATAATCACATACTTAAAATCCAAAATTTCAAGTCTGTAGGTCATTTAGTTCCGAAGTTAAGCGAAAGCAAAGTTTCGCATTTACGACACTCACTCACTCACTTATACACTCACTCATGATCATCAAAATAGAACTAGTACTTCCTATAAACTCAGAGAGCTGAAATTTGGTACAGAGTTAGGGTTTAATGGCCACATAAAGGGAAAACTATAAAAACTAGGATAATCGATCTGGGGGCACGGCAGTGCCCCCGCCAAGTCAAGCGCGAAGCAAACACTGCCGTACCATTATTTACGGGAACCATTTCGCCGCATTTTCAGGCCTCTATTTGAGAACCTCTGGATAAGACCAGAACGTCGATCTGGGGGCACGGCAGTGCCCCCGCCAAGTCGAGCGCGAAGCAAACACTGCCGTACCATTATTTACTGGAACCATTTCGCCGCATTTTCAGGCCCCTATTTGAGAACCTCTGGATAAGACCAGAACGCAGAAATTTTCGTCATCCAGTAAAGTATAATCACATACTTAAAATCCAAAATTTTAAGTATGTAGGTCATTTAGTTCCGAAGTTAAACGAAAGCAAAGTTTCGCATTTATGACACTCACCCAGTCACTCACTCATGATCATCAGAATAGAACTAGTACTTCCCATAAACTCAGAGAGCTGAAATTTGGTACAGAGGTAGGGTTTAATGGCCACATAAAGGAAAAACTATAAAAACTAGGATAATTGAAGATCTGGAGTACCTGGTGACCCTTATTAGAAAACACAAGAGCCCAACCAAACTATTAGAGATCGACATACTGCCTTTACAAAAAATATTCAACTTGGTGGGCCACTTCATTTGATGTCAAAAATCGAAGGTCTGAAGTATCTGATGAAGAACCCTCAGCTGGTCTCAGCTGATTAGAGATATGGCAATGCCCCCTTCTACTATTGGTACATAAAAAAATCGACTGTCATTGCAAAAATCCAGTGAAGTGGGACACATCTTCTAATTTAATCTAGCCGGTAGCGTCCCACTGCTGGGCGAATACCTCCCCTTCTGCTTTTAATACGCATAAAAATAAAATTAAAGGAAAACTCTGGATAAGACTAGACTGGCTTTTATACTTATACTTACAAGTTTACAAGAAGAAATAGTCGAACAATTAACTTTATTCTACTCGAACATTACACAAATTAAATAAACAAATTACACTAAAATCTAGTAAAATAAATCAATATTCCTACGTTTCTACAAAAAGAAGTGAAATCCCACCAAAAACATTCTGTAAAAAACTAGCCAAGTCTCGATGGAGCTGCTTGTTTATCTCTAAAAAGTAATGAAATCTAGACTAAGTCGTGCCAAGTCTAAGGATCCTTACTGCGATTTATTTATTATTATAGTTAATGTTGTGTGACTTGGCCGTTGAAGAGTACACAAGGGTACAAAAGGGGCTCCATAACACCATTGCTCCAATACATGTGTTATACAATCAACAACAGCCTAAAATAAGACACTAGCGTCCAATTACCAATACCAGTATGGGCTATTATCTCGCTTAACAAACATAGGTAGTTACAACAGAATCTGATATAACATTACGTGTAAACAAAATTGACTTCTAACGTATAAAGAATTTTCAAGGGCCAAGTCACACAACATTAACTATAATAATAAATAAATCGCAGTAAGGATCCTTAGACTTGGCACGACTTAGTCTAGATTTCATTACTTTTTAGAGATAAACAAGCAGCTCCATCGAGACTTGGCTAGTTTTTTACAGAATGTTTTTGGTGGGATATAAGTTATCAAAACTTAACAAAGAGACAATTGCACACTAAAAACAATTTAAATGTTACTGTGAAAATATAAAAAACATACACATTTAATTATTCGATTTTCTTTTTGTTTAAGTTTAGATTAAACTGTATATGAACAAAGTGAATGCCGTGTTGCGACGCCGGCGGCGACACATGCCGGGTGGGGGGCTCCTGTCGCTGATGATGATAGTGAAATACTCACTGGGCTTTTCCTCGTCGTCGGGACCGAAGGAGGTAATGAAGGTGGGCGCGGCGTCCGGCGTGGGCGAGCGCTCGGGCGACCGCGAGGGTGAGCGCGAGCGCGAGGCCGCGCGCGACGCTGGCGCCGCGTAGCTCGGCGGCGACACGGGCCGAGTGGCGAGCTTCTTGTCGCTGCGGGGAAAAATAAAAAATGTTAAACATGAACATGCCAGGAAATATTAATGATGAGCTATGTATAATAGTTGAAAAGGATAAACGCAAAGATGTATTGATAGATAGATGTCTTTGGAGTTTGGACTCTACAGTTCATACTCAATAGCATGTTACATTTAACATAACAGCCTCCGTAGTCTAGTAGTTAGAGCATTGGCTCTCGACTCGGAGGTCGTGGGTTCGATTCCCGCATTGGAACAACAAAAAATGTTGTTTCGAAGTTTAGTTAGGACAATGCAGGCTGATCACCTGATTGTCTGACAAGAAAGATGATCCATGCATTGGATGGGCATGTAAAAAGTTGGACCCGCGCCTGATCACTCGTCAGTTGTGTCGATTATCCGTCCCACTGGATTATAAAATTACTCCTGCATTTGTTTTGGCTTGGTTTCTCCTGCTCCTAGCCTGGTTTCATTGAAACTGGCCACCGTCACCAAGATTAGTGTGGGAGGAGTTATTATTACATTTAACACTTTCGCTCCCACTACGATTTTCATGATGTCTTCTCGGATGCCGCCTACATTGTACGGCGGACTCAGCAGGTGAGTCGCCGGCACTGCAATATGAATTGAATCGACTCACCATATGAGTTCACTGGCACTGCGTAAGGGTAAATTCAATTTTTTGTTATTTCTGTGGTCGTTACAGTGTAAATAAGGTGTTTAACGCAATTAAAAAGTGTTAGGTGTTGTTGTAGGACTATTCAGCTTGTAAAAATGGCAAAAAACTCTTTGGATAAAGTAAAAGGTAAGTTTGTTTCGTAATTTAAGCAGTGGTTGTCAATCTTTTAAACTTTGGTTATTGTTAAGGTTATATTTTGAATTTCTAATACTTGTGAATAGTCAATTTTACCCTGAAATATTTTAATACGGGCTTTAGATTAAAATGTATTATTTTTATTGTGGAAACGACGAATTTAATTGATAATAATTAAAAAATAAATCTTTTTTAAAAAGTTTAAAATCTGCTGAATTAAAATTAAATGATAACTTATTAATATGCAACAATAATAATGTCTATACGTGAAACAACATTTTATTACATTAAAATCAACATTAGATGAATGTGGGCTGATAATAATAATTATTATTTTTTTTTCATTTTTATTATCCTATTCTCGACGAAGACAAATCCGAAAACACAAAAATCATAAAAATCTGTTCAGCCGTTCTTCAGTTATAATTAGTGTAACTAACACGACTTATAATATATATACCTACCGTATAGATTCTAATGAAACTAGTTTGTTGTATATTAGTTCCATATCACAAGTATGTAGGTCGTCTATGCTATTATGTTGACGTCGTTTTCTAACATGTACATACAGTCACACTGTGTATTTTTTGTCCAAAAAATTGGCCATGCCTTTTTTTTTGGAAATCTCATACAGAAATGTTATGTAAATAATTTATTAGTATTTACATGCGTTAATATCTTATTATGAACAATAAAAAAACACTTTTTATTTTTTTTTCAATAAAATTAAAAATTGCCATAACTTTTTAAATATTTACTTAATTGTCTTCTTGATTATTCTGATCGACAATAATCAAAAAACACACAATTTAACCTGATTTACATATTTCTTAAATAAGTTTTTAAAGATTTATTTACGATTTATGTTTTTTTTTCTTTAATTTTTTATGAACGTATTTCTAAATATTTGGATTTTATTTTTATACAGAATTGTTACTTAAATGTACTAGAATTTGTGTAAAAAAAATTAGGTCCAAATAATAAAGGGCACTGAAGTTAGAGGCTTCTAAAGTTTTCTATGGTAACTATGGGTTTAGGGTTGTCAATATTTCTATACCAAATTTTTTTATTCATTTGAACTTTGTTTTTTTTTTTTTATTCCTGACTAATACTTAAACAGAAGGTTAGAGAAACTGCATTGAGTCACTAAAGTGACTCGATAAATCGAGAAAATATTTTATTAATGCCGTGAAATATTTTTGAGCAGAAACAAAAAAACGATTACTTTTTATTGCAGTTTTCATATTAATTTGACATGTCAATCCTACAATACTGACTTGGAATTTTTTTAACAAATTAATACTTTTCTAATGTACACATGGTGACACATTTAAAATCTTTTATATATTTCCGGTATAAAATGGTCTCATATAGGTTTAATTATAACCGGAAATCTATTGTTTAATAGGTAGCCGGTGCAGACCGGGTCCGGTTTCGGATTTTATTACCTGGTTTTAGCTGTAACCTAACGAACCCCTTCCCTGCACCACATATTACCTTTCATTGGATTTTAAATAGAATGCCCGTCCGTCTGTTTGTTTTGCTTTTGACTAAATTTTGAAATGGTTGCATGTATTTTTAACCGTGACTTACACTGGCAGACCGAATTATCAGCATATTTGTTGTAAAAATAGTAGGTATTTACAACGCCGGATAATAATTTGTATACAAAATATTAAAAATTATCAGACTTACATTGAATTTAAAATAAATCTTTAGTATTAAAAAAAAAGGGATATAATTAATCGAGCGAACAAAAAGTAAGTTGGCGGCTGCACGTGAGCATACTCTATTACTGAATTTGGCAGCAAATTAATATGTTGGCGACTAAATTACTAAACTGGCGAAATCACTCAGGTGACAAAAAATTCAAAAGTTGGCAGATAAAAAGAGGCGAAATTTAATCCAAATTAGCACCGACATTTATAAGTTGGTGACTTAATTTCCGAGTTGGTGACCATTATACCATATAAGCAGCTATAAAACCAGATTTGGTCGATACCTGTTCTGCCACCGGGTACCAGCTTATCTGGTACCCATGGCCTCCTAGTAGCAGACTCAGGGGGAGTCTGCTACAGTACTGGTGGAGGCCGAGGAGGTAGGCGCACCTAATACCATCTGGTGCGCCCATCGTGGAGGGCCTTCGGGCTTCATGATGGAGCCGCTTGTAGGCGGCTGCCGCCGGCGGGGTCGCGGATGTGTGTATCGTTCTCGTGGCCCCGTCAGAGGGCGGCGAGGAGGAAGATGGGGGGTTTTTAGTGGGTATACCATGAGTCCCACATCACCACTTGGGTGCCCCCTGCGCCTGGGTGGTATGCGTAAAGCATTTTCCCCCCCCGGAAAGAAAAAAAAAAAAAAAGATTTGGTCGATAAATTAATGGCTGCTAAAAATCCAATTTGCAGGCTACGGAAAATTCTATTTTTGGATACTGTTGGAGTATGTTTTTCCTTTGCATGGGTGTCATTTTCTAGGTGTCTGGGGGTGCAGAATAATATGAAAATAAAATCTGTTTTGTAATTCCACAATGGCGTACATTTTTGTTATTAAAATTAATAAGGTTCCGATTACAAAATTGTCTTCCAATTTCATTTTCCAAAATGCAGAATATTCAATCTTCGTAAAATGAATATAAATACTAAATTAAAAGATCTTGGGGATGCTGATTAGGATTGATGATTATTATTACAGTATGTTATGTAGTTCAAGGTACCAGCTATGTATGGAAATTTTTCAAAATTCAGGATTCATGAATTTTTCTGCTATTCATGAAGAAAATATGCAATTTCCAGGTTTATTAGGGGGAGGAAATTTTCATTATTTTTCCAGTAGGATGCACCGTTTCTGAGATAGAAGCGATTATAGAAAAAAATGGCAATGCTGTACTGAGATACGAGAGATGTATAAATCTATATAGAAATGTTGGAAAATTCCGGATTTTCGAAAATTTTTTTCTCCCATGATGAGGGAGATATGATGTTGCGGGGTTCCTAAGGGGGACGAAATTTTCATTATTTTTTTCAATAGGATGCACCGTTTCCGAGATAGAATCAATTTTATAAAAAAACGTAAATGCTGTACATTGAGATACGAGAGATGTATAAATCTATATAGAAATGTTGGAAAATTCCGGATTTTCGAATTTTTTTTTCTCCCATGATGAGGGAGATATGATGTTGCGGGGTTCCTAAGGGGGACGAAATTTTCATTATTTTTTCAATAGGATGCACCGTTTCCGAGATAGAATCAATTTTATAAAAAAACGTAAATGCTGTACATTGAGATACGAGAGATGTATAAATCTATATAGAAATGTTGGAAAATTTCGGATTTTCGAAATTTTTTTTCTCCCATCATTAGGGAAATATGATGTTGCGGGGTTCCTAAGGGGGACGAAATTTTCATTATTTTTTCAATAGGATGCACCGTTTCCGAGATAGAATCAATTTTATAAAAAAAATGTAAATGCTGCACATTGAGATATTAGGAATGTATAAAGCTATAGAAATGTTGGAAAATTCCATATTTTCAAATTTCATTTTCTCCCATCATAAAGAAAATATGAGGTTGCGGGGTTACTAAGGAAATTTAAAATGGATGACTTTTTTGTTATCAGCACCCCCAGAAACCAATAAAAGGACACCCATATTATTTTTATAAAATTAAGTATGTCCGCCATATTGGAATTTCAAAACGAATGTCATTTTCGTAATCCAGCACTCCCAAAAACCTTATAAACGACACCCATATCAATTTTACGAAAAATAAATATCAGCCATTTTTAAATTTCAAAATTAATCTACACAATATCTACATCCCCCTAAAACCGAGAAAAATTAACAATTGGATATTTTGTATGCTCCTTTATGTTTTTTTTATGTATCCTCGTTTTGCTGCTTGTATGTTTTTTGAGTTACCTACATCAGGGAAAATATATGTGCCTATTTTTAAATTAAATGTGCACTCACAAATTGTCGCCAAAATTCAGTGGTATTATTTAGTCACCAGATTTGTAATTTTTTTGTTCTTTACATTCTTTCGCCAACTTGGTAATTTAGTATTCAATATTCGGTATTTTCACATCCAAAATTTAATTGTTTTGTCGCAAGTAAATACATGCCTAAAAAAATAAGTGTCTGTTTCTGATACCAAAACGATCAAATTAAGAAGGTGCAGAGAAATTGAATGTCACGCGAGCGAAGCCGCGCGCAACTGCTAGGTAATTGAATAAAACTCTGTTTTCACTTGAAATTCCTGAAATATTACTCTACCAAACACACAGTGTTTCGACTAGTACATGCGAACAAGACAATATATTTTTTACTTATTTATATTATTTATGTATATTCAAGGCATGTTAGATTTTTTATGCTGAAATAAATCTGAACACTTAAATATTTAGATCGATACTTCTTACAAATATGGAACACGGCGGAGGTACATCATATAATATGCAGTATAATAAACATAAATAACCAAAAACAGAAAGGTTCAAACCAAATAGTGACTGAACTTCTCAGTATCTCACTGACTTCAATATAAGAGTGCAACAGCAGTGAAGCAAAAGGGAGCAAAGGTATAACGCGAAGAAAATGTAAACTATGGATAACATAATGAATTTCCACGCGGGCGGAGTCGCGGGCAGCAGATAGTAAGTAAAAAAGACTATTACTATTAATTGTTTTGTTGAAGTTACGAACTTCATTAGAAAAATGAGCATATAAAAACCTACTTCAAATATTCATCTATGCGGTGACAACCCTATCCAAAATAATATAAAATTGAATAACTCCGATGCCCCCCCCGCCTCATTTGGATCCCATTTTTTTTTGGGTTATAAGTATCAATAAAAAGAATATTTCAGTCTTAGTTTCAAATCCAAATATGAAACGGCATGGCGTTAAAAAAATTAAAACATAAATTTACAAAATCAGTCATAAATACGTTATCTTGAACAAATAAAGCCTGGATGTTTTTCGCTATCGTAGGGCTTTTAAGACACTATTTAGACCAATTAATAAAATCTTAAAAGAATATCAAACTTTTGAACTATAACTGTTTCTATGTTTTTTCTGGAAACCATAGAAATTTTTTTCAAGTACTAATTTGCATTCTTCTATATGAAATGGGCAGTCGGGTGTTCTCGTCCTGCATTTATAATCACAAATCCTATAAAATTAAGTAATAAAAACGGCATGGCCAATTTTTTGGACAAAAAATACACTGTGTTGCGTAACAACCATTCTCACATTCCAGTGCAATTGTGATGTTGCACTGATGCTGATAGGAAATCCAGTCTGGTAAACAGCTAGCTAGGTGATCATAACTAAAAAGTATAAAATAAAAAATAATAATTAAAAAAATATATAATTTAAAAAATTTAAAAACCCGACTGCGTAAAAAGTGAACTAAACTAAGTAGGTACATAATTAAAACTGAAAAGAAAAAAACAAGCACTTAGATATCCGGTGGTCTAGAATTCTATAATATATAATTGAATTAATACTATTGGAACATAACAACTACACAGTCAGGATCCATTGAAAAATTAGATTGGCTGTCGAATAATGGATCCCGACTGTTCAGTTGTTATGTTCCAATAGTATTAATTCAATAATATATTATAGAATTCTAGACCACCGGATATCTAAGTGCTTGTTTTTTTCTTTTCAGTTTTAATTATGTACCTACTTAGTTTAGTTCACTTTTTACGCAGTCGGGTTTTTAAATTTTTTAAATTATAATTTTTTATTTTATACTTTTTAGTTATGAGTACCTAGCTAGGTATTTACCAGACTGGATTTCCTATCAGCATCAGTACTACATCACTGGAATGTGAGAATGGTTGTTACGCAACTTTAAATCGATATAGATCCTAAACGGTCAGTCGAATCGAAAAATGTTGAGAGAAAACTAACAATGATTTTTAAATACCTATTCAACGATACCCCACTTGATATAGTTTGTTGACTTTCATTTTTTTCATTTTCACAATATGGCGTCCAGTAGTCGCCATATTGAATTTTCACTAACGTCATGTCTTTAGTGACACTCGCCGGACTAAGAGGAATCGATTGACGTGTGAATCATAAAAATCGGCCCAGGCGTTTGGTCTGTATAGTGCTTCAAAGGAACATACATACATACATACATACATACATACATACATACATACATAGGCTGATAAACACATTACCACTCCTTTGCGTCGCGCAGTCGGGTAAAAAGAAAAAAAAAAACAAGCACTTAGATGTCCGGTGGTCCTAGAATTCTATAATATACTTATTATTGAATGAATACTATTGAAGAAAATAAAATATAATCTATTAATGGAACATAACAACTAAACAGTCAGGATCCATTGAAAAATTGGTTGGCTGTCGAATAATGGATCTTGACTGTTTAGTTGTTGTGTTCCATTAATAGATTATATTTTATTTTCTTCAATAGTATTCATTCAATAATAAGTATATTATAGAATTCTAGGACCACCGGACATCTAAGTGCTTGTTTTTTTCTTTTCAGTTTTTTATTATGTATTTAGTTTGGTTCACTTTTACGCAGTCGGGTTTTTAAGATTAATCGATTAGATTTTACACTTTCATCCCCTATTTTTCCCCCTTGTCGGATGAATTTGGAATAATCCTTCCTTAGTGGATGTCTAGGTAATATGAGGAATACCTACGTGTGCAAAATTTCAAATTAACTTACCAACATTAAATTAAATTAACAAAATTACCCTTAGGTTTGGCCTGTGCGTTAAAACATCAATCAGCTTTGCCTTTTATATATTACGAGTACATATAGATTATGTAGTATGTACTTATTGAAAACATACGAAGAAGTTGTACTGTGAAGTTCTCCAACGTAAATAGGTGTCTAGTAGGTACATACTTAGTTTATTTAACGAACAAATCAAGAGGCAGGAGCCAATTTGAAATAAATGTAAAAGTTTGTGAGGATAGATGAATGGATGTATGGTTGGATGAATGTTTGTTACTCTTTCAAGCAAAAACTACTAAACAGATTTCGATAAAATTTGGTATGGTAGTAATTTAGGCTCTGAATTAACACACTTTATATCCCGAAAAAGTACAGTGTTCCCGAGGGATACTATATTTACGCGGACGGAGCCGCGGGCAACAGAGATATATTTTTGTAGAGCCGCCCCACTGTGTATTTTTTGTCCAAAAAATTGGCCATGCCTTTTTTTTTGGAAATCTCATACAGAAATGTTATGTAAATAATTTATTAGTATTTACATGCGTTAATATCTTATTATGAACAATAAAAAAACACTTTTTTTTTTTTTTTCAATAAAATTAAAAATTGCCATAACTTTTTAAATATTTACTTAATTGTCTTCTTGATTATTCTGATCGACAATAATCAAAAAACACACAATTTAACCTAATTTACATATTTCTTAAATAAGTTTTTAAAGATTTATTTACGATTTATGTTTTTTTTTCTTTAATTTTTTATGAACGTATTTCTAAATATTTGGATTTTATTTTTATACAGAATTGTTACTTAAATGTACTAGAATTTGTGTAAAAAAAATTTGGTCCAAATAATAAAGGGCACTGAAGTTAGAGGCTTCTAAAGTTTTCTATGGTAACTATGGGTTTAGGGTTGTCAATATTTCTATACCAAATTTTTTTATTAATTTGAACTTTGTTTTTTTTTTTATTCCTGACTAATACTTAAACAGAAGGTTAGAGAAACTGCATTGAGTCACTAAAGTGACTCGATAAATCGAGAAAATATTTTATTAATGCCGTGAAATATTTTTGAGCAGAAACAAAAAAACGATTACTTTTTATTGCAGTTTTCATATTAATTTGACATGTCAATCCTACAATACTGACTTGGAATTTTTTTAACAAATTAATACTTTTCTAATGTACACATGGTGACACATTTAAAATCTTTTATATATTTCCGGTATAAAATGGTCTCATATAGGTTTAATTATAACCGGAAATCTATTGTTTAATAGGTAGCCGGTGCAGACCGGGTCCGGTTTCGGATTTTATTACCTGGTTTTAGCTGTAACCTAACGAACCCCTTCCCTGCACCACATATTACCTTTCATTGGATTTTAAATAGAATGCCCGTCCGTCTGTTTGTTTTGCTTTTGACTAAATTTTGAAATGGTTGCATGTATTTTTAACCGTGACTTACACTGGCAGACCGAATTATCAGCATATTTGTTGTAAAAATATTAGGTATTTACAACGCCGGATAATAATTTGTATACAAAATATTAAAAATTATCAGACTTACATTGAATTTAAAATAAATCTTTAGTATTAAAAAAAAGGGATATAATTAATCGAGCGAACAAAAAGTAAGTTGGCGGCTGCACGTGAGCATACTCTATTACTGAATTTGGCAGCAAATTAATATGTTGGCGACTAAATTACTAAACTGGCGAAATCACTCAGGTGACAAAAAATTCAAAAGTCGGCAGATAAAAAGAGGCGAAATTTAATCCAAATTAGCACCGACATTTATAAGTTGGTGACTTAATTTCCGAGTTGGTGACCATTATACCATATAAGCAGCTATAAAACCAGATTTGGTCGATACCTGTTCTGCCACCGGGTACCAGCTTATCTGGTACCCATGGCCTCCTAGTAGCAGACTCAGGAGGAGTCTGCTACAGTACTGGTGGAGGCCGAGGAGGTAGGCGCACCTAATACCATCTGGTGCGCCCATCGTGGAGGGCCTTCGGGCTTCATGATAGAGCCGCTTGTAGGCGGCTGCCGCCGGCGGGGTCGCGGATGTGTGTATCGTTCTCGTGGCCCCGTCAGAGGGCGGCGAGGAGGAAGATGGGGGGTTTTTAGTGGGTATACCATGAGTCCCACATCACCACTTGGGTGCCCCCTGCGCCTGGGTGGTATGCGTAAAGCATTTTCCCCCCCGGAAAGAAAAAAAAAAAAAGATTTGGTCGATAAATTAATGGCTGCTAAAAATCCAATTTGCAGGCTACGGAAAATTCTATTTTTGGATACTGTTGGAGTATGTTTTTCCTTTGCATGGGTGTCATTTTCTAGGTGTCTGGGGGTGCAGAATAATATGAAAATAAAATCTGTTTTGTAATTCCACAATGGCGTACATTTTTGTTATTAAAATTAATAAGGTTCCGATTACAAAATTGTCTTCCAATTTCATTTTCCAAAATGCAGAATATTCAATCTTCGTAAAATGAATATAAATACTAAATTAAAAGATCTTGGGGATGCTGATTAGGATTGATGATTATTATTACAGTATGTTATGTAGTTCAAGGTACCAGCTATGTATGGAAATTTTTCAAAATTCAGGATTCATGAATTTTTCTGCTATTCATGAAGAAAATATGCAATTTCCAGGTTTATTAGGGGGAGGAAATTTTCATTATTTTTCCAGTAGGATGCACCGTTTCTGAGATAGAAGCGATTATAGAAAAAAATGGCAATGCTGTACTGAGATACGAGGGATGTATAAATCTATAAAAATGTTGGAAACTTCAGGATTTTCGATTTTTTTTTCTCCCATCATAAAGAAAATATGATGTTACGGAATTTCTAAGGGGACGAAATTTTCATTATTTTTTCAATAGGATGCACCGTTTCCGAGATAGAATCAATTTTATAAAAAAACGTAAATGCTGTACATTGAGATACGAGAGATGTATAAATCTATATAGAAATGTTGGAAAATTCCGGATTTTCGAAAATTTTTTTCTCCCATGATGAGGGAGATATGATGTTGCGGGGTTCCTAAGGGGGACGAAATTTTCATTATTTTTTTCAATAGGATGCACCGTTTCCGAGATAGAATCAATTTTATAAAAAAACGTAAATGCTGTACATTGAGATACGAGAGATGTATAAATCTATATAGAAATGTTGGAAAATTCCGGATTTTCGAAAATTTTTTTCTCCCATGATGAGGGAGATATGATGTTGCGGGGTTCCTAAGGGGGACGAAATTTTCATTATTTTTTCAATAGGATGCACCGTTTCCGAGATAGAATCAATTTTATAAAAAAACGTAAATGCTGTACATTGAGATACGAGAGATGTATAAATCTATATAGAAATGTTGGAAAATTTCGGATTTTCGAAATTTTTTTTCTCCCATCATTAGGGAAATATGATGTTGCGGGGTTCCTAAGGGGGACGAAATTTTCATTATTTTTTCAATAGGATGCACCGTTTCCGAGATAGAATCAATTTTATAAAAAAAATGTAAATGCTGCACATTGAGATATTAGGAATGTATAAAGCTATAGAAATGTTGGAAAATTCCAAATTTTCAAATTTCTTTTTCTCCCATCATAAAGAATATATGAGGTTGCGGGGTTACTAAGGAAATTTAAAATGGATGACTTTTTTGTTATCAGCACCCCCAGAAACCAATAAAAGGACACCCATATTATTTTTATAAAATTAAGTATGTCCGCCATATTGGAATTTCAAAACGAATGTCATTTTCGTAATCCAGCACTCCCAAAAACCTTATAAACGACACCCATATCAATTTTACGAAAAATAAATATCAGCCATTTTTAAATTTCAAAATTAATCTACACAATATCTACATCCCCCTAAAACCGAGAAAAATTAACAATTGGATATTTTGTATGCTCCTTTATGTTTTTTTTATGTATCCTCGTTTTGCTGCTTGTATGTTTTTTGAGTTACCTACATCAGGGAAAATATATGTGCCTATTTTTAAATTAAATGTGCACTCACAAATTGTCGCCAAAATTCAGTGGTATTATTTAGTCACCAGATTTGTAATTTTTTTGTTCTTTACATTCTTTCGCCAACTTGGTAATTTAGTATTCAATATTCGGTATTTTCACATCCAAAATTTAATTGTTTTGTCGCAAGTAAATACATGCCTAAAAAAATAAGTGTCTGTTTCTGATACCAAAACGATCAAATTAAGAAGGTGCAGAGAAATTGAATGTCACGCGAGCGAAGCCGCGCGCAACTGCTAGGTAATTGAATAAAACTTTGTTTTCACTTGAAATTCCTGAAATATTACTCTACCAAACACACAGTGTTTCGACTAGTACATGCGAACAAGACAATATATTTTTTACTTATTTATATTATTTATGTATATTCAAGGCATGTTAGATTTTTTATGCTGAAATAAATCTGAACACTTAAATATTTAGATCGATACTTCTTACAAATATGGAACACGGCGGAGGTACATCATATAATATGCAGTATAATAAACATAAATAACCAAAAACAGAAAGGTTCAAACCAAATAGTGACTGAACTTCTCAGTATCTCACTGACTTCAATATAAGAGTGCAACAGCAATGAAGCAAAAGGGAGCAAAGGTATAACGCGAAGAAAATGTAAACTATGGATAACATAATGAATTTCCACGCGGGCGGAGTCGCGGGCAGCAGATAGTGAGTAAAAAAGACTATTACTATTAATTGTTTTGTTGAAGTTACGAACTTCATTAGAAAAATGAGCATATAAAAACCTACTTCAAATATTCATCTATGCGGTGACAACCCTATCCAAAATAATATAAAATTGAATAACTCCGATGCCCCGCCTCATTTGGATCCCATTTTTTTTTTGGGTTATAAGTATCAATAAAAAGAATATTTCAGTCTTAGTTTCAAATCCAAATATGAAACGGCATGGCGTTAAAAAAATTAAAACATAAATTTACAAAATCAGTCATAAATACGTTATCTTGAACAAATAAAGCCTGGATGTTTTTCGCTATCGTAGGGCTTTTAAGACACTATTTAGACCAATTAATAAAATCTTAAAAGAATATCAAACTTTTGAACTATAACTGTTTCTATGTTTTTTCTGGAAACCATAGAAATTTTTTTCAAGTACTAATTTGCATTCTTCTATATGAAATGGGCAGTCGGGTGTTCTCGTCCTGCATTTATAATCACAAATCCTATAAAATTAAGTAATAAAAACGGCATGGCCAATTTTTTGGACAAAAAATACACTGTGAGTCATACATATTTCCAGTTTGAGGATCTATGTCCGGGAACTCACCTGTGTAGTTCATGGCATTGCTTAATCGTTTTTTTCCTTTCAAAAATAAACGGGATCTCCACGCCCGGCCCACCGCATAAATCTTTAGTTTAGCATATATTTAGTCTAAACTGTAATTTTGAGCAGAAAATACGGATGCATTTTGGAAATATTAGTGAAAAACACTGAACTATACAGGTGAGTCGTCGGCACTGGAATCAAATTTACGTGAACTATACAGGTGAGTCGGTGGCACTGAACGTGTTAACATTACCATTGTAGTTGAGTAGTAATCCCATCAGTAGCTAACATTATGAATTAATTGTATAGACTCCATATACAGATTTTAATTGATAGCGTATGAATACTTCATTGTCAATTGTTTGTACTTAATGTATAAGTAATTCAAGGAAATTATTGATTTGAGAGTAGCTCTCATATGGTTAGAGTCAATATCAAAAATCTTAAATCAAAATAGAATATTTAGTGAGTAATAACTCACCGATGCGCACGTCTTTCCCTCCTGCTCTTTCGACCAGAAAACATAGCCTTTTCCTTCTCTTCTCTCATCAGTTGCTTCTGGTGTTCCGCATCATCCGCATCCCCCGTCAGAAACGAGAACAAGTCACAGCCAGCCATTCCAAACTTTGGTCCAACTGCATTCAACTCGTGAGCCTGTACTCCGCATATAAAAGTTGTTAAAAATCACCAGAACAAAGATTAATGTATTGGTTTAAAATATCCTGACGTTAACTATCTTGAGCAGGGTTTTAATACAAATGTAAGGTATAAATAATAGGTTATACAAATAAGGTAACATAGTGTTTTATGACCGAAGTATAGCTTTTAGACTATAATATGCATTTTCAAAAGACAAGCTACATTAATAAACACAATTTTTTTCAAATATTGCCATTAATCTTTTGATGTGACTGTGAATGATAGACATACGTTAATAAAGCTGAAAATATAATGACCTGTTGAGCCTCCATCTTGTTGACATCAATACTGAGATCCACATCAATAATCTCCAAATCGGAATCATCATCAGAGTCCTTCTGTTCAACTTTTTTTGTTTCCGATCCTGTAATTTAACACTGAATGCCATAAAGTTAACCCAAAAAATGATATTATTTTTCCATTACCCAAAGTCTTCATCACAGCTGCATAAGGAAAGACAAAATCTACCGGTTATACTGGAAGGTTGAGCCGTTGGATCATTATAATTGTATCCTATGGCAACACCGGTGCCCTTCTTTTCACTCAACTTTTCTTTTTGCATTTCCTTTTCTTCTATGGTTACACCAAATTGCTCTTCTATGGCCAATTGCTGAAGAAACTTGTCCTCACCTGAACAATAATAAAAATGTTAAGTAAAATATTGTTTATTCCATTATTACTGCATAAAAAACATTTTGCTAGTGTTTTTATGTAACCAAGATTTCATCCTACCACTGTTATAAATGTGAAAGATTGTGAGGATGGATGGATTTTGATTTTTTTGATTATGGATGGATGTTTGTTACTCTCACACAAAACTACTGAACAGATTTTGATGAAATTTGGTATGGTAGTAATTTAAGCTCTGGATTAAAACAAAAGGTACTTTTTATCCCCAAAAAGTACAGTTTTTCTATGAGATACTGTATTTACGCAGGCAGAGCCGTGCACAAAAGCTAGTTAGTTTAATACAGTAATCCCGGGGTATATAAGTAATATAGGTATAATATACTAACGCGATAGTTGTGACCAAGAGTTAGCCGTGTAAGTCGAATTTGCATAAGTCAGGTTCATAAAATAATTACACGTACAGAAAATAAGTCCGATGCGCGCGCGCTCAACGCACGGTCGTGTTATTGATTCTAATTAAGGCCGGGCAGACCAAGCGAAATAGGCATTTAACGCTTCCAAGAGTTGCCCGCAATTGCCGCAAAGCGAGCCGCGCGCCTACGTCGCCGTCGTGAACTTACATGAACCCAAAGGGTCACAGTGTAGTCGTGACTCGTGTCGGCAGTAGGCCAACTTATTTTATTATTTGTATTAAAAAAGATAAGTAATAAAATCCATAGGTAACTGTTTTAATGCAACACATAGCACACATAATTCGAATAGATATTATAAGTAGGTACCTAAGTACAAAATGCATGTTTGATTTTGGGCCAGCTCTATGTACACCACATAGGTAAATAGAAAAAAAATTATGGGAATTTCATAAAAATACCAAAAAAATATTTTGAAGAAGGGAACATGCGTACTAAAATGATTATTTGATAAGTTTTTTAATGCGCCTATTTTTAGAGCGGCCATGACAGTTGTTTGGACATAACTTCTACTTCTTCTTCTTTTTATATTTGGCTCCGTAGTGATTCGCCAATGTCAGAGTGAGTGACGGAAACTCTGCTTATTGAGGAGGTCTTATGACAAAAAAAGGGTACGGTAAGTTGAATAGCGAGGTCTGTTGAAAAAACCTAAAACAAACACAAACATTTAGGGGTTAGTAACTAATAGCTATGTTACAGTTTTATGTTGTTAGTTGTTATATATGTACATAAGACATTAATAAATGAAGTATCTACAAAACCTAAAACAGATTTAAAATGGACATGACTTTTGACGTAGTTGATAGTTTTAGGGCGATCCATGTCATTGTCAAAATGACATTCTTTGGTTACTTGTTTTACAGGGGGTTTATTAGGGGTTACAATCCGGATACTTCTAATTTGAAAAAAAAACGAAAAATCAGGATTTTAGCGTTAAATAAAATCCGGATATTTAAATGAAAATCCGGATTTTTCAAAATTTTCGAATCTTGGTTACTAATATGAAAAATTACGTATTTTAATTATAATTAGTACACTAGACGTACAATATTTGAATAATTTGATATTATTTGTTGTCCTGCTGAAATTGTTGACACATTTTTCCATTTATTCAAGTTATTTGGTAGAACATAGTCAATCCATTAAATGGAGATGCGAGGGATGAAGATCTGCTAAAATATCTTATCTCAATGATCTCAGAATAAATTCTTAAAAATTTTGGGAAGAAGTTTTGGAGTCGATAATAACTGACTGGTTGGTTAGAGATTAGAGAGAGTTTTGCCGAATGAATGAAGGTAATAAAGTATTTTTTTTTAATTATTAAAATTAATTTGATTTAATTATAGTAATCTAACGGGTCAGTAGAAAAACTGAATGAAAATCAACGCTTCTGTTTTTGCGTAGAAGTAATTATTTTTTTAATAATATTATAAAGATAAAATATAGGTGTCAAAATAGCACCAACGATTTGTGTAAACCAGTGTTAATTTTTTTAAGTAATGTAGTTTTCATCTTATGATCACGGAAACTTCAAAGAGCAATGAATAGTAAGATTTATAGTGACATTTTACGAAAATGGTAGTGGTGGACTGTGGTGTAGATATTTAAAAAAAGCGTGAAAAAGATGGCTATTTCACTTCTTTATATTTCTTTACTGCTGGAACATTTAGTAAATAACAAGATCTCACCTAAGCGAATAAAGACTTGACGATTTTATGTTTTTCAAGATAAGGAATAGTAAGCTAGTACCATATTTCCTATAATGCTGATATTTAAGATATTTGAATGAGTATAATAATAATAACTGAAAACATAATTAATTGTTTTAACGCACTTTGTTAGATTTTATTACCTATGCTATCAGCTACGCATAACTGAACATTGTAGGAATTTAAACGTAATCTAAAATATTTCTAAAAATGAAAAAATAAATATAATTAGGTATATAACTTTGATATAAACACTTTATGTTTTTATTTATTCAGATTGTAGTTTTAGTACTTACAACTTAAAATAAGAATTTATTTAAATTAAATTATAAAAAATAACTGTTTTTTTTTTACTAATGAGTGTAAGTTTTGCTACAACATAGTAGTAAAATAAACATCAAAGTTTTGTAAAATATGCAAAAAAATTGAAAAAATTGAAAAAATCCGGACTATCCGGATAACCAGGATTTTTTGGAGAAAAAATTTGAAAATCCGTATTTTCAAAAAGATTTGGATTTTGCAACCCGCTTTGTGATCTGATTCGCCATGTTTTATTTTACGTTTTGTTGCTCTCCTTGACGAAGTTAATTTAAATGTACATTGAAACGAAGTGAAATTAAACAAAATAAAGTATAGGAAACGGTTACTATATTATGTAGCTGGCCCACGCCTCATACATTTCTAGAATCTATTTTTATTCAATTATTTTGACAGTTTCTATACAATGTGTTCTGTTATTTAATTATAAAAACACGCTGTGTTCGATGTGTGCATGGAGACGAGTACCTATCGTTAGCTCATGTTATCACTAAAGCACGTGTCGTTTCGTGAGATAAAAATACTGTATCAGGTAGGTGCTGATGATTTGATGGTAACTACTTAGGCAGACACTTGCAAAAATGTATTCCTACCTCATTAATGACAAATCAACATGTTATTGTGTATGGTTATGTACGGTATGGATTGTGTAGTGGACTGTATGACGATGTTCGCTCTTCGATAGATCAGATTTTATATACTGCACTATCCAGGGATTTGATTGAAACAACAATAACGGATTAAAACACACGTTAGTTTATTCCATGATACATTTTACATAGAACACTATTCTTCCAGAGTTTCTTCCATAGTTTCAAATACCAATGTGTGGTAGTGACTGTGTCGGCATTTTTTCGAAAGGGTCTACGCTAACGGTCGGGATTAAGACCGTTCTAGCTTCGTCGGACTATAACTAGCCTGGTGGCTAAACTGTGCCGGATGCAGAAGCTTATAGCTGCTTCTAACTTTGGCCCCATATGCAAGCAAATATGGGCATCAAATACAACTCCGTTGGTCAAAAATATATTGTATAAACAGAATTTGGCTCATGTTGCATCAATAGCCCACGGAATTGAAAACGAACATGCGGCGTTGCTGCAATTACAGCGACAAGTAAATGTTAATATTTTGCCCTGTGGGTTATTTATCGACGAATCTTATTGTAATATTGGGGTCACTCCTGACGAATTGATTGGGAATGATACGAGTGTCGAAATTAAGTGTCCTATAACAGCATCAAAACAAGGGTTGACAAAATCTATAGAAGAAAACAAAATAGATATAATAAAATACAACAAAAAAACAAAAACCACTACAATAAACAAAACCAGTAACTGGTTTTATCAAATCCAAGGACAACTTCATGCCACAGAACGGCGTATGTGTCTCCTTGGGATCTGGGTAAGAGAAAATGATCCTATACATATAGAGCGAATACAAAAAGATGACGAATTGTAGTAGAAAACTATGGAGCCAAAGCTGATACAATTTTATATGAAATGCTTGCTTCCAGAACTAGTGGACAGTAGACACGAACGTGGTATGCCCATTAGAGATCTGGCATTGGAAAATAAAGAAAATATTCAGCCCAATAGATGCACATCGTCATCAATATCTGAACTACAATCGGGTCCAAGATTACGCGTGGTCAACTTTCATCAATTTTAAATACGAGGGTGGGATGATAAGTAACTAGCCACTGCTATTTAAATTATTCCGTGATAAAATTAATTTTATTTTTCGACATAGTCTCAGTGAATCTCTACGCACTTATCCCATCTTCGTTCTAAAGCAATAACGCCTTCCATAAAATGATTTCTTTTGAGGCCTGCAAAATGCTCCTCTACATGGAAGTGGAAGTCTGGGCTCTAGATTAGGTGAATCATGGTGGGTGAGGCAGCAAATCATACTTCAATTCGTTGATTTTTGCCATAGCTTTAACACATGTGTGAACCCTAGTGTTATCTTGGTGGAAGAGGATTTATCTTGGTGGAAGAAGTTTTTTTTTTTCGCCAAACCCGGTCGTTTTTGCTGAATACATTGATGAAGCTTATTTAGAAGATTAGCGTAGTATTCTCCATTAATTGTTTGACCTTTAGGAAGGTAATCTATCATCAAGATCCCATCTGCATCTTAAAAGACTGAAGCCATCACTTTTCCAGCCGACTTTACAGCCATGGCTTTTTTTGGAGCCGGGCATCCCGATTGAGTCCACTGTTTTAATGAATTTTTGATTCTAGCGTGTAATGATGAACCCATGTTTCATCTGTTATTACAAATCGACGTAAAAAATCGGCCTTATTACCAATCTTTTTGAAAATCTGAATTTTTTTGAAAATCTGAATTTTCGGATTTTTTCTCACGAAACTGGATTATCCGGATAATCCGGATTTTTTTCAAAATGTATATAATATTTTAAGTTTTATTGCATATTCTATTAACTTTGATGGATTTTTACTACGATATTTTAGCAAAATTTACACTCAATAGTAAAAATAATCAGTTACTTTTTGATAATTTGTAATTTACATAAGATATTATTTTAAGTTGTAAGTATTATAGTTACAATCTGAATAAATAAAAACACAATCTGATTGTATGAAAATTTATACCTTATTATATTTTTCTTATTTTCAGAAATATTTTTAATACGCTTTATTTTTTATTATTCGCTACTAAGCGACAGACTTTTGCGTTGATGGCAAATTGATCGCGGGTTCGAATCCCAGTCAGACGATTTTTTTTAATTATTTTTATTAGGGTTTTGTAATACTCGGGAAACCCTTATAAATTCGCTCTGTCCGTCCGTCCGTCTCCGTCTGTCTGTCTGTCCGTTGTTCTAGCTTCTGTTAACCTACTAATATTACAAATGTGAATGTTTGTGTGGATGGATGGATGTTTGTAACTGTTTCACGA
This sequence comes from Glaucopsyche alexis, assembly GCA_905404095.1. Classification (NCBI taxonomy): domain Eukaryota; kingdom Metazoa; phylum Arthropoda; class Insecta; order Lepidoptera; family Lycaenidae; genus Glaucopsyche; species Glaucopsyche alexis. Next base: position 8,388,309 of record FR990060.1, read on the forward strand.
AAACTACTGAACGGATTTCGATAAAATTAGGTGGTAGTAGTTTAAGCTTTGGATTAAAACATAGGCTATTTTTTATCCTGAAAAGTATAGTGCTCCCGTGGGATACGGTATTTACGCTGGCGGAGCCGCGAGCAACAGCTAGTTATAAATATAAGTTGATGAAATTTGGTACAGTTATTACAGTATATGTGTATAGATCTCAGTTTTGGCATCATAAAATAATAATTTTATATTTCAGGAGTAGAACTTCATACATGTGAAGTAGGGATGAAAAATAGTTTTTCATTGTAAGTCATCGTGTGGGGTAACGTTGAATAGGTATTTTAAAATAAAGGCAAGGTTTCATACATTACTTTTTTACAAAGTCAACAATTTGGTGTAACCGGCATCTAAATTACAAAGTCCCCTTGCATTTCTAAACTATGAGACTTAGAAACTTGCAATTTTTCATGCTGATAGATCATGCTAAATAATAATAACAATATCAATGGATGCTTTTACACCACCCGTGGTAAGTTCTCGAAGAACTTGTATTACGGGTACTGGACAACGGAAACTTATATTTTAATACTAAACTATTATATTTAAGATTTTTATTATAAAATACACATACTTAATACACATCCATGACCCAGGAATACAGAAAACTTTTTTGTTCCCTGGCGGGATTTGAACCCGTGACCTTCGACTTGTGCGCAAACGCGCTCACCACTGAGCCACAGTGGTTGTTACTTATTTTTTCGGAAAATTATTTGAACTAATCGGATAATAACTTTTGAAGTAATTTAAATAAATATCTATTGGCTATTACGCGTTTATAGTAACGGAACCCTTCTTAGACATATCCTGTCATGCTCTTGGTTAGGTTATTGCTTTTATAATTTTTTCTTCTTCCGTACTATTATTTAAACTCCGAGCAAAGCTCGATCTCCCGGGTCACTCCTGAGCCTGACTCCCGTCTCCCAGGTACTAATTACTAATGAATACTATCAAAATCTTTCAGGGTTAAAGATTTTACTCAAGTTCTATGATGTCTTATGACTAATGTAATATAGAACAACGTTAGCGCGGGGCAGGAGTCGAAGCGCTGACATCTGTCGAAAACAGGAAGCACTACTTGAATGCCCATTTGATTATGCTAGGTGGCGCTTTTAATAGATTTTATTTTATAAGTTACTTGGATACTGTAAATATTTTGATGATACAAATCCTAAAAAGTATGTAACTGTAATTTTATAAATTGTTTTTTTTTTTACAATTTTATTCACTTCAGTTAATTAATAATAGTTATACTTAATTACTTTAAAAAATAACATTGGTTTATTCAAATCGTTAGTGATATTTTTTACACCATTGAATATTCAGTGTTTTTATAAAGTGGGTCACCTACTACTGAACTGTACCTACTACTACTGAAAAAATATAAAATGGTGAATATCTTAGAAACAGTCCAATAGCGGCCATACATATTTTAGCAGATCTTCATCACACGCATGTGACTACATTCTACCAAATAATTTCAATAAATGGAAAAATATGTCAATAATTTCAACAGTACAACAAATAATGTCGAATTATTAAAATATTGTACGTCTAGAGTACTAATTATATTTTAAATATGTAAGTTTTCTAATTGTAACCAAGATTTGAAATATTCGAAAAATCCGGATTTTCATTTAAAAATCCGGATTTTATTTAACGCCGAAAAATCCGGATTTTTCGAATTTTGAAGTATCCGGATTGCAACCCCTAGTTACAACTAGGGTCACCAGGTCGCCAAACCTAATAGCCGGACAGACCAGCCAGTTTGGCCGGACATTTGGGTAAAAAAGCCGGACACCCTACAGTCTTGACTATTTGTCTTAGTATTTATTAATAAATACGGCGGGTTCGAAAATCGAGCCTTTTTGATTTTCATCACAAAAATTATACCTAAAAAAATCGAATGCCCGTTCATTGCCATCGTTTGCGAAATGTAAAAAGCCTAATAAAATCCGGACAAGCCGGACACTGTTTATTTTAGCCGGACACGCAAACAAAAAGCCTAACTACGTCCGGCTATAGCCGGACGCCTGGCAACCCTAGTTAGAACTATAATAATAAGTACCTAAAATAACAGCCTCCGTGGTCTAGTGGTTTAGAGCTTGGCTCTCGACTCGGAGGTCGTGGGTTCGATCCCCACATGGGAACAACAAAAAACGTTGTTTCCAAGTTTGGTTAGGACAATGCAGGCTGATCACCTGATTGTCTGACAAGAAAGATGATCCATGCGTCGGATGGGCATGTAAAAAGTCGGTCCTGCGCCTGATCTCTCGCCAGTCGTGTCGGTCATCCGTCCCACTGGGCTACGAGAGTAAAAGGAAAAGAGAGTGCTCTTGTGTACTGCGCACACACTTGGGCACTATAAAATAACTCCTGCGTAGCTGGCCTGGTTTCAATGAAACCGGCCACCGTCACCGAAATCGGTGTGGGGAGCTATTATTATTATTATTATTATTATTATTACCTAAAATAAGGATAAGAGGCGCTCTCTGATTGCCATTTCTTACAGACATGATGGACAAGTTTCTAAGATGAAGGTAAAGATTGAGAATACGGATTGAAAATTCTACAATTTACAAAATATATTATAATAACTCCCCACACCGATATCGGTGACGGTGGCCGATTTCATTGAAACCAGGCCAGTTACGCAGGATTAATTTTATAGTGCCCAAGTGTGTGCGCAGTACACAAGAGCACTCTCTCTTCCTTTACTCTCATAATTCAGTGGGACGGATAACCGACACGACTGTCGAGAGATCAGGCGCAGGTCCGACTTTTTACATGCCCATCCGACGAATGGATCATCTTTCTTGTTAGACAATCAGGTGATGATCAGCCTGCATTGTCCTAACCAAACTTGGAAACAACATTTTTTGTTGTTCCAATGCGGGAATCGAACCCACGTCCGAGTCGAGAGCCAATGCTCTAACCCAGTATTTTTCAACCTTTTTCATGATGCGACCCCCTTTGAATGAAAAACGATCGATTTATGAGTATATCCTTTTGTTAAAATTCTCTTACTTAATAAATCAATCTTTTAAATCTTTATTGTTTTTTTACTAAAGTTCTCTCGACCTCCGGCGACCCCCCTACAGAAGCTTCGCGACCCCCCAGGGGGTCGCGACCCACAGGTTGAAAAACACTGCTCTAACCAATAGACCACTGAGGTTGTAAATATATTATGATAAACAAGTAAGTCTACACAGCGACACATAATAAATTCCAGTATAATGAGACCTCGCTTTGCATAGATTCCTCGTATAATGAGAGATCCGCATAAACTGGTTTTATAGCTTGATTGGACGCCGGGCGGACGTAAACAAATAAAATAGTAAAGAGGCGCTCTCTGATTGCCATTTCTTACAGATATGATGGACAAGTTTCTAAGATGAAGGTAAAGATTGAGAATACGGATTGAAAATTCTACAATTTTCAAACGATATTATGATAAACAAGTAATAATAATAATAACTCCCCACCGATTTCGGTGAAGGTGGCAGGCTTCATTGAAACCAGGCCAGTTACGCAGGAGTAATTTTATAGTGCCCAAGTGTGTGCGCAGTACACAAGAGCACTCTCTTTACTCTCGTAATCCAGTGGGACGGATAACCGACACGACTGACGAGAGATGAGGCGCAGGTCCGACTTTTTACATGCCCATCCGACGCATGGATCATCTTTCTTGTCAGACAATTAGGTGATCAGCCTGTATTGTCCTAACCAAACTTGGAAACAACATTTTTTGTTGTTCCAATGCGGGAATCGAACCCACGACCTCCGAGTCGAGAGCCAATGCTCTAACCACTAGACCACGGAGGCTGTTACAAACAAGTAAGTCTACGCAGCGACACATCAAGCTTTAAATTCCAGTATAATGAGACCTCGCTTTGTATAGATTCTTCGTCTAATGAGAGATCCTCATAAACTGGTTTTATAGCTTGATTGGACGCCGGGCGGACGTAAACAAATAAAATATAAACAAACTTACCTGGTCTCTTGTCTAAACTTCCGCACTCTATATCCGGCTACTTTCTTCCTTTTATTTTTATTTCCCATAATTTCGTTCACAAAATAAAAAGAAACAAAACAAACTGACTCTCCTACACTGCGTTAGAAACGAAAGCGTTCGAAAATTACGCGGGTAAGCCGTGCGCTAGCAAAACTGACATAGGTCTGTCCTCGTCAACGCCTAGCGGGCGACTGTGGGGCGACTCAAGCGGCTTACGCACGCTGCATTTCAATATTAATTTATTGTTAAAATAATTAAACCAACATGCAAAATGTAACCAGAAATTATTCTTCTTTAAGTTATTAGCTTCTCGTAGATATGATTTTTGAAAGTAAAACTATCATGAACTTCATGAACCAAAAGAAAAATATTCAAATTTAGCCTCCTCTTCGGAATTATTTTTGATCGAGTGAAGTTTTCAATATTATGTTTCGAACGACAAATTGTAAAAGAACATTAAATAAACAACAATGTGTATTTTTTTTTGGCTTTTTAAAGTTACTATTTGTTTGTTTATTATCGATTCAAAGTCCTGTAAAATTGGGTCCACGCGGCCTTAATGATATACCAAATAACCGAACGCAAAACGAAATAATAATTCGTTTTTTTTAATAATGGCGCAATGTAAAAAATGTAAACTTTTTGTATCCTTAACGAAGGACGATATAGTGAAGTGTAAGGGTGATTGTGAAACTGTTTACCATAAAAAGTGTGCAAATAAAAACTTCCTACACACTGGAATATGCGACAACTGCCAGAATACGAGCAGCCCTAAACAGCTTGCAGAAACCCCAAAAATAACATTGAATCCTAATGAGGAGACGACAGAGAAGGTTTTGGCTGAAATTAATAAAAAGTTGGAGGTGATTTTCAGCGTGGAGAAAAAAATGGAAGAGCTTACTAAGAGCGTTACATTCTATGCTGAAATTTATCAGAAGTTAAATGATTATAAGGAAGAATCAAAAAAGAAAATCAAGGCGTTAGAACAAAGAAACATTTACTTGGAGAAATGTAATAAGGCCCTGGAAGAACGAGTAGAGGAGCTGGAGATGCGAAGCAAAGAAAAAAGTATTGAAATACACGGACTAGAGAAACATGGCAAGGAAAATATCAAATTAGTGGTTCAAGACTTGGCCCAAAAACTAAATTTAGACCCAAATGAAATCGAAGATGCTCAGAGGGTAGGTCAAGAAAAAATTGAAGGTTCAAAACCCAAAATTGTACTGGTTACGCTACGATCTAAAACCGCCCGCAATAGCTGGTTGTTGGTTAAGAAGGAAACTAAAATAACAAATCATAAAGTATACGCTAATAACAGCGATAATCGAATATATATAAATGAAGATCTACCGAAATGCAAGCGCCAGCTTCTATGGAGTGTAAGGAATAAACTAAAACCGAAAGGCTTCCAGTATATTTGGGTACAGAATGGTAGTATCCTGGTAAAAAAGAATAATGAGGAAAAAAAGATTCACAAAATCAGGTCGGAAGAGGACTTGCATAATTTCGATACAAATAAGCGTGACTAACGCTGCGAGTACAGACTTGGTGACCGTGAACAATAGCTTTCGATCGTATAAATAGCTCATTTAGTAGTATTATATTTAAAAAATACTGTGATGTATCAGAACTGAATAATGATATAGCCCAAAATATATTATGGAATACCCACATACTACACATGAATATCTGTTCACTTAGAAAACACTTTAATGAATTACTCGTATTACTTGACAAATATAAAAATAAAATAGATATACTAATCCTAAGCGAAATAAATATAAAGATCGAAGAACTAGCAATGTATCAAATACTAGGGTACAATACATATATCCATACTAGGGAAACCAGAAGAGGAGGAGGTATATTAATTTACGCCAAAAATGAATTAAATTTCGATGCTCAAACAGTGAAGGCAGAAGCAGTAGAAATGATTCATGGGCAACTTAAACACGGAAATAGCAGAACGCATATAATCGCCGTCTATAGACCACCTGCTAATAATAAATTGATTTTTATACAACAATTAGATATTATAGTGAGATCGATTCCAGCATCGGACAATATTATAGTGATTGGGGACACCAATATAAATATTTTAAACGACACAATAAATCCAACTGTAACGAAGTACAAAAACACCTTGTGTGAACGTGGTCTGCAGTGTGCAATACCGAACGATGTGATAACACGCGAGGCGATAGTAAACGGCCGGCTCGAGACATCATGCTTGGATCACGTATGGGTGCGAGCAGGACGCACCGAAGATGACTCGTGCGCGTATGTCCTTGAGGCGCGCATCTCCGACCACCACGTAATTGGATTATTGTTGAACTTAAATACAAACGGTAATGAAAAAAAATGTAGTGTAAACATCAACAACAATGTACGTGAAGTAATTTGTGATAAACTTGTGCAAAAAAAGGTATGTGAATATGACTGGTCGCAGTTACTTACAATAACTTGTCCGTTAATATTATATCAGAATATGTGTGCTGTGTTCAATCGAGTATATAAGGAAAGTACAATTAAAATTACGACAAATAATAGGAAAATAAGACAACCATGGATAGACAGCGATTTATATTCTATGTTATTACGGAAAGACTATTTATTTAGATTATGGAAAACTGACCCTAACAGTATGAATAAGCGATTAAATTATACAAAATATAGAAACAAAGTAAATAAATTAATTAATATTGCAAAAAATAAATATAGACAGTCAGAAATTGTTAAATGTAAGGGAGATTTTAGGAAAATATGGTCTAATATAAATATGTGGTTGGGTCGTAATAAAGCTAGCTTGGATGATGTTATTTTAAAGCACTTAGGAAAAACAGATAATTTAAGACAAATATGTACAAATTTTTCTAAAAAATTTACGGAAGAAATAAAACAGATAAAACATATATGTAATATAAAATTTTTGGACAGAAATAAATATGTAAAACCGAGTAAAGTAAGCTTTAGGTATAATAAAATCACGTCTAAAGATGTGGAAAAAGTTATTAAAACGTTGTCTGAGGAGAAAGCACCCGGTTTAGACGAAATTCGGGCAAAAGACATTAAACTGTTGTGTAAACAGTTAAGCCCTATCCTAGCTAATTTTATAAATAATTGTTTAACAAATGGTATCTATCCTGATCAGTTAAAAAAGGCAATAATACGCCCCCTATATAAGTCTGGAAGCCATTTAGAGTATGTTAACTACAGACCAATAGCAATACTATCTGTTGTAGATAAAATTAGCGAAAAAATTATTGTTGAGCAGATTAGTAGGTTTTTAGAACAGCATAGTATATTAAGTGACGCCCAACACGGTTTCCGGAAAGGGCGTAACACTATATCAGCCTTGTCGGGTTTTTCTGATTATATTAATGAATGCTTAGACTCTGGTAAACAGGCCATAGCTCTATTCATAGACTATAAAAAGGCATTTGACACTCTAGACCATGATATCCTACTACAGGCGATGGATGAATGTGGAATACGTGGGCCTACAAATAGGTGGCTTAAGAACTATTTGACAAATAGGAAAATAAGTACGAGAATATCCGGTGTGACTGGCTCAGAGGCGGATGTGGAGCTCGGTGTACCGACCGGCTCGGTGTATGGACCAGTAGGGTATATTATGCATGTAAACAGTGTGGCTAATGTTGTATATAACTGTAAAGTGTTCATGTATGCGGATGACATGTGCCTTGTTTATGCCTCCAAAGATATACTTGAAGTACAGAGATGTATACTGGAGGACTTTGAGAGTGTTAGCAAATGGGCACATGACAATGGCATTATATTGAATCTGTCAAAAACTAAATGTATGCACTTACATTCGCCATACAATCAGAGTGCCAAATCTGTCAGTAAAAAACACCTCCATATAGTACCTACGAATGTATGCATATAAATAAATCTAATTGTAAATGTACTTCATTGGAATATGTCGATAAATTTAAATATTTAGGTCTAACCATTGATAAGAACTTTAACTGGAGATTACATGTAAATGATATTTGTAACAGGTTGAGATCGGTTTTAGGTAAGTTTTACCAATTAAAGAAGGTATTGAATAAAAAGACTTTACGAGTTATATACTATGCACTCGCTGACTCACAAATAAATTATGGAATCCTTATATACGGGCTAACTTTTAAAACATACCTAAAAGATATAAAAAATATACAAATAAGACTAATAAAATACTTAGTTAGTAAAAATGTAAAAATAAAGTGCAATAAAGACTATGAAAAGTTGTTTCCCATCTGTGACATTATGCCTGTAGATAAAAAAATTAAATATATGTTAGGTTTAGAATATTATTACAAAGATTTATATAAAACAAATGTTAATAATAAATACAATACACGAATGGTTAGAAAAAATAAACTGATTCAGCCAAAAATAAACAATTACTATGGTGAAAGGACTTTAAAATATATGGTACCTAAATTGTTTAATAAAATTGATATATTAAGACAGGATGTAAAAATTAATATAGGTTCGCTTAAAACAAAGTTACGAAGGCTACTCCTAGACTGTTGATATAATTTTATTTACATTCAGTGTTTGTATAGAGTATATTGCTGTGTATTCTGTATGAACATTGAATGTAAATAAAAAAAAAATAAAAAAATAAAAAACAATAAAAAAAAAAAATTGTCTGTGTGTAATAAATAAATATATAATAATGTACTCAAGTGTAGTAGTTAAGTTTTGCATGGTATATAAGTAAATCAATATGTAACTGGAATGTGGTATCTGTTTTGTAAATGAGCGCATCTCGCCCTCAAACGTCATAGTTTGGCGAGGTTAAATAATATGTAACACCACAGTAAAATGTAAACTTTTTATTATTAATAAAAAAAAAAAAAAAAATAATCTACAAGGAACACACCCGAACCTGTCATAAACCAAATTTACACTGCGTACATAATGTTTTACGAAATAGGGAATATGCATAAAATATAAAAATAGCTTAAAATATTATAATAATATGATACTAGACAGAAAAATAAAGAAAATGGTGTGAAAATTTTCAATATCTGTTGATAAATGAGCAAGATATGAGCGGTCAAAGTTTGTAATCTATCTCTTTCTAGCAAAACGAAATTTAGTATGAACTTTCTATGAAAGTCGTGTTATGTGACGTCACGATACACGTCAAATCTCTATGTCTAATAGACCACTTTAAACGTTCATATCTTCGTTATTTTTAATGATATCAAAAAACTGATTTTACCATATGGTTTACCAAACAAGATAGATCTATATAAATAAATAAAAAAAATACGTGCATATTCCCTATTGGAATTTTTATTCCACACGGAACACTTTCGAACATGTCAAAAACTGAACACACCAATGAGCCGATGATAAGAAAGAGAAACCATGTATTTGCATAAAACAGGGTAGCAAAAGTCGGGGTATTACTGTATAACAATTGTTGCTGCCAATTTTTTCAATTATATGTAATTTCGTCGTATTAGTGGTGAACAGAGCTGAGCCACACTTTTCAGTAAATAGAACTATTAACACATTTTAGTTCAGAAAATACCAAAATTTTGCCTAGTGAAAAGATCTAAGTGATATATCTCAAACCGTTTTTTCTCTGAATTGTGAAGGAAAGCTATCTGATTCTATATAATACTTTTTACGAAGGAAGAAACTCCTAATCTGCTTAGATTTCTTCACTTCTATAAAATATATATGGTCTGGTTGGTTAGATCAGTTCACCTCCAATACGACGATTTTAGAAACATAAAATTCCTATCGATTTTACTCACTTATCCCCAGAAAGACATTCTGAGCGAGTATTCTGTATCTTTCATAGTTGCATTGTCTTTCTTCTGTGTTCAACTCTTCTGGAGGTATATCAGGAGCCTTGACCTCAGGGATGTAGTCCAAATGTGCTCGCACATCGAAACGATCTATCATATTATTTTGATCTCCTTGCCATGGCATCCTGAAACAATTCTTTTGTTGAATATTACTGTCTTGTAATAGAATATTTAAATATTTCTGATATAACTTATTCTGTTCAAATTCCAATTAAATATTTTAGTAAACAACAATATGATAGACTACTAAGTACTAAAGTGCTACAAATTTCAATGTCACTAACCACGCAATAAATTCAGTTATGGATAGTTTGTTATGGAGCTTCATAAAATCCCTGATTACTTTGGCCAAAGTTATTGTTTTTGTTTACAACGTCCGAAAATATCCTTAATGTTTTTGAATCAGATTGAGTAAAGGTGGGTTTAGACCAAAAGAACATAGAGCAAGAACTACACAAGAACATTCTTTTGTATTCGTTTAATGTAAACGATAATTCGTTAAGACATAGTTTACATCATTTACACTAAACATTCCGAACAAGAACAATAAGAACAAGAATTTTTGCTCTTTATATGAGAATCATTTAGACCAAATGAGCGAATGCTCATTGCTCATTTGCCAACGATAAGTAGTACTGTTCACACTACACTATGTCTGAGTGTGATAGCGACTATATTGTGATTTCAAGTGATTCATTTAACGTAATTAATGAAAAAGAAAAGAAGGTAGAGACGTTGGTGGGTGACGATTGCTGTTGCAATTTGCCTCCAGACATCTTCCGTGTACAGTTTATTTTTATAATGTTCATAAAACATAAGTTGGATCCCATAAACACCTTATATTATGGTACATTTCTATCATACATTTTTCGTTGCTCCAATCCATATTTACGAATAAACCTAAAACTAGCCGCCAAAATGTACAAGAATTCAAGAACACTAGAATCCCTTTGAAGAGACCGCCTCAAGTAGCGAGCACGTCCGAACACGAAAGAACGCTCTAAGCAATTGTTTGTGCGCTCTTGCGTCGGTTATACCAAACGAGCGAGTGTTCTTAGAGCATTCTACCAAATTACCGGCGAACACGCGGCGAATACACTAGAACAACGAAAGAATGCTCGTTGTTTGTTTACATCAAAAGAGCTTTACTAGAATGAGCATTCGCTCGCTTGGTCTAAACCCACCTTTACGGAGCTTCATAACATTTCTGATTATTTTAGACGAAGAACAGAGTAGTATTAAAATACTCACATTATGGCCGGACCTTCACCCGCCGCCGCTACGGCTGGGTCCAGATGAATTTTGCATTGTCTGCCATGCAATTGGAGAAATTGTGTCGGCTCTGCTTTCTATGAAATGTATTAGATTAACATTTTTACCACTTTTAGTCACATATTTTTAAAGTAATGTATCGTTATGAAATAAGTATGATGAAATAGATTAATGCTTGTAGTAAATTAAAGTAACTTACAATTTTTTCATAAAAATCTTTTCTCCGTTCTGCTCTACGACGATAGTCAACTATCATTCCGCGAATCAATCGCTCTTGCTTTCTAGCTTCGTGCCACATCTTTGAGACTAGGATATTAGCATTAAAATTAAACTACAACATACATTGATAACTAGAAATTCGAAATCTAATTTCACAAACAGTGACTGCAGCAAAGAATCGACGCCATTGTTTTAATATTTTTTTATAGAATTTATAGTCTTTGGAATTTTTAGAAGTCTTTGGTTTTTATTTTTTAATAGTACTAGACCTAGTGCAGAGTGCTGCGGCAACACCTACTAATACTCGGCCACACTATCGCAATAACGCGAACATATTTTGCGTTGTCGCGACACGTCTGGCCAAAGAATTCGTTCAATCGCAAATCATTTTCGCGAATACGACGGCACTCACGTCACTGGCGGTAAATTGCCGCACATCAAAGGGTTTTGTCGCGACAAAGTTCGTGCGGTTGGCTACACTTCGCGCGCTTTGTTCGCGCGCCACACACCACACTAGCTAACCCTTTGAGCTAACCGCTTCTTCCATTGTTTCGCGCAAAATAAATTATAAATTAAAATATCGCGACGTTCTAGAATCTAGAATCTAGATTATCGCGATGTAGGTAGTGAAGTTTTTTTTGAAGTACTTAGCCAAGCACTTCGTCATGGATCGAACACGAACTTTTACGTGACTAAAACTTTATTGTGACAACGCGAACATGAATATTCGCCTTCAAGTCTGGCTTTAGCATAACAGTGGCCACAGACGTGCTGAATTCCTTCCTGAATTAAATAATAATAATGGGGCCGCGCGTTTGCCACTTGCTGCAAACTCCAATTCCACAAACGTACACCAATGACCAAAGAATTCAAAACGTACACTTTTGAATTTGTGACGGCTTGTTGAGGATAAAATTTATTAATATTATGTTTAGCGGAAAAACTGCTATAAACATAATATTAATTAATTTTATGCTATGGATTTCCGCAAAGTAACGCCTGATTCTATTAACTATAGGTCTACCAGAATCTGATGGCATTTAATAAAAAATAAAAATGTGATTTTCATATGGCAATGTCAAGTATGACCAAGGAATTTGTAAGTATTATATACAACTGGAAAGAGCTCTCGGCATCAAATCTGTGCCGAGAGGGAGATACAATACAAACCGCTCCGTCTCTTTTTAACAAGGGTGACAACAGTATTATTAATTTGGGGACAAATTAGTTGAAGTTTGGAAACATATGGTGATTTCAACTTTTTCTTAAGAAGTCCAAGCACATGCTATCAAAAAGTAATATTTTGCTCCAAGGTATACCCTGGATCCAAAAGTATAGAACAGAACTCCTGACTCATTATAGATACATGTTTGGGGATTTCGGCGTTGTTTAAAGAACTGCAAGCTGCAAGCATATGCCACCCTGTCAATTAGAGTAAACATCATCATCACCACCACTATCACACCATACATCATCACATTATGATGATATAAATGGTACTTCTCATAGTATTTTACACTAACACGGAGATCTTTGAACATTACTCTGCTGTTTATGGACCTATTTGAAAAATCCTTTTGTTGTTGTAAAGGGTTTAATTGGGATGATGCGATCCATAAGGAATCGAGGGAACTCTTCGAAATTTATATCGACACATATAGTGATTTTGAATTTTGACTTTTAGTAACCAAGGTATACCTTGGTTTCAACATCTTATTTTTGGATCTAGGGTATACCCTAGATCCAAAAGCACTGAACAGAACTCCTCAGTCTTTAAAGATACACGTTTTAAAATATCAGCATTGTTTAAAGAACTGCAAGCATATGCCACTTTGTAACTTACAGTAATCATCATCATCACCTTAACAACAATACCTAATGGAAGCTTGGCGCGTATTCAATTATACATTCGATCGTTTATTTTAAACGTTCTTAAGACGTATTAATAACAACTTAACAAAATATATAACTAAAACGGGTGAAATTATTATTTTTAAACAAAAAATTAAACCGACTTCCAAAGTAAAAATACACAAAAAAGTATGAAATAAAACTTATTTTCTAAATAATTTCCCTTTTAAATTTGGCTATTTCTCTACTTAATCTTCTTAATATAAACTTTAAGCCACCACCACGGTACCGGCAAATATGAACGTGAGTTCTATAAAATATTGTCGAATATCGTTTGGGCTGGTATCGACTTCAAAATTAAGAAGATTAAGTAGAGAAATAACCAAATTTAAAAGGGGAATTATTTAGAAAATAAGTTTTATTTCATACTTTTTTGTGTGTTTTTATTTTGGAAGTCGGTTTAATTTTTTGTTTAAAAATAATAATATGTCATAAATGATAATACAAGTTGCTGAAACGTATATTATAGAGTGACTTTTAATTAGTGTAAAACACTTTACCACGTGATAATGCTCATAATAACAAACATCTTACCCAAATAAACTTTTTAGAGCATTTATAATAAGTGAAAATTCCTTTAGCGGTACTGTGCACTTTTCTTGGGATGGGTAAAAACTGTTAAACTCGAGCAGGACACGTGAATCTGATCGAAAAGTCATAAGATGCAACTTGCAATTGTTTGCTGTCTTGGTTTACGCGAGCATGAAACTACTTTAGTTGTATTTACTTTTGGCCCCAACTATTGACCTTTGGCCTTGACCTTGACCACCAATCATCCCCATCACATTTACCCTTACATTGGCCTTTACCTCCAATTGTCCCCCTACGAAAATTGTCTCCAGTTAAATGGCTCGACTTTTGAGATTTTTGGGGCCATTTTGAAAGTTGACGTACGGTGAAATCAGTGTAGAGAAAAGAAGTGTTTCCAGTAAAATGGCCCCACTTTTGAGATTTTTGAGGCCATTTTGAAATTTGACGTATAGTGAAAACACCATGGAGAACAGAATTGTCTGTCTCCAGTTAAATGGCCCCATTTTTGAGATATTTGGGGCCATTTTGAAATTTGACGTATGGTGAAAACACGATAGAGAAAAGAAGTGTCTCTAGTTAAATGGCCTCACTTTTGAGATTTTTGGGGCCATTTTGAAATTTGACGTATGGTGAAAAGACTATGAAGAAAAAAGTGTCTCCAGTTAAATGGCCCCACTTTTGAAAATTTTGGGGCCATTTTGAAATTTGACGTATAGTGAAAACACTAAGGAGAAAAGTGTCTAGTTAAATGGCCCCACTTTTTAAATTTTTCACTTCTACCGGCACTCCCGGAGTGCAACCCGTTGTTTTACATTATTATTTAATACGCTACCTAATGTTGAGGTGGATTAAATAAAAAAGTTCCTTTGGGAAAGTTTGTAATCATGAGCACTACCACGTGGTAAAGTATATTTTGCACTAATTAAAAGTTTGACGACCTCTTTGGCTTAGTGGTTGAGCATGTTGGTGATCAAGCCGGTCGCTGGTTCGAATCCCGCCATTTTTTCTTTTAAAACTTTTACTATCAACTTATAACGTAATTACACAATTGATATGTTATAAAAGCTTGTCGAGAATCAAATAAATTGTCTCATAAATCTATCAGATCAAGTTACTTGATTTACTTCTTTGATTTGTTTGATTCTCGACAAGCTTTTATATCATATAAATTGTGTAATTACGTTATAAGTTGATAGTAAAAGTTTTAAAGGAAAAATATTTTATTCTTTTTAGCGCATTCAAATAAAAGCTTGTTTTTTAAAAAGTTTTTTTTTACTTTTAATTTATTTTTTACTTTTTAGTTATCGCTAGATAGGTTTCTGTTCATCTCATTTAACGCATCATTGTTGCAAGGTCGTTTGCCGGTTAATTTAGTACTGTCAAGCTCTTCAATATGGAGACCTCCTAGAGATTTTACTCTACTCAGTAAGGACCTCAAAAAACCCCAACACACCATACTTTCATTTGATACCCATATTGTACGAGTGCATTAAAATAACTTGTCGGCCATCTTGGGTGTTCTGCCATGGTGGATTTTCGAGTTTTTCTCAGCAATCCCTTTCATTTGATACCCATATTATTAGGAGTGCATTAAAAATAACTTGTCGGCCATCTTGGATGTTCCATCATGTTGGATTTTCGAGTTATTCTCAGCAAGTCCTATCATTTGATACCCATATTGTAGGAGTGCATTAAAAATGACTTGACGGCCATCTTGGATGTTCCATCATGTTGGATTTTCAAGTTATTCTCAGCAAGCCCTTTCATTTGACACCCATATTGTAGGATTGCATTCAAATTGACTGTCGGCCATCTTGGATGTTCCGCCATGTTGGATTTTCGAGTTATTTACAGCAAGCCCTTTCATTTGATTGCATATTCACGCCAACCAAGATACTCGTCAAGACGAATCATACGAGCCCAAACTCGATGGAACCCCATCGTCGTTTAATTACAGAGTTCCTATGGCCATATTCTAGCTCCCTGGTTACCATATAGTATCAAACTACTCGTCAAGACGAATTAAACGAGCCGAAACTCGAAAGGGTTGCGTCGTTTAATTACGGAGTTCCTATGGCCACCTTCCAGCTCCATCATCAGATCCTGGTTACCATATAGTATCAAAGTACTCGTCAACATGAATTAAACGAGCCCAAACTCGATGGGGTTGCGTCGTTTAATTACAGAGTTCCTATGGCCACCTTCCAGCTCCATCACCAGACCGGTTACCATATAGTATCAAAGTACTTGTCAAGACGAACTAAACGAACCCAAATTCGATGGGGCTATGTGGTTTTATTTCGGAATTCCTGTGGCCACCTTCCAGCTCCATCATCAGATCAGCTCCACGTCATCATAATATTGCATTGTCATGCGGTTTACATATAAGTGCAAAATTTCAACTCAATCGGAAACCGGAAAGTGGATCAAATTTAACTTGCAAGAATCCATTACAGACCGACAACGGGACAGGTGAAACTAAATAAAAGCTTATAAAATTAAACACAAGTTCTTCGAGAACTTACCACGGGACAAGATTGATGTGGTGTGAAGTGTCCATAAATATTATTATTATATTATAAGTCACCCTATACAGATAAACCTACCTACTAATATTATAACTCTGTCTGTCTGATGTCGCCCGCCCGCCCGCGAGGTTCTCACGTAACTATGCGCACATAATAAGCACTCAGGGATTAAGAATTTTTCTACCAGTGAAAGAATTTTTCAAATCTGTTAGGTTTCAGAAATTATCAATAACATACAAATATATAATACTCTTCACAATATCATGAAGGTAGGTAAAATAATATAAATGTCCTATATTCCCTATTAATTCATATTGTCACCCGAACATCTAGAATGTTCCAAGGGAAATACACGGCGTTTTGTGTTGCAACTATTCTATTTTCATTTCTTCCATTTTACTCTACCAAAATGCAAATAATCAAAAAATAAATAACAAATTTCTAATTATCAGTTAGTAGGTAGGTTCTAAATAACTAGTGATTTTTATTTTACATTTCTCTCTCAGATTATGAATAACATAATATTTAAGCGAGTTTATTAGTATTTCTTGCTTATACACCATATCGCACATAAAATCTACCAAACCTGAAATTTAAGGAAAGATATAAACTGGCTACACTAGGTTACTTGTTAGAACGAGACACAGGGATAACTTATAGCTATCTCACCGGGACCGGTTTTTTTATTGCGCACGTGATAAGCTTTAAGTCTGAGTAGTAAAGATCATTTTTGATTGAATTAAAAGAAAAAAAAGTTTCAAGTACTCTTTCCTGTTGTATATAATACTTACAAATTCCTTGCTACGCGCCCGCTATGGAAGTATGGAGGGTAGAGATATATTATGGAAGCTTATAAAATTAAACATTGATAATATTAAAAAATAAATATGACTGATTTTTTTAAAACTATCTTTAGCTTTTTTCATATGAATTACGCAAATGTGATATTTATATTATGGCTTTAGCTGCCTACCAAGTCTTGAGTAGCAATTAGCATTTAGCTGCTTCTATAACTTTTTTTGAGGAAAAAAAAATTGGCAATCTAGCAACTTTTTTTTGCCACATGTGTAGCAACTTAGTGGTATAGGTAGCGCAACGAATTAAGATCTTTCGACAAAAGTAGAGGGGGTATGCGCAGAAGTCAGTTTTTGGGTGTGTTTGGCGGTAGCGGGCTCGGGCGGGGAGGTGTGGATGCGCCGAACGCATGCCGAACGTGGCTGCCGACACGCTATTGGTACGTTAGTAATATAGATTCTTTGCTATTGGTCACATGCGCGAACGAGCCCCTCCACTTTCACTGAGCGCTCATTAACCGTTGCGCGACCTATAGCAGGTATAGGTGTACCAGAATCTCATGGCAAATAGGGAAATAAAATTTTGTAGTGTGCAATACTGGGGAAACAGGATTAAACGATCTTGATACTGGTTAATTTTTAATTATGTCTTTAGTATTATTGAACATGAATTATAATAAGACTGTGTGAAGAATGTTCGGTGTATAATATAGAAAACTAGCTTTTGCCCGCGGCTTCGCCCGCGTGGAATAGTTTTCTTGGAGAAAAAACTACTTCGGCGAATAACGCTCTACCTTCTTACAGCAATATACTTCTGATACAATATTGAAAATGCTTTTAGGTTTCCCCAATGCAAATTGTTAAAAATGGGACCCTATCACCTCGACACGACATGCGCGACTACTTGATAATATACTTACATAATATTATATTTATGGCACTTGAATATAAATTTTACCATAATCTTAAAGACTAAATACTTAAAGATTTGCGTAGATTTAAAGATCTAAGCATACAAGATTAAGCATACAATATACTATACCTACATAGGGACAGACAGATAAAGCGACTTGTTAAAACAAATTTTACTTCCTACATAGTACATAGTATAAATACTATGTACTATGTAGTAAGTAAAGTTATTTGACATTCCAACAAAACTGACAAACCACCTCTGGATATTCCATAAGAATTAAGAACTGCAGTTACTATTATGTATTCTGTGCTGCAGTTCAAAATATTCGTGAACCTCTTTATACTGTATACGTCCCGCGTTTTCGATAGCGCGATGTAGAAACGCGAGCGCCCGCGCCGCGCAGCAACACTATGTCCCTGCATTTTAAATCTGTAATATCTTCGAAAATATTCATTTAAATTACATGCCGTAAAGGGCAGTATTGATCTATCTTAAATGCACAATGTATTTAAGGTACTTAATTGGATAAGGATTAATACTGTATTGCTTAAAATCGCTTTGTAAATAAGCTATTTAATTAAAATCAAAGTAAAGGATAAAAAAATGGTTATTGTGGGTTATCCCTAAGAGATAGACATATGCCATCGCGGACTTTTTTGTAGGCTTTTTAAAGATGAACACAACTGTAGTACATAATTTTGATCTATCTCGTAGTGTTCAGCCAGCATTTTCAATGTAAGCGCAAAATATGTAATTTTTTAGGACTTTAGAAACCTCTAAAATTATTTGTGTACCTCTACTATGTTATGCATGTTACATACCTAAAAACCTTCCCGTTAAATCACTATATCTGTTAAAAAATGGCATCAAAATCCGTTGCGTAGTTTTAAAGATTTAAGCATACATAGGGGACAGACAAAAAAGGGACTTTGTTTTATACTATGTAATGATAATGATATTTCATGAAAAATAAATCAATCGTGAATTACTTTATATACTTATTTATTACGAATAACATACAATTAAATTAGCAACAGTTTATTTAATGTTGTAATTTCCTTCCGAACTGTATAGAACTCGTTTACTTAATTAATTCTTAATCAACTATAAATCGAAACTGTCTTATATATTGATTTTCTTTTTTCCTCCTCTCCTCCTTTTACCAGGCATGGAAAACAAACCATCATTCGATGTGCTATCAGCTACGATTCACCTTATAGTAGTACTGGAAACACATTTAAAGAAGTCACAATAATTACCTAAGAAAATATAAAAAAACTAAAAGTATCAAAACAGCTCACTCTAACTTACCGGTCAACTCTACCACAAGCTTTAAATTATAAGATTGAGTTCGATTTACACCTTCTTCTTTCTGTATTTTACTATAGACATAGAAAACAATATTTCTCGCTTGAGATCGAATTGCCTTTTTGGATATTTTCACAAAAACAACAAATTCCAAGAACATAATCACAAAATTTTAACAGCTGTTGACAGATCACGTACTTTGATTTGACGGGTCATACTTGACATTGCCATATGAAAATCACATTTTTTATTTTTTTTAAAATGCCATCAGATTCTGGTAGACCTCTAGCTGTTGGCAACACTGTTATTGGCGCCTTTAATTTTGTTGTGAAGATTTTTGAATAAAAATTAAAGCAAATCCATTTTGTTACTAAAAATCACGAGATTCTTCTTAAATAGTAGGTATGTTAGTTATTAATGTATCGATCCACTAAATCTAAAGAGCTTATAATTAAACTTTTGCATAAACATCGTTGTTTTAACGTTTATTGTGATCATTACCTACTCAGACCGAATATTATAGAGTTTTTTTATTTGATCTGAGGTTTAATAAACCAATCAATAAAATTATAAGTAAATTAATAGGTACTGGCTGTATAATTTAAGACAAAGTGTACATTTAATCATTGCACAGTACATACCTAGTTTAAAATTGGTAGGTGGTACATAATGTTTTAGCAGTTTTAGCTATCTAGACTATTCAAGAAGATTGTACCGACTACCTAAAAGTACGTAATGATTGCAGGAAATCTGAGTCAAGATTAAAGATAAATACGATTGTTGATGAAGAACAATGGAACCAGGCATAATAAGACAACTTGATGAGGCAGTTGTGAATCGTATTGCTGCTGGTGAAATAGTGCAGAGACCTGCAAATGCTTTAAAGGAGTTAATTGAGAACAGGTTAGCTAAAAAGGGATATGTATAATATATAAAACTCACATATTTTCACAACAAAAAGAAAAATTTAATGTAAATGTTTTAAAGCTGATCATTCACTGGGCTGATGGGTGAAGAGTTAAAAATGTATGTACATTGTCTTGGTTTTGTCTATATTTTACCAGCTTTCATTCCAATTCCCAAAGTCGTTATCACACTTGCCACGACAATCTGGTCCAGTGGTAACTGGTATGATTACCAAATGTTGTGGTACTTACCAGACAAATATATTTAATAATTTTTATACTACACTTATATTTAAGATTTTTATTAAACATATTTAATACACATCCGTGACCCAGGAACATAGAAACCTTTTCGATACTTGGCGGGATTCGAATCCCCAACCTTTGGCTTGAGCGCCAAACGCTGAGCCAAAGAGGTTGTCACCATGAAAATCTATCTTTCATAGCAACTTCACGCTATACTCGAATTCAATACTTTTAAGTAAAAATAAAGTTTTACTAGTAATTTGAAATATAAATTCTTTTCCAGCTTGGATGCGCATGCTACAAATATAATAATAACAGTCAAAGCTGGGGGATTGAAGTATTTACAGGTAAATTTAGAATGTATTTATTAAAAGCACTCTTCAATTGTTTATAGATATAAGAATTGCAATTAAGTATTAATGAAAACAATTCATAGTTGAAGCTGACAAATTCTATCATGATATTTTTTTGTCTGTTAGCAGGCACACCTACAACTGCTCTCTTTGAGAAACCTTAGTTTGTACTTAAAGTACTATGTGGAAATTTCAATGTTTCAGATACAAGACAATGGGACAGGTATAAGACGTGACAACTTAGACATTGTCTGCGAGAGATTCACTACCTCTAAGCTGAGGGAGTTTGAAGATTTGCAAGCGATAAACACTTATGGATTCAGAGGAGAAGCTCTAGCGAGTATAAGTCACATAGCGCACCTGTCCATAATGACTAAAACTGCGGCAGACAAATGTGCTTACAAGTAAGATTTTGAGTAGTAAATAGTAAATTTATTAATTTATAGCCTTTTTATCAGTTTTTTATACTGTGATAGTTTTTTCTCTATAATATGTTCCATAAATCTGTGTATCTTCAGGCAAAGGCCTCCCCCAACCTCCTAATTTCCTCTCTATTGTACACCAATCTAGCTTAGGCCTTGGTCCGAATTTTTTTTATTGGAATTTGCCTACATCGATTCTATCGACTCTATATTGAACTCTACTAAAATATTGAAAAAAATATTTTAAGACAGTTATTAGTGCATTTTAATTTAAACAAATTATTACATAATAATCAATACGGTTTTACTAAGGGTCGATCCACAACAGATACTGGTATAGGTCTTATTAGGATGGGTTACAGGATGCATTAGGTGTGTTTTGCGATTTCTCCAAGGCCTTTGATTGTGTTGAGCATGCTACATTGATCAGACAATTGCACCACTATCGTATTCGGGACTCTGCACTCAAACTTTTAAGTTCTTACCTTAAAAATAGAACTCAGAGGGTGGAGATAAATAGTAAAAGGTCCACTGGGACCAAAATAGAATTAGGTGTCCCACAGGGATCCATTTTAGGCCCATTTCTTTTTCTCATCTATATAAATGATTTACCTTATCTTGTTAAAGATAATGATAACGAGATAGTACTTTTTGCCGATGACACTTCACTAATTTTTAATGTGAAGCGACGACAGTCAAATTACGACGAGGTAAATAGTGCTCTCTCAAAAGTAGTACATTGGTTTAATGTTAATAACTTACTTTTAAATTATAAGAAAACAAAATGTTTTAAGTTTACATTGCCCAATGTTAGGCAAGTTCAAACCAATATACTATTAAATGATGAGAAAATGAATTTTGTGGACTCCACTGTATTTCTAGGTATAACACTAGATAGTAAATTACAGTGGGGTCCTCATATTCCTAATTTTATTGACAATCGCACACCTTGGGAATAGGATGGCCACCTGCAAGGCTGCTTCTATGTAATAAATGTATCTGACTTTTGTCAATATTATATAGAATTAAGTTTTTACATCTTAATTATTTTTTTTAAAAGAACAATTTTCCATCTTTTTGCTAAAAGATGGCCCCGTGCGAGTTTTTTACGCCGGTTCTTCTCGCCGGGTTAGTTCCCGAACCAGTGGTAGGCATCAAGTAGGGACAATCTGCAGGGCGCACTTTTTGTCACGTTTTTGGGCGGTAGTATGTAGTTCTACTATGATTGGAGTGTGATATGAAGATAGGTCCCAACAGCTCCGGCATGATATGATGTTTTTTGCTATATCTTTGCTGACACAAAAATCGATGACATCCGAAATTTTTCGTTTGTCTGTTGGCCAATATGTCGGTTGACCAGAAGATATTATACTCAAATTTCTTTTTTGAATACATTTAAGGAGCTCGCGGCCTCTGGGAAGGGCAAGTCTGGAGCCCCAGAAGGTATGTTTCGCGTTATAGTCACCGCCTGCGATGAATCTGTCACCAAGGGATTGAAAGTAGTCTCTGAAGTCTGCTTCCTTTATAGAAAATCTCGGTGGACAGTAGAGCGCTGATATCGTAAGGTCGCTGATCCAGTCTGTTATTACGACATTCGACATGTGTTGCTTGGATGTGATATTTACAGTAAGTTTGTTGTACATGATGCCTGATGTTTGACCTGATGAGAATGGCTGAACCACCATGAGCTTTGTTGTCTGGGTGGTTAGTGTTGTACAAGTTATAGCCTCGTATACTGAAGTAGCTTTTGGATGTGAAGCGAATATTAGTAAGACATCTATTTGGTGGATTTTGAGAAATATTTTTAACTCTTCCGAGTGATTTGATAAGCCATTGGCATTCCAAACACCTAATTTTAGTGTTGTGAATGCTGTGACATTTTTGAAATTAAATCGGTTAATGTTTATGTCATTATTAACATTTGGTTCATAAGGGCAACAAGCGTTTACATAATGGTTTTGAGTTCATTTGATTTATTGTTTACATCCATAAGATTAATCGTTTGCATCTTGGGTTTTTCTGAGGGTTCTATTGTGGCTAGGGCATATGTTTTATCGTTTTTTTGTTGTTTTACAATACGTAGGTTCCTGTTGGTATTTTTTGTATTCGGGTTTTCTTCTTTGTTTGTTGATTTGGGGTGGATAACGAATTTTTAGCAATTCCTTATAAACTGCGCAGCCTTTGTAATTAGCAGGGTGGTTTCCATCGCAAAGCACACATTTAACCTGGTTTGATCTTTCTTTTCGTGGACAAGTTGATGTGCGATGCGAGCCTGCACACTTGACACGTCTGGGCTTTCTGTTGCAAAACTTTTGTGTGTGATTGTAATCCTGACTAGTACTGCACTGGGGGATTGATCTCTTTGGTCTGGGTGCTTAAAATGATATGCGGCGGTGTAGAAGAGATTTCACGCTATGTCTTTGTTGTTTTCACGAGGTTCTAGTTCGATATTCCACATTGGTAACGCCTGTTTTGTTCTTGAGTTTTGGATATTCCAGACATTTTTTACTTTATGGCTAAGCTCTTCGATAGCTATTTTTATATCCTCTTTATCTATAGAGGGGTGGAGATTTTTTTAGTACTACCACAGAATAAATAATAGTACCTAGAGGTACAGAAGAACCACTCCGACAAATGGTTTGAAGAAATAGGAACTCTTACTGCGATACGATAAGGTTCAATTCATCTAACGCAGCGCTTGATTACCTACGATTATATTTACCTAGAAGTTGCGTCTCTTTCTATCGCGTAATTCTTATCCATTCTAATGACATTAGGGTTGACTCATTTTAGAAAATAATTAACCGACTTCCAAAAAAGGAGGCGGTTATACGTATGTATATATATTTTTTTTCTTAATATTTAATTACCTACAACATTTTTTTAACATACTTTTTAGTACCTACCTACTGTACTTTACTGAACAAATTGCTTTCCAAATAAACCTAAGGTAGGTGTTAATAGTACTTTAATAATTAATGTAATAAATTCGCGCATACCTATAAGTATATACATACTTATGCGTAAACGTAACCGTTTTCGATACCTTCACGGCGATATTACTCAAAGAAGTTAAATCACGCCACCTTACTATTTCTAGGTACTTTTGTCAACAAATAACTCTTCAAATCGTATCACATCGGAATAACATAAGACGCGAACAGATAGTTCAGGTGGAGCCAACACCTAAACACTAAATATTGGTTAATTGCAGTAGTTCAAACTATATTAATAAATATTATATTATGGTATTATAGTTATAGCTATTATGGTATTATAGTTATAGCTGACCGGGTGATTTTTACCTAACTTAAACACAGTATTGTAATATTATGTGCAGCGATTATAAGGTATTAAATCAAATCCATAAAACATTGCGACGAACAAATCACGCATACGTCGCTCACTGCTCGCGCGCGAGTCCCTTTTAATTGGCCCGTTTAGGGAGGCCGCCGCACGTACTTATATTTTTGATACCTACACGGGGAGTGGGACAGGCCTGGTACTACTCTAAAACTGCGGTCTTGTTTAGGCTGGTAACTGTAAGATTCTGTGTCTTTAGCATTTAGTTCTTTGTAAATAATTGAGTAAGATTCTGCTGATTTTGATTGTATTTTAAGTCTGTCACCTCTTAATACCTTAATTTCATATTCTTGCTTTGCAACTTCTTCTAAAAACTTCAGTAATGGTTGGATGTTTTTCACGCCGTCTATGAATATTGGAGGTGGTTTTATTTGTTTCGGTGCTCGTGATTCGGGTCTGTCTACTTGCTCTGTCGTCGTCGTCAAGCCCTGTGAATCTGTTGGATGTTGGTACTGCCGGTGTGGTTAGCCAGTAATTCATCTTTGTTTGTTTTTGGCTACGCAATGTTGCGTCTGGACTAGATCTTTGCCTTTTGTCATAATCTACTTCTGTGAACTCTTGTTCTGTTTCACTATTTGAGTTGTTTAATAGTTCTGTGCTGATTTTGTCTTGATTAGTTGCTCCGCTAAAAGAGCTTGATCTTGGCCGATTTATAAACATTCCTTTGTGGAATAGTTGTTGGGTCATAGTTTTCTGGTTGTTGTTATCTAATTTTAGGTAATTTTCAGAATTGTTAATGTGCTCATATTGTTCCCACGAGTAGGGTCGAATTAAATGGTCACAAGAGGGGTGACGCCCATTTCCTCGAGAAGGCAATTCAACGGCGTTTGCCAGGTCCGCCGAGGTTGATTGCTAGCGACTGAGTATCCCACCAGCCACGCAGTCTCTGGCGCGTATCTCACCGTAGACTTAGGGTTATTATTTTAGAGAGGTTTTCTTCCTCGTGGCCCGGGCGACGAAGCCAAGGCCACCGCTCTTGCGAAACATGACCACAGGGTTGCGGCTTGTGGTGGTAATTTCCTACCACCACAGGACTGACACGTTTCCGTGCAGATGCATCGGGCTAGTTAGCCGCCACCCGAGCAACGGCGTTTTTGTCCGTTTAGCACCACCCGGGGGACACGTGTAGGGTGGGCCTAGGAAAAGTAAATCCTACGGACGCGGACAAAACCATCCCCCAAAAAAGTAAAGGATAAAAATTGTTATTGTGGGTTATCCCTAAGAGATAGACATATTATAACATCGCAGACTTTTTATAGACCTTTTTAAGGTATACAATACTGTAGTACATTATTTTTATCTATCTCCTAGGGTTCAGTCAGCGCAGCGTTTGCAATGGAAGCGCAAAAAATGTGTTTATTTACGACATTACTCCTCTAAAATTATTATCAGTGTTTCTGTACTATAATATATACATAACATGCATATATTATGCATGTTATGTAAGTACATATAAACCTTCCTTTTGAATCACTCTATCTATTAAAAATCCGCATAAAAATCCGTTACGTAGTTTTAAAGATCTAAGCATACATAGGGACAGACAAAAAATGTTTTATACTATGTAGTGATTATAGACAACTAGCTATTGCCCGTGGCTCCGCCCGCGTAAATATAGTATCCCTCGGGAACACTGTACTATTTCGGGGTAAAAAGTAGCCTATGTTTTAATCTAGGACCCACACATCCCATACCGAATTTCATCAAAATCCGTTCAGTAGTTTTTGTGTGAAAGAGGAACAAACATCCACCGTCCATACATACATTCATCCATACATACATCCATCCATACATCCTCATAAACTGTCACATTTATAATATTAGTAGGATACTTATATCTTATAGAATGTTAGGTATGTAAAATCACTTGAAACTTTGTTACACTAAAGATATTATGTAGGTATATAGGTAATACATAATAGATTTAATACGGATACACTAGTTTTGTTTTATTTAAGAATATTATTAATTAGTAAATTGTTATAGGGTTTCATACGAAAATGGCAAAGTGAAGGGTCAAATCAAGGCCTGTGCTGGCAACACGGGCACACAAATTACAGTTGAGGATATATTTTACAATGTGGTGGCGAGGAAGAAAGCTTTGCGCAGCCCAAACGAGGAATACACACATATAATGGATGTGGTAGGAGGGTATGCTATACACAACAGTAAAGTAGCATTCACATTGAAGAAATTTGGAGAGAACACTGACATCAAAACACCACTGGATTCTACGACTGTTGAAAACGTGAGAATTGTAAGTATAGGTACTGTAAATTATATATAGGTACTGTAAATTATCTGTCTAACCAGTAAACAATGAGGGTGTATTTTTCTGCCGTTAGGGGGCAGACCCAACGTACACAAAGCGTCATCCGGTGGCGTAAGTGGTGTCTATAAATGGTCAATAAGAATTTTTGATTCTTTTTCTGACACCAGGCGGCGCTTGGTAGCACGACGGTCCACGTCGTGTTAAGTCATTAATTTAAAATCCTCCCTTTATTACGTAAAAATTATGTTTTACTGGGAAAACTACTAGGAAATTTAGATCAGACTAGCTTTTGCCCGCGACTTCGTCCGCGTGGAATAGTTACTTTGGAATATCGCTAAAATTTACCCGCGACTTCATTTACGTAGAAGGAGGAGCGCTTGCCCGCGACTGACTGCCCGCAGCGCGCCGCACATCATTATTGCGCGCTGATTATTTTATTACTGCGATATCTTCTAAAATACTTATTGAAATAAAATGATGTAAATGGCAAATTTCTTCTAAATTAAATGCTCGTAATTAATAACGTATTTATTTGGATAAGGATTAATATAATCTTTATGAAAACACCCTCACAAATAATGCCTAATTTTAGAACAAATTTGGTTAGCATAAAAAGGTTATTGTGAGCCAACCTTAAAAGATAGACATATACTGTCGCGGACTTTTTTTTAGAACTTTTAAAGGGGAACAATTCTGTCATACATACTTTTAGGAAACTTTAACCGTTTCCGCAGCGTACGCAGCGAAAGCTCTCAAAAGGGAAAAAAAACACCCCGATTTTGAAACATTATTGATTGGAGCTCCGCTCGTATTGAGCGTAGCATGATGTTATATAGCCTAAAGCCTTCCTCGATAAATTGACTATCCAACACAAAAAGAATTTTTCAATTCGAACCAGTAGTTCCTGAGATTAGCGCTTTTAAATAAACAAACAAACAAACTCTTCAGCTTTATAATATTAGTATAGATGTTTAAGGCTGCGCTAGTCGGTTTTTTCTCCATACAAACGCTGTTGGTGATTTACTCCATAGTGAAACATTGTAGACCCAATTTCTAGCATAATATCGATTTTTATGACACTTATCTAGGTCGGTATTTGCTTATATTTCTAAAATTCAAATTAGTATAGAAGATAATAGCCTCCAAACATAGCATTTTTAGCGCAACTTTGAACGTAAATAAAAATTAAACGAAGAATGATAATAAAAAAGAAAGCACATACCGACACAGTTCGATTATTCAGCAATTTAGATAATTTTACTTCAGACAAAATTAGTATATACTTTTTTCATAAAACACCAACAGCTGAGTGTCGATTTGTGTAATTTGAAGACGCCTTTTCTAAAATACTTTACACAGCTGCATAAATGTGTGCAGTATAACTTCTCTTATAAGTATAGATTACTATTTTATGGGTATATTCTTTTTCCCCAATATTAGGTGAAATAACAAGCATTTTTCTATCCCAAAAAATATTATGTTTATGGCAATTTGAAATTTTGTAAATAGTCTAAGTTTAATGTTTAAGGAGGTGGGGGAAAAATAAATCCAGAATATTTAGTCGGGGTTCTAACCTTTAGTGCCGTTGCACACGTCCGGGTAGTTGGTCGCGGAGTGTTTGGCCATGTACACCGGTACGTGTGAAAGCTGTCGTACATGGCCATACACTTTACGACCAACCGACACCGGCTACCCGGTAGCCGGGACTTGTGCAACAGCACTTACATTCCAGTGTATAAGTAAATTGGAAACATGCTGGCTTCATGATTTTCTGACATCTATCGGTCATTTTATGAACTACGATCGAGTCTACAATATGTTGATAATATGAAGATAATTATAATAAATAATAATAATTCATAAAATGACCGATAGATCTTTTCTTTTTAAATACTGAAATATACCTAAAGGTAAAAGCTCCGACTAAATGTTCTGGTTTTGTTCTTCTCCAACTCCTTTAAGTGCGCGCTTGGGCTTAGAGTGATGATGCGTTATTTCTCCACATCACGACGCAAAGTGTCAACAGTATATTTTACCTCCATTTCATTGCTTAACTGCTTTTTATTAGCTAAGACTAGAAATCTAAATGCAGGCAACCCTTGTTACTTATCTAGTGCGTTAGTTACGACCATACTTAACTACTTCTGTATCCTCATTTGCCAATAATATATATTTTAGATACACGGCAACCAAATTGCTCGGGAACTGCTAGAAATAGAGATCGAAGACTCGACTCTGAAATTTAAGCTCTGCGGCTACATAACCAACGTCAACTATTCACACAAGAAGGGCGTGATGCTACTGTTCATTAATCATAGAATGGTTGTCTCATCCTGTAAGTAAACGATTTACACGCGACAGAAATCCTAAGACATCCATATACTCTGCCAGGGCATCACAATTCAGTACCGCCAGAAATGTTTTATAGAATGGTTGAAAAATTGTTTCGTGTGAGTGATAAACAATATTTGTAAATTAAAACACTGTTGAAAATAACTTAACCAAGAGTATGTTAGGTTTTAGGACAAGTCTTATGAGGGCTCCGCAACAGTACTTGGTTTTATTTAAATTGTTTCAAAATTATTAATTATTGTTCGAGTTGGCTCGAAATAATTTTCCTTAAGAGTTCTTAGCAAGATCTATCATCTATCAGCATGGAAACTCACTAGTTTCTATCTCTTATAGTTTAAAAATGCCAGGGCTGGGAGGCCTTAAAAACTACTTTGGAGGCCGATTACTCGAAAATGGTGGACTTTGTAAAAAAAAGTCATGTATGAATCCATGGCTTCATTTGAAAAGAAATATTTGTTGATATGCCACACGATGGGTTAGAATGAAAATATATTTTTCATCCCCCACATCACATGCATGGAGTTAAATTATTATTATTTTATGACGCCAAACCCCGAGATCTAAACACAATCTGTAGCTACACTAAATTTCATCCATTTGTATTTATAATTCACCACTAATTATTCTCT
The DNA here is from genome assembly GCA_905404095.1 of Glaucopsyche alexis. Lineage (NCBI taxonomy): Eukaryota > Metazoa > Arthropoda > Insecta > Lepidoptera > Lycaenidae > Glaucopsyche > Glaucopsyche alexis. The sequence continues at coordinate 8,418,224 of FR990060.1, forward strand.
TTGGAAAGCGTGCAAGACTCTTAAGGCTGCGCTAGTCGGTTTTTTCTCCATACAAACGCTGTTGGTGATTTACTCCAAAGTAAAGCATTATAGACCCAAATTCTAACGATATATCGATTTTTATGACACTTATCTAGGTCGGTATTTGCTTATATTTCTGAAATTCAAATTAGTGTAGAAGACAATAGCCTCCAAACATCGCATTTTTAGCGCAACTTTGAACGTAAATAAAAATTAAACGAAGAATGATAGTAAAAAAGCAAGCAAATACCGACACAGTTCAATTATTCAGCAATTGAGATAATTTTACTACAGACAAAAATATTATATAGTTTTTTCATAAAACACCAACAGCTGAGTGTCGATTTGCGTAATTTGAAGACGCCTTTTCTAAAATACTTTACACAGCTGCATAAATGTGTGCAGTATAGCTTCTCTTATAAGTATAGATTACTATTTTATGGGTATATCCTTTTTTCCCCAATATTAGGTGAAATAACAAGCATTTTCCCCGCGCGCATCACTGAGTTCGAGCCGTTGACTAGCGCACTCTTAAAGGACCGACACCACCTAAGGCTTCAATTAGGACCAACAATGGCCAGTGGGCAAGAACAACAGAAGAAAAAGTAGAGTTATTTGCTAATCACGAGAATGAGAATTAAAGCAAGCGCACTAAAATCAGTCCACGTTACATTTACGCTGAGAAGAGAAATTTGCCCACCAGTCTGGCTTTGTGACTAACAACTGCCCCACAATGACTCAGTCAAATACCTTGGAATGCACTTAGACCGTCGGATGACTTGGAGAAACCATATACAAACCAAAAGAAATGAACTGAACATCAAGTTCCGAGATCTGTACTGGATGCTTGGAAGAAATAGTAGATTATCGCTGGATAATAAATTACTAATTTACAAAACCATCTTAAAACCTGTATGGATGTATGGAGTTCAATAGGCTAGTTGACAAAATTTGGAAATTTGTTTAAAGCTATAGCTTAGCATCTATTTTACCCCAAAAATATATTATTTTAAGAAAAATAGGTCTTTTACATTAGTATTTTGGTGTTTTTATAAATTAACTTAAAATCGACCGCGAAAAAGGCCAAGACTGTCATGGCGTCTTGAATGACGTCACACCTCGCGAAACAGCCGTGTTTGTTTATGACAGTCAATCGTGTTTTTTAGTAAATAATGAATTCCTCGTATTATAAATATTGTGTAGTGCCAGGCCTATCCCACTCCCCGTGTAGGTATTAAAAATGTAAGTACGTGCGGCGGCCTCCTTAAACGGGCCAATTACGAGGGAATCGCGCGCGAGCAGTGAGCGACGTATGCGTGAGATTTGTTCGTCGCAATGTTTTATGGATTGGATTTAATACCTTACAATCTGTGCATATAATATTACGATAGGTACTGTGTAAGTTAGGTAAAAATCACCCGGCCAGCTATAACTATAATACCATATAACATAATGTATAACAATATTTAAAAATATAGTTTGAGCTACTACTGCTACTGCAATTACTTGATAACCAATATTTAGTGTTTAGGTATTGGCTCCACAGTCCACTTGAACTATCTGTTCGCGTCTTATGTTATTCCGATGTAATACGATTTGAAGAATCATTTATTGACAAAAGTACCTAGTAGTAAATATAAATAAAAATAAGGCGGCGTGATTCAACTTCTTCGAGTAATATCAGGCCGTGAAGGTATAAAAAATGCTTACGTTTACGCATAAGTATGTATATACTTATAGGTATGCGCAAATTTATTATAATAATAATAATAATATCTATGGACGCTTCACACCACGTCAATCTGATCCCGTGGTAAGTTCTCGAAGAACTTGTGTTACGGGTACCAGACAACGGAAATATATTTAATACTTATTTAAGATTTTTATTATATTATACATATATTTAATACACACCCATGACCCAGGAACACAGAAAAACTCTTTGTTCCTTCGGCGGGATTTGAACCCGCGACCCCCGGCTTGAGCACCAACACGCTCAACCAACTGAGCCACAGAGGTCGTCAAATTATTACAGTACTATTAACACTTACCTTAGGTTTATTTGGAAAGCAATTTGTTCAGTAAAGTACAGTAGGTAGGTACTAGAAAGTAGGTAAAAAAAGTTGTAATTAAATATTAAGAAAAAATATATATAATACGTATAACCGCCTCCTTTTTTGGAATTCGGTTAATAATTTTCTAAAATGAGACAACCCTAATGTCATTAGAAAGGATAAGAATTACGCGATAGAAAGAGACGCAACTTCTAGGTAAATATAATCGTAGGTAATCAAGCGTTGTGTTAGCTGAATTGAACCTTATCGCATCGCAGAAAGAGTCCCTATTTCTTCTAACCATTTGTCGGAGTGGTTCTTCTGTACCTCTAGGTACTATTATTTATTCTGTGGTAGTGCCCCAATGTAAAAGTACAACGATAAAAACGCCAAACAAATTATTCATATATGTACCTAACAATAAACAAATACGAAGAAAGTGGTTAGAAATGGCAAGGAGGCAATATGCTCTTACTTTATCAACTGCTTCCACAATTTATTTCTGTGAAGATCATTTTGATGTAAGTATTAAACACAACTTGATGTATATCTTGATGTATATGTAATCTATTTATAAATGTATAGGAAAATTGAATTTTGCAAAATCTACCATAATATACCACATAACTGCTGAAAACTCGAATTCAAAGAGAATATAATCACTACGTTTTACTCGAATTATCCTGTTCACTTACGAAAATCACAGCTACAAGCACAGTGTTTCGCGAGGTGTGACGTCACGCTTCTCTGATTGGTGTTTAATGTCACGTGATAAAACGCCTCATTATGTCGATTTTATTTTCCAATTATTTTTAAACAAAAAAATTAAACCGACTTCCAAAGTAAAAATACACAAAAAAGTATGAAATAAAACTTAATCTCTAAATAATTTTCCTTTCAAATTCGGCTAAAATTTTTACTATTTCTCTACTCAATCTTCTTAATTTTGAAATCGGTACCAGCCCAAACAATATTCTACAATATTTTATAGAACTTACGTTCATATTTGCTGGTACCGACTTCAAAATTAATAAGATTGAGTAGAGAAATAGTAAAAATTTTAGCCGAATTTGAAAGGAAAATTATTTAGAGATTAAGTTTTATTTCATACTTTTTTGTGTATTTTTACTTTGGAAGTCGGTTTAATTTTTTTGTTTAAAAATAATAATTTCACCCTTTTTAGTGATATATTTTGTGAAGTTATTATTAATACGCTTAAGAACGTCTAAACTAAACGATCGAATGTATAATTGAATACGCGCCAAGCTTCCATTAGGTATTGCTATTAAGATGATGATGATGATTACTGTAAGTTATAAAGTGGCATATGCTTGCAGTTCTTTAAACAATGCCGAAATTTCCAAACGCATATCTTTAAAGACTGAGGAGTTCTGTACAGTGCTTTTGGATCCAGGATATACCTTGGTACAATATCTTATTATTTGGTAGCATATGCTTGTGTTACTTCAGTAAAAGTCAAAATCACTATATGTGTGGATATAAATTTCGCGGAGTTCCCTCGATTCCTCATGGATCGCATCATCAGGTTTCCACTTTAGTGACTAAAGGACCAATTTCGAATTAAACCCTTTACAACAACAAAAGAATTTTGCAAACAGGTCCATAAACGGCAGAGTAATGTTCAAAGATCTCCGTGTTAGTGTAAAATACTATGAGAAATACCTTTTATATTATCATAATTTGATGATGTATGGTGTGATAGTGGTGATGATGATGATGATTACTCTAACTGACAGGGTGGCATATGCTTGCAGTGCTTTAAACAACGCCGAAATCCCCAAACATGTATCTATAAAGAGTCAGGAGTTCTGTTCTGTACTTTTGGATCCAGGGTATACCTTGGAGCAAAATCTTACTTTTTGGTAGCATATGCTTGAACTACTTCAGAAAAAGTCAAAATCACCATATGTGTCCATATAAATTTCGAGGAGTTCCCTCGATTCCTCATGGATCCCATCATCAAGTCACCACTTTGATATCAAAAGGACCAATTTGGTATTACACCCTATACATCACAGAAAAAATTTTGAAAATCGGTCCACAGGCGGCGGAGTAATCGTTGAACATACAAAAAAAATAAAAAATAAAAATATATATACAGCCGAACGTATAACCGCCTCCTTTTTTGGGAAGTCGGTTAAAAATATCAATAATCTTTTATTATTTCAATAAAAAAGTTGTTTTATTGTTTACTAATTATCATGGTTAATCATTAGAAACTCTAAGCCATCCGATTTATTCTTAGTGGAAACAAGCCTATTGTGGAGATCAGCCAGTGACTCAAATATTAAAATTATACAAAGAGCTGAAGACTCAATATTAAAGCAAATATCAAATGCACCCTGGTTCATTAAAAACGAAGAGGTCCATAACTACCTAAATATCAAAACAGTGCAGGACGAAATTACATCTGCCACTAAAAATTACAAAAATCACCTATTAAAACACCCCAACCACTTGGCTGTACAGCTTACTGTTCCTGAGACATTTAGACGTCTAAAACGACGCCAAATACTAGACCTGGATCTGCCAAATTAATATAGGCGACCAGGTTCCTAAAGAGTAGTCTCTACTGGGAAACTAACTCTACCTGACACAGTACACCCAACAAATCTGCTCATAGTTTGTGGACTGGTGGCAAGATTAAAAAGATTTATAAAAAAATATATATATAATTACAGAATTTAGATGGACGGACGGACAGAGCGAAACTATACAGGTTCCTTATGTACGACGAATCCCTAAAAATTACTTTAAAACGATATAACACTTACTTAAAACAACTTTTTTCAGCAATACGCAAGGCTGTAGATTCCGTATATTCAACATATTTACCCAAAAATTCGCATTCATTTGTATATCTCAGCATTGAATTGGGTAAGTACCAGAAGTATTTTCAATGTAAAAAATATATTTTAAATATGAACACGATTTTGGACTATGATTAGTTTTTTTTTTTTTTAATGAAATGAACCAGGAAACGGATCGCCTGATGGTAAGCAAGCCCATGGACACTTTGTAACTTCTCTGGTGTTGCGACTTGCCTTCCTGGTCCTTAAAAAACCCCAAATTCCTAAGTAAAAGGTAATATATTTTATGACAGAACTTGAAAGCGCTTTGTTGGTCTTTTTGCCTTTAAACCTGTGGTATTTTCACTCACTTGGTGTTGTTTTGCGCTGGTATCTCGTGAGATCCGTCTAGACATCTAGAATATCCTACTAATGGATTGGCTAGACCGTATGAACACCATGTCCACGGAGCATGAATCGACAACAGTAAAATTAATAGGTTTATACAAAAATTTATTTTACATTAAGCATTCAACGCCAATTTGCCTCATAATGTTTTAGATCCAAAAAATGTGGACGTCAATGTACACCCTACGAAACACGAGGTGCAGTTTCTGTACGAGGAACAGATTATTGACAAAATCAAATCCTGCGTGGAGAGTAAACTGTTGAGTTGCAACTCCTCCAGAGTAATGTACACTCAGGTATTGTATATCCCCTAATATCTGTAACTAGCGTAGATAATTTGTGATTGGAAGCTTAATATCAAGGTGCTTCCTCACCTAGAGCATTCGCGTGTAATGCTCTAGGCGAGGCAACATTACATATTCGAGCATCAATCAGTGTAGGAGAATAACCGAGCATTACAATGCAATTAATTGCCTTCTAATGATACAATATGTAATATTATGTATCTCGATACAACTTGTAACGTCAATGGATCTCCCGTCCGCTCGGCGCTCAAAGTCGACTCTATAATGTTACATTACACGTCAATGCTAGACCGTGTGGAGCGCCTGGAGATGGGGAGCGCCTTAGGGTTATTTTATTTATTAATTCTATTTTATTCGGAAAACTCACTGCCCATGATTAAACACGATTAGTTAACACATATTATATACGCCAGGAAGCCAATTAAAAGTATAAAGTATAAATAGACTAGCTTTTGTCCGCGGCTCCGCCCGCGTAAATGCAGTATCCCACGGGAATACGATTCTTTTTCTAGATAAGTAACCTATGTGTTAAGTCAGAGCATAAACTAGTAGTTTAAGCTTGTCTTACTTGCGTTCACGTTCGCGTTTACACTTGTAACTCCTCTGGTGTTGCGAGTGTCCATGGGCGGCGGCGATCCCTCTGCTCGTTTCATGGTTCATTTCATTAAAAAAGAACTAATAGTAAAAAGCGCCATCTATTTGTTGTACACTGAACTGTAATATAAAACGACTGCTTCAATTTCTTAGAAAGGAAAGCGCCACCTATGTCAAAGTCTGTATAAAGATACTATGATATAAGATACAATTTGATAATCGATTTACATTATTTATTTTTCAGGCCAGGCTACCTGGTGCATCTGCAGTTGAAGAAATCATCAAAAAAACAACAAGCGATGCCAGAATATACGCTAAAGATCTAGTGAGAGTCAATGCTGATACACAAAAAATCGACAAATTCTTTAGAGCACAAGAGATTCGTAAAAGTAATACAGAAACTTCTGGAGCATGTAAGAAACTAAACGAAAATGATAATTTAAATATTATGTTAGATGAAAGGAAATCAAATTTTAATATAAATGAGAAACAAAATGAAATGACTAATAATTTTAACAATATGTATAAACAAAAGGAAACAAGTTGTGAAAATATAGACTTTGCAAACGATAAAGCAGACAATGAATTAAATAGGTTACAAAATCAAGATGATAATCACGATAAACCCGCAGAAAATGAAACTTACGTAAGAGATAAAGTTCGAAACGTAGATATACCAAACGTAATAGAACACATTAATGATATACAAGAAAAAGTCCAAAGAAATTTACCGAAATGGAGCAACGCTGTAGGCAATTCTAGTACATACATAGATCCTAAAGAGTCGTTCAAAACCAGAACATTTGAATACGAAAGAATTGAAACTAAACTGACCAGTGTCAAACAGTTGAGGATGGAAATAGAGAGTAGATGTAACACGAATCTAAGAGAGATACTCGCTAACTTGATATTCATAGCTTGTATAGACAGCTACAGATCTCTCGTACAGCATTCTACTAAGTTGTATTTGTGTGATACAAGAAGATTGACGTAAGGAGTATATTATTTTCTTTTAGAGATGTAACAACTTTTGCGTTAAATCCATAAACATCCAGCTAGATACAATTTGGCTGGACCGAAGGGAAACAATAGCTTCTCAAAAAACCGTAGAATACTTGAAACTCCTCTGTTTCGTTCGCTCCTGGACGGTCTAATTCTATTCTCATTTAATCTGACATCAATCAATCTTGCAGCGAAGAATTGTTCTACGAGACGATTCTCTATGACTTCCAAAACCTCGGCTTCATCCGGCTGTCGAACCCTTTGCCGCTGGAGGAGCTAATGGTGTTGGGGCTGAGCGCGGACGAGTCTTGGGATTCCGATTTAGGTAAGACTATTAAACCACCATAAAATACGGTCCGGTCCTTCAGTTCGATCTGAACGGATGCAAAATCGTATCGTCTGTGTGCAATTTGGCCTTGACGCAGATCACATCAGTCGGCTAGATGGACTGAATGGATCACATGTGCCACCAAATCACTTTAGTTTTACATATTTAGCAAGCTGTATCAAATTAATATTGTAGTCTATTAAAGTCTATTAATAGTTTAAAATTTAATCAAATTTTCCAAAATTATTTTTTTAAGGGGATTTGATACTGTATTTACGCGGGCGGAGCTGCGGCCAAAAGCTGGACAAAAGTAACAAAAATACTAATGAAAAGTATGCAGAATGAAATGAAGTGAAAGAAAGTGAACAAAATGTTGTACGGGCCGATAAAATGACTGTAGTTAGGCACTGTTAATATATACAAACTTGAAACAGAAAATGGTATCTCAGAGTGACTATAACTAAGTACCTATCACTATCGTTTAATTTTATAATTTCGTTTCATTTGTATGTACTTTTAAATTGCGCCCCTAGCGGAAACTTTCAGGTACTAAAGTTGTCCATACAGATGTAGCCAAACGATATTATAGTGATGGTTAAAATCTTCACGCTGTATAGTATATATTATATAGGCAGAACGGACACAAGTTTGTGAAAAATGAAATAAGACTGAAATAGTGTACAGAAAAATATGCATTTCTTTTTAAAATGCATATCAGTTGTCGACTGAACAAATAACAGCACTTCGACTATGTAACGACTTAATTGTTAAAAACTGTGCTGAAATGCGTACACAACTAAGACACGGAAAACTGGAAATTGAAAAATATTAAATAAAAAATCCTTCAAATACGTTCACTCAATTAGATAGAGAATATCGTCCCTAGAAGTACTGCAATTGAATGTGTGTAATAAAACCGTCTAGAACAAGTTTAAGTCAATAGAAATGAATGGTATTTCAGGAGATCGTCGCGAGTTGGCGGCGCAGATGGTGCGACTGTTGGTGGCTAAGAAGGCGATGCTGTACGAATATTTCTCACTGGAGATAAACGAACGCGAACTTTTAGCTTTGCCGTTATTACTGGGTAAATATGTACTGTTTCCGGGAAGGGGGCAAGAATGGCGATATTTCAACATATCGCTCTGTTTTACAGGGTTAATGTTACATAAAAGTTATTTAAAAGCCACAACAGATGATACTATGCCGCTTCTGCCTCGCGCTATTGAAAACGCTAGACGTATGTATAAGTCTCATGAATATCTAGTACTGCACAATTATTAATTGTTCATGGAGGTGGTTGATCAGTTTTGATGGAATGTCAAATAACATTCGAATGGCTAATTTAACGATAACTTAAACTGTTATTACGTATCTTAAATTTCCCGCTATATTCATTTAATCATATAATATATAGTTCTCCTTTGTTGGAAGTCGGTCAAAAGTTTGAGGGGGCAGCTCACTAAAGGCGCTAATCTTGTCGCAATTTTTTTGTATGAGGTTGCCATTCTTCTCCTCGAGTAATAGTAATAGTGTTCTGTGCTTCCGGTGTTTCCGTGCATCGTCCGTCACTGCGATGGAAACGCGAACATTACTGAGGGAAATTAAGAAAGTAGTTGTCCAAATGTTGCCTGTAATTTCGCGCAACATATATCGCGCGGGAGCCGTACGTTTCTCCGCGATAGAGAATAGTAGATCATAGGTAAGCTAAGTATTTGTTTTAAAATATCTTGGGCTTAGTGTTATTTTCACGAACCACAAAAGCACACTGATAGTTTATACTTTAGTTGCAATCAACTAGACAATAATAAAGTAGGGTTCAGGGCTTCTTCAATGAAATGTTTTAACAAACTTTAAAACAATAAGAATTTAATTAATAATAAACTACGTAATAACAAATCTTATAATAATAAATTATACATGTCTTGTTCGTTATTTCCTGAGGCGTATTGAATTTAATTTCAGATGGGCACACGCCGTACATGGGTGCACTACCGACCTACCTAGTTCGTCTAGTCACTGAAGTCAACTGGGACTCGGAGCAGGAATGCTTCGACTCGTTCAGTCGACAGACGGCGATATTTTATTCGCAACCGAATCCGGACGGATCGGACGAGATATCCAAGTCGGAGCAGTGGAGGCAGGAGTATGTAATATTCCCGGCTATCCGGAGAAATTTTCTACCGACCAACGCATTCACAAGTAACGGCTCCATATTACAAATAGCTAGTCTCGGTGATCTATATAAAGTGTTTGAACGGTGTTAAGTTTTGCCACGGTTATTATATTTTTATGTTTAAAATAAATGCTCTTATAATTAATTTTTAAAGTTTTTTTAGTTACTTTCATAGTAGAAAATTCTTCATAAGGTTTGGTAAAATTAATTATGGATATTTTGGGCATATAATATAATCTACTGCTTTTATAGAAGAGGTAAAAAATTAGGACCATGCCCACTTATTTAAGAGGGGAGGGGTGTTGAGGGAGGGGGGAGAGGGGTGAACTCCCGCGTGCCACTCTCCCCTCTAGGAAACCCCTGGTTTAGATGTTATTGAAAGTTTTTGAAAGGCCGTGTTACCACTCCAGGTTTTGAACGTGATTAAAAAGTTCTAACCTAACCCAAAACTACACGAAACGTTATTGCACGCAGGGTTTTTGTGAGGACGTGTTACCACTCCGAAGACGTTTTGAACGAGATAAAAAGTTCTAACCTAACTTAACCCAAAACTACACAAACATTATTTTACACCGGGTTTTTGAAAGGCCGTGTTACCTCTCCGAAGACGTTATAAACGAGACAAAAAAGCTCTAACCTAACGTAACCCAAAACTACCCAAACGCTATTTTACGCCAGGTTTTTGTGAGACCATGTTATCATAAAAATATTTCTTAATCAAAATATTAATATCAAAATAATAATTAGAACACCTTTCAGCCGCAAAATTACCATAAACCTACTAATAGGATAAATGTGGGCATGATTCTTAATTTTAGCCCCTGAACGAATTGATATTAATTAGGTTAACGTTCTTTAAAGTTCGCTATTTTTGTGAGGCTAGTGACATCAGCGCCTTAGAGAGCGCAATGTAATTTTGTTTATATTGTAATATTTTATTCTACATATTTAAATTACTTTCTGCCTAAATGTAGCAGTAGATCATAATATGCCAATAATATAAAATCAAATATCTGTAATTGATTTTACCAAACCTTATATTTATCTGCTATCTACTAAGTGACGAATCACACCATAATTTATGCTTACATCTAATAACAATACTACCAAACACCTATATCTACAAACTAGTCACACCATTTACACTTACATCTAATTTCAATTAAACTTAATACATTTTATATGTACAAACTAATCATACCATTTAAGCTTACATCTAATTTCAATTATTTCTAATTCCTACTTTATCTACAAACTAAACACACCATTTAAGCTTACATCTAATTTCAATCATATATGTATGTCGCATCCGGTCATAAAGCAGAAGCGGAACTACAAGTGCGCCATCTATAAGAAACGCGTTTGGCGCGCTTTGACAGAGTCTAGTCTGAAGTTCGTACAAGCGACATGGTGGGATGTGGTGGGGCCTTAGGAGTGAGGACTTGATGAGCTACGACAAGACACATCTCAGCCAGTCGTGGCGCGGGCAACCATTCTAGGAACTGTCCATAGTTTCGTTTTAGTACCAGTGTTTATAAAAGTGATTTTATAAAGTGTACCTAGTGAATGTTTAAAGAATTGTAATTCCGAATAAACGAGTGATATTGTAAGTTTGTTACTTCTCTTTGCAAAATACTCACATTACCTATGTCTGTATGGAATAGATCCAAAATCATGAGCCATCCGCCTACATGTATAATACCTTCTGTCTACAAACTAATCACACCATTAATTAAGCTTACATTTAATTGCAAAAATATCTAATACCTATTTTACCTACCAAGTAATGACACCATTTAAGCTTACATCTAATTTCAATAATATCTAATACCTCCTATGTCTACAAACTAATCACACCATTTAAGCTTACATTTAATATCAAAAATATTTTATACCTACTTTATCTACAAACTAAACACACCATTTACACTTACATGTAATTTCAATTATATCTGATTCCTACTTTATCTACCAACTAATCACACCATTTAAGCTTAAATCTAATTTCAATAATATCTAATACCTTCTATGTGTACAAACTAATCACACCATTTAAGCTTACATTTAATTGCAAAAATATCTAATACATATTATACCTACCAAGTAATCACGCCATTTAAGCTTACATCTAAATTCAATAATATCTAATACCATCTATATCTACAAACGAATCACACCATTTAAGCTTACATTTAATTGCAATAATATCTAATAGCTATTTTATCTACAATCTAAACACACCATTTAAGCTTACATTTAATTGCAATAATATCTAATAGCCACTTTATCTACAAACTAATCACACCATTTAAGCTTACATTTACTATCAAAAATATCTATTACCTACTTTATCTACAAACTAAAGACACCATTTACTCTTACATCTAATTTCAATAATACTTATAATATGTAGCTGTAATTACATCTACATATTATAAGTAAGTAATCCATCAATAACACTTTTGCTTTCTACTTTTACCAAATTACTTATTGCTATAATTATACCTAACCTACGTTGAGCTCCCTCTCACTTTGGTTCGGGAGCTCAATGGCCTCCACCACCCCTATTAGCCATCCCTTTCCATCCGCATAGAAAGGTAATTAAATTATTAATACTTCTACTTACTAATCACACCATTTAAGCTTACATCTAATATCAATTGTTTCTAATTCCTACTTTCTCTACAAACTAAACACATAATTTACTCTTACATGTAATAATGTCATCTCTTAATAATATCTAATAGCTGCTTTATCTACAAACTAATCACACCATTTAAGCTTACATCTAATTTCAATAATATCTAATACCTTCTATGTCTACAAACTAATCACACCATTTAAGCTTACATCTAAATTCAATCATATCTAATACCTTCTATGTTTTCAAATGAATCACACCATTTAAGCTTACATCTAATTGCAATAATATCTAATAGCCACTTTATCTACAAACTAATCACACCATTTAAGCTTACATTTAATATCAAGAATATCTAATACCTACTTTATCTACAAACTAAACACACCATTTACTCTTACATCTAATATCAATAATACTTATAATATGTAGCTGTTATTACATCTACATATTATAAGTAATTAATCCATTAATAACACTTTTGCTTTCTACTTTTACCAAATTACTTATTGCCACAATTATACCTATCCTACGTTGAGCTCCCTCTCACTTTGGTTCGGTAGCTCAATGGCCTCCACCACCCCTATTAGCCATCCCTTTCCATCCGCATTGAAAGGTAATTACATTATTAATACTTCTACTTACTAATCACACCATTTAAGCTTACATCTAATTTCAATAATATCTAATACGTTCTATGTCTACAAACTAATCACACCATTTAAGCTTACATTTAATATGAAAAATATCTAATACCTACTTTATCTACAAACTAAACACACCATTTACACTTACATGTAATTTCAATTATATCTAATTCCTACTTTATCTACCAACTAATCACACCATTTAAGCTTAAATCTAATTTCAATAATATCTAATACCTTCTATGTCTACAAACTAATCACACCATTTAAGCTTACATCTAAATTCAATCATATCTAATACCTTCTTTGTCTACAAACTAATCACACCATTTAAGCTTACATCTAATTGCAATAATATCTAATAGCTACTTTATCTACAAACTAATCACACCATTTAAGCTTACATTTAATATCAAAAATATCTAATACTTACTTTATCTACAAATTAAACACACCATTTACTCTTACATCTAATTTCAATAATACTTATAATATGTAGCTGTAATTACATCTACATATTATAAGTAATTAATCCATCAATAACACTTTTGCTTTCTACTTTTACCAAATTACTTATTGCTACAATTATACCTATCCTACGTTGAGCTCCCTCTCACTTTGGTTCGGGAGCTCAATGGCCTCCACCACCCCTATTAGCCATCCCTTTCCATCCGCATAGAAAGGTAATTAAATTATTATTACTTCTACTTACTAATCACACCATTTAAGCTTACATCTAATTTCAATAATATCTAATACCTTCTATGTCTACAAACTAATCACACCATTTAAGCTAACATCTAAATTCAATAATATCTAATACCTTCTTTGTCTACAAACTAATCACACCATTTAAGCTTACATCTAATTGCAATAATATCTAATAGCTACTTTATCTACAAACTAATCACACCATTTAAGCTTACATTTAAATTCAATAATATCTAATACCTTCTATGTCTACAAACTAATCACACCATTTAAGCTTACATTTAATATGAAAAATATCTAATACCTACTTTATCTACAAACTAATCACACCATTTAAGCTTAAATCTAATTTCAATAATATCTAATACCTTCTATGTCTACAAACTAATCACACCATTTAAGCTTACATCTAAATTCAATAATATCTAATACCTTCTATGTCTACAAACTAATCACACCATTTAAGCTTACATTTAATATCAAAAATATCTAATACATATTTTACCTACCAAGTAATCACACCATTTAAGCTAACATCTAAATTCAATAATATCTAATACCTTCTTTGTCTACAAACTAATCACACCATTTAAGCTTACATCTAATTGCAATAATATCTAATAGCTACTTTATCTACAAACTAATCACACCATTTAAGCTTACATTTAAATTCAATAATATCTAATACCTTCTATGTCTACAAACTAATCACACCATTTAAGCTTACATTTAATATGAAAAATATCTAATACCTACTTTATCTACAAACTAAACACACCATTTACACTTACATGTATTTTCAATTATATCTAATTCCTACTTTATCTACCAACTAATCACACCATTTAAGCTTAAATCTAATTTCAATAATATCTAATACCTTCAACGTCTACAAACTAATCACACCATTTAAGCTTACATTTAATTGCAAAAATATCTAATACATATTATACCTACCAAGTAATCACACCATTTAAGTTTACATCTAATTGCAATAATATCTAATAGCTACTTTATCTACAAACTAATCACACCATTTACGCTTACATCTAATTTCAATAATACTTATAATATGTAGCTGTAATTACATCTACATATTATAAGTAATTAATCCATCAATAACACTTTTGCTTTCTTCTTTTACCAAATTACTTATTGCTACAATTATACCTATCCTACGTTGAGCTCCCTCTCACTTTGGTTCGGGAGCTCAATGGCCTCCACCACCCCTATTAGCCATCCCTTTCCATCCGCATAGAAAGGTAATTAAATTATTATTACTTCTACTTACTAATCACACCATTTAAGCTTACATCTAATTTCAATAATATCTAATACCTTCTATGTCTACAAACTAATCACACCATTTAAGCTTACATCTAAATTCAATAATATCTAATACCTTCTATGTCTACAAACTAATCACACCATTTAAGCTTACATTTAATATCAAAAATATCTAATACCTTCTATGTCTACAAACTAATCACACCATTTAAGCTTACATTTAATATCAAAAATATCTAATACATATTATACCTACCAAGTAATCACACCATTTAAGCTAACATCTAAATTCAATAATATCTAATACCTTCTTTGTCTACAAACTAATCACACCATTTAAGCTTACATCTAATTGCAATAATATCTAATAGCTACTTTATCTACAAACTAATCACACCATTTAAGCTTACATTTAAATTCAATAATATCTAATACCTTCTATGTCTACAAAGTAATCACACCATTTAAGCTTACATTTAATATGAAAAATATCTAATACCTACTTTATCTACAAACTAAACACACCATTTACACTTACATGTATTTTCAATTATATCTAATTCCTACTTTATCTACCAACTAATCACACCATTTAAGCTTAAATCTAATTTCAATAATATCTAATACCTTCTACGTCTACAAACTAATCACACCATTTAAGCTTACATTTAATTGCAAAAATATCTAATACATATTAAACCTACCAAGTAATCACACCATTTAAGTTTACATCTAATTGCAATAATATCTAATAGCTACTTTATCTACAAACTAATCACACCATTTACGCTTACATCTAATTTCAATAATACTTATAATATGTAGCTGTAATTACATCTACATATTATAAGTAATTAATCCATCAATAACACTTTTGCTTTCTTCTTTTACCAAATTACTTATTGCTACAATTATACCTATCCTACGTTGAGCTCCCTCTCACTTTGGTTCGGGAGCTCAATGGCCTCCACCACCCCTATTAGCCATCCCTTTCCATCCGCATAGAAAGGTAATTAAATTATTATTACTTCTACTTACTAATCACACCATTTAAGCTTACATCTAATTTCAATAATATCTAATACCTTCTATGTCTACAAACTAATCACACCATTTAAGCTTACATCTAAATTCAATAATATCTAATACCTTCTATGTCTACAAACTAATCACACCATTTAAGCTTACATTTAATATGAAAAATATCTAATACCTACTTTATCTACAAACTAAACACACCATTTACACTTACATGTAATTTCAATTATATCTAATTCCTACTTTATCTACCAACTAATCACACCATTTTAGCTTAAATCTAATTTCAATAATATCTAATACCTTCTACCTCTACAAACTAATCACACCATTTAAGCTTACATTTAATTGCAAAAATATCTAATACATATTATACCTACCAAGTAATTACACCATTTAAGCTAACATCTAAGTTCAATAATATCTAATACCTTCTTTGCCTACAAACTAATCACACCATTTAAGCTTACATCTAATTGCAATAATATCTAATAGCTACTTTATCTACAAACTAATCACACCATTTACGCTTACATCTAATTTCAATAATACTTATAATATGTAGCTGTAATTACATCTACATATTATAAGTAATTAATCCATCAATAACACTTTTGCTTTCTACTTTTACCAAATTACTTATTGCTACAATTATACCTATCCTACGTTGAGCTCCCTCTCACTTTGGTTCGGGAGCTCAATGGCCTCCACCACCCCTATTAGCCATCCCTTTCCATCCGCATAGAAAGGTAATTTAATTATTAATACTTCTACTTACTAATCACACCATTTAAGCTTACATCTAAATTCAATAATATCTAATACCTTCTATGTCTACAAACTAATCACACCATTTAAGCTTACATTCAATATCAAAAATATCTAATACATATTATACCTACCAAGTAATCACACCATTTAAGCTAACATCTAAATTCAATAATATCTAATACCTTCTTTGTCTACAAACTAATCACACCATTTAAGCTTACATCTAATTGCAATAATATCTAATAGCTACTTTATCTACAAACTAATCACACCATTTAAGCTTACATTTAAATTCAATAATATCTAATACCTTCTATGTCTACAAACTAATCACACCATTTAAGCTTACATTTAATATGAAAAATATCTAATACCTACTTTATCTACAAACTAAACACACCATTTACACTTACATGTATTTTCAATTATATCTAATTCCTACTTTATCTACCAACTAATCACACCATTTAAGCTTAAATCTAATTTCAATAATATCTAATACCTTCTATGTCTACAAACTAATCACACCATTTAAGCTTACATCTAAATTCAATAATATCTAATACCTTCTATGTCTACAAACTAATCACACCATTTAAGCTTACATTTAATATCAAAAATATCTAATACATATTATACCTACCAAGTAATCACACCATTTAAGCTAACATCTAAATTCAATAATATCTAATACCTTCTTTGTCTACAAACTAATCACACCATTTAAGCTTACATCTAATTGCAATAATATCTAATAGCTACTTTATCTACAAACTAATCACACCATTTAAGCTTACATTTAAATTCAATAATATCTAATACCTTCTATGTCTACAAACTAATCACACCATTTAAGCTTACATTTAATATGAAAAATATCTAATACCTACTTTATCTACAAACTAAACACACCATTTACACTTACATGTATTTTCATTTATATCTAATTCCTACTTTATCTACCAACTAATCACACCATTTAAGCTTAAATCTAATTTCAATAATATCTAATACCTTCTACGTCTACAAACTAATCACACCATTTAAGCTTACATTTAATTGCAAAAATATCTAATACATATTATACCTACCAAGTAATCACACCATTTAAGTTTACATCTAATTGCAATAATATCTAATAGCTACTTTATCTACAAACTAATCACACCATTTACGCTTACATCTAATTTCAATAATACTTATAATATGTAGCTGTAATTACATCTACATATTATAAGTAATTAATCCATCAATAACACTTTTGCTTTCTTCTTTTACCAAATTACTTATTGCTACAATTATACCTATCCTACGTTGAGCTCCCTCTCACTTTGGTTCGGGAGCTCAATGGCCTCCACCACCCCTATTAGCCATCCCTTTCCATCCGCATAGAAAGGTAATTAAATTATTATTACTTCTACTTACTAATCACACCATTTAAGCTTACATCTAATTTCAATAATATCTAATACCTTCTATGTCTACAAACTAATCACACCATTTAAGCTTACATCTAAATTCAATAATATCTAATACCTTCTATGTCTACAAACTAATCACACCATTTAAGCTTACATTTAATATGAAAAATATCTAATACCTACTTTATCTACAAACTAAACACACCATTTACACTTACATGTAATTTCAATTATATCTAATCCCTACTTTATCTACCAACTAATCACACCATTTTAGCTTAAATCTAATTTCAATAATATCTAATACCTTCTACCTCTACAAACTAATCACACCATTTAAGCTTACATTTAATTGCAAAAATATCTAATACATATTATACCTACCAAGTAATTACACCATTTAAGCTAACATCTAAGTTCAATAATATCTAATACCTTCTTTGCCTACAAACTAATCACACCATTTAAGCTTACATCTAATTGCAATAATATCTAATAGCTGCTTTATCTACAAACTAATCACACCATTTACGCTTACATCTAATTTCAATAATACTTATAATATGTAGCTGTAATTACATCTACATATTATAAGTAATTAATCCATCAATAACACTTTTGCTTTCTACTTTTACCAAATTACTTATTGCTACAATTATACCTATCCTACGTTGAGCTCCCTCTCACTTTGGTTCGGGAGCTCAATGGCCTCCACCACCCCTATTAGCCATCCCTTTCCATCCGCATAGAAAGGTAATTTAATTATTAATACTTCTACTTACTAATCACACCATTTAAGCTTACATCTAATTTCAATTATTTCTAATTCCTACTTTATCTACAAACTAAACACATCATTTATACTTACATGTAATTGCAATAATATGTAATAGCTGCTTTATCTACATACTAATCACACCATTTAAGCTTACATCTAATTTCAATAATATCTAATACCTTCTATGTCTACAAACTAATCACACCATTTAAGCTTACATCTAAATTCAATAATATCTAATACCTTCTATGTCTACAAACTAATCACACCATTTAAGCTTACATTTAATATCAAAAATATCTAATACATATTATACCTACCAAGTAATCACACCATTTAAGCTAACATCTAAATTCAATAATATCTAATACCTTCTTTGTCTACAAACTAATCACACCATTTAAGCTTACATCTAATTGCAATAATATCTAATAGGTACTTTATCTACAAACTAATCACACCATTTAAGCTTACATTTAAATTCAATAATATCTAATACCTTCTACGTCTACAAACTAATCACACCATTTAAGCTTACATTTAATTGCAAAAATATCTAATACATATTATACCTACCAAGTAATCACACCATTTAAGTTTACATCTAATTGCAATAATATCTAATAGCTACTTTATCTACAAACTAATCACACCATTTAAGCTTACATCTAATTTCAATAATACTTATAATATGTAGCTGTAATTACATCTATATATTATAAGTAATTAATCCATCAATAACACTTTTGCTTTCTTCTTTTACCAAATTACTTATTGCTACAATTATACCTATCCTACGTTGAGCTCCCTCTCACTTTGGTTCGGGAGCTCAATGGCCTCCACCACCCCTATTAGCCATCCCTTTCCATCCGCATAGAAAGGTAATTAAATTATTATTACTTCTACTTACTAATCACACCATTTAAGCTTACATCTAATTTCAATAATATCTAATACCTTCTATGTCTACAAACTAATCACACCATTTAAGCTTACATTTAATATGAAAAATATCTAATACCTACTTTATCTACAAACTAAACACACCATTTACACTTACATGTAATTTCAATTATATCTAATTCCTACTTTATCTACCAACTAATCACACCATTTTAGCTTAAATCTAATTTCAATAATATCTAATACCTTCTACCTCTACAAACTAATCACACCATTTAAGCTTACATTTAATTGCAAAAATATCTAATACATATTATACCTACCAAGTAATCACACCATTTAAGCTTACATCTAATTGCAATAATATCTAATAGCTACTTTATCTACAAACTAATCACACCATTTACGCTTACATCTAATTTCAATAATACTTATAATATGTAGCTGTAATTACATCTACATATTATAAGTAATTAATCCATCAATAACACTTTTGCTTTCTTCTTTTACCAAATTACTTATTGCTACAATTATATGATACCTATCCTACGTTGAGCTCCCTCTCACTTTGGTTCGGGAGCTCAATGGCCTCCACCACCCCTATTAGCCATCCCTTTCCATCCGCATAGAAAGGTAATTAAATTATTATTACTTCTACTTACTAATCACACCATTTAAGCTTACATCTAATTTCAATAATATCTAATACCTTCTATGTCTACAAACTAATCACACCATTTAAGCTTACATCTAAATTCAATAATATCTAATACCTTCTATGTCTACAAACTAATCACACTATTTAAGCTTACATTTAATATGAAAAATATCTAATACCTACTTTATCTACCAACTAATCACACCATTTTAGCTTAAATCTTATTTCAATAATATCTAATACCTTCTACCTCTACAAACTAATCACACCATTTAAGCTTACATTTAATTGCAAAAATATCTAATACATATTATACCTACCAAGTAATCACACCATTTAAGTTTACATCTAATTGCAATAATATCTAATAGCTACTTTATCTACAAACTAATCACACCATTTACGCTTACATCTAATTTCATTAATACTTATAATATGTATCTGTAATTACATCTACATATTATAAGTAATTAATCCATCAATAACACTTTTGCTTTCTACTTTTACCAAATTACTTATTGCTACAATTATACCTATCCTACGTTGAGCTCCCTCTCACTTTGGTTCGGGAGCTCAATGGCCTCCACCACCCCTATTAGCCATCCCTTTCCATCCGCATAAAAAGGTAATTAAATTATTAATACTTCTACTTACTAATCACACCATTTAAGCTTACAACTAATTTCAATTATTTCTAATTCCTACTTTATCTACAAACTAAACACATCATTTACACTTACATGTAATTGCAATAATATGTAATAGCTGATTTATCTACATACTAATCACACCATTTAAGCTTACATCTAATTTC
Source organism: Glaucopsyche alexis (assembly GCA_905404095.1). Lineage (NCBI taxonomy): Eukaryota > Metazoa > Arthropoda > Insecta > Lepidoptera > Lycaenidae > Glaucopsyche > Glaucopsyche alexis. The sequence continues at coordinate 8,439,588 of FR990060.1, forward strand.
AATAATATCTAATACCTTCTATGTCTACAAACTAATCACACCATTTAAGCTTACATCTAAATTCAATAATATCTAATACCTTCTATGTCTACAAACTAATCACACCATTTAAGCTTACATTTAATATCAAAAATATCTAATACCTACTTTATCTACAAACTAAACACACCATTTACACTTACATGTAATTTCAATTATATCTAATTCCTACTTTATCTACCAACTAATCACACCATTTAAGCTTAAATCTAATTTCAATATTATCTAATACCTTCTATGTCTACAAACTAATCACACCATTTAAGCTTACATTTAATTCCAAAAATATCTAATACATATTATACCTACCAAGTAATCACACCATTTAAGCTAACATCTCAATTCAATAATACCTAATACCTTCTTTGTCTACAAACTAATCACACCATTTAAGCTTACATCTAATTGCAATAATATCTAATAGCTACTTTATCTACAAACTAATCACACCATTTAAGCTTACATTTAATATTAAAAATATCTAATACCTACTTTATCTACAAATTAAACACACCATTTACTCTTACATCTAATTTCAATAATACTTATAATATGTAGCTGTAATTACATCTACATATTATAAGTAATTAATCCATCAATAACACTTTTGCTTTCTACTTTTACCAAATTACTTATTGCTACAATTATACCTATCCTACGTTGAGCTCCCTCTCACTTTGGTTCGGGAGCTCAATGGCCTCCACCACCCCTATTAGCCATCCCTTTCCATCCGCATAAAAAGGTAATTAAATTATTAATACTTCTACTTACTAATCACACCATTTAAGCTTACATCTAATTTCAATTATTTCTAATTCCTACTTTATCTACAAACTAAACACATCATTTACACTTACATGTAATTGCAATAATATGTAATAGCTGCTTTATCTACATACTAATCACACCATTTAAGCTTACATCTAATTTCAATAATATCTAATACCTTCTATGTCTACAAACTAATCACACCATTTAAGCTTACATCTAAATTCAATAATATCTAATACCTTCTATGTCTACAAACTAATCACACCATTTAAGCTTACATTTAATATCAAAAATATCTAATACCTACTTTATCTACAAACTAAACACACCATTTACACTTACATGTAATTTCAATTATATCTAATTCCTACTTTATCTACCAACTAATCACACCATTTAAGCTTAAATCTAATTTCAATAATATCTAATACCTTCTATGTCTACAAACTAATCACACCATTTAAGCTTACATTTAATTCCAAAAATATCTAATACATATTATACCTACCAAGTAATCACACCATTTAAGCTAACATCTCAATTCAATAATACCTAATACCTTCTTTGTCTACAAACTAATCACACCATTTAAGCTTACATCTAATTGCAATAATATCTAATAGCTACTTTATCTACAAACTAATCACACCATTTAAGCTTACATTTAATATCAAAAATATCTAATACCTACTTTATCTACAAATTAAACACACCATTTACTCTTACATCTAATTTCAATAATACTTATAATATGTAGCTGTAATTACATCTACATATTATAAGTAATTAATCCATCAATAACACTTTTGCTTTCTACTTTTACCAAATTACTTATTGCTACAATTATACCTATCCTACGTTGAGCTCCCTCTCACTTTGGTTCGGGAGCTCAATGGCCTCCACCACCCCTATTAGCCATCCCTTTCCATCCGCATAGAAAGGTAATTAAATTATTATTACTTCTACTTACTAATCACACCATTTAAGCTTACATCTAATTTCAATAATATCTAATACCTTCTATGTCTACAAACTAATCACACCGTTTAAGCTTACATTTAATATGAAAAATATCTAATACCTACTTTATCTACAAACTAAACACACCATTTACACTTACATGTAATTTCAATTATATCTAATTCCTACTTTATCTACCAACTAATCACACCATTTTAGCTTAAATCTAATTTCAATAATATCTAATACCTTCTACCTCTACAAACTAATCACACCATTTAAGCTTACATTTAATTGCAAAAATATCTAATACATATTATACCTACCAAGTAATCACACCATTTAAGTTTACATCTAATTGCAATAATATCTAATAGCTACTTTATCTACAAACTAATCACACCATTTACGCTTACATCTAATTTCAATAATACTTATAATATGTAGCTGTAATTACATCTACATATTATAAGTAATTAATCCATCAATAACACTTTTGCTTTCTTCTTTTACCAAATTACTTATTGCTACAATTATACCTATCCTACGTTGAGCTCCCTCTCACTTTGGTTCGGGAGCTCAATGGCCTCCACCACCCCTATTAGCCATCCCTTTCCATCCGCATAGAAAGGTAATTAAATTATTATTACTTCTACTTACTTATCACACCATTTAAGCTTACATCTAATTTCAATAATATCTAATACCTTCTATGTCTACAAACTAATCACACCATTTAAGCTTACATTTAATATGAAAAATATCTAATACCTACTTTAACTACAAACTAAACACACCATTTACACTTACATGTAATTTCAATTATATCTAATTCCTACTTTATCTACCAACTAATCACACCATTTTAGCTTAAATCTAATTTCAATAATATCTAATACCTTCTACCTCTACAAACTAATCACACCATTTAAGCTTACATTTAATTGCAAAAATATCTTATACATATTATACCTACCAAGTAATCACACCATTTAAGTTTACATCTAATTGCAATAATATCTAATAGCTACTTTATCTACAAACTAATCACACCATTTACGCTTACATCTAATTTCAATAATACTTATAATATGTAGCTGTAATTACATCTACATATTATAAGTAATTAATCCATCAATAACACTTTTGCTTTCTACTTTTACCAAATTACTTATTGCTACAATTATACCTATCCTACGTTGAGCTCCCTCTCACTTTGGTTCGGGAGCTCAATGGCCTCCACCACCCCTATTAGCCATCCCTTTCCATCCGCATAAAAAGGTAATTAAATTATTAATACTTCTACTTACTAATCACACCATTTAAGCTTACATCTAATTTCAATTATTTCTAATTCCTACTTTATCTACAAACTAAACACATCATTTACACTTACATGTAATTGCAATAATATGTAATAGCTGCTTTATCTACATACTAATCACACCATTTAAGCTTACATCTAATTTCAATAATATCTAATACCTTCTATGTCTACAAACTAATCACACCATTTAAGCTTACATCTAAATTCAATAATATCTAATACCTTCTATGTCTACAAACTAATCACACCATTTAAGCTTACATTTAATATCAAAAATATCTAATACCTACTTTATCTACAAACTAAACACACCATTTACACTTACATGTAATTTCAATTATATCTAATTCCTATTTTATCTACCAACTAATCACACCATTTAAGCTTAAATCTAATTTCAATAATATCTAATACCTTCTATGTCTACAAACTAATCACACCATTTAAGCTTACATTTAATTCCAAAAATATCTAATACATATTATACCTACCAAGTAATCACACCATTTAAGCTAACATCTCAATTCAATAATACCTAATACCTTCTTTGTCTACAAACTAATCACACCATTTAAGCTTACATCTAATTGCAATAATATCTAATAGCTACTTTATCTACAAACTAATCACACCATTTAAGCTTACATTTAATATCAAAAATATCTAATACCTACTTTATCTACAAATTAAACACACCATTTACTCTTACATCTAATTTCAATAATACTTATAATATGTAGCTGTAATTACATCTACATATTATAAGTAATTAATCCATCAATAACACTTTTGCTTTCTACTTTTACCAAATTACTTATTGCTACAATTATACCTATCCTACGTTGAGCTCCCTCTCACTTTGGTTCGGGAGCTCAATGGCCTCCACCACCCCTATTAGCCATCCCTTTCCATCCGCATAGAAAGGTAATTAAATTATTATTACTTCTACTTACTAATCACACCATTTAAGCTTACATCTAATTTCAATAATATCTAATACCTTCTATGTCTACAAACTAATCACACCGTTTAAGCTTACATTTAATATGAAAAATATCTAATACCTACTTTATCTACAAACTAAACACACCATTTACACTTACATGTAATTTCAATTATATCTAATTCCTACTTTATCTACCAACTAATCACACCATTTTAGCTTAAATCTAATTTCAATAATATCTAATACCTTCTACCTCTACAAACTAATCACACCATTTAAGCTTACATTTAATTGCAAAAATATCTAATACATATTATACCTACCAAGTAATCACACCATTTAAGTTTACATCTAATTGCAATAATATCTAATAGCTACTTTATCTACAAACTAATCACACCATTTACGCTTACATCTAATTTCAATAATACTTATAATATGTAGCTGTAATTACATCTACATATTATAAGTAATTAATCCATCAATAACACTTTTGCTTTCTTCTTTTACCAAATTACTTATTGCTACAATTATACCTATCCTACGTTGAGCTCCCTCTCACTTTGGTTCGGGAGCTCAATGGCCTCCACCACCCCTATTAGCCATCCCTTTCCATCCGCATAGAAAGGTAATTAAATTATTATTACTTCTACTTACTTATCACACCATTTAAGCTTACATCTAATTTCAATAATATCTAATACCTTCTATGTCTACAAACTAATCACACCATTTAAGCTTACATTTAATATGAAAAATATCTAATACCTACTTTATCTACAAACTAAACACACCATTTACACTTACATGTAATTTCAATTATATCTAATTCCTACTTTATCTACCAACTAATCACACCATTTTAGCTTAAATCTAATTTCAATTATATCTAATACCTTCTACCTCTACAAACTAATCACACCATTTAAGCTTACATTTAATTGCAAAAATATCTTATACATATTATACCTACCAAGTAATCACACCATTTAAGTTTACATCTAATTGCAATAATATCTAATAGCTACTTTATCTACAAACTAATCACACCATTTACGCTTACATCTAATTTCAATAATACTTATAATATGTAGCTGTAATTACATCTACATATTATAAGTAATTAATCCATCAATAACACTTTTGCTTTCTTCTTTTACCAAATTACTTATTGCTACAATTATATGATACCTATCCTACGTTGAGCTCCCTCTCACTTTGGTTCGGGAGCTCAATGGCCTCCACCACCCCTATTAGCCATCCCTTTCCATCCGCATAGAAAGGTAATTAAATTATTATTACTTCTACTTACTAATCACACCATTTAAGCTTACATCTAATTTCAATAATATCTAATACCTTCTATGTCTACAAACTAATCACACCATTTAAGCTTACATCTAAATTCAATAATATCTAATACCTTCTATGTCTACAAACTAATCACACTATTTAAGCTTACATTTAATATGAAAAATATCTAATACCTACTTTATCTACCAACTAATCACACCATTTAAGTTTACATCTAATTGCAATAATATCTAATAGCTACTTTATCTACAAACTAATCACACCATTTACGCTTACATCTAATTTCAATAATACTTATAATATGTAGCTGTAATTACATCTACATATTATAAGTAATTAATCCATCAATAACACTTTTGCTTTCTTCTTTTACCAAATTACTTATTGCTACAATTATACCTATCCTACGTTGAGCTCCCTCTCACTTTGGTTCGGGAGCTCAATGGCCTCCACCACCCCTATTAGCCATCCCTTTCCATCCGCATAGAAAGGTAATTAAATTATTATTACTTCTACTTACTAATCACACCATTTAAGCTTACATCTAATTTCAATAATATCTAATACCTTCTATGTCTACAAACTAATCACACCATTTAAGCTTACATCTAAATTCAATAATATCTAATACCTTCTATGTCTACAAACTAATCACACCAGTTAAGCTTACATTTAATATCAAAAATATCTAATACATATTATACCTACCAAGTAATCACACCATTTAAGCTAACATCTAAATTCAATAATATCTAATACCTTCTTTGTCTACAAACTAATCACACCATTTAAGCTTACATCTAATTGCAATAATATCTAATAGCTACTTTATCTACAAACTAATCACACCATTTAAGCTTACATTTAAATTCAATAATATCTAATACCTTCTATGTCTACAAACTAATCACACCATTTAAGCTTACATTTAATATGAAAAATATCTAATACCTACTTTATCTACGAACTAAACACACCATTTACACTTACATGTATTTTAAATTATATCTAATTCCTACTTTATCTACCAACTAATCACACCATTTAAGCTTAAATCTAATTTCAATAATATCTAATACCTTCTACGTCTACAAACTAATCACACCATTTAAGCTTACATTTAATTGCAAAAATATCTAATACATATTATACCTACCAAGTAATCACACCATTTAAGTTTACATCTAATTGCAATAATATCTAATAGCTACTTTATCTACAAACTAATCACACCATTTACGCTTACATCTAATTTCAATAATACTTATAATATGTAGCTGTAATTACATCTACATATTATAAGTAATTAATCCATCAATAACACTTTTGCTTTCTTCTTTTACCAAATTACTTATTGCTACAATTATACCTATCCTACGTTGAGCTCCCTCTCACTTTGGTTCGGGAGCTCAATGGCCTCCACCACCCCTATTAGCCATCCCTTTCCATCCGCATAGAAAGGTAATTAAATTATTATTACTTCTACTTACTAATCACACCATTTAAGCTTACATCTAATTTCAATAATATCTAATACCTTCTATGTCTAGAAACTAATCACACCATTTAAGCTTACATCTAAATTCAATAATATCTAATACCTTCTATGTCTACAAACTAATCACACCATTTAAGCTTACATTTAATATGAAAAATATCTAATACCTACTTTATCTACAAACTAAACACACCATTTACACTTACATGTAATTTCAATTATATCTAATTCCTACTTTATCTACCAACTAATCACACCATTTTAGCTTAAATCTAATTTCAATAATATCTAATACCTTCTACCTCTACAAACTAATCACACCATTTAAGCTTACATTTAATTGCAAAAATATCTAATACATATTATACCTACCAAGTAATTACACCATTTAAGCTAACATCTAAGTTCAATAATATCTAATACCTTCTTTGTCTACAAACTAATCACACCATTTAAGCTTACATCTAATTGCAATAATATCTAATAGCTACTTTATCTACAAACTAATCACACCATTTACGCTTACATCTAATTTCAATAATACTTATAATATGTAGCTGTAATTACATCTACATATTATAAGTAATTAATCCATCAATAACACTTTTGCTTTCTTCTTTTACCAAATTACTTATTGCTACAATTATACCTATCCTACGTTGAGCTCCCTCTCACTTTGGTTCGGGAGCTCAATGGCCTTCACCACCCCTATTAGCCATCCCTTTCCATCCGCATAGAAAGGTAATTTAATTATTAATACTTCTACTTACTAATCACACCATTTAAGCTTACATCTAATTTCAATTATTTCTAATTCCTACTTTATCTACAAACTAAACACATCATTTACACTTACATGTAATTGCAATAATATGTAATAGCTGCTTTATCTACATACTAATCACACCATTTAAGCTTACATCTAAATTCAATAATATCTAATACCTTCTATGTCTACAAACTAATCACACCATTTAAGCTTACATTTAATATCAAAAATATCTAATACCTACTTTATCTACAAACTAAACACACCATTTACACTTACATGTAATTTCAATTATATCTAATTCCTACTTTATCTACCAACTAATCACACCATTTTAGCTTAAATCTAATTTCAATAATATCTAATACCTTCTACCTCTACAAACTAATCACACCATTTAAGCTTACATTTAATTGCAAAAATATCTAATACATATTATACCTACCAAGTAATCACACCATTTAAGTTTACATCTAATTGCAATAATATCTAATAGCTACTTTATCTACAAACTAATCACACCATTTACGCTTACATCTAATTTCAATAATACTTATAATATGTAGCTGTAATTACATCTACATATTATAAGTAATTAATCCATCAATAACACTTTTGCTTTCTTCTTTTACCAAATTACTTATTGCTACAATTATACCTATCCTACGTTGAGCTCCCTCTCACTTTGGTTCGGGAGCTCAATGGCCTCCACCACCCCTATTAGCCATCCCTTTCCATCCGCATAGAAAGGTAATTAAATTATTATTACTTCTACTTACTTATCACACCATTTAAGCTTACATCTAATTTCAATAATATCTAATACCTTCTATGTCTACAAACTAATCACACCATTTAAGCTTACATTTAATATGAAAAATATCTAATACCTACTTTAACTACAAACTAAACACACCATTTACACTTACATGTAATTTCAATTATATCTAATTCCTACTTTATCTACCAACTAATCACACCATTTTAGCTTAAATCTAATTTCAATAATATCTAATACCTTCTACCTCTACAAACTAATCACACCATTTAAGCTTACATTTAATTGCAAAAATATCTTATACATATTATACCTACCAAGTAATCACACCATTTAAGTTTACATCTAATTGCAATAATATCTAATAGCTACTTTATCTACAAACTAATCACACCATTTACGCTTACATCTAATTTCAATAATACTTATAATATGTAGCTGTAATTACATCTACATATTATAAGTAATTAATCCATCAATAACACTTTTGCTTTCTACTTTTACCAAATTACTTATTGCTACAATTATACCTATCCTACGTTGAGCTCCCTCTCACTTTGGTTCGGGAGCTCAATGGCCTCCACCACCCCTATTAGCCATCCCTTTCCATCCGCATAAAAAGGTAATTAAATTATTAATACTTCTACTTACTAATCACACCATTTAAGCTTACATCTAATTTCAATTATTTCTAATTCCTACTTTATCTACAAACTAAACACATCATTTACACTTACATGTAATTGCAATAATATGTAATAGCTGCTTTATCTACATACTAATCACACCATTTAAGCTTACATCTAATTTCAATAATATCTAATACCTTCTATGTCTACAAACTAATCACACCATTTAAGCTTACATCTAAATTCAATAATATCTAATACCTTCTATGTCTACAAACTAATCACACCATTTAAGCTTACATTTAATATCAAAAATATCTAATACCTACTTTATCTACAAACTAAACACACCATTTACACTTACATGTAATTTCAATTATATCTAATTCCTATTTTATCTACCAACTAATCACACCATTTAAGCTTAAATCTAATTTCAATAATATCTAATACCTTCTATGTCTACAAACTAATCACACCATTTAAGCTTACATTTAATTCCAAAAATATCTAATACATATTATACCTACCAAGTAATCACACCATTTAAGCTAACATCTCAATTCAATAATACCTAATACCTTCTTTGTCTACAAACTAATCACACCATTTAAGCTTACATCTAATTGCAATAATATCTAATAGCTACTTTATCTACAAACTAATCACACCATTTAAGCTTACATTTAATATCAAAAATATCTAATACCTACTTTATCTACAAATTAAACACACCATTTACTCTTACATCTAATTTCAATAATACTTATAATATGTAGCTGTAATTACATCTACATATTATAAGTAATTAATCCATCAATAACACTTTTGCTTTCTACTTTTACCAAATTACTTATTGCTACAATTATACCTATCCTACGTTGAGCTCCCTCTCACTTTGGTTCGGGAGCTCAATGGCCTCCACCACCCCTATTAGCCATCCCTTTCCATCCGCATAGAAAGGTAATTAAATTATTATTACTTCTACTTACTAATCACACCATTTAAGCTTACATCTAATTTCAATAATATCTAATACCTTCTATGTCTACAAACTAATCACACCGTTTAAGCTTACATTTAATATGAAAAATATCTAATACCTACTTTATCTACAAACTAAACACACCATTTACACTTACATGTAATTTCAATTATATCTAATTCCTACTTTATCTACCAACTAATCACACCATTTTAGCTTAAATCTAATTTCAATAATATCTAATACCTTCTACCTCTACAAACTAATCACACCATTTAAGCTTACATTTAATTGCAAAAATATCTAATACATATTATACCTACCAAGTAATCACACCATTTAAGTTTACATCTAATTGCAATAATATCTAATAGCTACTTTATCTACAAACTAATCACACCATTTACGCTTACATCTAATTTCAATAATACTTATAATATGTAGCTGTAATTACATCTACATATTATAAGTAATTAATCCATCAATAACACTTTTGCTTTCTTCTTTTACCAAATTACTTATTGCTACAATTATACCTATCCTACGTTGAGCTCCCTCTCACTTTGGTTCGGGAGCTCAATGGCCTCCACCACCCCTATTAGCCATCCCTTTCCATCCGCATAGAAAGGTAATTAAATTATTATTACTTCTACTTACTTATCACACCATTTAAGCTTACATCTAATTTCAATAATATCTAATACCTTCTATGTCTACAAACTAATCACACCATTTAAGCTTACATTTAATATGAAAAATATCTAATACCTACTTTATCTACAAACTAAACACACCATTTACACTTACATGTAATTTCAATTATATCTAATTCCTACTTTATCTACCAACTAATCACACCATTTTAGCTTAAATCTAATTTCAATTATATCTAATACCTTCTACCTCTACAAACTAATCACACCATTTAAGCTTACATTTAATTGCAAAAATATCTTATACATATTATACCTACCAAGTAATCACACCATTTAAGTTTACATCTAATTGCAATAATATCTAATAGCTACTTTATCTACAAACTAATCACACCATTTACGCTTACATCTAATTTCAATAATACTTATAATATGTAGCTGTAATTACATCTACATATTATAAGTAATTAATCCATCAATAACACTTTTGCTTTCTTCTTTTACCAAATTACTTATTGCTACAATTATATGATACCTATCCTACGTTGAGCTCCCTCTCACTTTGGTTCGGGAGCTCAATGGCCTCCACCACCCCTATTAGCCATCCCTTTCCATCCGCATAGAAAGGTAATTAAATTATTATTACTTCTACTTACTAATCACACCATTTAAGCTTACATCTAATTTCAATAATATCTAATACCTTCTATGTCTACAAACTAATCACACCATTTAAGCTTACATCTAAATTCAATAATATCTAATACCTTCTATGTCTACAAACTAATCACACTATTTAAGCTTACATTTAATATGAAAAATATCTAATACCTACTTTATCTACCAACTAATCACACCATTTAAGTTTACATCTAATTGCAATAATATCTAATAGCTACTTTATCTACAAACTAATCACACCATTTACGCTTACATCTAATTTCAATAATACTTATAATATGTAGCTGTAATTACATCTACATATTATAAGTAATTAATCCATCAATAACACTTTTGCTTTCTTCTTTTACCAAATTACTTATTGCTACAATTATACCTATCCTACGTTGAGCTCCCTCTCACTTTGGTTCGGGAGCTCAATGGCCTCCACCACCCCTATTAGCCATCCCTTTCCATCCGCATAGAAAGGTAATTAAATTATTATTACTTCTACTTACTAATCACACCATTTAAGCTTACATCTAATTTCAATAATATCTAATACCTTCTATGTCTACAAACTAATCACACCATTTAAGCTTACATCTAAATTCAATAATATCTAATACCTTCTATGTCTACAAACTAATCACACCAGTTAAGCTTACATTTAATATCAAAAATATCTAATACATATTATACCTACCAAGTAATCACACCATTTAAGCTAACATCTAAATTCAATAATATCTAATACCTTCTTTGTCTACAAACTAATCACACCATTTAAGCTTACATCTAATTGCAATAATATCTAATAGCTACTTTATCTACAAACTAATCACACCATTTAAGCTTACATTTAAATTCAATAATATCTAATACCTTCTATGTCTACAAACTAATCACACCATTTAAGCTTACATTTAATATGAAAAATATCTAATACCTACTTTATCTACGAACTAAACACACCATTTACACTTACATGTATTTTAAATTATATCTAATTCCTACTTTATCTACCAACTAATCACACCATTTAAGCTTAAATCTAATTTCAATAATATCTAATACCTTCTACGTCTACAAACTAATCACACCATTTAAGCTTACATTTAATTGCAAAAATATCTAATACATATTATACCTACCAAGTAATCACACCATTTAAGTTTACATCTAATTGCAATAATATCTAATAGCTACTTTATCTACAAACTAATCACACCATTTACGCTTACATCTAATTTCAATAATACTTATAATATGTAGCTGTAATTACATCTACATATTATAAGTAATTAATCCATCAATAACACTTTTGCTTTCTTCTTTTACCAAATTACTTATTGCTACAATTATACCTATCCTACGTTGAGCTCCCTCTCACTTTGGTTCGGGAGCTCAATGGCCTCCACCACCCCTATTAGCCATCCCTTTCCATCCGCATAGAAAGGTAATTAAATTATTATTACTTCTACTTACTAATCACACCATTTAAGCTTACATCTAATTTCAATAATATCTAATACCTTCTATGTCTAGAAACTAATCACACCATTTAAGCTTACATCTAAATTCAATAATATCTAATACCTTCTATGTCTACAAACTAATCACACCATTTAAGCTTACATTTAATATGAAAAATATCTAATACCTACTTTATCTACAAACTAAACACACCATTTACACTTACATGTAATTTCAATTATATCTAATTCCTACTTTATCTACCAACTAATCACACCATTTTAGCTTAAATCTAATTTCAATAATATCTAATACCTTCTACCTCTACAAACTAATCACACCATTTAAGCTTACATTTAATTGCAAAAATATCTAATACATATTATACCTACCAAGTAATTACACCATTTAAGCTAACATCTAAGTTCAATAATATCTAATACCTTCTTTGTCTACAAACTAATCACACCATTTAAGCTTACATCTAATTGCAATAATATCTAATAGCTACTTTATCTACAAACTAATCACACCATTTACGCTTACATCTAATTTCAATAATACTTATAATATGTAGCTGTAATTACATCTACATATTATAAGTAATTAATCCATCAATAACACTTTTGCTTTCTTCTTTTACCAAATTACTTATTGCTACAATTATACCTATCCTACGTTGAGCTCCCTCTCACTTTGGTTCGGGAGCTCAATGGCCTTCACCACCCCTATTAGCCATCCCTTTCCATCCGCATAGAAAGGTAATTTAATTATTAATACTTCTACTTACTAATCACACCATTTAAGCTTACATCTAATTTCAATTATTTCTAATTCCTACTTTATCTACAAACTAAACACATCATTTACACTTACATGTAATTGCAATAATATGTAATAGCTGCTTTATCTACATACTAATCACACCATTTAAGCTTACATCTAAATTCAATAATATCTAATACCTTCTATGTCTACAAACTAATCACACCATTTAAGCTTACATTTAATATCAAAAATATCTAATACCTACTTTATCTACAAACTAAACACACCATTTACACTTACATGTAATTTCAATTATATCTAATTCCTACTTTATCTACCAACTAATCACACCATTTAAGCTTAAATCTAATTTCAATAATATCTAATACCTTCTATGTCTACAAACTAATCACACCATTTAAGCTTACATTTAATTCCAAAAATATCTAATACATATTATACCTACCAAGTAATCACACCATTTAAGCTAACATCTCAATTCAATAATACCTAATACCTTCTTTGTCTACAAACTAATCACACCATTTAAGCTTACATCTAATTGCAATAATATCTAATAGCTACTTTATCTACAAACTAATCACACCATTTAAGCTTACATTTAATATCAAAAATATCTAATACCTACTTTATCTACAAATTAAACACACCATTTACTCTTACATCTAATTTCAATAATACTTATAATATGTAGCTGTAATTACATCTACATATTATAAGTAATTAATCCATCAATAACACTTTTGCTTTCTACTTTTACCAAATTACTTATTGCTACAATTATACCTATCCTACGTTGAGCTCCCTCTCACTTTGGTTCGGGAGCTCAATGGCCTCCACCACCCCTATTAGCCATCCCTTTCCATCCGCATAGAAAGGTAATTAAATTATTATTACTTCTACTTACTAATCACACCATTTAAGCTTACATCTAATTTCAATAATATCTAATACCTTCTATGTCTACAAACTAATCACACCATTTAAGCTTACATTTAATATGAAAAATATCTAATACCTACTTTATCTACAAACTAAACACACCATTTACACTTACATGTAATTTCAATTATATCTAATTCCTACTTTATCTACCAACTAATCACACCATTTTAGCTTAAATCTAATTTCAATAATATCTAATACCTTCTACCTCTACAAACTAATCACACCATTTAAGCTTACATTTAATTGCAAAAATATCTAATACATATTATACCTACCAAGTAATCACACCATTTAAGTTTACATCTAATTGCAATAATATCTAATAGCTACTTTATCTACAAACTAATCACACCATTTACGCTTACATCTAATTTCAATAATACTTATAATATGTAGCTGTAATTACATCTACATATTATAAGTAATTAATCCATCAATAACACTTTTGCTTTCTTCTTTTACCAAATTACTTATTGCTACAATTATATGATACCTATCCTACGTTGAGCTCCCTCTCACTTTGGTTCGGGAGCTCAATGGCCTCCACCACCCCTATTAGCCATCCCTTTCCATCCGCATAGAAAGGTAATTAAATTATTATTACTTCTACTTACTAATCACACCA
Organism: Glaucopsyche alexis; assembly: GCA_905404095.1. Taxonomy (NCBI): domain Eukaryota; kingdom Metazoa; phylum Arthropoda; class Insecta; order Lepidoptera; family Lycaenidae; genus Glaucopsyche; species Glaucopsyche alexis. The sequence goes on from FR990060.1 coordinate 8,454,758, forward strand.
TTTAAGCTTACATCTAATTTCAATAATATCTAATACCTTCTATGTCTACAAACTAATCACACCATTTAAGCTTACATCTAAATTCAATAATATCTAATACCTTCTATGTCTACAAACTAATCACACCATTTAAGCTTACATTTAATATGAAAAATATCTAATACCTACTTTATCTACAAACTAAACACACCATTTACACTTACATGTAATTTCAATTATATCTAATTCCTACTTTATCTACCAACTAATCACACCATTTTAGCTTAAATCTTATTTCAATAATATCTAATACCTTCTACCTCTACAAACTAATCACACCATTTAAGCTTACATTTAATTGCAAAAATATCTAATACATATTATACCTACCAAGTAATCACACCATTTAAGTTTACATCTAATTGCAATAATATCTAATAGCTACTTTATCTACAAACTAATCACACCATTTACGCTTACATCTAATTTCATTAATACTTATAATATGTAGCTGTAATTACATCTACATATTATAAGTAATTAATCCATCAATAACACTTTTGCTTTCTACTTTTACCAAATTACTTATTGCTACAATTATACCTATCCTACGTTGAGCTCCCTCTCACTTTGGTTCGGGAGCTCAATGGCCTCCACCACCCCTATTAGCCATCCCTTTCCATCCGCATAAAAAGGTAATTAAATTATTAATACTTCTACTTACTAATCACACCATTTAAGCTTACATCTAATTTCAATTATTTCTAATTCCTACTTTATCTACAAACTAAACACATCATTTACACTTACATGTAATTGCAATAATATGTAATAGCTGCTTTATCTACATACTAATCACACCATTTAAGCTTACATCTAATTTCAATAATATCTAATACCTTCTATGTCTACAAACTAATCACACCATTTAAGCTTACATCTAAATTCAATAATATCTAATACCTTCTATGTCTACAAACTAATCACACCATTTAAGCTTACATTTAATATCAAAAATATCTAATACCTACTTTATCTACAAACTTAACACACCATTTACACTTACATGTAATTTCAATTATATCTAATTCCTACTTTATCTACCAACTAATCACACCATTTAAGCTTAAATCTAATTTCAATAATATCTAATACCTTCTATGTCTACAAACTAATCACACCATTTAAGCTTACATTTAATTCCAAAAATATCTAATACATATTATACCTACCAAGTAATCACACCATTTAAGCTAACATCTCAATTCAATAATACCTAATACCTTCTTTGTCTACAAACTAATCACACCATTTAAGCTTACATCTAATTGCAATAATATCTAATAGCTACTTTATCTACAAACTAATCACACCATTTAAGCTTACATTTAATATCAAAAATATCTAATACCTACTTTATCTACAAATTAAACACACCATTTACTCTTACATCTAATTTCAATAATACTTATAATATGTAGCTGTAATTACATCTACATATTATAAGTAATTAATCCATCAATAACACTTTTGCTTTCTACTTTTACCAAATTACTTATTGCTACAATTATACCTATCCTACGTTGAGCTCCCTCTCACTTTGGTTCGGGAGCTCAATGGCCTCCACCACCCCTATTAGCCATCCCTTTCCATCCGCATAGAAAGGTAATTAAATTATTATTACTTCTACTTACTAATCACACCATTTAAGCTTACATCTAATTTCAATAATATCTAATACCTTCTATGTCTACAAACTAATCACACCATTTAAGCTTACATTTAATATGAAAAATATCTAATACCTACTTTATCTACAAACTAAACACACCATTTACACTTACATGTAATTTCAATTATATCTAATTCCTACTTTATCTACCAACTAATCACACTATTTTAGCTTAAATCTAATTTCAATAATATCTAATACCTTCTACCTCTACAAACTAATCACACCATTTAAGCTTACATTTAATTGCAAAAATATCTAATACATATTATACCTACCAAGTAATCACACCATTTAAGTTTACATCTAATTGCAATAATATCTAATAGCTACTTTATCTACAAACTAATCACACCATTTACGCTTACATCTAATTTCAATAATACTTATAATATGTAGCTGTAATTACATCTACATATTATAAGTAATTAATCCATCAATAACACTTTTGCTTTCTTCTTTTACCAAATTACTTATTGCTACAATTATACCTATCCTACGTTGAGCTCCCTCTCACTTTGGTTCGGGAGCTCAATGGCCTCCACCACCCCTATTAGCCATCCCTTTCCATCCGCATAGAAAGGTAATTAAATTATTATTACTTCTACTTACTAATCACACCATTTAAGCTTACATCTAATTTCAATAATATCTAATACCTTCTATGTCTACAAACTAATCACACCATTTAAGCTTACATTTAATATGAAAAATATCTAATACCTACTTTATCTACAAACTAAACACACCATTTACACTTACATGTAATTTCAATTATATCTAATTCCTACTTTATCTACCAACTAATCACACCATTTTAGCTTAAATCTAATTTCAATAATATCTAATACCTTCTACCTTTACAAACTAATCACACCATTTAAGCTTACATTTAATTGCAAAAATATCTAATACATATTGTACCTACCAAGTAATCACACCATTTAAGTTTACATCTAATTGCAATAATATCTAATAGCTACTTTATCTACAAACTAATCACACCATTTACGCTTACATCTAATTTCAATAATACTTATAATATGTAGCTGTTATTACATCTACATATTATAAGTAATTAATCCATCAATAACACTTTTGCTTTCTTCTTTTACCAAATTACTTATTGCTACAATTATACCTATCCTACGTTGAGCTCCCTCTCACTTTGGTTCGGGAGCTCAATGGCCTCCACCACCCCTATTAGCCATCCCTTTCCATCCGCATAGAAAGGTAATTAAATTATTATTACTTCTACTTACTAATCACACCATTTAAGCTTACATCTAATTTAAATAATATCTATAACTTCTATGTCTACAAACTAATCACACCATTTAAGCTTACATGTAAATTCAATAATATCTAATACCTTCTATGTCTACAAACTAATCACACCATTTAAGCTTACATTTAATATGAAAAATATCTAATACCTACTTTATCTACAAACTAAACACACCATTTACACTTACATGTAATTTCAATTATATCTAATTCCTACTTTATCTACCAACTAATCACACCATTTAAGCTTAAATCTAATTTCAATAATATCTAATACCTTCTATGTCTACAAACTAATCACACCATTTAAGCTTACATTTAATTCCAAAAATATCTAATACATATTATACCTACCAAGTAATCACACCATTTAAGCTTACATCTAATTGCAATAATATCTAATAGCTACTTTATCTACAAACTAATCACACCATTTAAGCTTACATTTAATATTAAAAATATCTAATACCTACTTTATCTACAAATTAAACACACCATTTACTCTTACATCTAATTTCAATAATACTTATAATATGTAGCTGTAATTACATCTACATATTATAAGTAATTAATCCATCAATAACACTTTTGCTTTCTACTTTTACCAAATTACTTATTGCTACAATTATACCTATCCTACGTTGAGCTCCCTCTCACTTTGGTTCGGGAGCTCAATGGCCTCCACCACCCCTATTAGCCATCCCTTTCCATCCGCATAGAAAGGTAATTAAATTATTATTACTTCTACTTACTAATCACACCATTTAAGCTTACATCTAATTTCAATAATATCTAATACCTTCTATGTCTACAAACTAATCACACCATTTAAGCTTACATTTAATATGAAAAATATCTAATACCTACTTTATCTACAAACTAAACACACCATTTACACTTACATGTAATTTCAATTATATCTAATTCCTACTTTATCTACCAACTAATCACACCATTTTAGCTTAAATCTAATTTCAATAATATCTAATACCTTCTACCTCTACAAACTAATCACACCATTTAAGCTTACATTTAATTGCAAAAATATCTAATACATATTATACCTACCAAGTAATCACACGATTTAAGTTTACATCTAATTGCAATAATATCTAATAGCTACTTTATCTACAAACTAATCACACCATTTACGCTTACATCTAATTTCAATAATACTTATTATATGTAGCTGTAATTACATCTACATATTATAAGTAATTAATCCATCAATAACACTTTTGCTTTCTTCTTTTACCAAATTACTTATTGCTACAATTATACCTATCCTACGTTGAGCTCCCTCTCACTTTGGTTCGGGAGCTCAATGGCCTCCACCACCCCTATTAGCCATCCCTTTCCATCCGCATAGAAAGGTAATTAAATTATTATTACTTCTACTTACTAATCACACCATTTAAGCTTACATCTAATTTCAATAATATCTAATACGTTCTATGTCTACAAACTAATCACACCATTTAAGCTTACATTTAATATGAAAAATATCTAATACCTACTTTATCTACAAACTAAACACACCATTTACACTTACATGTAATTTCAATTATATCTAATTCCTACTTTATCTACCAACTAATCACACCATTTTAGCTTAAATCTAATTTCAATAATATCTAATACCTTCTACCTCTACAAACTAATCACACCATTTAAGCTTACATTTAATTGCAAAAATATCTAATACATTTTATACCTACCAAGTAATCACACCATTTAAGTTTACATCTAATTGCAATAATATCTAATAGCTACTTTATCTACAAACTAATCACACCATTTACGCTTACATCTAATTTCAATAATACTTATAATATGTAGCTGTAATTACATCTACATATTATAAGTAATTAATCCATCAATAACACTTTTGCTTTCTTCTTTTACCAAATTACTTATTGCTACAATTATACCTATCCTACGTTGAGCTCCCTCTCACTTTGGTTCGGGAGCTCAATGGCCTCCACCACCCCTATTAGCCATCCCTTTCCATTCGCATAGAAAGGTTATTACATTATTAATACTTCTACTTACTAATCACACCATTTAAGCTTACATCTAATTTCAATTATTTCTAATTCCTACTTTATCTACAAACTAAACACACCATTTAAGCTTACATCTAATTTCAATAATATCTAATACGTTCTATGTCTACAAACTAATCACACCATTTAAGCTTACATCTAAATTCAATAATATCTAATACCATCTATATCTACAAACGAATCACACCATTTAAGCTTACATCTAATTGCAATAATATCTAATAGCTACTTTATCTACAATCTAAACACACCATTTAAGCTTACATTTAATTGCAATAATATCTAATAGCTGCTTTATCTACAAACTAATCAAACCATTTAAGCTTACATCTAATTTCAATAATACTTATAATATGTAGCTGTAATTACATCTACATATTATAAGTAATTAATCCATCAATAACACTTTTGCTTTCTACTTTTACCAAATTACTTATTGCTACAATTATACCTAACCTACGTTGAGCTCCCTCTCACTTTGGTTCGGGAGCTCAATGGCCTCCACCACCCCTATTAGCCATCCCTTTCCATCCGCATAGAAAGGTAATTAAATTATTAATAAGTACTTCTACTCACTTATCACACCATTTAAGTTTACATCTAATTGCAATAATATCTAATAGCTACTTTATCTACAAACAAATCACACTATTTAAGCTTACATCTAATTTCAATAATACTTAATTCCATCTATATATTATATGTAATTAATCAATCAATAACACTTCCTTTTTACTTTTACCAAATTACTTATTGCTACAATTATACCTAACCTACGTTGAGCTCCCTCTCACTTTGGTTCGGGAGCTCAATGGCCTCCACCAGTATTAGCCATCCCTTTCCATCCGCATAGGAAGGTATATAAATTATTAATACTTCTTCTCACTAATCACACCATTCAAAATTTCAATAGTACCTAATACTTTATACCTTTCTTCATGTTTTCCTATATATTTAAAGATCTTTTAAATTCACCCTAGCATTACCAAAATTTCCTTAATTCTTCCAACCTTTTTTATTGGTATGTAAATGAATATATAATGGTATATAAATTAAAATCATTGAATTTCACGATTCATTTATTCTTACTTTTAAATAAAAGTTTCCTATCTCGTTATAAATATCATATCTCACATTATAATTTTGTAAATAACTCAGTAAGTCATATTTTTAAATATTTAGGATTTGTAGCACACATAGCAACTTAAATAATACCTGAAAAGATAAAAAAGCAATTAGTATATAGTAAATAAAAAATGTACTAATAGCATCTCCTAAATATTTAAAATACTTTTCAATCTCACCATTTCTATACCTTAAATTCCTAAGTCTTTAAGACCTTTTAGCGGAATGTATTACCTGAAAATATAAATGAAAAACCATTGAATTTCATAATTCATTTATTCACATTATCACAAACAAAACGTTTCCTAAATCCAATATCGTTCGAAATATCACATCGTCATACATACATATACATATAATCACGCCTTTTTCCCGTAAGGGGTAGGCAGAGACCACTTCTTTCCACTTGCTACGATCCTTACATACTTGTTCACTTTCATTCCTACCATCCATTCCTCCTCTTACATTCAACGTAGCAAAGCGGCTCTCCATGGTCCACATCGTCACACATTATAATTCTGTAAATAAGGCATGAAAACACCAAATCAATATAATCCTGAAGCACACAATAGCAATTCATGCATTTTCTATGTTATTTTACTTTATTTTGTAACAGATTAATAATTTTGACTGCACTAGCTTTAAAACACACCTGCCTCGCACTATGACACAATAGACACTGGTGTTTTGACATGACATCTGTAAATATATAAAATCGGTTTGACACTACCTTTGTTCCGCAAAGGATTTTTGAAATTTGAATTTTTGATCTACTCTCGTCGTCATGGAGACGTCAAAACATCCGTAATGTCAAAACATCAAAATACTTTTTTATTTTAAATATTTAGGATTTTAGCACACTTATAACTGAAATAATACCTGAAATTATTAAAAAACAATTAGTATGCTATTAGCATTTCCTAAGTATTTAAAATACTTTTAAATCTCACCCTTTATATACCTTAAATTCCTAAGTCTTTAAGACCTTTTATCGGAATGTATTACCTGAAAATATAAATGAAAAACCATTGAATTCTTAATTCATTTATTCACATTATCACAAACAATATCGTTCGAAATATCACATCATCACACATTATAATTCTGTAAATAAGGCATGAAAACACCAAATTAATATAATCCTGAAGCACACAATAGCAATTCGTGCATTTTCTATGTTATTTTACTTTATTTTGTAACAGATTAATAATTTTGACTGCACTAGCTTTAAAACACACCCGCCTCGTACTATGACACAATAGACACTGGTGTTTTGACATGACATCTGTAAATATATAAAATCGGTTTGACACTACCTTTGTTCCGCAAAGGATTTTTGAAATTTGAATTTTTAATCTACTCTCGTCATCTTGGAGACGTCAAAACATCCGTAATGTCAAAACATCAAAATACTTTTTTATTTTAAATATTTAGGATTTAAGCATACTTAACAACTGAAATAATACCTGAAATTATTAAAAAACAATTAGTAGTTATTGAAAATAAAAAAAATGTTACTAATAGCACTTCCTAAATATTTAAAATACTTTTAAATCTCACCCTTTCTATACCTTAAATTCCTAAGTCTTTAGCCTGTCAAGCGCCTTGACACTCTTTGACAGCTTATGCAGACAAGCGTCGGGCCTTTTTGCCACCAAAAATTAATTTTCCTTACATTCTCCCGCAATTTTTTTCGCGATTTTTTTTCGCAATTTTAATGTTAATAAGTAAATAAAACCTATGGATGATGTATATATTTAAAAATATAATTAATTTCCTAAGTGATTACGTAATATAGAAACAGATTTATAAATTACAGTTATTAGATTCAGTATAATTAAGTACCTATCCACTTGAAAGTAAACATTTCAAATAACGTAAACACTTGCACTGATTGTTTACTTTTGACTTCGTTATTGACACTCAAGTGGGAACATGCCAAATGATACCTCATCACACACATTACGGAGAGGAAGGAGGAGGACGACCTCATTCCCTCATGACAGATGCACGGAGTACCGACCTCTATAAATCATATGACGTTTCCCGTCGTGTTTTTCTTCAAGATTATAATGTTTTAATGTGAATAAAACATATGCATGTTATATATATTTAGAAAGGTGATTAAATTTCCTAATTGATAATATAATTGGAATTAAGAAAAATACTAGTTTAATAAAAGAAATCTTGATCCAAACACAACACACGACTTTTTCTTATACTTTTATTGCAAATCTAAACTAAGGCCAAATTTATGTTTCTATATAGTAAAATTTGCTTAATTTACGTAGGTGCACACATTTTATATAAAATTTTAATTCAAAAACCGATATAAAATAAGTTACAGTTACCTACTATAAAATTGTCAGTCTAATTTCGATTCCCGCGATTTTTATTTCTCCAAATTATATTGTTATAATTTATGTACTACCAATGCATGTGATATATATTTAAAAAGTAGAATAGATTTCCTAAGTGATGACGTAAATGGAATTTATAAAAATACTCATTTAATAAATGGAATCTTGATACAAACACATAAACTTCGTCTTTTTTAATATTTTGTTTTAAAACTCAAATAAATATAAAATGTATGTTTCTATACAGTGAATGTTGCTTTATTTACGTAATTGGATATATTATACATAAAAATTTAATACAAAAACAGTTGTACTAACAAGGATTGGAGCAAAACTAATTACAATTACTATGAAAAATATCTGACATAGTACATATTTTGATTGCTCAATAAACTGTAACTGGGACATAATTAAATACATATTTTTATATTTTTATACATTTCAGGATGTTAAATATTACAGTAACTCATTATTTTTTTACAATGTACAATAAGGGAACTCCCTCATTGAACCCTCCGAAACTAGGCCTATTTTGACGGTAATGTCTTACAAAAATAATCATAGTAATAAATTTACTTATTCTTATCCATATATTCTATTCGTAGACTCTAGAATAAATACCGTTCTAATAAAATTTCTACTAAAATGTTCAATTCAAAATGCATTTCACAAGAAAATCATAAACTCACTATGAAATAAAATAGCAATAAAAACGTATATTTTTCATTCGATTTTCTGAAGTAATTTGTAGTAGATTTATGGAAAATACTTAGTATACGCATAAAAAACTTAATATTAATTACATAAATGTATAAATTATGTGGTACAAACAAACCACTTATAAATTAGAAATTTATTCTATGGGCGTGCCCACCTTGCCACCAGGCAGCAAGCGACGCGTGAGAGTCATGCTGTCACTTGCTGCAAGGCAGCAAGTGACGCTTGACAGGTTAAGACCTTTTATCGGAATATGTTACCTGAAAATATAAATGAAAAACCATTGAATTCTTAATTCATTTATACACATTATCACAAACAAAACGTTTCCTAAATCCATTAGCGTTCGAAATATCACATCACACATTATAATTCTGTAAATAAGGCATAAAAACACCAAATTAATATAATCCTGAAGCACACAATAGCATTTTCTATGTTATTTTACTTTATTTTGTAACAGATTAATAATTTTGACTGCACTAGCTTTAAAACACACCCGCCTCGTACTATGACACAATAGACACTGGTGTTTTGACATGACATCTGTAAATATATAAACTCGGTTTGACACTATCTTTGTTCCACAAAGGATTTTCTAAATTTGAATTTTCATCTACTCTCGTCGTCATGGAGACGTCAAAACAACTGTAATGTCAAAACATCAAAATACTTTTTTATTTTAAATATTTAGGATTTTAGCACACTTATCAACTGAAATAATACCTGAAATTATTAGAAAAACAATTAGTAGTTATTGAAAATTAAAAAAATGTTACTAATAGCCTTTCCTAAATATTTAAAATACTTTTAAATCTCACCCTTTCTATACCTTAAATTCCTAAGTCTTTAAGACCTTTTATCGGAATGTATTACCTGAAAATATAAATGAAAAACCATTGAATTCTTAATTCATTTATTCACATTATCACAAACAAAACGTTTCCTAAATCCAATATCGTTCGAAATATCACATCGTCACACATTATAATTCTGTAAATAAGGCATGAAAACACCAAATTAATATAATCCTGAAGCACACAATAGCAATTCGTGCATTTTCTATGTTATTTTACTTTATTCTGTAACAGATTAATAATTTTGACTGCACTAGCTTTAAAACACACCCACCTCGCACTATGACACAATAGACACTGGTGTTTTGACATGACATCTGTAAATATATAAACTTGGTTTGACACTATCTTTGTTCCACAAAGGATTTTTGAAATTTGAATTTTTAATCTACTCTCGTCGTCATGGAGACGTCAAAACATCTGTAATGTCAAAACATCAAAATACTTTTTATTTTAAATATTTAGGATTTTAGCACACTTATCAACTGAAATAATACCTGAAATTATTAAAATAACAATTAGTAGTTATTGAAAATAAAAAAAATGTTACTAATAGCATTTCCTAAATATTTAAAAGACTTTTAAATCTCACCCTTTCTATACCTTAAATTCCTAAGTCTTTAAGACCTTTTATCGGAATGTATTACCTGAAAATATAAATGAAAAACCATTGAATTCTTAATTCATTTATTCACATTATCACAAACAAAACGTTTCCTAAATCCAATATCGTTCGAAATATCACATCATCACACATTATAATTCTGTAAATAAGGCATGAAAACACCAAATTAATATAATCCTGAAGCACACAATAGCAATTCGTGCATTTTCTATGTTATTTTACTTTATTTTGTAACAGATTAATAATTTTGACTGCACTAGCTTTAAAACACACCCGCCTCGCACTATGACACAATAGACACTGGTGTTTTGACATGACATCTGTAAATATATAAACTCGGTTTGACACTATCTTTGTTCCACAAAGGATTTTTGAAATTTGAATTTTTAATCTACTCTCGTCGTCATGGAGACGTCAAAACATCTGTAATGTCAAAACATCAAAATACTTTTTTATTTTAAATATTTAGGATTTAAGCATACTTAACAACTGAAATAATACCTGAAATTAGTAAAAAACAATTAGTAGTTATTGAAAATAAAAAAAATGTTACTAATAGCACTTCCTAAGTATTTAAAATACTTTTAAATCTCACCCTTTATATATACCTTAAATTCCTAAGTCTTTAAGACCTTTTATCGGAATGTATTACCTGAAAATATAAATGAAAAACCATTGAATTTCATAATTCATTTATTCACATTATCACAAACAAAACGTTTCCTAAATCCAATATCGTTCGAAATATCACATCGTCACACATTATAATTCTGTAAATAAGGCATGAAAACACCAAATCAATATAATCCTGAAGCACACAATAGCAATTCATGCATTTTCTATGTTATTTTACTTTATTTTGTAACAGATGAATAATTTTGACTGCACTAGCTTTAAAACACACCCGCCTCGCACTATGACACAATAGACACTGGTGTTTTGACATGACATCTGTAAATATATAAAATCGGTTTGACACTACCTTTGTTCCGCAAAGGATTTTTGAAATTTGAATTTTTGATCTACTCTCGTCGTCATGGAGACGTCAAAACATCCGTAATGTCAAAACATCAAAATACTTTTTTATTTTAAATATTTAGGATTTTAGCACACTTATAACTGAAATAATACCTGAAATTATTAAAAAACAATTAGTATGCTATTAGCATTTCCTAAGTATTTAAAATACTTTTAAATCTCACCCTTCCTATACCTTAAATTCCTAAGTCTTTAAGACCTTTTATCGGAATGTATTACCTGAAAATATAAATGAAAAACCATTGAATTCTTAATTCATTTATTCACATTATCACAAACAAAACGTTTCCTAAATCCAATATTGTTCGAAATATCACATCATCACACATTATAATTCTGTAAATAAGGCATGAAAACACCAAATTAATATAATCCTGAAGCACACAATAGCAATTCGTGCATTTTCTATGTTATTTTACTTTATTTTGTAACAGATTAATAATTTTGACTGCACTAGCTTTAAAATACACCCACCTCGCACTATGACACAATAGACACTGGTGTTTTGACATGACATCTGTAAATATATAAACTCGGTTTGACACTCTCTTTGTTCCACAAAGGATTTTTGAAATTTGAATTTTTAATCTACTCTCGTCGTCATGGAGACGTCAAAACATCTGTAATGTCAAAACATCAAAATACATTTTTATTTTAAATATTTAGGATTTTAGCACACTTATCAACTGAAATAATACCTGAAATTATTAGAAAAACAATTAGTAGTTATTGAAAATAAAAAAAAATGTTACTAACAGCCTTTCCTAAATATTTAAAATACTTTTAAATCTCACCCTTTCTATACCTTAAATTCCTAAGTCTTTAAGACCTTTTATCGGAATGTATTACCTGAAAATATAAATGAAAAACCATTGAATTCTTAATTCATTTATTCACATTATCACAAACAAAACGTTTCCTAAATCCAATATCGTTCGAAATATCACATCGTCACACATTATAATTCTGTAAATAAGGCATTAAACACCAAATCAATAGAATCCTGAAGCCCACAATAGCAATTCATGCATTTTCTATGTTATTTTACTTTATTTTGTAACAGATAAATAATTTTGAGTGCACTAGCTTCAAAACACACCTGCCTCGCACTATGACACAATAGACACTGGTGTTTTGACATGACATCTGTAAATATATAAACTCGGTTTGACACTAGCTTTGTTCAACAACGGATTTTTGAAATTTGAATTTTTAATCTACTCTCGTCGTCATGGTGACGTCAGACCATTAAAACTTTAATTTTAAAATTTTTAGGATTTTAGCACACATATCAACTGAGATAATACCTGAAAAGAATGAAAAGAATTAGTAAATTTGTATAAAAAATAGGTTTCTACTAGATATTCCTAAATGTTTAAAATACTTTTAAATTTCCGCCTTTCTGCACCTACATTTCTTTAATTCTTTACACTTTTACTGGGATGTATTTCCTCAAAACATAAATGAGAAATCGTTGAATTTCACATTTTATTTATTCACATTTCGCAAACGAAACGTTTCGGTCTATCTCGTTCGAAATATCACATCATCACATATTGTAATTCTGGAATCATGAAACACTAAAATAATATTATGATTCTGAAGCACCCAATAGCTTTTCATGCATTTTCGTACATTTTTCGATACATCATACATACTATATTTTAAATAAGAAACCACACATTATTACGTATACTAATAGTATATTAGTATGGTTCCCTATTTTTTCGCATAAAATCATATGTCATAATTTTACTTGGCATAATTTCATTTGACCTAATAGTAGTTTCGCATAATATTCATTTGGCATAACTTTCTTAGCATAATTTTTTTTCGCATAATTACTAAAAGCATAATAATTGTTAGGCATACTTATTGTAAGGCATACATTTTTTTACGCATAATATTAGTTAAGAATAATATTTTAAAGCATAATATTAAAAAGCATAAATATATTTACGCATAATGCTATTTAAGCATACTATTATATTTACGCATACTTATTTGTAGCATTTTTTTTCACATACTAATGAATGATTAATTCTACTGGATGTGCGAGTTAAGACGAAATAACAATTATAATTGTAATTTTCGACTGATTACGAAATTAAACTCGGACAAACAACACCACCACCAAGCCATAACCACGAGCCCAATGCATTTAAGAATAAAGTAAGTTCTTAAGGATACATTTTAAACATGTTAGCGGCTTACGGGTGGCCCAAGGGCCACCCCGCCGCTACTTAACCTACTGTTACACATGTTACACTAGGTATGTTAAGTGTAATACCTGCTTTTAATGTTTCATAAATATGCGTTTAATTACCTTAACCGTGTTTCATTATGTCCGTCCATTTTATGCATATTTGTGCCTTGTGACAGAATTTCTTGAATTTATTATGACAAAAAATATGCCTAACGAGTTTATGCCAAAAAACAATTATGCCAAAGTATTATTATGACAAGAAAAATTATGCCTTACGAGTTATGCCTCATTAAATTAGGACAAAAAATATTAGTCTAAATGAAATTTATGCCTAAAGATGTAGTATGCCAAGAAACCATTATGCCAAATTAATAGTATGCGTAATAAAATTATGCCAAGTGAGGTATGCCAAATGAAATTATGACAAATAAAATTATGCGAAAAGGGATCCCTATTAGTATATTAGGTACGATTACAATATATATTATGTTTTGACTCCTGTCAAATTCACATCGTACACATATTTTTTTACAAAGTGGACAGGATCGTTATTACATCATTTTCATAATATTTTGTACAATAGGTACCATAGACTAATCATTGGGCCCAGCGAGACCAATAATTATTATTAATATAGGTACCTAGTCTACCTTGCCGTTCCTACAAACCTAGCCGTTATCGTAGTATAAACAAGGGCGCCAAACGCCTGTTGTGTACCACTTTTATAAACTAAATACGTTAGATGATATACTAACTACTGATGCAAGCTGAATATGTATGAAAGGGTTTGTCGGCCTCTGTACATGGACAGCCGCGTCCGGCGGAGTTTGTAAAAAAGGCGTTTAAACAGGACAGGTAATGCACTTGTCTTGTGTGTGTCTATGGACACATGTAAACGATATTTTGCGCGTTTGCTGCTCTTGTTTTTCTAACAATAAATAATTATTGTCGCGTTAAGCAGTTAAGGTGCAACTGCAAACCAATAGCACTTACGATTGATAACTTTCAAAAGAACAAAGCAAAAAAGAAAACAACAATAAAAATATTTCTCTTATTGAAAAAAAAAAAAAAAAAAAACATTACAAATTCTACGAGTCCACAACATAATTTGGGTGAACAACGAGCAGAGGGTCATCTTCGATATCTTGCTGGGCTGATTTCTGTGTTGGTTTCAGTCCGGTGGTCGATAGAGGAATTATAACTTGGTCCTGAAAAATAATTTTAATTTACAACTTATATTTCAAATTATTATCTCATCAAAAAAGAAAAACTATAACTATGCTAACAAGAGGGAAGATATTATATTTTGTTACTTGGTAAGGTTTAACTTAAGCAAAAACTACTTTATCGATTTCAGAATTTCCTTCACCATTCATTGAATGCTATGCTAACCCCAGGGTTAGCAAGTTCAATTATAAAAGCCCACTATACTAATATAGCCTATAAACAACCTCCGTCGTCTAGTGATTTAGAGCATTGGCTCTCGACTCGGAGGTCGTGGGTTCGATTCCCATATTGGAACAACAAAAAATGTTGTTTTCAAGTTAGGTTAGGAGAATGCAGGCTGATCACCTGATTGTCTGACAAGAAAGATGATCCACGCGTCGGATGGGCATGTAAAAAGTCGGACCGCACAGTCAGGCGCACCTGATCTCTCGTCAGTCGTGTCGGTTATGCGTCCCACTGAATTATGAGAGTAAGGGAAGAGAGAGTGCTCTTGCGTATTGCGCACACACTTGGGCACTGTAAAATTACTCCTGCGTAACTGGCCTGGTTTCAAAGAAACCGGCCACCGTCACCGAAATTGGTGCGGGGAGTTATTATTATTATAGCCTATGAACTCAGGTGTATAGCTATCTCTGTATCTATATTTTTGCGTATTTATAAAAACTAATTTGACACGGGTGGAGCCGAAGCCAAAAGCTTGGACTGTGATCCCAGACGCGCCAGACTACCCTTATCTATATTCTTAGTTCTTACTGATACAATGTACCCATACCTAATTAACGTTTGTGCCGTGGGGTTTAGGTACCTATAAAGCGCTAAAGCCGCGGAAATTTGTACTCACGTACATTCTGATAAAGCAAAAATCTTATTTTTTGGTTAAAGAATAACGTCAGGATCAATACTTACATATTAAAGTCATTTTTATCTACACCTAGTAGGTATAAACAGAGTTTGGTGGTTTCAAGATTCGAAGTTTAATGTTTTTATTTCTATGCAATCGGTGTTTATTTAACTTTATAATATTTAATTATCATTATTCTACTATAGCATACGTTAAAATCATTCCAAAGGCTGTAAAAAGTTAGTACAATTTGTCTGTACCTTTAGCGCCCTGTACCTGACAATTGGCTCACCGCACAATCTAGCAGGTATGCATACGTTCATTGTACACACTAACACTTCTATTATATTTTATTTGTCTTCTAACGTATTTATTTTGTAACTGTAACTTTTGTAAGCAGTGTAATTTCACAAACAAACTTTTATTTATAATACGACAATATGTTATACATTTTATCAGTACCAATACAAGGACACGGCGCGCCTGGGATCTCAGTCCACTACAAACGAATAAATTCCACAATATATTTCGTTACGTGATAGGTAACTTTAGAAGGCAACAATGTGTTACTACTGACGCCATCTGTTGATGGAGAACATACAATAATGAAATACAAATCATTTTTCATTTTTATATTATTTTCCTTCGTATTTTGAATATCCAGTGGCGTTGACAGTAACCATTGTCTGCTCGTCGATATCCCCGTACCGGCCTCCTATCACGACCTACTCTATTCGCCGCGCCAAGCGATACAGGGGCGATATCCAAAGCACCGTTTACACCACTCCGAAGGCTGTAACATCTCCCTGCCGTCGCCGCACCACCAGCTGCGCTATTCACGTGGTACATCAGACGGTCGATGACCTTCTCGACCAGGGTCTTGCGCTGCACGAGCGAGTCCTCGTCCTCGATGTCGCCGCGTGCGACCAGCCGCTCCAGCTCACTACCGCACTCTTGCGCATGCCAGAGCTCTCGGAACCTGTGGTAAACGAAATCGATTCATTATTATTATTTGTACCTACATGGATTACTATACATATGTCGATGTAGAAGCAGCGTAAAGGCAAATGCTTCACGCTCGATGCTTGTCTTGTGATATTTCTGTCTTCCAGGATGTTCGATATATGCATTGCATAAATGAATAGTGCTTTCAAAAACCGCCAAGATGCGAGTCGGAGTCGCGCACGAAGGATTCCGTAAATACGGCAATAAATTTACGTTTGTAGTTGGGAGGTCCCCTTAAAATTCGGCTTTTAAATTTGGCAACAATTTTAACTGTCTACTTAATCTTCATAATTTTGTAGTCGGTACCAGCCCAAACAATAGCCCGATAAAACCAATATTGTATAGAATTCACGTTCAAGTTGGCTTTAATTTATTATTTCCTAAAACTAAAAAAGAATTCAATTTAAGTTATGCAAAATAATTTTCCTTATTTAATCTCATGAGTAATTTAGGAACAAAATTATACTTCTGCAGTATTAGGCACAAACTTCAAAAAGTGAATTAAATAAAGAAAATTGTCTTGCAAAATATTTTAAATTGAATTATTTTTGAGTTTTTCGGTAAGATGGTTTTTTGAAAACAGTTCTCTTTTTTTGTTATTAGTAGGTACATTTATTGTTATAGCAAGAAGAACAGATCTAGCTATCAGGGATAAGGAGATACAGACGGACGGACAGACAGCGAAGCGAAAACCCCATAGGAAACGAGACAAATGCAAGGAATGTGTAAAAAATATTTTTTACATTTGACGTGGAATATCTGTAGTGGCGGAAACCCTATGATAAGTAGGTTTTGAGACAAGTTTTAGGGTGCGAAAATAAATTTTAATACGACTCTATAGCTGACTATCTCTCATTCCGAGATTCATCTGACTAATATAACTGGACTATAATACATTTATATAGCTTGAAATAATATAAATATATATTATACCTGCTTCCTCCGCCTCAGATTCCTCTTTCCTCATGAACACTACGAGCATATTACTCAACGATTTGTACTCTTCAAACGACAATGTTAGTTTCTTCTTAGCCGCATCTCCATTAACAGGTGTTTCTGTAAGTAAATTATATAAATAGTAAAAAATCGTCAGAAATATGCTGTTCTGCACGTCAAATTATATCGCTGCATCAGCACTAACGTCTAACATGCGAGAAAAAGTCACAATATATTTTAGGTGTATTGATCTATTAAAAGCCAAAATATAATGTACCCCTCTAAACCCACTAAATCCTCACGTAATTTATGGGCGCCCCCTTACAGATAATTTGGGCATATGATAAGAGGCTTAGATTAAAATATTTTTCCCAAAAATATCCATAATCGATATTTAACAATTACGAATATTTTACATTATATAGATGGTAAAAATTGAAGTGCTAAGCATCTTCAATCTGGTAAAGATTTTCTTTAATCGTATTTTGAAATACAACATAGTGCTTATGTTTGCATTTAAGGGTCGGCCCTCATCCGGACAACGGTAACGCACGGCAGCAATTTGAAAACGACGCTCGTAGTCCAGAGTTCTATTTGCGGCGCAGTTTTTTTTTTCCGGTCGAAGAGATTCCGAACGATGCAATCCGAGCCTAAAACTGTTTTGGTGCTACGTCTTTGGATAAAAACTATAAACTACGCTCACCAGTCTCGGGCGTTTCCTGATCGACGTCCATGCCGGGCTCGTACTGTGGGTCCTCCTCGTCCAGGTGTATGTCCGGCTGTTCCACGCGTATGATGGACTTGTTCAGCAACCTGGACAATCATGTAATGGTCTGTAAGACATTCGTGGTTATTGGGAATTCAGATGCCCAATTCTCTTAAGTACTTTCGATATCTCTCTCTCGTTTGCATATGCGACAAATGAGCGTGCGCGAGCGGGACAGCCTGGCCAGCCTTTAATCTAAACGAGATTTAATATTTACGAGAATTGCCCCTCTGATTTGCAACATAACATTAAGTAGGTAGGTACTAATGGAACGCTTCAAATGTAACCAGTAGGTACCTACTGTTGTACTGTGTAGGTCAGGACTCAGGACACAGGAGGCTTAGCATGACCACCCCAGAAATGGATCTATTCTGTGCAACAATAGACAAAATTACAGATTCAAATTATTTATTAAGCACACATACAGTGGACCCCCGGTAATCCGGCCCCTCTCTAATCCGGCACCCTTTGTAATCCGACATGGACTATTATTTATTATTGATTTTTTTTTTGACAATCTTCGCTAATGCAGTGTTAGCTTTCCCTAATAAGAACTCATTTCTACGCGGTGGTCATGCTAAGCCCGCAGAATAGTTTTGAATGCGTTACCGGCCTTTCAGTTTATTCTTTCCCTTAGTCATAAGTTCATAAACATAACTCATACGTCACTAGGTAGGTACTTACTTACTATCACTAGGCAGGAATGTTATTTCACGACGGTGTGTGACGTGTGTGGAAAAAAAATTGCCGGTTGCAAAGTGTATGGCCATGTATGATAGCTTTCACACGTACCGGTGTACATGGCCATACACTTCGCGACCGGCTACCCGGCACCGCCCACCCGGCAACCGGGACGTGTGCAACGGCACATACGCTGGAACATAATTGGCCGCCGGTATACCTACCTGTGCTCCTCTATGACGTGGTGCGGCTGCACGCGGACACTGTAATGTACCTATGTCGGTATAAAGAACAAGTCGAAACGTGGCATGATGGGTGCGCTGAGTGACACGTTCTGCTGCAAGGACTTGGCCCGGTCATATCGCCCGCCGATAGGGTTCGCCGCGGCGAGTATCGATGTCCGACCGTTGAGAGTGGCACGCACTCAGGCCTGGAAGATATATTAAAATCGTAGGTACAAAATATGTTTACACGCTAGATCAGTGTTTTTCAACCTGTGGGTCGCGACCCCCTGGGGGGTCGCGAAGCTCCTGTAGGGGGGTCGCCGGAGGTCGAGAGAACTTTACTAAAAAACAATAAAGATTAAAAAGATTGATTTATTAAGTAAGAATATTTTAACAAAATCATCCTCGAAAAAAAATTTTTTTCTTTATATGGGCGAGTTTGCGTTTTGCGGAGAGTCACTCATACATGAGATGATTTTTTAGTTTGAGTATGACAGTTATTTTTCTGCCCAAACGTCTTCACATAAGCAGTGGATCATGTGCCCGAAGTATTCGTAATTGATTTTACCAAACCTTATATTATAGCATAAGTTACCCAGACTAATAATTAATAATCTTGTTATGGTCTCCAAACACACGATCCAGCTCGGAGGCCACGTATACACACACTTTTTCACAGTCCACGTTTGCAGTATCCAGCACGGCAGCCAGACACTGTCCGGGGGCCACTATCTGGCCTAATACAGCACACCCTCCGTTCCAGGTGCGCCGTATATTACGTTCGTGGACCGCCTCGATAGCTCTGGGGAAATTTCGATTGAAACGACCATTACACGATTGAAACCCGTTCGTTTATTTTCCCCATACAATTTTCCCGTAGCACAGTATTCACTATTCACTATACTAGCACTACTTTCACTATTACTATTTCTTCCAGGGTTTCTTCAGGAGTCATCTTCTTCCAGACTCGTGACTGCTTTTCCACACAGTGAAGAACCCGGAATCCGGCTCTATATTTATAGCCAGAATCAAAGAGGCCCCGCGGGGTTACGAGTTCGTGACCCCCCGCGCCGCGGATCATGCTATCCCTCACCGCGAGGTGCGTCTCTTTTCCGCGCACACATATTCGCCCGCGGTGATCGGATAGGCCCCTTTGATCCTTAACAGTACAAAAAAGTAACCTAGGACCTATCGACTCGATACAATGCAAATTATGTACAATATTTACATGAAGTATCGAACTTATTCTGTCGATATTATGCAAAATAACTTACATACACTTATCCTAGCCTATTCTAATATATTTCAGTGATCCTTATCCTACTAAAAATGTACTATTTACAAAACTAATTATACAAATTATGCCTATTTACATATAACTTAATTCTATCCACAACATCCTCCCCCCGGCGCGCTTGCGTAGCCTCCTTCTTTACCAGGATCACGAGCTTGCTCACGGGCCTCTTGAAAGTTCCAGTTCGTGTCCGCACATCCGCGATGCGAACTCCTCCGTCGGGACCGGCGAACGTCTTCTCGATGACTCCCAGCGGCCACACGTTGCGGGGTAGCGTGTTGTCGACGACCAGCACGACGTCTCCAGGGGATACTGCCGTCGTGTCCCGCCGCGGCTCTCCTCGAGGTACCAGCGTAGGTAGGTACTCGCGGAGCCAGCGTCGCCAGAAGTGGTCGGCGAGCGCTTGGCTGGCGCGCCATGTGCGCCTGTCGTCTTCGTTGCATGGACCCGTTGAGGGCAGGCCCATCGATGAACCCAACAGGAAGTGGTTGGGTGTCAACGCCTCAGGATCGCGAGGATCAACGCTCACGTGTGTAAGTGGGCGAGCGTTGACGCTGTACTCCGCTTCTTGCAGCAGAGTCTGCAGAACTTCTTCCGTGGTGACCTTCTCTCGTAGCGTGGCGCTCAGTGCAGTTTTAATGGACCGCACGAGCCGCTCCCACGCTCCCCCCTGGTTTGGTGCTCCAGGAGGTATGAAGCGCCACTCCATGTTGTGGCGGAGACCCTCTTCTTGTAGGGCGGGTCCCCACTCCTTGTAGGCGTTGCGAAGCTCGTTGTCTGCTCCCCGGAAGTTGGTGGCGTTGTCCGAGTAGATTATCTTCGGCCATCCTCTTCTCGCCGCCATTCTTCTTAACGCCATAATTGCAGAGTCCGTCGACATGGCACCAGCTCGATGTGGACTGCTCTCGTCGTCAGGCACGTGAATGATGCACCCCATCTCTTCTCTCTTCGTCTTCCGATCTTGACGAGCATGGGCCCAAAGTAGTCCACCCCACAGTTGGAGAAGGGGCGGTGGTAGGGCTCCAGGCGAGCTCGGGGCAGATCCCCGATGATGGGTCGGCGTGGCTGGCCCCAGCGCGCGCGACAGAACGTGCACTCACGCTCCGTTGCACGCACCGTAGGCCTCAGGTGCAGGATCCAGTACCGCTGCCGCAGGTCGTTGGTGACACGCTCCCGGTTGGCGTGTCCAGCCCTCCTGTGCTCGCGTGCCACGAGCAGCCTCACGACGTGGTGTCGCCCGTCCAAGATGACAGGCCGTTTCGCCTCCTCCGGTGCTGCCGCCGCCCCGATGCGCCCCCGCAGTCGCAGGATGCCGTCGTCCAGCATCGGGTCCAGCCTCCGGAGACGACTCGTCCTCGGCAGCGGCTGCCCTCGGCGCAGGCGCCCCAGCTCGTCGGCGAAGCTCTCCGCTTGAGAGCGCCGCACAAGCAGGGCCTCAGCGCGCTCGAGGTGTGCCACGGTCATGCCTGAAGACCGTCGTCGTAGGCGATCTGTGAACACTAGAACATAGGCAATAGTGCGCACGAGTTTGTCAAAGTTCGAAAACCTGGCCGGGTCGGGCAACCAGTCGAAGTCATTTTCCTCTTCCTTGGTAATTGCCACGGTTTCTTCATCTTCCCGGTCTTCAAGTGCCCTTTCTTGGGGCCACGCCTCTTCGTCACGGCGTAAGAAGTCTGGACCACAGAACCATTGGTGGTCTTCCTTCAGTGATTCCTCTCTGAACCTTGTTGCGTCGTCTGCAACATTTTCCTCCGTTGGCAGCCATCTCCATTCTTTTCTATCGGTGAGCTCATTTATCTCGCCGAGTCGATGTGCCACGAACGGTGTGTATCTTCGTGCGTCGTTCTTTATCCAGTGGACCACCGTTGTCGAGTCTGACCAGAAGCACGTTCTTCTCAGGTGTAGACGATGTTCTTTCTTGACACTATCGGCTAACCTAGCTCCTAGTACAGCCGCTTGCAACTCAAGCCTCGGTATGGTTTGAGTGCGACGTGGTGCCACCTTCGCCTTAGCCGCTACCAGGACCACGTCCGTTTTGTCCCCGTACATGATCCGCCAGTAAACCACTGCAGCGTAGGCCTGTTCACTCGCATCGCAGAAGACATGTTGTTCCACTTCGAAGTCCTTGCTGTCGAAGTAGCACCTTCTGATCTGTAAATTCTTTACATTTTCCAGTTGTCCAATCCAGTTGTTGAACATGTTACTTTCCTCCTCGGGAATACATTCGTCCCAAGGAATCTGCAGCCTCCATAAACTCTGCAGAATTATTTTGGCCCTGATCGTATAGTACGACAGGAGCCCCAATGGGTCAAAGACCGACATGACTGCACTGAGTGCCTGTCTTTTCGTAGGTGCGCAGCTTCCTGTAGCCACGTCCCTTGGTACTCGGCTCATCCTGGTGTTGAAACCTAGTACATCCTTACCTGCATCCCAGTAGATTCCCAGGATCTTGTTTTCCGGCTGCTTGCCCCCTAAGCTCGAGCTCGCAGCCTCCCGTAGTTCCGCAGGCACGTCGCGTAGCACATATTCCTTGTTCGAGCTCCATCCCCGTAGTGTGAAGCCTGCTACAGCATGTACCTTGCGAATTTCCTCCACGGCCATTCTGGCTTCTTGTTCGTCTTCGTAGCTCATCACCAGGTCATCTACGTAGTGCCCCTTGGTGATTGCCTCCAGAGCTCTAGGGTACTCCTCCGCATGTTTTTCCGCGTTGTAGTCCCTTACGAAGTGTGCCATGAATGGTGAACTGGCCGCCCCGAAGATCATGCTTTTCATCTTGAACTTCTGAGGTGGTCGGTCCCGTGCTGTTCCTCTCCATAGGAACTGCTGTGCTGCCTGATCCTCCTTGATAATTTTTATCCTGAGGAACATTTCCTGTATGTCCGCTGTTACTGCCACCTGCTTCTCTCGGAACCTGAAAAGAATACCGAGCAGCGATACTAACCTGTCGGGTCCCTCCAGTAGACCGTCGTTCAGGCAGGTGCCCCCCGCTCTGGCTGCGGCGTCGAACACCAAGCGAAGCTTCCCCGGCTTGTTGGGATTCTCCACTGCGAAGTGTGGCAGGAACCAGCTCCTCCTGCTATGTTCTTCTGAACCGTCACATGGAACAGCATAGCCTTTTTCAAACAGATTACTTACCTGTGCTGTGTAAGCCTCTGCAAATTTTGGATCTGCATCCATTTTTGCCTCCATCTTCCTGAGGCGTCTGCAAGCTGCCTCGTAGCTGCAGTGACCTGGAAACACAAGATTATCGTCTTTCCATGGTAGACCTACCTCGTATCCTCCATCGGTGGGTCTGATGGTAGCCGCCACGATGTCCACTGCACGTTGGTCCTCTGGCCTTACCCGTGCCTTGGCTGCTACTCCCAAAGACTCGATCGCGAAGTGCTCCTCCACCAGTTCGTGAAGTCCTTCGTCCGTCCTCGCGTGGAACACCTTTTCTGCATTCCCTTGTCGAGGCATCGTTCTGCGCGGTATTGTCCCATGAATGACCCATCCCAGTTGGGTCCTGGACGCTGCCGGCTCATTTCGTTTCCCAGTCCGTATTTCCTGACTGATGATGTACTGCCAGTGGTCGCTGCCCACCAGTAGCATCGGTTTTGCTGCTGCGTAGCAAATCTCTTCTTTCCGAAGATCCCTTAAGTGTTGACACGATGCGACGTTCAACGGTACTGCTTGCTGGTGCAAGTCCAAGTTTTTGACTGTCCGCGCTCGGAGTGCGAGCGGTTTTCCTGCGAACAATCCACGAATATGAAGGTGAACCTCTCTGCTGGCATTGTCGCTCTTCTGCATGTTCACTCCACGTAACCTTAGCGGTTTTGCATCACCCTGTGCACCGACGGCTCGCGCCAACTCTTCATCAATGAGTGTGACGGTAGCTCCTTCGTCCAGGAATGCATGTGTGGTGTACTCCCCCCGTGGTCCGGACACGATCACAGGGCACATCTTCAGGAGTACCTTCTCAGCTGAAGCTGTTTGTGTCGACATCGCA
This sequence comes from Glaucopsyche alexis, assembly GCA_905404095.1. Lineage (NCBI taxonomy): Eukaryota > Metazoa > Arthropoda > Insecta > Lepidoptera > Lycaenidae > Glaucopsyche > Glaucopsyche alexis. The sequence goes on from FR990060.1 coordinate 8,479,712, forward strand.
ACCTCTTCCTGCGATTGTCGCTGCCACTGCTGCTGCGGTTGCTGCTGTGGCTCCGTTGGCTGCTGCTGCTGTTGCTCCCCCCGTTCCACGTGAAGCGACGGATGATGAGGCCTGTTGCAGCCGTTTACGTTGCAGCCTTTTGCCTTGCATTTGTCTTTGCGGTGCTTCTCTTCGATGCACTTGAAGCAAAGCTTTTCCTTTTTCACGAGTTCCCACCTGGCACTTATACTCATGCCTTTGTACTTCTGGCAGGTGCTCAATTTGTGTGGTCCCTTCTTACAGCACGGACAGGTACTTGCGGCCTCGGTAGTGCTGTAGACCACATTCTTTTTCTTCGGTCCGGCTGCTCCAACTGGCTGCCTCACTTCCTTCTTGGCAGACGCTGCACTGCCTTGCGGTGCATAGGAGTATCGGAGCGCTCGGTCCGCTTCCTTCATCAGGAATCGTGACAGGAGTACTATTTCGGGTTGCACACTTCCCTCTTGTTCGTGTGCGTAGTCGCACCACCTTGACTTGAGGTGTGGACTCAACTTTTCCAGGACCTCCCTGGTTAACATGGGGTTGTAGAGGTAACCTCGTCGATTGTCAACACTCTGCAACACACAAACAATATTTTGCACCTTTATGGCAAAATTATTTAACTCACCGGCCGCCGACGTGGGCCGTTGCAACCTCTTGAGGTCTTCCATTGCCTTATCGATTATCACTTCTGGACGTCCGAAGCATTGTTCCAGTGTCTTCATGATCACCTCCGGATCCGTCGCAGTACTCAGAAGTGCCGATACGGCTTCCCTTGCGTCGCCTTTCAGGCAGGTTCGTAATCGTTGCAAGTTTTCTGTTGCTGGGACTTGGTACATATTGGTACTTTCATTGTAGGCCGCCTTAAATGGAAGCCACTCCGTAATGAGTCCCGAAAAGGTAGGTAGATCCATCCTATGAGTTCGCGGCCGTGCCATTTTCTCGATGGCCTCTGCCAGCCGTTGAATGTCTCCCTTTTCCGTTGGGCCTTGCTGCACTGGTTGGGGCTGCTCCACTTGAACAGCTTCCTCCCTTGGCTCTGCCTCGGTAGACTTCAACCATTCTGTCACCCTTGTGTGACTGTTGCGGTCCTCATCGTGGATGCTAACCTCGTCTTGAATGGCAGATACTTCGGCCTCCAATCGCTTCTGCACCAATTGTTTCTCTAGCTCGAGTTCCTTCTTCTTGATCTCGGCTAGTTTTTCTGCAGCTTTCAATTCAGCCATCTTCACACGAGTGACGGCGCTCATTGTGGACACATGTGATCCCGTTGTCGAACGAACCCTTGGACGTTCTTGCATGAGCAGCTGCGATGTGCCTGCTTCCGTAGGCTCCGTAGTGTATGCCTTTGTGCGTACAGACGGGGATGCTGGCGGATCATGAAACCGTAGACGTTCCATTTCGGTACGGTTTCTTTCAACTATCTCTGGTGCGTCAGCTTGGCTTCTGGTTACTACCATTGTCAAGACTTAACCTAATATTTACACAACAAAAACAAAACAAAAAACAAGCAACAATATGTACAGATTAAATTTAAAATTAAAATTTAAAATGTAAAACAATTCAACAATAATTCAAAAAATTTTTACGAAAAATAATTCGAAATTCAAATTAAAATTAAATTTAAACTTAAATTTTAGTTCCCTCAACAGTTGGGAACGCCTTCCCTATTGTGAAGGCAAAAATGCACAAATGAGAAATTGCTATTAAATTTTCACAGGCATTTAACGACCCCTGTCTTTGCTCGAAGGCAAAAACACAAAACGAAATATTGCTATTAAATTTTTCGCAGGCAATTAATTGGCCTGACCTTACACTAATATATACAGGGGTTTACTAAAAACTAACTTAAAGATCTTTATCACTTAAAGTTCACAAAAATTTACACAAAACACATTCACTGAGTATGAAAACGTTCAGTGACTCACGGTACTGTCCGTACGTAGCGACGACGTGCGCGCGACGTACTTGTCCGACGTGAAGACACGACGACCCGATGATACGACCTTCCCCGGTGACTCGATGCACGCGGCGGAAGCTTGCAGACCCACTTGGCCCACCTGGAGACGATTCCTCCCGACGTACCACGGCGAAGGTTCACGACGAACACGTAGACGTAGGCTCCTCCACTTCCCGAGTTCGTTGGACCCGATACCCCTTCTGGGCCGAGACTCCAACACGTACTGAACCGGGAGCCGATCGGGCAGGGCAGGAACACACAGCACTTTCACCCACACGGTACTCACGATCCGACCGTGGGGCCTTTACGTTGGACCAGAATACTGTCACTGGCAAGACAGCGTATCCGGCTCGAAGGACCAGCAATGTTATGGTCTCCAAACACACGATCCAGCTCGGAGGCCACGTATACACACACTTTTTCACAGTCCACGTTTGCAGTATCCAGCACGGCAGCCAGACACTGTCCGGGGCCACTATCTGGCCTAATACAGCACACCCTCCGTTCCAGGTGCGCCGTATATTACGTTCGTGGACCGCCTCGATAGCTCTGGGGAAATTTCGATTGAAACGACCATTACACGATTGAAACCCGTTCGTTTATTTTCCCCATACAATTTTCCCGTAGCACAGTATTCACTATTCACTATACTAGCACTACTTTCACTATTACTATTTCTTCCAGGGTTTCTTCGGGAGTCTTCTTCTTCCAGACTCGTGACTGCTTTTCCACACAGTGAAGAACCCGGAATCCGGCTCTATATTTATAGCCAGAATCAAAGAGGCCCCGCGGGGTTACGAGTTCGTGACCCCCCGCGCCGCGGATCATGCTATCCCTCACCGCGAGGTGCGTCTCTTTTCCGCGCACACATATTCGCCCGCGGTGATCGGATAGGCCCCTTTGATCCTTAACAGTACAAAAAAGTAACCTAGGACCTATCGACTCGATACAATGCAAATTATGTACAATATTTACATGAAGTATCGAACTTATTCTGTCGATATTATGCAAAATAACTTACATACACTTATCCTAGCCTATTCTAATATATTTCAGTGATCCTTATCCTACTAAAAATGTACTATTTACAAAACAAATTATACAAATTAAGCCTATTTACATATAACTTAATTCTATCCACAACAAATCTTTAATACGAATTTACTGCCAATGGATTTCATGAAAATCGGATCAGTATTCAGTAGTTTAGCCGCTACGATGGAACAAACGTATATTACATACCGTACCTAGACTGCCAAAATCATTACCCTTCCTTTTAGCTTCGCCAAAGTTGGGTAAAAACCAATTCCCAAGGGATATTTGGGAAAGGTCAAAGGGGAAGGAAGAAATTGACACTAAATAAGAATTAATTGCATTATTGGTGCAGAGTGCAAACGTAGGTACCTACTGACGGAATGGATATGGTCCCACAGCTGCCGCTGGTGTTAAAGGATATTATATTAATTTAATAAAACATACAGATGCAGTAGGTATTAATTAATATAATATATCTATGGATGCAGCTAAAATAAATCCAAACATAATTAACTTACCTAGAAAACAACGCCGCAGCTTTAAGTACAAATCCCACATATGCTTCGCTCCATAGAATCACTGCTTCGCTCATTTTAGATTTTTTGATTTCCCAGTGAAAAAATCTTCTTCTTTTATCAATGGCAAATCATCACTTTTTCTACAATCTGCCAGTGTCAGTAAAATTTGTATGAAAATGACACTGACGTATTGCACTGCTGGAAGACGTCCGACCCACGAAGTATAGATATCAAGGAGTCCGAACGTAATGTTAAAATAATGGTCTCAATTACGGGGGCAGATTTTTGCCGGTAGAGCGCGCGACAGTCCGACGAGCACTCGTTTGAAATTACGCGGGAAGTTTAAATGTTGCTATTGACAGCTCTGGAAGAAAATATTAAGAGAAACGTGGATTTAAATCTAAGTATATAAACGTTTTAGGAAATTCTTAGAAACTGTTCTCGAAAAATAGATACCGTAGAACACGGTAATTGCCTAACGGTAATTTAAAAATAATTGTAATAAATAATAGTATTGGCAACACTCGGTATAATAGTATTGGCAACATTCGGTACCTACTCGTCGGTCTCGCACGACTAGCGGCAAAAAGAGAACTAAGATCTGGTCCTATTATTGTGTACATAATTATTATTAAAAATCCTATACCGTTCGGACTCCTTGTCAAAGAGAATGTAAAGCTATACTACGTATTAAGAGGTGGCACTCCGAATAAAAAATAATAATTTCGAAATTCAAAATTATACCGTAGCTTTTTTACGTATTTATATCTTCTAAAGTGCAAAGATTCAAGTCTACAATGAAAAAAAAAATTAAAAAAAACTATACATAGGTTATTGTTTTCAATTTTATTTTTAGGACCCAATTATTAGGTTAAAAAGGTAAATAAAACAATAAACAACAAAACAATTACTATGATTCGATCGTTTTTATTGCATTAAAAATATACAAAAGTAAGCCTACATTCCCACGAGCGTTTTATGTGATCACGAGATTCACGACTAATAAACTACACTATAAATAGAACTTTGCACTAATACGACACAGCTGAAAATCGTGTATACTTGACACTTCAAGCTCTATTGTAGATTAAGTGCAGAGTTCTATTTACAGTGCAGTTTTTAAAACCAAAATATTTCAGATTACCACATAAATATACGACATAGCCTGATTAACTTCAGCGGTTATCCTTTGGTGCAAAATAGATAGCTGTACATTTTATACGAATGAGAATCTTGAAATATTTTCATGTTGTCTTATTTATTATTGCGTGCCCTTCAAGGGCGGATCCAGCTTTGGCGCCAGGAAGGGGTCACATCATGGGCGTAGCCAGGTTTTAGTTTGGGGGGGGGGGGGGGGGGGTAGGGGGTTCAAGAAAATAAAACGACTACAAGTACTTACATTAAATAATTAGGGCCGTCTTTAACCTATTAGAGGCCCTGGGCACATTAGAATTTTTTTTTTCGTTATCTGTTTAAACTTTAAACCCTGAAAGACTGTGTATTTCGGAAAAATACAAATATCTATACTTAGTCTAAAACTAAACGTCAGTACATAATTTTATAATAAGTTGTTTAAGCCAAAAACGAGCGAGCGAAGCGAGCGAGCAAATTTTCCTATTTTACAGGTTCAAACGTTCAACTTTGTTCAAACGTTAAACTAAAATATTTACTTCGGAAATATACCATAAAATCAACCGGCTAAAACAGAACATCGGTAATAAATAATGTAGTGGCCTTTATGTTAACCGCGAGCGAGCGAAGCGAGCGAGCAAATTTTTTTCCCTATTTAATAGGTTAAATCTGTTCAAACTTTAAGCCCTAAAATACTGTGGAAATAGGATCATACATTAGAATAATGGGCGCCCATTTTTTTTTCATTTTTACCTGTTTATGCTTTAAAGCACAGTCTTTCAGGGTTTCCCCTTAAACACTGAATAACGGTGAACTTCGGAAAAATATCATAAAATGAATCAGCTAAAACAGAACATCGTTACTTAATAATATAATATGTTCTTTATGTTAAATGCGAGCGAGCTAATTTTTTTCCCTATTTAATAGGTTAAATCTGTTCAAACTTTAAACCCTAAAATACTGTGGAAATAGGATCATACATTAGAATAATGGGCGCCCATTTTTTTTTCATTTTTACCTGTTTATGCTTTAAAGCACAGTCTTTCAGGGTTTCCCCTTAAACATTGAATAACGGTGAACTTCGGAAAAATATCATAAAAATGAATCAGCTAAAACAGAACATCGTTACTTAATAATATAATATGTTTTTTATGTTAAATGCGAGCGAGCGAAGCGAGCGAGCAAAATTTTTTTCCTATTTAATAGGTTAAATCTGCTCAAATTTTAAACCCTTAAGGACTGTTACCCTGAAAAACTCTGTAATTAGAAAAATACAAATATCAAAAGCCCAAAACTGAACGTCGGTACAAAATTTTATAGTAATATGTCTGTATAAGCCAAACATGAGTGAGCGAAGCGAGCGAGCATAATTTTCTTTCCCATTCTATAGGTTAAAATCTATTCAATCGTTAAACTTAAACACTGGATAACGGTGAACTTCGGAAAAATATCATAAAACGAACCGGCTAAATCAGAACATCGCTACTAAATAATATAATATTATGTTCTTTATATTAAACGCGAGCGAGCGAAGCGAGTAAGCAAATTTTTTTTCCTATTTAATAGGTTAAGTCTGCTCAAATTTTACACCCTAAAAGACTGAAAATAGTATCATTTTGTAATTTAAATTCAAGTAAAATTAGTGTAATTTCTGATGTAAATTAGATGACAAATAACTTATTTGGTTTTCAAGTGTTCAAAATTCAAAATCGCACTTTTCAAGTGATATTTTTCTGTCAAATATCACTTGAAAAGTGCGATTTTCAGAAAAACTTATTTGCATATAAATATTAATAGTCTTTCATCGAATTAAAATAAACACGTTAAAGCTGCGCGTCCACTGCATCGGAATCGGAGCGTACGGAGCGTACGGATTTGTTGCTTTGTATGGATTTCTATGGTACTGCGTTCACTGGATCGGCATTTCTGCGCCTGCGACCGGTATTTATGCCGATGACGTCATCGGCAGTGAACCCGTCATTCGGATTCCGAACGTTTCATGTTCTGACGTGTTTGCGACGACGCGACGGCTATACATAAATACTTATTCACGATGAATGACGATATTTTAATTACTTTAGTGGAAAAATATGATGAACTTTACAATCTAAAACATCAACATTATCATAACCAACTGAGGAGAGACGATATTTGGGATGAAATTGGGCAAATAATAAATAAAAATTGTAGAATATAGTGAAGTTCAAAAAACTTTTTTCGAGTCATATGAATGTACCCAAAAAATCTATTTTCATCTTCTAATAAATCAGAATATAATGTATGAAATTCTCCAAAAATTAATCTTTTTGAATTTATATTATGATTTATGAACCCATATCTTTCGTTTCCTCTTGTTTCTCTTTTCCTCTTCTGATAAAATACAGCTAATTACAACCTATTCGGTCTGAGATTAGGTACAACAATATATCTCGTCACTATCCTCCATAATGCAAATGCACGTTTAGGCTGACGGACTAAAAATAACTAAATTGCCGATGCTGAATCCTAATGCAGTGGACGCACCCCATCGGCATTTTGTAAACGCCGACGCTCCGTCCGCTCCGATTCCGATGCAGTGGACGCGCAGTTTTAATAGTAATCAATTATCTAAACATAAATTTAACTATCATATCAGTCTAAACTCGAAACAATATGGCGCTGACTCGATCCTATTCTTATTTGAATCGCACTATATAGACGCAAAACTCCGCAAAAGTCAATGGGTACGTTTTTAATAACGTGGAGAAATGCCAGTCCGGTAAGGCGATCTTCAACCATTGAAGATCTTAGCCACGATTTAAATTTCAAATTTTTGATGCGTTCGTTCCCAAACGTTTGCCATCATACAAAGTTATTATATTATATTAAATTAATTAAATATTGAAGGTATATAAATAAAATCATTATGTTCAATTAGTGGTCCACCTAAGTCCTGGAACCAGCTCAGGGGGGGGTCATGACCCCCATGACCCCCCCCCTGGATCCGCCGTTGGTGCCCTTGAAATTGTAATCCATTACCTGCAAATTATGAATTTATATTACATTTTACTTATTTCTTCTTATTCGCAATACTAACAAAGGTTAAACTAAATGTAAAAAGTATGCGGTAAAACTGAACAATAGTATTAGAAAAAAAGTACCTACATAATTATTATTAGGGTGACTTTGTTTTAAACAATATTCCGTGCCTTAATAAACATTCGAATCTTATATTATTAATAGAGAAACTTTATAATCTTAAATCTTAGCATGCATATTACAATCACTACACAATAAAATTAATTTATTGAAACAAATATAATAACTTGTGTTACCAGAAAACTGGTAGGTACCAGAAAACAGGAAGTATATTAATTAATACCATGTTAATACTATACTTAAGTATATTTAAGATTTTTGTTATATTATACACATATATAGGTACACATCCATAACCCAGAACACAGAAAAATTTTTTGTTCCTTCGGCAGGATTCGAACCTGCGACCCCCGGCTTGAGCATCAAAGCGCTGAACTGCTGAGCCACAGAGGTCGTCAAACAAATATAATCTTTAAATGTCTCTTTTCAATAAAACGAGAAGTTAAAATATGGTAAAATTTTATACAAATAGGTACTCACCGATATTCTTTGACTTAAAGCATGTTTATATAGTGGTTATATACATGAACCTATTTTATATAAATCACTGTCATCATTATAAATATGATTTCGAGGTCACTTCACTAAAAATTACAGTTTTTTGCAAATAACAAAACATGAGTTAACAAATTTGTAAAAGTTGAAAATAATTTTTCAAATTAATAGAATAGAATTTCGTAGTTTGAAATTTAAAATTAATCCTCTATTTCTGTTTAACCAATCACAGGCGATGTGTGAAAGAGTACACACGATAAAAGAGCGAGCAAGGTATGTGGTTTGCACAGACGATAGTCAGGTATATAGTTTTGGAATTCGAACGCCAATACTTACGATAGGAAGTTTCGACACCCTGCTCCTTGTTGTCTATACTTCGTGGTCCGACCGCTGACTTGAGTTTTTTTTTATTTATTTTATTTTAGTGCGGGATATAGTAATTTGCTTTTTGTACATTCGATGTATGGTATGAGCTAGAATATTTAATAGTAGGCATACAGTATTAGTTTAGAACCATCTTAGAACATGCCGAGCATCAGTTGTTGAAGAAGCAAAAAAAAAAATACAATAAAAGGTGAAGCTCTTGTTAAACTACTACCGCAATATAAAAATTACAGAAAAACTTTCTATTCCACGTTCATAAGCCCTTTTTTTCTTACATAGGCACTTAACTCACAATCCAGCCAGCAAGACTAAAACCTTATACCCTTTACTTCAACTCGGAGTTTTGCCCGGAATGTCAATCACCAACACTGTGTACCTATTTTATTCTAAATTTGCGTTATTTTGGTTTTGTAAATATTGGTAGAATATTATCCATTAGCGTTTACGTGCACAAGTGTGGGCAACTACAAAATTCGCGCGGAATTGGTTTTCCTGTCAAACCTCTCTAGGAAGTTTCAGTAAAGCGTTTACCACTTTACTGAATCGATGACTTGACTCATTGACTACCCCGACTATTTATTTAGACTTTGACTAGACTTTGGACTTGATGATTTAGAAATACGGTGATGAAAATTTGAACGAATATTCTATTTCCCGCTATGGCAGATTTAATTTTGACGCTTGAACTATAAAATTAACACAATTTTGACTTAGGTACCTATGAACTTTAGTGGAATTTTGCCGGAAATTCAATGAGTGACGTTGTTGTTTTTTGTATTTCCTACATTAATTTGTGTTATTTCGGTTCTTAATGTATTTATATTGTTGCTAGTTTAATAACCATTAATATATATTATTCGTTATCGTGCTAAAGCGTAGATCAAATAAATATGATCTAAAGGGCCATACTGACCATCCAGCCTGTAATCTAAAGGCCGTGGATTTGTAGGCAAAAATTTTAAATGATTGACACCATTGATACTAATGACGGGTTATTAGTACCGGTGCTGGATTTGCTGGACGCGCCGTGAGTAGGTATGGCCCATAGGTTTGGACTTGACTATTTCCCGATTTTTAAAGTGACACTGGCAAAGGGTTCTAATAAGTGATTTACACTCTCGCGCGAGTGGCGAGGCGAGGCCCAAAGTGAGTCGCGAGGCGAGTGTGTATACGCAGTTCGCATCGAGGCGAACTACGTTTACACACTCGCCTCGCGACTCACTTCAGGCCTCGCCTCGCCACTCGCGCGAGAGTGTAAATCTAGTATCACTTCTAAGTCGACGCCATTAATTAAAAAAATGTAGACTGAGCATGGCGCCTATTTTGCAATTTTCTGTGAAAACCAAAAACTGAAAACATTTTAATTTTTCATTCGAAAATATCAGACTCAAGAAGCTTACAAAAATCGTGAAATTACTCTACGTAACCTGTTAGGTATTTATTTATCGGTTCATTCAAGTTTTACTAGAGCTATTGTTTATTTACATTTTCATATAGTTGTTTTATATTATATCTATAATGCGATAAATCGCGAATAAAATTTTATATATTATGAGAAAAAGAATGCCTACATTGCTTTTAAGACAAATTTGATGCTTTATCTAATACTAACTGATGCCCGCGGATCCGCCCTCGTAAGTACAGTAACCCACGGGAACCGTATATGTCCCGCGATAAAAAGTATTCTATGTCCTTCCCCATGGTTTACTTTATATCTGTGCCAAATTTCATGATGATCGGTTTAGTAATTTTTACGTGAAACTGTTAATAAAGTTTCCCACGGGAACCGTACATTTCTCCGCGATAAAAAGTATCCCATGTCCTTTCTCAGGCTATAGACTATCTGTGTACCAAATTTCATTTCAATCGGTTCAGTAGTTTTGCCGTGAAAGACGGACAAACAGACAAACACACTTTCCCATTTATATGGTATGGATTACTGTGCATAATTATTGATAGTACTTAAATTATAATAATAATAATATCTATGGACGCTTCACACCACGTCAATCTGATCCCGTGGTAAGTTCTCGAAGAACTTGTGTTACGGGTACCAGACAACGGAAATATATTTAATACTTTTATTATGCTATGCTACTTTAAGTTTATTCAAATTAATTGCAGGAAAAAAGATTCAAGAATAGCACCATTCTTGATGAAAAACAATGGAACTTGGCTTTAGGCTTATCAAGAAAACTTGATGAGAAAGTTGTAAATTGTATGCCGCTGGTGCAATAGTCCCAAAGTCCTGCCAATGTATTAAAGGGGAACTTATTATAGAACTGGTTAGTAAAGTGAATATAATATTTATCCTACTGCTATGGCAAAGGCAATGTCTAACCATCACATTACTTTCTCTCAGCTTTCCCTCTGAAATGGTTGCTTGATGCTTACGTTAGTTTTGGTCCACAACTTTGCAACATCACAACTTTATGCTATGTCTGAATTTCATACAAGTTTGTGTAACTATTTATTTCAGCTTTTATCTGCATCATTATAATCTATATGTTACCGGCCAAACCCGATTTCAGGATAAACTAGTTTTGCCTAGGCTAAACTGGTTCTTCCTATACGCGATAGCAGTGGCGAAGGGTGGTTTTTCCGCAGAGGGAAGCCACTATGGTTTTTATGGATATTAAACAAGTAGATACATACCTAGAGGCTGCTTCGTGGGATTCTATCTATTTCGGTACAGAGTTAGAGTTTCGTTTGATTCAATATGTATTAACGCCATTTTAAGAAATTCACGATCGTTTCAATAATGTAAATATTACACACGGTGCTGCTCGCCAGTTCTGTTACTTGAACTTGGCTTGACACGCTACCGCGTGTCTAGATACTAAATACTATGCCTACTAGAATCTACTCACCACAATAATGCAATTTACAATCCAAATAAGTACACTTCACAATATAAATATAATATTTTACACTACAGTATACACTACAAATTACAATAATACAAGAAACTAGCGAATAATTTATAACGAAATTACAACGCATAATATGGAATGTAGTCGACTGTCGTTTGCATAAAAATGGCAAAAGAAATTTTCTAATGTTTGGGATTTTCAACCAATGAGAGACCATAACCGGTCTCCGAGCGGCTTATTTAATGATAATTTCGACCAATAAAATTGTACAAATACTTTGTCATTCATTTCCAAAACGTAATAAGAGCCATTAGGCCTACAGTTTGAATTTAACCTTAAAACAAACGAAATAATGACTATTATAGAATGAAACATATATTTCATTACTGAAACCCTCAGACACCATATTACGATTTTCAAAATTCGAACTGGCCGTCCGAATAGGATATATAGGACGGCATATTTAAATTTCAACTTTATTTCGAACGAAATAAGGTCTTTTATACAATGCGATAAGCCGTTATTCATCGGGTTATGTGATATTGTGATGTCCGTTGCATAGATGGCGCTCGCGCGGCCCTACATCACGCTATAGCTTGTACAATAAGTCATTGCTGTAGTGAATTAGTTTTCGAAATAATTTGTCATAGTTCCTGAAATGTATCCAACACAAAAGGGAAGCCGATGGGAATCGGCTTCTATACACGCTTCGCCACTGCGCGATAGGATTAACTAGTATATCCTAGTCCAAACTAATTTGTCCTAAGTCCGATAGAATATATCAGTTTAGCCTAGGCCAAACTAGTTGATCCTGATATTAATACGCATACTCCAGGCTAAACTAGTACGGCCTAATCTAAACATTATGGTATATCTAGAAAGTCTAAATAAATATATAAACTGAATAAAATACTCCGAATAATTGGAAAAAATAAACATTTTTATTAAAAATATAATGATTCGTCGTTAAAAGCTATGAATATTTATTGGTTATACAAATAATAACAAATAATGTTTTGAAATAGAAGCAATAATCGTATCTCAATTATTAAAATTGTGTTTTATTTTTACATGGTGTGCTTTGGTGGCACTTAGAATTGCAGAGTAGGTACCATGGTCTTCTTGCACCTGCATCTGTTTGTGGAACAGTTTGTGATGCAGCTGCATCTCACGAAACCTTGGCCTGATCCAACAGAATGTTTCGTAGCTGCAGTCCTTAACGATATTCCTATAGTTATTTGTCCTAGAGTATGCATATTAATATCAGGATCAACTAGTTTGGCCTGGGCTAAACTGGTTTGTCCTATCGGGCTTAGGACAAATTAGTTTGGACTAGGATATACTAGTTAATCCTATAGTGTATAGGAAGAAACAGTTTAGCCTAGGCAAAACTAGTCTGTCCTAAAATCGGGTTTGGCCGGTAACATATACATCTATATATATATGTTACAGTCAATGTGATTAAATGATAAAGTAGATTCACATGTATGGAGGGCCACCCCTAAAATATAAAATTATTATTTTTTTATGATCCCGAAACTGTGATCTATACACAATCTATAACTGCACAAAATTTCATCAATTTATATTCATAATTACAGGAGCTAGAGGCGCGGACAGACAGACAGACAGACGGACAGAGCGAAACTATAAGGGTTACTTAAGTATTACGGAACCCTAAAAAGGGTAAAATTATTATAAAAAAAATATTTCATAAAGTTAAATTACTTTATATAGATCACAATAAAATTGTATCTATGACAATATTATTATAATAATTATAATAAACATTATAATTATTATTATATAAAGGCAGATTGAAATACAATTTTAAATTCTTTACCTGTACCTACTTTTTTATTACTTTATCCAATTCTTCGAAGATATTATATAAAATGGCCAGTCAATGTAATTTATTCTGTGTCATTTATCACTTTGTCTAAATTGAGTAGACATTATAAATAATGGCTGGATAGTAGGTATATATAATATCCGAATTTATTACTTTGGCTGTAACATATATACAGATAAATAAAACTGAAGTGTCTGTTTGTAACTTCAAAGTAACAGCTTTTCACATAAAGAATCTGAAAGTATATTCGGTACTTATAATAAAATACCAATTTTTTAAATTTCGTCTGTCTGTCGGTCTGTCTGTCTGTTTGTTCCGGATAATCTCTGAAACGGCTTGACTAATTTTCACGGGACTTTCACTAGCAGATAGCTGATGTTATAAGGTCTAATATAGGCTACTTTTATTTTAGGGTTCCGTTTAAAACAATAGGGTTCCGCTTCCGTTTGTTCTGCGCAAACGAAGTTGCGGGCATCGGCTAGTGACATTAATATATTTATTATATTATATAATATAATATAATGAATTAACACAATTTCCAGCTTGGACGCACACATTACAAACATAATAATTATGATGACAATGAAAGTTGGAGGACTAAAGTAATTACAGGTAAATTTAGATGTATTTACTAAAACTGTTAAATATCTTGTAATATAAGTAATAAAATGAGACATAAAAGTAAAATTAAAAATTTAAAAAACCCCCCGACACAAAAAATAAACTCTAAAAAATAATAAATAATATTTTAAACCTATTATAATTATATTATCACATATAATATTAAGTAAGATGAAATAATTTTATTTTCCAATCGTCGCCTCGTCGGGGGACCGCTAAAGTTTATAAAGTATTTTTACAACAACAGCTAATTAATTATTACGAATTACATTTAAGTAGGTATGAGCAAATTTTTTTCGGAGTAAATTATTTTGTTCATTCTGCGACTACACGTGTTTTTTTCACATAGCGGTCCCCCGACGAGACGACGATTGGAAAATAAAATTATTTCATCTTACTTAATATTATATGTGATAATATAATTATAATAGGTTTAAAATATTATTTATTATTTTTTAGAGTTTATTTTTTGTGTCGGTTTTTAAAATTTTTTAATTTTACTTTTATTTTATCCTTTTTAAAGTATTTTTTTTCATTATTATTTTTTACTTTCAACGTCATTGAAGTAACATGGTACCAAATTTCGAATCGATAGGACATGTGGACGATCCCTCATCAACTAATAAAGAAAAGATGATCTTCAAACGGCTAATCAGGTCATGGTTACCTTACCATGTTCTTTAAATATCGTTGAAACAACACGGTACCAAATTTCGAATCGATCGGACATAAGAAAGTTAGTCAGATCCCCTCATCAACTAGAAAAGAGCTGATCATCTTCAAACTGCTGATCTCCCCACCACCAATTTTCTCATCAAATGAAGCTACGAACACTGTCGATTAAGTCATCAATATTATCTTTCAGTGTGCTTTCATTTGAGACCCTACTCGAGTATATTTGCACATTCGGATTTTCTTCCCCGCTTTCACCCCCCACAACTTTTAAACGGCTCAACGGATTTTCATCAAACATGTCTAAGAACACTCGCATGTAAGTCACCTTTAATATAAAAGAAACTAAATTGAAATCGCTTCATCCGTTCGGGAGCTATGATGCCACAGACAGACAGACAGACAGACAGACAGACACACCCACAGACAGACAGACAGACAGACCGACAGACAGACAGACACGTCAAACTTAAAACTTATAAATACGAAAACACTTAGAAACAGCTAATGCGCAACCTTCTGCACGAAGTTCAGACTCGCCAAGATACATCGGCCGTATTGTACTAGACTATTTAGCGAGAGAAGAAACAAAATATTTCAACATCTTTTGTTATCCCACATACTAACACTTATTACGAGTGCCATAAAGTCGTATTTCCAACGTTGTAAAATCTCCAAAAGAACTCCAAAGGTGTGAGACAGCCTTAGAAAAAACTCTTTCACTCTTTATGTGTTTAATTTGCCATTGATGTTCTGTGTGAGAGAGAGAGAGAGAGATAACTGCTTACGGCTTCGATTTTAGTTCTCCTTCCATGTGATACTGTTCACCCAAGCCTGTGCTCGTCGTCTGCTGCCGCGGCTGCAGTATTCTTGGCTACAGTAAATTGTCTTAGTACTACATATACCACATTCAGAGTTATTTTACCTCTGACAGGATCTTCATGCCAACGACACAAGTCGCTCGCATAGTTCTGCTGTACCGCTGTAGTAGCTGCGCCAAAATGATGCACATACTCATCATAGATATACTTATTTTTCTATGGTTGGGGATTCCTGGTAAAGTGAAATCCCCCTGCCCCCCTCCTAACGCCGCTACTGCGACCATACTATAATACATCTAAACTCATTAAAATTCTGATGTTTCAGATACAGGACAGGTCTTAGACATGACATCATTTTCTGCGAGACATTCACTATGTCTAAACTGAGGGAGTTTGGAGATCTGCAAGTGACAAACACTTATGGATTCAGGCGAGAAGCACTGGTGAGTACAAGTAACAGTGGGTACAGTGGTACACCTGTCCATAATGTCTAGAACTGCGGCAGATAAATGTGCTTGCAAGTAAGATTTTTAGCACTTAGAATTCAGTAAAAGGGTTATTCTTAATCAAATAATAATACTATAAGCACTTACTGCGTCCATGGACACCTGCAATACTAGAGGAATCAAAAGTATGTTGTTACTTGTTCGTAGGTATTTTAAATTTAAGTGCGTTTATTCGGCGAAACACGAGGTAATCATTATCCCACGCCGATTTTCTGTGAGCCCATACAATAAACATGTAGATAACAGATACGTTGCTTGCTAATATAATGTACACAGAGAGTAATAAGTAAATTGTTATAGGGTTTCATACGAAAATGGCAAAGTGAAGGGTCAAGTAAAGGCCTGCGCTGGCAACACGGGCACACAAATTACAGTTGAGGATATATTGTACAATGTGGTGGTGAGGAAGAAAGCTTTGTGCAGCCCAAACGAGGAATACACACATATAACGGATGTTGCAGGAGGGTGCATATACACAACAGTAAAGTAGCATTCACATTGAAGAAATTTGGAGAGAATACTGACATCAAAACACCATTGGATTCTACCACTGTTGAAAACGTGAGAATTGTAAGTATAGGTACTGTAAATTATATATCTGTCTAACCAGTCAACAATGAGGGTGTTTGATATTTTTTCTGCCGTTATGGGACAGACCTAACGCATACAAATCGTCATCTGGTGGCATAAGTGGTATCAAAAACGGTCAATAAGAATTTTCGATTCTTTTTCTCTCAGCAGACGGCGCTTGGTACCCCGACGGTCCACGTCGTGTTAAAAAGTCACTAATTTAAAAACCGTTATTACCTAAAAATGATGTTTTAGTGGGAAAAGTACTAGGAAATTAGAGCAGGTGTTTGAGGCAAGCTGAAACCTTGTCCTGTACTTCTCCTAATTCCTGTTGTACCTGAACACGAGACTGCCGGTCTGGCTGGTCAGAAGCGGGGCTAATTCAATAAACAAATTTAAGAAATGTGATTTTTTTATTCCAAAAAATATGTTATTGGCAATTGAATGGCCAATTTCAAGATGTCCCTAAGTCCATTTTTAAAGATTTGCAATATCAGGGGGCAAACATTTCGTTTGCTTCTCAAAACAACACCTTATATCTTAGAATCATGAATTATAGCAAAAATGTAATTGTAGTGCTCATTTTAATTTTTGAACGTTTTGTATTACAAATCAAATTAATAGTGTTAAAGAAAAGTGGAAAAAATAATCTGGACTAAGGTACAAACTTACTGCACTTAAGGACTTTTAAATAGGACTTAGGAACTTTATGCCGGACTTAGGGTTTTTAATACAAAATATTTTGGACTTAGGGTACATTATAAAAACGAACATTATTTTTTTCTTATAAAAACAGTTAAATAAAAAAATAAAAAGTATTTTCCTTTTTCTTCTTCTTTTATCTTCTTATATATTATTATTTTGGAAATCTTCTTATATCAATCTTCTTAAATCTTTTTCTTTAAAATGTATGCTTACTTTTTAATTAATGTAATGTTTTAATTACATTAATTAAACATTTTTTTCTTAATACCTATTCCAACTTATCTTCTTCATCTTCAGCTGCATGTTCTCCACCTTCATTGTTATTGTTTATTATATTGTAATAAAATTCTCTTGAATCCAAAGGAATATATTCCAAAAGTATTTAAAATAAAAGACGTGGACTTAGGGCCTTTTTGGACTTAGGAACTTTTTGAACTCCAGTAAATGGACTTAGGTTTTTAAATGCTTAGCAAATAACATACTTAGGGACGGTGTTAAAATATTTTTGTAATACAGATAAGTGGACTTAGGGACATCTTGAAATTGGCCATTCAATTTGAAATTTTGTAAATAGTGTTAGTTTAATGTTTAAGGAGTTGGGGCAAAATAAAGCCAGAATATTTAGTCGGGGTTCTAACCTACATTCCAGTGTACAAGACATAAGTAAATTGGAAACATGCTGGCTTCATGATTTTCTGACATCTATCGGTCATTTTATGAACTACGATCGAGTCTACAATGAAGTAGTTCATAAAATACCGATAGATGTCAGAAAATCTTTACTTTTAAATACTGGAATGTACCATCGACAAAGTTCGTGCTCGACCAGTTTCAAAAGTTTGACTTTACCTCTAGTAAAGCCGACGTGTAGACGCCTCAAAATATTTAAACACAAAGTAAGTGTCCGCAACGACTGCAGACGTGGTTGATGATATGATGTGCGCGATTCAACAGCGCTTATCTTATACCTGGTTGAGCGGCAACTTTGTCGATACTACCTATAAAAGGTTAAAGCTCCCACTAAATGTTTATGGCTTTATTTTTCTCCAACTCCCTTAAGTGCGCGCTTGGGCTTGGAGTGGTGATGCGTCATTTCGCCACATCACGACGCAAAGTGCCAACAGTATATTTTATCTCCATTCCATTGCCTAACTGCTTATTATTAGCTAAGACTAGAAATCTTAGCGCAGGCAACCCTTGTTACATATGTATATGTAGTGTGTTAGTTACGACCATAATTACTTCCGTATCCTCATTAGCTCTTATATATTTTAGATACACGGCAACCAAATTGCTAGGAACTGCTTGAAATAGAGATCACAGACTCAACTCTGAAGTTCGAGCTCTGCGGCTACATAACCAACGTCAACTATTCACACAGGAGAGGCGTGATGCTACTGTTCATTAGTCATAGAATGGTTGTCTCATCCTGTAAGTAAACGATTTACACGCGACAGAAGTCCTGAGACATCCATATACTGTCAGGGCATCACAACTCACAATTCAGTACCGCCAGAAATATATACTAATACATAGGTATAATAAAGAGGACAAGTTTGTTTGCTTGTTTGTTTTTTCAGTCTTTCAGGGTTTAAAGCTTAAACAGGTAAAAACGAAAAAAAATTCTAATGTGCCCAGTCACCAACTCGGAAATTAAGTTACCAAGTTATAAATGTCGGTGCTAATTTGGATTAAATTTCGCCTCTTTTTATCTGCCGACTTTTGAATTTTTTGTCACCCGAGTGTTTTCGCCAGTTTAGTAATTTAGTCGCCAACATATTAATTCGCTGCCAAATTCAGTAATACAGTATGCTCACATGCAGCAGCCAACTTATTTTTTGTTCGCTCGATTAATTATATTCCTATATTATTTATTGCCGATGTTTGAGCCGGTTGATTTTATGGTATTTTTCCGAAGTTCACCGTTATTCAGTGTTTATATTTTAGTTTAGCGTTTGAACAGATTTGAACGTTTGAACCTGTAAAATAGGAAAAAAAATTCTGGCTCGCTTCGCTCGCTCGTTTTTGGCTTGAGAAACGTATTATAAAATTTAGTGACGTTTAGTTTTAGATTATAGATATTTGTATTTTCCCGAATTACCTACAGTCTTTCAGGGTTTAAAGCTTAAACAGGTAAAAACGAAAAAAAATTCTAATGTGCCCAGGGCCTCTGAAAGGTTAAAGACGGCCCCTTTATAATATATTTCCTAAAACGTTTATATACTTAGATTTAAATCCACGTTTCTCTTAATATTTTCTTCCAGAGCTGTCAATAGCAACATTTAAACTTCCCGCGTAATTTCAAACGAGTGCTCGTCGGACGTCGCGCGCTCTACCGGCAAAAATCTGTCCCCGTAATTGAGACCATTATTTTAACATTACGTTCGGACTCCTTGTTATCTATACTTCGTGGTTGTAATCAATAGAAATGTTGGAAAATTCAAGATTTTCGATTTTTTTTCTCCCATCATGAAGAAAATATGATGTTGCGGGTTTCCTAAAGGGGATGAAATTTTCATTATTTTTTCAATAGGATGCACCGTTTCCGAGTTAGAATCAATTTTATAAAAAAAAGAAGTAAATGTTGTACATTGAGATACGACGGATGTTTATAGCTATAGGAATGTTCGAAAATTCAGGATTTTCGAATTTTTTTTTCACCCATCATGAAGAAAATATGATGTTGCGGGGTTCCTAAGGGGGGCGAAATTTTCATTATTTTTTCAATAGGATGCACCGTTTCCGAGATAGAATCAATTTTATGAAAAAAAGAAGTAAATGCTGTACATTGAGATACGACGGATGTTTATAGCTATAGGAATGTTGGAAAATTCAGGATTTTCGAAATTTTTTTCTCCCATCATGAAGAAAATATGATGTTGCGGGATTCCTAAGGGGGACGAAATTTTCATTATTTTTTCAATAGGATGCACCGTTTTCGAGATAGAATCAATTTTATATAAAAAGAAGTAAATGCTCTACATTGAGATACTAGGAATGTATAAAGCTATACAAATGTTGGAAAATTCAGGATTTTCAAATTTCTTTTTCTCCCATCATGACGAAAATATGAGGTTGCGGGGTTACTAAGGAAATTTGAAATGGATGACTTTTTTGTAATCAACCCCAGAAACCAATAAAAGGACACCCATAATATTTTTATAAAATTAAGTATGTCCGCCATATTGGAATTTCAAAACGAATGTCATTTTCGTATCCAGCACTCCCAAAAACCTGGTAAACGACACCCATATCAATTTTACGAAAAATAAATATCCGCCATTTTTAAATTTCAAAATTAATCTACACAATAATCTACACCCTCCTAAAACCGAGAAAAATGAAAAATTGGAAATTTTGTACGCTCCTTTATGTTTTTTTTGTGTGCTCTCGTTTTGCTGCTTGTATGGTTTTTGAGTTACCTACATCAGGGAAAATATATGTGCCTATTCTTAAATTAAATGTGTACTCATAAATTGTCGCCAAGATGGTTATTTGTTCGCTAAAATATAATCTGTTTGCCAGTTTGGAAAATCAATGGTATTATTTAGTCACCAGATTTGTAATTTTTTTGTTCCTTACATTCTTTCGCCAACTTAGTAATTTAGTATTCAATATTGGGTATTTTCACATCCAAAATTTAATTGTTTTGTCGCAAGTTTAAATACATGCCAATAATATAATGGCCTTTATGTTAACCGCGAGCGAGCAAATTTTTTTCCTATTTAATAGGTTAAATCTGTTCAAATTTTAAATCCTAAAAGACTGTGAAAATACGATCATTTTGTAATTTAAATTAAAGTAAAATTAGTGTAATTTCTGATGTTGCAAAATGGATGACAAATAACTCATTATGTTAGGTTTGTCATATAATACCTATTTCACACTTTTTTTGTAGTACATAATAATTACACATTTTTGTGATCAGTGACGTGCTCAAAATATTGTGTCGTATAGACGTTCGAGGATTCGATGGCACGCGTGCCATAGGTTCGTGTTTTAGTTTTTACCCCTGTTTTAGGCTATTGATTTTATTGTTTTTTTAAAGTACAACATTCTTTCAGGGCTTAAAGTATAAAAAGATTTTAATAGGTTAAAGCGTAAAAACATTCGCTTGCTTTCTCAATTTGAACGCATTTAACATAAACACATACATATTAAGTTAGTATTAAAGTTCTGTTTAAAGCTGTTGATTTTTTTTTTCTAAAATAACTTTAAAAAATCATCTTTTAGATAGGGTTATTGGGACGGCAAAATATGTTAATTGGCCTGGGGTGCAAAATTTCTAAATACGCCTCTGTATATGGGTCATCCATATGGACCAGCCGGCCCATTTCGGGGGGGGTTTGAACCCCCTAAACCCCCCCCTCCTGGCTACGCCCATGTGAAAAATAGTTTCGTGTGAGTGATAAAAACTAAAACACTGTTAGCACGTAACTTGAAATCAAATGAAAATAACCTAACCAAGAGTATGGCAGGACCATTGAGGTATATACATGGAGGGGCCCTTACAGTTCTATACATACTAGCGCTTATACAA
The DNA here is from genome assembly GCA_905404095.1 of Glaucopsyche alexis. Classification (NCBI taxonomy): domain Eukaryota; kingdom Metazoa; phylum Arthropoda; class Insecta; order Lepidoptera; family Lycaenidae; genus Glaucopsyche; species Glaucopsyche alexis. Next base: position 8,501,551 of record FR990060.1, read on the forward strand.
ATATGGTGGAAATATGAGACAGACGGTGAAACATCATTTGGTCTCTTTCTATCTAATGCAATAATTTTCATGTTAGAAGAAACAGCAATATTTTTGTTTTTGCTCATTTTAGAAACATTAGACTTCAAAACTTTGACAATTAACGAAATGTGGAACGATCCGCCATTATTTGCTCATTAACTGTCAATTAACTGTGGTAGGTCTCCTGTCAAAAGGTTGTTTATGTTTTGTTTAATTAAGAATTTCCAAGAGATTATAAGGACTTATTCTTTAAAATTTTATTTGAATGTTGTAAAAGTGATAATTAGCATGCCTAAACGTTATATTGCAAGGTGCAATGCATAAAAGAGTATAAATCAACCTCAATTGTATTTACGCAGGTTAGTAGCCGGTTTTATGCAATACTATAAACATTTCATGAAATAATTGCGTTGCAATTTGATTTTTTCATTTATTATATTCATATCCACTTAAATTTCATTAGAACAGTCCTTTAAATTGCATTTTAAGTCATTAGATTTATTTACGTAATCGAAAAGTGTTGTACCTACCTACCGTTTGTAATAGTTATCGATAAAGGTACAAATAATTACATCGATAAAAACATAATAATTACATTTGTGTTATGTCTCAAAAAGCAATCTGAATGTATTCGATGTGGTTTTAAAAATATAAGTTTGATAGCTCTTAATAATATTGTTGTGACCAAAATTATTTGACAAATGTAAAAACTAATAATACTTGTTTTTTATAGGTTTCCGAAAAGTGATACAATAAGCAAATTATGGTTGAAAGCTGGAGAAGAAAATATTAATCCCCGGACCCAGTCAAGAGAATAGCATAGCCAGTTTTTGAACAAACTTAATTTTATTTAGAAATGGATAGACTTATTCATTTTAATATAAGTGGATATATTCCTTTGTCTTTTATTTCTATTCCACCTTAGATAGTTCAAAAAGTTTTTAGTTCCATCTGTCGATGCCACAAGGACTAATTATTTGCCAAGCTGTAAAAATGTAACATCTATTAATTGTAACCATATTTTCACCAAATAAAGCATCTTGTCATTATGTATAAGATTAGGTTACGATGGGACTGACTTACGCTGTACATCAAAAGTCCCTAAATAAAGAATAAAAAAAGCACCATTTCATTTCATATACCAATTTATACAGTTGGCTCAGCTCGTATGAAAATAAATATTTAACCATATTATAACCTCTAAGGACCTAGGAGTTAAAGTATTCTTAAATAATAAAAGATAAACGTGTTGACTTCAATAAAGAAATGGCACTTCTTTCCCATGGTAAATAAAGTTAAGTCTTACTTGATTAATAAAGATATTACAATTTTTTTTGAAAAAATGGTCCAGTTAGAGCAAATAGAATCAAACTATCCTCAGCAATCAGCATAGAATACTCAGGATGTCGGTTAAAAGATATAGATTAATAAAAGTAGTTAAATGTACAATGTCATTAGTAAAATAAGTTTTTTTACTTACGTATGCATAAAATAAGAATAAAAAAGCATAATTTCATGTCATAAACCAATTTATACAGTTGGCTCAGCTCGTATACAAATAAATATTTAAGGATCTTTTAACTCCTAGGTCCTTAGAGGTTATAATATTATAACCTATAAGGACCTAGGAGTTAAAAGATCCATAACTAATAATTATACTTAAGCGTGTTGACTTCAATAAAGAAATGGCACTTCTGTCCCATGGTAAATAAAGGTAAGTCTTACATGATTAATAAAGATATTACAAAAACTTTTTTGAAAGTGGTCCAGTTAGAACAAATAGAATGTATACCTAAATATATCGTCAGCATCGAATACTTTTTTGGATGTCCGTTAAAAGATATTATCGATTAATAAAAGTAGTTAAATTTACAATGTCATTAGTAAAATAAGTTTTTTATTTACGTATACATGTAAGTTATTGTAAAACTTATGAAAATTTAAAATATCGATACTGTCGATACCCATAATTGCAACTCTAGTTCGGCAGCCATTTTTTGCTCATAATCAGCTGATAAATTGGACACGTTTTTGTCATAGGTAGGGCCTGTCCTTTGAATTCTTTAGTCATTGGGCAGGACTCAGGACAGGTCTAAAGAGGGCTCCGTAACTATACTTGGTTTTCTTTAAATTACTTACTTCAAAATTGTTAATTAAATTAACTCAGACAGAGTTTGCTCAAAATAATTTTCCTCAAGAGTTCTTAGCAAGATCTATCAGCATGGAAACTTACTAGTTTCTATCTTTTATAGTTTAAAAATGCCAGAGCTGGGAGGCCTTAAAAACTATTTTGGAGGCTGATTACGTAAAAGTAATCATATTATGTAATATCATATTATGTAAAAAGTAATGTATGAAACCTTGGCTTCATTTGAAAAGACCGATTCGTCGATACATCACACGATGGGTTAGGTACAATGAAAATATATATTTCATCCCCACATCACATGTATAGAGTTAAATTATTATTACATATTTTATGTTGCCAAAACCGAGATCTAAACACAATCTGTAGCTACACTAAATTGCATACAATTATATTTATAATTACAGAAGTTAGTTGGACGGACGGACAGTATAAGGGTACCTCGTGTACGACGGATCCCTAAAAATGACTAAAATAATATAACACATACTTAAAATAACTTTTTTCAGCAATACGCAAGGCTGTGGATTCCGTATAATATATTCAACATATTTACGCAAAAATTCGCATTCATTTGTATATCTCAGCATTGAATTGGGTAAGTAGTTACCAGAAGTATTTTCAATGTAAAAAATATATTTTAAATGTGAACACGATTTTGGGTTATGATTCGTTTTTATTTTTATGAAATGAGCCAGGAAACGAGCAGATAGATCGCCTGATGGTCAATTACCGCCGCCCATGGACACTTTGTAACTTCTCTGGTGTTGCGTCTTGCCTTCTTGGTCCTTAATAAACCCCAAATCCCTAAGTAAAAGATATATTTTTATGATAACTTAAAAGTACGTTGTCGGTCTTTTTGCCTGTAAACCTCTGGTATTTTCACTCACTTGGTGTTGTCTCGCGCTGGCATCTCGTGAGGTCCGTGGTCTAGATTGTCCTACTAATGGACTGGCTAGACGGTAGACCGGATAAACACCATGTCTACGTCCACGGACCACGAATCGACAACAGTAAAATTAATAGACAAAAATTAAATAACAAAAAATTATTTTACATTAAGCCGCCAATTTACCTCTTAATGTTTTAGATCCAAAAAATGTGGACGTCAATGTGCACTCTACGAAACACGAGGTGCAGTTTCTGTACGAGGAACAGATTATTGACAAAATCAAATCCTGCGTGGAGAGTAAACTGTTGAGTTGCAACTCCGCCGGAGTCATGTACACTCAGGTATGGTATATCCCCAATATCTGTAACTGGCATACATTGTTTGTAATTGGAAGCTTAATATCAAGCCTCACCTAGAGCATTAGCGTGTAATATAACGTTACATATTCGAGCATTACTCAGTGTAGGATAACCGAGCATTACAATGCGCACCTTGTATTGATACAACGTGTAATATGTATCTCGATACAACTTGTAACATCAATGGATCTCCCGTCCGCTCCACGCTTAAAGTCGAATCTGTAATGTTACATTACACGTCAATACTCCAGGTGAGGGAGCGCCTTAGGGTCTTTATATTATAGCCTATAGGGATGGTAAGCGGTAATCGCTTACCATCAGGGGATCCTTCTGCTCATTTCCTGGTTCATTTCATAATTAAAATAAACTAATAGTCAAAAGCGCCATCTATTTGTTGTAGACTGAACTGTAATATAAAACGACTGCTTGAATTTCTTGGAAAGAAAAGCGCCTCCTATGTCAAAGTCTGTATAAAGATACCATGGTACAATAATTTAAGAATCGTTTTACATAATTTATTTTGGAGGCCAGGCTACCTGGTGCATCTGCAGTTGAAGAAATCATCAAAAAAACAACAAGCGATGCCAGAATATACGCTAAAGATCTAGTGAGAGTCAATGCTGATACACAAAAATCGTCAAATTCTTTAGAGCACAAGAGAGTCATAAAAGTAATACAGAAACTTCTAGAGCATGTAAGAAACTAAACGAAAATGATAATTTAAATGTTATGTTAGATGAAAGAAAATCAGATTTTAATATAAATGAAAAACAAAATAAAATGAATAAAAACATGAATAAACAAAAGGAAAAAAGTTGTGAAAATATACACTTTGCAGACGATAAAGCAGACAACGAATTAAATAGGTTACAAAATGAAGATGATAATCACGAAAAACCCGCAGAAAGTGAAACCTACGTAAGAAATGAATTTCGAAACGTAGATAAACCTAACATAATATTAATTTAATGACATAGAAGAAAAAGTCCAAAGAAATTTACCGAAATGGAGCATCGCTGTAGGCAATTCTAGTACATACATAGATCCTAAAGAGTCGTTCGAAACCAGAACGTTTGAATACGAAAGAATTGAAACTAAACTGACCAGTGTCAAACAGTTGAGGATGGAAATAGAGAGTAAATGTAACACGAACCTAAGAGAGATACTCGCTAACTTGATATTCATAGCTCGTATAGACAGCTACAGATCTCTCGTACAGCATTCTACCAAGTTGTATTTGTGTGATACAAGAAGATTGACGTAAGGAGTATATTACCTTCTTTTAGAGATGTATGTTAAACTTTTGCGTTATAGCCATTCACATCCAACTAGATATATATCGGCTGGACCGAAGGGAAACAATAGCTTCACAGAAAACCGTGGACAACTTGAAACTGCTCTGTTTCGTTCGCTCCTTGACGGTCTAATTCTATTTATATATAATCACATCAGTCGGCTAGATGGACTGAACGGATCGTAGGTATGTGCCAAATCGCTTTAGTTTTGCAAGCTGTATCAAATTAATATTGTAGTCTATTAGTTTTTGAGTTTATTCTATTTTGAGTTTTCGAACCATTTCGCATGATAAAATCTTACGATTGTAATAATAAAACGTAGTGAAATGCTTGGTACTACTTAACTATCTATATATCTATTACTAGCTGATGCCCGCGGCTCCGCCCGCTTAAGTACAGTATCCCACGGGAACCGTACATTTCCTCGCGATAAAAAGTAGCCTTTGTCCTTTCTTAGGCTCTAGACTGTACCAAATTTCATTTAAATCGGTTCAGTAGTTTTGGCGTGAAAGACGGCCAAACAGACACACACACTTTCCCATTTATAATACAATATATTAGTATAGAATGGATATAAAGTAACAACGCCTGACTGATTCATCAACACCGAGGCAATACTACTGAAGCTGGAAACGTAATATTTGGACCGTGGCTTCCTTTTGTGACGTGTAGGTCCACTAGGAAGGGATTTTGCGAGAAACAGGGGTAAAAAGGGGTATTAACGTTTGTATGTAACTTTTTTGTTTGTGGTCAGTTCTCTGGAACTTCGTGATATTGCTCTTTGGCATGGTTTAAAATTTAATCTAATTCAAATAATGTCCAAAACTCCTTGGACATTCTTTGCATGATATTTCATATGAATTGAGTTCGGAAAAAATGATGAATTACGGATTTCAGCGTTTTCTAAAACTCAGCCCCTAGGTTGGTAAAATAGGGTATGAAAATGTAGGTAAAACCTAATTTCAGGCGGGCGAAACCGCGGGCATAATATGCTAGTTATCACAAAGTTAATATAGAACTTTGTCAAGTTCTATATAGTATATAATAGCATAACATAGTACTTATTTCTGTCTATGATTTCTTTCACGCTAAAACTACTGAACGGATTTTGATGAAATTTGGTATGGTACGAGTAGTAGTTTAGGCTCTGGATTAATACATAGGCTTCATTTTATCCTGAAAAAGTACTGTTTTTCCGCTTGATATTGTATTTACGCGGACGGAGCTGCGGCCAAAAGCTAGTACACTATACAGGTAGACAAAAGTAACAAAAATACTAATGGAAAGTATGCAGAATGAAAAAGTGAAGAAAATGCTGTACAGACCGACAAAATGACTTAATGAATGAATTAATTGTGTATTGTAAATGCGAAAATTACCGAGAGAAATTAAGAAAGTAGACACTACTACTACTACCCCAAAAATTTTATAGCAATGGGATCATGTACCTACCAACAAGATGGCAAAAAGTTATCGAACAAAATGGCTCCTATATACTTTAGTCACTTGTAAATAAACTTTATAAAAAAACCTTTTGAATTTTTATATAAAATGCGAAGAAACTTTTTCCCCAACCTAATATTATGTTGCACGAAGTTACAGGCAACATTTACACAAATGTTGCCTATAACTTCGTGCAACATAATATTAGGTTGGGGAAAAAGTTTCTTCGCATTTTATATAAAAATTCAAAAGGTTTTTTTATAAAGTTTATTTACAAGTGACTAAAGTATATAGGAGCCATTTTGTTCGATAACTTTTTGCCATCTTGTTGGTAGGTACATGATCCCATTGCTATAAAATTTTTGGGGCTTCTGATGAAAAAACTGCGACAAGTGGTTTTGGCAGTCCTCTTGTGATGTCAACCTGACACTGCCTAAGGAATTCTGCAGCGACCGAAACAGGTGGAAATCTGAAGGTGCAAGGTCAGGACTATACGGCGGATGCATTAACACCTCCCAGCCAAACTCCCGTAATTTTTTCTGAGTGGCTAAAGATGTGTGAGGTCTAGCGTTATCATGGTGAAAAACCACACCCCTTCTGTTGATTAATTCCGGCCGCTTTCTCTCAACTTCTTGCTTTAATCTCATCAGTTGTTCGCAGTACAGTTCAGAATTGATGGTCCTGCCTGGCGGTAACAGCTCATAATGAATAATGCCCTTCCAATCCCACCACACACACAGCATCACCTTGTTGCGAGTTAACCCGGGTTTCGCCACAGTCTGTGAAGCCTGACCGGCCTTTGACCACGATCTTTTTCGCACGTTCTTGTCGTACGTGATCCACTTTTCATCACCAGTTATCAGCTTCTTCAAAAATGGTTCGGTTTCATTACGTCGTAATAAAGAATCACAAATGAGTACACGGTTCATTAGGTTTCTTTCAGTGAGCTCATGAGGCACCCAAATATCGAGCTTTTTTGTGTACCCAGCTTTTTTCAAATGCGCCAAAACCGTTTTGTGGTCAATCCCCAGTTCTTCAGCTACATCGTAACTACTAATATGCCGATCTTGCTCCACTTTTTCAAAAATGGCAACAGTTTTGTCCGTAACAGGGCGACCAGAGCGACGTGCATCTTTGATATCAAAATTTCCGGATTGAAAACGCTTAAACCAAATTTGCGCTACTCTCACAGATACTGCATTAGGTCCATAAACATCACAAATTTTTTTCGCGGCTTGTGTTGCATTTTTACCTTTTTTGTAATAAAATTTTAAAATGTATCAAAATTCTTCATAAGAATCACTCATTTTAACAATAAGAAAAACAAATGTAAATCTCAAATTTACCTAATTTGAATTTGGAATTGTCTTCTGTAAAATTAAAACTTTTTAATGATACCAAAATCAGCCAGATACAATTGGTATAGCCCAAGATATTTTATGACAAGTTCATACATACTATAATGCGAAAAGACTTTTTCCCCAACCTATTATATCGCGCGGGAGCCGTACGTTTCTCCACGAGTGAGAATAGTAGATAAAATTATCTTGGGTTCAGTGTAATTTTCACGAAGAAAATACACAAAAACCGCAAAAGCAGTAAGCGCACTGATAGTATATACAATGTAGTCTTGTTGGATATAGTAAACTTAGGCCTTTTCATCCGATAATGGATGATTTATACAGTATTCTCCGAGCGAAGTAACCACTCTTGAAATACTGCAGTGCCTGGGACAGTCGGTTTTTAAATGTCGTATGGTTGCCCAAGCCCATACGCCATTCTCACAACACATTCAGCCTAGTCCAGAGGAATGATTGGTCGATACGTGTGGGGCCAACCATGTGCGGGTTTCCTCATGATGTTTTCCTTCACCGTTAGAGCGCCCGTATAACGTACTTGAGATCTGAAAAGTCTCATTGATACACACCACAACCCATGGGCGTACCCAGGTAGGGGCAGCCCCTTCCCCCCCCCCCCACAGAAGATAAAATAAACGTCAATTTTCCCTAAAATTTTACGTCAAGTTCTCGAAACAGGTATGAGCTTATATCTGGCTAGCTGAAATCCTGGGTACGCCCTTGTCACAACCTGGGGTTCGAACCTGCACTCTCTCGAGTGCGAACCAAACGGTCTATCGACTAGGAGCTCTAATTGGATATAATAGGATAGAATATAATAGGTAACAGGAAAGTTGGGTTCAGGGCTTCTTAAATGAAATATTTAAACAATCTTTAAGACAATAATTAATAACAAATGTTATAGTCTAGTATAAATGAAAGATGAAATTCGCCAGAGAACTAAAGTCACCGACGTTGCTCAACGAATTAGCACGCTGAAGTGGAAGTGGGCTGGCCAATGGCCAAGTCTTCAGACGGACAGACGTTCGATGGAGCAGACGAGTATTAGAGTGGAGATCACGCTTAGGCAAACGTAGTGTAGGACGACGGCAGAGGTTATTTCCTGAAATTAAATTCAAATTTCAGATGAGCACACGCCGTACATGGGTGCACTACCGACCTACCTAGTTCGTCTAGTCACCGAAGTCAACTGGGATTCGGAGCAGGAATGCTTTGACTCGTTCAGTCGACAGACGGCGATATTTTATTCGCAACCGAATCCGGACGCGTCGGAGGTGATATCCAAGTCTGAGCAGTGGAGGAGTATGTAATATTCCCGGCTATCCGGAGGAATTTTCACCGACCAACGCATTCACAAGTAACAGCTCCATATTACAAATAGCTAGTCTCGGTGATCTATATAAAATGTTTGAACGGTGTTAAGTTTTGCCACGATTATTATATTTTTATATTTAAAATAAATGCTCTTATAATTAATTTTTAAAGTTTTTTTAGTTACTTTCATAGTAGAAAATTCTTCATAAGGTTTGGTAAAATTAATTATGGATATTTTGGGCATATATAATCTACTGCTCTTATAGTAGAGGTAAAAAATTAGGACCATGCCCACTTATTTAAGAGGGGAGGGGTGTTGAGGGAGGGGGGAGAGGGGTGAACTCCCGCGTGCCACTCTCCCCTCTAGGAAACCCCCGGTTTTGATGTTATTGAAAGTTTTTGAAAGGCCGTGTTACCACTCCAGGTTTTGAACGTGATTAAAAAGTTCTAACATAACCCAAAACTACACAAAACGTTATTGCACGCAGGGTTTTTGTGAGGACGTATTACCACTCCGAAGACGTTTTGAACGAGATAAAAAGTTCTAACCTAACTTAACCCAAAACTACCCAAACGCTATTTTACGCCAGGTTTTTGTGAGACCATGTTTTCATAAAAATATTTCTTAATCAAAATATTAATATCAAAATAATAATTAGAACACCTTTCAGCCGTAAAATTACCATAAACCTACTAATAGGATAAATGTGGGCATGATTCTTAATTTTAGTCCCTGAACGAATTTTTATTAATTAGGTTAACGTTCTTTAAAGTTCGCTATTTTTGTGAGGCTAGTGACATCAGCGCCTTAGATAAGAGCGCAATGTAATTTTGTTTATATTGTAATATTTTATTCTAAATATTTAAATTACTTTCTGCCTAAATGTAGCAGTAGATCATAATATGCCAATAATATAAAATCAAATATCTGTATTTGATTTTACCAAACCTTATATTTATCTGCTATCTACTAAGTAACGAATCACACCATAATTTATGCTTACATCTAATAACAATACTACCAAACACCTATATCTACAAACTAGTCACAAAATTTACACTTACATCTAATTTCAATTAAACTTAATACATTTTATATGTACAAACTAATCATACCATTTAAGCTTACATCTAATTTCAATTATTTATAATTCCTACTTTATCTACAAACTAAACACACCATTTAAGCTTACATCTAATTTCAATCATATATAATACCTTCTGTCTACAAACTAATCACACCATTAATTAAAGTTTACATTGAATTGCAAAACTATCTAATACCCATTTTACCAACCAAGTAATGACACCATTTAAGCTTACATCTAATTTCAATAATATCTAATACCTCTTATGTATACAAACTAATCACACCATTTAAGCTTACATTTAATATCAAAAATATTTTATACCTACTTTATCTACAAACTAAACACACCATTTACACTTACATGTAATTTCAATTATATCTAATTCCTACTTTATCTACCAACTAATCACACCATTTAAGCTTAAATCTAATTTCAATAATATCTAATACCTTCTATGTGTACAAACTAATCACACCATTTAAGCTTACATCTAAATTCAATAATATCTAATACCTTCTTTGTCTACAAACTAATCACACCATTTAAGCTTACATCTAATTGCAATAATATCTAATAGCTACTTTATCTACAAACTAATCACACCATTTAAGCTTACATTTAATATCAAAAATATCTACTACCTACTTTATCTACAAACTAAACACACAATTTACTCTTACATCTAATTTCAATAATACTTATAATATGTAGCTGTAATTACATCTACATATTATAAGTAATTAATCCATCAATAACACTTTTGCTTTCTACTTTTACCAAATTACTTATTGCTACAATTATACCTATCCTACGTTGAGCTCCCTCTCACTTTGGTTCGGGAGCTCAATGGCCTACACCACCCCTATTAGCCATCCCTTTTCATCCGCATAGAAAGGTAATAAAATTATTAATACTTCTACTTACTAATCACACCATTTAGGCTTACATCTTATTTCAATTATTTCAAATTCCTACTTTCTCTACAAACTAAACACATCATTTACACTTACATGTAATTGCAATAATATCTAATAGCTGCTTTATCTACAAACTCATCACACCATTTAAGCTTACATCTAATTTCAATAATATCTAATACCTAATTGTCTAAAAACTAAACACACCATTTAAGCTTACATCTAATTTCAATAATATATAATACGTTCTATGTCTACAAACTAATCACACCATTTAAGCTTAAATCTAATTTCAATAATATCTAATACCTTCTATGTCTACAAACTAATCACACCATTTAACTTTACATCTAAATTCAATAATATCTAATACCTTCTATGTCTACAAACGAATCACACCATTTAAGCTAACATCTAAATTCAATAATATCTAATACCTTCTTTGTCTACAAACTAATCACACCATTTAAGCTTACATCTAATTGCAATAATTTCTAATAGCTACTTTATCTACAAACTAATCACACCATTTAAGCTTACATTTAATATCAAAAATATCTAATACCTACTTTATCTACAAACTAAACACACCATTTACTCTTACATCTAATTTCAATAATACTTATAATATGTAGCTGTAATTACATCTACATATTATAAGTAATTAATCCATCAATAACACTTTTGCTTTCTACTTTTACCAAATTACTTATTGCTACAATTATACCTATCCTACGTTGAGCTCCCTCTCACTTTGGTTCCGGAGCTCAATGGCCTCCACCACCCCTATTAGCCATCCCTTTCCATCCGCATAGAAAGGTAATTAAATTATTAATACTTCTACTTACTAATCACACCATTTAAGCTTACATCTAATTTCAATTATTTCTAATTCCTACTTTATCTACAAACTAAACACACCATTTAGGCTTACATCTAATTTCAATAATATCTAATACCTTCTATGTCTACAAACTAATCACACCATTTAAGCTTACATCTAAATTCAAAAATATCTAATACCTACTTTATATACAAACTTAACACACCATTTACACTTACATGTAATTTCAATTATATCTAATTCCTACTTTATCTACCATTAAAGCTTACATTTAATATCAAAAGTATCTAATACCTACTTTATCTACAAACTAAACACACCATTTACTCTTACAACTAATTTCAATAATACTTATAATATGTAGATTTTATTACATCTACATATTATAAGTAATTAATCCATCAATAAACTTTTGCTTTCTACTTTTACCAAATTACTTATTGCTACAATTATACCTAACCTACGTTGAGCTCACTGGCTCAAGTCTCACTTTGGTTCGGGAGCTCAATGGCCTCCACCACCCCTATTAGCCATCCCTTTCCATCCGCATAGAAAGGTAATTAAATTATTAATACTTCTACTTACTAATCACACTATTTAAGTTTACATCTAATATCAATTATTTCTAATTCCTACATTCTCTACAAACTAAACACATCATTTACTCTTACATGTAATTGCAATAATATCTAATAGCTGCTTTATCTACAAACTAATCACACCATTTAAGCTTACATCTAATTTCAATTATTTCTAATTCCTACTTTATCTACAAACTAATCACACCATTTAAGCTTACATTTAATATCAAAAATATCTTATACCTACTTTATCTACAAACTAAACACACCATTTATTCTTACAACTAATTTCAATAATACTTATAATATGTAGATTTTATTACATCTACATATTATAAGTAATTAATCCATCAATAACACTTTTGCTTTCTACTTTTACCAAATTACTTATTGCTACAATTCTACCTAACCTACGCTGAGCTCCCTCTCACTTTGGTTCGGGAGCTCAATGGCCTCCACCACCTATTAGCCATCCCTTTCCATCCGCATAGAAAGGTAATTAAATTATTAATACTTCTACTTACTAATCACACCATTTAAGCTTACATCTAATTTCAATTATTTCTAATTCCTACTTTATCTACAAACTAAACACACCATTTAAGCTTACATCTAATTTCAATAATATCTAATACCTTCTATGTCTACAAACTAATCACACCATTTAAGCTTACATCTAAATTCAATTATTTCTAATACCTTCTATGTCTACAAACTAATCACACCATTTAAGCTTACATTTAATATCAAAAATATCTAATACCTACTTTATGTACAAACTAAACACACCATTTACATTTACATGTAATTTCAATTATATCTAATTCCTACTTTACCAACTAATCACACCATTTAAGCTTAAATCTAATTTCAATAATATCTCATACCTTGTATGTCTACAAACTAATCACACCATTTAACTTTACATCTAAATTCAATAATATCTAATACCTTCTATGTCTACAAACGAATCACACCATTTAAGCTAACAGCTAAATTCAATAATATCTAATACCTTCTTTGTCTACAAACTAATCACACCATTTAAGCTTACATCTAATTGAAATAATTTCTAATAGCTACTTTATCTACAAACTAATCACACCATTTAAGCTTACATTTAATATCAAAAATATCTAATACCTACTTTATCTACAAACTAAACACACCATTTACTCTTACATCTAATTTCAATAATACTTATAATATGTAGCTGTAATTACATCTACATATTATAAGTAATTAATCCATCAATAACACTTTTGCTTTCTACTTTTACCAAATTACTTATTGCTACAATTATACCTATCCTACGTTGAGCTCCCTCTAACTTTGGTTCGGGAGCTCAATGGCCTCCACCACCCCTATTAGCCATCCCTTTCCATCCGCATAGAAAGGTAATTAAATTATTAATACTTCTACTTACTAATCACACCATTTAAGCTTACAACTAATTTCAATTATTTCTAATTCCTACTTTATCTACAAACTAAACACATCATTTACACTTACATGTAATTGCAATAATATGTAATAGCTGCTTTATCTACAAACTAATCACACCATTCAAGCTTACATCTAAATTCAATAATATCTAATACCTTCTATGTCTACAAACTAATCACACCATTTAAGCTTACATTTAATATGAAAACTATCTAATACCTACTTTATCTACAAACTAAACACACCATTTACACTTACATGTAATTTCAATTATATCTAATTCCTACTTTATCTACTAACTAATCACACCATTTAAGCTTAAATCTAATTTCAGTAATATCTAATACCTTCTATGTCTACAAACTAATCACACCATTTAAGCTTACATTTAATAGCAAAAATATCTAATACAAACTAATCACACCATTTACGCTTACATCTAATTTCAATAATACTTATAATATGCAGCTGTAATTACATCTACATATTTTAAGTAATTAATCCATCAATAACACTTTTGCTTTCTACTTTTACCAAATTACTTATTGCTACAATTATACCTATCATACGTTGAGCTCCCTCTCACTTTGGTTCGGGAGCTCAATGGCCTCCACCACCCCTATTAGCCATCCCTTTCCATCCGCATAGAAAGGTATTTAAATTATTAATACTTCTACTTACTAATCACACCATTTAAGCTTACATCTAATTTCAATTATTTCTAATTCCTACTTTATCTACAAACTAAACACACCATTTAAGCTTACATCTAATTTCAATAATATCTAATACCTTCTATGTCTACAAACTAATCACACCATTTAAGCTTACATCTAAAGTCAAAAATATCTAATACCTACTTTATCTACAAACTAAACACACCATTTACACTTACATTTAATTTCAATTATATCTAATTCCTACTTTATCTACCATTAAAGCTTACATTTAATATCAAAAATATCTAATACCTACTTTATCTACAAACTAAACACACCATTTACTCTTACAACTAATTTCAATAATACTTATAATATGTAGATTTTATTACATCTACATATTATAAGTAATTAATCCATCAATAACACTTTTGCTTTCTACTTTTACCAAATTACTTATTGCTACAATTCTACCTAACCTACGTTGAGCTCCCTCTCACTTTGGTTCGGGAGCTCAATGGCCTCCACCACCCCTATTAGCCATCCCTTTCCATCCGCATAGAAATGTTATTAAATTATAAATACTTCTACTTACTAATCACACCATTTAAGCTTACATCTAAATTCAATAATATCTAATACCTTCTATGTCTACAAACGAATCACACCATTTAAGCTAACATCTAAATTCAATAATATCTAATACCTTCTTTGTCTACAAACTAATCACACCATTTAAGCTTACATTTAATATCAAAAATATCTAATACCTACTTTATCTACCAACTAATCACACCATTTAAGCTTAAATCTAATTTCAATAATATCTAATACCTTCTATGTCTACAAACTAATCACACCATTTAACTTTACATCTAAATTCAATAATATCTAATACCTTCTATGTCTACAAACGAATCACACCATTTAAGCTAACAGCTAAATTCAATAATATCTAATACCTTCTTTGTCTACAAACTAATCACACCATTTAAGCTTACATCTAATTGCAATAATTTCTAATAGCTACTTTATCTACAAACTAATCACACCATTTAAGCTTACATTTAATATCAAAAATATCTAATACCTACTTTATCTACAAACTAAACACACCATTTACTCTTACATCTAATTTCAATAATACTTATAATATGTAGCTGTAATTACATCTACATATTATAAGTAATTAATCCATCAATAACACTTTTGCTTTCTACTTTTACCAAATTACTTATTGCTACAATTATACCTATCCTACGTTGAGCTCCCTCTCACTTTGGTTCGGGAGCTCAATGGCCTCCACCACCCCTATTAGCCATCCCTTTCCATCCGCATAGAAAGGTAATTAAATTATTAATACTTCTACTTACTAATCACTCCATTTAAGCTTACATCTAATTTCAATTATTTCTAATTCCTACTTTATCTACAAACTAAACACATCATTTACACTTACATGTAATTGCAATAATATCTAATAGCTGCTTTATCTACAAACTAATCACACCATTCAAGCTTACATCTAAATTCAATAATATCTAATACCTTCTATGTCTACAAACTAATCACACCATTTAAGCTTACATTTAATATGAAAACTATCTAATACCTACTTTACCTACAAACTAAACACACCATTTACACTTACATGTAATTTCAATTATATCTAATTCCTACTTTATCTACCAACTAATCACACCATTTAAGCTTAAATCTAATATCAATAATATCTAATACCTTCTATGTCTACAAACTAATCACACCATTTAAGCTTACATTTAATAGCAAAAATATCTAATACAAACTAATCACACCATTTACGCTTACATCTAATTTCAATAATACTTATAATATGCAGCTGTAATTACATCTACATATTTTAAGTAATTAATCCATCAATAACACGTTTGCTTTCTACTTTTACCAAATTACTTATTGCTACAATTATACCTATCCTACGTTGAGCTCCCTCTCACTTTGGTTCGGGAGCTCAATGGCCTCCACCACCCCTATTAGCCATCCCTTTCCATCCGCATAGAAAGGTAATTAAATTATTAATACTTCTACTTACTAATCACACCATTTAAGCTTACATCTAATTTCAATTATTTCTAATTCCTACTTTATCTACAAACTAAACACACCATTTAAGCTTACATCTAATTTCAATAATATCTAATACCTTCTATGTCTACAAACTAATCACACCATTTAAGCTTACATCTAAAGTCAAAAATATCTAATACCTACTTTATCTACAAACTAAACACACCATTTACACTTACATTTAATTTCAATTATATCTAATTCCTACTTTATCTACCATTAAAGCTTACATTTAATATCAAAAATATCTAATACCTAATTTATCTACAAACTAAACACACCATTTACTCTTACAACTAATTTCAATAATACTTATAATATGTAGATTTTATTACATCTACATATTATAAGTAATTAATCCATCAATAACACTTTTGCTTTCTACTTTTACCAAATTACTTATTGCTACAATTCTACCTAACCTACGTTGAGCTCCCTCTCACTTTGGTTCGGGAGCTCAATGGCCTCCAACACCCCTATTAGCCATCCCTTTCCATCCGCATAGAAATGTTATTAAATTATTAATACTTCTACTTACTAATCACACCATTTAAGCTTACATCTAAATTCAATAATATCTAATACCTTCTATGTCTACAAACGAATCACACCATTTAAGCTAACATCTAAATTCAATAATATCTAATACCTTCTTTGTCTACAAACTAATCACACCATTTAAGCTTACATTTAATATCAAAAATATCTAATACCTACTTTATCTACCAACTAATCACACCATTTAAGCTTAAATCTAATTTCAATAATATCTAATACCTTCTATGTCTACAAACTAATCACACCATTTAAGCTTACATTTAATATCAAAAATATCTAATACCTACTTTATGTACAAACTAAACACACCATTTACATTTACATGTAATTTCAATTATATCTAATTCCTACTTTATCTACCAACTAATCACACCATTCAAGCTTAAATCTAATTTCAATAATATCTAATACCTTCTATGTCTACAAACTAATCACACCATTTAACTTTACATCTAAATTCAATAATATCTAATACCTTCTATGTCTACAAACGAATCACACCATTTAAGCTAACATCTAAATTCAATAATATCTAATACCTTCTTTGTCTACAAACTAATCACACCATTTAAGCTTACATCTAATTGCAATAATTTCTAATAGCTACTTTATCTACAAACTAATCACACCATTTAAGCTTACATTTAATATCAAAAATATCTAATACCTACTTTATCTACAAACTAAACACACCATTTACTCTTACATCTAATTTCAATAATACTTATAATATGTAGCTGTAATTACATCTACATATTATAAGTAATTAATCCATCAATAAAACTTTTGCTTTCTACTTTTACCAAATTACTTATTGCTACAATTATACCTAACCTACGTTGAGCTCCCTCTCACTTTGGTTCGGGAGCTCATTGGTCTCCACCACCCCTATTAGCCATCCCTTTCCATCCGCATAGAAAGGTAATAAAATTATTAATACTTCTACTTACTAATCACACCATTTAAGCTTACATCTAATATCAATTATTTCTAATTCCTACATTCTCTACAAACTAAACACATCGTTTACTCTTACATGTAAATGCAATAATATCTAATAGCTGCTTTATCTACAAACTAATCACACCATTTAAGCTTACATCTAATTTCAATTATATCTAATTCCTACTTTATCTACAAACTAATCACACCATTTAAGCTTACATTTAATATCAAAAATATCTAATACCTACTTTATCTACAAACTAAACACACCATTTACTCTTACAACTAATTTCAATAATACTTATAATATGTAGATTTTATTACATCTACATATTATAAGTAATTAATCCATCAATAAACTTTTGCTTTCTACTTTTACCAAATTACTTATTGCTACAATTCTACCTAACCTACGTTGAGCTCCCTCTCACTTTGGTTCGGGAGCTCAATGGCCTCCACCACCCCTATTAGCCATCCCTTTCCAGCCGCATAGAAAGGTAATTAAATTATTAATACTTCTACTTACTAATCACACCATTTAGGCTTACATCTAATTTCAATTATTTCTAATTCCTACTTTCTCTACAAACTAAACACATCATTTACACTTACATGTAATTGCAATAATATCTAATAGCTGCTTTATTTACAAACTAATCACACCATTTAAGCTTACATTTAATATCAAAAATATCTAATACCTACTTTATCTACCAACTAATCACACCATTTAAGCTTAAATCTAATTTCAATAATATCTAATACCTTCTGTCTACAAATAAATCACACCATTTAAGCTTACATCTAAATTCAATAATATCTAATACCTTCTATGTCTACAAACGAATCACACCATTTAAGCTAACATCTAAATTCAAAAATATCTAATACCTTCTTTGTCTACAAACTAATCACACCATTTAAGCTTACATCTAATTTCAATTATTTCTAATTCCTACTTTATCTACAAACTAAACACACCATTTAAGCTTACATCTAATTTCAATAATATCTAATACCTTCTATGTCTACAAACTAAACACACTATTTACTCTTACATCTAATTTCAATAATACTTATTATATGTAGCTGTAATTACATCTACATATTATAAGGAATTAATCCATCTATAACACTTTTGCTTTCTACTTTTACCAAATTACTTATTGCTACAATTCTACCTAATCTACGTTGAGCTCCCTCTCACTTTGGTTCGGGAGCTCATTGGCCTCCACCACCCCTATTAGCCATCCCTTTCCATCCGCATAGAAAGGTAATTAAATTATTAATACTTCTACTTACTAATCACACCATTTAAGCTTACATCTAATATCAATTATTTCTAATTCCTACATTCTCTACAAACTAAACACATCATTTACTCTTACATGTAATTGCAATAATATCTAATAGCTGCTTTATCTACAAACTAATCACACCATTTAAGCTTACATTTAATATCAAAAATATCTAATACCTACTTTATCTACAAACTAATCACACCATTTACGCTTACATCTAATTTCAATAATACTTATAATATGTAGCTGTAATTACATCTACATATTATAAGTTTAATCCATCAATAACACTTTTGCTTTCTACTTTTACCAAATTACTTATTGCTACAATTATACCTATCCTACGTTGAGCTCCCTCTCACTTTGGTTTGGGAGCTCAATGGCCTCCACCACCCCTATTAGCCATCCCTTTCCATCCGCATAGAAAGGTAATTAAATTATTAATACTTCTACTTACTAATCACACCATTTAAGCTTACATCTAATTTCAATTATTTCTAATTCCTACTTTATCTACAAACTAAACACACCATTTAAGCTTACATCTAATTTCAATCATATATAATACCTTCTGTCTACAAACTAATCACACCATTAATTAAGCTTACATTTAATTGCAAAACTATCTAATACCCATTTTACCAACCAAGTAATGACACCATTTAAGCTTACATCTAATTTCAATAATATCTAATACCTCCTAAGTATACAAACTAATCACACCATTTAAGCTTACATTTAATATCAAAAATATTTTATACCTACTTTATCTACAAACTAAACACACCATTTACACTTACATGTAATTTCAATTATATCTAATTCCTACTTTATCTACCAACTAATCACACCATTTAAGCTTAAATCTAATTTCAATAATATCTAATACCTTCTATGTGTACAAACTAATCACACCATTTAAGCTTACATCTAAATTCAATAATATCTAATACCTTCTTTGTCTACAAACTAATCACACCATTTAAGCTTACATCTAATTTCAATTATTTCTAATTCCTACTTTATCTACAAACTAAACACACCATTTAAGCTTACATCTAATTTCAATAATATCTAATACCTTCTATGTCTACAAACTAATCACACCATTTAAGCTTACATCTAAATTCAAAAATATCTAATACCTACTTTATATACAAACTTAACACACCATTTACACTTACATTTAATTTCAATTATATCTAATTCCTACTTTATCTACCATTAAAGCTTACATTTAATATCAAAAATATCTAATACCTACTTTATCTACAAACTAATCACACCATTTAAGCTTACATCTAATTTCAATTATTTCTAATTCCTACTTTATCTACAAACTAATCACACCATTTAAGCTTACATTTAATATCAAAAATATCTTATACCTACTTTATCTACAAACTAAACACACCATTTATTCTTACAACTAATTTCAATAATACTTATAATACGTAGATTTTATTACATCTACATATTATAAGTAATTAATCCATCAATAACACTTTTGCTTTCTACTTTTACCAAATTACTTATTGCTACAATTCTACCTAACCTACGCTGAGCTCCCTCTCACTTTGGTTCGGGAGCTCAATGGCCTCCACCACCTATTAGCCATCCCTTTCCATCCGCATAGAAATGTTATTAAATTATTAATACTTCTACTTACTAATCACACCATTTAAGCTTACATCTAATTTCAGTTATTTCTAATTCCTACTTTATCTACAAACTAAACACACCATTTAAGCTTACATCTAATTTCAATAATATCTAATACCTTCTATGTCTACAAACTAATCACACCATTTAAGCTTACATCTAAATTCAATTATTTCTAATACCTTCTATGTCTACAAACTAATCACACCATTTAAGCTTACATTTAATATCAAAAATATCTAATACCTACTTTATGTACAAACTAAACACACCATTTACATTTACATGTAATTTCAATTATATCTAATTCCTACTTTATCTACCAACTAATCACACCATTTAAGCTTAAATCTAATTTCAATAATATCTCATACCTTGTATGTCTACAAACTAATCACACCATTTAACTTTACATCTAAATTCAATAATATCTAATACCTTCTATGTCTACAAACGAATCACACCATTTAAGCTAACAGCTAAATTCAATAATATCTAATACCTTCTTTGTCTACAAACTAATCACACCATTTAAGCTTACATCTAATTGCAATAATTTCTAATAGCTACTTTATCTACAAACTAATCACACCATTTAAGCTTACATTTAATATCAAAAATATCTAATACCTACTTTATCTACAAACTAAACACACCATTTACTCTTACATCTAATTTCAATAATACTTATAATATGTAGCTGTAATTACATCTACATATTATAAGTAATTAATCCATCAATAACACTTTTGCTTTCTACTTTTACCAAATTACTTATTGCTACAATTATACCTATCCTACGTTGAGCTCCCTCTCACTTTGGTTCGGGAGCTCAATGGCCTCCACCACCCCTATTAGCCATCCCTTTCCATCCGCATAGAAAGGTAATTAAATTATTAATACTTCTACTTACTAATCACACCATTTAAGCTTACATCTAATTTCAATTATTTCTAATTCCTAATTTATCTACAAACTAAACATACCATTTAAGCTTACATCTAATTTCAATAATATCTAATACCTTCTATGTCTACAAACTAATCACACCATTTAAGCTTACATCTAAATTCAATAATATCTAATACCTTCTATGTCTACAAACTAATCACACCATTTAAGCTTACATTTAATATCAAAAATATCTAATACCTACTTTATCTACAAACTAAACACACCATTTACTCTTACAACTAATTTCAATAATACTTATAATATGTAGATTTTATTACATCTACATATTATAAGGAAATAATCCTTCTATAACACTTTTGCTTTCTACTTTTACCAAATTACTTATTGCTACAATTCTACCTAATCTACGTTGAGCTCCCTCTCACTTTGGTTCGGGAGCTCAATGGCCTCCACCACCCCTATTAGCCATCCCTTTCCATCCGCATAGAAGTGTTATTAAATTATTAATACTTCTACTTACTAATCACACCATTTAAGCTTACATCTAAATTCAATAATATCTAATACCTTCTATGTCTACAAACGAATCACACCATTTAAGCTAACATCTAAATTCAATAATATCTAATACCTTCTTTGTCTACAAACTAATCACACCATTTAAGCTTACATTTAATATCAAAAATATCTAATACCTACTTTATCTACCAACTAATCACACCATTTAAGCTTAAATCTAATTTCAATAATATCTAATACCTTCTATGTCTACAAACTAATCACACCATTTAAGCTTACATTTAATATCAAAAATATCTAATACCTACTTTATTTACCAACTAATCACACCATTTAAGCTTAAATCTAATTTAAATCATATCTAATACTTTCTATGTCTACAAACTAATCACACCATTTAAGCTTACATCTAAATTCAATAATATCTAATACCTTCTATGTCTACAAACGAATCACACCATTTAAGCTAACATCTAAATTCAATAATATCTAATACCTTCTTTGTCTACAAACTAATCACACCATTTAAGCTTACATCTAATTGCAATAATATCTAATACCTACTTTATCTACCAACTAATCACACCATTTAAGCTTAAATCTAATTTAAATCATATCTAATACCTTCTATGTCTACAAACTAATCACACCATTTAAGCTTACATCTAAATTCAATAATATCTAATACCTTCTATGTCTACAAACTAATCACACCATTTAAGCTTACATTTAATATCAAAAATATCTAATACCTACTTTATCTACAAACTAAACACACCATTTACTCTTACAACTAATTTCAATAATACTTATAATATGTAGATTTTATTACATCTACATATTATAAGGAATTAATCCATCTATAACACTTTTGCTTTCTACTTTTACCAAATTACTTATTGCTACAATTCTACCTAATCTACGTTGAGCTCCCTCTCACTTTGGTTCGGGAGCTCATTGGCCTCCACCACCCCTATTAGCCATCCCTTTCCATCCGCATAGAAAGGTAATTAAATTATTAATACTTCTACTTACTAATCACACCATTTAAGCTTACATCTAATATCAATTATTTCTAATTCCTACATTCTCTACAAACTAAACACATCATTTACTCTTACATGTAATTGCAATAATATCTAATAGCTGCTTTATCTACAAACTAATCACACCATTTAAGCTTACATCTAATTTCAATTATTTCTAATTCCTACTTTATCTACAAACTAATCACACCATTTAAGCTTACATTTAATATCAAAAATATCTAATACCTACTTTATCTACAAACTAAACACACCATTTACTCTTACAACTAATTTCAATAATACTTATAATAAGTAGATTTTATTACATCTACATATTATAAGTAATTAATCCATCAATAACACTTTTGCTTTCTACTTTTACCAAATTACTTATTGCTACAATTCTACCTAACCTACGTTGAGCTCCCTCTCACTTTGGTTCGGGAGCTCAATGGCCTCCACCACCTCTATTAGCCATCCCTTTCCATCCGCATAGAAATGTTATTAAATTATTAATACTTCTACTTACTAATCACACCATTTAAGCTTACATCTAAATTCAATAATATCTAATACCTTCTATGTCTACAAACTAATCACACCGTTTAAGCTTACATTTAATATGAAAAATATATAATACCAACTTTATCTACAAACTAAACACACCATTTACACTTACATGTAATTTCAATTATATCTAATTCCTACTTTATCTACCAACTAATCACACCATTTAAGCTTAAATCTAATTTCAATAATATCTAATACCTTCTATGTCTACAAACTAATCACACCATTTTAGCTTACATTTAATTGCAAAAATTTCTAAAACAAACTAATCACACCATTTACGCTTACATCTAATTTCAATAATACTTATAATATGCAGCTGTAATTACATCTACATATTATAAGTAATAAGTCCATCAATAACACTTTTGCTTTCTACTTTTACCAAATTACTTATTGCTACAATTATACCTATCCTACGTTGAGCTCCCTCTCACTTTGGTTCGGGAGCTCTATGGCCTCCACCACCCCTATTAGCCATCCCTTTCCATCCGCATAGAAAGGTAATTAAATTATTAATACTTCTACTTACTAATCACACCATTTAAGCTTACATCTAATTTCAATAATATCTAATACCTTCTATGTCTACAAACTAATCACACCATTTAAGCTTACATCTAAATTCAATAATATCTAATACCTTCTATGTCTACAAACTAATCACACCATTTAAGCTTACATCTAATTGCAATAATTTCTAATAGCTACTTTATCTACAAACTAATCACACCATTTAAGCTTACATTTAATATCAAAAATATCTAATACCTACTTTATCTACAAACTAAACACACCATTTACTCTTACATCTAATTTCAATAATACTTATAATATGTAGCTGTAATTACATCTACATATTATAAGTAATTAATCCATCAATAACACTTTTGCTTTCTACTTTTACCAAATTACTTATTGCTACAATTATACCTATCCTACGTTGAGCTCCCTCTCACTTTGGTTCGGGAGCTCAATGGCCTCCACCACCCCTATTAGCCATCCCTTTCCATCCGCATAGAAAGGTAATTAAATTATTAATACTTCTACTTACTAATCACACCATTTAAGCTTACATCTAATTTCAATTATTTCTAATTCCTAATTTATCTACAAACTAAACATACCATTTAAGCTTACATCTAATTTCAATAATATCTAATACCTTCTATGTCTACAAACTAATCACACCATTTAAGCTTACATCTAAATTCAATAATATCTAATACCTTCTATGTCTACAAACTAATCACACCATTTAAGCTTACATTTAATATCAAAAATATCTAATACCTACTTTATCTACAAACTAAACACACCATTTACTCTTACAACTAATTTCAATAATACTTATAATATGTAGATTTTATTACATCTACATATTATAAGGAAATAATCCTTCTATAACACTTTTGCTTTCTACTTTTACCAAATTACTTATTGCTACAATTCTACCTAATCTACGTTGAGCTCCCTCTCACTTTGGTTCGGGAGCTCAATGGCCTCCACCACCCCTATTAGCCATCCCTTTCCATCCGCATAGAAGTGTTATTAAATTATTAATACTTCTACTTACTAATCACACCATTTAAGCTTACATCTAAATTCAATAATATCTAATACCTTCTATGTCTACAAACGAATCACACCATTTAAGCTAACATCTAAATTCAATAATATCTAATACCTTCTTTGTCTACAAACTAATCACACCATTTAAGCTTACATTTAATATCAAAAATATCTAATACCTACTTTATCTACCAACTAATCACACCATTTAAGCTTAAATCTAATTTCAATAATATCTAATACCTTCTATGTCTACAAACTAATCACACCATTTAAGCTTACATTTAATATCAAAAATATCTAATACCTACTTCATTTACCAACTAATCACACCATTTAAGCTTAAATCTAATTTAAATCATATCTAATACTTTCTATGTCTACAAACTAATCACACCATTTAAGCTTACATCTAAATTCAATAATATCTAATACCTTCTATGTCTACAAACGAATCACACCATTTAAGCTAACATCTAAATTCAATAATATCTAATACCTTCTTTGTCTACAAACTAATCACACCATTTAAGCTTACATCTAATTGCAATAATATCTAATACCTACTTTATCTACCAACTAATCACACCATTTAAGCTTAAATCTAATTTAAATCATATCTAATACCTTCTATGTCTACAAACTAATCACACCATTTAAGCTTACATCTAAATTCAATAATATCTAATACCTTCTATGTCTACAAACTAATCACACCATTTAAGCTTACATTTAATATCAAAAATATCTAATACCTACTTTATCTACAAACTAAACACACCATTTACTCTTACAACTAATTTCAATAATACTAATAATATGTAGATTTTATTACATCTACATATTATAAGGAATTAATCCATCTATAACACTTTTGCTTTCTACTTTTACCAAATTACTTATTGCTACAATTCTACCTAATCTACGTTGAGCTCCCTCTCACTTTGGTTCGGGAGCTCATTGGCCTCCACCACCCCTATTAGCCATCCCTTTCCATCCGCATAGAAAGGTAATTAAATTATTAATACTTCTACTTACTAATCACACCATTTAAGCTTACATCTAATATCAATTATTTCTAATTCCTACATTCTCTACAAACTAAACACATCATTTACTCTTACATGTAATTGCAATAATATCTAATAGCTGCTTTATCTACAAACTAATCACACCATTTAAGCTTACATCTAATTTCAATTATTTCTAATTCCTACTTTATCTACAAACTAATCACACCATTTAAGCTTACATTTAATATCAAAAATATCTAATACCTACTTTATCTACAAACTAAACACACCATTTACTCTTACAACTAATTTCAATAATACTTATAATAAGTAGATTTTATTACATCTACATATTATAAGTAATTAATCCATCAATAACACTTTTGCTTTCTACTTTTACCAAATTACTTATTGCTACAATTCTACCTAACCTACGTTGAGCTCCCTCTCACTTTGGTTCGGGAGCTCAATAGCCTCCACCACCCCTATTAGCCATCCCTTTCCATCCGCATAGAAATGTTATTAAATTATTAATACTTCTACTTACTAATCACACCATTTAAGCTTACATCTAAATTCAATAATATCTAATACCTTCTATGTCTACAAACTAATCACACCGTTTAAGCTTACATTTAATATGAAAAATATATAATACCAACTTTATCTACAAACTAAACACACCATTTACACTTACATGTAATTTCAATTATATCTAATTCCTACTTTATCTACCAACTAATCACACCATTTAAGCTTAAATCTAATTTCAATAATATCTAATACCTTCTATGTCTACAAACTAATCACACCATTTAAGCTTACATTTAATTGCAAAAATTTCTAAAACAAACTAATCACACCATTTACGCTTACATCTAATTTCAATAATACTTATAATATGCAGCTGTAATTACATCTACATATTATAAGTAATAAGTCCATCAATAACACTTTTGCTTTCTACTTTTACCAAATTACTTATTGCTACAATTATACCTATCCTACGTTGAGCTCCCTCTCACTTTGGTTCGGGAGCTCTATGGCCTCCACCACCCCTATTAGCCATCCCTTTCCATCCGCATAGAAAGGTAATTAAATTATTAATACTTCTACTTACTAATCACACCATTTAAGCTTACATCTAATTTCAATAATATCTAATACCTTCTATGTCTACAAACTAATCACACCATTTAAGCTTACATCTAAATTCAATAATATCTAATACCTTCTATGTCTACAAACTAATCACACCATTTAAGCTTACATCTAAATTCAATAATATCTAATACCTTCTATGTCTACAAACTAATCACACCATTTAAGCTTACATTTAATTGCAAAAATATCTAATACAAACTAATCACACCATTTACGCTTACATCTAATTTCAATAATACTTATAATAGGTAGATTTTATTACATCTACATATTATAAGTAATTAATCCATCAATAACATTTTTGCTTTCTACTTTTACCAAATTACTTATTGCTACAATTCTACCTAACCTACGTTGAGCTCCCTCTCACTTTGGTTCGGGAGCTCAATGGCCTCCACCACCCCTATTAGCCATCCCTTTCCATCCGCATAGAAAGGTAATTAAATTATTAATACTTCTACTAACTAATCACACCATTTAAGCTTACATCTAATTTCAATAATATCTAATACCTTCTATGTCTACAAACTAATCACACCATTTAAGCTTACATCTAAATTCAATAATATCTAATAGCTTCTTTATCTACAAACTAATCACACCATTAAAGCTTACATGTAATTTCAATTATTTCTAATTCCTACTTTATCTACAAACTAATCACACCATTTAAGCTTACATTTAATATCAAAAATATCTAATACCTACTTTATCTACAAACTAAACACACCATTTACTCTTACAACTAATTTCAATAATACTTAAATTATGTAGATTTTATTACATCTACATATTATAAGTAATTAATCCATCAGTAACACTTTTGCTTTCTACTTTTACCAAATTACTTATTGCTACAATTCTACCTAACCTACGTTGAGCTCCCTCTCACTTTGGTTCGGGAGCTCAATGGCCTCCACCACCCCTATTAGCCATCCCTTTCCATCCGCATAGAAAGGTAATTAAATTATTAATACTTCTACTTACTAATCACACCATTTAAGCTTACATCTAATTTCAATTATATCTAATTCCTACTTTCTCTACAAACTAAACACATCATTTACTCTTACATGTCATTGCAATAATATCTAATAGCTGCTTTATCTACAAACTAATCACACCATTTAAGCTTAGGTACATCTAATTTCAATTAATTCTAATTCCTACTTTATGTACAAACTAAACACACCATTTACACTTACATGTTATTTCAATTATATCTAATTCCTACTTTGTCTACCAACTAATCACACCATTTAAGCTTAAATCTAATTTCAATAATATCTAATACCTTCTATGTCTACAAACGAATCACACCATTTAAGCTAACATCTAAATTCAATAATATCTAATACCTTCTTTGTCTACAAACTAATCACACCATTTAAGCTTACATCTAATTGCAATAATATCTAATAGCTACTTTATCTACAAACTTATCACACCATTTAAGCTTACATTTAATATCAAAAATATCTAATACCTACTTTATCTACAAACTAAACACACCATTTACTCTTACATCTAATTTCAATAATACTTATAATATGTAGCTGTAATTACATCTACATATTATAAGTAATTAATCCATCAATAACACTTTTGCTTTCTACTTTTACCAAATTACTTATTGCTACAATTATACCTATCCTACGTTGAGCTCCCTCTCACTTTGGTTCGGGAGCTCAATGGCCTCCACCACCCCTATTAGCCATCCCTTTCCATCCGCATAGAAAGGTAATTAAATTATTAATACTTCTACTTACTAATCACACCATTTAAGCTAACATCTAATTGCAATTATATCTAATAGGTAGGGTGATGGCACCAGTAATCGACACTTTAAGGGAACTATCAACTTGACAGTTAAAAAAAACACCCCATTTTTAATCTTAGAGAAAAGATAAAAATTGACAATAGTAGCTAATACTCTCAAGAATAATTATGAAACTTTAAAATCTAGTATTTACATTTGAATTATAATATATACGACAAAAAGTAAAATTCTTAAAAATCACCAGTAATGGACAGGCGAAATCTAGTCTTGAACAACCAGTAATCGACATTCACTAGTAATCGACACCCACTAATAGACATTATTTCGTCGGCCCTCAATCTAAATAAAAAAGGGTTCTGTTTGAAAAAGGAACAGGGCAAGGAATTAAAAATTTGGAACGTTGATGAAGAAAAATACAGAAATAATAGTTATGTTTTAATTTAATCAAAATACAACAATAAATCGTGGGATAGATCGTGTCTACAAAATGCTCAACATTATGACATAAGTAATTGTTGTTGTTACTTAAATTAATTGTATTATGAGATTCATTATAAATAATATATTAGGTCATTACATTTATGAAATTGACCTTTTGTAAAAGAGGAACTTAAAGGCTTAAAGCCAGATTTAAGAAAAATGTAGTGAACGATACCAGCATTAGTCCATCAAATGCTCACAAGTAACTTTTGTGAGTAAATTTTCGCTTGGGGCAGGCTTTGGCTGGTTCGCCAGTGTTTAGCCATTGCGATGAGTGTTTCCGATTATCGTACAGGATCCACTTTTCATCACAGGTAATGATTCGATTTAAAATCCCTTCGGTTGAGTAATGTAACGGAGCAGTCGATGCGCGTTTGTCGGTTTTCTGCATTTAATTCATGATGTTTTAAGCTTTCTCACCTTCCCAATTTGCTTCAAGTGGATTAAACAGTTTTATCACTAACACTGCAGCCTGCAGCTAATTCGGACGTGGTTTGCGATGGATCTGCTTCCACAATAGTCTTCAATTCTTCTTTATCAACTTTGGTCTCAGGCCATCCACAGGGCTTGTTCTAATCGAAATTTCCAGAATGAAAACGTTGGAACCAAAAATGCACTATGTTTTCTTTTGCGACACCGCCGCTATACACACCATTAATCATTCGAGTCGTTTCTGCAGCACTGGTGCCCCGTGGCACCACGAATGGAACGTGTACTCGAAAATAATACTATATTTCAAATTATATGTCCATTTTGTAAACAGAGTGACGCAAAGAAAAAAAACAAATTAATTACGGTTTACCGTGTTAATTACGGTTCACCGTGTTAATTACGGTTCTGTCTTTTATTCTCAGTCACAGTTTTTTATACACTATCTAATAGGTTATCTTTTGATATTGGAAAATGTCTTTCAGCCAACGCTAGCAGCCACCGTACTAAAATATCCTCCTCTGTTTTTATCATTATTGTGCTTGGCCTCATTCGACAGACGATTGGTGTTTTACCTGTGACCTTATTGAGGAGTGTGATTCGAGGTACTCCGAATTGTTCAGCGGCAACTGCAACTTCTTCCCCACTCCTCACGGCAGCAATTGCTTTTTCCATCTGTTCGGGAGAATAATTGTTTCTAGGTGCCATCTAAAAATCCAGTCATCGACATGTGAAATAGCCAATTATCGACACATTGTTCTTTACTGGTACTGTAACACGTTTAGATTTATTTCAAATACTGTCAACATAATCTTGTTGAAAAGCAACCAATTCTGTCATTTTTGAACACACTCACAAAAAAAATTTGTTTCGACATTTGTCGATAACTGGGCAAGAACATTTACTGAAATCCAGTAATGAACAATGTCCACAAAACAAATAGGTTTTAATTTTAGCCATTCAAATATACCTCATTATCAAAGGAAGCTACTCACGATACAATGAAATTAATTCAAAAGTAAATATTAAATAAAATAGAAATATTATAAATCAAAACATGAACTTACCTTCTTAAGGATTTTGTTAAGAAAAATAGAATTTCTTGTTGCGCATCCGAATTTCAAAGTTACTCGCCTACCATATTTAAATAGAATGGCCGATTCTAGTGCCGTTATGTCAAATTATAGTAGAAAGTGTACTAATTATGACTACGATATTACCATTTGAAAATAATAATTGAAATTCTTATTTTTCGACATTATTTTTAAATTTGTCGATTATTGGTGCTTGTCGATCACTGGTGCCATTACCCTAGCTACTTTATCTACAAACCAACACACCATTTACTCTTACATCTAATTTCAATAATACCCTTAATATGTAGCTGTAATTACATCTACATATTATAAGTAATTAATCCATCAATAACACTTTTGCTTTCTACTTTTACCAAATTACTTATTGCTACAATTATACCTATCCTACGTTGAGCTCCCTCTCACTTTGGTTCGGGAGCTCAATGGCCTCCACCACCCGTATTAGCCATCCCTTTCCATCCGCATAGAAAGGTATATAAATTATTAATACTTCTTCTCACTAATCACACCATTCAAAATTTCAAAAGTACCTAATACTTTATACCTTTCTTCATGTTTTCCTAAATATTTAAAGAGCTTTTAAATTCACCCTAGCATTACCAAAATTTCCTTAATTCTTCCAACCTTTTTTATCGGTAGGTATGTAAATGAATATATAATGGTATATAAATTAAAATCATTGAATTTCACGATTCATTTATTCTTACTTTTAAATAAAAGTTTCCTATCTCGTTATGAATATCATATCTCACATTATAATTTTGTAAATAACTCAGTAAGTCATATTTTTAAATATTTAGGATTTGTAGCACACATAGCAACTTAAATAATACCTGAAAAGATAAAAAAGCAATTAGTATATAGTAAATAAAAAATGTACTAATAGCATCTCCTAAATATTTAAAATACTTTTCAATCTCACCATTTCTATACCTTAAATTCCTAAGTCTTTAAGACCTTTGAGCGGAATGTATTACCTGAAAATATTAATGAAAAACCATTGAATTTCATAATTCATTTATTCACATTATCACAAACAAAACGTTTCCTAAATCCAATATCGTTCGAAATATCACATCGTCACACATTATAATTCTGTAAATAAGGCATGAAAACACCAAATCAATATAATCCTGAAGCACACAATAGCAATTCATGCATTTTCTATGTTATTTTACTTTATTTTGTAACAGATTAATAATTTTGACTGCACTAGCTTTAAAACACACCCGCCTCGTACTATGACACAATAGACACTGGTGTTTTGACATGACATCTGTAAATATATAAACTCGGTTTGACACTATCTTTGTTCCACAAAGGATTTTTGAAATTTGAATTTTTAATCTACTCTCGTCGTCATGGAGACGTCAAAACATCTGTAATGTCAAAACATCAAAATACTTTTTTATTTTAAACATTTAGGATTCTAGCATACTTATCAACTGAAATAATACCTGAAATTATTAGAAAAACAATTAGTAGTTATTGAAAATAAAAAAAATGTTACTAATAGCATTTCCTAAATATTTAAAATACTTTTAAATCTCACCCTTTCTATACCTTAAATTCCTAAGTCTTTAAGACCTTTTATTGGAATATATTACCTGAAAATATAAATGAAAAACCATTGAATTCTTAATTTATTTATTCACATTATCACAAACAAAACGTTTCCTAAATCCAATATCGTTCGAAATATCACATCATCACACATTATAATTCTGTAAATAAGGCATGAAAACACCAAATTAATATAATCCTGAAGCACACAATAGCAATTCGTGCATTTTCTATGTTATTTTACTTTATTTTGTAACAGATTAATAATTTTGACTGCACTAGCTTTAAAACACACCCGCCTCGTACTATGACACAATAGACACTGGTGTTTTGACATGACATCTGTAAATATATAAACTCGGTTTGACACTATCTTTGTTCCACAAAGGATTTTTGAAATTTGAATTTTTAATCTACTCTCGTCGTCATGGAGACGTCAAAACATCTGTAATGTCAAAACATCAAAATACTTTTTTATTTTAAATATTTAGGATTTTAGCACACTTATCAACTGAAATAATACCTGAAATTATTAGTAAAACAATTAGTAGTTATTGAAAATAAAAAAAATGTTACTAATAGCCTTTCCTAAATATTTAAAATACTTTTAAATCTCACCCTTTCTATACCTTAAATTCCTAAGTCTTTAATACCTTTTATCGGAATGTATTACCTGAAAATATAAATAAAAAACCTTTGAATTCTGAATTCATTTATTCACATTATCACAAACAAAACGTTTCCTAAATCCAATATCGTTCGAAATATCACATCATCACACATTATAATTCTGTAAATAAGGCATGAAAACACCAAATTAATATAATCCTGAAGCACACAATAGCAATTCGTGCATTTTCTATGTTATTTTACTTTATTTTGTAACAGATTAATAATTTTGACTGCACTAGCTTTAAAACACACCCGCCTCGTACTATGACACAATAGACACTGGTGTTTTGACATGACATCTGTAAATATATAAACTCGGTTTGACACTATCTTTGTTCCACAAAGGATTTTTGAAATTTGAATTTTTAATCTACTCTCGTCGTCATGGAGACGTCAAAACATCTGTAATGTCAAAACATCAAAATACTTTTTTATTTTAAATATTTAGGATTTTAGCACACTTATCAACTGAAATAATACCTGAAATTATTAGAAAAACAATTAGTAGTTATTGAAAATAAAAAAAATGTTACTAATAGCCTTTCCTAAATATTTAAAATACTTTTAAATCTCACCCTTTCTATACCTTAAATTCCTAAGTCTTTAATACCTTTTATCGGAATGTATTACCTGAAAATATAAATGAAAAACCATTGAATTCTTAATTTATTTATTCACATTATCACAAACAAAACGTTTCCTAAATCCAATATCGTTCGAAATATCACATCATCACACATTATAATTCTGTAAATAAGGCATGAAAACACCAAATTAATATAATCCTGAAGCACACAATAGCAATTCGTGCATTT
The DNA here is from genome assembly GCA_905404095.1 of Glaucopsyche alexis. Taxonomy (NCBI): domain Eukaryota; kingdom Metazoa; phylum Arthropoda; class Insecta; order Lepidoptera; family Lycaenidae; genus Glaucopsyche; species Glaucopsyche alexis. The sequence continues at coordinate 8,536,109 of FR990060.1, forward strand.
TCTATGTTATTTTACTTTATTTTGTAACAGATTAATAATTTTGACTGCACTAGCTTTAAAACACACCCGCCTCGTACTATGACACAATAGACACTGGTGTTTTGACATGACATCTGTAAATATATAAACTCGGTTTGACACTATCTTTGTTCCACAAAGGATTTTTGAAATTTGAATTTTTAATCTACTCTCGTCGTCATGGAGACGTCAAAACATCTGTAATGTCAAAACATCAAAATACTTTTTTATTTTAAATATTTAGGATTTTAGCACACTTATCAACTGAAATAATACCTGAAATTATTAGTAAAACAATTAGTAGTTATTGAAAATAAAAAAAATGTTACTAATAGCCTTTCCTAAATATTTAAAATACTTTTAAATCTCACCCTTTCTATACCTTAAATTCCTAAGTCTTTAATACCTTTTATCGGAATGTATTACCTGAAAATATAAATAAAAAACCTTTGAATTCTGAATTCATTTATTCACATTATCACAAACAAAACGTTTCCTAAATCCAATATCGTTCGAAATATCACATCATCACACATTATAATTCTGTAAATAAGGCATGAAAACACCAAATTAATATAATCCTGAAGCACACAATAGCAATTCGTGCATTTTCTATGTTATTTTACTTTATTTTGTAACAGATTAATAATTTTGACTGCACTAGCTTTAAAACACACCCGCCTCGTACTATGACACAATAGACACTGGTGTTTTGACATGACATCTGTAAATATATAAACTCGGTTTGACACTATCTTTGTTCCACAAAGGATTTTTGAAATTTGAATTTTTAATCTACTCTCGTCGTCATGGAGACGTCAAAACATCTGTAATGTCAAAACATCAAAATACTTTTTTATTTTAAATATTTAGGATTTTAGCACACTTATCAACTGAAATAATACCTGAAATTATTAGAAAAACAATTAGTAGTTATTGAAAATAAAAAAAATGTTACTAATAGCCTTTCCTAAATATTTAAAATACTTTTAAATCTCACCCTTTCTATACCTTAAATTCCTAAGTCTTTAATACCTTTTATCGGAATGTATTACCTGAAAATATAAATGAAAAACCTTTGAATTCTTAATTCATTTATTCACATTATCACAAACAAAACGTTTCCTAAATCCAATATCGTTCGAAATATCACATCATCACACATTATAATTCTGTAAATAAGGCATGAAAACACCAAATTAATATAATCCTGAAGCACACAATAGCAATTCGTGCATTTTCTATGTTATTTTACTTTATTTTGTAACAGATTAATAATTTTGACTGCACTAGCTTTAAAACACACCCGCCTCGTACTATGACACAATAGACACTGGTGTTTTGACATGACATCTGTAAATATATAAACTCGGTTTGACACTATCTTTGTTCCACAAAGGATTTTTGAAATTTGAATTTTTAATCTACTCTCGTCGTCATGGAGACGTCAAAACATCTGTAATGTCAAAACATCAAAATACTTTTTTATTTTAAATATTTAGGATTCTAGCACACTTATCAACTGAAATAATACCTGAAATTATTAGAAAAACAATTAGTAGTTATTGAAAATAAAAAAATGTTACTAATAGCATTTCTTAAATATTTAAAATACTTTTAAATCTCACCCTTTCTATACCTTAAATTCCTAAGTCTTTAAGACCTTTTATCGGAATATATTACCTGAAAATATAAATGAAAAACCATTGAATTCTTAATTCATTTATTCACATTATCTCAAACAAAACGTTTCCTAAATCCAATATCGTTCGAAATATCACATCATCACACATTATAATTCTGTAAATAAGGCATGAAAACACCAAATTAATATAATCCTGAAGCACACAATAGCAATTCGTGCATTTTCTATGTTATTTTGCTTTATTTTGTAACAGATTAATAATTTTGACTGCACTAGCTTTAAAACACACCCGCCTCGTACTATGACACAATAGACACTGGTGTTTTGACATGACATCTGTAAATATATAAACTCGGTTTGACACTATCTTTGTTCCACAAAGGATTTTTGAAATTTGAATTTTTAATCTACTCTCGTCGTCATGGAGACGTCAAAACATCTGTAATGTCAAAACATCAAAATACTTTTTTATTTTAAATATTTAGGATTCTAGCACACTTATCAACTGAAATAATACCTGAAATTATTAGAAAAACAATTAGTAGTTATTGAAAATAAAAAAAATGTTACTAATAGCATTTCTTAAATATTTAAAATACTTTTAAATCTCACCCTTTCTATACCTTAAATTCCTAAGTCTTTAAGACCTTTTATCGGAATATATTACCTGAAAATATAAATGAAAAACCATTGAATTCTTAATTCATTTATTCACATTATCACAAACAAAACGTTTCCTAAATCCAATATCGTTCGAAATATCACATCATCACACATTATAATTCTGTAAATAAGGCATGAAAACACCAAATTAATATAATCCTGAAGCACACAATAGCAATTCGTGCATTTTCTATGTTATTTTGCTTTATTTTGTAACAGATTAATAATTTTGACTGCACTAGTTTTAAAACACACCCACCTCGCACTATGACACAATAGACACTGGTGTTTTGACATGACATCTGTAAATATATAAACTCGGTTTGACACTAGCTTTGTTCCACAAAGGATTTTTGAAATTTGAATTTTTAATCTACTCTCGTCGTCATGGTGACGTCAGACCATTAAAACTTTAATTTTAAAATTTTTAGGATTTTAGCACACATATCAACTGAGATAATACCTGAAAAGAATAAAAACAATTAGTAAATTTGTATAAAAAATAGGTTTCTACTAGATATTCCTAAATGTTTAAAATACTTTTAAATTTCCGCCTTTCTGCACCTACATATCTTTAATTCTTTACACTTTTACTGGGATGTATTTCCTCAAAACATAAATGAGAAATCATTGAATTTCACAACTTATTTATTATACATTTCACAAACGAAACGTTTCGGTCTATCTCGTTCGAAATATCACATCAATCATCATCAATATGTGAATATTGTAATTCTGGAATCATGAAATACTAAAATAATATTATGATTCTGAAGCACCCAATAGCTTTTCATGCATTTTCGTACATTTTTCGATACATCATACATACTATATTTTAAATAAGAAACCACACATTATTAGGTACGATTACAATATTATGTTTTGACTCCTGCCAAATTCACATCATGCACATTTTTTTTTTACAAACTGGACAGGATCGTTTTTACATCATTTTCATAATATTTTTGTACAGTAGGTACCATAGACTAATCATTGGGCCCAGCGAGACCAATAATTATAATTATTATTCATCTATGAGACCTACCTATATGTGCACGCAAGTGTGCTCATATACCTAGTCTACCTAGCCGTTCCTACAAACCTAGCCGTTATCGTAGCGTAAACAAGGGCGCCAAACGCCTGTTGTGTACCACTTTTATAAACTATATATCTTAGATCATATTATACTAACTACTGATCCAAGCTAAATATGTATGAAAGGGTTTGTCGGCCTCTGGACACGGACAGCCGCGTCCGGCGGAGTTTGTAAAAAAGGCGTTTAAACAGGACAGGTAATGCACTTGTCTTGTGTGTGTCTATGGACACATGTAAACGATTTGCGCGTTTACTGCTCTTGTTTCACAAATAATAAATAATTATTGTCGCGTTAAGCAGTTAAGGTGCAACTGCACACCAATAGAAATCACGATTGATAACTTTCAAAGAACAAGGCAAAAAAAAAAAAACGATAATAAAAATATATCTTATATTAAACCGTTACAAATCCACAACATAATTTGGGTGAACAACGAGCAGAGGGTCATCTTCGATCTCTTGCTGGGCTGATTTCTGTGTTGGTTTCAGTCCGGTGGTCGATAGAGGAATTATAACTTGGTCCTGAAAAATAATTTTAATTTACAACTTATATTTCAAATTATTATCTCATCAAAAAAAGGACAAAACTATAACTATGCTAACAAGAGGGAAGATATTACATTTTGTTACTTGTGTTAGAAATTAGAATTACTTATATTCTTTACATATAATATTGTTATTAATTATTAAGACTTGGATTATGTAAGAAAAAAAAATAAATAAATAGTCTATGCTTAAAGTAAAATAGCAACACCAAAAACACATTGGTCTGTTATCGATGGACAAGGGTATAAATAGCTGGTACAAGCCGGAGTCGCTCTCTTTTTTTTTTAAGAAAATTACTATTATACGAGGAGGCCCTGTCCATCGATAATACTTACCTAGGTATTTTAAATTTAACTAGTAATAATTGAGTTGGTACTACATATTGTATTAAAATTAAATACATTTGGTTATATTTTAACTAATATCCAGTGTCGCCCAGTGTACAAATTATTAAGTATCAATAAACTAGATAACTTAAATAAAACGTGTATTCCATTATCTCACCCTGATTTCCAATATCAGAAGTGGATAAAATGGACTCGCGGCGTAGAAAAAGGGCTCATCGCAACGACGTCACGAGCTCGGACGCCTCCGACACCGAGGCTTCGTCAAATGCATCTACGCGGGCGCATCGGGGAAAACGGCGTCATCACAGCCGCAAGCGCAAGCCACACCACAAGCGGAGCTCCAGAGGGAGACGAGCTCGCACACCGGCACCGTTATTCCTGGCAAGTGTCCTATAACTTAGGTAATTTATTAATAATTAACTTAAATGGTTATTTTGGCCACTTTGCGCTGTAGATTTTTTTTTTTCTCTTTTATTTACTCCGGCCGCCATTTTCTTTTCTTACCAATAACATTAACTTAGTTAATCCGTTTATGCGTAATACTTGCTTTTTCAAGGGTTTATAAAGACACAGGTACGTTTTACTAAAATCTATGGGTGCTTAATTCTTTATACTTCTCAAGGATATATCAAACATACAATCCTAGATCAAAAACTTGTTGCAACTTGCATCGGTATTACATACGCAATTCGGGAGCAATAATTTGTTACTGTAGTGATAACTTTGTTAATGTACTCGGCCAAAGAATATATATTAGGTAGGTACTAACGTATCTCGGCGGTGATGTGATTTATTTTACGAAACAATAAATTATGTAGGTACCTAAGTGAGATCAGAGTGCTCTCCATTCACAACCTTATTTCAAAACAAAGAATACGGACTCTGGATAATAACATTATTTTTGGGGCTAGTTTCATAAAGATTACCTATTTATTTTCTGGAAAGTATGTCCCACAAAAATTTAATGATTTGTTGGGCTGTCAAAGCTTGAAATATATGTACCTATATATAAACAAAATAATAATATTAGATTAAAATATAGCTTTTGAGTTTAACACATACCTAATATTATTAGTAATAATAGTGTTATGATTACATTATACTATTACAAGAGATGATCCTTCAGCCCTAATCTCAACATTGAGAAATGATACTAGGAATTTCAAATTCCAGGATGGCGCGCAGCAGGCTACAGCTGGCAACACGCCGGGGTCGGCGCCGCTGGTCAACGCGACGCAGCCACCGGTTGAACATGTCGCTGTAGCGTCCGAGATATCTCCCGATAGTGCTCCAGGGGTACGGGTAACTGATAACTGTATGTCTATTAATATTAATGATTTTGCTAAATTGCTACAAAATCTTAAGCCAAATAACAGTATGTATTTTGATAGGACTAATAACATGATACCTGTGTTTGATCCACTAAAGAAAAATCAAAAGATTACTAATTGGTTGGCTAAAGTAAACGAGTGTGCTAAAATTTATCAGTGGAATGATGAACAAACTACACATTACGCTTTACCAAAATTGGGGGGCAGCGCCCAAGAATGGTATCAAGGATTAGATAGTATTTTGCTTACTTGGTCGGAATGGCAAGAAAAATTAACAAAGGCTTTTCCTTCTAACATGAACTATGGTACATTGTTAACCACGATGTTACAACGTCACACTAAGATAGGAGAATCAATAGATGAATACTATTACGATAAAATGATTTTGTTAAATGCATGTGATATTAGTGGTAAGCGAGCTGTGGACTGTTTAATTCATGGCATTCATGATCGAATTCTTAAATCGGGTGCAGCTTCAGCTCGTTTCCAAGACCCCGAGGACTTGTTAAAATTCCTTAAGGATACAGGCAGGGATTTCGATAATACTAGGACTAAAGATAGGACTCTTAACAATTTAGTTAATTTAATTTGTTTTAAATGTAATAAGAAAGGTCACCGCAGTTCCGTTTGTCATCAAAATGAGTTAACATGTTATAAGTGCAAGGAAAAAGGTCATATTGCTACAAAATGTCCTACGCTTAAACCTCAACTAAAGTGTGATACTTGCAGTCAACCTGGACACTCAACATCTGAATGTCGACTACGTTTCTCTAATAATAATGATAAAAACGGTAAACGCATTTTGAAAACCGAAACTACTAGCTCAGATTCTAAATATATTAAAAACATAATTGTCAATGACGACATACCGGCTAAAGCATATATAGATTTTGGTAGTGATTGTACATTGGTTCAAAAGGGGTTCGTGGATAAATACTTGTTAACGTCTGACAAAAATAAAGGCAATTTACCCTGTATTCGAGGTTTTGGACATAGTTCATATGTACCTTTAGGTACGGCTAAATTCACAATTCACATAGAGGAAATGCAGGCACCTATTCGCGCGTTTATAGTAGACGATTCTCTATTAGCAACTTCGATCCTGATCGGTCAGGACTTTACTGAACGTAATGATTTAATTGTAATTAAAACTAATTCTAGTTTGAATTTTTTAAAGCATGATATTAAAAAGGAACTAGCTGATTTCACGCTAGAAAGCACACCTCCCGAAAAGATAGTATTGCAAATACAAACTGATACAACCGTAGATACAATGGAATTCGTCAATTGCATAGAAGACTCACAAATAACATCTCCTGTTTATTTAGAAGATAGTTTAAGAATTATAGGAGATAAACATTATTCAATAATTGGGGGTGTCTATAAAATTGACTCAGGGGTATGCCAGATTGCAGTTAGGAACATGGCTAAATATCCATTAATTTTGAAAACAAATAAAAATTTTGCAAGAGCGCACATAATAACCGAGAAAGATTTTGACGTGCAACATAATAAATTAAGTATTAACAATATAAATTCTAAGTCTGCTCAACAACTGCTTCCCATTACCATCAGTGATATTAGAATAAACAATTCTCTTTCAGAAAATCAAAAGAGATTGGTATTTAGTTTAATTAATAAATATAGGGACTGTTTTGCTCAAAATATTTTTGAACTAGGTTGCACTAATGTCACCCAAATGGAAATTGTACTCACAGACGTTACACCTGTAGTTTACCGACCCTACCGTCTTAGTTATGCAGAAAGAGCAAAGGTGCGTGAAATGATTAACGAACTTCTTAGTGCGGATATAATAGAAGAATCTAACTCTTCGTATGCTAGTCCAATTGTACTCGTTTCCAAGAAAAATGGTGGTAGTAGACTGTGTGTAGACTTTAGAGCTTTGAATAGAAAAACTGTCAAAGACCATTTCCCTATGCCCCGAATAGATGATCAGTTAGATCTCTTGAACGGAAACAAGTTCTTCACAAGCTTTGATCTAGCCAGTGGATATTATCAGATCCCCATGCACACAGATAGTAAGTACCTAACAGCCTTTATAACACCCGACGGGCTTTATCAATTCAAAAAAATGCCATTCGGCTTGGTAAACTCTCCATCTGTCTTTCAAAGAACAATGAACAGAATATTAGGAAACTCTCGGTTTAAATCTGCTCTGGCATATATGGACGATATTTTAATACCAAGTAAAAATTTTAATGAAGGTCTAGTTAGAGTCGAGGAGACATTTAAACTTTTAAAAGATGCTGGACTTACACTTAATATAAAGAAATGTAATTTCTTCCAAGAAGAACTAGAATATCTCGGTTACGAAATAAGCCATAGTGGAATTAGACCAGGAAAATCAAAAATAAGTTCCGTTGAAAACTTTCCTACTCCACAAAACCCCCACGAAATTCGACAATTTATCGGATTGGCTAGTTACTTTAGGAGATTTATAAAAGACTTTGCTCTAATTGCCCGACCCTTAACTGACTTAACCCAAAAAAACAAGGAGTGGAGCTGGGGAAATGATCAGGAAAACTCGTTTAGAAAGCTTAAAGAATGTCTTGTTCAACGTCCCGTGATAGGCATCTTTGATCCTAATAAAATAACACAATTACACACAGATGCTAGTAAAAATGGATTGGCTGGTATTCTATTACAAGCAGATAGCGACACCTCACCACTGAGGCCTATTGCATATTTTAGCCGTAAAACCACCCGTGATGAACAATTTTATCATGCATATGAATTAGAAACATTAGCTGTAGTTGCATCACTGCAACGGTTTCGGGTATATCTTTTGGGCATGAAATTTACTTTAGTTACAGATTGTAGTGCATTACGCGCTTCTTTCGTAAAACGAGATCTTATTCCCCGCATTGCACGATGGTGGATTATCCTCCAAGAATATAATTTTGATGTGATATACAAACCAGGGCAAGCAATGTCGCACGCGGATGCACTAAGTAGAAATGCTCAGCCGTGTGAAACAAACGAAGGGAATGACTATTTCCCTTCAATATTAAATATATCACAACAAGATTGGCTCTTAAGTATTCAATTAAGCGACCCCGAAACTAAACGTATACGTGATATTCTAAATGATAAACAATTTACTGACTTGTTAGAAATAAAAAATAATTATACTATAAAAAATAATAAATTATATCGGATAGTGAATGGTGGACTGAAGTGGGTAGTTCCCAAAAGTGCTCGATTTCAACTGTGCAAATTTAATCATGATGATATCGGTCATTTTAGTGTAGAAAAAACTCTGAATAAAATTCAAAAAGATTTTTGGTTTCCTAAAATGAGAAGATTCATTTCTAAATACGTGAAATCTTGTATAGAGTGCGCTTATAGCAAAGAACCTAGTGGACCAAAGGAGGGCCTATTGCACCCAATTCACAAGGTGGACAGACCATTTGACACTGTTCACATTGATCATTTAGGACCATTTATTAAGAGCTCCAAAGGCTTCAATTATTTGCTAGTTTTAGTCGATTCTTTTACTAAGTTTTGTATTTTAAAACCGCTAAGAAATTTAAAGTCTAAACCTACAATAAACTCTCTTGAGGATATTTTTTTTACTTTTGGGTATCCGAACCGCCTTATTTCAGACCAAGGATCATCATTTACATCTCGCGAATTTAAGATTTTTTGTAGCAACAGTAATATAAAACACATTTTAAATGCGGTGTCTTCTCCAAGGGCAAATGGACAAGTGGAGAGATACAACCGAACAATATTGGACGGACTTACAGCTTATACTGACAAGTTAGGTGAAAGAAATTGGGATAAAGCACTGGGAAAGCTACAGTGGGGTCTAAATAACACCTTAAACAAAGGAATAAACAAAGCACCATCAGAGGCTTTATTTGGTTGTCAATTAATAAGTAAAGGAGATAATAAGTTTTCAGGAATTTTTGAGGAAACCAGATCACTAGGGGACATACAAACGATTCGGGAAAATATAAGTTCACATATCGAAAAAGATCAAAGGAAACAAAAAGAGAGGCACGACAAAACAAAAATTAAAGCTAGGATATATAAAGTAGGCGATTTAGTTAAAATATTAAAACCAATTGCACACAATGATGGAAAAAGTAAAAAACTATTACCAAAATTTTCCGGACCATTCAAAATTTCAAAAGTTTTAGAAAATGATAGGTACGAAGTTTCAAGTATTGAAGGATCAAATTTGACACGAGAATATAGTAATGTTTGGGCGGCAGATCGTATTAAACCTTGGATAAGTGTAGCCACTGACGAATCTTCATCCACTGAAAGTGAATAGAGCTATTTATGCTAAAATTATAATTTATCTAGAAATTAGTGAATTAAACACTGGTATAATTTGACTTTAGTAGGAAATTGTAATCTTTGTCTTTTTGATAAATAAATAAATAGTATATTGTAATGATATTAACTTCCATGTGTATGTATAACAACAAAGATTATTGTAGCATATGTAATTGTAAACTGTTATCCAAAACAAGAAACTCGTACATAATATTATAATAGTTGATTGTAAGAGATATCAATAACAAGTAATTTTAAATCGATTATTAATTTTAATGGAAGCACTGTCGTGGAGGTTAATTTTGATGGGAGTACCATCGTAATTATTAATTTAATGGGAGTACCATTGCCGATATTAATTTAATGGGAGTACCATTGCCGATATTAATTTAATGGGAGTACCATTGTAGATGTTAATTTAATGGGAGTACCATTGCAGATGTTAATTTAATGGGAGTACCATTGCAGATGTTAATTTAATGGGAGTACCATTGTAGATGTTAATTTAATGGGAGTACCATTGCAGATGTTAATTTAATGGGAGTACCATTACAGATGTTAATTTAATAGAAGTACCATTGCAAATGTTAATTTAATAGAGGTACCATTGCAAATATTAATTTTGATGGGAGCACCACCATCGCAGATTAATTAATTAAAGGTTAATGTTAAAAGAAGACTATTATGTTTATGTTGAGCCAAACGGCATCATTAATGTTTTTAATTATCTAGTACAAAACAAAGAAATGTATCATGTAGGTAACTGTACACACACAGTTTGAGGTCAAACTAAAAGTCAGGAAAGGCCGAATGTTAGAAATTAGAATTACTTATATTCTTTACATATAATATTGTTATTAATTATTAAGACTTGGATTATGTAAGAAAAAAAAATAAATAAATAGTCTATGCTTAAAGTAAAATAGCAACACCAAAAACACATTGGTCTGTTATCGATGGACAAGGGTATAAATAGCTGGTACAAGCCGGAGTCGCTCTCTTTTTTTTTTAAGAAAATTACTATTATACGAGGAGGCCCTGTCCATCGATAATACTTACCTAGGTATTTTAAATTTAACTAGTAATAATTGAGTTGGTACTACATATTGTATTAAAATTAAATACATTTGGTTATATTTTAACTAATATCCAGTGTCGCCCAGTGTACAAATTATTAAGTATCAATAAACTAGATAACTTAAATAAAACGTGTATTCCATTATCTCACCCTGATTTCCAATACTTGGTAAGGTTTAACTAAAGAAAAAACTACTTTATCGATTTTAGAATTTCCTTCACCATTCATTGAATGCTATGCTAACCCCAGGGTTAGCATACCATTCAATTATAATAGCCCACTATACTAACATAGCCTATAAACAGCCTCCGTCGTCTAGTGATTTAGAGCATTGGCTCTCGCGTATTGGAACAAAAAATGTTGTTTTCAAGTTAGGTTAGGAGAATGCAGGCTGATCACCTGATTGTCTGACAAGAAAGATGATCCACGCGTCGGATGGGCATGTAAAAAGTCGGACCGCACAGTCAGGCGCACCTGATCTCTCGTCAGTCGTGTCGGTTATGCGTCCTACTGAGTTATGAGAGTAAGGGAAGAGAGAGTGCTCTTGCGTACTGCGCACACACTTGGGCACTGTAAAATTACTCCTGCGTAACTGGCCTGGTTTCCATGAAACCGGCCACCGTCACCGAAATCGGTGCGGGGAGTTATTATTATTATTATAGCCTATGAACACAGGTGTAGGTATAGCTATCTCTATATCTATATTTTTGCGTATTTATAAAAACTAATTTGACACGGGTGGAGCCGAGGCCAAAAGCTTGGACTGTGATCCCAGGCGCGCCAGACTACCCTAATATCTATATTCTTAGTTCTTACTGATACAATGTACCTATACCTAATTAACGTATTCTAGTATCAGTGTGCACAGTGAACGTATGCATAGGTACCCGCTAGTTTGTGCCGTGGGGTTTAGGTACCTATAAAGCGCTAAAGCTGCGGAAATTTGTACTCACTTACATTCTAATAAAGCAAAAATCTTATTTTTTGGTTAAAGAATAACGTCAGGATCAATACTTACATATTAAAATCATTTTTATCTACACCTAGTATGGACAGAGCTTTGTGGTTTTAAGGTTAGAAGTTTAATGATTTTATTTCTATGTAATCGGTGTATATTTAACTTTATAATATTTAATTGTCATTACTCTACTATAGCATACGTTAAAATCATTCCAAAGGCTGTAAAAGAAGTTAGTACAATTTGTCTGTGCCTTTAGCGCCCTGTACTTACTTCTAGCTAACAATTGGCTCACCGCACAAACTAGCGGGAATGCATACGTAATACGTTCATTGTACCTACACACTAAAACTTCTATTATATTTTATTTGTGTTATAATGTTTTTTTTTGTAATTGTAACTTTTGTAAGCCGTGTATTTTCACAAACAAACTTATATTTATAATACGACAATATGTTATACATTTTATCAGTAAGAATACAAGGATGCTGGCGCGATCTCAATCCACTAGAAACGGATAAATTCCACAGTATAATTTCGTAACGCAACAATGTGTTACTACTAACGCCATCTGTTGATGGAGAACATACAATAATGAAATACAAATCATTTTTCAGTTTTTGTGTTTTCCGTCGTATTATGGATATTAGTGGCGTTGAAAGTAACCATTGTCTGCTCGTCAATATCCTCGTAATGGCCTCTTATTACGACACACTATTCGCCGCGTCAAGCGATGTAATGGCGATATTTATTTATTAGATATACTGTTTACACTACTCCGAAGGCTGTAACATCTCTATGCCGTCGCCGCACCACCAGCTGCGCTACTCACGTGGTACATCAGGCGGTCGATGACCTTCTCGACCAGGGTCTTGCGCTGCACGAGCGAGTCCTCGTCCTCGATGTCGCCGCGTGCGACCAGCCGCTCCAGCTCCAGGTACCAGCTCACTACCGCACTCTTGCGTATGCCGGAGCTCTCGGAACCTGTTATAAACAAAATGGATTACTATTTTTCCATGTAGAACCAGCGTAATGGCAAATACTTCACGCTCGATGTATATTTTGCTATTTCTGTCTTCCAGCGATCCGAATCACGATCCATGATACGGATAAATATCGAAATCCTGTATCACGATCCAAAGTTCTGAGAATGGGCTACATTATTATTGGCTAGGTGATCATTTATATAATAGGCGAGACGACTGTTTTATTATTATTTTAGAATGAATTGTACTTTTAAAAACCGTCTAGATGCGATTCGAACTCGCGCACGTACGGCTCCGTAAAAACGCATTACTTAAGTAAATATTTAGTTTTCTCTTCTTTTCTATTTGAGTATTTCTCAAAAGAAATGTACATGTGTGGAAAAAGAAGTGTGCCTCGAAATTATTAACTAGTTTCATGTGTTATCTATTGGTCTTTCATATGAAAACAAAAAAAATCATACAACGTTATTATTTAAGTACTTTAAATATTTTTTTTTAACAATATTTTTGCTTCCCTTATAAAAAAAATATTGCCACCCTACACACCTCATGTTTTGAGTCTTCATAAAATTTTAAATTCATTGTAGTGACATACAGACGGACGGACAGATAGAAAGATAACGAAGTCTCAGTAAAAGGGTCCTGTTTTTACCTTTTGGATACGGAACCCTAAAAAAAAGATACAGTGACATTATTTTACTCCCATCTAAACATTCTAGCGATGCTAGCTAGCGTTACTTAATTAATTAATATCTGGAAGGTTTTTTGTGTTGATTACAACAAAAAAAAACCAACATCAGAATATCGATAGCCAAGGAAACTGTTTTGATTCGGGTAAAAAATTTAACCTTAATACCTTGTTCATAAAACAACTTGTAAGTTGCAATAAATCAGAGCACGTATGGCCGAGCGCTCCACACCTTTGGGGCCGTACATTAATCACGTGATGTTTTTAACAACTTTTTAGACCCCTCCCCTCCCGTATTTTTTTACATAGTAAGCAGGTCATGTTTAAAGAAAAACTTTAGCTTAAAAAACAATTTAATCGAATAATTTAGGCAATTAAAAACTATACGAGTCATTTGTCTTGTAAGTATTTAAACAACACTACGAATCTACAACCGATAATAATTTCGGTATGCATAGACTAGATTCGAAAATTAATACACGTGATGTCTCCTTATACCCCCTCCTCCCCTTGGTGATACTTGGTGATTTTTTTTCGGACCCCCCCTCCCCCTTTAGGCATCACGTGATTAATGGACGACCCCTTTGAGTATAGAAGTCTTTGCTCCACACTCACACCCGCCGCGCCCTCTATCTGAAATCAAAATAACGACATTTTAAAAATAGTTTTATATAAAACTAGCATTTCCCGCGGTTCCGCCCCGTAAATAAAGTATCGGGTATCCTATGGGAAAACTGTACTTTATCGGGATAAAAGTAGCCTATGTTTTAATCCAAAGCTTAAACTACTTCCATAATAAATTTCAAAACACCAAAATCCGTTTAGTAGTTTTTGCGTGAAAGAGTAACAAACGTCCATCCATACATACGTCTATCCATCCATCCATCCATCCTCACATATTAGTAGGATGTGCCTAATGAATTTTATTCTCTGCAACTGTTACAATGAAGATAGGCGGCAGAGAAGAAAAAGGCACAAAAAAAAACATTTTTGTGCCTTTGGCCTTGAATATCGCGGGTATCTAACAAGTTGGCATTAGCTACTTTTGAGGCAACATAATATTTTGTAATGTTAAAATAAAGGTTTGTAAAAAAATAAGGTATTACGTTAGATTCCTCGGTTAAATCCTTATTGTACTGGGCTATCAATATTTGTGAACATATAAATTAAACTAAATAATTTATATGTAATCGCCTAGCGGCTAGGCCCTAGCCGATCAGGCACATCAGGAACAGCTAGTACTTTTATACAACTTGAAATCATATAACTTTATATTATACCCGCTTCCTCCGCCTCAGATTCCTCTTTCCTCACTAACATTATGAGCATATTCCTCAACGATATGTACTCTTCAAACGACAATGTTAGTTTCTTCTTAGCCGCATTTCCATTAATCGGTGTATCTGGAAGTGAACGTAATTTAAACAATAATAGTAAAAAAACTGCTATCAGCACAAACATGCGAGACAATGGGCATAATATGATAAGAGAATATCCTAAATACCTCACGTAATTTATGGGCGCCTCTTTACGGATATTTTGGGCATTGGGCAAGATAATTGGACATAATATGATAAGAGACTATCATATTATTATTATGCCCAAAATATCCGTAATCGATATTTAAAATTTAAGGCTCAGACCACATCCGAGCCGGACAACGGGAACGCACGGCAGCAATTTGGAAACGACGTCCGTAGTGCAAAGTTCTATTTGCGGCGCAGTTTTTTTTCAGCCGAAGAGATTCCGGACGATGCAATCCGAGCCTAAAACTGTTTTGGTGCTACGTCTTTTGATAAAAAACTAATAAACTACACTCACCAGTCTCGGGCGTTTCCTGATCGACGTCCATGCCGGGCTCGTACTGTGGGTCCTCCTCGTCCAGGTGTATGTCCGTCTGTTCCACGCGTATGATGGACTTGTTTAGCAACCTGGACAATTAAGTAATGGTCTGTTAGACATTCGTGGTTATAAAGAATTCAGATGCCAAAATTCATTCAAAGAATTCAATTCAGATATTCAGGGAATATGCATAAAATATAAAAATAGCTTAAAACATAATAATATGATACTAGACTGAAAAATAAAGGAAATGGCGAGATTTTTTTTAATTTCTGTTGATAAATGAGCAAGATATGAGCGGTCAAAGTTTGTAATCTATCTCTTTCTAGCAAAACGAAATTTAGTATGAACTTTCTATGAAAGTCGTGTTATGTGACGTCACGATACACGTCCGATCTCTCTGTCTAATAGACTACTTTAAAGGTTCATATTATCTTAGTTATTTTTAATGATATCAAAAAACTGATTTTACCATACGATTTACCAAATAAGATAGATCTATATAAAAAAATAAAAAAAAATACGTGCATATTCCCTATTCTCTTAACTATTTTCTATATTACTCAATTGGTATATGCGACAAATGTGCGTGCGCGATTTTCGCTTCTGTCAAAAGTAGACAGTAAATTTGGGTCGCTGCGCCGCAGTAAGTATGTACAGTCAAAAGTAGACAATACAATATGGCTTCATAAAATGTTGACTTTTTCTCACAATCTTAGTAGCTTTGCCTAGTAAGAATTCATTTCTACGCGCGGTGGTCATGCTAAGCCCGCAGAATAGTTTCGAATGCGTTACCGGTTACCGGCCTTTCAAACACTCTTTCCCGTATACATAAATCATACGTTAGGTACCTACTAGGTACTTACCAATATTCTTAAGGTAACGCTCCTGCGAGCCGCCCGGTACACCTGTGCGACAGTTGTAAGGGTCAATCCATTCTAGCGAAGAGCCAAAACGTTGTGAATTGTGAAATGAAATTCAGACAGCGTAATATAGCAAATTCACACTTCCAAGAAAAGGAGGATGTTATACGTTCGGCTGTATATTTTTTTTTGTATGTTAGGCCATAATTCCGCCGTCTGTGGACCGATTTTCAAAATTATTTTTTTGATGTAAAGAGTATAATCCCAAGTTGGTCCCGTTTTGAAAAAAGTGGTGACCTGATGATGGGATCCATGAGGAATCGAGGGAACTCCTCGAAATTTATATGAACACATATTATGGTGATTTTGACTTTTTCTGAAGGAGTACAATAATATGCTAAAAAAAAGTAAAATGTTGCTCCAAGGTATACCCTGGCTCCAAAAGTACATAACAGAACTCCTGACTCCTTATAGATACTTATTTGGGGATTTCGTCAAGCATATGCCACCATGTCAATTAGAGTAATCATCATCATAACCACCATCATCACACCATACATGATCATTGTATAATTCGAAATTGGTTTTTAGTCACTAAAGTGGAAACTTGATGATGGGATCCGTGAGGAATCGAGGGAACTCCTCGAAATTTATATGGACACATATAATGATTAAGACTTTTCTGCTCTTCTCTTAATTTTCTCAATGTTCTTAATTTTGAAGTCGGTACCAGCAAATTTGAATGTAAATTCTATATAATATTGTCGAATATTGTTAAGGCTGGTATCAACTTCAAAATTAAGAAGATTTAGTAGAGAAATAGTTAATATTTTGGCTGAATTTAAAAGGGGACTTATTTAGAAAATAAGTTTTATTTCATACTTTTTTGTGTATTTTTACTTTGTGAGTTGGTTTAATTTTTTGTTTTAAAAAATTTCCTGCCGAGATAAAAGTGAAGCGTTGGTCGTTGGTCGCGTAAAAGCGCGAATTTGCGCCTGCATAACTTTAACATTTATGTACAAAGTGATCCTATAAGTTTTTTTCCTTTCAAGGTATGGAACCCTAAAAAAATAATACATACATTTTATATTCATTTATAAAATAAATAAATAAAATAAAATAAGCCTTTATTCAGATACTCTTACATATATTTTTTTTTTTTTCTTTATCTTTTTACGAGTCTAACTTATATTAACGTCTGATTGCCTTTTGGCAAAGGCCTCCCCTAAAGTCTTCCAAAGTTTTTTGTCCATAGCCCTCCTACTCCATGTTGTTCCTGCCATCGCTTTTATCTCATCCTCCCATCTTTTCCTTTGTCTTCCTCGCCTCCTTTTTCCATCTCGTGGGTACCATACTGTGACTTGTTTAGCCCATTTATTTTTATTGTTTCTTATTATATGTCCCGCCCATTTCCACTTCAATTTTTTCAATGTATATGTCACATCTGTCAATGGTAAGAGCCAAAGTATACATGAAAAAGCCAAGAAAAGGAAGGAAGCACATCACAACAAATGTTAGACCTAAAGTTGTACCGTCACCATTACCTAAGGAACTCTTACAAGTTTTAAAAGATGAACTTGAGTCAGAAATTAATAACAAAAAGGACATACAAGAAAAATACGATATATTAATAGAAAGACTGAAAGAAATAACAAAAAAGGTGAACTGCATAGCAAGTCAAAAAGATAAAATAGGTACAGAAGCAAGACAGTTGATGGAACATAGGAAAGTAATGCTAGAAAATAAAGAAAGAAATAGAAAAGAGATAGCAAAAATAAGTAAACAAATAACTTTTGAGATCAGGAAACACAAAAAAGAAAATAAAAGGAAAATAATTCAATATCACATAGAAAGGACAGGAGGATTAAAGAAAGCTCTCAAGCAACTTAAAGAAAACACGTCATGGATACCAAATATGAAAAGTAAGGAAAAGAAAAAGACAACTAACAGAAATAAGATCACAGAAATAGCAACACAGTTTTACAGAGACTTATATAAGGATACAAGAAAGAAAGACGAATATACAGAATATGTAATAGAAGAAGAAAAAACACCAGTCATAATAGAAAGTGAAGTTAGAAAAGCAATTATGTCGCAAAAGAACTGTAAAGCACCAGGCGATGACCAAATATCTAATGAAATCATTAAAGGCTGTTTAGAATCTATAATAATGTTTACAACAAACTTATTTAATGAAATCTTAGAACAGGAAAAGCTGCCACAACAATGGTCAAAATCTACAATTGTATTACTACATAAGAAAGGCGACAAAGATGAAATAAACAACTATAGACCAATAAGTTTGATACCTAACCTTTACAAAATATTTTCCAAAGTAATCCTTAACAGAATAAACAACACCTTAGAAGAGAATCAACCGAAAGAACAGGCCGGATTCAGAAGAGACTACTGTACATTAGATCATATACACACCATAAGACAAGTAGTACAGAAATATCATGAATATAGCAAAACATATTATTTGGCTTTCATAGATTACAATAAGGCATTCGACTCAATAAAGCATAAATATATATGGGAAGCTATGAAGAACCAAGGTATCCCAACAAAGTATATAGAGATAATTAGAAAAATATATAAAAACCCCACAGCAAAGATACAAACAGAAAGAATTGGAGATGAATTTAAGATTGAAAAGGGGGTAAGACAGGGAGACCCGCTCTCGCCCAAGCTGTTCTCAGCAGTGTTAGAACAGGTGTTTAGAAAGCTGGACTGGGATAATTACGGAATAAGCATAAATGGAGAAAAACTAAACCATTTAAGATTTGCGGACGATTTAATAATTATAGAAGAAACACCAGAAAATCTTCAAGCTATGATACAACAGCTAGCGGACGTGAGTAAAGAAGTGGGTCTGTCAATGAATACTGGAAAAACTAAATTGATGACGAATGGAGATCAGAGAAATATAAAGGTAAATAATAACAATATAGAATATGTAACGCAATATACATACCTAGGTCAAATAATTGCACCAGAAGACCACATACAGAAGGAAATAGACGCAAGAATAAGCAATTCGTGGAAAAGATACTGGTCACTGAAAGAGATCATGAAAACCCCCAGTTCTCTCTATGAATGACAAAAAAAAAAAAAAAAAAAGAAATTGTTTATATTCATTTAATAGTATACAAATATATTTCACTGTATTCTTCAACATCAAATAGCACTTCATTTTCCATCTGATAAGGTTTGCATATAGATAACCAATCAATGAATTCTTCAAAAATATCAAGACAACTGAACGTATCAGCCATGCTTCTATTTGCAATCAAGTGAGCTCCTTTTTTTAAATGATTCCTCAAAAATTGCCATATTTCTATATGCTTTTGTACATCAACAAAAAAGTCCAACACATTAACGATAATAATATCTGTGGTTTGGATCAAACTTTCCACTTTTGTTATATCCGAATGCTCCACAAGGATTCTATATTTGTCCATAGAAAATTGTTTTATTATTTTCTCTTGTATATCACAGAATTCTTTATTTATTTCGACTCCAATAATTTTAGATGCATTAGAGCAGTAATATGCCTAAAAGTTAAAACCACATAACACTAAAACGGCATTAAACAAATAATAATAAATCAAAATTAAATTCATTTACAATACTTACACCATATAACACTGCTCCTAATCTGGATCCCACGTCTAATATCTGTTTGCCATTTAAATCCGCTGGTAACAGTACTTTAAAAATGTACTGAAGAGCTTTTCTAGACATTGAATGAGATGTGAAGATTAATTCCTGAAATTAATTTTTTTCATATTTTATTACTTCTAAGACTAGATATACAGAATTATTTTTTCACCAGTACAATAAATCAACACATGTAATAGTTGTCAAAAATAAAAAATACTAGCAATTTTTGTTACTACCACTTTGGAACAAAAAAACAAAATTATCAATCCCCGAACTTATATCCGCTAAACTAATACAAAATGTGGATACATTAATGCATCTATTGATGCTTTGTTGCCAACTCGTGCGCCGCCTGGCCGATCGCTTACCCCACCCCGCCGCCCCCTACCTCATACTGCACTTGTTGATGCCTTGTAGTTAGTGCGCCCATGCGGTATTAGATTGGTTATAGGACAAAATAATTGAAATGAAAACAAATTTTTTTATTTGTGAAATGTACTCTATTATCGATACTAATGATGTGGTAAAATTTATTGTACCAATGAAAAAGTATTCCTGTATATAAAGAAAAATGTAAAATTACCTCTGAGTTATGAGAGCCACAGTCTTTACAATAATATTTTTTTAATTTTCCTTTTTTGATGAGTTTTTCAACTTCTTTCTCATCATAGAGAAATTCATCTACATGGAGTGTATTATCTTTATTGCAGTCGGCTTGGTCACCAACTTCGGGTGGTTTTATAGTTTCTGTTGGCATTTCAGCCTTAAATGGTACCATAGTCTTTAAGGTGATACCTATTTTCTTTAGTGGTTTCTCAAGATCCTGTATTGTTTTCAGTTTCTGTAAACCTAAAAATAATATATCCGTTATGTAAGTATCTGAGGAACTTGTGTTACAGGGACCAGACAATGGGAAGTGTATTTAAGACTTTAATAATTGTACTTTAGATATTGTTAAGATTTTTATTTTATTATTATAAACAAATAAACATAATATTAAATAATTTAATACACATCCATAACATTTATTAGGACTAAAGCATTTTTATTTTATTTATAGTTTATGCAAATTGCATATACCTAACCAACCTTCTTTGTATGATCCTGAACATATCCATTTTTCGATCAGCTGTATATCATCTACTTTTAATTCCGAGAGTAGTGTTAAAATTTGATTTTTAGTATTGATAACACTGTCCTCAGCCATTATCCTAAAATAAGAAAACAATGTAAAAACTGAAATGTCGTTATTTTCCAATATTTTCATTCGGATTTAGGTTATGTTATTGACATATTTTCAATAACATAACCTAAATCCGAATGAAAAATGAAAATGAAATGAAAAACTTCCGGTGCGGCTTCTGTCAAGCGTAGTCGTGTCTAAGTGCGGCGTGTGTTTTTAACTAAAATCCATGAAAATACCACTTTAAACGAGTAGAACTGATAACAACAGTGTAGTGTAAACATCCGTGAAGACGATTGGCATTGATTCTTACTTATTGATAGGTGAATTCGTCCGTAAAACAGTGAAATAAAGACGGGAACCTTATCAAATAAATTTAACTACCTACTTATCACTAACATTGATAAACGTCAAACTGACAACTCTCAAACGTCAAGTCCCGTGAAGTGACAACTTCCGTCAACTTAAATTGTTGCCAGCCTCAAACCGGTGTTACCGACATAACAAACTAAAATTCCAACAAAGTTGGAAAGTCAAAATATGGAACAATTACTAAAAGAAATTAGTGAAAAGATGAATGAGAAACTGGAAGAAATTAAGGATGAATTTAAAAGACAAACAGCTAATTTGACAGATAATTTTACCAAAGCTATGGCCCTTACGATCAATGAAAAATTAAACCCTTTCTTAGAAGAAAATCACAGACTCAAAGAAGAAGTGAGGATGCTAAAACAAAAAGTTCAATACCTAGAGAAAAGCAACAGAAAAAATAACATTATACTTCACGGAATAGATGAAAAAGAACAAAACAGAACAGATTTATTAGGCATAGTCCTTGTTGTTCTAAATACTATGGCAGAGCAAGCGGAAATTACCAGCTTCGATAAATGGGAAATCAGTGAAGTCTACAGATTGGGCAAAAAGAACCTAAATAAGAACCGACCCATTCTAATTAAATTTACCTTAGAATGGAGAAAATACGAAATACTAAGAAACAACAAAAAATTTGCAACAAATACTTACGCCACTGAGGACTACCCGCCAGAAGTTTTGAAAACAAGAAAAGAACTAAAAGTTAAACAACAAGAAGAAAAAGAAAAAGGAAATGTCGCCATAATCAGATACGATAAGCTTATAATAAACCAAAGAAATAATCAGAAGAATGGTAATGACAAAAGAAAACGGTCCCCATCAAAAACACCATCAAAAAGCGAAGATCAAACAGAAATCAACAAAATAGCCCCAAAAATCAACAAAACAAACGCATTTCAATACATGAAACATAGCAGAACCAACCCCGCCTCCGGAAGCAAGCAATAGCAACCAAAGAAACTCAACTATAAACTACCTACCCCAACCCGGCTGGTCCCCGTGGGGCAGTATGACCACTACCCTCCAGAAATTAGCAATATACATATAGCAACATTAAATACCAGAACAATGCGAACAGATGAAAGATTGTCAGAACTAGAACAAGCCCTAGAATCAATTAAATGGGACATTATAGGACTTAGCGAAGTGCGAAGAATAGGTGAAGAAATAAGAGAGTACCAAAACTACATCCTATATTACAAAGGGGAAAAACAGGGAATGTATGGAGTTGGCTTTATTATTAAAAAACAACTAAAGAAAAACATTATAGAATTTAAAAGCAAGTCAGATCGGATTGCCATATTAAACATTGACATACCAGGCCAAAAATCACCTTGGTCGATAATACAGGTCTATGCACCCACAGAACTAGCAAGCGAGAAAGAAAAGGATGATTTTTATATGACCTTAAATGACACTTTGATAGAAGCTAATAAGCATAAAATTGTGATGGGGGATTTCAACAGTCAAATAGGGAAACAAAAGAATGGCGAAGAAAATATTATAGGAAAATACAGCAGAGGTAAAAGAAATTCTAATGGGCACAAGTTAATAGAACTGGCTCATGAAAATAACCTGAAAATCATGAACGGATATTACAAAAGGAAACCATCACGACAGTGGACTTGGATTTCTCCTGATGGTAAATACACTAATGAGATAGATTACATACTCACAAATATTCCAGTATACTTTAATAACGTAGAAGTAATTAATAAACTAAATTTTAGTACAAACCACAGAATGGTGCGAGCAACTTTAAACATAAGCCACAAGAAGTCAAGGAGAAATATAAGAAAATTAACAGCGCCTAACATACCGGATCCTCTCCCGGAAGAAATAATGTCAGAATTTAAAACAATGATCGAAGACGAAACACTTACAGAAAATAATAATAATGTACAAGACAAATATAACATATTAGAAAAGGCACTCATATCCGTAGGAGAGAAAATACGAATACAGTACAAAGGTAGGGATAAGGTAGGGCAAGAAGCCAGAAATCTAATGGAAGTAAGGAGAAATTTAATAAAAAATAGGAAAAACAACCTGAAAGAAATAGAAGACATCAGCAAAAAAATTAACTTAAACATAAGAAAACACAAGAAAGCTCTCAGACTGACACGAATAAGACAAGAAATAGAAAAGACAGGAGGTATAAAGAAAGCGCTTAAATCATTAAAAGAATACAATACATGGATTCCTGAAATCAAAACAAAAAATAGAAAAGGTATCGAATACACAACTAAGCAAAGGAAAACAATAAGTAAAACAGCGACAGATTTCTACCGAACCTTATATAGCTTAGTGGACACAAAATCAAAAGATGAGGTATGCTACACTACAGACGAAAAAGAAGAAATTCCAGACATATTACAGGCAGAAACCAGAAAAGCTATAATGTCGCAAAAAAACAATAAAGCACCCGGAGAAGACAAGATAACAAATGAACTCCTAAAGGGACTGGTAGAAGTAATACTGCAGCCATTAACAGAGCTTTTCAACATGATAATGAAAACTGAATCAATACCTCAGCAATGGACAAAATCAACTATAATACTCTTACACAAAAAGGGGGACAAAAACAAAATTGATAATTACAGGCCCATTAGTCTAATGGCAAACACTTACAAAATCTTCACTAAAATAATCCTAGACCGTCTAACAAAGAACCTAGATGAACAGCAACCTAAAGAACAGGCAGGCTTTCGTAGCGACTTCTCTACGGTAGACCATATTCATGCTCTAAAACAACTAATAGAGAAACAAAATGAATATGGGAAGCCATACTACATCGGATTTGTGGACTACAACAAAGCATTCGACTCTCTAATCCACACCTATATTTATAAAGCCCTAAAAAACCAAGGAATACAACAAAGATATATAAACATAATAAAAAATATATACAGCAACAGTGTAGCAAAAATACAACTAGAAGGCATAAGTGACGAGTTCAAAATTCAGAAGGGAGTAAGACAAGGCGACCCTCTCTCCCCAAAATTATTCACGGCTGTACTCGAAGATATTTTTAGGAATTTAGAGTGGGATAGGTGTGGTATTAGCATAAATGGGCAAAATATGACACACCTTAGATTCGCTGACGATTTAGTGATATTTGCAAAGACATCATCAGAGCTACAAAAAATGCTCAGCGATCTAAACACTGAAAGCTTAAAAGCTGGGTTGTCAATGAATACTATTAAAACCAAAGCAATGACTAACAGAAACAAAGAGGTTATAGTAATAGGAAACGAAATAATTGAGTATGTTGAAGAATATGTATATCTTGGCCACATTATTTCACCAAATTCTCTGATGTCAAAAGAAATCCAGAAAAGGATATCGAACAGTTGGTCACGATATTGGGCCCTTAAGGAAGTCATGAAAAATGAAACAATACCGATATCTGAAAAGGCAAAAGTATTCAATACATGTATCCTCCCAGTGCTAACATACGGATGCCAAACTTGGGGTCTGACAGAAAGTAACGAACAAAAACTAAAAGTATGTCAACATGGCATGGAAAGAAGTATGTTAGGTGTAAAGTTGAGAGATAGATGGAAACTCAAAGACATAAGAAATATAACAAAAGTAACAGATGTAACTAAAAAAGCGAGAACACTTAAATGGCGCTGGACAGGCCACATGATGAGATCTGACAAAGGAAAATGGACCAAAGATTTGACTGAATGGTATCCGAGGGACGGAAAGAGGAAAAGAGGAAGGCAACACAAACGGTGGGAAGATGACCTACCAAAGAACTGGAGAAGGGATTGCAGAGACAGGATCAAATGGCATAATCTGGAGGAGGCCTATGTCTTAAGACAACCTAACAAAACAAAAAGGAAATAAAAATGAAAAATCAAAATGAATAAAAACAAAATTAAACACGTCAATAATATTTTAATGTAGAAATGTACATACTATTGTTGGGAATAAAGGCTTATCTTATCTTATCTTATCTTATTGACATATTTTAAGGTGCACGTTTATACGTATCAATGATGTATTGCTTTATACCTATTGGATTAATAATATAAAGGCAAAAAATGTGTATTTTAAAGTATTACATACAATAAATTAAAACAACTAATAAAATTACTAATTAAAAGTCTTTGATTCAAACACGAAGTATAGATAACAAGGAGTCCGAACGTAATGTTAAAATAATGGTCTCAATTACGGGGACAGATTTTTGCCGGTAGAGCGCGCGACGGTCCGACGTGCACTCGTTCGAAATTACGCGGGAAGTTTAAAGTTGCTATTGACAGCTCTGGAAAGATTGAAATCTTATTATATAAAAGTTTTAGGAAATTCTTAGAAACTGTTCTCGAAAAATAGATACCGTAGAACACGGTAATTGCCTAGAGGTAATTTAAAAATAATTGTAATAAATAATAGTATTGGCAACACTCGGTATAATAGTATTGGCAACACTCGGTACTCGTCGGTCTCGCACGCCTAGCGGCAGAAAAGAGAACTAAGATCTGGTCCTATTTTTGTGTACATAATTATTATTAAAAAGCCTATACCGTTCGGACTCCTGGTATCTATGCTTCATGGATTCAAAATTCAAATACAATTTGGATTATGACTGTCGACTGTCAATTTGTCAAATGTCAATTTTTTATTTATTTAAATTAAATGGCGTCGGCTGATAACCATTTGCCAGTGTCAAGTATACAGTCGGACAAGGATCTATTGGCACTTGGATGGGGGCGTGAGTGTCGCAAATAATATGTACTTATTACTATAGGTCTACCAGAATCTGATGGCATTTTAAAAAAAATAAAAAATGTGATTTTCATATGGCAATGTCAAGTATGACCCGTCAAATCAAAGTACGTGATCTGTCAACAGCTGTTAAAATTTTGTGATTATGTTCTTGGAATTTGTTGTTTTTGTGAAAATATCGAAAAAGGCAATTCGATCTCAAGCGAGAAATATTGTTTTCTATGTCTATAGTAAAATACCGAAAGAAGAAGGTGTAAATCGAACTCAATCTTATAATTTAAAACTTGTGGTAGAGTTGACCGGTAAGTTAGAGTGAGCTGTTTTGATACTTTTAGTTTTTTTATATTTTCTTAGGTAATTATTGTGACTTCTTTAAATGTGTTTCCAGTACTACTATAAGGTGAATCGTAGCTGATGGCACATCGAATGATGGTTTGTTTTCCATGCCTGGTAAAAGGAGGAGAGGAGAAAAAAAGAAAATCAATATAAGACAGTTTCGATTTATAGTTGATTAAGAATTAAGTAAACGAGTTCTATACCTACAGTTCGGAAGGAAATTACAACATTAAATAAACTGTTGCTAATTTAATTGTATGTTATTCGTAATAAATCTATACATATAAAATCCTTTGTCCTGAATGACTGACGGATCAACGCACAGCCTAAACCGCTGATCGTAGAGACCTGAAACTTGCAGGGCTTGCTCTTTGTAATGCGTAGGGATCCGATAAGAAGGGATTTTTCGAAATTCGATTCCTAAGGGGGTGAAAAGGGGTAAAACAGTTTGTATGGGGCAACGTGATTCCTTGGTCCAATCTACTTCATATTTTGCACAAACATTATGTAACAGAATTGATGGAATTCGTGTATCATAGTTTATTGAAATTCGTCCGCTAACGGGAATAAAAAGGGAAAGAAAGTTGCTTGGGAGCGATTTGCTTTTAAGTTGATATATAAAATACTCCTTAGTGCTTTTGATATAAAGCTCCCCACACACAAGCGATCGATCGATTTAGTCTTTACAAAAAGTGACATAAGTTACAGTGACATTTGTAACTTATGTCACTTTTTGTCGAAAATTCAATAAAAATGTGACTTCTGTGTGAAATAAAGTATTTTAAATGTATTTTGCGACAATTGTATTGCAAAATAAATAGATGTGCATATAATTTATATAGTAATAGTATGAAATTACCTAATTAATGTCCATTATTTTTTTGTATGGGAAACGAACCACCTTAAGCAATACAGTATTAATCCTTATCCAATTAAGTACCTTAAATACATTGTGCATTTAAGATAGATCAATACTGCCCTTTACGGCATGTAATTTAAATGAATATTTTCGAAGATATTACAGATTTAAAATGCAGGGATATAGTGTTGCTGCGCGGCGCGGGCGCTCGCGTTTCTACATCGCGCTATCGAAAACGCGGGACGTATACAGTATAAAGAGGTTCACGAATATTTTGAACTGCAGCACAGAATACATAATAGTAACTGCAGTTCTTAATTCTTATGGAATATCCAGAGGTGGTTTGTCAGTTTTGTTGGAATGTCAAATAACTTTACTTACTACATAGTACATAGTATTTATACTATGTACTATGTAGTAAGTAAAGTTTGTTTTAACAAGTCGCTTTATCTGTCTGTCCCTATGTAGGTATAGTATATTGTATGCTTAATCTTGTATGCTTAGATCTTTAAATCTACGCAAATCTTTAAGTATTTAGTCTTTAAGATTATGGTAAAATTTATATTCAAGTGCCATAAATATAATATTATGTAAGTATATTATCAAGTGGTCGCGCATATCGTGTCGAGGTGATAGGGTCCCATTTTTAACAATTTGCATTGGGCAAACCTAAAAGCATTTTCAATATTGTATCAGAAGTATATTGCTGTAAGAAGGTAGAGCGTTATTCGCCGAAGTAGTTTTTTCTCCAAGAACACTATTCCACGCGGGCGAAGCCGCTGGCAAAAGCTAGTTTTCTATATTATACACCGAACATTCTTCACACAGTCTTATTATAATTCATGTTCAATAATACTCAAGACATAATTAAAAATTAACCAGTATCAAGATCGTTTAATCCTGTTTCCCCAGTATTGCACACTACAAAATTTTATTTCCCTATTTGCCATGAGATTCTGGTACACCTATAAAAGTGAAATTTTACAAGACGGCGATGTTAGTACTGATTTTATCCACGTGCCAAAAGGCAAGTGTCGCAACTACAAAACAATACATAATACTAAAAGTGACATTTTACAAGACGGCGATTTTAGTTCTGATTTTGTCCACGTGCCAAATGATCATTGTCATTTTCATCACCGTATTCAATTTCTAAATCGTCAAGTCCAAAGTCTAGTCAAAGTCCAAATAAATAGTCACGGTATGGTAGTCAATCAGTCAAGTCAGTCGATTCAGTAAAGTGGTAGACGCTTTACTGAAACTTCCTTAAGCGTTTTGGCGGGAAACCCAATTTAGAACGCATTTAGTAGTTGTTTCTGTATCATTTTTCCACACAAGTGCACGTCAACGTATAACTATTGGATAATATTACACATTAAAAACCGAAATAATACGAATTTAGAAAAATAACATAAAAATACAACATTGACATTCCCGGCGAAACTCCCCCTTTTTTATATTACTTTTTTACTTGACACTGGCAAATAGTTATAGCGTCAGCTTATAACTGTTTGCCAGTGTCAAGTAAAAAAAAATAGTGCCTGTGACTTGACAGTTGGTTTTTAGGCTGGGACTATATGCAACGGAATCCGGTAGGCCGTAGAGAATTATGAGCACTGAAAATAGAACTCATTTTCAACTGTATTGTATTACAATACAGTTGAAAATGGAAGTTTCGAGTGTCGAGCTGTCATATATGACATTGACATTTGACTCGACACTCATGTGTTTGATTTTCAACTCTATTGTAATAGTACAAAATTCAATTTTCAATGATCAGAATTCTCCCGGCCTTAGGCTGGGACTATACGCACCGGAATCCGGAAGGCCGTAGAGAATTCTGATCATTGGAAATAGAAATCTACGCTATTACAATAGAGTTGAAAATCGAAATGTCAGGTATCAAGCTGTCATATTATCATATACTAGCGACCCGCCCCGGCTTCGCACGGGTACAATACTCAATACTGATACTAATACTACAGAATGTCTTTAAACCTCTAACAAAACGGGCGAAATTTAGTCAAAACAAACAGAAACAAATTAATATAGGTGCCTACTAAAACTCAATAAAATAAGTAGGTGGGTATACTTTTATCGTATGAAATACCTATACTCAAACACTTAATAAATACTCGTAGGTATTCAAGTATCTATCCATCATAGTTACAACGAACACAAAACAAAAAATTTACTCATAGATCTAAACTCTCCTACCGCACGCGCACCCCCGCCTTGGTGACGCCCACTTCGCAACAGGCCGTGCAGCAGAAATCGTAATATTTTAATTTCGCCATAACTTCAAAACCAAATATCCAATTTTAATCATTCAAAGACCAAATATTATCTACATAAACTGTACTTAGTGATGAAATAATTTATTTTGATAATGATTAATAGCATGAGTAAAATAAACGCGTTTAAATGTAGTCCAAAAAAAATTCAAGATTTCTAAATAAAAAAATGGTTGTTGTGCCTCACTCGACATAGATAGGTATAGTGTGTCGCGGACTTTTTTGTAGATATTTATAAGATCTACAATTAATTAGAGCATTTTATGGTTCTATCTTTTATAGTTTAGGCAGCGTACGCAAAATAAGTAACTTTTCTGGTTGATTTTTTACACCTTGTGTCCGAAAAACCCAAATATCTTACGGAACCATATTTTTTTCCAAAATAAAATTTAGCCTATGTTACTCGTGGATAAAGTAGCTTTCGAATGGTGAAATAATTTTTTAAATCGGTCCAGTACTTTTTGAGCCTATTCATTACAAACAAACAAACAAACATACAAACAAAGTTTTCCTCTTTATAATATTAGTGTAGATGACATTGACGTTTAACTCGACACTCAATTGTTCGATTTTCAACTCTATAGTTAAGGCATGTATTTAAACTTGCGACAAAACAATTACATTTTGGATGTGAAAACACCGAATATTGAATACTAAATAACCAAGTTGGCGAAAGAATGTAAGGGACAAAAAATTACTAATCTGGTGACTAAATAATACCACTGAATATTCCAAACTGGCAGACAGATATTATTTTACTTCTGGGACATCCTGAATATAGATATTAGCGTAGATTTCAATTTTCAATGCTCAGAATTTGAAAATGGAAGTTTCGAGTGTCGAGCTGTCATATATGACATTGACATTTGACTCGACACTCGGATGTTCGATTTTCAACTCAATTGTATTAGTGCAGAGATCTATTTCAATGCTCAGAATTTTTCATGGCCTTCCGGATTCCGGATCAGCTCGACACTCGTAACTTCCATTTTCAACTGTATTGTATTAGCACAGAGTTCTATTTTCAGTGCTCATAATTCTCTACGGCCTACCGGATTCCGTTGCATTTATAGTCCCAGCCTAAATGTCGTATGCAGCACGAAGTATAGATACCAGGAGTCCGAACGGTATAGGCTTTTCCATAGTAATTATGTACACAATAATAGGACCTGATCTTAGTTATCTTCTCTGCCGCTAGCTGTGCAAAAACTTGTTAGGTACGTACCGAGTGTTGGCAATACTATTATACCGAGTGTTGCCAATACTATTATTTATTACAATAATAATTTTTAAATTACCGTTAGGCAATTACCGTGTTCTACGGTATCTATTTTTCGAGAACGGTTTCTAAGAATTTCCTAAAACTTTTATTTTAGATTTAAATCCACGTTTCTCATAAATAATTATTTTCTTCCAGAGCTGTCAATAGCAACATTTAAGCTTCCCGCGTAATTTCAAACGAGTGCTTGTCGAACTGTCGCGCGCTCTACCGGCAAAAATCTGTCCCCGTAATTGAGACCATTATTTTAACATTACGTTAGGACTCCTGGTATCTATACTTCGTGGTCGTATGGTTGCGCAAGCACATAGGTAGGTACGGCATTCTCACAACATAGTCAGCCTAGTCCAGAGGAATGACTGGTCAATATGTCTGGGGCCAACCATGTGCGGGTTTCCTCACGATGTTTTCAGTACAGTGTACTGAGACTTTTCGGACCTGCACGCTCTCGAATGCGAACTGTCACCGTAAAATTGTAAAAACCGTTAGATTGTAATATTACTAGAGATATTATAAAATGTCGATCGGCACGGTTTAATCTTTACTTTAATCAATCGGCACGGAAAATTTTACAATATAACGAAAAATAACGTGTAAAATTATTGTAAGAAGAACTTTTTATTGGACAATCTGTCGACATTTTATAATATTATAATATTACAATCAAACGGTTTTTACAATTTTACGGTGACAGAACCAAATGGTCTGTGGCGGACCAAATATCTAATGTGAAATACATACAAGTGGGCTTCGGCCTGGCCGGGCATACCACCTCCGCTCGGTCGGAGATCTCCCTTTGGGGCTTCCACTATTCCCACAGGTCTACCCACTAGGCCACGGAGCTCCTACAACTACAAAATACGTACTTTTTTGGGTACACGCCAACTCCCTAGGAAGTCTACCACTTTTGAGTGAATATTCTAAATCCCGCCCACATCCCGCCTTTTAACTTGACACTGGAAAATGGATAAAAGCCGACGCCATACAAAAAAAAAAGGTCTATTGTGAATTGTCACTTGTCAGTTGTCAGTTGTCACACTTGTCAGACGTTATTAGGAAACAGTGGTGGGAACGTTGAGACTTGAATTCCAAAAGTTTCTAAAACATTTTTAAAATTATTTATTCAATTAATTATATGCATTTAAATCATAAACAGTTAGTAATTAATATTTTTATTTCTTTTAGTACACGCTTGTGAGGCGTTACATATATTATATAAAGTGATTTATGAATAATATCGAGCGCTACTCCGAGCGAATATTTATAAAATGTTAAAAAATATTTTAACTAACGATAACACACTAGCTAATGATGTTCTATAACTCTAACCGGTTTTAATTTATCAGAGGTTACTTTGTAACGGGTTCTATGATGTCGTTAAGTTAAAACTTAAATGTGAGTCACTGGAGTCACTTGTGAAAAATACTCACAAGGCTACGTGCGTATTTTAAATTACTACAAGTAGTTATTCTCTCAAGTACCAGCAAAGGTATCCGCTTTGAGTGCACTTACAATTAAAATGAATGTCAATCAAAACATTGCGAAAAACATTGGCATATGGATATCAGATAAAAAAAGTCAAAAATTAAACTGGAAGGAATTGAATGTGTCGTGCAATTCTCACGGATATAACATCGTAAAGGTTAGTTTATAGTAAATTACTAGTTAATTTAGACTTGATTTTCTAAGCACAGGGTAATATTTTGTGCATAACATAAAATAAATATTATATTTTATTGAAATTTATGATTTATTATTACAGTTGGATATAGAAAAACCAATTGAAGAGCAGGGTGATATCAACATCTTCTTACACAAGTTAACAGATGTTATAGCATCTGCTGATCAAGGGGATCCAAAGGTAAGATCTTCTATAATCTATAGTAGGTACCTATAATAATTTTGAATTTGAAAATATTTTTTTTAAATTTTTACTGTAAAGTACCAAACCAAACCAAAAAGGTTTTTGGCAAAACTATTAAATAATTTATCATTAAGTAATAAAAAGAAAAAAAAATCTTGAAAATTATTTACTGAACATATATAATAACAAAAGTTAATAGTTTATTTTATAAAATTTAACATTTGCTTTGAAGTTTATAGTTTATAATATTTTTCAGAATTCCGTCATCATTAACCGCATTGAGCAATATCTGTCTAACCATCCAAATGTATTAGTTATTGATCCATTAGACAATGTAAGGGTTTTGTTGAATAGGTGAGTTCTATTATTGTAATTTTTATTTAAATCATTATGGTAGTATTGTGGTTTCTATGTTTTGTAAATTGTAATTTATAGAATACTTACTTAATGCCATTTAAAATGTTGGTGTCTTCCATAATGCAAAAGAAAAATATATGTTTGCTCTAAAATTTTTGGTGATTTGCTTGAAATTTTGTGTATCATTTTATTAATTAATGTAACCATACAGTTAATAATTAAAAATATGTGTTCCTCTTATGTAAATAAGTTTTTGAATTATTTCTTATATATCGTAAAGTTCAAGGTTAAGGTAATAAAAGTTATCTATGTCATGGCTGCAAAAATGAATAATTAATTAATATTTATTATCAACTTTTATAGCACAAATCACATTTAAATATTCCTTTGTTTGCAGGTTTGAGTATTACAGTATTCTTAAAGAGGAATCTTCACTTCGAAAAATAGGAATATTCACTCCTACATTTGCAGAATTTAAAACCAGTAATATAGACGAGAATTACGACATAATGAGACAGAAGGGTGTTACATTTCCCGTCATCTGCAAGCCGACAGTTGCCCATGGTTCGAAGCTGGCACACGAAATGATAGTCATCTTTAACAAAAGAGGTTTGAGTGTGTGCAAACCTCCTTGTGTGGTACAGAGTTTTGTGAACCATAATGCAGTACTTCATAAAGTTTTCGTTGTAGGAAACAGGTTGGTGTAGAATAATTAATTATCTGTTTTGTCTCATTGCCTTGATTGTTAGAAAAACTCCACTATTGTGTAACAATATACTACTTCCTACTGCTATTATAAAGAAGAAGGGACATTTTTGTATGGAGCCCGTCCCCACTATTGTAGCACTACAAGACATTATACCAAATGAAAGGGCTTAAAAATAAAAATAAAATTTATGTGCGAAAAAATTGAGGAAAGAGCAAATTTTTTGCATTTTATTATTATTCCATACATTTCTTCAAAATATGAGGCAGTTTATCAAAATATAACACTTTTCTGAAGTTTGCTATTTTTGTATACCATTACTTCCCAAAAGTTCCTTATTAGCAACACTATGAAATGGTGCAATAATACAGAATGATTTTTTTTATTTTTTTTTAACCTTTAACCCTCGTTAACTTTTTTCTCCCATGGTTTAGAGATTTCTCGTCATACAATTAAATGACAAACTTTTTAAGCCCTTTCATTTGATATATGTCTCGTAGTGCTACAAGGGTGGGGATGTTTTGCCCCTTCTTCTTTGAAAGTTTGTGAGGATGGATGGATGTTTGTTTGTTATTACTCTTCATGCAAAAACTACTGAACAGATTTTGATGAAATTTGGTATGGTAGTAGTTTGAGCTCTTCATTAACACATAGGCTACTTTTTATCCTGAAAAAGTAGTGTTTCAATGCAAAACTGTATTTACCAGGAAAAACCAGTTTCTGTATAAATATTATTCACACAGTCCTTGAGGTTTTTATTATTAGGTAATTGATGTCAAATGAATCACAAAATGACTTACTGTAACTAAAACTTTTTTACAATTTCTTATAAAAAGAAATTGAATATTTAAAAAGTAATAATCCAAAGCAACTATTTGTTTAAAATATCATTTCATGTATTATTTCAGATACAATATTTCCCAACGGCCTAGCTTGAAAAACTTTTATGCCTCTGACGAATTGGACCCTATATTCTACAGTACAGGCGAAGTTTGTAAGGCTGATAGTCAATCGACACTATCCATTTTGGATCCACAAGACATGGCAGACTCAAATATGTGCTTAAACGAGGATAAAATTAAAAATATCATACAAATCCTTCGGAGAAGAATTGGCTTGGTGTTATACGGATTTGACGTGGTCATAGACAATGTGACAGGTAATCATGCAGTCATAGACATCAATGTTTTTCCAAGTTATGACAATTTTCCCAATTTCTTTGAGCATCTTCTAGAATGTATAGAGGAAATGGAGTGTAGCACAGAAAGTAACTGCAATGGTTTGACTGAAGTGTGTAATAAATATAGGCTGATTAATGTAAGCAGTAGTAGCAACAAATATGGGGTTGTAGGTATGAATATTAACTAGAGAAACTAAAACTCTGTTTCAATTGAGTTCATTATTAAGCTCATGGCAGAATACTAAAACGTTAATCAAAATTAAGTGCCCTATTCACAGGCTGTCACTGTCTCTGGTAGCTGAAATGACAAGGATAGCATGTGAATGTAGCATCACTTAATTTAATTTTCGTTCCAGTAATCGGCCGTTAGTCTATCAATTAATGTAGTAATTATGACATCCTGAAATCGTAATCACTGTCGAAAATTATTATAAGCGTCCAGATTTTTTTTACTGCACTTTAGTTAATATTATAGCGATATAACAGACTGTGCTGGTTTCTTAATAACATCAAAATAGGCCTTAATTCTCTTGCTAAGTAAGATTTATTGTTACATGTTAACTAATATTACTTGCGGTCAAATTTATACAAATAAATAAAATTGAAGTGTCTGTTTGTAATTTTGAATTTACACCTTTGCACTAAATGCATATTATAATAGTAAAAGCGGTACCTACACGAAAAATCTATTTCTCAAATTTTTATCTGTCTGTCTGTTCGTTCCGGTCAGTGTGGCCAGGTGCCTTGCACAATTTATCCGTATAGTAAACCGTTAAAATCTGTATGCCCTTTTTGCAAGAAATCTGTATAGTAAATGCCTATTTTGCAAGAAATCTGTATAAAATTTGTATGATTAATGAAAACTTGTACTAATATAAAGGACAAGGGAATAGATAATGTGATGATTGTGAATTTACAGTAGGTGAAAAACACAGATATTTAATTCAAATGTTGGTTAAATTTATGTTAGGGGTAATTCTCGTAAATACTATCGGTTAATAAATCCTGTTATGATTTTAGGCTGTCCTACTGCTGCTCTAAGGAGTCAGCGCGTGGACCGAAACTGGATTATTATCGAAAATAGATAAGAGAATTGGGCTTCTGTTAAAATTCCGTATACAAATCCGTATCCGCGTCTAATCTGTATAGCACATCGAAAATCCGTATAAATACGGAGAAATCCGTATATCTGGCAACACTGGTTCCGGTTAATCTCTGAAACGGCCGTGCCGATTTTGATCGGACTTTCACTGGGGACCTCTTCGTTATAAGGAGAAACTGTGGCTATTTTTATCTTAGCCTTCCGTTTCTATGAATAGTTCTGCGCAAACGAAACGAACGTTGCGGGCTCCAGCCAGTTATTAATAATGCATAAAAGCAATACAATGTTTACAACATACTGAAGATTTATTAATTTTCTATGTAAATATGAATTATTCCTAGTAGATACACTTTAAAAAAGTTCGCGTTTATCCCTTTCATTTTTAAACAAATTGGATTCAAAAAAAATGTACTTACTCCTTAAATCATTAAAGTAAATATCTTATTCCATGGGCGTAGCCAGGGAGCTGGTTCAGGGGGTTCAAACCCCCCCCGAAATGGGCCGGCTGGTATATATAATACAGATATCTGAACAATATACAGAGGTGTATTTAGAAATTTTGCGCCCGAGGCCAATTAACATATTTTGCCACCCCATTAACCCTATCTGTAAGATGATTTTTGAAGTTATTTTAAAAAAATAATCAACAGCCTAAATTAGACCTTTGATACTACCCCCCCCCCCCCCCCGTAGTCGTTTTATTTTCTTGAACCCCCCCCCGAAACTAAAACCTGGCTACGCCCGTGTCTTATTCCAACGCATAATTACGCACATAGCGTTGGCGGCACGACCGGCAGTGAATTTGTTAACTACACTTTTATTTACACAACTGTACCCAAAAGTATATCTATAAGGAAACGCTAAATTGGTTTTTAAAAAGTGGATCTATAAAAAGTGTATCTTCGAGGAAAGTGTACCTACGAGGAGTAATTCGTAAATATTGTCCCAATTCGTTTAAAAATAATGTACATAATATTATGCTCTCTAATACCTACATTATTAATAACTTTTATAACACAATACTATAAGGTTTCCTGGAGTATTACGGAAGTCGGAACCCTAAAAATTATAAAATCTACTTATAAAAATTGTAAAAATCAAATTTTCTTACAAATCTGTGATATATCCACTTATATTTAGTACATAGTTTATAAATACATAATTTATTATGAAATGAAAATAGCTTATGACTTGTATCGTTTGGCCACGGAACAGAAAATATGTGGAAGTGTGAAGTAGGCGTGTGGTTTGCGTGCCACGACTAAGCGTTCCTACGCGTACTTATTTTCATTCATTATTCGTAAAATTTTATTACACTTAGAATACGTCGTAAGTACCTACTTTTAACAAAATAAACCAAAAATCCATTGTGGATATTTTCAAATTTATATCTGATAAAAGTTAAAACATGCTAGTTTCTACTATAATATACCGATCAAACGCATTCTTTATGTGTAGTGCGATGAATGATTATCGGTTTATTTATGTGACTTTGGCGACAACGATTTCCATACTAATTCATTGTGTCATAATATAAAACTTCCACTTGTTTTCTGTTTCGTTGATTTGGGTGTGTAGTTCTGTAGATGAGTATTAAAATGTATAACAAAATATTAGAAACATAATATTATAGCTATGTAAGTATGTATATGATTATTATAATATTACCTATATCTGAATAAAGAACTATAGAGTATTTTTGTGAGATTAAGACTTGATGAAGAATCTTCTTAGCAATATGGGATTGTTAACAAAAATCATTATATTATTATGCACCTTCATAAATATAGCAATTTTCAATTTAAAAAAGCTCGATTAGTACAAGAACTTTCTCTGATGACTGTACCGCCTTATTAGGTAGGTACTTTGTACTGTTTAAAATAACTATATCTACTGTTTAAATTAAAAATCTCATAATTATAATGTTTTACAGGTAGAGGCAAACCCCAATTTGCGGTATTAGTTTTTAAGGTGGAAATTATTATATAAGCGCAAACGGGCGACCGATTGTGGCAATCGCACGTTACGGACTTATGATTGTCAAATGTTTGTCAATACATTTGACAAATATGATTGTCAATACAAAGCCAGTGCAAAGATTCGTTAAAATAAAATGTGTAGCGGTGGCGGTCGTCGATCGTTTGCACCGAACCGTTTTTTATTTTATTTTTTGTCTTCATTCCATTGCAATAAAATGTACGTAACTAGTTACGGCTTGACACAAATATATACCAGTCTGAATTAGATATATTTATCCGTCCACCTGTTTGAAAACTTAATAAATTCGACGGGGCTTATAGAAATCTCAAACCATTTGAATAACTTTCTGAACAGGTGCAACCTCGATTCTGTTATATAATTTAGACAACAGTTTGGACTCCATATACTATACTAATTTAATTACTCTAATTATGTCTGTACATTCTAAACATCGGTATTAAACCTGTACCTACAATAATATAAAAAGTAAATGACCTAAGCTTTTACCCTGTGGTATACAACTAAAGGGTAAGTCCTATTACTTACAAAAAGTCGCTAGTCCTTGCCTGTCCGATTTTACGAATTATAAAAAGTACAAAACAAACTATAACCCTACTACGCGAATAATGTAGCCAATGTTACCCGTGCCATTATCATATTCTGTGCCATTATAACGAATGTATTGACACCTCATTCATTAAAATTGGATCAGTATTCAGTAGGCTACAGGATCAGTACTACTGCTAGATGGAAAAACATACAAGCTATATACTAGCCGTTGCCCGCGGCTCCGCCCGCGTAAATATAGTATCCCTCGGGAACACTGTATTTTTTCGGGATAAAAAGTATCCTGTTTAAATCCAGAGCCTAAACTACTATCATACCAAATTTCATCAAAATCCGTTCAGTAGTTTTTGCGTGAAAGAGGAACAAACACAAACTTTCACATTTATAATATTAGTAGGAAGGACATATAAATTATAATATAATAACTGGATTGACACAATCATTACCATTTTTATCTTTGCCTTAATCGGTTAAAACACCCTATTTTTTATTAAAAACGAATCGCATGTATTTACCTATGGAGAAGCCAAAAGGAAGGGTAGTGATTTTGGCAGTCTGTGTATGTAATATGTATACGTATGTATGTTTGTGCCGCCGTAGCGCCTAAACTAGTGGTCTGATTTTAATAATCGAGGTGTCAATAGATTCGTAATAATAGCCCAGGTAACATAGGCTATATAAATTACGTGTTCAGGTTATAGTTTTTTATAAAAAATGTAGTTATTTACACATAATTTGTGAGCTCCGTGGCCTAATGGGTAGACCGTTTGGTTCGCACTCGAGAAAGTGCAGGTTCGAATCCCAGGTTGTGGCGTGTACCAATGAGACTTTCAGATCTCAAGTACATTATACGGACGCTCTAACGGTGAAGGAAAACATCGTGAGGAAACCCGCACATGGTTGGCGCCAGACGTATTGACCAGTCATTCCTCTGGACTAGGCTGACTATGTTGTGAGAATGCCGTATGTGCTTGGACAACCATACGACATTTAAAAACCGACCGTCTCAGGCACTACAATATTTCAAGAGTGGGTACTTCGCTCGGAGAATACTGTATGAATCATCCAGGCCTAAGTTTTTTTACACATAAGTTTCTATAATTTTCATATCCAGAGTATAGACTATAGGTACAGGGACAATTATTTACAATAAATCTCCGAATTTATTGTGTACCTTATCTTCGTATCATTCCACAATCTAGTAGGCGCAGAATCTCGTTTGTAGATAATTTCCATAACACGGCCGATGGTCGTAATAAAATAGTGGTCAGAATATAAATGTGTTATTAACACGTGAAATATAGTTTCGTACTTTTGTGCTCGAATGTTGATTTGAAAGTGAATTTTTGAGTTTTTTTATTAGTATTCTTACATAAGAAAAAACCACATTCTTGACAACTGTTAAACATGTTTTGAGCCTATCCAATCAAGTAATTTGATTTTAACGGGTTTTTTGCTGACTTGTATTTTTTTTGTTTTGCGAAGATTTTTCTAAAGTCTATTTAATGTTGCATTATTCTACGGAATAGGGAAACAAATGCAAATCAACAAAAGTCATCTATTTTTCGAAAAAAGACAAAAATATGGACCAAAAAATGTAAAAAAGTACAGTAATTAGTTGCCAAATTAAAAGGTTACACGACTAAAGTTGACAAAAAAAACGAAGGCTTTTTTGCTCTTATTAAAAAGGAAAATTACCGTTGAAATCCTCATGTTATTTGTTACATTTATCCAAAATCATATACATAAACCCAGTAGATAAGTAAATAAAATCAATTTTGTATTAATCTCCGTAGATTTTCAACTGCGGTTGTGACCAGTGACTTCATTTGTCACGAATTTTTTGCTTAGAGCGTTTTTATTGTACTTCAACGATCTCACTTTTGTGACGACTGTATTTCGTCAACGGTTGGTCGTAGATATGCCGTTGCAAGGTCAATATTTCCCAGCTTATCCTGTACTTTTCGAAATGCCAATAAAAACTATGCATCAATGGCGTAGGGTTCCTATAACTCCATTCCTATCAGCTTCCCTTGTCACTTTCCTTTTGCAAACCTTCATAGAAATCCCTACCTATTATACAGGCACCGGCTTCCCTATGAAGGAGAAGCAGCCTTCGCCACTGCTATGCATATTCCCGTCAGCAAAATGTTTAGTTTATTTTTTTTGGGAAATGGACACTATTTATTAATTATTTGACAGTTAATAAGGAGTATTATCTCAAGATGCTGTTCGCTAAGCACTTCCAAATCATATACTAATAAAATGTGATAGGCAGTTATAAACATTCTAGTTATTAATTATTTATGTAAGTACCTAATAATAACAGCCTCCGTGGTCTAGTGGTTATAGAGCTTGGCTCACGACTCGGAGGTCGTGGGTTCGATTCCCGCATTGAAACAACAAGAAATGTTGTTTCCATGTTTGGTTAGGATAATGCAGGCTGATCACCTGATTGTCTGACAAGAAGGATGATCATGCGTCGGATGGGCATGTAAAAAGTGGGACCTACGCCTGATCTCTCCCCAGTCGTGTCGGTTATCCGTCCCACTGGGTTACGAGAGTAAAGGTAGAGAGAGTGCTCTTGTGTACTGCGCACACACCTGGGCACTATAAAATTACTACTGCATAACTGGCCTGTTTTCAATGAAAGCAGCCACCCTCACCGAAATCGGTGTGGGGAGTTATTATGTACCTAATAAAATCATGTATTTCTAAAAACGCTGCATCTTATGGTACTCTAATAAATAATTTTCTGTCCGTAACGAAAGCTGTATGTAAAATAACTATATATTAGGGTCTATCCACAAATTACGTCACAGCGCATGGGGGAGGGCGGGGGACCATACTAAATGTAAGGCTCGACCGAGATCTCGGTCTCGGTTATCGGTCTCGGCATTCTCGGCCAAAAATCTGGCCGAGACTCCGGTCTCGGTTCTCGGCCAAAATTGGCCATAACCGAGACAGAAAGTACAGTACCCCAAGCAGGAACATTTTGCGGTATCGTTACGTGTACGTAAGTGAGAAATATTGTATGAAAACCATGAAAGCGCCTCTAGCGGACGTAAAAGTAACTAAAATTTTCATACAATATTCCTCATATTTCTCGTTTACGTACACGTAACGAAACCGCAAAATGTTCCTGCTTGGGGTACAGGTACCTAATGAGATTCAAATTATCGCGGAAATTCGCTTTTAATATAAAATACAGTATCCCACGGGAACACTGTACTTTTTCGGGATAAAAAGTAAACCTATGTTTTAATCCAGAGTTCAAGCTACTACCATATCAAATTTCATCAAAATCCGTTCATTATTTTTTGCGTGAAAGAGTAACAAATATCCATTCATCCATCGTACTAATATTATAAATGTGAAAGTTTGTGAGGATGGATGGATGTATGGATGTTCTTTAATATTGTAGAACATACTTTTGTTCTATCATCAATAGTTTCCGCAGCTAATGCAACGAAAGATATTTTTGGCATCTTATTTACACCTTAATATTAAGGATCCTTATTAAAGTTTTAATAAGGATCCCTTATATTTTCTAGCAATAAATATAACCTATGTTACTCAGGGTGAATGTAGCTTTCTAATGGTGCCATAATTTTTGAAATCGACATAGTAGTTTTTGAGTTTATTCGTTACAAAAATACAAATATTTTCTTTTTATAATACAATGTGTCCCGAGTCCCGACAGCTATATATCGGAGCCTTTAGTGGTAAAAATATGGTATTTTTTATCGACAAATTGCCCCTCAAGTTTTATTTTTCTCTCACGTTTGTAAAATGGCAGCCATTTTGTTTTTTTGGTAACCAAGACCCGGGCTCTCTTACTAATTCGACCACCACTACTCATGTAAATATCCTAGGAACATAAAAAAGGTCTCATTTGATAGCTAACCATGTGGACAATAATTCACAACCGCAATGTTTTAATTTTCTTTGAACAGAAAAACAAAAAAAGGTAATTAAAAAAAACATTTTTTTTTGTGTATTTTTTAAATTATGTGCTTTTTGTGAAAAATCTAGGCCATTAAACTACTCGTTTTTTATTCTAAAACGATAGAAGAAGAGGTTTGCTAAAATAAATTACAAACCCCTTTACTCTGAGTGCAATAGCTTAGAAGTTATAATAACAATTTGTTGGTATCATCTCAGGCAGGGGTCCAGCCAGTCGTCTTTTTCAAATTGTTTTAACTACTAAACTATTGCACTGAGAGCAAAGGAGTTTAGTATTTTATTTTAGCAAACGTCCTCTTCTATCGTTGTAGAACAAATAATAAGTAGTGAAACTGAAATTTCTTAAAGTCCTGCAGAAGAACAAAGACTTGCAATCGGTCATTGAAGCTTTCAAAGACCCTAATTCAAGTCAAGATGAGATTGCCACAGCAGGAAACATGTTTCTCACTTCTCTATATGGAAAAAAGAGACAAAACTAAACGATTTAAGATACAAACAATACGTATCTTCATCATTCAAAAATAAGACCAACATTTCCTCATTGCCCCCAAGTCCCAACTGAAGCTGCTGCACGAGAACATTCACTGAGAGTTTACTATCAGGTGCAGCAGTGGTTATCCGGTCAAGCCACACCTAACGAGCAACAAAAAGACCCAAGTGAGTGGGGATGGAAAAAAACTAATAGTGGTCTCGTGCCAGTACCAACTACTTTGGACCCTGCACCAAACTCAATACTCCGGTACATTTCATGTAAATGTAAAAAGGGCTGTCAACGCAATTGTGGATGCAGGAAGGCGGGACTCCGTTGTTCCCCAATATGCACATCATGCGAAGGACTGTGTAACAATGTTGAGCCCCCAGAAGACAGCTCTGACATAGACGTAGAAGAAACTGAAGAAAGAGAGAGAGGTATGTTGGATCTCACAAGTTATTTTGTAGTCATCATCTCTCTTTGATATATGTGTCTCACCTCTTTTTATTTTCCAGGAGAACGACTCCCGACGCTGACGATGGAGCAATCAGACCCTGAGCCAGGACCCGATGCCATCGAAGAACCTCAGTACGATGCGGAAGGTATGTTTAATTTAATCTCACAATCTATTTTGCAATCTTCATCTCTTCTTGATAAATGACTTAACTTTAAACTTGAATTTTCCAGAACAAGCAGAACCAGGACTCATCGTAATCGAAGAACCTCAGCCAGGACCTTCCAAAAGACAACGGCTCATATAAATTTTGCATACTATAATTTATAATTATAATAATATATGATCATAAGTAACGAGATTTTAAGTTTTATTTTGTTACGAGTTCTACCTTTTTTTGATACCTACTGAATTTGCATAATTTTTGCCATTTTTATTTTTAATTACTTGTGTGGAAAACCAGGTGACATTTATCAAATGACAGCATCCATAAAAATTAAATATTGAAATGTAAAAAGTAGATTTTGCATAAACTGCTAAAAATTTACAATTTTCAACTCGCACTAGAAACCGAACGATTCCTCTGAAAAAAAAAGTAAATAATGCTATTTGTAGAGAATTTCAAGTACTTTAATTTCTGTAAACAGACCATTTACCAAAAGTTAATAGTTTTCGAGTTTTAAGCAAAAAACCGGAAAAAAGCAAAAAAAAAAAACGGTTTTTTTTAATGTTGCGTCACGAAATTTTGTCCGCAAACCTCAGATTCGGATTTAGCACCCCAAAACACATATGGAATGAAAAAATCACAACTACCCCAAAACTTTCCTAGCAAAAATACAATTTAACTGAACTGACTGGCTGGCCCCCTGCCCGAGATGATACCAACAAATTGTTATAACTTCTAAACTATTGCACAGAGAGAAAAGGGGTTTGTTTTTTATTTTAGCAAACGTCCTCTTCTATTGTTTTAGAACAAAAAACAAGCAGGTTAATGGCCTAGATTTTTCACAAAAAGCAAATAATT
Source organism: Glaucopsyche alexis (assembly GCA_905404095.1). Taxonomy (NCBI): domain Eukaryota; kingdom Metazoa; phylum Arthropoda; class Insecta; order Lepidoptera; family Lycaenidae; genus Glaucopsyche; species Glaucopsyche alexis. The sequence goes on from FR990060.1 coordinate 8,580,875, forward strand.
TAAAAAATACACAAAAAAAAACTTTTTTTTAAATTACCTTTTTTTGTTTTTTTGTTCAAAGAAAATTGAAACATTGTAGTTGTGAATTATTGTCCACATGTTTAGCTATCAAATGAGACCTTTTTTATGGTCCTAGGACATATACATGAGTAGTGGTAGTCGAATTAGTACGAGAGCCTGGGTCTTGGTTAACAAAAAACAAAATGGCTGCCATTTTACAAGAGTGAGGGAAAAATTAAATTTGAGAGGCAATTTGTCGATAAAAAATGCCATATTTTTTACCACTAAAGGATCCGATACAGCTGTCGGGACACACTGTATTAGTGTAGATTTTTTAAATCATTTTTATATAAAGTATTACGCAAAATTTGAGTAGTTATATTCATTTATATATGATTCATCAATTCTCGGTCTCGGTTCTCGGTCTCGGCCGAGACTTCATTCTATTCTCGGTCTCGGTCTCAGTCTCGGCCGAGAAAGAAAAACCTGTCTCGGTCGAGCCTTAACTAAATGTGACAGTACCTACATGTTAAATACAGATACAGGGATACTAAAAAGCGTGACATAGGGGGTTCAAAAAGTCGAAATTTTGCGTGACGTTATATGTGGATTAGTGATGTGCCGGATATCCGTATCCGTATCCGTATCCGCGGATATCCGAGGCAGAAGAAAGATCCGTATCCGTGTCCGTATCCGTTACTATTTGGCGGATCTTTTACGGATCTATTCACCTTATTAATATTAAAATTATAGATGAATTATTTAAATTAGTGATTACTGATTAAGGTAGCGACTAGCAATAAAAACTATTAAATTCAATACAGATAATATTTTTGAGGATGTTTTCTTTGTAAGTGATTTTTTAAAGAGTTGTGCTTTTACCCTTACGGGAATACTTTCTATCACAAATTTAACACTTTGCACATTCATCATTTACTAACAGCCTCCGTTGTCTAGTGGTTAGAGCATTGGATCTCGACTCGGAGGTCTTAGGTTTGATTCCCGCATTGGAACAACAAAAAATGTTTCCAAGTTTGGTTAGACAATGCAGGCTGATTACCTGATTGTCTGACAAAAAAGATGATCCATGCGTCGGATGGGCATGTAAAAAGTCGGACCTGCGCCTGATCTCTCGTCAGTCGTGTCGGTTATCTGTCCCACTGGGTTATGAGAGTAATGGAAGAGGGAGTGCTCTTTTGTACTGCGCACACATTTTGGCACTATAAAATAACTCTTGCGTATCTGGCCTGGTTTTCAATGAAACCGGCCACCAGTCACCGAAATCGGTGTGGGGAGCTATTATTATATTATTTACTAACACAAAATAATTCCAAATTACACTACTAAACTTCTTTGTAGTCATTTTTTAAAACTCATGTACCAATATCAAACAAGCGTTATCTATGCTGTCCAGTGTCAACACACAAAACTATAAACAAAAAAAAAAGACCACCGTGTAATGCAAGTCGAAACATGTGTAAAGATCGCGCGCACCGACACCGATGTGTAAGAAAGTTAAGATCCGTATCCGTATCCGTATCCGCGGATCTTGACACCAAATATCCGTATTCAGATCCGTATCCGCGGATATACATTTTTAACGATCCGGCACATCACTAATGTGGATGGCCCCATATAACTTTGAAACGCATCTTCAATATTACAATACGCACGTATTCCTGAACTATCAGTAGTCAAACTACTGTGCTATGTCCACTAAACTGTTAAGAGACTGAATGTACTGTTAAAATAGATCTTATTGTGTCTACACTATGTTATGTTTGTAACTAACCATGTAATAAACTAAGTATATTTATAAATGTGTTTTTATGCTACTATTGTCTGTCATTATACTTAAAGCAGTCTGTCTAGGGATTAATTTGGCAAACACTAAACAAAAGGTCTATTATACATCTACGTACGGAAACAAATAATAACATCTATGGACGCTTTCACACCACGTCAATCTGGTCCCGTGGTAACTGAAAGTTGTCGAAGGACTTGTGTTACGAGAACCAAACAACGGAAATATATTTAATAATTTTATACTTTTTTTAAGATTTTTTTATATAAAGTTTGGTATAAGTACCTACACATTTAATACACATACACATATTTAATAAACTTTGATATTAACTTTCTAATTTACAATCTAATTAATTTACAAAATATTACAGATAAAGTATAAATAAATAAAAATAATTTATTTCAGACCTGAAACTAAAATATAAAATGTCGTAAAAAGTTATTAACTCTTACTGTTTTTAAACAGGATTGAAGAAGTGTGTCATTTGCCATAAGTCGCAGACGGCAGTGAAATGACGATTTCGTTTGTAAATATAGAAGGTAAGAACTCTTACAAGTACTCTAGCTTCAGCCAATTAGCGAGGATCATTTTCGTAAAACTACAAGTAACTTGGTCAAGATTTCACTGTTTCGTTTTCTTTGAGCGTGTGTTGAGAAGAACATGACCATTATTAACACATACGTGCACGATGGAAATAATATGCGTTTAGTTTTTATACGGAATGAACTTTTTTGTAAAAATGTCTTCTACATTGGTTTTTACCCGATTTAAAAAAAGTGGCGACCACAAACCTAAAACACTATTACATTGTACATTTTTCATTCAGGTGAATTGTTATTTTCCAATATCTAATTATTTAAATTCAGATCCATGGAAAAGTGGAGATAGTAAATTGTTAATCATATTTAATATGAATATTCGTTGAAATGAGTTAAAATATCAGTGTGCGTTACGATTGCTCCGCCAAGTTATCTAAACAGAAAAAAATTTCGCCAAAAAAATTGTCGAAATTTGTCAAAATCGAAGGGAACAAACCAAAAATTTGTCAAGGTAGAAACAAAGAAGTTACAAGGATTTAAAGTTGGCCGCGCGATCGTTACGTGGAGGATTGCGCGGCCATGAAGATCTCAGGAATCACGTGGGTCAGAGAACTAATTCATTTTGTCATATGAAGACTGAATTTGTCAAAAATTGTCGAAAAACGAATTATAAACTGTAATTCAATATTTTAAGAAATATTTACCTTAGAAGTTATGGCCGCGCAATCCTTCACTTGTCATTTTTTAATGTTGATTATTTCTTTATAACTTAAGACTTAGTACAAAAAACTGTTACTGGAAGAAAGGTCCTAATTTGTCGAAACTAGTGAAAGCAATAAATGTTACAAAAGCTTAATTAAACAGACAAATCAGTCCGAAACAAAAAATTCATGGCCGCGCGGTCGAAACGTTACTTTATACGCTGATATCTCATTATCTGTAATTACTAGGATTTCGGTGTGAATACCCATTTATTCGACATATTAACCTGATTAGAATGACATATGGTTTTACCCTCAGAACAGTTTTCAACGCGTGTAATCTCGAAAAATATGTTCTCTCGTACAATGTTCGAGCAGGGTAACCATAATTTTGATTTAATTTGGGAATACCTCTAACTGGAGACTTGCAATTATATTGAACAACATCTAACTCAATTTGCAAAAGTATTAGTATTGTGGCGGACCAATCAGCGCACAGTCCTGAATCGCGCTATCGAAGTTTTCTAAGATCGGCGAAATAATATATATAGAACATCTGAAAGCCACTACAGTGAGCTTCGGCCTTACCGAGCATAGCACTTCGCTCGGTCGGAGATCTCCCTTTGGGGCTTGCCACCACTATTCCCACATTGGTGACCCTCGACAGAACACTCCTTCTGGATATCATCATCATCACTCCCCACCCCTCCGTACCACGCCAACCAGATTCAGCCTCTTCGGGTACCTCGACCACCAGTCGCAACGCAGCGCGGCCTGGTCGAACCCTCATCGGCTTCAACCGGCAGTCCACTACACGGACCGGTCTGCAAGCAGAGCATGAAGCACCTCTCCTGGTCAGCACACGTAGCTACAACGATCAGTAAGCAGAGCACTCCTCTTATGTTGCGATCCGAATAAACACAATTCACACAGCCAAGTTAAAAGATTAACGGCTCATTTTTTAGGGTTCCGTAATACTTAAGGAACCCTTATAGTTTCGCTCTGTCCGTCTGTCTGTCTGTCTGTCTGTCTGTATGTCCGCGCCTCTAGCTCCTGTAATTATAAATATAAATTGATGAAATTTGGTGCAGTTATAGATTGTGTATAGTTCACGGTTTCGGGACTATAAAAAAAATATTTATATATTAGGGGTGGCTCTCTATACATGTGAAGTGGGGATGAAAAATATTTTTTCACTCTACCCCATCGTGTGGGGTATTCGTAGAATAGGTCTTTTAAAATAAAGGCAAGGTTTCATACGTTACTTTTTTATAAAGTTGACCATTTTCGAGTAATCGGCCTCCAAAGTAGTTTGTAAGTTGGTCCCCCCCCCCTAGCATTTTTAAACTATAGGAGATAGAAATTTGCAAATTTCCATGCTAATAGATCATGCTAAAAACTCTTTAGGAAAATTATTGTGAAACAAATCGGACAGTAACTTTTGGAGTAATTAAAAAAAAGCATATTACGCGTTTATAGTTACGGAACCCTCCTTAGACATGTCCTGACATGCTCTTGGTTAGGTTATTAAGAACCTAAGCGGCTATCATTCAGTCGGTGGTCCGCTGGATAGCAGTTGTGCGAGTGAGAAATCATAATGATTGCCTTTTGCGCTCTCACTCTAATTATTATATTAGAATGAGAACCCAAAAGGCAAACTCGCGTCAATCCTTCGCAGATAGCTTTCGCGCGACCGAATGGATCAACCAAAACAATCAGTCCACCGGCATATTTTGTTAACATCTTAAAACGTTGTCATATAAAAATTTGAAGTTTTTCTCGATGTAAGATTATTTTATTTATATTTAATCCTTACCCCTTTACTAATAAAAATATTTACACAATGGATAAGTACGCTATACAATGTTTTGTCCTTGTCTGATATAAAGAAAAAGTAGCTTGACAAAAAAACTCTTTTTATTAATTATTAGTAAGGGAGTTAACGTATACCTTTTATTATTAAATTTCCTCCTTCACTGGTCTAGTTGAGTATTTCTAATAATAATCAAGGCTCTTCAGGACGGAAGATATATTTGGGGTTAATTAATTACCAGGAGGCATAGATGTATTATATTCTACCAGGAGGTCTCAAATAATAATATTTTTTAAATAGATAAAGTTTATTAATAATAATGTGAGATAAAATTAAAAGTTTAAAAATTTGACATTACTGTTCTAAATTTGAAAACATTTAAAAATAAAAATATAATGTGCTAATATGAAAATGATAAAAATTAAAACCAAAATAATTAAGGCAAAAACAGATAAAACAATAAAAAATAACAATAGTCGTGTAGTGGGACGCGCGTCACCATTAGTCGCGACTCGCGACCAATAGTGACGCGTTTCGCAATTTATTTTTTATATATATTTTTTTTCGGTTTAAATAAGAACTAAATTTTAAAAAATCCTTTTAGTTATAATGTGACGACAATAAAGAACAGGGAAAAAATATTTTAGGCAAATTAAATTTTCATGCATATTCCTTATTGTTAACAAAGGCACCAAACCGCTCTATGGAACTGCCTGTCTTTATTACATATTATGGCAGATAACGATACTGGCCACTTGATAATTAGCATAAATCAACGCTCATTGACCTGGGTCTGCAATCTTGATAAAAATAGCGATCGCTAAGTTAATGTTTTTTTTTTTAACTCATAACATACCAACGCGACTCGCGACCAATAGTGACGCGTTTCGCAATTTATTTTTTATATATATTTTTTTTCGGTTTAAATAAGAACTAAATTTTAAAAAATCCTTTTAGTTATAATGTGACGACAATAAAGAACAGGGAAAAAATATTTTAGGCAAATTAAATTTTCATGCATATTCCTTATTGTTAACAAAGGCACCAAACCGCTCTATGGAACTGCCTGTCTTTATTATATATTATGGCAGATAACGATACTGGCCACTTGATAATTAGCAAAAATCAACGCTCATTGACCTGGGTCTGCAATCTTGATAAAAATAGCGATCGCTAAGTTAATGTTTTTTTTTTTAACTCATAACATACCAAATTTAATTTTACGAGTAAATGGTCGAAATTCGACTATAGGAAATGTCCGTGACCAAATTGATATTATTGATGAAATATATACATTTTCGTCTAGTAGAGCAAATGGTATTCCCAAATTAAATCAAAATTATGGTTACCCTGCTCGAACATTGTACGAGAGAACATATTTTTAGAGATTACACGTGTTGAAAATTGTTCTGAGGGTAAAACGATACGTCATTCTAATCAGGTTAATATGTCGAATAAATAGGTATTCACACTGAAATCCTAGTAATTACAGATAATGAGATATCACCGTACTAAGTAACGTTTCGATCGCGCGGCCATGAATTTTTTGTTTCGGACTGATTTGTCTGTTTAATTAAGCTTTTGTAACATTTATTGCTTTTACTAGTTTCGACAAATTAGGACCTTTCTTTCAGTAACAGTTTTTTGTACTAAGTCTTAAGTTATAAAGAAATAATCAACATCAAAAAATGACAAGTGAAGGATTGCGCGGCCATAACTTCTAAGGTAAATATTTCTCAAAATATTGAATTACAGTATATAATTCGTTTTTCGACAATTTTTGACAAATTCAGTCTTCATATGACAAAATGAATTAGTTCTCTGACCCACGTGATTCCTGAGATCTTCATGGCCGCGCAATCCTCCACGTAACGTTCGCGCGGCCAACTTTAAATCCTTGTAATTTCTTTGTTTCTACCTTGACAAATTTTTGGTTTGTTCCCTTCGATTTTGACAAATTTCGACAATTTTTTTGGCGAAATTTTTTTCTGTTTAGATAACTTGGCGGAGCAATCGTAACGCACACAAATATCACAGTATTTACGCCGCCTTCTCTGTTTACTTTTCCTCGCAGGGGAAAGGCTTTATGCATACCTCGGGTCGGGTGCCCCGGGGGTATGTGGGACTCTCAATACGGTTACCCAAAAAAAACTACCTTCGGATTGCCTACAGTTGCTATGCAAGGGAACGTCCCGGATTTGTCTGTCTAACACGGTACCCCCCGCGACCTCTCAAAGGGACAGGGACTTCCAACGCAATTAGCTGGGCCAGTCCGGCAAACTGGAGTCGAGGGTTCCGACGTCGGGATTACCTAACCCGTGGAGGTTCCCATCCTCTCCCGGAGCCCCGTTAGATAAGAACTTGGCTTGGAGGTTCGCAAAGCGACGCCTCCGCGCTCCGTCCTACGTCGGCGGAGCGGAACAAAGGATGGATCGTTTTCTCTGTCCCGCTCCACGGCCTTCTGCGAAATGACTAATTCGCAGAAAGAGACCGCCGCCTGCCAGACCTCATCGATCTCGATCAAGCAGCGTTCCATACTCGAGAGCGAGAGGTCTTGCCCAAGCACTGCCACGAGATCGTGGCGCTGCACGGCCCATCGGTCACACACGTCCAGGGTGTGCTGGGCCGTGTTCTCCGCAGCGCTACATTAGTGGCGTTGGCTCCCTCCTGATCTAGCCCGCTTTCTACAGATATGAGACCTATGCCGTTATAATCTAGATGCAATTGCGATTACATCTAACCTTATTTTATCTTTGGTAGCCGTGGATAATTGTTTCATTCAATGTTTTTTTTTTATATTTTCTATGGAATATATCGGTAAACGATCGAAGATGGATCACCTGGTGGTAAGCGATTATCGTACGGCGTACCTACGGACAACTACAAGTTACAATACCTGACGAGTTACAGGTACCTTGACGGTATTTGAATCCATAGCCCATCTTTTGAATGCTTTCTTTTTTAACTACCCTCACTGAAACACAATTACGCAAGCGTTATTTCAAGCCAGTTTTTTGTGAGTCCGTGGTATTTGTCTGGTCTCGTCTGCCCATTCGGTGAATGGCCCCGCATGTTTAAACGGTGCTAGTTTGTTGTGAGTTTTCTAAAAGCCGGCAAAGATGCTAACGTAGAAAGGAAAATGTCTTAATAACTAAGGTATATAATATTTCGCGTTCCCAAACGAGAAAGTTAAGTTGGAAAATGTAAATACGTGCGCCATAATTACGATGTGCACACAGACTTGTGTTAATAGTAAACAAGTACACTTTCTACTCCCTCGTTCTGGTGTCCCAGTGAGATTAATAGGTCCGCCTTCCTCCATTATAAAGATCCAAGACCTGTGTGAGATCAAGTCAGGAGAGCATTGGCTAGCAGCACACGTGCAATATTATTGACCGAATAACTTTGTCATTACTAGTCAACACATACAAAAAAACGGCAATATGGCCCGCATACAAGGAATATTATTGTCAATATGAGCTTTATTGGCAATAATATGGTGTGTGTGCGGCTAGCCATTGATATGAGATCAAATCAGGTTCTCCTTCATAGGGAAGTCTCAAGCCACTGATAGGTAGGTTTTTTAAATGGGCATTGGTTTATTTTACGTGGGAAAGCCACGCTTCAGCACGAATGGGCCGGTTCGACCGGGTAAATACCACAGAAAACCGGTGTGAAATAACGCTTGCGTTGTGTTTTTGCGTTTCGCTGAGTGAGTGAGGTTACCCAAGGGGGGTTGGGGATTTTAAGGACTGGGAACACAAGTCACAACACCCGAGAAGTTACTAATGTTAATCCGTTACCGAGTGGTGTGGTGGCTCTGGTATTACGAGTATTCATGAGAGGCGGTATCGCTTACCGTCAGGCGATCCGTCTGCTCGTTTCCTATTTCATTTCATAAAAAAAAGATTTTTACAAATAACCAATATTACCTATCACAAGTTGCAGACTGCAGTAGACAGATGCGCTTGTAGAGTAATTTATTTAAAGCTGGTTTGGCACCTGTCTGGCTTTAAGAGGGAAAACAATTTGAGAATACTTGTATTTATATGAAGCATGTGCTACGTTTATATTTAGCATGTTACGCAAAACTGCTTTGTCAGAAGTAAGGCGATTTGCACAATATTCCTAGATTGTAGAATATTTGTGCTTAGGTATGTCATACCCATTGTTTAAAATGATTGGTTCTTTTCACATATTACAACATAACTAAACTAGAAAATGTTATGTTGAAGTCATGGTCACATCTTCACGTTTTTGGGCTGCGAAAAAAGTAGGTTATTTTGTACATTCAGGAGTCAGGACCATATTCCTTGAGATATCGGAACGTAGGAGTACGAGGAGGAGGAGGTGTACCTATTAGTGTTTGAAACTTTACAAGAAATTAGTATGTACTATCAAATATAAATCAATATCACAGCCTACCTCTGTCCTCTACCATTAATTAGGCAGAACCACAGACTAGAAAATACGTACACGGTACTTACAGGAAACAGCTTTCATAGTACGATCCAAATCGATCCAAATTAAGTAAAAAAAATTACGTCCTTTATCAACGGCACACAATTTTTGCGCACAATCGTGATTCGTTGACACACCGTATGCTTTAGTAGTGCAATCAAATCGAAAGCTACCTATGTAGCTGTTTATCTGTTCGTCTTTCTGTTATCTGTGGCAGATCTACGTCTCATTAAAGAATAAGAACAGAGTACAGACGATAATTTTGTTACTATCTATTTGCGTTAAGATAGTAAATGTCAATAAATCACGCGCAGATTTCGTCAAAACGGCTTACAGACCTGTAATTTGTCAATGTGAACACGGGTTATGCGTTATTGGTCAATTTTGTTTACATTTCACTGTGTTCTTAACGCGAATAGACTATAGTTATAAGAAAATCCTTGATGTGACAAATTCAATTACCATGATGGACTCGCGTTAATGTATAACGAATGACCGGCGTAGTGAGTACGTTAGCCACCACGGTAACGGGAGTGCTCCTGAGGTGGTGATTGTGGATTCGACACACTACTATGCATAAATACATAACGAGTACAGTCAGCAAAATATTATGATGGACGGATGGATTTTGTGGTTGTGGTTTATTGGGTAGGGACTAGGGATCTACTTATCTAAGACTTACTAGATACCAACTTTCAGTAGGTAGCTAAATCGATTGATACGTATAATAAAGGTTAATTATCATATTCATTGTTAGATTCGTGAAGCTTAAGACATCTAACCCCTTTTTACGAAAATTACGCCAACGGAGGAGTCTGAAATGAGAGCTAATGAAACAGTTATAAATATAGTTCAAACTTCAAAGTAACTGTTTTCCCAACTAGATAATAGTAGACAAAATGGCTACATATAAGTCAGTCCATTCAAATTGATAAGAGTTTTTTGCAATGACTATGCATTTTTGCTGACGGTACGTACAATTTATAATAGATTAAGTTGCTCCTGAGCTTCGTCACATCACGGCGAAAATACAGGAAGCTAACTTGTAAAGTGCAAAAATAACTAAAATTAGAATAACGGCAGATGGTTGTTAGAAAAATTGGTACCCTGTAATTATGTACTGCGTTTCGAATAACGAATTGCGATTCGAATTTCGAACTCATTCAGTCAGCTGTCGGCATGCGGCGGCTGCACGCGGGTCGCGCGCGCACTTCGCTCGTATTCGCGGTTCAAACGAAAAATCGATCGATTTAAATTCGCGATCGGAAAATAATCGTGCGGTTTTTTTTTTAATTGTGTGAGCAATGGTTGGTTTCTAAAGTGCTTTTAAGTTACAAGAGTTGTTTTTTTTTCTATTGAAAACTGTTGTGTTATGTTGTGTGTTTTTCTGGATTTTGCGGTGATAACATAGGAAAGGGACGGTGAGTCGATTTATAATTTTTTCTCATACTTTTATACCTAAGGTACTAAACCATTTCAACGTAAACGTAACCACCTACATACGTTGTACGTGGGCTGCGTGTTGCGACGATAGATAAACAATAGAGATAAGGTCCACTTCTTCTCAAACGTTGATCAAAATTAAAGGCCATACATAAACAATAGTATGGGAAAATTTACCTTAACTACCTACCTACACTTCAGATTTCTCCAAGCCTTCACAACTCACAAGCACACGTCGATTTCCATAAATGTACGTATTTTTACCCGACTACGGCGAAGCTAAAAGGAAGGGTTCCAATCAAATCAATAGAATTTTGGCAGTCTATGTATATGTACGTATGTATGTTTGTTCCATCGTAGCGCCTAAACTACTGATCCGATTTTAATGAATGAGGTGTCAATAGATTCACGTAATACCTACATAATAGCCCAGGTAATTTAGGCTATATAGTTTACGTAGTCGGGTTCATGGCCGTAGAAAAAAAAAAACTTTTTCTGCGTCCATGTCGATTGTCGGGTTATGATTTTTATTAAAAAAAAGACATTTAGGAAAATGTTGATTGTTCTACGTGTTCAAAATGAAAATTATTGGTTTTAATCTATACGATAGGTACTTAAATAAATACATACATATAATATATATAATATATATATATATATATATATGTTTGTAATATCTAATAATATTTTTTTTTATTTTGTCTGTCTGCCTGTCTGTCTATCTGTCTGTTTGTTCCGGCTACCTTCTTCTGAATATTTGAAACGGCTGGACATATTTTTATGGTACTTTGAACTTTCACTGGCAAGTGGGCAGTGGCAGGTAACTTAAGGTTACTTTTATCTTAGGTGTGCCTTTAAAAAAAGGGTTCCCTTTCCGTTAGTATTATGCAAAGTCGCGGGCATCAGCTAGTAAATAATACAATTATTTAGATGTATCATGTAAGGTGTGTAGGTTTGGAGAATGAGGTCGGCGCGGTGTAAAAGTAAACAAACTCGTCACTTTCGTATCGACGCGACGTATCGATAACGATGACAATATCGATTATCGATATAGTTACGCCTATCTGTCATTTTCTCTTTTCACATTTCGTATTTTTTTTATCTACTTACAGTACAGTAAAACCACGTTCTTAATGTCTTTCGAGCATTGTCGCTTGTAATACGTCTGTCATTTCCATAGAAAAATCGGCCACTAGTTCTGTCACGCTGGAATCCGACTTGGACTGGAAAGTAGAGTAAGAAAAATACTTTTAAAGAATATAAAACAAAGAAAAAAAATTATTACTACAATAAACTACAAACGATTTGGAACCTATTTCAAAACTTTTCTACGCAATTTTGCTCGTATTTCTTAGTTTAAACTACAAAAAATTAACTCTACTACATACAATAAGTACATAATCGTTTGTAGTTAAAGTATGCTAAAAAACCGGCCAAGTGCGAGTCGGACTCGCGCACCGAGGGTTCCGTACAAACCTGCAAGGTTTACAAAGTTCGTTCATTACGACAATCGAGTCATAACTATGGTATTTTTATTGCAAAATGACGCGTTTATGAGGAAATGGGTAGTAAGTTTAAAATTATTAAAAAAAAATATATTATGTGATGTAACTAAAAATTTATGGTTTTCGTAATTTTTCCTTTATCTATGCTATAAGACGTTGCTTCGTACCAAATTTCAAGATTCTGAGTTCACGGGAAGCACCCTGTAGGTTTTGATTCCCTTGCAAGTGTCGAAAATTTGCGGCATAAACGGCTGTATCTTTTGATTGCGTTGGCTTAGAAGTTTGATTTTTTCACAGCTTCAAGGGACAGTAGACCTGAGTAATTGATATAAATTTCAGCTTCATACCTCCACGCGTTCCTGAGAAAAAGGGTCTTGACAGACGGACGGACGGACAGACGGACAACAAAGTGATCCTATAAGGGTTCCGTTTTTTCCTTTTGAGGTACGGAACCCTAAAAAAGGTTTTTTTAATCGGGTTCCAGCGCGCAGCGTGACGGAGCTTTCGTTATTTGGTCTGACAGCCTGAGCTTTACGTAAACAGAGACTTTAGCCAAGTTGCGATCGCTAATTACGACGATGAAGTTGGAAAATAAAAATGTATGGGAATTGGGATTTGGTATAAGCATCTCTATATTATGTTAGATAAATTGCGATGTCTATATCAAATCCCATACATTTTTAGTTCCAAACTTTGTCGACGTAATTAGCGATGGCAACTTCGCAAAAGATTAAGGAGTAAATACTCGAATCCTTATTGCAAACTCTATAATCTTTATTTTACTTTTAATCTAATAATATAAAATTTTAATATAATTCATTAGGTACCTACTTTCATAATATGTATTCTATAATATAAATATCTATTAGGTATTAAATAAAAAGTAAGTGGTTGCAATTAAAAATTAAAACGTAGGCAAATAACATAGAACACACTATTACATGACTATTACGTAGCTTAGGTACTAACTACTAACGTAGGCTATATTGGTTTTGTTTATGATCTTTGATTTTATGCGCGTTGATTTTACACGGGTTTATTTACCTAGCTGTTTACAATATTATGCTTTTCTGTTGACATTGTATTCGAATGTTTAGGCGTCATTAAATATTTCAATAACCTTCTTACCTTCTTGGAGCAAATAAACTTAAAATAAACAGATAAAAGATTCTGTAGAAACATGAACACGGACAGAATTAAGCGCATATTCTATGTTAGCTCCTATTTTCCCTAGGTATGATTACGGCAAATATTATAATAGGTACTAGGTAGGTAATCTTTCTGTAGATGTATTGTTATATAAAACATCAGCTACAGCTACACCACTTACCAGGTAGTGGTAATTGTCGGCCATGCCATTGGCAATGCTTAATTTAAAAAAAATCCTGATTGTTCCTGAATCATAATGCCTATTGCTCATAAAGTAATGTAAGGCTGAGACTATAATATGATAGGAAAAGTCAGAGCACTAGAAACATAACTTTGTTTTTATACAATAGAGCTGAAAATAGAACACAAAAGTGTCGAGTCAAATGTCAATGTCATGTATGACAGCTCCACACTCGACAGTCGACACTTCGATTTCTAACATGTAACACAGAGTTCTATTTTCAATGCTTTAAATGTCATAATATGATAGTCCCAGCCTAAGCAACAAAAAATGCTTACGATTCTAGCAAGATGGTGTGAAGTCTAACGCCAGTTTAAAAGTGTTTAAAATAATTTATTATCTGTGTAAAGCATAAAGATCTATGTAAAGATTTCTGTGTTTGTGTTCAACATACACACAAGAAGCGTTTATTTTTTTTTATGTCAAAGGAAAATATAAGTCAGCCACAGATATCTATTGACTAGTCACTAGACCATACAAGTGTCTATAGTCTTCGTACTTCGCGTGTAAACTTCGCGTGTAAAAGAGGAGTAAAAATTACTTCCTTCAGCGCCGTTTCCTCTCGAATATTCTCGGTGCCAAACGTCAAACGAAAACTAAAAAACGAGACAGGGCAGCGCGCGGCGACGGCCTTTGTATCGTTTACTCGGGGACGGGGAGTTATCATCACTAAATCGCTCTTGTGGCGTTACAGCAGACCGTAGAAAATAATGCCACGCTTGGTTTCTATAACTATACAAACGATGAGACTTGCGTTGTCTACTCGATAGAAGTCTGTGAGTCAGCCTTAAAATGAATTAATATTGAATCTTGTATTCTTCTCTTCAAAAATAGAATGTAGATTTCAGATCAACGCCGGAAAATAGAATTTTGGCGATAAAATTAAACATTTAACGACTTAAGATTATTTGGATAAACTAAATAAGGTCAGGCCCGGAAATGGAGCTTATGGAGCTATTCATTTACTTCAATAAATGTCACGATTTATCAAAGCCTTTCCATATTAAAAGTTTAAATAGCAACAGTTTTTTATTTAGACCACAAAAGCAATAAATTACGCTGTTCTATGGCTTTAGGCTGTACACAATCACGACTGTTATTCTGTTACATAACACACTGATGTGGACGCCACAAGTTTTTGCCATTTAAAAAAACTTAATAGGAATCTGATGTATGCTTTGTTAAAGGCCAAGTGCGAGTCAGACTAGTGCACGAATTGGTTCCGAACAAAACGGCAAAAAATCACGTTTGTTGCATGGGAGCCCCGCTTAAATATTTATTTTAATCTGTTTTTATTAGTATTTGTTGTTATAGCGGCAACAGAAATACCTACATCATCAGTGAAAATTTCAAGATTTTTAGATGGTAAAACCTGGCCTAAACATCCTGTCCCCTAGTAAACCCCCGTAGATATTTTCCCTAATTTTGGGGGGTACATCCCTAAGTTGGCAACACTGATACCGTTGTACGGCCAAACCGCCGGACAGCTCTACACACGCACGAATTTGGTACGGAGCGGACCAGATCCGATGCGGACAACGGCGAACTCTTCCGCGCCTTCTTCTTATGTTCGCCGGACTGCCCTACACACGCTCGGATCTGGTACGGAGCGTTCCAGATCCGCTGTACGCTCCGTACCAAATTCGTGTGTCTGTAGACACCATTAGGAGATTCAGCTTGAGTGCTAAATGTGTGAGTTTTTCTTTTCGCATTCGATCGTGAGCGCGGTTGGCGTTTACTAATAATTTGTATGTGATTTGTCATTTGACTTAGTTGTACACGCGGCAACTACCTAGATGGCGTTGTACAAATCACATACAAATTCCCAGTAAACGCCAAACGTTTAAAATATAATTATTATAACGCCACACGATCGAATGCGAAAAGAAAAACTCACACTCACCACTCTGGTCACTGGCGACCGGCAGACGGACGGACAGATAGCGAAGTTTCAATAATACCCTTTGGGCATGGAACCCTAAAATCAAGTACCAGTTGAAAACGCTGACACATTGGATGAATTACTCTGCTTCTTAGCGTTGGTATGTACTGAGCACTCGACAGGAATGACTCTTCAGTGCCTTCAACCTTCAAGGAGCAAACCTCATGACACCCTGTGTATGAAGTATGTATGTTTACCTACTTTGCGAAACACTTGCAAATGGAGTGTACTTTTGTGTTTTATTTATATGTTTTCTTGTTCATACCCACCTCGGATAGGTGGGTGTAAACCTACCCACGTGTTAGTACAATACAATTTTACGGTTTTTACCCTTTAACGGCACGAATGTTATGTATTAAGGCCTTCTTTCACAGATCGGGGCTAAAGTTAACCCTTGGTTGAAATTAGGGAATGGAAGAACCGGTCTGATTTTGAGAACCGGGAATTTCGGGACTTTGCAATTTTGGAACCGGGATTTCCCGGGAAATTTGGGAATTTCGGGACTGGTGTTAAGGCATGAAATCCAAGTGTATTTCCAATCCAATTACTGTCTCAAAAGTAATTCAAAATATAAGAATAACATTTAATAGTAAGTACAATAATAAATTAAATAAGGTTTTAATGGCAACTCGACACATCAGCCAACATGTCACCGCCATATTAACGACAGCTTTATTGGCGATAGTAAAGAGCCGTAGGTCATTTTAGTTTATTTGCATTTATTGATGGTTTTTCATTATGTTACTTCGAGTTACTTATTTGATTTTTGCAAAACATCAGCCAAGCCATCCCAACCATGCCCAGAATTTTACATGCTCGAACGTCGCGATAACCTATTAGAAGTGGTAGATTAGATAATAAAACGACTAAATAACCAGACATTCACTGACAAAAGCTGACACACTATAGAAATAGTGTGTCAGCTTTTAGCAGTACCTAGTCGTCCTGCATGGTTACAAAGTTGTAAAAAAATCATGACATGGACTTGTTAAATGCGTCAGATTATAATTAGTGTTGTTCATGCGCCAATAAGTCTCTGATATGAATCAAATATTATTAATCTGACGATTTGCATGAAGGGTGGGGAGGGGTGAAAATAAAAAATATACTAACTCGAGTGTCAGAATTTCAAAGGGGGTGTTCAGTAAATCCTACAGATGTTCCAATTTCCTAATCCGACGAGTTGGAAGCGCCGGAAACTCGCAGCGAGTTTTTAAAATTGTAAAAAAATGTTATATTGACATACTCGAGTGCGTCAGATTAGCATACAGAAGGCTTAACATAAAGGTCTCATACTCGCTGGAGGTACTTAAAAATATTTAAGTAAGGTATCTTACAGAAGAAGGTAACACACAGACCTTGTAGGCCATGTCCCAAGATGTTCTATTTAATCGTCAATACCAGTGGGATCCAATATTGGTTACTACGTTGGTTGATGTGTGGTGCTATCATACTATTAAAATTGAATACGGCATATTATGGTTATTATTTCCTCGCACCGCTGACAGTTAGCTTTTATGTACAGAATCAAATATGAACTACTCATTTTATCCTTTTATCGTGTAATATTTTTAATTTTTGTCTTTAATTCGCTTTCGAAAATGATTAAAAAATATTTTTAGCTAATATTTACAATTACCGATGATAGTTTACTTAAATTCTTGTAAATTTTAATACAATCTGTTCGGTACCGAAAGTACCGAAATTCCCGGTTCTCAATTTTTGATTCCCGGTTCTCAATTTTTGATTCCCGGTTCTCAGAGTGATTCAAATTTTCGGGAATTCCCGGGAATTTCGGGACCGGGATTTCCCGGTTCCATACCCTAGTTGAAATGTCATGATTTATCAACTTATACTAATATAATAAAGAGGAAAATTTTGTTTGTTTGCATCGAATAGGCTCCGAAACCACCGGACCGACTTAGATGAAATTTGGCACAGATGTAGAGTAGGCCACGGGGAAGGACATAGGCTACTTCGACTTTTTATCGCGGAAAAAATGTTCGGTTTCTGCAAAATTAACTTTTGCGCGCACGAAGTCGCGGGCAACATCGAGTCTTTCATAAATACGAAGAACGAGACAACCAAGAAAATTTATTAACATTATTCGGGAAATGTTCAGGAATGGAGTCTTTTTGGGAACAAACTTTCCTTAGAGATACATAATATATAGTCAGAAAAAATTCATAAGTCATACCATATTGGTAACTGAATAGTCATTACACAAAAAATACATTATGCTAGTAACCCACATTATTTACCTACTATATAGCTATTTAATATAGGTTTTAAAAGTATGACAGTACAAAAGCAATATTTTAAGTAAAAGGTCTGTTTCACGGAAGAACACCTTAGACCACACAGCTAGTTTGATGCCCCGAGCTGTTTCGGTTAGCATAACATGGTATTTTTTCCAGAAAATAATATGGCGATTTTACAAATTCTTCTTAGTCTAAACTCGAGTAATAATGAGAAGAAATATTGGAAACTGTTAGAACATTAAATTATCTCAGAACGTGTAAACTGTAAACTAAAAATCAACATCTTTACCTATAAACAGATAAATGTATTCGATAATTTCGACGGCGAAGTTCGAAAACAAAAATGTATGGGATTTGAAATTGTCGCTAAGTGACATGTGATATGTCGCTTGCGATCCCTTATGTCAAATCCCATACATTTTGTTTTCGAACTTCCCCGTCAAAATTATCGATTGCATCTTCACTAAAGGCCCAGAGCCTTTAGCCAAGTTGCCATGCTAATTACGACGATTTATGAGATTTGACATAGGCATGATAATCATTGAATCAAAAATCGCTAAGTGACATAGCGATGCTTACCTATGTCACTTAGCGATGCTCATTGTCAAATCCCATACATCTTTTAATGAATTACGTTTCAATATATTATTATGACAGTATTCGAAATGTTCCTACTAGACAGCACTACATGGGCGTAGCCAGGGGGGTGGTTTAGGGGGTTCAAACCCCCCCCGAAATGGGCCGGCTGGTATATATAATACAGAGATCTGACCAATATACAGAGTTAGAAATTTTGCGCCCCATTAACCCTATCTGAAAGATGATTTTTGAAGTTATTTTAGAAAAATAATCAACAGCCTAAATCAGAACTCCCACGGTAGTCGTTTTATTTTATTAAACCCTCCCCGAAACTAAAACCTGGCTACGCCCGTGCAGCACTAGATAACCCTGATTACTTAGATAACATAATATTATCACTAATTATAATGATTATACCAACATTCACCCTAGGGTACAAGGGGGGCTCCAATAAATACATAACAAACGTGATTTTTTGCTGTTTTGTAAGAAATCCTTCGTGCGCAAGTGCGACTCGCACTTGGCCTGTTTTTTTTTTAAATTTTGTCAAGGAAACAAATTAAAAGTAAAAACTTCGTGAGTCGTGGGCCGTGACGCATAAATATTTTTCTAAATTCTGGAGCAAGTAAAGGAGCTATCTACTTGCTTTTTCGCGCGACTTCGTCCGCGTGGATCCCCATGGCACCCTCGTGGTGTATTTCGACAAACCAACAAATAAACTTTGGATCCCCATTTCACCTAAGGAGACGAATTAAAAAAAAAAAAAACTAAAAAGTACGAACTTAATATTTTTTATTTATTAACTCGGATATTAAATTATGTACCTAAGTACCTACATGGAAATCGGAGCCGATTTTAAATATTTTTCATACAAACTTTTACCGTTATTTTGCTAAATCCTGAAAGACGTACTTCTCATTATTACTGAATTTTCATCGAAATCGGTGCAGATTTAAATATTTTTCATATAAACTTTCAACTCATATTACACTTTAAGGGTGGAATTTTTCAAAATCCCTTCTTAGTGCGCGTCTACATTGTAAATTGAAACTACTGCCCAAACTTCACGTTTCTTTTAATAGCGGTTACGGCTCTGCTCTCCATATATTAGTGAGTTAGTCAGAGGGGACATTTCCTAGTGACTAGGAGATGTCCCCTACTAGGACCTAGTCCTTTTATATGTAAGTATAGACGAGGTTTTAGTGTTTACGTACTTTCTCATGGTTCCCGCGCGTCACATCGTAACGAATCACATTCGAGTCGCCCGAGTTCCCGCGACCTTCAGTTAGTCGCAGAAGTCTGGTAACTGTAAAAACTAGTTTGGCTGTCCGTCTCTAATAGATGTTCCGCACGGTAGGTGCTCTGAGCTCTTACACTTTTTCTCGGACAAGTGCGAAGATACTAAGTAGATAATATAGAGGCCGCGTGGTCGCGAGTATAGGAACGATGCACTATAAAGCTATTGATTTTTTTACTAGATGTTGCCTGTGACTTCTTACGCGCAAAAAGAAATTCTGAGGGAACCGTACATTCAGCTGCGATAAAAAGTAACCCGATCATTTGTTAATCCAGAGTCTGAAAACAGGTGGCGGGTTTAGTGTGATCTTTCGAACTAAGGTACTTACATCGCATATTTTGCGATATTTCAAAATAATATTGGTAACCGTGGTATTATTTAATAGCTAATAATAAATAATAAAGGCGGAACCCTGATGACTATTCCACGGAACCCACTTTAGGAATCCCTATATTACGGATCAATTTCCATGTCCCTTAAACAGTTTGGCTTCCTTTTCTAGGGGGACTTTACTTTGCAAGTTTGCAATAACCGCACGAATTTCGCCGCGCATCGGAAGACACAAAACTTTTGCCATGTTACATTACCCCTGTAATTGCCCCTTGAAGGATTATGCGTTAATAGTTTCAGGTTTACGTTAATCGATAATTAATTAACTGTTGCCTTCTTATTCAAAAGAAGATAAAATATTAACTGACAATCATAATGCTGGCTGGCTCAGTGTGCGTCACGGTGTCTGTATCCGTCCCCGTTGGTCGGTGTTTGTTTTCAACCGATCGGTAACTGGACAGTGACAGGGACGAACCGTAAGTTTAGGGGGCCCTGGGCTAATATATAAAATATGTAAAATTCAAACTGAATCTTGGCGATCTGCAGAACAGGCAGCCTAGTGCAGACGCCAATGTAACTTAAAATTAATGAGTCTGTATAAATGTTGATCTAAATTATAAATATGTATGCCTGTACAGTGAACTGAACATTATTAAACTCATACAGATGCAAAGTTTCGCAAATAAAATAAATAAAAATAAAATATTCTTATTCTTAATACTATTTATAGGCTAGTATAGCTATTTATACTCAAAGTATAGGAAACCTTATTACTCAAAGTATAGGAAAAAATAAGAATAAATTTCTTACGATCTGTTTAATTTAATAAATATATGGATTTTTTCGCATTATCGTCTATTTTTACTTTGACTTGACTTAGATAGACCTTAGAATCCACGGGGCCCTGGGCTGCAGCTCAAAAAGCCATATGGCAGATCCGGCCCTGGACAGTCAACACTTCACTCATGTCCACGTTACGCGTTATTGAACTACGGATTAGTAATATATATTATTTGCCACGGATACGTTAGTAATATATATTCTTTGCCACGGATGTCGTGCGTGCAAAAGGAAATTTCGCAGAAACTATATATTTTGTGGCAATAAAAAGTAACCTATGTCCTTCCCCGAGGTTTACTCTACATATAACTGTGCTGAAGATCAAAATCGGTACTGTTGTTTCGGAGCCTATTCAATGCAAACAAACAGATATATCCTTTTTATAATATTTAGGCCCACTTGCGCCAATCCGGATTAAAGTTAACCCTGGGTTAAAAATCATGTTATCTCTCTCGTTCTTCGTATTTGTGAAAGAGAAAGCATGATATTTTAACCTTAAACCGGATTGGCGCAAGTGGGCCTAAGTAGAGTTATGAAAAACTGTAATATGTTAAAATAAAAATAATTACTTAATGATTTCCTGAATTTTGCTTTGTCTGTTTGTAGTATTAGTGGTTAGGGTCAATTCACACCGAAACGAAACGATACGAGATACGGCGCTGCACTTTAAGATGGCAGCTATTTCAAAATTAAACTTTATTAATTATACAAGAAGGTACACGTTTCATTGTAAGAGTTTGAATGTCAAGTTGCACAGCGCTGCACAACGCTTGTGTAGTGTATGACTGATGTTATTATTATTATGAAACGAGTATCTTTTCATGTAGGTAGTGAATTAAGTAAAATTTTGTGCTGACCCTTAATTGAAATTTTCTAACTTAAACATCTTCTAATACAATTTTATCCAATCTAACTTGACTGTAAGAAGTTTTACCACCAAATACATTTTTTGTAAATGTTCAAATACAAGAAACGCTGCATAAGCAAAAACAACATTGCAAAAAAAGCATTTATTTGTTTATACATTATGCTCAAAAGTAGCAATTGACTGAAAAGCAAATATTGTTTTGAATAGCAATTGGCAGGTTTAGTGTACCTGGGTGCGATGAACTTTGACAAATTACTGTTTTTACGCATGTACTAGATGACGATGTGTGAATTTTAGAGTTGAATCGCCCATATGAAAATCTATTTTTTTTTTTATGTCCCAGATAAAGAGTATGTAGTGTATATTATAATTCTCAGTAATTGTAAAATGTAAAGTCAGCTCAATTTATGTACGTAGCAATAATATGTAACTCCGGCAGTCGTCTGCCCGTCGTCACCTTAAGGCCACGTGGACCCAATTTTACATGACTTTGAATCGATAATAAACAAACAAATAGTAACTTTAAAAAGCCAAAAAAAAACACATTGTTGTTTACTTAATGTTCTTTAACAATTTGTGGTTCGAAACATAATATTGAAAACTTCACTCGATCAAAAATAATTCCGAAGAGGAGGCTAAATTTGAATATTTTTCTTTTTGTTCATGAAGTTCATGATAGTTTTACTTTCAAAAATCATATCTACGAAAAGCTAATAACTTAAAAAAGAATAATTTCTGGTTACATTTTGCATGTTGGTTTAATTATTTTAACAATAAATTAATATTGAAATGCAGCGTGCGTAAGCCGCTAGAGTCGCCCCACAGTCGCCCGCTAGGCGTTGACGAGGATAGACCTATGTCAGTTTTGCTAGCGCACGCCTTACCCGCGTATTTATCGAACAATTCTTTCGTTTCTAACGCAGTGTACGAAAGTCAGTTTGTTTTGTTTCTTTTTATTTTTGAACATATCATACACAATAACATGTTATATTTTATCGTCGCCGCGTCATTGCTTTTGCCAGATGAGACGACCTCTGTGGCTCAGTGATTGAGCGTGTTGGTGCTCAAGCCGGGGGTCGCGGGTTTGAATCCCGCCGAAGGAAAAAAGTTTCCTGTGTTCCCGGGTCATGGATATGTATAATACAATAAAAATCTAAAGGAAAGTCAGTTTCTTTGTATTTTTTTATGTTTCTTTTTATTTTTGAACTAAATCTATACATCTGTACATCTATACAGATAAATATAATTGAAGTGTCTGTTTGTAATGTCAAATTAACAGCTTATCACTTGATGCATATGAAAGTATATTCGATACTAACAATAAAATATCAATTTTTAAAATTTTTGTCTGTCCGTCTGTCTGTCTGTCTGTTTGTTCCGGCTAATCTCTGAAACGGCTGGACCGATTTTCACGGGACTTTCACTGGCAGATAGCTGATGTTATAAGGTCTAACATAGGCTACTTTTATTTTAGGGTTCCGTATAAAAAATAGGGATCCGTTTTCGTTAGTTGCGGGTAACGAAGTTATGCAAACGAAGTTGCGGGCATCAGCTAGTTATACATATAACCATACACAATAACATGTTACATTTTATTGTCGCCGCATCGTTGCTTTTGCCAGATGAGACGACCTCTGTGGCTCAGTGATTGAGCATGTTAGTGCTCAAGCCGGGGGTCGCGGGTTTGAATCCCGCCGAAGGAACAAAAAGTTTCCTGTGTTCCCGGGTCTTGGACATATAATACAATAAAAATCTATAGGAAAGTTTGTTTTGTATTTTTTTATGCTTCTTTTTATTTTTGAACTAAATCTATAGGTACAGATAAATAAAAATGAAGTGTCTGTTTGTAACCTCAAATTAACAGCTTTTCACATAATGCATCTGAAAGTATATTCGGTACTTACAATAAAATACCAATTTTTTAAAATGTCTGTCCGTCTGTCTGTCGGTCTGTCTGTCTGTTTGTTCCGGCTAATCTCTGAAACGGCTGGACCGATTTTCGCGGGACTTTCACTGGCAGATAGCTGATGTCATAAGGTCTAACATAGGCTACTTTTATTTTAGGGTTCCGTTTAAAAAAATAGGGTTCCGCTTCCGTCAGTTAGGCGCAAACGAAGTTGCGGGCATCGGCTAGTTATACATATTATAACCATACACAATAACATTATCGTCGCCACGTCGTTGCTTTTGCCAGATGAGACGACCTCTGTGGCTCAGTGGTTGAGTGTGTTGGTGCTCAAGCCGGGGGTCGCGGGTTTGAATGCTGAAGGAACAAACATTTTTTCTGTGTTCCTGGGTCATGAATGTGTATTAAATATACTAAATATACTAAAAATCTTAGATATGTGTATAATATAAAAATTATTAAATATATTTCTGTTGTCTGGTACCCGTAACACAAGTTCTTCGAGAACTTACCACGGGACCAGATTGACTTGGTGTGAAGCGTCCATACATATATTATTGTGTTGTGTATTATGAGAAAAAAGTAGCTGATGCGTGGAGTAGCCTTAGTACATTATTGAATAAGCCAGTAAACGGTTTTTATGAATTTGTAACATCTACCATCTTCTTTGCCGTACTTTTCGTTTCTTTTTATTTCGATTTCTGTTTTTACAATAATAATAATAAATAACTCCCCACGCGACATCCGAGTCGAGAGCCAAGCTCTAACCACTAGACCACGGAGGCTGTTCTATTTACAATAAAATATAAGGATACGAGCTCAACATCTGTCATGCTTGCCTTTGCAGAACACACCAAGTCACTCGCAAGTAGGGGTTGCAATCCGGATACTTCGAAATTCGAAAAATTCGAAAAATCCGGATTTTTCGATTTTTTCAATCTTGGTTACTACTATGAAAATTACATATTTTAATTGTAATTAGTATGTACTCTAGACGTACAATATTTGAATAAGGGATATAATTAATCGAGTGAACAAAAAATAAGTTGGTGACTGCACGTGAGCATACTGTATTGCTGAATTTGGCAGCGAATTAATATGCTGGCGACTAAATTACTTCAATCAATCTTGGTTACTACTATGAAAATTACATATTTTAATTGTAATTAGTATGTACTCTAGACGTACAATATTTGAATAAGGGATATAATTAATCGAGTGAACAAAAAATAAGTTGGTGACTGCACGTGAGCATACTGTATTGCTGAATTTGGCAGCGAATTAATATGTTGGCGACTAAATTACCAAACTGGTGAAATCACTCAAGTGACAAGAAATACAAAAATCGGCAGATAAAAAGTAGCGAAATTTAATCCAATTAGCACCGATAAGTTGGTGACCATTATACCATGTAAGTAGCTTATAAAGATTTGATTGATGAACAGTGATCGGAATAGGGTGAGTATATTTACCTACAGTTTAACGAACAGAGACGGAAATCGGAGACTTCCTTACGACTAAAAATTTTTTACCGGTAAATTTACCGGAACTTTGATTATGCAACTTTTTAATAGCTAAATGCTTCAATAAATCTTAATTAATGTTAGAAAAAAAAATAACGTATATTAAAAAATATTTTTTTATTGATAAAAAAAAATGTTTGAACATTTCAAGGTGTAATATTTAAACTTTATATTTATTTATACTTTAAAATAAATATGTGTTTTAGGATAAGAAAGTCATTAATATATTATAGTCATGTAATATTTAAATGTTCAAACAAAAACTTTTTTATCAATAAAAAAAATATTTTTTTTAATATACGTTATTTTATTTTTTATCTAACATTAATTAAGGTTTATTGAAGCATTTAGCTATTAGAAAGTTGCATAATCAAAGTTCCGGTAAATTTACCGGTAAAAAAAATTTTAGTCGTAAGGAAGTCTCCGATTTCCGTCTCTGTTCGTTAAACTGTAGGTAAATATACTCACCCAATTCCGATCACTGTTGATGAATTAATAGCTGCTAAAAATTCAATTTGCAAGCTACGGAAAATCCCAGTTTTGGATACTATTGGAGGTTTTTTTTTCTTTGGTATGGGCATCGTTTTCAAGGTTTTTGGGGGTGCAGAATGATATGAAAATAAAATCCGTTTTAAAATTCCAAAATGGCGTATATTTTTTTTTTTATTAAAAATGGATGTCTTTTTCCATTTTTCATATGCTGATTATAAAATTGTCTTCCAATTTCATTTTCCAAAATGGAGACTATCCAATCTTCGTAAAATTAACATGTAGTTTGTAGAGGTACCAGCTATGTAAGGTATAGAAACTTTTCGAAATTCAGGATTTTCAAATTTCTTTTTTTGGCATTCATGAAAAAAATATGCGATTTCCGAGTTAAGGGGGAGGAAATTTTTATTATTTTTCCAGTAATAGTATTATTTTTCCGTTTCTAAAATAGAAGCGATTTTAGAAAAAAAATATGGCAATGTTCTACTTTGACACGAACAGTGTATAAAGCTATAGAAATTTTGGAAAATTCAGGATTTTCAAATTTCTTTTTCTTCCATCGTGAAGAAACTATGGTGTTTTTTTTTTTTTTTGAAATTTTCATTATTTTTTCAATAGGATGCACCGTTTCCGAGATAGAATCAATTTTATAAAAAAAAATTAAATGCTCTACATTGAGATACGAGGGATATATAAAGCTATAGAAATGTTGGAAAATTCAGGATTTTCGAATTTCTTTTTCTCTCATCTTGAAGAAAATATATGGTTACGGAGTTATTAAGGGAGAGGTAATTTTCATTATTTTTCAAGTAGGATGCACCGTTTCTGAGATAGAAGCCATTATAGAAAAAAAAATACGATAATGCTCTACTTTGAGACACGAACGGTCTAAAACGCTATAGAAAATTTGGAAAATTTAGGATTTTCAGATTTTTTTTCTTCCATCATGAAGAAAATATGATGTTGCGGAGTTTCTAAGGGGGAGGAAATTTTCATTATTTTTCATTAGGATGCACCGTTTCCGAGATAGAATCTATTTTATTAAAAAAATATAAATGCTCTACATTGAAAAACCGGGGCCGGGATGCATAAAGCTATAGAAATGTTGGAATATTCAGGATTTTCGAATTTCTTTTTCTCCCATCATGAAGAAAATTTGAGGTTGCGGGGTTACTAAGGAAATTTAAAATGGATGACTTTTTTGTAATCAGCACCCCCAGAAACCAACAAAGGGACAACCATATTATTTTTATAAAATTAAGTATGTCCGCCATATTGGAATTTCAAAATGAATGTCATTTTCGTATCCAGCACCCCCAAAAACTTGGTAACGACACCTATGTTAATTTTGCGAAAAATGAATAACCGTTATTTTTAAATTTCAAAATGAATCTACCCAATATCTACACCGAGTCGAGGAAAATTAAAAATTGGGAATTTTGTACGCTCCTTTGTTTTTTTTTATGTGCGCTGGTTTTGCTGCTTGTATGTTTTTTGAGTTACCTACATTACGGAAAATATATGTACCTATTCTTAAATTAAATGTGTACTCACAAATTGTCGCCAAGATGGTTATTTGTTCGCTAATATAAT
The DNA here is from genome assembly GCA_905404095.1 of Glaucopsyche alexis. Classification (NCBI taxonomy): domain Eukaryota; kingdom Metazoa; phylum Arthropoda; class Insecta; order Lepidoptera; family Lycaenidae; genus Glaucopsyche; species Glaucopsyche alexis. The sequence goes on from FR990060.1 coordinate 8,608,162, forward strand.
ATCAGTTTGGAATATTCAGTGGTATTATTTAGTCACCAGATTTGTAATTTTTTATTCCTTACATTCTTTAGCCAACATGATAATTTAGTATTCAATATTCGGTATTTTCACATCCAAAATTTAATTGTTTTGTCGTGATTGTTTTAAACACTTACGGATTTTGTCACGGTTTACGTTTTACGGTTACGTTTACGTAACGCGACAAAATCCGTAAGTGTTTAAAACAATGAACAATATTCGCGTAAACATAAGAAATAAATATGTTTTGTCGTGAGTTTAAATACATGCCTTTGGATAATTTGATATTATTTGTTGTCCTGTTGAAATTGTTGACACATTTTTCCATTTATTCAAGTTATTTGGTAGAACATAGTCAATCCATTAAATGGAAATGCGAGGGATGAAGATCTGTTAAAATATTATGGCCGCTATATATGTATACTAGCGACCCGCCCCGGCTTCGCACGGGTACAATACTGATACTAATACTACAGATAACAGAATGTCTTTAAACCTCTAACAAAACGGGTGAAATTTAGTCAAAACAAACAGAAACAAATTAATATAGGTACCTACTTAATAATGCTAATACTTAATGAAATAAGTAAGTGGGTATACTTTTATCGTATGAAATACCTACACTTTTCAGAACTAACAATACAACAATCACTAAATAAATAGTTACTCAAGTATCTATCCATCATAGTTACAACGAACACAAAACAAATTTACTCATAGATCTAAACTCGCACGCCTTGGCGACGACGCGACGCCCACTTCGCAACGGGCCGTGCAGCAGAAATCGTAATATTTTAATTTCGCCATACCTTCAAAACCAAACATTCATTTTAATCATTAAAAGACCAAATATTATCTACATAAACTGTACTTAGTGATGAAATAATTTATTTTGATAAGGATTAATAGCATGAGTAAAATAAACGCGTTTAAATGTAGTCCAAAAAAAAAATTCAAGATTTCTAAATAAAAAAATGGTTGTTGTGCCTCACTCGACATAGATAGGTATAGTGTGTCGCGGACTTTTTTGTAGATACTTATAAGATCTACAATTAATTAGAACATTTTATGGTTCTATCTTTTATAGTTTAGGCAGCGTACGCAAAATAAGTAACTTTTCTGGTTGATTTTTTACACCTTGTGTCCGAAAAACCCAAATATCTTACGGAACCCTATTTTTTTCCAAAATAAAATTTAGCCTATGTTACTCGTGGATAATGTAGCTTTCGAATGGTGAAAGAATTTTTGAAATCGGTCCAGTACTTTTTGAGCCTATTCATTACAAACAAACAAACATACAAAGTTTTCCTCTTTATAATATTAGTATAGATGTATGGACTGTTTCTAAGATACTTACAATTTTATATTTTTTCAGTAGTAGTACAGTTCATTAATAGGTGATCCAATTTATATTTAAAAAGACTGAATATGGTTTCAGTTTCAATTGCACAAGTAGTAAGAAGTATAATAAGCAAATCCAAACCCAATTAAAGCTTTGTATTTTTATATTTATTGAATTCTTACTAACGAAAGTCGAAACATATTATTGCAATTTTAATTTCTACAATCATAGAATGCCAAATTAATATGACAGCTTAAAAAGAAATGTAGTGGTTTAACTATATTTAATTATCTTCTAAATAATGAATATCTAAGTCCAAATACCTAAATATTATCTCTATGATATCAGGAAGAAGTTTTGGAGTCGATAATACCTGACTGGTTGGTTTAAGATTAGAGAGAGTTTTGCCGAACGAGTCAGTAGCAAAACTAAATGAAAATCAACGCTCCTGTTTTTGCGTAGAAATAATTATTTTTAGATAATATTTTAAAGATAAGATATAGGTGTCAAAAATAGCACCAACGATTTGTGTAAACCACTGTTATTTTTTTAAGTAATGTAGTTTTCATCTTATAGCGGAAACTTCAAAGTGCAATGAAGAGTAAGATGTTACTGTTTATTTGTAAGTAAAATGTTAAAATAAAGATCTTACAACAGTTATAGGTTTTAAATTGTGCTTAGAATTGCTTATTGTACTTCTGTTAGTTACCGAGGGAATTAAAAGCACCATTTACGTGTTTAATTATTACCCAAACAGGTGGGTGATTTTTACTTTCAATAACTCAAAAGTGGTCCAATTTCGTCCATACAAAATTATTTGTTCAGCCCCATGCTTCAAATGATTTGTCTTCACTCCCCGGATCTCGATTTAAAGGATTTTCAGTTTCCTACGTTTTATTAAACTGTATTAATTTTCCTACGTTAGTACTTTCACATAGAAATGGAACTTTACGAAAACGGTAGTGGTGAATATGTAAAAAAAAGCGTTAAAAAGATCACAGGCTATTCCAATTTTTTATAATTCTTTCTGCTGGAACATTTAGTAAATAACAATATATACATACCTTATTTAAAATAAAATACTAACTATAAAACTGAACATTGTAGGATTTGAAACGTAATCAAAAATATTTCTAAAAATAAAAAAAATTAATATAATTAAGTATATAATTTTGATATAATCTCATTATGTTTTTATTTATTCAGATTGTAATTCTAATACTTACAACTTAAAATCAGAATTTATTTAAATTAAATTATAAAAAAGTAACTCTTATTTTTACTAATGAGTGTAAGTTTTGTTACAACATAGTAGTAAAATAAACATTAAAGTTTTATAAAATATGCAACAAATTTAAAAAAATGAAAAAATCTGAATTATCCGGATAATCCGGATTTTTGGGAGAAAAAAATCGGAAATCTGGATTTTCAAAAAGTCAAACGTTTGTGGAGGTTTGGATTTTGCGGCAAGTGGCAAACGTGCGGACTCGGCAGTAGGAATACATTTTTTGCAAGTGCCTGCCTAAGTAGTTACCATCAAATCGTCAGCGCCTACCTGATACAGTATTATTATCTCACGAAACGACACGTACTTTAGTGACCACACGAGCTAACGATAGGTACTCGTCTCCATGCACACATCGAACACAGCGTGTTTTTATACTTGTAACAGAACACACTACATAGAAACTGTCAAAATAATTGAATATAATTTAATAATTTTTTTACTTAGGTAGGTACCTACCTATAATATCTATTCAAATTATGTGTGCTATGTGTTGCATTAAAACAGTTATCTATGGATTTTATTATCTTTTTCAATACAAATAATAAAATAAGATGACCTACTGCCGACACGTCTACACTGTAACACTTTGGGTTCATGTAAGTTCACGCCGGCGACGTAGGCGCGCGGCTCGCTTTGCGGCAATTGCGGGCAACTCTTGGAAGCGTTAAATGCCTATTTCGCTTGGTCTTCGTGGCCTTAACTGGTTGTCAAATAAAGTAATTCAGCGCATCATATATTTTATTTGAAGACCCCAGCCATAGTTCACTAAACTGGTGACCCCGACGTGATACTTTCGAATAGTGAAGGAATTCGGCGTAAATAGTGACATTGGCTGTGGGGTAAGTTTTGTTCGAGATCAAATTTCACGCGGCGACAGGAAGTCAGCGTGACGCAATAAAATAACGCGCCGTGACACGTGGCGAATACAGCGGCAGGCGGCTCATCAGCTCAATTTATTCGAGGAAAATGAATACAGCAACAGACACAGGGTGTAAGGAAGAGTCGTCAGGCACGGCGTTGGCATCTATAAGTGTATCCACAAAGCTACCGGAATTTTGGACAGACTTGCCGAGGTTATGGTTCGCACAGTTCGAGGCTGTGATGGCCCCACAGAAGCAGGGTGAAGAGACCAAATTCAACATGGTCATCTCAAAACTTGGAAAAGAGGCCATCCAGCAGGTGAGCGACCTGGTGATGTCACCGCCCCCACAGGACAAGTATACGGCGCTTAAAGTGAGATTGCTGCAGGTTTATGAGGAGAGTGCCGAAAGACAAATGCAGAAGTTGGTGTCGGAACTGGAATTGGGTTCGCAAAGACCCTCTCAGTTTTTAAGAAGAATGAAGGATCTGGGTCGCAGCGCGCAAATTGCGGATACCACACTCAAGAGCCTGTGGTTATCGAAAATGCCATCATCGGTTCGAGCAGTTATGGCGGGGTGTGAAGACCAGTCCTTGGACAAGCTGGCGGCCATGGCTGATAAAATAACAGAATACACCAACGCCGGGGATATTGCAGCAGTAACAAGCAAGAGAGCAGCAGATGGACAGCCGGACGAGCAGATGAGTAGGTTGGAGCTAGAGGTTGCAGCACTGCGCGCCGAGTTGAGGGGTCGCAAGCGCTCTAGGAGCATCAGTAGACCTACCGACTTTAGAAGAAGATCAGCATCGCGGCCTAGAAGAGTACCTGGGGACCCGGACTGGCTGTGCCGTTTCCACTTCCGGTACAGAGCGAGAGCTAACCGCTGCGAGCAACCCTGCGCGTGGCGAGCCAAGCAGTCGGGAAACTAGTTGGAGTACATGCGGGCTCGGTGGACGGATGTACTCAAGGTCAGGTGAATAAAAGCCATCGTTTATTAATTAGGGATAATTTAACAAAATGTAGTTTTTTGATCGATACAGGCGCTAACATTTCCGTCATTCCAAAGTGGTGTGTTAGAAAGCCTATTGAGAAACTCGATCTAAAATTATATGCTGCTAATGACAGCGAGATTAAATGTTATGGTATATGTAATTTAGAATTATCGTTAGGGCTAAGACGGTCATTTAAATGGCCTTTTGTTGTATGTGATGTAAAACAGCCTATAATAGGTGCCGGTTTTTTGAAGAATTTTAAATTAAATGTGGATTTGTATAATAACAAGTTAATTGATACAGTTACCAGCTTAAATGTCCGTGGACTAAAAAGTACAAATTTTTTCGGCACTATTAAAAGTATAAATAGCAACCATCCTTACGCGGATTTACTGGAACAATTTCAGGAATCACGCGGCCGCCAACCTTCAAGGATGTCCCAGAGCATTCCGTTTATCATCATATTGAGACAACCGGACCACCTGTCCACGCGCGTGCCAGGAGGTTGACGTCGGACAGGTACGATAGGGTTAAAAAAGAATTTCAATTGATGCAAGAGCTAGGCATATGTAGACCTTCAAACAGTGAGTGGGCCAGTCCTTTACATGTAGTACCTAAGAAAGATGGCGGTATTCGACCCTGCGGGGACTATAGGATGTTAAACGCAATTACGAAGCCGGATCGTTACCCGATACCTAGGGTACAAGATTTTACGTATGGGTTACATAACAAAAAATTTTTTTCAAAATTAGATATTTGTAGAGCTTATCATTTTATAGGTATTAATCCAGATGACATAAAAAAAACAGCCATTATTACACCATTTGGGCTTTTTGAATTTCCAAGAATGACGTTTGGTCTGCGTAACGCGGCACAAACATTTCAGAGATTTATTAATAATACAGTTTTGTCAGGTATTGAACAATTGAATTACGTTGGCGACTGTACAGGGGGCAAAGGTCAGTCAGTGGTGTTCGGGTACATAGATGACGTAATAGTAGGATCGGATAACCCCGATATACATAGAGAACATTTGCGATTAATATTTGAAAGATTGAGTAAATATAAAATGTCTATTAATTTAAGTAAATGTGTTTTTGGACAATCCTCAGTAGAATTTTTAGGCTATTTAGTTTCAGAAAAAGGCATAAGTCCGATGCCGGATAAAGTTAAAGCTATCGAGTCATACCCGAAACCGGAAACAATAGAACAATTACGTAGATTTTTGGGCATGCTAAATTTTTATAGAAATCATATTCCTAACGCTGCTCGAGTTCAGGGGGTTTTAGATAGGTATTTACACGGGGCTAAAAAACGAGATAAGACCCGTATAGAATGGACCGACGAGGCGAATAGTGCATTTGAAGTATGTAAAGAAAATTTGAAAAATGCCGTCACTATTTCGCATCCGATATCGAATGCTAAATTAGGTTTAATGACTGACGCGTCAGATTTTAGTATAGGGGCAGTGTTAAATCAGTGGGAAGGAAATTCTTGGAAGCCTTTAGGATATTTTTCAAAAAGATTATCAGAACCGCAAAAGAAATACTCTACGTACGACAAGGAACTTTTGGCGATTTATTCGGGAATAGTATACTTTAGGGATTTAATCGAAGGCAGAAATTTAACAGTTTACACGGACCATAAACCTCTCACATTTGCTTTAAGTAAATTAAGTTCTAATAAAGAGTTACCTAGGCGAGCGCGTCAATTGTTGTATATTAGCGAATTTACGAGCGACATACAACATATACAAGGCACTGAAAATCAGGTGGCCGACGCCTTATCGAGAATTGAGAGTATCATATGTCCTAGTTCGAGCGAATACGTCGAAGTTGCGCGAGCACAGGCGACAGACGCTGAGCTCGCGGATTTAATGAAAACAAATGATAAGTTGCAATGGAAACAATTAGCGCTCGATAATAATGAGAATATTAAAATATATTGCGAAACATCAGCACAGAATATTAGGCCGTATATACCATCTCAGTTTAGGAAAAGTATTTTTCATAAATTTCATGATGTTTCCCATCCCGGAGTTAGGGCATCGCGTGCGTTAATTAGTAAAAAAGTTTTTTGGCCAGGTATGAATAAGAACATAGGGACCTGGGCCAAGACGTGTGTGAGGTGTCAGAGAAGTAAGGTTATTCGGCACACAGTTTCGAAACTTAGCGATTTTAATAATAGCGAGCGTTTCGAACATTTGCACGTAGATTTGATAGGACCTTTACCGGAAACCGAGCACGGTTTCCGTTATTGCGTCACTATGATCGATAGACTAATGCGATGGCCTGAGATTTGCCCTGTGAAGGACATGACCGCGGAGTCGGTAGCTAGAGCAGTTTATGAGGGATGGATTTGTCGTTTCGGTTGTCCTAAAATTATTACCACCGATCAAGGTAGACAGTTTGAAAGCGAATTATTTACAGATTTAATGAAATTATTAGGTATTCAAAAAACGCGGACTACCCCATACCACCCACAGTGTAATGGTAAAATAGAAAGGTGGCATAGGTCTTTAAAATCGGCGCTGACGGCTAGATTGAATAATAACCTATCATGGTTAGTAGAACTACCGACAGTCATGTTAGGATTGAGAGCTGCTTGTCAAGCGGACAATGATAATATTAGTGCGGCGGAATTTACTCTGGGTCATTGTTTAAGGTTGCCGGGAGAATTTTGTTCTGATAAAAGTATGAAAATTGATAACCCACATTCATTTATAATAAATTTAAGAGATACTTTAAACAAAATTAAGCCCATAAAAAGGGAATTCAAAGATAGTAATAGTACTTTTGTGCATGCTGATCTAAATTCCTGTTCACATGTTTTTCTAAGAGTAGACGCGGTACGGAGACCGCTAACGCCTCCGTACAGCGGACCACATAAAGTTTTAGAAAGAGGTAGTAAAGTTTTTAAAATATTAATTGATAATAGAGAATGTAATGTTTCGATCGATAGACTCAAGCCCGCGTATATTTTAGAAGAAAATGAAGTTAGACATGACAGTAACTTAGATCAGCATAGAGAAGCTAATGTGTATACGCCTTTACAGCAATCACGTAGAGGCAGAAAAATTAAAAGACCTGTAAGATTTTTGGACTGTAACTAGGTATATTAATGGTTATAAATTATAGTTATGAATATTTGTATTCATTTTATTGTAAGTGTCGGCTCGAAAAGTTAATTATATATAATAATATATAAATTTGATTATCCATTTCAAGTCACAAAGTTTAAAGTTTAAAGTTATCAGTTTAAAGTCAACAGTATTAAAAGTTAGATTATATTGACAAAATGGGAAAAACATATTCGGTAGAAAAGAAAGACGAAGAAATTGTCATCGCTCAGAACGGAGCAAATCACGCAACAGCATCTAATGCTAATTATAAATTGGAAGTGTTGAGCATCACGGTGACTGTTATGGCAGTCATCCTTTTTGTGTTTTGTGCTATTATTATATACAAAGTCTGTGTTACAAGTGCAAAGAAAATGTTAAGGAAGGAGTTAAATTGTAATCAGGGTACTAATTTAAGTGTTGTGTCACAGAACAAACTCCCAAATGTTAATGTTTGCTAAATTCAAAATTTTTGTTTTATTGTCAGTTATGTAAATCATTTTTTTTTTAGAAGGGGGTGTATGTAGTGTATATTATAATTCTCAGTAATTGTAAAATGTAAAGTCAGCTCAATTTATGTACGTAGCAATAATATGTAACTCCGGCAGTCGTCTGCCCGTCGTCACCTTAACTGGTTGTCAAATAAAGTAATTCAGCGCATCATATATTTTATTTGAAGACCCCAGCCATAGTTCACTAAAAGTATGACTATGTTGACTATAATGGATGGATAGATGGTGAGAGTAATTGCAAATTTTACACGAATGCGAACGGTGCTAGATTTGAAATCCTGTTTAAAGAGTACTAAAATTTAAAGTATATTTACTTACTTATCTGGGAGTTTTAGTATACAGAAAAATAAAAAATAATACAAGTAAAACAAATAAAAAGAATATATTCGTCTGACCGGGAATCGAACCCGAAACACCAATTTACCAATAACGCAAAAAGTTCAACGTTAACTAAGCCGCCAACCGAATTTGACATTTGGAAATAGTAACCCCCAAAACTCCCTGCATACTAAAAATGAAAATATTTGCAGCCGTTTCCGATATTCCGATTATATAAATGTACAATAATAGCTCATTTAAAATATATCATACTATATTAACGAATTCAATTTAATTTTCTGAATTTATTTATTTTATTTCCGATTAACTATTTATTATCTCTGACTATGACAATTTTTTTTATTAAAACAAAGTTTACGCTGAAACGTGAAAGCTGAACTCTTTGGCTAAATTGTTAACATACATAGTACTCGCAAAGTACTATGTATGTAAACAATTTAGCCACACATATTTTGGCAGTGATATCAGACTAACGATTGTGCAGTCTCAAGTCTGCTCCAGACAACGCATTACACTTAACGCTCCCGGTAATGTAACATTTTATATGTCATTCGGAAGTATCCTCCTTGCAAAATACACTTTCCACGGAAGGATACTTCACTGGAAGATGAAAATATGTCTTCGTTTTCATTTTCTCTTCTCTATTCTATAAGGTTTGGTAAAATCAATTACGGATATTTTGGACATAAAATGATCTACTGCTTATGATAAGACTTAAGATGGTTAAAAAGAAAAATAATTGAAAATTTCGAAAAAATATAAATAAGTATAACAAATGAAATTATACTGCGCTCTACGGCATTGAGGTCATCACAGAAACTGGTGATTTAAAGAGGAATTAACGTCTTTGCCTAAATAATATCAATATCAGCTATGTGAGGTTAATTACCTTAACAGCGCCGTATAGAGCGTTATTTAGTTTTTTTTTCGAAAATTACAAAAAAATCTGCCTAAACGTTATGAACTCATGACATAGACCGTAGTAGACCATATGCCCAAAATATCCGTAATCAATTTCAAACAAACCAACCATAACATATACCTATCCATAGAGTTTTTCATAATTTGATTTTATCTCTAGTTTCATTTGTTTTATGATGTACTTGTTCCTATACGGAACTCTTTAGTTATAATATTTTTTTCACACTGGGCAATTTTTTGTGATGTGGACGAATGAACACGCAGGCCTTGTAAGTAGCGAAGCTATTCACCCATGCGCTATGACGCATATGACTAAGATCTGTTTGACTTTATAAAACAACAATTTTTTCAATAACTACTCCATTATTTTCGTCAGAAGTGTCTCACAAGTCCATACTTCCTTAGGTAAGAGCGACTTAAAATCTAGAGAATTCCTTTCTTAGTTTTGGTCTTGTAAATCAAATAACAAGTCGCTGGACTATTCTAATAATCTACTCAAAATGTTCTTTATCAGTCTTTGTTAAACTGTCTGTAACTTTTGTGTTGTAATTTCCAAAACATTACTATTCAGTAGTATATTTTAGTAGCTAAGATACTTTTAATTTGCTAATTCTTTAGCAAATTTTATTTTTTATACCTACACGTAAACAAAACATGAAGTTTGACCAAATTAACATAGACGAGGCATGTTGAGGCAAAAACTGTCTCCACTTAAATGGCCCCACTTTTTGGAGTATTTGAGGCCATTTTGACTTTTAAAGTACTTTTAAAGAAAACAAGATGGCTGACATATTTTGAGGTATGGTGAAAACCAAGATGGCATAAATTTTTCTTGTATGAAGATTTGTTGTGTCAAATGTACGTCATAGCATAGGGTATTATAACTAATACCTTAGTTGGATGCTATTAAGCAATACTGTGTCAACCCACAAAATTACTAAAATCAAGATATTGATACTAATCGCTTTCTCAGGTGATAAACTATAATTTTCAAAATAGTGTTATGTGAATTAAATCATTTTCATACTGAAAAACTGATAAAAACCCTTGACTCATATAGTTGAAATTCTATGAAAATAAATTTAATTAAACACGATTTTCTCAAAATAACGATCTTGTGGGTTGACACATTATTGCTTATTAGCGTCCAGTTTTGAAATCTTGTAGCAGTATGCGCGCTGTTGTTCTCTTTGTTTACGTTAAGATTCAATTGGATATGATCGGATCCATGGATCCGACCAATCAACAAGACGGAAGTTTTAAATTAGGTACGACAGTGCAGCTTTATGTCGTCTGGACTTTGGACCAGAGATGTTAAGGATATGACATTTCGGATCCGGATACGGATTACCCATATAAGGATAAAATTATATCGGTTTCGGGCATTAAATTATTTCGGATTATCCGTATCCGGATATCGGATATTAGGTTTATGACGAATGTAAAAGTTCAAATACTTATTTCCAATTATAATTTTAGGTACCTACCTAATCATTTGGCCTAAAACCTGGTGAGTCGGTTCAGCTGGAAAATTAATGAACATGTCATAAAACGTCTTATTTAAACTCCAAGTACCTATATCAGTAATTATCCAAAAGCTTTTATATCACACTCCGTTACTGTTACGGATAGTTATTTATTTCGGATAGCCAATTGTTTCGGTTACGGGCACCATAACATCCTTGCTCTGGAGTTCTGGACCAAGTGTGCTGGGTGTCCGACTGACCCCAATCCTCCCACATCTGTGGCCTGTACTGTGGCCTGTGGGCGTGTATTGTCTGAACTCTGAATATGTTATGCTAAACAGATATTATTGTGCTTAAATACATTGGCTGTAATAGGCTAGACGGTTTTTTTGCATAAATGAATAGAACCTAATAAAAATATGAGTCAGTTCTCATAGGAAACATCATATAAAAAATCCTACGTAGGTAATGATATTTTATTTAGTATCTTTATTATATTTTAAACGATCGATAAATACTTGCAGTCGTGTTCGATATTACGAATATATTATAATACTAGCTTTTGCCCGCGGCTCCGCCCGCGTAAATATATTATTCCGCGGGAACACTACTTTTTCGGGGTAACAAAAAATCCTATGTCCTTTCCCGGGACCCAAAGTATGTCTATACCAAATTTCATAAAAATCGGTTCAGCGGTTAAAGCGTGAAGAGGTAACAGACAGACAGACACACTTTCGCATTTATAATATTGGTATAGGTATTATAAAAACTTTTGCGGTTTGCTGCAGAGTAGGCATCTACAGACAGACGAATTTGGTACGGAGCGTACAGCGGACCATATCCGCAGACCGAATCCGTTGTCGCTACACACGCACGGATTTGGTACGATGCAGTAGACCGAAAAGCTCGACACTCGTGTGTTCGATTTTCAGTTCTATTGCATTAGCACAGAGTTCTATTTACAGTGCTGTTTTTCGACGACGCGATGATTACCGAAATTCATTGATAACAGGCAGTGATATCAACTCTCAAAAATATTTCTCCCCAAACTTTACCCCTGATAATTATACCATTGACAGGTCTAAGAGATAATAAGCTAGAAAGAAAGGTTATGTGTTTAACATAAAGACTTACGCGTGAATAACATAAAACTAACTTGTCTTAATCTGATTTCACTCCCAATATTATATTTTCATATCCCTGACTCACACACTGAATTACACACATTTAAATAATGTTTATTATTACATACAAATTGATTCATAAGGAGTAAACTCTAAACATCCTGGCCCCTATTAAACCCCCGTAGATATTTTCCCTAATGTTGGGTGGTAAATCCCTAAGTTGGCAACACTGACACCGTTGTACGGCTTAACCGCCGGACTGCTCTACACACGCACGGATTTGGTACGGAGCGGACCAAATCCGCTGTACGCTCCGTACCAAATTCGTGTGTCTGTAGACACCATTATTCGTAATAAGATACCTACCAAGCTTCAAGTTCAACCTAATATACAATTACTTAGTACCTATAATATGGTAGGATACTCAAAGATATAACATCAATTTAAAGTTTATTTCACTAAAATTAAAGAAGACGAATGTTATAAAAGTTGAAAATATTTTTTCACAGAATAGAATAGTAAGTATTTGAAATTATTAAACAGTTATTCTTCTATTCTGCTCAGTCAATATCAATACGGTAAAAAGACTATGGCTGTGTTCCGACGAAAATAGAGCTTGTTAGCGCTTGCTAGCGCTAAAAAAAAACAGATTATCCGCCAGGGCACATATTTTGCTAACTTCAATAATGCTAACATAATCCGCCATTTTGCTTATTTTATACCAGCGGTTGCCATTTTGCCTACGTTTTATTTTCATCGGAACACAGCCTATGTATGCGGTTTAATTTTGAATTTCGAACGCAAATATTTCAAGAGCCTGAACGAAATAATATCAAGGTACATTTTTACCGACTAAAAAAATAGTAGGTAACTTATTAAAACCACCAAATAGGTTGACCTCTCGCTCAAAGCAAATTCTTAGTTTAAGTAGATCTTGTACTATTGGTTTACTCCTTCGCTATTTATTATTTGTGTTGAGTAGGATAAAAAATAGATTTATTTGTATAATTTTAATTTAATAGTTTTATTTCAAGAGAAAACATGCGAAAAATGATGATTTATTTCGGTTTGTGAAGCAAGTTCAAAAATACAGTTTTTTCATGATCCCGTGGGAACCGTTTTGGTTTCCAAGAAAAAAAAAATACTGTTAGTTATTTCATGTTCTAATCTACCTTTGTGCCAAGTTTTATTTAAATACGTCGAGTAGATTGCCTGAAATAACGTCAAACAGGTAGGTACAGTTTTTTGAAGATCCCATGGAAACCCTTTAATTTTGCGGGATAAAGAGTATCCTATTTTACCCTTCAGGTCCTAAGCTACCTACCTGCCAAATTTCATTTTATTCCATCCAGTGGTTTCGGCGTGATGTGATAACAAACACACAGACAGACAGACAGACAGACAGACAGACAGACAGACAGACATTTTTTTCAAAAACGTTATTTTTAGGTTCTGTGGCCTTTATAGACCCCCCATTTTGATTTTCATTTAGATAACTTTAATGTACAGACATGACCCCTCTACAGATTTATTATATGTATAGATTATCAGGACTAGCAATAAATGCCCGCGGCTTCGCCCACGTGAAATCAGATTTTAAACTTTCATTCAAATTTAACACTCAAGGGGGTAAAATTCCCTATTTTTTCCCCTTGGGGGTTGAATTTGAATTTGGGTTGAATTTTGGAAAATCCGTCCTTAGTGGATGCCTGTAATATTTTATCAGAATGTAGGTTAAAAAAATACGCCGAACATGATCTTGGTAGATACTAGATATTGGATATTAGGCCCATGCGGCAGGCCTCACTATAAATATTTTGTCATACGTGTTGTAATTCGCGTGTCCGAGTTTTTAGAACGTCTTGAGGCACCTTAAGGTTGTTAAATGTTTGGAGACCAAATATTGGTACAGCCGAGTCGGTAGATATTGCCTTGTATGTTTTGTATGTCGGATGAACAAAACAATAGGATGACTCTACCGCCATTTTGTCTTTGTTCCTAACACTCAACTAACACTATTGTTAGTGTGAAACAACTGAAGTATATATCAAAAGTGTCATAATCATTTAAACCGTGTCATGAAATTAGGCTGAGGAATAATAATAAAGAAGTAAATAGTTTGTGAGGGGAGGAGGGGGGACCCGTCTCACAATTTTTGTAACTTTTGGGAGAAATACATATATATATGAATTAAAGAATTTAGAAAATATACTTAGGTAAAGGCTAGAGGCGACGTTCATATCTAGAATCATGGTATAATTTACCTTTATAATAATAATATCTATGGAGTATGGACACTTTCACACCGCGTCAATCTAGCCCTGTGCTAAGTATCCGAAGAACTTGTGCTACGGGAAGTATTTAATACTTTTATGCTATGCATATATTATTAAAGATTTTTGTAATAATATTACATACATAATTAATACACGTCCATGACCCCGGAACATTGAAAACTTTCCCTCGGCGGTATTCGAACCCGCGAGTCGCGACCTTCGCCTTGGGCGCAGCCGTGCTCTGAGCCACAGAGGTCGGTCGTCCCCACAGCTTCTTCAACGTGCTATCTGATGTCTCTTAAACTCGTAACGATTAAAAATGTTTTAATGTAACTTATGAATGTAAGCTAATTGATATTGCTGTTATACAGTCAACTAGACCGGCACTCATGTCGACCTTACCACGAGATATGACCTTTTAGTTTCTATGTAACTATCAGATACAGCTTTTGGCGTGGGACGGCCACAGTATAAATGGGTCGGCTCGATCGGACCACGGCCTCACAGAAAATCGGCGTGTATTTGCTTCATAGACATCTATTGACTAGACCACGCAAGTGTATGTACTTCGCGTATAACTTTCGTTGTAAAGAGGAGAGAAATTCACTTCCTTCATTCCGCCATTTTCTCTCGAATATTCTCGGTGCCAAACGTCAAATGAAAACTAAAAGCTAAAAAACCCGACAGGGCGGCGCGCAGCTACGGCCTTTGTATCGTTTACGCGGGAACGGGGAGTTATCACCACTAAATCGCTCTTGTGACGTCACAGGAGGTAGAAAAATAATGGCACGCTTGGTTTCTATACAAACGATGAGACTTGCGTTATCTGGTCAATAGATGTCTGTGATTTGTATTATATTTCAATCAATTTCGCCGAGTGAGTGAGGTTACCGGAGGCCCAAGGGGGTTTGGGGTTTTTGGGGATCAGGAACGCAAGAGCTGGTGTTGCGACTTTGCGAGTGTCTATGGGCGGCGGTAATCGCTAATCATCAGACGATCAGTCTGTTCGTTTCCTGGTTCATTTCATAAAAGAAACAGTAATGGGATAGAGTTAAGTAAAATTCTAGACTGGCTCTACATCTTTCTTACATTACACTCTTTCTTTCTTATCTTAGGCCTACGCCTATATCATATCTTTAAGTTTTCTCTATTTGTCTTTGACATCTGTATTACATAATATTTATTTCAGGTACCTACATATTATTTATTTATTTAGTTTCCCATTTATGTATTTACTAGCTGTTGCCCGCGGCTCCGCCTGCGTAAATCCCTTGGGAACACCCTACTTTTTCGGGATAAAAAGTAGCCTTTGTTTTAATCCAGAGCCTAAACTACTACCATACCAAATTTTATCGAAATCCGTTCAGTAGTTTTTGCGTGAAAGTGGAACAAACATCCATCCATCCATCCATATATCTTCACAAACTTTCACATTTATAATATTACTAGCTGTTGCCCGCAGCACCGCCCGCGTTAATATAGTTTTTTCGCGGTCGCGGATATGTGACTGACGCAAAAAATAGATAAAACAATCCTTGATGCGGATTATACTCGTATATCATGCTAAAATTTCAGCTCGATCGGTGCAGAACTTTTTGAGTTTTTGAAGCGTACACAAACCAACATAACATTTTTATATATATAGATAGATATAGTAGAATTTTTATGTAGCATAATTTATTTTTACTTCAATAAAATTGAGCACTGAAAGCACTAAACATTAGTCAACGAGTTTATTGCGGAGTCAGAATAAGCGAGAGAGGTGTTTCTATTTGTCAGTTTTGAGCAACGAGGCCTTTTGTTGTGCCGCCCGCCGGGTCAAGGCAACAATTTGTTCATCTCAATACGGCTGACAGACAGACAGACCGTCAACAATAAGCTGAGCATTACGGTCTTAATGTATACTGTAATTATTTACAGTCACGTGTAACATGTAAAATAACGACGAGTTCCTTTGTTTGCACTAAGACGCCTCAAAATATTTAAACACAAAGTGACCGCAACGACTGCAGACGTAGTACGTATTCACACGTGTGAAAGAAAGTAGGTACTACACTTTTAAAAATATTTTTTTCAATACCATACAATTCAATACCATAGAAGTCATATAGGTAGATTATAAATAGAAAACGTTTTTTGGCAAATTTCTGTCATCTACTAGCTTCAGAAACCTGTTACAATTTTTTATACTTCTAACGTTTTTTTATTTAAAATCTGTAACTTGTGCATACCTACATATCTCGGTAGGTTATTAACTTAACCATTTAGTTGTTTTTTGTTTAAACACTTAGTAAATTTTATTCAACTGGCTATTCTCACTCGTTTAATCATTAAGTTTATTCCCTTTTACACAGAGCAATCGGTTAGTATCATAGTATACCCACGTAGATACCTACGAGTAATTCCGTTTCTTCGAATTCAAAGTATTAAATTTTTATTCGGTCGCCTCCGCCTGGCTCCAAATCGAAATTCTGTTCCGGAACCGTCTTGGCAGTTGGCACACATATGGCTTCTGTCGACTTTAATCAATAATGTTAAAGTTTGTAAGCTTTACTGCGTTTATCGAAGTAAAGTTGTAAGGCTAAGTAAGTACTTGGACTCATTAATTTTAACCATAAGGGTCAATTCACTCCGAAACGAAACGATAACCGAAGTAGCGCTGCATTTTACGTTCGGCTGTATATTTAAGATAGCCATTCAAAATAGGCAAGAGGACTGATTTTTTTTTATTGCATAAATGAATAGTACTCTTAAATATGAGTAACTTCTCAGAAGAAACCGTATATCAAAAGTCAATATTTTCAAAGGTACAGCGATTTGTATAAAAAATTTCGCATGTCTCGTAAAAACGCTCCATACTAAACTTAACCTACAAGTGACGTCACTTGTAGGTCATGGTGTATGAATTATACGGAACGCTGGAATAAATTTGTAAATATCTCCGATATTTGTGCGTTTAAGTTCATACATACCATAATAATGTTTTTGTATATATGATGTAAGTAAACTAATGATGTAGGTTTTGTTTACCGATTTCGTAAAAAAATTTCTTTTTTGGTACTTTTTAAATGTATTTTATTAGTAAACTACATATAAAATAATATATTTTTTACATTTACCAAGTAGTAATGCCTCAATATTTCTGAATATATTAATGAAAAAATATATTAATATATTTTATATATTTCAAAAGCAGTCCGATCCCCTATTGTACTTTATTTCCTACGAATATTTCATTGCAATAGTTCTAACTAGCTGTTGCCCGTGGCTCCGCCGGAGTAAATACAGTATCCCTCGGGAACACTGTATTGTTTCAGGATAAAAAGTAGCCTATGTTTTAATCCAGAGCCTAAACTACTAAGATACCAAATTTCATCAAAATCCGTGTAGTAGTTTTTGCGTGAAAGAGTGACAAACATCCAACCATCCATCCATACATCCATCCTCACAAACTTTCACATTTATAATATTAGTAGGATAGGATTTCGAGCTGCACCGCGCTGCGTCGCGCGACGAAACTCGATGGGACGCGGCGCTGCATTTTTAGATAGAGATTCAAAATTGAACTTTATTGATTACGCAAAAAGATACACGTTTCATTGCAAGTTTTAATTTCCAAAATTACAATACAGCGCCACTTTGTGTCGCGTCGCGTCTCTAGTCTCTACTAAATTTTGTGTGAAAAGAGTATAATATTGATCTTGATAGCCGTTTAATATAATATACGGTAATTATTTAGTCACTTGTCATGCATTGTCGAGAAAAATGAATTTACAGAACACTCAATTTCATATAGCTTTCATACTTAGGTCTTTTTCATCCGTTATTGGATGATGTTTTATTCTCCGAGCGAAGTAATTACTCTTGAAATACTGTTGTACCTGGGACAGTCGATTTTTAAATTTCTTATGGTTGCTCATACGGCATTCTCACAACATAGTCAGCTTTCAAGACATCCTGAAATCGGTCGTGCTACTATGTCCCGATGGAAAGTGGTTATATTATTGTCCTCATGACTGATGACAATAATATAACTGCTATACGTTCATTTTCCTGCACATTGCACTATAATGCTTCAACAAACAACGCATTTCATATACTCGTATCCCATAACTAATCAAATACGCTAGAGTATGGTTCGCAATTTTGACATACAGCGTAATGGTCTAGGACGAATCTTGTCCATCAAAAGTAATGGCTGTTTGATGTTGTACATGATCTCCTTTAATGTCGGCAATTTAAGCACATCTAAGTTCTGAGTCTGACGCAAGCAAAATATCACGATCTTCTGATTATAGTGTAGGTACATATGCTCTTGTTAAATTAATGCGCTCATTAGCAGTGCGTGTTTGTTTTTTGTTGGCACATATGACATAAGTCAATAATTATGGGGTTTTTTGTGACTTAGGTATGAGCATAAAGGTTTTTTAGGATCATTTTAGGTTCCTAAGTTCCATTTAAGTCTCATTACATACTTACCTATGTATTTTGTATACTCTTAAATGTTTATAAAATGAAGTCACTTCCGCTGTCTCTACTACTCTACGGATTTTAATGCAGTTTTCAGCATTTCAGCAATAGACAAAGTGATTCAAAATGAAGGTTTATTATATGTATAAAAAGTATCTACATTGCCCCGTAAGAAGCCGGGGCAGGCCGCTAGTTTAAAATACATTAATGCATCTTAAGTATACAACGTGTAGGAATAAAGGAGTGATAATATTTAAGGGTGTGTTTGTGTTCCTTATAGAGAGTTCACTATGAAAGTATCAGCGCTGAATGAGCAATTTTTTTTTTTCACTTTTGTATGGGGAAACTTGCGACACTGGAGGGCTTTCCCATACAAATCGCAAAAAAAATTTTGCTCTTTCAGCGCTGCTACTTTCACAGTGAACTCTTTATAAGGAACACAAACACACCCTTAAATATTATCACTCCTTTATTCCTACACATTGTATATAATACATCTAGACTAATATTATAAGGAGGAAAGGTTTGCTCGTTTGTTAAAAGACTTAAAACTACAGGACCAATTGTGATGAAATTTAGCAGAGATATAGAGTTGACCACGCGGAAGGACATAAACTACTTTTTATTGCGGCAAAATGTGCGGTTCCTGCAATATTTTCTTTTGCGCGTACGCAGTCGTGGGCAACATGTTGGTGGTGACTGGTGACCAATTTTAATCTTCTTTTGTTTCTCACACTCTTTACCTTGTTTTTGTTCTTGTTTTAATTTGTCTATAATCTTCCCTTGCGTGCTGAAAAAGATAATCACAATTCTTATCATTGGCCCATCTCATATGCATCTTCGCTTACTAATTTGTACATAATACCTTATTTTCTCCCCTCTTCTAAATTGCGAGAAATTTTTTATTTTAAATCTTAGAAAATACCCTTGAGCTCGTACAAAGCGTTTAATATGTATTTAATCACGCATAGGGTTGCCACAACTTCAAAATACTATACAACATACTGGGAGATATACTTTAATGAGTTTCTAATTACTTTTCAGGTATTGTAGGTATTGTGCGTGCTTTCCGAGACTTCATAATAAAATTACAATTAGGATCTGTTTTGAACTTTATTCACTACACAAGGTGCAAGTTTCATTTGACGTCAGTCATACACTGCACATGCGCTGTGCAGCGCGGTGCAACTTGACGTTCGAACTCCTACAATGAAACGTGTATCTTCTCTCGAGCTTCGTGGAGACCTAGTAGGTTTTCTAGATTAGGTAATAGCAAGAAAAGATTATGAATGCGATTACGGCCTTTTTAAACTTAGAAAAAAAAATGCCTTAAAAGTAGCTTTTAAATAGGTATTATTCGATTTTGGACAAGCAGGACCAAACAATTTAGCCGAGTCTAAGAGTAAATATATGAGAAGCTCAAACATTTAAGTATATTATAGTTTTATTTTTTTATTTTAGACGTAAGCGTCTACGGGCTTAGGTACCTTACTTTCAAATCGTCAGTACTTTAAGTGGAAGCTTCTTTGAGGTCCATTTAACATCCCCTCATAATCTGATTTTTTTAATGCTTTTTTACTTTTTTAACGCCCCAAGTAAACAGATCTTCATACCTCCATTATACCAGAGATATGTGGGACACCGCTATTATCTGAATTTGACGCGCTGAACTTACCTCAAAAATC
Organism: Glaucopsyche alexis; assembly: GCA_905404095.1. Taxonomy (NCBI): domain Eukaryota; kingdom Metazoa; phylum Arthropoda; class Insecta; order Lepidoptera; family Lycaenidae; genus Glaucopsyche; species Glaucopsyche alexis. Next base: position 8,628,572 of record FR990060.1, read on the forward strand.
CCCTCTTGGACACCCCTACTATTTCGCAATTCGCAAGCGAGGAAGAATACTGTTCACTTATTTTCGAATGAGACTTCTGATATTAACTGTAAAATTACTAGAAAATTAATTAAGTAAGTTTTATTTTCACATTTACGATTACTTCTTAATTGATTGCTCGGCATGAAATTAAATATTTATCACTTATAGTAGAATTACTTAGATAGTAAATATATAATTAATATAATTTAAATTTTTATTAATACCTATTAAGGCGAAAATATACGTAGATGACGTCACAGATTCGGGCGTGGCCTAACACTTCCCGCCGCGCCACCCGCATACACCCCGCAGCGCACGCGATCTCCGCGCGCGGCCGCGCGCAACTCAAATAACAAATTATAAACTGAGGAACGGCCCTTTTATACGACTTTAGGATTGATTTAAATGCAACTTGAAAATATTAATTTATTTCTGGTCTGGGAGCAAAGAAAAAACGTAGAATGTATTAGCCGCTTCTCCTTCTTCTGTAGAAGCCGGTCGAGGTTATTCCCGAAATCTGGAAATTATTTGGTAGGCAATGCGGCTTCCAACCCATCATATTTGATTTCATTTTCCACCTCTACGCCCACCAAAATGCAATACTTAGTGCTATTGACAGAATCACTAAAATATCCGCTAGGTGTTTTTTCGCTTTCCTAAAAAAGAAGTTTCATATCGACGCTTGAAAGGTAAAAATGCCTAAGCGACAAAAATACCGAAAATGAGTTTAAATATCAATGAGTTTGTATTTTTTTTTTGCGTCGATTGGTCTAATTGTCGTCTTCCTACGACGATTTTTTTGTCGCTTAAATATAGTGAAATTTATACAAAATCATGAATGTTATGTTCACTAAGCGACAACAAAAAGCGATTTATAAAAAAAAATCACTTGGATATTCTGAAGAATTTTAAAAATCAACTTAGTCTATTTTTATGTTTTTACTTTTTTTGTTTGCACAAAAATATTTTTACTTGTTTAAAAAATTCTTTTCGTGGACACAGTGAAATAAAACAATATTGGCGTAAAGATAGTTTTACATATTTGACACAATAACTATTCGTGCTATGTAGATATTTTTATTTCAAACTTTTGTTTTTAAGTATGTCGGTTAGATATTTTTTTTTTGGTTCCCTATTTTTTCGCATAAAATCATATGTCATAATTTTACTTGGCATAATTTCATTTGACCTAATAGTAGTTTCGCATAGTATTCATTTGGCATAATTTTCTTAGCTTAATTTTTTTTCGCATAATTACTAATAGCATAATAATTGTTAGGCATACTTAATAAAAGGCATACATTTTTTACGCATTATATTAATTAAGAATAATTATATTTTATGCTTAATATTAAAAAGCATAAATATAAATATGCGTTTAATTACCTTATCCGTGTTTTATTATGTCCTTCCATTTTATGCATATTTGTACCTTGTGACAGAATTACTTGAATTTATTATGACAAAAAATATGCCTAACGAGTTTATGCCAAAAAGCAATTATACCAAAGTATTATTATGACAAGAAAAATTATGCCTTACGAGTTATGCCTCATTAAATTAGGACAAAAATATTAGTCTAAATTATATTTATGCCTAATGATGTAGTATGCCAAGAAACCATTAAGTATGCCAAAGTTATAGTATGCGTAACAAAATTATACCAAGAGAGGTATGCCAAATGAAATTATGACAATTAAAATTATGCGAAAAAAGGGGATACCTTTTTTTTCTTTGAAATGTTCAAGAATGACGAAAAAAAATGTAATTTTTTCCTGTACCCAAAATATTATCTTACGTCGCTAAGATACAATACGAAATCAAATATGTCGCATGAGTATCAATAAATTCCAATACATATGAATTTATAGACAGGAATAAATAGCTAAATGATCTGAGTGTTTATAAAACTGACAAAATGTAACTAAAAGTACTAAATTAATAGTGTGTGGGAACATAAATGAACGCAAACATTGCTAAATATTGCTATATTTATGCGCCTAATGTTTCGCTAGTTAGTCCTGTCGGTAGTAGTAAATATCAATATACTAGGTTATGGGAGTAAACTTTGCGCACATACTTGGACATAATAAAATAGCTCCTAAAGCTGGTCTATTTTCAATTAAACTGGCAACAGTCACTGAAATCGGCGTGGTTTCATTATTATTCCTTTTTTAAGGTTCCGTAGTTCATGTCTCGGAATCCTTATAGTTTTGTCATGTCCTTCCGTTCGACCGACCGTCCGCCCGTCCGTCTGTCCATCCAAACGGTGGTGCTTGAAATATAAAACTTTGAATGGGTAAGTTTATTTATCACGTCAACACAATGCTAAAATAAATGAAGATAATTTTTGGGTACACCTACACGAAAGGGGGAGATATAATTAGGTACATAGATATTTTAAGAACATTAAGAGGTTTCTGAGATGATATTTTGATGTACGTACATTCCGTTTGCGCGATATTCCACTTTTAAGCGCATTTCTTGTTAAAATACGGCGTCCCCCCTCTAAAAGCCAAACGGCTGGCTCTAAAAATGTGGAAAATTCATGATGGTAATCCATGTAATAAACTTTGAACGAAAACTATAACGGTCCAAAAAACTTCATAAGTTCAGGAGTTATAGAGACTTAAATTGAATCAGTTTAGATGAAGATATCTGATACAGAGCCTACAGATTGTCCTTGTCCATAAAACATCCTAATCTTATAGAGAAGATTAGGATAATTTAGATGATATTTCTGCTACTGTCAATGCTTTCAGCGCAGTCTATCAAAACAATCACACTGCGCTGAAGGCACTGACAGCAGCAGAAAGAAGAAGGGGCATTTTTGTATGGATCCCGTCCCCACTACTGTAGCACTACAAGACATATCAAATGAAAGGACTTAAAAAGCGTGTAATTTTTTTGTATGACGAAAATCTCTAAACCATGGGAGAAAAAAGTTTTAACCCAAAGGTGAAAAAAAGTTAAAAAATCATTCTATATTATTACACCATTTCATAGTGTTGATAATAAGGAACAATTTTTGGGAAGTAATGCTGTATACACAGCAAGCTTCTGAAAAGTGTTATATTTTGATAAATTGCCTCTGTTTATAATATTTTGATAAATTTTGATAAATGTATGGAATGATAATAAAATGATAAAAATAAGCTCTTTCCTCAATTTTGTCGCACATAATTACATTATGGAAATTGTTTCTTACTTGCGATACTATTGAAAGGATGTATTTTTTTCATAATTTATGGGTTCCAATCCTGTCTAGGAAAATTGAGTTATTAAAAATTTTCATGTTTCAAGAGTTTAAGTTTTCATCAAGTCGGACTCGATATTCCGTAGGGCTAAATTGCTATTGCTAATTTTTTTTGACTTCTTTTACAACGCCCAAAAGTATAATTTACCATGTACTATATCTTTTTTTTCTGTACCTAATCGTTTGAAAATTATTTTTGCTATTTAATTATATGTATTTTAATGTTTTATCTGAATTATTTGATTTTACATAAACCACTTCTCCAGCCCAGGATTCAAACCCGCAAATTAGGAAAAAAATACATTTTGTATTATTGCGCCATTCGATAGCGTTGCAAGTAAGAAACAATTTCCAGAAGTAATTATGTGCGAAAAAATTGAGGAAAGCTTATTTTTAGTATTTTATTATCATTCCATACATTTCATCAAAGTATGAGGCAGTTTATCAAAATATAACACTTTTCTAAAGTTTAGTGTATACCATTACTTTCCAAAAATTGTTCCATAGTAGCAACACTATGAAACGGTGCAATAATACAGAATGATTTTTTTTACTTTTTTAACCTTTAACCCTCATTAACTTTTTTCTCCCATTGTTTAGAGGATTTTCGTCATACAATAAAATTACACTTTTTAAGCCCTTTCATTTGATATATTATGTCTTATAGTGCTACAAGGATGGGGACTATTTGCCCCTTCTTCTTTCATCTAAATAAGTTATGGCTTGTGTTCAAACGCTAAACATGCTAGGACGAGACAACAGCATCAGTCTGGTATGGGTTCTAGGCAACGGCAACATCTCCGGCAACAAAACCGCGGATGAGCTGGGTAGGCTTTGGGCCAATTGTGTCACGGTGTATTTGGAATATCTCCCAGCGCTACCAAGAGAGAACTCAAGGAATGGGGCCGCAGCTTAAGTATAAAGCAATGGGCTGCAATCCTAGGCCTTGAGTTTTTATATTTCTATACTTTTTATTATTTCAAGATCAAAATTAGCTCGTTTTAGTAACTGCAATTAATTTTTATAAACAAGAAGAAGGAAAATATTGTCAGTTAGGAGCAAAAATTTACAATGTCATTGAATAATAAATTTACTAAGATAACTTTAGCCGTAGAAAATTCTTAATGGAAGCAACATTTATGTAACTTATCTTGTTTTATTTTATAAACTCTTAGGCCATTTAGATGAATACTACTATAATTTTTTTAAAGTGTTTGGAATTAGTTATTTCTACCTGTTACTACAGAAAATGTATCTATAGCTTATCTATTTTTACAAGTTGCTGAAAACCTTTAAAATAAAATTTAGGCAATTTTACTTGCTATTACATAACTTTCGTTGATAGCTTAGATAATTTTACCTATTTTTCGAATTAGGACTTTTTTACCTAAGCGACATAAACTGCCTGTAATTCGAAAGCTATATGATTCGTTTTAATATCGAAAATTGCTATAAAAATAAGATACACGTTGTATTTTATTGATATATAGATGTATGTTAAAACCATCTAAATCCGACTATTTTGTGATTTTTAATGATTTTTTTTTCTAGAAATTTTAACTTTAAATCACTCTTCTATAAAGTTTACTAAATTTATGCGTCATATGTGTCTTTTTTAATTATTATTTCTTTAATTATTATTTTTTATCAATTATTATTATTTAAACTGGAAATATCATAATATGTATTATATTATAAAATATGAATTTGCTTTCCTACGCTATCGAATTGGATTTTGTCTGTAATGGTAGATGTATGTGTGTTAAATAAATAAATAAATAAATGTCGCTTAGGCATTTTTACCTCATATACTATATAGCTCAAAGCGTTGATATACTAAATAGACAATTAAAAAAGAAATAATATATTATATCTATGGACGCGTCACACCACGTCAATCTGATCCCGTGGTAAGTTCTCGAAGAACTTGTGTTACGGGTACCAGATAACGGAAGTATATTTAATACTTTTATACTATTGGTACACATAATTAAGATTTTTATTATATTATACACATATTTAATACACATCCATGACCCAGGAACACAGAAAACTTTGTGTTCCGTCGGCGGGATTTGAACCCGCGACCCCCGGCTTGAGCAACGACGCGCTCAACCAACTGAGCCACAGAGGTCGTCATAGAAATAGAACTATACACTTTCTGTGAAATTTACAAGTACATATACAATAAAATATTATACTATAATATACGCTATATAATATTATATTAATATATTATTAAAATTTCAAGTAAGAAGTTGAAGGAACAAAAAAGTACATTCAACGATCGAACATTTTCATTCTATCGCAGGCAGAGTGCTCGCTAAGGTTTTCATAATTTATTTTTTACGGCATGTTGTTCCCTATTATTTCAAGAGTAAAATAAACGATTGCGAAATAGCGGCACCGCGGAGAGTGACACAACCTCCTCGTACGAAAGTCAGCGGCTCACTGTCCCGCGCGCCCGCGCACGCACCGCTTACAAATATTTTCACAAAATAATAGTTATTTACGTATATTTTGAAAACAAAACGGTATTTCGAAAAACCCAACGATGAAATGTTAGATAAATATATTCTTCACATTTTCGTAAAAGAACCATCTTTATAGCCGTAGTAGGTAGTAAGTAGATAGAAAAAGAAATCTGAAAACAGGGCTACTTAATTTTAATTTATTTAATATTAATCTTCGTCGTATTAAAAAAATTAACGATGATATTAAAGATGAAGGATTGAAGTGTGAAATGTATATTTTTTTGAATTTTTTTATTCCCGTTTTTCGGAGTAGTTAGGACTCAAACTACGCGATTTAGGGGCTATTTGCCCCTTAATGATTTTTTTTATTATCGGCTCGCGCTAACCCTACGTTAATCTGCGCACAAGAAAATGCGTATCGTAAATTCGTAAATTACGTGTTGGGGCTTAGTGCCAGAATTAACTTGCCAATTCATTACTGGATCATTCCCCCGCCGAAAAATACTCTCACATTTCGGTATATTAGGTACTTACTTAAAACGTTAAGTAACTCACGTTTTGTGTACTTAATTAAAAATAATGTGTTCTAGTAGAAAAGTTTTTATTATCTATATATTATGTTTATGTTATTTACATATATAAAAATCAAAGCTAATTGACTGATGTATCAAATTACTATCAGCGCACAGGCCAAACCCAAGGCTAGAAATCACACGTATTTCTCATATGACGTAGGCAATAGGTAGGGTTGCCATCTCTAAAATTTGGAAAACAGGACAAGATGCGTGAAAACCCCGGATTTTGGAGTCCGAAAGCCGGACATATCAACAAGATCTTTTAGACATATTCAATGTAATAAAAAACAGTTGAAAATGTCATAAATCACCTTTTTTATTCATTCATTATTTTAACAAAACAGAATCATATTACAATTTGATCGTGGTGTGCGAGCATAGTTGCGTGTCTCGCAGGCGGCCCAATTTTTTTTAATATTTTTTTTTAAACTCAGTCTACAAATGAAACCTTCCCCGGACGCTCCCCGGATGCCCTATAAACTAGGACCAATCCGGGGAAACCCGGACGGATGGCAACCCTAGCAATAGGCATCTGCTAAGGAAGAATTTATCAAAATTCAACCTCCAAGAGGGTAAAAGGGGATAAAAGTTTGTGTGAAACTTTTATTCCTTGGACATAATATTTGCATGTAATTTCGTATGAACGGAAAAATTATGAGTTACGACTTACGTAGGTATTTCAGCGTTTTCTAATATTCAATCCCTAAGAGAGTTAAATACGACATGAAAGTTTTAAATGATTATAAAGATATCGTTTAAAATCCAATTTCACGTGGGCGAAGTAGAAACATATTTAAAGTTTTTAAGTTTGCGAAATATTTAAGTACAGTGTTATCCGAGGATTATATGTTTTTAACTTAAGGTAACTAAGGCTATATAATACGAATTTTATTTTCGGGATCGTAATAATAATTGTTTATTACGAATCCATTAAAATCTGATAAGTAGTTTAGGCGATACGGTGGAACGTACATACATAGACTGGCCAAAATACCCTTCCTTTAGCTTCGCCGTAGTCGGGTAAAATGCGCACTCAGCTAACCCTCTCGTTTTTAAGTATTCGTTATCGATTGCTCCTCTATTTGTCTATCGATCAGAATGCACACCTGTCACTGACGAATAATTTTCCGCGCAACGAACTCTGGCAATTATACGTTACTACGTATACCCGCAACTTCGTTCGTGCATTATCGCGCGGGTTCCGTACACTTTGCTGCGACAAAAAGTATGTCTTTCCTACAGTCGTTAAGGTGTAATTGTTAAACAGACAGACTTCCATTTATAATATTAGTAAGGATTGCTCCTCTGTGGTACGTATATGGTCAGTAATGGTGTATGGAGTATGCGAACCTAGTGATCCATGGAATCACCTGCTAAAAGCAGCTTGTCGTTTTTGTGATGTTTAGTCTTAGGCATCTTGGGAGGAAATGCCTTGAATATCTAGCTATTTTCTGCATATTGCATTTTCAATGTGTACTGCAGTGTAGTCTGACGTATATTGGTGTGAAAGCGTCGATAGATAATGGTTGTGTTCCGCGGAAAAAGGGCTTGTTAGCGCTAAAGAAAAAAAAAAAGAGATTATCGGCCAGAAACGTTTACTAAGTTTAATAACATAATTCGCCATTTTGCTTATTTAACGCTAGCGGTCGCCATTTTGCTTACGCTTTTTTGTGAGCGCTTTTTTCCGCGGAACAAAAAAAAAATAAAGAAAAAATAGGAAAACAGTTGACCAAAAGGCCATCCGTGCAACTTCTCGCTAAGCGCTTAAATTTTATCTAATGCGTCATTTTTGAGCTTATCGAGCTCAAAAATAAAAGTGCTTCTAAAATTTTCACTTATGATTTTCTTTCTAAAGTTTAATAAAACACTATTTTTTGAAATTTCAAACTGTCATAACTTTGGAATGAATCAACTGATTTTCACGCGATTAGCGGCAATCGATGCAGTTTTTTATGTTCTTTGAAAGAATTAAAAGGAAGAAAGAAAAGGACACCGAACATTTTTTAGATGAGAAAATTTCGGAGTAATTCACGATATCTCTCGAACGAATCAACCGATTTTGACCGGATTAGCGGCGATCGACGTGGTTTTTCAAGGTTAAGAGCTGTTTAGTTCTTAGAGTTAATCGATAAAGCCGTTCAAAAGTTATTCCAAAAAAACCACTTTAAAGAAATCACAGTTTTTTTGAGATTTCTTGTAATCTATCTGTCCGAATCGGTCCAAATTATATTCAAAATCTAAGTTTGGCGCCAGCCGCAATAAACTCGGTCAAACCGTTCAGAAGTTTTAAAAGGTTTACATACTTACACACCCACACACACACATATACATAAATACAGACATAGTGACACCCTCGCGGGGGTAGTCAGGGAAGCTTCCTGTGACCTCAGAACGTCGAGCACTGATGAGAATTCGATTTTTGCAAAACGAAGTAAAACCAATTACTTCCCAACCAATAATTTTTTGAAAATCTTAGATTTTCTTAGCGGGAAGTTAAAAAAATGTCGCGACTCGCTCGACTCGTTTTGCAACCATTCCATTGCTGTCGAGTGTCGAAGGTTTTTAGGGTTCCGTAATACTCAAGGAACCCTTATAGTTTCGCTCTGTCCGTTCTGTCCGCGCCTCTAGCTTCTGTAATTACTAATACAAGTAGATGAAATTTGGAGATAGAAACTTGTAAGTTTCCATGCAGTTGGACTATGCTAAAAACTTTCTATGAAAATTATTTTGATCAAAATCGGACAGTAATCTTTGAATTAATTAAAAAAACTAAGAAGTAATTTAAAAAATCTATTACGCTTTGATAGTTACGGAACCCTCCTTAGACATGTCCTGACAATTGACATGCTCTTGGTTATATTTGTATTCTAATTCCTTTATCTTCTTTACAGCGAGATTTAGTTCGTATAGGTAGGTATACCGTATAATCGTGAATATGTTATAACTCAATCTTTGTAACAAATTACAGAATATTTTCTACAATTACCTTAAAAGTATGCATTTCTGAAACTATTATAACGATAATTGCATAGACTTATTATTTAGAAACTGCAATTAATTCCCGCTACACAAACGTCTTTTTTTATGGAAACGATTTATCGGTGTAAGGCGTAAGCCGAATTATGGAGTTTTATCCATCGTGTGGTTTGCCGATAAGATAATTCGATACGATTTGCCATACACGCGATCGATAAACTGCACACTAAGGCTCACACCGTTAAATCGATACGATAAAACGTTACGTGTGTAGCAGGCTAACATGGCAAGATATACTTTTCCTTCTATATTGATAACAAGTTTCGATGTTATAATTATGTTGCGGTCTGCACCGCCCTATCTCTATTGTAGTGATGTAACGAATATTCGCATTCGCATTCGCGAATATTCGCACATTTTTGTATATTCGCATTCGCATTCGCAAAATTTTTGCGAATGTTTTGCGAATATGAATATCAGAAAACAAAAGCAAATGTGCGAGTTTCTTACGCCGGTTCTTCTTGCCGGGCTAGTTTCCGAACCGGTGGTAGGCATCATTTAGGACTATTCTTTAAGCGTTATATCATAACCTACATGGAAATAAAAATTTTGAGTTTAAGTTTGAGTCAGCGGAGCGGAATGAATGACGCTTTATTTAGATCATAGATGAGTTCGTATGAACTCGGCAATACTCGGAAGATACGAACGTAACGAACCCATAGCGAATCTTGTCCGAACGCGACTGCCGCCACGCCAGAACAAAAACTGAATATTCGCATTCGCATTCGCATTCGCGAATGTCGGTAGCAGATATTCGCATTCGCATTCGCATTCGCGAATGCTAAAAAAGAGACATTCGTTACATCACTACTCTATTGTACTCTATAGCCAGGGTTTCTCAAACTTCTAAGGTAACGGAACACCAACCAGATACCTTTTATTTTAAGGTACCCCTGGAATCAAATGATTAAACAAATCACAACACTGACATTTTTATATTCCCAGATTTCTTAAGATATAGACTAATATAATAAAGAGGAAAAGTTTGTTTGTTTGTTTGCATTGAATAAGCTCCGAAACTACTGGACCGATTTCGATAAAATTTGATACAGATATAGAGTAGACCACTTTTTATTGAGACGAAATGTAGGTACTGTTCCCGCGAGATTTCCTTTTGAGCGCACGAAGTCGCGGGCAACATCTAGTATGCAATAAAATGAAAATACATTATTCTTAGGATCTGTTTCACACTGTACTAATAAGTGTCGGGTAGCTTATTTGGAAGTTTTGTCCTTTAAATCGAGTGACAGAGGCATAACATGCCAATAAGCTATCTGACACCTATTCGTAGATTGTGTACCAGGCCTTAACTTGAAGTTTTAATGTGAAGAATGAAAATAATATATTTTTTATTCGAGGTTATTATTATTTAACAGCTCATAATTATTATTTAACAGCTAATAATTCATTTTGGTGGAACCCTGAGGGGCAATTCTGCTAAATAAAACCTGCATTAATACAATTACAATCAAGTCCCGACGCGCTAAAACTCTCAAACGATGTTTTTATGCACGTGAAACCAACGTGAAACGCGCTCAGTACCCCAAGCAGGAACATTTTGCGGTATCGTTACGTGTACGTAAGCGAGAAATATTATATGAAAACCATGAAAGCGCCTCTAGCGAACGTAAATGTAACTAAAATTTTCATACAATATTCCTCATATTTCTCGTTTACGTACACGTAACGAAAACGCAAAATGTTCCTGCTTGGGGCACTGATTGGTTGAAACGTCATAAAATCCGTTCGAGTCGCTTTACTTTCAATCCAAACAAAGTAAAATTAAGTCTACTTTAAATACGAGAATTGAGATTCTGATGAATATTTCATGGAAACGATAGGGTCCGCGGAACCCACTTTGGGAATCCCTGCTCTACACAGTTCGATTGTGTACGGGTGCAACTTTCTAAGAGATACCTCGTTCACTTCTCTATGATACGAATTACGAATGTACTTCTTTATAACCGTTTGATTCGCTAGTGTGAAGTTTTCTACAATTATAGAACATGAATCGCGTATATTATGGTGTTACTGACAAGTTTTTGATAGAGAAATCGTAGAAAAAATCTGTATGTGAGCAAGTACTCACATACAGATTTTTACTTTACTTGTGCAGTGCCATTTTATGTATATTAAATTTTTCCGGAAGTGTACTAAATTAATACGTGAAATAAAAATTGTCAGTACAGCTTCACGAGAATTGTACAACCGTAGGAGTATGAAAGTTGGCCGGTAAATTAAAGTTTATGTGGAGGAAGGCGTTCCGAAAGCTAATATTTACAACAACACACACTATCGAATAGATTATTGACACACACACTATCGTGTGTTTGATAGATACGATTTTATTACACACTGACTTTTGGCATTCAACCAGGCCATGGTACAAAAGCTTATAATTTGTATTGCTTATTATCCTATATTATTCTAGATTGTAGAATAAGTTATTTTATTGGCGCCCATGAAGACCGTATCATGTAGGTAACCACAAAACCACAACCTAGACAGCCCAGGTCTAGTTGCGGACTGCGGTAGATCTGTAATTGGTATCCCTCATATAAAAGTGTTGTAAATCGTCAATGATTTATAAAGTAAGGATGAGTTCCTAAGAGCATATCGCAACTTTCCTCACACAAATTGCCGTTAATTTTGCGCGTTCTCGTATCTCGCGGACTGGGGGCGAAGTTGGAGACATTTTAAACACATTTTTTAGTACAAAGGGCCTGTAGTTTTTAATTGTATAACCGACGTCAGAAGTTAACTGCTGACAGCTGTCATATTATTGTCTCGATATTAAGCTGCGCGTCCACTGCACCGGAATCGGAGCGGACGGAGCGGATGGAGCGTCGGCATTTACAAAATGCCGATGGGGTGCGTCCACTGCATCCGGATTCAGCATCGGCAATTTAGTTATTTTTAATCCGTCAGCCTGAACGTGCACTTGCATTATGGAGGATAGTGACGAGATATATTGTTGTAATCTCAGACCGAATAGGTTGTAATTAGCTTATTTTATCAGAAGAGGAAAAGAGAAACAAGAGGAAACGAAAGATATGGGTTCATAAATCATAATATAAATTCAAAAAGAATAATTTTTGGAGAATTTCATACATTATATTCTGATTTATTAGAAGATGAAAATAGATTTTTTGGGTACATTCATATGACTCGAAAAAAGTTTTTTGAACTTCACTATATTCTACAATTTTTATTTATTATTTGCCCAATTTCATCCCATATATCGTCTCTCCTCAGTTGGTTAAGATAATGTTGATGTTTTAGATTGTAAAGTTCATCATATTTTTCCACTAAAGTAATTAAAATATCGTCATTCGTCGTGAATAAGTATTTATGTATAGCCGTCGCGTCGTCGCAAACACGTCAGAACTTGAAACGTTCGGTATCCGAATGACGGGTTCACTGCCGGTGACGTCATCGGCAAAAATACCGGTCGCAGGCGCAGAAATGCCGGTCCAGTGGACGCAGTACCATAGAAATCCATACAAAGCAACAAATCCGTCCGCTCCGTCCGCTCCGATTCCGATGCAGTGGACGCGCAGCTTTACGGGTGGGGGACGTCAGACACACAGGCAGTCGACAGTCACTAAAGCTGCGCGTCCACTGCACCGGAATCGGAGCGGACGGAGCGGATGGAGCGTCGGCATTTACAAAATGCCGATGGGGTGCGTCCACTGCATCCGGATTCAGCATCGGCAATTTAGTTATTTCTAGTCAGTCAGCCTGAACGTGCATTTGCATTATGGAGGATAGTGACGAGGATATTGTTGTAATTAGCTGTATTTTATCAGAAGAGGAAAAGAGAAACAAGAGGAAACGAAAGATATGGGTTCATAAATCATAATATAAATTCAAAAAGATTAATTTTTGGAGAATTTCATACATTATATTCTGATTTATTAGAAGATGAAAATAGATTTTTTGGGTACATTCATATGACTCGAAAAAAGTTTTTTGAACTTCACTATATTCTACAATTTTTATTTATTATTTGCCCAATTTCATCCCAAATATCGTCTCTCCTCAGTTGGTTATGATAATGTTGATGTTTTAGATTGTAAAGTTCATCATATTTTTCCACTAAAGTAATTAAAATATCGTCATTCATCGTGAATAAGTATTTATGTATAGCCGTCGCGTCGTCGCAAACACGTCTGAACTTGAAACGTTCGGTATCCGAATGACGGGTTCACTGCCGGTGACGTCATCGGCAAAAATACCGGTCGCAGGCGCAGAAATGCCGGTCCAGTGGACGCAGTACCATAGAAATCCATACAAAGCAACAAATCCGTCCGCTCCGTCCGCTCCGATTCCGATGCAGTGGACGCGCAGCTTTACGGGTGGGGGACGTCAGACACACAGGCAGTCGACAGTCACTAAAGCTGCGCGTCCACTGCACCGGAATCGGAGCGGACGGAGCGGATGGAGCGTCGGCATTTACAAAATGCCGATGGGGTGCGTCCACTGCATCCGGATTCAGCATCGGCAATTTAGTTATTTCTAGTCAGTCAGCCTGAACGTGCATTTGCATTATGGAGGATAGTGACGAGGATATTGTTGTAATTAGCTGTATTTTATCAGAAGAGGAAAAGAGAAACAAGAGGAAACGAAAGATATGGGTTCATAAATCATAATATAAATTCAAAAAGATTAATTTTGCTTAAAGCTTAAAGCTTAAAGCTGCGCGTCCACTGCATCGGAATCGGAGCGGACGGAGCGGACGGATTTGTTGCTTTGTATGGATTTCTATGGTACTGCGTCCACTGGACCGGCATTTCTGCGCCTGCGACCGGTATTTTTGCCGATGACGTCACCGGCAGTGAACCCGTCATTCGGATACCGAACGTTTCAAGTTCTGACGTGTTTGCGACGACGCGACGGCTATACATATATACTTATTCACGACGAATGACGATATTTTAATTACTTTAGTGGAAAAATATGATGAACTTTACAATCTAAAACATCAACATTATCTTAACCAACTGAGGAGAGACGATATATGGGATGAAATTGGGCAAATAATAAATAAAAATTGTAGAATATAGTGAAGTTCAAAAAACTTTTTTCGAGTCATATGAATGTACCCAAAAAATCTATTTTCATCTTCTAATAAATCAGAATATAATGTATGAAATTCTCCAAAAATTATTCTTTTTGAATTTATATTATGATTTATGAACCCATATCTTTCGTTTCCTCTTGTTTCTCTTTTCCTCTTCTGATAAAATAAGCTAATTACAACCTATTCGGTCTGAGATTACAACAATATATCTCGTCACTATCCTCCATAATGCAAGTGCACGTTCAGGCTGACGGATTAAAAATAACTAAATTGCCGATGCTGAATCCGGATGCAGTGGACGCACCCCATCGGCATTTGATGGATGCGCGGATGGAGCGGATGGAGCGTCGGCATTTTGTAAATGCCGACGCTCCATCCGCTCCGTCCGCTCCGATTCCGGTGCAGTGGACGCGCAGCTTAAATAGAGATTCTAGCAAGTAGACGTGTCTGAAGAGACCACTCGTAGTATAACGAGCCAATTCATTACTCTTGTAAGTACCGTCGGTATCTACAGGGCCTGTCCTTACGACAGTACTATAAAAGCGTTGTTAATAGCAGTAGTTGTAATTTAATACATTAAAGCCGTCGTAAAATGCTTTGTATGAGCCCAGTCTTTTTACGAGCTCTGATTGTGTATCTTTAACAGTCTTTAATCGCTTAAGGATGTGGTACAGTGAGCGAAAACGTGCTATCTACTTTAACGAAAATAAATATGTAAAGGTGTAGCCTGATTTAGTTACGATGAAACGGCTGATACTTATAGATAGAAAACATAGTAGAAATATCTACTTTATTAAGTCACTGTCGAACTTATAACGATTATGATGATTAAGAATATATTTAAACTACATTTTTCTTGAAATATATTTTTAAATAAATACGCTATAAGACTTAAAATATCTAAATCTATACTATATATTATTATAATAAAGAGGAAAATTATGTTTGTTTGTTTGTTTGCATTGAATAGGCTCCGAAACTACTGGACCGATTTTGATGAAAGACAGATGTAGAGTATACCACGTATACCAGGTATACCACGGGGAAGGGCTAGGGCTACTTTGTATCGTGGAAAAATGTACGGTTTCTGGAAAATTAACTTTAGCGCGCACGCAGTCGCGGGGAACATCTAGTTTCAAATAAAAGTAGTACATACACCTCCGAGTATCAAGTCAGACAAAGTTTAAGAATGTAATTTTCTCTCTAAATTCATATTTCATTTACCTACTTATAAACTCTTTAAGCTCTTTGTAGCTTTAAGTTTAAAGCTCAAAACAAGCTAAAAACACTGCACGTTGCAACTTGATATTCGAACTCTTACAATGAAACGTGTATCTTCTTGAGTAATGAATTAAGTTCAATTTTGAATAGCTATATAAAAAATGTAGCGCCGCGTAGCGTATCGTTTCGTTTGTGGATTGACCCTTAAGGCGTTAGTAATATATATTCTTTGCTTAAGGTAAGATGAGTTTGCAATCAAATTGGCAATTTATTTGGTCGCATTCTGATTAGTAAGAATAAATACTTAGTAAAATATATTAATACTAGCTTTTCCCCGCGACTTCGTCCGCGTGGAATAGTTACTTTGGGATATCGCTAAAATTTACCCGCGACTTCATTTACGTAGAAGAAGCGCTTCCACCTCACGACTGCCCGCCCGCTCCGCGCGCCTTACTATAGCGCGCATGATTATTTTATTACTGCGATATCTTCTAAAATACTCATTGAAATCAAATGATGTAAACGGCAAATTTCTTCTAGATTAAATGCTTGTAATGAATAACGTATTTACTTGGATAAGGATTAATATAATCTTTATGAAAACACCTTCACAAATAATGCTTACTTTTAGAACAAATTTGGTAAGTATAAAAAGGTTATAGTGAGCCAACCTTAAAAGATAGACATATACTGTCGCGGACTTTTTTTTAGAACTTTTAAAGGGGAACAATTCTGCCATACATCATTTTAGCGAAACTTTAACCGTTTCCGCAGCGTACGTAGCGAAAGCTCTCAAAAGGAAAAAAAGACCCCCGATTTTGTAACATTCTTGATTGGTACCCCGCTCGTATTGAGTTTAGCATGATGCTATATAGCCTAAAGCCTTCCTCGATAAGTGGACTATCCAACACAAAAAGAATTTTTCAATTCGTACCAGTAGTTCCTGAGATTAGCGCGTTCAAACAAACAAACAAACAAACAAACAAACTCTTCAGCTTTATAATATTAGTATAGATAAGGCGGTAAATTCCAATACATTTTATAGTTAGTAAAAGCCAGTATGGAAACCGCTTTAAATCGGGCTTCAATTACCAACGCCCAACTTTTTTGCCACAATTTTCTTGGAACATCCACCAAATGGAATGAGTATGATCGCAATTCGCACCTTTATGGCGCGTTCATATGACCACAATAATCACAACTTTAATTCAAAGCAAATTGAGCTATATCGCCTAGGCCACATGTCACAAGTTCACTCGCTCACCCAACCCAACAATAGGGGATCGGACTACATCTAAAATATTTAGTTTTCATTAATATACTCAGAAATATTGAGGCATTACTACTTGGTAAATGTAAAAAAAATATATATTATTGTATGTGTAGTTTACTAATTAAATACATCTAAAAAGTACATTTTTTTTTACGAAATTAGTAAACAAAACCTACATCGTTAGTTTACTTACATCATATACAAAAACATTCATTATGGTAAGTATGAATTTAAACGCACAAATATCGGAGATATTTACAAATATGTTCCTGCGGCCGTATACTTCATACCTACTTCATACACTAACACAAGAGTGACGTCACTTGTAGCCCGACTTTAGTATGAAGCGTTTTTACGACACTTAACTCATACAACTTAACCCTACAAGTGACGTCACTTGTAGATTAAATTTAGTATGGAGCGTTTTTACGAGACTCGCGAAATTTTGTATACAAATCGCTGTGCCTTTGAAAATATTGACTTATGATATTATACGGTTTCTTCTAAGAGGTAACTTATATTTAAGAGGCCTATTAATATTCATTTATGCAATAAAAAAAAAAAAGATCTCCTATTACCTAACCGCGCCGTTGGATGATTGTTATCAGTTTATACGTTGTGGCCTACTCGATAAAGCTCAAATTGCTATGAATGAAAGCAAATACTCGCCCTCCGCATGCCTCGTCTAACTGGACCCCATAGTATAAGCATGAATTAGTTTAGTGGGTAAAAGGTGAGGAACACGCGTGAGCGGGCCGCGCTTTCTATTGCAAGGGGAAATGCAATATCTCCGTAATGCAATCCGCCCTGGATAAATTAAATATCTCTGATCCGGCTCGTATTACAATTTACAATGTTTGATAAATTACAGATGAAAAAATGGAGGTTCCTTGAATATGAAGTAACTGTTTACTATACCTATTACCACAGGCTACTAAAAGTTAATTTAAATCCTATGTTCATTTATAATATTAATATTATAAATGGGAAGGTGTGTGTGTCTGTCTGTTTGTCCATCTTTCACGCCAAAATTACTGAACCGATTTAAATTAAATTTGTTATACAGATAGTCTAAAGCCTGAGAAAGGACAAAGGCTACTTTTTATCGCGGGGAAATGTACGGTTCCCGTGGGATACTATATTTACAGTTTCAAACTACTAAACCGATTATCATGAAATTTGGCACAGATATAAATTAAACCACGGAAAAGGACATTTTTTACCCGACTGCGCGACGCAAAGGAGTGGTAATGTGTTTATCAGCCTATGTATGTATGTATGTATGTATGTTCCTTTGAAGCACTATACAGACCAAATGCCTGGGCCGATTTTTATGATTCACACGTCAATCGATTCCTCTTAGTCCGGCGAGTGTCACTAAAGACATGACATTAGTGAAAATTCAATATGGCGACTACTGGACGCCATATTGTGAAAATGAAAAAAATGAAAGTCAACAAACTATATCAAGTGGGGTATCGTTGAATAGGTATTTAAAAATCATTTTTAGTTTTCTCTCAACATTTTTCGATTCGACTGACCGTTTAGGGTCTATATCGATTTAAAGTTGCGTAACAACCATTCTCACATTCCAGTGTAATTGTGATGTAGTACTGATGCTGATAGGAAATCCTGTCTAGTAAATAGCTAGCTAGGTACTCATAACTAAAAAGTATAAAATAAAAATAATAATTTAAAAAAAATAAAAACCCGACTGCGTAAAAAGTGAACCAAACTAAGTACATAATGAAAAACTGAAAAGAAAAAAACAAGCACTTAGATGTCCGGTGGTCTAGAATTATATTATATATAATTAAATGAATACTATTGAATAAATTAAAATATAATCTATTAATGGAACATAACAACTGAACAGTCGGGATCCATTATTCGACAGCCAATCTAATTTTTCAATGGATCCTGACTGTTTAGTTGTTATGTTCCATTATTAGATTATATTTTATTTTCTTCGATAGTATTAATTTAATTATATATTATAGAATTCTAGACCACCGGACATCTAAGTGCTTGTTTTTTTCTTTTCAGTTTTTCATTATGTACTTAGTTTGGTTCACTTTTTACGCAGTCGGGTTTTTTATTTTTTTTAAAATTATTATTTTTTTTCAAGCATTACATTGCATTACAGCATGCTGGCTGACATTCGCCGGTGCTCGAGTTTATCATTTGTAGAGAGTTTCGCCCAATTTGCCCCTGGGAGTTGTGACATAAGATCAATTGCTAACTGTATTGATGATGAAGCTGGAGGGGTGGACGGGGTTACGCGCGATTAATTTTTCCGAATTTCTGGTACAAAACCATCTCGAAATTAAAAAAGTGAGTATTCGACAAAACATTTTTCCGTATGATTATATGTAGGTATTTCAATAGATTTGCAAACAAATCACAGAGTAAAGCTAAACAAAATATATATTTACAAAAAATCTGTTCTTATACTTAGAGGTATTTTTGATTCATTATTTTGTGGTATACACGTTGTTCAATAGGCAAGCGGACTGATTTTTTTTATTGCATGAATGAATAGTACTCTTAAATATGAGTAACTTCTCAGAAGAAACCGTATATCAAAAGTCAATATTTTCAAAGGTACAGCGATTTGTATACAAAATTTCGCGAGTCTCGTAAAAACGCTCCATACTAAATTTAATCTACAAGTGACGTCACTTGTAGGGTTAAGTTGTATGAAGTATACGGCCGAAGGAATATATTTGTAAATATCTCCGATATTTGTGCGTTTAAGTTCATATAATGAATGTTTTTGTATACGATATAAGTAAACTAATGATGTAGATTTTATTTACCAATTTCGCAAAAAAAAAAATTTTTTTTTGGTACTTTTTAAATGTATTTAATTAGTAAAGTACACATAAAATAATATATTTTTTTACATTTACCAGCTAGTAATGCCTCAATATTTCTGAATATATTAATGAAACTTAATATTTTAGATGTAGTCCGATCCCCTATTGTGTTATGCTGCAACCAAACGAAGGTCTAAGAGGTCATGAATCCCTACATTGAATTTTATTTTCTTAGATTTGGTAATTGGTGAGACAAATATGAAATAAGCATACCAATTCCCAGTGATCAAAATCTCTCGCATGTCCTCTTGACATATTGTACAGTTCGACTAAAACCTCAATGTCTTTCGGCAATCGTCGGTTTTCGAAAACGAAGATTACCGAGTGCCATTAGCAACAGATGGCCCCGCGCGAGTTTCTTACGCCGCCGGTTCTTCTCGCCGGGTTAGTTCCCGAACCGGTGGTAGGCATCATGTATATCGACGTTCAAAAAGAGTATGATAATACCAATTTTGAATAAAAAAAATGATTTTGATTTTGAAACATGTTGATTGATGTGACTTAATTAGTCACAAACAAACAAAAGTAAAGTCAAAGATCTAGAAATATTTATGAAAGCCGCTGCGATCTAGTTCACAGAGTGATCGTGTGATCGTGTCGGTCATGCTCTATGTCCATGCAGATTGTGTGCACTCGCCTATGTGACCTTTTTGTTTCCGTCTTGCTCTTATAATGCTGAAGTACTGCTTGAGTATCGATTGCAACAATAATCGGTATTTCCTATATAAGTAACCTATCGATAATAAAAATTAGATACATAGAGACACACTTTTAACACAGATTAAAGAGGAACAGATAAACAGCTGCTTAGTTATTAGTTAGCTATTGATTTGATTGCACTGCTAGTTGCTACAAGCATACGGATTACGGGGTGTGTCCACGATTGTGAGGAAAAATCGTAGACCGTTGAAGGGGACGTCAACATTTCGTGTGCGTGTGGTTTGAGGGACCAACCCGAATTTCCCCAAAATAAGTATACCAAGTTTTAGTAGAAGTCTAAAAACAATTGTAGAACAAATCTGGGAATTTGTAAAAAGATAGTTTAAAAGATATAGCCCTCAGAGTGTGGTCCCTCAGTTCACACACCGCTATTTTCCAGATCTCGAAAAGTATGTGGAAAATTATGGTTTTTTCACTACAGAATTTTAGTAGAACTTTTGTAAAAGTTTTTACAAATTTATCAGATACATAGCATTAGAAATAAAAAAGCTACAACCACCGAAGTGTGGTCCCTCAGTTCACACAAAAATGACATACTCATTTCGCGATATATGACTGACTTTTTTAATTATTTTTCTACGTAGAGTTTTAGTAGAAAATTTGTAGAATTCATAGGCAAAATTTCAGAAAAATCTATCGGCGCATTTGGAAGATATATACCATTATGTTGGGTCCCTCAGTTCACACACTTGTGTATAAGAAAAACTCAAATAACTAATAAACGAGAAAACTAACAGAAAGTCTACTATACTTAAGTTTTAGTAGAAGTTTTTTTCTCTTGGATTAGCACATAAAATATTTAATTTCTTGCTTCCTAACTGAGATAATGTTAATTTTTTGATTGTATGAAAATGCAGAGTAGGGTTACCACACAAGAAGCAAAATTCGGACAGTACCTAATATTATTGTGTGTGTTATACCTTATTAAATTTACCTTTTCACTATTATATGGATTCATAGTACTACAAACAACCTATATACCTACTTATGTACCTATTTGTGGTTTCGCTCTGCCCGCCCTTATCTCTGTCCGTTCTTGCTAACTCCTTATATGTAATTACATATATATTATATGAATAAAAAACTGGCCAAGTGCGAGTCAGGCTCGCGCACAAACGGTTCCGTACAAAACGGCAAAAAAAATCACGGTTGTTGTATCGGAGCCCTCGTCCTCGTCTCGTCGTCGTCTCGCCCCCAGCACCAAAGATTATACATACTCAATGTAATATTATGACTGCACCTAATATTTTTGTTATACTAGCTTTTGCCTGCGGCTTCGCCCGCATGGAATAGTGTTCTTGGAGAAAAAACTACTTCGGCGAATAACTCTCTAAGTCTCTACTTACAGCAATATACTTCTGATACAATACTGAAATGTTTTTAGGTTTACCCAATGCAAATAGTTAAAAATTGGACCCTTTCGAGTTTCGCCTCGACAGTCGACACGATATGAGCGACCGCTTGATATATTATACATAATATTATATTTGTCGCGCTTTATCATCGACATATTTTTTAATCAAACTTTTACTATGTTAAGAATTAGTCAAAAGAGTTTAGTTAATCTGTGCTCTCAGGTTGGTTTTCATGCTATAAAGTTATAAAACGTCTTTAAAAATGACTAATTATATTAAAAACTGGCAATTTTGTCGTGTGTCAAAGTTACCACCTAACTTGGGTAACTTTGACACAAACTAACTTTTAATTAATTTACAGCTTCAGAGTGACATTAATTTATGTTTTTATTAAATATTGATGCAGTGGGGTCAGACAAGTCAAAAAAACCATAAAGTTATTACATTTAAATATGTTTTTATATACCTTGATAGCAGCAAAGTTAACGAGATTTTTAAACAAAGTTTTGCACTGATTTTTACCCATTATGTTGCGCGCGGTTAAAAACAAAAGTTTTTGGTATTATCTTCTCTTGACAGCTGCTTTTTTTTTAGATTTCGTTTACGAAGTATGTTAAGGCGTGACTCCTGTTCGAAACATTACACAGAAAACATGAAACATTGGGGCGTGGCTATACACATTTGTCTAGGAATAGACAATGTTTTTGTTTTCGGAGACGGACGAAAAACATTCCCGCGCGGGTAGAGAGGGGAAGAAATGTTTCATTTCTTAACTAGTGTTCACATCGTTCACATGACACCTGGGTACAGGTTTTTTAGGGTTATAGTTTTGCTTGTTGTGTTTTTTGTGTTTGTTTTTGTGATCGCTCATAATATACGGCCTGACTTAATTAAAAAACACAAATTTTGTCAGTTTTCAATAGAAATGCGTAAAATGGCGCACATATTTATGAGTTGAAAAAAATACTTTTATGAAACACTTAAAGTAGCCTTTTCAGAACCCCTCTTTTCTCCTAGATTCTACATTCTTTTCACCTACAATCACTAAAACTGTGAGCGCTAATACGTCTTCCTCGTCGGAACTTAGATCGTGTCTGGACAAAATGTTTTGTTTCGACCAAAAACATTTTCTATAGCTGGAGACAGCTTGTGTATGGAAACAAATGTTTTTGTTTCATGTTTTCTGTGTAATGTTTCGAACAGGAGTCACGCCTTTACGTACACGAATTGTTATTAAATTTTAAGTGCCAATTGTTTCCCACATAAAACAATAGAAAAGAATTTTGTGAACAAACTGTCAAAGTTACCCTCGTGATTCAAAGTTACCCTGAATGACCGTAATAAATCTAGAATATTTACAAGGACATAGGAGATGAGTTTAATTCATCATACAAACTATGACTAAGTATAAGTTTTAGTGAGTAGAAAATGACGCATTTAGCGTTAAGTTTTATGTCGCGTGAGATTTATAGTTGTGTGTACACATTTATATTTTTTGTAATTTTTAATTATTTGTGACTGATATGCTGCTGTACTCAATTGTGTACAGCGGACAACTTTAACAAAGATATTACATGTTAACATTATATTTTTATTTATATTGAATTAAAATGCTGCTGTACTCATCCATTCATGATTAATGCAAATTGTTGAATAATTGCAAAATTTAAAAATAATTCTCTCTGTATAATATTAAATAGGTACTATCTATTAACAAAGTTGCCGCTCGGCGCTGTTATGCGATTTACATCGTATGCCTGCGATGTAAATCGCATAACACCGCCGTTGAATCGTGCGCACGAACACGTACTTACGTGTAAACACGTAGTTCAACCACGTCTGCAGTTGGTGCGGTCACTTCCTTTGTGTTTATATGGTACATATAAAGGTTCTTTATGAAGAGAAACAATATACTGTACCAGATTTTCTTGTTTTTCTGTTTTTATAAATGTGACTACCCCAAGTATCTATACTAATATTATAAAGCTGAAGAGTTTGTTTGTTTGTTTGTTTGTTTGTTTGTTTGAACGCGCTAATCTCAGGAACTACTGGTTCGAATTGAAAAATTCTTTTTGTGTTAGATAGTCCATTTATCGAGGAAGGCTTTAGGCTATATAGCATCATGATAAGTTCAATACGAGCGGAGCACCAATCAAGAATGTTTCAAAATCGGGGTTTTTTTTCCCCCTTTTGAGAGCTTTCGCTGCGTACGCTGCGGAAACGGTTAAAGTTTCGCTTAAATGATGTATGACAGAATTGTTCCCCTTTAAAAGTTCTAAAAAAAAGTCCGCGACGGTATATGTCTATCTTTTAAGGTTGGCTCACAATAACCTTTTTATGCTAACCAAATTTGTTCTAAAATTAAGCATTATTTGTGAGGGTGTTTTCATAAAGATGATATTAATCCTTATCCAAGTAAATACGTTATTCATTACAAGCATTTAATCTAGAAGAAATTTGCAGTTTACATCATTTGATTTCAATGAGTATTTTAGAAGATATCGCAGTAATAAAATAGTCCAGCGCGCAATTATGTACGGCGCACGGCGCGGGCGGGCAGTCGTAAGGTGGAAGCGTTTCTCCTTAGCTAAGTAAATGAAGTCGCGGGTAAATTTTAGCGATATCCCAAAGTAAATGTTTCACGCGGACGAAGTCGCGGGCAAAAGCTAGTTAAAATATAAAAGCCTTATGTACACCGTACATCCCACAAATTAACTTTCTCCTTTTCATAAAAGCTTGACATTAATTTAAAGACCTAAGATTTCTATATTTCTTTAATAGAAAATAGGTAGGTATAATAAAAATATGAAATTTCATAAATGAGGGTTCTGTACCCAAAGGGAACCAAAATATTATTAAGACTTCGCTGTTTGTCCGTCCGTCTGTCTGTCACCAGGCTGTATCTCAGGAACCGCGATAGCTAGACAGTTGAAATTTTCACAAATTATGTATTTCTGTTGCCGCTATAACAACAAATACTAAAAACAAAATAAAATTAATATTTAACGAGGGCTTCCATACAACAACCGTGATTTTTTTTTGCCGTTTTGTACGGAACCGTTTGTGCGCGAGCCTGACTCGCACTTGGCCAGTTTTTTATTCATATAATATATATGTAATTACATATAAGGAGTTAGCAAGAACGGACAGAGAAAAGGGCGGGCAGAGCGAAACCACAAATAGGTACATAAGTAGGTATATAGGTTGTTTGTAGTACTATGAACCCATATAATAGTGAAAAGGTAAATTTAATAATGTATAACACACACAATAATATTAGGTACTGTCCGAATTTTGCTTCTTGTGTGGTAACCCTACTCTGCATTTTCATACAATCAAAAAATTAACATTATCTCAGTTAGGAAGCAAGAAATTAAATATTTTATGTGCTAATCCAAGAGAAAAAAACTTCTACTAAAACTTAAGTATAGTAGACTTTCTGTTAGTTTTCTCGTTTATTAGTTATTTGAGTTTTTCTTATACACAAGTGTGTGAACTGAGGGACCCAACATAATGGTATATATCTTCCAAATGCGCCGATAGATTTTTCTGAAATTTTGCCTATGAATTCTACAAATTTTCTACTAAAACTCTACGTAGAAAAATAATTAAAAAAGTCAGTCATATATCGCGAAATGAGTATGTCATTTTTGTGTGAACTGAGGGACCACACTTCGGTGGTTGTAGCTTTTTTATTTCTAATGCTATGTATCTGATAAATTTGTAAAAACTTTTACAAAAGTTCTACTAAAATTCTGTAGTGAAAAAACCATAATTTTCCACATACTTTTCGAGATCTGGAAAATAGCGGTGTGTGAACTGAGGGACCACACTCTGAGGGCTATATCTTTTAAACTATCTTTTTACAAATTCCCAGATTTGTTCTACAATTGTTTTTAGACTTCTACTAAAACTTGGTATACTTATTTTGGGGAAATTCGGGTTGGTCCCTCAAACCACACGCACACAACATTTCTGAAATTTTGACATCCCCTTCAACTGTTTCTCTTTACATAATAATATATAATATATGTCACCGTAAAATTGTAAAAACCGTTAGATTGTAAAATATCTAACGAGATTGTAAAAAAATGTCCAAAGATTCATCACCTACTATGTTTATATTATGTGAACATTTTATTATGTTTAGGTATAAATTAACGAAAAATAATGTGTTAAATTATAGGCAGAATATTCGCGTCGGAAGTCTATAAACATTTTACAACTAGCTGCTGCCCGCGGCTCCGCCCGCGTAAATACAGTATCCCTCGGGAACACTGTATTTTTTCGGGAAAAAGGTAGCCTATGTTTTAATCCAGAGCCTATACTACTATCATACCAAATTTCATCAAAATCCGTTCAGTAGTTTTTACGTTAAGGAGTAACAAACATCCATATATATACATCCTCACAAACTTTCACATTTATAATATTATTAGTAGGATTTCACTAGTTATATTACAATCTAATGGTTTTTTACAATTTTACGGTGACATATAAATTTTTTCTATTCTGTTCTTTGAATTCAAGTCTTAGAAATACTCGTAATCATAGACACTCACTTAACATTACAGAGCAGATGACATTGTTTCTTGTAAAACTGCACTGCACTGGAAGTTTTTGCTTCATGCATTTATACAACAATGATGATAATGATAAATACCAGTGGCGAGGGGTTCCTATAACTCCATTCCTATCGGCTTCCCTTACCGCTTACCTTTTGAACACCTTCATCCAAATCCCTACCTATTAGGTATACAGGCTACGGCTTCCCTATGAAGGAGAACCAGCCTTCGCCACTGATAAATACAGTCCAACCTAACTTGACATCACGGTCCTCTAAAACACCATTATAACTTCTGCCATACATGAAGCAATTACTTAAGTGGCATTAAGAGCCGTCGGTCTTAAATACCTAGCCGAGTTCCTGGAAGAGCTACCTAGTTTGTTCCCCCAGTTAGTTTGCGTTTGCGGAATCTTGCAAGTTCCCACGCTTTAAATTGCAGGACGCGTCTTACATTGTAGATCCTGATTTCATTCATGAGAATCTGTTATATTATATGCGTACATTGTAGGTACATACAGTGATTTAATTATTTAATGTAATAATGTGGTCTATGGAGAGCCGCTTCGCTACGTTGAATGTAAGAGGAGGAATGGATGGTAAGAATGAAAGTGGATGAAGCGAAACAAGTATGTAAGGATTGTAGCAAGTGGAAAGAAGTGGTCTCTGCCTACCCCTACGGGAAAGAAGCGTGATTATATGTATGTATGTATGTATGTATACCTATATGTATGTAATAATGTAGGTATCGATGATTAGCAAAATAATAATGCATTTAATTATAATATTCAGATCTCAAGGGCCAGATCACACCGAAAAGAGAAGATATGCGACGCGAAACGGCATTTTTAAAATAATGAGACAAAACTCAAAATTGAACTTTATCTAGTAGACGAGAAGATACAAGTTTCATTGCAAGAGCGGCCGCGGTGCCAAGCTATGCAGAGCGATCTGCATGAAGTTTAATTTTGAATCTCTATCTTAAAAATGCAGCGCCGTATCCTCGTATCGGTATGAATTGACCCTAAGAGTCAGTTGACAGTTGATCAGTTCACATTACTTCTTCTTCTTCTTTTTTTAAAAATGGCTCCGTAGTGAATCGCCAATGTCGGAGTACGTATTGACGGAGATTTTGCTTTAAGAGTTGTTTGTGCTTGTTCTAAAGCATATATTATTTAGGGTTAGTACCACATACGGCATAGGTACCTACCTTACAATTTTATTTTGTTAGTTACAATATATGTACTTAGGTACATAAAATGTCAATAAAAGGAGTATTTATAAAACATAGAGCAGATTTAAAATTGATAGGGCGGGGAAATATAAATATAATCGTACAATGAAGATTAGTTTTTTGGACAAGAGAAGAAGATATGGTCTAGAGTGACCTCGTCTTGACCACACTCGCTTAAAGAGCTATCCCTTACTACATTATTCACTAAACAAAAAGATACAAGTTTCAAATGACATCAGTCATAAGTCATACACTGCACAGTGCACATGCGCTGTGCATTACGGTGCAACTTCTAACTCATACAATGAAACGTGTATCTAGTTGTGTAATGAATAAAGTTATTATTAAAATTTGTTAATACCTTAAAAATGCTGTGCCACGTCGCGTATAGTTTCGTTATAGTGTGAATTGACCCTCAATCAATAACTAAAGTTTGATATCAAATTAATGACAAGTCAGTAACAAAAGATTTTTACTCTACGCTTCAATACTAACAAAAACATAAATATTTAGGTATAGCTTTTATAAAACTTAGTATAGGGTTGAACACTACATCAAATTGCATAATACATGATAATTACAGTAATCATTAGCCAAACAAAAGCCCTGAAAGTTCACTTCCGCGGTTACACAAATGAATTGATAAGGTTACCTTAAAGAGCAGTCTCCCAATATGGCGGTTCGGTAGAAATGTGGTCAGCTCATTGTACTGTGATTTGCATGTGCAACAGCATTCACCATTTCGTAACGTGAAGCTCTTGATATTTGCGTCCAGTGGGCCTAGCAGGAACATTTGACAGCGGCGTAAACGTAACGTTATCGGATAAAATGAAAATCTGTCAAAATCATGACGGCGCCATAGAATACAGAACACCCAGAAGGAGTGGTCGATCACATTTGTACGCTGCGCACTGTAACTAAAACCATGGCGAAACACCGCCCCGCCCGCTCTTTTTACTCTTTACACTTAGGTACAAAACAAATCGCGTTATTATGTTACGACAATAGGGATGTTGCCTAGTGTGGAATATCACAGTTTTACAAATTAAATTTTAAAATTGTTGATTAAAGACACATAAATCTGAAAGAAATAGGTATTTAGAGTGACGGGATTAAAAATATAAGCAAATAAAAAAATATTGTCCATCCCTTTCTCGCAAAACGATTCGTGACGTCACAACCTGCTACCGCCATACATTTTATAATTACAAATGTATGGCGGTAGCAGGTTGTGACGTCACAGGCCGATATATCGCTCTCTTTCATATTGTAAATTTCAATGGTTTGTATCTACGTTATTTTTTCAGATATACAAAAATGGGTTCTGGATTGTTTATTAACATGTTGTCTAACATCGAATAGCCGAAAAAAAAATTTTTTCGGCAACATGCCTATTAAGTATTCAATAAAAATTAATTGAAAAAAAGTTGGGTAAAATATTCCGTAGCAACATAATATTATGATAGCCACCCCAATTTGGAGTAGTCGTGAGCGTGACGGCTACACTTTCAAGCGCGTTGACGGTTTCTGGATGATTTTTTATTCTGTGGACAGCGCCGTTCGTTCGTTTACGCCGCTGTCAAAAGTTCCTGCTAGGCCCCCAGTGCCGCGATTGGAGACATTTTTGATATTAGTTGGACGTGTCTATCTACGTGTCCATGGCATCGATCGTAACTCCCAAACAGATGAACCGATTTTGATCTAGTTTTGTTTGTTTGGAAGCTGACATGATCTAGTTGTTCTTATTGTCTGTCCGTCTGTCTAATAGGTAGATCCTACTAATATTATAAATGTGAAAGTTTGTGAGGATGTATGGATAGATGGATGCATGAATGGATGTTTGTTCCTCTTTCACGCAAAAACTACTAAACGGATTTTGATGAAAATTGGTATGGTAGTAGTTCAGGCTCTGGATTAAAACATAGGCTCCTTTTTATCCCGAAAAAGTAGTGTTCTCGAGAGATACTGTATTTATGCGGGCGGAGCAGCGGCCAACAGCCAGTATTTTAATAAAAATGTAGTTAGAAAGCTTCCATGTACATGAAGACAAACAACCAGTAGTTAAATCTTATAATGTAAATGGACGCTTTCACACCTCGTCAATTTGGTCCCATGCTAAGTTCTCGTAGAACGTGTTATGGGTACCATACATACATACATACATATAATCACGCCTTTTTCCCGTAGGGGTAGGCAGGACCGCCTCTTTCCCGTAGGGGTAGGCAGAGACCACTTCTTTCCACTAGCTACGATCCTTACATACTCTTTCGCTTCGTCCACTTTCATTCTTACCATCCATTCCTCCTCTTACATTCAACATAGCCAAGCGTCTCTCCATGGTCCGCTTTTCGCCTCCGCGAGAAACGAGACGTGATGGGTGGCGAACCACATCGCCGCCATTTTGGATAGTTAAATTATTTTTGATTATCCATTGCGTTTCCACGGATTGGTGGAGAGGGTAGGAATAGGGAAAGTTAAGGATAGGTGGTGTGGAAAGGAAGAGTGGTAAGTTAGAGTGGGAAATAGGGAATGTAGGATATTACTGCCCAGGAGGGCAAGGGATAGGACAGTAATGGCTAGGGAAGCCGGGGTCGCATACCCGTATACTATACCACAACTACCGGACAGGTAAGTTGGGAAGAGTATCCCATGACATAACTTTTTCACGCAAAAACTACTGAATGGATTTCGATGAAATTTGGTATGGTAGTAGTTTAGGTTAGGGATTAAAACACAGGCTACTTTATATCCCGAAAAAGTGCAGCATACCCGATAATATAATTACGAGGGCGGAGCCGCGGGAAAAAGCTAGTATTAAATACACATAGTTAATTACACATGACCCAGGAACACAGAAAACATTTTTTGTCCCTTTGTTGGGATTTGAATTGCGAACCCGCGAGCTATACCCTCCGGCTTGATCACTATAACGCGCTCAAGCCGCAAAGGTTGTTTAATATAAAAAATTGGTATAACGCGTTTCAAATGAAAATAGGAACGTCAATGACCTTATTTTGTCAAATATCACATGAAAAGTGCGATTTTCAGAAAAACTTATGTGTATATAAATGTACTGTGCATATAAATATTAATAGTCATGCATCGAATTTAAATAGTAATCAATTATCTAAACAATATTAACTATCATAACAGTCTAAATTCGAAACAATATGGTGCCGACTCGATCCTATTCTCATTGGAATTGCAGTATAAGTTTTTTTAACAACACAAAAGTTTATCTGGTTTTTTAGTACCTAAGTTCTATAAGTAATACATATGTGATACAGTGGTGAAGGCTGCTTCTCCTTCATAGGGAAGCCGGAGCCTGTATAATAGGTAGGGATTTCTATGAAGGTTTGCCAAAGGTAAGTGACAAGGGAAGCCGATAGGAATGGAGTTATAGGAACCCTACGCCACTGATGTGATACGAGGGTATAATTATATAAATGTACCTAAGGTGATTTTATGCACGTGCCTTTATGATTTCCAAAAAGATATTGATGTATGTAACGCCAAATATAGTTGATAAATAAATACAGTTTCTATACCTCTGAAAAAGGCGAAAACGATATTTAAAGCTATCTTTTAACTTTCAATGTCCATTAAATCTGTGAATGCGCTTGCGAGCAGAAAATCGTACTTCTTTATTTGTGTAACAGTACTTTTAATACTACTTTAGGAATGGCTCACACAATTAACTTTAAAGACGTAATATTCGGCTTTTATTCTATGCTCTATAAAGAGGAACAGTTTGTTTGCTTACATTCAATAGGCCTCGAAAGCACTGGACCGATTTTGATGAAATGCACAGATATAGAGTAGACCATGGGGGTACTTTTATCGCGGAAAAATGTACGGTTTTGAAATTTTGCGCGCACGAATCGAGGGCAACATCTACTATAAGGTAAAATGAAAAAGGGTAATACTTATTTTTGCTAAATAATAAAAGTTTTGGTATGTGCGATCTCGGTCGCCCGTTTGCACAGACCAACGTGAAAGTTACCGTAACGATAATCTCATTAGCGGTCTAACGATATAGAGGCTACACCTACTGACTGATGGCCGGTAGCGGCGTCTTGCCAAAAAACTATGAAAATCGTGTCATTTTCCTGCGACAACCACTGGTCCCAGTCGCCCGTTTGCACAGACCAACGTGTCTGCCGCAAGTGAAAGTGCGCCGATACGATCATCTCATTACCGGCCTCACGATCTAATGAGGCGACACCTACTGAGCGATGTGTAAACGTTATGAATGGCCCACGACTGCGACTTATGTGGGAAACACGCTTCCGTATAACGTTTTGTTCTTCAGTGGGGTTAGCAGGAACTATTCACAACTACGTATACGTTTACGTAACGTTATTGAAAGAGAATTAGTATCTTTATATTATGATATATAGATACTAATTCTCTTTCGCTATCGCGCCCGTACAATTGACATTCAATAACGTTACGAATATGGAGTTGTCAATTGTTCCTGCTTGCGCCTCAGGTTAGTATAGAATTGGTGTAGCTGTTACTTTATTTTTTTCTTCTATTTTGCTTATAGCATCGAGTAGATATTCCGTTGAATTAGATTATACGTTCTAAATAAATTGATTTTCAGGGTATCAAGTAGACGTGGTTGAAATAAGGGCTCGTTTCATTTGCCATTTGGTAACTTTTCCATTTGGTAACCCTTATATTTTTGAAGTTCTGTACAGCCTAAAAATAAGGAAATTTTACTTGAATAGTACAATGTATACACAATAGAAAAAAAAAAACAATTGTAAAATTCTTTGAATCATTTTTTAAAATATTTTATGTTCCACATTATTATTATATTGAATAAAATATACAGTTTTTACATATCCAGGTGTACTTATTTTTACCAGCATACATTATGTTTTTCTGTAAGCGGAAATGATGAGATTTTCACCGAAGCTCAAAAAATGTTGAAGTATTGATGTAACTAATAGTACTTATTAGATTCTAAAATAATAGTGAGATGACTTGTTAGTCAACCACAGAGTTTTCGCATTTATTTTTTAATAGTAATAACTCAGCTTCAACTGAGATCACCTACCGTATAATTTTCTATAGTCATTTGATATGTCTGAAATAGTCTATTGATCAGAAAGCCCAAAACAATAGGATCCACGACAGTTACCAATAATTTACTACGTATAGACCACAGAACACTATTACTCGCGGAGTATGGGTATAGATCCGCTATCCCCAACCCGCGGCCCGCGGGCCGCATGTGGCCCGCCGGGCCTTTATCTGCGGCCCGCGTGAAATCTGTAACTTAAAAATCAGCCAAGGAAAAGCCATTTTAGGAAAAAAAATAGTCAAAAATTGAATTTTTTTATTGAAAACCCCTTTTATATTAATTTTTATTTTGAATTATATATTGGAGTAGAAATCAATTTAGTATCTTGTGAATATTTAAACTATTGCCATCGACTAAAGAAAGGACAAAAAATCGCGTTTTGTTGTCATAAAAAGGGCTTCTCCTTATATTATTTGTTTTATCTTGTTTTTTAGATAATATGATATTATGTTGTTATAGCGGCACCAGAATTAAGACTTATGAAAATATCAGCTTTCTAGCTAAAGTGTTTCTTGAATTACAGCCTACGATGTAATAAGGATAGCATGCAGCGACAAGTCAGCTTTAGATAAAGTTGTGAAAAAGCGTTCACAATTCCAAAAATCTCACTGAGTGAACATAATTATTATAATACATATTTGTTATTTTATTTTAGTTTGTGTCGTTATCTCATCTTAAATGTTTAATTTCACTCTTTTAACTACCTTGTGTTTTTCTATTATTAAATCGTTAAATTTAAACACCGTATTTTTTGTCCCTTAAATTTTTGGTTGCGGCCCGCGACACCAGGAGTACAACGGATGTGTGGCCCGCGTAAAAAAAAGGTTGGGGACCACTGGTATAGATCATAGATAATACAGATATATATTAGTATAGATAGTCGATAGTCGAGTGCTATCGGTGTCTACTCGTATCAGTATCATTAATTTTTCTATCACATCGTTTCTCAACCCTTTTTAATGTCGCCACCCACAAAAAAGCCAAAAAGTTAAGTAAAGAGTCTTGCGGACCGTCATAAAATTATAATATGTACCTACATAGAGCGCTATTTTTATCAGCTATAAGTACATTGTATTAGCCTTTACTGGTTTGAACGTTCGAATGATTTTGTTCGAAAAACGAAATAATATGTAGTTTGTATTTATTATTTTTTCAACAGACTGCGACCCCTTTTATAAATAAACTTGACCACCTCAAGAGTCGCGACCCACCGGTTGAGAAACGATGTTCTATCGCATGAGTGCAAGGCATTGTTTTAGCTTTCTTTTCTATCATCTATAGAAATCTATAATTTTATAGGGTCCGTACCCAAAAGTTAAAACGGGACCCTATTACTAAGACTCCGCTGTCCGTCCGTCTGTCTGTCCGTTTGTCACCAAACTGTATGAACCGTAATAGTAGTCCCTTTAACAATGAATAGTCGATAGACATAGTACTGACGATCCTGGCTTCACAGGAGTCGCAGTGGTGGGTAAGTGTGGTGCCCGTTTTAAAAAAGGTCCAAAAAAAAAACAAAACAGATAAAATGCCATACAACAAACGTGATTTTTTATGGACTCTCCGTGCGCGAGTCAAATTCGCAGTTGGCCGGTTTTTATTAATCGTTATGTTACCTTTAGTCTTTACATAATAATAAGTAAGCTAGAATGTTAATCTTGAAAGTAATTTCATATCTAAATGAACTATTTTTACTCAGGCTGATCATTTATTTACTGTAATAAAAATAATAAATTTTATTGTTTTAATTGCAAATGATTTTGGTTATTTAATATTTTCTGATTTTTCGATGATGTCCATTAAACGTGTGATTTAAATTAGGTAATACTAATACATTTAAAACACATTATATTAAGTTTTGCGTAGCGTTTGATGACGTCATATTATCTACAGTTAGGGCCTTTAGTCAAGATGCATTCGATAATTTCGACGGCGAAGTTCGAAATCAAAAATGTATCGGATTTGACATAAGTCATCGCTAAGTGACATGTCGCTTGCGATGCCTTATGTCAAATCCTATACATTTTGTTTTTCGGCGGCCCGGCCCGTTTCAATATTCTATCTATGTATAACTATTTGTTGAAAACGTCGTCATTCAATCATTTGCGATTTCGCGATACAAATTTGACGTTTCTAACAAATAATTATAGATAGATAGGTATTAAAATGGCGGCGATGTGGTTCACCACCCATCACGTCTCGTTTCTCGCGGAGGCGAAAAGCGGACCATGGAGAGCCGCTTCGCTACGTTGAATGTAAGATGAGGAATGGATGGTAAGAATGAAAGTGAACGAAGCGAAACGAGTATGTAAGGATCGTAGCAAGTGGCAAAAAGTGGTCTCTGCCTACCCCTTTACGGGAAAAAGGCGTGATTATATTATATATGTATGATAGGTTATTGAAACGGGCCGTAAAACGCAAGATCTAACGCAAGTCCAATAAAACATAATACCAATTTGCTGTGCCTATGTTGTGTACCGTTGGCCAGTTTGGGGGTCATTGACTCTTGTATTACGTGCGACTAATTGATCGATCGCCACACGTGCACTTACCATCAGCTTCAGATAGCTCCTTATCAGTTCTGTCACTGTACTCGTGTGATGTGACATTAGCGCCCGTCACACTTACAGTTCGGACCGTTGCGTGCGGCTTGGGCTGCGATTGAACTGTCATGTTAATTGTGATGTCAAATTCGTCCACGGTTTTGACTGCCGGCGTCTTACATAATACGTCAAAATAGTATGTCATAGCGCAAGATTAAAGCTGTAGAAAATGCGCTGTCATCGATATGCCAGATCGGACTGTCGACCCCGCGCATTTACACGTTCATTCCGTACCGCGGGTTGGAATGGCGCGCGTTTTCTCCCTGTCCGAACTGTACGTGTGACGGGCGCTATCATGTAGGAGTGCGACGGTTCCTACTTCAGGGTTCAGTGTTTACATAAAACGGCTTCTACTTGTTTTTTATATTATTTCACTCACTTCCTTTATATCTTTGTCTCACCTTCCCATTATTTACTCGCTCTCTATCTTCCTTTCTTCTTTCTCGCTCTGCAAAGCTGCAACCATGACTCCTAGCTGGACTGCAGTTTTGTATTTATAAATCTGTGTTTGAGTTTGACACCTTCTCGAGTCTCTCGCGTTAAATAGTGATGAACATGTTTCATAAGTCTGCCTATTTATCTGCATAAACCCTTTTCTTTTTGTAAAATAACACTTGACCCTTTAGAACTTGCATGAATTAAAAAAAAAACTTGAGGTGTGTAAGAATTTGTTTAAACAACGTTTAACAACGTTTAAACAGTGTTTATTTTAACAAAAACCGATTCCCATCTCCACATCAATTTGCAAAGCCAATTGTCCGTGACGAGCGATTACTCTTTAACCTTCATTTTATATCGAACGGCGGAAGACGTCTTATGCGCCGATTACACATATCCGGTGCGTAGGATTTTCTCAAAAGCACCTTTTATTTGCACATACTTTTTGTAAATCAATCAATCAATGACCAAAACAGCACCGTACAGAAGAGTACTGTAATTTTATTTAGTACCCATATTTTTTCCTAAACGTTTTGACATAATTAAGCAGTAGATCATATGGTCAAAATATCCGTTATTGATTTTGAACAACCGTGTATGTGGTAGCACATATTTGAATGTGTTTTTAACAAGTAACACAGCAAATCACATCTATCTTGTGTGTTTGTACTCTCTGATGCAAAAACCTAGACTAGACGGTGGACTGGACGGTAGTGGTTATCCCGGAAAAATATACAGTTTCCGCGGTAAAGACTAATTATTTTACACGAACGGAGTCACGGTGGGCTAAGTATTTAAGTTACATAAGTATAATTTACATTAGCTTTGCCTGCGGCTCCGCCAGCCTAAATACAGTATCCCACGGAAACACTACTTTTCGGCCTATGTGTTAATCCAGAGCTTAAATTACCATACCATACCAAGGTTCATCAGAATCCGTTCAGTAGTTTTTGCGTAAAAGAGTACCAAACAACATCCATTCATCCACCTTCACAAACTCTTACGTTTGTAATATTAGTAGGATGTAGAAGAATATATCATTCATATTATATGATATATCTATACTCTTCCTACTAATATTATAAATGTGAAAGTTTGTGAGGATGTTGGATGGATGTATGTATGGATGGATGTTTGTTACTCTTTCACGCAAAAACGTATGAACGGATTTCGATAAAATTTGGAATGGTAGTAGTTTAGGCCCTGGATTAAAAGATAGGATACTTTTCATTCCAAAAAAGTACAGTGTTCCCGAGGGATACTATACTGACGCGGGCGGATCCGCGGGCAACAGCTAGTTTCTAGAATATAGCTACAATCAAGCGTAATGTGAGGTCTATCAAAACGCATATCAAGTAAACCTATTTAAAATATGCGCTGGCTATGTCGTTAACATAGATAATATTTTGATTCACCTTTTAATACGCCCGTATTTGGAAAGTTATAAATCTTGTTGAGTTCAACTTTTATTGCTGTATAATCTATTAATAATATATTGTTCTTTTAATTTATAGCATTAGGAAGATACTTAAGTAATATTACATTTACTTAAAACTGTGACAAAACTTTGAAAAGTTTTAGCAGGGTGTTTTGATTTATTCATATGCATACTTTAGCTACTCTAAAATTAATAATCTTATGTTTGACATGTAATACTTATTATTACATTGGTCTATGTTACCATGGAGGAATTATATTAATTATTGGCAAATAATAATATTACTAACGTATTATTGGTCTATGTTATTGCGTATATAACTATAGGATATAGTTAAGTTTAGCTGCTGACAAATCACGCAATACATCTCTGACAATCAATAAATCTTTGAATTCGTGACTATCCTATACATATTATATAGTGCGAACTATTATTACAAAATTATAATTAACATAAATCCATTTGCACACAAGTATCTAATAATCTACTCACTACATTCTTATTTATTGATTTCCATTGTTCAATAAATCTAACGATTTAGGCAAATGGGGCCTTAAATGTCATCATAATGATGTTACAGTCGACACAGAAACGGTAAGACAATGGAGTGCCGCGTGGGATAGCCTAATGAACTCAAAGTATCGCATTTAAGTTTACTTCCTCTGTAGGTGAGGACCATAGATCCAAGAAAATGGCAGATCGGGCATAGAAATATACCAAATACTAATAAAACCCATCATATAGGTAAGAGATATAAAATGAGTTATGTATGACTCGTATTTAAAGATACTTGAAGAATTTAGTGAAAAAAATGAAAAAAAACTTAAACATAACAAGTTGCTAGGGCCTCCTTTTAGGTATAGACCTGTGTTAGGAGACCCCGCTCTTTCCGTAAACGAACAAAAGATACAATAACCTAATTTTGAAAGTGGTATATAAGTAGATACTAGTTAGGTAATAATAGTTAAATTAAACTATACATGCACACATAATTTTACATTTACATACATAGTTACACATTACATAGTTATCTTACAGCTAAATAGTTCAATGCAATACACAATAATAAATTTATAAAAACAATGTGAGTCGAGCCAGCTAGTTTAATATATTACAATAAGGTACTCTATTATAGTATGTTCTTTGTCCCGAAGCCAGTTTTTTAACGTGTACTTGCATTTATGGGTCGTTAAGGGGTGAAAATTAAGAATTTTATTTAATTTGTTGTAAATTAAGGCTGATTGTTCTGTAGATTGTCTCCTGCCATAAGCAGTTTTAACTTGAGTTACTGATGCAATATTGTGTATCCTCCGTTTTTTATTTTGCTTGATGGGATTATAGGGGAGTTTACTATGAAGTTTTAGAATCAAGTGTAGAATGTAAAGTTTCCGTACCGATAGTAAACCACATTCAGAGTACAGAATATCAGTTGGGTATCTATAAGGTTTAAAATAAATTACTTTAAGTAATAGTCTATGTGCCCGTTCTAATTATAGAAATTTGGTTTTGTTAGAACCGCCCCATACTGTGATACAATAAATTAGTATAGATTGGGCCAAGGATGTGTATATTTGTTTTAATATTGTTACATCAGCCACTTGTCTGAGGGTCTTAAACATCCAAGAAAGTTTACGAAGTCTACCTATCAGTAGATCAATGTGAGGATACCAAGTGAGGCGCTGGTCAACCATAACTCCTAGATATTTAGTTTGTGATATTTTGTCTATACTGCAACATGAACAATTTTGGTCAGCGAAGTCTTTACAAACATGAATTTTTAGTTTGTAGATAGAATTTGGCTGAGTGTTGTTATAATATTTTGTGAAACAAATATAATTGGTTTTTGAAACATTCAAAGTTAATAAATTTTTATCCAACCATAAAGCTACTTGGTTTAGTCCTTTTTGAGCAAAGCCATGTACCTCATCCCATGTTGAGCCAGAAAAAACTATGGCAGTGTCGTCAGCATAAGAAAATATTTTCCCATTTTGAATATTTAGATTGCAGAGGTAATTAATATAGATTAAGAAGAGCGTCGGCCCCAAGACGCTGCCTTGTGGTACGCCGTAGGTAATATCAAAAGGCTCACTCAAGTTATCTCCCACTTTGACACTCTGCTGTCGATCAGACAAGTAGTCACTCAAAAGAGCTAGAGGGGTGCCCCTAATTCCTATTGATTCCAGTCTGCGGATAAGGGTGGGGACAGAAACTGTATCAAAAGCCTTTTGAAGATCCAGAAGAACTGTAATACACTTAAGGTTTTTATCTACATTTTCAGAGATGTAAGATGTTAAGGCAATAATAGCATCTTCTGTAGATATGCCTCGCCTGAAGCCGAACTGGCGGTCAGATATTAATTTATATTTACTTAGGTAACAAATTAGTCTACAATTAATAATTTTTTCTAGTACTTTTGAAAGGACTGTAAGGACTGAGATAGGTTTATAATTGTTAGCTTCGTTTCTGTCTCCACTCTTATGTATAGGCGTGACAACAGCATACTTGAGTACGGTGGTAAATATGCCCTGTCCTATGCAAAGATTTACTAGATGAGTTACAATAGGGGATACTTCCCTGCCAACTAGTTTCAATTGGTCCCAATACCATCCCAACCCGCGGCACTACTAGATTTTAGGCCCATTATAATTCCGTAAACTTCGCCTAGGTCAGTCTCCAGTAAAAAGAAGGAAGAGGCTTGCTGTGATTTAAGTGTGTTATTTGACAAATACGTATCTTGATTTGATTGGCGTAGCAAAATGTTATTTGCTAACGTTTTGCCAACATTTGCAAAGTAGGAATTTACATGATTTACAGATTCTTTAGATGTAGATTTACAGTTAAGCAGTTCATTGTTATGAGATTTATTTACTTTTCTATTTGTAATGTTATTAATTGATTTGATTTAGTGATACAAGGGTTTCCTGTGTAGAGTTTTCCTTTTATCTTTACTACTATTATAAAGAGGGAAAGTTTGCTTGCATCAAATAGGCTCTGAAACTACTGGACCGATTTTGATGACTTATAATTGAACTAGCTGTTGCCCGTAGCTCCGCCCGTGTAAATACAGTATCCCATGGTAAAACTATACTTTTTCGGGTTAAAAAGTAGCCTATGTTTTAATCCACAGCCTAAACTACCATAATTATCATACCAAATATTTAATCGAAATCCGTTTAGTAGTTTTTGCGTGAAAGAGTACCAAACATCCATCCATCCATACATACATCCATCCTCACAAACTTTCACATTTATATAATATTAGTAGGATGAAAATGTTTTAACTGTTGATTCAATCATTTCCTTTGCATGTAAATTCACTTCAAGCGTGGGAGAAGGAATCAGCGCGAATGTGCCCGCTTGATGAAAGGAAACACGCTAATGAGGCCACACAGAAAACCGGCATGAAATAACGATTACGTCTCGTTTCGCAAAATGAGTGAAAATACTGGAAACCCTAGGGAGGTTGGGGATTAAAGTTCTCGGGCGATAGTAATCGCTTAACGTCATGCGATCTGTCTGTCCGTTTCCGGTCAACAAAAAACTCGGCTATGGGATTAAACCGAGTGTGGGTGAAACATAAATCTCTACAAGTAATTACAACAATGCTCTATTTGGCCACAAACTTTGAAAAACACGCGTAGGTCTAAACATAGACTAAATAAGACTAATAGACATGATTTCAAATACATCATTAAAACGCGTAATAAAAATAATTGGAAACTCAGATTATTATGTTGGGGTTTCTCAATAATAATCTAAAACCTACATTTTATAAGTATTGATCTTACATAAATTATTATAAACCTAGCGTTTCTGACGTCATGGTCAGATAGATCGCATGACGTTAAGCGATTACTATCGTCCAGGAACTTTAATCCCCAACCTCCCTAGGGTTTCCAGTATTTTCACTCATTTGGCGAAACGAGACGTAATCGTTATTTCATGCCGGTTTTCTGTGTGGCCTCACTAGCGTGTTTCCTTTCATCAAGCGGGCACATTCGTGCCGATTCATTCTCCCATACAGTTAAAGTGAAATTACACGCAAAGGAAATTATTTCCTCAACAGTTAAAACATTTTCATTTAATTATAAGTTAGAACTTTTCCATAGGCTTAGCACGAACAATAAACAACAACGTATTCGTAATATTATCGAATGGGAATAGCATGACGACTACAGTAAAGAAATAATAAAACATTATTTATTTTTACTTCACTTTAAATGCGAGATGAATTAAATAAAACTTCAAAACACAGAGAATCAAAAGAGGTGTTCAAGAAATGTATGAGGCCTGGGCCAGCCCTATGTACAGTATATGTAAATATAGCTACATAATATAGTAACCGTTTCCTATTCTCTATTTTGTTTAATTTCACTTCGTTTCCATGTACATTTAAATTAACTTCGTCAAGGAGAGCAACACAAAGTAAAATAAAACATGGCGGATCAGATCAGAATTAACTAAATAATGTCATTTTGTCAATGACATGACTTTTGACAAAGAAAGACGTATGACATTCAAGACGACGTCTCTTCGTAAAACTGTCTACTACGTCAAAAGTCAAGTCAAAACAACTGTCATGGCCGCCCTAGAAATAGTGTTCTCGCAATAAAAAACTCTTCAAATAATCATTTTTGTACGCATGTACCCTTCTTCAAATGAATTTTTTCGTATTTTTATGATATTCGCATATTTTTTCCTATTTACCTATGTAGTGTACATAGAACTGGCCCAAAATCAAACATCTCTTTTAATACCGTTCTTTGTCTCTACTTCTTTTTTTTTTTGCGTGTTCCGTTCGCTGTTAAAATTATTCAAAACGCTACGTTTCTGCTTTCGAGGAAAACATTTTTTTTTCTAAGTAGTTTTCTTTTGCAAAATAACGGAAATATAATTTTTTAATGCATTTTAAATCGTATTTATACTACGTATTATTATTGAAGAGAAACGGTGATATTCCGCACAAACTAAACTTCGACTGAAAAATGTTAACTGACATCCATTTTTAAATGACGTTTACTGACGGTAATTATGGGATTATGGAGGCCATTTAAAATAAAAGAAGAAGAAGTACAAGAAGATGACGTTACGTTTGACGACTGTGCGTTTTTAATCACGTGGTCAAACGTGAAAAAATAGTTATAATATTTTTGATATTTTATAAATATCATACATATTTTATAGTAATGTGTTGGTAAGTTGGTTTTAAATAATGTTTGGGTATAAAATATCAATAGTTTGATATATTATATTTTTATCATAGGATAATTGCCTATTGTTTGTGCTAAGCAATAGTCTCGAAGTCCATAGGTAGTAATTTTTAGTCTTTCGCTTTTATCACAAAGGACTCAAAGTCTACCTACTAAATGTTCTTACTAATA
Organism: Glaucopsyche alexis; assembly: GCA_905404095.1. Lineage (NCBI taxonomy): Eukaryota > Metazoa > Arthropoda > Insecta > Lepidoptera > Lycaenidae > Glaucopsyche > Glaucopsyche alexis. The sequence continues at coordinate 8,671,212 of FR990060.1, forward strand.
TTAAAAAGAAATGAATAAAAAGCTAAAATCAAAACCAAAAATATTTAGCAAACCGCAATTTCCAAAAGCCAAGCGACCCAAATACGGCATTGACTATTTGGTTTTTAAACAAGTTTTCCAATTGCCGCGAATAGTTTTTTATTTTCTACTTTTTGAATTTGCTTTTCCTAAAAAAAAGCTTAAAAAAAGCATATATACGGTCGAATTGAGAAACCTCCGTTTTGGAAGTCGTTTAAAAATAAATCAGATCTATGTTGGATCTAATTTCAATTAAGGTTACCGACTTTGATCGATGTAAGATCTAAAGTGTCTAACTAAGAGCACATTATCCAGTGTTAAGGTATAGTCTACAGACCGAAAGTAAGCCCCCCAGTTAGGGTTACCATATCTCAGGATTTGTCCTGAGATTTCAGGATTTTTCGACTCTTCTCAGGATTCCGGCCGGATTTAGCAAATCTAGTGATAGCTCAGGATTTTCAATAAAACACAGGTTACATTTTAAAGATCTCTCTTATTAAACTACTAAAAATAATTTTCTTTTAGTAACAATTGCAGTTAAAATCAATACTTATTTATCAAATTGAAACAAACTAAAAATAATCTTTTGGTAACAAATGCAGTTAAAATCAAAAAAGTCGCGTAAAACGCGTGCGCAAGATAATAATACGTTTTTGAGAGAAAATTCTCAAGCTGTAGAAAATCTCAGGACTTTTCCATGGAAATCAGGCCTTTTCTCCGGACTTTTGATTTTTTCATCTGGTAACCCTACCCCCAGTAGAGTGACGGAACGGAAAACAATACCTTTTAACTTGTCAACACTAGATATAAAGATTATTATGTAGAGCACTACATTAAACTACATAATATTGCGGCCTTCTTCATAAACAACGATTCTCCACTAGCAATTTAGTAATAATAATATCTATGGACGCTTCACACCACGTCTATCTGGCCCCGTGCTAAGTATCCCAAGAACTTGTGTTACAGGCAGGGACCGGAAAACCCGTTTAATTTCAAAACCCTTAAAAAAGGAAACCCAGGTCATTTGGTAACCATAACCGTTTGGGAAACCCTATTGATTGGGTAACCCAAAATAAGGCTTACCCTATGAATTGGGAAACACTAACGAAAACGTAAGCGCTTACCGGGGGTTTGAAAGGGAAAGCGCTTCCTGGTTTGGGTTTCCGCTATTGAAGAGGTTTTATCCCCACACACGTCCGATTTCTTGGTTCTGACTTTTGATTGGTATTTCATATTATTATCCAAGATTTTTTGCAGGAGGGACGGGGCCATCTTTAAATAATTTCGTTTCCTGCAGTAAGCCGTGAAGCTAGTAATATAACCTACCTAAGTACCTAAGTAATATACCTTCTTATGTATCAGGTTATTAGATTTCGCCAATGTAACCATAGATAATAATTCTAATGTACCTACTTAAATAACCTAACCTAATCACATTAGAAAATTTAATTAATTAAGGAAAATATAGGTGTTAAGTAGGCGATTAAGTATATACATATATATGAAGTATAATATTGTATGATTTTTAATAAGTACCTACCCCCTGAATATCAACTTAATTAGTTTGTACTAGATATGAGCGCCGATGGGAGGTAGATCGGCTCGGCGGCGGCACGCCGACTTTTTGGGTCGGCGGCTGCGGCGTCGGCGGCGTGAGCTTGAAAAGGTTTTTTTGAAGTTTGTATTTGGTAGTCAAAAAGTGTAGTAAATACATTGGTTTTGATACAATTACAATGCAATACAATTTATGGCACTTTTTGTAGTGGTGAAGAAGACAATTATAGAATTCCAAATTAGTTCCAACAATTAACTGTGCGTTGATTCCAGAGAGTATAATCACTGTAATCTTTTTCTATTTTCGTTTTATCAACGCCCTTTTTTTCAGGAACTGACGTTGAAGCCCTTTGTATAACTGACTATCGAGGCTCTCTCTAGTGAACAACCAATAATAGCTAAGATCTCAGCCTGAAACACGGTGCATAACCCAAAACAAGCATATCTGCCTATAGGTGGTTCCTCCCCCATAGTCTAGCGCCCACCCGGTTGTCTTTCCTGGATCTGTCTGTGAACCAAATTATGTTACTAGGATGAAAATTTATTGGGACCTATCCTTCCCCGTCCTCCCCAGAAGTTTTGAAAAGCAGGTATAGCTTTTAAAAGCTATGCTTTTAGGCCTGTTACATTCTACCTGCCAACATGGCCCTGAGAACCACCTTAGCCTCCATATGAACAAGCAGTGGTCAGGTTTATCAGGGCTTCATGTGAAGCGGTGGGTGCCGAAGAGAGCGCACCCGTGATTTGAGACAGGCCAGCCTCTATACACTAATGTTTTGATGCAGTTGACATGTACAACTTTTTTGGCTGCATAGTGTGGCATACACAATCGGTCTCACTATAGCTGTGTATAACCATGCATAACATTGCCTTCGACCGAAGGCCTCATTATAGCTGACAAGTCTGGGGTAGAACCCCAGAGCACATCTTGCTTTTTTCATAATGTCTTCGATGTACTTATTCCAAGTAATACTTATCAAGATATTTGACCTCGCTCGCAAACGTGGTAGTTCTCCCGAAGAGTGTTGGGGGTTTTAGTCCCTCCAACTTCCTCTTTTTGGTATAAGGTATCAAGACTGTCTTATTAGCGTTGACTGTTAGTTTGACCCTTTTGCACCAATTTTCGACGATTTTCTGCAGTGCTGATTACATTAACCCAGCGACTACTGATGCGCATTTGCTCACCACTAGTATCGCTAGGTTGTCAGCCTGGACAACGGAGGCTGACAACCTAGTGATATTTAGAGCGTGGCTCTCGACTCGAAGGTCGTGGGATCGATTTCCGCAAATTAACAACGAAAAAAATGTTGTTTTCAAGTTTGGTTAGGACAATGCAGGCTGATCACCTGAATATCTGACAAGAGAGATGATCCATGCGACGGCTGGACATGTGAAAATTCGGCCCTGCATCTGATCTCTCGGCAGTCGTTTAGGTTATCTGTCCCACTAGTTTTCGGGAGTAAAGGAACAGAAAGTGCTCTTGTGTACTGCGTACACACTTGGCCACTATAAAATAACTCCTGCGTAGCTGTCTGGTTTTAATGGACTTGGCGCCCAAGTTGAAGAGAACGGCTGCGGTTCTCGGGCGCCTCCTGCCCAACTTTGGAAGACCGGAGTCCAGAAGGTCTAAAAAGGCCGTTTTAGCAATTCATTTTCAATTCTTGTTATAAATTACTGTATGAAAGATGACAGCGATCGTAAAATGGCCACTTGAATTGCAATTCATAATATGATTTGGATACAATTCATATGCTGAAATTGGCTGAAATGCTTGCATTTGACAGCTTTACAAGCAGAATTGCTTAAGTGTCAAATAGCAATAATTCATAAAAAGTTACTCGTGAGGACACTCGATGTTTACAATAAATTTAGAACTCTCTGAAGACTTTTGCATTTTAGTTAGTGTCAGCCGTGTTAGTGAAAAATAACCATTTAGTTAGTGAAATTGACCATAAAAGCGATTTGGTTGCGAGGGCCGCATTGTTTATAAACAAACGTGAACGGTGAAACGTCAAACTATCTCCATAGTCCATACGTCAAACGAAACTCGCCGTGACGTCTAACGAGTTGCCAGTCGAAGAATAAGAATGTACCACGAAATTTTTGTACTTCATTGATTACCTTACCTAAATATAAATAATCCTCAATCGCCGAAATCCCCAAATATGTATTTATAACTCCTTAGTCAGGAATTCTGTTCAGTACTTTTGGATCCAGGGTATACCTTGGAGCAAAATATTACTTTTTGGTAGCATATGCTTATGCTTGGACTACTTCAAAAAACGTCGAAATCACTATAATATGTGTATATAAATTTCGAGGAGTACCCTCGATTTCTTGTGGATCCCATCATCAGGTCACCACTTTGAAATCAAAAGAAAATTATATAAATATATAATTATTTCAATTATACAACAAAAGAAAATTTGAAAATCGGCACACAGACGGCGGAGTAATCGTTGAACATACAAAAAAAAAAAACACACATACTATATACACAGCCGAACGTATAACCGCGTCCTTATTTGTAAGTCGGTTAAAATTAAACGTGGTAGAGCCATGCTTCGGCACAAATGGGCCGGCTCGACCGGAGAAATACCACGGGCTCACAGAAAACCGGCGTGAAACAGCGTTTGCGCTGTGTTTCGCCGAGTGAGTGAGTTTACCGGAGGCCCAATCCCCTACCCTATTCCCTTCCCTACCCTCCCCTATTACCCTATTCCCTCTTAAAAGGCCGGCAACGCACTTGCAGCTCTTCTGATGCTGCGAGTGTCCATGGGCGACGGAAGTTGCTTTCCATCAGGTGACCCGTTTGCTCGTTTGCCCCCTTATTTCATAAAAAAAAAAAAAAAAAAAAAAATTACCTCAAATTTCAAAATCTCCCCAAAAAATCCCAAAAGTGGTGAATTAGCAACATTAAGCAGAATTGCAAGGTATTCTGCGAATGAATGAATTTTAGCAATATTGCGATGATATTGCGCAAGTGGCCTGCAGCTGTCGGAGACTCTACACGGGGGTCCTACAGTCAATGGCCCCGTATGGAGCGCCCGTGAGGGCGGATGACCTGAGTGCTGCAAATAGAGTACTTCTGCGGCGACCACAACGAGCCATGGCGCTGAGAATGATAAGCGGGTACCGCACAGTATAAAACGAAGCAGCTCTTGCTCTCGCTGGAACCCCTCCATGGAATCTGGAGGCTCGCGTGCTAGCGGAGATCTACCGCCGCACGTCGGAGTTTAAACAGCGCGGAGAAAGGGTATCTCCCGAATTGACAGCCCGATGATGTCGTCAAGCGCGCAAGACAGAATGGTGTCTCCAACTGCTGGCCACAGAATAGTGGCCGCAATCAGATCGGTTTTACGGGAGTGGGTAGCGCATAGACAGGGCACCCTCTCATACCGGATGGTGCAGATGCTGTCTGGGCACGGGTGTTTCGGCCATTACCTGCACTACACGGCCCAGAGAGAACCGTTGCCCCAGTGCTACCACTGCCTGGACAGTGACGACACGGCGCAGCATACGCTCGAGTCTTGCCTCGCCTGGGACGAGCAGCGAGCAATGCTATGCGCCGTAATTGGAGCATAGCTAAGTCTCCCGGCCATCCTTGAAGGGATGGTTCGTTCCAGAGAGGCCTTTAAGGCGGTGGCCACCTTTTGCGAAACCGTGATTTCGCAAAAGGAGGCCACAGAACGGGAGAGAGAGGCGGATGTAGTCGCAGACCCTGTTCGTAGGCGGCAAGGGCGCAGGCGCGCTATATATGAGCGCCAGTTACCGGCCTAAAGGACTTGGGTGACGGATTGGGGAATCCGTCGCCCAATGCACGAGTCCTCCCGGTAGCAGAGCGTCCAGTGCCTGGACTGCTCTCCCGAAGTGTTGGCAGAACAAACTGCCATGCGAAGGCTCTGCGATATCATGCAAAAGCCGCTTGGTAGGCCGCTGCTGTTATCGCTTTTGTGGGTCCGGCGGTCTAGCACTACAGCGAGGAAGAAGGCACCATGGGGTTTTAGTGGCAAATCCGGGTGCGCTCCTCGCCTCGCACCCGGGTGAGTCCCACATACCCCGGCTGGCGTCCGCAGTCCGCCGGGGATGCATAAAGCATTTCCCCATGAAAAAAAGGCTAATCACCTGATTGTCTTACAAGAAAGATGATCCATGCGTCGGATGGGCATGAGAGGTCGAGAGATCATTCTCTTCAGTCGTATCGGTTATTCGTCCCACTGGGTTTTTTTCTGGGGAATCCCACTGGGGAATTTGATGCTCATTTCCCTTTCGATGAACGTGGAGGTTAAACACCTTCTTCTCGTTTAAAGCATGAAAGAAGTAAGGTCTATATGGGTATAATAAATGACTTGGGTAATATGAATGCTCATAGTCACTAACTGAAATCTGTCACTCGGCACGCCGATAGATTTTCGCGGCGGCGGCGGCGCGGCAAAATCGTCGGCGCCGCCGGTGCGGCGCTCATATCTAGTTTGTACACGTTGGTGTTTCGTTTGCCAACGCGGCAACGTCCCCTTTCTGCCCGCGCATTATTCAGGGCTCGCGCGCTTCTCGTCGCTAGCATGGCTGTCGCTCGCTTCGCTCAGTCGATGCCATGCTCTTTCGGTTAACATGATTAATAATCAAGGCCTAGCTAAACGGCTTGGAAGGTTAAACGTTTAGACGTTTAACCCTTATAGTTGTATTAACGAGTTTTTACGTTTAGACGGAGCGTCGAAATCCCATACAAACGTAGTTTCGTTTGGTTAGAAAATATTAACCAAGAACGAAATAAGACGTGAATAAGCAAGCAAAGTGCAAGTAAAAACAGTTAACAAATTAACGGGGAGAAGAAGGCGTGCGTGAGCGCAATTTCTGTTCTAACATAATATAGCCGTTCGTCCTACATCTTAAGATACATTGTTGCGTGCAAGTAGTGATCGAGTTGAGCCCAGCTCACGCAGTGCGCATGCGCCAGCCGGTAGCGTACGCTAACGCATACAATAATTGACCCTATTCGTAAAGAATTACAATCTAAAGTCGCTCGAAGAGGTTACTTGGTTAGCGCTTATGAAGGGGTAACCCTTTTAGATGAGGTTATTCAATCCATACGGCTTTTTCGTTGTGCTTAACTACTATTCGACTTATTTATTGGGAAACCCCTTTGAAAGGGTTTTCCGTTCAACGGATTACCAAATCATAAGTGTAACCCCATCATAAGGGTTTTTAATTAACTTAAAGTAGCCAGCCTTTCGAAATACCCAATCAAAACCCCTTAAAGGGTAAGCACTGGTGGTCCCTGGTTACAGGTACCAGAAAACGGGAAGTATAGTTAATACTTTTTTTATACTATACATATATATTTAACATTTTTATCATATTATTGGGAAAAAGGCGTGATTATATGTATGTATGTATGTATGTTATAATATTATACACATATTTAATACACATCCATGACCCAGGAACACAGAAAACTTTTTGTTCCTTCGGCGGGATTCGAATCCGCGACCCCCGGCTTGAGCACCAACGCACTGAACCACTGAGCCACAGAGGTCGTCGTTAGTGATGTCCCGAATAAAGCTATGTTTCTAAACCATTCCCAATTTGTCGACAGCGTTGTTTGCTGACTAAAACCGGGTACCTACGTCCAACAACGAGGGCATTGTTCACGTGTATTGTGTATCTATTAGTGCACACTGCACAGTTTGCAGCCGTTTCAAATTCTCCTTTTTCAAATGTCGAGAGTAGAAAAAGGTATAAAGTGCGGTCGTGGAGCACGTGAAATTTTGTACATTGACTCATCGCTACTTGTCTCTTTCTATCGCGTATGAATATCGCGATAGCAATATATTCGTTCGCTAGTGAAAGAGACAAGTAGCAATAACTCAATGTACGGTGTTTATATTTTATTCTCATCGTCAAACTGTATTCTTATATCTCTCACACACGCTCACATAGTGACAATAATTACTTTCGTCTTTCTCTACCATTGCGATTTAGAATCAGGACTCTCGTTAAGTTTCGTAATACACGCAATGTTCACAAATTAATCTAATATAACGGTTTCCTTTTACTACGTTAACATCAGCATCTGGGCATCTAGTCAAGATGCATTTGATAATCACGACGGCGAACTTCGAAAACAAAATGTATGGGATTTGACATAAAGCATCGCAATTCGCAAGCAACATGTCACTTAACGAAGACTTTTGTCAAATCACATACATTTTTGATTTCTTAGTTCGTTGTCGAAATTATCGAATGCATCTTGACTAGAGTCCCAGTTCACTGTTCAGTAATTGGGTACACGACTACATCTAAAATATTTAGTTTCATTAATGTAGGTACTCAGAAATTTTAAGAAGTAGTAACCTACTTCGTAAATGTAAAAATTATAATGTTTTATTTATAGTTTAGTAATTAGATACATCCAAAAAGTACAAAAATTTTTTTTTTGCTAAATTAGTAAACAAAACCTACATCATTAGTATACTTACATCATATACAAAAACTTTTATTATGGTATGTATGAACATAAAGGCACAAATATCGGAGATATATTTTACAAATATGTTCCTGCGGCCGTATACTTCATACACTTTAACATGGACGTGACGTCATAGCTACGTACGACTTGAGTATGGAGCGTTTTCACGGGACTTGCGAAATTTTGTAAACAAATCGCTGTACCTTTAAAAATATTGACTTTTGATATATGGTTTCTTGTGAGAAGTTACTCATATTTAAGAGTACTATTCATTTATGCAAAAAAAAAAAAAAAAAACAGTCGTGTAGTCTATTCGTCCGGCGATCGTCGGGCGGCGAGTGGCGACAGATGTTGATTTCTGAACGTTTGAATAATCGCTAATGTGTCACGACTCGCGGCTGTTCCCACTTGCCTGCATAAACTCGTCTGAGATGTAGGAAAAGTATTTCAGTAGAACCAGGACATTTATTAATAACTGGCTGTTGCCCGCGACTTCGTCCGCGTCAATTTCTGTTATTATGATCACCATAAAAAAGGTTATAGTGAGTCAATCTTAAAAGATAGACGTATATCTACTGTCGCGGACATTTTTTTAGATAAATTAAAGAGGAATAATTCTTTTATACATATTTTTCGGGTAACTTGAACCATTTACGCAGCGCACACAACGGAAGTCCTCTAATATGAATAATTTTCCCCGTTTTTTCTACATTTTTCACTGATTCTGCGCTCGCATGATCTTTCGCATGTGTATAGCCTAAAGCCTTCTTCGATAAATGGACTATCCAACACAAAAATAATTTTTCAATTCAAACCAGTAGGGGAGCGAGGGGCTTGTTGTAGCAGGGGTAAGTAGTAACAGGCTCTTTTCACTAGGATCTTAAACTTTATTAACGTATTTCTTTGACTCGATTTGAGCTATAAACCGCGCCGCATCATGTTGTCATAGCCAGTGTCCCGCCAGCCCGCGCAGTTAGCGGAAGTGTGCAAGCGCTTAATTTTTGCCAGGTAATATAAAATTGTACTGTCGTAAAATTTTGGTTTGCGTTATTATTATTGACTCTAATCAAACTTTCTATATCTTATTTACATTTAAATTTATCTATCTCTGATAATGTGTAACAGTTTTTAAGATTGCTAAATTGTTTAAATAGTTATCTTGATAAATGTTAAAAATCATACCATGGGGTTAGTTGTAACAAAATCCCGGGGCTTGTTGTAACGTGTTACAACATGCCCCAAGTTATGATGATACCTACAATTTTTTTTCCTATCTTCTAGAATGAGGGTGTATAAAAGAAAGTCAGAGCGTGCAACACAAAGGCAAGAAGTGTACGAGTTAGCGGCAGCTGAAGTTTTAGAAAAAAAAATGCAGTATGCTTCCGCATGTCAGACTTTCAGATTATGTCTCGTCTCTCTTTATAGATACATAAAGAAAAAGAAGAATAATTAACGTTTGAGAGTTGGTTACTTTAAGCCTAGACAAGTATAAATACTTGTAAACCGCAGAAGAAGAAGGTAAGATGGCTTCCTACCTACTCAAGTGCGCCGAAATATATTTTGGATGAGGATAAGATGAAAAAAAAAACAGTAAACATTTGACATAATTAAAGGAAAAGGTCAAGGAAAGGGGAAGGGGAAAGACAAAGGTAAATAAATAAAAAATAAAACCGGAGAGGACAGATCTAAAAAAATATTTTATGTTCAGATTCAGAATCGGAATCAGAAGAGTGGTAATGTCTGGTATGTGGTGAAGGTTACACAGATTCAAATAAAGAAGATTGGGTACAGAGTCATCAATTGTAAGATGTGGGCACATGTAGGATGTGTTACAGGAGACACTATATCTTTTATTTGTATTAATTGTAGCTCAGATGAAGACTAAATTTAATTATAATGAAACCCACCAAATGTTGATTCTTATATAAGTACAATACTTTGTTAGATAGATATTAAAAAGAGATAATTACGAAGCATACCTTAGAGATAAATAATTTAATTACCTACTGTAATTTAAAAGTGCCACGATGATTATAAACTAGTGTTTAACTAAATAAAACTGTTAATTACTTAAAAGGTGTATTTGAGTTGATTTTTGATAAGAATTACATAATACATAATTTAGAAAGATGTAAATTTTGTTAAAAATAAACAAAGAATAAATAATTAGAGGTATTAATGCGATTTTTTTGGCGTTACTACTTGCCCCGGTAGACGTTACAACTAGCCCCAAGTACGAGGTAAGTTGTAACACCGCACTTCTTCTGGAAAATAATTAATTGTAAAATAATGACAAATAGTTATGGTCTTATTTTTACCTGATTTGGTAGAAGAAGAGTTGCAGCATCCATCCATATTTATTTAGTAGCAATTTAATCAATAGATCTCAAGATATATAAGTTTTCATGAAAACTGTTACAACAAGCCCCTCGCTCCCCTACCTGAGATTAGCGCATTCAAACAAACAAACAAACTCTTCAGCTTTATAATATTAGTATAAATAAAAAAGTTTTATGTAAGTTAATAGAGGTACATTTTAGTTAAAGTCACTAGACTGTGCAAGTGTGTGTCGGCGGGATTCGCTTTTTTTGCGGTAAATTATGCGTATACATTGTAAGGGATACAAAGGACTATGATGCAGTGTGTGGTGTGTACTCAAAATATTCATTTTGTACTTACTCAACATGTCAACGGCAATATAATGATAACGCCATACAAGTCTAAGATGGTACCATGTCAAAGGTATAATTTTTTGGTCCTTTACTCTTGGTCTTGAACTCTTACACTCAAACGTGTATCTTGTGTAATGAATAAACTTAAATTTTGAACAGTTATCTTAGAATTGCAGAGCTATGTCGCGTATCGTTTCGTTTCGGTGTAAATTGACTCTTAGTATTGATGTGAAAAACACAGCTATTGAATAAGCCAGGAATTTTATGCAGATGTATATTCCGTTGGGAATAAGTTTAATCTCGGTTTACAGTTACATTCCTTTCATTTAAGTATTGATGGCCATCCAACGGAACACTCTCCTGAAAGCTAAGCGCGTTGATGCATAACGAATTTTCATAATGATTCGAATAGATTAGTATCCGTCTCCGCGTAATAAACGTGATATCATCTGCTGACTGCTACACAGTATTACGTTTATAGATACTATATATTTATAATCTAACGAAATATAATATGCTAAATTATAGGCAGAATATTCGCGTCCCAAGTCTATCAACATTTTACAATTTCGCTAGTTATATTTAACAATCTAACGGTTCTTACAATTTTACGGTGACATAAATTAAATTATTATACTACATAAGGATGTTAAAAATCAATTCAATATCCAAAATCAAAATTATTTTTAGCTTAACATCTTTACATAAGCAGTAGGTCAAGGTGCTTGAAACATATTATGGATTAACCTACCATCATTTATTTGAGAGGATACCAGAAATATTTTGGTAAAAGTAAGGGAAGGTTACAAAATATTTAATTTAGCAATTTTAAGTTTGAACTTCTTCTTTCTAGATGAAACTAAATAACAATTTATTATCAAATTAATATCTTGTTCTCATAAGTGAATATTGTAACTTTTTATGAGAATAAATTCTATACGACATAAAACTTCCTTGTAGTCTTATATACTAACTAGTACTACTAGGTACGTACTGCTCGTATCTTTGAAGGCTATAAAACTTATAACTTACGGGTTTTAGCAGTCTGTGGCTTCTTTTATTTATTCCATTCTTAAATTGTTGTAATATTTATCCTCGGCCGTTCAGGAGGAAATAAATTAGTTCTCGTTATAAACTCGCTTTCGTTGGAGTGAAGGGTATTAAGACTACAGCTATAAAGCATCACTTGTTTAACAAATGGAAAATCTTTGACTTTCATAGTCTTATTCTGTAGAAGCATATTTCATGAGCTCGTAACTTCATTTTCTAAGTTCCAAGTGGTTATAAATGGCCGCATTTGAAGTAGGTATTCTTTAAATAAACGGGTTTTATGTTGACAATATTGTGCAAATGCAAGGTTAAAACAAAACCATCGAACCAAATAACTTTATTGAAAACTAAATTACTTATGAGCCAATTAAAGGTTCTTGTAAGTGGCTACTGTGCTACTGAAACCAATAATATGGCTTCTGTTAAAGGTTTGAATTAATCCTACAATTACTACAGGCTGTTATTTTCAATTGCGCATTTTTATTTGTAAGCCGTTTTATATTGTGCCACACACGCCACACGCGTTCATTTCACTATGCGAATAATATAATATCTTATGCCTTTAAACCAGCAATTCTTGTTTTATATATTATGAATATATTTTCGTGATCTTGGAAACAGCTCTAACGATTTTGCTGAAATTTGGTATATGAGAGTTTCCGGGGGTAAACAATCGATCTGGATTAGTCCTTTGTTTGGGAAAATGCGTGTTTTCGAGTTTTCACGCGTTTAAGACGCAGACGGCAAGAAACGAGTGTTACGGGTTCGTATCCCCGGTATGGCTCGATGACTTACTTTTGTTTTTTTTATATGATCAAGTTTAAGTATATATAAATTTTATATTAAATTAAATTTTATTGTTTTTAGACAAGTTTAAAAAAATGTAGTTAATGTTTGAGATCAAACACCTGATCTACACAGAAATCGATCGTTAATAATAATAATTGTCAGTTCACATTTTACTTTTTAAGTTTATGTAGATTATCACCTAAACACCACCATATTACAATAAATAGTAACAACCGAGCAAAGCTCGGTGGCCCAGGTACTTGTAATCTTATATCCAATGACTTTTTTTTAAATCTTTACTTATTTAAAGGATTTTCGTACATATAATGACGATGACAATCCTATTGTACTTTTACAGATAATACACAAAAATAAAACTAAAATTACAGAACATACTTAACATGATACTACATATTACAGTTAACAACCTATCCGTTAAAATCAAAACTTACCAGCATTCTAGCCGCATCAATATCCAATGACAAACAGTAATATTATCTGACGCAATCATTTGTTCCTTAAGGGTCAGTTCAAACCGCGACGATACGCGAAGCTACGTGACGCAGCGTTTTTAAGATAGCTATTCAAAATTGAACTTTATTCACTACACAAGAAGATACACGTTTCATTGCAAGAGTACGAACATATTATGACATCAGTCATGTCGTATGACTGGTGTCATATGAAACGTGCTTATTTTTGAATCTATACTAATATTATAAAGCTGAAGAGTTTGTTTGTTTGTTTGTTTGAACGCGCTAATCTCAGGAACTACTGGTACGAATTGAAAAATTCTTTTTGTGTTGGATAGTCCACTTATCGAGGAAGGCTTTAGGCTATATAACATCATGCTAAGCTCAATACGAGCGGAGCACCAATCAAGAATGTTACAAAATCGGGGGTCTTTTTTTCCTTTTGAGAGCTTTCGCTGCGTACGCTGCGGAAACGGTTAAAGTTTCGCTAAAATGATGTATGGCAGAATTGTTCCCCTTTAAAAGTTCTAAAAAAAAGTCCGCGACAGTATAGGTCTATCTTTTAAGGTTGGCTCACTATAACCTTTTTATACTAACCAAATTTGTTCTAAAAGTAAGCATTATTTGTGAAGGTGTTTTCATAAAGATTATATTAATTCTTATCCAAGTAAATACGTTATTCATTACAAGCATTTAATCTAGAAGAAATTTGCCGTTTACATCATTTGATTTCAATGAGTATTTTAGAAGATATCGCAGTAATAAAATAATCATGTGCGCTATAGTAAGGCGCGCGGCGCGGGCGGGTAGTCGTGAGGTGGAAGCGCTTCTCCTTCTACGTAAATGAAGTCGCGGGTAAATTTTAGCGATATCCTAAAGTAACTATTCCACGCGGACGAAGTCGCGGGGAAAAGCTATAGTGAATAAAGTGAATAAGTTTGGTAATAATAATCGTCACGGTTTGAACTGACCCTAATGCTCCTTGACAACTTCTGTTTTCGTCCAATTTCGCGCACACGCACGAGCTGACGCGACGGCTGAAGCGGACTATTTGATCAATTCTTCGAACGTTTGGGTAGGCTTTTGTAACATTACTTGTTCATAAGGCTAGTTCCCACGAGCGTTATTTAGTGGTCCCGACAGAAAAAACTAATCTTGGGTACGAGGGCTAAGTATAGTACATAAATCACACTATTAGCAAATAATATTATTATATTCTACTAGTAACTAGCTGATGCTCGCGAATCCGCCCGCGTAAGTAGGTACAGTATCCCACGGGAAACGTATACCTATACGTTACACATACATATGTCCCGCAATAAAAAGTCGCCTATGTCCTTCTCCATGGTCTTCTCTATATCTATGCCAAATTTCATGATGATCGATTCAGTAGTTTTTACGTGAAAGTGTAAATAAAGTATCCTACAGGAATCGTACATTTCCCTGCGATAATAAGTAGCCTATGTCCTTTCTCAGGCTCTACACTATGTGTGTGCCAAATTTCATTTAAATCAGTTCAGTAGTTTTGACGCGAAAGCGAGACAGACAGACAGAGTTACTTTCGCAATTATAATATTAGTATGGATTAGTAAACAGTTTTACACATAATTTTTTTAAAGCTTACATCGCCGTCGTGGATGAGTCTGATGATTTTGACCATGGAGTATACAGTACAGAGGCAGAGAGCGGTAAACGTACACAATTTGTGATGTACGTGATGCCACGCAGAATCAATTTCTAGGCACGTGCGATAACACCGTTCGCCGTAATGAAACGAAACGAACAGCCGCAGACGGTGGTCTATTTTATGTTTCAACAGTTTCGAATACTTATAGTTTTTCTCTGTCCGTCCGTCTGTCTATCTGTCTGTTAGCGCCCCTTAAATCTAAAAAGTATAAGGTATTACTCACTAGATTTTTTCTGTGACTTCGCACGCACAGAAGAAAATCGCTCAGAAATCGCACATTTTCCCGCGAAATATAGGAGCTTTTGTCCCTCCCCGTGGTCTACTCTATATGCGTGCCAAATTTCATTAAAATCGGCCCAGTTGTTTCGGAGACTATTTGTGATGTCTAGCTATAAAACCTGAAATAATAAACGTGTAGCACGGCTCAACTGGTGGGGCGACGCGTCACTACGTGGCGAACAGTCGGGCGGTACGGACGTTCCTAGTTAGCCTGCGTTTACCTACTTACTGAAAAGTGTTTCATTGTTAACCACCTTGCAAGACATAACACTATTCATTGCAAACAAACAAATAAACAAACATTGAATCAAACAAACCTTTCCTCTTTATAAAATTGTATAGATGTATAGATAAGTTTACAATCCACCAGCAGTAGGTAAAGCAACTTTTGCACTTGACCTGCTTATATCTGTAAACTTTACCCTAACAGTTGACTGTTCCCATACATATTAGAATATAAACTTTCTTTTATATTCTTAGAAAAGAAGCAGGTGTGCGCAATAATCTGTCCCTTAATTACAGAATTAAATAATCGTAATAACATAAAAATTACATTAAAAATGTCGCAGCCCCGACTTTACTCTCAACTGAGTTTCGACCATAATTTTGTCAAAAAATAATTAAGAATAATTTCTACTGAGCACCTTAATTACATTAATTATAATTTATAAGCGTTTAAAATTCCACCGTAACCAAAACCTGAATTGTGTGATGTTACATAATTAAATGAGGCTTCGTTTGTTCGGTGAGTTTTTCGCCGGTGAAAAATGTTAACAGAATAATATTTTCCCATATTTTACTTTTTTATTTCAATTATTTCCTTTATTTATTTGAACATGCGTTCCTAGCTTTAATTAATTATTATATAGGTACGCTATATCCTTATAAAACCGACAGTATTTCTGTGCTGCGACACATTGACAAGGGACGCGTAAACTTGCTACTCGTCGACCGGCTCGACGCACGGGCCATTTACGGCCGGTTTTCACTTTTTACGCGCACTTACTTTTTTTTATTTATTTAAAAACTCCCGACACCGATTTTGCTGAGGTGGCCGGTTTCACTGACTAGGTACGCAGGAGTTAATTTATAGTGCCAGTAAATTCTCTATACACCAGACTCAAGAGTACTCATCCTTCCTCTGCTCTCGTTACACAGTAGTACAGATGACCAACAGGACCGACTTTTTACATGCCCATCCGATGCATTGATCACTTTTCTTGTCAGACAATACCAGGTGATCAGCCTGCATTATACCTGAAATTAACATTTTTTGTTGTTCCAACGCCGGGATCGAACCTATGACCTCCGGAGTCCTGAGCTAAACTCTAAACCACTGGACCACGGAGGCGCGTTTTTTTAATTTTAGGATAGAATTACTATACGGTATACCGCAGGGAGGTGTTTTAGGTACACTCCTATTTATAATTTATAATAATGATCTTCCAAAGGCGACTTGCAACCCAATAACACTCTTCGTTGATGACAGTACAGTAGCAATTAAATGTAAATACATTAAAATGTGAGCAAGATATAAGATTGAGTGACATTATCAAATGGTTAGATACAAACAATATAAAAGCTAATATAATATAGAATAAAAACTAAGCTCATGCATGTTAGTCAACGTTTAAATCCCCCAAAGCTTAACATTAATTACAAATCTGAGCCAATTTATGAAGTGCAAACTACCAAATTTCTTGGACTCACTATATTACAATTATACTATTTATCTTATTTTTTACAATTCAATATATTTACATCGAAACGGTAGGTATGTTATAAATTTATTTTAATATAATTATATTACATTTATAATATAATTATTATTAATTCAGTTAGATACTTACAACTATTATAATATTTTGCATGCCTACTTATTAGTTAGAAAGACTTAAACCATTTATAATTTTAACACCTATTTAAACAGTGCGTTCTGCAAGTAATAAATGATTTGATTTGATATTAGATACGATAAAAAATAGATCATCAAGAACTTATTTACATAGTTATGTAGTTATTAAAAAATTGCAAAGATTTCGAGATGTCGAATGTGTAGGTATAACAAAATGAAATGAGATACGTGACTTTGGTTTTAATATAGATTATGTGTTGAAGGCAAAAAATCTTTTCATGCGTGAAATGAATGTGTTTTTGAGATTAAATATTTCTTTGTAGTATGTCTCCTCGTAATCCCAAAGTTATTACATTTTTAAAATATCGAGTCGACTGTGAAATCCGTGCATAGAGGCTAATTTATGAGGGCTTAAAATCTTTACGTTTAGGGGTAGTGGCGGACACATAAGGTTTTCAGGAAATAAAATTAAAAGTACATCGAGAAATACGTATTTTTTATGAATTACTTAACTTAACAAATCACTAATCAAAATCAAATAACAGAAATACAACTTCAACGTAAACATAATCTAGGAATGTTAATTAAGTTTTGGTAAGAAAAAATTAAGTCTTTGATATTGGCACCTAGTACCGGACAGGTTAATCTTCGAACCCCAAGCGTAATATTGTGAAATTGTAATACTGTGAAAGCGTGAAATTGTAAACCATGTATAATATTGTGCTTCTAACACATAATATATAGGTATATCCACATTCCGGACGCTGCACATGCTTCATGAGCTCATTCTTGGCAGCTGAAGCATTAATGTATCCAGTCCTCGTCGTGGTCCTCTTAACACACTACACAAGTAGTTTTTAATCTTGTCCATCGCAGTTTTTAAGCTTTGCTGATCCCATTTTCGTTTCTTATAGTTTCGCTCTGTCCGTCTGTCCGCGCTTCTAGCGTCGGTATTTAAGAATATAAATGGATGAAATTTGGTATAGTCATAGATTGTGTATAGATCTCGAATTTGGCATCATAAAATAATAATAATTTTTATTCTAGGGGTGGCTCTCCATGCATGTGAAGTGGGGATGATTTTTTTTTCTTTCTACCCCATCGTGTGGAGTATCATTGAATAGATATTTTAAAATAAAGGGAAGGTTTCATACATAACGTTTTTATAAAGTTTTAAAAACCTTTTTCAAGTAATCGGCCTTCAAAGTGATTTATATGTTAGTCCTCCCCCTGGAATTTCTAAACTATAAGACTTAGAAACTTGCAATTTTCTTTGCTGATAGATCATGCTAAAAACCCTTTTGAGGAATTATTTTAAACCTAATCGGACAGTAACTTTTCAAGTAATTAAAAAAAAAACATATTATGAGTTTATTGTTATGGAACCCTCCTTAGACATGTCCTGACATGCTCCTGGTTTGGTTATTTATCTTTTCCGTTTTCAAACATCTACCTCCTTCTATCCTGTAAAACAATAAACAATTATCATTATAATACGTACGCATGCTGAATAAAAAAGCCAATCTATAAACTGTCCGGTAGTAAGGGACACTTTTGTGTCCGAAACTAGGGGACAGGAAATATCCAAAATTACGTATTTCATACGACAACTGTTTAGGTATTTAATAAAAACTTTCACGATATAATAATTATAATGGAACACTATCTTTATTAATAAATAACAAAAATAATTAAAGATAAAACCTTTGCATTAATAGTCACTTGAAATTTGCGTGACGCAACGATTTCCCGCCAAAACAGTTGTCCACCACTCCCACCGCGGCTGTGCACCTCACTGGCAAATCGCGTCGCGTGATCCTGTATTGATATGTTCCTTCACAACCCTTTTACCGAAATATGAATAGCTCGCGTTGACGTTTGTCGAGATGATACGAGTGTCCGGCGCTAGGTGCCGTCCGGCGCTACGGGACTTCCCCCTATTTAGCTGTTTTTAATAAGCTTTTAATTTTAAATTTACGTACTACACGCTCAAGTAATACTGACCAACACACGTTTGTCACATGTAATAAAGTTAAACATTATAGTTTTATAACTCAAGATTATATATTTTCGAAACGATTTTAGTTCTAGCCTGTTTTTGAAATCGCTCGAACATAACGTGTGACGGAACTCGGAAGTGTAAATTAGAGATGAATTATGAGATTCTTTATTTATTAATATTTAATATTGTATACCCGACTTACCCAAGTGTTTAATATTATTCGTAATCTAATACACGCCATATTATACACTAGCATTAATTGCCTGCCACTTCGCCCGCGTGAAATTAGGTTTTAAACTTTCATCCCCTATTTTACCCCCTTGCGGGTTGAATTTTGAAAATACTTCCTTAGTGAATGCCTACGTCATATGAAAAATCCGCGTGTAAAATTTCAAATTTCTAGACAACGGTTTGGCCTGCGCGTTGATATTATCTTTGCCTTTTATCATTTAATATAATATGTGCTAACTAAGACTAGATTTTATAATAGGTACCTTAACCGTTGCACATAATATTGCTAAATGCTTTTCAGGCGGGCACTTAAAGAATTTATAGAGATAATGCATTTGAATACAGAATCAAAGGAAGTGGAGACCATTTGCTCACATTTCCGCACACGTATTTCTATTTTCTATAGTCTATACCTATAAATATAAAATTGCTGCAGTGTACTAGCACTGGGTAATTCTGGTTCATTTAGAATTCTTGTGAAACTAAAATAGAAGTTGCAATAGTTATTAATTGTACTAAGTATTAAAAGTTGAAATTGTTTTTTTGCTTCTTTAGTTTCTTTTCAATGCGTTAATATTTAAACATGGGCTTTTCTTGATGTTCTCAAGCTTGGCTCAAGAAGATTAATGTTTAAATAAAATAACCTAACCAAGAGTATGTCAGGCTATGTCTAAGGAGGGTTCTGTAAGTATCAAGGCGCAATAGGTTTTCTTTGAATGACTTTAAAAATGATCGTCCGACTTCGCTCAAAATAATTTTCCTAGAGAATTTTTAGCATGATCTATCAGCATGGAAATTACAAGTGGTTTAAAATGCCAGGGGGGACCAACTGATGAACCACTTTGGGGACCGATTTACGATTACTATTACTCGAAAATGGTTGACTTTGTGAAAATGAATGTTTGAAACCTTGCCTTTATTTATAGAGACTTAACTGTTTGTTCCTCTTTCATGCAAAAACTACCAAACGGATTTCGATGAAATTTGGTATGGTAGTAGTTTAGGTTCTGGATTAAAACAAAGGCTACTTTTTATCCCGGAAAAGTACAGTATTCCCGCGGGATACCCGATACTATAATTACGCGTGCGGAGCCGCGGGAAACAGCTAGTGAAAAAATATTTTCCATTCCCAACTTCACATGTATGGAGAGCCATCCCTAAAATATAAAATTATAATTATTTTATGACGCTAAAACCGATGTCTATACACAATCTATAACTACGGACAGAGCGAAACTATAAAGTTTCCAACTGCGGAACCCTAGATAATAGCACTATAAAAATGCACTTTGAATTCTATGTTTTAAATTTTAATGTTTGTGAGAATTTTTATTTCAACCTTTCAAGAGCATTTTTGTAGGCACCAGTCTTATTGGAGTTCTATGTACTGACGACAGAACAGTCCAGAATCCGATACTACATTGTACAGAATACAGATCACAGAAGCATATCGGCTCAGATAACGTTGTGGTATACTCAAAACAGTCTCGTATTGCCATTGTCCCAGTTGTTTTGTCTCTACATCCTGATGTCGACGACCTCTGAAAAGCCAATCTAATAGCTTTGTGAATCAACCATTCAAAAGTAAAGTTCATTAACTTGTATTAGCTGTAATGGCAAACGTGTGTAATGAAAATACGAGAATTTGAATAGATACTTCGTCTAGTTCTTAACTTCTTAGGTAGCAAATTATTGGAAAACCTACAAAGGACTAAGCAGTACCCAAGTCGTTTGTGGGTTTTCCAATGAGTTTTCTATTCTATTTATAACATAATACATAGTAAAGATAGTGACAATGAGTAGTTTAATGAACCTTATGCCGATTGGATATTGATATGAACTGTAGTACCAATCCACGGTCACGGTCAGTTCTATCCGATACAATCGGTAGCGTCAAGTTGATTGGACGTTAGGCAACCTGCAGCATGGTGTATTGCTAGACTAAGAGTAGCCAATAGCCAGTAGCCAATCGGCATGAAGCTAATGATTGGATGTTGCCAATCTACACCACGTCAGTTACCGTTAATCCAATCGGTAGCGTCATGCCCATTGTCGTATGGTCTATGACTACGTTTAGCATTTGGCCGTAAAAGTGCTAAGATGTAAGATGTCATAAAATTAGACTTCAATCTTCATTCTTCACGCAACATAATAATGAACTAGCTAGCAGCGAAACAATGATTTCAAAGACTTTCAATTTCAGAGAAAAATAGAAAAGATAAGGAAACTTTATTGCAAAAACATTAATAATACGAGTTTAAAAGCGAAATACCGCTGAGCTCATAAAGGTGCAATAATGTTAAAATATACAAATTGAAATCGTCCCGATAAACATTGCAGGCAAGTCGCAGAGTCTGGACATTAAGTTCGAGTTTTATACGATTCTGATTATTGCTCGTGAGGTGTATGATATTGAATTTTCTAAGTGCCACTTAAATTAAGTAATTGGTACTTGGCAGATAATGGAAGCGGTTTTAAATGTAATTTGAGTTTAAGTTATTTGTGCTCTCTAGTATTTTTGGCTTATAATTTTCCTTATGCGGTGAAACATGTTTTTAACCGACTTCGGATGTACCGCCTGTATATATACCTATACCTATAAGGTTTTTTAAAATCAAATATCAATAAAATTACATTACGCTCTTTATGGCACTGCCAAAGAATATATATTACTGCTAAGGTTATTGACCGCACACAGCTGATTGTATTGATCGCTAGCGCAGAGTTCATCATCATCATTGGCTAGCCTCACACGTGCAATATTATTGACAGAATAAATTTGTCAATACTAGTCAACACATACAAAAAATGGCAATATGCCGAACACAAGGAATATTATTGTCAATGTGAGCATTATTGTCAATAATATGGTGAGTGTGCGGCTAGCCATTGTGAAATAGACACATCACACAAGTCTTTTATTTGTGGATGGATTAGAATTTATCTTGTAAATATACAAAGTAAATACTTATCATTAAGAAGTCTACCTTCTTAATTATACGTAGACTTTTTTACAGTATTTTTTAACGGAAGAAATTAGGTACCTATAGTTACTATTGATTTTATATATTTTATGGTATAGAAACTGTTCAATAGAATGGAAATTACTGGAGCTTCTTGCGGGTTGTGTAACGCGCTCGTGATATAGCTTTGAAATTATATTCTGACAGTCAAGTTCCTAAATAATTAACGCTGAAGCTTCAAAGCCTTGGAGAATGTCTGTTCAGATAGGGCGAATATTTGGCTTTGTATAGTATAATAAGTTATCAGATTAATCTTCTCAGGTTAGATAAAATCATACCATTTTACAATAAGACTTATTATTATAGTAAAGATAACTAAGTACATACTAGTTACTTCATCTATACTAATATAATAAAGAGGAAAAGTTTGTTGTTTGTTTGTGTGTATTGAATAGGCTCCGAATCTACTGGACCGATTTTGATCAAATTTGGCACAGATATAGTATAGACCACGGGGAAGGACATAGGCTACTTTTTATCGCGGAAAAATGTACGGTGACCCCGGGATTTCTTTTTGCGCTCACGAAGTCGCGTGCAACATCTAGTAACTTATAAGTCTGACCCTACTTACGTAACTTCGTTTTTCCATGACTAAATTGTACAGTACCTTGGAAAAGCCATGCTTTGGCATAAATAGGCCGGCATGATCAGAGCGATACTAGAGCCTCAAAGAAAACAAGGAGTGATGTTGATGAATTATCTACTTATTAAACTGTTTATACTGTAATAGCGTCAATAATAATAGAGAATGTTCACAAATTTTTTATGTAAGCTTTTTGTATTCTGAAAAAAATCCTGAAATAATTCTTTCCATTCCAATTAGTTTCTATGATATTTAATTTTAAAGTATCCTTCCGCGTTTAGTAGGCGATGACGTCATAGCATAACTCTCTACCAACACCTACTGTTAATATATATATTTTCTCTACCAAAGAATATACATCTCTACGCTACTATTTGTACCGCAAAAATTTATTAAAGGTACAGTAGGTAATATCAGATTATTTTATTGATGGATTATCCACTTATTTGACTGTTTATACTGTAATAGCGTCAATAATAATAATAGATAATGTTCACTAATAAGCTTTTGGTATTCTACGTAGAAAAAAAAAACTTTGGAAATAAATTATTCCACACATTAATTAGTTTCTAAGATATTTAATTTTAAAGTAGCTTTCCGCGTTTAGTAGCCGATGACGTCATAGCATAACTCTTCCAGCACCTACTGTTAATATATTGTCTCTACCAAAGAATATATATCTCTACGCTACTATTTGTACCGCAGCTGTAGGTTTTAATGAATAAAAATTAATTAAATTTGATACAGTAATAAATAGCGTCTCAGATTATTTTATTTAATCTGAGGATCTAGCGTTTAGATATTATTTTTGCCATTATAAAATAATAATAATTTTATGTTTTCGAGGTAGATCCCCATACATTGAGGATTTCCGGGATAAAAAGTAGCCTATGTTAATATAGCTCTATCCTAAGAAAGCCTAGCAAATTAATGCGCTTTATTCACTTTAAGTTATTATAAAAGTGCTAATTAAAAGAGAACATTGAAAATAAGCAAATAATGAACTCTATGAAAAGCCGTTGGCGATATCTCGTAGCACGTAGAACAACTTTACCTAGTCTTTGTCGTGCTTAGGAATTTATAAATTATCATTTCAGCGATGCATTGCATTAAACATCTTGTATTTATTCCCGAATGTTTATATTAAACAGACTATAGACTATAGAGATCCCCCACAGAATAAATAGCGGCTGAGTTATTGTAACATATTTATTATTTATAGTCATTGGCCAAGTCCCGACACCATCATGAGGTGATCACGACTGTTCGTGGCTTCACATCACCATAAAAGCATATTCCACGCCAAGCACTATATTGAACAAATATTATATTCAAATCCTCATCATATTCGAGCTGAGGCCCGTCCAAAGACTTTAGGCACGTTTGTAGACAAAGAAACTTAGGCCTTTTCATCCGTTAATGGATGATTTATACAGTATTCTCCGAGCGTAGTATAACCACTGTTGAAATACTGTAGTGCCTGGGACAGTTGGTTTTTAAATATCGTATGGTCGCCCAAGCACATACGACATTCTCACAACACAGTCAGCCTAGTCCAGAGGAATGACTGGTCAATACGTCTAGGGCCAACCATATGCGGGTTTCCTCACGATGTTTTCCTTCACCGTTAGAGCGTCCGTATAATGTACTCTGAGATCTGAAAAAGTCTCATTAGTACACGCCACAACCTGGGATTCGAACCTGCACTCTCGAGTGCGAACCAAACGGTCTACCCACTAGGCCACGTAGCTCTAGTTTTGTAGTCAATGGTGATGATAATTAAGTAAAAAGAAAAAAAATGTAAGTAACCCCCGAATTGTCAAGTAGTGAATTGTGATGGTGATGAATTGTAACTAACAACACTCTCTTAATGATTAAGTTAGCTTTTAACCAACAAAAAACTAGATCAAAATCGGATAATACGTTTTGGGAGCTACAATGCCATGAACACAGAAACACAGACTGACACGTCAAACTCATAACACTGTTTTCGTCGGAGTTAAAAAAGCAAGGACACATGGCAGATAATATTAAACATCGACATTATTCCGTTACCCCCTCTTTTTTCGTGGGAAATGGACTCCGACGAATGGACCTCGGCTGGGGTAGGTAGGTATGACTGTCCCGCGTGCAAGGTGTGGAACACACCCGGGGCTACCGCAGTAAAACCCCAAGGTGCCTCCGCTTGGTGCTGGGCCGGTCCCGCCTAGATGATAACAGCAGCGGCATCCCGTAACCCTGCTGTCACAGATCGTAGATTATACGTTGCAAGGACATTATATCCCAGCTTATATGCCTACTAGCTTTTGCCCCGCGACTTAGTCCGCGTGGAGTTCGGTTTCCATACAAATTTTTAAACCTTTTTTCACCCCCTTAGGGGGCCAATTTTTAAAAATCCTTTCTTAGCGGATGCCTACGTCATTACAACTATCTGTATGCCAAATTTCAGCTAAATCCGTCAGTTGTTTCGGCTGTGCGTTAATAGATGAGTCAGTCAGGTTTGCCTTTTATATTATATATTACCTATTCCGTAAACCACGGTTGGATCTTTGTAACTATATTTAAAAGTTCAGTATTTCTGGGATGGGATTCATGAAGGGGTGTAAAAGGTTACAGCGCAACGGTAAAAAACGAGCAGGCTTTAAATTTTAAGCCACAAAAAACTCACTCTTAAATATAAGGTAATATATACATAATTATATAATATGTATGGGTAATACCTTGATAGTAAAATATTACTTTCAAGGTATTACCTACTGTATATTTTGAATCAGTATTTACAAATTAAGGTACCTAAGTAAATGAGTAATTCAACAATAGGTGATAATTTCACAGTGTAGGTTTTAGTTATTGCCTTTGACAAACATTGTATCAGTGGCAAAACGTGCCAATTCTAAATTATATGCAATTGTTATTGTTAACAATAAACTCACTATTGAGTTAATAGTGACAAACATAAATTACCGCAATTTTGTCGCCTCAAAGCAAAGCACGAGTTACCAATATTCTTATACCAAGAGTATAATTATATATATATAGCCACACAGTGGCGAAGGGTTCCTATAACTCCATTCCTATCGGCTTCCCTTGTCACTTACCTTTTGCAACCCTTCATAGAAATCCCTACCTACATACAGGCTCCGGCTTCCCTATGAAGGAGAAGCAGCCTTCGCCCCTATAGCCACATGAATGTTTTTTAAAAACAGATACTTCATATTTGACCTGATTGTCTGACACAGTCTACACTAATATAATAAAGAGAAAAGATTTTGTTTGTTCAATCAATCAATCAATTAACGACATGATACGACATAGGCAACTTTTTAAAGCAGCAACGTGTACGGTTCCCGCTGGGCTTCCTTTTGCGCGCACGAAGTCGGGCAACATCTATTAGCACGGGCAACATCTATTAGTAATATTTTTAGCATAAAAATAGCATTCCATTTACTTTTCCGTCACGACTTTTATCGCCTTTTAAAATCAGTTTATCGTTAATTTGCGGTTGTGTGTTTTTTGCTCTGAGCTTGCGGTTATCTATGAGCTCAAGGCATAGTCGAGGAAAAACCCTAAGGCCTATTCTAAGTTTTAATAGAATATATTTAATTTTCGAGTCAGACGATTGTACCTATTATAGACGAGGTATGTCGGGGCACAAACTGTCCACACTTAAAAGACCCTTACTTTTGGGGTAGTTTCGGGCCATTTTGAGGTGTGATGAAATCAAGAAGGCGTAACTTTTCTTGTATGAAGATTTTTGTCAAATGTAGGTACGTCATAGCACATCTTTAGTTTTGAAATCTTTGCTTCCGGTACTTTTGTTAGTAGTTACGTAGTGTACCTACAGTATACACGTAGGTAGGTTGAAATCTTCGTAGAAAAAGACTACTAAATTATTTTCGTGGTAATTAGGTAGGAGGAAAAACCGCACACTAAAAAGGTTATGATAATAATAAAAATAATAATAAATAGTTTGTTTTACAATCCTACTAATATTATAAAAGTTTGTGAGGATGTGTAGATGGATGAAATGTTGTGAGGATGTATAGATGGATGTATGTATGGATGGATGCTTGTTCCTCTTTCACGCAAAAACTACTGAACGGATTTTGATGAAATTGGGTATGGTAGTAGTTTAGGCTCTGGATTAAAATATAGGCTACTTTTTATCCCGAAAAATTACAGTATTCCCAAGGGATACTATACTTACGCGGGCGGAGCCGCGGGCAACAGCTAGTCGCCTAATAAGTGACGATTAGCTTATCCGGAAGTTTTGTTGAATACTGAGCGACAGACACAAAACTTCCGATTTTTAAGATAACAAATTGTTCTAGTCAAGTTTCAGTTTCATTCAACCTTTACAACACACATAGTTTGCAAATACGTTCGTTTCGTTTCAAAAGGTCATTCCAGTCATCCAGCAAACAGTCCCGCAGTGTTAATAATGAAATAAGCGGTTTAGCGGCAAGTTTTTTTAAGGAATTTGCACAAAACCCTCTTGAAGCGGGCCGTTCGTAATTAACTTTGACAGATTAAAATAAAATCGCACTGTGACATTTACTCAGGTATTCGTCGCTAACCGCGCGGCGGTCTGCGAGTAACACAATACCGCACTTATATGGCTTCCATTTCGTTCCATTTTGCAGGACATGCTCTATTTGCCACAAGTCGCAAGCACTTGTTTAACTATGTATCTATAACCACAGAGTAAAATATATATACTTACGTACAGTGAAATACCATAGAAGGATCCTAATCGATCCAAATTTGTAAATTTTGTGGTCCTCTTCAAGGCCCACAATTTTCCACACAGTCGTGGACACATCGTATGCTTGTAGTAGTGCAATGAAATCGAAAACTTTATGTACCTAGCTGTTTATCTATTCGTCTCTCTTTAATCTGTGTCTACACTGACATAGTATGTGAAATATTTTTACCCGCGACGGAACAGAGATGGTATTTATATTGTGCGTTTGAAGTGAGTGGTTGGATGTATTTGGCGAAAAAAAGCACTCGAAGGCGCTCGTTAACAAAAAGGCGATCGCAGTAACTAAGCAAAATAACGGATTTTGTTAGCACCTAGCGTTAGGCTATTGAAGTTAGTAAACGTTTCCTGGCCGAGAACTGTTTTTTTTCAGCGCTAGCAATTTTTGTCCAGCAATTTTTCCCGCCAAACACAGCCATTGTTTGTCGCTTTTAATGTTACCAATTGCCATGTATCTCCAAAAGAACTAGTCTCATTTTGATGCAGTTTTCAGTGATGGTACTGGGTTTGATTGGTAAATGTTCTTAGGTAGGTTTTAATCATAGACGTATATAATATTATTATAGACGAGGCAGTTGAGGCAAAAAGTGTCTCGAGTTAAATAGCCCCACTTTTGAGATTTTTGGGGCCATTTTGACATTTTAGGCATGATGAAAACAAGATGACTGACGTTTAAAATATGGTGAAGACCAAGATAACATAACTTTTTTTGTATGAAGACTTGTTCTGTCAAATGTACGTCATAACTTATAACCTATCTTGAGTTTTGAAATCTTTGGTTTTAATATGATAACAACTCACCAGGGGGAGCTGCAGTAAAAATGATCATTGACTTGAATAATATGTATGTAACGAGATACAAAAGTAAAAAGCTTTTTATAAGTGAAGCTCAGACTATAAAACAATATTATTTTATAATCTGAGATGTAGAGTTGATGTCGAGATGTTGAGTGGCTCAGTGGTTAGCACGTCGGCGCTCAAGCCCGAGATCGCGGGTTCGACACCGCCGAGGGAATAAAAATTGTTCAATGTTTCTGGGTCATGTAAGTGTATTATAAAATTATTATCTTTCGTGGAGTCGGTCTAATCTACACTAATATTATAACGAGGAAAACTTTGTTTGTATGTTTGTTTGTTTGTTTGTAATGAATAGGCTCAAAAAGTACTGGACCGATTTCAAAAATTCTTTCACCATTCGAAAGCTACATTATCCACGAGTAACATTGGCTAAATTTTATTTTGGAAAAAAATAGGGTTCCGTAAGATATTTGGGTTTTTCGGACACAAGGTGTAAAAAATCAACCAGAAAAGTTACTTATTTTGCGTACGCTGCCTAAACTATAAAAGATAGAACCATAAAATGTTTTAATTAATTGTAGATCTTATAAATATCTACAAAAAAGTCCGCGACACACTATACCTATCTATGTCGAGTGAGGCACAACAACCATTTTTTTATTTAGAAATCTTGAATTTTTTTTGGACTACATTTAAACGCGTTTATTTTACTCATGTTATTAATCCTTATCAAAATAAATTATTTCATCACTAAGTACAGTTTATGTAGATAATATTTGGTTTTTGAATGATTAAAATTGGACGTTTGGTTTTGAAGTTATGGCGAAATTAAAATATTACGACTTCTGCTGCACGGCCCGTTGCGAAGTGGGCGTCACCAAGGCGGGGTGCGCGTGCGGGTTAATGTTTAGTTTAGTTAAATAGTTTAGTTATTTTATAAACATCAAATTGATAATATCTTAAAATATAATACATTATAATATCTATACATCTATACAGTTAAATACAATTTAAGTGTCTGTTTGTAACTTCAAATTAACAGCTTTTTACATAATGAATCTGAAAGTATATTCGGTACTTACAATCAAAAACATTTTTTTTTTAATTTTTGTCTGTCCGTCTGTCTGTCTGTAAGTCGGTCTGTCTGTCTGTTTGTTCCGACTAATCTCTGAAACGGCTGGACCGATTTTCACGGGACTTTCACTAGCAGATAGCTGATGTTATAGGATACATAGGCTACTTTTATTTTAGGGTTCCGTTTAAAAAAATAGGATTCCGCTTTCGTTAGTCATAAATAAAGTCGCGGGTAAATTTCAGCGATATCCCAAAGTATTGTTCCACGCGGACGAAGTCGCGGGCAAAAGCTAGTGTCTATTATACTTATACTCTATTGCTTAAATGACCGACTCCGTGAGAGATCAACTCTACTTATAAAAAGCTTTTTACATATTTTATTATACATATTATCTCGTTATTACGATAATGTATATTGTATATGTAAGTACGATAAAATAAACAATATTCAAACTTTTATTTATTCATAGGTAATTTTTTTTAAATATTGTGGAGTTATGTTTGCATATATACTGTTATTTATTTGGAATATCTTAAAATGCATCACTGACACTAAATCGACTGATCGCTTAAAAAGGCTTCGAGATTGGCAATAAAAGTATTATTGACATCCATAATATTCAGATTTAACTGATGATTGAGACAGTCGCACAAGACATAAAAGACAAATAAAAGTCCAAAACAATATTAACACCGCACAAACGCATAAAATATTATATGGAAACATAAAATTTCATATTCTATAGTCGATTTAAAGTTAATACTTTTACCACGTTCAGTAACAAAAGTTGTCGATTGGGACACGAATTAGGTTGGCCCTAGAGTTAGTATTCTGATTGTGTCTAATAGTAATATTTATGGACGCCACGTCAATCTGGTATCGTGGTAATCGTGGTAAGTTTTCGAAGAACTTGTGTTACGGGTACCAGACAACGGAAACATATTTAATACTTCTTATACTATACTTATATTTAAGACTAGCTGTCCCGACAAACGTTGTTCTGCCTTAACTATGAACTGAAATTTCTCACCGTTTAAGCCTTCCCTGAACTGATATGATTATTTTAAGATCAAAATTAGCCAAATCGGTTCAGCCGTTCCAGAGATCGACCAGAACAAACAGACAGGCTGGCAATGCACTTGCAACTCCTTTGGGGCGACATGGGCGACGGTAATCGCTTTCCATCAGGTTTACTCCTTTGCCCCCTAGTTATCTACACTAATATTATAAAGAGGAAAAATTTGTTTGTATGTTTGTTTGTTTGTTTGTTTATTTGTTTGTTTGTTTGTTTGTTTGTAATGAATAGGCTCAAAAAGTACTGGACCGATTTCAAAAATTCTTTCATTATTCGGAAGCTACATTATCCACGAGTAACATAGGCTAAATTTTATTTTGGAAAAAAAATAGGGTTCCGTAAGATATTTGGGTTTTTCGGACACAAGGTGTAAAAAATCAACCAGATAAGTTACTTATTTTGCGTACGCTGCCTAAACTATAAAAGATGGAACCATAAAATGTTCTAATTAATTGTAGATCTTATAAATATCTATATAATCTAATAAAATTATGGTTGTTGAGTGAGGCACAACAACCATTATTTTATTTAGAAATCTTGATTTTTTTTGGGCTACATTTAAAAGCGATTATTTTACTCATGCTATTAATCCATATCAAAATAAATTATTTCATCACTAAATACAATTTATGTAGATAATATTTGGTCTTGAATCATTAAAATTGGACGTTTGGTTTTGAAGTTATGGCGAAATTAAAATATTACGATTTCTGCTGCACGGCACGTTGTGAAGTGGGCGACATTCTGTAGTATTAGTATCAGTATTGTACCCGTGCGAAGCCGGGGCGGGTCGCTAGTATACATATAAAAAAAAAACAGAAATCAAAAAAAAAAGAATATTTGTATAATATATTATACAGGATGTTGCCGGTGACTTCGTGCGCGCAAAAGTAAATCGCGCGGAAACCGTAGATTTTGACGCAATAAAAACTAGCCTATGTCTTTCCCCGTAGTCTACTCTATATCTTTGCCAAATTTACATCAAAATCGATCCAGTAATTACGTAGCCTATTCAGTGCAAACAAACAAAAAAACTTTTTCTTCATTTTTTATTTAGATTACAAACTCCCTCAGTTTACGTAGCTTGCTGTTGGTTTTACACAAGTCAAATAAAGTTTATCTTATAGATATCTTTCAATCGATTTTTGTATTGAAACCTACAAATAAATATGCAGAATTGCAGACATACATTTAGGTTCTGCTCCGATTGACAAATAATTATGAACCTTAACAGGAAAGCTCTTTTTAGTTCGTGCGTTTAGCATTTTAAATACCGACCTAATTTAAGAACGATACAAATGACCGCATAATTTGTACACATCCTTGGAATGGGGTATCTGGAAATCTAAATTGCAACAAGTGAAAGTAATAACGGAAAGTGTAGGGTGATGGTATCTCTCGTCTTCTGTCAGGAGTAGGGATGCCAGACGTCCCGTATTTCCCGAGACGTCCCGTATTTTAGGTATATTAACGTGTAACATGTAAGGTATATCAATCCGAAACCCAGTGATAATACTCATGGAACTGAACATCTTTCCCCAAGGAACATAGGTCGAAATATGAAAAAAAAAAATTGGCCCTCCCATACAAAACGCACGGTCAGCAAATCAAATTAGTATGGGAGATCCAATGTTTTTTCATATTTCGACCTGTGTTCCTTGGAGAAAGTTGTTCAGTTTCATGGGTATTATCACTGGGTTTCGGATGGATATACCTTAGGTATATGTCACACGTTGTTTATGACGTAAATCGAGCGATCTGGGGTTAAAAAGTACTGAGTACCTACTCACGCACACAGTGCTGGCAATGTCTCATACACATAATACATGTGAGATCAGGCACGCTAAAACTAATCAAAATGATATGTTTAAAGTTTGACACGATTTAATTTTGTGTCTTTTTTGTCCCGGGTAAAGAACTGAATTTCCGTATTATTTGGCGTATATAAACAGTTGTAGGCTGAAAAGAAATCTGGCAATCCTAGTCAGGAGTCTCGCATGTCAACCTTCGCTGGTATTTTCTACTTAAAACCTTTGTTTGAAGTCTGGTTAATTTATCGTGTGGTGTTCAGTCAGTCTTCTTTATGTTTTTTCAAATGTGTAGTAAAAAGTAAATTCAGGGAAATCAGGAGATTTTTTTCGAATGAACTAAGAGTCATAAATCTATTCTTATATTCTATTATTAATAATCTAATCATTTAATAAATAGGAATGATTTGTTTGTTTGTTTGCATTAAATAAGCTCAGTCATACGAAAAAATAGAAAAGGAAGAGCATAGGGTTCTTTTTATCGTTGCAAAATGTACGATTCTTGCGGGATTTCCTTTTGCGCACGAAGTCGCGGGCAACGTCTAGCAGGATACTTAATCATCTTGATTTTTATTATGACGTACCGCACAACAAAATTGTGATACTTTCACACGTTCATATGTGTCTTGTAACTTTTTCTGATATTTAAACATAGATACGTTATACCCTTACAAAACTGATAATATTTCTGTGCCGCGACTAGAGATGTGATAAACGGCTTAAAATCAAAAGTTAACTTATCCGTTATTAAATATTCAAAAGCAACTTATTTTAACTGCTTAGCTGCTTATCTGCTTATCTACTTATTGCCACTTATAATGTTTTTTGCACTTATTTGTTTTTTCTAATCAGTTTTAGCGATCGAAAAACGTAACGTTTTTCGATCGCTAAAACTGATTTCAATGAACTTTCCTTCGTACTTTGCTGGCTTAGGACTGTCTGAAATCTGAATAATTAAGTTTTATATTAAACAGTACTTACGACAAAAACTTAATAAACTTAATACTCAAACACTGCACGAAAAGTTTATATTACGTCCATATGGACCATTATTATATTTATTATTTACAATAAAAGTTCACGGTAAACCACTAACACACCACTATTACGATTAAAATACGAATTATTGCGTAACGTTATATAACGTGTTTTCGTCAAGCCGCAAAGCGCAACTAACAAAAAGTGAATAATCATGAAACAGGTAACAGCATATTAAGTTATAAGTACAAAAAATAAGCCGATTATTAAAACTTTAAATAAGTGATGAGCTACATGAAAGAATTTTCACTCTTATTGCGCTGATATAAGAACTATTTTTCTTTGCTCATACCACACTTATGGCTTAATGATTATAAACGATATAACGATAAGTATAAGTATAAAGCGCTGACGTTTATAAACGACTTTTCAACTTATTTATAAAAGCACGCTTTTTTAAACGTTTTTCGTTGAAACGGCCATCTCTAGCCGCGACACACATTGACACAGGACGCGTAATACGTGCTACTCGTCGACCAGCTCGAGACACACTAACACTGTTACTCGCGGAGCACACTAACATAAATTGGTCCGACGTCGCGGCCAATTTGAGTCTTCACTTTTTACACGCAATACCATATCTACCTATGTATTCAAACCACTGAAACTTGAGAACGGTGGCCGTGCCTTATGTAGAGTAGAGTTAAAGATGAGATAAGAGATGATGATGAGACAAATGACCTTAGTTTCTAAAATGTAACTACTATATTATAGAAGTTTTTAATTTTTATTAAATGATGAGAAAATTAACTTAGTGGACACCACTGTATTTCTATATATAATATATATTATAGTATAACACTAGATAATAAATTACAGTGGGGTTCTCATGTTGCTAATCTTGCAGATAGAATCAGTTCTGCAGCATATGCAGTCAGAAAAATTAAGGAAATTTATGACGTAGAAACGGCGCGACGTTAGTTTTAGTTATTTTCATAGAAGAATGTCTTACGGCATTATTTTATGGGGAAATGCCGCTGACATTAATACAATATTTGTGCTGCAGAAGCGAGCAATACGTTCTATTTATAAAATGTCCTGCTTTGAATCTTTGAGAGAAAAGTTTAAAGAAATAGGAATTCTGACCGTCACTTCTCAATACATTTTGGACAATGTGTTGTATGTTAGAAAAAAATGAAATAAAATAATAATCACTGCATGAACACTAGAAGTAAACACAAATTACATATTCCGGTGATCAGACTAAGTAAAGTTAGTAAATCTTTTAAAGGTCAATGTATACGCCTATACAATAGAATCCCAGACAACGTTCAAAGTCTGTCTATTAATAAATTTAAAAAAGTAGTTAAAGAACGTTTGTGTGCTAAAGCTTATTATAGGGTCAATGATTTTATTGACGATCGCACACCTTGGGAATAGGATGGCCAACCTGCAAGGCTGCTTCTATGTACTATTGTACTTGTGTTATGTAATTTTACTCATAACATTGTTATATACCTTTCTTATTCTAAAAGAACAATTTTCCATCTTTTTGATAAAAGATGGCCCCGCGCGAGTTTCTTACCCCGTTTCTTCTCGCCGGGTTAGTTCCCGAACCGGTGGTAGTCATCATGTATATCGACGTTCAAAAAGAGTATAATAAAACCAACTTTGAAAAAAAAAAAAAAAAGATTTTGATGGTCCAATAGTTAAAACAAAGGAATTATATTATTATGTTGATTCACCGTTTATTATGAAATTATACTCGCTCTATTGGCTAGCCGTACACACCATATTATTTTCAATAATGCTCATATTGACAATAATATTACTTGTGTGTGCGTATATTGCCGTTTTATTCGTATGTGTTGACTAGTATTGACAAATTTACTGTGTCAATAATATTGCGTGTGTGCGGCTAGCCATTGTACATTTCTGTAATAAAACTTGACATTCAACTTTATCTTCTAAAATACCTATCCAAATTTCTTGTGATAATTCGACCGAACAGGAGGTTTTAAAATATATAATAGTTTTTATTATTGTTTCAAAATTCAAATAACATTCCTTTTTTGCCGTAGCTGTACCTACCTATTATTTTTACAGTGGCTATTGACAAATATCTTACTGCTGGGTGTAAGTATACAACATTTTATCTTTTCATCACAAAACGAAGAAGCAATTTTATCAAGTTGCGTGTTAAAGTTACAGTATTTTTGTGTTCAATTATTTTTATTTTTATTAATTTAAGATAAGTATAATGAATCCCACCAAAAACATGATGTAAAAAACTAGCCAAGTCTCGATGGAGCTGCTTGTTTATCTCTAAAAAGTAATGAAATCTAGACAAAATCGTGCCAAGTCTAAGGTTCCTTACTGCGGTTTCTTTATTATTATAGTTAATGTTGAGTGACTTGGCCGTTGAACATTCTTTATACTTTAGTGGGTACAAGTCAATTTTGTTTACATTTGTAACTACGAGTATGTTTGTTAAGCGAGATAATAGCCCATACTGGTATTGGTAATTGGACGCTAGTGTCTCATTTTAGGCTGTTGTTGATTGTACAACACACGTATTGGAGCAATGGTGTCATGGAGCCCCTTTTGT
This sequence comes from Glaucopsyche alexis, assembly GCA_905404095.1. Taxonomy (NCBI): domain Eukaryota; kingdom Metazoa; phylum Arthropoda; class Insecta; order Lepidoptera; family Lycaenidae; genus Glaucopsyche; species Glaucopsyche alexis. The sequence goes on from FR990060.1 coordinate 8,707,004, forward strand.
ACCCTTCAACGGCCAAGTCACACAACATTAACTATAATAATAAAGAAACCGCAGTAAGGAACCTTAGACTTGGCACGATTTTGTCTAGATTTCATTAGTTAATAGAATCAGGCGTTATATTACGGGAGGTCACGACATTTTTGGTAACGATATCCAAAATGACTTACATTGCATTGACAAGATAAAGAGCAACTCTCTGATGCCAAATATGTCGGTCTGCCTGCGTAAAGTAGTTGCGTTCTCTGTATAGGGCGCCTGAAAACCCAGTTATCATGACCAAAAAAAAATGATAAGGTAAATGGCTGAGTAAGTTATATTAGGTAAGTACTAGTTGTTCTCATATCAGTAGCGTAAAAACTGATCAAATATTCGGTTGCGTTATGAAGCAACGAGCGTTCAAACGTGACTTGTTGTGACCAAAAAAAATGATCAGGTAAATGGCTGAAAATTACAAATCGTAAACTGTCAGTACGTACTAGCTTATTGGCACCAAAACTGACCAAATATTTGGTTGCAATTCATAGTTATCGGTGACCTATGTCTGAACGTACGTATATTCTTTAAGTATTTTACTAGTAAAGTGCTTGGTTTAAAAACGAAAAACACATGCTTTTATGACCGGTGAGGAAATTTTTCATCGATGATTAAAATATCTAATCGCTAAAAATCTGAAATCTCACCCTGCTCCGTCATCAGACTCTCACCACCAACCAAGTGTAGCGAATTAGGTCGTCAGTAGAAAACAAATGAGCCCAAGCTCAAGGGGTTTCGCAACAGCCATGGAAGAGTTATATTGCCCACTACGACACCATCATCGATCAGCTTGATGGTAGCAATTGCAATTATCAACGGACTCTTATAAACTTCATCATCATCATCATCGTCAGCCACTAAGAGTCCATTCCTGGACATAGGCCTCTTCCATTTCCATCCTTTACGGCGATCTTGTGCCCTCCTCATCCAGTCGTGACATGTGTTATAAACTTACAAAGTTTCAAATCGATACGATAATAGGCAAGCGGACTGATTTTTTTTATTGCATAAATGAATACATACATACATACATATAATCACGCCTGTTTCCCGTAGGGGTAGGCAGAGACCACTTCTTTCCACTTGCTACGATCGTAGCAAGTGGATAAATGAATAGTACTCTTAAATATGAGTAACTTCTCAGAAGAAACCGTATATCAAAAGTCAATATTTTCAAAGGTACAGCGATTTGTATACAAAATTTCGCGAGTCTTTATACCAAAAAAAAGTACCTTTGAAAATATTGACTTTTGATATACGGTTTCTTCTGAGAAGTTACTCATATTTAAGAGTTCTATTCATTTATGCATTAAAAAAAATTAGTCCGATTGCCTATTAGAAGTAGGCTGAAATTGAATTCCAAGATTTTCTTACATTGTGACTCAGTTACAGGTGAAGCTTATAAAAAAGCGTGTTAAGATACCCACACAGGTGAGATTCTTCGATTTACATATGTACTTATCATGATCCCAATAATCGTGATCGTAGAGTCGTGGGTTCGAATTCCAACCCGGACCTTGTACCAATAAGTTTTTCAGAAGTGCGTGCGTGGCTCTATCGGTCGGCTCGGCCCCTATGAGTTGCGCGAGCGGCATCTCTGTGCCGATTAGCGGGAGGGGAATATTTTTAGTAATATGATAACGACATCATGTTTCAAAATGTTTTCATCAGTAACTTTAATAAAATTTTCAAATTAGGTAGGTATGCACTGCATACTATGCAGTGATAGTGATAAAAAATAACTGTAACCTAAACAACCTTATACCCATGAATTGCAACAAAATATTTGGTCAGTTTTGGTGTCACTAAGCTAGCACATACTGATACTTTACACTATGTTGTTTTCAGCCATTTAACTGATCGTTTTTTTTTTTTGGTCACGATAAATCACGTTTGAACGCTCGTTGCTTCATAACACAACCGAATATTTGGTCAGTTTTTACGCTACTGATATGAGAACAACTAGTACTTACCTAATATAACTTACTCAGCCATTTACCTTATCATTTTTTTTTGGTCATGATAACTGGGTTTTCAGGCGCCCTATACAGAGAACGCAACTACTTTACGCAGGCAGACCGACACATTTGGCATCAGAGAGTTGCTCTTTATCTTATCAATCTAAAATAAGTCATTTTGGATATCGTTACCAAAAATGTCGTGACCTCCTAATCTATTACTTTGCGGAAATCCATAGCATAAAATTAATTAATATTATGTTTATAGCAGTTTTTCCGCTAAATAATACCCACAACCTGCAAGCAAATGTGTGAGTGCACGCATAAGCATGCGTAACGCACCTCCCTCCTCCCACACTACTTATGCGTGCACTCAGATGCAAGATCGTGCAAACACCACCACCACACAAGCAACAATGTCGGCAAGATCGTGCAAAGCCCCACACCACCATGCAGGTTGCAAAACTCGACGCGCGTTTCGCCCCGAACCCGGAGCATCCAAATCTGGTACAGAGATCTCTGCCGAGAGCACATGTTTTTTTAACCTCGCTCCCCTTTAAAAATCAGTAAAAGTGGTAAAAAGTGAACCGATCCTAAAGATTTTGGTACCAATCGACGCGTATTCGTACCCCCTACACGCGGGTGATCCGGGCGTGTCTTAAAAAGTGTGAAAATTTAGTGAAAACTTGGAAAAACCCAAAGTGTAAAAAATTAAAAATTTCAAACAGCGATAACAGACGCACCAGTGTACCGATTTTCGTGATAGTTTTAAGACATAGTGTAGGACAGTGACCTCTGTGTGTGTACCAATTTTTACGGTTATAGACCTACCGGAAGTACCGTTGACCTTGTGGTAAAGATTTTGGCGTCCCCACGAGGTCCGGGAAATCGAAGGCCTAGTGATTTAAAGTGCGTAGTGCCGGGAAGACTGCTGTCAGAGACAGCCCTTTCCGCAAAAAGAAAAATTTTATGAAACATAGGGGGTGAGTTATTTCAATTAGAAAGTTAGATATTTGACGGCGAATAGCTCAGTGGTCACCAGAGACGCATGGGATTTGACAAGTGAAAAAGCCTGCATAAATAGCGATCAAATCAGCTACATATAAAAAGGTAGGTGGTCCGGAACGGCAACTTCGAGAAAAACCGGGAAAACCCCTTTTTCGGAAAAGCTGAAATAGCAGAGCGCTGAAGCTGACCGCGTACATCAAATCACCACCATAGGCTGCTCACACTCGGCCCCAGCCTAACGCCAAAAACCGCGTACCTCCAGCTGCTCCAGAACCAGAGAAAACCTGAAAAAGGTAAAATTTCAGGATAAAAAAGGGAGCGGCTGGAAAAACCGGGAAGCAGGCACCAGGACCAGACGGCAGACACCGAGACGAAGCAAACGACGCCTCGCACGCCCTCCTACGGTCACTGGAACGGGAGATAGAGCAGAAAAACCATTTGGCCGCCATTTTGACGGCCATATTGGAAAAATTTAAACATCCACAACTCTCGAACCAATTGACGTACAGAGGCGTGCGGCGTATCGTTGAATAGGGCTCGAGGAGGAGAACCTTAAGACACGGAAAAATCCAGGAAAAAAGTGGGGAACCAAACCCGACCATCGGATAGAAGACAAAAAGCCAAGTTAAACGAGCCCAAACTCGGGTTAAATACCTTCAAAGACGGCTGAGAAACTTTAAATCTAAAATCCAGGCAAAGAACGCGGCGGCCATCTTGGAAAAACAAAAACCTCGATATCTTGGCTCCTAGATGTCCTAGAGCCACGCGGTTTTCTTCAGCATCATCAGTAAAACGGGGGTTATCAGGAAAGGAAGCCGAGCACCTGCAAGGTCTACCTCCACCTGGAAAACAAGAAAACGAACCTCCTAGCTTCTGGACACCGCAGAGAGCAGCAGTTTTCAGGGACCAGCACCGGACGAAGTGGAGGACGCCACACCCGAAGTACCGGAACACCTGGATATCGGAAACACCTGCTACCTGCGACTTCCTGAAAGAAAACCAGCACATACCAGAAAGAAGACGCCACCGTACCTGAAAAACCTGAAAAGAACTTAAAGCTAAGGTAAAAAATTGTAAAAAAGTTGACTTGGACCAGTAGCATCCTATTGGAGCTACTGTTTTAGATTGTTAATTAGGTTAAGACCAACTACACTATTTTTAGTGTAGTTGCTAGTATTAGTTTTAAATTGAATGTGTTGTGCATAGGTATTATTCAGACACACTACAATATATCTATAGTAGATAGCTTAGATCAGTTTAACCCCTTATTGGGGAAACTGTTAGTTTAGGATATACTATTTAATTTATTTTGACATTTTATAATTTTGACACCCATTGACATTTTCTTTACAATTGGCATTTTAAATAATTCAAATTGAATCTAATTCTATTTACTTAGTGGTATTAAATTTTAATTGGTTTTAAATTTTTACTGACGAGTCCCCCTGAAAAACCACAATGCTTCGCACCCCCCCGAAGAACGACACTTTTACTATTTCGCCATCAGCGAAAGACAACGCCGAACAGGGCAGGGCCCTTTCGCAACCGGAAAAACCCTCCACAGTCAGAAAAAGTGTTGACAAGTTTGAACTAGCTTTAAGCTTACAAGCTATATCTCCAAAACAAGCTAAAGTAAATAAAGAACCTCCAGCACCTAAAACATCAAAACCTAAAACATTAGTCGTGAATGACAAACCCGAAAGTCCCATACCACAAAATAGGCCAAAAACAAAAGAGGGTAGGGCCTGTCTAGAAAAGGCGAAAGCTCTAATAAAAATCTCCAAAAATCTCAAAACTGAGATAAAGGAGGGAGTTTTGGCCTCTATAGATGGACTCTACAGAATAATAAAGGAACTCACCAGTGTGAAGGCAGGAACCAGCGGAGGGCTGGGAAGGGGCCTTTTACACCCCCCCCAACCACCCGTAAGTACGACGATCGTAGCTGACGATGCACTGGTGAGGGATCTGAAACAGAAAAACACGTTAACGGAACAAGGTATGAATAAGGGAATGAAAGAGTTGATAAAGAAGATGGATGAAATGAAGGGATGTATGGAAGAGAGTAGAGTAAAAATAGACAAATTGAACTTGCTCCTGGAGAGCAACACAACTGTCGCCAAACCGGCGAGTTATGCGAGCGTTGTCTCGATAGGGGTCGCTGAGCGAACCCCCGAGACAAGAGCACTGCACTCAGTTGTGGTGTCCTCCAAGGACACGCAGGATTCAGGTGATGAGGTGATGGAAAAGATAAGGAAGACAGTAGATGCGAAGGATGGATGGGTCAAGGTGGAAAGAGTAAGAAAGGTTAAGAATAGAAGGGTAGTCGTCGGCTGTATAAATGAGGAAGAAAGGAATAAGGTTAAGGAGAGACTGGGAAAGAATGAGGGATTAGTTGTGGAAGAAGTGAAGAATAAAAACCCCCTTCTGGCCTTCAGGGATGTAATGAAGTACGACAATGCCGACTTCGTAACTGCGTTCAACAACCAGAACGCGGCCATCCTTGAGGGTTTGAAGGGGGAAGAGAGGAATGTGGAAGTAGTGTTTGGGATGAAAGCGCGGAACCCCCTACAGAACCACCTAGTAGTTAGAGTGAGCCCACATGTGTGGAAGAGATGTATGAATGTAGGATATGTCCATATAGGTATGGGCAGAGTAAGAGTAGAGGACCATAGTCCACTGGTGCAGTGCTTCCGCTGCCTTGGCTACGGGCATACGAAGAGGGTATGCAGGGAGGAGACGGAGCGATGCAGTCACTGCGCAGGTCCTCACATGAGGACTGCTTGCGACAAGTGGCTGCGGAGAGAAGTGCCTCAGTGCATTAACTGCACTAAGGCCAAGAGAGGTAGTGTGGAGCACAGTGCCCTTGATAGGGAGTGCGTAGAAAGAAAGAGGTGGGACGCTCTAGCCAGATCCGCTGTGTCGTATTGCTGAGGTTGTCTCCGGTGAGTACTTCCAGTACCGAATATTGCAGGCCAACCTCCAGCGGAGCCAAATCGCCACAAGGGAGTTACTACTCGAGGCCACCAAGCGTAAGGCATGCGTTGCGTTGCTGCAAGAGCCCTACATAGGTGGGGCACGGAGTATGAGGACATACAATGGAGTGAGGGTCTACCAGAGCGATGGGGAAGGGGGTGGTGTGGTAAAGGCGTGTGTTGTAGTACTCGACGACACGTTGGATGTCGAACTACACACACGCCTCAGCAATAACAACATTGTTGTGGCCACCCTCCGAACCAAAGCCTGGGAGATGATTGTAGTGTCCTTCTACTTCGAGCCCGATAAGCCTGTGGGGCCCTACCTGGACCATCTTATGCGGATAGGAAGAGAGTTAGGTTCCGATAAGATGGTCCTGGGAGGTGATGCAAACGCTAAAAGCCCGTGGTGGGGTGGCGATGTGGAAGACCCGCGAGGGAGGGATGTGTCTGCTGTACTGGAAGCAATGGGTGTACACATACTCAACACCGGGGATATCCCGACATTCGATACAGTCAGAGGGGGGAAAAGGTACTCCAGTTTCGTGGATGTGACAGCGTGCTCCGACGATCTGCTGAACCGAGTGGGCGACTGGAGAGTAGAGGAGGGTCTCACGAGCTCGGACCACAACGGCATATCCTTCGGCATCAGACAACAGAAATCCACAGGCACGAACATAATACGAACCACACGCATATTTAACACACAGAAGGCAAACTGGACTCAGTTTCGTGAGAAACTGATCCAGCTAATGTCGGACAAACAATTAACTGTACAAGACATGGACACAATACACAGCACACAACAAATAGAGGACGCAATAGACAGATACACACAAGCGATCACACAGACATGCAGAGACACAATGCCGACCAAAAAACACACGCAAAAATTCACCTTGTCGTGGTGGAGTGATGAGCTCGCGCAGATGAAGAAGCAGGTTGCCACGAGGAAACGCAGGATCCGGAACGCAGCACCTGATCGCAGAGACCGCGTCGTTGGGTTGTACCTGGAACAAAAGGAGATGTATGAAAAAGCAGTAAAGGATGCACAAGTGGAGAGCTGGAAGGAATTTTGCCGGAAGCAGGATAGGGAGGGGGTCTGGGAAGGCATCTACAGGGTGTTGAGCAGAGCTACAGGGAGGGAGGAGGATCTGCCCCTTACGAGGGACGGTGAAACTCTCGACGCCCGGAGCTCCGCAGAATGGCTAGCGGAGACCTTCTATCCCGAGGACCAGGAAAGTGGTGAAAGTGAGGAACATCGGCGGACGCGCCGGCGGGCGGAGTCCTTGGACACTGAACCGCCGGCGGGTCCGGACGACCCTCCTTTCATCATGGAGGAGTTGAAGAGAGCCGTAAGGTCCTTCAACCCCAAAAAGGCCCCCGGGGCGGACGGACTCACGTCGGACATCTGCCAACACGCTGTGGAATGTAACCTGGAATGGTTCCTTGCGCTGCTGAACAGGTGCCTCACTGTCGCCTGCTTCCCCAAACAGTGGAAGCAGGCGACCGTGGTGGTGCTGAGGAAGCCGGGCAAGGAATCGTATCGGGTACCAAAAGCCTATCGACCGATCGGCCTCTTGCCTGTTCTCGGCAAAATCTTCGAGAAGATGTTGGTCGCCCGACTCAGGTTCTACCTGTTGCCCAGGATTAGCCCTAACCAATATGGCTTCATGCCCCAAAGGAGCACCGAAGACGCCCTCTATAGGTTAGTGCACCACATCAGAAAGATGAGGGAGGAGAAGAAAATTTCTGTTGTGGTTTCGCTGGACATAGAGGGGGCCTTCGACAGTGCTTGGTGGCCAGCCATAAAGGTTAGGTTGGCTGAGGTTGGGTGTCCGGGGAACCTGAGGCGGGTAATTAGCAGCTACCTGAGTGAAAGAAGAGTGAGTGTAAGGTATGCAGGTAAGGAAGTGAGCAGGGAGACCAACAAGGGGTGCGTACAGGGATCCATAGGTGGACCGATCCTGTGGGACCTCTTGTTGGACCCCCTGCTATGGATGCTAGATGAGATGGATGTGTTTAATCAAGCGTTTGCCGACGACATTGTGATAGTGATGGATGGCAACACGGCTCTGGAGATTGAGCAAAAAGCTAATAGAGTACTCGATAGGATAAGAGAATGGGGGAAGATAAATAAATTGAAATTCGCTCCCCACAAAACCTGCGCCATACTATCGACTAGAAAATTAAAATATGACACGCCTCGACTCTCGATGGGGGGTGTTGAAATTAAATATTCCAAATCATTGAAAATACTTGGGCTCACGATTGACAGCGGCCTCACTTTTAATGAACATGTAGGAGACGTTTGTAAAAAAGCGATATCACGATACAAACAGCTAGCCAGAGCAGCGAGAGTAGGTTGGGGGCTTAACCCCCAAGTAGTTAAGATTATATATACCGCCGTTATAGAACCGACTGTTTTGTATGCATCAGCAGCGTGGGCACCCACCGTGGAAAAGATGGGGGTCCAAAAAAGGCTTAACACCGTCCAACGGGGTTTTGCCCAAAAGATCTGCAGAGCATATCGAACCGTCTCCCTGAACTCTGCGATGCTGTTGGCTGGGATACTCCCTCTTGATCTCAGAATCCTCGAAGCTGCGAGGCTTTACGAGATCAAGAAGGGAGTGTCACACTCGGTGTTGAGGGACAGGGAGGTGGAGCGAATGGCTCCTGCGATTGAGGACCCACATCCGGCAGAGCAGGAAGAGCTGAGGTTCGGGTTGGTAGACGAGGACTCGTATGCAGACGTGGTTAACAACCACGTCCACAGGATCTATACGGACGGTAGCAAGATTGAGGGTCGAGTCGGAGCCGCACTCTCCGTATGGAAGGGTGAGGCCGAGACGAAGGCCGTCAAGCTTGCACTGCCGCCGTATTGCACCGTCTACCAGGCCGAGCTTCTAGCGCTCCAGAGAGCAGTAAGTATAGCCTGCAAGGGTGGAATGGCGAAGGTCGGTATCCTTAGCGATTCCAGATCGGCTCTCCAGGCAGTCACCCTTAGTTCCCCTCATCCCCTGGCAGTGCAAACAAGGGCGGCCCTCCGAAAAGCTGCATTGCAGAGGCGGGAGGTCTCCCTGTTTTGGATAAAGGCGCACGCAGGGTTGAGAGGGAATGAGAGGGTTGACGAATTAGCCAAGGAGGCCGCGCTGAGATTGAAAAGGAAACCTGACTACGATCTGTGTCCTGTTTCATTCGTCAAGCGTATCTTAAGAGAGGATACGATTGAGGAATGGGACAGGAGATACGAAGTGGGAGGGACGGCCGGAGTTACGAAGCTCTTTTTCCCAAGTGCTGCTGCTGCATACAAGGTAGTCAAAAAGATAGACATCACACACCACACCACACAGATTCTGACCGGACACGGCGGATTCGCCTTCTACTTGAACAGATTCAAGCTGAGGGAGGATCCGTCGTGTCTGTGTCAGCCGGGAGTTGAGGAGACGGTTCCTCACCTGTTGCTGGAGTGCCCAATTTTTGCTAGCAATAGATATGATATTGAGCAGAAATTGGGCACATCCATAACGGGTGAGAATCTGCCTTCCATCCTGGGGGGCAAAAAACGGGATTACTTCCTGGCTTTCTGCAGGAAGATCGTGGGTGTAGTTAATAAGAAAAACTGTGATATTTTGTGTGATATTAGTTAGGTTCTATAGGTTAGCTGTGATATTAGGATAGTCTCTGTATTTTGTGCCGTTGTTTTATCATTTTGACATTTTATTTTGTATTTCATTTTATTATTTTGTATTATTATTATTGGAATTATTTATTGAAGTATTAATTTGGAATAATTATTGTACAGAAAAATTACCTTTTGACACAATTGATTTTATTGACACTGCCATTTTATTGGCATATGTATAAGATAATCAAATTGTAAGTAAAAACTGGAAATTGGTAAAATGAAAATGGAAAACTTAAAATAGAAATATAAAAATGTATAGAAAACATAATAATAATGTATAGAAATAAAAACAATGTTTATACTGTAAGAAAACATTAAAAGAAAAAAATTAAAGAAATAATAAGAAAAGAAAAAGAAGTACAAAAGAAATGAAACAGCCCTGATCATGTTAGGGGGGACGAAAAAAAAAAAAAAAAAAAAAAAAAAAAAAAAAAAAAAAAAACCCGGAGCATCCTCAGGAAGTGGACCTGCGAACAAAGTTCGTTAGTAAAGCTGCCAATTTTTTTTTTTTTCGAAAGGGTCTATGCTAGCGGTCGGGTTAAGACCGCTCTAGCGTAATCGGACTATAACTAGCCTGGTGGCTAGTTGGTTTGATTAGAGTAAATGGGAGGGTTGGCCCTCCCTAACTTCACCCGGGTGAAGTTCAGATCGGTTTTGGGGACAGCTACGGGTAAGCTATTTTTAGGACGGGAGGGACTCGGGTCCCCCTCGCTAAGGGGTCCGACCCCTTCCTCACTTTCTGATGAAAAGCTGCCAACTAGACCGCCATCTTATATAGACTACTGGCTACTAGTACCCCCACCAAACAGGTTAATGAGCGGTGACGTAGTCAAGCAAGTTTGGTCATTCAACAATGCAAGTCTATTGTTGTTCTTTTCTTTAATTATTTCTTATTGTTCCAACACGCTCAGTCGAAAGCCTTTGTCACATTTATGTAATACTTTATAGGAATGGCCATCGGGTACACTATGACCACTATCTAAAAGGTGTTTAGCAAAATGTGATTTATCACGATGACCATTTCTATTAGCCGCGATGTGTTGTAAGATAGCAACTGTAGTTAATAAAAAGGATAACATGGTTAAGGGTTTACTAGCCAATGAAATCAAGGGTACTCCTTCCGGTTATTCATTTAACCATGAAAGAGTAGCTTTGAGGTCATTAAAACAAACAATAGATAATAATGGCTTGGTTATATCTAAAGCAGATAAGGGTAACACAATAGTGGTGATAGAGCGTGACGATTACTTGGAAAAAGTAAATAACGTGATTCGGTGTGATCAATTTCTAAGGGTTCCTTCTGACCCAACTAACAAGTTTATGGCTAAGATTAAATTAGCCATAAACAATAATAAATATTTATTTGGTACCGAATCAGCGAAGAGAAAACTTATTCCAATGAATCCTCACGCACCATCACTGTACGGTTTGCCAAAGATTCACAAAACTGATATCCCAATGCGTCCAGTTTTCTCATATATAGGTGCACCGGCATACGAGTTGGCAAAGTCATTAAATTACATTATTAAACAAAGGATTTCATTTCGACCACCTTATGCAATTAAAAATAGCTTGCAATTAGTAAATCAAATAAAAAATGTGACTTTGCCACCTCGTTGCAAATTAGTTTCGCTTGATGTAGATAGTTTATTTACTAATGTTCCGTGTGAGGAAACGTTGGGTATTCTGTGGAATGAATTGGAAAAACGTTTGCCTCCTGGTGAAGGTCTGGAATTGCTTACTCTTACTAAAATCTGCATGGAACAAAACTACTTTCGATTTAACAATCAATTCTTTGTTCAACAAGACGGTCTAGCAATGGGCTCACCACTGAGTCCCTTGCTGGCCGAAATATTTATGAATGATTTTGAACAAAGAAATATTGTTAATGACAAAAGTATTTTATATTACTATAGATATGTAGATGATTGCATCCTTTGTTGGACCGGTACAGAGAGACAACTGGACGTCTTTGTTAAAAATCTTAATAAAAACATATTAAAATTAAATTTAAATTAGAATGTGAAGACAATAAAACACTTAATTTCCTTGATTTATCTATTACTAGAGATAACGATAAACACAGTTTTGGAATCTTTCGCAAACCGACATATACTAATACTACTATTCATGCATCCTCATGTCATCCTTGGCAACATAAACTCGCGGTTTTTCATAGTTACGTTCACAGATTAATGTCCATTCCTCTTAGTAAAGAAAATTATCAGAAAGAGTTAAACATAATTTACCAAATTGCTAAGTCGAATGGGTATAATCCCAAAATTATTAATAATATTTTAAATAATAAAATTAAAAAGGTATTGGTTAAGTTTTTGTACGCAGGGACTCCTGATAAGGAAGTGGTTAGATACAAGTCCAGTTTGACCTACATGGGTGAGGTATCTGCACGTTTATCCAAAATAATGAGAAATAACGATATGCACGTCGCATTCAGGACAAATAATACTTTAAAAAATCAATTGTGTCATAATAAAGGATTGATTTAAAGTACCAATCCGGTGTCTATAAAATCGATTGTCCTGAATGCGATAGTGTATACGTAGGTCAAACTGGACGTAACTTTGAGACTCGGTACAAAGAACACATCGCGGCTTATAGAAATGGTCATCGTGATAAATCACATTTTGCTAAACACCTTTTAGATAGTGGTCATAGTGTACCCGATGGCCATTCCTATAAAGTATTACATAAATGTGACAAAGGCTTTCGACTGAGCGTGTTGGAACATACATACATACATACATATAATCTCGCCTTTTTCCCGTAAAGGGGTAGACAGAGACCACTTTTTGCCACTTGCTACGATCCTTACATACTCGTTTCGCTTCGTTCACTTTCATTCTTACCATCCATTCCTCCTCTTACATTCAACGTAGCGAAGCGGCTTTCCATGGTCCGCTTTTCACCTCCGCGAGAAACGAGACGTGATGGGTGGTGAACCTCATCGCCGCCATTTTGGATAATTAAATTATTTTTATTATTATCCATTGCGTTTCCACGGATTGGTAGAGAGGGTAGGAATAAGGAAAGGGAAGGATAGGTGGTGTGGAAAGGAAGATTGGTAGGTTAGAGTGGGAAATAGGAAATGTAGGATATTACCGCCCAGGAGGGCAAGGGATAGGACAGTAATAGCTAGGGAAGCCTGGGTCGCGTACCCGTATACTATACCACAACTACCGGACAGGTAAGTTGGGATGAGTACCCCATGACATAAATTGTTGGAACAATTAGAAATAATTAAAGAAAAGAACAACAATAGACTTGCATTGTTGAATGACCAAACTTGCTTGACTACGTCACCGCTCATTAACCTGTTTGGTGGGGGTACTAGTAGCCAGTAGTCTATATAAGGTGGCGGTCTAGTTGGCAGCTTTACTAACGAACTTTGTTCGCAGGTCCACTTCCTGAGGATGCTCCGGGTTCGGGGCGAAACGTGCGTCGAGTTTTGCAACCTGCATGGTGGTGTGGGGCTTTGCACGATCTTGCCGACATTGTTGCTTGTGTGGTGGTGCCTGGTGGTGTTTGCACGATCTTGCATCTGAGTGCACGCATAAGCAGTGTGGGAGGAGGGAGGTGCGTTACGCATGCTTATGCGTGCACTCACACATTTACTTGCAGGTTGTGGGTATTATTTAGCGGAAAAACTGCTATAAACATAATATTAATTAATTTTATAGATTTCATTACTTTTTAGAGATAAACAAGCAGCTCCATCGAGACTTGGCTAGTTTTTTACATAATGTTTTTGGTGGGATTTCACTTCTTTTTGTAGAAACGTGGGCATATTGATTTTAGTGTAATTTGTTTATTTAATTTGTGTAATGTTCGAGTAGAATAAAGGGGCCTGAAAATGCGGCAAAATAGTTCTAGTAAAGAATGGTACGGCAGTGTTTGCTTCGCGCTCGACTTGGCGGGGGCACTGCCGTGCCCCCAGATCGACGTTCTGGTCTTATCTAGAGGTTCTCAAATAGGAGCCTGAAAATGCGGCGAAATGGTTCCAGTAAAGAATGGTACGGCAGTGTTTGCTTCGCGCTCGACTTGGCGGGGGCACTGCCGTGTCCCCAGATCGACGTTCTGGTCTTATCTAGAGGTTCTCAAATAGGGGCCTGAAAATGCGGCGAAATGGTTCCAGTAAATAATGGTACGGCAGTGTTTGCTTCACGCTCGACTTGGCAGGGGCACTGCCGTGCCCCCAGATCGATTATCCTAGTTTTTATAGTTTTCCCTTTATGTGGCCATTAAACCCCAACTCTGTACCAAATTTCAGCTCTCTAAGTTTATGGGAAGTACTAGTTCTATTTTGATGATCATGAGTGAGTGAGTGAGTGAGTGTCGTAAATGCGAAACTTTGCTTTCGCTTAACTTCGGAACTAAATGACCTACAGACTTGAAATTTTGGATTTTAAGTATGTGATTATAGCTTATTGGATGACGAAAATTTCTGCGTTCTGGTCTTATCCAGAGGTTCTCAAATAGGGGCCTGAAAATGCGGCAAAACGGTTCCAGTAAAGGATGGTACGGCAGTGTTTGCTTCGCGCTCGACTTGGCGGGGGCACTGCCGTGCCCCCAGATTCTAATTTTTTTTTTTTTTTTTACAAAATATATTTATTAATTCGTATCTACGTATAAATAATAATTACCGACAGATAATAATCTTGTATCTTTTGAGACCCGTTAGTGAGTAGGTACCTACCCGTAACACAAGTTCTTCAATAACTTACCATGTACCAGATTGATGTGGTGTGAAAGTGTCCATAAATATTATTATTATTAGAAAGTGTATGTTATAAACTTTACTTGACTTGGACAGTAAAGATTGTTGTAATAAATCCTTAGAGGCCCTTGCTCATTCCGAAATCCAACATCAATCGTAGCTCATCTACGATGACGCCCACCCCCCACAATTGAAATTGATGGACACGAGGATTAATATAGTGCCATGTCCATACATTTGACATTGGGCTAAAATGTCAAATACTGGAAGGTGATCGAGACATCGAGCATTACAGCCATCTACCGAAAAAAAATATGGATTTATTTTTCCTCAATCTATGATATCTAATCAATAAACTAATTAATCTGTGCTAAAGCCATGAAGGTTAGAGAAAAGGAGACCGATCGCTAGGTGCTAAAGCATTGCCCGCCCCAGAATTTTTTTAAAATTTATAATTCATTTTTCAGCCACCAGCCGCGCTGCTGTCGGTAAGCAGTGTAAATTATACCTATACGCAGCAGCTTTTATTGAGATAACTTAGCGATCGCAGCGCCTCACTTTTTTGTCCATATTTCTGGGACACCATATTGCTTCTGATAAAAATTAGTGGCGACACCGTGATGTTAGAACATCACGGTCACACACACATCATCACACATCACACATCATCAGTGAGTAAGAGCTCTAAGAGAACATACAGTTTTAACAATTGTAAGCACGTTTGCGAAATATATCTGCCGTCTCTGCGATGCACTTTTGGTTACTTTGGCTTTGGTAATATTTATGACTTCGACATTTTTAAAGGAAAAGGGGCGAGCGAGGTCACGTCCTTATAAAATTTTCAATTTTAGGAGCATGAAATAGGTAGTTGTAAAGTTATTCAAATTCTTTGTTTGTTATTTAAGAATTTGACATCGAAATCTTAAAAATTTAAAGATCGCAAAGGAAACTGAGAGAAAATTGTGGTGGAAAATTTTCTAGTAACGAGATTCCTATCTTACATGGGTTGATTTTCACCGTGCAGCTAGTCGATTTACAAAACTGCACCATTTATTTAGACAAAATTGCCTTGTGACCTAGCTGAATTGCCTTTTAGTAAGTCGTTTTTTGGCGTGCAGCGAAAATCAACCCGTGTAAATCCCCCTTACTAAAATCCCACCTTCAGTGGCTGCAATTCAGCTATATGTCTATTCGCAAAATAATAAATAATAATATGGACTTAATTAAATTATGTACCTAGTTCGTAGTTGCTTAAAAAAGACAAATGCCACGTTTCCTATTATCTGACAAATGTGATGGAGCCCTAAAGCTATTGACTAATTTTTATTTGCGAACTTGTTACGTGTAATTTACACGTAACAAGTTCGCAAATAAAAATTAATGATGCAACTACGACGCACGGTGCATTTACACGGTGTAAATGCATCGTGCGTCGCAGAGGCATCATGAGTCCATGCGTACCTACATGTAATTTGGCTGCTGACAGATTTACTGCTGCACGAGGCTGTTATTGCCAATATACAACGATGTCGGGTCACTAGATACGGTTCGCGTTCAGAGCTTTGGGTTATTTAGGCACACATACTTATATTAGGTACTAGGATTTTACTCACAACTTTCTTCAGCTTCTTTTCATTCCAAATATCGCTTGAAACTTTCAAGCACTAAGGGATATTGAGTTAAAATAAAAGACAAAAACAAAAATACATATTCAAGGTGTGTACATAATCAGTAATCGATTCTCGTTGCGAAAATTTGTACAATATGTGACCTCAAATTTGGACCAGATTATCCTATAAAATACTTAAATTCAAATCATAACCACGCCGCCCATACAGCGCGATGGGCGCTTGACCTTCAAAGCCGGTGAGTTGTAACGGAAGTACGTGAGTGATTAGGAAATGTTGATCATGTTACTTTTCTATGAATTATACAAATTTTTAATTACATATTTTGTAATCACATTTATCCTGACATTTGTTATGTTGTGTTAAATAATTATTTAATTCGGATAATACACCCTGTAAGTACACTTTTTAGGGTTCCGTAATACTTAAGGAACTCTTATAGTTTCGCTCTGTCCGTCTGTCTGTCTGCGCCTCTAGCTCCTGTAATTATGAATATAAATTGATGAAACTTGGTGCAGTTATAGATTGTGTATAGATCACGGTTTCGGAATCATTATACAGTGTTTTGTCTTCTTCAATCGAATTAAAAATATCACTTGTGTGACGGGAATAAAACACTGTATAACTATTCAAAGCTTATACAGCGTTTATTAGTAAGGGGGTAACAGACTAAACTGCAAACACCATATCGATATAAAATAACAAGAAAATAACAGTATCAGAGATTTATTAAAATACTCGTATAATGTCCGAGTTCATAATTTGTACTTTTGACACAATTTTATTATTTTCCTGTCTTCTATTGATCCAACAGGTTTGACGCACGCCTAACATTAAAATTATATTCAAATTAAATTAATCAAATCATGTTTTATCATTCATTAAAACACATCGCTTTATTTAAAAAATATAAAGTAGGTATTTATTATTTCCGTATGAAATATTATATAAAATATATAAAAAGAGGATGCTTATTTTCTACGGAACATAACAAAATTTATACAATAAACAATTTATTACTTAGGGTTAATACAATCTGACTTCTGTCAAATATTAAAAAATATAATGTACATATTATACTTGTGTAGATACAGAGAAACAGCTTTCATAGAACGAAACAAATCGGTCCATATTTGAAAATATTGACGTCCCATTCAACAGCCCACGATATTTTACACAATCGTGGACACACAGTATGCTTGTAGTATCGTAATCAAATCGATAACTATGTAGCTGTGTATCTGTTGCTCTTTAATCCGTGAATCTCCGTCCCCGTGGTTAACCGTGAACTCTGCCACTAAAAGATAAGACTGAAATGCCTATATAAAAATATGTTATAAAAATATTTCGGCATTGTAATAACTTACGATGAGGATATCCTTGAAAACCCGTTGAAATATTTAAGTCTATGACCATAATATACAAGTACCAGTGACCAATATTGTTGATACAAAAAGATAATATAAAATTTTAATACTCATAGTTGATAACTTTTATTCTGATTTCCTAATATAGGTGATATTTTTGCAAACAGCAGTAATAAAATATAATCATCATAATTCATAACTAAAGGTCGCCATGTGGTCGAAATCCGTCCATAATAATTATTCATATTTTTAATTTTGAACTTTATCTTTTGCCTCTTAGATCTAAGAAAAAATATTAAAAAAAATGTAAGTGTTGTGATAGATTGACAAGCGCCAACGTGTAACAAAATTGTATATATCAAACGCACGGCAGTGTGCATTAATAATAATAATCTGAGGTACTGTGTGTTGTTGTTATTTTTTTTGTATTTATATTAATTTAGAACTTTCTCATACAATGTGTAAATTAATAGCCAAAAAAGGAATATTTTTTTTTATTTAGCGTCAGTCAATTAAAATTAACACGTGCAAGACTGATGCAAGGTTCTTTATAAACCGGTTCCGGCGGTTCTCACAATAGGCTTGTGGAAGAGTAAGTTAGCGCCGCGGCAATTGAAGATGACCTTCTACTTATGCCTACTACGCGTTGGGGCCCATGTGCGCAGATCTGAGGCTAAAGTTAACCCTGAGGAGTGAGGGGCAATTCTGCTAAATAAAACCTGCGTTAATACAATTAAAATCAAGTCCCGATACGCTAAAACTTTCAAACGGTGTTTTTATAAACGTTAAATCAACGTGAATCGCGTTCTGATTGGTCGAAACGTCATACAATCCGTTCATGGTAACATGTCGCTTCACTTTCAATCTAATCAAAGTATCAAATGAAAGTCTACTTTAATTATACGAGAATTGAGGTTCTGAGAGATAATTATGCTAAATAAAACCTGCATTAATACAATTACAATCAAGTCCCGACACTCTAAAACTGTCAAATGGTGTTTTTATAAACGTTAAATCAACGTGAAACGCGCTCTGATTGGTCGAAACGTCATACAATCCTTTCATGGTAACATGTCGCTTCACTTTCAATCCAATCAAAGTAAAATGAAAGTCTACTTTAAATACGAGAATTGAGGTTCTGAGAGGCAATTCTGCTAAATAAAACCTGCATTAATACAATTACAATCAAGTCTCGACACGCTAAAACTCTCAAATGGTATTTTTATGAACGTTAAACCAACGTGAAACGCGCTCTGATTGGTCGAAACGTCATAAAATCCCTTTAAAATCCGTTCATGATAATATGTCGCTTCACTTTCAATCCAAACAAAGTAAAATGAAGTCTTTAAATACGAGAATTGAGGTTCTGTTCTCACGCGTAATGTGACCCTAGCACAGAGTAGAAAATATTAAATAAACTTACGCACAGCTTCCATAGAACGATCCAAATCGATACAAATTTGAAAATTTCGACATCCCTTTCAACGGCCCACAATTTTTTACACAATCATGGACATACATATATTATAATGCTTGTAGTAGGTACTTAGTGCAATCAAATCGAAAGCTAACTGTGTAGCTGTTTATCGGTTCCTCTTTCTTTAATCTCTGACCCTAGTGTGCACCATGCTTTAATGAAAATTTGAAGGTCTGCAGTAGTTCGTTATTCGGTTACAACTTACATACAATTTACAAACTTGTCCTCAAGGTATAAGTCCTATAGGTATCTCGTTTCGAGTCGGCGATCTTGATGGTTTTTTTGTTCCGTTCACCATACGAATACGAACAATTTATCGTCGCATGAGTTATTAAGGTGAGATCGCACTACGCGGCAGCGGAACTACGCGACACGGCATGCACGGCCAAATATTCTTTGTATGAAATTGTATGAGAAATATCGCATTACGCGGCAGCGGAACTACGCGGCAGCGGAACTACGCGACGCAGCACTGCCCAACAAAGTTGATCAAATAGTTAATAGAATCAGGCGTTACTTTGCGGAAATCCATAG
This sequence comes from Glaucopsyche alexis, assembly GCA_905404095.1. Taxonomy (NCBI): domain Eukaryota; kingdom Metazoa; phylum Arthropoda; class Insecta; order Lepidoptera; family Lycaenidae; genus Glaucopsyche; species Glaucopsyche alexis. Next base: position 8,726,404 of record FR990060.1, read on the forward strand.
CATTAAATTAATTAATATTATGTTTATAGCAGTTTTTCCGCTAAATAATACCCACAACCTGCAAGCAAATGTGTGAGTGCACGCATAAGCATGCGTAACGCACCTCCCTCCTCCCACACTGCTTATGCGTGCACTCAGATGCAAGATCGTGCAAACACCACCACCACACAAGCAACAATGTCGGCAAGATCGTGCAAAGCCCCACACCACCATGCAGGTTGCAAAACTCGACGCGCGTTTCGCCCCGAACCCGGAGCATCCTCAGGAAGTGGACCTGCGAACAAAGTTCGTTAGTAATGCTGCCAAGCAAACCGCCACCTTATATAGACTACTGGCTACTAGTACCCCCACCAAACATATTAATGAGCGGTGACGTAGTCAAGCAAGTTTGGTCATTCAACAATGCATGTCTATTGTTGTTCTTTTCTTTAATTATTCTAATTAAAGAAAAGAACAACAATAATTAAAAAATTGTTGTTCTTTTCTTTAATTATTCTTGCAGGTTGTGGGTATTATTTAGCGGAAAAACTGCTATAAACATAATATTAATTAATTTAAAGTTGATCAACTCACCAACTTTGATGTGCCGTGGCGTGTCTCGTAGGTATTTTCATATTAGTATAGCGAGCGACAAAAAGACATCTTAACAATATATTTCGGAACGAATAAACAGTATGGCGTCGATTCATGACGTCATCAGCACTGACCAGAATGCTGGATATTACGGAATACACCCATCAAAAGTCATAACAAGTTTGTTTTGGTGGGATAGCTTCCATCACAGGCTTCCATCACGCTCAGACGTTTTTGCCGCGTAGTGTCGCTGAGGTGTCGCTCTAGTGTGGTATATTGTATAGGTAGCTACAAGTGTCGTGCCGTGTCTCGTCGCTCCGCTGCCATGTAGTTTCGCTAAGTGCGGTCCCACCTTTACGTTTCGAAATGACAAGTTGCGCAAAACTACATTATAATGAGCAAAAGTAAAAAGAAATCAATCAAGGTGGAGCAATTTTATTTCTTTATTAATTTTTATCCTCATAACGATTCGGTGGGTATTAAAAGGGGTATTACGCCAACCAGACATATGCTGTATGCACAATCTAGCGAGGTCTTGAAGTCGAACACGCTTGTAACTCCTCTGGCATTGCGGGAGTCTATGGGCGTCGGCGATCGCTTACTATCCGGCGATATGTCTGCTCGTTTTATGGCCTGTGAAGGCCTATATACCAGTAAATTAAAGTTTATATGGAGGAATGTGTGCAGAAAGCTAATATTTTTAAAAATAAATTTTGGCAATCAATAAAATTAATAAAAATAACAACAGCACACACTACCTCAGATTACAATAGTCAACAGCATTTTTGCGCACGGGTTATACATACATTATTTTTATTGCTTTTATACCTAGAAATAATAATTAGAACAAAAAATTGTTCTGTATTTGCTTTTAAGTGTTAAAAAATGAAAAAAATCAAATCAATGAAAATACATGAAAAATTTACATAGAGATGATTTATTAAAATATACTGAGCATCAATTTTATGGTATAATCTTACAAAATAAGTTTTAAAATAGTGTTAAAGTGTTTAAAATTAACAGTTTTGCTTTTCCTGTCATGTTCAGAAGAAGTTATTTTATTAACCACCAAATATAAACCCTCAATCCTCAACATGCTTTCAGTATGAATACTGGCCTTGGGAACGTCTCTCAAATTCCAACTATATCTCGATGGAATCCTTCCCCTTATTCTTCCGAATAAGCTCCCATACTATCTTTAAACTTATCAAAACGAGAATGGAACATTTGTCTCTTTAGAGACATCCTATAGCCGAAGATGAAAAAAATCTTAATCATCTCGTTATTTTATTCATACATTTATTTCATAAGCCCATTTTTGGTCTTGATTTGTAACAGGTAGATGGAAGTAAGCTTGTTATGCTTCGCAAATCCTTAAATCTGTAGTTAAATAACACTTTTTCTCTCTCACTTTAATAAATCCACCACAAATATAGCAAAACGAGTCACCGTCTCCTTTTCAACTTCTCGAAGCCATTTTGTACAAGATAATACAGCGAAAAAAAATATTAAACACGTTATTTCTTTATAATATGCGAGCTCATACCGTCGTACACAAGGAGGGATGTAAGAAAGACAACCCTCATACCATACCTCTCTTTCGCCAGCAATAGAGCGCAAAGACCGACTTTAACTGGAAGCAAAAATCATAAATGGTCAAATCGCTATAACTTCTTAAAAAGGAAATATTTTCGATTTGTAAATGCACTTTTTTATAAATATTTGCTTATATATTCAGAATAAATCAAGTAAAACCCATGCGCAAAAAAAAAAAAATTTTTGTTGACCGGTGTTATTTATCACACACTACTATGCGATTGATAGACTACAATTTTTACAAGTAGGTATTCTACTAATATTATAAATCTGAAAGTTTGTGAGGATGGATGGATGGATGGATGGATCACGCAAAAACTACAACACGGATTTTGATGAAATTTGGTATAGTAGTAGTTTAGGCTCTGGATCAAAACATAGGCTACTTTTTATTCCGGAAAAGTACAGTATTCCCGCGGAATACCCGATAGTACCTATACTTAGCAGGAAATAACTAGTTTGTCAATATGTCACAAAATTTAGTTTTTTTTTCTACAAAAAAAACCTTATAAAGTTGAAACTTAAAAATAAATGAATCATTATTATGGCCAAATTTTGAGGACAGGGCGAACTCTAGTTATTATTATTAGGTATTAATTTTATTAGGTAGGTACCCAGTTACCCACTCTTTCGTGTGCGTTACGATTGCTCCGCCAAGTTATCTAAACAGAAAAAAACTTAGCCAAAAAAATTGTCGAAATTTGTCAAAATCGAAGGGAACAAACCAAAAATTTGTCAAGGTAGAAACAAAGAAGTTATAAGGATTTAAAGTTGGCCGCGCGAACGTTACGTGGAGGATTGCGCGGCCATGAAGATCTCAGGAATCACGTGGGTCAGAGAACTAATTTATTTTGTCATATGAAGACTGAATTTGTCAAAAATTGTCGAAAAACGAATTATAAACTGTAATTCAATATTTTAAGAAATATTTACCTTAGAAGTTATGGCCGCGCAATCCTTCACTTGTAATTTTTTAATGTTGATTATTTCTTTATAACTTAAGACTTAGTACAAAAAACTGTTACTGGAAGAAAGGTCCTAATTTGTCGAAACTAGTGAAAGCAATAAATGTTACAAAAGCTTAATTAAACAGACAAATCAGTCCGAAACAAAAAATTCATGGCCGCGCGGTCGAAACGTTACTTTATACGCTGATATCTCATTATCTGTAATTACTAGGATTTCAGTGTGAATACCCATTTATTCGACATATTAACCTGATTAGAATGACATATTGTTTTACCCTCAGAACAGTTTTCAACGCGTGTAATCTCGAAAAATATGTTCTCTCGTACAATGTTTGAGCAGGGTAACCATAATTTTGATTTAATTTGGGAATACCTCTAACTGGAGACTTGCAATTATATTGAACAACATCTAACTCAATTTGCAAAAGTATTAGTATTGTGGCGGACCAATCAGCGCACAGTCCTGAATCGCGCTATCGAAGCTTTCTAAGATCGGCGATATATATAGAACATCTGAAAGCCACTACAGTGGGCTTCGGCCTTACCGAGCATAGCACTTCGCTCGGTCGGAGATCTCCCTTTGGGGCTTGCCACCACTATTCCCACATTGGTGACCCTCGACAGAACACTCCTTCTGGATATCATCATCATCACTCCCCACTCCTCCGCACCACGCCAACCAGCTTCAGCCTCTTCGGGTACCTCGACCACTGGTCGCAACGCAGCGCGGCCTGGTCGAACCCTCATCGGCTTCAATGGGTAGTCCACTACACGGACCGGTCAGCAAGCAGAGCATGAAGCACCTCTCCTGGTCAGCACACGTAGCTACAACGATCAGTAAGCAGAGCACTCGGCACCTCTCCTGGTCGTCACATGTAGCTACAACTATCGGTCAGCAAGCAGAGCACTCCTCTTATGTTGCGATCCGAATAAACACAATTCACACAGCCAAGTTTCAAACAAGATTAACGGCTCATTTTTTAGGGTTCCGTAATACTTAAGGAACCCTTATAGTTTCGCTCTGTCCGTCTGTCTGTCTGTCTGTCCGCGCCTCTAGCTCCTGTAATTATAAATATAAATTGATGAAATTTGGTGCAGTTATAGATTGTGTATAGATCACGGTTTCGGGATTATAAAAAAATAATAATTTTATATTTTAGGGGTGGCTCTCTATACATGTGAAGTGGGGATGAAAAATATTTTTTCACTCTACCCCATCGTGTGGGGTATCGTAGAATAGGTCTTTTAAAATAAAGGCAAGGTTTCATACGTTATTTTTTTATAAAGTTGACCATTTTCGAGTAATCGGCCTCCAAAGTAGTTTGTAAGTTGGTCCCCCCCCTAGCATTTTTAAACTATAGGAGATAGAAACTTGCAAATTTCCATGCTAATAGATCATGCTAAAAACTCTTTAGGAAAATTATTGTGAAACAAATCTGACAGTAACTTTTGGAGTAATTAAAAAAAAGCATATTACGCGTTTATAGTTACGGAACCCTCCTTAGACATGTCCTGACATGCTCTTGGTTAGGTTATTAAGAATCTAAGCGGCTATCATTCAGTCGGTGGTCCGCTGGCTAGCAGTTGTGCGAGTGAGAAATCATAATCATTATGATTATGTTCTAATTATTATATTAGAGTGAGAACCCAAAAGGCAAACTCGCGTCGATCCTTCGCAGATAGCTTTCGCGCGACCGAATGGATCAACCAAAACAGTCAGTCCACCGGCATATTTTGTTAACATCTTAAAACGTTGTCATATAAAAATTTGAAGTTTTTCTCTATGTAAGATTATTTTATTTATATTAAATCCTTACCCCTTTACTATTAAAAATATTTACACAATGGATAAGTACGCTATACAATGTTTTAGTTACGCGTTTATAGTTACGGAACCCTCCTTAGACATGTCCTGACATGCTCTTGGTTAGGTTATTAAGAACCTAAGCGGCTATCATTCAGTCGGTGGTCCGCTGGCTAGCAGTTGTGCGAGTGAGAAATCATAATCATTATGATTATGATCTAATTATTATGATCTAAATATTATATTAGAGTGAGAACCCAAAAGGCAAACTCGCGTCGATCCTTCGCAGATAGCTTTCGCGCGACCGAATGGATCAACCAAAACAGTCAGTCCACCGGCATATTTTGTTAACATCTTAAAACGTTGTCATATAAAAATTTGAAGTTTTTCTCTATGTAAGATTATTTTATTTATATTAAATCCTTACCCCTTTACTATTAAAAATATTTACACAATGGATAAGTACGCTATACAATGTTTTATCCTTGTCTGATATATAGAAAAAGTAGCTTGACAAAAAAACTCTTTTTATTAATTATTAGTAAGGGAGTTAACGTATACCTTTTTATTATTACATTTCCTCCTTCACTGGTCTAGTTGAGTATTTCTAAAAATAATAAAGGCTCTTCAGGACGGAAGATATATTTGGGGTTAATTAATTACCAGGAGGCATAGATGTATTATATTCTGCCAGGAGGTCTCAAATAATAATATTTTTTAAATAGATAAAGTTTATTAATAAGGTACACAAAATTTACAAAATGAATGTGTTTCAATGTGAGATAAAATTAAAAGTTGAAAAATTTGACATTACTGTTCTAAATTTGAAAACATTTAAAAATAAAAATATAATGTGCTAATATGAAAATGATAAAAATTAAAACCAAAATCAATAAGGCAAAAACAGATAAAACAATAAAAAATAACAATAGTCGTGTAGTGTGACGTCACACACGCGCGTCACCATTGGTCGCGACTCGCGACCAATAGTGACGCGTTTCGCAATTTATTTTTTATATATATTTTTTTCGGTTTAAATAAGAACTAAATTTTAAAAAATCCTTTTAGTTATAATGTAACGACAATAAAGAACAGGGAAAAAATATTTCAGGCAAATTAAATTTTCATGCATATTCCTTATTGTTAACAAAGGCACCAAACCGCTCTATGGAACTGCCTGTCTTTATTACATAATATGGCAGTTAACGATACTGGCCACTTGATAATTAGCAAAAATCAACGCTCATTGACCTGGGTCTGCAATCTTGACAAAGATAGCGATCGCTAAGGTAATGTTTTTTTTTTAACTCATAACTTACCAAATTTAATTTTACGAGTAAATGGTCGAAATTCGACTATAGGAAATGTCTGTGACCAAATTGATATTATTGATGAAATATATACATTTTCGTCTAGTAGAGCAAAAGGTATTCCCAAATTAAATCAAAATTATGGTTACCCTGCTCGAACATTGTACGAGAGAACATATTTTTAGAGATTACACGTGTTGAAAATTGTTCTGAGGGTAAAACGATACGTCATTCTAATCAGGTTAATATGTCAAATAAATGGGTATTCACACTGAAATCCTAGTGATTACAGATAATGAGATATCAGCGTATAAAGTAACGTTTCGACCGCGCGGCCATGAATTTTTTGTTTCGGACTGATTTGTCTGTTTAATTAAGCTTTTGCAACATTTATTGCTTTCACTAGTTTCGACATATTAGGACCTTTCTTCCAGTAACAGTTTTTTGTACTAAGTCTTAAGTTATAAAGAAATAATCAACATTAAAAAATTACAAGTGAAGGATTGCGCGGCCATAACTTCTAAGGTAAATATTTCTTAAAATATTGAATTACAGTTTATAATTCGTTTTTCGACAATTTTTGACAAATTCAATCTTCAAATGACAAAATGAATTAGTTCTCTGACCCACGTGATTCCGGAGATCTTCATGGCCGCGCAATCCTCCACGTAACGTTCGCGCGGCCAACTTTAAATCCTTGTAACTTCTTTGTTTCTACCTTGACAAATTTTTGGTTTGTTCCCTTCGATTTTGACAAATTTCGACAATTTTTTTGGCGAATTTTTTTTCTGTTTAGATAACTTGGCGGAGCAATCGTAACGCACACACTCTTTCTTACCACCATTTTCATAATATTTAAAGTGCGCCCCAGGCGGTGCAATTATCACATTATCATTAACTTTTATGTTTTTTGGACAGCTTAATAAATAATGTAAATAAAGAACCGAATAAATGATTATTAATTACCATTTTTATTGTACTTCTTAAATGATTGGCGATTTAAGTATGTTATAAAAATAAAATACGTAAGTATTTAGTATGTCTTTATAACCCTTGTTAATAAAGGATTTACTTACTTAATTGAGATATGAGATTTTTGGAAATAATTGGTTTTCAGTTTCATATATCTGAGGTAGATATATTATAAATATATTATATTCAACAAAAACAAATTTGTTAACTATTGGAGTATATTTTGACTTTACAAATGTTTAGCGTAACTCTATATTTATGAAAATAAACTGAAATTTTACGTTTCAATTACGTAGGCGATTTTAATGAAAAGTATAACGCCATAGTCGCTTTAGTGTTTGTTGGATTTAAGCCGTCATACCTTGAACTGAGTTCTTGTAGGATTTTTTGTTTGTTGGCCTTGGTGCAGCCTTCAAACACTTCCTCAATTAGTGATGAATGTTCGCGAGTTACTACTCTATACGGATATGATCTACCTATATTATGGTATAATTTTGAACTACTAATTATTTAGTTTACAGGTACTATTCGGTATTTACAAGTAGTATCTAAGTAGCTTAGTAAGTGTAAAATTCAATAATAAGCGCCTGTTTCACATTCTACTGAGGTGTCACAGCTTATTTGCGTGTTTTGTCTCTGTCGCTCGTTATAAAATAAGCAGCGACAAAAATCTGAATAAGCTATTCGACACGTCTTATTAGTTGTTAGGCGATTGTGAAAAAAAAATGCAGTCGTCAAAATGCATGCGATAATTTCGAAGGCGAAGATCGAAAAAAAATGAATGGGATTTGACATAAGTCATTGCTAAGTGACATGTCGCTAGTGATGCCCTATGTCAAATCGGGTAGGATTTTATAACGAGTCGCCTGAATTTGAGAGTATTGGTGGTGTAGGGGGCTTAAGGGAGTTAGTCTTAATCCCCCCAAAGAAATTTTGGCTGCCGGAGTTGCGTCTAAATATTTTTAAACAATTTTCAAAAATTCTTAATTATTATTGCAATTATGCAAAACGGAACGTAATCTTTATGCTTGAGTACAGGGGGGGAGCCAAGATCTTTTCTTTATCGCCTCTTTAAAGAATCGTCGATCATTTTGATCGACGATTCTTATATGATATTCTTATATGATGATATGGAATTGAAATTTGGAAAAAGAAAATACATTCGAGGTAATTATATTTTATATATTATAATGTGATATAGGAAATGTATGAGAACAGTATATATATTTCTTAGGTAATTAATAGCAATGTATTAATCCGAGTTGGCCCAATACGACTTCATTGGGTTAGGTTAGATGGCTAAGGCCCCCCCGATGGTTGCACGCCTTGTCGTGGCGGTGGGGCTTAGTAACCGTGGACTGGTCACCCACGGTGAAGCTAAGAGGCAACCGGGGCCGGCCTGTTTGCCGCCGGCTGGCCCGAGGAGGGCGCTCCCAGCGGGCTAAACATGCCCGCAGAGGACGCGCGTGGAGGTGGGACCGCAGAAGAAGAGGAGTGCCGGTATTACGGTGCGCCGTTCTCCCTATCTTCTGCGGCCGTGGAGGGATCGCAGGGGGAGAGGCGTGATGGTATTACGGTACGCCACTCTCCTTACCCCCTGCGAGCTGGCGGGGCCGTTCCGTCGAAGCGGCGTTGGTGGGGCCGCAGAGGAAGAGGCATGTCGGTATTGCGGTGCGCCGCTTGCCCTATCCTCTGCGACCGAGGTGTGGTCGGTGGCAGAACCACAGACCTGATCTGCCACCGGGTACCAGTTTATCTGGTACCCATGTACTCCTAGTAGCAGACTCAGGGGGAGTCTGCTACAGTACTGGTGGAGACCGAGGAGGGAGGCGCACCTTACCATCTGGTGCGCCTATCGTGGAGGGCCTTTAGGCTTTCGCGATGGAGCCGCTTGTAGGCGGCTGCCGCCGGCGGGGTCGCGGATGTGTGTATCGTTCCCGTGGCCCCGTCAGAAGGCGGCGAGGAGGAAGATGGGGGGATTTTTAGTGGGTATACCATGAGTCCCACATCACCACTTGGGTGCCCCCTGCGCCTGGGTGGTATGCGTAAAGCATTTTCCCCCCCGGAAAAAAAAAAAAAAAAAAAAAAAAAAAGGTTAGATGGCTAAGGCGGGAGCGTAGCGCAGCGAAGCTACCCCCTGAGCTATCTAACCTAACCTAACCTAGATTTTTACCGTCAAATTCCATACATTTTTGATTTCGAAGTTCGCCGTCGAAATTATCGAATGCATCTTGACTAGAGGGCCTGGTCCTAAATGATAGCAAACTTTTAAACTAATAATCGTTCAATGGACGGCATTAAGCTGCGGTGATGATGATGATTCATGATAGTACAAAGGAAATTCCCACTTACCGAATTCCCTGGCACCGACATTGAATTGGCATTTGGCAGCGACTCCCACGGCGGACGCGGGACGTCTTGACGGCATGATTGCCGTAAACGTCCGTCCGTCCGTTACTACTAACGGATGCTCACGATTCACGAACCACCCTGGAGACGATCTGGAATGTAAATTTTAAGATAGAATTTGATTTTTCCAGATTAAAATGGATAAAAATGGATCTTATTTTTTTACTAGCAGGTGATCCGTCTACTCGTTTTGGAAACACTACGTACACGTACAAACTGGTGCGTCTGTAGTGCGAACGTAAACTGTAAAGTGTCTCAGTCTACCAGAGTTATGTTAATCACTACATTATGGGAACCCAGATTTTTACAATAAATAATAATAGTAATTTCTGGTACTATTGTACAAGCACAATAATGCCTAAACAACAAATTATTATTTTTCAATCATAAAGCCAGTGATAGTCTAATAACTATATTTTTCATTGAAAACCTATAACCCCATTACATAAATTATTATTATATTTAATTTTATAAATTATTATATATTTTTATTTATAAATAGATGTTGCCCGAATTTTGAAATTTTGGTCGTGTGCGCAAAAAGTAATAAAAAGTAGCCTAGATGTTCTTCCTCGTGGTCTACTCTATATCTTTACCATATTTCACCAAAATCGGTCCAGTAGTTTTGGAGCCTATTCGATGTAAACAAAGGAACAAACAAACAAACCTTTCCACTTTATTATACATATTATATAGTATAGATAATTTATAGCCTACGTTACCCGATTTACCCGATTATATATATCGACGGTGAAAAGGAAGTAGGGCGACATTTTGGGCAAAAATGAGTTATATATGGCATCCTACGTAAAATTTTCTGCTCTTTCGAATGCGCTTACTCCCATGGCTCTACGATAACTTTTTTGTCGTTTATGCCCTTGCAAAAAATAATAATTTCTTAGTATTACTTTTCGTAACCGACAAAAATTCAGGTCATTTTTGCTATAAAGTTGCTTGTACCCCTACAAAAATGATTTAATTTTGTATTTCTTGTCGGTAATGCTTTTTTACTTCACAAGGATGCCAGGTTTTCGGTTGGTTAAGCCTTTTAAACTATTCCCTCAAAAAGTACAAACGTTGTTTATCGCCTACTACTATTTCGTAATTTAACATAGCTATGGCGCTTATCCCTTATATACAAAATTCATTTTCATATTAGTCTGTCGGTTATACCCTATTACCAATCAGTACTTTATGACAGCTATGTAGGTTATGCCCTATTACCTAAATTTATTTTAATATCACACTGTTGGTTATATGTTACTTCCGTTTACAATATGAATACAGTTTTGTCGCTAATACCTTTTTACTTAAATTAAATTAAATATCATGGTGTCGATTAAACCTACTTCCACATTCTTCAATCATACTCATACGTACAATTTTTAATTAAAAACATTTTTTCGTATATTGATTTTTAAGTTATCGACTAGCTGCAGTATTATTATTTCCAAAAATGATTAGCAGGTTGATACTGACCCACTATTTTTAAGCAGCTTTGATTTTTTTTTATTAAAATATATTATCAAAAATATATTTTTATTTAAAAGTATCCTACTACCAACTGTCATCTTTTAAATCAACCATTTAGTGTAAATTTGAATTACTTGAACTGGTAGGGTATATTGAAACAGGGTCCTAAGACTTAGGATCCCTAGTCTTTTTCTATGAAAATTAACTCCGTAATACTTATAAGGCACTTTACCCTATTTTACGAGTTATATACAATAACAGTGTAGTGTAATACTCGTTTTAGCTCTTATCCTTATGAAGGATTGTGTTGGTTGCGCTAATTCATTATTTTTTGGGTGTCTTTTCATCCATATTTCTATAGACTCATGCAGTACCAAATGTTGATTATCCTTCTTTACCTTTTCTTTCAAGTGACATTGTGTGTAACTAATGTCTTATATCCTGGTATTGTTTTGAAAGCCGACTGTTAGTTGTGCTCTATTATCTTTTATACAACCGCTGTGAAAGGTACCTTATCCTTCTTTTCCTATAACACCTATTGAACTGTCTAGTCTCTTAAACGTTTTTACCTCGCGATGTGAGAAATCGGTATGTCGCTTAGGCTACTTATCCTTTAATATTTAATTTTGTCATTTGTATCTTATGCCATATTTTCTCATTGGAAAATTAAAAGCTATTGTTATAAGCGACAAAAACCACTTTAAATAGCATGAAATCATTGAAACTAAAAATACCAATAATTGCTCCATTTTTTTCTGATTTCATAAATGTTTTAGTTTTCACGATATCTTAATAAATGACAAAAATACATCAGTTTTTCTAAAAGTAAAAACTTTGAACGGCTCTCCTGAACATTTAACTTTTTGTCGTTTATACCCTATTTCCTTTTAACCGTCGATATATATATATATATAAGAAGTCTTCGTCGATTTAAATATATATATATATATATATATATATATATATATATATATATATATATATATATATATATATATTATAAGCTAAAAAGCAGAACTTGCAACAGGTAATACCGATTCCCCACCATCTCCCTATAAAAGCAGAGGCTTCAGTGGGCGCGGCCCTATTTGCTGCTCGATCGTCAGTCGGTAAGGTGGTTGGTTTCGGTATTGCGCGTTGTAAGTCTATTTAATGTTATTTTATATCGGTGCTTATTTTATATAAAGGTGGTCATTGTGATTTATTTTTGATTTGAATATTAACGATTGTCTTATTGTAAAATAATTAATAAATGTTGATTGGTTAATAAATTACTTTTAGGTAGTTTAAAATTGTTTTTTTTATATTTTATCACTTCTGATTCCTTAAATCAGGAATCAGAAGTGGGATAGGATTTCGCTCACAAATTAGCCTTGCCAAAGTAGACAATCGTTGATTTTCAAAATGCCACGCGATTCACGTGAACGGACAAATAAAACATCGCTGCTTCACTCTGAAGTTGAGGGTAGGTACGAAACCTCTCGAAATACTCAAAAACGATCGCGTCGAAGTAGGCTGCGCTCGAATTCACGTGATAACAGAACCCGTTCCCCGCCGCGTCGAAACCGATCGCGTTCCCGTTCGGTTCATAATAGATCGCGTTCGCGCCGTCGTAGGACTCGTTCTGTTTCGCGTCGTGGTCGTTCTTATTCTGGTGATAATTATAGCTCACGTGAAAGTTCAAGGTCCCGTTCGGTTCGTTCGCGTCGAAATCCCAGTAAATCTCGATCCTACCCTCAAGAAAAATCGGTAACAGATACTTTAGGATTGATTATGTCTCGTCTAACTGCTATTGAGGAAAACACGGTTAATAGTTCGCATGTACCGTCGTCCCTTCGTGGTAGCACACCTCCTATAAATAAAAATAATGCTTCAATGACTCAAGCCCTCGTTGAAGCATTAGGTACGTTATCGAAACCTAAAAGTACTAATTATTATGTGTCAAATTTTGACCCGGCTGTTAATAACTTTGAGGCGTGGTGCAACGAAGTGGAGCGAGCTATAAGGGCGAACCAGTGGGACGACTACGAGTGCTTTTCTCGAGTGGCCAATTGTTTAAAAGGGGACGCAAAAGCTTGGTTAAATGAATGGACCACTAATGAACGTTCATGGTCAAATTTCGTTAAAGAATTTAAGTCCCTGTGTCCGCGAAAAGTTAGTTATGCGCACATTCTTCACGAAGTTCTAAATTCAACGTCCGATAAATTTTCGTCGTATGCAGAATATGCGCGTCGCTCACTACTGCGCTTACGTACGGTAAAAGGGGTAAGCGAAGAACTTATGGTCCAAATAGTTATTTACGGTATTAGTGACATCCAAGTACGCGCTGCAGCCACTAATGCTGACTTAACAACGGAAAGTTTGGTTTCATTTTTAGCTACCTACATAAAACCTACCCGCAAACCTGACAATAATCGCAACACCGATAGAAATAAAATATTTAATTTTAATACAAGTAAAAAACGCAATTTTAATAATTCAAGTAGATTTGAAAACAAGTGCTTTGTTTGTGGCGAAGTAGGTCATTTTAAAGATAAGTGCCCCAAAAGGCGCAACGTAACGGACAATAATATTAAGTTGGTTTGTTCTTTTTGCAAAAAACGTGGACACAAAGAAACTGAGTGCTTTACTAAAGCTCGATCAGAATCTCAAAACTTTAATAATAATAAGCGTGCAGTCAATTTATGCAACGAGCTTTCAACTACAAAAAATAACCACGACATAAGCACTGGCGTAATTCAGGGTATTCCGGTGGATATTTTAATAGACAGCGGTGCACTCAATGTGTCTTTGATATCTTCTGCGGTTGTGAATTATTTTTCCGGGTCGCGCCGACCAATTAACTTTTCTTTGAAGGGGATAGGTGATAAAGAATTTGTTGCCAGTGAATACATCACTTTAACGGTTGAGCTCCACAATATTGCACTTGAGGTAGATTTTGTAATTGTGCCCGCTTCGTATATGAATACGCCAATAATAATTGGGACGGACGTTCTTAATCGCGATGGTGTTACGTTTATTCGTACGAAAGATAAACAATACCTAACTCACACGTCTAATAGGATACTGGAAGTAAATGCCGTTGCTACTAACGACTCCGGTACGGTAAATACGCCTCTCGAGGGTGTGGAGCTTGCTAAGCTGATGACTGTTATAAAAGAATTTTCTCCTTTTTTAATATCTGGCACGGCCACTACAACCGTGAAGACTGGCAAAATGCACATCAGCTTGACAAGTGACACACCTGTCGCATACCATCCGTATCGTTTGTCATATCCAGAAAAACTGAAGGTTCGCGAGATTTGTCAGGATCTGTTAGATAAAAAAATAATTAGGGAGTCCGATTCCGAGTACGCAAGCCCGATCATTTTGGTCAAGAAGAAGGACGGCTCAGACCGAATGTGTGTTGACTTCAGAGCACTGAATCGCATCACTGTTAAGGATAGGTATCCCCTACCCTTAATTGATGACCACATTGATCGGCTTGGGGGCTCGAAATTCTTCTCATCATTAGACATGGCTTCGGGATTTCATCAAATTCCGATCGATGAGAGTTCTATCCACAAAACCGGTTTCGTAACTCCTGAAGCCCATTATGAGTACCTAAAAATGCCGTATGGCTTATGTAACTCTCCAACTGTTTATCAACGCATCATTAATAACACTTTGCGAAAGTTCATAGAAGCAGGTAGCGTTCTCGTGTACATAGATGATGTCCTTATTTTGAGCATGTCTATTGATGAGGGCGTTTCCTTGCTACGAAATGTTTTAATGACTTTGACTGAGGCAGGATTTTCTATAAATATACGAAAGTGCGCCTTCCTTGCTACTAAAATAGAGTACCTAGGTCGCGTAATTAGTCACGGTCAGGTTAGGCCGAGCTCGCTTAAAGTTGAGGCTTTGACAAATTCACCTATACCTACCAACGTCAAGCAAGTACGACAATTTTTAGGTCTTGCGGGATATTTCCGACGTTATATAGAAGGCTACGCAACAAAAACTGCATGTATCTCGCGCCTCACAAAGAAAGACGTTAAATTTGAATGGGGACCCGAACAAAATCGAGTTCGACAAGAGCTTATAAAGCATTTAACTAGCGAGCCAATACTTGCAATTTTTGACCCTAGCCTTCCCACCGAACTACACACCGATGCTAGTAGTTCAGGTTACGGTGCGGTACTCATGCAAGTCCATGTGAACGGTAGTAAACGGGTGGTAGCTTATTACAGCAGAGTTACTCAAGGTGCCGAACCCAAATACCATTCATATGAATTGGAAACGCTGGCGGTCGTCAAGGCTTTGCAACATTTTCGCCACTACCTGATTGGTATAAATTTTAAGATAATAACCGACTGCAATGCCTTGAAGGCCACCGAGCGCAAAAAGGACCTACTTCCAAGAGTTGCACGTTGGTGGATTTACATGCAGGATTTTAATTTCGAAATTCAGTATCGTAAGGGCGTAATGATGAGTCATGCTGATTACCTAAGCAGGAATCCACCAGCGTTGCAAGTCAATAACATAGACCGACCCTTGAATTGGGCTCAAATAGCCCAGTCAGCTGATTCAGAGACTCTTGATCTGATACAAAAACTTAGAGACGGTGATTTAGACTCCACTCGATACGTATGTAAAAACGATATCCTCTATTATCGCTATTCACCCGTTGGGGAGGAATCCCGCTTATTGTGTTTTATCCCTAAAGGACATAGACTCAGTTTATTACGGGTTTTCCATGACGAGCATGAGCACGTCGGGGCAGAAAAGACCTATGATCTAATCCTAAAACATTTTTGGTTCCCAGGCTTAAAACAGTTTGTCCAAAAGTACACTTCACATTGCTTGGTTTGCATTTCAAAGAAACGTGTTCCCAGAGCCCCACGTCAACCTATCACGTCATGGGAAAAATCCGATATTCCATTTGAGACTATTCATATAGATGTACTAGGCCCATTACCAGAGTCCAATGGATATAAGTTTGTACTAGTTTTGGTTGATTCCTTTACCAAATTTTGCCTACTTTATCCTATGTACAAACAAGACACTAACGAATTAAAACGGGTATTCAATAACTCAATTTCCTTATTTGGGGTGCCTAAATTAATAATTTGTGATCGTGGACGTATGTTTGAGTCGTCAGCCTTTACGAGCTGGATATCTAATATGGGGAGTGATATTCACTACATAACGCCCGAAATGCATCATTCCAATGGGCAGGCCGAGCGTTATGTAAGAACCGTTCTTAATTTGCTTCGTATAGAGGTTAACAGTAAAACTTTAAATTGGTCTGATACTTTGTGTAAAATACAATTAGTTTTAAATATTACTAAGCAAAAGACCACACAATATTCTGCTTTATACTTATTGATCGGTACAAACGCGACCACTCCTGTGATTCGTGCACTGATCCGCGACGTCGCCGTCGAGAACTCTAGCCCTAATCGCGAAGCCATGAGGGAGCTTAGCAGGAGTTCAGCTAAGGCATCACTTGATAGAAATCAAGGTACTCAAGATTCGAGGGTCAATCGTCAGAGACACCCGCCAAGAAAGTTCCAGGTTAATGACCAGGTTTTCGTGATAAAGTACACGCAATCTACAGGAAAACTTGATCCCGGTATGAGGGGTCCGTACCGCATTATTAAGGTATTACCGAGTGACCGTTACGAGCTGAAGTTACTGAGCGGAGCTAGAGGCAAAACGACTCAGGCAGCAGCTCAATATATGATCCCCTGGAAAGGCGAATGGTGTCCCGAGAGTTGTGCTGCATTTTTTGAAAGTGAGTTTTAACTGCATAATATGTCTAATGTATTGTTTGTTTTTTTAGTACATTGGATACGTGTTTGCCTTGATGGTTCAGGTGGACTGACAGGTCATCGTCCTACAGTGCTAGGCCGCGACATACGTGCAGCCGCAGCGCTGGTGGGCGCAGTCCCGGTGAACGTGTTCCTTGAACGCGTATCAGGCGAAGTCCTGGCAGCCGCAGTGCTGGTGGGCGCAGTCCCGGTATACATGTTCTTTGAATGTGTAACAGGCGCAGTCCTGGCAGCCGCAGTGCTGGTTTATTTTATTGGGGAAACTTGTACAAGTTAAAGTATGTGTATGATTGGAATGCTATGCAAAATGATGTATGCATATTTGTGAGAGCGAAGTGTTTTAGCCAATGGTGTGTCAGTCTATTTTATGTGCGACGGCCATGTATGTGTGATGAATGGAAGACTAGGCATAACCGTACGATTTTATGATTAATTAAAATTATAATTGTTGTACAGATTGCGATGACGAGCATCCTGGGGACGCCGGTGCATCTACAAGTGCACCCGCTGGTCCTGCTGCAACCTCGAGAGTGGGCGAGTCACATACGGGCGAGCATGGTGAACGAGATAACACCGTGTGTACGAGCTCTCCAGAAGAAGACGTTGTTGGTGCAGCCGAGGACGGTGCACGATCAGGATAGGCCGTATAAGCTAAAAAGCAGAACTTGCAACAGGTAATACCGATTCCCCACCATCTCCCTATAAAAGCAGAGGCTTCAGTGGGCGCGGCCCTATTTGCTGCTCGATCGTCAGTCGGTAAGGTGGTTGGTTTCGGTATTGCGCGTTGTAAGTCTATTTAATGTTATTTTATATCGGTGCTTATTTTATATAAAGGTGGTCATTGTGATTTATTTTTGATTTGAATATTAACGATTGTCTTATTGTAAAATAATTAATAAATGTTGATTGGTTAATAAATTACTTTTAGGTAGTTTAAAATTGTTTTTTTTATATTTTATCACTTCTGATTCCTTAAAATATATATATATATATATATATATATATATATATATATATATATATATATATATATATATATATATGTATATATATAATCGGGTAAATCGGGTAACGTAGGCTATAAATTATCTAATATTACGAATATAGATTCGTTAAAATAGTCCGGGTAACGTCAATAGTGACACCTCATTCATTAAAATAGGATTAGTAGTTAAGCCGGTAGAACAAACTAATATGTACTATAATGATAAATGAGAAAGTTTGCGAGAATGGGTTTCACGCAAAAATTTAGTTTAGTTACTACTATACAAAAAATTTTTGTAAAAAAGCTTAAACTACTATTTAAGCTCTGGGTTAATACAAAGGCTACTTTTTATTCTGAAAAATTTCCCGTTGTATACGGTATTTACGCGGGATGAGCCTTGGGAAAAAAAATAGTACTTACATGCATACACACATACACTGCAGACTTCCAAAATCATTACCCTTCCTTGAGGCTTCGCCATTGTCGGATAAAATGAATGGCTTATAAAGTCAAATGTGAAAGTGCTCTCAAGGGCTTTATAGTGATATGAGCTGGCAGACGAACGAAATTGCAAGCGGGAACCGGTGTCATGACCGCTCTCTAGTTATTATGAATTGAGCGGAGTGTACCTTATAGGTGCTTATACCTATTGAAAATATTGGAACTATTTTTTCGGCATAACAAGTAGCGTGTGGTAATTCAGATACTAAACTACTACCATACCTTATTTCATCAAAATCCGTTACGTAGTTTTTTTCGTAAGAGTCACAAACATCTATCCATTCATCTATGCATCCATCTATTCTCACAAACTTTCACATTTATAATAATAGGGGATCGGACTATATCTGAAATATGTAGTTCGTTAATATATTCAGAAATATTGAGGCATTACTAGCTGGTAAATGTAAAAAAATATATTATTTTATATGTAGTTTACTAATTAAAAACGTTTAAAAAGTACCAAAAAAAATTTTTTTTTGCGAAATTGGTTTTTTTTTTTTATGAAATATGGGGGGCAAACGAGCAAACGGGTCACCTGATGGAAAGCAACTTCCGTCGCCCATGGACACTCGCAGCATCAGAAGAGCTGAAAGTGCGTTGCCGGCCTTTTAAGAGGGAATAGGGTAATAGGGGAGGGTAGGGAAGGGAATATGGTAGGGGATTGGGCCTCCGGTAAACTCACTCACTCGGCGAAACATAGCGCAAACGCTGTTTCACGCCGGTTTTCTGTGAGCCCGTGGTATTTCTCCGGTCGAGCCGGCCCATTCGTGCCGAAGCATGGCTCTACCACGTAAAAAAACAAAACCTACATCATTGTGGTAAACAAAACCTACATCTTTATGAGTTTACTCACATCATATACAAAAACATTCATTATGGTAAGTATGAACTTAAACGCACAAATATGGGAGATATTTACAAATTTATTCCGGCGGCCATATACTTCATATACTACTTTATATACTATAACCTACAAGTGACGTCATTTGTAGGTCGACTTTAGTATGGAGCGTTTTTAGGAGGCTCGCGAAATTTTTTATAAAAATCGCTGTACCTTTGAAAATATTGACTTTTGATATACGGTTTCTTCTGAGAAGTTACTCATATTTAAGAGTACTATTCACTTATGCAAAAAAAAAAAATAGTCCGATTGCCTATTGAAGCAGGATTGTCATTTTAATAATTCATGCCCACTTTCAGTTTTAATATTCGTAGTAAAAAGCTATAGAATCTTGTGCGTTGTTCACCAAGATATATGATAAGCTTTCAAAATATGCTGTGTGATTTTTACTTGTAACTTTTATTTGAGATAAGTTCAATGTGCAGTGAATAGATGGCGTTGAGCGCAAGTCTTTTCGCGCCATATTTCGCGTCTACTATAGTTTTTACGTTTTATTGATTTTAAACAACAAGAATACATTACTTCAAAATAGTTTTTAATTGATAAATTGCTGAAAAAACATTTAATAGTATTGTTACTGTCTCTCACGCCATATCTGTCAACTTCTTAGATCTATATTCTGTAACATCTTACATATTCTATGTAGTAGCTTGTTACACCTCTCTGGGCTAGTGGGTGGTCCGTTAATGTGCTGGATAAAAAGCTTAATAATTTTATAATGCAATTAGATAAGACGCTTAGAGACCTGATGCACATACTTAGATCACGTTACTTTCTACATCATTAGGATCATTAGCATAGGTACCATCTTCATTAGAAAATGCTAATGTTTTTACTTTTTAATTAAAAATGAAATTGTGCAGATAAATCTATGCTAATATTATAAAGAGCAAAAGTTTGTTTCTTTGTTTGTTTGCATTGATTAGGCTCCGAAACGAAACTACGGACCGATTTTGATGAAATTTGGCACAGATGTAGAGTAGATCATGGGGAAGGACATGAGCTACTTTTTATCTCGGAAAATGTACGTAACTTTTACGCGTACGAAGTCGCGAGCAACATCTAGTTTAAAAAAATTTTCTTTTCACAGATCGTTATTTTTAAGACCGTTCAATATATTATATATATTTGACACTGAATTACAATAACATACAATACCTAATATATTGACTAAAACGATCATTTTTGGTTAGGCTTTTTAAACCGTAACTAGGTTTTGTAAACAGCGTAAAATCTTTATCCATACCACATAATACTTAATAGTAGGTACATACTACGCAAAGAGTTGACGACTAGAAAGTTAGCGATTGAAATAAGACAAGGGACACAATGAATGGTGATGAGAACGGTACTTCCGAAATGTTAGTGTGGACCCACCCTCGATTGTGTTTCATTGTATGCAAATCGCCTCGCCGCGCCCGCGGCTACCAAATATTTCACGCGATGGATTATTGCGTGGCAAATCTGGCAATAGAGATTGATTATAAAGGTGATTGTGTATAGAATTTGGTGATTTAGATCGTACAAAATATTTTGGTTAAACTCTGATTTATATTCTCAGTCAGTAAAATGATATTTCTACGTGCTTCACCGCTCTTTCCTTTTTGGTCAGTTAGTTGAGACGGAATGTGTTGGTCAGTTTGTTTTTTTTTCTAGGTATTATTTTTGTATTAAATGTCTTATTATATTAAAGATTACTACAGTAATTGGGTGACCTACTGATAGTGATCATGATAACTTGTGACGTCAATATTTCTTCGATCACGTTATCAACCAAAATGTCTTGTGTAATTTTAAAATTGTACATGAATTTGAACTAAATTAATTGTAATTTTAATTTTTAATTATTTTACGCGGCACACCCATCGAGCGAGAGCTATCTATGTCTATCTCTACGTAATAGGTAGTAGGTTCAGTCTTGTGACATGCCCAAATTTCTCGGGTCTCTCGACGCTTCCATAAGCATTCCCTGGACCGCAGCCACCAATTTATCCCTTCCACGTCACAGATTATCACCGATATATCGTAATAAACATTCCCAGGGAGAAACGTGAAATAGACGGATATGACACAACTATATTTTAAATATCAATAATTCTGAGTTGTGACAAAACAAAAATGATTTTCATTTCGAAATTATTTAAATCTATTTTTAAGTAAAATCATAATATCTTGCGTACTTTTGTCGTGATTTCCAATTCATTATTCAATATTTTTTTCATTAGGATGATCAATTATAAGGGCTTGGTGATATGCACTAACTGCAGTTAGTGCTCGTAGCTATTGGTATCTACAAAACTCCAATTAATAAAACATCTGTATTGTTAACAGTTTAATAATTGAACGTTGACTTATACGTATTATTGTTGTTAGGTGTATTTGAACGTAGCCTACTATAGATTGATTATGTTTAAAAAGTATAAATGTCACATGTCATGTTTTTCCCTCTAACTTGTCTTTGTTAACTGTGTCTCTTCTCTCTGTACGCGTACTGTAATGCAGTTCACCGCGAATAAAAACGTAAGCAATATTAGTATTTTTATTGATTCTCAACTTAAATATCTATCAGTAGCAACTGTTTGCTCAAATGAATTTAAATTGTTGGTAAATTAAAAAACAAAAAATACACTTACCTGTTGGTGCCACGTCTATTACTTCCATAGCCTGTGGTCCACTAATCTGACCCTAGTGGCGCGTATTGACATGTTACCCGTGAAGCTTAATTGGGAGGTCCACGTCAACATTATGTTCCTATTTTGTTTATTTCATGTTAAATCAATACAACCTCTACGTATTTCGTATATTTACTATTTAGGTATCGAAATAATAATATTTGATATTTATGTATGTACTTACATGTAGCTAAATTCTTATTTCGATGGTGTTAGTTAAAATCTTCATAATATTTAAAGACTAGATGTTGTTCGCGACTTCGTACGCGCACAAGTTAATTTCACAGAAACTCTACATTTTCCGCGTAAAAAAGTAGCCTATGTCCTTCCTCGTGGTCTATTCTAAATCCTGTGCCAAATTTCATCAAAATCGGTATTGGGGCCTATTCAATGCAAACAAACAAACACACTTTTCCTTTTTATTATATTAGTGTAGACATAGAAGTATAGATATCATGGTCCAGTGATTGAAGTAAAATCATTTTTTCTCGTGTAAATTATTATTATTTATAAATAAAACAAACCGAGCTGTTACCTAAAATGACGTTTAATCATACATTTTGTCAATCATTAATGGGAGAGATCTATACCCCAGCTGTGTGAACACTAGTAATTGATGATGATGATGATGATTAAAGAAAGGGCTTAAGCCACTAGAGCACAACTCACAGCAGTAGGTACAATGGTGACAGAATTTTCGTAACCTTACGAAATAACTCAGTCACCTCACGAACTATTGCGAAGCGACACGCTGTGACAAATCGCCTGTCCGATCGCCTCGTTCATGTCTACACATGAACTGCACTACTGCAGTACCGTCACGTCTAGCGCTTAGCCTAGGTCCCTGTAGGCTAAACGTTGAACGTGAAAGCTGTTAGTTTAGTTAGGAACGTAAAATGTACATATTGCTATGTATGCTAACGAGAACAGTAAAAATGCGTAATTAATAATATGAATATGAAAATTAAGTATGTCGTGTGTCATTCCCATTAAAAAAATCATAAATTCATAAATATAAGGAAATTTGAATTTGGAAACTATTGCAACTTTACAGCTATATCTTTAATGGAAAACTTTGTAAATACTTACTTACAAACGGTAACGAATCCACAAAAACCCATCTTGAATTGTAAATGTGACTGTATGAATTCTGAAATATGGTATTATATACTTACCATTTTACCATGTAGTCTAATGTATCACCTCCCTATATTATATTGTAATGCAAGTACATTAAACAGGAGTTAACAAACGATATTCTCGAGCACATCTTTCTTTGGACTCTCCAAGCCTGCACATTGCAAATCAGCGAAAGTTATCCACATCTCGCTCGTACCACCGACCACTTTTTAGTCGTCTATATTATTCCTGTAACAACTAACAACTGTCTTTTTTATTGCAAGTTGCGCTTTATAATATTTTTCACATCTTATTCTCTTTTAACTGAATTTCCGTTTAGGTCAGAGCGATTGCAGTGCTAAATAATAGCGAAAATCTGTTATAACGACATCGTAGGTACCAAAAAAATTATATTATCGTATATTCTTTAGAAGCTGATATTCGTTTGAACTGAGGGTCAATTCTGATAAATTAAACCTGCATTAATACAATTACATATAATAATAATATTATATACAACAGCCTTCGTGGTCTAGTGGTTCGAGCATTCGCTCTCGACTCGGAGGTCGTGGGTTCGATTCCCACAAGGGAACAACAAAAAATGTTGTTTCCAAGTTTGGTTAGGACAATGCAGGCTGATCCATGAAAGATGATCCATGCGTCGGATGGGCATGTAAAAAGTCTGACCTGCGCCTGATCTCTCGTCAGTCGTGTCGGTTATCCGTCCCACTGGATTATGAGAGTAAAGGAAGAGAGAGTGCTCTTGTGTACTGCGCACACACTTGGGCACTATAAAATCACTCCTGCGTAACTGGCCTGGTTTCAATGAAACCGGCCACCGTCACCGAGATCGGTGTGGGGAGTATTAAATTAAAAATTAAATTAATACAATTACAATCAAGTCTCGATACGCTAAAGCTGTCAACGGTATTCTCGTAAACGTTAAACCAACGTGAAACGCGCTCTGATTGGTCGAAACTTCGTAAAAACATAATTTCATGTCGCTTCACTTACAAATTACAATACAATAAAAGTAAAATGAAAGTCTACTTTAAAAACGAGAATTGTGGTTCTGATAGTAAAATGTTCAAATTGTACCACGACTGTCGTTACAAGCAATGTCGTTTTAAAGAGTTTTCAATTGATTATTATCAAAGCTGTATGTGTATTACGTGTGTCCCTCGGTCTATAACTCTCAATACAGCCACCCTTTTTCATTCAGCATATAGTGGGTGATATCGAGCAATGTCTGTTAAGTTGAAATCTTAATAGTCTGCTCTGCTACACATTGTTATTTTATGAGTGTTTAAAGTTCTGAATATTCTTTGTTCAAACAATTTATACCGGGGAATTTCTGTAATATTATGTATGCATTTAAAAACATTTTTTTCTTTAGACTATAATATTTTAATAATGTAGCGACAATGAAAGTAAAACACGTAAAACACTTTGGTATAAATAGTAAGGTACTACTTATTCTTTGGTTTTAAGATTGTAATATAACTAGCGAGATTGTAAAAATATGTTGTTGTAGTTTGACTATAGGCTGCGGGCCTAGATTAAGAATATCTGTATTAAAATAAAAACTTACCTCAAACTTGCATGTTAACTATCATTTAAAGAAATTTCCTATAAAACATTTAAGCAAAAATGCTTTTACAATAAACAAAGACAATTTTGATAAATGTGAAGCAGAGTAAGGCCATTACCATGGCATACATAAATAGTTAAGCTGGATTTAATATTTGTGGGATTTGATATCAATGATCAAGATGAAGGATGAAGCAATAACATTGTGATTATCGATGTTCAATAACTATAAAAAGTTTTTAGAAATATTTAAATAAATAGTTATACTAAACTATAAAAAGTTTTTAGAAAAATTTTCATTTATCAAAAATCTGCATTGTTGTTAATATTTAAAAAAAATGTTTTATAGTATGTTTAACATTAAAACTTGTTGAATAAACTGAATATTTTCCATTTTATAACAAATATCACTTATCTAGGCCTTATTACCCCACCTACCTTACTTTAATTTTCATCTCTTCTTTTTATTTCAAATTCAAAAAAAAAATTGAGTCTCAGAAGTAGAGTAACTGACAAGAAAGATGATCCATGCGTCGGATGGGCATGTAAAAAGTCTGACCTGCGCCTGATCTCTCGTCAGTCGTGTCGGTTATCCGTCCCACTGGATTATGAGAGTAAAGGAAGAGAGAGTGCTTTTGTGTACTGCGCACACACTTGGGCACTATAAAATTACTCCTGCGTAACTGGCCTGGTTTCAATGAAACCACCGTCACCGAGATCGGTGTGGGGAGTTATTATTATTATTATATTTTATAGAGTTTAAAGTATGTAGGTAACTAGGTACACAGTTAATTTAAATTAAAGGCGATTACCTAATACCCGTATCGAACAAAAGGTAGGAGCTTACGGGATATGGGTATGACAAATTACACGGCCGGCGTAATACAGGTGCTGTTTGTAAAATATACCCTCATCCCCACAAGAATTGTGTCTGCTGTGGATACATTTTATATAATAATTAAAATAAAATATGCCTTTCATTTTTTCGTCCTAAATCTGATTTGAGTGGAATTTATTATGTACAATATAGAGCTATTATATTATAGTAAACGAAATTTAATTTTAAAAAAAGAAAACTCATCTACACATATAACTATCACTAAAAATATCTATAAATAGAAAAATTTCCCCAGCTCGTTCCCATCTGGCAAAGTACCTAACAAACTGATAGCATTGCCTCGTTGGATAGCAATGGCTATCCGTTGTGCCAGGTAGCTTTTTGGAGATTTCTTTATAAGGCTTATGTGCGCCCGGACCCCATGCGCCTAGGTTTTCCACCCAAATGGTTCAAATATGAGATCTCCGCTTATGTTCTCATATTTGCGCCGTTTGAGGTTCTCTGCTTGGATTGCAGTCGCGCCCGCACAGTTCGAGGTGCCTTGGACATGGGACGGGGCAAGAGTATCGACACAAGTTAGCCCTAGCACCATAGACGTATATATTATTATAGACGAGGCATGTTGAGGCTAAAAGTCTCCAGTTAAATGGCCCCGATTGGGGCCATTTTGACATGTTATTTTGATGTATGGTCAAAACAAAATGTCTGACATTTGAAGTATGGGGAAAACCAAGATGGCGTAACTTTTTCTTGTATGAAGATTTGTTCTCTCAAATGTGTACGTCATAGCCTATCTTGAGTTTTGAAATCTTTGCTTAGCAAACAATAAAATATAATTGTGGTGTGATAAAGGCTACCTACTTACTGTACCTGTTGTAAACTGATAAATTAATACGAACCTACTTGTACTTTTGAGTAAATAAAGAATTATTATTATTATTATTATTATTACCTTCCTTATGTAGTAAGGTTATATTAAGTACGTATATATAGTCTAATATTCTAATTAATTATTATTAGGTATAATTATAATATTAAAATATATTTTTTGTTTCAGGTTGGGAGCAGCATAATATCACACATGTCCCCGAATAATGATTCCGGTAAATATTTTAGTCTAAAATTATTATATTTGTAATAAATACATGTTACTACTACCTATTTTAAAATATTTGTGGGGATGTCTGTGACTTTCTCACGCAAAAACTTACTGGACGTATTTAATAAAATTTCAAATTTAGTATGGTAGTAGTTTAGGGTGTAGATTAAAACATAATACCTATGCTACATTTTATTCGAAAAAGTGCAGTTTAAAATTCCTTTAATAAGCTTTACGTAGAGTCACATCAAGAAAACCAACTGGCCGTTATACAGCCATATACAACTGCAAGACAGCTGTAACAGTGGGGTAACAAAGGAAGTTGGCGCCTACTTTGAATAACAAGGCATTTTTTAACCCTAGATCTAGACAAGGCCTTAACCCTTTTCAAGTCCACGTCGTGCCCTTTTAACGCGATAAATGGACGCTAGGGGTTCTAATAACAACCTTTTACAATGAGTATAAAAAATTAATCTCCATCCGTTTCCGTTTTGCGTTTTTATTATTGTTTACTTGCTGTTTCCCGCGGTAATTAGAAAAAACCGAACTTATATTCAATAGGGATAGTTATTACCTTATACTTAGTATTTGTACATCTTTTTTTCTTTTTTTTTACAACAACTATCGTTTTTTTGGATAGAATACATGATATTATGTAAATGGATTCCTTAAAAGGTCGAAGCGTGCATTTTACTAATTCTCGTGACTGTAATATATCAAGAGTGCGTAATTTTTATGTAAACACTAAACACACGTCAAAGCACATGTTTGGAAACCGGCCAAATACGAGCCAGACTCGAAGCACCCTTCGTGGTTCCGTACAAAACGGTAAGAAAAACACGTTTGATCTATGGGAGTCCCTCCATATTTACTGAATTCTATTTTTAGTACTTGTTGTACAGGCAACAGAAATACATAATCTGTGAAAATTTCGATAGGATTTTCAAAATTTCAAATCGGACTGATTTTTTTTATTGCATAAATGAAAAGTACTCTTAAATATGAGTAACTTCTCAGAAGAAACCGTATGTCAAAAGTCAATATTTTCAAAGGTACAGCGATTTGTATAAAAAATTTCGCGAGTCTCCTAAAATTTTTACATTTGGAGGTCGACTTTCGTATGGAGGGTCCAAACGAAAGTCGACCTACAAATGACGTCTTGTAGGTTAAGGTGTATGAAGTATATGGCCGCCGGAATATATTTGTAAATATCTCCGATATTTGTGCGTTTAAGTTCATACTTACCATAATGAATGTTTTTGTATATACTATAATATGATGTGAGTAAACTAATGATGTAGGTTTTGTTTACCAATTTAGCATAAAAAAAATTTTTTTTCGGTACTTTTTAAATGTATTTAATTAGTAAACTACACATAAAATAATATATTTTTTTACATTTACCAAGTAGTAATGCCTCAATATTTCTGAGTATATTAATGAAACTAAATATTTCAGATGTTGTCCGATCCCCTATTATCGTGTTCATGTTCATCACTGTTATATTAGATACGGTGTTGAGTGATGACTGATGACGGACAGACCGAATGCGGAGTTCTAGGGTCCCGTTTTAACCCTTCGGCTACGGACTACGGAGCCCTAAAAATGTATTTTTAGTGTCCCACTCGCATACCATAATAGTTTACAGCCTCCGTGGTCTAGTGGATCGAGCATTGTCTCTCGACTCGGAGGTCGTGGGTTCCATTCCCGCATTGGAACAACAAAAAATGTTGTTTCCAAGTATGGTTAGGACAATGCTGGCTGATCACCTGATTGTCTGACAAGAAAGATGATCCATGCGTCGGATGGGCATGTAAAGTCGGACCTGCACCTGATCTCTCGTCAGTCGTGTTGGTTATCCGTGCCACTGGATTACGAGAGTAGAGGAAGAGAGAGTGCTTTTGTGTACTGCACACACACTTGGGCACTATAAAATTACTCCTGCGTAAATAGCCTGGTTTCAATGAAACCGGCCACCGTCACCGAGATCGGTGTGAGGAGTTATTATTATTATTAATAGTTTACATTTCTATACTTTCTCGTACAAAATATAATCTATCTTGATTAGTACAAGTAAATAGTTGTGTACTAAATGTTGCCCGCGACTCCGTGCGCGCTAAAGCGTATCTCGCGGGGATTACGGGGGTACATTTTGCCGCGATAAAAAGTAGCCTGTGTCCTTAAGACCCCGTGGTTTAATTTATATCTGTGCCAAATTTCATCAAATTCGGTCCAGTAGTTTCGGAGCCTATTCCATGCAAACGAACAAACATACAAACGAACAAAAAACCTTTCCTCTGTTAATATTAGTATGTACTTAATGTAGTAAACGTCTTGTTGACAGTACCAATATTACCCGAACATAAAAACAAGCGTTATCCCGACGTATTCCCGGGGGCAGGAAAAATGCGGAGAAAGATAATTCTATTCGTTTTGTTATAGTGAGCTCAACTAATTGCTCCCAGTTTGCTCGAAGTTTTGCTTGTTGAGTATGTCGGGAGTTGCTACTTGATAAAAATTCACACATACACACGATATGACATCTACTGGTGCTACGACGTCGCGTTAAGTAGTGCTACGACGTGGAGTCGAGTAGTGCTACGACGTCGCGTCGAGGGTGACACGACGACGTCGAGTCGACTAGTGCTACGACGTCGAGTCGAGTTGTGCTACGACGTCGAGTCGAGTTGTGCTACGACGTCGAGTCGCTTTGTGCTACGACGTCGAGTCGAGTTGTGCTACGACTTCGAGTCGAGTTATTTACGACGTCGAGTCGAGTAGTGCTACGACGTCGCGTCAAGTAGTGCTACCACGTCGCGTCGAGTAGTGCTACGACATCGAGTCGAGTAGTGCGACGACGTCGCGTCGAGTTGTGATACGATGTCGCGTCGAGTTGTGCTACGATGTCGAGTCGAGTAGTGCTACGACGTCGCGTCGAGGGTGCCACAACAACGTCGAGTCGAGTAGTGCTACGACGTCGAGTCGAGTTGTGATACGATGTCGCGTGGAGGGTGCCACAACGACGTCGAGTCGAGTAGTGTTACGATGTCGCGTCGAGTTGTGCTACGACGTCAAGTCGAGTTGTGCTACGACGTGGAGTCGAGTAGTGCTACGACGTCGCGTCGAGGGTGACACGACGACATCGAGTCGAGTAGTGCTACGACGTCGCGTCAAGGGTGACACGACGACGTCGAGTCGAGTAGTGCTACAACGCGATATAGTCTCAAGCTGCGACTTTGCAACAAATCGTCTAAAGTTATTTACAATAATTAAAAAATAAGATAAGAGGGCTCATCCAACATGCTATCGTTAATCACAATGACGATCTTTGAAATTCAAAATATATAGAGATCGACGTGACATATGTAGCATGGGGATACATCAATACCATACATTTTTGATTACTAACTTCGTCATCGTAATAAGCGATGACATCTTAGCTAAAGGGCAAGTATTTGTAAGACTTCGTCTAGTGCAATAAATGTTTCAAGTATTACTGACGTGCAACGTGACTCGTGGGCCATGGCAAGTTAACAAACGTTTGCGTGCGATGTTGTGCATCGTGGATTTTTTGCTTTGCGGCGTCGCGTAGCATTGTAAGACTATGTCGTATCGTAATTGCAATGGAAGCTCAAAACTGGCATTTGGTACTTCAATTCACGGACTCGCGTCTGTTGTATGAAAGTTATAGGTACAAGCTCAGCCTTCTGCTGCTGTGGATTAGCGTGTAAACTCTAAACCCAAAGTTTAAAAACTAATCAAACCTAAAACTAAACCAACTAATCTAAAGTATAACTAATACTTTAGATTAGTTGGCTTGCGTTGAAAATAAAACAATTTGTTATGTTCACGCGTATTTATAAGAAAACTGTAACAATTTTTATATACCTACCTAAGGGTTAGTTCATACACACGACGCTACGCGGTGCTGCAGTCAAGATAGCTATTCAAAATTGAACTTTATTCACTACGCAAAAAGATTATCTTAATAACCTAACCAAGAGCATGTCTGGACATGTCTAAGGAGGGTTCCGTAACTATAAACGCGTAATATGATTTTTTTTAATTACTCCAAAAGTTACTGTCCGATTTGGTTCAAAATAATTTTCCTAAAGAGTTTTTAGCATGATCTATCAGCATAGAAATTTGCAAGTTTCTATGTTCTATAGTTTAAAAATGCTAGGGGGGGGACCAACTTACAAACTACTTTGGAGGCCGATTACTCGAAAATGGTCAACGTTATAAAAAAATAACGTATGCAACCTTGCCTTTATTTTAAAATACCTATTCTACGATACCCCACACGACGGGGTAGAGTGAAAAAATATTTTTCATCCCCACTTCACATGTATGGAGAGCCACCCCTAAAATATAAAATTATTATTTTTTTATGATCCCGAAACCGTGATCTATACACAATCTATAACTGCACCAAATTTCATCAATTTATATTCATAATTACAGGAGCTAGAGGCGCGGACAGACAGACAGACAGATAGACAGACAGACGGACAGAGCGAAACTATAAGGGTTCCTTAAGTATTACGGAACCCTAAAAATGCAGCGTCGTCATCGTTACGTAACGGTGTAAATTGACTCTTAAACGTGTAAACACAGACAAAATACACTTCTAGCAATTTTATATTTTATTATTATAAATATAATAAGTAAATTAAAGTGCTCTAAAATTTGAATTGCAAAAGAACATCAAAGGCAGTATCACGTGTGCCCTAACCTTTTCGTGTGGAATACATTTCCAGCGAAACGGAACGCTTTGACACAAACAAAACTTAAAACAAGTGAATATGCATTGTTGCTCGTTAGTTCCGACAGAAAATTAAAAGCGCCGAGAAACATTTAATGACATATTCAAACAAAAAGAATGTGTTTAAAAATGTAGAGTTTTATCTTGGAATATGAAGAAAAGTGCATGCGACAAGCAATTTGCTCGCAAGTATGAGAGTACGGTAACGAGTTGCGAACTATCCATTGAATTTAGGGTTGTCACCTGCAGGTATAGTTAAGCAACTCAAGTCGAACTTTAAGCAAATTCGATTTCTGCTACACGAAGATTCCTTAATTACTTGTACAACGTACCTAAATACCAACATATTTAGTATATATATAGATACTAGATAGATCTACCTATATTACCTATTCTTTTGTCTGAATAATTTTTTGGGTTAGAAAAGCTGCTTGCAGAAACAAAAGAATCATCCACTCAGTGATAGCTTTAAGTTAAATACATGTAACCTCATTGCTCCTCCTTGATACTCTTTTTTGTCTTGACAGGAAATACTTGACAGACTTTTATATTGTGATTCATATGAATAATTTATGTTTGAAAATATTTGCGAAATATTAGCATTAAATGTTGTTTCTTTAGTTGTAAAGCAACACATTATCTTTTATTTCCATATAGTTAAAAATCATATTATAAAACAACATTTTCGCTATAACTTGTGAACAATGGAAAAACTGAGATTCGAATTTGTGGTAAAGGCAAGTGATGATCCAAAAACTAATATTATATGCTTAACTTCGATTACTGGTGCTGATAATAGAACATACTCGATTCCGGAAGAATTACAACCAGCTAAATTTCATGATGCTGTTCTAAAGACGCCAGTATTTGAAAATATAAAAAAAACATTGAAGAAAAGGCATGAGAGAAGGCAAGTATGGATAACAATGACACAAGAAATACATGATACCTATATAGATGACGATGGAAACATTCAATTTAACGGATATTTTTTAGAGGAAATAACTTCAAAATTTGAAAGAGCACCACAGCATATAGGAATTTTGGAAGAGTCTTTGACAGAATTATTACATAAATGCACGGAATCAAATAAACCACAAATTTCGGGAAATGTGGTAGACAAATTTATTTTGGAAAAGTTTAACAGGAGGACATCTAATGCATCTCAATGGATGAATAGATTTGAAGAGGAATGTTCACGCTTATCAATTGTTGAAGATGCAAAGAAAATTGAGATTATAAGAGCATTTTTAGAAGACCTAGACTGGTATACCTCCATGATGATTAAATATACAATTAATTCGGAATGGAAAACATGGAAGGAATGTTTCTGTGAAACTTATGCTGACAAAGGTTGGTCACCAGTCAGGTATGCAATTTTATTTCATTACAGACAAGGTTATTTATTAGACTATGCCTTGAAAAAGGAGAGACTTTTATTGGAAGTGAACAAAAACATTGATGTTTGTACATTGATTGATTTAATTGCAACGGGATTACCTATATTTGTGATAAATAAAATTGATAGAAATATTTTAAGAACAACAGAAGATTTATTTAACCAAGTAAGAGGTCTAGAATATTTAGTTACCAGAAAGAATTTTCAAAACAACTTTAGAAGGAATGCTGACAATGAATCAGAGAAACAAAATAAGAATACAAGAAGCTCACAAGCAGTAGGAGAAAACAGATATCCAATAAGAAACGTTAACAATTCAGAGTTAGAAGTTGAACTAAATGAAATCAATCCAAAAAACTTGATATCCCGCCATTAATCAAAATTGAAGTTGAATTAAATGACTCCTTAAAAATAAAAGGGATCTATGATTCAGGTTCGAATGTGTCCTTAGTAAATTCCAAAATTTTGTCAATAAAAGGTACTCAAAATAATAAGGACGGTATAAATGCGAACCTCAAGACGATTAATGGCGTTAAAAAGAGTGTTGGTATGATAACTCTCAAAATAAAGATTTTCGATATAGAGAGAGATGTCAATGTATTTGTCATAGACGCAGAAACTTTCGATTACGATTTTTTGATTGGATTAGACATAATAAAAAAATTTCATCTTGTTCAAGATGAATACTTGGAAATAAAACAAAGTATTCCGTTTAAGGAGAATAAGATATATTATAAAACAAAGACATTTTATAGAACAACCAATTTTGACAAAGCAAACAAAAAATATGAAATTAATTTTAACGAACACCTAGAGGAAAAAGACTTTACTATTATGGTGAATCACCTTAATGTGGATCAACAGAATGATATTGATAATCTTATATCAAAATATAAATCACTTTTCGCGACAGGCAAGTACGATGTTGGTAAAGTAAAAGATTACGAAGCACATATTGATTTATTGGTCGATAGGTACTGCGCTAAAAGACCATATAGATGTTGTATAGGGGATAAAAAAGAGATAGAAATGCAGGTGGCTAAAT
The DNA here is from genome assembly GCA_905404095.1 of Glaucopsyche alexis. Taxonomy (NCBI): domain Eukaryota; kingdom Metazoa; phylum Arthropoda; class Insecta; order Lepidoptera; family Lycaenidae; genus Glaucopsyche; species Glaucopsyche alexis. The sequence goes on from FR990060.1 coordinate 8,760,239, forward strand.
TATTAGAAGAAAATTTAATTGAAGAATCATATAGTCCTTTTGCAGCACCTGTTACTCTGGCATATAAAAAAGAAGATGGACGGAAATCCAGATTATGTATTGATTTCCGAGATTTAAATAAAATTGTAATACCACAATCACAACCGTTTCCCTTAATAGAAGACTTAGTGGTGAAAACTCGAAATTGTAAATACTTCACAACACTTGATGTTAATTCGGCATTTTGGTCAATCCCGCTCAAAATTGAAGACAGACATAAAACAGCTTTTGTAACTCAAGATGGACATTTTCAATGGACCTGCCTACCCTTTGGATTAAAAACTTCACCAGCGATTTTTCAGAGAGTATTAAGCAATATCATAAGGAAACACAAACTATCGAACTTTACTGTAAATTATATTGATGACATATTGATATTTTCTAAGACGTTTCAAGAACATATTACTCATTTATCATTACTACTAGAAGCAATATCAAAAGAAGGATTTAGACTAAAATTTTCAAAATGTAACTTTGCACAAGATTCAGTAAAGTACCTTGGTCATATAATTAAGGACAACACGATAACTCCTTTGAAAGATAATTTAATTGCAATAAAAGATTTTCCTATACCAAAGACGCAAAAGAACGTACGTCAATTTTTAGGAAAAATCAATTTTTATGGTAAATATATACCAAATATATCAATCATTTTAGATCCTTTACATAATTTATTGAGAAAAGGGCAACAATTTGTTTGGTCAAAAAAGTGTGAAGAATCTTTTCAGTTGATTAAAAACTTAATGTGCCAGAAGCCTATATTAACTATTTTTGATCCTGATTTACCGATAAATATTTATACTGACGCCAGCATACTGGGTATTGGCGCTGTTATGAAACAGCCACAGCTTAATGGAGAGGAAAAGCCATGTGCATATTTTTCAAGAAAACTTAATGATACTCAGAAAAAGAAAAAAGCTATTTACTTAGAATGTTTAGCTATAAAGGAGGCTGTTAAGTATTGGCAACATTGGTTACTAGGGAAAAAGTTTACAGTCTTTACAGATCATAAACCTTTAGAAAAAATGAATATTAAATCTCGACCAGACGAAGAACTAGGCGATCTTACATATTATTTATCTCAATACAATTTTGAAGTTATTTATTCGCCAGGTAAATATAATTTGGAAGCTGATAGTCTTAGTAGAAATCCAGTATTGGAAGTAGATGATAATCATGATGATAATTTAAAAATTGTAAATTTTGTTAAAATAGAAGATATCCAATGTGACCAGCAAAGAAATGAATACATAAGACTAAATAAAAATAAATTAAAGTTTCAAAATTCAATATACTATAAAAAGTCAAAGAAAAAAGAAAAAATCATACTAACGGAAGAATTTGGTAAAAAGCTAATAAAAGATATTCATTACCTCTACTGTCACATAGGAGCAGAACAGATAAGAAATAAAATAAGCGCATTTTATACTGCAAATAACTTGATGAGAAATATAAAGAATGTGTGTGACACATGTGAAGTATGCATAAGAAATAAGTCCAGAGGTAAATATAATTATGGGCTATTGTCTCAGTTAGGACCAGCTTCATGTCCTTATGAAATAATGTCAATAGACACTATTGGAGGATTTGGTGGATCTCGATCTACAAAGAAATATTTACATCTTTTAATAGATCACTTTACAAGATATGCTTATATTTTGACCTCGAAAACACAGAATTCAAATGATTTTATAAAGCTATTGCAGAAAGTGACACAGGAACATAAGATTGGTATTATTTTATCTGATCAATACCCAGGTATAAATTCAAAAGAATTTAAATCATTTTTAGATGTACAAAATATAACTATAGTTTTTACTGCGGTGAATGCGCCGTTTTCAAATGGTTTAAACGAGAGATTAAACCAAACTATTGTAAATAAAATAAGATGTAAGATAAATGAAAATAACAATAACTTAGCCTGGACAACTATTGCTCACGAATGTATCAAAAGATATAATGAGACAGAACATACTGTTACAAAATTTACACCTAAATATCTTTTGGAAGGAAAAAATTATACCATTCTACCAACTGAATTAAAAACAAATTTTACAGTTGAAGATTTAAAAAGGGACAGAAAAGTGGCATTTGAAAATTCTATGAAGTCACATATTTACAATAAAGAAAAATTTGATAGAAAAAGGAGAGATCTTGATTTGAAAATTGGTGATTTTGTATATGTTGAAAATGGAAATAAACTTAATAGAAGAAAGTTGGATGAACTAAAAATTGGGCCATTTGAGGTCTTGGAAAAGATATCTGACTCTATATACAGAGTAGACACTGGACACAGGAAATGTGAATCAAATTTCTATCACATTACGAAGATCGTTCCGGCTCCTACAGCTACAGCGGTCGGAGCCTGATCTGGGGGGGGAGATGTAACCTCATTGCTCCTCCTTGATACTCTTTTTTGTCTTGACAGGAAATACTTGACAGACTTTTATATTGTGATTCATATGAATAATTTATGTTTGAAAATATTTGCGAAATATTAGCATTAAATGTTGTTTCTTTAGTTGTAAAGCAACACATTATCTTTTATTTCCATATAGTTAAAAATCATATTATATACATACATAATTTGTTGAGAGTTAAGACAGACTGACACAATGCATGTTATAATTTAATTTAAAAAATACTCAGGATTTCCAATTCATGCAAAGTGTAATTCATTTAGAAATCTTGAGTTTTCGTAACTAGTGCCAACCCTAAGATCCACCCACTAGCGCCACCTGGAAGAGCAAACTAACGTGAAATCACATTATCGGGAACTTCGGTGCGCCATAATTCAATTTATACAAAGAGTTGTTGTTCCTGAGAATACTTACGTACGGCGAAAATGTGAAGATGCATTTGGCTGCTTTATGGCATGTTAATTAAAAATTGTGTAGAAAATACCTAAATTTTGGCCGTAAGGAAAATGCTAATTGGAGATTGAAAGTATTTGAGAGCGGAAGACCAAACCTCTAATTCTCGTAATTAACTTACACTTTCATTTTACTTTTATTGAATTATAAATGAATCGTCTCGATAGTATAAACTGATTTTTGGAGTTTGGACCAATCAAAACACGTTTGACGTTGGTTTGACGTTCATGAGAATACCATTTTGCAGTTTTAACATAATATCGGGACTGGATTGTAATTGTATTATTGCCAGATCTAAAAAGCAGAATTGACCTTCAAGCCCCTAATACGAATTAAACGAAATATTTTTACTTTCATAAAATTATAAGTTTTACCTGCCTGAAGTTAATAGATACTTTAAATATGTTAATATAATATTTAGTCTATTTTAAGAAATGTATTTTTTTATGGAAACAGAAGAATTTCTACTAGTTAAGAATATTTGTGTGGGTTGTTAAGACGTCTGTTTTATATACGAAAATAAATCTTCACATAACACGTTCCTTGCCATTCCATGGCGACTGGTTAGGAACGTTTAAATAACTTGCCACTATCTATATATAGCGAAATATTTAATGGCGTGCCCATATATATCTATACAATCTGTGAAGGGTTTATTTAAGTTTGGACTTTTGGAGTAAAAACTAAAAAGCTATTGATTTTAAAGGTTTTTAGGGTCCCATTACCCATACCTCGAAAGGAAAAAACGAAACCATTATAAGATTACTTTGTTGTCCGTCCGAATGTCTGTCAAGACCCTTTTTCTCAGGAACGCATGGAGGTATCAAGCTGGAATTTATATCAAATACTAAGGTCCCTTGGAGCTGTGAAAAAATCAAAATTCTAAACCAAAGAAATCAAAAGATACAGCCGTTAATGCCTCAAATTTTCGAGACTCGCAAACTCAAAACCTACTGGGTACTTCCCGTGAACTCAGAATCTTGAAATTAGTCACGAAGCAACGTCTTATAGCACACATAAAGGAAAAATTATGAAAACCGTAAATTTTTTGTCATATTTATTTTAATCATATGAAAAAAATATTTTTAATAATTTTAAACTTACTACCCCTTTCCTTATGACCGCGTAAAGGTATTAAATTGAAATTCATATCAAATACTCAGGTCTATAATACCTTTAAGCTGTAACTAAATCACTACAGGTTTGTACGGAACCCTCGGTGCGCGAGTCCGCCTCGCACTTGGCCGGTTTTTTATTATGTTAAATTGGAACTATGTTCAATTTAACTATGTTGGAATTGGAACTATGAATTGGAACTATGTTCAATTTAACATAATAAAAAACCGGCCAAGTGCGAGGCGGACTCGCGCACCGAGGGTTCCGTACAAACCTGTAGTGATTTAGTTACAGCTTAAAGGTATTATACCTGAGTATTTGATATGAATTTCAATTTAATACCTCTACGCGTTCATAAGGAAAGGGGTAGTAAGTCAATATCGGAAAAGTTCCTGCTCGACCAGTTTCTAAACATTTTCGTTTCAACTAGGGCGCCTCAAAATATTTAAACACAAAGAAACCATGCCAATGCCCAATTCTCGAAATTAACTTACACTTTCATTTTACTTTTGTTGAATTATAAATGAATCGTCTTGATATCATAAACTGATTTTTGGAATTTGGGCCAATCAAGTTTCAAGTTCGAGTTTTTGGACCATCAAGACCATGGTTTGAAGTTGGTTTGACGTGTATGATAAAATTCCCGGCCACATCGACGCTTAGGCTACTATTAATTAGGAATAGCGTTTACCACCCATTTATCGGGGTACCTTTATTCTGCAAGATATGCAACACGTATTCTTTTGAGGACCTGGGCCTATAGTCAAAATGCATTCGATAATTTCGACGGCGAACTTCGAAAACAAAAATGTATGGGATTTGACATAAGTCATCGTTAAGTGGCATGTCGCTTGCGATGCCTTATGTCAAATCCCATACATTTTGTTTTAGAACTTCGCCGTTCGCGTTGTAATTATCGAATGCATCTTGACAAAAGGGCCTGTTTCACAATCGCCAAATAAGTGTCGAATAGCTTTATATGCGAAAGTTTTGTCTCTGCTTAGTTTATACTAAACAACAGAGACAAAACTTTTTAATAAGCTATTTGTCACTTATTTGGCCATTATGAAACAGGCCCTGAGTCTATAATAATTTCTCACCATAAATTCCGTGTGTTGTTTTGCATTTTTTTTCAAGACTTTGTTATGCAATCGATAGTCTTATTTGTCATCGATGATATATTTTGATACCTAATTATAGCCATGCCGTCAAAATTTTGTTTCATTTAATTTTTCATTCATTCATTCATTCATTCATATAATCACGCCTTTTTCCCATAGGGGTAGGCAGAGACCGCCTCTTTCTCGTAGGGGTAGGCAGAGACCACTTGTTTCCACTTGCTACGATCCTTACATACTTGTTTCGCTTCGTCCACTTTCATTCATACCATCCATTCCTCCTCTTACATTCAACGTAGCGAAGCGGCTCTCCATGGGCCACTTTTCGCCTCCGCGAAAACGAGACGTGGTGGGTGGCGAACCGCATCGCCGCCATTTTGGATAATTAAATTATTTTTATGATTATCCATTGCATTCCCACGGATTGGTGGAGAGGGTAGGAATAGGGAAAGGGAAGGATAGGTGGTGTGGAAAGGAAGATTGGTAAGTTAGAGTGGGAAATAGGAATGTAGGATATTACCGCCCAGGAGGGCACGGGATAGGACGGTAATAGCTAGGGAAGCCGGGGTCGCATACCCGTATACTATACCACAACTACCGGACAGGTAAGTTGGGATGAGTATCCCTGACATAATTTTTAATCATTGTATTTATTTTTAAAGCTACTAGGGTTACTGTTCCCCAGCAGGTATCCAATTATTTCACCGGTAAATATTTCGTGGGCATTGTTAATTTAACTTTTGTTACAAAATCGTGAATATGTAAAATTTACATTGTGTGTTTGGAATTATCTGATTATTCGGAAATGTTGTTCGTTCGTACGGCGAATTCGCCCATTAAAGCAGTTTAAGTCAGGTTTATTTTCAATAAATTATCATTAGCCGTGTTATATTACAGATAATATCGTAGATAAACCGTTTAAGCAATTCCTACGATCTTCCGTCATTGCTTTCGATATCTTTACGACTGTAAGAGAATAATGTTATTCATGTAAAATATCAGCGTTGTTTCTAGTTTAACTTTTGGAACGAAGTTCCTTATCGCGCGTTGTGAAAGGGGGCTAGACGGAAAAAATTCTTACGAAAAGTTGTCACGATACTTTTTTAATTACAAAAGATAATTTTATTTTTTATAATAAATATTTACGCGTATACATTTATTATATTGATGTATGTATGTATGTAATGTATGTATGGATAATATCGGTTCGGATATTGTATTATTATTTATTTTATATATAAATGTACAATTGTCTGTCTGTATGTCTTTTTTTTTTTGCTATAGTAAGCTATTGTAAGCTGTGCGGCGTCGCATGTTTCTCTGTCTGTCTCTCTCTCTCTTATAGAAAGCAAGCCAGATATTTTCATCCGGAACTTCGTTCCATCCGGGTGTCCCTTGACACCTCTCAAGTTTTTTTAACTCATGTTTCTCTAAGACCATGTCCAGAAACTGCGTATTCTTACGCACGTAAGGTCTACGCACGTAGTCGAGGTACTAGGGCCCCATACATTGCGTCCAGGAGCTACGTGCGTATTATTTTAGCTATGCGCGTATCGTACAAAATTGACCTATTAAACCGTTTTGGTTGATTCAGGCACGGATACAGCTCTCAAAAGAAGATGTGGCCCGAAAATTTTGATTTTATTATTTCCTTCATAACATGGTTATTAGAATTTAAAAAAATAATAGGGAATATGCATGTATTTTTTTATTTTTTTAAACGTTTCTACTGGTTATAACATTACCAAAAATATATATAACACATCAAAAACATTATCCATTAAGCTGGAAAAAATGTTTTAAAAATCACTATAATTTTTGCGCGGTTTAAACAGGCCATTTTCGCGGGCTTGGGTTGTGACGTCATCGTACACGAAAAAGACAGTTGACAGATAAAATCATAGATGAGTCAGAGCATCAAATTCAATTTAACGTCAGTCATGTCATTGTCACGAAGACAGCGTCGTGTAGCGTGACGTCACACGCGCGTCAAGTAGTAAATAAAAAAGGGCTGAAAATTTATGGAGAGATGATAAATTTTGCGCTTTCTTCAATCTACCTGACTAAAGGTCCGCTTAACACTAAATCCACTACTATAAATATGTATTATAACAATAATATAAGTATGACCAGCAGGTAAAAAGCACCAGGTAAGACTCAAAAGGTTAACAATACCAATACTACTACCCACTGAACCTATTTTGATTATAAATTAACAGACCTTGAAAGTATGCACTCACAAGGCTGTTGGGGTTGTGGGTATGCCCATACTACACGTATAGGTGCTCCGCTTCTGACTCAAATAGGTGCAGCAATTACGCTGTAATACGCAGCTACCTCGAGTACGCGCGAGACACGAAGTGAAAGAAAAATGTTTTTCTCGCTCCGATTGTATGATTCAGAGTGAGACAGAAGTATTCAGTTCATTCCTTACACAGCATTCAGATCGGTTGATACCGTTTGGCATTTGGTAATTTTGGCATTTTCACAGTACTCACACTAGTGAAATTTTACTTTACAGAGTGTTCCAAAATTTTGGGCTGTCAATGTTTTGTCAAAACTATTTTTTTCTGAAGACAACTTCTATTAAAACCTTCAACACACAATTGATATCGATTTGAAATAGTCAAAAGTGTCAAAAGTGTGCCCATGTATTTTGGAGTGCAATGAAAGCGTAGTAAGATCGAGTTGCCAAGTTTCAAAAAATATTTCCCCCTAAAACAAATAGTACGGTTCCCGTGGATTTTACCGAGCATGCGAAGACTCTCAAATATAATTATTAAAGTACTTATGCCACATCGAAACTTCATAAAGTTACATAATACGATAAAATATATACCGTTAAAAATCAAAAAAGTTACATACCAATTATGTAAGTATGTACTTATTACTTATTTAGAAAAACATACCTATAAAGATAATTTATACAGAAAAACTACTTTGCTAATATCTTTCGGAAGTCCCACACAATCTTTCCAACATCCGTCATTTCCGTAGAAAAAAAAAACGATGATTGCCGAGGGCATTAACAAATTAGTTGCACTGTACGCAGCACATTGAATGACGCGGTCGCGTCCTATTCGTGTTATATAAAGTCTATACTTTAGCCTATTCGCGTTATGAAGGCAGTGAATCATGCGTACATACTATGTCAAAATGGCTTACTTTAATAGGTAAATTAATGTAATAACAGCTAATGCGTCAATTTTGACATTTGTATGCATGATTCACTGCTTTTTTTAACACTTACAGACTATAAGTTATTTCGTAGGTATCTAGAGGGTAAAAACTGTATGTCTATCACCAAGCTATGTCTCATGAGATCATAATTCTTGATAGCTAGACAGTTAAAATTTTTACATAACCTTTACTAAAAATAGTCGATTTCGAAATAAAAAGGAACACTTATAGTTTTGCTCTGTCCCTCCGTCTGTCTGTCTGTCTACGCCTCTAGCTTCTGTAATTATGAATATAAATGGATGAAATTTGGTATAGTTTTTTGTATATTATATATCTCTTTAAAGAACGTTTGTGTGCAAAAGCCTATTATAAGGTCAATGATTTTATTGACGATCGCACACCTTGGGAATAGGATGACCACCTGCAAGGCTACTTCTATGTACTACAATATGTATCTGACTTTTGTCAATATTATATACCTAGACCTAAGTTTTCAAATTGTAAACAACTTAATTTTTTTTTTAAAAGAACAATTTTCCATCTTTTTGCTAAAAGATGGCCCCGTGCGAGTTTCTTACGCCGGTTCTTCTCGCCGGGTTAGTTCCCGAACCGGTGGTAGGCATCAAGTAGGGACAATTCTTTAAGCGTTACTTTGTAACCCATATGGAAATAAAACTTTTTTGATTTGATTTGATTCGGATATAGCATCGTAAAATAATAATAATTTTATATTTTTAGGGTGGCTCTCCATACATGAGAAGTGGGGATGAAAAATATGTTTTCATTGAACCCCATTGTGTTGCATAACGTTGAATAGCGCTTTAAAATAGAGTCAAGATTTCATACATGGCTTTTTTTCAAAATTTTTGAGTAGTTGTAGAGTAGATTTCTAAATTATAGGTTAAACTTTTAAGTTTCCATGCTGATATATAATGCTTAAAACTCAGGGAAAATTATTTTGAACCAAAACGGACTGTGACTTGTGAAGTTATTTGAAAAACATATTACGCGTTGATAGTAACGGAACACTTAGACACAACAAACGTGAATTTTTTGACGTTTTTGGCGTGATTTTTTAATGGCAAGTTGGCAACAGATAGACGCTTGCAATAAGAATTTTGGTTTTTTATACAATAAATTTTTTATACCAATAAGTGATAGGTCAGCTGTAATTAAATAAAAATAGTATATTATATTACTTATCGTCAAGCAAATCAATTGCAAAAAATAAAACAAGCATAAAAACACCCTAATAACCCCTTCAGATACCTTTTCTCCCTAAATTTAGGGAAAAAGTCCTAAGTTGGCATCACAGATAGACCGGCAGACATTTTGTTGTGATAAGATAAGAATCTCTGCGTGCGTAGGTTTACGCAGATTTACGCACTTTCTGGACAGAGTCTAAACGAATACAAGATTTCTTACAAATGATCCCAGGAGGAGCACGAACGTGTGAACATGTCGAACACGAGTCTTAATGTCTGCTATACTGGAAGGCACTCGAGTATCGAGAGAGCAGAGTTATCCCGTTTTTAATCCCCGACGCCAGAAGAGGGGTGTTATGAATGTGATGTGTCTATCGGTGTGTCTGCCCGTTAGATGATAATTCATCATCATCATCAGCTCGCTCACTGCTTATCAATTCGGGTGATTTTTGGCTAGTTTTTGACGGTAGAAGTTTCTCTGGCCATTCTGCGCGAATGTGGGAATCTAAGGGGTTCAATAAAATTCAGTGCATATACCGTTAAAGGCGTTGTTAAAAAAATATCCTAGATACAGGACATTATACACCTTATACTGCTGATTTTAATTTCCAATGGCGTGTTGCAGATGATCGTGCGTGTGTGGTGCGAGAGCGGAGCGGGCTGGTCGCCGACCGCCGTGCCCGTCACACCCGACACCACCGGCCGGGACGTGCTGGAGTGCTGCCGGGAGCCCGGCGACGAGCCGTGCCTGCTGCTGAGCGTGCACCCGCATTACGGCGGTGAGTGTACCGCGCGACGTACACTACGGCCGCTGTATCTTGAGGGGTCTGAACATAGGCTCTGCGAACTTTAGCTCATGTACAACTCGTGAAGAAAACTGTTATTGTATTATTTTTATATACCTATGTACTAATAAATTTTCTCTAATACAGTTGACCAATTAGTACAAATAAAATAAATACGAAAACACTTAGAAACAGTTATTGCACAACCTTCTGCGCGAAGTTCAGACTCGCCAAGATACATCGGCCGTATTGTAGCTCCGAAGCTTTGATTAATTACGATATATCCTTACAATATTTCTGTGCCGCGACACACATTGACACGGGACGCGTAATACTACTCGTCAACCGGCTCGTCGCACACTTACACAGAACACTATTACTCACGGAGCACACTAACCAAAATTGGCCCGAGATTGGCACTTTTTACGCGCAATGCCTTAACTACCTCTTTTTAACAATACATCTATGCTCTGAAGCACAATTCGTAGTTAGTAAAAATGTTCAGAATCTGGATAGTTACCCACGAGTTCGTAAGCGCAAGATAAAATCCCACGGTAACCGTGAATTTTGACGCGATAAAAAGTAGCCTATGCCCCGTGATCTACTCTATATTTGTGAATTGTGCTAAATTTCATCAAAATCAGTTCAATAGTTTCGTAGTCTATTCGATGCAAACAAACAAACACACATACAAACAACTAAACCTTTCCCCTTTACATATTACTAATAGAAGTATAGATAGAGTTTCTAAATTTACCCCCAAGTTACAGCTACTAATAAAAATATTTATACAGTGTACTCTAAGGTATACAATGTTTTGTCCTTGTCTGTCAAGTGACTTTTCCGTCGTATCAGACAAGGACAAAACATTGTATAGCTTATACAATGTACCTACAAATATTTTACGACATAGGGAATACATAACATGATTAATATATCACCTATTAGGCGATTATTTAGGAGAGTGTAGGTTACCAATTTCATAAAACATACTTCATAATTACAATATCATTCACAATTTAATTACCATACGGCCTGTGGCCATTACGCTGACTCAGCTCATAATTGTGTACATGATTAGGCATTCCTCGTGTCGAATTACTGGGACATGTTCTACCCACGCAGATCTGACAGATAACAATGCTTATAAGCTAACTGGATTTAAGATGTTACAAATTATTAAAATAGCTGGTGCTCGCAACTTTGTACGGAACGATTTATGGAAACGAAACCTTTTTAAATGGAATCCTACGTTAAAAGTAGCTTAAGTTCCTCTTTCTGCTGTTTGCCAGTGAAGAGCTGGTCAAAATCGTTTCGGAGATTAGCCGGAAAAAACAGACGGGTAGACTGTAAAAAAATTTAAAAATTGATTTTATGGTGTAGGTTCCATTTAAACTATTGTATGCATATAGTGCAAAGCTATTAATTTGAAATAAGAGACATTTCAATGTATTACTATATGTTAAGATTTAATAATATGGCATTAGGTATATAATACGGTTAAAGAATCCTTTTTATGATTTGCAGAATATTTACTGTGCAGCAGTGGCGAAGGCTGGTTCTCCTTCATAGGGAAGCCGTAGGCTGTATAATAGCTAGGGATTTGGATGAAGGTGTTCAAAAGGTAAGCGGTAAGGGAAGCCGATAGGAATGGAGTTATAGGAACCCCTCGCCACTGCTGTGCAGAGTCATTATTAAAATCATTTACTCGTAATAAAATGTTTTTATTAATAATAGCTATATAATCTACTAGCTGATGACCGAGGCTCCGCCCGCATAAGTACAGTAACCCACCGGAACCGTATATGTCCCGCGATAAAAAGTAGCCTATGTCATTCCCCATGGTCTAGTTTATATCTGTGCCAAATTTAATGATGATCGGTTTAGTAATTTATACGTGAAATCGTAATAAACTATCCCACGGGAACAAATATAGAGTAGACCACGGTTAAGGACATAGGCTACTTTTTATCGTGTAAAAATGCACGGTTCCTGTGGGATTTTATTTTGCACGTACGAAGTTACGGGCAACATCTGTTACGGTTATGGTTATAAATGAAGCTATTGGCTAGGAAAGATAATAATTAATTAACTTGTTACCTTACTACCTCTTTGCTAATTGGGTAAAGTTAAAGGCCAAATACGAACAAAAAACTACAATGAATGCACCCTAAACAGTCCCTGTCAGAATCATTTGCACGATAAATCATCAAGATAAGTTATGGGAAAAATGCGGAGGGTTCGCGGGCAAAACGACTTTTAATTCTCTGTAACAGTACATGATAGAGTTCGCAAATCGCCGTGGGACAAATGTGGACAAACGACGTACAGTCGGCAAAATATATGTTTAGGTACCGACATGAATATACAATAGACTGCTTTTCCACTTTCAACACCGGCTCAGCGGCGCCGACATTGGCACCGGCAAAAGGTTATTTATTTTGTCTACACGACAAGTTCAAAATGGTAACAAATAGAGATACTCTCCTACAGATGTGTGTCATAACTCGTTGGATTCATAATCGTGTCTAGAAATTGTGCTAGAAGCGTTTATTGGCACATTAAAAATTGCAAAAGTTATTAACTAATTATTAAATATAACAAAAAATAATTAAAAATAAAAAACCCGATTGCAAAAAAAGACAGATACCTAAGCACCGCACTAAAGAGACCGAAAAAAGATTGAGAAAACATACTACACTATGAGCTGAAAGCCTAAGTGAAATAATTGACTTATTTTTGGTAGCAGACGGGATTATCTTTGGTAGCAGACGGGACACATTTGCAAATTATTAAATCATACAAAAATAAATCCTAAAATGCAATTTCAAATCATAAATCGTACAGAAATAAATGGCATATTATTAAAAGGATTTCAAATTCTTAAACAATCGTAGTGTAATCTGGATACTTTAGAATGCTTTCTTCTTTAGAATTTAATATTTAAATAAATAAGAATAAATTCTTATTCCCGTTGGAAATTTCACTTTTAAAGTTAATTTTTCAGTAAGTTAGACGATTGTGAAAGAAGAAAATTTCTTAAATATTTATAGTTTATGAGCTATTAATGAAGAACATAGTCTCTGTTTTGTTATGTTTAATTGTTCATAACTTATGCAATTTCTTTTTTGTGCTAACAAACGCTTCTAACTACGAATATTGCTCACAAAATTATGTTGCTGACTGTATCAAAAATAGTATACATATTATTCTAACTGAACATTACATGCTATGTTTATGTCCATATAATAATAATGGTTAAAGGTACATATACTGCAATGTGCAGAAAATGTTTTAATCCAGAGCGTAAACTACTATCATACCAAATTTCATAGAAATCCCTTCAGTACATTTTGCGTGAAAGAGTAACAAACATTCATACATCCATCCATCCTTACAAACGTTCACATTTATAATATTAGTAGGATGTTTAACATTTATAAATCTGTGATTTCAATGCGATCGCGGAATATAATCCGCGCGAATGAAAACCGCTGTGCGGATAGGCCTTAAGTGGAAGCAGAATTTTCCTTTATTTCTAAAGAAGTTCCTCCATTTAGAGAACGCAGAACAGATATTATAAAAACAACCGGCCAAGTGCGAGTCGGACTTACGCACCGCGGTTTCCGTCAAACCTAGTGATTTTTTTACAGCTTAAATGTATTATCACAGTGTAATAAAGAGATACAGTGGTCCAACGCGTTTGAAGTCGCGCGAAATGCCGCTTTTGTGTAGGTATTCGTCATTGCTGCAGGGTTGTCACAATAATGTGTTTTATTATAATCTGTTCTACATTTTGTGTAGGTATTCGTAGTATGTGTATGTAGAGTACTAGGAATAAAACAAAAATATATATATATATATATATATATAGAAGTATTAATGAAGAGTTTTATTATAAAAAATACAAATGCGTATACAAAAGCTCAGGGTTAGTATGATATATATCAATTGATATATATCGTATATATATCATGATATATATCAATTGATATTTATGCTTGACATATTATATCAAAATTGATATTTATATTTAAAAATGTAAAAGAATGTTTTAAATGTAAAAAATCTTACATCAACACAGGTCTTATTTTCCGAGAGTTTCACAAGCCTAGGTCATCAAAAACTTGCTATTTGACACGACATTAACTAATCATAGCCGTCGACGCGGCTTGTAACGGTTACGGCATATGACACCCACGTGACCCCCTGTTTTTCGGAAGAAAATTCCTTGTTTGTTATTATACTATTGTTATACCATTTATACTATGTGTCAAATTAATTCGACTGATAAAATTAATACACTTTTTTTTCTTCTGGTTACAAACAAAAGTCATTTTATGGTTTTATGGTTTATTTAAATTGATACTCAAAAGTATCTATCGTTGATTTTTAATTGATTTGAAAACTTTTAATATCAATAATAAATAAATGAGTTTAATTTTACTTCCCTATCTTCAAATTATCAGACATACAAATTATTTCGATTCAACTATTACGAAAAAACATATCAGAGTACCTATGAGATTTGTATGTAATTTTGAAAATATCAAAAAATCAAAAATATCGGATATATATAATCAAAGATATCTGATATTTTGATATTTATTATAAACTAGATGACGCCCGCAACTCCGTTGCGCCAAAATTCGTTTATCGCGGCGGAACGTACTTTTTTCCGGGATAAAAAGTATCCTATGTCCTTTCTCGGGTCTCAAAGTATCCCTATACCAAATTTCATCAAAATCGGTTCAGCGGTTTGGGCGTGAAGAGGTAACAGACAGACAGACAGACAGACAGACAGACACACTTTCGCATTAGTGTCCGACCGAATGTTCGGTTTCGGTTTCGGCCGAGTTTCGGCCAAAAATCAAGTTTCGGCGGCAGTTTCGGTTTCGGCCAAAAGTGGCCGAAACTTTTGCCGAAACCGAAACTGATTTCTGAAGTTTTCGTGCACGCTCGCCTAACTTCGTTTCTTGCGGCAACGCTTTGACAACGCAACTGAATTTGAAAACATAATTAAAATATAATTAATTTTTTTTTAATATTACATTAAATAAATGATTACAACAAAATTAATATATCGTGTTTTCATTTCATGTACTAATTAATGCAGAATAAT
This sequence comes from Glaucopsyche alexis, assembly GCA_905404095.1. NCBI lineage: Eukaryota > Metazoa > Arthropoda > Insecta > Lepidoptera > Lycaenidae > Glaucopsyche > Glaucopsyche alexis. The sequence continues at coordinate 8,775,677 of FR990060.1, forward strand.
GGATAAAATGCACTAAATTTCAGTATTTTAAGGAATTTTCTACTTGACCACGTGAGTTCCGGTTTCGGTTTCGGTTTCGGCCGAAACTGAAGCCACGGCCGAATATTCGGTTTCAGTTTCGGTTTCGGCCAGAAAACCAGTTTCGGTCGGACTCTAATTAGTATGGATATCGGATATTTACGAACCCTGCAAAAGCTACAAATGCGAAACTGAAAGGTATTTTCGACATTTGGATTTACTAGTTTTTAGATTGCGATTGTTGAATTTGACGATGTAGTTAGTAAATTCTCATACTTAGATACAATTTTATTAAAAATTCTGACGGGAAACAGGCGCATGGTTTTGTATTAAGGCGAAAATATACGTAGATGACGTCACAGATTCGGGCGTGGCCTAACACTTCCCGCCGCGCCACCCGCATACACCCCGCAGCGCTCGCGATCTCCGCGCGCGGCCGCGCCGCGACTCAAATTATAAACTGAGGAACGGCCCTTTTATACGACTTTAGGATTGATTTAAATGCAACTTGAAAATATTAATTTATTTCTGGTCTATGAGCAAAGAAAAAACGTAGAATGTATAAGCCGCTTCTCCTTCTTCTGTAGAAGCCGGTCGAGGTTATTCCCGAAATCTAGAAATTATTTGGTAGGCAATGCGGCTTCCAACCCATCACTTTTGATTTCATTTTCCACCTCTACGCCCATCAAAATGCAATACTTAGTGCTTTTGACAGAATCACTAAAATATCCACTAGGTGTTTTTTCGCTTTCCTAAGCGACAAAAATACCGAAAATGAGTTATATTAATGAGTTTGTATTTTTTTTTTCTGCGTCGATTGGTCTAATCGTCGTCTTCCTAAGACGATTTTTTTGTCGCTTAGATATAGTGAAATTTATACAAAATCATGAATGTTATGTTCACTAAGCGACAACAAAAAGCTATTTATAAAAAAAAAAAACATTTGGATATTTTGAAGAATTTTAAAAATCTACTTAGTCTATTTTTCATGTTTTTACTTTTCTTTTGTTTGCACAAAAATATTTTTACTTGTTTAAAAAATTCTTTTCGTGAACACTTTGTACATTTTCTCCATACAAATTATTTGTGAATTGTCCTTACAGTGCATTTAATTTGATACCATTATTTTACGAAAGTGCAACTTGTAGAATTTTACCCATAGTGAAATAAAACAATATTGGCGTAAAGATAGTTTTACATATTTGACACAATAACTATTCGTGCTATGTAGATATTTTTACTTGAAAACTTTTGTTTTTAAGTATGTCGGTTAGATATTTTTTTTGTCGTCGGTTAGATAAAATGTAACTAAAAGTATTAAATTTACAGTGTGTGGGAACCTTAATGAACGAAAGCATTGCTAAATATATTTCTATATTTATGCGCCTAATGTTTCGCTAGTTAGTCCTGTCGGTAGTAGAAAATATCAATATACATACTAGGTTATGGGAGTAAACTTTGCGCACATACTTGGACATAATAAAATAGCTCCTATAGCTGACCAGCTATAAGGATTCCGAGACATGAACTACGGAACCTTAAAAAAGGAATAATAATGAAACCACACCGATTTCAGTGACTGTTGCCAATTTAATTGAAAATAGACCAGCTATAGGAGCTATTTTCAATTAAATTGGCAACAGTCACTGAAATCGGTGTGGTTTCATTATTATTCCTTTTTTAAGGTTCCGTAGTTCATGTCTCGGAATCCTTATAGTTTCGTCATGTCCTTCCGTTCGACCGACCGTCCACCCGTCCGTCTGTCCATCCAAACGGTGGTGCTTGAAATATGAAACTTTGAATGGATAAGTTTATTTATCACGTCGACATAGTGCTAAAATAAATGAAGATAATTTTTGGTTACACCTACACGAAAAGGGGAGATATAATTAGGTACATAGACATTATAAGAACATTGAGAGGTTTCTGAGATTATATTTTGATGTACGTACGTATCCGTTTGCGCGATATTCCACTTTTAAGCGCATTTCTTGTTAAAATACGGCGTCCCCCCCTCTAAAAGCCAAACGGCTGGCTCTAAAAATGTGAAAAATTCATGATGGTAGTCCATGTAATAAACTTTGAACGAAAACTATAACGGTCCAAAAAACTTCATAAATTCAGGAGTTATAGAGACTTAAATTGAATCAGTTTAAATGAAGATATCTGTGGCTTAGTGGTTAGCGCTTTAGTGCTCAAGCCAGAGGGCGTGGGTTCGAATCCATAAGAGAATAAAAAGTTTTCCTTGGATTCCTTGGAAAAATTACGTTAACTGGGGTTAAGAATTAACTTCAACGATTAACGAATTAACGCTGCCGACAAAATATGTTACTATGATAAAATTTTTAAGCGATTTTGCCAAGTTGATGTTCATAAAAAAATTATCAGAATATAACAAATATTGTTCATCTCTTTTGTTACATCAAAAGCTGCTATCACCGTATATTTTTAATGACAAATGTATGGCGGTAGTAGCGTTTTTCAAGGCCAGGAAGCCAAATGGACTTCCACCCTTCATGGACAGATGCAATAGTCTCTTCTTAAGACACCTATCATGGCCATGCCATCAGACGATATGATCAAGGTGCATAGCTTCTCAAAGCAACACCAGGTTTTCCTATCGTCTAGGGAGAGTAGAGGATAGGAATCAATGTTCACTCCAATGACATAGTCTGGTACACGGACGGATCCAGGAAAGACAACCGGGTGGACGGACCTTCTACGGGGGCATGCCACCTACAGGCTTGCCTATATACTTGCTTAGGACAATTTACAACCATGTTTGAGGTTGTGATGAGTTGTTCACTACAGAGCCTACAGATTGTCCTTGTCCATAAAACATCCTAATCTTATAGAGAAGATTAGGATAATTTAGATGATATTTCTGCTATTGTCAATGCTTTCAGCGCAGTCTGTCAGAACAATCACACTGCGCTGAAGGCACTGACAGCAGCAGAAAGAAGAAGGTGCATTTTTGTATGGATCCCGTCCCCACTACTGTAGCACTACAAGACATATATCAAAGGACTTAAAAAGCGTGTAATTTTTTTGTATGACGAAAAATCTCTAAACCATGGGAGAAAAAAGTTAAGAGAGTTATAAGTGAAAAAAAGTTTAATAAAATCATCGTGTATTATTGCACCATTTCATAGTGTTGCTAATAAGGAACAATTTTCGGGAAGTAATGGTATACATCAAGCTTCAGAAAAGTGTTATATTTTGATAAATTGTCCCATATTTTGAAGAAATGTATGGAATGATAATAAAATGCTAAAATAAGCTCTTTCCTCAATTTTGTCACATACTTACATTATGGAAATTGTTTCTTACTTGCGATACTATTTAAAGGTGCAGGACAGAGGATGTATTTTTTTCCATAATTTATGGGTTCGAATCCTGTCTAGGAAAAATGAGTTATCAAAAATGATGCAGTTTAAGTTTTCATCAAGTCGGCCTCAATGTTCCGTAGGGCTAAATTGCTATTGCTAATTTTTTTTAAGTTCTCTTACACCGCCCAGAAGAATAATTCACCATGTACTATATCTTTTTTACTTTTTTTCTGTACCTAAGCGTTTTAAAATTATTTTTGCTATTTAATTATATGTATTTTAATGTAATTGTTTTAGGCATGTATTTAAACTTGCGACAAAACAATTAAATTTTGGATGTGAAAATACCCAATATTGAATACTAAATTACCAAGTTGGCGAAATAATGTAAGGAACAAAAAAAATACTAATCTGGTGACTAAATAATACCACTGAATTTTCCAAACTGGCAGACAGATTATGTTTTAGCGACTAAATAACCATCTTGGTGACAATTTGTGAGTACACATTTAATTTAAGAATAGGCACATATATTTTCCCTGATGTAGGTAACTCAAAAACCATACAAGCAGCGAAACGAGCGCACACAAAAAAACCATAAAGGAGCGTACAAAATTCCCAATATTTTATTTTTCTCGGTTTTAGGGAGGTGTAGATATTGTGTAGATTAATTTTGAAATTTAAAAATGGCGGATATTTATTTTTCGTAAAATTGATATGGGTGTCGTTTACCAGGTTTTTGGGAGTGCTGGATACGAAAATGACATTCGTTTTGAAATTCCAATACCGCCATATTGCATACTTAATTTCATAAAAATAATATGGGTGTCCTTTTATTGGTTTCTGGGGGTGCTGATTACAAAAAAGTCATCCATTTTAAATTTCCTTAGTAACCCAACAACCTCATATTTTCTTCATGATGGGAGAAAAAGAAATTTGAAAATCCTGAATTTTCCAACATTTCTATAGCTTTATACATCTAGGAATGTATCTCAATGTAGAGCATTTACTATGTTTTTATAAAGTTGATTCTATCTCGGAAACGGTGCATCCTATTGAAAAAATAATGAAAATTTCGCCCCCCTTTGGAACCCCGCAACATCATATTTTCTTCATGATGGGAGAAAAAAAAATTGAAAATCCTGAATTTTCCAACATTTCTATAGCTATAAACATCCGTCGTATCTCAATGTACAGCATTTACTTCTTTTTTTTTTAAATTGATTCTATCTCGGAAACGATGCATCCTATTGAAAAAATAATGAAAATTTCGCCCCCCTTTGGAACTCCGCAACATCATATTTTCTTCATGATGGGAGAAAAAAAAATTCGAAAATCCTGAATTTTCCAACATTTCTATAGCTATAAACATCCGTCGAATCTCAATGTACAGCATTTACTTCTTTTTTTATAAAATTGATTCTATCTCGGAAACGGTGCATCCTATTGAAAAAATAATGAAAATTTCGCCCCCCTTTGGAACCCTGCAACATCATATTTTCTTCATGATGGGAGAAAAAAAAATCGAAAATCCTGAATTTTCCAACATTTCTATAGCTATAAACATCCGTCGTATCTCAATGTACAGCATTTACTTCTTTTTTTATAAAATTGATTCTATCTCAGAAACGGTGCATCCTATTGAAAAAATAATGAAAATTTGCTCCCCCTTATTAATCTAGAAATCGCATATTTTCTTCATGAATGGCAGAAAAATTCATGAAACCTGAATTTTTAAAAATTTCTATACCTACATAGCTGGTACTTTGAACTACATAACATACTGTAATAATAATCATCAATCCTAATTAGCATCCCAAAGATCTTTTAATTTAGTATGCATATTCATTTTCCGAAGATTGAATATTCTCCATTTTGGAAAATGAAATTGGAAGACAATTTTGTAATCAGAACCCCCAGAAACCGGGAAAAGGACAACCTTGTTAATTTTAATAACAAAAATTTACGCCATTGTGGAATTACGAAACAGATTTTATTTTCATATTATTCTGCACCCCCAGAAACCTAGAAAATGACACCTATGACAAAGAAAAATATACTCCAACAGTATCCAAAAATAGGATTTTCCGTAGCCTGCAAATTGAATTTTTAGCAGCCATTAATTTATCAACCAAATCCGGTTTTATAGCTGCTTATATGGTATGATGGTCACCAACTAGGAAATTAAGTCACCAACTTATAAATGTCGGTGCTAATTTGGATTAAATTTCGCCTCTTTTTATCTGCCGACTTTAGAATTTTTTGTCACCCGAGTGTTTTCGCCAGTTTAGTAATTTAGTCGCCAACATATTAATTCGCTGCCAAATTCAGTAATACAGTATGCTCACGTGCAGCCGCCAACTTATTTTATGTTCGCTCGATTAATTATATCCCATTGTTTTCCAGGCCAGGATTCGAATCCGCAAATTAGGAAAAAAATACATTAATGTAATTGTTTTATCTGAATTATTTGATTTTACATAAACCACTTTTCCAGGATTCGAATCCGCAAATTAGGAAAAAAATACATTTTGTATTATTGCACCATTCGATAGCGTTGCAAGTAAGAAACAATTTCCAGAAAGTAATTAGGTATGTGCGAAAAAATTGAGGAAAGAGCTTATTTTTAGTATTTTATTATCATTCCATACATTTCATCAAAATATGAGGCAGTTTATCAAAATATAACACTTTTATGAAGTTGAGTGTATACCATTACTTTCCAAAAATTTTTCCATAGTAGCAACACTATGAAACGGTGCAATAATATAGAATGATTTTTTTAAACTTTTTTAACCCTCATTTACTTTTTTCTCCCATGGTTTAGAGGATTTTTGTCATACAAAACAATGACACTTTTTTTAAGCCCTTTCATTTGATATATGTCTTATAGTGCTACAAGGATGGGGACTTTTTGCCCCTTCTTCTTTTATCTAAATTAGTTATGGCTTGTGTTCAAACGCTAAACATGCTAGGACGAGATAACAGCATCAGTCTGGTATGGGTTCTAGGCAACGGCAATATCTCCGGCAACAAAACCGCGGATGAGCTGGGTAGGCTTTGGGCCAATTGTGTCACGGTGTCATCCCCAGAATCAGTATGTGGAATATCTCCCAGCACTACCAAGAGAGAACTCAAGGAATGGGGCCGCAGCTTAAGTATAAAGCAATCCTAGGCCTTGAGTTTTTACTTCTATATTTTTTATTATTTCAAGATCAAAATTAGCTAACGTTTTAGCTCGTTTTAGTCAGACAAGGGAACTGAAATTAATTTTTATAAACAAGAAGAAGGAGAATATTGTCAGTTAGGAGCAAAAATTTACAATGTCATTGAATAATAAATTTACTAAGATAACTTTAGCCGTAGAAAATTCTTAATGTAAGCAACATTTATGTAACTTATCTTGTTTTATTTTATAAACTCTTAGGCCATTTAGATGAATACTCCTATATTTTTTTTAAAGTGTTTGGAATTAGTTATTTTTACCTGTTATTACAGAAAATGTATCTATAGCTTATCTATTTTTACATGTTGCTGAAAACCTTTAAAATAAAATGTAGGCAATTTTACTTGCTATTACATAACTTTCGTTGATAGCTTAGATAATTTTACCTATTTTTTGAATTAGGACTTTTTTACCTAAGCGACATAAACTGCCTGTAATTCGAAAGCTATATGACTCGTTTTAATATCAAAAATTGCTATAAAAATAAGATACACGTTGTATCTTATTGATATATAGATATATAGATGTATGTTAAAACCATCTAAATCCGACTATTTTGTGATTTTTAATGATTTTTTTTTTCTAAAAATTTTAACGTTAAATCACTCTTCTATAAAGTTTACTTAATTTATGCGTCATAATATGTGTCTTTCTTTAATTATTATATTTTCTTTAATTATTATTTTTTATCAATTATTATTATTTAAACTGGAAATATCATAATATGTATTATATAAAATATGAATTTGCTCTCCTACGCTATCGAATTGGATTTTGTCTGTAATGGTAGTTGTATGTGTGTTAAATAAATAAATAAATGTCGCTTAGGCATTTTTACCTCATATACTATATACCTCAAAACGTTGATATACTAAATAGACAATTAAAACAGAAATAATATAATATATCTATGGACGCTTCACACCACGTCAATCTGATCCCGTGGTAAGGGACCGTCCATTAATCACGTGATGTTTTCAACAACTTTTTAGACCCCTCCCGTCCGTCTGGTGATACGTGGTGAGGTTTTATACTACCCCCCCTCCCCCACCTAAGATCACGTGTATTTTTTTACATAGTAAACAGGTCTAATTTGAAGAAAAACTTTCACTTAAAAAACAATTTAATCGAATAATTTAAGCAATTAAAACTATACGAGTCATTTGTTTTGTAAGTATTTAAACAACACTATGAATCTACAACCAATAATAATTTCGGTATGCATAGACTAGATTCGAAAATTAATACACGTGATGTCTCCTTATACCCCCTCCCCCCCTTGATGATACTTGGTGATTTTTTTACGAACCCCCCCTCCCCCTTTAGGCATCACGTGATTAATGGACGACCCCTAAGTTCTCGAAGAACTTGTGTTACGGGTACCAGATAACGGAAGTAATAATAACAATGATATCTATGGACGCTTCACACCACGTCAATCTGATCCCGTGGTAAGTTCTTGAAGAACTTGTGTTACGGGTACCAGACAACGGAAATATATTTAATACTTTTATACAATACACATATTTAAGATTTTTATTATATTATACATATATTTAATACACATCCATGACCCAGGAACACAGAAAAACTTTTTGTTCCTTCGGCGGGATTTGAACCCGCGACCCCCGGCTTGAGCACCAACACGCTCAACCAACTGAGCCACAGAGGTCGTCGAAGTATATTTAATACTTTTATCCTATACACATAATTAAGATTTATATTATATTATACACATATTTAATACACATCCATGACCCAGGAACACAGAAAACTTTTTGTTCCGTCGGCGGGATTTGAACCCGCGACCCCCGGCTTGAGCAACGACACGCTCAACCAACTGAGCCACAGAGGTCGTCATAGAAATAGAACTATACACTTTCTGTGAAATTTACAAGTACATATTATATAATAAAATATTATACTATAATATATACTATATAATATTATATTAATATATTATTAAAATTTCAAGTAAGAAGTTGAAGGAACAAAAAAGTACATTCAACGATCGAACATTTTCATTCTATCGCAGGCAGAGTGCTCTCTAAGGTTTTCATAATTTATTTTTTACGGCATGTTGTTCCCTATTATTTCAAGAGTAAAATAAACGATTGCGAAATAGCGGCACCGCGGAGAGTGACACAACCTCCTCGTACGAAAGTCAGCGGCTCACTGTCCCGCGCGCCCGCGCACGCACCGCTTACAAATATTTTCACAAAATAATAGTTATTTACGTATATTTTGAAAACAAAACGGTATTTCGAAAAACCCAACGATGAAATGTTAGATAAATATATTCTTCACATTTTCGTAAAATAACCATCTTTATAGCCGTAGTAGGTAGTAAGTAGATAGAAAAAGAAATCTGAAAACAGGGCTTTTTAATTTTAATTTATTTAATATTAATCTTCGTCTTATTAAAAAAATTAACGACGATATTAAAGATGAAGGATTGAAGTGTGAAATGTATATTTTTTTGAATTTTTTTATTCCCATTTTTCGGAGTAGTTCCGACTCAAACTGAGCGATTTTTAAGCTTTAGGGGCTATTTGCCCCTTAAAATTAATCTTCTTTAGCTGTTCATATAATTGACCATTGTAAATAAGTACCTACATACAACTCAAACGAAACATTGTCGCAAACCTCTTAAAACAATCAAATTAAAAAGCGTCAACCCCTGCTGACGTGTCCCAAGCGAGTGTATGGCAGCTTGGGCTCGCTACCGCCCCTCTCTCACCCCGCACGCCCCGCACGATTGCTCTGTCTAGACGTGTCCGTTGGACGACTGTAGGTAATAGTTCTATAGGCTGTGGTATTATTATAGACCTGAGTATTTGATATGAATTTCAATTTGATTAATAAGTAGTAAGTTTAAAATTATTAAAAATATTTTTATTATATGATGTAACTAAAAATTTACGATCTTCGTTTTATCTGTGCTACAAGACGTTGCTACGTGACAAATTTCAAGATTCTGAGTTCACGGGAAGTACTCAGTAGGTTTTGAGTTTTGCGAGTGTCGAAAATTTGCGGAAATTTGCGGCATTAACGGCTGTATCTTTTGATTGCGTTGGCTTAAAAGTTTGATGTTTTCACAGCTCGAAGGGACCGTAGGCCTAAGTATTCGTTATAAATTCCAGCTTGATACCTCCACGCGTTCCTGAGAAAAAGGGTCTTGACAGACAGACGGACGGACAACAAAGTGATCCTATAGGGTTCCGTTTTTTCTTTTCGAGGTACGGAACCTTAAAAAACCAAAATTGATAAAATTAGTTTCCCTTATCACAGTGGGATTAAACTTCAAAACACGGTGATAAATGGAGTCACTCCATATCGGGACAGGGACTATTGTGCGAAATGACCTTCATTATGATGTCAGACAATACCCAAAATTTATGTCAAGGCATAATATATTGGCTTGTAGAATAAGCTCTTTGTCAGGCGTTGCTTCAAGCAATGATGATTTCTAACCGACTTCCAAACAGTACAAGGTTTACCTATCCATTCAGTTTACATATGTTTTTTAAACCGACTTGGTTATAATATTGGCTACTAGTCAAAGGTTTAAAAGGTTTTAAAGATGTATGTATAATGTAATATGTTTGTCAGTGATTTTTAGGGTTCCGTAATATTTGAGGAACCCTTATAGGTAGTTTCGCTCCGTCCGTCCGTCTGTCTATCTGTCCGCGCTTCTAGCGTTGGTAATTATGAATATAAATGGTTGAAATTTAGTAGACATAGATTGTGTATAGATCTCGGGTTTGGCATTATAAAATAATACCTAATAATTTTATATTCTAGGTGTGGTTCTTCATACATGTGAAGTGGGGATGATTTTTTTTTCTTTCTACCCCATCGTGTGGGGTATCGTTGAATAGGTAGGTCTTTTAAAATAATGATATTCAGTTGGAATTTTTAAACTATAAGACTTAGAAACTTGCAATTTTCTATGCATCAGCATTAGATCTATCAAGATCATGCTACAAACTCTCTAGGAAAATTATTTTGAACCAAATAGGATAGTAACTTTTGAAGTAATTTGAAATAAACTTATTACGAATTTATAGTTACGCAACCCTCCTAAGATATGTCCTGACGTGCTCTTGATAAGGTTAGTTATTTATTTAGTTAGTTATTTTGTATTTATGTTACGCTATTACTCCGCCCTTTGTGGACCGATTTTCAAAATATTTTTTTTAATGTAAAGGGTTTACTTCTAAGTTGGTTCCGCTGTCACCAAACGGTAGACCTGGTGATGGAATCTATGATGAATCGTGGGAACTCCCCGGAATTCATATTTGATTTCGATTTTTTATGTAAGAGTTCTGAGATTTTTATTCATCTTCAATATGGTGAGCTATTTATAAACGCAAAAGTTCGTTGAACTGTAAACTTACATTACAATTAAAATATATGTGCAAAACACATCTAAAAGTTTATATACTTATACCTATTCAATATTGTGTGGCACCTGCATATTACTTTACTACGCTATGCAGTATGCAAGAGTAGTCATTAAAAACTTTATCAATATAGCTGCATACAGTGTAAGAAATAAGAATCCGTTGGGTACTTAGGAAGTTAGGTATTTCATTAAATAACAGTATTTTATATGCATATGCATGAACCGTTTTATCTCTGAAGGTTTATGCATATTAAATCACTGTCGAGTTTTGTCATTGCACATCGATCAAGGGTCTTCGAGACAGTTTATGTGCGATCCGAGCAAAAAAGTCCGTAATTGCGTCCCGTTCGAGTCTTCCGTGAGAACGATATGTCCGAAATGTCATTTTCATTCGGCCAACGGTCATCGTATGTATTACAGTGTACACACACCAGTACATTATTGTTATTACATGATTAATTCTCGAAATGTGTTGTTGTGTGTGTTCATTATGTTGTGTCAATGTTTGATTTAAATAACTATAGTAAATAATGATTTAAAATTGGTAGGATGATGTTGTAAAACAAACTTTCATCAAGTTAGATAAAAAGTAAACTAATTAAGCCACAGTGGGTACCTACTCTTTTTCATTAAACGCTGTTTTTGCTGAAACCAAAAATTTTAAAACTCAAGATGGTCTATGACGTACATATTTTGACAGAACAAATTAAGATTTGTTCTGATGAAATGAAGATGGCGTAACTTTTTCTTGTATCTTAATACAAGAAAAAGTTAGAAAAAGTTTTTATGACGAGGTAAATAGTGTTCTCTCAAAAATGGTACATTGGTTTAATGTTAATAATTTACTTTTAAATTCAAATAAAACAAAATGTTTAAAGTTTAGCCTCCCAAATGTTAGGCAGGCACAAACCAATATACTATTAAATGATGAGAAAATGAACTTAGTGCACACCACTGTATTTCTAGGAATAACACTAGATTATCTGGCAGATAAGCTCAGTTCTGCAGCATATGCAGTCAAAAAAATTAGAGAAATTACCGATGACGATACAGCGCGGCTAGTTTATTTTAGTTATTTTCATAGTATAATGTCATATGGCATCCTTCTATGGGGAAACGCTGCGGACATTAATACAATATTTGTGCTACAGAAGCGAGCTATACGTTCTATTTATAAGATGTCATGTTTTGAATCTCTGAGAGAAAAATTTAAAGAAATAGGTATTCTGACCGTTGCTTCTCAATACATTTTGGACAATGTGTTGTATGTCAGAAAGAATTTAACGAATTTTAAAAAGAAAAGTGACACACATTGTAGGAATACTAGAAATAGGAACAAGTTAGAAATACCAGTGATCAGACTTAGTAAAGTAAGTAAATCTTTTAAAGGTCAATGTATACGCCTTTACAATAGAATCCCAGAAAACGTTCAAAATCTTTCCATTAATAAATTTAAAAAAGCTGTTAAAGAACGTTTGTGTGCTAAAGCTTATTATAAAGTCAGTGATTTCATTAACGATTGCACACCTTGGGAATAAGATGGCCCCATGCAAGGCTCCTTTTATGTACTTAAGTATATTCTTTGTACTTATGACTAATGTTATATAGATTAAGTTACAACATTGTAAAAATATTTTTTGAAAAGAACAATTTTCCCATCTTTTTGCTAAAAGGTGGCCCCGTGCGAGTTTCTTACGCCGGTTCTTCTCGCCGGGCTAGTTTCCGAACCGGTGGTAGGCATCATGTAGGACAATTCTATAAGCGTTATATTATAACCTACATGGAAATAAAAATTTTGAGTTTGAGTTACGCCATCTGGTTGTCATCTACTTTAGATGTCAGCCATCCTTGTTTTCACCATATATACGAGGCAGGTTAAGGCAAAAAGTGTCTCCAGTTAAATGGCCCCACTTTTGATATTTTGGGACCATTTTGACATTTGAAGTATGGTGAAACAAGGATGGCTGGCTGAAACGGAATAAAAATCACCTAGTATAAGCTACTCCTGAGATTCCTTTTATATTGTGTAGCTTAAATTTTTACCCACTTATTATTTATTAAGTTACTTTTAGAGCCTTGTAAATCTAGTTTATTTTCCAGCTAATACATGTAATCTCTCTTTATAATTAGACTAATTTACCCAAGTCTATATCCATTTTAAATATGAACCAAGTCACGAGTTGAAGTAACATTTTTGCTTCGTGTAACTTTACTGCAATTTCTGAAACACGCGAGAGGGTTATTCTCATAACAACTATAATTTGACATAATGAACTCGTGTTTACGGGGTCTGGTCACGGATAATGTACTCGTATTGTTTTTCGTAATTACAATCCCACCAAAAACATTCTGTAAAAAACTAGCCAAGTATCGATGGAGCTGCTTGTTTATCTCTAAAAAGTAATGAAATCTAGACAAAGTCGTGCCAAGTCTAAGGTTCCTTACTGCGATTTCTTTATTATTATAGTTAATATTGTGTGACTTGGCCGTTGAACATTCTTTATACGTTAGTGGGTACAAGTCAATTTTGTTTACACGTAATGTTATATCTGTTGTAACTACCTATGTTTGTTATGCGATATAATAGCCCATACTGGTATTGGTAATTGAACGCTAGTGTCTCATTTTTGGCTGTTGTTGATTGTACAACACACGTATTGGAGCAATGGTGTCATCAAAATGCCTTTTGTACCCTTGTGTACCCTTCAACGGCCAAGTTTTTTACATAATGTTTTTGGTGGGATTTCAGTTCTTTTTGTAGAAACGTGGGCTTATTGATTTATTTTACTAGATTTTAGTGTAATTTGTTTATTTAATTTGTGTAATGTTCGAGTAGAATAAAGTAAATCGTTCGACTATTTCTTCTTGTAAACTTGTAAGTATAAGTATAAAAGCCAGTCTAGTCTTATCTAGAGTTTTCCTTTTATTTTATTTATATGCGTATTAAAAGCAGAAGGGGAGGCATTCGCCCAGCAGTGGGACGCTACGGGCTAGATTAAATTAGAAGATGTGTCCCACTTCGCTGGATTGACAGACGATTTTTATGTACCAATAGTAGAAGGGGACATTACTATATTATCTCTAAATCAGCTGAGACCAGCTGAGGGTTCATCAGATACTTCAGACCTTCGTTTTTAACCAAGTTGAATATTTTTTGTAAAGGCGGTATGTCGATCTCTAATAGTTTGGTTGGGCTCTTGTGTTTCCTAATCAGGGTCACCAGGTACTCCAGATCTTCGATTATCCTAGTTTTTTATAGTTTTCCCTTTATGTGGCCATTAAACCCTAACTCTGTACCAAATTTTAGCTCTCTGAGTTTATGGGAAGTACTAGTTCTATTCTGATGATGATGAGTGAGTGACTGAGTGAGTGAGTGTCATAAATGCGAAACTTTGCTTTCGCTTTACTTCGGAACTAAAGGACCTACAGACTTAAAATTTTGGATTTTAAGTATGTGATTATAGTTTACTGGATGACGAAATTTTTTTCGTTCTGGTCTTATCCAGAGGTTCTCAAATAGGGGCCTGAAAATGCGGCGAAATTGTTCCAGTAAAGAATGGTATGGCAGTGTTTGCTTCGCGCTCGACTTGGCGGGGGCACTGCCGTGCCCCCAGATCGACGTTCTGGTCTTATCCAGAAGTTCTCAAATAGGGGCCTGAAAATGCGGCGAAATGTTTCCAGTAAAGAATGGTACGGCAGTGTTTGCTTCGCGCTCGACTTGGCGGGGGCACTGCCGTGCCCCCAGATCGATTATCCTAATTTTTATAATTTTCCCTTTATGTGACCATTAAACCCTAACTCTGTACCAAATTTCAGCTCTCTGAGTCTATGGGAAGTACTAGTTCTATTTTGATGATCATGAGTGAGTGAGTGAGTGAGTGAGTGTCATAAATGCGAAACTTTGCTTTCGCTTAACTTCGGAACTAAATGACCTACAGACTTGAAATTTTGGATTTTAAGTATGTGATTATAGCTTACTGGATGACGAAAATTTCTGCGTTCTGGTCTTATCCAAAGGTTCTCAAATAGGGGCCTGAAAATGCGGCGAAATGGTTCCAGTAAAGGATGATACGGCAGTGTTTGCTTCGCGCTCGACTTGGCGGGGGCACTGCCGTGCCCCCAGATATTTTCTTGGTTAGGATACCTCGTTTATTTTCGCAACTGAAGAATGCAATCCTGTTACATTGTATACGTTTACAATGCAGAACCGATGTAAATTAATGATTTAAAAGTGTATTAAAAAGTTTGCAGTCATGGGATACTCATCCCAACTTACCTGTCCGGTAGTTGGTACCTACCGGTTGGTACTTGGTACCTGTCCGGTGTCCTACATTCCTACTTCCCACTCTAACTTACCATTCTTCCTTTTTAATTGAAATTTGATATGGTTGAGTTTAGGCTCTGGATTAAAACATAGGCTAGGTAGTTTTTATTCCGAAAAAATGCATTATTCCCGTGGGATATCAGATACTATATTGACGCGGGCGGACCCGCTGTAAAAAGCTAGTTCCTTATAAACCCTACCTAGTTTATCTGAAACTGACAATCATTAAGATGTAGGATAAATGGGATTTAGTGGTATTTTGATCTAATTGTCTGTTTCGAGCGTAAGATCTCTACTTCCGCACTTAGCTTTTGTAACCGGAACACGAAGATGACCTACTGACATGGCCTTTTTCACACACTTTGGAGTTGCATAACGTTATTATTTGAGCACTTTAGTGCTAACTATTACGATTAATTATAAAGAAGTCTACTAGTAACTACAGTCTATATAAAAACCTACCAGTGGCGAAGGCTAGTTCTCTTTCATAGGGAAGCCCTAGCCTGTATACCTAATAGGTAGGAATTTGGATGGGGGTCGCCGAAAGGTAAGTGGTAAGCGAAGTCTATAGGAATGTTAGTTAGGGTTGCCAGGTCGCCAAACCTAATAGCCGGACAGACCAACCAGTTTGGCCGGACATTTGGGTAAAATAAAAAAATCGAATGCCTGTTCATTGCCATTCTTTGCGAAATGTAAAAAGCCTAATAAAATCCGGACAAGCCGGACATGTCTATTTTGGCCGGACACGCAAACAAAAAGCCTAACTACGTCCGGCTTTATCCGGACGCCTGGCAACCCTAAATGTAGTAATAGGAACCCCATGCCACTGGAACCTACTAAGTAGCAAAATGTTTTAAGTATGTGCTTTAACCAATAACAAAGGCGGCCGTAATGTATCTATGGCAATCTATGGTTGAATATCTATACTTAATATTATACAGAGGAAATATTTGTTTGTTTGCATTGAATAGGCTACTGGATCGATTTCGATAAAATTTGGCACAGACATAGACCACGGGGAAGGACATAGGCTTACATTTTAATCACGGCAAAATGGATCTCGCTAGATTTCATATAACGCGCACGAAGTCGCAGGCAACATCTAGTTTATAATATACGAGTATACGTAAAAGAAAAAAAGAAAACAAATACCTTGTCAAAATTAAAAAATCACCGGGCATTTATGTTTATTGAATAACGCCGTGAGAGCCTACGGATAACTCTTAATTGCACGTGTAGGTTAAATAATTATTGCCTTTAAAAAGTTATAGGCGTTTTTATTGTTGCTTTATAACCGTTGTCCGTTCTCTTCACTTGGTATTCAGCCGTAAAATTAGTATTTATAATGAAAAGGCAGATGTGAATATTGTCTTTTGTGTCTCACACTTACTTCATACAATTGTGTCAGAAGGCGTCAGCTTTATTACATAACGATGAAAATATAATTGAAAGATTATTGTCGGTGAGACTTTCTATGGGTTGTTAGCAGCTCAGAGTAATTACAAAAAGTCGTATGTCTTTTAAAACAATTTAAGATAACTAAAGTACCTACTAATATTCTTGACCCATCAAATCTTTCTAAGAGCTGTTTCCTTTCTAACAACAGTTGTCAGATAGATATTTCATTTTTCGTACGTGCACGAAAAATGAAATATCTATCTAGGTACAAACGGGAACCTATTACTGACTTCGCTGTCTTGTCTGTCCGTCCATCTGTCTGTCACGAGGCTCTTTCGCCTTAACCGTGATAGCTATAGACACTTCAAATTTTTACAGACGGTGTATTTTTGTTGCCGCTTTAACAGCATATACTAAAAACAGAATAAAATAAAGAGGACGCCCATGCAACAAACGTGATTATTTCCGTTTTATACGGCACTTGACCGGTTTTAGTAAACTAAGAGGGTTCTAAACAAAATTGACAAAACATTGACAGAAATAAAACAATACAGAAAGTATTGTTTTATCTCTGTCAATGTTTCGTCAATTTGAATATATAAACAAAAAGTAGTTACATAATTATTATAAGTGTTCAACATTTCTATAACTAGTATATCGGAAAATGGTCGATAGTGCTAATTATGATTACAGTTTAATGCCCCGACCACACCGACACTAAAATATCGATCATTCGGATGAGTGATTGCGCATGATTGCAGGTTCCCTGTCACAGAGCCTTAACAAGTGTACAATTAGCCGTGTACTTTACATACTATGAATATTGCATTCTGAATATGTCGCATAGATTTATTTTCCTCGATGTCATTGGAATAAATAATCCGATGGTGACAATGCACAAAGTTGTTATGTTCAGAATTTTCATCCCCAACCTTCTTTCGTACTTGTTATAAGTTGTTATCTATAATACTTAAATTATATACTTATCTATAGGTACTAATATTAAAAGGGAAGGGCTTCGAAACTGCGAGACAAATTTTGATGAAAATTGACACAGAGTAAACCACGGGAATGGATATTTTTTATCTCGATAGGTTATATTTTATCTCGAGAAAATGTACGGTTCCTGCGAGAACGAACAGAGTCGCGGGAAATATCTGGTATTAAATATTATTGTTTAATTAATAAACACGGAAATATGTGTATGAATAGTATAAAATTATACTTCGGGTCTTAACCGAAGACGATTACATAATTTACTTGCAGCAGTACATGAGTAGGTGCCATCCTTAGTGATAAGGATGGCACCTACTCATGTACTGCTGCAAGTAAATTATGTAATCGTCTTCGGTTAAGACCCTCGCATAATTGGAATCAAACTTCACAAGGTAAGTTCGTTTGATTCTTAATTATACTTCGGGTCTTAACCGAAGACGATTACATAATTTACTTGCAGCAGTACATGAGTAGGTGCCATCCTTAGTGATAAGGATGGCACCTACTCATGTACTGCTGCAAGTAAATTATGTAATCGTCTTCGGTTAAGACCCTCGCATAATTGGAATCAAACTTCACAAGGTAAGTTCGTTTGATTCTTAATTATACTTCGGGTCTTAACCGAAGACGATTACATAATTTACTTGCAGCAGTACATGAGTAGGTGCCATCCTTATTTATGTAATCGTCTTCGGTTAAGACCCTCGCATAATTGGAATCAAACTTCACAAGGTAAGTTCGTTTGATTCTTAAATATAAAAGGCATGTATTTAAACTTGCGACAAAACAATTAAATTTTGGATATGAAAATACCCAATATTGAATACTAAATTACCAAGTTGGCGACAGAATGTAAGGAACAAAAAAATTACAAATCTGGTGACTAAATAATACCACTGAATTTTCCAAACTGGCAGACAGATTATATTTTAGCGAACAAATAACCATCTTGGCGACAATTTGTGAGTACACATTTAATTTAAGAATAGGCACATATATTTTCCCTGATGTAGGTAACTCAAAAACCATACAAGCAGCAAAACGAGCGCACACAAAAAAAACATAAAGGAGCGTACAAAATTCCCAATTTTTAATTTTTCTCGGTTTTAGGGGGGTGTAGATTATTGTGTAGATTAATTTTGAAATTTAAAAATGGCGGATATTTATTTTTCGTAAAATTGATATGGGTGTCGTTTACCAGGTTTTTGGGAGTGCTGGATACGAAAATGACATTCGTTTTGAAATTCCAATATGGCGGACATACTTAATTTTATAAAAATAATATGGGTGTCCTTTTATTGGTTTCTGGGGTTGATTACAAAAAAGTCATCCATTTTAAATTTTCTTAGTACCCCGCAACCTCATATTTTCCTCATGATGGGAGAAAAATAAATTTGAAAATCCTGAATTTTCCAACATTTTCCTAGTATCTCAATGTAGAGCATTTACTTCTTTTTTTATAAAATTGATTCTATCTCGGAAACGGTGCATCTTATTGAAAAAATAATGAAAATTTCGCCCCCCTTAGGAACCCCGCAACATCATATTTTCTTCATGATGGCAGAAAAAAAATTTCGAAAATCCAGAAATTTCCAACATTCCTATAGTTATAAACATCCGTCGTATCTCAATGTACATCATTTACTTCTTTTTTTTATAAAATTGATTCTATCTCGGAAACGGTGCATCCTATTGAAAAAATAATGAAAATTTCGTACCCCTTAGGAGCCCCGCAACATCATATTTTCTTCATGATGGGAGAAAAAAAAATTCGAAAATCCTGAATTTTCCAACATTCCTATAGCTATAAACATCCGTCGTATCTCAATGTACAACATTTACTTCTTTTTTTTACAAAATTGATTCTATCTCGGAAACGGTGCATCCTATTGGAAAAATAATGAAAATTTCATCCCCTTTAGGAAACCCGCAACCTCATATTTTCGTCATGATGGGAGAAAAAGAAATTTGAAAATCCTGAATTTTCCAACATTTTCCTAGTATCTCAATGTAGAGCATTTACTTCTTTTTTTATAAAATTGATTCTATCTCGGAAACGGTGCATCCTATTGAAAAAATAACGAAAATTTCATCCCCTTTAGGAGTCCCGCAACATTATATTTTCTTCATGATGGGAGAAAAAAAATCGAAAATCTTGAATTTTCCAACATTTCTATAGATTGATACACCCCTCGTATCTCAGTACAGCATTGCCATATTTTTTTCTATAGTCACTTCTATCTCAGAAACGGTGCATTCTACTGCAAAATAATGAAAATTTCCTCCCCCTTATTAACCTAGAAATCGCATATTTTCTTCATGAATGGCAGAAAAATTCATGAATCCTGAATTTTGAAAAAATCTATACATAGCTGGTACCTTGAACTACATAACATACTGTAATAATAATCATCAACCCTAATTAGCATCCCCAAGATCTTTAAAATTAGGATTCATATTCATTTTACGAAGATTGAATATTCTCCATTTTGGAAAAATGAAATTGGAAGACAATTTTGTAATCAGAACCCCCAGAAACCTGAAAAAGGACAACTTTATTAATATTAATAACAAAAATTTACGCCATTGTGGAATTTCAAAACAGATTTTATTTTTAAAATGACACCCATGCCAAAGAAAATCATACTCCAACAGTATCAAAAAAAAAAGGCTTTTCCGTAGCATGCAAATTGAATTTTTAGCAGCCATTAATTTATCAACCAAATCTGGTTTTATAGTTGCTTATATGGTATAATGGTCACCAACTCGGAAATTAAGTCACCAACTTATAAATATCGGTGCTAATTTGGATTAAATTTCGCCTCTTTTTATCTGCCGACTTTTGAATTTTTTGTCAATCGAGTGTTTTCGCCAGTTTAGTAATTTAGTCGCCAACATATTAATTCGCTGCCAAATTCAGTAATACAGTATGCTCACGTGCAGCCGCCAACTTATTTTTTGTTCGCTCGATTAATTATATCCCAATATAAAATAGACTTTCCGTTGTCTCGTAGGTGTTACACAAGTTCTTCGGATACTTAGCACGGGGCCAGATTGACGTGATAGATCCCACTAATATTATAAATGTGAAAGTTTATGGGGATAAATGTTTGTTACTCTTTCACGCAAAAACTTCTAAACAGATTTCGATGAAATTTGGTGAGGTATTTGTTAATAGGCTTATTATTTTTATCGCGAAAAAGTACAGTGTTCCCGATGGATATTATATTTACGCGGGTGGAGCCGCGGGCACCAGCTAGTCTATATACTAATATAATAAAGAGGAAAATTTTGTTTGTTTGTTTGCATTGAATAGGCTCCGAAGCTACTGGACAGATTTGATGAAATTTGGCACACATGTAGAGTAGACCACGGGGAAGGACATAGTTTACTTTTTATAGCGGAAAAATGTACGGTTTTTGCGAAATTAATTTTTGCGCGTACGAAGTCGTGGGCAACATCTGTTATATTATTATATAAAACTATTTTCCATTTTCAGTGCACGTCCTGAAAGAAAACGAGCTACCGCTGGAACTGGCTGCGGCCCTGGGACCTGACGTGCAGTTCGTTCTCAAATACATCGATGCTGGTAAGTTACTTACCAATAACAGCGACAGCAAGGCTGGAACTCTATGATCTGGATTCCAGCGGTCCCGGGAAAAATCCTAATTTTCTAGTAGGGAAGACGAGGAATTTTCAGTTATACATACATACATACATATAATCACGCCTTTTTCCCGTAGGGGTAGGCAGGACCGCCTCTTTCCCGTAGGGGTAGGCAGAGACCACTTCTTTCCACTTGCTACGATCCTTACATACTTCTTTCGCTTCATTCTTTCGTCGTCCACTTTCATTCTTACCATCCATTCCTCCTCTTACATTCAACGTAGCCAAGCGTCTCTCCATGGTCCGCTTTTCGCCTCCGCGAGAAACGAGACGTGATGGGTGGCGAACCACATCGCCGCCATTTTGGATAATTTAATTATTTTTGATTATCCATTGCGTTTCCACGGATTGGTGGAGAGGGTAGGAATAGGGAAAGGGAAGAATAGGCGGTGAGGAAAGGAAGATTGGTAAGTTAGAGTGGGATATAGGGAATGTAGGATATTACCGCCCAGGAGGGCAAGGGATAGGACAGTAATAGCTAGGGAAGCCGGGGTCGCATACCCGTATACTATACCACAACTACCGGACAGGTAAGTTGGGAAGAGTACCCCATGACATGACATGACATTTTCAGTTATAATAATGAAAAATTTAGAATTCCTGGCATTTTTATCTCAAAAGCACTATCACTAAATCTATGTAAAAGAAAATGCGAAGCAAAATTGTATGACAATATCTTTTATAGCATTCAAATGTAAATTAATAATCAATCGGAACAGAAAGGGGATAGAATCTAAATTGGATCACTAAAAATAAATAGGCCTCCGCTGAGACCCACAAAACGTAGGGAAATTGTTTGATTCCCCTCTGCAAATAGAAGGGACAGCTTCGTAGTTCCAATCTTATTACACCCGTTATAGGTTAGTATTTGTGTCGACTATTTGTCCAATATACGCATAACAGTCGTCACATATTCACACTTATTTCCTTTTATTACTAAGGAATATTATATGGAAGTTTTTACAGCTTCTTTGTATCAGGTATTTCTTAGTAAAAAGAAATTTTGCAGCTCCTTTATAATATACTAGCATTAATTGCTCGCGGCTTCGCCCGCGTGAAATTAGATTTTTAACTTTCACCACCTATTTTACCCCGTTGGGGGTTGAATTTTGAAAAATCCCTCCTTAGTGGATGACTGCGTCATATGAGGAATACGTGTGCGAAATTTCAAATTATAGCCTTAGGGGTCGTCCATTAATCACGTTATGCCTAAAGAGGATGAGTAAAAAAAAAAAAAAAACACCAAGTATCACAAGGGGAGGAGGGGGTTTAAGGAGACATCACGTGTATTAATTTTCGAATCTAGTCTATGCAAATGTTTATCGGTTGTAGATTCGTAATGTTGTTAAAAATACTTACAAGACAAATAGGCCAGTACTGATAGGTTTTGAAACAAAATAAATTTATAGTAGGATGAAACTTTTTGGAAAAGGAAGAGAATAAAGCAAAAATAAAAGGAAAAATAATTTACGGGCGTTTTGATGTCTGGAAGTGAAGGGGGTGAGTTTTTAAGGATAGAAAACGGTTTATCTCGATTTTCGGCAAAACTGCAAGTCCTATGGAAAAAAGTCAAATGGCAAAGTTGTAGATAATAAAAAGATCTACAACATTTGTATTTACACTCTTTTCACATAACCTCAAAATTTATGTGAAAAATTCCAATAACCAAGTTTTTGTTTTTTTTTTTATCTTGTACAAAAACAAAAAAATGTTTCACAAAATTTGGTGTAAACTTACCTTTTTATGTCCTTAATACACTGTAATTTTTTTGATTTTAAATATTTATTTTTTCACCTTATTTTGTCTTAATATCGAAAAATTTACCCTTATTTTCAATCGAAAATTATCGCATCAAAATATCAGCTTTTTTTAAAAAGTCGGTGGGCTTCTTGTTAGGCTTAATTTTTCGATATTAAGACAAATTAAGGTGAAAAAAAATAAAAAAATAAAAAATACAATGTATTTAAGACATAAAAAGGTTGGTTTTCACCTAATTTCGTGAAATATTTTTTTTTGTTTTGTACAAGATAAAAATTAAAAACCAAAAACTTGGCTGTTTTAATTTTTCACATAAATTTTGAGGCTATGTGAAAAGAGTGTAAATACAAAAGTTGTACATCTTTTTATTATCTACAACTTTGCCATTTGACTTTTTTTCACAGGACTTTGCCGGAAATCGAGATAAACCGTTTTCTACCCTTATAAACTCACCCCCCTCACTTCCCGACCTCAAATGGCCCGTAAATTATTTTTCTTTTTATTTTCGGAACATTCTATTCCTTTTCCGATAGGTTTCACCCTACTTTAAAGATCTAAAATTACTCGTATAATTTTTAATTGCTCAAATTATTCGATTACATTGTTTTTAAGTTAAAGTTTTTCTTCAAACATTACCTGCTTACTATGAACAAAAAATACACGTGATCTTAGGTGGGGAGAGGGGGGATAGTATAAAACCTCACCACGTATCACCAGGGGGAGGGGAAGGGTCTAAAAAGTTGTTAAAAACATCACGTGATTAATGGACGGCACGGACGGAAACTTAGGCCTTTTCATCCGTTAATGGATGATTTAAATACAATATTCTCCGAGCGAAGTAACCACTCTTGAAATACTGTAGTGCCTGGGACAGCCGGTTTTTAATGGCTTATGGTTGCCCAAGCACATATGGCATTCTCACAACATAGTCAGCCTAGTCCAGAGGAATGAACTGGTCAGTACGTCTGGAGCCTACCATGTGCGTGTTTCCTCACGATGTTTTCCTTCACCGTTAGAGCGTCCGTATAATGTACTTGAGATCTGAAAAAGTCCTTGAATAGAACCTTAAATTAAGAAAAAAATGAATAGAACCTTACTTATTCTTATTTTCAGAAGGTTACAAATACCTTCAATTAGGTTACAAAAGTTAATTATTTCTACAAAAGTTTAGCTTTTCAATATTGTCGAAAAGCGTTCAACATGAAATTGTGAAAAAGTGACGAAATCTAGTAATCCATAAGCAATGACTGTTCCCAATCCGCCGAGAGGGTCCAGTCATTTATCACCTGTCCATCAATCAATATCAGTGATTATACAGAAGGACCAAAAACTAAGGGTCTAGTCATACCGAACCGAAAAGATACTCGATATGGCGCTGCATTTTTAAGATAGCTCTTTTAAAAGAACTTTATCACTACTCAAGAAGTTATACGTTTCATTGTACGAGTAAGAGTTCTAAAGTCAAGTTGCAAATGTGCGGTGTATGACTGATGTTTCAATTTTCGATTACTATCTTAAAAATAATTTAATTATACAAAATGGCGGCGATGTGGTTCGCCACCCATCACGTCTCGTTTTTGCGGTGGCGAAAAGTGGCCCATGGACAGCCGCTTCGCTACGTTGAATGTAAGAGGAAGAATGGATGGTAAGAATGAAAGTGGATGAAGCGAAACAAGTATGTAAGGATCGTAGCAAGTGGATAGAAGTGGTCTCTGCCTACCCCTACGGGAAAGGGGCGGTCTCTGCCCTACCCCTTTGGGAAAGAGGCGTGATTATATGTATGTATGTATGTATCTTAAAAATGCAGCGCCGCGTACCGTCGCGTATCTTCACGGTATGAACTGACCCTAAAAGGGTACTTAAGAACCTTAATCAATCAATCAATCATATTTTATTTGCTCTAAAAGTGGTACAATAGATGTTCATAAGTATTAATTAATTTCTTAGCTCTAGCACTTTTAACTATCTAGTAGCATGCAAATATATAATATTATCTAAGTAACATGTCAAGGAGAATTTAGTTACATATCACTTTATTCATTACTCTAATTGATTCATTGTATACCTACTATATATTTATAAATTAGTGATTCAAATTTAATACTATAATCATTTCAAATTTACAATAACATTATTACCATTAAATCCTTACAATTTTTTATTATTCCAATCTTTCTCATTACAATTATTTCATATTTATATGTTTATTTTAATAAAACAATTTTACATTTCGAGTAGTTCATTAATAGAGTAAAAGGTGTTGCGCTTAAGCCATTTAATAATTTCTTTTTTAAATTTAATATACGGTAATTCTTTGATTTCTTTAGGTATAGCATTGTATACTTTGATACACATAGAATGGTATTGTTTTTGGTACAATGCTATTTTTGGTACTATATCAAGTACTAACCTGTTACCCTTTCTATTGTTACGTGGATAGATATCACGTGCTTCAGTAAAATTGTTATAATTTGATTTTACAAAGTTTGCCAACTCAAATATGTATAAACTGGGTAAGGTAAGAATTCCCAGTCTTTTAAAAAGTGGTCTACATGACTCATACGGTGGCCTGCCACAGATCGCTCTGATACACTTCTTTTGAACTATGAAGACTTTATTAATTTCTGTAGAGTTTCCCCAAAGCAGAAGGCCGTATCTAAGAGCAGATGCTACGTAAGCGTGGTACGCCGCGAGAACAGTAGGTAACGTACATATTTGTCTCAGTCTGTGGAGAGCAAAAACAAAGCTATTCAATTTGCTACATACATGCTCTACATGCGCCTTCCAGTTTAGGTATTCGTCAATATGCACCCCAAGGAATTTCGTTTCATGAGCTTTTTTTATTAATTCGTTATTGTACATTATTTTAGCAGAATATTTTTTTTATTCCCGTGATTTTTGAATTCAATTTAATTAGTTTTAGTAAGATTTACGTTAAGATTATTATTTTGCATCCATTGTATTATATTTTTTATCATTTCATTTATTTTTATGTCAATTTTAATGTCATTATTATTACTTATAATTATTGATATGTCATCAGCAAAGAGTGTACAGTCCGTATCATCAGGTGAACTGTCAGGAAGATCGTTAATGTAAATTAAAAACAATAATGGTCCTATCACACTTCCCTGAGGAACTCCGCAGTCAATTACTCTACATTCAGACTTATGGGCCGTCAATACATTTAAATCGCTCATGGAATTTATTTCCACATATTGCGTTCTTAAGTAAAGATAAGACCTAATCCAATTTAGTGCTGGACCCCTAATGCCTAGATTTTCTAGTTTTTGTAACAGCAGTTTATGAGATACAAAATCAAACGCCCTAGACATATCGAAAAAGATGCCAAAGGTAGGTTTTCTCTTATTTAAGTTGTTAACTATTGCACGTACAAGAGTAGAGGCTGCTAAAATAGTGTTTTTGTTATTCTGAAATCCAAATTGCTCCTGTTTTAGGATTTTATATTTTCTCATAAATTCAGTAATACGTTTGTGCATACACTTTTCGAAAATTTTTGACATTGCAGATATAAGTGTTATGGGTCTGTAATTTTCTAGCAGTAATTTATTGCCCTTCTTATAAATTGGTTTAACTAACGATATTTTAAATAAATCTGGATATTGTCCTGTTTCAAAAGACAGGTTTATGATATAAGTGAGTATCGGCGTAATTACTTTTTTACAATATTTTAATACTTTCGTAGAAACACCGTCATGTCCTTCCGCATTAGTATTTTTCAATAACTGTATTGTAGTGCTTACTTCAGAAGAATCGCAAGGTGTCAAAAAAATACTACTGGATACGTAATTTTTATTCGTGTTTGCACATACATTTTCGTTATGTTTACTAGTCAAATTTATAAGATAATTATTAAATTCATTTGCAATGTCAACAGGATTATGTATTACTTTATTATTTTTGCCATGTATTTCCGTTATTAAGTTCTCATTATGTGTTTTATTGCATATTTCATTGTTTATAAGTTTCCAAGTGGCTCTACATTTATTTTTTGCCTCTTTTAAATATTTGTCATTATAAAGTCTTTGTGAAAGGTATAGACTAGTGCGTAAAACTTTTGAATATAATTTAAATTTCATTTTATTTTTACAAGTTTTATTTTTGTAATATGCAATGCGGAGTGACCTTTTCGTTTTACAGCTTATTTTTATACCTTTACTAATCCATTTTTGTTTTGTATATGTATTTGTGACTTTTATTCTTTTTAAGGGAAAGCACAATTTATAAAATAAAATAAACTCATTATAAAAGGATTGCATTGCCCTATTAATGTCCTTTTCTTTGTATACATCGTTAAAAGATATCTGACTCAAACAATAGTGAAATTTGTTCATATTTTCTATGCTGTAGTCTTTTTTGTAGATGTAGTATGTCGCTGGCAATTTCAGTTTATTTTTTACAGGTATGCTTAATATTTGTGAAGTATTGTGATCAGATAGCCCGAGTTCGAGTAGGGCACCCGATGCATGACGAATGTTGCTTAAAATGTGATCGATACATGCTTTTTGCCTTGTTGGCTCGGTTATGTGGACAGTGAGATTGTAATTTTGTGAAATAGCAATAAAATTTTTTGCGGCATTATAGCCTTTTAGCGTATCTATATTAAGATCACCGGCAATAATTAGCTTCTTTTTAAAATTCTTTAATAAGTCATAGAGCATTGTGTCTAGTTTTTTTAAGAATATATTTACATCAGAATTAGGTACCCTATATAAACAAATCACTGTCATATTATATTGCGGTATTTCTATTCCACAACATTCGAATAAATTGTCCGTTGCATAATTAGTTTTAATGATTGGTAGGTCAATGCAGGTGATGCTATTATTTATAAAAATACAAACCCCACCTCTCTTTTTATTGGTTTTCCTACAATAATAAGACGCTATTTTATATCCCTTGAGTTTAATATTTTTTATATTATCTGGATTAAAAAAACCTTAGTAAATCTATAGTCTATACTTCCATACTAATATAGTAAAGAGGAAAAGTTTGTTTACATCGAATAGGCTCCGAAAATACTGGATCCGATTTTGATGAAATTTGGCACATATATATAGAGTAGGCTACTTTTTATCGTGGAAAAATGTATGGTTTTTGCGAAATTGACTTTTGCGCATACGAAGTCGCGAGCAACATCTAGTATTATATATTTATGTAGACTTTACATTTATATAAGAATATCACACTTTTCACTAATACCACAGCCTATAGAACTATTACCTACAGTCGTCCAACGGACACGTCTAGACGGAGCAATCATGCGGGGCGTGCGGGGTGAGAGAGGGGCGGTAGCGAGCCCAAGCTGCCATACACTCGCTTGGGACACGTCAGCCGGGGTTGACGCTTTTTAATTTAATTGTTTTAAGTGGTTTGCGACAGTGTTTCGTTTGAGTTGTATGTAGGTACTTATTTACAATGGTCAATTATATGAACAGCTAAAGAAGATTAATTTTAATACATAACCATGCGCCTGTTTCCCGTCAGAATTTTTAGTAAAATTGTATCTACGTATGAGAATTTACTAACTACATCGTCAAATTCAACAATCGCAATCTAAAAACTAGTAAATCCAAATGTCGAAAATACCTTTCAGTTTCGCATTTGTAGCTTTTGCAGGGTTCGTAAATATCCGATATTTATAATAAATATCAAAATATCAGATATCTTTGATATATATCCGATATTTTTGATTTTTTGATATTTTCAAAATTACATACAAATCTCATAGGTACTCTGATATGTTTTTTCGTAATAGTTGAATCGAAATAATTTGTATGTCTGATAATTTGAAGATAGGGAAGTAAAATTAAACTCATTTATTTATTATTGATATTAAAAGTTTTCAAATCAATTAAAAATCAACGATAGATACTTTTGAGAATCAATTTAAATAAACCATAAAACCATAAAATGACTTTTGTTTATAACCATAAAAAAAGTGTATTAATTTTATCAGTCGAATTAATTTTACACATGGTATAAATGGTATAACAATAGTATAATAACAAACAAGGAATTTTCTTCCGAAAAACAGGGGGTCACGTGGGTGTCATAAGCCGTTACAAGCCGCGTCGACGGCTATGATTAGTTAATGTCGTGTCAAATAGCAAATTTTTGATGACCTAGGGTTGTGAAACTCTCGGAAAATAAGACCTGTGTTGATGTAAGATTTTTTACATTTAAAACATTCTTTTACATTTTTAAATATCAATATCAATTTTGATATAATATATCAAGCATAAATATCAATTGATATATATCATGATATATATACGATATACCTATATCAATTGATTTATATCATGCTAACCCTGAGCTTTTGTATACGCATTTGTATTTTTTATAATAAAACTCTTCATTAATACTTCTATATATATTTTTTTTTGTTTTATTCCTAGTACTCTACATACACATACTACGAATACCTACACAAAATGTAGAACAGATTATAATAAAACACATTATTGTGACAACCCTGCAGCAATGACGAATACCTACACAAAAGCGGCATTTCGCGCGACTTCAAACGCGTTGGACCACTGTATCTCTTTATTACACTGTGCTAATACTAAGAATATCATTAATTGCACCGTATTGTTCATACCTAAGAAAGATAAAAAATAAATCTTTGGCTTTATTTCTCGAAAGACTCCCATGACATATTGGAATACCTACCTATGAAAAAAAAACAACATAAACTGGAATTTAGGGTTGACATATTTATTGAAAAGCCTATCGACAATCCAGTCGGACTACGAAGGTGTTGGAATTCAAAACCAATATGTCATTAATCATTAGGTACCGTCAGCATAATATTACGACAATCTAATTTATGATAAAATATATTATTAGTAAAATACGAGTTACGATGTTAAAGCCTTTCCATCACAGAATACAGAAATCATCCAGAAGCCGTCAACACGCTTGAAAGTGAGGCCGTCACAACCACTCCAAATTGGAATGGTTATCCACACATAATATGTTGCCACAGGATAACGGAATATTTTACCCAACTTTTTTTCAATTAATTTTTATTGAATAGCTAATTGTCGTAATATAACAACGCGATTTGTTTTGTAAGTGTAAAGAGTAAAAATTAAAAAGTGCGGGCGGGGCGGTATTTCGCCATGGTTTTGGACACAGTGCGCTGCATACAAATGTGATCGAACACTCATTCTGCATGTTTTGAATTCTGTGCTTTCCGTTTATCTCAAAATGCGTTCGTGTTCAAGAGGAAATTCTGATGAAAGTACCATAAAATTATCGAACTGTTAATTTACTGCTTCGGCCTTACAAGCCGTTGATAAGAAATTTATAATTAAAGTAAAAAGAAGAAGGGCTGTATTGCGCCCATCCTCATCCTTGTATAGGGTTACCATCTGACGGGATAAATCCAGTTTAGATCAGATTTTAAGGATATAGATCGGATTCCGCCTGGATTTCATTCGAGACCGAATTTTTAATCATGTCAATAAATAGTCAATGATAACCGTTGCTAATCATCTACTGACAGCACTTGAAAAGTATATTTTAAAAGAAAAGTGCGTGTCTTTCACTGGTGATAACACTAATGTTGGAGGTGATACCACATTTGAATAACAACTTTGATCAAGAAATTGTTGTTGTTGGTTGTCCAGCTCATATTTAACCGGACCGGACTTTTTAACTGAAATCAGGATTTTTAACACTTGAAACCGACTTTTCGATTTTAACCCCTGGTAACCCTACCCTTGTAGCACGTTTCTTCAAAATATGAGGCACTTTATCAAAGTACAACACTTTCCTTAAGTTTGTCTTACTCATATACCATTACGTCTGAGAAATTGTTCCTTACTTACTCTATCAAATCTGGCAATAGTACAGGATGAATTTTTAAAACATTTTAAACCTTATTCACTTTTTTCCCCCAAGATTTAGAGATTGTTTGTCATACAATAAAATGATAAACTGTTTAAGCCCTTTCATTTGATATAATATGTGTGGTTATTGATATAATATGTGTTACGACTTACGAGGCAGGAAAAGTTTCTACCGTTCTCCTTTAAAAATTTACATGCCTTTAATAATGATAAAACTTATTTTTACAGGACCCGCGATATAATTAATTCGTTTGCTAATATTTCTTGATAAAATATATGTCTTATGATAATGGCTGTTTCGCTAATTTAGGTTTTCTGTTTAGATATGTTTATTGCTCGTTGCTCATTCCTCATGCATTAGATTTCCAGATTCAGAATTCTAAGGTTTCATCCTTTTACTACATCATAGTTATAGCCAAAGGACTAACTATTTGCGAAAGATTATGCTGTATGACATCGAATGAAAATTGTATTTAAAACATCAATACAGCGCCTTTATGATAACAATACCTTTTCGCAAATAGTACGTGCAGCTTGGTCTACGGTTAACTGATACAAAATGTATATAGAAACGACAGAATCGAATTGTGTTGAACATAGTTTTAAAAATTACTCTCTAACCAATCGATGAATCTCACTATTAACCATTCAATTCATGTAAACTATCTCATTTATTAAAGCCACATTATTTATGTTACTAAAGTGCATACCTGAGTAACACCTTTCCGCGATTTAAATGTACATTTACCGCTCTTAATTGCATACCGGTCTGAGCGCTACCGTCCAGTGTACCTGATAAAATATCATCCCACAAAATACTATCAAAGAGCCACAATCGAGAACCCAGATAGGAAAAAACTAGTAACACACACACATACACACAATTCACCTGTTGCTATGGATGTGTTGAAAGGCTCACGCGCAGGTTGTACTCCCACTTCGTGTTTCGTTGTCTCTCTCGCGCTCGGTCGCCGAAGCGAGACGGGCATAGCCTCCGTCATACCTGCGCCGTGGGTAAAGCAGGCCGCCTGTTTTACCGTCGGCACTCGATCAACGGTCTTTCTTCTCGTATCGAGTACAACTTAGTTTCAACTTACCGCTGTGCCGTGGCGAGTGTTTTTTAATTTGCCCGTTTATTTTCTAAGTTATGTTGTGTTAAACGCGTTCTATTTTCGAATAGATATCATAAATATATTTGTTTAGTGTGCTGCGTGAGAGTGTTTTGTTTGTTACGTCGGTCGTGAGGCTTTCATCTCGGTGAATGCTGGTTTAATCACGCCATGTACCATGTCCAAGTTCGTTATTAGTGCCAGTGTTTAAATTTGTAGTGGTTACGCCGAATCACGTATTGTGTACAACGTGTGTATGGAACGGGGATTATCAATCATATTATCAACATAGCCGGGTATGTAATATTATATCAACTTTCTAAGTTTCTAGGTTGTACGCTAGCTAGCCGATCTCATTAGAATTTGTTTGTCTGATCCTACATAATACGCTGTCAACTCGTTCACTCGTATTGGGATTGAATTTGTCAGCACTCATAGGAGTTTATAGCCCAAGTTAAAAGGTTCTGTGAAGGCTACGCGGCGGCAATCGGCTTGTGCCCAAATACAAAATATATCGACGACGGAAAGTATTTCCCGGCAAAAATTTGGTTTACCACTTGAAGGCAATAAAGACAAAACGTGTGAAATTATTAGGTACGATTTACGAATTTCGAAACAAATGAGGTCACAACACACGTTTCTTTGTTTTAAATAAACCTGAATATTTTCGTGGGCCAGTCGAAATACTTATTTGCATTTTTAAATGTTACATTATAATAGTTTTATTATTCATTTTGTATATTGAGTATCCACGAAAATTAATTTAATAAAGAAAAAAATATTAAATGAGCTTACCAAGGAGCTTACAAGAAACGTCAGTGAATCTTGAATCTTCCTTTAAAGAACATCAACGCGTTTCGTAGCTCGTACGTCACTGGTCCGGTTATCAGGGAGACTCCATACATCTCTGCCTGTATCAATGGGTAGCTTTATTCAACTGTATGAACGTAGACAGTAATATATTAATTTTGAATATACTGGTTGTTACTTCTACCTCGTAGCGCTAAAATATGAATGAAACGTAAGGAAAGGTTTAAAATCTTTATAATTTTTAATAAACGTCCCATTAGTTAGTATTTCAGGCTCTACTGTCAAGCAGTATGATACTTAGGAAATTAATATATTTCTCTGTAAAAGAAGCTCATTTATAAATTAAAAGCTTAGTTAGACTTTCCAAGTATTTGCTTTTACTCAAAGCGCGCTATTTAATTTATAGTCTCAGACCAAATAAAATAGTGAAGACTGAGATTTGTCAAATAAAAACTGAGGCCGGTTTTTTGTGGTGTGGAAACCTCACAGCTCGCATTACATGGTAGTAATTTCGTATTAGGCGTAGTTTCGTTACATATGTACATATGTGTGCGTGACACTACACGGCGAGACCTAGCTTAGACCGACCTCACTGTGTGATTTACAGAACTCTGTCTTCACTTTCTTATTTGGTCTGAGTTTATAGTAATATGCAAGTTAAGCTCATAAAACGCAGTGTTGAATAAAATAGTTAATGTTTTCTAGATCACAAAGCTATCGGCTCTTTGATAATTCAATGTGATACGTTTGGGATTTGAACGGCTCAGGGAAATCATATAAAACTTTAGAGATTAGAAACATATTTTATGCAGTCTATTTAGAATTCGTGATCTGCATTTATGCAGAAATAAATTATACTTTGGAAAACACGTCCAGTGCACTAGAATATTTACCACATCCTGTGGGTACTATGGCGCATTACTTACTAGTTGGAAATGAAGATCTATCTTCTATTCTACCTATAACTTGTTAGACTAATATTTATTATGTGCTATAACCTACTAGATGTTTCCCGCGACTTCCTACGCGCAAAAGAAAATCACACGGAAACCATGCATTTTGCTGCGATGAAAAGTAGCCTATGTCCTTCCCCGTGGTCTACTCTAGGTATCATATTAGTTTAAAATATTTATTAGTTTTTTAGCTATTTAAGAAATCTTTTTAATGGCTGATACGTTATCTTACGTGATATGACAACAGTGTACACTTTGGGACTTAATGAAACTTAGATCTAGTTTAATTAAGTACATGTCTACTATCAGCTACTGTAAGATTTGTACAAGGAGGTTAATGTTCTCTCATAATTTATTCAAATTAATTAAAATCACCGGACGCATGAATTTCTATTAGCTAATTAAGCGTTCAATATGCCTCCTCTTAAACAGGAACTTCCTAATTGGGTTAGGCGTTTTTGCTACATTCTGTACTTTTACTAAATTATCTACAAGAAATACTTATCATAATATAAATTAGGCAAAAATATATACCTATATTTTTGCCTAATTTAATACCATAATTATTTAACCTCACATACTTTTACATATACAATACGGTACTAGGTACTGAATATTAATTTGGCATAACTGATTATGCATCATTTTTTACCATACTTTACAGTTAGAAAATATTATGTGTTAGTAAGTAAAATTAATTACTATTAAAATTTTTACCTAATAGCAAGGTATGCGTTAGTTATCCGCATAAAATGCATCAAACAATTTCGGTCTATAAACTCTTAAAAATCGTACATACTAACAGCTCAAAGGAAATATCAAATCGAAAGATCGAGTCGAAAAATCTAGTGACCTTCGTCACCTCTATTGAGATACCATGAACCGCGAGGAATTTAAGAAAGTTGGCCAACTCGAGATCAAGTGGATGGGCCAGAACCTGTTATTGGCAAGTGGAGCTATGATCATTGCGATGTTTACACTTCTGATCTTACATTGATATTTCATTGCATTTTTGCCCACGAATTTGCTTAGTCTTATTTCTCCTTTGAAATTTTCGTTTCCGTTTCAACCTCTTCGATCTGTATACGGACTTTGTTTCGCTGGTTCTTCTGGGCGTTAGGGTTGAATCGGTGATAGTTTTTCTGTTGATATTCCGAGAAAAGGTTTTCAGTTTCATTTGGATTTTTATTCATTTTTTTTGTAAGATCCTTTCCTAGTAACGGCCTACGTGATAATTATTGTGCAACTTTCTTTTCTACAATGCGTTAAATATTCTAGACTCTAAGGACTAAGCTATGAGTTGATAAACCTAGCCAGTTAACTAGAGAAGCCTAGTTATTATGCTCATTCATCTGTATCGGATTATATTCTATTTCGAATAAATCCTGTACCTTTTAATTGTAAATTATTAACTAGTCTTTGTCCAGAGCTAAAGCTTAATTTATTATGCCGTTTCCAATTTATATCAGATTAATATTGAACTAAATTCCGACGGTGCTGTGTAAATTATTGTCATAAAATTTCATTTGAACCAAGAAGATGGGGATTGCAATGATGATCTTTCATGGCAACAAATTAAAAGCACCATTTACAGAGCTATTGATTTAGAACTAACTAGAGATGATGGTATTGGCAGTAAAAACTAATCAATACATCCGTGAAGGCTGTTTAATGTATTGGAAATACTTGTTTTTGTGTGAAGAAAAGCAATTACTTAGCTACAGAATTAGATCTTGCTCTTCTCGGTAGTCTTAAGCAGTCTGTCGGTGTATTTATCATTTATAATTACGATGGTCGTTCAATTCTTCTATAAGAACTAAACGATTGCTCTGTATCTCTAGCATTGTATAATGCTTATCATCACCTACGCTTGAATAGAATACTTTTTGAATTGCATCAATTTCTTTTTCGTCATCATTACCATCGTCATAATTATCACAGTTAACATTGAAATTACTTTTATTATTTTCTTTTTTTATACAACTTACGACTTACGAGTTACGACAGAGAATATGTAGAGGCATAACTAGCTATAGTTAAATATTTTCGGTATCGACCTTCAATTAGAGTACATAATTTACCTTGACAATCTCCATGCAGTATACGAGACCTTAAGAGTACCTAACAAACATTCAATTAACATAAATTAATAAAGTATTTTATATTGTAGTAAAAACTAAAATCGATACTGTAATGAAAAATTATTCAAATGAAATAATGAAAATAACGTGGCAAGTAAGGCGATGAAAAGAAACGTAAGTTATTAACTTATTTTACTATCTTGTAATTCGTATTCGTAGTCACTATTTTAGTTAGATAGTAAATGACTTAGCTAAACAAAACATAAAATACAGAAATCAGAAAATCTTAAATGCCCTATAAAGTTTATGTGAAGATAAGATAGCAATAGTTAATAGAGTTAATGAAATCGTTTCAAAGCAATTAATTCAAGATGGCTATAAATTTAAACTTCGAATTCGATTAATTCGTAAATAATACAACCGGACTTTTCAGACTTTGTTATTTTGATTGTAACGATCAATTGTGGTAAATGCATTGTTGATGATATCTCTATTTGACAAGTGATGAGAGAAATTTAAAACATATCTACCACGGCACATGGAAGGTGATATAATTTTACTTTTGTTTTAAGCGTATCTGTCTACCTCGAATAAAGAAAGGAATCAACTATAAAAATACGAACATTACGTATCCATTTGTATTTGTTGTTAACAACGTATGCAGGAGCAATCAAAAGAAAAACAGATCAAGAACAAACATTTTATCCTGAAGTAAGAAGATTAAATGAAAACATGGCAATGTTGAACGAATGCTATGATAAGTAATTAATAAATAAGAAACCTGCTCCGTTCGCGACCCATTTACAAGAATAATAAACTAGTAGAAAGGCTAGAGAGTGGATTTGTAAATTGTAAGTAAACATTAGTTTAGCGTTAGATTATCTTCAATTAGTTAGTATTTATGAGAACGGAAACTGTAAGGGCCTCGCGTTTTCAGGTCATGTTACGTAAAGCGGTGTTCACGCCTTTATCAAACTAGGTAGTTTCGAAGTGGTCGCATAAAGTTAATAAGGTCATGTAAGTTTTACTACATGGTGTTCTCTTACAAAACTTACCTACTATGGTATCCCATTCTTTGGATTATAATAATTTACTCTTATCTTATTCGGCTGTTCCCATTACTTTTACCACAGAAATATTTACGTTTATAGATTATGTTTTAATGTAATATGATAACGGTTTCTAAACGTCGCGTCGTGACAATCGTGTTTTACAAGTCTCGTGATATTTATATAGTGTACAGCAAATTTATTATGCGAATATGCAAGTTAGTAGTATTTTTTGTAAGGTGATTACAATTCTCTTTTCATCCATCGTCTCTATGTCAACATTGACTTTTTTGTTCACTGGACGTAGTTCGCTGATCACTAAATGTACTCAAACAGCTGTTCAGTGTTCAGCGTGCCTGTTGTTTAGTAAAAACTGGTGTTTCTAGTCACCTTTAATAACAGAAGCTCCCGAATGGTACGTGCCATGATACACCTGCGTTTTTTACTTCTAAAGCCTATCAATGTTGTATCAATACGGTAACGTCTGTCGACATGTGTAATGTTATAAATTACAACATTCAGGCAAATGACTTGCGTAAAACGTTTATTACTTTTATGTGCTTGTCTTAAGTCTTTATTAGGCAACATTGAAATTATGTTAATTTCTAACCGGCCAACTTTTCTATAGGTATCTTAGAAAAGTAGGTTTAAGGCCTGTATACCAATTTTCTAACAAGTCTCGGATAGCTGCTTCAGAAGTTTTGTCGCTGCCTTCGATCAATTTAAGTAGGTACTGTATTAATAATGTCGATGGTAGCTGCTTACTACTCGTATATCGAGTGAAAGAGACAAAACAAGTAAATTAGCTATCTGGTACTTATCAGTAGATTGCGAAACAGGCCCTTACAATATTGTGCCTGTTTTATAAGTTGTCCTTGTAAGAATTTTGATTTGAAACAGTCAATATACATAATCGAAAAATCACCTATAGCAAATCGGTAGCTAGAGTCAACGACTAGATTCCTACTGCAATTTGCAATAAAAAGATAAGTCCAATTTTTCCCTAATCAAACTTTCATATTTTGGATGAGGTAAGTCACGCTATTGCTAGGCAACATCACATCGTAATGATTGTAGTTTGTTTACCTTTTGAATAAATAAATGAGCCATTTCCCTTGAAAAGCAAAGATTTATTAATAACATGTTCTGATGCATTAATTATAAAAATCCGCATTTTATCTGGGTGAACCTTGATTTTATAATGTAACACGAGGAAGAGGATTTTGTTTTTATTTTATTTAATTATTATTTATGATAAAGGTTATTTAGTACCTACAATTATTATGTAGGTTAATAGTATCTACTTACACAAATTATTTATAATAATTTATTTTATGATATTTGTTCACACTTGTATTTAAATGCGTGTGCAACATTATATTCGTCTTTTTGTTCCTATCTATTTATATGAGGCTCAGCTTCAAATTACATTTTATGAGAGAATGCTACGTGTATTGCTAGTTTAGTCGCGTGTCGGAAATACGTGAGTCATGACCTACCGTGAGGTTTCCTCGGCGTTTGAGCTAGACCTGCGGGGGAATTACTCTATACACAGCTTACATCGAGCCGTGTGTATGCAGCCGAACGATGCATACCAACGACAGGGCGCAATGTTCGAGTGTATTTATTTTAGTATTAAAGCTGCGGCTCCGCCAATCGATCACAAATTGTAGGGCTGCGGTGAGACATATGAATACCTTTTCGACATGAACACATTACCATGGAAGTCGTCGTGCGGCGGGATCACGCGAAAACGTAATCAAGAACTTATGGCGTCGGTTATGTTCCTGAGAACTTTGCGTATCGAAGTTCACTTTTACATTAAATATTTCAACATTTTGTTGCCATCGTCTTAAATTACGTATTTCGCATGCAATTTTGCGTCCTGGAATGTTTTGATTGGTTACTTGTTAATGCTAATTTTGATACGTCAAGTGATTTCAATTTTTTACTATCGATATACTTACCTGCCTACAGAAAGTTTTCCTATTGGCATGATAGGTAATTCATTCTAATGAATTTTAAATTTCAAATAAAAGAACGTAATGCAAAGCAATGAATAAAAATATATAATACTTAAAACAAAAGAGAAAGATTTGCAAAACAGCATAAATCGTAAGCGACGTGATCAATCGTAAAGGCTTGTGAGGCGAATCGGATTATTACATCAATGGGAACCATTTTTTTCCAGGAAATGACAGCATTGGGACCCACCGCCGATTGAGCAAGTTCCAACAAAAGATTTTATGCAATTACGATTAAATTGTGCGGGGAGTTTGTGCGGAGTCAAATTGTGCGGGTAATAACTAAACGGAGAGTCACGGAGTAATGTGCTTCGCTTGTGCGAGTCACGAGCTTGAAACCCCCCTGGCTGAAAGCTTTCCTGTATTTTTTATTCTCGTAAGTTACGATTGAATTATAAAAACTCGAAGGTTCATCGAATGGCAGTAGAAACAGGAGCAGGCCAAGTAGGTTTCTAAGCATTTAGTTGCATAACATGTCTTCAAATAAACACACAAATTACGTGCCAATATTAATTTGCTACATTAGTTGTGAAAAGTGTTCCCATTCGATGGATCATTCAAGATCTTTTTTTACATTAATGTGCCTTGATGTAGGTAGGCACTAGGTATCCCTAACGGTACGAATATTGGTACGATAGTTAAATTAAGTGACGTTTAAGTCACATGCTGTCCTTGTCGTTTCGCCTGGCAGAGACAGCGACAGCCTGTGAATAAGAGGACTCTTAATTTTGATTAGCGTTTCGGTTTCCGGCCATAAGTCCTATACATAATAGAAGTCAAACTTGTACCTATACATCGAAGTGATTAAACGCGAATATTAAACATTCATACACCTGAAAACTTCATAGTTGGTACATTGTAGGTAGTTCGTTATCGATTTTGTATTGTAGCCGGCTGGAAGTTTTCAAGGCTGCTTATTTATTCATAAAACGTAGGTAATCTTATCGATTCTTGTTTTAAAATTCTATGAATGTTATCGCTAAGTTTTCTAAGAATTTCATTGTTTCAATACAATAACTATATTTTATTAATACCCATGTAGAGCTGCGAAAGCAATGATAATAGACATGTCACTCATGCCAGTACATTACATTTACCTGTTACAGTTCCCTGCTCTATATTACGTATGGAAAATATAAGTATTCAAATATTTAAAATATACGTACCGTAATTACTGATTAGTGATTACTAACGTCCGCGTTGTCACTGCTAGCTATTGGGCTCGAGTCAAAAGGAACATTAGGATATTGTAATCCATTCCTACTCCGATTCGGTAGACTTCACCCCTCTTATTGATAAAAATTTTACATCACGGATACGCAATCCATGTTGCTGTCTTTGTCTATCAAATGGCTTTCCCAAAATATCAGAGAAAGATAGCAACATGGATAGCGTATCCGTGGTGTACATATTTTCATTAATGAGGATGGCTCGTGCTTTATAATTTAGATGATGATGATGATGTCTTCGCAGGCAAGTAGATTTCTTCTAGTACTCTTTCCACCAATCCGAGCGATCGACCCATTACACTACGCTATACGCTGTGCATTTTAAGCATAACATAATATAGAAAGTAGGTGCGCTTGCCATATACATATAATATTGTTATAATTAGCAATGTATATTTTATACGTAACATCCAGTACTTAAGTATTGCTAACTTAATAGGAAAATTTTCCGTTCACATCCAAATTAAACCGGCAATTATATTAAACGAAATTGTGTATCAAATACGGCAAATGCCTCCACGTCCTTTACACACCACGTAACTACATACGAGTATTTTAAGTCGTAATTTGCTTTAATTTGGGCTAAGATACTATAGTATTATGGTATCTTCGCCGTCTGTGATCCCTATTATTGTCATGCTTATAATAGGTATTGTAATGGCAATGTTTAACCTTTTTTTTTTTTTTTTTGTTTCCGGGGAGGAAAATCTTTACGCATACCACCCAGGCGCAGGGAGCACCCAAGTGGTGATGTGGGACTCATGGTATACCCCCTAAAACCCCCCCCATCTTCCTCCTCACCGCCCTCTGACGGGGCCACGGGAACGATACACACATCCGCGTCCCCGCCGGCGGCAGCCGCCTACAAGCGGCTCCATCTTGAAAGCCCGAAGGCCCTTCACGATGGGCGCACCAGATGGTATTAGGTGCGCTTCCTCCTCGGCCTCCACCAGTATTGTAGCAGACTCCCCCTGAGTCTGTAGAAGACATGGGTACCAGATAAACTGGTACCCGGTGGCAGATCAGGTCTGTGGTTCTGCCACCGACCATACCTCGGTCGCAGAGGATAGGGCAAGCGGCGCACCGCAATACCGACATGCCTCTTCCTCTGCGGCCCCACCAACGCCGTTTCGACGGAACGGCCCCGCCAGCTCGCAGGGGGTAGGGAGAGTGGCGTACCGTAATACCATCACGCCTCTCCCCCTGCGATCCCTCCACGGCCGCAGAAGATAGGGAGAACGGTGCACCGTAATACCGGCACTCCTCTTCTTCTGCGGTCCCACCTCCACGCGCGTCCTCTGCGGGCATGTTCAGCCCGCTGGGAGCGCCCTCCTCGGGCCAGCCGGCGACAAACAGGCCGGCCCCGGTTGCCTCTTAGCTTCACCGTGGGTGACCAGTCCACGGTTACTAAGCCCCACCGCCACGACAAGGCGTGCAACCATCGGGGGGGGCAATGTTTAACCTTAATTAGATAATATTAATATTGTTTAGCAGGAAATTATTTTATGTTCAAGGTTGTAGTCACCAGGCCCCCTGGCGTAAATACTATATCTCGCGGGAACACTACTTTTTCGGGATAAAAAATATCCTATGTCCTTTCCCGGGACCCAAAGTATGTCTATAACAAATTTCATAAAAATCGGTTAAGTTGTTAAAGTGTGAAGAGGTAACAGACAGACAAAAAGATAGACACACTTTCGCATTTATAATATTAGTATAGAAGTATAGATTTCACATATTTACACAACACGTGCTAGCGGAAAACTGCTAAAATAATGCTGTGGCACCAGTATTAAATTATACACATCTAAATGCTACTAAAATTATTAATATTTTTAAGTTAAACACTGAAATCTTAGATGCTGTTTATGGTAATAAAACGTCTTTCGGACCAACGATACATACAAATGTCCCACAGAATTTTAGTGTCGCATGTAAACAAAAAAACATGATAAGGTAGAATTCATGGCCGGTTTTACTGCATTTCGTATGAGAACTGACGGTGTAAATTGCTATTAAATATTTATAAAGAATATTACTTGAATGTCACATACACGTAAATTGGTAGATAAACTTCCTAAAATAGGTATTTTTTGGGATGAGGCATCTTGCCCAAAGACAAACGTCCCTTATGATTTAAGTGAAAAATACTTTTTGTTGGTGCTCTTTTCTAAATAAAACATAATAATCATCGTCTTCAATTATTATTATCAGAAACTAATAAATTATTTGCAGTAGGTAGCTTCCATGACCAAATGAGTTAGCCAGTGGTCTAAAATATGCAGAATTGCATACAATTCCACCCTTTGTTGTTATAATGAGGAACTCCGGCTGACAGCGCGTTCCCGTGACATCACTTCCGTTACGTCACTTCCGACTTCCGCAATTATGTTCCATGATCCGGCACGATTTGAACATAATTCGAAATAATCGATAGTCGAATAATCGATTTGATCCGACAATTATATGTTTTTTTTTAAGTGTTATGGCTAATTAATGTTACACAATTAATTTCTAATTGTGTAACATGATGTAGATATACCTAATGCAATTGTAACTTAGTCGTTTCAACTTTGTTACGCAATTAGAAATAATTGACATAAATTTTTCTACTTAAGTAAATACTTTTACAGACATTAACCCAGAAAATAATATCTCAACGCTTGTAAGAAACTTGTGATTTTTATCGCAGTTCATTTTTTACTTTTGTCTTGAAACTGTTAGGCCCACTTGCGCCAATCCGGGTTAAAGTTAACCTTGGGTTAAAATATCATGCTTTCTCTTTCACAAATACGAATAACGAGAGAGATAACATGATTTTTGTCCCAGGGTTAACTTTAACCCGGTGTGGCGCAAGTGGGCCTTAGTGGAATTGCGATCGAAGACTCGCCATCTTTGCTGTCACCGTACCGACCACAGAGTAGAAAACAGCTTTCATAGAACGAACCAAATAGATCCAAATTTGAAAATTTTGACGCCCCTTCAACGGCCCACGATTTTTCCTCTAAATCGTGGGCCGTTGAAGGAGTTGCTTGTAGTATCAAATCGATAGCTAACTATGTAGCTGTTTCTGTGTTCCTCTTTAATCTGTGACCATACTGTAACAAAAATCATTATCTAGTAATAGATAAGTAGATTCCTTAAACTTAGTTTATGTTAGTTACCTACTCAGGTAGGTAGTTTTCGTGCGTAATCAGACGAATTTTATTTTAAAATCAGTAGGTCTAGCAGGAACAATTGACAGGTGAGTAATTGTAACGTTATCGAACGTCAATTGTATGGGGGCTGTCATAATTTTCATACAAATCTTTTTCGATAACGTGACGTTTACGCACCTGTCAATTGTTACTGCTAGGCCTACTGATTCTAAAATAAAATTCGTCTGAGTTGCATATTTTTTAAACTGGTCGAATCCTGAAATGATAGTTAAATTTAGTGACGCTCAAATCACAAGCTGTCCTTGTCGTTTCGGCTAGCAGAGACAGCGACAGCCTGTGAATGATGATGTGATGAATTCGCGTTTCGTATTTCGCCGTTAGATTTCTATTGTGGATACATTTTCTGTGCCATCAATCTTTCTATATCAAACTCGCCATTATAATTTACTGTTTCTAATTAAGCGTTCCGAAGGAAATATCACGTAGTGCACACAAAGCGGGGCCATGCATCACCCAAAGTGCAATATGCTAATGGCCTCTTCCGAAGTCTTCCGGTATCTACCTATTGCCATAGGGTTGGCACCTACACGATTTTTCATCGAAAAAATGCCTATAAATTAAAGTAATTTTTTTTTATAGCTGTTAAGCCTACATATCGCAGCCTAGTTGCTACCTGCACAAAGTCCGTCGAACAAAAATTACTATGTTGGATTAAAAAAGTTTTATAACTGACAACCCTGAGCGCACCCATTTGCTAATGATGCTAATTTTTAGCTAATTTAATCTTCTGTTGAATATTCATAATGGATGGTGGAAAATG
Source organism: Glaucopsyche alexis (assembly GCA_905404095.1). Taxonomy (NCBI): domain Eukaryota; kingdom Metazoa; phylum Arthropoda; class Insecta; order Lepidoptera; family Lycaenidae; genus Glaucopsyche; species Glaucopsyche alexis. Next base: position 8,819,916 of record FR990060.1, read on the forward strand.
AAGTTACGAAGTTTTTCTTTTTATTATTTTTAACGGACTTCCAAAAAAGTGGAGGTTACAATAATTCGACTGTATGTTTTGTTATGTTACGTGAGTACTTCGCCGTTTGTGGATCGATTTCAGCGATCGAAATCAGCGGTTTTAAGATATGCAATCAAAACATTACATGTTTAATTAGTCTACTACTGGGGTCATATCCTGAAAATTAGGTTTATCTGGTATGGGGTTAAAAAATCGACAAAATGCTTCGAGAAAAGGTGGTCTGGTAGTGCTTTTGCGCTTCGCTTAGCTCGTCTTGGCGGTGGCACTTCTGTGCCCCAGATAATTTCATACTTTTTAATGCATTTAAAGAATATTATTAGATACTTTTACTTTGGAAGATGGTTTAAAATATTTTTTTTTGTTTAAAAATATTAATTTCCAATTTTATATAGGTATTATCCACTTTCCATTTTATTACCCGATTATGGCGAAGCCAAAGGCAACGATTTTGGCAAATTATGTATTATCGTAACGCCTAAACTACTGATCTGATTTTAATGAATTAGGTGTCAATAGATTCGTAATAATAGCCCGAGTAACATAGGCTTTATAATTTACGTAGTCGGATTAAATCTTCCAAAAAATATAGTTATACAACTCACAACAAGTTTTGCTTATTTCAAAAACACAATAATAATTATGTGTTTCGTCAGTTCTATTGTAACATAGTAGGTACTTTAAAATTGCCATAATTACAATAATATCTACGTATTGATTAGTAAACATTAGTTGCAATAAAATACTATTGCTATCATCATTGTTTTCCAAAGATGTATGTTTAATTACTCCCAGCGAAAGGTTTGGCTTCGATAATACGAAATGCCTATGTCCATATATTACGTTACGTTGGGTCCATATACAAAGTTGCATGTTGCGCCATATACTCTACCTTTTGGGGATAAATTACTGAGTGCGTACTCTATAAGCTGGGCATTGGGCATAGGATTGTAGGTGTTACTTATATTATTCTGGTATAAGTATTAAGTAGGTAAGTTGTTAATTTTAAGTAGAATTTCAGCGTGATCAGTTCTTCCGCAGTTTTCTCGTTCTGTAGGTAAGGGTTCATCCACATATTATGTCACAGCGCATGGTAGAGGGGAGGGGGGTCACACTAAATGTGACAGTACATATCAAATACAAGTACAGGGATACTAAAAAGCGTGACATATAGGGTTCAAAAAGTCGAAATTTTGTACGTAACGACGTAATATGTGGATGGCCCCTAACCAATAGCACAGAATTAAAAAAGAGGAACAGATATACAGCTACATAGTTAGCTTTCGATTTGAATAAATACAATGTATCCAACTACTACAAGCATACATACATGTGTCCACGATTGTGTGGAAAAATTGTGGACCGTTGATTTGGTTAGTTCTATGAAAGTTGTTTCTCTGTACGTAAGTATATACTTAATATATTTTCTTCTCTGTGCTAGTAGTTTAGTTTAGTTTAGTATTTCGTTAATCGACAGGGTGATTTTTAAGTCAAAATTGTAGAGTTTATACAAAACTCTAAGATATACTTAGCAAGATATACTAAGGGGATTCCTTTTGAATAAATTTTGTTTCATACCTATGCATAATATGTAAGGTTGTTCAAAATCAATTATGGACATTTTGAGCATATGATTTACGTTTTTCCTAGACATGTAGGCAGAAAAATAGTTAAAAAATTCGAGAAAAATATAGTACTTAAATAAAATAATATTATGCTCTTTACACTATTGTTAAGGTCATTGACATACAGCTGAGCAGTCTTTGCTCCCTCTTTAAGTCACCTGTTTCTATGAGGTTAATGACCTTACCGCCATAGAGAGCGCAATATAATTTTATTTTGCACATTAAAAAAAAAATATTTTTCTGCCTAAGCGTTTTCACTTAAGCAGTATGGATCACATGCCCAAAATATTTTGAATTAATTTTGAACAACCTTATTAGTAGGTATTTACTTTATATACAGTTACAGTATCATATTGTATAACATTTTTATTCTCATTTAACACTATGCCTACGCATTTTTGACGTGTGTTTGTGTTAGCGCAGTTAAAACCCTAATGAATTCGTATTAGCTCTATTACGTTTAGAGACACTATAATTCGGACCGGTTTAGGCCGTAAACGCCTAATGGATTTCGTGTGGATTTCCCGCGCAATCTGAAACTAAGAGCCTTAGGCTTTTACTGGACGCGTGAACTTACTTTTCCCTTTCGTAACAACATTTACTGGAGGTGATTTTATTTGTAAACATATTTCTTTTAAACGTTACTTTTTAACATCATGTTTGCTAATTTTAGCAAACACATTATTATATTATTTTATAATTTATCTTAAATGTAGAGTATTGACAAGGTTCCTGCTCGGCCAGCTTCTAAATATTTTCCATTGCACTAGGTCGCCTCCAAATTTTTTGACACAAATGAAGCAACCGCAATTACTGCAGACGGGGTTGCACTACGTATTTACACGTGAGTTAGTGTGCGTGCACATGATTCAATGGCGATGTTAAGCGATTTTCATCTTATGCTTGGTCGAGTGGTAAATTGTTCGATAGTACACACAATTTATAAATTATCTCATATCAATGTCAATAAAAGAGACATAAAATGTCTTTTTAGTGACATAAAGTAAGCACCTAAAAACGAATCAGTTCCAGAAAATAGCGCATTCAATTAAATGTACTTTTGCGCATTTGTAAAGAAAATTATACCTAGATAAGACTTTATAGAACTTCGTACAAGGGAACATACAATACACCATTATGCACAAATCTAGATGAACCGACATGTGTTCCGTGGCCCGTTTGCTCACCGTTCGCCGCAGAGAATCTTAATTATTACGTCTATCGAATTACAGAGACGCCTTTGTTTATCAAGCCGGCCAGTTCTCATATGTACGGTCAGTGCAGTCAGCAGTCAGCAAAGGAATAAGATTTAGATAATTCGCATACACACAATCGCTAAAATACAGGTCGTATTTTTATCCTAATGAATTAATTAACCCAACATTACTTATGTTACAATATTACGTACGTAATGAACTGTCATTACGTACGTTATATGTGTCAACGTAAAATTGTAAAAACCGTTAGATTGTAATAAAACTAGTGAAATTGTAAAATGTTGATAGACTTCCATTTCCTGACAACTATCATTACGCATGGACACCCTCGTACTGCCGTCCGTCGCGCCGGCTTGAAGGTCACGCGCCCGCTGCGTAGTATCGGCCAAATATAAACTATATAATAATTATATTATTTCAAGGAGCTAGGGTTCAAGGAGCTAGGATGTTACTTCTCTGGACATTATAAGTACCTATTTGAAATTTGAAAAATAAACGTTCTATGAGGTTAGTTGAGGCTAGAGGCACACTTTACTTTTCTTTCCGGGTCAAAGACATACTTAGGTATCAATAGCACAGTATATTTATCCATAGACCATCTTGCCTGAAAGCGTTTACATCTCCTAAATATGAAATACTTGAAATACTTTTCATAATAATGGTTTGGCGTTTGTCATACAAGGAACTTTCGGATGTAACAATTTATTTTCTATATATTTTCTTTGCTATCTGTAGTACTTGTAGTAGGTACTGTTACCTATCGTTTGATTGATCGTTTACACGCCGGTTAACGATCGGTTTAATAGTTTCTCTGAATTTCTTTCGCGAACGGTATGTTCACCGTCTTAACGTCGTAACGTCTGTTTAGACAGCAATCATCCTATTCCATAAGTATTTTAGGCATAGATAGGCATATTTCGTAAATAAGTCCTAGTAAGTAAATCATTAAAATAACTAAACCTAAATTTAGTTTTTCGAATGGGCCGGCTCGACCGAAGAAATACTGTGGTCACCTAGAAAACCATCTTCAATATGACGCTGCACACAAATAAAGTACATATTGAGCACATCTATACTTATACATATATACTAATAAAATATAATAAAGAGGAAAGGTTGTTTGTTTGTTTGTTTGCATTGAATAGGCTCCGAAACTACTGGACCGATTTTGATAAAATTTGGCACAGATATAAAATAGACCACGGGGAAGGACATACGCAGTATTTTATTGCGACAAGCCATAGACATTAGTCTATACTAATATTATAAAGAGTAAAAGTTTGTTTGATCGTTTGCATTGTATAGGCTCCAAAACTACTGGACCGATTTTAATGAAATTTGGTAGAGATATAAAGTTGTCCATGGGGAAGGACATAGGCTACAATTTATCGCGGAAAATGTACGATTTTCGCAAAATTTGTTTTTGCGCGCACGAAGTGGCGGGCAACATCTAGTTTGTAATAAAACAAAATGGTTAACGCCTGAAAGGTAAGGTATAGAATTCTAAGTAAATGGTTTGAATAGCTTCTTGTGATCACCGAAGTACGTTCCGTCCATTCCTTCAGGCTGTTCGGTATCGAATTAAACTTTCCCAAACGACGTTAGTTACGTTAGCGTCTCGATTGATCTTACTCAATGGTTAATTGAAATGTTAAACAATGGTATTAATATTTTGTTTTATTGGCCCCTTGATGGATAATGTACAGTCACAGATAACCATTATTGTACAGCCATGAGAAAAAAAATTAATCTTCTCTAGGTAAGCTAAATTTATCTAACCTATCTACTAATTTAAAAAGTTTGTCACAAAAAGACATTAAAATTGAATTCAGTTAAGTACTTAGGGTCCATCCACATATTATTACGTCACACATGATGGGGGAGGGGGGGGGGGGTCATACTAAGTGTGACAGTACATGTAAAATACAGGTACAGGGATACTAAAAAGCGTTACATGGGGGGGGGGGGGGGGGGGTTCAAAAAGTCGAAATTTTGCGTGACGTAATATGTGGATGGTCCCTTAACTATCTTAGTAGGTAAATAATTTTTACATTCAGATGAATTATTGCTTTGTTTACTTTAAAACGTACACACTTCAAAATTAATGTTTTGTCTCTTTCTGTCTCTCGGAATTAGGATAACGATCGCCGAGACGCCGAATGATACACATAATGACATAACCACGTATCAAATCTGCGTCGTGACTGGACGATTTAGTTTCAATAGGAAAGTTATTGGCCGCGTATTTGAATACGTAGGTTGCAACACGGTTGCCTATATACTAGGCAAGTTCAATGAACCCTGACTCATTCACAGTCGCGAAGTGTCGCCGATTAAACCTCTTCCGGCAACAAAGGATATGCAAATGCTAAAACTTAGATAGAAAAAGTAACAAACAAGACTTAATTTATATAAAGTTGTAAATTATACATGCACTACATAGGATACGTACTACGTAGTGTATCTCTTTGACTTATTGTGTTATTATTTTGACTAGAAGTCGTCTATAGTCGAAATTTGTTCATGAGGAAAGGGGTAGGAACATAGATATATAATATTAAAAAGAGGTAGATATGTTATAAACGCGTAAAAATGAAGACTCGAATTGGCCCGAGTCGGGCCAATTTTGTTGGTTTGTGTGCTCCGCGAGTAATAGCATGTTTTGTGTTACTATGCGACGTTGACACATTGACACGCGTCCCATGTCAATGTGTGTCGTGGAACAGAAATATTGTCAGTTTTGTAAGGATATACTTAACGTATCTAGGTTTGTAATAATTAATCAAAGGGTAGGAAGTTTAAAATTATTAAAAATATTTTATTTTATGATATAACTAAAAATTGACGGTTTTCGCAATTTTTCCTTTATCTGTGCTATAAGACGTTGCTTCGTATCAAATTTCAAGATTCTGAGTTCACGGGAAGTACCCTGTAGGTTTTGAGTTTGATTGATTGCGTTGCCTTAGAAGTTTGATTTTCACAGCTCCACGGGACAGTAGACTTGAGTATTTGATATAAATTCCAACTTGATACCTCCAAGCGTTCCTGAGAAAAAGGGTCTTGACAGACGGACGGACGGAAAACTAAGTGATCCTAGGGTTTCGTTTTTTCCTTTCGAGGTACGGAACCCTAAAAAAGTAAATGTGATTGATATATTGACAAACGTCAACGTGTAAGAAAATCATGGGTAGTGTGTTAATAATCTCAGGTACAAATGATGTTGTTATTTTAATTAATTTTATTTATTTCTAAGCGCTATTTAAAAAAAATCTTTCTGCACACCTTCCTCCACATAAACTTTATTTTACCGGCAAAATTTCATACTCCTCTGGTTGCACACTGTACTGAAAGTTTTTGCTTCACATATACCTAATTATATCTGTTTCTTAGATTCTGCCAAATTTATGATTGGATGATGTCAAAGGATTGTTAGTAACGTAATGAAAATTAACGACAAAGAAGATAAATAGTCTGTTCCCACAATGTGGATTTACGATTTTAATTCGGGAACTTTGGTATAAAAATAGACAGACTCTACGTACTCTAGTTTTATGCTAAAATAGATAAAATACCTAGTTGAAAATAATTTACGCGAAGACTTTTTATGCTGAAATTGTTAAAATACCTACTTAGTTGAAAATATTTTACGCCAATACTTTGTAACTAAATTAAAGCAGCAATTATATACATAACGCCTTTCAAATATAAACCTTCAGATGTATTTGAAAGTATGTAGCGTACTTGAAATTTTCGACAATGGACAATAAGTTTTCGTTGTATTATTCACTTAGATAAAGATCCATAATTCATAATGCAACATACCGTATGTTACGACTTACGTTATTTCACTTTCGAGAGAAAGGCCCGCTTCCGGCGCACGGCGAGTTTGCCCCGTGCTAATTATAGGTATGTCATATGCAATCTATTTTGCATATAAATCGTTAACCACTTATTTCATATTTATGATTGAGATCTAATTTATTCATCGTTTAATTTCTTGTTTAACGGGAGCTTTAATAGTCGGGACAACATCGTTATAAGCCATTATTTTTCGCTTTTTAACGAGCGAGGGATGTAAGAAAGATCTTAGAACTTACTGAAATATATTCTTTAATACATGAATTTCGTGTGATTCTGTGTCCACAGTCCACAGTTTTATACCCTTCATAACATAACAACCAATAAATAATTATTAATAATATTTTATATTATTACCTATGAACGCTTCACCACGACAATCTGGCCCCGTGCTAAGTATTCGAAGTACTCTGTCCAGACAATGGGAAAACATAATTTATATATTTAATATTTTTATTATATTTTGTAACACATTACATATCCATAGAACCCTGCAGGAACAAAGAAAACTTTTTGTTCCTTCGGCGGGATTCGAAAACGCAACTCCCGTTTTAACTTTTGAGCACCAACGGGCTCAGCCATAGAGCCACATAGGTCGTCATTAAAATTTTAATACGTAGTATATTATCTGAGAATTTCATAGTATATGCTTAATGCATTCTTGCATCTGTATTAGACTGAAATCGATATTATATCAAAATATAGGTAAGTATAATGTTTCACACTTAATATGGCAAATTTGATAAATATTCCAAGTACCTATATCACATAGAGCCGGTAATCTCATAAGTAATACCATAGTGAATCCATTAGTGGCGCTAAATTATTCTATTTGATCGGCCTAAGTACTGAGTTTGACGAAGCCTTACCATTGTAATCACTTTACATTACTAGGTACCTACTGCGTATATTTGGTACTCTCTTTTAGGTACATCTTTAGACATTTACATGGACTCTCCAACATCTGTTTCTGTTTTCATTTTTTTTAGACCTTACGCATTTTTAATTTATTTATGTACTAGCTTTTGCCTGCGGCCTAATCTATTGCCATGAAGAATCCGTTCAGCAGTTTTTGCTTAACGCGGCTGAACTACGCAATGCAACACGGCCGAATATTCTTTGTATAAAATTGTATGAGATATATAACGCACTACGCGGCAGCGGAACTACGCGTACGCTACGTGGCAATCCATTGCGGTATTACTAGTAGGTACACGTCGTGTCGCGTCGCTCCGCTGCTGCCTAGTGTGGTCTTACCTTAAAGCAATTTCTGCGATAAGCCTCAACAAACTAACGAAGTTATAGTACGAGCGTTATTCATAAGGCACTCTATCATTCTAACGTGGCTCACGTCCCCGCCCACGCTAATTCCAGAATGTTCTGTTTTGAGCTGATTGTATTGAATGACTTTCTAGTCATTGTACGTATCAGCCAACGATTTCAAAACTAAGGATGGGCTAACATTTGATAGAAAAAGTCTTTATGATTTTTTCAATAAGGGTCCGCTTAAATGCGGACTGACTATGTAACTGTGGGAAGCAAATTTCCAAATGCCAAGATGTCAAAATATGTTAAACCTCAACTGTCCCGAATATCCCAAAAAGTAGGGCACTTTTTGCCTTGACATGTCTCGTCTTAAGTCTATAAATATATGATTTTATGGTACCTATTTATTAGCAATTGAGCTTTCGCGCCTTGTAAGGGTTTCGGTACCTGTAGATAGCTGTTCTGATTTGCACTTAGAAATGAGTTGAATCTCTAGTTTCAAATAATGATGTAGTGTACCACTTTTAAAATTTATCGCCAAGTAAAATAATACAAAAGTAATAGGTACTTTCTAACAAGGTGCCGCTCAAACAGGCATACGATGAAAATCGCTTAGCAGCGCTGTTGAATCGTGTGCACGCACATATATACTCACGTGTAAATACGTTCAACCACGTCTGCTGTCGTTGCGGTTACTTCTTTCGTGGCAGCAGTAGCAGGAATTTTGTCAATATTGTACAACGGATCCGATGGCGACTGTACTTTCATGTTAATTGCAATATAATTGCAATTAACATGAAAGTAAAGTATTAAATTTTGACGTGGTAGAGCTATGCTTCGGCACGAATGGGCCGGCTCGACCGGAGAAATACCACGGGCTCACAGAAAACCGGCGTGAAACAGCGTTTGCGCTGTGTTTCGCCAAGTGAGTGAGTTTACCGGAGGCCCAATCCCCTACCCTATTCCCTTCCCTACCCTCCCCTATTACCCTATTCCCTCTTAAAAGGCCGGCAACGCACTTGCAGCTCTTCTGATGCTGCGAGTGTCCATGGGCGACGGAAGTTGCTTTCCATCAGGTGACCCGTTTGCTCGTTTGCCCCCATATTTAATAAAAAAAAAATATATATAATCTTTATCTTGTTTTTGTTAAGTGTTGTATATCTACCAAAGATGAACGGTTGTTTAGTGGACTGTTTTTTTCTTTTCTGAAATAATGTACTTACTGTATATTCCATTATATTGATTGTTGCACCAATGACCTACTTTTATGCATGGTCATTAGGTAGTAACCTAATTACATCTTTGCGATTGTATAATTTTTGTAAAATCTAAGTTCTTGTCTAGAGCGTTTTTAAAAATATTAATGTAGAACAATTTACTTAAATGACAATGAATTAAGTAACTCACTCTCAAAAATATCTGTAATTTTTAAGAAGAGACATAATATTTCCATTTTGTAACGGCATAAAAGATTAGTAAACCCTCGATAGAATTAGAGGATGTATTGTGCGCTGTGGCGAAAAGTAAAAGCCATGTCACTGACCGCTGAGTGTTCCGGCCTCTTGGGAGACAATGATTGATATAGAGTCCGGGTACTTGTGATGGAAAAGTTGCTGTAGCAATAACAGACTATTGTACGAAATATCATTCGAGAAGGATGAGCATTTTTATGGTTTCGTACCCAAAGGGTAATAACTATAATCCTACTAATATTATAAATGTGAAAGTTTTTGAGGATGTATGGATGGATGGATGTTTGTTACTCTTTCTCGGAAAAACTAATGAACTGATTTTGATTAAATTTGGTATCTTAGTAGTTTAGGCTCTGGATTAAAACATAGGCTACTTTTATGCCGAAAAAATACTGTGTTCTCGAGGGATACTGTATTTACGCGGGTGGAGCCGCGGGCAACAGCTAGTACCTATTTTATAAAAACTAAAATGGACTACGCAAGTAGGCTAGACGACTGATTTTTTTTATTGCATAAATGAATAGTACTCTTAAATATGAGTAACTTCTCAGAAGAAACTGTATATCAAAAGTCAATATTTTTAAAGGTACAGCGATTTGTTTACAGAATTTCGCAAGGCCCGTGAAAACGCTCCCTACTAAAGTCGTACGTAGCTATGACGTCACGTCCATGTTAAAGTGTATGAAGTATACGGCCGCAGGAACATATTTGTAAATATCTCCGATATTTGTGCGTTTAAGTTCATACATACCATAATAAAAGTTTTCGTATATAATGTACTTAAGTAAACTAATGATATAGGTTTTGTTTACTAATTTAGCAAAAAAATAATTAAATTTTTTGTACTTTTTAGATGTATCTAATTACTAAACTATAAATAAAATATTATATTTTTTTACATTTACAAATACAAATAATAAATTTACAAGTAATTCCTCAAATTTTCTGAGTACATTCATGAAACTAAATATTTTAGATGTAGTCGTGTACCCAATTATATAGCCTATGTTACCCGGGCTATTATTACGATTTTATTGACACCTCATTCATGAAAATTGAATCAGTAGCTTATGGGCGCTACATACATAGAGATACATCATCATCATCATCAGCCTATCGCCGTCCACTGCTGAACGTAGGCCTCCCCCAATGAGCGCCAATCATTCCGATCTTGGGCAGCCCTCATCCATTCGCTGCCAACCTTCTTCAAATCGTCGGTCCATCGTGCCGCAGGACGTCCCACACTACGTTTGCCTAAGCGTGGTCTCCACTCTAATACTTGTCTGTTCCATCGATTGTCTGTCTGTCTGCAGACATGGCCGACCGACTTCCACTTCAGCGTGCTTATTCGTTGAGCAATGTCGGTGACTTTAGTTCTCTGGCGAATAACGTCGTTACGTATTTTATCCACCAGAGATACCCTTAACATTACTCTTTCCATCGCACGCTGAGCGACCTTAAACTTATGAACCAAGCCTACGGTGAGTGTCCACGTTTCGGCTCTGTATGTCTAATGACATAGAGATACATAGGCTGCTTAATTAATCATTACCCTTACTTTTGGCTTCGCCGTAGTCTGGTTAAAATGGTACCCTATAACTTAGACTTCGCTGTCTGTCTGCCACTAGGCTGTCTCTCCTGAACCGTGATAGATAGAGTTGAAATTTTCATAGATTATGTGTTACTGTAACCACTGTAACAACAATTAGGTATTAATACTTAAAAACTTAGGCCTTTACATCCGTTAATGGATGATTTATACAGTATTCTCCGAGCGAAGTAACCACTCTTGAAATACTGTAGTGCCTGGGACAGTTAGTTTTTAAATGTCGTATGGTTGCCCAAGCACATACGGCATTCTCACAACACAGTCAGCCTAGTCCAGAGGAATGAACTGGTCAATACGTCTGGAGCCAACCATGTGCGGGTTTCCTCACGATGTTTTCCTTCACCGTATATATTTCAATTCATTCTATTAATACTTAACACATAAAAAATAGAATGAATTGAAATGGTGCTCCTAAGGTGCTTCCATACAACAAACGTGATTTTTTGCCGTTTTGTACGGAGCTCTTCGTGTGTGAGTCCGACTCGCACTTAGCCGATTTATTTTATGGATGCTCTACTAGAAGGTACATAATATTATTTTCTTTACATTAAATATTATAACTAACGAATGCGAAAGTAACGCATTGCCATGCTAATTTCACATAGAATTGAGCTGTAGGTAGGTACTTTTACTATTACGTATTCTGTGCTACAGCCTGTACTGCCTGTAGATCAAGTAGGTAGGTAGTCTCAAATCTACTAAATCTTCAAACTTTTTATTTTATTTACGATTAAGGTAGTAGCTAGATGTTAGCACTTTTGAACTAGTGTAATCGACTAATGGCTACCAAACGTGGTACGAATGATTACCAAACGTACGAAATGACGGGGCTTACTATTCCTTAACAGATGGTATTAACAATCCGGAAGTTACTTTTGTGATTCTAGAAATCCTACCGCTGTTATAAATATGAACGTTTGTCCATCCTGGATGGATGTTTGTTATTCTTTAACGCAAAAACTATTGGCTAGATTTTCATCAAATTTGGTATGGTAGTAGTTTAGACTCAGGTTTAAAATATAGGCTACTTATCCCGAAGCCTCCGTGGTCTAGTGGTAAGAGCATTGGCTCTCGACTCGGAGGTCGTGGGTTCGATACCCGCATTGGAACAACAAAAAATGTTGTTTCCAAGTTTGGTTAGGACAATGCAGGCTGATCACCTGATTGTCTGACAAAAAAGATGATCCGTGCATCGGATGTAAAAAGTCGGCCCTGCGCCTGATGTCTCGTCAGTCATGTTGGTTATCTCCGTCCCACTGGATTATGAGAGTAAAGGAAGAGAGAGTGCTCTTGTGTATTGCGCACACACCTGGGTACTATAAAATTACTCCTGCGTAACTGGCCTGGTTTCAATGAAACCGGCCACCGTCACCGAAATCGGTGTGGTAAGTTATCCCGATCCCGATAACTTATCCCGAAAAAGTATAGTGTTCCCGTGCTACACTTTATTTAAGCGGAGCCGCGGGCGAAAACTAGTATTAAATAAAATACAGGTAAGGCTACATTTACCTACGATTTGTTTTATTCCTGTTGGTTCCATAGACGCTAAGTCATTTATTCAATCAGCAAGCAAGCTTGTACCTATTTGCTATCGCCGTCTAACGATAAAATATACTTCAGTACATTCGTTAGCTGTGTCAGCATCGAATGTTCGAGCATTCCTCAGATGTGCACTCGGCTTAACATACCTTTGATATTCTCTGCATTTACTAGTTAGTGTATTGATAAAGTATTGCGATTTCACAAACACTCTAGTAGGTATCTACTCTAAAATTACTACCTACCTAGTATGCACTTATTTAATTTACCTATTATTATAACACTTTTTTTTTAACATAACCATGCAGAACCATAATTGTAATAATAACTGTAATAATTATGTAATATCTAGAGGGAAAGGTTATCCTTACTAAAGGGTGGTAATCCTTACTACAGGCTAATAATCAACCTATCAAGGGTAACAAACAGTATTTCACACATAGTGACTGGATTGTGTCTAAAATTGTACCTAGTTCTAAGTAAAATTTGTACCAACTACAATCTGCTTTTTTGCAGTAATAAATTCTAATTATGTTTTTCTTTTTTGGGAAATAAATAAGCAAGTGTGGTTTAAGTCCTGTATTAGTTTTATGTTTTTGGATGTTTTATTGCTATATTTATTACACTATTTTTTTTTTGCTTTATAAATCAATATATGATTCAGTAGGTTATTGACTAGAAAAATCATGCTCAAACCCTTGAATGTACACTGTGCAGGACAAAAACCCTCGGAGAGTGGGTTTTAATCAGCAAGTCCATATTTATGAAGCCCCGGGTCCCGTATGGCGACATTCTTAGACGTACTCGCAGAACAAGTCTATACCGTGGAAATCTTATAATTGCTTTGGACCAAACAAAAAGTATTGGCGCTTTAGATTTGTTGAGATTGTTATTAAATTCTTCGGAGGCCAAATGACCGGTTCCCGTATTGATCTCTCTATTTCTTCAGTCAGTATCAAGTTGGCAAAAAATTGGTAGAGTCAACAGTAAAATAATTTCTTTATATTTATGGCGTTAGCAGAAAAAATATATAGTCAAATAATTTTTTAGTTCAACGAAGTGTAATTCTATACATAATAGGTCAGTAAAAACCTGTTGTAACCACTCCAGCTCCAGTGAAAACTGGTTTCAACCGATAAATGAACAAGATGCGCTTCTATGAAATATCTGTATTAGACTTTGTTAAGACTATATACATCCAATATCCGGTAAATGCCAGTTCTGACAATGATTGAGAAGCGATTGCCGTGGCTGAGGTGACGAAGATAAAATGTTACATGCCGATTCATCAGACAGCCGTTGATATAAGGGCTTGCTAAAAATACGCGGTAAAATTTGGTTGGGTTGGTTTAAAATTTGATAGGTTCAAAGTTCCAGAAAATTCATATTAAAATACCTATGTTAATTATAAAGAACCTAATTAGTAATTGTACTTTAAATACCCAATGGTATTAAGAAAAGCAAAATGTCATGAAAATTAAATATCAATTAACATTATATGAAAATATTACTACGTAGAAGTAAATAAGAAAATGAACGGAACACCAAACAAATGAACTTAGCGAAACCTAAGATACATCGCTTCTGAACATAAAGTTCGGGGTGAAATCTAAACTATCCGTATCTATTCTATTATAGCAGCATGCCTGAGGGTGAGGAAGCAATCTACAGCCGAGCTCCAACTCTCATTTACAATGCCAGTAGCTCTATCGACGTTTCAATCAATACCTAGAGAATAGCAATTGTTTACTTAGTTAGACGGATCCTCAGAACTGGTACAACTGACAATATCGCTTGTCCCATTATAGCAGCGGTGATCCAATAGTTATGTATGTAATAGGACAGGCCATGTTAACAGGTAAAAAGTCTCCAACACATATGGGGCACTCGCGACTTGTAACGGTCCGCGAAACTCAATAAATAGTGCCTTCTCAACATTGACATGACAAAGTAATAACATTATCAGTTCAGTTTTTAACCCACTACGGCAAAGCTAAAAAGAAGGGTAATAATTTTGGCAGTTCATGTATGTAGCCTGTATGTTTCAGGTGATCTCTTGCTCACTTGCCAGTTGCCCCCTAGTTTTATAAAAAAAATGTTCCACCGCAGCGCTTAAACCATTGGTCCAATTTTAATAAATGAGATGTCAATAGATTCGTTATATAAGCCCGGGTATATAAATATTAGTGTCCGACCGAAAGTTCGGTTTCGGTTTCGGTTTCGGCCGAGTTTCGGCCAAAAATCAAGTTTCGGCGGCAGTTTCGGTTTCGGCCAAAAGTGGCCGAAACTTTTGCCGAAACCGAAACTGATTTCGGAAGTTTTCGTGCACGCTCGCCTAACTTCGTTTCTTGCGGCAACGCTTTGAAACGCAACTGAATTTGAAAACATAATTAAAATATAGGGTGAACGTACCAATTATCAGCACTTTAAGAGATAGTTCAAATTAAAACCCGATTATTACAGAGGAAAATACTTTTTTACCCACATTGATGTGTTTTCTGGGTCCATTATTTAATAAATGACTGATTTTTACTTCATAATATAGTTTACCTTCATCGACATTTTATAAAAATAATCATAACTAAAAAATTACCCTGTCGCCAATTATTAGCACCCTCGTCACCAATTATCAGCACTGGGGTACCAAATTATCAGCCCTGTGATAGTAGTGATAAAATCCGGTAGTTAATTCTACTAATATTATAATGTGAGTGTTTGTGAGGATGGATGGATACATTTATGGATGGATGGATATTTGTTACTCTTTCACGAAAAAAATACTGAACGGATTTCGATGAAATTTTGTATGGTAGTAGTTTTAACTCTGGATTAAAACAAAGGATAAAAAGCACAGTTTGTTCCCATAGGATACTGTATTTACGCGAGGGGAGCCGCGGGCAACATTATGAAATAAAATAACGATGAGAGAATAATCTCTTTTTATACCTTGCCTGATAATCAGTTTCATAAAAATTTGTCTTTAAAAAATATCACATTAATTCTTATTAATTAGTAAAGTCTTTCTCATTAACCTTATTATATAGTTATTCCAAGTTTAAGTGTAGTATTTTTAATAAATTTTTTATTTCACTATATTCTTAAGACTTAATGAAGCATCAAAATAAATTAGTAAATGACTATGGTAAAATTACTATTGAGTTATAGTTTATAGTACAGGAAACTGGAGAGACTTGACCCCCCCTTTTGTTTTTTCCCCTTATTTTCTACATAATATGGATCCTATTTAAAATAATTCAAAGCGGCTAAGTGCGAGTCGAACTCGCCCATGAAGGATTCCGTAGCAGCAAGTAACATAACATAAAAGTTCTTGTAGAGAGTTGATTGAATGAATGGTAAATTGCAGTTTACGATTTATGACGTATTAAAAAAACTTCTTACTAGATCTCGTTCAAACCAATTTTCGGTGGAAATTTGCGTACTGATGTACATCATAATATATTCTTTTTAGTATTATCATTCTCTTATTTTAGAAGTTACAGGGGGACACACACATTTTACCACTTTGGAAGTGTCTCTCGCGCAAACTATTCTCTCTCGCTTTAGAAAAAAATGATATTAGAAACTTAAATTTTTGAAGACTGGATAGGTCTTCAAAAATTTAGGTAAATTATAAAACCCCACACGTGAAAAAAAAAATTGAGTTTCAGTTCTAAGTATGGGGATCCCCCAATTTTTTTTCTATTTTTGTGTGAAAATCTTAATGCGGTTCATAGAATACATCTACTTACCAAACTTCAACAATACTATAGTTCTTATAGTTACGGAAAAAAGTGGCTGTGACATACGGACGGACAGACAGACATGAATCCATAAGGGTTCCATTTTTTGCCATTTGGCTACAGAACCCTAAAAAGTGGTACTGAAAGACGTGGAGTTTATCTACAGAATATCAGTCAAAATAAGTATTAATTTACCTGCTAAAACTCAAGACACGTATTTGTTTTTTTACTTAGGGCTGCGCTAGTCGGTTCTTTCTCCATACAAACGCTGTTGGTGATTTACTCTAAAGTCAAATATTGTAGACCCAAATTTTTATTACACTTATCTAGGTTGGTATGTGCTTATATTTCTAAAATTTTAATAGCCTCCAAACGTCGGATTTTTAGCGCAACTTTGACCGTAAATAAAAAACAAACGAAGAATGAAAATAAAAAAGCAAGCACATACCGATACAGTTTTACTATTCAGAAATTGAGATAACTTTACTTCAGACATAAATATTATATACCTAGGTAGTTTGTTCATAAAATACCAACAGCTGAGTGTTGATTTACGTAATCTGAGGACACCTTTTCTAAAATACTTTACAAAGCAATATAAATGTGTGCACTATAGCTTCTCATATAAGTACTTATAGATAACTATTTTATGCCTATATCTTTTTTTCCCCGATATTATGTGAAATAACAAGCATTTTCCCCACGCGCCGCACTGAGTTCAAACCGTTGACTAGCGCACTCTTAAGTCTCCATATAAAGGAAACTTGATCCTCTATAAAAATACTATGCAACTTAAAAGAGTATAAACATTGATATGACATTCATTTGTTCCATAGTAGACCACTAGTGCTGATAAATTGGAATTTACAAAATATTGGACCCTAATTAATATTTTTAATAGTAGGTATATTAAATAAATGATTACAACAAAATTAATATACCGTGTTTCCATTTCATGTCCTAATTAATGCAGAATAATTGATAAAATGCACCAAATTTCAGTATTTGAAAGAATTTTCTACTTGACCACGTGAGTTTCGGTTTCGGTTTCGGTTTCGGCCGAAACTGAAGCCACGGCCGAACATTCGGTTTCGGTTTCGGCCGGAAAACCAGTTTCGGTCGGACTCTAATAAATATACATAGGCTATGTAATTATATACTTACTTAGTCGAGTTATAGTTTTTTTATAAAAAATGTAGTTATATATACCTATACAAATGTTCCTAGGAGCTCATCTTTTGTTTTGATATCACTGTGTTTGTCCCACTATAACATATTCGATTATAATAATATATACGGACCTCGAAGACAAAGACACCGCAAACTGAGAAGCAAACATCGTTTGGTCGATAGTAATACCTAGGTAACCATTTCAACGTTCTAATTGGCCAAGTTTTCAGAGACAGCAGTTAAAGACTATTTGGTACATAGTATATTTCAGAAAACATTGACATTGAGACAAGTAGGTGTATCTATTCTAATACGATATTTTCCTGTAATTTTTTATTACGTACTAAGTAATGCGTACGTACTAAAAATTGCATGAATATTATTTAGAAAATAATACAGTTTTAAAAACAAATACTTAGTATACTTACTAAAAATCAAAATTTTTCAAAGATATTGCGAATTGTTTGAAGCACTTTTGTGAGTCTCGTGAAAATGCCCCATAAAAATCGTACAAGCAGGTGACGTCACAGACACACGAAATGTATGGCCTTATGCACAAATTTTCTGATATCTCCAAAGTTAACGCGTTTACGTTCATACATACTATAGTAAATCTTTTTGTATTTGATGTAAGTGAAATAATTATGTAGGTTTTTTACACTAATGTTGTAAAGAAATATTACAACTTTTTTGGATATTCGAAATGCATAAGTATAATAATTAATTACAAAACTACACAGAAAATTGTAATTGTTTTTAGTTTTGTAATACCTAACTATTTTTTTAGTTTATATTAAAAAAACTAAATTTTTGCATATATAGGAAATTTATACCTAATCGCCCCAACTAAGTAACTTATACCTTTTGCTTACAATTTCACGTCATCTATTTGTATAGTAATTTGCATGAATAAACAAAAAATTGCACATGGCTATTGGCTAACACAGCGTTTTCCAACCATTTTCATGATGCGACCCCCCTTGTATGATTTTTATCATGTATATTCAATATTCATTCCATACGACGTTTTTATACGTCTCCATAATTAGGATTCGGATATAAGTACATATTAAAGTACCTACGTCAAACACATTATTTTACAATGACATTTTTAATTACATGATATCGATGATCGATTTATGAGTATATCCTTTTGTTAAAATTCTCTTACTTAATAAATCAATCTTTTTAATCTTTATTGTTTTTTTACTAAAATTCTCTCGACCTCCGGCGACCCCCCTACAGAAGCTTCGCGACCCCCCAGGGGGTCGCGACCCACAGGTTGAAAAACACTGGGCTAACACAATTATACACTTTTGTTAAATTTTCAGACGTCAGCAAACGAAGTTAGCAAATGAAGCTGTTATTTGCTAACATAAAATAACAAAATTATTCAAATTCGTCACACTTTTATTCTGTAATTTTATTCTTTGTTTTAATTTTCCGGGTAGGTAGCTATTTCTACTTTCTTTCCGAAAGTTTTAATTGAATACGTAATTTCTTATAATGAAAATGTTTTCTGTGATCGCAAGATTAATCTCGAATTATAATAATAATAGGTATTTAATTAATCTATTATTTGATATTATTCATCGTAAGATAATAGAATAGGAATAAAAAATAATGTTAATACTAATAAATTTATGTATTAATAAATAAAAAATATCTATGGACGCTTTCACAGCACGTCAATCTGGTCTCGTGCTAAGAACCTGTATAACCTAGTTAACGAAAATATATTTAACTAGCGACCCGCCCCGGCTTCGCACGGGTACAATACTGACACTAATACTACAGAATGTCGCCCACTTCGCAACGGGCCGTGCAGCAGAAATCGTAATATTTTAATTTCGCTATAACTTCAAAACCAAACTTCCAATTTTAATCATTCAAAGACCAAATATTATCTACATAAACTGTACTTAGTGATGAAATAATTTATTTTGATAAGGATTAATAGCATGAGTAAAATAAACGCGTTTAAATGTAGTCCAAAAAAAATTCAAGATTTCTAAATAAGAAAATGGTTGTTGTGCCTCACACGACATAGATAGGTATAGTGTGTCGCGGACTTTTTTGTAGATTTTTATAAGATCTACAATTAATTAGAACATTATATGGTTCTATCTTTTATAGTTTAGGCAGCGTACGCAAAATAAGTAACTTTTCTGGTTGTTTTTTTACACCTTGTGTCCGAAAAACCCAAATATCTTACGGAACCCTATTTTTTTCCAAAATAAAATATAGCCTATGTTACTCGTAGGTAATGTAGCTTTCGAATGGTGAAAGAATTTTTGAAATCGGTCCAGTACTTTTTGAGCCTATTCATTACAAACAAACAAACAAACATACAAACAAAGTTTTCCTCTTTATAATATTAGTATAAATAGGTACTTTTATTTAATAGGTACTTTTATGCTATAAATAGGTAGATATATTTAATATTTTTGCTATACTTATTAGTTATTATACCTACACGTAATAAACATCCATGACCCAGGAGTAAAGAATACTTATTTTGTTCCGTTGGCGGGATTAAAACCTGTGACCTTAGGCTTGAGCACCGACGCGTTCAACCATTGAGGTCGTCATATTTTTTTACTTCATAATTATTTTCCCTGCCGTCTACATCAATTTGATACTGCACAAACCGGTTCTACTACCCTATAGCTATTTTGCATGGGAGCACAAGATAAACTTAACAACTATGCTGTCCATAAAATAATTATTTAACAACAACACTATAATGGCCAGGATACACGAGGCCACTTAAACGACACTAATGTCAACTGGTTGACGTGTGGTTTTGCACTTTCAGCTCCTTTGGTATTACAGGTGTTAATGTTAGTGTTATCGTATTTTCAAAAAAAGTGTTCGCTTTCTCTTTCTCTTTTCCTTTTGCTGACCTCTAATAGATGATTTGTCATATACTATTTAGGCAGTCTCTTAGGCTGGGACTATATTTTCCGGAATCCGCAAGGCCGGGGAAAATTCAGAGCACTGCAAATAGAAATCTGCGCTAATACTATAGAGCTGAAATTCGAACACACGAGTGTCAACTATCAAGTCAAATGGCAATGTCTAATCTGACAACTCGACACTTATATGATACTCTGAATTTTCTCCGGTCTTCAGGATTCCGGAGAATATAGTCCCAGCCTTAGTCCTTACTGTAGCGTTTGAGAATTAGGTCGTTTATATCACGGTCGAGACACTTTATAGCCTAAGATCAATTCGTGACATCATTTCCTTTCAAATGTCGTAAAATTCATTAAAAAAAAAAATTTAGCTGCAAATAACATAATCAAATTAATTATACTAAAATTAATGACAGGTAATTGCGGCTAATTTTTTATAGGCAATCAATCCATAATCCATTGTACCTAAACTTTCTTAACATTCATTAAAAATTAGTTGCATCAAAAAAACAGATACCTGCAGAATCGAGCAGTGGGATCAATTACTATTATAAGTAATCTAATTGCTTGCTCTCGATACTGCTGTCGCCATTAGTGTCGAGGACGCTATGTCCTCGTGTATCCTGGCCATAAAACCCGCCGGAGTAGCATCAGTTTATAGTTCCTGATAACCGCTTGATAGGGTTTTGTAAACATTCTACATGGAAATATTGTTAGTGGTCACGACTCTAACAATATTTTAAATACTCGTTCATAGTAATAGTAATAAATGTTTAAAAATAGAAGTAAAGGGCTGCGCCATTACAGCCCATAAAATCACTTAATAGTCTATAAAAGTCTTAATTCGTTTAATACTACTGCAAGACTACTGGAAATTTGTAATCTTTATAACTATAAATATTTCTTAAGATTAGGTGCAGTTATGTTGGGTAACTTTGAATTTTCGTTTGATTTTGGACGAGGACATTTTGAAGTTTTACATATATATTTTTGTTATTTAAAACTAGCTGTCCCGACACACGTTGTTCTGTCTTAAATATGAACTGGAATGAGTAAATACCTACACCTACAACCTACACCTTTTCTCACCATTTAAACCTTCTCTGAACTTCCATAATTATTTCAATACTAAAATTAGCCAAATCGGTCCAGCCGTTCTCGAGTTTTGAGTCCCTCGGGAATGGGATGAAAAGTATGCTATGTCCTTCTCCTGATCTTAAGATACCTCCTCAGTCCTCACTAATTTTCAACCAAATCGATTCAGCTGTTCTTGGGTTATAAATAGTGTAACTAACACGACTTTCTTTTATATAAATAGATAGATATATAATCAAACAAGCCTCGTTCAAAGCGCAGATTTTAAGAAATATGGTTATGCGTACTCACCATTATAGTTAACTAGCTGTTGCCCGCGGCTCCGCCCGCGTAAATACATACTGTATTCGGGAATATACCCTCGGGAACACCGTATTTTTCGGGATAATAAGTAGCTTATGTTTTAATCCAGAGTCCAAACTACTACTATACCAATTTTCATCGAAATCCGTTCAGTAATTTTTGCGTGAAAGAGGAACAAACATCCCATCCATACATCCTCAATAAACTTTTACATTTATAATATTATTATAGTAGGAAAAGTAGGACTAGATGTTGCCCGCGACTCGTGCGCACAAAAGTTAACTTCGCAGAAACCGTACATTTTTCCGCGATACGAAGTAGCCACTTCCCCGTGGTCTACTCTATATCTGTGCCAAATTTTATCAAAATCGGTCCAGTTGTTTCGGAGCCTGTTCAATGCAAACAAACAAACTCGTCCTCTTTATTATATAGTAATTATAATAGATTATTATCCTTATACCAATCTGAAGCAAAAAGTATAAGTACTTAAAGATCAACGAATACGTACCTTTTTAAAACATACTTTTATCGAAAATCTAAACTCTCTATCGAGATGGAGCTGATAGAACGAAATTGACGTTTCCATTTATTTTTTCCGAGCATTCCGTAACAGAGAACAAGTCTATGAATTTCATTCCGTCCTCGTTAGGAACCGTGATTGTAAAATACGAGCAAGTGAGTATAGAACTGATAAAGAGGTAACATCGAACATTTTGTTAAAGCGACTGCATACCTAGAGCTAGGTAAGTCAATATAAGTTACATAAATTGCTTGCCAAAAGTAAATAAATAACTAAAAATATGTATTTAATAATTATGTATTTAATAAAATAAATTAAATAAATCATATTTAACCCTTAAGCTGTAACGTAAAAAAGTATGTCGTGTCAGGCACGCGTAGTTACACGGCGTTCTATGTGTTGATCCTACTATTATTATAAAATATGTGAAAGTTAGTGAGGTTGGACGGATGTCTGTTACTCTTTCACGCAGAAAATAATGACTGATTTTGGTGTATTACTAGTTAAGACTGTGGATTAACACATAGGCTACTTTTTGTCGCAGTAAAAGTCCCGCGGGTTTCCTTTTTGCGCGTACGAAGTTGCGCGCAACATCTAGTTAGATAATAAAATAATAAAAGTCTGTCTTTTACTTTTACGATAGCATAGTGTTCATTAATTAATTAACTTTCAAATTAGAATGTAAGTGATGTTAAAGATAAATTTAGTAAGTATTTTAAAGTGGACTTGTAGTCATAATTATGTTACTTAATTAATAATAAATACAAAGCTTTGCTGTAGGTAATGGCTACTATAGACATAAAAAATAAGGTAGGCATTTGTAATTTCGTAGCAGTAATTTATTTGAAATTTCGCGTCTACTCGGCTATCTAGTATGTACACATGATACGAGCATATGCAGTTAGATGGGTGTAACAGAAAAAAATTGATACCAATTCGTCTGGTGAGTGGTGACCTTTCGCTACACGTTAATATTTGTAGCTCTTTTTTATTTTCCACTAGTATTTTTTTTAATTTACCGATACCTAAATCCGTTGACGTTGTAAAGCGCTTTTAATGGAATTTCACTATAATTTTTGATGTGTAACATCTTACCCCTTTTTGCTATCTATGAGAGTGTTTTATAGCGTCCAAAAATATTATTATTTTTACAGACAGACCGGCAGAATAATACAAATGTTTCAACAATTGATTTTTTCAACCTAAATTGCGAAATTGGTCCATTCTATTTCACAGGGGAATTGCCTTAATGTTCAAAGAGGGTGGAGTCTTCATTGAAACGTATAGGGGTAATAAGGTCTGAGCTGAATCTAGGAACGTTTTTTTTCTAGCTTTAAATCTTTATTAATGGCGGTACGTAGTTATATTACTATTAAATACCATTTCGAATTCAACGTAGTTATTTAGTGTGCAGCGAAATTAGTATCTTTTAACCCCCGACGCAAAAAGAGGGGTGTTATAAGTTTGACGTGTCTGTCGGTCTGTCTGTCTGTCTGTCTGTCTGTCTATGGCATCATAGCTTCCGAACCGATGAAGCGATTTCAATTTAGTTTTTTTTTGTATTAAAGGTGACTTACCTGCGAGTGTTCTTAGACATGTTTGATGAAAATCGGTTGAGCCGTTTAAAAGTTGTGGGGGGTGAAAGTGGGGAAGAATAACTGAATGTCTGCAAATATACTCGAGTGGGGTCTCAAATGAAAGCGCACTGTAAGAGAATATTGATGACTTAATCGAGAGTGTTCTTAGCTTCATTTGATGAGAAAATTGGTGGTGGGAAGATCAGCCGTTTGAAGATCATCAGCTCTTTTCTAGTTGATGAGGGGATCTGACTAACTTTCTTATGTCCGATCGATTCGAAATTTGGTACCGTGTTACTTCAACGATATTTAAAGAACATGGTAAGGTAACCATGACCTGATTAGCCGTTTGAAGATTATCAGTTCTTTAATAGTTGATGAGGGGATCTGACTATCTTCCATATGTTCTATCGATTCGAAATTCGGTACCGTGTTACTTCAGTGATATTGAAAGTATATGGTAAGGTAACCATTATTTACACCTTCTTTAAAAAGGACAAAATAAAAGTAAAATTAAAAATTTTAAAAACCCCCCGACACAAAAAATAAACTTTAAAAACTAATAAATAATATTTTTAACCTAATATAATAATTATTATCGTCACATATAATATTATGTACTTAAGTTGAAATATTTTTATTTTTCAATCATCGTCTCGTCGGGGGACCGCTATGTGAGAAAAGAGGTGTAGTCGCAGATTGCAACAAAAGAATTTACTCCGGGAAAAAATTCGCTCGTAGGTACCTAAATGTGTTGGAAAAACACTTTATAAACTTTAGCGGTCCCCCGACGAGGCGACGATTGGAAAATAAAAAATTTCCACTTACATAATATTATATGTGACGATAATAATTATTATATTAGGTTATAAATATTATTTATTAGTTTTTAAAGTTTATTTTTTGTGTCGGGGGGTTTTTAAAATTTTTAATTTTACTTTTATTAAATAATATTATTACTTAGCTACTTTTGGAGTCGTTTTTGCTTATACTAGCCTACTGGATACTTATGTAGCTTTATATCTTAAATAATAGCTAGAAGAGCTAGCTATAAATAGCTAGAAGAGAGTATCTAGGTAATAAGGTACTTTAATATTATAATACATGATCAAACGAACTTCCAAGTGAAGTTCGATCAGTATTATATGAGTCTCTTTATTCGAAGATATAAAATCTTAATAACATGTAGTATTCCTCGCTTGACACATTCATTCGCACGCTTTAGAGTTAAAGTATCGATGGTCACAATCGATCAAAACAGGTTCTATCCTGTCTAGGCATCGCCATGACACCTCATTCTTTTAGAGATATATTTTATTGTAGGCAAAACTTAGAGGGTAGGGTCGGGTGGGACCTAAGTCTATATCTTCGAATAAAGAGACTCATATAATACTGATCGAACTTCACTTGGAAGTTCGTTTGATCATGTATTAATATTTCATCTCTTTATTCGAAGATATAAAATCTTAATAACATGTAGATGTTTAGAGATGAAAAGTTTTGCCTCTGAAGATATTTACAAGATACAAATTCAAGAAAAATAACTTATTTGTGAAACATAAACTTTCTTTTCTTCGATCCAAAAAATTAAATATATGTACTTTACATTAGGTACATACTGAATTGTCCCTGGAATCGACAATCAACCCTTTATTTATTACGACATGTTTTGAGAACAAACTGCTGTTGCGATATTATTATCATCTAAAATCTGTCTATTATAAAATCCAGTCTATCCAGCGGTCTTTCTGATAACGTCGAGCGAGACGCCCGTGCGGCTGGCGGCGGAGGTGGTAGCGTGGCGCGCGCTGTGCGCCTCGAACACCGCCACGTCCACCCCGCTATCGGCCAGCACCTGCTTGACCCACCGCGCGATCGTCTGGCTCGTCGCCGCTCAATGAGGCGCTCGCCAGGTCAACAGTAAATTAAATACGTTCCGGACCTCAAAGTTTTCGTTCGCTCGATATAAGCTTCGAGAGCCGTGGCTGGACATACGTCTCTATTTTCTAAAAAGTAGGGAAGAGTCAGCAATGGCTGATCCCGACCGGCCACAGATGTCTTTACTATACCTGAAATAATTATCTTTATACTATCGTTGTTAAATTTAATGTTACTAATTTTAATGTAAGATAATGTTTGTGCTCTGTGAGCAGTACACAAAGCTAATAGTATAGTGACTTTTTTTTTTTTTGGTTAATCTTGCAAGATGTATTGTAAGGTTTCCATTGAGCTATATGATCCAAAACTCTTTGAGGGTCCCAAGTAGCTACATATTTAGGTAATGTAGGTCTCAATCTGAAAATACCTTTCAAAAATATTTAAATTAAACAATTAGATCCTAGATCCTGATTTATCAATAGGGCCAGCGCAGATCTATGCGTGTTAAGTGAACCATAAACCGCACCATGTTCGAATTGATTATTTATAAAAAAATTAATAACTGAATCAGAAAAACTACCATACAGATTTAAATTGAAATCATTACAAAATTTCCATCATAACCTGTAAGTGCTATAAAGACATAATTATATTGTGTAATGCGGTCTCAGGGGTTCCCCTTTGGATGAAAGCTTCCCGGAGAGCTTCACGGCAGCCAGGGTAAATTTGAACTGTTTTCTCGCCCTCTTAGAAAAGTTTAATATATGCTTATTTGGGTCTAAGTAAATATTTTTTGAAATACGCATAGTTTGTAATAATGGAAACTTCGGTTGAGAATTCCAGTACGGAAATACTAAAATACCTTCGGCTTTTTCGGTTCTAATCTTTTTTAAGTATTTTAAAATTAACGTAAACAGAGGAAAGGCATAAAAGTATTATTTATTTCAATTTATAGTTAAGGCATTTATATAAGGCATATATTTCACACTTAGCATTAGCGCGAGAAGCGAAAAAAAAAATCAACATGTGGTTTACCGAAAAACCTCTGATATATATACTGAAATGTGCTATTTGAAGTTTCTAATTCAGTGTCTCAATTTTTATTGCGTAACTCTTGATCCACCTCTATATTATCTTTTGTATATTTACGTATGACGCGAACAACCATACATTTCGGTTCTCACACTACTGCCAAATATCGTTGGTTATTTCATTCAAATGGGGGAATTGTATTCCACCCATTCTATTAATATAACTTATTGCGGTAGTGTTAACACATCGTAATAAGACAGCACTGCCTTTTAAATCTTTGGCAAACAGTTTTAAAATTAGAAAAGCTTCTTTTAGTTATAAAAATATTTTTACTCCACCATAGCAAATCAGATAAAATAGCCTTTGAAGGATTAAATCTGAAATTATAATTATTATTGTTGCCACAGAGCAAAGCTAAGTTTTCTCTCTTTCTAATTATTTAGTATATTTCCAGCTATATTTCATAGCTGGACATCCGGCTATAAGAACACCGATTAAGTGTGAAAATTCACTAATGGTGCATCGAGGCAAGGTTAGGTATATTTGCACAAAATATAAAAATATAATTCTGTTTTTCAATAGGTAAACTAATAGACATATTTACTGAATTAAAATTAAAACCTAAATATTTAGTTAAAGTTCTCGGTTAAACCCTTAACATTCTAACAGTTTATATAGTTTCCGATATAATTCTTTTGCATTCTGTATAAGTAGATCCTATACACATAATATCATCCAGATATAGGTACCACAGATTGAAAGCCTTGACATCTTAATTTACCAATAACCACTTTCATTATTTTAGTAAATGTCCTCGGAGCTATAGATAAGCCATAGGGCATAGCATTAAACTCATATGTTTGGTTTTCAAATTGGAACCGTAGAAACCTTTTATAACTAGACTTAATGGGGACTAATAAATACGATTCTTTCAAATTTATCGTAGCCATATAACAGCCTTGGTATATTAATTGAACGACTGTTCTATAATCTTTCATTTTGAAATGACTTCTTTAAATGAATTTCTTGAGATGTTTTAAATTTAAGATGAAACTTTATTCCCCATTAGGTTTTAGGTGATAAAAATATATTGGAAATGTATTGGTTTTGAGTTAGCTCACAAACCAAGATAGCACCTAAACGTAATAATTTATCAATAGACTTATAAAGAAGTCATTGTCTTGTGACCCTAACCTACAAGTTGTTTTATTAAAATGCACTTTTTTAATAAAAGGTACAGGAAAACCATTTCAAATCCAAGAACTTCATTACTTGTTATTTTGCACCAGCAATTATAAAAATATTTTAACCTGCCTGCATGTACCTCTGTGTCCGAGGGCCTGCACGCTGAGGAGGTTTGTTCCATACCCTGCTCGCCTTGGATGTACTTGGATATGTCTGTGTCCTCTGACTGCTGTAGGGAGTCTTCCTGGCACCTCCTCCCCCCCTGTTCGTTGAGCGAGAAGTGTCTCTCCATTTTCTCTGCTGCTTCGTTTACTGAGCAGTAGTCTGTCTGGAAGAACTTTTCGTTTCTGTCCTTTTAATTTGAGAATCCTGTTTCTCAATAGCTTTTGAAGCTTTCATTATTTCTGGTAAATCTGAACCAAATAGCATTTCGTCTCTTTCACCAATTTTAAAATAAATTACAAAAAAACCTTTATCTAAACTAGAAGAAACTGATTTCATTCTACTAGTGGTTTCTAAAGCATGAAGGTTGGATAAATTCTAGTGGCGTCAGACAAGTATTTAATTGCCAATACCTTGTCGCTCGATTATAAAAGGGACGAAATGTCTTTATTGATAGCTGTTAATCCGACTCCCAACTGTTGTTGTGTCGTTTCAATTTTCTTGTCCCGTGCACGGGTAAATTCGGATATAGCTGCTGATAATTTCGGGGTTCAACTGAGGGGCTCGGAACAATTTGCAATTCTGAGGTATCACATATTGTTTAAAAAGCTCTTCTTTTTGCTTAGGATCGGCAATTGGTTTCCGAATAATAGGGAATTAAAATAATAAAAATATTAATTAATTAATCATAATTCTCCTCATTACGAGTCGGCGGTTCCTCTTCCGTCTGACCATTTGTTACGTTATTTTGTTGTAGAACCATAATTTCATCAACATCTAAAAGTTACATTTAATATAAGTAACGTAGTATTCCATCTGGTTGACTCACAGACAACTCTGTAATTATTAAGCTTAAAGTACCCATTGATCAACTCACGGTTGATTCCTGGGCCAAGTTACTGCTTTTGGTTGCCCCACGGACAACTCTAAGCATGGGCGTAGATTAATTTTTGGGCCTAGTTACTGCTTTTGGTTGCCCCACGGACGACTCTAAGCTTGGGCGTAGATTAATTCTCGGGCCAAGTTACTGCTTTTGGCTGCCCCACGGACAACAATTTACTGCTTTTGGTTTCCCCACGGACAACTCTAAGCTTTGGCGTAGATTTTTAACAACATAAAAATATTTTTGTATGAAAAATTATTAACTGTGACACCGATGGCCGTTGCCATGGTGTCAACATTGTTATGTCACTTTGTAAATATGTAGCAAATAATTACTAGATATGTTTTATTTGTATTATTACTTTACAATATCTAGTTTGCAAACCTATCTTTGGTTAAAATTACTATTCGGCTATATAAAACAAACGTCGTAATTGATATTGCAAGTGTCCTTAAATAATACAATAATCTCAATATTATTGTTATTTCACATTTAAAATTATGAAAATTCCTTACCAGCTGTTTGTTCGATATCAGATTCACTATCTGATACCTCTTTTTAATATTATATATCTATGATCTGATACAATTCTTTTGCGACGTTTCGTTTTAGCCTCCAATCCTCTTATTTTCTTCAAATACCTAGCTATTTTATCTTCAGTACTGTGTTTCGGCATTTTGAAGCGTGTTACCGAATGCGCGCACGAAAAAAGAATGAGGTGTCATGGCGATGCCTAGACAGGATAGAACCTGTTTTGATCGATTGTGACCATCGATACTTTAACTCTAAAGCGTGCGAATGAATGTGTCAAGCGAGGAATACTACATGTTATTAAGATTTTATATCTTCGAATAAAGAGATGAAATATTAATGTACTATACGTGTTGCATGTGACTTCGTGCGCTTAAAAAGATGCGCAGGAATCGTACATACATCCGCAATAAAAAGTAGCCTATGTCCTTCCCCGTGGTCTACTCTACATCTGTGCTAAATTTCATCAAAATTTCTCCAGCAGTTTCGGAGTCTATTCAATGCAAAGAAACAAATGAACTTTTCCTCTCTATCACATTAGTATGGCTACAGAAGTACTAGTAATAAGTATAAATTTTATCCCAATAAAAGGAACTGGCCAAATAAACTCAGACGTCTAAAAATAGCCCAATGTCCTGCAATTGAGTATCCGTGGGTGTTGTGATGTATGGGCTAACCGCTAAAGGAATTGCCCACGTGGT
Source organism: Glaucopsyche alexis (assembly GCA_905404095.1). Taxonomy (NCBI): domain Eukaryota; kingdom Metazoa; phylum Arthropoda; class Insecta; order Lepidoptera; family Lycaenidae; genus Glaucopsyche; species Glaucopsyche alexis. The sequence goes on from FR990060.1 coordinate 8,850,236, forward strand.
CCACCCACATGGTTTATGTGGAGAAGATTGGACGGCATACTAAGTCATCTTGAAGATATGACGTACCTACCCTTGACAGCGGTAAAAGTAATTTTGTAATACTAGCTTTTCCCGCGGCTCGGCCTGCCAGTTACGCAGAATTAATTTTATAGTGCCCAAGTGTGTGCACAGTATAAGAGAGTTCTCTCTTTCTTTACTCTCATAACCCAGTAGGATGAATGCCGAGAGATCAGGCGCAGGTCCCACTTTTTACATGCCCATCCGACGCATGGATCATCTTTCTTGATCACTTGATCACGGATCACTGATTGTCGAACAAGAAATCACCTGATGGTGATCAGCCAGCATTGTCCTAACTAAACTTGGAAACAACATTTTTTGTTGTTCCAATGCGGGAATCGAACTCACGACCTCCGAGTCGTGAGCCAAGCTCTAACCACTAGACCACTGAGACTAGTACCTACCTAGTAATAGTAGTAGAATGGGGCTGTACTGTAAAAAACTGTACTGTATAAACATTATTATACTTAAACGAATGTGAGTTTCTTGGTTAAGCTTCTTCGTGTAGATCGTCTTTGAATAATATGTATTTTAGTATAGTTATTTGAGTAATAGGTTTACCTAACGCGTAAAAAAATCAATGATAGCTTATCTTAGGCATCTTGTATTAGTATAATGCAAGTTTAAATTCAAATCTATGTAATATTTTATCGACAAATGTAAATTTTTCTTTGGAAACTTTGGGGTAGGTACCTGTGATTGAGATCTTGAGCGAAGTCTAGTAAGCTTTATTTTAATTTTAATTTCCCAAATGAAAATACGTCACTAAATTAACGAATTGTATTTAATTTCAAGGTATTATGCATTAATTAATATTTTCGCATCGCAAATGCAATTAAATCCCTTCAGTGTAGTTAATTGGAAGATAAAACAGTACTTAACGCGAAAATATTATGGGTGCTTTTTCATGTCGTCCAACAAGATATCGTCCTAATAGGACGAAATGACGATTTAATTTTTTTTGTAGGTAATTAGTAGGCACTTTTTTCTTTCGTCAAATCGTTCAATGCAGTTAATTTTTATGACTTTTTAATTTTAGGGATTACGGTCTGCAAACCATGATGTATATTGTTTTAATATTACTAATTACTATACTTACTTATTTGTTAAAATAACACTTATAACAAAAAATATTATAAATTGTAATACCAAAAGATAACAAAAATATATCAGTATTTAATCTATAACAGAATTGAAATGAATAATTTAGTACACTTCATTCTAAGGTTAGAGACGTGCTACTTAGGTATGTCATGATTTATCAGTTATCAATGAGGAATTTCAACATGTTACATATATGACAACAGATTACTAAAATGTTACTACGTAAATATGACTTTTATTATTTGCTATCTCAAACGTACCTACTCATAAAGCTTGTTGCGCAAAATGGCCTTTTCAAGGTTTCTAAGTACCTTTAAAAAGGATTTTGCGCAGTTGCGCATTATACTACGAGGAACCCTAGTCTGTCTGTCCACCCTTCCTAACTTTGTGATTATGAACATAACAATATGAACGAACCATTCCAACTGTACCAAATTTAATTAATTTATGGACGAAGCTATCGTTTAATTAAAGTAAAAACCTGATGACTACATGCCCCCTCAAGGAAATATATGTATAATTAATTAAAGTGTTTTAAATTTGGTTTTAAATCGAAACACTGCCAAGTGCCATGTACAAAAAATGTGACATAACATTTTGCGTTCAACTGTACCTAATGAGCCGTACAATTCGAAAGAAAATTGTGAATGACTTACGGTGTTTTACCGTAACCGTTAAAAAGTGATATAATTTAATACGTAACCGGTGTGAGACCGAGCGGCACAGTGGGCTAACGATTCTAGACGACTGTAAGTAAGTACAATCGCCGACAAACCAATAGTAGGTGCCACTATAGAAGCTTATTGTAATAGAAATAAGATCGAAATGTAGTATACCAAGTTTGGCGGCGACTGTACGTCTCACCGCAAAATTGTCGCTTCTCACGGACTCACTCGTTTTGAGCGTTTTGTAAACAGAACGTGGATGAAGGAATGCTGGGTTTTGTAGACTAAAGAGCGTATTAGTACTTTTACAACGTGGTAGCACAGATCAAAGAAAGTTAGCTTTTGATTTGATTGTACTACTTAGCATACGGTGTGTTCACGATTGCATGGAAAAGTTGTGTGAATGGAGGGGACGTCAACATTTTAAAATTTGGATCGATTTAGGTCATTCTATGAATGCTGTTTCTCTGTACCTAAATGTAATAAATAATAATTAAATTTGTGGTACTAGTACCTATGTCATAGATGTTACTAACGTAGGTACATATGTCGTAACTGCTAATTTCATACATATTGTAGAAAGTACTGATATTGTAAAAGGCAAAGTGACGTTGCTAATGTAACAAAGTATGACGGTAATTTTCTTGAATTGTATGTTCCTATTATGTATTACCTTTATTCAGTAGTGTTCCACTATAGTAGCTCACCTTCGAATATAAATAATAGATACATTTTACTTAACCTCCGACGTGGTGTCTTAAGTTATGTACCTATGTCTGCGTGTCTGTCTGTGGCATCGTAGCTCCTAAACGAAAGGTCCGATTTAGATGCGACTTTTTTATTTTGTTGAAAGCTGACGCGATCGAGAGTGTTCTTAGCTATAATTTATCATCATCGTCTTCTTCATTGCTTGAAAATTCGGGGGTTACTTAAAAAATATTTTGTTTATTTGAAAACAATTTCTCATAATACCTACTTATATGTACTTACCTAAAAATGTGTCTATTGTACATCTATATTTGCATTTAAACCAAAAATGAATTCGACATCGCCATGACAATACGTTAAAATCATCTTAATTAACCACTGAAAGCTTGAAATTTATAGAATTTCCGAGCCAATACGGTCAGATAATTAAAATGGAGATAAAGGGGCTCATTAAACTATATAATCAGTCACCTTTGGCTGATACACGACGAAATATCAGTTAAACGAAAATGCACTCTATGTGAACAGAATAGAGATACATTTTAACTAACCACAGAATATGCATTATTATATGCAACACTGGTTAGCACGGAAAAGTTAATCACGATCCTTTCGTGCAATAAATTGTGTTATATTCGACGAAACAAAGCTTTCGTTATTTCATAACCATCCATATTAATAGGGTTTTTGCTTAATATTAGAGACGTTAGACATTTTGATAATACCGAATTATAGTTAAATTAAGTGACGCTCAAGTCACATGCTGTCCTTGTCATTTCGGCTAGCAGACACAGCGACAGCCTGTGAATAGAAGTTCTCTTTATTTTGATTAGCGTTTTAGTATTTGGGCGAAAATGTGTTTAATTGTCTTTCTTTCATGAAATGAACCAGGAAACGAGAAGACGGATGGTCTGATGGTAAGCGATTATCGCCGCCCACGGACACTCGCAACACCAAAGGAGTTATAGTTACGTTTGTGAAATGCGTTCCACCGTAAAATCCCCATTACCTCCTGGTTCCATTACATTAGGCCTCCTGTAACCTCAAGCATGACTGTTTAGCAAACACTTCTGCCTTCTAACATTGTTCGTGTTAAATATTTCCCGAAATGAATAAACCGCGAAATTATGTTACAAATAATGAATCAATTTATTTAAGAACGATCAAACTGCTTTAACTATGCCATATTCAGTTTCCTCGACTCTACACTCGACATACTAAAATTATTTAACTACCGATGGCTTTTCGAGAATAGCTCTGTTTTAGTACGATTATTCACACATGCGTTATATGCACGCATCCCTGCGTATAAACGTACGTTCGTGCATGTGTGCGTGCAAGCGTGCATGCGTCTCGTCACTAGAATTTGTAAACTGGTGCTTATCCACATCTTCTATTTATACAGATAAATAAAATTGAAGTGTCTGTTGGTAATCTATACTAATAACAAAGCGGAAAAGTTTGTTTGTTTATTTGTTTGTTTGTTTGTTAGCATTGAATAGGCTCCGAAACTACTGGACCGATTTTTATGCAATTTGATACATATATAGATTGGACCACGGGGAAGGACATAGGCTAATTTTTATCGCGGCAAAATATACGGTTCTGCGGGATAGCCTTTTGCGCGTACGAAGTCGCGTGCAACATCTAGTAATATAATAAAGAGGAAAAGTTTGTGACATAGGCAACTTTTTATCACGGCAAAATGTACGGTTACGGCGAGATTTTCTTTTGCGGGCACGAAGTCGCGTCCAGTTTAAAATAAACAGCTTTTCACTTAATGCATAATATGAAACTGGAAGTATATTCGGTACCCACAATAAAATATTTAGTTTTTGATTTTGTCTGTCTGTCTATTTGTTCCGGCTAATCTATGAAACGGCTGGACCGATTTTCACGGGACTTTCACTGACAGATAGCGGAGGTTATAAGGTCTAACATAGCTTCTTTTATTTGAGGGCTCCATTTAAAAATAGGGTTCTGTTTTCGTTACTTATATGCAAACGAATTTGCAGGCATCAGCTACCTAGTTTAGACATAAATTTATTTTTACCATATGGTAAGTAATTTGCATTGCTAATCGAAAGTAAGCTTTTCTTTTGGGCTTTCCTTTTAAAAAATGATCTTAGTTTCACAACAAAAAATGTAATGATCAGATTACAAACAACAAACAAATTACTTGTTATTATTTGGTGATGGCTAATGGATTTACGCAATTATAAATGAGCAAATCATTTTAATATAATGGTTGCAGTGGTTACGTTATCATAATCAGTATTCTAACTGCGGCTCATATTATACGTCCTAGTGGGACGAAAATACGAATTTATTTTCTTGTGATTTTTTCATTCGTCAGTTCGTCCCATTTTTATTTTATATTGTTTTGGAATTATTTTTAATTTGACGGCGTTTTTGTTTGTCACAATCATTGTTTACCATTTGTTTACATAATTTATTCTCTCTTGCGGTTTTTAGTACAAACCTAGGATAGGTAGTGTAATACCCTGTGTTTGTGTTGTAATTCACAGGCTTGATCTCGCACTTAGCAGCAATAACTATTACACGTCCACTCTCGTCTACGACTCTCGTGAGACTGACGTGGTGCGATCAAGACAGTGTTATGTCAGTTTGTATGTATGTATGTATGTGTGTAGTAATTGTTGTATTGTGTATATATTATTTATTTATTATTTAATCACATACACTACATCCCTTCCTTATTAAATTTTTAATTTAATAATTAAATCTAATTTATTGTTTGTTTCAGAAACTGCCCTCTACTCCCCTTGGACCTTCTTTAGGTGTACAATTACATTCCTTCTTAAAGTTTGTCCTGTTTCTTCGTTGCGGACTGTGTAATCTCCGTTTCTTGCTATCTCTACAGTTTAATGAGTGGGATCAAAATCGGTGTTAGTTAATTTGCTATTTCTAATGTTTTTAAATAAACTTTATCTCCTTCCAATATTTTGATTCTTCAGCTCTGCGTGCAGAGTCCCCTTACTCTTTTCCTTTTTTGTATTTTTTTTTGTATCTTATCCCTATCCTTATCTTCAGAATCATTTTCATTAGCTTGTCTAGTTTCTAGAGAAAGAATTTTATGTCGGTTAAGTCTATTGAAAAATAATTTACATAGAGTTTTACCAGAGTTTTACACTGTGTGGTGTACTATTGTACATCATGAGGTACTCAAAGAGACTATATTTAAGGTCTCTTTTTCCAATCTGACTAATACGCAAATGCTTTAAATGTCTTTATTCTGTCTTTCAACCTCTCCATTCATATGCGGCCAATATGAAACTGTATTAAAAAGACGAATGTTACATTCTTTGCAAAATATTCGAAACTCCTCACTCACAAACTATCTACCATAGAAATTGGGTAACCCAATTTGCTTAAAATTTCCTTCAAAAGTTTTATTATTTGTGGACTTATGATTGTCTTAGTAATTTTTTACTCCTTTATAACGTCTGTAGTAGTCAATAAGAATAAGTAAATTGTCATTGTTCGGCAGTATCAAACGATCCATCGCCTAAAAGATCCATCGCAATGTCTAGCCATGGAGTCAAAGGTAAGTCACGTCTTTTCATAGGCGCTGGTGCTATTGGCAACCCTACTAACGTGTCACCTTTACAAGATCTGATTAAGTTTTCTACATCCTTGTCAATGCATGGCCACCAGACAGGTATAACAATTCGGTTTCCTCTCAGCAAAATACTCTCATAGAAACACAATTTTATTCAAAGTTGGTATTTTTATACTCTTCCTGAACGTCGTTGTACATGATGCCTATCACCGGTTCGGGAACTAACCTGGCAAGAAGAACCGGCGTAAGAAACTCGCACGGGGTCATCTTTTACCAAAAATATGGAAATTTTTCTTTTAAAATAAAATATCATATTACAATGATATGACTACATTACAATAATAGAAGTAGCCTTCAAGGCGGCCATCCTATTCCCATGGTGTACGATCCTCAATAAAATCATTTACCCTATAATAAGCTTTAGTACACAAACACTCTTTAACTACTTTTTTAAATTTATTAATATGCAGATTTTGAACATTTTCTGGGATTCTATTCTAGCGTATAAAAGATTTACTAACTTTACTCAGTCTGATCACCGGTAGCTCTAGTTTGTGTTTATTTCTAGTGTTTCTACAGTGATTATTACTCTTCGTATTGAACATACTTAAATTTTCCCAACATAGAACACATTGTCCAAAATATATTGAGAAGCAACATTTAATATTATGTTTGGCCCTTAACCATATATCTGAACTTTCTTATCCTTCAATTCCTTCCATGTTTCGTCGCTAATTAGATTTGGTTTACATCCAGAGTCAATTAGCATATTTATTTTAATTCCACCTAATTTCCCAGTGTACTTATTGTGTACCTACTACAGGCAAGTGGACTTATTTTTTTTTTTGCGTAAATGAATAGCACTGAAAAATATGAGTAACTTCTCAGAAGAAACCGTATATCAAAAGTCAACACTTTCAAAGGCACAGCGACCCGTACACAAAATTTCGCAAGTCTCGTAAAAGTCGCTCCATACCAAAGTCGACCCACAAATGACGTCACTCTTGGGCTAAAGTGTATGAAGTATATGGCCGCAGGATCATATTTGTAAACGTCTCCGACACCTGTGCGCCCAAGCCCATAATGAATGTCTTTGTATATGATGTGAGCAAACCAACGATGTAGTCTTTGTTTACCAATTTCGCAATATATATATATGTATTTTTAGGTACTTCTCAAATGCATTCAACTAGTAAACTATCCCCAAATAGTATTTTTTTTCACATTTACCAAACAGCAATGCCTCAATATTTCCGAATATATTAATAAGAAGAATAAGAATAATTTATTTGCGAAATTTTACATCCATACGTGAGTATAGTAATTATATATCAAATCAACATAATATTTTATACACTCATTAATTGTTTAACGTTGGCGCCTGCACTAGGCTAAGCCTGTCCTGCAGATCGCCAACATATTTCTACAACTATTTTAATGAAACCAAACATTTCAGATGTAGTTTAATCCCCCACTGTAGCATCATTGTCAACTTAAAAACGTAATCAACTTCATCATATTCTACTATGTCGACTTTGTTTCTATTTCCCATTCTAGCTTTTTTTCCAAGCCTGTGTATTATTTCCTTTATTACAAAAACTTTCACATTTCCTTTTATTGTTTGAGACTTTTTAATCTCGACTTACAATAAGACTTAAAGTGTCCTATTTTACCACAGTGGTGACATTCTTTACCCTTAGCGGGACAATAATTCCAAAATCTATCAATTTAATGATGGTATCAATTTGTACCCTTTATACTACCAGTCATCTTTATACTATCAGTGAAAGTATTGTTTCATATCCAACAACCAATTTAATGGAGGTATTATTTTATACCCAATAGCCAATTCAATGGAGGTATTATTTCATACCCTATAACCAATTTAATGGAGGTATTATTTCATACCCGATAACCAATTTAATGGAGGTATTATTTCATACCCAATAACCAATTTAATGGAGGTATTATTTCATACCCAATAACCAATTTAATGGAGGTATTATTTCATACCCAATAACCAATTTAATGGAGGTAATATTTCATACCCAATAACCAATTTAATGGAGGTATTATTTCATACCCAATAACCAATTTAATGGAGGTAATATTTCATACCCAATAACCAATTTAATGGAGGTATTATTTCATACCCAATAACCAATTTAATGGAGGTATTATTTCATACCCAATAACCAATTTAATGGAGGTATTATTTCATACCCAATAACCAATTTAATGGAGGTATTATTTCATACCCAATAACCAATTTAATGGAGGTATTATTTCATACCCAATAGCCAATTTAATGGTAGTAGGTACCTACTTTCAGGTACCCTGTGACATGATTCAGTATAGTTAAAAAGCATTGTTTATTATTACCTATTGTTTTGCCTTCTAAAGGGTCCTCCTAAATAATAACGAACTGAATTGCTTTAAAATTATATTATTGAGACTTCTACATTTTTCTTTACAGAGCTCAAATTCGACCGAACACCTATATTAATTTAACAAAATTAATTTTATATTATTATGCATATAAAGCAAATATATTCTTTATTTTACTGCTTTTGACCTTATAATAATTACAAGCTCAACATTAAACAAGAATCAGAAATTATTTTGTTTTAATAAACATACTTAATACCGACATATTTGTAAAAGTTATGTGCCAATAAACGTCACTTGCTTAAGAAATAGGATTAAACAAAGACCAAACTTAAGAACCTACTTAATGTCTCAAATAACTTGCTAAAAATCTTCAAAAGAAAATTTACATCTTGCTGTAGTTTCAGAATAAGACTATGGTTTGTTTTTTTATCATTCATATCGTAATTCGTAACTTTATTCGCACATCAGAAAAACTCATTAAGCTTTAACTATTCATACGTAGGTACGTATGAATAGGTATAGGTATACCTATGGCGAGATAACGCGCGTATTAAGTATGGTTAAATATACCATATTAAACATTTGGCAACACATTGGTGTTGTAGAATTGTCTAATGCCGTTGCATACTACTTTCTACTATGTCAAATATTGAACCTTAGTGGTCTACGTGTCTTTGATGTAATGAATAACAATATTACCACTAAAGAACTGTGTAACTAAGGAAACTAGCCTATAGAAGAGCAAACCACGCCCAGTCGGTCTCCCACACGGGAAGCCGAAACATTCAGGCGATGCTACTTACCCGGCGATGCTACTTACCCATTGTTTCGTCGGCGCTCCAATCTCAAAATATTGTTTTTAATACCATTCGATATTCCGTGGCTGCAGCCCCTGGTATCACATTGCTTTCTAATAATTAATTACTACAATACAATTGTGAAAGTTAGTATTGTTCACGACATCACCTCCCTTAATTGATGTATGGTTTATTTCTAGTTGCTACCACATACTTTTGAATCTGAATAGTTATAAATTACAGTTCGTAAATGTGACCTTAGAATAATAGTGCTTTGCTAACAGAAAGCGAGTCTTATGTTAAATAACATAGCTACCTACATGTTTTGTTATTTCCGAATTAATAAACAATGTTAGACAAATCTGAATAGTTATAAATTATAGTTCGGAAATGTAACGTTAGATTAATAGTTTATTGCAAATAGAAAATGAGTATTTTATATCACAGCTATCCACGTGTTTTTGTTATTTCCGAATTAATAAACAATTTTGATTTATCTCTTTGTTTTGTATTTTGAACCGTGATGAAGATCCTCATAGAAAATGGTATATTTATATCTACCTTCCTTTAATTTCTGGGGTAGGTTGAGATAAATGTATTTGCTATAAAATTACATATTCGAATTGAAATATCAGTAAATAGATTATTGATAATAGATATATATATATCAGTTATTATATAAATTTTACTTACTTTACTTAAAATTATTAAAATTATGTCGGTATCTGACAATAATTTACTTGTACATTGTTTTGTTAGGTTGACCTTTAGATTAAGCAACTATTCGAGAATCAATCCCTTAAATTCCATATTATACACTTTTATTCTTTAACCTAATCTGACACGCGAGCACAAGTCATGTTTGGTATAGCAATAAATAATGTAGGTAGATATGAATAACTTACTGAGAAACAATTAATAGATTATAATAGTTTTTAACCAATAAATAAAACTTAGATGTATCAAACGATAACCACAACAGGGTTATGATCCATTTTCATAATGACGTATTGAATCTTTTTCCTTTTTTTTTTTAACCTATACGCTTTTAACAGTCTTATTTTGAAAGTAATTTGATTATTGTACCTTTTTCCTCGTCGCCAATTGTAATACCCTGTGTTTGTGTTGTAATTCACAGGCTTGATCTCGCACTTAGCAGCAATAACTATTACACGTCCACTCTCGTCTACGACTCTCGTGAGACTGACGTGGTGCGATCAAGACAGTGTTATGTCAGTTTGTATGTATGTATGTATGTGTGTAGTAATTGTTGTATTGTGTATATATTATTTATTTATTATTTAATCACATACACTACAGGTAGGTTCTATGTTTGTCTTGAACGCGAAATAATTGTAACGTCGCAGTTGTTTAATAATAATAATAAATTAATTGAGACATTTTCATCTATTACAAGTACCTAGTTGACTAATAAATCTAGAAACCTGCCATCATACGCAAGTGTAAAGCGGAAATGTGGTATGTAATAAAGTACAAACTACAAACCTTCTAAAATAATAGCGCTAGAATAAAAGTTTCTGTAAGATTAAACATGTTTTTGTAAAATGTAGCTGGGAGCTCCGCAGTATAAAGTACAAAAGCGAGCTAAGCTGCTAAGAGCCACCACTGAAATATGTATGGAGCGTGATCTGTGTTTCGACAATTTGATATTGTTGCATTTACTAACGGTAATGTTTGCTTTTATTCATCATCAACAACATCTACTGTTGTTACAGTATAGGCTGTAGATAGGAGTTGGCACCTACAACATATTGATAGTAACATGTTAACGTCTATGAATAATCATGACGTGCCATGTGTTGTTATAGGTGCAGTTAACTGGATGTATATTTTATAGGTAGCTACTTAATAAGCAATTACTGAGGTCTACATTGAGATCATTCTGCTAATGTATTACTTTTTAGAACCATAATCATTATAAAGCCATGTAGCTATACTTTTATATAAACATGTTTAAGTTCACGAATGTTTTGTTACTAATCGACAGCATCACATCTTTGTGAATATTTTACATTTAAATAAAGGAACAACCAATGAAGACTCATGTCTATACTAAAATATTAAAAAGGAAAAATTTTGTTTGTTTGTTTGTATGTTTGTTTGCATCGAATAGGCTCCGAAACTATGGGACCGATTTTGATGAAATTCGGCACAGATATAGAATAGACCACGGGGAAGGACGTAGGCTAATTTTTATCGCGGCAAAATGTACGGTTACTGCGGGATTTCCTTTTGTCGCGCACAAAGTCGCGCGCAACATCTAGTTAGGTAATAAAGTGCTTTTTAGCATAGAAGAACACAAGTTACTAACAAGCGGAGTTATTAATTTGTTTCAATTCATTGCTCCTGAAGCGGCATTGATTGCAACAGATCCAATCAGGCTATACATGACTTACCAAAGGTTTATTTTCAGTTAATTGAATGCCATTCATACTCGAACATGACTTTTATAAGTGCAGCGCGGCGGCCATGTTTTTATTGCTTTTGCGGGGCTTTGATACATTTTACTATACCGACGTATGAATTTTATTATTGGTTTTGTTTGACACGGCAAACAGGAAATTTTGTACTCTGTGAGTAAATAAAATGTGTGTTGTTAGAACCGTCTATCTCATTGTTAATATCTACATAGTATACCTAGAAATCATATTTAGTGGTAGGTATCATTTTTTGTTTCAAAACCTACCTCAAGAATCTATGTACCTAGGTACCTACTTACCACTTACTTACTAGTTAATACATACTAGGTTACCAATATTTTTTTTCAGCTTCGTTACGTAAAAATAAAACAAATTTAAATGCAACGGTAAATAAAATTTTACATTTTCCTTGAATTGAATCGGATTTTCCGATTGTTTTTAAGAGCTTTTTATTCATGTTTGCAAATGATAATATCAGTTTGCATACAAAGATTAAACTTTATCTATCTCATTGCGATTCAATTCTATTATAGAAATTCAATTTATTCTCGAATGCTTGAACATTTTCTTGACGTAGGGGATGGAAAACCACCCATTGAGCATAATGGTATCTTGTGGAGTGTTTGATATTTATTTATCTACGTGACTCCGCCCGCGTAAATATAGTATCCTTCGGGAACACTACTTTTTCGGGATAAAAAGTAGCCTATGTTTTCATCCAGGGCCTTAACTACTACCATACCAAATTTCATCGAAATCCGTTCAGTAGTTTTTGCGTGAAAGAGGAACAAACATTCATCCTCACAAACTTTCACATTTATAATATTAGTAGGATATAAATTCAGGGCGTGATTTGGGAAAAGCTGATGGAAAAGTAAATATTTACAGAAAATAAGAGGTAAAGGGGCAAACCATGTGCAAACGTATTTGCGGCCCCATAAAAAGTACCTAATTCTTAATGTGAACTAAATATCTACTAAATATAAGCCCCCTTACTGATAAAAATATTTACGCAGTGGATAAGCTATACACTGTTTTGTCCTTGTCTTATATGTTGGATAAGTAGCTTAACAGGCATGGACAAAATATTGTAAGTATAGCTTATAATAATAGTAAAAATAAATATTTTAATTATTAAAAGGTAATAAATGCATGCATATTTTAGTAGGTAAGGGGGTTGTATTATATATTATATTTTTAAAACTGTTGACGATCTATTTTAAAACTGAATAATTATTGCTACGAATTAAAGAACCAATTAATGTAGATTATTTCTATAATATATTATGTAGATTATTTCTATAATAGAGCTATCGTTATAATAGTGGTTTCTTTGTTTTCAGACGCGGGAAGTACGGATAAGAGCAATGGTATGAAGGAACCGGGATCACCTGAGGAATTGGTAAGTTTTTTGTCTATTATTCGTCTATTTCAATGTTACAAATATATTTTACAGCAGTCTCTATTTTCAAAAATGTCACTTAGGTTTTTTAGAAATTAATTTGCATTTTTTAAACTTAAGGACGCGTTTACAAAGACATAAATTTGCTGTTTATTAGAAACCCAAAAATAGTGGATATAATCTTAAAACTTGCTTAAAAATAATCTAAGAATATTAAAAAATATTTGAAAAGAACTTAAAAAAATCGCCCAATAACGCCCTTAAATAATGGCCTTTCCTGTCATTTCCACATGCTTGCGGGTCACTTTCGCACTTGACCGCATGCGAATGTGGATGTTCCAGTCCGCGCATGTGCTGCCCGTATGATAGGAAAAAAATTGTCTGATATGTGATAATATGATAGGCTGCGGGCAGCCCGCATGCGTTTGGAAACTCGCGTGAAATGAAAAGAGTCTATACTCGCTTCACTCGTCGAAAGAACTCAAAGAAGTGTAAAAGATTGAGTTAGAAAAGATTAAATATCTAGATATTTTACACATTAATAAATCGAATTCAAAGTATTTAAACGTCGACAGGAAGATTTATGACAGAGGTATTAAGACGAGGAAAACGATAATACCATGTTTGATAAAGGAATTTCAACAAAAATCGACAACGGCTCTGATCGAGTTCTTGTGAAGTATTACAATTTGCTTCCAATCTGTTTCTGGTTTTATCCGCGAGTCATCATTTTATATGGGATCAGGATAACTTTGCGCTTCTAAATATTTTTCATATCAATTTGTGACACTAATGTTAAGAAACAAGAATAGAAAATTATAGTATTTTAGGAGATGATATGTACGTAGGTATAGGTACAGGTAGGTATTATGGTATAAAATGTTTGAGGCTTATCAAAAACATTAATAGGGTTTCTAATTATTGCATTTAAACTTTTACTCCCTTACTAATAAACGCTGTATAAGCTTTGAATAGTTATACAGTGTTTTGTTCCCGTCACACAAGTGACATTTTTAATTCGATTGAAGAAGACAAAAGTAAGTTAGTAAGGGAGTTAAAGCGTATAATTTTTATCATATTGTCCTAACTGGAAATATCACAATCACATCGAGACTATGGCTATGAAATTGTCATAGCTGATATTAGCTGTATTCAACGATTTTCATCTACATATTTCGCATGCCTACAATTCTCTCACCAGATCTGGCATTCTGGCAATCTTGGCTTGTGACGATTTGCGGATGCTGCCACCGAAATGGCCTGTTAGGCCATTGATTGATGGCTTTCCTATTTTCGATCGAATCCGAATCAAATTGCCCGGCTAATTGCTCTTGTCAGACAAAATCTACATATAAACAAGACGATTTGATATTCAAATGGCCGAGATTTAGACAATTTTTTTTTTTAATTTGCGCCTTCAAATTGGCGGATATTGTCTGAAAGCATATAACTGAAAATTGAATTAGGTATTCTTATATAAACTGAAAAAGAGCTACGTCTCAGAAGAGCAGTTTTGTAAGAAGCTGGCCCCTAATCCACGTCACTTCGTTTCACTTATTTGATAAGGTTACTTTAAAAGAAAAGCTGCTATAAACGAGCTAACATACATCATAACGGCGCGACCCCGATATATGTTGACGAACGCCGCAGGGCAGACCTACTTTTTCATAGTTCGACGTTTAACAAGCCTGCGTCTGCATTTTTAGCTAACGAGAAGGTTTGAACCAATTATAACTGCAGTGATAAATTACTAAAGACTTGTGCTATTATACAGTTATTCTGTTATATTCTAAACCCGAATGATCAAACGTTATTTTAAATTAACAGGTTCTCAAGTCACATGCTATTATGTTTATACTTGGTAGTAGCGTGTCTAGCCAAGTTCAAGGTAACCGAACTAGCGAGCAGCACCGTGTGTAACATGACATGAACCATTTCGAGTCACCTTTAAAACCCTCAACTCAAAAACTATTTCACATAAACTAATTTACCTAATGCCATTTGCGAGCTATACAATAGTAGATATGTGTTCCAAATTTCATAAGCATACCTCAACCGGCTATGAAAATATTAACGTCCAAAATCGTAATTTTTATCACTGACTGACCTATAGATCAAAACTCTAACCCAGTTCCAGATGACCTAGAAAGTTCAAATTTGGCATCTAGATATAGGTAGGTAGTTGTGGTGAATACGAAGGGAAAAATCAGAGTTTTTTTTAATCACTTTATTATAATTTTTCAATAAATTGTTTCTACTAGGCACAATTACTTACAGTGTAATGTAAGAATTGACCTTGTCAAACCTTGAGTTTCAGTTCCTACACATATTATTTTTAGTTATAAGAAGAAATTATATTGTAGTTGTGATTTAATAGTAGATTATGCACCAAGGGGATAAAGCAGTGTCTTACGTCACGGGTAGCATATTGGACCCAGAGCGTAACGAGGGACTCTAGAGTTAACTCCCGAGCGTAGCGAGGGTGTTAAAATTTAACTCCCGAGTGAAACGAGGGAGTTATGTAGAGTCCTGAGTAAAGCGAGGGGTTCAAGCTGCCCAAGACGAAGACAGGCTTTATCCCAGAGGTGCATACTCTACTTTTCATACCTACTGCGAGGCAATAAAAACCCAGGGCTACAAAAATATAACATTAATTTTGTTAAAAATTAATATTGATATTCGACACATTTGTCCAGTTATGGAGGGACAGAGTAATATTTTTATTAGGAACATTTATGGAAGTTGTGGTGGAGTTTATTTGAGCAGTACTTAAAGATTCAGGAACTTGTGACTGACGATTTTGACACGTGAGAATATTAAAATTATAGGTGGCCAGTTCGATTTTCGAATAAACTCTCAGCAATACCATATTATTATTGAAAAACTCTATGATAGATACGTATCTATTAGGAATTTTCATTCAAAATATTTTTCATCCCGCCTGCTCGACAATGTATCGGATATATATCACGCAATCTCAACGTAAAGCATGTCATTGCCTCCCAAGGGAGATAATGTTGTATGAAACTCCCAAGGGATTAAAGTGATTTGAATTTGGAACGTTAAAATTCGTATGAAAATTCCTAATAGATACGTATCTATCATAGAGTTTTTCAATAATAATATGTTATTGCTGAGAGTTTATTCGAAAATCGAACTGGCCACCTATAATTTTATTATTCTCAAGTGTCAAAATCGTCAGTCACAAGTTCCTGAATCTTTAAGTACTGCTCAAATAAACTCCACCACAACTTCCATAAATGTTCCTAATAGAAATATTACTCTGTCCCTCCATAACTGGACAAATGTGTCCAATATCAATATAAATTTTTAACAAAATAAATGTTATATTTTTGTAGCCCTGGGTTTTTATTGCCTCGCAGTAGGTATGAAAAGTAGAGTATGCACCTCTGGGATAAAGCCTGTCTTCGTCTTGGGCAGCTTGAACCCCTCGCTTTACTCAGGACTCCACATAACTCCCTCGCTTCACTCGGGAGTTAAGTTTTACCTCCCTCGCTACGCTCGGGAGTTAACTCTAGAGTCCCTCGTTACGCTCAGGGTCCAATATGCTACCCGTGACGTAAGACACTGCTTTATCCCCTTGGTGCATAATCTACTATTTCGTTGTTTAAATAAAATTCAGGACTGACCTTTAGATCTCACTTCTTTTGTCGTTGAAAAAAAAAACCAAGGTTAATACACAGCGCTCATTGAACTTGGTCTCATTTTACATTTATGTTTTTGATGACAAATAACTTGATTACAAGTGTCTGAGAATTTAAGAATGAGGTAGACCTATTTTTATCAAGTTTTTAGCGACAATAAAGATATAAAATGGGAATAAAAATAATGCCTTAGCACAACCTATAATAATTATTATCATTAATGCCACACTATGTCACTATATTATATATATTATACCTAGCATAACTAACACTGCGAAACCTAAAACACTTTTTATCCCCCGCTCTATTTTACCTGTCCATTGAATCGAACCAATTATTTATATTTTTCAATTAATTGATAAAATTTTCAGCGGAAAATCAAACATTTATGCTACGAGTATATCAAGTTGTCAGTGAAATTATTGGCTCGGATTGCAAATAATGGTTTTCATTATGTTTCAGTGTGAACGGCGTTTTTACTTTATTCCTTTATAGGGTCAGTTTACACCAAGACGCGACGCGGTGCGCACTTTTTACGATGGCATATAACTTTAATTACTGTACAAAAAGACACTATTCATTGCGAGAATTCAAAATTGTGCACGGTGTCACGCTACACAGTGCTGTATGTTATGCTTTTTTTTTAATCTTTTATTTTATAAAGGCCATACATCTTAAGATTAAGCCAGCCTACGTTATGCTTATTATTACACCATCTTCAAGCATAATAATAATAACTCTCCACACCGATATCGGTGACGGTGGCCGGTTTCATTGAAACCAGGCCAGTTACTCAGGAGTAATTTTATAGTGCTCAAGTGTGTGCGCAGTACACAAGAGCACTCTCTCTTCCTTTACTCTCATAATCCAGTGGGACGGATAACCGAGAAGACTGACGAGAGACCAGGCGCAGGTACGACTTTTTACAAGCCCATCCGACGCATGGATCATCTTTCTTGTCAGAAAATCAGGTGATCTGTCTGCATTGTCCTAACCAAACTTGGAAACAACTTGGAAATCGAACCCACGACCTCCGAGTTGAGTGCCAATGCTCTAACCACTAGACTACGGAGGATCTTCAAACATATTCGCCTCGCGTCGCGTCTCAGTGTAACTTGACCCTAATTGGAAAAACAATTTTTTACCGTGTGGCCACCGCTGATATATCGGCTTATAGGAATTCGTCATGTAATAAAGGTTGCATTGTGTCTGTTTAAGTAATTACATTAACTGCAAACGCACTTTGACTCCTCTTGGTATTGTGACGGTGATTGCTTTCCGTAATGAAAACCGGCGTGTAGTTAAGCTTGTGTTGTATTTGGCCACGTGAGTGAGTGAATACACTTGTAACGCCTGCGTACTAACGTAGCATGACCACTGTAGAAATTTTATCTATATAATAGATATAATAGCTCCCCACATCGATTTCGGTGACGGCGGCTGGTTTCATTGAAACCAGGCCAGCAAGAGCACTCTCTCTTTCTTTACTCACGTAACCCAGTGGGACGAACGAACCGACACGACTGGCGATAGATCAGGCGCAGGACCGACTTTTTACATGCCCATCCGACTCATCATATCATCTTTCTTGTCAGACAATCAGGTGATCAGCCTGCATTGTCCTAACCAAACTTGGAAACAACATTTTTTGTTGATCCAATGCGAGAATCGAACTCACGACCTCCGAGTCGAGAGCCAAGCTCTAAACCACTGGACCACGGAGGCTGTTAAGAATAGATAATTATACTGACATATTATGTGGACAAAATGACAGATTTTCTTATAATCTGTTATTTTTACCTTACTGCCAACAACGGTATTTTGTCGACTGTTCTGTAGAAAGATACCATTTCTTCGCAGCACGCTGGTTATGCTTAGGTATCAATGAGTATCCATTGCAATCGGGTGATTCATGTGCTTACTTTCCTGTCCTATTCCACAAAAAAAAAAAACAAGTAAGTTTTTTCTTTCACATCCCGTGGTCATTCCACATTATGTCTCTGAACTGCAGCGCATTGGAATGTATCCAATTCAGATAGCGTACCGGAAGCCGTTCTTTATTTGCTTCGTTTGTTTCTGAACAAAATACATAAGGATCTTATCCCCCGGTCTTCGTTTGAAATTGGAACCGGTATAAGTTCCTTTGAGCTACCATGATATTTAGATTCTGTCTTCTTTTTTTTAACTTTTGAAATAAAATAAAATTGTTGAGTGAATAAAAACAATACATATCTTATGTATTGTTTATACTACATAAATTGTATATAAATACACTACAAGCAACCTACTACATTACGGGTACGTATCTACCAGATAATGGAAATAGATACATATAATACTACTTATAATATTTAAGATTTTAGTGTTTAATATCCATGCAATAACCCAAGAACACAGGCAACTTTTTGTTCCCTGGCGGATACGAACCCGCGACCTCCGGCTTGATCGCCAATACGCTAACCACTGAGCTACAGAGGTCAAATTTTTATATCGTACCTACTTGTTTTTTAATGCATATGAATGGCTAGTTAAGAATACCTTACAAAAATTAACCAGTGTTTACGGCTATGTTCTAAAATTATCTTTTTATTTTTATATTTTCCGGATATTTAACCCTTATTACATTAATCACGTCTAATGTATTTGAGGAGGATCGTGTTGCGGCTGACCGGCCATCAGTCGCAGATCACTTAGGCCTTCATAAATATTTAGGTATACACGAGTTTTTATAGACCGCATGATGGATGATAAGGCAAATAAAAACTTGAATTGATTTATTTCAATGAGGTCCTACAAATGAGGTGTCATGGTAGTTGCCCTATCTGAGTTAGACTCTTCCGCAGACAAATTGTAAACACTGTTAAACTCGCGTTAGAACACGTGACCCTCATCGAAAACTCATAAGATGCAACTTGCAAATGTTTGCTGTGGTATATAAAACTATTTTAGTTCGTATTGACTTTTGGCTACTTTGACTTTTTCTCAACACATTGACCTTGACCCCACACTTCCCAGACACATTGACCTTGACCCCAACCATCCCCCATCACATTAACCTTTGACCTTTACACTGATCCTTACCTCCAATCGTCCCCCCTCCACGAAATATCCAAAGTCCAAAATATCAAAAATTCACAACGTTAATATTCAAGTTTTCACTTCTGCCGGCACTCCTGTTGTTTTTTTTTCTCTTCAGTAAAAACAAACTACAGTACCTACACCTACATAATTTAATTCCCGTACCGTATTTACCCAGATTAACCGTATGGTCAAATACTTCTTCGACTGACGCTTCCATAGTTCGCCTGATGATCTTGGTAATGGCGTCCTCAATACTCAAATCAGTTGGTACTTATATTATACACATGTGTTAGTGTGTCGCGAGAGTGCTTAACCGCGTGAGGTCGGTCCTAGTCTGTAAAATTATCACCGACTCAAAAATAAGCCTTTGAAATATTGTATCTTAATTAGTAGATGCTTAATTCATAACAAAAATAAATATATAAAATATTTGTGTTGAACCACGTTAAATTAACTATGAAATTACTGTACTCAAGCGCTTTTCAAGAGGAGATACAGATTTAAAAATAAAAATTGCCAATTTGCGTAAAGCGGCGTGCGTGTTGCGTGCTCAGACTTAATTTAAGTGTTTACAAGTCGACCTAATTCCTGGATGCTACTGTCTGGACCTAATTCGGACACGCAACGTATAATCATTAAGGCCGTTTCCATTTCACTAACTGCCTTCAATCTATGGAAATTGTACGGGCCATTTGTTTGTTTCGCAATCACGGCAACGGGACGGTCATTTGATAGGATTTGCCGCTTCGATGATCATAGCCAATAATTCGAATCGTCCCATTACATTAGCCTCCAAGTGATTTCGTTTTCACGTAACCTCAATACGTATAATTTTGCCCGCGACTTCGTCCGCGTTGAGTTCGGTTTCCGTACATAATTGTAACCCCTTTAGGGGGCGAATTTTCAAAAATCCTTTCTTAGCGGATGCTTACATCATTACAACAAGCAAATACAGATAGTTTGCCAAATTTAAGCAAAATCCGTTTCGGCTGTGCGTTGATAGATGAGTTAGTCAGGTTTGCCTTTTATATATTTAGATGTTATAGACGAGACATGTCGAGGCAAAAACTGTTCCCACTTAAATGGCCCTACTTTTGGAATGGTTTGGGGCCATTTTGACATTAGAGATAGGGATAAATCAAGATGGCTGACATTTGTGTTGGTTAAATCAATATGGCGTACTTTTTTCCTGCATGAAGATTTGTTCTGTCAAATGTACGTCACATTTTATTTTTAGTTTTGAAATCTTTGCGTAACCTATTCAATGGATTGATTTTCGAGAGTCTGTTTCAAACGCATTTTCCATTGCAGCAACAGGCGGTTGGAGTTTCAGAATACTAGCAACTCTATTCTAACTCTGCGTAGTAATAAGGCTCTTCTAATAATAATTAATGTTCAAAATGACACGTTCTTTTTAAGTTTCCGTAGTAACTATAAGGAGCACTTATGTTTCGCTCTGTCCGCCCATCCGTCTGGCTGGTCTGTCCTCCCTTGATAACTTCGGTAATTATGAATATAAATAGACATAATTTTGTACAGTTATAGATTGCATATATACTTTATTGTTGGCAGCATAATTTAATAATTATAATTCTGTAATTTTGGGGGGGTAGCTCCATACAGTCATGTGAAATGGGGATATATTTTTCCATTCCATCATGTGGGGTTTTGTCTAATAGGTCTTTTTACTCGACTATGGCGAAGCCAAAAGGAAGGGTAATGATTTTGACAGTCTATGTATGTTGTATGGTAGCGCCTAAACTACTGACCGATTTTAATGGAGGTGGTATTAATAGATTAATAAAAATAGCCCAGGTAACATCAGCATAAATTTTGATTATAAAGTAGGTATAGGCAAGGTTTCATATATTATGACTTTTTTTATAATGTAGATAAAACCTTATACCATTTTGGAGTAATCGATCTACAAATTGATTTACAAGTTGATCAACCAAGCATTTCATAACTATAACACAAAGAAAACTTGCAATTTTGCATGCTGATAGATCATGCTAAATACTCTTTAGAACAATTATTTTGAACGAAATCGGACAGCAAGTTTTGAAGTATGTTGAAAAAAAATCTATTACGCGTTGTTAGTTACGGAACCCTCCTTAGACATGCCCTGGCATGCTCTAGTACCTATAGGTTATTTATTTTCTCTTGGAGTTTTATAAAGGAGACCAGTTGTATAAAACTACGTCTTGCCATGGCAGATCCATTTCCATTCTTATTCCCCCTTATTAATAAACTATGATTAGCGTCAGAACAACTTTACTCCAAGACTTACGCAAAGATTAGGCAATTATGGTAATAATAAACTAGGACTAAGGACGGAGTTAACTAATCAAAATTTACTCCCGGAGTTAAAGTTACTCCGCGGAGCCACATGGTTTAACGCTTGAGTAAGCCTATATTTGTATTGTATTTCCAACCTCTTTTAAGATATATAATAACTCCCCACACCGATATCGGTGAAGGTGAAACCAGACCAGTTACGCAGTTTATGTGCCAAGTATGTGCGCAGTATACAAGAGCACTCTCTCTTCCTTTACTCTCGTAATCCAGTGGGACGGATAACCGACACGACTGACGAGAGATCAGGCGCAGGTCCAACTTTTTACATGCCCATCCGACGCATGGATCATCTTTCTTGTCAGACAATCAGGTGACCAGCCTGCATTGTCCTAATCGAACTTGAAAACAACATTTTTTTGTTGTTCCAATGCGGGAATTGAACCCACGACCTCCGAGTCAAGAGCCAATGCTCTAACCACTAGACCACGGAGGCTGTTTAAGATATATATACTAAACATAACCTAAATATATTTTCATATTTGTTTGGTGTTCGTTCAAGTACTTACTAGTGTCTGATTTTGTAATTATTATGGATTAAAATGAATAGAGATTATTTCATTGACGATTTGAGAATGATAGAAGGAATTGAAGAAATATTACCATTATTAAGGCATGTGAAATTGTATAAACCTCGCAATAACCCTTTTTATATAAATATAACATTTTATATAAAATAGCACAAATTCTAAAACCACTATTTTGATTTTAACACGAGAAATACAGAATTTACTTAGTTTGCTTAGCTTGTGATAGTTATGATTGTCAAATAAAAGTGCCAAATTTCAAAATTTCGCTGTGTCTTTTTAATCGACATTTCATTCATTTTAGTTCATTTTGTTCATTCTTTTCATGTGTGTTGCCATACCATACACCTTAATCTCAGAGTAAGAATTGTATTGTTACTCCGAACCTACTTCGTATTTATTAATACCGTTATTAACACGTAGCTATTCTGTGACTAATCTAGAATTAACTACTCCCGGTGTAACTTTGGAGTAAGAGAAGAATAAGCAATTTTTATTAATAAGACTGATTATGTTTATCAAATTTGTTGCTTAATTATCATATATTCAGTCACCTATTATTATAGGTGTCCTACCCGAATAGTCCGCAAGTCATTAATCTTGACACTATCATTACAAAAACAAATGTCTTCAGTCGGGATTTCATTAGAGGGAATTACAGCACCTTTGATAATTGCGACCCTTGCCGGGTGTTGTCTTGAGGGTCCTAATGTTATTACGAAGGAGCAAATTGTGGTACTTTACATAAGTTTTGTCTTTATAGCCGGTGGACTTGTCTTAATTTTCCTAACTTTCAGGGATAATGTAATGTATGCGTAAATTCAAACCATAAGTATGTCTATTTATGGAAGGCTTACCTACTTAGGTGTGGTCGTTGACAGATCTGTGTAAGGTGTATACTTTGACCATAATATTAACCCTTAGCTACCTAACGTGTTTTTGAGTAACACTATCACCTAACGTCGGTCATGGTGACTCCTTGTATTGTTTTTTAATTTTAAAAAAAATTACGATAGGTTATAAACTTTAGAATCTTTTATTATAATCAACTTCAACAAACTTTGCAAATTATTAGTTTTTATATTAACACGTTCATCGCCACGTAGGTCACCGGTGACCGGACCATGTCCAGCATTTAGGCGCTTCGTAGGTCACTGGTGACCTCAGGGCAGACCTGTTTTCAACCCTGTTTTATTAGCCATAGGACACTTATTCCGTAGATTTAGCGTATGCATGTGACCGCTGTGGCGCTGTAGTACACGCGCGCACAATGGTTTTCGTTTACATTGACACTTGTTAGATTCACATAGAAAAATCTGCAGTTTTTCGCGAACTCGTTCATGGATAAGGAGGTTTGGGTTTTAAATGCAGCAAAACAATTCGTTTTAAATACTTTACGCAGCTTATTATACTATATTTTGTAGGCTTTTTAACATTAAAGTAAATTTTTGAAATGCATCAGTCGTTTCCGAGAAAACTGGAAAAAAATCTATTTTATTTTACAATATATTGGGTGGGGTAGTAAAAATAAATATAAATTAAAGTAATTATGTAAGTTATAAAAATATTTATTACAAAATGAATAACAAAATAAAGAAAATACGTTACTTCTTTCTAACGTTAATTTTAACCTGTAGGTTCCGTAAATGCGATTACAGATGGTTGGTGACCTCTTGGCTCCGACCACCTTTGGATCGAGATATTCCGAAGCTCGTCGATTTGACTTCGAAGCATGTCTTCCACAGAATCTTTGTCACTTTCCGAGTCACTGTCAATAACAACTCGTGAACGTCGTTTCGGTAGACGGATAATTTCGTCTTCGAAGAGGAAATCTTCGCATTTTTCTTCCGAACGTCTTTCTTCAACCACACAAAAAATACTGGCTTCCAATAAGTCAATACGATGCAGATCTTCTTGAGAAATGTCTAAATGTACCATATCAAAACCGTCAGATTTCATCATAGAGAACGAACACGGGAATACATAATAAAAAACACAAAAACATAACAGACTGCGGGGCGGGTGGGTGACCGACGGTGACGCCAAAATGACGAAAATGCAATTTTCGACATCACAGCGCCGCGATTGTGATTATTTCATAAACCATACATACGATTGCAGCCTAACCTAGTCATAAATCCATATCTTATTAAACTACATCAAGGAACACAAAAAAAATGTAAATTTTGACTGTTCTACTACGGCGATTAACGTGTTAATAATTAACACTTATAAATATTTTAAACATTTTAGACAAAAAATAAAGGCATTAACAAAAATCTGAGATCTGATTCGGAACACATATTTAAACTTAACAAAATTTACTTATTTTATGAAACTTAGATAGATAACCTACTAAATAAAAATAATAATGGCACATTTAAATCACATTTTTTATAAAATTACAAGTGGTAAACATTTACTATTTTTGGCGACATTTCAGACACATTTTTTTGTGAACCCAAAACGCAAATTGTTTTTTTACATCGAAAATACATGTGATATGTTTTTCGTTTTTTTTTTGGACTCACAAGTTAAGAAAGTCTTCATATTTTCAAACTTTTCGATGCTATTATTTGTGCTGCTGCTGTACATGATGATGATGTGCTCGACTCTTGGTCCATCTTCAGTATACGCCATATAGTATCTTGAAGTTCACGATGTAAGCCAAATTTATTCACGCGTATTTCCAAATGAGGCTTTACGAGATCTTCAGCCAATTACTTCATAAAAAAATCCTATATAAAATAAAGTTATCGTGTTGACCGCTGTTAGGTGGTTACGATATTTTTATAAAAATATCGTAACCACCTAACAGCGGTCAACACGACCACAACCAGAATATAAATTCCTATAACTATTAAACGCGCAGACGTGTGACCCGGTCGAATGTTCAGCACGTGCTGAAGGGCGTGGGGGTAAAGTAGACAGTCACTGTCGCTTCGCTCAAGTAGTAACAGAGTAATTCAAAAAACAATAACCGTTGGAGTCACCATGCCCGACGTTAGGTGGCTAAGGGTTAATATGAATTTTTATAACGTGATTGTCAGCGACTGTACATTGTTGAAACAGAGTAATTATTTTAATAGTACAACGTAATGCTAGTAAATCATTACGTATCCACTATCATACACCATGTAGGTACGTGCCATTGCAGTTGCCGTCTCTCTTATATATGAGGAACGTAAGAGAGTAAGCAAGAGAGTATTCGTGTCTAGAAGGCTCTTATCTATTTTCGATTTAATCCCATTTCGGTCCACGCGCTGACTCATCCCTGTACGCGTCAATACGATCTCGCGCGAGCAGGACTGCCTGAAAATATGAGAATATGACGTATGTACATACATATCTATGGACGCTTTCACATCACGTCAATCTGGTCCCGTGGTAAGTTCTCGAAGAACTTGTGTTACGGAAATATATTAAATACGTTTATACTATACACCTATCTAAGATTTTTATTATATATAATACACGTATTTAATACACAACCATGACCCAGGAACACAGAAAAGGTTATTCCCTGGCGGGATTCAGACCCGCGACCTCTGGCTTGAGCGCTAACGCGCTAACCACTGAGCCACAGAGGTTGATATGTACAGACCTGTCCCCCTGGTGGCTGGTACAAACGTAAATTTTTGGAATTCGCAATAGGGTAAATAAGGGATGAATGTACGTGCCGCTGCGGTCAGCGGAGCATTTGTGCGGCTAATATTTGTATGGAATTCGGCTACATGTTTGCTGAATATACTGATACCCAGTTATTCCAGACTTTTGTTCAATTTGCGGTTGGATTGTTATTGCGAGCTTTGTCTATTGTATATGTTGGTTTCTGTTTATTATGCAAATATTAGTATATATAGGATATCGTAGAATGAACATAACAAAGACTATACCTAATTACCTACCTATAAGTTGGGGCTTGCTGCATTAGTTACTTGCGGCCTCGCCGAATGTGTGTTTACTCGGTCGATTTTCGTAGTGCGGCTGAAATCGTGCGGCTTTGGGCACCTGTGTAAATCCCCCATAATTATCGAATAGTAGACTGGCGTAGGTAGCTGTGGCTATTTTTCAGTTCTAATTCGATGTTTAAACTGTCCAGACATAATATCTAGACATAAACAACATGTAAGGAAACTGCAATTAAAATAATTCCTGTGTAAAGCGTACCGCTTTTATTGTGAGCGATTCGCGAGCGTTGGCAGCGGCCCAAGTCTGGGAGACGCAAGGTCGCGGTTTCGCTGCAATCGAGTGTATGATCGTCTGTGACTGAAACTATTTTTGATGACAAGGATATTTGATATGCATTTGGGTGTATAGGTAGTCTAGTATACTTTATCCACAGAATTCAAAACATGCAGAATGAGTGTTCGATCACATTTGTATGCAGCGCACTGTGTCCCAAACCATGGCGAAATACCGCCCCGCCCACACTTTTTAATTTTTGCTCTTTACACTTACAAAACAAATCGCGTTATTATATTACGACAATTAGGTATTCAATAAAAAATAATTGAAAAACAGTTGGGTAAAATATTCCGTTATTCTGTGGCAACATATTATGTGTGGATAACCATTCCAATTTGGAGTGGTTGTGACGGCCTCACTTTCAAGCGTGTTGACGGCTTCTGGATGATTTCTGTATTCTGTGACTTTATCATACGTGTAGGCATGTACAATATCGAAAAAATTCCTGCTTGGCCTTTTTCCGCATGCAAAACAAGAAACACAAGTTCGTCGAGTACACACCTCGGAACCAGATTGACGTGGTGTGAAGCTTCCACAGATATTATTATTATTATATTTCTTATTGTTATTATAATCGAATGTTGATATTACAACTATTATTATGTAATCCAGCCCTGATGAATGATGATTCAACGGAAATTGCAAAATGGAAATTTTAATTTCATCCTTGCAATCATCTAAATCGATCGTGAGAGTTCAACCGTTGATGTATTCATGGTAATTGGTGGGATATAATTTATAACAGACCGTATAGGAAGTCGGCATATTATACGAAAAATTACTACCATTCCTTCCGGCTTCGCCGTTGTTGGGTAAAAACATCGATCTAATATGTATTATAGACGAAGCATGTAGCGGCAAAAAGTGTCTATGTCACCGTAAAATTGTAAAAATCGTTAGATTGTAATATTACTAGAGATATTATAATATTAAGTCGACAGATTGTCAAATAAAAAAATCTCCTTATTTTTCGTTATAATAGGCAATCGGACAATTTTTTTTTTGCATAAATGATGTAGTACTCTTAAATATGACTAACTTCTCAGAAGAAACCGTATATCAAAAGTCAATATTTTCAAAGGTACAGCGATTTGTATAAAAAATTTCGCGAGCCTCCTAAAAACGCTCCATACTAAAGTCGACCTACAAATGACGTCACTTGTAGGTAGAATATGAAGTAGTATATGAAGTATGTGGCCGCCGGAATATATTTGTAAATATCTCCCATATTTGTGCGTTTAAGTTCATACTTACCATAGTGAATGGTTTTGTATATGATGTGAGTAAACTAATGATGTAAGTTTTGTTTACCAATTTCGCAAAAAAAAAAACATTTTTTTTTGGTACTATTTAAATGTATTTTATTAGTAAGCTACACATAAAATAATATATTTTTCTATATTTACCAAGTAGTAATGCCTCAATATTTCTGAATATATTAATAAAACTAAATATTTCAGATGTAGTCCGATCCCCTATTATTATTATGAAAATGGCGGCGCGGGGCACTTGAACGTGCCTATTGGCCGTTTAGCCAATAGGCACGTTCAATATTACAATATTAAAAAATAACGTGTAAAATTGTAAGGAGAAGTTTTTATTTGACAATCTGTCGACATTTTATAATATCTCTGGTAATATTACAATCTAACGGTTATTATAATTTTACGGTGACATTCACACTTAAACTACTAGTCTGCTTTTGGGTTTGTTTGGGGCAGTCACGGTTTGACATTTGTCATTTTGCCATATTGATATTAATGCAGTGTGCAAAAAATTTTCAGAATCTTTTCAAATCAAGATAGCGTAAATTTTTCTTGTATGAAGATTTTTCTTGCAATTGTACCTAAGTAATATTATAATTATCTTCATATTAAGCAAGATATTCGTAATATTATAATTATAGTAGATACACGTAGTTAAAAGGCACATGCATAGAGTAAACATAGAGTAAGCAAAAACGTCTATGCTCTCTAATTAATTATTATGATGTTTGCATTCTCATATTATTATTCACTGTAGTATTCCTCGCGAAAATATGAATGGCTGATTCACAGTTATCCGGGAAAAGAAAATGGGAAATATCCGCGATGTTATTAAACCCACTCCGATATAAATTTAGAACAGTCCAGTCCCGCGCGACCGACGCGTGCGCCGGCGTCCGTGTTATTTACAAAGTTTACAGTAATTGTTACAGAATTTACATAAATTGTTGCGAAATTTACAGTGTCAAGTAAACCTTCGAGAAAGTGTTGTCCGTTTTTTCTCTGTGTATCGTTAAAAACTAGCTATTATAATATTCGTAAATATAATGATCTAAAAGTGCTTGAAAATTCGACTTACCTAAAAAAATTTCAATCGACATACTTATTTTTTAAATCCAATTTATTATTATTACATAAATCAAACTTTTGTAGTAGCGTTGGACAAAAGTGCAGAGTAATTGTGAAATATTAAACTAAAATTGAATAGTAGGTGAGATAATATTATGAGGATTTGAAAATAATCCAAAAAATATTTTTAATTAAATCTATGCTAAAATTAAAATTAACTGTAACATGTAATTTTACGTGTTTTATATAAAAAATCAAATTATTTGTTGCATTGAAACATTGTAAATTATGTTGCAGTAAATTATTGTTTACATTGTATCGTCCTTAGTTTGATCAACATTAATTAACTGCAAGGCTAAAGTTATAATATTGTGCTGAAATATACGAGGTATGCAAGTTTCCTTTACAAGATCAATTAATTTGAACTGCGTTTGCGGATGATATTGTGACCAAGTTTTAATCTATTATTTAAAATGAATATATTATTAAAACTTGGTCTTGACGGGTTTCTTTACGGAGTTCGAGCATTTTTTTCAAAGTCAGTGGTTTTGTATTCGATTCATTCAATTTAATTCAAATCTTAAATCCTCTCAGAGTTCTTGTTGATGGTAAATAGTAATCGCTGAAGTTTTCGGTCCAGTGCTACGATATAATTAATAATGTTACGTACCTACTTATCCCATAGACCTAATCCCTAATGGGCTTCGATAAATCCTCTAATTTGAAAGCTTAGGATCACTACAGAGAGACAATAGGCTAAATGGTTTGAATACTAACACGTCACCTACAACAAGGCATTGTCACTGTTTTACAAACATTCTAGACATGTCTATTGTTGTATAATTAGGCAAAACCTTTGCTATTGTTCCAAAGAATCTCCGTCTGAACAATACGAAATGATTAACGTTGAAATTGTGATTGTAATCATTATTATATGAATACGTTAAGCAAAAACATTCAGAAGGTACAGTTTTACGATACTTATGCGAATAGAGGAGTATGATATTTGGTCCATTTAAAGTTTATGAGGAAGAAGGTGTGCAGAAAGAAAAATAAATACGGGATGGGTGAAAATAAAAAGTATCTACGTAAGTATCTAGTAAGTGTTCAGTTCACCCGACATACTTATAAAAAATACCTTTTATTTATATTTCACCAAAATAATAAACCAGAGAATAAACCAGAAATCTAAATACATTCTGGTTTTAAGATTTATCACATAGACATAGAGTAGATACAGGGTAGATAGGGTGAGCTTTACTAGATGAGCATTTTATATAACTTTTTAAAGGAAAAAACATTATAATAACAAGCGAGAGATGTCAACAAGAGTAACAACAAATGAAAAAACTAGCCAACTACATCCCCTGTGGTCTCTCGACCTCTCATTGTACGAAGTTTCCTACTTCAGCTGTTGAACTTTTTCTGGCGAGCTTTTCTGTAAAAACAAACTGTTCATAAACATGATGTGAAATGTGACCTGAAACTTATGGAGTTAAATGAATTATAAGTAACTAGCTGTTGCCCGCGGCTCCGCCCGCGTAAATACAGTATCCCTCGGGAACACTGTATTTTTTCGGGAAAAAAAGTAGCCTATGTTTTAATACAGGGTCTAAAGTCTCTAAACTACAACCACACCAAATTTCATCAAAATCTGTTTTGTAGTTTCTGCGTGAAGGAGTAACAAATATCCATCCATACATCCATCCATTTATACATCCTTACAAACTTTCACATTTATAATATTAGTAGGATAGTAGGACTTATGATATATTTAGAATGTTAAAGATTGGTAACACATTTTGTTTTAGAAAATTTTCACTGTAAATTTGTGGAGTACCTAGCATTTGTCCCATTTTGTACATTTTCTTTGTTACAATCTCTTTAAATAGTGTGATCAAAGAGCTTTAAGAGAACAACGAATTTCTTAAAAAAATAGATTTTAAATTAATTTTTAATCTTTCTTACGAAATTCGTAATAAAATACCTAATAGTAATTAGAGTTAAAACAGTTGAATGTCTTTGACGAAATATAAATTACGAGTATATTATTAGGTATTTACATAATTTAATTGCTTACTTAATTTAAATTATATCAATATTGAATATATAATAATGCTAATTGGTAGAAAGTGAAAGCTGTATTGAAATTATTTACTTAAGCTTACCTAATTAATATACTTGTGGTAATTTATATATTATTTGTTTGTTGTTTACCTACTTATTAACAGACATAACAATGTTTACGTAACAGATAAAGCGGGTCTTAATTTAATATGTTTATAGGTAGTGGTAGCAGTGGCGTGGGGTTCTTATAACTCTATTCCTATCGGCTTCACTTACCACTTACTTTTTGAAGTCCCTCATCTAAATCCCACCTATTAAATAGTCTAGGGCTAAGGGCTTCCCTATGAACCTCCTAGAGTACCTCCAGACTTCTTTGTCTCCGCTTACTAATAATATTACATTGACGCTCCTCACATTTTAGAAAACATAGATTTAAGAGTACCTAGACCTGGTTCTCGATCGAAAAATATATTTTCTGTACCACTATGTAAATCAGTTTTCACTAGTAATAGCTTCCTAGTACGTAGTGTTCAAACTTACAATAAAGAATTTGAAGATTTAGATTTATTTAACAACAGCTTGGCTGTTTATAAAATAAAGTTACGCAATCTGTTAAAAAATAAATGACCATATTCATTTATTATATTTACTAGGTAATAGTTCAAATTTAGTATTATGCCGTATTTTTTATAGTTTTCAAAAATCTATGGAACTATTAGTCTTTAAGTATTTTGATATTAATAGTTTAAGAAAGATGTAAACGACTGTTTGTTTCCTGAATAAAAAAAAAAAAAAAAAAAAATATTAAAATCTAGATGTTGCTCGCGACTTCGTGCGCGTAAAAGGAAATCCCGCGGTAACCGTAAATTTTGCCACGATAACAAGTAGTCTATGTCCTTCCCCGTGGTCTAATCTATATGTGCACCAAATTTAATTAAAATCGGTCCAGTAGTTTCGGAGCCTATTCAATGCAAACAAACAAACAGACTTGTCCTCTTTATTATATTAGTATAGATAAATTAATATTAGGTATAACCAATTTCGTTGGAAACACAAAGGAACATTGATACTCAAACCCTTCATTTTTCGGTGCGGTTAGAAAGGACATAAAACTTAAGGATTAGGTACGTCTATGCCCTATGGTAATCGGTACTCCGTGAAGCGGTGAACTCTGACATATTGGTCTAGTGAGAGTCAGGGCAATGACACCGCGTTGAATGTGCCGACTGCCGGCGGTTGTCTGCCGATTCGCGCTTCAGGCGGGTACGTGATGTATTGCTTGTTATCTATTTATGTAACCGGCAAAATATTTAGATCCCGTTTCACAATCTTAAGTGTCAGTTAACTTATTCGCATGTTTTGTTTCTGACGCTCGACGTAAAGTAAGCAGCGACAAAACTTCCGAATAAACTATTCGACACTATTTTGAGATTTATCATGCCCTTGATAAATTTTAGTTCAGGATAATTTAAACAAGAAAGTCGATATAGGTAAGCCTTTTTTTTTTTTCAATTCAACTCATTTATTTGCTCTAAAAGTGGTAAACTGTAGGTAACAATAGTTGGTAACAAAATTTATAAGTTCTGGCACTTTTAGCTATATACAAATAGCATGCAAATATATTTTATTACATTAATTTAAGTTCTAATTATTTTAAATTATTATTATTATATTGGATTCTAATTAATTCATTTTACATTACATTAATAATTACTTGTCAATACTGTTAGAAATTTTAGTAGATAACAAAATAAAGACACAGAAAATCACACATAGCACATTTAAATTAATAATAAAATTCACAAAATAATTAGTCAGTACATAACATATTATAATGATGTCAATCGTAATTTTGTCCGTAATTACAATAACCTGTCAGGATTTATATAATAGATGGCAAGAATCAGTAACAAAAATTAATAATACAAGCAAAACACATTTAAAAATAATAATCAGAATAATCAAACTATAATGGTCATTAATGTCATAGTAATAATTATTGAAGTTGAAGTAGTGATTAATTCAGAGTAGATTAATTATGTTATTATTAGATAAAAAGTGCTATTGATTAATAATTTTTTTGTTTAAATAATTCCTCTACCGAGTAGAAATTTTGAAGTTTTAACCATTTAATTATTAGTGCCAGAACTTATAAATTTTGTTACCAACTATTGTTACTTACCACTTTTAGAGCAAATAAATGAGTTGAATTGAATTGAACTTTTATTCAAAAGTCCAACTGTTCTAGTGCATCTAAAATTCAAGTCGATAATACCTGTATTTTAGAAGAATTTTTAGGTAGGGATTTAAAAGTTTACAATCACAATACCTGCTGAATATTTCGCTAATACACCTAAATACCTAAATAATAAATATCTACCAGGTATTCGCCTGAGAAATTTTTTCAAAACAATACGCATTTTTACCAAAAATTTCGGGTATTTTTATGATTTTCCACTTTCCTGCTATGGACGTCATTACCAGCGGTTATCAAGTCCACGTGGACAGGTGCTGAGCTGACGAGGGTCGCCGTAATTAGGTGCTCATACATACGCACAACTAATTGTTAGCGACAGCATCATCATCAGCTCCATTTATATCTTGGACTATTCTAACGCCATAGAAATCGTATGTCGTACTTCATTCATTAAAGTATCCAACTGTACTTTTTTGGGATAAAAGTATCCTATGTTTTAATCATAATCTTTATTTGCAAGAAATGTGGGTGTTAGAGATGACAAATCACAGTTATAGGTTTAATCCGAACCTAAACTACTACTATAACAAATTTCATAAAAATCCGTTGTAGTTTTTGCGTGAAAGAGTAACAATATCTATCCATCCATCCTCACACACTTTCACATTTATAGTTGTAGTAGGATGAGCGTGCACTTAGCCCACCTGGAGTTAAAAATTGGTTTATATTCTGCACAAATCCTACTATGGATGGATGGATGGATGGATGGATGGATGGATGTTTATTACTCATTCACGGAAAAACTACTGAACGAATTTTGATGAAACTTGGTATCTTAGTAGTTTAGGCTCTGGATAAAACAGGTTACTTTTTATCCCGAAAAAATATAGTGTGATACTGTATTTACGCGGGCGGAGCCGCGGGCAACAGCTAGTATGTACATAACATAACATCATGTAGTGGGTAAGTAGGTATAATCGTAATAAGGCTAAAGAAAACTTTCCATCATTCAGATGATAAATATTGATCAATAAACCGAAATAAAATCCGCAAATGCAGTTTCAATTCTCGCGTAAACATTGGAAATCAATAAGACTAAAATGCAAATAACAAAATTAACAATACAACATTTGGGAGTATTAAAATTTATAATACAGTGCTGTAATATAATACGGTGCAGTTCCAGATTGCGGTATTTATTGGATTAATTAAAAAGCCAGCCGTGCGTTCAATGAGTCACAATACAATTATCAGAAATTAATAAAATGGAGAGCGCATTTATGAACCAAATCAAATGGTGTATGGATCCTATCGACACCAACGATACCTATATATCTAGTCCGATGGAAGATATCAAACTTGAGAACACGGAAGTAATGAAGGAAAATAAGTTGGATTATAAGTTCGATTCGAATGAAGATGAACCGAAAGGAAAACTATTCGATTCGAACGAAGATGAGTTAATGAAGGAACAGTTCGATTATAAGTTCGATGCAGTGAACGACTTCGACATAGAACTTGAAGAGGATGCGGTTCCGATAGTTTATCTACCCACGACTAGAGCTGCGCGGCTTCAGCGAGCGCTCCGAAATGCTGGACTACAGAAGGTTTGTTAAGTTTGTTAATTCTGTCAAACTTTTCAACTATTATTCTTTAGAATTGAGCGCTTCAAGTTTTTAAATTGTTCACGTTGTTCCATTTATTCAAATGTAGAAATGAAACTTATTATAATTTATAACAATCGCAGCCGAAACTAAAACAGTCTCCGTTTTAGTTTCGGCTGCGATTGTTATAAATTAGAAAGAGTAGGTGTAAGTTACAGATTTAAAGTTTGATGTTGACTTATTAGGTTCACTAACATGTACCGATTTTGAACCTTATTGCCAAGTAATAGCTCCCCACACCGATCTCGGTGACGGTGGCCGGTTTCATTGAAACCAGGCCAGTTACGCAGGAGTAATTTTATAGTGCCCAAGTGTGTGCGCAGTACACAAGAGCACACTCTCTTCCTTTACTCTCGTAATCCAGTGGGACGGATAACCGACACGACTGACAAGAGATCAGGCGCAGGTCCGACTTTTTACATGCCCATCCGACGCAAGGATCATCTTTTTTGTCAGACAATCAGGTGTTCAGCCTGCATCACAGGGGCGACACTCTCACAAATGACAGTTCGAGCACCGACGAATGTCAGTTATGTTGACTTAAGCCTAGGGTTGACATCGAATTAATTTAAAATATTTATTTACGCCCGCATAAATATAAAACTTTATACGCGGTCGCATACGAAGCCGCGGGCAACAGGTAGATACTTAATATGAAAAGTGAAATCATACCTACCTACTTTAATTTTTTATTAATTTAAATTTGAACTTTTGAAAGATACTGATATTTACAATGAAAATTCAAATAAAAAATTTAAAAACCCGACTGCGTAAAAAGTGAACCAAACTAAGTACATAATTAAAACCGAAAAGAAAAAAACAAGCACTTAGATATCCGGTGCCCTAGAATTCTATAATATAATAATGAATTAATACTATTGGAACATAACAACTAAACAGTCAGGATTGTTTATCTAAGTGCTTGTTTTTTTCTTTTCGGTTTTAATTATGTACTTAGTTTGGTTCACTTTTTAGGCAGTCGGGTTTTTAAATTTTTTAAATTATTATTTTTTATTTTATACTTTTTAGTTATGAGTACCTAGCTAGCTATTTACCAGACTGGATTTCCTATAAGCATCAGTAATACATCACAAGTGCACTGGAATGTGAGAATGGTTGTTATGCAACTTTAAATCGATATAGATTCTAAACGGTCAGTCGAATCGAAAAATGTTGAAAGAAAACTAACAATGGTTTTTAAATACCTATTCAACGATACCCCACTTGATATAGTTTGTTGACTTTCATTTTTTTCATTTTCACAATATGGCGTCCAGTAGTCGCCATATTGAATTTTTACTAACGTCATGTCTTTAGTGACACTCGCCGGACTAAGAGGAATCGATTGACGTGTGAATCATAAAAATCGGCCCAGGCGTTTGGTCTGTATAGTGCTTCAAAGGAACATACATACATACATACATACATACATACATAGGCTGATAAACACATTACCACTCCTTTGCGTTGCGCAGTCGGGTAAATAGTCTCCAAATGCTAACGTCTAATAGTCATATTTTTTAATCAAAAATGTACTCAGCCATTAGCCCTTATATTGGAAAAATATACCTTGTGTCCTTAGCAATTGGGTTTAATTTGTTCTAAATTATTAAGTAGTTTAAATACTATTTGAATTATATCAATGCAATTTTAATTTTTTATTACCACTCAACAAGTGTTGTAACATAACTAAGATCGTCGCACAATATCGATAGGTATTCACAGATTTAAATGCGATTAAGTACTACATGACGTAATACTTATTCAATCTAAAATATTATGCGGAAATCCTTACTAATATTTTACTACTATTATGAATATGAAAGTTTGTGAGGATGTATGGATGGATGAATGGATGGACGGATGAATCTTATACGGGCAAATGGCACACCACATATTTGTTACTCTTTGACACAATAACTATTGAACGGGTTTTAATTTGATATACGTTCGAAGTTAACCTCCTACACACTTTACCCAACCCAAGCATATTTCGTTAAAAATATCGATTAAATCAAATTATTGCATGACTACATCACTAGTAAAACAAAAAAACAAATATTTTTTTATAAACGTCGCATCAGACAAATCTTTCTTATGAAATTACACTGTCGCGTCGGCGAAACTGCCAGCCCCGCGAGCCATAGTCCAGGCTGGGAAAAAGTTACACCCCACCCGCCCCCGCATTCGCCCAGACACGCACACATAGCTGCGAGCGGTCAGTCGTGTAAATCGGTGGAGTGACGGTTCTTTACGTTAGTAATATATATTCTTTGCCTGCATTGTCCTAACCAAACTTGGAAACAACATTTTTTGTTATTCCAATGCGGGAATCGAACCCACGACCTCCGAGTCGAGAGCCAATGCTCGAACCACTAGACCACGGAGGCTGTTTATTGCCAAGTAATAGGTAAGATTAAGAAGTGGTACACTAGTTCTGTTGGTGATGTACTGTATATTTGCAAGGAATCTTTGACTAGGATGATGTACATATAGAATCGATCCTTTAAATAAATTATGTGTCCTTACAGTAGAGTTACTAAAATTTATCGGTAATCGGTTATTTATACGATGGCATCAGCTGTATTCTGACCATATAATTCCAGAGTCCGCTTTCCGCAGTCCCTTACGTCCGGAGAGGAAATGTTATAACCGTTCCCTAATGATTTATTGACATGGACATCATCATCTCTTTAATACGTTGCTTCATTAAAAATTATTTTGCATTGGGTTAAAGTAACATAGCTGATTTAATTACCAAATAAGTATTATGTTTAGGTTAAACAGCAGACACTTGTTCCCCCCTTTGTTTTAACATTAATTTCCTTAATAAAGGTCACATTTGAAAATGTTTAGCCCTGGAATACGTGGAATTTATCTGGCTGCAAGAAGAAACAGTCAATAGAATATCAGTAAAAAGAATGCCAATTTACCTACTGCAACTAAAGATTTACTTAAGACTTATACTAAGTGACAAGGGAGAATTGATACTCTAAACAATTACTAGGCACAAAAACAAGGTCCCTATTGCCCATAGCCATTGCAAAATTTTATAAAAATCTATCAAGCCGTTTAGGAGGAGATTTCTAACAAAATATACTGTCGACCTGAGAATTTTTAAACATAAGATTAGATAGATATTATAGATTAGATAGTTATACCCTCTTCCATTGCCTCAGAACATAAAGTATGAATGTTGAAAGCATACGTAACTTTCTGACGCAAAAGATTCATACTTTTTGTGGCCATCGACAATAGTTTTAAATAAAAAAATAGAGATACAAGTTAAATAATCTAATTAGGTATTTGCACACTACCTTCTGTGGTTTTATTAAGCTCTCAACCCCAATTTGTGACTTGCATTGAAATTCTTCCGTGTAAAGCTTCAGTTTGCGGTTACGCTGGGGAAAAGCGCGAAATCACCGTAAATTCGCTTTAAAAGCTTGAGAACGCTTAAAGCACTTTATGAGAAACGAGATAAAGCTTACATGAATTAAGTATTCCGCTGAATTTGCACTTAGAAATATAAATAGCGAAATGTCCAAGCTCATTTTAAGCTTTTGACCTACTAAATTAATATGCCAAGGTAATAATAACCTACCTTACACCGAGTAGTTAAGTAGGTAATTACATATTTTTATTGAAATATAAAATACTAAAGTATTTAAAGCTTTTCTCTTTTCTCTCTCTCACAAAGAGAACTCTATATTCTATAATAATATTATAATATTCTACGGTAAGTTGAGCTATACAAAACTATCTAACATACCTAGATCTATGTTGGTACCGTGTACTTATTCTGCAAATAAATAATTTCCAACGACACGGGTGGAGAGGGACACTTATCCATAAGGGAGACTTGGTGTAGGACATTCAATTTACAGAACATGCCTGGCCGCCAGTGTGCGCTTAGGCTTAGTGATAAGGGTGGGGTATATTATAGTGACTACATAACTTATTAAATTATTTGTTACCAATAAATATTCCTTTTCCGCATTAAACTAGCTGTGATAGTTACGTAAAGTTTATTTCAGAATTAGAAAACCTTTTTCAAATATGCCATTTAGTATTGTTAGTTAAAAATAAGCATTCGATACCAGGTGGCTTACACAGTAACTGTGGCAACAAAAAATAATATAGAAATCTTGACGACGAAGATGAGCTATTTTAAAACCCATTTCGAAAGTTACAATATACGTGTGTCCTATAAAAGCCACTCGACGGCCGGAAAATTGATATTTCCTGAAGAAAAAATACACTATTGGAAATAACTTTCTATTTTCAAGTCGCATAATAACATTGCGGTTTTTATTACTTTAGTAACTTAGCGAATGGTATGTACCTACATCCTTGTAGGTATTAAAGCAATAGTATTTACTCCTGTAAATACTATTGCTTTAATCGTGACGGAATAAACAGGGCAAGTGAGGTGGCTATAATAGAACAAACATACATAGATACATATATTAGCAAAATCATTACCCTTCTTTTGTCTACGCAGTAGTCGGGTAAATAGAAATAGGCAAGTAAGACATAAAAGTATGTCGAATTCAATTCAATTATACCCAAAGCTAACCTTTTTTTTCTAGTAACAAAGTAGCTTTTGCCTTTCAATAAAAACGAAGTCTCTAAACGTCGTGTGATCGTGTCATCTTCTTTTGAAAATAAAACCGTGTAGAAATGACATTTGAGAACCCTATTCGAACCAGAGGACTAGGCATTACTTCCTGAATCGCAGATGAAAGAGACTGCTTAAATAACCAGCTACGGTTTACCGATTAAAGCGCGTTATTAACTGTGAAATAAAGCTCATCATCGCGTGTCAATTACCTAAATAACATGGTCAGAATCTTGGCACGCCTGTTGCATAACGAAGGTACAAATATATGGTTCCAGCAGCTATAACTCTCCCTTGTTTTTATTTATTTCTTTAGTTGTATAATGTACATATTCCTGACGCATATTTTGATCTTCAGATATTTTAAGAGCCAGAACCTCTTTTATCTATGATTTAAAAATTTGTTGACAAATGACTATATGACTATGAAACCTATGGTGAATATGATTATATGTTATATGAAATATGAAATTAGGTGCCTTTACATTACACTCACTGTGAAGCTCCGTTAAGAACAGGCGTTTATATGTGGAATGTAAGTTTCATTCCCGAGGATTTGACGCGTTTAATATGTAGATTGTAGAGGCACAAATAGCTAGGTATAATGTAAAACCGGGGTATGATCTATATTCTGTACAAATAAATAAAATTTAAGTGTTTGTTTGTAATTTGAAATAACCAGCTCTGCACTAAATGCATATGATAATAAATACGGCACAGTACCTACCTACACCAAAAACATGTTTTTAAAATTGTCTATTAGTCTTTTTGGTCCCTAAAATCTCTGAAATGGCTGATTATGTCAAAAATGCGTCCATGGTTTGGACTGGCGTCGTTATACATATTTAGTCGAGTGCGCGGATAAAACTGTGAAAAAAGGCACTTGCATTGGACTGTTTATAGGTGCGTATTTGTTTCGGAGCGACAACGCAAGGGTTGGAACGGAGCGTGTGCTGTTTACCGCAGTCCAAACCTTACGTGTGATGCGTGTGATGTGAAGCGCTCTAAAAATTAAATTTAACTCACAGTTTAAGAGATTGTAATTGGAATGAATTTTCATAATAGGCTTAGAAATGGCATCGTGAATAAAGCTTTGATTAGACTGATTGTAAGTTTCAAAGAATCCCTTATTGTTGTATTTGAAGTTATATTACAAGACATTCCGACTTGAGGCGAACTTCTGTTTGTGAATGTGATTCCCTTTGGCACAAAATAAGGGTCTGTATTGTTCATATTTAATATTAGGGATTTCAATAACTTTTTAAGTTATTGAAATTATATAACAGGTATTTTAAGCATTTTGAGCGGACTTAACTCTACCTACCAATTAATCAACAACTAAGGTAACAAAATTCGCTTTACATAATCTAAAATAATTTTTGTTTTCAATATGTAAAATATATTTGAGACTACCTACATATTCTTTTGTTTATTTATTTGTAACAAAAATTAATTTATGTAGCTACGTTGTTTTGTTATATAGATATAGCGCAGAGAGAATTCTCTAAAAAGGATTTAGTACGGCCCATTTGTTAAATAAATGTTATTTTCACGTGATTTTATTCCTTTATGGCGACATATCTCATAAAGAATTACACTTAGTAGGTACCATAAATATTTACAGAGTAATTTATACTTATCGCGTATTATATAAATTCCTTTTATTGTATAATCAGGATTTTATCAATTTTATGGAACTAGTGAAATACATAAGATAAGATTATTACTAGCTGTTCTGTCTTAACTATGAACTGGAATAAATAACTACATTTACACCTACAACCTACTAGGACCGGCCGATTTCCTGAAATAAAAACTGTTCAACTGAACGCACAGACCTACAAATATTTGACAGTCAAGTGACACTGGAGATCCCAATCTAAAGGGCCCCATTCACTATCAGTCCGCCTGCAGTCTCTAGTCCTATCCGGCGCCGGCGGCCTGCCGTCCTAGGTAATGGTGTCTACAGACACACGAATTTGGTATGGAGCGTACAGCGGATCTGGTACGCTCCGTACCAGATCCGAGCGTGTGTAGGGCAGTCCGGCGAACATATGAAGAAGGCGAAGAGTTCACCGTTGTCCGCATCGGATCTGGTACGCTCCGTACCATATTCGTGCGTGTGTAGAGTAGTCCGGCGGTTTGGCCGTACAACAGTATCAGTGTTGCCAACTTAGGGATGTACCCCCCAAAATTAGGGAAAATATCTACGGGGTTTACTAGAGGACAGGATGTTTAGAGTTTACTCCTTATGAATCAATTTGTATGTAATAATAAAAATTATTTTAATGTGTGTATATAGCCAGGGATATGAAAATGTATTGGGAGTGAAATCAGATTAAGACAAGTTAGTTTTATGTTATTCACGCGTAAGTCTTTATGTTAAACACATAACCTTTCTTTCTAGATTATTATCTCTTAGACCTGTCAATGGTATAAGTAATCAGGGGTAAAATTTGGGGAGAAATATTTTTTAAAGTGTTGGTATCACTGCCCGTTATCAATGAATTGCGGGAATCATCGTCGTCGTTTAAAAACCGCACTGTAAATAGAACTCTGTGCTAATGTAATAGAGCATAAAATCGAACACACGAGTGTCGAGCGTTTCGCTTCACTGCACCGTACCAAATCCGTGCGTGTGTAGCGACACCGGTCTCCGGATATGGTTAGCTGTACGCTCCGTACCAAATTCGTGTGTCTGTAGATAGCATAAGTATGGGAAAATTTAATTCGTTTTGGTAAAATTCGTTGATAGTTACGGAAGTGTCCTTTGACATGTGACATGTTCTAGGTTAGGTTATTATATTATATTTTATGGAAGATTATATAATACGTTTTCACAAATTTTTAAGAAGTGCCTATTTGTACTCCTATTAGTATGTTAAGTACATATATGAGTACGTGTACTTTACATACTAAAATAATTTCGTATAATTTACTGGTCGTCTTCAAATATAGATCCTTTTTAAATAAATTGCTTTATTTTGCACAGATTGATTCCTGATTGTTATTTTTACGACACGACAGTGAAAAAATAGAGTTTTGTTTATTATTTTCGTCTTAAAATGTCTTGATTAAAAATTTAACAATTTATGAAAACTGTCAGACTAACAACCACAAAAATCTACCTAAAATAATAATTAATTATTATTTTTTTGTTTCAGGTACGTTTTCATTTTTTGGAGAACCGTTGAAAATAGTTGGTACTGTGATATTTTTTAATAAATAACATACACAATTTACTGACACTACTGTTACACATTTACATAATAATAGTACCTAGGTGGTATCCTTCTGACAATTAGGTTCGACTTCTGACAGCAATACATGCCTATATTATCATAGAATAGAATAAAATGATTTATTTTCCAAGAAATTGGTAGGTAGTACCTACATGGATGTTATTGTAAAATATGGGTCACAATTTCTGCCTTTATGGCGTGGAAATATTATAATGTTTAACTTATTTTAAAATTACAATTGAATTCATATAAGTAATATTAATTAATACAAAATTATTTCACGAAATCATTAATTAAGAAAAGTATATCTAGCATTCTTATTTAAATACATAAATAAGAAAAAACAATTCAATCCAATAGTTACAATTAATCATGTCAAGTCTTGTCAACTGGATGATGGTCAGAAAAGAAATTACAATAAAAAAGAAACAAAAAAAAACATTACATAGTAAAATT
Source organism: Glaucopsyche alexis (assembly GCA_905404095.1). Taxonomy (NCBI): domain Eukaryota; kingdom Metazoa; phylum Arthropoda; class Insecta; order Lepidoptera; family Lycaenidae; genus Glaucopsyche; species Glaucopsyche alexis. The sequence goes on from FR990060.1 coordinate 8,893,840, forward strand.
TTAAAAATTAATGTCATAATCACCATAAAATCACAATAATATTTATAATATGTCATGTCATTAAATAAGATATAATAGTTAATATAAAAGCAATGTCAGATCAATATAAGATAGTATAGTTTGTCATTTAATGGTAATAGGTATAGAAAATTAAAAGAATGTCAAAGAAAATAAAATTTATTAAATTTTCTGGCAATTATTACATCATTAAAAAAACTCTTGCGTTGTGTCGTGTCGTGTGTGACATTTGTCCAGTAACCAGGTAAATAATTATTTTTTAAATGTATTGACTATTGAGTGTGATGTTATTTTTAATTTTTTTGGGTATATTATTGTATATTTTAATGGTCATGCAATATGCGTTCTTGCTATGATTTGTTAACCGCTGTGTTGGAATAGTAATATTTTTATTAATTACATTAATGCTTCTTTTACATCTGGCATTTTTATTATCATTGTGCTCTTCAAATAACGCATAATATTTTTTTACAAATAGGCACGATTCTAATATATATAGACTAGCAAGAGGAAGTATTTTTAAAAAGTGGTCTACAATGTTCTAGTCTATGCGTTCCTGCTATAGCTCTAATGCATATTTTTTTTGTATTAAAAATGCTCTATTTATATCTACTGAATTTCCCCACAGTACCAGCCCATATCTCAATCTTGATGAAACAGATCCGTGGTAGGCTGTTAAAGCGGCATCTTTTGAGACAATACTTTTAATTCTCCTCAGGGCAAACACAAACCTATTAAGCTTATTACATATATTATCTATGTGCTCTTTCCAGTTTAAATTTCTATGTACGGTAAAACCCAGGAATTTAGTAGAATTTACGCATTTAATAGGATTAACTTTTATTTCTAATTTTTTTTTATTATTGTCATTCGATTTATAAAATTTTATTATTTTAGTTTTCTCCAGATTTACTTGTAAATTATTATTATTTAATCATTTTCACTGTTTGAATTTCGTTTTGAATTTCTTCATTTAAATTTTGTTTGCAACATTTTATTAGTAATGTTATATCATCTGCAAACATGAAACCCTCGTGTTTTAAAATGTTCGGTAATTCATTTATATAGATTATAAATAAGGTTGGGCCCAAAATACTCCCCTGTGGTACACCGCAACTATTCATTCTATATTCAGATCTATAGGTAATCTCTTTGTTGTTTATAATCTTTGTTATTTCTGTACATTGCTTTCTGTCTGTTAAGTATGATTAATTTTTCACGAGGTAGATCTATTTTTCTACAGAGGTAGATCAATTTTTCACGAGGCACGCCGAGGCAAAAAGTGTCCATACTTAAACTGCCCCAATTTAGGGGTTGTTTGGGGCAGTAAATGTCAAAATATCAAGATGGCAAATGTCGGTTTGTCGAACCGATCTCTTCGGTTCGGCTTCGGAACCGATCGGTTTGTTGGTTTGTCGAATCTTGATATTTTGGCATTTGCTTTCCGCAGTATAATCAATCCGCATTTACCTAACTGATAACATCTTCTGAAATCAAAGTGGCGTAATATTTTCTTGTAGGTATAAAGTTTATTTTTAATCAAATGAACGTCACAGCCTATGCTTAAAGTTTCATCATTGTTATATACAGAGAATGTAAGCAATACATCGCTAGTCTTGAATTCGACTATTTTTTATAACATTATAATAGAGGGAAGTACTTCCTATATCCAATTTTACATAAGAGAAAAAGAAATGTGTCCAATAAGTGGTCGATTTCAAAGAAATATAATACAATTGTATTGACGAAATGAGTTCAAATCTTCCTCTGTGATCTGTTACTCAAACCATTAAAGTATCACAAACGACAAAGCTGTAAGAAAACATGCAATTTGTCACTGCTGTTTTATGCAGCCATTTCTTGTACAGTGCATTTGTCTTATCTTAAAGCCATTTTAATCTATTCCATTATTCTTGCAACATTTTTAACAGGAAAAGAAATTGGTCTTTAATTTTGATGTAGAAAAGTAGGTTAGGTACTTTTCATTTACACAAATGGCTATGGATTGGTTTCTAATTTATAAAATTCTTTAAAATACATTACGTGTCACAACATTTATAAGAGAAATAGTCACGGTATCTTGTGCATCTTGTCTAATCAATGGTTTAAAATTTTACTATAATATTAAAATAATTATGGATTATCCAAAAAAAAATCCAAAGTGAAAAGAAATTATTCATTTATTGTGTATTCCTTAGAAATTACTTCTCTTTGACCGGCACAATAGGATTAAGTCGAATTGAGGCCAAATTAATATATTTTACTGTACAATTTTCTCATAAATCCCGAATATCCTAAACTTCGAGGCCATATATTCCAATTACTTTGACCGCAGTACATCTAGAATATTAACTAACCCCATTAGTACAAACTATACAAAGCAAAGCGCCTGACTGTGCAAGTTTCCCAATTTGACTTGCAAAGTTTGACTGATTTATAATGGGTCACAGTTCTGAGACATATTCGATAGGTATTGTATGCAAATATTGATTAACTAAGCCTCTAAGTCGATACTCTGTAGGTGTAGAACTTACTACATTTGCAATTCATTCTGTATTTAAAGTTTACACGCGTAAGGGTGCGTTCAGATGACACGCGCTCATGAGCGCTGATCGCGTACAGCGAAAATCGCGTCGTGAACGCGTAGACTCAGAGTAAAGGTTGAAAGGGTGACCGCTCAATAGGCAAGCGGACTGAATTTTTTTATTGCATAAATGAATAGTACTCTTAAATATGAGTAACTTCTCAGAAGAAAACGTATATCAAAAGTCAATATTTTCAAAGGTACAGCGATTTGTATACAAAATTTCGCTCCGCTCCAGTACCAAAAAAATTTTTTTTTTTGCGAAATTGGTAAACAAAACCTACATCATTAGTTTACTCACATCATATACAAAAACATTCATTATGGTGAGTATGAACTTAAACGCACAAATATCGGAGATATTTACAAATATATTCCTGCGGCCATATACTTCATATACTACTTCATACTACTTCAAGTGACGTCATTTTTAGGTCGACTTTATTATGGAGCGTTTTTACGAGACTCGCGAAATTTTTTATACAAATCGCTGTACCTTTGAAAATATTGACTTTTGATATACGGTTTCTTCTGAGAAGTTACTCATATTTATGAGTACTATTCATTTATGCAATAAAAAAAAAATTGTCCGATTGCCTATTATGATCATTGTGTATCATTGAATACAGTTGAGTCTTCGTCTCGGAGAGGGAGGTGTGGAGGTGACTCAAGCCATGCACTGTCACAGCGCGATCACGACTCGTGTGCGACACCGTTGCTCACATAACACATAATACTCGCGGAGCTGTTGCTACTCGTGCGCTGAGCGAGCGCGTGTATTTTATATAAAGGTATTTTAATATTGTTTCCAAGTTTGGTTAGGACAATGCAGGCTGATCACTTGATTCTTATACAAGAAAGATGATCCATGCGTCGGATGCGCATCTCTCGCAAATCGTGTCGGTTATCCGTCCCACTGGGTTATGAGAGTAAAGAAAGAGAGAGTGATATTGTGTACTGCGCATACATTTGAGCACTATAAAATAACTCCTGCATAACTGGCCTGGTTAAACTAACCAACTAGCCACCAGGCTAGTTACAGCCCGACAAAGCTAGAGCGGTCTTAACCCGACCGCTAGCGTAGACCCTATCGAAAAAAAAAAAAAAAAAAAAACTGGCCTGGTTGCAATGGAACCGGCCACGGTCACCGTAGGTTATGTTAGTTTCGGCATGTCCTTCCGTCGTCGTCAGCATACCTACCGTCTACCGCTAGACAGTAGATTGATAATATTATATTTACCACGTCGACAAATGATAAAATACCTCCCCTCCACGTAAAGTAATATTTTTTTTCTTGCGTCTACCCCAGAGGATGGGGTATCATTACATATTATGTCTTTTATTATACATATATATGTTAAGAGGTTGCTATGACTATTTTTTGATTTCGGTATTCATTTGCGAGATATTCAAGCCCCCTCCCCCCTTTAAAAGCTAAACGGCTGAATTCTGAATTTCCAAACTATCTCTTTATAAATTAGTTCGCAAACTATTCCTTTATAAATTACTGTTGTAACGTTAGTGTTTAGTTTTCAATTGGTGTATAAACTACAGTTAAATAGTAATCACACCTAACGTATTTATTCAAGTATAATAAACTTGCGGGAATAGTTTCAAAGTTTTCAACTATATCAAACTTAGCTTCTAACTTCAGCAGTTTCAATTTGGTCCACTGCTATCTAAATTTTCAGGTATGTATAGGTAATTATAATTATTGTAATTGAAACTTTACAAGGGAATATATATAAGGTTCGGTAAAATCAATTACAGATATTTTGGGCATATGATCTGCTGCTTATGTAAAGACGTTTAAGCAGAAAAATAATTGTCATACTCGAAAAAAAATTTTTTTTTATATGGGAAGGCTTGCGTTTTGCGGAGAGTCACCCATACAAGAGATGATTTTTTACTTTGAGTATGACAGTTATCTTTTTGCCTAAACGTCTTTACAGGATTTTCGGAATTTCTAAATTTTTTGTCTTTCCATCTGTCTGTTTGTGTCAACTCTGAAACGGCTAAGCCGATTTTCACAGGACTTTCACTGTTAGATTGCTGATGTTATAAGGAGTAACTTAGGCTACTTTTTTCTTAGGGTTTCGATTTAAAAAAAGGGTTCCGTTTTCGTTTGTTCTACGCCAACGAAGTTGAGGGCACCATCTAGTCGTAACTCGTAACATAAAAGCTATAGCTCGATAAGTACCGATAAGTACCATTTTTAGTATCTACTTCATAAAAAATGTTTGATCTGAAGTTAGATTCATATAGGTACTTAGTTGTAGAAAAGCTAAATTATATTAAACTATTAATAGTTTTTCATTGCCTTTTTTAGTTGCATTATTATTTATTGGAGCAAATTGTTGAAAAATATGTATCGTGTTTTGAACAATTTGTCTTGTCAATATAAAATGTAGCTACTAGCTAGCTTTGTCGACATTGAAGCAGATTTATTGGACTGTGAATTTTTTTGTCGGGATTCTGTGTTCGAATTTGTCAAAAATTCGCTGTAACCTGTCTACTTCTGAATAATTCACAGCACTACGCGACAAAGTTTAGTTTTATTTCGTTTTTATTTAAATTATTTCGAATAGTACCAGCATAGTTTTGTATGGGTTTTTATTTTATTTGTTTTTTTTTGTCATATTTATTTTCTCTTCTGCGCTATTTCTTGATTTTTATAAGGAAGTATGTGGATGTGGTCAACCTACTTGCGATATAATATGTCCATGAATATTACCTACTGCCAGCGAGGCCGTGTCTCGAAGCTAGTATCATAATATTATAATTTAACATACATCTAGTATATTTGATATGCGTACCTACTTATTTCATGTTACAATTTTGTACTACAAAATATCTGAATCAGAGTTCGCTTCGACTGCTTAGAGTTATACTGTGTACATTCTTGTAATCCTACTAATTTTCAGTACCTATGAATGGTGACATCAAATTAGTATGATTTAAAGTAAACACATTTAAAACCATTTCACTGCTCTCGACTCTACATAGGTCAATTTGGCCCAATTTCTTTTCTCTTCGTGCAGTACAAATAGTCATTTCAGTTCCGCCCACTTAAATAAGTCGTTCGACCCAAATTATTTGCATCCTAAAATTATATAAATTTAAGTACAGAAGCTTCGTAAATGTATATAATTTAGTGGAAAATAGCTTGAAACGTGGGCGTAATGAAACATTTATTCGGTAATAAACCGAATAAGTGAGCTATTCGTCTCAAAGGCTCATCGCGTTTAGATTGCGTCGGTTTATATTAATCGCTATTGACACACTAATTTCGGGTCTCATTACACTCATACAATATTGTCCTTGCACTTAATTACTTATTCATACATTAATTATGTTTATCATTAGCGTTGCTATGACTTGAAAAATACTTAGAAAATAATTCTCGAAGCTTAGATTATATATTAAATAAATAATATATATAATTCGACGACAGGTTCAGTTGGTTCAACCCTGGTTCAGTGGTTGAGCGTGTTAGTGCTCAAACCGGGGGTCGTTGGTTCGAATCCCGTCGAAGTAACGAAGGAAGGAAGTTTTCCGTATTCCTGGGTCATGGATGTGTATAATATAATAAAAATCTTAAATATGTGTTTACTATACACATATCATAAAAGTATTAAATATATTTCCGTTATCAGTCTACCTAGTCACCCGTAACACAAGTTCTCGAAGAACTTACCACAGGACCAAATTGACGTGGTGTGAAGCGTCCATAGATATAAAAAAAAACCACAACGTTTGTAAAGATGGATCTAGACGAAAGAATCTCAATGAAATAATATTATTGCTAGAGGGAAATAATAGGTAACTTTTTTTAAGCAAAATATATTTAAAAACATCAGCTATCTGCCTGTGAAAGTCCCGTAAAAATTGGTCCAGCTGTATCAGAGATTAGCCAGAACAAACAGACAGAGAGACAGAAAGCCGGACAGACAACAATTTTAAAAATTAATATTTTATTTTAAGTACCGAATTTACTTTCATATGCGTTAAGTGAACAGCTGTTAATGTAAAATTACCAACAGACACTTCAATTTTATTTATATATATCTACTACTACTATAGAAGATTATTAAAAATGCATAGTTTTTGTAGGCATAAGCTTACGTTCTATGTAATAGCTAGCTAGCTTCAAATAATAACCTAACAAGATCATGTCAGTACATGTCTAAGGAGAGTTCTGTAACGGAACCCTTTTCGGAACGGTTTTCTTTACATTACTCAAATTTTTAAATAGATTTATATTATGTACATGACTTTCGACAAAATTAATTTTTTTTCAGGTAATTGACCACCAAAGGGGTTTATAAGTTGGCCCCTCCCTACACTCATAAATGTCCATGCTGAGAGATCATGCTCTTTAGGATCATGCTTAAGAGCATGATCTCTCCCAGCTCTACTTATAAACCCCTTTGGTGGTCAATTACCAGAAAAAAAATTTTTTGTCGAAAATCATGTATGAAAAAGGTTTTAAATAAAGGCAAGGGCCTTTATTTAAAAATACCTATTCTAGCGCATTGTGAATACTACCGTATACACGATACGGTAGAATAAAAAAAATATTCTATTTCACACGAGGGATAAGACAGACAAACAGACGGACAGACATACAGATAAACTATAAGGGTTTCTTGTTGTAGGTACAATAGAACCCAAAAACAATGAATTGACTGCTAACGATAAAAATAATGAGATTGAATTTTTTTATTTAAGACGATGAAAATGATTAAGACGTAATATTATTTAGAATTTCGTTTTCATCAGATGATAAGAATCTTCAAACAGCCTATTACCAACATCTTTTCATCGCAGAGAGTTGCTTTTGAAAACAAATTAAAATTAAACAAGGAGCGAAAAGTATTTTAGGATAGGAAATTTAAGGTACAGCTTTGGGAATCTAGAACGTAAATTAATAGAAAGATACCCCAAATACCTATAAGAAGATAAAATTCCTAAAAAATAATTAATTAGCTTTTCCGATAAACAACACGAAATGGCTGTACCTAATCTGTTGTTTTAGGGTTTAATTTTAAATGTAGTCAACTTTAAATACGAACGATATGGCAGATCGGAATGTCAGCGTTGGGCATCAGCACATGTACGTTTTGGAGCGTGCGTTCGGATACTACTACTCATTCAGAACTAGGTACCTATAGATATAGGTACCTAGTTCTATACTAATACAATAAAGAGAAAAAGTTTGTTTGTTTGCATCGAATAGGCTCCGAAACTACTGGACCGATTTTGATGAAATTTGGCTCAGATGTATAGTAGACCACGGGGCAGGACATACGCTATTCTTTATCGCTGGAAAAATCTATGGTTTCTGCGAAATCACCTTTTGCGCGCACGAAGTTGCAAGCAACATCTAGTACTAGATACGTACCTACTTTTTTCGAATCTCAATTTTTTTCTGCCTAAACTTCTTTACATAAGCAGTAAATCATGTGCCAGATCTCCGAAGTATGCGTAATTTATTTTGCAATTCGTTGTATAATATCTTAAATTTAAACTTATACATGTCAAACAAGTCTTTATTGAGGAACTTTTCACAAAGATATGGATCAGTTTAAATTAAAAAGAAAATGCTATTTACTTAAGTAATAAAGAGTTAGGTAACATATGAAGTAACATTCGCATGCACATGTAATCATAATGTATTTAGTATAATACTGTTCTCACGAACGCTTCCTGGAATAATTCCAGGAAGCGTTCGTGAGAACAGTTCTTAGGTTCACTTAAGCATTCAAAGGACATTGAAGTCTTCCGCCTCATTCTCACCTGGGAACGAGCTTATCTACCTGCTAATTACTAGGAATACCGAGGTATTCCACTGGACCTGGAGTTGTAGGGCTCTACAACTTAATTACTGAGCTAGGCGCTAGGCATTACAATTTTTTTCATTCTTGTCTCGATTAAACTATGTGGTTTCTCTGGTTCGAATAGCTTTAATATATAAACATTAAACGTGCTTGCTAGATTTAAAGACTTTTTAATGAGAATTAATATATTAATTTTACTTTTGGGTTTATGTCTACATTTTATTTATTTCTATTATTTTTTAGGGTTCCGTGCCTCGTAAGGAAAAAGCGGAACCCTTGTAGGATCACTTTGTTGTCCGTCCGTCCGTCTGTTTGTCAAGACCCTTTTTCTCATGAACACGTGGAGGTATCAAGCTGGAATTTATATCAAATACTCAGGTCTACTATCCCTTGGAGCTGTGAAAAAATCAAACTTCTAAGCCAACGCAATCAAAAGATACAGCCGTTTATGCCGCAAATTTTCGACACTCACAACTCGCAAGGGAATCAAAACCTACAGGGTACTTCCTATGAACTCAGAATCTTGAAATTTGGCACGAAGCAACGTCTTATAGCACAGATAAAGAAAAAATTGCGTAACGTAAATTTTTTGTCACATCAAGTAGTAAAAATATTTTTAAAAATTTTAAACTTACTAATGATATGATATAAAAATACCAACTATGACACATAACACCCATCTCGACAATCGATGTCGAGATGGGTGAACTTTTACTTATATACCTATAGGTTTATACGGAACCCCTCGGTGCGCGAGTCGGTTCCGTATAAACCTATACCGCCACCACTTGGCCGGTTTTTAAAGTTAAATGTTACAGCTTAGCGCTGTATTCAATATTAAATTTAACTTTATAACGAACATAATTATGTACGTAAACGTAAGTAATTTGGGTTATACAAAATAACATTTTAGTGTAATAACAGTGACCTGTGACCTACTTTAAAGATTATAATTATAGTAGGTACTAATTATACTCATTAAATGATTAGTAATATTTTAATATCTACTATTTAAATAAAGTAAATTATCATTATTATAATGATAATTACAACATTAATCTGCTTTAACCTCGAGTGAGCTAAAGAAGATTAAAATGCGTTTTTGAAGAAAATAAAAAACAATCCTTTTCTATAAAATATATCCTACCGCTACCGCTCTTTTACGCAAAAACTACTGGACGGGTTTCGATAAAATTTGGTAAATAATAATATTACACAACTTTTTATACACACTTTTCCACTTTATTTAGATTTTTACAATAATTAAATATAAACACGACCGGTTTCGATTAACTCATCATCAGGTGTAAGTTGAATCTACCTTCAATTAGGTCGTGTTTATATTTAATTATTGTAAAAATCTAAATAAAGTGGTAAAGTGTGTATAAAAAGTTGTGTTATATTATTTTGAACATGAATTTCCACCAAGAACCAACAGTACCTACTACCTACATTCAATTAGTTATAAAAATTTGGTAAAGTTAAGGTAATCCAGAGATTAAAAACATAGGCAATTTTACTCCTGAAAAACTATATAAAAAAAATATCGATTGTCAAATATAATTAAAATCCACTTCAATTTAGGTAGGCTATTTGCTCCAGAGGTGATGATATTAGTCAAATTATTTCTAATAACGGATATTCCGAAGAAGTCCTTAATTAATTTTAAACGAGCATTCCTTTCGCCCTATTAGAATTACTTATATTCACTTTTTTTTAATAATTCATTATTCCTATAAATTGGACCAATAAAATGTAGAGTACGAATGTACCTACCTACTATAGATAATGTTAAAACGTGTATCTTTTTGTGTTCTTTAAAAGTTTGTAATCTTTAAAAGTGCACGCCGCGTCGCTTCGGTGTCCCAGTGACGCAACAGTGGTGTCCCAGTAAGCTAAGATCTTTTGACTTGTCAGTCGACTGAAAATTTTCCTAAGGAATTAGGAAAAAAATCCTATTCCTTGGTAAAATTTTCAAAAACTGCCAAATAATAATAAAAAACTTAGGCCTTTGCATCCGTTAATGGATAATTTATACAGTATTCTCCGAGCGAAGTAACCACTCTTGAAATACTGTAGTGCCTGGGACAGTTGATTTTTAAATGTCGTATGGTTGCCCAAGCACATACGGCATTCTCACAACATAGTCAGCCTAGTCCAGAGGAATGAACTGGTCAATACGTCTGGGGCCAACTATGTGCGCGGGTTTCCTCACGATGTTTTTCCTTCACCGTTAGAGCGTCCGTATAATGTACTTGAGATCTGAAAAAGTCTCATTGGTACACGCCACAACCTGGGATTCGAACCTGCACTCTCTCGAGTGCGAACCAAACGGTCTACCTACTAGGCTACGGAGCTCTAATAATAAGGCTCTATAAAATGGCTTATATGTACTCAAAATAACGGTAAAAATAACAATGGTGTAAATGTAGTGAACTGAAGCGCCATGGGCCGCGGAACTAGATTGATGGTTCGCCATTGTTCCCGAAACCTATGCGGTTTCGATATACCCAGGGGTCCATACTCTGCTAAGGCTTCATTATTTGTTAGCTGTCAAATTTTAGATAAGGCAAGGCGTGCTTGCAAGCCGGCTTCCGTTATGTATATTAAATAATTATATAAGACTGATGACTGAACTTCAAAGTCCATCTGGTTATTGCGTGAAAGAGTAACAAACATCCATACATACTAACTTTCGCATTTATAATAATATAATACTAGCTGCCTTGCCCGCAGCTCCGCCCGAGTAAATACAGTATTTCATGGGAACACTACTGTATCGGGTTAAAAAGTAGCCTATGCGTTAATCTAGATATTAAACTACTACCATACAAAATTCCTAAAAAATCCATTCAGTAGTTTTTGCGTGAAAGTGTTACAAACGATCTCTCCATCCATCCATCCTTACAAACTATTTTTTAATATTACTAGCTGACCCGGCAAACGTTGTTTTGCCTTATAAATTATTTGGAAAATAGATAGTAGCCGATTCTCAGACCTACTGAATACGCATATAAAATTTGGTAAAAATCGATAAAGCCGTTTCGGAGGAGTAAGTACGGTAACTAACATTGTGACATGGAAATTTTATATATTAGATAAGGAAGTAAGACTTTTATACACTTGTACCTACACTATACAATGTACATTTAAATTTTGTAGTGTACAATGCGACTAGACTAGACGACCTCCGTGGCTCAGTGGTGAGCGCAGTGGCGCTTTAGCCGGAGGTCGCGGGTTCGAATCCCGCCAGGGAACAAAAAAGGTTTCTGTGTTCCTGGGTCATGGATGTGTATTAAATATGTGTATAATAATATAATAAAAATCTTAAATATAAGTATAGTATAAAAAGTATTAAATATATTTCCGTTGTCTGGTACCCGTAACACAAGTTCTTCGGATACTTACCACGGGGCCAGACTGACGTGATGTGAAGCGTCCATAGATATTATTATTAATGCACAATATTTGACATTGTACCTATACGGGGCAATGAGACAGGTGTTGTGATAACGCGAATGGCGCGCTAATGACAATTTAATAGCCCCTAAAATTTGTATTACTGCGATAAACTGCAGCCCCCGGCGGCTTAAATATATTCTAACGGCTTAATATACGATCACGATTTATTGTGATTTTCTGTTTATATCTAGAATATACATATTATATTCCTCTTCTTCTTCTTTGACGGCTACATTTAGAGAGGCCTTACTTCACTTTCTATAATTTTTGGTCACCGGTTCTATGCCACCGGTATTCTCATTTATTGTTGTAAATTTGTAAAAAAATTGTAAAAACCGGTAGATTGTAATGTAACTAGTAAAATTGTAAGTACAACGTTAAAAGACTGCGCGCCCGAATATTCTGCTTATAATTTGATACATTTATTTTTCGTTACATTATAAATATGTAGCAAATAATCATCGCTAGTTAAATTATAACGTAACGGTTTTTTACAAGTTTACGGTGACATACATGCATATAATCACGTCTCTTTCACGTAGGGGTAGGCAGAGACCACTTCTTTCCACTTACTACGATCCTTACATACTTGTTTCGCTTCATCCACTTTAATTCTTACCATCCATTCCATATGCCTTACACCGTTTTATAATTGGCGTTGGTGTCTCTTTGGCGAGGCGTCCTTTCATGCCGCAGCAGGGCTCTCCAACTTATTCGACGTGCTGTCACCAAAGCCGTGTAGAACCTGTAGTAGATATTACATTATTATGTAAGTTATCATCATCATTAATCTGCGTCGGTCCACCGGCCGCACGGCGGTCCCGCTAACCATTGTGCGTCTGTCCCACACATTGTGTATGAGACATAAGATAGAAGACTTCACACACCGGGAAGTGTGGAGGATTTCCTTTTAAGTGTTTTCCCACTTTGACTTTCTGTGGGATTAAATGCTCACTTTTTTTACTTTGAAGTGTGTATCACCGAGGTACAATTATCAGGATTTATAAAAAAATATTACTGCTTTATCTTTTAGGGACATGCTTTCTAGAAAACAGATTTCGATATGAAGATTTTGGAGTAAAGTAATTAAATATAATTATTAATACGTGAAGCCAATACTTCTTACCCCGTTTTGCGAAAATTATGTAAACGGAGGAGTATGAAATTTGGCACAATTAAAATTTATTTGGAGGAAGGTGTGCGGAAAGATAATATTTTATGAATACCTAATGCTTATACACAAAAATATAATAAAAATAAAGTTACACACGTCACATACTACTTCCGATTAATAACAGCTCACACTACCAGTAACTACTACTACTAGTAATTACTAGTAAGTACTACTACTAGTAGATAACTAAACGACTGCGTACTAATAAGATTTTGGAATCTTAAATGAATAGATACATACATACATACATATAATCACGCCTCTTTCCCATAGGGGTAGGCAGATACCGCCTCTTTCCTGTAGGGGTAGGCAGAGCCCACTTCTTTCTACTTGCTACAATCCTTACATACTTGTTTCGCTTCTTCCACTTTCATTCTTACCATCCATTCCTCCACTTACATTCAACGTAGCGAAGCAGCTCTCCATGGGCCACTTTTCGCCTCCGCGAGAAACGAGACGTGATGGGTGGCGAACCACATCGCCGCCATTTTGGATAATTAAATTATTTCTATGATTATCCATTGCATTTCCACGGATTAGCGGAGAGGGTAGGAATAGGGAAAGGGAAGGATAGGTGGTGTGGAAAGGAAGATTGGTAAGTTAGAGTGGGAAATAGGAAATGTAGGATATTACCGCCCAGGAGGGCAAAGGATAGGACAGTAATAGCTAGGGAAGCCGGGGTCGCGTACCCGTATACTATACCACAACTACCGGACAGGTAAGTTGGGATGAGTATCCCATGACATAATATATATTGAATATAATGAATAGATATTGAAGAATATATACCAACACAACTAGATTCGGTGCCATAGTAGGCGCAGCTTCGAGTTATTACCTACATACGCGCCAAAAAGCAAAACAATAATATATATAATTAAATAAATATGTTCTTTGACAAAATTCTCTATGTATATTGACTTTCGACCGAATACTAAATCTAATCAAAATTACGAGCCCTCCTATTCACAGGCTGTCGCTGTCTCTGCTAGCCGAAATGACACGGACAGCATGTGACTTGAGCATCACTTAATTTAACTATCGTTTCAGTAATTTCCGTTTGCCCTACATTATGCGAGTCTACCCGCGGGATATACCTGTATGGTAAATTCGTGTATAATTAAGTGACATTACATAAACTGTCGAATGTACGGCCACCTGCGACCGTGTTGTTGCCATAATTTCATAACGGGTTAATATTGAAGCCCTCAACTGTTATGACTTAGTTATTATTTTAATGATGGCAATAAAGTTATTACTATTAAATAGTGTATTCACTATTAAATATAGGTATTTTAATAACAATGATTAAAATGATGAAAATAAAATAATATTTAAAAAATAAAAATTCCTCCAGAATTGTCAAACAGTGAGTTAGCTGATGTTGATGATTTATAGCTAAGAAAATTCGCGATCATGTCAGCTTTCAAAGAAAAACTATATCAAAATTCACCACAGTTAATAATACACAATACTTCTTGCACTATTTCCACTTTAATAATTATTTTACATAAATTTTAATCAACACCTAATGATGACTTTGTCGAAACCGGTCGTGTAATATATTAAAATTAATGTAAAATAATTATTAAAGTGGAAATAGTGCAAGAAGTATTGTGTATTATTACTGTGAAACATGAATTTCCATCAAGAGCCTACAGTACAATCAATAACATCAAAATTCACCAGTCAAGCTATGTGTGTGTCTGTTCATGGCATCGTAGCTCCCAAACGGTTACACTGATTTTGAACTAGTTTTTTTTGTTTGAAATCTGACATAATCGAGAGTATTCTCAGCTATAATTTATCATTATCAGCTCGCTCACTGCTTGACAATTCTGGGGTGGTTACTTAGATTTTTTAATATTGTTTATAATTATAATATGTGACTTATCTACCTTCATAAAATTAAATATTGGTACTAAGATTATGGACTATGTAGTATAGATTATGACTGGGACTATATGATCCGGAATCCAGAAGACTGAAGAAAATTCAGAACGCTGAAAATTGAACTATGTGTCTGCTGAAAATATTACAATCGAACTGAAATCGAACATACCAGTGACAAGACACAAAATATGTCAATGTCAAATCTGACAATTTGACACTCATGTGTTCGATATTTAACTCTATTGTACTAGTTCAGAGTTCTATTTTTATGGCTCTGAATATTCCCCGGCCTTACGGAATCCGTAAAATTCAGATGCAATGTAGTCTTTCCACACAAAAGTTTGTTTCTTTTGACCATGAACGTAAAAAAGGCGGATACCGCTTCAGTAATATGAATGTGAAGCAATCAAAGTAAGCCGGCCGTATCGTAGCGACACACGTGCCGCACGCACACATTCACAGCAAAGTAAGACGATCGGCCGTCAGTTCGCCAATGGCAATTATCCGTAAATCTCACACAAATGTAAGTCGCCGGCTGTTGTAGTTGGGCTTCACTCAATGCTTAGCTCACCTTCCGTCCGCCATTTTTTACGTCCATGCTTTTAACCCAAAAGAAATCTTAATAATGATACAGAATTTATATGAAAATATAAAAGGTAATTAGACATAAGTTGTAATGCTAAGCTGACTAAATGATCTCAGACTGATTCCGAGTCAAAACAAGCCCAAGTTAATTGAAAACAAACGAAGAAATGTAAGGAATAAACAAAACGTCACGAACATTTCAATTTGTATAATATAATTCCTTGCCTTTTGATAATTACGAAACTTGTAAGAAGGGTTAAACTTTGTATAATTAATGAACCAGTAATAATTCGGAATTTACTTGTATTCAGCTTAATATTCATCATTATCAAACCCCCAGATATCGTGGAAATGAAAATGGTTTGTTTTCAAATGAAACAGCAAGTTTTTTCGGAATGTCAACAAAAAAGGGTACCAAGCAAAGATTTCAACTCAAGATAGGCTATGTCGTACATTTAGCAGAAAAAAAATCATACAAGAAAAAGTTACGCCATCTTGGTTTTCACCATAACACATATTATTATGTCAACCATCTTGTTTTCACCATACTTCGAATTTCAAAATGGCCCCAAAAATTTAAAAATTGGGGCCATTTTACTTACTTTTTACCTCAACATGCCTCGTCTATAATATACGTCTATGGTACCAAGTACCACGGGTACCAACTTAGGCCTTTATATCCGTTAATGGATGATTTATACAGTATTCTCCGAGCGATTTAAGCGAAGTGGCTCTCGAAATACTATAGTGCCTGGGACAGTTGGTTTTTAAATGTCGTATGGTTGCCCAAGCAGATACGGCATTCTCACAACACAGTCAGTCTAGTCCAGAAGAATGACTGGTCAACACGTCTGGTGCCAACCATGTGCGGGTTTCCTCACGATGTTTTCCTTCACTGTTAGAGCGTCCGTATAATGTACTTGAGATCTGAAAAAGTCTCATTGGTACACGCCATATCCTGGAATTCGAACCTGCACTCTCTAGAGTGTGAACCAAATGGTTTACCCACTAGGCCACGAAGCTCTATTACAACCAACATTACCATACCAAGTTACCAACCCTGACCCACCGAGAAGAGTTGGCGAAAACAAACGTAGAGTATCTTATCTATACTACGAGTAATATAATATATTATCTATATCTAATACATACTATTATTATAATATAGAGAAAATATTTGTTTGTTTGTACCTACTAGATTTTATTTAAATCCGTTCAAACTTCAAAAGTTACATCCATCCTCACCTTCGAATTTGTACCTATTCAAAAGATTAATAATATGATGAATAGTGAATACATCAATACACTGGTTTTTTAAACGTTTCCAATAGTAAATCAAATACCATTAACACGGTTCTTCGGTTATCCCGAAAAAGAGACTCCCTTGATTGAACAATATAAAAGTTCTTTTATATTAAAAGGAAATATAAATTATACGAGGCGTGAAATTCTCTACACGAACGCTTTTTATGTTTGAATTAAAATTCTTGACATTGTATCGGCTGGAACGTCCCGCGTTTGTGTTTTTCAATCGGCCGCCCCAAATCTCAGTTTTTAGGCTACTTTTACGCGGTTACAAGCTTTAATTAAGAAGTTATTACACTGAGACCTGAGTACTCAAACTCAAACTCAAACTCAAAATTTTTATTTCCATGTAGGTTATAATATAACGCTTATAGAATTGTCCTACATGATGCCTACCACCGGTTCGGAAACTAGCCCGGCGAGAAGAACCGGCGTAAGAAACTCGCACGGGGCCACCTTTTAGCAAAAAGATGGGAAAATTGTTCTTTTCAAAAAATATTTTTACAATGTTGTAACTTAATCTATATAACATTAGTCATAAGTACAAAGAATATACTTAAGTACATAAAAGCAGCCTTGCATGGGGCCATCTTATTCCCAAGGTGTGCAATCGTTAATGAAATCACTGACTTTATAATAAGCTTTAGCACACAAACGTTCTTTAACAGCTTTTTTAAATTTATTAATGGAAAGATTTTGAACGTTTTCTGGGATTCTATTGTAAAGGCGTATACATTGACCTTTAAAAGATTTACTTACTTTACTAAGTCTGATCACTGGTATTTCTAACTTGTTCCTATTTCTAGTATTCCTACAATGTGTGTCACTTTTCTTTTTAAAATTCGTTAAATTCTTTCTGACATACAACACATTGTCCAAAATGTATTGAGAAGCAACGGTCAGAATACCTATTTCTTTAAATTTTTCTCTCAGAGATTCAAAACATGACATCTTATAAATAGAACGTATAGCTCGCTTCTGTAGCACAAATATTGTATTAATGTCCGCAGCGTTTCCCCATAGAAGGATGCCATATGACATTATACTATGAAAATAACTAAAATAAACTAGCCGCGCTGTATCCTCATCGGTAATTTCTCTAATTTTTTTGACTGCATATGCTGCAGAACTGAGCTTATCTGCCAGATTTGCAATATGGGGACCCCACTGTAATTTACAATCTAGTGTTATTCCTAGAAATACAGTGGTGTCCACTAAGTTCATTTTCTCATCATTTAATAGTACATTGGTTTGTGCCTGCCTAACATTTGGGAGGCTAAACTTTAAACATTTTGTTTTATTTGAATTTAAAAGTAAATTATTAACATTAAACCAATGTACCATTTTTGAGAGAGCACTATTTACCTCGTCATAATTTGACTGTCGTCGCTTCACATTAAAAATTAGTGAAGTGTCATCGGCAAAGAGTACTATCTCATGCTTATCTTTAACTAGATAAGGAAGGTCATTTATATAGATGAGAAAAAGAAACGGGCCTAAAATTGACCCTTGTGGCACACCTAGTTCAATTTTGGTCCCAGTAGACCTTGTAGAATTAATTTCTACTCTCTGCGTTCTATTTTTAAGATAAGAATCTAAAAGTTTAAGTGCTGTGTCCCTTACACCGTAATGGTATAATTTTCTGACCAACGTAGCATGCTCAACACAGTCGAAAGCCTTGGATAGATCACAAAAGACACCAAGTGCATCATGCGATCCCTCCCAGGCCCCAAATATGCTGCATAGAAGACTGATGCCTGCGTCTGTTGTGGACCGACCTTTAGTAAACCCGAATTGGTTACTATGTAATAAATTATTTATGTTAAAGTGGGCTAGCAATTGATTTAAGATTATTTTCTCGAAAATTTTACTGAAAGTCGGTAGTATAGATATTGGTCTATAATTTGCTGGGTCAGACTTATTCCCAGCCTTAAAAAGAGGCATCACCTTGCTATGTACTCATTTAATCATACATTTTTATATGTGAAATAAAATTTTAAATATAGGTAGTTTTACGAGAGCGCGTAAGTACGGATGAATGTGAAATTTGGCACATTTAAAGTTTATTTGGAGGACGGCGCGGCAAACGCTAATGTTTTTGAAAATATTGCTAAGAAATACATGAAATTAATAAAAATTACAACACCACATACTACCTTCGTTACCAACAAAATTCCTCCACATAAACTTTAATTTACCGGCAAAATTTCATACTCCTCCCGTTACACAGTTCTCGTAAAACTGTACTGAATGCTTTTGATTCAAGTATTTATAATTTACTGATTAGACACACTTCAAGTAGGTATGTAGGTATGTCCGTAAAGTTCGTAACTAAAGGTTTTTAATTAAGAAATCAAATATCAAAAATAATTAGCATAAAATATATTGTAGATGTCAATTTATTTAAATTAACTCCTGTAATATATTATTTAAGTAATATTATATTGACAAGTACAGAAAGTTGATTAAGTTTAAATAAGTTAGCTAATAGTTAAAATATAATTACCATCTTCATCTTAATATGTGTGCGTTGAACCTAAAAACTTTAATCGTTAAATTGGTAATGGGTCAGAAGGGTTGTATGGAATCCTCTTAAGTCGGCCCTATTCCCTCCTTATCCGGGACTTACTTAAGTGGCCTCCAGACGTCTGAATACCATAAACTCCCCGATAAGGATTAGGGACCCGAAACTCCTTTTTTATCACTTCTTACATTCCTTAGATTCTTGTATTACTTAATAAAATTTATTAACATCGCCTCGAGTTTTAAAAATACAGTATTTTATCATTAAAATACCTGAGGAGAAAGTGTTATTTAAGATATTCTAAAATGTCTAATAAATTTGGATGTTGGTGACTAAAAGTAAATAAAATTTTACTGCGTGTTCTATACATAGATACTTAATAAGGGATTAATTTGACTTCTAAGGTGTTATTAGATTTGTAGGATATTTTCTAACATAGGTAAAAAGAGCTCTTAACTAAGAAAGCTTCGTTTTTCCACCAAAATACTCCGATGGAGACGCACCAAAACTGCTGGTATAATCCTACTTTGCCCCCAAATTATTATAAATGTGTAAGTTTGTGAGGATGGATGGATGAATGGATGGATGTTTGTTACACTTTCACACAAAAACTACGAAACTGATTTCGATTAAATTTGGTATGGTAGTAGATTTCGGATTAAGGGCTGATTCACTCCGAAATGGCAGTGGAGCGGTCAACAGAATTACTGTCATATAATTTTAAACTTTATTTTCATTTATATAAAACACAGTTTCGCTTGAGACAACCGCCGCCGTTCACGACCGCCGATGGCCGCTTGAGACATGCCATTTCGGTGTGAGACGGCCTTTAAATATAGCTATTTATTCCGAAAAAGTACAGTGTTCCTGTATAGTGGGATACCATATTAACGCGGGCGGAGCCGCGGGACAAATCTAGTACTATATAAAAATTGAATTTCAATTGTATTTGGGGGCTTGAATGCACGACCTCTTGACTTTTACCTCTACACTTATCTCAAACTCAGACGCCAAGACCTTAGACATAAAAACGGTTTTTTATGTCAATACACTTTAAAGAGAACCCACTCTCAAGCACTTGAGAACGAGAGGATAATATTACCATAGACTTATCTTTGTTAGAAAATACATAACTGAGGCTTTTTAGGTACCTAGTTACTGCTTAAAATTTACATTATAGATTTCTTATCAATTGAATCACAAACTTAAAAGTTCAACCTTAGAAGAAATCGTAACGTTTACGTACTTATTAATAGACTAGCCTGTGGTTCCGCCCGCGTAAATACAATAGATATGCCACAGAAACCATTTTTGGGGATTTGATGTAGTCTATGTCTATCCAGAGCTTAAAAATTACTACCATACCAAATTTCATCAAAATCCGCTTAGTAGTTTTGGCGTGAAAGACTCACAAACATACGTCGATCCATCGAACCATCCATCCATCCTAACAAACTTTCACATTTATAATAATACCTAGAAGGATTTAAATGTATTAGCACTAAAAACATATTCGCGAAGGCATAAAATGACCCTGGACATAGCTAAAGACATATAGCTACCAACCCCCTTACTAATCAACGCTGTATTAGCTTTGAATAGTTACACAGTATTTTGTCTTCTTCAATGGAATTAAAAATGTCATTTGTGTGACGTGAACAAAACACGGTGTAACTATTCAAAGCTCATACAGCGTTTATTAGTAAGGGGAACGACTTAGCATAGAATATGTAATTGAAACTAATGCCAATAACACCTCTGTTGCCATTATAGTCATGCGTGAGACCTGTGACGTCACGAACAAATATACGCACAAAAACGCACTCATAAGAATTCAAGCGCTTCCTGCACCGCACAAAAACATACGGCACCGCACAAAAACGTGGGATCATATTGTGTTACTAGCTGTTATCGATCTGTTCATGTTACATGCGTGTCTGGATTTACATAACAAAACGAATACAGAGATACGATTCAATTAGATGTAAATTATATTGACATTAATTTCCGTATTTAAAAAATTAACATAATATTTCTTGAATATTCTGAGAGCCAAGGAATTAATAGGGCCATTTCAGCATAGTAAGTCGGTGTAACCAGGGCGCCACTGCAAGCACTGAAAATCGGGGTTCTTAGGGATTCCCTCACTGTATAATATTATGACCCTCAGGGAAATATGATCTTTATATTAAGTAAATTATGACCTACGACTATGTATATACGACTTTATTTGACGGTGCTGTATAGACGGAATTTGAGAATAAAACAAAGTAATTTACAAGGTAACAAATAAGTTTTCCTTAAAATGGTTTCTTTTAAACTATTTGTTAATCAAACAAATCCCAACGTTAAAAACCATCTAAGTTCCAACTTCCAAGTAAAACACTTCGCTTGTTTAGTCTTCACGGATCTTAGAATAAGGGTGGCATTTTATCTTTCCTATCCTTATAATATACGCTGATATATACTCTATAGTTTTATACTATTACTTTAAACTTAGTTTGCTTCCTTCATTACTTAAAATTTAAATTAATAACATTTAAAGCGGGCTCTACATTCACGTGCGAACTGGCCTAATCCCCGTGGATTCCAGGTTAAGTCAAGTTAAAGTCAAAAATAGACGATTAATGCAATCAATCCATAATTTTATTGAATTTATCAATATCGTAAGTTTTCAACTATTCTTAAACCTGCATTTATATATGAACGGCAAGACATTTATTTGAAAAATTTCCTTTGCTTATATTATGTTAATGATGTATTGTTATTTGTTATCCGGATGAACATATTATTTTTGAAAATATAGGGCGTAGGTACTGGTACTAAGTAAATCTTAGTGCTCGCGACTCTACATATTTTTGTCAGAGTCACGAAAAATTAGCGACTACAGCAAAGCTGGCGCGACATATTAATTACAAGAAATACGTAGCAATTCTGCTAAAGTGCTTGTAATACGATGGCACGGTATGGCGAATACTTCTTGTAAAATTACTTTTGTCTCTACCTGGAGCTTAGGGTTGCCAGCGGACAAATTATTTCATTCTGTAATACTCGTAGATTTTTACAAGGAAATTCGTATGAAAAGCAACCCTAGCGGAACTTAATATGGGTCTTTCTCAACTTACTTTAATCTCACAGGGGAAGAATCTAATTGTTAAAGTGTATTTTCACACACACCGATTGCGTAGAATTATTATTTACTGTTTTCGGGCATATAATATGAATATCGGCAGGAAATTGTTCTAACGGCCTGGATTTTCCGGAAAAAAATGGATTTATTTGTAATAACTATACTGGCCTGTGAAGAAAGTAGTAGGTAAACTTTTACAATATAATTTTTTTTAATTATGGAAGATTTTAAATAAAAAATGTTTGATAGCAAAATATATCGTCTTTCTACTTTTCCAGAAAGCTAAGTACCTACTTTCTTTTTGCAGGCCAGTGTAGTACCTACATAATATACGCATCCTACTTCTATTATGAGTCTGAAAGTTTTTGAGGATGCATGGATGGATGTATGGATGGATGTTTGTTACTGGATTAACATAGGCTACTTTTTATTCCTAAAATGTATAGTGTTTCCGGGGTAGGATGACGTATTTACGCTGGCGGAGCCGCGGGCAAAAGCTAGCATAAAAATATTTTGTCATAATAATTTTATTATCCGCTTATTTGTATTAATATATTTATTATTTATTTAGATCCGCTTATTTCGCATGTATTAACGGCATATAATGCGTTTATATTCTACGAGTAGGTACTACTAGTTACTACTATACTTATCTATTATTTATTACCTAAGCCAATATATATTATACACTAATACTTTTGACCATACTGTACCTATAGTAGTAAGAATATATTGTACCTTATACCTACCTATACTTTGTAAAATTTGACTCTTCTTTCTCTCTTTCGATCTTTGTATAAATAAGCGAAATAACTCTCTAAGTAGACCTTACAATATTCCCTAAAAGCTAACAAAATAGAAAGGACCTTCAAAAGCTTCTACAGCCATTTGTAAAGAAAATTTGTACCAACATTACTGCTTTAATTATAAACTTTATTTCAATTGTGTCATTTCGTCCAGCGGCTTATGACCTGCGAAAGTTTTTAATGGGGTCTTAAGGGTAATGAAAGAAACATTAGGTTACAAAGTGGCCTACTAAGCCTTGCCGTTGTAACACGCGACTTTAGGTATTAATATTATTATTAATTGGGTATCGTCCCCTATCATTTTATTTAAATTGGTTAAATAAATAAACGAAAATTAATACTAAACAAAGAAGACATCTACAAATATAACTATCTCTAAAAATATCTACAAATAGAAAAACTTTTCGTTAAGTCGGTCATTATTGCTTTGAAAATGATACTTTTGTGCTACAAATGAAATTATTTCCGAAAAATATCTGCCAATAATTCAATGTTGAAAAAATTATAGAGAGTAAACATAAAAATACTAAAATCTAATGCTTGTAATTAATTATAATATCATATATACACAATGTAACCCTTCCTTTTTGTTTACAGGTAAATATCACGAAACCCTGAATCGATCCTGTTCGGTAATAACCCTATATCTTCCGCACTCTGGTAAAAAAAGCCCGACGTTTATATTCTCGATGTCTTCCGTAACCTCAATTCATTCGGAGACCGAAAAATTTACGACAGGTGTAAATAAAGAGCTGCCAAATATACCACAGCCACATGACTATTTTTGGCTTGTATCTGAGGTTTAACCCTGCTTTTATTAAACATTAGGGAAAATTCACACCGAAACGAAACGATATAAGTCACGTGGCGCTGCATTTTTAAGATAGCTAATCAAAATTGAATTTTATTCATTACACAAGAATTGTAGAATAAGTACATAATATGTCACCGTAAAATTGTAAAAACCATTAGATTGTAAAAAAACTAACGAGATTGTAAAAATATGTCGAAAGATTAAAAACTATATATTTATAATCTAACGAAAAATAATGTGTTAAATTATAGGCAGCATATTCGGGTCAGAAGTCTATCAATATTTTACAATTTCACTAGTTTTATTACAATCTAACGGTTTTTACAATTTTACGGTGACATATAGGTACACATTTCATTGTAAAAACTCGAATATCCAGTTTCATCGCGGTGCACAGCGTATGTGTAGTGTATGACTGATGTCACATAAAAGGTGTTTATTTTTGTGTAGTGAATAAAGGTCAATTTTGAATAGCTATCTTAAAAATGCAGCGATGTGCCGCGTTGCGTATCACCGCGGTGTGAACTGACCTTTACTCAAAAATAAAAACTGTAGTTTATTCTTAGTGAACTGTTGTTTGAGTAATAATTCTCCTTACACCGATATCGGTGACGGTGGCCGGTTTCATTGCCAGGCCTGTTCAACGCAGGAGTAATTTTTTATAGTGCCCAAGTATGTGCGCAGTACACAAGAGCACTCTCTTATCCTTTACTCTCATAATCCAGTGGGACGGATAACCTACACGACTGACGAGAGATCAGGCGCAGGTCCTACTTTTTACATGCCCATCCGACGCATGGATCATCTTTCTTGTCAGACAATCAGGCGTTCAGCCTGCATTGTCCTAATCAAACTTGGAAAAAACATTTTTTGTTTTTCCAATGAGGGAATCGAACCCACGACCTCCGAGTCGAGAGCCAAGCTCTAACCACTAGACTACGGAGGCTGATATTTTAGTAAGAGTAAAAACAAATATTTTATTTAATTTTTTATGAAGGAGCTTACAGTGCCATAAAAAGAGTAATAGCTTGTTAAACGACAGCAAATAAATGATAAAATATATTTTCGCTCTACGAAGCTATTATAGCCCAGTGGGCGTTGTTAGGGCTTGAGCGTGAATTCCGAAGAAATTCCCCGTCTGTATAGGTGCCTAGGTACTCGTTTGGGAATAACTTGACATTGACCTTGGTGTGTGTCGGGCGTAATGTGATCCAACGTAATATATTTTAGGGTTAAAACTGTTATTTATGAAAAAGAGTAGATAGAAAAATTTGAAAGCTATTTTAGAAAGCAATTTGTTCGCGGCTCCGCCCGCGTAAATACAGTATCCCTCGGGAACACTATACTTTTCCGGGATAAAAAGTAGCCTATGTTTTAATCCGAAGCCTAAACTACTACTATACCAAATTTCACCAAAATCCGTTCAGTGGTTTTTTGTGAAGGAGTAACAAACATCCATCCATACATCCTCACAAACTTTCACATTTATAACATTAGTAGGATTTTTCTGGTCCTTTAACGCCTTAAGCTGAAAGCCGTTTGTGCTTTGAGGATTATGACACAAAAGTGGCTTACGGTTAAATATTTCAGCAAAGTTCACGTTTTCAATTAACTCTTATGCAAAAATGGCGAAATTCGATATGACTCTTGAATTCGCTTTGACTCCATACGTGACATGATTTTTCCATTCGTGTCCAAAACTGAGTTTGCCTTCAATACACGGTTATTTGCTATTCATGTTGTGTTACTTTTTTACATAACAACAGAAATTGTTCCGCGTACGGAGACAAAGTTTGCTAAATATTCCAGAAACTTCCTCTGTATGATAAGACGTGAAATTGGCGATGATAATACAGACGTTGAATGATGAAACTTGAATTTCGCATAAAACGAAAATATTTTGTTTATTCAAGTTAAGTATTGAA
The DNA here is from genome assembly GCA_905404095.1 of Glaucopsyche alexis. Taxonomy (NCBI): domain Eukaryota; kingdom Metazoa; phylum Arthropoda; class Insecta; order Lepidoptera; family Lycaenidae; genus Glaucopsyche; species Glaucopsyche alexis. Next base: position 8,919,900 of record FR990060.1, read on the forward strand.
TATTGATATTACAAAATGTATACTTGAAAAGACCTGAGAATTTTTGACCCGCTTTATGAATGTCGCGACCACAAACCAAAATACTTTTAAATTGTACTATTTTTATCCACATTTCATTTTCGGAAGTTATTTTAATTCAGGTCCATGGGGAATAGTTATTAAAGTAAGTACGTTACGTATTTAGTCTATACCTTGGCACAAACTCTTACTTTTAGTAATTCAAGAAGTCAGATCCTGACATGGGGGACCAACTTAGTAGTACACTCTTTCAAACAAAAATTCGAATTTCGAACTGGACTTCGAAAACTCTGGAAAAAACTGGAATTCGAAATTGGAATCGGTCCCGACGTTATTGACTAATGCGGTGAGTAATATTATTGCACGTAAATTGCACGTAAATGTATGAAATCATTAATCTTTAATTATCATTTTCTCCGTAACCCCACATCCTACAGATATGCGACCTGTATCATTGTAATTCAAGTGTAATTACGCTTTCGTGTAAACTAATTTTATCTTTGGTCGCTGTAGCAAATTGCTCCATACCCAATTGTCCTTTGTAGATGTTATTTAATATCGTATTAATTTCTCCATACGAGATGTGTGTGTTGAACTCCTAAGTTCGAGATTTTGTCACTGCTCGTGAGGAAGTAAATTACAATTTGTATGGCGTCGAAGCCAAGAAATTAACTACAATTTGTATGCCACTAGGGGCGGCAAACAATGGCGTACAATTTGTAGTAAATATATATAATAAAGAGACAAAACATTGAAATACTTAGACTGTAGAGCAATCAGTGTAAACTCTAAAGAAACCTTTTAATAAACAAGACGAAGAAGTTAGTTGTGAAATAGGGTTTCAAAATTAATTTTGTCACTTTACAATTTCAATTAGTTACTCTTAAGCTTAGAGGGACGAATTAATTATAATACAAATTGATATTGAGATCGTCTATTAAGGAGTAGCGCTTACTTAAAATGTTGCTATCAAATTAAGGGCCTGCTTCACAATCTTCTGATAAGTTTTAGGTAGCTTGTTTGCATGTTTTGTCTTTGTCGTTCGATATTAAGTAAGTAGCGTCAAAACTTCCGAGTTCCGAATAAGCTATTCAACAGGCAGTCTCGTAAATGCCTCTTCAAATTGTCCCATAAAGTCGACATTAAATGTAGGAGGCACTTAATTATGAATTAAAAACCTTTTAATTTCCGGTCAAATACTGTCCTAAAGTCAAAACATAATTTCCGCCGTTTCTGATCTAAAAAAAAAATGGCGATCGTTTGACATGGTAAACTTTTTGCTCCATTCCCCGCATTCCTTTCTCGCTTTTTTTTCTTTGAATTTTGTGCATTTTGTATAGAAGGGTGTGCGGGGGACGTTTTTGTGTCCGTGGCGTTTAGTTTCACTCAACAATTCAGTAGCTCAGAACCCTCCGTGAGGGGTGGTCGCGTTCCAAACGCTTGGAATTTCACGAAACGGTTTTATCAGTAGTGAAGTTTATTTTCATTTTGGATTTGTACATAAAATATTTCGTAAGTTTGTAAGACTGGAAATCTTTTAGTCTCTCGTATGCGTCATTGTTCTGGATATTTTATACGAAGTTAACACCATTGTAACCGTGGTTAAAACTTATATGACCGACATGCACAATGGTATGTTCGCTTTGAAAAATACGCTATACATTTTTCCACGACTTTTTTGTTCGCACTTGATATATATTTTATTTAGGTTTCTACCTAACGTACCACGTATTTCACGCTATAAAGGCAAATAAAAGTAACTCAAGGGATGCTTTAAGCCCCCTCTACAAAGGGATAATTAGAAGATTCCTTTCCAAAACGTATTTATCGCTATAAAAGTTAAAGGCAAATAAAAGTAACTCAAGGGATGTTTTAAACCTGTGCCCTCTACAAAGGGATAATTAGAAGATTCCTTTCCAAATGTGTTGGAGTATTCAACAGCCTTGTGGGCGCACGTGGCTCATGCCGGTCGCGTTCAGATGTAAAAATATTTATCCACGAAAGCTATCCAAAGTTTACCGTGCGTTTGATAGATACAATTTTGTTTCAATTTTTTTTTCCATATAAGTTCAAACTTTATGTGAAATAACATTATTATGGGTGAAATGTGAATTATTATGGGTGAATTTCGACCACAGGTTGATCTCTAGTTCAAATTATTTTATAACACGAAGCCTACCTACTCTTTATCGGCTATTTCTTTATAGGGATTGCCTATTTATTAAATTGTATGTTTTTGTTTACTTATCAAATAGGTATATAAAATTTAATCTTTCTTAATAATATATTATGATAAGTAAGAAGTTGGGACTGATTGAAAACAACATTTTTGTTTTTTACTATTCGAAAATTAAAACTTATGTTGAAGACAATTTCATTATATTTGAAATTTATCTATTCTGTATTTATATCCATACACATACGAGAATAGACAGTGGACATAATTTTAGTCTACCTATTTTCGGTATAGCTTGTGGTATAATAGCCTGTCTATTTGGGTCAAACGTTTGTGGTTGATAGTAACGGCTAAGCGATTGATCCAAATAAATTAAAATTGATGGCGTGTTATAACATTTCGATGTCAGAGCAACGATCTTATAGAGTATATTAATTTAATGTGTCAGAGTAATTGCTATGTACGAACATAATATATAGGTGAAATTTAATTATATCGTTAGAAATTGGAATAAGATAGTAGTATTAAAATGTTATACTCGTAAATACTCGTAATTGAAATAGGAATAATTGATAAGAATTTTTTTAAACGAAAAATTTAACTTGAAAATATACATGTCTTAAAATACCTAATTGAAATTCAAAATTATTTGAAATGATTATAAAAAGAAAGTATCGTCAGCATAAATCGATCAATGTCAGATAATCTAACGATAAAACTTGCTTTTAATGAAAATTCACTGCAAAGTTCTAACTATGGCAGGTTTAAGTTGCAACCTAATAAGGAAAGTCTTGATGTAGGTATGTACCTAAATGCAAATTTTCGGGTTTCATTGCAGTAATAAGAATTAGTGAACTATTTCTAAAAAAACATGTTTAAAATAATGATCAAGCTTCAAAGATCGAAAAGGAAAGTCTAGAAAATATTATGCCTATTGTATTCTCAGTCACGTATGGTATTATAACAAGCATTTCTTAATCCTCTACATTTTGAATTCTTTTTCTTTTATTATCTTGAAAAGAATCCGAGCTCCTTATGCCCAGGAGAAAAAGATCCTTCAACGACTTCTTTTAATTGCAAGCGTAATTACCTACAGCTCGTGACGCGTTCTAAGCTATTGAGGGGAATTCACATAGGAATGGCACAACATGAGAAGGTATAGGTAAAAACTAGCTGTTGCCCTCAGCTCCGCCCACGGAAACACTACTTTTTCAGGATAAAAAGTTTACTATGTTTTAATACAGAGCTTAAACTACTACCATACTAAATTTTATCTAAATCTGTTCAGTAGTTTTTACGTGAAAGAGTAAAAAAACATCCATTTATCCATCCGTACATCCAAATATCCATTAATCTATCCACTCTCACAAACTTCCACATTTATAATATTAGTAGGATTATAATATTATTATTTGCTGTCCCGGATTGTCTGGGTAAGTCGATTTAAAAATTGATTTAGCACGAAAAAAAATACTACCTACTTAATTTACGACAATAAACAGTCGTTCAACTTCAACATTCTGTATTTTTTCGATTGACGCTTTCAGCAGTTAAGGAACTTCAATACAAACTTTATGATTGCTTCGGAATCATTTATTGAGTTTTTTGTTAATGCGTTAACAAGTTGAAATAACCCAATTTAACTTTTGGATTTATCGCGATCTAACTTCTACGCTTTCTCTTATTTGATATCTGCTTTTCACTTGATACGAATTATATTAAAATAACAAAGCTTCCGTGATTTAGTTATTTTCTCATCAGATTTCATGTTGTGTTTCAATTTCAGCGGGTTTGTTGCATTTTAGGGTTCCGTACTCAAAGGGTAATAGGGATGACTAAGATTTATCTATCTGTCTGTCTGTCTGTATCATGAACCGTGATAGCTAGACAGTTAAAATTTTGACAGATGATGTATTTCTATTGCCGCTTTAACAATAAACACTAAAAACTATAAATATTTAAGTGAGGGCTCCCATACAGAAATCGTTTTCTACGGAACCCTATGTGAGCCAGGCCGATTCGCACTCGTCTATTTTTATATATACCGTCATTCGTTGCTTGTCTTGGTATTAGCTTCCTGGTTCTCTTGCGTCCCCCCTTAGCAAGTATAATCCAACCGTATAGGTATTTCTTGACGTCGTTGCTATATCAGAAGTCTCACAATTCAGTGATCCTTTTTGGATGTAGCTGCGGCATATCTTTCACGTAAGGTTATATGCTGACAGGTTTGCCTGTTCAATCTGGGGGCACGGCAGTGCCCCCGCCAAGTCGAGCGCGAAGCAAACACTGCCGTACCATCCTTTACTGGAACCATTTCGCCGCATTTTCAGGCCCCTATTTGAGAACCTCTGGATAAGACCAGAACGCAGAAATTTTCGTCATCCAATAAGCTATAATCACGTACTTAAAATCCAAAATTTCAAGTCTGTAGGTCATTTAGTTCCGAAGTTAAGCGAAAGCAAAGTTTCGCATTTTCGACACTCACTCACTCACTCACTCACTCATGATCATCAAAATAGAACTAGTACTTCCCATAAACTTAGAGAGCTGAAATTTGGTACAGAGTTGGGGTTTAATGGCCACATAAAGGGAAAACAATAAAAACTAGGATAATCGATCTGGGGGCACGGCAGTGCCCCTGCCAAGTCGAGCGCGAAGCAAACACTGCCGTGCCATTCTTTACTGGAACCATTTCGCCGCATTTTCAGGCCCCTATTTGAGAACCTCTAGATAAGACCAGAACGTCGATCTGGGGGCACGGCAGTGCCCCCGCCAAGTCGAGCGCGAAGCAAACACTGCCGTACCATTCTTTACTAGAACCATTTTGCCACTACTACACACAAAAAACTAGCCAAGTCTCGATGGAGCTGCTTGTTTATCTCTAAAAAGTAATGAAATCTAGACAAAATCGTGCCAAGTCTAAGGTTCCTTACTGCGGTTTCTTTATTATTATAGTTAATGTTGTGTGACTTGGCCGTTGAAGGGCACACAAGGGTACAAAAGGGGCTCCATGACACCATTGCTTCAATACGTGTGTTGTACAATCAACAACAGCCTAAAATGAGACACTAGCGTCCAATTACCAATACCAGTATGGGCTATTATCTCGCTTAACAAACATAGGCAGTTACAAATGTAAACAAAATTGACTTGTACCCACTAAAGTATAAAGAATGTTCAACGGCCAAGTCACTCAACATTAACTATAATAATAAAGAAATCGCAGTAAGGAACCTTAGACTTGGCACGATTTTGTCTAGATTTCATTACTTTTTAGAGATAAACAAGCAGCTCCATCGAGACTTGGCTAGTTTTTTACAGAATGTTTTTGGTGGGATTAAGTTTTACAGGTAACATGGAAGTACACGTTACATCTAACGTATATTACGGCTACCTTAAAAGCTTGTTGTAGGAGGAGCAGAATAATATATAATATTATATTATATAACTAAAATATATAAATAAAAGGCTAAATACCTAAGGGAAAATGAGTGTTTAAAATTGAAAATGTACCTTTTATTATTTTTAGGCATATTAAGATAACTGATTTTTAGCCGGACATAAAATAAGTAATCAAAATATTGTACAAAATAATAGAATTAGCCTATAAACAAAAGTGTCCCATAGATATAACCCTATATTGAAGATAGTCTAAAAGTTAAACTAAAGCAGTAAAAATTGTGTTTGGTTAAGTTGCACTTATCGTTTAACTCAGAACGTTGCTGTTTATCTCAGATAAGGTCACTGCCATTTAAATTTCAATCACGAGACCAGGACCCTTTATATTAACAGCCACGTCCTTTATTCTGTTATGGCTTAAGCTTTTATTTCATAATTATTCGCTAGTCCTTTCCCATTTTAGTCCCTTAATCATTAAAATACTTAAAGTTGACTCGAATGTTAAAATTGCCTAGTAGAATGAAGAAGATAAATTGCAGATTGGACTCAAACTAAATCCGAACATTTAACTGTTGAATGTGAGAAAAGTTTTATATTCCACTAGCGACCCGCCCCGGCTTCGCACGGGTACAATACTGATACTAATACTGATATAATAGTCTATAAGGTATTTATAATATGGGCCTATGCAGCCCGAAATAAATGGTATTTAATTTAATATTACAGAATGTCGCCCACTTCGCAACGGGCCGTGCAGCAGAAATCGTAATATTTTAATTTTGCCATAAATTCAAAACCAAACGTCCAATTTTAATCATTCAAATACCAAATATTATCTACATAAACTGTACTTAGTGATGAAATAATTTATTTTGATAAGAATAAATAGCATGAGTAAAATAAACGCGTTTAAATATAGTCAAAAAAAAAATTCAAGATTTCTAAATAAAAAAATGGTTGTTATGCCTCACTCAACATAGATAGGTATAGTGTCTCGCGGACTTTTTTGTAGATATTTATAAGATCTACAATTAATTACAACATTATATGGTTCTATCTTTTATAGTTTAGGCAGCGTACGCAAAATAAGTAACTTTTCTGGTTGATTTTTTACACCTTGTGTCCGAAAAACCCAAATATCTTACGGAACCCTATTTTTTTCCAAAATAATATTTAGCCTATGTTACTCGTGGATAATGTAGCTTTCGAATGGTGAAAGAATTTTTGAAATCGGTCCAGTACTTTTTGAGCCTATTCATTACAAACAAACAAACAAACAAACATACAAACAAAGTTTTCCTCTTTATAATATTAGTGTAGATTTGGACCAAATTTAAATTTTTGACGCCATTCAGACATCCGAATAGGAGCCATTTCCGAGGTCAAGAATAATTACTGTGCGTTCCGGGGTCATGGGTGTATGTTATATTAGAAACTTCTACTTCTTGTTCTTGAAAAAACCGTCTCATTCTTGTATTGTAGGTACCTACTGGTATTCAACTTGTCAGCAAAGTTCCTACTTAAATATTAGATCAGGAAAACATAAAAATAAAAAGAAAATAAAAACAATGAACGTAAAACACGTAAGATAGGTCTTATAACTTCTAGTGTTTTGAATCATCATTGAATCATATTAGAAATTTATCTATTTTGACTGGTTTCAATTATTATAGAAGTGCATAAAATGGCACACATAATATTTAGAATTGCTTAATTGACAATAATGATTAAGAAAATTGTTAGAAGTTACTGTAAAAGCAACTTCTTCAAAACATAGTAGGTACCATTCACTCAATGTGACCATTTTAGACCAACTTATTTCTTCTTTTGTTGTTGAATGGTCTTGTTTGTTAATTTCATTGTTAAGTGACCACAAACGCGCAATAATTATAATATGGGTGGTCCAATTTTATTACGCCATAAATAACAAAATAAACAATACACAGAGCAGTTATCTTTCTTTACGCTGTATCTGACATTGAGCCATTATTTGGCTTTTAACATTCCTCGGTTTTTGCCTGAGATATATTTTATTTCTTAATGCATTACAATGGTCGTTATAAAATTATATGGTTAAAAAAAGTATAATTTTGAGTTCAGACTTTGTACCTATGTAACCAAAGGCTTAATTCAAAAAAAATTAAAACAGAAGCCGTGTCTTTAGTATCCTAAGAATCTGCATTTGGTATACCTACATTCATTTTTTTTTTTAAATATAATATATAATATAAGATATTACCTATCAATTTAGCATAAAAAGTCAAAATTCGCTACTACAAATAAAATTCATTGTAAACTTCTATATAAACCATGTTTTGAAAAAAAAAAGTATTTTTCTTTAACAATGAACTCGAAAGCATGTCAGCTGCCTGTTTTTGTTTTTTATTGGATGCCATCACTTTGTAGTGCGACTTTATTTGACAGCTCATCTAGATTGTTAGTTCCACAATGGGATTGTTTACGAGATTTTAGTTGAATCGCTTTTTGAGGGTAGGTACTCCAGACCGAGAATTTTTATTTCCAAACTCAAGTTGTCTGAATGTAAATTGGAATAAGTATTTTGCTTCCAAATTGCTTCAATCCTTTAAGGCGCTGTGAGTAGTCAACTATGAAGTATTCGAGGGGGTGAAGGAGATGGGTGGGGGACGTGCCGCCCCCGTTACTGCGGGGGACTTCATGCGAAATACGTCAAAGTGATGTGTCTATAATGTATAATAAAAGCGTAATTTCGATAAAATTGTAATATGCTTCATAGCCTAGCGGTATCTTGCCCGCCTAAAGCAAAGCGTAGCGTCTAGGTTCAAATCTCATTACAATTTAAAATATATTTTAAAATGTCTATTTTCTGTCTAGGTCGATTATAAAAAGTCAAATTCCTAATTTTGTGCCAAATTTAGCCATTGCGATTCGAGAAAGTTAAGTTTTTTAGTAAGTAGTTAAAGGGTAAAAAAAAATCTAAAAAAAAAGCTCAATTAAGTCACTGAACTCCTAAACGGCTGTACCGATATTAAGTAATGAAAAATTTTGTGTGTCTTCAGGTTGATTCGAGAATGGCTTAGATTTGCAATCGGACCTGGTAGGTGGCGCTGCTGTCAGTAGTCAGTACGTCAACAAATTTAATTCTAAGGCGGTACGAAGTTTGCTGGGATAGCTAGTATTATTATAATATGCGGTCGAAGTACTGCGGAATACGCTCACTACAACACGTAACACATTTGACATTACACAATACACATTATGACATCACACACATTGACGTTTCTTCCTAGGACGACATTTCAAAATTTTATATATTTCGCATTTTTCAGCGGTTACAAAATCTAAACTTGCTTTTGCCTGCAACTTCGTTCGCGTAGCACAAAGCTAAATTTTATCGACTGATTTTATACAATACATAAATACACAATAAAATTCAATATCAAATATTCCCCTTCTACATACATGAAACTTCGGCTATCTGACAGCAAAAAAAAAAATACAATTTCAAATAAGTACCTACCTAGTTTCTGACATTTGTGGTTTAACCAAATAGTCTCTTCGGCTACATCATATTAATTGTAAATATTGTTTTATTTAATCTATTACTAATATAATACAGAGAGAAGGTTTATTTGTTTGTATGTTTGTTTGTTTGCATTGAATAGGCTCCGAAACTACTGGAATGATTTTGATGAAATTAAGGACAGATATAGAATAGACAACGGGGAAGCACATAGGCATACTTTTTATTGCCGAAAAATGTACGGTTCCATCGAGATTTCCTTTTGCGCGCATGAAGTCGCGGGCAACACCTAGTCTAAATATATAAAAGGCAAACCTGACTGACTCATCTATCAAAGCACAACCGAAACTACTGAACAGATGTTGCTAAAATTTGGCACAGATAGTTGTAATGACGTAGGCATCCGCTAAGAAAGGATTTTTGAAAATTCGCCCCCTACGGGTGTAACAAAGGGGTTAAAATTTTGTATGGAAACCGAACTTTACGCGGATGAAGTCGCGGGCAAAAGCTAGTAAAAAATAAACGTAGATTACTGAATAAGTACATGTTCCTAATATCTGCTCATGGCTTAGATCATTTAATACGGGATACGCCTTACATGAGATTTCCCCTCTGCCGAGGTATAAGATTTTTGAATCTAATGCGTTCATAAAAACTATTTGCGTAATCGATTTTAACCATTATGTGCATCGGTATAGCATCGAAAGGACGTCCGAAATGCTCCGCTAAAAATGCCGATTTGTGCTCTTATGTCCTGTAAAAACAAGTCCAACACGTCGAATCTTAAAAAAGATGGAATGACCTTTCATTTGTGAGTATTTTTTAATTTAATTATTGTATATTTCTATTTAAATGTAATTTCGTAAAAATTGACGATGTATCGAATAGCGGTGTAAACGAGACAAAAAATCGGAGAACATTCGATGATGACGTAGGCGCACTCCCCACGAGACTATTGTTGTTAGATATAGAATTTTAGTCTTTATTTCCTATACAATAGATTCGAATTTTATTATGGCACTTAATTCTCGAAACATGGCGGAATTTTTTTATTACTTTTTGAGTGACGTGACAATCACTAGAATAACGATGTCGATAAAAAATATTTTTTTTCTTGGTATACTAATTTTATATTTTGTGATGTAAAAATATTGGATTGATTTTACACTTTATACGACAGATCAAGCAAGAAGTATAAAGTATGCATGTATGTACGTGATGTTTATTATTTACCCTACCGCAACTTTGAAACTTGAAAGGCTGAACAGTTTATTTGGATGTTTGAAATATGGACTATCGTTATAAAATCAAGATGGGTATCGTTATAAAATCAAGATGTTCCCAGCCAGAGGGACACAAGTTATTAGTTTTCCTTTTTTGAAGCGCAAGTCATTTTTAGGGTTCCTTGGGTTTACTTGAGGAACCCTTATAGTTTCGCTCTGTCCGTCTGTCTGTCCGCGTTTCTACCGTTAGCCTAATTATGAATATAAATGGATGAAATTTGGTACAGTCATAGATCACAGATTAGTATTATGTAGCTAGATCATAGATTGTGTATAGATCTCGGATTTGGCATCATAAAATAATAATAATTTTAGTACCTGGGCGACTATTTATTGTAATACTAGCTGACCCGGCAAACTTTGTTCTGCCTTAGAGGCAATAAATAAGCAGATTTTGGATTTCATTAAGTGTAATTTCATATTAGGATAATAGACATAATTAAAAAGAAATCAATTATTTTAATGATTGTTAAAATGGGCCATGTATTTTGGTGCATGGGTTGCAATCTTCAGTAATCTTCTTCAATCAATTCAATCTTGTAATAGACGACATTTTTCGTTTTATTATCAGGTGCAAGAATAAATAACGCAGATGGTCTTCCGATCCGTGAATATGCCACATATCGTGGTCTACTATGTATCTATAACAAATTTCATGATGATCGGGTAAAAGTTACGTAAAAGCGTAAATACAGTATTCCACGGGAACCGTACATTTTTATGCAATAAAGAGTAACCTATGTTCTTCCTCGTAGTCTACTTTATATCTATGCCAAATTTCATGATGATCGGCTAAGTAGTTTTTACGTAAAAGCGTAAATACAGTAATCCACGGGAACCGTACATTTTCCCGCGATAAATAGTATCCTATGTCCTTCTCCTGGTTCTAAGCTACCTCCCTACCAATTTCGATAAAAAGTAGCCTTGTCCTTCCCAGTGGTCTACGTTTATATCTGTGCCAAATTTCATGATGATCGGTTAAGTAGTTTTTACGTAAAAGCGTAAATACAGTATTCCACGGGAACCGTACATTTTTATGCAATAAAGAGTAACCTATGTTCTTCCTCGTAGTCTACTTTATATCTGTGCCAAATTTCATGATGATCGGTTAAGTAGTTTTTACGTAAAAGCGTAAATACAGTATTCCACGGGAACCGTACATTTTTATGCAATAAAGAGTTACCTATGTTCTTCCTCGTAGTCTTTTTTATATCTGTGCCAAATTTCATGATGATCGGTTAAGTAGTTTTTACGTAAAAGCGTAAATACAGTATTCCACGGGAACCGTACATTTTTATGCAATAAAGAGTTACCTATGTTCTTCCTCGTAGTCTTTTTTATATCTTTGCAAAATTTCATGATGATCGGTTAAGTAGTTTTTACGTAAAAGCGTAAATACTGTATTCCACGGGAACCGTACATTTTATGCAATAAAGAGTAACCTATGTTCTTCCTCGTAGTCTACTTTATATCTGTGCCAAAATTTATGATGATCGGTTAAGTAGTTTTTACGTAAAAGCGTAAATACTGTATTCCACGGGAACCGTACATTTTTATGCAATAAAGAGTAACCTATGTTCTTCCTCGTAGTCTACTTTATATCTGTGCCAAATTTCTTGATGATCGGTTAAGTAGTTTTTACGTAAAAGCGTAAATACAGTATTCCACGGGAACCGTACATTTTCCCGCGATAAATAGTATCCTATGTCCTTTTCCTGGTTCTAAGATACCTCCCTACAAATTTTCAGCCAAATCGGTTCAGCCGTTCTTGAGTTATAAATGGTGTAACTAACACGACTTTCTTTTATATATATAGATTAAGTAGTTTTTACGTAAAAGCGTAAATACTGTATTCCACGGGAACCGTACATTTTATGCAATAAAGAGTAACCTATGTTCTTCCTCGTAGTCTACTTTATATCTGTGCCAAAATTTATGATGATCGGTTAAGTAGTTTTTACGTAAAAGCGTAAATACTGTATTCCACGGGAACCGTACATTTTTATGCAATAAAGAGTAACCTATGTTCTTCCTCGTAGTCTACTTTATATCTGTGCCAAATTTCTTGATGATCGGTTAAGTAGTTTTTACGTAAAAGCGTAAATACAGTATTCCACGGGAACCGTACATTTTCCCGCGATAAATAGTATCCTATGTCCTTTTCCTGGTTCTAAGATACCTCCCTACAAATTTTCAGCCAAATCGGTTCAGCCGTTCTTGAGTTATAAATGGTGTAACTAACACGACTTTCTTTTATATATATATAGATGGTGGTGTTTAGGTGATAATCTACATAAACAGTAAACTTAAAAAGTAAAATGTGAACTGACAATTATTATTATTTACAATAGATTTCTGTGTAGATCAGGTGTTTGATCTGAAACATTAACTACATTTTTTTTAAACTTGTCTAAAAACTATAAAAAATAAAAAAATATAATAATATAATTATATACTTGAACATATAAAAAAACAAAAGTAAGGCACTGAGCAGGTTTCGAACCCGTAACACTCGTTTCTTGCCATGCGCGTCTTAACCCGCTGGACCAAACGGACAGTGGCCGGCAGGACGAAATTAGCGACCATATTCTGCGTGGAAAGAAAAACGCATTAAAACACGAACACGCATTTTCCCAAACATAAGACTAATCTAGATCGATTGTGTACCCCCGAAAACCCCCATATACCAAATTTCAGCGAAATCGTTGAGCCGTTTCCAAGTATAAGATATTCTAGGTGTGGCTCTCCATGCATGTGAAGTGGGGATGATTTTTTTTTCTTTCTATCCCATCATGTGGGGTATCGTTTAATAGGTATTTTAAAATAAAGGCAAGGTTTCATACATATTTTTTTTATAAAGTCAACCATTTCGAGTAATCGGCCTCCAAAGTGATTTATAAGTTGGTCTTCCCTAGCATTTCTAAACTATAAGACTTAGAAACTTACAATTTTCTATGCTGATAGATTATTATGCTAATAACTCTTTAGGAAAATTATTTTGAACCAAATCAGACAGTAACTTTTGAAGTACTTAATTTGAAAAAATATTACATGTTTATAGTTACGGAACCCTCCTTAGACGTGTCCTGATATATTCTTGGTTAGATTAGGTCATTCTTTGCTTTGATGTTTGCAAAAAAGGAGAGTTGTATGTTTAGTGTTCATAATAATATCTACGTATGTGTTATGTATTAGCGTATGTGAGTATGTGCGTATGTGCATTCTATAGTCACGTAGAAGCTATGGCGGTTTTAAAAAGCTTCACATACATAAGTGGTAGGTAAATACACCCTATAGGTACGCGTTAAGTTTGCAGTGAGTCATCAGTGCAAATGTCTTTAGAAAGCAATGACGCTTAGCTCGTGTTCACGTTTGACAATAAAGGTAAGCCAGTTTAACATCGTCAAATTGTACTGACGACTCACTGCAAACTTAACGTGAATAGACTGTATTTACTACTTACGTACCTATGTGAAGTTTTTTATTGCTGCCATAACTTTTACGTATAATATAATATATTAATATGTATATCGGAATTATTCGGAATGGTTTTATTTCAACAAAATACATTATTTTCAAATAACGAAGATGTGACCAATACAAATTCATATCGACAATATATCGATATAATTTGTATTGGTAACATCACTTAGCATGCCAGTGTATTAGTACGTACGCTACACTGTTATATTAGCGCGAGTCTTATTTGTGTGAAATAAATAAGCTAGTGTTGCAGTTTTATAAATGTGTGACTTTGTAACGATTACAATATTTTTGTGAATGTGTGATTTTGTTTTCATTGTGGGAGTTACCCTCCCCGCACCAAAATCGGCAGAAAGTTTTGTTTGAAAATTTCCCCGCGTGCCTGATCCTGTATTAAATGATCTAAGGCTCATGGTGATTAGAATTAGAATTGATTATAATAATTGATAAATTATATGTATAAACTTTACAAACCAACAGAATAATATTTAGGTATATATATATTTACTTATTCTGTTGTCAATCAATGTTGTCAATTTTGAATCAAATATGTTTTTTCTTTCGTCGTGTAATAAATTATATCAATAATTTCGATTATTTTACGTCAGTCTGACTGGCAGCTCGGTTTGCGTACCGACGTTTGATTTTTGGTGGTGAGTTCAAATCCCGGTAAGATAAATATTATTTTCGTGATTCTTATAATGTCTGTTTTTCTTAAATATTTTTTTATTTATTTTTTATTAATTTTTATCGTTGTACTAAAGCTACGACCAAAGCTCGGTCTCCCTAGTATCTACTTATAAAGAGTTTTTGTACCTCCATCTTAAAACTTTGGACTAAAAATTTGGACATTCATCGAATACAATCTTTTCATATTTTATATAATATAATCTACCCTTATATTAACAACAACTTAAAGTAACTAATAATAAAATAAATACATAATTAACCATATACTTTTATTACTGGGAAAACAAGCATCGCTCGGAGTTTTATAGTGCGACAAAAAAAAAAGAAAAAAAATCGTCTGACCGGGATTCGAACCCGAGACCAATTGGTCGCAACAACGCAAAAAGCCAAAGGGCTATCAAGCGTCTTACGTCAGTTAGCGAAATTACGCATATGTTATAAGTATTACACGACGAAAGAAAAACTAATATTTACCCCCGACTTGACCTTTATGCAGACGACATAAAGGTCCATTCGGGGGTAAAATAAATTTGAACGGACTTTCAACAATAAATTCGAATAATTTTTGAGCAGAAAAGAGGGGAAAAATTTGACATACGTCTCATTAGCAAGAGGCCTAAGCCGGTACTGTCTTATTCAATAGATATGAAAGAGAAGGAATGACAGGTCGCCATTTCGCGATGTTTCATTCGACTCGTACGAATTATTTATCATTGAAATAAATTAATACTAACAAATATCACATTCTATACGAAAAATCAAAACAACAATTCCCTTCCTTTTATTATATTTTACGAAACTGCAAATAATTTTCTCATTTCTGTTCACAAATAATACAGTTACAACTCCAAGAATTTCTATTTTAATGGTAACTTTATGATTTTTTTTCATCGAGAAATTTTTCAGATAACGTGTTTTGAAAATGAAGGTCCCCTAGCAAATATGATCAAAATTAACATATATTTTTTTGCTGCACTAAAATGTATCCATTCGTCTCAAAAAATTTTTGAAAGAAGCGCATTTCTAGGGTAACAGCGCCTTAATAACTTACTTGCAGCAAATGATTATTTTTCGCTCCTAAAATAATTGCCACATTGAATAGCAATCCTATTCGTTAAAAATCATCAACTAACATTGTATCAGTTCCATCGTAGGTCTACCTTGTTTTGTTAATACAAAATTATGCTTATCCATTGCACTAATGGTGGTCCTTCGAAGATATACCGGACACCTCCCAACACGGCTGTAATTACAGTTGTATGTCCATTTCCTGTTCTAGTGCGCATTGATTGCGACTTACTGAACATGACCGCCTTCTAATTCCTAGAATATAACGGTTTAATAGGTTTTGCGCGTATCGACATCACATGATACCGAGAAAGAATTGTAGGATGAATCCAAACTAGTTCAAAAATAAGTATCCACTGTATGTAAAAATCAACAGATTTTTCTTCACAATAAGATTTTATATTGATAACTTCAGAAATATAGACTCGATTGTCTATTATAATTTTGATATCCCTATTAGCACGTTATGAGCTCCGTGGCCTAGTGGGTAGACCATTTGGTTTGCACTCAAGATAGTACCTACAGGTTCAAATCCCATGTTGTGGCTTGTACCAATGGGACTTTTAAGATCTCAAGTACATTATACGGACGCTTAACGGTGAAGGAAAACATAGCGAGGAAACCCGCACGTGGTTGGCCCCAGACGTATGGACCAGTCATTCCTCTGGACTCGGCCGACTATGTTGTGAGAATACAGTATGTGCTTGGGCAACATTTAAAAATTAACTGTCCCAGGCACTACAGCATTTCAAGAGTGGTTACTTCGCTTGGAGAATACTGTATAAATCATCCATTAACGGATGAAAATGCCCAAGTTTTTATTAGCACGCTAAGCTTAACCACTTTAGAAATGGTTTCTTTCTACGAAAGAATAGACAAAATGACAGATTAACAAAGGAAAGCTGTCATTTTGTACACGTCCTGTCAGTATGTATATTCTTGTGTAGACAAAACCAATTTCTACGGTGGGTCACGCTACGCGTGCTCGAAGAAGTAAGCTCATCGGTGTTTACAATGCGTATTTGATTAAAAGAATAACCTAACCAAGAGCATGTCAGGACATGTCTAAGGAGGGTTCCGTAACTATAAACGCGTAATATGCTTTTTTTTAATCACTCCAAAAGTTACTGTCCGATTTGGTTCACAATAATTTTCCTAAAGTTTTTAGCATAATCTATCAGCATGGAAATTTGCAAGTTTCTATCTGCTATAGTTTAAAAATGCTAGGGTGGGGGGACCAACTTACAAACTACTTTGGAGGCCGATTACTCGAAAATGGTCAACTTTATAAAAAAGTAACGTATGAAACCTTGCCTTTATTTTAAAAGACCTATTCTACGATACCCCACACGGTGGGGTAGAGTGAAAAAATATTTTTCATCCCCACTTCACATGTATGGAGAGCCACCCCTAAAATTTAAAATTATTATTTTTTTATGATTCCGAAACCGTGATCTATACACAATCTATAACTGCACCAAATTTCATCAATTTATATTCATAATTACAGGAGCTAGAGGCACGGACAGACAGACAGACAGACAGACAGACGGACAGAGCGAAACTATAAGGGTTCCTTAAGTATAACGAAACCCTAAAAACCTGCATAATACAATTACAATCAAGTCCCGATACGCTAAAACTGTCAAACGGTATTCTCGTCAACGTGAAACGCGCTCTGATTGGTCGAAACTTCATAAAATCAGTTCATGATAATATGTCGCTTCACTTACAATGCAATCAAAGTAAAATGAAAGTCTAATTTAAATACGAGAATTGAAGTTCTGGTTAAATACGTGCTGTCTTTGTTTGTCAAGTAACTTCTCCAACGTAGCAGAAATTGCAACATTGAATTGCTTATCCGGTGTGTTTAATATTTTTATTAGTAAGGCAAGAGTCTCAGCAAAGTTTGCTAAATGCCTTCAGAACATTATAGACATCAATGCGATACGTAAAGATCAGACGTCAACTTCAATCCACGCGATAGAAATTGTTATTAATGATACTATACACATTTTGTCTCGTCTTAATTAAGGTTAATGAATATAAATTCGGCATCGACACGAAATCCCGTCGTATCTAAATTTAATGAGGAAATTCTACTTGTGAATTACAAAATTCCAGTGATTCTGTTACCCTCGCTAAATAAATCAACCATGTCACTTTCATAGTTGGGTGATAGCTCATAGCGACATAGTTTAGATTTAGCTACGAAATTGTTAGAATATTATAATTAACGACATATTTTATCTAGATGGTATAATTATTTAAATTAAATGTCCACTGAATGTTCAAAGCAATAGCAAGCCAAATATTGTACTTGCTTTTGCGCGCGAATTCGTTCTCGTGGACCTCCATTCTACCCCCATGGGGGATAAACTTTGAAAAATCCTCACCATTTTCTGGTCTAGTCTAATTATAAGTCTAGTCTAGTCACATATTTTTGGTCGAGTGAATTATTTGGATAATATTCTCTTGAGGGTTCTATGTACTATCGAACAACTTGCCGCTCGATCAGGCATAGGATAAAAATCGCTCAACGGCGCCGTTGAATCTTGCGAACGCACACATACTCACGGGTAAATACGTATTTCAACCACGTCTGCAGTCGATGCGGCTACTTCATCTGTGTTAAAATATTTGAAGGCGTCCTAGCAAGGAAAATGTTTAGAAACTGGTCGAGCAGGAACTTTGTCGATGGTACCTACTACTTATTCATTCCAGTATGATCATTGATCAATATTCGAAAGAGGACAATGGAGATTTTATAATAATAGTTCATATCTTTGAGGTGTGGAATCCATAAAATATTTTGATAAAGTCGTTTCATAACGTCCATATTTCTGGGATGAATTCACGTAATGTCTTACTGCACTAGTGGATGAAAAATTTAATCTGCTGTAGCTAAAGGAAAAGCATTTCATTTCAGCGGCTTCGAAGGCCCAGCGAGCATTATCACTTGTCAATAATCTTTCAAGGCGCTGCAGCTTTATCCATTTTGCAGGGTTCCGTAACCAAATGGTATAAACGGGCTCCTAAGACTCCGATGCCCGTCAATCTGTCCCGTCTATTCGTCTGTTCGACAGTCCATCTGCCCGTCTGTCTGTCTGTCACCAGACTTTATCTCATGAGATACAGCCTAATGGTAGACATACATACAGACATAACTGGACAGTTGCAATTTTCACAGATGACGTATTTCTGTTACCGCTATAACAGAAAATACAAAGAATATACAATAAATAAAAACCGAAGAAAATAAATATTTAAGTAGGGCTGCCGTACAACAAACGTGATTTTGTTGTAAGTAATGTTTTGTATGGAACCCTTTGTGTAAGAGTCCGACTCGCACTTGGCCGGTTTTTCATAAAATATCAGTTACTACATATTTCTTTGAAGGAAATTGCGATTTGAAATGGATGAGATAATAATGTGGCTCAATTCTTGCAACCAAAAAAAAGCCTTGTGGGACATTAGATAGGAACGAAGTTCCTAATTATAAAATATTAATTTCAAGTTCTATTGGAGGTTCATAGAAAACTAGCATTCATTTCCTGCGGCTTCACCCGCGTAAAATTAGATTTTAAACTTTCATCTCCTATTTTACCCCCTTGGGGGTTGAATTTTAAAAAATCCTTCGTTAGTGGATGCCTACGTCATAATAATTAAAACCTTTATTTTATTTGCAATGACATTTATACATTTTACGCTTTTTTTAACGTTACGGGCGTTTTTTGCTGACTAGGGTACCCTTCCGCAACTTTCGTTCCAAAAAGAAATATAGGTACATTTTAAGAAAAAAAGAAAAACACAACCTTGGATAACAAATAAACTTAAAATAATGTTAGACTATAGAGATCAATTGTTTAGGAGATGGAAAGCTAACCCGAAAAATAATATTTTTAGGCTTGAGTACACACGTTACAGAAATAGTGTAAATAAAATTGTCAATAAAGAAAAACTTAAATTTAGGCAAAGTGAACTTAAAAATTGTGAGGGAGACTTTAGGAAGATTTGGGGTACAATTAATAACTGGCTAGGTCATACAAAATGTAATGTAGATAATGTAATAATGCAATTTCTAGGAAAAAGTGACAGTATGTATAACATATGTACAAATTTTTCAAAAACTTTTACTGAAGAAATAGATAATATTAAACATCACTGTAATGTAAAATTTTTAGAACGTGAAAGTTATGTACAGCCTTGTAATTTATCACTTCGTTTCCAAAAAGTAACAACAATTGAGATGAAAAAAACTATAGAACAGTTAAGTAGTAAAAAATCAGCAGGGATAGATAACATACGGGTGCAGGATATAAAACAAATAAAAGATAAAATTAGTCCAATATTGGCAAAATTTGTCAACTTGTGTATAGAAACTGGAACCTATCCAGATTACCTAAAAAAATCCATAATAAGACCAGTTTACAAAGGTGGGAATCATTTAGAATATTCTAATTACAGACCAATTGCAATTTTGCCAGTAATAAATAAAATAGTAGAGAAAGTAGTTGTTAGAAAAATTAGTTTCTTCTTAGAAAATAATAAAATTATTACAGACAAGCAATATGGATTTAGAAAATTTAAAAGTACAGCCACAGCTTTATCAAGATTTACGGATAACATAAATATTAATTTAAATTATAAAAAATATGTAGTCGTACTATTTATAGACTTCAAAAAAGCTTTTGATACATTAGGTCATTTACAATTAATAGAAGCTATGAAGGAATGTGGAATCGGTGGACCACTAAGGAAATGGCTAAAAAACTACTTAACTAACAGAACCCTTCGAACTAAAGTAGGTGAATACACAGGGCAAGAAGTAGCGATAAAGTATGGTGTGCCCACTGGATCTATTATTGGACCCACTGCGTACATAATGCATGTAAATAGTATGGTGGAAGTAGTGAAATCCTGTAACTTGTATATGTATGCTGACGACACATGCCTTATGTACGCTGATACCAATATTGATATAATAGAACAGAACATACAAAAAGACTTTGAAAATATACTTAAATGGTCGCATGATAATGGTATTATATTAAACTTAAATAAGACTAAATGCATGCTCATACATTCACCTTACATTAAGAAGCCCGCCAAAGATTTAACAATTATAGGTCACTCATATGAATGCTTACACAATAACATGCAACTATGTATCAATTGTCAAAAGATAGATTTTGTTAATCAGTATAAATATTTAGGATTGATAATAGACAATAATTTTAGTTGGAAATTTCATATAGAAAAATTATGCAGTAAATTAAGATCAATATTATGTAAATTCAAACAACTCAGTTATGTTACAAGTAGGCATATTCTGTATGTATTGTATTATGCGCTGGTAGACTCATCATTGAGCTATGGTTTGAGTTCCTATGGGCGAACATTTAAAACAAATTTGGATAAAGTTTTGTGTTTGCAAACAAGGTTTTTAAAAATATTAGTTGATAAAAATATAAAAAACAAATACAGTAAAAATTATCTGAAACTGTACAGAGTATGCAATGTTCTGCCAGTGCATGAAAAATGCAAGTACATGTTGTCAGTTGAGCAATATAACAAACCTGAGTTTAAAATACCAAGATCTACACATAGTATGCTTAGGAAAGATGTTAGAAAGAAATTTGATGAGCCTGCAGTAAATAATTATTATGGGGAAAGAACTTGCTTGTATATTGTACCGAGATTGTTTAATATGCTTAGTATGGTGTCAATAGAGGAAGAAAATCTAACACAAAAAGTTTTTAAAAATAAAGTTAAAAAAATGATGTTACAGGTTTATGATGAAAAACTAAACCAGTGAGTTGCTTATAAATTTTTTTGAAAATAATAATATAACTATTATGCATATATTAAGAACTGTAGGTGTAGGAATTGCAAGAATTTTAGAGATAGGGCTAAATACTATACAGAGCTGGCACCCTAGTGGTAGGTACAAGTACCTACCGAACCCAAGACCTGCTCGTAGGGCTAGGGTGCCACACACACACAAACACATAAACACATACATATATAACACACATATACACACACACACACACATACATACACAAATACATACGCACACACACATAAACACATACATACACAGATATCTTTATTATATAGGTATATTGTCAAACTGTAACTGTTGTTAGCTGTAATAGAAAGTTGTTAGCAGTAATAAAAATTGTTGTTTAGCTATAGTCGTTTTATAAAATTAAGTGAGTGCTGTATTCGCCAACAAACTGTCATGCAGTTTGGCGAAATAATAATAATGTGTTACATTTGTTAAAATTTCTGAAATAAATGATTAAAAAAAAAAAAAAAAAAAAAATTTAACAACGAAGCTAATTTTGTAAAGAGTAAGCGACGTTTTTGTAAGCCACGAAAGCGTATCCGTGCTAATAAAGTTTTTATTTATTTATTTTGAAGTGAACGAAAACAAAAGCGTGTACCAACTACTCCGACCTATCCTTGAGGAGAAATGGAACCTATTGAATTAGCATAAAGAGCGGGGTGAGTGGAGTGATATTTGCGTTGACAAGTGCCAAGTGAGAGAACGGCGAATGCCATTGAAACTCAATCTGGGTATGACGCACGCGTGTTTGTATACTTAATTAGTTTTTTCGTTGATTAATTTATGCCTGAGTTATGTTGATGTTATGTTTTTAGCCTGACTACGGCGAAGCCTAAAGAAGGGTAATGATTTAGGCGGTCTATGTACTTGTGTTCCTCAGTAGCGCCTAAACTACTGATCCGGTTTTAATAAATGAGGTGTCAATAGATTCGTAATACCTATTAGCCCTTTTAACATATAGGGCATAGTTTCTCAACCGGTAGGTCGCGACCCTTGGGGTCGAGTTTGTTTTTAAAGGGGGTCGCATTCTGTTGAAAAATAATAAATACAAACTATATATATGTTGGTACAAAATATTTGTTTTTCGAACGAATCTTTTGAATCGAACGTCAAAAAAATCATGACGGGGTCGCAATAATTTTTACTTAACTTTTTGGCTTTTTCGTGGGTCGCGACATAATAAAGGTTGAGAAACAATGATATGTTTATGAGGTATTAAATTTACGTAGTAGGTTTATAGTTTTTTTATAAAAAAATGTTATTTTTATTACGAGAACAAAAATAACATTAAATTGAATAGTTTCTTGTTAAATTGTCGGGAACAATGTCAAATATGACATGTTTTGTTTTTATGATTTAGTTAAATTGTTATGCAAAAAATTGTGGGAGTTATGTTTCCTAAACATGGGTGTTTTATTGGTAGGTATAGCTTACATTATATACCTAGGTTCCATTCATTCCGATATTGCGTGCTTGGTTTTTTTTTTAATCTTTATTTAAAGGTTCTTCATCATATGATTATGTCAGCCTGCTTGGTTTGTGCTTGAAAAATATAAAAAATACCAGTAACGAAGTAATGCTAAACCAGTTGTAAAATCTTATTATGGGATCTGTCTTCCGTTTTTCCGGCGTTTCCTATTGAAAGTGAACTTCCTGATAAGAGTTTCCTCCCGCTACATGAAGCCTACTTTCTATCGACAAGCGATTGAAATTCTATCGTATTTTTTTTAAAATTCAATGCTTAAATCCTTTCCTGGAAATAAGAGGCGAAAATGCCTTTATTTTCAGCTCTTACATACGCAGTCTTTTTTAAGTTCTTTTTTAAAATAGATACGTAGGTATCTAATGGTTTATAATATTGCCTGTACTTTATCTAGATTCATACCTAAGGTAATCCGGTGTTCTTGAAACTTGTTATTCTATTTGGCGTCAAAACTTTCAGTCAGTCAGGGGCGGACTTGAGTATTGACATAAGTCATGACATAAGAATGACTAACGATATTTGTCCACTGCCACCGTCAACGGGACGTCAACAAGAACGAGATTATTTCTGGTCGAGATTAGATTGACGGGACTGTCGTACGTACGGTGGACAGACGGCTATAGTAAATGTATGTATCGCAACTTCGGTGCCGTCATGTCTTTCTCGTTGACGTCCCGTTGATGGTGGCTGTGGACAACAGCGTTAGGCTGGCGCTTACCTCGGCCAACGTATCAGTGTGCGAGGGAGCTGCCATACTGCGAGGCAATGCTGCAAGCCTCTTAGGTACCCGCGGCCTCCGACCTAAATTCACCTAGTATTTTACTAAAATTCTTTTTTTTTTAATTTAGTTTATCATTTCCTTTAATATTTTCTATGAAATGTAAAGCTAGATTTAATTTTATATTAATTAGGTATTACATTTGAATTTAAATTTTAAACTTTTTTTTTGCTATTCTTTATTTATTTTCTTGTATATAATAACATCGTAAAACAATTAATAACCATCCTTACTCTTTTTTGTTCTTTTTATGTTTTCAGACATTACCTTGAAGTTAACTTTGTAATTCTTTACGGTGCCTCGGGAAAGAACTATTACTTGATACATCTCCCGCGAGTCGTTATAAACTTTGCTCTATATCAAAGAGGGTACTTTATAATCTCATTCAACAAGTTCTAGATCATTATCAACTTCTATGTGTTGTAATTAGCTGTTTTATATCAGTATCATAGTTTTTTTTATATAATACTAGCTGTTGCCCGCGGCTCCGCCCGCGTAAATATAGTTTTTTCGCGGTCGCGGATATGTGACTGATGCAAAAAATAGATAAAAACAATTCTTGATGCGAATTATATATCATGCTAAAATTTCAGCTCGACCGGTGCAGATTTTTTTTTAACATAACATAACATTTATATATATATATTATTTTACCTACATTAGTGAAAATTTTACGAAATTTTTTCAACTTAGGCTCAGTTCACACAGCGACGATACGCGACGCTACGCGGTGCTGACCTTCAAAATGGTTTTTCCAAATTTTAAAATTAAACTTTATTTACTACACAAATTAGATAACGTTTCATATTATGACATCAGTCATACCTGCATGCGGTGTGCAACGCGGTGCATTTTGATATCCGAACTTTTACAATGAAACGTGTATCTTCTTGTGTTATGAATAAGGTTCAATTTTGAATAGCTATCTTAAAAACGCAGCGCCATATCGCGTATCATTTCGTTTTCGTGTGAATTGACCATTAGGTGAAATTACTATTCGATTACGACTATAGCAATACATTTCAGTACTGAATCTCAGAAGAAAGATCTAGATTCCTAACATTGTAGATTAAATTATGTCTATTATTGTTGTCTTAAAACACACACAAAAACACAGATTAATGAAGTAAAATAATTCATTAGAATTGAGAGTATTGCTATGAGTAAAATGTGCGCTAAATAGTGGAAAGAATTTAGGTGCATCTAATGTTAAGAGTGACAAGAGTGACTAGTTAAGACCCTGTTTGATCCTAATAATAATATACTATAAAATAAATAATAAATAAAATTAAAAAACCCGACTGCAAAAAAAAAGACAGATACCTAAGCAACGCACTAAAAAGACTGAAACAAGATTGAGAAAACAGACTACACTATGAGCTGAAAGCCTAAGTGAAATAATTGACTTTATGTTTGGTAGCAGGCGGGACCCATTCGCAAATTATAAATCGTACAAAAATATATGGGCCCCGCCTGCTAACAAACATAACATCAATTATTTCACTTAGGCTTTCAGCTCATAGTGTAGTCTGTTTTCTCAATCTTGTTTCGGTCTTTTTAGTGCGTTGCTTAGGTATCTGTCTTTTTTTTTGCAGTCGGGTTTTTTAATTTTATTTATTATTTATTTTATTTTTGATTTTTTAGTTTAACCAACACACGTTTGGTCGATTTAAAGCAAAAATACGATGATACGAACACTAACATATAGGCTTAATGTGAGAATGATTGTTATGCAACTTTAAATCGATATAGATCCTAAACGGTCAGACGAATCGAAAAATGTTGAGAGAAAACTAAAAATGATTTTTAAATACCTATTCAACGATACCCCACTCGATATAGTTTGTTGACTTTCATTTTTTTCATTTTCACAATATGGCGTCCAGTAGTCGCCATATTGAATTTTCACTTACGTCATGTCTTTAGTGACACTCGCCGGACTAAGAGGAATCGATTGACATGCTAATCATAAAAATCGGTCCAGGCGTTTGGTCTGTATAGTGCTTCAAAGGAACATACATACATACATACATACATACATACATAGGCTGATAAACACATTACCACTCCTTTGCGTCGCGCAGTCGGGTAAAAATATCTATGGACGCTTTCGGTCTGAAAGCTGATCCCGTGATAAGTTCTCGAATAGCTTGTGTTACGGGTAGCAGACAACTGAACTTTATTTAAATCTAAAGATTTTTATTACATAATACACATAATATTTAATACACATCCATGACCCAGGAACATAGAAAACTTTTTGTTCCATGGCGGAATTCGAATCCGCGACCTTCGGCATAAGCGCCAACGAACTAACAACTGAGCCACAGAGGTCATCAGATCCACACAATAGTGACAGAAATTGTGTCATAATGATGTATCTGTGTCTCGTAAGTCGGGCTAATGAGAACGTCGCTCCTCAGCCTCTTCCGGGGCAGTTCCGGTCCGACCCCAGTTGTCTGAAATGCTACAAGTTACAACAGTGTAGTATAGGTATAAATACATGACTAAAATGTACCTTCCTGACTACTGCTTATAGCATTAAGTGCTTGGGCAACCGAGCCTTGCTCGGAGTTCTGATTTTAAAAAATAATCACAAAAATATTTATCTGGTCGGGATTCGAACCCACATTAGAAATTCGAACAAGGCCAAAATTATACATACGCGTACTGAACTATAGATCGGACTGACATAATAGAGTCGAATTTATTTATATACTAGCTGATGCCCGCGGCTCCGCCCGCGTAAGTAGGTACAGTAACCCACGGGAAGCATATATTATGTCCGCGATAAAAAGTATCCTATATCCTTTGTTAGGCTCTAGACTATCTGTGTACTATGTAATTACTATGTAATTTTAATTTAAATCGGTTTAGTAGTTTTGGCGTGAAAGACGGACAAACACACACACCCTTTCCCATTTATAATATTAGTATGGATTGTTGCATTGTCAGTACTCAACACACCACTACTTAGTATTATAAATTATAATTATTATAAATGTGAAAGTTTGTGAGAATGGATGTTACACTTTCACGTAATAACTACTGAACGAATTTCGATGAAATTTGGTATGGTAGTAGTTTAGGCTCTAGATTAAAACATAGGCTTCTTTTTTCCCGACAAGTACGGTATTCCACGTGGGATTACTGTATTTACGCGGGCGGAGCCGTGGGCAAGAGCTGGATTTACATTATAAAGGCATGTAAAATACCATGCAAAAAAACTGTATGTAGCTGGAGTGGGTCGTTTATGTAAATCAATAAAAAATGAATTACAATTTCTCTCAAAACCCCACTCCTGAGGTGAATGTCGCCATACTAAATAATTATCAGCGTGGCAAGACTCAAGAGCTATTAACTGAGATAGGTTTGAAATCTGTTGGAGGGTGGGGCCGATTTTTTACATGGTCGTTTTGTTGTAAATTGTAATTAAACAAATCTTACACAAAGTTTTTATTGTAGATCTTTGCGTAAAGTAATTTAATTTCTGACCTTAGTTAAAACAACCTTATAGAGCGTGAAAATTGTAAATTGGCTCTTTACACTTTATTTCCTAACTCAAATTATTCATAAGAGGATTTCCGTAATGTAAAACAAAGAAAATTTAAATGTAGCATGAAGGTTTTAATTGATATATATCAAAGTTATTATTTTTTATATCACATTCCTTTAATGTTAATTAAATATTAAGGAAGTAAAATGTATTAAAGCTAAAGGCGCAACAAAATTAAAGAACATAATAATTATGTGTGTCATTGATTTCTTGGGATTATTGTCTTTTAACCTATTAGATAGAGTACTCAATAATATGCCATCTATTCTTCTTAGGATATCCAAGATTTACAGGCCGTAGATTGTAAACCATTAAGACAACGCAAAGAATCAAGAGTTGATCCATCGATATTGGACAAATAAAATAATAGTTGACAGGCTTGAGCCTGTGTTAGGGAGCTTCGTGGAAATTAGGATTGTCTAGGATAGCGGATTTTACACTCTGATAATAACAATAATAACTCCCACACCGATTTCGGTGACGGTGGCCGGTTTCATTGAAACCAGGCCAGTTACGCAGGAGTAATTTTATAGTGCCCAAGTGTGTGCGCAGTACACAAGAGCACTCACTCTTCCTTTACTCTCATAACCCAGTGGGACGAATGACCGACACGACTGGCGAGAGTACAGGCGCAGGTCCGACTTTTTACATGCCCATCCGACGCACGGATCATCTTTCTTGTCAGACAATCAGGTGATCAGCCTGCATTGTCCTAACCAAACTTGGAAATAACATTTTTTTGTTGTTCCAATACGGGAATCGAACCCACGACCTCCCGAGTCGAGAGCCAATGCTCGAACCATTGGACCACGGCGGCTGTTAAACACACACTCTGATACGACTAGAGCAAATGGTAATAGATGTTTCTTTACCGTAAATACTGAATTGCGAAATATGCCTTAACAAAAGCCTTTTAAGACACTAGTTTTATTGCAAAGTTTGGTCACGTCTCTAGAAGAAATTTAGGTCTAAAATTTATTACGCTTTTCAGCACCCCACATAGAATTATAATTATTTTCCGAAGGCTAGGTTCGGAATACAAACTTAAAAATAAGCTTCCTTCAATGTTAGGACCTTCTTTATTCATTTAATTTTAAAAGTAAGTAGTTGGATTTTCGAACTGAAACTTAGAAGGTTACTTTTCAACTTAGCTAGCTCATTTTTATTACTTTGTTATTCAACGATTTTGGTGTTTTACTATTCGCAGGGGTAACGTTACAAAGTTTTTTAATAAGGTGAAGTTCTCCTAAGTATCTTTTTAGCATATTATTTGTGAAAATAATGATATTATTGGATAAAAGACTATATTACTTTTTGAATATGAATTTTACCAAAAAGATATTGTAGAGATGGGGACATACATAAAATATGATGGACGCACCGCCTCAATATTTCGAAGCGATGTTATCTATAAAAGTTATCATCAAAGATCGACTAACTTCGCCAAATTACGCTTGAGAAAGATGACATTCTCGAAGTTTCTGTCAGTTAAAGAGTTCCATTGGAAGTTGCGTCCGTAATAATTACAGTTTCGGAAATATCGTCGAAAAAGTTTCTCAGGATCGTATTGCAATTATAGTTTTTTGCGCATTACGCGACTTTTGTTTCCAATTATAACTTTCGAAGCTTTTAATCTCTATAAATAAGAGCTTTTTATTTAATATTTTTCATTATATTTTTATAATTATAAATTAATAAAAGGCTGGTTAATTCAACGTTTGTTATACGAATATAACTACTGTAAAACTTCCCCAAGTACCTGAGGTACTTCTAGGTTAAGAATAACTATATATTTTTTAAAAACTATAACCCAACTACTTAAATTATATAGCCTATTTTACCCGGACTATTATTACGAATCTATTGACACCTTATTAAAATCGGACCAGTAGTAGACGCTACGGTGCAGGTGAAACAAATATACATACATATTATATATGTATACGTATGTATGGTTGTTTATATTATGCTTGTTCAACATACCTATATATACGTGACCGTACGTTGAAGTCTATGTTTTTACATATACTGCTAAAACTTATGGCTTCGCCGTAGTAAAATGAGGTATTTCAGACCCCATGAAACAAACGATGTTCGAACGTCAAATCTCACCGAGTTACCGTGCAGCATCAAATCTAGTAAGATTTGATGCTGCACTGCAATTGGTCCATTTGTTAGTCAACAGTACGTGTGTACGGCACTAATATTTCATACGCTTCAGCACGGGACCTCCCAAGCCCCTGATCGTTATCTTATTCGTTCCGGTTGTATAGCCATATTGAAGCCTACAAAATTATTTAGGCTTAAATAGAGTATCTACAAAATTTCGGCTTAAACTGAGAACCTATTTAGAAAATAAAGCCTTTGCTAAATAGGGTATAAGCCGGAGAGCTTGCGCCTCTTAAAAACCCCTGTATTTTGTAAAATTAAACTGATTGAGAATAATTCAACGTTAGGAGTTAGGACCTACCACAGGTCCAACCCAAAAATCCAAAGTCCTAAATCTTTTATATTACTTAACTATATTTTAAGCTTTATTATAAAGATGAGATAGCTATTCAAAATTTAACTTAGTTCATTAGTTACACGTTTCAATGCTCGAATGTCATGTTGCACTGCGTTACTTACTCACTTCAGCTGTGAATTACTGACGTCAAAAGAAACCGTGTATCTTTTTATGTAGTGATTGAATCTTAAAAATGCAGCGCTGCAATGCTTCGCGTATCGTCGCGGAACTGACCCTTATTGTCTGCAGGGCAATATTGAGGCAAGTTGTAGGACCAAGTGAACTATCCAGATTTTACCCTATAGCTTGGTTAAAAACATAGTCAAGGATTATTTATAGCCAATAAAATTAAATGTAATTTGATAGCTATTGTTTTAAATGTTAGGTAGGTATATAATAATATAAGTAGGTACCTGCGCAAAACACAAAATTGTAGGTAAGAAGTTTATTTTGCAATGCTATCACGAATAAAATACCACCATTTATAATTCTCACAAAGCTCAGGATTAGTACAGTCAAGAATATAAAAACTTTCGCTTTATACCTATCTAATACAGGCTATTGTTAAAAATTATAAAGCGCGGCGTTCTCATGAGGATTTTCAAAGTAATTTAATTGAGAGAAAAATGAGATCAGAAATAAAGCGACCGGCCTTAATATGGCTTCGGAGAGCTTAGCCAGGCTTAAAAATATTACCATTAGAATTATTCAAGGATCAAAAATGCTGGATATTATATGCCATGCCTTAGCAACCTTAGCCCTTAGGCTATTTTACAATCTTCTAATAGGTAGGCTTAATAGCTACCGTGTTCTAGTGGTTAGAGCATTGGCTCTCGACTCGCAGGTCGTGGATTCGATTCCCGCATTGAAACGACGAAAAATGTCGTTTCCAAGTTTGGTTAGGACAATGCAGACTGATCACCTGATCTGAGATGTAAATGAAACCGGCCACCGTCACCGAAATCGGTGTGTGGAGTTATTATTAATAGGTAGGCGTATGACTCATTCGGAAGTTTTGTCGCTGCTTGCTTTATATCGAGCGACAAAGACAGAACATATTGTAAATAAGCTATCTCACACTTATCTATACATTGTGAAACAGGTACAAAGGCTTCCTAATCCTACTACTATAGGGGATCGGACTACATTTGAAATATTTACTTTCATTAATATATTAAGAAATATTCAGACATTACTACTTGGTAAATGTAAAAAAATATATTATTGTATGTATAGTTTACTAATTAAATACATTTAAAAAGTACCCAAAAAAATTTTTTTTTGCAAAATTAGTAAGTTAGTAAACAAAACCTACATCATTAGTTTACTTACATCATATACAAAAACATTCATTATGGTAAGTATGAACTTAAACGCAGAGACATCGGAGATATTTACAAATATATTCCTGCGGCCGTATACTTCATACACTTTAACCTACAAGTGACGTCACTTGTAGGTTAAATTTAGTATGGAGCGTTTTTACGAGACTCGCGGATTTTTTTAAACAAATCGCTGTACCTTTGAAAATATTGACTTTTGATATACGGTTTCTTCTGAAAAGTTACTCATATATTTTAAGAGTGTAATTCATGTAGGTATGCAATTAAAAAAAATCAGTCCGCTTGCCTACTATAAACGTAACAGTATATGAGGATGGATGGATGGATGTTTGATTACTCTTTCACGCAGTAACTACTGAACGGATTTTGATGAAATTTGGTATGGTAGTAGTTTGAGCTCTGTATAAATACATAGGATAATTTTTATCCCGAAAATTACAGTAAATATTTAGTATTCCCGTGGGATACTGTTTTTACTATTTACTAAAATCTAGTAAGAATTAATGTTAGAGATTGTAATAATAAAAGTGTAGAGGTATTTCCCTACAGGAATGTTGATGTTGATGTTGGATGTTCTTAAGTCTAAAATAAATCTGAACTCAAGGAATGACGACATCAATGACCCGTTCAAAGTGTTTATTGTCATTAAAATATAGTTATGTTTACACAGTTTTATAACGTTTGAAAAGTGTACGGTCAGCGGTTATGCTAAACAAGCGTTAACGTACGACTCCGCTCGTACAGAAAGTAAATTGTATCTACGTATGTTTAAATTTTAAATACAGGCAACGTACTCGAACCTCTGGTGTTGCTGGTATTCATCAGGCGATCTGTCTGCTCGTTCACCGGTCTTATTCCCTAAAGTAGGTTTGTTTGTTGCGCTTTTGATCAAGAGTAAGAAGATCAAATCTAATTTGATATTCATAGGCCGCCGCGAGCTGAAAGCATGTCAATAGAAGCTCATTTTACAATTTTCAATTTCGCATATTTTATGATATTCGCTACGCGCGGTGAGAATTCGATAGCTAGATAGCAGTGGCGAGGGGTTCCTATAACTCCATTCCTATCGGCTTCCCTTACCGCTTACCTTTTGACGACCCTCGTCCAAATCCCTAGCTATTATACAGGCTACGGCTTCCCTATGAAGGAGAACCAGCCTTCGCCACTGGTAGATAGAGCTGGTCCACACGGCGCGTTGCGTCAGCGTTGCGTCGACGCAGCGCTGTCGCTCCGTTGTTTTACATACTAAAAACTGTACCGTTCACACGGTGTGCTGCGACGCAACGCTGTGACGACGCAGAACAACGGACAGCATCCCCCGAGACGAAGTGGGAGGGGTAATCACGTTACGTTTACATCGCAAGAACGCTGCGTTAACGCAGCACCCGTGTGGCCGGCATTGCGTTAACATGTTTGCGCTGCGTCGACGCAACGCCCCGTGTGGACCGGCTCTAACATTGCTCGCGATTTCGTTTGCGCCTTTTTATGATAGAGTCTGGCTAACGAAAGATGAGACTGGAAAAAGACGTTAAATTCAAAAAGTCGACGTACGGCAACCTTGTCTATAGTCGGAATTATAGTTTTGATACTTGATTATTTATGACAATTATATTATATTTTGTTAGGAACAACTCATTTCATGAAAATGAAGTTTATTGTCCTTGTTTACTTACTTTTTTTTTAATTTGCCGCCTTTTTCCAGTCTCATCTTTCGTTAGCCAGACTCTATCTACCAGGAAACGAGCAGACATATCGCCTGATTGTAGGCGAATACCGCTGCTTTATTATTAATTGTAGGTTAACTGGTTACTCCTCTGGTATTGCGCACCTGCGTTCTGGTCCCTAAAATCCCAAAACCACTCACTCGGCGAACCAGCCGCAAGGTTACCGCAAGTGTTATTTCACGCCGGTTTTCTGTGAGTCTCTGTACCCCAAGCAGGATCATTTTGCGTTATCGTTGCGTGTACGTAAGCGAGAAAAATTTGTATGAAAACCATGAAAACGCCTCTAGCGGACGTAAAAGTAACTAAAATTTTCATACAAAATTTCGCATATTTCACGTTTACATACACGAAACGATACCACGACATGTTCCTGCTTGGGGTACTGGTCGAGCATTTGTGCCTAGCTAGATAAGCTACGGGGCCGGGTTACTGTTTTTTTAATATATAAAAGCTTGTAGATACTAGATATACTCGTACATAGGTATTAGATAGGCACTCTGTTGTAATCTAATTCATTATTTTTGTAAACAAAAAGGCAATATACTATATTGGTAGAAATATTCAAAAGTCTCTAATTTATAGAGCATTAACAATATAATTATTAATTACTTAAGTCGAAATTATTATTACAAAAATATTAAATTCGATAAAAAAATACATCAACCACGTCTGCAGTCGTTGCAGTCACTTCCTTTGTATTTAAATATTTTTAGGCGTCCTAGTGCAAAGGAAAAGATTTGGAAACTGGTCGATAGGGTCTTTGTCGATATTGTACATCGAATTTGTTATCATATTGCCCATGTTGTTATACCTAATGTTATGTTTGAACAGCAGTAGTTTGATGAAACACTGTTTATGTCGCAAGATAATATTAACTAACTCCCCACACCGATTACTGTGACGGTGGCCGAATTCATTGAAACCAGGCCAGTTACGCAGGAGTGATTTTATAGTGCCCAAGTGTGTGCGCAGTATTCAAGAGCACTCTCTCTTACTTAACTCTCATAACCTAGTGGGACGGATAACCGACACGATTGCCGAGAGATCAGGCGCAGATCCGACTTTTTACATATATAATTATCTACTTGAATTTTTTCTTTCTTAAAAACCAGCTGCAGCTTAAATCACAAGTCTATTCTTCTTCTTCTTTAAAATGGCCCCAATGGCACTAGTCTATTCGCGTTCAGAAGACAGTGAATGATGCGTACATAATATGTAAAAATTGACCTTTGACAAGCCGTGTTCATATTAACCAGTTTTGCCATTAGTACGCACGATTCACTAGCATCTTAACACGAGTAGACTATAGTAAAATACAATAGTATCTCTATCTCGTATGGGTAGATCATTATGATGGACAATAGTTTAATTAATTTTAACTGTTGGCATTATGGAATTTTTTAACGAGTAGGTAGGTACAGGCTTTAGTAGGCTTTTGTTTCGTTGAATTCTTAATTTTCCGTCGCGTCGCTGAATACCAAAGGTATAATGGGCTTTTCTGATGGTATAAACCTAACAAAAGTAACTTATTTATTTTCATATTAATATTTTGTATACAAAATTATTCTTGGTGTTTTTGTTTTTAATTAATAATAAATTGGTGAATGTAGGTATGTAAATTTTAATTTGCGATAAATTAATTTACCTACTTACTATTAAAATCAGCAGTAGCATAGCGTGGCGAAACTTACTGCCTTCTTACATTGAGGAAAACTCGAGTTATAGTGGGTGATACGTTGGTGGTGATAATAATGATGATGATGAGGCAGGAAGCTTTTTAGGGTTCCGTAATACTTAAGGAACCCTTATAGTTTCGCTCTGTCCGTCTGTCTGTCTGTCTGTCTGTCTGTCTGTCTGTCTGTCTGTCTGTCTGTCTGTCTGTCTGTCTGTCTGTCTGTCCGCGCCTCTAGCTCCTGTAATTATGAATATAAATTGATGAAATTTGGTACAGTTATAGATTGTGTATAGATCACGGTTTCGGGATTATAAAAAAATAATAATTTTATATTTTAGGGGTGGCTCTCCATACATGTGAAGTGGGGATGAAAAATATTTTTTCACTCTACCCCATCGTGTGGGGTATCGTAGAATAGGTCTTTTAAAATAAAGGCAAGGTTTCATACGTTACTTTTTTATAAAGTTGACCATTTTCGAGTAATCGGCCTCCAAAGTAGTTTGTAAGTTGGTCCCCCCCCTAGCATTTTTAAACTATAGGAGATAGAAACTTGCAAATTTCCATGCTGATAGATCATGCTAAAAACTCTTTAGGAAAACTATTGTGAACCAAATCGGACAGTAACTTTTGGAGTAATTAAAAAAAAGCATATTACGCGTTTATAGTTACGGAACCCTCCTTAGACATGTCCTGACATGCTCTTGGTTAGGTTATTTATTTTTAAAGTAAAAACAGTTTTTCACTAATGTGATTACAATAATTAAAAACATAACCCACATTAACTGGAGGAGTTCTGGCCGACTGGTGTGAGACTCCGGAACGAAACGCGCATCACGTCGCCAACAATACGTGATAAAGTGTAGTTTTGTAAATGTCACCGTAAAATTGTAAAAACCGTTAGATTGTAATAAAACTAGTGAAATTGTAAAATGTTGATAGACTTCCGATGCGAATATACTGCCTATAATTTAACACATTATTTTTCGTTAGTTTATAAATATTATATAGTTATTAATCTTTCGACATATTTTTACAATCTCGGTAGTTATTTTACAATCTAACGGTTTTTACAATTTTACGGTTACATATATAATTATAATATACTGTATGACAGTTTGTAATGTATTTATAATACGGGTCTATGCCGCCCGAAATAAAGGTTATTTAATTAAATTTACTTACTTAACCTTCAAGCGGGCGCGCGGTCATTTATAACGGCAGCGGTCGCGCGTAATCGAAAAGACCTATGGCATATTTGATAGAAATAAAGCATTAATTATCCAATAATAATTTATGTTTTTGTACACAGATAAGTAATCATTGTATTTAAAGTCTTATTGGTGAAAACAAGTAATATAAATTAAGAAAAAGAAACAATTATTCAATTAAATAACATAACACAAGTATTCTTTGGATTAAAAAATCTATTTAGGAACACAAAACCTTTTTTTTACTAGGTATTTAAACTAGTCTGAGGTATGTACCTCAGACTAGTTTAAATGCCTACTAAAAACAATAATAAAACATAATTAAACTTTGATTTATTTTTCATCAGAATTGGTTTCTTCGTCTAAATAACATTAATTGCATATTAATGTTATGTGACTTTTGCTTATATTTGTGGCTTTTGCAAATATTTATCCGACATGATGTACACTGTGTCTTCGATTGCCTCCTTTTTTCCTGTACTCATTTTATAGCTTCCTTTGCATGTGCTGGAACTACTGCTTGCTTCAATATCA
This sequence comes from Glaucopsyche alexis, assembly GCA_905404095.1. Taxonomy (NCBI): domain Eukaryota; kingdom Metazoa; phylum Arthropoda; class Insecta; order Lepidoptera; family Lycaenidae; genus Glaucopsyche; species Glaucopsyche alexis. The sequence goes on from FR990060.1 coordinate 8,956,180, forward strand.
GCATTCTCTCTATTCTCCGTTAATCTTCAGTGAGAATTTTACTAATAAGTACTTGATGCCTCACCGTTATTGTTGGAGTTTTTTTCCACTATGTTACTTTATCACACCCTGTAAAATAGCTGTAGTTATATCTGAAAGAGGCAAATTGTTTCTATCTGAATCAGAACTGTTTGATTCCTCAGCAGACTGAGATATCTCTGAAACGATGATAACAGGAGTTTCTGAACATTAGTCGTTGAACCCTGATTCACTCTCTTCTTCATCTTCTTGTAGTAATTCCTCGAGTATTACACTTCGTGTTAGCGGTCTAAGGCTCATTTTATAAATAAAAGCAGTATTTAAAGCTTCATTCGATAATATTGAGCGAAATTCGAAGCAATACTATATCGCGTTGAGCGTCGCGCGTAACCTTTTCGACGACAGGCGCGTGGTGTGCTTTCGACGCCTGCGCCGCGACCTAAACAACAGCGACCTGTGTGGTAAGGGAAGCACGGATTGCGGAGGTAAACTCTTTATTTCGCTCATAATGACTAAGCGATAGGCTACTAGAAATGAGAAATACACGTGACGAGTAATAATAATATTATGAACGAAAATGTATTGAGCACGGTCGATTAGACACCGCGCGCCCGCTTGAAGGTTAATATAAATTGCTAATGTAATTAAACACTCCGGAAAACATCGTACATGTACCTACCAGTTGCTATCACAAACAAAAGGAAACTTCATAATAACGTAATATGAATTCCTAAATTAAAACAATAGGCAAGCGGACTGATTTTTTTTTATTGCATTAATGAATAGTACTCTTAAATATGAGTAACTTCTCAGAAGAAACCATATATCAAAAGTCAATATTTTCAAAGGTACAGCGATTTGTATACAAAATTTCGCGAGTCTTTATACCAAAAAAATTTTTTTTTTTGCGAAATTGGTAAACAAAACCTACATCATTAGTTTACAAAAACATTCATTATGGTAAGTATGAACTTAAACGCACAAATATCGGAGATATTTACAAATATATTCCTACGGCCATATACTTCAATATACTACTTCATATACAAGTGACGTCATTTTTAGGTCGACTTTGGTATGGAGCGTTTTTAGGAGGCTCGCGAAATTTTTTATACAAATCGCTATACCTTTGAAAATATTGACTTTTGATATACGGTTTCTCCTGAGAAGTTACTCATATTTAAGAGTACTATTCATTTATGCAATAAAAAAAATTGTCCGATAGCCTATTCAAACAATTTGTGTAGGTACCTACTTGTTTTTCAATATTAGTCGACCAACTATTACCCGCGGCCTTCAAGCGTTCACAAAATAATTAGTAGGAAAAAATATAGTAGACTTTATTATAACTGAATGATAATAATATGTAACATATTTTTTTCTGCTTAAACGTCTTCACGTTTAAGCAGTAGATTGTATGCCCGAAGTATCCGTAATCGATTTTACCAAAATTTATTTATATAGGGTAACACACCCAATTGCTAGCACTGTACCTAATTATCAGCCCCCCGAACAAATAGTAGAATTATAAGCTTCTCTGTAATTAATTTTTGTTTCCAGTTAATAAAAACAAAACTTGAATGTTTCTGGAATCTACTGCCAGCGACACCATACATTAAACTATAAAGTATTTTCCTCTGTAATAATCGAGGTTATAATTGGACCCTTTTTTTAAAGTGCTGATAATTGGTACTCTCACCCTACTTACGTTTCGCATTTTAAATGTATATTTAAATGCAGTGTCGTGGGGTTCCTATAACTACATTCCTATCCGCTTCACTTACCACTTACCTTTTGAAGACCCTCATCCGAATCCCTACCTACTAATAGGCTAGGGTTCTTCAATGAAATAAACCAGCCCCCGACTATATAGTTGCCAGCCTACTGATGTATAGTTATAAATGCAAGCTCGATTATGTGAAATCCTTATTGTGGTCGTCAATAATAATTTGATTTCGGAAAGTTATTTTCAATCAAAGGATATTTTTACAACTTAGAGAATATAAGTACATTAATTTAAAAGCATTCACGTGGACGCTATTTTCATTAAAAATGCCATTCTTTTAAAAGAAAGTATTGCAATATTAATTAACAAATGCCAACAAAGTGTTGCGTCTTTTCGTAATTTGAATTGGATTGTCGCTTCAAATGAACGCTAGTAATAAAAACCCTTTGTAATTAACTAAAGGAAAAATATTACTGCAACGACTTGTATTGGACTTGCGAAAAATGTTGGAACGTGCCTGTGAAAAGAGAACCTTTTTAAAAAGACAAAAATACCTACATTTTTCAGGAAAAATGGCTATGGCTTCAGAATGGGTTGTCTTGACTGGAGAAATACTATAGCCTCACAGAAAACCGATGTAAAATGTAAAATTTGGTATAGGCAAGACGCTACAAGCAGATTTACCGAGGACAATTGACCTAGAAGATATTAATTTACACTTCTCTATAACTCCTACGCTCGATGCCGAAACTAAACGGCAGACTATCTCATATGTAAATAATTTACCATGCCATAATAATATATCTCCTTTTCAATTCACACCGATCGATTCTGACGAGATTAATAGGACTATTATTTCTATAACAACTAAAGCTACAGGGTGTGATGATATTAGTCGTCAAATGATCACTGCCATCAAAGATAAAATATTGCCCGTTATAACCCATATTATAAATTTTTCCCTTGAATCTTCCGAATTTCCTTATCAATGGCGTAAAGCTTACGTCCGCTACCTAAAATTTCCAATCCCACTAATCCCTCCCATTTTCGTCCCATTTCCATCCTTCCTTACCTATCTAAGGTGCTCGAGGCCTGTGTATTTAAGCAACTGTCCAGGTTTGTACACCTAAATGATAATATTTTGTCTCCTCTACAATCGGGTTTCAGACCTGGACATAGCACCACCACTGCACTATTGAAGGTTATGAATGATGTGAGAGTAGGCATTGAGAACTCCAAAATAACTCTCCTTGTTCTGATAGATTTCTCGAATGCTTTCAATAATGTCAATCATGACATTTTGTTAGCAATTTTATCTAGACTTCCGCTTTCACGCGAGGCTTTAAATTGGATCTCGTCGTATCTTCGAGGCGTCAACAGTCAGTACGCACAGACCAGTCCTCCTCTTCGTGGCGTAATCTAGACACTGGCGTCCCTCAAGGCGGTATTCTTTCTCCTTTGCGCTTCTCATTATTCATTAATTATGTTACTCTCGGACTTCGCAGTATGTATCATTTGTTTGCAGACGATTTTCAGCTCTATAGCCAAGCAAGAGTGGATAGTCTGTCAAGGGCTATCGATGAGATTAACATTGATCTGGAAACCATTAGTAATTGGTCTAAAAACTTCGGCTTGACAGTTAACCCAAGCAAGTGTCAGGCTATATTGTTGGGCAGTCCTCGTATTATGGCCAAGGTTAATGTGGGGTCTCTTTCACCAGTGATCTTCAACGGCTCTATAATTAACTTCAGCTCCTGTGTGAAAGACCTCGGATTACACATAGACTCTGCTCTCAATTGGCAAACACAGACAGCCACCGTAAGTCAGAGAGTTATCGGCACATTGCGTACTCTGTATCGACATAAAAACTTTTTACCGACACATATTAAAACCTTGCTGGTACAGTCCCTCATATTCCCTATCATCGACTATGGTGATGTGTGCTATTTTGACCTCAATGCAGATAAGCTCGATAAGTATGACCGACTACTTAACAACTGTATTAGGTTCATATACAATCTCCGGAAATATGACCACGTATCCTCCTTTCGCTCCAAGCTGCACTGGTTGCCTGTGCGCCAACGTCGCTCAGTGCGAGCCCTGTGTATGCTCTACTCTTTCCTTAATTCACCAAATTCTCCCGCTTACTTAAAGTCCCACTTCCAATATCTTTGTAGTAGTCACGATAAATCTCTCCGCTCCTCAAATAATGCACTCCTCCTTTGCCCACCGCATAGTTCTAGCTTAGTCCATTCTTCCTTCCACATCCAGTCTATTCTACTTTGAGACGCTCTACCTACGAGAATCAGGATATCTACAACCAGAGATACGTTTAAGCGCAGAGTCCGACAGTTGTATCTAAAGTATTTGGCAGAATCATAAACATGTTTGGTTTTGTATAGTATATTATAATATATAAGTATGGTATATCTATAATGTATAATATAATATATAAAATATATATGTATAATAAAATATGTATGTAATTGTATAGTATGTAGGTATAATTGGATTGATATATATATATATATATATATATATATATATATATATATATATATATATATATATTATGTTTATTTATACTTAAGTTTATCTAGTTAGCTGTGAAATTACTGTATTTATTTTTATTAATAGTTTTACACGATCTTTCGGTTAATTTAACTTTTGTATTTTTCCAGATGGTAAGCACCTTGTATTTTGTCTCTGTCACCACCCTATGGTTGACTGGTAGAAAATGCCCTATGGCATTAAGTCCGCCATTGTACATTATGTGCAGAAAGTGTTAATAAATAAATAAATAAATAAATAAAATTAAATAACTAAACTATTCAGATTACCGGAGGGCGGAGGCCCAAGTCAGGCATAAAAAGAAACTCACATATAAGGTCAGGTTGGGAAAGACCGGCATACTTCATTGAAAAATTTACTCAATTTAATAAAACAAATATTTGGTATGTTCTAGACCGATCTTAAGTATTCCATGTGCTGAAACATATTAACAGTAACAATTTTGTGCTACATAAATTACAATATAATAATTAATAACACATCTTTCAAATACAAACCATTTTTTTAAATTCGGCGTGCAGACGGTCTTCCCATGCTATTGGAGACAAGACCGTCTATTGACATTTAACACGTCACTTGGTATGATAAATGTATTTATACCAACTTATATCTAAAAAGTGTATTTTACCTTCAAATATGCACTTTAACTGTAGGATAATAAAGTTAAAAGTCATATGAAATTCTTGTTTTCATATTTAATGGACCTTCAAAACCCAAATAAAAATGGCGGCAAATTTTCTCCCATCATAGTGTTGCCAGCGACATCTATGATTATAAATTTTAACCAAAGTATGATACTGTTTTACCGACTGTCAATTCAAGCTGCATAGCTATTCATAAATATAAGTTATTGCGTGCAGACGGTCTTGCCTTGTAGACGGTCTTCCCCAACCTGACCCTACCTTTAAAACAAAAGGCGAACATTTAACAAAAACCTTTTACAACCGAATATTACACGACACACAATCACGGTCACTTAACAGAGAGAATTTTATATCATTCTCATAAAGGGGGAAACGAGCAGGCTTTGCGCCTGAGGGTAAGTGATTAACAATACCCCCTGCACGGCGCTCCTGTTTGTAGAGAAAAACAATATTTAGTGTTAGAATAAGGAACTTTTTGCATTTGCAAATGTAAGGGTACTTTTGCAGATTTCGTTCCAGATAAGCTATTGCTTATCTGGAACTTTTGTCGCTGCTTACTTTATACTGAGCGACAGAGACAAAACTTTCGTATAAGCGTTTATGAAATATGCCCTTAGAATTTCACAATTCAAAGTACAAATCAGTAAGTAGGTAGGTAGTAGGTTATAAATGTCATTGTTTTGTTCAAATTTCTATGATAGTGTTATAATATTGCTTATCAATTGTATAATAGCGCTTAGCAACTTTAAAGGGTCTAATATTAGATTTAACCACACTTTACATTCTAACTTTTAAAAATGGCAAAAAATCCTATTTCACTCGCTGAATTGTAAAATGTACAATGGATCCACAAAGCTTATGTAAAGCGCGGTGAAATTTTAAACGAGCATTTTAAATAACCTTATTCAATGCCCCTCCTGTTTTTGAGTTTTCATTGTGAATTACGTATTAATAAAGTTTTGAAGCTAAATTGTGCTGCAGTTTGTTGAGAGGAAAATTTATTGGGGTTACTAAACGATTACTCCTTCTTGCTATGGTTTTCATTATGTTTATGTAGGATAGGTGTTTCCCGCGACTTCGTACTCGCAAAAGAAAATTCCTTCCTCTATATCCTTCCCCGTGGTCTACTCTACATTTGCGCCAAATTTAATCAAAATCGATCCAGTAGTTTCGGAGCATATTCAATACAAACAAACACTTCTTTCCTCTTAAAATATTAGTGTACATAATATCTCAGCACAATGCATTCCTAAATAGAACTCGATATTTGAAATTATAAAATGTAATTTTACTTTCTTTGGATTATATTGATTTATAAATTACTAGATGTTGCCTTCGTGCGCGCAAAAGTTAATTTCGCAGAAACCGTACATTTTGATAAAAAGTAGACTATGTCCTTCCCCGTGGTCTACTCTACATCTGTGCCAAATTTCATCAAAATCGGTCCTGTAGTTTCGGAGCCTATTCAATGCAAACAAACAAACAAAAAAACTTTTCCTCTTTATTATTAGTATAGATATAATATGATCTAAGGTATAGATTCATTAATAGGTACGCGTGTTTGGTTTTTACGTTCTTGTCCAAGGGATGTAAACGGGACCGCGTTACCTCAGATCAAATAAAAAACCAAGATAGCGCATGGCGTTTGTTTGAAGTGAAGCCTAAAAAACTACGCTACTTCAATTTTACACATGCGCTCACGCACACACAAGCAAAAAAGTACTTTACTTTTTGTCAGTATAGATTAGTTGTCGCAACAACTCATTCAATACTGTCGAAAAGTAGTGTACTTTTTTGCCTGTGTGTGCGTGAACGTGTGTGTAAAATTGAAGTAGCGTAGTTTTTTAGGCCTCACTTCAAACAAACGCCATGCGCTATCTTGGTTTTTATTTGATCTGAGCGCGTTACTAAAACTCCACTGTCCGTCCGACTGATTGTTTGTATGTCACTAGGGTGTATCTCATGAACCGTGATAGCTATTAGCTAGACAGTTGAAGTTGTCACAGGTGTATTTCTATTGCCGCTACACACAAATACTAAATAGAGTAAAATAGCTTTTAGAAATAAATTTAAATGGGGTTTCCATCCATTTTTTTTTTGCCGTTTAATACTTCGTGCGCGAATCCAACTCGCACTTAGCCGGTTCTTTATTGTAATAGAATTGAGAGTTCAGAGCTTCTCAAGTTCGGTTTATTCTAAAGTTTGATTAGCGGTCGAAGTTAAGTAATTGCTTACTATAGCTACTGACTAAACTACTAAAGTATTTTAATGAAAGTAGCTAGTTCAAACTATTTGTAAATGACGACCTCTATGGCTCAGTGCTGGCGCCCAAGCCGGATGTCCCGGATTCGAATCCCGCCAAAAAACAAAAGTTTGCTGTGTTATTAGGACACGGATGTGTAATAAATAGGTACCTAATACCTATGTCTATACTAATATACTAAAGTGGAAACGTTTGTTTGTTTGCATTGAATAGGCTCCGAAGCTACTGGACCGATTTTAATAAAATTTGACAGAAATGTAGAGTAGACTACGGGGAAGGACATAGGCTACTTTTTATCGCGGAAAAATGTACGGTTTCTGCGAAATTAACTTTTGTGGGCGCGAAGCCGCAGGAAACATCTAGTGTAATATATTATAATAAAAATGTTACCCTATAATAATTCAAATAAATCCAAATAAAAATAAACCAGTAATAATAGTAGGTACCTATATACATCGAATTTTAATAATAATATGCCACACTTCAAATTGATGAAAACACTGGTTATAAAAGTTTATCCGCAATAATTCACTTTTCTCCCATACACACTTATACAGTTCCATACACCCTATACATGGTTCTTTTGAATGTAAATTCCCTTTCATGTGGGTATAGAAACGAACTCTATGCCTTTTGTTAGAATTTCACCTCAAATCTTATCGTAGAAAAATGAACGGTTCAAATGTATTTATATGCCCTTTTGAAATGGGTACGGGTTAATATTTATAAGGGTTCTGTAGACTGCAATCAACGACTTTTATAGCTCAGTTATTAATAATATGTATTGTAATAACAGCCTCCGTGGTCTAGTGGTTACAGCATTGGCTCTCGACTCGGAGGTCGTGGGTTCGATTTCCGCATTGAAACAACAAAAAATGTTGTTTCATGCGTCGGATGGGCATGTAAAAAGTCAGACATGCGCCTGATCTCTCGTCAGTCGTGTCGGTTATCCGTCCCACTGGATTATGAGAGTAAAGGAAGAGAGAGTGCTCTTGTGTACTGCGCACACACTTGGGCACTATAAAATTACTTCTGCGTAACTAAGGCCTGGTTTCAATGAAACCGGCAACCGTCACCGATATCGGTGTGGGGAGTTATTATTATTATATAATGGCCCTGTGGCCCAAACAATGATCATTACATATTTACGTTTGTCTGTCTTTTACATTCAATAGACACTATTTATATTTTTACTATCTAGGTCGTAGACAAAAGAAACTTAAAATTTTAAATAAAGAATTATGGACGAATTTCGACCACTAGGCAACCTCTAGTTAATTATTAAATTGATAACCCATATAATACCGTACCGCCTTAAAATTTAATTCATCCCCGAATACCGAAAGGTCGTCGCCCAAAACTCGCGCATAAAATTCCAAGATATTATCGACTTAGATACAATATTAATTTCCCGTATCGCTTCAAAAGTAAACTTCGACCTTTGCGAAGTAATTAAGTGTAAAAGGCAGGGCCTTTGTAAATTTCTGAGCTGAAAGAATCAAAGAAATTAATTATCCTCTGGAGGAGATGCGATAGTTTTTTGTTCGGTGAGAATGATAAATTGAAGAGAATTTATTTCTGCATTTGACATCGTGACGGGATCGTATTCCTCTTATGTAATACATTACGATGTTATGTGAAACTTATTACGAATATGCTCGAGATCACTAAATGACGGCGATATTAAAATGTATTATGAAACTGATGTTTGCAAACAATGCTTCATAATGTCTTCGCGTATAGCGGAACATTAAACGTAATGTAAGAACGTCGTAGATGCGTATAAACTTTATTATATTCCGTTATTAACATTTCTAGTTTGTTGGCCTATTTTTAATAGAAATAGTTCCAATATATAGATACTTTTTAGGAAGAGCTGACTTTGTCGAAAATAAAGTAGGTACCTAGTTCAAAAGATTTCCAGTCTTAAATCATATCTGAAATTGTTTAAAAGAAATAATCATAAGAATACGAAACACCAAAGATATGTGGTTACTATTAGTGATAAGTTACTAGTGAAAATGTTGGCTTGTGTGTGTCAGCCTACTGAAACGGCTTTACTATTTCAAGGAGGACCACCAGTTATGATGGGTCCACTGGGTATCGGCAGCAAAGGGCGCCACAACCACAACGGAGACGTACTTAAAATAATAAAACTTTTACCCAAATCCAGCCGCAGATTTAGCGCTGTAGACTCATCAACCTCACAAACCTACATAGATTCAGGAAGTCTACTGAATTTACGAAAGATCGAAGCTAAAGCAAAGTCCACTAAGATTCTAGTGAACCCTGTGTGCATAGACAGCGTGGGCACGAGCGACGACAGCAACACTTCCGGCTCGAGCGAGACTAGAGCGAAATGGACCGTGAAGAAAAAACGTCTGAAAACTGGACTCGCCAAAACTATAAATAAAGATGAAACTGAGGAGATTAGTCGAGACGGGGCCAAACAAAAGAAAAAGTCGGTGTCGTGTTTTAAAGTGAAAAATCGTGAGGACAAATCGCGTAGAAACGAGGACAGAATTGTGAAAGATAATTGTTCTAATGAAAATGCTAATAATATTATAATGAATGCGGAGAGACCCGATCTCATTAAGTATACTAGTGATAAAGAAATAAATGAAACCACGATGACTAATGAAGCTGTGCATAACGAAGACCAGAAAAAGACTGATAATGCTACTGCAGGGAATTCGAATAAGGTAAGATTATTTTTAATGATGTATTTAAATTTTGGATAGCAGCAGCTTCTACTATTGTACCTAGTTGCAAATATATTTCAAAGTTTATAAAGTAATATTCGATTAGGAAAATTATATTAACGGAATGGAAACGGAAAAACAGAAACGAAACTTTCTAGGAATCGCTAAAACGTTTCCAATGACAAAATTTGGCTTTCAGTATTTCTGTCCGTGGCTTAATCTAAATGCTAATGAACCTTTATAAATATCTAGCCACAGATTGTACCCCTCTTATTATGTCTCGAATAACTTCTATTTTTATATTCCTTCTAAAGAAAGTTAGAAAATGTAGGTGGCAAATTATGTAATTATGAAATTATAACTAAGATGGAACATGAGGAAAGTAAAACAAAATAAACTTTTTTAAAATTTCATTTGAAGTTTTTCAAAACTTTAACGAAGATTAATATTATGAAAGTTTATTTTTGTAATATTAGATAGTTTTATGAAATTTCCATTACCTACTAGATATTTTTCCTAAGTGAGCAGAAACTGGAAAAATCTAGTTACTTTTGCTTTTAGAATTGTACTGAACTATAAAGCTTAAAAACTATCATGTTAGCTATGTATTTTACACCATTTTTCGATTTTTTTGGCCTATGACGGGGCATTCCTCGTTATATTTGAGGCTTGAATAGAAAATGGAACGTTCTAAAGAACCTGAAACATGTATCTGGCCCTCGCCTATTAAACGAAAAGTTTTTACAAAGAAAGTGCCAAGTCACAACTCACAACATGATCAAACGATGTAAAAAATGTTGTGTAAAGAAGTAATTGCTTAAAAAGTACACTCAGGAGAATTTAGAAATTAATTGTAGATCAGTAGGTATATGTGTGTGGGCCCGAATCCGTTCAGGCCGAACTGACGTAAATTGGGTCGGATGCGATTTTTTTCCATGTGTGTGCTCGAATCTGTTCAAGGCCGAACTGACGTCAGTTCTAACTGAAACGATCGGCCTCTCGTCTGTGGGAGCATTAAGGCTGAGTGGCGCGCACGCAGCGTCCGCATCGCTGACACGCCCAAGGAACGCGCAGGCCTAATGTGGGGGAGGCCTAATATACTTAATAACAATAGGAGTTATAATATGTAGGAAACTATAGGTAAGGTCAGATTGGGAAAGACCGGCACACCTTATTGAAAAATTTACTCAATTTAATAAAACAAATATTTGGTATGTTCTAGACCGATCTTAAGTATTCCATGTGCTGAAACATATTAACAGTAACAATTTTGTGCTACATAAATTACAATATAATAGCACATATTTCAAATACAAACCCTTTTTTAAAATTCGGCGTGCAGACGGTCTTCCCGTGCTATTGGAGGCAAGACCGTCTATTGACATTTAACACGTCACTTGGTATGTTATATGTATTTATACCAACTTATATCTAAAAAGTGTATTTTACCTTCAAATATGCACTTTAACTGTAGGATAATAAAGTTAAAAGTCATATGAAATTCTTGTTTTCATATTTAATGGACCTTCAAAACCCAAATAAAAATGGCGGCAAATTTTCTCCCATCATAGTGTTGCCAGCGACATCTATGATTAAAAATTTTAACTAAAGTATGATAATGTTTTACCGACTGTCAATTCAAGCTGCATAGCTATTCATAAATATAAGTTATTGAGTGCAGACGGTCTTGCCTTGTAGACGGTCTTCCCCAACCTGACCCTACCTACTATCGAACATGTTGCGGCTAGACCACACATAACATGAAAATCGCGTAGCAGCGCCGTTGAATAGTGCGCACGCACACATACTCAAGTTTAAATACGTACCTAATTAAACCACGTCTGCAGTCGTCGCGATCACTTCCTTTGCGTTTAAATATTTTAAGGCGTCCGCGTGCAAAGGAAAATGCTTAGAGATTGGTCGAGCAGGAAAGTACATTTTGCCAAAATCAGCCCCATTATTATATAAATAAATAAAAAACAATAAAACTGAATCGGCCAGTCAGAACGGAACCATTAGTATAACCGAGAGCTCTGTATATTTGTTAATCCTTTTTTTATTTTTCAATTAAAACTTTCCTTTGTTGGCCGTGCTTTTCTTTCAGTCCGATCTTTCCCGTATTTTTCGCTGAGAGGTCTCGTTTAATTTGAAATAAGTTCACCTTTTTTATTTGTCGCGGCGGCGCTGCTACTTCGGTGTTGTAAAGGGTCTTTCGGACTCTTTGGGAATTGTTAATTTCTGTTTTATTTTAACACGGAGTGTCGTGTAATTTTTATTAAAGATTTTTTTTTTGTATCCTCAGCCATTTTAAAATTCTCTCGCATTTTTGCCGCTTCTGAAATTGTTTGCCCGCGCGAGTGAGACAAAATAGGTAGGTATACCTACTATAGTGTTGCATTGCGACCGCTTTTCTTTTGACTGAAGCCAAAGTGCAATTTAACCTTTTTTAAGGACGCATTTACAAATTTTGTTTAAATTCGATGTTTTTCGGTCGATTTTGCGACCAAGTGAGACCAAATCCTACAAAACTAACGATGTTCACAAATAACTAAAGTAGGTAGGTACTTCTTTATCTGTAAAATTGTTAAAACTATTATAAAAAATATGATTCGTCACGCAATTTTCCGGAACCTCTTCAATCAAAATTAGAAAAAGAGATTAACTTTTTTTTAATTTAAATTTTAAAAATTTAGGGCGGTATTCTTGGTCGATTCTTATTTGTAATGTCGCCTTATGGACATGCTTAAGGTGACATTTCGATTCACAGTCGTAACTTAAGCATTGTCTTAAGTATTATTTCATACAAATAAGGCGGACTTATTGGAAAATTCTTAAGTCTTTTCTTAAGCAACGACCAAGAATTCCGGCCTTAATTTATCATGTACCTACATTGTACCTATTCTATTATTTTATCTTTTCATGAACAACTTTATTAAAAAGCTTCAAGCGCAACTACGCTTCCACAAATTGTCTCATATGCTACTTATTGCCTGACGATGAGCTCAGTACCAAATTAAACTTAATCAACAGTTTTAATTGCCTGGCCCAAATCCAGGAAGAGCTTTCAAACTTTTAATTACATTTTTATTGCGTTATCGATCTATTTTATTGGCTTTTAGCGGGAATTCTGCACATAGTTTATTTTGCCCGTATTCTGTTTGATGAAAATAATCTAATGGGGTCTATTTTATTTTTATAAAAAAGGGCAGATGGATCGACTGCTGGCAAGCGATTACCGCCGTCCGTAAACGCCAACACCAAAAAGACTTGATTGCCTTTTAATCCCCCAGCACTCCTAGAGCCTCGATTCTTACGAAACATAACACAAGATTAATTTCACGCCGGTATTTTGTGAGGCAGCGGTATTCGTCCGGCCCAATCGTATCGAAGCATTGTATGCCGTGGTAACAAACAAAAAAGGCCCTTACGAGCAAAACATACAAAAATAGGCAAATACATTAGTTTTTTTTTTTTTTTTTATAAAATAAGGGGGCAAACGAGCAAACGGGTCACCTGATGGAAAGCAACTACCATCGCCCATGGACACTCGCAACATCAGAAGAGCTGCAGGTGCGTTGCCGGGTTAAGTTAAGGTTTTTTTCCACAAGTGCCAGTGAAATTACGTTTCATGCGAACCCAAAAAAGACATAAGTAGTCTATACTTAGATCTTAGACTTCCAAGGAATGTTCATTTCTTAAAGGCCGCTGGGTCGTATCGGAAATGTCACGGCGCAGACAGGTCATAGGGTCGGAAATACCTCGTAAACCGCACGATTCTAGATTTTGGTGCCTACATTATAATTGATTTAATAGCTAGTTTAAATCGTTTAAATTAAGACGGCACTGGGACGAAGACAGTCTTTCGTGATAGACCCATATATTTTGAAGAACAAAATACAATATGTACCTACCTACACATCCTGCTAATATTATAAATGTCAAAATTTATGTGGATGGATGGCGGATGGACGGATGGATGGATGGATGTTTGTTTCAAGCAAAAACTACTGGACGGCTTTTCATGAAATTTTGTATGATAGGAGTTAGAGATTGTGGCTCCTGGAATAATATTGAAATTATTGACAAAAAATGCACGAAGTGATCCAGGCAAAATAATTTGGAGCTTCAATAAAAGCTCTGAAGCTCGGAGATTAAATTAGTTGAGCTTTAATCAGCGTGAAAGTTGAGCACTAGCTGTGTTTATAACTTGTTACAGCTTAACCAAACCTTGGTTTAACCAAAGCTTAAAAAACTTTACATTGTTTTATAGTAATCTTTTTTTTTGTACATAAACAATATGTACTAAATACTTTTGTGAAATGTGTCATAAGTAATAAGAAATAAGAAAAAAATAAACAACATTTGTTTTTTTTTTTGTTGTGTGTATTCAATTTAAACCTATTATCGATAGTTTAAGTATCACATTAAAGGACTAAACTACAAAATCAAGGTAGTTCCTTAACTACTTAGTTATGATTCAGGGTTCATTTTACGGTCTAGAAACTAAAGTATAGATAAAACACACCCTAACTGACCTAAAACCGGCGCGAAGTGTTGAATAAGTAAATAGTCTCCATATAGCTCATCCTGGGTTTCCAAGCCGGATAACCTTACTTATTTTCGACCGAGGAAGAATAAATTTGGCACTGGGTAAATAATAATGTTATACTTGTCCTACGAATAATAATACTAAGCCAAAAAAATGGCAGGCGCGATAGGAGCCTTTCGGGCGATTTACGGCCCGTTTCAATAATCTATCTACTAATAACTATTTGTTAAAACGTCAAATTTGTATCGCAAAAAACCGGCAAATGATTGAATGACGACGTTTTTAACGAATAGTTATAGATAGGTTATTGAAACGGCCCGTTAGTTATGCAAATACATTACATTATTTAATTAATTAGCATTACAAGAATATAAAAGCTATACAATATTTTATTAGTGTACGTTAAATATTTAATAAAAAATAACACACAAAATCATTAAAATGACCGCGTCATACATACCTGATTCATTTAATATTATTAATGTTATCATCAGTCAGAAATTAATTAAAATGGGTTATACGAGTATACTTAAAGAATAAGAACTACTAGAAAACCAGCGTTAAAGCTAGTTTTAATATTAACTTAACATACTCTAAAGACAATCCTCCTATAAGTACTTTGTTCATATCCTATTTAATACTTTTTAAACAAAAATACATCAGTAGGTACAATAAAGAAATATAATAACACATAAATTCGACATTAAATAGTTTTTGTTTACAGAAATATTGAATTTTATTTAATAGGAGTATAGTGTTAGGGATGATGGATGTCGATAACTGTTATTATAATAGAAACGAGAAAAATATTGAAAGTTATAAAGGTGATTCACCAAACACATAAAAAGTTTAGTAAACCGACGAAGCGGGAAATGATTTGTGTGCCGGATTACATACAAAATATGACTGACGATTTGAGTGAAATTTATGAAAAAGATCAAAGAATAAACGTATGAGTGGTTAAGTATTTTCTCATTCAAAACAATATTGTTAATGTATGTTATATGAGTAACGTTACCATTTGATGCCACGAAAATATAAACATGCTAAAACGTTATGTTTATTATTTAAAAGGCGAGCTTTATCATCATCATTCGTACACTTTTTTGTTTGTTTTATGTTTTTCTTACTCCGAAAACCGGGTTCTAACCAAGCCGATTTTATAATCTTTACCCGCGCTGACTGCCTTCATATTATATACATTTTTTTATATATCATTTTTGAACCTCTAAAATGTGTACCTAGTTACTTGTTAAGAAGTCAGTTGTACCTAAATTTCTAAATTTCTCTAACAAATGGTTGTATTTATATATTAATTACATATTAACAAGAAATTGGTTTACACACGAAGGTACACTTTTCGTTGTAAGAGATCGAATGTAGGTACCTACCTAAAGTGGCAGCTCGACGCACGGCGCATGTGCAGTACCTATATTATTGATGTCATAATATGAAACGTGCATCTTTTTGTGTAGCGAATAAAGTTCAATTTTGAAAAGCTATCTTAAAAACGCAGCGCGGTGTAGCGTCGCGTATCGTCGCTGTGGAACCGACCCTAAGAGGCCGGCCAAACTGATACCGGCCGAGGTAAGCGCCAGTAGGGTCGTTCGTTTAGATTTCTTACTTTTTATCACTTTTCCAATACATTTTCCCTTACAGGACAAATATTTCCTTACCGGGAAAATATCATGGAAAGTCACATAAATCAAAAAATGTCGAGCTTTAACCGCAGCGATAAATACTAGGTATAAACCGATGAACATAATTTGGTTTACAGGTGACCTTTTGCGTGGGCTGGCTTACACATGTCGCGCCCTCCATGTTAGCTTTGCTGTACAAACAGCGGGACAGATAAATTCACCCCGTTTTATGTATACCCAATTTATCGGACTATATACGGGTAAGACGTAGGAAGTAGACGTAGTAAGAAGTAGGAACACACGTTTAGATGATAGATACAATATAATTCTAAGATCAAAAGAAAATCTTGAATAAATCTTTACACTTTCAGAACAATTCAAATTCAACTTTGTTATTCCGAATTATTTATTGATTGATATTTTAATACACTTTATGAACAAGCCAACTGAGAAGCTACAGTTAAGATTCCAGTTTCCTTCAAAGGTTAATTGAAGTGTTGTATCATGTAAAGGATTTTGAATTGTTGTTTTGGATGTTAAAAAAAATAGTTTTTTAGTAGTACAAAACAGCCTTTAAGAGTCGAAAACCTTTAAAAACATAATATAATATATAGGTTATACTAGCTTTTGCCCGCGGCTCCGCCCGCGAGAAATGGGGTTTTTTGGCCACTTACGACTGTACTCTAAGTAATTAAATCTGTATCTTGCTTATCTTACGTTCTCTCTTTAATTACTAATTGTTTGTCCGAAGCACCATCATACCATATTTCATTTCAATGGTTTAAACACTTAAGCCATGAAAGACATTAAAAAAATATACACAATAGTACATTATCCCTCGGGAACAATATTATATATCTTTTTGGGATAAAAGGTAAAAATACACAAAAAAGTATGAAATAAAACTTAATCTCTAAATAATTCCCTTTTCAAATTCGGCTAAAATTTTTACTATTTCTCTACTCAATCTTATTAATTTTGAAATCGATACCAGCCCAAACAATATTCTACAATATTTTATAGAACTTACGTTCATATTTGCTGGTAGGTACCGACTTCAAAATTAATAAGATTGAGTAGAGAAATAGTAAAAATTTTAGCCGAATTTGAAAGGGGAATTATTTAGATATTAAGTTTTATTTCATACTTTTTTGTGTATTTTTACTTTGAAAGTCGGTTTAATTTTTTGTTTAAAAATAATAATTTCACCCTTTTTAGAGATATATTTTCTTAAGTTATTATTAATACGTCTTAAGAACGTCTAAACTAAACGATCGAATGTATAATTGAATACGCGCCAAGCTTCCATAAAATATTGCTATTAAGATGATGATGATGATTACTGTAAGTTATAAAGTGGCATATGCTTGCAGTTCATTAAACAATACCGAAATTTCCAAACGCATATCTTTAAAGACTGAGGAGTTCTGTACAGTGCTTTTGGATCCAGGGTAGGGGAATTATTTGATATTAAGTTCTATTTCATACTTTTTTGTGTATTTTTACTTTGGAAGTCGGTTTAATTTTTTGTTTAAAAATAATAATTTCACCCTTTTTAGAGATATATTTTCTTAAGTTATTATTAATACGTCTTAAGAACGTCTAAACTAAACGATCGAATGTATAATTGAATACGCGCCAAGCTTCCATAAAATATTGCTATTAAGATGATGATGATGATTACTGTAAGTTATAAAGTGGCATATGCTTGCAGTTCATTAAACAATACCGAAATTTCCAAATGCATATCTTTAAAGACTGAGGAGTTCTGTACAGTGCTTTTGGATCCAGGGTATATCTTGGTACAATATCTTATTTTTTGGTAGCATATGCTTGTGTTACTTCAGTAAAAGTCAAAATCACTATATGTGTGGATATAAATTTCGAGGAGTTCCCTCGATTCCTCATGGATCGCATCATCAGGTTCCCACTTTAGTGACTAAAGGACCAATTTCGAACTAAACCCTTTACAACAACAAAAGAATTTTGCAAATAGGTCCATAAACGGCAGAGTAATGTTCAAAGATATCCGTGTTAGTGTAAAATACTATGAGAAATACCTTTTATATCATCATAATCTGATGATGTATGGTGTGATAGTGGTGATGATGATGATGATTACTCTAACTGACAGGGTGGCATATGCTTGCAGTTCTTTAAACAACGCCGAAATTCCCAAACATGTATCTATAAGGAGCCAGGAGTTCTGTTCTGTACTTTTGGATCCAGGGTATACCTTGGAGCAAAATCTTACTTTTTGGTAGCATATACTTGAACTACTTCAGAAAAAGTCAAAATCACCATATGTGTCCATATAAATTTCGAGGAGTTCCCTCGATTCCTCATGGATCCCATCATCAGGTCACCACTTTAATATCAAAAGGACCAATTTGGGATTACACCCTATACATCACAGAAAAAACTATGAAAATCGGTCCACAGGCGGCGGAGTAATCGTTGAACATACAAAAAAAAATAACCGCCTCCTTTTTTGGGAAGTCGGTTAAAAAGTACACTGCGCGTTTGTCCAAAGCATAAACCACTGCCATACCAAATTTCATTCAAATCAATTCAACCGTTTAGCAGTAAAAGACAATCAAAGTACACATAATAATAATACATTATCCCACGGGAACACCGCAAATTTTTGGGACAAAAAGTATCCTATGTCCTTTCCCAGGACTCAAAGTATCTCTGTACCAAATTTCATCAAAATCGGTTCAGCGGTTAAAGCGTGAAGAGGTAACAGACAGACAGACAGACAGACAGACAGACAGACAGACACACTTTCGCATTTATAATATTAGTATGGATATTGTACTAGCTGACCCGGCAAATGTTGTTTTGCCTTATAAAAAGTTAAAAACACTATAATTGATCAGTTATCGAGCGGGATGAAAAATGATTAAATTAATAAAATGGCTATAAAAAAAATAAAAATGGTGATGAAAAAGTAAAAATTTAGGGTTGTATGTATTTTTTAATGCCACATTATAAAAAAATAAAAACAAAAAATTTCGTCCAAAAATTAAAAAAAATAAATAAGGGTGAACAACAAGGGTATGAAAAATAGATGTTGGCCGATTCTCAGACCTACTCAATATGCTCACAAAATTTCATGAGAATCGGTCAAGCCGTTTCGGAGGAGTACGGGAACCAACATTGTGACACGAGAATTTTATATATTAGATTATACCTACTTACACCCAAGCAGTTAAACTATTTTCACTACTGCATAATATTTAAAATGATTTTCCTTGATAAGTTGAATCTTAATTCTAAGCAAAGAATTTCTCGATTAGAGTATTAATTAATGCATTAAGCTCAGTATTCTCTTTGACACTTCACGCTTGACCGGTTCTGAAACAAACGTTATTATTCCAATTTTAAACTTAGACATAGTATTCCGATGTGAAATTTTCTCCACGGTTTGATTGTGCCGAGTAGAGATTTCCATTTTCCTCGGCGAAGGTTTAATTTTTAATCCGGTTTCGAGCGTTATTTGTAAATCCCTAACACTTGACTTTTTCACGAGTCACCCGGCCTGCAAAACAATAGAAAGTAATAATGTCAACCAGAAGAATGGGTGAAACAAAAAGGGTGAAGAGCACCCATTGTGCCAAGACATACATGCGCTTGTTTAGAAAAAATGGTGTCATTTTTTGTCTCGCCTTTGCATTGTTAAATTTTTCACGACAGAAATTGTTTTATCGAAATTCTTAACAGCACTTAAGCAAAGTCACGAGATGTTATGCGCCAAATTTGTATACAATGTTTTTTAAATCAATTACAGAAAACTTGGGTACCTGATTTACTGCTTGTATGAATTCGTTTATGCAGAAAAAAAACAAGATTTTTTTTTGTAGTAATAAAACGAACTTCGCCGCTGAGGCTATTGCGCCAGGGCTGTACCTATGAGGATTATAATTGTAATTTCTTTGTCAATCAAATATTATGTTATAAAATCATTTCTACATTTTTAACCTTCATTGAATTCTCGATTATTAAATTTTATAGTAATTGAGAATATATTAAATTGCGTAATTATTATAAGCAAAAAAAAACTTCCAAGAACTAAATGCCTACTAAAGAGATCTAAAACTACTTTAAACTACAAGCCGTCTACTGCACAATAATTACGTTGCATTTTGACGCGTAAACGCGGGAACTTGCGGTGCGAGTGCTCTAGCGGGTGTGCGGCGTGCGATAGCCCTATGGCTAGCCGCACACGTGCAATATTATTGACAGAATAAATTTGTCAATACTAGTCAACACATACAAGAAAAACGGCAATATTGCACACAAAGAATATTATTGTCAATATGAGCTTTATTGTCAATAATATTGCACGTGTACGGCTAGCCATTGTCTCGTAAGAGACACGCCGAGTGGTAGGCAAATAACACGTGTCCGTACGAACGAGTGACGAACGCCTGCTTAGGTGCCCCAAAGCTGATTTCAAAACATAAGTTTTATGGTTTTAGTAAAGGTGTGCGTCTATGTATGATTTTACCGATACCTTTCGATGCAGATGGTGCGGATAGAGGACTCTATTAGGAGCACCTCTATTGAAAATCACACTCATAGCAAACTAAAATCCGTTGCGTGCCATGCGTCCGGCGCGGGCCAATGGACGCGCACCTTAAAAAGACGTTTGAAATAAGCTGTGTGGTGAATCAGCTGATAGTGAGAGGTCAATGACCTCAGCAGCAAATATTCTTTTCATAATTTTTTTTCTATTCAAACGTCTTTATATAAGCAGGAAATCATATACTCTAATTTTCTGTCATATATAATATAAAATATAAAAAAATAATAAAAACGCACATTAAGATGCGTCATAATAGCGTAACGTTTTGTCTCTAGAGAGTTTTTCGATCAATCAATTCTCCAACCGAATCAAAATCTACGAGCAATCATCAATGAAATTATTTGACACATTACGCGTGACCTTATATTCGGATTTCGGATACATTGAACAGTGAACAAACAGTTGAGCAGTGAGCACCCATCGAGATTCAGCAAATTTTATTTCATGGTCGTATGGACTAAAGTACGACTTATGTGCTCAGTGAATAACAGTGAAGCAAGTAATGAAGATTGAAGAGTTATGGCCGAAATAAATGACCGACGCGCTTAAGGGAATTACAAGCTAAGAGTAATACTTTATTATATACTACCCTTATCATATTATTGTTTTGTTATAATTCGTGTCAATTCAATTATTTTGATTGACGTGGTGTTGACAGCATTGTAAAGCATATCTCCATAAAGTTAACTAGAATAAAAAAATATAGGACAGCTTGAATCAAATATTTTAATGATTGAATAAAGGTTCTATCCGTTAACTTGGTTCAAGTTAAATCAATTTGCTTCGTGTTATATTTTTTAAATATCTATGGACGCTTTCACACCACGTCAATCTGGCCCGTGCTAATTTCTCGAAGAACTTTGTTACTGGTACCAGACAACGGAAATATATTTACTTAATATTTTTATTATATTATTATTTAATACACATCCATGACCCAGTAACATAGAAAACTTTTTTGTTACTTTGTCAGGACTCGAACTCGCGATCTCCGGCTTAAGCACTACGTATTTAATGAGCCACGGAGGTCGTCAATCGCTTGCTGTATTTTCAATGGCGTGTTTCCAATCGGGTCTACCCTAACTACCTACTAAGAACTACGTCATCATAGATGTAATGTTAAATTTCGTTCAACAATATTTAATGACGTGGACTCGGGCGACTACACGAAATAGTTTATTTCATCAAGGGTGTGACGTGAGGACTGGCACGCGATAACGATTTCATTTCCTGAACGTAAAAGGCAAAAGGCATACGAAAATGGCAATTTTAGCAGTGCATCGATTTTTATTTGTTGTTAGAAACGGGATCGACACGATGTTAGATACAAATATTTCCGAAACTTCGGAGTTTTCAGTTCAGTCTTGGCAACGTTGTGACGTCATCAAAATACAGTTTTCAATAGAGAAACGTTCCTCAAAATGCATCGCACCTGTAAGCTGCAAGGAATATATCCAGTAGACTTCACAGATACAATCGTTTATATACCTTCCCTACAATTAAAAACCGTAGTAAATAACATTAAACAGCTGATAGGTGCTCAGCTTACACAGATTTGTTACGCGTTGCAACACGCCACCACGTTAGTAATATATTATATATTCTTTGACGCCACTGCATTTTATCAAAATTGAACTTTATTCGTCAAATAAAAAAAGTTTAATTGCAAATTGAATTTTGAGCTGTTAGCTACCTTATCCAGCTACAGGATTTTGATACTGTAGATTAGTAGACAAAAATATATAGGTGCAGTGAACTTTAAAATTTCACCAGCAATTATCTTATACAGTTTTTGGGCACTTTGTTCACGTTGCGAAGTAAATTAATTGACAAAGTTTCGGCATGTACACCCTATACATATTCATTAGACGCGAGCGTTTTGTACCTGACGAAACTTGGGGTAAATATTAATATTAACGTCTAAATTGCAGTCTTCTTTTAACGGCTTTACTTTGTTCTTGTGTCAATTAAAAAAAAAGTAAAAAGTTTTCAAAATCTACAAAACTTGGATTTGAGGCTCCGGACTCTATGATCCGGAATCCGGCAGCCCGGGCAGTACTCTGAAATTTCCCGGAACCGCCGGATTCCGGATCATATCCGTCGAAGCCTAACGTGTTTGACACCAAGACAAATATGCAGTTGCCTTTTGTATTCGTCCTCTCGTTGTGTAAAATCTATTATATATTTATTTTTTAAATCTACTTTTTTAAAGTACTACTTTTATATCATAATACTAGCTTTTCCCCGGGGCTACGCCCACGTATATATAGTATCCCACGGGAACATATTTTTCCGCAATAAAAAGTAGCCTATGTACTTCCCCGTAGTCTACTCTATGACTAAACCAAATTTCATGATGATCGGTTAAGTAGTTTTTACGTAAAACCTTAAAGACCGTATTCCACGGGAACCGTACATTATCCCGCGATAAAAAGTAGCCTGTCCCCGTGGTCTACTTTATATCTGTGCCAAATTTCATGATGATCTGTTAAGTAGTTTTTACGTGGAAGCATAACATACAAACTGACATTCACATTTATTATTATAAAGTCCTATGTCCGTCTCCTGGTTCTAAGCTGCCTTCCAATTTTCAGCCAAATCGGTTCAGCCGTTTTTCAGTTATAAACAGTGTAACTAACACAACTTTATTTTGTATAGATATTAAGGTGCCCGAGGTGGATACCTACATAGATTTATAAAGATAATTGTTGTTTGTGAAGTGCCTACACCGAAAAATTAAAAACTTTTCCAATATTCATTCAAGTACTTGTAATTTTATATGGCAAAGGAAAATATATTAAGTGCTACTCATGTCGATATCGAAAAATATTTTTCAGCTGTTGTATAGTTTAACCCTTAATCAAGTGACGTATTTTTCAACAACATGCAATCATTGAAGTTTGGGACAATTTTTATAGAAAAAAATGAGTACGTACTACGTAGACTCAAAATAGCCTAGTTATAGCCTAGTGCAGGCGCCAACGATAAACAATTAATGAGTGTATAAAATATTATGTTGATTTGATATATAATTACTGTACTCATGTATGGATGTAAAATTTCGCAAATAAAATTATTCTTATTCTTATTCTTCTTATTCTTATCTAGTTTGCTACGAATATTATTGTATCCATTTTTATAAATAGTTGTACACGACCTTTCGTATAGTTCAATTTTTGTATTTCTAGATGGAAAGCACCTTTGTATTTTGACTCTGTCACCACCCTATGGTTGACTGGTAGAAAATGCCCTATGGCATTAAGTCCGCCATTGCACATTGTGCAGAAAGTGTATAAATAAATAAATAAAAATACGTAACTTAGGTACTTAATTTTCTTCAAGGCTTGTAATAATAGTTTAGTATTTGTGTGGAAAACTAGGTTAGTATTCCTCTGCTTATTAAAACTATTGGCTAAGCAAAGTTCTCAAATAATTATTATGGAAAGTTTGTCAAGCCTGTTTGGGGTTGGCGCACGTGCGAACTATAGCCGACTACCAATACGCCGAGACCCGAGGGTCGAAGGGACCATACTGCGGTTGAATTAGTGTTAAGTTACTACACGAATTCTGAATTAACTCGTTAAGAAATTATTGAACAATGTTCAAGGATAGTTCAATGTTATGTGTTTAACATGTCAGTTTAGAATTGTTTTTTTTTTTTAAGTTAAAACTACATTAGCGGCGTTGTGCACTTTTCTTGGGATGCATAAAAAATGTTAAACTCGCGTCAGGACACGTAATCTGTCGAAAATTCGTAAGATGCAACTTAAAACTGTTTGCTGTCTTAGTTCCCTTACGCGAACATGAAACTATTTTAGCTCGTAACTTCTACCGGCACTCCCGGAGTGCAACCCGTTGTTTTTTTTTTAAATGACGACCTCCGTGGCTCAGTGGTGAGCGCAGTGGCGCCGCCGGAGGTCACGGGTTCGAATCCCGCCAGGGAATAAAAAAGTTTTCTGTGTTCCTGGGTCATGGATGTGTATTAAATATGTGTATAATATAATAAAAATCTTATATATTATAAGTATAGTATAAAAAGTATTAAATATATTTCCGTTGTCTGGTACCCGTAACACAAGTTCTTCGGATACTTACCACGGGGCCAGACTGACGTGGTGTGAAGCGTCCATAGATTTTTTTTTAAAGGGTTTTACTAACATCCACTTAGTGATAAACTGTATTTTATCACTAAGTGGATATATTTAGATATTTAATAGCCCATTTCCCGTAGGTATCTCAAATTATCTAACGAAGCTATTTATATGACTCTTAGAAATAAACAAACCGTAGATAAATTAATAAAGAAAACGACCCGGGATAGAACGGCACGAGCTTGATAAAAATCTCTTGCGTGTCAATCGATGATGAAAACGTAAAAACCGAAATATTATCCCTTTTTTTTTTCTTTATTTAAAGGCTCTTCATCTTGAGATTATGTCAGCCTTAATTTAACAATGGTAACAAAACTTAAATCTTATTCCCTTAAATATAACGAATGAATTACATAACTTAGAAATATATCACTAAATCCTATTTGAAAATTTGACGATGCAAAAAGCATCGTAAACTCAACTCTTGTAAGTGCAACCAAAACTAAATTTTGCGTAAAACTAGCGTAATCTAAGAAGTTAACAAGGATAGAATTGACAAATAGGTAACGATTAGAACGTCACTTGAAACTTTGAAGTAGATATGAGACAAACAACTTTTTACCAAAACTACTAATTTACAGAAATTAGATACGAAACAGAAAAGTGACTTCGAGTGCCACTGGCCGAACTCCATTAAATTATGTAAAGCTCTAAGGGGGCAATTAACTTAGAGAGCCCCTGGCCTTTGAAACGTCCCATTGCCGGGAATTTCCAACTATTCTAAACACGAAATCGACAAGGGTATTTTGCGTTACAAGTTGTCGAACTCAAATGAGCTAGCACTGCTGGACTCTAAACTCGGATTTCACTAGTTAGATCCTTCATATTTCGGTATTAAGTAATGTACATCTTAATTAACTGATCTTAGTGTTGTATTGCTTAATTTAAACTCGAGGGTGCAAAATTTTCACCGTTCTATTCAGGAAAATATCGTAATTAAACCTTCGTGTCTAACAAAGCGAAATATATAATTTTCGATGGCTGTAAAAGTTGCTAGTCTGTCGCACAGGACTGGGAACGTTAGTGTTTGAAAAGACGAACTCGCTATTTTGTTTTAAGATAATTGAAAATACGATGTGAATAATTTGTTTAGATCTGCTTTAATCTAAACAAAACATATACAACTAGCTGAAGCCCGAGGCTCCGCCCGCGTAAGTACAGTAACCCACGGGAACCTTATATGTTCCCCATGGTCTACTTTATATTTGTGCCAAATTTCATCATAATCGGTTTAGTAGATTTTACGTGAAACTGTAAATAAAGTATCCCACGGGAACCCTAGATTTCCCCGCGATAAAATATGTCCTTACTCAGGCTCTAGACTATCTGTGTACCAAATTTAATTTAAATCGGTTTAGTAGTTTTGGCGTGAAAGACGGACAAACAGACAGACACACACTTTCCGATTTATAATATTAGTATAAATATTAAAATTTTAAGTAATCCCCGAATCGTCAAACAGTGAGAGAGCGGATGATGATAGAGAGCTAGGAATACGACCATGTCAGCTATCAAACAAAAATAAAAACGATGCCACGGTTACGTAGTAGCAGTGGCGGAGGCTGCTTCTCCTTCATAGGGAAGCCGGAGCCTGTATAACAGGTAGAAATTTCTATGAAGGTTTGCAAAAGGTAAGTGACAAGGGAAGCCGATAGGAATGGGGTTATAGGAACCCCACGCCACTGCGTAGTAGTTATATCTGTGGTCAACATAGGTAACAGCCTCCGTGGTCTAGTGGTTAGAGCATTGGCTCTCGACTCGGAGGTCGTGGGTACGATTCCCGCATTGGAACAACAAAAAAATGTTGTTTCCAAGTTTGGTTACGACAATGCAGGCTGATCACCTGATTGTCTGACAAGAAAGATGATCCATGCGTCGGATGGGCATGTAAAAAGTGAGACCTGCGCCTGATCTCTCGTCAGTCGTGTCAGTTATCCGTCCCACTGGATTATGAGAGTAAAGGAAGAGAGAGTGCTCTTGTGTACTGCGCACACACTTGGGCACTATAAAATTACTCCTGCGTAACTCGCCTGCGTAACCGGCCACCGACACTGAAATCGGTGTGGGGAGTTATTATATCTGTGGCCATGGGCAGACAGACACACACATACACTGACACACACAAACACATACTCATACACACACTCACGCACACAGACACGTCAAACTTATAACACGTCTCTGTATTCTTCGGAAAAAAAATATCAAAATTAATGTTTCGCTGTAAGTATTTCTTTATTGCACTGCGAATAACTGACATTTAAATGAGTAGCTTTATAATGCGTTATTGTCTGTTTATTTACTTTTAAATTAAAATGGATCTGAAGAAAGTATAAAAGACTTTACTTACTCATATTTTGATATAACTACAAAACGCCACTAAGCCGAGCCTCATATTTCACCCGAGCTGAGCGCACCTGATTGCAATGATGGAGACAGATGCAATGGCGCAAAATACTTGTGACCGAAGTCCAAATATGGGAACACAGTGGGTTTAAAGCTGGGACTACATGCTCCGGAATCCGGAGCACCGATGAAAATTCAGAGCAGTAAAGAGAGATTTCGATTTTGGGCCAGCTCTATGTACACTACATAGGTAAAAAGAAAAAAAAAATGGGAATTTCATAAAAATATTTGAAGGGTAGGTACATGCGTACAAAATGATTATTTGAAGAGTTTTTTATTGCGAGAACACTATTTTTAGGGCGGCCATGACATATGTTTTGACTTGACTTTTGACGTACTTAGTTGACAGTTTTAGGAAGATACTTCTTCTTGATTGTCATACGTCTTTCTTTATCAAAGAACATTCTTTGGTGTCAAAATGACATTCTTTGGATAATTCTGATCTGATCCGCCATGTTTTACTTTATGTTGTGTTGCTCTCCTTGACGAATTCATTTTAAATGTACATTGAAACGAAGTGAAATAAAATAAAGAATTGGAAACAGTAACTATATTATGTAGCTATATTTACATATAGTGTAGATAGTGCTGGCCCACGCCTCATACATTTCTAGAACATCTCTTTAGAACTCTGGAATATTACAATAGAGTTAAACATCGAACACATGAGTGTCGAGTCAATGATATTTAGAAGTTTTTTTTTAGATGTTTTTCATTGATGTATTTTTTCTTATCATAGTTAAAAATAAGCTTATTTATTATTTTTAGTTGTAGTATGTTACGGGTGTAGTTATAAGGAAACACTAAATTAACCGTAACAATAATTTATTTAAAATTTAAGATGTTTAGATAAGGGGCGTGGGTCGATTAGCCGGCAACGTCTGGTTCAGCCCTGGGCGGTGGAGGTGAGTATGAGAATAATTGGCTCTTAGCTTAGCTGGTCGAAGGCAGTCAGGAACAGGCCCGTATCCCACGGTCTGCGAGGTCCGGTGACGAGGGTCCGTCGACTCCAAGGGCCAAGATCTGACCGACAGTCCTCGGTATGTTGTGTGGCTTGAGATTGTCCAGACCGGAACAATGGTATCTGGCCGGATCGGTTGTAGTCCAAGCGGGAACTTTTCCAGCCGGAACTTAGAACCCTGGAACGGTAGGTCCACATATGCAGAGCTTGCTTAAGGTACCGTGGCCTTGATCTCGAATCCTCGAAATCAGGGCCCTGGTCCCTTACAGTTTAAAATGAAAGGTACTAAGAGTACGTTTTAAAAAATAAAAGGTTTACAAAGCAAACTTAAATGATGTAAAAGAAGTTTGACAGCTTAAAATTTACAACACGCATAAACATAAAAAAATATAAAACTAGGCGAAATTACAAGAATGCGTGTTGATAAAACAGGCCCACCATGATATTAGCATCTAATTATTAAACGGGGAACCTCCACGTGTTCCACAAAATCAATTTTGACAATTACCTACAATTTGATGTAAAATCAATTTGGAAAAGAACAATATAACATTATGAAAGCGAAAACTACACAATTATAGGAGTTACACGACACAAATATACACATATCTCACCTTAAGACGGGAATAAATTACTTATAAAAGAACGTGGGATTTTAAAGAAACCACTATCTAATAATATTCTGAAATGTCCAATAATTAGACACAGAAAAAAGGCTATGTCAATCGCGCGTCAGGCTTATATACCCGACCAAAGAAATATATTTTTTTAAATTACATTGACTACACAGCTAAGACTTTTTGCCACAGTAGAAATATATTGAGTTATTTAGAATGATAACCTAATAACGCAAAACTGGTGTATTTAAGTTGTTTAAAAAAAGATTATGATGTTTAGATTTAAAAAGAATTAGATTCAAATCGATAAGTCGATAACTATTGAATTCATAACCGTAGTTACCACCATATACCATAGATGGCGTTGAGAATGTCGACTTGAACCCATAGCCGTAGTTACCACCACATACCATAGATGGCGTTGGGTGTATCGTTTTCAACGAAATTTAATTAAATAAAATGTAACTACGTTACATATCCCCCCCTGTTACCGAAGGATTTTTGCCTGCTGCCAGGAAAAAATCCTGAAACAACTACAAAACAGACAAAAGAAAAGAAAATATTGGTTGGGGTAAAAAAAACTTAAAAAAAGAAAGTTTAAAGAAAAAATTACGACAGTGGAAGTTAAATGCTAGTCTTGTGTCAACGCGCAACAACCGACAACCTTTCATACATCGTTCACACTATATTCATACATCACATACATACATCGACTTGCATTTTGCAACTCGGACACAACATAATGATCCGAGACGCCCTAACATACGAGTATTGTATTCCATAAAGAGGAAAAAACAACACCAGTCTAAGATATTAAAGTTCTTAGCTATATCGTTATTATAAAAAGATAACGAACAGCGTCTGAGTAAAGCGCGAATCTACTAGCCTTCCTACAACAGCTGACCCATTATTTTGATAAGATGGGAAGCTTAAGGTCCTTCAAATGCCAGGCACCAAGGTCTTTACCTTGCATGTCTTGCAGGACATAAACTAAAGGAGAACGTTTACCTACAATTTTACATTTTATAAATTTAGGAGCCAACTTTTTGCTAAAATGTTTCTCCTTATCACTTAGAAAGTAAGTTCTCTTAAAAACGACATCACCAACGTTAAATTCCGCAGGCTTACGTCTCAAATTATATTGAGCAGTGCTCTTAACATGAGCTTGCCAGAGACGCATCTGAACGCTATCGAAAATAGATGACATACACCCTAAATTTTCCGCGTAGGCGTCACGAGGCGAAAACACAAGGTCTTTAATACTATCTGTATCTAAGTAGTGAGTACCGCAAGACACTAGTTCCCTACCATACACCAAGAAAGATGGTGTAAAGCCGGTTGCCTCATTCACCGAGTTGTTGATGGCGAATTGTATTTCGGGTATATGTACATCCCATGACCTATGGTCTTCTTCTACGTAGGTCGAAATACAAGTGATAATGGTCCTATTATAGCGTTCGACCGTATTCACCTGGGGGGTATAACGCGGTGTTAAATAAACTTTAGGTATATTATATTTTTTAAAAAGACTATTGGTCTCGTTACTAATGAACTGAGGACCGTTATCCATTAAAATAGTTTGTGGAACACCGTGCACTAAGAAAACACTATCTTCTAAAATTTTAATTATAATATCGGATGTAGCACGTTTCATAGGAAAAATAAGACAAAATTTAGAAAAACAACAAGTCACAACTAAAATAAAATTATTACGTTTTCTAGTAGTAGGTAAAGGTCCCATAATATCAACCGAGATGACTTGAAATGGTCGTGAACAGTCTTTAGGACGACCCATTTCACCTAAAACTTTATGATTTTGAGACTTATATTGTAGGCATTTAGAACATTTAGAAATGTAAGTGACGACATCGCGATACATATTAGGCCAAAAGTAATTAAGTGCGAGCCGCCTATAAGTTTTAAAAATTCCCATGTGACCAGCAGTGGGCTCATCATGGTTAGCGCGAATAATTTCCTCACGATAATCTTTAGGAACTACCTCTTTCCAAGAAAATTCAGAAGTTAAATTATGTTTATTTTTAGAAAGCCTAAATAATCTACTGTCTTTAATAGTAAAATTTGGAAAAGAAGATGGCGTATTATGGCAACCGTTAAAAATATTAAGATACCAGGTATCAGCGCCGGTATAGTTTGTCCAACTACAAATTGCGTTCACGTTAACCGCACGAGATAAAGCGTCCGGTATAACGTTGTCACAGCCCTTCCTATGTTTAATTTCAAAATTAAACTCGGATAGTCTGACACACCAGCGAGCTAACCTACCAGTGGGGTTGGACAAAGACAGGAACCACTTAAGCGCGCTGTGATCGGTATAAACCGTAAACTTTTTACCGTTCTCAAGGTAACAACGCCAGTGTTCTAAAGCAACCAAAACTGCTAACGTCTCACGCTCAGTAATCCCGTAGACTTTCTCCTGTTTAGTCAAGGAGCGACTCATATATGCGACAGGGTGTTCTTTCCCTTCGAACTTCTGGGTGAGCATGGCCCCAATACCATAGCTACTGGCATCCGTATGAACCTCGAAGGGTTCATTGTAGTCGGGACAGCGCAGTACTGGCGCGGAGACCAAACTCTCCTTCAGTTTGTTGAACGCCGAGTCCGCCTCTGAAGTCCACTCAAAAGGAGGGGCATTCTTACGTGTAGACGTCAACTTATTTAAAGGGCCTGCCAGAGTACTGAAATTAGGCACAAACCTTCTGTACCAGGTGGCAGTGCCAAGAAAGCGTTTAACACTTTTCCTACAAGTAGGCGTGGGAAAATTTACAATCGCGGCTACCTTATCAGGATCAGTACGGAGACCGTTACCGTCGATTAAATATCCTAAATATTTAAGTTGAGGCCGAAAAAATTTACACTTTTCAAACTTAACAGTTAAATTTGCCTCTTTGAGGACTTGAAGAACCCTCAAAAGAGTAGCTACATGTTCATTAAAATCCTCACTAATAATAACAATATCATCCAAATAGCAAAAAGTTTTATGACCAAAATTACCAAATAAAGCATCTACTAAACGCTGCTGCGTAGCAGGTGCGTTCGTCAAACCGAAAGCCATACGTTTAAAACGAAACATTCCGCGACCAGGAACATAAAAAGCAGTCTTATCACGATCAGACTCGTTAATAGCTGTCTGCCAAAAGCTGTTAGAAAGGTCGATAGTACTTAAATAACGAGCGTCGTGTAAGCTGTCCAAAATCTCGGAAATGTACGGTAAACTATAAGCGTCTTTTTTAGTTACAGAATTTAATTTACGACTATCCAAACAAAATCTAAATTCACCTGTTTTCTTCTTGGGCACAACCAATACAGGAGAGCTCCAAGCAGATTGGCACGGCTCGATGACGTCCATAGACAACATTTCGTCAACCTGTTCAACTAAAATACGTTGTTTTTCCGGCGACATCCTATAATAACGTTGACGTATAGGTAACGCATCGCCCGTATCAATTTTATGAGTAATAAGTGAAGTTAAACCTAAACCTTTCTCTTCAAAAGAAATAGAACGAAATTGTTTAATTATATCATCGGCTATTGAGCGCTCAGACGAACTTAAATGTTCGTAGCCGTTAATAGCCGGCTGGGTCACCTGATGAGAAGTGATTGGATCGCTAGCCGTACTAGAATTAATTGAATTTAAATATTTAGGACAAAGTTTGAAAATACGCCAAAAGTCAATACCTAAAATGAGGTCATAAGTAACCTGAGGTACTATGTATACTTTTAAAATATGAAATTGATCTTCAAAATGAATTGGTAAATTTATATAGCCTATAGACTTTAAACATTGACCGCCCGCAGCAAAAATTGAAATATTATTATCGTCATTATTGAGAGGATAACCTAACTCAATAATATTTAAATGAGAATTATTACCTAACAAAGAAATGCAAGAACCAGAGTCTAAAAGACCGCGCATGCTAAAAGAGTCTATATGTATATTGACATAAGGTCGAGAATCTAAATTATTGTTATCAATACATCGGACCGTATTAATTGTATAGAATTTGAAAAAAGTACCTACGGTTTTAACCCATTGTTTCCGATCCTCAAGGTCGGTATGGTTAGGTATAACACGATCCGATAAGACTAGTTTTTTGAATGAGTAGGTTTACTACGACAGCGGATGCAGTCTGGCCGTCGTACGCCAGGGTTGCCGCAGCCGAAACAAAATATCTTGGATTTATCAGCTGTGCACTCATAGTAGCTGTGCGAGTTAACCCTACAACGTAAACAAAATTTAGGATTATTTGTTTGCAAACTATTAACCTGATTATGGGATTGTTTATAAGCGAAGTTATTATTATTATTAGAATTATTATTAGAAAAATTATTAGAAAAATTATTATTATTGGAAAAATTATTATTACGAAAAGGCCTAAAAGTTTTATTAAAGTTTTGTTTGTTATCGGATTTATTATTATTAAAATTATAAGCTAAGTCAGGCGCTAAGGTATCCGACGTTACCTTAGGCGGTTCGTGATATAAGGTCAGTCGAGACTGAATGTCCTCATAATTTTTGCAAAGAGACTTAAGTTGCTCAATAGTGACAACCGTAGGTGAAGAAGCTAAGATGTTTGCATAGCAAGGTTTAATGTTATGTAATAAGATTTCTATTTTCTCACTCTCTGGGACAGGCTTAACAAGACGGTTGAACATTCCTTCCATAATAGCAACGTAAATGGTAATGGTCTCCTTTTCGCCCTGAGTCCTATTACGAATCTCTGACATGAACCTATAATCAAAACTCGGTTTGTCGAAGTCACTATATAAAAGATTTAAAAGTTCCGACCAACTCTTAATATTTTGATGAATGCTTCTGTACCAGTGTAAAGCATCACCAGTAAAAAGGTCAAAAGCATGAGAAAGAATCTTTGAATCACTAATGTTATGCTGTGTGCAATACTCATTCACCCTGGTTATAAACGCGCGGACACAAGACTTGCCATCAAACTTAATTTTATGTAAATCAGCCAAATTATTTTTTTTCACACTGTACCGTAATATTTAAAGGAGGTATAGGTGCTGCAGCAGGAGCTGGCAACACAGAATTACTACTAGACCCCTTCAATTGATGTAATAAACCTAAATAATTTTGAAGTTTTTGTAAACAAGAATTATATTGTTCGGCAAAAGGTTCGATATTATCGGATGAAATTCTATTAATTCTATACTCGATGTGGTTTAAGTTATTTTCAGCTCTAAGCAACGAGTTACCGTCAGAGTGAGAATCCAACTGTGATTTAACTTTTGTCAGGGTTTCCTCAATTCCTAACAAATCATCTTTTATGGGAAGACAGGAGTCTAAGATGTCCTCCGACGGGTAAAGCTCAACTAATTTTAGTATTTGTTTTCTTAATTCCACAACGGTAGAAGCTGGTATTTCATTCCTAACTAAGACCTCATATTCCAATTCCGCCTTTTGAAGAGAAATAAATTTTATTTTTCCAGGCATATTTAAAAAAAACTTTTTTGAAAAAAGTTAAGATTTGAAAAAAAAAAAGTTTAAAATTTGAAAAGAAAGTAAAGTTTTTCCAAAGTAGGTTAGGTGAGTAGTCAACTGTAATGTTTATTAAGTTAAGTTACTAAATAAATTTGAGTTTAAAAAAAGAAATTAAGTTTTTCTCAGTATAAGTCGATTAGCGGGTTTATCAAAAGTTAAATTCTATTTTAAAAGTTAAATTACCAATAAAATTCAAGAATTTTTTTTCCACAATCTTAAAGGTGAGTATATCTGTGTCGAGAAAATACAAAAATAATCTGATGTATTCTCCAAAAAATACAAAAGAAAAGTATATGATTTACAAATCAGTAAGGTATAAGAACTAACTACAAAATGAGTTCTACATATAATGCAGTACTAAGTATACAGTCTACAAAAAAAAATGAGCAGTATAGAGTTTATTACAATATATATAAACGCTACACCAAGATAATAAGGTACTAATAACTACCTAAGTATATCCAACCCTAAAAGTAAGTTAAAGTTAAAAGTGAAATTTGAGTCTACAAGTAAAATTATAAGTTTATAGCAAAGAATTTGGAATATATTTAAGAATTTAAGGTTATAATTATTTATGTTAACAAGAATTAAAAAGTTAAATTAAAAAAAATTAAATGAAATTAAAAAAAGGTTAAGGCCAAAATCACATAAACATCATTGAAGATGATGTTGCTGTGTTTAAATGTATAGTGTAAGTGTGTGTGTGTGTATGTAAAAATGAGTTATAATATAAATAATTTATAAAAATAATATAATTAAAATAATAAATACAATATTTGCCCTGCCAAAAGACAGAACAGGATATATTTAATAAGGAATAAATATAATACTTTTATAAATTTAATATTGTGTCCGCTGAGAAAAAAAAAAAAAATTACCGAGGGTATGTAAAAAAAAAAAAGTATATATATATATATATATATATGAATATATATATATAGCGGGTGTGTGCTTGTAACTATACCTGCCTCTTACACGTGCCGGTTACAGGCGGCTTAAGGACATTCTTACTCCCAGCCTTAAATGGGGAATATATATACTGTGAGAGTTGGATATATATAACGGGACAAACACACTTACAAACACAGACCTGAGACCACAGACCCTGAACCCAATCCAATGCTGAACCAGACTAAACACGTTGGGCGCCAGTTGTTACGGGTGTAGTTATAAGGAAACACTAAATTAACCGTAACAATAATTTATTTAAAATTTAAGATGTTTAGATAAGGGGCGTGGGTCGATTAGCCGGCAACGTCTGGTTCAGCCCTGGGCGGTGGAGGTGAGTATGAGAATAATTGGCTCTTAGCTTAGCTGGTCGAAGGCAGTCAGGAACAGGCCCGTATCCCACGGTCTGCGAGGTCCGGTGACGAGGGTCCGTCGACTCCAAGGGCCAAGATCTGACCGACAGTCCTCGGTATGTTGTGTGGCTTGAGATTGTCCAGACCGGAACAATGGTATCTGGCCGGATCGGTTGTAGTCCAAGCGGGAACTTTTCCAGCCGGAACTTAGAACCCTGGAACGGTAGGTCCACATATGCAGAGCTTGCTTAAGGTACCGTGGCCTTGATCTCGAATCCTCGAAATCAGGGCCCTGGTCCCTTACAGTTTAAAATGAAAGGTACTAAGAGTACGTTTTAAAAAATAAAAGGTTTACAAAGCAAACTTAAATGATGTAAAAGAAGTTTGACAGCTTAAAATTTACAACACGCATAAACATAAAAAAATATAAAACTAGGCGAAATTACAAGAATGCGTGTTGATAAAACAGGCCCACCATGATATTAGCATCTAATTATTAAACGGGGAACCTCCACGTGTTCCACAAAATCAATTTTGACAATTACCTACAATTTGATGTAAAATCAATTTGGAAAAGAACAATATAACATTATGAAAGCGAAAACTACACAATTATAGGAGTTACACGACACAAATATACACATATCTCACCTTAAGACGGGAATAAATTACTTATAAAAGAACGTGGGATTTTAAAGAAACCACTATCTAATAATATTCTGAAATGTCCAATAATTAGACACAGAAAAAAGGCTATGTCAATCGCGCGTCAGGCTTATATACCCGACCAAAGAAATATATTTTTTTAAATTACATTGACTACACAGCTAAGACTTTTTGCCACAGTAGAAATATATTGAGTTATTTAGAATGATAACCTAATAACGCAAAACTGGTGTATTTAAGTTGTTTAAAAAAAGATTATGATGTTTAGATTTAAAAAGAATTAGATT
The DNA here is from genome assembly GCA_905404095.1 of Glaucopsyche alexis. NCBI lineage: Eukaryota > Metazoa > Arthropoda > Insecta > Lepidoptera > Lycaenidae > Glaucopsyche > Glaucopsyche alexis. Next base: position 8,992,791 of record FR990060.1, read on the forward strand.
CAAATCGATAAGTCGATAACTATTGAATTCATAACCGTAGTTACCACCATATACCATAGATGGCGTTGAGAATGTCGACTTGAACCCATAGCCGTAGTTACCACCACATACCATAGATGGCGTTGGGTGTATCGTTTTCAACGAAATTTAATTAAATAAAATGTAACTACGTTACAAGTAGAGCTGCAAATAAATGCTTCTTATTTTTATATTCTTATTATTATTATATTTGAGATAGCTCGTTACACGACACTTCGATTTTCAACTCTATCGTATTAGCACAGAGTTCTATTTTAAGTGCTCTGAATTTTCCCGCGCCAGCTCGATTCCGGATCATATAGTCCCAGCTTTATATAGGTACCTAATTGTCACTTTATTTATAACTAGCTTTTGCCTGCGACTTCGTCTGCGTGGAGTTCGGTTTCCATACAAAATTTTAACCCCTTTTTCACCCCCTTACTGGGCGAATTTTCAAAAATCCTTTCTTAGGGGAATCCGTTCAGTAGTTTGAACCCTTGAAAGAAACCCTTGTCCCTTCCCCGTGGTTTACCCTTTGCCAAATTTTATCAAAATCGGTCTAGTAATTTTGGAGCCTGTTCAATGCAAACATAAAAACACAAACAAAATTTTGCTCTTTATAATATTAGTATTATAGATAAAGATTAATTATTATTATTGAAGGAAGATGGATATTACCTTAATGTTTTACCTTTTGATCATGGTTTGTCTTTCTCTCAATATGGAAACTTTTATTAAATGTTAATCCTGTTTAAATTAATAAGAAACAATTTATCCAGCCACCGGAAATATCGTACCTAATATGATTTAGTACCCAGGATTTTTGAGTAAAATGAGAAAAATAGCTCTGTCTGGTATCTCCATTACATCGGTAAAGTATGTTCGTTTATATTTTTTTCATTTGAAAAATGTTTGGCTTTTTCTGTTTAGTAACAATATTACGTGGACCTACGCGTGTAAATAATTCCGAATAAAATTATTTCAACTGAATTCAAATTGTTTAATTTTAAATAAATTAAAAACAAATAACTTAATTTACAATGAGGGATACTTAATTTGTACTGCCTTCAAATTTTTAATACACATCAAAACATGCAATAAAAATCGTCCGTCAATGAGGGTGTTCGATACTTTTTTGCCGTTAGGGAGCAGACCTAACGCACACAAAGCGTCATCTGGTGGCGTAAGTGGTCAATAAGATTTTTAAAATTCTTTTTCTGTCACCAGGCGGCGCTCGGTAGCCCGACGGTCCTTGTCGTGTCAAAAAGCTGTCAGATGTCACAAATTTAAAAACCCTAATTATTGTTTTAAACACTTACGGATTTTGTCGCGGTGCACTTTTCTTTTACCCGACGTTTCGGCTACTTTCTAGCAGCCGTGTTGAACGAATACCTGCAGTTCTGCCATACATGAAAGGAGTCACTGATAAAGTTGGCTATATTCTAAGGAAACTTCTATAAAAACATATTTCAAGCCGCCCAAAAAGATAAGTCAATTTTTACCAACAGTGAAATGCAACATTCCTCTTCAAGATGCAGGAGTCTACAAGCTCGACTGTGACTGTGGTCTATCCTATATTGGGCAAACAAAAAGATCAATTAAAACCCGCGTTAAGGAACACATCGCAGATGTTAAACACCGCCGCAACAACAAATCTGCAATTTGCGAACACACACTGGATCAACCTCGCCATTACATAAGATTTGATAAGCCACAAGTACTGGCAAAGGAACAACGTTATCGCCCTAGAATGATACGCGAGGCTATAGAAATTAAAAAGTACCCTAATTTTAACCGAGAAGATGGCTGGGTGCTGCCATCTAGTTGGGATCCAGTGATAAATAAAATAAAATTCAGGTCAAAAACACCGCGGCTTCAAGATACTGTTAGTATGTTTTGCGTGGATCGGAACACAAATAATAATTGAAGAATCTTCGGGTAGTTTGAACAACTTCAACAAATAAGACAACTGACACCTCAGTCCTCCCGTGACCACGGCTGCTGGAAAGTAGCCGAAACGTCGGGTAAAAGAAAAGTGCACCGCGACAAAATCCGTAAGTGTTTAAAACAATGAACAATATTCGCGTAAACATAAGAAACCCTAATTATATTCAGCACACTAAACAATATTTCCAGACTACACACTTAGGTATTTTGCCCACGAGGTTAAACAGGTAATGTCGCGCGCCCGCCGCGCCCGTGCTATTCCGCCATTAACCTATTTCCACAGATATATTATGCCCGAGTATTGACATTACTTTCCTACCTACCTTTTGTGTACCTTTCTGATTTTACTGCTCTGTGTATTGATTATATTATGGATTTATCCACAATTCAAGATCGCTATCTGTCGTTAATTTCTAATTGTGGTTTTAGTTATGTGAATTTGTACTGTAACCATATTTAGACAGTAAAAAATATTTTTTATACCTACTTAATATGTATTTTTTTTATTTAAAATCTTATACCTATTGAATTTTGTGTCTTTTTATTTCAATTTGTGGCATATGCCTTGTGGGTTTTTGTGTATTGAAAATATACGTTCTTTGTTTCGTTCTTCTTTTTCTTATATTCTATATATATATATATATATATATATATATATATATATAGAAGAAAATAAATTATATATATATATATATATATATATATATATATATATATATATATATATATATATATATATATATATATATATATATATATAAAATTGAAATGTCTGTTTGTAATTTTAAATTAACACTGAATACATGTAATAGACCTACCTATATACCTATATACGGTACCCTAGAAACCAATTTTTAAAATAGTAATCTATCTGTCCACCTTTCTGTCTATTTGTTTCGGTTAATCTCTGAATTAAAAATATTGGGTTCCGTTTTCATTAATAGTTCCACGTAAACGAGTTGCGAGTATCAGCTAGTTTGAAATAAGATTACAGGAATTAGGGAAAGGTTTTAGTGACGTCAATAACCCACCCTTAAGGCAGTTAAGAGATGGGGTTGTTATATTATGTGAGAGTTAAAGAAATAGTGTGTACATTTTCAGCAGCATTTCAGCTTATCGTTATTTGAATATGATATAAACCCATAAAAATCGTAACCTTTTATAGAGGTTTTTCCGTACACAACAATATGTGAATCGCATGAGAACATGAATAATTTTCCAATTCCGCGATAAAATCATACCGAACAATTTGAAGCAATTAATTTGAATAAAAATTCAATATGATCTTTCATGACAGGTGTTCAGGGATGGCAAAACTGAACCGATTTTCGTACGGATACTAACCTGAAAAAGTGTATCCCTGGTTTGAAGTATGCGCCCTCAAATCCATATGAATATTCAGTGTTCATGGTTACTAAAAGTCAACTGATTTCGTATGAAACTCACCTCGAAAAAAAGTGTCTCTGACAACCCTGGTTTGAAATATGCGCCCTCAAATCCACATATATTCCGGCCATATCTCACCCCAGACAGCCTATCAACAAGTGTCAGGGCTTATGTAAATTCGCGCCAACGCTCACCATTAGGACCTAAAGGCCTGAGATTATACGCCCCGCTAATATCGTTACCTTATCTCCTAATGGGTTTCGGACTATTGGGCCTCCTTATTAATTCCACTAGTTTACATGACTTTTGTTCATGAAATGGAATATATACGGTTACGTTACTTTGGGTATCTACATCTCAGAAAAAATATTTAGAAAAATCCAGCACGTCAGTTTTTTGAAATATTTATTAAGAAGATTTTTACAAAAAACTACATGTAAATAAACAATAGATAGTTAAAAATGTGTAATTTTTGCTCTATTTTTATAAATATTTTGATCTGTATCTCTCACAACAGACCAACAATAGTCACCTAGCATATTTTCATCCCAAAAACCTTGATAGTTTTGCTCAAATGATTTCAAATCTTGGTGAAATCGCTCACCATGTTCATCGCTCACACTACCAAGATTTTCTGGAAAAAATTCTAAATGGACATGCAAAAAATGAATTTTAGTGACATATTTACACCCATACGCTCATAGTTTTGCAATAGATTTTCAACAATTAAATGATACTCCTAATCCACGCCTTACTTCTAGAGCGATAAACACCAACTTTGATTCAAGGATCAAGCAATTTCCACTGTTGCAGCCTGGAGCCAAGTAATTCCGCTTTTGACTTAGACAACTGTAAATATCTTATAAGATCGTTAAGTTCAGATTGAGTAATCAAATGTGGACTGTCCTCATCATCGAAAAAATCTGAACTTGATTGTTCACTGTCACTATGCTTGTGCAATGTACGTAATAATACTACTTGTTGTATCTATGTGAGTTTGGTCACTTCTGATGGGTGGTGTGGGAACTGGTAAATCCTCTGAATGAAGGACCGGCTTAGCCACTGACGGAACGTTTGCATATTTTATGCTATCTTTATTTTTTGAGTTAAAATCGAAAGTTTTTGTTAAACAAAAGTAACAATCGGTTACGTGGTTAGTTGGCTCTCTCCATATCATTGGTTTACCAAATTTCAGTGATTTATTTTTAACTGAATACCAGGAGCTGAGGACCAATCTGCAATTGGTGCAAATCACATGAGGAACCCAATTTTTATATTGATTTGACACCGGAAATCCAAAATAATGTAAATAGGATTCTTGCAACGGTTTTGTTATAGGAAAACCACGATGTAACTGAACTATTTTCACACAAACATGACAAAATCGATTTGGATGTAGTTTACACACTCTAGATGACATTTTTATAAAAAAAGTTTATAAAATTTTTTTATAACTGTTTATAAACAGTTATAAAAAAAGGACGATAAACGTAATAAAACAAGTGCGGGTGGATAAAAAACAAAGACCTCTATATCTCAGAATTGTGACGTGCTACGAAAAATAAAAATATATTTTTTTAATTACCGTCCATAGCCTACCTAAATAATATATGTTTAATTACATGAACAAACAAAAATATTTTTTTTGTAAACTAGTGTTCTTATCGTTAAGTTTCGACTGCAGTAACAGGGCCACAATTTGAATCAAAGTTCTTTCATCGTGTAAGAATCATTCTGCCATGTCATGTCTAAACTCTAAACGGATTTATATTCAACTTGACTCAGACATTATCATCATATACTTATATTTATACGTGAAACAGCATTTATAGTAAACTTTCAACACAATTTAACCAGAATTGTGCGAGCGGAGGAGTATAATATTTGGCAAAGAAAATATTTATGTAAAGGAAGTTGTGCAGAAAGCTACTTATTTTGTAAGTAATGTTTACAAATAGGTACATTAATAGATACAAATTTGTCGATCTGTCACAACTCACAACATTAACGTTTCTTCTATTTTTTCTATGTAGTCCGAAATGGCATAGCCATAGCACAAATAATTTAATTTCTTCATTTTTCTAGCACCCTATTCCTAATAACCTAGCAAGTATTCCTAATTGTCTTTATGTCATTTATTTATCTATTTTTTACACTTAAATCACCATATTTATTATTTATGTTTAAAGCGTCGAAAGATAACTTTATGCCGCAACTGACTCCTGAAATAAATATTTTAATACACTGGCCGTAATTTTAATTAACTACATTAATACTGGAGTGAGCACTATGCTGTCATAACACTCAACTGCTCTCACTAAGCTGTAAGTCGCAATGTGGACATGCGGTCACAATAGTATAAGCCCTCTGGACTCTGGTCGCTATCTCTGAAAACCAGTTATTTCCGCTTCCAAAAGAGACTTTCAACAACTAATTTTAGTGTTCGCAACAATATTGCCCTTTGTGAAAACGTGTATGTGATTAAAGTTTAATATTTTATGAACTTGCCTTATTAACAGCTCTACCAAGCGCCTATTTAAAACCTCTACATAACAGATGACAAATCTAATGATGATGATGAGATATTATGAAAACAAATTCCTAGATTTGAAATGTCTTTTCGTTCGCTCCAGTGTAGGCTCCGATTTCACAAAAAAAGTGCGATCCCTTATATCTCGGAGAGTTGTGAAGATATGATATTCAAAAAAGGCTCAAAAGACGCGTATTTACGAGAGCTGTAAGGTGAAAAAAGAATCATTCGAGAAAGTCAAAAACGAAAATAGATACGGCCAAAATAGTGAAAAAAAATTATTTTCGATTGTTTTAATTAGGCGCTCGAAAGAATGACATCACCATTTTGAGAAAAGCTCCTCTGGACAATTTAGTCAACTACAAAATATTGATTCAGCCGATCTGAAAACGAAATAAAATACTTCAAAATCAATCACATATTATAATATTAGTGTATATTTGTCCACAGCTGGGGGAAGGGGTGGAGCTGACGCTGGGCGAGCTGCGCGCGATGGCGCTCCGGCAACAGCAGCAGATCGACACGCAGCACCAGCTGCTGTGCGCGAAGGAGCAGCGGCTGCGGTACCTGAAGCAGCAGGAGGCGAGGCAGCACCAGGTCAGTCTCCTTTGTCAACTTCATTTATTGGAACGAAGTTCCTTATCGCGCGTTGTGAAAGGGGGCTAGACGGAAAAAATTCTTACGAAAAGTTGTCACGACACTTTTTTAATTACAAAAGATAATTTTATTTTTTATAAAAATTAAATATTTACGCGTATACATTTATTATATTGATGTATGTATGTATGTATGTGTGTATGTATGTATGTATGTATGTATGTATGTATGTATGTATGTATGTATGTAATATTCTTTATTACCTTGTATCTTCAGAACCGCTGAAGGGATTTTCACATTTGAGGTATCGTTAGATTCGTCTTAATAGCCCAAGTGTTCTTAGATAGGTGACATTAAAAAAAAAAACAAAATGGCGGATGTTTGACGCCATGTTGTGAGGTAAAAAAAAATATCTACCAAGTATATCGAGTGGGGTATCAAAATGAAGGATTTTAAACACTGATTCTAAATATGTATATAACTTGCAGTTTTATATTAAATATAACGATAAATAATAATAATAAAAAACAAAAACCCGCCTGCATAGATAACTACAATTCAAAAGCAACTGAAAAGACTGAAATAAAAAAAAAAAAGCAGGCGGGACCCATTCGCAAATTATAAATCGTACAAAAATATATGGGCCCCGCCTGCTAACAAACATAACGTCAATTATCTCACTTAGGGTTTCAGCCCATAGTGTAGTCAGTTTTCTCAAACTTGTTTCGGTCTTTTTAGTGCGTTGCTTAGGTCTATGTCTTTTTTGCAGCCAGGTTTTTTTATTTTTTTAATTATTTATTATTAGATTTTTTTTGGCATCTTTAATTGTTTACGACTTTTACAATGATTTATGTGCTAATATGCACCTTTAGCATAATTTTCTAGACGCCATCCCGAATATAACGAGGTATACCTCGTTGTTATAACATACAGTTGTAGTACCAGTATCTCAATTGGACACAAAAATCAGTTTGTACATTATCTGTATTTCACACATCAAATGTCAAATTGTCCAGTCCACAAACGAAACATCAAAAATCTAATTCCTAATGTAAATCCCGTGATCGCCAGTCCCGTAAGCTCGGAGTAAACCGTTCGCGTTGGGATATATTATGTAATTACAAAACGCAGATTACAACAAAACGTATTTTCCCCAGTGAATTATTCTCTGATGTACGTTTATTTAATTTCGGTTTTGATATGTTACTTCTAAAATACAATTTATATTTTTTTAATACTATAAAAATCAAGTAAGCCGAAATTCGTCAATGTCCTTTGAATTTTAAATTTATCTTTTGCCTTTACTTGTCTTTGGTATTAATTATAACAGCTTTATACATTGTCACTTTTCTTATTGATCACAATCATCCTGAAAAAGTAGTTCGTGGTTTGTTTGTATCTGTCACCGTAAAATTGTAAAAACTGTTAGATTGTAAAATAACTAACGAGAATGTCAAAATATGCCGAAAGATTAAAAACTATATATGTATTTATAATCTAACGAAAAATAATGTGTGAAATTATAGGCAGCATATTCGCGTCGGAAGTCTATCAACATTTTACAATTTCACTAGTTTTATTACAATGTAACGGTTTTTACAATTTTACGGTGACATATCCATAACCATGACCGATATAACTATCTATTGTATGTAGCGTATTTTTCCTTCTGTAAAAAAATCGATTGTATGCAAATGCTAGTGACTGCATGTAAACGCAATTTGTAAGGAAATTCGATCGGAAAACCATAAACAACAATATTTTATGTCTAGCACGCTTAGCATGACCACCATAGAAATGCGTTTTGTCCACACAAGAATAGACATACTGACAGATAATATGGATAAATTAACAGCTTCCCGCTGCCATTCTGTCATTTTGTCTATTCTTCCGTAGAAAGAAACTATTTCTACGGTGGTTATACTATGCGTGCAGCTGTATCTGTGTCTATCTTTATGTTCGGTCTCAGAATGGTTAACAACCGCGACGCGAACAGGATAATATTATTTACGGAACCAAGGTAAAGATAAGCAAAAGAAAGATTAAGACCGATCTTAAGATCTTAAAACCACACTAACGGCCGTACTGGAACGATATCTACTTAAATTATGTGACGCTCAAGTCACATGCTGTCCTTGTCATTTCGGCTAGCAGAGACAGCGACAGCCTGTTAATAGGAGGGCTCTTAATTTTGAGTAGCATTTCAGGATTCGGCCGTAAGACTGTATTTATTTTCATTCTTTTGAGACTGGCCATTTTGTCTTTTATATTGTTGCGAAGTACATACGTCTTACTGAAAGAAATAAAAGGCTATATTTATTATGGTTTTCAAAAATGAACGATAGTTAAATTAAGTGACGCTCAAGTCACATACTGCCCTTGTAATTTCGACAAGCACAGACGGCGACAGCCTGTTAATAATAGGGCTCTTAATTTTGATTAGCGTTTCAGGACTCGGCCGTAAGCCTATTTATTTTCTTTCTTTTTATTTTATTTATTTTGCCAATTACATGTAACGTCATGGTGAAAGAAATAAGAGGCTATATTTATGATGGTTTCCAAAAATGTACATTTGAGTTATATAATGTCGATATGAAGTTGGGGGTTTATGATTTTATTTATTTTCTGATTCGTCCCCAATCGCAGATTCCACAGAGGATAGCGGGCACGTGACTCCTTTGATCCCTCACATCAAATAGGTGCTGAAATATATCATGTGACGGTCATCGTTATTTTATAAGAGCCGGAGTGTTTGTTTAGGGATAATAGAGATACGTCGTAAGAATAAATTCTGAGGCATTGCGCAATATCCACTGTGTTACTTTCTGTAGCTTTGTTCTCATATAATATAATAGATGATCAAACGAACTTCTCAAGTGAAGTTCGATCATTATTATATGAGTATCTTCATTCGAAGATATAATAACCGATCCCATCCCAAAGATAAATAAGTTATAAATACACCTAATTCAGTTTTGTTACTAAGATCTCTAAAGAATGATTGACAATGTGTAGTTGTTTAAACAATTTGTAGATAATGAGCTTAAATTTGAAATTTGTTCTATAAAAACGTGCGAAGTTGCCTGTATGATGAAGGGGACTACCTTTTAATAACTATATATAATATTATTATATCTAAAGAATGAATGAATGAAACGACGAAATATAATATTATACTAGATGTTGCGCGCGACTTCGTGCGCGACAAAAGGAAATCCTGCGGTAACCGTACATTTTGCCGCGACAAAAAGTGGCCTATGTCTATTCCCGTGGTCTATTCTATATCTGTGCCAAATTTCATCAAAATCGGTCCAGTAGTTTCGGAGCCTATTCGATGCAAACAAACAAACTAGCAAACAAACAAACTTTTCCTCTTTATTATATTAAGTATAGATCTATGTGAATGAATAATTTTTAAAATGCTGTAATGTAACCCTGCTAAAGACACCCAAAAGTAAAAAATATACCTATACAAATGAAACCTCATAAACTATGCCAACATCAACAATTTCAGTTATACTGGAACAAATGTGCTTTCGTAAATGTGGCAAAAACTATGTTGGTGTCAAAAAGTTGTGTTGTGTTGACTGCATAACATTGTAGGGAATATTTCAAACGGAACGACTGTCTCGTAACTTTGTTTCGTTGTAATGTTTGTTGCTTGTATTTTTGTTTGTTGCGATTCAACAAAACATTTAGGGACACACACGTATATTAAAGCAGATTCTAGTTTCTACCAATGCATGCTTTTCATTGTGTGTTTCAATGAATCCGTTTTGCTTCTTTGCATTGGTATTTAAAACAAACAAAGCTCTTTAAACTTGCATAGCACATAGGTAAATAACAAACAATATAATATGTTTGGACAATCCAAAAGTGCACGCCTCATAATCTCATTTTCCACAGTAAAATTGATTATTTGTAAAAGTGTACAACAGTATATAGATGCACTCGTTCTCATGTGCCAAAGCTCTTATAAAAATCAATTTCATTTTCGAGAAAACTGCTTTTTTTGAAATGTCGAGAGTAGAACATTACGGTACACTTCGCTTATGAGGCGTGCAATTACTTATTTTTTATATGCCACGAAACTGATTCAAAAAGACAGAGTAAGCATAATATGTCTATTCATAGTTTTTTTTGTGTAGTGAATCAGTGCATATTATCTCAAAATTGACCCATGCTGTGTTTACATTTTTCAATTAAAGTAAGTCATTTTGACACATGTACACATGATTCACTGCAAGCTTAACGCGCACACACCAAGTGTTCCAAGTTTTTAATTTTTGTACAAAATTAAAACACTCTCACAAAATACATTATTTATCGTCTACCTTCAGATTTCAGTGTTATTAAAAATGAAGTTCCGAGGTGTGCCAGGCTTTCTATTAAAGTCTTAAAGGTCTTTTATAAAATTTCGCTCTTGTCTCACCGCCGGGCGCCGCGCTATTACGTAAGTAAAATCCTGTTATAGTAAAAAACCCTGCTTTAGTTGAAACTTTGATCACAAAAGAGATGTTTGATTTTGGGACAGTTCTATGTACACTACATAGGTAAATAGGAAAAAATATGGGAATATCATAAAAATACGAAAAAAAATATTTGAAGAAGGGTACATGCGTACAAAAATGATTATTTGAAGAGTTTTTTATTGCGAGAACACTATTTTTAGGGCGGCCATGACAGTTGATTTTACTTGACTTTTGACGTAGTAGACAGTTTTACGAAGAGACGTCGTCTTGAATGTCATACTTCTTTCTTTGTCAAAAGTCATGTCATTGACAAAATGACATTCTTTAGGTAATTCTGATCTGATCCGCCATGTTTTATTTTACTTTGTGTTGCTCTCCTTGACGAAGTTAATTTAAATGTACATGGAAACGAAGTGAAATTAAACAAAATAACGAATAGGAAACGGTTACTATATTATGTAGCTATATTTACATATACTGTACATAGGGCTGGCCCAGGCCTCATACATTTCTTGAACATCTCTTTTCCGTTCTGTTATCATAATAAAATTCAATATTCGTATCCTTAGAGATCTGTTGAATTTACTTCAACGTTAGTTACGGCAAGAGGACTAAGTACACTTTATCTTTCTTCTCAGATTAAGAGGAACACACTTTTTATGGCATAATTGCCATAAATTTATAAATCTAAATAATTTAATTTTAAGAAATCTTTCGTATCTATTTTGCTCAAACTGACAATTTTTATTGCTTGAGATCAATCTTCAGTGGCCAATCTTTTAGTAATGGAATAAGTTAGTCCCAATTTCACCAATGCCTGTTAGACGTGTTAACTTTACTACTATTACAAATGTGAAAGTTTGTGAGGATGAATGGATGGATGTTTGTTACTCTTACTGTATTGCAAAAGGTAGTCGTTTGTATAAATAACATGCCTTCTACGAAAAAAGAAAGAGATTGCATTATATTAAATCGACGATTAACTTTAGTTGGTAAATCAGTACTTACCTTATCTCCTAACACAACATCTTTGATTACAGTTACGAAAAGTTTTCCTTTTGCGTTCTTTATACATCATTGATCATGATGACGATTTAACAATTATAAATAGATGTTGCACACGACTTCGTGGGCGCAAAAGGATATCTCGCCGTAACCGTACATTTTGCTGCGATTAAAAGTAGCCTATGTCCTTCCCCATGAATTTGGTACAGATATAGATCTAATCTATATCTGTACCAAATTTTATCAAAATCGGTCCAGTAGTTTCGGAGCCTATTCAATGCAAACAAACAAAATTTTCCTCTTTATTAAATTAGAATAGACTAACATTGTAAATGTTACTTATTGCTATTTCCATACCTAGTAGTCAAATAGTAAATACCAAAATTAGATTACAAACATAACTAATAGGTGTTATTCTAGTTTAGGCTATATTTTTCCTGCTGCTCTCTATTTAATCACATTAATGCAGCCTAATTTACATCGTCTGACACGCCTTGTAAATATGTACATACCTTAAATCAGGTCATGCTCAGTTCATTTCGCTAAAACCGAGGCGACATAATGTAATTCATCCGCTGCATTTGGAATGGGCCACAAATGTCAAAGAGCATTAGTTTCTTTGGTTGGTGACGTCAAAGTGGAAAGATACCATCAATTTTGTGAGAGGGAGACTTCTTTCACCGGGTTAATGATTACAGATGCTTATAGATCTGCATGTAGAAGGCAAACATTTACATTATTGGTTAGTCATCTATACTTATACACTAATTTTATGAAGAGGATAGATTTTGTTTGAATGTCTTCTTGTTTACTTGCGTTGAATAGACCCCGATACTGCTGTACCGATTTTGATAAAATTTGGCACAGATATAGATTCAACTACGTGTAAGGACATACGCTACTTTTTATCGCGTCTAAATGTACGGTTCCCGCAGGATTTCCTATCGGGCGCATAAAGTCGCGGGCGCAAAATGTTTTTTTTTTAGATTTTTTTAAGTTCTGTAATTTATAAAGATAAACATTTTCTCAATTTTCTGAGATTTGACTTGAAGATAAATTGAAGCAGACAAGAAAAATTGTAAGCGTAATCTCAAGAGGACGAGATTTTTCAAATTATACGTAACACAATTTTTGAATACAAAAATTGTCTTATGCAAACATACATTTGTCTTCGTGTCGGGTTGACGAGAGCTGTAAAAAGAAACGACTGTAGTTCATCTCATTCAATCATACAATTTTGCTCATATGTGTGAATGAATAAGACGGTAAAATAACAGTACCTACCTGTAGTTTATTCAAGATCTATATTTTCTTATTTGTCAGATGGGACAAGATAGTATAACGTAAATATGGAAATGCCACACTATAAGTATGTTCCCTTTGACTCAGTATGGAAATAAAAATATGCCCCTAACCTTTTTAGGTACGTTACCAATTATTACTATTCTTACGTCTTTTGAAAACAGTTACAAATTATGCTTCGCTTATCGACTGAGTTATGACAATAACTTGATGCTGCCCGCAACTCCACCGACCGTAATCGTAACGTAACGTAACACGCAAAAGAACCATTTTTCTGCGGTGAAAAGATGCTTAAGATTTTTCTCGTGGTCAACTATACTTATTTCTGTGACAAATTTCATCAAAATCGGTCCACCACTTTTGGAGCCTATTCAATGCAATCATATAATATTGCGAACATAAATATTTCCTCTTATTATATTTCATCAAAATCGGTCCAGCACTTTTGGAGCCTATTCAATGCAAACATACAATATTGCGAACATATTTACATACATACATATAATCACGCCTTTTTCCCGTAGGGGTAGGCAGGACCGCCTCTTTCCCGTAGGGGTAGGCAGAGACCACTTCTTTCCACTTGCTACGATCCTTACATACTTCTTTCGCTTCGTCCACTTTCATTCTTAGCATGCATTCCTCCTCTTACATTCAACGTAGCCAAGCGTCTCTCCATGGTCCGCTCTTCGCCTCCGCGAGAAACGAGACGTGATGGGTGGCGAACCACATCGCCGCCATTTTGGACAATTAAATTTTGATTATCCATTGCGTTTCCACGGATTGGTGGAGAGGGTAGGAATAGGGAAATGGAAGGATAGGTGGTGTGGAAAGGAAGATTGGTAAGTTAGAGTGGGAAATAGGGAATGTAGGATATTACCGCCCAGGATGGCAAGGGATAGGACAGTCATAGCTAGGGAAGCCGGGGTCGCATACCCGTATACTATACCACAACTACCGGACAGGTAAGTCGGGAAGAGTATCCCATGACATATTTCCTCTTATTATATGTGATTGCAGAAGTATCTTAGATTATTATCAATAAATTATACGTCACTAGATGTTGCCCGCGACTTCATGCGCGCAAAAGTTAATTTCGCAGAAACCGTACATTTTTCCGCGATAAAAAGTCCCCTTTGTCCTTCCCCGTAGTCTACTCTACATCTTATCTTAGAGCCTATTCGATGCAAACAAACAAACAAAATTTTCTCTTTATTATATTAGTATAGATTACAGAAGTGTCTTAGATTATCACAAAATCCCCAAAGAATATAGAAGTCTATAAAGGCATAATTTCGCCATATCATACAAATTCCATAGTTTGAGATTACTCTGGGCTTTTTGTGTAAACGTCAAAGGGAAACCAGAGAGAGTGACAGAGTAATCACTGGTCTAAGGCATCCCATATTGGTGTACACGAGATGTGGCTTATGTTAGCTGCAGCCACTAAAACCATTGTTTGTACTTGGCTTTGGAACACCATATTGGCTTGGCGCATACACTATTGCTATCCTCAAATAAACATACTCAGTATTTCCACCGTTCGTGAATTTTTGTGTATTGAAAACAGAAAAAAATTAATGAGGTTTTTATTTATGCGCAGACACGGCTTAGCACAGTAACGGTGACGGAGGCAACTCATTGAAAATCATACAAACCAATTTCGCCATTAATTTTAGTCGTTTAGGCGAATATTGCTTGCGCATAGGACACCTGTAAAATCACACGTAGTAGTAATTTGCAGCATTCTATGTTGTAGGTACCTACATAAAGGTACCTATATAAAGCGGTGAAACTGGAAAATAAATCTGCTTGTAAAGATTTTTTCGCGGTTTATTTTACGTATTCCGAGGCATAGGGCCTATTTCACAATCTTCAAATATGTGTCGAATAGATTATTCGGAAGCTTTTTCACTGTTTACTGTATATTGAGTGACAGAGACAAAACATGCAAATGAGTTATCTGACACTTATCAGTAGACTGTGAAACAGTCATGGGATACTCATCCCTACTTACCTGTCCGGTAGTTGTGGTATAGTATACGGGTACGCGACCCCGGCTTCCCTAGCTATTACTGTCCTATCCCTTGCCCTCCTGGGCGGTAATATCCTACATTTCCTATTTCCAACTCTAACAATGTTCCATTCCACACAACCTATCCTTCTCTTTCCCTAACCCTACCCTCTCCGCCAATCCGTGGGAACGCAATGGATAATCATAAAAATATTTAATTATCCAAAATGGCGGCGATGTGGTTCGCCACCCATCACGTCTCGTTCTCGCGGAGGCGAAAAGTGGCCCATGGAGAGCCGCTTCGCTATGTTGAATGTAAGAGGAGGAATGGATGGTAAGAATGAAAGTAGACGAAGCGAAACAAGTGTGTAAGGATCGTAGCAAGTGGAAAGAAGTGGTCTCTGCCTACCCCTATGGGAAAGAGGCGGTATCTGTCTACCCCTACGGGCAAGAGGCGTGATTATATGTATGTATGTATGTGAAACAGGCCCTTTATCCATTTTATTTTCCAATTTTATCGCTTTGTTATAGGTTACAACGTATTCGCTCGTGTGGATACACAAGCAATTAACTCCATCAATTGCGCATATCGATCTTTTTCCCCATGGAGCTAAGCAAGCTGAATTGAGGCTCTAGCCAGGGCTACCAGAGTTGCGATATTTCACATACAAAACGGATTCTATGCTAGAGAATATATTTTATTTTCACCAACCCTAATTTTAGCCAGCATTTCGTTTCAGTAATTGAGTCCCAGAAGACACGAGCTGGCCTGAATGCCCTGAAAGCCCTGAAAAGTCTCAATTTCATTATCTGTTCCTCACAGTTTCGGGATCAGATAGGTATTTTTAATAAAAGTATTAATGGAAAGCTAATATTTGGCTCGTTAGCGAATTTTTACGTAAACGTTCTTAACTCAATTGCTTGATTTTAGTTTAAAAAAAGCACTTAATCTAATAAATTATACGATGAAATCGATGAGTTGTACAGAACAAAATTATTTGTTGAGGTTTTACCAACCTACCAAAGGTTCTGTTTTGATGACTTTATTTATGACAATATAAGAGATTTTGCTATTTTACTGAAACAAAATAGGTAATTGATTGCAATGGATGTTATTTTGTGTTTATGTAGAAAATGGAGTAAGAAACATTTCAACATATTTTAAGTTCTCTATTGTTACCTAGCATAAAGGACATTAGGAGTTTTTACCCGCTTCTTAAAAATTTGCATACACAAACCAACGATTAGATTCTATAATTTTCATTCAAATTAAATTTTTCGTAATTATTTTCATTCAGATCCATAATTAATTGTTAATCATATTTTATATGAATACCTATCTATTAAAATGAGTTAAAATATCATTCATATTATTTACCTACCCCCTGCAGCCTGCACCTCTAGGTGCAATTACGCTTATATCTAACCTTATTTTATCTTTGGTCGCCGTGCGTAATTGTTCCATAATAAAATGCCCACTGGATTTCTTTAAAAATTGATGCATACAATATGTTACCTCTTATGACTTTACATAGATCACAAATTCACATGAAATATCTTTGAAATTCTAGAACTACCTACGTAGCGTAACTTAAATACACATTATGAAGGCACAGGACAAATTTGTAATTCAACATTTAAATTTCATTTGCACAGCTGTTCAAAGGCAAAATTAAGCCTTTTTGGAGCAAACTTAATTTCATTCTGACGATTCTATGTTAGAATTTGTTTTTTTAGTTGGATCTTTTTTACTTGTTTTAATTTACGATCAACCAACGTTAGTTATTGAAATTTGAAGAAGACTAGTGAATTATACTTGAATTATATTATCTACTCTAAAATGTTCATATTACTAATCTTACTAATATTAAAAATGTGAAAGATGGTCGGATAATTGTTACTCATTTACGCAAAGTCTGCTGAACGGATTTTGATGGAAGTTTGGTTTGGTATTAAAACATAGGCTACTTTTTATGCCGAAAAAGTACAGTGTTCCCGTGTGACACATATAGATGAGGAATACTTTAGGTACGTAGACAAAATATGTAAAAAGATAACGTTGAAATTCACATAATAATTTTCAAACAGAGCAGGTGCAAGTGAGTCGCATCAGCGAATCTGATCGTCCATCACGGATTCACTTAATCAGCTGGCGTACAGCTGCACTAAATTTTACAATTTAATACAGTCAGTGAATCGTTATATTTTTTATTACAATGTATTTGTAAATTGTTCAGTGGACATTGGACAATCTATATGTTATAGCTCTACCAGAATCTGATGGCATTTTAAAAAAAATAAAAAATGTGATTTTCATATGGCAATGTCAAGTATGACCCGTCAAATCAAAGTACGTGATCTGTCAACCGCTGCTAAAATTTTGTGATTATGTTCTTGGAATTTGTTGTTTTTGTGAAAATATCCAAAAAGGCAATTCGATCTCAAGCGAGAAATATTGTTTTCTATGTCTATAGTAAAATACAGAAAGAAGAAGGTGTAAATCGAACTCAATCTTATAATTTAAAGTTCGTGGTAGAGTTGACCGGTAAGTTAGAGTGAGTTGTTTTGATACTTTTAGTTTTTTTATATTTTCTTAGGTAATTATTGTGACTTCTTTAAATGTGTTTCCAGTACTACTATAAGGTGAATCGTAGCTGATGGCACATCGAATGATGGTTTGTTTTCCATGCCTGGTAAAAGGAGGAGAGGAGGAAAAAAGAAAATCAACATAAGACAGTTTCGATTTATAGTTGATTAGGAATAAAGTAAACGAGTTCTATACAGTTCGGAAGGAAATTCCAACATTAAATAAACTGTTGCCAATTTAATTGTATGTTATTCGTAATAAATAAGTATATAAAGTAATTCACGATTGATTTATTTTTCATAAAATATCATTATATTACATAGTATAAAACAAAGTCCCTTTTTTGTCTGTCCTCTATAATATGCTTAAATCTTTAAAACTACGCAACGGATTTTGATGCGAGTTTTTAAAATAATAGTCTTTAAGTATTTAATAGTCTTTAAGATATTATAAGATTATGGTAAAATTTATATTCAAGTACTTATTATGTAAGTATATTATCAAGTGGTCGCGCATGTCGTATCGAGGTGATAGGGTCCCATTTTTAACAATAATTTGCATTGGGCAAACCTAAAAACATGTTCAATATTGTATCAGTAGTATATTGCTGTAAGTAGGTAGAGAATTATTCGCCGAAGTAGTTTTTTCTCCAAGAACACTATTCCACGCGGGCGAAGCCGCGGGCAAAAGCTAGTTTTCTATATTATACACCGAACATTCTTCATACAGTCTTATTATAATTCATGTTCAATAATACTAGACATAATTAAATATTAACCAGTATCAAGATCGTTTAATCCAATTTCCCCAGTATTGCACGCTACAAATTTTTTTTTCCCTATTTGCCATGAGATTCTGGTACACCTATACTTATATTTTTTTTGCATATGGGGCTAAAGGGCTAACAGAGTGCCTAATAGTATTACCGATGGACACTGCATTGTGGGTACTGGATACCCACAATAGTAGAGGACAAATGCATCTAATCCTTAAACGTTTTGAAAGTTAGATATTTATTTATTTATTTATTCGAAGTTACAAATTTATATACACTTTCTGAACATCGGTCTTACCTTAAAGACATTTTGTAAGACTGATGTTCAGAAACAAATGAACGATTCAATATCTCGAAAAGGTAAATAAATAGCCAATATTATTAGCTAAATTGTAAAGCGATCCAACAAAAACGACTGTGAAAATTATGAGAAGTGATGAACGATAAATTGAACATTTTAGAAAATGACATTTCGAGTTAATCTTTATTGTTTTTGGTCCATTTTCACGTTCATTCATAGTAAACGACTGGCTGTTTGTTGATAAATTGCTTTTCTATCTTTCGCCTTGCAAAATAAACTTTCTGGTAAAATATCGTCTAAAAGCTTGGAGCTATTAATAACAATATTAATTGCTTTTTAAGATATTGCAGTGGGTTTTGATTTGAACTATGATCAATATTAATTTTATTTTTATTTAAAGTGCGATCGCGGAGAACATAGAATTTCGTACATTGACTCATCGCTACTTATCTTTTTCACTCGCGCACGAATATCTTATCGTGTATATATATCTGTTTAAACGCGATAGTAATATATTCGTGTGCGAGTAAAAGAAACAAGTAACGATAAGTCAATTTACCAAATTCTATGTTCTCCACGGCCGCACATTAGTATTTTCTATGACACCTATGTTTTAATATTTAAAACTTTAGGACTTTGTTCATTATGTAGTACGGTACTTCTCTTTGTATAGCTAAAGGTATAGTAAAAAAAGAAAAAAGCAGTTATTCAAAAACTTAATTTTAGAATATTAAAATATAAAATGGCACCTTTAGAAACCTAATAACATTATATACGCGTAATAATTTTTAATGCTGTAGAAAGTGGAGACCTAACAAGTTTATTGCTCGTTCATAAGATATAAAGCTCTTAGTGGCCAATAAGTCCTAACGTTAAAGCCTTCGGTATAATAATTCCAGTTAGAAATGAGAGGGTATTTAATTTTTTAAATAAATGTCGTTTTACAGAAGTTAAATCTTTTGCTGGTGGATATTTTTAGAATCAACCTCTTAATGGTCTCATTTGTGTAATATGTATGTTCCAGCAATCTGTTAAAATAGGCAGTCAATTTGACGCCTATGCTTAAACACCGGTATCCACCGAGAAGGATGAATAACAACTAGCCAATTCATCGAGCGCAACGATTAACTCGATGGCGGAAAGTCGTATAGTCATTTAGTTAAAGTGCATATTAATTATTTTACGATGTTTGGGTAGGGTTAGGATGACGTGGTTCTCTTAAGCATATTTAGTTGACGAGCAGACAAAAGATTTAATAATAATGAAGCCAAAGTAGACTATATTATTTTTCGAAGCAATATTTCTTAAACAAGTATAGTCTGTTCAAATTATTGTGACATTGGCTGGGTTCCACGGAAAATAGGGCTAACAAAAAAACGTAAGTAAAATGGCGATTGCTGGCATTAAATAAGCAAAATGGCGGACTATGTTAGTAGTATTGAAGTTAGCAAACGTGTCCTGGCCGATAATAATCTCTTTTTTTTTCTTTAGCGCTAGCAAGCGCTTTTTTCCGTGGAACACATCAATTGTAATTCCTTATTACACTATAAGTGACATTCAAAATTTGTGTAATTTTTTTTCTTACGTTTAGATTAAGCGAGATTAGCCGAGTACATATATTATAGTAGAATATGTTGCATTGAAACAAGTATGTAGGTACACTTAAAGTTTTCCGTACGCTTAACCCGTACCTGCTAACTAGTTATGACTCTAACAGAGCTTCAACTGACGAATTATCTTCACTTCACAGGTGGCTGTGGAAGGCGAGAGGCTGAGGAGGTTGCGTGAACGAGTGGAGGCCCAGGAGCAGAAACTTCGGAGATTGAGAGCGCTCCGGGGGCAGCTAGATAGGAATAAGCAGGCGAACATCGCGCTCAGTAAGTTATTTATGTCTTTTAGTAAGTTATGCGTTTTAGTAAAGTGCGTCTTTTTTTGTTAATTTTGAAGTAATTAAGTAAATGTTGCTGATGAGATGGATATCTGACATTATAATCTGATAACCTAGGTGTCTAGGATATAAACCACCACCACTGCGAAAAATTCCATTCGTTCAAGTAGGTACTAAACATGGATTTTAGGGACATTAGTAATGGCACCAAAGTTAGCAATATAGCCAAAAATCATGCGTTCGTGGAATCTAAAAATAAAAATTTCTTTACTATTCATAGAATAAACTAGGTCTTGAGAAACTCTAGGAAACGTAGGCTTGTCAAGCGAAATTTAGCTGTGAACCGCTTTGTACGTCAAGGCGCTTACGTCTTATACCCCTAAAGGCAGGCTTCAAAGGAACGTTCAGTCGAAATTATTGCTGCCGTTTTTTCTAAACACGTGTTTACGAATATAGGCTCCAGCTTCCGAGTTGTATTATAATATAAAAGCCACCAAACTCTTTCTTTATTATTAAAAAGCCTTTAAAAAATGCCGCCGGTTGTTGGTGCGAATCTAATACCCAAATAAGTATTTTGTTTTATTTTTCTATTGAGTCGCTTAGTTAAAAGAAATCACTGGCTATTTTAGTACTTACTTTGGGATATTGAAAGAAAAGCCTTACAAACGTTAAAGTTAAACTTTATGTAGCAATTAACGCGCTTTTTGCGTAGTATATTGTTAACATGTCCTTCACAATTTGATTCATTGCGTAACATATCGATTTGTATAATATTAGGTACTAGCTTTGGCGCGCCACTCTTCGTCTGCATAAATACAGTTTCTCACGGGAACAGTGTACTTTTTCAGAATAAAAGTAGCCTATGTGCTAATCCAGAGCTTAAACTACTATCATATCAAATTTCATCGAAATCCGTTCAGTAGTTTTTGTTTGAAAATGTAACGTTAATCCATCCATCCATCCTCACGAACTGTCATATTTATAATAGTAAATAGGATGTGTTATGTACTGATAAGAAATCCAAGGAAGTTTGAACGGTGTGTCTTGTAATAGATTCATCAATTTCCGAACAACAACTAGGGAAGTATTCAAAAAACCTCAGACGTAATAGTCTGGCTCTATAATATTAAAATGTTATCTATGGAAGTGAGAAGTCAGTACGTCATTTCTACTTTTAAAATTTTTTTCACAGTAATTGAGCTTGAGTTTCAATCATACCTTTTAGTTTTATAGGAAACTCAAGAAGTTACCTCCAAAAACCGTATCTAAAAGTAAAACAAAGTTTCCCGAAATTTTAGTTCTTTTAAAGTCTATCTTTCATTTAGAAGTTTATTCCAGTCTATAGAATTGTTTTCAGACAATACTTTGATAGAACCAGGCATTGAATGAAAAAAAGCAACTGTATTTGTCCCGCGCAAAACATTGCTAACGTTCGTTCAGTTGGAGAAACGGAACAGAACGAAAACTAACAATTACGTACACGGTAGAGTTCATTTATGGTCATGGCACACCTTAAATACTACAATATATGATACCGTGTGGCACACCTTAAATATTGTTGTTCCCTGTTTTGCATACGGATGCAAAACAGGGAACAACAAGTTAAGTAGGTACTCTAAATGAGAAAAATTAAAGGTTCTTAAAAATTAAAGGAAATATTAGGGTTCCGAGTTACCTAAAGCGTAAAAAAGAAATCCTATTACTAAGCCAAAGCTATTCGTCTGTCCGTCTTTTTGTCTGTCTGTCTGGTTATCTGTCTGTCTGTCTGCTTGTCTGTCTGTCAGTCTGTCCGCGTCTCTAACTTCTGTAAATGTGAATGGATGAAATTTAGTATATCTAGTTAAAGACTGAAGAAATTTAGTGTATTAGATCTCGCTTCTGGCATCATAAAATAATAATAATTTAACATTTCAGGGGTGGCTCTCCATACGTGTAAGTGGGAATGAAAAGTATTTTTTTATTAGGTATACCTACCTACCCCATCGTGTGGGTATCGTGGGTTCATGTTGATCGATTATCACAGATTGTGTTTTACATAAGTGAAACATAAGCGACAATGTATAATTGGGTACACAAACTTGTACCCTTATCAATAACTAAGTAGCGAAGAATCTGCAAACAGTAACTTTGTTAGGGTGTCGTGTAAACTGCTGTTACAAACAAACACTGTGTGATCATCGTTATAATTTCATTTTCATTTAATCCTACTGTAAGATGAGTCGGGGCAGGAAGGCCATACGTTATTTGTATTTCTAGGTCAAGAGTGTCAAAATTAGTTATTTACATGTTACCGTAAAATTGTAAAAACCGTTAGATTGTAATGTTACTAGCGAAATTCTAAAATGTTGAAAGACTCCGACCCGAATAATCTGCTTATAATTTAACACATTTTTTTTTATTATATTGTAATCGATTGAGGATGGATATATGGATGGATGGATGTTTATTACACTTTACGCAAAAATACTGAACATTGCGTGAGGTATGATTAGTAGCCTAAACTACTATTCTTGATTAAGCATAGGCTACTTTTTATCCCGAAAAAGTACAGTATTCGCGTGGGATAAGTACCCGATTAACGCCGCGAGAAAAAGTTAGTTTAATACATTGTGTTGACAAAAACTTTTGTCTACAAACATCTAGGTCATAATAAGTGTGTAGGCAATAGGTATCTAGAAATGTCATTTAATCTTCCCCAAAAATAGCGTTAAAATAAGATCCAGTCAAATGAGATATTCGGAACACGATACGCACGGGATTCGATTGGAGAATTTCATTTCGGTATTGACTGAGAACTGTGTAATCTAGGTACTGTTGTACTGTTTGCTTGTTTAAGTGGATGTTGAATCTTGTATTGTGTAATATGGATTTATAGGTATACAATGCAGTGTACTGTAGGAAAGAGAATACTTGGCATAGGTAAAGAAATTGGTCATATTCTATTTCCCGATAGTTAGTATATTAACTAGATACGTACGTATATTAACTTAACTACGTAAGGTTATTAATTATTACGAATATAATATTAAGACCATCAAACTGGTAATAATACATATTCTTTGACATAGTATAGCTATATGTTTATCAATGTACAATGTTGAGAGTTTGGCTCTCGACTCGATTCCCGCATTGGAACAACAAAAAAAATGGTTAGGACAATGCAGGCTGATCACTTATTTGATTTTTGAAATTTCATCGGCCCACGATTTTTACACACCGTAATATGCTTGTAGTAGTGCAAATCGGTACCTAACTATGTAGCTGTTTATTCGTTCCTCTTTAATCTGCCGGAAATATGTGTACAAGGGTGTATTGATATTTTATCGGTAACCATTTTAATCTGAACCAAATATTTTAACTTTCCCCATAAATCTCAATTTGCCCATAAATTAAAAACATATTCGGCGGTTAATGAAATATCACCATTTCTGGAACAGATGGTATTTCGAGCCGACGTTATACAAAACGAGAGTTCGGAGATACAAAAACAAAACGATATAATATGTGGGTACACACTAAAGTGCACCAAATGCGACTGCTTTTTGTTTTATGCCTCAGCCAGGATGTCCACGTTGAATCTCTTGGGGATTCTTCTTATGTTACAGTAACAGCCTCCGTGGTCTAGTGGTTAGAGAATTGGCTCTCGACTCGGAGGTCGTGGGTTCGATTCCCACATTGGAACAACAAAAAAATGTTGTTTCCAAGTTTGGTTAGGACAATGCAGGCTGATCACCTGATTGTCTAACAAGAAAGATGATCCATGCGTCGGATGGGCATGTAAAAAGTCCGACCTGCGCCTGATCTCTCACCAATCGTATCGGTTATCTGTCCCACTGGATTAAGAGAGTAAAGGAAGAGTGCTCTTGTGCACTGTGCACACACTTGGGCACTATAAAGTTACTCCTGTGTGACTGGCCTGGTTTCAATGAAACCGGCCACTGTCACCGAAATCGGTGTGGGGAGTTATATAGTTATCCACTCTCGGATATTACTGAGCTAGGATGTTTTACGTCTCCCGGCGATCTTACCCATCATTATGGTCTGTAAAAGCCTGTTCGTTTCTAAGGATGTGACCAAGATACACGATTTTCCTTTGCTCGATGGTACGAAATAACTTCACCCTTTAACTCACATTTTAAGTACTTCGGCGTACGTAACCTGTCCGTCTATTTTATATGCAATAGGTATTCGTCGATACGTCCACATCTCAAATACTTCAATTTTTTCCGTATGTCTTTTTTCATAGTCCAAGGTTCACAACTGTAAAGAACTTGCGGCCAAATAAAGCATGGTTCGTAATCCAACAGAACGAAAGCTGTTTGTAAAGATTTCTCCATGGAAATATTGCGTGTTTTCTTGCTACACCTTGTGCGCACACACATTGAACGCTATACCTAGTAGACTTGTTGAAACTCCATTTGCAATTTGTTTTGAAAATCACTGCAAACTGAACGCCGAACGGTCGGTATTTTAGGACGAGGCTATTATTTTTAGGTTTCCTTATTACATTCAAAACCTAGTTAAGAGTAGGCATTTTACATATTATCTTCTGTGCTATGCGATAACAAAATAATAGATATTTCAAACAAACCTTAGACTTAAACCTGTTAATTTCCACAGAATAAATTGTGGGCACTTTTTTGCATTTGCGCTTAGATCACCTGGAAAATTGTTCAGTTGCCAACTTCATCGGTGCATAAAGGGTATCCGGTGTTCCGAGCCGAGAAATGTACAATGCCTCGGTTTACACAAAGCTTTGGTACACTGAGCATTCTCTTTTAGGCTTAGAGGAACATAATATGAGCGAGACTTAAATCGACATTCAACTGACTTTTACTATTATTTTTTAATTTTATTACCTAATAAACGTAACATATATATTAGTGTGAGAAGATACATATATCGTTCCTTAACCCCGTAAAAAAGAAGAACAAAAGATTACAAAGTGGAAAAACTTTCGATAATGACGAAAACAAAAGGATTTGCTTTCTTTTCCTCTCTGAGCCCCGCCAAATTTATTTAAAAGAGCGGCAAAAAATTGCGGTTAAGAGAAGCTGAAGTCAATAATACTTTTATGTAAGTAGGTAGGTTCTAGGTAATTAGCAAGAATTCATCACGGACTAGAGCACCACTCCCCCTCCATTGGGGTTCCATAAAATAAAAGGTATTTGGTGTTCCTTTATATTAAAAGTTTAGTAACCCTAATCTAGTACATAGCTCTTAAACTTTTATGCATTTTTTTTAAATTTCAAACAGTTTTGCACAAGTCCTAGTCTCGCGTTCCGATCTATGCGACGGACGCGAGTTCAGCAACCAATCAGGTTCTCTGGCCACGCTCACCGGTCGCGCGACGCGGTCGCGGGAATTGTTTAGTTCTCCATATAAATTTATACTAAGCAGTGGCTCAGCGACCCTATTTCTGTCTCGGCTCGTGGTCTCGCATCCGTCAGAAGGCTACCTTAACACGATTTGTAGGTACTTATAGAATTTGTAGATTATTATTACACTAGATGTTGCGCGCGACACTGTGCGCGACAAAAGGAAATCCCGCGGTAACCGTACATTTAACCGCAATAAAAAGTAGCATATGTCCTTCCCCGTGGTCTATCCTATATCTGTGCAAAATTTAATCAAAATCGGTCCAGTAGTTTCGGAGCCTATTCGATGCAAACAAACAAACAAATAAACTTTTCCCTTTTTATTATATTAGTATAGATTAGTATTACACTATGTCTACTGTGCACTGATGACTCAGCATTCTTAACACGAAAAATAAGTATTTTTCTCATACCTATTCCAAAAAAAAACATACAAAAAATATTAGTAAAACCATACATATTTCATGTCTACATGTCAAATAATAATGTCCACATTCCAGTTTATCTCATACAAAGTTGACCTCCTAATTAATTTTACCGCGCCGCAGAGATTTTAAGGTTTGCTATGCTATATTTTTGGGTCCCAACTAATGCTTACCTTGGGACCTTCAACATTCATGTTGTCATTTATATTGGGCAGTTTTGTTTGACGTAGGTACATCTGTTTTAGGTTTTCACAAATTGAGAAATATCTTAATCTAACATGGTACAATTAGGGCCAATTCATACCTAAACTATAAATGAGTTACCCTGTGGGCTACTGACACTCAAAAATTTACTTAGGCTGATATAATTAAACGAAGGTCTTAGGCCTTGGTATCATCGATTGAATATTTAATTTATTATTTAACTAGGACGCCCATTCCGTATGTAGACGACATCGATTTTCATCATAGTCATGCCGCAGACTTATGTCTAACGAAAAGTGTCAAAAGTCTACTAAAGTGCAGTCGCGGAGCACGTAGAATTTCGTAAATCGTCGCTACCTGTATCTTTTACTCGCGCACGAATATTAATATAGCTATAGCGTTTACACAGAAGCGCAAAATATATTCGTACGCGAGTGAATGTACGAAGTTCTACGTGCTTACGTTCTTTAGAAGCTAAATAAATTATTATATAAAAAAATATTTATAAAAGGCAAAGGAAACATATATCACAAGAAAATAGATACCTAAATACTACGCGTAAATAATTTTTCTTCCGTTTTTCTCATAGCTTAGGTATATCTACTTACAATTCTGATAGTTTTGCATAGACATATAGGATTATAGACGAGGAATGTTGAGGAAAAAGTGTGTCCAGTTAAATTGAAATTTTTTGGGGCCATTTTGACATTTGATGTATGGTGAAAACCAAGATGGCGTAGCATTTTTCTTCTTTGAAGATTTGTTCTGTTAAATGTACGTCATATCCTATCTACTATATCCTATCATATACTAACTACACCTGGGTTCCATCTCAGGTGATCACTGTAAGGTACTGATTCCTTTATTTAAAGGAAAAGTTTTATTAATTTTTCTCAAAGTGATAAAGTTAATCTTATGAGTTTTTCTAATTCAATTCAGGTGCCTATATTAATATGCATTAGGATCATTTTACACCGCGACGATAAGTTATGCTACTGTATTATTAATATAACTATTCAAAATTTTACTTTATTCACTACACAAAAAAATAAAAAAAAAAAAAACAAAAAAAAACATTTCGTAATATGACATCAGTCATACACTGCACATGCCCTGTACAGCGCGGTACAGCCTGACATTCGAACTCTTACAATGAAACGTGTATCTTCTTGCGTAATTAATAAAGTTCAATTTTGAATAACTGTCTTAAGAATGCAACGCCATGTCGCGTATCGTTTCATTTCAGTGTGATAATACAACACAATTAGGGAACAATGAGATCTATTGCCTAAATAATAAGTACCTATTATTAATACAAGTATGTTTAAAAAAAATGGTTAAGAAAGTACCTATTAATTTAGATCAAAATTGATATAGAAAACCGCTAAATTTAATAAAAAGGAAACATAAAAAATTTCAAAATCGCATACTTGTGTTATCGAAATCAAATGATGTTTCGTTATTTATAATTATTTATAATGGCACTCAAAATACCTACTTTATTACAAGAATATCAGAGAGGCAATTGTATACTCAATAGACCAAGCGGAGAGCAATCCAGAGATCGTACCTGATACCTCTCACAGTAATTGGTTTACCGATGGCACGTTATCCACTGAACCATCGGGGTATGGCGAGAGCTCTCAATTATTCTGGAACAATCCAGCTATTAAGAGATTTGCAATACCAACGTTCTTAACTTTGGTAATTATGAATAGTTTAGTTAATTAATTTAAGTATTGTTAAGTTATTAGCTTATTTAATTAAATCTGAAGGTCAATTATGATAGTTATATCCGGAAATAATACATGATGTTACGATACTGTCCCGACATGTTAAAATTGCAAAATGGTATTCTCATAAAACGCGTTTTGATTGGCCCAAACTCCAAAAATCTATACACATGTCATCAAGACGTTTCATGTATAATGTAATAATAGTAAAATTAAAGTGTAAGTTAAGTGCGAGACTTGCATTCACAACTTGTAAAGGGTAACTTTTTAGATAAAAAATCATATAATAGGTAAGCTTTTGACATATTTTATTTTTTAAGTAACATAAAATATTATAATAAACATACAAACATGTTTGATAATATAAAAAAAAAAAACTGTTAAACTTTTCGTTGTTAATTTCATATTTACTGTTCATATTTATAAAGTTTTAATATTAGGTAGGTACTATAACATTTTGCATAATTATTACATTTTCAATTTAAATGCCTGAGAGATCCCCTAAAGTAAACTAGTACGTCTACCTGGACTCAACAAGGACACATAGTGTAATATTAATTATAATATTATATCACTATTGTTCTAATATAATATATACTTAATTATATTGATTACAAACGTGTAAAAGAAAACTTTCAATGTCATTTTAGAAACTTTACCAAATTAGAATGATCACGTTCTTAGGTTTAGCGAAGTAAAGAGCATGAAAAAGTCTGATAGCATAAAAAAATAAGAAATATAATTTGAATATTATATTATATCTACTTTAAACAAAATATATCCAAAGAAATGGACCCCGAGCTTTGGGTAGCTAATTATAAATCACAACAGTATTTTTCCCCAGATGAAGTCCAGAAGCTGCTTTTCCGGAAAAAAAAACCTAACTACTTATATGTTTTCCGCGACTTCGTTCGCATAAAAGAATATCCATTACATTTTTCCGCAATAAAAATTAGCCTACGTCCGTTCCCTCTGTGCCGAATTTCATCTCAATCAGTCCTGTGGATTCTGGGCCTCAGTCAAGATGCTTTCGATAATTTCGACGGCGAACTTCGAAATCAAAAATGTATGGGATTTGACGTACGTCATCGTTAAGTGACATGTCGCTTGCGATGCGTTATATCAAATCTTATACATTTTGTTTTTGATCTTCGCCGTCGAAATTATCGAATGCATCTTGATTAGAGGCCTTATGAATGAAAAAAAAAACAAATCTTTCCCCTTTATAATATTAGTACCTATAGATAACATTCCTTACATAATTATTTAGTTACAGTACATTACCAAGTCCAATGTCAGAGCCTTACCTCCAAATAGACTGGTCTTGATCCATCAATGTGACCCAATTACACCAAACACCAGGTGCGAAATAAGGCCACGACCTGACTTACGACTGCCGAGCTGTAAAACGTACGGTTCAAATTTCTATTAAATCATGATACCACTTAATTAATATACCGTTATTTTATATTAAAGGTAATAAACGCAATGTTGTGTAGAATATTTTATTGTTTACTGTTGTATAGCTGTTGCCCGCGGCCCCGCCCGTGTAAAAACAGTGTCACAAAGGAATACTGTACTTGTTCGGGATGAAAAGTAGCCTATGTTTTAATCTAGAGTCTAAACTACCATACTAAATTTTATCAAAATCCGTTCAGTAGTTTTTGCCTGAAAGAGTAACAAACATCCATCCATCCATCCTTACAAACTTTCACATATTTTATAATATAAGTAGATTTTAATTTCCTATTAGAAACGCAAAGAGATAGATGATGACGTCAGTCTGCGTCTAGGTAGTTGTAAAACAAAATAATCTAAAAATTTATGACTCACTTGAATAATTTCTTTTTTTTATTAAATGTCTTTAATCGAAGACTGGCTTAAACGGTACTTAAGCTTATTATACACAATGGTCCGCACTTTATTCCATTTCACGTATTTCACTGTAAAGTAACTGTTAACGAATATTTATTCGGGCAATCAATTCGATCCTCCGGCCAGTCCACACATCCGGAGATAAATCTCGGAGGGCTAACCGTGGCCTTTATAAATCTCACTTTCCCTCGTAATCACATATTATTGCGGTTAACCGTCTACAATTCTTTTTGCCAAAAAAATTACTTTTGTACAATGGGTAATAGTGAATTTTTCAACATTACAAAGATTACAACATCAGACATATTTTGAGTCTAGTTGTTTTTGTAAAGAAGTAACTGAAGCTTAGGGTTTATAACGCAGCCTCGTTTTTCTTTGATAAAAGTTGAAGATGAAATCAGTCGCCTTTGTGAATTGAACCTTAATTATTTATTAACGCCAAACACATTTTGTATTGACGTAAATTGATAAAGACTTTCCTTTATAAAATCATAATAATGGGATGTATATTTATGTAAAACGGAACTCATTTATGCAGTTTTTCGTATAATGAATTGTTATATTTTGAACCTGACATGTGACAATATACGTAACAAATGATGTGTTGTTGATTTTTAGATGACCATAAAAAACTGACGTTTTACGGGAAATGCTCTAAAAATAGTACTTTCCTCATAGCTTCCAAATTTTGTCTCTTGCACGATTTTCTTCTTTCACACTCTTTCTCTTTTTTAATGAAGGTTTTTAAATTCGTGACATCTGATAACTTTTTGATACGACAAGCACCGTCGGGTTACCAAAAAGAATCGATAATTCTTATTGACAGTTTTTATACCACTTACGCCACCAGATGATACGCTTTGTTTGCGTTGGGTCTGCCCCCTAAAGGCAGAAAAAATATCAAACACCCTCAATGAAAACTACCAATTTATAAGTATGTTTTCTATAAATTCGCATTTACATAGTATATTTCTCTCTTTTGTTGGAAAGTGTCCGATAATAGAAGGTATTACGATTATTATGTATCGCCAAGTCGTCAAATCGCGCGTGAACAGTCTCGCATTGCTAATTAATTTTCATTAGTACCACACCTTAGTGATTTATTCACGAATAATGAGATCATCGTACCTACTGTAATTAATTTGATTGGAGTCAGCCATCTTGAATTTTGTGCCATTATGAGTTGCTTAGTGTATGATGATGCTGCTTAGTGTACTAATTACAGTATTATATTATAACTAAAAACCTAACCAGGAGTATATTATCAGGATGTGTCTGAGGAGGGTTTCGTAACCATCAACCCGCAATAGGTATTTTTGTTACTTCAAAAGTCCGATGGCGCTGAAAACAATTCACCCAAAAAGTTTTTAACATGACAGTTACAAGTTTATATGTCTTATAGTTTAGTAATGCCAGGGGGTAGTTTAGAAACTCATAAACCACTTTAGAGGCTGATTACTAGAAAATTGTTTACTTTGTAAAATACCTATTCGACGATAGGTGGCCACACGACGGGCTAGAGTGAAACAATATTTTTTATCCCCACCCTAACATGTAGGTAGAGCCACTCCTAAAATATAAAATTAATTATATGATACCAAAAACAAAATCTACACACAATATTTAACTGTACCAAATTTCATCCGCTTACATTCATAACTAACTGATGCCCGCAACTTCGTTTGCATAGAACAAACGGGAAACCGAACCCTATTTTTTTAAACGGAACCTTAAAATAAAATTAACCTATGTTAGACCTTATAACCTCAGCTATCTACCAGTGAGTTTTCCGTGAAAATCAGTCCAGCCGTTTCAGAGATTAGCCGGAACAAACAGACAGACAGACAGACAGACGGACAACAAAAATTTAAAAAAATAAAAATTGTTTTTATTGCAAGTACCTACCGAATATACTTTTGTAGGCATTCAGTGAAAAGCTATTAATTGGAAATTACAAACAGACACTTCATTCTTATTTATCTGTATAGATTACAGACAGTGCGGCGGTCAAACGACGAAGTTTTGTCGCTACTTTATATCGAGCGACCGAGATAAAACATGAAAAAAATCTATCTGACACTTATCATTATATCGTGCTGTTGCACGTTGTTAGAGTATACTACGGCCGCTGTATCTTGACGGGTCTGAACATAGGCTCTGCGAACTTTAGCGCATGTACAACTCGTGAAGAAAACTGTTATTGTATTATTTTTATATACCTATGTACTAATAAAATTTCCCTAATACAGTTGACCAACTAGTACAAATAAAATAAATACGAAAACACATAAAAACAGTTATTGCGCGACCTTCTGCGCGAAGTTCAGACTCGCCAAGATACACCGGCCGTATTGTAAGATTGAGTAATATTCTCCCAGACATTAAACAGCGGTAGGGTTAACAGGTGGTAGTAACTTATATCGCAGCTCCTCCTATGTTGCCCGGTAAAACCCAATTACTTAAGAGATCCCGTCTTGAATATCATTGACTAGATGAGTATTCGAATAAATCCGTGCTTGATCGTGTGTGTATTTATATCCTGAGAGGTTTTATGTTAAGCTTTTATTTAAATGTAGATATATTCGATGCACAATCGAATTGCTTTTAAATATATTTCAAATTGGTGAGATAATTCGTTGTATTTTTATTTTATTTTATATAGCCGATGCCCGCAACTTCGTTTGCGCAGAACTGACGGAAGCAGAATCTAATTTTTTTAAAGGGAACCCTTAAATAAAAGTAGCCTATGTTAGACCTTATAACATCAGCTATCTGCTAGTGAAAGTCCCGTGAAAATCGGTCCAGCCGTTTCAGAGATTAGCCGGAACAAACAGACAGACCGACGGACAAAAATAAAAAAAAAATGGTATTTTATTGTAAGTACCGAATAAACTTTCAGGTGCATTATGTGAAAAGCTGTTAATTTGAAGTTACAAACAGACACTTCATTTTTATTTATTTCTGTATAGATGTATAGATTTAGTAGATTGAAATACATTATAAAATATATTGTTTCAATTAATAAACATAAAATTAACAACAAAACTAGAGCCCAATAAAAAACTAAAAATAACGGTAATAAAAAGAAGACATCTACAAATAATCTATCTCTAAAAAAGTCTATAAATAGAAAAACTTCCCCAGCTCGTCCCCATCTAGCAGAGTACCTAACAAACTTATAGCATTGCCTCGTTGGATAGCAATGGCTATCCGTTGTGCCAGGTAGTTCCCGGCTCTGGGGTCTCGAGTGGCTTCACTAAGCTTTTTGCAGATATTAATAAATATACATATAAGCCACTTTCAATACTGGCAAAATATTTTGGTACCCATGGGTGGTATGAGTTTCGTTCTTGGTGTTACAAAGTCTGAACTATTTTTTTTGTTATTTCTGATGTTGTGTTGTCTGTTTTCCTCACTTAGTAGGTATACTTAAGTCCCAATTTCTTCAACTCTCTAACACTTGTTATTGGTTAATGGTTTGTCTCATTAGCATGCCTTCTCTTTCTTTAAATACGAAGAATGAGAGAGATAACATAATATTAAATCATCGTTGGTAATATTGTCGTTAAATGTATTATGATATAAAATTTGTTTAATTCGAACAGAATTCCTTATCCTTTATTCACAGAATATCTAAGCCTAATATTTCTAGGGCAGCTATGTGGTGAAATTGTGCGCGTATTCCTTTATCGAATATTTTCGGCAGTAATTCGTTTGAGAAAGAGTCATGATTGACAAAAGTGTACGTGCTCGGTACATGCAATATCGTGTGGAACTCGTGTATAGTTCGTTCAGACTTCTATCAAAGTGATCCTTGTCGGCATAAAGGTCCTGTCAAAAGTAAAATAAATCTGAACGGACTGTACACTAAGGCCGATGTATCTTGGCGAGTCTGAACTTCGCGCTGAAGGTTGCGCAATAACTGTTTTTAAGTGTTTTCGTATTTATCTTATTTGTACTAATTGGTCACTGTATTAGGGAAAGTTTATTTGTACATAGATATATAAAAAAATACAATAACAGTTTTCTTCACGAGTTGTACATGCGCTAAAGTTCGCAGAGCCTATGTTCAGACTGGCCAAGATATATCGGCCATAGTGTACATTGTGTTTTGTTACTATTAGCGAAGAGTTCCATTTACAGTGCATTTTTTCAGTCTCGACCACAAAAAAACTCTCATGAGCTTATTTGAACGAGAATTGGGCTTCTGTTTCGGTAAAAAGTTAGTGAAATCTCGCGAAACATCGGACCTCAAAGCGATCGATCCTTGTCAATGTCGAGAGGAATTTGTTCGCACTTGTAAAAAACAGACCGGCGTTTTTGCTAACTTCCTCATTAATTGTGTTATGTCCACGAATCATACATGAATCTTTATGTTAAATAATTTAGATTTGAGAATATAATATAGGTAGTAAAATATAATTAATACCTTTTTATATTTGTTTATATACTTGTATATTTTTGAACTATTTGACTAGAATATATTATATATACAGGTAAATGCAGTAGGTGTGTAGGACTAATCCTAATCACTTTTCTAAACAGTATTTGGCATGACTTATCAGTATCGAAAGTGACAATTTTCTACCTCTTATAGTTTAGAGATTCCATATAAGCTATACACAAGGAATACAGCTACTTGTTTGCCACTTTGAAGGTCGATTACTCGAAAATAGTTCACTTTTTAAAAAGTTATGCATGAAGCCTCGGCTTTATTTAAAACACCTATTTGACAATACACTTTATGTAAAACGAAAAAAATATTCATCGCCACAATGGAGAGTCACCCTTTAAATATAAAATTATTTTTGACACCAAAAATGAAATCTATACGAAATCTCTAAGCATACCGTATTTCATCCATTAACGTTAATAATTCCAGAAGTTAGAATGATGAACAGACAGACGGACAGACAGAGAAAAACTATAGTACAACGGAACCAAAAAATTCTGATATTAAAATGTATGCAAATAACATAAACTGACACAATCGTGATTATGGGGTAAACATTTTTTGGTTGAGAGTAAAATTCTATGTCATTGAATTTTTATATTCGGATACCCATTTGGTAATTATAACCATCTTTTTAAAAAAAAATATGACTCTCAGGTTACATGTTTGCAGGAAATTGATAGCTCTAGTTGAGATTGAAATTTTAGAGCAAATATAATAATTGTTTTTATTTTAAGTATCTTCAGAAAGTACATAATATGTACTAAAATTATATTTTCACGAATTTATATGACATTTTCAAGATTTCGCTCACTTCATGAAAAACGTAGCACTGCTACGACGCTCGTAGCACTCACATCAAAGCTTCCTATTTTATTTCTCGAAATTAGTAGCACTGCTACGCTCGCCGTAGCGTGGTTGGCTTTCTTCTACGAATGTTTTGTTGAGTTTGGCTCTATTTTGTATTATTATTTACTGTACTATTGCAACATAAAATTATTTTTATATTTTAACAATTCAAATGTTTTATAAATTTTTGCATATTTTAGTGACGGTATTAGACAAAACTTATAATATATTTCACTAGATATTTCGATAAAAGGTTATATAAGTTGGGACTATCTTAAGTGCCTTAAGAACGTTTTGAGATCCGAGGATAAAGCGTCGTTATCGCTAGACCAATATGCGATGTATCTAACAAGTATACAAACATACTCAGGAAAGTAAGGCATCATCATCATCATGTATACTGATAATATCAATGGCCAAAATGTCGATTATAGTGTGAAAACTGTACAATTTAACCAATATAGGATTTAAAAAAAAGTCCTATAATATTTTTTTTGGTTCGAAAATAAACATTTAAAGACTCAAATGAAACCATTTTTATAAAACATTTCTCGTCTAATAGTATTTTTAAATACCTTCATACAAATTATAAATATATTTTCTCAAATATAAAAAACACATTCAAATTACAAAAGAAAATATTATGAATAATAATTTTCATTAAAAGTATATTACTCGTATTTTATGATATAATATGCTACTAAATGTATGAAAAACAACGAGCAAAACTCATTCGAAAGTATTATAATAAAAAGTTTTATATTAGAACTGTAATATAACATGATCTCCTAACTTCGACTAGCTTCCTGAATATAATTAACTAGCATGATTTGACCATGGTTTCGCCCGCGTGAAATTAAGTTTTAAGCTTTTATTTAATTTATTATTATTATTTTATTATTTAATATTTTACCCACCTAAGGGCTGAATTTTAGAAAACGCTGAATTATTTTTTCGTCGTTCGAAAACGTAACTCATTATTTTTTTCATACTCAATTCATTTTAAGTCAGTCGGTTCGATACTTGTGTAGAAATGATGATTAATCGAAAATCTAATTTGATGCAGTTTTAATGTTAATCGAAATCGGGCTCGCGACTTCCTCAGCAAAAAGTAGAATTATGCGAGAATAGTATATTGACCCGGTGTAAAAAGAACTCTACGCCAAATTTTATGAAAATTGGTCCAGTAGTTTCGGAGCTTATTCAATGCAAACAAACAAAGAAATATTTCCTTTTATAACATTAGTTTAAATAATAAATCGGTACTTTTACAATTTATAATATATCGGACTCATCTGCACATATTAATTGATCATCGGTAAAGCATAACAGACAATTATTAAGTTCTATATTGTGTCCTGCAACTGAAAGCTCCGATATTCCCATGGAGCTTTTCAATTGGTCGCAGCTGACACTGAAGTAGCCTTAGGCTCAATTCACACTGAAACGATCTTTTCGTGGTGGTGCATTTTTACGATAACTCAAAAAGAGATGTTTGATTTTGGGCCACTCTATATATTATAATGGCGTATAAAAGGGCGTATAAAAATGATTATTTAAAGAGATTTTTTTATTGCGAGTACCCTATTTTTAGGGCGGCCATGACAGTTGTTTTGACTTTTGACGTAGTTGACAGTTTTAGGACAGAGACGTCTTCTTCAATGTCATACCTCCTTTTTTGTCAAAAGTCATGTCATTGTCAAAATGACATTCTTTGGTTAATTCTTATCTGATCCGCCATGTTTTATTTTACGTTGTGTTGCTCTGCTTGACGAAGTTATTTTAAATGAAATAAAGAATAGGAAACAGTTACTATATTATGTAGCTATATTTACATATAGTGTACATAGTGCTGGCCCACGCCTCATACATTTCTGGAACATCTCTTTTAACTTTATTCATCACACGTAAAGACACACGTTTTATTTTACGAGTTCGAATGCCAAGTTATATCGCGCTGCAGAGCGCATGTGCACTGTATGACTGATGTCAATTGACACGTGTATCTTTTTGTGTAGTAAATATATATTTTTTTATAAACTTGGGGGGCAAACGAGCAAACGGATCACATGATGGAAAGCGATTACCGTCGCCCATGGACACCCGCAACATCAGAGAAGTTGCAAGTGCTTTGCCGGCCTTTTAGGAGGATACGCTCCCTTCTTGAAGGTTTGCAGGTCGTAGTGGTCCGGAAATACTGCTGGCGACAGTTCATTCCAGGGTTTTACAGTGCGCGGCAGAAAGCTAATAAAGTTCTATTTTCAAAAGCTATTTTAAAAATGCAGCGTCGCGTATGGTTGCAGTGTGAACTGACCCTTGCATAATATTAATTCCCGGAATATATAAATAAATATGATTATAGATTTTCGATAACTTTTTTTATTAATTTTGGAGCAGTTCCTTCATTTCTGTTTATGGTATTTTGTATCTTAAAAAACATAAAATCGGTAACTTCCGACTTATTGATTATTATTATTGTTGTGTATAATACAAAAATATGTAAAATAACGTAGGTAACATAGGTATAAAACATAATTCTAGCAACTTCACCACCGCTATACAATATATAAAACTTTATACGCTTATATTTATTATGAAAAGAGATTTTTTTAAATAGCTTGAGTAAATTTACTGATAATGATTTACAGTCTTCGTCAGATATTAGAATACATGTTTTTCTTTTTTTATAGCTAGTGACCTAGAGTCAATCCGGGCACTCTTCAATGAGAAGGAAAAGGAGCTCTCGGTGGCGGTGGCCAAGGTGGAGGAGCTGACGAGGCAGCTGGAAGAGTTGAGAAGAGGGAGAGTCCAGCCCGCGCCCCCCTCCGCGCACGAGCTGGACAAGCTACGGAGAGAGCTGATGGTAAGTGTTAACTATTTCGTAGTACTTACGATTTATAATTTTAGTCAAAATGACAGCTTTTTTAACACCTTAATTCTATATTGATATCTTATGTTTACGCGAATATTGTTCATTGTTTTAAACACTTACGGAAAAGGAAAAGTGCACCGCGACAAAATACGTAAATATTTAAAAGCTTAATTCTATTTACTTTAAAGTAAGATATGGAAACTAAAAAAAATTAATTTCGCAGAAACCGTAGGTACATTTTCATGCGATAAAAAGTAGCCTATGTCCTTCCCAGTTCTATTCTACATCTGTGCCTAATTTCATCAAAATCGATCTAGTAGTTTCGGAGCCTATTCAATGCAAACAAACAAACTGCGAAACCTATGAAAGGAGAAACCAGTATAAAATCTAGCTTATATCAATATTATATTATAACCTTGGAAGACGTCATTTTTCCGATATCTCTTGCAATATCGGCGGAATAGTCGCGCAAAGGTACTTTATGTTAAGAACGACCGTAGAAACTCGGAAAATGGAGCTCTTTTATCTAGCGTTTTGATACTTCTAGTGTTTTATGAATTCCTATTACATCACCGTATAATTTTTAATCCTCCTTGCTTAACTCGTTTATGATTTAATAAAGACAGGGACGGATCATTTTGTCTCCGTCCCGTTAGGTTAAGTTAGGTTAGCGACATAGATCTTTGATTAATCTTTTGAATTTTTATAATATATTTAAATAAAAGAAAGTCGTGTTTGTTACACTATTTATAGCTCAAAAATGGCATAACCGATTTGGCTGAAAAATGGTAAGGAGGTAGCTTAAAAGGAGACGGACATAGGATACTTTTTATCCCGTTCCCGAGGAACGTGACATAAATATCAACCATGCTGGTCAACTAGGTTAAATGCCTTATTCACTACTGACTGTACCTACTAATGGCCGTCATTAGTGTCAATAATGTCAATCCTACTACTAATAAATGTAAAAGTTTGTGAGATAAGATGGATGGATGGATTTTTGTTACTCTTTTACGCAAAAACTACTGAACGGATTTCGATTGGTATGGTAGTAGTTGAGGCTTTGGATTAAAACATAAGCTACTTAACATGGGCTAATTCCCGTGGGATACTATATTTACGCGGGCGAAGCCGCGGGAGAAAGCTAGTTAATAATAGTAGTCCTCGCTTTATTTTGATGATTTATATTTTTCACAAAATAACTTAGGTACTATCTACCTACTTAGCTTTAACACGGACGTCACAGACGTCGAAGATACTATTAATATTTTATCTTAAGATGCCAAGATATGTTTCATATTAAAGTAGCTAGCCTTATGTGATAGTAGATACAAACTGTATAGCAAGATATATTTTATTTTAACATAAACTAATAAAATATCTTCGTCTTCTGTTATGCCCTTCAC
The DNA here is from genome assembly GCA_905404095.1 of Glaucopsyche alexis. Lineage (NCBI taxonomy): Eukaryota > Metazoa > Arthropoda > Insecta > Lepidoptera > Lycaenidae > Glaucopsyche > Glaucopsyche alexis. Next base: position 9,032,805 of record FR990060.1, read on the forward strand.
TGTGGATAAATACAGAAAATAAGAAAGAAAGGAGCTAAATTACAATATACTGTGATGTTTCTTATTCCGTCATAATTACTGGTAGAGTGATGACGCGCCAATCTTAATAGATCTGGCATACATAAACAAAAGAAAGATTAACCTACATTATTTTCGTAAGCGGGAAAACATATTGTTCTTATATGCCTAGTAATGAAGTGTCATAAACCTTTCTTAAACTAAAAATGAACCAAATGAAAAAATTAATTGGTTCCCGAATTGTCAAGAAGTGATCGGGCTGATGATGATGATTATAGCTAAGAATACTCAGTAGAGCTACATAGCTTAATGCATAGCTCAGTAAAATCGGTTATTCCGTTTGGTAGCTACAATGTAACGGACATTCACACATACAGCTACGCCCAGACAGACACGTCAAACTTATAACACTCATTTGTCTTCGTCGAGTTCTCTTATCAATCCAAGGAACATAGGGTAAAGTGCGTATGCGCAGAACGTAGAGACTCGTATGTCTCTCTCACTCGCACACGTATAGGTATTATATTGCTATCGCATTTACACAGGTTCACGATAGGAGCGCGTTAGCAATATATCAGGTATATTTTAAGGTTCTGTAAAATCAATTACGGATATTTATATTTTGGGCATATAATCTATTGCTAATGTATAGACGTTTAGCCATAAAAATAATTGTTATGCACGAGAAAAAAACCCTGTTTGCGTTGAGCGGAGATTCACACATTATGAGATGATTTTTTTCACTTTGTCGTTTCAGCCTGGTGACGTCCACTGCAGGACATAGGCCTCCCCCATAAATTTTCAGTGCGACCGGTCGCTCGCGGCCTGTATCCACTGACTCCCTGCGACTTTTCTCAGGTCATCTGTCCACCTGGTGGAAGGCCGTCCTACGCGTCGACGTCCAGTTTGTGGTCTCCATTCAAGAACCTTTCGGTCCCAGCGGGCATCGGTTCTACGGGCTATATGTCCAGCTCATTCCTACTTTAACTTGCTAATGCGCTGGGCTATGTCGGTAACTTTAGTTCTGCTACGGATTTCCTCATTTCTCATTCTTTCACGTAGATAGACTCCGAGCCCTCTCCATAGCTCTTTTTTCACTTTGAGTATGAGAATTTTTTTTTGCCTAAACATCTTTATATGAGTAGTGGATCATATTATACCCAAAATATCCGTAGTTGATTTTACCAAACCTTATTTAATCAATATATTCGGGTGTAATTCTACTTGCCAATAAGGTAATTATAATATCTAATTGTATCTACAGAGGTCTTTCTTCTGTTATTTATTTTATATCCTTGTGTCAAGGGTAAAGTATTGTGTCAAAGTATTCCCCTACAAGCCTGCGCCAGTATCTGTCGACTGTCAGCCATGATTAATATTCCTAATATCTTATGATAATGCGACGCCTGCGATCAAACGGCTCATCACAAAAATCAGGTGTCAAACTTGTGAAGACATTTTCATAATTTGCTCCTCGTTACAATATTAGATTTTTCGGTACGCTTGTTTCGTAAATATTGAAGTAGGTATCGAAAGTTCATGTTTATGATGAATATGGAAAGAGGGTAGGTATTTTTGCATATACACCGTTCCGATTTAATGTAAATCTAATTGTAAACAAAAAAAAACATTTTGACTAAATTAACGTGTGATTTATTTTATTTATTTATTTATTAATATCCAAGACATACAAAACATGTATTTTTTGGTTCACAGTCATCATCAGAAGCCCAACAGGGGCTTATAATATGTTGATGAGTTAACAATAAATTTGTATTAATAAAAAAATTGTATTTCGTTATTGCGCGATCAATTTGTGACATTTAAATTGGAAGCATTAAAGCCTAAGCCTAAGCCATATTGAGCTTTGTTCACATTTAGATTAAATTGAATTGTAACGAAGGATAGCTAAAAACTGAATTGATAGCTTTTAAATATTAGATATAAAACTTGAACAACTGAGTTATTGCTTAAAAATTAAAATAGAACATGAACTTAGTCTTAAATTAATAAAGTTTTGTTGAACAACAATTTTTTACATACTAGGTACCAGCGGCGAAGGCTGGTTCTCTTTAATAGGGAAGCCGTAGCCTATATATTAGGTAGGAATTTGGGCGAGGGTCTTCAAAAGTAAAGTGGTAAGGGAAGCCGATAGGAATGGAGTTGTAGGAACCCTACGCCACTGCTAGGTAGGTACTACGGTACGGTATTGTCATTGTCATTATCATGAGCCCTCTTGGTATTTAGTTGTAAGAGACTTAATTTACTAATAATAAAGAGAAAAAAATTGTTTATGTATTTGCATTGAATGGGCTCAGAAACTACTGGACCTATTTTAATAATTTTTTGCAAACATATACATATTGAGACGACCACGGTAAAGGACATAGGCTACTTTTACTGTGCACGAAGTCTCGGGTACAATCTAGTAGGTTGATAGTTATAAAACTAGTCAGCCGTCGCATAGATATTACACATGAACGACTGTGGACCTTAATATTCTGCTTATAAATTTAACACATAATTTTTTGTTAGATTATAAGTACATAGTAAAAAATCATTCCACATACTTTTACAGACACGTTAGTTATATTACAATCTAACGGTTTTTACATACATACATACATACAATCACGCCTCTCTCCCGTAGTAGTAGGCAGAGACCACTTCTTCCACTTGCTACGATCCTTACATACTTGTTTCGCTTCGTCCAATTTTATTATTACCATCTATTCCTCTTCTTACATCAACGTAGCGTAGCGGCTCTCCATGGGCCACTTTCGGTATTTACGGTTTTTACGGTGACAGATATATTACAAATATAATAGCTCCCCACACCGATTTCGGTGACTGGTGGTTTCATTGAAAACCAAGCCAGCTACGCAGAAGTTATTTTATAGTGCCCAAGTGTGTGCGCAGTACACAAGAGCACTCTCTTTTCCTTTTACTCTCGTAACAAATTACAAACATATATGTACTTTATCGACCTGTGTACAAACTGTATAGACGACCTATAAAAAGGTGTGACCGCAAATCGCGCGTGTCTGTCGACGCGCGCGGCGGCCGCGCCAACTGGGTTGCGGGCAATCGGTCGACGTGCAGAATATAGTGACAGATAGATACGGCCAAAATCTTACTACTATTACAAATGTGAAAGTCTGTGAGGACGGATGAATGTTTGTTACTCTTTCTCGCAAAAACTTTTGATGAAATTTAGTATGGTGGTAGTTTGCGCTCTGGGTTAAAACACAGGCTACTTTTTATCCCGAAAAAGTACGGGGTTCCCGTGGGATACTGTATTTACGCTGACGCAGCCACGATACCATAGAATTTTAACCCTGACGTGTCTATGAAACAAAGTTATGCTGTTGTTAACCAACTTATAGTTCAAAAAACATCATTCATTGGTAGAAGTAGGTCTATTTATGTATTTATTTCATTAATACGTGGCAACTTATATATATATATATATATATATATATATATATATATATATATAACAAAATAATAATGTCCTGACGATCCTAGGCATCATAAACTGAAAATATTAGGTAATAGGTAAATAAAAAAGATAACCATAATAATATTGTCATCTACCATGTTTTTTCAAGGTCAAATAAAGGTGTCTAGAAACGTTGTATGTTATTCACTATAAAGTTTATACTGACAGTCGCTTAAGAATCTTTTAAGATTCATAATGGTGTGTAAACGAAACGGCCTACAATTTTTTTATGATTTAAATATGAGTCAGTTAAAAATATTGTACTTACCTGTCTGTACATTTTTACGGTGCATGCCAAATAACGCACGTTCTTGGTGCGTTTACGACTACATCTGGGACCGTGAGGTAAGTGAATGATCTTGTGAGAATACGTGAGCTATATGAGTTAGGGTTTCAATAGGCATATTGGCTTCTATATATTTTGTTAAATCAATCAAAGAAAATATGGACACATGATTTTATGATAATGTAAAGAAATTCAGGCGGAAAAAAAATTGAAAGTCGAATAAAATAGAGATATTATATCTAGCGAATCTTAGCCGCTAAGGCCGTTGACCTCACACTGCCTGCTAATTCACCTTACAGCTGATTTCAAAACGTACATTTTTAGTAACAGAAATTTTCAAGTTTTTAATTTCTTAAAAACTACACTCTAAAAAGTAAAAACTGCAAATTGTAAAAACCATTTAAAGGCTAGTTAGTATTAGAAATTGTGAGCGGAAAATAACAAAGAAAGAGCTTTCCTCGAATAGCCCCTGGACATATTTATTGGTTCATTTGCTGAATTCTCCGTTCTTTTTACTTCTAGAGGATTCGATGAAAGGACTTTTTTATTTGGATGGGGAAAAGACTCCAACCTAGAGATTTTTATATTTTTAATTATTATTATTTCAATTATACTTTTTAACTCTTATAATTGAGGTTATCTATGATATGTAATAGACTACAATCTTCTTTTAACCTGACTATAATGAAATCAAAAGGAATAATCAGTCTATGTATGTATATAAGTTTTGGTAAAATCAATAACGGGTATTTTGGGCATATGATTTACTGCTTACTGTAAAGGCGTTTATGCAAAAACATATTGTAATACTCAAAGTAAAAAAATCATGTCATTTATGGGTGACTCGCCGCTCAACGCAAACTCGCCCATATAAAGGAAGGTTTTTTTTCGAGTAGGTATATCAATTACTTTTCTGCCTAAATATCTATATGTAAGCAGTAGATCATATGCCCAAAATAACCGTAATGAATTTTACCAAACCTTATACTCGTATATGTCTGTTCCACCGTAGCGACTAGACTGAGGCGAATGAATGAATGAGGGGTCAATAGATTCGTAATAGCCCAAGTAACATAGGCTATTTTATAATTAATGTACTCGGATTATAGTTTTTTATGAAAATCGCAATGTGAAATAAACCTTACATACCAGGCAAGAAAATAAATTCTTTTCTCTCGTGACATCCCCGTAGATATCTTGACATGATGCCTGCCTATACAGATATCGTCGCGTAAGGTCGCAGTGTGTAAGGTCGCAGTGTGAAGTAACCCTTACGTACTACCGACAAAAGTTCCCGCTCGACCAGTCTCTAAATATTCACCTTTGCACTAGGACGCCTCAAAATATTTAAACGCAAAGGAAGTAACCGCAACGACTGCAGACGAGGTTGAACTACGTATTTACACGTGAGTATGTTTCCGATCCCACATTCAACGGCGCTGTTGAGCGATTTTCATCTTATGGTCGAGCGGGAACTTGTTCGGTAGTACATATTATAGGCCTATTAAACTAAACACTAAAGTGATGTAGTTACCTCCCAGAGTACGTCATAGGACTAATTCTGTACGCGTCCGTTGCCAATGATAATTTGACAATTTAGTTAGTGCAGTCGGTTCTGCGGTGTCCAATTTGACTGACCTTACGTCGCGGGTGACATATAAACAAACGTACATATTTTGTGTTATTGTGGTGGTTTTGTAGAGTTCTAGTTACACTGGTTTGTATAGGTACCTTTAGTTTTTACCTACTTTCTTAGTTATCGTATGAACTTATAAAATTTACGATGAAATAGTTCAGTTAGTTTAAACGGTCACTAGAAGTTAATTGTAATTATTTAAATGCCAAAGACATTATTGAGCATTAGTTTAAAGGTCAATAGAAGTTAATTTTAATTGTTAAAATGTCAAAGACATACTTTATTAAGCAGTAAAAGAGATATTTATGTTATGTTGTTTTAAAAACAAAATTCGTGTTTTAAATTTATTGGGGTTTTAAGTTGATTATTGTAAAAATTAAGATTTATATTAACCAAAGTTAATATAGCAGTTATGGCAAAATAGAGAGTTTTGTTTCATTCTTTCATAAATAAAATAAAAATCATAATATTTTATTATGTAACGAATTCAGACTTCTAATAAACGTTATTGAACATTCTATTTTGTTCAATTCGCGATCCTATCACAGTGAATTTGCCTAAAAGGTTTCATTAACAAATGCAATTATGGCGTTCAAAATGCAAATCCATCTTCGAAATATGATGGAATTTAAATATCTACTGATTTAATAAAAAAAAATCTACTTCCACGTACTACACCTGGTGTACCTAAGTAGAAGAATACTTATACTTCAAAGAAATGCAATCAATTTCATCGCCTCATTAATACTAGGTATGTTAAGAACCGATGACAAATTTAATTGAAAATATGTACTCATACATTGACTGTGCTCATAACTTCATAATTCCACATGTTACAATTGTTTTAAACTCATAAACTCATAGAAATAACTAGTATCTACTCTCCTCCCCACACCGATTTCAGTGACGGTGGCCGGTTTCATTGAAACCAAGCCTGTTACGCAGGGGTAATTTTATAGTGCCCAGGTGTGTGCGCAGTACACAACAGCACTATCTCTTCCTTTACTCTCATAATCTAGTGAGACTGATAACCGACACGACTGGCGAGAGATGAGGCGCAGGTCCGACTTTTTACCTGCCCATCCGACGCATGGATCATAATTTATTGTCAGACAATCAGGTGATAAGCCTGCATTGTCCTAACCAAACTTGGAAACATTTTTTGTTGTTCCAATGCGGGAATCGAACCCACGACCTCAGAGTCGAGAGCGTTCTAACCACTAGACCACAGAGGCTGTTAACTAGTACTACAAATTTTTATTTATTATTAAACCGTGGTTTAAACCTACACAGTATTTACTGACCTTGTAATTAGTACGTATTATGCTAATTACCACAGAAAATAACTCAAAGTTATGAAATTATGTAGAGCATTAAATGCTTTTCGCATGAAAAATGTATGAAAATTTTCCTAAAGCCCAAGTTCGCTCATTGTATATGAATAATGTTACATAATTAATAATATTGATATTATTATTAATTGGTTTAAAATTAACAATTATTTAATAGCTTTCACCCGTGAACTCACCATTGTTACAACCTACCTACTTTACCATAATAATAATAATTTATAATTAACGCAAAATTAAAATTAATCGTAAATAGCGTTAAAATCTTTATTTTCTACGAGTTGTAAGAACAGAGATAGATCGTTATATTTCACAATAGATCTCCTCCAAAACTTAACACAGCAAACCTGAATTGATGAAAGATCTTGACTAGTCTATTGACTAACACTATTTAACGTTAATTAACGTTTCGAGGCGGTGTAAAAAACGAACAAGTGGATATTATGGATGGAGATCCCAGGTACGCCCAGGTAACTGTGGGAGAGCAACGCTTCGGCAGGAATGGGCCGGCTCGACCGGATAAATACCACGACCTCACAGAAAACCGGCGTGAAATAACGCTTGCGTTGTGTTTCGCCCAGTGAGTGAGGTTACCGGAGGCCCAAGGGGGGATCGGGGATTTGAAGGACCAGGAACGCAAGTCGCTACACCAGAGGAGTTACAAGTACAACCCCTCTGGTGTTGCGAGTGTCATGGGCGGCGGTAATCGCATACCATCAGGCGATCCATCTGCTCGTTTTCTGGTTCATTACATAAAAAAAATATAAAAAAATACCATAGTATTAGTTGGTATTAGTGTGTACATCTAGTGATATCTAGTGAGAATATTAATCTAATATTAAAATCTCAATCTTAATGTGTAATAATTCCTTATTCACTACGTAATCCTAACCGTTTAAACTCAGGACTAATCTAAAACAATATTCCAATATACAAAAACGCCCACATCATAATAATATGGTAACGATAATATTATTGTTATTATCTAATTCAATAACGCAGATGGATGTAATAATAATAACCGTATAAAGTTGCCCTTTTTCCTTCACGAGCGGAAATAGATTCGAAGGTAATTCCAGTTGAGACGAATTCCCCCGGATTTATCCAGTTTTGGACGGATTTGATCCGGACTTTAAGAGTGTTATGAATATTTGCATAGTATAGACGAAAATAGTAACTAGATAATCTAGTGGCGAGGCGTGCATACAACCCAAAAAATTGCGCTAACACTATTTGATGAACCAATTCCGTATTATATAACCGCCTTTTTTTTGGAAGTCGGTTAAAAATAAAACATATATATTGAACTAGATCTCGCTCGCGGCTTCGTGCGCGCAAAAGTTAATTTCGCAGAAACCGTACATTTTTCCACGATAAAAAATATCCTATGTCCTTCCCCGTGGTCTACTCTACATCTGTGCAAATTTCATCAAAATCGGTCCAGTAGTTTCGGAGCCTATTCAATGCGAACAAACAAACGTACAAACAAACAAACAATTTTTCCTCTTTATTATATTGGTATAGATAATAGATTTAAAGTGATATTTATAAGAGAAGCCGGCTTGTATGCACGCTCGTAGATACCTACTTAACTCACCACCCACTACCTACTAAGTCTTGTAAAGCTCAAAATATAACGTTTCACAAAAGCAATTGCAGAGGGCATGATTTGAAATAATGATTTTTTTTAAAGATATTACGTATATGAAATAGCTGTGTGACTTTGTGTCAATGACCTTCTGTCCAATATAGGTAATATCATGTGCCAAAATAGTCTGATTCACAAGATCCATTTCAGTGAATTTCTGTCCAAGGGCACCGAAAATTATGATCCAGAGCTCATTCGATTCGGAATAACCTCTAGAAACTTTTTGAAAAATTTCAAGAGGGGATCGAAAAAATTGCGAAAGTTATAAACAATTTAGTAAAAAAAGGGGGTATGGTTTTTTGAAAATATCTCGGAAACTATTAAAGACATCCGAATTTTGAAAATAAAATTCTTAAAGAGGAGGAAATTTCCTAAAAAAAAGTCCCACCTCCCGGAACTCTATCACCAATATTTATAATTTTAATTTAGAGGTGAAAATAGCGCTAAAAGCGGGTGATGCTTGCGGTCCGTACTATCGGTAAGCACGCGCGGACCGCTTTTACTTTTTTTTTTCAAAATTCGGAGAAGTAGTAAGAGTAATTAAATATTCATAATAATTGTCAGAATTCTACAAAGTAACTCTTTTTGATTTCACTCGTGCCTAAAGTGAAAATGAACATACACGTTTCAAGAGAATAACTGGAAATCGATCTTGGCTTTTACCTATTGTCATCCCGTATCCTATGGAAATGTGCTAATGACGGTCAAAGTACTACCTACTATAAACTCTATAGAATGAAAAGTACAAGTCTCGTGGGACAGATTTAGTTCTACACGAATTAAGCACTTTAAAAGACATTTTAAAGTTCTCCCTTTTTTAACTCCCGGTGCACAAAAATATTGTTTTGACGTGTCTGTCTGTATGTTTGTCATATTGTAGGTCCTAAACGAAAGGTCCGTAAATACATCTGTGAATACGGTCGATTCTTAGACCTACCAAATATGCAAAAAAAATGCATAAGAATTGGTCAAGGCGTTTCGGAGTATATACAACATTTGTCCATATTCAATTGTACCACATTTTAAAAATATAAATTAAAAATAAATTCAAGTATATTTTACGTAAATATGTTATTGAGTGTACTGTAGGTTGTTGGTGGAAATTCATGTTTCACAGTAATAATACACAATACTTCTTGCACTATTTCCACTTTAATAAGTATTTGCATGTGGTAGAGCCTTGCTTCGGCACGAATTGGGCCGGCTCGACCGGAGAAATACCACGGGCTCACAGAAAACCGGCGTGAAACAGCGTTTGCGCTGTGTTTCGCCGAGTGAGTGAGTTTACCGGAGGCCCAATCCCCTACCCTATTCCCTTCCCTACCCTCCCCCATTACCCTATTCCCTCTTAAAAGGCCGGCAACGCACTTGCAGCTCTTCTGATGCTGCGAGTGTCCATGGGCGACGGAAGTTGCTTTCCATCAGGTGACCCGTTTGCTCGTTTGCCCCCTTATTTCATTAAAAAAAAAAAAAAAAAAAAAACATTAATTTTAATATATTAAACGACCGGTTTCGACAACGTCACCTACACCTGATGATGACGTTGTCGAAACCGGTCGTGTAATATATTAATATTAATGTAAAATACTTATTAAAGTGGAAATAGTGCAAGAAGTATTGTGTATTATTATTTATTACTGTGATATTTTACGTAGCCTATTCTTCTTACCCGACTGCGCGACGCAAAGGAGTGGTAATGTGTTTATCAGCCTATGTATGTATGTATGTATGTATGTATGTTCCTTTGAAGCACTATACAGACCAAACGCCTGGGCCGATTTTTATGATTCACACGTCAATCGATTCCTCTTAGTCCGGCGAGTGTCACTAAAGACATGACGTTAGTGAAAATTCAATATGGCGACTACTGGACGCCATATTGTGAAAATGAAAAAAATGAAAGTCAACAAACTATATCAAGTGGGGTATCGTTGAATAGGTATTTAAAAATCATTGTTAGTTTTCTCTCAACATTTTTCGATTCGACTGACCGTTTAGGATCTATATCGATTTAAAGTTGCGTAACAACCATTCTCACATTCCAGCGCAATTGTGATGTAGGACTGATGCTGATAGGAAATCCAGTCTGGTAAATAGCTAGGTACTCACAACTAAAAACTATAAAATAAAAAATAATAATTTAAAAAATTTAAAAACCCGACTGCGTAAAAAGTGAACCAAACTAAGTGGGTACATAATTAAAACTGAAAAGAAAAACACAAGCACTTAGATATCCGGTGGTCTAGAATTCTATAATATATTATTGAATTAATACTATTGGAACATAACAACTGAACAGTCGGGATCCATTATTCGACAGCCAATCTAATTTTTCAATGGATCCTGACTGTTTAGTTGTTATGTTCCAATAGTATTAATTCAATAATATATTATAGAATTCTAGACCACCGGATATCTAAGTGCTTGTGTTTTTCTTTTCAGTTTTAATTATGTACCTACTTAGTTTGGTTCACTTTTTACGCAGTCGGGTTTTTAAATTTTTTAAATTATTATGTATTAGTATGGTTTTATTTGCTTAAATAGCAGAAATGTTTAGTTTCGAAGAGGCCATTTTGCTTTGTTTACTATTTTTCATTTAAAAATTCGAAAGTGTGTACATTTAACAGTTTATTACTGAATACTGAGTTTCTAAACGCACAAGCAAAATTATTGCTTGTGCGTTTGTTGATATTTTTAAAATGTTATTTGATTGTGAGGTTTTCTCATACTTAATTGTCATTCAGTGAAAAGATTCAAATTGTGTCTAACTCTAAAGGTGTGTACTCGAGTTTTATTATTATGTTTATTACAAACTATTACAAATGTGAAAGTTTATGAGGATCGATGGATGGATAGATGGATGTTTATTACTCTTTCACGCAAAAACGACTTAACGGATTTTGATAAAATTTGGTATGGTAGTAGTTTAAGCTCTGGATAAACACACAGGCTACTTATTATTCCGAAAAATACAGTGTTCCCGTGGGATACTCAATTTACGCGGAGGATACTCAATTTACGTGGAGTCGCGGACAAAAGTTTGTTTACAAATAATTGTTCTACAACAGATTAATAACTTATAGTGTGCTAGCATTGACAAAAATATACTTTTTTAAAGTCGTAATAATAATAAGTATATTAATCTTGTTACTTAAATATATTTGAGGAATTTAAATGGTTTGACCCTATAATTTTTCATATGCGACTACCGCAGTATTACTCGTTCCTTTTTCTTTTTTCTCTTTCTTTATTAGGCAGTCTGTAACCTGTACAGACTATATGAGGGTAATATTGTTCGGTTCGGGTCGATTTAATTTGCTCAATTTCGTCGTTGTCCAAATTTACGATGCCAATCTACACAGTGAGGATATAAGTTCGATGCAATTTGTTCGGGAAATTCTCGTGAAGGGTTTCCCGAGTCTATGGACAAGGTTTCTTGTCATGCCCATAAAAGTTAGGTTAATGGGGTTTTTTGATCTAAACTTCTTAAGGATAGTTGAAACACTCTATAGGGTCCTGTAATTAACGTCTCAGACCTTTATATTTTATAGTTTCCGAGATTACGATTATATATTTACAAGATTGTCTCGTTTAAAATATCGTATAAGATGTTATTGTTCTCTTCAGTGGCTTACCATTGCGTGGGTATTACTTAACAGTAACAATACGACCAATTTCAGAAGTCTGTATAGAGTCACACCAAGACGTGATATGAAGCGACGCGCGCTTTTTAGATTTCCATACCCAAAGGGTAAAAACGAGACCCTATTACTAAGACTTCGCTGTCTGTCCGTCTGTCTGTCACCAGGCTGTATCTTAATAACCGCGATGGCTAGACAGTTGCAATTTTCACAAATTATGTAATTCTGTTGCCGCTATAATACTAAAAACAAAATAACAAACGTGATTTTTTTGCCGTTTTGTACGGAACCCTTTGTGCGCGAGTCTGACTCACACTTAGCCAGTTTTAATAGTAAATATACTATACATTTCGCTGTCAAGTGACCCATAAGCGGCGCATAAGTTAATTACTTTGATGTTAATGAATGTTTGGTCGACTAATATGATATAGTGCGATATTATCGACTGTCGGTGATGTCATGAACAGATATTGGACGTTCAATACATTCCCGTGTCAATGATTTGATTACCATCGGACTGATGTTGAAATTTCGGAATAAATTAAACGGAATTTCGGCTATACCTACTTACCTATCACGAATGAAGTTTCTGCAAAAACATATCTGTTGTCTGTAGTTAGGTTAGGTTATCGACAAAGTTCTCGGGTAACGGATTGGGGAATCCGTCGCCCATTGCACGAGTCCTCCCGGTAGCAGAGCGTCCAGTGCCTGGTCTGCTCTCCCGGAGTGATGGCAGAACAAACTGCCATGCGAAGGCTCTGCATTATAATGCAGATGCCGCTAGCTAGGCCGCTGCTGTTATCGCTTTAGTGGGTCCGGCGGTCTAGCACTACAGCGGGGAAGAAGGCACCATGGGGTTTTAGTGGCTAACCTCCGGGTGCGCTCCTCACCTAGCACCTGAGTGAGTCCCACATACCCCGGCTGGCGTCCCCAGTCCGCCGGGGATGCATAAAGCATTTCCCCATGAAAAAAAAAAAAAAAAGCTTATCGACAAAGTTAATGCTCGACCAGTTTCTAAGCGTATAGAAGCTGTTGGTCGATGAAAAATCAAATGAAACTTCCTTCAGCTTTCCTTAAAACGTATGCGTGACTATGATTTGAAAAATGTTTTCGTAACTTTGAGAATATATTAGCGGCGCTCTGCACTTTTATAATGATGGATGGGTAAAAACTGTTAAACTCGCGCGACAGGTCACGTGTACTGACCGAAAATGCGTAAGATGCAACGTGCAATCGTTTGCTGTCTTGGTTTACGTGAGCATGAAACCATTTTTAGTTCGTATTGACCTTTGAATCTGACCTTGACATTTGATCTTTGACCTCAACCTTCCCCATCACATTGACCTTTACCTCCAATCGGTCCTCCCCCTACTAACACCCCCCCATATTACAGGTTAACCTGTACTCTGCAGGTTAAGTGTATTGTCTGCACATATACACTAATTTACCTGCACAGGTATACTGTTACATAATTATACATGTAGCTATACAGCTAGCTTAACGCGGACTCTATCTCGTACTCCTTCTCACTTCACGATAAAACCCGAGTCATAACTCATAGCACTTGATGATAGTGATGAAGATAAGGACAGTAGCCTAACAATAGCTGTTTAACAAACAATCTCTAAATAAGTAGATATCGAATAGCTTATTCGCAACTTTCGTTACTTCTTACTCTAAATCGAGCGACAGAAACAAAATATGTAAATTAGCTATATATGAAATTTATTAGAAGACTAGATGTTGCCGCGACTTCGTGCGCGCAAAAGTTAATTTCGCAGAAACCGTACATTTTTCCGAGATACAAAGTAGCCTATGTAGTTCCCCGTAGTCTACTCTACATCTGTGCCAAATTTCATCATAATCGGTCCAGTAGTTTCAGAGCCTAATCAATGCAAATAAACAAACTTCCTCTTTTTATATTAGTAGGTATAGATTGTGTAACAGTCCGTTTGCGGTCATTCTTAGTAATGTTTTCTCGATTTTATGCTGAAACAACATTGTCATAGTAGGGTACGACCGAGATTCCGAGAAAGACAAACAGAAACCCTCATATTATTATCCCATACCAATATTGCTAACAAGGTTTAAGTGGACAGTTTTAAAATTATTGTAATAATTAATTGGCCGTGGCTTCACCCGCGTGAAAAAGGTTTTAAATTTTCATCCCCTATTTTACCCTCTTAGGGGTTTAATTTTGAAAAATCCTTCCTTAGTGAATGGCTATGTCATATGAGGAATACGTGTGCAAAATTTCAAAGTTCTAGCCTTATAAAAGGTTTGGCCTTTGCGTTGATACGAGTACATCAGTCAATCAGCTTTGCCTTTTATATATACCTATATAGATAGATTATTATTACTTAAAGTCAGCTTACAACGAAATGAGACATTACGCGGCGCTGCATTTTTGAAAATAGTGATTCAAAATGAACTTTATTCAGTACACAACAATATACACGTTTCATTGCAAGAGCGGCGCCGCATGCAGAGCGTTTGACATTCGAACTCTTGCAATTAAACGTGTTTCTTCTTGTGTAGTGAATAAAGATCAATTTTGAATCACTACGGTGCAGTGGAATAAACATACATACAGACTGCCAAAATCATAACCCTCCCCTTTGGCTTCGTCGTTGTCAGCTAAAAATAATTAGGTACTAGCTATTGCACGCGGCTCCGCCCGCGTAAACACAGTATCCCAAAGGAAAGGAACACTGTAATTTTCCGAGATAGTAGCCAATAGGCTCTCGATTAAAACATATTTTAATCGAGAGCCTAAACTACTACCATACCATATTTAATCGAAAACCGTTCAGTAGTTTCTGCGTGAAAGAGTAACAAACATCCAACCATCCATCCATACATCCATCCTCACAAACTTTCACATTTATAATATTAGTAGGATGTAGACTGATTATAGCTACATGGGAAATGGTTATTTTTGGCACGGGTATTTCTAATTTTACATAGATACCTAATCCAAGTTCAATACCTATTGCTAATTTTTCACTCGGTGTTTTCGCAATATCTCTCTAGTACTGACAGTCAATCTAACGGCCCCTTCACTTCAAACTCTGAAGATTCAATAACAACTAAATACAAACAAACTTTCACACCCAACTGGGATTCCAACCCGCACTTATTGCAAACATTTCGTCAACACGTCTGTCTCTCTACCCCCAGGGATCTTACGCAATCTCGGACAAAGGCAATTGTTTTATCTTAAAAGACAAGGCTAACTTATCTTTTATCTTATTGTATTGGAAAGATTACGGACTATCAGAGGATTCTGAGGCTGTGATTGTTTTATATTGTTATATTTGTATTAGTGTTCTTGTTGGTGTTATATAAATAATTAATGTTTTTGTTAGCAGGCGGACCTTCAACTAAGTGATTTGGTCGTCTATGGACATAATAACTTTAGAGAAATTATAAGGGTTTTGCCCAAATATTTTAAAACTCAAGAGGCTTTAGGCTATGATGTACATTTGACAGAACAAATCTTCATGCAATAAAGTTACGCCATTTTGGTTTTCAACATACTTCATATGTCAAAATGGCCATTTACCTCCTTGCCCTTATACATGCTTCGTCTATAATATATCCTCATTTATGGATATTGCAAATCTTTAATTAAAACAAAATCCGGATATATGTATTTAGAATAATATCAATAACATCAACAAATATCAAATTTATATGCACAACGTAGCGAAACGTCCAATTAATAAAATACACACAAAATTGTGTAGGGTCTACACTGGCCGACAAAGCCAGTGTACCACATTTCGATCTTATTTCTATGGCAATAAGGTTCAAAAGTGAACCACCGGGTTGTTAGGTGACTATCCGGAAACGGAAGCAACAAGTAGATAAAGTGTTATTGCTATCATTAGAGTGAATTGGCTCCGCGCATTGATTAAAGATATTCTGGAATATAGCCCTTCATTTTGGGGTCCAAAATACCTTCAATGGCTGGAGTATTCCCATTTTGATAACTATCGTAATCACCGACCTCTTTTCAATGTAAGGAAGGTTAATATGTAGTTTAAATACCTACATATTATATGGAAATAAAAAAAAATGAGTTTTTGAGTCTATTGAACGCTAGCCTACCTCTGGTTGATAGGCTTTACTATTTCTCAAATAGACAGGTTTTGTTCGTGATGTTTTTTGGAATAAATAAAAACTATGTAAGGTACTCGTCAAAAAATCAGTATACCGTGTATATTCAATTTTATCATACTCAATACGTGAAATTCTTGATGTAAAGCAGAAACTCACCGACTTGGAAACGTTCAGTCGGACGGAATGGATGTGGAAATGGATTAGTGGTCAGATAAAAAATAATAGGCCCGTGTGATTTCATAAGTGCCTTTCAATGTATGAGAATATTTTATTACCCATAAATATAATGTATTTCTTTTGTATTTTCTTTCATATTTGTAGATTATTTTATTCGCACGTGTAGGAAGCATAATACTATTTCAGTAATGTGCTAATATGTACCTATCATCATCATCAACCTATCGCTCCTATCCTATCGCTATCCACTGCTGAACGTAGGCATCCCCCAATGAGCGCTAACCATCCTGATCTTGCCCTCATCCATCCGCTGCCAGCCACCTTCTTTAAATCATCGGTCCATTGTGCCGCAGGACGTCCTACCCTAAGCCTAAGCGTGGTCTCTACTCTAATACTTGTCTGCCATCGACTGTCTGTCCGTCTGCAAACATGACCGGCCCACTTCCACTTCTGCGTGCTAATTCGTTGAGCAATGTCGGTGACTTTAGTTCTCTGATGAATGGCATCGTTACATATTTTATCCGCCAGATATATTATATAGCAGAACGTCTTACACTACGTTCGCCTAAGCGTGGTCTCCACTCTAATACTTGTCTGCTCCATCGATCATCTCTCTGTCTGCAGACATAGCCGGCCCACTTCCACTTCTGCGTGCTAATTCGTTGAGCAATGTCGGTGACTTTAGTTCTCTGACGAATCGTTACCTATTTTATCCGCCAGAAATACCCTCAACATTGCTCTTTCCATCGCACGCTGAGCAACCTTAAACTTGTGAACCAGCCCCTACGGTGAGTGTCCACGTTTCGGCTCCGTGTATCATTACCGGTAGAATGCATTGAAATAATGTACCTACTATCTTATAAATAATCTCATTTACGGTCAACTTCACAGACGCTACTTGAGTTAAGATGTTCTTAGGCTCTCAAGGCTTGTGATATAGCATATCTCTAAGTACCGTTTGAGAGTAGGGATGTTTAGTTTAAACTTGAATACCTATCACATTTTTGTAAATTGTAAAATTTAACATTTACTGATAAGAGATACATAAACCTAAAATTATGATCAAATATAAAATATTATCCATCTCTTTCTCGCAAAACGATTTGTTACGTTACAAACTGTTATCGTTAAAATATACTGTTATAATATACAATGGGTTTTGTATTGCTTAATATCATGCTGTCTAACAATATTAAAGAGACAAAAACCCGAACTCGAGCCCGCGACCTCCTAATTATTGAGCACCGATGCGCTCAACCACTAAGCCCTAGAGGTCGTCAAAATCAAAACAAAACAATCTTTTTTTGGTTAGCTGCTAATCTATACCTAGCTAATTAGTTAAATATTGGAAATAAAATAACCTTCTAATTCTATCAGTACCTATACTTCTATAAATTACGTCAGTAATAATACCAATAGCTAAGGTGTTATAAGCCCTCGCTATAACTTCCAATTAGAATAATTATGGCCATCGTTCAATTTATAAGTCGTAAATTAATATTACACCTAATGAGATAATTAAGTTATTACGAGAAAAGTAATTAGAATTGACATCTCTTTTGCGAACGCAGCCTATTACAGTAGCAATATACACCATAATGTCTACTTTTTTAACGGGCAATTGGCCCACCACTATGTAGCCAGGATCGACAGCGGTAACTAGTAACTAATCACAAAAACCCTTTGATATGATCTCAGGGGTGCCCCAGGGATATATTACATCTGTCTTGGGACCCGCAACGAAATTAATCAGAAGATTGTTGGAGGAGTAGGAAGTGCCCATATTGCCTATCGTGAATCGTCCAATTGGCACAACACTACCGATTGGAACAGTTCGAACTTGACATAAACAATTTAAACTGTCATGCCGATCCACGTCCGTACACGGTCAGTTCTAACTGAAACAATTGGTAGCGTCATGCCGAATTGACGATAGACACCATAGGTTACGTAGTTAAACTAGGTATTTAGTAATCTGTGCTCTGTGGTATTGGCGCTATGTTTTTTTTGTCAAATAATATTATGGTCTATGAGACAAATTTCCTAAGCTAGATAGGTACCTACTTTATAGTTGAAAACTTTATACCTACTATAATACAGACACATTTTGTCTGCAATATTTTGTACATGGGACTAGACTTTAGAAATATTCAATAAAGCTAATACATTAAACCCTCAAATCCTAAAGCAGTACAGTCTTGGTGAAATTGTCATCGATTAGCGTACTTAGCATCTCTTTGTTCTTAAAGAAAATTAGAAAATTTAACTTAACCTAAAGTTACAGTAAATACTTTCACAAAACGTTACACAGCAATATTTCGGATTCATTATAAATTAACGAATCCTTAAATTGATAACGTTATTTAAATTAAATAGCTGATGGGCAACATTTTAATACTGTAAAGATGTAATTCGGTGCCCCAGGCGACTGTTACCGTGGACTTTTTCAATTTACTTTCCCTTCCTGTGGGGAAACATTTGCAAAAATAATTCTTAACTCTGGTTTTACGCAACTGATTTTCTAATCTTACCTTGATGGGATTTTACTTAATCAAAATTTTTAAACATTGTTAGTGTTCTTTCTTTGGTTGATTTATATTTATTTTGTATATTATGTAGGTACATTTACATACATACACCTAATAATACTCCGCGTTCAGTTTATGTCGTTATACTTGCATTCGGCTCGATGCAACTTCGATCCAGCAATTTAACTTAGTCCAGCTTAAATAAGCAAGTCGATTTGCTTACCATCCAACTTAGTGGCAGACCCCAATAACTTATCCAAACACATAATAAACACGAAACACAAAATGTTATTTGGTAAAAGGAAAATATCAGAAGAGATTAGGTGATAAATCATTCTCCATTTTCTGTCAAAACGTAAATGAAGTTATCTATTATGTTTGCGTCTCTTTTTTGCTATCCTACTAAACTATTTACCGTACATGGTCATATCTCGTAGCATCTACCTAATCACATGACCTCATATAATATAATGATTTTATTACAAGATAGTGCCGAGCTATGAAAACTTCGATAGCGCAATTCAGGACTGTGCGCTGATTGATCCGCCACACACGTGTTATATTTACCACTAGCTGTCCTGACACACGTTGTTGTCTTAAATATGAACTGGAACGAATAAATAACTGCACCTACAATGCAACCTCCGTCCTTGTCCTACCCTACCCCTACACCTACACCTTTTCCAATATTTCTCACACAAACCTTCCCTGAACTTCCACAACTATTTTAAGACCATAATTAGCCAAATCCGTCCAGCTGATCCCGAGTTTTAGACATTGAAATTGCAATCCATTTTTATATACCTAATAGGTACCATTTATGTATCGTCCCTTGGGAACGGAATAAAATATAATACTATGTCCATCTCCTGGTTCTTAGATACCTCACCATCAATTTTCAGCCAAATCGGTTCAGCCGTTTTGAGTTATAAATATGCTAAACTAACACGACTTTCTTTTATCTATATCAGAGATTATAGATCTGTCAAAGGACTTTTCAATAGAACTATATTTTCAATGCCTCCCTCTTAACTTTTCAGACAATGTCGACGAACTTCACTACTTTATCGTTTATGGCAATCTTTATTTTCCAATTCCAGTACCGGAACAAGCTGAACGAGCAACAGAACGGTCGGCTGTCCGCCCAGCGAGCCGCGTTGGGCGCGCGACAGGAAGAGATGCGCAGCATAGACCGCCGCGTGTCCGAGCTACAGGCGAGGCTGCTGAGGAAGCGAGCGCTCAACAGACAGCTGGCAGCGGCCCATCGACAGCCGCAACAGAGGTAGGACTAGGTCTATGTAGAGCGGAAAATTCTAATGCCCATCGAATCGTAAGGTTGCGCAGAGCCGATTGATACTCGAGTCCTGCCTCAATTTAATAATCACTCTGTTAAGGCTCGGGACCTTTATAAATACATTCGATAATTACGACGGCGAAGTTCGAAATCAAAAAATTGTGGGATTTCGCTAAGTGATATGTCGCTTGCGATGCCTTATTATGTCAAATCCCAAACATTTTGTTTTCGAACTTCGCCGTCGAAATTATCGAATGCATAATTATTGAGCAAAGGCCCAGAGGCTCTTTCCTACATGCGTGAAGGATACGGCTCAAGCCTTCGTAGTCCAGTGGTTCGGAGCTTGCCTCGTGACTCGGTGATCGTGGGATCGATTCCCGCGTTGGAACAACAAAAAATGTTGTTTCTAAGTTGATCACCTGATTGCCTGTCAAGAAAGATATTCATGCGTCTGATAGGCATGTAAAAAGTTGGACCTGCGCCTAATCTCTCACCAGTCATGTCGGTTAGAGTAAAGGAAGAGAGAGAGAGCTCTTGTGTACTGCGCACGCACTTGGGCACTATAAAATAACTCCTCCGTAGCTGACCGTCACCGAAACCGGTGTAGGGAGCTATTATATTGATTGAGCCGTAATAGATAACTATTACGGCTCAATCCCTTCAAGCAGCTAGCAGGTCCTAAAATAGCAACAAATTTTAGTTCACGATTAATGATGCTAATGTTGGTTGAGAAATTTGGGCAGCTTCAAATTCGCAATTATGAGAAAAGTTTTATGAAGTGTATGTAAGCCAAACTCAAATGCGCATAGTGCACGGGAAACAAATAAGTACCAACAAACTAAATTATGTTCAGCGAAGCAGTGGAATTTCGCAATATTCGGCTGTAACATAATATTAACATCTTTAATGCTAATATTATAATATTAGAACAAGCAGCTTAATATAAACTCTGCGCTGCTTCTGACTGTTTAATATATTTGGTTCAATTTTCGAGCGGTATATTTAGGTTACGTGAATTAATTACAGCTTAGAACTATTATTCAGCGATGTAGTTAAAGTTTAGAATAGTGTTTTTTTATGAAAAAACTATTATAGTTTCTTAACTTTAACATTTTGATCAAAATGTAAAATTGATTACAATATAACGTCTTTTAATATTGAGGCCGTACACACGAGAAAATATACTTATGGTACGGGTAAAGGTACACTTACGTGACGTTTAAGATTATCTATAAATAAGCGACGAGTGACGATTAAAGCGTTTTCGCAAACTAAATGAGTTTGCGAAAACACTAGATTTTGCGCACGAATGCAAAGTCCCCATGGAAAAGACTGCAAAGTGGCGGATGAATTTCGAATTCGAAACTAAAAGAATGTATATAAATATTGCTCAATTTAGCATAGGTAAGTTTAGCCACAGCTCTTTGAAATACCTATTTGGTTTTATTAATACGTATCTACCTACTCGCTCAAATATTTGAACATATTTTGCTTCGCTAGTTTAATCGCTTTGCAATCAAAGCTATTAATTTCTGAAGTTTTTATGGTTCTTACCGTTATAATTGCGAACTTGAAGCCTCAAAAATAATGTTATATTTTCATAAAATGAAACAAACTGCAAACTAACATAATTATATTTGTTTCAAAATTTTTAGGATACCGATCTACTATATGTGATATTTTGCATCAAATTTAAGTGAAGACAGTTTTTGCCTCAACATGTCTTAGTCTATAATATTTACCTACGTCTATGCCTGCATCGTGATGTATTTTTATTTTTACATTTATTACTTTTATCATTACCAGGACCAACAACCCCACGCCCATGCAGCAGCTGCCGTACTCTGGCAACACTGGGATCAACAACCAACCAAAGAACCAACAGGCGAGAGGCAACGTCGCCGCCATAGAACCTTACAACCACGTGCCGCACGCTCAAAGCGTGCACAACGCCAACTTCCAGGTAGTTATAGAAATTTAAGCTTTAATATAATACGTAAGGGAGGTTCGTGCCAATGAATGTTTGGCACGAAAGTGCCTAAGAATATTTGGCACGAAAGTGCCTATTATGATCGGAGAAAACAAATATAAAAGGAATTTTAATTTTTAACCCCCGATGAAAACAGAGGGTATGTGTATCTGTCCTGGAATCATAGCTCCCAACGGATTATATAGTTCTTTTTGCTTGTAATGACATGATATTGACTTAAAATTTGTAATGCGTGCAGCAATAACCGCTTACTATCAGGCGATCAACTTGTTTATCGATCTCATTCCAGAAAAAATGGTAATACATAGTTTCAATCTAATATCATTTTCTTCCAGCAAATGAAACAGAATGTTATACAAAATAACGTGCCATTGAAGCCGCTGACTCAAAACGATAATATTCAAAGCAATATGACTCAGCAAGAGGCGCAATTCCTTCATCAGAAACAGATGATGAACCCGTTGTACAACGGAAACTATACCCAGCACATACAGGCTGGGGACAATCAGTACCCGGGCCAGTATCCAAATAAGCACGATGTCAATGTTTTTACGCAAGTACAACAAGGGATCACTAATGCTTATGATCAAAAAACTATGTTCGATCATATCAAGCATCCAGATTATCCCAAACAACCTCAATATAGTCCAAACAGTACGAGCAGTTCAAACAGCAACCAAGCTATGAAGGACCAGAAAATAAATGAGCAAGAATTCCCTCCAGAATTTGCGGCTAGCAAAACAGATCCGAAATATCAAACATTGCCTTATAATACGAAATTCACTCAGAATAATGGAAAATTAAAAGCGCCTGACGTCAATGGAAAAGGCAGTGAACAGGACCTCAAAAACCAGAATGCAGCGAACATTAATCATATGACGGTACATTCTACGCCTCTCTCTGTCGTCAACAAAAGCTTGGCGACCCCTCTTAGTCAAATGGAAACATATCAACAAGAACACGCATATCAGTTGCAAAAATCGGATTCAACCAGTAGATATAGTCACGAAGGAAAGGAGAATCACGCATATCCCCAAAACTCTAGATTAAGTCAGAATAATATTCAAAATGAAGTCAAAAATGCAGAGAAAAATCAACAGGGTAATGCTTTCAAAGGAAGTACCCCAAGTTTGTCGAGCACGTCTACCGCCAGTAGTTCTACATTTGGGGTAAATATTTCTTCAATTGCTTTTACATTCATTTTGTTTTGTCAATCATCTTTACTATCATTTATTGCTTAATTCATATTAGCTGTATCATTCACACCTGTAAATATCATCACACGTTCATTACAGAAACCCGTATCGAGTGTTGCACCCACATCAGTTCAGGTCGCTAGCGGCAAACCTTCACCCATCTATCAAACATCCTCCACTAAAATTCAGCCGGTTCAACCGCAAACTGTTCAAACCCAATCCGTACCATCGAATCATGTAGCTAACATGAATTCCCAACCCCAGATCGTCAGAAACACAGCATCAGGATTGTCTGCAAGTACTCCTAGTTCGAACTTCAGTGGCCAGAATGTTTCATCACAGAGTATTATGTTGTCACCGCCACAAAGTGCGAGTACGCCATTGTCGACTCCAGACGTTAGCGGAACAGACAAATCGCCTAAGCCAGCCCTACCTCCAAAACCAACTATTAAGGTTAGTATCAATCTTTTATTAATCTACGTAATACGTAAGCGTAACGAAGTATTATATGTTATTTCCTAACATGGTTCATCTAGTTACAAAACCCTGCTTACTACCTATTAGTACTACTTGAGGGAAGGTAATAACTAATTTTTCTGCATTTACTTTACAGACACCACCGAGACAATCGATAAACCACGACATAGGCTTTAGTCAATCAGCCGATGCAGTGAATATGCCTACAATATCGATACCAGATTCATCGAATGACAGCGAATCTCAAAATCACAAAGAAAATAGCAACGGAAGCGCAAACAATGAAATGATCATAAAAGCTAGACCACTTACAATTCGAAAACCCCCTCTCAGCGAGCAGCCGAAATTAAGAAACTCTAATGCTGTGAAAAACGGTATAACTGTCAGTATGAATAGGCGAATCGAAATGCCTCCCGCATTTTTGTTCCCCGAAATGGACCACTTAACTTTAGATGCACCAAACGACTTACAAAACGGCCTAAAAGATAAGAAGCAAAAAGATGAGGTAGACAGAGCATTAAACAACAACATATCTTTAAGTCCTAATGATAGACAGGAGGATAGTAAGGATAATGTTGCTGATATAACGGAACAAGTCAATACCGTGGATTTGAACGGTCAAGATTCTCAGAGGTCTGAGAATGTTTTGAGGCGGTCAAAGAAAGGTAACCTGAAGCAAGGAGGCAAGGCTCCTCTAGCGAGACGAGTCAGCTTTGATCCTCTAGCACTTCTGCTGGATGCTAGTTTGGAAGGCGAACTAGAACTTGTCAAAAAAACTGCAACTCAGGTAAGGTTTTCGAAAAAAAATAACTTCAAATGATAATTTAAATTAACCTGATTCAAGTGTAATTTATAACGTTATGTTGTTTTAGGTACAAAACGCCAGTGCAGCTAATGATGAGGGAATCACAGCACTACATAATGCTATCTGTGCTGGACATTTTGAAATAGTCAAGTGAGTATCCTCTCGAATAATTTTAACGGGCATTTGACCATCACATATTCCAAACGAAACTGACACGTAGCCATGATGGTTAGTGGTACAAAAAATTGGTGTGAAATGTTTTTGCTTCGTGAGAGTACCAACTATTCTAAAATAGCTCACACCTTCAAAGCATATAGAGTTTTCAGTAATTGCTCTCAATTGACATATATTGTAATAAAGTTTAAATATTTTTTTTTAATTTCAGATTCCTAGTAGAACTAGGGTGTGATGTAAACGCACAGGACTCAGACGGCTGGACGCCGCTGCACTGCGCTGCGTCCTGTAACAATCTCCCCATGGTGCGATTCCTAGTCGATAATGGTGAGGACACAGAAAATACATTTATATCAAGTACTAGCTGTCCCGACACATGTTGTTCTCCCTTAAATATGAACAAAATATGTAACTTTTTGAACACAATGAACTAAAAACAACGATTTAACTTTCCCATTCCTAATAATTATTAGGTATTGGAAAGTTCAATCGTTGTTTTAGTATTTTCTCCACAATTGTTCCAATATCATTTACGTATTAAACCTTACCTGAACTACCGCAATCATTTGAAGACCTAAATTAGCCAAATCAGTCCATCCGTTCTCTAGTTTTAGCGAGACATTAGAATGGCAATCCATTTTCATAAATAAGTAGATTTTCTTTTCATAACTTCTTACTATTGAAGAACTATCTACGTAATGTGTACTGGATTTTCGACGTCATGAATGATTTTAAAAGCTTACTGATGATACTGAATACAGATCGTTTAGGTTACTTTACTTCTGACAGGACATTTATGTCGACGAAATAATGATCACTCTCTTAAGAAGCCAAAAAGTAAAATAACTCAACTGAATGTAGCATAACGCGAGTTACGGTCTGTTAGCGACATCTATTGGCAATATTGTGCAACATTATTATTGTATAATAAAGAAATCTGTAATAATATAATTTATTGAGCTCCGTAG
This sequence comes from Glaucopsyche alexis, assembly GCA_905404095.1. Taxonomy (NCBI): domain Eukaryota; kingdom Metazoa; phylum Arthropoda; class Insecta; order Lepidoptera; family Lycaenidae; genus Glaucopsyche; species Glaucopsyche alexis. Next base: position 9,058,619 of record FR990060.1, read on the forward strand.
CCTAGTGGGTAGACCATTTGGTTCGCACTCGAGCGATTGCAAGTTCGAATCCCAGGGTGAGGCGTGTACCAATGAGACTTTTTCAGATCTCAAGAACATTATACGGACGCTCTAACGGTGAAGGAAAACATCGTGAGGAAACTAGCACATAGTTGGCCCCAGACGTATTGACCAGTTCATTCCTCTGGACTAGGCTGACTATGTTGTGAGAATGCCGTATGTGCTAGGGCAACCATACGACATTTAAAAACCAACTGTCCCAGGCAGTACAGTATTTCAAGAGTGGTTACTTCGCTCGGAGAATACTGTATAAATCATCCATTAACGGATGCAAAGGCCTAAGTTAATCATTTTATGTGACCTAGATAATAGATTTTAGGATGATTAATACAAGCACATTGGACTATGTGCACATTGTCGCATAAAATATAATACAAAATAGACTAATAATATGGTGTTCTGATTCCAGGCGCTTGTATTTTTGCTACCACGCTGTCGGACCATGAGACCGCGGCTGAAAAGTGTGAGGAAGATGAGGAAGGCTTCGATGGCTGCTCAGAGTATCTGTACAGTAAGTATGAGTAATAATTAGTATTTTTTATCATTTGCAAAGTTTAGTAAAATACCCACATAAATATATTTCAGAATTATTGTTTATTTTTATATAGATGGCGCATTTTGATTGTTTACATATCATGTAATAGAGGGCGCTATTACGTGTAGCAAACTTATTTTCTAGGATCTATTATAATCTTTAATAGATGGCGCTATCCGAGCTAATTGATTTAAGGTTTTGTGTCGTATTAACAGAGGGCGCTTTTACATGCAAAATACAAAAACACAATCATCATCAATTTCTAGTTGTTTCTTTTGTTGTTTTTAGTTTACCGTACTCCGTAGCGTAAACATATTAACCAGAATGTTCCTTTTCCAGGTGTCCAGGAGAAACTCGGCATAATGAACAGCGGTATCGTGTACGCGGTGTTCTCGTACACGGCGGCGCGCAGCGACGAGCTTTCGTTCGAGAGCGGAGCGCTACTGCAAGTGTTGCGGAAGGGCGACGACAGCGAGCGCGAGTGGTGGTGGTGCCGCGCTGAGGCGCAGGAGGGTTATGTGCCGCGGAACTTGCTTGGGGTAAATATTACCGCTGTATTAAAGGGGTTAAATGCAGAGGAAATTGCTTGGGGTAAATATTACCACTGTATAAAATATCTACCGTTACTAGCAGGGGATTGAGTGCTAAGGAAGTTATTTTTTTTTTATGAAATATGGGGGCAAACGAGCAAACGGGTCACCTGATGGAAAGCAACTTCCGTCGCCCATGGACACTCGCAGCATCAGAAGAGCTGCAAGTGCGTTGCCGGCCTTTTAAGAGGGAATAGGGTAATAGGGGAGGGTAGGGAAGGGAATAGGGTAGGGGATTGGGCCTCCGGTTAACTCACTCACTCGGCGAAATACAGCGCAAACGTTGTTTCACGCCGGTTTTCTGTGAGCCCGTGGTATTTCTCCGGTCGATCCGGCCCATTCATGCCAAAGCATGGCTCTACCACGTATTTGGGGTTACTATTACCACATAATAACGTGAGGAATTTTTACCCAACTTCGGTGAACCCAAAAAAAAACCGCTTATGTTTGTTCCATTGTAGGGGGCCATCTATAAATTACGTCACACGTTAAGGGGGAGGGAGAGGGGTCGACACAAAAAAATTATGGATGTCACCTAGTACCTAAACTACTCATCCCATTTAAGCATTTTAATGAATGATGTATCAATACATTCGTTTCGTATTGATGGCCCGTGTAACATTGGCTATTTAATTTGCGTAATTGGGTTATAAATAGTTTATAACTTAAAAAATAAATATTTAAAAAATAATATATTTATTTCTTATGTGTACGCGAATATTGTTCATTGTTTTAAACACTTACGGATTTTGTCGCGGTGCACTTTTCTTTTGCCCGACGTTTCTAGCAGCCGTGGTCAAGGGAGTCCTCCCGTGAATAAAAAAGAATAGTAAAAAACTAAAATAAGGGGTAATTGATGCCTACCTAATGCAGTAGGTATGGCCAATTTGTACCTAACATGGCCAAGTATACAACATACATATTATTTAGATATTTGCAGAACGATTATTTATTTAACAATAGGAAATTCTTGCTTTTCTTTTTAGGCTGATAGGTAGGTTTTTCGTGCAATCATCCTTTATTTAAAATTGAATATTCTAATTTGTTTTATTTATTATTTTCAGTTATATCCGAGGGTAACCCCCCAGCAGGAGTAACGCTTGGCCTCTACGCTTGTCTCTTACTGTAAATACATATAATTATTATTTTTTATGTATTTATATCTGTATAATCTAATATTGTATACAAGTTTTATCAGATTTTATTGATATTTTGTAAATATTTAACAAAGAAAGTTCAAAACGAATTGAGATTATATTGTACATTTTATAAATACGAGTCATCATTTAATTGGTAATGTTTGTATTATTCGTAGGGTCTCTGAATATATTGTGAAATATTATAAATCGACAATACAAAGTAATAATGAACAAGTTTATGGTTGTTTTATTTTTTATTGTTTTCAGAGATACATTTTAAACTACAATTCATTTGAGTACTTGACTGGAATTTTTATTCCGTAAATGAATAGTGCTCTGAAAAATTAGAAAGATTACAGCAGCAATAGTTTACTAAAAATCAATAGTTTTAAGATTGTGACGTCACATTGCTTGTAAGTTGCACTTGCTAGGTACAAAATGTGTAAAAACATGCACAACATTTTTAATATCACCGAAGTTTGTGCGTTTGTGTTCCTAAGTACAATAGTAAATATTTTTATATTTAATGTAAGTAGTTAAACTAATAATTGTGTAAAAAAAATATTCCATCTTACTTTTAACTATGAAATGCACTTAGGTAATTATTTCTGAATGTATCAAAAAACATGTTGTCAACTACCCATTAGATAATTATTGTATTAAGTACCAAAGTATATTAGTATTTTCCTACAGAATAAAGAAAATCTTTTCATGATTATTAATTTAAAATTTTGGTAACAGCTGGCTTTGCAGGTAATATTCAATTAGCGTTCTTACAGCTCCATGTCTCGATACATTTGATTGAGTAGGGACAAATATGACCACGATGTACTCAATACCTACAAACAAAAATTATTTGAAAAAAGATTAGAACTTTATTGTACAAATAATCATCTAATTATGTACCTACATTAGGGTTCTTGTCAACACTGCAACCATACTTGACGTTACGTGCGCTGAATTTTTAAGATAGAGCTATTTAAAATGTGAACTTTTTACACTACACATAAAGATACACGTTTAATTTCATATGACATCAGTCATACACTGCATATTATGCGCTTGACATTCGAGCTCTTACAATATAACGTGTATTTTCTGGTGTAATGAATTAAGTTCAATTTTGAATGGCCATCTGAATCATGCTCCATGTAGCGTAGTATTAGAGAAGATGCAATTTTTTTTTGTATTTTCGAAAAGTACATAATAAGCCAGGGAATATTGTCTTTGGAATGCCATATCTACGATCAACCGTTGGCGAAATATAGTCGTCACAAAAGTGAGATCGTTGGAGTGCATTAAAAACGCTCTATACATGTAAAAATGTAGCAAGAGTGACGTACGTCACAGCTGTTGAAAATGTATGAAGATAAATACAAAATTGATTTTTATTAACTTAAATACTGCGTTTATGTACATATCATTTTAATAACAAAAAATGATAAATAACATAAGGATTTGGACAGTAATTTTCGTTTTGCGATCAATGCAAACATTTTTTTTCATCCTGTAACTTTATAATTTAGCACTGATTACTGTACTTTTTGCATTGTCGGTCCATATTTATGTTGTCTTTCGGTTGTTGATTTAAAACAAATGCATCTTCTCTATTTTTTGATAACATAAGTATTTACTTACGCTTGAAAACATAGCGAGGCTCAACTCTGTAAAGCCCATTGCAGTCAAGTAACACGGCCTTTGTGCCCTGCAAGATAAGTCGGTTTTGAGTTTGCGAGTGTCGAAAATTTGGGGAAATTTGCGGCATAAACGGCTGTATCTTTTGATTGCGTTGGCTTGGAAGTACGATTTTTTCACAGCTCCAAAGGACCGCAGAATTGAGTATTTGATATAGATTCCAGCTTGATACCTCCACGCGTTTCTGAGAAAAAGGTACAACAGATAAGGGTTCCTTTTTATCATTTCGAGGCACAGAACTCTAAAAACCATAAGATTGTAATATAACTAAAAGATTGTAAAATGTCGAAAGATTGTAAACGCGAAAATACTGCTTACCTACAATTTAACGCATTATTTGTCGTTATATTATAATCTATCAACTGAATCTGTTAAATATTATATTATAGTATGTTTGATATGACCGCGGATCCAAGTGCAACAAGATTTTTTTATTGCGCCTCCGCCGAAATGGACCAACGGTTCTCACCTAGCCAGAATAATGGCGATATATTTCTGAAACTTCACTCCTCTGCTATACCACAGGCACTCATACGCGGCGCTGGCCACACCAGAACTCTTTGAACAAATAATTTAAAAAAGAAATTGAATTCGCTAATAAAACATTTTCTGTTGTATTGCGTTTAAATCAGGTATGAATGAAGTACTCTTTATTGTGCACACATATGATTTTTTACAATTTGAAAAACTACAATCTATTAAACAATAAACACAATGGCGGCCTTATAACTATTAAGTAATTTCTTCCAGGCAACCACGGGTAGAGGACAGTGATAGTGAAAGACCAGGACCGCGCCGACCCCCGGTAGCGTCTGTGTGCGAAACCCATGAAGCGCCTCTTATTTTTACGAATCTTCATGTTTTAACTTTTCGGTGGCGGCCCGCGGCGCCCTCATCGTCTTGGCGCCTGTGTGCGCCGCACACATCGCACACAAGGGCGGCGCGGCTATGTGAAAGACTAACGTGAATGTGCAAAATAAGTACATATCTGCTAATCAGTTAGGTAGTAGGTACTAACAGTGTCTGCTAAAAGTTGTCCTGGATACGCTAATATGAATATGGCGAACATGATACCGAGGGCTGCTGTTAGATTTCTAGCCACTGGCATTCCGTTGTCTATCTGAAGCAAAACGACTCATTAAAAGATTTTTTTTTTAATTTCAAACGCATTTTTTTAGTAAAAATAGATTTTTAAATTAGCTGTGTATAAAGTATAGACCTTTTAAGTGCCGTCAGGCCTGTCCCACTCCCCGTGTAGGTATTAAAAATGTAAGTACGTGCGGCGGCCTCCTTAAACGGGCCAATTACGAGGGACTCGCGCGCGAGCAGTGAGCGACGTATGCGTGAGATTTGTTCGTCGCAATGTTTTATGGATTGGATTTAATACCTTACAATCTGTGCATATAATATTACGATAGGTACTGTGTAAGTTAGGTAAAAATCACCCGGCCAGCTATAACTATAATACCATATAACATAATATAACAATATTTGAAAATATAGTTTGAGCTACTACTGCTACTGCAATTACTTGATAACCAATATTTAGTGTTTAGGTGTTGGCTCCACAGTCCACTTGAACTATCTGTTCGCGTCTTATGTTATTCCGATGTGATACGATTTGAAGAGTCATTTATTGACAAAAGTACCTAGTAGTACCTAGTAGTAAATATAAATAAAAATAAGGCGGCGTGATTCAACTTCTTCGAGTAATATCAGGCCGTGAAGGTATAAAATATGCTTACGTTTACGCATAAGTATGTATATACTTATAGGTATGCGCAAATTTATTATAATAATAATAATATCTATGGACGCTTCACACCACGTCAATCTGATCCCGTGGTAAGTTCTCGAAGAACTTGTGTTACGGGTACCAGACAACGGAAATATATTTAACATTTATTTAAGATTTTTATTATATTATACATATTATATTTAATACACACCCATGACCCAGGAACACAGAAAAACTCTTTGTTCCTTCGGCGGGATTTGAACCCGCGACCCCCGGCTTGAGCACCAACACGCTCAACCAACTGAGCCACAGAGGTCGTCAAATTATTACAGTACTATTAACACCTACCTTAGGTTTATTTGGAAAGCAATTTGTTCAGTAAAGTACAGTAGGTAGGTACTAGAAAGTAGGTAAAAAAAGTTGTAATTAAATATTAAGAAAAAATATATATAATACGTATAACCGCCTCCTTTTTTGGAAGTCGGTTAATAATTTTCTAAAATGAGACCACCCTAATGTCATTAGAAAGGATAAGAATTACGCGATAGAAAGAGACGCAACTTCTAGGTAAATATAATCGTAGGTAATCAAGCGTTGTGTTAGCTGAATTGAACCTTATCGCATCGCAGAAAGAGTCCCTATTTCTTCTAACCATTTGTCGGAGTGGTTCTTCTGTACCTCTAGGTACTATTATTTATTCTGTGGTGCCGTAGACTCGTTCGAAGATTAGGGAGCGCGGCAGCTGTTTCGTCAAGTCATTAAGCACTAAGCAGTCTTACTATCTTTTGCTTAGAAGTATTTGATCTTTTCCCTACTAGTTTTTTTTGTCTATTTTTTACATAAGCAGTAGGTAACATATGCGTAAAGTTTCTACTGTTGATTTTTAAAAACGTTAGGTATACCTATAAAGTTTTATAAACTATTACGCCTATTATTTGCCTAATCAATCTAATATTATTTATGTGTAAATAAAGAATATTAGATTGGTTAGGCAGTAGATTAAATTAAAATTTAAAATAATGTACAAAAAACTTTTTAATAATTACCACAGCCAAGAACCCAAAACAACAGATGACCACGGATGAGAACGAGACTTGCGTGAAAATAACTGCACCGAAGATGTCATCTAGTCGCTTTGTGAGTCTGGAAAATGAACTAAAGTAATATACAGTCTGTACTATAGAAGAGCTATTCTCGTAAATATTATCGGTCAAATCCCGTTTAGATTTACAGGCTGTCTCGCTCACACGAGCATATCAATATGCGTCAATACGCTTACGGGAATAAGTCAGCGCGTACACCGAAACGGGATTATATTGAAAATAATAAATAAATAATTAGACTTGGACTCTGTACTCAGAAGCCCATTTCTCATGGTACATTCTATGGATAGCAAATAAGAATCGTTCTTAGCTTAGCACCACCACATAGAAGTGTTTTTTTTTTCTATGGAAGAATAAAGAAATACTAAATAATCTAAGGTCGTACTTCGAAGGAAAACAGTTTTAAATTTAAGGTAGCAAAGTCCGAGAATCAAGATTCATCGTCAATCGTCAACTTTTTATGAGTCTCATTTTGAATTTGGGCTCTCAGATAGGTAGGTATGATGACGTAGACATCCGTTTAAAAAGTATGGAAAGATGAAAGGAAATTAATCTCTCACGGATTGCAATGGGCCACGCGAACGAAGACGCGTGAAAAGCTTTCACTTTATAGAACAGACAAGAGATTGCCATACTAAGCTGTCTCTTCAGCAGCCACTGACTCCAGCTAGAGAACATCAATAAGCTAAATAGTAATCCGTAAATACTCGTACCTCAATAGTTTTTGATGTGTTATAACGATGCTCCTTATATCTTCACAATTGTCATTTATCTCCGTGCTGTTGCTAACTTTTGCGATGTTCTTCAAGTCGTGTTTTAGTAGACTCAACAACGCACTGACGTCAAAAGTTAACGCGACTAGCACGAAGTCGCAGGAAATGTAAATACACATGTGTATAGTTGTACCTAAAACAATATTCAATCAATTCAATCGACTCGACTAAGGCCATGAAAGGCCTATTTTTTGCCTGATACCAGAACTGATCTCGTATTGTAAGTACCTAGACTTTCACTTTACTTTGATTGTATTGTAAGTAAAGCGACATTATCAGTAACTGATTTTATGAAGTTTCGACCAATCAGAGCGCGTTTCACGTTGGTTTAACGTTTACGAGAATACCTACTGTTTGACAGTTTTAATAGCGTATTGGGACTTGATTGTAATTGTTTTAATGCTGGTTTTATTTATCAGAGCGCGTTTCACGTTGGTTTAACGTTTACGAGAATACCGTTTGACAATTTCAGCGTATCGGGACTTGATTGTAATTGTTTTAATTCAGGTTTTATTTAGCAAACTTGACCCTCTGTGTTTGTGTGCGAGTTTAACTACAATTTGTATGGCATCGAAACAACGCCCCTAGTGGCAAACAATGGTAACTGATTCCATGCCATACAAATTGTACAGTGCTTTTCACACAACAGATTAAGTTATTAACTATATTTACAATGCCAAAGTAAAAAGTGCAGCCCGAGAAATGCTACCAAAGGTAAAGGGGTTTCATGAATTGTGAAGCAGAACAGCAGAATCAAGGTATTCTGATACCCATAAAATATAATGATGGCTTTTGTCGCTCGATCTCAGCGCTGTGTCTATGGTACTTCTTTCATGAAAAGGACTAGTTAACTTTTTCACGGCGAATAGTGACTAAAACTTGAACTCCACACACACAGTGCAGATTCGTTTTTACCGGTAAGTCTATAATCTATTAATGCAACATTAACTTACATGTAAACGCAAAGTAGGAGTATGCCATGGCGTATTGGTAAGGATTTGTTAGCCAGCAAAAGAAATACACCTGAACGGGAAACTCGTATTGGGCGTGTTGGCTCGATGAAGTTGAGTAAATGGTGACAGCCAGCGGCATCAGCTGAAACAACCCCAGGGCGACTATCGCACACGTTTTGTATGCTGTAAGTATAAAGTATGTTGTAAGTATGAAGTATGTTGTGAGTATAAACTATAAAGTATGCTGTGAGTATGAAGTATGTAATATGTAGTATGAAAATATTGCATTATCAAATTGATAGTTACTATTTTTGAAGACACAGACACAGTCCTTTTATTTGTTAGTACCTATAACTTATACCTAAGTTTGAACCGACTTCTTCATTACCTATTTATTTATTGATTTAATTTATCACGATAAACTTTTACAAATAATATCTAATTGCATTTTCTGAGAACATTAATTACTATAGTAATGTTTACTCATAGATGTATGTGTATACTTATATTTTTTTACATTATCAGAAAGAATAGATTTCAACGAACAAAAAGCCCACCGATATCTATGGCACCGACTTTTTAAATTTACACCGGGTTAATTTTACGATATTAAGACAAAATAAGGTTAAAAAATAAATATTTTACATCAAAAAAATTACAGTGTGCAACCCGTCGGCGGTCGGAAATATCTGCGAACCTGGTTTAGTGACGTCATGCAAATTGATATGAATATTTCACCAAACAGAGAAACAATAATGCGATTACTAAAGCGAGAATAGATAGGTATACACGTACGTCGGTAATAGGCTACACGAATGAATTTTTTTTATTGCATAAATGAATAGTACTCTTAAATATGAGTAACTTCTTAGAAGAAACCGTATATCAAAAGTCAATATTTTCAAAGGTACAGCGATTTGTTTGCAAAATTTCGCAAGTCCCGTGAAAACGCTCCATACTAAAGTCGTACGTAGCTATGACGTCACGTCCATGTAAAATCGTATGAAGTATACGGCCGCAGGAACATATTTGTAAATATCTCCGATATTTGTGCGTTTAAGTTCATACATACCGTAGTAAAAGTTTTTGTATATGATGTAAGTAAACTAATTATGTAGGTTTTGTTTACTAATTTAGCAAGAAAAAAAAATTTTTTTTTGTACTTTTTAGATGTATCTAATGACTAAACTATAAATAAAATATTATATTTTTTTACATTTACGAAGTAGTAATGCCTTAAAATTTCTGAATACATTATTGAAACTTAATATTTTAGATGTAGTCGTGTACCCAATTGCGTTGGCAACGTTACTGGATAGGCGCGAAAACGGGGCGAAGTCCGGTAAAGCGCGAGGGAAGCGCATTCCAGCGAGGTTCGCAGATATTTCCGACGGGTTGTAGGTATTATATAAGGTTCGGTAAAATCAATTACCTACGGATATTTTGGGCATATGATCTGCTGCTTATGTAAAGACGTTTAAGCAGAAAAATAATTGTCATACTCGAAAAAAAATTTTTTCTTTATATGGGCGAGTTTGCGTTTTGCGGAGAGTCACCCATACAAGAGATGATTTCTTACTTTGAGTAAGTATGACAAATATTTTTTTTGCCCAACGTCTTTACATAAGCAGTAGATCATATTGTGCCCGAGGTATCCGTAGTTGATTTTCGGAGACCTTATAATATATCTATGGCCCACCGACTTTTTAAGAAAAAACTGATATTATGACGCGAGAATTTTCGATTAAAAATTAGGGTTAATTTTTTGGAAAATTTTGACGAAAATTCGGAATTGTATTAATTTATTAGTAAAAGTCAAGAGAGTGTGCAAGGCGAAAACACTTAGAAAAATTTCGATGACAATTCGGAAATGTAATAAGTGATTAGTTTTTCATTTCGATCATGTAGAGGGAGGACGCACCATTATCCAGTAAAAACGAACCAAGAAAAGAAAATTGGTGAAAATCATTTTCATTTATTGCCACCGTATTCGCTCTGTGCACGACTTCAGCGCCACCTAGCGTTCGCAACTTTGTTGGCTCTGACCGTTGTGGCGTTTTTCAATTTTTTGGCGGCAGTGTTATAAAATATTAAAACAATAATTTTTCTAAAGAGTTTTTAGCATGATCTATCAGCATGGAAAAGACATGTTTGATTTTGGGCCAGTTCTATGTACACTACATAGGTAAATAGGAAAAAAATATGGGAATATAATAAAAATACGAAAAAAATAATTTGAAGAAGGGTACATGCGTACAAAAATGATTATTTGAAGAGTTTTTTATTGCGAGAACGCTATTTTTAGGGCGGCCATGACGGTTGTTTTGACTTGACTTTTGACGTAGTAGACAGTTTTACGAAGAGACGACGTCTTGAATGCCATACGTCTTTCTTTGTCAAAAGTCATGTCATTGACAAAATTACATTATTTAGTTAATTTTGATCTGATCCGCCATGTTTTATTTTACTTTGTGTTGCTCTCCTTGACGAAGTTAATTTAAATGTACATGGAAACGAAGTGAAATTAAACAAAATAAAGAATAGGAAACGGTTACTATATTATGTAGCTATATTTACATATACTGTACGTAGGGCTGGTCCAGGCCTCATACATTTCTCGAACATCGCTTTTGCAAGTTTCTGTCTCCTATAGTTTAAAAATGCTAGAGGGGACCAACTTACAAACTACTTTGGAGGCCGATTACTCGAAAATGGTCAACTTTATAAAAAATTAACGTATGAAATCTTGCTTTATTTTAAAAGACCTATTCTACGATACACGACGGGGTAGAGTGAAAAAAATATTTTTCATCCCCATTTCACATGTATGGAGCCACCTCTAAAATATAAAATTATTATTTTTTTATGATCCCGAAACCGTGATCTATATACAATCTATAACTGCACCAAATTTCATCAATTTATATTCATAATTACAGGAGCTAGAGGCGCGGATAGACAGACAGACGGACATAGCGAAACTATAAGGGTTCCTTAAGTATAACGGAACCCTAAAAATACTATTGTATTATTAATGTAAACTTCAATATAACTGTGATTTGGGTGGACAATGTTGTTTAATAATTTTTGGGCATTCAAATTAAATGTGGTAAGTAAAATCTATTCAAAAGTGTGTTGTGGGGATTCAGAGTAGAAGGACCCCAAAAGTGGGGTCCTTCTACTCTGAATTTCCAAAGATCTGTTGGTTGTATAAAAAAAGTGATAAGAGTCAAAAATGTTTGTATTGTCGTGCTCTATACGGTGACAGTAAATGAAAATGATTTTCACCAATTTTCTTTTCTTGGTTCGTTTTTACTGGAAAATGGTGCGTCCTAGACAAAAAGTGGACGAATGGTTTTCGTCTTATTTTTAGCCCCTCTATGCGTAGGAAACAAAAAACTAGAGGTTTATTTATTTTTTTCACGAAAAATTTTACAAGTCCTGGGGTCCTTCTACTCGGAATTTCCAAAGATCTGTTGATTGTATCGAAAAAGTGATAAGAGCTTTGATTAATTCTCTTTTTAATATTATAATATATCTATGGATAAGAGTCAAAAATGTTTGTATTGTCGTGCTCTATACGGTGGCAATAAATGAAAATGATTTTCACCAATTTTCTTTTCTTGGTTCGTTTATACTGGATAATGGTGCGTCCTAGACAAAAAGTACACTGATGATTTTCGTCTTATTTTTAAGCCCTCTACACAAAACAAAAGAAAAAACAAGAGTTTTTTTTTTCATGAAAAATTTTACAAGTCCCAGAAGGAAGTTTATGCGACTTTTACAAGAAAATGGTGGGTCCTAGGCATAAAGTAGCCTAATGATTTTCGTCCTATTTTTAGGCCCTCTACATGATCGAAATGAAAAACTATTCACTTATTACATTTCCGAATTTTCGTCAAAATTTTTCTGTCTTTTTCGCCTTGCACACCCTTTGCTACACTCCAACCGATTAGAACAATAAAAAATATTCAAAATAATCCCACCATTGTCGTACAAGCTCAAGCGGCGAGTCCAATCTTTCAATGCAATTTTTTTATCACCCTTTATGTCCGTAGGCCACACCTCTCCTATTCCAAATATTACTTGTTTAATTTGATCTCTTTTCGAAGCTGCCACAAACATTTTTACTAAATCTGTTTGAAACAAAACAATAACTGACTGAACATAACTGTAATGCTTCATAAAGCATTACAGTTATGTTCAGTCACTTTGAATTATTGTTTAACTTTGAACGAAAATTTATATTTGATTTTCAAACATTTAAAAAAAAACCAAATAAGATTTGTTTATTTTTATTTTGAAACACTGTTCAAAAATTAAACAGGCTTTCTTCAAACAAGCTTCGTTGAAAGTTTAACATATATTCAAGTTACCCAACTTAACTGTACTAAGTAAAAACGTTTATTTGATTTTTTTACTTGAAAGGAACACCTTTCAAGTAAAAAAAAAATTACAAAATCATAAAATTTTGACAATACACTTATTTACCTTGAAGTACTATAAAAGTGCTTGGTATAGCATTGATGACTTCGAGAAAACTGGCCCCGGTCCTATCATACCAAAATATATAAAGAATCTGGCCTACCAACATAACTATAACGAGACAGCTAAAAAACACAAGTCTTCCGTGCTGTGATATAAAATTTGAATTCTTGTCAACGAAAATGTTTATTCCAATAAATTTTATCATATTCACATGTCGAATAAAGGTATTTACGAAATCTTTTGGCAGTTCATTTAGATCCATTATGTCTGGTAGAAAAATACATAAAAGAAGGAGCTAACTCGCTCTTTATATATACTGGAAATCTCAAACAGTATGTTCAGCAAAAAAATATATCGGTAGAACAGAATAAACATTCTACTACTACTTACTAGCCGTAAAGAAGTTAACTACAATTTGTATGATATCGAGTTTGTTACCATTTTTTGCCACTAGGGGCGTTCTTTCTACATACATCGTGATACATACATAATCACGCCTTTTTCCCGTAAGGGGTTCACTTTTATTCTAGCCATCCATTCCTCCTCCTACATTCAACATAGCGAAGCGGCTCTCCATGGGCCGCTTTTCGCCTCCACGAGAAACGAGACGTGATGGGTGGCGAACCACATCGCCGCCATTTTGGATAATTAAATTCTTTTTCTGATTATCCATTGCGTTTACACGGATTGGTGGAGAGGATAGGAATAAGGAAAGGGAAGAATAGGTGGTGTGGAAAGGAAGATTGGTAAGTTAGAGTGGGAAATAGGAAATGTAGGATATTACCGCCCAGGAAGGCAAGGAATAGGACAGTAATAACTAGGGAAGCCGGGGTCGCATACCCGTATACTATACCACAACTACCGGACAGGTAAGTTGGGATGAGTATCCCATGACAGAATTTTTCAGACGGAGTTGTTTCTGTAACACAAATTGTAGTTAAAAAAAATAACTTCTTCACGACAAGCAGTGACAGAAACTCGGCACTCAGCACACTGAATTTAATACAATTTTGCTACTATCCATACTCTGTATCGGTATTTTAAAATTGCCAGCAATTAGTAGCCAGAGGCACTGCTATTATTTGATAGGAAACCTACCCTTGTAATTGCAAACTTCAAGAATATGGTATTTGCCTGTAATTGTTTTATTACATAAACGAATAGTGCTCTGAAAAATAGGAAAGTTTACAAAAGGTATGTATGGAATAAGTTTACTAAAAAACAATATTTTTGGAGAAATAGCGGATTGTTTGAAGCAGTTTTGTGAGCCTTGCGAAAACGACCCACACAATAGTCGTACCGACAGGTGACGTCACACGCCTGTAAGTTGCTACGAAATGTATAGTTATAATTATGCACTGTAACTTTGAATTACAACTTATTTAAACTACGCTACTAAAAAAACAAAACTACGCTAAAAATATTGTGATAATAAAAATTAAAACAGTATCTGCATATTACCCCATACATTTGAGGCCACATTTCTTTAGATAATTATAGTTTAACTTTTCTCTAGTTCATTCCTCTAGTGTAGGTACAGATTCATTCAATGCGGACGAAGTCGAATGTCAGTTTCTTATATATGTCACCGTAAAATTGTAGGGCTTAATAAAAAAAGGCTAAGAAACATATTTTGCTTTGTATATTATTTTGCTTTTTTACTTATAATTATATATACTTGTATCTGCATGAGGTACGCATTAAATCACTGCATTAGTCATTACCTGCACTGTACACCATCATCTTTTTACTGAACATCTGCATCATCACTCTGACGTTGGCAACTCCCATTACAGGGTTAAGCTATGCCAAAAGAAGAAGAAGAAGAAGAAAGTTGTAAAAACCGTTAGATTAAAATATAACTAGTGAAATTGTAAAATGTTTAGAGACTTCCGACGCGAATATTCTGCCCAAAAATAACATTATTTTTCGTTAGATCATAAATATATAGTAATGAATCTCTCGATATATTTTTATAATCTCGTTAGTTATTTTACAATCTAAGGGTTTTTACAATTTTACGGTGACATATATAAGCCTAATAACATTATGCTCAAACTTAAGAAATGTTGCATTACATTTATTAATGGTTATAATATAATTTAGACACTAAATAAATGAAAACTAATAAAAACTATATATAAACTAAGACTAAAACCACCAAAAAATATTAAAAACTTTAATTAATTAATAATTATTCACATTTCCCCCTCGTCCGAGTCCTCGATATCGACCAGAGCTTGTTTGGCGACGTTCTCCGCCTCCGTGGCGATCTCACGCGGCACCATCTGGTGACGGCCCTTCGTGTCTTTCGACACCCACGAGAGCTCCAGCTCGAATTGTCTGTCTTTCAGTTCGTCGTGGATTATGTAAATACTGAAAGTGAAAGGTTTGTGAATGAAGTTCAACGAACGAACCACAATAACTTGTTACAGAAATTGGATATTCTAGATACATAATATATGAGGACGCGAGAGCAAGAACGGTCTATGTACTAATTTGTCCTATAGAGATAAAGAAAATAATTTTTAATTTTTCTATTTTATATTTTTTTTTGCCATAAGGATTTAGGTTGTTCTTGCTCTCACGGCCTCATATAGAAGTTACTAAGTAACTTAAAACGTTTGTAGATGTTATTATGCTTGTGTTTCTCTCTCGCTCTCGTGTTTTTTTCTGATTACCATGCACCATGTTTATGCACTACAGAGGTTAACCTTTTTTTTGTCTGTTTGTAGGTGCTCATCATGAAAAATTTACAATTTCACAACTTATTTACATTGGAATTTGGATCCAATGTAAAAACGACTACTAGGCATTCTTGATATTCATTTATGATTTAAGATTATGAATTCTAAGCAGACTGTCAGATTAGTTCTCATATTAAAAATATTTAATTCACAGTATAGCTCGTCTCGGTATTTGTTGTCTCACTCGCACTCGATTTTAAGCATTTGAACGTGATCACTTTACTTGAGATAGAAGCCTTACAACGATTTTTTATCATTTTTAATAACGATAATTGCTATTTAGTAATAAGGCCGCCTTTGTGTAGTATGGTAGTGTTCTTTGTATTGTGTATATTTATGTGTAACTACTGATTGTGTCAACTGTCAAAGGGGCTGTCAACTGTCAAAGCAACAACACGCACATTTGAATAGTCTACAAAAAAATTTCGCAAAAACTAGTTTATCTTCATAGAAAGTGATATTGGACTGCAAAAAAAGTGAAGACCACATGTGATTTTCCGTCGAATTATTGTTTTCTCATCGGTAAAACACTAACTTCGCAGAAAAAAAGTGTTAAAAGTTTGGTTAAAAGTGCAAGCCAGTGAGTCATCGGAACATCAATTTGACAGCTGTATAGTGAAGTTGAATTCGGATAAACGAACATAGACAACACAATCATTTTTTAATTTCATATCAGCTGGATACAAAGCATTTTGCTCCAACACAATCCTGCGCCATTAGTGCTGCCAACATAGGAATTTTACCAAATCTCGGGGAAACATGGATGAACAAATGAACTTATTACTTAAACACCTAAAGGAAGAATTAAGAATACAGGCCGAAATTATCACTGAAAATGTTAATAAAACTATTGCGACAACAATAGAGGAGAAGCTTCTGCCACTTCAGCAAGAGAATGAGGTACTAAAAAATGAGATCTCAACCTTAAAATCCAAAGTAAAGAGTCTTGAGTCAGAAACCAGAAAAAACAACGTAATTATATATGGAGTGGAAGAAAATGAATATGACAATAAAGGACTAATGGAGATAGTGGTAGATACTCTGAATAGCGCATACAAAAATCTAAGCCTTGTTGAGTGGGACAAATGGGAAATCAGTAATTTGTACAGAATTGGAAAGAAGACCGAGGGAAAACCAAGACCCATAAAAGTGACACTCACATTGGGATGGAGGAAAGCCGATCTAATGAAGAATAAGAAAAATATCGCAAAAAATATATTTATATCAGAGGATTTTCCGAAAGAGGTCTTAGAAGCAAGAAAAGCATTAATTCCCAAACTAAATGAAGCCAGAAGATCAGGAAAGTTTGCAATTATAAAATATGACAAACTCATCATTGATAGCAAACCTTCAAGTGAGAAGACTAATGAGAAAAGGAAAAGAGTCCCGTCTTCACCACCGCGTACACCACCTAACAGCTATCCGAATGTGAGGGAATCAAAGCAAAGTAAAGTATCTAAAGTAAACCCATTCGAAGAAATGAGAGGCAGAAAGCAACAGACTGAGGATACACAGTCAAAAAACAACCAAAGCACGGTAGCCGAAAAACAAAAATAACAGAAACATGCAAAACCGGAATAGTCACAAACAACTCAACATTTTTGAACCCCAATCCGGTTGGTCACCGTGGGGTATCTAGACCACCACCCCCCCTAAGAAAACAAAAATCCGTACACTTAAGGAAAGACAATAATAAAATATACATCGCAACTTTGAACACCAGAACCCTAATGACAGATAGCAGACTAGAGGAACTGGAAGAAGCCATAAGATCTATAAAATGGGATGTCATTGGCATGTGCGAAGTTAGAAGAATAGGAGAAGAAATAAGGGAATACAATGATTACATTTTCTATTATTATGGTAAAACACAAGGTTTATACGGGATGGGATTCTTAGTAAAAAAACATTTAAAAGAAAATATATTAAGTTTTGATGGAATTTCCGATAGAATAGCAGTGTTAAATATACAATTAACAGAGTCCAAAAAACCGACGTCGATTATTCAAATACACGCACCTACAGAACAGGATACAAAAACTGCAAAAGATATTTTTTATAAAGACCTAACCTATTTATTGCAAAAGAAGAAGGAAAACACAATAATAATGGGAGACTTTAACGCAAAAGTGGGTACAAAAGCAAATAAAGACGAATTTGTCTTAGGCGATTACTGTAGTGGTGTCAGAAACGACAACGGACAAAGACTAGTAGATTTTGTCTTTGCTAACAATGTAAAGATAATAAACAGTTTTTTCAAAAAAAGGAAATCGAGAAAGTGGACTTGGATATCCCCAAATGGTAGAGACAAAAATGAAATCGATTTCATTTTATCAAGAAAGAAACAAATATTTACGGACGTCGAAGTAGTAAACAAACTAAACTTTAATTCAGATCATAGAATGGTGAGAGGAGTTATGCAAAACAAGAAAGGAAAATCAAGGAAACATATTATCAATTCAAACAAATACGCGACTATAGCAACCCACATACCACAAAATTTATTAGAAAAAATAGAAAAAACGTTACAGAATATCGAAAAATCTAAATCACTGCAAGAAAAATATAATATTCTAGAAAAAGAATTGACGAACATAACAAAATCAAGATGTAAAAAGGAGAAAAAAAGTAATTTAGCAGAGGAAACAATAAATCTAATGGAGGAGAGGAAAAAAATGTTACACAAACGAAAAGAAAACAAACAAAATATAATAAGTATTAGCAAAAAAATACAAATATCAATAAGGAAACATAGGAAAGAAGAAAGACTAAAAACTCTGAAAGAACAAATTGAAAAAACTGGTGGAATCAAGAAAGGTCTAAAGCAGTTGAGGGAATATAAACAATGGATACCCAACATGAAATGTAAAAGTAAAAAGGACAAAATAAGGATAAAGAGGTCTTCAATAGCTAAAGTTGCGACTGAGTTCTACAAGGAATTATATACTAATAGAGAAGAAATATTATATGAAACAACAGAAAACGACACCTACACTGAAGAAATACCTGTAATCTTAGAATCGGAAGTTATAAAAGCGATTAAAACGCAAAAAAGTGGAAAGTCACCTGGAGAAGACAAAATTTCAAATGAAGTACTTAGAGAATCCCTATCTGCAATATCCAAATTCTTAACAAACCTATTTAATGAAATATTGATTACCAAACAAATACCAATGCAATGGACAAAATCCACAATCGTTCTATTATATAAAAAAGGAGACAGAAATGACATAAATAACTACAGACCAATATGTTTAATGTCAAACTTATACAAAGTATTTTCAAAAATATTACTTGGGCGAATATCTAAACATTTAGAAGAAAACCAACCACGAGAACAAGCTGGATTCCGTGCAGATTATTCTACCATAGACCATATTCATGACGTAAAACAAATTGTTGAAAAACTTAATGAATACGGACAAAAATATTATATGGCTTTTGTAGACTATAATAAAGCTTTCGACTCACTCAGCCACAAGTATATTTGGGAAACGCTAGAAAACCAAGGCGTAGAAAGAAAATATATTCAGCTTATTAAAGAAATATACAAAAACACCATAGCTACGATCCAGCTTGAACGACAAGGCGAAGAATTCAAAGTTCAGAGAGGCGTAAGGCAGGGTGATCCACTTTCCCCAAAACTATTTCAGCGGTGTTAGAGAATATATTCAGAAGTCTAGACTGGAACAAAATGGGTATTAACATCAATGGATCAAATCTGAATCACCTAAGGTTTGCCGACGACATAGTGATATTCGCAGAAAGACCTGACACGCTACAAACTATGCTAAAGCAACTAAATTACGAAAGCAAGAAAGCAGGCCTATCCATGAACCCCACAAAGACTAAAGTAATGACGAACGGAATAAGGGAAAACATAAAAATAGAAGAAGAAGTTGTGGAGTATGTGGATGAATACATATACTTAGGACAAATAATATCTACAAAAGACCAATACTCTAAAGAAATTAACAGAAGAATAAGTAATACCTGGAAGAGATACTGGTCATTAAAAGAAATATTCAAAAATGAAACAGTACCAATGTCAATAAAAAGTAAATTGTACAATATCTGCATTCTTCCATGTCTCACTTATGGGTGTCAAACTTGGCCAGCTACAAGCAAAAACACCAATAAGCTCTCAGTTTGTCAACGAAGCATGGAACGAAGTATGATAAATATAAAGTTACGAGACCGATGGACAACTACCAAAATAAGAAAAATAACAAAGGTGACTGATGTACTGAAAAAAACTAGAAAACTAAAATGGAACTGGACTGGACACATAATGAGGACAGAAAGTGGGAAAAAATGGACGAAGGATGTAATGGAATGGTACCCTAGACATGGTAAAAGAAAAAAAGGACGACAGATCAAACATTGGGAGGACGACCTCCCAAAGGGATGGAGAAGGATAACCCGAGACAGAGACAAATGGAAGGAAATGGGGGAGGCCTATGTCGAAAGACAACCTGACTAAAAATTAAAAGTTTGATTTATTTAATATTTGTATTAGTTAAAAACTGTATCATGGTCAGTGAATAAAGGCTTTATTTATTTATTTATTTATTACTGATTGTGCACAATAAAGTATATTTTCATTTCATTGGCAATTGGCCCTCCAAGCATCATAGGTTATTTGTACCATTTAAGCAGCAAAGTAGAGATTATTGTAATGTTAGGAAAGAAGTTTACTATTGGAATAAAACTTACATCCTAGCAGCTTCCTTAACCAGCTCTTTTACAGTAAGGTCAGCCAGTTTTAGTTTTTCAATTTCAGTCTTTGCGGCCTGCTTTGCCTTGCCAACTGCACACCCAAAGTATGACTGTAAAATATAACAATAAAACTTTGAAATATTAAACACATTAGACAAACAATATTTGTAAATAATTATAATTCTAAACAAATCAATTATGACTAAATCATGCAAATATGTCCAAGGAATTAAAAATTTCATACAAACTTTTATCAACCCCTAACTTTATTTTACCCCCATTAGGGGTTAAGCTTTGAAAAAAAACCTTCATTTATATGGATGCCTATGTTATATGAGAAATATGTGTGCAAAATTTAAGATTTCTGTTTGGCCTGTACATCAGTCAATCATATCTACCTTAAAATTTTTATCAGTAGTGCCTAGTGGCTACTGTTTGAGAAGAGACTTGTCAAACTCCCAGTATGGTCAATGATTGATTTGCAATCATTTATTGTGAATAATAATAATATTTATGGATGCTTCACACAACATTTATTCAGTCTGGGCCTGTGGTAAGTATCCAAACTCCAAAGACCAGACAGCGGGAAGTACTTATATTTAATACTTTTATACTATACATATATTTAAGAATTTTAAGATCTTTATTATGTTATAAATATTTTTAATATCATGATCCAGAAACATTGAAAACCTTTTTGTTCCCCCAGTGGGATTCAAGCTCACAACCTCTGGATAATTGAGCGCATTGGCGCCCACCACTGAGCCACTGAATAAAAGTTAATGCATTTCTTATTATTAAATTTCTAAATAATATTTTAATAAGAAAAAATGTACTTACAAAGGAAACTCCGCTGGGTTCCAGCATGTACATCTGAGGTCCATCATGTTCCGACCATGTGCCCATGATGGCTGCACAACCGTACGGACGGACAGCACTGTACAATGTGTATGCATGCATGTACATCGACACACGCTCATTCAAGTACTTAAGGGGGACTGAGATGCCATATTGTGATCTGTAGTTGGATGCTTCAGAGCGAGCAGTCTCGACTATTTGTCTTGCATCAGATATTAAGCCAGATACGGCCTGAAATGAGAAAAGTTGTTTATGAAGTTGGTTATTTTTATAGCTAGAAAGTAGTTAAATATATATCAATAAAAAAAAATACTTCTGATATGGTGTTTCTTTTTACTGTAAGATTAATTTTTATATAAAATTATAAATTATAATGTAACATTTATTTTTGTTATGGAGTTTTACTGTCAGCAGTATGTATCACCACAATCTCAATAGCTTTTGGGAATTGTCGTATTTTCATAGAAAAACATCAAGCTCCTTCTAAACTAAACTAAGCTCCCTTAAAACCATTTTGGTTTTATAGCAGTATGTTGCATGAAACGGAGTTTCAATCTGTCTTAACTGTCACTATCCACTGAATACACTATAACAAAAATATTTACACAACTGATTGCTATTCAATGGCTGTGTTTGGCGGAAAAAAGCTCTAAGATAAAAGTGTAAGCAAAATGGTGATCGCCAAGACTTATATAAGCAAAATGGTGGATTATTTTAGCGGTATTGAAGTGAGTAAACGTGTCCTGGCCGATAGTCTGTATTTATTAAAACCATTTTGGTTTTATAGCAGTATGTTGCATGAAACGGAGTTTCAATCTGTCCTCACTGTCACTATCCACTGAATACACTATAACAAAAATATTTACACAACTGATTGCTATTCAATAGCTGTGTTTGGCGGAAAAAAGCTCTAAGATAAAAGTGTAAGCAAAATGGTGATCGCCAAGACTTATATAAGCAAAATGGTGGATTATTTTAGCAGTATTGAAGTGAGTAAACGTGTCCTGGCCGATAGTCTGTATTTTTTTTCTGCGCTAGCAAGCACTAACAAGTGCTTTTTTCCACTGAACACAGCCAATGTTGATATCTTTGATACATTGGAAAAGTCAATTGATAGACAATGACAGCAACATTGAATACTTATCCGTTGTGGAAATATTTTCATTAGAAAGGGGGTTTGTTTGTAGATTTAATTTGTCTCAATACTCTTGAAGTACTAAAATTTAAAAACATGTAAAAAAATAGATTTCACATACCATTCCAACATGTTCATCGATGTGGAAGATCCTTTTGTTAGCACCAGGTTCATACAGCTTGGAGGTGACCAGCTTCTCAACGGCAAACACTACTCCATCTTTCCCCCGAAGACCAATAACGGTCCCCGAATTCTCCACTGCTTTGGCAGCATATTCAACTTGAAATACTCTGCCGTCCGGTGAAAACTGAGAGGCTGAGAGGTCGTACTGGAAAGATGAGTATGCATTTTAAAAACAAATTCTAACCTACAACTTTTGTATTCAGATTTAGTTACAACACGTAATAGTTTAAAAGGCAAAGTGGATATTTTAAAGTGAGGAAAAGTATAGAACATACATAGATTAATGCATAAATTAATGAAAGAAACTAAAGTACTAAAGACTTACGCCTGTCCCGATAGAGCTCATTGTGAGTTAATACGTTAGAGTAACTACTAATGAAATTGTTTAATGTTACGTATTATATTACTTTATTAGTCGTGCATATAACTTTTAAAATTAAATAACACTAATTTGTAAATTTTAACTTGGATGAAATGTTTTACAAAGCTTTTTTGCCGGATAATGACAAGCAACTTCGAATGACATATATATTTTTTAATTCCTTCGCCTTCTCACTTTATTACAAAGAAAAAAATCATAAACATGTCATGAATAAACAACACAGGTAGGTTTTAACTAACTACAATAAATAGGCGTAACTTAGTTTAATGCTCTAAGGCAGTGGTCCCCAACCTTTTTTTTACGCGGGCCACAAACCCGTTGTACTCCTGGTGTCGCGGGCCGCAACCAAAATTTTTAGGGACAAAAAATACGGTGTTTAAATTTAACGATTTAATAATAGAAAAACACAAGGTAGCTAAAAGAGTGAAACTAAACATTTAAGATGAGATAACGACACAAACTAAAATAAAATAACAAATTATGTTATGTATTATATAATAATTTATGTATTATAAAATAACATAATATATAATTATGTTCACTCAGTGAGATTTTTGGAATTGTGAACGCTTTTTCACAACTTTATCTAGAGCTGGCTTGTCGCTGCATGCTATCCTTATTACATCGTAGGCTGTATTTCAAAAACCACTTTAGCTAGAAAGCTGATATTTTCATAAGTCTTAATTCTGATGCCGCTATAACAACATAATATCATATCTAAAAAACAAGATAAAACAAATAATATAAGGAGAAGAATTTTATGACAACAAAACGCGATTTTTTGTCCTTTTTTTAGTCGATGGCAATACTTTAAATATTCACAAGATACTAAATTGATTTCTACTCCAATATATAATTCAAAGTAAAAATTAATATAATTAAGGGGTTTTCATAAAAAATAAAATTTTTGTTTTTTTTTTTCCTAAAATGGCTTTTCCTTGGCTGATTTTTAAGTTACAGATTTCACGCGGGCCACAGATAAAGGCCCGGCGGGCCGCATGCGGCCTGCGGGCCGCGGGTTGGGGATAGCGGCTCTAAGGGCTTAACAGTTAATTGAATTAATATGCAACAAAAAATAAAAAGCTTCTGCATTTCTAGTTATTATATTTTACGATAGATGGCAACAGATCGGAATTCGGAATGGTCTACCAGCCCCCAGCTCAAGTAAGTCAGTCATTTGCTTAGTTTTTATCAATTTTGTAAGATGTCGCTTATAATCCCATCGTTCCGTTTTCACAACTTATTAATATTACATTCATGAAATTATTATTATCTCCAACTCCTATTATTGTAAAAAATATTTCAACATTAAAAGTATTATACTTCGGGTACATGACTTTATTTCCGAGTTGGTGACCATTATACCATATGAGCAGCTATAAAACCAGATTTGGTTGATAAATTAATGGCTGCTAAAAATTCAATTTGCAGGCTACGGAAAATCCCATTTTTGGATACCTACTGTTGGGGTATGTTTTTCTTTGGCATGGGTGTCGTTTTCAAATTTCTTTTCTGCCATTCATGAAGAAAATAATATATTGTGACTTCAGGGTTATTAAGGGGAATGAAATTTTCATTATTTTCCAGTAGGATGCACCGTTTCTGAGATAGAAGGTATTATAGAAAAAAATATGACAATGCTCTACTTTGAGACACGAACGGCGTATAAAGCTATAGAAATTTTGGAAATTTCAGGATTTTAAAATTTCTTTTTCTTCCGTCATGAAGAAAATATGATGTTGCGCGGTTCCTAAGGGGAGGAAATTTTCATTACTTTTTCATTAGGATGCACCGTTTCCGAGATATAATCAATTTTATAAAAAAATATAAATGCTCTACATTGAGCAAATTTCTTTTTCTCCCATCACGAAGAAAATATGTGGTTGCGGGGTTATTAAGGAGGAAGTAATTAGGTAATAAATATTATTTATCAAGTAGGATGCACCGTTTCTAAGATAGAAGGTATGAAAGAAAAAAAAAATATGACAATGCTCTACTTTGAGACACGAACGGCGTATAAAGCTATAGAAATTTTGGAAAATTCAGGATTTTAAAATTTCTTTTTCTTCCGTCATGAAGAAAATATGATGTTGCGCGGTTCCTAAGGGGAGGAAATTTTCATTATTTTTTCATTAGGATGCACCGTTTCCGAGATAGAATCAATTTTATAAAAAAATGTAAATGCTCTACATTGAGATACGAGGGGTGTATAGAAATATTGGAAAATTCAGGAAATCATCTTAAAATAGGCTAATTTACTTTTATAGGGCATCAATGATTTTGCGTTACCCGTAGAATAAGCCAGATGCCAAAGAAAACGTTTTTGTATACGTTCTATACGTAATCAATGTGTGGCAAAATGCGGACGCCAAACTACGCTATTAAATTCAAGTATGCTCCTGACTAGGCTGTAATAAAGTAAGACCTTAGTTTTAACTTGCCTATAGACTTTACAGTTTCTCAGAACAAATCCTAACATTTTGGAACTTTTGCTTATAATACCTTCAATATGCGGTATGAACGATAATTTGCTATCGAAAATAACTCCAAGATCGCGAATTAAGTGATCTTCTATAATTTTTTCATTTTCTATAAAGTATTCAGATTTAATAAGATTACTTTTCCTTGTGTAAGTCACGTGATGGCATTTCTTAGAATTTAAATGCATATTATTTAATTTACACCAATGGACAAGTCTAGAAAGATCACTTTGTAAGAGCATTATATCCTCTTTAGATTTGATAGTTCTTACAAATTTAAGATCATCCGCATACATAAATACTTTAGAGTGAATAAAACAGAGGCAAATGTCATTTATAAAATAATTGAATAAAATGGGACCTAAAATCGAGCCTTGCGGGACACCAGAGTGTACGTCGAGCACGGAAGATCTATAACCATTAACTACTACGAAAAAAGTACGTTGGGTCAAATAAGACTTTATACATTTAAGTATGGTACCAGTAAAGCCGTATGATTCTAACTTACTGACAAAAATTTTATGGCACACTTTATCAAAGGCCAAGTAAGTACACTTTATCACTTCAACAACAATCTGAAGTCAGTATATATCACATCCGCTTGGTAACCTTCGTCAACAGATTTTGTAATAAAATCAGTGAAAGGAACCAAATTAGACGTAGTAGATCGTGAGGCAGAGAAACCGTGCTGTTGTTCACTCAGGTAAGTTTTAAGATGATTTTTTATGTATGGACAAATTAGCGACTCAAAAACTTTAGTGAATACCGATAGGATCGAAATAGGTCTGTAATTGGAAATTAAATCCAATTTACCAGCCTTATGCATAGGAACTACTTTTGCCGTTTTCCAAATATCCGGAAAAGTACCAGAGTTAAGCGATTTATTTAGAATTATAAATAGTGGTAGGGCCAGTTCTAGGGCACATGATTTGACAAACATAGGCGGAATCCCATCTGGACCAGCTCCTTTTGTGCTATCTAAATGTTTTAACTTATAAAGTAAGTCATCGAAACGTATACTTTTAACTTTTAAACTAGAGCTAAAATTATACATTTGTGTTAAATAATCTGACGTGTTGAAATTTACTTTTTGATTTGTTTGTGAATCGTAGTCCAAACAAAATTGATCAGCAAATAACTGACACATTTTTGTACCATCACATGTAGTTGTAATACCATCAGTTAATGAAGGAGGATAGGAACTAGTTCCACCACGTCTGGATTTGATGTGACTCCAAAAGAGCTTAGGATTTTTCTGCAATTCTTTCTCTATTTTAGTGTTATAATCATTATAACAAAATTTTGATAAATCATTGCAACGTTTACTAATTAATTTAAGTTCAATAGCATCCCTAGGATTTCTATAGTTTCGGTACCTTAATCTTAGTTTGTTTTTTCTTTTAACAATCTTATAAGTGCGTTATTGAACCATGGTGGGTATTTGCGTTTTTTAAGTGTCTTTGTAGGTAAGTATATTTTTATAGCATTATTAATTTCGTAAAAAATCTCCACCATCTCATTTACATTTTTATTTTGCTGTAATAAGTTTGTCCAATTTTTTGTGCCTAAGTAGTTTTTTAATGGTTTGTAATCTGCAGTGTAAAAATTTGTTATGTTTTGTGGTGTGGTATTGTATGGTAGTCTATCATCTACACTAATATTATAAAGAGGAAAACTTTGTTTGTATGTTTGTTTGTTTGTTTGTTTGTTTGTTTGTAATGAATAGGCTCAAAAAGTACTGGACCGATTTCAAAAATTCTTTCACCATTCGAAAGCTACATTATCTACGAGTAACATAGGCTAAATTTTATTTTGGAAAAAATAGGGTTCCGTCAGATATTTGGGTTTTTCGGACACAAGGTGTAAAAAATCAACCAGAAAAGTTACTTATTTTGCGTACGCTGCCTAAACTATAAAAGATAGAACCATAAAATGTTCTAATTAATTGTAGATCTTATAAATATCTACAAAAAAGTCCGCGACACACTATACCTATCTATGTCGAGTGAGGCACAACAACCATTTTTTTATTTAGAAATCTTGAATTTTTTTTGGACTATATTTAAACGCGTTTATTTTACTCATACTATTAATCCTTATCAAAATAAATTATTTCATCACTAAGTATATGTTATGTAGATAATATTTGGTCTTTGAATGATTAAAATTGGATGTTTGGTTTTGAAGTTATGGCGAAATTAAAATATTACGATTTCTGCTGCACAGCCCGTTGCGAAGTGGGTGTCACCAAGGCGGGAGTGCGCGTGCGGAGTTTAGATTATTGGGTAATTTTTTTGTTTTGTGTTCGTTGTAACTATGATGGATAGTTACTTGAATACCTATTTATTTAGTGTTTGTTGTATTGTTAGTCCTGAAGAGTATAGGTATTTCGTACGATAAAAGTATACCCACCTACTTATTTCATTGAGTTTTAGTAGGTAGGTACCTATATTAATTTGTTTCTGTTTGTTTTGAACTTTTGACTGAATTTCGCCCGTTTTGTCAGAGGTTTAAAGACATTCTGTAGTATTAGTAGTATTGTACCCGTGCGAAGCCGGGGCGGGTCGCTAGTCATTATATATTTTACTCAAAGTTATATCTAAAGCAGGGTGATAAACATCAACATTACTTATTGGACTTAAACATTCATTCACTTCACAAGACTTAAAATTAGTTAAAACTAAATCTAGCACTCGACCTATAGAATTTTCTACAAAATTACATTGAAGAAAATTATTACAGTTAAGGAAATCAATCATCAATTGACCACAAGCATTTAATTTGTTACTTCCATCTGACATATTCCAATTAATATGGCTAAGATTGAAATCACCTACTATTAGTACATGTGAGTCACTCATTTCTTCTATAATTTTATTACAATTTTTAGTAAAGCTATCTAGATTGTTCAATTTTACAGGCGGTGGTAGATAAACTGCACAAAGAGCTAGACGACGAGTGGTACATGATACATATACTTCTATTAATACCCAGATATCCTCACAGTTGCTTTCCCATTGCTTCATTGCTTTAGATTTAATTTCCTTCTTAACTGCAATCAGTACTCCTCCGCCATCAGTCTTCTGCGTGGAACTAGTGATTACCCCGTCACGTCTATAAACAACGTACCTATCGCCGAATAGCTCACTGCTCAGCAATGAATTATTGAGCCATGTCTCAGACAGAATTATTATATCATAATTACTACACAAAATATTTTTAAATACATTATGAGTTTTAGATCTTAAACCACGACAATTCTGATAGAAAATATTTAAATTACTGAATTTAGAAAATTTCGTATTCTATAGCATGCATGATACCTTACGAAAAATAGTTGTTTAATTTAAATTAGATAGTGTATCTAGGTTTCTTATAATAATGTGACTTGAATTGTCTGTTTTTCTAATAAAAATTCTCCCGTTCCTCACCCAAACGTACTTGTAGCCTTTTTCTTTAGCTTTAATCCTAGTAGCAGCGTGAAGAGTCTTATTGGCCGGAGACAGGTGCTCAACTACGTAAACAGGTGTTTTATTTCCAGATAATCCAAGATCAGCGCTATTTAGCTTATTCTGAGAATTATTTTTATTATACTGAATCACCGAAGCCAGCAACCTATCTCGTAATTTTGCGGAGCTCAGCTGTACCTACCACAACTGACCGAGGGCGACTGTTAGTGCTTTGGATCTTAGCAATACGTGTGCAGTGATTAATATTTGATTCACTTATCTCACAACCAACGACAGAGCCAAGCTGTCTTACAACAGTATATAAATTCTCTTGTTTATGCTCTGGTAAATTCTGAAGTTCCAAGTTATTGATTCTGGTATGCTGCTCCAAGTAACTAATTCGTTGTACCATATCCGATACAGTTGCTTTCAGGTTATTATTTTCATTTTTAAGTTCCTTTGTAACCTTTCTTAAATCAAAATATTCGGACTTAAACTTTTCAAATTCTTGTGTGTGGAATGTTAGTGAAACACTTAGTTCCTTGACCTCTTGTTTAAGGGGTTCTAACTCCAAGTGTATTTGCTTTAGCATACCTGAAAATTCCTCCTTAATAGTTTTTTGAACAATACTTCTGATATCCTCACTCAAAATGGTTAGAGAATCGGCAGTGGGTGGTGAGTCTAGAGCTGGTCGCTTATTTCCTCTTGTTGTATTGGCATTACGTACAGGCGTTGAATCTGATCTAGATTGCTTTGGCCCTGTACTTAAGCACTGTGGACATTGCCATTCATTGTTATTCTCATAATCCATCGGTATAGAAAGACATAGAAAATGAAGTACTTACAGATGATAAATTTACTTATCATTTTTTTCTTCAGTAGAATTTTTACAGCATTCAAATTTTTGAGTCATTTTAGTCCAGTTTGACCGCCGTTGGAGAAGCAGTAGTATACAAATCAGTCCAAGCTAATGACGCCGTTAACTTTTTTATAAGTGGGTATTTTATTATAATTCGTTTCGAACTTCGCAAGAATTCTTTAAATATTATCTCTAAATGTTGTTGAAACAATAAAGTACACAGTTAGTTTGCTTAAAGGTTAATTAAGCCACACTTATAACACTAGATTCACTTTTATTATCCATTAATAACTATTTAAAACAATAAAATTTTACGGAACGACTTGACAAAGGTGTTGCTTTACGAACGACTTCCTTGTGTTTAGAAAACAGTAATTCATTTGTTTTTTCCTCTTTTGGTTTTTTCTTTACATCACTTTGTACAAAATATAGAAAACTTGAAATATCGTTTTATTTTCGAGTACGAGTTCCACCG
This sequence comes from Glaucopsyche alexis, assembly GCA_905404095.1. Lineage (NCBI taxonomy): Eukaryota > Metazoa > Arthropoda > Insecta > Lepidoptera > Lycaenidae > Glaucopsyche > Glaucopsyche alexis. Next base: position 9,088,980 of record FR990060.1, read on the forward strand.
TGGCACCAGTGCTGCAGAAACGGCTCGAAGGATTAATGATGTGTATGGCATCGGTGTCGCAAAAGAAAACAGTGCGTTTTTGGTTCCAACGTTTTCGTTCTGGAAATTTCGAACTGCAGAATAAGCCTCGTGGACGGCCGGAGACCAAAGTTGATGATGAAGAATTTAAGGCTATTGTGGAAGCGGATCCATCGCAAACCGCGTCCGAGTTAGCTGCAGGCTGCGGTGTTAGTGATAAAACTATTTTAATCCACTTGAAGCAAATTGGGAAGGTGAAAAAGCTTGAAAGGTGAACCGTGCAGGTGGGTACCTACCTCATGAATTGAATGCAGCAAACCGACAAACGCGCGTCGACTGCTGCGTTACATTACTCAACCGCCATAATAATGAAGGGATTTTAAATCGAATCATTACCTGTGATCAAAAGAAGTGGATAATCGGAAACGCTCATCGCAATGGCTGAGCCCTGGCGAACCAGACAAAGTCTGCCCTAAAAAAAAGTTACTTGTGAGCGTTTGGTGGACTAATGCCAGTGTCGATCACTACAGCTTTCTTAAATCTGGCCAGATGATAATACGGTAGATGTATATTTCCAGCAACTGCAAATTATGGTGGAAAAGCTAGCTGCTAAATAAGAATAACCGAGGTTGGCCATTCACTCTAGGCCACTGCTGCTTCAGGATAAGGCTAGACCACACACTGAACAACAGACGGCCACCAAATTAGAGTAGCTTCAATTGGAATGTCTAAGACCATGCCTCGTACTCCCCAGACCTTGCTACAACATTTTTTTTGAAATTTGGATAAATTCTTGCAAGGGTTTTGTGCACGCACACATACTCGTGTAAATACGTAATTTAGATGGGACACCACTGATTCAACGTAGTTAAACAATGTCTGCAGTGAGCAGTCGTTGCGGTCACATACCTACTGTAAGCTTATAGTTGAAGGTTTCATAAAATACTTCTAATTAATAATATGTAAACGTGCGATGAATGGTTTAAATGTGCATTAATATATAATTATTATTATTTGGTTATGAGATGAAATGATTTTATAGTTTATTTCTTAGGCATAAGAAATAATATTCAGTGCCATGTTCAATTTGTATAAAAAATGCAAGATCAGTATCGTCGCTTGTTTGGTATGGACGCCGGGTTTGGCATTATTACCGAGAGACGGCCATGGAGGCACATGTTATGTTAATTTATGGAGAATAAATCCTGTATATTATTTATTTGAAGTTTTAATCACTGGATATGAATAAGGATTTCAGAGAGGACTTTACATTTCAGAAGTGGGATCGGCGAAAATTATATTTTTTTTCGCTCTGAGCCTACGTAAGTATCGTTGTTTATATCGACATTTATTTTGAAAATTTTTCTTTGTTTTTGTGGTACCTAACTACCTACCTAATAATGATTAATGTTATGGTAAACTATAATTAATTGCTTAGATAATAGTAAAGTGAAAAATCGTAATATTATCTAAAGGGATTAAATTAAATTTTTGATGCATATCGTGAAAAAGGGGCATAGAGAATCGGAGGAAATTTGAAAATGGAATACATATTTTATTCTCGAACGTGCTCATGAGTCATGACTAGGGAATATTATTCGAATATTCGAATATTCGTTTTATTCGAATATTCGACGATTTCATTATTCGAATATGACTGGGTTCAATATTCGAATATTTCGAATAAAACGAATAATAAAAAATATTTATTTATTTATCAAAAATATGTTAATAATAGCAATAAACTTGTACATAAACCAGAATGTTTCGTTATTTAATAGATTACTTTTATTATTTATTAATATTGTCGTCAGTAATATCCTAAAACAGATTTTACTACACTGTTTGTGAAAGAATACATACAAATAAAATAATATTTAAGATGATTTTTTTTGCTACAGGCGTCAGCGAAAGAAATCCATACTCACACGCTTGTCAAAATAACCTAACCAAGAGCGTGTTATGACGTGTCTAAGGAGGGTTCTGTTACTATAAAGCGTAATACGATTTTTAGTTTCTTAACCTTACTGTTCGATTTCGTTTAAAATAACTTTCCTAAAGAGAATTTAACATGATCTACCAGCATGGAAAATTGTAAGTTCCTAATCTTCATAGTTCAGAAATGACAGAAAGGGGTGAAACCAATTTGGAGGCCGACTACTTGGAAATGTTTGACTTCGTAAATGTCATGTATAAATCTTTTCCTTTATTTTAAAAGACATAATATTCAACACACTTGGCAACCGGGATGGTTTTCCATACTCGTGAAGTGTTTATAACTATGTAATAAAATTATATTTTTTTATCAAACCAAAACCGATATCTAGACGGAATATAGCTAGAAGAGCAGATAGAAAGAGAGACAGGTGGACGAACAGAGTGAAACGATAAAGGATACCTGTTAAGTTGATTATTACAGTATTACACTGGCCTGCAAAACACTAGTTCTAACAAATCGTTTCGAATTTCATACTTTTCAAAATAATTATAACAAGACTTATCAGCTTTCTTTAAAAGTAATAAATTATATATATATATATATATATATATATATATATACATCTTGCGAATCATGTTGCGTCCTACATGGCGATTTTTACGAATGATGCCGCGTCCGACCGACTTGTTGCGTCCGGTATACGGACGCAAGATTAACCGACCCTCATTTTTCGTCCAAGGGTGTCTTTTCATCATTAGAATGCATAGACAAAAAATTGGCATGGACTCAATTTCATCACTAGAATGATTTTCAGCGTATTTCGTAGTTCAGCCATCGGCCGCGTGGAATTTCGAGGGCGCTACTGAGAAGCGTATATTTTGTACCGTATATTGAGCGTTTAGTTTACCGATTATATTGCGTCTCCCCGAATATACACAAAAAGTTTTTTTCAGTTCTCCACGAGCATCATCTTGCGTCCAGATTTTTTCTTACATCAGGACACCGCCTTGATCCTACTGGGGCCTTTTAGGGTGCACGGGTGTGGGGCGCGCGGGGGGCGGGAAGCGAGCCGTTCGTCAGCGCCAGCAGCGCGGTCGCATCGCATATTTTGTTAACCGACTTCCAAAAAAGGAGGCGGTTATGTATTCGGCTGTATAATATTTTATTCTTATTTTGTATGTTAGACGATAATTCAGCCGTCTATGGACCGATTTTCAAAATTCTTTTTTTGATCTAAAGGGTATAACCCCAAAGTCCCGTTTAAAAAAAGTGGTGACCTGATGATGGGATCCATAAAGGATCAAAATTTATATGGATACTTATGGCGATTTCGGCTTTTTCAGAAGTAGTCTAAGCATATTATGCTACCAAAAATTAAGATTTTGCGCCAAGGTATACCCTGGATCCAAAAGTACAGAACAGAACTCCTGACTCCTTATAGATACATGTTTGGGGATTTCAGCGTTGTTTAAAGAACTGCAAGCATATGCTTCCATGGCAATTAAGTGATCATCATTATCACCACCACAATTACACCATACATCATTACATTATGATGATACAAAAGGTACTTCTCCTAGTATTTTTCACCAACACGGTGATCTTTAAACGTTACTCTACCGTCTATGGACTTATATTTTGTAAAATTATTTTGTTGTTGTCATTAACATGGAAACTTGATGATGGGATCCGTGAGGAATCGAGGGAACTCCTCAAAATTTATATAGACATATAATATAGTGATTTAGACTTTTCCTGAAGTAACTTAAGCATATTACGCTACCAAAAAAATAAGATTATACCCTGTATAATAAGAAGGTATTCCCTGGATCCAAAAGAACTGAACAAAACTCCTCAGTCTTTAAAGATACGCGTTTGGAAATTTCGGCATTATTGTTTTAAGAACTGCAAGCATATGCCACTATGTACGTTACAGTAATCATCATCATCATCTTATTTTAAAATAGTGTCTGACCGAAGCTGGTTTTTACGACCGAAACCGAAAACGAATTTCGGCAACGGTCTCAGTTTCGGCCGCAACCGAAACTTCCGTAGGTACAAGGATCATGTTTTGAGAGAAAAATAAAGGAAACGTTAGTTTAATCAGACAGTCTTTTTAGGGTTCCATAGTATTCAGTCAGTTAGTCTTTCTTTCTGTCTGCCCCTCTAGCTACTGTAATTTTGAACATAAATGGGAGAGATTTGGTAAAGTTATATATTGTGTATAGATCCGTGTTCTACATCATAAAATAATAATAATTTCATATTTTAGACGGGTGGCTCCTCCATACATGTGAAATAGGCATGAAAAATATTGTTTCATTCTACTCCATCGTGTGAGATATCGTCGAAAAGATCTAAAATAAAGGCGTGGTTTCATACATAACTTTTTTACAAAGAACCATTTTCGAGTAATCGGCTTCCAAAGTGGTTTTATAATTTGGTCCCCCGCTGGCATTTTTAAACTATAGGAGATAGAAACTGGAAAGTTTGTATGCTGATAGATCATGCTAAAAACCTTTTAGAGAATTTATTTTGAGCGCAATCGGACTACAACTTTTTAAGTAATTCAAAGAAGGCCTATTGCGCGTTGATAGTTACAGAACCCTCCTTAGACATGTCCTAACATGCTTTTGATTTACTGCCGCTTAGTAGTTTATATATACAAATCTGTGTTGCGAGCAAAACACGAAAAAGCACTAAAATATTTACAATTGTTTATTGTAAACCAGCTATATTTTTATGTACAACGGATCTTAAATACTTTAAGCTTAGCCCAATTCACGAAACGACTATCTCGTTATACCTAAATCAAATCGCGAAGTAGGTTACGAGAGTTAGCCTTATTAACTAAGCATGGCTTTCTCATAATTATGAGAAAATAGAATATCGCAAAAGTGTCATTGTCGTGTACGGTCAACGGTGTGACAGTTAAATATGGTCAAACGTTCCATCATTCTAATCTAAGAACAAAATTTCAGGCTTAAATTGAAGTCGTTCTTAAGCGAATTAGGTACAATGCAAGCTAGTCAAACACCTCGTAAGCCTAATAGACTAGTGCTTTTACCTTTGAAAATGGTCAAAAGTGAAAAAAAAAACTTATAGTAGGATGAAACCCATTGGAAAAGGAAGAGAATTTAACAAAAATAAAAGGAAAAAGTATTTTACGGGCAATTTGAGGTCGGGAAGTGTAAGGAAGTGAGTTTTTAAGGATAGAAAACGGTTTATCTCGATTTCTGGCAAAACTACAAGTCCTATGGAAAAAGTCAAATGGCAAATTTGTAGGTACCTAATAGAAAGATCTACACCTTTAAGCACGCCTCGGGTGTGCTCTACTCTCGAAAGGCCGCGTTGTGACAAGTTCACAACATAAATCTGTTGAAATACCCGAAATTCAATAATAAACTTATAGAAAAATTGATGTTTTTACAACTAGGAACTTCAAACATGACTGTAGACTGTTTTGCTTTTTACTTATTTAATTTAATTTATGTAATATAAAATGAAATAATAAAAAAAACTAAAGCTGTCCGTAGGTCTGTTTATTCCATAAATTAAGAAAAATATGGGCAATGAAATGAGTTGAATCTTTTTTTAAACGTTTCCGTTTATCCTAAGGATGAGCCCTGTTGCTTGGCGTTATTAAATTATAAATGGTTAAAAATATATTAATTAACATTTTTTTGATAGAATAACCAGTTTTATTCGTTCCCCGTTCTCTTTTATTATTTTCCCATTTCTCAATACCGCTTGCCGATATTTTTTTATATTGTTTGTTACATATTTGCTACATTATATTGTTCATTTAATGCATATTATATATTTTATGTGCAACGGATGCAAGAAAAAAAATACGTAAATAAATATATAAAAAATGACAAAACACTAAGAAATATTTATTGTAGTCACCATACCTTGTTTTATTGTAAAATCATCAAAATACGGTATGAATGGGGGCAAGAGGGGTCACATGCTCGTAATATATCATACTTGTAAACTGTTTATAATTTAGTGTAATATAATATTATTGGCTCTATTTAAGGATATGTATTCACTCTGTGGTAGATCAGTCATTGTTTAAGCGATGATTTTTCATCTTACGGTTTCCTGATTATAGTATAAAACGCGTGTGAGGCGTGCAAACTTTATATTTATATTTTTTTCACATAACCTAGACCCGCCTAGCCTCAATTCTTATTGAAGCTAGGCACAAAATATTTTAGTAGAAGATATCTACAAAATATTGTAGATGTCTTCATCTACAATATTTTGTGTAAGTTGTCCAATCGTCTTTAAATTATATCCATAGATGCTTATTTATTGCTATTTTAAGATAGCTTAAATACATGAGTGACCTACGGATAATTTTAGCCCATCAAAAGGTATTTCAGAGAGAAGTGGGGAACGGGCTAAGCGTGTCTGGGCCTTACTACCTGTTCTTTTCTTTGCATTTTTTTGAGAACTTTTACTGTGGTAATGTATTTTTTTTTACATTATCAGAAAAGAGAGATTTCAACGAATAAAAATCCCACCGACTTTAAAATAAAAAAAAAATATTTTGACGTGAGAGTTTTCGACTGAAAATTAGGGTTAATTTTTTGATATTAGGTGAAAAAATAAATATTTTAAATAAAAAAAATTACAATATATTTGAAACACACGGGTACGTTTTCACAAAATGTCGTGATTTTTTTTTGTAATAACATAAATATAAAAAAAGAACAAACACTTGGTTAGTTGAATTTTTCACATAAATTATGAAGTTATGTGAAAAAACTGTAAATAAGTACAAACGTTGTAGATCTTTTTATCACCTATAACTTTTCTAGTTCACTTTTTTCCATAGGACTCGTAGTTTTGCCGAAAATCGAGATAAGCCGTTTTTTACCCCTTGTAATTCACCCCCTTACACTTCCCAACCTCCAATCGCCCGTAATTTATTTTTCCCTTATTTTTTGTAATATTTTTTTCCTTTTCCAGTGGGTTTCATTCTACTATCCTTTTTTTATTTCAAAAATTATCGGCATTGGTCTACAATAGCTATTTCAAAATGACGTTTAGACAATGCGCGAGTTAGTGTTTTTTTTATGTATACCAACTGTAAATGTGTAAAATCAAAAACTTATTTTTATTAGTTTTACCCCATCTCAAGTAAATGCAACGGAGTTAAATAAATCATGTCCTGTAACAAAACCTTATAAAATGTCATCGTCGCGTCGCGCGTCGCTTAGTTGGAATTTAAAAAAGCGTCGAACATTACCGATCACAGCTCGAGAACTCCATGCACATGCAGAATGCAATTTCGGTTTCGGTCGTAGTTTCGGCAAAACCAAAACTAAACCGAAACACGTTTTTTTGCTGAAACTCGACCGAAACCGAACACTCGGTCGGACACTAATTTATAATACCTAATGGAAGCTTGGCGTGTATTCGATAATTATAAACGTCACAAAAAATTGTAAAATTAATATATATATATATATATATATATATATATATATATATATATATATATATATATATATATATATATATATATATATATATATATATATATATATATATATCGGTATATTATTTTTATCTTTAAACAAAAATTAACCATTTTAATCTTAGTCTTACTACATACTACATTTACACGTTATATAAAATTGCAGTTTTGAATAACTCCTCGAGGCCTGACAACAGCTTGGAGGAGGTTTGTCATACTGGAAACGGGGTTTTTGAGCTGAATTATGCAATATTCTCTCCTATTCTTATATCAGGGCGTATTTTAGTGCTGTGAGGGTACTAACTGTAGGTGATAATTTGCGGCTTCTCACTAGCTCTAGCTAGTACCTTCTAAGCTCTTCTCGGGGTATACTTAATCGGGTTGAGGTGAGGACATTAAAGAGAATCTTTAAGAATCTCTTGACCATATCTTTCTCCGGGTAGAGGTCCAATTGTCATTATGTGGCCACATACTCAGCGCGGACTCCTGAAAGTATGCCAGCCCATTGCCCATTGTATAGGTACTATACCTGAGCATACTGGACTCTATCTGAAAAGTAAGCTTGAAGATATCCCCTACCAGGTCACGTTTACTTAGCCTCCCTTCAGAAGTTCACTTTAACTTGTGAAGTTAGTGAGTAAATCCACTCATCTGGGACCAAAATTCTGGACTATTCTCGTTCATCCTTTTGTATGTGTTCACGGACGTATCACAGTGTTGCTACTCGATACTAGGGCTCTCGAGTTTGGTCTCAAGGTGAGACCACTCGCCCTTCGCCTCGGTCTTAAGGGATTCAAATTTACTTAAGCAAATCTTCTTCACTGTGCCGTCAGTAACATAGTTCCCTCGGGTCTGAAGAAGTTGTTTCTGAACTTAACTTCATTTAAGTGTTGATTTTCAACAAGTGGAAACAAATGAACGGTCTTGCCAAGCGCTGAGTCTGCCATTCAATCCAAAGTCTTGCACGGCCTTGTCAATTATTTTTCAGTCTCTTTGTACCCTCGCTTCATCTTCTGAACGGTTCGTAACATGACACACTCTATTCTTGCAGTACAACGCCTGATGCCTACTTCTGCACTGATGCCTACTTTCAGAAAAACCATCACTCATTCTTTTCTATTGTTTTCTAACTTCCTTTTTGTAATAAGGCTCATCGTTGAAAAATTGAAAACATAAAGATACCAACAACACGGATAACTTGAAAATGGAAAAGGTTATTTTTGTTTTAAAGATTTTCCTCCTACTTTTTACGAACTATGAAGTTTTTTGTTATGATAACATTAAAATCTTTTTTGAGTGCTTTTTATTTTGACGGTTTATCTTGTTTACTTATTACGGTTTATATACACATGTACCGATTAGGTCTGGAGCAGACCATTATGACAGCACTATACTCGTATGTTTAGAGTTTTCAGCTGCACTATGTTAGAACAGAGCACTATTTACAGTGCATTCCGATTTCTGTGCAGTGTTCCAACTCTGCAAATATATTTCTCTCCAATTCTATACAAACTGATATATAAATAATAAAGAAATATGTTCTGTAATATTCGTGTTCTTTATAGGTATACATTAAATTATACTACCAAAAGTTTAATTTAAAAAGTCAGACTGTAGGTCTGACTCTTTAAATCGATTGACTATGTTGAATCGATCAATAGCTTAACTCAATTAAAAACCAGAAAATACGAATCTCTAAAACAAACCCCAAAAATTCTCTCCCCTAGAGGATCTTTTCCTTAATTTTTTGAAGAAACCACTTAGTTGACAACCAAATCCATGGTCTGCTCCAGACCTAAACCGTTCATGTGTTAATAGTTTTAAAAAAGTAATTGCGATTTAGTATTTTAAGTCTGAAACTTAAAAGAAGATTTTTTTTTTATCAAAAAGACGTTGATTTTTTTAGAGTAATTTGTGAAACATGTCACATTTTGATATTATTAAATATGCAGGTATATATAAACGCATTATATTCCTTGTATTTAAAGTTTATTACTAATATTCGTATTATTCGAATTATTCGAATTTATTCGAATAGTGTTTTGCCATTATTCGAATTATTCGAATAGTAAAATTTGTCGAATAATAACATTCCCTAGTCATGACGTCATATGAGTGCAAAAGAGATAGAATGATGATGGAAGAGATAATATTATTAAAATAATAATTTAAATAGTAGTTAGTTATTAATAAATAGGTTTTGCGATTTTATGATATTATATCTTGTTTATACATAATTATTGTTTATTAATATGTAAGTACAATTGGCTTTTCGAAAACAGTTGCAAGTATTACCTACCATGAAATTTGCAGAGAAATGTGGGGGAGTAAAATCGATCTCACTAAGGCTTATATCTGGAGAACTGTGCATTTTTTGCTACATTATGTACCTATATGGTTTTTTTTCGTCTTGTAACAATGTAATATAATTATTTCTATAATTTTGACTATTATAATTTATAAATGTTATGACAACTTGATCGAAATAGAACTCAAAATAATAATATGTGTTTTTTCGACTGGAGCAAAAGATTTGTATTTATGTTTAAAAGAGCATTTATTAGTTGAACTTCAATATATATGATTTATTAATTTTAATATAGAATAACGCTTAAGATTCTTAATTTCTTTTTATTTGGAGTGACATGGTTAAGCTGTATTCTGTCAGTTTCAGATCAGATGGAATTCCGATTACGACTATCTATTTTGGGTATTTAAGGACCCAGGGAGCCCAAAATGAGAGTGAAAGTCAGGAAGTTCCTAATACCATTAGAAAGTACTAGGTGAGAAATTAAATGCCAAAATTAATATGCCAGTTGACCAGGACGACCCGGGTGTAAGCGGTCAGGTCAGCCGGTGGAGCAATACAGAGTGATACCCAGGGAGCCCAAGGTTAATGGGACAGGGTCAGGAAATAGACTTCTGCCGGTTGCTCAGGACGACCCACGTGTAAGTGGTTAGATCAGCCGGTGGAGCAATACAGAGGGATACCCAGGGAGCCCAAGGTTATTGGGACAGGGTCAGGAAATAGACTACTGCCGGTTGCTCAGGACGACCCAGGTGTAAGTGGTTAGATCAGCCGGTGGAGGTGAGTGGTCAGGGGTGGCGCAGGAGAGTAGCGCTACCGAGACCAGAATTGTAAGGGGATCGGTGGAGGCCGATCCCAGGATTGGTGGAGGCCAATCCGAGACGAAACAAATTGTAAGGGGATTGGTGGAGGCCGATCCGAGACGAAACGAGACGAGGACTGTATTGACGGAGAGCACCTATCAGAGAGTATTGGTGGGTGCCTATTCAAGAGCATTGGCGGAGAGCGCCTATTCCAGACGAGATTTGAGGATGGGATTAATGGAGTGTGTCGATCACGAAACGTTTTGATTATTCATGGAGTATGAGGAGTGAGGATGGTGTATTTTTCTGCCGTAGCCAGGCCAGATCGTGGGTCTACCGTGGAACACCAAAAGTGTGATAGAGATCAATTATAATTATTTAAGAGCACTATATAGTACTTTCGACATAACAGTTCGAGTAGAGTGGAGAGAACGATATAAAAAAAAATGAATTTGAAACGAGGTGTAAAAGTGAGAGAATCAATATAGAACAAGGTTTTGACAATAATAGTGTCAGTCAATGGTTTGGGTAGACAAAAATTTGTTAACCTACTTTTACCACAAATATTGAGTTTGACCCTATGTCTAAAGATAAGACAATGTTAATGTAGCTTATAGTAAGAGATTATACATAATTATATGAGATTTAAATGAGTTTACAGAATCAATATAGAACAAGGTTTTGACGATAATAGAGTCATATTTTTGCAAACAATGTTACGTAAAACGCCACCTGTGATCTAGAAACGGTACTTTATTAGGGTTCATATCGGAAGCGATCGTAGTTCTTATCGAGACAAAGTACAGTTTTAAAAGGTAAAGCTGATCGACTGATGTATTAATGCACAGACCATTGCTAGAAATTTGAAATATTGCACATGTATTTCTCATAATATGACAGGAATTGGTTGCGGGGTTATTAGGGTGGAGGTAATTTTCATTATTTTTTCAAATAGGATACACCGTTTCTGAGATAGAAGTATTATAGAAGAAAAAAATACGGCAATGCTCTACTTTGAGACACGAACGGTGTATAAATCTGTAGAAAATTTGGAAAATTCAGGAAGGATTTTTCAAAATTCAACCCCCCCAAGGGGGCAAAATATTGGATTAAAGTTTAAAACCTAACTTTACGCAGGCGAAGCCCCAGGAAATTAATATTGTTTTCTATAAACCTCAAATAGAACTTGAAATCAAAATTTTATAATGAGGAACTTCGTTCCTATCTGGTGTCCAACGACACCACACGGCTTTTTGTTCTAATGAATCGAATAGAACGACTAGGTATGTAAAAAAATTGTTAAATCGATGTAAGGTTGTGAGCTGTAGATTTTTAACTGCTGTACGGTATAAAAGATAGGGTGATAAAGACACTAGTAAAATTTTAAAGACTAAAATTCTTTTAAACATGTGCACTTGAACGATTACAATTTGTAAAACTTAAAGAGATGAAACTTTGGATAATTGTCATTCTGATTTGAATAGACTATAACTACTTATCTAAAATGAAAATTTAACTAAATAATCATAGTTTAATATTTTCTTTGGGCTTTGGCTTTGAATATGGGCTTCTGACCGAAATAATAATCGAACTTGAGGATACCGAGCTGGCTGGTTAAAAAATAGACAAGTGATAGAGAAAGTATATTTATAGTAGGTATACAATATAAATAATAACGTTTTCTTAGGTTTTTACAGTTTAAATATCACCTTGACCTTGCGGACTATGATAGGTACTATAGCTCTACCAGAATCTGATGGCATTTTAAAAAAAATAAAAAATGTGATTTTCATATGGCAATGTCAAGTATGACCCGTCAAATCAAAGTACGTGATCTGTCAACCGCTGTTAAAATTTTGTGATTATGTTCTTGGAATTTGTTGTTTTTGTGAAAATATCCAAAAAGGCAATTCGATCTCAAGCGAGAAATATTGTTTTCCATGTCTATAGTAAAATACAGAAAGAAGAAGGTGTAAATCGAACTCAATCTTATAATTTAAAGTTCGTGGTAGAGTTGACCGGTAAGTTAGAGTGAGTTGTTTTGATACTTTTAGTTTTTTTATATTTTCTTAGGTAATTATTGTGACTTCTTTAAATGTGTTTCCAGTACTACTATAAGGTGAATCGTAGCTCATGGCACATCGAATGATGGTTTGTTTTCCATGCCTGGTAAAAGGAGGAGAGGAGGAAAAAAGAAAATCAACATAAGACAGTTCGATTTATAGTTGATTAGGAATAAAGTAAACGTGTTCTATACAGTTCGGAAGGAAATTCCAACATTAAATAAACTGTTGCCAATTTAATTGTATGTTATTCGTAAAATTCCCCACGATGCAGATGGTCAGTTTCAAAATTACTACTCAAATAAGTCCCTATCGGGGCGTGTACTGCAAAGTAAATGTAAATTATGTCATACTAGATGTTCATACGCGCAAAGAAAATTTTGTCACGAAAAGTAGCCTATTTAGATACTAGTGGTGACGATGATGTTTCTGAGAATGAAGAAGTGGTCCTAATAGTTATAAATATATTTTAATAACAATAGTCAGTAAGAAATTCATAGTTGTTATCTTTGAGTATATAACCACGTTGTTATATCTCTACCTCTCAATTGTCAAAAGTGTCCATTTTGTATCTGTCGGACTTAATTCAGTAAATTTGTACTGTAAAGTGACCCACCCTAGTAGGAAAGTTTTGGGGTAGTTCTGATTTTTTCATTCCATATGTGTTTTGGGGTGCTAAATCCGAATCTGAGGTTTGCGGACAAAATTTCGTGACGCAACATTAAAAAAACCAGAAAAAACCGGTTTTTTTTTTCGCTTTTTTTCGGTTTTTTGCTTAAAACTCGAAAACTATTAACTTTTGGTAAATGGTTTGTTTACAGAAATTAAAGTACTTGAAATTCTCTACAAATAGCAGTATTTAGTTTATTTTTCAGACGAATCGTTCGGTTTCTAGTGAGAGTTGAAAATTGTAAATTTTTAGCAGTTTATATAAAACCCACTTTTTACATTTCAATATTTAATTTTTATGGATGCTGTCATTTGATAAATGTCACCTGGTTTTTCCACACAAGTAATTAAAAAGAAAAGAGGCAAAAATTATGCAAATTCAGTAGGTATCAAAAAAAGGTAGAACTCGTAACAAAATTAAACTTAAAATCTCGTTATTTATGATCATATATTATTATGATTATTAATTATAATATGCAAAATTTATATGAGCCATTGTGTTTTGGAAGGCGCTGGCTGAGGTTCTTCGATAACGATGAGTCCTGGTTCTGCTTGTTCTGAAAAATAAAAGTTTAAAGTTAAGTCATTTATCAAGAAGAGATGAAGATTGCAAAATAGATTGTGAGATTAAACATACCTTCCATCCTAATCCATAAAAATAAATCCATAAAAATAATCCATAATCCGTCCATCCGTAATCCATAAAAATTAAATATTGAAATGTTAAAAGTGGGTTTTGCATAAACTGCTAAAAATTTACAATTTTCAACTCGCACTAGAAACCGAACGATTCGTCTGAAAAAAAAACTAAATACTGCTATTTGTAGAGAATTTCAAGTACTTTAATTTCTGTAAACAGACTATTTACCAAAAGTTAATAGTTTTCGAGTTTTAAGCAAAAAACCAGGAAAAAAGCAAAAAAAAAACCGTTTTTTTCTGTTTTTCTTAATGTTGCGTCACGAAATTTTGTCCGCAAACCTCAGATTCGGATTTAGCACCCCAAAACACATATAGAATGAAAAAAATCAGAACTACCCCAAAACTTTCCTAGCAAAAATACAATTTAACTGAACTAACTAGATTTCGGCCTAGGTCTAGAAATAGCGCCCCGTCGCATTAAAATGACGAAAACTTCCTAATTTTGTATGAAAGATATAATTATATAAAACATATGTTGTTAGAATCTGTGCAATGTAAACTAACAGAATTAATACAAGTTATATTCTTTTACCCTAAAATATTTTGTAATCCTAAGGAGAAAATAGGTGAAAGTAAGTGAAAGTATACGCGAATATTTCGAGTGATAATATAAAAAAAAATCATTCATTCAAATTTCTTATATTCTTCTTACAAATGGATATACTGTTTTACAATAATTCATTAAAAAAAAACACCCTTACATACTGTGTTTTTTAAACCACAAGCTTTTTAAAAATATATATTTGGCACATCTATCGATACGCCTGTTTATAAAAACGCCATGAGATGGCATTCGACAGACAAGGGGATATTTCATTAAATTGAGCGTTTTTTTGGTAGTTTCTCACTAGAGAAACTACCAAAAAAATAGTTAGTAAACTATTACTAACTATTGTTGTATGTTATAATATTATGATTGTGTGTAGATAAAGTGTTATCTATCTATATAACTGAAGCGAAGGGACTCGCTTCTTGCAGGAAGGCCGAGCTGTAAGCTTATAGTTGAAGGTTTCATAAAATACTTCTAATTAATAATATGTAAACGTGCAATGAATGGTTTAAATGTGCATTCATATATAATTATTATTATTTGGTTATGAGATGAAATGATTTTATAGTTTATTTCTTAGGCATAAGAAATAATATTCAGTGCCATGTTCAATTTGTATAAAAAATGCAAGATCAGTATCGTCCAAAGTATCGTCGCTTGTTTGGTATGGACGCCGGGTTGGGCATTATTACCGAGAGACGGCCATGGAGGCACATGTTATGTTAATTTATGGAGAATAAATCCTGTATATTATTTATTTGAAGTTTTAATCACTGGATATGAATAAGGATTTCAGAGAGGACTTTACACTACTATGTGTTTTAACAGTATGAGGTCGTCTAGTGCAAAGGAAAATGTTTAGAAATCGATCGAGCAGGAACTTTATATGTCTACTAGCTGACCCGGCAAACGTTGTTTTGCGGTTGTATGTATTTTTTAATGCCACATTATAAAAAAATAAAAACAAAAAATTTCGTCTAAAAACTAAAAAAAAAAAAAATTAAGGGTGAACAACCCTTATCACTTAGGGGTATGGAAAATAGATAGTAGCCGATTCTCAGACCTACTGAATACGCATATAAAATTTGGTAAAAATCGGTAAAGCCGTTTCGGAGGAGTACGGTAACTAACATTGTGACATGGAAATTTTATATATTAGATAATACCTTAGTAGTATAGTTCTATAATACCTAGTTCTATAATAGTATAATACCTTCTATTGGGAATAGGGAATATTATTCGAATATTCGAATATTCGTTTTATTCGAATATTCGACGATTTCATTATTCGAATATGGCTGGGATCAATATTCGAATATTTCGAATAAAACGAATAGTAAAAATATTTTATTTATTTATCAAAAATATGTTAATAATAGCAATAAACTTGTACATAAACCGGAATGTTTTGTTATTTAATACATTACTTTTATTATTTATTAATATTGTCGTCAATAACATCCTAAAACAGATTTTACTACACTGTTTGTGAAAGAATACATACAAATAAAATATATTTAAGGTGAATATTTCCCACAGGCGTCAGCGAAAGAAATCCATACTCACACGCTTGTCAAAATAACCTAACCAAGAGCGTGTTATGACGTATCTAAGGAGGGTTCTGTACTATAAAGCGTAATACGATTTTTAGTTTCTTAACCTTACTGTTCGATTTCGTTTAAAATAACTTTCCTAAAGAGAATTTACCATTATCTACCAGCGTGGGAAATTGTAAGTTCCTAATCTTCATAGTTCAAAAATGACAGAGAGGGGTGCAACCAATTTGGAGGCCGATTACTTGGAAATGGTTGACTTCGTAAATGTCATGTATAAAACTTTTCCTTTATTTTAAAAGACAATATTCAACACACTTGGCAACCTTGGCTTTCCATACACGTGAAGTGTTTATAACTATATAATAAAATTATATTTTTTATCAAACCAAAACCGATATCTAGACGCAATATAGCTAGAAGAGAGATAGAAAGAGAGACAGGTGGACGAACAGAGTGAAACGATTATTACAGTATTACACTGGCCTGCAAAATACTTGTACTAACAAATCGTTTCAAATTTCATACTTTTCAAAATATTATAACAAGATTTATCAGCTTTCTTTAAAAGTAATAAATTATATATATCAGTAAATTATTTTTATCTTTAAACAAAAATTAACCATTTTAATCTTAGTCTTAAAGACTACATTTAACGTTATATAAAATTGTAGTTTTGAATAACTCCTCGAGGCCTGACAACAGCTTGGAGCAGGTTTGTCATACTGAAACGAGGTTTTAGAGCTGAATTATGCAATATTCTCTCCCATTCTTATATCAGTGCGTGTTTTAGTGCTGTGAGGGGTACTAACTGTAGGTGATAATTTGCGGCTTCTGACTAGCCTTCTAAGCTCTTCTCAGGGTATACTTAATCGGGTTGAGGTGAGGACATTAAAGAGAATCTTTAAGAATCTCTTGACCATATCCGGGTAGAGGTCCAATTGTCATTTTGTGGCCACATACTCAGCGCGGATTCCTGAAAGTATGCCAGCTTATTGTGTATGTACTATACTTGAGCATACTGGACTCTATCTGAAAAGTAAGCTTGAAGATATCCCCTACCAGGTCACGTTTACTTAGCCTCCCTTCAGAAATTAACTTGTGAAGTTAGTGAGTAAATCCACTCATCTGGGACCAAAATTCTGGACCATTCTCGTTCATCCTTTTGTATGTGTTCACGGACGTATCACAGTGTTGCTACTCGATACTATGGCTCTTGAGTTTGGTCTCGAGGTGAGACCACTCGCCCTTCGCCTCGGTCTTATGGGATTCAGATTTGCTTAAGCAAATCTGCTTCACTGTGCCGTCAGTAACATAGTTCCCTCGGGTCTGAAGAAGTTGTTTCTGAACTTAACTGCATTTAAGTGTTGATTTTCAACAAGTGGAAACAAATGAACGGTCTTGCCAAGCGCTGAGTCTGCCATTCAATCCAAAGTCTTGCATGGCCTTGTCAAATATTTTTCAGTCTCTTTGTACCGTCGCTTCATCTTCTGAACGGTTCGTAACATGACACATTCTGTTCTTGCAGTACAACGCCTGATGCCTACTTCTGCACTGATGCCAACTTTCAGAAAAGCCATCAACTCATTCTTCAGGCCATGATACAATTTTTAAATCTATTGTTTTCTAACTTCCTTTTTGTAATAAGGCTCATCGTTGAAAAATTGAAAACATAAAGATACCAAAAACACGGATAACTTGAAAATGGAAAAAGGTTATTTATGTTTTAAAGATTTTCCTCCCACTTTTTACCAACTATGAAGTTTTTTGTTATGATAAAATAACATTAAAATCTTTTTTGAGTGCTTTTTATTTTGACGGTTTATCTTGTTGACTTATTCGTACTACGGTTTATATACACATGTACTGATTAGGTCTGGAGCAGACCATTATGACAGCACGATACTCGTGTATTTAGAGTTTTCAGCTGCATTATATTAGAAGAGAACACTATTTAGAGTGCATTCCGATTTCTGTGCAGTGTTCCAACTCTGCAAATATATTTCTCTCCAATCTTAAACAAACTGATATATAAATAATAAAAAATATGCTCTGTAATATTAGTGTTCTTTATAGGTATACATTAAATTATACTACCAAAAGTTTAATTTAAAAAGTCAGACTGTAGGTCTGACTCTTTAAATCGATTGACTATGTTGAATCGATCAATAGCTTAACTCAATTAAAAACCAGAAAATACGAACCTCTAAAACAAACCCCAAAAATTCTCTCCCCTAGAGGATCTTTTCCTTTATTTTTTGAAGAAACCACTTAGTTGACAACCAAATCCATGGTCTGCTCCAGACCTAAACCGTTCATGTGTTAATAGTTTTAAAAAAGTAATTGCGATTTAGTATTTTAAGTTTGTAACTTAAAAGAAGATTTTTTTATCAAAAAGACGTTATTTTTTTAGAGTAATTTGTGAAACATGTCACATTTTGATATTATTAAATATGCAGGTATATATAAACGCATTATACTACTTGTATTTTAAGTTTATTACTAATATTCGTATTATTCGAATTATTCGAATTTATTCGAATAGTGTTTTGCCATTATTCGAATTATTCGAATAGTAAAATTTGTCGAATAATAACATTCCCTAATTGGGAACGTAGTAGGTAGGTAGGTACTTACCTACTTAGTTACTTTAAAGTAAGTACCTATCATAATATCTTTTTGCTGGTGGCTTATGGACTTTGGTCCCTGCAGGTCTCTTACGAAAAAAATATGTTATTACTTGATTAAGGAATGTTATTATTCGACAAAATTTACTATTCGAATAATTCGAATAGTAGCTAAACACTATTCGAATAAATTCGAATAATTCGAATAATACGAATATTGGTAAAAAACTTTAAATACAAGTAATATAATGCGTTTATGTGACTTGAATATTTAATAATATTGGAATATGAAGTGTTTCATATGCAAATCTCAAAAAATAAACGTTTTTTTAAGAAAAAAATAAATTTTCTTTTAAGTTTTCAACTTAAAATAATAAATTGCAATAACGTTTTACAACTATTAATACACATACAGTGTAGGTTTGGAGCAGATCACGGATTTAGTTGCCTACTAAGGGGTTTCTTCCAAAAATTAAGAAAAAATCCTCTAGGGGAGAAAACTTGGGGTTTGTTTTAGAGGTTTGTATTTTCTGATGTTAATTGAAATAAGCTATTGATATATATTTAACATAGACAATCGATTTGAAAAGTTAGACTTTAGAAATTAATATTTTGGTAGTATAATTTAATGTTTACCTAAAGAACAATAATATTATTATCATACGTGACATAATATTATCTTTTTATTATTATTTATTTATCAATTTATTTAAATTAGGGAGAAATATTATCGCAGAGTTGGAACACTGCACAGAAATCGGAATGCATTGTAAATAGTGCTCTGCTCTAATAAAATAGAGCTGAAAACTCAAACACACGGGTGTCGTGATATCATAATGGTGTGCTCCAGACCTAATCGGTACGTGAGTGACAATAAGTAAACAAAATAAACCGTCAAAATAAAATGCAATCAAAAAGATTTTAATGTTATGTTATCATAACAAAAAAACTTCATAATTAACCAATTATATAACCAAATATACTTTAAAAACTAAACTCTAGAGGTGGGATATAACAGGTTAAATACGATACCTGTTATACCTGTTACTGTTATACGTAACTACCTGTTTCGGATACCTGTTAAAAAATAACAGTCATTGTACAAGCGGAGTCGTACATTAACGCTTGTTTAGTATAACCGCTGACCGAACACTTTTCAAACGTTATAAAACTGTGTTAACTATATTTTAATGACAATAAACACTTTGAACGGGTCATTGCTGTCGTCATTCCTTGAGTTCAGATTTATTTTGGACTTAAAAACATTCAACATCAACATCAACATTCCTGTAGGGAAACACCCCTACAATCATGTTAGTAGGTATGTAGTATACGTACTCAGTTCGATTACTAGGTTGGAAGGCCGTTCAAGTATACTTGAACGGCCTTCCACAACGTTTACATAAATTCCTGATATTGTAAATGTATTTGTTCTTAATATTTAGTGTAATGTTAGAATTTATAACACTGTAGTCTGTACATTTAATTATAATTTTTAATTAGATATAAGTATTTTATAAGTTATAAGTAATTTTATCGTAATGTGAAGTCCTTTTTATTTTTGTTTTATTTAAACCCCTGTTCTTCCCCCATAGGACAGGTTGCGCCTAGTTTGAGGGATAGAACAAATGGTCAATATTTGTAAACTACTTTGCATTAAACGATTTATTTATATATTAACAAGTTAATTTAAAAAATGTTTTTTTTTTTGTTTACAGAATTTACAAAAAAAAATTAAGTAACAATACTAACCATTTGCCAGTTTCAAGTTAAAAAGGCGGGAAATAGAATATTCGTTCAAATTTTCATCACCGTATTTCTAAATCGTCAAGTCCAAAGTCTAGTCAAAGTCCAAATAAACAGTCAGGGTAGTCAATGAGTCGTTAGTCGATTCAGTAAAGTGGTAGACGCTTTACTGAAACTTCCTGTGGCGTTTTGGCGGAAAACCCCAAAATAGCACGCATTTTGTAGTTGTATCACTTACACTTGCCCACATTTGTACACGACAACGAATATCTAATGGTAAATATTCTACCAATATTAGGCATTAACAACCGAAATAATAATAATTTTGAAAGAAACACAAATACACAATTATTTTTGATTGGCTTTAGAAATTTTAAATTGATTAGTTGATAGTTCAAAGAGAACAAATAATCAATACTCCCTAGGAACTTCCAGTAAAGCTTTTACCACTTTACTGAATCGATTGACTTGACTTTAAGTGCACTGACTATTTATTTGGACTTGACTACGGTATGAAAATTTAAAAGAAAATTCAATTTCCCGCCCTTTCAACTTGACACTGGCAAATGGTTTGAAGCCGCAACGCGTATAAAAAAAGACAACTCGTGACAACTGACGGCTGTCTATAACCCGACCATATGTAATGGCACGTAGTGTATATGGGATTTGTTCTTGATTGACTACAATCTGAATTTTTTACTAAAAAAATACTAATTATTTCTCATTCTAGCAAGTAGTAGATGCATATAAGTGTAAGAGAGACATACAGAGTATTTAAATACTAAGTGCCTTTCGTTTTTGCATATGGAGTCGTTGTATGTGTAACAGAGAGACAAGATCGGACTATAGTATATCGGTAACACGTACGCTGTACTCGGGTAGTTATTTTTTACTTGTTACGCCGCTAGTAACTGACGTATTCTGTTATGTTATTTACTAACTGTTAATTTAGTAACTGGATATCGACTGTTATGTGTTATTTCCAATTACCTGTTCCTTTTTACCTGTTACGTTAAATACGTCCCATCTCTACTAAACTCTTTAAAAACAAAAATAATCTTTTTCAATTTTCAAGTTAACTATATTTTTTGTATCTATGTATGTTTTTAGTTTTTTTCTTGAACGATGAGTCTTGTTGCAAAAGCGAAGTTAGACAACAGTAGATTTAAAAAATATATCATAGCCTTTGACTTGAAAAATGTGCTGATAATTTTTCTGGAACAAGACATTTGTATGCGTTGTACTGCAAGACTGGAGTCTGTGATGTTACGAACCATTCAGAAGATAAAACGAAGGTACAAAAAGACTGTAAAACATCTAAGAAGGCCGTGAGAGACTTTGATGGCAGACTCAGCGCCCGAGAAGACCGTTAAATTGTTTCCACTTGTTGAAAATCGACACTTAAATGCAGTTAAGTTCAGCAACACCTTCTTCAGTCCCGATGGGACTACGTTACTGACAGCACAGTGAAGAAGACTTGCTTAAGCAAATCTGAAACACTAAAGACCGAGGCGAAAGTCTAGTGGCCTCACCTCCCAAACTCGAGAGCCCTAGTATCGAGTAGCAACACTGTGATACGTCCGTGAACACATACAGTAGGATGAACGAGAATGGTCCAGAATTTTGGTCCCAGATGAGTGGATTTACTCACCAGTGGCGTGGTGTTCCTATAACTCCACTCTTATCGGCTTCACTTACCACTTATCTTTTGAAGACCCTCGTCCAAATATCTACCTTACCTATTATGCAGCCTAGGGCTTCCCTATGAAAAAGAACCAGCCTTCGCCACTGTTACTCTTAACTTCACAAGTTAAAGTGAACTTCTGAAAGGAGGTTTACTACACGTGACCTGGTAGGCGATATCTTCAAGCCTACTTTTCAGAAAGAGTCCAGTATGCTGGGGCAAAGTACATATACAATGGGCTGGCATACCTTCAGGAAGCCACAATGAGTATGTGGTCACAAGAATTGGACCACTAACTGGAGAAAGATATGGTCAAAAGATTCTCAAAGAGAATGCGAGGCCGTATTTAGCAAATAGGTATGGGTGAGGAACCGATACTAATGTATTTTGATGTCCTCACCTCAACCTGATTAACTATACCCTGAGATGAGCTTGTAAGGCTAGTCAGAAGCCTACTATAGCTAGTACTCTCACAGCACTAAGACACGCTCTGAATCTGATAGAAGAATGGGAGAATATTGAATAAATCGGCTCCAAAACCTCGTTTTCAGTATGATAAAAGAAAAAAATTAAATTATTTGTACTTAGTTTTGCAGGCCAGTGTAATACTATACTCTATTGTAATAATAAACTCAACTAGGTATATATTTGTTATTTAGGTGGTCAAATATTTTCTTAACAGTTTTAAGTATTCCTTATTCCAAGAAACTTTCATCATTTCACTCTGTCCGTCTGTCTTTCTGTCCGCTCTTCTGCGTCTAGATGTCGGTTTGATAAAAAAAAATATTTTTATTATATACTTGGGTGGCTTTCCATACATGTGAAGTGTATGTTGAATATGTATTTTAAAATAAAGACAAAGTTTCATACATGACTTTTACATAGTCAACCATTTCCAAGTAATCGGCCTCCAAATTGGTTTCACCCTGTCTGTCATTTTTGAACTATGATAATTATAAACTAACAATTTTCTTCCATGCTGGTAGATCATGCTAAATTCTCTTTACGAAAATGATTTTTAACCAAATCGGACAGTAGGTAATTACTTAAGATTATGAAAATAAAAATCATATTACGCTTTGTTACAGAACCCTCCTTAGACACGTCCTGACAAGCTCTTGGTTAGGTTATTTTAACATTGCGTGTGAGCATGGCGTTCTTTCGCTGTTGTCTGTAGGAAGTATTCACTTTAATATTTTTTTTAATTTAAAAACAGATTGATATTCTTTCACTAACAGTGTAGTCAACTCTGTTTTAGGATATCATTGATGACACCATTAATAAATAATAAAAATAATGTATTAAATAACGAAACTGTACCGGTTAATACAAGTTTTTTTTACTATTATTAACATATATTTGAAAATAGAATAAAATATTTTTATTATTCGTTTTATTCGAAATATTCGAATATTGAACCCAGTCATATTCGAATAATAAAATCGTCGAATATTCGAATAAAACGAATATTCGAATATTCGAATAATATTCCCTATACTTGATACCAAAGCAACAATTTTTAGTTTAAGTAGTGTACCTAATAGGTACGTAAAACAGCTGTTTATGATCTGAAAAGAGGCTATTTTATTTATTTATTAAGTATAACATATTTTTAAAAGCCCCAAAGGATTTTACACGTCTCAACTCACATGTTTCGTAGACCATAAAAATGTTTTTATTTTGTAGATTATTCGGACACAGAGACAAACTTCGCGTAAATACCTAAATAAACATGGATCCTTAGAGGAAGCAAAGCGGAAAAGTACACATACTTATTAATATGAATACGGAGCGTACAAAGAAAAACACAAGGGTGTTCCAAAATGTAGCAGATTACCATGTCAAAAGAATTTACGAGCGCAATGTTTACAGTCTGTTCTGGTATATTTTACCGCGATGATTCTATGAGAGTGATCCTTATCTCGTCGGCATAAAGGTTCTGATGGAGGTAAAATAACTCCGAACAGACTACACGTTCGCGACCCGCCATAAACGCCGAAAAACCTGAAGAACTTTATTATCGCGAAATCCATACGGCACTCTAGGGCCAAAGTTGCTAAGACGATAAAATGTTCTGATCTCAGCGAAAATCACAATTATTTACCTGATAACTCTCGTAAAAGACTATCTTCCTGTTTTCTTAGTAATTATTGCAGGTTAGTTAATTTTTACACTCACTTTGTTCTTTAATTGTGAATGCGTCTTATTTTGGTAATCCATCTACTATAGCAGATGGTCCTAGGTAAGTAGGTAGGTAGATAACTTCAGGCATGTTTTGTATTATTCCTCAACTTTAAATAAATTGACTTGACCTCATAGACATAAATAACTAGCTGTTGCCCGCTGCTCCGCCCGCGTAAATGTAGTATCCTTCGTGAATACTGTAGTTTTACGGGATAAAAAGTAACCTATGTTTTAATCCAGGGCCTAAACTACTACCATACCAAATCTCATCGAAATCCGTACACTAGTTTTTGCGTGGAAGAGTAACAAACATTCATCCATCCATCAATCCATACATCAATCCAGTCATCCATCCATTCAATCATCCATCCATCCTCACAAACTTTCACATTTCTAATATTAGTAGGATTATCATACACGAAGCATGTCCAGGCAAAAAGTGTCTACAATTAATCTGTCCCAATTTTGGTGTTGATTGGGGCAGTCAAGGTTTGAATCTTTTTGTCACAATATTGACATTTTCATATTTGATTTCTGCTGTATTTTCAGTCCGCATTTACCTAATTGACAAAATATTCTGAAATCAAGATGGTGTAGGTAACTTTTTCTTGTATGATTTTTTAACCGACTTGCAAAAAAAGGAGGTGGTTATACGTTCGGCTGTATACCAGTCGGTACCAGCAAATATGAACGTAAGTTCTATAAAATATTGTAGGATATCGTTTGGGCTCGACTTCAACATTAGGAGATTGAGTAGAGAAATAGCCAAATTTAAAAGGGGAATTATTTAGAAAATAAGTTTTATTTCATACTTTTTTATTTATTTATTTATTTATTTATTTATTCTTCATGTACTTAATATTTACAAAGACACATTAGATGGTTATGACAATTACACATTGGCGTACTTATCTCTTTAAGAGATTTCTTCCAGCAAACCTATAATTGTGGATGCAAGTAAAGTAGATAGGGCAATGTACACAAAGACACAACATTTAACTAAAACATTAACATTCATACTTAAACTAAAACTTATACAATACCTAAAATAAATTAAGATACCTACTAATAATATAAATATAACTAAACATACTTATATATGCAGATCGAAATATAATACACATACATACACATACATACAAATAACAAAATTTTATGAACTGAGTGACTATTATACTGCTCTTGAAATTTTAAAGATAAATTTAATATAAACTAATAATTAAACTAATGATAGATAGTGTCGTTTCAAACGCAATTTAAATGCATTGACAGTTGGGGCCTCCCGAATGTATTCCGGCAGATCATTCCAAAGACGCGCTGCGACAACCGAAAATGAGCCCTCATAGAAAACTGTACTACAGTGTGTAATTTCAAGTGGCCTCTTCACCGTACATGAGCGAACAGGCCTCTCGCTAGGTGGTGTGTAGCTAAACCTTTCGTACAAGTAAGAAGGAGAACGGGAACGAAGAAGTTTAAAGAGGAGCGTGAGAGTGTGTGTATTCCGACGCAGCCGTATCGGAAGCCAGTTAAGACGTTTACGAAACTCGGAGATATGGTCGTATTTGCGCAAGCCATATATGTATATCTGATGCATATATTTTGCAGGCGTTCTAGTTTATTTAGTGAAGCTTCCGTTGCGTCCAGAAAAACAACGTCAGCATAATCTAGCAGTGGTAGTATGAGAGACTGCACCAGTAGCAACTTAGTTGGGAAAGGAAGGAAATTTTGTAACCGTTTAAGCGCATGTATCGCACCATTTACGCGTCTACTGACATCACAGATATGCTCCGACCAAGATAGGTTAGAATCAAAGATTACACCTAAGTTTTTCGCAGAGTCCGATATCTTTATAAAATTGCCATCATAGGTAATTTTAGCCAAGGTATTA
Source organism: Glaucopsyche alexis (assembly GCA_905404095.1). NCBI lineage: Eukaryota > Metazoa > Arthropoda > Insecta > Lepidoptera > Lycaenidae > Glaucopsyche > Glaucopsyche alexis. Next base: position 9,115,202 of record FR990060.1, read on the forward strand.
AAGTTAATTTTGCAGCGCAATTGTTTATTACCTATTATGACCGCCTGCGATTTATTAGGATTAACTAGTAGCCCAAAGGTATTCGCAAAATCTTTTATACTGTCAAGGTCCTCGTTCAGCATGTGCACCGCATTATCAATATCAGAAAGCATGGTGTGCCTGTATATTTGCAAATCGTCTGCATATAGGTGGAAATATGAGGTTATAGCTGATGAAATATTATTGATAAATATTGTGAAAAGCAAGGGTGATAAGACTCCGCCCTGGGGAACGCCAGCAACGAGATTGGACCAGTCAGAGATAAATTCGGATGTAAAAATACGCTGCTGTCGATTTCTCAGGTAAGAGTCAAACCACTGCAAAGCTGAATCCGATACACCAACCGAACGAAGTACGCCAATCAAGACATCATAATCTACGGAGTTAAATGCAGAGCTGAAATCGAGAAGGACGATGATTGTCAGTTGTCTATTGTCCATAGCCTGGCGAATGTCTTCAGTTACCTTCAGTAGTGCAGTAGAAGTACTATGGTCTGCGCGAAAACCGGATTGGAAGGGAGTCATCAACTGGTTCTGAGCTAAGAATGTAGTTAATTGTTTGTTCACTGCTTGCTCAAGGATCTTAGACAGAACAGGTAAGATCGAGATAGGACGATAGTGAGAGGGAGAGTTGGGATTGGGAATCTTAGGTAATGGTATGACGTGGGCTTTCTTCCAGGAAGTGGGAAAAGTACTGGTAGTAAGAGAAAAGTTTAGTATGTGAGTGATAATGGGAGTAAGTAAGTCAGCTACTGGTACAAGCATATCTCTGCTAAGTCCGTCGCAGCCGAACGCTTTAGAAGTTATATTTAAAAGGTTGTTGCGGACTTCTACCTCCGTGATAGTTTTAAAAGCAAAAGAAGCAATGTTAGAATTTGAATTACTATGCCTAGAGAGTAGGTGAAGGCAACGGGATTTGCTTTGAGAATCTAATAAGACAGGTGGATCGGAAAAGTACTTATTTAGTATATTTACGTCTTTAAAATTAAAGGGTTCTGTCGATGTTTTGCCGATCCCAAGGGAGCCAAGGAATTTCCACATGCGAGCAGGAGATAGCTGTTCTAATTCCGTGTGAATGTATCGGCGTTTGGCATCCCGACATTTCCTATTACAGAGATTACGGAGTTTTTTATAGCCGGTAATGTTAGAGGCAGTCGGACATCGCTTACATTTAGATTTGGCTTTGTCTCGCTTATTCATCAATGTCCTTATCTCTGAATTGAGCCACGGAGCAGGAGTGCGTTTAGCGCGAATCGGTTTAATAGGTGCATATTGGTCAAAAATATTAGTCACAACGGAAGTAAAAATGTCAATCTTGGAGTCAATTGTACTTGCCTCGTAAAGAACAGACCAGTCAACATTAGAGAAATCACTACGGAGTAAATTGACATCCATGCTAGCAAAACTACGCTGCATTCTGATCTTAGTTACACGTCTCAGTTTCCTTATGTTATATGAAAGGTAGATCAGGTCATGATAAGAGAAAGGGGACGTCAATTGACCTTGCTTAATGACTTTAGATGGTTGACTAACAAAAATTAAATCAAGGAGGGATGGGTCGTTATTGGGTGAGAAATGAGTAGCAGAGAGGGGCAGAATCTCGCAATTAAATGAGGAAATAAGAGACTGCAACTTGTGAGATCTTGAGTTTTGTTTAATCAAACAAGTGTTCAGGTCGCCCATTAAGATGACATGGTCGTAGCATGGGTAATACTGTTCCAGTAAGTCTTCGAGATCACCGAAATAGTCAATAGTGGAAGAAGGGCTATACATGACTCCGAGAAGAACTCTGCTATGAGAAACACATATTTCGAGAAATAAATATTCAAGACAGCCACGCGCATTGTTAGGAGACTGACATATGATATTATAAGTGAAATCCTTCCTGATGTAAATACACACACCCCCACCCCTGCCAATCTCACGATCATTACGTACAAGTGTAAAGTCTGGTAAGGGGTACAACGTAGATGGTAACGAAGGCTTGAGCCAAGACTCCGACACCATAACACAGTCCACCGGTACATCATTGAACGCTGTCAGAAGGTCCGAATAGTGAGCCGGAATACTTTGGGCATTGATGTGAGCGATGTTAAGACAGGGATATTTACGGGCAAAAATATCCTGTTTTAGTTTCATATCAAGCGGAACGGCGTCAATGAAATAATCATCATCAGATAGAGTATATATAGGTTCACTGGTGGCACTAAGAAAATCATCAGATGAAGCACAAGAGCAAAAGCTATCTTCACAAATATTATTTAGATCATTACTGCAGTTCATAATAATTATTACTAACTATATAAATATTCAATATAATACAATGTATAAAAACTATTAAAATATATAAAATATGACAATATTTTATAACAATACCACTTACACTAGTCCTAAGAATCCTGAACACCAAAGCATATACATAAATAAAAAGAGAAATAAATTACACATTAAGGCAAACAAGACCACTTATCTACTAAGTTAAAATAATTCAAACATAATATTTTATATCATTGAACACAAAAAGAAACATGTAAACAAGAACTAAATTGAAATCATACCTTATCTCATCATTTTACATATCGGTTAAAATACAATGAATAGGTACACAAATCACAATATGACTTTTGTAATGAGTGGAAGAACAGCAAACGTACAAAAAAAAAAATTACAAACAAAAAGAAGAAGTCGCTAGAGATGTCATTTGTCATTACAGTTACAGTAAAAAAAAAAAAAAACCTTGACGGATGACACATGACATGTCAGTTGACACTTGACGTATTCTAACCTTCATCATTCATGCATTTGAAAAGTGAAATAAATAACTGATGAATTTTTAAATTTTTAAATAACAGTGTAAACTTTTTATATTATAGGGTATTTACTATAAAAGACAGGCAGTTAAAATTACAGTTATGAGTTTAAATTAGATTCAAAATACAATGGTGAATACCTTTATAAGTTCATGTGAATTGGTATCAAATCTCACAATATTACTTTTTTACATTTTTCGCCTTCCTGGTTTTAATGGACTTTGTGTCTGCACTAGCACATGAAGGAAACTTCTCAGCAATTGCATGAAATTCCTGCATCGTCACAATTCTCCTCTTGCTCTTGTCAGGAAGGATTAAATGTATGATACCATCTGTAGACCAGCAATTTCTAACACCAAAATGTTTCCTCGCCGCAACAAAGACTTCTTGTCGAGTTTTAGTCAGAAATTCAGACAAAGATAAGCCAGAGCCCTTGAGATTGGTTTTGCTGGACCATATAGTATTCCTTATTTTTAAAGTAGTGAAGCGGACTAACATTGGTCTGGGCTTATCCTTCTTGGTACCCAGTCTGTGGCAAATATCAATGTTATCAGCATGAATAAGAGGGCATTTAAGTTGTTCTTTTATAAATGTACATACCTTCTCCTCTGGAATCTCACATTCATCTTCCTCAAATCCGTGTATAAGTAGGACTTTATGGCGAGAACGCATCTCTTGGGAGTCTATAGCAGTTGCCAGCAATTGTGCTTGATTTTTTATTAAGGATAAGGAATCCCAAACCGTTTTCTTGAAGGAGTTAAAATCAGCAGCAAGTCTTGAGAAATCTGATGTGGAAGTTAAAGATGAACCTGCCTTAGCTGCTGTCTCCTCCAGTGCTTTATCATATTGCTCCATCCGAGTATGGAAGAATTCCACAATGTCCTGCATATTTTTGTGTAATTGGCTATGAATATCCATCTTCAATAAATTGTAGTTTAGTGGAATCCAAATGATTGCAGTTGTGTGAAATTATTATTGCTTTGTGTCCAAGGCACTTCTTAGTACATGTGAGTATACAAATTACAATCAAATTATAAATATTTTATTTATTATTTATTAAAAATACTGAGGAGCACAAATTTTGAATGTTGCCTCTTGGACATACCCACAAAAAAAAAAAAAATTTTTGTGAATTTTTACTTTGGAAGTCGGTTTAATTTTTTGTTTAATTTTCTCAAATGTACGTCACATCCCGTCCTTAGTTTTGAAAATGTAATTTCTTAACCTAATTTGCCAGAATTTTCAATCAGCACATAACACTCTTTCGATAGCCTTCTCGCTTTACCATTCGAATTTCGAAAAAATCTGATAGCGCGGTATCGCCGTACTTATTTAGCGGCATTTTCGTGCCCACAAAATTTTTCGTTTGTTTTCTTTTTTTTTATTCCGTGATATATATCCGGGACTCTTGTTATAAAAGTCGTAGACATTAACTAAGTTGAATCAGTGGTGTCCCATCTAAATTACGAGTCAGTGAGAGTCCGCGCTAAGTTTTAAGACTCTCCGTTCGAAGTTTGTCCGGCGCTCCTTTGATATTCAAGAGGTTTAATTGTTCTGCAGCTTTCGTGTCAAGGAATTAAATATTTTTTTCTAGAAAATCGAAAATTTAGGGCGATTTAAATCAAATTATTATTTATTCTTTATTCATGCACACACATAAAGTATATTTTTAATTATGTACTTACAAGTTCTACTCGTGTTACGGGTATCAGACAACGTATATAATATTTTATACATTAATAAGTATTTAAATAGAGAATAACATTAATTTTCCGTAACGACGCTATTCGCCAGAGAACTAAAGTCACCGACGTTGCTCAACGAATTAGCACGCTGAAGTGGAATGGGCCGGCCATGTCTGCGGACGGACAGACAATCGATGGAGCAGACAAGTATTAGAGTGGAGTGGACCACGCTTAGGCAAACGTAGTGTAGGACGTCCTGCGGCACGATGGACCGACGATTTGAAGAAGGTGGCTGGCAGCGGATGGATGAGGGCTGCCCAAGATCAGGACGGTTGGCGTTCATTGGGGCCTACGTTCAGCAGTAGACGGTGATAGGCTGATGATGATGATTAATTTTCCGCGGCTTTAACCGCGTGAAATTAAGTTTTAAGTTCAGTTTTTAATAGCAGCGTTTTACCTCACAATAAAACGCTTATTAAACTACTTACCTTATTCAAAGGTTACTATTGAGATAGGCACATCCGTTTCCCGTCTACTTTTAATGATTTTACCGCCTTGTGACGTCACATCCGGTTGAAATCAGGTTCTCCCGCCATTACCAGGTAGAGATGGGCGGTGGGTAAATACCCAATCTACCCATTTGGGTATATACCGGGTAAATTGGGTAAATACCGGGTATATTGGGTATATACCCAAAAGTGGTGGGTAGATAAAATTTTGCATTTGTTTTAACTCCCGGTTTTTTTAAATCCTCCCTAATATCATGCAGATTTATTAACGAATTCATATTAGTTAGAATACACACCGTAAAATCAAAAACCAATCTAGTTTTGAAAAATAGAATATGTTTTTCTATGGCAGTCTATGGTAATACATATTATGAAAATTATAATAATAATGTTCAGTGCCATACTCAATACTGTCTCATGGTCCAGCGTCGCAAGTACAGTGGCCCGTCAATAGTAAGCTGTTATTAATTGGTAAACATAGTTTAAAAAAATTATTACTAGTCGTAATAATCGGGTTGGACCTTGGGCGTATAACTTCTATGCACAGATTATAGAGGAACAGATTAACAGCTACATAGTTATCTAATCGATTTGATTGAACAACTACAAACATATATACCACGATTATGTGAAAAAGTCGTTGGCTGTTAAAGGGGACGTCAAAATTTTCAATTTTGGAACCATGAAGCATAGATACCAGGAGTCCGAACGGTATAGGCTTTTTAATAATAATTATGTACACAATAATAGGACCAGATCTTAGTTCTCTTTTCTGCCGCTAGGCGTGCGAGACCGACGAGTACCGAGTGTTGCCAATACTATTATACCGAGTGTTGCCAATACTATTATTTATTACAATTATTTTTAAATTACCGTTAGGCAATTACCGTGTTCTACGGTATCTATTTTTCAAGAACAGTTTCTAAGAATTTCCTAAAACTTTTATATAATAAGATTTCAATCTTTCCAGAACTGTCAATAGCAACTTTAAACTTCCCGCGTAATTTCAAACGAGTGCATGTCGGACCGTCGCGCGCTCTACCGGCAAAAATCTGTCCCCGTAATTGAGACCATTATTTTAACATTACGTTCGGACTCCTTGTTATCTATACTTCGTGTTTGGAACGTTCTATGAAAGCTGTTTCTAAGTACGTAAGATTAAAATATCGATACCTTGTGGTAAAAAGGTTGTATAAACCATTTTACCCAAAATGAGTTATGAATGCAGTCTTAATTAAAATTTTCTCTATCGATTGATGCATGTTCGTTCGTTTCAGCCTGATGACGTCCACTGCAGGACATAGGTCTCCCCCATAAATTTCCAGTGCGACCGGTCGCTCGCGGCCTGTATCCACCGACTCCCTGCGAGTTTTCTCATGTCATCTGTCCACCTGGTGGAAGGCCGTCCTACGCTTCGTCGTCCAGTACGTGGTCTCCAATCAATTCGCTGGACTATGTCGATACTTTAGTTCTGCTACGGATTTCCTCATTTCTGATTATTTCGCGTAGAGAGACTCCGAACATAGCCCTCTTCATAGCTCTTTGAGCGTAGAATTTCTAACGGTCACTTGGGTGGGTATAACATGGGCATTAAACATATTTTTTTATTATCCATGTTCATACTAAGTCCGATCTGTTGTGAAACTCTACAGAGGTCTTCTAGCATAGTGTTAAGGTCTTCCAGAGTTTCTGCCATAACCATGATGTCATCGGCAAATCGAAGGTGAGTGATGTAGTCGCCATTTATATTGATCCCAAGTCCTTGCCAGTCCAGGAGTTTGAACGCATCCTCCAATGCAGAGGAAAACAGTTTCGGAGAGACGACGTCTCTCTTTCTGACGCCGCGCTGCAGTGCGATCGCCTTTGTGCTATGCTCCTGTACTCGCACCGACAAGGTGGCTTTACTATATAAACACTTCAAAACTTCGATATACCGGAGTCGATCTCTGAAGAGACTGTAACACCGCCGAGGTCTCAATCAAATCAAAGGCTTTCTCATAGTCCACAAACGCCAAGCACAGTGGCAGATTATACTCCTCGGTTTTTTTCTGTATTACTTGGTGTACAAATGTCGAGCATCTGATACAGGTTCTTCGCCCCTCTGGCGTCCAATAAATGAAACAAACCAGTTGGATGTGAGAAAAAAGCGTTTATTGCGAAATACAGGTCGCCTCTTATAATAATGAGCTCGACACAGCGCTAGCGTGATCTAGCTCCGGTACAGCGCCATCTATCGGTCGAGACCGCCAAACAATATTGATAGAACATTAAACATACCGCCCACCATAAGGACAGTGATGTCCTTATAAAGTACCGCCCACCGTGGGCACTTTGAAACTAAGACTTTACATTTCTAACAATGAAAATTTTATAAACAAAAACAATATATAACAAGTAAATTAGTATACATGGAAGTTTAAAAAAAGTACATTTTTTAATTTAATTTCCAATTGGCAAAATACAAATCTTAGAAATTGGTCTTTTAAGCGAAGTGTTTTTGTTGGTTTTGATCGTGACCACTCGCACAACCTTGTCCAAGCCAGGGTGAGTTTCAGTTATCCGACCATATAGCCATCTGCAAGGAGGCAAACCATCTTCTTTTATAACTACAACAGCCCCAACAGATGGTGATGACGATGGTGTTGGCCATTTATATCTAACGAGAAATTTCGTCAGATATTCCTGAGACCATCGTCGCCAAAATGATTGCACCATTTTTTGCGCGTACTGCCACCATCTGGAGAGATGATACATTATCGTGTTCATAAGTATACTCAGGTGGTAGAATCAAAGGTTCACCTACGAGAAAATGAGCTGGTGTTAGAATTTCAAGTTGTGGATCATTAACACTACACATGGGTCTAGAATTTAGACAAGCTTCTATTTGTGCCAATACTGTCGTCATTTCCTCAAAGGTTAACGTGGAGTCACCTATTACCCTTTTCAAGTGAAATTTGACAGATTTCACGCCAGCCTCCCATAATCCGCCAAAGTTAAAATCAATCAAAAAATAAATAAATCCTAAAATCACATAGTTCTCCTGGCCTTGATGATATAAATAATATTGTTCTTAAAGCTATTGGTCAATATGTAGCAGAGCCTCTCTCTATTATTTTTAATCGTAGTATTGAATCCGGAATCTTCCCCAAAATATGGAAATATGCGGCTGTAGTTCCCATACATAAAGGCGGATCCAAATGTGAACCTACTAACTATCGCCCAATCTCCCTGTTAAGCGGTATCTCTAAACTACTTGAGCGCGTGGTACATAAGAGACTCGTCTCCTTCTTAGAATCAAATCATGTAATTTCTGATAAACAATTTGGCTTTAGACAAGGAAAATCTACCGAGGATGCAGTAACACTTCTCACTAATACTGTGGCCTCACATCTTGATAATGGTTCCAAATGCATTGGTGTCTTCCTGGATCTCGCTAAAGCCTTTGATTCCCTCTCTATACCTATTCTTTTGAGAAAATTAGAAAGATATGGCATTAGAGGGAATCCGTTAAATTGGTTCAACAGCTACTTATCAGAAAGATATCAATGCATTAGGATATCTGGATTTAATAGTTGTATGCGACCAATTTCATTCGGAATACCTCAAGGGAGCATCCTAGGCCCTACTCTATTTCTTATATATATTAATGACATAGCCTCCCTGTCCATAAATAATGCAGACATCCTTTGTTATGCTGACGATACTGCTCTTATCTTTTACGATACTACCTGGGAAGCAGTTATCAAAATAGCAGAAATCGGTATGTCCTCTATATCTAAATGGCTAAAACTTTATCTTATTTCTCTTAACACCTCTAAATCCAAATTTCTCTGTTTTCACAAAACCGCCATTTCCTCCCCTACGATAAATCAGTTAATTATCCACTCCCCAAATTGCTCTTTCTTGGCCAAGAACATCTGCAACTGTCAAATCATCGAACGCACAGAATTCACTCGCTACCTGGGTGTTATTTTGGACGAAAGACTTACTTTTAAACTTCACATTTCTGAAATGACCAAACGCGTGAGGAAGTTGATGAGTGTCATGCGTAACCTTCGTGCCGTAGTCGATGGTCAAACACTAAAAACTGTTTTCTACGCTCTGTACCAAACACTCATCAACTACTGTATTCTGGCCTGGGGTGGATCTTCCTCTTCTAACCTTATCCCACTAGAAAGAGCTCAAAGAGGAGTTTTAAAAATCGCTCTCAGCAAACCGAAAAGGTATCCTACTCAAAGCCTTTATGCGGAAACTAAAGTTTTAAGCGTGAGGAAGCAATACTATGTCCGGGTGGTCGAAAATGTGCACAGATCTGTCACTCAATCGAAGCAAATATATGAAGAGATGCTAAGTAGCCGCGTTTTCAGAGTCCCAAATATTCATGTAAATACAACTTTTGCCTACAGATTCGGTATTTTCCTATTCCCTTTTATATACAATAAACTAGTTAATATTTTCAGCTTAAAACATCATTCCGTACGAGAAACAAAAAAACATTTGACTCAATCTCTTTTAGATTGGACATACATCGAGTCTGAAAATCTTATGAAAGTAGACAATTAACACAACACACTAGTCACAAACTAACACATTCTTATTTACATTACACATATATAAACACACACACACATACGCACGCATGCTCCCACACATACACACACACACGCACACATGCACGTACATAGTACATACGCACTGCACACCAAATTACTGTCACACAGTATTTAATTAATAATAATTTCACAATTTAATAACTATTTTCTAATTTTAATAGTAACGAGAACTACTGTTTAAGTTTGTTATAATTTTAATCCCCTAACTTCCCCCATAGGACAGGCTTCGCCTAGTTTGGGGGACAGAAAAGATAATGTTTGTAAAGTTTCTTGAAAATAAATGATTTATTTATTTATTTATTTATTTAATTTGTTCCATTTACAGCCAAAGATTCTGCTACTTCCTTAAATATTCCTGCAGCACCAGAAACGAACATTTTCTTTAGTTCTGCTGCAGCTCCGGTAAAACTAGTTCCATTGTCGCTCCAGATATCTTGGCAATGGCCTCTGCGAGCAACAAAGCGTTTAAAAGCTTGTAAGAAAGCTTGTGCAGTTAGGTCGCTTACGACTTCCAGATGTATTGCTCTTGTGGACATGCAAACAAACAGGCATATGTATCCTTTATAAGAGTGATGTCCACGACCCTTGGACGTTCTTATTTGAATGGGCCCCGCGTAATCTACTCCACTGCGTTTAAATGGACGACATGGTGTTGACCTGGATGTCGGAAGCTGCCCCATTATCTGATTTTTGATTATAGCATTATTTTTAACACAGGTTACGCAATTTCTTGTTGCAGTCTTTACCAGCTGCTTTGCACCCAATATCCAATATTTAGATTGTAAATAAGTTAGCATCAATTGATGTCCGCCGTGTAGTGTACACTTGTGTGCATTTTCTACTATCAGTTTTGATAAATGAGAGGTCCGCGGCAGCAGAATTGGGTGTTTTCTCTCCCAGTTTAAATTTGAGTGCTCTAATCTGCCACCAACTCGCAACAATTGTTTTTTGTCAAGAAACGGATTTAACGAGGTAAGTCGACTCTTTTTGTTTAATGTTTTATTATTATTTATTGCAGACAACTCTTGCTCAAAATGTTCCTGTTGAACGAATCGAATGCATACTTCTAGCGCTTCGGATAATTCTTCACTAGAAAGGTAAGGGTTTATAATATTTTTAGATTTTTTAGCTTTAGAAATAAAGCGGCGGCAATGGGCCAAAACTCGAGTCAATCTCGTCAGAGAAGAAAATCTCTCGATGAAAGTAGCGTCAACTACAGCACAATGTGACTTCACTGCTTCTAAATTAGTGCTTATATCCTTAGGCCGTGCATATTGTATGGTATTTTCAGTAAGGAATTCAGGTCCCTTCAACCACAAGTTATTTTCCACCAATTCAGTAGGGTGTAGACCCCTCGAGGCACAATCTGCTGGATTTTGCTTGGATATTACATGTGCCCACTGATGTGAATCTAATGAGCATAAGATTTCAGAAACGCGGTTAGCAATGAACACTTTCCATCGACTTGGATGGCTGTTCAGCCACGCAAGAACAATTGTTGAATCCGTCCATGCATGCAAATTTATTTTTGGAACGTTCAAAACCTTAGATGTTTCTAACAATAACCTGGTGAGTAAAACTGCACCGCATAATTCCAACCTCGGTATGGACACCTGCTTGACCGGGGCTACCTTTGTTCTTGCTGTTACAAGTGAGCAGTGAATGAAACCATCTGGATTAATTACGCGTATGTAAACAACTGCTGAATAGGCCACCTTGGACGCATCGCAAAATCTATGCAGTTCCACCATGGCGTTCTTGGAAGAAGTACCCAACCATCTAGGTAAGCGAAATTCTGATAGCCCCTTTAACTCATCACGGTAAGTACTCCATTCATTCATTAAATTTGTAGGCACTATCTCATCCCAAGTCAAACCCGCTAACCATAGCTTTTGGATCATTACCTTTGCTATTATAATGCTTGGTGCTACCCAGCCTAGCGGATCATATAAACGTGCCACATCAGCTAATATTTTTCTTTTTGTTACAGGTTGCTGCATTTCTGGAAGATTCACCGAGTACACAAAGGAGTCACTGCTGCGGTCCCAGGTAAGTCCTAATATTTTTAAAACATCATCTAATTTCAGCTGTAAACCTTCTACTGTTTCCTCGTTTTTGTTTTGCTTTTTTATGCTTTCTAACAATGTATTACTATTGCTCGACCATTTGTGTAATTTAAAACCCCCTTTGCTTAACATAGTACTCATTTCATTGTACACTTTAAGCCCTTGATCTACAGATTCACACCCGCTTAACATGTCATCCACATATAAATCATTTAGTGTTATCTTTGCTGCTAATGGGTAATTAATACCTTCGTCTATTGCCAGTTGTTGAAGTGCTTTTATTGCAAGATACGGTGCGGAAGCCGTACCGAATGTAACAGTCAAAAGTCTGAAAATTTTATCCTTATTTGATTCTTTATCTTTCCAGATTATCCGCTGAAAATCCACATGCTGTTTCGCTACTTTGACCATTCTGTACATTTTCTCAATGTCGCTCACTAGGCAAATAGGATGTACCCTCCAGCGCATCATAATATGCCGTAAATCTGGTTGAAGAGTCGGCCCTATTAATAAGCAATCATTTAATGAAACTCCGTTCTTTCCTTTTGCAGATGCATCAAATACGACCCTCAGCTTTGTAGTATCCTTGTCATCTCGCAAGACTGCGTGATGAGGTAAGTAAACTGCATTTGACACATTTTCCTCTGATATAGGTACCTCTTCCATATGACCGAGATGTAAGTACTCTTCCATTACCGCTTCATATTTGTTACGAAAATCCAAATTTCCCTCAAATTTTAATTTTAATTTCTGCCATCTGTTTTCAGCTATTTCCCGAGAAGGACTGCGTTTGCAATCCGGATCATCAGTTTTAAAAGGTAAGTGAACTATGTATCTACCATCTTTGTCCCTTTGGGTAGTACGATTAAACAGTTCCTCGCATTTTATTTCCTCCTTTGACATTTTTTGTTGTTTTGTAAGTTCTAAGTCCGATTCCAGTTCCCAAAATCGCTTGAGCATATCATTTTCGTCGGTACGGCAGTGAAATGTTTTGTATTCGTATGTTTCTATACCTCTAGTTGCTGTATTTACCTCACCGGAAACAATCCATCCGAAAGATGTACATTGTACCACGGGTGAACCTAAAGGACCCCTTTTTATACCTTCCTGAATTATCGTGCCATAAACCTCAGCGCCCAACAAAATATCTATTTTATTGGGTGTATGATAATTCGGATCTGCCACATTTATTTCCAGAGCATCAAGCCATTCAAATACATCTAGCTTAGTAGCTGGTAAAAGACTAGTGATTGTTTTTAAAACATAAGCTTTTACAGTTATATTGTAAGATGAGTCAAACAGTGATTTAAGATTTATGAAAACCATTTTTCTTGGGAATAAACTAGTATCACCTCCTAGTACCGATATGTTCCGTTATTGGAACTTTCTTTGGTCCTAAGTATTGGACTGTTGCTTCCGTCACAAACGATGTCTGTGATCCTTGATCCAGCAATGCTCTGATTATTACATGCTCTCCGGTTTTCGAAGCAGCTTTGACTAATGCAGTAGCTAACAATACCTGATTCCGAGCGCGCCCGGTGGAAAACAATGTAGTTATCGGATTGACATTTTCCATCACCTGTTCGAGTGTTTTGGGTTTTGAACACGATGACGTAACTTCTCTAGGTGTCACTTTATTACGGGTTTGAGTCACAACGGCATTGGTATCAGCCATATTATTATTTGGATGCAATAAGGAATGATGTTGCCTCCTGCATATCCGACATGTTTTATAACTTCGACAGAATTTAGCTGAATGGTTTCCTCCCAAGCAATTGAAACATAAGTTGTTGGTTTGAACAAAATTGCGTCACGCGTCTACAGTTTCCCGAGCAAAACCAGTACAATTTATGATATTGTGATTCTCCATACAAAATGGACACTGACTTTTGAAAGAAGAAGCATGAAAAGTTTTAAGCTTATTTACATTAGAATTGTTATTGTGAACATTAGCATTTCGATTTACAGGTGCTGTTTTAGTGTCTAAAAACTCTAACGCTCGGTAACGATTAGTTAAAAATTCTATAAATTGTTTAAGTGTAGGTAATTCGTCGGAAGTGTTACTACTTGTTACAGAAAATTCCCACTGCTTCCTGGACTCTGGATCAAGCTTTAAGGTAATTATGTGAATAACAATAATATCCCATGTACTTACATCTATACTTAAGTTAGTTAATGAACTTAAACAATCATTTGTAGTATCAATTAAATTTTTTAGACCACTAGCCGATTCGTATGTAATGTTTTTTTGACTCAATAAACGTTTTAAAATAAAGTGCGACAAGTATTTTTTATTATTGTATCTAGAATTAAGCAACGACCAACATCTCTCATAGTTTGATTCTGATATAGGTATTTGTCTCAGAAGCTGTTCGGCCTCCCCGGACAAATAACCCTTAAGATAATGCATTCTCTGTACATTATCTAATTGTATATTAGAATGGACAAGTGAAACAAAGAGATCCCTAAAAGTTATCCATTCTGAATACTGACCGCTGAAAGTTGGAATCACTATACGCGGCAACTTTATGTTAGAACCATTAGTCACTTCGTTATTATTACTACTAGGGCCTTGTAAAGATCTGAGAGCAAGTTTTAATGTAGTTTTATATGCAACATATAAGTTTTCAATGGTCTCCATTTCATCGTTAATGAAATACGGTTCGTTTTGATCCTCAGACATATCAATAATGTTATTGTGATTGTCATTAATTTGAGACCAAAATTCTTCTAACATTTCTATTCTAGTTTCGACATATTGTTTATTGATGCGCTCCTTTGGAGACTTTTTAAAATTAGTGAAGGCTTTCGTAATTCTAACTTGAAGATTCTTTTGCAATTTTATTAACTTCTTCATTTTTAACTAAATTTCTGAGACCAGTGCAACGAACAATATGTTTAAACTGAATGTAGAAATGAAGTAAACCCAAAAATATAGGAACTATAGCTGTTATGAGACGTACCTATTTCTATAAAGTAGAAAAATATTCTAAGTCAATAATGAAATTCGAAAAATTTTACAAGTGTTTTAAACTTTTACATTTTCTGTAAATCGGGCATAGGTTCCCCGTCTCAACCAAATTTTCGATTTAAACGACTAAGTTCTAAACTACTATTAAGTATTAACTATTCAATAATTATTCTAAGTTAAAACTCTCAAACAAATAAAGTTCAATTTCCAACGAAAGTGTTATGACTCACTAAGTTAAATCACTCAAAGAAATAAAGTTCAATTTTCAATAAAATATTAGTCACTCACAGTTTTTCTTCCAATTTCACTCCAATGGACTGTATACTTTCCGTTCACTAGCTGCAGGCTGTGGCTGCGTCTGCATTCCTCGTCCCACCTTCCTTTTCACCATTGACCGCTCCTCCTGACAGGCACGTTCTCCTAGCGCCGCGCCGTCCGCTGTAGCACGTCGCAACTCCTCTCGTTGCTACTGCTGCACAGCTGATGACCAGTTGCACAAGCAACCCACTTGTCCGGTCTTCGTCTCGATGGCAAAAAGGCACACCACAACTGCCGCGTGCTTAGCAGGACTAATCGCTCAACATCCGAATCCGGCTCGAAGGACCATGTACAAATGTCGAGCATCTGATACAGGTTCTTCGCCCCTCTGGCGTCCAATAAATGAAACAAACCAGTTGGATGTGAGAAAAAAGCGTTTATTGCGAAATACAGGTCGCCTCTTATAATAATGAGCTCGACACAGCGCTAGCGTGATCTAGCTCCGGTACAGCGCCATCTATCGGTCGAGACCGCCAAACAATATTGATAGAACATTAAACACTTGGTTTTATGTATGTGGTCTATGTTACTAAAGCCTCTTCGGAAACCGGCTTGTTCGGGAGGCTGGAAGTCATCAAGCTTCCGTTCGAGACGATTCGTTATGACTCTTGAAAACAGCTTATAGACATGGCTCAGTAGCGTACCTAATGGGTCTGTAATTCTTCAGCAAAGTCCTATCTCCTTTTTTGAAGAACAAGACTGCCACGCCCTTGCGCAATGCCTCTGGCGTTTTGTCCTCGAACAAGGTGGAATTAAAAAGTCTCTGGAGGTTTTTTGAGTGTTGGTGTTCCACCAGACCTCAGCAGCTCCGAGGTGATCCCATCCTCGCCCGGCGCCTTGTTGTTTTTAAGCTGTTTAAGAGCCATACTAATATCGTATAGGCTGAAGTCCGGGATATCTTCCGTCTGATGTCGGGTTAGTCTAGCTCTAAGATCTTCAGCCAGATTAACGACAGGCTTGGCAACTGAGGTGTAAAGTTGCTTATAGAATCTCTCGACCTCTGCGAGCAACTCAGCCCTGGCTAACACAACTTTCCCATCCTCTGTCTTCAGCTTCGTCAACCGGCTCTGCCCAACAGACGTGTCTCTTACAAACACTTTTGAGCCCTTGTTTCGCTGTAACATGTCCTCAATACTTCTAGTATTAAAGAGTCGAATATCATGCCGCAAAGACCTTGATATCTGTCTGTTAAGCTGCCCATAAGACAGCATTGTCAGAGGTTTGAAGAGTAAAGGTGCATCTCCTAAACATTAGTGTAAACGTGTGGTCGGAGATTTTCTGTAGCTTACCTCTACGGCGGGTCTCACAGTACTTTGACCCAACCGCATGGGAGTCTCTGCGAACCTGTCATAGATTTCGTCCACAGAAGCGTTTCCAGGCCAGCAAAGCGGTTTTGTAGCTCGAGTTGAAAGCTTTTGGGGTTTTCCGGTTTGAGACCGTCGGAGCGTAGATTTTACCAAGCGAGCTTTTTCGAGTTTGATATTTAAGTTTTATGTGCCTCGCACCATTTGGTGATCGCTGCCGGTTTTCACTCGGTGTATCACGGAGACATCCTTAAATATCTGTCTCTGTCTTTTTTGTCTCTTCGTCAGGGCTCATCCCGGTCCATTTCCTGTGAGTGACTTCTGGAAGAAGGAATTCATCATAAAGAGTTTTTCCTTTTTCAGAAAATCGGCCAGCCTTTGGCCCCTGGGATTCCTCTAACCAAAACCAAATTTTCCCGCTTTCAGCTCGTTTTCACCTCGCTTGCCCAACTATGCGTTGAAATCTCCTATAACAACATTAAAGTGAGTTTTCGAGTTATGTATGGCTTTAGATATGTCCTCATACATATAACCTCTTGTTAAATGTGTGATAAATGGACTTTAGTTACTCACGGGCTGGATTACACGCCTATCACCTTAGAATCTTACTGTGTGTTGAGTCTTGAATTACCCTGGCCAGGGTGACGATGCACTTTGTTTTTAGTTGATGTTTCCTCGTTGGCGTGCTGAGGTGTTGTGAGCTGTGGCCCGAATCTGCGACCGCCTAGAAGGCGGTCGCACTCGCGAGGATTCAAGCCATAACTGAGGCGTAGAGGCAGGTTTCCCCCGCACCCCGCACCCCGTTACCCGGGCGCTAGAGATGTGCCGCTGCAGTAGTGATGTACCGCAACATGCTGCCCGGGTTGAAGTAGTAACTTCAAAAATCTGGAAGAGGGCAAATATTATTAAATGCCCTTCTTATGGTTCCTCCCTTTGTCTTGATTTCCACCACTCGGGTGACACCGTCTCCACCAGGATAAAGATGACTCACTCGTCCCAATGCCCACAGCAGCGGAGGTAAATTCTTATCCTTGATTAATACAAGAGTCCCAAGCTTAAGTTCCCCAGAGGTAGATGTCCACTTGAGCCGTTGTTGCAGGCTACTGATGTACTCCTGGGAAAAGCGACTCCAGAAATGTTGACTGATGCACTGGATCCTTCTAAATCTATCGAGGCGATTTATATTGACATTGGATACCTGTGGGCACGGGACAGCTAATAGAGAACGTCCAATTAAAAAATGAGCCGGTGTGAGGGCAGAGAGGTCTGAGGGATCAGTGGATAGTGGAGTGAGGGGACGGGAATTGAGAACAGCCTCAACTTGAGAAAGGCACGTAGCCATTTCCTCATAAGTTAAGTGAGACATTTCTAATATGCGCTTAAGATGATATTTAGCTGAACGAACGGCAGCTTCAGCCAAGCCATTAAAATGTGGAGTGTAGGCTGGCACAAATTTGAAATCAATACCTTCCTGAGCCATTTGACCCTCTATCTTAAGACTTGAGTCAGCCAGGAACTGGGCTAACTCATTGCAGGTCCCAATGAAGTTAGTTCCATTATCAGATATGATGCTTTTAGGTTTCCCTCGACGGGAGACAAATCGATTCAATGCGGCTATGTAAGCCTCACTGGACAAGGCTGTAACGAGCTCGATGTGACAGGCCTTAACTGCATTACAAATAAAGATTGCCAAATATGACTTGACTAACCTAGAACCCCTCCCCTTGCGGTCAGCTATCATCACGGGCCCGCAATAATCAACAGAGCTATTTAGAAATGGGAATTCGAGATCTGTACGCGAGGCTGGTAACTGTCCCATGATAGGTTGGGTCCCTTTAGCGTTGTGTCTAAAACAACGGACACATTTTTTCACTGTAGACTTGGCTAAGTCTTTACCACGTAACGGCCAGTATTTTTGTCTAATGTTACTTAAAAGAAGTTGAGGTGGTGCATGTAAATGCTTTATATGAAAATGTTCGAAAATAATTTTGGTTAGATTGTGTTTTTTACATAACAAAATTGGATGCTTTGTATCGTAGCTATATGGTGAATTATCGAGCCTACCGCCTACACGCAACAAGTTATCATTGTCTACAAATGGATTTAAGCTAACAAGGTTATTTTTCTTAGGCAATACCTTTCCGTTTTTAAGAATTGAATGCTCAATTGGAAACATTTCTAATTGTGACTTATAAAGTATTGTTTTTAATGAATCTTGAAGCTCCTCGACAGTCAGACATCCTGTGAGTTTTTTAGTATTATTTCGACAGTTAAATATAAATCTTTTAATGTATGCCATTGTATTCTGTAAGCGAGTAAATTTAGAAGATTTGTGAATTAAATTGTAAATTGAGTCTGCGTTGGTGGTCTCCTCAACTGTAAAAGAACAAGTGACTAATTCCGGTAGATCCTGACTAGATCTTATGTTTGGCATGCTAGGCCAGTCATGCTCTTTTAGTGCCAAAAATTCTGGACCCGACCACCAGAGCGAAGAACCGCTGATCAGATCAGCCTTCAGCCCGCGAGTTATAAGGTCAGCCGGGTTGGACTTCTACTGCACATAGCTCCAAGGATGGCCATGCGTGCTTTCTTGGATCTCATGAACCCGGTTGCGTACAAAACTTTTGAGTTTATTTGGGGGTGTACGTAACCATCCTAATACAATTGTGGAATCACACCAGAATCTACACTTATGAAATTTTAATGTTAACGATTTCAGTACCTTGCCACACAATCTTGCCGCTAGCAAAGCTCCACAAAGCTCAAGACGAGGAATGGTTGTCGGCTTGATTGGTGCTATTCTACTTTTGGATGTTAGCAAGTGTACAGATACCGAACCTGAATTATTGACAGAACGAATGTATATACATGCACCATAAGCTTGCTCAGAGGCATCTGAAAATATGTGTAATTCAAAATTATTGGACTGATCTGACAAAACCCATCGAGGAATTTTTAAATTATTGAGAAGTGGTAAGGTTTCCACAAATGAATTCCATGATTCTTTTATGTATGTTGAGACATCATCGTCCCAAGAATATTGTTCAATCCATAATTTTTGCATAATTATTTTTGCGTTGACAACACATGGACCTACGAGACCAAGAGGGTCAAATATTTGACTAATTACTGATAATATGTGACGTTTGGTTACCTTTTGGTGAAGATCAATGTTGATTGAAAATGACAATACGTCTGAATCACAAATCCAATTCAATCCTAATGTTTTTGATGAAACTTGAACATTATCACTGCTTGAAATATCTAAAATGTTTTTTGCCATAGAAGATGATGGTGCTATTTTATCTAGAATTGTTTGATTATTAGACATGAATTTTCTTAAATTGAAATGTGCTGTTCCTAATGTTGCTATGACACCTTTACAAAGTTTAACCGTTTCTTCTATCGTGGACGAGCCCCCCAAGTAGTCATCGACGTAAATATCTCTCTTTATGGACTCCTTGACTTTGTCATCGTCCGCGGTCGAAGCCAGGCTCACTAAACACCTTGTAGCTAAGTATGGAGCTGATGCTGTGCCATAGGTGACAGTATTAAGAGTATAAGTTCTTAATGGTTCGGACGAATCATACCGAAAAACAATTTGTTGGAGAGACCGCTGTGACGGCTCAATCCAAATAGCCCTGTACATCTTCTCAACGTCGCCTGTAACAACATATTTGTGCTGGCGAAAGCGTAATAAGATGGAATATAAGTCTTCCTGTACAGTGGGCCCAACCATCTGTATGTCATTGAGTGACACACCAGTGCTAGTAGCTGCGCTAGCATCGAAGACTGTACGAAGCTTTGTAGTAGTACTGGATTCACGTATCACACCGTGATGAGGTAAATAATAGTTGACCTGTTGAGGACTATTATTAGAAAAAAATTCTTTGTTTTGGGTCATGTGCCCTAAGCGTTCATATTCACGCATGAACTCTAAGTATCTTGATTTAAAGATAGGGTCTCTTGAAAATTTTCTCTCTAGTGACAAGAAACGGCATTTGGCCATTTGAAATGAGTCGCCTAAGACCGAAGGATCTGCCTTCAGTGGCATTCTGACGATGAAACGTCCATCCCTATCCCTATGTGTGTTTGAGGAAAAATTAAGCTCACAAGCACGTTCTTCTGGAGAATACGAATATTCTGGCGATATGGTATCTAATTCCCAAAAACGAGATAAATTTAGGTCGGACTCCTCACTGACAAAATGACAAACAGAAGTCAAAGACGGTGACTTAAGACGAGCTACCTGCCCTGACACCAACCAACCCAATTTCGTTTCATATAACCTAGGTTGATTTTTACCTAAGTCAATGGAATTATTACCTAAAACTGACCAAAACATTTCTGCCCCCACTAAAATGTCAATGTCTGATGGAACATTGAAAGAAGGATCTGCTAAGTTAATTCCTATTGGAAGAGGAATATTATCAATGTTAATATATGATGATGGTAATGATCTAGTAATTCCTGGCAAAATAAGACAATTAACTGATACATTGTAATCTGTATACAATGATTTGACAGTAAGATTACAAGACTGTGTAACTGACGTAGAATTATTATTAATGCTTGTTACCATAGAGCTTGCGCGCTGCCTCACTAACCCCAGCTTACTGCACAGTGCTTGCGTTATAAAGTTAGCTGTACTTCCATTGTCGAGCAGCATTCGGGCTTTGTGTTCCTTTCCCCTGCCGTCGACAACTTTCACCAATGCTGTGGAAAGCAACACGTGCATAGGAGTAGTAGGCTGACGATTAATGTTGGCGTTTGCAAAATTATTTATTAGTGGTATGGTCGGCTCTACGGACAGCTTAGATGACTCGTGTAAATGCAAGAGAGTATTATGCTTCTTGTTACAATATTTGCAATTAGTAAGTTTACAGTTGTTCTGAAAATGTCCAGGGCGCAAACAATTAAGACATAATTTTGCTTCTTTGGCCTTTTGAATTCGGCTTTCAATAGAAAGTGATCTGAATTTATCACAATTAAAGAAGAAATGATTTTGATTGCAAATAGAACAAGTAAATGTTTTCTTATTATTATTTTTATTTTGCTGTAATTTGATATCTCTGTTAATGAGTAAGTTTGTGTTGCCTATGTTAAATTCTGATTTTTTAACCTTAAATTTGTTTTCATTTAACGTTTCCAATAAGTCTGCTCTGTTACTAAGAAAACCGATAAATAATTTTAAAGTAGGTGGATCTGAAAGGGTATTTCTGTGCTCCTCCCAAACTCTGCGAGATACACTATCAAGTTTTTCTGACATCATGTGAATAATTAATGTGTCCCAATAAGAAGTAGGTTGACCTAAGGTTTCCAATGCCCGAAGATTTTTATTGATAATGTCGATGAGGTGCCGAATAGATTCACAAGACTCACTTCGTATGACTTCAGCATTGAACAACGCGGAGACGTGATTATTTACTAGCAACCTATTATTATCATACCTATCACACAGTAAAGTCCACGCTTTATCATAATTTTCGGCTTTAAAATCTAAATTATCAATAACTAACAAAGCACTGCCCTTTAGGGAAGCACGAAGATAATGAAGCTTATTTATGTTATCAATGTCCCCTCTTTGATGAATTAACGAAACAAAGGTATGTTTATATTCAAGCCATTGATGATAGTGACCGCAAAATACGGGTAAGTCAATTTTTGGCAACCTAGCATAATTAGATTTAAATCCACTTGCCTGTGCCACATCGGAGCTCGTCCCAGATTCACCATGTGAAGATGTACCACTGAGATAGTGTCGTGCAACACCCACTAATTTGTAATATTGATTTTCGAACTGCTGCCGTTCGTGCTGCTCATTATCCATGTTTTCGGATTGCATTTCTATGTCACTCTGTAAACGATCGAAGATGTCGTATAAAGCATCAAATGTTTTAAACCTTTTTTCCAATTCTAAATGTTGAACACTACTTAACTCTTTACATGTTTTAAGCACGGTTAGATAATTTCCAAAAATAGTAAGCTTAGATTTCATACACGAACGTTTTTTAATTAAAGTTTCAATTTTTTCATCGGCCATGATTAACAAAAACACCAAACCAAAATTTACCGGTGACAACTGAAAGTTCACTGACGTGACAAACTTGAACTTGAAATGGCGCTTGCGGCGATGTATAAAATGCGCAATGTGAACAAATCCAATTGCATCAGATTAATCCTCAATTATTTTAATTTAGAATTTATGCGAAATTACTTGTACTATTATAACCCAATAAATTTTTGCTATATTTAATAAATATGTAATTAAATTTGGAAAATTTCGAAGAAAAAAAATTTTTAATGGCGTTCTATGAATAACGAAAATGAGACCGAAGTAGATTTATCCAATTGCATCGAGCTAATTATTAGCGTTTCCGAAAAGAAATTTATATTTATGTGTTCTAAAATAAAATTGCTAACGGGAAAAATGCGTATTTTTTACGTTTACGTCAATATTATTGTCTAATAAGAAAATTTTGTTTGACAACCAGGTGGATTCCGAGTCGTATGGCGGATTTGAAAAAACTAATAATGTTAGAAAAATACTGAAATTAATGTTTCTGTGAAAGGAGATTGCAATATTTTACCGTGTTACATATAATGTGTAGGTTCTGTAATGTATTATTTGAAATTATACTTATGGTATTCTAATAAGACTATGGCGGCTACGGTCGTGTTTTTTATGTTATTAGAATCGGAAAAAAACGCAAATTACAAGAAATGCTATCCACATTTATGTCAATGCGAATATACTAAAATAATATGTTATTATGTTAGTCACTTAACATATGAGTGAAATATTTACTATGCACTTTGAAATACGAATTTGCATGCGAGATAACTTGTAATTAAAATGGCGGGTTTCGCCGGCTTGTGAAAACGTGTTGAAAAAACTCAATCACACAATAATGATGCATCTAAATATTAGGGTTGAATTGAGATTTTGAAATTTCGAATAGGATTTTTTGGAAAAACAGTAAGGAAGAGAAAATTGAACGACTCACGTAATTGCTATCCACGTGTGCAGGCTTTTCATTCCTTTGTCTTAATTGCCTTACTCTCAAACTTTGCGGGATTGTATACGGCTGCTATTCCCCTAGGTTGGAATATCAAAACGGCGATTGTTCGCCGTTCGGCGCTGAAGACCGTTGAACAAATTGGCCCGAGTTTGAAAACGATGACGGTGTGATTTCTCCTTTGAAGGACCAATGTTAAATGTGTGATAAATGGACTTTAGTTACTCACGGGCTGGATTACACGCCTATCACCTTAGAATCTTACTGTGTGTTGAGTCTTGAATTACCCTGGCCAGGGTGACGATGCACTTTGTTTTTAGTTGATGTTTCCTCGTTGGCGTGCTGAGGTGTTGTGAGCTGTGGCCCGAATCTGCGACCGCCTAGAAGGCGGTCGCACTCGCGAGGATTCAAGCCATAACTGAGGCGTAGAGGCAGGTTTCCCCCGCACCCCGCACCCCGTTACCCGGGCGCTAGAGATGTGCCGCTGCAGTAGTGATGTACCGCAACACTCTACTTCTTCATCTGGCTGAGACGAGGTAGGTGCGTAAACTTGTATGACCTTCAACGAATATCTTTGAGATATTCTGAGTATAAGGTACGCAACCCTACTCGACACACTTTCGATGGTCACGATGTTGTTGACAAGAAACTTGTGGACGAAAAACCCGATTCCAACTTGGGACTATTGGTCGCCTTCCCGGTAGAAGAACAAGATAAAGATAAAGAAAGAAAGATAAAGTTCGCAGAAACGCTGCTGCTCATTTTCGGTATGTATTTCCCTTAGTCGCCTCTTACGACACCCACGGAAGAGATAGTATACGGCAGGGTTTCTTAAAGTGGGGTCCACGGACCACCAAGGGGTCCGTAATATGTGTGCCAGGGGTCCGCAGCGTTCTAAGATTAATGAAAAAAATTTGCAGTAAAGTAACACAACTGATTAAAGATGACTTAATTGACATGAGATCAAAAGAAGTGTGGAGAGCTGAATTTCACGCAAAAGGTCTTGGTGAATTTTGGTGTTCTTTGAGTCAAGCTTACACTCTTCTGGTCAAACGAGCTATATCCGTTCTGATACCTTTTGCTACTACGTATCTTGGTGAGGCAGGGTTTTCGGCTCTAGTGTCGATAAAAACAAAAAATCGCAATCGATTGAATGTCAAAGGTGACATGCGCCTTGCCTTATCGAAGACAATCCCACAATTTAAAGTACTCATTGAGGCCAAACAACAGCATCAATCTCATTAGCAATTTCTATTTAGCAATTTAATTATTAAGTTACGCATTAGTAAGTGTGAGATAAAACTCCCCCCCCCCCCAAGGGGGTCCGTGGCATTCCAGAAATTCTGAAAGTGGTCCGTGACTGCACATAGTTTAAGAACCACTGGTATACGGGGAGGTGCTATTCTTACTCCGGCACAACATGGATTGGTGCATGTAACACTTTTAAATTAGCAAAATATGGTTTTTGACTTCAACTTCTCAACATAGTTTTTGTTGAAATATATAATGTAATAATCAAAATATAGATATTGCTTTGACTATTTGGTGCAATGTCATATTATATAAAATTAGGTCGTAAAAGATAGTAGATTGGAGTCAAATATGGTGTATTACCAACGTAACAAAATATGCACTTGGTTGTAAAAACCAAAGTTCAGTACAATTTTGATTACCAACATAATAAATGCGCTTGGTTGTAAAAACCAAAGTTCAGTACGATTTTGACTTACCATTACATTATTATGTTTAGTAAAATTTGGTTTAAAGATTAAATTCCAAAAGAATGTATGAAGGATAAAAAAGAAAAAAATATAAAAAAGCCTTTTTCCTCTATAAATATATGATTAAAAGCTATAGAAGTGGAATATTAGTGATTAATATCTAATACAAAGTTAATTTGAGATAGTATATGCTCAAAAATTGTTACAAAATTTTGAATTTTATCTACCCAGCCTTTTGGGTAGATATGGGTATTTACCGGGTACGTATGGGTATTTACCCGGTAGGTGGGTAAATACCCGGGTACGTGCCCATCTATATTACCAGGTGCTTTTGGAGCGAAGAATTTTCGCCATCTTAAATCATTGCGTCGAAAATCACCAGGCAGCAATAAAAAGTTAAGCTTTGAATAAGGTAAGTAGTTTAATAAGCGTTTTATTGTGAGGTAAAACGCTGCTATTAAACCACATGACCGTTATTCAAAGCTTACTATTGAGACGTGTTTGTTATCGCCTGGTGATGGCGGTGGTTCCCAAAAACGCCAATGTGATACTCTAAAATGGGTATAAAACAAAATGTTTAAATATGGCACTAAAATCATTTATTCTAATTTTACAATATAATTGAACAGATGTTGTGTTTGCACAACAAAAATAGAAATATAATAGCATGTTAATTATGATTTAAATTAATACTAATTAACAGGTTGAAATAAATTCGTAATGCTAGATCTAGAATTACTACTCTTATTATAGATTTCACGACGATAATAATTTTTAATAAATTAAGCTGTTCTGCATTCCAAAATCTTACCTCCTCAGACCACCCCCACATTTCCAAACCTCCAGGCGAATTTGGTCGATTTTCGGAGGCGGCTCTCCCGTGGAGATGTCTATTAGACAACGATTGCGGTTCCGCAACTCGAACGGAGGCGCCAGCGCCCGAGATTTCACGTCGGCTCGCCAATAAACCTTCTCCCACCTCGGGACTACCAGGAGGTAGACCCCGGACGACCGATTCAGATGAGTTAGGACCTTGGGAATTAGAAAGGGTGGTGGAAAGACCCACGCTAGGGTGAAGTGCCATGGAATGCTGAAAGAATCGTGTATCATTGCCTGGTGATCGGCTTGATCCAATGTTGCATAATTCGACACTACGTGAGCTCGGGCCTTTGTGGTCTCGGGCTAAAGAATAGGACCACCCCATCTCCTTCCTATGGGTGTCGTAGAAGGTGACTAAAGGATATCAGCCGGATTAGAGGACAAACATCTTCCTCGCCCGCTCGGGCTCCGGTAACCGTTTCATGGCGGTATAACCATGTCTATATTCTGGAATGCTCTAAATGCCACAACTAATAGTGGGCAGCAGCGCTATTAGTGAAAAGCATTCCAGTCTGCGGTCACCAACCCGTTCGCCAAGCGTGGTGACTACGGCAAATCCCCCCCTATGCAGCAAAACCCAGATTTACGGCCCCCAGTTCCCGGTTGCTGCGCTATTCCTGGCCACGGTACCGGCCACGGTAACGGCGCGGCGGGGGGTGCTAAGAATCCCCGGGCGACGGCAGGGTACCACCTCCGAAAATTAGACTTGGCTACATATAACGGACGCTCTCTACGGCTGAACGAGCACGTTGCTGAGCTGGAAGTAGAGTTAAGTCGTATTAACTGGAACATTGTGGGGTTATCGGAGGTCCGAAAACAGGGTGAGGAGACGATAACTCTCGATTCCGGTCACTTGCTCTACTTCCGAGAAGGACATCAACCATCCCAACGTGGCGTCGGTTTTATAGTCCACAAATCGCTTAAAGGCAACATTATAGAAATAGGCAGTGTGTCGGCAAGAGTGGCATACCTTGTATTGAAGATTACAAAAAAATACTACCTAAAGGTAATCCAAGTGTATGCCCCAACATCCGCACATCCTGACGACGAGGTCGAGTCCATGTACGAAGACATAGCGAAAGCCATGTCTGGTACTAATACATTCTACACTGTTGTCATGGGCGATTTTAACGCTAAAGTGGGAGTACAAGAGAGTGGCGAGTCGAAAGTAGGTCCCTTTGGCTATGGACACAGAAATCACAGGGGGCAAATGCTAGTAAACTTTCTCGAATCCAAAGGACTTTTTCTGATGAATACCTTCTTTCAGAAAAAGCCCCATAGAAAGTGGACCTGGCGAAGCCCCGATAACGTGACGAGGAATGAGATTGACTTTATTATTTCCGACAAGCGCCATGTATTCAGGGATGTCTCCGTGATTAACAGGTATAATACCGGAAGTGATCACCGATTGGTAAGAGGCAGCCTGAGTATAAATGTCAGTGTAGAGCGAGCGCATTTAGTAAGGTCAACTCTCAGGCCTACACGGCCCCAGGTCGAAGCAGGCTGCGAAAGCTTTCAGCTAGAACTCCAAAATCGATTCGCCATGTTGGAAACCACGAAGGACATAGACCACACCGCCAACAGTCTAGTTCGTGTCATCTGCGAGGTGGGTTGTAAGTACTTTCGTCCAAAGAGCCATGGACGCAAGTCTATGCTCTCCAGCGAAACTCTGTAGTTGATGAGGAAGAGACGAGAACATATAAATGCCACACAATTTGAGCGTCAAGTTCTCAATCGGGAGATTAAAAAGCAAATTAGACGCGACACCCGCCGGGCGAATACCCAAGCCATCGAGCAAGCCATAGTGCGAAATAAGGGCTCGAAGATATTCGCTAAGCCCAATAACTCCCGTTGTCACTTGACGAAACTCAATACTCCACAAGGCACTACCGTCACCTCGAAGCCGGAGATCCTCGCTGAAGTCGAAAGGTTCTATGGGGAATTATACACCCAAAAAACAAGCCCACCCGAAACCCATCATGCAGATGACCCACGGGCCAGACTCACGCGCCACCTTACACATGAGCTTCTTGATGTCGACATGGGTGAGATTAGAATAGCTCTCAGTCAGCTTAATAATAACAAAGCACCGGGAGATGACGGAATAACCACAGAGCTGCTCAAGGCAGGAGGAACACCCGTCTTGACTGAGGTTGTCAAGCTCTTCAATTCCGTCATCCACACTGGCACTACCTCGGAAGCATGGAGCAGGAGCATAGCGGTTTTGTTTTTCAAAAAAGGCGATAACACGCGACTAGAAAACTACCGCCCCATTTCACTCCTGAGCCACGTGTATAAGCTGTTCTCGAGGGTTATATCGAATCGTCTTGCCCAGAAGTTTGACGACTTTCAGTCACCGGAACAGGCCGGGTTTCGCAAAGGCTACAGCACTGTGGACCACATACACACACTAAGGCAAATTATACAGAAGACCGAGGAGTATAATCAGCCTCTCTGCCTAGCGTATGTGGACTATGAAAAAGCCTTCGATACCGTCGAGACCTGGGCTGTGCTGGAATCCATGCAGAGATGTCTCGTCGACTGCCGATATGTCGAGGTGTTGAGATATCTGTACAAGGCCGCAACAATGACCGTCCAAGTACAAGAACAGAGTACAAAACCAATCCAACTGCGTCGAGGAGTAAGACAGGGATATGTTATCTCTCCAAAACTGTTTAATAACGCGTTGGAGGACGTTTTCAAGACGCTCGATTGGAACGGACGGGGACTGAACATAAACGGCCAATACATCTCACACCTGAGATTCGCAGATGACATAGTCATTATGTCAGAATCTCTGCAGGACCTGGAAGAGATGCTGAACAGCCTAAGCGATTCTTCAAGACGGGTGGGTCTCGGTATGAACCTAAACAAAACTAAAATCATGTATAATGAACACGTTCTCCCGAGACCTGTCATCGTAAATGGCGCTAGTCTCGAAGTTGTGCAAGAATACGTATATTTTGGCCAAACCATTCAACTCGGGCGGCACAACTTTGAGAAGGAGGTGAGTAGAAGAATACGCTTGGGCTGGGCTGCATTCGGGAAGCTCCGGGACATCTTTGAATCGTCGATCCCACAATCCCTTAAGACCAGGGTCTTTGATCAATGCGTTCTACCGGTAATGACATACGGAGCCGAAACGTGGACACTCACCGTAGGCTTGGTTCATAAGTTTAAGGTTTCTCAGCGTGCGATGGAAAGAGCAATGTTAAGGGTATCTCTGGTGGATAAAATACGTAACGACGTTATTCGCCAGAGAACTAAAGTCACCGACATTGCTCAACGAATTAGCACGCTGAAGTGGAAGTGGGCCGGCCATGTCTGCAGACGGATAGACAATCGATGGAGCAGACAAGTATTAGAGTGGAGACCACGCTTAGGCAAACGTAGTGTAGGACGTCCTGCGGCACGATGGACCGACGATTTGAAGAAGGTGGCTGGCAGCGGATGGATGAGGGCTGCCCAAGATCGGGATGGTTGGCGCTCATTGGGGGAGGCCTACGTTCAGCAGTGAACGGCGATAGGCTGATGAGCTCGGGCTGACGCAAAGAGGTCTACTACTGATGTCTCCCATTTTCGAAATACTTTTTCTACGCAACTGGGTCTTAGATGCCACTCGGGTGGTTGCCGATGTCGCGAAAGATGATCGGCATGATTGTTCAGCCTGCCAGGGATGTAATGAATTCGGAAATGAATACCGTATCTGTCTACTATTTGTAAAACCTGAAAAGTCAAATCGTTTAGTGGGGATGACCGAGTGCCTCCTTCGTTCCGTAGATAAGCTACGACAGTTTTGTTGTCGCACTGTATCAGTATGGAGCTGTTGCGTAGTTCTGCAGCTTTGGCTTGGAAGACTCTTAGGATAGCCAGCATTTCCTTCCGATTGCAGTGAAGGTTCTGTTCGGACACTAGCCACGACCCCGTTAATGACTGGTTGTCGAGTTGGGCACCCCAAGCTATGTCTGAAGCATCGGTGGTCAGGAAGTGATTCGCTGGGGGGGCATGCAAAATTGTACTGGCAAGACAATTCTCTATCCACCAAAGAATTTCGTTCTTGACATTTGCAGGCAACCAATGCCGCATTTTTGGATCTTCTGTAAGAGAGTTCAGAAAATTCAACAGAAAACGGTGATTTAACCTGCCGCGAGGAACTGCAAAGCTGGCAAAATTTAGGAGTCCCACCATGCTTTGTACCTGTTTGAAGGTAACGTACCTTTTCTCCAAGATCATAGTTAGACTCTGAATGATCTTGTTGCACTTGTCTTTTGGCAGTGCTATTCTGTTTTCCCAAGGAAACCAGTGAATTCCCAAGAACACCAAGCTCTTTTGAGGAATTAGTGTGGATTTCTCGAAATTGATATGCCATCCGAGATGTGTTAAGAGAGCTATCAGCATGTTTACGTGATTGCGCAGGGTGGATTGGTTTTGATGCGCTAATAAATAGTCGTCCAAGTAGACGACAATCCTTACACCTTGATTGCAGAGTACTTGAGCTATCCAGTTGGATATTGTAGCAAATGCTTTTGGAGCTGTGCTCAGTCCAAAAGGAAGACATGTCATTTGCAACAACTCGTTTTTGTAAATGACCCGCAGAAAGCGTCTGTGATATTTCGCAACCGGAAGATGGAAATATTCCTGTGAAATGTCTATTTTGCATAGCCAGTCGTACTCCTAAAGAAAGTCAGGTATTCGGTGCATGTTTATTAATCGAAACTTGTCTGGCTGGATGTACCGATTGAGGTTTTTCAGATTGAAAATGGGCCTCATTGTTCCATCGCTTTTTGGTACCAAAAATATCGAGGATACGAAACTTGGAGCGATTTTGGCTCGTTCTAGGATACCTTGGGATTTCATTTTTCGTATTATACAAGTCATCTCTCTCGATTCGCTCGTATTGGCAAATCGTTTCCGCAGGGTTGGTAAGGCAAGTGGAGGTTTCTTTACAAAGGGTACCCGATACCCCTGAATCATCTCTAAAACTACATTTGGTGCGCCGATCGCTTGCCACCTGGGTAGAAATTTTTGTAGCTGACCGGCCTGAAAATGTCTCGAGTCATTGTCTCGATCTTTTAGAATTTCCTCTACTGGCAGAGGGAGAATAATGCCGCTTACGACCACCTCGCTGGGCACCATAGGGTCTTGGACCGGGTCTTGTGCCTCTGCCACGAAAGGAATCGTAATGTCCTTTTGTATGTTTAGGCACAGAATAAATAATAGTACCTAGAGGTACAGAAGAACCACTCCGACAAATGGTTAGAAGAAATAGGGACTCTTTCTGCGATGCGATAAGGTTAAATTCAGCTAACACAACGCTTGATTACCTACGATTATATTTACCTAGAAGTTGCGTCTCTTTCTATCGCGTAATTCTTATCCTTTCTAATGACATTAGGGTTGTCTCATTTTAGAAAATTATTAACCGACTTCCAAAAAGGAGGCGGTTATACGTATTATATATATTTTTTCTTAATATTTAATTACAACTTTTTTTACCTACTTTCTAGTACCTACCTACTGTACTTTACTGAACAAATTGCTTTCCAAATAAACCTAAGGTAGGTGTTAATAGTACTGTAATAATTTGACGACCTCTGTGGCTCAGTTGGTTGAGCGTGTTGGTGCTCAAGCCGGGGGTCGCGGGTTCAAATCCCGCCGAAGGAACAAAGAGTTTTTCTGTGTTCCTGGGTCATGGGTGTGTATTAAATATATGACGTATAATATAATAAAAATCTTAAATAAGTGTTAAATATATTTCCGTTGTCTGGTACCCGTAACACAAGTTCTTCGAGAACTTACCACGGGATCAGATTGACGTAGTGTGAAGCGTCCATAGATATTATTATTATTATTATAATAAATTTGCGCATACCTATAAGTATATACATACTTATGCGTAAACGTAAGCATTTTTTATACCTTCACGGCCTGATATTACTCGAAGAAGTTGAATCACGCCGCCTTATTTTTATTTATATTTACTACTAGGTACTACTAGGTACTTTTGTCAATAAATGATTCTTCAAATCGTATCACATCGGAATAACATAAGACGCGAACAGATAGTTCAAGTGGACTGTGGAGCCAACACCTAAACACTAAATATTGGTTATCAAGTAATTGCAGTAGCAGTAGTAGCTCAAACTATATTTTTAAATATTGTTATACATTATGTTATATGGTATTATAGTTATAGCTGGCCGGGTGATTTTTACCTAACTTACACAGTACCTATCGTAATATTATATGCACAGATTGTAAGGTATTAAATCCAATCCATAAAACATTGCGACGAACAGATCTCACGCATACGTCGCTCACTGCTCGCGCGCGAGTCCCTCGTAATTGGCCCGTTTAAGGAGGCCGCCGCACGTACTTACATTTTTAATACCTACACGGGGAGTGGGACAGGCCTGGTTTAGGGCCATTATAGTGATGTGGCTCCTGTTGATTGGGCTCTCCCGAAGAGCCAGGATTATGTGAACCACTCCCCGAGAGTGGAAAACAATGATGCCTACGATCGGCAGGCATATCATACGATCTATAGTTACCACGAGATGGAATCCTATAAGAACCTGGTCCTCCCGAGGGACGATTCGATCGTTTACTAGTTCCAGGTTGTGAAGAGCGGGCAAAACCTGTATTATTATTAGGCCAAAATGTTTTGCGGACACCACCAGCTAAAGCACTAGTAAAAGCGTCAGCATTAAATAAATGACTACAAGAGGGTGGAATTTTGTTCAAGGTCGATTTCATTAAAGGATCGCGAACATGTGCAAGAATGGCATCACGACGCATTTCAATACTTTCCGACCTATGACCACATGCTAATTGTAATAGGTCACTAGAAACTTTATGGAATTCACATTTAACAAATAACTCCTCAAGCTTAGTACTTAATACTTCAGAATTAAAGCCGTTTGAATCAGCCCAAGTAATCAAATCACGCAAATTATTTTGGACAATCTCGCGTTGTTTTAATACACAGAAGGTTAATGCTGCGTATGATTTATAGGAATGAGACATATGACGGTTTGAATCATACGCCTTTACCTCCTCGTTTATTTCCAGTTCGCAGTAACCTGGCATGTGGTTGTACAATTTTTGCGTATCCGCATAGCGGTCTTCGTTCCAACTTGAACTATCGAATCTTTGTATTTCAAGTAAATATTTTAAGTAACTATCTGGTGTTTTAGGAATAGAAGGTTCCTTTAATTTAGTTTCACTGTTAAAAGTGAATTCCGAAGAAGCATGCTCATTAAATGTGTCATTATAAAGATCACGCCTGACTTCAGAAGTTAAAGAAATATTATCATAGCTATTACTGTCATTTTCACTGTGCTTGTTATTATAAGACACATATTTTCGTAACTCACCAATTTCCTTTGTTAATTTTTCAAGCTTTCGGTCGGTATTCCGACGGTGCTTACTTTTATTGCGACGCCGCGGACGTCGCAATAAAAGTAAGCACCGAACCACCGAAAGCGTAAGCGTTCACACCAAGCGGTGTGAACGCTTACGCTTACCTGACGATGAGCTCGATGACGAACTACGAACTATCATCGCTAGAGCTACTTGTTTGCCTTCGCGTCACAGTTTTTTGCTTAGCGCTGTTATTCTGGTTTAAATCGTCACTAGGACCACTGAAAATTATATAAGCTTAAACACTACACTAAATAACGCATTTGATACTTACGTATCAGCTTTAAAAGTTAAAGCAAAAAAATTAAAACGAAACAAAAATTATTACGAACCGAAACTCCGTTAAAAATAAGATAATAAAAGGAAAAACTTACGCATCCATGATGAAATACTTAATAAAACACTTATTAAAAACTTTTATGCTCACTGTAAAACCATGAACTTATTTGCGAATGTTCAACAAAATGGCGGACTTTGTTAAATTATAACACTTTATGGACGCGTGTTCACTCGACGGGAATCAAAACGCCAATGATTTAAGATGGCGAAAATTCTTCGCTCCAAAAGCACCTGGTAATGGCGGGAGAACCTGATTTCAACCGGATGTGACGTCACAAGGCGGTAAAATCATTAAAAGTAGACGGGAAACGGATGTGCCTATCTCAATAGTAAGCTTTGAATAACGGTCATGTGGTTTAATAGAGCCTATCTTAAAAGAGCAGCGCCGCGTAGAGTCGCATATCGTCGCAGTGTGTACTTACTGTTCCTTAATTCTCTCATACTAATTTTACTTTTGGCGCAATTCTTAGGTACATAAAATTCGGATGTTATAAGTAGGTAGGTACTTACTTTGGTAAGCAAAGTTTGTAAGTAGGTAAACTTCTTGATTCTGCCTTCCCCATGACTATTGTTCACTAACCTTTATAAGAAATTTCTTATAAAGTTATTTGTTGTAAAACATTTGATTATATTACAGCCATAGACGTATATTAAAGACGAGGCATGTTGAGGCAAAAACTGTCTGTACTTAAATGGCCCTTTTGGAGTTTATGGGGCCATTTTGACATTTGAAGTAAGGGAGAAAGCAAGATGGCGTAACATTTCCATACATATTAATTCTGTCAAATTTACGTCAGAACCTAACTTTAGTTTTAAAATCTTTGATTAACAAAAGCAAACAAGTGTAAGTAAATGCCAAGTGGGTAGGTATCAATAAAATGATACCTACCCACTTTAGTTTGTTACATAAACATCAACCTGTCTTTTCAGGCATTAAACCGCAACATTCTCTTGCAAGCAATTTCGAAATGAAAATTTTAAATTTCCCGAACTTAAATTGCCCCATTTCACCGCACCGCAGTGTAATGAAAAGAAAAGTTCGTTCATGACACATAGATTATTCTTAGTGGCCTCTCTGCACACAATGTATGTGAATTCGTATATAAAATTTTATTGCTTTTCTCTTGATTTCAGTACCAATTCGACAAATTTATTCGGAACATTATCTTTTGTGAATGCAACTATTTCCGGGAGTTAAAATTTATATCTTTTGTTATGTTCGATTAAAGTTACAAAGACGCTTTTGTGTAAATTTTATATCGTTAAGTTTACTTTATTTGACAAGTTTTTGTTTCAATGCGAATACGTTTCTACGAAATTAAAGGTTTTTTGGTAAAGATAAAAATAATAAAATAGATAAAGGTACCTAATACAAACGCATCTTTGAGCGTGTTCCTCAGCGTAATTAAATTTCTGTTCAAAGGCATTCCGTCTATTCCGTGATCGTCAATTTTTCCAGAACAACCGTTTTTTGTTGGACCATATGAAATTGTTTCTCACTAAAGAAATACCAGTTGTCCACCAGAAAAGAAAATATTCGTAAAAATTTGAAAATTAGGTTACATATAGGTATATCTACCTAATTTTCAAATTATTTTTGTATTATTGTATTTCTTTCATAGATGTATTATATTAAAAATATTTCTTTACTTATTTGTATCTTTAGTGCATCTTGTATTTCTTTACTTTATTGATAAGTAAAGAAATACAAGATTCATGTGACGCGGTGCAGGTTCTCAGCCAATCTAATTGTTCTATTAATTTTTGATAGGTGAGCATTTCTCAAATTTTTTGACCATAGCCGCAACGTCGATGTCCCATGTTTTGGTATTTGATTATTTTTTTACTACGATAACATAAATAACATACATGACTGTCGTAACTTCGTTGATATTATTTAATTATCAGAGAAAATATCAAAGCTATAAATAAAACACTCTCACTACGATAAATAATTAATAATCTAAAATACCAAAATTTTCGTAGTATGGAAAATAGGTTGTCCCATTGCGACCGCGGTGATTTTGAACTCATTTATTTCATTAAATTCTAAGAAACGGAATATATGTTATAGTCTTTAAACACTACTTAGAGTATTTGAATACATATTTTATTTAGTATAATAGTGAAATACGTCGTAAGTTAATCAGTTTCAGGAAAATAATATTGTCCCATAAAAAATTCCAAAACGGAATTCAGATTTTGTTACCGATTTTTGTGTCGAAAGATTTTTTAAACTACAAAGTTAATTGATTTTTTTTCCTTTGGCAACACTATTGACGACATTTCACATTGCCATTTTGTTGTGATGTCATTTCGGTGTCGACAACAGCCGCGGCTTGACGTTGTGCTCTGCACTGCGACTAATTCGATCTGGATTTTGTTATACTGTGTGAAGCTAAGTTCAAGATACTTAATACTCTTGTTGAAATTGATAAATAGTTCTTTTAATGGGCTACAATTTGATGTAAAATACTGTTTTAAGTATTGAGTTTTAAAGAATATGTATTTTATTCAAAATCTGTACCCGTCATTTCGTTACTTCTGTTTTTGTTACTTTCGCGTGGTAACGTATAACCAGAACGAGGGGTAACAAAAAAGGAGTTTTTAAAGCTAAGTACACATTTCGTAAAATTGCCATACTGGTAGGTAGGTATCTATATTCGTTTAATCCCCATAATGTTATAATATATATCTTTTGTTATGTATATATTACTAAATTTGAAGATTATAACACAGGATAAAACTAAATAATAACGATCACATAATATAAATTACAAAATAAAAACGGTTGCGTATATCAGCTGACCGAAGCACTAAAGTATATAGGTATTTTATTTTTAAAATATAATTTTAAAATAAAAAAGGGTAAGCTTTAAATTAAGGACCCTGTTAATATTAATTTATGCATTTGTCTCTTATGTTTGTTTAACATCACCTACCCGAGCTTCAACACTAGGATTGTTGGTGCATTAATGGCCCAAGAGCCCGTGAAGGCCAGACCTTACTAGCGTTCACAAGCATGAAAGTTATGTATGTGTGTGTATGCTTAGCCTTACATTTCCGATTTTGTTACCCAAGTTTCTTGTTTTGATACTGTCCCAAATTTTTTCTGATAATAATGGTAGATATTTCTTTTTCTTTAAATTGAAATGCTATAATCAATAATTTAAAACAATTTTATGATAAATAT
Source organism: Glaucopsyche alexis (assembly GCA_905404095.1). Lineage (NCBI taxonomy): Eukaryota > Metazoa > Arthropoda > Insecta > Lepidoptera > Lycaenidae > Glaucopsyche > Glaucopsyche alexis. The sequence continues at coordinate 9,152,089 of FR990060.1, forward strand.
TATTATAATTATAAATAGTAAATATAACATCCCTTTTTCTATTTTAGAGGAAAACTAAACATTTTGATTAGAAAGTTTAAAAAAGGTAACAAAAAATACTCAGTACTGCTAAAAACAATTTAAATAATTTTTTTCACAATTTTTACTTTTATCAGATGTTGTTTAATTTATGATCTACATAGAAAAACATAAATTTATAATACAGTCTGCATGTTTCTTTATGGTTTTCATTAATTTCCAAGTAACAAAATAAGAACTTTTATTTCGCCCTTAACTAATAATTTACAGGTTTTTTGTATAAAAACTCTATTAAAACAAAAAAACAACCATAAATTCAGAATCTGTCTAGTTTTAGCTAGCTGTATTTAACATAATATGTCCAAAATATACTTATTGTATTTTAAGAAGATTATTAAAATTATGGTCAAAAAATTTGAGAAATGCTCAGGTAATAAATGTTTACATAAGCTAAAAATGCAGTTCTCTATGGAAGAAAAAAAAACTAAATAAAACATTTCATCATTAGGTTTTACATTAATTTCACACGGTGCTCAGAAAGCTAATTTATATCTGAAAAAAATTAATTTCTTACGTGAATTTTTATTTTGCAAAAGAAGTCATTGTATTCGAAAGAAAGTGATTGCATTAAATTATAAACAACTGGCTTTATGTCTAAATACTAGACTACAATATTACAAACTTAAATTTAGTCTGCACAAAACGTGTTCCTTATCTATTATTTCGTCCTATTCCGTACCCTATTACATTTTTGAAGCTGAATATTTGAAGGAGACTGAATCTAAGAGTCTGCATGTAATGGTTTTCCCTGTTGAAATTTGTAGTAAGTGCACAATGGAAGGCGATGAATAGAATATTCAATTGGAACTTGGCTTTAGGCTAGGACTAGAAATTGTTGCATAACTACTGATTTATTTAGACTACTAGCTATTATTATAGGTATATTATCTGTATTTTATACATAGGTTCACTAGTCACTACTAGATAGGTACCTACAGATACTTCGTACATAGGTACGTACTTCAATTATTTTTTTAAACTACGAACGAACGTATTTTTTTTAAACTAGCAAACGGATCACCCCATGGACATGGACACTCGCAACATCAGAGGAGTTGCAAGTGCGTAGCCGGCCTTCTGGAACAAGAGGAGCATTCAGCATACCTACTTTGTTGTTGGCCTCAATAACAGCCTCCGTGGTCTAGACGTGGTTAGAGCATTGGCTCTCGACTCGGAGGTCGTGGGTTCGATTCCCGCGTTGGAACAACAAAAAATGTTGTTTCCAAGTTTGGTTAGGACAATGCAGGCTGATCACCTGATTGTCTGATAAGAAAGATGATCCATGCGTCGGATGGGCATGTAAAGTCTCTCGTCAGTCGTGTCGGTAATCCGTCCCACACTGGATTATGAGAGTAAAGGAAGAGAGAGTGCTCTTGTGTTCTGCACACACACTTGGGCACTATAAAATGACTCCTGCGTAACTGGCCTGGTTTTAATGAAACCGGCCACCGTCACGGAGATCGGTGAGAAGTTATATTATTATTATTAACCTCCAAACCATTCTGTGTTAATCCGTCAAATGTATTCGGAATGTTAAAGGATTTTGGATGTTTCACGCGCAATTTAACGGGGAACGCAATAAAATATCCATTAATTTCGAAGATGGCCATTTTCCACAACGACGAGCAATGAGCCAACGTTTACGTTCCCTACCTTTTTTGCATTATCAAGAAATATATGGGCATAACCAATACCATCATCTACTTTTATATTATTATGTACAAATAAATAAAATTGAAGTGTCTGTTAACTGTTTGTAATTATAAATTAACACTCAGTAGGTAAACCGTAGACCGTACTTTTAATATAAAACATTTTTTTTAATATTTTGTCTGTCTGTCCGTCCGTCTGTCTATCTGTTTATCTCTTTGTTCCAGCTAATCTCTGAAACGGCTAGACCGATTTTCACTGCACTGTCAACTGGCAGATAGCTCTAATATTATAAGGAGTAACATAGGCTACTTTTATTCTGTTTAAAAATAAGGTTCTGTTTGAAAAATAGGGTTCCGTTTCCGTTAATTGTACGCAAACGAAGTAACGGGAACTAGCTAGTTAATAATATAAGATACATGATAATTCCAAAATTCACTCTCAAAATGGGGATGCAATGTATCGGAAGCATAAAAACAAGATTTAAAGGAAGCAAAGTCATTGGAAAATGTTAGTGAATAATGAGTGAAGCAAAATATTTCAGTAGGTACAGTGTTACAAGAATTTCCCACCGGAGAAGTATGAAACTTGGCCGATGAATAAAAGTTTATGTGGATGAAGGCAGTATGTAAGTATATTGTTTTAAATAGGTAGTGCTTAAAATTACATGAAACTAATAAAATAACAACAACACATACTTTCTCAGACAACCACTTTTAAAATAATATCTAAGATTTAATTAAACATAATAATAATTTAATTGCCTCCATATAGAATTTTCCATTTCATAGCAGAAAATAAAAGTCTAGGCAATTGCATGCCATACGGAATACGGATTCATGAATGTGGATATAAAAAATGAAAAACTGTCGGATACACTTAAGATGAGTACTTTTGTACAAACTAATATCACTGTTTGCCAAGCAGTTCACATTTCCAGAATTGGGATGTTAATCAAGACTTAGAAACAATTAGACATGGCACAATTATTTACTTAATATAGAGTCAACTGATCTAAGTCCTAAAATATAAATTTTCTATCATTTATAGTCATCTAGTTCGCCTTTTTAAAAAGACGTATTCGACGATCATCAAATAGGGTGGAATAAAAAAAAAAATGCATGCAAAAGACAAAGTTACAATATTATTTTATGATGCCAAAAATAAATTCTATATGAAATCTATAACTTTACACGTCTATTCTTATGAATAGACGTGTAAAATTATGTTATATGACTGTGAGGAGAGACGGACATCCGGACGGACAGAGCGAAACTATGTCTTACTTTTAGTTACTATGGAACGTATGTAATTACGAATTAAAATACATAGTACGATAGCTTGGTCGAAAACTCTTTCGTTCGCTCTGTTTTAACCTCACTTAATTCTTTGGTCCTTTATCTATAGATTACTTTAGGCTTATTATGGATGGTGAAGATGGCATAGCTGCAACACCAAACAGTGTCCTTCAATTTTGATTTTTTGAAGTGACGTCAATTATAATTAAAATAACTAAACACTCTTCACGAAAAACTCTAGCGTGCATAAATGTTATATATAAATTTATGATATAAAATGATCCCTTCTAAGTCACAATTCATCTTCAAAGCACACAATACAATGCGCGTTATCACAGTCCTGCACCGTTATTAAACAAACAGAAGCTGAACTATCTCCGGCAGCTAAATTATTGAACTGTATCTTCACATTCATTTCTATTTCATTTATAATTCTGTAGTACTTAAAGTAAATTGAATTTACTTGTGGACTCGTGTTGTAGTTTCGCTAAAGAATTGCTGTTTACACAGACACGGCCGTATTATTTTTTATTGGTGAATTAACAGCTGAAACAATTGTTTTTGCCTGTCTGAAAGAGTGAATTTATTAGCACTTTAGCATTAGATCGACTGTCTGGTCCTAAACAGTTCGTGCGCGAATATTTTGGATATCCCAAATAAAAACTAAACTTACCGGTTTCTGATAATTTAGAATAAAGGTGGAGTCCAAATTGTGTACTTTACTTTGATAATCTTTAATAATCTATTATCCTTATACGAAATTAACGGAATATTCGAAATAATTAATATCCGTAATAGTATCCGTAATATTATTATTCCTATATCCGCATCCAGATCTGAAATCCACAACACCCGTAGGCCCTGTAGTGTTCTAGCACGCAACAATACTGGCTCGCCGATGCTCTCGCCATTGACACACACACCCTGCCTGCATGGCCTCTCTATCAGGACTGATTCCTAACTGTCAATGTCACTGTGACAAGTCAACTGTCATCTCTGGCAAGAGCACTCGAGATAGTATATTAATATCTATGCTTTTATACACAGCCATACACTACATCCCTTCCTTGTTTTATTTATTTTGTGCATGTACCTATATATTCTACTTGTATCCTGTCAAAATTGAATCAATAACCATGAATAAGAATGCCCTAAATTTATGCTGTAACGTCTCTATTGGATATCGTTATTTTATCAGCAATTCAGCATCATATTAAGTGACCAATAAAGTATAATTTAGAAGACACAATCTAATCTGCTATCAATTCAAATCCATACATTCACCTTCCTAATTATTTCCACACTCCACCCTTTATCCGACCGACGTGCATTCTACCTTCCTCTCCTTGTCTTTTAAAACCTTTTATTGTCATATAAAGTATACTACACTTCGTTTTGGTACTTTTTCCCCTATTAAATTATTCCAAACTTCTATATCTCAATTTGTATTTTTTTTTGTTCGAGAACCAAATTAACGCTTAACTTGGTTTCTTTATTAAGATTATCCCTTGGCCCTACGCAGCACCCTTTTTCTTTTCCTTCTCCGTCTGCATAGTATTTTCAGCTTTTATGACCATAAGTCATTCAAATTCACGTGAATTCTGACGCTCAATATACGGGTAAGGTACGGTATAAAAGAGTTATGTTCGTTTATTTTGGTTATACCTACGCAGTTATTTTCGATGTATTTCCTTAACGACTGCATAATATCTGTTTAAGATTTTGTGGAACTTAAATTTAAACTGGAAATCGTACAGTAACATTTACCCTAACGTCTAACTTAATCCGCCTCAAATGACAAGAAAATTCCACTCAGAAAAGTTCCCATTTCATTGATGTCTTAAGTCTACCCCCGGCACGCTCGGTGGTTCTCACCTTTAGTGTAGTTGTAGCTTATACTAGAATGCACATTTTATCCTAAAACCTCTGATCTTGTTGCCGACTCTTCCTTCGGTCGTATTCTGTAGTGGTTGTGAAACCGGGCTTAGCATGTCATTTTGGATATTTTACAACTGTGTACAATGTTACTGATGATGTTGTCTGTTTGCCCCCTTGAATGCCTTGTCACAGGAAACCTATATTGGATATACCATCAATTAAATTACTTTTATACTGTGAGCCCCCCAGCCTAGATCACATTTCAATTCACTATCTTCATCAATTTCCAATACCGAATTAAAAGTTGAACTGCAATTTTACTCTCTAATCTAATCTAATAAAATAAATATACTCTCTTGACTTCTATCTTGTAATAATAAATCTTCTGTTCTCCATCCCACAACTATATGTATCATTTCTTCTCTCAAAAGTAGCTTACATATGTAAGCAAAACTATCTGAAATGATTGTTCAAATTGCCTTTCCTCAATTTAAACGAATTTAAAAATTTCCTTTCCCATTGTCATGACTTTCAGACCCCGAAAGAGAATAATAATAACCATACTACAGATCGTCTTATGGTCGCAAGTCACCCATAATAAACCTAATATATATATATATTTTTTGTTTGAACTTTATAATGGCCATTTTGCCTCTTAAATATAAATTATAAAAAAATATATAAATATTGTAACATGTGCAAAGAGTAATTTACTTTCTCTATGAATCATGGCAGACAGGCAGATTCACAAAAAATGTTGTTCTTATTTTCATTGAAGTATTTATTTCTAAGCATTATTTAAAACTATATTAAATTTCTTTTCACCTAACTCCACATAAACTTTAATTTACTGGTCAAATTTCATACTCCTCCATTCGTATAAATGTTTTATATACCACTCAACCCATAGTAGCTTGTCGTTGTCATTCGAAAACAATTAGCAATTTCACTTGGACGGACTGTAGTCCGTGGGATTGTAATCTAGCGTCTGACATAATATGAATTGACAGCCATCGACATTACCCCATTTTTCTAGGTAAATTTCGCAGGTTTATAATTCAAGTCTATGACATTGACGAACCTCACAATGTTTGTTTATATTTTTTCCTTGTCTCATGAACTCCACTTTACTAAATGTTAGTGAATCTCCTATTCGTAGCATCCTCGCTCCTCCTCATTTTCAAATCTACTCTTGTGTTCATAATGTTATGTTATGTTGCCTAACTAGGCGAATCGGAAACTGGACCCTGCTTTTATGCAAAATACGAATCAACTATAACCGACGATATTACAAAAACTTCTTGCTAGTTCTAGCAACCAAGAAGTAATAACCATTTATTGTTTTTAAACAAAGTAACATCAATCTAATAATCACTCATACAGCTTGTCTGTAATTCTTGTGACCTTACCAATTATTAAATGATCAACTTTGTTGCTTAGAAGTGATACTTATCAATTGAATGATGAACTATATTGCTGACATGCTTTATATGTCAATTTCAATAATCAGCCCACGGCTTACATGTCATATACTTTATTACTTTATCAATTCGCTTATTATCACCTTTATGGCCATAATTATTTAATGATTGGCTATACCACTTCCAAGTCATATTTATGACGTAATTTAATGATTATTATCATTAAGTATACTATTATATCAATTAATTACCAGCTTTTATGCTGCTTTTTTGGCACTTTTATAACGGTATCAATTTAATGATCAGCCGATGCGGCTTTTAACATTTTAAAAACCGTCATCAATTTAATGATGCGCTGCACTGGTATGTATTTATGATCAATAATACTGCTTTTAATATCACTTTTCGTGACGTTATCAATTTAATGATCAGCTTTGCTGCTTTCATAAATTCTTTTAACCGTCATCAATTTAATGATGCGCTGTACTTTTATACACTTTCATCAGCTTTGCTACTTTTATACACTTTTTAACCAATCATCATCAGCTTTGCAGCTTTCATACATTTTTTAACCGTCATCAATTTAATGATGCGCTGTGCTAGTATATAACCTTCATAACGTTATCAATTTAATGATCAGTTATACTGCTAAAATATCACTTGACATTATCAATTTAATGATCAGTTATACTGCATAAAACCTATTTAGTAAGTCAGCTTTAGCTATGCTCATAAGCAGTAGACTCAGATTTATAAACAAAGCCAGGATAAACTATTAACTAAAGCTAATATTATACCAGATAATACCACAATTATTTAACAACATTAACAAAATAAATGATATACGTCATTATAGTTATATTATACACTAAAATGTTACTAAAAAGATCTAAGTAGAAACATATATAAACATATAAATATGAGAACCTTAGTGGGGATCTCATGTTTGAACCGTTTGGGGTTGAAACCCTAGGTTCATGGGGTCCGGGTGCGCACACTTTTCTGAGAGATTTCCAAAAAACTAATTGAGGCCACCCGAGACCCCAGAGCCGGCACCTATCTGGCCCAAAGAGTGAGTATCGCAATCCAGCGGGGAAACTCTTTGAGCCTTCTAGGTACTCTGCCTGGTGGGGACGACCTGGGAGATTTCTTTTTATTGTAGCTTTTTAAGTTTTTCTAGTTTTAATATTTTTTAAGTAGTTAGCAGCTATTAGATATAATACCATAATTGTTATTTTGTTGAATAAAATTATTTACTTAGTAGAAACATATTAAATGTAAGACTGCAAGGATATAATATCTACTGCATTTAAAAGTATAGCTTGACAGTGTACGCGAGCTTTAGATAACACTGAGTTCGATGAATAGCGAATATTTTCAACTACCCTTTATTTTTGAATGCAAAAGGTTAATAGTTATAAATTAGTATCGAAACAGTTTGCTGTGTTCTTTTAAATTCCTAGTTTTTTAATTTTATATATTATAATATGTAAGCTGTGTTTTGTACTGGTGTAAGATAATGACGATTGTTCTAATTCTCGAGTAAGTGAATTATGTATTCTTATTGAGAAATAATAACTCTTAAACCGTAAACCGTAAACTGCCCGGTTACACTGCAGTGCTTGTGTCAGAGTCACATCACACATCAAAGCCTGCACTCGCGAGGTGCTGTCTTATTGATATTATGATACAGTAAAGCAATGTACCTATAAATAATACCCTAATATATTTATTAATATAGCTATCGAACGCAACGCTTAAACTTTTTAACAATTATTCATCAAACTATTAGGTATGTTAAAACATAATACATTTTACATATTGCATTCTTATTTGATAAAACAAATGAACTTGTATTGTTATGTGGGCTCGTGTAATATTTCGGAGATCTCATTTGTTATGGTACGCATCTGCAGTAGCAGAATACTCTTATCTTACTTGGTCATCGGTAACAACATATTTTTTGCAATACATGATGATTGCATAATTATTATGCAGTATACCTAGTATATAAATCACTCGACTTGGCGGGGGAGCTGCCGTGCCTTCCGATCTAATAATATCTATAGGTACAGCGACATGTCGCTTCTATATCACAATCCTTACAGATCACAAACCTTACAGAATGTGTCTACTTAGCAGTAACACTAACTCAGTGAAACAATTGTTTTGCAATTGGTTTTATGATTTGGAAACCTTAAACTTACCTGATAATAATATTTTACATTCCTTTTCACTATTCTTTATCCCTTGCACAGAATAGTATAGTTTGGAGTATAAACTTAATATAATAAGGTCATATACTTCAACACTTTAAAACCTACAGGTAACTGCAACAATTATCTGCTACTATAGATTCTGATAATTCACTAAGTTTTGTAAGTAGCCAGTACTCATTAGTTAAAAATACATCAAGTACAAAATGCCTCACTTCCAATTACCTACATGTGTAGGTGTACAATATAAAACATGGTATCAAAACTTATAGTAAATTATGCAAGATTCACTAGCACTTAAGGCCACGTAGACCAAGCGAAATAGGCATTTAACGCTTCCAAGAGTTGCCCGCAATTGCCGCAAAGCGAGCCGCGCGCCTACGTCGCCGGCGTGAACTTACATGAACCCAAAGTGTTACAGTGTAGACGTGTCGGCAGTAGGTCATCTAATTTTATTATTTGTATTGAAAAAGATAATAAAATCCATAGATAACTGTTTTAATGCAACACATAGCACACATAATTTGAATAGATATTATAGGTAGGTACCTACCTAAGTAAAAAATGCTTAAATTATATTCAATTATTTTGACAGTTTCTATGCAGTGTGTTCTGTTACAAGTATAAAAACACGCTGTGTTCGATGTGTGCATGGAGACGAGTACCTATCGTTAGCTCGTGTGGTCACTAAAGTACGTGTCGTTTCGTGAGATAATAATACTGTATCAGGTAGGTGCTGACGATTTGATGGTAACTACTTAGGCAGACACTTGCAAAAAATGTATTCCTACTGCCGAGTCCGCACGTTTGCCACTTGCTGCAAAATCCAAACCTCCACAAACGTTTGACTTTTTGAAAATCCAGATTTCCGAATTTTTTCTCCCAAAAATCCGGATTATCCGGATAATTCAGATTTTTTCATTTTTTAAATTTGTTGCATATTTTATAAAACTTTAATGTTTATTTTACTACTATGTTGTAGCAAAACTTACACTCATTAGTAAAAAAAAAGAGTTACTTTTTTATAATTTAATTTAAATAAATTCTGATTTTAAGTTGTAAGTATTAGAATTACAATCTGAATAAATAAAAACATAATGAGATTATATCAAAATTATATACTTAATTATATTTTTTTTTATTTACGATAGAAATATTTTTGATTACGTTTCAAATCCTACAATGTTCAGTTTTATAGTTAGTATTTTATTTTAAATAAGGTATGTATATATTGTTATTTACTAAATGTTCCAGCAGAAAGAATTATAAAAAATTGGAATAGCCTGTGATCTTTTTAACGCTTTTTTTACATATTCACCACTACCGTTTTCGTAAAGTTCCATTTCTATGTGAAAGTACTAACCTAGGAAAATTAATATAGTTTAATAAAACGTAGGAAACTGAAAATCCTTTAAATCGAGATCCGGGGAGTGAAGACAAATCATTTGAAGCATGGGGCTGAACAAATAATTTTGTATGGACGAAATTGGACCACTTTTGAGTTATTGAAAGTAAAAATCACCCACCTGTTTAGGTAATAATTGAACACGTAAATGGTGTTTTTAATTCCCTCGGTAACTAACAGAAGTACAATAAGCAATTCTAAGCACAATTTAAAACCTATAACTGTTGTAAGATCTTTATTTTAACATTTTACTTACAAATAAACAGTAACATCTTACTCTTCATTGCACTTTGAAGTTTCCGCTATAAGATGAAAACTACATTACTTAAAAAAATAACAGTGGTTTACACAAATCGTTGGTGCTATTTTTGACACCTATATCTTATCTTTAAAATATTATCTAAAAATAATTATTTCTACGCAAAAACAGGAGCGTTGATTTTCATTTAGTTTTGCTACTGACTCGTTCGGCAAAATTCTCTCTAATCTTAAACCAACCAGTCAGGTATTATCGACTCCAAAACTTCTTCCTGATATCATAGAGATAATATTTAGGTATTTGGACTTAGATATTCATTATTTAGAAGATAATTAAATATAGTTAAACCACTACATTTCTTTTTAAGCTATCATATTAATTTGGCATTCTATGATTGTAGAAATTAAAATTGCAATAATATGTTTCGACTTTCGTTAGTAAGAATTCAATAAATATAAAAATACAAAGCTTTAATTGGGTTTGGATTTGCTTATTATACTTCTTACTACTTGTGCAATTGAAACTGAAACCATATTCAGTGTTTTTATAAATTGGATCACCTATTAATGAACTGTACTACTACTGAAAAAATATAAAATTGTAAGTATCTTAGAAACAGTCCATACATATACATATATAGCGGCCATAATATTTTAACAGATCTTCATCCCTCGCATCTCCATTTAATGGATTGACTATGTTCTACCAAATAACTTGAATAAATGGAAAAATGTGTCAACAATTTCAACAGGACAACAAATAATATCAAATTATCCAAAGGCATGTATTTAAACTCACGACAAAACATATTTATTTCTTATGTTTACGCGAATATTGTTCATTGTTTTAAACACTTACGGATTTTGTCGCGTTACGTAAACGTAACCGTAAAACGTAAACCGTGACAAAATCCGTAAGTGTTTTAAACAATCACGACAAAACAATTAAATTTTGGATGTGAAAATACCGAATATTGAATACTAAATTACCATGTTGGCTAAAGAATGTAAGGAATAAAAAATTACAAATCTGGTGACAAAATAATACCACTGAATATTCCAAACTGGCAGACTGATATTATATTAGCGAACAAATAACCATCTTGGCGACAATTTGTGAGTACACATTTAATTTAAGAATAGGTACATATATTTTCCGTAATGTAGGTAACTCAAAAAACATACAAGCAGCAAAACCAGCGCACATAAAAAAAAACAAAGGAGCGTACAAAATTCCCAATTTTTAATTTTCCTCGACTTGGTGTAGATATTGGGTAGATTCATTTTGAAATTTAAAAATAACGGTTATTCATTTTTCGCAAAATTAACATAGGTGTCGTTACCAAGTTTTTGGGGGTGCTGGATACGAAAATGACATTCATTTTGAAATTCCAATATGGCGGACATACTTAATTTTATAAAAATAATATGGTTGTCCCTTTGTTGGTTTCTGGGGGTGCTGATTACAAAAAAGTCATCCATTTTAAATTTCCTTAGTAACCCCGCAACCTCAAATTTTCTTCATGATGGGAGAAAAAGAAATTCGAAAATCCTGAATATTCCAACATTTCTATAGCTTTATATATCCCTCGTATCTCAATGTAGAGCATTTAATTTTTTTTTATAAAATTGATTCTATCTCGGAAACGGTGCATCCTATTGAAAAAATAATGAAAATTTCCTCCCCTTAAGAACCTCGCAACACCATAGTTTCTTCATGATGGAAGAAAAAGAAATTTGAAAATCCTGAATTTTCCAAAATTTCTATAGCTTTATACACTGTTCGTGTCAAAGTAGAACATTGCCATATTTTTTTTCTAAAATCGCTTCTATTTTAGAAACGGAAAAATAATACTATTACTGGAAAAATAATAAAAATTTCCTCCCCCTTAACCCGAAAATCGCATATTTTTTTCATTGATGCCAAAAAAAGAAATTATAAAATCCTGAATTTCGAAAAGTTTCTATACCTTACATAGCTGGTATCTCTACAAACTACATGTTAATTTTACGAAGATTGGATAGTCTCCATTTTGTACAATTAAATTGGAAGACAATTTTATAATCAGCATATGAAACATGGAAAAAGACATCCATTTTTAATAAAAAAAAAAAAATATACGCCATTTTGGAATTTTAAAACGGATTTTATTTTCATATTATTCTGCACCCCCAAAAACCTTGAAAACGATACCCATACCAAAAAAAAAACCTCCAATAGTATCCAAAACTGGGATTTTCCGTAGCTTGCAAATTGAATTTTTAGCAGCTATTAATTTATCAATCAAATCTTTCTAAGCTACTTACATGGTATAATGGTCACCAACTTATCGGTGCTAATTGGATTAAATTTCGCTACTTTTTATCTGCCGATTTTTGTATTTTTTGTCACTTGAGTGATTTCACCAGTTTGGTAATTTAGTCGCCAACATATTAATTCGCTGCCAAATTCAGCAATACAGTATGCTCACGTGCAGTCACCAACTTATTTTTTGTTCACTCGATTAATTATATCCCTTATTCAAATATTGTACGTCTAGAGTATATACTAATTACAATTAAAATATGTAATTTTCATAGTAGTAACCAAGATTGATTGAAGTAATTTAGTCGCCAACATATTAATTCGCTGCCAAATTCAGCAATACAGTATGCTCACGTGCAGTCACCAACTTATTTTTTGTTCACTCGATTAATTATATCCCTTATTCAAATATTGTACGTCTAGAGTACATACTAATTACAATTAAAATATGTAATTTTCATAGTAGTAACCAAGATTGAAAAAATCGAAAAATCCGGATTTTTCGAATTTTACGAATTTCGAAGTATCCGGATTGCAACCCCTACTTGCGAGTGACTTGGTGTGTTCTGCAAAGGCAAGCATGACAGATGTTGAGCTCGTATCCTTATATTTTATTGTAAATAGAACAGCCTCCGTGGTCTAGTGGTTAGAGCTTGGCTCTCGACTCGGATGTCGCGTGGGGAGTTATTTATTATTATTATTGTAAAAACAGAAATCGAAATAAAAAGAAACGAAAAGTACGGCAAAGAAGATGGTAGATGTTACAAATTCATAAAAACCGTTTACTGGCTTATTCAATAATGTACTAAGGCTACTCCACGCATCAGCTACTTTTTTCTCATAATACACAACACAATAATATATGTATGGACGCTTCACACCAAGTCAATCTGGTCCCGTGGTAAGTTCTCGAAGAACTTGTGTTACGGGTACCAGACAACAGAAATATATTTAGTATATTTAATACACATTCATGACCCAGGAACACAGAAAAAATGTTTGTTCCTTCAGCATTCAAACCCGCGACCCCCGGCTTGAGCACCAACACACTCAACCACTGAGCCACAGAGGTCGTCTCATCTGGCAAAAGCAACGATGCGGACGTGGCGACGATAATGTTATTGTGTATGGTTATAATATGTATAACTAGCCGATGCCCGCAACTTCGTTTGCGCCTAACTGACGGAAGCGGAACCCTATTTTTTAAACGGAACCCTAAAATAAAAGTAGCCTATGTTAGACCTTATGACATCAGCTATCTGCCAGTGAAAGTCCCGCGAAAATCGGTCCAGCCGTTTCAGAGATTAGCCGGAACAAACAGACAGACAGACCGACAGACAGACAGACAGACGGACAGACATTTTAAAAAATTGGTATTTTATTGTAAGTACCGAATATACTTTCAGATGCATTATGTGAAAAGCTGTTAATTTGAAGTTACAAACAGACACTTCATTTTTATTTATCTGTATAGATTTAGTTCAAAAATAAAAAGAAGCATATAAAAATACAAAACAAACTTTCCTATAGATTTTTATTGTATTATATGTCCAAGACCCGGGAACACAGGAAACTTTTTGTTCCTTCGGCGGGATTCAAACCCGCGACCCCCGGCTTGAGCACTAACATGCTCAATCACTGAGCCACAGGGGTCGTCTCATCTGGCAAAAGCAACGACGCGGTGACAATAAAATGTAACATGTTATTGTGTATGGTTATATGTATAACTAGCTGATGCCCGCAACTTCGTTTGCATAACTTCGTTACCCGCAACTAACGAAAACGGATCCCTATTTTTATACGGAACCCTAAAATAAAAGTAGCCTATGTTAGACCTTATAACATCAGCTATCTGCCAGTGAAAGTCCCGTGAAAATCGGTCCAGCCGTTTCAGAGATTAGCCGGAACAAACAAACAGACAGACAGACAGACAGACGGTCAGACAAAAATTTTAAAAATTGATATTTTATTGTTAGTATCGAATATACTTTCATATGCATCAAGTGATAAGCTGTTAATTTGACATTACAAACAGACACTTCAATTATATTTATCTGTATAGATGTATAGATTTAGTTCAAAAATAAAAAGAAACATAAAAAAATACAAAACAAACTGACTTTCCTTTAGATTTTTATTGTATTATACATATCCATGACCCGGGAACACAGGAAACTTTTTGTTCCTTCGGCGGGATTCAAACCCGCGACCCCCGGCTTGAGCGCCAACACGCTCAATCACTGAGCCACAGAGGTCGTCTCATCTGGCAAAAGCAATGACGCGGCGACGATAAAATATAACATGTTATTGTGTATGATATGTTAAAAATAAAAAGAAACAAAACAAACTGACTTTCCTACACTGCGTTAGAAACGAAAGAATTGTTCGATAAATACGCGGGTAAGGCGTGCGCTAGCAAAACTGACATAGGTCTGTCCTCGTCAACGCCTAGCGGGCGACTGTGGGGCGACTCTAGCGGCTTACGCACGCTGCATTTCAATATTAATTTATTGTTAAAATAATTAAACCAACATGCAAAATGTAACCAGAAATTATTCTTTTTTAAGTTATTAGCTTTTCGTAGATATGATTTTTGAAAGTAAAACTATCATGAACTTCATGAACGAAAAGAAAAATATTCAAATTTAGCCTCCTCTTCGGAATTATTTTTGATCGAGTGAAGTTTTCAATATTATGTTTCGAACCATAAATTGTAAAAGAACATTAAGTAAACAACAATGTGTTTTTTTTTTGGCTTTTTAAAGCTACTATTTGTTTGTTTATTATCGATTCAAAGTCATGTAAAATTGGGACCACGCGGCCTTAAGCTGTGATTAGTTATGCCTAGTAATATTTAGATTCTAGTTCTAATATTACTTATGTAACCAACATATTATAATATATTATAATGATAATATTTTAAACATAATAATCATAGTGGCCTTTGGATTACAGTCCTACTTACTTACCACTATTTAATGTCGGTGGCTTTTAATAAAACATAATAACGTGAAATAATTATTGTAAATATAACTCTTGATATAATCAACAACTTATTTTCATTGTAAATAACAATCAATTTATATTAAAATATACTAGCAGCTCACCACAACTATGGTCATTCCTTATCTTGACCCGCACATAGAAAATGTAACAAAAATTAAGCAAAGAGGCTGTGTACATTAGGTGATTAAATTTTAAACAATAACTAATGCGACACCTGCTTGGCACATTTTGCTATATTAATTATATAACTCCCGCACCGATTTCGGTGACGGCGACTGGTCTCATTGAAGCGAACCAGTTACGCAGGAGTCATTTTACTGTGCCCAAGTGTGTGCCCGGTACACAAGAGCACATTCTCCTCCTTCACTCTCACAACCCAGTGGGACGGACAACCGATACGACCAACGAGAGATCAGGCGCAGGTCCGACCTTTTACATGCCCATCCGACCGTTAACCGTCAGACAATCAGGCGACCAGCCCGCATTGTCCTAACCAGACTTGGAAACAACTGTTTTTGCCGTTCCAATGCGGGAATTTAACCCACTACCTTCGGGTCGAGAGCCAAGCTCCCACCACTAGACCACGGAGGCTGCTATATGCCCGCATGGGCAATACGATATTCTTTGTTTTAAACAATCTACAAGATTGACTGCACCTACAGGCTACAACTGACTGGTCCCTCCATTACTTCCCTCCTTTGTTATTTTCAATGCGGATTTGTAAGATACGATAATCTTTTGTATATTTCTGTAATTTTAACCACTGACCTTTTTTCCTCGTCGCCACATGTAGTGTTCTAGCACGCAACAATACTGGCTCGCCGATGCTCTCGCCATTGACACACACACCCTGCCTGCATGGCCTCTCTATCAGGACTGATTCCTAACTGTCAATGTCACTGTGACAAGTCAACTGTCATCTCTGGCAAGAGCACTCGAGATAGTATATTAATATCTATGCTTTTATACACAGCCATACACTACAGGCCCTATTGCCAAATATCAACTATATTGTACCTACTGTTAGAACTGCTTAGGACTATGAATAGATATTTTCAAAATAACTTTAATTTTTATAAAAAATCCATAAGCCGAATATGTGAATTATACATACTATAGCCTATGTTACCTGGGATATAATTACGAATCTATTGACACCTCATTCATCAAAATCAGATCAGTAGTTTAGGCACTACGGTGGAACATACATACATACATACGTACATAGTATTATATAGACTGCCAAAATCACTATCCTTTCTTTTGACTTCACCGTAATCAGATAATAAGATGACTGAAAAAGGGCATCTTCCATATCTCGCTTCAAATCCCCTGTTCACGTCTGAATAATCCTGAAAATATCTTGTAAACGAAATTAAATGAACGAAAAATCAATTAACATTACAAAGAAATAAGCTGAACTTATTCAGAAAATAAGGGTATTTTTAAGATTGGCAATCTTCAAACTTATCTTCCGTAAAGTTTTTCAATGTAAATACAAAACGTTTCTGTAGGAGGCTAGGAACTGAACTATGGTATGCTTCAATGGTGGCAAATGAGGCGAACGCTTCCAGTTTTAAGGAAATTTCTTTAGAGAACCATTCAGCGTCTTCAGAAATGCATTCGGATTTACTTTTAATGACTTTCGAGGGTAGAACTCGGTTTCTTTGTAAATAAATTGTACTCTTAACTTCCAGACATTTTTAATTGTAATTTTTTGCATTTTTATAAGTATGGTAGGCATTGCAAAACCAAAAAAATACAATAGTTACGAAAGCAAGTTTAAAAATTGTACTTAGTTAAAAACAGTTCTATTGTTTTGTTACAATCTATACCTACTATTATATTTTAAAGAGGAAAGATTTGTTTCTTTGTTTTTGCGCGAGTGAAAGAGACAAGTAGCGATGAGTTAATGGCTGTGTTCCGCGGATAAAAGCTCTTGTTAGCGCTTGCTAGCGCTAAAGATTCGGTCAGGAAAGACTTGCCAGGACACGTTTGTAACTTCAATACTCAAAACATACTCCGCCATTTTGCTTATTTAACGCCAGCGGTCGCCATTTTGCTTACGTTTTTTGTTAGCGCTATTTTCCACAGAACACAGCCAAACAAATACAAATAATTTATTACAGGCTACTTAGAACCCGCGTTCATAAAAACTCTTTTTAAGGAGATTGCAGGTTTTATGTTTATTTTTTACGTCTAATATTCATAAGTGAATACATAAAGAATTTTATATTGGGAGTCAATTTAAAGATTGACAGCAGTCGTCAGACTGACACGCGATGACGGGAGGGCAGAATTTTCCCATAAATCTTACAGAAAGGTCGGCTTACATGATGTTGTTTGGAAATAAAATTTTCGCAAACGTTGCATTGGAGGTTATTCAGTAGTCCACTGTTGGCTGTAATTATTGATTCTTTTAGATACTGTTTTTGCTTTGTAATATAATTAATTATAGAGTTACAAAGTAGAGTCACATATTACAATAGATTAGCAGATGCACCATAAAAGTATCGCTAAAAGAATTTTGGTAGACTTCATTTAGGAGAGCTCTTTCAAGGACAATTCGGTAAGAATGTAGATCGCAACATTTCTGTAATCATACTGTAAAAACAATGGCTGTGTTCCGCGGAAAATAGCGCTAACAAAAAAGCGTAAACAAAATGGCGACCGCTGGCGTTAAATAAGAAAATGGCAGATTTATGTTATGAGTATTGAAATTGTCAAACGTGTCCTGGCCGATAACCTGTTTTTTTTCTTTAGCGCTAGCAAGCGCTAACAAGCGCTTTTTCCGCGGAACACAGTTATTATGTTTGTTACCTAGTACCTACCTATTTACTACAATTACATTGACTTTAATTAAATTACTTTATTTAAAAAAAAATGTTACATGTAAGACGAACTTATTCAACCGGGTTAAGTGTAGACATGTACGTCAACAGGGAGCCCCGTGATGGATGAAATGTGGATGAAATACTTGTAATAGAGTCGAGTTTGGCTTTTTAAATTGTCAATACATCAAAATTTGCAATACTGTATGGGAGTTGATTGGGGAGTAATTTTGACGGGAGTTTTTTATTTTGTGTACTTCCTTTATAAGGTAAATGTAATCGTAAGTAGTATGTAAATACTGTGGCTGTAACAATTTAAGGTAGATATTTTGTTTGGTTTAACATTATGAACAAAATAATATTGATACTTTCCTTTACTACTTGAACCTTTTGAACAAATGTAACTGTCGCTATAGTAAAGAAGCATAGACTAATCATTGGTCTCGCTGGGCGCTCTACCGCCAATTATTCATCTATGTAAAGAAGGTAAAAAATAATATTTTTAGTTTGTAAAAATTAAATAGAAATGATCAATTTATCAAAAATTGAAAAAAAAAAATAAAATCATGAGGTACATCGCAGACGGCTAAGATACTTTATTTTCACATTAGCGACCCGCCCCGGCTTCGCACGGGTACACTACTGATACTAATACTGATATAATAGTAATATGTATGTTAGTCGATAAGGTATTTATAATATGGGCCTATGCAGCCCGAAATAAATGGTATTTAATTTAATTTAATACTACAGAATGTCGCCCACTTCGCAACGGGCCGTGCAGCAGAAATCGTAATATTTTAATTTCGCCATAACTTCAAAACCAAACGTCCAATTTTAATCATTCAAAGACCAAATATTATCTACATAAACTGTACTTGGTGATGAAATAATTTATTTTGATAAGGATTAATAGCATGAGTAAAATAAACGCGTTTAAATGTAGTCCAAAAAAAATTCAAGATTTCTAAATAAAAAAATGGTTGTTGTGCCTCACTCAACATAGATAGGTATAGTCTGTCGCGGACTTTTTTGTATATATTTATAAGATCTACAATTATTTAGAACATTATATGGTTCTATCTTTTATAGTTTAGGCAGCGTACGCAAAATAAGTAACTTTTCTGGTTGATTTTTTACACCTTAAGTCCGAAAAACCGAAATATCTTACGGAACCCTATTTTTTTTCAAAATAAAATTTAACCTATGTTACTCGTGGATAATGTAGCTTTCGAATGGTGAAAGAATTTTTGAAATCGGTCCAGTACTTTTTGAGCCTATTAATTACAAACAAACAAACAAACAAACAAACATACAAACAAAGTTTTCCTCTTTATAATATTAGTGTAGATTACGTTACTGTAATATAAAATACGAGTATATCAAGGTATCTTAAGATAAAATATTATAGTGTCTTCTCGGTCTGCGACGCCCTTAAAGTATCTGCTTTGACGATACAAGTAACAAGAAGATAATAATATTATGTCTTAGGTACTCATTACTATAATCTGTTTCAAGCATAGATATATAATATTAAAAAGAGGTAGATATGTTACTGTAAAAGCTCGAACTACGGTAAATCCTAAGATTGAAGAGTAAGTCTTAGGATTTACCGACATGAGTTGGTAAATGTAAGTATTTCTGAAAATGGGACGATTTTTTCGGACTTTTACCATTCGAATTCATATGCTAGGTTTTATCGCCGTCAGCTGGTATATATTAATTATAATGTTGGTTATAGGAATAAAACAATGAGTAATTCTTAATCATATAGGGTGAGAGTACCAATTATCAGCACTTTAAAAAAATGGTCCAATTATAACGTCGATTATTACAGAGGAAAATACTTTATAGTTTAAAGTATGGTATCCCCGGCAGTAGATTTTTTGTTTTTACTAAGTGGAAAAATAATTACAGAGAAGCTTATAATTCTACTATTTGTTCGGGGTGCTGATAATTAGGTACAGTGCTAGAATTGGGTGTGTCACCTTATATAGGTATCAATCGCTAGTAAATAATAACTCATCCTAACCTATTACAATTATTTTCATTTCGGATATTATTTTATTAATAAATTTAGGAACAAGTAATTTTAAAATCTTTAAAATCGAAGTAGTAAAAAATGACACAAGTGAAATTATTTTCTCACAAACATTAAACATAATGCTTACGTTGGCTATTCTATCTGAATCCTTTGATTAATTATTACTCTTTTTAATATTATATATCTATGTCTGAGTCAGTATATTTCTATTTGGCATTTCACAACGAAATAAGCTTACATTAAGCTAATCTTATTTAATTATTCTTCTTATTATTTGATTTTAACAAACAAAGTAAAAAAAGACAATTAATTGTAGGTAGTAATACAATCTTGTTATTAGGTGATTATATATGAAATTGGCGTTTTGTAGAGGAGGAACCTTGTCATAACTTCAAATATGTCATGATAACCTCAACTGTAATGTTTTTAAATACTTGCGGTTACATTCTTTTTACATTCTCGTTCTTCCACCGTATCCAACAGCAACATGCGTTTCTTTGAGAATGTTAAATTAATCGTCGTAACAAACGTACTTGATTTCTCCATTATCTTCCTTCATCGGCACAATTAGATTTTCTTCACCGCCTATAGTCAAAATATCATAGCGCTTTATACCCCTGCCTGTAATGAACAGCTTCCTTCTTCTTAACGTTATGGCATGATTTTTTTTTCAACATTTACCGTGCCTCTTATGTAAATCCTAAGATTTACCAAGTGAATGGTGGTAAAAGTTCGAATCGCAAACCTTTTTACCCGACTGCGCGACGCAAAGGAGTGGTAATGTGTTTATCAGCCTATGTATGTATGTATGTATGTATGTATGTTCCTTTGAAGCACTATACAGACCAAACGCCTGGGCCGATTTTTATGATTCACACGTCAATCGATTCCTCTTAGTCCGGCGAGTGTCACTAAAGACATGACGTTGGTGAAAATTCAATAGGGCGACTACTGGACGCCATATTGTGAAAATTAAAAAAATGAAAGTCAACAAACTATATCAAGTGGGGTATCGTTGAATAGGTATTTAAAAATCATTGTTAGTTTTCTCTCAACATTTTTCGAATTGACTGACCGTTTAGGATCTATATCGATTTAAAGTTGCGTAACAACCATTCTCACATTCCAGTGCAATTGTGATATAGTACTGATGCTGATAGGAAATCCAGTCTGGTAAATAGCTAGCTAGGTACCCATAACTAAAAAGTATAAAATAAAAAATAATAATTTAAAAAATTTAAAAACCCGACTGCGTAAAAAGTGAACCAAACTAAGTACATAAATAAAACTGAAAAGAAAAAAACAAGCACTTAGATATCCGGTGGTCTAGAATTCTATAATATATTATTGAATTAATACTATTGGAACATAACAACTGAACAGTCGGGATCCATTATTCGACATCCAATCTAATTTTTCAATGGATCCTGACTGTTTAGTTGTTATGTTCCAATAGTATTAATTCAATAATATATTATAGAATTCTAGACCACCGGATATCTAAGTGCTTGTTTTTTTCTTTTCAGTTTTAATTATGTACTTAGTTTGGTTCACTTTTTACGCAGTCGGGTTTTTAAATTTTTTAAATTATTGGACATTTACCATTAAGAATTGGTAAATCTTAGGTTTTACTGGAAAATCTTAGGATTTACCGTAGTTTGAGCTTTTACAGTAACATATATGTTATAAACGCGTAAAAATGAAGACTCAAATTGGCCCGACTCGGGCCAATTTTGGTTAGTGTGCTCCGCGAGTAATAGCGTGTTTTGTGTTACTATGCGACGTTGACACATTGACACGCGTCCCATGTCAATGTGTGTCGTGGCACAGAAATATTGTCAGTTTTGTAAGGATATAAAGTATCTATGTAATAATTAATCAAAGGTTTCAAGGATAATAATTTTATAACTTCATACCACAATGTTGTGCTTTGCAGATGCAAATTCTCGAGATTAATGCTACATCCATAGATATATAATAATAAAAAGAGGCTATATCTATATTATATGTATGTCGCATCCGGTCATAAAGCGGAAACGAAACTACAAGTGTGCCCTCTATTAGAAACGTGTTTGGCGCGCTTTGACGGAGTCTAGTCTGAAGTTCGTACAAGCGACGTGGTGGGGATGTGGTCTTGGTGTGGTGTGCCTACCACGTTAAGAGAATGAGCTATCACATCTCGAGTAGTCGTTGTTCGGGCAACAAGCCTAGGAACTGTCCATAGTTTCGTTTTAGTACCAGTGTTTATAAAGGCCTTGATTTTGTAAGGTGTAGGTGTAGGTGTAAGGTGTTTTGTAAAGAATTGTAATTTCGAATAAACAAGTGATATTGTAAGTCTATAATAATTCTCTTTGCATGATTTACCCATGGAAGCCCACAATAGCTATATCTCAATGGTATAGATTCAAAAATCATGAGCCATCAGCCGACATCAGAATCGGGATCAAGTCGTGCAATGAAAGAAAATTATTGTCCGAAAAAGTAAGGGTATTAAAAAAAAAAAATGTAATCTAGCCCGCACAAAGGCTACAAAAAGTGATAATAATCATTGCAATTGATTGATCGAGTTTGGCAGTATGTACAACAAGGCAGCACGCCATGCAGACTGTGTAATTGTGAAACTATGGGACAGCAGTGAATTGAATGCTGCAAGGTGACCTTGTACCAATAACCCTTTGTTCGTGCCCGCCATGAAAACGGGAGTTGAAGTAAGGATAACGGTGAGGTGATGACGACAGTGCCATGACATCTATGGTGGTGACACGAGCGCGGTGGAAGGCTTTGGTTACGTATTTGGTGGTTTTGGTAAAAGGCGGTAGCCAACTTTTTATTTCTCGCAATAATTTTTAAGACGTTCAATAAACTAATGATTTATCTCGTGTTTCAAGTGTTCATGAAATTGCTTGCTTATATCTCAAAATAACCTTTACAATTTAGTGTTCTGTTCTGTCTCTCTTGTTTTGCTGTTCTGTTTTGTGCAGATGGACTTAGACTGGGAAATGTATAGCCGCGCCAAGGGGACAACAAGCGGCGCTGCGTGACCGAGCAGCGGCAGAGTGGAGGCTACCTCCATGGCGGCGGTGCCAAATGGATGTTCATTGTGCCTCTGGTGGACTGGTCTAGTCGCTTCACAGTGATGGAAACTGGTTGTATCGTTAACGTTGCTTAATTCATTATAGGGTTCTAAATTATTTTGGTATTATAACCAAAGTATTATGAAAAATAAACAAAGTGAGTAGAAATTAACGCAAAGTAAAAACAAGTACTCAGTACATACGACATACGTCTTACAGACTCATTATTATTACTGTTTGATTAACCGAAGTGGATGGAAAAAGCTAAATTATTTCTGGTAATTATAATCATTATCGACATTCCATTTAGTGACATCACATTGTACTTTGTATAAAATGACAAGTCACGGCAGTACGCGCAAGTTGTAAACAACTCATGCGAAAACAAAGACAGCCCCAATTGCAGGTATTCCTGAAAAACAATAGCTGGTGCACTGCATAAACAAAATCAGTTGACTTGTACTTTACAAATATTGTTTAGGCGGTATTAGTTTGAGACTACTTCAATAACATTTTACGTTTACCTACCTATTTAATAACTCAACTTTGTAGTTGGTTTTAATCACAGTAACTGCGTACAGTTTGTACATAATCTTGTTTCTTATTTGGCGTTACTGCACACGAAGTAAGAGAAATTAACAATTGGTCAGTTTCAAAACCAACTTTAAAGAATGTCAGGTATGTTATTTATTCTGAAAGTGTCTAAAAGAACTGTTAGATAACATGATAATAAGTTCTACGACATTCGCAATTCGCGAGAAAACTCTGTCGGGTTATGATATCGTTGTTGTAAGCTGTAAAGAAACATTACATGTTTTGTCAATCTATTACTCTTTAGACTAGGCCGATTGGAATAATTAAAAGTGCGAAAATAACATGATAATATAGTTTGTGTGGTGGTCTATGATCATGCATCATTGTAGGTTTCGCAAATTATAGAAAATAATAGTTTAATTGACAACAAAATGAAAAGAAATTAAAAGAAATAATTTGACGGTTTCAGAAGTTGCGGTATGCGGTAAGCAGGTGCCTATGGCTGGTGTTGATGGTGATTGCAGCAGCACACGCTCAACGGTTCAGTTGCTGTGACTGAGGCAGATAAGAAAGCGCTGGTGATGATGGTGATTGCAGCAGCACACGCTCAACGGTCCAGTGGCTGTGACTGAGGCAGATAAGAAAGCTCTTCGGTGGACTCCAGTGAACTTTGGTGAACTTGGTTATCATGTAAAAGGTTGTAAACGCACTTGGAAGTCTTCTGGTATAGTCAGACTGTAAAAGCCTTTTCCTCATTCAATCAGTTTGATTGTTGAAAGGAAATTAAATTAACTTTATTGCATAATCAAATCTGACATTTTTATCTTAAAGAGAAAGGAAATCCATTTTCTAGCTATCGCAGTTCTTGAGATACAGCCTGGTGACAGACAGACATACAGCAAAGTCTTAGATTTTATGTTCCTGTTTTTTACCCTTAGATACGGAACCCTAAAAAGAACGTAATTGGACATAGTTTGGACAATTTTTGTGCTGTATTATTTTGTGTACAGACGCGACGCGACGCGACGAGACGCGACGCGACGGAGCGCAGCGGGTGGTGTGGGCCGTGCGACGGGGTGCCGCGGCGGCCAGGGATCTGCACTCTGTACTTCATTGAAGTATCAGATTTGGAACTAAAATTATTTGGTGAGCGTAATTGTTTATCTCGTGACTGTAGTGTGATGACTCGGTAGTCTTTTAAATGAACACATTTTAAAAGATCTTAGTTTAGAAGAAACATAGATTGTTTTATACAGTAACAGAGATAGTACAATAATACCTACACGTTTTGAAAAGCAGTAATGCGGAAGTAAGTAGATTTTCGATTAGTGATTTTTATTTATTGAAAAATAGGGACGTAATCAGACGAAATTACAATTTTTGAGAGAGACCGTTACACACTAAAAGCTGTAAATTCTTAGCGTAAAGAAATATGCCATCGGATCATGTATTGGTCGAGGTTCATAATGATTTGGTTAATTATGAACAAATTGAAGTTGTAATCAAAAGTCGAGTAAAATCTCTATCTACCGTACTGTGTTCGATCGTACCAGTTAATCTGGACGTAGCCGGCAACTTGGATGCGCTGTGAGCAGGTAGAGGATCGCTATTTACCTTAACCGCTCGGGCGTCGCGCGGCACATAAATACAAATAAAAACCACCAGGATGGGCGTCGGCCGGCACATTTGCCCATTTTTATTGCTATATTTTCTGTTTATTCTCATTTGTAAATATCTGGATTTTTATCTGTGATTGAAATTTATTTACTTAGTACAGAGATAAAACAAAGCTGTTATAGTTTTTTGTCTTTGCTGTTGTACTCAATAATAAAATAAATAATTGTTTGTCTCAGAGTAAAGAAATTTGACACCAATGTCACTCCACTCCACTAATCATTGCGTGTGATATAAATTTTCGCCATAATTTAGCTTCAAAAACCAACATTAAAAAATTCATTTCCAGTGAAATCATGTTTGATATTTTGCATTATGTAGTTTATATTTCTTTTAATTTTTTTTTTTCATTGTGTAGAACGATTCTTCTAATTTCTAAAAATGTATAATGTGCCAAGGTTTTACTAACAATTCAATAATAAAAATCGAAAAAACAAGCGCGGGTGCCTTCTGGCGTATAATACCGCGTAACGCTCAAGGGGGGTCATGGATTTTTTTTTTACATTGGCCTGTTTTGTTATTAAATAATATGAACAATATATCCACAGAATGTAATTAACGCAAAATCAAATTAAAAATGTTTTTTGTTGAGTTTAAAAACTAAGAATTGGGAAAAAAAAAAACAATTCTTTTGTGTTCACATCATGATTGCTTTTATTCGTTAAGTTTTTTTTAAATTCCAGTTACATCATCATATAAGGAATTTATTCTATTTTCTAAATATATATAACATGCAATAGTTTTAAAATCAATTGATTAATATAATCTTGAAAAACCGGAACCGGAGAAACCGCGCGAACGCCTTCAGTGCCGGACGCCGGACCCGCTGACACCACCCGCTTTTAAAATTTTAACAGTCCGACGCCCGAGAGGTTAAGGCTTTAAATTCAAAAAGAACTTATAAGTATGATCATGATAGGATTTATAAAAATGCCAGAACATTCACCTGACATTGCTACAAATACTGTGCCACAGTCACAGGGATGACAAACTATGTATGTGTGTGTTTGTGTATTACACTAAGTCACAGAGATGACTGATCGACATATTTGAAATGGTCACAGGGATGACTATTGTAGAACACTTGTAGTCACAGAGATGACTAATCGACATATTTGAAATGGTCACAGGGATGATTATTGTAGAACACTTGTAGTCACAGAGATGACTGATCGACATATTTGAAATGGTCACAGGGATGACTATTGTAGAACACTTGTAGTCACAGAGATGACTGATCGACATATTTGAAATGGTCACAGGGATGACTATTGTAGAACACTTGTAGTCACAGAGATGACTGATCGACATATTTGAAATGGTCACAGGGATGACTATTGTAGAACACTTGTAGTCACAGAGATGACTAATCGACATATTTGAAATGGTCACAGGGATGACTATTGTAGAACACTTGTAGTCACAGAGATGACTGATCGACATATTTGAAATGGTCACAGGGATGACTATTGTAGAACACTTGTAGTCACAGGGATGACTACTCGACATATTATTTGTAATGGTCACAGGGCTGACTATCGTAGAACACTTGTAGTCACAGGGATGACTACTCGACATATTTGTAATGGTCACAGGGCTGACTATTGTAGAACACTTTTTAATATCACAAATCACAAAATATTGAGTTAAAAGTAAAATGATTATTGATAAAAGGAGTTGAGTTTGTTATGAGACAAAATAGATAAGGTCAGGTATAGCCGAGCGTGAACGATACTGTGTGGTATTTTCTTTTGTTTCAGACTAGCACACACGGGGACGTGTGCTACACAGGATGGCCGTGTCGCATCCGGTCATAAAGCGGAAACGAAACTACAAGTGTGCCCTCTATTAGAAACGTGTTTGGCGCGCTTTGACGGAGTCTAGTCTGAAGTTCGTACAAGCGACGTGGTGGGGATGTGGTCTTGGTGTGGTGTGCCTACCACGTTAAGAGAATGAGCTATCACATCTCGAGTAGTCGTTGTTCGGGCAACAAGCCTAGGAACTGTCCATAGTTTCGTTTTAGTACCAGTGTTTATAAAGGCCTTGATTTTGTAAGGTGTACATTATAAAGAATTGTAATTTCGAATAAACAAGTGATATTGTAAGTCTATAATAATTCTCTTTGCACGATTTACCCATGGAAGCCCACAATAGCTATATCTCAATGGTATAGATTCAAAAATCATGAGCCATCAGCCGACATGTATAAAAGAAAGTCGTGTTAGTTACACTGTTTATAACTCAAGAACAGCTGATTTGGCTGAAAATTGGTGGGGATGTATCTTAAATCCGGGAGAACTATAGAGGATACGTTTTAACCCCTTACCGAAGGATTCAAAACTCGAGAACGGCTGGACAGATTTAGCTCATTTTGGTCTTGTAATAATTGTTGAAGTTCAGGGAAGGTTTAAATAGTAAGAAATATTAGAAAAGGTGTAGGAATAGGTGTAGGACTAGGACGTAGGTTGCATTGTTTAAGACAGAACAACGTGTGTCGACTGTCGGGACAGCTAGTATTTTCTTTTTATTTTCATTTCCTACAAGATCATTGTACTTTTTATAGGTAACTTGCCCTAAAAACAGACTATATAAATAATATTCACTATATACACAATTTTTTTACTATCATAAAGGTTGTCTTACTATAGTAAGTGTTGTTGTTTTACTTACTATTTCCTACGTCACAGAGATGATTTGTATTGCCACAACATATAACATACCTGTTGTTATTAGAACAAAGACAGGTTGTTGTTGTTAATTTGTTACATATTGGAAACACTAGCTTTTATCCACGGCTACGCCGAATATGAATAGTGAATAGCGTAAAATACACACATAAATACAGAATACACATATACAGGACATATACAGGAAACACCGTACTTTTGCGGGATAAAAATGGTCTATATTATGTAAATCCAAATCGCTAACTACTACCATACCAAATTTTATCAAAATCCGTTTAGTATTTCTGCGTGAAAGTGTCACATACATTCATACAAACTTTCTCAATTATAATAGTAGAGAGTTAGAGACGAAACTATTGATATTTTGTTGCACGACGAAAGGAATATGTAGCTTAAAAATGCACAGTTTCCCAGGGATAACACCTATTTAGATCGATTTTTCTCCCCCAAAACTCCCCAGGTACTTACATACTCATGGTAATACTTGCAGCTGTTTTCGAGAAACCGATTACAATATAATAATATACAAGATTGTCTCGTTTAAAGTACAAGATAAGACAGTAGGCTGTAGGACGTGAGTAATATGTGAGTACAGAAATGCTGTAAAGAGAACAAAAGAAAGAAAAGTCTTTACGACAAAACGCAAGATTTCAGCC
The DNA here is from genome assembly GCA_905404095.1 of Glaucopsyche alexis. Classification (NCBI taxonomy): domain Eukaryota; kingdom Metazoa; phylum Arthropoda; class Insecta; order Lepidoptera; family Lycaenidae; genus Glaucopsyche; species Glaucopsyche alexis. The sequence continues at coordinate 9,181,104 of FR990060.1, forward strand.
AGGTATCAATAGGCTGATAAGTCGTGTTCACTACCACAATACCAAAGCTACTATAAAAAGTAATAAAACTTGGTACTAGACTAATTCTTATTCCTCCTACGTAGCACCTAACATTGCTCTGAAATTACTCGTACTTTTCCTTTATATGGGGGTAACGCCCTCTTGTTCGGAATATTTCTAGAGAAAAACAAATAAAAAACTTTTAAAGCGGATAAGAAGTCTTTAGTGATGCTTACATTTTCTTTTTAGTGAAACTTGGAAGATGCCCATTATTAGAACGACCATACGTTGCTGCTTAGACAGGACTACTTTCATTTTAAATATTTACTAGAGATCGGCCTGTGATCGAAACTAGCCCATTAGTTTTTGGGTTTTGTACACGCACGGTAGTGTGTGTTAATAATCGTGTAGTCCGTAGTGGGTATTGTTTTTTTTTTTTTGTGTGTGTTTCTAAGCATTATTTAAAATAGTATTGGTTTTTGCACCCCTTCATCCACGTCAACTTTAATTTGCCGACCATATTTGATACTCCTCCGGTTTCATAATACGCGTAAAAGTGTTCTGAAAGTTTTTGCTTCACTTTTTTAATTTTAAATTATTCCACACTTCGTCCTAACTTTCATTGTGCTCTACGACGATTCTTGTTTATCATAACATTATTAAAAATCGCCTGAACACAATTTTGTAATATTTTGAAAAGTAATCCGAAGCTAAATAAATTCTAATCAAGCAATAGTCAAACTTCCTACCATTTTGGAGAAGAAAGCAACAATTTTATCCTGATTTCTATGAAAACACATGCCACCGTACCCATTAGTGGCCGCCCGAGCATGTGCGTTACAAGGAAAAAGTTAGGTAATGCCTAAGTTTCCGCGAGTTTCAAATACAATTTCCCGAGTGCTGAAACATGGAGGATATACGTAAAAGATTATGGCTGCATTAAGCGATCCGAGCGTCAATTTTTATTACATCTTTACTGGTAAATTAACGGATTTTGTGTTTTATCTGTGGTTTTCCCAACTCTTGGGTTAATGCTTTTTTGTAATATAATGTTATGTACCTAAGTAAATATGCATTTGAGGTATAGTTAAATTAGTCTCAATTGTTAGAGCGAAACTGGACCACTACCAAGGGGTTTTATTAGAAATAGATGTTGCACGCGACTTCGTGCGCGCAAAAGGATATCCCGCGGTAACCGTATATTTTACCGCGATAAAAATTAGCCTAAGTCCTTACCCGTGGTCTAATCTTTATCTGTACAAAATTTCATCAAGATCGGTCCAGTATTTTCGGAGCCTATTCAATGCACACAAAAACTTTTCTTCTTTATTATAAAAGTCCGAACGCACTAGGCGGAACTGAGCGACACGTCGCGTCAAAATATTCTTTATAATATGAAATTATAATATGAGATAACACGCACTAAGCGGTAACGGAACTACACTGCAGCGAACTGCGCGTCAAACTTGATCAACTGACCAAAAGTGTCGCGAACTGCAGTTCGGTTTGGCCAACTTCATTTTCATAGTCAGTCAACCGAGGTACTTGGGAGCGCGATAAATGGTCGTCAAAAATGTCAATAGATGAATAAAATTTATTGTACTCGTGGGCCAGTATCCGGAGACATAATAATTTTAATATTCTCAAGTGTCAAAATCGTCAGTCACAAGTTCCTGAATCTTTAAGTACTGCTCAAATAAACTCCACCACAACTTCCATAAATGTTCCTAATAGAAATATTACTCTGTCCCTCCATAACTGGACAAATGTGTCCAATATCAATATAAATTTTTAACAAAATTTTTATATTTTTGTAGCCCTGGGTTTTTATTGCCTCGCAGTAGGTATGAAAAGTAGAGTATGCACCTCTGGGATAAAGCCTGTCTTCGTCTTGGGCAGCTTGAACCCCTCGCTTTACTCAGGACTCCACATAACTCACTCCTCCTCGCTTCACTCGGGAGTTAAGTTTTAACTCCCTCGCTACGCTCGGGAGTTAACTCTAGAGTCCCTCGTTAGTTCGTTACGCTCAGGGTCCAATATGCTACCCGTGACGTAAGACACTGCTTTATCCCCTTGGTGCATAATCTACTATTAATACTTTTTATACTTAAATTATATATAAGATTTTTATTATATTATACACACATTTAATACACATCCATGACCCAGGAACACAGAAAACTTTTTTGTTCCCTGGCGGGATTCGAACCCGCGACCTCCGATTAAAGCGCCACTGCGCTCACCACTGAGCGGAGGTCGTATGTAAATTATTTAGATTGTAGGTATGTAGGTATATTAAAAACTAACATATTTATTAAAAAAACCTTTTAAATTTCAATCGTCCATTCGTCCATCTTACTCGGAGGTTGCCTAGCTTACTGTATTATCTATGGCCTAGCTACTGAATATATTTTTGTAGCGCCCGCGCCGCTGCAGTTCAAGTGCGACTTACCAAAACGTGTCGCTCAGTTCCGCTGAAGTTCAGTTCCGCCTAGTGCGTCCGGACCTTATAGATGTTTTGTGTTTGTTATTTATTTTAATGGTACAAATTTATTGGGTTCTAAATAAAAATATCCGGTGAACATTTTTATCTATATCTATTCTAATAATAAAGAGGAAAAGTTTTGTTTGTTTGCTCCGAAACTACTGGACCGATTTTGATGAAATTTGGTACAGATGTAGAGTAGACCACGGGGATGGACATAGGCTATTTTTATCGCGGAAAAATGTACGGTTACTGTGAAATTAACTTTTGCGCGCACGAAGTCGCGGGCAACATCTAGTTAATAATATTTTTAATGTAATGTTTCTTTGGTGACGCAAAGTTGTAAATACGTGTAGCTATTTTTATTCAAATCGAAGGTTTCGCCCACGTGAAATGGTGGGCGTCGCTTTGTGGACTGGACGCAAATTGTAATTATTTATTTAAAAAAAAAAACCTTTAATTTTAAATTACACAAGGATAGAAGTTACAAAATTTAAGTCAATAACGCAGTAAAATTACAGAAGGAAGTGGAAACAAAGATTTCGCACAAAAATTGAATATCAACATTGGTCAAAGTTAGAAGTTTATATAACTCGGAATTGCCGGGTGTAATTGCTTTTCTTAACCGAATCAATTATTTTTCTGAACCCTCAAAACATTTGCGGACCAAAGTTTCCATTATCGTCGATACCGTAAACTCATTCAAATGGGTTACTGGAACGGTAATTATCGAGTGATACATTTTGCTATTATCTATTTATTTCTACATAATATTATCTTGTTACATGTTCAGCCGGTATTTCTTAAAACCATAACCCAACTACGGTTTGGTAAAATCAATAACGGATACTTTGGGCATATGATCTAGGTACTGCTTATGTAAAGAAGTTTAAGAAGAGAAATAATTGTCATACTCAAAAAAATGTTTTTTTCTTTATATGGGCGAGTTTGCGTTAGCAGAGAGTCACCCATACATGAGATGATATTTTAGTTTGGAGACCTATGCTATGCCTATGATAGCCTATGATACCCGAGTTATCATTAAGAATCTATAGACACATAGCATTATAAAATCGGATCAGTACTTAAGGCGCCAGGTTGGAACAAACATAACATAGACTGCCTAAATGTTTACCCTTCCTTTTGTCCTATCTATTGCTTTATATTGCTTTTATTATTTGTATAATTTATTTCATCACGGTCAATACCTACTGGACATGATTAGGTTAGGTTAGGTTAATAATTTTCTTATCTCTTTTATTTATTGCGCTTATGAATGTTTTAAAACTTTTGTTTCATTGCTCAGTTATGTCACAAATAAAACACCCTGAAGCAATTCAAAAATTTCACATAAAAACAAGGAAGTAAGACAAACAAGACAGGACAGTCGTAGAAAAAATGTGTTTCACTTGTAACGTATGTACCTACATAGTGAATGAAATGCAAGGAACTTGGGAAATAAAGGAGGCAGAGCAGAACGCTTTGCCGAGACAAAGGTGGGGCTTATTGCAAATTCCTCCGCTCACCTTCTCCGCTATTAAGCTGCCGCGGATCCTGCAATATTTTAATGTTTCTAAATCTCTAAGGATCCTAAGTGTTTCTGATAGAAACAAGATTTATTATATTTAATTCTCTAACGTTGTTGGAACAATTTTCCGATACTGTTTTATTATTGTAAAGCTCTCAATTTTTAAACTTACCTATTGGACAAGGCTACAATGTCATCATATTAGCGTATTTCTTTTAGTAAATTTTAAAATTATGTAGGTATATTGTACATACAATGCATTTCAAATAAGAATAGGTATGTCAATGACCTTTTTCTGTCAAATATCACTTGAAAAATGCGGTTTGTAGAAAAACTTATTTGTATATCAATAATAATAGTCATGCGTCGAATTTAAAATTTAATTATTTTATTAGTTATGTTACAGTTAAAACTAGTTTTTAGATAGAACGCGTTTTCTCTAGTTAGAACTTGTTTTTACTAAACACCTTTGTTAAAACTAGAATTAACTAACGCTCAAAATTTAATATCAGTTAAAACTAGTTCTTACTAGTCAAAACGCGTTTTTCCAAAGACTCGCAGTTAAAACTGTTCCAAGCGAGGTTAAAGTTCATCGTATACTGATTCGCGAGACGTCACAAGGTTCTCTAGACAAGATGCAATCGATAATTTGGACTTCGAAATCAAAAATGTATGGAATTTGACACAAGTCATCGTTAAATGACACGTCGATTGCGATGCCTCATGTCAAATCCCATACATTTTGTTTTTGAACTTCGCCATGGAAATTATCGAAGGCATCTTGAGAAAAGGCCCTTGGCCTCTAGTCAAGATGCATATGTCCCGCGATAAAAAGTGATTTCCCGAGGTCTACTTTATATCTGTGCCAAAATTTTATGATAATCGGTTTAGTAGTTTTTACGTAAAACTCTAAATAAAGTATGCCACGGGAATCGTAAATTTCCCAGCGATAAAAAGTAGCCTATGTCCTTTCTCAAGAAAAATATTTTCATAAATTTCATTTAAATCGTTTTAGTAGTTTTAGCGTTAAAGACGGACAAACAAACACATACACATTCCCATTTATAATAAATATTAGTGTGGATTGTCACCTTAGCAAATACTAGTCGATGTTCCCTAAACTGTTTCTTTTGTGTAAGATTATTAATTTTTCTAGCTAAGTATATAATATGACTCTATGTCTTAAATCTCATAATAAATATTTTTAAAACTATATTTAGCTTTAAATCCCAAATTAGTTTCCCTAGTGCTCGTTTTAACTAAAAGTCACAGTTACAACTAGTTTTATCTGAAAATCAAATATATTAGTAGATAATTCTAGTTTTGACTAAGTATTTCTAGTTTTAACAAAGGCATTTAGTAAAACCTAGTTTTAACTAGGGAAAACGAGTTATAACGAAAAACGGGGTTTAACTGTAACAGTTATAATTCGAAACAATATGGCGCTAAGTCGATCCTATTCTCATTTGAATTGTATTGTACTTACTATTACGTAGCACCTGCCAACAGCTAATATCAGCTGAATTATTTGTCACCGCGCGTAGGTTTCAAGTTTCAACTATAAGTAATATTTTATTTTGTCTCTCCTTATTTTTATTTGTAGAGTTTCGTAGTAACTACAAGGAATCCTTATAGTTTCGCTTATCCGTCCGTCCGTCTGTCTGTCCTCCGTATATAACTTCCGTAATTATGAATATAAATAGACAAAATTTTGTATAAGTAATTATAGACTGCATCAATAATTTAGTTTCGGCATTATATTACAATTCTTATAATTTTGTATATTAGAGGTTAACAGCTATATTTATAGAGCCTCCGTGGTCTAGTGGTTCGAGCATTGGCTCTCGACTCGGAGGTCGTGGGTTCGATTCCCACAAGGGAACAACAAAAAATGTTGTTTCCAAGTTTGGTTAGGACAATGCAGGCTGATCACCTGATTGTCTGACAAGAAAGATGATCCATGCGTCGGAAGGGCATGTAAAAAGTCGGTCCTGCGCCTGATCTCTCGCCAGTCGTGTCGGTCATCCGTCCCACTGGGTTACGAGAATAAAAGGAAGAGAGAGTGCTCTTGTGTACTGCGCACACACTTGGGCACTATAAAAATTACTCCTGCGTAACTGGGCTGGTTTCAATGAAACCGACCACCGTCACCGATATCGGTGTGGGAGTTATTATTATTATTATACATGTGGGATGGGGATGATTTTTTTTTCATTTTATCTCATTGTGTCAATAAAGGCATAGCTGACTGATGATTTTTTTTTATAATGTAAACAATTTTTGAGTAATCGGCCTCCAAAGTGGTTTACAAGTTGATTCCCGCCCTGGCATTTCTAAGCTATGAGACTTAGAATAGAAACCTGTAATTTTCCACGCTGATAGATCATGCTAATTAATGCTCTTTAGGAAAATTTGTTTTATTGAAATCGGACAGTAACTTTTGAAGTAATATGATGAAAAAAAAGACCTATTACGCGTTGATAGTTACGGAACCCTCCTTAGAACTATCTTAAAATGCTCTTGGTTAGGTTATTTAAATACTAGTTTTCACCCGCGGCTCCGCCCGCGTAAATACATAATCCCGCGGGAACACTACTTTTCGGGATAAATAATATCCTATATCCTTTCCCGGGACTCAAAGTATATCTATACCAAATTTCACAAATGTCGGTTCAGCGGTTAATGGTCACTTTCGCATTTATGACATTAGTGTTAGTATAGATTTTTCAGATTCGCTCTGTTCTGAAGCAGCATTTTCCAATATTAATACAACAGTGTATAAAGCTTGTGCTCATATATGAGGTATAGTAAATTTTTTTCCGCAATCAGCGGAGCGGTCCCCTGCGGCATATTGCGGCACAGAGTTTTCATTAAACGCAGCGTTTGTGTCCAAAAAATGTCTATACACCCGCGGGCGTCTCGTATAAGGAATGTTACTGGAATTAGTTCATAAATTCCATAATGTTCCATCCCGAGCTACTAATCTAAAACATTTTCCTTTGTTATTATGTTTTTATTTATCTTCGTTGTTTTGTTTGGAATTTCTATATCGTTTTTTATATTAAGTTTCGTAGCATGTTTGTTAGTTGATTTCGCTTTTATGAATAATTTGTAAGAATAATAATGTTCTTCGGAATTTCTCATACGAAAAATATAATATTATTATTAGTAATAATAATCTATGGACCCTTCACACACTGTCAATCAGTTGGCCGATTGACAGTGTGTGAAGGGCAGTATTATAGTGAATACAAAAGTGAGACTTTCCGTTACTCACTCCTCCGTTTCGTTACTAACTCAGTGATTAACTCACAAAATGTACGATACAGAATCGGCCAGCTGGTCATGTGCTAAGTATACTCCAAGAGCTTGTGTTACGTGGACCAGACAGCGGAAGGTCTATTTAAATTTTAATACTACTTATCATACTTAACATTTATATTATACACATCCATGAACCAGGAACACAGAAGAATTTTGTACTTCAAATGTGGGATTCAAAGCTTGAACCGGTGACCTCCTTCTTTAGCGACAACGCGACGCAAAATCAATGTAAAGTTTTCATTATCGTATTGCTTATAGAAATAATAAACTACTTTCGTCGGGGGTTAAAGAAAAAGTTTAAAAAAGTAAGTAACCTCCGACATTATCAAGCAGTAAATGAGCTGATGATGATGAATTATTGTATCGAATGGCATCTACAGACATGAATATGGTACGGAGCGTACAGCGGATCTGGTACGCTCCGTACCAAATTCGTGTGTCTGTATATAGCATTAGAACACTCTCAATATTGTCAGTGAGTGTGTGTGTGTGTGGGTAGCACACACACTATTTTGTCCTTTTGATGATTGATCCCTGAGTGAGTGTGTGTGCTACCCATACACACACTCACTCAGGGATCAATCATGATTTCTATTTTGCTATGATATTATATTCCATGCTAATTGCTAAATACTGACGTGACTAGTTATATTTTATATTTAATGTGATATAGGAAATGTATGAGAACAGTATATAATTCTTAGGTAATTAATAGCAATGTATTACTCCGAGTTGGCCCAATACGACTTCATTGGGTTATAGGTTAGATGGCTAAGGCGGGAGCGTAGCGCAGCGAAGCTACCGCCTTAGGCATCGTGGTTATTTCTTTGTAAACCACCCAGAAGTAGGAGCCCCGCGTAGCGCGGCTCCGCCGACTCATAATTGAAGCCAGTTGTTATTGAGGACCATTGGGTTCTAGGTATGATTGAGGATGGATCTGAAGATTTGAGGTTGGAAGTGTGTCCAGACAATATTCGCTCTGCTGAGGTTTTTGTGCCACTTATATTAAAGAATGTGGAAATTGGCACCACCATCCACACTGATTTTTGGAAAGCATAATATGATTGCTTGTCAGAACATGGCTACATACACAAAAAAGTCAACCACTCGGATCGTGACAACCCATTCGTAGCTCAAGATGGGACTCATACTCAACGAATTGAGTCCCAGTGAAGGGCCGTTAAAAGATTTTTAAGAAGGACAATTTCAATAACACAGAAAATTGTGCAGATGTCATTTTTGAATATTTGTGGCGGCGAAATAACATAAAATACAGGAAAGATCTATTCGTGGAATTAATAAAAGCTATAAAACATGTTTATAAAGTGGAATAAACAATGTTTGTACAAATTTCTGTTTTTTATTTTTTCTAAGGAAATCAAGTATTTCCGGCGGGTGAAAATGGTGAGGGGGGAATCCAACCCCTCCCCCTCCCCTCCCCCAAACCACTCGCAACCCCTTAAAATGGCGACGTATTTTAAAATTTTTACCCACTAATTTGCCAACAACACAAAAAATCCAACAAAACCAAGCCGGCAACCAGATTTGACACTTAGAAATCGAAATCACTAAGCGATGAAATAAAAAAAAACTTATTGCGCCGTTTCCCAGGGATAAGACCTAGCTAGATCAATTTTATACTTATATTTATACTTATATATATATCTTTGCATACTAAATTTCATAGAAATACTTGCAGCCGTTTCCGAGATTCCGATTATACTTATATAATATACAAGATTTTCTCGCTTAGAGTATAAGATAATGAACAATACTTAATATGACATATACAAAATCTTTTGATGCAGAAAAAGACAAATCATAAATGAAATACTTTTAGTACATTAAATTCAAACTCAAACTCAAATTTTTTTCCATGTAGGTTATATAACGCTTATAGAATTGTCCTACATGATGCCTACCACCGGAAACGGAAACTAGCCTACTTACTAATAAAATAATTTATACAATGAATAAGCTATGCAATGTTTTGTCCTTATCTGTCAAGAGAGATTTTCCGACGTATACAAGGATAAAACCTTGTATAGTTTGTCCACCATGTAAATACTTTTATTAGTATTAAAGACTGTCTCAATAATTTTCCTATTTTTTTATACAGGTTTTTTTGTCATAGAAAAGATAGGCCTTCGCAAAAGTTAATATTCTATTGACCCATGGCTAAAGAAGATTTACGCCGCTCTAACGCGTTTTATTAGGATTCTATAAACGGCACGCGGTATCAGAGGGGCGGCATGAGGCGCAAATAAGAGGGACACTTACCAAAATTGCTTGCACAGAAAACTAATATCAGTGTTTGCCAGCTTGTCGTGGTTGGCTGGGTTAAAGTACAAGCGGTAGCGTGGCGTTTTGGAATTGTGAGATTGATGATGGAAATGAAATTTGTAATAAAAACATTGAACCAAAAACTTTTCCATCATTAATCTCACAATTCCGACTTTTTGAACGAACGAATTTTTAACCATAGCGATCGGTTAATTGCCTTTGTGGATCGGACTACATCTAAAATATTTAGTTTCATTAATATATATACTCAGAAGTATTGAGGCATTACTACTTGTTAAATGTAAAAAAATATATTATTTTATGTGAAAATTAAATACCTACATCTAAAAAGTACAAAAAAGTTTTTTTTGCTAAATTAGTAAACAAAACCTACATCATTAGTTTACTTACATTATATACAAAAACATTCATTATGGCAAGTAGGTATGAACTTCAACGCCCAAATATCGGTGATATTTACAAATATGTTCCTAGCCTACACTCCATACACTTTAACCCACGTGTGACGTCACTTGTGGTTACGACTTTAATATGGAGCGTTTTTCGAGACTTGCGAAATTTTGTATACAAATCGCTGTACCTTTGAAAATATTGACTTTTGTTATACTGTTTCTTCTGAGAAGATACTCATATTTAAAAGTACAAGTCCTTTATGCAATTAAGAAAAAAAAAACATTCCGATCCCCTATTGTTTTATAAGTCAGTTTTGTCTGATGATATAGAATTTAAATGTCCAAAATATTAAGTGAAATTAAAAATATATTGTTTGTAGCAATATCCGGGATTAATTGTTATAAAATATTAAATAACGTTACCATAGTATTTTAGTACCTACTTTCCTTTACACATTCAACTGATACATCTACAAATGCATAACATTTAAATTAAAGATCTAAGTCCTTAATTAAAAAATATATAATTATATTTTGCGATAGTTTTTAGTTTTAATATTTAGTTGCTGATGATGATGATAATAGTAATCTTCAACATTTAATGTTTTTATTTAGCACAAAGAGAATTGTTCAAAGAGGAATTAAAAAGGAACTTCCAGTCGGGTTAGGTAGTTGTTGAACAGTGTCCGTTGTTCAGGAGCTTACTTTAATATGGACATTTAATTATGTTTCATATAATTAATGTCTCAAACTTCGTATTTTATGAAGATTTTTTTCGTTTAATCGTTATTAGAATTTTAACTTTTGCATGGCTTAGGCTACAGCAGTTAGAAGTGAGTATTTGATAAGTATCCGTGTTATATCTTATACACTTTAAACAGGACAATCTTGTATATTATGTATAATCAGTTTCTGGAAAACGGCTGCAAGTATTATCATGAAATTTATTATGGAGGGAGTTTTAGAGGAGAAAATCGATCTAGCTACATCTTGTCACTGGGAAACTATTAGTCTATATGACAAGTTGAAAATGGTACAAACTAAAGATACTGCTCTTAAAGTTATGTGCGATAGCTCATTGGATCCGGAATGACGTCTAGAAAAATGTGCCAAAAGCGTGTATTAGCACATAAAAAATTGCAAAAGTTATAAACAATTAAAGATGAAAAAAATGGTATTTCGTTTTTTGCCAAAATTTAATAAACTATTAATATTTAAGAAATATAAAAAAAAAGATTCTGAAAGAGGAGGAAATTTCCAATAAAAAACTATTAACTCCCGGAACTCTATCTCCATTATTTATAATTTTTATTTAACGCTGAAAATAGGTCTGCCCGTGACATTTTTAGGATGCGCGCGTGGCGTCAAAAGCGAGTACGGCACATTAATTAATTTATTTAAGGTATTGAATATTTTTTTTTAATCGGAAAAAATTATGGTGTGTTCTGAACACTATAAATAATTTATTCCCGTTGGAAATTTTACTTAAAGTTAATTTTTCAACGAGTTAAACAATTGTTAACTAACGAAATTTTCTCGAACTACCGTCTTAATTGTAAGTGAAAAAAAATGTTTAAATAATGGTCGTAAAAAATTTTCGCTTCGTAGAGCCTTTCTTACATACATACTTCGTGCCATAAAAGTTAAAAAAATATTTATACTTTGTTTATAACAATTTTTTTACTTGAACAACAACTTAAAAATCCAAGTAATGTTATTAAAGTAAATAAATGTTATAAACAAAGTATAAATATTTTCGCTTCGTAGAGCCTTTCTTACATACATACTTAACAAGATCGTGCCATAAAAGTTAAAAAAAAAATTACGACCATTATTTAAACATTTTTTTTCACCTACAATTAAGACGGTAGTTCGAGAAAATTTCGTTAGTTAACAATTGTTTAACTCGTTGAAAAATTTACTTTAAGTAAAATTTCCAACGGGAATAAATTATTTATAGTGTTCAGAACACACTATAATTTTTCAAATTAAAAAAAATATTCAATACCTTAAATAAATTAATTAATGTGCCGTACTCGCTTTTGACGCCACGCGCGCATCCTAAAAATGTCACGCGCAGACCTATTTTCAGCGTTAAATTAAAATTATAAATAATAGAGATAGAGTTCCGGGAGTTAATAGTTTTTTATTGAAAATTTCCTTCTCTTTCAGAATCTTTTTTTGAAATTTCTTAAGTATTAATAGTTTATTAAATATTGGCAAAAAACGAAATGCCATTTTATTCATCTTTAATTGTTTATAACTTTTGAAATTTTTTATGTGCTAATACACGCTTTTGGCACATTTTTCTAGACGTCGTTCCGGATCCAACGAGCTATCGCACATAATTTTAAGAGCAGTATCTCTATTTTGTACCATTTTCAACTTGTCGCATAGACTATATGTACGAAGTTTTAAGCTATATTATATTAAATTATTATATTTCGGACGCTACGCTACTTTTTATTTCGGAAAAATTTTTACACGCACGAAGCCGCGAGAAAGATCTAGATTCTAGTATAATTTATCCCTAAATATCTACACATAGAAAGAGTCTACGCTACTAGTCTTACTAACGGATTACGGAATAGTCTAACTCTAGATTGTAACATCCCAAAAGCCAGAAATGCACTTCCTCTTCGATTTAACTTAGAAAATAAGAAGAGAAACTTCGATAAAATATTCCCATGAAAAAGGAGGATCAAATAAAAACTTAAATCACTTTATAACTTTGATACTAGGTACTTCCGCGGCTTGTTTTGCATAAATTAACTTTTAGTTTGACCGCAAAATTCTCTATTCAATAGCATTTATATTCAGGAGCCATTCTCAATGACCACAAAGAAATGCGAATGAAAAAGTTTCATTTTGTGAAGAGGAATTTATGCACGGTATGGTTTTTCTAAGTCATTAATTTTTTTGCTGTATTTTATAGGTGACCCAGTGGTGGTGTGGCTAGCAGATAAAGCTATTTTCTAAAAAAAAATGTAGGTAGTTTCCTACTTAGATTTAGCTTGCCAAATATTTGTGTTGTTGTCAAGGTTTCAACTAAACTTAAATTAGAGTCCTTTATGTACTTAATATGTACCTTATAACGTAATGTCACAATAGTCTGAATCTTTTAAAATATTTTTCCCCAAAGGTGATGGTCCAAAATGTACCCATAGTCGACAGCAAAAAAATGGTTGTCAATGTCTTCAATTTCAATTGTTTGTTGTCACCAAAAATGTAATCCCGAAATACGATTGGTATAGAAGTTATAAGCAAGAATAAAATCCAAAATCAATCAGTTTTTTTCTATGAAAGTGACAGACGATGTATGAAAATCGTCGATTCCCGAAAGACTAATGTATTTGGTTATAATATACATGGTGATCGGTGTAGATGTGTGTAGGTGTAGTTTTTGGTGTTGAACTGTTGAATGTCAATGTTAAATGTACGGAGATACCTCCGATTTAGGTAGTGCTATTTATTGCGGAACTTCCGCAGTTGCGGAGGTAGACAAACTATGTTACAACTCTAACTATATCTGCAGCTACCCACTTACAACAGCACCCTAATAACATACTCCTACAGATCCTGAACCAACAAATACATTAAACATCTATATTATATACATCTCCACCTACTATAGATAGGTGCTTAAAAATTTGTTCATAATAAACATGACAACATTAACTTCCATACCCGGTGTATTTCATTTTTGTCACTTTGGTGACATAAAAATACGTTAAAGTGAAATTGGCAACCAAGTCCTTGCTGTCGACTCTGATTTTTTTATGAAATGAATTAGGAAACGAGCACACGGATCGCCTGATGGTAAGTGATTATCGCCGCCGATGGAAACTCGCAACACCAGAGGAATTGTACTTGTAACTCCTCTGGTGTTGCGAATTGTGTTTCTGATGGTCCTTAAAATCCCCAATCCCGCCTTGGACCTCACTCACTCGGCGAAACAATACAAGCGTTATTTCACGCCGGTTTTCTGTGAGGTCGTGGTATTTATCCGGTCGAGCCGACCCATTTGTGCCGAAGCGTGGCTCTCCTACAGTTTTTTTTTATTATGTTTTTGTATGAATTTTTGACCAACTCCTTTAGGAAAAACGTTTAAAAACCCGGGATATAAGCGATCGCCGCTGTAGCATCGTAAAACTTGGCCTCGGTAAAATATTCAGGCTCCTCACACCCGCTCTATTATATAACATTGAGGTGCTTAATCCGGCAAAATGGAGATTTGTAGCCGCCGGCTCTCATACTTCTTTGTCTCAATGCCGTACGCACTAAGCGACATGGCAGTCAAGACTCAAGACCGACGACGCATTGTCTAATATTACGGATCTTGCAATGTTAGTGCCAATTTCAACAACACCTTTAACAGATATCATGTCATCGTATCGGCAACTCTAATACTCGTAGACGTTGGAAAAATTAGGACTTACTCCCTAAAAGAAAATCCAGCTAAGTGCGAGTCGGAGAGACACGAAGGGTTCCGTACTATTTTCAAGACTCTAATTATTATTTATTTTTTAAGTGATTGATTATACAACTCAATATTTTGTGAATATTTCAAGCATTTACCGTCATTAAAATAAATTGTTCGCGCTACTTATTAAAATTTAGCAAAAAACGGCAAAAGATAATTTTTTATTACATGGACATACAAGCTGCAACATATTTATATCACCTGTAAAAAAATTCAACTATCTAGCTACCACGGCTCACAAGCTACAGCGTAATGACATACAAACGGACAGACGGACAATGGAGTCCCACATTTATAACCTCTTTAATTATTATTAATAATAATAAAATACTTTATTGGCAAATATATACTAGTCAAAACAAAATAAGGGCCACTACGTTTTTTTGGTATTTTAAAAATGTTATGAGGTTTCAGGGTTAAAAAATGATTGGATTTAATAAATTGATTATTTTTTAATGTAAATAGGTAAAAAAAATGATTGAAATAACAAACAAACGCCAGTAATGTTGTTTTTAATAAAATAAGCATTTATTCTTAAAAGTAAAATAAAAGTAATAACCTAACCAAGAGCATGTCAGGACATGTCTAAGGAGGGTTCCGTAAATGTTGAATGTTGATTAATAATCAAAATATATATAAGTGAATAGTAACCAGATGTTCTTTAAGAATAAGTTT
Organism: Glaucopsyche alexis; assembly: GCA_905404095.1. Classification (NCBI taxonomy): domain Eukaryota; kingdom Metazoa; phylum Arthropoda; class Insecta; order Lepidoptera; family Lycaenidae; genus Glaucopsyche; species Glaucopsyche alexis. The sequence goes on from FR990060.1 coordinate 9,196,295, forward strand.
TATTCGATTTCTATTTAATATTCGCATTTCGCTAATCACATAACATTTGAGCATATTATTTTAGTCTATTACGATACCGCCTATCACAATCGAGGAAAATATTTACTCTAGCGCACTCTAGCGACACCTCAAAGTCGGTACGAAGAATACAACCAGATACTTATAAAAATTTTAAAGTGCGACACCAGAGAGGTTATACATATCAGCGAGGTTTTCGAAAGCGTGATACAGAATTTAAATCCAATAACACAGCGACATCTAGTATTATTTTTCAAAAACAATCCACGATTTAAACAGGAGACTAGCGCCATATATGATATACCTAGTTTTCGTAAAGTTACTAGCAAATTGAAGCTTTTAATATTAAAGGTAGGTATTAAATTATAATAAAAAACAATAATACTATGGTAATTGATAACATAATTATATTCATGTGTTTTTAGTGTTATTAAATTATTGTAATAATTGGTAAAAGAGGCACATATTCGTAAAATTAATTATTAATTAAAATTTTACGTGTTTCAAAACTTAGCTCTAATTCTGGTAAAGAAACGTAAATTCGCAATAATCAGTATAATTACTGTAGCTCAGTTAATCATAGTGTTTGTCCTTGGATGTAGGTTCAAACCCGACAGCATGTTTTATTTATTATTAATTTAAGTTATTTTTATTAATTGTTAATTTCAGTTTTTTTTTAATTTTGCAACCAGTTTTGAAACATTATTTTAAATGATAATTTCACATGATGTATAATTATTCTGATTTGCCTTAATATGTTAATTTGTTTTTCTATAATTGCTCTAGAAATAGAAATTATGATGCGATTTCGTTCAAAATAGTTTTCCTAAAGAGTTTTTAGCATGATCTATCAGCATGGAAATTTGCAAGTTTCTATCTCCTATAGTTTAAAAATGCTAGGGGGGGGACCAACTTACAAACTACTTTGGAGGCCGATTACTCGAAAATGGTCAACTTTATAAAAAAGTAACGTATGAAACCATGCCTTTATTTTAAAAGACCTATTCTACGATACCCCACACGATGGGGTAGAGTGAAAAAATATTTTTCATCCCCACTTCACATGTATGGAGAGCTACTCCTAAAATATAAAATTATTATTTTTTTATGATCCCGAAACCGTGATCTATACACAATCTATAACTGCACCAAATTTCATAAATTTATATTCATAATTACAGGTGCTAGAGGCGCGGACAGACAGACAGACAGACAGACAGACAGACAGACAGACAGACAGACAGACAGACAGACAGACAGACGGACAGAGCGAAACTATAAGGGTTCCTTAAGTATTACGGAACCCTAAAAAAGTGATTTCTTTAAAAAATATTAAACATTTTTAGGATTTTTTTATTTTTATTAGTATGGTGTATGACCTCCCCTCTTTTGTATGCAATTTTGAAGTCTGGTAGGCACACTCTCTACCCGGTGTCGTACTGTCTCTTGAGGGATTTGTTATCAGCTTCTTTTAAGCACATTTATGAGTTGTGCTTCGTTGTGCACGGGTAGATTTGTGTTGCCAACACTTCTTTTTAACAAATCCCACATATGCTCAATCGGATTGAGGTCCGGACTGTTAGCGGGCCACGGCAACACCTCTATACCAGCTTCTTGTAGAGCTTGTCTAGTGGCTCTACCTGTATGAGCACGGGCATTTTCGTGCATCAACTTGAAACCTGCACCAATTCTGTGTGCATATGGCACCACATGGGGTCCTATGACCTGTTCGATATATCGTTGAGCAGTTACCGTGCCTTCGTTGAGGATTACCAGCTCAGTTCTATCTAATAGAGAAATTCCTCCCACACCATAATATTGGATCCAAATCTGTCACTTTGGTGGATACACGCATCCGAAAATCGCTCACCTTCGCGTCTCCATACTCTAATACGACGATCATCATTGAAAAATTTTACTTTGGACTCATACATGAACAAAACGCTGCTCCAGTTACTCGCGTCCCAGTCCTCGTACTGCCTTGCGAATGTTAATCGGTTTGCACGATGAGCACCTGTCAATGGAATCCGTAGGTACTACACGTTTCCTAGAGAATTGTTGGCCATTATAATGCTTGATACAGTTTATTGCATTAAATTTTACACTCTTAGATTAAACATAACACATTTAACATTACACAGTAGTACAAAATGTCTATAAACTAGTGCAGAAGGCATGTGGTCATGGAAGAAACGATGAATTGCGAGGGCACGAAATGACGCGTGACGCGGGCGAGTGTGAGCTCTGTAAACTCCGATTTCTAATCGTCTGCGGGCCTATTCGCTAAAATACAAGTTGAGTTAATCACTTTGAAAATGGTTACTAACCAGCTTTTGTTTGTAACCGACCAGTTCCATAATTTTGTATTCAGTACCTTTTGATGGCAAAGTGAATAACTCAATTGACGCAAAGTTCTCGACTGTAATTCGGCTAAATTGAATAGTGCCGTCTGTGGAGGAGTACATTATAAAATGTGAGAACCTTTTAATTTATTCGGATAACTATTTATTTTGTTGTCTGTGGACTAAGTTAACAACTATTGTTTGTCAAGTCAATGAGACGAGTACCTACATAAATATTTCGAATTATAAGTTTTTCCTCTCAACTTTGTCAAAATAAATTAATATTTCCTAACTTTCTGCAGCATATACCATTATTAGAGTGTGAGCCATCTATACCTTTACCTACGTGAAACCAAAAATAGGTTAGAGGAAAATTATTCAGCGGTAAAGTCAACAATGTAAATGTTTTTGTTAAGTTAATTACATCGATGTTATGAGGTACTTACAATTTCTGTAGTACCTAAATCGCACTAACAGCGATTTACTACTGCCGTGAACGTTTACTACTGCCGTGAACATTTACAGAAGGTTTTAATATTCCTAGGTTTTAGATACAAAAAATGCCAAAACGATAGAACGGCTTTCATAGAAGAACCAGTGAAGTCTACCTGGAAAAAGATATTAAAAACAGGAACTTGCCAGAGGAGCTGAAGAAGAATATTATTTATATTTTATTTTGATGAGAGTTGTGTTCATACATCATATAAATTAAAAAAGTGCTGGCAATCTTTGGAAGTCAGTGCCCAGTGGAATTAAGAAAATATTTCAAAAGGTATGTAGTCCTAACTGAATTAATTTAATTATTTTTAATAAACTTCCACTTTCTTAATGTATTTATTTAATGTTCAACATTAAACCTAATTATTGTTTAATATAATATATTCTCTTTATTTATTCAACATACATAATAATATACAATAGAATAAAAAATATATTTAAACTAGAACAAAGAACCTAAAACTAAAAACCTTAAAAATATAATGTAATGGCTAAAATATATTATTAAAAGGAGTCCCTTTAGGCAAGGTTCCCAAGATACTGGCAGCGTTCCCCGTTTGAATAGCTAGACTAATTCTTTGTCCGAGGTGAACCGAGCCGCCAGCTCTTCGGTCTCCTGTGATGTCGACTAACCTTTTTCCTATTTCCTTAAAAAGCCTTATAGCGCTAGGACCCCATGGATTTATTTTGATTTTTCTTTTTTTATTTTATATTTATTTTGATCTTTGATTACCTATTTCAATTTTTTTTCATGATTACCTATTTCTATTATTTTTTTTTCAGATACATAATAATTATACATGCAGGCTCTGATAAAGGTTTTGTACCAAATTCATTGCTAATTTTTTTGTGGAAAAAATAAAAATGAGGATTATCATTCAGAAATGAATAAAAATAATTTTACAAAGTGGGTTAGGGAAAGATTAATTCCCAATTTGTCAGAGCCATATTGATGATTGTAATGGATAATGCTCCTTACCATTCTGTTTTACTAAATAAAGCTCCTACAGCAGTGGTTGGTGAAAATCAAAATAATGTTTAACGAAACAGCGAAAAAGCCAAATCTGGTAATGCTTGTTAACACAAGCCCGAGACTATCTACAAGATCGATAAACTGTTAGGTGGTTCCCACCTTACCACTGTGACCTTAACCCTATTGAGTTGATCTGGGGCATAGCAAAACAAAAAATCGCCTCACGCAATGTGGGATCAGTTGATATCATGGTAGGTACTGCAAAGTACTAACTTTATTTGTGAATTATGTACTTTACTTATGGATTAGTATATTAAAAAAAATATTTGTTTTAAATATGTGTTTTATTTTTCAAGGTGTGTGTTTGAAGAAGATGTATCTGCTGAGGACTGGAGAAAAGCATGCCAGCATGTGATAAAAATAGAAGACGGATATGTTAATAGAGGACACACATTAATCATTATATGATGACATTGACAGAATAGTCGTAAACCGCCGAGACGACAGCTGCAGCATTAGTGACAGTGATTCTAATAACAGCCAGACTTTTGGGGAGGGCTCGATCCAGGCTATTGAGGAGGGCTCGAGCTAGACTTTTGGGGAGGGCTCGAGCCAAGCTATAACTTGGTTTTCTGATATAGAATATTTGGATGAGGGTGTTTTTGACTCTGATTAAATAAACAAAATAAATATACTGCTTTTATTTATTCCTAAAAAAACTATTTTATGAAATCCGCTTAGATGCAATTTGAGTTTTGACCTAAGCAACGTAAACAAAGATACAAATGCGAGCTTTAATGCTACTATTTGTTATTATGTTTACGGCTAGTTAAATATGGACATAATAAAAAATGTACCTATATGCAAACTCATTAAATTAATTAATGGATAAATTATTTTTCAAAACTGAATTTAATCAAAGTATATTTTATAGTTATATAATATATAGGAAATGAGGTGAGGTGACCATCCGAACGATGCTGGCGCCCCTATTAATTTCGCGATTTATTTGCCAAGCTGTAATTTCAATTAACATCTTCAAATTTTATTATCAACGCACGAAAACAACTACTCTTTAGCAGTTGTTAAAATGGGTTAGTCACTTCATTGAGTTCGTAATTATGAACTGTCATTTTGCTTTAGTGAATACATATTTATTGATAGTTAAGAACTTTCGATAAAAAATTTATGGCAAAATGCATGCCTCTTCCCTAAAAGTTATCAACTAAGATTTGGTTAAAAACCTTACCAACTCAGTTGATAACTTGTGCATAGTGAATACAAAAGTGACACTTTCCGTTACTCACTCCTCCGTTTCGTTATTAACTCAGTGATTAACTCACAAAATGTACGATAGCGAATAGGCCCGCTGGTCACTAACGCTCGTACCTGTCGCCTGTAGCAAGCGGTTTTGCAAGGAAGAAGCGGTGACAAATCGCTCCCTGCGCGCAGTCAGGCGTATGTAGCGATCTTCCTGTGATGTGGTTGCTCGATTCCTGCCTGAGCCTCGTCTCCTGGTGGCACTCCCAGTCTCTTGAAACCGATTCCAAGCGTTTTCGATCGCCCGCCGTGAAAAACCCAATTGCAAAGCTACAGAACATTGCGATCAACCCTCCTAAATCAATGTTATGGCTGTAGTTGTGGTCTGTACGTCCATATGTCTTCATATCCTCGGCATTGTGTTTTTAAAATGTTTATTCACGCTTCCAATCAACAAAATTTAACCGATCACTAAGAAATTCACAAATGGAATGAGTTAAATGTTAGTGTAAAAAGGGGTAAAATAAAGTGATTGAAAAAAAATCTACCCACTTCAAAAAATACGCAAGTGGTATGCTCCTATTAGTTTGTTAACACTTAGGGAATTACCACAAAAACGTTTAGCCACTGGTTTAAGGGTTGCTTAAAAATTAATAAATTTGGTCAGACTTCAAAATTATCAAGTGGCCCTTATTTTCTTTTGACTAGTATATATATTGGAATTTGGATACGGAACCTTGAAAAGATATGGCAAAGAAAAACGCGACAAGTCTGATGACCACCATCTTTCATAGATGATTAGTATTGCAAAGCGTAGTTTCGTTTTCGCGAAGTTATTAGGCTGAAAATTATAAAAAAAATCCAATATTTTTGAAGTGTGAATTTACTTGTTATATTCCCTAGTGCGAACGCTTCCTAATGTTACTCACTCTAAAAATTTCTCCTTACATCAAAGTCCCGTAAAAATTACGACGTTCGTTAAAACGTAGAAAAAACTTTTGTAGCCACGCAAAATGTTGCCAGCGTAACGTTAGGGAATTTGATTTTGAAATTAGTTATAAAGTATAATAAATGTCAAGATTTAAAATTATTTTATGCTTAATACTTTGCGCTGTATGAATACTTTTCGAACTTAATTTCAACCCTCTATTTTCCATTGCTTTATTTTTATTGAATGACAATTTTATTCAACAACACAATTTCTCTTCGTTCTGATATTAAATTTACGTACCATGATTAAAATTTGAATATAATTCAAGCATAAATTAATTAGCTTTTGTTGTAAGTAGGATTTCGGGGTAATTTCTAAGACCTAGTTTCTAAGCTATGCACTTCAGTATTTACAGCTGCAAACCTTTAAGCGAGTTGGAATGCAATACAAATTCTGTCCTATTCAAGAACTGAAAAGCGTAAGATATTATGTACGTCCTGCTGAATTGAAACTGATTTTGATAAGAAGCAGTTTAAATTCGGCAGGTACTGTCGAACAAGTTGACCGCTCGACCAGGCATAAGATGAAAATCGCTTAACAGCGCCGTTGAATCGTTTAGAAACTGGTCGAGCAGAAACTTTGTCGATATTATACAATTATAAAGTGTTCGCATAAAGATTGAGACGAGGATTGAGACGGATGAAGATTATATACTTTGCAATTTGACCACTTAACATACTTTTGGTCAATATTCTTTCGCACAATAGGCAAGCGGACTGATTTTTTTTATTGCCTGAATGAATAGTAGTCTTAAATATGAGTAACTTCTCAGAAGAAACCGTATATTAAAAGTCTCGTAAAAACGCTCCATACTAAAATCGACATACAAATGACGTCACTATTGGATTAAAGTGTATTAAGTAGGTATACCCCCTTACTAATAACCGCTGAATAAGCTTTGAATAGTTATACAGTGTTTTGTCTCCTTCTATCAAATAAAAAATGTTACTTGTGTGACGGGGACAAAACACTGTATAACTATTCAAAGCTTATACAGCGTTTATTAGTAAGGGGTTTAAAGTATACGGCCGCAGGAACATATTTGTAAATATCTCCGATATTTGTGCATTTAAGTTCATACTTATATTATCGAATGTTTTTGTATATGATGTAAGTAAACTAATGATGTAGGTTTTGTTTACCAATTACGCAAAAAAAATATTTTTTTGTACTTTTTAAATGTATTTAATTAGTAAACTACACATAAAATAATACATTTTTTACATTTACCAGCTAGTAATACCTCAATATTTCTGAATATATTAATGAAACTTAACATTTCAGATGTTGTCCGATCCCCTATTGCATGTTGGTTTGAAAAATATTGTTCCAAAAATTTTTCACGAAAATAAATATGACCACAAGTTAGTTCATTTGATTCGTTCAAATAATAATGTCGATACTATGTCAGCACCACAGATATATATTGACTAGACAACGTAAGTCTCATAGTCTGTATCTATAGCACAGAATAAATAATAGTACCTACAGGTATCTATAGTATATACTCTATAGGTAGGTACAATGAAATACGGTAGAAAAATAAAGGCACGCTTTGTTAGCAACCAAGCGTGCCATTATTTTTCTACCTCCTGTGACGTCACAAGAGTGACAGTCAGCCTAGTCCAGCGGAATGACTGATCAATACGACTCCGGGCCAACCATGTGCGGGTTTCCTCACGATGTTTGCCTTCAGATTTCGAGAACATCTCTTCGGACAATCGTGGTGCGGACGCTTTAACGGGCGTCCGTATAATGTAATTGAGATGTGAAAAAGTCTTATTGGTACACGCCACAAACTGGACACTGTAGGTTCGAATCCCACCTCGAGTGCGAACCAAACGGTCTACTCACTGGGCCACAGAGCTCCACTCCTCTTTTACACGCGAAGTTACACGCAAAGTACACACACTTGCGTGGTCTAGTCAATGGATATCTGTGATCAGCAGTTGGTTTCATTGCGACAGGCAACAAACATTTTCGGAAGCTATACATAAAAGATATACCTAGTGCTTATATTATGAATTCCATGAATAAAAAAGCCTTTCGGAATAAAATCGTGGCAGTAAAAACGTATAGGTACGCAAGTAAATTATGTACAGTAGAAGTCACAGACAAAATTTTGATAGCAAGACAGAATATAAAAGTTTAATCCTGGTCATGAGCAATAAAATGAGGTTGAGGATTTTTGAGAAGTCAACGCCGAACCTGCCAGCAGCAGACAGCCTTGATAGGGTTCCTTGTGGAATTGTGTAGAGCTGATAATACTATTAATAAATAATTTGAAATTTAAATAGCAGATATACTATTATTATTGATATTATACTTTCAGGCCAGTGCATTAGCAAGTTAAAGTAGCAATGGGCTGTGCAGCCCATTGCCACTTGAACTAGTACTTTAACACAAAAACATTCACTATGGTAAGTATGAACATAAAAGGACAAAATATATCGGAGATAATATTTACAAATATGTTTTTGCGGCCTTATAATTCATACATTTTGACGTACACGTAAACGTCGCGACGACGCGACGTAAATTTCACATCCATGTGTGTGGAACGTTTTACGAGACTTTCGAAGTTTTGTATACAAATCGCTGTACCTTTGAAAATATGGACTTTTATTATACTATTTCTTCTGAGAAGGTACTCATATTGTACCTACTTTCATTTATGCAATTATAAAAAATCAGTCCGCTAGCCTATTCTTGCATTATTCGGAAATTCGGAATGTGGTGGGGTTCGAATCACGGTCAGATCAATATTTTTGTGATTCTGTTTTTTTTTTTATTATAATCTACTAGCACTCCGAGCAAAAATCGGTTACCCAGGTACTAATAATATTAAAATTAGCTCTATATAAATATTCAAACCATTATTCCCTGTCATAAATTTGAATAGAATCGATTGGTGTCTGCGCCTCCGGGCGAGTTAGATTTCCCAGAGGACTCCCGCAACACCTGACCGGATGTAAAATATATTCTTTTATCCCCACCGGATATACATTAATATGACTCCGATATTACAGTTTCTGATTTGATATTTTGTCTCGGAACAGACTGTAGTAGGTACAATGGGGTTATTAGATTTTCTCTATTTCATACGATATCTGAAACGAAAGGATGTTATGTTTTTATGTTAGTCTGCTAGTCTTATTTAAATCTATGATGGTATAATAAATTTTATACATAAAATACACATAATTTATAATGATATTATCCTTTACAAATACTTGTACACAAATGATTTAACAAAGAAACATGATTAAGCGTGTTCTCTGTATCTAAGGACGAAATCCTACACGATCCAAGTCCCTAAGCGTGACACCGAAACGAGACGAACGCAACGCAACTCCATTTTTAGGATAGCGATTCAAAATTGAACTCTATTCACTACATAAGAAAATACACGTTTAATTGATAGAGTTCGAATGTCAAAAGCTCTGCATAGCGCGGCGCCGCTCTTGCAATGAAACGCGGTCTTCTCCTGTACTTTAACTGCAATGAAACTCTTGTAAATGCTCTTGCAATGAAACGTATACATTATTTGAAATCAATGTTATATTCAATCGTTTATTTACAAAATTTTGCAAGTCTCGTGAAAACGCTCCCAAATGCGTTAAAGTTGAAACTAACAATTAATATTTTGTATGATATGTTAGTAAACTAATGAAGTTTTTTTTCTAATTTAGCAAAATAAAATTGAATCATTTTTGTATTTCTCAGATCTAATTATTCAACACATCAAATTTTATATATTTTTTACGTTCATCGAGTAGGTGTAGTCCGGCAGTCATAGACCGACGAAGCTAAAACGGCCTACCGGCAATTAGGCTAGACTCATTCAAAAAAAAATCTCTCCTTATACCTAAACATTAGAATATACTTTTATAAAAGCCCTATATTTTCCGTGTTTTTTGCTAGAACGTATAGTATCCCTAATAAGAGAGGCTTATAGCGAATAACATCTGGGTCTTGGTAAACACTGGCTGTAAACACGGGGTAAGGAAAATGTTTTTGTTCCGCCGCAGCCGTATTTGTCGTGACGTACGTAATAAAATTGTCTTAAGCCACGTAGATTTCTGTCTTATCATTGAATATAAGTTATTACAGACAATTGTTACGTTTTGTTGCATTAGGACTAGTAGCTTCTAAATGGTTTGGTTTTTTTGGCTTTAATTCTAAGGTTTTATGCAAAAAAGTTACATTTAGATACCACGTTTTGCGCGTTGATATCTTTCGTACTTGTATAATAATATATTTTTGTTGTGTAAACTAGAATATGTAAAATTGTGTTGCGCACGAATCACGATTCAGTGATTTTCATCTTTCGAGCAGCAACTTGTTCAAGTTCGTACTTACTTTAAATGAAAGCTATTTTATTAAATGACCAAATAATGTTTAACTAGTCAATGTTCAAGTCTGACTTGATGGCTTAATCAAAGCCCAAATAATTGAAGTTTTTCAGCCTTTGACTCGAGTCCGCCATGATAAAACTGATAAAACTAGAACCCTGAAAAAAAAGGAAGTTGTATTATAAACATGCTCTGTTACGTAATATAATGACTTGGCCAACGCCTGAATACACAACGTATCTGAAAAGTAACACATTATGTTCAATTAGCAAATCTATGTATTTAAAACATGAAAGTTTTTAATATTATAAGTATAAAATGTTGTTAGGTTAGGTTATTACGTCATAACTTAAGACAGAAGGTCCCTTAAGTAGGGACTAAATAAATTAACCGACTTGGTATTACATGGATCTCAGAACTTTTTACGGTAGATCAGAGTTGCGAGACGTTTTTTTTTACGTTTTGTTTTTGATGGGATTACGATTACAATTGACAGCCCTGTATATTATATAATGCGTTCTAAGTCAATAAATATTGATTCTAAAAGATCCCTTGGGCAATATTGTTACGTACAAAATTTATGGGCACAATTAATTTTCATATGTAACCTGGCAGATATATTCTGTGGAGACGACGACATTGTACAACCAGAGCACGCGTTTCGCCAAGGGAGACTAATACTTCTCCTAATTTTACACCTTATTGTCGAGGTACAGTAAGAAAATGAGAATTCTTCATAAAAATTCAAACCACGCTCTTTGGTATAGGGTGGTTTCTAAATGGGGTTCGTATTATTGCATCGCGCGGTACATATGATGTTGGACTTTAAATCGTGTGATGTAGAGTGCAATATTCACTGCAGGGTGACTTCGTATTAGGTATTTCTTAGACGATAAGATAGACTTGACTGTCAAACGCAATCAGTGAGCGATAGCAGGGAATCTTCAGAACCAGGGTTCAGAAATTGATCAATCTCGGATTTCTTAGACAAGATTGTATAATTCCTTGGTTATTACTTGACTGTCCTATCGGGTAAGCATTTCAATTGTTAAATTGAAATGAAGGAATTGATGTGGTTTCGTTTATGTTACACCTACATAAATAACAATGATAGTTATTTATGGACGCTTTCACACCATGTCAATCTAGTTCTCGAGCAACTTGTGTTACGAGTACAAGACAACGGATTTCTGTTATTTTATATTAAATAATTTTATACTATACTTACCTACACATATCTAAGATTTTTATTAGATTAAAGATATATAAAATACATACGTCATCCATCTTTTTGTTCCTTTGACTGGATTCAAACCGGCGACCTCCCGTCTTGATCACAGACGCTCTCAAACATTGAGCTATAGGCGTCACATTTATTTGATAGCCTGTTAGTTAATTAGAAAGTATAAGCTTATAATTAAACAGTTACGTAATTAAAGCTTCTTGTCTGTGCTGACTTTAGCATCTGCTGCTAGTTTTTTCCGCAAAAAAAAAAATACTGAAAATATGCTCCTGTATAAACCAGACAAAAAAAACCTTCTTTGTTTCTCGCGATAGTAAATATTACGCAGAAGATAAGATTTCTTGCGAATAATTTCTTTGTAAAATGTTCGAGACGCGTTAAAATAAAAGATTCCATATTATTTGCGGCATCCACGAAATGAAGTTGATAAAATATCCGAGACATTTGTCAGTCGATTACCTGTGGGGAGATCCACCCTCAATATACCAAAATTTTGATCACAAATCAGTGTTCCTATGAATACAAATTTTTGTATTTGGTACACAAAATTTTCAATAAACATTTTTTTAAGCTTAGACGTTTTTCTACTCTAAAATAGATTTTTCATTTTCAATCTTCTACTACGGCTTGGTTTTCATAGTTTGCTAGCGTAAATAAACACCAAGCGTATCAAAGCGGATTTACCGTCGGAGCCTTTGTGATTAATAAAATGCTATCCAACTTTTTACCATCTGAAAAGTACTTAGTCACTAAAGAGCATAATATATTATCTATTTTAATATTTTAATAATTTGACTATTTGAATTACTATTTTAGTTTTAATTACTACTAGCTGATGCCCGCAACTTCGCAGAACTATCGGAAGCGGAACCCTATTTTTTAAACGAAACCCTAAAATAAAAGTTGCCTATGTTAACCTTATAACATCAGCTATCTGCTAGTGAAAGTCCCGTGAAAATCGGTCCAGCCGTTTCAGAGATTAGCCGGAACAAACAGACAGACAGACCGACAGACAGACAGACAAACATTTTAAAAATTGGTATTTTATTGTAAGTACCGAATATACTTTCAGATGCATTAAGTGAAAAGCTGTTAGTTTGAAGTTACAAACAGACACTTCTATTTTATTTATCTGTATAGATGGGTACTTAAATGCCTGAAATAAAGACTTTTTATTTATTTATTTATTTTATTTCCGTTAAACGGCATTAGCCTCTTTGGCCTTAGAATTAATCTGGCCCTGCAAACTTTCATTCACAGATACACACAAACGTATCTATCTATGTGTAGCACGTGCCAACAAAACTATTTTTACCGATACCTATAACCTTGAATAGTGTTTTCTCTGTGATAATATACGTAAATCCGTCCCTGTTAAGTCATAACTAGACGGGCTCAAACATTAGTTAAAACCGCCGCTACCCCAGAATCCACATCCTTTGTGCGTGAATTTGGCAAATGGCAAGCCTAAGCGCCACTCGTGGCCGGATGCGACAACCGCTTACTATTACATGATACGTTAATCTGAGGATTATTACAGCAGAGAAAATTCGTATTACACAATATTATAATTATACTAGCTGATGCCCGCGACTTCGTTACCGTGATAGGTAGGTACTTAATGCCCCCCGATGGTTGCACGCCTTGTCGTGGCGGTGGGGCTTAGTAACCGTGGACTAGTCACCCACGGTGAAGCTAAGAGGCAACCGGGGCCGGCCTGTTTGCCGCCGGCTGGCCCGAGGAGGGCGCTCCCAGCGGGCTGAACATGCCCGCAGAGGACGCGCGTGGAGGTGGGACCGCAGAAGAAGAGGAGTGCCGGTATTACGGTGCGCCGTTCTCCCTATCTTCTGCGGCCGTGGAGGGATCGCAGGGGGAGAGGCGTGATGGTATTACGGTACGCCACTCTCCCTACCCCCTGCGAGCTGGCGGGGCCGTTCCGTCGAAACGGCGTTGGTGGGGCCGCAGAGGAAGAGGCATGTCGGTATTGCGGTGCGCCGCTTGCCCTATCCTCTGCGACCGAGGTGTGGTCGGTGGCAGAACCACAGACCTGATCTGCCACCGGATACCAGTTTATCTGGTACCCATGGCCTCCTAGTAGCAGACTCAGGGGGAGTCTGCTACAGTACTGGTGGAGGCCGAGTAGGAAGCGCACCTAATACCATCTGGTGTGCCCATCGTGGAGGGCCTTCGGGCTTTCAAGATGGAGCCGCTTGCAGGCGGCTGCCGCCGACGGGGTCGCGGATGTGTGTATCGTTCCCGTGGCCCCGTCAGAGGGCGGTGAGGAGGAAGATGGGGGGTTTTTAGTGGGTATACCACGAGTCCCACATCACCACTTGGGTGCCCCCTGCGCCTGGGTGGTATGCGTAAAGCATTTTCCCCCCCGGAAAAAAAAAAAAAAAAAAAAAAAAAAGGTAGGTACTTAATGGAAATTACTTCTTATAATATCATCTGTCTGACAGTGAAAGTGTGGTCAAAATCAGTCTGACTACATACAGACAAACGGACAGACAGACAAAAATTTTAAAATTGATTTTTGGTGTTGGTTATATTATTGTATATTATACTATTATACTATTGTATATTATACTATCATATTATTATTCATGTAGTGCAAAGCTGTTAATTTTAAATTATAAACATAAACCTCAATTTTATTAAACAGATGCTTCAATTTTATTATTTTTTATGTATGTATGTATGTGTGTGCAATGTGTAGGTAATGTTTAAAGTTTAGTCTCCCAAATGTTAGGCAGGCACAAACCAATATACTATTAAATGATGAGAAAATGAACTTAGTGGACACCACTGTATTTCTAGGAATAACACTAGATTGTAAATTACAGTGGGGTCCCCATATTGCAAATCTGGCAGATAAGCTCAGTTCTGCAGCATATGCAGTCAAAAAAATTAGAGAAATTACCGATGAGGATACAGCGCGGCTAGTTTATTTTAGTTATTTTCATAGTATAATGTCATATGGCATTCTTCTTTGGGGAAACGCTGCGGACATTAATACAATATTTGTGCTACGGAAGCGAGCTATACGTTCTATTTATAAGATGTCATGTTTTGAATCTCTGAGAGAAAAATTTAAAGAAATAGGTATTCTGACCGTTGCTTCTCAGTACATTTTGGACAATGTGTTGTATGTCAGAAAGAATTTAACGAATTTTAAAAAGAAAAGTGACACACATTGTAGGAATACTAGAAATAGGAACAAGTTAGAAATACCAGTGATCAGACTTAGTAAAGTAAGTAAATCTTTTAAAGGTCAATGTATACGCCTTTAAAATATAATCCCAGAAAACGTTCAAAATCTTTCCATTAATCAATTTAAAAAAGCTGTTAAAGAACGTTTGTGTGCTAAAGCTTATTATAAAGTCAGTGATTTCATTAACGATTGCACACCTTGGGAATAAGATGGCCCCATGCAAGGCTGCTTTTATGTACTTAAGTATGTTCTATGTACTTATGACTAATGTTATATAGATTAAGTTACAACATTGTAAAATATTTTTTGAAAAGAACAATTTTCCCATCTTTTTGCTAAAAGGTGGCCCCGTGCGAGTTTCTTACGCCGGTTCTTCTCGCCGGGCTAGTTTCCGAACCGGTGGTAGGCATCATGTAGGACAATTCTATAAGCGTTATATTATAACCTACATGGAAATAAAAATTTTGAGTTTGAGTTTGAGTATGTATAGGGAGAATACTGGCCTGAGGGTTATATTAATATGTAATGATGTTGATGAGTACTTCCGTAGGGAGTTCTAATGCCAAAGTAATAATTTAATATAAGCTTTTTAGGATCCTGTAGTACCTACGCAAGGAACCCTTATAGTTTCACTCTGTCCGCCCATCTGTCTCTCCATTCCGTTTTTAGTAAAATTATTTTGAGTGAAATCGTACAATAAATTTTAAAGTTATTTAAAGAAAACCTATTGCATTTTGATAGCTACAGAACCCTCTGACATGTCCTGACATGCTTTGATAAGCTATAGATTATTTCTTTGCTGTTTGGTTTTTTTTAATATATTTCAGAATAATTTTTGATAAGGGCACAATTTAGGGTATAAATTGTAATTTTCCAGTGTCCAGCATTTTGACTGTATCAAAATTATTATACCGTATAGCAACACATCGATTTATTAATTCATAATAATGAAATACACCACATAAAGGTTAATACCAAAAGAAATTAATATAACAAATTGGTGTAAGGAATACCCGAGTGATTCAAAAAGGCTTCCACCTTTGAGCTCAACAAATGTTTCAGTAGATTGACGCGAGCTTCGCCTGTTCTTTGATATGGTAATCCGTCCCTAGCCTTCCAATAATCGATTATTAAACATCCAAAAATGGAATCCCTAAGGCCCATTGTTATTGAGAGGGTTTGCGTGACGTCATTCGCTGGCATCATGGTGCTCATATTATTATGTGGATCAGTCTGAATCGTAGAGAAAAAGTTGAAATTATACTTTTTATCATCATTTTATTTAATCATCGTCACTGGCTGCATAATCATGATCATCGTCACAATCATCATACAATGTTTCTTTATCTGTATGTAAAAAAAAAACTGCTGCGCTTAATTAGACCTTACTTACCCTAATGTAAAGATTTAATTAAGGTCGGTAAAAAAAACTGCTACTTTTTAAGAGCAGTACCTACCTACCATTGATACTGTTTTTTCTGCTTCTGCTGTTTCCTTATTTTGTGCCTTTTTGTGTTTTTTTTTTCATAGACGTATATATTATAGCTCGTCTATGCCTCATGCCTCGGCATGTTCAGTTAAAAACTATCTCCACTTAAATGGAGTTAAACTTTTTGAGTTAGGACTTAAACTTTTTGATTTTTGGGGCCATTTTAACATTTGAAGTATGGTGAAATAAAGATGGCTGACATTTAAGGTATAGTGTAGATGGCGTACCTTTTTCTTGTATTTAAAGATTAGTTCTGTCAAATGTAGGTACGTCATACCTTATCTTTAGTTTTGAAATCTTTGTTTTTTAGATAGGTAATTCTAATGTTTGACTACTTTAGAATTAAGTACCTATCTAAAAATCCCTTTGTTCTGAATAAAGAATAAAGCGTATGCATTATTAAAATAACGTATGCATAGAAGCAAAGTGAAGGTGTATAATAATTAATTAAGCACTTTTAGTAAAATTGCCCCACATACGTAACCTACATTGTAAATGCTGTGTGTTAATATTTTAAGCATTCCATGTCAAGTGTGAGTGCGAATAAAAAAATATTTGCATATTATGCACCTCAAGAGCTGTATATTTGAATTGAATTTTCATGAAATATTTTATACACCAAGGTTGGAAAATATATGGCATAAATAAATCCAATGTAAAAGTGGAATGGTTAATTATAAATCAAGTTTTAGTATTCCGTACACAAACGGGACCACATTACGGCAACCATAATATCACGGAACCCTTCGTACGCGAGTCCGACTCGCACTTGGCCGGTTTTATTTTTGTTCCAAGCGATTATTTTCTGCATTTACCAGAAGCATCTGACGCAGTTTCACATTTTGATGAATCGATGAGCCTTCGATGTGAAAATGAAGGTACCTGCAATATCGACAAAGTTCCTGCTCGACCAGTTTCTAAATATTTTCCTTTGCACTAGGACGCCTAAAATATTTAAACACTACATGTTGCCCGC
The DNA here is from genome assembly GCA_905404095.1 of Glaucopsyche alexis. NCBI lineage: Eukaryota > Metazoa > Arthropoda > Insecta > Lepidoptera > Lycaenidae > Glaucopsyche > Glaucopsyche alexis. Next base: position 9,213,651 of record FR990060.1, read on the forward strand.
GACTTAGTGCGCGCGGAAGTTAATTTCGCAGAAACCGTACATTTTTCCGCGATGAAAAGTAGCCTATGTCCTTCCCCGTGGTCTACTCTACATCTGTGCCAAATTTCATCAAAATCGGTCCAGTAGTTTCGGAGCCTTTTTTTTTTTGTTTCCGGGGGGGAAAATGCATTACGCATACCACCCAGGCGCAGGGGGCACCCGAGTGGTGATGTGGGACTCCCGTATAGGCTAATGAGACCCACGGTATACCCACTAAAAACCACCCCCCACCTTCCTCCTCGCCGCCCTGTGACGGGGCCACGGGAACGATAAACACATCCGCGACCCCGCCGGCGGCAGCCGCCCACAAGCGGCTCCATCCAGGGCCCGAAGGCCCCAGGCGCACCAGATGGTAAGGTGCGCCTCCCTCCTCGGCCTCCACTAGTACTGTAGCAGACTCCCCTCGAGTCTGCTACTAGGAGGCCACGGATACCAGCCTCCATAACCGGTACCCGGTGGCAGATCCGAGCTATGGTTCTGCCACCGACCACACCTCGGCCGCAGAGGATAGGGCAAGCGGCGCACCGTAATACCAACTTGCCTCTTCCTCTGCGGCCCCACCAATGCCGTTAACCTACGGAACGGCCCCGCCAGCTCGCAGGGGGGTAGGGAGAGTGGCACAACACCACCACGCCTCTCCCCCTGCGATCCCTCCACGGCCGCAGAAGATAGGGAGTACGGCGCACCGTAATACCGGCACTCCTCTTCTTCTGCGGTCCCACCTCCTAGCGCGTCCGCAGCGGACTCCTCCAGCCCGCTGGGAGCGCCCTCCTCGGGCCAGCCGGCGGCAAACAAGCCGGCCCTGGTTGCCTCTTCGCTTCACCGTGGGTGTCCAAACCACGGTTACTAAGCCCCACCGCCACGTCAAGGCGTGCAACCATCGGGGGGAGTAGTTTCGGAGCCTATTCAATGCAAACGAATAAACAAACTTTTCTTCTTTATTATATTAGTATAGACTAGTATAGACAAAGAAAGTGACCGCAACGGCTGCAGATGTGGTCGAACTACATTTACACGTGAGTACGACGCGACGGCGCTATGTGATTTTCATTATATGCCTGGTCAAGCCGCAACTCGTCCGATAGTACCTAACGCATTTTTTAAAGTGTTTTTCATTTTCTTTCCGAAACAACATAACTAAATAATTCAAAATATTATAAGCGTGGCTAATAGCAGAATTTTCCTAAAATTCTCCACAATTCCGTCTTAATTAAGAAATTTTAATCAGAAATAATTACGTACCTACACCAACAGTGAAATAAATTGAATGAGATATTTAAATTAGGTACCTAATTTAGGTGTAAAGTTAAATTAAAATTGAATAACCATTTCTCTATAATTGCCGTAATTTATATAGGATCTCGAGATCTTTATAAATTAAATATAATTATTCTGTTTGAAGCTGTAATTTTATTCTAACGTAGCGTCTATTAAGAATTAACGAACATTGATTGTAAATAGCGCGCTGTTTTCAATTATAAAATGTAAATCCTACTATCCATACTTAATATTATAAATGGAATAAATGTCTGTCTGTTTGTCTGTCTTTCACGGCAAAACTACCGAACCGATTGAAATGAAATTTGGTACACAAATAGTCTATAGCCTGCGAAAGGACATATTATGCTACTTATTATCGTAGGGAAATGTACGATTCCCGTGGGAAAGTTTATTTAAAATTTCACGTAAAAATTACTAAACCGATCATCATGAAATTTGGAACAGATATAAAGTAGACCACGGGGAAGGATATAGGCTACTTTTTATCGCAGCGAAATGTACGGTCCCCGTGGGAAACTTTATTTACAGTATTATGTAAAAATTACTAATCTGATCATCATGAAATTTGGCACAGATATAAAGTAGACCATGAGGAAGGATATAGGCTACTTTTTATCGTGGGACATATACGGTTCCTGTGGGTTAGTGCCTATAATGAGAAAGTTTGTGTGGATGAATGGATGTTTGTGACTATTTCACGCAAAAACTACTGAATGAATTTTGATGAAATTGGGTATGGTAGTAGTTAGTAGCTCTGGATTAATAGGCTAGTTTTTATTCCGAAAAAAGTACAGTATTCCCATGGAATATTTACGCGGGTAGAGCGCAGGAAAAACTTCTTTTTTTTAACTAAAGCTACAGCTAGATTTTATTTGGAATTGATTCGAAAATTCATGGAACTATCTTTACATGTTTACTAAACTATTAATACTGAATACAAATATGGGTTATATTCTTTAAAAAAAATTATACGCGTTTTATAATATCTAGCTCAAATAACCTAACCAAGAGCTTGTCAGGACATGTCTAAGGAGGGTTCCGTAACTATAAACGCGTAATATGCTTTTTTTTAAATTACTCCAAAAGTTACTGTCCGATTCGGTTCACAATAATTTTCCCAAAGAGTTTTTAGCATGATCTATCAGCATGGAAATTTGCAAGTTTCTATCTCCTATAGTTTAAAAATGCTAGGGGGGACCAACTTACAAATTACTCGAAAATTGTCTACTTTATAAAGAAGTAACGTATGCAACCTTGCCTTTATTTTAAAAGACCTATTCTACGATACCCCACACGATGGGGTAGAGTGAAAAAATATTTTTCATCCCCACTTCACATGTATGGAGAGCCACCCCTAAAATATAAAATTATAATTTTTTTATGATCCCGAAACCGTGATCTATACACAATCTATAACTGCACCAAATTTCATCAATTTATATTCATAATTACAGGAGCTAGAGGCGCGGACAGAGAGACAGACAGACAGACAGACAGACGGACAGAGCGAAACTATAAGGGTTGCTTAAGTATTACGGAACCCTAAAAAGCATATAATATATATTTATATCTAGCTGCACTAGGCACTATCGTGTCTTTGCTTAGATTTTTTAAACATATTTTAAAGCAGTTTTCAGCAATAGATAATATAGTGATGTCAAGAGGAAGGTTCATATAAGAAGGTAGATAATAAATGGCACCCGTGCGAAGCCAGGCGGGTCGCTAGTACTCTTATAATTTAGGTTTAGTTTTAACTTATATAATAATAATATATATTTCTATATTGACAAGTCAATGATCTATACTTATATTTTAAAGACGAAATATTTTTTGCTTGTTTGCATTGAAAAGGCTGTGCAACAACTTGATCGATTTTGATATAATTTGGCACAAATATAGAGTAGATCACGGCTACGGACATAATCTACTTTTTATCGCGGAAAAAATTAACGGTTCTCGTGAGATTTGCATGCACGAAGTCATAGGCAACATCTAGTATTAATATAATTCGAATCCGCGACTACTAACGCTATCATAATAAGTTCTCCAATCAAAATTTTATTCCTTTATTTGCTCCTATGAAAATGTTATATGTTCCAAAAAATCTGTGGACTTTTTGTATCAGATAATGATATTCAATAAGCGAGGGTTCACTGGCCACTAGAGAGGAGATCGCATCTCGAGCGAGACGGATGTGACTACTTTTTTTTTACTTTTTTTCTTTTTTTGCACATCTCCCAGATGTCTGAAGAGCTCTGCGCCGCAGACGCCGCACCGTGGCAAGTGTAATCATGTATTTTTTACTATTTTCGACTGTTTCTGTTTGACTCGGTGAAAAATTTAAATAATGTAGTCATTTCACTTGATTCTTCGGGTAAGTGAGGTTGTTTAAAATCCATGATTTGGAATTCGAAAGAAATCTGCTTTTGACTTAATATATTATGGACATTTTGGGTATAATATAATGATCTACTGCTTATGTCAAGACGTTGTAGCTGAAAAAAAAACTTACAAAAAATATATTCTTCATAAAACTATATTTCGCTCATTACGGCGCTCTTAGGGTCTTTGACCTCACATGTCTGATTGTATTGATATTATTTAGGAATAGCCTTTGCTTTATCTTTAAATCACCAGTTTCTGTGAGCTCCTTATAGAGTACGTTGCTATTTTATTTTGTATATTTATTATTGTTAGCTTAAATATTCGTAATTATTTTGACCAACTTTATTATAAATAATAGCAGCTCTATTCATACTATTATTTATCCACTACCTTCTATAATGGTCAACACTAGTTATGCCACACGAACTCTGATAGCTAATACTGTTTAAGCCACCTACACCTATTAATAAATTGCAGTACTTTTGTTTCGATTGGCCTCAGATTTTTTGTGATGTGTTGATAATGTTGGTCCTTCTGTACCTCTGGCCCATTCTTCTAATTTGAAATAAACTTATGAAAACATGAGGTTGTTACTTGAAAAAATCATATTTAGTATATATTCTTTCAAAATATGTGGGGATTTGAAAGTTGTTGCCCTAATTTTACTTGGATTTCAGCTGGGCAATACCAAATTTTGCTGCTTTCTCTATGAAGGGGACAGTCGGGACAAAAAACCATTATCATAAAAAAGTATGGCCTAAGCGAGCCTCTTTAACCCCTGGACAGAAAAATTTGAAATATTTACCCCTTGTAGAGCCATTTGAAATACTTCTTCTACCAGTATTTATTAAATTAGGCCCTATTTAAATTTTTTGAAACTTGAAATTGAAACGGATTTTTGTATTTACAAGATTTTTTTAAAATAAGTAATGCGAAGACAAAAATGGGTATTTTCATTGGACCTCAAATCGGGGAGATAGTAAAAGATCCAGTGTTTGAATAAAAAAATTGAACAATGTTTTAAAAACGAGCATGGATATCTTTTAAGACAGTTGTTTCAAATTTTCTAGGGAAACATAAGAGTGACAACTACAGAGAGTTTGTTAGCGAGCTGTTATGGGCTTATCAAGCATTAGGTTTCAACATGTCACTCAAGATTAATTTTTTAGACTCATACCTAGCTTTTTTCCTGAGAATTTAGGTTTCTGAGTGATGAGCACAGAGAAAGGTTCCATCTGGACATTTTACAGATGGAAAAACGCTCTAAAAGCAAGTGGAACCCAAGAATGTTAGCCGATTACTGCTGGACGATAAAAAGGGACTAACCAGAAGCTGAATATGCCAGAAAATCTTAAATTGGAAATTCATTATAAAACTTTTTTAATTTTTTTGTATCAGAAATTCTCATTTTTATAAAATATTTTAATTACATCAATAAATAAAATTCGTGGCAAATAGATTTTTTTTAATTACATATTTTCACAAACAGTCACCCATAAAAGTAAAAAATATAAGTAAAATTCGTGTGGCGCAACAAAGTTCAAATTTTGTTGCCCAGTTAATAACAGTGCTGAGTTGAGCTTAATTTCCTTTTTAAAAGCCTGGTCAAAATCTTATAATGAAGTACAGTATGCCTATATACGTAATACATTACGTTCGATACGTAAAAACTCTACTAGATTGCACCAAGAATAGGTAAGGTCTATTTTAAAACGCTCACTGCTTACCCCCTGTCAATCAATTCCAGTTCTTTCCGAAAACTCCAAAAGCAACCTGAGCAGTTGCTTAGCGTACATTGCTGAATATTTGATCAAACAAATCAGGACCGTCGAAAGAAATACTCGAGTATTCCGTTACTGGCAGACGGAATTGAGTACTCCAACTTAGCCGGCTTGCCGTACTCAATACGTTTGATTGGATTTCGTCCAAAGTAGGTTTTTGAGGCTGTATATTTATATTGAACTCGTGGGTACTTTTGTACTGTAGAAACACTATAAATAAGCACAAACTAGATATACCGGTGATCAGACTAAAGTAAACAAATCATTTAAAGGTTAATAAATACGCCTATACAATATAATCCCAGAAAACGTTCAAAATCTTTCCATTAATAAATTAAAAAAAGTAGTTATATAACGATTGTGTGCAAAAGCTTATAAAGAGACAAGGATTTTAATGACGATCGCACACTATAACATGTAACTGACTTTTGTTAATAAATTATACATACTAAGTTTTCATATTGTAAAAATATTCTTTTTTTTTTAAGAACAATTTTCCATATTTTTGCTAAAAGATGGCCCCGTGCGAGTTTCTTACGCCGGTTATTCTCGCCAGGTAAGTTCCCGAACCGGTGGTAGGCACCAAGTAGGGACAATTCCAGCGTTGCTTTGTAACCTATATGGAAATAAAACATTTTTGATTTTGTTTTTCTTTTTCTCCGGGTTTCGGCTGATATGATAATGATGATGGTTCATTAATAATCATATAATGTTTATAATTGCTCTACCTATAATGAGTAAACGTGTTATTTTTTACGTGGCTATGATTTTAGAAAAAAATTGCCTGAATGTGATAGAAATAGTGTAAGGGTATGTTTCCACGAGCGACTTTTTTGTGGTCGTAAAACAGCACTGTAAATAGAACTATGTGCTAATACATTATAGCTGACAATCGTGTAGAGTTGTAAAATTTTCAGCTCTATTATATTAGCGTAGAGCTCTGTTTACAGTTCTGTCACGACCAAAAATACTCTCACAGGTACGAGGGCTAAACGTCGAAAGAAAATAATTATGTCTCTAACGAAGTTTTCAGTGACGTTTATTGATTAACATAGTTTACGTCCCTCCTGCGATTGCGATTAAACGGCATGCAACTACTATCAAGCCAAACGTTCGTCACCATTTTGTTCTTCAAGACATTATCTGACTTCCAAACTGTATAAACACAGGTACATTTGAATTCAACAAAATTGTAACGTATAAGTTTACTTTGTGAAAATAAAAGGAAAATAGAAGGTGAGTGATGCGAGTCACGTCCATAGGAGTTCGCACATCACGTACGCAGAAAGGAGAACTTTTATTAGTTCCGAGCGGCGTAATTGTTATGGAGAACCGGCATCGCTTATTACTTAACTCCGGAGTAACTCCGCGATAATGAAACTACGATAGAAATCTCTAGAAGTTTCTAGAAAAATGAAAACACTAGCTGTGGAAAAGTACAGTGAATATTAATAATTCTTTTATAGCTCCTTTAACAATGTACAGAATCTGTAATTGTGTTTCGCTGCTCATTATCCAATAGTGATATAAAAATGTTAATAAAAGAAACACATGACATTAAAAGAAAATAAAAGCTAAATGAGAGCATTACTCACAAATCTCTCAATGATCGCGAAGCTATAATAATTTTATTGTTATGGAAAATTCTAGCACGATTAAAAATTCCTAACTTATCACAATATTTAAGTGCTGAAGCATTATTAAAACAATAAAATAAGGAGTCACACAAAACGTTGGCACGCTCGTAAATTTAATTAAAATAAAATGGAGCAAGTGAATCGTAAATTAAAAGCGTTGACGTTATTTTTATCGCTGAATATTCAAGTAATAGATCAATAAGGGTAGTCATTACGTTGCTCAGCGGTTGCGCTTACCGCTTACCGGCTGAGCTTACGAGGTAAGTCACGCGGCTTGACCTCTTGATTGAGCAATTTTCTCAAACAACCGCTTTACGCGATAACTTACTTAGATTAACATGGCTACTGAAACACGCTATCGTTTGTTAAATTATGTTTTAAGCATACATTATAGCAAGTGCAATATTAATAGGGACGCAAAAAAAGTTTTAATTTCTGGATGAAATAAAACATTGTTACGCTTCTCTTCTATAACTATCTAGATTCTAGTATCAACTTACTCGATTGTCTACCGCATAAAATTATGGCGAAGGTTAAAGTGATTAGAGACCTTTTACCCCAAAATAAAAACTGTCCCCGAGGGAGAAAGAGTTTGGCCATTTTGTGGGTCAAATTTATTTCTCTGTTGCTGGAATAAAAGGTTATTCTAGTTACGAAACTTTCGTTCTTAATAACGATAGATTCAACAATTTTACTATGTAGTATGTAGATATATGCTTAATAAATGGAATATTGTCATTGATATACTTATAGGTAGGTAGGTTGAAACCATAAGTTATAAGTATTGATCGGCATCGCATCGGTGTACAAATGTGATCGAACTGTAACCGCACTGTAACCAAAACCATGGCGAAACCCCGCCCCGCCCGCTCTTTACTTTACTCTTTACACTTACAAAATAAATCGCTTTATTATGTTATGACAATTAGGTATTCCGTTATTCTGTGGCAACGAAATATGTGTGGATAGCCACTCCAATTTGGAGTAGTCGTGACGGCTTCACTTTCAAGCGCGTTGACGGTTTCTGCATGATTTCTGTATTCTGTGGTTCGTATATAAATTTTATGTCGTTTGTGTACCACAATGAAATTACCAAAATGAAATTATACTTAGGGCATAGACTTATGATTGGTCTCGCTGGGCGCTCTACCCCAGCGAGACCAATGATTTATCTATGACTTAGGGCTGATTTTTCAAACGTCAGATTCTGACCTGAGAAAATAAATATATTGTGACGTTGACAGATATGTCATAAAAAATTATGTCAAAGTCACATAAGTAAGAGTTATCTGACTAGTAGAAACGCGTTTACTGGTAGGTAAGCGTCTAACGTAAGTAAGCATTTGAAGGTAAGCATTCAGAAACAATCAAAGACTTTTCAATGTTGGACCGGATTTTGACGTAAACGATTCATCACAGACAACAAATGATTATCCTTTTATCCCCTCCTTATAAAGGTATGTAGGCACTAGGCACTAAGCGACGGAATAACAAGAAACAACGGGACAGAAACAATACTAAGAATAGAAGATACAATACACAATGCTGCGAGTGCCGCGTTACTCTATAATCATTGGTAATTAAACATAATTTTTCTAAGCTACTCCGCAGTATAAGGACTTTTTAGTCAAATCGCTTACGGCCCGTTTCAATAACCTATCTATCTATAACTGTTTGTTAAAATGTCGTCATTCAATAATTTGCCGGTTTTTCGCGATACAAATTTGACGTTTCTAACAAATAGATATAGGCCGTTAGTGTGTACGGGGCCCGAGAAGAATTCAATTCGGAATTGTTACGGTGACAAATTCCCGCTTCTGTATACAAAACAGCAAGGAGTTTTCGCACGTGGCGTTCGGATTTGTTTAATTTATTGCCGCCGTAAGACGGCACGGTTACTTAGCTCTCGACTCTCACCGATAATAGGATTCTAGGAGGATTTGAATTGAATCCCTTTGTGTTCAGTTTATCTCATTGAGGCTAGCTAAGGTTATTGTTGTGTTCACTAAAATCGAGAATGTTTCAATTATTTAATAATTTTTACGGAAGATTCTTGATATGAACCTTTTGGACTAAAACGTGCTGAAACAGGCTACATTAACGCTTTTATTTTATGTCGTAAAAGTTCAATAATTATGATTTTAAAAAAGCCAGAGTTTCATACACTAAAACATTGTGTACGGAATTTTTGTTATATAAAAATTCTAGCTTGTGTCCTTAACTTCGATTGCGTGGAAATAATGGAAACGGAAACATTTTTTAAATGGAACCCTAAGATAAAACTAGCCTTAGTAGTAACAGTCCTGTCAAAATCGGTCTAACCGTTTTAGAGATAAGCTGGTATAAAAAGACAGACAGATGTACCTAAAATAATTTTAAAATTTCAGTTTGTACAGCTTAATTGCATTTAGTGCAAAGCTGTTAATTTAAAAATACAAACAGACACTTCAATTTTTTTATTCGTACCTATACATAATAATATATCTAAGGTAAGTTGTAATATGAAAACGCTTCCAAATATTGTTCCAATTTTTTAAGAGTAAAAGTGCACAAATTGAAATAAATATTAATATAACCCCAAAATAAATGGACCGTTTAGGAAATTCATATTACATTTTGGACGTGTTCGTATAATAAAAAGTAAATAAAGTCATGTATTTCATTTAGCTCTCAACAATACATCAAGTAGACGAGGGTTAAAGGCAGAAAGGTAAGAAGAATATAAAGGGCCCAGATACGGCTCATGTACTTTACTTAAAATATAGAGGCAGGTAATTACGAAAACAAAAGAAATTATACCTAATAATATGACAGAACATACCTACCTTTGTTCAAAAGAGAATTTGTCGTCCTACTTAATCCTACTAATATTATAAAATATGTGAATGTTTGTGAGGATCTATGGATAGATGGATGGAAACTCTTTCACGCAAAAACTACGGAACAGATTTCGATGAAATTTGGTATGGTAGTACTTTAGGCTCTGGATTAAAACATAGGCTACTTTTTATCCTGTAAAAAATACAGTGTTCCAGATGGATACTGTATTTACGCGGGCGGATCCACGGGCAACAGCTAGTATTATAAATGTGAAAGTTTGTGAGGATGGATGGATGGATGGATGTTTGTTTCTCTTTCACGCAAAAACTACTGAACGGATTTTGATAAAATTCGGTATGGTAGTAGTTTGAGCCCTGGATAAAAACATAGACTACTTTTTATACCTAAAAAGTACAGTGTTCCGAGGGATATTATATTTATGCGGGCGGAGCCGCGGGCAACAGGTAGTAATTTATAAGGGTTAGTTCACACCGCGAAGTTGCGCGACGCGACGGAGCGCTGAGTTTTGTAAGATATTCAAAATTGAACTTTATTCACTTCACAAAAAGAAAAACGTTTGACGTGTCATATTATGACATCAGTCATGCTGCACTGCACATGCGATGTGTAGCGAGGTGCAACTTGACATTAGAAATCTTACAATAAAATGTGTATCTTGTGTAATGAATAAAATTCAATTTTGAATAGGGGTCGTCCATTAATCACGTGATGCCTAAAGGGGGAGGGGGGGTCCGAAAAAAATCACCAAGTATCACCAAGGGGGGAGGGGGTATAAGGAAATATCACGTGTATTAATTTTCGAATCTAGTCTATGCATACCGAAATTATTATTGGTTGTAGATTCGTAGTGTTGTTTAAATACTTACAAAACAAATGACTCGTATAGTTTTTAATTGCTTAAATTATTCGATTAAATTGTTTTTTAACTTAAAATTTTCTTCAAACATGACCTGCTTACTATGTAAAAAAATACACGTGATCTTAGGTGGGGGAGGGGGGGGGGGTAGTATAAAACCTCACCACGTATCACCAGGGGGAGGGGAGGTGTCTAAAAAGTTGTTAAAAACATCACGTGATTAATGGACGGTCCCATAGCTATCTTAAAAAATGCAGCGCCGCGTCGCATATCGATTCGTAACGGTGTGAACTGACCCTGAAGGATATAAAATAAATTTAACCTTTCGTAGGTTCATTAATTTCTACAATGGATAGGATCCTAATGTTTTAATAAGGTTCTTTTATTATCAAAGCCCAGGACTTAATGAAACCTACCAGAGCCTAGCTTCTAATATTAAAAACATAAAGGTTCAGATTGTAACATAATAATAACTCCCCGCCGATTTCGGTGACGGAGGCCGGTTTCATTGAAACCAGGCCAGTTACGCAGGAGTAATTTTATAGTGCAAGTGTGTGCGCAGTACACAAGAGCACTCTCTCTTCCTGTACTCTTGTAATCCAATGGGACGGATAACCGACACGACTGACGAGAGATAAGGCGCAGGTCTGACTTTTTACATGCCCATCCGACGCATGGATCATATTTCTTGTCAGACAATCAGGTGATCAGCCTGCATTGATCTAACCAAACTTGAAAACAACATTTTTTGTTGTTCCAATGAAGGAATCGAACCCACAACCACCACGTCGAGAGCCAATGCTCTAACCACTAGACCACGGAGGCTATTGTTACATATTACAATAGATAAGCTGCATATTACATAGATAACTATTATAAAATATTACATCCCACCAAAAACATTTCCATGTAAAAAAATTATGCCAAGACGATACCATATGACTAGCACTGTCAAAAAGTTATGAAATCTCATGTAAAACCAAGCTTCTTACCCTACACGCCTTAACTCTACAAGCGTAACTTCACAAACTCTACACCTTAGTCAATATATGTGACCTGGCCATTTCGCTTCATTCACTTGGCCGTAAGGAGAAAAATGTATAACCGACTGTTTTTCTATTATACTCTCTTATAATAACGAAATGGTAAAGCCACGTATAATGACTAAGGTGTAGAGTTTGTGAAGTTACGCTTGTAGAGTTAAGGCGTGTAGGGTAAGAAGCTTGGTTTTACATGAGATTTCATAACTTTTTGACAGTGCTAGTCATATGGTATCGCCTTTGCATAATTTTTTTACATGGAAATGTTTTTGGTGGGATTTCACTTCTTTTTGTAAGTTTTTATAACAATATTATCAAATAATTGAAAAGTGAATGGATAAAGAGCTGCTGCAGCCATGAGTTCCGGAATTATCATAAGTGCCCCCACTGTCAGCACAAGTATACAATTATTGTAGTTCTTCCCAGTGAACTACGACATATTTGCACGATAGCAGTTCTGACTTCGAACGCCACCTCAGAGTCAATTTTTTCAAACATTAAATATGTCATGGAATGGAAGAAATATTCTTTAGTAATTTAAACGGAAAAACATAAATAATAATAATAGCTCCCCACACCGATTTCGGTGATTGGTGGCCGGTTTCATTGAAAACCAGGCCAGCTACGCAGGAGTTATTTTATAGTGCCCAAATGTGTGCGCAGTACACAAGAGTAGTACACTATCTTTTCCTTTTACTCTCTTAATCATAAAGGTAACATTAACAAGTACAATAAAACATGTCGATATTAGATTAAAAGTACTTATTGTGTTTTTTGTTGTTAATAATGGCTTAGGTACATGGTTATATTATTAAATTTTATTTTTATTATCAAATCCCTAATAATAATAATAACAACAACAATTTTTAGACCTCTAGCTAAATTTGTGGACGTGTTATACAATTTTCCTTCCTGTAGTTTAAGGGTTTGAATGATAAAAGTTTATATTAGACTTCTTAACCTAATAATTTTTAACAATAAAAATAGAATGTTATGTTTATATTAAATTTTCCGTTGAAATTACTACAGAATATTTGGGAAACAATTATTTCAATATTACGTCAATTAGTTTACAATCCAAGCGATAAATGACGATATATAACTTACATAGTTCATAATAACGCGATAGATGGCGATAATAATTCTTAACATAATAAAATAGAATGTTACCTTTATGTTAAATTTTCCGTTGAAATTACTACAGGATATTCGGGAAACAATTATTTTAATATTACGTCAATTAGATTACAATCCAAGCGATAAATGACGATATATAACTTACATAGTTCATAATAACGCGATAGATGGCGCTAATAATTCTTAACATTATAAAATAGAATGTTACCTTTATGTTAAATTTTCCGTTGAAATTAGTACAGAATATTTGAGAAACAATTATTTCAATATTACGTCAATTTGTTTACAATCCAAGCGATAAATGACGATATATAACTTACATAGTTCATAATAACGCGATAGATGGCGCTTTCACAAATAATTAACTTTAACTCCCTTGTTTAAGGGGTTGGAAGATGAAAGTTTCAATTTTGAGAATTTTTATGTTGGTTGTGTACTAATACAATCTTACGTAACAAATTTCAGCTTTCGAGAACATCGGGAAGTACGATATAATTTTGTTGATCATCAGTGAGTCAGTGACGGAATCAGAGGTTTTTAGATATCAATAAAATCTAAAGTATAAACTTTACATGTTTAATGAGACCGCTGATAGGAACAAATCCTGAAAGTTTCATTTATCTGGTACAATCCAAACCCAAGTTATGAGGGTTCAAAAAATCGACGAAACGCTTCGAGAAAAGGTGGTTTGGTAGTGCCCTTGCGCTTCGCTTGGCGTCTTGGCATGGGGGCACTACCGTGCCCCCAGATAAATAAGCTGCACATTAATAAAATGATTTTGATCATCATCACTTACCAGCAACCTCCCCACTGCTGAGTGCTGAGGCTCGGAGTTCTCCTCAATATGATCAGGGTATTTCAGGGTACTCTACAACGATTGCCTACTGAAGGTTGGTAGTTCTGTATATTCGATAACTGTTAAACTCTATTTTCCCGCTTTTATGGCGTAAATGGGCCACTTGGAGAGCCACTTCGCTACGTTGAATGTAAGAGGAATGGATGGTAAGAATGAAAGTGGACGAAGCGAAACAAGTATGTAAAAATCGTAATTTCGTAGCAAGTGGAAAGAAGTGGTCTCTGCCTACCCCTTACGGGAAGGAGGCGTGATTATATGTATGGGTCACCGTAAAATTGTAAAAACCGTTGGTTTGTAATATTACTAGAGATATTATAAAATAAAACGAAAAATAATGCGTACAATTGTATGGAGAAATTTATATTTGACAATCTGTCAGCATAATTATTATAATATTTCTAGTAATATTACAATCTAACGGTTTTCACAATTTTACGGTGACATATGTATGTTATGCCTTAAAGTCCTTGGAAGAGTAGATTTCCCGAAGTAATTTGATATAGCTTAAAAACGTTATAATGACTTAATCTTATTCCAGTAGCCTTTCGTTAGCGGGCAATTCGTGCAAATGTCTCAATTAACATGAAAAGGCGTGATAAAGGCGACAAGAATAAATTGCCACCAATTTTATAGTCGCAGCAATAATTTACTGTACTCAGACATTGATGTTGAACACTAGACACATTTTAAGGCATTCTGAGTAAAGTTTGCTTAATGTGACATGGTCAGTTTAAGCTTTACACATGAATAACCGAGCTTTGAAAAAAAATCACAAAAACATTTCACCGGTTTTCGAACTCCGTTTAGTAGTTTTTGCCTGAAAGAGTAACAAACATCCATCCATCCGTCCTCACAAACTTTCACATTTATAATATTGGTAGGATACACACACACAATATATTGATTCTGACCTAGAGGTTGCGACAATCTTCGAAAAATTTTTTGCTGACATTCCGGTCTCAACTACTAAAAATTTAAATTCTTCACCTGCAGTTGCTGAAAAAATACTCAGAGAAAATGTCAAGGAATGTGATGTCAATTTTAATTTTAAAGAAATTGACTCCAGAGATATTATTAACACCTTCAAATTACTCAATATTAAAAATACTACCGATCTCTGGGGTATGTCTATAAAAGTTATAAAATCAATAATTGACATCATTGCCCCCTATCTAGCCTTAGTTTTCAATAATTGTATAAAGAATGGTGTGTTCCCTGACCTAATGAAGCATAGCAAGGTGATGCCTCTTTTTAAGGCTGGGAATAAGTCTGACCCAGCAAATTATAGACCAATATCTATACTACCGACTTTCAGCTAGCCCACTTTAACATAAATAATTTATTACATAGTAACCAATTCGGGTTTACTAAAGGTCGGTCCACAACAGACGCAGGCATCAGTCTTCTATGCAGCATATTTGGGGCATGGGAGGGATCGCATGATGCACTTGGTGTCTTTTGTGATCTATCCAAGGCTTTCGACTGTGTCGAGCATGCTACGTTGGTCAAAAAATTATACTATTATGGTATAAGGCACACGGCACTTAAACTTTTAGATTCTTATCTTAAAAATAGAACGCAGAGAGTAGAAGTTAATTCTACAAGGTCTACTGGGACCAAAATAGAATTAGGTGTGCCACAAGGGTCAATTTTAGGCCCGTTTCTTTTTCTCATCTATATAAATGACCTTCCTTATCTAGTTAAAGATAAGCATGAGATAGTACTCTTTGCCGATGACACTTCACTAATTTTTAATGTGAAGCGACGACAGTCAAATTATGACGAGGTAAATAGTGCTCTCTCAAAAATGGTACATTGGTTTAATGTTAATAATTTACTTTTAAATTCAAATAAAACGAAATGTTTAAAGTTTAGCCTCCCAAATGTTAGGCAGGCACAAACCAATATACTATTAAATGATGAGAAAATGAACTTAGTGGACACCACTGTATTTCTAGGAATAACACTAGATTGTAAATTACAGTGGGGTCCCCATATTGCAAATCTGGCAGATAAGCTCAGTTCTGCAGCATATGCAGTCAAAAAAATTAGAGAAATTACCGATGAGGATACAGCGCGGCTAGTTTATTTTAGTTATTTTCATAGTATAATGTCATATGGCATTCTTCTTTGGGGAAACGCTGCGGACATTAATACAATATTTGTGCTACAGAAGCGAGCTATACGTTCTATTTATAAGATGTCATGTTTTGAATCTCTGAGAGAAAAATTTAAAGAAATAGGTATTCTGACCGTTGCTTCTCAATACATTTTGGACAATGTGTTGTATGTCAGAAAGAATTTAACGAATTTTAAAAAGAAAAGTGACACACATTGTAGGAATACTAGAAATAGGAACAAGTTAGAAATACCAGTGATCAGACTTAGTAAAGTAAGTAAATCTTTTAAAGGTCAATGTATACGCCTTTACAATAGAATCCCAGAAAACGTTCAAAATCTTTCCATTAATAAATTTAAAAAAGCTGTTAAAGAACGTTTGTGTGCTAAAGCTTATCATAAAGTCAGTGATTTCACTAACGATTGCATACCTTGGGAATAAGATGACCCCATGCAAGGCTGCTTTTATGTACTTAAGTATGTTCTATGTACTTATGACTAATGTTATATAGATTAAGTTACAACATTGTAAAATATTTTTTGAAAAGAACAATTTTCCCATCTTTTTGCTAAAAGGTGGCCCCGTGCGAGTTTCTTACGCCGGTTCTTCTCGCCGGGCTAGTTTCCGAACCGGTGGTAGGCATCATGTAGGACAATTCTATAAGTGTTATATTATAACCTACATGGAAATAAAAATTTTGAGTTTGAGTTTGAGTTGAATTATGCACATGATATTTTTATGCCTCTTATTATAACAGTATGCATAAACCACAATTATTGGTTGGTATATTTGGTATATTGTGTGTTTTGGTGTATACTTATTTTTTACTAGAGATTATTTTATTTCAATGCGCTCTAGTTTATAAATTCAGCGAAGTCGACGCTTACAATGTAATTATGGTTTTGTAAATGCGCCCAGATTATTGATTACCTGGAAGTCAAATCCGAATTAGGGTCAATACACACATAAACGAAACAATAAATGTAATAACTCCCCACACCGGTCTCGGTGACGGTGGGCAGTTTCATTGAAAACGGGCCAATTACGCAGAGTAATTTTATAGTGCCCAAGTGAGTGCGCAATACACAAGAGCATTCTCTCTTCCTTTACTCTCGTAATCCAGTGGGACGGATAACCGACACGACTGGCGAGAGATCAGGCGCAGGTCTGACTTTTTACATGCCCATCCGACGCGTGGATCATCTTTCTTGTCAGACAATCAGGTGATCAGCCTGCATTGTCCTAACCAAACTTGGAAACAACACTGAACATCACGCGAACATCACCGCGTAACATCACGTGTCGTCTCTGTGTGTACTGACCCTTACATTACACTATTGTACTCTGTACTAATAGTACGTTAACTAACGTAATATATATGTCACCGTAAAATTGTAAAAACCGTTAGATTGTAATATTACTAGAGATAATATAATATGCTGACAGATTGTCAAATACAAATTTCTCCATACAATTGTACGCATTATTTTTCGTTTTATTGTAATATTTACCGTGCCGATTGGTTAAACGGTATATGCTCCGCGCCGCCATATTTGTTTGCTTTTTCATAATAATTATATCGAAAAATAATGCGTACAATTGTATGGAGAAATTCGTATTTGACAATCTGTCAGCATATTAAAATATCTCTAGTAATATTAAAATCTCATGGTTTTTACAATTTTACGGTGACATATTATAATATATTCTTTGCTAATAGTGTATGATCAGAATAAAATTGAAGATCGCCTGACTGACAGTAAGCGATTACCACCTCCCTGCTCCCATGGACACTCGCAACACCAATTGCGTTCCTGGATTCTTAAAAACCCGGCAAACACAATGCAAGCTTTATTTCTCACAAACTTTTTGTGAGGCCGTAGTATTTATACGGTCGTACCGGCCCATTCGTGCTGAAGTACGGCACTCTCACGTGTGGATGGTGCGACCTTTCACCTTCTACACGGCTCTCAAAGAAGCAACGAGAATATGTTATAACCTATTATAATCAGGTAGAATACTGATTGCTATACCACACATACCAACTTTCTGTAGTACTTCTGAAACTTTGTTTTTATATTAAGATTATTGTTCCTATCAGTACCTATAAGACAATTCAGTAAATCTCGTTAGATTTTATGGTTTAACAATCCTTAGACTGTTTATGGCCAAGGCGCAAACAAAACAAAAACCCAATCGTGTGAACACACAAAAACAACGCGACGGAACAGGGGAATTTTGTGTACAATCAAACTTTATAAATCCGCGAACTTAGAAATATTCTAGAACAACTTTGGAGGATGTAGGTCGAGCAGTAAATTCTTGTTTATTGGAGCTTGTTTATTCTTTGCCAAAGTTTGCTCTTTTCGAAAACAATAAGCAACAAAATAAATAGCTTCGCCGTAGTTTAATGCCCATTACCTGATATTGTTTTTAAAAATTTTCCACTGACTCAACGTTATAAAAGGGTTAATAGGAAATGTACTCGCAACTCACAGGTAAATAAGTTTAATGCTTTTCGGATTTTATTTTACGGATGGAATTAAATTTTCTCCACAAGAAAATGCAAAGAAAATATGTTGCAATTTTGTTTAGGGTTTCTAAAATATTATAGGTATTTTATATCGGGGAGATTTTATTTATTAAGATGGTTCTGGTTGAAAGTGGACCAAAAATATAATGGATAAAAGTTGTCAAAAATCTTCATCGTTATCTCTATGTAGGTATATTAAACATTCGCTATGCTTTTGCTTTTATAGTCTAATTAGGTCTGAACTAATTTCTTGAACTTATTCTTTAGGGCTTAGTTTATTAATTTTCAGACTTAGATTGCATTTAATTGCTAAGAACAAGATTTATAACTTTTATACTCTACCAGTTTTTGCCCGCGGCTCAATACAGTATCCCAGGGAAACAGAGACAATCCGATTTCAGTGCTTAAACTACTACCATACCAAATTTCATTTAAATTCGTTCAGTAGTTTTTGCGTTAAGTCGTTACAAACATCCATCCTCACAAACTTTCACATTTATAATAGTATAGTAGGATTTTATCACGATTTTATAGACTACTAGATTATAGACCGTTTCACTCATGTGTAATTAATTTATTGCTGAAAAGTCTGTAGTACCTTGTGGATAACGGTAGCTATACACGATACTACCTATCATCCAATCGGCATAATTATGCCGATTGAATTGCCAATATATAATAAGTATGAACGTGAATGTTATAGATGTGACATAACTGTTATATAAGGTTTGGTAAAATCAATTACGGAAACTTTGGGTACCTACGTATACTGCTTGACAGACTCGACGGTCCCTACGTACAAAAAGTCATGTCAAAAATGGCATTTTTTATTATTTCATAAATTGCTTTAGATTGTCCATACGCTCAAACCTAATTATTATTATTATTTTTAAATATGTTTTTTAGCATATTTGCCAAACGTATAAGAGAACAAGTACAATAATTATAAAGTATTAGTGTCGTAGATGCGGATATCTAGAGGTATCCGTTTGCACTGTGTTTTAAAATGGGATATAATTAATCGAGCGAACAAAAAATAAGTTGGCGGCTGCACGTGAGCATACTGTATTACTGAATTTAGCAGCGAATTAATATGTTGGCGACTAAATTACTAAACTGGCGAAAACACTCGGGTGACAAAAAAATCTAAAGTCGGCAGATAAAAAGAGGCGAAATTTAATCCAAATTAGCACCGTCATTTATAAGTCTGTGGCTTAATTTCCGAGTTGGTGACCATTATACCATATAAGCAGCTATAAAACCAGATTTGGTTGATAAATTAATGGCTGCTAAAAATTCAATTTGCAGGCTACGGAAAATCCTATTTTTGGATACTGTTGGAGTATGTTTTTCTTTGTCATGGGTGTCATTTTCTAGGTTTCTGGGGGTGCAGAATAATATGAAAATAAAATCTGTTTCGTAAGTCCACAATGGCGTAAATTTTTGTTATTAAAATTAACAAGGTTGTCCTTTTCCCGGTTTCTGGGGGTTCTGATTACAAAATTGTCTTCCAATTTAATTTTCCAAAATGGAGAATATTCAATCTTCGGAAAATAAATATGAATACTAAATTAAAAGATCTTGGGGATGCTAATTAGGATTGATGATTATTATTACAGTATGTTATGTAGTTCAAAGTATTTCTATTTAGGGATAGAAATTTTTAAAAATTCAGGATTCATGAATTTTTCTGCCATTCAGGAAGAAAATATGCGATTTCTAGATTAATAAGGGGGAAAATTTTCATTATTTTTGCAGTAGGATGCACCGTTTCTGAGATAGAAGCGACTATAGAAAAAAATATGACAATGCTGTACTGAGATACGAGGGGTGTATCAATCTATAGAAATGTTGGAAAATTCAAGATTTTCGATTTTTTTTTCTCCCATCATGAAGAAAATATGATGTTGCGGGATTCCTAAGGGGGACGAAATTTTCATTATTTTTTTCAATAGGATGCACCGTTTCCGAGATAGAATCAATTTTATAAAAAAAGAAGTAAATGCTGTACATTGAGATACGACGGATGTATAAATCTATAGAAATGTGGAAAATTCAGGATTTTCGAATTTTTTTTTCTCCCATCGTGAAGAAAATATGATGTTACGGGGATTCTAAGGGGGACGAAATTTTCCTAATTATTTCAATAGGATGCACCGTTTCCGAGATAGAATCAATTTTATAAAAAAAGAAGTAATGCTGTACATTGAGATACGACGGATGTATAAATCTATAGAAATGTTGGAAAATTCAGGATTTTCGAAAATTTTTTTCTCCCATCATGAAGAAAATGTGATGTTGCGGGGTTCCTAAGGGGGACGACATTTTCCTTATTTTTTCAATAGGATGCACTGTTTCCGAGATAGAATCAATTTTATAAAAAAAGAAGTAATGCTGTACATTGAGATACGACGGATGTATAAATCTATAGAAATGTTGGAAAATTCAAGATTTTCGAAAAAAAATTTCACCCATCATGAAGAAAATATGATGCTGCGGGATTTCTAAGGGGGACGAAATTTTCATTATTTTTTCAATAGGATGAACCGTTTCCGAGATAGAATCAATTTTATAAAAAAAGAAGTAAATGCTGTACATTGAGATACGACAAATGTTTATAGCTATAGAAATGTTGGAAAATTCAGGATTTTCGAAATTTTTTTCTCCCATCATGAAGAAAATATGATGTTGCGGGGTTCCAAAGGGGGGCGAAATTTTCATTATTTTTTCAATAGGATGCACCGTTTCCGAGATAGAATCAACTTTATAAAAACATAGTAAATGCTCTACATTGATACATTCCTAGATGTATAAAGCTATAGAAATGTTGGAAAATTCAGGATTTTCAAATTTCTTTTTCTCCCATCATGAAGAAAATATGAGGTTGTTGAGTCACTAAGGAAATTTAAAATGGATGCCTTTTTTGTAATCAGCACCCCCAGAAACCAATAAAAGGACACCCATATTATTTTTATGAAATTAAGTATGTCTGCCATATTGGAATTTCAAAACGAATGTCATTTTCGTATCCAGCACTCCCAAAAACCTGGTATACCATATCAATTTTACGAAAAATAAATATCCGCCATTTTTAAATTTCAAAATTAATCTACACAATAATCTACACCTCCCTAAAACCGAGAAAAATAAAAAATTGGGAATTTTGTACGCTCCTTGTATGGTTTTTGAGTTACCTACATCAGGGAAAATATATGTGCCTATTCTTAAATTAAATGTATACTCACAAATTGTCGCCAAGATGGTTATTTAGTCTCTAAAACATAATCTGTCTGCCAGTTTGGAAAATTCAGTGGTATTATTTAGTCATCAGATTAGTAATTTTTTTGTTCCTTACATTCTTTCGCCAACTTGGTAATTTAGTATTCAATATTGGGTATTTTCACATCCAAAATTTAATTGTTTTGTCGCAAGTTTAAATACATGCCTTTTAAAATGCGCGCCATTTGGCGCGAACACGGTCTTGTCAAACGTAACGCCATTGTTTTTTAGTTATGTTCATTCATTATACTACAATATAACTATGTATGAAAATAATAACAGAATTCTTTATTTTCACAACATTTGCTTGAATAATATTTTAGAATACTGTATTTTTTATTTCCTACGTAAAAACGGTTATCTTATATTTGTCTGTTATAATATTATTTTGATGACAATGTAGAAACGGTCATCTGTCGGTTTTATCAAGAAAATCTATAAAAATCTAATATTTATAAATATGAATTTAAACTTGACAAATCTAATAAAACAAAATAATAAAAATATATTCATATTTGTACATAGCATAATTTGTAGAACGATTGGAACCTTTACGACGCTCTCCTGTAAACCGCCACTTTTGACATGTCGCTTTATACGTAGGGACCGTCGTTGTGTAAAGACGTTTAGGCAAAAAAAAATATATTTGAAAGTCGTTGAATTTTTTTTATACAAAATTAAATTATGTTGCATTATATCGACCACGCGCGTACAGCTGTTCAGATATGAACTCGAATGACCTTTCCTGGTGTATGCAATATGTATCGCTGTCTCTGTCGTGCTACATCTGCTATCCTTGTCGCGCGCGGACGCTTTATGTAAAAGATGTAATTTCTTGCATTATTTTAATTTAATAATTTTTGTTTGTATTTTTTTTTACACGGTTTAATTTTTTTTTTGCCTAAACGTCTTTACACAAGCAGTAGATCACGTGCCCGAAGTATTCGTAATTGATTTTACCAAACCTTATAGATTTGTGAATAATGTAGACGAACAGCAGATTGGGTCAATTTAATTAATATTAGCAGCAATTATAGCACTGTGGTTAGAGAGATGGTCTATATACGCTTATGCGTGCACTCACACATTTGCTTGCAGTTTGTGGGTATTTTTGGCGGGATATTGCTAGATATAATATCAATTAAATTGTATGCTATGGATTTCCGCAAGGTTACGCCTACTTATATTAACAAGACAAGATCAAGTTTGCAGCGATTGGACGTTAGACAGTATGGCAACTATTTAGTAATCTGTGGTGTGATGTCTGGCTAGTGTAAGACATAACACGCTATTGTAAGAGATAGCTATTGCCCGACCAGAACCTCATTTCTTGTATTTAAAGTAGACTCCATGTTACTTTGTTTGGATTGAAAGTGAAGCGACATGTTACCATGAACGGATTTTATGACGGTTCGACCAATCTGAGCACGTTTCACGTTGGTTTAACCTTCATAAAACACCGTTTGAGAGTTTTAGCGTATCGGGACTTGATTGTAATTGTATTAATTCAGGTTTTATTTAACACGGTGATGCGGTTCGCCACTCATCACGTCTCGTTCTCGCGGAGGCGAAAAGTGGCCCATGGAGAGCCGCTTCGCTACGTTGAATGTAAGAGGAGGAATGGATGGTAAGAATGAAAGTGGATGAAGCGAAACAAGTATGTAAGGATCGTAGCAAGTGGAAAGAAGTGGTCTCTGCCTACCCCTACGGGAAAGAGGCGTGATTATATGTATGTATTTTTATTTAACAAAATTGCCCCTCTGAGCACATAATGTCAATTCTGTCGGTATTGAGGTACCAAAATATCCGGAAATGCAGTACATCCGCACGAAGTCGCACAATCTGAAGTGGCCATTCCGCTGTCGAGCCATAATGCCCGACGAATGGCCGCGTTTATCGTAAAATCGACACTAAAGCGTAACACATCGTTCAGCCAAAACGACTTGTAAATATCGTATTTTATTTGTTTTTCGGTAAATAAAACGTAGAGGATGCAGTGAGAAAGAACACATAGAGAACTAATACATCTAGCTATAGATATTATATAACTCTATACAAATAATATAATGAATAAATTTATTTTAAAAAATTTAGTCTACGGTCCGTCTGTTTCAGAGATTAGCCGGAACAAACATACAGTTTGTTCCGGCTTATCTTCGAACCGGCTGATTTTCACGGGACTTCCACTGACAGACAGCTGAAGTTATTTAAGGAGTAACTTAGGTCCCTTTATTTTAGGGTTCCATTTAAAAAAGTAGGGATCCGTTTCCCTTAGAAATATGCAAACGAATTGCAACCACCAGTTAGTAAACACAGTAGTTAAGCTAAGTTAATAGGTAGCTACTCAGAAAACAGCAGATTTACCTGAATACCACGTACTACGTATAATAATACCTTAATAACCATATTATTAATAATCAAAAGTTAAAAACTATAAGTTATAACCCGTCTACGTAAATTATGTTACCCGAGCTATTATTACGAATCTATCTCACCTCGTTCAGAAGTTTAAGTGCTACAAAGGAACAAACATACATACATACACTGCCAACATCACTACCCTTCCTTTTTTGCTTTGCTTTAGTCGGGTAAATATCATACAGTCGAAATAACCGCGAATTTCATATTATGAGAGCATACATCAAATTACCGCGCAGTGAAATAAATCCTAAATAAAAATTCAAACTCATTTTTCATATCTTAATTTTCAATATACTCTCGAGGAAGCAAAAAATCCACCTGATACTCACGGGAGCCGGGAATAATTGAAAATTGTTGATCCCGTAGAGCGTTAATATTGCAGGCGCCGTATCATGACATTTTAATGTTTTATGCAGAATACTACGTGTTAATGTTCCCGATGAGCTCCGAGCATAAATTTGGAAGCTTTTAGGCCATTTTTTGCAGCTTTATGGCGTAATTTGTACGGGGTCAACATTAATGGCCAAGATTATTTACATCGCATTTGTAACCATATTGATACTAGAATGTTCTGTTCTGAGATTATCTTTCAGTTCATAATTTTATGCTATTAAACATTAGTGGAGGTTGCTCTTCTTGCTTGTCGAAATTCGCCCGTAATCTATATATTATACTAGCTGATACCCGCAACTTCGTTTGCATGGAACTAACGGAAACGGAACCATATTTTTTAACGGAACCCTAAAATAAAAGTAGCCTATATTAGACCTTATAACATCAGCTATCTGCCAGTGAAAGTCCCGCGGAAATCGGTCCAGCTGTTTCCGAGATTAGCCGGAACCAACAGACAGACAGACAGACAGACAGACAAAAATTAAAAAAAATTGATATTTTATTGTTAGTACTGAATATACTTTCATATGCATTAAGTGAAAAGCTGTTAATTTGAAATTAAAAACAGACACTTCAATTTTATTTATCTGTATATAGTATATAGAGTACCTATACATA
This sequence comes from Glaucopsyche alexis, assembly GCA_905404095.1. Lineage (NCBI taxonomy): Eukaryota > Metazoa > Arthropoda > Insecta > Lepidoptera > Lycaenidae > Glaucopsyche > Glaucopsyche alexis. The sequence continues at coordinate 9,238,867 of FR990060.1, forward strand.
AACGATAATTTGAAACCAACTACTAATGTATATCTACATCTACACTAATATTATAAAGAGGAAAACTTTGTTTGTATGTTTGTTTGTTTGTTTGTTTGTTTGTAATGAATAGGCTCAAAAAGTACTGGACCGATTTTAAAAATTCTTTCACCATTCGAAAGCTACATTATCCACGAGTAATATAGGCTAAATTTTATTTTGGAAAAAAATAGGGTTCCGTAAGATATTTGGGTTTTTCGGACACAAGGTGTAAAAAATCAACCAGAAAAGTTACTTATTTTGCGTACGATGCCTAAACTATAAAAGAAAGAACCATAAAATGTTCTAATTAATTGTAGATCTTATAAATATCTACAAAAAAGTCCGCGACACACTATACCTAACTTTCTCGAGTGAGGCACAACAACCATTTTTTTATTTAGAAATCTTGAATTTTTTTTGGACTACATTTAAACGCGTTTATTTTACTCATGCTATTATTCCTTATCAAAATAAATTATTTCATCACTAAGTACAGTTTATGTAGATAATATTTGGTCTTGAATGATTAAAATTGGACGTTTGGTTTTGAAGTTATGGCGAAATTAAAATATTACGATTTCTGCTGCACGGCCCGTTGCGAAGTGGGCGTCACCAAGGCGGGGGTGCGCGTGCGGGAAGGATAGATCTATGAGTAAGGTATGAGGGAGTTTAGATCTATGAGTAAGGTACCCTCAGTATTATTATCAGTATTGTAGCCGTGCGAAGCCGGGGCGGGTCGCTAGTAATCTAATATAGAAATACACAAAAAATCAAATAGAACCTATTAAAGTGTCTGTTAATAACTTTAAATTAATAGCTTTTCACTTAATACATTGTAATTTGTACCTGGGTAAGCGATACTGTGTAGTAAATAAAAAAAAAATACAAAAATATTTTACCGGGGTTCGAACCAACAACATTCCGAATTTTCAAACAACACAAAAAATTAACCAAACTGCCAATCGGACTGAGATTATTATTATAAGTAGAAATTACTTATAATATATTGTTGCAAAAAGACAGAAAAAAACATATAATATATTATAACTTAAAAACGCGCAGTTTTTCAGGGATAAGCTAGATCTATTATTCTCCCCCATAAATCCCTGCATACATGTAAATATTTCCAGCCGTTTGCGAGATTACGATTAGGTATATTATAATAATTATGTGTCTCGTTTAAAGTATAAGCTAGGTAACAATCTGAAAGCTATCATTGTCATGAAAGCTATAATAGTCATTGAAAATATGGACTTCGAATATGGATTACACAAACACGAACTTTCGCCAATGTACATACGTAAAACTTATGTAAAACGTATTCGGAAATCAGATCCCAAATGCTAAGATATTCTTACATATTTAAGTTAAAACTATCTCTGGTTATATTATGGCAACGGGTGAACATAACCTTCGATAAATTCGAGTATTTACGAGCAAATCCTGCCATTGAAGTAAAGATTGCGCCATTCGTATTCTGAATATTGGTTCAGCTACTGCCGCTAAACTTAATGTCTGTTTTAGCTTAAGCAAAGCGAACCTTAAGAATTTTATTGTTAAATATTATTTAGGTAACCATCTCTTCTATTAAATGAAAGAAATGATCACTTTACTTTCATGTATAATAATAATAACTCCCCACATCGACCTCGGTGACGGTGGCCGGTTTCATTGAAAACTAGGCCAGTTACGTAGGTGTAATTTTATAGTTCCCAAGTGTGTGCGCAGTACACAAGAGCACTCTCTCTTCCTTTACTCTCGTAATCCAGTGGGACGGATAACCGAGACGACTGACGAAAGATGAGGCACAGGTCCGACTTTTTACATGCCCGTCCGACGCATGGATCGTCTTTCTTGTCAGAAAATCAGGTGATCAGCCTACATTGTCCTAACCAAATTTGGAAACACCATTTTTTGTTGTTCCAATGCAGGAATCGAACCCTCGACCTCCGAGTCGAGAGCCAATGCTATAGCCACTAGACTAGGAAGGCTGTTACTTTCATGTTTACACAAAGTGCTTCTTACTCTTCAGTTTCGTAAACTAACGACCTACTTACCATTAAAAATACTTTGCAATTAGTGACTAAGAAGTAAGGACATACTAATTGGATTGACGGGGATAAGGAAATATGGGCTTAATGAAGTCATTTATCGTCGTCTACTAATGACCGAAAACGAAAAACTTTATCATTCCGGTCACGCGCGCTAATGAAATGAGAATTGTCACGAGTTTAAATCGCGATAGAACCACAATTTACGACCGCCCAATACTTGGTATCTATATGACAAAATTCACTCTTAGAGTAAATATTATGATAATGATTATTATAATAACACCAACCAGTAACATGGGGACGTTGACTCCCTAGCAAAGATTAAAGAAAGACGAACACATTGGCTGTGATCCGCGCGTGGAAATAGCGCTAACAAAAAGACGTAAGCAAAATGGTGACCGTTGGCATTAAATAAGCAAAATGGCGGAATAAGTTAGCAGTATTGAAGTTAGCAAACGTGTCCTGGCCGATAATCATTTTTTTTTCTTTGGCCCTAGCAAGCGCTAACAAGCGATATTTTCCGCGGAACATAGCCATAAACAGCTACATAGTTAGCTTTCGATTTGATTGCACAACTACAAGCATAATACTTGTCCACGGTTGTGTGGAAAAAATAAAAATTGTGGGTCGTTGAAGGAAATGTTGAAATTTCCAAATTTGGTTCAATTTGGATCGTTCTATGAACTAAGTATATTTCTCTGTACCTACGTAAGTATATGTTTTCTACTCTGTGGTCCTCAATACCCTGCTGGGGCTAGAATATCTCCTCAACGCGAGGATAAGGTTGTGGTTCCTCGCGTTTGCTGATGCGATCAAACGCCTTTGAAATGAGCTTCCAAAGATGCGTGCAAATATCTGCAGCCATCATCAGCGTAACGTAGTAGTATAATAGTTGTGAAACATCAAAATCGTGAAACTTTTCTAAATCTTAAGAGCATTGATCGGCGCGAGACTCAGATTTCACGAAAAACGCTACTTTTCAAATGCGTCTATATCTAACAAAAACTGGTTATTCTGATTTTTTCATGTAAAAAAAGACTAGAAAATATTGTATTATAATTTTTCACTTATGATTTATTTAAAAATAATTTCAAACTTTTGAATACAACAGTATTTGTAAACGCTCGTGCGCCTCGATTTATTTAGTAGTTTTAAAAATTCATATAAAATTCGTCAAACTAATTTAGTACAACAGTATTTGTAAACGCTCGTGCGCCTCGATTTATTTAGTAGTTTTAAAAATTCATATAAAATTCGTCAAACTAATTTAGTACAACAGTATTTGTAAACGCTCGTGCGCCTCGATTTATTTAGTAGTTTTAAAAATTCATATAAAATTTGTCAAACTAATTTAGTTAAAATTTTAAATAGCATATTAAAGATAAAAGGTATATATAGATTATGTAAGTAAGAAACAAAAGGAGCAAGTAAAATACATAATTATCATCCTTTTTAAAAACTATAATTCCTGATAATTTCGCATTATTTAAATTTTATTTTTATGAGATAGAAACGTATATAAAAATAATCTGACAAATAGATAATCTAGAAGAGGATCCAACAAGTTTGTAATGATTTTTTGTTTTTAAAAAAGTTACTGTCCGATTTGGTTCAAAATAATTTTTCTAAAGAGTTTTTAGCATGATCTATCAGCATGGAAATTTTCAAGTTTCTATCTCCTATAGTTTAAAAATGCTAGGGGGGGGACCAACTTACAAACTACTTTGGAGGCCGATTACTCGAAAATGATGAACTTTATAAAAAAGTAACGTATGGAACCTTGCCTTTATTTTAAAAGACCTATTCTACGATACCCCACACGATGGGGTAGAGTGAAAAAAAAATGTTCATCCCCACTTCACATATATGGAGAGCCACCCCTAAAATATACAATTATTATTTTTTTATGATCCCGAAACCGTGATCTATACACAATCTATAACTGCACGAAATTTCATCAATTTATATTCATAATTACAGGAGCTAGAGGCGCGGACAGACAGACAGACAGACAGACAGACAGACAGACGGACAGAGCGAAACTATAAGGGTTCCTTAAGTATTACGAAACCCTAAAAATGTAAGCGGTTTTAGCTATTATATGTTTTGAAATTGCCCCTGAACCTAAAGTTGTAAAAACTTCTGGTTAGTTTTGTCAGTTTTATTCAAAAGTTTGAAATTATTTTAAAATAAATGATAAGTGAAAAATTAGAATACAATATTTTCTAGTGTTTTTCTACATGTAAAAATCAGAATAACCAGTTTTGTTAGATATAGACGCATTTGAAAAGTAGCGTTTTTCGTGAAATCTGAATCGCGCGCCGATCAATGCTCTTAAGGTTAGTTCTCACCGAGATGAAAAGTGATGACGATTTTGTGACACTGACCCTTACCTTGTATGTAATAGTCTCTAATAATAAATAATTGTATGATGTTATATCAGGGAACCTAATTCATAAGCCGGTAGAGTGTTCTCATAATTTATTTGTATTATAATTACGGCATGCAGTCACACACTTGCCAATGACATGTCAGTTTGACATCATATTAGTAACAAAATACGAATAAATTATGCCAAAGTCAACTGCTTATAAATTAGATTCCTTGATAGTACGTAGACACTAAGAAATCTATACTAATATTATAAATGTGAAAGTAAGTTTGTTTGTTACGCTTTGACGCGAAAACTACATAACCGATCATCATGAAACTTTACACATATATTCTTGGAGGTATTAGAAGTATCATAGGCTATATGGATGGATGGATGGATCGATGGATGGATGAAGCGGGCGAAGCCGCGAGGATCAGATAGTCTAAATATAGAAAAGACAAACGTGACTGATTCATCTATTATCAAGGCACAGCCGAAACTACTGAACGGATTTTGCTAAAATTTGGCATACAGATAGTTGTAATGATCTAGGCATCCGCTAAGAAAGGATTTTTGAAAATGTTTCCCCTAACGGGGTGAAAAAGGGGTTAAAATTTATGTATGGAAACCGAACTCCACGCGGACGAAATCGCGGGCAAAAGCTAGAAAATTTAAATCTGTGATAAGGTTTTTGAATAATTCCTTTACAATTCAATGGAAACATTTTGTCTTGAAATTAGTTCGTCGTAGAATATTCTAGAACGTATTCTAATACGTATTACGATATTCTAGGGAAATTGCGCTCCGGATTCGGTATTGACAATTGACTAACCTCGGATCGGTACGAGAACCGATATACAAAATAATCTAATAGCGTTTGTACAATGTAAACGAATTCGCATACAGAAAAATCCTACAAAATCTTCTATTGCAAATTGTATTTGAAATAACCAAAACGTGAGATGAAAGCGAGCTGTCCGAATCTAGATAATGCAAATATGGAGCGGGTCAGCTGCAAATAGTTGTATTGCAGCGAAACACGCTGTGCAAATTTAAACCCTATATGTTTGGCATACGCTTGAAATTTCTACAGCGGAAATTTCAAATATCAGCAAGTTTGGGCGGTTACTTGTATCATCACCGATGCACTCTGCGTAATGTTTTTGATGCCTCGCAATTCCCAAATACGTTTGAATGATCAAATATTATGCGAGTTTGGGTTCACAAATTGCCTCATTCCCTATTCCTTCTGCTGTCGCTACTTTGTCTGCTCTTTGTGAAATTGCAACTGTTGGTGGTTAGTCTCCACTTGCATTTTTAGCCATAGATTACCACCATCTCAACTCAAACTCAATTTTTTTTTCATATCTTAATTACTCGTAATCTTACTAATATTATAAATGTGAAAGTATGGATGGATGTTTGTTCCTCTTTCATGCAAAAACTACCGAACGGATTTCGATGAAATTTGGTATGATAGTAGTTAGGCTCTGGATTAAAACGTAGGCTACTTTTTATCCCGGAAAAAACAGTATTCCCCCGGTATACCCGATACTATATTTACGCGGGCGGAGCCGCAGAAAACAGCTAGTAGATTATAATATAACACTTATAGAATTGTCCTACATGATGCTTATAGATACAGGGCCATCCACAAATTACGCCATATATTAAAGGTGGGGAGAGTATCTTCCAAATGTGACATTGTGTCACAAGGGATACTGAAAAGCTTTGTGATGTCACATGCTAATGTTAATTACAAATTACAGTTTTTCAAAATATAACGTTTTTTTTCAATAAACAAAAACATGCATTTCACATTAAAAAAAAAAGTCACATGAAGGAGCAAAGAGTTTTACAATGTGACAAAGACAGGTGGAGGTGTTGAAAAGTCCTGAAATACATGTGATTTACGGATGGCCTACTAAGGATACAAATACTATGTTATCACTATTTCCATACATATTTTCTTTTTCGACTGTACATCTTGTTTCGTAATGAAATTGTATGTATTAAACATAACTTAAATTATATAGATTTGTATTCTTCTCGGATATGCAGAAAGAAGAAAACATTTTTAATTAAAAAAAAAAGGATAGTTTGTTTATGGAAGGAAATTAATTATTGGATGCATTTCTGAAAATGTAAGTATTGCGCTCAAATTGCTTTTAACCCGGATCCGTTCATGTCAGTGCACAAAAGCAATATCGGAAATGAAACATAGTGTTTGTTAAGTTATTGTATAAGTATCGGGAATGGATAAACATTGATGCTTTATTTCATAAGTGAATGTTTGTATTCCATTAAAATAATTACCAATCAATGGATGTTTCGTATTTTATTTTAATTACAGCTCACAATATTGTAAGTACCAAAGATTTCAAAACTCAAGATAGGACATAATGACCCCAAAAATCTAAAATGTGGGGACGCTTTTTGCCTTAACTTGCTTCATCTATAATGTATACATACATCTATGGTAAATACTAAATATAAAATTTAATTATAATAATATTGTGTGACAATTAGCAAATCTTTGAACTAATTGTTCATTTGTTCAAAGATCTTCCACCTAACTTAAAGAGCGTTTTTATTTAAAACTAGCTGGTGCCGCTACTTCATTTGCGTAGAACTAACAGTTACATATTAGTTAGTAACAGTTATTAAAAGTAGCTTAAGTAATTCCTTATAAGATCATCTATATACCAGTAAAAGTCTTGTGAAAATCGGTCTAGCCGGTTCAGAGATTAGCCGGAACAAACTGACAGACGGACAGAGAAAAAAAAATTGTATTTTTTTATTTCTTTTTTGTTAACTTTCATATGCATTTCATGAAAAGCTGTTAATTTAAAATTACAAAAAGACATTTCAATTTTATTTAATTGAAAGGTAAATATAATCTACTGTGGCTCTACCTAACTTTGCCAACGCTAAGACTATTTAGGAAAATACGGTCTATAGTAACCCATTCCGACAATTTGGCAGTCTTTCATAATTTAATATAATCGAATGCAATACGTATGATTTGCGCGATATAAAATTATATAACGAAGCACTAACGGTCTATGAGAGCTCACGAGTGGCCAATAAATAACAAATCAGTCACAGGCATAATGGGGCCATTCCTCAGCGCCAAGAAGTTAAAGTTGGCTGTAGTTCAAGCTAAGTTCCTGGTTGCGCGTGGACGCAGTGTGGTATGTAGCGGGCAGACCAATATTTTATACTTAGGGAAAAAAGCTGACACTGTTACCTTAATGTTGGAAATGAGCAGAGCTCTTCATCGTCTACGTTACGTTCTACGTCGGTCGACAACAAATTTGACGATATAATATTGTTTATGTTATTAATAATTTAAAAAGAGTAGTCAAAGAACATTTGTGTGATGATTTTGTTAACGATTGCAAACCTTGGTAATAAGATAACTGCAATACTGTCTCTATGTGCTTGTGTACATTTTGACTTTTGTTATATTTAATACTAAGCTGTTCCTCGCGGCTCCGCTTGCGTATATACATCCATCTATCCATCCGTATAGCCTATGTTACTTCTAATACTTCCAAGAATATGTGTACAAAGTGTCATGATGATCGGTTGAGTAATTTTTGCGTGAAGTACTTGTTGCGACAAAGAAACTTATATTCGCGTTTATAATATTGGTATAGATAAAGTTTACGATGTTAAATATAATATTATTGTGGGATTGAAAATTTAAAGTCTGTGATAACTTAACATCTTTTATTTAAGTTTTTCCCCATCACCGCACACGCACGCACTCACGCCATTTTTTTTTTTTTTTATATCCGTCTCCCCTCTCACTTCCTGTTCCTTAAACTCATTCTTACGTTTCATTTCACACACTTATTCACGTTCCATTTTATACCAATCCTACATTCGGCCGTCCTGCATACATATCTGCCCCCAGATATACCTCAACATAGTTAACAAAATTTCCTCATACATAACACATTCATACTTTAAATATTTTACTCCACTCTTAAACAACAACATAAACAATCTTAATATCTAAATTACATCTGTTATCTCCGTACACACTCAACAGTCAACACACTTACATTTTGGTATATATTTACTATAACAACAAGGTTTTAGCTTAAACATTTTTACATTTCCAACTTATGATAGTAATACATCTTTTACATATTTAGCCTTAAAGACACAGACATATTTTAGTTGTAAATTAATCTATTTAAGTTTTATAAGCATCTTAACCAAGTTAACTCTACATAATATAAATTTATTACAAACAAAGTAACAACTTGTCTTTTTTTTTAATTCTTTTATTAATTACATAAACTAAGACAATAATGGTACCATACTAAATAAAACTAAGACATAGTAATACATACTGCAACGTCTTAAACAACAAAAATAATAAGTTGTAAGTCTTAATGAATATGAGAAAAGGTAGTTAAACATTGTCATACATACACATCAATCATTCATCTTCAATTCATCATGCATCCTTACCTGGCCATCTTTTCATATTATCAGCTGAGCTGGATGTCTTATTTGGCCCCTCTATTGTATCATAAAGCTTTTCAACATCATATCTGTCATTTCTTTTAATTTTTGTAATTTTATAAGGTCCAAAATACTTAGGTTTCACTTTTAGCCCTGTGCCAAACTGAGTTCTTTTTATTGCCACTAAATCATTTAAATTATAGGTTGAGCTAGGTTTTCTTTTCTCATTATATATTTTCTTATTTTCATCTTGTATTTTCTGAATTTGTTGTTTGGCCATCATCCTTAAACTTTCCCTATTTTCATCATAACCATTAATAATCTCTTGTTGTAGAATATTAGTCACCTGCACATCTTCTTTACATCTCATTTTGGTTCCAGTGAGTAATTGAAATGGTGTGGTATTTATTGATCGCTGATAGGTACTATTCAATGCTTGCTGAACTCGACTGACATGCTTATACCACATTGACTTATCCTCAATACACAGCTTTGTTAACATAGGAACCAAAATACGATGTATTCTCTCCACCTGTCCATTTCCTCTGGGCACTCCAGTTGTTATTTTAATATGTTGTATATCTTCCTCTTTACAATAGTCTTCAAAATCTCCACTAGTAAATGCTGTGCCTCTGTCCGTTATGATTTTAGTAGGATTACCAAATGTTTGCTGGTGAATTCTTAATTTGTTTATTACTTCTGCACTAGATGTAGTCTTTGTTGGAAAAAGCCATGTAAATTTTGTAAATGCATCTATCAACGTAAGAATATAGTTATATTGTTTTCTGGTTTCTGTGAAAGGTCCTATGTGATCTAGGTGTAAGGTATGTAGTGGAATTCCTTCTTTATCTATGGGATTAAGATATCCCTCTTGCTTTCCTTCCTTCCGAGTCGCTAATAAACAGGGTATACAGCTTAACACAACTTCTTTTATTATTTTATCCATGTCTCTTATATAGTAATCATTTTCTATAGCTTCTTTCATTTTTCTCATTGAAAAGTGACCTTTCTGATGTATCTTCTTAATTATTTCTTTTTCCATTAATCTAGGAACTACTAATTTTCTTTCATCACCTTTGTACAGAATACCATTGTCAATCCAAAAGTCATTATAGCATCCGTCTTTCAATATCACTTGTCTGATAGCATTAAGTTCTTCGTCAGTTTCTTGTCTCCGTTTTATCTCTTCCTGTAGATTCACCAGTACTGCTACATATGGATTTCTGCTAAGAGCATCTGCGTGTTGCATTCTACTGCTTTCTCTATGTTCAATCTCGTAGTCATACTCATCCAACATAAATACCCATCTTGCCACTTTTGGTGTGAGATCTTTCTTTTTTAATGTCTGTTCAAAAGCCTTACAGTCTGTTACAATCTTAAAATGTATGCCAAATAAATAATGTCTAAATTTTCTCACTGCCTCTACTACCGCCAGAGCTTCCAGCTCATAGCTAGAGTATTTACTCTCCACTTCTGTAGTTTTATGACTCATATAATGCACTGGATACAACTTATCATCTGGATGTAATTGAAGTAGTATCGCAGCTAATGCTTGACTCGATGCATCTGTGTGCAGCTCTGTAAATAAATTAGGATTATATATTTTAAGTACAGGCTCACTGGTTAACATTCTTTTCAGGGTATTAAAAGCACATTGCTGATCCTCACCAAATTCAAATGAAACATCCCGTTTCAACAAAGCCGTCAATGGTCTAGCAATCTTTGCATAATTTTGTATGTATTTTCTGAAATAAGAAGTTAAGCCTATGAAACTCATAACTTGTTTTACATTTTTAGGTTCTGGATACTTTACAACTGCCTCTATCTTCTCTGGGCTAGGTCTAACCTCTCCGTCTTTAATTAAATGACCTAAATATTCTATCTCCCGTCTTATTAATTTAGCCTTTTTCCAATTTATTTTGAGTCCATACTCAGAAGCCACACTCAGTACAAGTTGAAGCCGTTCCACAGCCTGCTCCTCGCTTCCTGCCATAATTAAAATGTCGTCGATGAATATGATCATAATACCTTGTGAAATCAAATCTCTGAAGATTATGCTCACAAACCGCATAAAATACTTTGGACAGATAGATAAGCCAAAAGGAGCTCGGAGAAACTCAAATTGTCCATGATGTGTTACAAACGATGTATATGGGACAGATTCTTCGGACACCCTCAAGTGGAAAAACCCATTCTTTAAATCTAAAACACTAAACACCTTGGCTTCACGCAGCTTGTCTATCATATCATCAATGACTGGCAAGGGGAATTCATCTTTTACAATCTTTTTATTTAATAGTCTGTAGTCTATACATACTCTGACTGAACCATCTTTTTTTCTCACCAACACTAATGGGCTAGAATATTCAGAAAAACTTACCTGTATAATGCCTTCATCTAACCACTCTTTCACCTGCTCTTCGACTATTCTCTGCTCGGTTAGAGATATTCTTCGTGGTCTCTGCGCAATAGGCATATCATCTTTCAGCACTATCTTCAATTTAATAGGTGCCTCCCTCACTTGAACTGGACTGTAGCTTTCAATACATTGCAAAACTTCTTTCTTCACAAAATTATCTGAAATATGATTAAGGTCAACAGGGTGATCTGAAAAACAACACAACTTGGACATCCATTCATCATTTTCATACAAAAACTTGACTTTGTTCCCATTCATTAATAATGTTATTTTTTGCAATAATTCTTGACCTAAAATTACATGAAATGGAATGGCATCATTGTTTACAATATGAAACAACACATTTTGATAATTTTTATCGTCTATAGTAATGTTTATAAACACTTTTCCTAAGGAATGCACCTTCATACGTCCGAGTCCCGTTAAACACAATTTGTCGTCGTATTTTTCAGTTTTAATCGCAGTAAAACACTCGTAAGTCATCAAGTTAACGTCGCTACCGGAGTCAATCAATGCTTTTACTTCTAGTTGCATGATTTTCACCGTAATCGTCGGCTTCGTCGAATATTTCTCGAGTTTGTTGAGATTGTTTTCAACTTGCATAACCTCTTTGTTTACATCCGATAAGTGACCGTGACAGCTGTCATTTGTCTCTGCCGCCATGAAGTTTATGGAACGTTGAGCCGCGCTGCTTGCGCCACCTGCAGGAAATGTCTTCGAAACTATTGGGTGCTGTTTTACCGACGTCGCTGTGGCTGCTGCTTCCGGACAATGGCTGCCGATGTGCCCAAACTTATTGCAGCGAAAACACTTCAACCCGTTTCTACATGCATTTGCCACATGATTAAAATCTCCACAATTGTAACAGCGTACTTTAACTCTTTTTTCCCTCACATGTCGATTTTCACTCATATTACTATTATTCGTCTTGGTCTTGCTTTTCATTTTTTCATACAATGCTAGTTTTTCTTTCAATGAAGTATAAGTAGTAGCTCCGTATAAAATGGATTTGTTAGGTTCGTAGTCAATTATCCCGTCGATGATGTATTGTACGGAAACATAGTCGGGGAACTTCGCCCTGCGTCCCAACTCCTTCATGATCAACATATATTCGTAATAAGTTTCGTTCGTTCGTTTTTTTCGATTGGACATAATTTCGTGCATTTCTTTGCTGTTTCCAGTATCGGGGAATTCTTTTTGTAACGCCGTCTTCAATTCATCGTAGGTTTTGAATGTCTTCTCGCTTTTCAGCCACAATTCCGCGGTGCCCATCAATGATCTACGAGCGAAGATGAGTTTTTGCTGTGGCGTCCAATTAAATATTTCGCCGTTATCGTCTAAATCTTGGGCCCATTTAGTGGATGACACCGACTTATCGTCACCGCTAAACTTTGTTATTCCGTCGAGAAAAAGTGCCGCCATTGTTGCTGATTCACTCGTCGTTGGTTTGCTTCCCTCACCTCCAGAAGCCATCGTCTTCGTTATTCTTATAAACGTCTTCGTGGTAGGCACAAACTATACACCGTCGTCGTCGTCTTCGTCGTAAAATTAATGTTTTACGAGAAACCGAACGTTTTGTCTTTTATTCGCGCACGCGTCTTTTTGCCGGATCACGTCGTAATCGTCGTAGCACTGACTCTAATCGAAATTTCAATCCCGGACGAGCCCCCAAAATTGTGGGATTGAAAATTTAAAGTCTGTGATAACTTAACATCTTTTATTTAAGTTTTTCCCCATCACCGCACACGCACGCACTCACGCCATTTTTTTTTTTTTTTATATCCGTCTCCTTCCTTAAACTCATTCTTACGTTTCATTTCACACACTTATTCACGTTCCATTTTATACCAATCCTACATTATTATACTAATTCATAAAATATACATTTTTTTTTTTGCTAAAAGATGTTCTTCTCGGATGGTAAGGGTTGAACCAGTGGTGGCCGGTAGGTGGCAGGTGGTAGTGTTTCTGTTGACTTTCGGTAAAAATCTTAATATAATATGTAGTTTAATTTGGAACATTTTTTTTTTTATGAAATAAGGGGGCAAACGAGCAAACGGGTCACCTGATGGAAAGCAACTTCCGTCGCCCATGGACACTCGCAGCATCAGAAGAGCTGCAAGTGAGTTGCCGGCCTTTTAAGAGGGAATAGGGTAATAGGGGAGGGTAGGGAAGGGAATAGGGTAGGGGATTGGGCCTCCGGTAAGCTCACTCACTCGGCGAAACACAGCGCAAACGCTGTTTCACGCCGGTTTTCTGTGAGCCCGTGGTATTTCTCCGGTCGAGCCGGCCCATTCGTGCCGAAGCATGGCTCTGCCATGTATATTTCATTTCATTTCATTTCAATAACTGACATAAACATGTCTTGTTGTCGTGTTTTTGAGAACTTTCCTTTTTTATATGATTCGGTAAATCTTCAAGCTGTCTTATCCAAAACTAGATGATTTTTTTTTTACACGTGAACAAACGTAACTTGGCGAATTTATGACCGACAACAGCCTACAGAAGGAATTTCTCAATAAAACTCTCATTAATAATAAAGCAGCTACATACCGTGTTGAACCTTCTCGTACATTGAGAGATGAAATATTCAACCAAATACATCCAGGCCGTTCCAGTGTATTCTACAAGGGTGGAACTAAAAATAATCTATTTCTGGAAATGATGCCGAAAATTGGATCACAAAAAAGGTTATCAGCTAGTATAGCTGATGCCCGCAACTTCGTTTGCATTGAACTAATGGAAACGGAACCTTATAATAAAAGTAGCCCATGTTAAAGCTTGTAATATCAGCTATCTTCCAGTGAAAGTCCTGTGAAAATCGGTCCAGCCATTTGAGAGATAAGCCGGAACAAACAGACAGACGGAGAGACAAAAATTAAAAATATATATTTTTTATAACTCAAGTACGGCTGAACCGATTTGGATGAAAATTGGTGGAGAGGTATCTTACAACCAGGAGAAGGATATATAATACATTTTATCCCGTACCCGAGAGACTCAAAACTCGAGAACGGCTGGAGAGATTTGGCTAATTTTGGTCTTGAAATAATTGTAGATGTTCAGGGAATGTGAGAAATATTGGAAAAGGTATATGTTCTAGGAATGGATGTAGGTGTAGAACTAGGATGTAGGTTGCAGTATAGGTGTAATCATTTATTAATACCAGTTCATATTTACGACAGAACAACGTATGTCGGGATAGCTAGACAATATAATTTAGGTACCTAGGTCGAATAGTTTCTACTGAAATTCGCACTCAGTGAGAAACAAAGAAAATTTAGCATCATTACCACGAGTGAATATCCCTGAAAATACTAAGAAAAATAAGAACGAAATGAAAAATAATTTGAAAAATTAAGATTAATTTCCGTCCTTAATGCATTCCTTTAAACTGATAAGGGAAAAAAATGGAGAATTTTAATTATGCAGGCGGCCTCACTCCAGCATTGTCTCGCCTCGGAGTTCTTGCGGTGATCCGCTGAAATTGAAATTTAAGACTTTATGAAAGCTCGCCGCAAAAGTTTCTGTAAGTATGTAGGAAGCTTACAGTGCGGTTTATTTTAATTGAAAAATTTGTTTCAAGTGGTTCTTTTGATATTTTAAGTTGTTTTAAAGCTGTCACAAGATAGCGTAAAATCGTAGAGATGGTATTTTTGTGGACGATTTTGTACAATGAAGTTTCATGAAACTGAAAACTACACTTTTATTTTACTTGCAAGTTGGAACTTGAAACAAATTAGCTAAAGTTTCATCTTCTAACCACATATTTTCTGAAGCAATAAGTCTTTGGTAATCTCCAAAAGGCTTCGATTTTGAAGAAAAAATTACTGTCAAGTCCAAAGATTTCAAAACTCAAGATAGGCTATGACGTACATTTGACAGAACAAATCTTCATACAAGAAAAAGTTACGACATCTAGAACCTCAATTCTCGTATTTAAGTGGAGAATTTAAAGAGTCAATTTTACTTTGTTTGGATTGAAAGTGTAGCGACATGTTACCATGAATGGATTTTATGACGTTTCGACCAATTAGAGCGCGTTTCACGTTGGTTTAACGTTCATAAAAACACCGTTTGGTAGTATAAGCGTATCGGGACTTGATTGTAATTGTATTAATGCAGGTTTTATTTAGCAGAATTGCCCCTCAGGGCTTTCACCATACCTCAAATGATAGCCATCTTGATTTCGCCATACTTTAAATGTCAAAATGGCCCCAAAATCTCCAATAGTGAGGCCATTAAGTGGATATAGTTTTTGCCTCAACATGCCTCGTCTATAATATATAAGTCTATGGATAAGACTCATTTCTCTATCATGACTCATGAGCCATGACGCATTCCGCTGCACTTTCGCTTCTGCGAAAGTGCAGCGAAATGACGTCATTGGTTGAATGCGCACCCTAGCTCTTGTCTAGGCGTATAACTGGCTAAAAGTGCCCTCGTCACATGTACAGTGCAGTTACAGGCTTATTACGACCACCACACTTAGTTTATAAGGAGTGTGTGAGGGTTTAATATTGCCTGACTTTGAGAAAAAGTTACTTTTGAGAAGATCCTTTAGAGCAGTTTTTTATTAAAGGTCAGATTATTATTTGACCTATAACTTTATTATAAAACTGCTATACTCATAAAATAGAGTGAAAGCTTGAGTCTTCTTCTTTTTTATTTAAAAATAGGATTGCAATTCCTATTTCTCGCTAAAACTCGAGAACGTCTGGACCAATTTGGCAAATTTTGGTCTTGACATTATTGCGGTAGTAAGGAAGGTTTAAACGGTGAGAGATATTGAAACAATTGTGCAGATAATATTAAAAACGGCAATTGTATTTTCTCTTACTTCAAATGTTTTTTTCAATGTGTTCAATTTGTTACTTATAAATATTTGATGTTCATGAGTCAACTCATGAATATCAAATATTTATAGGTGTATTCAGTTTACGTGTTTGGTTATTTATTCCAGTGCATAGTTAAGACAGAACAACGTGTGTCGGGACAGCTAGTCCAAAATAAAACTTATGTTAAAGGTTTAGTACCTTTAACATAAGTTTTAGATATCGCTCCACATTTTTATCTTTTTTTATCTATGGACACTGTGAAGTGACGTGGTGTGCCCATCAATTTGATCCCGTATTAAGTTCTTGAAGAACTTGTGTTACGAGTACCTACCAGACAACGGAAATATATTTTATTACTTTTATATTACACACACATTTAAGATTTTTATTTTATTAAACCTGACCCAGGAACACGGAAAACTTTTTGTTCCTTCGGCGGGATTCGAATCCGTGACCCCCGGCTTGGCTGAACCACTGAGCCACAGAGATCAATAATAACTAGGTAGGTATGTAATTATGAAAATTTTAATAAAAATTGAATGATTTTAGAACTCTGGTCCTCATAGTAACAGTCTAACACGAAAAATTTAACTCGAAAAATACACCATATATATCATGACGTCATCACTTTCAATCCCGAAACAGAAAATAAAATAAAAACACAATTTCGTGAACGTCAAGGATTAAGTGCACATGTAATACAACCTACAGAACCCAAAAAAAAGTAACGGATTAAACGCCCGGTGAAAATGTTTTTTGAATACAAAATTGCGATTCGGTAAGCGAAGGGGGTGGAAAGAGAAAAGGGATAAAAAATATACCACTTGATTCTCGAGACAGACAGCCCTTAGCCCTCCAACAATGGGCGCCCTTAATACTAGTATCGCGGTGCACATCGCCCTGATGATAGTCTTGTAATTAGAAGCCAGAGTATTGTACACCATAATAATAAGCACCTACCTAGCTTATCTACACATACAGGGGTGACACTCTTTACAAATGACAGCTCGAGTTCCGTCGAATGTCAGCCATGTTGAAGAAAACCTAATGGTACCTACAGACACACGAATTTGGAACGGAGTGTACAGCGGACCGAATCCGGTGTCGCTACACTCGAACGGATTTGGTACGGGTGCAGTGGACCGAAAAGCTCGACACTCGTGTGTTCGATTTTATGCTCTATTGCATTAGCACAGAGTTCTATTTACACTGCTGTTTTTCAAAATCCCTAAGTTGGCAACACTGACACCGGCCTAACCACTGGACTGCTCTACACACGCACGGATTTGGTACGGAGCGGAACAAATCCGATGCGGACAGCGTCGAACTCTTCGCCTTCTTCTTATGTTCGCCGGAATTCCCTACAGACAGGAGCATACCAGATCTGCTGTTCGCTCCGTACCAAATTCGTGTGTCTGTAGATGCCATAAGGATGAGACCGAAATAATTTTATGCGTAGCGTCACACAATTCTATCATGCTTATTATGAAATTATGACGTCAATTATGTTAAAGCACGAAACGACCAGCCTCTTGAACGAAAGTCTTAGCTGGAAAAACTCAGGCCCCGCCTCCCGCGCGCACCCCCGGCATACGTCTAGCCACGCACACATAGCTACGAGCTGTCAATCCTGTAAGTATATCGAAAGACGGTTAACACAGTCGCGTATGCTCCGCGCCAAATTTTGTATGAATTGTAAACATAATTTTGTACACATTGAGGCGATTGAAGTATACATTCGTTTTTAGCGAGAATTTCGAAGCATCCTTAGATATTTTTATTTAACTTACCTATTAATTTTTGGCATTTTCGGAAGAACAATTTCAGTCGCCAGACCCTTCGTTTCAAAGCTATACTCGTAATAAGGCCCAAATACAAAAAAAAATCGTACCAACTCAGAAACCTTCTTTGGCTCATGTTGCATGCACAACAACTTTACAAATCATAAAATATAATTATACATAATACAATATAATTATTTGAATTTAATTTTTTAAATTTGAATAGTCATGGGAACTTCCCAACTTACCTGTCCGGTAGTTGTGGTATAGTATACGGGTATGCGACCCCGGCTTCCCTAGCTATTACTATCCTATCCCTTGCCCTCCTGGGCAGTAATATCCTACATTTCCTATTTCCCACTCTAACTTACCAATCTTCTTTTCCACACCACCTATCCTTCCATTTCCCTATTCTACCCTCTCCGCCAATCCGTGGGAACGCAATGGATAATCATAAAAGTAATTTAATTTTCCAAAATGGTGGCGATGTGGTTCGCCACCCATCACGTTTCGTTCTCGCGGAGGAAATAGTGGTCTATGGTGAGCCGTTTTGCAACGTGGAATGTAAAAGGAGGAATAGATGGTAAGAATGAAAGTGGACGAAGCGAAACAAGTATGTAAGGATCGTAGCAAATGGAAAGAAATGGTCTCTGCCTACCCCTACTGGAAAGAGGCGTGATTATATGATGATGATGATAATAATTTGATGTTTTGTAAAATTTACTTTTGTTACTATGTATTAGGCAGCCTAGGTACTAGGTAACTATGAAAAACAACATTTAAACATAATTAAGCCTAGGGAGCTATTTAGAGTTAGCTAAATAAAAAACAATAGAAACGTTTCTGAATCAAATTAAAAAAGTTATAATAAATTATTTATTTAGTATAAAAGTTCGTTTCGGTTAAATGGTTTAACATTAATACTTCTATTTAATTAACATTGCTTTGTGTGGAATTCAGTTTAAAGTTATTATTTCGTTAGCCTTTCATGAAGGCTAATAACCTTACAACTAAATATATTTACGATTGTAGAAAAATTAACAATGTATTTGGAAATTTTAAGCGAGTAAATGAAGACTTGAAATGCATAGGAAATGTTATTTATTTAGCAATTTTGTATATTACTCATTGCTCCTTATTTATTGTAGGCGCTTTTTATAAAAATTTACGGCACATTACGTAGGTCCACAGTCCGCACTAATTGAGCAAGGATCACTCATCATCAAATACATCTGCCAGAGATTTCTCTTTAATAATATGCTACAATAGCGCCCGTAAACGTAATCACACGTAAAGTTCGTACCGTGGGAAGCAAACACGCGCCGTTCCAATGATCGGTTTAGTAATTTGTACGTGAAACCGTGAATAAAGTACTATAAAAAGTAGCCTATGTCCCGTCTCAGGCTCTAGAGTTCTAGACTATCTGTGTACTAAATTTCATTAAAATCGGTTTAGTAGTTTTGGCGTGAAAGCGAGACAGACAGACAGATTTACTTTCGCATTTATAATAATAATAATAATAATAGTAATATCTATGGACGCTTCACACCACGTCAATCTGGCCCCGTGCTAAGTATCCGAAGAACTTGTGTACCAGACAACGGAAAAATATTTAATACTTTTATACTATACCTATACATATTTAAGATTTTTATTATATTATACACATATTTAATACACATCCATGACCCAGGAACACAGAAAAACTTTTTGTTCCTTCGGCGGGATTTGAACCCGCGACCCCCGGCTTGAGCACCAACACGCTCAACCAACTGAGCCACAGAGGTCGTCAATAATAATAGTATGGATTCCGTGCAACCTTCCAAAACACCCTAAGCTCTCGAAATCACTCGTACACATTGGAATGTCCGCGTAAATATGTCAGATCCGTCCGCAGTCAAAACCGTAGGCGTATTTTTAATCGATATCAGCACCTTCGATCAATATACCTAAGTAGGTAAGTACATAATAATGTAGATGATCAGCACAACAGTTTTATCCGCAGTCCAAACCACACAGATTTACGCGGTCCAAATGTATGGAGATCGCGAATGTAAAGTTATCAGTTAGGTGCGGATCTTATGACTTAACTAGCTGGTGCTCACAACTTCGTTAGCGCAGAGCTAATGGAAATGGAACCCTATTTTTTAAACGGAAGCCTAAGATAAAGTAGCCTAAATTATTTCTCATAACATTAGCTATCTGCCAGTGAAAGTCCCGTGAAAATATTTGCTGGAACAAACAGATCGACAGACAGACAGATAGAAAGGTAGACAGACGGACCGACAATTTTTTTAAAATTGTTTTTTTATTGTAAGTGCTTTTATTTTAAAATTACAAACACACACTTCAATTTTATTTATATGTACCTATATATGAATTGGATTCTATAGAAGATACCTTTTAGTATCCTATTGATAGTCTTACAGCTCGGAAAATTAGTCTCTATCGAAATTCTCAACAAAGCCAGTGCTGGTCAACCGTGTTATATTAGTCAAGTTTATTTACTCCATTATTTATTCAATAAGGCTGTAAACAGCTATTGTTATTGTTCCATTAATTGAATTTATCCAGCCGAGGTTAGAGAGAATCGAGTTGGATTAACTAAACACAGTTGTTGTTGTACAATTACGTATTCACGATAAGAATATGAACTGTCTGTGTTTTTGTTGCCGTTTTCGGTAATTGGATTTAAACGGGGCGCTGGGAGTTATTTTAAGGGAGTACGGACGAATTGGCGTACAGCTGTGGAGGTTAGACTGGGACAGGGATGACGGACCGTTACGTATCAACGTGCCATTTTTTATAGAAATGTTGCTCGAAGTCATTTCTTAATGACTTCGAGCAACATTTGTTAAAAAAATGGCACTCAATGGTTGTGCTTTTAAATAATTTCGACTTCTCCTCCTCCTCCTCGAAAATGCACTATCGCGTCGCGTATCGTCTTGTTTCGATATGAGCTGACCCTAAGACGTCTACGTCACACTTTTTTCGTGGTGCGTGATGAATGAGAGTTTTTGAATTCGTGACATCTGACAGCTTTCTGACACGACAAGGACCGTCGGGCTACCAAGCGCCGCCTGGTGACAGAAAAATAATCGAAAATTCTTATTGACCGTTTTTGATACCACTTACGCCACCAGATGACGCTTTGTGTGCGTTGGGTCTGCCCCCTAACGGCAGAAAAAATATCAAACACCCTCATTTAATCAGTGACTTGGTCAAAATAATTGTGTCGCATGCCATTGGTTGGCCATCCCTGGAATAGGAGGTTGTATTGATATTATAAATTACTTTTACTCCTTTCTTCAGATTATTTTGTTGCATAAAAAGCTATGGATTTAGGTGAGCTTATACCTGCCGTAACCTGGAGATTTATCGGCTGTGGCGAGAATGTTTGGTTGTCCACCAAACATCATATATTCTGGTCGAACAACTAAACGATAATTTTATATCTAATCTAGCTGTTATCTATCCGTCGCTTATTTTTCCTGGATGTTTGTCCGTTTTCCTGACTGTCAATATATATAACAAAATTTCATAAGTATCGAACAAAGTACTAATAAGCATACAAAATATTATGCTAATACATACTTGCATTTTAACACATAAAATAGAACGATGAATAGGACATGAATTTTTTTTATCATTTGTTTCTAATGTACGATCTCTGAGTCATATTCCAGGATACTCCAAAGTCCAGTCCACTTTAAAATAAAATAATTGCGCTTCAAATAAAAATACCCTCAAAAACGATTGTACATTTCATAATTTAAAATTCATAAAACATTGTTCAAATAAAAACCCCCAAAACAACCACGAAATTTCACAAAAGAATCGTGAAAACAGAATAAAATAAATTAGCTATTTACATAATTCCCAGTAAATTTTTTACCTGAAATAAGATTGTTAATGATATAAAAATATATATTTTATGAAACATAACGAACTCAAATAATTATATTAGGTATTTATAATTATTTAGCGAGTATATGATCTAAGAGCGATAATGATAAAAAATAGTTTTCATTATTTGAAATGTAGGTACATGAATTTAAAACAACACAGAATGATTGCGTCTGCGTTTCAAGTTACTAATTCTAGTAATTTAAAGGTTGTGTATTATTTTATTAAAATATGCTCATAATTAGGATAAAAATAGTACTCACAAATACTACAATAATATTATTATGATATTATACAATATTTTATCTTTTTTACCTAACTTTTTACCTAAGTAAGAATGTAAGTGAAGTTAGGCGAGCCTGGGATATATCTATTTACTATTATTCCCTCTACTATTAGCCCTAAAAAGTATTATAAGTAAAAAAAAAGGTTTTAAATGCAAATCCGTCTAAATTATAAGTCTGTACCATAATACAGAACATGCAGAATGAGTGTTCGATCACATTTGTATGCAGCGCACTGTGTCCAAAACCATGGCGGCCTTTTTAATCTTTACTCTTTACACTTACAAAACAAATCGCGTTGTTATATTACAATTAGGTATTCAATAAAAATTAATTGAAAAAAAGTTGGGTAAAATATTCCGTTATTCTGTGGCAACACATTATTTGTGGATAACCATGAAATTTGGAGTAGTTGTGACGGCCTCACTTTCAAGCATGTTGACGGCTTCTGGATGATTTCTGTGGTCTATACCTACCTATTTGTAAAATTTTAAAATTATCTGCCAGAAAAGTCTTAATGAACGTTTTCTTCGCATTCCGAGCTTACAATTCCCAGTCATTGTGAAAGATATTATTCAGGTGGGCATTTTTTTCTAAGGAGACATCAGACAATACCTGAATTTTTGAATTAGGAACGTCGAGGGTTGGATTCATAATGCCGCACTCGACACAAGAGCCTGACCGTGGCTACTTCGACAGCTTTATTCCAGCAGATGATGTGTAGTAGTATAAGTAAGAGCGGGATGTGAAATATTTTTCATGCAGAGAAACAGTTTACTGGGCTTTTGCTCTGTGCTTCTGCTTACTCTTATTGGTGTCGGTGGCCTCTGCCTACTCTTATTGTTGTGCGCAGAACACAATAGCACTCTCTCTTCCTTTACTCTCGTAACCCAGTGGAATGGATAACCGACACAACTGCCAAGAGATCAGGCGCAGGTCCGACTTTTTAAAATCGAGAGCCGAGCTCTAACCACTAGACCACAGAGGCTGACATGCTACAATATTACATAAGTAATGAGTGTATAGTGCATAACTAAAATGTTTCGTAATTTACAGAAAAAATAACATGATCAACATTTTCTGACAATTCACACTACGCATGGACAGTGGACACTCGCACTGCCGATGCCGTACAACGCGCTGGCTTTAAAGGTCAAGCGCCCGGCGCGCTGTATCGGCCGTGCGTTTTGATTACGCTACTTGAATAATTTAAAAAATAAATTGAAAAAAAAATATAGCTTAAATTTACCTACTTTAAATCAAGTTTTGCAACGTAAGCCTTTCACAGTAACATATAAACCAGGGATGTTTAACAGCAACAAAGTCCATAGACAAAACGGGAATATTGTTATGTGAAGGAATTTTCGAATGGGCATAATAATCATCAAAATTACAGAATTCAATTCATGATAATCATAAAATTTACAGAATTGTAACTTCAGAATCATCAAAACTACAGAATTGTAATTTTGACGATTATAATGAATCTCCAATGCCCCATGCACTCTCCTCTGACTTGGACCATCTCGTAGCATTATAGTCATTATACCTCTTACCAATGGCCAGTGAATGAAAAGTCGTTTAAAGCTTTAAAATAGCTCTTTAAAAATGTCTCAAGCATTTTGTGTGTCCTTTTTGTGGCCAAGTGGCAACAGAAGCGATCGAGTGCGCTCATTATATTCACAATACTAATTTTATATACAGAAAGTTGGCTGCGGGAGGTAGTTAAGAGAAAAGTATAAAGGGGAACCTTCTGGAACTTTCTCCATAATTAGTTTACTATTTGTGTTACATTTATTTCCCTTTGTTGTTCTTTCAATTATGAACACAACGTTTCATCATCATTATCGACAATTAATGTTAGTAAAAATTTCAAGTAACTCCCGATTTGTTATGAAAGTTAAGTACACTCTCGATCATTGAGACAAAAAAACGCAACTAAATTGGACATTTCGTTTAGGAGCTACGATGCACCAGACACACATACAAACACATCAAACTTATAACACCCCTCTTATTGTGTCGGGTATTAACACTCTATTACACAAATTTAATTGAAATCAACTGACTACAAATTGCAATGTTTCTACATCATTTTGTAGGATCAAGTGTCAATATTACCTACCTATTGCCTACCTATTAATAAATTATTAATCATCATGGATAAAATCGGTAATCCATAAAAATAGAATGTATGATGCCATTCAAAAAACACATCCAAAATCATAAATATCTATAATCCCAACCCATTCATTTTGATTCGGTACGTCAGGAGCGATAATGGGTTAGGATTTGCATACGTCGGGTCACGAAGGATTACGTGTTAATGGTGGTTAATGTGTCATGAAGAGTTAAGCCTACGTCAGTAATGGATTATTCAAGACGTGGCCGACTGAGCGGTCCCCAGTCTCCCTGCTAATTGAATTTTGACTTAACTCGGTACTACTAGAGAATTTGAATCGGGTATCTACATCTGAATGGATGAGTTCGATTAGGTACCAGTCGGTACTCAAAATACTAGGTAGAGATAAACCATTTTAAAAGCACACCCCCTGCACACACTATAGCTAATAATATGTAACGGTGGACGATTAGGATTATTTTACACCGCAACGATACACGATTAGACCAGGGTCGATAATTTTTGAAACCAAAAAAAAATAGTAGTAGGATGAAACCCATTAGAAAAGGAGGGGAATATGATAAAAATGAAAGGAAAAATAAATTACGGGCGATCTGAGTTCGGGAAGTGGGAGGGGGTGAGTTTTTAAGGGTAAAAAATGGTTTATCTTGATTTCCGGTAAAACTACAAGTCCTATGAAAAAAAGTTAAATGGCAAAGTTGTAGATAATAAAAAGATCTACAACTTTTATATTAACACTCTTTTCACATAACCTCAAAATTTATGTAAAAAATTCAAATAACCAAGTTTTTGGTTTTTAATTTTTATCTTGTACAAAAACAAAAAAAAAATCACGAAATTTAGTGAAAACTTACCTTTTTATGTCCTAAATACACTGTAATTTTTGTGATTTAAAATATTTATTTTTTCACCTTATTTTGTCTTAATATCGAAAAATTAACCCTAATTTTCAATCGAAAATTCTCCTGTCAAAATATCAGCTTTTTTTTAAAAATTGATGGGCTTCTTGTTTGTTGAAATCTATTCTTTCTGATAATGTAAAAAAATACATACATTACCATAGTAAATGTTCTCAGAAAGTGCAAAGAAAAGAATAGGTAGTAAGGCCTAGCCCCAATAAGACATCTACAATATTTTGAGTAAGTTGTCGAATCTTCTTTAAATTATGCGCATACATGTCTATTTATTGCTATTTTAAGATGACTTGTATACTTGAGTGACCTGCGGATAATTTTAACCCATCAAAAGGTATTTCATATACAAGAGGGAAAGGGGCTAGGCGACCTGAGCCTTACTACTTGTTCTTTTCTTTGCATTTTCTGAGAACATTTACTATGGTAATGTATACATTTTTTTACATTATCAGAAAGAATAGAATTCAACAAACAAGAAGCTCACCAATTTTTTTAAAAAAGCTGATATTTTGACAGGAGAATTTTCGATTGAAAATTAGGGTTAATTTTTCGATATTAAGACAAAATAAGGTGAAAAACTAAATATTTTAAATCACAAATTACAGTGTATTTAGGACATAAAAAGGTAAGTTTTCACAAAATTTTGTGAATTTTTTTTTGTTTTTGTACAAGATAAAAATTAAAAACCAAAAACTTGGTTATTTGAATTTTTCACATAAATTTTGAGGTTATGTAAAAAAATTGTTAATATAAAAGTTGTAGATCTTTTTATTATCTACAACTTTGCCATTTAACTTTTTTTCATAGGACTTGTAGTTTTACCGGAAATCAAGATAAACCATTTTTTACCCTTAAAAACTCACCCCCTCCCACTTCCCGAACTCAGATCGCCCGTAATTTATTTTTCCTTTCATTTTTATCATATTCCCCTCCTTTTCTAATAGGTTTCATCCTACTACTATTTTTTTTCACTTTTTACCATTTTTGAAGGCTTCGACCCTGGTCTAGATGCTACTCGGCTAAAGATAAACTAAAGATTTCATATTATGACGCAGACGTTACTCATAAGTGTGTGCAGTGGCACATGTCCGCAAGCGTTGTGCAGCCCTGTGCAACTTGACATTCAAACTCTTATGAAACGTGTAATTAATAAACCTTGTTCAATTTTAAAATAAAAAATAAAATATGTTTATTTCAGGCAAAGCCGATAGTATAGTTACTACATAGATGACTTATATTTCCCCTCTGGGGCTCCGGGTACAGGCACGTGTGCTTGGACCCAGTATCGCAGAAGGGGGCTGTCCAGCTTGGCGCTAAGCAGATTCAGGATGGTGTTGGGGCTTCCACGCGTGCGGAACATCAGCGACGCAATGTGACGCCGCAGCACGGTGTGAAAACCGTCTGTGTGTGCATGCGCAATTTTAAATAGCAATTTTAAAAATGCCGCATCGCGTATCGTTTCGTTAGGTGATAATTGACTCTTAGAATATTTGTCTCCACTTACTTAGCTGTAGTATAGTACTTAAATATAAGATTCTCTTTCGTTCACATTAGAATCACATACGTACTAAAGTATTTTAATTATTATTTTCCAAGATCGGTAAGGAAGTCTAAAGCAATTTTATGGTAAGAGTAATACATAACAATAATAGTAATTATGGGTCCGTGTACACCATAATAATTAATATTATGGATTTCCCTTTCCAACAATATTCTAAGTGCTTTTTGGAGTTCTGTACACAAAGTGTAAAAACGGGACCCTATTACTGAGACTTAGCTGTCTGTCTGTCTGTCTATCTTAAAAGTGCAGTGCGGCGTAGCGCTTCGCATTTCGGTGTAAACTGACGCTAACACTTACGACATTAGAAGGCATTAGAACCCATAAGTGTTCTAATGCCTTAGAAACATATTTTCATTATATCTCTGTTTTTCAGTACCGTACCCAATAAGTAAACACCTAATGACTCTCTTGTGCGACGTCTGTCCGTCTCTCTGTCTGTCTGTCTATCTGTCTATTTGTATCTCCTACCCAGGAATCTATCTGTCTGTCGTCTGGCTGTATCTCTTTATCTGTGATAGCTAGAATGTTTTCAAAGGTGATGTATTTCAGTTACCGCTATAAACATTAATGGGGGGCTCCCATACAACTATCGTGACTTTTGTTTTGCCATTTTGTAGCTACGGAAGTACGGAACACTTCGTGCACAAGTAGACTCGCACTTGGTCGGTTTTTCTAGTTTCAACTTTACAAACGATAAAGGATATAGGTATTATGTAGTAAAACTCGATGCAATTTCGTTAATAGGTCGAGTTTATTGTTTTTCAAATTGACTCACTTTACCAATTCATTTTATAGTTTAATGCCTGTTATCTCGTTACATTGAATTGGTTATCGGGTGAATATATAAAATATTGGCGGGACAGTCGATAAAGGCAGCGGATCAATCGACTCGTTTTACAACCGACATTAATTATCGCCAGTGCATACACCACCATAGATGCATGTTGGTTGTGGTGGCGCATTAAAATGTAGAAAAGTGCACAAAATACTGTTAATGTTTGCATTAAACTCCAGGTTATGCTGGGACCAATGATTTTATGGATTTCAAAACTAAGGATGGGCTATTATGGCTTTCGACGTACTTTTGACAGAACAAATCTTCATGTGAATGAGGTGTCAATACATTCGTAATAATGGCCGTGTAGCATAGGCTATATTATAGTTTGCGTAGTCGGGTTAGAGACCCCCACACTAGCGTTTTTCGAGCGTCGTCGTCGAAGCGTCGACGCCGCGGCGCACAGTGGTCCCGATTTAATAAAATATGGACATTGATGCTACAGGCACGAAAATTTTACTGAAAGTTAAGACTAGGATAACTAATACGACAAAAAAATATTATTATCCTATCATGACTGTTTCTTAGTAAAAAAAAATAATTACTTTTTTTTTGTATGGAAGAAATAACATTTCTGTTAATTTCTCGAAATTCTTAAAAGTTGTCGAGATGGGGATCACATATGTTAGAAAACAAGTGATTCTGAGTATTTCATGTGAAGATACTTTCTACTTATCTCTGCGTACTTTTGAGTTATTGCGGGTTGAAAAATCGATTTTTTAATAGTTAAATGTCCTTACTTTTGAATTACATAGTTACTGAAATGCTTAGAGTATTTGAAAATTTTAAACTTAATAATAGTTTTTGAGATAAGTTTGAAGAAATACAAACTCAACGTAGCGGGGTACCTTCATTTATGAGTAGTATTTTAGTCCACTAGAAACAAAACTCACATAATATTTGGGTCAACGTTTTCTTGAGAAATCTCTGTTTCCTGAGAAAATAATTCACTGTCAAGGATCAATGCGCTGGCCTCTGGGAGTAATTGTTGTTGTGATTCAACAAATTTTGGTTTAATATGAGTGATGTAGGGATCTGAGCTAATTAGAAAGTTGTGGATTATGTCCAAATTAGTTTGAACTCCACCGATTTTTCTTGTGTGGGCCAATCTAACGTTCCGGAAATCTTTATTTCGCGCTTCAGATGCTTCTTCGGAAAGCATGCCTATGGGAATAAATGAGAAACTTTCACAAATATCTGCACCATGAAGCAAGAGTTTATGGACACTTGAAGGCATGTAATACCATGTGTATAAGTTAGTATAAAGCATTGCTGTTTCTCTGCAATATTCTCTAAAAAGGCCACTACAAACTATTTCATCTGGGCAACTCATTAATACTATAATGAGTTGCCCAGATGAAATAGTTTGTAAAATAACTGCAAACCTTTTGATTAAATCAGGGTGAATACCAGTTTCAAGATAGCAAAAAAAAAGAGGACCCAAGAAGAATTTCGGGAAAGAATTGGTTTTTTAATCGATATAGTTAAACAGGGATTTGGCACCACCAACGACTGTAATACAGCACGAAGGTTTATCACAAATTTTGAACTATCTGCTGAAATAACTGGTATTCACCGTGATCTAATCAAAAGGTTTGCAGTTATTTTACAAACAATTTCATCTGGGCAACTAATTAATACTAGCCTTTTTAGAGAATATTGCAGAGAAACAGCAATACTTTATACTAACTTATACACATGGTATTACATGCCTTCAAGTGTCCATAAACCCTTGCTTCATGGTGCAGATATTTGTGAAAGTTTCTCATTTATTCCCATAGGCATGTTTTCCGAAGAAGCATCTGAAGCGCGAAATATAGATTTCCGGAACGTTAGACTGGCCCACACAAGAAAAATCGGTGGAGTTCAAACTAATTTTGACATAATCCACAACTTTCTAATTAGCTCAGATCCCTACATCACTCATATTAAACCAAAATTTGTTGAATCACAACAACAATTACTCCCAGAGGCCAGCGCATTGATCCTTGACAGTGAATTATTTTCTCAGGAAACAGAGATTTCTCAAGAAAACGTTGACCCAAATATTATGTGAGTTTTGTTTCTAGTGGACTAAAATACTACTCATAAATGAAGGTACCCCGCTACGTTGAGTTTGTATTTCTTCAAACTTATCTCAAAAACTATTATTAAGTTTAAAATTTTCAAATACTCTAAGCATTTCAGTAACTATGTAATTCAAAAGTAAGGACATTTAACTATTAAAAAATCGATTTTTCAACCCGCAATAACTCAAAAGTACGCAGAGATAAGTAGAAAGTATCTTCACATGAAATACTCAGAATCACTTGTTTTCTAACATATGTGATCCCCATCTCGACAACTTTTAAGAATTTCGAGAAATTAACAGAAATGTTATTTCTTCCATACAAAAAAAAAGTAATTATTTTTTTTTACTAAGAAACAGTCATGATAGGATAATAATATTTTTTTGTCGTATTAGTTATCCTAGTCTTAACTTTCAGTAAAATTTTCGTGCCTGTAGCATCAATGTCCATATTTTATTAAATCGGGACCACTGTGCGGCGACGTGACTCCGCACAGCATCGACGCCGCGACGCGACGCCGGCGCTGGCCAGCTACTGAACACATTGCTGGCGTCGCGTAAGCTCGGGGCGTTCGGCAGGCGGCTAGCGCTAGCGTCGCGTCGACGCAGCGCAGACGCTGACACGTGGCATGACGACGCTCGGAAGACGCTAGTGTGGGGTGTGTCTTAAAGTTCCTATCTTTTGACTATGGCCTTGCTTCTTAAATATTTTACTGTCCTTTTTTAGTAGACTAAGTCCCATTGCTGAAAAAAGGCTCTCTAAATGTCATACAGGTTTCCTCTCCTCAGGTTTCTCCACCGGGGGCTCAGGAACGTGAGACAGAAACTGAAAGGTTTTGCTTCATGAATTAATATAATAATAATGATAACACAAGTTGAAGTTAAATTCAACTAGAATTCTGAATAATATAAAGTTTATCTTATCTGCACCATTCATAGTTCCACGTTAGTGTCCATTAAACAAAATTGAAACGCAGGATTTCAAGTTCATTAAGCCCGCATCGTTAGCGCATAGTCGAGTGCTCCTCCAATATTGGTCTTCTGGACAATCTGAACATAACTGGCATTCCTATTTGTTGTATAGACATTGTTCTATTTTTGCTCATAAATTGTTGTCGACATCGAGCATTCAGGGATTAGTTGACATCTCTTACATTCCAATTTACAATAGTAGATACCTACGGTTGATTTTTATTATTTATAGAGAGATAGATAACTTGATATTCCTATTTACAATAGAACATACTTTAATTATTATTGTTTTTGTTAAGCATTCGGAGATTAAGAATCCACCTCTGCTAAATCGTTGCGCTTCTATATTTGAATCTAAGATCATATCTGAATACATTGATTTTGATTATTTGTTCATTTATCATTTCTTTTTTTATAACTTTAGCAATATTGATCTTCTGGACAATCTAAACATAACAGTAAACTTTAATTGTTCTTTTTTTGCTTCTAGATGTTACAACGTTGGACATTCACTGATCAGCTGGCCGATTGTGTATCTTACATTTTGTGAGTTAATCACTGAGTTAGAAACGAAACGGAGGAGTGAGTAACGGAAAGTCTCACTTTTGTATTCACTATAACATGATACACAAGTGAGACTTTCTGTTACTCCTCCGTTTCGTTACTAACTCAGTGATTAACTCACAAAATGTACGATACAGCTAACGTCTGCAAATGCGATACATCCCCATTTTCAATTGAACATGCTAATTAAATTATTCAGAGATTTTTATGGTTTTTCTTTATATTGTTATATTGTATTGTACATATATAATAGTTGTCGTGTTAAATATTCGTTGCTTATTTGACATTACTTTCTAGATTTTAGAATATTATATTAGTAACACTAAACCGAACATTACAGAAATTAATTTAACTTAAAAGCAGTTGTTACGTCTCGGCATAGAATATAATGAGTATAAAGAAATTTTATACGTATCTGTGGAATAATATTATCGTAAAGTTAGACTGTTATTGAAAATTGTTAAATTTAACGGTAATGGCGATTTTCCACATAAAGATCCTAAACTTTAGAGAGCCTCTTACAAAAACCGCCTATAATATTTACGGTTACGTTCATAGTGTAGCCTATGGTTAGTTACGTCACTACCTCACTAATCAATAACAATAAGTCACACTTCCGTCTGTTTTGTGCAAACTGCACCGCATGATATCTATATCTATACTAATAATAAAGAGGAAAAGTTTGTTTGTTTGTTTGCATTGAATAGGCTCCGAATCTACTGGACCGATTTTGATGGAATTTGGTACAGATATAGATTAGACCACGGGGAAGGATATAGGCTACTTTTAATTGCGGAAAAATGTACGGTTTCTGCGAAATTAACTTTTGCACGTAGGAAGTCGCGGTCAACATCTAGTATTAAATAAAATCACCATAATAACAGACTTTAAACAAAGTACTTATAAATAAAATTGAACTTGCTTCTAAATAGGAGAATTGTATTTTTATTTTTGGGATACTTGCTAGCAACTACCTCAAAAATTCCTCAAAACAATGTGACTAATTAACTAATTAACTTAAAAGTTTCTAAACATCAGTTTTAACACTGATTGATTGACTTAATTGTAGAAATGTAGAGAAAATGTAGAGTTACGTAAGTTTTTTCCCAATAAGGATCTTGGAGTCTAGTAGAATGCATAATGCAGAATTCTTGGTGGATATCTTTGGGTCTAGAAAAATCTCGACAACGCTCGTTATCTAAGAAAATTAAAGCTACATCCCCCTAATGAAATTCATTGTAACATTCTGTTTATGTGTAAAATAATCGATTTATTACTATTAATTAATTATCTAACGAGTAACAAATAATTTCCGATTTTTTAAGAAAGTCATACTGTAAACAACTAAAGAAAAACTTGGTTGATTTTCAAGCAAAATAAGCTTGCGTATTTACCCAATCTATCGACAGTATCCATTTTTTTTTTGGCTTTACGTGAAAATACTTACCCAATAATAAAATTGTATATGTAAGAATTTAAGACAGGCAGAAAAATAAACAATATTCAAAACTTGATTAAAGTTAAGTATTGTACTGTCATAGGGTTTCACAATGAATTCTGCAATTCACCGAAAATGTGTGGGTGCAGCTAATATTTTAAGTTCTGGGTTAAATGCATGTCAGGACGTAAATGATGTATCACCTATTGTTGAGGGAGAATTCATCATTAGCGTATCCATCATTTAACGTAATAAGAAGCAGGATATTCCACTTAATTTATTAGAAATATAAGTTCCACAAAATATAGCTTTATGCTTCTAGATTACAAAATGCGCTTGAAATATTATCTCGCATTAGTAGCTGTAGATAACATAGATATTACTTAACCAAGAGCACTGACATGTCTAAGGAGGTTTACGTAACTATAAACGGGCAATAGGTTTTTTTTTTTTTTATGAAATATGGGGGCAAACGAGCAAACGGGTCACCTGATGGAAAGCAACTTCCGTCGCCCATGGACACTCGCAGCATCAGCAGAGCTGCAAGTGCGTTGTCGGCCTTTTAAGAGGGAATAGGGTAATAGGGGAGGGTAGGGAAGGGAATAGGGTAGGGGATTGGGCCTCCGGTAAACTCACTCACTCAGCGAAACACAGCGCAAACGCTGTTTCACGCCGGTTTTCTGTGAGCCCGTGGTATTTAATTTATTTTCAAATTTATTTTCAAATTACATACTTCAGAAGTTAGGTACTGTCCGATTTCGTTCAAAACGATTCTACTAAAGAGTACTTATTTAGCATAGTGAATAGTCTATCAGTATGAAAAATAACAATAATGAATTTTCTAAGTCTCAGTCCAAGCGTCACCTGAATGTTAATTTCTGGTCATTTTAGGTATGTGTTGTGTTTAGAAATAAAGGTTTTTAATATTTAATATTTAAACCGTATGAAAAGTTATCATACTTACGTTCGGCGCAGAAAATTATGAAAAATTACGTTTCGCGTTTCAAGTATTTTGTTGTAAAAATTTGTAAAACTTTATACTTTATTACTTATTATTTTGTATCTTTTAATTTACACCGAAAGCGTATTGTCGAGATAGCAGACTATTTAAATCCTATTTAAATCCAGGCGGCTTTTATTTTTCTTCAAAATTTAAAGTAAACTTTTAAAAGACCAGCAATTTTTCAAGACTACTATCAGGAAACATAAATTTCTTAAAGTGAGTCTCAAGAGTACACTGCTAGTACTAGCGTAAGTATCTTTTGGAGAACAACAGCGACATGTTTTAACTGGGAGAACACTGTAATCTGATCTATTACACTTGTATAGAAGTAAATTCGCAAAATGCACTGTATTTTTGTAAATAAACCGTGTAAGGTAAGGTATAGGAGGAAAATAGAAATACCGTAGGGAAATAACAAAGACTTTAAGTGTATGTATGAATAATATCAATGGCCTCAATTCGTTATAAAGTTTGTTAAGTCACTTATATGATTATTAATATTTGGGTCAGTGTTTTTCAATTCCCGTAGGTACATTTACAACGAATTCAAGCCTATACCTATTATATATACTCATATTATAAAGCTGAAGAGTTTGTTCGTTTGTCTGTTTGAAAGCGCTAATCTCAGGAACTACTGGTTTGATTTGAAAAATTATTTTTGTGTTGGATAGTCCATTTATCGAGGAAGGCTTTAGGCTATATGACATCACGACGCGACCAATATGCGATGTGAAGAATTAGTGGAAAATGTGGAAAAAACGGGGAAAATTGTTCATCTTTGAGGGTTTCTATTGTTTGTTTGAACGCGCTGATCTCAGGAACTGCTAAATCGAATAGACAATCGGCCTAATTTTTTTTTATTGCATAAATGAATAGTACTCTTAAATATGAGTAACTTCTCAGAAGAAACCGTATATCAAAAGCCAATAATTTCAAAGGTACAGCGATTTGTATAAAAATTTTCGCGAGCCTCCTAAAAACGCTCCATACTAAAGTCGACCTACAAATGACGTCACTTGTAGGTTATAGTATATGAAGTAGTATATGAAGTATATGGCCGCAGGAATATATTTGTAAATATCTCCGATATTTGTGCGTTTAAGTTCATACTTACCATAATGAATGAATGATGTGAGTAAACTAATGATGTAGGTTTTGTTTACCAATTTCGCAAAAAAAAAAAATTTTTTTTTGGTACTGGAGCGGAGCGAAATTTTGTATACAAATCGCTGTACCTTTGAAAATATTGACTTTTGATATACGGTTTCTTTTGAGAAGTTACTCATATTTAAGAGTACTATTCATTTATGCAATAAAAAAAAATCAGTCCGCTTGCCTATTAAAAAAATATTATTGTGTTATAAGAAGTAATTTTGGCTACTTTTATCTAATTGTTCCGTAAGAGTTTCGTTTAAAAAAGTAGGGATCCGTTTCTGTTGGTTCTACGCAAACAAAGTTGCGCTTGTAGCTGGTCCCCAGCTTGTTACTAATAGGTTAAACTAATAGCTAAAAGTAATATTGTGTGCCGGTATTTTTCTTTTATCTATGTTTTCTAAATAATTTTTTTGATTTTGTTAGAAAGTGACACATATTTTAATTCAATACAGGCTTGCAAAGTATGTGTCTACAAGGTGCAGAGATATAGAAAACACGTAGTTATTTGAATATTTTTCCCTACAACCTGTATCGTTATTCCCAACTCGATAACCCCGTTAATATCTTATGCTCTCAGTCGGTAAATGAATATTAATGCCTCTAAGGGTCCAAATGTTTCATCGAAGATACGGCGGCGGGGATTAAAATTTAAATAAATTACGTTCAACTTTAATTGTATTTGAGGATAATTTTCCAAGCGTCTGAATTCTAGTCCTGACGGTATGGTGATATGAAAACTGTGGAGTCGGTGTAGCTTTCTTTTTTTCAAGGTTGGGCAAACCTCTCTCTGAATTGCTAACTTCTGATTTTATAACACCTATAAAATCAGCTTAATCTATGTATATAAAAGAAAATCGTTTTAGTTACACTATTAATAACTCAAGAACGGCTGAACTGATTTGGCTGAAAATTATTATAGTTGCGGCGTATTAGAAAAGGACATAGTATACTTTTTATCCCGTTCCTGAGGGACTCAAAACTTGAGAACGGCTAGATTTATTTGGCTTATTTTGGTCTTGAAATAATTGTCGAAGTCCAGGGACGTTTTAAACAGTGACAAATATTGGAAAAGGTGTATGTTATAGAATTGTAGAAGTAGGTGTAGGACGTAGATTGCATTGTAGGTGTAGTCATTTATTCATTCCAGTTCCTATATAAGACAGAACAACGTGTGTCGGGACAGCTTGTATATACATTATATTATATAATAAAGAGGAAAAGTTTATTTGTTTGTTTGCATCGAATAGACTTCAAAACTACTGGACCCATTTTGATGACACTTGGCACAGAAATAGAGTAGACCACGGGGAAGGATATAGGCTACTTATTATTGCGGCAAAATATACGGTTCCTGCGGGATTTCCTTTAGCGCGCGCGAAGTCGCGGGCAATATTTAGCTTATAATATAACTAAACCTCTTATTCATCAAATCATTTTATTGTTTAGCTACCTAAATACATTTGCCCTGATTCCGGATCAGAATATTTTTCATCATATTATCATATTCTAAGATTAACTTAGGTATTAAAAATAAAATTTACTTTATTAGGCTGTATTTTTAAAGTGAGTCTTCACAGTCCACCTCACGACATGCGTCACAACACGATTTTGGATATAACGCTATCGATATACAGTCATATGTCGGAAGTTACTTATACTTCTTACATAACAAATTTACCTCAATACAAAGATGGCGCTCGGTATATAAATTTAAATTTTTCTATTTCATTTTGAAGTGCTATTTTATAGGTACGATGACAGTATTTTTACACGCCACGTTTTTTTTTTTAAATTGTTTTCATTTGTTTTCCCTGTATGTTTAAAATTAATAATAATAATAATTAGTTATTGTCCGTATGTGCTCTTAAAAAACATGTAATTTTCAAATTCAGTAAGTATAATAGGTAATAATAATAATATACTTTAATTATAAGCGTGCATAAAATAATAAAATTAGCGTCTCCACCGACTTCCCCGTGCGTGAAGTATACTATAAATTTCATTAGTCAGACTCCGTCGTATACCTAATTGCTCATTTTCTATCTTATAAAAACACTGCCTTACCAAAAGTTACGGCAAAGTAGCTGTTTTGTTTTCATTCCGTAACCTAATTACAATTTCATCTTGAATAATTATGTTTTCCTTACAATTTGTACATCTTGTTTTTGTTTTGTTGCTAATATTGCTTAATTTAAATCAGATATTGTATCGTGAATAAACTATAATGGAAGTTATGTTATTATATCTACCTATAGATGTATACTATAGAGAAGATATATGTATATGCCTCCGTAAAATTGTAAATACCGTTAGATTGTAATATTACTAGAGATGATGATATTGTAATATTTATGTACCGATTGGTTAAACGGTATGTGCCCCGCGCCGCCATATTTGTTTGCTTTTTCATAATAATAATTATAATGAAAATTAATGCATACTATTTTATGGAGAAATTTGTATTTGACAATTTGTCAGCATATTATAATATCTCTAGTAATATTACAATCTAACGGTTTTTACAATTTTACGGTGACATATAAACTACGAGTACATTGTGATAGTTCCCGTAACTGCTCACATCAAATGTTTAAATAATATATGTAAGAAAAATATTATATTTATTTGATTTATTTCTATGGAAAAAGAAATGAGCGTACCTAAGTTCATGATCATTTAAGCGAAAATGCTAAAATGTGATCGAGCCCTGCTGTATGCGTACGATTCGTGTAAAAAAAACCTTTGAACTTTACATCAAAAGTTACTCAATATTATAAGTTAAACAATAGAAAAAAACTCATTACTTTATAGCGATATCAATGAAGTGCATTCCAACTTTACCAAAGCCGACAGGAATTGAATTAAAAAAAAAACTCGCAATTACTCTTTTGAAATACCCCACTCACGTTTCAATCTTTTATGGCGGCCTCTATGAATCCGAATGGAGTGCAATACGAGACGAGAGGGCCAATAATGCAATATAAAAACAGAAATAAGCATTTCCAGCATAAGTATTCTCCATTATTCTCATTCAGATGGTTTGCTTTGATGAGTGTGCTTGGCAAACGTTTAAATTATATCTTCAGTTGCAAACACTACGCCCTTGGCATTAGATTTTCGCAGCTCTCGGTAGTCATTTCGCAACGAGTGTTTCAGTTACAGAAACGGGAATATGATAATAGTGTGTTTCTACTGAGACATTTGCGAAAATAAGTGAAATAAAATAGGATATAATATGTAGGTATGAAATTAAAGTAGGCAAATAATTTAAAAATACACAATAAAATGGTGACAATTATTTGAATCAAAAGAAAAAAAAACTAAATTAAAAATTTTAAGTAACTCTCCAATTGTCAAGCAATGAGCGAGCTGATACATACATACATATGCCACGCTTCGGCATGAATGGCTAAGTAAATACCACCACCTCACAGAAAACCGGCGTGAAATAACGCTTGCGTTGTGTTTCGCTGAGTGAGTGAGGTTACCGGAGGCCCGTGGGGGGATTGCGGATTTTAAGGACCAGGAACGCAAGTCGCAACACCAGAGGAGTTACACTTGTAACTCCTCTGGTGTTGCGATTGTCCATGGGCGGCGGTAATCGCTTACCATCAGGCGATCCGTCTGCTCGTTTTCTGGTTCATTACATAAAAAAAATATCATCATCATCATATAAACACGCCTCTATCCCGTAGGGGTAGGCAGACCACTTCTTTCCACTTGCTACGATCCTTACATACTTGTTTCGCTTCGTTCACTTTCATTCTTACCATCCACTCCTCTTACATTCAACGTAGCGAAGCGGTTCTCCATGGTCTGCTGCGAGCTGATGGTGATAAATTATAGCTAAGAATACTCCCGATCATGTCAGCTTTCAAACAAAAGAAAATAGATACAAATACCCATCTCTTATTCGTTTGGGTTTGGTTTTGGATGCTACGATGCCACGCACATCTATACGGCTGTGTGATTGTGTACTATACACAGACACACAGATAGACATACGTACAAACAGACAGACAGACAAAAAACTGACAGATAGACAGACAGACACGTGAAACTTATAATACCCATCTTTTTGTGTCGAGGGTTAAAAATACATAGGCTGTGTTCTGTGGAAAATAGCGCTAACAAAAAAACGTAAGAAAAATGGTGACCGCTGGCGTTAAATAAACAAAATGGCGGATTGTGTTAGCAGTATTGAAGATAGCAAATGTGTCCTGGCCGATAATCTGTTTTTTTTTTCTTTAGCGCTAGCAAGCTCTAACAAGCGCTTTTTTCCGTGGAACACAGCCATTTTCATCATTAAATATTAGTCAGTAATCTATCTCTTTGATACTTTGCAACATTCATTTTTAATCTGAGCAATTGCTAAGAACAAACCGAGTGAATGAATCGAAACACCATTGTGTAACTACAAACTATGCAGGGAGC
Organism: Glaucopsyche alexis; assembly: GCA_905404095.1. Taxonomy (NCBI): domain Eukaryota; kingdom Metazoa; phylum Arthropoda; class Insecta; order Lepidoptera; family Lycaenidae; genus Glaucopsyche; species Glaucopsyche alexis. The sequence continues at coordinate 9,278,113 of FR990060.1, forward strand.
GCTGTGAGATGTGACGCCGCATATGCGCGCAAAATGAAAACAAACTAAATACCTTGGGCCTGTTTGGCATTCCCGCATTCACAATCTTCTGATTTTATAGCTTATTCGGAAGTTTTGTCGCTGCTTAATCACAGACGACGAAGGTACGATAATATTGTATGTCGAAAAATGTTTGTTGTAGATTTTTTCAAAGGACATGAAAAACTGCATCGATTGCCGCCAATCGCGTGAAAATCTGTTGATTAATTCCAAAGTTATGACAGTTTGAAATTTAAAAAAATGTTTTATTAAAAGTCTGATGAAAAAAATTTATCAGTGAAAATTTTTAAGAAGTACTTTTATTTTTGAGCTCGATAAGCTCAAAAATGACGCATTAGATAAAAATTTAAGCGCTTAGGGGGAAGTTGCATGGATGGCCTTTAGGTCAACTGTTTTCCTATTTTTTTATTTTAAAACTGACATAATCGAGAGTGTTCTTAGCTATGATTTACCATCATCAACTCGCTAATTGCTTGATAATTCGAGGGTTACCTAAAATGTTCAAGAAGATTATGATTATTATATAAGATGGAAAGGTGCCTAGTACCTTAGACTGATGAAAGCAAATAACTAAAGCTCATTCCTAACTCATGTAGATATTGCTCACTACATTAACTTACATATCCCACAGGGGTAGGCTAGGCACTAGGCAGAGACCACATACCTCAATTTAATGCTATTATTAACTAAGTTCATTTAACAGCCTCCGTGGTCCAGTGGTTTAGAGCTTGGCTCTTGACTCGGAGGTCGTGGGTTTGATTCCCGCATTGCACTAAAAAAAAATCCAAGTTTGGTTACGACAATGCAGAATGGATCACCTGATTGTCTGATCGGCGTATAAAAAGTCGGCGTTATCCGTACCACTATGTTTCGAATGTAAAGGAAGAGAGAGTGCTCTTATGTACTGCGCAAACACTTAGGCACTATAAAATAACTCCTGCTTAGCTGGCCTGGTTTCAATAAAACCGGCCACCGTCACCGAAATCGGTGTGGGAAGCTATTAATATTAACTAATTTCATTATAATTCATAAACTATTAATATTAAAACCAACAATGTTCGTGTTCACATATTGGCATACTTTAGGCCAAGTATTACGTTCTTATTATCTGTCTAGTTAGACATTCTTTGTAAACGGTGATCTAGAGTCTACCCTCACAAAGTATGTGTTAGTTAATATTTCATGAGATTTCTAAAGGGGTCAAAAATGTATTTCAGTAGTTACTAGTTACTTATTGCCATAAAAAATGTATTTTATTACCTTTCTGCTATCGTAATCGTAGTGTTTACCGCCACTAAAACAATTATTTAAAACGTATTTTCTATCCAAACTCCCAAAGTATGATAGGTAACCTTATAACATAGAGGTAATAGCTAATAACTAATCTTGGATAACTAATAGAATCAGTCGTTACATTGCAAAAATCCATAGCATACGTTTTCCTAGATATTGCTGGATATAATCTAGACATAATGTAATAAATATTAAATAAATTGTGAACTAATCTTGGAGTAGCCGTAAATTTTGAAGTCACCCTATAGCTGCGATCTGGTAGCTACAAAGATCTATTGTAATGACTTCCTGAAGTAATATTTACTTAGAAGTTGCGTTTCCTATCAATATCTTATCTATGTACAAATTATGTTTGCATATCGTCCACAACGGTTGTCCTACAATGTAGGACCTACATAATGCTTTAGTGCTTCTCGCTTGCGCATAATATTATATTTCACTAGCTTTAGCCCGCGACTTCGTCCGCGTGGAACAGTTACTTTGGGATAGATAATATGGCTAAAATTTTCCCGGGACTTCATTTACGTAGATGGAGAAGCGCTTCCCCCTCACGACTGTCCGCCGCGCGTCGTACTTTATTATTGCGCGCTTGATGAAGTAATAATAATTTTGTCGGCAGATATTGCGCTCGTTTTATCTTCTGAAAACTTTACATCTTAAAAATTAATATTAACTGCAATATTTTCTAAAATACTCATTGAAATCATATGATGTAAACCGCAAATTTCTTCTAAATTAAATGCTTGTAATGAATAACGTATTTACTTAGATAAGGATTATATCAATTTTATGAAAACACCTTCACAAATAATGCTTAATTTTAGAACAAATTTCGTTACCATAAAATGGTTATAGTGAGCCAACCTTAAAAGATAGACATCTGTACCCTTATTAATAAAATTATTTACACCACGGATTAGCTAATCCAACATGGCTGTCTTTGTCAAATAGTTTAGAATAGTCACTTGATAGACAAAGACAGCAATGTTGGATTAGCTAATCCGTGGTGTAAATAATTTTATTAATAAGGGCGATACAGTCGTGGACTTTTTTTAGAACTTTTAAAGGGAAACAATTAATAATAATTGAGCCACAGAGGTCGTCAGAGGTTGTCTTGGAATAGTTATTTAACTTAGCATTTTGCATTAGACTTGCGGCAACTCAAATGTATGTAAATTGTGTAGAGTCAGCGCAACAAATAATTTAGTTATACACGTTTTCCCCAAGCCTACTTTTAATAGGCAAAATAGAAGAATTAATTATAATATAAAAACTTATTAATAACGCAATTTGAACAAAAAGGCATTAACTTTAAATATTTCAAATGAAAAAAGCGCTTTTATTTTAAATGTCATTTATTTCGTAAAATATTATAAGAATAAAATAATTAAAAATTAATGAGAATCAAATTCCAGAAAAGTAAATATAATAACAAATGCCAATACATAGTAGATTTCCGTTACAAGCTCTTTAAAAATCATGCGTAAATAATATTAAGACTAATAATAACAATTAATTAGTAAGGATCAATAAAATTTCAACACATACATTATTTGAATATTGGGTAATAACTAAAGTGTAATCGGGTAAATAACAATAATTGTCATTAAACAATAAATGGCGGCATCGTCGTTTTGCGAGAAAGAGATGGGCAATACTTTTTATTTACTTATAATAACTTTATCGCGTCAACCTAAATAACTTTTAGATTTATTTTAAAATTGTTGAATAGCAATAGCTATTCAACAATTTTAAAATTTAATTTGTATGAATGTGATATTCGATACTAGGATACAACCCTATTTTGGTTTTTTAATTAATAATTACTTTATCATACTTTTAAAAATACTACAAAACTGAATTCGCACTTATAACAATAATCTTTAGTAGTCAGTACCTACCATCTCACAGTTATTGACTTAAAGTTAAGTCCTTTGTCTAAGCCTTTGTTTTAAAGAAGAAGGGGCAAACCGTCCCCACCCTTGTAGCACTACAAGACATAATATTATATCAAATGAAAGGGCTTAAAAAGCGTATAATTTTAATGTATGACGAAAAATCTCTAAACCATGGGAGAAAAAAGGTAATGAGGGTTAAAGGTTAAAAAAAAGTTGAAAAAATCATTCTGTATTATTGCACCATTTTATAGTGTTGCTAATAAGGAATAATTTTTGGAAAGTAATGGTATACAGCAAACTTCATAAAAGTGGTATATTTTGATAAACTGTCTCATATTTTGAAGAAATATATGGAATAATAATAAAATGCTAAAAAAAGCTATTTCCTTAATTTTTTATTTGATATATGTGTTGTAGTGCTACAGTAGTGGGGACGGGCTCCATACAAAAATGCCCCTTCTTCTTTAAAACACAAAAAAATATTGCATTGTTTACAATGCAACCTTAATATTGAGATAAGTAAATAATTATATACTGTAAATAATACTAAAGAATATATGGATGATGATAAGCAATACCGTGTCAACCCACAAAATTACTAAAATCAAAATGTTGATACTAATCACTTTCTCAGGCGATAAACTATAATTTTCAAAATACATAGTGTTAAGCATAGGTGTATTATATTAATTAAAATAAGTGAATTAAATCATCAGTACTGAAAAAATGATAAAAAACTTTTGACACATAGTTGAAATTTTCTATAAAATTAATTTAATTAAACAGAATTTTCTCAAAATGGCGATGTTTGACATTATTGCTTATCTACAGCATTCATATGTAAGTACATCTAAATAACTAGAATCAACTATCATACCTTGTAGTGTTTATGAATATTGCATCATTTAATATTTTAATGTTCCATTTTAATATTTTTGCGTATTGTTAAATTTGAAATAATACAGGAAATTAAGGAAATATTTCTGTAAAAGGCTTACAGACGCACTCCATAAAATCCATATAACATAATATTATTTTGAAGGAAAATATATGAAGGTCTAAACTTAGCTCCTTTAGTAAACATTAAGGGCCTGTTTCACAATCTTTTGATACCGTGTGTCAGATAGTTTTGTCTCCTTTGAGTATCTAAGATTGTCTCTGTCGCTCGATATAAAGTAAGCAGCGACAAAACTTCCGAAAAAGCTATCCGACACTTATTGCAAGATTGTGTAACAGGCACTTAATATCTCTAAGTGCAGCTATTAGCCCTTAATAATAATTATAGAATGCAATCACAGAATGGACATTTAAATAAGTATTGTTGAGTAATATTTTCATAGTACACTGCGAGGTTTTTTGATAGTGGAATATAAAATATTGAATAATTAAAATGTGTATGTAAAGCATTACTTAGGCACTGCCACCCACCTTATGGTTTGTGTATGACCAGGTTGGAGTAGGCCTTCAAGTATTTCAATACACTGTTTCAAGGCCTCCTGACAATCGCTAGCCATCTTGCATGGCACATAGGGTTCCAATTCTTGGCACAAACTGCACAATGCGTCATACACTTTGACGGCAGTCTTTTTATCACCTCTCTCGAGTAAACTTATTGTGGTCATAGATAGTATTTTGTCATAGATTTTTTGTAAATTCGCAGGTACATAGCTCCTCATGAGGCTCATGCTCAAATATGTTGGCCAGCGGTTGATGCATGCCTCACAGTGACACACAAACATGTATTGGAATTTCAGGGATTGTATTCGCAATATAACATGTTGAAGTGCATGGTGCTCCCTGAAAAGATGACGAAATAGCAATTAGATACTTTAGTGGAAAAATAATTCTGAACGAATATATTATTATACACCTTTTGTTTATTGGGATCTATAGCCTAGGTAGTTCTATTTACATTAGTATACCTAGATATAAATTAAAAACATTGTTATCATTACTATTGTGCATATGGCTAGACAGGAAAACCTCATCCGTATTGAGGGGGACAAAGCCTAGAATACCTAGGGCAAAGGAAGGGATCGAAATCTGGTGCGTAGGAATGAGGGGATAGTAGAAGGGAAAGCTGGAAAAGACACAGGAAAATTCACGGAAAATTCACCTCGTCCTCCCCTGACTTAACGGTCGTTCGCTCCGTCCCTGTCTAATAGCAAGTCTCTCTCGAGACCGAGGCGCTCCCTAGTAGCAAAAATTCGCAACTATGGATTTTCTTTCTAAATAACTCACTCAACCCCCGCTCAGCTAATACCCTTACATAAAACTAGGTCATATTTTATCAGATTTAACAATATTTCACTAATTACTATTACAACAATTAGAGAACAATGGACAAAGTTATATAATCATAAGTATGAGTCTAATAAGAAGGTTAAAACAATGGCTTTTGTGAGACAATGGCATCTAATAAGACTTTACATGAACTATTGTTACGTATTATGCAACGAGTTTTTTACTATTTTTACTTTACATTTCAAGCTCTAAGTTATAACATTTTTTTGAGATTTTAAGATTAACTATTTACATGATTTTACAAGTAATCGGCTACCTTCTAAACGTTCGTCGTGAACACGTATAAATATACTACTAAGTAATTGATAAAAAAAGCAAGAGGGTGATGTTTTTACAATAGAGCCATGCAATTGTCATATACTGTACTTTCGAGTAACACTTACCCATAATTATCAAACACCTGCATGCCCTTTTTAATTGGCCGTATAGCCAATATTTTTGTAGTTGTCTTTCCCAAAGAATTAAACCGGACCACATTCGGTGCACAGGAGTGATTCAGAAGGCTGTGGAAGGCATATACACCACTGGCCAAACTAATTTCCTCAGTAAATTTCCCCCGGTAATCTGCTGTGTTTGCTGAGAGATTGTGCGCGTTCGTTGGCACTGTCATTATATGTAACAACAGCGATCCGGCTACCACTTGCCTTATTTTCTCTTTATCTTCATTATTTGTAGGTTCCAAAAACGTTGAATTTTCTTCTAGGAACTTTAAGAACACGGCTGCTGTTACGGATTTTTGAAATATGTCTGAAATTGATCGTTTATCAACATTTGTCTCTAGTGTATGAATGGATGCATAATATTTAGAGTCAAAAATCCATTTGTCATACATTTTTACTTGTCCATGAAATTTTGTACAAATATTGGATTCAGCTTCATCGATGGTTGCAAATAGGCTGCTCCAAGACTCATGATCGTTTCTAGCTTTAATTACTATTTTCAAGGCCATCCATTCAAGTTTGGTGAAATCCATGTCAATGAGGGTTGCCATTAAAGGACATTCTACATTGTGATAATCTTTGTGCGCTTGTGCTTTACATTTGTCACTGCAATACATGGCAAAACAACAGCTATCGCATGGCATCAAATTCAAATCTCGAGAAAGACAGTAGCTGCAAGCGAAGAGAATTTGTTTAACATTAATTAAATGCAAATAAGGCTCCTCATCTGCTAACACCTCTCCAACTTTTATATCTTCTTTAGCTATAACATGTCTGCCCATGTCCTCGCTATATTTAACTTCTAGTTTTGAACTGCAACTCACATATACTGGATCCTTTTCTCCTTTCATTGTTATCTTGTCTGTAATATCATTTTCCTCATTTTTATTTAATTTAATTTGTTTCAGTAATTCAGCTGCGGCCAACTCTTGTCGCTTATATAACCTTTCTCTCAAGGAATCTGGTATATCATATTTTAGCACGTACTGAATATCTTTAATGCATTCATTATATTTTTTGAGTTCATAAAATACTGCAGACCTATTTGAAATCGATAAGTAGAATTTGTCTGAGTCAAGAGGTGCATACAGTAGTGCTAAATTATAGTACTGCCATGCTTTAAAATAATTTTCACTTTTAAAACACTGGTTGCCTTGGATACGGTGTTGTGATGACAAGTTTTCAGATTTTTCCACCTTTTCTACCTTTGGGAAAGTTGAGAAGTCTTTGAATATATCATAAGTGTACAGTACTCTTTCATAGTTCTTTGTCTTACATAGTAGGTCAAAAGAAACTTTAATAATTGTGCCCGTTCGTGTCAGTATGCCAACAAGGCCTTCATAATACTTGTCGATGATCATTTTTTAAATTGTTTGCTCACGTAAAATGTCCCACTTTGCTACACCGTTTATTGTTATTAATTTGGGTTGTGAAATGGTATAAGTTATTGATCTGAGGCGTCACAAAACATACCTGCAGACAAAGCAGAAAGAGGTGAGTTAAAATTGCGTATAAATTCTAAACCCTTTTTTTAACTATGTAGCCATAGTAAAAAGTTTTTTATTCTTAAAAGATATTTTAAACGAAACTATCAAACTCTATTTAACCGACTTCCAAAAAAGAAGTCGGTTATACGTTCGGCTGTATATATTATATTGTATGTTCAACGATAATTCCGCCGTCTGTGGACCGATTTTCAAAATTATTTTTTTGATGTAAAGGGTATAATCTCAAGTTGGTCCCGTTTTCAATAAAGTGGTGTCTTGATGATAAGATCCATGAGGAATCGAGGGAAATTTATATGGACACATATGGTGATTTCGACTTTTTCTGAAGTAGTCCAAGCATAATATGCTACCAAAAAGCAAGATTTTGCTCCAAGGTATACCCTGCATCCGAAAGTACAGGACAGAACTCCTGACTCCTTATAGATTATGTCACCATGTCAATTAGAGTAATCATCATCATCACCATTCACCACCACTATGACACCATACATCATCATATTATAATGATATAAAAGGTACTTCTCATAGTATTTTGCACTAACACGGATATCTTTGAACATTACTCTGCCGTTTATGAACCTACTTGCAAAATTGTTTTGGTGTTGTAATGGGTTTAATTCGGAATTCGAAAGTCACTAAAGTGGAAACCTGAAGACGCGAATATGATTTATATTGACACAAAATATAGTGATTTTGACTCCTACTGGATATTATGCTACCAAAAAATAAGATGTTGTATCAAGGTATACCCTGGATCCAAAAGCATTGAACAGAACTCCTTAGTCTTTAAAGATATGCGTTTGGGAATTTCGGCATTGTTTAAAGAACTGCAAGCATATGCCACTTTGTTACCTACAGTAATCATTATCATCATCTTATTAACAATACCTAATAAAAACTTTAGCGTGTATTTAATTATACATTTGGTCGTTTATTTTAGACGTTCTTAAGATGTATTAAGATGTATTAACTGAACAAAATATATCACTAAAAAGGGTGAAATTATTATTTTTAAACTGAAAATTAAACCGACTTCTAATAGAGCTAGCGCCCACCGTCGAAAAAGGAGCTCATCGAGAACAAGCATTGGACCACTGCAGATCGCTAGGGGCCTTAAAGTTTGATATAAAACCGCCGGTCTGGCGGTTCTAAGCCTGGCAGATTTTTTTTTATTGACCAAAATGTGTGATTTACGTGGTAGAGCCATGCTTCGGCACGAATGGGCCGGCTCGACCGGAGAAATACCACGGGCTCACAGAAAACCGGCGTGAAACAGCGTTTGCGCTGTGTTTCGCCGAGTGAGTGAGTTTACCGGAGGCCCAATCCCTTACCCTATTCCCTTCCCTACCCTCCCCTATTACCCTATTCCCTCTTAAAAGGCCGGCAACGCACTTGCAGCTGTTCTGATGCTGCGAGTGTCCATGGGCGACGGAAGTTGCTTTCCATCAGGTGACCCGTTTGATCGTTTGCCCCCATATTTCATAAAAAAAATAAAAATATTTTTTGAGTAAAAATGCTTATAAAATAAATTGTATATAGTTCATATTCGTGGAACATATTTTTATCGTAAAGTATGTCTGTAAAGAGATATAGCCAAAATATTGAAAGTTATCGCCATTTTTTCAAGATGGCGGATCGAGTAGTAACAATATGGGGTAGCAAATTTTAAATTCGGAAAGAAAACATACAAATCTATTAAAATCACGCTTCATTTAGTGCAAATTACTCATTATTTACCTATTAGTAAGCATCACAGGAGGTAACTTCATCCTGGTCTGGCTGAGTTTTGGCCAGGTTTGAACATGCCAGACCGACTTTTTCTTCTTCTTCTTCAAAAAAAAAAAACTTTTTCAAAAGAGAATTAGGAGACGAACAGATTGACACATAACTTTACCTTGTTCTCTATGAGCTATTTTTACTCAAAATTCTTACACGTTCAGGGCGGTCTGACTGGAAACTGGTCAAGAGTAGGACTACCAGACTTGCATTTTTATCGGTTTCTAGTTGGCGCGCAGCCGTGTATAACATCAGTTTTCTTGTTCCTTATGAGCTTTTTTTACTCAAAAAATCTTCACGCATTTTGGTCAGTAAAAAAAAATCTGCCAGGCTTAGAACCGCCAGACCGGCGGTTTTATATCAAACTTTAAGGCCCCTAGCGATCTGCAGTGGTCCAATGCTTGTTCTCGATGAGCTCCTTTTTCGACGGTGGGCGCTAGCTCTATAAAGTAAAATTCACAAAAAAGTATGAAATAAAACTTATTTTCTAAATAATTCCCCTATTAAATTTTGTTAAAATTTTAACTATTTCTATACTCAATCTTCTTAATTTTTAATATGAACGTGAGTTCTATAAAATATTGTAGGATATCGTTGGGGCTGGTAGCAACTTTGAGTAGAGAATTAATAGTTAAAATTTTAGCAAAATTTTAACTTTTGATTCAATACAGTCTCAAAAATTGTATCTTAATCATAGATGTATAATATTAAAAAGAGGATCTTAATCTATTCTAATAATAAAGAGGAAAAGTTTGTTTGTTTGTTTGTATGTTTGTTTGTTTGCATTGACTATGCTCCGAAACTACTGGACCGATTTTGATGAAATTTGGCACAGATGTAGAGTAGACCACCATGTCCTTCACATAGGCTACTTTTTATCGCGGACAAATGTAAGGTTTTTGCGAAATTTACTTTTGCGCGCACGAAGTCGCGGTCAACATCTAGTATTTAAATAAATGGCTTCACCTACTACGCCTATTACTATCTTGGTATTTGGTACTAGTTCCACATAAAATTTCATATTATTGTTAATAGTCACTACCCAACTAACATTTTGGTAATAAGAATAAGCGCAAAATGAGCTACTTAAGAGAAACTAAAAAACCTAATGTTCTACAAAAGGTGTAACAACTAGTGGTATAGCGCGCTATAACTATCTTATAACCCTCGATTGGGCCCACAATTTTAGAGCTTAAAGTGACATAATAGTTGTAGAAAATTGATAAAAAGGTGGGAATAAAGAGTTACAATAGTGCTATTGAAGTAGTATTTACCATTTTAGGTGTATTATAAGCTATACACAGGGTAAAACTGCACCGTTTAGTAATAAATAATTTATAAAATTCACTCAATTAGCTTTTTTAACAACATAATATGAGTGCTCCTACGAGACTTATAGCTCGATTGTATATTGTGCATAATAAGTAGTAATAAACATCACCCAAAGTTTTTTTTTACTTTACGTTTCTATTACCGTCAAAAATGATAAAATATAATAGCAGTGCGCATGTTCATGGCCGACAGTCATGGCCGACATCTATACATATAAAATCCTTTGTCTTGAATGACTGACGGATCAACGCACAGCCTAAACCGCTGATCGTAGAGACCTGAAACTTGCAGGGCTTACTCTTTGTAATGCATAGGGATATAATAATCTAATGCATAGGAATGATAAGGAAGGATTTTTCGAAATTTGACTCCTAAAGGGGTGAAAAGGGGGAAAACAGTTTGTATGGGGCAACGTGATTCCTTGGTCCAATCTACTTCATATTTTGTACAAACATTATGTAACAGAATTGATGGAATTCGTGTATCCTATTTTATTGAAATTCGTCCCATAACGGGAATAAAAAGGAAAAGAAAGTTGTTTGGGAGCGATTTGCTTTAAAGTTGATATAAATACTCCTTAGTGCTTTTAATTTAAAGCTCCCACTCACAATCGATCGATCGATTTAGTCTTTACAATTTAAACACTTACTGGATTCGTAGTTGCAAGTAAATCGGTTTAGATAAAAATTGAATATTATAGTCTTAGATCCTAGGACCACCTTACTATACTCTTTATATGAAACTCGTATATATACGCGTAAATTTTGTTCCAACTTTTGACACCCACCGCAAAAACTAGCTGGTAGGTCTTACAATAATATTTTTTTTGTAATAGTTTGTCGTTAGCAATTTACTTTCAAATACGAATTAATTTACAATTTGATCGGAGCAATCGATAGCCCGTGAGTGGGGAGCTTTATTTTTATTTTGACATAATATACTCGTATTGTCATCATATTGAAAAATAAATCTGACAAGAATTAAAAAGTTAAATTTGATGAAAATATTACTCTTGAAAAAGTAGGCACTTAAATATTTGCGAATGCTGCATTTAATACTGTATATTATCTTCATAATACATCCATACTAATATTATAAATGGGAAAGTGTGTGTCTGTTTGTCCGTCTTCCACGCCAAAACTAAAAACCGATTGTAACGAAATTTGGTACACAGATACAGAGTGTAGCCTGAGAAACCTACTTTTTATCACAGGGAAATCAGAAATGTACGGTTCCTGTGGGTACTTTATTTACAGTTTCACGTGAAAACTGCAATCAAAACCGATTATCATGAAATTTGGCACAGATATAAAGTAGACCACGAGGAAGGACATAGGCTACTTTTTATCGCGGAGAAATGTACGGTTCCCGTGAACTTTATTTACGCTTTCACGTAAAAACTACTAAACCTATCACCATGAAATTTGGCACAGATATAAAGTAGACCACGAGGAAATGTCCTTCCTCGTGGTCTACTTACGTGGCCTACTTACTTTCCACATATACGGTTCCCGTGGGTTACTGTACTTACGCGGGCAGAGTCGCGATCAGATATCTATACTAATATTATAAAGCTGAAGAGTTTTTATGCTTGAACGCGCTAATCTCAGGAACGACAGGTTTGAATTGAAAAATTATTTTTGTGTTGGATAGTCCATTTATAGAGGAAGGATTTACGTTACATAAACATCACGTTGCGACCAATAGGAGCGAAGAAACAGTGGAAAATGTGGAAAAAACGGGGAAAATTATTCATCTTTGAGGGCTTATGTTGTTTGTTTAAACGCGCTGATCACAGGAACTACTAGATCGAATTGAAAAATTATTTTTGTGTTGGATAGTCTATTTGTCAAGAAAGGCTTTAAGCTATATAACATTACGCTGTGACCAATAGGAGAGATGCATCAGTGAAAAATGTTGCAATAACGGGGGAAAATATTCATATTTGAGCTTTATTTGAGGGCTTCCGTTGCGTGCACTGCGTAAACGGCTCAAGTTACCCAAAAAGTAAGTATGAAAGAATTATTCCTCTTTAAATGATCTAAAAACACTTTTAAGATTGACTCACTATAATCTTTTTTAAATTTGGTCGAAATTAATGCATTATTGCGCCATCAGTTGACGCGGACGAAGTCGCGGGCAACAGCTAGTCAATTAATAATTTTATACATTAACGGTTTCATAATTATGAATTCTCCCTGCGGTGATAAGTATTCTGTGATAATATATACTAGTTTTGATCTCAATTTTGAAGCGCCTCAAAAATAAACATCATTTCATATTATTAGGTAAAATAAATCACTGCCACGGCATTTTTTTTTTTATTTTAGTTGTGGTTGTAAATAACAATTCTCAGTACGTCTATGTATATTATAATTGAAAACAGTAAATAATGTAAATCAATAAGTCGGAAAATAATATTTTGACCATAAAATATTTACTTTTAAAATTTTATAGGTTATGTTTCTTTAATGGCGTAAAATCTACATTACCTAAGGTTCCTGGTAACTCTTTTATTCCCAACGCAGTGTTAAAAAAACTATAGCTAGCTTTTTAATGCCACTTGGACATTTATAATGTGGGAGTAAATCCTATTATACAACCTGTAATGATTTAAAGGTGGTTTCTGACACTTGCAGCATCTAGCTCTATAATACCTATAGTTATCACTTCTTTAACTTCTATAGCTCTATAATACAAATAGTTATCACTACTATAACTTTCTTTTAGCTCTTAGGGCTCCATAGAACTCGTTAGGTGGTACAAGGTATTGACTAACTCCAAATAAGAACTTTAACCGTTTGTAAGTATTACCAGACACCTTACAATTGGTTCTAGTGTTTTACGTTTCCTAAAGATGTAAGAGTAAGTTATACAAAAGTTCTGACAAACTCCAAGTTAGCACCTTAAGTTATATATTTTTCCTTTATTTCTATTATGCCTCTTGAAACTTTAATTATTTATAAATTATAAAGCTATTGTCAGAGCTCTTATATGTCGTTTATAATACTTTAAGTGTCAAAAAAGGTTTCCCTTAGCGCCAAAATGTTAGTTGGGTATGTACATACCTACCTAATTACCTATGTCCTAAACCAATACTTAGATATTTTTTAAAGTTGTTCTCTGGAATTACATTAAGGGAATTTATGTAATGTAAGTAATATAAAACTTCATTCAATTAAAATTAGCATAAAATATAAAAAAGCATATTTTTCTTTGCCTATTTCTTTAAATTATTTTATTATTATTTACTATTTTTTTATTAATGCCTATTATTTATAGGATAAAAGCACCAATTATCAGCACTTTAAAATATGGTCCAAATTTAACCTCGATTATTACAGAGGACAGTACTTTATAGGTTAAAGTGTGGAGTCGCCGGCAGTAGATTCCAGAAACATTAAATTTTTGTTTTTATTAAGTGGAAACAAAAATTAATTAGTGAAGCTTATAATTCTACTATTTGTTCGGGTCGTTGATAATTTGATAGTGGTTAACAATCGGGTGTGTCACCCTACATATTTTTCTTTGCCTTCTATTCTTTTGACGCTTTTCCAATTTTTTACTTTGTAGGATTTATTATAGTGTCATATCTAAATAGTGTATGAAAACAAATAATACGAACAATCTGTAAGCAAGCATGTACTTACGTTATTAACAAATATTCTTAGGTTTTGTCTTTGAAAATATTTCTGTGTAAGTATATTTCACAGTTTAGGTACTTACCAGAATAATGTATGACGTATAGAAGCTATGATACAAAAGTGAGATAACTGCATAAAAGCTGCCTGCTACTGAGAAATTTGAACGTACGTAATTATTGGCAAATATAAAATTATTATCCAATCACAAATTAAATAAAGATGATCCCCGGGAACGGTCACCAATCACCATAGATTATAAGTAGCTAGTGCCACAGTAGTTACTAGTAGTACCAACTACCTACTATTAAGACCGGTCACCCACCACTTACCAGTTACCACCCACTGCCCAACAAACGGCCACCGGATGTTTGACAGTTGACACTTTGTTTAAACATTGATGAGTGTTGACAGTGTTTCTAGATCTAGAGATGGGATGCGATTGCTAATCAACTATCGATGATTAATTTATTATGTAGGTACGTTTAGTACAGCTTGCCAAAAAATTTGTATTGAATAACGTGACTTGGGGTAATTCCGACAGGTTTTCCATCGAGTTGACTTTAGGTTTAAGTTTTGGTCTGTCATTTAAAAATAATCAATATTTGAATAAATGAATGTATTTATTGAGTTATATCATTACTTGATGGCTAATTTGTCATAAATATTGAAATTATAAATTGTATATTTATTATTTAAATTTAAGGTTTTGTAACATTGTCATGATTTATTTTAATGATTATGACATAATGTGGGGGAATTCCGTAATTATTGAAATCTCGACTTTACAGATATTTAGATAGACTTTATTGATATTAAATGCAATGTATACCTAATTCACAGGATTAGGTACACATTGCATTTAATATCAATAAAAACGATTATCTATAATATATAAAAACTAATATTTAATTTACTTACCAGAATTTCGAAATATACATAATTTACATGTTGGGAGTTATTGCGAATCAACAAAAATAGCGCAAAAAACACAAATCGAAGAAAAATTACATAACGTACGCCTTGTCGCTGATTTTACCGGGCGGCAATTGATGCAGCCAAGACAAATTGCCCGCTTAACTAATGTTCCCATTTTAAGAAATTTTGCTTGTTTTAGTAGATTTTTATTAATTTCGGAATTTACCCATTTTCGGAGTTACCCCAAGTCACTATATTTACTTTCTTAAGGTTTAATATCATCTTTATGATATTAATCCTTATGCAAGTAAAAACGTTATTCATTACAAGCATTTAATTTAGAAGAAATTTGCCGTTTACATAATTTGATTTCAATGAGTATTTTAGAAGATATCGCAGTAATAAAATAATCAAGTGCGCAATAATAACGAACGGCGCGCTGCGCGCTCCGGCAGTCGTGAGGCGGAAACGCTTCTCCTTCTACGTAAATGAAGTGGCAGGTAAATTTTAGCGATATCCCAAAGTAACTGTTCCACGCGGACGAAGTCGTGGGCAAAAGCTAGTGTGTTTATAAACCTACGTTTGTACTATCGACAAAGATGCCGCTCGACCAGGCATACGATGTAAATTGCTTAACATCGCCATTGAATCGTGCGCACGTAAACATACCTACGTGTAAACACGTAGTTCAACCACGACCGCAGTCGGTGCGGTCACTTCCTTTGTGTTTAATTATTTTGAGGCGTGCTAGTGCAAAGACAACGTTATGAAACTATTTGAGCAGGAACTATGTCAATAGTGCGTATGTTTCTACCTTTGTGTGAAAAGCTCGACACTCGTGTGTTCGATTTTATGCTCTATTGCATTAGCACAGAGTTCTATTTACAGTGCTGTTTTTCAACAACGACGATGATTCCCGCAATTCATTGATAACGAGCAGTGATACCAACCCTCAAGAATATTTATACTCAAATTTTACCCCTGATTACTTAAACCATTGACAGGTCTAAGAGATAATAAGCTAGAAAGCAAGGTTATGTATTTAACATAAAGACTTACGCGTGAATAACATAAAACTAACTTGTCTTAATCTGATTTCACTCCCAATACATTTTCATATCCCTGGCTATATAAAGATATTGAAATAATTTTTATTATTACATACAAATTGATTCATAAGGAGTAAACTCTAAACATCCTGTCCCTTATTAAATCCCCGTAGATATTTTCCCTAATTTTGGGGGGTAAATCCCTAAGTTGGAAACACTGACACCGTTGTACGGCCTAACCGCCGGACTGCTCTACTAACACACGCACGGATTTGGTACGGAGCGGACCAATTCCGATGCGGACAACGGCGAACTCTTCGCCTTCTTCTTATGTTCGCCGGACTGGCCTACACACGCTCATTTACCGATTCCCGTACCAAATTCGTGTGTCTGTAGATGCCATAAATGACACGTCGTTTGATTTTTTTTTTGTTTAATTCGTCCCGAAATGGAACAGGCTAAGGTCTTAGACCATACTGACTCGTCTGTCGTTTGAGGTATTTCTTTGTCTTATTTCTAAATCGTCAAGTCCAAAGTCTAGTCAAAGTCCAAATAAGTAGTCAGGGTAGTCAATTAGTCAAGTCAGTCGATTCAGTAAAGTGGTCTACCACCGCCGCTGTTACCGCTTACTGAAACTTCCTAGGGAGTTTTGGCGGGAAACCCAATTTAGCTCTCATTTTGTAGAATGTATCACTTTTCCACACTAATGCACCTCAACGAATATTCCACCACTATAACACATTAAAAACCGTATTAACACGAATTTAGAAAAATAATACAGAAACACAACATTGCTGATTGACTTTCCCGGCAAAACTCTCACACGTCGTTTGGTTCTTCATGACGGCGCAAATATCATAGAAAACTTAAAAATTCGGAAAATGAAAATGGCAGATTTTCGACACAATAATATGAAAAAGAAAAAATGAAAAACGACGAACAATGTCAAGTGGGGTATCGTTAATAAATAGGTATTTAAAAAAATATTTTTTTGGTTTCCATTAAAGTTTTCAATCAGAATTACCGTTTATGACCTATAACGATTTATACGGATTTAAAGTTTGTTAGTAACTATTCTTATTCTATACTTTTAGACAAAACTAATATTGATACTGTGCTGCTAATTGCAGCTGGTCTTAAGATAAAAGAAAAACAAAGAAGAACTAAAATATAATGTAGTAGATAGTTACGGAACCCTCCAGACATATCATAACATGGTTAGGCCTCACATTGCTGTGCGCGATAAGCGATATAGAATTTCGTGTTTGTTTCATTCGCAGAAATTATTTTTTTGTGTAGTGATGTATTTTTTTATATCGATTATTTTTGTCGATAACTATTTGAAAGCATCATGTTTCTTAACAAGTTAGGTTATATCTTTTACCCTAATGTCAATAATTATAATGTACTAGATGTTGCACGCGACTTCGTGCGCGCAAAAGGAAATCCCGCGGTAACCGTACATTTTGTCGCAATAAAAAGTAGCCTATGTCCTTCCCCGTGGTCGAAGCTATATCTGTAATTCTGTACCAAATTTCATCAAAATCGGTCCAGCAGTTTCGGAGCCTATCCAATGCAAACAAACATACAAACAAACAAACAAACTTTTCCTCTTTATTATATTAGTATAGAAGTATAGATAATAGAGGTCGCCCTGTAGTTGAAAATCGACCATAATTTATATTCCAATTTTTAAGTTTTTAGGGTTCTGAAAACGCTCATAAATTTTATGATTATAATAATTTTTAAGTTTGAACTTTATGAAGGTTATTTTGCCGCATAGATAGAAAAAAGTAAAAAAAAATAGTGTGAGGTCACACAATGGATCTAGTAGTTTATTTCAACTTTTTCTGAAGTAGTCCAAGCATATGCTACCAAAAAGTAAGATTTCGCACCAAGGTACCTGGATCCAAAAGTACTGGACAGAACTCCTGAGTTCTATAGATACATGTTTGGGAATTACGGCGTTGTTTAAAAAACTGTAAGCAAATGCCACTTACAGCTATCATCATCATCATCACCACCATCTTCTCACGAAACACCAACATATTATTATGATGACATAGCTGTACTAACTACTCATCAGACTTTTGTGCACCGATATCAATGTCTTTGAAATTATGATATTGCCAAAATGATATTCGTGATCATCATCATCACTATAGTATTTTATGCTTACTGCTACATTTTTGCCGCCAACTACCACAATAGATAATAATAATTATTTAATAATATGGTCTAATCATTATCATCACTAGTGATTGCTTAGTAGGTCTGCAGATCGGTAATGCTTGTTTGGGGAAGTACCACGGCCTCTCAGAAAAGTGGCGTGAAATAACGCTTGAGTTTGTTTTGCCGAGAGAGTGAGAACAGCGAAAGATTTTTTGTATTTATAACTTTCTTAAAATGTGTTCATAATAATAAAGATTTGGGATAATTTTTAACTATTTCTCTACTCAATCTTCTTAATTTTGAAGTGGGTACCATCATGTGAACGTGAGTTCTATAAAATATTATAGGATATTGTTTGGGCTGGTACCTGGACTTCAAAATAAATAAGATTGAGTAGAATAATAGTTAAAATTTTAGCTAATTTTAAAAGATTTTTCATTTTTATGCCTAAAACTTCATTAAAATGAATAGGTAAATACACCTATTCATGTTAAAAATATTTAACCACAATAACTTAATTAATTTCTTAACATCACTCTACGTCGATTTATTTTGAACTGTCACATCATGAGAGAGAGAGAGAGAGAGACACTCAGTGAATACTGCTATTTTTCTCGTCAATTTTCCTAAATATAAGTTGAACCTGCTATCGAAATTGCAGTTATTCATTAAGGGCATAAATCTTTGCCACAAAGGGAGTCCTCTTTTTGCAGCAGGTCAAGTGAGGTCCGCAAAAAACCCGTCAGACGTCAGTGCTCAATCAATACATTGTAAGGGATATGGGATATCATGGTCCATGCTTCAGAAATTATTATCTATACATATAAAATCCTTTGTCCTGAATGACTGACGGATCAACGCACAGCCTAAACCGCTGATCGTAGAAACCTGAAACTTGCAGGGCTTGCTCTGTGTAATGCGTAGGGATCCGATAAGAAGGGATTTTTCAAAATTCGACTCCTAAGGGGATGAAAAAGGGGAAAACAGTTTGTATGGGATAACGTGATTCCTTGGTCCAATCTACTTCATATTTTGCACATACATTATGTAACAGAATTGATGGAATTCGTGTATCATAGTTTATTAAAATACGTCCCCTAACGGGAATAAAAAGGGAAAGAAAGTTGTTTGGGAGCGATTTGCTTTAAAGTTGATATAAATACTCCTTAGTGCTTTTGACTTAAAGCTTCCACTCACAGGCGATCGGTCGATTTTGTCTTTACAATTTAAACATTTACTGGATTGGTAGTTGCAAGTAAATCGATTTAGATAAAAATTGAATATAGCCTGAGATCATTGGTCCACCTTACTACACTTTTTATATGAAACTCGTATATAACGCGTAAATTTTGTTCCTACTTTTGGCGCCTACCGCAAAAACTAACTGGTAGGTCTTACACTAATCTACACTAATATTATAAAGAGGAAAACTTTGTTTGTATGTTTGTTTGTTTGTTTGTTTGTTTGTAATGAATAGGCTCAAAAAGTACTGGACCGATTTCAAAAATTCTTTCACCATTCGAAAGCTACATTATTCACGAGTAACATAGGCTAAATTTTATTTTGGAAAAAAATAGGGTTCCGTAAGATATTTGGGTTTTTCGGACACAAGGTGTAAAAAATCAACCAGAAAAGTTACTTATTTTGCGTACGCTGCCTAAACTATAAAAGATAGAACCATAAAATGTTCTAATTAATTGTAGATCTTATAAATATCTACAAAAAAGTCCGCGACACACTATACCTATCTATGTCGAGTGAGGCACAACAACCATTTTTTTATTTAGAAATCTTGAATTTTTTTTGGACTACATTTAAACGCGTTTATTTTACTCATGTTATTAATCCTTATCAAAATAAATTATTTCATCACTAAGTACAGTTTATGTAGATAATATTTGGTCTTTGAATGATTAAAATTGGACGTTTGGTTTTGAAGTTATGGCGAAATTAAAATATTACGATTTCTGCTGCACGGCCCGTTGCGAAGTGGGCGTCACCAAGGCGGGGTGCGCGTGTGGGTTAATGTTTAGTTTAGTTTAGTTTAGTTGAATAGTTTAGTTATTTTATAAACATCAAATTGATAATATCAAATTAAAATATAATACATTATAATATCTTTACATCTATACAGTTAAATACAATTTAAGTGTCTGTTTGTAACTTCAAATTAACAGCTTTTTACATAATGAAAATCTGAAAGTATATTCGGTACTTACAATAAAATACATTTTTTTTTAATTTTTGTCTGTCCGTCTGTCTGTCTGTCAGTCGGTCTGTCTGTCTGTTTGTTCCGACTAATCTCTGAAACGGCTGGACCGATTTTCACGGGACTTTCACTAGCAGATAGCTGATGTTATAGGGTCTAACATAGGCTACTTTTATTTTAGGGTTCCGTTTAAAAAAATAGGATTCCGCTTTCGTTAGTCATAAATAAAGTCGCGGGTAAATTTCAGCGATATCCCAAAGTATTGTTCCACGCGGACGAAGTCGCGGGCAAAAGCTAGTCCCTAGATAAAAGACAGCAAACATGCGTTTGGTATGTTGTTCTATATGTTTTATCAGTTTCACAGTTCATGTATTTTTATGAAAACATATTTAAAACAACCGATCGGTGATTTCGATTTTTTTCTACTTTTTAGTATTATTTATTCTTTAAATAGGTGTAATGCATAAAGAGAGGGGTTGAAAGATAATGTGTATGTTAAACTAAAAACCAGAATAGAGAATGCAATGATGAGATGAGAGATGCAAAAATCCCGCCCGAAGTGTCCGTAATTGATTCTACCAAACCTTATAATATGTACACGATATATCAACTGATTATAATTTATTATTTTGTTGGCACTTGGCTTCATTTTTCTCCGTCTCATTCTATATGAAAACGAAAACCTGTAAATAGAAGCACACAGGAACAAAGCTAAAAACTTTATTTATTAATACACCGATAAAACAAACATGACGAATAAAAATACATTTCGATGAAACAATAGCTAGGTAAACAATGATTTACGTATCAAAAAACGTATGAAATAACCACAGTTTTAACGGTCATTTGTTTCACAGTTCTAGACAATATAGGCCGCAATAACTAAAACAAAAGGTTGTGTACAGGCAACCTCTGTAAATTCATTAGGTACCTACGTAACAAAGTTAGAAAGGTAAACACAAACATAATTAAAACCAGCGTTTCCACAAAATCGCTTCATTATAGCTTATTACATTTTCTCGATAAGTCTGTTGCTCAATTTAGCGCGAGTTAGCCTCGGTTCGCACAAGCGCTTTTTCGTCGCGTTAGAATAGAACAAAACGCATGTCCGTGTATCTGTTCACACGAGCGTCGCATTCTTTAGCCGTCAGCCGAGTGTTTGATTTTCAGTCTTTCTATTTGCAGCGCTGTTCCATTTTAACGCTTTTTTATCATATGGTAATAAAGCGCTCGTGCAAACGAGGGCTTAGCGAAGGGACGGAGCACTCAATTAGTTAATTTTGTTAAATATCCTTGATTGAGCAGCGGCCGGCAATCAGCCATGCAAATTTCTGAATAATTTACTAAACTCTTGCAATGAATCGCAAATTTTGTACACAATGCTAACTTTTGTTTGCTGTTTAAGGTTTTCTGGATTTGTGATTTTTGAAGTTTGATCAAATATGGTTGTATAATCATGGCTTAAAGTGGAGGTTATACAATGTGTAAGAAATAGGGTATATCAACCCGAAACCCAGTGATAATACCTACTTATGAAAATAAACAACTTTCCCCAAGAAACATAGGTCGAAATATGAAAAATAAAATTTGTACCTCCCATACAAACCGCACGGTCAGCAAATACAATTAGTATGGGAGGTCCAAATTTTTTTTCATATTTCGATCTGTTCCTTGGTGAAAGTTGTTCAGTTTCATTAGTATTATCACTGAGTTTCGGATTGATATACCCTATTTGTCACACGTCAAAAAAGTAACAAAATCAGTTTAAAAACTAATTTTTCATGTAAACAAAATCTAGTTTAAGTTTTCATTGTATTCCAATGTCTAGATGCTAGTTATGTTGCCTTTACTCATACATACATATAATCACGCCTCTTTCCCGTAGGGGTAGGCAGAGACCACTTCTTTCCACTTGCTACGATCCTTACATACGTAGAAAAAAAGACAGACACCGCTTCAGTAATATGAATAGTGAAGCAATCAAAGTAAGCCGGCCGTATCGTAGCGACACGTGCCGCACGCACACATTCACAGCAAAGTAAGACGATCGTCCGGCTGTACGCCAATGGCAATTACCCGTAAATCTCACACAAACGTAAGTCGCCGCCATTGTTGGGCTTCACTAAATGCTTAGCTCACCTTCCGTCCGCCTTTTTTTCTACGTCCATGCCTTTATTTGACAAAAACATCATTTTCAATGGCTTGTAAGTTGTAACAACATTTCATTTGAGTGATATGAAGCTATCGACGTACTGTCTAAAGTTTACAACTTTCCGCCAGTATTTATTTTCATTGTATTATTGTATTCCAATACCTAGATGCTAGTTATGTTGCATTTTCTAGACAAAAACATGTATTTTCATTGGCTTGTAACAACATTTCATTTGAGTGATATGAAGCTATCGACGCACTGTCTAAAGTTTACAACTTTCCGCCAGTATTTATTTTCATTGTATTATTGTATTCCAATACCTAGATGCTAGTTATGTTGCCTTTTCTAGACAAAAACATGTATTTTCATTGGCTTGTAACAAAATTTCATTTGAGTGATATGAAGCTATCGACGTACTGTCTAAAGTTTACAACTTTCCGCCACTATTTATTTTCATTGTATTATTGTATTCCAATACCTAGATGCTAGTTATGTTGCATTTTCTAGACAAAAACATGTATTTTCATTGGCTTGTAACAACATTTCATTTGAGTGATATGAAGCTATCGACGTACTGTCTAAAGTTTACAACTTTCCGCCAGTATTTATTTTCATTGTATTATTGTATTCCAATACCTAGATGCTAGTTATGTTGCATTTTCTAGACAAAAACATGTATTTTCATTGGCTTGTAACAACATTTCATTTGAGTGATATGAAGCTATCGACGCACTGTCTAAAGTTTACAACTTTCCGCCACTATTTATTTTCATTGTATTATTGTATTCCAATACCTAGATGCTAGTTATGTTGCATTTTCTAGACAAAAACATGTATTTTCATTGGCTTGTAACAACATTTCATTTGAGTGATATGAAGCTATCGACGTACTGTCTAAAGTTTACAACTTTCCGCTAGTATTTATTTTCATTGTATTATTGTATTCCAATACGATGCTAGTTATGTTGCATTTTCTAGACAAAAACATGTATTTTCATTGGCTTGTAACAACATTTCATTTGAGTGATATGAAGCTATCGACGTACTGTCTAAAGTTTACAACTTTCCGCCTCGGCTCCGAAGCTATTTACTGCCGAATATTTATGTAGCTGACGTTTACAAGGGAGTAATTAACTTACTGAGAAACAACTTAGGGGAAACAAATTTATAAAGAAAATATGGTGTAACAGATAACTTTTTATATTTCCTGATTCTGCTACACGAAGGGTATAGAATAGGTTGCCATGTTATTTAACTACGTAGGCAAAATTATTGTTACCGACGTTTAGGTAACTTACTTATTATGTCTTCCAATTTTGACTTTAATCAAGATTAGAAGCCTGGAAGATCTATTCTAATTATTTTTCAAACGTTTATTGAATAACTAGCTGGTGCCTGCTTCATTTGCGTATAACTAACGGAAAGGCAACCCTATTTTTTAACAGATAAAAGTAGCCCAAGTTAATCCTTACAACATCAGCTATCTGTCAGTAAAAGTCCCGTGAAAATCGGTCTAGTCGTTCCAGAAAGTTTCAGAAAAACAGACAGACAGACGGAAAGGCAAATATAAAAAAAATGTTTTTTATTTTATTGTAAAATTTATTCATTTATATAGATCATCGTTTCTCAAACGGTGGGCCGCGACTCGCGACTCTTGGGAGGGTCGAGTTTGTTATTAAAGGGGGTCGCAGTCGGTTGAAAAATAATAAATACAAACTACATATAGGTACAAAATATTCGTTTTCGAACGTATCTTTTGTATCGAACGTCAAATTCATTTATTTGCAATGTCGTAAAAATCGTTTGAAAATCGAACTAGTGAAGGCAATACAACGTACACGGTAAAGCTGATAAAAATAGCGTCCTATATAGCGCATTATAATTTTAGAGTGACGGGGTCGCAAGACTTTTAATTTTTGGCTTTGTCGTGGGTCGCGACATAAGTGAAGACATGGTAGAGAAACGATGATATAGATTAATATTTTCCGCCTTTCGTATTGACAATAAAGTTTTTTAGTAAAAATATAATATAATATAAAAGCTAAGCTAAGAGATCAAGAATTATTCCTAGATCGCTAATATAATAAATGTACATAAATAAAATACTTTAAAAAAAAAACTTTGGCTTTTCAACCGATAATGGATGATTTATACAGTATTCTCCGAGCGAAGTAACCACTCTTGAAATACTGTAGTGCCTGGGACAGTTGGTTTTTAAATGTCATATGGCTGACGTACTATGTGCAACACATATGCACATACGTCAGCCCAGTCCAGAGGAATGACTGGTCAATACATCTGAGGCCAACCATGTGCGGGTTTCCTCACGATGTTTTCCTTCACCGTTAGAGCGTCCGTATAATGTACTTGAGATCTAAAAAGGTCTCATTAGTACACGCCTCAACGTGGGATTCGAACCTGCAATCTCTCGAGTGCGAACCAAACGGTCTACCCACTAGGCTACGGAGCTCTGTGCTAAAATACTTTTTACACTACGTACATTATATTGTGTTTAAACCTGCAGTCACATTTGAAATTCAGGTCACAACATAAAAACTGACGATCGCAGATGATCAGTATATGTAGCTTCATGAAACGTTGTAAATTGTAACTTCTATCGTCCGCGTCATACTGTGAGAGACTTCAACAGTTGACCTATATTCAAACGAACACTATACAAAAAATTATTCTACTTTGACTGAACTTTCATTTTGGAAATGTCGTTTGAAAGTAGTAATTATATGTATTTGAAATAGAAAAAGTATTTTCAATCATTGGCTGTGTTCCGCGAAAAATAGCGCTAAAAAAAAGTAAGCAAAATGGCGACCGCTGGCATTAAATAAGCAAAATGGCGGATTATGTTAGCAAACGTATAGCAAGCAGTAAACAAACGTGTCCTGGCCGATAATCTGTTTTTTATTTTTCTTTAGCGCTAGCAAGCTCTAACAAGCGCTATTTTCTACGGAACACAGCCATTTTGTCGAGAAAAGGGGGGTTTGGTAAGTTTTGAAAACTGGTAGTTTTATAGATTTCATGTCCTTTATTCGAATTTCAACTTTGCCACCTTATAACTTGTACGTTAACGCTGTCATCTTGATGAAGTCATCCTAAAACGGTTTTTGATGGTGTAGTAACGAGTTGACGAGGTGCCAAAGTTGAAATTTGAAAAGTGTGCATCAAAATCTATATAATTATCAATTTTCAAAACTTCCACAGATGATAAAATATTTTTTTGAATAATATTATTGAACATTGTTTATCATGACATGGTCATAGTAGGTAACTTGACTACGATGATAACTTTAATTATCTCGAAGCAAATTATATTCCAGTTGCATGAAACAAAGGGAAGTTCCCAAAAAAAGGCTCGCTCCGAGATGATTTACAGGCCAATTAATAAAAACCGCGAGTCCAGAGTAAAGATTACATTTTACAAAGATGGTTAAAACTTTGTCGTTATCTACGGTATTTCCTCAATTAATCCTATCCACGATAAGGTTTCTAAGGGCTAGTCTCTGGGGATCTAAGCAATCTTCACGGGTGACTTGTCAAAGTGAGAAAGGGTCGGAAGCTCAAGAGACTTTCAACAATGCTTGTTATCTTTCAAGTAAGAATCTAATGATATCATTTTAAAGTAAATATCTCGAAGGCTTCAAAATCCTCCGAGGACATTTTGGATTGTCCCAGGTCTATTCTTTTGTGTAAACTATTAAGATAGCGAGATTGTATTCAGCTGAAAATGAAGTTTATTATCTGGTGATAACTATGGTTCTGTTTGATGTGATTTACACGTTTAATCTTTATATTTATTTCGAGGCGTTTCTGCGTCGTTTTGAGGAAAAAATGTTACTTGTTTATTTGTTGTAATCGTATGTATGCAGCAGAATATTTTTACTAGCTTCTAGCCTTCTAACATTTTGATAGAACCTTCAGATTATAGTTACTATAATAGGCAATCGGACTAATTTTTTTTTTTGCATAAATGAATAGTACTCTTAAATATGAGTAACTTCTCAGAAGAAACCGTATATCAAAAGTCAATATTTTCAAAGGTACAGCGATTTGTATAAAAATTTTCGCGAGCCTCCTAAAAACGCTCCATACTAAAGTCGACCTACAAATGACGTCACTTGTAGGTTATAGTATATGAAGTAGTATATGAAGTATATGGCCGCAGGAATATATTTGTAAATATCTCCGATATTTGTGCGTTTAAGTTCATACTTACCATAATGAATGTTTTTGTATATGATGTGAGTAAACTAATTTACTAATTTCGCAAAAAAAAAATGTTTTTGGTACTGGAGCGGAGCGAAATTTTGTATACAAATCGCTGTACCTTTGAAAATATTGACTTTTGATATACAGTTTCTTCTGAGAAGTTACTCATATTAAAGAGTACTATACATTTATGCAATAAAAAAAATCAGTCCGCTTGCCTATTCCTGTCTCGTACCTACACACACATGTTTTTATATAAATATTCTATTATATAAAAATGTGTGTGTGAGAGTACACAGGTAAGAAGTGAAACTTCTTACCTGCATATAATTTTTCACTCATGTGCTGGATTATCAAACGAAATATTCACTCTCACTTTTACTTTCAATTCACTTAAATTTGAATGAAGCATTTTTATTTTATCACTTTCAAAGTAATATAATATTATTCTCCACGTCATCGTCACTATAGTAAAATTTAGTAAAAAAAACAACATGGCGCGTAACCAAAAATTGTGACGATTTTCTATAAAATTTCTCTCATGCCTCGATAAAGAACTTTCACTTCAAAAATAGATTTCAGTTTCAATGTCTCGCTAAAACTTGAGAACGACTAGACTGGAGCGATTTGACTAATTTTGATCTTGAAATAATTGTGGAAGTTCAGGGAAGGTTTAAACGGTGAGAAATTTCAGTTCATAGTAAGGGAGAACATCGTGTGTCGGGACAGCTAGTTTATTCATTATTAAGGCCCCCACAGACGAGAGGCCGATCGTTTCAGTTAGAACTGACGTCAGTTCGGCCTGAACGGAGCACACACACGGAAGAAATCGCATCCGACCAAACTAGGGTTGCCACGTCTTTGGTTGCCACCCGTACTTTATAATAAAGTATTGTACGTTATTTCAGGTAATTGTACTCTATAGTTTATGAGAATAATAAAGTGCACGAAAATACTTTATTTTCACGATTTGTTTTTTTTTAGGATTTCGAAAACTTTAGTCATAATAATATTATGATTTTATTCGTACATATAGCGAAATACATCGATTGCTCAATCGATGTCGATTGCATGTTAAGATTATTGAAAATATAAATCTGCAAAAACTTAATGTAGACTATATGGATGATCTATATGGAAAAATTTCTTTACTAATACTAACTAGCTAACTTTATTATAATATACTTTAGAACTATCAACTGCACAATAAAGACAGCAAGTGTTTAATAAGAGAAATGATAATTTTTAAAACTTGTATAAAGTCATTTCATTTTTATTATATATTCCGAAAATGTTCTGTGACCTATAGCAAATGGAGAGACGAAAGAAACAAAGTGTCTCTGAATTTGATAAAACATGTATTACTTATTAAATTTAATTTAAATATGGACTGTAAAGGTAGATTTAAAGAAATTAGTATTAATTTGATACAAAGTGCAAAAAACAATAAAAGTACGTATGTATTTAAACATAATAATGATTATAAATAAATTGTACTTTATTTTAAATACAATGTACTTTTTACTACCCATAATAATCATTGTACTTTAGAGTCTGGCTACTGAAAGATGAGACTGGAAAGGGCGGCAAATTCAAAAAATCGACGTATGGCAACCTTGTCTATAGTCGTAATTATAGTTTTGATACTTGATTATTTACGATAGCAAAATATAATATTATTGTCATAAATATAATCAAGTATCAAAACTATAATTCCGACTATACACAAGATTGACATACGTCGATTTTTTGAATTTGCCGCCTTTTTCCAGTTTCAGTAGCCAGACTCTATCTGCAAAAAAAGAGGTGGCAACCCTAGACCCAACTGACGTCAGTTCGGCCTGAACGGATTCGAGCCCACACATGATACGATTTTGCATCCGTTCAGGCCGAACTGAAGGCAGACCGGACCGTTTATGGGGCCCCTTAAAATTACCACCGAAGTTTTAATTACAATAAAATAATCTTCTTTAACTTTCCTTTCTGTCCCGTAAAGATTACATCAGTTGTAATACCGTAAAGATATTGGTCCGCGGCCATTGCTTGTCAACCTTTTTCTACAGTTCTTCTTAACCCTTTTTCAGCTGTTATCACAACGATATCTTAAATAAACTGTTTCGTCACCTAAAGTTAATACGGTAGCGGGGCTCGATAAAACGATTCGTGTTAGTGACGGATGTTGACAGGGGTTGCGAACATTTGCTTTTATTTCGTCGTGCAACCCGTTTAGCACATGCCGACTGACGATCAATCTCAGTCAATATGTAGGACAAAGGATCGTCTGTTGTCTCGGCTTAATGAAATTTTTTAGTGACATTTTTGTACAATACAATCGTCGAAAAGTAAACAGGTTACGTCAATAAAACGGAGTTTATGTTTTTTATCAGGCAGCATCGATATGTTTTGCAATGAATAATTCAAAAGTTCTTACCCGAGATAGGGGCGCACAAAAACAATATTGTTTCACATTTTAATTTAAAAGTAGCGGCGAAAAAATGTATCGGGCGTGTAGTTTTTCAGCCTTACATTGCGATTTGGTCATACGTACCTACTGCTCAAATAATATTCTTAAGAAACGACCGAACCTGCCCCAGGCTACGAGGCTATACAACCTTTGTTTATCTTGTTTACTTTAGGTTTCTTGTGACTTATTTTTTATATTAAAATTCGTGGGCTAGCTACAGTAACCTTAATAAATAGCTGTAGCATAGAGCTGAATAACACAATACAGACAAAAAAAAAAAAGAAAAAAAAAAAAAAAAAAGACAGCAATGGAAACTGTTAGAGGTGGCCTGTGCTATCTTTTAGCATCCTGAGATAAGAGATAATCTGTACCTAATTATAGTTAAAAAAAAAAGTAATATTGTACCTTATTTGTAATCAAGAATTAAAGGACTATCTTAACTTAGGCCTTTTCATCGAAACTTAGGCCTTTTCATGCATTAATGAATGATTTATACAGTATTCTCCGAGTGAAGTAACCACTCTTGAAATACTATAGTGCCTAGGACAGTTGGTTTTTAAATGTCGTATGGTTGCCCAAGCACATACGGCATTCTCAAAACATAGTCAGCCTGGTCCAGAGGAAAGACTGGTTAATACGTCTAGGGCCAATCATGTGCGGGTTTCGTCACGATTTTTCCTTCACCGTTAGAGCGTCCGTATAATGTACTTGAGATCTAAAAAGCCTTATTGGTTCTCGCCATAACCTGGGATTCGAACCTACACTCTCTCGAGTGTAAACCAAACGGTAGACCACTAGGCCACGGAGCTCACAAAGGACTTTACTATTATTATTAATGACTACAACAAATCTACTCGTATATCCAAATTTAATCAGCATTAGGATTGCAAAATATATTCTAAATCTGAAAAGGGAAATGTTGAATCTTCCACAAGACAAATTCAATTTTCCACGCACTGATTTTCAGGAGTATTTAATTCGCATTATTTTAGAGGGATACCTACTACAAAATTGCGTGTAGGTACACAAATTTTAAGAAACATAATATATTATTTTTGGAAATCAATTTTGTAGGCTGCATTCACCACAAGAAATAAAAATGTAAACAAACATGCAACATTTCGATGAAAAAAAAAAAAAAAAAAACAATTTAGTCACATTGTCAAAAACAAATCTGTCACTACTTAAAAATTTCCG
The DNA here is from genome assembly GCA_905404095.1 of Glaucopsyche alexis. Lineage (NCBI taxonomy): Eukaryota > Metazoa > Arthropoda > Insecta > Lepidoptera > Lycaenidae > Glaucopsyche > Glaucopsyche alexis. The sequence continues at coordinate 9,308,726 of FR990060.1, forward strand.
GGCCAAAGTTCCGGGCTGAGCGGTGCATCTTGATTTATGAATCACATAATCCGACCAAATTAAATTGCTAATTGACTTCAATTGACACGTATGTTACAAAAAGTTAATTGAATTTTGGTAATTATTCATAGAGATTGAATATTATGTTCATTGGTTACAAAAAATATTATTTGTTCTCGTAATTTTTAATAAAGTTGATTAGCGTGAATAAGATAAAATCTTTTGTAGGCCAGTGCAGGGGAGCAATTCTTGTAAATATTATCGGTTAAATATGGTTACGATTTCAGGCTGTCGTCGTAGACGAATATTATGTCAGTGCGTTGACCGAACCGAAATAGGGGATCGGACTACATCTGAAATATGTAGTTTCGTTAATATATTCAGAAATATTGAGGCATTACTACTTGGTAAATGTAAAAAAAAATATTATTTTATATGTAGTTTACTATAATATCTATAATAATAATAATAATAATATCTATGGACGCTTCACACCACGTCAATCTGATCCCGTAGTAAGTTCTCGAAGAACTTGTGTTACGGGTACCAGACAACGGAAATATATTTAATACTTTTATACTATACACATATTTAAGATTTTTATTATATCAAACATATATTTAATACACATCCATGACCCAGGAACACAGACTTTTGTTCCTTCGGCGGGATTTGAACCCGCGACCCCCGGCTTGAGTACCAACACGCTCAACCATCTGAGCCACAGAGGTCGTCAAATTAAATACTAATTAAATACATTTAAAAAGTACCAAAAATTTTTTTTTTTGCGAAATTGGTAAACAAAACCTACATGATTAATTTACTCACATCATAAAAAAACATTCATTATGGTAAGTATGAACTTAAACGCACAATTAAGGCGCTGTGAGTAGTCAACTATGAAGTATTCGAGGGGGTGAAGGAGATGAGTGGGGGACGTGCCGCCCCCGTTACTGCGGGGGACTTCATGCGAAATACGTCAAAGTGATGTGTCTATAATGTACAAAAGCGTAATTTCGATAAGATCGTAATGTGCTTCATAGCCTAGCGGTATTTTGCCCGCCTAAAGCAAAGCGTAGCGTCTAGGTTCAAATCTCATTACAATTTATTATATTTCAAAATGTCTATTTTCTGTCTAGGTCAATTAAAAGAAGTCTATTTCCTAATTTTGTGCCAAATTTAGCCATTGCGATTTGAGAAAGTTACGTTTTTTAGTAAGTAGTTAAAGGGTAAAAAAAATCTAAAAAAAAGCTCAATTAAGTCACTGAACTCCTAAACGGCTGTACCGATATTAAGTAATGAAAAAATTTGTGTGTCTTCAGGTTGATTCGAGAATGGCTTAGATTTGCAATCGGACCTGGTAGGTGGCGCTGCTGTCAGTAGTCAGTACGTCAACAAATTTAATTCTAAGGCGGTACGAAGTTTGCCGGGATAGCTAGTATTATTATAATATGCGGTCGAAGTACTGCGGAATACGCACTACAACATGTAACACTTTACACAATACACATTATGACATCACACACGTTGACGTTTCTTCCTAGGACGACATTTCAAAATTTTATATATTTCGCATTTTTCAGCGATTACAAAATCTAAACTTGCTTTTGCCTGCAACTTCGTTCGCGTAGCACAAAGCTAAATTTTATCGACTGATTTTATACAATACATAAATACACAATAAAATTCAATATCAAATATTCCCATTCTACATACATGAAACTTCGGCTATCTGACAGCAAAAAAAAAAATACAATTTCAAATACCTAGTTTCTGACATTTGTGGTTTAACCAAATAGTCTCTTCGGCTACATCATATTAATTGTAAATATTGTTTTATTTAATCTATTACTAATATAATACAGAGAGAAGGTTTATTTGTTTGTATGTTTGTTTGTTTGCATTGAATAGGCTCCGAAACTACTGGAATGATTTTGATGAAATTTAGGACAGATATAGAATAGACAACGGGGAAGCACATAGGCATACTTTTTAATGCCGAAAAATGTACGATTCCATCGAGATTTCCTTTTGCGCGCATGAAGTCGCGGGCAACACCTAGTCTAAATATATAAAAGGCAAACTTGACTGACTCATCTATCAAAGCACAACCGAAACTACTGAACAGATGTTGCTAGAATTTGGCACAGATAGTTGTAATGACGTAGGCATCCGCTAAGAAAGGATTTTTGAAAATTCGCCTCCTACAGGTGTAACAAAGGGGTTAAAATTTTGTATGGAAACCGAACTTTACGCGGACAAAGTCGCGGGCAAAAGCTAGTAAAATATAAACGTAGATTACTAAATAAGTACATGTTCCTAATATCTGTTCATGGTGATTAGCATTAGAATTTACTATAATAATATGTATAAACTTTACAAACCAACAGAATAATATTTAGGTATATATATATTTACTTATTCTGTTGTCAATCAATGTTGTCAATTTTGAATCAAATATGTTTTTTCTTTCGTCGTGTAATAAATTATATTAATCATTTCGGTTATTGTACGTCAGTCTGACTGGCAGCTTGGTTTGCGTACCGACGTTTGATTTTTGGTGGTGAGTTCAAATCCCGGTAAGATAAATATTATTTTTGTGATTCATATAATGTCTTTGTTTTTCTTTAATATTTTTTTTTATTTTTTATTAATTTTTATCGTTGTACTAAAACTACGACCAAAGCTCGGTCTCTCTAGTACCTACTTATAAAGAGTTTTTGTACCTCCATCTTAAAACTTTGGACTAAAAATTTGGACATTCATCGAATACAATCTTTTCATACTTTATATAATATAATCTACACTAATATTAACAACAACTTAAAGTAACTAATAATAAAATAAGTACATAATTAACCATATACTTTTATTACTGGGAAAACAAGCATCGCTCGGAGTTTTATAGTGGGACAAAAAAAAGAAAAAAAAAATCGTCTGACCGGGATTCGAACCCGAGACCAATTGGTCGCAACAACGCAAAAAGCAAAAGGGCTACCAAGCGTCTTACGTCAGATTGCGAAATTACGCATATGTTATAAGTATACACGACGAAAGAAAAACTAATATTGACTTAACCTTTATGCAGACGACATAAAGGTCCATTCGGGGGTAAAATAAATTTGAACGGACTTTCAACAATAAATTCGAATAATTTTTGAGCAGAAAAGAGGGGAAAAATTTGACATACGTCTCATTAGCAAGAGGCCTAAGCCGGTACTGTCTTATTCAATAGATATGAAAGAGAAGGAATGACAGGTCGCCATTTCGCGATGTTTCATTCGACTCGTACGAATTATTTATCATTGAAATAAATTAATACTAACAAATATCACATTCTATACGAAAAATCAAAACAACAATTCCCTTCCTTTTATTATGTTTTACGAAACTGCAAATAATTTTCTCATTTCTGTTCACAAATAATACAGTTACAACTCCAAGAATTTCTATTTTAATGGTTATTTTATGATTTTTTTTAATCGAGAAAATGTTCAGATAACGTGTTTTGAAAACAAAGGTCCCTTAGCAAATATGATCAAAATTAACATATATTTTTTTGCTGCACTAAAATGTATCCATTCGTCTCAAAAAATTTTTAAAAGAAGCGTATTTCTAGGGTAAGAGCGCCTTAAGGGAGATATTTACAAATATATTCCGGCGGCCATATACTTTTAATATACTTTAATCTACAAGTGACGTCATTTGTAGGTCGACTTTAGTATGGAGCGTTTTTAGGAGGCTCGCGAAATTTTTTATACAAATCGCTGTACCTTTGAAAATATTGACTTTTGATATATCAAAAGTTTCGGTTTCTTCTGAGAAGTTACTCATATTTAAAGAGTACTATTCATTTATGCAATAAAAAAAATTTTGTCGATTGCCTATTATATTGAAAACTAGTTGTTGCCCGCGGTTCCGCCCGCGTAAATATAGTATGCCACGGGAATACTGCATTTTTCGGGATAAAAAGTAGCCTATGCTTTAATCAAGAGCCAATTCAGTAGTTTTCGTGTGAAAGAGTAACAATCCATCCATACATACATACATCGTCACAAACTACATACATCATCACAAACTTTCACATTTATAATATTAGTATGATAGTAAAGAGAATTGGGCTTCAGATCTCAGCTTCAAAACGATCGTGACAATACCCTGATATTACATGGTAATAGATACATGGAAGGGTGAGATAATATATAGCCTAAGTCAGTTCACACCGAAACGAGACGAAACGAAACGCGGCGCTGTATTTTATTGAAAAAAAACCGTTAGATTAATGTAATATAACTAGTAAAATTGTAAAATGTTGAAAGACTGCGGACCCGAATATTTTGCTTATAATTTAACACATTATTTTTCGTTACATACCTATATACCAAACAATCTGTCGACAGACGTATTACAATCTCGCTAGTTATATTACAATCTAACGGTTTTCACTTTTTTACGGTGACAAATTATCTATTCAATATTGAACTTAATACGCTACACCAGTGTTTTTCAACCTTTTTCATGATGCGACCCCCCCTTGTATGAAAAAATATTTCGCGACCCCCCGACCCTTTGCTTTTTTATCATGTATGTATGTGTATGTTACAGTGTTACAAATATTCATTCCATACGACGTTTTTATGCGTCTCCATAATAATAGAAACAATAAATTCGGATATAAGTACATAATAATAGAGATAGAGTACGTCAAACATATTATTTTACAATTACATACATCGATGATATCGATTTATGAGTACTTATTATATCCTTTTGTTAAAATTCTCTTACTTAATAAGTAATTAAAATCAATATTTTTAAAATTTATTATTTTTTTACTAAAGTTCTCTCGACCTCCGGCAACCCCCCTACAGAAGCTTCGCCACCCCCCAGGGGGTCGCGACCCACAGGTTGAAAAACACTGCACTACACTATAAGATACACGTTTCATATGACATCAGTCATACACTGCACATGCGCTGTGCAGCGCAGTGCAACTTAACATTCGAGCTCTTACAATGAAACATTTATCTTCCTGTGTAGAACATAAAGTTCAATTTTGAATAGCTTTCTAAAAATTGCAGCGCCGCGTCGCGTATTGTTTCATTTCGGTGTGAATTGACCCTAATATCCATTGGATAGTTTCGTATAATGCGATAGTTGTGTAAATAGCACCCTTGGCAAATTAATACGGACTACAGTCCAATGATGTAGGTATGTTTAGTTAAGGGTTATTGTCATTGACATAAATTTTAACTCTTTAGTGACAATCACTTTTATAAGTTTAATCGTTTCTTTAACACTTTAACTGTAATACTTTTTTATTTATTCGTAATCATCCAATACAGCTCAAGCGATAACTTATCCACATTGAAACGGCGAAGGAAAAAATATTATGACGTATATCTACGTTTTTAGGGTTCCGTTCCTCGAAAGGAAAAATATTATAGGATTACTTTGTTGTCCGTCCGAATGTCTGTCAAGACCCTTTTTGTCAGGAACGCATGGAGGTGTCAAACTGGAATTTATATCAAATACTAAGGTCTACGGTCCCTTAGAGCTGTGAAAAAAACAAACTTCTAAGCCAACGCAATCAAAAGATACAGCCGTTAATGCCGCTCGCTTTTCGACACTCGCAAACTCAAAACCTACAGGGTACTTTCCGTGGACTCAAAATCATAAAATTTGGCACGAAGCAACATCTTATAGCACAGATAAAGGGAAAAATTACGAAAACCGTAAATTTTTAGTTACATCATATAATATTTTTAATAATTTTAAACTTACTACCCCTTTCCCTAATGAACGCGTAGAGATTAGTAGATATTATATTGAATTAAAATTTATATTAAATACTCAGGTCTATAATACCTTTAAGCTGTAACAAAATCACTACAGGTGTGTACGGAACCCTCGGTGCGCGAGTCCGACTCGCACTTGGCCGGTTTTTACGTTTGAAATCATTAGTAACTTTTTAGTTATGTGTCATTAAGTTGCTCGATATAAGGTACTTAAACAGGGACAGAACTTCTGAACAAGCTAGACAGTTGAATTTTTATAAATGACTAGCTTTTGCCAGCGGCTCCACCCGCGTAAATACATTATCCCGCGGGAACACTACCTTTTCGGGATAAAAAATATGTTATGTCCTTTCCCCGGACCCAAAGTATGTCTATACCAAATTTCATAAAAATCGGTTCTGCGGTTAAAGCGTGAAGAGGTAACAGACAGACAGACACACTTTCGCATTTATAATATTAGTAGGTAAGTATAGATATATTTCTGTTGGCGCTGTAACAACAAGTACTAAACCCTTCGAGATCTATTCACACTTTGCCGGTTTTTACATTTTTGCTCCACCGGCAGCTAGGCCGTTATTGGCACCGGGGACAGGCCGGTGCAGGGCCGGTAAGTGGAAAAACAGCCAATTGAACACGCGCAGTCTGCAAACCCGCAAGAAGCTAGATTGTAAATAATAATAATAACACCCCACCGTTCTCGGTGACGGTGGCCGGTTTCATTGAAATCAGAAAATCAGGTGATCAGTCTGCATTGTAAAATAAATAATGTAGATAGCAAATAATGTAGATTGTAAAGCTAGCGTGGTGGCTAACATTGACGGACCAAAATTACTAACAACAGTTATGGTGACGGCTGACGCCGGTGACGATGATGATGATGATCTAATTTTAGATTCAGGAACACCGTCTTATTATTTGTAAACAATAGCACTTAATAATGTTGCGGATGAAAAACTTAACCTTATTTTTGTTACTAACGAGTGTGCGGGTGCATTGTAACATTTTAAACAGTCTTTTGTTCGAAAATGTAAATAGTTTCATCCTTTATATTGTGTTACTAGCGACCCGCCCCGGCTTCGCACGGGTACAATGTATATATCTGTATAGTTTCCGAACCGGTGGTAGGCATCATGTAGGACAATTCTATAAGCGTTATATTATAACCTACATGGAAATAAAAATTTTGAGTTTGAGTTTGAGTATAATCTATGGGTACAATACTGATACTAATACTGCGGCTACCTCATAGATCTAAACTCCCATCCCGCACGCACACCCCCGCCTTGGTGACGCCTACTTCGCAACGGGCCGTGGAGCAGAAATCGTAATATTTAAATTTCGCCATAACTTCAAAAACCAAACGTCCAATTTTAATCATTCAAAGACCAAATATTATATACATAAACTGTACTTAGTGATCAAATAATTTATTTTGATAAGGATTAATAGCATGAGTAAAATAAACGCGTTTAAATGTAGTCCAAAAAAAATCAAGATTTCTAAATAAAAAAATTGTTGTTGTGCCTCACTCGACATATATAGGTATTGTGTGTCGCGGACTTTTTTGTAGATATTTATAAGATCTACAATTAATTAGAACATTTTATGGTTCTATCTTTTATAGTTTAGGCAGCGTACGCAAAATAAGTAACTTTTCTGGTTATTTTTTACACCTTGTATCCGAAAACCCCAAATATCTTACGGAACCCTATTTTTTTCTAAAATAAAATTTAGCCTTTGTTACTCGTGGATAATGTAGCTTTCGAATGGTGAAAGAATTTTTGAAATCGCTCCAGTACTTTTTGAGCCTATTCAATACAACCAAACAAACAAACATACAAACAAAGTTTTCCTCTTTATAATATTAGTGTAGACTAGCTTTTGCCCGCAGCTTCGCTCGCGTCAGAGTGAAAGCTTGTTCGGGAAAATACCAGTACCAAAATTGAATACTTAATGGTGTAGGCACTGCACAGCCGTATCAGTTGTATTTTATTTGAATGTTTCCTACGACTTCGTAGGTACACTCAAGAAATCTACCGGGAACTCTACCATAAACAAAGAGTAATTAATATCACAAGTGCCATAAATAAAATTTAATAAGCTGCAAAAAGTATTATGTGTTAATTCTGGATAAACTACTCCCATACCTGATTAAATCAAAATTCTTTAGGTGTTTTCTTTACTTTACTTTATTACATGAAAAACTAAACATAAGTATTATTATGTACTGTAGGTATACAAACTTTCGCATTTAGGTATAATATTATAAAGTAAGGATTTCTTTGTAGCCGATAATTAGTATTTTAAAATTTTCGAAAATCTTTTGAATGGGAAGACGTTGTGGACTTGAACTTAATAAAAATAATTTGGATTGTGATCGCCCATCCTAGTTGGGACCACGACAGAGTTTGAGAGAGAGATGAGTTAGCAGTACAACCACGAAGCCATCTAGCTTCTCACTTATCTATACTAATATTATAAAGAGGAAAACTTTGTTTGTATGTTTGTTTGTTTGTTTGTTTGTTTGTTTGTTTGTTTGTTTGTTTGTTTGTTTGTTTGTTTGTTTGTAATGAATAGGCTCAAAAAGTACTGGACCGATTTCAAAAATTCTTTCACCATTCGAAAGCTACATTATCCACGAGTAACATAGGCTACATTTTATTTTGGAACAAAATAGGGTTCCGTAAGATATTTGGGTTTTTCGGACACATGGTGTAAAAAAACAACCAGAAAAGTTATTTATTTTGCGTACGCTGCCTAAACTATAAAAGATAGAACCATATAATGTTGTAATTAATTATAGATCTTATAAATATCTACAAAAAAGTACGCGACACACTATACCTATCTATGTCGAGTGAGGCACAACAACCATTTTTTTATTTAGAAATCTTGATATTTTTTTTTGGACTACATTTAAACGCTTTTTTTTTATTCATGCTATTAATCCTTATCAAAATAAATTATTTTATCACTAAGTACAGTTTATGTAGATAATATTTGGTCTTTGAATGATTAAAATTGGACGTTTAGTTTTGAAGTTATGGCGAAATTAAAATATTACGATTTCTGCTGCACGGCCCGTTGCGAAGTGGGCGACATTCTGTAGTATATGTACTAAACATATCAGTATTGTACCCGTGCGAAGCCGGGGCGGGTCGCTATTCCTCATATAATAATCATACACATTAATGATTAGGATTAACCTAGGTAAAGTTTTAACCAATTCAATATCTGGTTATTTTATAGCATTTTATACTACGTTATTTTTTTGATTGATAAAACTTTTTGTAGGTATGAACCGATTGAATTGAAATACCTACACACCTCTTTTTAATATAATACATCTTTGCCTACACAAACTTATAAGCAGAGCTATCCTAATTCCTATCCGCGTGGAACCGTAGGTAGTTAGGTAGGTACCCAAAAATTTTCCGCGATAAAAAGCGAGTCCTATGTGTTTATCCAAGGGCTAAACTACTACGGTAACAAATTTTATAAAAATCTGTTCCGTAGTTTCTGAGATTAGCGCGCACAAACGTACAGATCAAAAATCTTTTAAGAAAATCATAAAAGTCATTGTTTTGGGTTAAAAACTAAAAACCTATGTATTAAACACTCATAAATCAAGCACAAATAAATTAAATATTACATATTATAACAACAAAAGAGAAAGAAATTTAATTAGGTATACCTACTCTACACAGTACACTCAAAATATTCTACTGAAATAGTATACAAATGTAATATAATACATAAGTATTATGAATATATTTTAATGCAGCAATCGCAAATATTTAATTATGTCAAATTAAAAATAAAGCTCTCCACTCACGGGCTATCGATTGCTTCGATCAAATTGGAAAGTAATTCGTATTTGAAAGTAAATAGCTAACGATAAACTATTACACAAAATGATTAGTGTAAGACCTACCAGCTAGTTTTTGCGGTGGGCGTCAAAAGTTGGAACAAAATTTACGCGTATATGTACGAGTTTCATATAAAAAGTATAGTAAGGCGGTCCTAGGATCTCAGACTATATTCAATTTTTATATAAACCGATTTACTTGCAACTACGAATCCAGTAAATGTTTAAATTGTAAAGACTAAATCGATCGATCGCTTGTGAGTGGGAGCTTTATATCAAAAGTACTAAGGAGTATTTATATCAACTTAAAAGCAAATCGCTCCCAAACAACTTTCTTTCCCTTTTTATTCCCGTTAGGGGACGAATTTCAATAAACTATGATACACGAATTCCATCAATTCTGTTACATAATGTTTGTGCAAAATATGAAGTAGATTGGACCAAGGAATCACGTTGCCCCATACAAACTGTTTTCCCCCTTTTCACCCCCTTAGGAGTCGAATTTCGAAAAATCCCTTCTTATCGGATCCCTACGCATTACAAAGAGCAAGCCCTGCAAGTTTCAGGTCTCTACGATCAGCGTTTTAGGCTGTGCGTTGATCCGTCAGTCATTCAGGACAAAGGATTTTATATGTATAGATGATAAATAATGAAGTAACGTAAGTCGTAACATACAATGTGTTTGTTACAAGACATTATTAACAAAAGTTAAAAACTTTATACCGACTACGCAAATTGTGTAACTACTAACTTGTAATAGGAATCTATTGATATCTCATTCATTAAAATCGGATCAGTAGCTAGGCGCTACGAGGGAACAAACATACATGCATTGACTGACAAAATCATTGGCTCCACCGTAGTCGGGTAAACAGTGTTGTTTTTTTTTTCAATATAAAAATGTTTTTATATTTTCCAAAATATTTTTTCCGTCTTCAAATTATCTTATTTTTTAATTTAGGGGTAGAGCCCTTGTCGGTGGAGCTTACGCTACTTTTCTCTATCCTCCACTAGTACCTTCAGCTCTCTATAGGCCATGACATATCGTTTTCCACCAACATATTATATTATATTGAAATAATAACATTAAAATAATTGCAATTCTTTTCGAAAAAATAATATTTTCAATTTTTATACAAATTGAAATAGAGAACTCAAGTTCATACGTCCGTCAGTACTTTGACGACCAAATGACCGGCTCTCAACTACAAGGGCTCTCAGCTCCCTCGTCCTAGTATATACTAGCCACTTCAGACAAGCACTACGCAAAATATAATTAGTAACAAATCCTATATAACCTTTGATTTATTAAAAAGGTTATGGTCTAAGCATTATTATGTTTGTTTGGATAAAATAAAAAGGTTTTCAATAAACGTCCTGTGTATGCTAATTGCTAAGCAATACCTATCTATTAAGGTGAATCCACAAGCAGTCCTAGTGACTAAGATTCAATTTGACAGCTATTGCTTAGCATACACATAACGTTTTTTGAAAAACTTTTTTTATCCAAACAAACATATTCAATTATTCAGACCATAACCTTTTTTTGGTGAAACTCATTACCAGTACTAACTGGAAATGAGTCTCACCAAAAAATAGTAGGTTTTGGAAATAGGTTTCACCAAAAAAGGAGGTACTGGAAATGAGTTTCACCAAAAAATAGAAGGTAACAGAAATGAGTTTCATGAAAAAATAGTAGGTTCTGGAAATAAGTTTCACCAAAAAATAGTAGGTTCTAGAAATAAGTTTCACCAAAAAATAGGTACTGGAAATAAGTTTCGCAAAAAACAAGTAGATATTATAAATTATTTCATCCAAAATCGGAAAAGGAAGAAATGGAACCTAAAATTGAATACAGAACGACTACGATCTCATATCGCTCATATTTATTGGGAAAAGGTAGTCGTTTTTCATACATCGTCTGTCATTTCCATAGAAAAATTCACAGATTTCGTGCCTCACACGACTATCGAGCACATTGGAAATGAATCTACGGAATTCGAAAAAATATTGTCGCTGAGTGACTAGAAAGTCGGGATAATAGGAAAAGGTTACAATAAAACTACAAAGTTAAATGATAATTATTTTATACCTAGACTAGCTTTTGGCCGCGACTTCGTACGCGTATATATATTGAGGTGATTAATTTTCCTATTATTTTTAGAAAGAGACCTTAATTATTATGCTAAAAATAAATTAAATTAAATAGTAAATTAGTCATCAAGAATAGGAATTATTTTACGCAATGAATAGCTATATTTACATACACTGTACGTAGGGCTGGCCCAGGCCTCATACATTTCTTGAACATCTCTTTTAAAAGGGGGATTGTGACACGTATTTTATAATAACATCCATGTATTATCCCGATCCCGATCCCCATCCCAATCCCGATCCCGATCCCGATCCCGATCCCGATCCCGATCCCGATCCCGATCCCGATCCCGATCCCGATCCCGATCCCGATCCCGATCCCGATCCCGATCCCGATCCTGGAGGGCTAGACAAGATGCATTAAATAATATCGACGGCGAACTTCGTGAATAAAAAATGTATGGGATTGACATAAGCGTGCGTTAAATGACATATTCAGTCGTATCGTTAAAAAAATTGGTAGCCAAACAGCCACTTTGAACGAATACGCTAACGATGCACCCATATAACGAATTGCTCTAACGCGTTTCTCCATACAATGCCTAGACAAGCGGCCGTAAGTGACATTTAGCAGATCGTGATCTTTATCTTTATCGACCTAACGATAAAGATACCCAGATAGCTACCTTTATCGCCTCAACGAACAATATGGCGGATTTTTATTGATCAGCTGTTATTTGTAAATAATAATGATTTGCCTAAAGTTGCCTAAACGGTCTATAAAACACCTTCTGCTAGTAGTCTATATTGCAAAAAGTCAAAAGAATTCAATCTAAAGTATTCAATAAATCACAATTATTGTCAATACCTAATATGTAATTCATTGTATTCAAGTATAATTCAACACTTTGTTAAAATATAAATTTCTTAATTTGTAGCTTACTTGCAGTTTGTAATCTTTACACGCTACTATATCAGCTGAAAGCAATCTTTAGGTGTATAGTAGGTACCTAAATTACTACTATAATTTAGGTACCAAATGGAGTTCATAATTAAGCAAGTTTCTATGAAACTTCCTTAGAAATAAAGATTTGTATTTAGTAATTAAAATTTATAAGTTTTTCAATGTAATGATATTTTATTGTCATCGATGCTCAACACCTTCGCCTTATAAATGGGTTAGAAGGACACAAACACCTCATAAAAGTTTTGAAATATTTGCTATTATACTTTGATTAATTATTACAAATTTAATATTATATATCTATGCTATTATACACCTATTATAAACAGTCAAGTAGTGTTAACCAATTAAATACTTAATATTTAATCTCTATAGTATATTTGTGACTAAATAATTCGTGCCGTATCAAGTGTCCGTATTAGGATTGATTAAATAATAACAATACAAGAGTATCTACATTTTATTTTACTTTTTAAAGTAAGTTTTACATGGTTTTAGTAAGAAAATAAACTTAAAATGTAAAAATACTTTTATTTCTTGCAAAGGAATTACATAATGCAGATATTTCTTTAAATAATTAGTTTTATCTCAAGTCACATAACCAATAATAACATTATACAATTTAAAAATCAACACAGCTAATAATTATTATTATTTACACGCACTAGTTAGAGCCTGTCACAGAATGAATACAAATTAACTTAGGTTCGTAGCGGTTTTGATACATTAATAATTACATTATGATTTATATCACTTCTCACTATCAGTGGCGAAGGCTGCTTCTTCAAAGGGAAGCCGGAACCTGTATCATAGGTAGGGATTTCTATGAAGGTTTGCAAAAGGTATGTGACAACTCTACCGGTGAAGGAAAACATCGTGAGGAAACCCGCACATAGTTGGCCCCAGACGTATTGACTAGTCATTCCTCTGGACTAGGCTGGCTATGTTGTGAGAATGCCGTATGCGCTTGGGAAATCATACGATATTTAAAAAACAACTGTCCCAGGCACTACAGTATTTCAAGAGTGGTTACTTCGCTCGGAGAATACTGTATAAATCATCCATCATCGGATGTAAAGGCCTAAGTTAGGTAAATTGTTATTTTGTTAACAAACAAAAATTATTGTACTTCATCTTCTTCTTCTTCTTCTTCTGGCCAGTTTAAAGTGTTACCAGGACATGGATATAGTCCTAAGGATAGAAGACTCCGTATTTTGTAATTGCTAAAAAGAACTGTATTGCTTTGGTAATAGAGTGTATTTCACAATGCAAGTATCATAGAGGCAAATCCGAGCCGAGCGAGATAGCCATAAGGGAGGCCGTGTGTCTCGTTCTTGCATGTTGCCAACCAGAAAAATGTTGGTATTTTTAAAAAGTAACTTGAAAAATCTTAGATAAAACGAGTGTACTTTATTATTATTTTAACAAATGTTTATAACTATATCATATTCTAATTAAAACAGTTAGTAATAGTCATTTAATACTAAATAAAAATGCAGTTTACATTAAAACCTTTTCTTTCTTTTTTATTAGATGGTATCATTCGCAAGACAATAGAATAGTACGCCATTACAGTCGGTCAAGGATCTTTTGGCACTTGGATGGGGGCGTGAGTGTCGCAAATAAGAACAATACTTATTACTAAAAGTGAAATTTTACAAGACGGCGATGTTATTACTGATTTTATCCACGTGCCAAAAGGTAAGTGTCGCAACTACAAAACAATACAATATAATACTAAAAGTGACATTTTACAAGACGGCGATGTTAGTTCTGATTTTGTCCACGTGCCAAAAGATGCTTGTCAGACTGTACACATATTTTATGCTGAACACCGGATAATATTAAAATTCATAATAGTACCGGTGCTGGATTTGCTGGACGCACCGTGAGTATGGCCTTTAGTGTAATCTCTTAAAATCTGTTTATAATGTGTGTCCTATGACCATTTGGCAAGAAATCTGTATAAAATCTGTATTATCAATGAAAACTAGAAGATAATTAATTAAATAATGTATTATATAATATAATTATTCAAAATAGAACTCTGGAGTCATACAATAGATAAACAGTTATCCAATTGTGTGTCTAATTTATAATCCTCTGAATTTTTCCCGGTGTTTCGGATTTCGGTGCATATTGAAGTTCCAGCCCACGAAGTATAGATGACAAGGAGTCCGAACGTAATGTTAAAATAATGGTCTCAATTACGGGGACAGATTTTTGCCGGTAGAGCGCGCGACGGTTCGACATGCACTCGTTTGAAATTACGCGGGAAGTTTAAAGTTGCTATTGACAGCTCTGGAAAGATTGAAATCTTATTATATAAAAGTTTTAGGAAATTCTTAGAAACTGTTCTCGAAAAAAAGATACCGTAGAACACGGTAATTGCCTAACGGTAATTTAAAAATAATTGTAATAAATAATAGTATTGGCAACACTCGGTATAATAGGATTGGCAACACTTGGTACTCGTCGGTCTCGCACGCCTAGCGGCAGAAAAGAGAACTAAGATCTGGTCCTATTATTGTGTACATAATTATTATTAAAAAGCCTATACCGTTCGGACTCCTGGTATCTATGCTTCATGTTCCAGCCTTACAACCGTAATAATCGGCCTTGTTAAATAAGTACCTACTTTATTCTTTTTGTAAATTTCTACACTTGAAATTTGATTCCATTTTATACAAAACACTCCAGGAATTTTCAATAAAACTTCTAGGTACCGTTTTACTGAATCGACTGACTTGCACTGACTATTTGTATTTTGAACTTTGACTAGACATTAGACTTGAAAATAATACGGTGTTGAAATCATATAGGTACCTACATTAAATCTAGTTGTCTGCCTTTTTAACTTGACACTGACAAATAGTTTTATGCCGTAACGCCATCAATAATTTAAAAAAAATATATATGACATTTGACAACTTCACAACTGACGGCTAAATTCTTGAAATCATAAACAACTAACGTTTGAGCAATTCGTTGTTGCGATTCGAACAACAGTGTGCGTTTGGCTAGGCACAAAATGTCGTGATCTCAAAAGAGAAGTCGATACGACAGATCTTTCCGAATTTTAACGAAGGTAATTTGTCTAGGCGCCCTGATCCCAATCCCAATCCCAACCCCAATCCTAATCCTAATTCTAATTCTAATTCTTTAGCAAATAAGTTTTATTTCATACCTTTTTGTACATTTTTACTATGGAAGTCGGTTTTGTTGAAAAAAAAAATATTTCTTCTCTTTTTGTTTTTGTTAAAAAATATATATTAGTTATATTTATTATTTCATTATTTAACATATTAACATATTTTAAAAAACTTATAAATACAGAAACGCCCCCGCTATTCTCACTCTCTTGGCAAAACGAACTCAAGCGTTTATTTTATGCCACGTTTCTGAGAGGTATTTCCCCAAATAAACATTTCATTATTATCTATTGTAGTAGTCGGTGGAAAAAAAGGAAGTAGCAATAAGCATTAATTAATATAATATTATAGTGATGATGATGATCACGAATATAATTTTGCCAATAGTACAATTTAAAAACATCTATCTATAAGGAGTCAGGAGTTATGTTCATTACTTTTGGATCCAGGTTATACCTTGGCCAAGGTAGCTTGGTGCAAATTCTTACTTTTTGGTAGCACACGCTTGGATTACGTCAGAAAAAAATTTAAATCGCCGTATAAGTCCATATAAATTTCGAGAAGTTCCTTTGATTACTCATGGATCCCATCATCATGTCACCACTTTGAGGTCAAAAGGACCGATTTGGGATTGTACACTCTACATCAAAAAAATAAATTTGATAATCGGTCCGCAGACGGGGAAGTAAGTAAGTCGTTGAACACACAAGAAAAATAAAAAATATATACAGCTGAATGTATATCGCCACTGCACTCCTCCGAAACGGCTTGACCGATTCTTATGATTTTTTTTTGCATATTCGGTAGGTCTGAGAATTAGTCGTAATCTATTTTTTACATATGGTAAAACAAAGTTTGCCGGATCAGCGAGTACAAGATACAAAATTAATAGATTAACATAAGTATCCTCGACATAACACGTGTGAATAAACAAATTGCAAAATTTCTACACGCGTATCGAAGTTTGAATAATCGTTGATGTGGCGCATAAGTATAAAGCACCTAGGAGCCCGAGCTTTGCTCTGTGTTTTTTTGAACAATAAAATAAGAAAAATAAATAAAAAAATCTTTTTAATATTATACATCTATGTAAAAAAACAAAATATATAAAAGAAAAAGAAATAATGAGAATTACAAAAATATTTTCTTACCGTAATTCGAACCCATCACATTCTGAATTTCTAAACAATGCAAAAGTTACACGTAGGCACTAGGGTATGGAACCGGGAAATCCCGGTCCCGAAATTCCCGGGAATTCCCGAAATTTTGAATCGCTCTGAGAACCGGGAATCAAAAATTGAGAACCGGGAATTTCGGTACTTTCGGTACCGAACAGATTGTATTAAAATTTTCAAGTATTTAAAGTAAACTATCATCGGTAATTGTAAATAGTAGATAAAAAATAGTTTTTAATCATTTCTAAACGTGAATAAAGACAAAAATTAAAAATATTACACGGTAAAAGGATAGAATTAGTGGTTCATATTAGATTCTGTGCATAATAGCTAACTGTGAGGGGTGCGAGAAAATATGTTTTTAAAATTATAAGTATTATGTATACATCTTTAGATCATGGTAAACTATATCACTCTTTTAGCTCAGAAGTTCAATTATTAGTGTATTGGCGCTGTCCAATAGACAATAGCCGATGTCATACCTCACTTTTCGTTCGTTCTTTCGTTCACGTTCCAAGAATAGTTGATTTTTTGCTTTTTCTCGTTCACTAACCAACTTGTTTAATGTTCCTTGCTGTGAATGATTTTTTATTCGCACATTTATTGACATCAAAATATTCTTATCCTTACTAGGTGTAATGTTATAAACGCGAAATCTTGTAAACCAAAACTAGGCACTGCCAGCTACTAAATATATACCTCGTTAAAATAAATATTGATGAAACAACGACTTACAGGTGTGTAAGGAAAACGATGAGATGCCCTAACGGCTAACATCTTCTTAAGTTCAACACCACAGCAGACACCTGGAGTAGCACGAATACTCTTATGGCAGATAAAATGTATGGACACAATGATCAAACCCCAACAAACGCCTTTTAGTTAAAGAGTGGAGTCCGGGATATGCTCGAGCCCGTCAGATTAATATAAGTGAAGATACCTTACTTAAATATTGATAAGTACCCCCGCGAGTATGAGATCTTAATGTTAAACGCAGTTAATTTGATGCACTCGAGTATGTCAAAATATTTTTTTACATTTTTACGAATATATATTAATTTTATATTTTAATTATTACGAATAATAATAGATTAAGAAATTGGAGCATGTGTAAGATTCAGTGAAAACCCCTGATTTTTTATTTTCACCCCTTCCTACTTCACGCAAATCAGAGACTTGTTGGCGCATGAACTACACTAATTATAATCTGACGCGTTCAGTAAGTCCACGTCATGGTCTTTTTTACAACTTTGAAGGACGACTGTTAAAGCTGACACACAATTCCTATAGTGTGTCAGCTTTTGTGAGTTGTGTTTGGTTATTTAGGCTTTTTATTATCTAATCTACCACTTCCGGTTACCGCAACGTTCGAGCATGTACACTAATAGCATTCTGGACACCCCAACCATTTGATGTTTTGCAAAAGTCAAATAACTCGAAGTAAAATTAGAATAAAACACCATAAATAAATGCTAATAAACTAAAATGACCTACGGCTCTTTACTATCGCCAATAAAGTTGTCGTTAATATGGCGGTGACATCTTGGCTGATGTGTCGAGTTGCCATTAAAACCTTATTTAATTTGTAGTTGTATTATAAAGTGTTATTCTTATATTTTGAATTACTTTTGAGGCAGTAATGACACTTGGATTTCATGCCGCAACACCAGTCCCGAAATTCCCGAATTTCCCGGGAAATCCCGGTTCCAAAATAGCCCAGTCCCGAAATTCCCGGTTCTCAAAATCAGACCGGTTCTTCCATTCCCTAGTAGGCACGCATACCACGCTGCCAACGAGACTGACGTAAGAAAGTCGAAATTATTGATATATTCTTGCACGTCAAAATAAAAAAATATATATTGCTTAAAAATGCGCAGTTTCTAAGGGATAAGACCTGGCTAGATCGATTTTTCACACCCAAAACTCACCGCGTACTAAATTTATGTAAATACTTGTAACCGTTGTCGAGATTCTGAATATAAACATACAAGATGGTCTCGCTTAAAGCATAAAATATTATTTTTTTTGTTTCAAAAAGGTTAGGCTATAGGGCAAACCCTTAACCCGATCATATTTGTTTTAGGCTCAAATTGTAGCTGACTTAACTGTCCAGAGGAGTTTTTCTCAAATTTTTGATATCATTCTTCGTTTCGAAAATATCGAGCACCAAAATCAAAAATTCGGAAAAAATTTAATTTTTTTTTCACTATTTCGGCCTTAACTTTTTTAGTTTTTGACTTTCTCGAAAAATTCTTTTTGCACTTTATAGATCTCGTGAATACGCATCTTTTTAGTATCATATCTTTACAACTCTCCAAGATATAACGGGATCGCACTTTTTCGTAAATTCAGCCCCTATACTGAAGCGATCGAAAAGACATTTCCAATGTCAAAACGATAGCCGAACGCCATTAGCAACATGGTTTTACTCTAGCTTATGCTTGATCAGTTGCAGCATTTACATCATTAACTCAACAAGTTTTTAATGTATCAAATTTGCCAGACTTCGAGTGACAGCATTCTAGTTTTTGCCATCTGTAACATAAGACATTTTTAGGTACTATAGTTCATTCTCACAAAAATATAATAATTTGTTTCATATTTGTTACATACTCGTAAAATGTGTGACATTGTAAACATTCAACTACGTACCACTACTTAATTGTAATATTATAGAAAGTTTAGGTTTAAGCGGTTTATCCCACGAGACAAATTAGCTGAACTTGTTACAAAACCGATGTTTATTTGTTTAGGTTGTTTGTACGAAATTACTTTAATGTCCCGCAAATTCTATTTGATTAAGCGTCAATTTCACTAACAACGCCTGTTAAAGTTAAACGTTGATTAGCTGATATAATATTATTATCTCTCTCGTTTTTCGTATTGAAATACAAAAAAGATATAGGTATATACAGCCGAACATAATCTAACCGCCTCCTTTTTTTGGAAGTCGGTTAAAAAGGGAAGGCATGATAACATTTCGACATACGATTAATACTAAGAAGTTTGTGAAATTGGGACTAAAGGTGAAAAAATCAAAGGGTGAAAAAATATTGTAACATTAACTTAATATTTCTCAAGTATTAAGTTATACATTCAGATATTATTATCCTACTAATAATATTATAGGTACATGTGAAAGTTTGTGAGGATGGATAGATGGATGGATGTTTGTTACTCTTTCACGCAAATGAAATTTGGTATGGTAATAGTTTAGGCTCTGGATTGAAACATAGCCTACTTTTTACCCCACAAAAGTACAGTATTCCCGCGGGATATCGGTTACTATATATATATATATATATACGGTACTATACTATACGGGCGGAGCAGCGGGAAACATCTAGTTTTTATATAGTATAATATTAGTTTAAAGAATTTATAGTTGATAAATTGAAAGCCAGCGTCATAGATTATAATATACATAGATTAAACAGATGTATACTAGGCCAGCATTAGCTTTATCGTGGTTGTTTAAAAAACACACATCACGTAAAAATATAAATAAAAAACCACAAAAGCTGACAGAAACAAGTCACAATAACTATGTAACTAACAACATATTACGCTAATTAACAACACAACTTTAACCTTAATATTTTTTTGCAAAATCTTTTAAAATTTTCTTATGAAAATGCCAACGAAATTTCTAGAAAAACTGGCACCTGAACAAACGGGAGGCTACGGGTGACGCATTGTGTTCCCGAAAACATCGGCCCCATTGTTGTGGATGTAGGTCGACTGCATTTTAAGCTTTGCAAGGAATCCATAAAGCATAATATAAGTCTAATATATTTAGCGAGCAGCCTTTACACTCAGGAATATTGCTAAAATTTTTCGTGGAATCTACGTGTTTTCATGAAATATGGATTTCTAAATTTTCATTACGAAATAGTAGTTGCATTTAGCTTTATTGATGTCAATGTTGATGTTAGATCATCGACAAACTCCCTGAAAAAAAATACTTAAATACAATCGATTGTGTAATCATAAAACATGAATGAATGAAACTGTATTTTTTTAATCAGCGGTTGAACTTTAAAAAGTGAATATACTCTTCAATATAAGCAACATTTACTATGGAATCAACTTTCTTTCTTGGAACAAAAAAGCATATAATATGTTTCCTACAAAAGTGCTATCTATGCCATACCAGTATAATATTCCCTCTTGAAAGTTTGGTCCACTGATTAAAAAAAACTCTGTATAAGAAATATAAAAGAAAAACTTTAATATGAATGAAAATTCTTTAAAATAATTAAAGCACCTTTATGTGTTCAATATTCCAAATTAGATTTATATTAAATTTTGATGTACTCCGAACTACCATAATATTTTTCAGGAAAAAATCTAAGACGCTTAAAACTAAGGTTGTGCATCATAAATTACTCCACTGTTGAAGCATATCTTTCATATTATCATAACTTGAGTTACGACGTAAATAGAACGTAAGACGCTCAGCCCGTACGGATTGTTTGCCCAGGCAAATTGCTTTGTAAGGCTCGGGGCGGTTTAAAAAATGTTTCTGTGTCTGTCGTAGACTCGGGGCATGATCATCTTATGTCAACATCGCAAATAAATGATACGCCGTAATCTACGTTCCAACATTATTTTACTGAAACTGAAAGACATAATACTGGTTTAGGTACAAACGTCATCAGGATCCAGTTTTCTAAGTTTTTATCAAACTTAGGCCTTTTCATCCGCTAATGGATGATTTATACAGTATTCTCCGCGCGAAGTAACCACTCTTGAAATACTGTAATGCCTGGGACAGTTGGTTTTTAAATGTCGTATGGTTGCCCAAGCACATACGGCATTCTCACAACATAGTCAGCCTAGTCCAGAGGAATGACTGGTCAATACGTCTGAGGCCAACGATTTCCTTCACCGTTAGAGCGTCCGTATAATGTACTTGAGATCTGAAAAATTCTCATTGGTGTGTACCCAGGTTGTAGTGTGTACTACAACCTGGGATTCGAACCTGCGCCCTCTCGACCAAACGGTCTACCCACTAGGCCACGGAGCTCGACAAAGTTTTTATAAGTGCTATCAATTAATTTAATTAATGGAAGCTCTTTTATGGCTTTGCCAAGTAATTCCGAAAGTAAAAATAATTAATTAATTTAAGCTTTTTGATAAAATATCGTCCAATTTTCCAACAACTTATATCTTTTGATTCTTACGCCAGTTCTTCTCGCCGGGCTAGTTCGCAAATCGGTGGTGGACATCACGTAAGTAGACATTCAGAAAGTGTGTTTATAATACAAACTTTGAATTAAAAAAAAAATAGTGACTTAGACTTAGACCATAGTTGCCTAACCTAGACCTAATAGGAATTGCTGTTACAAAATTTGGAAAATCAATTCAGCCTACCCTCAAGTTTACAATTTTGTTTAAATTTCTTTTGGTTTTCATGTAGCAACAGTCTAAACTCAAAACTCACCTATATAACTACTTTATAAAGGTATATAACCTATATTAAGTGTAATTTTAAGATTAAAAATGTCTATACACTCGCCTTGTTACTATGGAAGCATAAAGATAAGCACCAGACTTTTAGTATTCTAAACCCGAACACCTTAATATTCATACTGTAATCATACACCCTTCAAAAAGCGAATACTTTGACGCTCGAGGAGCACGCTTCGAATGAAAATCTAAAACTTACTTTAAATTTATCTTAAAGCTAAGTTAATTGATACGGAGAGGTCAAAGTAAAAAAGTTAGTAGTGTCATCAAGGCATCATCTCAAGTTTGCGGTAGTTCTCAGGACTCGATCGTTCAGTTTATAATTAAACTTGGGTCAAGTTTTAGTTGACTTTAGTATAGTTAAACGACTCTAGAACTCTCTTTGTTTGTCCAAAGTCCCTGCTTTGAGCTCGATAAATAATAAAATCCATTAGCCCCTAATAGCCCTTTAATCATGACTATTTATTTTATTCGAATTCTAGAAGTTCATTAATTTTCTTTGATTGCATTTCTTCGTCAATTCATGAAGAAGTCGGGGTTTCGTATAAATTAGGTATGTATTATTTTTTTACGTTTTATTGTGAATATACGTACAAAAGCGTCTAAACTAATAAACGATTCCACTCAAGTATGTATTTCAAAAACCGGCTAAGTGCGCGTCCGTAGAAAACGGCAGAAAAAATCACGTCATTTGCTGTTTGGGAGCTCCCATTAAATACAATAATTATTTTATGATGTTTTAAGTATTTGCTGTAACTACATCTGTGAAAATTTTAACTGTCTAGCTATATGGTAGGTACAGCCTGGTGAGTGGTAAAAGACAGACAGACAAGTGAAGTTTAAGTAATAGTTTTTATTCTTGGGATGCGGAACCCTAAAAATGATGAACGACTAGAAAATTTCACTAAGGATTTTTACATATTCCGGTGTTTAGGCTTTTTCCCGTTGAATACTTCAATGGGAAAAACGAATCGTAATAGAGCAAAACATTGTGCCCATACGTATTTGCATAGGTTCATGTTATTGTAATTGTTCCAATCATATTCGATCATTTCCATTTCTCTTCGTGTTCAAAAATCGCGTATTTTCATTTGATATTTCCATCGGACAATGCTGTTAGTAGGTCAATATTTCATGGCGGTATGTCGAACAGGAGTGGTTAAATCGGAGTGCTTCCCAAAAATTACAATTTATTAAATTCAAAAATCCAACATGGCGCCGATTATTCCAATTTTTCGCATCGTTCGTCCCCGTTAATTGTTTCCCAGTTCATCCAATTCTTCAGTTAGCTTTACAATTTCAAATTGTCATTTGATTCGTGATGGGTTCGAAGTTTTTTGGCAATTTCACGCTCTGAGGCTACTCCGATAGGACCTCTTTGTATCATCGTGTATTAATTATTTGAATCTGCTTTTTAAAGAGTAATTTTAATTCACTCATGCAATTAAATAAGTCACTATAAATTTTACTGTATCTATAAATATTTTTCATTTATATGGCGCCTCTCACTCCTTAGCTTTACAATTCAACATACAATAAAACTCATCAATGATATCTGATATGAATTCACAAGTGTATTCAAAGCTTTTTTCAAAAAGACTATGTACCTAACGCTCGCTCTTCTTTGAAGGCTTGAGTATCGTTGGTGGACCGAAAATACCGCTAGAGAGTTAAAATTTTATAAACAGAGATGTAAAAATGATTTAATTTAAAATTTCTTTACAACAAAATCTTTACCAGTGGTCGATTCAGCTAATTGAATCTTAAAATAATTCAGTTTCTAGGCAGTCTTGAATTCTTGATAAAATGTTAAAACAGGAAAATGATATTCTCATAAACGCCAAACCAACGCCCACGTCAAAAGTATTTTGATTGGTTCAAACTCCAAGATCAGTTTATGATATTATCAAGATGATTAATTTTTAATTCATTGATAGGAAATTAAATTGGAATTCATAATACGATTAGGTGTAGAGTCGGTAATGACAGCTTGACATAGTTTTTACCACTGTCAACATAATATAATATTATTATAATTATACTTATAATTATAATAAACGTATACACATACAAGCCACAATATGTGTGTTATCTACAAAGTATCATGATATGGTAAAATAAACGTTAATTTAAGCACTTATTATCGTTAGCGAATTCCACTAATGGGGCAGTTCGGCCCATTAGCTGTAAGAGTATGCAGCTGTATTAGTAGGTACGGTCGTCGACAAGCCGGTGGACTAATTATGAACCTAATCACCATAGTTATAAGGTCGACCAATAGCACACCGGCTTGGGTGCGACTGTACGAAAGTTCTGGTTAAACTTTGAGTATCGTGTGCAAAATTATGCACTGAAAAATATTGAAATAATATGAAAATGTAATTTTCTCTGTAAGTTTGTATGTAGGTATGTAATCAAATACAAAGAGAAAGCTTAAAAAATGACGTGACCGAAAAACGTAGACCTACGTAGGTACGTATGTTGGCATATAAAAGTAATTACGAAACATGTAATTTAATAAAACGCTAGTCTATTATGTCGGAATAAAGCTTAAATGTCATTTATCCACGTGACAAAAGCTGCAAATGAAGTGTTGTCACTTAAATCACCGAGAACGAAACAAACGTTACAATATTTTTGCGTGGCGTGTAATTTAAGCCGACATTTTGTTTAATCTGCTTTACAAAATGGCGCCGGCAACGCTCGGCTATTATAATATAATACAAACCGCAATAAGTAACGGTGTGATTAAAAATATTGTAGGTCAATAATAACTTTGTGTTCATTTTTATTTTCTACCCATCCTAAGTGTTGATCAGAAGTTTTTAATTTCGTCAATTTTTTTTAACGTGGGAAAGCTATGGCATAAATGACTCGCGTAGGTAACTAATGTAACGTGATGACAGAACATTATGGCAGGCATGTGAAATATGTCTATTTCACATGCCTGCCATAATCAAGGAATTTGTAAGTATTATATACAACAGGAAAGAGTACTTGAAACTTTTTTTTCTTTTAATTCAATCAAAAATGATCTTTACTACTCAGACTTAAAGCTTATCACGTGCGCAATAAAAAACCGGTCTCGGTGAGATAGCTATAAGTTATCCCTGTGTCTCGTTCTCACAAGGTAGTTCTCACACCTAGTGTAGCCAGTTTATATCTTTCCTTAAATTTCAGGTTTGGTAGATTTTATGTGCGATATGGTGTATAAGCAAGAAATAGTAATAAAATCGGTTAAATATTATGTTATTCATAATCTGAGAGAGAAATGTAAAATAAAAATCACTAGTTATTTAGAACCTACCTACTAACCGATAATTAGAAATTTGTTATTTATTTTTTGATTATTTGCATTTTGGTAGAGTAAAATGGAAGAAATGGAATTAGAATAGTTGCAACACAAAACGCCGTGTATTTCCCTTGGAACATTGTAGATGTTCGGGTGACAATATCATTTTAATAGGGAATATAGGACATTTATATTATTTTACCTACCTTCATGATATTGTGAAGAGGAAACCATTGTATGTTTGTATGTTATTGATAATTTCTGAAACCTAACAGATTTGAAAAATTCTTTCACTGGTAGAAAAATTCTTAATCCCTGAGTGCTTATTATGTGCGCATAGTTACGTGAGAACCTCGCGGGCGGGCGGGCGACATCAGACAGACAGAGTTATTAATATTAGTAGGTAGGTTTATCTGTATAGGATGACTTATAATATAATAATAATATTTATGGACACTTCACACCACATCAATCTTGTCCCGTGGTAAGTTCTCGAAGAACTTGTGTTTAATTTTATAAGCTTTTATTTAGTTTCACCTGTCCCGTTGTCGGTCTGTAATGGATTCTTGCAAGTTAAATTTGATCCACTTTCCGGTTTCCGATTGAGTTGAAATTTTGCACGAATATGTAAACCGCATGACAATGCAATATTATGATGACGTGGAGCTGATCTGATGATGGAGCTGGAAGGTGGCCACAGGAATTCCGAAATAAAACCACATAGTCCCATCGAATTTGTCCTCGTTTAGTTCGTCTTGACAAGTACTTTAATACTATATGGTAACCAGGATCTGATGATGGAGCTGGAAGGTGGCCATAGGAACTCCGTAATTAAACGACGCAACTGCATCGAGTTTCGGCTCGTTTAATTCGTCTTGACGAGTACTTTGATACTATATGGTAACCAGGGAGCTAGAATATGGCCATAGGAACTCTGTAATTAAACGACGATGGGGTTTCATCTAGTTTGGGCTCGTATGATTCGTCTTGACGAGTATCTTGGTTGGCGTGAATATGCAATCAAATGAAAGGGCTTGCTGTGAATAACTCGAAAATCCAACATGGCGGAACATCCAAGATGGCCGCCAAGTCATTTTTAATGCACTCCTACAATATGAGTATCAAATGAAAGGGCTTGCTGAGAATAACTTAAAAATCCAACATGATGGAACATCCAAGATGGCCGGCAAGTTATTTTTAATGCACTCCTACAATATGGGTATCAAATGAAAGGGATTGCTGAGAAAAACTCGAAAATCCAACATGACGGAACGTCCAAGATGGCCGACAGTCAATTTTAATGTAATCCTACAATATGGGTATCAAATGAAAGGGCTTGCTGAGAATAAATCGAAAATCCAACATGATGGAACATCCAAGATGGCCGACAAGTTATTTTTAATGCACTCCTATAATATGGGTATCAAATGAAAGGGATTGCTGAGAAAAACCCAAAAATCCAACATGACGGAACATCCAAGATGGCCGACAGACAATTTGAATGCAATCCTACAATATGGGTATCAAATGAAAGGGCTTGCTGAGAATAACTCAAAAATCCAACATGGCGGAACACACAAGATGGCCGACAAGTTATTTTAATGCACTCCTACAATATGGGTATCAAATGAAAGGGATTGCTGAGAAAAACCCAAAAAACCAACTTGACGGAATATCCAAAATGGCCGACAGTCAATTTGAATGCAATCCTACAATATGCGTATCAAATGAAAGGGCTTGCTGAGAATAACTTGAAAATCCAACATGGCGGAACACCCAAGATGGCCGACAAGTTATTTTTAATGCACTCGTACAATATGGGTATCAAATGAAAGTATGGTGTGTTGGGGTTTTTTGAGGTCCTTACTGAGTAGAGTAAAATCTCTAGGAGGTCTCCTTATTGAAGAGCTTGACTGTACTAAATAAACCGGCAAACGACCTTGCAACAATGATGCGTTAAATGAGATGAACAGACTGAGAAACCTATCTAGCGATAACTAAAAAGTAAAAAAAAATTAAAAGTTAATAATTTTTTTTTTTAAAAAACAAGCTTATTTGAATGCGCTAAAAAGAATAAAATATTTTTTCCTTTAAAACTTTTACTATCAACTTATAACGTAATTACACAATTTATATGATATAAAAGCTTGTCGAGAATCAAACAAATCAAAGAAGTAAATCAAGTAACTTGATCTGATAGATTTATGAGACAATTTATTTGATTCTCGACAAGCTTTTATCGGGATCCTCTTCTTTCGCATAATTTTATTTGTCATAACTTCATTTGGCATACATCACTTGGCATAATTTTAGTACGCATAATAATACTTTGGCATAATGATTTCTTGGCATAACTACATCATTAGGCATAAATATCATTTAGACTAATATTGTTTGTCCTAATTTAATGAGGCATAACTCGTAAGGCATAATTTTTCTTGTCATAATAATACTTTGGCATAATTGTTTTTTGGCATAAACTCGTTAGGCATATTTTTTTGTCATAATAAATTCAAAGCATTCTGTCACAAGGCACAAATATACATAAAATGGAACGACATAATGAAAACACGGTTAAGGTAATTAAACGCATATTAATAAAATATTAAAAGCAGGTATTAAACTCATATACCTAGTGTAACATGTGTAACAGTAGGTTTAGTTAAGGCGGGGTGGCCCTTGGGCCACCCGTAAGCCGCTAACATGTTTAAAATAATTAGCTCGGCATGTTCTTAGATAGCAGTTCGTGTTTTTGTCCGAGTTTATTTCGTAATCAGTCGTAAAATTACAATTATAATTGTTATTTCGTCTTAACTCGCACACCCAGTAGAATTTATCATTCATATCATGTGAAAAAAAATGCTACAAAGATGTATGCGTAAATATAATAGTATGCTTAAATATCATTATGCGTAAATATATTTATGCTTTTTAATATTATGCAAAAAAATATTATTCTTAATGAACATTATGCGTAAAAAAATATATGCCTTACAATAAGTATGCCTAACAATTATTATGCTTTTAGTAATTATGCGAAAAAAAATTATGCTAAGAAAGTTATGACAAATGAATATTATGCGAAACTACTATTAGGTCAAATGAAATTATGCCAAGTAAAATTATGACATATGATTTTATGCGAAAAAATAGGGAACCGCTTTTATCATATAAATTGTGTAATTACGTTATAAGTTGATAGTAAAAGTTTTAAAAGAAAAATGGCAGGATTAGAACCGGCGACCGGCTTGATCACCAACATGCTCAACCACTAAGCCAAAGAGGTCGTCAAACTTTTAATTAGTGCAAAATATACTTTACCACGTGGTTGTGCTCATGATTACAAACTTTCCCAAAGGAACTTTTTTATTTAATCCATCTCAACTGAACATTAGGTAGCGAATTAAATAATAATAAAAAACAACGGGTTGCACTCCGGGAGTGCCGGTAGAAGTGAAAAATTTCAAAAGTGGGGCCATTTTAGACACTTTTCTCCTTAGTGTTTTTACTATACATCAAATTTCAAAATGGCCCCAAAATTTTCAAAAGTGGGGCCATTTAACTGGAGACACTTTTTTCTTCATAGTGTTTTCACCATACGTCAAATTTCAAAATGGCCCCAAAAATCTCAAAAGTGGGGCCATTTAACTGGAGACACTTCTTTTCTCTATCGTGTTTTTCACCATACGTCAAATTTCAAAACGGCCCCAAAAATCTCAAAAGTGGGGCCATTTAACTGGAGACACTTCTGATCTCCATGGTGTTTTCACCATACGTCAAATTTCAAAATGGCCCCAAAAATCTCAAAAGTGGGGAGATTTAACTGAAGACACTTCTTTTCTCTATACTGATTTCACCGTACGTCAACTTTCAAAATGGCCCCAAAAATCTCAAAAGTCGAGCCATTTAACTGGAGACAATTTTCTTGGGGGGCAATCGGAGGTAAAGGCCAATGTGATGGGGATGATTGGCGGTCAAGGTCAAGGCCAAAGGTCAATAGTTGGGGTCAAAAGTAAATACGAACTAAAATAGTTTCATGCTCGCATAAACCAAGACAGCAAACAATAATTGGAAGTTGCATCTTATGACTTTTCGATCAGATTCACGTGTCCTGCTCGAGTTTAACAGATTTTACCCATCCCAAGAAAAGTGCACAGTGCCGCTAAAGGAATTTTCCCTTATAATAAATGCTCTAAAAAGTTTATTTGGGTAAAATGTTTGTTATCATGAGCATTATCACGTGGTAAAGTGTTTTACACTAATTAAAAGTCACTCTATAATATACGTTTCAGCAACTTGTATTATCATTTATGACATATTATTATTTTTAAACAAAAAATTAAACCGACTTCCAAAGTCGAATATCGTTTGGGCTGGTATCGACTTCAAAATTAAGAAGATTAAGTAGAGAAATAGCCAAATTTAAAAGGGGAATTATTTAGAAAATAAGTTTTATTTCATACTTTTTTGTGTATTTTTACTTTGGAAGTCGGTTTAATTTTTTGTTTAAAAATAATAATTTCACCCGTTTTAGTTTTGTAAAGTTGTTATTAATACGTCTTAAGAACGTCTAAAATAAACGATCGAATGTATAATTGAATACGCGCCAAGCTTCCATTAGGTATTGTTGTTAAGGTGATGATGATGATTACTGTAAGTTACAAAGTGGCATATGCTTGCAGTTCTTTAAACAATGCTTAAATTTCCAAACGCGTATCTTTAAAGACTGAGGAGTTCTGTTAAGTGCTTTTGGATCTAGGGTATACCCTAGATCCAAAAATAAGATGTTGAAACCAAGGTATACCTTGGTTTCAACATCTTATTTTTAGGAGCATATGCTGCATTGTATTACTTCAGTAAAAGTCAAAATCACTATATGTGTCGATATAAATTTCGAGGAGTTCCCTCGATTCCTCATGGATCGCATTATCCGGTTTCCACCTTAGTGACTAAAGGACTAATTTCGAATTAAACCCTCTACAACAACAAAAGAATTTTTCAAATAGGTCCATAAACAGCAGAGTAATGTTCAAAGATCTCCGTGTTAGTGTAAAATACTATGAGAAGTACCTTTTATATCATCTTAATGTGATGATGTATAGTGTGATAGTGGTGGTGATGATGATGTTTACTCTAATTGACAGGGTGGCATATGCTTGCAGCTTGCAGTTCTTTAAAGGCGTGACTCCTGTTCGAAACATTACACAGAAAACATGAAACAAAAACATTTGTTTTCATACACAAGCTGTCTCCAGCTACAGAAAATGTTTTTGGTCGAAACAAAATATTTTGTCCAGACACGATCTAAGTTCCGACGAGGAAGACGTATTAGAGCTCGCAGTTTTAGTGATTGTAGGTGTAGAATCTAAGGGAAAGAGGGGTTCTGAAAAGGCCACTTTAGGTGTTTCATGAAAGTATTTTTTTCAACTCATAAATATGTGCGCCATTTTACGCATTTCTATTGAAAACTGTCAAAATTGGTGTTTTTTAATTAAGTCAGGCCATATATTATGAGCGATCACAAAAACAAACACAAAAAACACAACAAGCAAAACTATAACCCTAAAAACCTATACCTAGGTGTCATGTGAACGATGTGAACACTAGATAAGAAATGAAACATTTCTTCCCCTCTCTACCCGCGCGGGAATGTTTTTCGTCCGTCTCCGAAAACAAAAACATTGTCTATTCCTAGACAAATGTGTATAGCCACGCCCCAATGTTTCATGTTTTCTGTTTAATGTTTCGAACAGAAGTCACGCCTTAAACAACGCCGAAATCCCCAAACATATTGTATCTATAATGAGTCAGGAGTTCTGTTCTATACTTTTGGATCCAGGGTATACCTCGGAGCAAAATATTACTTTTTGATAGCATGTGCTTGGACTTTAGAAAAAGTTGAAATCACCATATGTTTCCAAACTTCAACTACCTAATTTGTCCCCAAATTAAAAATATTGTTGTCACCCTTGTTAAAAAGAGACGGAGGGGTTTGTATTGTATCTCCCTCTCGGCACAGATTTGATGCCGAGAGCTCTTTCCAGTTGTATATAATACTTACAAATTCCTTGGCCATAATACACACGACCCCTCTACCTATCTACAGACACTGTCGTGTCAGTAGATAGGTAGAGGTGTAATCAACGGAGTACAAAAAACAAGTGGACTTCCACTTGTTTTTTTTAAGGCGCGAAGTAGGCGTTGTTCGCGTGCTACGAATAAGCGTATCTACGCGTATTTTTGGCATTCATGATTTATCAAATTTAATTTCACTATAGAATACAAAACGTAAGTAGGTACTTTTTGCAGTATAAAAAAAATATCTGATAAAACATGCTAGTTTCTACTTAAATATAAAGGACCAATCAAACGAGTTCTAATAATCTGCCATTTAGCTTATTTAACGCCAGCGGTCGCCATTTTGCTAACATTTTTTTGTTAGCGCTATTTTCCGCGGAACAAAGCTATTGTGTCATAATAATATAACACATTCACTTGAATTGTGCCGTGATTAGCTCGTAGGTCAGTTAAAAACCGTCGCGGTACAAACACATCACCAATTTCAAAAATATTGTTTCTAAGCTTAATGCTTTTTAACAATTCAATTTCCTTTGCATTTCTGGAAGGCACGTTGAGCTCATAAAGAGGAGTTTGGGCTAATCAAAAATTGTCTTCCCCAAACAAAAGCCTTTGTCTTAGTTATATAGCGGTTTATCCCGGCTGATAGACGTCTTAAAATTCACTTATCTTTAAGTAAGAAAACAATTTATTGCCACGCTATTGTTATACAGAGGCACTTATCTAATGCCATATCTCTAAAATACATCACTGTATTTTGTTTTAAATGTGAATATTAAAAGCTACTAAATTCTACGCTTTTTGTTTCTGTAAATGAATGTTTCTAAGACAAGTGACATAATATTATTAAAGATGTTTTCGAGATCTAAAACCTTTGAGTATCCAACTAACTTGGATACTCAAAGTCTAAAACAGCCCCAGAGCTGTAAAGAATAGCCGAACGAAACCGGTTATTCACGAAGCACGAAATTTTCTTTGTCATATTTCTTTTTTTTTCTTATTTGGTATTGACATTGACATTCAGCTATTTCCATGTTCCTTTAGCAAGCTTCGCCGGCCGCCCTTGGGTAGTTTAACAATATCTCGAAAACGAAAATAGTTTCCAAATATGAAATGCGTAAAGATAATTAAATAAAAGTTATTTTTATTCTTCATATTGTGACTTATGCAATAACAAATTACTAACTAAAATACCTACAGCCATTCCCTTATTATTATTATACTAGCTTTTGCCCGCGACTTCGTCCGCGTGGAACAATACTTTGGGATATCGCTGAAATTTACCCGCGACTTTATTTATGACTAACGAAAGCGGAATCCTATTTTTTTAAACGGAACCCTAAAATAAAAGTAGCCTATGTTAGACCCTATAACATCAGCTATCTGCTAGTGAAAGTCCCGTGAAAATCGGTCCAGCCGTTTCAGAGATTAGTCGGAACAAACAGACAGACAGACCGACTGACAGACAGACAGACAGACGGACAAACAAAAATTAAAAAAAAATGTATTTTATTGTAAGTACCGAATATACTTTCAGATTCATTATGTAAAAAGCTGTTAATTTGAAGTTACAAACAGACACTTAAATTGTATTTAACTGTATAGATGTATAGATATTATAATGTATTATATTTTAAGATATTATCAATTTGATGTTTATAAAATAACTAAACTATTTAACTAAATTAAACTAAACTAAACATTAACCCGCACGCGCACCCCGCCTTGGTGACGCCCACTTCGCAACGGGCCGTGCTGGTGCAGCAGAAATCGTAATATTTTAATTTCGCCATAACTTCAAAACCAAACGTCCAATTTTAATCATTCAAAGACCAAATATTATAATAATATAATAATAAATTTTTATTCAGTAAAAATACAATATTGTAAATTACAGGTAGGTCAAAAGTAGGTAACAATTTATACTTAATCTACATAAAGTTTACAATAGCGCCTGAACTAGGATAAACCTGTGTTTCAGGCAAAAACAAGTGCTAATTACACTAACATTAATACTACAAACTTTTGGCATAAAATAAAAGGCTTAAAACTATGTATTACTTAGGATTAATTTTGGGTTGCAATAAAATATTACAGTACACTTATAAATTACAGTAATAAATATATATATTTTTTATACATTAACGCTATTTTAAGACTAGTAACAAATTTTCTGTTTCCTCGTACGTCAATTTTTGAAGTGAGTTCTTTAGGTAAATTTTGCAATTGTAATAGTTAAGGGCATATATTTTGAATAAAGCATTAATTCTATTGTAAAGAAGTGGGCCTAAAAATATATAAAATTTTGCAGTAAAAGCATGTTTTGTATCTGCTTTCAATGGACAAACGATATCTTTCCGCCTTTTATTAATGAAATCCGAGCAATAGGGTAGGGATGTGTGCTGCTTTAGAACTGTATTTAATATGAACAATTGACGAACTGTTAGTACTTTAAATGAATCATAAAGCAGGTTGGTTGGGAAAAGGAATGGACGGAAGTTACATACTTTGATGATTGCCCTCTGTGCTCTTTCAACGGTTAATAACAGTGTTTTACCCACTCCTCCCCAAGATGTAATACAGTAAGCTATTAAGGATTGGCATAAAGCAAAATAAACTTGCTTGATAAGCTGTTTGTCTGATATATGACGAATCTTTTTGAAAATAAATATCAGCTTACGCATCTTATCACATAGTGTATCAATGTGATGTTTAAAAGACAGATTTTCATCTAAAGTTATGCCTAAATACTTAACTTCGTTTATTATTCCAATGTTAGGACATATTGTGCATTCGCTACTAGTGGAGGGAGTTTTGCAGTAGTGGGCATACAGTGTTTGGTTAGTAGGAGCTAAAGCTATTATCTACATAAACTGTACTTAGTGATGAAATTTATTTTGATAAGGATTAATAACATGAGTAAAATAAACGCGTTTAAATGTAGTCCAAAAAAAATTCAAGATTTCTAAATAAAAAAATGGTTGTTGTGCCTCACTCGACATAGATAGGTATAGTGTGTAGCGGACTTTTTTGTAGATATTTATAAGATCTACAATTAATTAGAACATTATATGGTTCTATCTTTTATAGTTTAGGCAGCGTACGCAAAATAAGTAACTTTTCTGGTTGATTTTTTACACCTTGTGTCCGAAAAACCCAAATATCTTACGGAACCCTATTTTTTTCCAAAATAAAATTTAGCCTATGTTACTCGTGGATAATGTAGCTTTCGAATGGTGAAAGAATTTTTGAAATCGGTCCAGTACTTTTTGAGCCTATTCATTACAAACAAACAAACAAACAAACAAACAAACAAACAAACATACAAACAAAGTTTTCCTCTTTATAATATTAGTGTAGATTGTGCTCCGCCCGCGTAAATATAATAATCCTCGGGAACACTGTATTTTTCGGGATAAAAAATAGCCTATATTTTAATCCAGAGCCTAAACTACTACCATACCAAATTTCATCGAAATCCGTTCAGTAGTTTTTGCGTGAAGGAGTAACAAACATCCATCCATACATCCTCACAAACTTTCACATTTATAATATTAGTAGGATAGTAGGATGGGATACTCTAGTCTGCTTACAATTTTGTCGCAAGCCAATAATTTCAGTCCTGTGTAAACTTTGCCATCATGTAGATATATAATTTTGTAAGAACAAGGGTGGATACTTCAAATTGGATTTTCAAGAAATTTTTCAAATCAATAACAATTACATTTAGATAGAATAGACTAGAATTAAGCGAAAAATGAACGTTATTTCAACCCTATATTTACTACTTATTATTATTATTCAACAGCCTCTGTGGCTCAGTAGTTAGCGCGTTGTCGCTCAAGCCGGCCGCTGTATTACGTAAAAATAGCGATTAGCAAAAATCTTGCAGTCATCGCGCGATAGACGCTCAATCGATTGCTGAACGTCAAATAAAATCGTATTACCTATGCGATCGATTGCTAATCGCTCGCTGTTGTGTTTGAATGCAGTTTGCTTCATTTTCGCTTATTATTGCTAACTGACAGTTCAAATCGCTCGCTGATTGCTTTCGCTTTGCTGTAAAAGTCTTACGTAATAAAAAAAAATTGACAGCAGTGACGATATCGAACGATTGATTGCAATTTATAGTTCTTCTATTGTTCGGTAGAGGCAGTACTGTCGCTAGGTTGCTTCTGCTAGGTTTTTGCAGATACGTAATACGAATTTGCGATTTTTGCGCTAAAATTGCGCAATTTTTGCTATTGCTTGGCTTTTGCAAGATACGTAATAAGCCCGCGGAGGTCCCGAATCCAAAGCTCACCGAGAGAGCAAAAAATTTTCAATGAGTCATGGGTATAGGATGTGTATTAAATACATAATATAAAGCATAGTATAATAATTAAAAAGTGTAGTACCCACATAATATGTAAGTATAATTATATACTAAATATACTATTTATATCTCTATATAAATAGTATATTTAGTATATAATTATACTCTGTGTGCCTCTGCACTAAATATACTTCCCGTTGTGTAGTAAGTACCTGTAATACAAGTTCTTCGAATACATAGCACGAAGCGTCCATGTATATTATTATTATTGTATTCGAAGAAAAGTCTTCTCCAAAGTAAGGCTCGTTTTATTTATTAGATATTATTATAAATATTTATAAACATAGCCTGCCTTATTAATAAAATTATTTACACCACGGTTTAGCTAATCCAACATGGCTGTCTCTGTCAGATAGTTTGGAACAGTCACTTGATAGACAAAGAGAGCGATTTCGATTTGCTAATCCATGGTGTAAATATTTTTATTAATAAGGAGGAGCGAGCGTAATTACTAATTATTCAATTCTTGACTTTATACCGAAATGTTAGGTACTTCAATTACGGCCCATTATAATTTATTAAGAGCTATATGGTACCTACAATAATTTCCATATTCAAGAAAACAAGTGCCCATTATGTCGGGTAATTATATGGAAAATGGTTCAGAAGCTCATCATATGACTAAAAAACAGTATGGCCCGGGGCAGACAATTAGGTGCCAGGCGAAATTAGCCCCTAAGGTGCACTAGTCGACAACTACTGGCATTTTATTATCCCTCAACGTCTCTCATGCTAATCCGGACCCCTTTGATGTGGTACAGTATCGTTTGTAAATTAATACAGTATTATAATTCCGCTTATTACACTTCGAACGGATGCGGATAATGGTACCTTATGGGAACTTGACTTTCAAATTTCGAATGCCAATTTGAATAGCAATACTTTTTTATACTACGGCCGCTGTATCTTGACGGGTCTGAACATAGGCTCTGCGAACTTTAGCGCATGTACAACTCGTGAAGAAAACTGTTATTGTATTATTTTTATATACCTATGTACTAATACAATTTCCCTAATACAGTTGACCAATTAGTACAAATAAAATAAATACGAAAACACTTAGAAACAGTTATTGCGCGACCTTCTGCGCG
This sequence comes from Glaucopsyche alexis, assembly GCA_905404095.1. Taxonomy (NCBI): domain Eukaryota; kingdom Metazoa; phylum Arthropoda; class Insecta; order Lepidoptera; family Lycaenidae; genus Glaucopsyche; species Glaucopsyche alexis. The sequence goes on from FR990060.1 coordinate 9,346,085, forward strand.
AAGTTCACACTCGCCAAGATACATCGGCCGTATTGTACCTAATACTTGGGTTGGGGTTGGGTGCCTTTGGTTTCTTGGTCTTTTGAAATAACATGCTATAAATTACTTTGCTATGTAAAATAATATTACAATGTAAAAAGAATTACGAGTCGAAACCTCTAGCATTATTATTATTCTCTCGAATCTCATCAATCTACTAATATATATATATATATATATACTAATATATACTAATATTATAAAGCTGAAGAATTTGTTTGTTTGTTTGAACGCGCTAATCTCAGAAACTACTGGTTCCAATTGAAAAAATATTTTTGTGTTGGATACTCCACTTATCGAGGAAGGCTTAAAGGCTATATAAAATCACGCTGCGACCATTAGGAGCGAAGCATCAGCGAAAAATGTTGCAAAAACGGGGAAAATTATTCATATTGGACAGATTTTAATGATTTTTTTGTGTTTAAGTAGATTCGACAATGGTTTAGATTAGCAATTGGACCCGGTAGGTGGCGCTGCTGTCAGTACGTCAACAAATTTAATTCTAAGGCGGTATGAAGTTCGCCGGGACAGTTAGTAAATCATATTATCTGCCCAAACATATAGGTATTCTGGTATAGCATCATCGATAATAAATAGGTAATTGTATTTAAGTTTCGTTCTTAGTTCATAAATATACAATTCTAATACAGTTGGGCTAGCACGAACATTTGACGAGTACGTATTTGTAACGTTATCGAAAGGAAATAGTAATAGCTTCTCACACCGATTTCAGTGACGGTGGCCGGTTTCATTGAAACCAAGCCAGCAGAGCCGGAATTATTTTAAAGTGCCCAAGTGTGTGCGCAGTACACAAGAGCATTCTCTTCCTTTACTCTCGTAACCTACTGGGACGGATAACCGACAAGGCTGACGAGAGATCAGGCGCAGGACCGACTTTTTACATGCCCATCCGACGCATGGATCATCTTTCTTGTCAGACAATTAGGTTATCAGCCTAAAATAGTATGAAAACTTTGAAGTTTGTACGCATAGTAGTATCATCATTATTATCGAAATTATTCATTAAACCTACAGACGAGGAAGTCGATAAAATCTCAAAAATTTTACAGCATACAAAAACTAGACAGTAGATACTACGGGAGTTTTGAAGAGCATAAAAAGTGGAACGAATTTCAGAATGTATAATGTATGTTAATCTAGTGTTTGCCTCTTCGTAAAAACTTTCCAACTGCAACATTTGCTCCTGGCGACTTTTTAATCTTCTGATCAAACAAACAGCTGACGACAAATTTATCCTCGCACAGAAAGATTCTAATCGCGATGTGCGCTTTGAAGTTTTTGTCACAGATATTCGTTTGACTGAGATAATGTGAGCATCCAAGAAATGGTAGTTAGGAGGCCTTTAATATAGTTGCTATTCTGGTATACCTAATGGCTATGGAATGTTGGCATGGCTCTAGTGATGATAATATAAATTTTAATGAAATTCGAGTAAATGTAATGCGGTGTAATAACAACTAGATTTGCATGCGACTCTACCCACGTACCTAAATACAGGAAATCCTACGGGAACACTACTTTTTTGGGATAAAATGAAGCCTGTTTTAATCCAGAGCCTAAACTACTACCAATCCAAATTTCATCAAAATCCGTTCAGTAGCAGCAAAAAGAGTAAAAAACCATCCACCCATCTATACATATTTCCATCCATCCATCCTCACAAACCTTCATATTTATAATATTAGTAGGATAAAATCAATTGTAGCTCGTACTATATTGCGTCGATGTTTGCCTTTCATAAATGCCTATTTTTACCATTCCGTAATACACGAGAAACCCTTAAAGTTTCATTATTTAGTCTTTCTATGTAGGTATTTCTGTCCGTCTATCCTCTGTCTGGCTGGCTAGCTGTTTGTCCGCCCTTCTAAGATCTGAAATGACGAACATAAATGGATGAAATTTGTTATAGTTATAGGCTGTGTATAACTGTCGGTTTTGGTATTATATATAATACTAGCTTTTGCCCGCGACTTCGTCCGCGTGGAACAGTTACTTTGGAATATCGCTTAAATTTACCTACGACTTCATTTACGTAGAAGGAGAACGCGCTTCCCCCTCACGACTGCCCGCTGCGCGCCGTGCATTATTATTGCGCGCTTGATTATTTTAGTACCGCGATATCTTCTAAAATACTCATTGAAATCAAAAAATGTAAACGGTAAATTTCTTCTAGATTAAATGCTGCTGAATTTTATTTGGGTAAGGATTAGTATCATATTTATGAAAACAACTTCACAAATTATACTTACTTTTAGAACAAATTTGGTTAGCATAAAAAGGTTATAGTGAGCCAACTTTAAAAGATAGACATATACAGTCGCGGACTTTTTTAGGGAAACAATTTTGTCACATAATTTTAGCGAAACTTCAACCGTTTCCGCAGAGTACACAACGAAAGCTCTCAAAAGAAAGAAAAACCCGATTTTGTATTTTTGATTGGTGCTCCGCTCGTATTGAGTTATGATGATGTTATAGGCCTTCCTCGGTAAATGGACTATCCAACACAAAAATAATTTTTCAATTCGTACCAGTAGTTCCAGAGATTAGCGCGTTCAAACAAACAAAAACAAACTCTTCAGCTTTATAATATTAGTATAGATCTCGCGTAAATAAAATATCCCACGGGAATGTTTCGTGATAAAAAGTAATGCTTATAAGTTAAGCCTATGTTTTAATCCAGAGCTTAAACTACCACCATACCAAATATCATCAAAATCCTTTCAGTAGTTTCGTGTGAAAGAGTAACAAACATCGTTACATTTTCAAGGGAAGGTTTCGTGAGAAGGCTATTGGAAGGGTCTTGAGGTTTTTGTAATTTGTAAAAAGATGACTAAGATATGCCTCGAGGGGAATTTGGGGGGTTTCGAATAGTACTTACTTATCTGGCAAATGTTACCAACTTATTATGAGCCTCCAGATAAGTTGACCTCCCACTGGAAGTAAATTCTTAGTTTAAAGAGACCTTGTAGTATTGGTTTTAGTCCTTCGCTATTTATTATTTGTATTGAGTAGGATAGAAAATAGATTTATTCATCTGAAACATCTATAGGCGAGGGTAAACCTAATTTTTGGCGTGGTGAAAATTGCCGTGGCGACGCTTCGCCACCCTTTTGAGATTTTGGGGGCCATTTTGAAATTTGACGTATGGTGAAAACACTATGGAGAAAAAAGTGTCTCCAATTAAATGGCCCGCTTTTGAGATTTTTGGGGCCATTTTGAAATTTGACGTATGGTGAAAACACTATGGAAAAAAAGTGTATCCAGTTAAATAGCCCCACTTTGAGATATTTCACTTCTACCGGCACTCCCGAAGTGCAACCCGTTTTTATTTTTGAGGTTTTAATTTAATAGTTTTATTTCAAAAGAAAACAAAATAATGCAGTTAAAAAAGATGATTTAATGCGAAAAATGATGATTTATTCCGGTTTGTCAAGAAGGTTCAAAAATACAGTTTTTTCATAAACCCGTGGGATCACTTTTGTTTTCCAAAAAAAAAATATATCCTGTTAGTTATTTCATGTTCGAATCTACCTTTGTGCTAAGTTTCATTTAAATACGTCGAATAGTTTGCCTGAAATAACGTCAAATAGGTAGGTACTATTTTTTGAAGATCCCATGGGAACCGTTTCGTTTTTCGGGATAAAATGTATCCTATTTTACCCTTCAGGTCCTAAGCTACCTACCTGCAAAATTTCATTTTATTCCATCCAGTGGTTTCGGCGTGATGTGATAACAAACACACAGACAGACAGACAGACAGACAGACAGACAGACAGACAGACAGACAGACAGACATTTTTTTCAAAAACGTTATTTTTAGGTTCTGTGGCCTTTATAGACCCCCCATTTTGATTTTCACTTAAATATCTTTAATGTACAGACATGACCCCTCTACAGATTTATTATATGTATAGATATAGATAATAATAACATTTTTCTATATTAGGGGTTTCTCTCCATGCAACGTGTGAAGTAGGGATGGAATAGTAGATTGTTAGCCTAGGGTTGAAAGGAATCAATTCCCGAGGTAGTTAGACGCCCGAGCGCAGCGAGGGCGGCTATAGTCCGAGTAGGAATTCATTCTTTTACCCGTGGCATACACTCTACTTTTCATTTAGAATATGAGGAAAATAAAACTAGTTGTTTATCTAAACTATTTATTGATAATAATATATTAGTAATTTAGTATCCCGGCAATCTGTGTTGGCTTTTTAATTTTTAAATATGGAACTTGCCGCTCGCCGTGGCACTCGCGGCTTATTCCGCTCTAAGAAGTTTGCGCTAAATTCACACTGGCTGTTTAGAAAGTCATGTCATTTTTAATAGTTTTTTTTTACATAAAACTCTTCACAGCTGACAGCAGTTCTATTTTTGAAGTTTTGAAGATATATAATAATTATGAGTTTTTCCCTCCCTATGAAAGGAAAGTAGCGTTTTCCACCCAATAATCAGATCAAAACAACACTACTTTCTGAGTATGAGAAATGAAAAAAAAAAATTTATTCTACCCCATCGTGTGGTACATCTTCGAGTAGGTCTTTTTAAATAAATGCCAAGTCTCTGCCTCGAAATTGGTTTATATTAAGTTGCCCCCCCACCCCTAGTATTTCTAAAATATATGAAATAGAAAATTGTAACTGACTAGCTAACTCTATGCTGATAAAATTATGGCATGCAAAACAACTTTTTTGAAAGTTATTTTAAGTGAAATCGGACAATAACTTTTAAAGTAATATAACTTTTTGCGCGGTTATAGCTACGGAATCCTCCTCAAATACGTGTCCTGACATGCTCTTGGTTAGGTCATTTATTTAAAAAACACAATCTTTTCCTCCTTTTAACAAATTCTTCTTTAAAATAAAAAATAAACTCTAAAATACGTAATAAATCGGTAGATTTGCGTTCATTTTATACCCAGGATACGATACTGTGTCAGGTGGGATTTGCCCTGGCGTGGGGCCAAGGCATGATTATTTAAACACGTTCGAGTGTTTTTTCTTAAAAAACCGAATTAAATTCTCAATACGAACACGAAAATTGTGGGGCATTAAGCGAATTCAGAAGAATACTGCTAATTCTCGAGGTGCACCGCAGGGCCTACTGTTGGAAAATTACGTTATTTGCATACACATTACTATTTTTTGCTTCTCTCATATCTTAAATATTATAATTATTTATGTTTATTAAATAAATATTTAGCAAACTTTTTCAAGAAAGTGGTTTACGAAATAAAGCTTTTATGTGTATTTTAAATGTTTTTGAACACGGAGCAAATATACTCGCTCCATGGTTTTTGAAGCAAATAAGAATCTTGATTTTTTTTAAGACACGGAAAAATATAGAAAAGTTATAAACTGAAGAATAAAATTCATAATAGTATCAGAATTCAGATTAAAATTGTGTGATGGCTATAGGTTAAAATATAAAGGGTATAATCATGTCATTTTTGGTTTTCAGAACATAATAGGTATACCAAAAAAGTAAAAACATATCCTCAATTCAAAGTTATCTAAAACTAATAACCGATTGGCAAACAAACGGTAAAGCACTTTACCTGCATGACGCTGCAACGTTTAGTGCCCAGTAAATCCCAAAATCCAACGGTTTTTAGCGAGGTTTCGGAGGCCGACAGTTTTGCTTCCACAACCGGTAAACCGAGGATTACGCGAGCATTACAAAAAGTGTACCTCACTCAAACTGTTAGAATAACTGATAGCCTGCATTGTTGGTTATACAGGAAAAATAAAGACTAGAGGAATTTTGTATAGGTACCTAATAATTTATAGGTACAACGCTTTAATTATGAGATTTTGAAGTGAAACTCCTTTAGAGTGAAATTTCAAGGTCGCGTCAAATCACGTTACGATTTTGGATATAACGCCATCAATATAACGCAAGCTGTCGGAAGCTACTCTTAATACACGAATAGCGCTGGGTGTATTTATTTTTTATTTTTTTGTAGTGATGTTCTATTGGCAGAATGTTTGGTTGGTTGGTGTTGGCAGCTTGGTATAAACCAAGCCTATGTCCTTTCCTTTCCTTTCTTTTTAAATCCTATGTCCTTTCCCGAGACCCAAAGTATCAATATCAAATTTCATAAAAATCGGTTCAGCGGCTAAAGCGTGAAGAGGTAACAGACAGACAGACATACTTTCGCATTTATAATATTAGTATATAAGTATAGATGAACGTTTAGTTAAATTAAACATTTTAGGCAGTAATAATAAAGTAGTAATTGTAAGAAAGTACATCATTAATTAAATATAATAAAGTCCATTACAAATTCAGAAGTAAATACGCAGTTCATTAAAATTCAAAGTACATGTAAAAACGTCTATGGGATCGGCTTATTAAAGCGAGGCAACATGGCGTTCTTTAGATCCCTCCCTTTTCGTAGGCACCATTGTTTGAAGGACTACTCAAAAACTAATCCTGCGTAGCACTATTAAAACAAAGTGCACTACAACCCGTAACTTGCTGCTATTGGTCGTTCCTACCCCAGGCTGCTTTTGACGTCATGCTCCACTGATTTTACTATTTTGGATGCCTAACGATTCATGATTCGACTTTTGTTTGCTTTTTAATTTTTCTTGTGTCATAAACGTAATTAAAATCTATAAACGAAGGTGTGATTGTCTTGCTAACTTTTGCAACTGAGCTTGCTGAGATGTGTCTTTAATTTTTATTGTCAGTCAGCAAAATGACAAACAATTATTATCACTTTACTAATGACTAAAAAGAACTCAATAAAAAGGACTCTTTTTTAATTTCTTTCATTTTACTGACTAAGAATATTAAACGTAGTATAGGAGATTACATATTTTGTATATCACAGACATCCTTCCAAATCATCAGAATATAATTATTGTATACACCCATACACCAGAAAATGTAGATCCTATAAATCTCGATTTTTTAAGTTCCTTAACAACATTGTAGCGTATTTTTATTGATCTTAATATCATGTGGCTTGGTTTTACGTGTTCAAAGCGTGGAATCAATACGATGTTAATAACTTAACAACTTACATGACCGGCCATATTGGATAACTGATACCTATCCATGACTGCAACCCGATCTGCGTCAAAAGGGTTGACGAGACCCGAGCAATTGACCAATAAGAGAACTTTATTTTCCTTTATTAAGTTCTATATTCAATAGTATGGTTTCATTTAAAAACCTGTATTATGCAGTAAATAATGTCATTATGTTGAATGCCTTGAAATGCATATAATTTTTCTGAGCTATTCATCGAGGTAGGTCTAATTATGTTACTGACATGATTATTGTGTTTTGCTTAATTATATCTTTACCAATAATATGTTTTTATTTTTGCAATGGCATCACGCAAAGTCTGTTTTCACTGGAAAGTTGGTCTGAACCTATTCATGTATAAAAAAAGAAAATGTAGTGGTAAGAAGGTAAGACACAAAGACAAGGAAATATAAATTTAAAAGTGTTTCTGGTGTGAAACATTTCATACAACCAGACATATTTTATACATTAACTTGGTAAACCAAGGCGTCGCCATTCTAATGCACAAAATGACAACGAAAGGTTTCTGACGTGGTTTGATTTGGCTAAGTATGCGTTGCTACGCCAATATTATAAAAAAAATACGGGTTGCATTCCGGGAGTGCCGACAGCAGTGAAAACTTATTTTGGCGCGTTAGACATTTTTAGATGGGTAGGTACTAGGGTTATTGGGTTATGAATAGGGAATATGCATAAAATATAAAAATAGCTTAAAATATAATAATATGATACTAGATAGAAAAATAAAGAAAATGGCGAGAAAATTTTCAATATTTGTTGATAAATGAGCAAGATATAAGCGGTCAAAGTTTGTAATCTATCTCTTTCTAGCAAAACGAAATTTAGTATGAACTTTCTATGAAAGTCGTGTTATGTGACGTCACGATACACGTCGGATCTCTCTGTCTAATAGACCACTTTAAACGTTCATATCTTCGTTATTATTAATGATATCAAAAAACTGATTTTACCATATGGTTTACCAAACAAGATAGAACTATATTATGTATATAGTTCTATCTTGTTTGGTAAACCATAAAAAAATACGTGCATATTCCCTATTGCATTTTTTTATGAATTGTATTTTATTAGAAATTATTAGAAATTTTAAAATACATTGAATATTCCTTTATGAATCATCGTTAACAATTTCGACAATTCTTGTATCATCATCATTATCATTAAAATGATGACAATCTAAAATATAAACTATAGGTTCATGGTAACTAAAATAGGAAATAAGCAATTTTGATTCGAAGTTATTTAAATTTCACCATACGTCAAACTGCGTCTCGTAACGGTGTAGCGAGTCCAGAGATTTTATCTCATCTAAAAATATGCGTTCCGCGCTTAAATGTGAGTTTGTGAGGATGTATGGATGGAAGTTTGTTAATCTTTCACGCAAAAACTACTGAACGGATTTCGATGAAATTTGGTATGGTAGTAGTTTAGGCTCTGAATTAAAATATAGGATACTTTTTATCCCGTAAAAATACAATGTTCCCGAGGGATACTATCTTTTCGCGAGCGGAGCCGCGGACAACAGCTAGTAATAATATAAACAAACTATGTTTACCAGTTTTAGTACATTATCAGATAAGTTCGACAACAAATGATGAAGCTTTATTACTTCCGTTTTCAGACCATTTAACGCGCACGTGACTTCTCGATAGGGTTGTGCCGATGTTTATTTTATTTATGGCTTTTTTATGGGGATGCGGTTTTGTAACATCTATTTTTGTGTGGTACAGGATGGTTCCGTTTTTATTGTACTGTTACATGAAACTTTGACGACATTTTAGGGTTGTCAACAAATTCATGCTGGCTTTGATAAATAATTAAATAATCGAGAACTATTAAGATGCTCCCTCACCTGGAGCATTTGCGGGCACTGTAACGTTGTAGATTCAACTTTGAGCATTACATTACAATACAAAATTATTGACGAGCATTCGCATGTAATGTAACGTTATAGATTTGACTTTGAGCGCCTAGCGGACGGTATCATTACAAGGTGCGCATTGTAATGTTCGGTTATCCTACTACACGATGTAATGTTTGGTTAAGTAACGTCACATTACACGCGAATGCTTATAATGCGAATGCGATTATACATACATACATACATACATATAATCACGCCTTTTTCCCGTAAAGGGGTAGGCAGAGATCTCTTTTGCCACTTGCTACGATCCTCACATACTCGTTTCGCTTCGTTCACTTTCATTCTTACCATCCATTCCTCCTCTTACATTTAACATAGCGAAGCGGCTCTCCATGGTCCACTTTTCACCTCCGCGAGAAACGAGACGTGATGGGTGGTGAACCACATCGCCGCCATTTTGGATAATTAAATTATTTTTATTATTATCCATTGCGTTTCCACGGATTGGTAGAGAGGATAGGAATAGGGAAAGGGAAGGATAGGTGGTGTGGAAAGGAAGATTGGTAAGTTGGAGTGGGAAATAGGAAATGTAGGATATTACCGCCCAGGAGGGGAAGGGATAGGACAGTAATAGCTGGGGAAGCCGGGGTCGCGTACCCGTATACTATACCACAACTACCGGACAGGTAAGTTGGGATGAGTACCCCATGACATGACAGAATGCGATTATATTTCTTGATTAATATTTAGTTTAGCTCTTATACATAATTAGGTTAAAAACCTAGCGGTTTGGTATCATGTCTCCACATTATTGAAATCCGAGATTATAAGGAAAGGGGAAAATGCGCATATTTCATGCACATACTTTAAAATTCTTAGCGTAATATAAGTACTTAAATTTCACGTCTTCTATAGTCTGTACGACATATAAAACATCTCGATCTTCTACTCTGTGAAAAGTACTAGCGCATGTATTGTATAATTTTGTCTTTAGTGAAGTTTAATAATTTTATAGTAAAACACAAGTTTTTTTCATTTAATAACAACACTTACATTATTTAATTTGTAACACTACCAATACAATCGATTAATTGAAATTGAATTGAATTGAAATTTTTCTTTAAAAAAATAAAAAATAAATTCCTCATGATGATGAAATAAAAAACATCTCTACTTTTTACTAACATTTTCCCATACTGCTGATGAACTATTTGAAACATTATTATCGGTTCATTGGCTATTTTGTTTAGTTTTGTCGGTTAGTTAAACCCCGCGTTGTTTGTTGAATGAATAATTCCAACCCCCAGACCCCCTTGTTGTACGGCCTTGGATAAGTTTATGGATGATTAATTATGCATACAAATAAAAATATTGTTTTGTTCTCCTCTATGCCCCTAAAATATTAAATATAATATTAATATCTATAGACGCTTCACACCACGTCTGACTGGTCCCGTGGTAAGTTCTCAAAGAACTTGTGTTACGGGTAACAGACAACGGAAATACATTTAATAATTTTATACTATACACATATTTAAGATTTTTTTATATTATACACATATTTAATACACATCCATGATCCAGGAACACAGAAAAACTTTTTGTTCCTTCGGCGGGATTCAAACCCGTGACCTCCGGTTTCAGCTCAACCAATAAGCCACAGAGGTCGTCAAGCATATTTAACGCAACTTGCATTTTTGACTAGGTCTTTTAGATATCCGTTAAATAATCCTACTAATATTATAAATGTGAAAGCTTATGAGGATGGATGGATAGATGTATGTGATGATGATGATTTTTCATGCAAAAACTACTGAATGGATTTCGATGAAATTTGGTATGGTAGTAGTTTCGGCTCTGCATTAAAACATAGGCTACTTTTTATCCCGAAAAAAGTACAGAGTTCTTTTAGGATTATGTTTACGCGAGCAGAGCCGCATGCAACAGCTAGCTTAATTATAAGTCCAAGACATAGGTGCTAAAATGCACATGAATTATAAAAATATGATTATCAATTATGTAGGTACCCTACATTTATGCTATGATACTTTGAAAAATGTTATGAGATTAAACTACATAATGTATTCCATTAAATACGAAGAAAAAGCAAAAAGGCAAGTCTATAAAGAAATTCAATTAGAACAAAATTAATATGTATATTGTATAAATTCAACGAAGTTGCGAGAGGACGAAATTTGTTTAAAACTTCTTAAAAGAAAAATTTTAATAACAAAATAAAAGTGTATTCTTTATGCTGCAGAATTTGTGTTTTGTTTTTAATTATACTTAGTAAAGGATGATCTTAATTCAGCCAGTAACATTAGGTTATGTCTATTGCCACAATTATAATTCAAATACATTTTAATGAAAATGAAAATTTTTATTTCCAAATAAAACTTAACAAGCTATTTTCGGAAAGTCAACAGAAAAAGCTACCACTGCTTAAAATATCTACTACTAGCTGTTGCCCACGGTTCCAACCACAGGAACACATGACTTTTTGGTATAAAACGTAGCCTATGTTTTAATACAGAGCCCAACCTACTACCATGCCAAAACTCATCATAATTCGTACAGTAGTTGTTGCCTGAAAGAGTAACAAACATCCGGATGGATATCCATCCATAGATATCCATCCTCACAAACTTTCACATCGCTTCACTCGTATAAGTCAAAAAATATATTCCAAACAAAATACTATCAGACAGCTGTGTATAAAATATATGCTCAACAATTTCGTTAAAGTTGTATAAGTATTATTGATCTATAAGAAATAAAAAAACTGAGTTTGAGAATTATTTTTGCCTCGCGAATGCAACCAAACATGGCTCAATTCGGCCCCATCCCCTCTATTTACATACGCGAGTGTGTGGATTATTTGCGGGTAGTGGGTAGCGGTAGTGGGTACATACGTAATTACGGTCCTGGGACACGTCTGCAAGACCACGTGTACGGAAAACTTTTGGTAAATATACTCGATACGCCTACTATTCTTTTCTTTATGTAGACGAGACTTGTATTCTCTTGAATTACAATTCAGCTTTACAAAGTATTACCTTGGAAAAACCAATCCAATAAATTCATCTTATTCAACACAATATTATTGTATTTAACTCTATGGTGTGCTCCGTGGCCTAGTGGGTAGACTGTTTGATTCGCACTCGAGAGGGTGCAGGTTCAAATACCAGGTTATGACGTGTACCAATGAGACTTTTTCAGATCTCAATTACATTATACGGACGCTCTAATGGCGAAGGAATACATTGTGAGGAAACCCGCACATGGTTGGCCCCAGACGTATTGACCAGTTATTCCTCTGGACTAGGCTGACTGTGTTGTGAGAATGCCGTATGTGCTTGGGCAACCATACGACATTTAAAAACTACAGTATTTCAAGAGGAAATCGTCCAATAAGGATGAAAAAGGCCTAAGTTTTTTTGTAAGTTTTAACATTATTGAAATAATTATGGAAAATAAATAAAATATATGGAAGGCATTAAATTTTATGTAACTACAATTGCCCTTTGTTAACGAGAAACATTAAAGAAGAAGATTTTAACGAGCCATTATGTTACTAATAGCATAAGAGAAATAATCTACTAAAACCTAATTTAACCTCTATTTTAGTTTCATAAACTACACTATAAACTGAAAGTCTAAGTGAAATCATTTACATTATGTTTGGTTACAGGCGGGACTCATTTATTTTCTTACGATTTATAATTTTCAATGAGAATAAAGGGATTTATGAACAAACATAATATACGCCAATAAACAATTTTCTTCTTGCCAGTCGGATAAAAAGTTATTTCTTATCTAGTGCTCTATATCCGTGTCTGTTTGCTCCGTCTCCTCTAAATGAACTAGACCCATGTTCATGGTAATTCTGGGCTTTACCTGTATGTCGGTGCGGCACTAGCCATAAATATTGCACATACATTACTGGGGGCCAGACCTAGTTTATATCTTATATCTTTAAACGAGCAATTCTTGTATATAATCTGAATCTCGGAAACGGCTGCAACGATTTTCATAAAATTTGGTATACAGGGGATTTCGGGGGCGATAAATCGGTCTGGTACGTTTTATCCCTGAGAAACTGCACATTTTTAAGTTAGGTATATATTCAAACCCTGGTGAAATATTTTTGTAATGTAATACTTTTTTTAATCTATACAGCTCCGAACAAAGCTCGGATACCCAGGTACTGTAAAATAAACTGCGATAAAAATCTTTACAAATATAAACTCTATTGTCTACAATATTTTAGGAAAAATAGTAACTGACACTCTTTGACGGCTACAAAACAATAAAACTACGCAATAGCACAGATAGAAAAATATAAACTCGCGTACAGAGAAACAGCTGTCATAGAACGATCTAATTCGATCAGAAAGAGATGTTTGATTTTGGGCCATCTCTATGTACACTTCATAAGTAAATAGGAAAAAAATATGGGAATTTCATAAAAATACAAAAAAATCATTTGAAGAACATGCGTACAAAAATGTTATTTGAAGAGTTTTTTTTTTGCGAGAACTCTTATTTTACGGCGGCCATGACAGTGGTTTTGACTTAACTTTTGACGTAGTTGACAGTTTTAGTAAGAAACGTATTCTTGAATGTCATACGTCTTTCTTTGCCAAAAGTCATGTCATTGTTAAAATTACATTCTTTGGATCTGATCTGCTCCGCCATGTTTTATTTTACGTTGTGTTGCTCTCCTTGACGAAGTTATTTTAAATGTACATTGAATCAAAATGAAATGAAATAAAATAAAGAAAAGGAAACAGTTACTATAGTATGTAGCTATATTTACATATAGTGTACATAGTGCAGGCCCACGCCTCATTCATTTCTAGAATAGATCTCTTTTGAAAATATTAACTTCCCCTTAAACGGCTCACAATTTTTCCACACAATCGTGGACACACAATTTTGTGTAGTGCAATCAAATGGAAATTTAACTAATGAAGCTATTTATCTGTTCGTAATTATTTAATCTAAGGCAATGGTCTCCATGATTAGATATTTGTTTGCCACGGGCGGCGCGGCTATAGAACCCATAAGCTGTATATTGCAAAATTCTAAAAATAAAATTAAAAATCGTGTAATCAAAATGTTATATTATTAAATTAAACAAAAGAGCACAGAGTTTTAATTGCAAAATTTTCGATGATAATGTTGTCAGCTTAATGAAAACGTTCAGCATTTAATTACGAAATGGTTTTTGTACAAAATCAAATTGAAACACGCAAAGGAATCCAGTAATCCATCGATCCCCGTAAATAGGATTCCTTCTGTCTTTGTATCGAATGCTCAATTTATTAAAAGCTTTTTCTTTGGGTCTACTTAAAAATCAATCCGGTCCGGTCCCTTCAATCAATCGCAGACGAATTGAAAATTCAATCGCAAAGAGACTGCTAAAGAAGGATTACGTGACTATGCTACTCAAAATATCAGAAAATATTTGGAGGAACGATTAATTATTTATATCGTCAAAAGCCGAGATATACGACTGGATGTAGGTATGAGGAAATTATACTGCAGTGAAGCGTGACTGCTTTATTCAAAATTTCGTGCAGCCTCCGTGGTCTAGTGGTTAGAGCATTGGCTCTCGACTCGTGGTCGTTGGTTCGGTTCCCGTATTGAAACAAAAAAAATATATTGTTTCCAAGTTTGGTTAAATGCAGGCTGATCACTTGATTGTCTGACAAGAAAGATGATCCATGCGTCGGATGGGCATGTAAAAAGTCAGACCTGCGCCTGATCTCTCGCCAGTCGTGTCGGTTATCCGTCCCACTGGATTATGAGAGTAAAGGAAGAGATAGTGCTCTTGTGTACTGTGCACACACTTGGGCACTATAAAATTACTCCTGCGTAACTGGCCTGGTTTCAATGAAACCGGCCACCGTCACCGAGATCGGTGTAGGGAGTTATAATTATTCTAAATTTCGTAAACCTTGAATTTTTCACTTTGCAAGTTATGGACAAGGACGATGATGTCCATGACGATGATGAACCTACTCCTACGTCAGCAACAGGTGGATTAGGACTGTAGTCGAGTCCTAGTGTACTATCAGTAGGCAACAGTGGCGAAGGTTCTCCTTAATAGGGAAGCCTTAGCCTGTATTATAAGTAGGGCTTTGGATGAAGGTCGTCAAAGGTAAGTATTAAATGAAGCCGGTAAGAATGGAGTTATAGGAACCCCACGCCACTAGCTGGCAGCATGGATATAGAGCCTTCTCTCGTATAAATATATACCAATAAAATAAATTGAAGTATCTATTTGTAATTGCACTAAATGCATGAAAGTATGTATTAAGATACCTATTTACAATAAAAAATCAATTTAAAATTTTTTCGTGGCTGTTTGTTCCGGCTAACAACTGAAACGAGCTGATGTTATAAGAAGTTACGTAGGTTACTTTTATCTTAGGATACCGTTTAAAATATTGGGTTCCGTTTTCGTTAATTATAGTATCTAGTATCAAGTATAAAATATGTATGTCGTGAGAATTCTAATATCATAATGGCATATAAAGGGAATCTTACACATTTCCTATAAAACAATATATTTCGCGAAAAGATAAAATCAATATTTTTAAATATAATTGCAGAGACAAAAGAGTTATGAGCGCGCTAAGGTCTGATATGACTGTTTCCACTATACAATAATCCGAATAGCCAGTATTTTTTTCAGAAATTAAAGCGAATGCGTTATTTGTATTATTTAACTAAAACCACGGAAAAATCTGTAACATAAAAAATGTATTTTTCATTGTTTTGTTACAGAACTGTATATTAACTTAAGATAGTAATATATTATTATTACAATACATAACATAATAAGGTATGGTAACGTAAAAAGTTAAAAAGTAAAGTGTAAAAAATAATACTTACATAAAAATAAATATTGCGATTTAAGTGACCATACAGATTGCATTGAATTCATAACGTGCAATGTTAGTTTCATGTGACTTAACATTAAACAGGCTACATGTGAATAGTACATTTTTATACATTAATATCTGTGTAAAAATACATGATACTTTTTTTTTAAATTATCTATTATGATTTTTGGAGAAAATCGAAGTTTATATTTTTCGATGTTTTCAAAACTTTCTAAATATTGATACGGCTGAAGCTTGAATAACTATGGAAATATTTTTTATATTATGTATTAAATTTGTTATATTACGTAAAAAATTTGTTATTTTCTAAGGTACAATAATAAAGAGTAATACTATAATATCTTAACTACAGTGCAATTAAGTGAGCATCTGATTCTGAGCGCTAAACTAAATATATAACTTGGTATATATTGAGTTATACCTATTAGTATTTCGGACAGCAACGTTCTTTCTTTTACAATTGCAAAAAACAAAGCCTAAATTTGAACTAATTTCATAAAATAGTAGTCTAGAACCTTTACGTTACTTTTCCATCGGAGAATCTAGTGGTTGAAAAAGACAAATCGTGCCGTGCGTAAAGGGGAACGCGCAAAACACGATTCGTATCTTTACTTTGCGCGTGCAACTCAGTTCGGCGTGTAGTCCGCGATAGCCATCTATAGCTGATACGCAGTTAATAATGTAACGCGATAAATAATGCAGGTGGAACTCCTACGACTAACTACGCCAGGGTTTGTATTAGAAATGGAAGATAGATTGACGATACAAGAGTGCGGCTAAATTATGAAGACTTCCGCACGCCATGAAAGGGTTAACAATTTATACTGAAATAATGAAGTTACCAGTTGCTACCTTACACATCATTTTCAGAAAAATACGGTATTTTCTTGCATTTTTTTTTAATGAATTGTTCTCTGGAAAATAAAACAGTAGGTACAAAAGGAATAGTACTAAAATCAATATTTTCAAAGAAACTGCGGATTGTTTGAAGCACGTCTTATGGAAGATGTCCATACTCCATAGCTGCTACGAAATGTTGTGTAAGGTCATAATATGACATAATATATCAGATATTTTGTGCATAATATGCACAAAATATCTGATATCTCCAAAGTCCAAAGTTTGCGCTTTTTTGTTCGTACTAACCATAGTAAATATTTTAGTATTTGATGTTGGTAGTTTGGATAGTTGAGTGGATTAGCTAATTATGTAGGTACATTTGCTCAACTTTTTGTAACTTTGAAATGCGATAATTACACAGCTACTCATAAAATCTCAATTATTTTTACTTTTATCAAGTTGTAATACCTAATTATTTCCGAATATTTAAAAAAAAACTAATTTTTTACACGTAGAAAAATACCGAATTATACTGATATTAAAAAAGAGAATGTTTGTTAGAAAAATCGGCTGAGCAGATTTTAAAGTAATTGGTGTATCATCAGACATAATAATTATTTAGTCTACATCTTATCTTGATAAATACAGTGCTTCCCGTGGGAAATATAGGCATTAAACTTTATGATTAATATAATTCACGTAGGCTGATTTACCATTTTCATCATTTAACAAACAAAATGAATAGTAAATAACTCGTAACTTTAAACGAGGCAATAATAAAATCTTTCAACTGAAATTAGCAAATTACATGGCTACTTTATAACCATTGTTTAACGTGAACTTAAATGCCAATATGGGAACATGATACACTATTTATCAGGCAATTTTAAATATCCTATTAATAGTGATTCATGTTCATGCCTCGTAATAAAAACCCCATAAAACCTCTTTATTGGCCCTCATCCACGCACAAGGGGTATGAAATTATAGTGTTTATTAAATTTTAGTTGGCCACTGAAGCATATTTTGAAACTGTTACGGCAATAAACTGAATTCATCTTCGCCAAATGCCCCACTTATAATTGAAATCGAATCGCTCTAGGTACTCGTAAATGTATTTTATAGTGATTGTATAGCGCAGACTTTAACTATCAAGCGCTTAATCGTTATTAAGTTTATTCATGGAGCCGGATTCGAATAAAAATCATTTAATAGGAAGGTCTGTGGCTCAGTAGTAGACACGTCAGAGCTCAACCCGGCGGTCGCGTGTTCGAATCCCGCACAAAGGAACAAAAATATTTTCTATGCTTCTGGATCATGGGATGTGTATTAGGTTAATATAATGTGCTTAGGTAATATAATGATACGTAACACAAGTTTTTTGAGAACTTACCATGTGACTAGATTGACGTGGTGTTGAAGCGTCCAAAGATATTATACCTACTCCACACTCTCTCACACCTAATGTTGTAAAAGACTAGCAGTGCAATGGGCCTGTACATAATATGCAGCGATAAAGAATATTACTGCTTATTACCATCTGGCGATTCGTCTGCTCGTTTAGAAAGGCGTAAGACATACGACCCACCTGCCATCAGACTGTAGCCTGACAATTGTGGTTTCAGCCGTCTGGGTTGTCAGGGTTGTGACAAATGACGGCTGAAACCACATCCTTCATATTCACGTACTCACTTCAAGGTATTGAGTTGTATTGAGGTATTCCCCAAGGTATTGAGGTATTCACGCCGAGCCAATCATTTCACAGTCTGTTGAACTGTTTAGCCTTAAAAGGAACTAATTTACATTCACTGTTTTTATGAAATGGACCTGGAAATGAGTAGACGGATCGCCTGTTGGTAAGTGGTACCGCCTGTGGATGCTCGCAACAACAAAAATTTTATTTTATTCTTTTTTTAATACCTATTTGTTGTTACAGTGGCAACAGAGAGTTACTGTGGGAGAGCCACGCTTCGGCATGAATGGGCCGGCTCGACCGGGTAAATACCACGACCTCACAGAAAACCGGCGTGAAATAACGCTTGCGTTGTGTTTCGCCGTGTGAGTGAGGTTACCGGAGGCCCATGGGGGGGATTTTAAGGACCAGGAACGCAAGTCGCAACACCAGAGGAGTTACAAATGTAACTCCTCTGGTGTTGCGAGTGTTCATGGGCGGCGGTAATCGCTTACCATCAGGCGATCCGTCTGCTCGTTTCCTGGGTCATTACATAAAAAAAAAAAAAACAGAAGTACACTTTCTATAAAAAAATTCAACTGTCTAGCTATCACGGTTCATGACATATTATAGCTTGTGAGTTGTGACAAACGGACGGATGGAAGGACGCATAGTATGCCCCATTTTTACCCTTTGGGTACCAAACCCTAAAAATGGATTGCTGATCAACGTCTCGCTGAAACTCGAGAACAGCTGGACCAATTGAGCTAATGTTGGTCTTTAAATAAATCAGGAAATGATTAAGCGGTAAGAAATATTGGAAAAACGTGAGAAAAAAAAAATACACAGTCGGGTAAAAACGATGGTCAAAATATTTTCTTCTACTAATTGTTACCGAATTTAATTTGTCACTTGACTGTTCGGTTTATTGCAGAAAAAAAAACCGGCCAAGCGCGAGTCGGACCCGCGCACCGAGGGTTCCGTGCAAACCTATAGCTATATAATGGTGTCTACAGACACACGAATTTGGTACGAAGCGTACAGCGGATCTGGTACGCTCCGTACCAGATCCGAGCGTATGTAGGGCAGTCCGGCGAACATATGAAGAAGGCGAAGAGATCGCCGTTGTCCGCATCGGATCTGGTACGCTCCTTACCATATTCGTGCGTGTGTAGAGCAGTCCGGCGGTTAGGCCGTACAACAGTATCAGTGTTGGCAACTTAGGGATGTACCCCGCAAAATTAGGGAAAATATCTACGGGGGTTTAAGCGACACCGAATTTGGTCTCCGGATATGGTTCGCTGTACGCTCCGAACCAAATTCGTGTGTCTGTAGATAGCATAATGGTGTCTACAGACACACGAATTTGGTACGGAGCGTACAGCGGATCTGGTAAGCTCCGTACCAGATCCGAGCGTGTGTAGGGCAGTCCGGCGAACATATGAAGAAGGCGAAGAGTTCGCCGTTGTCCGCATCGGATCTGGTACGCTCCTTACCATATTCGTGCGTGTGTAGAGCAGTCCGGCGGTTAGGCCGTACAACGGTATCAGTGTTGCCAACTTAGGGATGTACCCCGCAAAATTAGGGAAAATATCTACGGGGGTTTACGGGGGGGACAGGATGTTTAGAGTTTACCCCTTATGAATCAATTTGTATGTAATAATAAAAAATATTTTAATGTGTGTATATAGGCCAGGGATATGAAAATGTATTGGGAGTGAAATCAGATTAAGACAAGTTAGTTTTATATTATTCACGCGTAAGTCTTTATGTTAAACACATAACCTTTCTTTCTAGCTTATTATCTCTTAGACCAGCTGTCAATGGTATACTTTAATCAGGGGTAAAATTTGAAGAGAAATATTTTTTAAAGTGTTTGTATCACTGCCCGTTATCAATGAATTGCGGGAATCATCGTCGTCGTTTAAAAACCGCACTGTAAATAGAACTCTGTGCTAATGTAATAGAGCATAAAATCGAACACACGAGTGTCGAGCGTTTCGCTCCACTGCACCGTACGTCCAAATCCGTGCGTGTGTAGCGACACCGAATTTGGTCTCCGGATATAGTTCGCTGTACGCTCCGTACCAAATTCGTGTGTCTGTAGATAGCATAAGTAAAAGTTCACTCATCACGACAATCGATTCATAGTAGTAGTAGGGGTAGTAAGTTTAAAATTATTAAAATATTTTTATTATATTATAATGTTAGTCATAAACGGCTATATCTTTTGATTGTGTTAGCTTATAGAGCTAGCGCCCACCGTCGAAAAAGGAGCTCATCGAGAACAAGCATTAGACCACTGCAGATCGCTAGGGGCCTTAAAGCTTGATATAAAACCGCCGGTCTGGCGGTCCTAAACCTGGCAGATTTTTTTTTATTGACCAAAATGTGTGAAGATTTTTTGAGTAAAAAAAGCTCATAAGGAACAAGAAAAATGTTGTTATACACGGCTGCGCGCCAACTATAAACCGATAAAAATGCAAGTCTGGCAGTCCTACTCTTGACCAGTTTCCAGCCAGACCGCCCTGAACGTGTAAGAATTTTGAGTAAAAATAGCTCATAGAGAACAAGGTCAAGTTATATGTCAATCGATTTCGTCTCCTAATCCTCTTTTGAAAATCGTCGGTCTGGCATGTTCAAACCTGGCCAAAACTCAGCCAGACCGGGATGAAGTTACCTCTTGTGATACTTACTAATAGGTAAATCATGAGTAATTTGCACTTAATGAAGCGTGATTTTTATAGATTTGTATGTATTATTTCCGAATTTAAAATTTGCTTCCCCATATTACTACCACTGGATCCGCCATCTTGAAAAAATGGCGATAACTTTCAATATTTTGGCTATATCTCTTTACAGACATACTTTACGATAAAAATATGTTCGACGAATATAAACTATATACAATTTTCTACAATTTATTCTATGAGCATTTTTGTGTCAAATTGATAGTTTTAGCGCTGCAGAGACTTAGAGTGAAATTTTATTTGTGTTGTTGACATTTTTTGTAATCAACTATATTCTACTGTTTATGTCCTTTTAGATGATATTTATATCGAGAAGTTTGTAAATAATTATAAAGACCGCTTACGAAAAAGATTTTATTTAGGCATAAAATAATACAGATATATCTATCAATTTTTTCTTTATATTAAGTATAAATATATTATAGATAGGTATCTAATAATATAAGGGGTTTAAGTGAGCTCCGTAGCCTAGTGAGAAGACCGTTTGGTTCGCACTCGAGAGAGTGCAGGTTCAAATCCCAGGTTGTGGCGTATACCAATGAGACTTTTTCAGATCTGAAGTACATTATACGGACGCTCTAATGGTCTACAAAAAACATCGTGAGGAAACCCGCACATAGTTGGCCCCAGACGTATTGACCAGTTCATTCCTCTGGACTAGGCTGACTATGTTGTGAGAATGCCGTATGTGCTTGGGCAACCATACGACATTTAAAAACCAACTGTCCCAGGCACTACAGTATTTCAAGAGTGGTTACTTCGCTCGGAGAATACTGTATAAATCATCCATTAACGGATGCAAAGGCCTAGTTTTTTTAAGGGGTTTAACAATAGCGTTACAGGCAGTGTCGCGGACTACAAACAGTTCAGAATAATCAATGTTAAACATTATAATTGCACTAATTGTTAACACTTAATAACTTGCTATTTTGTAAATTATTCGTACATTTACGTATTTTATTATTGGCCATTTTAATTTGAAATACTTAAACGATGCAAATGCTATAATTGAACTCTTTGAAAATCATAATTATCGCTGAAACAAACACAATAATGAAATACATGAATAATATTAACATAAAATATAATATTTATTCACAAATGGTAAATAGCTGCCAATTTTATATAAAACTTCGTTGAAGTTATCTACGAAATTTTATTGATAAGGATTAAACTTAATTACTGTATTTTAGTACTTTAACAACCTATAATATATTATTATCTATCTTCTATTTATATAAAAGACAAAGCTGTATGACTGATGTATCAACGCACAGACCAAACCCTTTAAGGCTAGAAATTTGATATTTGCACACGTATTTCTCATATGACATAGGCATTCACTAAGGAAGGATTTTTTAAAATTCAACCCCTGAGGGGGTAAAATAGGGGATGAAAGTTGTAAAACCTAATTTCACGCGGGCGAAGGCGCGGGGAATTAATGCTATTCATTGATATTTATTTCAAAGAATACTGTAAAAAGCTGTAAAAATTTTCGTGATTTAATAATCCCTATTTCTTTAAGCCTAATTTGACATCGATTTGTATGGCTCGTTACGAATGCAAAACTTCTATTAGGTATTCCTTCAGAGGCTTTGTCATGCAAATCGGGCAATGGACTCCTAAGTGATACAATAGATTTCAGCTCTTCACATTAATGATTAAAACAAAGAACGTCAACGAAGTATCAAAGAAAGTCTAGAATATTCCATTTTGTATTCTTTTGTCATCAGACTTAATATTCTAATACTAATAATAATATCTATGGACGGTTTCATTGCATATTGGACCCGGTAGGTGGCGCTGCTGTCAGTGCATCAACAAATCTAATTCTAACTTCTAAGGCGGTACGAAATTTGCCGGGACAGCTAGTACCTAATTATTCTACTATTAATACTAGTCTATGGGCGACAGTAAACGCTTTCAATGAGGTGATCTGCCTGGTCATTAGCTAATATAATATAATAATATAAAATGTATTTTTATTAACTATTTTATTTATACATACACCGTAATATTTACGTACAAATTCATAGAAAACATTATCTGGAATATTGAATAACCTAACTCAACATTGAAATTATCTCGTCCAGTCCAATAGACTGGGCTAAATAACTTGTATATTGCTATCATTAATTCACTTACCATCAGCTGATTATAGAAATAAATGGCCGTTATCATACAACTTTCCCGAACAGGAAGGTAAGTTGTCACCCACGCAATACATTTCCCATGTTTTACAACTGCTGACTCGATAACGAGTCACTAGCGGTCTTTACACGGTTAATGCTGGGAGAATATGATCCGGAATCCGGAACGTCGGAGAAAATTCAAAGCGCTGAAAATAAAACACAGCGCTAACACAACAGAGCTGAAAATCTAACACTTATCATGATATATGAGTATATGTCACCATAAAATTGCAAAAACTGTTAGATTTGAATATTACTAGAGATATTAGAAAATGTCGACAGATTTTCAAATAAAAAATTCTCCTTACAATTTACACGTTATTTTCCGTTATATTGTAATATTTACCGTGCCGATTGGTTAAACGGCAAGTGCCCCACACCGCCATATTTGTTTGCTTTTCTTAATAATAGATAGTTATAACGAAAAATAATGCGTACAATTGTAAGGAGAAATTTTTATTTGACAATCTGTCGACATATTGAAATATCTCTAGTAATATTACAATCTAACGGTTTTACAATTTTACGGTGTTTAATTTTTATATACATTATAATATAACAGCTCGATACCCGATACTTTTCAACTCTATTGTTTCAGCGCAGAGTTCTATTTTCAGTGCTCTAAATTTTCCCGAGACCGCCGGATTCCGGATCATATAGTCCCAGCCTCACTGGATAACTTATTGATAAAGCGCGGTTGCGTAGCATGTAGCATTTCGTACATTGACTTATCGCTACTTGTCTCTTTCAATCGCGAACGAATTTATTGCTATCGCGCTCCTATCGCGTACCTGTGTAAATGTTATAGCATTAATATATTCGTGCAAGAGTGAAAGAGAGAATGCGATGGCTCAATGGTCGTAATTCTACATGCACCGCGACCACACGTTAATTTGAAAGTCTTTAAAACTATAATATTCATTAATCGATTGGATATTGGAATTTATTTGTTAATTGTTAGAGTTTAAAATCGATTGCAATCAATCTAAGTAAGCGTTAGTGCTAAGGAGTTTATTTTTCAAATAAACAAGCAATGTATTGCTTTATTGCGCACCATTTGCCAACTTGATACAGAATGGAGTTTGAAGGATTTTAAACGTTTCCATCGTCATTCTGCCTGGCTACCGAGGGTCGATTGTCGAAACGTGTGTCACTACGCAATTAAACGTTATCTATGACCATGTCCAGAAACTGCGTATTCTTACGCACGTGAGGTCTACGCACGTAGTCGAGGTACTAGGGCCCCATACATTGCGTCCAGGAGCTACGTGCGTATTATTTTAGCTATGCGCGTATCGTACAAAATTGACCTATTAAACCGCTTTGGTTGATTCAGGCACGGATCCAGCTCTCAAAAAAAGATGTGGCCCGAAAATTTTGATTTTATTTATTTCCTTCATAACATGGTTATTAGAATTAAAAAAAAAATGGTATTAATTTCTTTATAATATTATGTTAATTAAAAGATAATGCGTGGAGTGAGCGAGAAAGTTTTTCGCTTATTTAGCAAAAAATTATTTTATGTTTGGTAAAAAAAAATAAGCTTTCAATATAGGTACTACCGAACAAGTTCCCGCTCGACCAGGTATAAGATGAAAATCGCTCAACAGCGCCGTTGAATAGTGGGCTCGCAAACATACTCACGTGTAAATACGTAGTTCAACCTCGTCTGCAGTCGTTGCGGTTACATCCTTTGCGTTTAAATATTTTGAGGTATCCTAATGCAGAGGTGAATGGTTAGATACTGGTCGAGCGGGAACTTTGTCGGTGGTACCTTAAACAAATTAACATCAACTAAGATTATAAATTAATTAAATAAAAAATATATGCATATATTATAGTATAGAAACATACACAAATTATAGATTATATAACATCGGCAGGAGTAATTCCTATCGGTTCAATCAAAGTATTATTTTTTCTTAAATCTGTTGGTTAGTAAATAAAAAGGGCTGAAAATTTATGGAGAGGTGATAAATTTTGCGCTTTCTTCAATCTACCTGACTAAAGGTCCGCTTAACACTAAATCCACTACTATAAATATGTATTTTAACAATAATATAAGTATGACCAGCAGGTAAAAAGCACCAGGTAAGACTCAAAAGGTTAACAATACCAATACTACTACCCACTGAACCTATTCTGATTATAAATTAATAGACCTTGAAAGTATGCACTCACAAGGCTGTTGGGGTTGTGGGTATGCCCATACTACACGTATAGGTGCTCCGCTCCTGACTCAAATAGGTGCAGCAATTACGCTGTAATACGCAGCTACCTCGAGTACGCGCGAGACACGAAGTGAAAGAAAAATGTTTTTCTCGCTCCGATTGTATAATTCAGAGTGAGACAGAAGTATTCAGTTCATTCCTTACTCAGCATTCAGTTCGGTTGACACCGTTTGGCATTTGGTAATTTTGGCATTTTCACAGTACTCACACTAGTGAAATTTTACTGTACAGTGTTCCGAAATTTTGTGCTGTCAATGTTTTGTCAAAACCAATTTTTCTGAAGACAACTTCTATTAAAACCTTCAACACACAATTGATATCGATTTAAAATAGTCAAAAGTGTCATCCCCTGTATTTTGGAGTGCAATGAAAGCGTAGTAAGATCGAGTTGCCAAGTTTCAAAAAATATTTCTCCCTAAAACAAATAGTACGGTTCCCGTGGATTTTACCTCGCATGCGAAGACTCTCAAATATAATTATTAAAGTACTTA
Organism: Glaucopsyche alexis; assembly: GCA_905404095.1. Taxonomy (NCBI): domain Eukaryota; kingdom Metazoa; phylum Arthropoda; class Insecta; order Lepidoptera; family Lycaenidae; genus Glaucopsyche; species Glaucopsyche alexis. The sequence goes on from FR990060.1 coordinate 9,372,155, forward strand.
TGTCACATCGAAACTTCATAAAGTTACATAATACGATAAAATATATAGGTACCGTTAAAAATTAAAAAAAGTTACATACCAAATATGTAAGTATTACTTATTTAGAAAAAACATACCTATAAAGATACTTTATACAGTAAAACTACTTTGCTAATATCTTTCGGAAGTCCCACACATGCTTTCCAACATCCGTCGTTTCCGTAGAAAAAAAAAACGATGATTGCCGAGGGCATTAACAAATTAGTTGCACTGTACGCAGCACATTGAATGACGCGGTCGCGTCCTATTCGTGTTATATAAAGTCTATACTTTAGCCTATTCGCGTTATGAAGGCAGTGAATCATGCGTACATACTATGTCAAAATGGCTTACTTTAATAGGTAAATAATTAATGTAATCACAGCTAATGCGTAAATTTTGACATTTGTATGCATGATTCACTGCTTTTTTAACACTTACAGACTATAAGTTATTTCGTAGGTATCTAGAGGGTAAAAACTGTATGTCTGTCACCAGGCTATGTCTCATGAGATCATAATCCTTGATAGCTAGACAGTTAAAATTTTTACATATCTTTTACTAAAAATAGTATTCGTAATAAGGGTTTCATTTTGAAACCCTTATAGTTTTGCTCTGTCCCTCTGTCTGTCTGTCTGTCCACGCCTCTCGCTTCTGTAATTATGAATATAAATGGATGAAATTTGGTATAGTTTTTTGTATATTATATTATCTCAGATTTAGCATCGTAAAACAATAATAATTTTATATTTTGAGGGTGGCTTACATGAGAAGTGGGGATGAAAAATATTTTTTCATTGTACCCCATTGTGTTGCATAACGTTGAATAGCGCTTTAAAATAGAGTCAAGATTTCATACATGACTTTTTTTCAAAATTTTCGAGTAGTTGTAGAGTAGATTTCTAAATTATAGGTTAAACTTGTAAGTTTCTATGCTGATATATAATGCTTAAAACTCAGGGAAAATTATTTTGAACCAAACCGGACTGTGACTTTTGAAGTAATTTGAAAAACCTATTACGCGTTGATAGTAACGGAACCCTCCTTAGACACAATAAACGTGAACTTTTTGACGTTTTTGGCGTGATTCTTTAATGGCAAGATGGCAACAGGTAGACGCTTGCAATAAGAATTTTGGTTTTTTATACAATACATTTTTTATACCAATAAGTGATAGGTCAGCTGTAATTAAATAAAACAAGTATAAAAACCCCCTAATAACCCCTTCAGATACCTTTTCTCCCTAAATTTAGGGAAAAAGTCCCAAGTTGGCATCACAGATAGACCGGCAGACATTTTGTTGTGATAAGATAAGAATCTCTACGTGCGTAGGTTTACGCAGGCTTACGCACTTTCTGGACATAGTCTTAATATTATAAGCTGAAGAGCGTGTTTGTATGTTTGTTTGAACGCGCTAATCTCAGGAACTACTGGATCGAATTGAAAAATTATTTTTGTGTTGGATAGTCCATTTATCGAGGAAGGCTTTAGGCTAGGTATATAGCATCACGCTGCGACCAATAGGAGCGTAGCATCAGTGAAAAATGTTGGAAAAACGGGGAAAATTATTCATATTTGAGGGCTTCCATTGCGTGCGCTGCGTTTACGGTTCAAGTTACCCAAAAAATATGTATGAAAGAAATATTACTCCTTAAATGATCTAAAAAAATGTCCACGATAGTATATGTCTATCTTTTAAGATTGACTCACTATAACCTTTTTTATGGTAATCAAATTTGGTCGAAATTAATGCATTATTGCGCCATCAGTTGACGCAGACGAAGTCACGGGCAACAGCTAGTTCACTAATAAAATTTAAGTTTGAATCGCTTGTCTCGTTGTAAACTGAACTAAAATATTTTTTTTATTTTAATGTTATAGTATTTTATTTTTTTAATTTAATGTTTTAATTTTAATCATTTACATATAGATATGATTATGGTTCTTATAAAATAGTAATAACAAAAACTTTTCAATTTCAAAGACTTATTGTTCTACAGTATTAAAAGCTAACGTAATTTCGCGTAAAACAAAGTTTTATAAAAACAAACCCTAAGGGTATTCGTTAAAAGGTAATTAATAGAAAATATAAAAACATGGCCAAGTAAATAGAGTCGCCGCATTTTTATATAAACAATTTTCAAAGGAGTTCCCATTGAAGCCACGGGCTAAAAAGTAATTTATGAAAATAATTTTCTCATACGAAAATATAACGAACACTGGTTCGGTGGTTTTACTGCGTCAGCTGGTTTCTGTTCGAATTTGTATTTTTTTGTATAGTCTAGAAACTTGAGGACCTCTATGGCTGAGTAGTTATTGCGTAGGCGCTTAAGTTGGTGGTCGCGGGTTCGAAAAAGGCCAAGGAACAAAAAGGTTTTTTTTTGTTCCCGGGTTATGGATGTGAATTAAATATGTATAATACGAGTATGTAGCGATTTAAAAATTCTATACAACGTGCAACAAATAGGGTATATCAATCCGAAACTCAGTGATGACACTCATGAAACTGAACAACTTTCCCCAAGGAACATAGGTCGAAAATCGAAATATGAAACAAAAAAGTGGACCTCCCATACAAACCGCACGGTCAGCAAATCAAATTAGTATTAACACTGGGACCTGGGTATACCTTCCCCTTTTTGTCACACGTTGTATATAATATTTAAAGTATTATTAAAAATGCTTCCTGTTATCTCGTCTTCGAAGCACAAGTTCTTCGGATAAGTAGGTACTTAGCACGGGGCCAGATGGATGTGGTGTGAAAGATAAATATTATTATTTGTAAACTACCTTTACAGTATACCATAATTATATTACTATAAATGTGGATATCTGTTTCACGCAAAAACTACTGAACGGGTTTTGATGAAATTTGGTATGGTATCTAGTAGTTAAGCTCTAGAATAACATAATTTTTATCCCGAAATAGTACAGTGTTCCTGAGATACTGTATTTTCGCGGGTGAAGGGCAAAAGCTAGTGTTACTGTATAATATTATGATTAATTATACATGTAGGTACATATTTGTTCATACTTTTCGATATAGAAGCTACATATTATTTATAAATCATAGTCTTTTTGACATAATTTGACATCATATTCTTAAATTCTTTTTCTACTCATTAAATTGAAAGTTCTAGAAACATTACGGCAACAGACCACACACGTGCGGCCGTTAAAGTTTATAAGAATAGAGCTCGTATTTTCCTCACTGTGATAATAAATACATCGGCGGTAAACAGGTCATTGTATCAGACATTGATTCCTTGAACTTTTAAGGGTTCGGGAACTGAAATGAACATCTTATATCCTTACGCCGTAAAAACTTTATCTATTTTCCGAAATAATCTAGTAGACTGTAGAGAACTGAATAAACAGCTCTAATAGCTGGCAGTGATAACTATAGATACGTTATACTTACAACCTCTTTTTAATATAGGTAATACATCTATGGTTTCATCCTAAAATGGTACACATCATTATAATAATACGTGGTTTACTAATATTTTTAAAAATAACGCTTTGAAAAACAATAAATTTATAAAAATAACAACCACACACACTACCTCACTTGTATGCCTATATTAAAATAGGTTTGACACAATTATCGATGAGTATCAATCATCTTTCTATCACATTCCATATACAACATTTACACATTATTTTTATTGCGTATCTAACAGGCAAAGAAACCTAAAAAAGTTGAAACTTTAAAATTAAGTTCAAATTTCGGCCACAGAGCGACTTCTAGTATAAGAATATGAGAGAATATGAAAAGTTACTATAGGAACAACTTCTTCAAAAGTTAATGTTTCATCGTACAATATTTTAAACCTGCTGGACTGGACTGATCGGATAGCGTGAAAACGTTTTGTGGAAAAGCATCTTCCTTACTATCCTTACAAAACTATGAAATGCCGGGATCGCAATTGTAACTCTTCTGGTATTGCATGTTCATGGGCAGCAGTAATTGCTTTTTTCGTTTTTTCCGGTATGTTCCATTAAAAATATATCCCATTCACTTTTGTGAAACCAATAATTCAATTTTTAGTTACCTGTAGGTACTATTTTTCTCGTATATATTAGACTCGTATGTGATATCCCTCAAATTTCACAGACGTTCCCAGAGTTTAACTTTAGATTAGATTTTTTTAACTCTTAAATATCCTTTATCGCCGCTAAGGAAGAGATAAATAATTCATTAAGAATCTAATTTGAGACTCGCCTGTATTTGGAGCCGCGGGACCTGGGGGCTGTCACGTTTTTACAAAAACTACTTTTAATTGAACACAAATAAGTTTCATAAATAATTTATAGTATTTGTTATAAGATCTTAGATTAGATTTTATAAATCACTAGATGTTGCCATGTTGAATGAAAATCCCGTAGGAATAATACACTTTGCCACAGCCTCCGTGGTCTAGTAGAGCATTGGCTCTCAACTTGGAGGTCGTGGGTTCAATTCTCGCATTGGAACAACAAAAATGATGTTTCCAAGTTTGGTTAGGACAATGCAGGCTGATCACCTGGTTGTCTGACAAAAAAGATGATCCAGACGTCGGATGGGCATGTAAAAAGTCGGACCTGCGCCTGATCTCTCGTCAGTCGTCTCGGTTAGCCGTCCCTCTGGATTATGAGAGTAAAGAAAGAGAAAGTGCTCTTGTGTACTGCGCGCACACTTGGACACTATAAAATTACTTCTGCGTAACTGGTCTCTTTTCAATAAAACCATCCACTGTCACTGAAATCGGTGTGGGGAGTTATTATACACTTATTGATAATAAGTAGCAATTGTCTTTCCTCGTTAGTCCGGTCAATTTAGACATTCGAAGTTACATAAATTCCCACCAAGCTGAAAATCGGTAAGATTGTTTAAAATATCATTAAAAACAAAATTTGAAAGTTCCCCATCATTCCCCTGTAAGGAAAAAATTTTATTCAAGGTCAAAGGTAAAAAAAATGAGTTTTTCGCGATTTTCAGCAAAGCGGTAAGTTTTATCATAAAAATATTTCAAACAAAAATTGTAGATCATAAAATTATCTACAAAAAATTAATTAATACTTTTTTTTCTACGAGCCACCGTTTTTGAGATATAACGATTCAAAAAGTTGTAAAAGTTGTAATCGTCATAATGCACATGTTTCCTCGCCACCTATGAGGTTCTACTTAGCGCGTTTTTTTTTTGTGGTTTCCCCAGTAGGCCTATTCCACGGGTCAGTTTTGATCCTGTTTAATTTGAAACTATTGAAAAATAATGGATATTAGCAGAGATTGAAAAGATAAAAGCAATTTAAGTTTAAAAAAAGTAGTGAAATTTAATCGTCCGAGTTGTAACTTTCAAAATCTTCTTCTTGTTCTTCTTCCTGATCTTTAGACCTAAAAGACCTTGGTCGAACAGCAGTCATGATACTATGGCAAATATTTGTGCATACTAATTTTAAATGATCTAAATTTGATCGTTTATTCTTTAAAATCACTCGTTCTCCAAAATATGTCAACGATTCTGGGATTTCATTATTTAAATCTTCAAACATGCGACCTGGTGGAGGGTAGTTGGAATTATCAAACACTGCGGTTTGAATATCTTCGCGGATGATATCTGCAGCTACCTCTAGGACTCTGAATCGTTCTTCTTTTTTATTCATTTTTTTTTCGTACCAGGCTTGATTCAAAATATCATGATGATTATCTACTAAGCATATGAATGTTGATGCTCCCGATTTCTCAGTGATAATAAGTTTATCACCATACTTCAGTTTTAGTCGATGCTTAATCGTTCTGTTATCTAAAGTCGTAGTTTTGCAAATATTCTTTAATTCGTTTAAAGTAAACTGACAGTCATCGCTATTTTGCATGTAAGTAAATATTTCCTCCATTGCCCGATTCGTAGCTTCGTCTTTAGGACGACCGATTTTAAGTCCAGTGGAAGGTTTCATGAAAGAAGCATAGCAATCGTGATGATATTTAGCTTCTGCAGCAACTAAATCATTTTCAAATTCGAGTCGAGCAAGAACAGCTTTTGCTGTAGTATCGTTACGAGTCTGAGCTATTTCCAGAATTGAATCTTTAAATTGAAGTGTAGTTACTTGACTGATTCGACGGCGAATATCTGAGGTTTTTTTTTCTCATACTCTTCATTCAAATCCTGGCCACAAAATAGACATTGTTTTTTAGAACAAAAAGCTGATTCACTCGAACGTAATCTAGTACGAGGAGGACTTTCTGTGGATGTACTGGCTTCTTGTTCTTCGCGTTGTCTTTTATTAGCTGCAGCAATAGAAGACTTTCGAGTATAATTTATATGCTCTTTCGATACTTGCATTAATTAATGTCTTCATACCACGTTCAACAGTAACAATTTCACTTTCAGTTAAAAGTTTAGCGCAAATAAAACAATAATCTGACATTTTTGTTATAAAACACAAAACAGCACAATATAGGTTAGGATAAACACGTGTTTCCACTACTAACTGGCGTTCAAGACTAACAGTATTTCATTTATTATATCAGGTATAAGACCCTAGCCACGCACACAATTGAACAGGGGACATATGTTTTCTCAAGGTTTCAATGGCGTATAAATTAAGGGACTGGGCTTCATTTTGCCTGATATTCTTATAGTTATAACTTATGTATATTTTATATTAGTAGTGTAAGTTACAATAACCGATAGAAAAATATTTTAACATATATTACAACTATAGAGATGTATATATACGTGGCGTACTCATGCATATTATGACGATTACAACTTTTACAACTTTTTGAATCGTTATATCTCAAAAACGGTGGCTCGTAGAAAAAAAAGTATAAATTAATTTTTTGTAGATAATTTTATGATCTACAATTTTTGTCTGAAATATTTTTATGATAAAACTTACCGTTTTGCTGAAAATCGCGAAAAACTCATTTTTTTTACCTTTGACCTTGAATAAAAATTTTTCCTTACAGAGGAAATATGGGGAACTTATAAATTTTGTTTTTAATAATGTTTCAAACAATCTTACCGATTTTCAGCTTGGTGGGAATTTAGGTAACTTTACTCTTATTTTTTGGTCTAATTTGACCGGACTATCGTGGTCTACTCTTCGTACGTCTACGTGACGAAATATTTGACTTGCTTACTCAAATATTTTATTTTACTTTATAAAAATGTTTCAGTTTTTTATTTATATAATTAGCAAATAAGAAATTAAGCTTTTTAAAACATTTCAATTCATAAAGATTTAAGCCAATTACTAGTTGTCAGGTTCAGATTGTTTCGCTATTTAAATTAACTGTCTTTTAAATTTAAGCGACCTGAATAAAATTGAAATTAATAAAAATAAATCATACATTATACATTCATTTTCATATTGGTAAATAGGTATATTATAAGGATTTATTTATGGAAAAATAGGTCCACTCTACTTGATATCTCTAAGCCTTAGCACTTATCTGTCTTAGCCACGTTGAAACTTTGTTTCTATATTTCGTGAAAGTTTAGTGGAGGCATAAGACGACAGAAAATAAGGGCCAGTCCTCCCCCTGGCTCGAGATTAATTCACTGAATAAATAAAAGTCAGCGGATTAGGCCAAAGTCGTTTCCTCCCTCTTGAGCTGACCTCGTGTGCTTTGTGGAAAAATGCCCTGCTCATAAATAAAATCTGGACGAAATCAAAGTGTGCATGCCTAGCCATTTGGCTAATTGAAAGATGTAAAAGAATTGGAAATTACACAGAGAAAAAAAATTCAGAAATATTTACTTTAATGATGGTTAGAATGATGTTAGCTCAGAAGACGTAAACGGAAGTACCTAAGTATTGAATGGGTAGTTAGAAGATGGGCTTTGGGTATACTTATACTACTATTACCCTTCGTTTTGGCTTCGTTGTAGTCGTGTAAAATTGACACTACATCAGGAAACTAATAATATACTACCAAATTATGAAAAAAATCACACTAAACATAATATTCCCGAACTTGTTAACTTTTATTTTCCTTTTGGGTTCACCATAGTCGAGTAAAAAGCAAAATGAGCTCTTTGATGATTTAACGATTTAACCAGTGCAAAATAACAACTATTTGATTACTGAGATGCACTGATTCGATTCAAATTCAATATTTTTGCCGAGTCCCTTTAAAATACTTAGAACCTACGTGTAGGCTTTGTCGGTGGAAACTATACTACATCTGACATACTTTCATAAAACCTTGCCATAATAACCGCAGCTGAAATTGTTTCTTGCTACGGGAGAACAAAGTGACATATTAACAAAGGAAATCTGTCATTTTGTCAATATCATCTGTCAATATGTTTATTGATATGTAAACAAAACGCATTTATATGGTGGTCATGCTAAGTGTGCAGATAAAATAAAATTTAATCTAACTGGCCGGAGTAATAAAGCACACGCTTGGCGTGTTTTAACGCCTGGTTCCTCTTGATCGAGCTTGTGTTTGGTGTAATGGCGTATTTACAAATCTCTAATATAGCTGTTAGCGGATAGAGAAATGGACTGTATATTACAATGTAAATTACGTACACGTACACAAGAACGTAGCACGTAGAATAATATTGAACAACAGAAATATAATTATTCTCAAAGAATTATGTAGCGGTTTGAATTTAAAAATCCATTTTTTATTAACACAAAGATGAGGTAGGTAAATACTAATAATATTATAAATGAAAGATTGTGCGGATAGATAAATGGATTGATAGATGGACGGTAGAATGTAGGTGTAAGAAGTACCTATGTGATTATAGAGATGTAGGTATAAATTGAGGTAGTATGTGTAGGTTGTAGGTGTAGTTATTGGGATAGAAAAAGAAGATAAGCTTAAAAAATAACTCGAACAAAAAATATGGTAACAAAATAACAAATTTAAGTTTAGATAAATGTTAGAATATCCATAACCAAATTCGCGTCTCCGAATATAACATAACTCATAATAATAGTAATAATAATTTCACATACTATAAGTGAAATCCTGTTAATATTATATGAGGCAGTCGCAAGGAAGGTAAACCGTGTAACCTACGCAAATCTCCTCAAATATTTGCTTTAAGTACATATTTAATGTAGACCCACAGTAGGTCAAGCATCACATATAAAATTCCGTTTCTGTATTTTCCATCACAATAAGTTTTAATTTCAAATGAATATTAATATTTTATTAAAATCTGGACTTCGCTTTATATAAAGTTTTAAGTTATGTATAAGAAATAGTGGTGGGTTATAACAGGTTAAAGACGCTACCTGTTATACCTGTTACTGTTATACATAACTACCTGTTTAACTATCTGTTTCGGATACCTGTTAAAAATAACAGTCAAATGTTAGTACTTAGTATGGTTACTATGGAGATAGTAAAGTAAGGCCTCCGTGATGCAGTGGTTTGAAGAAATCCAATCAAGTTATTTTCAAAAAGTAACTCTTTCTTCAAATCGTACAAAACTAATATGTGTTAAACTTAATGAATTTATAAATTGTTGTATATAAGTCAGAGGGTCGAATCTGCTAAATAAATTCTTTAATAATACAATTGATATCCAGTCCCGATAATATGTTAAAACTGCTAAAATGCTGGAATTCTCATAAACAGCAAATCAAATCCGTATTGATTGGTCCAAATTTCAAAAATCAGTAAGAACAAGACTAGTTAATTACGAGAATAGGGGTGTCAGTTTAAGCATAATGATAATATAATTTTCGTATTTAAACGTAAAATAAAATAAAAATTACTAGGTACTTTTAAAAATGTATATAAATTCTTAGCATAACTCCTGTCTTGCATACAGACGTCACTCATTAGGGAGAAGATTGTATCAAAGCTTGGAAAAAGGTTAAAAAACACATCAAACAACGTATGTCATTAACTTTTCAGCTAAAAGCATGCATGTTGGAACAATGGTGTAGCTGGAGGATTCCTTAGCATGGGAATATATATTCAGACTGCAAATGGATAAAAAAAACCGGCCAAGTGCGAGTTGAACTCGCGCACCGAGGGTTCCGTACAAACTTGTAATAAAAAATAATGGTTCACGGTTTATGCATAAGGTTTTTTTTTTATATTTGAGTTGATTTACTTAAAAAAACTACTTACTAGATCTCGTTTAAACCAATTTTCGGTGGAAGTTTTTTTAGTTTTATCATTCTCTTATTTTAGAAGTTACAGGGGGGGGCACACATTTTACCACTTTGGAAGTGTCTCTCGCGCAAACTTTCAGCTTAGAAAAAAATGATGGTACAAACCTAAATATCATTTTTGAAGACCTATCCATAGATATCTCACACGTATGGGTTTGATGAAAAAAAAATCGAGTTTCAGTTCTAAGTACGGGGAACCCCCAAAATTTTTGTTTTTTTTCTCTGTTTTTGTGTGAAAATCTTAATGCGGTTCACAGAATACATACCAAGTTTCAACAGTATTTTTTTCCATTTGGCTACGGAACCCTAAAAATGCGCGCTCTCGGTGGGACAAAGCGACATTTATATGTGATGGTAGTGCTGTTTTCTGTGTTGACAATTAGGGTACGCGACGATACACGACGGCACTGGAATTTTATGATACCTATTCAAAATTGAACTCTATCCACTAAACAAAAAGATACAAGTTTTATATGAGATTAGTCATGCACTGCTTTCGATACTTACAATGAAACGTGTATCTTATTTTGTATTGAACAAAGTTCAATTTTGAATAGCTGTCTTAAAAATGCAGAACCATGTCGGGTATCGTTTCGTTTCGGTGTGAATTGGCCCTTAGGCACTGGTTACTTAGCAATCATTAAGGATATTGAAATTAAGAACCAACTGACTCTTATAGGTATTAGGTATCAACTTGGTTATGAAAGCTCAAAAAATGTCTGTAATATAATATCTCAATCAAGAAATTTAATATTAAGAGGATGGCTTACTTTGTTGTCTATACGCTAGAATAAAATAAAGAACCCTAATGGAAAAATGGAGACGTTGATAATAATGATGTCGAAAATGGCGTAGCCGTTAAAGGTAATGATAATAAGTGACAATAAGTTATGTAACCAATAAAAGGACACGATTTAGAAGGCGTATACAATGTTAGCAGTTATATAATGAGATCGAGCGGTATCGACGGCCGATACAAAACAGCCAGATTAGTAGCGGGCGTAGCGTAATGGACGTAATATATATTTATGGAATTACTTCACGATCTCGTGATACAAATTTGTAGGACTGGCTCAAACTGTTTAATATAGTATTAAGAATTAGCTTTAAACCATGTTGCAGTTAATATAGAACGAAAATCTAATTTATAGAACTTATAATAGATTTGACTCAGAGGGGCAATTCTTCCTAATAAAACCTGCGTTAATACAATTACTATCAAGTCTCGACACTCTGAAACTCTCAAATAGTGTTTTTATGAACGTTAAACCAACGTGAAACGTGCTCCGATTGGTCGAAACGTCATAAAATCCGTTCATGATAACATGTCGCTTCACTTTCAATCCATTCAAAGCCTACTTTAAATACGAGGATTGCAGTTCTGGTTTAAAGGAGCTAGCCTCTGAGCTGATCCAGTCTATAAACTATCAAAGTGCTGAAATTTCATTACAATCCGAACATATTTTATTAGAAACTAACAAGGAACAACAATAAAAGTATGTTAATAAATTAGTATTCGCATTTATGATGAGACGCCCAGACATTCAAATCGCTACGCTATTTTGCATATTAAATTGCACTATTTGATGGTTTCGTAGTAAATGTATTAAATGATAACTAAAATCTCTGCAACAAACTCAAAACCCTAAGCTATAATATAATAATTATAAATCCCCACACCGATTTCAGTAACGGTGGTCGGTTTCATTGAAACCAGGCTAGTTACGCAAGAGTATTTTTATAGTGCCCAAATGTGTGCGTAGTACACAAGAGCACTCTCTCTTCCTTTACTCTCATAAAACAGTGGGACGGATAACCGACACGACTGGCGAGAGGCGCAGGACTTACTTTTTACATGCCCATCTTACGCATGGATCATATTTCTTGTCAGACAATTTGCATTGTCTTAACCAAACTTGGAACAACATTTTTGTTACTATAAGCTAAGTAAATAATTTGTACAACTAAGCTATATAAAGTGTGAGCATGTCCTTAAATGAGTTTTAAAATTGTTGTGACGTGTTCAGTCTGCACGCAGTCATATCGTCCGCCATTACTGCAAATTGCATTAAGCCAATATCTTATAGTAGGTACTTTTCCAATCTCCACATAAATAACTAAAATGTATAGCATTTCTTCTTAGTTCTTTTAGATAAAAATTTATTTCGTTCGTAAAAAGTTAAATAAAACAAATGTGCACCTGACTACTCGTACTCTACACTAGGTATTTGTTTTTAATTTTAGAGGAACAATCTAAAAAAATATATATTCCAAAGGACTTTATTCGAGTGAACAAGTCATGGTGTTTTTTTTTAAATATATGTATATTTTATATGGCGTTATACGACTTAAAACCATTTCCCAGTGTCAAGTTAAAAAGGCGGGAAATAAAATTCGCGTTTAAATTTTCAACACCGTATCTCTAAATCCTCATATCTAAAGTCTAGTCAAAGTCCAAAATAATAGTCTATCAATGAGTCAAGTCAGTAAAGTGGTAGAAGCTTTACTGAAAGTTCCTAGGGAGTTGACTTGTGCACGTTAACGAATATTCAATGGTTAATATTCTACTAATATTACACATTAAGAACCGAAATAACACAAATTTAAGAAAGAAATTCAGAAACAATAACGTCACACCAGCAAAACTCCAAGTTATGATGTTAGTGGATAGTTTTTAGTACTACTAATATGTAAATACCGTTATTATGTAAGTTCGAATTTTTTAAATTATATTTTGTATTAATTGATAAGAGTACAAAAGGATTGGCATAGTCATTTCATGTACTAAAATTCTTAAAATAAAGAATAAAAAAGCCATGAACAATTAAATCTAAACAATGAAAATATCATTTCAATTTCTTATCTTTTCATACACCCGTCGGCAAAATAGTTCTTCAAAAGACAAGCAATCAATCAAAGACTAATCGAAAATGCCTTTTCAATCCGAAGAGGTTCGGCTTATGTATCTCATTATTGATATTAGCCAGATCAGCAGTACCTACTCGTAAATCCTTTATTTCACGATCAAAGGAAACTAGAATCGAATAAATTAAAGGATTCAATGTAACGATCGGTAAAGTCTGATTGAAAACTTTATGTACCATCTCGCGATCGCAAACAGAGAAATATATCTTGTTAATCCAATACCAAAAGTACTAAGTAAACAGGTATTTTATCGCACGAGCGAAGATAATAGAAAGCGCTGAATGATACCATAAAAAACATAGTCGTTGTTAACAAGACAACTGATATATGAATAGATTACTTTGTAGTTTGTTTATATTCTGAGTAATGTATTTAATTGCAATCTTTGTTATTTTAGCAAAGCGACAATGGTATATAAAATAAAAAACTTTCTAACATTATTGTGATACATTATTTAGGGTTTTGAATACTAATTAACTTAACAATAGCCATTTAATTAAACGAGCGATCGAAGAAAAATAAAGTGAAATGATAATTAAAAACTAAATAGCACTTTTCAAACACATAGAAATAGAATCAGTTTTCCCAGTTATATGAAAGAAAATTGCAGTTATTAGCAATAACAGAACAAAAGGTGAGCCTTACGTTTAAAACAACATCACAGGAAAACTAAACGGTTTTAGCATTGAGATACCATAATATCAAAGTCGTTATAGCAAAACGCTCAACACCTAAAACAGACAAAATCTTTCATTGACTGTCAACTTCTTAAGCAATGACAAGGCATGGGCATTGGCCCACTTTGCATATTTTGCAGCACTGCAATTATTTTATATTGCCAGGATATGTATGCGTCATATATGAACGAAACACATAATATTGTGATCTTTGGGATACCCGAAGGTCACGCTACAGTTGCTTTAGGTCCAGTGTCGCAATCAGTCTGGAGATATATTGGAAAAATAGTAAGTATAACTGTTCATAAATCTTCGAAATTTCATAGTGCTTTGATTCCTATTTCGTCTTAAGGGCCAAGGGGAACACAGCGTTAATTTTTGTCTATTCCCAGAGACATCTTCAGTGATTGTACATCAATGGGTAATAAGCAAAACCCATGTGAAGTGTACGGAACTATAATTATGGGTACGCTTTCTTCACATTAACAACTGGCCTAGGCTTTATAATTATTCTGACGCTTTGTACTGGTTGTTAAGGTCTCTTCAAAACATGCCCGTCCAAGTATTCTTGAGGAATATTCATTGGGATTTCGTGCACGTATTTAGCATTAGCTTTAGAAATTTCGCTCATTATTTTTATTATGATTTAAAGTTTGCTATGTCCATTAAATTATATTTTTTTACACATAGTACCAACTCTGTTGACATAGCTATTATAGTTACCTACAAGTAACCCTATTTGAATCCTTCTCCATCTCTATTGTTAAATAGTACTTTTTCGGGGTAAAAAGTAGGCTATATTTTAATCCAGTGTCTAAACTACTAAGATACCAAATTTCATCAAAATCCGTTCAGTAGTTTTTGCGTGAAAGAGTAACAAACATGCATCCATCCATACATCCTCACAAACTTTCACATTTATAATATTAGTAGGATGTTGTAAAAACTTCACGACCGACAACGTAATGGTGACTGCTCTAATTTTGAGTGTCCTTAGACGATAATCTCGTACCATCAGACGATCCGCATACTCTTTTCAGTAGCATTCCAAGAAATGATAACGTATTCAGTTACTTCCAAACTGAGAATCATATGCTTTGTCGTTTCTAACGAATTCGAGCTAATTAAAAGTATTAATTATGACGAACTGTGAAGGAAAGTTCTGCGACTGTTCGCCGACAGATAATGCCGTGAATTAATATCAACGTCAGTCGTAAGAAGTTTGTCTCCACGTGAATGTTACTTCGAGATATTCCCACTAATGCGGAGACTTAGACCCCATTGGGGTGACAGCTTATTGAAAAACGACCCACGCGATAAGAAAATGTTTGCAATAGGAAAAATAAGAAACGTATAAAATCATTTTGGTAAAGTTGTTGTACAAAAAATAAAAAATTACCAAGCAGCCATTAAGCAAATTAAAAAAATGGCTAAATGGGCAAGTTTACTTTGAAACCTTTGGTTGATTTTTAAATCCCATTCCAATCCAATTAAAAATCCCATTTAAAAATATGTGAAAACTTTAACTGGAATAAAATTATTAAAGATGTCACAGGGCAACTCATAAGAAATTAAAAAATAGCAGCAAATAACAAATATATGGTAAAATAGTTTATTTACAAAGGTCGTTCAAATACTTATAGGTAATTGTTATGAATGATTCCGATAAAAACATCTTCGAGTCACCCCAGCATGGTGCCGTAAGATAAGAAAAAATACATTTCTTATAATAATTATAATCTTTCGCTTCGATGACTCTTTACAAAGGGAAAAATTAACATAAGTCTACTGGATTCGATTTCTAAACTTGAAAATTACGTGTGGGAAGACATCTTGTATTTCACGGTCACCATAAAATTGGTTTTTGTTAATTCATCATAATTACTTTTTTGATGGTCTTTTCGGTACCCCAATTAAATGCAAAAAAGGGTCGAGTAATCCTCTCCAGATTACCAGAATCGATTTATTTCTTTGATTATGCTTAGTTTATGTGTAACGCTTCTTTACTTTTAATTTGGTTGTATTTTAATTAACTAAAGCTGGGTTTAGATTAAATAGCAATAATATGTTAAGTAGTGACTTAAAAATATTTTATGGTTTGTTTGATTGATTGATTGATTGATTGATGTTAAGTAACATAAACCGGCCAAGTGCGAGTCGGTATTTCGCACGAATGGTTTCCGTACAAATGACAAGAAATTACGCTTGTTGTATTGGAGCCTAAAATGTTTATTAATTCATTCTGTTTTTAGTATTTCTATTACAGAAAATACCTACATCATCTGTAAAATTTTCACAGACAGACAGTGAAGTCTCAGATAAAGTATAATGTAACCCTAAAATAAAACCACTTTTACTAATAGGAATTTCCATTTAACCTCCTTGAAACGCTAGGTCCATTTCGCACATTTTCCTCAGCACTTCCTATCAATTTTCGAATTAATAATAACAATAAATAAGCATGCGACTTTAATTGTTACTGTTATGAGTCTGCGACTCGACTGAATAATACGAATCCAGACACATTATTCCTATAACTTCCGAGAACCTTTTTATTTAGTCGTCCTAAACGGGGTCGTAAAGCATATTTAATGTGTGACAATAATAATGGTCGAGTGAAATTTTATTTGTCCCCGGTTTCCTCTTGTCAAGCGGCGGCCACCCGGCATTAGGTATAACGAGAAAACGACCAAATCAACTTGGCCCAAATTAGACATAAGTTGCGGTCGGCTCACATGCAGTTCAGAGTAAAAATATATTATACTAGATGTTGACTGACTTCGTGCGCGCTAAAGTTAATTTTGCGGTAACCGTACATTTTTCCGCGATGGAAAGTAGCCTATGCCCTTCCCCGTGGTCTACTCTACATCTATACCAAATTTCATTAAAATCGGTCTAGTAGTTTTGGAGCCTCATCAATGCAAGAAGTAAACAAACAAACAAACTTTTCCTCTTTATTGTATTAGTATAGACTAGATGTTGCCCGCGACTTCGTGCGCGCTAAAGTTAATTTTACGATAACCGTATATTTTTCTGCGATAAAAAGTACCTTCCCCGTGGTGAGTGATCTACTCTATATATCTGCCTTTCATCAAAATCGGTCCAGTAGTTTCGGAGCCTATTCAATGCAAGCTTGCACAAAAAAAATCTATTAGTATAGATTACGTAAATACAGCTTATTACATATTTTACTATAGTATTTTGTATGTGCATGTTTAAAAAAAATTGCCCACTAGTGCGTTTTATACGTAGTGATTAAATAAAACAATTCTAGTGGACATCTTATTATGATTTTTCATAATTTTGTATCACAGCTGATATACGAGTATTATGCATATTAAAATTATTATTTTTTCCTCCAAAACTACTTAGGTTATTCTCAGTTACACTAGTTGTCTAGTTGTTAAAAAAATTAAAGTCTATTTTACGGAGTCCCAAGACGAATTT
Source organism: Glaucopsyche alexis (assembly GCA_905404095.1). Taxonomy (NCBI): domain Eukaryota; kingdom Metazoa; phylum Arthropoda; class Insecta; order Lepidoptera; family Lycaenidae; genus Glaucopsyche; species Glaucopsyche alexis. The sequence continues at coordinate 9,389,356 of FR990060.1, forward strand.
CGAAGCTACAATATTTTGTGAACAATCCAATTTCCAGGAACACAGTTCATTAAATTAAACGAACGACAAATGGCCGTCTTATCTGAACATTTATTAATTCTGATGTACTTTCTAACCGATAACTCTAATTAGAGCTGTACCTCGCCCCCTCTAATACGCTTCCTCTGTTTAATCGTCTGTGACTCGAATCAATAAAACAGTTGTTAGACTAAAGCAAATTATATCCTCCGTTATTTTTCAATTCAATCCTCTCGCAGCCATTTATTTCTCAGTTAATTTATGAAACTTATAATTGTAATTGCCTAAGTTAGGCAATTAATGTTCTACTTGAAGTATTCGTTGAAACGTAGGCTTTTCAAAACTGAAATGGATTGATTTACGTCTGTTTCTGTTATTATTTTCGACCAACGGGGTATTTTATAATAGGGCAATAGTGCTCTGTAAATTAAGAATGTTTACAAATTCTTTTTACTTTTATCAAGTCGTATATCCGAATATTAAAAAAGAATAGGTACATGTATGAAAATTCCCATTAAATTACAAATTAATCAATAAAGAACCGCGCTAAAAGATATTTTCACATAAAATATTATATTTTTGAAGTGAAAACTTCTTTTAGCGCGGTACGCATATTTTTAGATGAGATAACATCTCTGGACTCGCGACACCGTTACGAGACGCAGTTTGACGTATGATGAAAATACTATGGAGAAAAAGTGTCTCCAGTTTAATTGCCCCATTATTTACCTATTTATACCTTTGACCCCAACCTTCCCGACACATTGGCCTTTGACCTTAATCTTTGGCTTTTACAATTGATCTTTGACCCTGACCATCCTCACACATTGACCTTTGCCCTTTACATTGACCTTTATCTCCAATAATTATGGTGAATTTCAGCAAGTTGGCACAATTTAATGCAAAAAAAAAAACTTTTACAAGCATATTCATAATTCCCGTCTGACGTCATGTGAGCCCACACGTCACCACTTGTAGACGAAGCGTTTCGTTAGCGCCACATACAATTACGCTCATGATCAGTATCTGTTCGGCGAACGTCCACCCCCTCCGCTGTCCCGGTGTCAGCACGCGGGAATTGCTGTAGACGGCTGACGGGAGACGCATGTGGGGTTTTTGATAATAATAATTATTGTTTTAAATAATTTAGACTTGTGGCCCAAGCATGAACGATTGTTTGAATATCATAACACAGCTTATATAATTTTCATTCGATAACGATACAAAATTTTTTGCGCAAAATTCGTTGTACTTAAGTACTATAGATGTCAGACGGGAGTACATTAACAGTAGGTGTTGGCTAGACACGGTATCGTCACAGATCAAAGACAAAATATATTTTTACTCTATCTAATGTCTATACTAATATAATAAAGAGGAAAGGTTTTTTCGTTTGTTTGCATGGAATAGGGTCCTTAAACTACTGTTCCGATTTTCATGAAATTTACCAACAGATATAGAGTAGACCACGAGGAAGGACATAGGCTATTTTTTATTGTGGCAAAATGTACGGCTCCCGCGAGATGTCCTTTAGCACGCACGAAGTCGCGGGTAAAATCTAGTTTTAGACAAATTGCCAGGAATTGCTATAGAAGACAATCCGTCTGATAGCTTACTCACAAATTCTTTAAATGATGTATTAATATTTACAGAATTAATTTTAAAATTCTAAAATGGAGCGTGAAGGTCAGGTTTTTAAGATAGCTATTCAAAATTGAACTTTATTTACTACATTATACACAAAAAAAAAAAATTAAATGAGACACTGCGCATGCGCAGTACAGCGCGGTGCAACTTCGACATGTAAATTCTTATAATGAAACCTACCTATCTTGTATAAGGAATATTGTTTAATTATAAATAGCTATATTAAAAAAAAAAACTTAGGCCTTTACATCCGTTAATGGATGATTTATACAGTATTCTCCGAGCGAAGTAACCACTCTTGAAATACTGTAGTGCCTGGGACAGTTGGTTTTTAAATGTCGTATGGTCACCCAAGCACATACGACATTCTCACAACATAGTCAGCTTAGTCCAGAGGAATGACTGGTAAATACGTCTGGGGCAAACTATGTGCGGGTTTCCTCACGATGTTTTCCTTCACCGTTAGAGCGTCCGTATAATGTACTTGAGATCTGAAAAAGTCTCATTGGTACACGCCACAACCTGGGATTTGAACCTGCAATCTCTCGAGTGCGAACTAAACGGTCTACTCAATAGGCCACTATTTTTATATTAAACATGAAATGTATCATTTCATTTCGGTGTGAATTGAGTATTGTGTCTAAGCGAAATAAAGAAAAATGTTGTTGAAAACAATTTGCCTATTACTGTAGAGATTAAATCCAATCCAAGCATGACCCAGCATAAAAAGTAAATTGTCAACAAAACTATAGAAAAACGTCGCAAAAACAACGAAATCTTCGAGGGCAGATGTTATCTGGAGCATCGAGAATAATATCCCCATGAGCGATTTCCTTAATTTCGTGAGGAGAATCGGCCCATCGATCCGCCCTGATCGCCCGTTACTGATAACGTTTATGGTGCAATGCCGCCTCACTAACTGTTGCCATGTGTAAAAAACTCCACACATTATTGGAATATTTTGGAAGTTCAAAAGGGTGTGGGAAGATAATGGCAATTATTTAAAAAAATCAAAATTTTATTTTGAGACATTATACTTGAAACAAAAGTAATGTATTACCTAGATGCAATAATTTTAACATAACAAGAGTTTTTGTGACTACAAATTATACGTATAGGTATTAAGTATACCTAATAATTATTATAGTGGGTAATAGGCTATTCGTCTCACAAATGCCATTACGCCGTCTATTAGAAAAAATATCTATCATACTTTAGTCAGTAGGTACATGGGTGGAAAATAATTATTCGCATTAAAAAAAAACTATGATTGATTCGCACATTAAAATTAAATGTTAAATGAAAAAGAAGACAGTGGCAACACAGAAGCAACAAATAACAAGGATTACTCCTTCGATCACGACTCAATATGGTATCCGTGTTTGGATGTCAATTGGCCATAAACCTTCGAAATTTTCGAGATAGCGAGATTGCCCCATTGTCCTCTTTCATATGTTACAGACAATATAAAAACGTAAAAGTTTATTGATTATTTGATTTTTTTTATAATATTTTATTTCTCAGCATTATTTAAAAATAATAGCTTTCTGCACACTTTCATCCACATAAACTTTAATTACCTTGCCATATTTCATACTCCTCGGGGAAATTTTAAGATATCCGGCGATAAAAAGTAGCATATGTCCTTCGCCGTGGTCTATTTCTGTGACTTTCATCAAAATCGGTCGAGTAAAGTACGGAGCCTATTCGATGCAAACAAACAATTAACATACAAACAGATATTTCCTCCTTATAATATTAGTAGGTATAGATTAGTATAGATAACAGCATGGGTTAGTAATTAAATTTCAGGAAAGCAACGAGCCGACATTTATTCAACCAAAAGTATAGTTTTAACTCGTATTAGAAGTGAGGCGCCATGTTTGAGCTCAGTCAGAGCATTGTGAAACCCTATACGAAAAGAACTCTAGGGTGGCCCAGCCAATAGGAGCTCAGGCTTAGAAGGGGAGGCTCGAGCACGTGTCACCAACGACACTCAGACTAGTTTTAACTTAGCTACTTATCGCGTTAATTAAATCTGTTGTCGCTTAATTACGTAATAACCAAGTTAATTGAATTATCTAGCGCGACTGAACTCTCTTTTCTAGTTGAATGTATGAATACAAAAACACACAATTTGTTATAAAAATGATAAAATAGATATTTTCGTTTGTAAAGGACATTGGGTATTTTACAATGCATTAATTGGGGCGACGACTTCATGCATAATATTTAGTTCAATTTATATACTCATAAATATTGAGTTATTGCCACTTCATAAACGTACCTAAATATAATATTTTATGTGCTGTTTAATCATTACCATAGATAAATCATTTGTCTCGCTGGGAGAGCGCCCAGTCTATAATATTTACTATAATGACAACCTCCGTGGCTCAGTGGTTAGCGCGTTGTCGCTAAAACCGGAGGTCACGGGTTCCAATCCCGCCAGGGAACAAAAAAGTTTTCTGTGTTATATAGTATCCCTCGAGAACACTGTAATTTTTCTGGATAAAAAGTAGCATATGTTTTAATCCAGAGCCTAAACTACTACGATTTAAAATTAAAAATACTTGTCTGTTCGTCTGTCTGTCTGTCTTCTTTCTTATCTTTGAAACGGATAGATTTTCACGGGACTTTCATTGACAGATAGCTGATGTTGTAAGGTATAACATAGGCAAAACATAGGTCATTTAATCTTAGGGTTCCGTTTAAAAATAGGGTTCCGTTTTCGTTAGTTCTACACGAACGAAGTGGGAGGAGCCAGCTTATCGTCAAATCAAACGTGCGGTAAAATCTAAATCGTCAAAACTATTTATTACCTACCTAAGTACAAAATTTGCGTAACCTATCTTATTGTGGACTATTACCTTACATGTGGATTTACTCGTGTATGAAGATAGATAAAGGTAGGTACCAAAATTATTTTCTTCACTAAGTTCACAATAAACCTGTGTTAGGTTAAAGTTAGGTTAGCAGTTAGCTATAAGTAAACAACATAAATTTTTGCAGAACAGAGAAGCACGGTTTATATGACCCTGTAATTCTGGGCATTATTCATCCTGCATTACCCCAAAACAAATGTTTACTTAGTTCCCATATTTTGTATTACATGCATCGGAGAGTTTTAGGAGGGGCTCACAATAATGTCAATTTTATTGTCATCCAGTAGTGTAATGGAGGTGTAATGAGCGTGAGTTTTAGTCAATTAATTTGTGTACTGGACTGAATATGATGAGCTTTGTTTTTGACAAGTATTCATTTGTTATTGTCCACAAATTATTATTAATAAATTATTTTATTTTTAAGAGTTATTTTCGAAAATTCATCCTACTAAATACTAATATTATATATTATGTGAAAGTTTTTGAGGCTGAATGGATGGATGGATGGATGGATGGATGGATTGATTTCGATAAAATTTGGTATGGTAGTAGTTTAGGCTCTGGGTTAAAATATAGGATACTTTTTATCCTGAAATAGCATTATTCCCGAGGGATACTATATTTACGCGGCCGGAGCCGCGGGCAACAACTAGTAATTCATATTAATTTATAATTCATTTATTCACATTAAACATGATACTATGATAATATATTTTTGCTAAATAATTAATGACGCATTTCTTACTTTTAATGTTACTTACTTACTTCTTTTGTTTAAAAAAGTCGCGATACCAAATTTATACAATTTTCACTTATAATACCACAAGAGCTTCAAAATTATCGGTTATATCGATAGCTTCAAAATTATCGGTTATATCGATAGGTTCGTTGCAAACAAATTTATTTGTTTGCAGGGAACCTTGAGGGAAATGCCAGATAATTTTGAAGCTCGTGTGGTATTCGGGGCATTATTTTTCCGTCCCAAATGTCGGCCAATAGAATTGCACCATGAGACGAAATGTACAGTTATAGCAACTACCAGAGAAAATTTTCAAAAAATTATCAGTATAATACCATGTAGGTTGTACCACGTGACGTCGAATGGTGCAATTCTATTGGTCGATATTTGGGTCGGAAAAATAATCATTCACATTTCATTTCCCGTAATTATTTTAATACAGATCCATGGAGAAGTGGCGATAGTCAATAAATACTTAATCATTTTTGATAGTATGAATATTCATTGAAAAGAGTTAAAATGTCACAGTTATATTTATCTAAATATTTATCCGACCTCCTGCAGATTGTTTAGGTGCAGTGTGATAACATGGGTCGTATTGTTACGCTTATATATAACCTACTAGCTAGCGGAGAGCCGCTTCGCTACGTTGAATGTAAGAGGAGGAATGGATGGTAAGAATGAAAGTGGATGAAGCGAAAGAAGTATGTAAGGATCGTAGCAAGTGGAAAGAAGTGGTCTCTGCCTACCCCTACGGGAAAGAGGCGATCTCTGCCTACCCCTACGGGAAAGAGGCGTGATTATATGTATGTATGTATGTACTAGCTATTGCCTGCGGCTCCGCTCGCGTAAATACAGTAACCCAAAGGAACACTGTATTTTTTCGGGCCTAAACTTCGTTATACAACCATACCAAATTTCATCAAAATCTGTTCAGTAGTTTTTGCGTGAAGGAGTAACAAACATCCATCCATACATCCTCACAAACTTTCACATTTATAATATTAGTAGGATGGAGCTTCGTACATACGAGAAAATCCACATGTAAGGTAATAGTCGACAATAAGATAGGTTACGCAAATTTTGTATTTAGGTAGGTAATAAATAGTTTTGACAATTAAGATTTTACCGCACGTTTGATTTGACAATTAGCTGGCACCCCCCACTTCGTTTGTTTAGAACTAACGAAAACGGAACCCTATTTTTTAAACGGGAACCCTAAGATTGAATAACCTATGACCTATGTTTTGCCTATGTTATACCATACAACATCAGCTATCTGTCAATGAAAGTCCCGTGAAAATCTATCCGTTTCAAAGATAAGAAAGAAGACAGACAGACAGACGAACAGACAAAAATTCCCATAAATACTTTCATATGCATTTAGTGAAAAGCTGTTAATTTTAAATTACAAACAGACACTTTTTCATTTATTTGTAGGTATAGATGTTATATACAGATTGACCCCGAATTGTAGGTATCGTTATAAACAGGGAAATTATAATAATAATCATAAACATGAGCGTTATAAGATCAACATATTTTAAATTTTTATGACAGAAGTATCCAAAACCTTTATTGTGAACGTCGTTTAGTAATCTTCCTTAGATTTTTGCATAATTTTACACTTACCGGAGGGTTTTTTGATGTTGATCTTTAAACACTTAAAACTGTTCCTCAACACACTTAAAACCACAATTACACACGTTTGTGAAAAACATTTTACAAATGAAAGGAATATGCGATTTTATGGCACCACAAGAATAAAGATGGAAATGTTTGAGGTTAGTTTGAAATGTTCCAAATTACAAACACATATACGAACCCTATTTAAAATGTATATTACGCGTGTTAACTATAGAAAAAGTTTTGTTTTAGTTCGTAAATCATAGCATCTACTACTATTGAGTTTCTAAGTGAAATTAATTCTTTATAATATTGTGTACTCAATACACAATATTAAATTAATAATTACAATACCTACACAATGTGTAGGTAAATTTACCAATGACGTCTCCATCGAGTCTGGCTTGCTAAATTAGGTAGACCCATGGACCAATAATATTATTCCTCCATGGTAGAACCAAGGAGAGTCTGTAGATAGATAGTGGGTAAAGTTTACCTCTTGTGAATGTTAAAAAAAATAGCTATCTATGATGCATCCCACCACGTCAATCTGGTCCCGTGCTAAATATTCCAATGAACTTACAGGTACCAGACGGGAAGTATATATGTAATATAAAGTACACATATATTTAAGATTTTTATTACATTATACACTTTCATAATATTATTCATATTTCATGACCCAGGAACACGGAAAACTTTTTGTTCCATTGGCGGTATTCGAACCCGCGATCTACGGATTGAGTGCCAACGCGGCAACCACTGAGTCACAGAGGTCGTATATTGGCCTTAAATGGAAGCATTTGGGCTGTTTACTTGTTATGGTTAGTGAAATATAATATAGTACTTATTCTTCACTTTCTAAAAAAAAACTCAAACTTGATTTAGTCCCAATTTCACCAACACCCATTCGTGTGCCTACTCTTTCATTTATACGAAGAACGAGATAACATGATTGATCAACTATTAACTTTAACAGGCGTTGGTGAAATTGAAACTCAAACTACTAAAACCCACACACACATAATCATAAAATAAAACATAAAATAAAGGCATATATTTTTATTATTAAGTGTAATATCCTTTGATATCCATAGCTCGAGTTACATAGAGCCTATAAACAGGGATTTAAAATGCGATTGCCTATGAATTATTCTATAACGTATATAGAACCTTTAATAAAATATCAACATCATTATCATGATTAAACATCTCCGTTTCCAGGATCTATGATCTTTCTTGAATGCGAGGAAGATTGGGCTTCGTTTACCACTGTGGGTCAGCACTCAGCACTCTTTACGGGACTAAGAATAAGTCTATGTCGCCTCCGTGGTTCAGTGGTTTAGAGCTAGGCTCTCGACTCCAGAGGTCGTTAGTTCGATTCCCGCGGTAAACAATAACTGGTTAGGAGGACAATGAAGACTGATTAACTGATTGTCTGACAAGCGAGATGATCCATACGTAGAATGGGCATGTAAGAGGTCATGTCCTGCGCCTGATCTCTCGCGAGTTATATCGGACATCCGGCCCACTGGGTTACGAGAGTAAAGGAAGAAAGAGTGCTGTTATGAATTGCGCACACACTGAGGAACTATTAAATGACTCCTGCGTAGCTGGTTCAACGAAACCAGCCACCGTCACCGAAAACTATTAATAGGCTTCTCAGAAATTTTGGTTTCTTAAAGATATTTCCGCTATATGAGCGTCATGGGCATCACAGAATAAGAAATATTAACCCTTACCTTTTACTTTCTCGAGTTAAATCCAAGCTGCCACTAGGTCATGGACGCTCCTAACAAATATTACAAACATTTTTCTAAATCAGATTTTAAGATTACATTGGACTACTGATAATACTGAATAGATTCCGAGCTTCACGCGTTGTCAGAGCGAATAAACTTCCAAATCGATTCCACAGCTGAGAGTGACACTCGCAGATAAGGTTTACACGCGCACCCGTTTCGGAATTTGCATAAAGAAAAGCAAGGAGAATACGAATAGAAACGTAAATACATAATACAGGTGACGTGCTTGAATACGCTGATGAAGTGACAAAGTAGGGATAACATCGCACAATGAAACAGCTAATGAATGGTTAATAGCTTTGAGAAATTTAATTGTATATAAATATGATGTTTCCTTGAATATAACGACATAAGAATTTAAAATAAGTATAAAAACCTTTAGCTTAGATAATAATTTGAGAAAGAATAATCAAAAGTTAAAAACTATTACCCGACTACGCAATTTATACACGCTGAAATTTTAGTGGTTGTTTTCCTGCAGCAGAACGATTTACCTTTAGTAGTACTATCGAATCAAGCGAGCTATTTTTTGAAAATAATATTTTTTTTTGTTCTCAACTAATAATTGACAACTCGAAAGGGTGAGAAACGATAGTTTCTTTTACGAGAATTGGCGTATTTAGTTACAGCTTGCCGCACGAAATCAATGCTTAAAGCAAAATAAGCTCTACGCACTAAGCAATACAGCATAAACTACACCATACCGCGCGCTTTATCACAATCGCAAATCTGATATTTTTTTATTTTAATAAAAAAAAACTTCACAAATCTATTGTACTACTAAGATAGAATAATTTTACTGCGGGAAAACAGCCATTAAAATGTATGTCAGTATAGCCTATGTAACCCAAACCTAAAAATTGTGGGAAAAATAAAACAAAAATATAAAAAAACAAGTTTATCCGCCATCTGATTTGTTCATTCATTCTGACAGTTTAATAAATTTTAGTCTCTCGTGCGAGTTATAATTTAGCGGAGATCTCCTTTCCTTGGAAGATAATTATTTGAGTCAATATCGTGCTTTTAGCTCACCATGGCGCATGAATCAAGCAGCTGGTCGAGAGGGCACGTAATTTGATACGCATTGGAATGTGAACACAAATAAAATCACTTAGTGCAGAGTGGCGTCCCGTAGAGCACTTCTGCAGGTTACAGAAGGATAAATTGAAGCTAATATACCCTGGGCTCTTTACTTTGTTGTCATATCTGTTAAGGATTTTAGATATATTTCGATGACAGATTAGAAAGGGAGCTTAGGAAGAAGGGTTTCACGCCAGAAAAATTGTAGAAGTGTTACTTACTAGGTTTCCCGACATACGTTGTTCTGTCATAACTATGAACTAAAATAAAAAATAACTATAACTCAATAAATCAGCCCATTTAAACCTTCTCTGAACTTCCACAATTATTTCAAGATCAAAATTAGCCAAATCGGTCCAGCCAACTAAACCAACCAAAGAAGAAGAAGATGTCCAAAGGGCCCTACTAAAAATGAGTATTTTCTGTCGTCATAATTTGTCCGAATTGGTGGGCTGTTAAACAAATCATACAGGTAATGTTAAAATTTTACCATTTTTTTCCTACAAAACATTCGAAATTCGAATATAAATATTTTTTGGGCCAATTAAATTTCAACATGGCTCTAAACTATTTTTCACAACGTTCAGGCAGATACATAAAACTGAATTCTGTTTTTAATTCATTAAAAATAATAAAGCTGACAGTGACATCCGTGACTGACGCTTTAAGCTTGTTAACAACGGCTTTTCTAGAAAAGTTTCTTGTACATTGTTATTTTTAATTCTCAGTATTTTGTTTCAGTACAGTGGAATAAATGAACGACATTAATCATTAGACGAGGGACCTAGATCTTCATCTAAATTTCTCTTCTGAAATCAACCTGACCATAATTGGATGAAATCGTTGCACTTTTGACCAGCTAAATGACTAACCGACCATTTGCTTGTACAAACCACCGTTGGGTCATTAAACACCACTAGTACAAAAAATTTTAAAAAGTTTTTACAATAAAATTTTCTTTTTTTTTCTAGATGTTGGAACGTAAAACAGACTTATTTACGGAGATAATGAAATGTCAAAAATACAACATTTACCAATGTCGCTTAAGACTTCTTTAAATTAACCAATTAGAGTAAGCCATTTTGACATAATTAATGTACCCATGATTTACTGTTTTCTTAACGCGAATAGACTATAGCTAGGTATATTTCTTACAACAGCTTCTTTTATGGTCTTCATTACAGTTTATTTTCAATTTGTAAGTGATTTGGCTAGTTTGCAGCTGTAGCTAAGGGCGGGCCAATTTAACGTATCATGAAATGATTTATACAAACCACACCGTCAGTCTACTGCTTTAGCAAATTCGTTTGTAAATCGGAGCTTTATTTTATAGTTTATAAAATTGAATTTCAATTGCCAAATGCGAAAATAGAAAATGGGGTGTACAAAACATAAAATAGGGCGTGAAATGGTACCGGGAATAGGTTGAATTTGTTCGCAGGAGCCCCGCTTGCTGTAAAATTTAGATGTAACGCCTCTTTACCCTTTATTGTACGTTAGAATTGTTTGTTTTTGCCAGTGTACTGTACTGAAAACGAAATTGTTTGTTTTGCATGAACAGCAAATATTGAAAACACTTCAACTGTTTAGTTCGTGTATGATTTTCCGGTACATTTAAGAGCATAATGTAAAATTAGTACGAGTGTTATACAATGTATGTAATTTTATACATTGTGTGAATTGGTAATCTCCGTTTTGAAAGTCGGTTAAAATGCAGGTAGTCTGCCAACTCAAACATGGACAAGATCTCCTCGTAATCGAGACCCGAGTACCAGCAATGTAATTGGTCGGTGATAATAATGATGAGTACTTAGATCAGCCCCGGATCTATGGGGGGCAACTGGATGCACTTTCACGGGGGCGCCAAATGAAGCCGAGGCAAGAATTCTAAATATCGAACAAATATCAAATATAAAGCGTCTTTTCCTATAATCTTATAGGTTTTTATTAAGTAATCGAATCTTAATATTATAATATTATTTTTGAAAAATGAACTTTTCTCTTTCTATATAGGTACCCAGTTAGTTTTTGAACACATACTAAGATTTATGAACGCATCTTAACAGATCAAGTAAATTTCTTTTTGAAGGCGTGCGTAGTGTGTGTGATTTTTCTGCCAGGGGAATCTTCGTCACATCCATACGAGCTGAGCCGAACAAATTCAAACAGTCAAAGTCGAACGCGACGTCAAGTGATGGTGGGGGTGTTTTTGCCCCGGTTCGAAAGAGTCATAGATCCGCCACCATAGATTAAGTTTCATTAGTTAGGTTTCAAAGCGTCGATTTCCCTAATAGCTTGCAATCAAAACGTGTAGTATCCACGTGCGTGTTTTAATAAAACTGTCCCCAGATTTTCTACAGATAAGACACACGTCGATTGTATCACAAAGTACACTTAGCGTTCCCTGAATACGGATGCGCCGTGAGGCCGTGACAAATGCCTGTAGTTTCTTTAAAACAAAGTGGCTTATATATCTTTCCCACAGCGTGAACGCTTATTGAATAAGTAAGTAGGATTTATACGACGTGGACACTTTTTACGCTTGGACGTCTCACTTAATAGATAGCTGTAACTCTTTTATATTATATACCTACTGTAACTGACTGCATTAGGTACTTATAGAAACACTAATGTAAAAAAAATAACAGCCTCCGTGGTCTAGGTCAGAGCATTGACTCTCGACTCGGTGGTGGTGGGTTCGATTCCCGCATTGGAGCAACAATAAATGTTGTTTCCAAGTTTAGTTAGGGCAATGCAGGCTGATCACCTGATTGTCTGACGAGAAAGATGATCCATGCGTCGGAAAGGCATGCAAAAAGTCGGATCTGCGCTTGATCTCTCGTCAGTCGTGTCGGTTATCCGTCCCACTGGATTATGAGAGTAACGGAAGAGAAGGTGCTCTTGTGTACTGCGCACACACTTGCGCATACAAATGACTCCTGGGTAACTGGTCTAGTTTCAATATAACCGGCCTCGTCACCGATATCGGTGTGGGGAGTTAATAAGGTAGGTATTAGATTTTTAAAATCTAATACCTACCTTATTACCCGATTACGGCAAATTAAAAAGGAAGGTTGAATAATAGTAAGGAAGTGAAGATAATACCTAATATGTTAGTCTAGAATTTGCATGATATTTTTATCCGACTTCGGCGAAGCCACAAGAAAGGGATTTGATTTTGGCAGTCAATGCATGTATGTATGTTAGTTGGTTCCACCGTGGCACCTAAACTACTGATCCGAATTTAATAAATAGTGTCAATAAATTCGTAATAATAGCCCGGGTAACATAGGCTATACAATTTATGTAGTCGGATAATAGTTTTTATATAAAAATATAGTTATAAAATATCATACAATTTCTAGACTAATACCACTAATACACATACACCGCGATCGGTGTGGGGAGTTATTATTAATATTGTTGTAACAGGACTCAACTCATTCGAGATCAAAGGCCAGATATTTTAAATCCTTGCTTTTTTAGCCGTTTTGATACTAATTGTATTATGTTCAGGTGTACATATTATTAAATTTTATTATTATAATAATATGATTTGTTATGTTCAATGTTCAAAGTTATAATAAAAGAGATCTTTGAAAGTTAACTTTGAAGCATTTTAAATTGTGAACAATTGAACAATTTTAAAAGATTTTAAATTCTCAAAGTGTGTGGAATAAAATAAAAAATAGCTATGACTAACACACATATGCTCTAAAACAGTTTCATATGAATAAAACATGACATGATTTGTGCTGTAAGACCATAAGACAGTTTAAAATAAGAATATTATAGCATTATGCAACCTGCATATAAAGAACCGAATCAAGAGAATAATGCTCTAAAAGATCCAAGAAAGACATTGGCGTAGGTTGAAATAAAATCAGTGTAATAAATGAAAATGTACATCATAAAAATGTGACGGAATATGATGGTAATTGGTAACTTATAATTTCAAACACAAACATTTAGATGTTGATGATGAATGAAAAAGAATAACAAAGTATCCCAATACCGAAAAGCTCTTTGTTAAAAGCGTTATCAAAACAAATATTAATATTCATTTATTCGATCGCAATTATGAAAAGCGACAGGCATTAAATAAGTCGCCAGCCAGGTTCGTAGCCGTTATCAGTTGGCATATCTCTCGCTAACAATGAGAGACATCTCGTTACTGAGCCTAACGTCTTAATACCACTATGAAGGGTCATGTCTGCTCAGCATGACGTTAACACACCACATTGTAATTATTTTACCCGAGTGACAACTTACTCGGAATCTTTGGGTGCAGCCGAGCATTCATCATACGTATCATAAAACATTTATAACAATCTTTATGCAAATTTAATAATGGATATCTCAATAAAAATATGGCAGTGCAGACACCTACACGTTGTGTTCCTTAAAATTTGACAAGGATTCGATGTGTATCATATTATATTCTTGTAAGTAAAGACAAGTTTTAACCTTTAAAATATTATATTAAATCTGGGGGCATGGCAGTGCCCCCGCCAAGACGAGCTAAGGGAAGCGCAAGGGTACTACCAGGCCACTGAAGCGTTTTTGAACACTAATTACTTGGGTTTGGAATAAATAGATAAACTAAATTTTCAGGATCTGTTTCCAGTAGTACTCTAATTAAACATATAAAGTTTCGATTGCATAGGTCTTATACTTTAAATTTTATTGATATCTAAAAACCTCCGATTTCGTCACTGACTCACTGATGATCAACAAAATTACAGGGAACTTCCGAATGTCCTAGAAAGCTGAAATTTGGTATGCACGCTAGTTTTAGCACATAAACAACATAAAAATTGCCAAACTTGGAATTTTTATCCTTCAACCCCTATTTGAGAGACTTGCCTACGCAAATTTACTCTAGAGGTCTGAAAATTATTGTAGGGATCCGTGTTAAAAATAGTAACAATATATTAAAGAAATAAAAATATTGTCATAACAACTTTGAAAATTAAGTAAAACCACACCAAAAACATTTTCATGTAAAGTGACGCCAAGACGATACCATATGACTCGCACTATCAAGAAGCTATCAGATCTCATGTAAAACCAAATTTCTGACTCTACACATCTTAACTCTACAAGCCTAACTTCACAAACTTCTCACTTTAGTCAAGTTATGTGGCTTGGTCGTTTCGTTCCTACAAGAATAGTATAACAGCAAACAGTCCGTAAATTTTTCACCTTATGTCCAAGCGAATGTAGCGAAATGGTCAGGCCACATAACTTGACTAAGGTGTAGAGTTTGTGAAGTAAGGCTTGTAGAGTCGAGACGTGTAGAGTCAGAAGCTTGGTTTTACATGAGATCTGATAGCTTTTTAACCGACTTCCCAAAAAAGGAGGCGGTTATACGTTCGGCTGTATATATATATATATATATATATTTAATTTTTTTTGTATGTTCAACGATTACTCCGCCGCCTGTGGACCGATTTTCAAAATTTTTTCTGTGATGTATAGGGTGTAATCCCAAATTGGTCCTTTTGATATCAAAGTGGTGACCTGATGATGGGATCCATGAGGAATCGAGGGAACTCCTCGAAATTTATATGGACACATATGGTGATTTTGACATTTTCTGAAGTAGTTCAAGCATATGCTACCAAAAAGTAAGATTTTGCTCCAAGGTATACCCTGGATCCAAAAGTACAGAATAGAACTCCTGACTCCTTATAGATACATGTTTGAGAATTTCGGCGTTGTTTAAAGAACTGCAAGCATATGCCACCTTGTCAGTTAGAGTAATCATCATCATCATCACCACTATCACACCATACGTCATCAGATTATGATGATATAAAAGGTATTTCTCATAGTATTTTACACTAACACGGAGATCATTTAACATTACTCTGCCGTTTATGGACCTATTTGCAAAATTATTTTGTTGTTGTAAATGGTTTAATTCGAAATTAGTCCTTTAGTCACTAAAGTGGAAACCTGATGATGCGAGCCATGAGGAATCGAGGGAACTCCTCAAAATTTATATCCACACATATAGTGATTTTGACTTTTACTGAAGTAACACAAGCATATACTACCAAAAAAATAAGATATTGTACCAAGGTATACCCTGGATCTAAAAGCACTGTACAGAACTCCTCAGTCTTTAAAGATATGCGTTTGGAAATTTCGGCATTGTTTAAAGAACTGCAAGCATATGCCACTTTATAACTTATAGTAATCATCATCGTCATCTTAATAGCAATACCTAATGGAAGCTTGGAGAGTATTTAATTATACATTCGATCGTTTAGTTTAGACGTTCTTAAGACGTATTAATAATAACTTAACAAAATATATCACTAAAAAGGGTGAAATTATTATTTTTAAACAAAAAATTAAACCGACTTCCAAAGTAAAAATACACAAAAAAGTATGAAATAAAACTTAATCTCTAAATAATTCCCCTTTTTTTGAAAATTAAGAAGATTGAGTAGAGAAATAGTAAAAATTTTAGCCGAATTTGAAAGGGGAATTATTTAGAGATTAAGTTTTATTTCATACTTTTTTGTGTATTTTTACTTTGGAAGTCGGTTTAATTTTTTGTTTAAAAATAATAATTGACAGTGCGAGTCATATGGTATCGTCTTGGCATCACTTTAGATGAAAATGCTTTTGTTGGTATTATATTAATAGGTATTTTAAATTTATAAAAGTTATTTTTAGCATTCAAGGTTAAACTAAGCATAATGGAGTATCCTTAAATGACTGCCGGGATCACAGTCATCTACCTAAAACGATTTTAGGTAAGAACTTACAAAATGATGTAAGGGTCTTAGATTGAACTTTGAAACCAGGTAGGAAATTTCTTAAAACAATTTCCTATGCGGCACCAACAGGTACCTTTACATTGACATTTGACAGGTGCCTGAGATGTAATCCAACCGGGCGGCGACGTCACGTCGATGCGCGTAAAAAGTCAACCTTTACGATGGTCGAGTGAACAAAACAAAACAAATAAGACATGTCAATGCCCACGCCTTCGGTATGGTAACCCGATATAAGCAGACGGATACATTTAACACCGGCGAGGTTCGCAGCGGTCGAGAATCGCGTGAGATCAAGGCATTAGGCGAAGCGATGAGCGATGCGGCAGCCGAAGGACCCCGATTCTGCGCACGTAACTTACACTGACTATAATCTTAGCAAAGACTACTAGATGTCACGCACTTGTCCCGTGCCCGATGATAGTAAGCTCCTCGATAGCATAAGTTATGGTCCGCAATTACAAAAGCGAGCTATCGATAACGGAATATAAATGTACTTGAATGTTACGATGTAAAAGATCGTTGATGTAATTTATTACTTTTGTGTCTACAAATAAATTGATTAAAGTAATTACCGAGACAATTTTCGTAATTCGTGAATCGAATTTTTGTTGCGAAGAGTTTTGTCTGTATTATGTAATAGAATTAAGGTAGTAGTAATACAAAAACCACCTAATTTTAATTACGGACCGATCTAATGTGTCCTCTACCTTATCATCTCATCCGTTCGCCCGTGTCATGAAAGAGGATACTTTTATATCCGACTCATTGTTCTGTTACAAATTTGTCAGTGATCTTTACATTAAACTTTTTCTTTCCAAACTTGAGACAGGTTCATAATCCCACCAGTATACGTTGGGCCCTTAGACCACACAAACAAAAACATTTGATATTTTGTAATATTAGATAATTAATTCTTATTGAGCGTAAATGAACGTAAGCATTACATGCCACGAAGCGGTTTCCTGTTTCCCCTTTTGTGGTTTTATCTAAAAGGTGTTGGTTTTCTGTAAACAACAAACATGTACCTATTGTCTTCGTAATTATTGAGGTATTGTGATTTTTGAAACCTCTGTTATTGAGTTGTGCTTAGTCTTAATAATAGGTATTGTTTACGAAATGTCTGACATTGAAGCGCCGATACTATTATGATATTATTATGTACAAATACACATTATGATTCCAGAACCTCAATTCTTGTATTTAAAGTAGACTTTCATTTTACTTTGATCGTATTGTAATTTGTAAGTGAAGCGATATGCTATCGTAAACTGATTTTGTGAAGTTTGGACCAATCAGAGTGCCGAATGCGAGTTTCGAATAAATTCACCATCGCGTTAATCGAATAAACTGTATACTTTATGAGTGTCAAGAATAGGCGAGTGTGAGTCACCATTCAGCCAAACCACTCGTTTTGCGTTTACTCAGCGTGAATGGCGAGCATTTGTTTCGAGCGTTTATTTAGCAGAATTGACCCTCTGGCTAGCTGGCAGGTTTATATTACTACGCTTTTTACTATTATACTATTAACTACTCTTGTTATCTGAATTATCCGTTACAAATATTAACATTGTAAATTAATGACGTATCCGAACAAATGACTTTATTTGTTTCTAATCAGAACAAGCATTTTTAGGTTAAAATAATAATAATATCTATGGACGCTTCACACCACGTCAAAGGCCCCGTGCTAAGTATCCGAAGAACTTGTGTTACAGGTACAAGACAACGGGAAGTAGGTATATTTAATACTTTTATATTTTAAGTACATATATTTAACATTTTTACTATTTTATACACATATTTAATACACATCCATGACCCAGAAACACAGAAAAACTTTTTGTTCCTTCGACAGGATTCGAACCTGCGACCCCCGGCTTGAGCACCAAAGTGCTGAACCACTGAGCCATATGGGGCGTCAGACTAAAACTATTCGCCGAATTATTACCATGGCCATTTCACCTTTATTACCCTAATCATTATCATTTCGCTCCTGCCACGCAACGCCTGCGGGTAGGTCCTAAACGATTCACTGACGATGAGCAGTCGACAAGCATCATCTCAAATAATTTGGACTAATTTTCATAATTCCGCACAATTTCCATTTGAAGAGCATGTCATGGTGTGATTACTATCTTTTGACAGAATCTGGAATTTCGGTTGTTTGCAAATTCGAGACAATTTTGTGGGAAAAAAACTGTAGGGACTGACACACAAATAGCCGTTTTAATAACACATTATGAAAATTATAGTGTTTCGACTTTGTATGTAATATGTAAAAATTTACTCTACAATTTTCAAACGGTCGGTTGGTACTTTGGTACACCTACTATTTTCTGACGGTAGGGATGTTGCGTCATTACGATACGAGTAAATTATGTATTAGGATAATCAAACTCCATAACATTCAATTTCCCTGACAATAAGACTATTTATTGGTTGGCAATAAATCATAACAATAGAAAACACATTGTGTTTTAGAACTTGTTGGAACACTGTCACGCGACTCCATCGCCTAGAGCTTCGAGGTCCTTTTGTCCTGCAGATAATTTCAGTTCTGATGATGAATATTTACGAGCACTTTACGACACAACAGATTTATGCGAATACAGTGATTATATTATAAATCCTGCAAATATGAAGCGATAGCGTCGGTGGGTGTCAAATGTTGTACGTAAAATAACAGACGTATATTGCGTTTGTATTGCCATGCGTAGATTTTCTAGTTTCCTTGTCGATGTGTAGGCATATCAATGGCTGTGTTCCGCGAAAAAAAGCGCTCGTTAGCACTTGCTAGCGCTAAAGAAAAAAAACTGACTATCGGTACGTTTGCTAACTTCAATACTGCTAACATAATCCGCCATTCTGCTTACGTTTTTTTGTTGGCGCTATTTTCTGCTGAACACCGCCATTAATAAGTGAATATTATAAAGAAGAAAAGTTTTTTGCCTGTATGTTTGTTTGTTTGTTTGCATTGAATTGGCTCCGAAACTACTAGACCGATTTTGATGAAATTTTACAGAGATATAGAGTAGACCACTTTTATCGCGGAAAAATGTATAGTTTCCGCAAGATTAACTTTTGCACGCAGAAAGTTGCGGGCAACATCTAGTAAATAATAAAATGAGACAAACAGTATCGATTTTTATGGTTTTATGATAAAAGCTTTGGCCTGCGACTCCTTTCGTAGTAAAATTATAAGATTGGAATAATTGTAGCACGTGTTATAAACATTCCTCTTGGAACACTAGGTCTATGAAATTCCTTTGGCAGTTTAAAGAGATCTCTGAGAATTGAAAGGCGAGCAGAGTATTACCACAGCCTATGGAACTTACCTACAGTCGTCCAACGGAGTCGGACACGTCTAGACAGAGCAATCGTGCGGGGCGTGCGGGGTGAGAGAGGGGCGGTAGCGAGCCCAAGCTGCCATACACTCGCTTGGGACACGTCAGCCGGGGTTGACGCTTTTTAATTTGATTGTTTTAAGTGGTTTGCGACAGTGTTTCGTTTGAGTTGTATGTAGGTACTTATTTAGAATGGTCAATTATATGAACAGCTATAGAAGATTAATTTTAATACAAAACCACGCCCCTGTTTCCCGTCAGAATTTTTAATAAAATTGTATCTACGTATGAGAATTTACTAACTACATACTAAAGACTAGTAAATCCAAATGTCGAAAATAGTTTCAGTTTCGCATTTGTAGCTTTTGCAGGGTTTGTAAATATCCGATATTTATAATAAATACCAAAATATCAGATATCTTTGATATATATCCGATATTTTTGATTTTTTGATATTTCTGATATTTTCAAAATTACATACAAATTTCATATTCGTAATAGTTGTATCGAAATAATTTGAATCTCTGATAATTTGAAGATAGGGAAGTAAAATTAAACTCATTTATTTATTATTGATATTCAAAGTTTTCAAATAAATTCAAAATCAACGATAGATACTTTTGAGTATCAATTTAAGTCTTAAATCCATAAAATGACTTTTGTTTATAACCAAAAGAAAAAAAAGTGTACTAATTTTATCAGTCGAATTAATTTGACACATGGTATAAATGGTATAACAATAGTATAATAACAAACAAGAATTTTCTTCCGAAAAACAGGGGGTCACGTGGGTGTAGCCTAATGATTAGTTAATGTCGTGTCAAATAGCAAGTTTTTGATGACCTAGGCTTGTGAAACTCTCGGAAAATAAGACCTGTGTATTTAGACTATGACTTGATGTAAGATTTTTACATTTAAAACATTATTTTACATTTTTAAACATAAATATCAATTTTGATATATATCAAGCATAAATATCAATTGATATAATATATCATGATATATATCCGATATATATCAATTGATATATATATCATGCGAACCATGAGCTTTTGTATACGCATTTGTATTTTTTATAATAAAACTCTTCATTAATACTTCTATATATATATTTTTGTTTTATTCCTAGTACTCTACATACACATACTACGAATACACAAAATGTAGAACAGATTATAATAAAACACATTATTGTGACAACCCTGCAGCAATGACGAATACCTACACAAAAGCGGCATTTCGCGCGACTTCAAACGCGTTGGACCACTGTATCTCTTTATTACACTGTGGTATTACTATGGTAGGTAGGAGAAAAAAGACAGGAGAGAAAAAGTTTCATGTAGAATAATGTATCGATTCTGAAATAAATTATAAACGTCTGTCAATGGATTTAAAAAAAAGAGTTTAGCAGAGCGTGGTTTCGATCCACGGACCTCTGGGTTATGGGCCCAGCACGCTTCCACTGCGCCACTCTGCTTGCACTAAGACCTTTAAAATATTACATCGTGTTATGCATACTAACAAAGGTTTGCACATATAACTGTCCCTTAACTTCGCTATTGCAAAAGTTAATCGTATAATCAAAGCCCTAGTCTCCACTAAATTCGAACACAACCTATCTATATCATAAACTTAAACGCTGTAAATGCCTTTAATACACTTGTAGTTTGTACTTATTAAGAATCTTTAGTACAACCTCACAGGCTAGCAAAGTTCATCAGATAGTACATTTGTTGCGTGTGAAACTGGAATTCCATTTTGCACGAAGCACTTCGTAAGCATCAAAGGCTCGAGCCGTCTATAAATCATGTTTTGTTTTAAACACTCTAACGCAGATTCAGCTTTACGATTTCTTCAGTGAAGCATTCTTAACAGCTCTTTTGTAAGGGTCTATCCAGGCTCACGGCGAAAAGTCGTTTGTCTCGGGAGACGTCTCTGCGCGAGAGAAAGAGAAGGCATCCACAATTCACGTTTGATGAGGTTTGAGAATCTGGACAGTGGACGAGCCTTAATAGCTCTTTTGCAATAAATACTGCGTTGCAACACGGATCAGATTAACAAGGTATATTACCTTTTGTTTATCGCTCGTGGTGTTTCCAGTAATTAATGTAACTAGTGTTGTGCCCACTAATTGTACTGTGTAAATCTTCACACTTTAACAAGGTTGAACTTACTAGGCTTAATTTATATGGGTTAGAGGTTTACCAAGCGAAGTTGGCATGACTAATTCATTAGTTCTATTGCTCACAAGCTCTGTTTAAAATTTGAATACAAGGGCTTATGCCCATTAAGTTATATATAATATTTCTTTAAAAAAAATACAAAGGAACAAAAATCCATCCATACATCCTCACAAACTTTCACATTTATAATATTAGTATAAGTATATAAACTACATTTTGCTCGGATCAGGATAGACAAGCGGACTGTTTTTTTTATTGCATAAATGATTAGTACACTTAAACTTCTCAGAAGAAACCGTTTATCAAAAGTCAATATTTTCAAAGGTACAGCGATTTGTATACAAAATTTCGCGAGTCTCGTAAATACGCTCCATACTAAACATACATAACCTACAAGTGACGTCACTTGTAGGTTATGGAGTATGAAGTATATGGCCGCAGGAATATATTTGTAAATAACTCCGATATTTGTGCGTTTAAGTTCATAATTACCATAATGAATATTTTTGTATATGAATTATGATGTAAGTAAACTAATGATGTAGTTTTTGTTTGCTAATTTCGTAAAAAAAAATTTTTTAGTACTTTTTAAATGTATTTAATTAGTAAACTATACATAAAATAATATATTTTTTTACATTTACCAAGTAGTAAGTAATGCCTCAATATTTCTGAATATATTAATGAAACTAAATATTTCAAATATAGTCCGATCCCCTATTGTCATAAAATACATAGTGACTTCTGTATAATAAAGATGATTACTTGTAATCTCAACACACGATATCCAATTTTATCGCGCAATCTAGTCGTAAAATTAACACGGCCTAACTAAGCCTATACATTAACAAAGGAATTACGTGCGAAGCATTAACGACTTCTTCCAAAAACATTCGCAGCTGAACTAAGCGACGTAATAAACAAGAAACTAAAGTCATAGACACGGTAAACGATACTCTAGGCGTAGACATTTGAAATTTATATACGACTAATAATTTGAATACCTATAACCATAGATTACAAAGTGTTGAGTTACTGAATGGACGAAGGCAACAAATAGCGTAGTAATTCCAAAGAGTTTTGAATATCGTCCAATGTTATTTTAGTATACGAATGCTGATCTTTAAACTTTTATTTCGTTTTGTAGCGCGGTAAGAATGGAGAACAACTATACGGTATAATGTATATAGAGAGAGTATCAACTAATATTGCAAATGGATGTTACTATAATATTGCGCATTGTCTTTCTCCGTCTAATTTAATACTTGATTTTTCCCGCGACTTCGTGCACGCAAAGAGAGATTCCGCAGAACCGTACATTGTGCCGCGATAAGTAGCCTATGTCCTTCTCCGCGGTCTAATGTATATTTGTGTCAAATTTAATGATCATTGGTTAAGTAGTTTTTACGTGAAAGAGTAACAAACAAACTCACTTTTACATTTATTAATATAAACTATATCTATACTAATATAATAAAGAGGAAAAGTTTGTTTGTTTGCATTGAATAGGCTCCGAAACTACTGGGCTGATTTTGATGAAATTTGGCATAGATGTAGAGTAGACCACGGGGGCCACCACATAGGCTACTTTTCATCGCGGAAAAATGTACGGTTGCTGCGAAATTAACATCGCGCACGAAGTCACGGGTGACATCTAGTATTTTATATTTTAAGTAAGGATAAGGATATAATAAAATGTTGAGTATTTAAATCGAAAGATCTCTACCATCTTAAAACAAAATGCGTCAACATACTGACTGGTACATTATTATGCGTATAATTATAGGTACCTAAAATAGTCCCAACTACCACCTACAATAGTACGTAGGTGCAAAATAAAATCAATAATGTTATTGCATTTTACAAAAATGCTTATTCCTACGAACGTGACGTAATAACTTTTACACAAACACAAAAAATAGGAGAAAAAAATCTGAAAGCGGGCACGGGGCTTAGTTACCGTTCAATTTTTTTAGAGGTTTGAAATTCCGAAATTGGTAGGCGCTTAATTTTTTTTCGTTTTCTCCATTCCCTTTAATCCCATCCCAAAGCTTAAAATATATTTCCATACCTATATTGATTAATGTAGTGGGGTTGGAAACTTCTAAGGTTGGTATTTAATGGGCACGGTTAAAGTAGTTATATAATAATGTATCTTAAAAAATTTGGTCAAATTTAAAATAAGTAAGCGGATGGTTTTCAGAATAATAGAACCATTATCCTACTTCCTACTTAATATTATAATTGTGAAAGTTTGTGAGGATGTATGGATGGATGGATGTTTGTTACTCTTTCACGGAAAAACTACTGAACGGATTTTGACGAAATTTGGTATCTTAGTAGTTTAGGCTCTGGATTAAACAAAGGCTACTTTTTATCCCGAAAAAATACAGTGTTCCTGAGGGATACTGTATTTACACGGGCGGAGCCGCGGGCAACGGCTAGTGATATAATTATATTACTAGCTGAACAAAAAGTAGCCCATGTTTTAAACCAGAGCCTATCATACTACCATACCAAATTTTATCGATATCCGTTCAGTAGTTTTTGCGTGATAGAGTAACAAACATGCACCCATCCATCTATACATCCATCCATCTATCCTCACGAAATTTCACATTTATATGTCTAGTAGGATGTATATGACGGCTCTTTATTAGTTTATTGCCGTGTATATAGTGTATCTAGGGAATGTTATTATTCGACAAATTTTACTATTCGAATAATTCGAATAGTAGCTTAACACTATTCGAATAAATTCGAATAATTCGAATAATACGAATATTGGTAAAAAACTTTAAATACAAGTAATATAATGCGTTTATATGACTTGCATATTTAATAATATTGAAATATGAAGTGTTTCATATACAACTCTAAAAAAATAAACGTATTTTTAAGAAAAAATATAATCTTCTTTTAAGTTTTCAACTTAAAATACTAAATTGCAATAACTTTTTACAACTATTAACACACATACGGTGTAGGTTTGGAGCAGACCACGGATTTAGTTGCCTACTAAGGGGTTTCTCCAAAAAATTAAGAAAAAAATCCTCTAGGGGAGAAAACTTGGGGTTTGTTTTAGAGGTTTGTATTTTCTGGTGTTTAACTGAAATATGCTATTGATCGATTTAACATAGACAATCGATTTGAAAAATTAAACTTTAGAAATAAATATTTTGGTAGTATAATTTAATGTACAAATAACAATAATATTAGGGAACATATTATCTTTTTTATTATTATTTATTTATCAATTTATTTAAATTAGGGAGAAATATTTTCGCAGAGTTGGAACACTGCACAGAAATCGGAATGCATTGTAAATAGTGCTCTGCTGATCTGAAAACTCAAACACACGGGTGTCGTGATATCATAATGGTCTGCTCCAGACCTAATCGGTACGTGAGTGACAATAAGTAAACAAAATAAACCGTCAAAATAAAATGCACTCAAAAACATTTTAATGTTATGTTATCATAACAAAAGAACTTCATAACTAACCAATTAAAATTTTAGTTTTTAAAGTATATTTAAAAACTAAAATCTTTAAAAACAAAAATAATCTTTTTCAATTTTCAAGTTAACCATATTTTTTGTATCTATGTATGTTTTTAGTATTTTTCTTGAACGATGAGTCTTGTTGCAAAAGCGAAGTTAGACAACAGTAGATTTAAAAAATATATCATAGCTTTTGACTTGAAGAATGTGCTGATGATTTTTCTGGAACAAGGCATCTGTATGCGTTGTACTGCAAGACTGGAGTCTGTGATGTTACGAACCATTCGGAAGATAAAACGAAGGTACAAAAAGACTGAAAAACATCTAAGAAGGCCGTGAGAGACTTTGATGGCAGACTCAGTGCCCGAGAAGACCGTTAAATTGTTTCCACTTGTTGAAAATCGAAGAGAAGGTGTTGCTGAACTTAACTGTATTTAAGTACAGTTAAGTTCAGCAACACCTTCTTCAGTCCCGATGGGACTACGTTACTGACAGAACAGTGTAGAAGACTTGCTTAAGCAAATCTGAAACACTAAAGACCGAGGCAAAAGTCGAGTGGCCTCACCTCCCAAACTCGAGAGCCCTAGTATCGAGTAGCAACACTGTGATACGTCCGTGAACACACACAGTAGGATGAACGAGAATGGTCCAGAATTTTGGTCCCAGATGAGTGGATTTACTTACCAGTGGCGTGGTGTTCCTATAATGGAGTTATCTGTATATGTCTCTTATCGGCTTCACTTACCACTTATCTTTTGAAAACCCTCATTACCTTACCTATTATGCAGCCTAGGGTTTCCCTATGAAGAAGAACCAGCCTTCGCCACTGTTACTCTTAACTTCATAAGTTAAAGTGAACTTCTGAAAGGAGGTTAACTACACGTGACCTGGTAGGCGATATCTTCAAGCCTACTTTTCAGAAAGAGTCCAGTATGCTGGGGCAAAGTATATATACAATGGGCAGCCACAATGAGAAAGTGGCCACAAGAATTGGACCATTAACTGGAGAAAGATATGGTCAAAAGATTCTCAAAGAGAATGCGAGCCTATGGCTAAATACGTTTAGCAAATAGGTATGGGTGAGGAACCGATACTAATGTATTTTGATGTCCTCACCTCAACCTGATTAACTATACCCTGAGATGAGCTTGTAAGGCTAGTCAGAAGCTTACTACAGCTAGTACCCTCACAGCACTAAGACACGCTCTGAATCTGATAGAAGAATGGAAGAATATTGAATAAATCGGCTCCAAAACCTCGTTTTCAGTATGATAAAAGAAAAAAAAAATTTGTACTTAGTTTTGCAGGCCAGTGTAATAATACTCTATTGTAATAATAAACTGAATTAGGTATATATTTGTTATTTAGGTAGTCGACTATTTTCTTAACAGTTTTAAGTATTCCTTATTCCAAGAAACTTTCATCATTTCACTCTGTCCGTCTGTCTTTCTGTCCGCTCTTCTGCGTCTAGATGTCGGTTTGATAAACATTATATATACTTGGGTGGCTTTCCATACATGTGAAGTGTATGTTGAATATGTATTTTAAAATAAAGGCAAAGTTTCATACATGACTTTTACATAGTCAACCATTTTTAAGTAATCGGCCAATTAATTAATATGGTTATTTTAAGCAGTTTTTCCGCCAAATAATACCCACAATCTGCAAGCAAATGTGTGAGTGCACGCATAAGCATGCGTAACACTCACACATTTGCTTGCAGATTGTGGGTATTATTTGGCGGAAAAACTGCTTAAAATAACCATATTAATTAATTGTATGCTATGGATTTCCGCAAAGTAACGCCTGATTCTATTAATTAAGTAATCGGCCTCCAAATTGGTTTCACCCCGTCTGTCATTTCTGAACTATGAGAATTATAAACTATCAATTTTCTTCCATGCTGATAGATCATGCTAAATTCTCTTTAGGAAAATTATTTTTAACCAAATCGGATAGTAGGTAATTACTTAACAATATGATACTAAAAATCATATTACGCTTTGTTACAGAACCCTCCTTAGACACGTCCTGACAAGCTCTTGGTTAGGTTATTTTAACATTGCGTGTGAGCATGGCGTTCTTTCACTGTTGTCTGTAGGAGGTATTCACCTTAAACATTTTTTTTTATTGAAAAACAGATTGATATTCTTTCACAAACAGTGTAGTCAACTCTGTTTTAGGATATAATTGATGACAACATTAATAAATAATAAAAATAATGTATTAAATAACGAAACTGTACCGGTTAATACAAGTTTTTTTACTATTATTAACATATATTTGAAAAATGAATAAAATATTTTTATTATTCGTTTTATTCGAAATATTCGAATATTGAACCCAGTCATATTCGAATAATAAAATCGTCGAATATTCGAATAAAACGAATATTCGAATATTCGAATAATATTCCCTAAGTGTATCAGACCTATCTTCTCTTTTTTAAGCTTAAATAAATTTTAATAATTATATTTTGCATAAATAACAAATAGAATAAGATACTTTCGACATAAACATTGAATAAAAACCCAAATTATAACTACAATAAAACCAAAACAGTAGTGATGTAATTTCGCATGGATTGTCCGAGCAAATGCACATCCCGATAATGAATGTATTGTACGGACCATCACGGGACTATTTTTGATCAAACCTGCCCACGTCTGTCATCCTACCAGAACTATGGAGTAGACATTTTATTGTCCTATAATTTAGGTTCTTTGCCGAGAAAACAGACCTCTAACACTTTATTAATAATCACTTACGTGAATACAGAGGGGCAATTCTCCTAAATAAAACCTGCATTAATACAATTACAATCAAGTCCCGATACGCTTATACTCCCAAACGGTGTTTTTATGAACGCTAAACCAACGTGAAAAGCGCTCTGATTGGTCGAAACGTCATAAAATCCGTTCACGGAAACATGTCGCTAGTCGCTACTCGCTACACTTTCAATCCAAACAAAGTAAAATTGACTCTTTAAATTATCTACTTTAAATACGAGAATTGAGTTTCAGAAGTGGACATGACTTGAATGACAAAGAAAAAATATATAACAACGGTATATAGAATATGTTTATAGGCACATACCTGCAATAACTAGATAAATAAAACTAATAGAAAAGTTTATACCCATGAATTCTAAAGAAACAGATATCGAAACAAATAATTAACAGCAGTAAATGAACAAAAATATATGAAACTAAATAAAAGCTACTGTACACTGATGGTTGAAACAAACACAATTATTGTGAGTGTACTCCATGGCTTTTCTTCCCACGTCGAGCTATGAATGAAGATAGATATACATTCGCCAGCGACACAACGCCAGGGCTATGTGATGTATTCAAGCACAATCCATTGAAAACTTCAATCAAGAATTCTTTTGTTCAAGCAAAGATATTAATTAAAGTGTTGTGTCAATCGCACGAGTATTTCTGAGCTATAGCTATCATAATATACCTAGCTTCATTTTGAACGTGACACTGAAATAATTCTGTGTGCAAATAGATATTTGATTAATCAGTTGCATTAAAAACATGAGCCTCTAGCCAAGTTGCAATCGCTAATTACGGCGAATTTTTTAAAAGAAAGTATGGGATTTGACATAAGCATCGCTACGTGATAATTGAAATAAGCATCACGTTGTCACTTAGCGATGCTAATGTCAAATCCCATACATTTTTGTTTTCGAACTTCGTCGCCGTAATTAGCGATGGCAACTTGACTCAAGGCTTTGCTTCATTAAAAAGTTCAATTTCTAAAATCACTATTATATTTTAGTCTTCTAAGTAGCATTGTTTTAATACGGTCTAGATTTTACATACAATATTGCAAACATAATCTTTTTGCTGCTATTCAGAATTTCAGAAGGAACTTCAACGTGGGAGAGCCATGCTTTGGCACGAATGTCTCGGCCCGCCCGGATGAAATAATGCTTGCGTTGTATTTCACCGAGCGAGTGAGATTTTCGGAGGCCAAACGGGGGTTGGGTATTTTAACCACCAGATGAGGGTGTTGCGGATTTCCATAGCCATTCCATTTTGTAAAAAAATAACATAACATTTAAAAAATCATGCAATTTTTAAATCTAGAACGATTAAGTCACTTAATCTGTTCTAAAGAATCAATCTATTGAATCTTACCGTCGTGTGCAGTCGGGAGTCTCGGGACTCAACGATTTTGCAATTTGCAGAATATCTGAAATAGTTCCGTCTATGCCCACCAACGAATCTTGTGATTCACGGATACAAAGACTCACGAACGAGATTTTATAAATCAATACAAAATGTGTATGGACTATGGAGTGTAAAAAATGGAAGCATTTGAGACTTAATAGTATAGAATACACGATAAATTTAACTAATTTTATGTACTCGTAGATATGAAAAATGGAAATCATAAATATTTAGATAGTTAAGATGAATTTGTTTCCTTTCCTGGTAACTTAGATATTTTTAACTACTTAACGAATTGCAGTGTTCATCATATAGAGTGATTCAAGAGGAATATTTATACGCACCCATAATAAACTGGGGAGGGTAGCTAGTTCATTATAAAGTTTTGCATAATAGTTTATGTAATAGATACAGTGTTACTTTAAATTTTATTTCTAGATTTAATTATTGCATGTACAAAAGAGTAAGATTTTTTTTATAAAAACTTACTTCCTATGAACAAAATAACAAACATTTAAACTCCCTGACAGTGTGTTCCGGGTGGTCCTGAGGGATACATTTCAATAATGACAGTCTCGATGGCGATTTTAACGAAAACAGCAAAAAATCGTGTTCGGTCACAATAGAATATTGAGCTGAACAAATATATAAATTGCATTAGCCCAAAATGACGCAAAGGCTTTTAAAACCATAAACTTTATAGCTAAGCTACAAAAATGCCGACCAGCTTACTGGACTAATTCAAGGAACTTAAATCGGTCTCAAAAGAGGCCGCTTCTTTTGTTACGTAACAATGTCTAAGAAATGGTAGCGATATGAGCGCAATGATATAGAATGAGAACTTTAATATTGTTATATTGAAATAACCACTTACATATTTTATTTAGAAAAGATTACGTATTGGACTGAGATCCCGAGTCCGCCCAACTACCCTTATATTCTTACTGATAAAATGTATTATATCATATTACAGTCAATCAGGGTAACTTTGAATCATCATCGACATATTTTTTAAACAAACTTTTACTATGTTAAGAATTAGTCAAAAGAGTTTAGTTAATCTGTGCTCTCAGGTTGGTTTTCATGCTATAAAGTTATAAAACGTCTTTAAAAATGACTAATTATATTAAAAACTGGCAATTTTGTCGTGTGTCAAAGTTACCACCTAACTTGGGTAACTTTGACACAGACTAACTTTTAATTATTTTACAGCTTCAGGATAACATTAGTTTATGTTTTTATCAAATATTGATGTAGTAGGGTCATAGACAAGTCAAAAAAACCATAAAGTTATTACATTGCATTATGTTTTTATATACCTTGATAGCAGCAAAGTAAACGAGATTTTTTTTTAAGTTTTGCACTGATTTTTACCCATTATGTTGCGCGCGGTTAAAAACAAAAGTTTTTGATATTATCTTCTTTTGACAGCTGCTTTTTTGTTAGATTTCGTTTACGAAGTACGTTACGTACACGAATTGTTATTAAATTTTAAGCGCCAATTGTTTCCCACATAAAACAATAGAAAAGAATTTTGTGAACAAACTGTCAAAGTTACCCTCGTGATTCAAAGTTACCCTGAATGACCGTATTAGTATATACAATGAACGCATACAATAAATCCGTTTGTCAAAGGTATTAAAAATTGTACTCTTAATAACTTTTCTTACAACCTTTGAATTAATTGTAACGTATGTTATAAATAGTAGAATAATGACAATTAAATATTATAAAGTGAAAACACCGATCACTTATTCTTATGTTGTAGTTTCATTAAAAAAAAAAAACTGGCCAAGTGCGAGTTGTACTCGCGCACCGAGGGTTCCGTACAAACCTAGTTCTCACGACAATCTAGTTATAGTAGGGGCAGTAAGTTTAAAATTATTAAAAATATTTTTATTATAATATTATGATTTAACTAAACATTTACGGTTTTCGCAATTTTTCCTTTGTCTGTGCTTATATGACGTTGCTTCGTACCAAAAGGGAAGTACCTACCCTATAGGTTTTGACCTTGCAAATGTCAAAAATTTGCCGAAATTTGCGGTATAAACGGCTGTATAACGCGTTTCAAATGAGAATAGGAACGTCTATGATCTTTTTCTGTCAAATATCACTTGAAAAGTGCGATTTTCAGAAAAACTTCTGTGCATATCTAATCAGTTATCTAAACATAAATTTATGTATCATAACAGTCTAAATTCGAAACAATATGGCGCCGACTCAATCCTATTCTCATTTGAATCGCAATCGCATATCTTTTGATTGCGATGGCTAAGAAGTTTGATTTTTTCACAACTCCAAGGGACAGTTGACTTGAGTATTTGATGTAAATTCCAGCTTCATACCTCCACGCGTTCCGGAGAAAAAGTGTCTTGACAGACAGACGGACGGACAACAAAGTGATCCTTCTTTTCCTTTCGAGGTACGGAACCCTACAAAACGAGAAATCATCCATTTAGAAATAAAAATAATTAAATTTCTAACCTAACATCTCTTCATAGTTCAATTTAGAGAAGATCAACCCAATTTAGAGAAAAGAACCCTAGACACGGAGCTATATTTGGATAGTCCTGACGCAAGCAGAGTGGCGCAGTGGAAGCGTGCTGGGCCCATAACCCAGAGGTCCGTGGATCGAAACCAAGCTCTGCTAGGTACTTACTGTTTTGCTGACCACTTTTTTGCTGTCAGTACATACAGAATCCCGGACGCGGAGCTATATTTGAGTAGTCCTGACGCAAGCAGAGTGGCGCAGTGGAAGCGTGCTGGGCCCATAACCCAGAGGTCCGTGGATCGAAACCACGCTCTGCTAGGTACTTACTGTTTTGCTGACCACTTTTTTGCTGACAGTACATACAGAATCCCGAACGCGGAGCTATATTTGAGTAGTCCTGACGCAAGCAGAGTGGCGCAGTGGAAGCGTGCTGGGCCCATAACCCAGAGGTCCGTGGATCGAAACCACGCTCTGCTAGGTACTTACTGTTTCGCTGACTACTTTTTTGCTGACAGTATATTCGGAATCCTAGACGCGGAGCTATATTTGAGTAGTCCTGACGCAAGCAGAGTGGCGCAGTGGAAGCGTGCTGGGCCCATAACCCAGAGGTCCGTGGATCGAAACCACGCTCTGGTACATACTGTTTTGCTGACTACTTTTTTGAGAACAGTATATACAGTACCCTAGACATGGAGCTAGAAATCACGCTCTACTGTTTTGTTTTACTAAGTTACTAACATAGAAAGGAAAACTGAATAAGAGAAAGTACAATATTATAGAAAAGGCTTTCCACGCTTTCGATACATGAGGAAAGCTCTGTAGAATATTTTTACTCATCACTATTACCAAACCTAAAACGAGAATAAAATATGAATACTTAAAATAACAAGGATTGTAAAATACAGCGTGTTCGTTTAAAATTTATTTAAGAACCATAATGAGACCAGTTTGCAATCGAAAATATTGTTCCAGCGATATCCGAGCTTCATTATAAATCATGTATTATTTAAGACACAATTTGCGCGAATAAATGTTGTTCTTGTCGATGTTCAGATGATAATGATAAATAATACTTATTTTTGAGATCGAATAAAATTACTTTTGGTATGATTTGTAGCTTTTTAGGTTCTCGTTTCGAAATATACAAATAAAAGGTGTAATTTAGTATAAGAATTTTTATACTTTTATTTTATGTAAACAGTAAATACTTGTGTATGTCACCGTAAAATTGTAAAAACCATTAGATTGTAATAAAACTAGTGAAATTGTAAAATGTTGATAGAGTTCCGACCCGAATATGCTGTCTATAAATAAAATGAATAAAAAAAGGCCTTTATTTCCAAATTCCCATTTTTATACATAAGAAGTTTTTTCGTATATTAGTAAGTTTCTTATAGTTATGTAGTAATTTGTGTGTATTACTATATATTTATTTAATTTGGACCCCTCTTCGAGTGTAGGCCTCCTCCAACTCTCTCCATTTTTTCCTGTCTTCCGCTTTATTTAGCCAGTCTTTTCCTGCAGTTGATATCATCTAGCCATCGTTTATGTGGCTTTCCTACTTTCCAATTGCCAATAGGGCCTCTCCATTTCGTTGCCACTATTGTCCATCTATTGTCTTTATACCATGCTATATGTCCTGCCCATTGCCATTTAAATTTGAGTTATGCTATATTTTAACACATTATTTTTCGTTAGATTATAAATTTATAGTTTTTAATCTTTCAACATATTTTTACAATCTCGTTAGTTATTTTACAATCTAACGGTTTTTACAATTTTACAGTGACATGTATACCACTTTTTAACCTTATTGCCAACACTTTTCGACCTAATTACCTGGCAATAAGGTTAAAAAGTGAAATACCGGATGTGTAAGCGACTGAACAAGTGCACAAGATTCTTATAAAAATTTTAAGGAGAGGAAGCTAACCCACTGTTCTTCTTAATTATCATAATAATTATGATAACGTTCGGTGGTGGTTAACTGCATCATATAGTCACTTAAGAGGAGGATTTTAGGTACACTATCATTGTAATTAGTGTAACTAAAACATTAAGATGATCAAAGCAGAGCGGTACATTAGCTAATCTGTCTCAAAACGATATCTATTAATTATGTATACTGATCTTTAGATCTGTAAATGTAGCCTAAAACCTTCTTAATATTCTATTTCATTACAGGATTAAAGGTGGCAGTAAAATCTCTTGGAATATACATGAGACTCTAACCTGGTGTCTGTAGGTATACTTACAATTTAATAGAATATTCTAATAAATAAGTTGCCCGTTCCGGAGGTCTAAAAAGGCCACTTTAGGTGTTTCATATTACGTTTCATATATTTTGACAACACACATCAATTTTGACAGTTTTCAATAGAAATGCGTAAAATGGCGTGCATGTTATGATTCATCTAGTTAAAGTGCCCCCCCCCCCCCCCCCCTACATAATAAATAGAACTTATGGTACACAATAAGTACCTATATTCCAAGTAGGTATATATACTCATTGATTGCTACGTACATCTATATCTATATCTATATATATATATATATATATATATATAAAAGAAAGTCGTGTTAGTTACACCATTTATAACTCAAGAACGGCTGAACCGATTTGGCTGAAAATTGGTAGGGAGGTAGCTTAGAACCAGGAAAAGGACATAGGATACTATTTATCGTGGTAAAATGTGCGGTTCCCATGGAATACTGTATTTACGCTTTTACGTAAAAACTACTTAACCGATCATCATGAAATTTGGCATGGATATAAAGTAGACTACGAGGAAGAATATAGGTTACTTTTTATTGCATAAAAATGTACGGTTCCCGTGAAATACTGTATTTACGGTTTTACGTAACTACTTACCCGATCATCATGAAATTTTGCACAGATATAAAGTAGAGTACGGGAAAGGACAAAGGCTACTTTTTATTGCAGAAAATGTACGGTTCCCGTGGAATACTGTATTTACGCTTTTACGTAAAAACTACTTAACCGATCATCATGAAATTTTGCACAGATATAAAGTAGAGCACGGGAAAGGACATAGGCTACTTTTTATTGCAGAAAATGTACGGTTCCCGTGAAATACTGTATTTACGTTTTTGCGTAACTACTTACCCGATCATCATGAAATTTTGCACAGTTATAAAGTAGAGCACGGGAAAGGACATAGGCTACTTTTTATTGCAGAAAATGTACGGTTCCCGTGGAATACTGTATTTACGCTTTTACGTAAAAACTACTTAACCGATCATCATTAAATTTTGCACAGATATAAAGTAGAGCACGGGAAAGGACATAGGCTACTTTTTATTGCAGAAAATGTACGGTTGCCGTGGAATACTGTATTTACGCTTTAACGTAAAAACTACTTAACCGATCATCATGAAATTTGGCGCTGATATAAAGTAGACTACGAGGAAGAACATAGGTTACTCTTTATTGCATAAAAATGTACGGTTCCCGTGGAATACTGTATTTACGCTTTTACGTAACTACTTACCCGATCATCATGAAATTTTGTACAGATATAAAGTAGAGCACGGGAAAGGACATAGGCTACTTTTTATTGCAGAAAATGTACGGTTCCCGTGGAATACTGTATTTACGCTTTTACGTAAAAACTACTTAACCGATCATCATGAAATTTGGTACATATATAAAGTAGACCACTGGGAAGGACATAGGCTACTTTTTATCGCGGGAAATGTACGGTTCCTGTGGACAACTGTATTTACACTTTTACGTAAAACTACTTAAACGATCATCATGAAAATTGTCACAGACATAGAGTAGACTACGAGGAAGAGCATAGGCTACTATTTATCGCAGAAAAATATGTTTGGGGATTTAGTAAATAGGGGATTTAGGGATTTACAAATAATGTGATTTACGCGACGATACTCAAAGGAAAATTCGAAGGTGAGGAAGTTTTGTAGACAAAATACATTTTTTTCACCTGGTCAATTATATGTGGCATATTCACGGATCGGAAGACCATCTGCGTTATTTATTCTTGCGCCTGATAATAAAACAAAAAATGTCGTCTATTACAAGATGCTTTACTGAAGATTGCAACCCATGCACCAAAATACATGGCCCATTTTTTGACGACCTCTGTGGCTCAGTTGGTTGAGCGTGTTGGTGCTCAAGCCGGGGGTCGCGGGTTCAAATCCCGCCGAAGGAACAAAAAGGTTTTCTGTGTTCCTGGTTCATGGATGTGTATTAAATATGTGTATAATATAATAAAAATCTTAAATATGTGTATAGTATAAAAGTATTAAATATATTTCCGTTGTCTGGTACCCGTAACACAAGTTCTTCGAGAACTTACCACGGGATCAGACTGACGTGGTGTGAAGCGTCCATAGATATTATTATTATTTTAACAATCATTAAAATAATTGATTTCTTTTTATTATATCTACCTATTATCCTAATGAAAAATTGCACTTAATGAAATCCAAAATCTGCTCATTTATTGCCTCTAAGGTAGAACAAAGTTTGCCGGGTCAGCTAGTATTAAGATAAATAACGCCTCTACATATCAAATTATTAGCTTTTGCCCGCGGCTCGGGCGCTTAAATACAGTATCCCACGGTAACACTGTACGTTTTAGGAATGAAAAGTAGCCTATGTGTGAAACCATAACTTAAACTACTTAATGTCATCGTAATCCGTTCAGTAGTTTTTTGCATGAAAGGAAAAATACCCTCGACATCGTAGGAGTTATAAGTGTGGTGTTTAAGACCCCCCAGTTTATCCTCTGATATTGTATAATTTCGGTTACGTATAATCAATTTTTTAATTATAATAATAAAATTAAAAATTTTTTCTCTACCTTTATCCGAAATTATATGAAGCTTTTCTATTGGATCTGGTTATGGATAGTTTGTTTTTTTCGGAAATTTAACACTTTCGTTTACAGTTACGAAGTTCGTTATCATCAAAATATTCACTGCTTTTTGCCGATTATTATCCGATATTGACTATTTGTATTAGGTTAACCCAAATTCGAAAAGCATCTTAGAATTGTAGCCTTACATTCACACGAGAAAGAACAACAAGTGATGTTAATCCACTTTAAAACCGAACGCTCTAACAATTTTACCGGATAGAACAATGCTGTGTTAATTATTGGTAACTCGAAAACAAACCAGCACCTTGTTTGTCCATGTTGTAAGTCCTTTGATGTCCAGATATGAAAACTAGTATGAGTAAAGTAGATTGTTAGAATATAATAAGAGAATTAATGTACCTTTGGTTATATTGGTAGTTCAGAAGTGAATAAGATTGGCACTTAAATAAGAAGCCCTAGACCTATTTTGGATTTTTATATAATTAGACGCTAGGGGTAAGTTCATACCACGACCAGATGCGACGCAACTACGTTAGTAATATATATTCTTTGACGCAATTTGGCGCTGCATTTTTAAGCTAGCTATTCGAAATTGAGCTACATTCTCAACACAAAAATATACATGTTTCATATGACACCAGAGGGTCTAGTCAAGATGCATTCGATAATTTCGACGGCGAAGTTCGAAAACAACATGTATGGGATTTCACGTAAGGCATTGCAAGGGGCCATCCATAAATAACGTCACGAGGGGAGGGGGTCGACTAAGTGTGACATTGTGTGACAAGGGGGTGAGAGGGGTCCTATATATTGTGACGTCACATTTCAAAATCTATTATATTATCTAAGTGTTAAAATACGAACTATAAACTGACATTACGAAAACCTCAAAAACATAATATATGCCAGTTATAAATAATTTAAAGAAGTGGGTTCAGAGTCCATGAATTGAAGATTATTAAGTTTGTATCTTTAATTTAAAGATAATTCTATTAATATTATTTTTTGTTTTGTTAATTTCTTTAATTAATATAGTCAATCGTTTTTTGTTTTGTCAATTTCTTTAGTTAATATAGTCAATCATTATTTGTTTCGTTAATTTCTTTAATTAATATAATTATTCGTTTTTGTTTTGTTAATTGTTTCATTCGATGTTAATTTTATTAAAAATAATTTAAATGGAAATAAAATTGGTTTCGGAACCAATAATTTCTAAATGTAAATTTGCAAAATATGTGACGTCACGTCACGTTAGCGATGACTTATGTCAAATCCCATATATTTTTGATTTCAAAGTTCGCCGTCGAAATTATCGAATCCATCTTGACTAAAGCCTCAGTTATACACTGCGCATGCGCGGTGCAGTGCGGTGCATGGAATTCGAACTCTTACGACGAAACGTGTATCTTCTCGTGTAATGAATAAAGTTCAATTTTGAATACCTATCTTAAAAATGTAGCGCTTTGTCGCGTATCGTTTTGGTCTGAATTGACCCTAACACCGTAAAAAATTCTGGAGTGGGTGACGAGTGACGACCTAGCTGTGGCTCAGTGGTTGATCAGTTGGTGCTCAAGCCGGAGGTCGCGGGTTCGAATCCCACCGGAGAAACAAAAAGTTTTTCAGTGTTCCTGGGTCATGGATGTGTATTAAAAAGTGTATAATATAATAAAAATCTTAAATATTAACCCCCTTACTAATAAATGCTGTCATAAGCTTTGAATAGTTATACTATGTTTTGTTCCCGTCACACAAGTGACATTTTTAATTCGATTGAAGAAGACAAAACACTGTATAACTATTCCAAGCTTATGACAGCGTTTATTAGTAAGGGGGTATGTGTATAATATAAAAGTATTAAATATATTTCTGTTGTCTGTTACCCGTAACACAAGTTCTTCCAGAACTTACCACGGGACTAGATTGACGTGGTGTGAAGCGTCCATATATATTATATTATATAGGTACAACTGAAATTATCATTTACTTACCATTTGCTATTATTTGAAATCAGAACCTCAATTCTCGTATTTAAAGAATCATTGTACTTTGATTGTATTATAAGTGAAGCGACATGTTATTATAAACTGATTTTTTGAAGTTTGAACCAATCAGAGCGCGTTCACATTTGTTTAACGGTTACAAGAATACCGTTTGACAGTTCGGGACTCAGAATTTACCCTCTGTCTTGAAGACGTGACGACGATCGAATATCTCTAATATTGCCTATAGGTAATTGACACATACAATATTATAATACAAACTACCGAATAATTAAAAAAGTTATATAACAAAATAAACCATCTAGTTACATTTGAAACTTAAATCCTGTATCCGACATATCTTTAAAACTGAGCACTTAGACGGGACAAAGTTTCGCAAAGTAATTCCGTTTTTTATAAACCGGATTAAAGTGTGGTGGCTGGCTCATAAATCTACGGATTAAACTAACCTATCGGGAGATTGCAATCTGCGAGTAGCCGCTATCGATAATTGTAGCTGGGAATCCGAGGAAAATATTGAAGACGATAAGTAAAATTCAATTTAGAAATAGAAATGTTTTGACAACATGGTAGGTACCAACTTTAAAATGCTTCTCTTCTCTAGTAGGTACCTACTACTCTCTTCTCATCATCTAGTATAATATAGGCATGTATTTAAACTTGCGACAAAACAATTAAATTTTGGATGTGAAAATACCCAATATTGAATACTAAATTACCAAGTTGGCGAAAGAATGTAAGGAACAAAAAAATTACTAATCTGGTGACTAAATAATAACCACTGAATTTTCCAAACTGGCAGACAGATTATGTTTTAGCGACTAAATAACCATCTTGGCGACAATTTGTGAGTACCCATTTAATTTAAGAATAGGCACATATATTTTCCCTGATGTAGGTAACTCAAAAACCATACAAGCAGCGAAACGAGCGCACACAAAAAAACCATAAAGGAGCGTACAAAATTCCCAATTTTTTATTTTTCTCGGTTTTAGGGAGGTGTAGATTATTGTGTAGATTAATTTTGAAATTTAAAAATGGCGGATATTTATTTTTCGTAAAATTGATATGGGTGTCGTTTACCAGGTTTTTGGGAGTGCTGGATACGAAAATGACATTCGTTTTGAAATTCCAATATGGCGGACATACTTAATTTCATAAAAATAATATGGGTGTCCTTTTATTGGTTTCTGAGGGTGCTGATTACAAAAAAGTCATCCATTTTAAATTTCCTTACTAACCCAACAACCTCATATTTTAATTTCGTCCCTCTTAGGAATAACGCAACATCATATTTTCTTCACGATGGGAGAAAAAAAAATCGAAAATCTTGAATTTTCCAACATTTCTATAGATTTATACATCCGTCGTATCTTAATGTACAACATTTACTTTTTTTTTATAAAATTGATTCTATCTCGGAAACGGTGCATCCTATTGAAAAAATAATGAAAATTTCGCCCCCCTTTGGAACCTCGCAACATCATATTTTCTTCATGATGGTAGAAAAAAAAATTCGAAAATCCTGAATTTTCCAACATTTCTATAGCTATAAACATCCGTCGTATCTCTTTACTTCTTTTTTTATAAAATTGATTCTATCTCGGAAACGGTGCATCCTATTGAAAAAATAATGAAAATTTCGCCCCCCTTTGGAACTCCGCAACATCATATTTTCTTCATGATGGTAGAAAAAAAAATTCGAAAATCCTGAATTTTCCAACATTTCTATAGCTATAAACATCCGTCGTATCTCTTTACTTCTTTTTTTATAAAATTGATTCTATCTCGGAAACGGTGCATCCTATTGAAAAAATAATGAAAATTTCGCCCCCCTTTGGAATTCCGCAACATCATATTTTCTTCATGATGGGAGAAAAAAAAATCGAAAATCCTGAATTTTCCAACATTTCTATAGCTATAAACATCCGTCGTATCTCAATGTACAGCATTTACTTCTTTTTTTATAAAATTGATTCTATCTCGGAAACGGTGCATCCTATTGAAAAAATAATTAAAATTTCGCCCCCCTATGGAACCCCGCAACATCATATTTTCTTCATGATGAAAAAAAAATCGAAAATCTTGAATTTTCCAACATTTCTATAGATTGATACACCCCTCGTATCTCAGTACAGCATTGTCATATTTTTTTCTATAGTCGCTTCTATCTCAGAAACGGTGCATCCTACTGCAAAAGTAATGAAAATTTGCTCCCCCTTATTAATCTAGAAATCGCATATTTTCTTCATGAATGGCAGAAAAAATCATGAATCCTGAATTTTTAAAAATTTCTATACCTACATAGCTGGTACTTTGAACTACATAACATACTGTAATAATCATCAATCCTAATTAGCATCCCAAAGATCTTTTAATTTAGTATTCATATTCATTTTCCGAAGATTGAATATTCCCCATTTTGGAAAATGAAATTGGAAGACAATTTTGTAATCAGAACCCCCAGAAACCGAGAAAAGGACAACCTTGTTAATTTTAATAACAAAAATTTACGCCATTGTGGAATTACGAAACAGATTTTATTTTCATATTATTCTGTACCCCCAGAAACCTAGAAAATGACACCCATGACAAAGAAAAACATACTCCAACAGTATCCAAAAATAGCATTTTCCGTAGCCTGCAAATTGAATTTTTAGCAGCCCTTAATTTATCAACCAAATCTGGTTTTATAGCTGCTTATATGGTATAATGGTCACCAACTCGGAAATTAAGTCACCAACTTATAAATGTCGGTGCTAATTTGGATTAAATTTCGCCTCTTTTTATCTGCCGACTTTAGAATTTTTTGTCACCCGAGTGTTTTCGCTAGTTTAGTAATTTAGTCGCCAACATATTAATTCGCTGCCAAATTCAGTAATACAGTATGCTCACGTGCAGCCGCCAACTTATTTTTTGTTCGCTCGATTAATTATATCCCTATAATATATTAGGTACCTACTAAAAGATCAAATTCCCTGAACATACATAATATTATGATTCAATTATTACATTATATACCTAATATAATATTGATAAAGTTCTGAATTTCAATTTAGTAATATTTGGGGTATTCCCAGAAGCTCAATTATTATAAAAAAATACATGCGTATCAAATACATAGATATATTATATTAAAAAGAGGTAGATATGGTATTGCGCGTGGAAGTGTAAAGTGAAGACTCAAATTGGCCCGCTGCGGGCCAATTTTTATGTTTGTTGCGTCGAGCCGGTCAACGATTAGCACGTATTAATTAATACGTTTACGCGTCCTTTGTCAATGTGTGTCGCGGCACAGAAATATTGTCAGTTTTGTATGGGTTATAACTTATAACCTATCTAAAGATTAAAGATAAATTTTAACATTCTTCTAAATATATAAAAGGCAAACCTGACTGACTCATCTATCAACGCACAGTTGAAACTACTGAATGGATTTTGCTGAAATTTGGCATACAGATAGTAGTTATAACGACGTAGGCATCCGCTAAGAAAGGATTTTTGAATATTCGACCCCTAAGGGATTAAAAAGGGGTTAAAATTTTGTATGGAAACCGAAATCCACGCGGACGAAGTCGCGGGCAAAGGCTAGTTATTAATAAACGTTTTTGGCGA
This sequence comes from Glaucopsyche alexis, assembly GCA_905404095.1. Taxonomy (NCBI): domain Eukaryota; kingdom Metazoa; phylum Arthropoda; class Insecta; order Lepidoptera; family Lycaenidae; genus Glaucopsyche; species Glaucopsyche alexis. The sequence continues at coordinate 9,432,139 of FR990060.1, forward strand.
AAAAAAAAAAACGATTCTCCTTCCGTCGTCATTTTATTGTTTATAAAAAAAACTGACTTCTGTTTATGAGAAAATAAAGGCTATAAACGTTTAAAATGTTTGAGAAGTAAATTCAATTGGCATATTGGAATAAATTGCTTGTAATCTTATACCCAAACAGGCGGAAAAAACCGAATGAGGGGTTTTAAGTTACCACACTTTTGCTCTATTTCGTCTCCTGTCACATGTCCTCAAGATTCCAGAGCGTTTGAATTACGTTTGTTTTAAAATATTATTTGGTTCTGAATTCTGATATAAATTTCAAAAAAAAATTGTGATTCTAATCTTACAAGATTATGACAAAGTAGGCACATAGTAGTATCATTATGAGCCAACACTATTTTAGTTTGAAACTTTTCTTATAAAGTTTGATCTCATAAAAATGTGAACGAAAAAAAATTATTTACCTTATTTATAAAAAATCATTGACATTCTGATTTACATACACAAGTTCTAATGTGGACAATAAAAGGTGAGATCGGTGAAGCTCCAATAAATCAACACAGCAAAACGATCAAATATCTTAAGAAATTGCAACAAAATCCAAAATCATAAAGTTTATGATCTTGTATTTTTTGAAACCAATCATAAGAAATATGGATCTAATAAAGTTAACAGATAACACGAACGAAGTTAAACCATTCCCGTAGGAAATAAGGTTTAATTCGTTAAATCTTTAGTTTCAGAAACAAATGATGTGACTTTGTTCAAGTTTTTTTCAAATATGAACTCTATTCACCTAATGGAAGGTTAGATTTTGTTTTAACCTAAAAAAATTGAACTAATTTAATCAAGTTAGTTTCACTAATTAAACTATTTTACAACAGCGATTCATTTTATTAGAAGCATTTTGTATTCGTAAACTTTAATGTTATAAAACACAAATTTTAAATAATAAAAATTTGGATTTCAATAATAATTATCACACTAATGAATTTAAGTATACGTTGCAGCTAAATATTATGTTTTTGATTTTATGGAAGTATCGATTGACGTAAGATGATGATAATGATCGTGATCAAACCAGCCGTTTCGTACCGAATTATCTGATCATTTTACATGTAATTTTGATTAATCCGAGTTTTGACCCAATATGTAGTAATATGTATTATGTTTGGAGTACATGAACGTTAATGCAGTTTTCATTGCTTAAGATATTAAAAAATATCTACGTAAGGTAGGCAAATGTAATAGGTATGTGATCCAAAATAAGATAAACATCTATTATTAAACCCATTTTATGGTCTTTCAGTGGCATGGGGTTCCTATAACTCTTATCCAATCGGCTTTACTTACCACTTACCTTTTGAAGACCCTGATCTAAATCCTTACCTATTATATACTGGCTAGGGCTTCTCTATGAAGGAGAACCAGCCTTCGCCACTGTGGTCTATTGAATACTTTAAAAATATAATAAAAAATTACCTAGGTATTGTCTCAATTTCATGTAGGTCATCTTATGATTTAACGTATCATTACAATAATAATATCCTTTTAAATCCATAATCAGGTATCAATCAAAAGAATTTGCGTGCCTAAAAGTACACCGTTTATATTATCGCCTGTCAATTTCAACGTATTTAAGGACCGTATTCGGAGACGCGCCGCGCGAAGTTTAGGTTTTTAGCGCTACTCTCACAACGATCGAGCTTCGCGCCACAGTATAAAGAACAGTAAACCATCTGCATACAAACGTGCCGCGTTTCGGTTTAAATCCGCAATTCCGCACGCATGCACACACCTCGTATAATAATTTTCAAGAACACCAGCCAGCGGGCTTAGCATGGCGATCCGAAGAAATAAATTTAAGGAAGAAATATTTTATCCAAATAGTGAGTTGCGAAATAGTTCTTAATGTCTCCAAGACAAGGTTGCCAATAGAAATCAACATTTCTAAACAGACATATTATCTAGTTTTAAAATGCCCGACAGCCATTTTAAAACTAGATAATCTTCTGTGAGAAAAGAAAGAGAAAATTCGGGAAGAAAAGAAAGATTGTTTCCAAACGACAATGCATCGACCTTGCTGCCTTACAATAAGACCTATTTTGCTACAAATGGTATTAATGTTTCTTCAATCTCTCATTTTGTCGACTCTCCGATGTTTCTGCGATGTGCATGCTAAGCCTGCTGCTCCTTAGCAGAACCGGTAAACCTTCAGGTACCATCGACGAAGTGTCCCAACCCAACACATACATTTTTTGACCAGACCAATAGTCGTCACCAATACCCCAAAGACTTCGAGAGTCAAATTTCAAAATGGCCCCAAAAATCTCAAAAGTGGGGCCATTTAACCGGAGACACTTTTTTCTTCATAGTGTTTTCACCATACGTCAAATTTCAAAATGGCCCTAAAATTCAAAAGTGGGGCCATTTAACTGGAGACTCCTCCATAGTATTTTCAATTTCAAAATGGCCCCATTCACCATACGTCAAATTTCAAAATGGCCCCAAAAATCTCAAAAGTGGGGACATTTAACTGGAGACACGTTTTTCTACATAGTATTTTCAATTTCAAAATGGCCCCAAAAATCTCAAAAGTAGGGCCATTTAACTGGAGACACTTTTTTCTCCATAGTGTTTTCACCATACGTCATATTTCAAAATGGCCCCAAAAATCTCAAAAGTGGGGCCATTTAACTGGAGACACTTTTTTTCTCAATAGTGTTTTCACCATACGTTAAATTTCAAAATGGCCCTAAAAACCTCAAAACTGGTTCGCAGAAATTGAACGAACGACACATGCTTAGTGCACAACGCCGACCGCATTTTCCTGTCCTGTTCTGTCCTGTTGACCTGTCGCGAGTTTAAGTCGAGTCACTAGTCCTGATCGAAATCCATTCCACAAGTCCAAAAACAATTTTCAAAAGGTTTCGTGAGAAGGCTATTGGAGGGGTCAAAAAAATTTCTTGAGGGGGGGGGGGGTGTCTTGACGTTTTTGAGGTATTTAGGGAATCTGATGGAGCCAAATTATAGGGATCGTTCTCCCGATTCCAATGATACCTCACTCGGGGGGTCTAGGGGTCCAGATGACTGAGATATGCCTCGAGGGGATTTTGGGGGGAGGGGGAGGGGAGGGGGGGAAGGTTTCGTGAGAAGGCTATTGGAGGGGTCAAAATTTTTTGAGAGGGGGAGGGGGGTTCTTGAGGTTTTTGAGGTATATCCCGGGTCCCGTTGGGAATTTAGGGGATCTGATTAAGCCAAATTATAGGGCTCGTTCTCGCAATTCCAATGATACCTGACTCGAGGGGTCTAGGGGTCCAGTTGACTGAGATATGCCTCGAGGGGAATTTTTGGGGGGTGGGGGGATGGGGGGAGGCTTCGTGGGAAGGCTATTGGTAAGGTCAAAAAATTTTAGAGGGGGAGGGGGGTTACATTGTATAGGGGGTGGGGTTTTTGGTGTGGAGGGTTGTTGGGTTTGGTTGATTGATGATGAGAGAGAGAGAGAGAGAGACAGAGAAACACACCGCACGGCTTACAACAATGGCAAAAAGTGTCGTTACAACTTTTGGTCTTAATTTTTTCCGTCTCCCTTTTGCAACGCGCCATAAGGAACTTCGTTCCAAAAGAAATATTTACTTGCTCAACAGAACAAATGTACCTACTATTATTAATTATACTGTGGTTCGATCGCGATCTGTGGATGCGGCGTAAAGCGACGTGCTCTCTCCTCGGAGTTGCGTGGCGTACTGACCGCAGCGGGCGCTCGCACATGTATTTGTGGAAACTCGCCAGTTCATAGTAATTTGTATGAAGAATTTGAGCGAAAAAATTGGGCAAGTTTATGATTTCTTAACACAAAATAAGAATATATTTACTAAGAAATAAAGATTTCATCTACTTCTTTATAGTTTTAACTTTATTATTTGATAAAATTAGTTTAATAATTCTTGATAATTACGACTCAGTTATTATAATACGGGAGTGCGATTTACACGTTTTCAGTGATATTCAGATTTTTTTTTACACTTATCCATAAATATTATCTTAAATTCGAATGTTTCAGCGGCTAGTAACATTCATTAACTAGCCATGTGATTTTTTTCAAGGTTGTGGAGTATCTTTTTCTGTATAATTCTTTTATATTCCCGACCCTCGATTGCCGTATAGGGCCCTTAAATAAAAAACTCAAAAAATGTTTGAATAAAGTAAAACTGTGGGCGTTCCGACAATGAGAACGTCAGGGACTGCCCTTTCAGCTGTCAGGCCCTTGAATGAACCGGGGCAATTATATTGAAAACTCTCGCAATGCTATCTTTTAGAAAAATATTGGCCTTGAGTTAACTGACGTAAGGAGCTTATTAGCACGCCCCGCTTGACATCCAATAGGTACTTCTTTGTCTTAAGTCAAGATCTCTTAGAAATGGAGCGTCTTACTCGAGGGTAGGTTTTGTTTTAGGCATGTAGGCTGAAGCTGATATTATAGTCATTTTTTGATAGCTATCAGCTTCTTGCGTATTTCATAGTTGCTTTTAAACCCTGACATATTACATTTTATACTTCCTCTCTAATTATTATTATCTTTAGGTTCCTATATTTTGTCTCTGGATAGAAATATTAAGAGAGTTATAAAAAACAACGTTTTGAAACAGTTGGAAAAACAATCTAAAAACATACTATAACACAAAACACATACATAACACCATAGAAACCATGAACCATAGAATGATTATTATTTATAAAAAGAGTTTTCTTCTAACACATTAATTACGATATATCAAGACTTAATATACATAATATTTGTTTGTATAACCTTTTGTTCGAAATATTTTAGCCACTTATGCTTATCTTAATACTTACATTCATATGTAATTCTTCCTACATATATAGAGTAGTTGCGCGTACGCAATGAGTATCTTTAGATCTACTAATCAGATCTGTGTCAGTGTTCGATCGCATTCAACTATCAGTCCAGTTTTAACATTTAAGCCTATCGTCTCAATGTCTCGTCCGATGTGTATCAGCCGGCGTCCGACCAGAAGATCGATATCAATTAAATCTACGACGTGAGAAGCGACATGTACAAAATGATAGTCCTGCAAATTGAATTGAGTTATTAATAACTAGCTAGCGATTTCTCATTGAATGAAATCTGCACCGATATCGATTGGGATTCATGCTCTTAAATACATTTAGTTAAATACAACTTTCGGTATTTATTAGAATACACCCTCTGAGGGTGCAAAATAAGGTTTGAAACTTTGTATGGAAAATATTTAAAATCTGCTCCGATTTCCATTAATTTTATATCCATGGCTAATAAATAAAATTATTGAGTTTCTACATATTTATAGTTTTTTGAAATTCGTGAAAAAGGGGTAAAATGGGGGTCTAAGTTTGTGTACTGAAATATCAACAGCTAGTCGGATTACGTTGAATTTTGGCACGCAGTTATTAAGACGCAGAAATCAGTTATAAATGGTTTTTCAAAATACATATTGTTGTATATAATGGGATGCAAAATCCACACGGACGAAGTCGTGCGATAAGGCTAGTCTTAAAAATATACAAGGTATTTTTTCAAAGACTATCCAAATTTTAACAGGAGGCTTAGACTTAGTAGTATAACCGATAATTTAAAACATATCATATTATGTATTTTCAAAAGATTTACAATTTTATTCAATAAAAAACAGAAGTTGTGGACAATGCGGATGTCATACGTAAGAAATTTTACTACGCACGCACACAAACGTCAGATTCGATACTTAGTACGCGTCGATGTACAGTTACAACACGAAGTGTGTGTGTCGCATCGGTCTGTTTGTGACCGGCTGACTGCAGCGCGCGTACTACGAAAGCGCATTGACTATTAATTAATTAATCACGTGTTTTTTATTATTTTTTTAAATAGAATTATTTAAGGAATCACAATATTTTTCTAAATATTTTTAATTTTTTATATAAGTAACACATTTTGTGTTCAGAAATACATAACAAAAATTAGATACCTTTTGAAAAACCTGCACTCTGTATTTTGTTATGTAAATCAGCAACATTCTAGTTAGTGAGCAAGTACATTTTGTCCGACAGTTTGGAAGTAACTTTTGCCTTCACAAATTTTTCTGATGAATAATGATAGCAAATGGCAACGTAACCGTTTTATTGCGAAGTAGCTTTGGCCCGCGTAAATACAGTCCATCTAGATAAAAAGTAACCTATGTGTTAATTCATAGCCGAAACTACTATCATACCAAATTTCATCAAAATCCGTTAACTAGTTTTTGCGTAAAATATTCACAAACATCCATTTATCCATCCTCACAAACTTGAACATTATAATAGTGGTAAGATTAAACGTACTATTTACATACTAGCTGTTGCCCGCGGCTCCGCCCGCGTAAATATACTATCCCTCGGGAACACTATTTTTTTGGGATAAAAAGTAGCCTATGTTTAAATCCAGGGCCTTAACTACTACCATACCAAATTTCATCGAAACCCGTTCAGTAGCTTTTGCGCTACTTTTTCGGGATAAAAAGTAGCCTATGTTTTAATCCAGGGCCTTAACTACTACCATACCAAATTTCATCGAAACTCGTTCAGCAGTTTTTGCGCTACTTTTTCGGGATAAAAAGTAGCCTATGTTTTAATCCAGGGCCTTAACTACTACCATACCAAATTTCATCGAAACCCGTTCAATAGTTTTTGCGCTACTTTTTCGGGATAAAAAGTAGCCTATGTTTTAATCCAGGGCCTTAACTACTACCATACCAAATTTCATCGAAACCCGTTCAGTAGTTTTTTCGTGAAAGAGGAACAAACATCTATCCTCACAAACTTTCACATTTATAATATTAATTAGTAGGATAGGTAATCGATGCTATTTCGATTAAATACAAATATAACCAAAATCCAAAATTATAAGCAACCCCTGAATTGTCAAGCAGCGAGCGAGCTGATGGTGATGAATAATAAATAAGAAATCTTCGATCATGTCAGCATTCAAACAAAAAAACCAGATAAAAATCGGTTCATCCATTTCGGAGCTACGATGACACGGATAGATACACAGATATACAGATGTGTCGTCAATCTTATAAAACCCCTTTGTTTTCTACGCGGGTTAAAAGTAACGTGTACATACCAATATATACTTATTTTTAAACATAATATCTTATATATAAAAATGTTATGTTGGTTTGTGTACGCTTCAAAAATTAAAAAACTCTGCACCGATCGAGCTGAAATTTTAGCATGATATATAATCCGCATCAAGGATTGTTTTTATCTATTTTTTAACCGCGGCCGCGAAAAAACTATATTTACGCGGGCGGAGCCGCGGGCAACAGCTAGTTTTTGATAAATAAATACATACAAATGTAAAATCTAAAACAAATTAGTGCGTAAAATATTTTATTTCGTAGCAACGTTGCATAATATGTATTTCGTTATTACAATAGTATTTCATTGTAACATGTAGCATCATCTGTCGTTTTGGGGTTTAGTTTACTCTTTTAGCTTTGATAACAATAATTAATATTATAAATTCGTTATTATAACATAACATTCGGTCACCAACGTTGAAACAATGGTAGAAATTAGAAAAGATTTACGATATGGTACTTGTATTACGATGGCGATAGATTATCCAGATGGTATATCCATACTGGTACTTCTAGAATGAAGCTGCCTATATCTATCTCATTTTCGCTTTAGATGAGTTTTTTGTTTTTAGTCATCTTCTTCTAAATATATAATAAGTATATAAAAGCCAAACCTGACTGAATCATCTATCAAAGCACAGCCGAAACTACTTAACGGATTTTGCTGAAATTTGGCATACAGATAGTTGTAATGACGTAGGCATCCGCTAAGAAAGGAGTTTTGAAAATTCGCCACCTAAGGGGGTGAACATACATACATACATATAATCACGCCTTTTTCCCGTAGGGGTAGGCAGGACCGCCTCTTTCCCGTAGGGGTAGGCAGAGACCACTTCTTTCCACTTGCTACGATCCTTACATACTTCTTTCGCTTCGTCCACTTTCATTCTTATCATCCATTCCTCCTCTTACATTCAACGTAGCCAAGCGTCTCTCCATGGTCCGCTTTTCGCCTCCACGAGAAACGAGACGTGATGGGTGGCGAACCACATCGCCGCCAATTTGGATAATTAAATTATTTTTGATTATCCATTGCGTTGCCACGGATTGGTGGAGAGGGTAGGAATAGGGAAAGGGAAGGATAGGTGGTGTGGAAAGGAAGATTGGTAAGTTAGAGTGGGAAATAGGGAATGTAGGATATTACCGCCCAGGAGGGCAAGGGATAGGACAGTAATAGCTAGGGAAGCCGGGGTCGCATACTATACCACAACTACCGGACAGGTAAGTTATCCCATGACATAAAATGGGTGAAAAGGGGGTTAATTTTTTTTATGGAAACCGAACTCTACGCGGACGAAGTCGCGGGCAAAAGCTAGTTACATTATAAATTTTAAACGTCAAGTTGAAATTGTAATATTTTTTGCGTTTACCATCCCTGTAAGTTTTCGATAATAATGTTTTGTTCATTATACCTATTGTTTTATGTTAAACCACCATTTATATTTCTACTCACACTTATAACCCGTTATATTAGGAGTTAAGGTGTCGAATGCTAAATTTGAATCCATTTAAATTCAGTAACTTTCAAATTCAGTAACAGATGGTGCCAGTGGATGGATGAGAATATATTACTCCTAAAACGGATGCATTATTTACCGGTGGTTTAATAAATTCGAATGTAATGATGGGCTTTTGTCTTTGGATTTGTGTTAAAACTGTCACTGGATGTCTTAAATTCTAATTTATTGCAAATCTAATTTGGTACCTAAGGATTAAGAACACGACGTATTCTTTTTATCTTGAGTTACAATTTCACCGACGCTGTTAGTAAAGTAAGTATGATTAGTTTGTGTTAATATGCCTCATTCATTTAAACATGATGTTTAAATGAATTGTTCCAACTTTACCGACGCTATTATGGATAAAAAATTAATTGGCATGCTGGTTAATGATAACAATCCTTCGAACCTTAGGTATTACGAAAACATATTATATCCTACCAATACTATGATCCTATTATCATCAAAAGCTCAAAATATGATACCAAGTAAGGTCAGAATGTAGAGGAAATTATTCTTACTTTTTAGACTTATTACATAGTTATTGTTTGAATGTACTACTTTTTATAATTCAAACAACAGCAGCCTGATTGTACGAGACATTTCTAAAGATTGTAGACAATTTTCGACGTCATGTTTGTGCGCTAGCTCATATATTATTTTCGTGGAAGCAACAGAGACGTGCGGTCGTAACAAACCAAATAAATTATAAAAAGAGATCTCGGGTGGGAGACAAGGCTTCCTTGGGACAAGTCGTAAATTTAACGGTCGAAGGAACCCCTATTTCCCCCGGCTATTCACATCTAGTGTTAGCAAAACTATTCGCGTTTATGAGCAGCATCTTAAGTTTTGGGAGGTGTTTTATTATTTTACGAGATTGTTTGCTTTGCTGAGAATTTTAAAGTTTTATTACCATAGAATGAGATGAATTCCTTCGGAACACGCTGCTACGAGATTGTCATATATTTTCGAAATTTTCCTTTTTTAACCGACTTCATTCTTATACCTTTAAGAATATTTCTAATAAAGCTATCATAGAGAGTACAGGTATATCATAGTATTTTATAGCTCATTTATATACCTCTTCTTAAATAGCATCCAATATTAAACGTAATAGGCAAGCGGACTGATTTTTTTTATTGCATGAATGAATATATAAGTAGTCTCTCTTTCTTCTGAGAAGTCTCAGAAGAAACCGTATATCAAAAGTCAATATTTTCAAAGGTATTGCGATTTGTATATAAAATTTCGCAAGTCTCGTAAAAACGCTCCATACTAAAATCGACATACAAATGACGTCACTCTTGGATTAAAGTGTATGAAGTAGGTATAAAGTATACGGCCGCAGCAACTTATCTCCGATATTTGTGCGTTTAAGTTGTGAATGTTTTTGTATATGATGTAAGTAAACTAATGATGTAGGTTTAGTTAACCAATTACTTACGCAAAAAAAAATTGTATATATAGTTTCATTAATATATTTCTGAATATATTAATGAAACTATATATTTCAGATGTTGTCCGATCCCCTATTACCTTTTATATCTTCTGAACCCTGACCTAAAAAGTAAAAAACTGGTGCAATGATGAACTTAAAGGACATTTGTTTTCAACATAATTGACTGTTCTCCTCAAAGTTCAAATTTATTGCGGACCGTCGAAAACTTTTATTCTTCCGGGATGTCTTCGTTTCGATTTTTAAATTAGTTCTACTCAAAACTTTTTCTCTTTGAAGAGACTAATGAAAATTTTATTCATTAAATATCACTTGTATAATACTAGACATAATATTATAATAGGTAATATAGTGGTCATCTATGTGATTAAAGTTGTTAAGCCAAGTTGCCATAGCTAATTGATTAACTTAAAAGTAAGTGATATAGCAATGCTATCGTTCACTTAGCTATGCTTTTGTCAAATCCCATTCATTTTTGGTTTTGAACTTCGTCATCGTATTAGCGATCGTCACTTGGCTGAAGGGTCTGAACTGATTCAATCTCTCGAGCAATTGCATCATCAGAATGCAATTCTAAATAATGTATTTTTGTCCTTGTTACACGGGCGATATTATTACTAATCTATTGGAATTTGATACCTTATTCATTAAAAATGGGTCAGTAATTTAGCCGCTACAGTGGAACATACAATATAAACACAATATAAATATACACATAGACTGCCAAAATCATTACCCTCGGCTTGGCCGTAGTCAGGTAAAAAGATAGCAACGAGATTATACAAAATTTCTACCTTTATTATGGACATAACACTCAGCTTCAGACTATAAAGCCGAGCTTAAGATTTTTGGATGTAATGTATTGTAGTAAATGTTCAGATTGTGTTGGGTCTCGCCTTTAAGCTACACACAGCTTACTGCTAGTAAGCAAGTAAGACATAAGCTACCCTGTAACCTTAATTAACGTTGACTATTTTCAATTCGCTTTGGGAATTGTTGCCTTGTGTTTTATGGGTATTATTTAATTGAATTATTTTAACACCTTTAATCCCAATTAGTCACGTCATTGGGGCGTAGTAATTTGATATCTTGATGGGTTTACTGCGGCTTAGAACCTCCCTGACGGACGGACGGACCAATCGCATGCAGCACTTGGACAGCTTCGCTGACTCAGGTATTTGAAGTGATTCGGGAAAAATGCTTTTCTAGGAATATTATTAGCGGATTAGACTTACCGCCACGTAAGGAAATTGTGGAATATTCTAGATTCTTTGTCGTTTGCGGCAACATCATCATCAAGGCACGTAATTTTCTGAGTAGGTACAAGGTAACTTTATATATAAATTACTTACACACACAGTAGCTTAGGTAAGTAAATATCCTCTCGACTTTCAAGCCTACAGTCTGGAGTTAAGAGTGCGCTAGTCAACGGCTCGAACTCAGTGCTGCGCGCGGGAAAAATGCTTGTTATTTCACCTAATATTGGGGAAAAAAGGATATACCCATAAAATAGTAATCTATACTTATAAGAGAAGCTATACTACACACATTTATGCAGCTGTGTAAAGTATTTTAGAAAAGGCGTCTTCAAATTACGCAAATCGACACTCAGCTGTTGGTGTTTTATGAAAAAACTATATAATATTTTTGTCTGAAGTAAAATTATCTCAATTGCTGAATAATTAAACTGTGTCGGTACGTGCTTGATTTTTTATTATCATTCTTCGTTTAATTTTTATTTACGTTCAAAGTTGCGCTAAAAATGCGATGTTTGGAGGCTATTATTTTCTACACTAATTTGAATTTCAGAAATATAAGCAAATACCGACCTAGATAAGTGTCATAAAAATCGATATTACGCTAGAATTTGGGTCTACAATGTTTGACTTTGGAGTAAATCACCAACAGCGTTTGTATGGAGAAAAATCCGACTAGCGCAGCCTTAAGGAGTAATTTACACATTTAAATAACAAAGTGACTAAAATTTAATTGAGCATGGTATAAAAGAATGGAAATCACTATAAGTGTCTCTAGAATTTTGTGAGAGTTCTCTCGATTCCTCACGGATCCCATCACCAGGTCTACCATGTGGTGACAATGAAACCAACATAGAAGTAAACCCTTTACAAAAAATAATAATTTATATTTAATCTAAAAAAAGAATTATTATATCTTTAATCTGAATAATGCATAATATCATCATACATAAAAAAATACGTAGGTACGCGTTGACTTCTTCGATTTTTTCTTCGGTTAAAAATGAAATCGCTTCCGCTGTTTGTTCGCTTATTATCTTAACGACTTCTCAAAAGATTTTACACAGTTTTTTAGCAATAGATAGAGAGATTAAAAATTCATGTATACTGAATAGTAACCACCTTACTAATAAAAATATATACACAATGCACAAGCCATACAATGTTTTATCCCTGTCTATCAAGCGACTTTTCAAATGTATCAGACAAGGACAAAACATTGTGTAGCTTACCAATTGTGTAAATATTTTTATTATTAAGGTAAGTATCTATATTTCACACGTGTGAAGCCGAGGCGGGTCGCTAGTTTTCCATAATACGCAAATGTACTAACAACACAGGGGGCCGTTAATAATGTTTATGGCTACCCGCATAAGGGTATAAGAATAAGACAGACGATGCTCATCTTAATCATGCGGTCACGTCCAATCTTTTCGGTCTGGGACTGTGTTCACGTGGTGTAAAATTTATGGAAATTGCATCCTCACATTATGTCCAGGAGGGTGAAACGTCTGCGGGAGTCTCGCTAAAATATGGTTTGTTTTGTCATATTTTAGGATAGAGAATAAAGATGGTCCTTTGTTTTAGATAGTTGATACCTGTAACTTCGTGCATGCGAAAGGAAATCATGCGGAACTGTACATATTGTCATTATAAAAACGACTCTCCCCGTGGTCTACTCTATTTCTGTATCAAAATTAATCAAAATGGGTCCAATGGGTAGTTTTAGTGTCTATTCGATGCAAATTAACAAAATAATTATGTTTCCTTTTTATTATCTTAGTATAGATTTATTGAAGTTAAATAGCAGACTCTGTGAACTTTTTTATATATTTTGTATTAGGTATATATTTTGATTTTGTACGAAGGTGACTCTATAAATACTACCTAATCTATACCATCTATACTAGTCTATATCTATACTTAATATTATAAATGCGAAAGTGTGTCTGTCTGTCACAACTTCACGCTTCAACCGCTAAACCGATTTTTATGAAATTTGGTATATACATACCTACTTTTGGTCCCGGGAAAGGACTTTTTTTTTATCGAAGGTAGGTCAAAATCTTGACCTATCGTCACTGCGACCCAAGTGGATCTATTGTGACTCCTTCGCGTTATAGTACTTCCCCCAGGCCTATGCTGCTCATGAACTGAACGATATGGTTGGGGTTGGTGCTACGAATTTCCTCCGTGGTGGAGTATTCGTGCTGCCCAAGGTACCTGTTTCTGTTCTGTTGAAGTGCTGGACAGTCGAGGAGGAGGTGGAGCGGTGTCTCGTCCTTTTTCTCGCAGAATCTGCGAGTCGTTCTGTCACCGACACCTATTTTGTTGAGGTGTTTGTGGAGCTTGCAGTGCCCAGTTAGGGTTCTGGTAAGGATTCTTAATTGATCCCTACTCATTGAAAGCGCTAATTCCGCACGTCTTTTGTCAAAGCCGCTTTGGAATGCACAAGGCCCGGGATTGCAGCCCATTGCTTAATGCTTAGGCTGCGGCTCCATTCCTTAAGTGCTCTGTTGGTAGTACTGGGAGATATTCCGCAGACTGGTTCTGGCCCGTAAATGAGACTTTCGGCCCCCAGCCTAGCCAGCTCATCCGCGGTTTCGTTACCGGGGATACTGCTGTGGTCCGGAACCCATACTAGACGAATACTGTTGTTGCGTCCTAGCATGTTCAGTTTTTCAACACAGTCCAGAACTAATTAGTGGGAAAGGACATAGGATATATTTATCCCGAAAAGGTAGTGTTCCCGCGGGATAATGTATTTACGCGGGCGGAGCCGCGGGCAAAAGCTAGTAATTAGATAAACCTATTGGTAATTTAAACATGGTATTAAGAACAAAATAATATAAAATGCTATTATAAAACAAGATCAAGCTATTATACTCGTAGCTTCAGCGCTTGTGGATTATTAGTTTCTTATCATGGAAACTAGCTATAAAAATTTTAAAGAAAATCCCAAGAGGATTATAAAAAAACTCAACGTTGCAATCTCTTCAAATTTATACCTAACAGGATCATAAACAAATATCCTTTGGGTGAAGCTGAGTTCTTAAGGTTATAAAAGAAACTTCACCCATTGCAGACTTGAATCAGTGGGTTAATCTTACCCGCGACTTTGTTCGCGCAGAGATGATCATCTTCTTTTAAAAATAAAAAACCTAACCAAGAGCATGCCAGGATATGTCTAAGGAAAATTAACTATAAACACGTAATAGGTTTTTTCAAATAACTTCTAAAGTACGATTTCGTTCAAAATAAATTTTAGTAAGATTTATACCTATATTTAATAGGTATAAACCTATTTAAGAAAAATACCTATATTTAGTAAGATTTATCAGCATGAAAAATTAATTAAATTTTAATAAAAAAAATATAGATTCTAAGTCTCAATGCCAAGTTGTAAACCACTTTGAAGGCGATTACCCGAAAATGGTGTAGATTAAAAAAAATGAAACCTTGCTTTTCTTTAAAAATACCTTTTCAACGATACCCCACATAATGGAATGGAATAACAAAAATAATTTCATCCCCACTTCACATGTGACTATGATGACTGGGGTTCTACCCCTAAAAATATACAATTACATATCAGGAGTACATATAATATTATAATATATGATGCCAAAACTAAAGTCTATATGCAATTTATAAATATACAAAATGGTGTCTTTTTATATTCATAATTACCAAAATTATCAAGGGAGGACAGACGGACGGACGGACAACGTGTAACTATAAGGGTTCTTGTAGTTACTACGGAACCCTAAAAATCGGCCAGCCCCAGTAGGTTGGTACGAGTAGAATGTAGGGGTAGGTATTTATTTATTCCAGTTTATAGTTAAGACAGAACAACGTGTGTCGGGACAGCTAGTATTCCCAAGATGAAAATTAAGTATCCTGCAAATTTATCCTTATAAAGAATGCGTGTGCCAAATCCATTCAGTGTAAGCAACAAACAGACACACATCCTCAAAATTGTTGTGTCCATAATATTGGGTAGATAACATTTTATTCCAGGGGCTACTTACAATGTCTATAGATATGCCATACAATGACCAAAGAACAAAATATTGTTGCGCATTGTGTCAGTACAATCGTAAGAAGTGTTTCCATGTTTGGACGATAATGATCTTTACGCTAGAAATATCTTTTTGGAGCAAAACACCTTGTGAAGTATCAATTTTATCTGATGTAACATGCTGCACTACAACATATGATTGAAATGCAGATGGTTTTGTAAGTTTTTTATAAGTTCAGCGTGAGCCATGCTTCGATGCACATGGGCTCGTTCGTCTGGAGAAGTACGAGCCCCTTAAAAATTGGCACAATAACCGAAAGAGTGAGGATATTAGAAGTCCTAGGAGGAGCAGCTTTAAGCCCGGGAACACGCTCTTTTCGTGTAGCGGGTACGGGTGGCCGCGTCGGTAGTTATCTAAGTACATCAGGTGATCCTTCTGCTAAATTGGAAGTCTTCTTTCATAGCATAAGTTAGCAAAATTTAACTACTTTAAAAGTAGAAGAATAATAATACCGTTTTAATTAATGTTTTTTTTATTATCTTACTAGCTATTGCCTTCGGCTTCGCCATGAATAATATGAAAGCGTAAATACTGTAACCCACTGAAACCGTACACTTTCACGCGATAAAAAGTAGCATTTGTCTTTTCCCGTAGTCTACTATTTATCTGTGACAAATGTCATGAGTAGTTTTTACGTGAAAGCGTAACAACCAAACAAACAAACTCACATTCACATTAATAGTAAGGATTACTTAGTTTAATTTATTGTCCAAGGTAATTTCAATAATCAGGTAATACTATCGTTATATCGGTATTGTTCGTGATTGCTCATACTGGACGTAGAGTTCTAATAAAGACGAACCCGCGCCGTCCCTAGGGACCTAACTTATATCCCTCAATATACCTTATCTTAGGTCTTATTTCGAAACATTTTATTGCTTATTTAGTTATAAAATACATTACTGCTGTGTATTGGTCTCGAAACTTGGAAAATATTTATACAAAAATTGTATAGTAAATAGAAATCTATAAAGATACATTTTTATTCAAGGCACTGTCAAAAGTCAGTCCTTTGTAGGTATTTTATAATGCTTGCAAAAACTCAACAAACCAATCTCAATAGTCGATAGTCAATATTGATATAAGGATAAGTCATAAAAGATTTCACAGTAACACATTTTTTTAAGTTACATAAAACAATTTTGTAGAAAAAAAAATTGTTTCATGTTTCAACTGTAAGTACAACCATTTTGCCATTTGCAGTAGACTAAGTAACAAAAAAAATACATAAAAACGAAAAAAAGTTATTTCACCAACAAACACAATAGTGTCTTAAAAAATGAACAATATCTAAAAAATTCGCAAAACAATCGCGAATCTTACAACTATTGTTTGCAAAAACGTACCTAAGTAATAACCCTAATTTAAAACATTGTATACCGTTAATACAAGTATACAAATAAAAGTAAATTGAGAATTCCCAGTAAACAAGAATACTCAAACGTAACGGTAATCTTTTCAACGATTTTAGACAAAACAAGACTTATTTTGTAACTGCAAATTGAAGTTTTTGCGAAGTGGCAATAATAGATAACAGTTTTGACAGACAGGTTTATGTTCAACAGTAGAACAGTAGTTTAACTCAGTTATATTATAACGGCCACGTATTGTAGCTGCAAAACGTTAAACGTTGCCATTTTTAGCATTTTGATAAGTTATAGACATGTTAATGCAATTTATTTTTTGGTTTTAGTGTTAAGAAATAGTATGTTTTTATTGTTGTAACTTTTGCGAAATCCCTAAATTAAGATTTGACGAAATAAATTATTGGTGAAAATATTACCTTTGTTTAGCTTACTATTTTATATTTATCATATTTACTAATCCTTATATAATCCGAGTATAACATTAATTTTTTTTTATCAAAATGTCATAAAAAGCTTTACAGAAATTTCGGGAGTGCATGAATATTTTGCTTAATCACAGTAAGTTCTCGCATCCCAAAAATAAACGAAAGTTTGCGGTTGTTCACCCTCTTATGAAAATTAAATGAAACCGCGCTACATACACTTATATTTTTAATTCTTTACACTGTAAAACGGAAGTGAAATTTTCATAAGCGCTGTTTTCTTTTTCAATAGAAATTTAAATAAAAGTATTAGGAATTTCCAACTCCATACGATAGTGCTTTAGGAGTGAGCTTGGATAAAATCTTTGTGTGTATACATTACATTAAAACTGAGTGAGTTAACCTCAATTTTGAAGATTTTTAAATGAGGGCTGCGAAAATTAAATACGCTGTTAACGTTATGCAGATTTCGGCAGTTAAAAAATCTGCCTCATTACGAAAATAATACGCCCACTTAGCTATTACATAGCGTAATTTAAAAATGGCTGCTTTAAATACAAACATTCGAATTACTAAGGTAAACATCAAGATTGCTAGAATATTGCAACCCAGTTTTTGTTGATAAACTACCTCGCCACTACTAATCGAAGTATGTATATTATTACATACCAGAGGCTCTTCTTCTCTCCTTCAGAGGGAAGTCCTAGCCTTTATAATGAGTAGATATTTGGATGGGGTCTTCAAAAGGTAAGAGGTAAGTGAAGCTGATAGGAATGGGAACCCCACGCCACTGGTATATACTGCATAATTTCAATGCCAGTAAAAATGCAACTTCGCCGAGGAGAAAGAGGTTGCTGAAACAGAAGATGGCTCTTGGACCTTACTGGACTAGAGTTGCAACAGACAGAAAACAATGGAAACAGTTGGAGGTGGTCATTGTTGTTTGTTGACACACTGAACTGAGGGACATTTTATAACAATATCATATATCTAAATATAGAAGCTTCACACCATTTATCAGTTCAGAATAAAGATCTATACTAAATAAATCTATACAAATAATAAAGAGGAAATGTTTATTTCTTTGCATTGAATAGGCTCTGAAACTACATGACCGATTTTGATGATATTTGGCACAGATATAGAGCAGTGGCGAGGGGTTCCTATAACACTATTCCTATCGGCTTCCCTTACCGCTTACCTTTTGAAGACCCTCATCCAAATACCTACCTATTACACAGGCTACGGCTTCCCTATGAAGGAGAACCAGCCTTCGCCACTGGTATAGAGTAAACTACGGAGAAGGAAATAGGATAATTTTTAATATGAAAAAATGAACGGTTTCTGTAGAGTTTCTTTTTCGTTTTGTGCGCACGAAATTGCGGGCAACATCTACTTAGGCCTTTACATCCGTTACTGGATGATTTATACAGTATTCTCCGAGCGAAGTAACCACTCTTGAAATACTGTAGTGCCTGGGACAGTCAGTTTTTAAATGTCGTATGGTTGCCCAAGCACATACGGCATTCTCACAACATAGTCAGCCTAGTCCAGAGGAATGAACTGGTCAATACGTCTGGGGCCAACTATGTGCGGGTTTCCTCACGATGTTTTCCTTCACCGTTGACCGCAACATGTAGTAAATAATAAATTCGGTAACTTTGCCGTCCGTTATAAATTTTAAAATGAAATGGTTATCTACTAAATAATCCTGCAGGACCTTTGTTGGTTTCCGTAACCAAATTTCCAAATACGTTAACACACATTGTCATTGAGTGGGTATGTGATAAATTTACAGGCAAATGAGGACTAAATAGTATTATAACCATAGACGTATAATAATATATTATAGACGAGGCATGTAGAGGCAAAAACTGTCTCTACCTAAATGTCTTTTAAGAGTCTTTTGGGTCCATTTTGACATTGGACATACGGTGAAAACAAGATGGCTGACAATTGAGGTATGATGAAAACTAAGATGGCGTAACTTTTTCTTGTATGAAGATTTGTTCTGTACAATGTATAGGCGTACACTTACTTTTAAAATCTTTGATGTGGTATTATAATACCTAATTATGTAAGTATTCGTTATTTGTCTTTATCTCAGGCATTGATCTCTATAAATCTGAATGTCTATTTTTTATATTTCAATTAAGCACAGAAAGCCACAATGTTCCTGAAAACATTGTAATGACAAAGCTGAAAGTTTTAATTTGCCGAAATGTCAAGTTTTTTTTTTCACGAAAGGTAATTTCGTCGGGAACAAGAGACCTAATTAGAAGTTGTAAGAGGTGGCTCGGGCTGGGCAGGGTATTAACGCGACATGAACGAACATGTACAGTTAGTAAAAAAGGCAGTTCTTTTTTTATAATATAGAACCCAAAGGAGCAAATGATTCACCTGGGCCTCTAAACAAGATGCATTCGATAATTTCGAAGGCGAAGATCGAAAACAAAAATGTATGGGATTTGACATACGTCATCGATATGTTACATGTCGCTTGCGATGCCTTATATCAAATCCAATACATATTGTTTTCGAACTTTGCCGTCGAAATTATCGAATGCATCTTGACTAGAGGCCCTTGATCGACGTTGCATGGCCCGCAAGTGCGTTCACAACAAATATGCTTCCAAGTAATCACTCAAAAGAGGTTTTACTCCTTAAATAAGAAATGCTAGGGCATAATAAGTATCTAGTAATAAGTATATTTATATAGCAGTTATATTATAATAATATTGTGACCTGTGATGCCTACATAATATATTTTAACTAACAAAAAACTAATACCTATTACATTATAAGACAATCTCAACACAGCGCTCGTTGTGAAACGAATTAGTTGTTACAAGTTGTGACTTATGTTACATAATGATTAAAATGAAACTTCTAATGTTTCTATTCACAATTATTATGCTCATAATCGGGCTTCTAATGTATAACTATAATACCTACCCACTGGTTTTTTGCTGACTGTACGATGCGGGAAGAATTTGCAACTACCCACGTATTAGATAATTTTGAACTTACCTGAAACAAATTAACATAGTTAGCGTAATTAATTATAACATATTTAAACATAGAAGATGTATATTTTTTATAATAAGAAAAAAATACTCTATGGCCAAAATTACAAAGAATTATAAAACGGGGAAATTATAAAAACTTATCAAACGAAAAAAAAAAAACCATCCAAAATAATAATTATGGCAATAAGTAGGTAAATATACTTAAAGAACTTTTTTTCATTTATATTAAAGAGGCTTAAATGTTTTTTGGCTATATCATGCATATTAGGTACATGAAATCGCAGAATCAGTTTCTTCGCTGAATCGAACAAAAAATAATTTAAATATTCTGTTTCGTTCCAATTTCAAATGTTTTATCTGAAATATTGCCCGAACTTTTTAATAGGATTTAGGAGTACCCACAACATAAATATGTTTTAAAATAAATCTGTCGCTCAAACATTTTTCTCGCTCGAATCAAATAGTCATATTATTCTAATATACGTTAAAATTTGCATGAAAACCATGTAAGTTATAAAATTATAATCTTATAACAATTTAAGGTCATAAAAACAAATTGTCAAAGAATAAATTAGTGTCACAAAAAGCATATCTACTTGAAATTTCAATATAATAGTTGTAAATTAATGTAGAGCGCACTAATGAGAAATTAAATCAGAAGATTTGCAAAATATAAAAAAGATATGGTCTAATAAACGTTCAGATGAGATCATCCTTTAATTTTTATCTGATAAAAAATATTTTGGTCGTTAAATTTATTAATTACTGAACTGAACTACTTAAACTACTTTTTTACCAATTTGTTAGTGTCAATTGAGAAAAATACCGGCCATTCGCGATTCGGACTCGCGCACAAATGGTTCCGTACCATTGACTATATAAATATTAGTGCAAATATCGTGCAAAAACACCGAAAAAATCTAGTTTTTTTGTAAAGGAGCCCGTCTTAAATATTTATTTTAGGTATTTAAATAATATTATTTATTCTTATAGAGAATATTATGTAACTCAATATTCAGTAAATATTTTAAACATCTACCTGTTGCAGTTATTTATATCGACCAAAAAACCGCAAAAAAATCACATTTTTTTCTATGGAAACCTCCCTTAAATATATATTTTGTTCTGTTTCAAGTATTTGTTGTTAAAGCGACAAAAATATCAAATATCTATGAAATTTTCAACTGTATAGCTATCACAGTTTACGAGATACAGTTAAGTAGCAAACAGACGGACAGACAAGATGAATAGCGAAATCTTAGTAATGTGATCCCGTTTTTACTCTTTGGGCACGGAACCCTAAAATATATAATCACAAAATATAAATAGACTTTTCCCATAAATTTCCAAATGAAAATCAAAAGACAGAGCCGATGTGAATTATATTATTATATTATATCCCATGTTTTCCGGGCCATTATTATGAATCCGGTATCAATAGATCATCTGTTAAAATAAGATCAGTAGTTTAAACGCTACGATGCAACAAACATACATACATAAGACTGGATGCGTCAGGTAGAAATCTGAGCACGTATAAATATGGAAAGTTACAAAACCTTTGTCGGTTAGCTATTAAAACTTTTTATACTATTTTATACAAAGGAAAAAAAAGCATTATCGGCACCATGCCTTAATCGGCAGAACTTTTTATTACAAAAAATAGTATCCAAGTTGCCTAAGGCCGGTCACGTTTCTTGTTATTGACAAAATACACCAAAAACAGCTTAAGCTCGTGAAAATGGGTTTGCAAAAGACCAATGCTTTTTAATTACTTCCAACAATTTATAGACTAAGCTGTGGTTATAAGATAAAGAGAAGAGCAATAAATATTTAACAATGAGCTAAGTTGTGTAGGTAATAAAAGTCTTAAGTCCAAATCGTAAAATATAATTTCATATAAACAAAAAAAGGAACATAATAATATTATGTAAAGCAATTTGCCAATATATTTTAAAACAACGCAGTGCAAAAAGCAATAAATTATAAGTTTTTTTTTAATCAAACAAACATAATATAATTGAGACAAAGGTACTAATAGCACACAATAAAGACCAGCAGTCGTATTACAGTACGGAACCTCTGCCAGTAACGTTCTCTATAAAAATTGTTATCACAATTAATTAATGTTAATACTCTAGGTACTATATTGATGTTGCAAAATAGTTTTTGTACTTTGATATGTACTTTTTTACATATGAACAGCCTCTGACTCGGAGGTAGGTCGTGAGTTCGATTCCCGCATTGGAACAACAAAAAATGTATTTTCAAGTTTGGTTAGGACAATGCAGGCTGATCACCTGATTGTCTGACAAGAAAGATGATCCATGCGTCGAATGGGCATGTAAAAAGACGGACCTGCGCCTGATCTCTCGTCAGTCATGTCGGTTATCCGTCCCTCTGGGTTATGAGAGTAAAGGAAGAGAGAGTGCTCTTGTGTACTGCGCACATACTTGAGCACTATAAAATTACTCCTGCGTATCTGGCCTGGTTTCAATGAAACCGGCCACCGTCACCGAGATCGGTGTGGGGAGTTATTATGTACTTTTAAGTGCACCTACTATATACATTTTTAAATAAAATATAATTTTAAACGACCTGTCAATGACCTTCTGAGTGATAAAGAGAGTGCAATGCAATGTTATTTTGTACTAGATGTTGATGCAATAGGAAATCCTGCGGGAACCGTACATTCTTCCGCAACGAAAATAGCCTTATCCTTTCTCATAGTCCAATCTATATAATATGTGGCAAATGTCACCAAAATCGATTCAGTAGTTCCAGAGCCTATTTAATGAAAACAAACAAATTTTTCAACAGAACTATTAGTAGTAAAGATAATCTTTATTATTTGACCTCTGAAGAAAACAGAGAGGTGTTATAAATTTGACGTGTCTGTTTGCTTGTGTGTGTGTCTGCTCGTAGTATCGTAGCTCCCAGATGGATGAACCGATTTTAATATTACTTTTTTATTTGAAAGCTCTCATGATCGAGAGTGTTCTTAGTATTAATTAACATAAACTCAGAAACTTCGTTTTTTTTTAAATCTTTTATTTTATAAAGGCCATACGTCTTAAGATTAAGCCAGCCTTAATTAAATCTTAAATTAAACTTCGGTCATAATGCTATAACATTGCATAATTATGACCATACATTTCGTAGCAACTCAAGAGCCTATGACGTCATATTGTTGTACGACTTCTGTATGGGGCATTTTGACAGGACTCGCAAAAATGCTTAAACAATCCGCAGTTTCTTTGAAATTATTGTTTTTTATTATGCTGTCTCCTTGTAAACTTTTTTTCTATCCAGAACACATATGTATCCATGTAATAAAAAAATTGGCATCAGCTTTATGGACTGCCAAAAGAAGTTAAAAATAAAAATTATAAAGAAAAATAAATAAAAAGAATAAAAATATATTTTCGTCTGATCGACATTCGAACCCGAGACAAATTGGTCAACAATTCAAAATGCAAGCGCCTACGTAACTGCGTTACGCGTATCTGACATTAGCATTATAAAGTATTTTATATTTTGTAAAGTAAAATAAAGCATCTTAATTGTATTACTCGACGAAAGAAAAACATGACAAACTAAGATCCATTATGTCGAGGGCATAAAGGTCAAGTCGAAGTTGAAATAATTTTGAACGGACTCTCAACCTGCCGACAAACTGCTACGTTTAAGTTTGGCAGGTTTACTACCCAATGTAAAAAATATTTTGCCAATAATGTATTTTATTATTATTAAAACAACAAGTTAGTCATGTCTGAGATAACAATGAGCATGTCTATGACGCGAACTAATAAGATCTCCCTTACCAAAAAGTGCCTAACGCGGCTAAAGGAATTTTCACTTCAAAAAGTCCAGGGCCCTATTATTTTTCTACTGATTTTTGTGTGAATCAAGTGCTGATTGTAATTTATGTAGCGAATCGTTTTATATTTTGAAGGTGACATAACTTAAAAAGATACGCTATTTTAAATAATAATAATTAAGCAAAAATAATTGTTTGAATCAACAAACACTAGAGAATTATTAGGATTATTATATTGTTTCAATAAAGGCTATTTTCATTATTGTTTAATATTTACCAACAACAGCTTTTATTTACGAAAAATAATCCAGTTAGACACTTTTCCAAAATCGACGCCTTGGGACATATAAAAACGTCCCGAGAACCCCGAAAAATATGACTCCTGAACTCTACCCTCCTGAAAATCTATACCATGGCATTGGTCAGAATGCCTTTCCTACAGCAAATCTAATTATATTTGTTTAACTAATTTTCAGCGAATTTTGTGTAAATAAAACGTGATGTAGCCCTTAAATGCGTAAGGAGGGAAAAATTAATGTAGCAGAGAGTAACTCGTATACCACAGGTATCGTAAACCTTTTGTCATGTAACAATCCTCCTAAACATCTCTCTTAAAAACTATCTTCTTGATTTTATGTCCTCGTAAACTTAGTCACTCTACTACCAAATTGCGGTGCGTATGACAAAGTTACGATGTTGATTAAAACTAATTAAATGGAGAAGTTACTTAAGTGTTAGATGGTCGAGAATATCTGCAAATAAAATAATTTATATTTAAAATACCATCGACGGTAGGTATAAATAAATAAATGAAAATTAATTATGATTATTGCGGTTTATCAACACTACTTTTTAGAGTTTCGTAGTACTACCAGGAAGTAGTAGTTTCGCTCAGTTCATCGACCTTCTAACTTCTCTTATAATAATTATGAATATAAATGGATCAATTTTGGATCTCAGCTTGGTATAATAAAATAATATTGATTTAAGTATGTAAACCTCATATAACTTTTGAATGGTTTCAACAACTTTGTTGTGGCTGGCGCCATTCGAAAGGGCTTGGCCAAACTTAGATTTTGAATACAATTTGGACCGATTCGGAGAGATAGATTTCAAGAAAGTTTTAAATGTAATTAAAAAAAACACTTAAAATTGGTTTTTTAAGTGTTTTTTTTAAT
The DNA here is from genome assembly GCA_905404095.1 of Glaucopsyche alexis. Classification (NCBI taxonomy): domain Eukaryota; kingdom Metazoa; phylum Arthropoda; class Insecta; order Lepidoptera; family Lycaenidae; genus Glaucopsyche; species Glaucopsyche alexis. The sequence goes on from FR990060.1 coordinate 9,457,393, forward strand.
TACATTTAAACGGCTTTATCGATCAACTCCAAAAACAAATCAGCTCTTAACCTTGAAAAACCACGTCGATCGCCGCTAATCCGGTCAAAATCGGTTGATTCGTTCAAGGAAAAGGTGTTTTTTCGGAATTACTTCGAAAATTTTCATCCCCAAAATTTTTTTGCTGACGATTTTTGCAACTGCCAGTATCTAATAATTCACCTTTAGGCCTTATTGCAGATATCACAGTATTTCATGACTCTTTAGAAACGTCATAAATACTCTATTTATTATTATAGTCTCTACGCACATTTCTATTCCCTAGTATCAAAGACACGTCTCTCTCGAATCAATAACAGAAAGGTTTTAATGTCTTCATTAGATATATATAGTGTTTACGTTATACAGTATTACTTTTTGTCTTACATCGTTTTAGCCACAGTCGGACATAATCTACGAGTCTAGACGAAGTCTGCACGCAAACTGAGAGATTAAAGCCAAGATGAATAAGACGAAGGAAATACCTTGACGTAGCAGAGCCTTGTTCTGTCACGTACACTCTTCTTATTTAATCTCTTTGGTCCGAGCAAATAGAATGGGACACATTTTTATGTAAAACGTATTCCTTTTTGTTGCTACTTTTATTATTTTAAACGCTGTCTCAGTGTGCTGGTGGATTTACACGGGTGACTAAAGCCGCACGAGTTTACCGTATTCGAAAATTTATCGTCAAAATTGTCATTTATAATAATAATAAATCCCCACACCGATCTCGGTGACGGTGGGCGGTTTCATTGAAACGCAGAAGTAATTTTATAGTGCCCAAGAATGTGCGCAGTACACAAGAGCACTCTCTCTTCCTTTACTCTCATAATCCAGTTGTAACATCCACAGATAACCGACACGACTGACGAGAGATCAGGTGCAGGTCCGACTTTTTACATGCCCATCCGACGCATGGATCATCTTTCTTGTCAGACAATCAGGTGATCAGCCTGCATTGTCCTAACCAAACTTGGAAACAACATTTTTTGTTATTCCAATGCGGGAATCGAACCCACGACCTCCGAGTCGAGAGCCAATGCTCTAACCATCTGTAGACCACGAAGGCTGTCAAAATGCTGAACGTCAAAATTGTCATTTAGACAGTAGGTATTGGCCGTGCGACAAAAAAGGTGCGATTTTAGTCACCTGTGTAAATCACCCGTGAGTGATCTATATAGAGATATAGAATCATCATTTCAAAATAACTAATGACTTACTTAACAAGGCATCACAAAATATCAATCTACAATAACGATTTAACTTTATTCTACTTAATAACGTGGTCCCAAGGCTAAAAAGTACACATAGCTGAAAAAAATCAACCTGAAATTGAACAAAGAATGTAATTAGGCTCAGGATAATGACAGCTTTTTAAGCTTTTACGCTAAGCCTTAAATTGCGGATTGGGCCTAAGTGATTTTTTGTTCAAAGCTCCACATTAATAAAAAAATAATGTAAAAAGCTTCTAAGCCTGTACGACAATAAAAGGACCATTGTTGATATCGCAGCCATTAAAAATTATTAATCATGTACCCATAAAGTTGAACAAACAGCATAGGCGGGATATTTTTTACCACCCGAGCACTCATATAAACTCAAGCCCTAAATTAGCTCGATTCTTTGTCACCCCTTTTGAGCAACCCTAAAAAATTCTACCACTGTCTTTGTCTAACAGTAACCACCACATTCCCATCCGTGAACTGCATCAAGGAAAATCAACGTAAAACCGCCCGAGATGAAACGAGATAGAATAAAATATATGCGCTAGTACAGATGACAGAGAGAGCGTCATACGTAGTAGTAGCCGTGGACGTACACTCCGTAGTGAGAGAGAGCGAGAGGAGGGAAACCCTCACGCGAGAGCGGGACGGCGACAAAATTAACTATCCGAGGGGAGAGGAACAGAGCTTCTTCAAGCGGGGTGGTTAGTCCGCATTTGGCCGCGTTCGAGGCGGTATCGCTTCTCGAAATCGTTTCGGTAGAGAACGATTCAAGTTGTGGAGATTTAATTCCTGTGTATTGTATTTCGTTTCGCCTTGGATTCTTTTGGACACGGCTACACGTGTTTTATATTATGTTCCTTTGTGAGGATTTATTTCGATTATTATTTTGATTATCGTGTTACCAAACTTGGTAATTTGTTTTGACAATATTATGCGTTTTTCGTTTGGATTTCTGTGCGTGTTATGATAGCAGATAAACACTGACTTATCTAACAGAAGATACCAAAGAAGATGAGTGCCAAAATGTTATTATATAATTTCTCCTTGTTTTCTGCGGTAATAACTTGGATTGGAGTGGTAGCTGAGGAGGAGGTGTCGTCGCCTTTGAGGGTAGCACAATGTAGAGCGACATGTCTACAAAAGGTAAGGCTTTCTATAATTCGATTTTGTTTGCTGTCCACGTAAGCTTCATATTTTGTTCCCCATTTTCGCTCGTAACCTTGATATTATTGCAGAGCTATGTTTTATTTAAAATGACAACAAAACTAAGTAATTGTTAAGAAATATTTAACTTACTTTACACTTTTTACATACATTATTAGATATTGAAATCTTATAAAAGTTGTCCAAGTCAAGCATATATATTAAATAACGAATTCAACGTGCATTAAGAAAGACGAAACAATCAAAATATGTAATTATAATGTTACGTTAACACAGAAAAATATATAATAAATCATCACAAATTATATGAAACAAAATATGAAAACAGTATTTCATCACTTCGTGTTAAACGGATTTCGAGCTTTAAACTTTTCATCGTATCACATTTTCTACCATGAAAAACTCAACTCTCATCGATGCGCCATTTTAAAATTAATCGAGATGCAATTAGGTTCAAATTTGATTAACTCAATTATCGGAATATTCCCGTAGATTGGTCATTTATCCCCCGATCAATCACTCCCCGTCGGCTCCACGACATAAATATTAACTGCATACGAGCTTTGTTGTCCACATGAGAATACTCCTGTTCAATTTTATCGACTATCGTGTGATTAAAGACTCTACATTTAAAATAGAGTAAAAATTTGTGTGGAGCTTTTCTCTTGCTCTATTTTTATTAACGCTTCGCTTTAATTTAAACTCGTGAGACTTTAGTTATGAAATCACTAAGTACTATTAGTATCGGACGCTTTCATACCACGTCATTCTGGTCCCGTAGTAAGTTCTCGAAGAACTTGTGTTACGGCCTACGGGTGCCAGACAACAGTATTTAATACATTTATACTATACAAATATTTAAGATTTTTATTATAATATAATACTTACATTTAATACCTTAGAGCATAATACACATCCATGAATACAGATTTTTTTTTGGAACTAAAGTTCGCTCCTTATTGCGGAGGGGTACCCTAGTCGGCAATAAACGTCCTTAATGTTAAAAAAGCGTAAGATTTTTGTATGTACGAGTATAGTCTATGTATGATGGCTATACAGTGTCTAAGTGTCTAATGTATAGTCTACATGATGACTGTTATTATTATTATATATTTTACTAATCATTGTAAATAAAATAAAGGTGTTAAGATAAATTTATAATTTTATCGATAAAAAAATCATAATAAAAAATTTATACCCGAATAATAATTTTCTTTATATCTCGAATAGTACTTGAAATTAATACTTTATAATAAGGAACTACGTTCCTATCTGGTATCCCATGACACCACACGGTTTTTTATTCCTTGGCGGGATTCGAACCTGCGATCTCCGGCTTGAGCGCCAACGCATTTACCACTGAGCCATGAAGGTCGTCAAATTAATATTTTCTTTTTTTATTATAATTCATCAACAACTTTGACCAATACTGTTTTCAAGGTGAGTTTTACTCTCCTGTTTTTATTTTCTTATAGACTCAGCAACTTTAGTGAAATCAGTTACACTGGTTCCACAAAGGTGGTAAAACATTATAAATGTGATGCTACCAAATATCTTAACTGTAAGATTATATTTCTTCGTTTCGCTATACATAAAGTGTAAACAGGCCTTTTCATCCGTTAATGGATGATTTATACAGTATTCTCCGAACCGAGTAACCACTCTCGAAATACTGTAGTGCCTGTGACAGTTAGTTTTTAAATGTCGTATGGTTGTCCAAGCACATACGGAATTCTCACAACAGAGTCAGCCTAGTCCAGAGGAATGAACTGGTCAATACGTCTGGGGCCAAACATGTGCGGGTTTCCTCACGATGTTTTCCTTTACCGTTAGAGCGTCCGTATAATCTACTTAAGATCTAAAAAAGTCTCATTGGTACACGCCACAACCTGGGTTTCGAACCTGCACTCTCTCGAGTGTGAACCAAACGGTCTACCCACTAGGCCACGGAGTTCTATTATCTAGCTCTACATAAAGTCTAATAGGGCTAAGATTTTGTGAACTTCCGAAAATGTTGTGTAGTACCAATTAAAACCAATGACAATAGACAAATTTCCAAATGAAAATCCAAATGTGATTAAAAAGAAATCAAAAAATAACCGGTGTCTACTATTATGAATAAAATATTATGCTTATTAGTCATGAACCTAATCGTCATCCAATTATTGTGCCATTAGTGGTGGTCACAGGCAGTCGTTAAATCGAGCCTTCGGTGACATAAATTAGAAGAAAAAACATTCTTAACGATACTTTAATTTATATCGATTTCGTTGATAGAGTTCCTTAAATGGATGGAAATTGCCTACCTTGGAAGTTCTCTACATCTTACTGATATTATAAGTGCGATAGTTAGTGAGGATAGATGGATGTATGGATGGATGGATGTTTGTTACTCTTTCACGCAAAAACTACTGAACGAATTTTAATGAAATTTGGTATGGTAGTAGGCTCTGGATTAAAACAAGCTACTTTCATCCCGGAAAAGTACAGTATTCCCGAGGGATACCCGATAGTGTATTTACGCGGGCGGAGCCGCAGGAAACAGCTAGTTCAAACGTAAAAGCTTACCTATTTATTATAATTTTTTAGTTTTAACTTTTAAAACATTCTATGTAATTGTAGTATTCTGAAATATTTCCTAATTATTATTATCATAATTTTTTGTGATTTCGTTGTCTGTATCTTTTAGTTTATACTATTATATTAGGTATTATTGATGATACAGATAATTACATTATAGGTACGCTACCATACATAACCTTCACAAAAATAGCTTCGTTTTGATATTTTTTGCATTAGTATAAATTTATTTTAGATAGCAAACCTATAAAGTAGTTACTCGATTTCGTAGAAATATGTAATACGTGAGTTCCTGCAATGGAATGTATAATGTGTCCGGCAGGAGACGATGGGTGTCGTGTTTTTCTACAAGTCCGTTATGTGAAGGGTATTTTAAAGATTATAATGACATATTTTATGGCCACACATGGTCTTGACCAATTATAAAAATTATGATCATTTGTAACTGGTTCGCCTTATAACTTTGAAAATATAGTTTTTCTTCATTTATGTGTAGTTTTAATTGCTAACATTTCTTATATTTTAAAAGTGTTTTGATATGATATAAGAGGAATGAAATATCTTTAAAAGTAAAACGTCTTCATCTTCATCGCTTAATTCTATCAATATTTTAAGAATACTAGCTGTTTCCCGCAACTCCGCCCGCGTAAATATCCCTCTTGAATACTGTATTTTTTCGGGATAAAAAGTAGCCTATGTTTTAATCCAGAGCCTAAAATACTAAGATACCACATTTCATCAAAATCCGTTCAGTAGTTTTTGCGTGAAAGAGTAACAAACATCCATACATCCATCCATCCATCCGCACATCCTCACAAACTTTTACATTTATAATATTATTAGGATATACATATTATGTAGAATAAGAAAAATTGATAGAATTAATCATTGAAGTTGAAGGCCTACAAGCTTCGTAACTTAAATGTTATTATACAAATGTAATAAAATATCAAATAAGCTATATAACTAGTCCAATTTATAAAAAGTCTGCAAACTGGGTGTAATAAAACAAAAGAAATTTGTCGCAGATTATATCTAGTCTAGAGCTACCCAACCGTTTACGCCGTAAAATATAATTCTATTCATTCCACGAAATCTCTTGTAATAAAAAGAAACTGTTATAACAATAATGCAATAACTAAGCCAACAAAATCTTATTTTCAATAATCATGGGCTCAGCCGTTATTTAAAATTTTATTATTCCTTAAACTTATTCTTCTCTATTCTCTAACAATTAAAGTTTTGGTGGCCCATGTCAATCAATGCTTAGCGCGTCGGCGGTCAAGCCGGAGATCGCGGGTTCGAATCCCGCCGAAGGAACAAAAAAGTTTTTCAATGTTCCTGGGTCATGGATGTATATAAAAATATTTGTTTATTTTATTAAATAAACAAATATTTATTTATTAATAAAAAAATATTTAATTTATGTATTGTATAAAATAAAAGTATTGTAATATAGTTCCCGTTATCTGGTCTCTGTAACACAATATGATGTTCTTCAGATACTTACCACGAGGCCAGATTGGCGTGGTGTGAAGCCTCCATAGATATTATTAACAGTTGAACAAGTATTTTTTTGTTTTAAATAAACATTATTATTTTGAATAATACTGTTTATTTAAAACAAACAAAAAAAAACAAAATTCAAACAAAATAATCATTCTTCGAGTAAACACTAATTCATTATTATTGTAGTCAGTTACCTACATAAATAGAGCTACAATAATAAGTGCACAATTTTCTTAGTTTAACAGATTATACATTTGTTACGCTATAGTGTATCGCATGTTATATGCAGATACGGATTATCTTAACACCTTATACAATTTATTAGCACATACAAACAGGTTGTTAGCAAGCTCTAGAAGGATTTAGCTATAAACGTAATTTGTATGGACCTCTAGCATCTGAAGGGTTTGCAACGGTCGCCCACGTAGCTTTTAGCATCTTTTTGTTGTCGCTCGCGTAAAGTTATTTGTACCTTTTCTGTTAAACTATTTAATCTATATTTAGCAATGGTAATTTAATCTTAATCATCATCAGCTTATGTTCAAACATCTGGATCTGGGCCTCTAGTCAAGATGCATTCGATAATTATGACGGCGAAGTTCGAAACCAAAATGTATGGTATTTGAAATACCGCATTGCAAGCGACATGTCACATAACGGAGACTTATGTCAAATCCCATAAATTTTTGATTTCGAAGTTCGCCATCGAAATTATCGAATGCATCTTGACTAGATGCCCAGGACTCTTTTGGTAATACGAAGACACTAGACTATATTATATAAAATGTAATCATGCCATAAGTATTTACGTTTCAAAAATAAAAACTAAAGCCACAGTATGGTTCGATGCTTAGTTATCCTACGACTTATACACAGTATAGTTAAAATGGATGTTCTGCTTAATACAGTCGTTTATACCTTTTGAAAACAAAAATAATATCATTCAGCTATATCATTTCAAGAAAGATATCGTATTTCTTTAAATGAAATAACATTTTTAATTTCGATTACTTTGCTGAAGATTAATGTATTTTCTTAGCGCTGTAATGAGTCCCTTGATTGAATTTTAATTAAGTTTTTACTTTACGAGGAGCGAGACATTTTTTTTCCTCGTCGCCCGTAACTTTCTTTTATTAATCTTTTAAACTTTTTTATTTTATTTTCTATTGTGATGATCAAATATTTTTAACTTCAAGTTTCAACTCTGTTAGCCTTTTATGCTTTAATTGAGATTTAACTTATTAACTTTCTCATTGCTTCATAAAATAAATAGCACGTTACCCATTCTAATATCGTAACGTTAAATAAAATTTATCTAATGATCTTATACTTCAAACGAGTAATTATTATTTTCTTCCGTCGTGAAACAATTATAAACTATTTTTGACTCTATTATCGTCAATCCTTGTTATTCGTATGTATAATTTTTGCTTCCAACGCATTGGTTCCCGGGTTCGAATGCCAGTCAGACTAATATTTTTGTGATTCTTTTTATTTTTAAATCCACTATAACTACAAGCGAAGCTCGGTTACCCAGGTACTTATTAGTTACTAGATGTTGCACGCGACTTCGTGCGTGCAAAAGGATATCTCGCGGTAAAGAAGCCTATGTCCTTCCCCGTGGTCTAATCTATATCTGTACCAAATTTCATCAAAATTGGACCAGTAGTTTCGGAGCTTATTCAATTGCAAACAAACAAACAAACTTTTCCTCCTTATTATATTAGTATAGATTAATATTCATACGATTTAGTAATAATTAATTAGTACCTCGGTAATCGAACAAAATACATATCGATAAATTGTATCGATATATATTTTGCTTTCAAAAGTACATCACTATTCTGTGCAATTGTTTATAGTAGTTTTACTTCTGTAGTGGGTTGTTTGTGTATTCTTTGAACATACTCTCGTGTCCTACTAGAAGGAACCGGTTTAGTGATATGTAAGGTCTGGATAATATCTGACCATTGTACCACTTTCAATGATGGCGACTAGCGAATGGCGATGACGTACATTTTCAAGCTTTACCGAAGCGCTAAGTTAACTTGGATAATTTTAAAACATTATATACATACTTATAAAACTGGCCAAGTGCGAGTCGGACTCGCGCACAAAGGGTTCCGTACAAAATAGCTAAAAAATCACGTTTGTTGTATGGTATTTTTTGATTCTAGTATGCCGTTATAGCGGCGACAAAAATACATTATCTACGTAATTTTCAGCTGTCTATCTAGATTCTAGTAAATATCATGGTTCATGAGATACAGCTTGAAGCCGCATACAATGATTCTCGTAATGTGTTTGTGATCATAATGCTGTTTTGGTCCGTGCAGTGTCTCATTCACACACGCGTCCATCGCGCCTGAGCGAGTGAGACAGCGCGTGGACCAAAACATGATTATGATCACAATTAACTAGTTAGAATTATGTCTCATGATCACAACTAACTTCCACCTAAAGTCCAATTTTCGTAACTACGGGAATTCGGCTTTACGTGACAGACAGATAAACGGACGGACGGACGCAGTCTTAGTAATATGGCCCCGTTTTTAATATTTAGGTACGGAACCCTAAATAACTGAATTATTTAATGGTTCCACTTCTTTCGGTAGCAGTAGGCACTACAAAACTAGTATTATTGTGATCACTAGCAGAAAATTAGAAGTATAATAATGGTTTATGAATAGGTTCCTTTTTTAAAGAATTTAGCACGATACCTTATTACTTACACAATACAACAGGGTATATTGTAAATTGTAATAGATCAGCTCTATTTAATATGGAGAAAAAAACAAAACATCGAGTAATATCATGCACATCACTACGTCTCAAAATCGACATCTGGTTCAACCCAAAAATATTTGCTATAATCGTGGCTGTATAATTTTTTGCTTTGCTTTTAGTGTGCCCAAATTTTTTGCCCCGCTCTACCTGCTAAGAACACAATGAGCTTGGCATTTTGTTTTTTTTTGGTTTTGTTTGTGAAGGGACGTGCGTGATGTTGCCAAGGGCGGAAGGATAGATCACCTTTTTCGCCCTCAGGAAACACACAAATTACCTCCATGATGGAAAAATTATACGTGGAGCATAATCGACGCTTTGTACATAATGCGATTGTAACATTTTTGTCAAAAATGATTTGAGGGTCATAAATTTTTTTTAGTGATGTATTGAAAATAGAAATAATAATGCAGGAACCATAGTATTTAATTTCTCAAGCGGAAACACGCAAAGATGATGACGTTTTTGTAAATAACCGTTTTCAAAAACAGATATTATGTATATATGTCACCGTAAAATTGTAAAAACTGTTAGATTGTAATATTACTAGAGATATTATAAAATGTCGACAGATTGTCAAATAAAAATTTCTCCTTACAATTCTACGCATTATTTTTCGTTATAATTATTAATAAGAGAAAACAAACAAATATGGTGGTACTTGCTATTTAACCAATCGGCACAGTAAATATTACAATATAAAGAAAAATAACGTGTAAATTGTAAGAAGAAATTTTTATTTGACAATCTGTCGAAGTGTCGACATATTACAATATCTCTAGTAATATTACAATCTAACGGTTTTACAATTCTACGGTGACATATTAACTATTATATAAAACGCAAGGCACAAATAAACATCTATTCAATAATGTTTCAATCTTAGATAATGTAATTAATAACTTCAGCGTCGATACGCGACTTGTAAGATTCGTCCTACACATTCCATTTAGTAGCAACAGGCAACCGCATTAAACATTACTCTTATCATACAATACATTAACAAGATAGGGACTTACTTAAAAGCTTTTAACTACAAAACCCCTATTTATTATTGGGCTTCTGATATCGGTAATCACTTTTAAATTGCAGAGCTTATAATTAACCAAATCATTTCCATTTATAAGGTTAATGTTTACGGTTCCAAATGGTCCGGTAAAATGAACGTTAAATAATCCAATAGAATGAAAAGTCTAATTTTTATAGGAAAATGTGTAGACATACATATAATCACGTCTCTTTCCCGTAGGGGTAGGCAGATACCATTTCTTCCCACTTGCTACGACCCTTACATACTTGTTTCGCTTCGTCGTTCGTGGGAAATAGGAATGTAGGATATTACCGCCCAGGAGGGCAAGGGATAGGACAGTAATAGCTAGAGAAGCCGGGGTCGTATACCCGTATACTATACCACAACTACCGGACAGGTAAGTAGGGATGAGTATCCCATGACTAGTATGTGTAGAACATGAACATAATATCTACATTCTACACACTGTAAAAACACAGATCACTGTGAAGTTTTCGAGCTTAACATTAACATAAGGTGTGTAAGCGTACACAAAAAATATGGAAATGAGTATGATTGTGTTACATTCAAATTCTGTCGCCAGAAACTTTTGTAGCCTTTGTAAATAGACCCTTTTTTAAACAGTCCGTGTTTTTTTTTTCTATCAATGAGTGCTTTGGAGACGCGAGATGAATTTTAAGAAGCACAAATTCAAACTTGGGTAACGTGATGAAGGTCTCTCTCACGTAACAATTATCATCTGCTGTAACGTGTCTGACTTAATTTATTTTAAATAAAACTGGACTGAAAATCTTCTTTTGTGACTGTGCCTTCTTTTGTGCCTACATCTCGTACCAAATTATAAACCTTATTTCAATTTTATGTTTTAACTCAATAATCTATATACTCATATAAAAATGTTATGTTGGTTTGTGTACGCGTTTGTAACTCAAAAAGTTTTGCACCGATCGAGCTGAAATTTTAGCATGATATATAATCCGCATCAAGGATTGTTTTTATCTATTTTTTTGCATCAGTCACATATCCGCGACCGCGAAAAACTATATTTACGCGGGCGGAGCCGCGGGCAACAGCTAGTTACAAATAAAATTTAATCCATCTAATCATCCATCGATATGGATATAAAATTTAGACAACACTAGTCACATTTTTTTTTTTTTGTTTAATTCGTCCCGAAATGGAACAGGCTAAGGTCTTAGACCATACTGCCTCGTCTGTCGTTTGAGGTATTTCTTTGTCTTATTTCTAAATTGTCAAGTCCAAAGTCTAGTCAAAGTCGAAATAAGTAGTCAGGGTAGTCAATTAGTCAAGTCAGTCGATTCAGTAAAGTGGTAGACGCTTTACTGAAACATTCTAGGGAGTTTTGGCGGGAAACCCAGCCCGCATTTTGTAGAATGTATCACTTTTCCACACTAATGCACCACAACGAATAATTAATGGTTAATATTCCACCACTATAACACATTAAAAACCGAATTAACACGAATTTAGAAAAATAATACAGAAACACAACACTGCTGATTGACTTTCCCGGCAAAAACCAAACTAGTCACAACCTAGAGCAATAAGTTAACATATTTAAACGTTCATTATTCTTTTGCTTGTCGTTTTAAAAGTCATAAATTTATTTATTGTCCCCAATGTCATTTCGTCCGATGTAAAAAAAGGTTTCGGATGTGCATCCTTAGAAAAAAAATATAAAAAAAAAAACAAGAGTCCACTGCGGGATGACCTGCGTTTTTGTTCGTCATTTGTTTTCTTTTTTGTTCCGTTCGAGTCGATTTGGAAGTAGCCATGTCTGTTGCTCACTGAATTATCTTAAATTGCTTTTGGTTTTTGTTTTAAAATATGATTTGGTTCGCTTCGCGGTCATATTATTTGAAGTTTGCCTAAATTAGTACCACAATTTTTGTCGTTTCCTCTTATTTACTAGTTTCTGTGGTTATATTACAAATCTAATTTCCTGAGTAATCATTTATCCATCAAGCACATAATGGTGTTCCACATTAAATATAAAATAGCTATCAATTTTCGACACTATTAATATTTTGTTCAAATTCAATAATTCAAATCAAAAGAAAGATAAATTTTGAGAGATACTTACCAATAGCTAGTTAACCAAATTCAATTTAAGAAATTTGCCATTTTATTTATAGAAAAAAAATATTAAGTTAATAATATAAAGTCATTAAACATTTTTTTCTACTTTAGTATTTATTTATTTCTTTATTAAAGGATTTGAAGCTGGCCCATTTACTTTTTTCATCTCCTTTGTCTGGTCGAGTTAGCTCAAGATCTCTTGCCGTTATCTCCACTTGAAAATATTGAAGCGATAAAAATTTCCTGAAAATCACTTTATATTCTCATACAGATAATTTATGAAAAAGGCAAACGTACCTCATGAAGGGTGGCTTATACAAGGTGGTCGTAATAGAGCCGTAGAGGGACGATTAATGATTCATGACCCTCAGCGCAGTGTCATCAATATTATTCTGTTTGTAGCGTTTGGCCCACCCTAACCCGCGCCCCGTTCATACATAAATAAGCGCGACACGTCGCCTTCTCTGATTACATCTCACCGAAGTAGTGAGAAATAGTCGGATGCTGAGCCCGTCTTTTGTTCAATATATTCTCTAGAGACACCGAATGAATAGTCAACACTGTGTGCTCGAGCATGTTCACGGTTTCGAATTTCTCCCAAAGATTCCTGATAACGGAAATGGAATTTATTTGTCTTGCGGTAATAAGCCGATGTTACAATTGTAAAGGCAGTGACGTAATTTATTCGCGCGCCATGTTTGTGCATACACAAATTAATGATGAGCAAAAATGTTTCTTGAAACTGGTTTGCGAATCGTTGGAATGGTGGGTGACCATCCATTCCATGGTTTATAAAGAGATTTTTTGAGTAAAAGAAAAGGGTTGATCCCGCCGGATCAAAAATGCGTGTTATCGATGATAATGTTGATGTTGTAAAAAGATGAACAAACAATAACAATAAAAATCAAAATTTAAATAGCCGTTATAGAATATAACTATGAAACTTTAAATAAACGTTACAATTAAGATTAAAAGCCAAGATAGTTTTTTTTTTTTATAAAAATCCTCGACAATCTTGATACGTACTATTGGAACTAGTAACTTGATACTTGGGTCAAGAATAGACTTCAAAAATATCCATTTTATTGAGCGTGCCCAAAACAGATATTATCTTAATCCAGCCAAAAGAAGTTTTGATTTTTTAAATCAGATATGAGTTCGGTGTCTGGTGTCGAAAGCCGAAACTAGGAATAGCTGTCTCAAGTTGTTTGCTAATTGCATACCCATGACTGACCTTATTAATTGCTGGCTTCTAGGAAATTTAAGCCTTCGATATGTGGTTTGAGCAATAAAAAACGATAGATATTAAAAAAAAAACAAACTTTTATTACTGGGGAGTAAAATGAACTAAAAAATGGAAACTATCTGAAGACAAAATACTCATCAAGACGAATCAAACGAGCCCAAACTAGATGGGGTTATGTGGTTTTATTACGGAGTTTCTATGGCCAACTTCCAGCTCCATCGTCAGATCAGCTCATAATATTTCATTGTCATGCGATCTACATATTTGTGCAAAATTTCAGCTCAATTGGAAACCGGAATGTGATTCAAATTTAACTGGCAAGATTCTATTACAGACAACGGGACAGGTGAAACTAAATAAAAGCTTCTAAAAAAAAGAATAAATTTAACTTATTGAATATCTATAAGACTATAGAAAATATTACTACTAAAATAAAAAATATGAAACACTTAATAATGAACAAAATAATGATAATGGATCACAAACAACTTAGGTACCTATTCTATAAATTAATTGAATAATTGGCTCTGTTAATTAAAGCATTGACTTAATTAGGTAATTTTATTGAATGATATTATTTCACATCAATTAAATGATTATAATGCTACCAGCAACTTTAATGGAATTTTTAAATAAAATTTTACGATTGGATGTGATTAATCATTTATTCATTCGAAATCACTTTTGCTATCTTTAACGTTTCTCGCACGTTTATTTCACTTTATCATTCATGTTGCGCGTTTCTTTTATTTAATTTTAAATAAATTTCTTTTGACTCTTGGACGTAAAGCGTGGTAATAAATGATGCATCAGCTACTACACCGCTTCGCTTTTAATCCTCGAGCCAGCATTGTGTCGCTGTCAGAATTTGACAACGTCCCTTCCAACGACACCTACGTTTGGTTTTGGTAAATAACAAATTAATGACCCTTTCCTCGTTATCTTTTCGACGATCAATCACGCACGCTATCGAACGGCCATCGTTCGTCTTATCTCGGGTTTGTAAATAAAATTGTTATAGAAAGTTATTTTGATTTATCGACGTCATTTAAATTATTTACACATTAACGTAATTATGTTGGTATAGCTCTTATCTTTTGGATCTTGCGAATAAATCTTAAAATTTAAAGTTATCTGAATTCTAATGTGATCGACATACTTTTGATATAGCACAAATTCAAATGGTTAAGCTTGTTATTTGGAAATTTTTAAATAAGGTTGATAACGTTTGTAACGTCTGTTATGCCATTTAAAGGACTTTTAAATCTAATATTATTGTGGCTGTTTCCTTTATTTTCGTTGCTCTTGTAAAACTAAAATAAATATAGCACAAGTTTAACAAATATAGAACATGTTCTTTATTTATTTTTGTTTTCAAAAGCAGTAAATTGTTGCGCTTACTATTTTTTTTTTGTTAAAAATTATGTATAACTTTATTCCAATAAAAAGTCCAATTAAAATTTACAGTCACAAATAAAATATGTATCCCCGTGTATTGTATGAATAAAATATTGATTGATGAGCTTAATAGTTTTGTAAAAGCGGTAGTTTTGATTACAAATTTAATAACCTCGTAAACTATTTAATATCGTAGCTGGGTTGATCGAGATTCGATTAGTAGCCTTCACAGACTAAGCCTCTGGACTATGATGAAACGGAGATAGTTTTGATGCTCGAAAATTCAGTATTCAACTAATCGCTTGCAACAGAGAGTTTGAATGGTTTTTGGAAAATTTTCCACAGAAAAGTTCTATCTGATATTATCTCAGTTTATCGATCATCTATACCTACACAAGCACATTTATACCTGTTTCTGATAATAAAAGTAATGGATAGTTTCAACATTAGTAGTAATCGGTAACTAATTTATTTAGATTTTCAAAGATTCGGTGATCGTTTTAAGTCTAAAAGACTAGTCCGTTTCAGCCTGGTGACGTCCACTGCAGGACATAGGCCTCCCCCATAGATTTCCAGTGCGACCGGTCGCTCGCGGCCTGTATCCACCGACTTCCTGCGACTTTTCTCAGGTCATCTGTCCACCTGGTGGAAGGCCGTCCTACGCTTCGGCGTCCAGTTCGTGGTCTCCACTCAAGAACCTTTCGGCCCCAGCGGGCATCGGTTCTACGGGCTAAATGTCCAGCCCATTGCCACTTTAACTTGCTAATGCGCTGGGCTATGTCGGTAACTTTAGTTCTGCTACGGATTTCCTCATTTCTGATTCTATCACGTAGAGAGACTCCAAGCATAGCCCTCTCCATAGCTCTTTGAGCGACACGAAGCTTTTGAATAAGTCCCGTTGTGAATGACCACGTTTCGGCTCCATATGTCATCACCGGTAACACACACTGCTCGAAAACTTTTGTCTTCAGGCACTGAGGAATTTTTGACGAGAAGATGTTTCTGAGTTTCCCGAACGCTGCCCAGCCGAGCTGGATTCGACGGTTGACCTCTTTTTCGAAGTTGGACCTACCTAACTGGACTTTGTGCCCTAGGTATATATAGTCGTCAACAACTTCGAGCGTAGAATTTCCAACGGTCACTTGGGTGGGTACAACATGGGCATTAAACATAATTTTCGTCTTATCCATGTTCATACTAAGTCCCACCTGTTGTGAAACTCTACGGAGGTCTTCTAGCATAGTGTTAAGGTCTTCCAGAGTTTCTGCCATAACCACGATGTCATCGGCAAATCGAAGGTGAGTGATGTAGTCACCATTTATATTGATCCCAAGTCCTTGCCAGTCCAGGAGTTTGAACGCATCCTCCAATGCAGCGGAAAACAGTTTCGGAGAGATGACGTCTCCCTGTCTGACGCCGCGCTGCAATGGAATCGCCTTTGTGCTATGCTCCTGTACTCGCACGGACATGGTGGCTTTACTATATAAACACTTCAACACTTCGATGTACCGGTAGTCTATCCGGCATCTCTGAAGAGACTGTAACACCGCCCAGGTCTCAATCGAATCAAAGGCTTTCTCATAGTCCACAAACGCCAAGCATAGTGGAAGATTATACTCCTCGGTTTTCTGTATAACCTGCCGTAGCGTATGTATGTGGTCTATGGTACTAAAGCCTCTTCGGAAACCGGCTTGTTCGGGAGGCTGGAAGTCATCAAGCTTCCGTTCGAGACGATTCGTTATGACTCTTGAAAACAGCTTATAGACATGGCTCAGCAGCGTAATGGGTCTGTAATTCTTCAGCAAAGTCTTATCTCCTTTTTTGAAGAACAAGACTGCCACGCCCCTGCTCCATGCCTCTGGCGTTTTGCCCTCGAACAAGGCGGAATTAAAAAGTCTCTGGAGCATTTTGAGTGTTGGTGTTCCACCAGACCTCAGCAGCTCCGAGGTGATCCCATCCTCGCCCGGCGCCCTGTTGTTTTTAAGCTGTTTAAGAGCCATACTAATCTCGTACAGGCTGATGTCCGGGATATCTTCCGTGTGATGTCGGGTTAGTCTAGCTCTAGGATCTTCAGCCAGATTAACGACAGGCTTGGCAACTGAGGTGTAAAGTTGCTCATAGAAACTCTCGACCTCTGCGAGCACCTCGGGCCCGGCCGACACAACTTTCCCATCCTCTGTCTTCAGCTTCGTCAACCGGCTCTGCCCAACAGACGTGTCTCTTGCAAACACTTTGAGCCCTTGTTTCGCTGTATCATGTCCTCAATACTTCTAGTATTAAAGAGACGAATATCGTGCCGCAAAGACTTTGATATCTGTCTGTTAAGCTGCCTATAAGACTTAGCATCGTCAGAGGTTTGAAGAGTAAGGGTGCGTCGCCTAGCCATTAGTGTAAACGTGTGGTCGGAGATTTTCTGTGGCTTACCTCTACGGCGGGTTTCACAGTACTTTGACCCAACCGCATGGATAGTCTCTGTGAACCTGTCATTGATTTCGTCCACTGACGCGTAGTTTTCCAGGCTAGCAAAGCGGTTTTGTAGCTCTAGTTGAAAGCTTTCGGGGTTTCTAATTCCGGTTTGAGACGGTCGGAGCGTAGACTTTATCAAGCGAGCTCTTTCGAGTTTGATATTTAGGTTTAATGTGCCTCGCACCATTCGGTGATCGCTGCCGGTTTTCACTTGGTGTATCACGGAGACATCCTTAAATATCTGTCTCTGGGTGCTCATGATAAAGTCTATCTCATTTTTTGTCTCTCCGTCAGGGCTCATCCAGGTCCATTTCCTGTGAGGTGGCTTCTGGAAGAAGGAATTCATCATAAATAGTTCTTCCTTTTCCAGAAAATCGGCCAACCTTTGGCCCCTGGGATTCCTCTGACCAAAACCAAACTTTCCCACTTTCAGCTCGTTTTCACCTCGCTTTCCCAACTTTGCGTTGAAGTCTCCCATAACAACATTGAAGTGAGTTTTCGAGTTATGTATGGCTTTAGATATGTCCTCATACATAACCTCTACTTCTTCATCTGGGTGAGACGAGGTAGGTGCGTAAACTTGTATGACCTTCAACGAATATCTTTGAGATATTCTGAGTATAAGGTACGCAACCCTACTCGACACACTTTCGATGGCCACGATGTTGTTAACAAGAGACTTGTGGACGAAAAACCCGATTCCACCTTGGGACTGTTGGTCGCCTTCCCGGTAGAAGAACAAGTTACCGGATGCCAGAGTCATCGTGTCTTCTCCCTTTCTTCGGACTTCCGATAAACCAACTATATCCCAGCGTAACTTGCTCAATTCTTCTTCCAGCTCTATTATAATTATCCGTGTGGTGCCGGAGTAAGAATTGCACCTCCCCATATACCATCTCTTCCCGTGGGTGTCGTAAGAGGCGACTAAGGGAAATACATACCGGAAATGGGCAGCAGCGTTTCCGCGAACTTTATTATTTTTACATAATACTGCGCTCGCCAACACGTTTGCCAAGCGCGGTGAGTATGGCATTTTTCCCCCTATATAAAAGACTAGTATCCAGTTGTAATTATAATAATTATTTTTATTGCCTAATAAATTACCACCGCCATCTTTATTTTATCTATGTCCAAATCTATTATAATTTGCGCTATCCTAATTCACATCTAAACGTTAAAAATATTTGATACTGGTATTTAACACGAAAACAGTCGTTATTTAAAATTCCACCACCTTAAATTATTATTTACAAGATTCTCGGAGTAAAATCTCATGACCTGAGTAAAAAAATGGTCACCCCTCTTTTCCTTTTTTATTATTTAAACAAAGCTCAGTAGGATGTCCGTGATGGGTGGAGCCAAGGTAATTGTCGTGCGTACACGCAACATGCATGTAAAGAGGGAACGGAATAAACAAAAGGTTTCCACGCATATTATATTTTTAACGAATATTCTTATAAATTGTATGTATTTACGAAAGTAACAGTTGTTTTTGAGGTTAACAATTGTTATTATTGTAGCTTAATAATTATTGTTGTCGAAAAAAAAACAATAATTGTATGAGAACTCTTGTTTTGCTTTATTATCCCATTCTTAGTTTTTAGCCAGATGGTTGATAGAATTGAAAAGTTCCAGAACCTGCCCTTATTAAGTGAAGTTTGAGATTACCTGATTTTTTAATGTAGTATTGTTATACCTATTTAGGGAACTGCACAGATGGAAATATAAAATATATTACATGTTTAAAAAACCTCTTTACGTGACAAATATTAGTATTTATATTTTACTGGCTAAAATAAGACAAGATACGATTTTAATACTTATTTATTTTTTGTTACAGGTAAGGAACATGAAGCCAGAAGGCGGGCTCAAATAAAAAGCGCAACAAATCGCCATATTTGTTTAAGATAACGAGGACTAAATTTAATCGGCAACAAAAGCGTGCATTAAATTTCAAACAAAGCAAATAAGGTGTCAAAATTTATTGTTCTCCCCAAAAATCCACTTCGCTTCATCCTAAATCTTTTTATCTGGGCATTAATCTTTAAAGGCCATAAAACCAATCTTGGATCTTACCAAATATTTTGTACAAAATTGATAGGGGACCCGTTTATCAGGGCATCTAACGCGTAACGATCAAAATTCCTAGAGGTGTCGATACAAGATAAAAAGTATAAACCAAAATTAAACAAGTCAATAATTTGAAAAATATTAAGTTTATCGAAATAAAATGTCGGCTTTGGAACACATTGTTCTTCGGTTTCGTTGGTCTTAGGTTATTCTGAATTAAAGTTTATTATCTAGAGTTAAGATAGTAGGTAGGTAGACAGTTGGCAAGAAAGTGACCAACCGATTCTTTATTACTTATCCAGTACCTACGAGTGATTCTATGATAAGAGGTAAGTGGTGCTCTTCAGTTTAAAATAGCTTTTTCATTCTTTATATTGATTTTTGTGCTATTAGTTACAACTAATCTAATTTATGCCTTTTATAAGTCATGTCTAGGTATAATGTTTAATTTTAATTTAATTTTCTAAAATTGCTCTATGAAGGCCGAAATTTTTCCTTTTGCTGTTTTTAGTTGAATTTGCAGATAATTAACGCTTTTTTGTTGCAATTGTCAAACTATAGTTTACATAGTATAAATCACTACAATGCATAAGGTACATAATATAAGAAGTTATTATTACATAATAAGTAATATCTATTGTGTTTCATGAATAATATTTTTAAAAACTCAAATAATAAAGAAGTAATTAACGCACAAGCTGTTCTTATCATAATATGCAATTAGATAAATATCGTTCTCTGAAATTTAAATATTGTCCGCATAAGTTATGTTTTTATATCCCTTCGTAGTTCCAATAATAACTTAAGTAGACATATATCAATGTACGGTAGGGCCACTTAAAGTGTGAAAGATCATCGGGGGACCGCGTGGGTCGCAACGCAAGCTCACAAAAAACACGGCACCCTGTTGTTTTAGAGGAAAAAAATAATGAAATATGCCTCGTTATAACGTTTTTATATGTAAAACGCCAAGAGTTTTGAGTGTCGCATTTAAAAGAACAGTCCCTTTGTAATATAATAAATTACAGTCTTGTTGTTTCTAAATTGAAATGTGTATTTTGTCGTATAAATTCCTTTGTAATTACACAGGCTGTGATCGTTTTAAACGTTTAATGTGTGTAGTTGGAAAATGTTGTGGACCCCTGTAGCGTGCCGGCAGCGTCCGTTTAGGAACAATTCTTCAAATTCATGGACTAATTTTAAACGCAATTTATCACATATAATTTTTATTTGAGAATTTGAGATTCAAATAACTGGTCGATATTACAAGTAATCAGTTCTTGCACCTGAGGAAAGTACTCGTGACTCGTAGGTACCTAGAAACTTACATGCCTAATGTTTAATTGTCTAAATTATATCTCTTGAAAATGCTACTATATCACTGACACATAGAAGATATTGTAATACAGAGAGATTAACGCTCTTATTCATAAAAACTTATAGAACACCTAAAGTGTTCTATAAGATCACTATAAGAAGATTGGCAAAAAATTGTATTCATAACAGCATTATATCAACAAAGAGTTCTATAAACCTATCATAAAGTTATAGAGGCCAGGACCCTACTTTAACAGTACTATAAGATACAAGATGGCCAAACTCTTAACAGCTGATTACTAAAAAACTGACATTTGACACAAATATTTTGTCAATGTTATTTTGTAAACAAAATAATTATTTCTGATTTTATAAAATAATGCAAGCTTTACACATCTTTGATGTCATTGAACAACTAGAAATACGCGTCGAAGAAAAGTGTACAGAAGTAGGGTTGATCCGTTTTCTTTGGACGTCCGTCCTTACTATGGTCCAAATTCCAATTTTAGGTGTATCAGTACTAACCTTATCTTCCTCCAACCAGTTTTCACTTCTCTGCCTTTTAACAGTCGAGATCAATTGCAATGCCATTAAAACTACTTTTATAATAATGTTAGGTAATAATGTTAGGTTTTATACTACAAAAATAAATTCAAATAGATACGATATGCGTAGACAACAAATTATTATAATTAACAAATTATTGTAGTTTTATACATATTATCTATGATCGATTCAATATGTTCGTCCAACTTGTTAGCCAACTTCCTAATAATGGTAACATTTTTGCTTAAAGACAATTGTTAGTTATAGAAGGTTTATAGAACTGTTATGAATAGACAATTTTATCGAACGTTATATAAGCCTATCGAGCATTTTAACTATTATCCGTTATAAACGTTTTATAAGCTTTTTTTATGAATAAGACCGTAAGTTTCAAGACTCTCGGGATTGCATTTTTGACAGGCTTGAAACAGATGTTTTGTTTCACATGAGTGTCTTAATCCCAGCTCTGTGACTCAACTTCTGAGGCTAATCAATACAAGCCTTGTATGAGAGCAACGAGCAGACCTCTAATTACTAATTGATAGATATTATTTTCACTCTCTACAATCTAGTATCCTATATTAAGAAAATCATACCTGTCTTATGAAACAAGATGAATAACAATGAAACATCTACAATAAAATTAAAAGACTGAGATTATGATTCTTACTTTGACAAATGGGCAATTGACTGAAATAAATAATTAATAGCTATAGTTTATTTCACGAAAGATGACCACTAATACCGGCCATCTACCAAACCAATCATAAAGAAAATACTTTTTTAAGATAAAATAGTATTTAAATGTAAGTAAAATAATGTGCTATTTTAAATACTCGCTATCCACCCGTGCATCTCTCTACACCTTCAAGAGGACCGAAGTATACCTTCTAAAATGTGGACATTTTTCGTGAACTGTAAGAGATGCAATTTACAAATGGTGTTCTACCTAGGTAGATAAGAATATTGATAGGGCAAATCGTATTTATAATCTACTCAACACTTACCTAAACATATACTTTGGTATGCCATCAGAACCAAATCGATCTCTTACAACCAATATTATTACAAGGAGGTTTCTAGTAAAACTGCGTTATTTTAGGATTAAACCACATCTGAACAAACACTACTGTTTAGACGGTAGTTAAACGAAACTGGTACAAAAATACCAATAAGGGTGTCTGCTCACTGTTCTGTCATGCCCAATAACGCATCCCAATCCCGCTGCATTTGTCCTCGCCACTCAGAATGCTCTCAAATTAGATCGCGGAAAGCTATACCTACTATTATGAATGTATGTATGTTATCAATCTTTGTTACATCTTGGATTGTTATGGCTGATTAATTTGAAAGAGTTATATTAAGTCATAATAATGGTACATCTTCAATGAATGTAAGTTATTCATCTGAAAAATATTTAGTAGACAAAGCTGACCATCAGAGATAATAAATAGCGAAATATTTATATTAGTTTTAACATAATTAAGCAAAGGACGTTCCGTAGATACGCTAGTATTGAAATAGGTACCTAGATTATCTTTAGTCTCAGTTAATTTACTATCTACATTTACTGCCTCAACATTTGTGACTTTTACAACTACTATTATCGTTAAAGACATACTCTCCTATTATGAACGATTAAGTTACTAGTAACTTAGTAAATCAAGTAAGATAAAAATAAAACTAAGACTCACTGCTATTTAAATCTTCTAGACTCTTTTCATTCTTTTTGTCCGATGGCAAGTATATATATATATCCACTTCACTCACTTCGTTTATTATGTTATTTTAAATAACAATCCTAATCTCACTCACTTCATTTATTACCTATGTTATTGAAAATAGCCTTGCTTACAGCTTACCTACCACCTTACCTACTACTTATTTATAGCTATTTGATACTTGCGTAATAGTTTGATAACAACCTTAATTGTCGTTTAATCGAGGGTTCACCATCCGGTCAGATATTTTAACGAAGCTCCGGCACTTTAAATGAAAGTGGAACACATTTTTTGTGTACCGTGCTCACCATTTAAGTCACAATCGTAAATTTTATTGAAATGTCGAAGCGGCGATCGCACGAGTTGTCTTGTCTTTGGGACGAATTTATGCGTAATTCGTATACAAATTGACGTGGGGGACTTGATGAGTTGACACGTCTTTGAGTATTTAAATATTTACGAGACGACGTAAAACGTAAATGTGATCACGAATTTCGTTATCTTTGTGATCTAAGAGGGGAAAATACTTAGTCTTAATAGAAATGCAATTAATTTGATGGGTTGTAATTTTAAGAGGAAACACCAGGGCCACGCAATGTATGGAAAAACACACAAAAATATTTTTGTAAATTTAATAGGTATTTTCAGATCAGTTTAAAGTTGTCTCTATCGCACTCTCACACATAGATAGCTAGCTTGTTCGGGCACAACGGGACAGCAACAGACAAATATCTATTTTTCATTTCTCTAAGGTTTGATTTTCCTTTTAAGGGCGTATTGTTATTACTCGTATATTTTTTTAGCTCGTTCTTTATTGATGACATTGTAAATTCAAGAGAACTTGCGTTAAGAATATCTGAGTGGGATCTTTCATGTGATCGATGCTTTTAAAACTGATATTTTGTTCGACATTGTAGAAAAATGTAATCGCATAAAATGCAGGCAGCCAGTCAGTCGTGAAAGTGACTCACCACAATTTCACGTATGTGCGTAGTAAAAAAAACGACACCTCAATGCACTGTCGGTGTGGGGCTTCTTAAGTCGTACAAATATCGCATTACACAATACAAGTTACATTTCATTTGATTCAGCTTGCTTTTGTTTCCCAGTTTTTTTAATGTTTGTCCATGACACTTCACGTCACATGTCCATACTACGTCAATCTGGTCCTGTAGGTACTATATATCCGATGAGCTTGAGTCACAGTCCACAGATACCTCACAGAAAAACTTTTTGTTCCATCAACCGATTCAATGGGATTCGAACCCACAACCTCCACGGCGACGCACTAATCACTAAGCCACAGAAGTCGTCAAACTATTTGTTGGTAAAATTTATTTTAGTTATTTTTTATTAGAATTAGCTTCAGTTCTTTCACCAATAAAATTAAAATGGTCGTTTCCTTTCCTACAGGTTCCTGAACGGTTGAAAGAAAGTTTTTATTATGTGCGTACGTTTAGTATGCAAAATAAATATCGACATAATATTTTGTGCATTTTATTATTACAATAAGTTCTGATAATCAATAAGTGTATCATAAACAAGCATTCGGCCGTACAGCGCAACATGGCTGCCCGCTGCTAAATGTTGCCATCTAAACGGCTATTAGCCTTACCCGAGCCAAGCCGGGCGTTGGTACATGTTTAATTGACTCCTAAATATTGTTCTTTTAGCAATGAATTGCAACCAGACATGTTTATTATTGAGAAACCGAAAGTTATTGCTCATTAAATGAAGACGTAAATAGTCGCGAATAACCTACGCCGACTGAATATTAAAGAAAGAAATGAGTATTATATACAGTGAGAAGTTATGACTTATGACTTATGAGCATATTAGTCGAAGGAGAATAAATTTTCTCCTAAGTAGAAGTCCGCAGGATGAAGCAGTAAATGCTAATAAAAATAACTAACTAATTACTTCGTAAATAAAGGTGTCAATAATTAGCTTATGTTAAGAAACGACTTATGCATGAGTCAACCAGACGATGAAGTGTCACCATAGCAATTTAAAATCAATAACATTAGCATTTGAATAACAGATTATTTTTAGATATTAGCTATTGAATTTAAAGTTGAGCATAAATAAACGAACAAAGCAAAGTCAACATTCAATGTCCGCAATTTGCATATGAGTACAAGAGTTTTTGCAATAACAGTGCTTCGGCAGTACATTTCCGTTTGTTAATTAAGGCTCGGCGGGCAGTGTTTATGGCTGGCAATAGTCACAACAATAATACATCTCGAGCTTCCTTTCCGAGATAGATAAACATTGGGCGCTCCTTATCAGATTCAGACAAACAGCTTCCAGTGGTTTACGTGGGACTAGATGGTCATCTCGAGCCACTATGTTGTTTATTGAAATAATATTATTATCCAATGTACATAAAGGTACACCTACTTTTTCCGTAAGTAATAGAATACATAAAGTAAGAACACCTACTTTTTCCGCAAGTAATAGAATACATAAAGTAAGAATATCTACTTTTTCCGCAAGTAATAGAATACATAAAGTAAGAATATCTACTTTTTCCGTGAGTGATAGAATACTAAGTAGGTACCAGTGAGAACCTCTTTTTAATATTATTCATCTATCTAAATGTTACCCGTGACTTTGTGCACGCAAAAAGAATTCCCGCAGGAGCTGTAATTATAATAAGGCTCTAGCCTTCTTGGTTAGGCCTTACTATCGGTATAAAAAAGAGACTTAGAAAATAACGTAATAAAAATGATATAATTATGGATTTCAGGTAAATGAGTTTTAATCTAAGTTAGTGATAATAATCAACACATACCTGAAAAGTACCTACTATGAATCTACCTAATTCAAATAAAACATTTCTTTTTTTACGAAAACATTAAAAGGACAAAAATATCCGTCGTATAGCTTTAATTCTGCTTTATACTTTTCACGTATTTGTTTAAGCTTTGCTGTACATGTTGGTCTTTCGCTTCGTTTTGCATGGCGATTAGGTACTCATTATCTGTTCTAGTTTCATTTCTATATTTTAAGATACTTTTTTTATAAGTTTCACTGTAAAATCTCCAGCCATTTCTAAAGTTCGTACCAAAATCACCATCGCAGCTGATTCAAAATTAAATCACCAGAGAATTTTAATTAAACTTTTATCGCCTTTCGTACAAACAACGTTTTGGCTCGGTGTGATTGAGTTTATTAACTCTGTAAATAACTATCTGACCTAATAGCTACCATATTAAAAAGGGTTTGGTTCTATCTTAATTTATGGCCGCCATTTTGTTTTGTTCGCCGGATGAGCCGGATTACCTGACTCGTTTTTGGAGATTCATTTCGTCTCGAAATTAACCCGGTATAAAGTTACGATGCGATTAAGATTTTATTTTAAATTGGGTTCTTATGTTGCTTGAGATTGCTAACAATTAAAATATGAAGGAATATTTTACATTGTCTGATATCTATAATAGTTTCTTATGAAATCTACGAAACTTATCTATAGTATAAAGTTAACAGATAACAGTACATCAGTAGTTAGTAATTTAATACCTACATTGTACTTCAATGGTAACATACGCCCATCCATTTATTCATGTAACATTAGCAAGACAGTGCAGTAGTAATAATTGTATCTACTTAGTATCTACTAACTGTTTTATAGCGGTCAATAAACTACGTAATGTGTTTTCGTTTGTAGTTCAAGTCACATACAGTGTGTCACGAGTGTAGATCATTCGTTCTGTTTACTAATCGATCGGCTAATACTTCCACGTAGTTTAAATATGTAGGTATGTTTGAATATTAACGATTCTTCAAACTCGTATAATCAAATTGACTTTTGTTTGCATTGTTAATGGAGTGCGAGAAATGTGATATAACAGAATTTACAAGGTGCTCAGCGAGTTGTGATATTTACATACATACATACATATAATCACGCCTTTTTCCCGTAGGGGTAGGCAGAGACCACTTCTTTCCACTTGCTACGATCCTTACATACTTCTTTCACTTCGTCCACTTTCATTCTTACCATCCATTCCTCCTCTTACATTCAACGTAGCCAAGCGTCTCTCCATGCTCCGCTTTTTTACAATCATCTGCAATAGGCTTGACGACTGTTTTTTATTGCATAAAATATGAATAGTGCTCATGAATATTTGTAAATGTACCTAACTGTGACGTCACGATTAGGTAAAAGTGAATTAAACACACACAGAGTACCTATTTGTAAATACCTCCAAAAATGTGTGTTAAAGTTCATACTTCATTTTTTTTGTATAAGATGTAAGTAAAATGATGTAGGTTTTTTGCTAATTTAGCAAAAAAAAATTGAAACTTTTTTGTATTTTTAGATGTATCTAATTACTGAAATCCACATAAAATATTACTTTTTTTACATTTACCAAATAGTAATGCCTCAAAATTTCTGAGAATATTAATGAAACTATATATTTAACATGTAGTCGTCTCCCCAATGATGTTTTAAATTATGACTTTTACGACAAGCCGTATAATTTAGCGGCAAATAGATAGTTATTGCAAGCAAAGTTACACGGTTTTAAGGAAGCCTATTATTAGGTATTAGGTACCCTAATTCCTAATTAGTAGGAGCAAAATATTAAAATATTTTGTTACTACCATTTAAAGCAAAACATAGGTATAAGTATTATTAACTTTCTCTGACTACTTAATTTCTACTTCATAGACATAAGGAAATCCTGATAAACTTTATCGCTATTGATAAACTGTATGTAAAAGTCGTGATAACGGTAAAGGTTAATGGCCTCTGAAATGAGAGCTTTTAATAAATATTACGTTCACACATAATAATTTACGAATCTCCTAAGAAATGTAGATGTTCTCTATTGTACAGTTTTCTCTCTTTCATCTTTTATATAACTTTTATTTTATAAGATAGTTCACTGATCTCACTTGGAACACTGGATCTGTGGTTTTAATTATAAAATTAAATTAATATAAGGCTCATTGGTTAGTATATTTGGTTATTTTTTATATTGGTAAGTCTTTTACACTCCTTCGACACCTCTCAGAAAATATTATGACCAATTTCAAAAGTAAAAAACATATTTCAATCTTCAAAATGTTAAGCTTTTCAATCCTGAAGTACGAAGGATAAAATGTTACATGTACATAATCGTACTACTATGATAAATGTGAAAGTTTGTGAGGATGGATGTTATGAAATTACTGAACGGATTTCGATGAAATTTGGAATGGTAGTAGCTTAGGCTCTGGTTTAAAACATAGGAATATTCTTTATCCCGAAAAATAACAGTATTTTATTATTTACAAGCAAGTCTAACATACTTTATAAGAAAATGTCATTATAATTACCTACCGCATTGAATAAATAAAACCTGAAAAATTTTGTAAGGAATGTTCTAGTTTAAACAAAGAAATATTTAATTGAACGTAACAACTTGGTAACAACGATAAATTTTCTTTTCACCGTTTAGTAATGTATGTAATTCTTTGTTGCAGGTAATTTTATAAAGGATGACTTCCTGCAAATGTGGAACTACGATGAATGGGGCAGCAGCACGGCAATGTAGTAGGCGTCATATAAATTCACCTTTGTATAATCTGTAGTAAATCGCTTTAGAATAAACGCAAGCGAATTGTCGTATATCCTTTGGATACAACGGAAATTGTCGTAATTGAAATCGACAGCGACGAAACCCACAAATAAAATTGATGTCTATTATGTTGCCAGCAGTCCTTGGATCATTTCAATAAAATTTATTGTATTGTGCGACAATGGGTGCCACAGGAAGTGATGTGGATGTATAACAAGTGGACTGTTTATAATTTGTGTATTGTGTACTATCTAGGAATGGAACGTGACCATCCCTGAGCATTGTCAATTCGGATACAGTTCGCTCTAATTGACTTTTTACACCCTATAGAAGTTGGAAAATCGATTTAAACTGTTAAATCCTTTCCTGTGGGCTTAGACGAAGAACAATATCGAAACGATGATGAAGTTACAAAAAAATAGTAATCTGTTAAGTCGGTTTACGGACGATATTTTTACGTGATAACGTCCGCGTCATCACAAACCGAACGCTAAGGCCGATCGTGCCTCTCTATCGCTTGTTCCGCGCTCTCGCTTGCACTCCCGGCTCAGGCGGAACGTGACAATTTTTCGTGCTTGCAGCCAGCGTTCGTTCATTTATAAGACGTTATCACGCCAAAAAGTATGGATTACATCGTAAATGATTACTAATCACTGATATGACCACAAAATGTATCATGTTGTTATCTTCTAATATCGTGACACATCGACACAAAACGATACCTTACATGGCTCTGCATTTTTAAGACAGCTATTCGAAATTAAACTTCATTAGTTACACAAGAAGATAAACGTTTCATTGTAAGAGGTCGAATGTTAGGTTGCAACGAGCACATGCACAGCGCATGTGCACAGATGTCATGAAACGTGTATATTTTTGTGTGATGAACAAAGTTTAATTTTAAATAGCTATCTTAAAAATGGAGCACCGCGTAGCTTCGCGTATCGTCGTGCGATGAACTGACTCTATGTATCTAGTTCTCTTCCTAACTCTCTACCCAAGAGGGCGATTCACGTATTTTCTATTAAACTCGCAGTTGGGTTCCAGGTCAGTACGCTCGTACACTACATTTCATGCGTGTGTGAGTATGACAGTATGTGCTGACACTGGAACCATATTGCGAATTTAATAGAAAATATAATGAAGTGAATTGGGCTTCAAGTTTTTGTTTCTCTACATCGATAGGTGTCATTGCGATGTATTAGGTCATTAGTTATGTCATACGCGTATTAACAGCGATCCGTCACCTTGACGGAGGTAGTTGCGAGGTTGCAGCTGTAAATGCGTCTATAGATTAAATTCTATTAATCATAATGTTGCAGTTGGTATTATCAATGAAATTATTATCATCATCATTATTTTCTTCTCCTTAATCATCATTCTCATTCACAAATTATTCATGGCTACTATCATTATTTATTCTTCATATACCACTATGTTTATAGGTAATATGAATTCATTTTAAATTAGCTAAACTCGCATATAAATATAAAATGTAAAAAGTCCGTATTTTTCTAACTTTTTAATTTAGCAGCTGGATACTGTTAATCAGCTGCTAAATTAAAAAGTAAGAAGAAGACAATATTTCCCACCTTATTATTACTTTTCACAAAGCTAATCTATACTAATATTATAAATGGAAAAGTGTGTGTCTGTCTGTTTGTCCGTCTTTCACGCCAAAACTTCAGAACCGATTTAAATGAAATTTGGTACACAGATAGTCTAGACTCTAGAGCCTGACAAAGGACATAGGCTACTTTTTATCGCGGGACATATACGGTTCCCGTGGGTTACTGTACCTACGTGGGTGGAGCTGCGGGTATCAGCTATTAAAGAAATTAAACTATGCATGGTCCCCATTCCTTTTATCATTTAGTTCATTACTACTCACGTTTTGTTACCTCACCTCGTTGGAAATAATTGAAATCAGTTCAAGTAACATTAAATTGCAAGGAATTTAATCGTTATTGAGTCTTTAGCTTAATTATCAATAAAGATAAGCTAGTACTAAACTTGCTAATGAATTGGAATATAAAATACAGCTACAGGTCGGTGGGGTTATTTAGGAACATGGCATAGACTTGTACACTTGCGGGCAAGCGTGTATCTTAGGAGAACATTGCACGATAAACAAGTATTTACCAAAGCTTCCTACAGAGTACCTTGTAACGCTATATTTTCTAAATAAACTCTGAATTCTGTATTAGTTACAAGATATATATTTAAGTATAGATTTTATAACATCTATATTCTAAAGAGGAAAGATTTTTTGTACATTTGTTTGTTTGTATTGACTAGACTACGAATCTATACTGGAACGGTTTTGATGGAATTTGACACATATATAGATAAAACCACGGGGAAGGACAAAGGCTACTTTTGATCGTGGCGAAATGTACGGTTCCTGCAAGATTTCTTCCAGCGCGCACGAAGTTGCGGGCAACATCTAGTCTAAAGTAAAAGCATTTGAGAATTCACTTTTTTGCTATGTCTGTTACTTTTTTAATTATCTTAGTAATAAACTTTATGTAAAACATTTAATCAATTTTTAACCCAGTCAACATTAAACAACTCGAACAATAACATGATTGCGGCGATAAAATAAAACAATAAAATATTTTTAGGACCTGTAATAAAACAAAAGATTAAACAGCAAAAATAGAATATTTAAAATGAGGACTATAAGTATGCTATAAACGCTGTATTACTGTTTTATTTATGCTGTGACTCTTAATAAATACTTTTATTATTAGTAATCCAGTCACGCAAATAATATTTTAGTATGCGGAATAATATGAAGTAACTGAACTATAATAAATGCCTTGTCTTGTGTATTTGAGGTTTTATGTGTTTATGCATAACTTTTTTATTGCATTCCATCGTTTATAATGTTGTCTTTTCGTGTCTGTAATCTATCACTTTTATCTATCTGTAGTAAAACTATCCTTCTTTTCAACAGTAGATAGAAAGGTTTGGGTCATTCCGAAACGTAACGATACGCAAAATGGCACTGCATTTTTTAAGATAAATATTTAAAATTGTACTTTCGTCGAAAAGCTCATCCGAAAGTTTTGTCGTTGCTTACTTCTAATATCGAGTAACAGAGACAAAACGTGCAAATAAGCTATCCGGCATTTCTTAGAAGATTGTGAAACATACACTTAAAGTCATTGTGGATCATTCTTTGTCTACCTATGCATTTCTATAATATTATAGAGAGAAAAAAATTGTTTGTTTGAATTAAATATTCTCTGAAATTACTGGACCTATTTTGATGAAATTTAGCACAGACATAGAGTAGACCACGGGGAACGACATAGGCTATTTTTTATCAAAAAAATGTAGAGTTTCCGCGAGATAAAGGCAGCATCTAGTTTATAATATTCCGGTTTCTAGCGAAATAAGATTTCACTTCCTCCCGTGACCTCGCAGACTGAACCATTTGTCAGGCTGAGCTGCACCGAGCTCGCCTTATCTAAGAAAGCTGGATTTAGTTTGTATCGTATCAATGTATCCTGACTTGATATGGCTCGAGGCGATGT
The DNA here is from genome assembly GCA_905404095.1 of Glaucopsyche alexis. Lineage (NCBI taxonomy): Eukaryota > Metazoa > Arthropoda > Insecta > Lepidoptera > Lycaenidae > Glaucopsyche > Glaucopsyche alexis. The sequence goes on from FR990060.1 coordinate 9,489,683, forward strand.
ATGGAGTTATTTCGAGATATAAATGGTTCTTTTGAACGCTGAATCTATAAAAGTTCTATAGATCAGAACCTCAATTGTCGTATTTAAAGTAGACTTAATTTTACTTTTTTTGGATTGAAAGTGTAAGAAATTGTAGAGACATGTTAGCATGAACGGATTTTATGACGTTTCGACCAATCAAAACGTGAAACGATTATCAGCGGTTTCTCGAAAACGGCTGCAAGTAGGTATTACCATGAAATTCAGAATATAGGATACTGCTGCCCGATTTTTATTCCTAACAATTTTCTTAATACATTTTTAAATTACCTTCCTTCTTCTTGGGTCTTCTTTGATTCAACGTTTAATGACATACATGTATGTAGTAGATACCTACTTGAGACGCTAGAATGCAAATCCAAAAGGTATTTCATAAAACTATGTAGTTTATTATTCTTATCTTGCATAGCAAACCATTGCTCTAAATTTGCTTTTTGTATCGTTTTAAATCTCTAGTTTAATTCCAAGTGCATTTACTCCATAAAAGATAAGTAGTCAAGGAGGCAGCGCTTTACTTAAATACCATTGTTTTTTGCTGCACTAAGTAGCAGTAATGTTGGAAGTGGCCGCTGACCCGCGCTAATGTTGCCTGTACCATTTTGAAGTGTTCCTAAGAGCACTTGATTATTTTAAGATTAAATAAACGAGCGAGGGGCAGGCGAGATACTTGAATACGTTTAAAATGCGTCGCTTATTAAGTGTTTTCAAGATGTCAGATAATGAGTTAAAAGATTTATATATATTTATAAACGAAGTCACAGCATATTATATTGAAATTGCTATCTGTATTAACTATTCGAAATTTATTTTATCCAAAAGAACTTAAAGCGTATTGTAAAACACGCTCTTATCTTTCTCGATTTTTACCTTTTTTCCGTTTCTTTCTATTCGTAATTACTAGCTCATCGCAATTACAGTTGCATTATTTGGAATTTAATTTATTTTCATCCGACTTTTTACGAGTTTAATTAGAATGTACAAATAAGTCGATTACGTGTACAAATGAACATCGACGTGACTGCGACAAAGCGACGATCGACGGTGGGCTCTTGGACTAAATTGGATACCGATCGAAGCGTAACGATTCGATAAAAAAGTAACCCTTTTGATATCTTTACGTAACTGCACAATAGAGTTCGTCTTACCTTATCTATCTATGCATAGAAACGATTGTACGCCGCGATAAGAAGATATTGGTTTCTATGAAATGGATTTTTTATAAGGACCTGCACCTGTTTGGAATTTCTAATGATATTTTTTAGTTTTATATTTAAGTGGACATATTTTATATTTGTGTTTTGAATGCAAATGCGTTACCAAGATTAGATTGTTTTAGAAAACTAACCTAACCAAGAGCATGTCAGGATATGTCTAAGGAGGGTTCCGTAACTATAAACGCGTAACATGTTTTTTTCAAATTACTTCAAAAGTTACTGTTCGATTAAGTTAAAAATAATTTTCTTAAAGAGTTTTTAGGACAATCGATCAGCATAGAAAATTGCAAGTTTCTAAATCTTTAGTTTAGAAATGCCAGGGGAGAAACCAACTTATAAATCATTTTGGAGGCCGATTACTCGAAAATTGCCTTTATTTTAAAATACCTATTCAACGATACCCCACACGATGGGGTAGAAAGAAAACGTTTTTTTCATCCCCACTTCCCATGTATGGAGAGCAACCCCTGGAATATAAAATTATTATTATTTTATGAAGCCAAATAGTTACACGATCTATGACTATACCAAATTTCATGCATTTATATTCATAATTACCGACGCTAGAGGCGCGGACAGACAAACAGACATACAGACGGACGGACAAAGAGAAACTACATATAAGGGTTCCTCAAGTATTACGGAATCCTAAAAATAGAGGATTTTTTTTCGGCGTGTGATTGTAACTAACTGTCAATTATTTTGAAATTAGAGCCTGCAGCATCGAATATGCTTTCACTAAGAGTCAAAAGTACATAAGCCCGGTTCACGATAATTTTATGATTATTCCGTACGATTAGTGAAGCGTTAAAATTCACAAAGACATAGATTACCTCAAGAATAGAACCATCACCGTAAATTCACACTTTACGAGTTTTCTCTGAACCGTCATTGATTTATGCGTTGTTTAAAAAAGTTTTATAAAGCAGTTGTTACCAACTGTCCGCGGCATCTGGCTCTTGCGGAGTTTCGGCTGCTATGCCAAACTTTGTCATTTAAAAACACTCGGTGTAAATATATTTGCATATTTAATCATGTATTCGACGTTTTCAGCTTCATCTTACGGACTCTTTCTGTGCATATCTTATAAAACAAAATAGGTGAGATTTTACAAAATATGTTTAGATTTTTGGCTTAGGAATCTTAGAATCCATCACGACTGCGTGATATTTTGTACAATCTCACCTGTTTTGTCTCTAGAACTACGCATATTGAGGCATGCGTATTGCGTATTACTAGAGGCCACGCGTGCCGTAGAAAATTACGCGGTAGTTGCTCCACTCCTTTCTTACATAGGAAAAACGTTTAATATATTTTTATTACTTAAATAAGTAAAAAAAGCCTGATCGAAGATACCTACATATTATATAAGCTTTATAACCATACAAACAAGACTTTATACCGTATGCTGCAATGTTGCTTTGCCGAGCTCAGTTGAAATAGGCATGTTACCATAAATTCTTTTTGTATATTCTATGTTTGACAATATTATGATAATGAACAAACTAGAACCATTTTTGTAAATTAAAATTCACATAAAACAATAAGAAAGAGAGCGATATATCAGCTTGTGACGTCACGAGTTGCTATCGCCATACATTTGTCATTAAAAAATGTATTGCGGTTGCAGCGTGTGACGTAAAAATTCGTTTTGCGGAAAAGAGATGGGCACTATTTAAGGTTGCTTTTTATTTTTAATCTCGTCAACTAATGTAACTATTTCTTTTAAATTTATATGTATATATTTAACAATTTTAAAATTTAATTTGTAGAAATATGATATTTGATGCGAAGCAATATCCCTATTGTAACGTTGATATTGCTCAACTTTGTCTAGCTCAGTAATTGTCCAGACGCAATGGTTGTTAGGGTGAGATTAACACTTGCTTCATTGGCCATAAATTATCGGGAGCTGAACAGAATTTGCTTAAAATCATGGCTGCCTTTGGTATTAGATTGTTGCAAAAAATTCTTTTGAAGCTTTAGGAACTCCAATATAGGGAAGGAAGAAGAATGCTCATGCTCTATATAAGTTTAGGCCCAGGTTTCAAGAAGCCGTACAACAAAAAAATCCAAAATTATATTGGTTGTATTATATCGGTAAACAAACAGATGAATAACCTGATCGCATGATCGTGATCAAACACACAGGTGCAGTGCTGGAATACCGAATACATACTATGATTCTTCCGTCTATAGTAGGATTGCCAACCCCAAAAAAAAAAAACAGAATTTGAAGCTGAAAAAACCAGGACAATTCGGTTTAAAAACAGAACACAGTAATAGAGTTGCAACAGTTAATTTAATAAGTTAAATGAAATATGTACTTAATACTAGATAATATAAGATATACTAGATAATAAAAGGGGCCTGCGAATTTTAAAACACATGACTTTATCAGGGGGCTTTAAAACCCAGGACGCTGCTTTGAAACTACCCAGAACAGCGCAGGGCACTGTAAAATCCAGGATATGTCCTGGGAAAACAGGACAATTGGCAACGCTAGTCTATAGAAAGACAAATTGTATGAGAAAATTATTGATTTGATATTATTACAATTTTGTAAAGAAGTAAAAGAAATTCTGGCTACACAGCTACACTGGATTCAAAAGTTAAGGCGCTCTTACCCTAGAAATACGCTTCTTTCAAAAATTTTTTGAGACGAATGGATACATTTTAGTGCAGCAAAAAAATATATGTTAATTTTGATCATATTTGCTAGGGGACCTTCGTTTTCAAAACACGTTATCTGAAAAATTTCTCGATAAAAAAAAATCATAAAGTAACCATTAAAATAGAAATTCTTCGAGTTGTAACTGTATTATTTGTGAACAAAAATGAGAAAATTATTTGCAGTTTCGTAAAACATAATAAAAGGAAGGGAATTGTTGTTTTGATTTTTCGTATAGAATGTGATATTTGTTAGTATTAATTTATTTCAATGATAAATAATTCGTACGAGTCGAATGAAACATCGCGAAATGCGACCTGTCATTCCTTCTCTTTCATATCTATTGAATAAGACAGTACCGGCTTAGGCCTCTTGCTAATGAGACGTATGTCAAATTTTTCCCCTCTTTTCTGCTCAAAAATTATTCGAATTTATTGTTGAAAGTCCGTTCAAATTTATTTTACCCCCGAATGGACCTTTATGTCGTCTGCATAAAGGTCAAGTCGGGGGTAAATATTAGTTTTTCTTTCGTCGTGTAATACTTATAACATATGCGTAATTTCGCTAACTGACGTAAGACGCTTGGTAGCCCTTTGGCTTTTTGCGTTGTTGCGACCAATTGGTCTCGGGTTCGAATCCCGGTCAGACGATTTTTTTTCTTTTTTTTTGTCGCACTATAAAACTCCGAGCGATGCTTGTTTTCCCAGTAATAAAAGTATATGGTTAATTATGTACTTATTTTATTATTAGTTACTTTAAGTTGTTGTTAATATAAGGGTAGATTATATTATATAAAATATGAAAAGATTGTATTCGATGAATGACCAAATTTTTAGTCCAAAGTTTTAAGATGGAGGTACAAAAACTCTTTATAAGTAGATACTAGGGAGACCGAGCTTTGGTCGTAGTTTTAGTACAACGATAAAAATTAATAAAAAATAAATAAAAAAATATTAAAGAAAAACAAAGACATTATAAGAATCACAAAAATAATATTTATCTTACCGGGATTTGAACTCACCACCAAAAATCAAACGTCGGTACGCAAACCGCGCTGCTAGTCAGACTGACGTAAAATAATCGAAATTATTGATATAATTTATTACACGACGAAAGAAAAAACATATTTGATTTTAAATTGACAACATTGATTGACAACAGAATAAGTAAATATATATATACCTAAATATTATTCTGTTGGTTTGTAAAGTTTATACATATAATTTATCAATTATTATAATCAATTCTAATTCTAATCACCATGAGCAGATATTAGGAACATGTACTTATTCAGTAATCTACGTTTATTTTTTACTAGCTTTTGCCCGCGACTTCATCCGCGTAAAGTTCGGTTTCCATACAAAATTTTAACCCCTTTGTTACACCCGTAGGGGGCGAATTTTCAAAAATCCTTTCTTAGCGGATGCCTACGTCATTACAACTATCTGTGCCAAATTTTAGCAACATCTGTTCAGTAGTTTAGGTTGTGCTTTGATAGATGAGTCAGTCAGGTTTGCTTTTTATATATTTAGACTAGGTGTTGCCCGCGACTTCATGCGCGCAAAAGGAAATCTCGATGGAATCGTACATTTTTCGGCAATAAAAAGTATGCCTATGTGCTTCCCCGTTGTCTATTCTATATCTGTCCTAAATTTCATAAAAATCATTCCAGTAGTTTCGGAGCCTATTCAATGCAAACAAACATACAAACAAATAAACCTTCTCTCTGTATTATATTAGTAATGGATTAAATAAAACAATATTTACAATTAATATGATGTAGCCGAAGAGACTATTTGGTTAAACCACAAATGTCAGAAACTAGGTACTTATTTGAAATTGTATTTTTTTTTTTGCTGTCAGATAGCCGAAGTTTCATGTATGTAGAATGGGACTATATGATATTGAATTTTATTGTGTAGGTATTTATGTATTGTATAAAATTAGTCGATAAAATTTAGCTTTGTGCTACGCGAACGAAGTTGCAGGCAAAAGCAAGTTTAGATTTTGTAACCGCTGAAAAATGCGAAATATATAAAATTTTGAAATGTCGTCCTAGGAAGAAACGTCAATGTGTGTGATGTCATAAAGTGTACTGTGTAATGTGTTACATGTTGTAGTGTGCGTATTCCGCACTCCGCAGTACTTCGACTGCATAATAATACTAGCTATCCCGGCAAACTTCGTACCGCCTTAGAATTAAATTTGTTGACGTACTGACTACTGACAGCAGCGCCACCTACCAGGTCCGATTGCAAATCTAAACCATTCTCGAATCAACCTGAAGACACACAAAATTTTTCATTACTTAATATCGGTACAGCCGTTTAGGAGTTCAGTGACTTAATTGAGCTTTTTTTTTAGTTTTTTTTTTTACCCTTTAACTACTTACTAAAAAACTTAACTTTCTCGAATCGCAATGGCTAAATTTGGCACAAAATTAGGATTTAGACTTTTTATAATCGACCTAGACAGAAAATAAACATTTTGAAATATATTAAATTGTAATGAGATTTGAACCTAGACGCTACGCTTTGCCTTAGGCGGGCAAGATACCGCTAGGCTATGAAGCACATTACAATTTCGTCGAAATTACGCTTTTATACATTATAGACACATCACTTTGACGTATTTCGCATGAAGTCCCCCGCAGTAACGGGGGCGGCACGTCCCCCACTCATCTCCTTCACCCCCTCGAATACTTCATAGTTGACTACTCACAGCGCCTTAAACAAAATTTAAAACAATTAAAGAACAAGATGTTCAAAAATTAACGACAAAAAGTTTTAAAGCCGGTGCAAATTGCATTCCGACTATACAAAACAACAGAAATTTAAGCTTAAAACAGTTATTTTCATGAAAGAATTTTGTCGCATAATGAATCCGCATCGGAATGTTTTACTTAGTGTTTTATTCAGGCCTTTTCACTAGCACTAGTTCAAAAGTTCCTTTAATTGTACTTGCTAAATTTGTACCCGAATTTTCTTAGAAACAGCTTTTTCTTTTAGGTGTTTCATTTTCGTCATTTAAAGTCTATGTAAAACTAAAAAGTACGATTTAGTTTTTCGGTGTTTGAATTAAAAGCTATTGAATAAAGGTTACATAACAACGTTTGTTATATAGTAAAATACCTCAGTCATTTCGATGTGTGTCATATTTCAGTAGCATAAAATTAATGAATTATTTTTGTCATATTAATGAATCCCACATGAATACGCATTCCTATGAGCTAATTAAGTAATTAATCATACAAAGTATTTATTATTAATTATATAATATGATTAACAGTGCCAGACGTAAACTTTTTTTAAGTAACATTGCCAAATTTAAGTATGCATGTGTAAATAATTTTCTATCCTTGATACCTTTAATATAGTTTACCAGCTGCCCCGACATACATTGTTCTGTCTTAATCGTAATTTTTCTCACAGTTTAAACGTTCCTTGAGCTTCCTCAATTATTTCAAGACCAAAACTAGACAAATTGGTCCAGCCGTTCGGGAGTTTTTTATATCTATATATTATATAAAAGAAGATTATAGAGAACAATGACCTTTTACAAGAAAGCTAGCTTAATGACTTATATTGATGATGCTTAATGTTTTAAAGTCCCTACAATCATAATCCATTGCAATAAGCCCATATTAAACATAGTTATGAACTAGTTTATTAGGCACTTCTATTAAAAGTACTCTCCATTATATAATATCATACATATGCAGATTACAACCTAATCCTTTTGAGTTCTAAGCAAGTCATTTACATTTTAAGCCGAAGTGCTTCCCCTTAAACCTGTAATAAGGACTAAAGCCTTAAGGCGAGATTGTCTCTTACTAGCGTTTAACTTCAAGCTACGAACATCCAATTTATACGGTATTGGTTTTACAGGATAAAAAAACTATCTTTATGCTCATAGTTTGATTCTGAACGCTGTTTTGAACGCTAGTGAGCTGTAAGTTTATGCTTAAGTACATCTACAATTATTGCATTAAAATTTTAATATTTCTTTGCTAATAAAGAAAATGACATGTGCAGAATAATTGTAATTTTACTTTTGTAAGTGAAATTTCATTCATCATTTGAAATCCAAAAATACTCTAGATCCCAAAAACTTTACTTCAAAAAAGAATATGACAATTTAAATTTGTACACCTAGCGCCATCTACCAACAGAGTCATACTTTAAAAACTTATGGAATAAGTATGGGTAGCTTCTAACATATGGCGTTATATCCAAAATTGTATCATGACGCGAACTCGATATTACTCTTAACACCGTAAAACCAGTTTCACTTAAAAAACTTTCATAGAACACAAAAAAAACCTGTTCTAATAGCATTAATTTAGAATTCAATTGTTTTTAAAGTTTTCTTCTAATAAAAGAATCGTGTATCTTACGTATATGGAGTGTTCTTACCCGCTTGCTTGTAACGCTACCGTTTGCTCTAGCCTATATAAATATTTGTAAGAATGCGGCCTGCTCCACCCAAGTTGTTACTTTTTAATTGCTCTTACTTTATACTTTTGAAATATTGCCGCGATAAAATAAAGCCCGCCGTGCTAGTAAATGATCGTATAAAATTAATGTCTCGAATTGTTTTAAAAACATCGCCCAAGGGGGGAACAATTATTATGTAAAATATTTATAAGTATGATAGTTTGTTGTCTTCATCGTATGATGGAGAGAGGCCATTGTTTATTTTTGATAGTGAATTTTTCTTAAGTTTATTAGTGAAAGCATTAAATTTTGTTTTTAATGGTAAAACAGCTAGATCATTTTTGACATATTTTTATGAGAGATGGCCCTAGAAGTCTTAATTATTATCAATTGATTTGGCAGAAAAATAGGATAAAATGTGTGCAATAATGTATTATTAGCTCGACATAATATTGTATCTATTATTATTCGTGAGCCCCTCCGAAATTTCAGGCTGCGACCGCGCCTGATCATAAGAGAACTAAAAGACGTTATATCTTATTATTATAGATATTATAATATACTAGCTGTTACCCGCGGCTCCGCCCGCGTAAATATGTGACTGATGCAAAAAATAGATAAATCCATAATGCTAAAATTTTATATATCATGCTAAAATTTCAGCTCGATCGGTGCAGAACTTTTTGAGTTTTTGAAGCGTACACAAACCAACATGACATTTTTATATATATAGATGATTGATTATTTGTGATATTCGATGGTAAAATGAATAAAACTGCTTAAACTTTTCTATAATATAAAATGTAACATGTAAAATGCCTACAAATTCCATTCGCAAAACAGTAGTCTTAGCACTGTGCATATTATATCTAGAACTTTCTCTCGATGCAACTGTAAATCTATTGCAACTGTACACTAATATCATTGTTCGTTATAGATCAGGGCAAAATAACGGAAATAGCAAATAAGGTATTGAATAAGGAACATTTACCGTAGCTGTACTTAATAAGCGTACACGCTAATTTGATTGAAGCCTGCCTGTTAGTAGTAAGTATATATATTACTATGACTATATTACCTTCTTAAATTAGTTGCCAAATATAAATTATGATAAAATATTATTGTAGTAACGTACCACTGATCTAATTGCCGCTTAACCAAGCATTAGATTGAGATAGAAGCCCTGTTTTGTTTAGAAAAAGCTAGAAAATCCGCAAATACTGATTATAAGCAATATTAGTAGCATAATCCGTGGCTAAGCCAGTTACTGAGAAACAAGAGATATATCGATCGCATCTATACTTTCAAGAAACTGTAAGCGAAATAAACGACGTGTCACCGCTTAAATCAGATACATGGCGAAACATAACCATTTCGATGTCGTCTTTACGCCTTCGTACACGGTGTCCGTATATCTTAGTAACCTGGACGTTAAGGAACCATTTACCTTAATGCTAAGTTACTTAGCGCCTGCAAAAATATACTCATTGGTACAGTTAGATAAATGTCGCTTCTCAATCTGTACTTATAATTATTTTATTTCGATCTAGTTTTGTCATAATACAAATATATTATTATTGACGTCATAATCTTAATATATACTAATATTTTAAATGCGAAAGTGTGTCTGTCTGCCTATCTGTTACCTCTTCACGCTTTAACCGTTGCTGAACCGATTTTTATGAAATTTGGTATAGGATATTTTTTATCCCAAAAAAGTAGTGTTCCCGCGAGATAATGTATTTGCGCAGGAGAAGCCGCGGGCCTAAGCTAGTATTGTAATAAATGCAATCTTTATAGGTACTTTTTTTCAAGTCAAACGTAAAATGACTACTCTTAAAGTTAGTCTAAAACAACCACACCGTCTACCACTCCGGGCCATGGCCCTTTTGGCCCTAGTGCTGCGCGGGCCGCACCATCGCCGGCCGCATGCAGCCTGCGGGCCGTAGATAACGATCACTGCTCAACAGGCTACGTCCCAAAAACACAAAATGAGATCAATATATAAAAGTCACAGCATAAGATAACTGACCAAACTTAGAACTTATTTGACCAATACCGAATATTATGTCATAATTAATTTTTCCAAAAAAAAAATTAAGTTACCCCCGAATTGTCAAGTAAAGCGAGCTGATGATGATGAATTATTAAGAAAACATTCGATCATGTCAGCTTTCAAACAAAAAAACTAGGTTAAAATTGGTTCATCCGTTTGGGAGACAGACACGTCAAACTTATAATCTTTTTGTGTCGGGGGTTATAACACTATTATTATGAATAATATCTATAATATATACAACTTAAGTAGGTACGTATGTTGTTTTCGATGTCGATATAGTAATGGTTTGGTTACTATATCGTTATAACCAACAGCCTCCGTGGTCTAGTGGTTAGAGCATTGGCTCTCGACTCGGAGGTCGTGGGTTCGATTCCCGCATTGGAACACCAAAAAAATGTTGTTTCCAAGTTTGGTTAGGACAATGCAGGCTGATCACCTGATTGTCTGACAAGAAAGATGATCCATGCGTCGGATGGGCATGTAAAGTCGGACCTGCACCTGATCTCTCACCAGTCGTGTCGGTCATCCGTCCCACTGGGTTACGAGAGTAAAGGAAGAAAGAGTGCTCTTGTGTAATGCGCACACACTTGGGCACTATAAAATTACTCCTGCGTAACTGGCCTGGTTTCAATGAAACCGGCCACCGTCACCGAAATCGGTGTGGGGGAGTTATAGTAACGGTTTGGTGTCGAGCTGCATTCTACACATTTCCCTTGAGCCAGCATTGTGATAACGCCGATGTAAATTATATTCCTTGTTATAACGTGCTGCTTGACCGAGAAACTTCTAGAAGGTGTCAAAGTAATATTATTATTATAGAAAATATTGTGGTTATGATCTTAGAGACGATAAGTGTCTAGAAAACGGACCTTTAAAATATTTTCAGTGGCCTTGATACAAAAGTCACGAAACTTTTTTTTGTTGAAATTTATAGCTAACAGATAGTCTTATTTTAAAAGACGATGTGTGAATTAAATAAGTATATATAGACGTATAAATATAGACGAGGCATGTTGAGGCAAAAAGTGTCTCTAATTAAATACCCCACTTTTAAGATTTTGAGGCCATTTTGACAGTTGAATTATGGTAAAAAAAAGGTGGTTGACATTTGACGTATGGTGAAAAGTTGAAAACCAAGATGGCGTAACTTTTTTTTATATGAAGATTTGTTCTCTCGTCATCATGTACGTCATAGCCTATCTTGAGTTTTGAAATCTTGTATTTATAGGCTATAATATGTATTCTCGCTAAGCCATGAACCACAATTCACATATTTAACTTAGACTTTCATTTTACTTTCAATAAATGAATCGTCTTGTCATCGTCAATTGATTTTAGACCAATCCAAACGCGCTGAACGTTGGTTTGGCGTATATGAGAGTATCATTATGATGTTTTAACATATCGAGACTGAATCGAAAATTGTAATTAATTAGCAGAATCGACCTATTGATTTCTGTTCGAAGTCGCCGGCAAAAGCTATTCAAATGGTCAGATAACAGTAAAACGGTAATAAAATCTGACTCTGTGATTCTCAAGGCGATAAACTAATATCCAGTCTGACATGCAGATAAGGTTTTGATGTTCGATATGGTACGCGTCGGAGCGGTACTTTCTCTAGGTGTCCGCAGGATTAATATTAATGATATTATCTTGGAGATTTATTCTCAAACTTACAGCAAATAGCACCGACAATTAATTATAGAGCCAAATTTTTATATTTTTTTTTTTGTTATGCATGTTATTCCGTAATGGTATGTCAATTTAAAAATCAGGGCTGCAAAATGAAAGTATTCATAACAGGATGAAAATAAACTTATGTAAAAATCGTACATATTGTAACAAACAAAATTTAAAAAATCTGGTCAAGTGCGAGTCAGATTCACGCACAAAGGATTCCGTACAAAACGGCAAAAATATCTCGTTTGTTGTACCTATGGGAAGTTCCCAACTTCCCATAGGTAATATTTCGTTTAATATTCGTTTCATATTTGTTTTATTTTGTTTTTAGTATTTTTTGTTATAGTGGCAAGAAAATTACATAATTTGTGAAAATTTCAACTGTCTAGCTATCACGGTTCTTGAGATACAGCCTGGTGACAGACGGACGGACGGACAGACGGATAGACAGCAAAGTCTTAGTAATAGGATCCCGTTTTTACCCTTTGGTACGGAACCCTAAAAATTAAGTAACCCCCGAATTCTCAAGCAGTGAGCGAGCTGATGATGATGAGTTACAACTATGAACACTCTCGATCATGTTAGCTTATAAACAAAAACAAAAGTAGGTCAATATCGGTTTATCTGTTTGATCGCTGGGATGCCACGGACTGATACACAGACAGACAGATAGACACGTCAAACTTATAACACCCCTCTTTTTGCGTCGGGGGTTAAAAAGCATTTTCTATCATAGTCGAAAATTGAAAAAAATCTAAAATACACTGCAATGGAGCTTATAATAATACTCGTATTAAAATAACATTATATTCACATTTGTTTCGTTCTAAAACTCTCACCGCACCCACGTGTGTGTAAACGATATATTTTAATATTCGAATAGTGATCACAAAGCAAGATTCGATAACAAGTTTTTCGAACATCGAGTCCTATCGATAAATATAATATGCCATTGGTAATCTCGATATAACATTTAAAATCCAAGATCCGCCGGTCAAACAATCAAAGATTTGATTGATTATCCCAATCGGAACACGCTTCGTTACGACGTCAGCCGAGCGAGCATCTGTCGCATGCTCCAAAGAACTTGTGAGACTTACAAAAACTGACGAGATCAGATTGCGAGACGGCCATATGCAAGATACACAGGCTAGAACGAGACACATTACTAATCCACGATGAGAAATAAATCTCTTTGATGTATTTGGAAGAAAATGTTTACTAAAAATAGTCACGGTTCGATTTTGTATGCTAATTGATAATACAAATTACTTTTACTATTTTAATTATATTCTTATCTTGTTTACTAGCAATTTTTTGCGATTAGATTTGAATTTAGAGATTTTACAATCACTTAGCCAAGCATTTTCTAATTGGCCATATAAAAAGATCTTGCCAAAGAAACGGATGTACAGTTTATTAAAGAAATATGATTTACTATGGACAGATTCAATTTGGTAGAGGCGTTATAGTCTGAAATTGAATTGAGGTATCTTTAAAGTATAATGATCTATAAATGTCAATTTTATTGCATTAGGTGTTTCAATTTATGGTTCAAGTTGAGTTTTGTATGCGGTTTTAGGATTTTTCGATAGAAGTGTTAGAAAACCGCTTAGCTTTGTTGCAACTGTCTTTGAAATATCAAAAGCAATATTATGTGGATAAAAAAAATATAAGGGTAAATGCACACCGAAACAAAACGATACGCGACATGACTGTGCATTTTAAGATAGCCATTCAAAATTAAACTTTATTTTTTACACAAGAAGATAAGAGTTGTAAGTTGTAAGAGTTTGAATCTAAAGTGGCAGCTCGTTGATGTGCAGTGTATGACTGATATCATATGAAACTTGTATCTTTTGTGTAGTGAATAAAGTTCAATTTTGAATAACTATCTTAAGCATTCGATGCGTAGCGTTGCGTATCATCGTGGTGTGAACTAACCCTTAGGTTTTAATACTTTGACTTAGATATTCTTTTGAAACAATCATTATATTATTTATCGATTTCGGATTAGAAGTGTGTTATGTCCGATGTTATTAATTGTTGAATAATGACAAAGTTACTCTACATAATTATCTCTACAATACTTAAAAATCCGTTCTACTGAACGGAATAGTAGTTTAGGCTCTGGCTTAAAACATAGGCTACATTTTATTCTGAAAAAGTACAGTGTCCAGACTGTCCAGTACCTATGCCATGCGGTTAGTTATCTCCGCTCGCGTAAATACAGTGTATTTACGCGAACGGAGCCGCAGGAGAAGGCTAGTCGTATATAATTAAGAGAACTTGGCTCGTCTTGTCAACTGGCCTTCTCAATCAAATAAACATGTAGATATTACATAAACGTAGTCCTCACAAAAGTTTGTTTCAAAGTTTGTTTTTACGTGGTAGAGCCATGCTTCGGCACGAATGGGCCGGCTCGACCGGAGAAATACCACGGGCTCACAGAAAACCGGCGTGAAACAGCGTTTGCGCTGTGTTTCGCCGAGTGAGTGAGTTTACCGGAGGCCCAATCCCCTACCCTATTCCCTTCCCTACCCTCCCCTATTACCCTATTCCCTCTTAAAAGGCCGGCAACGCACTTGCAGCTCTTCTGATGCTGCGAGTGTCCATGGGCGACGGAAGTTGCTTTCCATCAGGTGACCCGTTTGCTCGTTTGCCGCCTTATTTCATAAAAAAAAAAAAAAAAAAATTGTAGAGATAATTATGTAGAGCGCTGAGCGACTTTATCATTATTCTGCCATTAACATCGAACATGACACACTTCTAATCCGAAATCGATTAATAACTTAATGATTGTTTAAAAAGAATAAACACTGTTATTTTTACAATGGATCCTAAAAGAAAGGAGCATTTTATCTTGCAGAACCGATACAAAAATGAATAAACCACCGTAATAAGACAATACTGGAAGTGCTATTGGCAATAATAACATTCGATGTTAA
Source organism: Glaucopsyche alexis (assembly GCA_905404095.1). Classification (NCBI taxonomy): domain Eukaryota; kingdom Metazoa; phylum Arthropoda; class Insecta; order Lepidoptera; family Lycaenidae; genus Glaucopsyche; species Glaucopsyche alexis. The sequence goes on from FR990060.1 coordinate 9,504,730, forward strand.
ATCGAGTTTACGCACCGTATTTGACGTTGATTCTGAAATGCGACTCCATAACTATTTAGATCCAGTTTTCTTATTGGAAACGTATACTATTGTCTCGGGCGAGATATAAAATACCGATATGACCTTACGACGTCTTCGTTGCAAGAAATATTCAATACTACCCACACTTTTAATAGCGGTTACATCATTTCCACACAATGAGATCGCCGTCCACACCCATTCTCTGTCCGTATGATTTGAAATTATAGCACCGTTTTATTTGCTCTTACCGCATTTATATGCGGTCGCCCAGCACCATATGCTATATTATATATTAAGCGCCTACGTAAGGTACAGTACGCAAAATTTTGGATCAGAACTTGTCGACCGAATCTTGTCTGAATCACAAGGGCTTAAATCTCTTACAATGTCACTGAAAGTAGCCTCATAATAAACGATAGTCTTGCTGAGAATAACTTTTATATAAAACAACATACTAAACCAACAATGTAACAAAAAGTAGAAGGTATCGTGTCTAAAAGTATCTCTGTTTTCTCAAATATTTATAGAATATTGCTTCACTTTTTTGCCAGCCGTACATTACAAGAAAGTGTCGCGTGTGTCAGATCGCGTGGGAGGCTGTATGAAGCTGTAATTTAGCCCTTGATTGTGTACGCGCTTGAATTATACATTTCTCGAATTTCACAAACGTATATACAGTCATCCTGATTACATTTCTTTGTGCTAGCCATTGAAACTGTCCAACATTTACATACAAAAAGAAGTGAAATTCACTTGTATTTGAATATATTACGTTGATTGTTTTTACCTTTTTCGAATATCGCATTCGTAAAAAGTGTAATTTAAGTTAGTTTTAGACAATTCCAAATTAAATTACAAAAGTCTACCTCACTTATTTTACATCCAACTTATAAATAAAAATACTTTCGGCGCGGTTGTTTATTTTTTATAGTAAAAGGGATGTTCGTTTATTAATACAGTTTATCGACGTTTATTACCATATGTAATGTAGGTAATTATTTTGATAACTGTCATAAAAACTTCAATATAATTTATGAAGATGCCAATCATGATATTATCGATCACGGCGCATATCTATTATCCTTTTATAATAAAACTAGACTTTGAGACCTCCACGATCAATTTAAAAATAGCTTAAGGATAGTCCACAATCCACATAATTATATACGTCGAGGATTGGTAAAAAACCTTAATAGAGAAAATTGGCGGGCGCGCCCGTAACCATAACTTTGTCCGGATTAAAAGGCGCATTACCTTAACTTAAAGATTATTCGTGGACGTAAACGGTGTACAAAAACTTATAAAGTATCGTTTCTATTTTACATTTAATGAATTCTTCCCCACGTCCGTCAGATCCAACATTTTATAGTCGTTTGCGACGAGATAAAATTGTAAGTCGATAAAAAATACAACAAATGAAAATAATACAGGCTTGTATACGTGCGATAAGCCGATCCGACCATATTTCATGAAAAATTCATATCATCGCTGGGGCCTAATGATGAGACCATCTTTTATTGCCAACTGGGACATATCTTTCATTAGCACGTATTCTGTGTTGTCACTTGCGTTTTTTTAAATCAATTTATGATACACGCTGTAGAATGTGTTGTTTTATTTTTCATAGTAAACTAAAATTCAAATTATAGCACTGAATAATTTGATAGCATTTCTCCGTCAACAGAAATAAAAACTTCATTAAGAAATACTTCTGTAAGCACCAGCTCCTCGAATTTCGAGCGAAGAAAAATAAATGCATTTCGATACACGACATCAATATTTTCATCCGAACATATCCAACCTAGTTTCTATTAAGAACACAGTGGGAGTTGAAATTGAATTTCTACTAAAAACGGTCCGTAATAGAGTTTACCTTCAACTGATCAAATAAAATAACGCTCGGCGAAGGCATACGCTCGATATCTTCAGCTGTTTTTCCATTTGTATTTAAATCGAAACAAAATAATGTTTAACTACTAAACTTTTTTATTTAACAGGTAGTAAATAGACTCTGCTTATTTTAACTTAATAGTAAATAAAAATACAGAACATATTGCGTGCATCATAAAACTGAGTATTATAATTTTTGTGTGATATTATAATAGAGGTATATATAGGAATATCAAAATTCGGTTCATACCTATCTATCATGGTCTATATTGAAAAATAGTAAACAAAATCTTATTAAAAGATCCATAGTTATTATGTAAAGTCAATTATAATTCAATGGTAATTTTTTGGGGGAATCTATAATATCGAATTTATAAATTATTTATACTTTTGTAATTATCACTTTCAAATAGACCTTTAGTAACAATGCGGGGTATGAAATGGGGTACCGAATTATAATTTTATTTACATTTAGATTACAGTATTATCTTATGAATGAAGATCGCATTTGTTATCTGCGGTCACAGAAGACTATACGTCTTGTTATAATTTCATTTACACTTTTTAATTGGACTCACATTTGATGTATTCATAGAGATTATTCATGAGAATCGAGCAATCAACACCAGACAAAATATAATTGTAGTTTTTTAAAAGTCATAAGCGTGGCCAAATTAAATTGTAAGGTGTTTACGCACGTAAGGTCGACAACAGACCCTCTGTACCACTTTTCGATCTTACCACTATAGCAATAAGGTCCAAAAGTGGTACTCTGTGTTTGTAGGTGACCATACGCTTTTATACCCGTTGGATGAAATTGTATGGGATAGTATGCGGCAGCGGAACTACGGGCTGAGACTCTAATCGGCTAAGATGATTGGTCATCAAAGCCACACCGCTTTCCTACCGTGTCGCATTGTCTAGTGACTACGCTTTTTTATTCCCGTTTCTCGAATGTTCTAAGCGAACTTTAACGAAATACTTTTTCATAATAGACTAATGACTGATTTTTTGATTGCGTAAATGAATAGTACTGTAAAATACGAGTAAGTTCTTAGAAGAAACAATAATATATTAGAAATCAATATTTTCCATGTTTTTGTATTTGATGTAAATAAGCTAATGATGTAGGCTTTAAACTAATATCACAGTGTAAAAATAGAATATTATATACTTAGCCACGAAGTCTTGACCCCAATATCGATAAATTAATTTAAAAGTATTTTACAATTTCTTACAATCAATAATTGGCTTGCTGTGGTATTGTCACTTTTTTACTCATTCGTTTTTTCTTTTTTTTCATTTCCGCACACTATTTTCGCTATTTGACAGTCTTTTTTAATGAAATGGATTAGGACATGAGCAGACGGATCGTATGATGGTAAGTGATTACTGTGGCCCATGGACATTCGCCAAACTAGAGGATTTATACCTACTTGTAATTCCTCTGATGTTACGCACATGCCTTCCCGGTTCTTAAAATCCCCCATAATAGTATTATATTTCAATAATTTTCATAATTTAAGAAATTATACCAGTTTTATTTTAATAAATTCATATTACAAAGCTCCTACTCTGTACTTATAATGTATTTTGATATAAAGTATTTCTTAACTCGGGGGTTTTAAACTTTTTTGTTCCGGTCTAGACGCGGTTGCTCTCTCAAGAAAATTACATTTCTTTTTCTTCACTTTGCCTTTCTTAAGCTATGTTTTAGCTCTTTAGAAAATTTAATATTATTAAGAACAAAAGCGTAGGCGTGTATTTTAAACATATTAAATTTAAAAACTAAACTTTTACTTAGGGCAAGGTTAATAGCATATTTTATAAACAGGGATAGGTGATACATCTGTAAACATGTTGTGAATAATGCAACTGTTAACTAAATATAATGATATCGTAAAATTTAATAAGCATAGCCTTGTAATATTTAAGTGCAGAGGATTGCCAACTAGTTACGAATCTCTTGGCATTTTACCCAACATTTTTTCTTGATTACTTTAATACTACAAATAGAGTCTAAAACAAACTTTATTTTACATTATTAACAAAAAGAATTCATTTATGATTGAAACATAGTAACAGTAAATTTTATTGCTTATTTATTACGTTAGATTAGATGTAACATCTTGACCCAAAACATAAGCTGCAATAAACTTAACAACTTAATCATTATACTTCTTGATAGCCTTACCGAATTCTAATAATTAAAAAAAAACTAAATGTGCTACTGTAAAAAAAATTGCGGTAGCCAAAATGAATTCCTAATATTTCCTCCTGAGACAAGTATTCTCTCAGCGGTTATCATTTCAATTAATCGAGGTCATCTGAGGTCAAGTATAAACGTGTTTGATTCTGTATTAGTTTTGGTATGGCCCCCAAGAGCGATCGTTTGCTACTCACAAAACAAAATGATAAATGAAGATCATCGGTAGTTAGGTTATGGCTTCGTTGATGGATTGATTGTAAACGTATGCCCATCGATTAGTTTTCAAACCCAGCCTGCTCGATTACTTTTAATGGCTTTCGAAAACGTTAAGTGTTATTATATAAAAAAACATAAACCAAGTTGTAGGGCTCTATTATCACATATCTCGCCCTTTATGGAGCTTTAACGTTCTATTTTCGAATGTTTTGATATTACAAGTATTCCATATAATTAGAAGGCTGATAATATAACTTTAAGAGCAGGTGTTACGTTTTATGAGTTTTTAGAAAACCGAAAACATATTTACAATTAAATCTTCAAAAATAAACCATAACCTAACTTAATACTAAAATAACATCTATACTTATAAACTAATATAACAAAGATGAATAGTTTGTTTGTTTGCATTGAATAAGCTACGAAACGACTGGACCAATTTTGATGAAATTTGGCACAGATGTAGAGTAGACCACGGGGAAGGACATACGCTACTTTTTATCGCGGAAAATGTACGGTTTCTTCGATTTACTTTAGCGCGCACGAAGTCGCTTTTGCCCGCGAAGGCAACATCTAGTACCAAAAAATGGAAATTATGATAGTTTATTTAAAACTATAGTCGAAAAGTTTAGTTTAGCTAAATGATAATTAATTGTTGATTTTATTGCAATAGACACTGATGAAATGTATAAAATGAAGTCCCAGTTTATAACAAAAACACGCAAATACAAACTTTAAAAAATTTACTGCGATGGCTATGTTCATAAAAAATAATGATTTCCTAGTCATCATTGCCATTAACATTAAATCGAAAAGTAACATTAAAACTCTACATCCGCTATAAAAATCAGTATCCTATGTAACTGTAAATTGAGATTAATTACTGCTAGAGAAACCTAGAAGAAGTCCTTTCATACATAAAAGCCAACTGATTTTTATTTTGTTTTACGTGCATTTGATATAATATTATATTCAACATAAGCTTGGTTTATTATATTTTTATTGATGTATGATATTATCAAGAACTTACAGTCCTATAGAGTCAAACCTAAAGACCCTAAAACGGCATCTTAAAGAGCTTAGTATTCTTCTTATTTTGAACACTAACTGACTTTCAAAACACTTTTCAATTGTGTTCAAAGTCAAGCGAAAGATTAATTGAATATTATTCAATAAATATTGCTTGATTAACAAAAGAATAATCTATGTCGGCATCTAACCTAGTGCCTGATTTCAATCTTCATTCATTATTCACTTCCCTTCTTGTTGATGGTGATTCGAACGTTTTGTTTTGTTTGACTTTCGTATTTCGAACTTTTCGAAGTCATTTTTATTGTTGGAACAACTTTTGTCTAAACATACTTGATTGCTGTTGACATTTGCATCGACTGTTCCTTAATAAAAAGTTCATTGTGAAAATATCAGTAAATGATAATACTTTTACCTACATAATATATATATATATTTAAAGTAAAATTTTAATTGAATACTGGTGCAATAAGTAAAAATCACATAATGTAGAATTATTGAAAGTACTCCACATACTTGGGGAACATAAAAAAACACAATAAGATTTAATTCAAGTTTCTTACATTTATGATAGCAAAGATGAGACAATAAGAGCATTTTTTGTTGTCATTACTATGTGAAACACTTCCGTGGCCCATGTTGCGTCCAAAAAAATAAATTGTGTGAAAAATTACGATGATTACATCTAATAATGGACGCAGTTGTTTCACAGAATAAATAGAGACAGGAGGTAAGCTCTTGTACGTAGTCCAGTTTTTGGACCTTCGCTCAGCGGTGGAAGGCACAATAATTCTGTTCCACAGATTTTACAAGTAAAGTCGTGTCGTGAGCGATTATGTCTACGTGTGTGATGTTCGGGCACGGGATCTATGAAGGTTGTCTTCTCTTTCTATTTATTCTGTGGTTGTTTGATGGGTACAGATTGGCCTCATTAGGAGTGATAGTGGTCTAACAGTACTTTTGTTTTGCCACGCAAATGGATGTGTTGATGTGACTATTTTTTTCTTTTGTTTCAAAAAGCTCCCATTGTTTGCTTTTGTTTTCGCTTTATTATCTCATTGATTACTTTCATACAGGCATTTTGTGGCTGAACTTTTAAATACACGCATATCAACACACCTAGTAGGTCCATAAGTACATAAAATTGTACTTTTGGATGTCATGTTCAATTACCTATTATTATTACAAAATTTTAAAATAACAATGTGTCTACTCTTAATATATTGTACTAAGTAATGTTAGTCTTAGTCATAGATAATACAGTAATATAATATTAATTAATAAAATAATAATGTGTAGTCTTATCAGTTAATATAAAAAATAGAACATAATGGAATATAAAAAAATACCATTCTTAACCAATCTTTAATTCATAAAATTTTATAAAACATCGAAATTAATCATTAAATTCGATAAGAAGAGAACTTATCCTATCTATCTATTTTAAACTAATAATTTTAATTAAAATTAAGCTACTTTGAACCCTATTTTGAATTAATTAACAATTAAGATAACAACGAGCTATTATAACTTAATAATACTATTAAAAGATAAATAAACACAACATGCTTTATTAGTACGCACAGAGCTAATTATAAAATACTAGCTGTTGCCCGCGTAAATATAGTATCCCTCGGGAACACTGTACTTTTTACATACCTCGTGAACACTGTACGGCCCAAATAACTACCATACCGAATTTCATCAAAATCCGTTCAATAGTTTTTGCGTGAAAGAGGAACAAACATCCATACATCCTCACAAACTTTCACATTTATAATATTAGTAGGATTGTTTTATTTACCGTTCATATTGAAATATAGTATGTATATACCTTTCATATACTTTCGTATATAAGCGTAATAATTATAACTTTATCAACATAATTCTCTCTTTTTGTTTCACTTTCAATTGCATCTGTTTTTGGAAAAATATATAAGGGGTTTTTTATCGGTATAGTATTAAATATTTTATCGGCAATATTGATAGTTTTACTAGCGACTTTAACATAGTACGGAGCAATTAAAGCCGTGGACAGCAGTCTGCCTGTCACTTTATCAAATACATTAAAACGAGTGCTTGTACCTTCTTTTTTTCGTTCCCTCTCGGCTAAGATAACGTAAGTGTTCGGCTCCCGAGTAATAATTAAACGTATTTTATGTTTCCATTATGAATATGCAATCGTTAATTAAATTTTGAATCTTACAATACCAAAACGGTTGTAATGATGTCATCATTTAAATTAACATGTCTTTGTCGATGCGGTTTTTGGTTTGTCTTATTAACACATTTGGATATCAGATCTTCAATTATCGTGTTTAAAGTAGACGCTTATTTTACTTTGATTTGATTGAAAGTGAAGCGACATGTTGCCATGAACAGATTTTATGACATTTCGACCAATCAGAGCGCGTTTCACGTTATTTTAACGTTTATAAAAACACCGTTTGAGAGTTTTAGCGTATCGGAACTTGATTGTAATTGTATTAATGCAGGTTTTATTCAGCAGAATGAACTGAACTAATGTAAATTCCTACATAAATTACAAAAATGACTAATTATTGTCAATATTTTTTTTACTAACACGAAATATCTACATTTCTTTAAATAAATTTCATAACAAAGGAAGTAAAATTTAAACGTAAAGGTAATAAAAGATCCCTTCGTTTCGGAATTAGATAAACAGTTTTTGAAGATAAATAATGAAGTTATTACTAGCTGAGTAATAATCAAGCTTTTATTATACTCATTTATCGACAAAAGAAACTGGTAATGAATCATAAAGTAAAGAGGCACTTGAATTGTATCTAGTAAATTGTTATATTATATCCGTATAGTAAATAGTAATTATAATATCGTTACTAACTATTCTACTGCTTAATAAAGAAGCAGTAATACGAGTAGTAACAATAATTTTATTATAAAATGCAATTAACTTAAGGGATATAGAAAAATAAATATATTGGATTAACCATGTGATTTAAGCATTGAAATAATATGTCAATTACATTCATTTCATTGTATTCTTACTTCGCTATCTATACTAATATAATAAAGAGAAAATATTTGTTTGTTTGCATTGAATAGGCTCCGAAACTACTGTAGGTACCTATTTTGATGAAATTTGGTACAGATATATACAGATTAGACCACGGGGAAGGACATAGGCTACTTTTTATCGCGGCAAAATGTACGGTTACCGTATGAAGTCACGTGCAACATCTAGTCGTTTTATATTATTACTTTGTTTAAGGCCCCAGTATATAGATGGTTGAAAAAGAAAAATTTCGTAGAGCATTATTCTAATGAAGACTTTTTATTTGTTTTAGTTCGCGACACCCCGGCCAGGCGGCGAGTCATCTTGTTTGCAAGGCCCTGATTGCTTTATGGTGAGTAATGGTTTTATTTACAACCTCTTTCCTTTATAGCCTTAGGTACTATTATCATGTAAGTACAGAAAATCTTCTGAGTATCTGGTCATTTTCATCCTCTGTTTACATATTTATATTTAAATCTTTGCTATATTATGATAAGAAATCTCATAATTTATCTTGTAAAGTAATTTGATTTTAATATTTTTATAACTGCTGCAAAGTTTATTTTGTTGTTATTAAACACATATTCTATAATAACCTAGCCTAACCAAGAGCATGTCAGGGCATGTCTAAGGAGAGTTCCGTAACTTTAAACGTAACTATAAATTCAAATTATTTTCCGATTTGGTTCAAAATAATTTTTCCTAAAAAGTTTTAGCATGATCTATCAGCATAGAAAATTTTAAGTTTACCAACTCATAAATCAATTTGGACGCCAATTACTCGAAAGTGGTTGACTTTATAAAAAAGTAATGTACGAAACCTTACCTTTCTTTTAAAATACCTATTCAACGATATCCCACACGATGGGGTAGAAAGAAAAAAAAATCATCCCCACTTCACATGTATGGAGAGCCACCCCTAGAATATAAAATTATTATTATTTTATGATCCTAAATCCGAGATCTATACACAAGCTATTATACTTAATTTCATCCATTTTTGTTCATAATAATCGACGCTAGATGCGCGGACTGACAGACAGACAGACGGTTGGACAGAGCGAAACTATAAGAATTCCTCAAGTATTACGGAACCCTAAAAATGGTTATTACCTTTGAGAGATTCAGTCCAAAGACAAATGTCTTACACACGATCAAAGCAACAGTAACCATTAATGAAGATAGTTAATGTAAATCTTACGACCGCTATAATAAGAGCAGAAATGATGGAGGCATGTTATTTTTTTAATATTTGTTATACCCGACACACACGATGCCGATAGTGCCACAATCAGAGCCGGAACCGACGCGACGGCCATTAACTTACAAATGCGTTGTATTAAGTCATAAACATTTACCGCTATCTTTACCTTCTAATAATTTACATCTAACATCATCACCGGTTTGCCGAATCGTCGTAAAGATAATTGATATATAAGCCTATAAAAGTACCGAGGTAGGGCTTCTTAATTGGCGTATTTTAATCATGGCCGACATACATAATGTTTGTTTATTTCTATCAATGATAAGAATATATAAAAAATTATCACGTATCTAATTAAGTAGAAACGCATCGCAATAAATTACTTTTTGTTGAAACGTTGCGTCCTAATAGTTATGTCTATTATTCTTTATAATACGAATACATAATAATATTAATATTATATTATATAATATTTTATTATTTTTAAGTTTTCTTACACTCAAGCAAACATTACTTAAAATATTTAGTCTTAAAAGCTTTTTGTTTTTATTAGAAGCAGCCTTTGTCTTACGACCTTCGTGTTTGTGAACTGCATTCGAGCGTGGCACCTTCAAAGCGAAGACGAAATAGCTAAAATCAATAATATTGCCACTTCAAACGCTCCGCGGATTGCGGACGACAGAACGTTTTGTCAATAACAGTAATTAATAACCGTGGCTCATGCCCGTTCTTATAATTATTAAAGCTTACGGAGCGGAGTGGGCGTCAAGTTAACGTCAGCTTCGACTAATGAGCCTTTCCAATGACAAATGCTATATCTGAGGCGACCATCTAATAAAATTTGTCGTTATTTGTTTACCACTCCTAGTCGGTTTAAGGTGGCACAATTTGTATCCAGAATTATAATTTATTACCGTAGATTTAGCTTCCGAGACAGAGTAATAACAGTAATTTAATAAATTATTTTTCGTTGGAATTTCATTATCTCGGAAGCATGTATTACTTTGTTTCATTCGCGTATACTTTTTAAATTATATGTCCGCTTGTTGACGAATATTAGTCATTAATGTTCAAGATCCGTTATGACTTGACGGTCAATAAAAGCATTCCATTTATAAAACTTCTTTCTTTTGTTTCAGTGTTGGGAAAACTGTGAGTTACTTCAATCGAACTATCAAGTTTGGGGAGCGGTGTGTGATGAAAAAGATATTTGCGTAAGTGTCTATTAATTCAAAAAATTAATAAAATTTTTGATCTTAATTAAAGATTCAAGACACTAACATAACCATTTTTTCACAGTTTCCTGGCTGCAAAGTGGCATGTGAATTCCACACCGGAGCTGCTCGGGCGTCTCAGACTCAACCCGTTATCCACACTAAAGGAGAAGGAGTAATGAGAGTTAGCGGTGCTTTAGCTCGCTGGCCACCACCAGTACCAAGAGCCGCGTCCAATCCAGCACCTTTAGTTTACGTTGTTATGCGAAAAGCTACTGAAGGACCTTGGCGTCAAATCATCCAGACTCAATCATTGGCGACGAGAGTACCTTCGAACAATGAAGGCGCTCTTCTTAGAGTTCTGGTCGTCGATCCCCAAGGGCTTGTAACTATCTACAGTCCGGATGAAACGTGGGTTGCTCATGACACGAACTCATCTAGTCACGATGAACATAAATGGACGCTGAAAGAAATATCACTCATCCATCAAAAAGTTCTTGTAATTGGAGAAATCGCATGGGAACCGAGAATAACACGTGGTGTGTATTTAGTTACTTGGGAGGTAGATGGTGGAGGTTTGAAAGGAAATCTTTTCACTGATTCTACACGTGTAACTTTGTCACTATGGCCTGACACGATCTATCATATCCAAGTAGAACTTGTTTCAAGGACCCCAGGTGTAGAAAATGAAAAGTCAGAGACGATGACTATTGATACTAGTCGGGCTCAAAGAGTATCTACTGAGAGTGTTCAGGATGTAGAAGTAAGTGAAGGTGATCGTCTTATGTCAGTTTTAGTGAGCTCCATGCGAGGTGAAAGAGTACCTGAACGCGCTCCTGATTCTGAACTCGTATTGGGATGCCTATCTGCTATGATCGCCTTTGGCTTAGCTGTCGTCGCAGCTATAATTTGGAGACGACGGCGAAGAGGTACATTTCCTGGTACCAATGTCTACGTAGGTTCTTCGTCAATTCTGAAAAGAAAGTTAGTTGAAGATTTTACCCCGGGAGTTCATTGCTTCCAGCCGGTGCTAGCTCCGGAAACTCCTACTAACCAAGCTTCACGGAATGTCATTGTGTGACGTCATAGCTTCGATATGCTGTCATTCGACGACCGCTCCTTCAGTTCCTAAAGCTCTGGACGAAATTTCGACTAGGTAAAAGTTTAAAACAAAGCGTGAAAATGTTTTGTATGTGATACAAGACACTAAAACAGTGAATCAAAATAGATGTGTGGACGTAAAAATAAATTTACCATTATGTCAGTGATTCATCATAAAATATATGTGAAATAAAAAGACATTATGAAATCAATTGTAATGAAATTATTTTATGTTATCGTTTACGTAGTTATTTAGATAAATTGTAAATTCAATTATGTACTTATAATGTATTTATGGAATTCAGTAAGGTTAACACCACAAAATTAGAAATGTAAATATAATATTGAAATAGTGAATCATAATTTTCTAAACACTAAAAGATTTAAATGTGCTGTAAATATGAGTGTCTATGGCAATACTGGTGTCGCTCTTTTGATAAGGCTCTTACCCTAAGAATAATGAACTTATGTATGTGTAACTGATTTTTAAGGTGTAATGATTTATACATTTTACGTGCCCTTGTACACGTATAATGAACATCTTGTACCGAGAATGTATAATGTATTATTACAAGCTACAATTATTACACGAAAACTATTTTTACAGCTAGTCTTTATCATAATTTAGTTGTACCTAGTTATTAGTTAAAATTTGCTCGTTTTAGAATCTACGATTTCTTCAGCAATAAAAATACATGTATGTATATGTAAATATTTGAAGTGTGATTGTAAAAACTTAACAGAGAAATTATATTTTTCTTGAACATAAACAGAATATATATTATGTAAAAGTTAAAACGTCTGAATAGTAACATATTTATCACTTTGTTCAAGAATTTGGCTTAGATAATGAAATTTCAAAATTCTTCCAAAATATTTATTAATTCCGAATGTTTTAGGTCATTTCATGTGACTCTTTTGTACTTAACTTTTACTTGTTAGAAAAGACCAAAATGTTTTGTTGATAAGCTTTGGTTTGGGTGACCAAATTGATTGTAGGTAAGTTAATAGCTTAGTTAAATTTATTTATTTCTTTTTGTGAAAAGTTTTTCCTCTTGTTTCAATTTGTAAATATGCTATGTTAATGAAGCTGATCTTTGACAAGTATAAAATAAATATGTCTGCCAAATTAGTACCACTTTTCATTTCATCACCATCCCTTGAGCTATTGTAAATATAAAGAACATAACATTTTATTGTGGTGTAGGTAACTGTAAATGAAATGGTATATTAAAGTTTATGTGGAGGAAGGTGTGCAGAAAGTTAATATTTTTTATGTATCTACTTACACTTTTTTTAAATATTTCATCTAAGAGGCAAAAGAATCCTTATAAAGTTCAAAATTATGGGCAAATTTCGACCAAAGGCGACCTCAAGCCCTTATAAAGTCATTTTTACAGTTGAGCTAACAATACTAACAAATGAAGCCTATTTGTTTCCAGGCCACGTGCTATGTGTTCAGAGTAATTTTTAATTTCACAGAATCATGCGCATGACATAACCTAACAAGAGCAACAATTCCAAGAAAATCTTATATATAAACATTAACTTACAAAGGGACAGTTGGATTGCTGGGTTCAATTGTAGTTCTGCTGCGTCCCGAATAAAGCGGTTCCATTGTCATGAGATTAGTGTCAACGAATCCGTTCTCAACCAACGCCTGATTAAACAGAAATATTTCGCCGACAACAACCCTCTGTTTGATTATAAAATCACGGCAAATAGGAATGCGCTTTGACTATAAATTATTAAATATTTTGAGCAGAATGCTGCAATAATTAACGATGATAGTTAAAATGTTAAGCCTAATGAGAATAGAAGAATTTTAATTAAGTTTTCAAAATTGGACTAAGTAAATAGCAAAATATAAATTCATATTTAAAATATACAACAACGTGTTCCAGATTTATACCCTGTGGCATACATTAAGGTACTCGAGGCTTACGTTGAGACAATTATGAAGGTCGTTCCAGTATGCAAATGTGAGGGTTCTAATGTAAATGAACAGTAAACGTAAGATAGTTTCAACATTTGAACTATATTTGAATATATTGTGGTTCGTTTCTCCATTAATCAGGCCCCTAGCGATAAGATAAAGCTTTTTGTTTTCACCTCGTTAGAACCCTTTCCTAATGTATTTTAAAAATGTCATGGCTCATCGAAAGCATTAAAATTGTTTGGAATTAAGAAGTTAACGATGGATTTAACCTTTTTAAAATATGAAACCGAGGTTGGGGACATTATTGAGCGATGAGTCAATATATGCTCATATTTCACTCTATAATAAAGCCTTCTGTATTGAAAACATAGAACAGTTCATTATTACGGAATATTCATTTAAAAGAATACACCACTATTGCTCCTTAAACTATAAGTCGCAAGGTACATGAATCCTTAATAAACAAAAATAAGGCAATTCCATTACCTGAGTGAATTTTATCGCGCCATATTTTCACGCAGTTCAACACTTGCGAATGCAAAATTCTGCCAACACAAAGTAATATATTTTGGTTACCCGTTTTAATCTTGACCAGCGGTTTCAGTTGAAAGCATAGAGGTTCATAAATAACGAGAAAATAGGAGGTGAATGTTCCTACGAGTATCCTTTTGGGAACGGCCAAGTATTCTTTTAAGATTTATTACAGAAGTTAAGCACATTTCTTATTCCTTATATGCTTTGCGACCCTTAAGATTTATGCATTTTTCGATATTTTTTGCCATTTAAAGATATAATTAGAATAACTTTGATATATACAGGCTGTCCTAGAAAGTATGGTAAAGCCGAGTTTTTAGGATAAATCACCCCTTGGGCTATCCTAATCCTGTTGAAAGATTTAAGAATTTTCGACCTGAACTTCGACATATTTTTTTAAATAACTGAGACACTTTTTAAACGTTTTTGCATTAGTATCTGTATAAAATGTACTTTTATGCTTAAAATAATCAGCCTTTTAAGTTCTAGCTTGAAAATCATGAACCTATACATCGGTCTAAAGATTAAATTTTAATTTATTATATTCTTTTGATTATGATTAAAACTTTCAACTTCAAATAAAGAAACTTATTTATGGTTTCTTTTTTGGTTCTTATTTGCCTCAATATTTTTAAAATTTGATTACTTCTAGTTATATAATTTTTAAAATAAAAGCTTTTGATAATCGTAAAGCACACAATATGGGGGCGGCAATTTGGATAGCCCAATGGTGCTCTATCTAAAAAATTCGGCTTGACCATATTTTCTGGGACACCCTATATTTCTGCAAGTTTTCATAATTATACTGAACTAAAGTAACATGAGATGAGTTGGACATCTATTGAAATGGAATTGAACGATTATCTTCTTATTTATATACAAACTTAGACCAAATAACAAAATGAAGACAGAGCTTTGACAAAAAAAAACTGAGGCTGGTTTTTATATACGTAGTGCGCGTGTAGCTACGTACTACATTAATCAGCCTTCGTGGTTCACTGGTTGGCTTGGCTTGGCTTAGCTTGGCTTGGCTTGGCTTGACTTGGCTTGGCTCTCGACTCGGAGGTTGTGGGTTCGATTCCCGCATTGGACCAACAAAAAATGTTGTTTCCAAGTTTGGTTAGGACAATGTAGGCTGATCACCGATTGTCTGACAAGAAAGATGATCCATGCGGTGGATGCGCATGTAACAAGTCGATCCTGCGCCTCATCTCTCGCCAGTCGTGTCTTGGTCTGTCCGTTCCACTGGGCTTCAAGAGTAAAGGAAGAGAGAGTGCTCTTGTGTACTGCGCACATACTTGGGCTCTATAAAATAACTCCTGCGTTAACTGCTCCTAACAATGAAACCGGCCTCCATCACCGAATTCGGTGTGGCGAGCTATTATTACTACATTCATCAAAAAAAATACACCGGCCTCACTATGTATTTTTTTGATTCGCAAAATTCTGTCTTCACTTTTTTGTTTGTGCTGAGAGTGTGCAGATATAAAAATGAACATTTGTACTTAAAGAATCAAATAAATATTACATTGTAAAACATATAAAATCTGGAGTTATCGTTGAGGATTATTCGAGGACTATTGAGGTTACCATCATAAAATTTGATTGCCAATAAGATAAGTATTACACACTAGAAGCAACAGGATTACTCGACGATTACGGGCCTGCACGAGATATAAGGTAGATATAAAATGCAATCGATATATTTTATGTCAATTTTATCTTAATTGCTGGTGCATGGCGGAGGTAGAGAACGGTCTTTTTTGTTAACATGGATAATGTTTGAGTAACATTCCCGGTGGTTTTATGGGATCTTAGCGATAGAGATTAGAGACCTAAAGCACTTAAACACATTATAAAATGATACTTAAAGGTAGTCGTTAAATTCAAAATAAATAAAACCTAGAAACCTATATCACTAGACCTAGACTGGTAGGTTAAGATCCGAAAAAGAGCTCAAATAATTTATTTACACTAGTGACTATAAAGTTCAGTAGTACAAGGCGTTGTAAAAACTCTTAGCATGAAAAGCATGAAAATAAACCTTTTGTGAGCATACAGGCATTTATCACACATGATGTAGAATTTCAATTTAGAGCTCTCCTCAGACTTTTTATATTTGACAAAACTATAATAATACCGAAATCCGAATTCCTAATCTATGGTGTGAAAGGATAAATCTAGAAATAACATTCAATAAGCAGAACCAATAATCTGGCACATCTTGGAATTCCTATTGAATGTCGGAAATTCACGTAACGCAATTACCACGAGGGCTGTCAGGTGGACATTTCAAGACTTAGGTTGTCCGGTTATCTGGTCTGCGGGTACACATTTATCACAGAGCTGGGTTTTCGCCTGCCCGCCTGTCGATATTTTGCAACCTGTTCCAGTTTCGAGAATTTAACCGTAATGCTGATAATTTTTGTTTCAAATTCTTGAGTTTATGTTGGAGTAAAATAATCTTAATTTTAGTATTTAAAAAATTGCATTGTAAAACAATGAATATAAGAAGTAACACGATGTAAGAGTCACACACGAAGTCACGACAACTAAATCTTGGAATTACTTCAGGTAATTCTAGTTAAGTTATGATATTTTAAAAAATATTTCTGTTCTGCAATTTAAATAATATCACTTCCATTATTTAGTTTTTTTTTAACATGCAACACCTTTACTTAAATATATTTCCTCCACGTATGAAATAAGTACTGTACTTAAACATCCATCCGAAGGAATATTTAAAATAGTTAACAAAGTCAAAATTATAGTTTATGCAGAGCTTGAAGTAGTGAAAAACTGCGGGTCGATGACTGTGATGAAAGAGACAAAAAGACAGTTTCTTTTGAAAGGAGGCTTTAAAGCTCAACTGGATCATACAAGTGGGAACATAAAACTGCACTAACAGAAAAGGCTAACTATTGAAAGAACAATGAAAGCTTGATGGATCCCTGTGCTGAACTTAGGGCAATTGCCATTAGAATCTAAAGGAAGGCTAGTTATCGCTAATCGTTTCGCTGTAAAAGTAGAAAGTAATAAAAGTTTAGTTCAAATAGATTGTGTAAATACGATAAAATATAACATATTATGTATGTAGTTCACTTACTCTCCAACATTTCAAAATAATAAATGCACAATTACCAAGTGAACCTAAAAAAGAAAGTTGCTTGCTATCTAATTACTTTCATGAAGTTTAATTTATCTTTGCTTTTTCGCTTCGGCATCGAGTATGATGCGATCCCTGAGGGAGCCATGCGCCCGCGCACCATAATAGGCGGCTGTCAGCGTGGGCGATCCGCTAAACATCGCCTTGTATATTCTGGTAAATATTTGTCTTCAATGTAATTACAGTAATCCCCGTGGTTTCTTTAACTTTAACGTTGATATGTTCGCCCGTGATAGGGCCTGCATCGACCGTATATTTATGGCTGACTTTGATAGTAGTTGAATCAAAGTAATTGAAAATTAAAATATGCAGCTGCATTATTGTTAGAGGTTCTTAAGGACGCTTAAAGGAACTGGGTCTATGTTAAGTAATGAATGTAGTTAATGGCAACTGTTTTTGTAACACTTTTAAATTGAATTTTCTAATATTGATGTACATATCTATACATATTACATATTATATGTTAAGAGATTAATCACTATCTTTATTTTTAAACTATCACATGAATTATTTTTCTTACATGAACTGTCGTAAGTTATACGTTACATACAGGTTAATTATATAGGTAAAAATTGTGGAACGTTTACGAATAATCAATAACATATTGAATAAGATTTAAGGCACCACGCTGACTTCGCAATCCATCAACGATTCGGAGAAGTGTAGTATTATCTGAAAACATAACAGCCTCAGGTATCAGTATCGAATTATTTCGAGATATCGATCTTCTTAATCGATAAACTCCGTTCAATCAATTACTATATCGACCTTTAGTTATTAATAATTTACAGAAATTGTTGATAACTCTTTTCAATATTGCTTGTTATGATTCATAGTAAAGGTGGACTAACTACCACCATTATTATTTTTAAGGAATGTCACTACTCACTAGCTCTACCATGATCCTAAATACTAAAATATTGTTATATATAAAAGTATATCTCTTTCTTGGAAAGTTTTTTTTCTTATGGAAATATCTCCCTTACGGAAACAATTGACAAAGTATTTTTTTAACCCGCGGCTTCAACAACTATTTACTATTATCGTCAACTTTCAACCAATTTTCACAAAATCTTGATAAATTATACAAATTAATCTTTCTCAGGAACCATTCCCGATAGATGAAAATCCGAAAAGTAGTTTTTGAGATTATGGCGAACATAATGTAGACAGAGACATACAGATGTGGTGAGACTTTTGTTTAAATATTTATTTCTATAAATATTTACTTTAATATATAAATTGATTTACATAATATTAAAGTAAATATTATGTAAGTTATAAAAGATATATTACAAAAAATATTGCGAACATTTGGTAATTCAAATACTTGTGTATCTGTTGGGGCCTAAAAATGTAATAAATTTATGGTACCATTCTAGAACGATTTATAATCTTGTAGCTTTTCAAGGTAAATTGAAGTGAATTCATATAATTATTAATTCCTTAAATAACCGTGCAAGTTGCCAACATTTAAACACTAAATATAAAGAATCAGAAAAAATATTTGTGTAATGTTTTCTATTTCATCAAATTGAGTTTTGAAATCAGAAATGAAATAAAAATTCATAAGAGCTTAGTAATAGAAAGCAGACAGCAATAGGTATACAGACGCAAACGCTGCGCAATAAATAATATTGGTTAACTACGAGTTAGTATTACCATAATTGAAATATAGCAGCAGAAAGTCACTGAAGTGATATAAAACTGGTTCATAAATGAATTACTAAATTATAGGAAGACCTTGTATAATAACTTCATAGGAACTAGAAAATAAATTATTGACGTTATCAAAATGAACCATTAAAAATATTTTGAAAGTATATAAAATTTATATAGATTACATATTTTATTATTAGATGGTGCCCGCAACTTTGTTTGCATAACGGAAACGCAAGCCTATTCTTTTAAACGGAACCCTAAGTTAAAAGTAGCCTAATTAACTCCTTATAACATCAGCTATCTGCCAGTGAAAATCAGTTTAGTCGCTTCAGAGATTAGCCGGAACAAACAGACAGGCAGACGGACGGAGAATTTTTTTTTTAAATTAATATTTTATTGTAAGTAAGTACCGTATATACTTTGATATACTTAATTGAAATTACTAACATACACTTCAATTTCACTTTTTTGTATGTATAGATTATGGTGTTGGACTGTATTATAAAAGAAAATGTTCAGAAACAATAAAGTTAATTCCGAAATAATCGATTTTGTGTCAGGACATGTCAACAGATGGCGCTGATCGCTAATTACGGTAACAAACAACCGGTTATCATAATTAGAGATGGGCGTAGTGGGCGGCGTCTCCGCGCTGAGGCGTGGTCGCTTTTCGGTGATGGTTCATGTTTAATTTAACAGGCGATCAAATGTCACGAGCCCTTTACGGCTATTTCCTCATTTTTAACCCCTTCGCGCGTTCCAAATCCTGGATCAAGATTTATTTGCCGGGATCTTTACGAACTGACTTAATAATTCACATGAGTGTAGTATGTACTTTCTGATCATATAAAAATATTTCATCGATTTAAGTTTGTAAAATACCGGAGTATTGTTTATGTAATCAATATTCAAATAGCTACTTGATAAAACAATCGATTAGCAATTAGTACTTGATGAACGTAACTTAAATAATTATTGACAGAAAGTCTACATGACCTAGATGATGACATGCAATACAATGCTATTCCAATGGGTAGAAACAGAAACATTTTTTGTTGGTCCACTGTTAGGGTTTATCAGCATTTTATTTCTTGGCGTCTTAAAAACTACAAATGATCTAACTTACACTTAATAGTTTACAAAATTATCCAAAGTACTAGCTTTTGCTCGCGGTTCCGCCTGCGTAAATATAGTATCCCACGGGAACACTGTACTTTTTCCGGATCAAAAGAAACCTAGTAAAGTTTTAATCCAGAGTTTAAATCTACCAAAATTTAAAATTCGTTAAGTAGTTCTTGCGTGAAAGAGTAACAAACATCTATCCATCCATACTCACAAATTTTTCACATTTATTACAGACTAGATGTTGCGCGAGACTGCGTGCGTAACAAAAGGAAATCCCGCCGTAACCGTACATTTTGCTGCGATAAATAGTAGCATATGACCTTCCCCGTGGTCTATTGTACCTATATTTGTGCCAAATTTCACCAAAATCGGTCCAGTAGTTTCGGAGCCTATTCAATAGCAAATAAACAAACAAACAAACTTTTCCTCTTTATTATGTTAATATAGAAGTAGGATTTAAAAAAAATTGTGAACATAAAACGTGGCCACTTGAAACTTCCACGTCGGCTTATAAAAGACATCCTAATTCACCTCCATGGCTCATCTCGATGGTTTTTGTGGACGTTCGTGCAGTCCCAGGTTTTATTGTTTACGTGATGTGACAGTAGAACAGGTTTGGCGGCAAACTGAATTTTAACTGTTGACTTCACGTAATGGTCATACTTAGAAAGTTGTAGGTACAGGGTAAAAATATACACGAGCTTTCTTTAATCTGTGATGTATGTAAAGAAATGTCAATTTTAAAGCATTGAAAATTCCAATTATTCATGTTACCTGATCTTATTACCATTATAATAATATGACAATTTATTTTCATTTACCAATTAACGAGAATTCGGAAAAAGTGTATCATTGACAGTCAATTAAAAACACAGAAATTATACTTCTTCTAAATATATAAAAGGCAAACCTGACTGACTCATCTATCAACGCACAGCCGAAACTACTAAACGATTTTGCTGAAATTTGGCATACAGATTAGGCTTCCGCTAAGAAAGTATTTTTGAAAATTCGCCTTTAGGGTGAAAATGGGGTTAAAATTTTGTATGGAAATAAAACTCCACGCAGACGAAGTCGCGGACAAAAATTAGTGACACATAATGCAACGTAAATTTAGTTTTTTAACGTAACTGGCACTTTTGATCATTCACAGGGAACTGCACGAAAAAATCAAATCTATCGATTCCAATAGTTGATACGTTGATATAATATATCAGGAATATTTTGTCAGAACTACCACTTACGTTACTTTATGAATATGACAATCCAACAGAAGCAATTGAATATTACGTTGCTACAATTCCGCCTTTTCAATATTAATCAGTGCGAAGTTACACCATCGGAATTAAATCTTGAAATAGATAATGTAGTTATAAAACTAGCCGGGAACGAACAAGTGTAGTAAATGTGTAAAAACATGCGATGAGCTGAAGCCACACTCGAAATGATGTTAGAGTTACCGATGCGGACTCGAAATTAACTGCGAACGAACTTTACTTTTCCGTGAAATACTAAACAATATTAACAAAGTTCGCATTATTTCGTAAATTGGTAGTGAAATTTTGTATATTAATTTATAGAATCTCTAAAAGGTATTTAGTGTTTAGTTGATGATTAGTAACAACGTTAGAATATAGGTAGATAGTAGATACTTATTACATATTTTTCACTTTTTCTTTATTCCTTTTATCATTTATTACCTTCCTCTTTAACAATTACAAAGCTACGAGTAAAATTATATACAATAAAAGAAACAGTAAAATTTATAACAAAGTAGAGGAAATTAAACAAAAATAAAACATTCTTCACAATATGGCAGTGCAATGCCCAAAAAAAAAGAAAAATCTACCTACAGATAGGAAGATTCATATCGTTAAGAAACAGAGAAAAATATACATATTATTAGGTATCTTTCGTTATATAATAATTTTGAGAAATAGAATAAATTTCTGTCAAAAAGAATCTATCGTAAGAATCGACAATTTTATAAATACGCAAGCAAGAACTTGGTAGATCAAATCATCATGATTGAGTGTAAGTATAATTTCATAGATCATTTATATTCATAAAACGTAAATATCAATGAACATTTAGCACTTTTATTGGATCAGATAAAATAAATGTTATGGTAACGTAAGAACTCATTGAAAATTACTATCAATTACTAGCCACCAGCCAAGATTGAAATCGGATATGTATCCACATATTTTTCACCATTCCACAGAAGATGATATCTATAATTGGCGTATCTGAACGTACACAGTAGATCATTTAGTTTTCTTAATAATTTTCTATTGGATTCCGCCCGGAGCGATCTCTGCCGGTCTAGCCAGCTTTGTTGCACCTTTTTACTGGTTCTGCATAATCAATCTGGTGCTTGCGAGAATATTTTAGAAATTCACAAGAAAATTTATATCTACCTTTAAATCTTAATGCATGCTCGGTTTGAATTTATGATGTGAAACGTAGAATTATCGAGCATATAAATATTAATGTCTTAAGCTGTAAATGTTTATTTACACGTACAATACAAACTTGTCACAGTTCCTATTCAACTAATTTCTAAACATTTTCCTTTGCACTAGGACGCCTAAAATACATAAAGAAAAGGTGACCGCAACGACTGCAGATGTGGTTCCGTATTTACACGTGAGTATGCGTGCGCACGATTCAACGGCGCTGTTAATCGATTTTCATCTTATACCTGGTCGAGTGGCACGATACTAACATACCTATACAAAATAATATATAAACGTAGTTACATATACGCTAATTATTACTATTTTTGTTACCCGAATTTTCGCGTATTCATTCCTACGAATTCCCCAATTTTACTAATTTAATACAATTACCTTCGTACATTTGGAGCCAATTAGCTTCTTGTGACTGGTCGAATCATCAAAAATTATTCTAATTTGTCTTTAAAAACGATGACGACGAATGATAACCACTCGAAATATAACATTTAGTAGGTGTGACCGGATGAGGTGACGGTGCATCTCTGTTTGTCTGAAGCCGCCAGCAATTTAAAATACGATAATCTTATTACGAATCTCACTGAACAAATTAAATTATTACCATGGTATCAAGGAAAGAGTTCTTGAGAGACGCTTATTAAAAAAGTCCATCGTCTAGGAATCGCTTCAATATAGATTAATAAAGATTATAGTTATAGTGTTTTATAATTTGTTCTCAGATCATAAAACAATGATTTGTTATTTGAAATAAAGCACAAGCGATATAATATTATGTAGCTATACATAGCTACATAATATTATATCGCTTGTGCGAAAATAACACTAAAATATCCTTAAAAAATATTAAAATATACTACAGTATATTTTAATATTTTTTAAGGATATTTTAGTGAAATATCTATCAAATATAAATAGTTTCTCCTACCTTCGCATCGCGTCGATAACACGAATCAGTTGCGGCTGCCAGCGAGTTATAGAACGTGGGCTAGCTAGTAGCTTATTGTGGGGATGCTGGTAAATTCGTTGTCAATGTAGTTTACTGTATATTTTATAGCCTGGCAAATAATACCTGTAGTATTAACTAAGCCTTTAGCTAAGTTGCCATGGCTTATTTCGTACGACGACGAAGTTCCAAAAAAATGTGACATAGCAACGCTTACGCCACTGAGCGATGCTTATGTCAAATCCTATACATATTTATGATTTGGAACTTCGTGATTGTAATTGAAGAACATCACCAAGAGTCACCTTGACTAAACCCCCAGGTTACTTATTATTGAATGAACAAAACATAGAACTCAGCTCATCATTTCCAAAATACATTTTCTGATCAGATAGTTGGCAATGATGGTGATATTTAACTTTTTTTTACATTTAATTATTACACTCACGTGTGTTACCACCTTTGAGTATCCAACCATAGTTCGTTGGATACTCAAAGGTTACCACAGATTAATAAATTTACGTGTTACGTAACTATTGCAGGTAGTGATGCAGTTAGAATGTATATTCTCCTCGTTGCTGTCTTCTATGTTCTGCTAAGCTCGCGTATAATAGATGTAAAATTATTATTAATGCCATGCTAATTTGGTGTGCATACCGCACTTCCTAATTACAAGAGGAGCATAATATGCATTATCATAATGTTTGTTTTGCATGTAGATTAATGCGCTGGTGTCCACAAGATCGCAGCTTGAATGGGCCAATGGCGTGGATTGATATTTTTGGCACACTGTTCTTACGCTTTGAATGAGCTCAATGTTCTATTATTTTGTCCTCTTCTTCATCTTCTATTTTTAACGCTAAGGTTCAATTCATTCCGAAACGAAACGATACGCAACATGGCACTGCTATTCAAAATTGAACTTTATTCACTATACAAGAAGACGCGTTTCATTGTAAGAGTTCGAAAGTCATGTTTCACTGCGCTGCACAGCGCATGAGCAGTGTATGACTGATGTCATATAAAACGTGTAGGTATTGGTATCTTTTTGTATAATGAATACAATTCAATTTTGAATATATATCTTAAAAATGCAGCGCCGTGTCCACAGAACACATAATACTCGCGAAGAAGAAGGTCGACTTCATACAAAAAAATTGGGACCAAATAGCGCCTCTAGTGAGCTGCCCCCTCAAACTTTTAACCGCCTTCAAACAAAGGAGGACTATATATTTGATTATATGAATATGGCGGGAAATTGAAGATACGTAATTAAAGTTAAATTTTACATTCCAACAAAACCAAGCAACCACCTCCACGAACAAATCTTAACTACTACGTTGCAAAATGTTCGTGAGCCCTTATACATACGTCTAGTGTTTTCGATAGCGCGATCTAGAAGCGGCATAGTGTCATCTGTTGTGGTTTTTAAGTAACTTTTATGTAATATTAACCATGTAAGACAGAGAGCGAGCTTGTCGCACCGAACTGCCCCCTTTTTGGTCCAAGGTCATTCATAAAGAGTCGACCACCCCTGAGGCCGTGTCGCCTTGCGTATCGTCTCGGTGGCAATGGACCCTAAGGATTAGTTATATTTCTGAGTTGCTGAGCTACTAGTACTTAAAACGCTAAATACCTATCTTAATAAGTTAATAAAGTTTGCGATAATAACTTTAATAATAATATGTAGGTATAATGTTAATTAGGTGTTTTAATGTATGTATTAAATAAAAAATTATAAATATTTTTAAATTTTATTATTGTTCAACAGTGAAACTTTAATAATTGCAATAAAACAATACCAACTTTACGTAGCGAATTTCGACTTTAACAAAGAGTACAAGAAATATTTTAATACAGTATCTTGATTGCGCGAATCTATCTGGTAAGATGGCATTAGTCCAACAAGACACATTTAACTTGGATACAAACAAAAACATTCTGTTTGTAGTATTTATGACACTTTGTTAGCCAATTTTATCAATAACGGAAATAATAAAATGCTACATTATTTGACTTGTCTTTACTTACATAACTTATTTCTTCTTTTTTTCTGTAAATAACTTCCCTTCAAATTGTATAACAAGTAACAACTGAGATAGTAAATTAGTGTTAAGGCTATTCTGATTCTTCTTACTATTTTACTGTTTTATTTTAGGTATGTAATTTAAAAGTTGTAAGTTTGAGTAACGTGACGATGTCAACTTGTGACTCATTAAATCGAAAGTAGAAATCTACTTACTTTTGATGATTTGTTTTCACCTAATCCTACCAGCTCCCCACTGCAGGATATAAAGACTTGAAATACAGGGCATTAATCAGGATCCCATAGATATATTGTCTCCATAGTTGACCCCTCTGAAATATCTTCAGGATGATAAGGGTAGGGCTCAAGTGATTGAATTAAGCCCTACTAATCTCTGAGTCTAATTGATGGCGTCTTGACCTTCCCCCTTTTGTCTCCTGCTTAGAAGTTTGTGTGACTGTGTGTGCTATTCTGATAATCCTGTATCCGTTAATCAAACCGGGACAATATTATATGGCACTCTCTTTAATTTAACAGCTCAATAGGCAGGTACTTTGTTAAGAATACCATCGTGAAATCTGTATTGAATTTGAAACATTAGAAGAAACTAGCTTTTGCCCGCAGCTCCGCCCTCATAAATACATTATCCTGTGGGAACACTGTACTTTTTCGGGATAAAAAATATCCTATGTCCTTTGCCGGGACTCAAAGTATGTTTATACCAAATATCAAAACAATTCAGCGGTTAAAGCGTAAAGAGGTAACAGACAGCCAGACAGACACACTTTCTCATATTAGTATAGTATAGATTAATGCATCATCATATATAAAACGTGATAAAGCCATGCTTCGACACGAAAGGGCCGGCTCGACCGGTAAATACCACGGCCTCACTGCCATCGGATCGAAACTGACGTAAAATACCGCTTGCATTGTGTTTCGCCGAGTGAGTGAGCTTACCGGCTCAAGAGGGGTTGGCGTTTTAAAGGATCGGGAAAGCGAGCGCGCAACACCAGAGGAGTTACAAGTGTGACTCCTCTGGTGCTGTGCATGTCCATATGCGGTGGTAATTGCTTACCATCAGGCGATCCGTCAGTTCGTTTCCTGGTCGATTTAAAAAAACAACCAATCAATACACGCCACGACAAACATTGGTCATTAGTGTGTCGTCGTTTCTCCGCTGTGCTGCGTCCTCTTGTGACTACGTCTAACCACTCTTGTGACCTTTACATCGTTTAATTAAGTGTAATACTATTGGGTAAATTAATTCTAAATATTAAGAGTGGTTATTATAAAATTAAATCATGTTTTCGTTTCCGGTAATTATTTAAATTATTTTCAAATGTTATAGTAAAATATGTGATATTAATTTTATGTTTAATAATGATTTGTAATATTTTATTAGATATTTATTGTAGTTAAACAAATTTACTTTAACATTTTAATCTCCTAGACAGGAAACTGTTCTCCAATTGGTTGAATATTTTCAACCAATCAGAAACAACCGCCATTTTGTCGAGGAGAAGTAGTGGGAAAACTAGGGGGAGAACAGGGTCCTTTTTCTGGAGATTCATTCGATATCGAGGTGGTAAAGTGAGAACGTGTGATTAAAAAGTGTATTGTGAAAAATAATATAAGTATCTGGCTGAACGTTTATGTGTTTTATTCTACGCCATCCGACTTGTTATGGAGGAAGATAACAATTTTCAGAAGCGGGATGACAACACGTAAGTAATATTTCATTAAGCATTATAATTGTAATATTTTAAAATCAGTTAATTTGTTTTAAATTGCATGAATTCAAATCTGGTTTTTAAACGATGTGATAAAAGATTTTCAAATTTATTTTTAGCACTATTTTACCATATCTTTAAATAATTAGATGAGTAATAATTTAATTTCTAGTTCAAGATGCTTATTCCATTTAAATAAAATTTAGTCTTAAAATGTCGGGTATTCAAATCTATTTTGCAAAATGATTTTAGATTATTAGTTATGATGATTTAGATGAGATTATTATTATGATTTTAGACATTAGATAATAATGATTTCAAAATGAGTCTGTGGACTATATTTCACGGTTTAAATAAGACAATAATCTCATCAATCGCCTTTATTAGCTAATAATAATATTACAATAAAATTGGATCTTATACTAATTATATAGTTAGGACATTAATATTTATTATATAGGATATAGGATATTATTACTTATTATATTTGGAAATTTTTTAGAATGTATTAGTTCTTTTGCAATTTGAACTGTTTATGTCGGCGTAATTTTTATTATTCCAGGTCTCGATACATGGGTACAAATCAAAGTTCAGATCGTGCGTTGAATGTGCATCATGCTGATGGTAGGCGAGAGCTACGCACTCCTCGTCGAGATGATGGTGCCATCCGAGCCGCACGATCTACTTCGAGGCGCTGTTGCACCTCAAGACGTAGCCGCTCTTCTAGGCGCAGTCGAAGCCCGGTATTACCATGTGCGAGAAGCATTTCACCAACTCTTCGTGATTCAAGACATCCAGGACGTAGCAGAGAATTTTCAAGACGTGATGATCATGCAGTTTACGGCAGGTCATCACGACAACGAAGCAGGGCGTCGCATCCCAGCCATATTCGAGAACGAAGCCGCAGTCGACACTGGTCTCGTCGTGAAGATCGACACCGGTCTCGCCGCGACGATCGTGGCGCAAAGACCGATGGAGCTCGTGAGTTATTTACACAATTTACCGACTTTATGAAGGATATAAGCAGCAATAACTTAAATTCTAAAGAAAATTTTACAAATATTAATGTCATACCTGAATTTAACCCATCGACGAAAAATCAGACTGTTAATACTTGGTTGACAAAAGTCAATGAATGTTCGATACTGTACGGCTGGACTGATAGACAAATTGTACATTATGCGCTTCCTAAATTGGCAGGAGTAGCAAAGAAATGGTATGAAGGTTTACAGTCGGTTTTATTTACGTGGTCTAAATGGCAGGATAAGTTGCGTTCCGCTTTTCCTGCCACAGAAAATTACGGTCAAATGCTGTCCAAAATGCTCAATAAAAGGGCTAAGTTTGGAGAATCATTAGAGGACTATTTTTATGAAAAGGTTGCTTTAATAAATCGCTGCGATATAAGTGGTAAAAGAGCAGTAGAATGTATACTTCACGGCATCGATGATAGATCTGTACGTGCAGGCGCGGAGGCAGCACAATATGACGACCCCGATAAATTATTAGCTTATTTAAGGAATGTAAAAATGTATAAAGTTGAAAGACTATCTAATAGGAAAACTATCAATATGAATCCTAATCACTACTTTGTAAAAAAAGCTGTGAGTGGTACTAAAACTTCATTACGTTGCTATAATTGTAAGGAGGAAGGACATCCTGTATCCAAATGCCCGAAACCTATTAAGAGATGTTCGAAGTGTTCTGTTATAGGGCATGAGGATGCAGAATGCTTTCGTATTAAAATCCAAGAAAAATCTGTAATGACTATTAATGAAAGTAATACAACTGCATTTGATAAATATGTCCAAACTATCTCGGTTAATGGAGTAAATCGTTTAGGACTCATTGATTTAGGGAGTGAACTAACACTTATTAAAGAAAGTGATGCAAAGGAAATTTTTAGAGAATGGAATAAACTTGATAATCGGCCCATGGTTGGGTTTGGGGGCGCTGTAGTAAATTCTTTAGGGTCATGTATAGTAAATTTGAAGATTCAGAATGTAGAGGCACTCGTTCTATGTATAGTTGTACCCGATAATTTTTTGAAGTACCCACTATTAATTGGTCAGACATTTAGCGAACAAAAACACATTCGAATGATAAAAACTGATAAGGAACTGCTAGTTTTAGATGCTCACGATTGTCAAACAATTAACGTTAAACGTTTGGAACTAAAAATACTGAATGACATTTCGTTATCTCATACTAATATTTGTAAGGTTTATTGCGGATCGCATTACGATGGCTCTATATACGTACGAAGCAGTTACAGAGATCAACCAAATCGCGAATATTTGATTGAAGAAGGCGTCTATACGTTACAAAAAGGTGAAGGATCTATTCTTGTTACTCCACTTTCAAGGATACCGATACGATTTAATAAAAATGAATTGATCGCTAGAGCCGATATTGTATTAGATTCTTTTGAATTATATCAAATTAATAGGGTAGAAAATCACAAGTACGAACCTTTTAAACTAGAGCAATTAACTATAGGAGACATACCTGATAAAGACAAATTGAGGCTTTTACATTTAGTAAATAGATATAGAGATTGTTTTGCTGCAAATTTAAATGAATTAGGGTGTACTGATATAGAACATATGACGATTAATTTAAATAACGAAGAGCCTGTAGTGTATAGACCGTATAGGTTATCACAGAAAGAACGACAAGAGGTACAAGAAATGGTAGATGATCTTTGTGAAAGTAAAATAATACGAGAATCAAATTCCCCTTATGCTAGCCCCATAATTGTAATAAAGAAAAAGACAGGTGACAAAAGATTATGCGTTGATTATAGGTTATTAAATAAGAAAACAATAAAACAACATTACCCTTTACCACATATGGAAGATCAGATGAATAGATTGGCTGGTAATATGTATTATACTACATTAGATTTGGCTAGTGGGTATTACCAAATTCCATTAACTGAAGAGTCTAAACCAAAAACAGCATTTGTAACTCCCGATGGTCAGTGGGAGTTTAATAGAATGCCTTTTGGCCTTGCCAATGCGCCAGCCATATTTCAAAGGACCGTTAACAAAGCTTTAGGCACTTTAAGATTCAATACAGCCGTAGCTTACATGGACGATATTCTTGTGCCTTCAGCAACTATTGATGACGGGTTAAATAGACTAGAACAAATATTCGAAAAATTCCGCGAAGCTAAATTAACTTTAAAATTATCAAAATGTTATTTCTTTAAAACCTCTGTAGATTTTTTAGGCTTAGAAGTTACGTCTAAAGGTATTAGGCCCGGTAAAAAAAAAATTGAATCAGTTGAAAATTTTCCAGTACCAAAAGATGTTCATAATATAAAACAATTTATAGGTTTGGCTAGTTTTTTTCGAAAATTTATAAAAAATTTTGCTGTTATTGCTCGACCACTTACAATGTTGACAAAAAATAATCATGCTTGGATTTGGGGTAGTGAACAACAACAAGCTTTTCATGAATTAAAATCTAAATTAGTGTCACGTCTAGTTTTGGCCTTATATGATCCAAATTTAAAAACGGAATTGCATACTGATGCGAGTAAATGGGGAGTCGGTGCAATCTTATTACAAAAACAGCCTAATGGTGACCTTAAGCCCGTAGCCTATTACAGCAGGCAAACGTCACCAGAAGAACAACATTTTTCTGCTTATGATTTGGAGACCTTAGCGGTAGTAGCTTCACTTCAAAAATTTAAATCATATTTAAAGGGTATGCCATTCGTAATAATGACCGATTGCAATTCTTTGAGAGCTACTTTTCTAAAGCGCGATATGATTCCTAGAGTTGCACGGTGGTGGAGCATTATACAAGAATATGATTGTGATATAGTTTACAAGTCCGGTAAGAATATGAACCATGTAGACGCGTTAAGTAGAAACCCAGTCCCCTCATATTCCGATGAAATAGAATTTCCTTCTGTATTAAACATTACCGGTGATTGGTTAAAAACTGTTCAGTCTGATGATAGTGAAGTTAGGCGTATAAAAGAAATTTTATTAGATTCTGAGGCTAATAATGTAGTAGAGGTAAAGAAAAATTACGTTCTTAAAAATGGTAATGTTTATAGAAATACCGAGAAAGGTCCGAAATGGTTGGTACCCAAAGGTGTACGTTGGCAAATCCTAAAAAGTTGTCATGATGACATCGGTCATTTCTCCTTTGATAAGACATATGAAAAGGTTTCTTCTGATTATTGGTTCCCTAAAATGCGCAAATTTATTAAAAAATATGTACAATCGTGTTTAGAATGTGCTCATAGTAAGGTCCCTTCTGGCAAGAAATCTGGCTATTTACATCCTATTGAAAAAGTATCTATACCTTTCCATACACTTCATGCTGACCATTTGGGTCCATTTAATCAAAGCAAAAACAAAAATAAATATCTTTTGGTAATTATAGATGCTTTTAGTAAATTTATATCTCTTAAAGCCGTTAAAAGCACTAAAGCTTCAACCACAATTAAAGTTTTTAAAGAATATTTTGCAACCTTCGGACTACCGACGAGACTTATAACTGATAGATATTCGACGTTCACTGGGAAAAAGATAAAAAACTTTATCACAAATTTAGGCATTAAACACATTATGAATGCTGTTGCCACTCCACGTGCAAATGGTCAAGTGGAAAGGTACAATCGTACAATTCTAGACGCCTTAACTTCCATGAATCACGGTCGCGATGAATGCTTGTGGGATCAAAAGGTATTAGATGTACAATGGGGATTGAATAATACAGTCAATAAGGGATTAGGTCGTACTCCAACAGAGGTGCTATTTGGAAAGAAATTAACTGGAGTATCAGACGGTTTAGTAAAATCTGTGGTTGATGATCCTAAAGAATATGATACCAATACCTTAGAAATAATTAGAAATGAAGTAAGTGAACATATTCAAAAGGATCAACAACGACAAAGTGAACAATTCAATAAGAGCCGTTGTAGACCGATGAACTTTAGCGTAGGTGATCTTGTAAGGGTTGAGAGATCTGTTGTTTGCCCTGGAAAGAGTAAGAAATTAGTCCCAAAATGTTTTGGTCCATATCGCATTGTTAAAAAATTAGAAAATGATCGTTTTTTAGTAGAAGATACTCCTATAACAAAAAGAAAGGGTAAAGCAACTTTTAAAGGAATATATCCAGTAGAGCGTGTACATCCATGGTTACATTTTAAAGGATTTGAAGATAGTGATGATAATTTTAGCGATACAAGTTGTGAAAGTACATTTGATGGAGTTATTGAAAGAGATGTAGCTAATGGTGTGGAATAGAGTATATTTTATTATAAAAGTTTATATTGTATTAACTGTACAACTTGAATTTACACTTATTTTATTGTAGTCTAGTATTGGGTAATTTTTCTTATATTTCTGATTAGTATAGAAAACAATATTTTAAGTAGTACCTAAGTTAGTATTGTGATTATAAAATATGAATTAAAATATTCAATGAAGGAATTACTAAAATGTTATTAGAAAGTAGGTATATTAATTGGTAAATATCTATTGAACATATTTCGATAAGTATCTACATTACTTAAGTGTGACAGTTATGGGTTAATAAATGATTGGAAGGATACTGGATATTTTATTTGGAAATGGAAGAATTGCTTATTATTTGATTGTGTTAGTATTGGAAATTAATTTATTGAGTAACTAGTATTGGGATTTTAACAAAATTAAGATAAATTAGTATGGTCTAGTATTGGAATTTAAATGAAATTCAGATAGCTTAGTATTGTCTAGTATTGGGATTTAAATGAAATTCAGACAGCTTAGTATGGTCTAGTATTGGAATTTAAATGAAATTCATATAGTTTAGTATGTGCACTTCTTAATTAAATTTATACATATAGATTAGTATGGTCTAGTATTGGAACTTTATTACTGTTATTGAATAATGGATTCAGATAGCTTAGTATGGTCTAGTATTGAATTATTAATTGACTAATGAACTATCTATAATCTATGTTACTTGGGTCATGATATTTTTCTCTCCTAGTCACGAGGGCGTGACTATTGGTCAGGATGGACGAATTGTAATACTATTGGGTAAATTAATTCTAAATATTAAGAGTGGTTATTATAAAATTAAATCATGTTTTCGTTTCCGGTAATTATTTAAATTATTTTCAAATGTTATAGTAAAATATGTGATATTAATTTTATGTTTAATAATGATTTGTAATATTTTATTAGATATTTATTGTAGTTAAACAAATTTACTTTAACATTTTAATCTCCTAGACAGGAAACTGTTCTCCAATTGGTTGAATATTTTCAACCAATCAGAAACAACCGCCATTTTGTCGAGGAGAAGTAGTGGGAAAACTAGGGGGAGAACAGGGTCCTTTTTCTGGAGATTCATTCGATATCGAGGTGGTAAAGTGAGAACGTGTGATTAAAAAGTGTATTGTGAAAAATAATATAAGTATCTGGCTGATCGTTTATGTGTTTTATTCTACGCCATCCGACTTGTTATGGAGGAAGATAACATAAGGTTCTAAAGTTCTGCATAAAAAGTTGAACATCAATAGCAACTAAACGTATTACGTCACAGTAGATTCTCGATATGCATTCGGCTTATCTGTACGCATCTAGATGTAGAGATTGACAGACGTTCCGATACCGGCTTACAGCGCTCTAATTTGTTCCATTTATCCAGCTCCATAATTGAATTAAACTTCGATCGGGCTGGCTTTGTTGCAATTACGAATCAGATTCATATGAGCATCTGATGGATCAAACGCATATACAAATTCTGACTAGCCTTTATAATCTATTAGCTGGATTCAAAGCAAATGTTACATTGGATTTAACTAACTCTGTATGTTGTGAATTGCTACAAGCATATTAACTCCATAATAATATATGTAAAACCTTTTAGTAAAATGAACACGAGTATCAAAATAGCCACAGTCGACACTGTTATAGAAGGCCTATGCATAGAAACATACTGAGATTGGAGTAGTAGTATATTGTAGTGCGTACTGTGTACTAAAATAATTCTCCTCTGTCAATACAATATAAAGTCGAAAATGCACTGCTAGTCTATACTAATATAAAAAGAGGAAATATTTGCTTCTTTGTTTGCATTGAATTGGCTCCGAAAGTACTCAACCGATTTGATAAAATTTGGCACAGATATAGTTTACCACGGGGAAGGATAAAGGCTACTTTTATAGCAGCAAAATGTACGGTCCCCACGTGATTATCTTTTGCGAGAACGAAGTGGCAGGCAAGATCTAGTATGTTATATAACTATATTTATATTACCTTGTTTAAACAATAACCCGACTACATATAATATAGCCTTTATTATCCTAACTATTATTTCGAATCTATGGACACCTAATTTATTAAGATCGGATCAGTATTTTAGGTGCTACGAGGAACATACATACATAGACTGTCAAAATTACCCTTCCTTTTGGCTTCACCGTAGTTGGGCAAAAATAGAAAGAGATATAATATTTTACACTGTCCTACATTAACAACTGCTGTACTGGCTAGCGAGCTAAAATAATAATCAAAGTGGGTACGTGATTTCGAAACTAATCTTGCAAACTATGTAGTACATGAGCTACGAATTTTAGATACTGGCTGCAGGATTAAGCGCGCTGGAGTTTAGGTTTCGCCCCAACCGTCGGCTTAATTGTGGACTTTCAAAGCTTTCATCGTCACGGATTTAGTTTTTAGTTTTGTTTTCAAAATAAAAACTTTGACTCAAAGTCTACATTTATTCCGCTCTACTATTTTACCATTCGAACTATTTTGAAACTTAGGATGTCTAATATTTGTTTACAAGTTAAATTATTTTAAAAGATTGGAAGGACTGTTTCGCCGTTTTAATAACATTAAAATTTCAAAACATGAAATATATTGTTATATCGCACCTTTAGAATTAAAGTGGCGTAACTCAAAAATTTAAGAAATCGACTTTTATACATAAAACGACTTAGAAACATATTATCTATCGGTCTAATAGAAATAAACAGCCACTTTCAAGCTAGAAAAGGATAAACGTACAGTTGTGTCTCTTTCATATCGACCGCTTATCACGCGTTCCTTCACTTTTGAAGAGCCCCTTTTAGTATTGAGTCGATAATGCTAAAAGTTGGGTGCTACGCGGTTACTCCGTAAATGACGTAAACTGTGATTCGTCGTTTTAATTGTAAACGTAAGGTGAGTAATTTGTGTGTTATTTTATTTTTGTACAGCCTCTTTTAGGTTTCGGGCGTTTTAAATCTAAATGATAATAATATTTGACGCCATATTTGTATTAGTGTCATTTCATTTCTAAACATTTCATAAATACTTGAGCCTGATTATGTATTATGTCTTTACTCTATAAACCATTTTTGTGAATACAATGACGTATACGGAATTATGTCTTTTATTTTCTACAAAATGATGTAAATTGGCGAGTTCAATTGTGATTGAGTCTTTTTATTTTTATTTCAATGAAAGTTTGAGGTTAGTAATGAAAAGACAGGACCAAATTTTGCCACTATATAAATATAACTGGAATGAAAATACAATACGAGAAAAGATGATTTTATCAAAACCTAAACGTATAAAAGATATTTAAGGCTTGGTTTTTTTCTATAAATGTTAAAAGTATTGGGCATTTTTGGGTCATCAAGCAAGCTATAGTATGAATTAAGGGCTCGACGGTATTTGCTAAACTCTATGACTCACGTTGTCATATTTTGACAAAACTCAGCCGCAACTTGCAAGACACTATTGTCGCCACGCAATCGGAGATTCTCGATGAAGTCGAAATGGATTCCCCATACACCTAAAACACGAGCTCACCCCAAACCCTTCTTGCAGATAATTCACGAGCCAGATTTATGTGCCACCTTACTGATGAGATTACTGATATTGACATGAGTGAGATTAGAATAGCTCTCAGGCAGATTCATAATAATAAACCACCAGGAGATGACGAAATAACCACAGGGCTGCACCAGGAGGAACACCTGTCTTGACTGAGCTCTTTAATTCCGTCATCCACACTGGCACTACCCTGGAAGCATGCAACAGGAGCATGGTGGTTTTATTTTTTAAAATAGGTGATAACACGCGACTTGAAACTACCGTCCCATTCCGCTCCTGAGCCACGTGTATTATCTATTATTGAGGGTTATCAGAGGGTCTGAGGGTCCCAGAAGTTGAACGACTTTCAGCAAGTGGAGCAGACATATAATCAGCCTCTCTGCCTAGCGTTTGTGGACTATGAGAAAGCCTTCGATATCGTCGAGACCTGGGGGTCTAAAAGGGCCATTTTAGGAATTAGGTGTTTCATATCGACGGTTAAAAGGAAATAGGGTATAAACGACAAAAAGTTAAATGTTCAGGAGAGCCGTTCAAAGTTTTTATTTTTAGAAAAACTGATGTATTTTTGTCATTTATTAAGATATCGTGAAAACTAAAACATTTATGAAATCAGAAAAAAATGGAGCAATTATTGGTATTTTTAGTTTCAATGATTTCATGCTATTTAAAGTGGTTTTTGTCGCTTATAACAATAGCTTTTAATTTTCCAATGAGAAAATATGGCATAAGATACAAATGACAAAATTAAATATTAAAGGATAAGTAGCCTAAGCGACATAGCGATTTCTCACATCGCGAGGTAAAAACGTTTAAGAGACTAGACAGTTCAATAGGTGTTATAGGAAAAGAAGGATAAGGTACCTTTCACAGCGGTTGTATAAAAGATAATAGAGCACAACTAACAGTCGGCTTTCAAAACAATACCAGGATATAAGACATTAGTTACACACAATGTCACTTGAAAGAAAAGGTAAAGAAGGATAATCAACATTTGGTACTGCATGAGTCTATAGAAATATGGATGAAAAGACACCCAAAAAAGAATGAATTAGCGCAACCAACACAATCCTTCATAAGGATAAGAGCTAAAACGAGTATTACACTACACTGTTATTGTATATAACTCGTAAAATAGGGTAAAGTGCCTTATAAGTATTACGGAGTTAATTTTCATAGAAAAAGACTAGGGATCCTAAGTCTTAGGACCCTGTTTCAATATACCCTACCAGTTCAAGTTATTCAAATTTACACTAAATGGTTGATTTAAAAGATGACAGTTGGTAGTAGGATACTTTTAAATAAAAATATATTTTTGATAATATATTTTAATAAAAAAAAATCAAAGCTGCTTAAAAATAGTGGGTCAGTATCAACCTGCTAATCATTTTTGGAAATAATAATACTGCAGCTAGTCGATAACTTAAAAATCAATATACGAAAAATTGTTTTTAATTAAAAATTGTACGTATGAGTATGATTGAAGAATGTGGAAGTAGGTTGTAATCGACACCATGATATTTAATTTAATTTAAGTAAAAAGGTATTAGCGACAAAACTGTATTCATATTGTAAACGGAAGTAACATATAACCAACAGTGTGATATTAAAATAAATTTAGGTAATAGGGCATAACCTACATAGCTGTCATAAAGTACTGATTGGTAATAGGGTATAACCGACAGACTAATATGAAAATGAATTTTGTATATGAGGGATAAGCGCCATAGCTATGTTAAATTACGAAATGGTAGTAGGCGATAAACAACGTTTGTACTTTTTGAGGGAATAGTTTAAAAGGCTTAACCAACCGAAAACCTGGCATCCTTGTGAAGTAAAAAAGCATTACCGACAAGAAATACAAAATTAAATCATTTTTGTAGGGGTACAAGCAACTTTATAGCAAAAATGACCTGAATTTTTGTCGGTTACGAAAAGTAATACTAAGAAATTATTATTTTTTGCAAGGGCATAAACGACAAAAAAGTTATCGTAGAGCCATGGGAGTAAGCGCATTCGAAAGAGCAGAAAATTTTACGTAGGATGGCATATATAACTCATTTTTGCCCAAAATGTCGCTTATGCCCTACTTCCTTTTCACCGTCGATATAATGTTTCATATATTTTGACAGTTTTCAATAGAAATACATAAAATGGCGCACATAATATAAATTGCATATGATTCATCTAATGTTCACCTAAAGTGGCCCTTTTTGGACCCGCTGATCGACAATTCTGCTAAATTAAACTTGCATTAATACAATTACAATCAAGTCCCGATACGCTAAAGCTCACAAACGGGTATTTTATAAACGTTAAACCAACGTGAAACGAGCTCTGATTGGTCGAAACGTCATAAAATCCGTTCATGGTAACATGTCGCTTCACTTTCAATCCAATCAAAGTACAATGAAAGTCTACTTTTAATACGAGAATTGAGGTTCTAGTCTGTGCTAGAATTCATGCAGAAATGCCTCGTTGACTGCCGATAATATTTTGAGGTGTTAAGATGTCTGTTCAAGTGATCTCTGATCCAACTTCTTCAAGGAGTGAAATAGGTAGATGTTATCTCTCCAAAACTTTTACTAACGCGTCGGAGGATGTTTTCAAGTCGTTTGATTGGAATGACTGGGGCCTAAGACTGAACATAAGCGGCCAGTACATCTCACACTTGCAATTTGCGGATGAAATAATCTTTATGCCAGACATATCTGCAGGACCTGGAAGAGATGCTGAACAGCCTAAGCGATTGTTCAAGACGGGTGGGTTTCGGAATGAACCTTAACAAAACCAAAATTATGCAAATAATTTTGGTTTTTCTAAGTATTGAACATGTTCTCCCAGGATCTGTCATCGTACATGGTACTAGTCTTGAAGTTAAGAAGCAAGAATACATATATCTTGGGCAAACTTTTAATCGTCGATACCACAATCACAATCACCTTTAGTCAAGATGCATTCTATAATTTCCACGGCGAAGTGCGGAAACAAAATGATAATTTGACATAAGGCATCGCAAGCAACAAGTCACAACGATTACTTATGTCAAGTCCGATAGATTTTTAATTTCGAAATTCGCTGTCGAAATTAGTGAATGTTCTTGACTAAAGGTCTAGGGTTTTAATCGATGCGTTCTACCGGTAAAGAAACATGGCAGCGAACTCTGCTAATTGACAAGTTCAAGGTTGTTCAGCCTGTGATGGAAAGTGCAATGTTGAGGATATCTCTGGTGGATAATAAAACTTGCTACGATGTGATTCGACAGAGAATTAAAGTCACTGACATTGCTCATAGAATTAGAACGCTGAACTGGAAGTGAGCCGGTCATGTTTGCAGACGGACAGACGATTGATGGCGCAGACAAGTGTTAGAGTGGAGACCACGCTTAGGTAAACGTAGTGTAGGAAGACCTGCGGTACAATGGACCGATTTAAAGTTGGCTGGCAGCAGATGGATGAGGGTTGTCCGAGATCGGGATGGTTGGCACTCATTAGTGGAGGACTACGTTAAGCAGTGGGCTATCCATATGTCCGTAGGCTAATGATGATGAAATTTCCCATCGATAATAATTAATATTGACCTCTGATATTGAAAGGCTTATTTAATTATTGCTTATTTAAATATCATTTCCTTTTCCTGTATAATACACATTATTTTGATAGGAAGACGCCACGGTAACTTAAGTATCTTATATTTTTATGTACACGGTAAATACATAAAAATATAAGGAACCTAATACATACAAATTAGGTATAAATTAAGCTTTATTACGCATAAAATAAAATATTTTTTCAGTTTTCTCTATTCTAATTTACCTTCAATTTAAAAATTCAACCATTAATAAACTAGCATATTCCAAAATTAGTCACCAAAAATAAATTTTACATTAGAAATAAATAGCCTATTTTTAAAATAGTTACGTTTTATTTTTGAATGCTTTAGTAAAAAATAGACACAAAGCTAAATAAGTCAATTAAATTTTAAATATTTTGGAAATAAAGTGACACCTTTTTTTAAATTATTAATTAACAGAGGTTCTAAATAATTAAACTCATATTTTTAATAACAAATCACTAAAACAACTATTCACCTACGGCAAATAACAAAAACTGTAACTACATAAGGCTCACACTTACTATTATAGTCAAAAAACCAAAAAATGGCCCATTCTCCAATTACATTTTAGACGTTTACCAAAAATCAAGAATTTTGGATTAAGCCACTTCAATTCTAAAGGTGCGATATATATTTTAAATTGTAAAACCTTTAATGACGTGTTTTATGCGAATAAAGATATTGATATTGACTCTCTGAAATCGTTACAAAGTCCTTAACACGTTCCCTGTCCCAGAACAAAAGTTTAAAAAATATTCGTACGTCCATCTACAATTTCCCTATAAGTTAACAGTAATTATATAAAGGTTTATATTTATACTAATACCAGTTAAAAAACTATAATTTTTTAAAGTCAAAATTAAAAATAAAAATTATGACTCCAAAGGAGTCATGGACGTGTGATTTTAAAATTGTGTGACTTCCTATAGAGTCATGGGCGTGTGAACTAAAAATTATGTGACTTCCTATGGAGTCACGAACGTGTGATCTAAATAACAAATACTATTTTGATTTTTTTGTAGTCTGTGGCATGAAATCCATTGAAAAAATTTTAAAAAAAATCCATTGAACATAAAAACATAAAATTAAAAAATAAAAATAAAAAAATCCATTGAACATCCACTTTCATCACGTGTGGATAAACACACCCTGGACATAATGACCAAAGATCCAAGTCGTAAGACAAATAAAAAACGGTGCAAAGGGTGCTACGACAAACACGTTTCAGAGGGACAATCATCAAAATTTGCTGCTACAAAGGCGTCAAAAGTGATAACGTGGTGCCCTAAGTGTAAAATAGTGCTCTGCCGTCCATGCTATAATGCACTTCATTGATTTCAATTAAATAAACTACAATTTCTACTAAAAAAAGTATTTTATTTTACCATCTTAATATATTAACAAATTTGCGACATTTTACGGCGGCTCTTTTGAATTTTGTCTAACCTTGTTATCTAACTATACGTCCATGGTAATGTTTTTACTCTTAGTCATACGTCCACTGAAAAATAAATCATTACATTTACCTTTGGAGTATGACTCCAGCTAGAGTCATAGACGTACGAGTCCGGCACAAACGTGACTCCTTTGGAGTCATTGGACAGGGATCGTGTTAAACTTTGTAACGAAGTGCGTTTTTTAATTTAATAAAAACCTTAATTTAATTTATTCAATTAAAAAACGCAGTTCGTAGTATTTATTGAAAATGTCTGATTCTAGTATTTATAAAGTTTGGTAACAATGAAATAATCACTTTTGTTATTGATATATAACGTTTATTAATTGAAAATGGAAATTAGAGTAGATATTATGTAACACAAACCAATATTTGCAATAGAACTACTTTCCATCTGACCTATTTCAAAGAGATTCTCTCTCGTTATATAATATTTTGATGCGGCAGTAATAACATGGTTTCTATATTGAATTTGGTTTATTATTGTGAATACAATATAAGGGTCATCTCACACCAAAATAAGGTGCTACGCGACATGGCGCTACATTTTTAAGATAGCGATTCAAAATTGAATTTTATTTACTACACAAGAATAAGTTTCCTTGCAAGAGTGGCATATCGGTGTGTAATGATGCTTTGAAGTAATATTATTCACATCCTATAACTCTTATTTCTTATGGTTTTCATTTTTTACTAAAGAGCTGATAGAACATTTTCGAAGTTTCCAGAAAGAAAGAAATTTTGGATTCTGATTTTTTAATCACCTAACATTAGCTTTCAGTGAATCCTACTTA
Organism: Glaucopsyche alexis; assembly: GCA_905404095.1. Taxonomy (NCBI): domain Eukaryota; kingdom Metazoa; phylum Arthropoda; class Insecta; order Lepidoptera; family Lycaenidae; genus Glaucopsyche; species Glaucopsyche alexis. The sequence continues at coordinate 9,546,955 of FR990060.1, forward strand.
ATATTTTAAATGTCAAAGTTTGTGAGGATGGATGGATGTATGGATATATGTTTGTTACTCTTTCATGTAAAAACTACTGAACGGATTTCGATGAAATTTGGTATGGTAGTAGTTTAGGCTCTGGATTAAAAGATAGGCTTCTTTTAATCCTAAAAAGTATAGTATTCCCGTGGGATACCGGATACTATATTTACGCGGGCGTGAGCCGAGGGAAGAAGCTAGTTCAAAAATAATGTACAAAATCGAGGTTTGAAGGTAAATCCAAAAGATTTTCGTATTTATCACTCAGACCAGTCCAACTAAACCTTGTAGTGATTTTTGCACGTCGGCCTTAAGTTCTCTGTAAACACAGCCCAACTTAAATAAAGCGAGGTGATATTAGATCGTCCGTTGTGCTCGAAATTGGACGGCAATTGATGCGTGAACCCTTATGACCACACAGTGTTATTGCTTCGTCTTATTTTGTTCGCATAGCGTATTGTTATCATAGAATTCTTATATAGGTATCATTACTTTTTTTATATACTTTCGCGTGGATATAGATGTTTGGTGATAGGTAATTCTTCATCGGCATCTTTCAACAACAAGAATTTAATTTTTTCCTTACCATAACCTTTTTATTTTCCTCTGTCCCCGATCGCATTTTGTTCAGACTTGATTAGTTAAATATCACACTGAATGCAGATAAAATAGTTTTGCTCTAGATTTTCACATAAATCGCAAATTCAAATGTCAATCGGCTGTTTGCCCTTTGATTATGGACAACTCATTTTATAATCATGTACAATTAATTGCGGCAATGTAAATCGATTTTATCGTTGACAGTATTGTTATTTTCAAGTGCTTTTGAGATAATTTTGTTGTGAATATGAATTCATACAAATACGATTACTTTGAACCGATTAGACATAACCATCAACATCATGACCCTTTAACATCCCCACTTCTAAATATGGATCACTGATCAATATCAAAATATTCGGGCTATAGTTCACTATGCTAATACTCCTGGTCTGGTAATCATTACCATATTAATATTTTTAATACAGATATTCGTCTGTCCTAAATCGATAACTATTTCTAATATAGCGATCTATCTTAGTACAAATTTACTATTTAAATTTATAAATGTAGGTAGATATAGAGGAATAAATTTATTTAACAGTAAATAATCATTTCTTGATTCACTTCGAAAATTATACAATGGAAATAAATCTTGTTATTTATTGCAACAAAAAGCTACATTACGCTCAATTTGAAAACATTACAAGGGTAATAAACTGTAGCACTATTATAGTTGGAACTGATTCAGCAAAACCAATAAATACTAGTAACAGGTTGTAAGTGAAAGGCAAGGTCGTTGCAAGGAATACTTAGTTTCATAAGCACAGGATTAGATAAAATGTAGTAACGAATTAGAGAGATATCGGAATGGAAATAGCTGTGACGGACTTGAATGCTTTTAAACAAGTTGTACTTTGAAACTGTATCCTAAGGAAAATGCGCATGATACAATAATATGATCGATCCTCAAAGCTTAAAATAAATTAAAACCAGAAGATGAAATACTAAGAGTAAGAAACATAAAAAGGGTTTAGTTACAATAAAAACATTTTTATTAGTTTTGCATTAAAAAGGCAACCTTTAAATGCAAAATTGATTGTTAATATTTTCCAACGATAAAATTTTGTAAAGAAACTAGAGAAGGAAATCCATTGCCCAAAAACACTGTTGTAGATATTTACATTTTATCGTTTCTTTCGGCAAAACTTTTTAACAAATCCAGTTGTCAAAAATTTTTAAGTAAAACCTGTCATATCTATCGATTTCTCAACCTGTGGACAGAGAGGAACATTCAACATAAAGTAGGTAGCTGTTTTGATTTAACGCTATTTCTATATCTGAAAATAATCATTATTAATAACGCGTAGGCGTTACGCGTACCTCAGTTTGTCTCTACCCACTTAACGTATCTGTGACAGATATGCTTGATTTTGACGGGCAATTAGTAATCAACACACAATGGAAGCATCTATTTTACGGAATAGGTGCATTCTTGTCATAATTCTTAGATAGAAGCTAATTTATTTAAAGAATCCGTTATGAAATAAAGGTTTTAAATACACGAAGTATGTAAATAGAAACTTAAAGCTCTTTATTTTTATTTATTATAATTTCGCTTGCTTTCTAAATAACTTATCGGATGGATAATTATTTATCTTAGTACAAATAGCTGAAAGTCTAACTTGTTTACACAAGTTTAAGAGCTATATTATCTCGTGTCTAAAAGAGAACGTTAGGGTAGGTATGCTACAGATAAAATCCATGCTTAAGGATCTTGCTCTAGAATAATTACATTTAACGAATAAGCTAACAGAAATTACAACATTTTATTTACGGTTCATTTTTGTGTATTATAAGCTCAATACTTTTTAAGCTTTTACTGGTTTGAATGATGATGATCACTTATGAATTAACTCAAGATTATTTACCAATATTATTATATAATTCAACATAAAACACTGTTCAAAAGCTATTATTACAGATTAAATATGCCATGCTCAAAGATCTTGCTCTATAATAATAATAAGTACATTTAACAATTATAAGCTAACAGAAATCACATTTTAATTACAGTATATTTTTGTGTATAAGCTACTTTTAAGCTTTTACTGGTTTGAATGATGATGATCACTTATGAATTAACTCAAGATTATTTACCAATATTATTATATGATTCAACATAAAACTGTTGAAAAACTATTAATTTTTCAACAGTGTTTTTGTGGTCAAATCCTATTTGAATCTCTAAGGCAATAAACCTCAACAGATATATTCATAAATAAATTTATCACTGTCTTGAGAGCATGCTGGTCGGCCAAGAACACATGGCATGGCACTCAGTTTGCGGCGAGCGGTGACGTCACGGCTGTTCTGGCAACAATGTTGCGAGCTGACGTCCCAAGTGTGGCATTTCTAGTAAATTGCTCAAATCAATATCATTTCGGACATTGCTCCCAGAATCGTATCAATCTCGTCATTTATATTATTTGCTATACTATACCTACTAATATTATACAACAGCCTCCAGTTAAATTATTATTATAATATACTCGGATTTGGATTGTTTGATCACAAATTCTGACAGTTTGGTAGCTGTACTGTATTAGTAGCGTGGATTATGGAAATACTAGCTGTTTCCCGCGGCTCCGCCCGCGTAAATATATTATCGAGTATCCCGCGGGAACACTGTACTTTTCCGGGATAAAAAGTAGCCCATGTTTTAATCCAGAGCCTAAGCTACTACCATACAAAATTACATCAAAATCTGTTCAGTAGTTTTTGCGTGAAAGAGGAACAACCATCCATCCGTACATCCTCACAAACTTTCACATTTATAATATTAGTAGGATTACCGATTTTGGTTACATTTTACTACGTATTAAATACGTCTGAACCTTTTAACCTTAATAATAAAACATGTAACTGACTAAGAAATAGCTTATCCGAATATTTATCTAAGCTTTAGGAACTTTCCAGGGCATTTGGTATGAGTAATTAAACTTTACAGAACAAAGCTAGTCGTTCCCAAGGGCAGATATCATAAACAACAGAGCTCAATCGCATTGCAACATAAATCGAGCGACTTTACGATACTTGTGGCCGATAAAACTTCGGTTTAACATTTGACTAATTTTAATTGCAGCCCGCTTTTTACGCTTAATAGGTATTATATTTTTTAACTCATATAATTTACAATATGCCAATGGCTCGTAAACAAGGGTTAATACCACTTTGCAGTCTTATTTGGGTTTATTTGGTTTTATGAGGGCCTTTTCGATATTCCCGCGAATCACTTTTAGGCTTTTAATTATTTTATGTCCATTGATATGCATTGCACTTATTAAGTAATCTGCTTAATTTATTTCATTGTAATTTATAGCGGCTTCTTTTCGATGCTCTTTATGTAATATAACTCCCCACACCGATTTCGGTGACGGTGGCCGGTTTCATTGGAACCAGGCCAGTTACGCAGGAGTAATTTTATAGTGCCCAAGTGTGTGCGCAGTACACAAGAGCACTCTCTCTTCCTTTACTCTCGTAATCCAGTTGGACATCCTTCCCACTGGATTATGAGAGATTATTATCCCAACCGACTATTACACGACTGACGAGAGATCAGGCGCAGGTCCGACTTTTTACATGCTCATCCGACGCATGGATCATCTTTCTTGTCAGACAAGCAGGTGATCAGCCTATATTGTACTAACTCCTAACCACACTTGGAAACAACAATCCATTTTTTTGTTGTTCCAATGCGGGAATCGAACCCACGACCTCTGAGTCGAGAGCCAATATGCTCTTAAACGACTAGACCACGGAGGCTGTTGCCTTTATATAATATTAGTGGCATAAATCGATCAATATCCATAATTAATATTGCTCGTGAGTCGAAACTAAGTTAGCAAAAATGTTGTGCAAATTTAATCTAAATATTTTAACTCCAAAAGTTAATAAATGTTTGAGTTAAAAGTAGTTTGGTAATGAGTTAAAAAGCTAGGTCCAATAGTCTGATGTAGGCTGAATGAATAGTTCCATTTTCATATTCCTAATTTTTATTTCAAGATAAATAATAGATAGAGTCTTCTATTATCACATACATAACTTATTTCGCACATTTTAGTAAGCTTCGTTAACCTAATAAAATAATCTTATATAATACTGGAAGTTGCCCGCGACTTGGTGCGCGCAAAACTTAAGGTGGTTCGTTTCCTATACAAAAAAACAATGGACATTATTTAGGTAATTTCATACTATTACTACATAAATTTATATGCACATCTATTTATTCTGCAATACAATTGTCGCAAAATGTATTTAAAATACTTTATTTCACACAGAAGTCACATTTTTATTGAATTTTCGACAAAAAGTGACATAAGTTACAAATGTCACTTTTTGTCGAAAATTCAATAAAAATGTGACTTCTGTGTGAAATAAAGTATTTTAAATATATTTTGCGACAATTGTATTGCAGAATAAATAGATGTGCATATAAATTTATGTAGTAATAGTATGAAATTACCTAAATAATGTCCATTGTTTTTTTGTATAGGAAACGAACCACCTTAATTTCGCGGAAACCGTACGTTTTTCCGGGATAAAAAGTAGCCTATGTCCTTCCCCGTGGGCTACTCTATATTTGTGCTAAATTTCATAAAAAATCGGTCCAGTAGTTTCGGAATCTGCTAGTCAATGCAAACAAACAAACAAACTTTTCTCTTTTATAATATTAGTAAAGAATATAGCACGAAACTATGAATAATTTTCCTCAAAAAGTATTTTATCATTGCAAAAAAAAGTATGTTTTAGGACGATCAATTATATTATTATCTATAGGTATATAAATAAAAATGAATTGCCGAAATATTTGTACGCGCATAACTTCCAAATGACTGCTCCAAATTGGAAAAATATTTCTTTTATCGTTATTGTTAGGAGAACATTTGTATGAAAAAAAAAATATAAAAAAATACTACCATCTTTTCATATCAAAAATTAAAATAGTCTTGCATCGAATTTAAATAAAATCATTAAATAGTAGGTAGTAAATAATCTAAACAAATATTTAAGTATCATAATTTGAAATAATATGACGCTGAGTCGATCCTATTCTCATTGAAATCGATAACAGAAATATCGTCTGTCCTTTTCCATCTATAGGTCCTTCCCCGTGGGCTACTCTATATTTGTGCTAAATTTCATAAAAAATCGGTCCAGTAGTTTCGGAATCTGCTAGTCAATGCAAACAAACAAACAAACTTTTCTCTTTTATAATATTAGTAAAGAATATAGCACGAAACTATGAATAATTTTCCTCAAAAAGTATTTCATCATTGCAAAAAAAAAGTATGTTTTAGGACGATTAATTATATTATTATCTATAGGTATATAAATAAAAATGAATTACCGAAATATTTGTACGCGCATAACTTCCAAATGACTGCTCCAAATTGGAAAAATATTTATTTTATCGTTATTGTTAGGAGAAGATTTGTATGAAAAAAAAAAATATAAAAAAAGACTACCATTTTTTTCGTCACTTTTTTATTTTTACATAAAGTGACAGTAAAAATACATGCAAAAGCAAAACAACGCTTGCCGGGTCAGTTAATATTATATAAAAATCCAATTTCAGTTTGAGAACTTTACTATCGAAACACTATTAAAACAAAACATTATAAACAATAAGTATATTCGATTCGCAGTGACAAGCTGTCGCAGAATGCAATCGTATTTTTATCGACACAGCCTTTTCCGAGCGAGCAAGTTTTTGTCAAAAGTATAGACTGCAAACAAGATGTGTTTTTGTGTCTTTATGAAGTATAAATACCGACGTTTTAAGCGATAAGTTTAAATTAGATTCACTAGAACAAAGGCTTATTAATTCAGTGATGCTCGTAGAAGAAATCAACAGTAATAATGTGCATTCCAAGTTGTCATAACCAGTCAAAGTTACGGCTCGATACTAGTATAAATTGTACGTTACATGTCACCTATCTCGTTTGAGTCTTCATTGACTTGGATATAATTTTTTATGAGACCCTTGCGCATGAGCGCAAGTTCAACTTTTTACAAAACTAGATGAAGGAATTTCTCGTTGGACAATCAGAGTTAGGGAAAGCAGGTATTGCAATAATCAGGTTTGAGGGCATTGAACTATTAACTAATGAGTTATTAGATCGTACCAAAGTAATTGTACCTACTGGTTAACGTCTTGTCGATAGATAGTTGATCAAAAGACGTAAACGAAGTACGTAGAAAAACTAGAGATTTCCATAGTATAATTCAATCCTGACTTCTATCAAAACGGAAGAAAATTTTCGAAAATAGGTGCCGTAATGATAACCGGTATCTCAGTAAACCAATTTTTTCTTCACCCCAAAAATAGCATACTGTACAATGCGTTTCAAATAAGAATAGGAATATCAATGACCTTTTTCTGTCAAATATCACTTGAAAAGTGCGATTTGCAGAAAAACTTATATGCATATCAAAAATTAAAATAGTCTTGTATCGAATTTAAATAAAATCATTAAATAGTAGGTAGTAAATAATCTAAACAAATATTTAAGTATCATAATTTGAAATAATATGACGCTGAGTCGATCCTATTCTCATTTAAATCGATAACAGAGATATCGTCTGTCCTTTTCCATCTATAGGTCGGCGGGAGGTAATTGTATCAGTAAAGTATTTATTTGGCCAATTGCTGAACCACCTGTCCAATGTTTTCCGAGGAATGATTATTATGTATGAAGTTTTACAATACCCTTATTAATAGTCAATGATTCTTATAGCAAGTTGACATACTCATCCCCCCGATGGTTGCACGCCTTGTCGCGGCGGTGGGGCTTAGTAACCGTGGACACCCACGGTGAAGCGAAGAGGCAACCAGGGCCGGCTTGTTTGCCAACGGCTGGCCCGAGGAGGGCGCTCCCAGCGGGCTGGAGGAGTCCGCTGCGGACGCGCTGGAGGTGGGACCGCAGAAGAAGAGGAGTGCCGGTATTACAGTGCGCCGTACTCCCTATTTTCTGCGGCCGTGGAGGGATCGCAGGGGGAGAGGCGTGGTGGTGTTGTGCCACTCTCCCTAGCCCCCTGCGAGCTGGCGGGGCCGTTCCGTAGGTTAACCGCATTGGTGGGGCCGCAGAGGAAGAGGTAAGTTGGTATTACGGTGCGCCGCTTGCCCTATCCTCTGCAGCCGAGGTGTGGTCGGTGGCAGAACCATAGCCCATATCTGCCACCGGGTACCGATTGTGGAGGTTGGTATCCGTGGCCTCCTAGTGGCAGACTCGGGGGGAGTCTGCTACAGTGCTGGTGGAGGCCGAGGAGGGAAGAGTACCTTACCACCTGGTGCGCCTGGAGCCTTCGGGCCGTGGACGGAGCCGCATGTGGGCGGCTGCCGCCCGGAGGGGGAAGGTGGGGGGTGGTTTTTAGTGGGTATACCGTGGGTCTCATTAGCCTATACGAGAGTCCCACATCACCACTCGGGTGCCCCCTGCGCCTGGGTGGTATGCGTAATGCATTTTCCCCCCCAGAAAAAAAAAAAAGTTGACATACTCATGATGATTAATTTAACTATATTAACTATTACTATTACTAATTAACTATTACTATTATAACTAGCTTTGCCCAAGACTTCGCCCGCGTAAATACAGTATCTCTCGGGAACTCTGGAAGTTTTCGGGATAAAATGTAGCCTATGTTTTAATCTAGACTATAACCTACCACCATACCAAATTTTCATCTATCCATCCGTCCATCCATCCATTCTCACAAACTTTCACATTTATAATAGTAGTTAGATTAAAATTTAAAATAGTAATAACTATTTTCAGATGCTAAGCGACCGATGAAGACACCACGTCATTACACGAACAAAATATTATGAGAACAATTATTTAAAATGTTTAAAGCAATAGGTACCTACAACCGAGGGCATTAAAGAAAACTAAAATAAAAGAACATCACAGCAATGGAAGTCACAGGGTGACAATAATCACATTTGCTGTTGAAGATCTAAAAAATAAAGCAAATAAAAATAAACTACAATAACATTCGACACACAAGTTATATTTGCAATTTATTATTTTGAAAAAAAAAAAAATACTATAATATGTTTTAAATAAGCTTCTTCACGAATTGTAGATTATTTATTGAGAGTTAATAAAAATATGACACTCCGGTGTGGCTTCTTTTGTAACATAATACCTCTACACTGTTTGTTGTTTATTATATTGTTGTTTATTGCTGTTTGCTGTTGTGTATTGTTATTTATAAAGAAGCATTTAACTATCAAATAACATATAATTAAGTATGTGTCACTATTACATTTCTTTGTAATAACTCAGTATACTGTAAATTGATACAAATTTTAAAATTATAATAACCATAGCATTCATCTTTGCTTATCTTGCGTGTAACAACAAGAAATGTTTCAATTTATTCGATATAAGATTGACTTCACCAGTAGACACTCAGAAGCGACGATCACGCGATAAATCAATGATAAATGATTATTTTGATAATTCAGAGTCAGAGGATGCGCTTTAGTGTAGCTCTAGAAAAATATTTATATTAGACTTGTCTTTTCATATCAACTTTATGGTTAGGCATTTTATCTATACTATTATTAAAAAGAGGTAAATTTCGTTTCTTTGTAAGTTTGTGAGGTATTACACCTACACCTACAACTAGTAGGTGTAGGTGTAGGTAGTAGGGCATAGATGTAGGTAGTTGTTGGTTATTTATGTATTCCAGTTCATATTTAAGACAGAACAAAGTATGTAGGGTAGGCAAGTAAAAATATAATATTACTTCTAATGCATAAAAAAATTTAAAAGCATAAAAAAATGTACGTACGAAACATCAATATCAAATGAAAATGTCGTGAAGTTATTATTAAGTGAAGTTATATTTAAGCACTTTCCAACACGTACTCAGTTATGGTAATAACAAACTGAATTATAAAAACATTTGCGTAACAGCAGCGTATCGCAATGAAACAAAACCGAATAATCGATATTAAGAACATAATTTGGCTTTATTCGAAAGCATTAAGCGGCAATCGCTGAGAAGGCGAAAGGCACGTATTTTTCGCATTATCGGCTAAAATTATTATAAAACGTAGACGTGTGGCTGCAAGTTAAGGGGCGTACACACAAGTCGATGTTGAGAAATAACACGATAGTATTGTACCCAAATTTGGTTTTTGTAAAGTATTACATAAGCTACAGCTTTCACTAATCGTAAATATGATGTAATGAGAAGATAACTCAGTAATATCCGGGAAAATCAAACACTGCTGAACGTCATCCTCCTAAATTTATAAATATAAAACTTTGTGAGGATGGATGTATGGATGCATGGATGTTACTCTTTCACGCAAAAACTACTGAACTGATTTCGATAAAATTTGGTACGGTAGTAGTTTAGGCTTTGAATTAAAACATAGGCTACTTTTTATCCCGAAAAAGTATGGCCCATGGAGAGCCGCTTCGCTACGTTGAATGTTGAATTGAGGATTGTAAGAATGAAAGTGGACGAAGCGAAACAAGTATGTAAGGATCGTAGCAAGTGGAAAGAAGTGGTCTCTGCCTACCCCTACGGAAAAGAGGCGTTATTATATGTATGTATGTATGTATGTATAATGGCAATAGCGTAGGTCACTTCCCATTTTCAAACAGGAGCTATCTTCATTTGTGATACAAATGACGCCGTTTATTTTCCTGAAAAGTAATAATAAATTACAACACTTTCGTAAAGCGACTAGAATTAGCCCCGTAAAGCTAAGATATTTCGATTTATGACCAAGTACTTACACACGTTTGCCGCGTGTTTAAGTGTGTACTCACTTTTACTAACTTTACTCTCTAGAAACTAGCCAGCGCAACAATTGCCACGGAACTGAAGCATTTAAGACCAGCGTTGTGGTTGTGTTAGCAACTAAGTGCATTCAAACCTTATATTTATTCTAAAGAGATTTTAAGAACTTTCAAACTCCAACATTACATTCTATAAAGATTGAAGGTTTTCTTTTAAAGTTTTAATATACAAAGTTTAATATTCTACAAAAAGCAAAATTAAATTTCGTTTAATTATTTTGAGATTAATCTCGTCAGACTTTATTTTATAAAACTATAATGAAAAACATTTAAACGAGATAAGTTCTGTTTATATTGACAAAAATATGTATATTTTTATGTTAAATATTTACTAGGTATATAACGGAGACTATTTATTAATAAAAAGCTCACAGTTGTTGATGTTTGCCGGTTTTATTAAAATCAGACCAGCTTCGGCGGAGTTATTTTATAGCGCCGAAGTGTATGTGCAATACACAAACACTCTTTTTCTTTACTCTCGTAACCCAGTGGATGACCAACACGACTGGCAAGAGATCAGGCGCAGGATCGACTTTTTACATGCCCATCCAATGCATGGATCTTGGCAGACTATCAGGTAATCAGCCTGCATTATCCTAACCAGACTTAAACACAACATATTTTATTGTTCCAACTCGGGGATTGAACTCACGACCTCCAGAATCAAGAACCAAGCTCTAAACTACTGGGCCACGATGGCGTCAATATTTAAGCAGTCATTAAATCATAACACTGGATTGTATTAAAATTTACTAAAAATATAGTTACTTCACACGATCGAAAGGGATGGCTAAAAGCATTTTATTAAACTGCATTGGACGTGTTCGAGAAAATTGTGCAAAATAATGAGTCGTCAAAGTATGTAAGCCATTTGACTATTCATTATTTAGCTAGTAGCAATGCGTATATTTCTGGTAGATCGAATTGTTTAATATTGGATCAAACTATTTGAGCGTGTGTCTCGAGCATCAGTGTGACGAAACAAATTAACATTTTACATTTAATACATGATCCTGTAGTGTAGACCGTCGAAGTTGTGGGGTCATCACGGAACAATGAATGTTGGATGAATAATTTGTTATGATTCGACGTGTACATACATCCAAACATGACTATTAATAGATGTTCATAAATTTTATAACATATTTTTGTCAGTCGTAACTTATAAATCAGGTCTGATTGATGATCATCTTTTCTTCAAACGACTTGCATCAAGGGTTGACTTTTTAATTTCATTGGTTTCGTTGTACAAATGCAGTGAAGGCACTGAATACTTTGTTACGTCATTATTTTTTTAACTAAGTACCCAAGTTTGTCATAGTATCTTATTTTTTATCACTTCGATTTGTCCTACTCAGAAATTTTTCATTTATCTAATATGTAATTAATAAGTAAACTTAAACTAAAACTAGAAACAAACATGTACCTAACTAGTAACGGAATATTTAGTGGACTTAGTTGCGAGAGGACGCTAGTACGCCATAAATTGTATACCTAATACAATATTCTTAACCGTGTTGCTTAAGCGTAAACACTGTTCGGGTTAATATTTATAGCTGCACAAAACCTAAGCATTAATATTCAATCGCGCTTTAAATTTCAGATTCGTTTAAACCGCTTTATCAAAAGCAATATCTGCTATGTATTAAACATTAGATGCCTAACTTTTAAATGCGTCTTGAGTTTGGAAATTTTAGTTTAGAACTCTTGAAGATTCGAAAGAAGGGGAATTCTCGAAATTTTTGAGACTAATAAGTGTAGTCGCGACTCCTGCATACTAAGGAGATCTCTGTATAACAAGTGGAACTCGGACGGAATATAAAACGGCCAGTATATCTTTGAACCCCTTTTCCGAGTCCTTATAAAAATGTATTTCTAATGACATCATCTTTACCGCAACTTCATGTCTACGAATATATTTTAAATCTTTTCGTAGCCCTTACGAACCTATCTTCTTAAAACTCATTTCTTCTTTATCACAAGATCTGCAAACTTAACTACAATTATCGTCGATAAATCTAATCTGCAATAATTTATATTTTCCTAAAGCATCACAAGAAAATTCCCACAGAGACAGATTATACAGCAATTTATATAATGACATTTATAAAACAGGAGTCGTTAAATAGGATGAGCGCTTGACTAAGAGGAATTTGATTCGATCCGAGATCTAGCAAAGCACGTTTGACCTTTAGATAATAGCAATTACAGAAAGCCTTGGCTAACAAAGACAATAACGGGCCTTTGTACATAAAATACGGATCCGCTGCTTTATTACATTGTATATCTTGCGAATACATATTGTATACATCTATGTAATGTAACTATTAGGTACAGACAACAGTCAACAATATAAATGTGAGTTTCATTAAAAAAATACAACATACACATAAACTTTATTTGATTTTGATTTCCTATGTTACTAACAGAATTGAAGACAAGTTAGAGCGTGGCAAACATAAAGTATAGAAGTTGGTAGCTCATCAAACACATGATTACTAATAAAAATTACTTGAAAAAAGTAAAATTGTGTCCCACAAAAAACGTAGTATGCAGTAATGGCGTTATCATTGGCGCTGATTACATGTTGTGTCTCACGACAGAAGGCGATGCTATTATATTGTCATTAAAGACGCCTCGGTGTCATCTGCCTTCCATTTTCGAGGGACTGGCTTTTTGCCGTCTTAGTTTACGATACAGAATGCTCCTGTAATCACCGGACTGTTTAATTTCCAACTTTACGTCCTGGAAATACGAAAGGAATTGGAACAACAGCAAATAATATTTGTTAGGACGTTAATGACACTTTTTGTAATTCGATGTAAATTGACCATCGCCTAACAGGTACGCGCAAGCAATATGTCAACTTTGATATATAAGTACAGTCTAATTCGTTATGATTAATGTTCTATGTGTAATTGTTTTTATTTTACATAGCGTGTGAAGAAATTTCCTGACAATTTTCTGTTTTTGTCATGCATTCTGAATCAAAATTACATTTTCTTCGTAACAGTGATTGATTTATCTACTAATGGATTTCTATTCCAGCTTTATTAAAGAGTAGGGTAAAATATTATTTATATCCTTCATGAAAGACCTATTATGACTTGTGCATAAAATTATATCAAAAGTTTTTATTACTTTCTTTCCAATAATTTAGTAAGTAGCCAATACAAATAACAATTTGAATAATAATATACTTAATCTGTGTGATGATAATTATTTACCTTAAAGAATACTTGGCTTGACCGGATAAATGTTATGACCTCACAGAAAACCGGCGTAAAATAACGTTTGTGTTGTGTTTCGCTGATTGAATGAGGTTACCGGAGGCCCACAGAGGGGATTGGGGATTTTAAGGACCAGGAACGTAAGTCCAACACCAGCCCATGGGCGGCGGTAATCGCTTACCATCAAGCGATCCGTCTGCTCGTTGACGAAATGAGACACATTTAAAAAAAAATGTAACTAGATTAATGTTAATAGATTCGATTTCTTATAAAGTAACTATTAAGAGCAGGTAACACCTATAATACTACTTCTTATAAGTTGCAATGAAACGTTGTTTTAATTCATATCATGCTATTATCGTTTTATGCAGAAATTCTACAATGATTGCTAATTTACATATGACATTAAAAAAATTAAAATGATTATTATTAAATAATCTTCTTTACCCCTAAGCTATCATAAGTTTATCTTAAACACTTAAGAGATTTCTTTACGAGTTGCCGTTATGTCTCATAAAAAACAGAGATACCATGATAAGGATAAAATTTGCATCATTGAGCATTAAGTTATTCGATAATCTGTATGTCTCGAAGGCAGTGAACGGTAAATGCTTTTGATGATGGTCACGGTGCCTTCGGTAGGCAGGCATTACTGGACCGAGATGGCAGGCTTCATTGCGTAATGTCCGCTGTACCCGTGGTATCTTAATAAGAGGTTTTGGATCGATTCTTCGAGGAAGTTTTGATTTTGCATAATTGTTTGTATCTTCATCTTTATTATCGTAAGAGCCAGTTTATTGACGTCCTCTGTGGCTCAGTGTTTAAGTGCATATGCTCAAGCCGGGGGTCGCAGGTTCAAATCCCGCCGAAGGAAATTTATTTATTATTATAATTAGTATATTCGTATACTTTAATAAAAACGTGAAGGCAAAGTAAGAAAATACTAGTCGAAAATCTAATTTCAATATAGGCCAAAAATTTTTGTCGATCACATCTACGATTCGGATCTTGGATAGCAATGTTTCGTGAAACTGTAGTCTTTCAATTTTCTCGCTTATAGAACTTTAGCACAAAAATGTGCAAAAATATATCTAGATTATATTTCAACTAGCATTATTTGCCCGCGTGAATTTTTTTTTGAACGCTATCTTTATAATAAAAAAATCATTCCTTATTTTACTCTCTTAGTGATTGAATTTTAGAAAACGCTGAAAGAAATAACTCACTTTTTATCCGCTTTATCATTTAATACTTTATCCGCTGTTTTACCCCTTTGCGGGTTGAATTTTGAAAACTCCTTCCTTAGTGAATGCCTACGTCCTATCCTCATGAGAAATACGTTTGCAAAATTTCAAATTTCTTTCCTTAAGGCTTTGGTCTATGCGTTGATACATCAGTCAATCAGATTTGCCTTTATATGTATATTTATATACCTAGATTTATTTTGTAAGCTCCACCTTGCGATCCTTGCGCGGTTGCGACGACATTACCAATACAAAATAAAAATCGATACCTTGCACTTGTTTTACTTTACATAAGGCAGGTTTACAAATGCGAATAAATTAAAAAAGCTCTTTTGTATACAAAGTTCCATGCTACAAGATGCGATTGTGTTCTAAACTTAGTCCCGAAGTAATTTGAATTTCAGAAGCAGGTCGACCTATTCCGCTGGTAAAAACATTTCATTTTTAACAATTTTGGACCGAAATTGATGGAATATTTTTTTCCAGTAATTTCTCTATTTTTGATAACATTGGATCGAATGGTTTTATTTAGATTTGATCCTGATAGATCTTGAAAAAATTTATCCTTCCGTCGATATTTACATACATACATTTTCACACTTGTTTCGCTTCGTCCACTTTCATTCTTACCATCCATTCCTCCTCTTACATTCAACGTAGCGAAGCGTCTCTCCATGGGCCACTTTTCGCCTCCGCGAGAACGAGACGTGATGGGTGGTGAATAACATCGCCGCCATTTTGGATATTTAAATTATTTTTATGATGATCCATTGCGTTCCCACGAATTTGCGGAGAGGGTAGGAATAGGGAAAGGGAAGGATAGGTGGTGTGGAAAGGAACATTTGTAAGTTAGAGTGGGAAATAGGAAATGTAGGATATTACCGCCCAGGAGGGGAAGGGATAGGACAGTAATAGCTGGGGAAGCCGGGGTCGCGTACCCGTATACTATACCACAACTACCAGACAGGTAAGTTGGGATGAGTATCCCATGACAACTGATGTCGATATTTAGTCATATTTATTTTTAAACTCTTGTATTCAAAGGTTATCGACACGAAAAATCATCATGCACGTCACTACGTGTTATTAAATCATTTATATTCTGCATATTTGTATCCGTAAAGACGTATGTTTGTAACAAACAATTTATTATTCTGCACACTTCTCATAATATGTTTAATGCACATTGTATTTAATTTATCCGACGAAACCTCACGCCTCGCCATTTCACGAATCCACTGTTTAAACCATTTGTAGTGTAGCTTATGTTCGCAACACTAGCTTTGTACATCTAAATAACGTTACATTATTTAATTACATCTAAATATACTGAATAATTATCATCATCAGCCTGCTGCCACTGCAGTCTGTATTTAATTAAACATTTAGCTACCAGCATTTTTTCTTCAAAACGACCACTAACGTATTCAGTTTTAGTGCGCGGGTCTCTCCTTTATGTGTTTTCTGTAGGTAAGTAAGTAGGTGCCTATATCAATTTCTATATATTTCAATTAAAGCAATTCGGATCATGTTTTGTTATTATGTTGTTTTGATATCAAAATTAATCCAAACCTAGCATCTTTAAAATATTAACACAACCTTTTCGTCAAAGAGGCGTAATTATCAGATGCTTCAGGTCAAGAAAGAAACTTCTTAGTCATGAATACAACAAAGAAATTAACAAAAGATTTATAATTTGAACAAATTCAGCAAGTGAATCAGGTGCAATCCTATATTGGGAGACCGCGTTTATATGCGCATAACATTATCGGGAACATTCCGATCCAGAAAGCTTCCGATGGTGAACATAATAACAGCAATTCGCTGACGAGAGTTGTTTTGAGTGAGTAGCGAGTTGGGTAGAGGCGATACTTCACACAAAGTGCTATTGTACTGTACAATGTACATGTCACCGTAAAATTGTAGAAACCGTTAGATTGTAATTAAACTAGTGAAATTGTAAAACGTTGATAGACTTCCGACGCGAATATAATTTCACACATTATTTTTCGTTAGATTATAAATATATAAGTTTTTAATCTTTCGTCATATTTTTACAATCTCGTTAGTTATTTTACAATCTACAATTTTACGGTGACATACATATTGTACATATGTCTGTGTACTAAAATGATTAAAAACTAGTTTTTATCCACGGCTCCGCCCGCGAAAATACAGTCTTCCACGAACACACTGTAATTTTTTCTGTATTGTTTGGTAAAATATATACTGCCTTTGTGCTGAACGAGATCTATAACTACTACCATACCAAATTTCAACAAAATCCGTTTATTAGTTTTTGAAGTTAAAGAGTAACAAACATCCATCCGCACAAACTGTTACATAATTTATTAATAGTAGTAGGATTTTCATTTTATTCTTTTTAACACTTGCAACACATACTTACCTACCAATTATGTGAAAAGTTATGTGAAAGTGTAAGATGATTAGAAAAACAATATTTGAGATCGAAAATAATGAATTTTTGACAAATCCTTTCAGCCTAGTTTCTTTAGCTTCAAGTTTCACGTCTATCTATCTATCTACCTCTCATTGGTTGCTCCTTGAAACAAGACAGCTATGGAGACTTTACGTTGCTATTTCGTGTCGGTAATTTAGGTTCCAATTAAATATTATATTATAATATATTGGTCGCAAAGATGTTATTAACATTTAAATTATTGATTTAATTTATAATTTAAGTACAGTAATAAATTTATTAAACTAGTTTAAAGTTTATTTCTTGAATTACTTATTATAACCTCACATTGATTTATAACTTCTTAAAAATGTCTACAAATAAACATAATTTTATAATTTCTCAATATGGAAATGTAGCCTATTTTTAGGTTCAACGCAATTCACTAAAGCAATGAAAGTGCACGAGGGCATAACAAAAACAAATAAAATTTTATCGGTTTATTGTATTCGATTTATAACTTAATATTATTGAACCAAAAAGGCAATACTATTTAAATCACAATCGATTATTATATTTTATGTTGCACCAGAACAACACAATAAAGTTTTATAAGCAGATAAATCACAATTTAGGAAATAAAATTATTTAAAACTGCCATTGAGGTTCATAAAGGGGTGACACAGATACCCCACTGTTTCTTTATGTTTGATGTTATGAGGACGAATGGGACATGGGGCTATTGGGACTGTTTCATTGTAAGCAAACGATAATGGACGCCATACCGTGATGGTGCATTGTGATGGGGTTACAACTGTTTGTTTTATATGGGTTTTGTAGCGAAATTAGTTACAGCGTGAAATAGTGTTTACCTTAACAGAAATGAAAACGGCCATATTGTATTTGTGTTTATTTTTCACCAGTTTTGCTCGCGACTTTGTTTGTCGAAGTAGATTCGATCCAGAGGACGTTATTTTGATAACATGACTGTATACCTACGCCATATTTCGTAGGGAACTAAATAAGTATTGTTTCAAATGGAACCGTTTAATCTAACTAGGACCATAATTCACAAAAGGTTCTATGTCCATTTTTGTTACTCAGTATGGCTCAGTGGTTAGCGCGTTGGCGTTCAGGCCAGAGTTCGGGTTCGAATCCCGCCAGATAACACAAAAGTTTTCTGTTTTCCTGGGTCATGGATGAGTTTTAAATATGTGTATTGTAACATCTATGTAATAGTATAAAACTATTAAACATGATTCCGTTGTCACCCGTAACACAAGTTTTTCGAGAATTTACCACGGGACCAGATTAACGCGGTGTGAAAGCGTCCATAGATATTATTATTATAATTATTAACTACTAGATGTTGCCCGCGTCTTAGTGCGCGCAAAAGTTAATTTCGCAGAAACCGTTTATTTTCTCTGCGATAAAAAGTAGATTATATCCTTCCCCGTGGTCTACTCTACATCTGTGCCAAATTTCATCAAAATCGGTCCAGTAGTTTCGAAGCCTATTCAATGCAAACAAACAAACAATGAAACAAACTTTTTTCCTCTTTATTATATTAGTATAGATATATAGATAATGTTATCAATGATGATTCAAGTGCAACCCAAGCGATCTAGCGCTATACCAAGGACGGATATACATAATATTACACTGGAGAAAAATAATGTATAGGTACTTACACAATAATAATATACTAATGGATACTTTAATATCATTGCTGGATACAATACGAACATACACAGTAGGTACATACTACATAGTATTATATTGTAATATAATTTAATATTATTATGTAGAATATAATATAATGTCGCTTGCGGTCTGCCAATGCGGGATTGCGGAATGCCTGTCTCCGAATACCGGGAATATTTAAGGCAATTATAATTACGACAACATTTAACATTTTATAGCTGACCACACAGGCAAAATATAATAATTTGTGTTGTAAATTGTAATAACTTAAATGTCGACTGAATATAAAGTGTAGCTAACTTTTAACTTTTAGGGATAACTAGTTAGTTATCCCGACACACGTTATTGTAGTTAATACTTACAGATACAACAAGATCTACATACACCTACAAGTATAAACTACGTCTACATTTATATATACACCTAATCTACAACTACTCTACAACTACTGTAGGATTTTTTTTCATTACCCATCAAGTAAACTGATGCACCTATAAAGAATGATGGACCCTATTGACATTTTTGTATATTATATAAAAAAAGATTAAGTGTTAAAATAAAATAATATTCTCTCTGTCTAAAAAGTTATTATCTTTAACAACCTTTAACGTCCCTAATCCCCATTGTAAGGGAGTGTCCTCAACATGAGAATAAAAAATAAAACAAATACGAAATACTTAGGCTGGGACTATATGCAACGGAATCCGGTAGGCCGTAGAGAATTATGAGCACTGAAAATAGATCTCTGCACTAATACAATAGAGTTGAAAATTGAACATCCGAGTGTCGAGTCAAATGTCAATGTCATATATGACAGCTCGACACTCGAAACTTCCATTTTCAACTGTATTGTATTAGCACAGAGTTCTATTTTCAGTGCTCATAATTCTCTACGGCCTACCGGATTCCGTTGCATATAGTCCCAGCCTTACCTACATAATTTAAAAGTAAGTACTTATGTATTGTTTCAGATTTTGAACTTCTTGCCATTAAAAAATATGCAGCTTTTGTGTTTTAAACTTTCCATTATAAAGAAGTAAGAAAATAATGAAATAGGAAGTCTAGGAGTCGAGCATGGCGTGATAGGAATGATTTACATCGTTGCAAATAGCACGCGATTGAATTACAGAACTTTTGGCACAACTTAATGAAGTTAACCGTTGAAAAGCAATTTTAAATTGACTATTCAAGTATGAAAGGAAAATTTCTTAATGAACGCTGCATAAAATTTTCTTTTAGATTACAG
The DNA here is from genome assembly GCA_905404095.1 of Glaucopsyche alexis. Classification (NCBI taxonomy): domain Eukaryota; kingdom Metazoa; phylum Arthropoda; class Insecta; order Lepidoptera; family Lycaenidae; genus Glaucopsyche; species Glaucopsyche alexis. The sequence goes on from FR990060.1 coordinate 9,567,243, forward strand.
ACTAAATACGTAAGAAATAAGAATCGAGGATGTAATTTGTTCCTATAAATGACTATGAATGATTTCACATTCTTTTACAAGAGTAAATATTTTAGGTGTTGTGCAAATTTTGCGTTTTGCATGTTTTGTGTCCAAATTGAATAATTTTGCTTAACAGATTCTGACATCACCCTCAAAAGCTAAAATTGGATGCAAAATAATTTTAAATTGAATAGAAAGACAGAGAACTTGAAATTAAATAAGCTAAATAAATAAAACAGAAGCTACAAAGAAAATTGGCAATTGACAACTTAAAAATAGTAGTCACAAGTCGAATATTCTATTTTTCTATTTGAGAATATCATATTTCCACACAAAACCTATATTCCGATATAAAAGGTTAAGTCCTAAATAAGCAAGACGAAACACACGAAACCCATTTACTGGCAATTGCATTAATGCCTCGCGCACACTGCAGGCAATCTCGAAATTATCGACGTTCCACTGACACGATTTTGCTATCAACAATATTATATTGAGATAATTAATAAAGACGATGTACATTGTAAACAGCCGTCTTGAGTATCAATATAGATAACGAGCATAATGTTGCTATGATATTTTGTAAGCAAAAAGCGCAAAACTATGATATATTTTTTAAAAAATATTGATGTAACTTGTGTCAAAAATATTTATAAAATAAAACTTGTTGTAGGGAGGAGGATCAGTTAAGAGTAGTTTGACTGCACATATTAAAAGCGCAGTCAGATTATTTGTGGGAACAAAACAGAATTTGAAATAATGACGACCTCTGTGGCTCAGTGGTTCAGCGCATTGGTGCGCAACCCCGGCGAAGGAACAAAAAAGTTTTTCTGTATTCCTGCGTCATGGATGTGTAAATAATATGTGTATAATATAATAAAAATCTAAAATATATGTATAGTATAAAAGTATTAAATATTATACTTCCCGTTGTCTGGTACTTGTAATACAAGTTCTTCGGATACTTAGCACGGGACCAGATTGACGTGGTGTGAAGCGTACATAGATAGTATTATTATTATTAAATTCCATAAGTCCATAGCCACTTAGTGTATCCCGCGTGGGCCGGAAGTGGGCTAGATTTGCTATGTTAGGTAAAACTTCATTTCCGTTCCATTTTTGGTTAAAATCGCCCTAAAAAGTCTATAGTGTGCTAGGCCCAGCATAGACAATACGGAATACCAAAATTGTGTGGAGCGGACGCACGTCAGTTGCGGTGAACCGATGCGCCGACGTGACGTCACGTGCACGCCAGCCGGCACCGCCTCGCTAATAAATATAGCATTATATCGAAAAGTGCTGAGGTATTTCCAAAGATTTCACTTTGATGGAGACAATCTGTAGAATTTTATGATAATTGGGAATATTCATAAAACATAAAAATAACTTAAAACTTATTAATATGATACTAGACTAAAAAATAAAGGAAATGGCGAGAAAATTTTCAGTATCTGTTGATAAATGAGCAAGATGTGAGCGGTCAAAGTTTTTAATCTATCTCTTTCTAGCAAAACGGGATTACTTATGAACTTTCTATGAAAGTCGTGTTATGTGACGTCACGTTACACATCCGATCTCTCTGTCTAATATATACTACTTTAAACGTTCATATCTTTGTTATTTTCAATGATATCCAAAAACTGATTTTACCACACGGTTTACCAAACAAGATAGATCTACATAAAAAAAAAAGTGCATATTCCCTAATAGATGCGTATACGAAGGATTACGAACCCGGCTATAAATTAACTGTTAGTAATCATAATGGTGAAAAAACTGATGCTGAAATTGGTGGTCGTACTTAGATTTTAGTGATGGGTGTAGCTGACGAATTCCTCTTTTAGACAGACTCTATGTAGATACATTTATCTAAACTTAGGCCTTTTCATCCGTTAATGAATGATTTATACAGTATTCTCCGACCAAAGTAACCGCTTGAAATACTGTAGTGCCTGGGACAGTTGGTTATTAAATGTCTTATGGTTGCTCAAGCACATACGGCATTCTCACAACACAGTCAGCCTAGTCTAGAAGAATGACTGGTCAATACGTCTGGGGCCAACCATGTGCGGGTTTCCTCACGACGTTTTTCTTCACCGTTACAGCGTCCGTATAATGTACTTGAGATCTGAAAAAGTCTCATTGGTACACGCCACAACCTGGGATTCGAACCTGCACGAGAGTCTCACAACCTCAGGTGTGAACCAAATGGTCTGCCCACTAGGCCACGGAGCTCAAAAGATACTTTTATCTATTTATACTAATATTAGTATATTAGTAACTATAAGTATTTTAAGAAAACATACCTCGGAAAAAAGTGGTATTGATCATAATATAGTTACTTCCCTTGAACCACTATTAATAATTAACATAACAATAAAATACATAATATAAATATTATTAATATAGATAAACAATTCGACGTTAATGGTACTTAACACAATATCTTTAATTCATTTTTATGAGTATAATATTGGCAGGGAAATGATTATGTTAATGGATCCAGCATTTGAACGTTTCAGCATCAAGTAGGCACTAAAAGATATATTTATAAGCCATTTAGATTGTGTTCAACTTTTTGCAATGCTGCTCCATAAACATAGTGAGACCGATTATAAATTGCACTTAAATTATATTTAAATGTGGGATTAAAATTATCTGCTACAATATTTAAAAAAAATCTCGTTTATGCTCTGACATACTTGGTTCTTTTGATGGCATTAAATAATTTTTCAACCGTGGATATAATCTATACTTCTATACTAATTTAATAAAGAGGAAAGGCTTGTTTGCGTCGAATAGGCTCCGAAACTACTGAACCGAGTTTGATGAAATTTGGCAGAGATATAGAGTAGACCACGGGGAAGGACATAGGCTACTTTTATGGCAAAATGTACGGTTTCTGCGGGATCCCCTATTGCGCGCACGAAGTCGCGGGCTACATCTAGTTGTTAACATATTAATAAAGGCTTTGTGTGGCCAGTTTTTTTTTTTTTTTTGCGTATATATTTTTCAATCCAGTAAGGAATTCAATATAAATCTGAACTGTCCTGAGATTTTCATTAGAATGAAATAAAATGGTAGACAGGATTCAATAAACACTGCAATCGTAAAAGGTTATTGTAGCAGTACTCAAAGAGTTCAGAGTTCAGACAAAGGTTACTAACACTACGAGCAAACGCATAGAAGATAAACATTAAACATGTCGTTAGTTAATTAATAATTTAGATATATATAGTAAGAAGGTGTTTTTTTTTCTAATTTAGTAACGAGAGTAGAGTGTTTACCACCTTTTGTAACATCTGCAAGAATTTTCATCTTCTCGTCTTTTTCTATTTAGTAATAACTAGCTGTTCCCCGCGGCCCCGCCCGAGTGAATATAGTGTCCCTCGGGAACACAGTACTATTTCGTGATAAAAAGTAGCCTATGTTGAAGTCCAGAGCCTAAACTACTACCATACCAAATTTCATCAAAATCCGTTCAGTAGGTTTTGTGTGAAAGAGGAACAAACATCCATCTATCCATCCATACTTCCTCACAAACTTTCATATTTATAATATTAGTAAGATTATAATATTTCATAGCAAAAGTATGAGTTGTTGCTGGATTCAAAATTGATGAATCATTAAAAAAAATACAAAATAGTTTGTCTCAAGGAACATATCACCTTCGTCTCTAGCAAAATAAATAACCGCAAAATTCAATTCAACAAACCGTTATAAAATATGCTCCAGGCAACAAAGTCAAATCGTTTTGCGCGGTTAACCACGACGCTTTCTGTCAGGTAAACCTTGCATTTGAGAGTTTATGATCGGAGTTGTAGGTTTCAATACTTCAATATTTCAAGCGTCAGCGCGATCGTTTTTAAAATATCCTACACCTGTTGAGATTTCGCGAATAAGCGTAATTCTGCGAAAACGGTGGTAACCTGTAAGAAAGCGTGATGTAGCATTTATGTGGGTGTAGAAGCTTCTTTCTCGGTCCTTTTCAATGAGCCTTTGAACAACTACAATCCATATGTCACCGTAAAATTGTAGAAACCATTAGATTGTAATATAACTAGTGAAATTGTAAAATGTTGATAAACTTCTGACGCGAATATTCTGAATATGATTTAACATAATATTATTTTTCGTTAGATTATAAATATATAGTAATGAATCTTTCAATATATTTTTACAATCCTGTTAGTTATTTTACAATCTAATGGTTTTTACAATTTAACGGTGACACATATTATATGGTCAACCTACTCAAGGTTTAATAAAGTTTACAATAATCTAGGTTCTGTCTAATATGTTAAGGACTTTGTATATTAGCGTCATGTGACAAAAACTCCCAAGAAATCATTACACCAATATTCAAAGTAAGTATGTGAAAACGGAATACATTTTCTCAAGTCTTCGATGAAAAAAATCATTACACTCACATCGAATTCTGATAAAGATCTCTGCTTTATAAATTCGTTATACATCATCCACTATGCGTTGAATTTCGATATTTCTTCTGCCCTCATCATCTTACATGGGATGGTTCCTCCCATTCTAATGAATAACGCAAATAATTCATTTTTTACTTTAGTATAAACAAGTCTGCTCCAATTTGGAAGTGATACTGAATTATTAAGCATATACTTTGTCTTAACGCTTTCACTTTTTATTAAAAACATGTTTGATTTCAGTGGTATATAATATTATTTTAGAACTTATTTACTGTTAATATTATTTTAATGATGAAAATACTGCAATTTACATGAAAAATAATTAAGAAAAATAATAATAATACATGGATTCTCGTTGATTAAATCTATACTAATATAATAAAGCTGAAGAGTATTTTGTTTGTTACTTTGTTGGAACGCGCTAATCTCAGGAACTACTGGTTCGAATTGAAAAAATATTTTTGTGTTGGATAGTCCATTTATCGAGAAAGGTTTTAGGCTATAACATCACGTTGTGACCAATAGGAGCGAAGAATCAGGGGAAAATGTGGAAAAAACGTGGAAAATTATTAATCTTTGAGGGCTTCCGTTGTTTGTTTGAACGCGCTGATCTCAGGAACTGCTATATCGAATTGAAAAATTATTTTTGTGTTGGATAGTCCATTTGTCGACAAAGGCTTTAAGCTATATAACATTACGCTGCGACCAATAGGAGCGAAGCATCAGTGAAAAATGTTGCAAAAACGGGGAAAATTATTAATATTTGAGGGCTTCCCTTGCGTGCGCTTCGTAACCGGTTCAAATTACCCAAAAAATATGTATGAAAGAATTATTCCTCTTTATATGATCTAAAAAAATGTCCGTGACAACAAACCTTTTTTATGGTATTCAAATTTAGTGACGCGGACGAAGTCGCGGGCAACAGCTAGTATATTATATTTTTCATTAAACAATGTTTTAATGAACAAAACATCTTCTTGAGTGTAGACAATAAAAGCTTGTTTAAATTCAATTGACACGATAAGGAAATTATTGGGTATTTGTATGACAAAAAATACTTTGAATCTGGCGGTCCTCAAGTCCCCAGGCAGTTTCTAATACCCGACGAAACGAATTTGAATTCAATTCGATTTTTTTTCGAGCGGGCTTTGTTGGCCCTCAGTTGTGTTTACCTTATTCGATTTCTGTAATTTCATTCATAACAAACTGGATTTAGGGTTCCAAAAGCCCATCGGGGTTGACAGGGGCGTTTGAAATAATATTCGCTTTGATAAGAGCCGGTTCGGTGCGACATAAGTGGTAGGGACCAGTGCGAACGGATTTGTCAATATGAAGTGACAAAACTAATTATGGGACACAATGATCGGTTTGGGGATTGGGTGTCGTGTAACGATTTTTGTATGATACAATCGCTGGCTTTCATTATCTAGCTTTTGGTAGATTCACGCGCTTCATTGTTAGAGGTCCAGTATCTCAAAAGGAAAACCAAACGTCCAAATGTTCTATTGGGTTTGTTTGTTTGACTGTATATTAAGACACTATCTCCAAAGAAATCCTTCTACTTCCATCTACTTGAATTATATAAGGTCCGGTAAAATCAATTACTGATATTTTGAAAATCAATTATGATAATATTGGGCATATGATCTTCTGCTTATTTAGAGACGTTTAGGTATAAAAATAGTTGTCATACCCGAAAAAATCTTCCTTTCGGTGATCGAGTTTGTGTTGAGGTCATACTCGAAAAGAAGTTTGGGCGAGTTTGCGCTGAGCGGAGAGTCACCCATAAATAAGATGTTTTTTTTTACTTTGAGTATGACAATATTTTTTTGAAACGTATATAATTACCAGTAGATCATATACCCAAAATATCCGTAACTGATTTTACTAAAACATATAACAATATAACCTATAGATTTAAGAACTGAAAACTATTCTTAAAGTCCTAAAAAACCGGACAACAGCCAGTTGGATTCGCCCGCCATGGTTTCCATTCAGAAATCGAGTCTCGCATTTTTTTTTAAATTAATTTATTTAAAATAGTTTATAGAGCCTAAAATTAAAGTTTAAATAAAGAAGCTATTTATTATTTATTGTTTTAGTTTTTTATAAATTGTGCGTCATAAAAACATGTAAATGAAATTTTGTGTGCTTTCATTTTTTTTGTGCTTGCACATAACACTTGCCAAATTTAATATTTCTAGATTATCAGAAAATTACCTTATAATTTTGAACCTTTGAGAATGTCAGAATATGCATATTTTGTTGCAAAAACAGCCGTATATTTTTCCGTCGACTTGAGTAAACGGTAAGCTCCCAAAATAAAGGGTGACAGACAGACGGACGGACAGACGAGCAGATAGACGGACGGAGAGACAAGTTGTGTAAAAAGTTGAGTAAACACTATAATTGTAGATAAAACACTTAGGGTTGACACACGGTCCGGTCTGCCTTCAGTTCGGCCTGAACGGACGCAAAATCGTATCATGTGTGGGCTCGAATCCGTTCAGGCCGAACTGACGTCAGTTGGGTCTAGGGTTGCCACCTCTTTTTTTGCAGATAAAGTACAATGATTATTATAGGTAGGAAAAAGTACATTGTATTTAAAATAAAATACAATTTAAATATTATCATTATTATGTTTAAATACATACCTACTTTTTATTGTTTTTTGCACTTTGTTTCAAATTAGTATATCTACCTTTACAGTCCATATTTAAATTAAATTAAATAAGTAATACATTTTTAATCAAATTCAGAGACACTTTGTTTCTTTCGTCTCTCCATTTGCTATTGATCACAGAACATTTTCGGAATATATAATAAAAATGAAATGACTTTATACAAGTTTAAAAAATTATCATTGCTCTTATTAAACACTTGCTGCCTTTATTGTGCAGTTGATAATTCAAAAGTATATTGTAACAAAGTTAGCTAGTTAGTTAGTAAATAATTTTTTCCATATAGATCATCCATATTTACATTACTTAAGTTTTTGCAGATTTATATTTTCAATTATCTTAACATGCAATCGACATCGATTGGGCGATCGATGTATTTCGCTATATGTACGAAAAAAATCATAATATTATTATGACTATTTAGTTTTCAAAATCCTAAAAAACCAAATTGTGAAAATAAAGTATTTTCGTGTACTTTATTATTTTCATAAAGTATAGAGTACTATTACCTGAAATAACGTACAATACTTTATTTTTAAGGTACGGGTACAACCCTAGTTTGGTCGGATGCGATTTCTTCCGTGTGTGTGCTCGAATCCGTTCAGGCCGAACTGACGTCAGTTCTAACTGAAACGATCGGCCTCTTGTCTGTGGGAGCCTTTAAAACCGCCATCAACTAGAAACATTGCACGGGATTACATCAATTTCCTTTCGCCAATAACTTTCTCCAATATTGGTTCTAGCAACATCTTCGATGGCATTACATAAAACTAACAATTTCGTCAATTTGTCGACACAGGCTTCCAGCTGAGACGAACAAACAATAACAGTCTCGTTATTGATTCGCTGTCAGATTATATCTGTGATTAATTGACAATTAGTTTTTATTTGTTGAATAGAGAGCTAATAATGTTCGATTTGTTGTTAAATAATTATTTAATGTTTACCTTAGTCATATAAAAAGAAAAAATAGAAGTGTTTATTATTGTATTAATATCTAGCTGTCCCATCACACGTTGTTCTGTCTTAAATATGAACTGGAATGAATAAATAACTACACCTACTCCTACAACCTACACCTCTTCAAATATTTATCACCGTTTAAAGCTTCCCTGAACTTCCACAATGATATCAAGAACAAAATTAGCCAAATCGGTCCAGCCATTCTCGAATTTTGAGTCCCTCGGTAACGGGATAAAAAGAATCCTATGTCCGTCTCCTGGTTTTAAAATACCTTTCCCACCAATTTTTATCCAAATCAGTGCAGCCGTTACTGAGTTATAAAAAGTGTAACTAACACAACTTTCTTTTTTAAATATACATATTCTCTAGGAGTTTATAGTAATAATTTTGTATCAATAATATTCTTCGAGTTAATAATTTTTATTATTTAGCTAATAAAGTCTAACTGAAGCTGATGTTTGTCTACTGTTTAAATACTGTGTTACGTAAGCTTGTCCCTTTACAATGTCTGTAATAGTAATAAGGTTCCTTTTATTTTTAATAAACGAATTAAATGAACTCCATTCCTAAATTCCGCACTGAACAGAATGTATCCTAAATTAGTTTTTTAATTACACCGGTATCTCCTTTTCTTTTATCCGAACAATTTGAGACTAATCCGACCGCCTAGCATGCCCCTGGCGTTTGGCCTTCGTGTATTGTATTCTTTGTTATTAAAGACCCCAATAGTCTACGAACAAATCGAAGGGTTCCTTTAATATCGGAGTTCGTGGAATATTTTTAATATCTTCGTTTAGCGGGGCATTCCTATAAATATGGATTAAACTGTAATACAAAGGGAATGCATAAATTAATTTGTAAAAATGTTTCCAATAAGAACAAATTTTATTGGGTTCTGAAGACGTCTAGAATGTGAAAGTATTTTGTAACATACCTAATATATCCATTCGCACAAAATACTAACATGTAAGATCCCAGTTTTAAATAGTATAAGTATCTACTAAATTCAGTAACAGAATTTTAAAACACCTAAGTTACAAGTGCTTTTAGGTGAATCTCCGAGAAAATTGATTTTTATTCAGGATTTTATTCGTCGTACAGCCATTTTTTTATAACGCCCGATTTATATAGTAATAAGGACACTATATAATATTTAAAAAAGTAGCTGTCGGTCGATAAAATTAACAGTAACGGGATAACATTTTTACTAGGTACCTGCTGTGTATTTTAATTTTCTTAATCTTCATTTATATATTTAATATAAAAGGCAAACCTGAGTGACTCATCTATCAACGCACAGCCGAAGCTACATAATGGATTTTGCTTACTACCGAAATTTGGTATATAGATAGTTGTAATGACGTAGGCATCCGCTAAGAAAGGATTTTTGAAAATTCGCCCCCTAAGGGGATGAAAAAGGGGTTACATTTTCGTATGGAAATCGAACTCCACGCGGACGAAATCGCGGGCAAAAGCTAGTTTGAATATAAAATAGAACACTGTAGAAATATTCCACATAAACAATAATAATTATGAACTGTAAATCATCAATCATAGTATTCAAACTACAATATTTACTGAAAGCCCCAAATGTTGCTTACGTCTTTCGGGTAACATAAAACAAAATTTTAATCAAGTGAAACAAAATTATCTTGTTATTTATCACGCGTTATCCGATTTTATTATTTGCTTTAAATATTAAAATAGGTATAAGTTATTAAAACTGGTGTTATAAATCAAAGCTGTTTGTTCAAGCGCTTGAGGTCAATATCAGTTTTTTTAATTTATGGCCAGATAAAAACTATCATTTAACATGTATGTGTACAGCGTTCCGTTATACTTTGATATCAACTTAATGTTATAATAACTGGTTTAGTTGAAGTTATCTAATAAACTTGTGTGCATGAAAATCGGGGAAATTGCTACTGTTAAGGCGCTCCCCCTACGGAGACGCTGCGCTAGGCTGTAATTTACTGTTTTTGAGAGACTTATAACTCATTATTTGAAAGCTAAAAGATTATAATAAAAATACAGCAGTAATCTTCAATATTTGAACATTCTTTTCCCTGTTATTCATTTCCTATTTTTGATTATTATACAGACGATAGGAGCTTCCAAAGTGTTATTAAAATATTAACATTCAATTATATTTTCAGCGTCTCCATAGTATTTACAAGTTAATTTTATTTGGGACACACACCAATAGATAGGCAATTTTATAAGCTAGATATTCGCCGTTAAAAATTTTTTTTTGGTTAATTTTGAACTGAGTTATGCGGCTGACCGCCTCAAGGTCTTTTGCTCGGGGGACGGTCTTAAGGTGGGACGCACTGGGCGTAGCTACGCGGCAGCGGAACTACACGCTGCGGCACTCCATTGCGGTTTATTAGTAGGGACGCGTCGCGTCGGTCCACTGCCACCAATGTCAGTTCACACTGCAAGCAGAAGCGACGGAACGCAGCGCTGAATTTTTAAGATTGCTATTCAAAGTTGAACTTTATTCGTTACACCATAAGATACACATTTCGTTGCTACAGTTCGAATGTCAATTTCGAATGCGCCACTCTTGCGCTTTGATTTTGAATAGCTATAGCTATAAGCAGTAGTAACGTAGCAGTTAGTTTTTGTGAATTTTTACTGCTATCCATGCTAGGTTCACAGGAGGTCTAGTGGTGGGAAGGTGTGTTGGGCAAATGCCCGTTTTTTAAATTATTTATACATATATACATAATATAATCACGGCTCTTTCCTGCAGATACTACTTTTTACACTTGCTATGATCTTTACATACTTATTTCGCGTCGTCCACTTTCATTCTTACCATCCATTCCTCCTCTTACATTCAACGTAGCGAAGCGGCTCTCCATGGGCCACTTTTCGCCTCCGCGAACGAGACGTGATGTCTGGCGAACCACATCGCCGCCATTTTGGATAGTTAAATTATTTTTATGATTATCCATTGCGTTCCCACGGATTGGCGGAGAGGGTAGGAATAGGGAAAGGAAAGAAAAAGTGGTGTGGAAAGAAAGATTTTAAATTATGCTCATTGTAAAATAAGTTAATGTTAATAAAATTGATCTATAAGCATACAAATTTAATAATCTGTATGCTCACGCTGGGCCACAGATTAATTAATACAGTGTTACAACACAGTTACTACGTAAGCTGGGCCTTGTTGTCAATGTGAGACTCGCCCTAAGCTTTCTTTATTTACTAAAAAGGGCACATTAGCGATTCTAATCAAGATTAAGCGTTTTTAATACTCAGTCTATGTCAAGCGCCATAGCTTGGGGCCGTTAATTAATTAAGTTAATCCGACGTTGATCGACGTTATCTCTCCGATCTACCCACAAACCTACATTAAACGTTGACACAAGTACAACATGACTGCATCGCAAATTAGAAACCAAACACGCGATTATGGAAGTTAAAATTTTGACTTTTACCGTGTATCATGTATGGCAGTTGTAGAAACATGCTTCGATGTTCCAGAAAAGAGATAGTAAGGTCTCACAGATTACCGGCGTGAAATAACGCTAGCGAGCGAGTTGCAACGCATGATTTGTGACTTCGTGTTGATTCCCCTGTTCTCTTGACAGTTTTATTACAAAATCAATTGCGAGACGGACTCGCACACGAAAGGTTCTGTATACATATAGGTATACAAAAGTACTATAAGTACAAATATTGAACAAAAAAAGCGAATTTGCTGTTATTAACAAACACAATAAACTTATCAATTGTATGATAGATAATATTATCCTCTTTAGATATTTTTTTTAATTTTGTATAAATTAAATTAAATTTCTTTTATTTCGGGCGGCATAGGCCCATATTATAAATACCTTACAGACTAACATACATATTATATACTTAAAAACTACACTTTGTCACGTGTTCACGGCGACGTGATTCGTGCTTCGTTCCGGAGTCTCCCCCGGAACCTCCGGTAGACCACACCCGTCGGCCAGAACTCCTCCACCTCGAAGGTCGACAAAAGATGCGTCGGCACTCTCACCACAAAGGAACTGAAATTGACCTTGTTGCGAAACTCCAGACGTTCGACCCTCAAGGCGATGGACGTCTTCTGGCGGATGTAGTCCACGACGTCCTCGACCAGCATAGACCAGTGCAGGCGGGATACGTACAACGGCGTCGCGGGTACCTCGCACCGCAGGCGCAGTTCCGGTACGTAGGGTGCGGTGCCGCGGTGATTGCGGGCGGCGCGCTTCATCTTCTTTCTTCTCTCCACCAGTATGAAGCCCTCCTCATCGCACCACCTGCTCTCGTCCTTGCCAGGTCGAGGAGGCTCGGCCTTACGGCTCTCCTTCACCCCCTTTGTCTTCGCCCGCGGGGGAGGTGCGGTATAAAGGCCTTTTTTGTTATAGTGGCAACAGAAATGCATCTTAACTGTAAACATTTCAACTGTTTAGTTTTACGGTTCAAGAGATACAGTGGTGACAGGCAGACGGGCGGAGAGCGAAGTCTCCTGTCTCAGTAATTGGTTTTTACCCTTTTGGTACGGAACCCTAAAATATGATTTGTCCTTCGACATTTATTTTTACTGCTACCTACATACATACATATAATCACGCCTTTTTCCGTAGGGGTAGGCAGAGACCATTTCTTACCATTTGCTACGATCCTTACATACTTGTTTCGCTTCGTTCACTTTCATTCTTACCATCCATTCCTCCTCTTACATTCAAGGTAGCGAAGCGCCTCTCCATGGTCTGCTACCTAATACCAATTACCTATTAATATAAGTCAGCAATCGTAGTTTACGTTTGAATTACAAACTATTGCAAAAACTCCCTGCATTGATTACGGGCAAATCCTCCATAATTCTGTAACAGTGGTAAGAGTATAGGAAGTGAACCAGTGAGCTTTAAACAGGTTTGTGCGTCGGCCGCTGAATTGTGGGCTATTAAGATATTAACCTCTTTCACCTTATGAAGCAAAAATAGAGGTAAATTATTTTAAACAAAAAATTTCGTAATAATTTTTATTTTGATTCGATTATACATATTATTACTGTGAAATATATGTGTTTTGATGGGCGTAAGACCTAATTTAGCTAGGTAACTTGCAGAAAATATAAATTTTTATTTAATTTTGCAATGTAGCAGACAAATACACTGATACTATAGGTCTACCAGAATCTGATGGCATTTAAAAAAAAATAAAATATGTGATTTTCATATGGCAATGTCAAGTATGACCCGTCAAATCAAAGTACGTGATCTGTCAACCGCTGCTAAAATTTTGTGATTATGTTCTTGGAATTTGTTGTTTTTGTGAAAATATCCAAAAAGGCAATTCGATCTCAAGCGAGAAATATTGTTTTCTATGTCTATAGTAAAATGCAGAAAGAAGAAGGTGTAAATCGAACTCAATCTTATAATTTAAAGCTTGTGGTAGAGTTGACCGGTAAGTTAGAGTGAGCTGTTTTGATACTTTTAGTTTTTTTATATTTTCTTAGGTAATTATTGTGACTTCTTTAAATGTGTTTCCAGTACTACTATTAGGTGAATCGTAGCTGATGGCACATCGAATGATGGTTTGTTTTCCATGCCTGGTAAAAGAAGGAGAGGAGGAAAAAAGAAAATCAATATAAGACAGTTTCGATTTATAGTTGATTGAATTAAGTAAACGAGTTCTATACAGTTTGGAAGGAAATTACAACATTAAATAAACTGTTGCTAATTTAATTGTATGTTATTCGTAATAAATAAGTATATAAAGTAATTCACGATTGATTTATTTTTCATGAAATATCATTATCATTACATAGTATAAAACAAAGTCCCTTTTTTGTCTGTCCCCTATGTATGCTTAAATCTTTAAAACTAAGCAACGGATTTTGATGCCATTTTTTTAACAGATAGAGTGATTTAACGGGAAGGTTTTTAGGTATGTAACATGCATAACATAGTAGAGGTACACAAATAATTTTAGAGGTTTCTAAAGTCCTAAAAAATCACATATTTTGCGCTTACATTGAAAATGCTGGCTGAACACTACGAGATAGATCAAAATTATGTACTACAGTTGTATTCATCTTTAAAAAGCCTACAAAAAAGTCCGCGATGGCATATGTCTATCTCTTAGGGATAACCCACAATAACCATTTTTTTATCCTTTACTTTGATTTTAATTAAATAGCTTATTTACAAAGCGATTTTAAGCAATACAGTATTAATCCTTATCCAATTAAGTACCTTAAATACATTGTGCATTTAAGATAGATCAATACTGCCCTTTATGGCATGTAATTTAAATGAATATTTTCGAAGATATTACAGATTTAAAATGCAGGGATATAGTGTTGCTGCGCGGCGCGGGCGCTCGCGTTTCTACATCGCGCTATCGAAAACGCGGGACGTATACAGTATAAAGAGGTTCACGAATATTTTGAACTGCAGCACAGAATACATAATAGTAACTGCAGTTCTTAATTCTTATGGAATATCCAGAGGTGGTTTGTCAGTTTTGTTGGAATGTCAAATAACTTTACTTACTACATAGTACATAGTATTTATACTATGTACTATGTAGTAAGTAAAGTTTGTTTTAACAAGTCGCTTTATCTGTCTGTCCCTATATCCGTTAACTGACTCTGAGAGTGAGTTTTTTTAAATCTATACTAAGTAATGGTTTAAGTAACAATTAAATGACTCTGAGTGCGGCCGATAGTCTTTAAGATTATGGTAAAATTTATATTCAAGTGCCATAAATATAATATTATGTAAGTATATTATCAAGTGGTCGCGCATGTCGTGTCGAGGTGATAGGGTCCCATTTTTAACAATTTGCATTGGGCAAACCTAAAAGCATTTTCAATATTGTATCAGAAGTATATTGCTGTAAGAAGGTAGAGCGTTATTCGCCGAAGTAGTTTTTTCTCCAAGAACACTATTCCACGCGGGCGAAGCCGCGGGCAAAAGCTAGTTTTAATAATAATAAAAATAAATAAATCTTTATTCGAAAAATTTTAGACATTACAGGACAATACAAAAAAAAAACAGTAGCATCATAAAAAATACAACTACAATAAAGAATACAGAAAAGAAATAAAAACAAATAGGCAATGTAATGTCGAAATTCCGAAATGGAGACCACTCAGGTGTAACACCACGGCACGCCGCGGTACCTGGTCTTCCGTGGCCCCCAAGCGTATGACGCACGACAGACCAAACAAGCAACCTCAGAAGTATATATAAATATAACAATTACATAAATATGCTGTATGGGCACAGATAATAATATAATACGAAATTGAGTATAAAAAGTTGTGCATGTGACTCATTGCTAGGGACAATGGGGGCTATCACGCTACCCGGCCAGCTATCTCGGCTTCAGTGGCAAAAATGATGCTGAGCGCGGAGCACGCGCAGACGAGCGCCCGCGCCAATGTACCTACTAGTTAGTAGTTACTTACCCGTAGCAACAATCCCATACTCAACCATACCATACATATTACGCAAAAGATAGCTGATAGTAAAAACTATGGTAAGTGCGATTTC
This sequence comes from Glaucopsyche alexis, assembly GCA_905404095.1. Classification (NCBI taxonomy): domain Eukaryota; kingdom Metazoa; phylum Arthropoda; class Insecta; order Lepidoptera; family Lycaenidae; genus Glaucopsyche; species Glaucopsyche alexis. The sequence continues at coordinate 9,582,876 of FR990060.1, forward strand.
GATAAACATATTAAATAGTAGTATAATAAGTTAGATAATATATTTATGCACATATATTATTACATGATATGGTAGAAATACTAATTTAAAGTACATATAATATAAATACATAGAATAAATATTTTCAGGTGAGCCGTGAGATACAAAATTAACTTATAAAACTTAATAATATAATTGGGATTGGACAGGTCGGCTGCAAAAAATACCTAGCATGTTCTTCATACGGAAAGCATAACATAACAAACAGAAGAATAGTATGTCAGTCTTGTATACCTGGCAAGCATCTGTGAACTCACCAGTTACCTCCACATTTCGGCTTACACAGCGAACGGTAAGTGTTACATAGTGTTAAATAGAATAAAAAAAGGAACATATTATACAGATTATATATTTTTATTTATCAGTTATTAGATAGATATATATTAGATTAGATTATATTTTCATATTTATCTATTAATAACAAAATAGGTAGTTAATATAATAATTCGTTTACAATGTTAGTATAATTTTATAATTAGAAAAAATTTGAACTATTGAATATTATTATGTTAACGATACAGTACTGTGTTGTTCTTGGAACAAAAAAGATTTCAATTTTAGTTTAAAAGTATTTGTGGTTTTCAGAGCCCGGAAAGATGGCGGCAAAAGGTTGTTCCAGATCTTGCTTGCCAGGTATCTGAAGCTTCCCCTAAATGCAGATGTGCGATGACGCGGAGTGATAAGCAAATATGCAGAACCTCTGGTGGTCACTGTCAAATGACTCTCGCTAGCCCACTGTAATTTGTCGAAAAGGTAGGAAGGAGTCTTAAATTTAATAACACCAAACAGCAGTGTGGCGAAGTGCAGTTTTCTGCGGCCATCCATTTTAAGCCAACGTAAATTATTATTTATATATGGCGTTACGTGGGCACGCGGAGGGATGTTACAACAAAACCTAGCACACGCGTTCTGTACCTTCTGTATGAGACATTTGGTCCTTGAGAGCAAACAGGGACCCATGACAGCGTCTGCGTAGTTTAGGTTAGAGAGCACTAAAGTTTCGCACAGAGTGCTACGTAAACGTTCCGGGATAAAGTTTCTGATTTTATATAGTAGCTTTAGTCTGTAAAAACACCTACTTACCGACTTAGCCACATGCATTTCAAACTTAAGACCCTCGTCCATTAGCACACCTAAATTGCGCGCTACAGATACTCGCTCGATAATATACACCTATATTCTATATTATACACCGAACATTCTTCACACAGTCTTATTATAATTCATGTTCAATAATACTAAAGACATAATTAAAAATTAACCAGTATCAAGATCGTTTAATCCTGTTTCCCCAGTATTGCACACTACAAAATTTTATTTCCCTATTTGCCATGAGATTCTGGTACACCTATAGCTAGATGTTTCCCGCAATTTCGTACACGCAAAGGAAATCCCGCGGCGCGAAATCGCCTATGTCCTTTCTCGTGATATATTCTATAACTGTGCCATTATATTTTTTTTATCTCTGTCTCTTTTTTTTTATTTCAGTGAAACTACATGGATGACATTGTAGAAACTCACATGAAAACAACCGTGGTAAAATCCGTAAAAGTAGTTTTATTTGAAATACTTTAATTTATTATATTAATTATTATGTTACCTTCTTAGGGCCTGTTTTACAATAAGTATTTCAATAAGAGTCGGATAGCATATTCGGCGGGCTTATTACGTATCTTGCAAAAGCCAAGCAATAGCAAAAATTGCGCAATTTTTGTTCCAAAATCGCAAATTCGTATTACGTATCTGCAATAACCTAGCAGAAGCAACCTAGGGACAGTACTGCCTCTGCCGAACAATCGAGGAACTATAAACAGTGCAGTGAAGGAGCGAACGATTGATTGCAAAATCAATCGTTCGCTCCTTCACTGCTGTCTAATTTTTCGTATTACGTAAGACTTTTACAGCAAAGCGAAAGCAATCAGCGAGCGATTTGAACTGTCAGTTAGGAATGTGCATTCAAACACAACAGCGAGCGATTAGCAATCGATCGCATAGGTAATACGATTTTATTTGACGTTCAGCAATCGACTGCGCGTCTATCGCGCGATGACTGCAAGATTTTTGTTAATCGCTATTTTTACGTAATACGGCGGCCGAACTTTTGTCGCTGCTTACTTTACATTGAGCGACAGAGACAAAATATGCAAATAAGCTATCGTAGGTACTAATGAGTAAATTGTGCAACAGGTGCAGTTAATATTAGTGAAAAAAATAGGATCCTTGTATTAACTACAACTAGGATGTTTTAGTACCGTTTATAAGCTGCTAGCCATTGCCCGCGGCTCTGCCCGCGTAAATACAGTATAGGGCACACTGTATTTTTTCGGGATAAATAGTAGCCTTTGTTATCCAGAGACTAAACTACAAAAATACCAAATTTCATCAAAATCCGTTCAGCAGTTTTTGCATGAAAGAGTAACAAGCATCCATCCATCCATACATCCATCCATCCATCCATACATCCTCACAAACTTTCACATTTTTAATATTATTAGGATGTAAAATAACAAGGACTTAGTACCTATTAGATACAAGCTATCTACTTTAACAATTTATAATGTTGCTTCCATCTTTACACATAGGTACTGCAGTTTTACACTTAAATTTTAAACAAAGACAACTATCCGATGTCCAAGTGTCACTTTACTTTATTTAACACTTAGGTAATTGGACATAAATTCCGAACTAAAGACCGCCAGCCTGGCTCTCACAATCACCAAGTTAATTTTAAACAACTCATTCATTTGTAATTACTTAAGTTTTTTACACCTTTGTAATTTATTTGTATTTTTAAAACAGCACTATGTTTTGGAAAAAAAATACTAATAATGGACTTTGAAAAGATAATTTTTACCCTAATATTAATATGCTTTACTTTGTATGCTTCGATCTTTTAAACTACTAATGGATTTATGTAATGGATTTTCCGTGCCCACTTCGTTGGGCGTTAAACATTTTTTGATGATGATGATGATGAGGATGAAAAAGTATCCTAAGTCAGGCCTTATAACATTTGCCAGTGGAATTCCCGTGAAAATCGTTCCAGATGTTCCAGAGATTAGCCGGAACAAACAGACAGACAGATGTACAGACAAAATTTAAAATAGTTGATTTTATTGTTAATACCGTACGTATATACTTTTATAAGCATTAAGTAAAAAGCTGTTAATTTGACATTACAAACAGACACTTCGATTTTATATTGTACTAGCTGATGCCCGCAACTTCGTTTGCGCAGAACTGACGGAAGCGGAACCCTATTTTTTTAAACGGAACACTTAAATAAAAGTAGCCTATGTTAGACCTTATAACATGAGCTATCTGCTAGTGAAAATCCCGTGAAAATCGGAGATTAGCCAGAACAAACAGACTGACGGACAGACAGACGGACAGACAAAAGTAAAAAAAAATATTATATTTTATTGTAAGATAAGATACGAATATACTTTCATATGCATTAAGTGAAAAACTATTAATATGAAATCACAAACAGACACTTCAATTTTATTTATGAAACAGTTAGAATAAAAATTGAGCAGAGTTTCCACACAGTATTTATTTATGACAAAAAGTAATCAGGTACGGCATGGCTGAGCGCTTAAATACCCTCATCCCCCACCGGGCTGGGCTGATTCGCTTGGTGGGAGGGTGACCAAAATGGCGGGCTGCTTGGCTTTGGCGGCAGGAAATGTTGGCTGACGTCATATCCGTTACACTCGGCCATCCTGAAACAATTGCTCCCGCAATGGGAACAAACAGAAATAATTAACTTTCGAGTAAATCAATCAAGTCATCAGTTTCTAGTTGCTCATCAGAACTGCTACCACTATCTGAATTTGGAGCTACGCTTCTATAAGGTCTTAATGAGTCTGCCGGGACTAAACCTGTAAAATTCTTATAACCATGTAATCCCTTAATACTCCTTATCCGGTACCTGTCGTTTCCAATGACTTTAGTAATTACATATGGACCGGAGAATAAATCGTCTAGCTTAGTATTAACCTTAGCTGCACTGCTAGTAGGTGCCTGCCTCCATAACACAAAATCTCCCTTTTTATAAACATGAGCACTTTTCCTTTTTTTGTCAAAATTGCGTTTCATTTTAATACTAGCTTGCTGTATATTTTTTGAAGCTTTTGAACGTCTAGACTCAACAGGTTCTGACACTCGCCCAGGAATGGATAAATCACACACAGGTCTGCTAGTATGAGCAAACATAAGATCGTAAGGTTTGTAACTAGTAGTGGCATTTATAGTATTATTTATGCCCCAAATTATGTCGGGTAAAGAATTAGCCCAGTTAACTGAAGCTTCAGTTGGGTCAGCGGCCCGCAGAGCATCAAGAATGGTCCTATTGGTACGTTCAACTTGACCATTTGCGCGTGGACAAGCAATTGCATTAAGTGTGTGCCTAAATTGTTTATCGTTACTAAATTTTTTAAAGTGTCTACTGGTAAAAGCCTTGCCGTGATCGGTCACAATATGATTCGGATATCCAAAAAGACAAAACATCTTTTTTAGTAAGCGAATTGTTTCCACAGAATTGACGGTTCGTGAGGGCTCCACAATCACGAATTTCGTGAATGAATCTGTTAGAACAAGCATGTACTGATAACCCCTTTTAGTCCTACAAAACGGCCCTAAGTGATCTATATGTATCATACACATTGGAGTTGTAGGTTTAGGTATAGGATGTAGTTTTCCTTCTTTTTTACCATAGCTATTTTTGCCGTACGCACAGTGAAGACACGCATTCACATATTTTTTAATAAACCTAGTCATTTTAGGAAACCAAAAATCGTTTTTAATTATTTCCATACATCGGTTTAACCCCACATGTCCAATGTCATCGTGGTGCATTTGTACAATTTTCCATCTTGCTAAACCTGGAACTACTAATCGATTTCCGTTTAGTGTTTTACGATAAAGCCTATTGTCTAAAATAACAAAATTATTTTTAATTTCTGAATCCGCGACATTATTATTTAATTTGGTAATTATGGAACTGAGCTTATCGTCTTGACATTGTAATGTATAAAACCAATCTGTGATTTCTAGGCGATTTATGTTCATGGTATCAACACTATCAACTGGATGTCTACTAAGCGCATCAACATGCTGCATACGTTCTCCTGGCCTATACTCTATAGTGATATCATAATCCTGTATTGAAAGCCACCACCTGGCAATGCGCGGAATAATATCGCGTTTAGTAAGCGTAGCTCTAACCGCTGTACAGTCAGTTACTACTTTAATATGCTTTCCTACAATATACACGCGAAATCTACGTAAAGAATGAACGACGGCAAGAGTTTCTAACTCGTAACTATGATACATACTCTCCTCTTTCGTCGTAACCCGACTGAAGTATTGTACAGGTCGCAACGCGCCGTCGGTTTGTTTTTGTAATAATATACCGGCAATCCCTACCTTACACGCGTCAGTATGTATCTCTATGTCGAGCATGGGGTCGTAGAGGGCAAGCACAGGTTCAGAACACAAGCTAGTTTTAAGTTTTTCGAAACAATTTTTTTGATCAGTACCCCATACCCAAGTAGCGTTATTTTTCGTTAAATCTGTTAATGGGCGAGCATAGAGGGCAAATTTTGGAATAAACTTTCGGAAGTAACTACATAAGCCGATAAATTGGCGCACATGATGCACATTAGTAGGCACTGGAAATTGTGATACCGCTAACAACTTTGCTTTACCTGGCTGGATTCCATTCGCAGATATTTCATAACCCAAATACGTGACTTGGGTTTGTAGAAATGCACACTTATTTATGTTTAATTTTAAATTTTCAAGAGCTAATTTACTAAGAACTCTTTCCAAAATAAGCAATCCTGACTCAATATCCGTTGAAGGTAATAGTAAATCATCTAAGAAAGCCAATATTTCGTTGGGACAGATGTCTTGATTTTTTTTTGATCTACCTACAGATTCTACCAATTTATTTACAAAGCGCATAAAAACTGCGGGTGCATTTGCTAACCCAAAAGGTATCCTGACATATTCGTAGTGCCCTTGGGGGGTTATAAATGCTGTTTTGTGTGTGTCTTTTGGATCTATACATAATTGATGATATCCTTGGGCCATATCAAGAGTAGTAAAATACTTTTTACCCGCTAACTTAGATATCTGATCCTCTATATTTGGCAAGGGAAACCTATCCTTCACAGTAATTTGGTTTAACGCGCGATAATCAACGCAGAGCCTACTATCACCATTTTTCTTTTTTTACCAAAATTACCGGCGATGCGTAACTAGATTCCGATTCCTTAATAATACCTGCAGCTAACAATTCATCTACTTTTGATTTTACTATTGCTTGTTCACAGTGCGAAAGTCTATATGGTTGGCGATGTATAATCTTATCACTGGTGAGATTGATTTTCATCTGAGTTAAGCTCGTACAGCCTAATTCGTGCGTACTGGAAGCAAAACAATGTTTGTATTTTGAAAGCAAAGTGATTAAGCTCGAGTGCTCTTTTTTATTTAATGGACCTATTTTAATGTCATTTATTTCGACACCCCCTATTGCTGATGGTATGGCAGTAGCTTGGCTTACGGAACAGTCGTTAGAGTTAAGGCTATCGAAAAGGCAGCGTACCTGGTGAACTGGCTTCCGGCTTTGTTGCTCCTCGCAGCGTTCAGCTCTTGTCAGCACTTCTCCCGGCGGCCACACGATCATCCCGGAGCCCATGTTGACCACTTTTATGTAGCCCTCTTCGCCACGCAACAGGGTTGCAGGCAGAGAGAAGGACACACCGTGCAGGTCATAGTGTCGTGGAGGAGTCACTACGTCGTTTTCCCTCCTATTGCCTAGAACACGAACTTGAATGATAGAAGAACCTGGTGGTAGATGTTCTTCACTTGCAGTGACGACCTTGAAGCGGTCATTCTCCTCGACAGCGTCAGTGTCGCATCCAGAGTTAGGAACGAATTCAAAATTAGCTACTCCTCTGCTGATAGTCAAGGTCACGCCATTGTTGTTGATTATTGGTTGCCCGATTAGTAGATTCACTTCGTTCATATTTATGCTGGAAAGGTGAGCCTGGCACTGCATGGTTATCCCATCAATCTCCAACTGGAATTCTACTAAACCTTGGCTTGTTGTTATTCCACCAGAGAAACCTTTTAGCACTACGCTTGTGGGCTTAACTTCTAGGGATAACGCGCTTGCAACTTGTTGATTTAGTACGTTGACTTGGCTCCCAGTATCAATGTAAGCTTTGACGTGAACGCCGTTGATTTTTGCCACCTTCTTGTAGACATTATCGCTGTAATGCCTCAATAAGTTTACTTCTTTAGTGATGTGGCTGGCAGTTATCGTCTTATTGTTCGAGAGAGAAGATGGACAGCGTAATGCTATGTGCCCTTGTTTTCCACATTTAAAACACGTGCGAGTATCTGGTTGGTTGCAATTTCGCAATAAATGACCAGTCTTTTTGCATCGCGGGCACGGATCTGTTTCTGGATTTGCGGCAACTCTTTTATCAATCACCTGTCGGTTTGTCTTATGTGATCCATGTTCGTGTGATATAGCATGATAATCATCAAGGGCACACAAGAATCCTTCGTACAGTTCTCCAGGCGTTTGACACTGAAAAGCTCTTGCATTTGCTTGCAAGGATATTGGAAGGCCTCGAATAATGCAAGAAACGCTGGCGTTGTCAGATAATTTACACCGAAAGCACAAAGCAATTTTATCTTGGTAGTATTTTGTCATTGACTCTGTGGGTAGTTTTTTGCGATGCAACAATTCTTCCAGCATACTGCCGTAATCTCTGTGTTTGGGAAAAGCGCGTAGCAACATTTCTTTCCACTCGACGTAAGAGTAGTCGTAATTGTCAAGACGATGATACCATTTTTTTGCTTGGCCACGTAATTTGTCTTGTAGGTAGAATGATTTAACTGCATCGTTCCACCCATGAATATCTCCGATTTGATCAATTTTCTTAATCCAAGCAGCGATGGTATATTCTTCAACGTCCGGGTCGAACTCAGGAATTAATGAAGCGGCGCGGTGTTGCTTAGATTTGGTTACGGAAGGCTCGTCATCTTGAAGGTCATGTACGGCTTGTTGAACATTCTTCTCGAGTAATTTTTTTAGCAGCTTTCTAGCAGGTGGCGTACTGGTCCCTGAATCATCATCTGAATCCGATTGTTCACTTTGTAGTTGTGACGTAGATGTATTATTATGTCGTCTTTTCATTTTGTTCATACCACTTCTGAATGAAACAGTTAGAATAAAAATTGAGCAGAGTTTCCACACAGTATTTATTTATGACAAAAAGTAATCAGATACGGCATGGCTGAGCGCTTAAATACCCTCATCCCCCACCGGGCTGGGCTGATTCGCTTGGTGGGAGGGTGACCAAAATGGCGGGCTGCTTGGCTTTGGCGGCAGGAAATGTTGGCTGACGTCATATCCGTTACATTTATCTGTATAGATAAAGTATTGATAGTGATTCCAGAGGAAGTTTTGCCTTAGGTAGGTATATTATTGCACTAATGCGACGCACTGTAAACTAAAGCGAATGAACTATAGAACAAAACATTCCGAAACAAATTCCTCTAAGCACCTGTAGAATCAGTCACTGGATTAAGATTTTCTAAGGCAATCCGTCTTATCTGCACCTGTCGCGTGTTTAATTTCTTCGCGACGCTCCATTAATTATACGGTGAGCTGTGGTTTGACGGTGTTAAGTAAAAAGTTTTTACGACTTAGCTAGCTTTCAAACAGAATGTGTAAAATAATAGCTACAAAATGCTGCTTACTACTGTAAATGTGAAAGCTTGTGAGGATGGATGGATGCTTGTTACTCTTTCACGCAAAAAATCAGTGAACTTATTTCGATGAAATTTGGCATGGTTGTAAATAGTTTAGGCTCTGGATTAATCCATCCATCCATCCATCCTCACAAACTTTCACATTTATAATATTAGTAGGATTATAACTATTATTATGAGTGTGGCATGTTCTGAAAGTAGATAGTATTAATTTTCAGATATGTACAATTTCGACTAAGTTGCTGCTGTACCAGTGTCCAAACATTTTTCTTTGCACTAGAACACCTTAAAATATTTAAACACAAAGGAAGTGACCACAACGACTGCAGACGTGGACGAACTACGTGTTTTCAAAACATGAGTATGTGTGCATGCGCACGATTTAACGTAGCAGTTAAGCGATTTTAATCTTATGCCTACTCGAGCGGTAGCTTGTTCGATAGTACCTATTCTGATTTTTAATGTCACTCTAAGGGTCAATTTATACTAGCGCAGAGTCGAAGCGCATCAAGCGTCAAATTCTTTACATCTAAAGCGAAGCCGCACGAATTCGCGCGTTTTCATCGCCGAGTCCATCGTCCAACATCGTCCAACAGGCCAATTGGGTGAGAAACTAAAAGCTCGACGTAGATGGCGTTCTCGGCGACTGTACCTTGTATGCGTTGTGTCAAACTGTGGCTGCGATATTTTTCAAGTTTTCCTTGCGATTTAAAGTAAAACATGTATTCATTGATGACTGTGAGCAAGCTACAAGCTGATCTTCGAAGGAGAAATGCATCAACGACTGGAAAAAAAGCGGATCTGATAGAAAGGTAGATGTATAATCAATTTGAGGTTAAGTGCTTTTGCAATGTTTTTATCGTGAACTTACTAGTTATGAGCCCATGGTTTTTATAGTTTTATGTTCTAAAGTAAAGCTTTTCATTCTAGATTGGAGGCTTACGATCGCAACCAACACTTTAGTGGCGATTTGGACATTCCAGAAGACCCAATATATTGCAAGTTATCTCCTGAGTCCTGAGATAACTCAATACATAGTTTAGTGTCTATGAGATTATGGAAACTCAATTCGCTCACCTGTGTAATTACTTTTCCCAAAATAATCACTTTCTTTGAAATGCATTGCACACAGTCGCGCTGAATTACTAGCTTTAAAGTTTTTGATACGCAAAGCATTTTCCCACAGCTTTTTTCGTTTAGGATCCTTGGGAAATAAATGAATTCCCCTATTTTTACAATTAAAAGCACTACATTGAAGCATTTTCGATATAAAATAGTAAAAAACAGCTCTAAACGCGAATGTTTACAAAAAAACCATACGATTTGACAGTTCTTACGTCACAACAGGGTACAGTCGCTCATGCGACATCAAGCGGGAGCAAAAGGCAGTTTTTCTCCTCATTTGCGACCGATGACGCGTAGGTTCGTTAGTGGGCGCATGGATACGCGAGAATACGCGCGCACCAATCAGCGTTGGTCGCGCGCAGACGCACGAATTCCGAAGAATTCGCGCGTCTTTTTAAAATCTCAGAAGTAATATGTGCGTTACGCTGTGGAGTTAAGGTTGAATTTGTTATGTTCAGTTTTGGATAGACGCTTCGGTGCGCTTCGACTCTGCGCTAGTATAAATTGGCCCTATAAAATGACAGCTTATGCATTATTCTGTGAAGTGCATGGGAATGTTATTTTACTGGCTGTTTCAAAAAAAAAAATTATCAGATGTTGTGGTTAATCCAAGGAATTTGTAAGTATTATATATAATACTTACAAATTCCTTGGGTTAATCTCAATGCCAATTAATGTCATTGAGGACCAGATCAAGTTACAAAAATTCATCCTATTATCATATCTACATAAGAAAAAAAAAACAAAGTAAATAATTAGACTTGAAATTCGATATCGAATGCGCATAAATCAATCAAAATTATGGCCTTTTTCCCTGCGTCTATTATCCTCATTAAAGCTTATGTTCATACGTCAGTTTTAATTATATTGTTAAAACGATCGCTCTAGCATAAAAGTGCTTCATTAGATTACGCTTCTAAAAATATCCGATCACGGTGAGCATGCGTTAGTAATAAGGTAGGGCGCATACTATAAGAAAGGAAATTGAATTTGAGTATATGAGCTATAGAATATTATATTTTAGTATCAATTTCGCACATTAGTGTTAATTGTTTGTCTAAATATTATATTGTCATGGGATACTCATCCCAACTTATCTGCCCGGTAGTTGTGGTATAGTCAGCGGCGTGCACAGGATTATGACACTGGGTATGCAGCGGAGTATTCGGTCACAAAAACTTTTTCTTTTATAGATTTTTAGCATAGCCACATCCAAGCGACGGATCTCTAAGTCGGAAACCATGACAACAGAACAAGTCTTAGATGTACTACTATTCATGTACCGTGTACATCTTCTACGGCAAGTTTAAAATTTCAATTCTAATAAGTAAAATAATAAGCTAAAATATTATAACTACTCACCTAATCAGCTACAATTTTCATTTTCATATATAATCAAGGTTCCGGTTACTTGAGATTACTAGGTATATCCCGATGTAAATAAACGCAAGATTTCGGCCACCTCAAATATTTTTCACTGAATGAAAATTGTGAGAAAACCTCACAATCAAATAACATTTTTTTAATCAACAAGCAAATCACTTCAATTATTATAGAAACTCAGTAATAAACTGTTAACTGTACACACTTTCAAATGTTTAAATGAAAAATAGTAAACAAAGTAAAATGGCCTCTTTGAAACGATACATTTCTGCTATTTATGCAAATAAAACCATACTAATACAAAAATGCGTAATGTGCATACGTAATCAATGTAGGTACGTGTCAATTATATTTACCCCTGGGTATAGTATACGGGTATGCGACCCCGGCTTTCCTAGCTATTACTGTCCTATCCCTTGCTCTCCTGGGCGCTAATATCCTAAATTTCCTATTTCCCACTCTGACTTACCAATCTTCCTTTCCACACCACCTATCCTTCCCTTTCCCTACCCTCTCCGCCAGTCCGTGGGAACGCAATGGATAATCATTAAAATAATTTAGTTATCCAAAATGGCGGCGATTTGGTTCGCCACCCATCACGTCTCGTTCTCGCGGAGGCGAAAAGTGGCCCATTGAGAGCCGCTTCGTTACATTGAATGTAAGAGGAGAAATGGATGGTAAGAGTGGACGAAGCGAAACAAGTATATTGTAAGGATCTGGAGAGAAGTGGTCTCTGCTTACCCCTACGGAAAAGAGGCGTGATTATATGTAAATTGTATGTAAATATTATGTCTTCTCTTTCATTCCCACGAAAAACGAGAAAGACAAGATAAATATTTAATCAATTATTAAACTTTACAGGCATTGGTATAATTGGCACTACCTAACGGGCGAACACTGAAAGGATAGTTAAATTAAGTGACGCTCAAATCGCACGTTGTCCTTGTCATTTCGGCTAGCAGAGTCCTCAAGCTGTGAACAGGAGGGCTCTTAATTTCAATTTGCGTTTACTTTCGGCCACTTTTCTCATTAAGTGAAATCATCAGAAAACTTAAGACTGATAATAATAAACTCCCCACACCAATCTCGGTGCCGGTAGCCGGTTTCATTGAACCCAGGCCAGTTACGCAGGAGTAATTTTATAGTGTAGTTTTTTGCTGTTCCAATGCGGGAATCGAACCCACGACCTCCGAGTCGAGAGCCAATGCTGTAAACACAAGACCACGGAGGCTGTTGTAAGACTAATTAAGACTGATATTATCCTATCAGTGATACAGCATATTAAGTTTTTATAAATAGTATAGTAAGTTAAATAATTTTAGCTTTGCTAGTATACAGATTAATTCTTAATTTAACACTGTTAGCAGTGTAATAATTTAGTGTTTAAAGACATGAGTTATTTCAACTACCTACTCGTATAACATTATAAGCCCATGTCGACTGTGAAAATCAGACATTGTCTCACCACATTCTCCGTGGTCTCAAGTCGATACTTCAGATGAGAGAGTTCTCTTCCCGCGAGACATCACACCTGGGTGTCAATCTGGATGCTGTGTAATAGTTATAAATAAGTAATTCCATACTTTCATCGTGACCGTCGAGCCTTAGCGCTCTCGCAGTCTTTGAAAAGTAATACCTGAACTTAGAGTTGAGAAAGTTGATTTGAGATAAGATACAGTGTTGAATATAAGGAAAATGTTGCAAATTTTGTCGAGTATAAAAAAATGTCTACGTTCTACTTATCAGTAGACACCATGTTGGCAATTGCCATAAATTTTTCAATAATAAAGACTGATCACTAGCACACTCAGTCAAAATTATATTCAACTAGATGTCTCCCGCGACTTCGTGACCGCCAAAAGAGACCGTAACTTTTGCCGCTATAAAGTAGCATATATCTTTTCCCGTGGTCTACTTTATACAGAAAGAAGAGAAGATACAGAAAGAAGAGAAGAGAAACAACCAAACAAACTCACTTTCACATTTATAATATGAGTAAGGATTTACAGTAAGGCAAAATGAAAAATGGGACAATATAATAATAATTTACTTAATTAATAATTTATTTATTTTTAAATTACATAGACACAGAAGTTTACAGATTATGAAATCTTATTAGTAGTTTATGTAATTATTCAGTAGTTAGCGTTAGGAGCTGTACTAGTAAAACTGTATCACAGCTTCTAGCGTCTTCCTCTCTAACATACACACACAAAACAGTAATAAATTAAAAATAGGTCAATATCAAGTATCCCTGTGCTTTCTTTGTGATTATGTGCCTCCATTTTAGACTTACATAATAATTTATGATCCAAACAAAAATATGAGTTATAGGCGTAAGGGTGACAGCTGCTTACAACTTTCCGGGATGAATTGTAGGTTTCTAGATTACACAAACAACAATTTTATGGAAATCAAAAAAGATATATAACATCTCTCATAAATAATATTACTTCATACATCATAACAGTAGACTTACATCAAAAGATATAAGTTAAATTGTGGAGTTTGAGTTTTTTGAATATATCGAATTACATTTTTGAATAAAACATGAAAAAAAGGCTCGGTAGAAGTTAATGACACTATTTTTAAATAGACAACATCCCATACGAATAGGCTGTCACGTATAGTTCGTGTATAATGTTCTAATTTAATGACAAAAATGAATCAACATAAATAATGACTTAAAAATATCAGTACAATTCTAATAAATAATGCAACACCATTACGAAATATTAATGAAATCTATTACCATTTAACATCATCTCCCAATGTAACTCGATGTATTAGCGTTCTATTAGCTCATTCTGATGTCATGTGACTCGTTCGAAAACAATAAATAGATTTTTTTATATGATATAAATTATTCATATTATAATCTATAACATCGTGCCGCATACAGTCACTCCAACAACTCTAATGCGTGCATTTATTATTGGTAATGGAATTAACTGTATCCGATTACCATACGATTTGATGGACGTGCTATCTCCCAATCGTCCGCCCACCGGCTCTAAAAAACCTGAGTCAGGACCCACGACGCGGTCATTACGACTAATTATTGTTATCTTTATGGTAGCAATCGGCCTGCCTTGTTCGTTTAGTCCTCCGATAAAGAGCTCCTTTAAAACGCAATTTCTTTGTCATTTTCTGTCTCCGAAATGCCGATACCGTTTTTTTGGTTTTTACTTTTTTCGGTTGTAATGATACAGCGGCGCCGAAGACTGCTCGATTTGATTACGCTTCTTGGGTCGCCTCATTATTTGCGATGATACCGAAGTTCCCGACTTTTTTGTTTCAATGCGTCATATTCTGGTTCCCATTTCTGAAGTGATCGTTAATTGTTTATTTTTGGGATATAATTAATCGAGCGAACAAAAAATAAGTTGGCGGCTGCACGTGAGCATACTGTATTACTGAATTTGGCAGCGAATTAATATGTTGGCGACTAAATTACTAAACTGGCGACAACACTCGGGTGACAAAAAATTCTAAAGTCGGCAGATAAAAAGAGGCGAAATTTAATCCAAATTAGCACCGACGTTTATAAGTTGGTGACTTAATTTCCGAGTTGGTGACCATTATACCATATAAGCAGCTATAAAACCAGATTTGGTTGATAAATTAATGGCTGCTAAAAATTAAATTTGCAGGCTACGGAAAATCCTATTTTTGGATACTGTTGGTGTATGTTTTTCTTTGTCATGGGTGTCATTTTCTAGGTTTCTGGGGGTGCAGAATAATATGAAAATAAAATCTGTTTCGTAATTCCACAATGGCGTAAATTTTTGTTATTAAAATTAACAAGGTTGTCCTTTTCCCGGTTTCCGGGGGTTCTGATTACAAAATTGTCTTCCAATTTCATTTTCCAAAATGGAGAATATTCAATCTTCGGAAAATGAATATGAATACTAAATTAAAAGATCTTGGGGATGCTAATTAGGATTGATGATTATTATTACAGTATGTTATGTAGTTCAAGGTACCAGCTATGTATAGAAATTTTTCGAAATTCAGGATTCATTAATTTTTCTGCCATTCATGAAGAAAATATGCGATTTCTAGGTATTAACCTAGAAGAGAGAAGAGAAGAGAAGAAGGGGGAGCAAATTTTTATTATTTTTGCAGTAGGATGCACCGTTTCTGAGATAGAAGCGACTATAGAAAAAAATATGACAATGCTGTACTGAGATACGAGGGGTGTATCAATCTATAGAAATGTTGGAAAATTCAAGATTTTCGATTTTTTTTCCTCCCATCATGAAGAAAATATGATGTTGCGGGGTTTCTAAGGGGGGCGGAATTTTCATTATTTTTTCAATAGGATGCACCGTTTCCGAGATAGAATCAATTTTATAAAAAAAGAAGTAATGCTGTACTTTGAGATATGACGAATGTATAAATCTATAGAAATGTTGGAAAATTTTGGATTTTCGAATTTTTTTTTCTCCCATCTTGAAGAAAATATGATGTTGCGGGGTTTCTAAGGGGGGCGGAATTTTCATTATTTTTTCAATAGGATGCACCGTTTCCAAGATAGAATCAATTTTATAAAAAAAGAAGTAAATGCTGTACATTGAGATACGATGGATGTTTATAGCTATAGAAATGTTGGAAAATTCAGGATTTTCGAATTTTTTTTTCTCCCATCATGAAGAAAATATGATGTTGCGGGGTTCCTAAGGGGGGCGAAATTTTCATTATATTTTCAATAGGATGCACCGTTTCCGAGATAGAATCAATTTTATAAAAAAGAAGTAAATGCTGTACATTGAGATACGACGGATGTTTATAGCTATAGAAATGTTGGAAAATTCAGGATTTTCGGATTTTTTTTTCTCCCATCATGAAGAAAATATGATGTTGCGGGGTTCCTAAGGGGGACGAAATTTTCATTATTTTTTCAATAGGATGCACCGTTTCCGAGATAGAATCAACTTTATAAAAACATAGTAAATGCTCTACATTGAGATACTAGGAATGTATAAAGCTATAGAAATGTTGGAAAATTCAGGATTTTCAAATTTCTTTTTCTCCCATCATGAAGAAAATATGAGGTTGTTGGGTTACTAAGGAGATTTAAAATGGATAACTTTTTTGTAATCAGCACCCCCAGAAACCAATAAAAGGACACCCATATTATTTTTATGAAATTAAGTATGTCCGTCATATTGGAATTTCAAAATAAATGTCATTTAAGTATCCAGCACTCCCAAAAACCTGGTAAACGACACCCATATCAATTTTACGAAAAATAATATCCGCCATTTCTAAATTTCAAAATTAATCTACACAATAATCTACACCACCCTAATAAAAACCGAGAAAAATTAAAAATTGGGAATTTTGTACGCTCCTTTATGTTTTTTTTGTGTGCGCTCGTTTCGCTGCTTGTATGTTTTTTAAGTTACCTACATCAGGGAAAATATATGTGCCTATTCTTAAATTAAATGTGTACTCACAAATTGTCGCCAAGATGGTTATTTAGTCGCTAAATCATAATCTGTCTGCGAGTTTGGAAAATTCAGTGGTATTATTTAGTCACCAGATTAGTAATTTTTTGTTCCTTACATTCTTTCGCCAACTTGGTAATTTAGTATTCAATATTGGGTATTTTCACATCCAAAATTTAATTGTTTTGTCGCAAGTTTAAATACATGCCTTTATTTTTCGGAGTCGATCGGGGGAAAAGTAATATATTTCCAGATTGTTGTTCCGTTCAAAGTGTGAAGTGATTAATTGTCCGAGTGGCACGTAACACGGACTGGTGTTATTTTAGAAAGAATGCTAGGAACGTGCTTCCTCACTGGCCCCCTGCGAGCGACGCGTTCAACTGACGGGGCCCATACATTTTACTGCCGCCTATTTCGATTCGATTATGTATCTCAATTTTAAAACAAAACATAAAACGTTTACGGTGTGCGATTTACATAATAACTCACCACTACATCACTAGAGCGTTGAATAATGCATGTCTTTATATGTTTAGAGAAACATTTATTAATATCATTCGATTTACATGCATTAAATAAAATATCATTTAAATCCTCCGATGCAATAAATGACGTCATTTTTAAAATACGTCATTTCAGATACGCTTAGCCTGGGAACACACGCACTAAATTTGATATCCTACGAAATGAAAATTCACAAAATTGTATGAAAGTATCAGATATCGATCTGACAAATTCATGGACTGAATGATTCAGCAAGAATGTGGAACCTAGGAACCTAGCATTTGACATCCTTTAAGGATGAAAAATTAAGTACTTGTGTTTGTGTAAAAGCTGCTTAAAACGAAATGTATTATCAGTTGCCAACTCTAGACAACAACCACAAAATTGTGGTCCATTTGCAAACGAATCCGTAGCGTACAATATTTTGTATATTACATACCTCGCTATTCAAAAAACATGAATATGAAGTTTTATTTGAATTCCCAAAAACCTGTAGTCTTCGTATTTTAAAACAGAATTCGTAGAGACGATGCAAATCGTTTTCAAAGGAGGCTCGTTATTTTTCATTTTGGGAAAAGCCCGTCGTTGTATTTTATTTTCGTCTCGTGGCAGTATTGTGCACGTTCAAGGAAGCAGGAAACCATTATATCGCCATATGCACGGTGTCATATAAATTTTTGGTGATAGCGTACCCTTCAGCTGGTGATTTTTTGTGAACCTAATGAAGATCATAAGATAGTTTTCTAATAAAGATAACAAAACGTTTTGTGGCTCTTCTATAATAGCTGGCTTAAAAATTCAGCAACCTTTGCGTTAGATTTCACAAAACATGTTTTCTTACTAAATGCCCCGCTACCATATGGTAATAAAATTATTATTTTACATAAAAATATTTTTGATTAAATGCTTATTTAATTCCTTGTTCTAATTAAAACACATAACGGTGTAGTGTTGCACAATGCTTAAATTATGAAGCATAAATCCGTTAAACTTTAATCGGATTGTATTATTAAATGAAAAGATAAATTATGAATATAAATTAATAATTAATAAATAGTTTCACGCTACTACAATATAGCGGCGAAACAGTATGAGGTAATAGAATTAAAAATTAATTATTCGGAACATCAGCTGGTCAACTTTTCAATTTACATAATATTTACTTAACTAGATATTGATTATAAATATTATATGGAAGTTAAAAGCTATTATCTCTAGATAATAATCAATCGTCTATCAAGAATATATAACATACCTGCAGTTTATGTGAAGCAAAAACTTCAAATGTAGAGAAGTATGATATTTGGCCCAGTTAAAATAATAAAATTTATATTAAGGGAGAAGTGTAGAAGTGTAGAAAGCTTATGTTTTTTCAATAATGATTATAAGTACAAATAAAATTAATTAAATTAACAACAAACATTACCTCAGAAATTTTGAATTTGAAATAAATTTGAATTAACTAGAACTCTAGTGATATTTTAATCCAGCTACTTTATGATTCTGATGGGTGGATGATCATGAATCATCCACATGATGACATCATGCATGACGGCATGAAATACTAACGCTGTCATTGTCAGGCAATTAGTGCTGGGGAAATATTTTTATTGCCCTCTTCTAATTTGGAACGTATCACGTTCCGTCTACTATAAGCTTCTTAACTGTCATCGACTCACATGTTATGTATAAATCGCACTCTTAACGACTTAACGTGTATAAAAAACATGAAGACAATAATTATATTATTCATACCACCTTACTAATAAAAATATTTATACAACGGACAACTTATGCAACGTTGGAAAACTCACTTCACATACAAAGAAAGTAATGGTGTATAAGTTATATTACGTAACCTTTGTGTAATTATTTTCATTAGTAAGGGGGTAAGTCTATATAATGTCTCCAAAAATCAATTACGGATACTTCGGGCACATTATACACTGCTTATGTAAAGACGTTTAGGTAAAAAAATAATTGTCATACTAAAGAAAAAAACCATTTCATGTATCGGTGAAATTCCGTAAGAAACAAACTCATGTATAAAGAATATATATAAAAATTCATTTTTCTAGTATGATAATTATTTTTCTACTTAAGCGTATTTACATAAGCAATAGATATATGCCCAAAACATCCGTAATTGATTTTACCGAACCGTTTAACGTATATATTTTTACTATCTAGTGTGTTAGAAGTTAGAACAGAAAAAGTTGATTTGTCTGTCCCAATATTCATAAAATACTAATTTAAATATTGTTTATTGAACGCTATGTTTGTGAGGTTACGTTTGTTAAGGGTCGGCTTCACAATCTTCTAAGTGTCGGATAGCTTATTCGGAAGTTTTGTTTCTGTTTACTATATGTCGAACGACAGAGACATAACATGCAAATACTTAATCTTATAAGAGACTAGCATAACTTGCCCGCCACTTCTCCCTCGTGAAATTAGGTTTTTAACTTTCATTTTACCCCATTGTGGGTAAAATTTTTAAAAATCCTTGCTTAGTGGATGCCTACGTCATGTGAGAAATACGTGTGCAATTGATATATAGATTGTGTAACAGGCCCCATGGCCTATATAACATCCATATGTTAGGAAAAACCGCTGAATTAATGTAAATGTTTGTTATATAGGTAGGTCTGGCAATATGCACAGTTACCGCGATTGAACAGACTTTCAACGGATTTGTCCACTTGTAACAGTCGCGCGTAACATAATCTACACTAATATTATAAAGAGGAAAACTTTGTATGTTTGTTTGTTTGTAATGAATAGGCTCAAAAAGTACTGGACCGATTTCAAAAATTCTTTCACCATTCGAAAGCTACATTATCCACGAGTAACATAGGCTAAATTTTATTTTGGAAAAAATAGGGTTCCGTAAAATATTTGGGTTTTTCGGACACAAGGTGTAAAAAATCAACCAGAAAAGTTACTTATTTTGCGTACGCTGCCTAAACTATAGAAGATAGATCCATAAAATGTTCTAATTAATTGTATATCTCATAAATATCTACAAAAAAGTCCGCGACACACTATACATATCTATGTCGAGTGAGGCACAACAACCATTTTTTTATTTACTATATTTAAATGAGTTTATTTTACTCATGCTATTAATCCTTATCAAAATAAATTATTTCATCACTAAGTACAGTTTATGTAGATAATATTTGGTCTTTGAATGATTAAAATTGGATGTTTGGTTTTGAAGTTATGGCGAAATTAAAATATTATGATTTCTGCTGCACGGCCCGTTGCGAAGTGGGTATCACCAAGGCAGGGGTGCGCGTGCGGGAGGGGAATTTAGATTATTGGGTAATTTTTTTGTTTTGTGTTCGTTGTAACTATGATGGATAGTTACTTGAATACCTATTTATTTAGTGTTTGTTGTATTGTTAGTCCTGAAGAGTGTAGGTGTTTCATACGACAAAAATATACCCACCTACTTATTTAATTGAGTTTTAGTAGGTACCTATATTAATTTGTTTCTGTTTGTTTTGAACTTTTGAATAAATTTCGGCCGTTTGGTAGAGGTTTAAAGACATTCTGTAGTAAGTATTAGTATCAGTATTGTACCCGTGCGAAGCCGGGGCGGATCGCTAGTAATGTATTAAGATAATATTATCTAGTTTTTTTTTGGTGAATTTTAGGTCAATTAAAAAAACTTATTTGTAGCACAATACTGAAACGGCTTACCTCTACACTATATTATAATAGATTTACAAAAAATACAAGTAGGTACTTAGATTCATTATTAAGTGCTTTTTCTACTTAATATACTCGTAATATGTTGACCTGCCGTTGTCAATATTTTATTGACAGTATATAAATTAGATTAAGATAATACAATGGGCAATCGGACAATTTTTTTTTATTGTATAAATGAATAGTACTCTTAAATATGAGTAACTTCTCAGAAGAAACCTTATATCAAAAGTCAATATTTTCAAAGGTACAGCGATTTGTAAAAAAAAAATTCGCGAGCCTCCTAAAAACGCTCCATACTAAAGTCGACCTACAAACGACGTCACTTGTAAGTTATGGTATATGAAGTAGTATATGAAGTATATGGCCGCCGGAATATATTTGTAAATATCTCCCATATTTGTGCGTTTAAGTTCATACTCACCATAATGAATGTTTTTGTATATGATGTGAGTAAACTAATGATGTAGGTTTTGTTTATCAATTTCGCAAAAAAAAATGTTTTTTGGTACTTTTTAAATGTATTTAAAACGTAAACTACATATAAAATAATATATATTTTTTATGTTTACCAAGTAGTAATGCCTCAATATTTCTGAATATATTAAAGAAACTACATATTTCAGATGTAGTCCGATCCCCTATTATTCATAAATACTCGTACTAAAAAAACTAATTTAAAAAGTTCTCCTGAGTCATAAACAAGATAATCTTAATAAGACGTATCCTAATGATGATTACTTTAATATGAATTTATTAATTTGGATCTTAATATGAATAGTATAATTTGCAGATTATTATAATAGCTCTACATAAAACCAGATAGTTAGTAATATGTGATAAAACTAAGATATTTTATGTGATTTAAGCTTTTAAGTCATAAGTTCAATGGATTCTTTATAGAGTAGTATTAAAAAAAACAATACAATAAATAATTACGAGAAACTAGCTGTTGCCCGCGGCTCCGCCCGCGTAAATAACGTACTCGGGAACATTGTATTTTTTCGGGATATAAAGTAGCCTATATTTGAATCTGGAGCCTAAACTACTAAGATACAAAATTTCACCAAGTTGTTTTTCCGTGAAAGAGTAACAAACATCCATCCATCCATCCATACATCCTCACAAACTTTCACGTATTTTATAGTAGGAAGGATAATGACGACGGGGAAAAATTTATTTAAAATACAATAATAGCTCCCCACACCGATTTCGGTGACTGGTGGCCGGTTTCATTGAAAACCAGGCCAGCTACGCAGGAGTTATTTTATAGTGCCCAAGTGTGTGCGCAGTACACAAGAGCACTCTCTTTTCCTTTTACTTTCGTAACCCAGTGGGACGGAAAACCGACACGACTGGCGAGAGATCAGGCGCAGGACCGACTTTTTACATGCCCATCCGACGCATGGATCATCTTTCTTATCAGACAATCAGGTGATCAGCCTGCATTGACCTAACCAAACTTGGAAACAAAATTTTTTGTTGTTCCCATGCGGGAATCGAACCCACGGCATCCGAGTTGAGAGCCAAGCTAAAATATTCAAAGCTATTTAAAATACATTCAAACAACAACGCCTATTATATAGATCTACCAAATTACAAATTATAGCATGATACGAGAACACAAATGAAATTGAAAGCTAACGAAAGAGGGAAGAAATTCAATAAAAGTTTTAACAACATGAAAGAAAAGCCCGTAGGGCTGCACAACGTTTAAGGGCTGTGCCTGTGCGTGCTTCCGTCACCAACAATGGCGAAATAATGAGTCGTTACTGTTTCGAAGGGCTATCCCTTCGAAATTGCGTTAATCGTAGGGTTTGGAAATTACTCGGTAGCTGAATATATAATTGGTAGTCATTTGTTTTGCATTAACGATGCATGCAACTATTACCCCTTTTGTGATACAGGTATTAGTTTGTAAAGGTATTGAATAAAGTAGCAGTAGACTTTCAGATTTTTTTTCTACGCAGGAGATAGCTTAGGAATTAGGATACGTTTGCTTCACTTTTGTGTCGTACTAATCCTACTTATAATATAAATGTGAAAGTTTGTGAGGATGGATGGACGGATGTTTGTAACTCTTTCACACAGAAACTACTGAACGGATTTTTATGAAATTTGGTATAGTCATAGTTTAGGCTCTAAATTAAACAAGCTACTTTTTATCCCGGAAAAGTACAGTATTCCCGCGGGATTCCCGATTATATTACGCGGGTGGAGCCGCGGGAAACAGGTAGTCGGTAAATAAGATTAGTGTATTAGATTTATAATATCAAAATCTGACAAATCCTTTCAGGTATCAAAAATGGTAGTCTTGGGAAATAATTCAGTGATTAGTATCAGGCGGCAGTGGCACAGGGGGTGCTACGGAACTAAAAGGATTTGATCGTATCACATGTAATCATTAATCCGACTTACGCCGTAATAACATAGAAGATAAATTGTAAAGACTAATAGAATATTCTGTCACACGCAACCGGGGGTTGGTGTGCGTGCAAACTAAGCGACGACGACGTGATTTGGCAAAGTAAAGTGCGATTCAAATGAGAATAGGATCGAGTCGGCGCCATATTGTTTTGAATTTAGACTGTTATGATAGTTAAATTTATGTTTAGATAATTTATTACTATTTAACGTTTTTATTTAAATTCGATGCAAGACTATTTTATATGCACGTAAGTTTTTCTGCAAATCGCACTTTTCAAGTGATAATTAACAGAAAAAGGTCATTGACGTTCCTGTTCTCATTTGAAATGCATTATAACGACGCGACACGACTAAATATGTAGTAGGTACATACTACATAGTCTAAATTTTTTTATGTTTTGTATGCGATAAATAAGCAGCCAGATTGCCAGACAGTGATAAATTACCGCCACCGAGTAGAAAATACATAATTTACTTACATACAGAGAAACATATTTCATAGAACGTTCCAAATCGATCAAAATTTGAACATTTCGTCCCTTTCATACATACATACATACAAATGCCTAAAATTTTTCTATACCTACAATCGTATGCTCGTTGTAGTGCAATCAAATCGAAAACTAACTATGTAGCTGTTTATGTCTTTCTTTAATCTGTGTGTATGTTGATAGGATTTCTGCAGCCCGCACGCAGACCAGATCCGCATGCGTGCGACTACTCGCGTATACAGGAAAAGGTTTCTTAGTAAACGTGCAGAAAAAATATATACAGCCGAACGTATAACCGCCTCCTTTTTTGAAAGTCGGTTAAAAATATTACGCATCGCGGTTGCTATAGGGTCATTTCACACCGCGAAGATAAGCGACGCTACGCGGTGCATATCTAAGATAGCTATTCAAAAGTGCACTTTATTCACTACACAAAAAGATATAATTAGTGTTGCCCAAATCAGTCTTGGTCTTGGTCTTGCAGCAAGAGTCTCGCAAGTCTCGCAATTACCTATTAGCCTATTGCTATTTATTAAACGTTATTTTAGATCTCAGAACAACGATATAGAGTAGGTATTACGTTACGTTCTTATATTAAGTTGTTCTAAGATCTAAAATAACATTTAATAAATAGCAATAGGCTAATAGGTAATTGCGAGACTTGCGAGACTCTTGCGAGACTCTTGCTGCAAGACCAAGACCAAGACTGATTTGGGCAACACTAGATATCTATACAGATAAATAAAATTGAAGTGTCTGATTGTAATTTAAAATTAACAGCTTTTCACTTAATGCATATGAAAGTATATTCGGTACTCACAATAAAATACCAATTTTTAAAATTATTGTCTGTCCGTCTGTCTGTCTGTCGGTCTGTCTGTCTGTTTGTTCCGGCTAATCTCGGAAACTGCTGAACCGATTTTCATGGGACTTTCACTGGCAGATAGCTGACGTTATAAGGTCTAACATAGGCCACTTTTATTTTAGCGTTCCGTTTAAAAAAAAACAGGGTTCCGTTTTCGTTAGTTCTATGCAAACAAAGTTGCGGGCATCAGCTAGTCTATACAGATAAATAAAATTGAAGTGTCTGATTGTAATTTAAAATTAACAGCTTTTCACTTAATGCATATGAAAGTATATTCGGTACTCACAATAAAATACCAATTTTTAAAATTATTGTCTGTCCGTCTGTCTGTCTGTCGGTCTGTCTGTCTGTTTGTTCCGGCTAATCTCGGAAACTGCTGAACCGATTTTCATGGGACTTTCACTGGCAGATAGCTGACGTTATAAGGTCTAACATAGGCCACTTTTATTTTAGCGTTCCGTTTAAAAAAAACAGGGTTCCGTTTTCGTTAGTTCTATGCAAACAAAGTTGCGGGCATCAGCTAGTCTATACAGATAAATAAAATTGAAGTGTCTGATTGTAATTTAAAATTAACAGCTTTTCACTTAATGCATATGAAAGTATATTCGGTACTCACAATAAAATACCAATTTTTAAAATTATTGTCTGTCCGTCTGTCTGTCTGTCGGTCTGTCTGTCTGTTTGTTCCGGCTAATCTCGGAAACTGCTGAACCGATTTTCATGGGACTTTCACTGGCAGATAGCTGACGTTATAAGGTCTAACATAGGCTACTTTTATTTTAGGGTTCCGTTTAAAAAAAAACAGGGTTCCGTTTTCGTTAGTTCTATGCAAACGAAGTTGCGGGCATCAGCTAGTAATGAATAAAGTTCAACTTTGAATATCTCAAAAATGCAGCACCATGTCTCGTATCGTTTCGTTTCGGTGTGAATTGACCCTTTTACACGTCACCTAATGTGTACGCACCTTATAAAATTGAGCGTTGTGATAAATCGGCCTTATCCGTCACGATTGGTCACGGAAGTGGTATGCGCATGCGCGGCCCTAGGAACGTTTCACTTCATTATACATAAGGCCTCGTAGCACTTTCTCATGCTTGATGGGTACTCTTTAGCATTTTTTACAACGTGTAGTGTGTTGTTTTGTTTAATTTGACTTCTAAGTATAGTTTTAGGCTCAATATTTGTCATAGTAATGTTTACAGCGCCTTATATTCAAACTAGTCTTGTACAGCATCTCTTACTATACATCGTCGTCGTCGTTTCAGCCTGGTAACGTCCACAGTAGGACATAAGCCTCCCCCATAGATTTCTAGTGCGACCGGTCGCTCGTGGCCTGTATCCACTGACTCCCTGCGAATTTTCTCAGATCGTCTGGTGGAAGGTCGTCATGGTCTCCACTTGAGAACCTTTCGGCCCCAGCGGGCAACGGCTCTACCGGCTATATGTCCATTGTCCAGCCCATTACCTAAAGCGCTGGGCTATGTTGGTAACTTTAGTTCTGCTACGTATTTCTTTATTTTTGATTCTATCACGTAGAGAAACTATACATATTTGCAGAAAATATATTTAAGTAATTATAATTCTAAGTTAATTAGTTAAAATATTTGTTCAATGAATAAAATTCGTGTTTACAAAGAGTAGACAAAGTATGGTGTATTTATAGTGAGTGGCTCTTTTGACACAGTTGGCTTGATGCAAAATCTTGAGGACCCTTTAACTAGACACAAAGAGCCAAATATCCCTCTGAAGTATTTAGAATAAAGCCTAAATATATACCTAATAATAATAATTAAAGTCCCCACGCCTATCTCGGTGACCATGGCCGGTTTTATTGAAACCCGGCCAGTTACGCAGAAGTATAGTTCCCAAGTGTGTGCACAGTACACAAGAGCACTCTCTCTTCCTTTACTCTCATAATCCAGTGGGACAGATAACCGACACGACTGACGAGAGATCAGGCGCAGGTCCGACTTTTTACATGCCCGCATGCATGGATCATCTTTCTTGTCAGACAATCAGGTGATCACCTGCATTGTCCTAACCAAACTTGGAAACAACATTTTTTGTTGTTCCAATGCGGAAATCGAACCCACGACCGAGTCGAGAGCCAATGCTCTAACCACTAGACCACGGAGGCTGTTATTATATACCTACATTAATGTTAGTGATAAAGGAGCTCTTAAAAAGTAGCCATTGAAACCCTTATATTGATTCCGATAGTATTTTTTGTCGTTGGCAGTGTGAGGTCTTTTATCAATTTTTTACTAGTGTCGGCGACACTCTTGTCTCCCTAATTTATTAGGAAGCACACGTTATCAGGTGATACAAAATCCCATTACCTAAATGTATGTTTTAATTCGATCCTCCTGTTTCTACTTTGTAGATAATTTCTAATTTATCACTTAATTACTACTGTCTATACATTAGGGGCCATTTTGTAGTAGTTTTACAATGCAATAATGAACCTTGATTAATAAAAAAGTAGGTACTTATATTATCTAATGGCTCTTATTTATTGAATATGTAGTTAAAAGTGTAAATAGTAAATACCTAATATTTGACATTTCGTCTTGAAAAATAATTATGACTAGAGGTCGCCCTGTGGTGGAAATTCACCATTACAATACATATATGTATATGTCACCGTGAAATTGTAAAAACCGTTAGATTGTAATAAAGCTAGTGAAATTGTAAAATGTTCATAGACTTCTGACGCAAATATGTTGCCTATAATTTCACACATTATTTTTCGTTAGATTATAAATATACAGAGTGTAACAAAAGTAAGTGATAATACTTTAGGGTGTGTACGTGTTCCTTATAGAGAGTTCACTGTGAAAGTAGCAGCACTGAATGAGCAATTTTTTTTTTTTTTCACTTTTGTATGGGGAAACTCGCGACGCTGGAGCGCTTTCCCATGCAAATCGCAAAAAAAATTTTGCTCTTTCAACGCTGCTACTTTCACAGTGAACTCTCTATAAGGAACACAAACACACCCTTAAGTATTATTACTTATTTTTGTTACACCTTGATAGTTTTTAATCTTTTGACATACTTTTACAATCTCGTTAGTTTTTTTTACAATCTAACGGTTTTTTACAATTTTACGGTGACATATAGGTACATAATTTTTTTGTATATTCTTAGATATAAAAATGTAAGTGTCGAAATTGACAAAGGTAAAACATGTAACAACATTGTAATTTGTATTTATAACACGTGCGTTAGTTTGTGTTAATAATCTGGGGTATATCGTAGTTATTTTTATATAATATATGTACTTTAAAAAAAGCTGAAATATTAGAGTTTCTGCACATTTTCTCCGCATTAACTTTAATTGTGCCAAATACCATACTCCTTCATGCGTACGATTCTCGTAAAACTGTACTGAAAGTTTCTCCTTCACGTATTAATATAATAATATGACATACACTCAAACATTAGCCTATAATAAACGTGGACAATAAAATAGCAATAAAATTACAAAGCAAACGAGCCATAAATGTCTAATTGTGGATGAAAAGAGGTTTAATATAAATCATCCGCACCGTTATAGAACTAAGTCAGACTCTAACAGCTTGACTAAATATATAAGACTATATTATCTGTTTTATTGCAGCACCTAAGCATGTACCGTAGCCTTAACTGAAAGCGGAATAGATAGGACATAGATAAATAAACAGAGGGTAAACTTAACACAAAATTATTAAACTTATAGCAGTGTGTCATGACTATGACTATAATAGCAGATAGGCAAGAATGATAATATAATATTTAACTGAAAATATTAAAAAAATATAATGTACTAGCGACCCGCCCCGGCTTCGCACGGGTACAATAGTGATACTAATACTACAGAATGTCTTTAAACCTCTACCAAACGGGTGAAATTTAGTCAAAAGTTCAAAACAAACAGAAACAAATTAATATAGGTATTAGGTACCTACTAAAACTCAATGAAATAAGTAGGTGGATATTTTATTGTATGAAATACCTATACTCTTCAGGACTAACAATACAACAAACACTAAAAAAATAAGTATTCAAGTATATATCTATCATAGTTACAACAAATACAAAACAAAAAATTTACCCAATAATCTAAACTCCGCACGCGCTCCCCCGCCTTGGTGACACCCACTTCGCAACGGGCCCTGCAGCAGAAATCGTAATATTTTAAATTTTAATTTCGCCATAACTTCAAAACCAAACATCCAATTTTAATCATTCAAAGACCAAATATTATCTAGATAAACTGTACTTAGTGATGAAATAATTTATTTTGATAAGGATTAATAGCATGAGTAAAATAAACGCGTTTAAATGTAGTCCAAAAAAATCAAGATTTCTAAATAAAAAAATGGTTGTTGTGCCTCACTCGACATAGATAGGTATAGTGTGTCGCGGACTTTTTTGTAGATATTTATAAGATCTACAATTAATAAGAACATTTTATGGTTCTATCTTTTGTAGTTTAGGCAGCGTACGCAAAATAAGTAACTTTTCTGGTTGATTTTTTACACCCTGTGTCCGAAAAACCCAAATATCATACGGAACCCTATTTTTTTCCAAAATAAAATTTAGCCTATATTACTCGTGGATAATGTAGCTTTCGAATGGTGAAAGAATTTTTGAAATCGATCCAGTACTTTTTGAGCCTATTCATTACAAACAAACAAACAAACAAACAAACAAACAAACAAACAAACAAACATACAAACAAAGTTTTCCTCTTTATAATATTAGTGTAGATATGTACTAATATTAAAAAGGGAAAGGTTTATTAATTGTATGTTTGCTTTTTGCATTCAATAGGCTCCGAAACTACTTGACCGATTTTATTTAAATTTGACACAGAAATAGATTACACTACGAGAAAGGATATAGACAACTTTTAATCACGACAAAATGTACGGTTCTGGCGAGATGTCCTTATCTGGTTTATGTGTCACACCTGATGGGGGAGGGAGGGTCATATTAAATGTGACAGTACATGTTAAATACAGGTACAGGGATACTAAAAAGCGTGACATGGGGGTGGTGGGGGTTCAAAAAGTCGAAATTTTGCGTGACGTAATATGTGGAAGGCCCCTTAGCACGCACGAAGTCGTATGCAATATCTAGTATAATATAATTTTCTAAAGATTTATGTAAGTATAGAACTATAATAATTCTAGGGAATAATCAAGAAGTTGTTTACCAATTATAGATTTTCGATAGCGCCTATATTTTGTATCTCCCAAACAAAACAATGGCTAGACTATTCGTTAAATAATCATTTGACCAAATTCAGTTGAGATAATTATAAGTCTATGACTGACTCAGTGTACTTCTTTTGAAGGGACAAATTCAGTGTGACACTTTTGAAGCTTATGGCCATAGTAATAAGATCGAAAAGTAGCACACCTGAAGGTCGATTCTGCTATTTTAATCCAACAATACCTAATGCAGCTTCGTTACTTGTTCGATATAGTCCGGAACCTATCAAACAGCAAAATGGTATTCAACTAAACTTCAAACTAACGTCAAACGACGAATTACACCGCGATGCGATTATCATTGTATCACAGCTTGATTATAGATTGAGCGAACCACTTATCCATAGAAAATGGTATTCTCGTATGTTTATAAACTTAACTCCAATTTGACTCGAACCGATCCGTCAGCCGGATATTTTTTTCACTTTGACATGTGGGGATGCCATGACATAAAAATATTTATTTTACGCAAAAATCTCTTATTTTGCCTTCCCCTCTCTAACCGCGCGGGAAATGTTTTCCGTCCGTCTTAGAAGACGAAAACACTGTGTATGCGTACACAAATGTGCACAGCCATGCCTCAAATTCGATGATATTGTGTAATGTTTCAAAAATCGCGCAGGAGACGCGCCTTAACTGACAATAATTGGCAACACTGGATCGTACAAACGTCAAGCAACAGCTGTCTTTGTACTCGCTCTAGTTATAAATTGCAGTCAATATCATTGCAGAATGACTGTGTTGGGATTTTAAATTTACGAAAATAGTGTAGTAGAATACCGACTTTCGGTCAATTTATGATAACAGGATGATAAATTTATAATGAATTGATGGTAAGTTGAAAGTCTAAGTTAATTAAGAGAATCGGGCCTCTGGTGTGTCTGCGAGCTTAAAATACTATGGCTCTGCTCTGTGCTAGGTATAAAGTTAGGGATAATACCGAAGCGAGAATTCGCTGCGTATTTATTGCGCTAATAAATATTTATGTCATAATCCGAAGTAATGGGCGATCGTAGGCCGTTCCAGTCAAACAACACCTGTTATCTATGTGCTTGTTGCAAAGGCATTTGATAAGAGAGGATTGGGGACGAAATGGGAGAACTGAGTTACACTGGATAAGCCTGAATTTGCCATGGGTAGGTTAGGTTAGATTAGGTATAGTGTTTCCATGGGATATGTAACTACGCGGGCGGCGCCGCGGGAATAAGCTGGTTACAATTTTTCTCTTATCAATACTCGGATACAATTTCAAATGTTAACAATGGCTGTGTTGAAAATAGCGCTAACAAAAAAACGTAAGCAAAAATGCGAGCACTAGCATTTAATAAGCAAAATGGCGGATAATGTTAGCAATATTGAAGTTAGCAAACATCGTGTCCTGGCCGATAATCTGTTTTTTTCTTTCTTTAGAGCTAGCAAGAGCTAACAAGCGCTTTTTTCCACGTAACATACAACAAAGCCATTGTATATCAAAATCAAAACAGGAACTATGTGTGTGGTCGAACAAATCAGAATTCAGCGCCAATAAATCCCATCTAATATTAACGTTACCGCAAAACCTATTATGAAATTGTTTGTCTGTTTCATTTGTCTTGTAATAGTAATTAAAATGGACCCGATATATTTATCTATGCATAGAATTTACATAAAACATTTACAGCAATTTGCTCGTTAGATAATATTGAATTCACTAATGACTTATATATTTTGATGCCATACAAAAATGTATCGTATTCTAAGGTCGGTGAGTTCGAAATGGATTGTGAATCGATGTAAATAATATTCAATTTGAACGGTGCATGGTAAATCAAAAATATTTTATTGTCAACGCTAATAAAAATTTATTTGCAATTATAATTTTGTTTGTCCAACTCGGTGGCGTACGATTTTGGTTAGATTGCTTATTCTATTGTTACAGAATTTGGACGCTGAATGTTTTTACCCGACTGCGCCAGAAGGTTATGTTTTTCTAGTGTATGTATGTATGATTATATTTATTTGGCACACTCTAAACGGCTTGTCGCATTTTGAGCTTGAGAGGTGTCATCAGATTCATCTTAGTCTTCGTAGTAGATTTTATGTCTTACCCGTGAGAGCGACAAATTATTTGCAGCAGTGGATTTTTTCTTTTAATCATGGTTATTCGTTATTTGAATGTACGAGTATGTCATGAACATGATTAGAAATGCAACATATTTTGTTTGGTTTTGAACAATCATTTGATATATTCAACATTCATATAGCAGATCTCTGAATAACAAACTATTCTTAAACAAATACAGTCAATCAGGGTAACTTTGATACATCATCGACATATTTTTTAAACAAACTTTTACTATCAAAAGAGTTTAGTTAATCTGTGCTCTCAGGTTGGTTTTCATGCTATAAAGTTTTATAACGTCTTTAAAAATGACTAATTATATTAAAAACTGGCAATTTTGTCGTGTGTCAAAGTTACCACCCTTTATTGGGTAACTTTGACACAAACTAACTTTTAATTATTTTACAGCTTCAGGGTGACAATAATTTATGTTTTTATCAAATATTGATGCAGTGGGGTCATAGACAAGTCAAAAAAACCATAAAGTTATTACATTTAAATATGTTTTTATATACCTTGATGGCAGCAAAGTTAACGAGATTTTTAAACAAAGTTTTGCACTGATTTTTACCCATTATGTTGCGCGCGGTTAAAAACAAAAGTTTTTGATATTATCTTCTTTTGACAGCTGCTTTTTTTTTAGATTTCGTTTACGAAGTATGTTACGTACACGAATTGTCATTAAATTTTATGCGCCAATTGCTTCCCACATAAAACAATGGAAAAGAATTTTGTGAACAAACTGTCAAAGTTACTCTCGTGATTCAAAGTTACCCTGAATGAGCGTATGTATTATAATTTCAAAGCATTCGCCTTTGAAAAGTTATAGACTGATTTTAAATAACTAGCTCAGTTGTTACGCCCGCACTAATGTTTGTAAAACACTAACTTTCGTGTGGGCAGAGACCGTGATAAGTCTAACCCCTATCATGTGTAATGGGGCTATTATGTAAAATGGACATCGATATCCATCATACAGAACGTTCAAATCGGTGCTTTGACAGTGAAATAACCCAATTGAATCAATAGCTACAAAAGTTCCGTCATCAATCAACAAATAATAATCTAATTCAAACTGTTTGACAAATAGGCCAGATAATTTGACAGCTACGTGATATCTAATTTCAATTTCTATTTGATGGATAAGTCACATTATTTGAAAGTATAACAATGAGCGATCGCTCGCTATTTTACGTAATTGCCCGGCCCACCTGGTGAACGTGTCACAAAACGGACAATTAGCATTTGGAGAGGACAAAACACTGATAAATTGTATTCAAATTTCGCGTGACGCCTTGTCCCGTTGACAGCGTCACAGTGCGGCGTGACAGCGTGACAAGTCGCGCCTGGATCGGAGGGACAACAATGAGTCACAGCAACTATGCGATATAAATATTTTTGTGACTACATTCTGAATTCTGATTGATCAATAGCAATCATTCTAACATTTTTAGATCTTGGATTCGGATTTGGATGTGAATCTTTAAAATCTTTACACATTAAATCACATTGTTTGTTAGAGAACTGCTCCGAAACGGCTTGACCAATTTTTATTTTACAGTGAGCTCCGTGGCCTAGAGTAGACCATTTGGTTCGCACTCGAGAGAGTGCAGGTTCGAATCCCAGATTGTGGCGTGTACCAATGAGACTTTTTCTGATCTCAAATACATTATACGGACGCTCTAACGGTGAAGGAAAACATCGTGAGGAAGTGCATGGTTGGCCCCAGACGTATCGACCAGTCATTCCTCTGGACTAGGCTGACTATGTTGTGAGAATGCCGTTTGTGCTTGGGCTGCCATACGACATTTAAAAACTAACTGTCCCAGACACTACAGTATTTCAAGAGTGGTTACTTCGCTCGGAGAATACTGTATAAATCATCCATTAACGGATGAAAAGGCCTAAGTAGTACAGGTGTATTGTGTAGGTCTGTCAGACTCAGTGATAAGGGTAGCTCAGGCGACAAAAAATTAGTTTTTATTTAATAATTTGGCATTACAAATACATAATAATATTAATAATAGATGAATATCGTAGGGTGTAGGTAGTAGGTGTGGTTATTATTTATTCCTGTTGTAGTAAAGACATAACAACGTCTGTCGGGGTCAGCTAGTAATACACTTCTAAAATTGTTCATGTTACTTTTTCTAGACTGTAAAATTGATGACTGGAAATAAGAACCAGCATCTTTCAATTTATTATTATGCTCATTAATAACCCTATAAAATACTATACAATATACAATTATACATAATATATTGTGCATATCAATATCTAAGGACGATATTATTCTATTCTATAATTTGTTTTAAGACAGGTGTGAGCTAATTTTAACGGCTATCAGCGCAGGTTCAGTTAGCTTCTGTAACGGCCTTCTAATCGATTATTATCGGTCATGGCAACTAGTTGAAGCCACCTGCACTGCGCTCAGTGCCACAGACACAGGTGCAATGTTTTGTCATTAAATGGAAATTATATTTCACGCAATTAATGAGTTTTGATAAATGATAATAAATAGGTATAATTAGGCTTTTAAACTACTAAAGGAACTTAATAAGATATTATTGTTATGTATCTAATGGAAAAATATTTAAATATATAATACAAATAAATACATTATCACGCGGGAACGCTAGTTTTTCGGGATAAAAAATACCATATGTCCTTTTCCCGGGACCCAAAGTAAGTATACCAAATTTTATAAAAATAAGTTCGGCGGTTACACCGTGAAGAGGTAACAGACAGACAGACATACAGACAGACAGACAGACACACTTTCTCATTTATAATATTAATATTTTATAAAAATAATGGTGCAGGTCACATGAGAACTGCGAAGTGAAATTTTAAAGATTAGCCTGCGTCCTAGGGTCTGCTCCTCAAGTTTTAAATATAATAATATTAATATGTTTCTATCGACGCTTCCATACCACGTCAATCTGGTCCTGTACTAAGTATCCGAAGAACTTGTATCAAAATTCACAGGTACCAGACAACGGAAATACGTATATTTAAGATTTCTACTATATTAAACATAATATATTATTTAATACGCATCCAAGACCGAGTAACATTAGAAAAACTTCGGCGGGATTCGAACCCGCAACCGCTGACGCACTAACCACTGAGCCACTGAGGTCGTCAATCTACACTAATATTATAAAGAGGAAAACTTTGTTTGTATGTTTGTTTGTTTGTTTGTTTGTTTGTTTGTTTGTTTTTTTGTTTGTTTGTAATGAATAGGCTCAAAAAGTACGGGACCGATTTCAAAAATTCTTTCACCATTCGAAAGCTACATTATCCACGAGTAACATAGGCTAAATTTTATTTTGGAAAAAAATAGGGTTCCGTAAAATATTTGGGTTTTTCGGGCACAAGGTGTAAAAAATCAACCAGAAAAGTTACTTATTTTGCGTACGCTGCCTAAACTATAAAAGATAGAACCATAAAATGTTCTAATTAATTGTAGATCTTATAAATATCTACAAAAAAGTCCGCGACATACTATACCTATCTATGTCGAGTGAGGCACAACAACCATTTTTTTATTTACAAATCTTGAATTTTTTTTGGACTACATTTAAACGCGTTTATT
This sequence comes from Glaucopsyche alexis, assembly GCA_905404095.1. Lineage (NCBI taxonomy): Eukaryota > Metazoa > Arthropoda > Insecta > Lepidoptera > Lycaenidae > Glaucopsyche > Glaucopsyche alexis. The sequence goes on from FR990060.1 coordinate 9,618,630, forward strand.
TTACTCATGCTATTAATCCTTATCAAAATAAATTATTTCATCACTAAGTACAGTTTATGTAGATAATATTTGGTCTTTGAATGAATTAAATTGGACGTTTGGTTTTGAAGTTATGGCGAAATTAAAATATTACGATTTCTGCTGCCCGTTGCGAAGTGGGCGTCACCAAGGTGGGGGTGCGCGTGCGGGGGGAGTTTATATCTATGGTATTTCATACGATAAAAGTATACACACCTACTTATTTCATTGAGTTTTAGTAGGTACCTATATTAATTTGTTTCTGTTTGTTTTGACTTAATTTCGCCCGTTTAATTAGAGGTTTAAAGACATTCTGTAGTATTAGTATCAGTATTGTACCCGTGCGAAGCTGGGGCGGGTCGCTAGTATAATAATAAACTCTAAACTCTATGCAAAACATAAGCTCATTTGACATCATTTCACTAACATATTTTACTGATTAATGGGTTTATGTGAGTTCAGATAATATAGTACCCACCAGTGGCGAAGGCTACATCTCCTTCATAGGGAAGCCGGAGCCTGTATAATAGTAGGGATTTCTATGAAGGTTTGCAAAAGGTAAGTGACAAGGGAAGCCAATAGGAATGGAGTTATAGGAACCCTACGCCACTGCAGGTACCCAGTACCCACTACCCGTAGATAACTACTAATACAGTCGAGTAACATGTAACTATATACAGTAACAATTCGTGTGTTATTTTATTTGCTCTCTACTCTGTGGATTCTATGATGGTTTTGATTCTAGGAAGCGCGGTGTTTGTATTCGGTAAGGGCGCGTTCAACCTTGGCGGTAGAGAAGCGATATTCATTTATTAACTAAAATCAAAATTTTTATCTATTTTTAGTGGCATCATGTTCAATGCGTTTTAAATGAGAATAGGATCGACATAGCGCCATATTGTTTCGAATTATGACTATTGTGATAATTAAATTTATGTTTAGATAATTTACTACTATTTAACGTTTTTATTTAAATTCGATGCAAGACTTTATTGATACGCAAATAAGTTTTTTTGCAAACCACACTTTTCAAGTGATAATTTGACAGAAAAAGGTTTTTGACATTGCTATTCTTACTCGAAACGCATTGTAGTTCCCCTGCATTTACAGCGTTACTTTACTATTTACTTATTATTTCTTGAAAAATGTCATACAATTTTTTTGAACTCTCGTCGCGTATTTTCTGCGTGTCGCGTAATGCGCACGTGCATCAGATTCGTGTCGAACTTTGTCATATAATGTCCATCTGTGAGAAAGTTTATACTGGACATTGTTTGTCATCGGGTCATCTTGCCTAAATAAACACTCATTAACATTCCACGCCTCTATGAAGTTGGATTACGCTTCAATCGTTGTAACAAAGCCTTTATAATGTCAATATTGGGTTTGTCTTTAATAAAATTTGATTTAAAAAATTATGATTAAACATAGCTGTCGGTCCACCTTTCAGTTAAAATGTCTGAAACCTGAAGGTTGATTCCGCTAATTTAATCCTACTATAATACAGTTACAATCTTAAAACTGCAAATCGATATTTTAAAACTGCAAATCGTATTCTCAGAAACGTTAAACCTATTTTGATCGGTCCAAACAACAAAAAAGAGATGTTGATTTTGGGCCAGCTCGATGTACACTACATAGTTACTAAATAGGGGAAAAATATGGGAATTAAAAAAAAAATAATAATTTGAAGAAGGGTACATGCGTACAATTTTACAAATTATTTGAAGAGATTTTTATTGCGAGATCCCTATTTTTAGGGCGGCCATGACAGTTATTTTGACTTGACCTGACGTAGTTAACGGTTTTAGGAAGAGACGTCTTCTTGAATGTCATACGTCTTTCTTTGTCAAAAGTCATGTCATTGTCAATTGTATAATTCTGATCTGATCCGCCATGTTTTATTTTACTTTGTGTTGCTCTCCTTGACGAAGTTATTTTAAATGTACATTGAAACGAAGTAAAATTAAATAAATTAAAGAATAGGAAATGATTACTATATTATGCAGCTATATTTACATATAGTGTACATAGTTCTGGCCTATGCCTCATATATTTCTAGAACATCTCTTTTGTTTATAATATCAAGACAACTCATTTATAATTCAATAAATGTAAAACGAAAGTGTAAATTAATTACGAGAATTGGGGTTGAAATCTAAAACCAGAAAGCTATTGATTATGATGATATTGATGAATATTTTAAAAAGGTAATAATAAAATATTTTTGCCGTTTCCGATAAGCACAGACTGCAAATTATAACTAGATACTGAACAGCTTTTTGTAATTTTTTTCTGTATGTCGTTCATCAGTTTTCTAGAAAATACAAACAACAAAGCACGTGAATAATATTGTTACAAAACAACAAGTAGTTTGTGGTTATTGCAAAACGTACCTAAATTATCCTGCGTCTACTTAGTATTCAACAATGTCCAAGACTCTTGCGCAGAAATAAATTCATTACCATCTTAACCAAGAACTACATAAAATCGGTGTAAACTGTGAATAGTTTTTCACATATTATTACGCTTTAAGTTTTGCAATAATTTGTAAGTGTAATTGAATGGCCGGCTTTAACATAAACTTTTATGGACCATGTCACTGGCGCGCTTTATGTCTAAACTAAAATATTTTCAGTTATCGTATTTGTATTCATATTTCAAAACTAGTTATAGGTTCAAAGGCAAATATATTATTTTTGTTTGTAAGGTATGCTTGTAAAATCTTATCAGTTACGTATTTTTGCATTTAATCCTATTTAAATTGTGTAGAATTACAAAAACGTGTAGTAATTTTTTTGTTTTTGTTATCAGGGATATCAGTATGTAATATTTACGCAAATTTTTATTTACCCAACAAAACCAATAATTTATTTAAAAATTATGATTATTAGAATTTTACACTTAAAGATAGGTACTAATAAAACTTTAAACCAACATCGAATATTTGGCTTCTCGAATCGGACCTTAATGGTGGCTATTACCGTTGAAAAAGTACATTAGTGTCGTAAGTGGTATAAAACTATTTGAATACAGCTCGAGTAATGCGTCGAGAGTACTCTGACCACTTCAAATACAGCGTTTCGCCTCATTTACTTTAATTACCGCATTTCATTATCGACCACGAAGGGCTCCTCGATGTGAGGAAGATCTTGTACTAGTCCTTGTCTGTTGCGCTTGGGTAGACTTCACAACAGCCGTATACTGACCGATACAAAAACTATTTGAATACAACTCAAGTAAGGCGTTGAGAGTACTCCTATCACTTAAAATACAGCAGTTCGTCTTATTCACTGTAATTACCGCATTTCAATATCATTTAGTAGGGATCCTTAATGTGAGGAAGATCAACTTATAGTAATCCTTGCCTATTGCGCTTAGGTAGACTTAACAAGCCTTCTTAGATTCTGGTTAGCAATAAGAATACTAGATAAGCCACTAATGCGTTTATAGTCTTTCAAGCCCCCATGTGTCTGCGGTACCATTACTCATACTGAGAAACATAACGCAAGCATTATGGTACGCCGGTTTTCTCTGTAACCATGACATCTTTTATATAATTTTGAAGTCTAATGTTGGGTTGCAAAATATTTCATTGAGATAAAAATAAACCCTCTATAGAATGGTTATGCTTAATTAACGCATATTCACTCGCAAATTCGGTTGATGTCGAATAATAATATGTGAGTCGTAACAAAAGTAATATTTTATCCAATTTGTACTTCTTAATTACTATTTTCTATTGTATTAATCGAGTATCTGATTTTGTTTTACAATATTGGTATATTTGATGGCCATTGTTCAACAAAATTCCATTTTTTACATTCAACAATATTATAAGTTTGAATATTTGCATGTTTTATATTTACAAATCGAGTGCATCTAAAACACTCTCAACATTTGTACACTCATTGAAAACGCATTGTTTAATATTTTACTACTTATCTAAGCTTCATACAATTTTATTGAAAAAGGCTCTATTATTCCAATATGGAACTATTGCCGTTCATAATATTAACAAGAGGATCTTGATCATAATACCTAAGTTGATGCCCGCGGCTCCGCCCGCGTAAATGCAGCATGCACTGTATTTTTTTGGGATAGAATGTAGCCGTAACTTTTAGAGTTTCAATCATTCATCCATCCATCCATACATATATGCATCCATCCTCACAAATTTCCACATTTATAGTAGTAGGATTTCTAGCTCAATTATAGACATAAAAATATTAGGAATGGTTTTAAATTGAAGATATTGTCAATATATTTTCTGATATATAAAAATCATTGTTAATTATGATTTACATATAGGTATCATTGGTAATTAACATAATATACAAAAAAAAATCTTACAAACTATTTTAAGTTTGAAAAAAAAAATTGTATAGGTAGGTATGTGTCATTTTTTAAATGCTAGTTTTCTGCGATACAATAATATGGGTTCTACTTATGCTACGTTTTCTCTTTTCGCCTCATTACCTTAATAACATATCTACACTTAATTATCCGCTACTAACTACTGAGACACGTTATTACGGTAGCCGTTTTCCATTTTGAAGACGAATGCTTATTATTATTTGATACGAATAAATTTTTTAATGGAAACTTTACATACGCCCTCTTTGCCCACGGACCCCACGGTTATAGTTACTCACCCTCGGCGGCTCTGGGGATATGAGTCGGATCCTTTGAATATTGTATTGGACGTCGAAAAGCTGTTTTACAACTTACAAAATACTTCAGTACGTACATTTTGTATTATATGAAAATATAAAAGCATTAAAATATAATATGTGACGAGCTGACCCGAACCACGTTGTTGTGTGTTAACTGTGAACTGGAATAAATAAATAATGACACCTACACCTACAATAATACCTCTTAATTGTTTATATAAGAAAATAAATGTACAAGCACATTATTGTTTAAGTGACTAGATATTTCCTGCGATATAAAAATAAGCGGAAACCGTATATTATCCCGCGATAAATATGTCCTCCCTCGTTGTCTACTCTATAGTTGTGCCAAATTTCATCATTATCGGTCCAGTAGGTACTATCCAATGCAAAGAAACAAACATACGAACAAACAAATCTTTCTTCTTTATAATTTTCCTATTCATAGGTAGGTATTTTAACAATCGTATCATTTAATTAACATCGTATTTTTCACCGTATACATCATCGGTGACCGCGGGAAGTGCGTAGGTACTATTTTATTGCGTAGCAGACAAAGTGGTAATAATAATATAAATAAATAATACTAATAATAATAATTAATAATAAAGTGGTATAAAGGGTTAATAGTTTTAGCTCATAAGATATTCAATTCACACAATTCAGGTAGATCAAATTTATCATTCCAAAATTTTCTATAAATCCGCACAACTTTGGCAGTAAACGTCGCATAAAACATTATAACCATATAATAAATGCAAAAGCCCCAAGCGAATAGGCTCAAATCCAGTCCTACTATTAAGGAATGTCTCGGTACACTTTACCATATGCGTGTCCCACACTCTGTAATTTGCGACACCAGATTGCCATGATTTATTTATATAAAACAAAAACAGTGTTCCAAGAAGCGTGTTATTAGATTTTTGATATTACAACAGTCAACAGTGTGTAGTTTAAATGCTCTTTGATATTGTTTTGCTTTAGTATTGATCATTACATTGCATCTTAGAACGGGCAAATCTAAGCAATTAAGAGGCATATTACATCTCGGCTGTGATTTTTGCGTAAAATGGCAAATTATGGCGTTCTTGATCTGAGAAACAAAGATACATTAACAATTTTAACATATTGAATAGTGCAGAATAGCTATTCGCCTAGTTTGTAGCGGACTCGCTTTTTGTAAATTTTGCTTAACTTTTTAATTAAACCCAAAATTGTAGAGAAAGATTTTCGTAAAATGCGCGAAGGCACTTTTTTGAGCTCCTGGATTGAACTACCTTTAAGCAAATGAAATAATAAATGAGAATGTTATCTCCTATATATGTAGTCATATAGTTCGTAGCAGCTTTAGAACTTTGAAATGTCTTTGATTTAATATAGAAAAAACATCTTATTCTAAGCCAGAAAACTTCGAAAATCGCTTTATATTAAGTAACCTGTGATTAACACTGTGTTGTGGCTTTGGTGGCAAAATTTATACCAGAACAATTGTTACTTCATGAGGAATAAAGAGATTTTATAATTTTAAAGCATCCTATATCAATGAAAACGATAAATATAACTGCAAAATTACTACAAAATGCTATGTACCGGCCGTCCGAACTCAGTAATGCGCGAGTGCAGATTTGTAATAGAGCTCTATAGGGCTCTAGTACAAATTAGTAGGACCTGTACAGGCATTGCTCAAAACACTACTTTTTGTCCTGAAAAAGTATTGTGTTTCCGTGGGATACTGTATTTACATAGAAAAAGCTAGATGAATTAGAAATGAATCGTCTTGATATCATAAATAGATTTTTGGAGTTTGGACCAATAACGGGTTTGATGGCTATGAGAATATTATCATTTTGCAAGGGACTGGATACTAACTGTATTAATGCAGCATCTAATTAGGAGAATCGACATTCAGAGGGGAATTCTGCAAAATAAAACCTGCATTAATACAATTACAATCAAGTCCCGATACGCTAAAACTATCAAACAGTGTTTTATGAACGTTAAACCAACGTGAAACACGCTCTGATTAGTTGAAACGTCATAAAATCCGTTCATGATAACATGTCGCTTCACTTTCAATCCAATCAAAGTAAAATGAAAGTCTACTTAAATATGAGAATTGATGTTCAGGTTTCTATTCTATTTATTTATGTAAGTTGTTTAAATGTATTATCACTTAACAGTAGCAGAATTATTTTAAAAAGAGATAAAAATAGCGATTGACAATCTTATATATACTAACCCCCTTACTAATAAACGCTGTATAAGCTTTGAATTCACGTCACACAAGTGACATTTTTAATTCGATAGAATGAGACAAAACGCTGTGTAACTATTCAATGTTTATACAGCGTTTATTAGTAAGGGGGATAGAGGATACAAATGAAATGTAGAGCATAGCATCTCTACACTTAAAAATGACATAAAATTCATAGGTCCATACAGTTGAACTTTAAATTGTATAGTATCTGCATACATTAAACGCAATTTACATGTATAACAAATTGTTGACCGTGTAGTATGTTAAAACGGCGCAGACTGCGCTGGGCGCTGGACATAAAATTTATTTATTATTGTGCAAGCGCAAGCCACGTCTATTCCGCTCAAATTTATTGTATGCCGATTCAGCATTGTTTGGTTAGGGCTAGATACGAAATTACACCCCTACGCAATTTGTATTTTCAACCCGTAAACAACAGGGAAAAAAGTTAAAACGCCCTATGTAAAACATTGAAAAGTACGGGACAGCAGAAGTTTATTAAATGTTGAATGGTTTGTTACAAAATATAATATACTTTCCCTTGCATTACATAACCTTAGCGCCATTGGCCGTAGGCTGGTAAGAGCGAAGCGAATGATTTATTGATTGACGTGATGTGAAGCATCCATAGATATTTATATATTATTACTATACTCTATAATATATATGAATTTTATTCAGTAGTTTTGGAACCTACTCCTATACGGTACCTAGTACGCTATCGTGGTGGACTAAACTAATCGAGGACAGACCTAAGCCACATCTGTGGGTACAATAGTGAATAGTGAATAGTGTTTTTTATTTGTATGATTTTATATACGAGAAAAAAAACATAAGTACACGCACCCACATAGTACCAACACATAAAGGGTGAACAAGCCTTCCTATAGTCGAATAAAAAGCAATAATGGCACGATTTATTCCACTTAGTCCAATTGCGCGGAACCTTTTAAGGTTGACTCTTTATGCAGCTTAATTTACTGTCGTTTTCGACGGCAACGTAAACTAAAGAGATCTTTTCTGGCGAAAATGTATTTTTATTTATGTTCATAAATGTTAAATCGAAGTGTTTAGTCGTCCACTAAGCGGATTAATAAGCATTTTTTGTCGTTCAATAAACGGTTAACGGATGACTCGACAAACTTTGACTTTACCAATAACAGTGTGAGAGTCAGTTCTCACCAAAACGAGACGATGTGCGATGTAGCGCTGCATTTTTAAGATGGAGGTTCAGTATTGAACTTTAATTAGTACACAAGAAGATATACGTTTCAGTGTTCAGTTCAGCGCTATGCAGTGCAGTGTAGTTTGACATTCGAACTCTTGCAATAGGGAAAATTTCAATATCTGTTGATAAATGAGCAAGATATCAGCGGTCAAAGTTTTTAATCTATCTCTTTCTAGCAAAACGAAATTTAGTATGAACTTTCTATGAAAGTAGTGTTATGTGACGTCACGGTACACGTCCGATCTCTCTGTCTAATAGACTATTTTAAACGTTTAGGTTTTAGGTTTAGGTTTAAAGATTCTTTATTATCAACAAAGGCGAGCTGCCACTTACGTGATAACATGGTTTTCAAAATACAATGATCGTCGTCAGAAGTATTACAGTAATTACTAATTATACATAACGATGTTAATATTCACAAATAAAGAGTATTAATATGAATGAACGGTTATGTTACATTTTTATGTAGGGTAGTTCATATCTTCGTTATTTTTAATGATATCAAAAAAAGTGATTTTACCATACGAATTACCAAACAAGATAGGTCTATATATATAAAAAAAAGTGTATATTCCCTATTATACGTGTGTCTTCTTTTGTAGTGAATAAAGTTCAATTTTTAACGCTCAATCTTAAAAATAAAGCGGCCCATCACGTGTCAACTAGTTTCAGTGTGAACTGACGCTAAAAGAATAAATAGAAATACTCAAAAGCCAAAGAACTACAATTACTTTAGTAGTAATAGGGATGTTGCCTTGTGTGGAATATCACAGTTTTACAAATTAAATTTTAAAATTGTTGGTTAAAGATACATAAATCTGAAAGAAATACGTATTTAGTGTGACGGGATTAAAAATATAAGCAAATAAAAAATATTGTCCATCCCTTTCTAGCATAACGATTCGTGACGTCACAGCCTGCTACCGTCATACATTTTGTAATGACAAATGTATGGCGGTAGCAGGTTGTGACGTCACAGGCCGATATATCGCTCTCTTTCATATTGTAAATTTCAATGGTTTGTATCTACGTAATTTTTTCAGGTATACAAAAATGGGTTCTGGATTGTTTATTTACATGTTGTTTAACATCGAATAGACGAAAAAAAATTTTTTCGGCAACATGCCAATTGGTGTTGTCACTTGTAAGAAAGGCCATAATGTTGGTCTCGGGCTGTATCATAACTTCCTTAATAAATCCCTTAGAAGAATCTGATTGAACCGTGGAACAACTTTCAATAAATTCGAAACGAGTTGTGCCTTCTTCAGGAAATAAAGAAGGATGTGCATCGTAAACCACGCCGATACATGTGAACATGCAACAATAAAATAATATAAACAACGTATTGCAACGGGCTAGAACTCTGCCTCTTGTTTGTTCCAATATTTTAGATAACATATTGCTTCACTTTTGTTATTTATTGTAGAAATATGATTAAAAATGAAATTCATGTCTTGCTTTTTCATAAAGTGTAAAGTATATTCGTCACCTAAGTCGTCATATTCATTTTAATATAAATTTTAAGGGACTTGAATTTTTTAAGGCCTCTTCACGCAATGCAAGCAATATTTGAAAATCAAAACTATGGGTATTTTATTGTGTGACTTATACAGATTTATCACTTGATATTTTGAAGGATTGCACTTGGATTCAATAATCAAAAACTCTTTTCATTGGACTAAAATCGAAGTCTAGACTATTATTGTGAGCGCTTCCGTGAATTCTCACGAGGGTAAATGTTCGAACTGGAGTCGGGTACTTAGTATGAGTTTTCCGTTATGCAAATTAATTGTCCGCTAAAATCCCTGAACGGCTTCACATGCAAAATCTGAGGTTTCTGAAACTTTGTCGACATTATCATACTACTGTTTTTTCGTTCAAACTTTGAACAACTATTAGAAAATGGTTGGTTATTTTAATAATACCTTCAATTTTGAAGTATGTGTTATTTGACATTCCTACACCATTGTTATGGTAGATAATAATATGTAAGAACTAGTTATACTGTGTTACTACATTGTAAACCACATTTTGTGAATAAATTATGATTATGTAGTATTAAAACGAAATCAGAAGCGTAAATCATAATTATTATATTAATACGTGAAACATAAACTTTCAGTCTATACTGAATTTTTACGAGAATTGTGCAACCGGTTTAATTTCATACTCCTTCGGAGTAAATTAATGTACTACCAATATGCGTTAATAATCTGAGGTAGCTAGTACCTCAGATTATTAACGCACTCTACCATGCGTTTAATGAAATCAATCAATGGATACAATTTTGTTGGATGGACCAATTATAAAACTAGCTGTTAAGGTATGTCAGTCTGTCACAACTACAGATTAATAACTAGTATGCGTTGTGATGATAAAAGTATGTGTTGGTTAAAAACAATTATGTCACATATTTGTCAAACTACGTCTTTCACATTACATAGACCACATTTATATTTTATATTAGTACTTTTTTAGAATTATATTGTCAAAGGATTTTGACAAAATAATTCTAAAAAAGCTACTTCAATAAAATATCGTCAATTTCGACCATCAGTGGTCGTCCTAATTATAATAATAACTATGCATATATGTATAGTTCATGTTAATTAATGTTATGTTAAACTGCACCGCTCGGTGTGAAGTGATGCTAAGCAGCTTCTTAAAATTGAGGCAAAACTTTAATACATTTAAATGTTTTTGCAATACCATTGTTCTAGTTCGCCATAACGTAGGCAATTTTATCACACATCTCGCCTATATTTGCCCATAATGGTAACATTTTTGCAACGCAAATCTAGAGTCGAGGGCGGTGCTGTTTTATCCATGGATATATTCCGTATTGTGTCTCAACACTTAATATTCAGATCGAATGCATTGTTCCGATATGACAGATGTGTTATTAAGTAGGCGTTAGGGCACGACAGAGAAATATCAAACTATAGTTAGGCCAAAAGTTCGGATATGTCATGCATTCTAATGTGATGTCTTTGTATAAACATCTCGTGCCAAGATGTAGTTACATTCTAAATTATACGTTGTACTTTGTACGAAATACGAACGACTACAATTTAGAATTGTACAATTTTTGTCTAAAAGTTCGACGAAATTAAAATAAAGGTTGAGATTATTTAAACGAATTGTTAAATTTTAAGTGGCCACTTAGAGCTTAGGTAATTGGAAAACTAACTTCCAATATTTATTAGCAGTTATTATATTTCAAGATATTTAAAATTACACTAATCATACCGATATAAAAATATTTTAGAATGAACTCTACATTTAATGTAGAGTTCTTTTAAAAGTTTAAAAGATTTTTACCAAATCATGCTCTATCCATATCAGTGTCCTCCAGTAAAATTTTGCTGCATATTCCTTGCGGCATCGCTTTAGGGTTACTGGAAAACTTTCTGCAGATATATATTTTTAGATATTAATAAGAGTTCTGCAGTCACCGTATGCTGATATATACTCTTATGGAATATTAATACTTCACGTTATATGTTATAATTTTACTACTTTTCTATGTGGCATGAAATGATTGCAGATGTACAATATTAAATTTTATTTGTGTAGGTATATTATAAAGTGCTTTCACGAAATGTTAATAAATATTTTTATACGAAATATTAATATAATTTTTACATATAGCCTGCCAAAGTCCAAACTAAGTACCTAGGAGGACGTACTAATACTACTTTCGAAATTTCATTTTGTTCGTAGCTGATAAAATTGGCTATAGACATAACATTTTTATAATTTAAAAGAAAATGATATTAAAAGTGTATTAATATTTAGTTTTGCAACATAGTAGGTATAGCTTAAAAGCACTGTTTAACAGAAAACATTGCAAAATATAATATTATGATAATAATTATTAACTTATTTTCTTTAAGTTTTGCAATAGGTAAGTAGTTAATATTACACATAATATTTGCGCTTATTATAATTCAGATAAACAATTTTGAAGACTACTGCATAGACGTTTATTATAGACTAGCTTTTCCCCGCGACTTCGTCCGCGTGGAATAGTTACTTTGGGATATCGCTAAAATTTACCCGCGACTTCATTTACGTAGAAGAAGCGCTTCCACCTCACGACTGCCCGCCCGCTCCGCGCGCCTTACTATAGCGCGCATGATTATTTTATTACTGCGATATCTTCTAAAATACTCATTGAAATCAAATGATGTAAACGGCAAACTTCTTCTAGATTAAATGCTTGTAATGAATAACGTATTTACTTGGATAAGGATTAATATAATCTTTATGAAAACACCTTCACAAATAATGCTTACTTTTAGAACAAATTTGGTAAGTATAAAAAGGTTATAGTGAGCCAACCTTAAAAGATAGACATATACTGTCGCGGACTTTTTTTTAGAACTTTTAAAGGGGAACAATTCTGCCATACACCATTTTAGCGAAACTTTAACCGTTTCCGCAGCGTACGTAGCGAAAGCTCTCAAAAGGAAAAAAAGACCCCCGATTTTGTAACATTCTTGATTGGTACTCCGCTCGTATTGAGTTTAGCATGATGCTATATAGCCTAAAGCCTTCCTCGATAAGTGGACTATCCAACACAAAAAGAATTTTTCAATTCGTACCAGTAGCTCCTGAGATTAGCGCGTTCAAACAAACAAACAAACAAACAAACAAACTCTTCAGCTTTATAATATTAGTATAGATGAGGCATGTTGAGGCAAAAAGTGTCTCCAGTTAAATGGCCCAACTTTTTAATTTTTGGTGCCATTTTGAAATTCGAAGTACTGTGAAAACAAGATGGCTGACATTTGAAGTATGGCGAAAACCAAGATGGCGTAACTTTTTCTTGTTTGAAGATTTGTGTTGTCAAATGTATGTCATAGCGTATCTTGAGTTTTGTAATCTTTGGACTACTGCAATTGAAGGTTACGTTTTTACGTGGGCTGCGGTGCGAGTGCAGTTCACACCGCGATGATATATTAAAAAACAACGCTTTGCACTCCGGGATTGCCGGCAGAAGTGAAAACTTGAACATTAAATTGGAAAAACCGCCATCTAGGTTAAAAGATACGAACTAAAATAGTTTCATGCTCGTAAGGGAACTAAGAAAAACCGCCATCTAAGTTAAAAGACACGAACTAAAATAGTTTCGTGCTCGTGTAAGGGAACTAAGACAGCAAACAGTTGCAAGTTGCATCTTACGAATTTTCGATCAGGGTCACGTGTCCTGACACGAGATTTTCATACCCATCCCAAGAAAAGTGCACAACGCCGCTAAAGAAGTCACTTCAAAAACGCAGTGCCGCGTCACAAATCGATTCTTTTCGGTGTGATTTGACCCTAAGAGTATCCTCTATCCTTACCTAATATAAAAAACAAACGCAATAGTTATTATTATATTTGGACTTCTTATAAAAACTTTAAGAAGAAGTCCAAATATAATAATCTATTTGGTATCTGCATTTCCGCAATACGAATTTCATTACTGGATGCACCCAAATGAAATCATCCAAATGTTCTACGTGTTAGCCGATGGTAAGTGAATATATCCAGCTAATACCTCAAAAGACAAGCTTAGAAGCTCACTTAGTTTCCATTTAGCAAGCCTTGGTCGAGCTTGAGGTTAGCTTCTTAATTACCATGCTACTGCAGGCTGGCCACTTAGAAGCTACCTCATGCATATTCTGCTTGAATTTAACAAAGAATTCACCGACTTATTAATTCGTGTCCTAAAAATTAAATTTTACATCATCGACAGAATTTGAGAGGAAATAAATTAGGTTAAAGTATTTTCACATAATGATCTTTAGAGGATTATTAACTGGACAATATTAAGTTACTAGTTGCAAACTGAAAAAATATTTGACTTTGTGACGATTTAAGACATGTGACTTATCCGAATAGCTATTATAACTGTAGAGTTTTGACCAAATGGAAGAAATCAGTATATTCCGCTTAAATCTCGTGTAAGAACGTTTTCACATTGCGCGGTGCGATATAGGTTGTCGCTCCGATAAATTACTAATGTACGCTATTATATCGTTTGCATAAGTGCGTTTTTCCAATATCCAGACCGTTATTCTGACCGTCGCTTCTCAAGACATTTTGGACAATGTGTTGTAATATGTCCGAAAGAATCTAAATAATTTCAAAAGGAAAAGCGACAATCATTGAAAGAATATGAAATCCCACCAAAAACATTTTCATGTAAAAAAATTATGCCAAGACGATACCATATGACTAGCACTGTCAAAAAGTTATGAAATCTCATGAAAAACCAAGCTTCTTACCCTACACGCCTTAACTCTGCAAGCGTAACTTCACAAACTCTACACCTTAGTCATTTTATGTGGCCTGGCCATTTCGCTACATTCACTTGGCCGTAAGGAGAAAAATTTATAATCGACTGTTTTTCTATTATACTCTCTTATAATAACGAAATGGCCAAGCCACATAAAATGACTAAGGTGTAGAGTTTGTGAAGTTACGCTTGCAGAGTTAAGGCGTGTAGGGTAAGAAGCTTGGTTTTTCATGAGATTTCATAACTTTTTGACAGTGCTAGTCATATGGTATCGTCTTGGCATAATTTTTTTACATGAAAATGTTTTTGGTGGGATTTCACTTCTTTTTGTAAGTTGTTATAACAGAATTGTTATTTTCTTTTTCTTTTTTTTTTGGTGTATTTCTTTCACAACAGAGACGATTTTTTTCTGCCCACTCTCCCTTTGCCTTTTTTAGGGTTTCCGTAGTACTTAAGGAACCCTTATAGTTTCGCTCTGTCCATCTGTCTGTCTGTCTGTCTGTCTGTCCGCGCCTCTAGCTCCTGTAATTATGAATATAAATTAATGAAATTTGGTGCAGTTGTGTATAGATCACGGTTTTGGGATCATAAAAAAATAATAATTTTATATTTTAAGGGGCTCTCCATACATGTGAAGTGGGGATGGAAAATATTTTTTCACTCTACCCCATCGTGTGGAGTATCGTAAAATAGGTCTTCTAAAATAAAGAATAAAGGCAAGGTTTCATACGTTACTTTTTTATAAAGTTGACCATTTTCGAGTAATCGGCCTCCAAAGTAGTTTGTAAGGTGGTCCCCCCCCCCTAGCATTTTTAAACTATATAAGATAGAAACTTGCTAAAAACTCTTTAGGAAAATTATTGTGAACCAAATCGGACAGTTACTTTTGGAGTAATTAAAAAAAAAAGGATATTACGCGTTTATAGTTACGAAACCCTCCTTAGACATGTCCTGACATGCTCTTGGTTTAGTTTTTCTTTGTTGGCTTACTATTTACAATAAGTGGCAGATTAGGGCGATACTTGGCTCTTAGTCGATTATATTCGACTACAGCTGACTCTTGTGTTTTAATACAACTGAAGTCAATATTTAACTAGGTGAACGCCTTGCGAATTGGTCACTAGAGAATGCTACATAAGCCTGCTCACAAGAGTACGTATAGTACGTACATACGAGAGTACAAGACGTATTCTTGGGCAACAGTAGTCGCTTTTAATCAGGCGTATCACGTTTGCTCCCTTTTATCATATTAAACAATAATATCACGGTATTTCCGTAATATTACACTGGAACAATCTATCTATCTTCTAATATAAGTATAAAATTTCCAAGTCTCAATGTTAGTACTCCTCCGAAACGGCTTTACCGATTTTTACCAGATTTAATATGCGTATTCAGTAGGTCTGAGAATCGGCTACTATCTATTTTCCATACCCCTAAGTGATAAGGGTTGTTCACCCTTAATTTTTTTTTTTAAATTTTTGGACGAAATCTTTTGTTTTTATTTTTTTATAATGTGGCATTAAAAATACATACAATCCTAAATTTTTACTTTTTTATCACCATTTTTATTTTTTTTATAGCCATTTTAGTATCATTTTTCATCCCGCTCGATAACTGATCAATTATAGTGTTTTTAACTTTTAATAAGGCAACAACGTTTGCCGGGTCAGCTGGTAATAATATAACTTTAATATATTGCAACGTACGTAATACAAATTAGAATACAAATTTTCATTATCTGATAGTAATTAGTACTTCAAACAAGCAAATCTTGTAAATATGAATTGAGATTCTCGGAAACGGCTTTCAGTATTTCAGCTACTAGGCGACAGACTTTTGCGTTAATGGCAAATTGATCGCGGGTTCGAATCCCAGTCAGACGATTTTTTTTAATTCTATATTATTCTATGTAGGGTTTCGTAATACTCGAGGAAACCTTATAAATTTACTGTGTCCGTCCGTCCGTCTCCGTCTGTCTGTCTGTCCCACGGGCGTAGCCAGGTTTTACTTTCGGGGGGGGGGGGGGGGGGGGTCAAGAAAATAAAACGACTAGGGGGGGGGGGGGGTAGTATCAAAGTTCTGATTTAGGCTGTTGATTATTTTTCTAAAATAACTTCAAAAATCATCTTTCAGATAGGGTTAATGGGGCGGCAAAATATGTTAATAAGCCTCGGGCGCAAAATTTCTAAATACGCCTCTGTATATTGGTCAGATCTCTGTATTATATATACCAGCCGGCCCATTTCGGGGGGGGTTTGAACCCCCTAAACCACCCCCCTGGCTACGCCCATGGTCTGTCCGTTGTTTCAGCTTCTGTTATCCTACTAATATTACAAGTGTAAATGTTTGTGAGAATGGATGGATGTTTGTAACTCTTTCACGAAAAACTACTGAACGGATTTCGATGAAATTTGATACGGTAGTAGTTTAGGCTCTGGATTAGAACATAGGCAATTTTTTATTCTGAAAAAGTGGGATACGGTATTTACGCGAGCGGAACCGCGGGCAACAGCTAGTTATGAATATAAATTGATGAAATTTGGAACAGTTATTTAATATGTAACTTAAATGTCAGTTTTGGCATCATAAAATACTTATTTTATATTTCAGGGGCTTCATACATGTGAAGTGGGGATGAAAAATATTTTTTCATTGTTAGCCATTAATGTGAGGGGTATCGTTGAATACGTCTTTTAAAATAAAGGCAAGGTTTCATACATTACTTTTTTACAAAGTCAACAATTTGGAGTAACTGGCATCCAAAGTGGTTTACAAGTCCCCCCCCCCCCCCCCCCCCACCAAGCCCTCACCATCCTTTGCATCATACTAAATAAGAAGACGGGGGGGTCCCGGTCTCCTCCAAGCGTGCACGGATACTTCTTCAGTCTTTCGGTGCTGCTGACTAACAGGAAAAAAAAAAAAAAAAAAAAAAAAATCTGTCTGTCGGCGGCATCCTGGTTTCTGGAGAAGTAACCGTGACGGTGTCCCCGGGCAACACTCGCTTGAAACATCTAGCAAGAGCGGATGCGGCAAGCGTGTGGCTGATCGACCGGCGGACCGACTGACCTCGATTTCGACTGTGACGCTGCTGTCGTTTGGGGCGGTGGTCGGGCTCGGATCACCTGCCGGGACGGAGCTGCGAATGCATCTTAGTCCTGGCAGGGCGCTGAGTTCGCTCTCCCCTCCCGAATGATGGTAGGAAGTTACTGTCGGAGCCGGTGTCAGTCGGTCCGGGTTGTGTTGAGGTCGGGTCCGGGTTAGAGCAATATTGCTGTAACCTGGACCCGAACTCTACACAACAACAAAAACCCAATCCAACCGGTGTTATCCGACCCGTGCCGAAGGATGCGTGGCTGGGGGAAGCCAGTCGCTAACGGAGGACCCTCGATACCAGGCGACCTCGAGGTGTAAATAGCCTTACCCTTGCAAGCGGGGCTCTGTGGGGGTGGACCTTTTATTTCCCTTGCTACTCGTGGGAATTGTATGGATTTAGAAAAAGACCAAGATATTCTTGTTGCCGAACTGGAAGCCTTATGCTCCACGGAGGCGATGGAAATCGGCCCAGCCGAGGACCATCCAGAAATTGGGTCTGTTGGGGCAGAGGGCACTTCTGTGCCTGGCACCCCTTCGGACCTACCATCAGCCGGCGCTTCTGCACCCTCCTCTTCTCAGGCTGGGGCTGGCGCTGTTGCCAATGCCCCTAAGAGAAGAAGGAGACAACTCAGTGGGGCGGCCAAAAGACGCATTGAGTGGTGGATGGCTAGGGGTAAGAACCTCGAAGAGGCGAAGATCCTTTGCCAGAAACCACTCAGTGAGTTTTCTGAGTATGCCGAAGAGTTAAAGAAGCGTGCGGGCTCTAAACGCCAACTCTCGGACACCACCTCCTCACAGGAAAAGCCGGCGAAGGCAGCCAAGCACACTAGTGTGCAGGCTCCTAAGCCGAGTTTCAGTGAGGTGACGGGTGCCCTGCGTGTGGGCATACTGGACGCGGGGGGTCCTCTCTCACAGGAGAACGCCGAGGAGCTGAAGAGATGTATCCTTCAGGTCATCGACGAGCAGCCGGAAGGAGAGGGACCTCGGCTGCTAGGATGCGTCCACAGATCCGGGGGACTTGTCCTCAGCTGCACTGACACTGCCTCTAGGCGGTGGTTGGAGCAGCTGGTAGACATGATCCACCCCTGGGATGGAGCAGCCCTTCGCGTCGTTGACGAGGCTGAGCTGCCCAAACCCCGCTACGCAACAGCCTGGGTTCCTGACATAGAGGTGGACGAGGCGGGCATCCTCAGGCGACTGATTTCTCAGAACGGGGGTATGGGAATCCCGCGATGGAGAGTGGTTAGTAGGAAGGTCGATGGGAAAGGCCAAACTTTTACCTTTTCCTTCGACGAATCCGCAATTAAGCTACTCTCCGACCGGGAATTCCGACTCTACTTCGGCTTCAACAGAATTCAGCTTCGCCTGAAGGGCCATAAGCCGGCGCTCCTGCCGAACCCCACTGGGTCTGTAGGCACGGCAGCACCTCAAGCGGGTAGCAGTGGCATAACACCAGCCACTGTAACCGCCCAGCCCAACACCTCACTCACAAACATGCGCAACACGCACCAAAAGGGTCGGAAGCCAGCGCTCCTCATGAACCCAGTAGGGTGGGGAGGCACGGCACAACCCCGAGTGGGCATCAGTGGCTCATCAACAGCCACTGTATCTACCCAGTCTAGCACACTGTACACGCACACAAGTGCACAACCTAGCAGGGGCGGATACCTGACTGCCCAGATCGGCCCCAGACCTCGGGTTCCTCTACAGGGGGCAACTACGAGTAGGGGAAGGCCCGGCCAGTCCCGTGGTGGACGCGGGCGCGGCAGCACTAGAGGCGCTTGCGCTGTGAGGAAGCCAACTCAGCTACCCTCACTTGCGCAGGAGCATTCCAGTCGCAAAGCCGCGCGGAATCCCCTGCTCCGGTCACCCAACTTACAGACAGACTAACAAACAGACACACAAACACACACATACTTACACGAACACATTAGACACTACACATTAGACACTACACAAAAGCACTAATACCTACACTCACATAAATTCATATTTAAAAAAAAAAAAAAAAAAAAAAAAAAATGATTAAAGTAATACAAGTCAACTTGCGGCATGCAAAGGCCGCCACCGACATGCTCTGCCAGAAGTTCATTCGGGAGGAGCTCGATATCGCTTTAATCCAGGAGCCGTGGGTCCACGGAAACACGGTGATGGGCCTTGGATTGGCAGGTAACGTACTCTATTGTCACCATGGCCTTAGGCCCAGATCTTGCATCCTCTTCAGCAAGAGGATGAAATTTCTATGCATCTCTTCCCTATGTACAGATGACACAGTAGCTGCTTACATACAGGAGCCCCGTGGGAGCGGAGACAGACTAATGGTATGCTCCGCATACCTGCCTGGGAACGCTCCGGACCCCACTACACAGCTGTTATCACTAATGGACCATGTCGGAAAGCAGAAGAACCAGCTTATCATGGGAAGTGACTGCAACTCCCATCATACAAGTTGGGGTAGCACCGACACAAACTCCAGAGGTGAGAAACTCTTTGATTTCTTATTAACCAACCACCTCCTTATTTTGAATCAGGGCGTTAAGCCAACATTTATTACACCACTGAGACAGGAGGTTCTCGACATTACAGTATGTACGGGCCCTATACGGCACCGCACCGATAACTGGCATGTATCGGATGACAACTCCATGTCCGATCATTGTTACATTAGGTTTGACGTACACAGCAGTATGCCAGGGCAAATAATTTCATACAGGAATCCCAAGGCCACCAACTGGGAAGCATTCAGGGAGGACCTGCAGTCAAACCTTACAACGATTAAAAAATCGGTTAGGACCGTGGAACATTTAGAGCAAACGGTAGGAGAGCTAGAGCTGGGCCTTAATGAGGCCTATCTCAGGAACTGTCCTCTTAAAAAATCAAAAAGTAAGCGTAACGTACCTTGGTGGAGTGGTACTCTGGCGCGTCTTAGGAAAGAAACCCGAACTTTGTTTAACAGAGCCAAACGAGACGGGAACTGGGACGCCTACAGAACCGCCCTCACGACGTTCAATAAGGAGCTAAGGAAAGCCAAAAGACGCTCTTGGAGTAGGTTCTGTGAGGAAGTGAACAACACCTCGCAAACCTCAAAACTTTATAAAATAGTATCCAAAGCCCCTTGCTCCCATCCTAGCACTCTGAGGAGACCAGATGGCACCTACACAAAGACGGCGGAGGACACACTAAGGCTACTTGCCGAGGTGCACTTCCCCAACAGTATCCATCTGAACGTGAATGAAGCCTTCTCCCACACACCCATTAAAACCAGACCAACTTTAGACGACTGGAGAAGAGCATCCATGATTTTCAAACCTGACCGAGTCAAATGGGCAATTGACAGCCTTAAGCCCTATAAGACTGGTGGCGAGGATAACATATTTCCGGCCCTTATCCAACAGGGCAAGGACATTATCCTCTCTGCGCTACTAAAGATATTTAGAGCGAGTTTTGCGTGGGGCTATATTCCAAGGGCATGGACAAAGGTAAGAGTCTCATATATACCCAAAGGTGGTGATCGAGACAAAGCTTTACCCAAGTCATATAGACCCATAAGCCTCACTTCTTTCATGCTTAAAACGATGGAGAAGGTGGTCAACCTTCACATAAGGGACACCTACCTCATTGAAAGGCCTCTGCATGAAAGACAACATGCCTACCAGAAGGGCAGATCTACTGAAACGGCGTTGATGGAGTTAGTAGATCGCATTGATAGAGCCATTGAGGATAAGGAGCTTGCACTATGTGCCTTCTTAGATATTGAAGGCGCGTTCGATAACACCTCAACCTGCTCTATTACAGACAGCCTGGCCTTAAGGAATATAGATTCAACTACTATAGAATGGATCAAGGCCACGCTCAACAACAGAATAGCGTCATCTACTATCATGGGCTCGACGATCAGGAGCAGGCTGACCCAAGGATGCCCTCAGGGGGGAGTATTGTCGCCACTGGAGTGGTCCCTGGTAGTGGATGAGCTCCTGGAAGAACTGAATGACAAAAGGTTCTACGCTCAAGGATACGCTGACGACCTAGCGATACTAGTGGTGGGCAAATGCGCATCGGTGGTCGCTGGGCTAATGCAATCAGCACTGAGAGTCGTCGAAAATTGGTGCATGAGGGTCAAGCTAACAGTCAACGCTGATAAGACGGTCTTGATACCTTTCACCAAAAAGAGGAAGTTGGAGGGACTAAAACCCCCAACACTCTTCGGGAAAACTATCACGTTTGCAAGTGAGGTCAAATACCTAGGAGTTATCCTGGATAAGGGACTCACTTGGAATAAGCACATCGAACACATCACAAAAAAGGCTAGATGTGCTCTGGGATCCTGTTGGAGACTTGTCAGCTCAAAATGGGGCCTTCGGCCGAAGGCAATGCTATGGCTTTACACAGCTGTAGTGAGACCGATGGCCACATACGGCTGCGTGGTGTGGTACAATAAGGCTCAACAGGTGAACTGCATTAAAACATTAAATAGTGTTCAGAGGCTAGCCTGTCTGATAATCACGGGTGCGCTTTCGTCCGCACCCACCGCTTCACTTGAGGCGCTGATCGACCTGACTCCTCTTCCTCTGCTTGTTCAGATGGAGGCCAGGAAGGCAGCTCTCAGAGTCATGGCGACGGGCAGGACGAAATGGACTTCCACCCTGTTGGGACGGCTGCAACAGTCTCTTCTTGAGTCACCGGTCATGGCCATGCCATCGGACGCCATGACCAAGGTGCACAGCTTCTCGAAGCTATACCAGGTTATCATACCTTCTAGGGAGGACTGGGATGGGAACGTCCCAATTACTGTCCACCCCAATGACATAGTATGGTTCACGGACGGATCCAGAAAGGACAACCGGGCGGGAGCCGGATTCTACGGAGGCATGCCACCAACGGGCAAATACGCTTGCTTGGGAGAATTTGCTACCGTGTTTCAGGCAGAGATCTTCGCCATAATTGGTTGTTCACTAGAGAGCCTAGAGATGGCCCTAGTCCATAAAAACATCCTTATCTTCTCTGACAGTCAAGCGGCGCTGAAAGCACTGACTGCAGCGGAAATTTCATCAAAATTAGTTCTGGACTGTGTTGAGAAACTGAACATGCTAGGACGCAACAACAGTATTCGTCTAGTATGGGTTCCGGGCCACAGCAGTATCCCCGGTAACGAAACCGCGGATGAGCTGGCTAGGCTGGGGGCCGAAAGTCTCATTTACGGGCCAGAACCAGTCTGCGGAATATCTCCCAGTACTACCAACAGAGCACTTAAGGAATGGAGCCGCAGCCTAAGCATTAAGCAATGGGCTGCAATCCCGGGCCTTGTGCATTCCAAAGCGTTAATCCCAGGCTTTGACAAAAGACGTGCGGAATTAGCGCTTTCAATGAGTAGGGATCAATTAAGAATCCTTACCAGAACCCTAACTGGGCACTGCAAGCTCCACAAACACCTCAACAAAATAGGTGTCGGTGACAGAACGACTTGCAGATTCTGCGAGGAAAAGGACGAGACACCGCTCCACCTCCTCCTCGACTGTCCAGCACTTCAACAGAACAGAAACAGGTACCTTGGGCAGCACGAATACTCCACCACGGAGGAAATTCGTAGCACCAACCCCAACCATATCGTTCAGTTCATGAGCAGCATAGGCCTGGGGGAAGTACTATAACGCGAAGGAGTCACAATAGATCCACTTGGGTCGCAGTGACGATAGGGCAAGATCTTGACCTACCTTCGAAAAAAAAAAAAAAAAAAAAAAAAAAAAAAAAAAAAAAAAAAAAAAAAAAAAAAGACTTTTTTGTTACCTGGCGGGATTCGAACCCGCGACCTCCGGCTTGAGTGCAAACGCGCTCACCACTGCGCCACAGTGGTCGTTACTTATTCTTTCGGGAAAATATTTGAACTAATCGGACAATAACTTTTGAAGTAATTTAAATAAATACCTATTGGCAATAGCCGTAATAACGCGTTTATAGTTACGGAACCCTCCTTAGACATGTCCTGACATGCTCTTGGTTAGGTTATTCCTTTTATAATTTTTCTTCTTCCGTACTATTGTTTAAACTCCGAGCAAAGCTCGATCCCCCGGGTCACTCCTGAGCATGACTCACGTCTCCCAGGTACCTACTAGTTACTACAAACAAGTAGCCGAATCTTTCAGGTAAAAAAATTATACTCACGTCCTATGACTTATGTAATAAAAGTCGAAGCACTGACATCTGTCGGTAACAGTAAGTACTACTTGAATGCCCATTTATAATTGATTATTGTTTATAAGCTTTGCTAGGTGGCGCTTTTACAAGTTTTTATTTATTGTAAGTTACTCGGATACTGTAAATATTTTGATGATACTAAAAAGTATGTAACTGTAATTTGATACATAGTTTTTTTTATTATTTCATTCCCTTCAGTTAATTATTATTATTCGTTTTAATGATAACTCATAATATTTTTATAGTCTTGTGTAAAAGTGACATATATCTCGTACATTATGAATTATGTTAGTTATGAGTTCGTCGCTTGAATTGGAATCTAATTGACGTAATATTTAAATAGGTACCTAATTATTTCCCGAGTATTCTTTAGTAATTTAAACGGAAAATACATACGGGTAAAATTAACAAGTGCAATAAAATATATCGATAAGATTAAAAAAAATCTTGTGTTTTTTGTTGTTAATAAAGGGATACATGGTTATTTTATTAAATTTTATTGTTATTATCGGATCCCTAATAACAACAACAATTTTCAGGCCTCTAGCAAAAATTGTGGTAATATTATAGAAACTTCCATCCTGTAGTTTTAGGGGTTGAAGGATAAAAGTTTATATGAGACTTCTTACCTTAATAATTCTTAACATTATTAAATGAATGTTGCATATATGTTAAATTTTCCGTTCAAATTGAGAATATTCGGGAAATAATTACTTCAATCAATATTAGTCAATTAGTTTACAAGCCTAGCGATGAACGACGACATAACTTATATAGTTCATAATAACGCGATAGATGGCGCTTTCACAGATAATTAAATTTAACTCCCTTGTTTAAGGGGTTGGAAGATGAAAGTTCCAATTTTGAGAATTTTTATGTTGGTTGTGTATTAATACAATCTTACGTAACAAATTTCAGCTTTCGAGAACATCCGGAAGTACGATATAATTTTGTTGATCATCAGTGAGTCAGTGACGGAATCAGGGGTTTTTAGATATCAATAAAATCTAAAGTATAAGACGTAGGTAATCGAAACTTTACATGTTTAATGTGACCGCTGATGGGAACAAATCCTGAAAGTTTCATTTATCTGGTACAATCCAAACTCAAGTTATGAGGGTTCAAAAAATCGACGAAACGCTTCGAGAAAAGGTGGTTTGGTAGTGCCCTTGCGCTTCGCTTGACGTCTTGGCATGGGGGCACTACCGTGCCCCCAGATATCAAGAAATAAGAACAGTACCTCAAGCAGGAACATTTTGCGGTATTGTTACGTGTACGTAAGCGAGAAATATTGTATGAAAACCATGAAAGCACCTCTAGCGGACGTAAAGTAACTAAAATTTTCATACAATATTCCTCATATTTCTCGTTTACGTACACGTAACGATACCGCAAAATGTTCCTGCTTGGGGTACAGGTTAGAAATACCGGTGATCAGACGTTTAACAAAGTAAGTAAATCTTTTAAAGGTCAATGTTACGCCTTAGAAGAAGAATCCAAGAAAACATTCAAAATATTTCCATTGATAAATATAAAAAAAACTAAAACTAAAAAAATAAGGTCAAGTGTATTTATTACTTACTAGCTTTTGCCCGCGACTTCGTTCGCGTGGATCACTTTGGGATATCGCTAAAATTTACCCGCGACTTCATTTACGTAGAAGGAGAAGCTTCCCCCTCACGATTGCCCGCCGCGCGCCGTACATTATTATTGCGCGCTTGATTATTTTATTACTGCGATATCTTTTAAAATACTCATTGAAATCAAATGATGTAAACGGTGAATTTCTTCTAGATTAAATGCTTGTAATGAATAACGTATTTACTTGGATAAGGATTAATATCATCTTTATGAAAACACCCTCACAAATAATGCTTGATTTTAGAACAAATTTGGTTAGCATAAAAAGGTTATTGTGAGCCAACCTTAAAAGATTTTAGACATATACAGTCGCGGACTCTTTTTTAGAACTTTTAAAGGGAAACAATTCTGTATTACATAATTTTAGCGATACTTTAACCGTTTCCACAGCGCGCAGCGTACGCAACGAAAGCTCCCAAAAGGAAAAAAAAAACGATTTTGAAACATTATTGATTTGTGTTCCGCTCGTATTGAGCTTAGAATGATGTTTTAAAGCCTTTAGTCTTCCTCGATAAATGGACTATCCAACACAAAAATATTTTTTCAATTCGAACCAGTAGTTCCTGAGATTAGCGCGTTCAAACAAACAAACAAACTCTTCAGCTTTATAATATTAGTAATAGACAAAAAAAAAACACTTAAGGAATGGTTATTTATAATGCGACCAACTTTTGTATAATTGCAGATACTAAACCGTATAATCACGATTTATTTGCTGGCAGCCCTGTTTATTACTGCGATATCTTCTAAAATACTCATTGAAAATATGTAAACGACAAATTTTGTTCTAAATTAAATGCTTATAATGAATAACGTATTTACTTGGATAAGGATTGATATCATCTCTATGAAAACACCCTCACAAATAATGATTAATTTTAGAACAAATTTGGTTAGCATAAAAAGGTTATGGTGAGCCAACCTTAAAATATAGACATATACCTACAGTCGCGGACTTTTTTTAGAATTTTTAGAGGGAAATAATTCTGTCATACATAATTTTAGCAAAACTTTAACCGTTACCGCAGCGTGCGCAGCGAAAGCTCTCAAAAGGAAAAAAACCCCGATTTTGAAACATTCTTGATTGGTGCTCCGCAGTCCGCTCGTATTGAGCTTAGCATAATGTTATATACATAGACGTATATTATAGACGAGGCATGTTGAGGCAAAAAGTGTCTCCAAAAAAATGGCCCCAATTTTTAAATTTTGGGGCCATTTTGACAGTTGAGGTTTGGCACTTGTGATCTTACCATTTCTACATTTGCTTTATATGCAGTTTATCCAGTCCGCATATAATTCATAAAATGCCGAGTAGTTGCGTAATTAAAGGCTGTAAAAACTATGACAAACGTGTAAAAAAGATAGACGGGATATCTTATCACAGGTAATTATCACAATATTTTTTGTTACAATTAAAATACTTATGGAATTTTAAATAAATATTCAAAAAATGGCGGCCAACTATGAAATATAACACTGGTTATTGTATGCGCAACAGTGAAAAGGTAACTTTGTAGGGACGTCATTTTTATTATTGTAAATTACAGAAATAAGAGATTCAGTTTTTTTTTATTTCAGTACCTAACCAAACCTAACCTTACCCGTCAGTATTCACATTTTTGATTAATTTAAATAAAATGAAACTAAGGCTTACTATTTATTTGATTTTTACATATTATATTTAAAAATATTATTTACTATCTGGCCTGACAGACGTTGTTCTGTGAATTATGAAATTGAATAAAAAATGCTCGGGAGAATTTTCTTTCTACGGGAGAACTACAGTTGAAGGTTGTAAGCGTAGGTTGCTACACCTATAAGTCATACCCTACACCTACAACCTACATCTAGACCTACTACATACCTATAGTTGGTAGGTGATAGGTTGGTAGGTAAACAGTAGTTACCCCACTAAAAACCTACAAGCTACATCTACTAGATGTAGATCACCTATAACCTGCATCTACTGTCTATTCTACTCCTTAATAACCACCTACAATGTTCAGAGGCCAGCCGATTTAACATTATGCACTTTTGGAGAAAAAAAAGTAATATTTCTGAAATATTACTATGTTACTGGAAGCACCTTTATACCGAGTGATTTTTTAATCCGTTTCAAGAGAAACAGTGTATAATAGTTACACAAAATAGAGTACTTTGGCATACTTAGTTTATTATTTTTTTCTTTTGTCTAATTTAGTGAACATTTGTTGTAAACATCGCAGAAATTTATAGTATTTAAATTACAGATTTCCCAATAATCCAGAGCGCAAAGAGATTTGGACTCGCCTTATTCGAGAACAACGAAATGAGCCTAACAAAAAAGTTACTCATAGATCTAAACTCCCACTCGCGCCTTGGTGACACCCACTTCGCAACGGGCCGTGCAGCAGAAATCGTAATATTTTAATTTCGCCATAACTTCAAAACCAAACATCCAATTTGAATAATTCAAAGACCAAATATTATCTACATAAACTGTACTTAGTGATGAAATAATTTATTTTGATAAGGATTAATAGCATGAGTAAAATAAATGCGTTTAAATATAGTCCAAAAAAATTTCAAGATTTCTAAATAAAAAAATGGTTGTTATGCCTCACTTGACATAGATAGGTATAGTGTGTCACGGACTTTTTTGTAGATATTTATAAGATCTACAATTAATTACAACATTTTATGGTTCTATCTTTTATAGTATAGGCAGCGTACGCAAAATAAGTAACTTTTCTGGTTGATTTTTACACCTTGTGTCCGAAAAACCCAAATATCTTACGGAACCCTATTTTTTCCAAAATAAAATTTAGCCTATGTTCCTTGTGGATAATGTAGCTTTCGAAAGGTGAAAAAATTTTTGAAATCGGTCCAGTACTTTTTGAGCCTATTCATTACAAACAAACAAACATACAAACAAAGTTTTCCTCTTTATAATATTAGTGTAGATGTAGATTATTACTTTCAAACTGAATTAGATTATGTATAAGTTTTTATAAATTATAATTCAATATTCTTTTTATGGTACTTAATATAATAAGTTTTGTTTTTAATGAGTCTTGTTTTATTTATCTAGGTAATAAAGGAATATTAAGTGCTGTTGCGCTAGGATTTGTATGTAATTTTTGCTGCAGCGCTGGCTGTGAAACGTCACAGCTCCTACGGCTCCGCCCCTTCTGTGGCGCCGCTGGAGCTACGGCACATGTGTAAAAACAAATTTGTTGTCTGGTCTAGGTCCATACGCCGTATAGAAGAAAAAAATTGGTTTTCTTGTAAAATCCTTTAAAATATCTTGCTTAGGTTAAAATATCTAGTATCCATACACCATAGGGATGGGCGTTGAATAAACGAACTGTTTTATTAAACTGTTTATTTGTCATGAACGGGTAAACTAGTTTAGCGTCTACTGATAAACTAGTCTATGCGTGAACGGTTGCCATATGCCGGAACGGTGCGTGTGAAAGAGACCGTTCGTCGCGACGCGACGACACGATCGACGGACGGGCGCGGGGCACTACGACTCGGCACAAGCAATACGTCTATCTCTGTTCTTTACAGTAATGAACCTGTCTGTCTGCCAGTCCTAAGCCTGGAAAAAGTATGAAGGGTAGTTCATTTCCACCGCTGACAGATTAAACCGTCTCGTCGTTCGTCGTCAACACTAGTCGCGTCGATCAGCAAACGACAACAAGTTTGTCAAAACAGTTAATGCTGAAAGTCGTTCATTCAACAAAACTACTTTGCTTGTCATAGTTTATTGCACAGTTCAGTATTCGTCGAACACGTAAACTAGTCGAAAAAAAAACTGTTTTTTCAACTAGTTTACGATGAACGATAAACGGTCTCGTTTCGTTGATCGAAAAAGCGTCGACGACCCACCACTAATACACCATAATAGCCATTGCACTAATCTATTACACCGATATAATATCTGTATAATATTCTAGTATGTAATTATCGTCATCTATGGGTACTAATCACCAGAGGAGTTAAAAGTGCGTTCCTGATCTTTGGCATACATTTGACAAATAATGTAGGTATAAGAAAAAGTTACGCCATCTTGATTTCAGAAGATTTATTCAAATAAATGTGGACTGAAAAATCTGCGGTAAGCAAATGTCGAAATGTCAAGATGACAAAATATGAAACCTCGACTGCCCCAAAAAACCCCAAAAGTGGGGCAGTTTAAGTGTGGACACTTTTTGCCTCAACACGCCTCGTCTATGCTTTATGATAATGAGAGTAATGTAATAAGAAATATGAAATATTTAAATTACATTACGTACCTGTAAAATTTATATTTGTTTGTAAGCCTTATTGATTTATTGTTGCTAATATTTTAGAAATTCCAGTATTAATGCGAGCTAAACTTATATTAAATACGCCGGACAATTTTATTAACATTTCTTTAGTCAAGATATGTATTTAAAAAAAATTTATGCGTTGTACGCCCTTACAAAGTTATATCATACGACTAGCGACTGTTCCATCGGAATGGTAAAATCGTAAAATCAAAGGAACATTGAAGTTCCGTTGATTTTACATAGATGGCGTAATTTTTTCTTGTATGAAAATTTTTTCGGCTAAATGTACGTGATAGCCTATCTTGAGTTGAAATCTTTGGTTATATAACCTTAAAGCCTTCCTCGATAAATGGACTATCCAACACAAAAATATGTTTTCAATTCGAACCAGTAATTCTTGAGATTAGCGCGTTAAAACAAACAAACAAACTCTTCAGCTTTATAATAATAGGTTGGGGAAAAAGTCTTTTCGCATTATAGTATGTATGAACTTGTCATAAAATATCTTGGGCTATACCAATTGTATCTGGCTGATTTTGGTATCATTAAAAAGTTTTAATTTTACAGAAGACAATTCCAAATTCAAATTAGGTAAATTTGAGATTTTCATTTGTTTTTCTTATTGTTAAAATGAGTGATTCTTATGAAGAATTTCGATACATTTTAAAATTTTATTACAAAAAAGGTAAAAATGCAACACAAGCCGCGAAAAAAATTTGTGATGCTTATGGACCTAATGCAGTATCTGTGAGAGTAGCGCAAATTTGGTTTAAGCGTTTTCAATCCGGAAATTTTGATATCAAAGATGCACGTCGCTCTGGTCGCCCTGTTACGGACAAAACTGTTGCCATTTTTGAAAAAGTGGAGCCAGATCGGCATATTAGTAGTTACGATGTAGCTGAAGAACTGGGGATTGACCACAAAACGGTTTTGGCGCATTTGAAAAAAGCTGGGTACACAAAAAAGCTCAATATTTGGGTGCCTCATGAGCTCACTGAAAGAAACCTAATGAACCGTTTACTCATTTGTGATTCTTTATTACGACGTAATGAAACCGAACCATTTTTGAAGAAGCTGATAACTGGTGATGAAAAGTGGATCACGTACGACAAGAACGTGCGAAAAATATCGTGGTCAAAGGCCGGTCAGGCTTCACAGACTGTGGCGAAACCCGGGTTAACTCGCAACAAGGTGATGCTGTGTGTGTGGTGGGATTGGAAGGGCATTATTCATTATGAGCTGTTACCGCCAGGCAGGACCATCAATTCTGAACTGTACTGCGAACAACTGATGAGATTAAAGCAAGAAGTTGAGAGAAAGTGGCCGGAATTAATCAACAGAAGGGGTGTGGTTTTTCACCATGATAACGCTAGACCTCACACATCTTTAGCCACTCAGAAAAAAATACGGGAGTTTGGCTGGGAGGTGTTAATGCATCCGCCGTATAGTCCTGATCTTGCACCTTCAGATTTCCACCTGTTTCGGTCGCTGCAGAATTCCTTAGGCAGTGTCAGGTTGACATCACAAGAGGACTGCCAAAACCACTTGTCGCAGTTTTTTCATCAGAAGCCCCAAAAATTTTATAGCAATGGGATCATGTACCTACCTACCAACAAGATGGCAAAAAGTTATCGAACAAAATGGCACCTATATACTTTAGTCACTTGTAAATAAACTTTATAAAAAAACCTTTTGAATTTTTATATAAAATGCGAAGAAACTTTTTCCCCAACCTAATATTAGTATAGATTCTGCTTTGGCTGAGCAGAATGCGGTAAAAATGCGGTATAGGGTTTCCACAGACTATAATATATGGTCCGGTTTAATTTTGAACTTCGAACGCAAACATTTCGAGGGAGTTTCGATCGCCTGAACAAAATAATAATAATATCAAGGTGCATTTTTACTGGCTAAAAAAAATAGTACTTATCTGTCAAATGTTAACAACTTATTATGAGCCACCAGTTGACCTCCCCCGCTCGAAGTAAATTCTTAGAGAGATCTTGTACTATTGGTATTACTCCTTCGCTATTAATTATTATTACTTTGTATTGAGTAGGATAGAGAATAGATTTATTGATGTGAAACATCTATAGGCGAGGGTAAACCTGAATTTTGGCGTGGCGAGAATTGCCGTGGCGAGACGCTTCGCCACACTTTTGAGATTTTTGGGGCCATTTTGAAATTTGACGTATGGTGAAAACACTATGGAGAAAAAAGTGTCTCCAGTTAAATGGCCCCCCACTTTTGAGATGTTTCACTTCCACCGGCACTCCCGGAGTGCAACCCGTTTTTTTTTTTAAGTTTTAATTTAATAGTTTTATTTCAAAAGAAAACAAAATAATGCAGTTAATTCAGATGATTTAATGCGAAAAATTATGATTTATTCCGGTTTGTGAAGCAAGTTCAAAAATACAGTTTTTCATGATCCCGTGGGAACACTTTTGTTTTCCAAGAAAAAAAATATCCTGTTGATTATTTCATGTTCTAATCTACCTTTGTGCCAAGTTTCATTTAAATACGTCGAATAGATTGCCTGAAATAACTTCAAATAGGTAGGTACTGTTTTTTTAAGATCCCATGGGAACCCTTTCGTTTTTCGGGATAAAATGTATCCTATTTTACCCTTTAGGTCCTAAGCAACCTACATGCAAAATTTCATTTTATTCCATCCAGTGGTTTCGGCGTGATGCGATAACAAACACACAGATAGACAGACAGACAGACATTTTTTTCAAAAACGTTATTTTTAGGTTCTGTGGCCTTTAAAGACCCCCCATTTTGATTTTCACTTAAATATCTTTAATGTACAGACATGACCCCTCTACAGATTTATTATATGTATAGATAAGGTCAACGATTTCATTAACAATTGCACACCTTTGGATTAAGATGGTACCCAAGGCTGATTCTATGTGATGCATGCGTGTTGCGATATTGCAACGCGCAATACAAAAGTCTCTAATGTCAGTAATTATTATTTTTGTACTTCAAAATTAAAAGGACACAATTTGGATACAAATACAGTAAAAACGCCTGCCATTACTGGGTTACAGGAATGACGCGCGGAGCTCAATTCGGTTAGCTCGCGTTAGGTATTGCACAAAACGAGAAGCTCGTACAAATTAAACGAACGAACAACTGGCTCCATATTTATTTAGCTCCAATTTAGTTTTTTTACTTCTACAATTACATTTAAATGTGTAAAAAGGTACAGCTTAGCAAAAAAGCGAGTAGCAGGAATTAAAAACATTTTCGACTGTATCGTCTTTTGTCCTTATCAGATTAGAATGATAAATATAATATTATATTCTAAAATATTTAAATTAATTATGTCATTCCAATCAAGTATGGATAAAAATATGTTACACTCTTTTTTGCCAAGCTGCAGCAAAATTGATTTTCAGCAAGGAAATGGAGAGATGGAGCGCAGGAGTAAATGATAACTCGACTGTTAGATTGGAAAACAATACATATTTCCAAGATGAGACGTAACATAACAAAACAAAAGATAGACGAAAATTGTGCGAGACGAACAAAATATTGAAAGTAGTAGATGCGTAAAATACATACACGGGGTCTCGACATATTTATAGTATTTTCTCGCCATATCAAGATAATATTATAGTAGTCACCACAGAAAGATAAACAACAATCATAAGAAAAAAAAACTCCCTTCTTCTTTAGAAGTTGGTTAAATAAATGGCTGTGAAAGACATTTAACATTTTGGTTGAAAGGACCATGCAAAAAAGTATATTGCCAGTGTCCTCATCCACAACAGATTTTAAACCTCAGTCTCTTGAGTCTTGCTACGCTGATTATTATTTAGTATGGCGACATTCACCTCAGGAGTGGGGTTTTGACAGAAATTGGAATTCAATTTTTACTGTTTTCTTTTAGCGACCCACTCCAGCTTCGCACGGGTAGGTAC
The DNA here is from genome assembly GCA_905404095.1 of Glaucopsyche alexis. Taxonomy (NCBI): domain Eukaryota; kingdom Metazoa; phylum Arthropoda; class Insecta; order Lepidoptera; family Lycaenidae; genus Glaucopsyche; species Glaucopsyche alexis. Next base: position 9,652,254 of record FR990060.1, read on the forward strand.
AGTGTTTTATACATAAAAAGCTTCCTCTTGAATCACTTTATCCATTGCTGAAAACTGTATTAAAATCAGTTTTTTAGTTTTATACTGTATCACTTTACACCCGTGTACCCATGCGAAGCTGGAGTGGGTGGCTAATATAAACAATAAATAATTAAATTTCAATCCCTGTTAAAAACCCACCCCTAAGGTGAATGTTGTCATACTAAATAATTATTATTATCAGCGTGGCAAGAGCTACAAACTGAAGCTTAAAATCTGTTGGTGTGGACGATTTTTTGTCTGGTCCTTTGTCAAAAACTATGTAAATTGATTATTACAAAAATGTGATACCTACAAAAAGGTGAATCTCATTATCTTTTTGCCACCCGAATTGCAAGCGTAATTACATGCAATCAATAACGCTTTCGTATCATAAATGACACGAGTTTTTGTTTATTCACGCAATAATGACTAAGATCACGATAAAAACAGAAGCATCAATCATTTTTTTCCTCACGGAGAAAGGAATTACGCTATAAGTGCACATGATTTTAGAAGAAATGCGTGAAAAATTACTTCCATTATCTTTAATGCACGTAACATTTTGGTAGCGGTGTAGCTAACGCGTAAATTGATATAGCTTTTTAATGTCTTTAACATCTGTGATAGTTTGTATTCATATAACTATGTTTTAGGGGTTCTAATTAGACGAGGTTATTTATAAAATTGCTGCTATACGGAGGCGTTATCTATACTTATGTAATAAAGAAGAAAAGTTTGTGTGTTTGCTTGCATTGAATAGGCTCCGAAACTACTGGACTGATTCTGATGAAATTTGGCACAGATGTAGAGTAGACTACGAGGAAGGACATAGGCTACTTTTTATCGCGAAAAATTTACGGTTTCTGCGAAATTAACTTATGCGCGCACGAAATCGCTGGGAACATCTAATCTTTTCTAAAAAAGCTTACTAATTGACTTTGACAACTTCTGAGAGTCGATTATGGGTCATCTCCCATCGAAATGAGATAATACGAGACGCGGCGCTGCATTTTTAATATAGACATTCAAAGTTGAACATTATTCAGTGCACATAAAGATACTCGTTTCATTGCAAGACCGGCGTTGCGCTATGCAGAGCGGTCTAGATTGACATGCGATTTCTCGCAATTAATAATTAATCTTCTTGTGCGGTAAATAAAGTTCAATTTTGAATAGCAATCATAAGTCGCTGCATAACGCCTCGTTGCGTACCGTCTCGTTTCAGTGTGCACTAAAAATTGAATCCATTTTACAATAAAATTACCGAAAATTTCACAATTTTTTCTTATTTTTACGTGACGAAAAAACCGGAGGAGTTTCTTGAGTCAAAACTACGAAGGCACAAAAAACATTACAGGTGGAAACTATATTTAAAACCGAAATAATCCGTACTTCCTGGCTTAGCTCTAGATTAGTTTATCGTGGCGATAGTTTGATACCGGAAGAATATGTGATTAGATTGTCACTTCCAAATCCCTAACGTGAGGTATCTTAAATCTTTAATCTTTGTGCAAGTGCCATGAAAAAGTTTTGGAAAGGTATTATAAAATTTAGATTAGTACTTTTCGATATTTGTCCTTCGCAAGAAAAATCAGAGCATCAAGAAAACATACCTTCTATCAAGGATCTAATTATTGTTATTCGAGGACAAACAGGATTTTGAATTACCTAATATAAAAATTAAGTGACCAAAGTTATGCTTATGATTTTTTCAGAAATGTCATCATCCTGCTAGCCTACTAATATAATAAATGTGAAACTTTGTAAAGATGGATGGATGGATAGATGTTACTTCACGCAAAAACTACTGAACGGATTTCGATGAAATTTTGTACGGTAATAGTTAAGGCTCTTAATTAAAATATAGGCTACTTATTGTCCCGAAAAAGTATAGTGTTCCCGAAGGATACTATAATTACGCGGGTGGAGCCGCGGGCAACAGCTAGTTACATAAACATAATTACATTTTAAGATATACAATATAAAAAACAACATAGTAGAGCTTCGTTAGTAGATCTAGAACAGCTCAGATAAACAAGGAACCGATAGACGGGGCTTTAACCCGCGGAGTAAATATTGTATCTCACTAATTATCATAAATGCAGCTCTTTGCGTCCGTGCGCCCATTACCGAATAGCTGTCATTAGGTACTTGTAGTGGTGTGCCATACTGGAATCGATAATATATTAATATTATATCGATACAATATGAATATCGGTAAAATATTAATATTGTATCTCACTAATTACATACAATGCAGCTCCTTGCGTCCGTGTACCCATTACCGAATAGCTGTCATTAGGTGCTTGTAGCGGTGTGCTGTGCTGGTATCGATAGTATATTAATATTTCTTTGATTTTAAAATAAACATTATATACCCATTATTCAATTTGGTTATGTAAGAGTAACGTAAAGCAAGCACAAACATTTTTTCTATGTAAGTAAGAAAAGTTAACGTTTTATGTAAATTATAATTTTCTTTAATAAGAAGCGGCCTGAATCCATCAAGTGTTTCACTATTAATATTATATTTGTGGGCGCAGGTGTTATTGAACCTGTTGTTGTCTGTCGTGCCCACGTGCAATATTACTCATCGAACCACTCTGACAACTCATGAATCCGCAAAGTGGGGATACCCCACCATTCGCCCTTTTCTATGAAGAAGGGACTGCAGCGTGTTCCGGAGGAAGATTATTATTACGGGGACGTTGGTCCAAGCCACATCTCTTTATTAAAATTGTTATTTAAATAGCTCGTCAGAATCATTATATTTCTTTTGTTATAATTATTACTGTTCAAGTTTAAAAGTAAAGTAAAGTTACGTGTTTTAAGTGTAAAAGTGATTCTAAATGTTGCAAAGTAGATTGTGATAATTTCAGTTATCCTATAAATAAATGTTATTAAAATTTAACTAGAGTTTTAATCAAAATAAACGAGTGAAATGTCAAAAGGTAAGTCTGGTGTTGACATTCCGCAATATCAGAAGATGAATAAACGCAATCAAACTAAGTCCCTCCAAAATATTCCAATATGCATTGTGTCTTTTCAACGATGTTTCCTAGTCATAGTTATGGGTAGCCTTTATCCAATAGATGAGATAAGTTTGTGCGTGAATTAGAATTTACGCACATGCTACACATCGTCTTTACACACTGCTTTTTCATCGATAAGCGATACCTTACATCACTCGGGCGATAGCTTGTTGAGCGCACGCCACCCACGGCGTGCAGCCTATAAACAGGAATCATACTGCTAAAACATAGCGGGAACAAGCCTCTATCTTATCAGATAACCCATGAATACATATTAGCGCTAATTGCCAGTTTATTTATTATTTGAGCTAAACGGTCCGGCCTTTATTGGCATGAAGCGTGCGTAGTGTAACAGGTGAATAGTGTATATGCCGACTTTTGGTAGATTTAAATAACAGCTATTACTGACACAATGTCAGTAAAATTTAAATATACCTACCACAATACTTATATCGGCAGCTCGTCATATAATATATGTGATACAAAGTGTCATTGATATCTAAACAAATATTCTCCTCGACCTCTATGGCTCGATCGCGAGGTCGCCGGTTCGAATCCCGCCAAAGGAACAACAAAAGGTTTCTATATTACTGGGATATGGTTGTTTTTTAAATGTGTATAGTGTAATAAAAAATCTTAAATAGTATAAAATTACTAAAAATATATTTCCGTTGTCTGGTACCAGATCAATGTGGTGTGGAAGCGTCCATAGATCAAAATTCAAATTCAAAAAATCAATATTATTATTATTATTCGTAGAAATATTTATCATTTACATGACATTGAAAAATTCACAATTAGGTAAGTATATTTTCTAGAGCTCTGTGATAACGCTTAACTTTGAGAGTGTATAAAAAGGAATTTAGGGTAACTATAAAACGGCGTAAAGTACGTAACAGAGTATTGATAAGAGTTGTAAAGTACGAAGTTCGATCGTAAATTTCGGTAGCCTGGCTCTCGTACGTTGATAGAACCTGTCAGATAATTTTCAGATCGACAGCCGCAGCGAACTTTAGTACTAACCCTATACTTATTTTATGATCGAAATTTTACATACATTTCTCGTGTAAGTGTAAAAGTTGAACATGCAGATAGAATGTAATCTTTGAGAGAGTTTCTTATGCCCAATTTTTGAGGGCTTTTATCGGTAGTTTTATATTCAAACTTAAAAATTCAGCCTCCGTGGTCTAGTGATTAGAGAATTGGCTCTCGACTCGGAGAGGTCGTGAGTTCGATTCCTGCATTGGAATAACAAAAACATGTTGTTTTCAAGTTTGGTTAGGACAATGAATGTTGATCACCTGATTGTCTGACAAGAAAGATGATCCATGCGTCGGATAGGCATGTAAAAATTCGGACCTGCGCCTAATCTCTCGTCAGTCGTGTCGGTATTCGTCCCACTGGATTATGAGAGTAAAGGAAGAGAGAGTGCTCTTGTGTTCTGCGCACACACCTGGGCACTATAAAATTACTCCTGCGTAACTGGCCTGATTTCAATGTAACCGGCCACCGTCACCGAGGTCGGTGTGGGAGTTATTATTCAATTGTGATTTTGATTGGTAAACGCGTTTGCGTCGTCAATATTAAAACGTTATCGAAAAGATAAACTGTCGTAAAACCTTGGAAACCTAGCATCAGTGTTGGGAGGACCTTAATAGTGCACTTGCTGCATCTGCAGGTGGCCTATGTATCCTCGATGCTTGTCTGCGATCCGCGACTGACACCTGGGCGCCTAGACAAATTACCTTCGTTAAAATTCGAAAAGATCTGTCGTATCGACTTCTCTTTTGAGATCACGACATTTTGTGCCTAGCCAAATGCACTCTGTTGTTCGAATCGCAACGACGAATTGCTCAAACGTTAGTTGTCTACAATTTATAAGAATTTTTCCGTCAGTTGTGAAGTTGTCAAATGTCATAATTAATTTTTTTTTATGATGCCGTTACGGCTTAAAACTATTTGCCAGTGTCAAGTTTAAAAGGCAGAGAAATAGATTTATTGTAGCCTGTATATGATTTCAACACCGTATTATTTTCAAGTCTAATGTCTAGTCAAAGTCCAAAATACAGAGAGTCAGTGCAAGTCAGTCGATTCAGTAAAACGGTACCTAGTAGTTTTACTGAAAGTTCCTAGAGTGTTTACAATAAGAATTAAGTAAGTACTTAATTAACACAGGCGATTATTATTGCATTCTTTAATCAGACACACAATTTGACAACTGTTTATTATTTGACAGTTAATGTGACTGACCACTCGTGTGTACGATTTTCAACTCTATTGTTTGACTCCAGAGTTTTATTTAGAATTATATGCTATTAAAATACATTATTTAATTAATTATCTTCTATTTTTCATTGATAATACAGATTTTACAGTCGGACAATGATCTTTTGGCACTTGGATGGGGGCGTGAGTGTCGTAAATAAGAACAATATTTATTACTAAAAGTGAAATTTTACAAGACGGCGATGTTATTATAGTACTGATTTTATCCACGTGCCAAAAGGTAAGTGTCGCAACTACAAAACAATACATAATAATAAAAGTGACATTTTACAAGACGGCGATGTTAGTTCTGTTTTTGTCCACGTGCCAAAAGATCCTTGTCAGACTGTATACGGATTGCTTGCCAAATGGTCATAGGAAACACATTTTATACAGATATTAACATGTTACACTAAAGGGCCATACTCACGGCGCGTCCAGTAAATCCAGCACCGGTACTAATAAAGGGCTATTATCTTTGATTAATTATTACATAGATACGTTATATCCTTACAAAACTGACAATATTTCTGTGCCACGACACACATTGACATTATATATCTATGGCTATTATAATATACTCACGGTGCATGATGCATCTAGCAAATCCAGCACCGGTACTAATAATAATAAATAGGATTTAGGAATAACAAGTAGATCCATTCATTAGTGTCAATCATTTAAAAATTTTGCCTACAAATCCGCGGCCTTGAGCTTGCAGGCTGGATGACCTTTTACAAATAAATAGTGTAGGTAATGATCCTGGTAACACTGGGTAGAAAAAGAAGAAGATGAAGTACAATAATTTTTGTTTGATTATTGATAACAAATTAACAATTTACGTTAACTATTATCCCTAAGTCTATGAGGTAAACACAGATAAGAATAAACAACCTAATAAGTTGGCTTCAAGTCTTCATATTGGTGGAGAGGTGAAACGAGGAAGCTCGCCGCGAAGCAGCACCGCGCCCAGCGAACTCGAGTCTACTCTCTCTAGGCTCTAGCCTAGTCCACCTCCATCTGCACTGGTCCATGAAGGTTGAGGACGTTGTGGACTAAGTACATCCTAAAGAAGACGTCTTTCACTTTTAGGGTCAAGCGTCTGGAGTCTCGCTACAACGTCAACTTCAGTTTCTTTGCGGTGAGAGTACCGACGCATCTTCTACCGACTTTCGAGGTGGAGGAGTTCTAGCCGACGGACGTGTTCTACCGAAGATTTCAAGGAAATGAAACAAAGCGTGCCTCACGTCGTCTAAAAAGTAGCATTTTAATCCAGAGCCTAAACTTTTTGTATGAAAGAGTAACAACCATTCCACCATCCATACTCACATACTTTTATATTTTTATAATATTAGTAGGATTTTTGACTACTAAAACATTACCATTACCTTATACATAATATAACATAAGTAAAATGTGTTTTAAATCTTTATAATTTGTAGGAATTGTAGGTATACAATAATGTTGTTTGTTAAGTAGTTTAACCATAGTGATATAAAATCTTCATAATGTACAATACGGCCGATGTATCTTGGCGAGTCTGAACTTTGCGCAGAAGGTTGCGCAATATCTGTTTCTAAGTGTTTTCGTATTTATTTTATTTGTACTAATTGGTCAACTGTATTAGGGAATTTTATTAGTACATAGGTATATAAAAATAATACAATAACAGTTTTCTTTTCAGTTCGCAGAGCCTATGTTCAGACCCATCAAGATACAGCGGCCGTAGTGTTATTAATGTATCAAAACCGCTACCAACCTAAGTTAATTTGTATTCATTCTGTGACAGGCTCAAACTAGTGTGTGTTTCATATGTACCCCCTATGAAATATGGACTTAGCACAGAATTGCCGAATACCACTATATGGGAATCATCATCATCAAGCAGTTGCAGTCGAACTTGCTCTTGGACTATAATTAACATATAACATATAATAATTGAAGCCGCCCCTTGGACTATAAAGAAAATACATGTCGTGCAGTTTCTTCATAAATGACGAAATAAATCGTCTTATACTGGAAATGCTGACGCCGCATCATCGTGGTGGTCCCAGCTCCGTGGGACCGTGAATTTGGTGTTAACTTGGACACTTCAGATCTTACATCGGTCAAAGTCGGTAGTTTTTGAGTTTAGATCCAACATAGATCTGATTCATTTAATTAAGTTTTAATATAAAATAATTTGTAATTTTAAATGTTCAATAAATCTTTTAAATTAAATCGTTTTTTTTGGAACTCCCGTTCGAGAACACTATAAGTGGCGCAGTCTTGGTGGATTTTTCCAAAATTACGGAAAAATTAAAGAACCTTCGAAAGTGTTCCGGGAGTAATAAATTCGGGTGTGTGTGAGATCCAGAAATCGATCCAGCAGAGACCAGAATGTATATGATACTACTACTATGCCTACTGACACAACTGACTCAAGGACAGGACGTGACAATCAACAGCCTGCAAGACGGTCCAGGAGTACTTCCGTTTAAATTAGGAAATGCTAAAATCATATCCCACTACCACTCTTTTCTTAGTAAAATAGATCTGTCTGAAATACACTCACAAATTAAATTAGTGAAAATGCAACTTTATCAAGCACGTACCGATTTAAGTAATCAGACAAATTCCTTATATGAACCCCATATAGAGTACCTTACATCGAAATTGGATAGAGTTTTAAATCAGTTATATACATTTGAGGCCGACCGTAAAAAACGAGGTCTCATTGACGGACTTGGTTCAATAATTAAAAGCATTTCGGGTAATTTGGATTATACAGACGCAATTAAATATAATAATGCCATTGAAGTTTTAAGTAAAAACCAGCATAAATTAGAGTTGGAAATTAATAATCACATAAGCTTAAATAAAGAATGGACTTTGAAAAATTCCAAAATTTTAGAAAATATTACATTTAATCAAAATAAAATAGCTAAGACTTTGGATTTGATACTTAATAGTGATAGTAATAGGGACAACGAATATATTAAATATTCTCATTTTGCGCAACATTTAATTATTCTTAGTGATAATATAGATAAGTTATCTGAAGAAATATATAGACTCGAAAATACTTTAGCTTTTATTAGAATAGCCGGTGCACCGCACTTTGCTTTAAATATTGATGATTTAAAATTAATGATAGATAAGTTAAGAATATTATATTCTAAGATTCAAATTATTGACGTAGATACTAGATATTTTTATGATTTTATTAGGTTAGCATATTTTTATGCAGATAATTATATAGTTATAGTATATAAGATTCCGATTGTCTCTTCCTTAACATATGATTTGTATAAACTATCCCTTGTACCCAATAAATATAACCAAATTCTTCTACCTGCCTCACCTTACCTAGCAATCTCTGGTGACGATTCTAAGTACATGGAGGCTGAATGCCCGAAGGTAAAAGAATGGTACATCTGCCCATCAGTATTAAACTACAGAGTAACAGAATACCCCGAATGCATCCATCACCTAATCACTAAGCAAGAACTTCACGCATCGTGCAAGATAACTACCGTCACCCTCACTAAAGGAGCAGTTGAACAACTTGACGATAGACATTTTACTATGAATTTTCCGAACATCACGAAAGTTAGAACATCATGTGGCCAAGAACAATACAGAAGCCTACAAGGAAGCTACTTAACAATTATTCCAGTAAATTGCTACTTCAAGACGTCTACATTCACAATCTTCAACTCCGATGATCACATAAAAGGCCACCCTCTGAAAATCATAGAACTACCGAAGTATCAAGAACTGAATGAAAGCACATATCACACACATGCAACCTTAAACTCAATCGATCTCCAGAATCTTCACGCTATTAATGAGAAAATTATATTCCAAAACCCAATAAAACTAGACAAGAGTTTACAACAAAGTTTGTACCATACAACCATTCCATTTTATACAATATCGATTGCAGTTATACTATGTGCATTATACATCTTATACAAATATCTACATAGAAGAAGCCTTCGCAAAACTCACGACGTAGAAGACATCAGCGATATACCTCTGAAAAAAAGAAGACCACGTCCTGCTGAAATAGAAATAGATCACAGCGATATTTCGGCAACTTTATCAAAACTTTCGAAATAGTCGCCGAACTGTGGGGGGAGGTGTTACATATGTACCCCCTATGAAATATGGACTTAGCACAGAATTGCCGAATACCACTATATGGGAATCATCATCATCAAGCAGTTGCAGTCGAACTTGCTCTTGGACTATAATTAACATATAACATATAATAATTGAAGCCGCCCCTTGGACTATAAAGAAAATACATGTCGTGCAGTTTCTTCATAAATGACGAAATAAATCGTCTTATACTGGAAATGCTGACGCCGCATCATCGTGGTGGTCCCAGCTCCGTGGGACCGTGAATTTGGTGTTAACTTGGACACTTCAGATCTTACATCGGTCAAAGTCGGTAGTCTTAATTTAGTTATAATTTTTGAGTTTAGATCCAACATAGATCTGATTCATTTAATTAAGTTTTAATATAAAATAATTTGTAATTTTAAATGTTCAATAAATCTTTTAAATTAAATCGTTTTTTTTGGAACTCCCGTTCGAGAACACTATAAGTTGTGTGTAAATAATAATAATTATTAACTGTGTTGATTTTTAAATTGTATAATGTTATTATTGGCTATAGCCATGACTTATGTAATTCCTTTGCAAGAAATAAAAGTATTTTTTACATTTTAAGTTTATTTTCTTACTAAAACTTAGTTTAAAAAGTAAAATAATTGTGTCGTATCAGGCTAGAGCAGGCTAAAGCTCCACCGACAAGAGCCAAGCTCTTAAATTAGAATGAATGAATAATTCTAGCAAGACAATGCCTATAACAAATTCAAAGTGTTATGGCCGCTTGTAATATTTTGTATACAATATGTAGTAACTGTTAGGTTTTTTATGGCAATAGTACCTTGTACAGTCATGTACTTTTAATATTTTATTACTTCCAGCTAATAACACTTCCTTTAAAGTTATAGTTCTTTAAAATTGCAAAGAATATTTCAATTATTTAGTCATATTTAGTCACAAACATACTATAGAGATTAAATATGATGTATTTAATGGTTAACACTACTTGACTGTTTATAATAGCAAATATTTCAAAACTATTATGAGGTGTTTGTGTGCTTACATCCCATTTATAAGGCGAAGGTGTTGAGCATCGATATATACAATACAATAAAATATAATTACATTGAAAAACTTATAAATTTTATCTACTAAATACAACTTGCTTATTTATGAACTACATTTGTTACCTAGGTACTATAATTTAGGTAGGTACCTACTATAGGTACACCTAAAGATTGCTATCAGCTGGTATAGTAGCGTGTAAAGGTTACAAACTGCAAGGGCGTTATTAATCTAAGACTGCAAGTAAGCTACAAATTAAGAAATTTATATTTTAACAAAGTGTTAAATTATACTTGAATACAATGAATTAAATATTAGGTACCTACATATTGACAATAATTGTGATTAATTGAATACTTTAGATTGAATTCTTTTGACTTTTTATGCAATATAGACCCTTTAGGCAAATCATTATTATTTACAAATAACAGCTGATCAATAAAAATCCGCCATATTGTTCGTTGAGGCGATAAAGGTAGCTATCTGGGTATCTTTATCGTTAGGTCGATAAAGATAAAGATCACGATCTGCTAAATGTCACTTACGGCCGCTTGTCTAGGCATTGTATGGAGAAACGCGTTAGAGCAATTCGTTATATGGGTGCATCGTTAGCGTATTCGTTCAAAGTGGCTGCTTGGCTACCAATTTTTTTAACGATACGACTGAATATGTCATTTAACGCACGCTTATGTCAATCCCATACATTTTTTATTCACGAAGTTCGCCGTCGATATTATTTAATGCATCTTGTCTAGCCCTCCAGCGCCTAGACAAATTACCTTCGTTAAAATTCGAAAAGATCTGTCGTATCGACTTCTCTTTTGAGATCACGACATTTTGTGCCTAGCCAAATGCACTCTGTTGTTCGAATCGCAACGACGAATTGCTCAAACGTTAGTTGTCTACAATTTAAGCTGGGACTATACGGCACCGGAATCCGGAAGGCCGTGAAAAATTCTGAGCATTGAAATAGATCTCTGCACTAATACAATAGAGTTGAAAATCGAACATCCGAGTGTCGAGTCTAATGTCAATGTCATATATGACAGCTCGACACTCGAAACTTCCATTTTCAACTGTATTGTATTAGCACAGAGTTCTATTTTCAGTGCTCATAATTCTCTACGGCCTACCGGATTCCGTTGCATATAGTCCCATACTTATAAGAATTTTTCCGTCAGTTGTGAAGTTGTCAAATGTCATATATTTTTTTTTTTAATTATTGATGGCGTTACGGCATAAAACTATTTGTCAGTGTCAAGTTAAAAAGGCAGACAACTAGATTTAATGTAGGTACCTATATGATTTCAACACCGTATTATTTTCAAGTCTAATGTCTAGTCAAAGTTCAAAATACAAATAGTCAGTGCAAGTCAGTCGATTCAGTAAAACGGTACCTAGAAGTTTTATTGAAAATTCCTGGAGTGTTTTGTATAAAATGGAATCAAATTTCAAGTGTAGAAATTTACAATAAGAATAAAGTAGGTACTTATTTAACAAGGCCGATTATTACGGTTGTAAGGCTGGAACATGAAGCATAGATACCAGGAGTCCGAACGGTATAGGCTTTTTAATAATAATTATGTACACAATAATAGGACCAGATCTTAGTTCTCTTTTCTGCCGCTAGGCGTGCGAGACCGACGAGTACCAAGTGTTGCCAATACTATTATACCGAGTGTTGCCAATACTATTATTTATTACAATTATTTTTAAATTACCGTTAGGCAATTACCGTGTTCTACGGTATCTATTTTTCGAGAACAGTTTCTAAGAATTTCCTAAAACTTTTATATAATAAGATTTCAATCTTTCCAGAGCTGTCAATAGCAACTTTAAACTTCCCGCGTAATTTCAAACGAGTGCATGTCGAACCGTCGCGCGCTCTACCGGCAAAAATCTGTCCCCGTAATTGAGACCATTATTTTAACATTACGTTCGGACTCCTTGTTATCTATACTTCGTGGGCTGGAACTTCAATATGCACCGAAATCCGAAACACCGGGAAAAATTCAGAGGATTATAAATTAGACACACAATTGGATAACTGTTTATCTATTGTATGACTCCAGAGTTCTATTTTGAATAATTATATTATATAATACATTATTTAATTAATTATCTTCTAGTTTTCATTGATAATACAGATTTTATACAGATTTCTTGCGAAATGGTCATAGGACACACATTATAAACAGATTTTAAGAGATTACACTAAAGGCCATACTCACGGTGCGTCCAGCAAATCCAGCACCGGTACTATTATGAATTTTAATATTATCCGGTGTTCAGCATAAAATATGTGTACAGTCTGACAAGGATCTTTTGGCACGTGGACAAAATCAGAACTAACATCGCCGTCTTGTAAAATGTCACTTTTAGTATTATATTGTATTGTTTTGTAGTTGCGACACTTACCTTTTGGCACGTGGATAAAATCAGTAATAATATCGCCGTCTTGTAAAATTTCACTTTTAGTAATAAGTATTGTTCTTATTTGCGACACTCACGCCCCCATCCAAGTGCCAAAAGATCCTTGTCCGACTGTAATGGCGTATATTCTATTGTCTTGCGAATGATACCATCTAATAAAAAAGAAGGAAAAGGTTTTAATGTAAACTGCATTTTTATTTAGTATTAAATGACTATTTCTAACTGTTTTAATTAGAATATGATATAGTTATAAACATTTGTTGAAATAATAATAAAGTACACTCGTTTTATCTAAGATTTTTCAAGTTACTTTTTAAAAATACCAACATTTTTCTGGTTGGCAACATGCAAGAACGAGACACACGGCCTCCCTTATGGCTATCTCGCTCGGCTCGGATTTGCCTCTATGATACGTGCATTGTAATACACTCTATTACCAAGGCAATACAGTTCTTTTTAGCAATTACAAAATACGGAGTCTTCTATCCTTATGACTATATCCATGTCCTGGTAACACTTTAAACTGGCCAGAAGAAGAAGAAGATGAAGTACAATAATTTTTGTTTGTTATCAAAATAACAATTTACCTAACTTAGGCCTTTACATCCGATGATGGATGATTTATACAGTATTCTCCGAGCGAAGTAACCACTCTTGAAATACTGTAGTGCAGTGGTCCCCAACCTTTTTTTTACGCGGGCCACAAACCCGTTGTACTCCTGGTGTCGCGGGCCGCAACCAAAATTTTTAGGGACAAAAAATACGGTGTTTAAATTTAACGATTTAATAATAGAAAAACACAAGGTAGTTAAAAGAGTGAAACTAAACATTTAAGATGAGATAACGACACAAACTAAAATAAAATAACAAATATGTATTATAATAATTATGTTTACTCAGTGAGATTTTTGGAATTGTGAACGCTTTTTCATCGCTTTATCTAGAGCTGGCTTGTCGCTGCATGCTATCCTTATTACATCGTAGGCTGTATTTCAAGAACCACTTTAGCTAGAAAGCTGATGTTTTCATAAGTCTTAATTCTGATGCCGCTATAACAACATAATATATCTAAAAAACAAGATAAAACAAATAATATAAGGAGAAGCCCTTTTTATGACACCAAATCGCGATTTTTTGTCCTTTCTTTAGTCGATGGCAATACTTTAAATATTCACAACATACTAAATTTATTTCTACTCCAATATATAATTCAAAATAAAAATTAATATATTAGGGGTTTTCATAAAAAATAAAATTTTTGTCCTAAAATGGCTTTTTATTGGCAGATTTCACGCGGGCCGCAGATAAAGGCCCGGCGGGCCGCATGCGGCCCGCGGGCCGCGGGTTGGGGATAGCGGCTGTAGTGCCTGGGACAGTTGGTTTTTAAATATCGTATGATTGCCCAAGCGCATACGGCATTCTCACAACATAGCCACCCTAGTCCAGAGGAATGACTAGTCAATACGTCTGGGGCCAATAATGACTAGTCAATACGTGCGGGTTTCCTCACGATGTTTTCCTTCACCGGTAGAGCGTCCGTATAATGTACTTGAGATCTGCTGGCCGATTCTGTATCGTTATACATAAAAGTTGGCTTCAAGGCTTCATACTGGTGGAGAGAAGAAAAAAAGAAGAAACATACTCACATACTTTTATATTTATAATATTAGTAGGATTTTTGACTACTTAAATATTATCATTACCTTATATATAAGTAAAATGCGTTTTAAATCTTTATAATTTGTAGGAATTGTAGGTATACAATAATGTTGCTTATTAATGCAGTTTATTCATAGTGAGCAGTGGCATGGGGTTCCTATAACTCCATTCCTATCGGCTTCCCTTGTCACATACCTTTTGCAAACCTTCATAGAAATCCCTACCTATGATACAGGTTCCGGCTTCCCTTTGAAGGAGAAGCAGCCTTCGCCACTGATAGTGAGAAGTGATATAAATCATAATGTAATTATTAATGTATCAAAACCGCTACCAACCTAAGTTAATTTGTATTCATTCTGTGACAGGCTTTAACTAGTGCGTGTAAATAATAATTATTATTAGCTGTGTTGATTTTTAAATTGTATAATATTATTATTGGTTATGTGACTTGAGATAAAACTGATTATTTAAAGAAATATATCTGCATTATGTAATTCCTTTGCAAGAAATAAAAGTATTTTTACATTTTAAGTTTATTTTCTTACTAAAACCATGTAAAACTTACTTAAAAAAGTAAAATAAAATGTAGATACTCTTGTATTGTTATTATTTAATCAATCCTAATACGGACACTTGATACGGCACAACAACTTTATTAGAGGAATAATTGAAGGGATGGTAGTAGAAAACGTGGAAGGCCGAGAAGAACTTTTATGGACAGGTGTAGGCGAATGTGATGGTCGTGTCGTATCAGGAGGTCAAGAGAACGCCCGGAGTGCAGAGAGTAATGGAGAAAGCATCACTGACAAGAGCAAAGCTCTTAAATTAGAATGAATGAATAATTCTAGACAACAATGCTTATAACAAATTCAAAGTGTTATGGCCGCATTGTAATATTTTGTCTACAATATGTGGTAAGTGTTAGGTTTACTTATTTATTGAAATAGTACCCTGTACAGTCAAGGTACTTTAATAACACTTCCTTTAACGTTATAGTTCTGTAAAATTGTAAAGAATATTTCAATTATTTAGTCACAAATATACTATAGAGATTAAATATTAAGTATTTAATTGGTTAACACTGCTTGACTGTTTATAATAGGTGTAGGTATAATAGCATAGATATATAATATTAAATTTGTAATAATTAATCAAAGTATAATAGCAAATATTTCAAAACTTTTATGAGGTGTTTGTGTCCTTCTAACCCATTTATAAGACGAAGGTGTTGAGCATCGATGACAATAAAATATCATTACATTGAAAAACTTATAAATTTTAACTACTAAATACAAATCTTTATTTCTAAGGAAGTTTCAGAGAAACTTGCTTAATTATGAACTCCATTTGTTACCTACTATAATTTAGGTACCTACTATACACCTAAAGATTGCTTTCAGCTGATATAGTAGCGTGTAAAGATTACAAACTGCAAGTAAGCTACAAATTAAGAAATTTATATTTTAACAAAGTGTTGAATTATACTTGAATACAATGAATTACATATTAGGTATTGACAATAATTGTGATTTATTGAATACTTTAGATTGAATTCTTTTGACTTTATGCAATATAGACTACTAGCAGAAGGTGTTGTATAGACCCTTTAAGCAACTTTAGGCAAATCATTATTATTTACAAATAACAGCTGATCAATAAAAATCCGCCATATTGTTCGTTGAGGCGATAAAGGTAGCCCCCTGGGTATCTTTATCGTTAGGTCGATAAAGATAAAGATCACGATCTACTAAATGTCACTTACGGCCGCTTGTCTAGGCATTGTATGGAGAAACACGTTAGAGCAATTCGTTATATGAGTACATCGTTAGCGTATTCGTTCAAAGTGGCTGCTTGGCTACCAATTTTTTTAACGATACGACTGAATATGTCATTTAACGCACGCTTATGTCAATCCCATACATTTTTTATTCACGAAGTTCACCGTCGATATTATTTAATGCATCTTGTCTAGCCCTCCTGGTCGGTCGGTCTCCCAAGTGATTACGAAAAGGAAATTCGTCGTCATAAAAACCTATGTCCTTTCCAGTAGTCTTCTCTATATCTGTGCCAAACTTCATCAAAATCAGTAGCCTCGGAGCCAATTTAATGCAAACAAACAAATCTTTAGTATTAGTATCTACTACTATAGAAAAAAGTCATGCACGGGGAGCTACTCTAAAATACAAAATTATAAAGTGCCAAAAATATATATCTATACTAATATTATAAATACGAAAGTGTGTTTGTTTGTTACCACTTCACGCTTTAATCGCTGAATCGATTTTTATAAAATTTGGTATAGACATACTGTGGTCCCGAGAAAAGACATAGGATATTTTTTATCCCGAAAAAGTACAGTGTTCCTACGGGATCATATATTTACGTGGGCGGAGCCGCAAGCAAAAGATAGTTAAGTATATATGCAATCTACATAAATATTTATTCGAAATTTCTGTGTATTTTTTCATTTATTATAAATAAAGATTATAATACCGAAGTAAGAAACGGAGGACGGACGGATAGAGACATAAAAACTACAACATATTATATATACAGAGATATAAAACTATAACATAGATTCCTTGCTACTACGAAACCTTATAGGGTAAATACGCCAAACGTCGGCCCCCCTCCAATCCTCGGCCGTCTGCACATTTTCAGCTTGCATTCATTCAAAAGGTAATTAAGTGGTCATTTTGCCACTGAAATTGCAAGCTTAGTTCATACTCTTTAAGTGCAAACCGTTACTATCCGATTACGTCACTTGCTCTTCGCACACAGAGCGTCAGTAGCGATAGCGTCGTTGAAGTATTGAAGTTCGTAGTTAAAGCAGCTTACTTGCTGTGAATGCCCACGATTCGGGGATTGATATTACAACGGTAAGACATTTCTTTTTTTTTGGTTTTTAGCTTTGCTATCACTAAAAAGGTATTTTTACTATATTTTGAGATAGTTTTTTCAACGTTTTGCGTATTGGTTTTAGGGAAAAATAGGGGGCCGTCATTAGAATACCAGTTTCGACTGAAAATCGGAATCTCGGCCGGGGCCGACTTAAGATAAATGCAGTATGTTTTATAAAGTCCAATACTACGAATTCCATTGTCTTAATAGTAAAATTTGTAACGCTTTTATGTTAATAAATATATTTTACGTTCAATCGCTAAATACCGGCCGGGGTGGTATTAGCTGAATCTCGAGAAATAAGCTATACGAAACAGGGGCCGACTTTGAAAATGTTAAAGATTGTAATGTCGGCCAGCCTAAGAATAGAATGCTACTGTACATGCTGATCATTTTTGTACTTTTCATTGTTTGTGTAGGTACTGGGTAGTCATTTTTTAATTTATTTATCAAACTTGCTGTCTCAAAATTGAATTATGTATTATTATAATTTAATAATATTATAAGAGGTTACACGCTATGCCCGGCCGACATTTGGGAAAAACGCGACCGACCATTGGGTCGTGAACGGCCGACTTTAAGGTTTTTTCGTTTTCGACGCATTTAAACCTTAATACTTTTTCCGTTTAGTAGAGAAGTCAACCATATGCCTATAAATATAAAATATATTTATCAACCTATCTAAAACCGTATAACAAGCTATGCTTTCGTTGCAAACTGATGGATCCGGAGCGATCTAAAGTTAGAAAATCCGTAAGTGGCCGACATTTAGTGTATTTACCCTATAGAGTTTAGTGGCTTAATCTTAAATCTAAGTAAGATATCATTATGTTATAAATGTTGTAAGTCTTAATCACAATACGTTAGATTAGAAAATCAATTTCGAAAACATTATAATTATTGTTTTAATCGTAAAGTTCTCTGTTCCCTGCAATTATCAATAGTTACAGCATAGTAGCCGATTAGAAGTAGATTTTATCAACAAAAATATCAGATAGAAATACTGTACCAATTATAGTATAAACAACGGTTGGACAGAACGCTTTCAGAAGCTCAGTAATAATAGTCATCGCTTGAACCCTCAGGCTGAACCGAGCTATTTCAAATAAAAGATTAAATTTATAATAGCCGTTGCAACAAAAACTATAGTTTGTAGAGTTAATTAATTTTGTAGACGACAAGAGAGAAAATGAATAATATTTTACACTATCTGTCCAGGCATACGTAGTAACTTTGAAGATTATAAAATCTACTTAGTTTTAAATGGTTGTAATATACTTTTATACTAGGTGACGAATAGGCAGTTCCAAAATACATTAAAAGTATGTAGCTTCCCATTGATCACCTGTCGGGTGACCAATCGGTAGCTATTTAGGTGACAAAACACCGGTTTTTGCTCCAGGTTCCTTAAACTGGGTGACGGACGGGTTGTTTTGTCATAAATACGATCTGGATATACTGGATATAAGTGACACTATTAGAATGGGAAAATTCAATCGTTTTTAATATTTTATTTACAATTTTTCCAATATGTGTCGCTCCAAACTTCGCTGAACTTCCACAATTATTTCAAGACCAAAATTAGCCAAATCAGTCTAGCCATTCTCGAGTCTTAGCTTAGACATTATATTACTATTTAACTGGTGAAACAAATTTCTATGTCAGTCACAAAAATGAAGTACCTAATCTAATGTATACAGTATACACTTAAGATAAGCAAAATTAAATAGTCATCTATTATAATCTACACTTATATAATAATGAGGGAAAGTGTGTTTGTTAGTATGTTTTGTTGGTTTCTCGCACTTAATAGTCTTCGGAACTACTGGATCTTTTTTTATGAAACTTGGCACAGATAAAATAGACTACGAGGAATGACAAGGGCTACTTTTTATTGCAGCAAAATGTACGATTTCAGCGGGATTTCCTTTTGCCTTTCGCCGGTAACGGCAGCTAGAATAAAATATATCTACGGACGTTTCACGAGCCAAGTTATGTGGTAAAGGTATTCTGCTTTGAAAAACTGTAGCAATCAAACTATATCAAAAGTACCTACTTAGTAAACATAATTTGATACATAAATCGCATATTTCTTTCAGATTTCAGTTTCTTGCGAATTATTGAACAACCTATAAATCCTACTCTGTCTAGGACCGAGGACTACAAAAGGTATTACTGAATAGGTAAATATATGAGACAATTTTTTATTTATCTATTGGCAATGTTTATATAATATTTATTTTTCAATCAATCGTTTTATCGTAAGGATCATAGGACAATTTAATTGATCGTCATACGACGGACTTATTTTAGCTATCCGATTCTGAGTTTTCCTTAACTAAATAATTCGGATAACTAAAAAAACAAAATGTATTCAAACAAAGTTTATTATTATAATAACAATTATTCTTGTTACAATTGATCTCACATATTCAAATCAAACACATTGTAATTGGCTAATATTATTGCGATTCGTGCTAAATCAATTACAGCAATGAATAGGTGTTTGTAGTTGATACGAAACCAACGTCTAAATTAATGTTAGTTAATTTTATATGTTATAGTTTTTATTTCATCTATGAATACTATAAAAACGTTTATAGCCTATAGTTAAATTGCTTAAGAGTTGGGTTGCAGGTTCGATTCTGTGTAGTAGATATAAAATTTTTGAAGTACTGTAGACCGACGCGCAAAAAATGATAATATTGTTAGAATGGCTATTTTTTTTTTTAATCAGCATAATTCATATAATAATAACAAAAATATGGACAAAAATGCAAAAAATACAGTAATTATGTAGTGCTAAATAAAAAAGTTGTTGCTTTGATCACAAAACGAAAATTACTGTTCAATTCCTTATGTTATTTGTGTAATTTTTCGCTATTACAATGATATACATTTGCAGTGTTTAAGTTAATAAAATCAATTTTGTATTTATCTTCATACATTTTCAACAGCTGTGACGTCACTCCTGCTACATTTTTTGTATAGAGCGTTTTAAATTCACTTTTATGATGACAGTATTTTGTAAACGGTTGACCGTTGATATGCCATTGCAATGACAATATTTCTTGTCTTATTATATTCTTTTCGAAAAGCCACTTTAAAAAAATGCATCTTCTCTATTCACCGTAGGTACACGATATTATGTTCGTTTTCTTCATAGAAATCAATTGAAGAATGCGAGGAACCTGAAAATGTTGCTTATAGAATCCAATAGGTTTTCTTTTTTGTACACAAAGGATTTTCTAATTAAAACTACATAGATCCATCGCTGGCACACTGCCTTGCGATACCGGACGTGCCGACTAACATCCGGTTCCGGCAACTGTGCTAATGTCTACGTATTATTGTTGCAAAAACCGGAAGCTTCCGGCGTTTTTTCGTTATCTATTTTGTTGAAAATATATTCTAGGACACTGATAGTTTTTCAGATTAGGTATTCAGATGAAAATGTATTTGTCCACACTTCGATCAAAATCAAGCTTTTGCTTTAACTAAAACAAAATATAATATACGGGTTAACTATTACATCAGTACAG
Source organism: Glaucopsyche alexis (assembly GCA_905404095.1). Taxonomy (NCBI): domain Eukaryota; kingdom Metazoa; phylum Arthropoda; class Insecta; order Lepidoptera; family Lycaenidae; genus Glaucopsyche; species Glaucopsyche alexis. The sequence goes on from FR990060.1 coordinate 9,673,270, forward strand.
TTTTACGAGATGTGCATCCGGAGTATTAAATTCGGTCGGTAAAATATAGTTTATGTAGTGTGCTTAACCTTAACTGAACGTTGACTTTTGTCAATCTGTCACAACATTTTCATTTTTAGGGTTCCGTAATACTCAAGGGAACCTTATAGTTTCGCTCCTTCCATCCGTCTGTCTTTCCGCGCTTCTAGCTTCTGTAATTATGAATGAGGAGGAGAGGAGTTACAAGTGTAACTCCTCTGGTGTTGCGAGTGTTCATGGGCGGTGGTAATCGCTTACCATCAGGTGATCCGTCTGCTCGTTTCCTGGGTCATTACATTAAAAAAATGGATGAAGTTTGATATAGTTAAAGACTGTGAAAAATAATGATAATTTTTACATTGTAGGGCGGTTCTCTATACATGTGAAGAGGGAATGAAAAATGGCCTCCAAAGTGGCTATAAGTTGGTACTTGGTCCCTACCCTATTTTTAATATATATATATATATATATTATACCCTATATTTCTAAACTATAGGAGATAGAAACTAGTAAATTTCCATGTTGCATGAAAATTATTATGAGCGAAATCGGACAATAACTTTTATAGTTTTATTTAATGTCCTGACATACTCTTGGTTAGGTTATCTATAATATAAAAATGAATCGCTGAATGTGTTGCTAAGCGCAAATCTCAAGAACAGTTGAACCGAATTCGCTAATTCTTTTTTGAGAATTTTCCTTGAAGTACGAGTCTAAAAACAACACTTTTCTATACTCCCATACAAACTATTCGTAATACGAGTAAAACCTATAATGTCAATTTAAACTTTAATACCATAGTACTATAAATTGTGTTAGTGGAAAGGTTCCGGGATGGCAAAACAATTGAGTGACATTAGTATCGTATAAATATATACATATAGGTTTTTGGACCTTTTTTTATATTGGAGTAGGTTGTAGGAGTAGGTGTAGGAGCAGGTGTAGGCTAGGTGTAGGAGTATGTGTAGTCATTTATTTATTCCAGTTCATATTTAAGACAGAAAAAGGTCTGTCGCGGTCAGCTAGTTTTTCTATAATATAAGAGGCAAAAGCCCAAACTTAAAATTTTTACTATGAGCGAATTTCGACCATATGGTTCTATTTATTTAAAATGTTATATTCCTCATAAAATACTTATAAACGTAGTACAAGCGATCAGACTGAATTTGCTGTAATTATTATACGCAAGCGACTGATGAAGACACCATCCTATTTTTCTTAACTGTAGACGAAATAAAACAAAATATCAATTTCACCATCTGCTGAGCAAATACGCAAATTAAATCTTAATCTCATACAGGTTAAATACAACATATTTCACCCGGTTTCGCTCATTCTTCAACGTCGTCTTATAATGAGCCGACGCGACGGATGCACGGAGACGAAATACATAAATCACAAAAAATACACACGCCCATCTCTACTTACTCCATGGGGTTATTGGGTTTATAATTTTATTGGTTACATTTTTGTCATTATCATCATCACAGACCACTAATATCTTCTCAATGTGATGAAGAATACACCAGCGTATAACTGCTATGGCTAGGTATTGTAGTGTAAATATTTTTTACTCATCATGACCATTCAATTTTCTTGGGATTTTGTCAGACTTTTACACATTTCTGAACTTTGTTTGTTTGTTTGCATTGAGGCTCCAAAACTACTGGATTGATTTTGATAAAATTTGGTACAGGTATAGAGTAGACCACGGGGAAGAATATAGGCTACTTTTTACCGCGGAGAATGTAAGTTCCCTCGAAATTTACTTTTGCGTGCACGAAGTCGCGGACAATATTTAGTAACTACTAACTAATAAAGTTGTACCCAGTTAGATTTTGTTACTTCATCTATAACATTAATAGTTGTCAAAATATTATCTGTTATATTTTATTTCTCAATGAAAAGCTGCAATCCACTGTGTCCAATGCCCATCTTCACATTATACAAATCATATTCATAGACTTTTTAAAAACAACAACAACAAAAACCGTATATTCTATATGCTTCTAGATACAAAAACGCGATAACTGTTAAACAATTTGAAATTCTAACATAGACTACAATATGTAACACGTGTGTGCCATGAATTATAAAATAAAGTGAGCAAGAGTGAATCGAATTACATACCAACGGTTCCATACTCAGATTCTTAAAAAAAATACTTTCCATTTCAATTTAATTTCCTTGCGTAAAAGCGTGTCGTACATAAACTAATGTGTTAAGCGCAAAAGCGGAACTCAAAAAAGTTGATTTTTATGATTGTCAAGAGATAGCTTAAAACATTTATGCATTCAATGAACTAATCCAAATAGTAGTATTTTATTTTACCAGACCGGTTATATATATAGACGAATCTAATGACACCTCTGAAGATAAATTTCATCAACCTTCAATGACAGATAAAACGAGGATATGTGCCAAAAACCAAATTGTTAAAGAAATTAGTTTAAACTTTAAGGTTCGTAATTTCAGAAAAAAATACTAAACTTTTTTATTTATTATGTATATTGAAAATTGAAATAGACATGAAAAGAAGAAAAACTAAAGGCAATAAATATTAATACAGTCAACTACTGTTGTACCAAAATAGATGTCTATAGTTAATATTTTAAGATGCTTATAAAATAATATGATATTGCAATTAATGAAAATAGCCGTTTTTATATTTTTGGTAAAGTTTTTTTTTGGAGACACTATATTTACTTTTTTTCGTTTCTACTTAAGGAACCCTAGATATCAAAACTAACGGAATCCAAATGATATCACAGCTCAAGCAAGATACGTATGCGAACCACGAATTTTGTTTTACATTTTAACTAAAGCAGCTTGACTGATACGAGATGCGCTGTAAGAAATTCTGAGTGGATTGTATGATGTAGAAATCTCAGCCTCCAAAATCGTGCCCTTTCATCTTATGCAATAGAACTGACATCATTATGGCATCTTTTTACCCGACTACGGAGCCAAAAGGAAGGGTAATGATTTTGGCAGTCTTATTAGTCTTTTGGCAGTCAGTATGTATGTAATATACATGTGTGTTCCCTCGTAGCGTTTAAACTACTGGTCCTAATAATTGGTAGCAAATAAATGCAATCTACAGAATATGCAGATACTGTTAACACATGTGACATGACACATGCAGATTACATTTTTCCACGATAAAAAGACCATGTCCTCTCCCGCGGTCTTATGTACATCTGTGGCAAATTTCGTGATGATAGGTTGATTTTACGCGAAAGCGTAACAAACAAACAAACTCACGATCACATAAGTAGGGATATATACAATATGAGAAACAATATGTCTAACTCTACATCGAACTACTTTTCATATTACTATGTAAGAATTTATTATACAATATAATAATATTTATTTAAACTGAAGTTTACATTTGCAATTAAACCCGGTAGGTGTTGCTGCTGTCACTACGACAACAAATATAATTCTAAGGCGGTACGAAGTTTGCTGAGAATCCGGAATAGCTAGTAATACAATATTATGTTTAGTCGGATAATATTTGTATCACAAAACATTTCGAAAAGTTCTTTACCCACAAAATTGGTCATTTCGGTTAGATATTTTCTTCCATGTCAGCAATTGTGACGTTTGTATGACTTGTTGACATAATTATTATATAAATGTATATTTGTATCACAAAACATTTCGAAAAGATCTTTACCCACAAAATTGGTCATTTCGGTTAGATATTTTCTTCCATGTCAGCAATTGTGACGTTTGTATGACTTGTTGACATAATTATTATATAAATGTATATTTGTATCACAAAACATTTCGAAAAGATCTTTACCCACAAAATTGGTCATTTCGGTTAGATATTTTCTTCCATGTCAGCAATTGTGACGTTTGTATGACTTGTTGACATAATTATTATATAAATGTATCGTCAAGGAGACAAATGCATGATAGATGCCCAATTCTCGACGCAATACATATCGAGGGTAGCTCTCGCGAAGCAGGTCACGTATTAAATGAGAATATTCGGGTGAGCCCGACTTATTTATCATTCTACTCAGTGCTACACCCCATGAATTTTATACAAGATTGAACGATTTAGTGAGTAAAATTGATGAAACGTCAATTGAATGATGTCAGGAGCCGATTGAACAATACGAAATAAATGTTACAGTTGATATGATGTAGCGGGCCCTTAAGGAACGTAGAGCGATTTTTATCGACAAGCTAAAAGTGTAGATAAAACAATGATTTGATTGAATAGCGCGTACAACAAACATTTTTCTTTATAAGTTGTAACATGAATAATGAAAGATCTGCAAGCAAAAACTTTCATGATTTGAAAAGCGATAAGCTAGCATGCTATAATAATAAAACTTCTAAATAATATTTACCTTTTAATAATAAGTAAAGAATAAAAAAATCCGCAATTATTTGTATTCAAAGTCAAATTACAAATAAATATCAAACATTACTCAAATGGTTGTGGTCTTTTCATTTTTATCAATAATTACATTAATATAAGTTATCAATCTTATGGTTATTTTAATAGTATCAATCAACATGTAAATTGAAAATGTAAATCATTGAAAGTAGTCTCTAGACTTATAAATGACGCTAATTTTTATCTTCAAGATTATTATTTCTTGAATACGAGTAGATATAACACGAATCCCTACCGTGGTCATAGGAGTATCTAAAACTGTCTTGTATCTAAATGTTTTGTCAAGTCTGTAGTTACTATCTGAAGACCCTAAAACATGGTCTTAATCGTGGCCCAAAATTAAAAATTTTAAGTAACCTCCGAACTTAACTGTGGGAGTGCCACGCTTCGGCATGAATGGGCCGACTCGACCGGGTAAATACCACAACCTCACAGAAAACCTTCGTGAAATATCGCTTACGTTGTGTTTCGCCGAGTGAGTGAGGTTACCGGAGGCCCATGGGGGAATGGGGATTTTAAGGACCAGGAACGCAAGTCGCTACACCAGAGGAGTTACAAGTGTAACTCCTCTGGTGTTGCGAGTGTCTATGGGCGGCGGTAATCGCTTACCATCAGGCGATCCGTCTGCTCGTTTCCTGGTTCATTACATAAGAAAAAGAACTGTTAATCAGTGAGCCAGCTGATAATGATGAATACCTAAGAAGCATCTCGATTATAACAGCTTTCAAACAAAAACTGTGTCTAAATCGGATCCTTCGTTTAGGATCTACACACACACACATGCACACGCACACATTTTAACAGACATATCAAACTTATAATATCTTTTTGCGTCGAGCGTTAAAAACGCTTAGGAATTATCCAAAATAGCGGTTTTTAAATACATTATTGTAAGTGAATATTTTCCTTAGACGACCTGACAATGGATGGGCATCGTACTTCAACTGTCAAGTACTCAGCTGATGTGCTGTCAGTGCTCGGAGCTGAGCAATTAATTACAATTTTAATTGAACGCGTCGACTTCGAACAAAACGAGGCTCGTACTTATGGGACTAGTTCTTTTTGAAGCAAACGTCGCAAATACAGCTTTTAAAGACGTCATAAAACATTTATTAATAAGCCATTTTCCTCTGAAGTTTTTCAAAAAATCCTCGTTACAAATATTTTGATTTAAAAAACGTAAAAAGGCACATAACTGTTTTGTTCCGTAATAATAATAATGTTTTTTGACCAAACTTATTCACATAAATTAAATAGTCGTTTTGTACGTTCTATAAATTCAGACCAAATAAAAAAGTGAGGATAGATTTCTGCGAATCACAAATCTGTGTTTTTTACGGTTTTTTTGATTTAAAAAATCCCCTAATATTTGTTTCCCCTAACTAGCGGTAACGCGGATTTTTTGAAAAGCTTCAGAGGAAAACGGCTAATAGATGCCTTTAATAATACAATATAACTAAACAGCATTGGTTATATAAATTAAATGCTAACTTTAGATAAGAACGGTCAGAATTAGCTTTTAATCGAATATGTAAATGATAATGATAATATTAATCTACGGAAGAATTTCACTGTGTAAGTGGCATGTGCATAGTGCATACTACATTCTTGTGCTCATTTTAACCGCAATTCGTGACACGTCGCCACACAAAATCACACGAGCTGCACCCTACAAGGGACAGATTAAAACATTCTAAAACTTGCGTGATTGACTTTGTAACCTGCAAGACTTATAAAAACACCAATTGCATTTTTTTTAGTAAAATTAAACTCAAAACTTTCGTAATTAGTGCCTTTCAAATGGTAAAATGTGGTCTATTAAAAATGTTTACATTCCACACGCAAAAAATATTCATTTTCGTTATTGTGGATTACTGGAAATCCCGAAAACGACACTGACGAATACCCATTGTTTTTGCTAAACAACTGCGTTTTTAACATATGCCAATTCAAATAAATTGGACTGTCAAAACATTGAACAGTGACAAATGAACACAAGGGTTTTAATTTTGGCATACCTACGGCTGATGCTGGATAAAACTGAACCTTCGATTCTTTAGAAGCATTTAGATTTGAATATTTGGCATCTACTGAGAAAGAAATGAAGAAAGATAATGCCAACGAAGACTTGCCTTCCGGCTTATGTTTAGAGCGTTTCACTTTCATTTACTAGTCATAGTAATAGTAATTTTTGCGTACTTATTATTTTTCATGCAGTTACACTATTCTTAGCCGCTTAGCGGCTATCAAAGTGATACTTTCACGGCCTGTTTCAATACCTATCTACCAATTACTATTAATATTTTGTTAAAAACGTTAAATTTGTATCGCAAAAAAAAACGACAAAATTATTGATTCAGATTGAATGACGACGTTTTTAACAAATAGTTATGAGAGTAGATAGATAGATTATGGAAACTGGCCGTTAATGACAATAAAAGTGACATACATTTGTACTAGGACACAGAAAGTATTTAGATAAAATTCACCCCAACGGCAAACCTATTAACTACTCCCATAGAAAATAAAGAAACAAAACCAGAGTAAAAAGTAATACAACAGTAGGAACTTGCTAGAGTCAGGATCTCGTAAAGAACAGCAAATAAATGCAACATAAAACCTTCAGTTGTTCCCGAGACGTAAATATCTTAACGCTTCACCACAATAAAACATTTTCTTACTTAATACTGTTTTTACAATGTTTAAATTTGTACTTTTATTTAACTTCCAGATGAAAAGGTCTTAGAATTATAGGCAATGGCAACATTTCTATTGGTTAATAATCTGAGTTGCTTGGCTTTGGGTAGAGCATATTATATAATAGTCCTTGTATCGTTTTTACCCGCGTCAGAACGGATATGGTGTATGCATTAAGCATAGATGTATAATATTAAAAAGAGGGGGTATATGCTTTTTGGGGTTACTACTACTGGCGCAATGTTATTGCGGTCTTCAATGATGGGTTTGTGGTTTATAGGAGTCACTTTAGCACGTCCACCAGAGGGCGCTGCAGTAAAAATGGTTTATGTAAAATCAAAACTACTGATCCAATTATTAAGCAATTCTCAGTGACGAAGTTCGGGTTTCATAGGTGCATTTTCTTGGGTAGGTGTAATAATAACAGTTCACCAGGTAGTATTTAATAAAACATAAGGTAATGTCCTTATAAATATATAATTTTATTTTAGAAACCTTAAACAATGAGCAGTATTTAATCAATTCTATTATCATCAATTATAAATCAATTATTAATCATGACCATATTTAAAACAAAACAAAATTAGGAGATTATTATAATAAATCACAATATTATACCTTTAATCACATTGAATTAATAGGTTGTTACCTGCTTAGAATAATTCGAACTCAATTTTATGCGTGTAAATAAAAGAAATGCTTATTTAAAAAAAAGATACGCAACTCTACGCAAAAAAGAGAAAAATATGGAATATTTTAATTCTATCTCGGGCTCTTGTAAGAGTAATCCCACATTATGTTATACATTTTCCTTTGAAGTAGAATAACACGACCTCGTGTAATTTATTTTTCTTAACCTTATAATCACACGAATGTATTATATTTATATTCAGGAAGGAAACTGAATAACGAAACAGAAGTAGAGAATTCTATTCTAACAAAATGTGAGCATCGTTATTAAAATGTAATGTGATTTTTTTCTAAAATAAGACGTAAAATATACACGAAATATAACTGTGGGAGAGCCACGCTTCGGTACGAATGGTCCGGTTCGACCGGATAAATACCACGACCTCACAGAAAACCAGCGTGAAATAACGCTTGCGTTGTGTTTCGCCGAGTGAGTGAGGTCACCAGAGGCCTATAATTTTATTTTAAGGGATTGGGAATTTTAAGGACCAGGAACGCAAGCCACAACACCAGAGAAGTTACAAGTGTAACTCCTCTGGGTTGCGAGTGGCGGTAATCGCTTGCCATCAGGCGATCCGTCTGCTCGTTTCCTGGTTCATTAAATAAAAATAAATACAAAATCCTTATCGTCTCCCGTAACAGTTTTCAGTAAAGCCATGCTATCTCTTAGGCCAAGCCAGCCTATCGTGGTGAAGGCTAGTACAATTATAATACACTTTCAAAGTAATAGCATTCTTGTCTCAGTCACACTTATCCAGCTAGTGAGGTGCCATGGTCCTTGGGCGTGTTTTTTGGGTTCTGTGCCTCGAAAGGATAAAAGGGAACCCTTATAAGATCGCATTGCTGTCCGTCCGTCCGTCTGTCTGTCTGTCTGTCAAGACCCTTTTTCTCAGGAACGCGTATCTAGAGGTATCAAGTTGGAATTTATATCAAATACTCAGGTCTACTGTTCCTTGAAGCTGTTATTAAAAATCTTCTAAGCCAACGCAATCAAAACATACAGCCGTTTATGCCGCAAATTTTCGACACTCGCAAATTTTCTGAGTTCACCCTGTAGGTTTTGATTCCCTTAAAGAAACTCAGAATCTTGAAATATGGTGCGAAGCAACGTCTTATAGCACATATTATCATAGATAAAGGAAATATTGCGAAAACCGTAAATTTTTAGTAACATCATATTATAGTAAAAATATTTTTAATTATTTTAAACTTACTAATGTTATGGATAGGATATCATTTTGCAATAAAAATAAGATAACTATGACTCGATTGTCGTGATGGGCGGACTTTTCATTTCAATTTTTTGTCGGCAGTCTGAGAACTTTTTGTGGAGCACTAAAAATAATTGAGACATATAAACACATGGGGGCAAATTAACGGCGTTTTTTTCATTTTGTCACTTGTTCGAGTGGCAGTCATTCGTAAAATGTTCCCCGCGCCTCATTATTCATTCGTTATCTGTATAAAACTGAAAAAGAACTTAATTGATGCCATATGTTTGACTGTTGGTCTGTCATCGGTTCGCACATGGGACTTATGGCATTAGACAGCTATTAAACAAACATACTTTAATGCTTAGGAGATTTTATGGGGATTAATATGGATTTAATATTTTATGGCCCACTATGCTCATAAGATGTAATGTCGTAATATATTAAACTATTTCTGTCTTCAAAATATGAGGTGACGAAAGTTATTAGCTCGTTTTACTTTTTTGATATGCATTCCGTAATATTCCATCTATACTTCTATACTATTTATACTAATATTATAAAATATGCGAAAGTGCGTCTGTCTGTTACCTCTTCATGATTTAACCGATAAACCAATTTTTATGAAATTTGGTATAGACATATCTACTTTGGGTCACGGGAAAGGACATTTTTTATCCCGAAAAAGTAGTGTTCCCGCGGGATAATGTATTTACGCGGGCGGAGCCGCGGACAAAAGCTAGTAATACAATATATTTATTGTTTAAGTTCCCAACATTAAAATCTAAAAGAGAAATAATCAAAAATAATAATATAAAAAGACTTGCTTACAAAAACTACTTTTCTAAAAATACAACTATACTCATCCGTATTATGTATTCTTAAAAAAGGCAATTAATTTTTTATAACCATCTTTTATGGCCAAAGTAAAGGAAGTACGAATGTAAAGGAAATTGAAACAAGTCCACCACAGATGCTCTCAAGTCATTCACAGCCTATAAAAAGTACAGCGAAAGGGTTATAAAGCTTAACTTTAACCAAAATAGATTCTTGAGAATTAAAAGTGTGTTGCAATTTTACGATTATTGATCCATAAAACATTGATCGTTTGTTATTTTTCTCTTGCGGTTTAAAAGCTGTGATGGACGAGACTAACTTTCTTGTATTCAAGCGGAGAAACATACAAATGAATTTTCAAAGCTGCAGCAGCTAGTTAAAAGTAGAATAGTAGAATACATAAAAATCTTATACAAAATATTATGCACATTTTGAGTAAAATGTACCTAGAGTTACTAGAAAACTGAAGACTAAAATTCACATGAGCGGGTTACCCTAACTGGTATTAGGTGTAGACATAGAACTAGTTTTGTTCTTAAAAATTAATATGACAACTATTTTTTTACTTGTACATAAAATTACGTCTGATAAACAAAAATATATTTTGATAACATCACAAAGGAATCAATGTGGTTTAATTTTGGAAGGGTATCTCATTAAACAATGATTTATGCGAATACTTTTCGTCCCATTGATGAATCAGCTGTTTACATAAATGGAATCATAGCAAAAAATATCACTTTTATAAGATTGTCTTTACATTCAAATAAACGTGTAAATTTTACTTTATAATATTCAAATGTTTTTATTATACTTAAATATAGGTTAGAATATTTTCAAAGGCTGTAAGAAAAGTTACTACAATTTTTTTTGTAATTTTAGTGCCCTGTAACTTAAAATTGACCCACTGCACAATCTGGGAGATATCAAACGTACATTGTACACAACTAATACTACAATATGACATGCATTTTATCAGTAAGAATATAAGGAGAGTCTGGAGGAGCTGGGATCCCTTTATGTTAAATGCGAGCGAGCAATTTTTTTCTTTTATACTGCAGATTGAATCTGTTAAAAATTAAGACCTTAAATGATTGTGCACAATAAAAGAAAACATTTCAGTTTAAAGGTAGGTATCATCGAAAAATCTTATATCAATTACCTACAAACTAAGAAAATACTATCTGAAAGTGTCTTTTCATTTAGTAATTTAAATTGTTGCATAATGATGTAACATTATTAAAAAGATAATCTGTCATTCATAGGTGTCACTTTGATGCCTATGATAGAATATTCAGTTAGCCATAAGCTAAGATTAAGAACCTCTAGATCCGCAGCTCTTGTAACCACTAGAGTGCATCTCGCTCACCCACTAGGTGTTGCCATGTACAAACATAGCCTTCAATTGTGGTATTTTTGTCTTGATCTTAGGATGCACATGTAAGTTTTCTCGTCGTAGTCAGTAATAAACAAGAACCGTAAAACGAGTTTTCCCTTACACCACTCATTATTAAAATAAGTACAATATTTTAATACTGGCGATTAAATTGTTCTAGTTATTTTTTATGAGTCAGAGGTTTTAAGAAAACATGCGATTAAAGTACAATCGTACCTGGATTTTCAGTCTCGATTAGAAGTCTTTGGTCTCGATCGACACCTATTATTAAGTAAAATCTAGGACAAGACCGAAAGTAATAGATATATTTAAAAAATATTATGAACGTGGTAAAAATATTTTTAACTCATGAACGGCTGAACCGATTTGGCTGAAAATTGGTGAGGTATCTTGAAACTAGGAGAAGGACATAGGATACTTTATAACCCGTTCACAAGGGACTTAAAACTCGAGAACGGCTGGATCGATTTGGCACATTTTATATTGTTTTGAAATAATTGCGGAAGTTTAGGGTAGGCTTGAACAGTGAGAAATAATGAAAAAGGTTGTAGATGTAGGACTAGGACGTAGGATGCATTATAAGCGTAGTAATTTATTCATTTCAGTTCATGTTTAAGACAGAACAACGTGTGTCGAGACAGCTAGTTATATATTATTATTAGGGGTTATAATAAAAAGAAAATGATAAAAAGGCCTTTACCATAGTTACTGAGCCTCTCATACAATTTGTATGGTTTAATGGCTTCAAATACCACCAATAATAGTAATTTTGTTAAAATTAACGATAATTCCGCTGTCTGTGGACCAATTTTCGATTTTTTTTTATGTAAAGGGTTCCTATGGGTGTAAAAAGTGGTGACCTGATGATGGGATCTATGAGGAATCGAGGGAACTCGTCGAAACTTATATGGTGATTTTGACTTTTTCTGAAGTAGTCCAAGCATAAACCACCAAAAAGTCTTACCATTAATACTGTTAGGTAGGGTAGGTATTTCTCTTAATATAAATATTAAACAATAAAATGAAATAATATTAAAAATTAAACAATATCAAAAAAGTAAATAGTTTTTTATTTAAGTAGATGTTTCAAACATTCTTCATTCACTTCAACACATTTAAAAAATTAGACAGTTAAAATACATATAAAAGAAACTAGCCCGTCGAGAAGAACCAGCGTAAGAAACTCGCACGGGGCCACTATTTAGCAAAAATATGGAAAAGTTGTTATTTTCAAAAAATATTTTTACAATGTAGTAACTTAATCTATATGTCACCGTAAAATTGTAAAAACCTTTAGATTGTAATAAAACTAGTCAAATTGTAAAATGCTGATTGACTACCGACGCGAATACGCTGTCTATAATTTAACACATTGTTTTTCGTTAGATTATAAATAGGTATATAGTTTTTAATCTTTCGACATATTTTTACCATCTAGTTAGTTATTTTATAATCTAACGGTTTTTACAATTTTACGGTGACATATAATATAGCAAAAGTCAAGATAACTTAATTACATGGAAGCAGCTTTGCAAGGGTCTATCTTATTCCTAAGGTGTGCAATCGTTAATAAAATCATTAATGAAATAACTTTTTTAAATTTGTGGCACACCTAGTCCTATTTTGGTCCCAGTAGACCTTGTAGAATTTACTTCTACTCTCTGCGTTCTAATTTTAAGATAAGAACTTAAAAGTTGAAGTGCCGTGTCCCTTTATAATTTTCTGACCAACGTAGCGTGCTCGACACAGTCGAAAGCCTTGGATAGATCACAAAAGACACCAAGTGCATCATGTGATCCCTCTCAGGCCCCAAATATACTGCATAGAAGACTAATACCTGCGTCTGTTGTGGACCGACCTAAAAGTAAAACCGAATTGATTACTATATTATAGTAGATTATTTAAGTTAAAGTGAACGAGCAATTAATTTAAGATTATTTTCTATTTGAATTGATTATGTATCCAAAATTTATGTTTAGTGAGGTTTGTGGAGGTAAGGGTTAGCTGTCGCCTTATTACTCCCAACTAAAAACTTCAACCACTAATATCTCAGTAACTGTGGGTTTCCTGATGGGGAGAGTGGGGGTTCAACCTTCCCCCTCCCCTCTTATCCCCCTCCTCCACAAATCGTGGGATCGTGGGATATTATACTAAATTTTTACCGAAAGAACTTTAGTCAGTATATTTTGGTACTAAATTAAATAGCAACACTAAGACAAATATATTTTTAGAATAAGTTACGAATTATGTAAAAAATACAGATTTCATCTCACTTTCTATGGAAAATATGATTGAATTTACGTCCATATATCATCATTCTTAAGTAATATGCAATCACAAACTAAAAAAACACGAGCTATAGCTACTTACGAGTGAAAATTTACGGCAGCACATTTTCCTTCGCTGCGACTTTTGCACCTCAAAATACTGCATCCACCCATTGTTAAAATACTTAAAAATACACGGAGTCTCTATCTCAAAAGCGTATATAACATAAAACACACCAAAAAACAAAAGATTTCAAATAATACGAAACCTCACTCTTCACAGCTGTTATTTGTTTGGCACAAGAATGTCAAATTTGACAGCCTTGTGCCAAAAACCCGGTTACAGCGAAAGGGACAAAACATAACATTTTTGTCTCGTTTCTTCACAAGTATTGACCAATTTACGTTCTCTCTCTAACAAGCTGTGACGTCAGGAGCTATCCTGCCCTGGCCATAAGGCTATGTATAGCTTAGACGTGTGTATGTCTATTTGGCCTCCTTAACATATTATATGTATGATAAGATAGATTATATGGATGTTATATGTAGAACATATGTAATAAAGAAGAGTATAAAATCATTGTATCATTGAATATCTCCACCGTGAGTTTATGATAAATGCTGCTGAGTCATGCTTAGTATGTGCTAAGTTCAAGCCAAACACAACAAATGAGCCGTTGCAGTGCTACGAGATGTCCCATCTTCCATGGCAACAGGTAGGTGTTGATTTACTATATTTTGATGGAGAAAATTTCCTTGTCTGCATGGATTACTATTCCAAGTACATTGAGTTAGCTTCTTTGCATAAAAATTGCACTGTGGACGTTGTTGTTAAGAATCTTAAATCGTTTTTTGCTCGTCATGGAATACCGAAATCTCTTGTATCTGACAATGGTCCACCTTTTAACTCCAGTAAATTCAAGTCCTTTCTTGAGGAGTGGGACATTGAACACATAACAAGCAGCCCACATTGGCCAAAATCCAATGGTCAAGCTGAAAGCGGGGTAAAAATTATAAAAAACATTTTGAGAAAATGCAAAGAGGATGGCTCTGATATATACTTGTCATTGTTACATTATCGTAATACGGCTAAGGGAGATTTTCCCAGTCCAGCTTCATTATTAATGTCTAGAAACTTACGAGTAAATTTACCAATACTAAATAAAAAGTTATATCCTAGAGTAGTAAAATTTTCGACATATGAGAAATGTCACAAACATAGCAGAGACAGAATGTCTTTTTATTTTGACAGGAATGTTAAGCAAAAGTCATATGTATTTCAGCCAGGAGATTATATATATTTTAAAAAAGATCCTAAATCCGTTTGGACTCCGGGAATAATTAAAGAGAAATTGACGTGTGGTAGGTCGTATTATATTGTAGATTTAAACGGTGCTGTGTATAGGAGGAATATAGGACACATTAGACCTAGAAAAAGAGATTTAAAAAACATAAATACTCCTCCTTCTTCTTCTGGTAATGGCGAAAGCAGTGGCAAAAATGACAGTATGGTTACCAAACAGGACATTGCTAACCCCATGAGTTCGGTGAATTTCGGAAACGGTATTTTTCAAAATTGTGATAATGATGAAAGCTGTGTTCCTATGGAGAGTCTAGTGAATACCGATTATGTAACCAGATCTGGTAGAAATGTAAAACGTCCTAAACTGTATATTCATGAAAAATATGATTAGTTATATAGTAGTATGTTTTTAGTTGTGTACAAATTGTAGTATTAGTTGCGTTATCTTGAAAAGGGAGGTGTTGCATAATGATGTAACATTATTAAAAAGATAATCTGTCATTCATAGGTGTCACTTTGATGCCTATGATAGAATATTCAGTTAGCCATAAGGCTATGTATAGCTTAGACGTGTGTATGTCTATTTGGCCTCCTTAACATATTATATGTATGATAAGATAGATTATATGGATGTTATATGTAGAACATATTATGTAATAAAGAAGAGTATAAAATCATTGTATCATTGAATATCTCCACCGTGAGTTTATGATAAATGCTGCTGAGTCAACAGGTCCAACATACAACATAAATAATTTCTGTTTTTGCAAGATAGATTTAAAAAAAAATCTTTTCATATCATAAAAAATATGTTAGGTTAGGTTTCTTATTTAATACCCACTTGTTAACTTGTGCAGAAATAATACACAGATAAAACTTCTTCACTTAACTTTTATTATAATGTTTTAGCGTAATCAAAATTCTGAACTGTTCACAACTGAAGCTGCCATCAGACTGACTGTCCTACTAACATGGAAGCATCTGCCTGCCAACCCCCACTTCTCCCACTCTACTCGAACAACAACCCGCTTAACGTCTTTCTGATTGGTCCTCTTCAATATTACAGTGTTGCCACTTAAAATAGAACAAAATAGCGAAGTGATAAATAAACTATAGACATAAACAAAGTGAGAGAAGTGAAAGTTAACAATCGGCCTTCCTGTTAGTTACACGTCCTCGTGTAGAATTACACGAACATAATTAGCAACACAATACATAATACATTTTTAAATAACAAAACAAATCTCATTATTAAACAAAATCTATACATAAACAAATCCCTTTTTTATAAAGTTTACAAAATTTACATATTTAGTTTAAGTATTATAATTTATAAAGTAACATTCATTTTCTGCTCTATCAAATGTGATTGGAACTCCTGCATGTTTCCATCACGTTATTTTATACATTTTTATGTGACAAGAACTCCTGCATGTTTCTGTCACGTTATCTTATTTATACATTTGTATGTGACAAGAACTCCTGCATGTTTCCGCCACACTAACAAAAATAACTGGAACTCCTTCATGGTTCTTATATATATTTTTAAGCACGTTGATAGGAAATCCTACATGTTTCCATCACCTTTGTATATATGTAATAACAGAATATTTAAATTACTACATTTTAATTTATCATGAACCATTAGCTTAAATACATAATTTTTAATTGTACGAAATAAATAAATCCTTAATAAAATTCATGACCAAAACTTTGTGATTTAAATTAAATAAAATGTACATAATCACTGATTAATTGATAATGATTTATTTATGAATTTCATTCCAAAACTGTTTTACTGGATTCAAATTAAAATAAAATGTACATAATCACTAAGTAAACATTAGATTAAACGTAATGTACATTTTAATTACTAACATCACTGACTTCATCTTCAAATTCTCTGTTAAATACAAGCCACGGTAACATTTTATCGACATATATAATACTTTTAAATGGTCTATTATTTTTACGTGAAAGTGGTGTATCACAAACTTCATAACGATCATTACCTAATACTTGTGTGACTCTATATGGACCCTGATACTTTGCTACTAGTTTTCTACTCTGTCCGCTTGCTGGAATTTCCCTCTCAACTCGAACTAAATCACCTGTGTTAAATTTTAAGTGTTTTCTATGTCTATCAAATCTTTTCTTTTGTTGCTCTTGACTCTTCTCTACATGTTCAGATATTTCTTTTCGCAGAGTTTCAAGATTTCCCACATCAGAAGAGTCATCTTGAATATTTGCTGTAAGACATGCATCACCCATACCAGTCATTCGTAATCCAAACAACGCTTGGGCTGGTGTCTTTCCTGTACCTTGGTTGATTGTGTTGTTCAACCCCCATTGAACCTCAGACACTTTCTCGTCCCAACAATTTTCAGGCTTACCATAATTTGCCGAAGTTAGGGAACTCAAAATAGTCCTGTTGTATCTTTCCACTTGCCCGTTGGCTCGAGGAGTTGCTACCGCATTGAGGATTTGCTTTACACCCAATTTTGATAAAAACTCTTTAAATGTTTTTGATGTAAACCCACTTCCTCTATCACAAATAATGCGCTTCGGTACACCAAACAAGTGGAAGTAATTTCGCAGTGCTGCAATGGACGTAGATGATTTTGTGTTTTTCACTGGTACTAAAACAATAAACTTTGTAAAGGAATCAATAATGACAAACAGGTAACAATTTCTCTTTTTGCTTCGAACAAACGGTCCCAAATGATCGAAATGGATCGTCTGAAATGGGGAAGTCTCTTTGGGAATAGGATGTAATTCTCCTGGCTTTTTCCCACCTTGACCCTTCGAGTGAGCACATTCAAGGCAACTTTCAACATATTTTTTTATTGTTCTGCGCATTTTCGGCCACCAATAATCACTTTTAATTTTATCAAGGGTTTTATCAAAGCTAAAGTGCCCAATATTATCATGGTTGGCTTGTAAAATATGCCAAGTTACACTTTTCGGCACGACCCACCGCTCCCCTTCGTCAGTCTTACGAAACAATAAACCCTTTCTGCAAACATAATTATTTTTGATTTTAGGTACATTATCCAAATCTTTGTCATTAAGTATTGCAAGTGTTTTTCTTATTTCGGAATCATTTTGCTGTACAGTAGCGATCCAATCAACTGTAACATTCACAATATTATAAGATTGTTTGACATCCAATAACGTTTGAGGTTTGGTAGGATTTCGACTAAGTGCGTCGACATGAGCCATATTTAAGCCTGGACGATATTCCATGATAAAATCGTATTCCTGCATGGAATTCCACCAGCGAGCCACCCTAGGTATCATGTCCTTTTTCTCAAACGTGGCACGAAGTGATTGACAATCCGTGATGATCTTAAAAGGCACACCCAATAAATATACTCTAAACCTCTGTAACGAGCAGACCACAGCCAGGGTTTCCAAATCATATGATGTGAAATGTTGCTCCTGTGGTGAGGTTTGCCTGCTATAGTATGCAACAGGTCTAAAAGGTACGTCAGGACTCTTTCTTTGGAGTAAAATGCCACCCACTCCTATTTTACTCGCGTCAGTATGCAACTGCGTTTCAAAAGTCGGATCGTAAAGAGCAAGTACCGGTCTGTCAACAAGAGCATCTCGCAGATCAGTAAAGGCCCTCTTTTCATTTTCTTGCCACTGCCATTTAGAATTCTTCTTTAATAGCTGAGTTAAAGGTTTAGCAATTAAAGAGAAGTCCTTTACAAACCTGCGAAAATAACTCGCCAAACCAATGAATTGTCGAACCGTGTGTTGGTCTATTGGTCTGGGAAAGTTTTGTACAGCCTCAATTTTTCTCGAGCCAGGCTTTATTCCGTTATAGCTTAATTCAAAACCGAGATAATCAATTCTTTGCCTAAAAAATTGCATTTTGATAATTTTAACGTCAAACCATTTTCTCTCAAAAGATCCAGAACTGTCTTTAACTTGTTTAATCCAGTTTCAGCGTCTATAGAGGGGATTATAACATCATCCATATAAGCAAATGCATGTTGAAACCTGATATTACCGAGAATTTTATTAATAGTTCGCTGAAACGTTGACGGCGCATTTGCTAGACCGAACGGCATCCTATTAAATTCAGAATGGCCGTCCGGTGTCACAAACGCCGTCAAGTGCTTCGATTCTTCAGCCATCGGAATCTGATAATATCCTGAGGCGAGATCCAGAGTTGTATAATATTTATTTCCGGCTAAGCCATCAATCTGATCTTCGATTCTTGGAAGAGGATAGCGCTCTTTTACAGTCTTTTTGTTGAGGGCTCTATAATCTATACACATACGATTTTCACCGGTCTTCTTTTTCACTAAGACTATAGGTGACGCATATTCTGAACACGATTCCCTGATTATACCACAAGATTCTAAATCATTTACCATTTCTCTGACTGAGTTTCTCTCTGTATAGGATAACCTGTAAGGCCGATAAACAACCGGGGTGGGATCATTGAGATGAATTTCCATTTTAGTTACATTGGTGCATCCAATTTCTTTGGTTGAAAAAGCGAAACAATCTATAATTATTAATCAATATTACTAATTTTGATAATATTTTAGGATTCAAATCTTTATCTACTGAAATATCATCTATAGTAATTTCACCTTTGACATCATCACCATTTTTCGCTGATACTGAATTAACAATGAAAGAAACATTTTCTGAAGATCGAGTCATTAATGTACCTTTGGATATCAAGAATTCTCGGTTTGGAAGTCCTCTCAAAAGTAAATGTCCTTTACCCTCTGTCAGTTCACAAAACCCCGGTAAAATCTCAAATTCCTTTCTTGGTTGTTGTCTTAGTTCATGGTTGATAAAAACTTCACCTGTAAATTTTGGCTCAGTATAAACTTCAATTTTACATACGTCATAAACCTTCGTGTCTTGGGTTGCATATAATCGTATTTTGTCTTTGGTGCTCGAACTAGATGAAATGTGTAACGAGTCACAGGTTTTTAAAATAGTTATGTGTTCTTGTTCCGTAAATGTTTGACCCACTAACAAAGGGAATCGAAGAGTATAATCTGGTACAATTAGTAATGGTGTTATAGCAGTCACTGAATCAATTGTCAATTTTATATCAGATTTTCCTAATGCCTTTACCGTTCCATCTCCATATCCTCGCAACAGAGGTAAATCATCTTCTGTCCAAGTTCCAATAATATTCTTAGCCTCAGACAACCTCATCATAGTACACTGACTACCAAAGTCAATGTAACATGGTAGCTCAGTGCCATTAATGCAGGCTGTTTTAAAAAATTTATTTTCCACATTATCTTTCTCAGAAACTATCATAACGGATTTGTCCGGTTTAACGTTTGTATTTTTGGAAGGACAGTCATTAGATAAGTGACCTAATTTTAAACATAAATCACATTTCTTTAAAGGTAAAGTGCATTTGAAACTGGGGTGTCCTTCTTGCCCACAATTATAGCATTTAAGTATCTTATGTTCATGTTTCTGTGGCTTGTGTTTTGTTATTTGTTCAGTGGCAGATGCAGCACGAGTGTGTACATTTCTTTCTGGTCGTTTAAAAGATTTAACGTTCCTCAAATAAACTAAAAGCTTATCAGGATCTGAAAACTGTACTGCCTCTGCCCCTGCACGAACTGACCTATCATCAATTCCAAATAGTATGCAATCGACTGCATCTTTTCCCGAGATTCGACATCTATTAATTAACATCATTTTATCGTAAAAATAATTTTCTAATGAATCACCAAACTTAGCGCGTAATGCTAACATCTCAGTTAAAAGTTGGCCATAATTCTCGGAACTCGGGAATGCTGTTTTTAATTTATTCTGCCACTCTTCCCACGTAAACAAAAGGCTAGGCAGGCCTTGATACCACCTCTGAGCTACACCCGTTAATTTCGGTAAAGCATAATGAACTATCTCGCGTTCAGACCAATTATAGATGTTAGCACACTCGTTAACCTTAGTGATCCACATATCTTTAGATTGATTTTTCTTCATTGGATCAAACTCAGGCACTGCATTATTATTAGTCAAATTAAACCTCTCTTGTGGCTTGGAAAGGTTTTCATTTTTCATTACTTTTATAAATTCTTTAAAAATTGTCGCAATGTCCTGATTATTTTGATGCAATAAAGAAATAGTCGAATCAGTGCCATTAATTGGCTGTACACATTGATTCGGTACCGTATCATTACTTTGACAATTATTATTATGATGAGACAACTCTAACCGGCTACGAGACCGATTTCTTGATCCACGGCAATGACTTTCACTTCGAATTACTTCGGGTTGTTTCGGTTGTAAGATATTAGATTGACAAAGAACTACTGACCGTTCGCGAGGTTCTCTTGCTGTAGACCGGGTCCTGCTACGGCTGTATAGTCGTCGTTGAGAGTGTGAAGATCGATCAGGACTCGCAGCACGTGATCGTTTCCTATGGTTACTCGATAAATTGTCACGTCGACTGTTTGCACTAACCCTGGACCCACTACTGTGATGAGAACTGCGCCCGCGGCTTCGTGATCGCTTGCGTGTAGGACTGCGCGATCGGTTGCCACGTCTGGGGCGCTCAGGTGTCTCTAACCTCTTATCATTTCCCATTTAGCGACCTGAAATGTAAATACAATACTCTGGACATGACAGCTCTTTGATTTACTTGTAAATAAAGAAAAATAAAGATAACTCAAGATTTCACTTATTATTGTTAATGCAGGGTATATCAAGTAAAAAAAATAAAATTACATAATTATAACGTTCAACACAAAGCAAAATCTTACAACTTAGCAATTATTTCCAATAATGCTTCATTTCCCCGCTCCAGTGATAAATACTGTTCTAAGCAGCGCTTATTTTTACACATTACTAGGGAGTGCCCCAGCCAAATGTTTATCAAATATCGCTATCAATCCTTATTGCATAATATTAGGGAGTGCCCTAACCAATTATGCAATAAATCGTGCTTAAAAATGCTATAATATACTCTTGTATATTATATTCACTCTACACAATTAGTTATCAAAGCAACAAAGAGAAAAAAAAAACCATTGTTTTTTAGCTAATCAAATTAAAAGCTAATAATAAAATAATCTATTCAAATTTTCTTACAAACAAAATACAACCCACATAATATAATAAAAAAACACTTTTACTGACCTTTTTAGGCGTAGTGATCCCAATTCTGAAGTTGTTAACTTGTGCAGAAATAATACACAGATAAAACTTCTTCACTTAACTTTTATTATAATGTTTAAGCGTAATCAAATCAAAATTCTGAACTGTTCACAACTGAAGCTGCCATCAGACTGACCAGGGGGGTGAAACTCTCATACATGCACAAATTAACAGAGTACAGAGACATCTAAAAATGACTGTCCGGTACTAACAGTTTGAAAGTTTTCGGATTGTCACAACAGATGCCACTAAGCGACTTCTACATCGCGCTATCGCTAACACAAGGCGTATTTATAAGAGCTCGCGAACATTTTACTATGCAGCAATCATATCCCACTATTAAAGAGGAACTTGGTCGTTGTTGTGTCTACGACTTTCGATAAAACTTAATTTCTGTCCATAATTCAGTTCAATAAAAATTATCAGGCGGTACTACTTCCATCTAGCGGGTTTGATAGTAACTAAAACGGTACAACGCCATCTAAAAACGACATTCCGAAACTTTTGCAAGACTCAGTTTCAATTTTAGAGTTGCGCATCTATACTAATATATATCTGTATTATCTATGAGACTGACTGTCCTACTAACATGGAAGCATCTGCCTGCCAACCCCCACTTCTCCCACTCTACCCGACCAACAACCCGCTTAACGTCTTTCTGATTGGTCCTCTTCAATATTACAGTGTTGCCACTTAAAATAGAACAAAATAGCGAAGTGATAAATAAACTATAGACATAAACAAAGTGAGAGAAGTGAAAGTTAACACACTTTAGCTTTTTTTCGTAGTACATACCTATTTATAGAAATTTTGTGATCAGTGACGTCACTTGGCACGTGCCAATATTGTATCGCGTTACGCGTGCTATTGATGACACGCATACCATTAATAAAATTTAATTTTAGTATTAAAGTACACGAGAAGAGTTTAATTTTATAACCGTAATTCTCTCATCACAAATTTATTCATAGCCAGTACTAATTTGAGCTCAACACTTCTCAGGACAAAGTATAAAACGGATCACAATCCTGTAACTGTAATTCATATCTTATCTCCCTGTGGTGCAATTCATGAGCAGATGTCTTGTTTTATCTTTATTAATATTATCATAGTATGTATTGGTACTTTTATGACTATCAACACATAGTAAATAAGGTTTTAATAATATTATAGCTGTTGTTGGCTCTACTTAATAGTACTCGTAGAGCCAAGAAAAGCTATAATATTATATATTTTTTAACTTCAATATCTCCATGGTAGGTATATCGTCATTGGATAAGTTATAATCACATCCAATCCTTAAAAAAGAGAGAGCCTCTAGTCAAGATGTATTCGATAATTTCGACGGCGAAGTTTGAATATAAAATGTATGGGATTTGACATGCGATATCGCAAGCGACATGTCACATTAACGATGACTTATGTCAAATCCCATACATTTTGTTTTCAAACTTCGTCGTCGAAATTATCGAATGCGTCTTGACTAGAGGCCCAGGTATTTTAACTTAGCCAAAGCTATTTGATTTTTACTAACAAAATAGAATAAAATAAATATTATTGAAGTGATATTATAAACCCGATTTTTCGGCTTTTAAAACAGCGGAACCCTTCGTGCGCGAGCCCGACTCGCACTTGGCCGGTGTTTTATACTACCATCGCTTAACATTTGCACCAATCAAATCAATTTTCATCAATTATGACCAACGCGGCCATATTTCAAAGGAATTATCTCGGACATGTTGAATTTAATTGTACAATCTAAATTTGTATGTCGGCCGCCCTGAACCGACTTTACGACGTATTTGCATTATAAACCGCACTGACATATAGTGCGTCTGCGTTGTAATTTTGATGCGTAATAGTCCGTCCACTAACTACATTATGATACGCAAAACGAGATGAAAATCATAACGATTTAGGTATACCTTCCATTATAAGTTTTCTCGGTAATTCTCCGAGTAGCCATCGTTAAACTAAGGTAAGCCAATTAAGCAAGCATATAATGATCTATACTAATCCTAACCATCGCAAATTAGTTTCGTTTATGTGGGACTGGTTGAAAGCAATTATGGTGTAGACTAGGTCTGCTTTGAGTAAAGCGTGCTCAAATGAGCATTAGTTATAGGGAGTCTGTGTTCTACCTAACAATGGGAAACATGTAAAGTTTTTTATTGGCTTTTCGAACAGTACATAATATTATCAAGCCAGAAAAATATTACATTGTCTTTACAATGGCATATTATAATAATAACTCCCACACCGATCTCGGTGACGGTGGCCGGTTTCACTGAAACCAGGCCAGTTACGCAGGAGTGCTTTTATAGTGCCCAAGTGTGTGCGCAGTACACAAGAGCACTCTCTCTTCCTTTTACTCTTGTAACCCAGTGGGACGGATGACCGACACGACTGGCGAGAGATCAGGCGCAGGACCGACTTTTTACATGCCCATCAGACGCATGGATCATCTTTCTTGTCAGACAATCAGGTGATCAGCCTGCATTGTCCTAACCAAACTTGGAAACAACATTTTTTGTTGTTCCCTTGTGGAAATCGAACCCACGACCTCCGAGTCGAGAGCCAATGCTCGAACCACTAGACCACGGAGGCTGTAAAATGGCATACAGTCATCAAAAAAGTGAGATCGTTGGAACTTTTTTAATATATTGTGTCTGTTTCCCAATCTAATGACAAGTGTCAGATAGTTTAATTGCATGTTTTGTCTCTGTCGCTCAGTATAAAGTAAGCCACGGCTTACTTTATACTGAGTTTTATCCTGTATAAAACTCAGTATAAAGTAAGCCGTGGCTTCCCAGAAGTCGACGTCGTCCCTTCGAAGGCTGATAGACCAGCTCATGACTCACCAGAATATCGTAATATGACCTTGGTAAAAAATCTTTAGTTTTCTAGATATTGGCACTTTTAATAATTTCTTAAAAATTACACCTCATGTCAGTTTTTAGACTGCCGCAATTACAATTTCCCGTATTGTGGGATACAAATTTGTATTTCCGAATCCTGACTAGTTCTGCTATTGAGCACGGTTTTAAACAAAGCTAATAGAGTTTGAACTTTGTAGAAAAAAAGAAAACTTTTCCCTAATCGTGATTTCAAAAAAAACAAGGTGTGTAAGACCTTGTAGGGGAAGAGTAGGGGAGTGACAATTATCTTGTGCACGTGGCTTCTGGGTTTTTTAATTACTTTGCATTAGCTATTTGATATTATGAAACTATTGTGTATGATATTTCATTTATTTGTTTGCATTGAATAGGCTCCGAAATTACTGGACCGATTTTGATGAAATTTGGTACAGATATAGATTAGACCACGGGGAAGGACATAGGCTACTTTTGTACGAAAATTTACGGTTACCGCGTGATTTTCTTTTGCGACATCTATGTATTATATAAAAATCGAAATAACTTTGTAAACTGTAATTATTATTACTGTAATTATCACGAAATTGGTCCTAGAAATGATATTTCATTTTAAAATAAATAAGTACATACGTTTAACCTGTTTGGATGTAATTGAATTAGCCACTTCTGCTAACGTGGAATTCACAAATGACATGAATGATTTCCGAGCAACGCATCAAATACGTTTCATAATAAATTCTGTCACATTTCATTAATAAATCCCAGTTGATTTATCGAATGGATTCTGGACAGATTCGTTGTAATTTGTTAGCCAAATAATCCGGGATTTCAATGCGGACCCTAGCTTCCTATAAATAAAATGACAATACCAGCTGAAGCTAAATTTCATCCATATTATATGAAATAATAGGAAACAGTAGGCCATACCCGCGTCGCTACGCCCTAAATCCCTTTATATCTAAATGCACAACGGGATAGCAAAAAAAGTGTGACGAGCGAGGGTAGAAACGACTCGGTAATAATGTGAATATTTATGTCGCAGGCACGTGCTGATTTTGCAATAATGGTTACATGGAATTCGCATATTGGTAATTACTTCTAATACCCGCACGCCCAAGTGTTTGCTTTTGATGCTCCGAGGGAATGACGTAAAATACTCGTATCTATAATAAGATATGAGTGTTATAGTAGTATAATATGTATTAGGTTTGATAAATATGTTATATTACGTTGGTTTACAAATTGAGGTATTATAAAAAAATACTTAAAATCATGAGAATTTTTCTCATTTACAGAAAAATCTTCCACAGGAAATAAAATGTGTCTATGACATACAAATCCTGCTTTAAAGGATAACGATAAAATCCATGTATTTTTATTTCAATATTTCAAAAACATCCCTGCAAGCGATATTCCGATTGAAATTTCCAGATCGGTTAAAAATATTTTATAAATTCCTTCGCAGAATCAATATACGTTTCAATAAGCTTATCTCAATTTTTTGTGGGGTGAATCGGGGACTGCCCCGGGGGATGCAGACTGCAGAACGTCTGTAAGTCTATTAAGACGATTCGTGTGTTCCCGAGGGAGACGCACGCCAGGGGCAAGATGATATAAAAACAGTTTGGCCTGAGAAAAACCACCTGTACGAAATTGAGAAATCTTGGATCCACCCTTTGTAATGTTCAACACAGACTGGAAATAATTAGTCCCATTCCATTTTCGATATTAAAACCGACCGCATTGAAACGAAAATACCAGAGAAAATGAGGATCCAAGTTTTCAATTGTGAGGCGTATTGCTTAGCGAAGACTTACCCTCAGTTGTAATATTGAAATAAAAGTGATATCTTTGAACGAAGATTTTGTTCGAGAAAACTATTTTGATAGAAGTGAGATTGAAAATATTCACAACAAAACAAGACTTGAATAAGAGGCAAGAAATGAATAAAGGTGCAATAATGCAGCTGACTTAGAGTGAGCTTTCATAATTAAAGTTCTATACCTTTCTTATAATGCCAAGCACAAAAGCTCAGGTAAATACTTTGTATACAACCAAGATAATAAGTTTTCTATTGTACCTTAGCATTCATAAAATCTGATTAAATAAACCTTTAAGATGCTCATTAATTTAAAAGTAAGTAAGTATTTTGTTAAAGTTATATTGTTAAATAGTTAATATTATAATGCTCAATATTATATGTTTTGTGCATTTGCCAGTTAATAGTCCAAAGGATTACAATTTCAAAAATGAGATGATGCTAAAATACTGGCTTAACTATTAAAAACAATTGCAGTTAATCAAACTTGAATTATCATTTCTACATAAGTTCACCTAAGCTTACCTAATTTGATGTCTAACATTTAAGTTGTACGAGCCAAATGGTGCAAATAATGTACCATAAAATGAAGCGACGTCACATGTACGTGGATAAACTTAACAGATGCATAGACATTCCCAGCCTCGGGGGACGACGGGATAACGATGTTACCTTAGGAAGGGTCATTGCAAGGGCAAATTTCGTAGGGTCACTAAACTAGCTGTACTAAATTACCTCGGCCAAAGAAATTGCTACATTGCCTTTATTTATTGTAGGTAATTGATATCTTTGTCACTGTCTTTTTAATAGAACAAAGTATTTTTTAAATTATGAACATTCTATTTTTCATAATAGACGATTTCACACCACATCAATCTGGTCCATGGTAAGTTCTCGAAGGTCTTGTGTCTTGAGTACCAGACAACGGAAATATATGTATTTAATACTATTTATACTATACTTATATTTAAGACTTTTATTATAATAGTACATATATTTAATACACTACATCCGTGATAAGAACACAGAAAAATGTTTGTTCCCTGGCGGGATTTGAACCTGCGACCTCCGACTTGAGCACCAACGTGCTAGCCACTGAGCCGCAGAGGTCGTCGAAGGTAGTTTCGTGGCGCGCGTCACTCACCACACATTAGACTTTTCGCATCAAAAATAACCATACGATGTTTTACGAGTACTACTCTACTCAGCTTATTTAGCAAAAACACAACAAAGATAAATAATTTATGAGTTTCATAAAACAAAACGTACGTCATAACAGCAAGCACCATTTAAATTATAAGTTACTGCGTCGCACGGATTCCATTTTAATATAGAAATGCGTTGTAAATCCGTAAACCAAATTGATTTAGACGAGCCGCAGCAATAATTAGAATGCGTGATGTATTCTCTCCACCATCTGCGGTGGCCATTGTAATCAGTTTCATTAATACAACGTTTTGCATATTGCAATAAATGCACGAGTATAAAGTGAAGTGATCATCCCGAATGATTGATGCAGATTTGAGTGAATAGTGAGCGTATTTCAATCTTTTTGATTGCTTTCAGATTCGTGTCAGCGTTGTTTGCTTTGACTAAGAAATTGTGTACATGATGAATGATTCGCATGTAATCAGAACAGCAATTCGGATATTCCAGTTTCGATCTGTTCGCTTCCAATGGATACCGTTAATTGAATTCGCCTTAGAAAAGCTTTAGGAATAGATTTTTAATTTAATTTCAGGTAACATTTTAACAGGTTTTTGTACAGAGGAACAGCACCCATAGCAAGCTTACTATGTAGCTGTCTAGCTGTTCCTTTTCTTTAATCTATGGCTAAAGTGCCATCGCGGAGCACGTAGAATTTCAAACAATGACTCATCGCTACTTGTTCCTTTCACTCGCATCCGAATATGTTGCTATCGCATCTACACAGATAATATGAGATAGGAGCGCGAAAGCAATGTCTTCGTGTTAAATGGCAATGAGTCAATGTATGAGATTCTACGTGATCCACGACCGTACTTTAGTAACATTTTATTTTCGTATCTAGGGTACACAAATTCACATAGTTCGCAGTTATAACAGGAAGGAAGAATGCTAAACACTGATGAAATACTGTGTAAGATAAAATCTGATAAGTTTGTTTAAGTTACGGAATCAGGTGATATTGCATTATCCATATTTATATATCTTGCAAAAACCATTAATAATATTGTCTTGTAAAATAAACGATAAAACATGACAGAGGGATTAAATGAATAGGTGGAGTTCGATAGAGCCAGTGAACCGATTCCAGGTACAAAAGACTATTGTTCTTGCTATGTCAAATGTATCGGCCGGGAAAGGCAGCGTGTACTTTATTACCTATCGATGAATTTTCATCATGAAAAACTGAAACAGGTAAAATAGTTCATTTCCCTTTATTTAAAGGGAAATGAACTATTTTACCTGTTTCAGTTTTTCAGTGGAATCGAAATTTATTATCGGTTTTGTCGATAACTTTTGTTGACCAAATTGTTGCGGTATCAAGTTTTTCGATATATATCCGATAAAATTATAGTGTGTTAAATTTTATATTATTCTATTACTAGCTGTCCAAACATACGTCGTTCTGTTTTAATTATGAACTGAAATAAATAAATAACTATTACTACAACCTACACCTAAACCTACAACTATATCTACACCTGCAACTACTCCTACTCCTACAACCTACTATACCTCACCAGACAAAATTTTACACCAGACCAAATTAAGCCCAAATAGGTCCAGCCGTTCTTGAGCTTGAGCGAGATATTGGAATTGCAATCCATTTTATTTATTTATAAGAATCTTATATAATGATTCAAAATTTAATTTATTTATTGCTTTAACACTATTAGACCAATGCCGATAACTTTTGAAACAAAAAAAATTATAGAAGAATGAAACTTATTACAAAAGCAATAGAATATAACAAAAAATAAGAGAAAAATAAATTACGCAGGATTTGAGGTCAGGAAGTGTAAGGGGGTGAGTTTTTAAGGGTAGAAAACGTTTTATCTCGATTTCCGGCAAAACTTTATAGTTTACTTATGTAAAAAAGGATTCATCCTCCTATATTTTTTTCACTTTTGACCATTTTCAAAGGTGTGTAAAATGAGTAAAAATGGTAAGTCTTGATGAGGTATTTTAAAATTTAAAAAACATAATAATTTTATATATTGTATATTTTATCCAGTACTTAACTGAGACTAGGCACACTCAGTACTTTACCATAGTAATCGGTGCCAGTGTTTAATAAAGCCTACTATTTGTCAGGTGTTCAGCCGCTCACCGCTCCGTTTCAGAAATACCCTAATTTACTATTACATTGCGCCAATGTGCCAGCCAATTTAAACGAAATACGCCTCTAATTTACGGGAGGGGCTTTTAATTTTAAGCCTACAATTAATTGCATTAAAGGTATGTTTGCTCTGAAAATTATAACTTGAGCTAAACTGGGCACGATTTCAACGCAATGTTTATTATTATCATATCAGCCTGTTTACGAGTACTGCCTGTGACGAGCCTACTTGTACCGTCAACAAAATCACTGTTTTCAGACTCATCGAAACTGTCGACTACAGTTGCAATTTTGATGACAACTTTGCGGTTGAGTTTTGTTTGTAATTTTAGGTTTATTTAACGACTTTATAGTTTAACAACTATATTATAGTATTATTTCCTTAAAAATATAAGTAAAAATCTACCGTAAGCCTTATTTACATAATATTCACTTGGTGTGTCAAGTTCTAACCTTATCTTCTGCAAAAATAATTTCTATCCAAAATATGTTCTACATTCCGTGAAGTGTTGCTGTTTTGCCAAAAACAAATTACAAGTGCATAATATATTATTTTAGTCGTGTTTTTTTTCCTAAGTGTTCTTTGCTTGCTGTTAGCTTATGTTACATTGCTTGCCACTTTTTCTCTATATGATATAACTAGCATTCGCAACTTTGCCCGCGTGAAATAGGGTTTTAAACGATATATTTATAATTATTGAAATCTTTCATCACCTATTTAACTCTCTTAGGGGTTGAATATAGGGAAACGCTGAAATACATTATTTTCCCGTACTCGATTCAAACAAAATTTCGTACAAATATGTCCAAGAAATAAAAGTTTCATACAAACTTTTATCCCCTTTTTCACCATCTTGGGGATTGAATTTTAAAAATCCTTCCTTGGTAGATGCCTTAGTTATATGAGGAATACGTGTTTAAATTTGGCAAGTGTTTATTCAAAACTTTCATCCCCTATTTCACTCTCCTAGGGGTTGAATTTTAGAATACTCTGAAATACGTCACTCATTATTTGTTACATACTCAATTCATATCCAATACCATGCAAATATATCCAAGGAATAAACTATATGAAACTTTCATGCAAATTTTATCCCCTATTAAATTAAATTTTGAAAAATCCTTCCTTAGTGGATGTCTACATCATTCAAGAAATACGTGTGCAAAATGTTTAATTTTTAGCCTAAAAGGTTTGGCGTTTGCGTTGATACATCACTCAATCAGATTTGCATTTCAAAATTAAATAATATTAACATTATATAGAGATCACTTTTATGATTTACGTAAAAAAAAAGATTTAAGTGTTTGGAGACGAAAGGAATTAAAATCTATCTTTTCTATCGACAAGCAATCAATCATAAAAGAAATTAAATGAATTACGCATTTATAAAATTAATGATAAGTACCTAATGATAATGATGATGTTACATAAACAATGCAACTCATAATACTAAAGAAAATTAATCATTCACTTTGTACAAACTCAACGGATACACGGCCATAACAGACGTTACATGATATAAAACAAAGCGAAGAGTGGCAAGATAGGGCACTCGATGGCAGGACGTCCAACAGGCAAGGCCCACACAGTTAGGCTCAATTTTAAACAATTACTGCCGAGCGAAGGGTAAATGTTTGTTCGACTTAGGCCGGTAGATCGCCCACACGCGCGTCTGACAGGTATTCATTACATCCACGAAGCACGAAGCCCGCGATGGGATTTTTAATTTCTGAATTTAGTTTCACGACTGGCTAAGTGTTTCTCAGATGCACGCCAATTGTTATATTTCGGTGGGAATTCTCTTTGAATGGAGCACTCATTACTTTTGTGGTTGCTTGCATTATTGTAATAAAAGCTGCAAACATTTTTAATATAATCTCTGGAATTATGCTTGCTTAAGTAAACAAAACAAAAATAGTGTCCTCTATTCTACAAATTAATTAACCAATATTGTTCAAATCGTGTACCAATGTTAGTTTACGACTGTTGTTACATTTTGTCAGATTAGTAAATTAATTGTTACGGTTAGTCTTGTAACAATACATTTCAATTACTATCAAGGTAACGAATTCGACCTTTCAAACTAATCGATAATTTGACTTGCAGCATGTATAAATGTTGAAACTTTAGCGAATCTATAGGTTACTAGATCTTAATTTTGTCCATTTAACTTACAAATTTGTATATCTGTGCTTAGTGCAAGTGCTTAAACTTTGATATTACAAGGTAAATTTTAACAGTAAACAGTAATTTGAGATTTAATATGTGAGTACCTTAGCAATATAATTGTTATGTATGAAATATATTAAGTTATACAGCACAAATCCTTAACAAATTGTTTAATGTGTTAGCTTAAGATGCACGTGGGTGATGCTAGATAAGAGATAGTAAGTCGTAGGCGGGATTAGGCTATGCACAGACGATAGTTTTACCTGAACTTATGGCAGCTTTGTTATTTAAATATACTTGACTAGCTGACAAGTACAAGTCTTCCGGTGTAAAGTGATATTACTGCGATTGTTAAAATCACACGGAACTACTGTTTGATAACTTAGTCTGTATTTTGAGTTGGCTTATGCAAGCACTTGAAATAATGTTATAATTCTTACGTATTAAGTCGATGATGCAACGTTTAATATTAATCGCCTTCCTAAAAATTCCTTTTTACCCCTTTAAAGGGGCATCTGAGGGGCGGTGTCAACACGTGATGTCAAGAAAGGTCACAGCTGAATGAAAGGATTAAATGTAGCAACACCTCTAAAATTATCACAATCGTTCCGTCCCATTACATTTTATCTGGTAATGTTTGTCATACGAATACTGTTTTTGGAACAGTGATGACTGGAATACTGATTTTGCTGATTAAAATGGTTTGTTTGTGATCCACCTTTGCGCCACGTTCAAAGCGGGTCCTAACATCGGTCTCGCGCATATCTTCATCTTTTATCAATTCTAGGACGGAAATTTGCATAAGGAACTCACGTTGTCAACCTCCTGACATGATAATTCTGTGTTATCCATTACACTACTCTGTCTTAAAATTTCATTTCACGTTACATTAAATTCTTGACAGTTCTGCTTTTCATCTAAATTATCAAGATATTGTTTCATTACATGCTAATATTTAATGTGCACCACCCATTTAATACTTAATAGATATGATTGATGGTGAATTTTCATGATTAACAAGCATCCGTATGACAAATTCTGTATTTCTTATTTTCTAATACGCTAATACACGCCAGTTCTTGTATCAATCGTAAAACCGAAGCAGAAGTTGTGAAATGAGAAATCCCCGGTGTTCCCAACTAGTGAAAAGTAAGTGTTATTCTCATGCATTTACTTGCATAAATCTCTAAGAAATACACACTATAGCAAACAAATAGAAAGTTGTAAGAACTTTTAGCGGTAGTTATATTGTTCAAATCGTGTACCAATGTTAGTTTACGACTGTTGTTACATTTTGTCAGATTAGTAAATTAATTGTTACGGTTAGTCTTGTAACAATACATTTCAATTGCTATCAAGGTAACGAATTCGACCTTTCAAACTAATCGATAATTTGACTTGCAGCATGTATAAATGTTGAAACTTTAGCGAATCTATAGGTTACTAGATCTTAATTTTGTCCATTTAACTTACAAATTTGTATATCTGTGCTTAGTGCAAGTGCTTAAACTTTGATATTACAAGGTAAATTTTAACAGTAAACAGTAATTTGAGATTTAATATGTGAGTACCTTAGCAATATAATTGTTATGTATGAAATATATTAAGTTATACAGCACAAATCCTTAACAAATTGTTTAATGTGTTAGCTTAAGATGCACGTGGGTGATGCTAGATAAGAGATAGTAAGTCGTAGGCGGGATTAGGCTATGCACAGACGATAGTTTTACCTGAACTTATGGCAGCTTTGTTATTTAAATATACTTGACTAGCTGACAAGTACAAGTCTTCCGGTGTAAAGTGATATTACTGCGATTGTTAAAATCACATGGAACTACTGTTTGATAACTAAGTCTGTATTTTGAGTTGGCTTATGCAAGCACTTGAAATAATGTTATAATTCTTACGTATTAAGTCGATGATGCAACGTTTAATATTAATCGCCTTCCTAAAAATTCCTTTTTACCCCTTTAAAGGGGCATCTGAGGGGCGGTGTCAACACGTGATGTCAAGAAAGGTCACAGCTGAATGAAAGGATTAAATGTAGCAACACCTCTAAAATTATCACAATCGTTCCGTCCCATTACATTTTATCTGGTAATGTTTGTCATACGAATACTGTTTTTGGAACAGTGATGACTGGAATACTGATTTTGCTGATTAAAATGGTTTGTTTGTGATCCACCTTTGCGCCACGTTCAAAGCGGGTCCTAACATCGGTCTCGCGCATATCTTCATCTTTTATCAATTCTAGGACGGAAATTTGCATAAGGAACTCACGTTGTCAACCTCCTGACATGATAATTCTGTGTTATCCATTACACTACTCTGTCTTAAAATTTCATTTCACGTTACATTAAATTCTTGACAGTTCTGCTTTTCATCTAAATTATCAAGATATTGTTTCATTACATGCTAATATTTAATGTGCACCACCCATTTAATACTTAATAGATATGATTGATGGTGAATTTTCATGATTAACAAGCATCCGTATGACAAATTCTGTATTTCTTATTTTCTAATACGCTAATACACGCCAGTTCTTGTATCAATCGTAAAACCGAAGCAGAAGTTGTGAAATGAGAAATCCCCGGTGTTCCCAACTAGTGAAAAGTAAGTGTTATTCTCATGCATTTACTTGCATAAATCTCTAAGAAATACACACTATAGCAAACAAATAGAAAGTTGTAAGAACTTTTAGCGGTAGTTAGTTTGCTTCCGAGAAAGTTTTCATATTCCACAATCAGACTGCAAGTCCGACTCGATAAAGTATTTCTTTTGTATTGTGCATACAAAAGAATCATTTTTATACCTGTTAGTAAATGATACGATAGTAATGAGATTTACAGTAATAATAATATTATTAGTATATTTATAATTATCTATTATGTAGACAATAATGAATCATCTGATATTGATTATTTCAATTACAAATATGGCATAGGCGATCTTTCATCCGATTTTTGAATAAAAGTTAAAACCATTACAATAATTTTTAACCGAAATACCAGAAGCTAAAGTTGATCCTTAACACACAAAAATAATCCTTACAATATCCGACCCTATAAAACATAAAACAGATTAGAGCGTTTTCACATTACACGATAACGATATTGGATATTGCAGCCGATAATTAATGTGACAGACAAGTATATTTTTTATTGAAACCATGAAGAAAATATACATACATTTTCTTCATGATTAAAACATATACCTGTCTTTGTCATTACATGACATAATATCGGCACGATATCGGCCATCGGCTTAGATAATAGGAAAACGCTCGTAAGCCAACGACGAGAGCGTTTCCGGTTCGATATCGGCTATTGTATCACGTATTTGTAAAAACGCTCTTACCCGGAGTCTAATTCCGATCTCAACGTGTTCGGTAATGCGCGTACAAGATTAACATTCTTCTACCCCTGTTCCCAAAGAAAAGGGGCTACTTTGGAAATTCGATACACATTTGTGATTTATTAAAATATCTTATACATCTTGGTGTTATAAATCGCACTTAGGGGAGATTAGCTGCAGTTATCGTGTTACAAATAAATCATCCGGTAAAAAACTATCAGGTGTTACTTAATGATGTAATATGAGCATCGTTATTATCGGCTCCTCCCTCCTTATCTTACAGGATTTAAGTGAGAAGTTGTTAAGCTGCTGACTTGTCGTCTTCAGTTTTTTTTTTTTTTTCAAAATGATTAATAGTGTTTATTTTTTGTATCATAAATTTTTCGTTGTTTACTTTTATTTGAAGAGCTTGTCTATATTTATACTTATTATTACAAAGAGGAAACATTTGTTTGTTTGTTTGCATTGAATAGGCTTCGAAACTACTGGACTTATTTTGATGAAAGGCAGGTGCCTAGATAGGTATCTAGATTTGATCACGGGAACATAGGCTCCCTTTTTTATGAAAAAATATACAGTTCCTGCGTGTTTTCCTTTTGCGCGCACGAAATAATAATATATAAAACAAAAAGGTTTATTTTTTGTCTTGTTATAAAATAAACATTGTGTAGGTCTACTAAAACAGGCTTTTAACACGTTAACTGCGTAGGCCCAAATCCTCTACCTAAATTTAAGTGCGTTGCGGGGATGAGCACGCCCCTTTATGAAATAAATTATTATGCGTTACGGGTGAAAAAGTGCCCCGTACATCCGACTTCATTTAAACCCCTCTAAAATTGTCAAAAATAGTATTACCATTGTTTTTCTTATACCATTTCAAACAGCATTAAGTGTACTATACTGTCCTTACTCCGCACGTAGGTACAATAAAAACAAAAATATATATAATGAAAAGAAAAGTGCGGGGTGCTTCTATCCCCGTAACTAAAAATACGGGATTCCAAAAACCCCTTAACGCACAGAATATATTTTTATCGATAAAATGTTGGTGATGGGAGTAAAAAAAATTAAAACTATCGATATTTTAATAGCATATTCAATTTTTATGTATTTATAATTATTATAATTAGTAAACATATTAATTTATATTAAAAATAAATGTTCTTAGAATTACATAACACTATGTTCATGCGAATAACCGATATAGAAAAAACGAGGACACGACAATATTCTGCAATATTTTTATTTTGGAAATTTGCGTACTGCTTGATGAATCGTCTAGTTTAGGGTTTTCCGGTTTTAATACAAAATTTTGCAACTGCTGATATGTTTGACCAGTACTAGGGCTAGTGATCACATCGTATCTTGGACTTACAATTCGCTGAAGTACCTTGCGGAATAACGGTGATGATGCTGGTTGTCGTCGGGATAATTAATACTGAAGATGTTGATGCATCATGCTTATCGGCTTCTTCGTTATTTTTACCATAAGATAATTCCAACATACGCCGCGAACGCTTAATTTAAAAAAAAAGTCGATACACTTTGTTTCTAAGGACACCCCTACGCAAATGAGCTCATTACCCCGTACGGGGTAAGCAATAATCTGTACGGGGTGATATGGACCCCGTAGACGCACTTAATTACAATTTTTACTCCCTGGTCGCAACGGGGTTCAAGAAACCCCGTAGATTATTTTAACGATTCTCGGTTCAATTTCAAGCAAGGAACATAAATATCTATTCATCTCATTCATACAACAAAAACCCTCAAAAATACAATCTCCGCAAGAGCGAGTAGACACTACTTTTTTAGCACCGCACTGACTGATGTCAACGTACGGGGTGCGAAAGTACCCGTAACGCAGTGAACGTGTTAATAATTAGATTAACTGTCCCCTTACATCCCTGTCTCCTCCTGTCCTATCTCTTGTTATTTCAGGTGAGAAATTATCGAACAATCTTGTTGAACCATAAGCTAATTATAATTGGTAATTAGACACGGTTTTTCAGAATTTTTATTAGGTCTATGTGGGACGAGGGTACGAGTGTGTCGTGCTCTCACATAATTATGCCCGTATCGCGTAAGCCCGCACCTACTTTGCATACTTTGTTTGTACTAACAGCAACTGTTTGGCTGTTAAAATCAAATATCTTGGGCTTACAATTTCGTACAAGTGTGTAGCTCGTTAGTCGTTTCGTTAATTAGATTTTGTGAAGCAAACACTATTTATTATTTCCAGTGGGTAGTTTCAATTTATTACGCATACACATTTCTATCACTGTCACACTATCTATTCTTACTGACTTTTGACTATCTCTTATCAATATCTAAAAGCATTATTGGAACACTGATAAAATAATAACCATTATTATAATATTTAAGTATAATTTGAGTAACAGCCTCCATGGTCCAGTAGTTTAGATCTTAGCTCTCGACTCAGAGGTCATGGTTTCGTTTCTCGCGTGCGAGTTCTCGACAGCAAAAAATGTTGTTTCTAAGTTTGGTTATGACAATGCAGATTGATCACCTGATTGTCTGACAAGAAAGATTGACCATGCGTCGAATGGGCATCGTTTTTGGCATGTAAAACCTCGGTCCAGAGCCTGATCTCTCGCCAGTCATGTCGGTCATTTGTCTTGTTGGATTTCGAGAGTAGTGCCCTTGTGTACTGTGCACACACTTAGGCACTATAAAATAACTACAACGTAGCTGGCCTGGTTTCAATGTAACCGGCCATCGTCACTGAGATTGGTGTGGAGAGCTATTATTATTATAAATTTAGTGTGTATCTAACACTACTATAAACAGTAAGTTTGCAAAAATTTCTCATATCTCCGGCGTTTTAAGAGTTCGATAAGCCTATAGGTACACTAAACTCGAAGGATTTTTATATCATCTATAGGTTTATAAGCTTTAGAACCATGATCAATTTATCTAACAGTGATTTATTGTAACATTGCCACTAGAGGGAGCCACAATAGGGTAGATAAGATACAGGAGGTTTAGTATAGGCAGGGATATAAAACAGTTAAACAGGGGCTTTAGGTGAACATAGAAATCCAATAGAAGATTTACTGATGATAGTTCAAAGGTGACTTAAGTGCAAAATGTAGATGAGAACAGACTTGATAAGGGAATCCTTCGCAAGCATTGGGGTCATTGGGATGTAACGTAATATTACAAATTCTATTTAGATAAATCACAAAATGGGGTTTAAATTATTTAAATTTTATTTGTGTAGCTATAGTCACAAGTTCTTAATATAAACAAAATTAGAATTTCTAATTTTAATTGTCAAGCTGTAAGCTGATGATGACGAATTATAGTAGCCAAAAGTACTCTCGATCATGTCAGCTTTCAAAAACAAACTAGATCAAAATCGATTCATCCATTTGGGAGCTGCGATGCCACGGACTGCTATATAATATTACACACACAGACAGAGAGACATGTCAAACTTATAGCACCCCTCTGTTTTCGTCCCGAGTTAGTAAAATATAGCTATGAGCATAGTTGGGCTTATAAGAACAACACATTTTACGATACACATTCAAAACATTAATTATTATTTTTAAGCAAAATATATTTCGGATGATTGGCGACCTCTATGGGTCAGTGGTTGAGCATGTTGATGGTCAAGCCGAGGGTCGCGGTTTCGTATCCCGCCCAAGGATCAAAAAGTTTTTCCGTGTTCCTAGGTCATGGATGTGTATTAAATATGTATGTAATATAATGTGAATATCATGGGATACTTATCCCAACTTACTTGAGTGGTAATTGTGGTATAGTACACGGGTATGCGACCTCGGCTTCCCTAGCTATTACTATCCTATCCCTTTTCCTCCTGGGCGGTAATATCCTACATTTTCTATTTCCCACTCTAACTAACCAATCTTCCTTTCCACACCACCTATCCTTCCCTTTTCCTATTCCTACCCTCTCCGCCAATCCGTAGGAACGCAATGGATAATCATAACTATAATTTAATTATCTAAAATGGCGGCGATGTGGTTCGCCACCCGTCACGTCTCGTTCTGGCGGAGGAGGCGAAAAGGGGCCCATGGAGAGCCGCTTCGCTACGTTGAATGTAAGAGGAAGAATGGATGGTAAGAATGAAAGAGGACGAAGCGAATCAAGTATGTAAGAATCGTATCAAGTGGAAAGAAGTGGTATCTGCCTACCCCTATGGGAAAGAGGTGTAATTATATGTATGTATGTATAATATTATAATAAAAATCTTAAATATGTGTATCATATAAATGTATTAATATATTTTCTTTGTCTCGTACCCGTAACACAAGTTCTTCGAGAATTTACCACTGTATCAGATTGACGTGGTGTTAAGCGTCCATAGATATTATTATTATTTCATTAAATATTGCTACCTTTCTATAATTATTATTAGTCAGTCAAGATTGCAAAGCTTATTTAATGATTTTATTAATTTTCTAATAGGCAAGCGGACTGATTTTTTTTATTGCATAAATGAATAGTACTCTTAAATATGAGTAACTTCTCAGAAGAAACCGTATCAAAAGTCAATATTTTCAAAGGTACAGCGATTTGTATACAAAATTTCGCGAGTCTTTATACCAAAAAAAAAAATTTTTTTTTTTGCGAAATAGGGTATTATCCTATGATGAAAATATGCATCAGATTGTTGATATTTTATCACTAAACATTAATTTAAACCAATTTAACCAACTATTTTCACAAAAATATGTGTGATTTTTATAAAATATCAAAAATAAAATTATGAATTTTTCACGTTTGACCACGTGACTAAAAACGCACGAGATTGGAATGTGACGTCATATTCTTGTACTTCTTCTTCTTTTATTAATGTCTTCCCGATATCCATAAAGAATATCCAGCATCGAATCATTAACGTCATGCGTCAGCGAGTAATAGCCACTTTTTCTGCATTTCAGTGTTCTTTGGTAGGGTCACAAAGATTTTCCCCGGTGTTTTAATAGACGTATTAGTGCATTTTGGCACTACGCACCATTTATAAGGCATTTTTAATAGGCTACCCCTTGACTGTCGAGACACCTTTAAAAGGTGTTGTCAAAAAAACGCGCATCTGTCAGACACCTTTAAAAGGTGTCTGACAGATAAAAAATTTCCCGCCGTATTTTATCGTCATGAATTAAAATTGAAGATATCTATCCTGCTCATACTTGCATAACGTACGGCAAATACGACAAGGATGGAAAAAAACATCAGGCGATACACAATATATCGCCTATAATTTATCTATGGCCCAGCGTTTGCCGCGCAAGCGACTGTGAGTGTGTGTCAAAACGACTCGATTGTTTTTATGTTTGTGTTTTAGGTGTTTTTCTTTAATTATTTGTAATAAAATTATGTGTTCATCATAAACTGGAAAGTAACAAACAATATAAAATTCATAACTTCATAAAACTAAGTTTAAATAACTTTATATTCATAATTTTATAAAACATCGGCTGCCATTTCCCGCGCTTTTCCCCTGAATAAAAAAATTGTAATGCATCAAAAAAATACTAATTAAGAGCTAAATCAATTTTACATGTAAATAAATACGTAAATATAGTATTTAAAATATATATCTTCAATTATATTGTATGTATCGAATGTATCTAAACTACGCAACAGAAATCCGACACCTGCTCGCATGTCGTCTAGACCTAGGCCGAAATCTAGAATGACAGATGAGTCTATTACGTCATTTAGACTGTCGACAGTTTAAAGGTTAAAACATTTATTTAAAAACGTACATAGTAGGTATTCTGGGATTTGGCATTTTCAGTGTAATTTGACACTTGACAGTTACAATGTTACAAGAATGTGACGTCATGACAACTCATTATAGCGTTTTCGCGCCTATAATATTAATTTGAACTTTTAGGCTAATTTGCAAGGAAAAGAAAGAAATTCACAAAGAATGGTTCAAACTGCTAATGTATTTTGGTATTAGGAACAATTTGACATACTTTTTAAAAACTTGGAAAATACCCTAAACCTACATCATTAGTTTACTCACATCATAAACAAAAACATTCATTATGGTAAGTAT
The DNA here is from genome assembly GCA_905404095.1 of Glaucopsyche alexis. Lineage (NCBI taxonomy): Eukaryota > Metazoa > Arthropoda > Insecta > Lepidoptera > Lycaenidae > Glaucopsyche > Glaucopsyche alexis. The sequence continues at coordinate 9,714,872 of FR990060.1, forward strand.
GAACTTAAACGCACAAATATCGGAGATATTTACAAATATATTCCTGCGGCCGTATACTTTATACCTACTTAATACACTTTAATCCAATAGTGACGTCATTTGTATGGCGATTTTAGTATGGAGCGTTTTTAGGAGGCTCGCAAAATTTTGTATTAAAATCGCTGTACCTTTGAAAATATTGACTTTTGATATACGGTTTCTTCTGAGAAGTTACTCATATTTAAGAGTACTATTCATTTATGCAATAAAAAAAAAATTGTCCGATTGCCTATTGTACATAAATGTTGATTTCCTCAGCTTTTGTACAAATCAATAGAACGAATCTATTTTGCACCGTTTATTGCTCGCATTTTCATGTTATCGCTTAATAAGCATTCCCCTGTGAAATTATTCCATTAGTTGCCTTCCTGTAGATAATTATGATTTCAAATTCAATGTTTCATCTACTGGTGAAGGTGAATACCGGAGCTCTATTAATTACGCGTCTGCTTCTTTCTTGTTTTCTTTTGAATCTACGATTTACGTTGAACGAGTTGATTAAACGAGAGAATGAAATAAATAATTTGAAAAATATATATTATTATTTCTAATTAAGTTAGTAACTAACTCTTTATAATATTGTCCTACTTGATGTCCTACCACCGGTTCCGGAACTAATTAATTTGTTGTGAAAAATTAAGTGAAAAGAAAAGAGTTTACTATATAATATATTACCATAAGATTCAACGCAAAGGATTGAATATAATGATATTGTCTAGATTGTCCTTTATTTATTTTTTCAAAATACAATAAAAATCATGTTCCAAAATAATTCTTTGCACAAAAAGTTCATTGTTGATACCGCAAAATAAATACTGACTAAAACTATAAAAGCACATAACATCAATAACCCTTTTTAAACTTCAACTATAATACGTGCAAAATTGCAGCTTTTTAGCGCAAATAAATGCTTGTATTTGTTTCGTACACGCAATAACTTCACACTAATGGTCTAAAACATTATCCACAAATTTGGGGTCACGAATAACCGCCATTAATTTATTCGTTGCATTATCGTTATATTATAATAAATACCGGTCCGTTTATTCTATGATAAGAGTTTTACTGCTATCATAACGTCCTTTGTGTGCGTGTTGTTTGACCATTCCAAATTGTCCCCACAGTGCAAATTTTAATCTCATTTTTTCAAACGAGTTTCCAGTTTCAATATTTTTTGTTTTAAATGAATCGCAAGGTGGTACACTTAGGTAAACGAACTAAAATGTAGGTGGCAGGTATTAGATTGGACATCAATACCTACATAATATTCAGCCAAATATTTTTGTTTCAGTCTTTGCTTGTAGTGTGATATCTATAAATTAGTATCTAGATTATGTTTAAGTAATGTTTTACAAATTAACACTACGAGTATATATGATATTATTAATTCAATGAAGTTTGTGTTACAATTATTAATTAATAGTTGAGGGACCTTATCCTGTCTTCAGAACTTGGAGTATATTTGGCTTTCAATGTACCTACAGTTTAACTTGTGAGGTAACTTGTTACCCCTAGGCTGTTCTCCAGTTATTTAATTATTCAAAACATGTATTCAATTTGACATATTTACCTGAGCGAATGTTATGTGCGTTATAGTCAGATACGTTATTTATTTCATGTACAAAAGTGTTAATTTAATTAAATGAGTTGCAGTATTTGACATGATCTTACAATTTTATTTCTACGTAACTAGGTATAAAAAATTATACCTGCATTTCATTCTGCAAGCATCACATTTTTCAGAAAATGAAACTTTAACTGACAATAAAGAACAGATACAGTTGAAGCGAAAATCTATAACTGAAACCGACGTGTTAGTTTAGCGCGGAATACAGGTCTAGCTGTTTTCAGTTTCCTGGTATTTTCTAAGTGAATGTTTGCATGTCGTTAATGAACTCGAGAGTATGCGGAATGGACTATAAAAACTAACTGATTTCTCGTCTTCGTACTGCGAATTAATTAAACGTTTTAATGTTGCCTATATACATAAACTTTTTCATCAAAATTTTACAGCTGCTTAAAATTTAATTACTTGGGATGTTTTGTCCAAGGATGTTTTAAATCCTACATTACTATTTAAGGGCGAGAGTTAGAAATTTGTTCCAAGCACGTTCTAAAAATATGTGGGCATAATTTCTACCCTCGATAGTTAAGAAAGGCGCATCTAACAGTTTTTTTCGAAATTTAGTTATTTATATTGCCGGAATCACAAAGAAAAGACTCATCTTTCTGTATTTTTTCTTTTTTTTTCTATCTTGTGTCATTGCGATTTCTAAATTTTTCGAAATATTCGCTTTTGTATATGTACATCTGATTTCTCGTACCGTTCATTTACATGCGTTTTCCTCGGTTTTAACTTTTGTAAGATGCGTCTTTTTAAAACCTACTATTCCATAAGCATTGCAAACTTAACAAGCATACTTTTACTAGATATCGACTCAGGATAAGTCACTGTTGTCAAAACACACTGAGTCCAAAACATAATTCAAACATATCCACATGAGACTGCATGGACCACAAATAAAGCGTATATATCATAAGTCATATCGGTGCCGGGTGCACGGTATATAACTGAGGAGAAGTGATCTGAACAGTTGGCGTTAATGGCCATCCCACCCTCGGGACTCTTGATAACACGAATAATTTTATGTTGCAACAACAGCATAAGATTAATGTTAATTTGGTTTTGACGATCGCTTTAGGGTTGATGATTATTACACAACAATATTTGAATAATAACTTCCTACACCGATATCAGTAACGGTGGCTGGTTTCATTGAAACCTGGCCAGTTACGCAGGAGTAATTTTATAGTGCCCAAGTGTGTGCGCAGTACACAAGAGCACTCTCTCTTCCTTTACTCTCATAATCCAGTGGGACGGATAACCGACTGACGAGAGATCAGGCGCAGGTCCGACTACATGCCTATACGACGCATGGATCATCTTTCTTGATAGACAATCGGGTGATCAGCCTGCATTGTCCTAACCAAACTTGGAAACAACATTTTTTGTTGTTCCAATACGGGAGTCGAACCCACGACCACCGAGTCGAGAGCCAATGCTCTAACCACTTGACCACGGAGGCTGTTGAATATTTGAATACTTGATTGATAAGTAGGTAAGTTCTACGATTGTTAGCTTGTTATAATATCAGATCCTACATAGAGTAATTTTAATTTATTTTGCAAGTACAGCTTTGATGTGATATCTACATTTAGATACTAGCTAATTTTACGAAAAAATATTTTCCATTAATTTCCATAGTACCACAGATTAAAGAAAGACGAACAGCTAAACAGCTACATAGCTTTCGATTTGATTACACGCATACGGTGTTTTCACGATTGTGCTGATAAATTGTCGGCCGTTGAAGGGGACGTCAAAATTTTTAAATTCTATATTATATGAAAGCTGTTTTTCTATACGTAAGTGTATATTTATATTTTCTACACTGTGGTAGTACACTCGCTAACCCGCTAGTGTCTAGTTTCAGCATTCTGTAAGATGACGCGATGCCCCGTAACTACGTTGAAGTGGAAGGTCTCAGCATAATCAAGATGTAGGGCAAGATAGGGACTTCATCACGGCCACAAGCGAGCTATTAGTTCATGTTTCACACCTTTTCAACCCCATACTGTATGTTATAGGGGTGGGATCTTCTTTGTTTGGTACTTCTGTGAGTTGGTTGTTTTTTTACGTCATCGTGTCACATAACCTTCTATACCATTGACGTAGGCGTAGATTTAGGTATTCTAATTTTAATTATTTTAAACAATAAATTTTAAAGGTATCATGCAATAAGATTTTGAGATCTACTTCCAATTAGAATTTTATTATTATTAAGTTCAAGTTGGTATGTAACAGGATTGATAAAATTTGTTTTTGCTATCGGATTTCTTCCAAGATAAATCTCCTAAAGTAAAGATATAAGCTTTCGAATGAAACTAAATGTCCTACTCCAGAAGAAAGTTTACAAGATCGTCATCTAAATTATTATATTGAAATTTCTTAGTATTTTGTTTGGAAACAATTTTCAGAATTGTGCCAAAAATAGATACGAGGTAGTTTGCTTACCTACTATATTACTGTGTAGTAGGTAGCATAGATATCATTTAATAATTAACTAGGATGTTCTTATCTAATGATAGATACGTACAATTTCTTTGAAAAGTAAACAAAGTAGGTACATTAATAAAATACTAGAGGTCGCCCCGTGGCCAATATTCGACCATAATTTCATGTTCATGTTTCAATTTTAAAAATTATATAAAATATGTTATTTATGGAATGTGAAAGAAATATTGACATTCATTGACAATTGTGTCATATCGGAGATATTTACTAATATATTCCTGCGGCCGTATACTTCATAGTTCATACACTTTAACCATGGGTTAAAGTGACATCACTCGTGGGTCGACTTTAGTATCCAGGAGCGTTTTTACGAGATGCGAAATTGTGTATACAAATCGCTGTACCTTTGAAAATATTAACTTTTGATAAACTGTTTCTTCTGAGAAGTTGCTCATATTAAAGAGTACTATTCAGGAAATTTAAAAAAAACTCCGACTCCCTATTGACAACTACGTTATTGTAACGTTATCGAATGTCAATGTATGGACGCTGCACGCTGTCATAATTTTCATACTTTTTTTTTAATTACAAAAAATTTACATCTAAGTAGGTAGTTGTCAAATTATTCCTGAGAATCCCACTCTCTACTAAAGACTCTTTTTATTCATAGTTCGTAGTTAAGGTATGATATTAAAAATTAACTATTGAAAACTATTGAAATCAGGCCAGTTACGCAGGAGTAACTTTATAGTGCCCAAGTGTGTGCGCAGTACACAAGAGCACTCTCTCTTCCTTTACTTTCATAATCCAGTGGGACGGATAACCGACACGACTGACGAGAGATTAGGCGCAGGTCCAACTGTTTTAAATGTTCAGCAGACGCATATCCATGCGTCGGATGAACATTTAAATCCCATCCCAGATGGGATAAAAGATGATCCCAACTTTCTTGTCAGACAATCAGGTGATCAGCCTGCATTGTCCTAACCAAACTTGAAAACAAATTTTTTTGTTGTTCCAATGCGGGAATCGAACTCGCGACCTCCGAGTCAAGAGCCGATCTCTATCACAATCTTCTAATAAGTCCGATAGCTTATTCGGATGTTTTGTCGCTGCCTAGTTTATATCGAGTCGAGAGCTAATGCTCTAACCACTAGACCACGGAGGCTGTTAAGATATGATAGAACGTGTGTCCGGACAGCTAGTATTATATTAAACGCGCCACTATTATGTCATAAACGGGCTCCAAAACAAGATTTTATTTTAGCTGCTATAGCTGCAACATGGCAAATGGCATCTTCTGTGCCAATATATTGCTTTCTTGCGTGACGTCGTTATGCCCAGCTGGTGCCAGCCTACTTGTTTTCACTAACCATGTTTTATCCAGCAAAATTCGCTACTTTATCATTGAAGTTTATTCGCTGAAGTTCATTATCATATTATCGTACTTCTGCAACTATACTGCGTCAAATTATGCAATATTGCGTTCGTGTTGCTAACTTTTATGTTTTACTGCTTCTGGTTTATGGTTCGACGTTGGCAGTAATTTTTAGGGTTCGAAAATTACTTGAGATTACTTACAAGTAACAACACTCGGAATCAGTAGAAAATTGCGACAGACTTTAAAATACAGTATACCTAATTCTAACCATAGACGTATATTATAATTATTATAGACGTGGCATGTTGAGGCAAAATGTGTAGGTATCCAGTTCAATGGAGCACCACTTTTGAGGGCCATTTTGACATTTAAAATATGAGGAAAACAAGATAGCTGTCATTTGAAGTATGGTGAAAACCAAGATGGCGTAACTTTTTCTTGTATTTGTTTTGTCAAATGTAATCATAGTCTATCATTAGTTTTGAAAACTTTGTTTCTATAATAAATAACGCACTTACACAGTACCTAATTTGAAGATTGAAATGTGTTTGACGTCTAGTGTCAAAGTTTAAATTGCCAATGGAATAGCCAGTTTGATGGCTCCATTTTGGAAATTCCGAATTATGAATTTGATTTCACGCGGCGACATTTGCTGTGCGCTTGCAGAACATGAATCAATTTCTGCAATGCCCGTTCTAATTATTGTTTACGCGTTCGGAACAATGTTATTGCTAATTTACTGGACGAGATGCGTCCGATAGCGCTCCTGACAAAACAATATGATATGAATATTTTAATGCTCATTATCATAACAATAGAAAAATGATTTAGAAATGCACGCGCTACTTTAATTGTAAATTGTTCGTTGCTACGATGAGGATAAAAGTGGGTTTGAGTTTTGAAAAAAGGTAGTAGCATATACCTTCATAATGTAATAGGAAGAAGCTGATCAAATGTGTTGCAAATTGCAATGTCGAACATTTTCTGATGAACATTATCTTTTGAAAAGTTCACATTTATAACAGCTTCAGAATGTTGTAATAGGTGTAAGAAAGTTGCAATGTTCTCAATCTGGCACTTACCAGTTGCAATAGTCTCAATGTGGCACTTACCAGTAGCAATTTTCTCAATCTGGCACTTACCAGTTGCAATATTCTCAATGTGGCACTTACCAGTAGCAATTTTCTCAATCTGGCACTTACCAGTTGCAATATTCTTAATCTGGCACTTACTGGTTGCAATATTCTCAATCTGGCATTTACAGGTGTAGGACAAACAGATCCTTTCTATGACAGCGGCAACATCTTTCACCAAATCGCTGTAATCGACACAGCGTTTATCACTCGCAAGACTAACATATCGAAGCATTATCGCTAACGATAATGGAACTTTCGAGTGACTGTAACCCAACATTAATTAAACTTGTACTTTAACCTAATGGCGTCGGTTTCACTAATTGCACGTTAAAATAATTATATTGTGCCACGTGTACAAGAATACCCCTTTAAACATTTCACGTACTATTGGTTGCCGTCACGTTGCTTAAAATTGCTTTCACTTGCGTTGCAGACCTAAATGGAAATTTTGCCCGAAATTAATTGTGATTCAAGATTGCCTTTTTCTACGCCTACCGATATTTTTTTTATAGGTATAAGTATTTAATATAAGATATTGCCCGCGACCTCGTATGCTCGAAAAGAACCCGGCGGGAAGTGTATATTTTGCTGCGATAAAAAGTGACCTATATGTTAATCCATAGTCTCAACTACTACCATACAAAATTTCATTAAATTTCGTTCAGTATAGTCAATGCGTGAAAGAGTTACAAACATCAACACATCCACCATTTACGCTCTTACAAAGTATATTTTTTTTTTTTATGAAACTAGGGGGCAAACGAGCAAACGGATCACCTGATGGAAAGCGATTACCGTCGCCCATGGACACCCGCAACATCAGAGAAGTTGCAAGTGCATTGCCGGCCTTTTAGGAGGGAATACGCTCCCTTCTTGAAGGTTTGCAGGTCATAATGGTTCGGAAATACTGCTGGCGACAGTTCATTCCAGAGTTTTACAGTGCGCGGCAGAAAGCTTCGGGTAAAGCGCACGGTGGAGGACTGCCACTCATCAAGGTGATGAGGATGATAATTATTTTGTCGCATGGAGCGGTGGCGAAAAGTTGCAGCAGGTATAAGTCCGAACAATTCCTCGGAGCACTCCCCGTAATATAACCGATAGAGGATGCAGAGCGATGCTACATCTCTACGTAGCTCTAAGGAGTCAAGCCTGTTTGAAACACTATTGCAGTCGACAATTCGAGCGGCCCTACGTTGGATACGATCCAGAGGGAGAAGCTGGTACTTTGGTGCCCCTGCCCAGAGATGAGAACAGTATTCCATGTGAGGCCGAACCTGCGCCTTATAGAGTTGTAGGCGTTGGACCGGACTGAAATACTGCTTTGACCTGTTCAGAACACCAAGTTTCTTGGAGGCTAACTTGGCCTTGCCCTCCAGGTGATATCGGAACAGGACCTCGCTCGATATGTTAACACCAAGTATTCCAATTTGACTACCTCCGTGGCTCAGTGGTGAGCGCAGTGGCGCTTTAGCCGGAGGTCGCGGGTTCGAATCCCGCCAGGGAACAAAAAAGTTTTCTATGTTCCTGGGTCATGGATGTGTATTAAATGTGTGTATAATATAATAAAAATCTTAAATATAAGTATAGTATAAAAAGTATTAAATATGTTTCCGTTGTCTGGTACCCGTAATACAAGTTCTTCGGATACTTACCACGGGGCCAGACTGACGTGGTGTGAAGCGTCCATAGATATTATTATTTATTATTTATTATTATCCAATGTTGGAGGAGACAGTTATGGGTATGCTTTCAAAACGAGGACATACGACCATTGGCAAATTTTTAGCGGTGAACGCGCAAACTTGTGTCTTAGAGGGGTTGAATTGGACTAAGTTAAGTCTACCCCATTCAGAGACCTTCTCCAATGAATTTTCAATTTGAGAGACAAGTTTGTTTCGACTCTCAATGACATTTTGCCGAGAGATATTCGCGTGGCCGGTATATAAGGCATCACCCGTGCTGTCATCTGCATAGCAATGAATGCCATTGGTTTGTTATAGGAGGGATTCCGTCAGGCCCACTCGACTTTTGGGTATCAAGGGAACGGAGAGCAACTCGCACTGAGCGCTGATGGAACCGAATATCCGACATGGTGCTCTTGCATCGCGGTATAGTCGGCGGTTCCTGTCCCCCGTCATCCAGGGTCGAGTTGGATGCAAAGAGCTTGCCAAGAAGTTCAGCTTTCTCTTTTGCGTCATGGGCCAACGAGCCATTTCCTACGTGTAGGGATGGAAGAGATGGCTTACAGAAATTCCCTTCGATAGCTTTGGCGAGAGAACAGAATGCACGGGTTCCCGAGGGGAAACGCTCGAGTCTCTCGCCAATTCTATTGATGTGCTGTTTCTTCGCCCAAGCGATCTCTCTTTTGAAGGACCTAGAGGCAAGGTTGTACTCCTTTTTAAGTTTGCTGGTGTTTAAATCCTGTGCTGACACTGCATTAGCCCAGGTTTGGTAAGCTTCCTGCTTCCAGCGAGAAGCTTTTATGGAAGATGAACCAAACCAGGGATGGAATCTACTGCCAGTAGAGACCACAGAGGACGGAATGAAAAGTTCCATTCCTTGTAGCACCACGTTGGCAACAGAGTTGGCAGCGGCGTCAGGATCATCCGGCGAGAAGCACAACTGCCTCCAGGGGTAGGACGCAAAAAAAGACCGCATCCCATCCTAATCTGCTAACTTGTAGTGCTACACACGACGGTATTTAGCAACACGCTGTCACAACGCGCTCGTGAGTTGCACAGAGCTGCGGACAAGGCAATGATCCGATGAGCCAAGTGGTGCGGCCACGGATACTTGGTAGCCGTCCGGATGTGACGTTAGCAGAAGGTCCAACAGGGAAGGAATCTGACCGTCCGCATCTGGAATTCGCGTAGGCGCAGTAACCAGTTGTTTAAGGTCATATACAAGGGCAAAGTCGCAGGCAGATCTCCCCGCATGATCAGTTTTACTGGAATTGAGCCAGTCGGCGTGGTGGGCATAAAATCGCCAAGTAGTATGATCTCTGCGGATGGGATCTGCCGCTGCACGAAGTCTGTAGCTATTTGCAGATGCTCAAAGAGTCGGTCTATTTCGCGATCACCGCTATGGGACCTATAGAGGCACGCATAGACGCGGGGATGGTCGTCGAACTCTATGCGGAGCCATAAGATTGAAAGGTCCCTAACTTCAAGATTGCTGAGGCGGCGAGAGCTGATATCATCTCTGACGTACACACACACTCCTGCTTTAGGCAGAAAAGAGTGCTCAAGGTTATACCCAGGGTGGGAAAGGTACGATGTGTCAGCCGGAGACGATATCTGCGTCTCGGTTAAGAAGAGCAACGCCGGCTTTGCGGTCTCAAGATGGTAATGGACGGCATTGAGGTTTGAGTGTAGTCCCCTGATATTACAGAAGTCCACTTTCAATATCGCAGGGGGTGCCTTAGCACGTTTGCTCTTGCCCCGTGCAGATTGGAGCGCAGAACCCCCCCAAGAATACGAGGGGCAGCCTAGACGTCCACGCTCAGGTCCAGGGGCGCCTGAGCATGGACGACCAGAGAGGGATTCTCCAACGCAGTTGGTACCCTCCTGGGGTAACAAATTAGTTTTCAACTGCGGCATCATAGGGGGGTAGGGGGATTGGGCCTCCGGTAAACTCACTAACTCGGCGAAACACAGCGTAAGTGCTGCTTCACGCCGGTTTTCTGTGAGTCCGTGGTATTTCTCCGGTCGAACCGGCCCATTCGTGCCGAAGCATGGCTCTCCCACGTTGAAAATATATTAGTATTATATAATAATATTAGTAAGCTTATGGGTATAGTATAGCTTATGGCTTGTACATTCTCTACATTTTAAGTAGTTAGGTACACATACATAACTAGATGTTGCTCGCGAATTCGTGCGTACAAAAGTTAATCTCGAGGAAATCGTAAATTTTTCTGCGATAAAAAGTAGCCTACGTCCTTCCCCGTGGTCTACTCTACATCTGTGCTAATTTCATCAAAATCGGTCCAGTAGTTTCTGAGCCTATCCAATGCAAACAAACAGAAAAAATAGAAAAGTCGCATCAAATTAGCTATATTTCAAGGAGCTTTGATTGCAATGACAGACGTATTATATATAAATCACACTAATATTTGTATGTATTGCTATACTGTGGGAGAGCCACGCTTTGGATCCATGCGTCGGATGGGCACGTAAAAAGTGGGTCCTGCGCCTGATCTCTCGTCAATCATGTCGGTTATTCGTCCCACTGGATTATGAGAGTAAAGGAAGAGAGAGAGAGTAATGAAGTGGGCTCTATAAAATTACTCCTGCGTAAGTGGCCTGGTTTCAATGAAGCCGGCCGCCGTCACCGAGATCGGTGTGGGGAGTTATTGTAAAGCTTTTTAATTTGCGAATTCTGCGAATCATCTTTGACAATTGCTTTTTTATTGCTTTTGTACCGGCACAATTTTGCCAATATAAGTGTATTGTAAAAGGTAGCTGAAACAATATCGCTGTAAGTTTGATATGAAATCGCATTGCAGATATCGCCGTAAATGTAGGACATAACTTGCATAAATTATAGTCTCTACTCGGTTGGACTTTAATTTTTGATTATGTTTGTTTGTTGTTGTACCGAATATTTATTTTAGGGGTAAAGGTTTTTCCGTACACAAAGGGTAAAAACGGAACACTGTTACTAAGACTCCGCTGTTCGTACAACCGTCTGTCTGTCTCTATCTCATAAACCGTATGATACCGTACTATGAGAACAAATACCTACTAAAAGCACAATAAAAATATTATGTAGAGGCTGTAGAGCTCCCATACAACAAACGTGATGTTTTGGAACGGAATCCTTCGTGCGCAAAACCAACTCGCTCTTGACCAGTTTTATTATAGTAATGATAGCAATTTTATATTGTATGGTGTTGTATGAAACGAATATCTTTCAATTTTAAATAGCTATCTTAAAAATTCAGCGCCACGTATCGTTTCGTTTTGGTGTGTACTGACCTTTAAACAAAGATTTCAAAAGTAAGGATGGATTATGACGTAGGTACAATGGCTGTGTTCTGGGGGAAATAACGCTAACAAAAATGCGTAAGCAAAATGGCGACCACTGGTGTTAAATAAGCAAAAAGGCGGATTATGTTAGCAGTATTGAAGTAAGCAAACGTGTCCTACTCCTGGCCGATAATCTGTTTTTTTTCTTTAGCGCTAGCAAGTGCTAACAAGCGCTTATTTCTGCGCCATTTACCAAAAAATCTACATGCAAGAAAAAGTTACGCCATCTTGATTTCAGAAGGTTTTGTCAAATAAATGTGGATTATACTGCGGAAAGCAAGTGCCGAATTGTCAAGATGACAAATGTCAAACCTCGACTGCCCCAAACAATAATAAAGAAGTGGGAGAGTTGAAGTATGGACACTTATACTTTTTGCCTGGAAATGGACTAAAAGTGTAATTATCAAGTGGGGAAGGTGATCTGTGGATTTTATCATTTACTAACTGATGCCCAAAGCTCAGCCCGCATAAGAACAGTAGATAACCCACGGAAACCGTATAATATGTCCCTCGATAAAAAGTAGCCTATGTCCTTTATATCTGTGCCAAATTTCATGATAATCGGTTTAGTTGATTTACGTGAAATTGTAAAGTTTTGGCGTGAAAGACGGACAAACACACTTTACCATTTATAATATTAGTATGGATTTGCTTTAAACCGTGAACCCACTGCGCTGATATTGATTATGAAAATGCTTCTGTCTTGAAGTTCGTAGAACTAGCGTATTGAGTATTCAGTAGCGATAACTATTCACGAATTCAGATTAATATTCAATCGATACTTAACCTAGTATTCCGTAATGCATGCGCAAAATAATTTTCAGCATAATAAAATGAAGTATCTATATTGTATACCCTATGTTGCTAGTGGGTGCTTAGGTTCAAATAAATGGATAGGTATTTTAGCACAATAGGTATACCTAACTTATCTCCTAATTTCAGGTGGAATAACTGTATCAGTCTCAAATATAATATTCAAATCAAAAATTCTTAATATTTTTAGATAAATAAGAAAAAGATTTTTTTTTTGTCGTCTATCAATTTAATATACCAAATCTGTCTATAACCTACCTGTTCAATCTATAAATAATATTTTAATCCAGAAATCAAATCGAGTGATTAAAATGTATACTAATCTATACTTAATATTATAAATACGAAGGTGTGTCTGTCTGTCTGTTATCTCTTCACGCTTTAACCGCTGAACTGATTTTTATGAAATTTGGTATAGACATACTTTGGGTCCCGGGAAAGGACATAGGATATTTTTTATCCCGAAAAAGTAGTTTTCTTGAGTAGTAAGCGGAGCAAATAACTCGAAACGGGCGGAAGTTTTCTGTAAAAAAACGATACGCAACCGAATTGAGTCATATTTTTAAGTCGAGCCTATGAGCTCTCAATTGTTAGTAATTATTATTTACGAGCGCCAACAAACAATTAGTCGAACGAAACGTTTACTAAATCGATTAATAGCAATTTACAGCAATTAGCGCAGTCGGTAGTGCCATTGAGTTATTATTCTATTAGGGCTTAATCGTCGCAGACCTAGGAACAAAGTTTTCTTTGTCTAGGATCCAAGACTTGGATAGCAAGTGCTGGATTATTTTATCTTCTTGTAATAGTCTTCGAACTTAGAGCATCCAACCAATTCTTCGAATAGTTTGATGGTGTTTTTTTTTTTTAGATTCGTATCACTTGTTGGAGTTTTCAGGATAATGTTTTCCTAAGAAACAGATCGTTTGAGATGTAGTGTCGGAGAAAGATGCAGCGGATAAGTTGGAAGGAAAATAACGAGAAAGTTGCTACAGACGATATAAGAAAAGAGAAACATATTAAAATCACTTGAAAATATAAGGAGAAAGATGCTCAAACATCTTATGAGACGTTACATATTCATAAAGATTTTAGAAGGTACAATAGAAGGTAATAGAGGATGTGGAAGGCCGAGGTATTAGTCAAGTGATAGAAAATGTAAATGTCATATTATGTTATAGGAAGCTAAAGCAGAGGACAGAGATAAATGGCAGAAGCTCCACCATTATTAGCAAAGCCCTTAAATCAAGAAGAAAAAAGCTTCAATTTCTTATGTGTTAAGCGTGTCTTAACAATCTCGTAAGGGAATACTAGAATAAACATATTATTTACACTAGATACGGCCCGGACTTTGTAAGCACAAAAAAGATAATTCGGGGGAACTGTACATTTTGCCGCGATAAAAAGTGGCCTTTATCCTTCCCCGGGATCTAATTTATATTTGTGTCGAATTTCATCACAATTGCACTATTACAAAGTTTCGGAGCCTATTCAACGCAAACAAACAAACAAAGTTTTCCTCTCTTAACTATCACAAAAATTATTATTAAGGCCCTCCCCCGAGCAAAAGACCTTGAGGCGGTCAGCCGCATAAATTTTTCACATAACTTAGTTCAAAATTGACCAAAAAAAAAATTTAAACGGCGAATATCTAGCTTATGAAATTGCCTATCTATTGGTGTGTGTCCCAAATAAAGTTTACTTGTAAATACTATGGAGATGCTGAAACTATAATTCAATGAACATTCAATTATAGTTTCAGCGTCTCCATAGTATTTACAAGTTAATTTTATTCGGGACACACACCAATAGATAGGCAATTTCATAAGCTAGATATTCGCCGTTTAAATTTTTTTTTGGTCAATTTTGAACTAAGTTATGTGAAAAATTTTCAACTGAGTTATGCGGCTGACCGCCTCAAGGTCTTTTGCTCGGGGGAGGGCCTTAAGAAATACACACAAAATCAAGGAAGTACATAAGATTACGATGGAAAAATATTACGTCTTTCCTATCCTATCTGTACTTATTCCAAGTTTGCGTTATTAAAGAACTAAAAAATCTAGCTCCCAGTCGTAGAAAGGTAAGTCAAGTACTGTATTTATTTCCTTGCATTCAAGTGTAACTCGTTCCAAAGAAAATTGCTACCATATTTTCTTCCTAGTTCAGTTTTGTGCTTTAATAATCTTATACTTACTTTAAGTAGGCAAAATGAAAAAATCTTATTTTTAAAGTTTATTACTACATTATCCACTCATATTATAAATGTGAAAGTTTGTGAGGATGTATAAATGGATGGATGGATGTATGGATGGATGGATGAATGTTTGTTACTCTTTCACGGAAAAACAACTGAACGGATTTTTATAAAATTTGGTATCTTAGTAGTTTAGGCTCTTGATTAAAACATAGGCTAATTTTAATCTCGAAAAAATACAGTGTTCCCAAGGAATACTGTATTTACGCAGGCAAAGCCGCGGGCAACAGCTAGTAAGACATATAATATCTCTTTTTCGTATATTGATCATACACTATCTAATAGAAATTTATACAAAAATTGAATAATTTTGAGGCAACATTTTGAAATAAAAAAAACTTTCGAAAATCATTTTACACGTTGGAAGAAATCTTTAACTATTTGCAGGTAAGTCATCGAACGGGGTCGATTCGGATACGTTTATCGGAATATATTTCACACGGAACCGTAGCTGTAGTCGGGTGAGGGGTTAAAAATAAATCGGTCGAATGAAAACACGCTAGCAGTAAACAAATTGCAACTAGACCAAAATAAATTCCTAGATGTAGCCGATAAATGTACGATCTTTAACACTGCAACGATCTATCGAAGCGAAAAAACGAACTGTTCTACCGATTGCATTAATTCCACTGAATAAAAATCAGCCAATTATTCAAATACAAGTGCCGCGAACCGAAGACCGTAGCTATGAATATTTTTCTTTTTTCCCGTAGCAATAAAAAGTTGAATAAACTGAAAACTTTTATTGCAGTATTGTAATTGAATTAATAACAAACTGAATTGTCATTGATTTTTCTTACTTATCTCCAATTGAAAGGATGAAAGATGAGTTTTCCATGAATATTTTGATTTTCAATTGTATATCGAGTTTGTTGGATTTTATCATTGCAAGTGCACTTCCGACAAATGAAATATCAAGATTCAGGCGGTATCGAGTAGTTTTCGTCGAGAATTTTCTGTGTTCTAACTATAATATTATACTACTATTGGACAAATCTAACTCCGTCAAGACTTGAGGTTGTCGAAGTTTTTTTTATTAATATAGGTACTAGCTGGTGCCCGCAATAAATAACGGAAACGTAAGCCTTTTTAACGGAACTCTAAGAAAAAAGTTGCCTTAGTAATCAATCCTTGTACAATTAGCTATCTGCCAGTGAAAGTCCCTTAAAATCGGTCCAGCCACTTCAGTTTGTTCCGACAGACAGACAGACGGACAGACAAAAATATAAAAAAATATATATTTATTGTAAGTACCATTTAAACTTTAATATTATGCAGTTAGTAAGAAGCTGTTAATTTAAAATTACAAACAGACACTATTGTATTTATTTGTATATATTAAGCTGCTTGTTCATTTATTTGCTTTTTAAAATGTTATGTCTAATGTTTTAATTTAGTGTCTTTTAGTCATTCTTGTTGGCACTTGAGTGAAAATAATATTAAATGGCTTTTAAAGTCTAATAGGTAATAGTTCTATAGGCTGTGCTAATAGTAACACAGTTAATAAGTTTATTCTCGTTGTTAAGAAGACAGTGAGTGATGCGTATATTTTATGTCAAAATTGATCAAAGAAGCAAATTCATTATGATAATATAATATGATTATGTTACCATGATTAATGTATTATTAACATTAAAAGACTTATAAGTCGATAATTTTCAAAAATATTTCATTGGCATCAACCACATAAACCACATTACTTTTCGAGTTAACCCCAAAATGACGGCTTCAAATTACCCGAAACATAATCGCCCCATTCGGAGAACAATTCACAATATCTCGGAATTATCAATACGTATTCGGAGAATAATCGTAGCATAACCGAGCAGTCTCCACGGAAGGGTGCATATCAAAACGGTCAGTGTCATGGCAGATGCTGCCGCGGTGCATTCCGTGATTGCGTGATGCAATATTAATTGTACATACTTGTGCACACATACATAGCTTATTAACAGCCTCCGTGGTCTAGTTGTTAGAGCATTGGCTCTTGACTCGGAGGTCGTGGGTTCGATTTCCGCATTGGAACAACAGAAAATGTTGTTTCCAAGTTTGGTTAGGACAATGCAGGTTGATCATATGATTGTCTGATAAGAAAGATGATCCATGCGTCGGATGGGCATGTAAAAAGTCGGACCTGCGCATCATCCCGCAGTAAAGGAAGAGAGAGTGCTCTTGTGTACTGCGCACACACTTAGGTACTATAAAATTACTCCTGCGTAACTGGCCTGGTTTCAATGAAACCGGCCACCGTCATCGTGATCGGTGTGGGGAGTTATTATTATTATTTTTTATAATTAGCTTATAGTTGTCTAGTGCCATACATTTACGAAATAAGGCTTGATATCAATCAAGGTTGAACGTTGAACATTAACTCTTTAATCCTACTACTATTATAATGTGAAATTTTGTGAGTTGAGAGAGACATACATCCACCCACAAACACTCGTTTGTGATTATTTCACGCAATAACTAATTATTGTATTTCGATGAAATTTGGTATGATAATTTATAGTAGCTTAAGTTCTGGTAAAATTTCGGGATAAAATGGATGTTAAATAGTAATTTAAATAGTAATTTAACATCCATTTTATCCCGAAATTTTTTAAGAACTTAAGCTACTATAAATTATCATACCAAATTTCATCGAAGTCTAAAAGTAACACAGTTAATAAGTTTATTCTCGTTGTTAAGAAGACAGTGAATGATGCGTATATTTTATTATTGCAATGTATGCATTAATATATGCATTAATATTGCAATTAAGCAAGACATACTTGTCTTGCTTAAAGACTTAGGCTACATTTTATTCCGAAAATGGTTGTGTTCTAGTGAGATATTCTATTTACGCGGGCAGAGTCGCGGGCAAAAGCTAGTACTTATAATATAATTATCAATTTTATGATTAGCTCATAAAATTGCCAAAAACTACCTTCTATCTAATGACATTAAATCTGGGTAGTAAAATATAACATAGTTGCTAGTTTTTATTAAAGCTAAACTTTTTATTCACTTAAATGTTAGTAAAACGTATCGGTGAATTTAAAATTGAAATTCGAGCACAAAACTAGGAGATGCAACTGTTTCTATATAAAATTAACACATCTGTCAAAGCGGCGTCCTTGGTTATTTGATTTCACGGCAGAGATATGTGGACTGTGGACTAACGTTAGTCTGTGGACTGGCGTCGGTAGGTGAGTAATTGAATTGCACCAGCACGTGTGGGGGCCTGCGGGACCGTCCTGTCTGTATTTTGTTTTATCTATTTTTAATGGCAGCTCAGGGTTAATCATCAGCGGATTTGTTATTGTTCCATCAAAGCTTTGTTGTTGATAATCGTTTCGGGAAATATGTTTTCGTTCAATTAGCTTAGAACATAAATATTGTTACTTGAAAACAAAACAAGTAATTTTACCGCAGAAATTTGTAATAAATCCTACGTGAGATGTATAAAAGCATGTCTCTATAATGTTTTAATTTAAATTATATTAATACCAAAAATACGAAAATGTTATGAATAAATAATATTTACCGATATTTGTTAAAACCTGTTCAATTAAAATATCAATATTATTCAAAATATAACATTTTGCGTACAAGTTACCAATTAATTCCACATAGTTGACCGAATGCCTCTTTTAATGAGAGGGTCTGTAGTAAATCACGTTCCACTTCAGCTGAGAGCCTTAGCCTTTTATATCAGTAAGCCGCTTCAGGGTTTTCTGTTACTGTTGGGTATTTGTAGTGAAATTTTTGTGGGGTCGTTTTGATACCCTAGCATTTTCTGAGAGTATGATTACAGCCAGACTTTTCGAGGGTAATCTAAAAAGTTTAAGAGCACTATCATTTTAATTTATTAATACGTGAAGGACACTTTTAGCACAGTTTTATGAGAATTTTGCAAATGGAAGGGGAAGGATATTTGGCACACTTAGGCCCACATGCGCCAATCCGGGTTAAAGTTAACCTTGGGTTAAAATATCATGCTTTTTTCTTTTACAAATACGAAGAACGAGTGTGATAGCATGATTTTTTACCCAGGGTTAACTCTAACCCGGATTGGCGCAAGTGGGCCTTAAAGTTTATGTGGATAAGGGTACGCAGAAAGCTAATGTTTTTGAATAATGCTACATACATTTATAAAAAAAATAAACAACATAGGTACATTACCTCAGATTATTACCTAACAAACACTACCGTGCGTGTACTCGTAATAGCTAATACAATTTTGTTACACGTGATGTTTGTTGTGTGAAAAAAAAGCAAATGTTGTGAGGGACAACATTTAATTTTTTTATCTAAGAGGCAAAATAGGCGATGGTTATTATGAAATTAGAGATGTACACGCTACTTATAAATAACACATGTAGTAAACTATAAATGTCTAGCTAATATACTTCACTATAATAACATTTATCAACGTTCTATAAAAAAATTACTCAGTAATAAGCACATAACGTAACATTAACCTATATTTAGTAAAACAAATACAATACGTAACGTTCCCGTGAGGTGCACCTATAAAATAACGTAATATTGAAGATAATAGCGACATGAAAACTAATGTTACTGGCAACACACACGCCATGTGCACTGCATATGCAGCGATACTATCACTATCGACTTTCAAAATCAATAAAAGTCATACAATTTTATGACAGACCTTATCGTAGACTATCAGGCGGATCAGTTAATTTCAAACTCTTTTTAATCTTCATTTTATGTATCGTTGATGATAGTAGTAAAAGAAAATTATGTTTGAGGGAATCGTATTCAAGCTGCATATTTCTGCTTGTGTACTTACTACTTACTATGTACTGTCGCGAGAACTAACATATTGTAAAGATGTTTGATTATAGGCCAACTCTATGTACACCACATAGGTAAATAGGAAAAATATGAGAATTTCTTGAAAATACAAAAAAATATAATTTGAAGAAGGGAAAATGCATACAAAAATGTTTTTCTCAAAAGTTTTTTAATGCGATAACCCTATTATTAGGTCAGCCATGTTGTATTGCTCTCCTTGGCAAAGTTAATTTAAATGTAGATCGAAAAGAAGTGAAATTAGATAAAATAAAGAATAGGAATCGGTTACCATAATATTATACACATTATTACATTTACATATTATTATAGTGTACAATGTACATAGTGCTGGCCCACGCCTCATACATTTCTACGACATCTCTTTTACCTGCAAACTTTTTAAAAAAATCGCTCAACACGTTACTACCTGTATAAATATAAAGCAAAGCATAAGTGATTCAATTAATGACATATTATCTATTAGATTGTAGACACGCGTCTACAATTATGAATTCTTCGTAGAATTCGTAGACCTACGTAGACTCTCGTAGATCACTTAAATTTTTCCTCGTATACAATTATTTCTGCTTGTTTTAACTGTAGCAACACTGTTGTACCGACATGTTTAAATTCTGAAAAAGTAACATCCTAGTGTTACTGACAATCAAAATACTACAGTTAGCGTGACCCAAAATTTGCATTCAACGTTTAGAATTGCAAAGTGTGGCAACATTCCATAGTTTGTTTTCCAAATTCAATTCTGAAAGACATTTTCAGCACTTTTTTACTTTTTGTAAACCCATTCAAATTATATTTTACTATAACATTCTTTTAGTTTCTATTTTGCAACAGAACAAAATGTGAGAAAATTTATAAATTCTTCCATACTAATGTTAGTTTCGCGTGGCGTGGTAGCGTGAAAACACTTTGACAGGAAGCAGTACACTTGTACCGTATGTAATTATTAACATGTTGGCCATTAAATAAGGGGTGAGCCGGTTAACTATTTTCAATCAATCAATAGGTTCGGAAAACTTTAAAATAGTATACTTACTTAAGAAAGGTAAGTAAATACCTTACTTAGTACTTACCTTAATAGCTTGCAAGCCTCCATGGTCCTCGTAGGTTCTCGACTTGAAAGTCGTGGGTTCAATTCCCGTAGGAACAACAACAAAAAAAACGATTTTCTCAAGTTTGGTAATGACAATGCTGGTTTTACTAGGCCAGGTGATTACACCTGATTGTCTGACAAGAAAGATGATTCATGACCGCTTGAACATGTACAAAATCGGACCCACGCCTGATATTTCTTTTTCACTGGGTTGCAAGAGTAAAGAAGGAAAGAGTGCTCTTGTGTACTGCGCACACACTTGGGCACTGTAAAATAAAACTCCTGCGTAGCTGGCCTGGTTTAAATAAAACCGGCCATCGACACCGAAATCTATATGGGATTATAATAGCCTGTAGAAGCTTTCATAGAGATATTTTGCTTAGACTTTAGACTCTAAAGTTTAGAAAGTAAAATATTGAGACTATACTCTGTTTGAAATTTCAAATCCACTAGTTGAATATGAATTGTTTTTTGTTTACATAAAATTGTATCAAATGGACTATAGTATTATAGGTACCTATTTTGATAGAGAGATACATGTATATTGATTTTTTTTTTAGATTTAAAGAAACTTATAATCAGTTGAATGAAAATACAAGTTTATATTACGAGAGATACTACTTTATCATCTGCCTGTAATAAATAATATAAACGTGATAATTCCAAATTCAAACTCAAAAAGAGGCTCATCCACAAACTTACTACTTAACCCTTATTCACACATCTCTAAACTCGGAAATTATAATTACCTGAAGCATTATAACCCTCCGACAGTCACCCCGTTGCGTCATAATCGTAAAATTTTATCGTTTTCGATGCTGAAATGATACACGAAACAATCTAAATTATAGCGAAGCGTCCCTGGCAGGCCGCCAGTTGTGTACTGGTAATGACAAGGCTCCACAATTTGTGACGTCATCTATTGTCAGGGAAGGTAATAACTGGCTCGTAACTTTAATATTTTGACAAGCTGACGATATTTGTTCTGTTCTAATTGGTTTTGACGCAATAACTTGTTTATGTTCAGTGGGAAAAATGTACAAGCAATCAGTCTTTAAAGGTAATAAGACATGTTTTAAATATCGTTAAAAGGTTTATATTCAACTAGCTTTTGCCCTCGACTTCGTCGGCAACGTACGCAGCGAAAGCTCTCAAACGGAAAAACCCCGATTTTGTATCATTCTTGATTGGTGCTCTGCCCGTATTGAACTTAGCATGATGTTATATTATAGCCTAAAGCCTTCTTCGATAAGTGGACTATCCAACACAAAAATAATTTTTCAATTCGTACCAGTAGTTCCTGAGATTAGCGCGTTCAAACAAACAAGCTTTTCAGCTTTATAATATTAGTATAGATGATCATCATGTTGTATGTTGTAGTGGACTGCATAATATGAGTAACTGACATTGCTTCATCCATCGTAATCATTAACGACCACTAATGTTACCAGTGTTGTTGTGGAGACCACAGTCTCCCTCAATGTGAGGAGAGTCAGGTTGTTATCAACTACGGTAGCCTACTACAGGTTGACAATAATTTCTAATCAGACATAAAAAGTTTGTACAACTGTAAGATCTATCATCTTGTAAAATTCAATCTAAACTTGCGAATAACTTAAAGTATTTTTGTGAATTCTAACGTATCTTACATACATACATCCATCCATCCGTACATCCATCCTCACAAACTTTCACGTTTATAATATTAGTAGGATGCGAAAATAAACGTAAACGATG
Source organism: Glaucopsyche alexis (assembly GCA_905404095.1). Taxonomy (NCBI): domain Eukaryota; kingdom Metazoa; phylum Arthropoda; class Insecta; order Lepidoptera; family Lycaenidae; genus Glaucopsyche; species Glaucopsyche alexis. The sequence goes on from FR990060.1 coordinate 9,737,254, forward strand.
ATGTTTCTAGTTTCTTTAAGAAGCCGTTGCTACGACTGCGCTTGCAATTCGCGTAAAACGAGATAATATTATGTATATAATCGGTTTCTCGATAACGGCTGCAAGTATTACTATGAAGGAGGGAGAAAAATCGATCTAGCTAGGGGTTAAGGGAAACTGCGCATTTTTAAGATATATTATACTTATAACGTTAGTTGTTTATTCGTGCAACAATTTATCAATAATTTCGACTCTATTATGTCAGTCCGATTGGCAGTTACATTTTGGACAATGTGTTGTATGTCAGAAAGAATTTAACGAATTTTAAAAAGAAAAGTGACACACATTGTAGGAATACTAGAAATAGGAACAAGTTAGAAATACCAGTGATCAGACTTAGTAAAGTAAGTAAATCTTTTAAAGGTCAATGTATACGCCTTTACAATAGAATCCCAGAAAACGTTCAAAATCTTTCCATTAATAAATTTAAAAAAGCTGTTAAAGAACGTTTGTGTGCTAAAGCTTATTATAAAGTCAGTGATTTCATTAACGATTGCACACCTTGGGAATAAGATGGCCCCATGCAAGGCTGCTTTTATGTACTTAAGTATATTCTTTATACTTATGACTAATGTTATATAGATTAAGTTACAACATTGTAAAATATTTTTTGAAAAGAACAATTTTCCCATCTTTTTGCTAAAAGGTGGCCCCGTGCGAGTTTCTTACGCCGGTTCTTCTCGCCGGGCTAGTTTCCGAACCGGTGGTAGGCATCATGTAGGACAATTCTATAAGCGTTATATTATAACCTACATGGAAATAAAAATTTTGAGTTTGAGTTTGAGTTTTGAGTTTGATGCGTGGTGCGTGATGTATAATTTTTGCTTTGTTCTATAATTCGGAATGTGATTGGTTCAAAATTCGAATCCGATAGATAAGTACATATAATATTATTATTGTGAAAGGAAATCTCGGTTGATTATATCAACAACAATAAATGTGTTTCAAAGCCTTTTTTGCCGGGTAGCCCCTAGATGATGATATTTGAAGTTCATTACCTAAGAGACGTATCTCTGGGACATTGTTTGATTAGTTCCTATTTGTTCTTAGGGCGGTTCGAGTTGGGAACACCTTTAGTTTATATACACGTGTAGTTCTAACAATTGTACACCAAACACCTTGAAGGTAAACATTGAGTTTCTCCAGACAAGTTAAATTTAACGGTCTGTTAACTGGAACTAAGAAATACTATACTGTAGCTAAGTAAATTTAAGCTTGTTAGGACCCAGTTAGACAAGGCGCGCGGTGACTACACAAAAGCCGAGTAGGTTTTCATTTATTGATTGAGCTTTGTCGAATTGGCCACAAGATACCAAACTCCGAACTGATACTGAATCCGTTTTTGGGGCTCCGTAGTTAGAACGCTATTGCTCTTTTTTTCAGAAACTTTTATAGATATTATTATTATACTACCTACATAGCCCGCGGCTTCGCCCGCGTAAATACAGTATGCCATGGGAACACTGTACTTTTTCAGGATAAAAAGTATCCTATGTTTTAATCCAGAGCTTACACTACTACCATACCAAATTTCATCGAAATCCCTTCAGTAGCTTTTGCGTGAAAGAGAAACAGACATCCATCCTCACAAATTTTCACGTTTATAATATTAAATAGTAGGATGTGTAGTTCAATTTTCATTTCATTTTTAAAGACAAATCAAGTACTTACAAGTATTAAAAATTCTGTTTGACGTGTATTTATTGATGATTTTGTAAGAGTAAGGTTACACGGTCAGTCTGGCATCAGTCCAGTCCATCAGTCTCAGACTGACGCCAGAATGATGGCCGGAAAGTACATAATAAAAAAATTATCAGTCCGTCAATCACACGGTTACACGATCATTCTTTCGTCAGTCTGGATCAGACTGACGAAAGAATGATCGTGTAACCCTAAGGGTTTAAGTTCGAAATTCTTAAAATCTTTTGCCAGCCATAACTATTTGCAAAGTGGTTATTTGCATGACGTTTAGAAGTACGTGCTATTACGTGAGTGAACTCCAAAATATAGACATATTGGTGGAGGAGCCCGCGAGCACCTGACTTTCACAATTTTATTAAAACTAAAAGCTTATCGCCGCATGCTTCCAATATACAAGCAAAATATTGTTTTTTGTAAAGATTTCATAAAAGAATTTGTAAAAATAAGAACCAAGTCGTTGCTTACACAAAAATATTTTATTTCTTAAACCAGACCTGTTAATTTTTGAACGACATCCAAAAAAGGAGGCGTTTATTTGTGACTGAAAATCCTAGTAATTCTAAGCTACTGTTAAAAGAAACTACATCAGACAAGGCAGGTTCACCGAAACTTTAGCATTTAAAACTGCGGAACCATTCGCGGGATCTCCGTCTACATAACAAACGACGGCGTAGAAATTCGCGTAGAATTATTTGCTAGAGCGCGTTTGTTCAAAGTGTTAACTAAAATTTGCATAGTTCGACGAAACTTCAGCAAAGTTGTAGATCAATGTCCCACAGAGACTGTTTCGCAGCATATTTATAATGTATGCGACTATGCGCTCAAATAAATAAGTTTTCGAATGCGCCTTTAACAATTTCGGAGCTACGCGACGCTTCGTTGATTTTGTTTTTGCTGCGCTGCATTGAAGTTTTTCGAAACGAAATCAAACTGCGTATTTTGTTTTGAAATCGCATTTAGTATATAAAGGTAATGAATTATTGATATTTAGGTTTGAGTTTAAATATTTTTTGTCAGTAATATGTAATAAACAATACTGGTTATGTATATTACCAATATTGTTTAACAGAATTATTATTATATAATAATAAACTTTAAATAGAAATCCTTGGGTAACCAGACTGACATTATTGAGTCTAAATTATTGATATACTGTTGCAAGACAAAAGAAAAAACATAATTTACCTTAAAATGCGCAGATTCCCAATGATAAAACCAAGCTAGATCAATTGTTCTCCCCGAAAACTCCCTGCATACCGAATTTCATGTTAATACTTGCAGCCGTTACTGAGATTACGATTGTAAATATACAAGATTGTCTCGTTGAAAGTATAAGATTATTATTATGAAACATTGTGCGAATGTATATTTAGAACATTTCAAGGTATTTTTATTAGTGTCAGTTCATATCGCGACGACACACGGCGCTGCATTTCTAAGATAGCTATTCAAATTTGAACTTTCTTCAATACACAAAAAGATACACGTTTCGTAAGACATCAGTCGTACACTGCACATGCGCTGTGCTGCCTCTGAAGTGCGGTGCAACATGAAGGTCAATTCTGCTAAATAAAACCTGCATTAATACAATTCCAATCAAGTCTCGATACGCTAAAACTGCCAAACGGTATTCTCGTAAACGTCAAACCAACTTGAAATGGACTCTTATTGGTCGAAACTTCATAAAATAAGTTTACGATAGCATGTCGCTTCACTTATAATAAAATCAATGTACAAAGAAAGTCTACTTTAAATACGAGAATTAAGGTTCTGATATTTCAACTTATTGTGCAATAAATAAAGTTCAATTTTGAATAACTATTCTTAATTGCTTGTTGCTTTTCGTTTCGTTGTGAATTGACCCTAATACAACTGTGCTCCTTCAAATGTTATTATTTCTTTCCACAGTTTTTCCGACATTTCGGTTGAAGCCAGAAGGCTAGCACGTCGCGCATCGGTTGCTACGTCTTTCCGTCTTTTCTTACTTTAGAGTGCGCTAGTCAACGGCTCGAACTCAGTGCTGCGCGCGGGGAAAATGCTTGTAATTTCAGCTAATATTGGGGAAGAAAGGATATACCCATAAAATAGTAATCTATACTTATAAGAGAAGCTATACTGCACACAGTTATGCAGCTGTGTAAAGTATTTTAGAAAAGGCGTCTTCAAATTACGCAAATCGACACACAGTTATTGGTGTTTTATGAAAAAACTATATAATATTTTTGTCTGAAGTAAAATTATCTTAATTGCTGAATTATCGAACTGTGTCGGTGTGTACTTGCTTTTTTATTATCATTCTTCGTTTAATTTTTATTATGGTCAGAGTTGCGCTTCAAAATGCGATGTTTGGAGGCTATTATCTTCTACACTAATTTGAATTTCAGAATATAATCAAATACCGACCTAGATAAGTGTCATAAGAATCGATATTACGCTAGGATTTGGGTCTACAATGTTTGACTTTGGAGTAAATCACCAACAGCATTTGTATGGAGAAAAATCCGACTAGCGCAGCCTTAAGTCTTTAAATGTAAGATTAGTCTGTATTTTCTTGTTGAAACAAACTTGTTGTTCTTCACAAATACACAAAATATAATTTTGCCTAAATTACCAAATTTATATAATTTTTGTGGAATCTCTATATAAATAAATAAAAATGCAATTTCAAGTAGGTATGTCTCGCTAAAACTCCAGAACGGCTGGACGGATTTGGCTTATTTTGATCTTGAAATAATTGTGGAAGTTTCGAGAAGGTATAAACGGTAAGATATATGGAAAAACTGCAAGGAAAATACTAAAACGACTGCTAAAATGTATGTCAAATTTGTAAACGCGCTTAAAACTGAAAAATGATCCTGAGTCCAATAAACAAAATGTTGTAGCATAGCAAAAACATAAACAACTATGCTATTTTGGTATAATCATAAATCAAATCACACATACGACTACTTTGAGTTCCTTAAATCATTCTTATACGTTTATAACAACAAAACTTCCGGCATCTTATATCGTTGCGAACTTTTTATCCAATACACCAATAACTCAAAATGGATCAGCTCTTTTATACATTATTTGGATTTCACTTATTACCCTCCAGATGATTTATGTTTGCCCCCATATGTGCATCGACAACAGTTTCCGAATTCCGAGTAAGTTTTCTTATGGGCGTATGTTATGTAGGTTCAAACTTAAGTAACAGCCAATAATAAATTAAAGTATAAAAAATATGAATTCTTCAAATGTACAAAATTTATGAAGGACTAGCTGTTGCCCGCGGCTCCGCCCGTGTAAATATAGTATCCCTCGGGAACACTGTACTTTTTCAGGATAAAAAGTAGTCAATATTTTAATCCAGGGCCCAAACTACTATCATACAGAATTTCATCAAAATCCGTTCAATAGTTTTTGCGTGAAAGAGGATCAAACATCCATCCATCCATACATCCTCACAAACTTTCACATTTATAATATTACTAGGACTAGCTACATGTTTTAACTTTATGTATTAAATCGAAGCTCGCTATAAAGTTAAATTGTGACGATTAACGTAAAGAGTCAAACAATAAATATTGATTAAAATTTATAATTTGCTTTTGAGTTACACATTACGGCAACCCACAGACTATTAAAATAACAACGCAAAGTTCAAAATTTAATTTTGAATTTGTTTAAAATATCCAAAGTTAATTATCAATTTTAGTTTCTGACAAAATATAAAATTAATCGCGAACTGTTTAAGCTGGTGGTATTTAATAAACAGCATACCAGAGAGCAACTAAGTATAATAGCAAGTAATCGCTAAATAACCTAACCAAGAGCATGTCATGACATGTCTAAGGAGGGTTCCGTAACTATAAACGCGTAATATGCTTTTTTTTAATTACTCCAAAAGTTACTATCCGATTTGGTTCACAATAGTTTTCCTAAAGAGTTTTTAGCATGATCTATTAGCATGAAAATTTGCAAGTTTCTATCTCCTGTAGTTTAAAAATGCTAGGGGGGGACCAACTTACAAACTACTTTGGTGGCCGATTACTCGAAAATGGTCAACTTTTTAAGAAAGTAACGTATGAAACCTTGCCTTTATTTTAAAAGACCTATTCTACGATACCCCACAAGATGGGCTAGAGTGAAAAAATATTTTTCATCCCCACTTCACATGTATGGAGAGCCACCCCTAAAATATAAAATTATTTTTTTTTTATGATCCCGAAACTGTGATCTATACATAATCTATAACTGCACCAAATTTCATCAATTTATATTCATAATTACAGGAGCTAGAGGCGCGGACAGACAGACAGACAGACAGACAGACAGACAGACAGACAGACAGACAGACGGACAGAGCGAAACTATAAGGGTTCCTTAAGTATTACGGAACCCTAAAAAGAGGTTGTTAAAAATATCGAACAAACATAATATTACATTAGACAACGTGCGGGTCACATAGCTGCTGCTGCTCGAAACCATAGTTGTTATTCTGTATTCATAAAAAAAATAACCGGCCAAGTGCGAATAGGACTCGCGGACCGAGGGTTCCGTACAAACCTGTAGTGATTTTGTTACAGCTTAAATGTATTATAGACCTGAGTATTTGCTATAAATTTCAACTTAATACCTCTACGCGCTCATGAGGAAAGGGGTAGTAAGTTTAAAATTATTAAAAATATTTTTATGATATTATGATTTAACTAAAAATTTACAGTTTTCACAAATTTTCCTTTATGTGTGCTATATGACGTTACTTCGTACCAAATTTCGAGATTCTGAGTTCACGGGAAGCACCCTGTAGGTTTTGAGTTTTTGAGGAAATTTGCTGCATAAACGGCTGTATCTTTTGATTGCGTTGGCTTACAAGTGTGATTTTTTCATATCTCCAAGGGACAGTAGAACTGAGTATTTCATACAAATTTCAGCTACATACCTCCACGGGTTCCTGAGAAAAGGGGTCTTGACGGACAAACGGACGGACAACAAAGTGATCCTATAAGGGTTCCGACTTTTCCTTTCGAGATACGGAACCCTAAAAACCCACAAACATCAAAACTGAGACTGGTCAAACATTTTAGGGTATCTAGAAATATCACTGGTTGCTGCTACAATCGTTTTCAATTATATTATTATAGTTAACGACAACTTAAACATAAAATGTCACCGCCTTGAGCTTGAAGTTGGCTTGAAGAGCGAGTTTGTCGAAAACTTTCTCAGTGCTCTTTAATAAACAAGTCTTCCTTACCCTTAGTCCACGTTTACGCACTATTTATTTCAACTTTTGACGAACTCTGTGGCTTAGTGGTTAACACGTTGGCGCTCAAGCCGGAGGTCACCAGTTCAAATCCCGCAGAAGGCACAAAAAGCTTTGTACGTTCCTGGGTCATTGATATGTATTAAATATGTGTATAAAATAATAAAAATCTTGAATAAATGTACCGTATAAAAACCGGCCAAGTGTGAGTCGGACTGGCGCACCGAGGGTTCCGTAAAAACTTGTAACAAAAAATAATGGTTCACGGTTTATACACGTATGGGCTTTATGAAAAAAAATGAGTTTCAGTTCTAAGTATGGGGAACCACCAAAATTTATTGTTTTTTTTTTCTAGTTTTGTGTGAAAATCTTAATGCGGTTCACATAATACATCTACTTACCAAGTTTCAACAGTATAGTTCTTATAGTTTCGGAAAAAAGTGGCTGTGACATACGGACGGACAGACAGACAGACGTGACGAATCCATAAGGGTTCCGTTTTTTTCCTATTTGGCTACGGAACCCTAAAAAGTATTAAATATATTATACTTCACATAGTCTGGTACCTATAACACGAGTTCTTCGGATACTCAGCACGGGACCAGATGAACGTGGTGTGAAGCGTCCATGGATATATTTTTAGGAGTCATAGCGATAGATACTACTATCTTTTGATATGTAATTAAGCTCTTATTGTGGCTTATATAGGGTCGTCACATGCCACGTCAGCCTTGCGGTGTCCGGCGCGACGCTCGCTACATCGCTACATTGTAATTCATAGCATTCTAGCGATTTCTACCAATTTAAAAATATTTCATTACAGTAGCTTTTAATTTGTATAAAATATCAAAATTAATATCAAAGTACTTTAAATAAACCGTTTTCTTAAAAAGGATCCATATCGCTATTACACTTATTATTAGGTGGTATAATAATATTATTATAACTTCTATAGCAATCACGTTTTCTCCTGTTGCTAAGTTCAGTATTAAAACCTTTGCTGGTTTATGTTAGGGTTAATTTACAACAAAACGAAAAAACACGCGACACGGCGAGGAATTTTTAAGATAGCTATTTAAAAATATTATTTATTCACAACACAATAAGACACACGTTTCATTGTAATAGTTCGAATGTAAAGTAGCAACTCGCTGCACAGCTCATTTGCAGTGATAGATACGTATCATATGAAACGTGTATCTTTTTGCGTATTGATTAATGTTCAATTTTGAATAGCTATCTTTAAAATGCGGCACCGCGTAGCATTGTATATCTTCGCGGTATGAACTGACCCTTAGTCATTAATGTGGTGTTTTACATTTACAAGTGTAAAAAATAGAAGTTATTTTGTACAAGCCATTTGCGAGGCGACATTGGTTCAATCGCAGACATGCTGCATTAGTTACATGGCTTTACTCGATATTACCGAAATCGCTAACGTCTCCTACTTAGAGCAAACATAACCTAAATGTGAGGGCGTGAGCATATAGTCCAATGTATCACTAGATTATATGTGTATAGGCCAAGATATATGTGTTGCGGTACTGTGCAGCTTCGGGGATTTGTGCGATGCCGTTTGTTGGTTTCATTGATCTTAACTCAATGGCTTATATTGACCATTTGGGACCATGAGGCCAAGATTCGAAGGTAACGACTTTAATAATTTACAAGCCTAATAATACCTAATTGTATGGCACTGATTGTCAGCCAACTTTATGTGCACGAAGGTAATAAAAAGGAAATATTTTGTTGTTTGTTTCTTTGCATTTAATTGGCTCCTTTTCACTTTTCAAAATGCACGTTTCACGCGAAATTTCTTTTGCGCACACGAAGTCGTGGGTAATATCTGAAATAATTTTTATTAAGCTTTTCGCAACAATATTCTTTCTTGCAAGAATTTTCTACTCCATTATTGATGTATTTTTTTTACATATTTATTGATACTTTCACATTATATTATAAGTTCTGATTTTCAGGTCTGTTTTTGAGCAGCTTCTAACGTGCAATTTATTGTTCTTACGCAGGCCTTTTAGCCTATATATCTGTAGGGTCGTTTCTTTTAACTTAACACTTATTTTGTGTTACACTTAGAAACTATTTCATAAGCCTAGTTCTTTCTGCCTTGTTCAGCTATAAATGTGGAGCACTTTCATTTCAGTTTGAAGTTTAGTAGTCAGTCTTTTTTGTTTTTATTGCAACCTTGTTTTCTTCGTATCCTAATTTGACATTATGTTGGTACCAAAAATGTAGACCAAAAAGTGTAACATTCTGGTTAGCGGATTAACGCTACAATGCGTTGCGTTGATGTCACCTGCGTTGCGTTGACGCAACGATATCAGATGCAACAATGCAGTGCATCATCCTTCCTCTCTCTTCGTCTTCTGACTGTCGTTCTGTTGAACGTCGCGTTCGTTTACCCAACGCATTAATAAGTCATGACATAAATCTATGAAAAACCACGCAGCGTTAACGCAGCCACAACGCAACGCAGCGAATCGCATTAATGCAGCCCTCGCTCTTACTATGTTAAAATCATTTTACTAAAACTAATATTCCTAAGTCAATAACATAATTCATATTCAACGCTAAGTCAATAATGTGAATTCATAAAATTCCGTTTTTGCGACATTTATTTTATTCTTTTATCTAGCTGACTCGATAATTGCTTGTGATAATTGGATTTCAGTTATAAAAATGTAAAGCGCGGTCCCTGGTCCCTTTGGTGTGGATTTCAGGGGAGACTCTTATTTATATGCAAATTCAGCCCCCATAGAAATGCCACGCACGACTAAGGTGCACATGTTCAATTATAAGAACAACATTTTGTGCATTTTCATAGAATTTTCTGCATAGAAATTCGCCTTAATTCTGCCACGTCTCTGTGTTGCATCTCGGAGATAATTTAGCGAGTGCGCAAGCGAGCTTCTGTAAATATTAACATGGTAAGCGAATTTCTGAGACACGTGTTTAAAATAATATGCTTGAAATTATTTAATCTACCCCAGTTTATATCGCGTAAAGCTGCCCTAGTTTATTTGTAAATGAATGCAATGACTAATTTTAGCACTCTACAAATGATATTGCTAGTTCTAGTTTAATTTAAAATGAGGTTTAAAGTTTTAAAATTATATTCTTACTCGCTTTAATCTATGATTACATACGACTCTTTCAGACTCTTTCAGGTACTTTCTGTCTGACCGATAACTTTGGGAATGTTTATTTTCAATGTTTTTCTACATTTCTGCATATCTGCAGAGTATCTGTCATATTTTTTTGAGATATGCCTCAAAGGAAAATCTATAAAAAATAAAGAAAATGTTATGCTCTTAATCTTCTACTACAACTTACTTTTAATAGTTATCAGTATTCATGGTATTAAAAATAATAAGACAGCTTTTATACTATATAAAACTATAGAAACAAATAAATCAAAGCACAATTTTTGAAAAAACGGAGCAGAAAGATAGAGATCATTAATTTTATAAAAATCTTAAAAGAACATTGTCTCCTTAAATATTAATATTAGGATATGAGTTTCATTTGAGAAATATTGAAAATAATAGGAACTACAATTCCTAGGATCAATATTGAGTTAACCAATAACCTTGTACATATATATTTAATAATATTATTATGATCAAAATACACAGGTATTTTTTCTGAATAATAGACATTTCCATTAAAACTTACCACGTATAAAATAAGATGTCTTCCCTAAATCTACAAATAAAACTTTTACACCACAAAGTGGTTATAAATTAGGATTTTCAACCCCCGTGTTTGGTTTATTGTCAAGATGGTGGCCAACCGTGAAATGGCGTCGGGATTGATATTTTTCTCTTTTCCACGCCTCACATAATTCGCTTAACGAATGGTGAAAGTTACATCCCTACATACAAATGTCTTTATAAGGTGATCAATAAAAATAACGGGGCTTTAAACGTCCTTTTTATTATGCTATTTTTATATTACAATTACAAAATCGTAAAGTAAATAATGCGAATGTTTACTCATAATATTTAATTTAACTTATTTTAGACACTTGTTAGTTGTTACTGGTAATCGATCTCGTGTCTCAGAGATATATTATAGTACGAGTATGTATTTAAAAAAGCCGGCCAGGTGCGAGTCGGACTTTAGCAATAAATGTTCCTTATAAAATGGAAAAAAATCCTGTTTGTTGTATAGGAGCCCCCATTTACCCTTTGGGTACGGAAGCAGTCAAACTCTTCTTAATTATTAGCATGTTGTAGTTATTTTTATGTGAAAAACAATATCAGAGTAATGTGAAATTACTTTAGAAGCTTATAACATTTGCATAGTATTTGAGACATCGAAATGTGAAAACTCTGGCATACCGACAGATCACAAAATAGCGAACATTTTATAAAAATGGAACTTTTTCTTGAATTGTACATCAGTATCTATGATTATGTGTTTTGAAACTGTGCCAAAAGTATCGGGATCCGAAACTTCCATAATATACGGGGAGTCTAAGAGGAAAACATATTGCTCCAGTGGCTATTTATTAGGGTCCGATGTTCATAATAAATGCATGAAACATACACAAATAGTTGTAAATATTCATGGCTACGTCAATCTGGCGCTGTGGTTATCGTAATTAATGAGTTTACGAAATCAGATAGCTATGATTTTATGTGTTTTGTACAAAGATGTCAAAACTCAAGATGCGTTATGACGTACATTTGACAGAAAATATCTTCATTCTCTAAAAACTTACAGTATTATCTTGGTTTTCACCATACTTCAAATGTCTGCCATCTTGTTTTCGCCATAATTAAATGTCAAAATGTCCTCAAAAAATCTCAAAAGTGGGGCCATTTAACTGGAGACAATTTATATAAGTCTATGGTTTAGTATTTGTAAACGTAGTAGAATATTGAGTGGACATGTCATTCATTCATGAGTCAAGTGTCTGTCCTTTTCTATACTTCTTGACTCTCTCGCACTAATCGCACCAAATTATGCTAGGGGGCAGTAAGCAATAGAACGTCCGATAATAAAAATATACCACGGCCTAGCAAAAAGTCGGCGTGAAATAACGCTTGCGTTGTGTTTCGCCTAGTGAGCGAGGTTACCGGTGGCCCAAGGTGATGGGGGGGATTTTAAGGACTAGGAACGCAAGTGCGCTACACGGTGTTGTTGTGAATGTTGCGAGTGTCCATGGGTAATTGCTTATCATCAGGCGATCTGTCTGCTCGTGGTCCGTCTTTCCTGGTCGATTTTATACAAAAAAAAACTTTTTTTTCCAATATCACCTCTACTTTAGAGTTCGTGAGTGTACCTCTATTAAATTTACGATAATAGGGTTGTACATGCTGACTGTACTTACAAACGTAGATTGACACCGTACTAACTATCCGTTGATCCCTTTAATGAAGGTTTTCAGTGAGATTACACAGGGCATTGCCGTAAAACTCTACTCATTGTAATTAGAGGAATGTTACATGCCTAATGGCTAGCCACACACGTGCAATATTATTGTCAATAATTCCTATATTGACAATTATATTCCTTGTGTGCGGGCCATATTGCCGTTTTTTTTGTATGTGTTGACTAGTATTGACAATTTTATTCTGTCAATAATATTGCACGTGTGCGGCTAGCCATTGATCCTTTACACGTGTTACTATATTGTGTATTTGGACCCTCATTCCGTGTTTGTTTGGAAAAATATAACCTAAGTAGTAAAATTGTAAGCTTGCTATACTTTGACATCTACGTAGGTACTCGTTATTGCATTGTATTTTATGTCTAAAACATTTGGAGATTATACTAATGCTATCTACAGACACACGAATTTGGTACGGAGCGTACAGCGGACCATATCCGGAGACCAAATCCGGTGTCGCTACACACGCACGGATTTGGTACGGTGCAGCGGACCGTAAAGCTCGACACTCGTGTGTTCGATTTTATGCTCTATTACATTAGCACAGAGTTCTATTTACAGTGCTGTTTTTAAACGACGACGATGATTCCCGCAATTCATTGATAACGGGTAGTGATACCAACACTTTAAAAAATATTTCTCCCCAAATTTTACCCCTGATTACTTATACCATTGACAGGTCTAAGAGATAATAAGCTAGAAAGAAAGGTTATGCGTTTAACATAAAGACTTACGCGTGAATAACATAAAACTAACTTGTCTTAATCTTATTTTACTCCCAATACATTTTTATATCCCTGACTATATACACACATTAAAATAATTTTTATTATTACATACAAATTGATTCATAAGGAGTAAACTCTAAACATCCTGCCCCTAGTAAAGCCCCGTAGATATTTTCCCTAATTTTGGGGGTACATCCCTAAGTTGGCAACACTGATACCGTTGTACGGCCTAACCGCCGGACTGCTCTACACACGCACGGATATGGTACGGAGCGGACCAGATCCGATGCGGACAACGGCGAACTCTTCGCCTTCTTCTTATGTTCGCCGGACTGCCCTACACACGCTCGGATCTGGTACGGAGCGTACCAGACCCGCTGTACGCTCCGTACCAAATTCGTGTGTCTGTAGACACCATAATTTACTCCATAATCATCATCATCATCATCAACCTATCGCCGTCTACTGCTGAACGTAGGCATCTTCTAATGAGCGCCAACTATCCCGATCTTGAACAGCCCTCATCCATCCTCTCCCTCCGATGAATTGACAAAATACTACTTAAAACATACATACATACATACCAGTGGCGAGGGGTTCCTATAACTCCATTCTTATCGGCTTCCCTTGTCACTTACCTTTTGCAAACCTTCATAGAAATCCCTACCTATTATACAGGCTCCGGCTTCCCTATGAAGGAGAAGCAGCCTTCGCCACTAATACATACATATAATCACGCCTCTTTCCCGTAGGGGTAGGCAGAGATCACTTCTTTCCACTTGCTACGATCCTTAAATACTTGTTTCGCTTCGTTCACTCTCATTATTACCATCCATTCCTCCTCTTACATTCAACGTAGCGTAGCGGCTCTCCATGGTCCGTCCAATATTCTACCTAAATCAAAGCTGTTCTTAAAAGCCAATAAATTTACTTTTTAAAATATAATTTTATTATCAAGCTTAATTTTGTTAAGAACAGTTTTTATCAAATCGACCCAATCTAAACGATTAAGACCGAATCGCCCATTTTATATTTAAATCCATAAAATCTAAAACCGATTCAACAGAAAAAGAAAAAAAATACTTGTATTTGTAAATGTTACTTCACCAACATTAGTATTCATGGAAGTCACTCTATTGAGAAAATAATTTTCACAGAGTTGGTGTTGGAACGGAGTTTTCTAAGTGGCTCCCGCTTTCTACAGTAGCTTAATGGAATAGAAATAGACAATTGTATTGTGCTACTTAAAACTAATTGAACGTATTGTAAAAGGCAATCCGATGTAAGCTGTACACGATTCAATGTCAGATGCATTAGTGTATCATAATTTAAGAATTCCTAAAAAAACTGTTACGATTGTTCATATCCATACGTAATATTATAAATGGGAAAGTGTGTGTGTCTTTTTGTTCGTCTTTCACGCCATAACTACTGAACCGATTTAAATGAAATTTGGTACACATATAGTCTAGAGCCTGAGAAAGGACATAGGCTACTTTTTATCGCGGGGAAATGTACGGTTCCCGTGGGTTACTGTACTTATATGAGCGGAGCCGCGGGCATCAGCTAGCAAATAAATACAATGTAACACTATTTATGCGACAAAGCCTTGAAGAAATATATCACAGACACATCCATGAGCCAGGAACACAGAAAATTTTGGTTCTTTCGTCGCGATTTGAACCCGCGGCTTGACAGCCGACACGCTAACCACTGAGCCACAGAGGTCGTCAAAATGAATATTAAGCTATTTGTCTAATTACGTCCTTTATAAGTGCCTAGGGTTATGTTAAGGAATTCAACAATAATGAATTATATTTAATAACATAACCTTTCTAAAGTTATGTAATTATAATAGTTTGTCTTATATAAATAATGTTATCCTCTTCAATAAGTTTCCTGTAAGTCAAATTGTTCGGGGACTGCCGCCTTGTCGAGAGAGTTGAGTTATATTTGTTACTCTAGTTAGCTGATGGATTGAGTTTCAAAAAGTCTTTTCATGTCAGTTGTATTATGTCAAGTATTAACTTACTTTTAAGCAACTATTATCGGCAGAGTATCCTACTAATATTATAAATGTGAAAGTTTGTGAGGACGTATGGATGGATGGATGTTTGTTCCACTTTCACGCAAAAACTACTAAACGGATTTTGATAAAATTTGGTATGGTAGTAGTTTAGGCTCTGGATTAAGACATAGGCTTATTTTATTTATTTATTTTCATATATTATATACCTTTTATCTCGGAAAAGTACAGTGTTCCTGCGGGATACTCATTACTCAACAGCTAGTAATATATAAAAAGCATTTTTATAGTCGCTTAATATACTACGGCGTAATTAGAAAGAAGAAGAGATTGTTTGCAATTTGATCGTTCTTATAATTTGTTCGTATTGTAGGTACCTAATGGCGTAGTGCTCTAGTCACTAAAGGTCAGTTCACACCATGATGAGACGCGACGTTATGCGGCGCTGCGTTTTTAATATAGCTATTGAAAATTGAACACAAAAAGATACACATCAGTCAAATATTATGAATGTGAAAGTTTGTGAGGATGTATAGATGGATTGATGTTAATTCCTCTTTCACGCAAAAACTACTGAACGGATTTTGGTGAAATTCGGTATGGTAGTAGTTTAGGCCCTGGATTAAAACATATGCTACTTTTTATCCCCGAAAAAGTACAGTGTTCCCGAGAGAAACTATATTTACGCGGGCTGAGCCGCGGGCAACAGCTAGTCAGTCATAAATTGCACATGCGCGGTGCATAGCGGTACAACATGACATTCGAACTTTTACTTACAATGAAACGTGTATCTTCTTGTGTTATGAATAAAGTTCAACTTTTATTAGCTATGCTAAAAATGCAGCGCTGCGTCGCGTATCGTTTCGGTGTGAATAGACCTTAAAGGAAAAAGGTAACGACCAATAGGCAATCGAACAAATTTTTTTTTATTGCATAAATGAATAGTACTCTTAAATATGAGTAACTTCTCAGAAGAAACCGTATATCAAAAGTCAATATTTTCAAAGGTACAGCGATTTTTATACAAAATTTCGCGAGCCTCCTAAAAACGCTCCATACTAAAATCGCCACACAAATGACGTCACTATTGGATTAAAGCGTATTAAGTAAGTATAAAGTATACGGCCGCAGGAATATATTTGTAAATATCTCCGATATTTGTGCGTTTAAGTTCATACTTACCATAATGAATGTTTTTGTATATGATGTGAGTAAACTAATGATGTAGGTTTTGTTTACCAATTTCGCAAAAAAAAAATTTTTTTTTGGTATAAACTCGCGAAATTTTGTATACAAATCGCTGTACCTTTGAAAATATTGACTTTTGATATACGGTTTCTTCTGAGAAGTTACTCATATTTAAGAGTATTATTCATTTATACACTAAAAAAATTCAGTCCGCTTGCCTATTTCAGAAGCATAAGAAGTCCAACTGATAAAATATTTTTCTGTAGCACTTCATTAATTTATTGTTGTTACAAGTAATAACTTGACGGAAAATTCGTACGGCTCAAATCCACAATATGTTTTACAACTCCTATCTATTGTTTGGCTACTATCTGGATTAAAGTTAGTTCAAAAGTCAAGATGTAGGTTTTGCTATAGTGCAAATATGTCCGTATAGCTATAACCGGGATATATATAATCCCGAAAATCCTTGGCACGCGCCAACTTTAGGATTATACATTCAAATAACGCATACGATGCACCGGGGTGTTTGTACGGTGTGCGAAATAAAGGTAAACTATGTTACAGATCGTAACCGTGTGTCGCAACTTGGCATTAGGTAACACTTGGCTGAATTCTAAGGCGAAAATTATAATTTTCTTACTAAGATTACTAAGTTCTACAGAATCATCACTCAAAAGTCAAAAGTAGAACTTAAGTAGGTACTAGGTAGGTATCTACGAAGTGTCATTGAACTAAAGTTCTAGTAGTAATCATATTATCATGGAAGAAAGTATTAATACAGAGAAAATTAGGCAATTTTACGCTTCACACCATGTCAATTTGGCCCCGTGCTAAGTATCCGAAGAACTTACGTTACAGGTACCAAACAACGGGAAGTATAATATATTTAATACTAATTTCGTTCTATAGGTACATAATTTATGTACTACCGAACAAGTTCCCGCTCGACCAGGCATAAGATGAAAATCGCTCTTCAGCGCCGTTGAATAACAACTCGCAAACATACTCACCTGTAAATACGAAGTTCAACCTTGTCTGCAGTCGTTGGGGCTACTTTCTTTGCGTTTAAATATTTTGAGGGGTCCTAGTGCAAAGGTGAATGTTTAGAGACTGGTCGAGCGGGAACTTTGTCGGTGGTACCTATAGTACGAAATATAATATTTAAGATTTTTTTATAATATTATACACATATTTAATACACATAATACACATACAGAAAATCAGAAAACTTTAGTTCCCTTGGCGGGATTTGAACCCGCGACTTTCAGCTTGAGCGCCAACGCGCTAACCAATGAGTCACAGTGGTCGTCAAAATATTTAATGATGTTTTGTTCTCTAAGAAGTATAACAATTCTTTCTTTACTCTTTCGGAGTCATGAAACAAACATTATGCCAGGCATCATGAAAATGATAAATTTATTATAGAATAAAAATACCTTCAGCATCTGACATGTTTTAAATTGGTTTTTAATGCGAGAAACTTGCGATACCGTTTATAAAACTTTGTGCGAAGTTTTTCTTATATTTATTTTGTAGTCAAGAAGTTGGCCGATACTTACTGATTTTAAAGTAGTATGATCTCGATAATATTCTAGAAAGAAGTAAAGTTAAACGTTTTAGTTTATCCGAATATTGATTCACTTTTTTGTTTCAGCGCAAAGAAATAACATTTAAATATTTTAAATTAAACATGCAAACGGAAAAAATTGATATTATGTCTTCTTGATTGCCTTACAAAAACACGCGGTTTATTAATAACTAGCGACCCGCCCCGGCTTCGCACGGGTACAATACTGATACTAATACTACAGAATGTCACCCACTTCGCAACGGGCCGTGCAGCAGAAATCGTAATATTTTAATTTCGCCATAACTTCAAAACCAAACGTCCAATTTTAATTATTCAAAGACCAAATATTATCTACATAAACTGTACTTAGTGATGAAATTATTTATTTTGATAAGGATTAATAGCATGAGTAAAATAAACGCGTTTAAATGTAGTCCAAAATAAATTCAAAATTTCTAAATAAAAAAATGGTTGTTGGGCCTCACTCGACATAGATAGGTATAGTGTGTCGCGGACTTTTTTGTAGATATTTATAAGATCTACAATTAATTAGAACATTATATGGTTCTATCTTTTATAGTTTAGGCAGCGTACGCAAAATAAGTTACTTTTCTGGTTGATTTTTTACACCTTGTGTCCGAAAAACCCAAATATCTTACGGAACCCTATTTTTTTCCAAAATAAAATTTAGCCTATGTTACTCGTGGATAATGTAGCTTTCGAATGGTGAAAGAATTTTTGAAATCGGTCCAGTACTTTTTGAGCCTATTCATTACAAACAAACAAACAAACATACAAACAAAGTTTTCCTCTTTATAATATTAGTATAGATAAGGCGATGACAAGAGCAGATCAATTTTAGTGTAACATACATGAAAACTTTGATTATTATCTAAATATATATAAGGCAAACCTGACTGACTTATCTTTCAACGCACAGCCGAAACTACTAAAAGGATTTTGATGAAAATTGGCATACAGATAGTTGTAATGATGTAGGCATCCGCTAAGAAAGGATTTTCGAAAATTCGCCCTCTAAGGGGGTAAAAAAGGAGTTACATTTTTGTATGGAAACCATAAGCTAGTTATTTTTATAAAATTTTCCCTAAAGCAACAATTTACAAAAATATATTTCCTTTACATTTTTGTCTGTATTTACATTGACATACCTTCACATTCTAAAACTCCAACAGACGTCTACATTAGAATTTTAGATTCAATATAAAATAGTATGTAAATGTAAAATAAATATTAGTATGGCGAGTCAAACGCGATCTGATCAGCGATTGCAGGCACGTTGCAGTAACGATCCAATTGAGTGACAGACCCTTACTACCTATAACAGAGTTATGCTCCCCTAGTACAAGCAGCCATGCGCGATATTAAAATATATTAATGTTAGTACTAACACGAGGATATAGGTAGATACTATCTATACTAACATTATAAAGAGGAAAAGATTGTTTGCATTTAATAGGCTCCGAAACTACTACAAAATCGGTCCGATTTTGATGAAATTTGGCACAGATATAAAGTAGACCACGAGGAAGGACATAGACTACTTTTTGTAGAAGCAAAATGTAAGATTTTTGCGGGATTTCCTTTTGCACGCACGAAGTTACGGGCGATGTATGGAGGGAAGAAAATTTATATGCTTAAGACTGTAAAAGCTTTTTCCCACTATCCGATATGTCGGACACCGGTGTGAAAGACAGGTACGTCATATTAATGTTTCACAGTTTAATTTGCCCTTGGCTATCGGATATCGGCGACCGATAACGATATCGGTTCGGATAATTGGAAAGCCCTTTTACTTCTAAGTATAACGTAAAGTTACGCATTTTTTTTGAAGAATTTACTATTTTATTAATAGCTGCATATTCGTCTGATTAGAACTAATAGAAACGGAACATTTTTTTTTAACCAAACCCTAAGATAATGTAGTTTAAGTTACTCCTTGTAACATCAGCTATCTGCCAGTGAAAGTCTCGTAAGAATCGATCTAGACAGACAGACACAAAATTGTTTTTCATTATATTAAAAATATATTTTTATAGTAAGTACCGTATCTGCTTTCATAAGAATTAAGTAAAAGCTGTTAATTTGTAAATTACAAATGGACACTTCAATTTTATTTATTTGTTGGTGTATAAATTTGTGACTTGCATAACTTTCTGCAATTTACCTCAATTGGGATGTGAAAAACTATACCTATATCTATAATTACTAATTAATATTATAAATGCGAAAGTGTGTCTGTCTGTTACCTCTTCACGCTTTAACCGCTCAACTGATTTTATGAAATTTGGTAGACATACTTTGGGTCCCGGGAAAGGACATAGGATATTTTTTATCCCAAAAAAGTAGTGTTCCTGCGGGATACTGTATTTATGCGGGCGGAGCAGCGCGCAAAAACTATTAATAATATAAGTCAGAAAAAAACATCCTCTATAACATCAAATATCGTCGTAGTTCACTAAAATATGCGTAAAATTGTAACAGAGATCACTAGGGGCGGGGATCGAACATTTGAGTGACAGCGTGACTAGTTCGCTCGAAATATTGCATTCTGTAGCACCCTCCACGTCGAACAGAAAGGCTTTTACACAAGCAATTAAAAGTATATTAGTACCCGCCTCTTGTGCTCACGGAAAAACGGTATTTAATTGTACTATTATTTTTGCAAATACTTTGGAAAAACTCTGCTCTAATTTTGTAAGGCTGTGGTGTATTATTATATAAGGCTTATTCTGTTTCTTAAAATGCTATAACTTAAAACTCTTAACTAATAATAAAGTCTTGGCTGAAAATACTGAAAAGGCATCTAAATATTAACAGCTGCTCAAATGTTTGAGAAGCTCTTAAACACAAAATGTCAACATAAATTATAAAAAGTAAACTATAGAATATTCACTCATTGCTTCTACTCAAATGTAATATTTGCCGTTAATATTTGAGTGACGTCTAAATATTTGGTTCCAGATATACAATAACATCGACAGAGTGCAACGTCAAATCGACCCTCATTTAGACGACAATCTCTACAAATGACCTAATATTTATGCGTTTGTGGGGGACCAGTCGCGTGCCATTTTCGAAGTGGTGGGTCTATTCGAAATACACGGCCTCTAGTCAAAATGCATTAGATAATTTCTTCGGCGAACTTCGAAATCAAAAATGTATGGGATTTGACATAAGTCATCGTTAAGTGGCATGTCGCTTGCGATGCGTTATGTCAAATCCCATATACTTTGTTTTCGAACTTCGTCGTCGAAATTATCGAATGCATCATGACTAGGCCCAGTAGCCAATAAAGTTTCGAGTGATCCTTAATTAGAAAAGCTAATGTGAACAAAACAACTGCTTAAAAATTCAATTAAAGTTAATGAGATTAAGCAAACAGCTGTAATCAAATCGTCGGAACAAAAACGTTATCTGTAGGAAGACGCTGGATTTAGCCCCTGAAGCCTAATTATTCTTTAATTAAAGCCAGCTAAGATAAGCACAACTCCCGTATCTTAGTAGCATCCACCAATTATGACTACAAAGAAGTTAATGGAATATATAATTATACAAAATCTAAATTCCTACTTAGTCCTATAAATATAGAGTTTGTGATGATTGATGCTTGTGACTCTTTCACGCAAAAACTACTGAACAGATTTTAGCAAAATTTGGTATGGTAGTAGTTTAGGCTAAGAATTAAAATGCAGTCTCCTTTTTATCTGATAGAAGTACAGTGTTCCCGTGGGATAATGTACGAATCATTACACCTCTACCACGCGGACGAAGCCGCGACAAAAACTGTATTTCCACTCTGCTCTTATAGAAGTTTTGATTTTCTTTCATAAGGATAACATTAGTTGTTGATTTCCATATTGTAACTGACACAAAAGCCTAGAAAATTATATTAATTATTTTAAATACATGTACCTCCCTACTTATGTGGATGTATATTAAATGAATTTCGAAGACTTTCTTAACAAGTTACTTCTCTAAATTGTATAAACTTGTACAAGCTTACATAAACAGTCAGGAACTTATTTTGTACAAGCCACATACAAGCTTGCACAACCAGTGACCTATGTTACTTTGTACAAGCCAAGTACAAGCTTACTTAACCATTAACCAGTCAGGACCTATGTTAATTTGTACAAGCTTGCATAACGAGTCGAATTTTACTACATACATGCTTGCATAACCATTAACCATTCAGTACATATGTTACTTTGTACAAACCACGTACAAGCTTGAATAACCATTAACCAGTCAGGACCTATGTTACTTTGTACAAACCACATACAAGCTTGAATAACCATTAACCAGTCAGGACCTATGTTACTTTGTACAAGCCACGTACAAGCTTGCATAACGAGTCGAATTTTGTGCATCAAAATAAAAGGGAGTCACATTAATTAACCGTGTATCTGGTCTCTGATTAAGAGTGCAGTAGCGGAACGGCGGGGTCAACTTTAATTGGCTGCCCGTTTTAGATGCGCGATACAGGGTTAATGAATAGAGTCCGTATGTCCATGTTATTGTTACTGAAATGTGTTCGTTCCCTAATTACATTGTAGCATTGCTTTTATTGTTGTTTCATGTCATGATTGCTGTGTACGATCATACAGTAATATAATGTAAAAGTTACATTGAGTACCTCCTACCTCAGATTAAATAAAAACCTAGATAGCGCATGGTTTGTTTGAAGTGAGGCCTAAAAAACTACGCTACTTCAATCACACTTCAAGTTTTGCGCTCGCGCACACTCATATAAAAAAGTACGTTATTTTTTGTCAGTATAGATTAGTCATCGCGACGACTTGTTCGATACTGTCGAAAAGTTGCGTGCTTTTTTGCTTGAGTGTGCGTGAGCGCGTGTGTTTACTTGAAGTAGCGTAGTTTTTTAAGCTTCAGTTCAAAGAAACGCCATGCGCTATCTTGGTTTTTCATTTGATCTGAGCTTCCTACCTATATCTTCTTTCTTCTTCTCCTTCTACTCACCCAGTACCCAATACATATAATAACTACCAACATCGATTTCCGGGATGGTGGCCGGTTTCATTGAAACCAAGCCAGTAATCAGGAGTAACTTTATAGTACCCAAGTAACCCAAGTGTGTGCGCAGTATACAAGAGCGCTCTCTCTTCCTTTAGTCTCGTAACGCAGTAGGACGGTTAACCGACGCGAATGGCGAAAGAAAAGACGCAGGTCCGACATACTCATCCGACGCATGGATCATCTTTCTTGTCAGACAATCAGGTGATCAGCCTGCATTGTCCTAACCAAACTTGGAAACAAATGCGGGAATCGATCCCACGACCTCCAAGTCGAGAGACAAGCTCTTACCACTAGACCACGAACAGCCTTCGCAACAGCTTCTACAGATATAAATTAGTTGAATGAATACATAATTATATTTAGGGCCTGTTTCACGATATTCTAATCTATGTCGTTCTTCTTAGTGTCGGATAGCTAATTCGGATGTTTTGTTGCTGCCTAGTTTATATCGAGCAACAGAGACAAAACCTACAAATAACATATCTGACATTTACCAGTAGATTGTGAAAGTTTCCATAATACTATTTCGCTATATTGATGTTTCATTTTTATACGTAAACGATACCTATCAGATAACTCAAGTTCTTGCAAAGGGGATATTTTAGAAATATATGAGGCGTGGGCCAGCACTATGTACACTATTATATGTAAATGTAGCTACATAATATGGTAACCGTTTTCTATTCTTTTTTTTTATTTAATTTCACATTCAAATTAATACTTCGCCAAAGAGAGCAACACCACGTAAAATAAAACATGGTGGATCAGATCAGAATTATCCAAGGAATGTCATTTTGACAATGACATGATTTTGGCAAGGAAAGATGTACACTATGACGTTCAAGAAGACGTCTCTTCCCAAAATTGTCAACTTCGTCAAAAGCCATGTCAAAGCAACTGCCATGGCCAAGCTAAAAATTGGGTTATCGCATTAATTTTTTTTTTCAAATAATCATTTTTGTACGCATTTTCCCTTCATCGTTTTTTTTTTCTTTTTTGTATTTTTATGAAATTTCCATAGGTATTTATTTCCTATTTTCCTATGTGATGTACATATAGCTGGCCCAAAATCAAACATCTCCTTTAGAGTAAACATTAGTGATTATATTATAAACTAGCTTTTGCCCGCGGCTTTGCCCGCGTAAATATATTATTCCGCGGGAACACTACTTTTTCGGGATAAAAAAAATCCTATGTCCTTTCCCGGGACCCAAAGGATGTCTATACCAAATTTCATAAAAATCGGTTCAGCAGTTAAAGCGTGAAGAGGTAACAGACAGACAGACAGATAGACACACTTTCGCATTTATAATATTAAAGTATAGAAGTATAATATATTAGTATATTAATAGTATATTAGTATAGAAGTATAGATTTGGAATAAAAAGTAGACTACGCGTTTGTCCAAAGAATTAACCACTACCATACCAACTTTCATTCAAATCGGTTCAACCTTTTAACAGTGAAAAACAGTCAAATGTCCACAAAATAATATATTATCCCTCAGAAACACCGTACTTTTTCGGCATAAAAAGTAATAGGATACTTTTTATGCCGAAAAATTACGGTGTCCTTTCCCAGGACTCAAAGTATGTCTATACCAAATTCTTCAAAATCAGTTCAGCGGTTAAAGCGTGAAGAGGTAACAGACAGATAGACAGACACACTTTCGCATTTATAATATTAGTATAGGTATTGTAAAAACTTTTGCGGTTTGCTGCAGAGTAGGCATCTACAGACACACGAATTTGGTACGGAGCGTACAGCGGACCATATCCGCAGACCGAATCCGGTGTCGCTACACACGCACGGATTTGGTACGATGCAGTGGACTGTAAAGCTCGACACTCGTGTGTTCGATTTTCAGTTCTATTGCATTAGCACAGAGTTCTATTTACAGTGCTGTTTTTCGACGACGCGATGATTCCCGAAATGGATTCCCGAAATCAATGGATAACAGGCAGTGATATCAACTTTCAAAAATATTTAATAATAATAATAATAATAAAAATAAGACATTTATTCAAAGAAAGTTTGGACATTACACTACACGACTACATTACATTAAGATTAGGTAAGAATTATTTACAGAGTTGCTAAGGCATAGGTAGGTGGTGTAATGCTCAAACCAATGAAAAGGAGTCCACTCAGGTAAATGACTGAGGAAAACCACAGTCCCTGATTTTGATAACTTCAATAATGCTAACATAATCCGCCATTTTGCTTATTTTATACCAGCGGTTGCCATTTTGCATACGTTTTATTTTCCGCGGAACACAGCCTATGTAAGTATGCGGTTTAATTTTGAATTTCGAACGCAAATATTTCAAGAGCCTGAACGAAATAATATCAAGGTACATTTTTACCGGCAAAAAAAATAGTAGGTAACTTATTAAACCACCAAATAAGTTGACCTCTCGCTCAAAGCAATTTCT
Organism: Glaucopsyche alexis; assembly: GCA_905404095.1. Classification (NCBI taxonomy): domain Eukaryota; kingdom Metazoa; phylum Arthropoda; class Insecta; order Lepidoptera; family Lycaenidae; genus Glaucopsyche; species Glaucopsyche alexis. The sequence continues at coordinate 9,762,663 of FR990060.1, forward strand.
TAGTTTAAGTAGATCTTGTACTATTGGGGTATCCTTCGCTATTTATTATTTGTGTTGAGTGGGATAAAAAATAGATTTATTTTTATAATTTTAATTTAATAGTTTTATTTCAAGAGAAAACATGCGAAAAATGATGATTTATTTCGGTTTGTGAAGCAAGTTCAAAAATACAGTTTTTTCATGACCCCGTGGGAACCGTTTTGGTTTCCAAGAAAAAAAAATACTGTTAGTTATTTTATGTTCCAATCTACCTTTGTGCCAAGTTTTATTTAAATACGTCGAGTAGATTGCCTGAAATAACGTCAAACAGGTAGGTACAGTTTTTTGAAGATCCCATGGGAACCCTTTAATTTTGCGGGATAAAGAGTATCCTATTTTACCCTTCAGGTCCTAAGCTACCTACCTGCCAAATTTCATTTTATTCCATCCAGTGGTTTCGGCGTGATGTGATAACAAACACACAGACAGACAGACAGACAGACAGACAGACAGACAGACATTTTTTTCAAAAACGTTATTTTTAGGTTCTGTGACCTTTATAGACCCCCCATTTTGATTTTCACTTAGATAACTTTAATGTACAGACATGACCCCTCTACAGATTTATTATATGTATAGATAGATAGATGTCGAAATCATTACTCCCTAGCTTTTGGATTGCGGTAATGCAGTGTAATATATAAAGCCTCATACATTTTTAATGGCCGCCTCCGATTAAGCCCAAGTGGAAATTAATGATGGCGTGCGGAATTTCGTCATCTAAAATTCAGAAAGCGAATAACAAAAAGACAGTAATTTGTGGTTCAAATTAAATTTTAACTGAAAACAGTCGAAACGAGTAGGTACAGTCTGCAAAATTGCGATTGCTACTTTAGTGACTTGCCCGTAGAACCGATGCCCGCTGGGGCCGAAAGATTCTCGAATGGAGACCACGAACTGGACGTCAAAGCGTAGGACAGGTGGAGAGACGACCTGAAAAGTCGCAGGGAGTCTGTGGATGCAGGCCGCGAGCGACCGGTCGCACTGGAAATTTATGGGGGAGGCCTGTCCTGCAGTGGACGTCACCAAGCTGAAACGACGTTCTGTTTCAGCAACATTTTGATAATGTAACGTTTTTTTGTGCTGACGCTACCTGGGCGGGTTGTGTATTTAACGCGGATGTGAATTTCCCCGCATCCGCCCAAAAATAAATGAGCTTTCTTCCGCTTACTTAATTTACTGCTCTGGTCGGTGCGGGATTATATTCGGAATTAATTAAAATTTTTAACTGATATAATATAGGAAATCAAACTTCATTGACTGGTATTAGAACTGAGAAGGTATTCCGTAAATGTAAGCTTTGGCAAAATCAATTACGGATACTTCGGGCATATAATCTACTGCTTAGTAATATGAAAAGACGTTTAAACAGAAAAAAAAATTGTCATACTCGAAAAAAATGTTGCCTTTATATGGCCGAGTTTGCGTTTTGCGTAGTCACCCATATTATATGAGATGCTCTGTTTTAGTTTCAGTATGACAATTATTTTTCTGCCTAAACGTCATTTCACAAGCAGTAGATCATGTGCCTGAAGTACCCGTAATTGATTTTTGGAGAACTTATATTTACTTTACTTTTAATGCTTTCGATTGAAATGCTGAAAATAATAAGAGTAACAATTTGTGTACCTGTTCTGCGAATAGATACACAAACTGGAGATTCGGTCTTCAATCGAATTCCGATTTTTTACGAATGTGAACATCTCTTTATTGCTGAGTCGTGCCCCAGAGGCGCATAAGTTAATAGGCAGCGGGCAGTTAGCGCCGGCAATTATGAAGCAATCCCTCCGCGGTCGTAACGGCTATACGATCTCCGGCAGATTCAGTATTGATCGCGCTAATTCTGTGCTTGAATCTTACTAAATTATATAGTACTAGTTGTTGCCCGCGGCTCCGCCCGCGTAAATATAGTATCCCTCGGGAACACTGTATTTTTTCGGGATAAAAAGTAGCCTATGTTTTAATCCAGATCCTAAACAACTACCGTACCAAATTTCATCAAAATCCGTTCAGTAGATTTTGCGTGAAGGAGTAACAAACATCCATCCATACATCTTCACAAACTTTCACATTTATAATATTATTATTAGTAGGACCTATGAGATGTTACCCGCGACGTTGCGCACAAAAGGAAATCCCTCGGAAACTGTTAATTTTTTCATACATGAAAAGTAGCCATTCATTCCTCGTGGTCTAATGTATAAATAAATCTGTGCCAAATTGCATCAAAATTTGCACAGTAATTTCGTAACCTATTTAATGCTAAAAAAATCATACGTCTTAAACAAATATATTCTTTCTTATAGTATTAGATAGATGTCAAAATAAAATTATATATCCAGTTCGTTCCCGCCAACTTGTACACGTAGGCACTAAAAATGGCAACTTATAACCCCAATGCAGGAAATTTAACTAAATGACTAAGTAGCTACTACCAGTTGGCTCCATATTTTAATAAAATGGACTACAATTGGAATTACAGTCATAATCAGTCATACATTGGAATGTATCGCTAAAACTTGAGAACGGCTGGACCGATTTGGCTTATTTTGCTCTTGAAATAATTGTGAAAGTTCAGGGAAGGCTCAAACGAGGAGAAATATTGTAAAAATGGCGGGGAAAATATCTTAAAAATATTTTAAAAACCCATAGGTACGTCAACTGTTTACTGTTTTCAATTTGTCACTGTATTTTTTATAGTTTATCTGGTTTGTTTCAATATCGGCTGACACAAGCTATATCCGTAGCTTTTGGTTATAGATTATAGATATTGGAATAAGTTGAAGATCTTAGGTGTTGGTTGTAGCACTTGTAGGTAGGTGTAGGTTTAGTTGCAGGTGTACATGTAGGTGAAGTTTCAGGTGAAGGTGTATGTGTGGGTTGTAGTTATAGGTGTAGGTTGTAGGTTGGAGGTGTAGTTATTTATTTATTTCAGTTCATGTTAAAGGCAGAACAACGTACGTCAAGACAGCTAGTTCTGTTATATTTATTTTCATTGCACAATAGTAAAACATTTTTCATTTAATTTAACGTGTTCATTTCCACTGTAACGTGTTGTCGACGAAATGCGAGAGGTTGAAAAATTAGTGTAGCAGCCGGCAATTCGTATTTTAAAATTGTTTCCTTCAAATTGTTCTTGACTTTTTACTGCCTAATGGGTGCTAAAATGTGACGTTTATTACTATTCAAGATCATTACTATTATTATGACGTTTATTACTATTCAAGATACAGTTGACGTATCTTAACTATTTAGTTGTCTGTAAAACTCTGGAAAGAACTGTTACCAGCAGTATTTCTGGACTTATGTTTTCCAATGGGTTTCATACTACTATAATTATTTTTTTCAAAACTTATCTGCACTGGTCTATATCTATATGGAGCCGAAAATCAATAAAAAAAACTTATAAGTAACTTTAATATAAAATATAATATTAAAAATAGATTAAATGAAACCAAATCGCACAGTAATTGTAGAGCTCGAATATTAAAGCGGGACTATTATATAACAATGCTTCAATTAACGATTACTGACAAAAGGATATTGTTCGAAAATTAATGAGTGGAATTGGACAAGCGTTTATCAGGCCCTAGAGCACGTAGACCTACAGGGTCTAGAATTTACTGAAATGTTATATTGTCAAGGCCTTGACTGATAGGTCAGACGTATATCTACGTCGGACTTATGAAAATTTTGCTAAAACTGCTGGACGAATTACTCTAAATATTCCTTAAAATTCCAACTAAATATCGTGGGTATTCATTAAACGATTATCCATACTAATAAAAAACCAGCTAACTGCGAGTCGGACTCGCGCACCGAGGGTTCCGTACAAACCTGTAGATATACATAAGTAAAAGTTCACCCATCACGACAATCGAGTCATAGTAGGGGTAGTAAGTTTAAAATTATTAAAAATATTTTTATTATATTATGATGTAACTAAAAATTTACGGTTTTCCTTTATCTGTGCTTTAGGACGTTGCTTCGTACCAAATTTCAAGATATTGGGTTCACGGGAAGTACTCTGTAGGTTTCGACCTTGCGAGTGTCGAAAATTTGCAGAAATTTGCGTCATAAACGGCTGTATCTTTTGATTGCGTTGGCTTATAAGTTTGATTTTTTCACAGCTCCAAAGGACAGTAGATCTGAGTATTTAATATAAATTCCAGCTTGATACCTCTACGTGTTCCTGACAAAAAGGGTCTTGATAGACAGACGGACGGACAACAAAGTGATCCTATAAGGGTTCCGTTTTTTTTTTCTTTCGAGGTATGGAACCCTAAAAATATTTACAGAACTAATCAGCTATTCAGTGGTGCTATTTCTGTCGGTCAAGTTTTCCAACCAATCAGTCAAAGCCAGCAATTGGATAGCTAAATAGCTAATCAGTTGTATAATAATATTTTATTAGTAGGAGGATATATCTATAAGATTATAATAATACTTTTCGTTTCAGCCTGGTGAGTGGTGACGTCTACTCAGGACAAAGGCCTCCCCCATAGATTTCCAGTGCGACCGGTCGCTCGCGGCCTAGGTATCCACCGACTCCCTGCGACTTTTCTCAGGTCATCTGTCCACCTAGTAATAATATTTTTGATAACAATAACTTATAATAGCAGTTAGCATTTTAAATGAGTAACTAATTCCGTCAAATTGCTTCCTAATTTCTAGTGTTATGTTATTATGAATCCAAAAAATTAAGAAGTGAAGTGTGAAAAATCAATAATGTGTTTTAGGTTTTTCCGCATGGAAGATTTAAGATTTACTACTTTTTGGTATGAGACCTACCTAATAATTCTCCTATCTATTTTCAATATAATCTCGGTTCGATCAACGCGCTGAGTCAATTGCATATACGCGTAAAATCGCGAAAGCGGGACAGCCTAAAATTTGACTAATAATGATTAGAGAATAGGGAATATGCATAAAATATAAAAATAAGACTGAAAAATAAAGGCAATGGCGAGAAATTTTTCAATATCTGTTGATTAATGAGCAAGATATGAGCGGTCAAAATTTTTAATCTGTCTCTTTCTAGCAAAACGGGATTACTTATGAACTTTCTATGAAAGTCGTGTTATGTGACGTCACGTTACACATCCGATCTCTCTGTCTATTAAACTACTTTAAACGTTCATATCTTTGTTATTTTTAATGATATCCAAAAACTCATTTTACCGTACGGTTTACTAAACAAGATAGATATATATAAAAAAATACCTGCATATTCCCTATATACCCCCAGACGAAGTAGCGGCCTTTAGCTACATGTGGCCTTGCTTTGTTCTTGTCGTTTATTGACCCCCTTACTGCGATTGCGTGCACTGACTTAATAGCTGCACAGGTCTAGCGATAAAAAACGAATTATCTCCAGGCCGCCCATTCTGGGAGTCAAGTACAAACGAAATTACAAAATTGCTCTCAAAATTTCTTTAAATATGTCCTAATCTCATTAAATAAACAGATTCCAAGTTGGAACAACTGTCATTTGGAACTACTCAAATCAAATTCTGTATGTCCGACTTAGCTTAATCTATTCCAGTAAAATCAATTTGTATAGAACGGACGGAACAAGTTTTAATTAAGCAAATATCTCGCACGAGATTACAGTGTGGACACTCCCTAATAGCTTAGTTGAAAATGAAAACCGTGTTACATCTTGTTGCACAGATTATAGACGCTACCTCCGTTCGTGGCCTTATTTGCCAGTAATTAGAATAGATAAGCCCGGTTCTGTGTTCGCATGTTTTATAGACCCCATCCTTGTACGATACTAGATAATGTTCCGTGTAGGTTTAGAACGTGTTTGTTAGATGAACATAGACGTTTTAAATTAAAACTGGAGGTCGCTCTGTGGTCAAAATTCGACCATAATTCATGTTTGAATTTTCAAGTTTACACTTTTTTTAGTTTTTAGGTACCTATATAAATGATGTTTATGGAATGTGAATCTTTTTTTTTACACAATCGTATCAAACTAACTGTAACTGTAAAAAAATGCTAATATGAGTGAGGTAGTGTGTATTGTTGTTATTTTTATAAATTATATTTTTTTTAACATTAGCTTTTGACAGTCCTTCCTCCATTAAAACTTTAAATGTGCCAAACACACTGATTCGTATGCACAATTCTCGTAAAACCATACTTGAAAATTTTGCTTCACGTATTAATTAATATAATGATGTTGTTAAAAACGCATGCTATTTTCAACTCTCGATTTTTGAGATTATTATTTTCTACTTTATTGCATATCCTTTGAGTCGATTACAGGGCCTCTAGTCAAGATGCATTCGATAATTTCGACGGCGAACTTCGAAATCAAAAATGTATGGGATTTGACATACCTAAGTCATCGTTATGTGACATGTAGCTTGCGATTCACTATGTCAAATTCCATACATTTTGTTTTCGAACTTCGCCGTCGAAATTATCGAATGCATCTTGACTAGAAGCCCTGATTACTCACGTACTATCAATCACATAGCCATAACAAAAATCATTAACATTTCTATTTCTAAACAAGTACTCGTATAGAATTTCGTTCTAGATCACGTTCTTAATAAGATGCTTATTCTAAAAAATAAATCTGTTTTCCAATCGCGATAAAAGTTATTGAAATTGCGAGAGTAAATCTCCATAATAAAAAGCGGCGAGAGGAAACTAGGTTGTATCGTGGCCTCCTTACCTCTAATTCCAGTTATCCCCCTCCGAGAGGGCACGCAGGAGGAAATTATCCTCACTTAACCCTCCTGAAGGCGTTAACTGGCACCTCAGAGGAGAGTACTCCACGATTACTTTATTATACGAATTGGAACATTTTTCTCGCGAAAATATTCATTTAAATACTGCGTGTCTGTAGCAAATTTGACTTAGAGAGTTTTATGTAGCGTTTACATGATTCAATTTATATATATGTACTTCTATACTAATAATAAAAAGAGGAAATGTCTGTATGTGTCACCGTAAAATTGTAAAAATCGTTAGATTGTAATAAAACTAGTGAAATTGTAAAATGTTGATAAACTTCCGACGCGAATATGTTGCCTATAATTTCACACATTATTTTTCGTTACATTATAAATATATAGTTTGGTGGTTCCTGAATTAAGTTCAGAAAACAATGGACTGTAGTTATGTAATTAATGGAACTATTCTTGGGATTTTGAAGAAGGATTCAGTGAACACTAACCTCTTGTTCTGCAGAACTGGTGCGAAGCGAAGATCTTGTATTCACTGTCTTCCTTTGGTTAATACGGCCAACTTTCACACAAATTTCTTTATTTTTGAGCGACGCGAAGTTAAGTTTTTTGACAACTGCTCGTGCGTAATGTACGCACGTCTTATATATCGTGTTCACTGGGGAACGGGGGGAGCGGGAGAGGTTCACATAACAGGATTTAAAAGGAGCGTTTAGCGGATTTATAATACGGATACCCTCAACTGTATTTATAAAATTTTGGTACCGTCCATCTCCCCCCCTTTGAAGGGACCCCTTCAAGAACTAACGGGATAAAGCAATACTGCTTACCTATATCAACTACAAGCGCAGGTACAATCAATGTGCCATGAAATAAATAAATTACAATGTTAGAATAATACCCTAACCGACCTCTAGAATCTAGATACCATAAACTGTCGACAAAATTATTAACAGATTATTTAAACTAAAATTAAATTAACAATTAAACATTTAGATAACTCTATTGAGTTGGCAGAGGGCAAAGCCGTATAATCGGGCGTTTATAAATACCGCCTTTGGTTTTCACCTCCGCGACTCGAGTAACCCCATCTTTGCCCGGATAGACATTAGTGACAATTCCTAAAGGCCATTGTAACGGCGGAGCGTTATCCATGTTTAGTATAACTATTGTTCCAATCGTTACAGGATTAGATATAGTATTCCATTTTTCGCGCTGTTGCAAATTATGTAAATATTCCGATTTAAATCTTTTCCAGTACGATTGGACGAGTGAGTCCATTAATGAAAACCGGGACAGCAAATTAGTGCATTCTTTGGATACATCCGCCGCTGGTAAACATTCCAGCGGAGAATTAAATAGAAAATGCGCAGGCGTTAGAGACAAGGGCTCGGACGGGTCAGAGCTAAGAACGTACAAAGGGCGACTGTTTAATACCGCCTCAATTTGTGCGAGGACAGTTGACATTTCCTCAAACGTGAGAACTTGCTTGCCGATTGTACGAAATAATAATGACTTAGCGCTTTTGATATTCGCCTCCCATATACCCCCAAAATGACTAGCCGTAGGCGGGTTCATCTTCCACGTAATACGGTGCTTAGCGAGCTCATTACTAAAGGTCTGATAATAATCATCAGATGTTAAAAACTCGTGTAGTTCGTTAAAATACGCTTTCGATGAAACAAAATTAGTTCCGTTATCCGAATACAAGTACACGCATGGGCCGCGGCGAGATATAAATCGTTTAAACGCGTCTACGAAGTTAGCGCATGTTAGATTCGAAATCAATTCTATATGCACCGCCTTTGTAACTAGGCACACAAATAGGCAAATATAGGCTTTTATACTCTGAATTCCACGCTTGCGATACGGTGTCACAAATAACGGCCCCGCGCAATCGACACCCGTATGCAGGAACGGCTTACTTTGTTCCAAACGGCATTTAGGTAAGTCCGACATAAGCGGAAAGGTTGGCTTAGGATTCACTTTAAAACAACTGTTACATTTTTGCGTAAGTTGCCGGACTACCCGTCGCGCGGATATTATCCAGTATTTAGTTTTTAAAATGCTAATTAATAGCTGCGGTCCCGCATGAAAGTTCTCGCGGTGGTAATGATAAATTAATAATTTAACTATGTGACCCTGTTTAGGTAGTATAATAGGGTGTTTTGACGAATAGTCTAAAGACGAGTGCGACAATCTACCCCCGACACGTAATACACCATTTTTAATAAAAGGAAATAATTTTTGCAACTTAATTGAACATTTTACACCATTTTTAATATTTTTGATATCTTCGGAAAAATAAACAGATTGCACGGCTCGAATCAATTCACATTCAGCTGCAGATAAATCTTCTGCCGTTATAGTGTCATTACGCTTAAGTTTTTTCGCGAAGCGAAGAGCATATACAGCCGATCGAAGCAGTTTAGTCCAAGAGGAACAGCGTGTTGCTAATGCTAGCAGCGGGTGCTCAATTTCGTTAATTTTCACGGATACATGTACTGTGGTTCTTTCTTCCGGCAGCGATAGACGGTTAGGCATGAACTTGCGCACCGGCCATTTGCTTATCGATCGCGATAACCAAACCGGTCCGTTGAGCCACAGTTTATGTGCGATCAGCTGACTAGGCGTAAGGCCTCGTGATACGCAATCCGCGGGGTTTTCTGAGCCGGCCACGTGACACAGATCATTCGGAGATATATTAGATTGAATTTGTGAAATACGGTTAGCGACATAAGTGTCGAATCTATGGGGGGAAGCTAACGACCATGCTATTGCCACCTCAGAGTCCGAAAATACGAACACCTTATTTATTTTGTGTCTTTTTGAAAGTGTATCATAAACTTCCTTCAGAACACGGGAAAGTAATAATATTCCGTTTAATTCTAAACGAGCGAGCGTAATTCTTGGTTTAGCGGAGGCGACTCGCGATTTCGAACATAATAATGTAACGATCGGCGCCTCGTTATTATTTACGACGTGTAGATATATCACACACCCGTATGCGGCTTCACTAGCATCTGAGAACCCTACAATTGTTACCTCCGAGTTAATTTCCACTCCTAAATGACGAGGGAATGAAATGCGAGAAATTTGAGGTAATTCATTTAAATATTGTTGCCAAAGATTCACAATACGAAGCGGCGGCCTATCGTCCCAGTCGATATTGAGAAGCCACAGCTCTTTAATAATTAATTTAGCGTATAAAATAACAGGCCCTACTAATCCTAGTACGTCGTATAGGCGTGCGGTAGTAGAAAGAATTACTCGCTTAGTACAAGTCGACGGCGGGTTAGAAATATCAAACACAAAGGTATCTTGTGCCGGTAGCCATCGCAAACCTAACACCTTGAATACACTGTCATTATCAAAGGATACCGTTCTAGGCTGGCGGTGAGACTCAGGAATATGATCGAGTAATTCGGGCGAATTAGAAGCCCATTTAAGTAATTCGAACCCGCCCGCCTTAAGCAGGGCTATAAGATCTTTGGCTGTCTTAGCTGCCTCTTCTACCGAAGAGACGGAAGAAGCCAAATCATCCATATAGCTGTCTCGCTCTAACACAGTGGCCGCATTTGGCCATCTGTTCCGCTCGTCAGACGCGAGCTGCCGTAATGTACGTAATGCTAGAAATGGCGAGCATCTAAGTCCGAACGTAACTCGATTAAAATTATAGACCTCAAGCGGGTCACTGGTCGCGAAGCGGTATAGTATGCGTTGATATTTACAATGAGTAGGATTTGTATGGATAGATAAATACATTTGCCTTACGTCAGAAAAAAACGCGATACGAAACACACGGACATTTAATAGTATATCAAATATGTTAGACTGTAAATTACAACCGGTATATAAAATATCATTAAGTGACAGACCGGTGTCCGTTTTAGCGCTGCCGTCTAGAACAGGGCGCACCTTAGTAGTGACCTTGTCGTTGCGAACAATAGGATGATGAGCTAGGAAAAACCCCTGCGATAAGTCCTCGTCGGGTGCGACACGAGACAAAATACCGGCAGTCAGATATTCCCGAATTATATCATCGTATTTTATTTTAAGTTCAGGGTTTCTTGCAAACCTTTTTTCTAATAGAAAAAAGCGGTTTTTAGCGGTTATATAAGAATTTCCTAAACTTCTAGGGCTGTCTTTAAAAGGAAGATCGACCGAGTAACTGCCGTCGTCGCGACGAACAGTAGTAGAAGCGTAAATATCTTCGCACATTTGATCCTCGGGACTTAAAAACGTACGCGAGGGCAATTCCTCGGTCGCCCAAAACTTCTCGACTACCTTGTATAGCGGCTCCGTAGAAAAGGCACACAGGGTGCGTGACGCGGGATTTAACGAGACCACGGGTGCGGTTCCCATTAATATGTAACCTAAAGCAGTTTCGACTGCGCACGGCATATCGGGCTTGGAACATTTAATCTTATTAAATAATAAAATATCGCAATAAATATTTACGCCTAAAAGCATATCTATGGGTCCCGGCTGTGCGAACTCGTCATCTGCCAATTGTAGGTATCTAATATGACTCATAGCGGCCCTATCAAGTTTCGAGTCGGGCAGCTGGGACGTAATGTGTTCCACGACCAGAGGCTGTGCGACATATTTACGACTATCGTTATTAAACCTGGATGTAAACCTTAGTTCAGTCGTTCCTAATATTTTTTGGGTAATACCTCCTATACCTTGTACCTCTAAATAGCGAGCTTGTTTACCAACTGACAACGATAAGCGTTTGCAACATCCAGCCGTGATATAGTCGCTCTGCGATCCAGGATCAATTAAGCATCTTAAATAATGCACACGATTAAATTTATCGATAAACTTTATCTTAGCTGTGGCTAGTAACGCGGTGATATTATAACTGCGATCCTTGTCACATGATAAGTTACATAATGACTTACAATGACTAGATTCACCGCTATGCTGCAAGCTATTGTCGACTTTATTAGTATGTGGCACAGAGACGATATTAGCGCGTTCAGAGTTATTTCCCGATGCAATAACCCTTTCAATAGAAACATGGGCACCTGTCGCATCCATATTAAAATGTAAAAGCGAGTGATGCTTCAAATTGCAATGTTTACACGTATTTTTGGATGTACAAGATAATGTTTTGTGTTTTACACTTAAGCAATTGTTGCAAAATAAATTCTGTTTAATGAAGTTAAATCTTTCACGCGGGGTTAGTTTTATAAACTCCGGACACGAGTATAAGTGTTCATGTGCCTTATTATTACAAAGCAAGCATTCATTAGCGTGTTGTGAGACCGCCGGGGCGCGCGAAGCGTTCTGCGCCTTTTTACCTACAAAGGATTTAGTTGAAACTCGTGGCGGAGCGGTAGGTATGTTTACACGCGTCAGCTGTTGAGATTCAACGTTAGGTTTTAGTATCGTTGCATTGTTTGTACGGGAAATTACTTTACTATTTTCCCTCACAAATTCGATTAGATTTTCATAAGTCGGAATTTTTTCCTTACGATACGTATGTTCGAACAACCTAACCGTTTCAGAATCCAGCTTTTGAAGTGCCAAGTGGAGTAACATAAAATCTGTTAGATCATCGAGTTGTAGCTGCCTAAGCGCTTCTACAGAAGAATTAAAATTATTAATAAAAGATTCAAGGCCGTTCGAACTCGTGCTCGACAAAGGCTTAAATCGTAGCAATTGATTTAGGTATGAACTAGCGAGTGAACGTTTATCATCATATTTTTGAATTAAAGCTTTCCAAATAATTGGATAATTTTGTGCGGTCGGCGCCAAACCTACACATACGGAGGCCGCTTGGCCAGACAATTTACCTACTAAATAATACACACGTTCACTATCCGTAAGCGATTCGTTATCATGAATTATGGTTTTAAATTGTTGATAGAAAAGAGGCCAGATTTTGATGTCCCCATTGAAAGACATAAGGTCTATTGGTGGCAAATGAGGTCTAGGCCGACTCGAAGACGCAGCAGAAGGGCCGTTCGAAGGTGGCTTTGATTCGGTATCCAACAAAACCTGTCTAACATAGCAGTACATGTCTTCAAATTCGGGCCAAGAATCGTAGTCGATACTGGCATTCGGGTCTATCTGCATTTGCAATAAACTAAATGCTTCAAGAACATTTTGATAATCGGACCTAATTGTTTCTATATTTAATGCACTTGTACGAAAAGCTCTAACCTGTCGCGAATCTGTCTCTGCCTTGTGCGCAAGATTTAGAATATTTTCCATGCGTTTGTATAAAACATCACGTTTGATTGAATACAAAGTGAGTTGATTTTTATTAGTATCATGATAATCCTCCATTTCGACCGATTGACTACCCTTTCTTTTGCCTGGTTTTACCATTTTATAATTGAAATAAAAATTTGATAAATAAAATGCTAATTTACCGGTAAATCGCTGTAGCAAATCAGGTATACGAGAATAATATCAAACCAAATTAATAATATAGCTGTAGGTAGGATATCCACCTGCATGCGGTTTAAAAAAGCGGTTATAAGTTTTATAATAATGTAGGTAGGTACCTTATTTTATAATTCGGTTAGGGTTTAAAATCATATAATTATATATATAGAATACTGATAATAATATATATAATAATATAATAAATACACGTACACAAATATAATATAAGAAGGAACGATCTGCAACACCAGAGGAGTCACAAATGCGTTTCCTCCTTTGGGCGTCCGGGAACCTCACTCACTCGGCGAAACACAGCGCAAGCGCTATTTCACGCCGGTATTCTGTGAGGCCGTGGTCTTTCACCGGATGAGCCTGCCCACACGTGCCGAAGCTTGGCTCTCCCACTTAATTAAATGTTAATGTGATAAATATACTAATAAAATACGTAAAATGCGGTTAACAAAATATTTAAATAGTGGTTGCGAAATATTTTATATAATAAAGTAAACTAATAAATAACTGATAATTGCGAAGCGGGATACTATAATAAATGCTATTACTTAAATATATTGTGTGAAATAATTAGCGTGAACCAATTATAATAATTTCGATTCACAGTTGACTATTCTATTTCGATTACTCAAGCACATTGATTGCACAATACACCTAATAGTTAATAGCGGTGAAAATAATGCGGATTTAAAAATAAATGAAATATAAATTTATACCTAGGCACGATTTAAATTAATAATTTAGAGTGAACAAGAAATTATCTTAAGTTCGAATAGGCCAAATTATCGGTGAAATCAAGAACTGACAGTAAATTTAACTGTTAAATTTTTGAACTGGAATTAATCCGGGGCGAATGGACCAGAAAAAATGGTGGTTCCTGAATTAAGTTCAGATAACAATGGACTGTAGTTATGTAATTAATGGAACTATTCTTGGGATTTTGAAGAAGGATTCAGTGAACACTAACCTCTTGTTCTGCAGAACTGGTGCGAAGCGAAGATCTTGTATTCACTGTCTTCCTTTGGTTAATACGGCCAACTTTCACACAAATTTCTTTATTTTTGAGCGACGCGAAGTTAAGTTTTTTGACAACTGCTCGTGCGTAATGTACGCACGTCTTATATATCGTGTTCACTGGGGAACGGGGGGAGCGGGAGAGGTTCACATAACAGGATTTAAAAGGAGCGTTTAGCGGATTTATAATACGGATACCCTCAACTGTATTTATAAAATTTTGGTACCGTCCATAGTTTTTAATCTTTCGACATATTTTTACAATGTCGTTAGCTCTTTTACAATCTAACAGTTTTTACAATTTTACGGTGACATATGCATTGAATATGCTCTGAAAGTACTGGACCGATTTTAATGAAATTTGACACAGTTATAGATTAGACCACGGGGAAGGACAAAGGCTACTTTTTATCGCGACAAAATGTACGGTTCCTGAGAGTTTTCTTTTAGCGCGCACGGAGACGCGGAAAACATTTAGTAGGGATATTGCACAGCCGTGAACCATGACCCGCGAACACTTAACTACATAGATACGCGGAATTTCTAGAACACATTTCCAAAAAATCTTCGCCGTTTGCTTGTAACATAGAGTATTTATGTTATGTAGATTTATATGAAAAACGTTTACGTAGGTTGCTCTTGACCGTATTTTAAAAGGTTCAGATATCGAGAATGACTGAAGGTGCAGCACAAGTTCAGTTAACTTTACGCCAATCCAAGTATTCGTCGATTCATCGTTCCTTGCACATTCTGCGAACTGAAACTTGTAAAACAATTATGATACACTCTCAGGTATTTTCTTAAGCGAGAGGCTGCTTAAAAGTATACCTATGTTATCTACGTGAAAAAATCTATAAAGCGCATCAGATTTTTTTTATTTTGCGACAAAAAATGTCAGCTTAGTAACAAACAATTGCAACATCACAATTTAACATATTTATTTTTATTTTAGTGATTTAAATTGTTTTAATTATTTTATTTTTAATTTAATAAATTAAATTGGTTAAATTATTTATATTTCGCACCACGACATTTTCTCAAATTTAATTGTTGATTCATTTTCATTCTTATTTTATTACTACGCATGATTCAATTTATTAAATTGTTTATTGTAATGTGATACTGTAGTTTTATTGTAAGTAAAATTTTATAGGTCTATGATACCTGCAATAAATATCATATTTTATTTATTAATTTTCTTTCTGGTAAAAGTCATGGGATACTCATCCTAACTTACCTGTCCGGTAGTTGTGGTATAGTATACGGGTATGCGACCCCGGCTTCCCTAGCTATTACTGTCCTATCCCTTGCCCTCCTGGGCGGGAATATCCTACATTCCTATTTCCCACTCTAACTTACCAATCTTCCTTTCCACACCATCTATCCTTCCCTTTCCCTATTCCTACCCTCTAACCTAATATCTCCTCTAATTATCCAAAATGGTGGCGATGTGGTTCACCACCCATCACGTCTCCTTCCCGCGGAGGCGAAAAGTGGCCCATGGAGAGCCGCTTCGCTGCGTCGAAAGTAACAGGAGGAATAGATGGTAAGAATGAAAGTGGACTAAGCGAAACAAGTATGTAAGGATCGTAGCAAGTGGAAAGAAGTGGTCTCTGCTTACCCCTAAGGGAAGGCGTGATTATATTTATGTAGATATGTATGTAATTTTTTTATCACAAAACATAGAAGTTGAGCTAATATTTTATATTTTATTACGACTTACTCCTTAGTCATTTATAAAGCATTTATTTAACTGGTTACAAAATATATAAGGTTGCAAAATATCCCCCATCACTGAGCTATATCAGCAGAATACCTCTAATTTAGTCCCTTTCAGCCCAGAGTAATTGTTTTTCCAGACGAACGCCTCAAAATAACAAATTGGTTTGTCACCCTCGGCCACTTTCTTCTAGTAATTACTAACTTCTTATTATTTATTGCTTTTATGATACAATTAATGGATAAATGTCGTTCCTTTGTTTCGAAACGAAGAAAATTCTTTGATTAAAATGTCTAAGATAGCTACTAATGATATCCTTAGGGCATTGTTACAAAAAGTTCAGACTGGTATTTTAATTGAAAAAAAAAATGACAAGCTTTAAGTACATTTTAAGTCAATTCTTAAATATTTTGAAATTACCTGGGTATTAGTTTGGTAGGGCAAGAGACGTATCTATACCTACTTTGTTTTTCCTATTGATTTTACCCAGTGATTACCTAATCATTATTATATTAATACGTGAAGTAGAAACTTTCAGTACCGTTTTACGAGAATATTACGAACGGAGGAGTATAATATTTGGCACAGTTAAAGTTAATGTGGTTAAGATGTGCGGAAAATATTTTCAATGCTTAGAAGTATATCAAATTAATGAAAATAACAACACACTACCCCAGATTATTAACAGTCACTACCGTTTCGTTGATACAATTTTGATACACGTTGATAGTATATTTTTTCAATCTGTAAATGTTGTGACATTGGCTGTGTTCCGCGAAAAATAGCGCTAGCAAAAAAACGTAAGCAAAATGGCGACCATTGGCATTAAATAAGCAAAATAGCGGATTATGTTGAACCTAAGGAATTTATAAGTAAGTTGTTTATTACTTACAAATTCCTTGGTTGAACCGTATTGAAGTTAGGAAGTACCTACGTGTCCTGGCCGATAATCTGTTTTTTTTTCTTTAGCGCTTGTAAGCGCTAATAAGCGCTATTTTACGCGGAATATAACCATTTACATATTATTTTTTTCTATCTAAGAAGCAAAAGAATCCTTATGAAGTTAAAACTACAAAATTTGAATTATTATGGATGAATTTCGACCACAAAGCGACCTCTAGTATAATGCGTTTCAAATGAGAATAGGAACGCCAATGACCTTTTTCTGTCAAATATCACTTGAAAAGTGCGATTTTCAGAAAAACTTATGTGCATATAAATATTAATAGTGTTGCATCGAATTTAAATAAAAACGCTAAATAATACTCAATCATCTAAGCATAAATTTAACAATCATTTCGTCTAAATTCGAAACAATATGGCGCCGATTCGATCCTATTCTCATTTGAATCGCACTATACTAAAAAAATTATAGGATCAAATAAAAACCTTATCAAGTTCGCAATAATTTGAAAATGGAACACGTCACAGTAAAGACAGTCTCATGTTTTAGAACAAAAAGCGTACAAATAACGTGGTATATAAATGAGATGAAAATGTAAATAGAAAGCTTAGTTTAACAATGCCTTGTGTTTTTTCATGAAAGTAAAATAGAATGAATCGTAAAAGAAATTTCGACAAAAAACATAGCAAAGCCTTGGGCAATATTATTTCGTTTAATATTCAGAGCAGAAAATAAATTATGATTACATTATACATTAAACGTAATGTGTAAGCGGTGTAACCGAAAATTTGCTGTAGGTCATACGGAGTTTTTCCTAGAACATGGCCTTTAGTCAAGATGCATTCGATAATTTCGACGGCGAACTTCGAAATCAAAAATTTATGGGAGTTGACATAAGTCATCGCTAAGTAACATGGCTCTTGCGTTGCCTTATATCAAATCCTATACATGTCCTCCCCTCCCTCTGATCTCTTACAGGCAGCTACAAGAGCTGATTCTTGGAATAATTATACTATTCTTTGTTGTGTGTGTGTGTTTACCAGCGGCTAGCTTTAATAAGCTCGCCTAATTGGATATTTTGATACGTTAATCATTTTGTTATATTGCTAGCTATCTGCCTAAATTATCCATTTCGTATAATATACCGTATACGAAAAGGATTATTTAGGCAGATAGCTAGCAATATAACAAAATGATTAACGTATCAAAATATCCAATTAGGCGAGCTTATTAAAGCTAGCCGCTGGTAAACACAGTTGGGTTTGAAAATCCGAAATCATCCGTGTGTCCAACCAACAATCCCATTGACTGTGGTTTTGTCATTATGTCAACATTTGCGCCCAGACACCCCAATCGATTGTTACGAGTACATCCACAACTATGGATTGCGTGGGTGAAATTAAATTCTGTTTGTTCGGTTGATGTTAGACGTTATATTCCTATGCAATAGTAGGTACTTCGAATATTTCATTGGGCTGTTCACCAACTGGTCACGAAAGATTGGCCATTGATTAAATCTCCGAATCATTATAATTAATCATGTTTAATATGAACACGCTAAGATTTTTGCTCGTATCCTGAGAGCGTTTGTCCTTTAACAGATCCAATATTGTAATCAGTCGCCGATGGCCGATATGCAAAATCATCGGTCAAAACGTTTTGATAGTAACACTAAAATAACTTTTAACCAACTGGACATGTTTTTATATTTTTGTCGATTAACAGTTTTCATACTGTGACAACAGCTACCAAGTTTCAATTGGTTTCATTCTCCCAAAAGTTTTTGTTCCCACTCTCGCCGAAGGTTCGCAATTTGTCCCTTCCTATTCGTCACACGTCGCCATTGATCTTATTGTCACGTAGGGTCATTCAAACTTCTATCACTTACGCTTTCTGTAATTTTTCTTATCGAAAATAATATGATGTGCCATAAAAATTTATGAAACTCATTTTATGCCCCTTCAGATAGGCCATTTTCATTGTTACAATTTCTTCGATCTATTCTTATACCTTTGGAAAAAATAAATGTTAATCCCTTTTTAGGGTTTCGTACCTCGAAAGGAAAAAATGGAACCCTTATAAGATCACTTTGTTGTCCGTCCGTCTGTCTGTCAAGACCCTTTTTCTCAGGAGCGCGTGGAGGTATCAGGCTGGAATTTATATCAAATACTCAGGTCCTTTGGAGCTGCGAAAAAATCAAACTTCTAAACCAACGCAATCAAAAGATACAGCCATTTATGCCGCAAATTTCCGCAAATTTTCGACACTCGAAAACTTAAAACCTACAAGGTACTTCCCGTGGACTCAGAATCATAAAATTTGGTACGAAGCAACGTCTTATAACACAGATAAAGGAAAAATTGCGAAAACCGTAAATTTTTAGTTAATCATACAATAAAAATATTGATAATAATTTTAAGCTTACTACCCCTTTTACCTCATGAACGCATACGCGTAGAGGTATTAAATTGAAACTCAGGTGTATAATACCTTTAGGCTGTAACAAAATCACTACAGATTTGTACGGAACCCTCGGTGCGCGAATCCAGTCGGACTCGTGCCCGGTTTTTTTTCATCTGGTAGATTAGACGCCGGTAGTCCAAACCGTGTCGCATTTTACTCGTAATTAGCACGACAATTTGATCTGTAGTCTAAACCGCACAGATCTCTCCACAGTTTGGAACGCAGTCCGATCCGCGGTCCAAACTACGTGTGCATGTGCAGGGTGCTATTAATTTTTGTTTCAATCATATGTCTACGGTATTTCAATGACTCATTTTGGGTAGGCACGTGTCACCCTTCAAGAAGATTAACGAAGAAGATACGACAATTTTATTCTTAATCGCAGGAATTCAAACGGAAACTCAATCATTGTCATGTCTACCTATCACACGACATTTTTAATTTTCTCCCGGTGTTGACAAACGATATCCGCTGAAATTGAAAAAATCATTCTCAATTGAATAGAAAGTTTCCAATCTATATAGGTATAATCTTAATCGGTTTCTCGATATCGTGCATCGGCTGCAAGTATTATCATAAAATTTAGTATTTAAGTAGTTTTTGGATAGAAAAATGGATCAAGCTAGGTCTTATCCATAGGAAATTGCGCATTTTAAGCTATAAATGTTTTTTATTTCGTCGTGCAACAATATATCAAAAATGTTGACTTAATTATGTGAGTCGGATTGAAAGTTTGGTAATGTGTTTATATAAATTTTTGCTTTGATCGAGCTTTCGGTGTGGTGGGTTTGAATCCTGGTCAGATAAATTTTGTGATTGTGTAATGTGAGCAAAGCACGGTTACCCAGGTATTTATTATGAAATGTAATCGTTTTCCTATGTTCTGCGGTTATAATATATGCTTCAGAGAAGGCACAGATAAAAAAGATAAACAAAAAAACCAGTAATAAAATAATAAAAGCCATGAAAAGGCATCGGTATTCGTGCACGGGAAACACAATCATCGCATGCTATTGAACCCAAAGAGACTTTAAGCTATTAATATTTAATAAAAATAAATAAAATCCACTTATTCCCAGTTTAATTTGGGAACTTATATAAAATTTATTGAAAAACTGGGCCTCGATAAAGAAAAAGTGGATGTAAAATTCAGATTGAGAAATGAAATGAATACGGGGCGTTTCGTCGCGAATGAATAATTTATTTAAGAACCACGTCCTCGCGAAATTACTTGCCGTCTTATTTGATAAAGTAACAGTCTCTCAGAACGTTATTATATAGTTCATTCGTTCACTCGTTCACAGCCCACAGGTAACAGGAAAAACTGGATGAATTACACGAAATATAATTTTTTTGAGAAATCGTTTATTAAGTAAGCACTTTTGCTTGCTCATTTTTACCTTTCCTTGAATCGAATTGGTTACTAGATATAAGAAAAAAATAATACTCTAGAAAAATATATACTTAACTACAAGCAAACATAAGGTGATTATGAGAATCACGTTCTATAGTCATATTTACAGACTATTTTAATATAGAATATATCTATATTCATATTAAGAGAAACATTCCGTAGAAAACGTCGGGAGTTAGAATAGAAACGGAATAATATTTTCTAGGATTCATAGAAAATTTCAGTGGCTGTGTAATTAGAGTCGACGGCCGCTTTATGAATTTAAGTGCTACGAAATTTATGACGTGATTTAGTTGGGAGGCATTAAGGCGACCTACATCCAGCCATTTATAATACAAACTTCGTTCGGATAAAGTTATATAGTCTTTACAAATCAGACTGACATAAGGCAGTATTCATATTATCACGTGTTCAAAGGCAGTGGTTGTTTTTATAAAAATAATCTCAGGTATATCTTGCAGAAGTTAAGAAGATTAGTTCTTTAATAATAATTAACTTGCTTTAATTATTATTAATGCTTTGCTTCCTTTACGAACTAAAACTGCCAACCTGAGGGTCAATTCTGCTTTATAAAATCTGATACAATTACAGTCAAGTCCCGATACACTAAAATTACCAAATGAGAATACCGTCTGGTAAACGTAAAAAAAAATGTTTAACACATTCTGATTGGTCACTTAATTTATAATACAATCAAAGTAAAATGAAATTCTACTTTAAATACAAGAATTGAGGTTCTCAAGTAGCCTACTATGGTAAGTAGGTACAAAGAGCTCTAATATTTTATTACGTAAATAGGTATGTTGTGTATTTTCTAATTTTATTTCCTAACTGTGTAATATTGTATGTTATATGGTAGAACAAAGAAAAATATATATTATCCGTACGTTCTTGAACCACCTTCCCAGTAGAGCCGGATAAAAAGGAATGATAGAGCCGAGTAAAAAGGAAAGGAATGAATAAAAAGGAATCCATGTGGATTCTCCCCCCTATCTTTACAAAAAAAAAACTGAAAGTAACTGTAAAATCACTAAAATGTACAACTTACTTTTATTAAAATTAACCTATGTATGAAAAATATTAAAATCTACACTAATAATATTATAAAGAGGAAATATAATATAATATACTTTATACCTATCTATGTCGAGTGAGGCACAACAACATTTTTTTTTATTTAGAAATCTTGATTTTTTTTTTGGACTACATTTAAACGCGTTTATTTTACTCATGCTATTAATCCTTATCAAAATAAATTATTTTATCACTAAGTACAGTTTATGTAGATAATATTTGGTCTTTGAATGATTAAAATTGGACGTTTGGTTTTGAAGTTATTGCGAAATTAAAATATTACGATTTCTGCTCCACGGCCCGTTGCGAAGTAGGCGTCACCAAGGCGGGGGTGTGCGTGCGGAAGGGGAGTTTAGATCTATGAGGTAGCCGCAGTATTAGTATCAGTATTGTACCCATAGATTATACAGATATGTACATTGTACCCGTGCGGGGTGGGTCGCTAGTGTTACATATAAATATTTGGCACAAGTCGATTGAAATTCTCGCGACATTATTTCCCTGTAAACGCGCCTTTAGCATTATCAGTAGACTGTAATAGCCAACGATCGGTTCGAACTAAAGTCGTTCATTCGATCACGAAATATGAACTGAACTTCACTAGATAACGCAATGTGAACGGTTGTTTTGAATTACTTTTCGATGCCGACGGCTATAGAAAACAGATGCAAACATCAAAGTCAATTATCTTCAATATGTTCAATATAATATTATGCGATGATAAGAAGACGCATATTTATATTTTTTGCTCTGAGTGTAGGTACATACGAATGTACAATAGCAGAATGTATATACATATAATAATTTATATCTGTCAAAATTTTAAAATGCTGATTGATACAAAACACGTGGACATGTCGAGACTTATAAAATATCAATAAATACTTACTATCAGATAAAATTATCAACAACTAGCTGATGTTGTCCGCGAGTTCTTGCGCGCAAAAGTTAATTTCGCAGAAACCGTACATTTTTTCGTGATAAAAATGTAGCCTATGTTACGTTAGTAATATATTATATTCTTTGCCTATGTCCTTCCCCGTGGTCTACTCTACATCTGTGCTAAATCTCATCAAAATCGGTCTCGTAGCTCCGGAGCCTATTCAATGCAAACAAACAAACAAAGTATCAACAAAAATATTATAATAGGTTTTATTGCATAAATAAATAGTAGTCTTAAATATAGGTAAGTTCTCAAAATATGAATACAATAAAAATCAACGGTTTCAAAAGCACAGCGAATTGTTTACAAATTTAGCAAGTCTCGTAGAAACATTCCATATAAAAGTCATACGTTACTGTGACGTCACGATTAAGTAAAAGTATATGAACTATAGGGCCGCAGGAACATATTATTTGTAAATATCACCTTACTATAATTAATGCTTTTGTACCTATATGATGTAAGTAAACTAATTATTGGTGTAGGTTTTTAATAGATACCCACACCTTTAATTCTTGTTTATATTTGACCCAATGTACTAAAGTTTCTGTTATTAAACGGGAATAGTATTTGGAGTGGCAAAATATATTCAAACTACACGCTGGACCGTTTACGGGCAAATATCGTTGGCTGCAGTGTAAATTAGGTTATATGGTGGCAATCGCGTTGCAAACTGGACTACTTTGATATAAATAAAGTTTACGAAATTGTTTTATAAATATATTATAGACTACATAATATTTTGAAATGAAATAACAAAACAGAAAATACACTCCATAAATACATAAAAACTCGCACTTGGCCGAAGTGCGAATTGAACTCGCTCACGAAACAAATGTGATACTTTTTGTTTCCATCCAAAACAAAAAGTATCACATTTGTAATTGTTTTTTTTTTTTCGAAAGGGTCTACGCTAGCGGTCGGGCTAATACCGCTTTAGCTTAATCGGACTATAACTAGCATGGTGGCTAGTTGGTTTGGGTTTGTAATTGTATAGGAATCCCTCTTATATTATTTTTATTTTATTCTGTTTAGTACCTATTACCCTAGTACCCTAATAAGTGAAATAATACCTACCCGATAGTAAATACATACACAAATTAAACAATAAACTTAGTGGCGAAAATCTACTCAATGTAAAAGAAAACTTACCCAGAAGAATTATATGTTCATTGTTCAGACGAGCATTAGAAAATCGGTCATTAGAAAAATATTTACAAAGTAAATCCTTATTCCTACAACAAACATTTAAAACAGTATAATGACTATGCATTACAGTGTTTTGAGTGTGGAGTGAACAAGGCTGGAAAAATTTCGCGTAACAAGGGACAACATTACTCAAAGGCGCGTAGCCGAGGCATAGTGCTAAATATAATTTCATAACCGCTGTCTTTGTATGTTTACACTAATGACAACGCTTTAATATTTTTAGAGCTAGGTTCCATTAGTGCCTTGCGTTACGCTGCGTTGCCGCAGAGTCAACGCTGCGTCATTTTTCATAGTTTTATGACATCTCAGTATTTTTGAATAAATAAAATAAGCTATCTAAGAGCAGAAAATGTTCCCAAACACGACTTTCTATTTATAAATCTTGGCTGAAGAAGTTCTAGTTTTTTTTTATATACTAAATAATATGTTCTTAACTATTTTGTAGATAAGAAAATACTCTGTGTGACAATTATTAGTTTTGTAGAATTTGGTTTCACTTTCGCCAACGCCAACTTCCCATTATTGCGTCGCCACTGAACACGAAGTTAAACGGAACGATGGACACAGATTTCTGTCGTATTAACGTTTTGCGTTCATAGGAATAGACATATTAACAGAGTGTATCATTCTATCTCATTTTGTTTATTCTTCCATAGAAAGAAATACATCTTCCATCTCCGTGGTGGTCATAATACGTATGCAGGAGATGAAGAAGGAGGATGGATGATACTCTGCGCTATGAGTTATGACCCACTGCAATAGGCATGTTGCCGAAAATATTTTTTTTCGTCTATTCGATGTTAGACAACATGTTAATAAACAATCCATAACCCATTTTTGTATATCTGAAAAAATAACGTAGATACATACCATTAAAATTTACAATATGAAAGAGAGCGATATATCGGCCTGTGACGTCACAGCCTGCTACCGCCATACATTTGTCATCACAAAATGTATGGCGGTAGCAGGTTGTGAAGTCACGAATCGTTTTGCGAGAAAGGGATGGACAATATTTTATATTTGCTTATATTTTTAAGCGCGTCACTAAATACCTATTTCTTTCAGATTTATGTATCTTTAATCAACAGTTTTAAAATTTAATTTGTAAAACTATGATATTCCACACAAGGCAACATCCCTATTGTGATGCCGTGCGTCATTTACGTAACGCAGCAGGTGTGGCATACAATGTAATAATCCGTTGCGGCGACGCGACGCAACGCAATGTTCTAATGGAGCCTCAGCCTTACAAGATGGTTTAAAGGAGACGTCTCACTCTTACATTGTTAACACAGAAATAAGTTTAGGCGTCCCGATTAAACTTACTTTTCAGTTTGTTTTCAATAAATATTTTTAACGCTGGATAATAAGATTTTTGAATATTAGGTGCCGTCACTTTATACTTACTTTCCTGCAATAATTGAGTCATAAATTCTTCTATACCTACCCTATAAGTACTAAATGTAAATTTTTGTCAACGAATTAAAAAATTGCAAACTGTTATTAAACATTTTAATAACAGTAGGTTAGCGTGATTACGTTCAAAAGTAATTTATTAGCTTCTATAAATAACATCAAAACTACATTAAGCCCTCAAACTTCAGTTGTTCAGGAAATTACTATGGCAATTAAATTATTTTATTACAACTTTATCACATTTTTAATAGCACGACAAATTGTAATTTTAAGTTGTTTTTTAAAGTTTGTTCTAATTTTTGTCAAAGGGTTGTCGAGCTAATTAACCCTTTTTAATACAACCTAAGATTCTTAACATTCGTAGACTTCCTTTTTAACCCTAGGACGTTAAAAATATCAAGCGTTCGACTTACATTAGTTTAACGCAAAATCTACTCTAACTAACCTCATCTCATGTAACTAACTACTAAATATTTTGAACATATTATTATTGTCTATCATACCATATTATTATATTATTATTAATAAGTATGAAAAAATATCCTGGTTTTATTGCAGCAGTTGCTTTTCAGTTGATTTTCCTCGTCTCATCTCGTGGTATTCTATATACTTAACTTCAAAATATTTTGACCATATTTTTTGTCTATCACATTATCATATTATTATTATATTATTTACTACATATTAAAATATGTATTGTAAAAATTAAAAGTAAAAAGACTTTTTTTAAAAAACAAGCTTTTATTTGAATGCGCTAAAAATAATAAAATAATCTTTTCTTTTAAAACTTTTACTATCAACTTATAACGTAATTACACAATTTAAATGATATAAAAGCTTGTCGAGAATCAAACAAATTGTCTTATAAATCTATCCCCAGTAAACACATTTACGTAAAATTAACTTCAGGATGACATCATGATATGTCATGATTTACGTAAGATGTACGTCATATTATGTGAGTCATTATTTCATAACTTCTTGACGTCAAACTATTACGTAAAATGATGGCGTAAATATGATCTTAATATATTTAATTTATTTTTTACTTTTTACTTATCGCTAAACAGGTATGACGAATCAAACGAGCACAAACTCGATGGACCCCATCGTCGTTTAATTACGGAGTTCCTATGGCCACCTTCTAGTTCCATCATCAAACCCTGATTACCATATAGAATCAAAGTACTCGTCAAGATGAATTAAACGAGCCCAAACTCGATGGGGTTGTGTCGTTTAATTGCGGAGTTACTATGGCCACTTTCCAGCTCCATCACAGACCCTGACTACCATATACCTAATATCAAAGTACTCGTCAAGACAAATCAAACAAGCCCAAATGCGATGGGATTATGTGGTTTTATTTTGGAGTTCCTGTGACTACCTTCCAGCTCCATCATCAGATCAGCTCCATGTCATCATAATATTGAATTGTCACGCAAAATTTCAACTCATTCGGAAAGCAGGAAGTGGATCAAATTTAACTTGCAAGATTCCATTAAAGACCGCAACGCGACAGGTGAAACTAAATAAAAGCTTATAAAAAGCATAAAAAGTCTCCTGAAAATTTTCAGCATGAACAATGAGGTTGATTTTATTTGGTCACTATCTAGATTTATTGCACAAAACATTTCTAAAGATATGTTAGTCCATGCTCGGGAACCTGTGAAACAATGTCCATGTTCGGGAACCCGTCAAACAAATTTTCGCAAATATGTCCATAACATTAAATGCAAGAGACTTCTTGCTAGTGAAGGACCACCAACTGATGAAATAGCAATCCGTAGGCGACTGCTAGCAAGTAATTAATTAAATTCACACATAATGAGCAATCTTTACACGTAATGAAGTGGTGGCTACAATCAATCATTGTATTATTACGTCGCGTGACTTGCGTGCAGCGTTTACCGTCACTTGGCATAAAACACTTGGCTTTTGCCTGCAAATAATATAAAAATAGCATTGATTGTGCCGACCGTACGTCAGCTTGTAAAAACAGTGTGACACACACGCGAGCCTAATTAAGAGGTTAGGTTTTAAAATGCATTAGCATATCGTTAGGTTCATTATTAAATATTTTAATTAAGATCTGTTTTTGAGAAAGGACTTAGAAAAAATATTTTGGGAGTCATTACGTTTATCTGTCTATCCAAAATTCCAAAATTAGGGATGAAAAAATTAGAAAATTTATACACTTGTCATTGTGTCCCTATAAGTCCAAACGTAAAAGATTGTTATTTTTTAATTAGGTTATTACTTATAATGTAATGAAATATTTATGTATCTAAATATATAAAAGGCAAACCTGACTGACTCATCTATCAACGCACAGTCGAAACAACTTAACGGATTTCACTGAAAGTACCTATAAAGACAGTTGTAATAACGTAGGCATCCGCTAAGAAAGAATTTTTGAAAATTCGCTTCCTAAGGGGGTGAAAAAGGGGTTACAATTTTGTATGTATAAAAGGGTTTCGTTCCCATTTACTATTTCCACGCAAACGAAGTTGCGGGCACCAGCTAGTTTACATAATAAATATATATAATGAAACGCGTAGTGAGGTTGACAAATAACTAACTTTATTTCACTAATAGACAATACAAAGTTTACAAATGCTTCCATAGATGTCGCTACCAGTACACGAATTACAATATTAAGTTATTGTTGATATTATATATTCAACACCCCCACTATATCACAATAACCCTAAAACAAGAGAACTCATATACTAGTTATACCCAAACTATGCATAAACTTGTAGTGTTTGTTTTTATTTAAACTCTTTGTTAAGAGATCAGCGGGCATAGCATCTGTTGGCAAATATTTAATATTTACTATTTTGTTTGCTACACATTCTCTACAAAAATGGTACCTGACATCAATGTGTTTTGACCTTTTGTGAAACATAGGATTTGCCGACAGCTTCTGTGCACTCTGATTGTCATTAAATACATTAAAAGTATAATCAGAACCAGTAATTTCATATTGCAAATTTTTCAAGTACAATGCTTCTTTACATGCCTCTGCTATCCCCATGTATTCCGCCTCTGTACTTGATAGGGCCACTGTACTTTGCTTTTTACATTCCCATGAGATTACACTATTACAGAGAAGAAAACAATACCCCGTATAAGACTTCCTGTCCAATGTGTTAGATGCCCAATCAGCATCAACAAAACCTGTAATCTGATGATTGCCATCTTTACAATATTTAAGTCCATAGTTTTTAGTACTTTTTAAATATTTTAATATTCTCTTTGCATATTCCCAGTGGACACTAGTATAACAATTGTTGAATTGACTTAAATAGTTAACAGCAAAAGTAATGTCTGGTCGAGTTAATACGGACAAATACATTAAACTGCCCAAGAGCTGCTGATATGGGGCCTGTTTGTTTATATCCTGGCCTTTACTAATATCTAGTTTGCTCTCCATAGGAGTATCTACGGTTTTACAGTCAGATAAATTGAATTTACATAACAACTTATTTATATAATTTTCCTGACTGAGAGTAACGGAACCTTCCTTTTTATTGAAGTTTACATTAATTCCAAGACAATTTTTTACTTGGCCTAAGTCTTTGATTTGAAACTGATTTGATAATATATCTTTAATATAACTGGTTTCATCCTTATTATTAGAAAATATAAAAAAGTCATCGACATACACTGTTACAATGGTTTTATACTTATTGTTATTTTTAATGTACATGCATGGTTCTAATTTAGATTTTTCATATCCATGACTCTGTAGACAACTATCTACCTTTTTATTCCAGGCTCTAGATGCCTGTTTCAAACCATAAATGGCTTTTTTTAGTTTCAACACTTTATGTACATTATCAACAAAATTATAACATTCTGGTTTCTCCATATAAATAGTTTCATCTAACTCGCCATTTAAAAATGCCGTCTTAACATCTAAATGAGTTATTTCTAATCCTAACAACACAGATAAAGCAAACAATAATCTTAGTGTACTATGTCTCACTACTGGTGAAAATGTCTCTGTATAATCTACACCGTATCTCTGTGAGAATCCCTTAGCTACTAGTCTGGCACGATAGCGCACATTATTTTCATTGTCATATTTTTTGCACAGAACCCACTTACACTTAACAATTGTACCACCTTTTGGAATGTCAACTTGTTCCCAAGCACCGTTGTCTTCAAAGCATTGTAATTCATCTCTTATTGCTTCCAACCAGTAGGACCTCTCTGATCCTTTCAAGGCTTCTTTTAAGGTAAGTTCACTGTTATTGTCTAAGTCATTATCACTAACATGAGCACTCACAAACCCATACCTGTCTGGTAGTTGTCTGGGCCTTGTACCACGCACCACATTGACATTTTCAAATGTTAATGTGTCAGTACTACTCTGTGAAGTGTTAGGCGAAGAAGAAGAGGATTCAAGCAAATCACCATCACATGGTAAATATGCATCGTCACTGTCATTTGTGCTGACACTTTCTTCATGAAAATAATTCTCTGTATTCTCAGAACAATCAGGTTCTGATCCCCCCACTGGAACAAAAGACTCTTCAGGTGTCTGATCTAAGACAGAGGTTTCTCTCACTTCTTTGGTATTTTCCCCAGTAACATCCTCAATAATTACCACATCTCGGCTTGTAGTGATGGTTCCTGTTTCAGGATTAAAGATCCTATATCCTTTAACATTATCTGGATACCCCACTAAAATGCATTTTACGCATTTCTTGTCCCATTTTTTTCTCTTTTCTTTAGGCACATGTGTCATAACTGTACTGCCGAATAACCTTACATGACTGACATCCGGTTTTACACCTGTCCACATTTCAAATGGGGTTTTCCCATTAAGAGATGATGCAACTGTCCTGTTTTGCAGATATACAGCTGTGTTGGCAGCCTCCGCCCAAAAGTTTTTCTTTAAATCAGCATCAAACAAAAGACATTTTGCCTTTTCTACAATAGTTCTGTTGAACCGCTCCGATAACCCATTTTGTTCTGGGGTATATGGATTAGTTTTCTGATGAATAATTCCATGTTTTGATAAAAAACCATCCATCTCCATATTACAAAACTCCTTGCCATTGTCACTACGCAAAATCTTAATTTGCTTGTTGAGCTGATTCTCTACTTCAGATTTGTATTTCTTAAAATATATAAGCACTTCACTTTTCTTCTTCAGAAAATAAATGAAGATCATTCGGGTATAATCATCAACAAATATAAGAAAGTATTTGGACCCACCTATTGAAGTGCTCTCCATTGGGCCGCATAAATCAGTATGCACTGTGTGCAAAGGTTCAGTACTTCTGTTGCTACTTTTCGGAAATGGTAGACGACTCTGTTTTCCTTCACAGCATGTGACACAAGATAATTTTGATATATTTTTCTTACTGTCAAGTTTCAAGCCTTCCACTGCGTTCTGCATTTGGTTTAAATAGTTGTTATTTATGTGCCCAAGTCTGCGATGCCAGACTTCAGCTGATACTAATGCTGCAGTTGATAAACACCTTGGCATGTTCAACTTGTACACACCATTCACCAAACATGCTGTGGCCACCAGTTCTCCAATCCTATTTCTAATCTGACAACCACTTGCAGTAAATGATACACTGTTGCCCTGTGCAATCAGTTGGCTCACAGACAGAAGGTTCGTTGTTAAACTAGGTACGCACATCACACCTTCTACAACAATATCATACACACATGATGACAACAACGTAGAAATCGGTACATCGCCTGTACATGTGATCGGCACTGTTTCTTTGTTGGCTATAACAATCTCCTTAGTGTTTTGGTCATACGAAACATTCTCCATCCAGTTTCTATTGGCTGTCAAATGACAACTTGCGCCTGAGTCTACATACCAATCACTTTTGTTGAAATTGCCATTTAGAAACACAGCACTGAACGCATTTGACTTTTTACGTTCATTGATTTTTACATCTGACAAATTTTTTTCAGGAAAAATGCACTGATTGCGATAATGGCCAGTCTGTTTACATTTGTAACACTTTACAAGTTTTGAGTTTGACTTTGACGTTTGTCCATTGTCTCTGCTTCTAAAACTAGTGTTGCCATTTTTGTTTTTCTTGAAATTTGCAAACGCTCCGTTTCCTGTGGCGCTAGAATCGCCGCAACTATTTCCTTCCTCCATGTCCAATAGCTTTGTTTTAATGGCGTCCGCTGTTATTGCAATTCCACAATGCTCAATCGCCATGATCATAGGTGCATATTTTTCAGATAATCCTGCCAACAGAAGCGATCCAACCCATTCATCATTGATTTTAAACCCTGTACCGCTCAATTTCTGACTTGTTTCTATAACTTGCGTCACGTAAGAAGTCATTGAAGTACAGTTTTCAAGACGAATTGAAATAAGCGCTCGCAGCAAACTTATTCTTCTGGTAAATCCCGAATCATCAAAGAGTTTCTTTAACTTCATCCACAGCCCCCGAGTGGTTTCTACGTCTCGGATATGGACGTATAGTGATGAGTCAATCGTGAGAATCAACTTAGCTTTTGTTTTCGCGTCGTCAGCGGCTCCTATTGTTGAGGCTCCAGTCTCCGGCTTGATGCAGTCTGACATACCTTCCAACACTAAAAAATTCTCCGCAGCGAAAGCCCACTCGCCATAGTTCTCACGCCCTTTGAGCTTAGGCACACTCACTAGGTAACTCGAGGTCATTTTCACACTGAATCACTTTACAGTTTATTATTTCTATCTGCGATCTTAGCTAGACTAGCACTAAAATTCTATCGCGAAATAAAATAAACTCAAAATTAACGTAAATCGTGAAAAACGTAACTGGGCCATAACCTATAATGAAACGCGTAGTGAGGTTGACAAATAACTAACTTTATTTCACTAATAGACAATACAAAGTTTACAAATGCTTCCATAGATGTCGCTACCAGTACACGAATTACAATATTAAGTTATTGTTGATATTATATATTCAACAATATATCTATTTTGTTTATTTTTTTTATCAAACTTTACTTATTAGTAAACTTTACGCGCCTTACTGATATTGAGTAGATGAAAATGAAAATTTTAAAAACATTTACAAAATACAAAAATATTTTTAGTAGTAAATATTTTTGTATTTTGTAAATGTTATTAAATTTTTTAAATACTTAAACATAAACGCACAAACATCGTAGATATTAGAAATTTTGTGCATTTCGTAGCAACTTACAAGCAATTATGACGTCACAATCGCAGTGACTTTTGTATGGTGCATTTTACAAGACTCCCAAAAGGGCTACGAATAATCCGCAGTCGGTAGTTTCTTTATAAATATTTTTAGTATGTATTTCATTTGTAAAGTTTTTTATTTTTAGCGCACTATTCCTTTATAATAAAATCCCTTTGTAATAAAAAAAATCAATCAAGAACCCAATTAAAGGTTCTGGACCAAGCCAGCTACTGTAAACTCAAACTCAAACTCAAAATTTTTATTTCCATGTAGGTTATAATATAACGCTTATAGAATTGTCCTACATGATGCCTACCACCGGTTCGGAAACTAGCCCGGCGAGAAGAACCGGCGTAAGAAACTCGCACGGGGCCACCTTTTAGCAAAAAGATGGGAAAATTGTTCTTTTCAAAAAATATTTTTACAATGTTGTAACTTAATCTATATAACATTAGTTATAAGTACATAAAACATACTTAAGTACATAAAAGCAGCCTCGCATGGGGCCATCTTATTCCCAAGGTGTGCAATCGTTAATGAAATCACTGACTTTATAATAACCTTTAGCACACAAACGTTCTTTAACTACTTTTTTAAATTTATTAATAGACAGACTTTGAACGTTTTCTGGGATTCTATTGTATAGGCGTATACATTGACCTTTAAAAGATTTACTAACTTTACTTAGTCTGATCACCGGAATGTCTAATTTGTGTTTATTTCTAGTGTTCATGCAATGATTATTACTTTTCGTATTGAACATATTTAAATTTTTTCTAACATACAACACATTGTCTAAAATGTATTGAGAAGCGACTGTCAGAATTCCTATTTCTTTAAACTTTTCTCTCAGAGATTCAAAGCAGGACATTTTGTAAATAGAACGTATTGCTCGCTTCTGCAGCACAAATATTGTATTGATGTCGGCGGCATTTCCCCATAAAAGAATGCCGTAAGACATTCTACTGTGAAAATAACTAAAATAAACAAGTCGCGCCGTTTCTTCGTCAGAAATTTCCCTAATTTTTCTGACTGCATATGCTGCAGAACTGAGTCTATCTGCAAGATTCGCAACATGAGGACCCCACTGTAATTTACTATCTAGTGTTATACCTAAAAATACAGTGGTGTCCACTAAGTTCATTTTCTCGTCATTTAATAGTATATTGGTTTGAACTTGCCTTACATTGGGCAAAGTAAACTTTAAACATTTTGTTTTATTTGAATTTAAAAGTAAATTATTAACATTAAACCAATGTACTATTTTAGAGAGAGCACTATTTACCTCGTCATAATTTTACTGTTGTCGCTTCACATTAAAAATGAGTGAAGCGTTATCAGCAAAAAGTACTATCTCATTATCATTATCTTTAATTAGATAAGGTAAGTCATTTATATAGACGAGAAAAAGAAATGGGCCTAAAATGGATCCCTGTGGGACACCTAATTCTATTTTGGTCCCAGTAGACCTTTTACTATTTATTTCTACCCTTTGAGTTCTATTTTTAAGGTAAGAACTCAAAAGGTCGAGTGAAGAGTCCCGTATACCATAGTGGTGCAATTTTCTGATCAATGTAGCATGCTCAACACAATCAAATGCCTTGGAAAGATCGCAAAATACACCTAATGCATCCTGCGACCCCTCCCAAGCTTCAAAGATTCTACAAAGAAGACCCATACCAGCATCCGTAGTGGATCGACCCTTGGTAAAACCGTATTGATTATTGTGTAATAAATTATTCGAATTAAAATGTACTAGTAACTGTCTTAAAATTATTCTTTCAAAAATTTTACTAAAAGTCGGTAGGATCGATATAGGCCTGTAATTTGTCGGATCAGATTTATTTCCAGCTTTGAATAAAGGTATAACCTTGCTATGCTTCATTAAGTCAGGAAAAACACCACTTTTTATACAATCATTGAAAACCATCGCTAGATAAGGAGCTACGATGTCAATTATTGATTTAATAATTTTTGTAGACATTCCCCAGAGATCAGCAGTGTTTTTAATATTCAACAACTTAAATGTGTTAATAATGTCTCTGGAGTCAATTTCTTTAAACTTAAAATTGACATCACATTCCTTTACATTGTCTCTGAGTAGTTTTTCAGCAACTGCAGGTGATGAATTTAAATTTTTTGTAGTTGAGACCGGAATGTCAGCAAAAAATTTCGAAGACCGTCGCAACTTCTAGGTCAGTGGTTATCTTTTTATTTTCAAAAAAAAGTTCAAAATCGGAACTACGACAGGTGACGTTTCCAGTCTCACTAGCTATCACCTTCCATGTAGTTTTAATTTTATTGTTAGAATTTTTAATCTTATTCTTTATATAAAGAGCCTTAGCGGCTTTACATACTCTTTTAAAAGTTTTTGAATAATTTCTAACATATGTTTTAAAGGTTTCACTATTGTTAATATGTTTCTGTTCATTTAATTCATATAATCTTTGCCTGCTTATTATAATTCCTGCAGTTGCCCATTTAATAAAGTTGCTTTTTCTATTTTTAAAACTAACAGTTTTAGAAGTAAATATCGAATCAAATTGGGTTCTTATTATCTTAAATAATTTGTTAAAAGCTTCATCTGTGCTATTTGACCCATCTAACAATTGAATCTTTGAATTTAAGTTACTTCTAAATTTCTCAATACGTTTTGTATTCACAGGAACAAACACATGCTTGTCCTTGATGTTACTGTCACAAATGACATTAAAAGAAGCTAACTGTCCTCGGTGATCAGAGCTGAGCTTATTAATTATTTCCTTTTTACTTGGAGTAATATTAGTAAATATATTATCAATACAAGTGGCCGTTGTATCACATACTCTTGTCGGTTCATGAAACAGATTAAAAAGATTATACGATTTTAACAAAGATGTGAATCTAATGGTAGTGGAGTTCAAGTCTAATAAATTAATGTTAAAATCACCACATACTATAACCTTTTTATTAGATGCACATATTTTTGTCAATACTTGTTCCAAAGTTTGTTCAAAGGAATCGTATAACCCTGATGGAGGCCTGTATACGCTTACAATAATAAGTTGACTCAACTCTATGCAGGCTACTTCAATTATTCGTTCGGTGGAGAGACTCACAACATCTTTACGTTCTTTGAATTTCAATTTGTTACTAATTATTATTAATGAGCCGCCCCTAATGGCATTTTCTCTACTGAACGAACTTGCTATCTGGTGCTCATTGAAATTGAAAATGAGTTCATGTTGTCTGAACCAATGTTCAGATATACAAATAATATCAATGTCAAATTCCTTTAAAAATAACTCAATTTCAAGTTCTTTACCTACCATTCCTTGTAAATTTTGATGCACCAGATTAATTACATATGATTTATTATGTAATACAATGGGATTTTTTACATTATTGGTAGGATTTTGTATTTTACATTTAAAACTTAAATTATTTCTGCAAGAGACATTCTCTATTGTCTTATTATCTAATTTAAAGAAATATTTGGAACATATTCCAATTCGTTAATACTATATTTAGTATTCTGCTCAATAAAAGCAGTAGTCGAAGAAGCCAAATTCTTGGCTTGGGAATAAAATAAAAAGTTATATAGCATACTAGCTACATGTCTTTTACAGAAATTAGATAAGAAATACTTATCTTTGTACATATTGCTTAATTTAAAACTTAAGTTATTTATGTCGACAACCTGACATTTTTGTGGTTGTGGGTCGCTTATGACTATACAATTATTATTCACAGCACTATACAATAGGCTGTTCAACTCATGTCTATATAAATTTTCTTTTACATTACTCTGTGGCAACATTTTTATATAAGGAAAAGTAAACAATAATATACTTTTTACATTTTCAATATTAATTAAACATTCTAATAGTTCTGTCATTTGTTTTTTGTTTAATTTTCCTCTTCTCCCAACTATAATTATTAATGTTGTATTAGGACAATATTTCTTAATTAATGCCCTATTTACTATTTCTTTGTAAGTGGCTCCGGGCATACAAAAATTAAAAAAAGATTGTCCGTTACACATTCTACTTAAATATGGACCTAATTCCTTACCTAACTCATCACTAAATATACTAATATGTGACTGGCATTCAGTATGAGCCTTCCCAGTGGAACATATATCTGGTATACTATTAGACACTGAATGACTTACTTTGTCCGAGGAACCGCTGACTTTCAATATAGAATTGACACATTCCTCATTATACCGAATCACTTCAAGCAAGTCATCCATTGCTGATATATGTGCCTGTATTTCCTTTTGTGACAGCTCATATTTTTTAGT
The DNA here is from genome assembly GCA_905404095.1 of Glaucopsyche alexis. Classification (NCBI taxonomy): domain Eukaryota; kingdom Metazoa; phylum Arthropoda; class Insecta; order Lepidoptera; family Lycaenidae; genus Glaucopsyche; species Glaucopsyche alexis. The sequence goes on from FR990060.1 coordinate 9,799,449, forward strand.
TAAGTTATCTAAAGTATGCTGTAAATAGGAAATTTCTGTCTGAAGGCTGGATACATCGGCCTCATAATCACACTTTGTTTGTTCTAAATCAATTCTACAATTTAGCAAGCTATTTTTTGACAATTGCTTTTCTTTAATTGCTGTAGACAATTTATTCATAATTTTCTTATTTTTCATTGAAAGTTGACTGAATTTATTTATACATTTTTTAATTTTTATATATTTCTTTAATTTTTTTTTACTGTTCATGGTAAATGATGGCACCCTATCATCACTAGTTAAATCAATTATAGTAATGTCATTGTTAGGCACTGATAAGTTTTCATTTGGAATCAGTTTTTTAAAGAGGTCTTGCGTTTGACATTGATTTTGATAGTTAAGCTGGTCTTCTAATTTCATGATGTGCTCCTCCGCATTATTCAGTTTGATTTGGAGGGCAGCCGAGTTCTTGAGTGTGCTCTCATACTCCTCCCTACACTGGTCAAAACTATCAACAATGTTTTGTAATTCCAAATTTTGTTTACAAGTGTCCTCGTAGTCCCGACTTAATCTATTCAATTCTGACTTAAGTTCTGTATTTTTTTGTAGTATATTTAACATTTCTTTTTCATTGTCATCTCTTTCCTGTAGTAGTGTTTGGCACTGGTCTTTGTGAGCCTTTAGTTCATTGAGAGCCACCTGAAGTTGTTCTTCGGTACGGCGAGCCAAGGCTGAACGGGTCATCATATTGCTTTTATTGCTCGCAGTCACAGCTGAAATTGATATAGAAATTGAGCTACTACTTAATGAGTGAGTGTCACCTATCTGCTTTTGCAGTTAAGTCAGCCTTAAATTAGTTATGCACGGTTAACAGTAATATTTGGGAAAAAAAAAATATAGGAAAGAGATTAAAGAACAGTAAGTGAAATTGAATAAAGTTAAAAGTTATTAGGACAGATAAGCAGAGGACAGTATAAACAGATTTAAGTATTACTCTAAAACCTGCATATAACTGCACAATTTATATTTACAGATGAAATTTTGTAATAGCAATAAATATTATGAAATTTGAGGTTGCCTTTGTACTAGTGTAATGAATGTGAAGAATTTTGGTGTTATGTATGTCTGGGCAGGTGTTTTTATCCTCAACTTCGCTTCCACAGTAGGTCAAGCCAAGAGAGATGTTAACTATTGCCAAATGTAATTCTTGGACGTGGCTCACAAGAGTGAGCGGTGTTCAGTGAATTTGTATGTGTTTTGAGCAGATGGTGACTCTCAAAGGTGGTAAATAAACACAATACTCCCCGGGTTAGCAGAATAAATCCAGATCAAATTTGAATTAGTCCAGTCGTTACTTGACAGTTTGTACTTGGCTCGACGTCGACTCGGAAAATATGATTATCACTATTTCTGGCAAACACTACTACTTCACAATAATTATACACTTATATTTTTCTGTTCTTAGTAATTTACAATGTAAATAAACGTTTAAAAACAATTAAACGTAATTAAATAGTCGGGAGGTTACAATTTCACGTTTTGTTCCGAATGTTGCCACTGAATGTTGTCTGAATGACTCATCTTCTGATGAAAAATGATGTCATGGGATACTCATCCCAACTTACCTGTCCGGTAGTTATGGTATACGTAGTAGGTATACGGGTATGCGACCCCTGCTTCCCTAACTATTACTGTCCTATCCCTTGCCCTCCTAGGCGGTAATATCCTACATTTCCTATTTTCCACTCCAATCTTCCTTTCCACACCACCTTTCCTTCCCTCACCCTATTCCTACCCTCTCCACCAATCCGTGGGAACGCAATAGTTAATCATAAAAATAATTTAATTATCCAAAATGGCGGCGATGTGGTTCGCTATCCATCACGTCTCGTTTCTTGCGGAGGCGAAAAGCGGACCATGGAGAGCCGCTTCGCTACGTTGAATGTAAGAGGAGGAATGGATGGTAAGAATTAAAGTGAACGAAGCGAAACAAGTATGTAAGGATACCCCTACTGGAAAAAGGCGTGATTATATGTATGTATGTAATTAAGTCAATCGTGATGGCTATGTGGTTCGCAACCAGTGAATGTACTTACAGTGATGAGTGAGTGAGTGACCCCTGCCGCATCTACATATCAAAGCGTCATCATACAATGGTAGATTGTGATGATTAAAAATAAAAAATGTAGGTAAACATTTTTACCCAGGGGACTGTAGGCAACAATAGCTTGATTGTAAATTTGAATATGGATACTAAAATAAATAAAATAACTACATACGTTTGTAATAAATAACTCCCACACCAATGTCCGTGCCGGTGGCCGGTTTCATTGAAAGCAGGCCAGTTACGCGGGAGTAATTTTATAGTGCCCAAGTGTGTGTGTGCAGTACACAAGAGCACTCTTTCTTCCTTTACACTGATAATTCAGTGGGACGGATAACCTACACGATTAGTGAGAGTGAGAAATCAGGCGCCGCGCAGGTCCGACTTTTTACATGCCCATGCGACGCATGGATCATCTTTCTTGCCAGACAATCAGGTGATCAGCCTGCATTGTCCTAACCAAACTTGGAAACAACATTTTTTTGTTGTTCCAATGCGGGAATCATACCCACAACCTCCGAGTCGAGAGCCAATGCTCTAACCACTAGACCACAGAGGCCGTTGTGTACTACATAATTTAAAAAAAAGGTATTGTAGGCATTATTCTGATTGTTATACGTTCAAATTATTATACCACTACCTTTTGTCCGCGGCTTCGCCCATGCGAATACAGTATCCTACGAGATACATTTACGGGATACGGGAGTACATTTTCCTGCAATAAAAAATAAAATAGTGGTATCCTTCCTCGTGGTCTACTTTATATCTGTGCCAAATTTCATGATTATCGGTTACTAACATTTTAATATTAAATAAGATGTCATGGACCTATAGAATCACGCGCTAAAGCCTGAAACTGTAACCGTCTACGAACCCCTTAAAAGAGAACAACTAAATAATTCGTAAAAACTTCGCTAAATATGTTTAACTTATGTTCAGCACAAGTTGCGAAGACGCCTTCTTGTTCATACAAATTGATATTTACGATAATAGCACGACTTTTTCAGCAAAGTTGGGATAAGTCTCGGATCTGAATGGGTAAAAACCATGAATAAATGAAAAATAGACGTACAAATTACGTTGGGAATTATTTAAGAGATCTGGAAGTTTCGCTGTTGGGTTCTCTTGGCATATGCTACGGCATTTCATATTTAATGTACGAACAGATTGAGGAGGGTATTACTAAGGTCAAAGTGAATTATATATTTAACCTGTATTTCATTAACTAGAATACAGAATATGTGAGATTGCTTGCATTACTCACATTTAAGCTTTAAAGCTTATGTTTCTAAATATAGTTAGAACCAGACTGCTTTATGTCAAAATATATTTTACTACCATGTATCTTCTTGTTGATATAACATATTATTTAGAGAAGATTGTGGGAATAGTGGAAGCCCCAAAGGGAGATCTTCGACCAACCGAGGTAGTATGCCCGGTCAGGCCGAAGCCCACTTTTAGTCATTTCAGCTGTCGTTTATATAGCGTCGAGCTGTGAAAACTTCGATAGCGCGATTCAGGATCGTGACACTAATTGGTCCGCCACAAGATCTTACTATTAATCAGTGTGCTGAGTGCGAGTTTTTGTCACTACTTGCCGTGAAGAAGTCAACTACTAATTAGTATATGGCATCGAATTAGTTACCATTGTTTGCCACTAGGGCCATTGTTTCGATGCCATACAAATTGTAGATAACTTCTTCATAGCAGCTGGCTAAGAAATCACGGAGCTATTTTAAGTCGCACCCGCTGCGATTGCAGGCCCGCAGCTTCTATAGAATGCAAATATAATTATGTAAAAAATTAAAGAACAACTCACGACGCGATATACGCCCGCGTGCGCGATTGTTTACGGGTGTCGCTGCCTAGTATATATCTGTATAATCTATGGTCGCTGCACTGGCGGGCGTTTAGTAGAAATTTGCGTCCGCGCGCTCTGCAATCGGTTGGCAGGCGATTTAGATTTAGCCTTTTTGTAGTCGCCGCGGTTGCGATCTTCGCCCGCCACGTTTGCGGGCGAAGATCGCAACCGCGGCGACTGTTTAATCACGCAAACAAAGTCTTGTGAGTTTTGAAATAAAATCGCAGTCCCATAACCGCGGCGCGGCGGGTGCGACTGAAAATCGCTCTTTAAGCATAGTGAAAACTCGCCTTCAAGGCATTATATAACGTAGCCTTTATTTTTTTGCGATACTCGTACTTTTGCTATTGGTATGTATCATAAACAAGTGAACAATTCACTAACAAAATCAAACGCTGTTTGGCTGTTCATAAAGAAGTCAAATCACGGAGCTCCCGTTTGGGAGGACCGCAAATAAATATTCTGGAGTGGGACTAATTGGTTCCCGTCGGACTCGTCCGCTCCGGACGCCGGACGGTGGCCCACCGCATAATTTATCGGACCCGGACTATTGGCTATTTACAACGTCTAAACACTATAAAGTATCGTTTTTCGGTATTATTCGAGAAGGGTTTCATTAGTTTCCGGGTGTAGTGGGTACAGCTATTTAATATGTCAAGTTAGCCAATTATTAATTACTAGCTTCGTCTCCGTAGAACTGATGAAAATGGAACCCTATTTTTAGAAGCTTTTTTATCTTTTACTAGGGGTAGTCCTCATGACTTATGTAAAATAAAACTGCAAGAGTCGACTGCTTCACTGTTCACTTTATTGTTCACACTCGATACACACTTGTTTATTTATATTAGTTAACTTGAGACACATTAACACTGTAATTATTAATACTTTAACACTTTACGCTTTTAAAGTACTTTTTAAAGTATCTGTCGAGAGATCTGTCGATAGAAGAATCCCCGTTTGCTGCCGAGTACGGCCTTTTATAGTTCTTCCATAATCGGTTGAGTGTTAGTTAAACGGATATGAGACATTGGCGCCCTTTTAGAATAAACTGAAACTCACCGTAAAAATCAGTACTCTATTAAAATAACTCAAAATAATTAAAGTACGATTTATAAGACGAATACTTTAAATAGTTTCACATTAAATGTATTTTTTATTCTTAATAATTGTCAAAAACAAATCGTCCAACATTTCCGGTTGACTTAAATAATTCTATTATCAATCCACAAATTATTATTTATAGTAAAATCACTTTCAATAATTAAAGTTTATAAAATAACATTTTAACAATTATTTTAAACTGAAATGAAATTATTAATTTACAAATTTTTACTTGAAACGTCAATTTTAATTAAATGAAAAACAAATTTAGCTGTTTAAACAAGAAATGAATTCCTATAAAGCTAACACTTAATTCAGCACAATTTGCAGTAGATATGGCATAAGTGTCAGCGCCTAAGGTACATGGATCTAGAACCATATCTACTACTATTTTAACGTGTATTCAAAATCAGGATATAAATCAAGCCCGATTATCATCTATACTAATAACAAAAGAGAAGAGATTTGTTTTTTTTTTTTTTGTATTGAATGGGCTCCAAAACTACTGGACCGATTTTCATGCAATCTAGCACAGATATAGAGTAAACTTTAGAGACGAACATAGGCTACTGTTTGGTTCGACTTATAAAAAAATATAACCCGGCTACCCTAATGCCTAAATTATTAGCAGGTTCAGAGCTTCGTCGTAGTCAAAAGGCAGTATTCCAGTGGCGAGGGCTTTCTATAACTCCATTCCTATTGGCTTCACTTACCACTTACCTTTTCAAGTCCTATCCCTATCTAATTAACAGGCTAGGGCTTCACTATTAAGGAGTACCATCAGCCTTCGCCACTGTAATGTTCCCTTTGGATTCTGTATTTATGCGGGTGGAGCCGCGGGCAACATCTAGTCAATATTTGTCTTGTTTACATGGTAATTAGCGTGGTTTATATGAAACTGTAATTTCACAACTATCACGTAATCATTTCCCAATAAAGCGGCCGGGCCTCACCCTCGTCACAAGTTAGCTCATTAAGCCCTTATCGTGAAATATTTGTGACCAGGACTTACTTCGGAACATATACATTATACATAGTTCAAGTCCTTATACTATATAATATCATAAAATATGTGAATGTAAGTTTTTTTTTTGGTTATTACGCTTTCACGTAAAAACTACTTAACCGATCTTCATGAAATTTGGCACAGAATATATAAAGTATCCCACGCACGGGACTACTTCTTATCACTGGAAAATGTGTGTTTAGAATATTTTGCGCGTACGAAATTACGTAAAACATCTATTATTAGATATAATATAATAATTGTACAGATTTAACAAAATCAACCGATATTCCGTGGTAAGGAAATAAACATTAGGAAAGAAGAGAATGGGTATTAACACCATTAGCAGTAAACTATCCCTCGCCTTTGTACTGAGGTACTTAACCCCAAATTTATATTGATTTTGGGCCAGTTCTATGTACACTACATAGGTAAATAGGAAAAAATAAGGGAATATCATAATTCGAAAAAAATTATTTGAAGAAGGGTACATGTGTACAAAAATGATTATTTGAAGAGTTTTTTTATTGCGAGAACACTATTTTTAGGGCGGCCATGACAGTTGTTTTGACTTGACTTTCGACGTAGTAGACAGTTTTACGAAGAGACTTCGTCTTGAATGTCATAGGTCTTTCTTTGTCAAAAGTCATGTCATTGACAAAATGACATTCTTCAGTTAATTCTGATCTGATCCGCCATGTTTTATTTTACTTTGTGTTGCTCTCCTTGACGAAGTTAATTTAAATGTACATGGAAACGAAGTGAAATTAAACAAAATAAAGAATAGGAAACGGTTACTATATTATGAAGCTATATTTACATATACTGTACATACGGCTGGCCCAGGCCTCATACATTTCTTGAACATCTCTTTTACAAGTGATTAAAAAAAAATAGTGAATAATCTCCTACTTTTCCCTTATGCATTTTGAAGCTGACTGGAAGATACCACCATTTTCAGCTCGATTAGTTAACTGAAAATAGAAAGGCTTTTTTACAAAATCGAGCAGTGCCAGACGAATGCCCATCAAAAAAACCGTCCAATAACGAAATACATTTATGAGGAACATAACTTACAAAAAAGTATCAATTTTCTACGCGACTGTAAAAAACACCGGCCAAGAGCGAGTCGGATCCGCGCACAAAGGGATCCGTACGAAACGGCAACAAATTAACATTTCTTGTATGGTATATAAAATATTGATTATTATTTGTTATTATAGTGGCTACAAAAATACCTACACCTTCTGTGAATATTTCAACTCTCTAGCTATCACGGTTCATGACATACAGCCAGGTGAGGGTGACAGACAGACGGACCGAAGGACAGACCGCGAAGAATCAGTGATAGTCCCGTTTTTACCCATTTCAAGTTCAATTCAAAAATTCAAATTTTTTATTCAAAGTTGGTATTATTTACACACTTTTTCAACGTCGTTGTACATGATGCCTACTACCGGTTCGGGAACCAACCAGGCGCGAGGAACCGGCGTAAGAAACTCGCATTAGGTACGGAACCCTAAAAAGTATGCAGTAAAATATATTTTACGTTCCACTGTATTATATTTTATGTGAAAGCGCATTAAAGGGAGTAAACCCTAGCTTATAACTGTAAAAGTGGACGAAATGGTGATCTTTGGTGGACAACTTTTCCACTTCATTTAAGTTCTATACTCAAATTGTACGTAATGGCCCCAAAGTTAGGAAATTCAAAAAGATTTAACAATGCTTGTTTTGAAGGGTCTTTTCTTTCATTTCAGATTCGAACGGGGCATTGTGAAGGTATTTTAATGAAACGCTTAAGAATTTTGTTCTTTTAAAATGTTCATTAAATTTCGTATTATAAAGTTACACATTGTTGGATTAAAATATTTTGAAGATGAAAGAATTTTAAGATTGTTTTTTTTCAAAGAATAACTTAAGAATTTCCGCTTGAACTAATAGGTAAATATATTGTTTTATTATAATAATATAAATAAACACAATAGGATATTTTTTTAAAATATCTAATTTATTTATTTTAATTAACTTGGCCGGTTTTTTTAATTAAGGTAATAAAGTGCGAATTAGACTCGCACACGAAGTGTTTCCTACAAAATGGCAAAAAAATTATTACGTTTACTGTATGGGAACCCCTTTTAAATATTTATTTATTTATTTGATTATATTTTTAATAGTGGTTCTTAAAACGACAACAAAATATGTACATCTGTAAAAGTTTCGACTGTCTAGCTATCACGGTACATGAGATACAGCCCAGTGACAGACAGACAGACGGACGGACATTTGAGTCCTAATAATAGTCTTATTTTTAGCCTTTGGGTATCTACTAAAATCCCTAAAAATCAAACTATATGTAGGTATGTAATGTTGTTAGACATAAATATTATTTTAGATTCGAATTACACAAAACAGCATCAAACCATAAAATAATTAATAAAATTCTCAAACTTTATGATACACTTCACGTTTATTCGCAGACCATATTAAACCAGTTAAATATTCCTTTTGTGAGGAATTAATTACGTCTCGTCAATCTCTCGTAATTACGGCGATATCATGTTAATATTTGATTAGACAGCTAATTAACGCTATTGTTATGTTTTCTTGATATAAATATTATAGTGAATTACGTCGTAAGTAAAAACATTATGTTTTAATTTGTTACCTATTGGCTTTAAAGTACTAAGTACAGGGTATTTGGTTTCTACCAAGCAAGTAATAAATACGTGAAATCCGGAGGTAGAGGCAATTGAACCATATTTGAATATTTGTAATTACATATTTTTATTTCTTCTACATGAAAGGCAAAAGAACCTTTATAAAGTTCAAAATTAAAAAAAATATATGAATTATTATGCGTTATAGGCGAACTTTGACCTCAAGGCAATCTCTAGTTAACTTCATTTCAGAATTCATCCATTTGATGTACCAACAAAAAATTCAGCTAAGAAAATATTTCAAAGCATTGTCATTGAATTGGGAATCAAAGATTTAGCAACAATCCAAATAAAAGGGCTTTACGGTAGCAAAAAGAACATAATATGACGTGATGTTACAACCCATATATATTGTTAAATGGATTGAACACAAGAACTTTTATAGATGCCATATTTACTCCACATAAATTTTCATTCAATTTACTTAGATTTCTTAACATATTAACAACTAGCTCTTGTGTCTTTTTCTGTTTGTATTATGCATATATTATATATTAATAATAATTGTTACAAGAATACACTTCTTGTCATCGAAATCATCAAACGCTCATTATGTTTTGAACACATTAAAAAGCAGCCCTACATTAAATTAAAAAAAAAGTTTCAGAAAAAGCTTATGTTAAAAAGGTGCCTAGTATCTATACAACATTTTATTTCACTCAAATTTCTTTGTCCTCAGTACCTATATTTTACGTAACATAAATAATAATTTATCCGAAACGTAATTTTATTTCCACGAAGAAACTTGCTCTAAGACTCACGTAGAAAATACATTAAGTATTTGCTTCAAAAACATCTGCGTCATCGGGTCAAAGGAAAAGTTGTAGTTGTTTAGTTCACATTGTGCTGGAGCTAATAAAATAAACAATCTATTACTTTGTACATGCGAGCCGAGCTATAAAGGTACAAGCTTACCTACATCACTTTTCTTTACATTTGTGAAACTATAATTTACTCTCTAATGCTGAGAGAAAGTAAACACAATGATTTTGTTTAAAGTCGATTAACTTGCGCAGACGGTTAAAGTAACTCTAGGTTAAAATATCCTGCCTTCTCTTTCATAAATACGAAGACCCAGAGAGATAACATGATATTTAACACAGGATTATCTTAAACCCAGATTTGCACAAGTGGTCCTAAGACGATAAACATAGGCACTATCGTGGACTTCGTAGCATGATTATACTCATACATGTGAAAGTTTGTGAGGATGTATGTATGAAAACTATGTGGATATGTCTATTACGCTCACGCCAAATCACTGTACGGATTTCAATACATTTTTGCACACGGATAATTAGTAGCCTGGATAAATGATAAATTCAGCTACTATTAATCAGGAAAAAATGTTTCCCACGCGAAAGATAGATTGCACGCTGACTTAACTTGATTGAAATTGTACTACATCGCTGACAGGATGTAGTAGGTACAATTTCAAGAAAAATATAGAAAAATCTTCTTTTGGGGACAAGCGTACCTAAACTACAAGTTACTAGCAATTAATTTCTATGAACACAATATTAAGCAATCTGTTGGCCGTTTCCCGCCATAAAATAAATCCTGGACGTTAGTAGGCTGCATATAAGAGCTTAGTGTAATCTCTTATACTATATACACTTAATATTTAGTGCCCTAAATCTAGTATTTAGCATATAAACGAGCTGTTGAACGCATCGACGATGTTCTGGGTAAGCCTGACTAATCTAGTTATGTACACTAATAAAGGTGAGATTATGTCTATTTGTATTTCATTAATTATGTTTAGTATATAAACTTTATTGGTGAGTGGCTTGGATTCCGATAACTGTGTTTAGTTAACTGACTGACGCCTAGGGGTAGGCAGGTAGGTAACTAAGTTACACTTGAAAGGCAAAAGCTACACATTGGTATAAACAAGGATTTTTTAAATGAATAGCTTAAATGTTTAGAAATTTTATAATCATAATTTATTTGTATTATAATAAGGATCAAGTCACACTGAAACGAAATGACATGCGACGGGGCGCTGAATTTTTAAGAAAGCAATTCAAAATTGAACTTTATTCATTACACAGGTAGATGTTGTAAGAGTTCTAATGTCAGAGAACTGCACAGCGCATGTGCATTGTATGACTGATCTCATATTATGAAGCGTGATATCTTTTTATGTATTAAGTGATCTTCAGTTTTGAATAGATATATTTTAAAATGCAGTGGCGCGTCTTACTTAACGGTCTGAGCGGTTTGAACTGACCCTTACTGTCAAATAAAAAAAAACTTAGGCCTTTGCATCCGCTAATGGATGATTTATACAGTATTCTCCGAGCGAAGTAATCACTCTTGAAATACTGTAGTGCCTGGGGTTAAATTGTAAACGGGAAAATTTAGATGCAACAGACCACAATGCATTTAGCGCGGAGTGTCCGGTACGGCGAAGGTGGGAAGCAATAGCGCGAGCTACCGTTGCGTACAGTAGTGAAGACACGGATTGACTACAATAGTGGCAGACAGTTACGTATACACATAATATGATTGTGATGTAATTTATTGTGTTGTGATTGTGATGTACTTGTATGACGTTGGGTATGGAGAGTTATTAAACTGCTATTTAATAAAGATCCAAGCAAAAAAAAAAAAAAAATATTGACTAAGATCTTGGCACATATATGGTTATGGTAATAACAATAGCATATATAGCCTAAGATAAATATAGTAGTGTGTATTCTGTGTGTCTATATGTGGAATATGTGTACGTAAATTATGTGTGAACTGCTGCTATTGTGGGAAATCGTCAAAACGGAAAGCTTTGCTGACCACAGCTTGCAATAAAATTATTGTAACAATAATTTTCACGCTAGCACAAATCCGCCGGCCGGACGCTGTGCGTTCGGTGTGTGTGGAGAAAAATTAAAACACAAAGAAATGTAAGGTAGAAATTGAAGAGTAAACGTTTGAAAATAAAACTATTAAAATTAAATAAATGTATTATTGGCAAATAATGATGTATAAAATTGTAGAATAAGTGACAAACAATAAACCATAAAGTAATATCGATCGAGCAAAGAAACAATTGTAATGAATAAATATAAAATGAATATTTAAAGTGTACAATGTAAGAGGAAAAAAAAGGATAGCCATGAAACAAAAATGTAAAATATAATAAATGTGGAGACAATGTAAATAAGACAGATAGGAACAAAGGTAATAAGTAGAGAATAAACAATAAATAAATAAAATGGAAACAAAAATATGTAAAATAGATATGAGATAAAAATGTAATATAAGATAGTATTAAACTGGAAAGTGAGTAAGATTAAGAATAAATACAGACGATAATGTAATGCGATATAGATCAAGATATATGTAAATAGATAGGTAAAGAAAAAAAAAGGCAAATGTAATAGAATTAAGAAATAAGTAAAAATGGAAATGAAACAAACATAGAAAAATGTGTAGAGATAATATAGAATTAAAAAAAAAGTAAAATAAGTAAAGTAGAATAAAGTATTAAAATTGTAGACAGAGTGAAGAAAGAACTAGAATTGTAAAAGAAATGTAAAAATAATAGTATATACATGTAAAATTACTATAAGCGAAAAATTGGCCTGGCTAATGGCTGGGGGAACAATAAATAAAAAAAAAAGGAGGATTTATACAGTATTCTCCGAGCGAAGTAATCACTCTTGAAATACTGGGACAGTTGGTTTTTAAATATCGTATGGTTGCCCAAGCACATACGACATTCTCACAACACAGTCAGCCTAGTCCAGAGGAATGATTGGTAAATACGACTGGGGCCAACCATGTGCAGGTTTCCTCACGATGTTTTCCTTCACCGTAAGAGCGTCCGTATAATGTACTTGAGATCTGAAAAAGTCTCATTGGTACACGCCACAACCTGGGATTTGAACCTGCACTCTCTCGAGTGCGAACCAACGGTATATTTATTTGTTGCAAGTTACACGCTAGCGACTGCGAGTTCGACTCCCGTCCCAAAACAGGATGTTTCAGTTTAATTCTCGTTTCCACAGGAAGCATCAACCGATAATAGTCCACTGGCTTTCTGAGTAAACCAATCGTTAAAAAATATTTCTTTCAGCGACAATATTTGGAAAACTAAGTTACATGTAATATGAATGTTAATTTGAATTCAATGTAACGACATGTTTACGAGCTGTGACTCAAGAAATGAATGGACAAAGTATAAATCTGTCGCCAAAACTAACGCCCAGTCGCCATTTGTAATTTAGCGTCGCATATAAAATTATTGGTTGTTTAAAATGATTATTCCTCAGAATGAATTTATTGGATGATTGAGTTTTCTTATCTTTTCTTGTTTTTATCAGATTAATATTCTTATCATAATCTTCTTTTAGGCTCGTAGCATATTGGAGGCTGGTTTTTTTAACAACTATTATAAATATTAAGTCTATAAAAGTGGTTGTATATTTTGTTATTATGTCAATTAACTTTAATTCTAGTCAATTTAACTACATGCTAAAACGTCATGCCTACTATACGTAAATAAGTATGATATCAACAAAGTTCCTACTTGACCAGTTCCTAAGCATTTTCTTTTGCACTAAGACGCCTTAAAACACAAAGGAAGTGACCGCAACGACTGCAAAAGTAGCTGAACTACGTATTCAGACGTGAATATGTATGCATGAACAAGATTAACCTCACTAAATTCAGACGTCTTAATTAGAATCCTAATAAACGTGTACACAACATTTCAGCTCAATCAGTTTAGAAAAATAATAGATGGTAAAATTAAAAGTGAACTATCTTTTGTTGTAAAATCACAAGTAAGTACTCGAAGCAATCGCCGGCCAAATTTATTAGTTTTACCTAAAATACGTACCAACTATGCCAAAAAGAGCATCACTTTTGAAGGAGCACAACTTTATAATAGTTTACCCAACCATATTAAAAATATCAATTCATTTAATAGCTTCAAACACCAATTATTTAACTATGTTATTCAAAACTGTTTCATACAAACCTAAAATCTGTTCTTGTCCAATTATTATTTTCATAAGAATATATCTGCTTCGAAATTGAGTTGCAAAATTCCACCCGAAGAAAAGCTTGTAAAAAAGAAAGCTAATTACAATTTAGCAGTGGCAAAGGCTGGTTCTCCTTCATAGGTAAGCCGTAGCCTGTATAATAGGTAGGGATTTCTATGAAGGTTTGCAAAAGGTAAGCCGTAAGGGAAGCCGATAGGAATGGAGTTATAGGAACCCTTCGCCACTGCAATTTAGTCAGTCATAAGCCACACTTCTTCAGATTTAGGTTGCTATATGTAGCATCATAGATCCTAATGGATCCTAACTTCCTAAACTGAATTTAGTTACTGAATCATTTAGGGAGTCTGAATTTAGAGAGATGGAATACGCGCTTAAGCGATTTTCATCTTATGCTTGGTCGAGCGGCAACATATTATGTTCGTAACATTACAATTCTCTCACCTAGGAGAGTCGCGTAAACCAGCTATTTCCATTCTAAGAAAGTGTGCCCTATATAAGCCACAAATTTGCCTACATCGGCTGTTTATCAAGCCCTTCGTTAAAGAAACCCACTGACATTTGAGATTTATTGCTGACCAGTTACAATTTATAATCTGCTCATTATGTTCGCGCCATTGTCGCGGGGTAAATTATATCGCAGGGTAAATTATATCCGCCACAAATCACGTGCTGAAACCGTGTCTATGTGTCTATCAACTGACAAAACATAGTGATTATAACACCAATTACTTATGTCTTAAAGCATTATTTACTAGTCATTGTGGGTATTGTATATTAACGATGTCCGTTGTGAAGTGTTTTATTTGTCTGTCGTTTTAGCATCGCATTAAACTGTTTCTGTTACAGCCTCCGTGGTCTAGTGGCTAAGCTTGGTTCTCGACTTCACTTTTGGCGGGCGATTCCCGCATTGGCACAACAAAAAAAACCCGTCCCACTGGGTTATGAATTATGAGAGTAAAAAAATAGAGGGAGAGTCTTGTACTGCGCACACACTTGGGCACATACTTCAATGAAACCAGCCACCATCACTAAAATAGGTGTGGGGAGTTATTTCATTAACCTGTTCTTTTTAATCTTAGCAATTAGTGTGACGTTAGTTTCTATTCGAAGTCCCTTGAGAATGTAGAAATTTTCAGTTTGAGATACTTTCGACCTTTTAAATGAAACAATCGTCATAGTGTCATTTAATATAAAAACTTATTACCTTTTAATAATGAAAGTTTGAGCAAGAGCTTTGTAATTGCAATGTCAGAGCTTCGCAAGTTCGTAGGCAGCTTTAAGTTCTCTCGCAGTCACAATTTGCGAGTCGGAAGTTCGCCGGAATTGAATATCATAATGATATTTCGCGTGTGAATGCGAGAAATAAGGATTGAAACATGCATTATTTGACGTTATGAACTAGTTCAGATTTCAGCTCTGCGAGACGATGTTTCTGAAGTACTTATTTTTAATACAACGCGACGTCTCATATTTTGAATCAAATATAAAACTTATTTGCCGACATGGCCAGACAGACATTATAATGCAGACACCATTGTGTATTATTCTAATCTAATAAGCCTCGTGAAAATCATGAATTGAGATACAACCATAGAGGTATATATTATTATAGACGAATCAAATCAAATTAAATATTATGCTTTATTGTAAACAACATTGGTGAAACACATGAAGAAAAACATTACAAAAATCAGACATGCACACAGAGGCGGCCTTATTACTTAGTAGCAATTTCTTCCTCAAAGCTCAAAGTTTACAATTTTTGGTTTGGTTTGTTTTGTAAGACTTTAATCTTTTGTAAAGAAACTATTCATAATACTGTTATGTTAAAATATTATAAAAGATGAGCGCATCTCGCCGTCAAACAATAGTTTGGCGAGATACAAACATGTAACTGATTTGTTTAGTAATAAATAAATAAATAAATAAATAAAAATCCAGACAACCTTATAATGTTGGAGAGAAGACGAGGCATGTCGAGGCAAAAACTGTGCATTAAACTGCCCCACTTTTGGGGTTGTTTAGGGCCATTTTGACATTTGAGTTATAATGAAATCAAGACGGAGTAACTTTTTCTTGAATGAAGATTATTCTGTCAAATGTACGTCATAGCCTATCTTTAGTTTTGAAATCTACAGCTGGATACAGCTCTTTCTTAAGGCTGGCCGCACACGTGCAATATTATTGTCAATAATTCTCATATTGAAAATAATATTCCTTGTGTGCGGGCCATATTGTCGTTTTTTTTTTGTATGTGTTGACTAGTATTGACAATTTTATTCTGTCAATAATATTGCACGTGTGCGGCTAGCCATTAAGTAATAAAACCAGTAGCCACAAAAATTACAGTAAACATCATACAACCGTATCGTGTTTATTTTCGCGTCTGGAAAGTTGTGCTGAAGAAAATTGGTCATAGAATCCAACGCCCACTCTCGGATTGTAGTTTGTCAACTTCAATATTTAACTTGCTCGTCGCAGTTGGAGTTCTATCAGGGAGTACCGGAGTAGGGACACAATAGTTCGGCAAATTGTCAACATTCCTGTGATATCTTTGCAATATTTATGGAAACATCAATATACTGGGAACGTAATTAGATGTTTTTGTAAATGAGAATCTTTTGAAGCTAAAATACTAGGGTTGAAATCTACTCAACGGTAACTGTGAATGATTTAATCACAAAGTTTTGTAGGTAAATATAATGGCTTGAATCACATAAGTATTTGGATCTATGTATTTCTCAATATTTTAAGTCCAACGGCCGAATATTGAAACGCCGACTTCTTATTGTTCTTATTTTTAAATAAAACTCCTTAGTGAGTCGCTAATGTCAGAGTGTATTGTTGAAGAGTCTACCTTATGAGTAGGTTTTATGAAAAATATGGGTACAGTGAACTGAAGAAAGTCTGTTAGAGAATCTAAATTCTAAAGTCTAAAACAGACGAAACGCCACTTAAAATTAGAGGCCCGCTTATTCGTAAGCTGTCACTGTATCTGCTTAGTACAATGATAAAGACAACTTGAGACGTGAGAGCTGCTTAATTTGGGTAATGTATATTTCGGCCGTTAGTAAATTCCCTCGCCATCTTCAATCATCATCATCATGTGATATCTTTGTAGATAACGTATGTAATTTTAACGTGCTGCAGCTAATGTTTAATTATATAATGAAACTTCAGCTAACTTACGTAGGTTTTACTTCCATTGCATTTATTATTCCATTTCTATTCTTCACAATTGGTGCCACTTGCGCCGCAGACAGTTGAAAAGGATACGCACTGACCCATTTAAGAGTATAAAGGTGTATACTTTTGCTATTTTATTCTTTGTGACATCAATCGGGGACTCCCCACTTCAATCTAATGAGGACTCCGGGGAATCACCGCGTTCTAAGGGCGATATAAACAGCTGTTAATAATATTGTGATTTTTAGGATTCACTTTGTTGACCGTCCGTCTGTCTGTCAAGACCCTTTTTCTCAGGAACTCGTGGAGGTATCAAGCTGAAATTTATGTAACATACTCAGGTCAACTGTCCCTTAGAGTAGTGAATCTCCGTGAAGAAAATGAAAAATCAAACTTCTATGCCAACGCAATCAAAAGATACAGCCGTTTTTGCCGCAAATTTCCGCAAATTTTCGACACTCGCAAGGGAATCAAAACCTACAGGCCCCGTGAACTCAGAATCTTGAAATTTGGTATAAAGAATTATAGCACAGATAAAGGAAATATTACAAAAACCGTAAATTTTTTGTCACATCATATAATAATAATAATTCTAATATTACGACCCTTTCCTCATGAATGAGTAGAGGTATTAAATTGAAATTCATATCAAAAACTCATACCTTTAAGCTGTAACAAAATCACTACAGGTTTGTACGGAACCCTCGGTCCGCCTCGCACTTGGCCGGTTTTTTATAATTGACTAGAAAATAAGTAGCTACAAATTTTAATAATAATCTAGTACTTATTAGGTAAATAATTCATACTTGAAATTACGAAGAAATTATAATGTATCGTAATTAAATAATAAATAAACATTTGTTTCAAAAAACACAGTTTACAGTAATTACCTACTCATAGTTACGACGCCTCTGTGGCTCAGTGGTTCAGCGCTTTGGTGCTTAAGCCGGGGGCCGCAGGTTCGAATCCTGCCGAAGGAACAAAAAGTTTATCTGTATTCCTGGGTCATGGATATGTAATAAATATGTGTATAACATAGTAAAAATCTTAAATATATGTATTGTATAAAAGTATTAAATTTACTTCCCGTTTTCTGGTACCTGTAACACAAGTTCTTCGGATACTTAGCCGGGGCCAGATTGACGTGGTGTGAAGCGTCCATAGATATTATTATTATTGTTATTATTTATTATAGTCACCTAATAAGCTTAAAAAGATATTATTTTTAATAATGTATGAAACTAAACAAAGAGCTTACAATATTTTAGCCACTTTGTACCTCAGGTTTTCTACTAACATTGTTCAAATAACTAAAATAAACAACACCCAAAACTCAGAGTTCATTGAATATATTGTTTATATTGTTTCTGTGTAATTTTCCGCGTATTGCAAAAAACAAAACAATTAAACGATAAAATTTTACATTTTTATAAAAGATCAAAGTTTGTTATCCCGTACACAGTCCACAATACGCTTTCAAATGTTTCAACTTTCATTGAAACAAAACAATAAAAGCTGGAATACATAATACGTTCCCGTGGGGGTCAAAATATACATTGAAATCAATTCAGTATTCTATATCCGAGATCAAAGAATGTACGCCATTTCCCTGGAGCATTCCCATCCCGGAAACGCACCTACGTTCATAAATGTAACTCATGAAAAGCGGACGTACCGACGTACCTACAGGTTTTGTTTTGTGTTTTCAGTTAAAAAATTTTGTCTATCTATCATAGAAATTATAATCATAGGTGAAATAACTACTTATTCGCATAGATGTATTATATTAAAAAGTGGTAGATATGATGTGAGCGCATAAAAAGTGAAGACTCGAAGTGGCCCGAAGTCGGGCCGATTTTGGTTAGTATGCCCGTCCTGTGTATCGATAAACACTAGTCATCTTTTTCTTTGCTATTGAATTAAGAATGCCATCCCTTTCACAAATTTTTGCTGAGTGAAATGTAACAATAATGAAAAATGTCAATGTGTGTCGCGGCACAGAAATATTGTCAGTTTTGTAAGAATATAACGTATTTATGTAATAATTAATCAAAGCCTACTCATATACGATATTAGTTAAAACAACAATCTTAGGGCGCGAGCACACGGTACGTGTGCATTACAAACGACATGAAATTTTTGTAGCGGCCGGAAATGGCAGCAGCAATTTGTATGGCAAGCCGGCGGCGGCGCGGCGCCGCATCGCATCGTGTGCTATCGCCGACGTTTCTTAGGCTACGTTTCCACGATCGTTTTTTAGTGGTCGTGACAGTAAAATCTGCACTGTAAATAGAACTCTATTGTATTAGCGCATAGCTCATACAATAGAGTTGGAAGTAAGAGAAATTGTATTGAAAATTATGACAGCGTTCATACAATTGAAATTCAATAAGTTACGAATATGATGTTGTCAATTGTTCCTGCTTGGGCTACTGTTAAAATCAAGTTATATCCTTACTTATATTGAAAATGCAAAATGCGTTTTAATGTATGGATGTGTGCGTGTGTGTTACTCTTTCACGCAACAACTACCAAATGGATTTTGACATAATTTTGTATGGAGGTAGATAAGACTCTGGATTAACACATATCCAACTTTTTATAGCAGCAAAATGTACGGTTTCTGCGGCATTTGTTTTTAGGCGTACGAAGTCGTGGGCGACATCTAGTAATATATAATAAGTACATCCCTACACAATGAGCTTATCAAGAAGCAATCATAACACCTACCCCATAGATCATCACAATAAAATCTTCCCCCCAAAAGATCCTACAGCGTTCTATCCTACACTGTATTATCCACCGTAAACATCGCGAGATAAGCGAAGGTATATTGTACGTCATATTAATGATAAACCCTTTCTCATACCTATGTTATCATATTTTACGATTATCTTATACCTTGTAGTGATGTGACTATATCGACAAAACAAATGCTCGACTGGACAAGTAAGTAATGTACAGTGGCAAAGCTGCAAGTCTGAGGCAGAAATTACGTATAATATTATTCCAGCCCAAAACAGTAATTTAATACGTAATATGTGTGATGTGGGATATGAAATATATATGTGGGATGTGGCAAAATTTTATTGGATAATATTGTTGACAAAATATTAATGACAAAATCTTAATTGTTTTGGAGGATTTTACACCTAAAGGCCACCTTTAGAAGCGAATTTTATACATAAAGGCAGGCAAATAGGTGTAGGGTAAAAGCCGGATAGTTGCCCCACTTTACCCTCCACAAAATTATACAAATTGAAAATAATGTAACTTGTTCATCCTCAAAGGTAGGTCGTTAATCTTTTTTAATAACAAATTTTTGTAAACCTAATTAATAAGAGTATTGAGTAAATCCATTTTCACTTGACTTCTAAAATATAAGAGGGTAGTTGCCTCCTATAGCTGATAATCGCCTAACGTATCCCATTCGTTTGTTTTCTACCCCGTAATTAGAAAATTAAACAATCGAATATTCATTTTAATTCAAAATATATTTTATAGTTATGATTATTTCAAATTTTCAGAAACAAAGAATATGTAAATTTGTCTTTACTTCTGGAAACAATTGAATATTATTTTAGTTATTTTTATAGTTATGATCACTGCAAAAGTTTGAAAACAGACAATAAAATAAATTTGTCCTTACTTGTTTTAGAATGTATAGGTATAAACCACCAACCAACCAAACCAAAAAATTCTAGGAGCAACTATCCGCGCCTAAATAAAGGCGCGGATAGTTGCACCTCGATTAGCTCTAGGGGCGACTATCCTTTGAAAAGATAAGGGCGACTATCCTTTTGATACGGATACTTGCCTTTACTGTTTACAATATAAATAAAAGTTTTTTTTACAGTAGAAAGTAAGAAACATTACTATATTTATTAAGTTACTACTTAACCTCTAATGTATATATAAAGTTACCAAAAATATACTGAATCCCCCTACGCTAGCAAAAATAATAAGAAGAATTGACTTGTCAGTATAATTATAACGTTTGTCCGAGTCCATAAAAGATTTTTGCTCACATAGACAAAATGAGTGCGCCTACAATAATTATTTTTAGGGAATGAACGTCTTCAGGGAAGGTACTTCCAATCATAATCAAAGTCTACCGCAAAAAACATTCCTAATTAACGAATTCAGAACCGAGACAAGTATCTTGCCAAGGCAACTATCCGGCTTTTACCCTATAATATAAAAATTTCACAAACTTTTTTAATTCATTAATGGCCACTTCTGGTATGAAAGTTAAATTAAGTGACGCTCAAGTCACGTGCTGTCCTTGTAATTTCGGCTGGCAGAGACAGCGACAGCCTGTGAATATAATTTTGATTAGCATTTCAGTATTCGGTCATAAGCATTTCAATATTTTTATTCGCATCCCTATCCACAAAACCTATCCCAGGTCTATCCGTTTTATCTATAACTGCGTAGTATCGTCAGCATAAAAACTGCTTTCTTGCCATTTAGCGGTGTTTGCGTCGTCTACACCTAAAAAACCGAACATAACACCACTCGAGGGACCCATTATATTTGCATTTAGAGCGACTGATATTCTGACCTTATCACTAGAAGATTGCGCGGGGAATGTTCGAAGACGCTTTTCAAATGCATTTAAAACTGGAATCTATTTGTTCGAATATTTCTAATAGCAAAGTTGAATGTGAAATGAATAACTTATATTTTTTGCAATCAAGAGAAATAATAAAATATGAAGAACATCCTTCTTATATTATAAATGTGAAAGTTTGTGAGGATGTACGGATGGATGGATGGATGGACTCCTTTCCTGGACTGGACTTCGGTTCCTCTTTCATGCAAAAACTACTGAACTGATTCTGATAAAAATTGGTATGGTAGTAGTTTGGGCTGTGGATTAAAACATAGGCTACTTTTTATCCCGAAAAAGTACAGTGTTTCCGAGGGATACTGTATTTACAAAGGCGGAGCCGCGGGCAACAGCTGGTTAGAATATATTTTAACACACACGGACAGATGGACAGTCGGACCGACGACGCGACGCTTAGACGGACGGACAAGGGGGAAATTTAGTACGTAGTTAGTAGTTACTACGGAACCCGAAAAATAACTTACGTATTCCTTAATTCTTATTTACCTCGACACGACAATTATATAATATAACCGAGGACCTACACTTTTGTGCGAACGTTCGCCATTCATCAAAAAAATCCCCGTCTCGCCTCCTTAAATAAAGAAATGACAAATTTTCGTGGCAAACAAAATTTCCAGAAACAAAAACACGCATCCAAATTAACCGCGAAACAGGGAACAGGATGCTCGTTACGGAGGAAGACAAAGAGGGGAAAAGGGGAGAAAAAAGTGGAGAAAATGGGGAAAAAGGTACAAAACAGGTGAGCGTAGTTCAGCCCCGGAATATGATAATATTTTTTCCGACTCGCGATTCACTTGTTGCAACAAATATAATTTCGTTTGTTTAAATTTCATTTCGTTTTCCTGCCTAAAAGTTTTTCGAGTTTTTATTTACTTAGCCAAGTAAGTACTAAATACGTTGGTGACCGTTTAATTAGTTTTAATAAGTACATAGTATTCTCCTAAAGATTGACGTTAACTATTGCTGCCGTCTTTTCGATAAACTATATGCACAAGAAGTTAAGAAATTTCGGAAAGGTTTTGATAAAACCTAATCAAGATTTCAGTAACTCCTTAAATTATGGAATTATAATATGGAATATAATTATAATTATATTATATTATGGACATAGAAATAGAAAATATTTTTTCGATACTAATAAACGTAGTGACTAGACGAAATAATGTCTGGCTGGCACGATAAGCTTACGTCACTGCCTGCAAAACACACAATTATCTCACATATTATTTTCTTTTGTTTGCTTTTAAGTAACTTGGCCTAGATTATTACGAACCAAGAATTAAGATTTGAATCTGCCTGGACCTACAATTGGTAAGTTATGAAAAGTAATTCCAACTCAAGGAATGTAAAAAGTAAGTTGGTTTGACACGAAACTGGCTTATGATAACGCTTGCTAAATGTTTCGCGCAGTGATTGAGGGTTTTCTTTTATAGAATATAAGGTTAAGGTTAAAATCAATTAAGGATACTTCAGGCACATGATCCACTGCTTATGTTAAGACGATTAGGCAGATAAATAATTATCAGACTCAAAAAATCATCTCATGTATGGGTGACTCTGCAAAACGCAAACTCGCCCATATAAAGAAAAATATTATAGTATGACAATTATTTTTTTGCTTAAACGCCTTTATTTACAAGCAGTAGATCATATGCCCGAAGCAACCGTAATTGATTTTACCAAACCTTATATAAAGTCCTCGTTTTACTTCGGCTCGTTGGTTGAGTAATAATAATTTTCAATTAACTGTAAACGTAACGAAAAAGCTTAGAAAAATGAAGTAACCCTTTTTAAACCATGTGGGAATAGAGCCATCCCTCAACATCTGGCTGAACCCAAAATTTATTTTATGGCTCATCTATATTATTTAAAGCGAAAAATGCGAATCTCTCAGTTAATTAAAACTTGTATATTTATGAAGATTTCAAGGGTTGCTTGGAGAAACATAACCGAAAAAATTAATGAAAAAATTACAAAATATAAGTCCCATCATTGTCAAGCAGTAAGCGGGCTGATGAAGATGAGCTACATCCAAGAAGTCCCTTGATGATATCAATTTTCAAACAAAAAGCACTAGATCAAAATCGATTCATCATAGCTAACACAGACATAGAGGGAGAGAGAAGGAGAGAGAGAGAGAGAGACGTCAAACATATAACACGCCTCTATTTTCATCAGGGGTTAAAAGCTTTAACTTACGGTATCCATGGGACATATTTTAACTTATAGTAGAGGATACGAACTAAGGTCGACCTTCACTGATGTGTTTACCAGATGAAAGTGATATTTTATCAAATAAAATAAGTTTCTGAACATATTTAAATTAGGCAACCCCTTAAAAAATGGTCAAGACTATAATTAATTCAAAGTCAAATTTTTTTTAAAGTAAATATAACATGTGACATATAAGGTATATCCATCCGAAACCCATGAAACTGAACAACTTTCTCCGAGGAACACAGGTCGAAATATGAAAAAAAAAATAATTTGGTTCTCCCATACTAATTTGATTAACTGACCATGCGGTTTATATGGGAGGTCCAAATTTTTTTTTTTCATATTTCGACCTATGTTCCTTGGGAAAAGTTGTTCAGTTTCATGGGTTCACTGGGTTTCGGATGGATATACCTTATATGTCACACGTAATATTTACTTTTAAAAAAAATTGACTTTGAATTAATTATAGTCTTGACCATTTTTTAAGGGGTTGCCTAATTTAAATATGTTCAGAAACTTATTTTATTTGATAAAATATCACTTTCATCTGGTAAACACATCAGTGAAGGTCGACCTTAGTTCGTATCTTAGACCATTAGTAAGACCTGTGGGTCGTCCATTCTTCAGTGGTACCTAGTTCATTCGGTCGAAATTAAAACAAAAGCAAAAATTATAAATACGCATACCAAACTGCCAATCGGACTGACATAAAACAGTCGAAATTATTGATATATTGATGCACGAGGAAAGGAAAAACAGATGTAACTTAAAAATACGCAGTTTCACTGAGATAAGACCTAGCTATATCGATTTTTCTCCCTCAAAATTCCCTGCATAAATTGCTTGGTGTTTCTTTTTTTTTTTATTTACATATTATTTATTCATTGCATACAAAATAGATCGAGTAGATCAAGAGGGTTCAAATTCAAATTCGAAAAAGTAAAACTAACATACGGGTGTTAAAACGGTGAAAGAAACATGGTAAGGAATCCTACTTCAGAAGTTGACTAAGGGTCAATTCACACCGCGACGATACGCGACGCTGCATTGGTTTGCATTTTTAATAAAGCTATTCAAATAAAAAATACACGTTTCATATGACATCAGTCATACACTACACATGCGCGGCACCGATATTCGAACTCTGACAATGACACTTCTTGTTTATTGAATAAAGTTCACTATTGAAAATTATCTTAAAAATACAACGCTACGTCGCATATCGTTTTGTTTCGGTGTGAATTTACCGTAATGATTTCTAAGATACGTAAAACCTGACTACCCATCAGCGATTTTAAATGCGACCAGCGAAATGGACATTTTTACCATAGTAAATAAATACACTATATTTACTGTGTTACCAAGACCCGAGTCTTAGTCTTAGGGAGGTTTTAAGTCGGTAATGATATAAGTCGGTATAGGTCTTAATATGTTAGTGAAAATGGGACCATATTCTGTCGGTTACCAGGCTGTACCTATCTCATGAACCATGATAGCTATATGATAGATAGACAGTTTCGTAGTAATTTTTCATATACAAAGAATAAAATTAATTTAAAAGTGGGAACTCATTTAACAAACGCGTTTTTAGCCGTTTGTACAGAAGTCATCGTGCATGAGTCTTACTCGCGCTTGGCCAGCTAAATAAAATCCTCCGTAAAATTCGCGACAGGAGACATTTAAGGAAACACGTCAGCGCCACCTGCGCGCAATAGCCTTCATCCAGACGTCCACTGTTTATAAAACTATTACCGCTATTATTTACTAGTTTATTTCGTATACCTGGGTCGTTGTTATCAGAAAAAATAGCAACATAAGACTAAATAACTTCATAGTGTGTAATGTAATAAAATAAATAATAAATTATATAACATAAATAATAATAAATAAAATAAAAGACAAAAAATGTTTGGGTTGGTAGCGAATTCAAAAGTTCTTACTTTTTTGAGTAGAGAAATAGTTAAAATATTAGCCGAATTAATAGGGGACTTATTTAGAAAATAAGTTTTTTTCATGATTTTTGTGAACTTTTAATTTGGAAGTCGGTTTAATTTTTTGTTCAAAAACAATAATTGTGTACCCGTTAATTTAAGCCTGCGTAATAAATGAAATGAACCTTTTGTTTGGATTAACTGTACTAATATATTATATTGGATTAGTTTTAAGGTTAGAAAATGTTGTATCGTAGACATTTAACTTAATATTATTTTCTTGGAAAACTTAATACTAAAACACATTAGTAGTACCTACAACTGCGTGTGAAATACGAGTAGATATATTTTGCAATGTGAAATGCGAATGATTTCTCGCAGATGAGCGTCAGTTATTTGGCACAAATACTCTTAACATCAACTTTTAACAACCCAGAACTAACTAACTCAGAACTTGTAAAACAGTTTACCCCAATTGCGCATCCGAAAAATTGGCTGGCCTTAATAATGAACGTGATAACTTAAGATAGGACATTTTCATAAACTAAACATGTGAGTGTAGTTTTGTTCTGTAAGCCCCAGCGGAGGCTGGATACTCGCCAACACAAACTCAAACCAACTGTAATATGATTTAGCTTAGTTCTGAAACAAATCTAGTTTGCTCTGTATCTGTAATGTACGTTAGAGCACATTAAACGTAGTCCACATCTTATTACGCCTATACTTTTGCACACTTTCTTATCTTACTTTTACATTCTGTACTAGCTGATACCCGCGTAAGTACAGTAACCCACGGGAACCGTATACACGCGATAAAAAGTAGCCTATGTATTCCCCATGGTCTACTTTATATCTGTGCCAAATTTCATGATAATCGGTGTAGTAGTTTTACGTGAAACTGTAAATAAAGTATCCCATGGGAACCGTACATTTCCCGTCAAAAAGTAACCTATGTCCTTTCTCAGGCTCTAGACTATATGTGTACCAAATTTCATTTAAATCGGTTTTGTAGTTTTGGCGTGAAAGACGGACAAACAGACACACACACTTTCCCATTTATAATATTAGTATGGATAGGCATAGAGGCCTATAATTTTAATTATTATAGACGAGGCATTTTAAGGCAAAAAGTGCCCTACTTTTAGGGTTGTTTGGGGCAATCAAAATTTGACATTTTTGTTATCTTGACATTTTGACATTTGCTTTCCACAGTGTAATCTGTATTTAGTCCTCATAATATCATTTAATTTCCAAAATCTTCTTAAATCAAGATCCTCATCCTTAGTTTCTTAGTTTTGAAATAATTATATAAGGATACATAAAATAGGTACTATTTTATGTAATTAGTATCTAAATATTAAAGCTTTTAATTCACGCCATAGATTTTCATACTGTTTTCATCAATAGACTGAGTGATCGATTAAAGGTTTATAACACTATGTACTCGTAGTACATTACATATGCCTTCTAAACTATATGTTGTAATTTAAAACTTTTATTTCACATGCTGAAAGGTCATGCTAAATTATCTTTAGAAAAATTGATTTGAGTAAAATTTGACAATAATTTTTGTGGTATTTTGTGGTTTATAAGTTCTAACCCTCCGAAGACAATAATATGTCCTGATATTATGCTCTTGGTAATTGGTTAGATTATTATATATGGACGCTGAAGGGGCCCAGAAAAAATGGGGGGCGCTGATGTGAGTATTATTACTCGTATTATTGTTCAATGTTGTATATTGGTTAATTTTCAATAGACAAAAGATACTCTCCAGGTGAGACTAATATGCTATTGAGGTTTTCAAGGTGAAAAAAATAGGGGGGCGGGCTACAAAATAACTGATTTCCAAAGTGGGCGTTAGACGAAATAAATTTGGTAACCTCTGGTGTACATCCTTGCAGCTTGTTAATAATTTAACGATTAAACTTTTCATTTAATATTAGATCACATTGTAAGGCACCAGATAGTTCATATAACTCGGCTGGCATGTTTAGGTTTAACACTAAAATTTAGTACTATCTAGAGCGTGGTTACCCTAAATTTATAACATTAACTTATTGTTAAGTACCTATTTGTTGAAGGTTGAACATTTATCAATGTAAGGGATTGTACAAATAATTATATACAAGTTGTTCAAAATTAATATTACCATATTACGGATATGTTGGGCATATTGTTATCTACTTATGTCTAGACGTTTAAGCAGACAGATAATTAAAAAAATACTAAATAAAATAACATTAAGCTCTTTAAGGCACTGTCAAGGTCATTAACCTCACACAGCTAATTGTACCTACCTCAGTGGAGGTACCCCAAAAAACCTTTTTTCATGAATTTATTTAGCACTTTGTCGGCGTGGTAAATATCCATGCAAGTTTCATCTTTCTAGCACTTACCGTTTGGACGGTAAGCCGGAGACGAACGGACGGACGGATATAACGAAACCATAAGGGTTCTGAGACGTGAACTACAAAACCTTCAAAAAGAAACAAACGAAAATCTTGAGGTAAGAAAACGCTGCAAAATGCTATGAGAAAAACCACAATTCTCGTACTTATATAACGTAGACTTTCATTTTACTTTGATTGTATTGTGAAGCGACTTATTATCATAAACTGATTTGGCAAGTTTGGACCAATCAAAACGCGTTTGACCCTAGTTTAACGTTGACGAGAATACCGACGTGGCAGTTTTAGTGTATCGAGACTTGATTGTAATTGTATTTTGGCAGATTTTATTTAGCAGAATTGACCCTAACATAATACGATCGTTTGCGCTATAGACTTGGCGATGGCGCGGCCGCGCGGTCGCGCCTCGAATACAAAAAAATATTAACAAGAACTATTCTACTACAACTCGATTTACTGATGAAACTACAATTTTTGTAATGAAAACTATAACCCGACTACGTAAACTATATTGCCTATGTTACCCGACCAATTATTACGAATCTATTGACACCTCACTTAAACAATTCATTACAAACGGATCAGTAGTTTAAGTGCTATGGTAAAAAAATATAGTACATTTATAGACTACCAGAATCATTACCCTTCCTTTTGGCTACGCCGCAGTCGGATAAAAAACAAATGGGAATAAAACTAACAATTTATAACTCAAGTTCATTTCAGTACAAGTTGTCGTTGACAAGTAAAAACAAATTTGGTTTTTTTACTTGTCAATGGTATATTATGGTTTAAGAAATTTGTTGCATATTCCAGTGTTCGTGACTATATCTATGTAATTCTCCAGAGAGAAGCCTTGAGCAAGAAGTAGTTACAAAATAAAATATGGAACCATTCCGTGCACGACATTTTGACAAAATGGCGGAGGCGTGAATTCTGAATGCAAGAAAATCCCTTAACATATCATAACGGGCTCGCGTCTAACTCGCGATATCTAAAATGGAAATAGTGCATTATATATTCTATACTCATTTCTTACAGCCAACACAAATCTTGTATGCACCAAGGTAACTGAATAATAAAAACACTGTAACTTTGTTACGACCGCTACGAAGTTCGAGTGTGTCAAGCAACCAGTTAAAAATATATATTGTACGCAGTTGACATGCAATAGAAGTGAAATTAACAAAAATATATACCTTCCGTATTAATCTATCAATGAAATAATTCTGGCTCTTTGTGACCTATAATAATAGTTGTAGATACGTGGTCGTCTTTTTAACGTCTCTAAAATCTCATATTCATAAAAAAATCTGTAACATTAATTTCCAAACTGTAATAAAACTGCCCTGTTCCTGTCATTACTATGACTATCATTGTACTGTAATAAACTATAATAATAGTCATAGTAATGACAGGAATAATTAATCACTGTCAATAAAAATGTAATATTGTCTAATAAAGTTTGTACTGAAGTGCTTTCATTTTCTGCTAGATTGAGACCGCAGCGAGCTAAGCAATATTGTCTTTATTTCAGAGAATAAAAATTCCATTCCACTGGAACGCCAGCAATTTGTTTGCTTCATAACCCGTCATGTTCACAAATTTGTATGATTTCTTCAACAAAGAGAGGCGTTTACACATATTTTATGAACCATCTTAATAATTTCTGTTACGAGAATTTCTTTGATCAGTTTCTGAAAAAATAAGTGTTTGAGATTGAAGAACGTTTTGTTAGTTAAAATATAAATAATAACGATATCTCATTAAATTAAACGTATACTGTTATCGTAACTACATTGGCAATTGGCCCATCACACTTACCCACCACTGCAACTCCTGTGTAACCAGGGTCGACAGTGGTAACTAACCACAAAAACACGATGATCTCATGGGTTCCTGAGGGGCATGATTTTTATTATATTATAGATATATATTTAATACACATCCATGACCCAGGAACACAGAAAAACTTTTTGTTCCTTCGGCAGGATTCGAACCTGCGACCTCCTGCTTGAGCACCAAAGCGCTGAACCACTGAGCCACAGAGGTCGTCATATATTCTGAAATATTAAGGCATTACTAGCTGGTAAATGTAAAAAAATATATTATTTTATGTGTAGTTTACTAATTAAATACATTTAAAAAGTACATTTTTTTTGCGTAATTGGTAAAGAAAACCTTCATCATTAGTTTACTTACATCATATTATACAATTTAACATTCATTATTACAAATATGTTCCTGCGGCCGTATACTTTATACCTACTTATTACACTTTAATCCAATAGTGACGTCATTTGTATGTCGATTTTAGTATGGAGCGGTTTTACAAGACTTGCGAAATTTTATATAGGTACAAATCGCTGTACCTTTGAAAATATTGACTTTTGATATACGGTTTCTTCTGAGAAGTTAATCATATTTAAGAGTACTATTCATTCATGCAATAAAAAAAAACAGTCCGCTTGCCTATTAATTTACAAAATATAAAGTCTCGTTCTACTATTTCTCATGAGATAGGCACGCAGAGTTAATATTAATTGTACTCATTTATCCTTTAATCAAAATATCATGTACTAAGCGGATTATTAAGAACTCAACCCTAACAACAGACTCCAAACAAGCACATATTATATCTCTTATGAAAAGGTTCAAAATCTTTGCTGATGTGGTGCAATTATAAAGAGATCTGAGACTTATCATTATTTTTTTTTTTTTTTTTTTTATTTAGGGGGTTAGGGTTTTAACTAGGGGGCAAACGAGCAAACGGATCACCTGATGGAAAGCGAGAAGTTGCAAGTGCGTTGCCGGCCTTTTAGGAGGGAATACGCTCGCTTCTTGAAGGTTTGCAGGTCGTAGTGGTCCGGAAATACTGCTGGCGACAGTTCATTCCAGAGTTTTACAGTGCGCGGCAGAAAGCTTCGGGTAAAGCGCACGGTGGAGGACTGCCACTCATCAAGGTGATGAGGATGATAAATATTTTGTCGCATGGAACGGTGGCGAAAAGTTGCAGCAGGTATAAGTCCGAACAATTCCTCGGAGCACTTCCCGTAATATAACCGATAGAAGATGCAGAGCGATGCTACATCTCTACGTAGCTCTAAGGAGTCAAGCCTGTTTGAAACACTATGGCAGTCGACAATTCGAGTGGCCCTACGTTGGATACGATCCAGAGGGAGAAGCTGGTACTTTGGCGCCCCTGCCCAGAGATGAGAACAGTATTCCATGTGAGGCCGAACCTGCGCCTTATAGAGTTGTAGGCGTTGGACCGGACTGAAATACTGCTTTGACCTGTTCAGAACACCAAGCTTCTTGGAGGCTAACTTGGCCTTGCCCTCCAGATGATATCGGAACTGGACCTCGCTCGATATGTTAACACCAAGTATTCCAATGTTGGAGGAGATAGCTATGGGTATGCTTTCAAAACGAGGACATACGACCATTGGTAACTTTTTAGCGGTGAACGCGCAAACTTGTGTCTTAGAGGGGTTGAATTGGACTAAGTTAAGTCTACCCCATTCATAGACCTTCTCCAATGAATTTTCAATTTGAGAGACAAGTTTGTTTCGACTCTCATTGACATTTTGCCGAGAGATGTTCGCGTGGCCGGTATATAAGGCATCACCCGTGCTGTCATCTGCATAGCAATGAATGCCATTGGTTTGTAACATATCATTGATATGCAGTATGAATAGGGTAGGTGATAGCACACAGCCTTGTGGGACACCAGCATCAACAAACAGAGTATCCGAGCATTCACCGTTGACTACGACCCTTATGCTTCTGTCTGCTAAGAAACTCGTGACCCACTTGCATAATTTCTCGGGGAGCCCATAGGAAGCAAGCTTCGAAAGAAGCGCCTTGTGCCAAACCCGATCAAAGGCTTTCGCTATGTCCAAACTTACAGCCAATGCCTCTCCCTTAGACTCGATCGCCTGTGCCCAACGATGAGTTAGGTACGTCAGCAGATCACCAGCCGAGCGACCTTTACGGAACCCGTACTGTTTGTCGCTTAGCAACTGCTGAACGTCTAAGTATCGAAGGAGCTGTCTATTAATAATGGACTCCATTATCTTCGAGAAGAGAGAGGTTATAGCGATTGGTCTGTAGTTTGAAGGATTGGAGCGATCGCCTTTTTTAGGGATCGGGTGCACCAAAGCTGTCTTCCAAGATGCTGGGACTGTGCCATAAGAGTAGGAGAACCGAAAAAGACGCGTTAAGAACGGTGCCAACTCTGGAGCACACACTTTCAACACTATAGGAGGGATTCCGTCAGGCCCACTCGACTTATGGGTATCAAGTGAACGGAGAGCAACTCGCACTGAGCGCTGATTTCAAGCGAGCCGAAACATTTCAAGTACGGTTTTATATTACGGTACTATTTCACTTAAAAAAAATTCCATTATAGTTTAGAAAAGCCAGGGGGTTTAACGACTAACTTATAAACCACTTAGGCGGCCGATTACTCGAAAGTCAATCGACTTTGTAAAAAAAGTCACGTAACTTTAACTTCATTTAAAATACCTACTTATTTGACGATTTCCAAAACGCTGGTGTAGATTATGGGGTAGTATCGTAGATACAGCCACCCCTTAAAATAAAAATATAATTTTATGATGCCAAAACCGAAATCTTTTTTTCATACCATTTACATAAATAATAACAGAAGCTAAACAGGGTGGATAGACCGACAGACAGACAGACGGACGGAGCGTAACAATAAGAGTTCCATAATATGTAGGTACTAGGTTGGTACTAGGTACAAAGCACTAAAATGCGTTCA
Organism: Glaucopsyche alexis; assembly: GCA_905404095.1. NCBI lineage: Eukaryota > Metazoa > Arthropoda > Insecta > Lepidoptera > Lycaenidae > Glaucopsyche > Glaucopsyche alexis. Next base: position 9,832,393 of record FR990060.1, read on the forward strand.
CGTTAATCTGAGTCACTTGTTTTATCTTCTAGATTATTTTCGTAAGAGGAAATACAAAAAGTATCGTTTGTAAAGTAAAAACTATAATTATGCACATACAATTTCATACTTCTTCAATATATGTATATATATTTACGTACCTGTGTAGTTGGTTACTGATAATCCATGTATTACAAAAAAAAGAAATTAAAATAACATACTATCCGCTATATCTACTGACTTGTATCACGTAGTAGGTGTAACTCAAAAAGGGTTTAACCATCCTTCATTGTTGTTGATCTCATTACTTTGAGATGAAATTTAAATATTTTATTAATCGCAGGAAGTTAGCTATTTTCTAACATTCATATTGTTAACGAGTAGAGAAACGCTGAGCCTGATGAACCTACTAGCTGTTGCCCGTGGCTCTGCCCGCGTAAATACTGTATCCCATGGGAATACTGTACTTTTTCGGGTTTAAAAGTAGCCTAATCAATCCAGAGCCATCTCTCTCTCTCTCATCTCAATTACTACCATCAAAATTTCATCGAAATCCGTTCAGTAGTGTTTGCGTGAAAGAGTAACCAACTATCCATCCATCCATCCTCACAAACTTTCACATTTATAATACGAGTATCCTGCTCATATTATAGTATGATGTAAATTTTGATTTCAAGGGTATTTTTTAATTTTAAATACCACGGGCTCACAGAAAACCGGCGTGAAACAGCGTTTGCGCTGTGTTTCGCCGAGTGAGTGAGTTTACCGGAGGCCCAATCCCCTATTCCCTTCCCTACCCTCCCCTATTACCCTATTCCCTCTTAAAAGGCCGGCAACGCACTTGCAGCTCTTCTGATGCTGCGAGTGTCCATGGGCGACGGAAGTTGCTTTCCATCGGGTGACCCGTTTGCTCGTTTGCCCCCATATTTCATAAAAAAAAAATTTAAGCAGGTTGATCATATTGTCATTATTAACGTATAGGAATTTTATAGTTGTTATGAAGATACGCATATTAATTTACAAGTAGGTAATTTTCCGATTTCAAATTGTTGTTCGGCTCATGATCATTGATCATACATACAAGAAGTAGTCAAATTATTGATTAAATAAAACTAAAACAAATTATGCCGAAAGACTAAATATGATGGTGACCATAATTGACACTTTTTAACCGACTGCCAAAAAGATAAGATTATTTACAGTGAAACATAAAATAATAGTTCCCCACGCCGATTTCGGTGATGGTGGTCGGTTTAATTAAAAGCAGCTCAGCTACGCAGGAGATATTTTATAGTGCCCAAGTGTGTGCGCAATTCACAAGAGCGCTCTCTCTTCCTTTACTCTCATAATCCAGTAGGACGGATCTGCGCAGGACCGACTTTTTACATGCCCATCAGACGCATGGATCATCTTTCTTGTTAGACAAAATGTAGGTGATCCGCCTGCATTGTCCTAACCAAACATAGAAACAACATTATTTGCTGTTCCAACGTGAAAATCGAACCCACGAGTCGTGATTCAATCTCTAAACCACTGGACCACGGAGACTGTTAAACTTATAATTGGGCGTCTACTAACAAGTTTCACATTCCAAATCACGTCTTGAATATTGAAAGCAAAGCAAAACATTCTAAAGGAATCCTCCAAGATTTCATCTAAAATTTTAATTTTATTTGTAAGCTAACCCGAGCGGTCCTTTTATAAGAATTTTCTTATGCATTTTCTACAAGACTTCTTTGAATATTTTTCATGTATTATTATTATAAGTAATTACATAAAGTTATTTTTTGAATTTAAAATGAAATAAATCAAAGTACTTTTTTTACAACTTACTATAATATTGTCTGCAGCACTAGCCGAAGGCTTTCATAGGCAAGCCCTAGCCTGTGTAATATGCAGGGACTTCGATGAGGAACTTTAAAAGGTAAGTGGTAAGTGAAGCCGATAGGAATGGAGTTATAGTCTGTAGTCACTTTTGTATAACTATATTAAGTTACCTAACTTGTTAGTTATAGATACTAGTATGTATAAATCGTATATAACGCGTTTCAAATGAGAATAGGAATGTCAATGACCTTTTTCTGTCTAATATCACTTGAAAAGTGCGATTTTCAGAAAAATTTATGTGCATATAAATATTAACAGTCTTGCATCGAATTTAAATAAAAACATTAAATAGTAATCAATTACTTATCTACACATAAATTTAACTATCTATAGTCTAAATTCTACTCCATCCTATTCTCATTTGAATCGCACTATACAACTTTTGTACTTTGAAAACATAGGTATTATGTTAAGTTATCAACAAAAACCTTATTTTACTAAGCCGTCATCACTTATAAATCCCTGAATAAAATATATACTGGGTAAATTACTTTCGAGTAAATAGGCTTAGTAAGCTCGCAAAGCAAAAAGTTAAAAACTCGCGGCGCTGGCTTAGCCTAGTTAACTATGAGAGGTTTAACTTTAATCTAGTTTGAGATCAAGTGGATCGACCTTACTCTTATATTAATTTCCGATTTTAGGGTTCCGTAATACTTAAGGAACCCTTATAGTTTCGATCTGTCCGTCTGTCTGTCTGTCTGTCTGTCCGCGCCTCTAGCTCCTGTAATTATGAATATAAATTGATGAAATTTGGTGCAGTTATAGACTGTGTATAGATCACGGTTTCGGGATCATAAAAAAATAATAATTTTTTATTTTAGGCGTGGCTCTCCATACATGTGAAGTAGGGATGAAAAATATTTTTTCACTCTACACCATCGTGTGGGGTATCGTAGAATAGGTCTTTTAAAATAAAGGCAAGGTTTCATACGTTACTTTTTTATGAAGTTGACCATTTTCGAGTAATCGGCCTCCAAAGTGGTTAGTAAGTTGGTCCCCCCCTAGCATTTTTAAACTATAGGAGATAGAAATTTGCAAATTTCCATGCTGATAGATCATGCTAAAAACTCTTTAGGAAAATTATTGTGAACCAAATCGGACAGCAACTTTTGGAGTAATTAAAAAAAAGCATATTACGCGTTAATAGTTACGGAACCCTCCTTAGACATGTCCTGACATGCTCTTGGTTAGGTTATTGATTTTAAGCTTTTTTTAAGTAGAATTTTTAAGGTTTGTGCTTAAGGGTCAAGTCACACCGAAACGATACGCGACATGGCGCTACATTTTTAATATCTTAAGAATTTGATCTTCAAAATTGAACTTTATTTATTACACAATAAGATACACGTATTCACATTTAAATATATAAAAGGCAAACCTGACTGACTCGTCTATCAATGCACAACCGAAACTACTGAACGGACATACATATACGGATAGGCAAACAGATAGTTGTAATGAAGTAGGCATCCGCTAAGAAAGAATTTTGGAAAAAAGGGGGTAAGGGGGTGGGGGTGTAAGGGGGGGTAAAAGGGAGTAAAAAGGCGTTAAAACTTTGTATTGCTAGTTTCACTGTAAGAGTTCGAATATCTAGCTGCACGGCGCATGTGCAGTGTATGACTGATGTCATATGAAACGTGTAAATTTTTGTGTAGTTAATAATTTTCTTATTTGAATAGCTATCGGTTAGTTGCGGTGTGAACTAACCTTAAGAGAGATTCATTATTTCTATACTAATATAATAAAGAGGAAAGGTTTCTTTGTTTGTTTGCATCGAATAGGCTCCGAAACTACTGAACCAATTTTGATGAAATTTGTCACAGATATACAGTAGACCACGGGGAAGGATATAGGCTACTTTTTATTGCGGCAAGATGTACGGTTCCTGTGAGATTTCCTTAAGCGCGCACGAAGTCGCGGGGGACATCTAGTCATGGATAAAAAGATGTTTGTTCGAACTTCTTATAGGCGGGCTACGCCATAAGTGGTTGATTTCACACTTCACGTACTTCTTAAGCATTTTAGTTTCATTGGAATGTTAACAGCTGAAATTAGTGTCTCCAAAAAGAGAAAAAAATGTTTACAATGTGGATTCGATAACAATAACACCTTGATTTGACGACCTTTGTGGCTCAGTGGTTGAGCATGTTGGTGCTCAAGCCGGGTTCAAATCCCGCCAAAGGAACAAAAAGTTTTTCTGTGTTCCATGGACATGTATTAAATATGTGTACCTTAAATAATATGTGTATAGTATAAAAGTATTAAATATATTTCCGTTGTCTGGTATCCGTAACACAAATTCTTCGAGAACTTCGAGAACCACCAGATTGACGTGGTGTGAAGCGTCCACAGATATTATTATTTATTTTAAAACATGTAAGCTTTAAAAAGTGATTACCAACATATTTTGAGTAAGTGTCGCGTATCTAAATCATAACAGAAATAAGTAGAAACAAGACAATCTATACATCTATACAGATAAATATAATAATTGAAGTGTCTGTTTGTAATTTCAGATTAACAGCTTTTCACTTAATCCATATGGAAGTATATTCCATACTAACGATAAAATATCATTTTTTTATTTTTGTCTGTCCGTCTGTCTGTCTGTCTGTCTGTCTGTTTGTTCCGGCTAATCTCTGAAACGGCTGGACCGATTTTCACGGGAATTTCACTGGGAGATAGCTGATGTTATAAGGTCTGATATAGGCAACTTTTATTTTAGGGTTCCGTATAAAAGGAAAGGGAACCCTTCTTTTAGTTGCGGGCAACGAAGTTATGCAAACGAAGTTGCGGGCATTAGCTAGTAATGAATAATATCTCAAATTAGTAATTACACATTACGGTCCAAAGACTACAAATTCAAGAGACATTCGCTCAAGGCGCATTAGTTGAGAAATTCATTTTAAAATTTCATTCTATTAACGAAATGTAAACAGACCTTAGGCGTTGGGCGGGACACTGCCGTTTACAACGAAATATAATTGAAATTTTATTCAAGACACTGTACCGCGAGCGCTAAGGCTGCAGTAACACTCAAGACAACAGTTGTAATCATTTTAATTTAATGTCCTCTTTTTTTAAGAACTTAAGTCTCTAAATTATATATAGATAATTTTTATAAGAAAAAATGTGAATACATGATTCCATATCTTCTCTTTACATATAAAATGAATTGCTGTTCGTTAGTATCGCTAAAACTCGGGAATGGTTGGACCGATTTGGCTAATTTTGGTCTTAAAATAATCGTATCAGTTTAGGGATGGTTTAAACGGTAATAAATTTCGGTTCATAGTTAAGGCAGAACAGCGTTTGTCGGGACTACTAGTATTATATAATTTTATAAGAAAAAAATATGTGCATATATTATGATACCATATACAGAATAAAAGGACGCATCAAATCTTACTTTCTTCTATTCTCTCCAGACTCCAGAGATTGAACGATTATAAACTAAACCCCAATTCTGGTATTGAACTAAAACTTTCAATTAATTTTAAATGAACTGTCTTAATCCTACTACTATTATTTTGAAAGTTTGTGAGGATGGATGGATGGATGGATGTTTGTTACTCTTTCACGCAAAAACTGCTAAACTGATTTCCATGAAATTCGGTGTGGTAGTAGTTTCGGCTCTGGATTGAAACATAGGCTGCTTTTTATATCCTGTGGGATACTATATTTACGTTGGCGGAGCCGCGGAAAAAGCTAGTATCATATATTCTGATTTTTGAAGTTTGGAGCAATCAAAACATGTACTGTACTTTCGGTGTCTTGGGATTATATTGAAACTGTATTATTGTAATACTAGCTTTTGCCCGCGACTTCGTCCGCGTGGAACAATACTTTGGGATATCGCTGAAATTTACCCGCGACTTTATTTATGACTAACGAAAGCGGAATCCTATTTTTTTAAACGGAACCCTAAAATAAAAGTAGCCTATGTACCCTATAACATTAGCTATCTGCTAGTGAAAGTCCCGTGAAAATCGGTCCAGCCGTTTCAGAGATTAGTCGAAACAAACAGACAGACAGACCGACTTACAGACAGACAGACGGACAGACAAAAATTAAAAAAAAAAAAAATTGTAAGTACCGAAAATACTTTCAGATTCATTATGTAAAAAGCTGTTAATTTGAAGTTACAAACAGACACTTAAATTGTATTTAACTGTATAGATGTATAGATATTATAATGTATTATATTTTAAGATATTATCAATTTGATGCTTATAAAATAACTAAACTATTTAACTAAACTAAACTACCTCTAGGTACTATTATTTATTCTGTGACTAAACTAAACATTAACCCGCACGCGCACCCCGCCTTGGTGACGCCCACTTCGAAACGGGCCGTGCAGCAGAAGTCGTAATATTTTAATTTCGCCATAACTTCAAAACCAAACGTCCAATTTTAATCATTCAAAGACCAAATATTATCTACATAAACTGTACTTAGTGATGAAATAATTTATTTTGATAAGGATTAATAACATGAGTAAAATAAACGCGTTTAAATGTAGTCCAAAAAAAATTGAAGATTTCTGAATAAAAAAATGGTTGTTGTGCCTCACTCGACATAGATAGGTATAGTGTGTCACGGACTTTTTTGTAGATATTTATAAGATCTACAATTAATTAGAACATTTTATGGTTCTATCTTTTATAGTTTAGGCAGCGTACGCAAAATAAGTAACTTTTCTGGTTGATTTTTTACACCTTGTGTCCGAAAAACCCAAATATCTTACGGAACCCTATGTTTTTCCAAAATAAAATTTAGCCTATGTTACTCGTGGATAATGGTGAAAGAATTTTTAAAATCGGTCCAGTACTTTTTGAGCCTATTCATTACAAACAAACAAACAAACAAACATACAAACAAAGTTTTCCTCTTTATAATATTAGTATAGATTTAATTAGCACAAACGACCTACAAGAGCTAAAAAACAGTACCGGTTAATCCAGGAATTAAACCACCCTTTTCTATTTCAAACGAATGTAGTATTACGCGCCTACTGTGTAGTAATCCTGAGTGTTATGAAACTAACCTCATCCCTGTTCTTGGCGAAACTTGCTGATCTGTTTAGAAATTTCTGGAGGATTATACCCTTATGGAAGTAATCACAGTTCGGGCGGTGCTGGATTAGCAATAATACGCCGTGCAAGCTCACTAGCATTGCTACTACGAATACAAATTGAATGTAGATTAGGCAGTGTAATTTTGTAATGACATAGACATCTTAGTCTCATCTTACTTAGGCATTAGATATGAAGATACGAAAAATAAGACGCGCGAATTCGCACGCCTTATTTTTTTCAGTGGGAATACCTATTAACAATGAATATTATTACTGTGATTCGACTCTGCGAAAACGTGTAAATTCACCATTAGCAACCATTAGACGATTATGTAGTTAAATTAGCCAGCTAATTTGACGCATAGACCGTTCCTTATACTCCGGCATCCATTGAAATAAGCTGTAATTAATCCTTTTCTTGACAGATATAACTATGTATATTATGTATTTTAAAGGGAATAACTTAATTAAAGAAAACACTGAATCATACAAGAATTATTGCATTATGAATAAATTAATGTTGTGATATCTGTTTTTAAGTGGTTTTTTGATTCCTCTTTCTTTAATGATAAAAAGTTTAATATGAAACATTTCACGCATTAAACATTGTTTATAAACTAGGTAATTGAATTTTAGCAATTAACATAAAAAGCATTTAAAATACATTAATTTGTGTTTGTAGTCCATTACAGAGGAGCTTGACTAAAACCGTTTGATCTGTATAAGCCGACGTTGTTAAAACTTTGCCTGACGAGGGTCCGCTGTTCTCAAGTGCTTTTAATTTCTGTAACTCACTGTTCATTGTTTTCATTCACAATTGGAATTTTTAAGACGTTTGTTATCTATTTATAAATACTAGAGCCTGTGGTTTTCTTTAGCCACCATTTTAATTCAGGTACCAACCAATTATTGTAACCACCATCACTACCTCATCTTGTGAATAAATGATTAATTTATTGATTATAAAAAAATCAAAGGATTTGTCTAAAAATAATTTTTGTTTGTCGCTCTGTATATGTTTAGGGGTTTTTATCAGTACACCAGCAATCATAATTATTGTCTTCTGTATGAGAAACAAAACCAACATTGATTACATAGGTACTCGTAATATATATAAAATATGCGGAAGTACCTAGTTTCTTCTTCAGAACAGACAGACATGATTAGGTTCATGTGTATGTGCTTTTTTCTGATAATTTGGTACTGTGTTAGAATAATTATTATCCTTTTTTTGTTCTTATTTCATCTACCATTTTATAACAAGACCACGGAAAACATCAGAAACAAGAGACGACATTTTCCAATTATACCTTGACATTAGAAGACAATAATTCTCTGTTCCGAAGGCGACGAGTCGTCTCGTTAAAACTTTTTCGGTAAAGACGTTTTCTGCTAAAGAATTTTAAAGGATCGTTTCTTCTAAAAATACTTTGATATCATATACCGACAGTAGAGGAAAATTAGTGTTTAGTAGTTTATTCATCCTCATAATTCGTTAGTACCTATTGTAATCTATACTTCTATAGGTACTATAATATTATAATAAATGGGGAAAAGTTTGTTTGTTTGTTTGTATTGGATAGGCTCCGAAACTACTGGACCGATTTTGATTAAATTTGGTACAGATATAAATTAGACCACGAAGAAGGACATAGGCTACTTTCTATCGTAGCAAAATGTACGGTTACCGCAGGATTTATTTTTTTGCGCACGAAGTCACGTACAACATCTAGTTTGTAATAAAGTAGTTGTAGTTTGGGAAACATCAATAAATTGGTAGTGTGATACTGCATTCCTATATTTTAATATAATAGCTTTACTTATTTATAAGTTACTAACTTTTGCCCGCGGCTCCACCCGCGTAAATACAGTATCCCAGCGAAACAATCCTTTATTATCGTAATAAACCCATGTATTATCTAGAGCTTAAACTACTACCATACCAAATATTCAACAGCCTCCGTGGTCTAGTGGTTTAGAGCTTGGCTCTCGACTCGGAGGTCGTGGGTTCGATTCCCGCATGGGAACAACTAAAAATGTTGTTTCCAAGTTTGGTTAGGACAATGCAGGCTGATCACCTGATTGTCTGATAAGAAAGATGATCCATGCGTCGGATGGGCATGTAAAAAGTCGGTCCTGCGCCTGATCTCTCGGCAGTCGTGTCGGTCTTCCGTCCCAATGGGTTACGAGAGTAAAAGGAAAAGAGAGTGCTCTTGTGTACTGCGCACACACTTGGGCACTATAAAATAACTCCTGCGTAGCTGGCCTGGTTTTCAATGAAACCGGCCACCGTCACCGAAATCGGTGTGGGGAGCTATTATACCAAATATTATCAAAATCTGTTACGTAGTTTTTGCGTGTAAGAGTAACAAACATCCATCCGTCCATCCTTCAATACATCTATCTATCCATCCTCACAAACTTTCACATTTATAATTGTAGTAGGATTAGCTGTCCCGAAACATGTTGTTCTGCCTTAACCGTGAACCTACACCAACATCTACACCTACAACTATACCTAAATCTACAACTCACACCTACAACCTACATCTACATCTACATCTACACCTTTAAATAAACTAAATAGGTAAACTGAACGCACTTACTAATATTTGATAGTCAAGTGACAAATGGAACACAGTTGACAGTTATTATGAGAAAATTCAATAGTCGTTATTAGTATTTTCTCCTCAATATCCTACTTAAAAACTTAGGCCTTTGCATCCGTTATTGGTTGATTTATACAGTATTCTCCGAGCGAAGTAACCACTCTTGAAATACTGTAGTGCCTGGGACAGTTAGTTTTTAAATGTCGTATGGTTGCCCAAGCACATACGACATTCTCACAACATAGTCAGCCTAGTCCAGAGGAATGAACTGGTCAATACGTCTGGGGCCAGCTATGTGCGGGTTTCCTCACGATGTTTTTCCTTCACCGTTAGAGCGTCCGTCCGTATAATGTACTTGAGATCTGAAAAAGTCTCATTGGTACACACCACAACCTGGGATTCGAACATGCACTCTCTCGAGTGCGAACCAAACGGTCTACCCACTAGGCTACGGAGCTCTAACTCTATCCTACTTATATCTTACTAATATAATAAATGTGAAAGTTTGTGAGGATGTATGGATGGATGTGTGTTCCTCTTTCACGCAAAAACTACTGAACGGATTTTGATAAAATTCGGTATGGTAGTAGTTTGGGCCCTGGATTAAAACATAGGCTACTTTTTATCCCGAAAAAGTACAGTGTTCCCGAGGGATACTGTATTTACGCGGGCGGAGCCGCGGGCAACAGCTAGTTTCCAATATTTCTTACCGTTCAAACCTTCTCTGAACTTTTTAGCTAGTTTAAAGGAGACATAAGAAATGCAATCTATTTTAACCGACTTCCAAAAAAGGAGGCGGTCATTATATTTAAGAGAAGAAGATAATCTCTAAACCACAAAACGCAATCATGATTCATCTTGTCGTAACAGTTTAAGTAATCTTTGATGAACAACTGTCGTTACAAATTTTGTAACGACTTTTAAAATGTAACATAAAATAATGTAAGATACCTTAGCTTATGACGTTGACGTCATTACATCTGAACCTCAATAGGGGATCGTACTACATCTGAAATATTTAGTTTCATTAATATATTCAGAATTATTGAGACATTACTACTTGGTAAATGTAAAAAAATATATTATTGTATGTGTAGTTTACTAATTAAATGCATTTAAAAAGTACCAAAAAAAATTTTTTTTTTGCGAAATTGGTAAACAAAACCTACATCATTAGTTTACTTACATCATAAACTAAAACATTCATTATAGTTCAGTTAAATTGTATTTTTGCTAGGAAAGTTTTGGGGTAGTTCTGATTTTTTCATTCCATATGTGTTTTGGGGTGCTAAATCCGAATCTGAGGTTTGCGGACAAAATTTCGTGACGCAACATTAAAAAAAACAGAAAAAACCGGGTTTTTTTTGCTTTTTTCCGGTTTTTTGCTTAAAACTCGAAAACTATTAACTTTTGGTAAATGGTCTGTTTACAGAAATTAAAGTACTTGAAATTCTCTACAAATAGCAGTAATTAGTTTTTTTTTTTTTCAGACGAATCGTTCGGTTTCTAGTGCGAGTTGAAAATTTAAAATTTTTAGCAGTTTATGCAAAACCCACTTTTTACATTTCAATATTTAATTTTTATGCATGCTGTCATTTGATAAATATCACCTGGTTTTCCACACAAGTAATTAAAAAGAAAAAAGGCAAAAATTATGCAAATTCAGTAGGTATCAAAAAAGGTAGAACTCGTAACAAAATAAAACTTAAAATCTCGTTACTTATGATCATATATTATTATGATTATAAATTATAATATGCAAAATTTATATGAGCCGTTGTCTTTTGGAACGCCCTGGCTGAGGTTCTTCGATAACGATGAGTCCTGGTTCTGCTTGTTCTGGAAAATAAAAGTTTAAAGTTAAGTCATTTATCAAGAAGAGATGAAGATTGCAAAATAGATTGTGAGATTAAACATACCTTCCGCATCGTACTGAGGTTCTTCGATGGCATCGGGTCCTGGCTCAGGGTCTGACTGCTCCATCGTCAGCGTCGGGAGTCGTTCTCCTGGAAAATAAAAAGAGGTGAGACACCTTCATATATCAAGGAGAGATGAATGACTTCAAAATAACTTGTGAGATCCAACATACCTCTCTCTCTTTCTTCAGTTTCTTCTACGTCTATGTCAGAGCTGATTTTTACTGATTTAAACTTTTATTTTCCAGAACAAGCAGAACCAGGACTCATCGTTATCGAAGAACCTCAGCCAGGGCGTTCCAAAAGACAACGGCTCATATAAATTTTATATATTATAATTTATAATCATAATAATATATGAGTATAAATAACGAGATTTTAAGTTATATTTTGTTACGAGTTCTACCTTTTTTTGATACCTACTGAATTTGCATAATTTTTGCCTTTTTTCTTTTTAATTACTTGTGTGGAAAACCAGGTGACATTTATCAAATGACAGCATCCATAAAAATTAAATATTGAAATGTAAAAAGTGGGTTTTGTATAAACTGCTAAAAATTTACAATTTTCAACTCGCACTAGAAACCGAACGATTCGTCTGAAAAAAAAAACTAAATACTGCTATTTGTAGAGAATTTCAAGTACTTTAATTTCTGTAAACAGACCATTTACCAAAAGTTAATAGTTTTCGAGTTTTAAGCAAAAAACCGGAAAAAAGCAAAAAAAAACGGTTTTTTCTGGTTTTTTTAATGTTGCGTCACGAAATTTTGTCCGCAAACCTCAGATTCGGATTTAGCACCCCAAAACACATATGGAATGAAAAAATCAGAACTACCCCAAAACTTTCCTACTAGAGTCACTTTACAGTACAAATTTACTGAATTATTATGGTAAGTATGAACTTAAACGCACAAACATCGGAGATATTTACAAATATGTTCCTGCGGCCGTATACTTCATTCACTTTACCCTACAAGTGACGTCACTTGTAGGTTAAATTTAGTATGGAGCGTTTTTACGAGACTCGCGAATTTATTTATACAAATTCCTGTACCTTTGAAAATATTGACTTTTGATATACGGTTTCTTCTGAGAAGTTACTCATATTTAAGAGTACTATTCATGTGTGCAATAAAAAAAATCAGTCCGCTTGCCAATTCTCGTATTTAAAGTAGACTTTCATTTTACTTTGATTGTATTATATGTGAAGCGACATGTTATCATAAACTGATTTTGTGAAGTTTCGACCAATCAGAGTGCGTTTCTCGTTGGCTTAATGTTTACGAGAATACCGTTTGTCAGTTTTAGCGTATCGGGACTTGATTGTAATTGTATCAATGCAGGTTTTATTTAGCAGAATTGACCCTAAAGTATAATAAATTGGTAAAATAATTAATAAATTCTTCGTCCCTACATTAAGAATAGCTAAATTTTACTACGCTAAAACTTTTTACTGTATCTACTGTTACTTTAAAATTTGTTACAAAAACAAATCCATTAGTAATTATATCGTTAGTTACTCACAATTTTCTAATATTACAATTGGCTCTAAATCTTGGGCTTAAAATAAAATTTATTACTCGATTCCTAGAGAATTTAATCCTTAAAGAGGGGAGATCAGAAGTTCGTGATACTAACAATTACTTAAACTAATTAATTACTTGTTTTTCTCAATCCTAACATCAGCATACTTTTTGCCTAATGAAGCGAGCAAATAAAGAATGTTCCTTATGGAATAGGGTTGTAAGATTATATTGCAGTTAAGATTAATGAAACAATTTTTGCATGTTAAGCATATTAAAATTTATGTTATAATGATTTTTTATTTATTAATTTAGACCTTTTTTTAATCAATGTTTTTTAAACATGTTAAGATAAGCGTAAAACAGATTTTGCCAATTGCGGGTATAAAAATAAATTAAAAAATATATTAAAGTAGCGCAAAACAGATTTTTTAGTCGTAATTCTTTTTTTTTTTTATATATATTAGGTTGGGGAAAAAGTTTCTTCGCATTTTATATAAAAATTCAAAAGGTTTTTTTATAAAGTTTATTTACAAGTGACTAAAGTATATAGGTGCCATTTTGTTCGATAACTTTTTGCCATCTTGTTGGTAGGTACATGATCCCATTGCTATAAAATTTTTGGGGCTTCTGATGAAAAAACTGCGACAAGTGGTTTTGGCAGTCCTCTTGTGATGTCAACCTGACACTGCCTAAGGAATTCTGCAGCGACCGAAACAGGTGGAAATCTGAAGGTGCAAGGTCAGGACTATACGGCGGATGCATTAACACCTCCCAGCCAAACTCCCGTAATTTTTTCTGAGTGGCTAAAGATGTGTGAGGTCTAGCGTTATCATGGTGAAAAACCACACCCCTTCTGTTGATTAATTCCGGCCGCTTTCTCTCAACTTCTTGCTTTAATCTCATCAGTTGTTCGCAGTACAGTTCAGAATTGATGGTCCTGCCTGGCGGTAACAGCTCATAATGAATAATGCCCTTCCAATCCCACCACACACACAGCATCACCTTGTTGCGAGTTAACCCGGGTTTCGCCACAGTCTGTGAAGCCTGACCGGCCTTTGACCACGATCTTTTTCGCACGTTCTTGTCGTACGTGATCCACTTTTCATCACCAGTTATCAGCTTCTTCAAAAATGGTTCGGTTTCATTACGTCGTAATAAAGAATCATAAATGAGTACACGGTTCATTAGGTTTCTTTCAGTGAGCTCATGAGGCACCCAAATATCGAGCTTTTTTGTGTACCCAGCTTTTTTCAAATGCGCCAAAACCGTTTTGTGGTCAATCCCCAGTTCTTCAGCTACATCGTAACTACTAATATATCGATCTTGCTCCACTTTTTCAAAAATGGCAACAGTTTTGTCCGTAACAGGGCGACCAGAGCGACGTGCATCTTTGATATCAAAATTTCCGGATTGAAAACGCTTAAACCAAATTTGCGCTACTCTCACAGATACTGCATTAGGTCCATAAACATCAGAAATTTTTTTCGCGGCTTGTGTTGCATTTTTACCTTTTTTGTAATAAAATTTTAAAATGTATCGAAATTCTTCATAAGAATCACTCATTTTAACAATAAGAAAAACAAATGAAAATCTCAAATTTACCTAATTTGAATTTGGAATTGTCTTCTGTAAAATTAAAACTTTTTAATGATACCAAAATCAGCCAGATACAATTGGTATAGCCCAAGATATTTTAACATACTATAATGCGAAAAGACTTTTTCCCCAACCTATTATATATATATATATATATATCAAATCAACTTTAATTTATGACATTTTGTTGTTATTTTTAAGCTATATTATTAGGATTCAAAACCAGTTCAATTTTATTATTATATGTTTCTTATGCATACAAATTAAACGTTACAATATTTGTATGTCATTAGAATGTATCGAGCATGAAGCAACCCTATTTGAAGGATGCTCGCAATCACCTAATGAGTCGGCTACTCTCTATCGTTTTATTGGTGAAACACGATTAATACGCCCAATTCTCTGATATTTCCCGACAACTTGCCTTCTCGATCGGCAACTTCATGGATTTATAGGATAGGGGAAGCGAGAAGAATTGTTTTTCATTGAGCTTGCCGTACGCTTATTACTTTTAGTAAATGTAAAATACATCAAATTGATATGTAATTTGGGGCATTTTCGTAAGTGGCTATATCATTGATGTACAATCACATTATTATGATGTAGGTTCAGATGTAACAACAGGTTAAGAGTCAGAAGGTAAAGATAATAATGCCAATAATATACAACAATTGAGCACATCCCTAAATAGTATAACCGGAACAATTAAAGTCACTGTTTTTATCGCTAAAGCCTGGCTATATCATTGATGTACAATTACATTATTATGATGTAACAACAGGTTAAGAGTCAAGAGATAAAGATAATAATGCCAACAATATACAACGATTAAGCACATCCCTAAATAATATAACCGGGACAATTAAAGTCACTGTTTTTATAGCGAAAGCCCCAAGGACATATGCAGACCGCCATGAAATTAACAAAGCTACACAACATTTAACCGTTGATGACAGCCCACGGGCGACGGCTTTAAACAAAGGAACCCCGAAAACGTAAACCGAACCGCAAGGGACCAAAGAAACCGTAACCGAACCACAGGGGACGCATGAGATTTAAGGGGTACCAAAGGTGGACGACCTCGTACAAATTCCGGATGCAAAATTTCGCATTAATTATTCGCTAGTGATGTCTGATAATATGTTAATTTTGAAACATTCAAATTCACTTATTATTGGAGACAAAAATAATAAGATTTGAGTTGAAGGCTGAATGCAAATCCGTTTTCCATGAATACACAATGTTACACTTTTTGTATTCTTGTATTACGACTGTAAATATTATGTTGTTTTTTAAATAATAATACAAATATATGTGATATAAGAATCTCAATTCTCGTATTTAACGTAGATTTTCATTTTACTTTGATTGTATTTTAAGTGAAGCTACATGTTATCATAAACTAGTGAAGTTTGCACCAATTAGAACCTCAATTCTCGTATTTAAAGTAGACATAATTTTACTTTGTTTGGATTGAATTTTTTCATGTTACCATGAACGGATTTAATGACGTTTCGATTACGATACGATAGCTTTCATACGTACCGGTGTACATAGCCAATGGCCATACACTTCACGACCGACTACCCGGCACCGGCTACCCGGTAACCGGAACGTGTGCAACGTTACTATTACGAAAATCGATAAACACGAGCCGACACAAAAAGGTCATGAGGGTGTTACTTATGGATCAAGAAAATATTAACAAAAACAGAGAAACCACAATAGTTTCGATAAAGAATTAGTCCCAGTTAGGCAACCTAATGTTTTATAAATTTTCCCCTATAAAATTTTATGGCAACTGGATAAAACGTTAACATAATAAAAATAAACATGAAAAGGTATATTTTTATCGTGCTCATAGCGGCCATGAATTTTTTATAGCGGATGCGTTGTATGCTCCTGTATTTTTTTATGTTTTTGTAACTTTTATCCACAACTTTTCGTTCTTTATGCTGATCTTTTATAAGCCACTTTCGGATTGCGACTGAGTTATATTTGTTTGCTGAAATTCTAAAAAATGCTTTGAAAAAATATTTGTTTATTATGTATTTTCTACTGTAGTAGCAGTAGTAGAGGTGATCAAATTGTATAATTATTATGATTTCCCAATTCTGGGAAAAGACTCCATATAAAAGACAGGTTATCCCGACACACGTTCTAGAATAATCAAAATATAGTTACGTATATTTCGCAGAAACTGTACAAAAGTCCGTACTACATCTGTGCCAAATTTCATCAGAGCCGATCCAGTAGTTTTGGAGCCTATTCAATGCAAACAAACAAACAAACATACAAACAAACAAACAAACTTTTCCTCTTTATTATACTAGTATAGATAATTACAGAAGCTAGAAGCACAGACAGACAGACAGAAAGACAGACGGACGGACGCAGCGAAATTATAAGGGTTCCTTATGTATTACAGAACCCTAATAACTGTTAATACATGTATCGGTACAATGGATTGCATATATAGGTGAAAATTCTAAGATAATGTATGTGTAGTGTGTCATCAAAGTCCCGGCAAGATTCTCAGGAATCATTTCGGTTAAACTTAGGTCGTAGCCATAAAACAAAGTTACCGACTTCAGAACTACTGCGAGAATAGCACTTTTGTTACGGTCTGATAAAGTCTTAGCACTTGCATTTTCAAACACTATCTACATGAAACATGCTTGCCGAAGTTTTGCGGTTACGTGTTGTCTGAATTTAAGAACTTGTGAGTTGAAACTGGTGCGTGATTTGTGTAACTGTTGTTGTCTGCCGGCTTAGTTACACAGCAGTTCAAACTTGACCTGCTAAGAAGGATATTTATATATATTTATATTTATATATATATTTACAAACTGATACTTTTATTGCAATGATCTTTCAAAAGTAAGAGTTGCTTATAATAACTCCCCACACCGATTTCGGTGACCGACTTTTTACATGCCCATCCGACGCATGAAACTGCTTTTTTGTCAGACAATCAGGTGATCAGCCTGCATTGTCCTAACGAGTCGAGAGCCAAACTCAAGCCACTAGACCACGGAGGCTGTTAAGAGAGAGTAGCTTATAATTATTAAAAAGGTACAGGTAAGAGTATCAACTGTCAATGATCATTCCCATAGTTCACAAAATGCTGATTAAGATGCAGTAGTCATCGTGAAGGCAAATTAACATGATAAACATCGGTTAATGACAAATCCCTCCACTTGTAATTCCACAAAAACAATGGCCTTAATGATGTTAAATTCAACATATTTACAATTTAATTCCATTGAAAACGGGTCAACTGGAGCGCTCATTAATTAAAGTGTCATAATGGCTATAAAATTACATGGATGAGGAGGCATGTCGAGTCGGTGCGTCGTAAATACATCAGTGGTACACCGCAACGGCAAACTTATGCGACACGAAATTAATAGCGAAATCATTGTATGTGCTCCAAATTCTGGCCTATAAGTTGTGTTTAATAGTAAACATGTGCTTGATATAGTTGTATTAAAAAGTACCCCATGTTGGGACACACACTTGCTACCCGTGAGGTATCCAGTGGGGTCTTGAGGTTAACGATTCAGGGCCTCTAGTCAAGATGCATTCGATAATTTCGACTGCGAACTTTGAAATCAAAAATGTATGGGATTTGACATAAGTCATTGTTATGCAAGGAATTTGTAAGTATTAATACTTACAAATTCCTTGTTGTTATGTGATGTCGCTTACGATGCAAAGTTATGTCAAATCCCATACATTTTGTTTTCGAACTTCCCCGTCGAAATTATCGAATGCATCTTGACTAGAGGCCCAGTCTGGTTAGAAAGTTAAGACGATGATTGAATCCTTTTTCTAGCGCACAGCGTAGGTATGTGCAGTTAATTTATTGCCTACTAGCTTTTGCCCGCGACTTCGTCCGCGTGGAACAATACTTTGGGATATCGCTGAAATTTACCCGCGACTTTATTTATGACTAACGAATGCGGAATCCGATTTTTTTAAAAGTAGCCTATGTACCCTATAACATCAGCTATCTGCTAGTGAAAGTCCCGTGAAAATCGGTCCAGTCGTTTCAGAGATTAGTCGGAACAAACAGACAGACAGACCGACTGACAGACAGACAGACGGACAGACAAAAATTAAAAAAAAAATGTATTTTATTGTAAGTACCGAATATACTTTCAGATTCATTATGTAAAAAGCTGTTAATTTGAAGTTACAAACAGACACTTAAATTGTATTTAACTGTATAGATGTATAGATATTATAATGTATTATATTTTAAGATATTATCAATTTGATGCTTATAAAATAACTAAACTATTTAACTAAACTAAACTAAACTAAACATTAACCCGCACGCGCACCCCGCCTTGGTGACGCCCACTTAGGGTTACCAGATGAAAAAATCAAAAGTCCGGAGAAAAGGCCTGATTTCCTAGAAAAGTCCTGAGATTTTGTACAGCTTGAGAATTTTCTCTCAAAAACGTATTATTATCTTGCGCACGCGTTTTACGCGACTTTTTTGATTTTAACTGCAATTGTTACCAAAAGAAGATTATTTTTAGTTTGTTTCACTTTGATATATAAGTATTGATTTTAATTGCAATTGTTACTAAAAGAAAATTATTTTTAGTAGTTTAATAAGAGAGATCTTTAAAATGTAACCTGTGTTTTATAGAAAATCCTGAGCTATCACTAGATTTGCTAAATCCGGCCGGAATCCTGAGAAGAGTCGAAAAATCCTGAAATCTCAGGACAAATCCTGAGATATGGTAACCCTACGCCCACTTCGCAACGGGCCGTGCAGCAGAAGTCGTAATATTTTAATTTCGCCATAACTTCAAAACCAAACGTCCAATTTTAATCATTCAAAGACCAAATATTATCTACATAAACTGTACTTAGTGATGAAATAATTTATTTTGATAACGATTAATAACATGAGTAAAATAAATGCGTTTAAATGTAGTCCAAAAAAAATTCAAGATTTCTAAATAAAAAAATGGTTGTTGTGCCTCACTCGACATAGATAGGTATAGTGTGTCGCGGACTTTTTTGTAGATATTTATAAGATCTACAATTAATTAGAACATTTTATGGTTCTATCTTTTATAGTTTAGGCAGCGTACGCAAAATAAGTAACTTTTCTGGTTGATTTTTTACACCTTGTGTCCGAAAAGCCCAAATATTTTACGGAACCCTTTTTTTTTCCAAAATAAAATTTAGCCTATGTTACTCGTGGATAATGTAGCTTTCGAATGGTGAAAGAATTTTTTAAATCGGTCCAGTACTTTTTGAGCCTATTCATTACAAACAAACAAACAAACAAACAAACATACAAACAAAGTTTTCCTCTTTATAATATTAGTGTAGATTAATAAATCTCGAATAATATTTTGTTAAAATGAAAACAACAGTTTTCTACATATTGACTGCGAGAAAACATTCTTTGTAGAAATGAGAAGAATTTCGTCTAGTTATTTGAATTACTACATACGTATGAAAGGGAAAATTCAAGGTAAGGCTTACACTGTGCTATAAAAAGTATCATTTAGGCCCTAAGAAGAAAGACTGGTCTATAAAAAGTATTTTGAAGTGAGCTCTGTAATAAATTCGACACTTGGTGAGGAATGCATTGCCAATAATGGCACAATGGCTATATTGAATGGGGGCGACTTGGCACCTGCTTTACCAATATCAGGGCTAAGATGAAGTACAGCCAATTGCAAAAGTCACTAACGTAATTTAATTTTTTTCCAAAAATTTAATAATGTGTGACAGAGGAATTGTAATAAAAGCATACTTTGGCAAGAACAGGTGAATCGACTGGAGCGATACCACGGTCTCGTCAAGTATCGGCGTGAAATAGCTGCTTGGAATGAGGAGTGGTTTCTTGTGGCCGGCGTCTAAGACAGCCGGCCTAATAACCGATTTGGTTTCTTCATAAGGTACACAAAACCATATCAAATAGTAGCCCAACATGGGTTGATAATGACGACATGAGTTAAAAACTTAAAACTAGTACAAAGTGTTCATATCAACATGTTCTGCAAAGGTAAACGCCCGGTTACAATTTCAAAGATATTACATAACCAGATATTTTTATTGGATTAAACTGTCGCCAGCGGTGTATCTGGACCATACGAACTTATGCACTTGCGACTCCTCTGGTAATCGCTTTCCATCAGGCGATCTGTCTGCTCGTGCATTGTCTCTTTTTAATAAGCTTTTGATATTTTGTCGTACCTACAATAAATTAAATTTTCATGACAAATTCGTATTTCAGATTCCGTAATTCATATGCTGGAAGAGTGTTCTAATAATTTATTTGTATTTTATTGACGACATAGAGTCACTATACAATTCTCAATAACATGTCAGTTTGATATCATAATAATACTACAATGCGAACAAATTATGACAACGGTCAACCTGTTTATGGATTAGATTCCCTGATAGTAAATACAGAAAAATATACTCGAAGTTCCCACGAAGTTGAAAGTACGATTTCGTATTTTTAAGTTTAAATGAGCATGGCAAAAATGTACAAAAAGCTCTCGTAGTTTTTAAACAAAACATTGTGGTCAGAAACCTTTGGCTTACACTAAACCGAAATTCGAAGGAAATTCGCAAATGTTTTAGAGGGAAATAATATGTAAGACTAACTGTTGCCCGCGGCTCCGCCCGCGTAAATAGGTACAGATCCCTCGGGAACACTGTATTTCTTTCGGGATAAAAAGCAGCCTATGTTTTTAATCCAGAGCCTAAACTACAAAGATACCAAATTTCGTCGAAATCCGTTCAGTAGTTTTTACGTGAAAGAGTAAAAGTAGGATTACACGGTCAGTTTGGCATCAGTTCAGTCCGTCAGTCTGATACATGATGGACTGGACTGATGCCAGACTGACCGTGTAACCTTTCTCTAACAAACATCCATCCGTACATCCATCCATCCATACATCCTCACAAACTTTTACATATAAAATATTATTAGGATAGTAAGATATTATCTGCACAAGTGTACCTACATGATCTCCGATAGTTCGTAGGCTCTGCCCTTTCTGTTGTCATTCCAATATCTACTTTGTCGGCATTTTGCTACCGTCATAATAAAATAGAGACCTTGAAATTCATTTTATTAACTTGAGCGAAGTTTTATTAGAAATGTACCGGCCTGGCTTAGACTTTATTTTACTTCTTTGGCTGTGGTTGAGCGCGTCAGTGCTTAAGCCGGAGATCGCGGGTTGGATTCCCGTCAAAGGAATAAAATTTCCTCTGTTCCGGGGTCATGGATGTGTATTAAATATAGTGTATAGTAAAATAAATATCTGAAATATGTATAAAGTATAAAATATTAAATATATTTCCGTTGTTCGGTATTTATATATTTCACACAAGTTCTTCGAGAACTTACCACGGGACCAGATTGACGTACTGTAGCGTCCATAGATACCTAATATAGTATTATTTATTTATCATTATTAACTGGAGTTATGGAGTGTAATTTTACTATATTGGCACATTATTATGAAGTGTTGAATAAATTTATTATGTGGTTGTGGTTTTGGAATTATCACTTGAAAACAGAAGGTCGTCGATTCTGTTAAATAAATCATGCAATAACACAATTAAGATCCAGTCCCGATATGTTAAAACTGCAAAATGATATTCTCACAAACGTCAAACGTCAAACCCGTTTTTATTTGGTCCGAATTTTCAAAAATCAGTTATAAATTATATCAAGTCGCTTCATTTATAATTCAATAAAAATTAAAGGAAACTGTACGTTAATCACAACAATACGGGGTCTTTTAAATTTTGTAATTGGTTATCAAGTATTAATTTGCTGTAACGATTATCTAAATATGTAAAAGGCAAACCCGACTGACTCATCTATCAACGTACAGCCGAAACGTGACGTAATAATCTGCTAAGAAAGGATTTTTGGAAATTTGCCCCCAAGGGGGTTAAAATTTTGTATGGAAGTAACTCCACGCAGATGAAGTCGTTGGCAAAAGCTAGCATCCTTAAGTAAATTTCAATATTTGTTCCAATTTTGGAATAATTAAAAAAATAAGATATGCTTATGATATACATGGCCCAGGAATAGCTAACAATAAATTTTGACGGGACTACAACTCAACCGACTAACTAAGGGTTCATCCACATAATATTACGTCATAGCGGAAGGGTGGGGGGTCATAACAAACGTGGCAGTACATGTTAAAGGGAAGGATCCCTTTCCTGAAATTTCGACTTTTTTAACCATATTTAGGAAAATATGGTTAAAAAAGTCGAAATTTTGTGTGACGTAATATGTGGACGACCCCTAAGCTAAGCAGGTCGTCAAAGCTCCTAGCAATTTCAAACGGCGCGGCGGCAAGATCAATGAATGCAATAAACTTTTATCCTACTTAGTAGACGTGGTATTGCGAGAAATACGTCAAAATAAGTAATCTATAGTTTGACGTTTGCAAATGGCCGCCATAAAGCGTACCGCGGTTTTATCGGACATTATAAGCTACTCGTAATCTCAAGACAAATTGTTCTAGAATTAATTAAGTGTATAAGCTTATTTTATCAGAAACACACTGTCTGTAGATAGTCATTAGTTAGAAATTGTACCGCTATTCCGCTATATTAATAAAGGTGATTAATATTATCACTACTGGGAAACTGAGGTCCTGTTGAGATAATTATAATTATTAATTATCTTACATAATCTGCAAAAAGATGTATTTTCAATAGAGTTCATACCCGGAATGTAATAGACTTATTCCCAGTTTCTGAGGTGAAATTGTCGGTAGTTTATCTACTCATTAGCGCTATTGGTTCGTTAACTAGTTTCTGAACAAAAAAATGTTAATATTACTACTAAATGTTATAAATGTGAAGGTTTGGGGGGTTGGATGGATATTTGTTTATAATTGTTAGTATTTCATGCAATTATTGCTGAAGGGATTATGATGAAATTTGGTATGGTAGTTAAGCACTGGAATTACGCAAGATAAACTTATTTTATGTAGAGTTTGTGCAAAATCTTTAGGAACCAGGTACTATTCTCGTCACTAAGGAGGTGTGAGCAATAGAGCCATATAGGTGTGGTTGCACTTGGCGTAACTACGCGGCAGCAAAACTACGCGACGCTATACGGCGGTTACGGCCAAATATTTTTTAAAATATGAATTTGTATGAAATATATAAGTTATGATGAAATTTGGTATGGTAGTTAAGCACTGGAATTACGCAAGATAAACTTATTTTATGTAGAGTTTGTGCAAAATCTTTAGGAACCAGGTACTATTCTCGGCACTAAGGAGGTGCGGCGGAACTACGCGACGCGATACGGCCAAAAAATGTTATAATATGAAATTTGATGAAATATAACGCACTACGTGGCAGTGGAACTACGCGACGCGGCATTCCATTGCAGTATAACCAAGGGTTGTGTCGCGACTCGCGTGACGCGTCGCTACTCTACCGCCTAGTGCGGTCTTATCTAGTTTCCAAAAGATAATTAGAACTGACATTTAAATGTAAGTAGTATAACTGGTAGGCGACCATACTTTATAAACCTTATCAACTAAGTTAAGATACTACGTAGCGTGCCTTGGCGGGGCTCTGTATAAAAATTTGTTTGGGGGCCCTTAGGAAGGGTAAAGATTTCTCACAGAAGAAAAAAAATTGCATAAAATTAAAAGAAATATTTATTCATCATAATTATCTATCTGTCACTTTTTCCAACATTTTTACAAACAATTCAAATTAAATATACACTCTCCTTGCCTTTTTTCGGCAAACTGATTTATTAAATCATTTATAGCTAATAATGACTTTACGGCATTTACGGTGGTAGCTACGCCCCTGTTCTAATCAGTAAAACAGTTGCATCCACATCACACACTTGGGCATAGTGTTATTAAGTAAACAAAACGAAATCTTACCACCCAGAGCTAGTAAGAAACACTTTACATGTTTATTCATTTGGTAATTCTCTCAAAAATGTCCTGGATTGTAACAATTAGAGCTTATTAAGTAATCAGTAGGGTATTTACTGGCAATCTCGGCCAGCCCTCTGAGGCAAGGCCGCATTCCTCCCGAATGCGCTGCATATTTCAATAGTTCGCTATTTACTAATTGTAATTACAGGGTAATCTGCAAGCAAATCTGAATTCCATACTAAAATTAGATTTGTTATTGTAGAGTTATGTATAATAATTTTAAAAAATTGTAGAGACTAGAAATAAAAATCGTACCGAACGTATAAATAAGGTATTTTGATTTTTTTGTCTGTGGTGTTTTTATATGCTGTAAAAGATCCACTACCTATGGGGCCGTCCACGTATTACGTCACGCAAAATTTCTAATTTTTGAACCCGAATATGTCACGCTTTTTTTAGTACTTAAGAGCATTGATCGGCGCGAGACTCAGATTTCACGTAAAACGCTACTTTTCAAATGCGTCTATATCTAACAAAAACTGGTTATTCTGATTTTTTCATGTAAAAGAACACTAGAAAATATTGTATTCTAATTTTTCACTTATCATTTATTTTAAAATAATTTCAAACTTTTGAATAAAACTGACAAAACTAACCAGAAGTTTTTACAACTTTAGGTTCAGGGGCAATTTCAAAACATATAATAGCTAAAACCGCTTACATTTTATAAATAAATAAATCGAGGCGCACGAGCGTTTACAAATACTGTTGTAAACGTTCGTGCGCCTCGATTTATATAGTAGTTTTAAAAATTCATATAAAATTCGTCAAACTAATTTAGTTAAAAATTTAAATAGCATATTAAAGATAAAAGGTTCTTCTCATAGATTATGTAAGTAAGAAACAAAAGGAGCAAGTAAAATACATAAATATCATCATTTTAAATAACTATAATTCCTGATAATTTCGCATTCTTAAAATTTTATTTTTAAGAGATAGAAACGTATATAAAAATTATCTGACAAATAGATAATCTAGAAGAGGATCCAACAAGTTTGTTAAGATTTTTTGTTTTTAAAAAATGTAAGCAGTTTTAGCTATTATATGTTTTGAAATTGCCCCTGAACCTAAAGTTGTAAAAACTTCTGGTTAGTTTTGTCAGTTTTATTCAAAAGGTTGAAATTATTTTAAAATAAATGATAAGTGAAAAATTTGAATACAATATTTTCTAGTGTTTTTCTACATGTAAAAATCAGAATAACTAGTTTTTGTTAGATATAGACGCATTTGAAAAGTAGCGTTTTTCGTGAAATCTGAGTCGCGCGCCGATCAATGTTCTTAACATGTACTGTCACGTTTAGTAAGACCCCCTCCCCACTACGTTGTGACGTAATAATATGTGGATGGACCCTATTCAATAAGCCCTCCTTGCCTTTTAACAGTCGAGTTAGGGTCAGTTCACATCGCGACGATTCGCGGCGCTGCATTTTAAGATAGCTATTCAAAATTGAGCTTTATTCACTACACAAAAATTATGTTTCATACAATGTGCAGTGCGATGCAACTAGAGATTCGAACAATGACAATAATACGTGTATCTTCTTGTGTGATGATTAATGACGAAAGTTCCATTTCGAATAGCTATCTTTAAATAATTGTCATGGGATACTCATCCCAACTTACCTGTCCGGTAGTTGTGGTACAGTATACGGGTATGCGGCCCCGGCTTCCCTAGCTATTACTGTCCTATCCCTTGCCCTCCTGGGCGGTAATATCCTACATTCCTATTTCCCACTCTAACTTACCAATCTTCCTTTCCCACACCACCTATCCTTCCCCTTCCCTATTCCTACCATGGATTGGCGGAGAATCCGTGGGAACGCAATGGATAATCATAAAAATAATTTAACTATCCAAAATAGCGGCGATGTGGTTCGCCACCCATCACATCACGTTCTCGCGGAGGCGAAAAGTTGCCCATAGAGAGCCGCTTCGCTATGTTGAATATAAGAGGAGGAATGGATGGTAAGAATGAAAGTGGACGAAGCGAAAGAAGTATGTAAGGATCGTAACAAGTGGAAAGAAGTGGTCACTGCCTACCCCTACGGGAAAGAGGCGAGATTATATGTATGTATGTATCTTTAAATTTCGATGTGGTGATCTTTAGATGCAATCAATTTGATTTCGCTTTGATCAGATGAAATTGATCAGAACGATTGAAATTATGTTGCTTTTAGCGATATTGCATTTCATACAGGCCGTTATGCTCATAACGCAGATTGAAAGCGGTACAAAGCGGCCGCAGGAACGCTTTGTGGTACATTTTATTTTGTCCCTCTGTTTAACGTTGCCCACACAATTTAGTTTCTTGTTGTTCGCGTTCCTGTGGTGTGTAATTATGTTCGTCTTACGTTGATGTGCACTTTGAACCTTGTTTTACGAGGTTCATCTCTCTTTGATGTGTCTTTGTTACATTGCTTTTTGTGTAATATTTTGATAGGTCATTGTTTAGGTGGTCCTTAGCATAAAACAGTGGGGGATTTTTATGTAATAAGTATTTAATATAGATTAATGTATTTTTTGTTTTAGGTCGCCCGCGCCGTACTAGAACACCGGCCTTTGTAGAGGGTGGAAGCCGGAACTTGGAATGAGTTCTTGGATTTGTAGTTAAATTAAAAAATTAGATTAATTTACTTAGGTTTTTTTTATTAAACAAATCAATATGAGATGGCAAAAGTGCATAGACAGCAATGGTATAATACTTTGATTAAAATATAAATATATACTTAAAATCGACTCTATGTTAGATATGACCCTAGTATAATTATCACGTTTGAGTCCCACTACAATATTTATTTTATCTTGTTAATTCTTTTGAATATTTGTCATTAGACCGTCAACAGAAATAAATCATTTGTGAATATTTCAACTATCTAGGAATCAGGGTTCATGAGATACATCCTGGTGAAATACATCCGGACGTACAGTGCAGTTACGAAAACTCCCATTTTTGGGAGTCTTCGTAACTCCACGTCCGTCCGTCCTCCAAACTCCACTCTGAAATTTTATTACATTATTAGCCTTTGTAATTTGGATACGGAACCCTAAAAAGCAGCTATATAAAATCCACAATGTTTTTTTTTTTTACTTTTGTTCTAACATCCAGGAATTTGTATCATATCAAACGGACGAAACAAAAACATTGTAAAATGGTTATTAAAAATTGCGAACATTTAATAATATTTTACCCCGAGTTAAAGTTTTAAGACGCGTTCGTAACGAGGGAGGGGACTTCAAAGCGAATTAGCGAGTGTTGTCTAGGGGCAGGCGCTTTGAAGTCCTGCAGGACGCAGGGCGCCAGTAAAATGTGCCGTTTTATTTTGATACCACTTGCTGTAAGTGTAAGCTCAAATTACGCTTGATATAAAAATCTCTCGCCTTGTAAATTTGTGACAAGTTGAAGGAATTTGAGTGATTAACCCACATATCATTAGTTGTTACCTCGAGATTTCCTCCACTCGACTCAACCTCAATTCACGAAAGTTGTATCATTAGTTCAACAAAATTCCCTCGACTTGAGGAATTTTCTTACGCGAGTCGAGGAATCAACTGTCATACTTAAGGTACCTCAGGACGTACCTTGAGGCTCCCTCGAGCGTCTATTTTCGACATTTATATCAATTCTTTTTACATACAGAGTGGAATTAGAGGGATACTTATTTAAAAAGAACCATGAAGGTTTTTTGGAGTTTCTGGATGACCTTAACGAAAATCTGTATATTTAATTATACAGCGCATACAACAAGATAGTTGCGAATACGACAATACCAGATAAACAAAGGGTTATAACATCATTCTGTCTAATTCGGATCAAGTTTTAATGGTTACTATTGGTGTTAACATTAAAAATATATACAGGGTTATTTTTTCACCAGTACAATAAATCAACATACGTAATAGTTGTCAAAAATAAAAAATACTAGCGAGTTTTGTTACTACCCCTTTGGAACAAAAAAAACAAAATTATCAATCCCCGAACTTATCCGCTAAACTAATACAAAATGTGGATACGTTACGCATCTATCGATGCTTTGTTGCCAACTCGTGCGCCGCCCGGCCGATCGCTTACCCCACCCCGCCGCCCCCTACCTCATACCGCACCCGTTGACGCCTTGTAGTTAGTGCGCACATGCGGTATTAAATTGGTTATAGGATAAAATAATTGAAATGAAAAAAATTTTTTTTTTTTTTATTTAAGAAATGTACTCTATTATCGATACCAATGACGTGGTAAAATTTATTGTACCGATGAAAAAGTATTCCTGTATTTTTCTATGATTATTTATGACGTCATACCTCCACTCAACCTTACTGGAGGAGGTAGAAATTACGTTTAAGAATACCAAACTCGAGGAACTTCTCAAGGATACCTCAGATGAGGTTGAGTCGAGGCGGATCTGAGGAAACAACTAATGATACGGGTGTTAGTGTCAATTTACACCGCGGCGATACTTTCGCTACATTTTAAAGGGAGCTTTTCAAAATTGAACTTTTTTTCACTAGAAAATTACATGTGAGAGTCACATACTTAACATTTAATACGTGGTAGAGCCATGCTTCGGCACGAATGGGCCGGCTCGACCGGAGAAATACCACGGGCTCACAGAAAACCGGCGTGAAACAGCGTTTGCGCTGTGTTTCGCCGAGTGAGTGAGTTTACCGGAGGCCCAATCCCCTACCCTATTCCCTTCCCTATCCTCCCCTATTACCCTATTCCCTCTTAAAAGGCCGGCAACGCACTTGCAGCTCTTCTGATGCTGCGAGTGTCCATGAGCGACGGAAGTTGCTTTCCATCAGGTGACCCGTTTGCTCGTTTGCCCCCATATTTCATAAAAAAAAATGCGATGTGCAGTACGGTGCAACCTCAAATTCAAACTCTAACAATAAAACGTGTATCTTCTAGTTTAAACAATAAAGTTCAATTTTGAAAACTTCAATTTCACTTGAAAATTTAAGTAAAAAAAAACTTCTCTTAAATCAT
The DNA here is from genome assembly GCA_905404095.1 of Glaucopsyche alexis. Taxonomy (NCBI): domain Eukaryota; kingdom Metazoa; phylum Arthropoda; class Insecta; order Lepidoptera; family Lycaenidae; genus Glaucopsyche; species Glaucopsyche alexis. The sequence goes on from FR990060.1 coordinate 9,861,953, forward strand.
CCGTGAGTGCTGACAAAATATCCTTAAGCCGGATTGACGTGTAATACCCATGTTTTCCACATCAACATTAGTCTTAAGATGGATTAGCGGGTATTTAGAGGTAAATAAAAATACTACTGTCATTTCTGCACAACCTTTTAAGCAGACACAAATCTGGATCAGACACATACAACTGCGCTTCAAAATCCACCGCAACGAAATTCACGACACTTCTTATCTTTAAATTATTTCTGAACCCCAATACTTACAGTTTATACATTTGTTTTACTTTTATTGAATTACTAGATTTTTCTCGCGACTTCGTCCGCGCAAAAGTAAAACCATCAGAAACCGTACATTTTCCCGCGATAAAAAGTAGCATATTATGTCCCCGTGGTCTACTCTGTACTCGTGACTATCAAAATCGGCCCAGTAGTTTCGAAGCCTACTCATTGCAAACAAACATACAAACAAACAAAACTTTACTCTTTATAATGTTAGTAGGTAAGGTATAGATAGATAAATGAATCGTCTTAACATGATAAACTGATTTTAGGAGTTAAGGCCAATCACAACGAGTTTGACGGTGGTTTGACGTTTATGAGAATACCTATCATTTTGCAGTTTCAATATAATATCGGGACTGGATTGCCACTGTATAATTTCAGGATTTAATTAGTAGAATCAACCCTCAGGTTCATCCTGAATACTAAGGCTATATTTTGATGGTAAACGTTGTGGTTTTCGTTTAGGAATTACGATATTTTACGGCTAAATTCTAAATGAAATGATATTAACATAATTAAAGCGCTAGCAAATATTTTTAAAAGCAAAATCTCATTTCGTAATATCCCATATTTGAGTTCAAAAATATTAAATTTGGGATTTACAAAATAGCAACCTATGATAGCGTGCCAATGTGAGAAGACCTAATTTTCACGCTCGAGTTAAGCCTGAGAGCGTCCTATTGCAAGTTGCCTGAAAGCTTTTCCATGCCAAATGTTGTTAAGTAAAACGCACACAACAACCTCCTTACTGTTTCTTGGCTCAGAAACCTAATGTCATAATTATTCCAAACTAAAATCTCGTGGCAATCCTGTGAGTAAAAATATATCAAATTATTATTATTGTTCAAGGACATTGTACATGTAAATATTTAAAAATATAAGTAAAGTAGTTCCGCAAGAAACTTGGACTCACAATAGACAGTAAGTTAACATGGAAACCTTATATTGAACAACTATGCAAGAAAATAAACAAATCAGTTTATGCACTTCATAAACTGTCTCAAATCGCAAATGCCAATACAACAGTAACTGCATATAATGGTCTAGTGGTTTCAATACTGAGGTATGGAGTAGTTTTTTGGGGAAACTCGACAGACAACGAAATAATCTTTAAGGCACAGAAACGGTGTATTAGAGCTATTTTTGGGCTATCAACAACCGATACCTGTAAACCATTTTTATAAAATATAGAATCCTAACTCTTACGTGTCTGTATATCTACGAAATTGCAACTTTTGTCAAACAAAATCCAAATTTATTTGAGTTAGCCTCAGTAACGAGCAACAGGCAACAACGTGACGTATATCGCTTATGTAACCGTATGACCAATACCACGCTAATGCATAAAAGTGTTTTTCATATGGCTCCTGCAATTTATAATAAATTACCAAAAGAATTAAAATCAATGAATTTAAAATTATTTAAGAAAAACAAAATGTTATTATAATATATTGGACTATTTAAATGATAAATTAATTAATAATATTTAGTGATAAGTAAAATAAATAATTGAAAACTTATGACATTAATTTGTAATAATATTGACCATTGATTTAAATTGACTTAACTGTTTGAATTGAATTTCTTAATTATTATTATTTATTATTATTATTATTTCTTATTAAAATTATTTATTCAATTACTATTTATCTTATTTTTTGTAATAAAATATATTTTCGTCCAAACAGTATGTTACATTCAATTTATTTCAATTTAAATTATGTTACATTTAAATTATAATTATTATTACCTACTTTTGTTACCTACAACTATAATATAAATTTTGCATGCCTACTTATTAGGTAGAAAGACTTGAACCATGTATAATTATTGTAACACCTATTGTTACAGTGCTTTCTGCAAATAATAAATGATTTGATTTGAAAAAAAAAAAGAAAAAGAAAACAAAAAAAAAAACGACGATAATAAAAATAATATAATTTATGGACGCGCGCTTCCACACCAATCGTCAATCAAAGGGTCAATTCTGCTAAATAAATCCTGCAATAATACAATTAGGTACAATCAAGTCCCGATATGCTAAAACTGTCAGACGGTATTCTCGTAAACGTTAAACCTAAAATCAGTTTATGATAACATGATGCTTCACTTACAATACAGTCAAAGTAAAATGAAAGTCTACTTTAAATACGAGAATTGAGGTTCTGGTGTCCTGTGCTAAGTTATAAAAGAACTTATGTTACGGATAGGCAACGAAATATTTTTATAACGAAACATTTAAACAGTCAACAACCAAAAAAAAATACAACGAAATTCAGGAAATCTAATTCTTGATCGTTGTCACGATTTGTTCGTTTTATATTAATTGAGGAGCTTTTTTTGAGACATTTTATGATATGACATTTATATAAGAAGAGAACAAACATTTTATGAGAACACTCTACCTGCTCAGAATTAGATTCCCCATTAGAGAAAAAGTGTATAAAGAAATCCTCTGTGAAAGCAAAGACAACATTGGTAACCAGACAATATAAAAAAAAGTTCATTTCAAGTTTAAAAATAGACATCACAATTAGAATTCTAAAGTTTCTGTTTAACATGTAAATGAAACCGCCCCTCTCTAATTATCGTGTAAAACTAGGAAAACACAGATCTCTTTGTTCTGGAGAACTAACGATTGCTACTTAGTATTTTATTTCTGCTAATCCTGACTCGACAATGCTACAAAAAGAATAATGTCTATTTGAAAAAAAAAAAGGTCTAATGAAAAATTATTGTATCCGATGCTTGTTTCGTTTCAATTTGCGTGTGGATATTATACTTTGTTGGAAAATTGTTTGAGTATTCTGGGAATTCTGGTGGAAATAATATTTTAATATTCAGTAAGAGTATTTACCTACGGCTTTGTTCCCTGGAATAAATCTAGACCAGCACGTTCATAGGCATTTACTTTTGAATGAATAACTCATGAAGAAGTCGATTCAATCAACAATCAGAACATTGCTCTGATTGTTGATTGAATCGACATTGAATTATTATTTGAGCTCACTAAAAACACACGTTATAAATGATTCAGTTACTAAATTTAGTCACGTGAAATAGCCTTAAGGGAGTTAGATCCTAAATCGGAAGAAGTGTGGCTGACAAAGTGTTCTGAGTAAATTCTAATTAGCCTTTCTTTTTAATAGGATCTTATTAAGGACGTCTGAAATAAGTGAAGCGGAATACGCGTGATCGAAAAGAATGTGACTTTTCACTTTTCAGGTTCCTTAGAAAAAAAAATATCTATGAAGGTTGCTGATAAAGCATTGGTTACTTTGAATAGCTTGAATGCTTTGAAGAAGTAAGATTTAATTTCTATCAAATTAAATCTTACTTCTTGCGGGATTTCTAAGTACATTTATCATCGTAATAATATTTCAAAGCAATTTCTAACACATTTATCAGAGTTCGGAAGCGTTCTAACTTATACGGACGACCACTTAAAAATATTCAGACTGAAAAGTTGCTTGCAGAGACTAACTATTCGTCCCAAATGCATACGGTTGTGGTACAATACATAGGAAATAACGAGCTAGACTAAAAAACTCTTCCCTGCTCCTAATTACCCGACTGTCAAGAAGCGTTATATTTTTCGCGCGTATCTTAAATGTATGTATGTTTGTAAATTCCTTTATTCCCACGTATCTTCCAAACGGCTAAATGTATTTATTTCGACACTTAAGGTATCGTTAGATTTGTCTCAATAACCCAAGTGTCTTTAAACTAGCTGTCTAAATAGCTAGTTTAAAGAAAAAATACAAAATGGCGGATTTTAGTGCCAATTTGTAATTAATTTAAAAAAAAAATTACTCAACCTATCGAGTAGGATATCAAAATAAAGGAAATTAAAATGAGATTTCAAAAACATATAATATGTGTATATTATGTATTTTAATAATAATCAGGAATAATTACAACCATTTCAATTAAATCATTCAAATAGTCTGGTTTTCGCTCTAAATCAAACAAGCGTATGTTGGTTAAACTAAAAAAAATCTAAAACAAAATAAGTAATTAAAAAAATAAAAAACAACCCGACTGCAAAAAAGACAGATATTTATTCTACCTAAGCAACGCACTAAAAAGACCGAAAGAAGATTGAGAATACAGACTAGGTACGTACATACGAGAAAGCCTAAGTGAAATATTTGACGTTATGTTTAATAGCAGGCGGGACCCATTTACAAATTATAAGTCGTAAAAAAATATATGGGCCCTTCTGTTACCAAACAAAACGTCAAATATTTCACTTAGGCTTTCAGCACATAGTGTAGTCTGTATTCCAATCTTTTTTTTTTTATAATTTATTTAAGGTCACTTGGAACAGCTGAGGTTATCAGCGACCAGAATTATAAAAACTAGTTTAAACTGTATAGTTTACAATGTTTTAGAAATTTAAGCACGTTACTACACATATTCGGCTCAGTCAACAAAATATATATATCATCGGTAAGGTTAAATAATTTTCTTTCAGAATTATAGCTAGTACAATCGATTAAGACATGCCTTACAGTAAATAGTAAATTACATCTAAGACAAGTCCGAGGAGTGCTGTTTGCGAAAATATGAGAGTGAGAGGCATTGGATCTTGTTTCGGTCTTTTTACTGCGTTCAAGCGTTGCTTAGGTATGTGTCTTTTTTTGCAGTCAGGGTTTTTTTATTATTTATTTTTTAACTGGATGATAGGATCGCCATTAAAATTAAGCGTCAGTTCACACAAAGACGCGACGCGACGCTGTATTTTCTCGAAGTTCAAACTCTTGCACTCTTTTATGTTATAGTGTAGTGAATAAAGTTTAATTTTGAATCGCCATCTTAAAAATGCAGTGACGCCTCGCGTCTCGGTATAAACTTGACGCTAATCACAAGTGATAAGGACGTGTTTACAAATTTGACACAAATTGTGCGCCTAGGCTAACATTTAAAATCTGCCTTCTCCATTTTTGTTAGACCAAACAAACGCCTTAGGCATTCTTTCGCGCCACAACATTTTTTTCTTGTTTATTCTTTGTAAAGTAGAATTGCACCAAGCTTGGTAAAAACTTATGTTTAAGAAAAACATAGACTTGTAAACAATTTTGTTTAAATAGATATCATTTGATTCTATATGTTTAAGATTTATAAAATTAATATTATTATTGATAATAATGATTATAACAGTGATGAATAGTCAATTATGCCAACCAGCAGTCTAAGACCAAATAAAGAGTGAAGAGAGTTCTGCAAACCACACAATGAGGCTAGTGCAAGTGTAAACTACGCATCGCCGTGTAATTAGGTACACTGTGTCGCGGACACAAATAACGAAACTACACCTTAAATTGTAAGATGTAGTTATCGGGGTGTGTTGTTTTTTCTTGCGTAGCCAATCGCGCTCTATATACACAAAAAACCGGCCTCAGTTTTTTCCACAACCCTCTGTTTTCACCGTTTTATTTGGTCTGAGCCGGCAGTACTAGCTAACGCGATGGACTAGTGATGAACCCTCATAACATCGAGGAGCGACTAGACTGTGTAACTGTAGACTGTAGAAGTGACTAGTAAGTGGTCTGTAACGATAAATCAATACGCAAATGACAGACCATAGTTTAATAGCAACAGCATCAATAGATCTGGCTTTATTGATACGAGAAAACGAGATATCCATATCGAAGTATGTCGCATCTACGTGTAATCGTGCTACGGAAAAAGTTTTCCTGTATTCTTTAAACAGGTAAATTAATTTTGTCAATGCAGCATTTAAATTGTATAAACAGTATTTATACTGTTTGTAGCTATGCAAAGTGCTGTGCTTTAGTGCTGAGGGTGTTGATGTGGAAAATTCAGAGCCGATAACAAGTTCTATGCGACGTCAGACCTAGAATGGGAGCGGCTTACACCGAAACATTATATTTTATAAATTACTAGCTGACCCCGACAGACGTTGTTCTGTCTTAAATATGAACTGGAACAAATAAATGACTACCTAACCTACACCTACTCCTACACCTACTCCTTAAATAACTCATGTCACCAAGAGCATGTCAGGACATGTCTAAGGAGGGTTCCGTAACTATAAACGCGTAATATGGTTTTTTTTAATTACTCCAAAAGTTACTGTCCGATTTGGTTCACAATAATTTGCAAGTTTCTATCTCCTATAGTTTAAAAATGCTAGGGGGGGCCAACTTACAAACTACTTTGGAGGCCGATTACTCGAAAATGGTCAACTTTATAAAAAAGTAACGTATGGAACCTTGCCTTTATTTTAAAAGACCTATTCAACGATACCCCACACGATGGGGTAGAGTGAAAAAATATTTTTCATCCCAACTTCACATATATGGAGAGCCACCCCTAAAATATATATTTTTTTATGATCTCTAAACTGTGATCTATACGCAATATATAACTGCACCAAATTTCATCAATTTATATTCATAATTACAGGAGCTAGAGGCGCGGACAGACAGACAGACAGACGGACAGAGCGAAACTATAAGGGTTCCTTATCCTTAAGTATTACGGAACCCTAAAAAAGGTCAAATAACCTTCTCTGGCTCATGCACAACAACTTTGCTAAAGATCATCACATGATTTAATCGAAGCACGTCCAAAATGAAATGACCGAATGAATGACATAACAACATGCTTGTACTGTCAACACTGAAAAAAGTTTTAATTTGACAGCAAAATCCCCATTAAAAATGATCCGCCATTTATTGAATTTATTTGTTACAAAAAATGTGATAAATGATCGAAGAAACGATCGACCGATTTTGTGCAAACTTCACATAAACCATCTACTAAATAGTCCGAACAAAGCTTAAACATTTGGTTTGGATAGGTGAGCCCGTTTTTAGGGTTCCGTAATACTTAAGGAACCCTTATAGTTTCGCTCTGTCCGTCTGTCTGTCTGTCTGTCCGCGCCTCTAGCTCCTGTAATTATGAATATAAATTGATGAAATTTGGTGCAGTTATATATTGTGTACAGTGACGGATTAAGACTACTTGATGCCCTAAGCAATCCACGCCTGTGGGCCCCCCTATCCGTATGTCAACTAGAAACGGTCTTTAAACCTTTACCGCCTAAAAACATTAGCTTTTTGTAAAATAAGATGATGAGATGTAACGTACCTTAGAAGTGGAGTAATTGCGACAACAATACAAACCAAAGCATAAATTATTTATTTATTGAAATGCGCCTTTTAGTTTCGGGAGGTGTGGTGTGTTTCAAGAAAAATAAAACTAAAAGTACATTAAATACTAGTTTTTAACCTATTCGAATCCATGGGCTCATTAGAATAATGGGCCCTCATTTTTCTTTCGTTTTTACCCCTTTCAGCTTTAAACCCTGAAAGACTGTGTAATGCGAAAAAATACAAATTTCAATAGCCTAACGCTGAACGTCGGCACTGAATTTTATAATATGTTCTGTAAGCCGAGCGAGCGAAGCAAACGAGCAAATTTTTTTCCCATTTTACAGGTTAAAATCTGTTCAAACTTTAAACTAAAACACTAAATAACGGTGAAATTCAGAAAAATACCATACAATTAACCAGCTGAAACAGAATATCGGTACTAAATAATTTAATATATTTTTCACGTGAAACGCAAGCGAGCGAAGCGAGCGAGCAAAATTTTTTTTCCTATTTAATAGATTAAATCTGTTTAAACTTTAAACCCTAAAAGACTAAAAATATGATGATTTTGTAATTTTAATTAAAGTAAAATTTGCGTAATTTTTTATGTTGCAAAATAGATGACAAAATTAAGTTAGGTTTGTTATATAATACTTATTTCACACTTTTTTCGTCGTACATAATTACAAAATATTGTGATCAGTGACGTGCCCAAAATAGTGTGCTATACGTTCGAGGCACGAAGTATAGATATATATAGAGTAATATATGTATACTTCGTGTTCGAGGTATTTATACTTCGTGGTTCGAGGATTCGATGGCACGCGTACCATAGGTTTACGATTCCTGTTTTAGGCTATTGATTTTATTGTTTTTTTTCTAGTACAACAGTCTTTCAGGGCTTAAAGTTTAAAAAGATTTTAACAGGCAAAGGAGTAAAAAACATTTGCTCGCATTTTCAGTTTGAACGCATTTAACATAAACACATACTAGTACAAATTAGTATCAAAGCTCTGTTTTAGGCTGTTAATTTTTTTTTCTAAAATAACTTCAAAAAATCATCTTTCAGATAGGGTTAACGGGGCGGCAAAATATGTTAATTGTCCTGGGGCGCAACATTTCTCAATACGCCCCTTATATATTTTTTAATATTTTTAATTTTTAAAAAGAACGTGCCAAAGAACATAAAACGCGCGAATTTTCAAATTAGGCCTAGAAACTTTTTTTATGTGGTTTTTGGTGACGTGAGACATGATGCTCTAAGGACGTATATTTTTTAATGCTTATTCTGGTGCCCCCCCAGACGTGATGCCCTAGGCAATTGCTTAATTTGATTAAGGGTTAATCCGTCACTGATTGTGTATATATCACGGCTTTGGGATTATAAAATAATAATAATTTTATATTTTAGGGGTGGCTCTCCATACATGTGAAGTGGGGATGAAAAATATTTTTTCACTCTACCCCATCGTGTGGGGTATCGTTGAATAGGTCTTTCAAAATAAAGGCAAGGTTTCATACGTTACGTTTTTATAAAGTTGACCATTTTCAAGTAATCGGCCTCCAAAGTAGTTTGTAAGTTGGTCCCCCCTAGCATTTTTAAACTATAGGAGATAGAAACGTGCAAATTTTCATGCTGATAGATCATGCTAAAAACTCTTTAGGAAAATTATTGCGAACCAAATCGGACAGTAACTTTTGGAGTAATTAAAAAAAGCATATTACGCGTTTATAGTTACGGAACCCTCTTTAGACAATATGTCCTGACATGCTCTTGGTTAGGTTATTGAGTTATAAAATTACAACGAAAAGTGGCACTGATTTTTATATATTATATAGATATGTGCGCAAAATATGTCACTAAAAAGATAAAATTTATGTAACATATTATGTACTGTGTACTCTTTTCCACATCTAGGTACTAGGTTGTGGGGGTAGTAGTTGTAGGTGTAGATTGTAGGTGTATGAAGGTAGATTTTTATTTACTCCAGTTCATATACCTACTATAGTTCAGACAGAACCTTTATTGCTTTATCAAATCAAATCAAAATGACCTAACGTCTGTTGGGTCAGCTAATAAAAACTTATAATATAAATGAACAGAAATTACAAGTTACAACAGGAAATTATCGATATTATATGATCGATAGAATTTTATATTATCGTCACATCCAAAATGTGTATGTTTTATGTATGTCTTTCACGCCAAACTACTTAACCGATTTAATAAAATTTGTGTCTATATAAGTATTATTCACCATTTCAATTTTTAAAAGAAAAACATTTAAAGCTGCCATTGCGGTGTGAGGGAAGCCTTCAAGTGTACTTCTTCACTGCGAGGTGAATCATTAAAAGTTTTTGATCCAATAACTATATCCAATATTTTCATATTATTATGAGTAGGCGAATAATCGAAAAGATTCAAGTAGTTTCTGCTCTAACGAGATATAAAGGTAATACTGAGAAATAGATTTTTACTTCAACAGGATATTTTAAATTGGCTTACAGTAAAATATGCTTTAGTAGAAGTATCGCAAAGAATACTTGCCAAGCAAATTTTATTTAATTTGTTAGCATTTGTTAATGCGAAAGATAATATGTTAAGAATTTCGTTGAAAACGTGAGTTTTTCGTCTAGTTCCTTATTATATAGGTACACATAGATTTGCGAGCTCCGTGGCCTAGTGGGTAGACCGTTTAATTCGCACTCGAGAGAGTGCAGGTTCTAATCCCAGGTTGTGGCGTGTACCATTGAGACTTTTTCAGATCTCAACTACATTATATGGAGGCTCTCACGGTGAAGGAAGAAGACATTATGAGGAAACCCACACATGGTTGGCCCCAGACGGATTGACCAGTCATTCGTCTGGACTAGGCTATGTTGGACTATGTTGTGAGAATACCATAGGTATGTGCTTGGGCAACCATACGACATTTAAAAACCAACTGTGTTACATCGCTCGGTTAATGTATAAATCATCCATTAACGGATGAAAAGGCCTAAGTTTTTTTATACATAGACCATCTTGCCTCAACTGGCTATTGTTAAATTTTAGTTGAGACGAACAAACGCCTTCGGAAGCTAGTGGTAGTACAGAAATTGGAAATTTCTTGTAAAATTGTTAGTATCGGTCCGTCGCTCCAGCGGGCGGAACATCAATTTGCCGTGTCAGCTGATCGCTGAATATTTATGACGAGGTTTTGCGACATTCGCATAATATTATGCATACCATTGATCCCGAATTCTCGACCGTTCATCATATCTATACTGTGTACAGGAAAATTGGAGACAAGAGATGATAATTCACTTAATAATGAACTAGATGTTGCACGCGACTTCGTGCGCGGAAAAGGAAAAACCGTACATTTTTCCGTGAGAAAAAGTAGCCCTTGTCCTTCCCCGTGGTCTAATCTATATCTGAACCAAATTTCATCAAAATCGGTCTTGTAGTTTCGGAGCCTATTCAATGCAAACAAACAAACTTTTCCAAAGAGGAAATGTTATTTACTATTAAGTATAGATAATTGTATAATTAGCGTACAATAATGTCGCCAATTATTATTTATTTGCATAATTTCTTTTATCTATATCATATCCATTTTTCTTTAAATTTTTCTGTGTATCCTTCGAAGTGGTTTGGCTGTATGACGATTGACTTCCCTACGTACCTAATAAATACGAGCAAACAAATTTAAATTCCATAATGAAATTACCTCGTGACTGTTTATTGTTTGTTAACCCTTTGACGACCACGGGGAAACATGCTTCCCTAACAAATAATTAGAAAAATATCAAAAGTTATAAGGCCAATGCCTAAATACTTTTCTTTTATTAGTGGTTGAATGTTACCTTAATTATTTTTTTAATGTCAAAATAACGTAGGCATTGCAGTATACTTTTTATATAAATCGGAAAATAACAGTTTGCTTAGCACTTTTTCAGTATTTTTTACAAAAGTTTTTAGTGACGTTAAAGCGCTTTATATTGTTTTTTATTGAGCTAAAATTATTCCCTGGTAAGTAATTTTATATTTGAGATATTCTTCAAAACCATTATTTATGATTTATAATGAAATAAATCGTCATAAACCAAAAGGGAAATCAGCTTCCCTATGGTCGGTAAGGGATACTAATTCCTCCATATATTACTCTATTGTATGCACAATTTATATGAAATTATTTCTATATTCTTGTATTGAATTGAAATTACGCTGGATATTTTATCGATATTGTAGCGAAATATTATATTCCGTAAAGGATTCGAGATATATAACCTCAAGAATTATGAAATTCTACTGATCTTGGTCGATGGTAGTAGTGAGTAGTGATGAATAAAACGATTTGCAACTCAAAAAAGCCGTAGTAATTTTGATGCATGGTAATGATCAAGATGTAGGTATTGTAATTGACTTCCAAGTACACTAAGTTCCTCGTTCACCAACACCATCTACAGCTGTCTGCGCATCACCCATGAAGCAAATTATAATTGCTCCATGGTATCACCGGATTCGCTCGGTTATCAAGTAAATAAATAGTTTTTCTATGGAAGTCTCTACTTATACTTTATAGATATTATGTTGTTTCATTTTGAGATTTGGTCTACATAACCTTATAGGTATGTATAGAAGTACCATTTATGACCAACATTATGCCATATATTCGATTTGAACAGATACACTAAAATCTACATTTCTTTAGTAGGTAATGCAGAAGTCAGTGATGCAAAAAGAGTTATGACATAGATTATCGTATTCGCTCAATGATAGCTGCAGTATCGTCTGCACCTGATGGTAAAATTCCCTATGCAAAGTACAAGACTAAGAGGAATTTTGTTCTATGTAAAGTCTTCTTTGTTATGCTAATGAAATACACTATTTGGTTAGGTACTATGTAATATCTAGTTTTTATATTGTACTTATATATAAATGAATACTTTTCTTACAGTATTAATAAAGTTGAATAAAAAATACTTTAAATATTGGTAAAATATCGAATACGTAAAGTAGCTGTTGCAAGGCTAATGTGTTACCGTTATGGACCATAGGGAAAATTGCTTCCCAACAATTTCCAAAAAACCTATAAATATTTTTTTGATTTTTATTAAAGATTATGTTTATTATGTGCATAATTAACTATTTTGTACAACTTTAATATTTATATACCCTCCACTTTCCTTATGGTCCTGAAAGGGTTAATTGTTGGTTAGCAAACAAACACAAGTCGTATAAAGCCGAGAACAAATAAAGCAACAAATTTAAATCGAATCAAATTGAAGAGTCCGATAATTAAGCATGAATGTTTAAATTAATTAATGAATTTCGTGGAATCGCTCCCTATCGAGTGTAGTCGCAAAACGAACATTCTTAATTAATGTGAACAAGAACAAACAGTTCGCCATTGTCGACGCTCGATAATGTTCGACCACTTTAGCGTTTTGGCGCCAATTTAGATTTTAATTAATTTGCCTCATTATTCTATCTAATAAATGGTGATCTTTTGTTTGCTCGCATTGAAATTACATAAGGTATTATCAGATAGAGAGAGAAATGGCGTATGGTTGAAAATGGTCAGTGCCATTAAGATAGTCCCTCTTGACCCTGATCAAAAAATAAAGAATGCCTCTTTTGTCTTGTCCGTTGTCTTTTGAAAAATCTTTTGTCCGGTTTGATAGACATCACGTAGGGACAATTCCTTGAGTGTTACTTAATAAGTAATAACCTATATGGAAAATATGACTTTTTTTATTTTGATTTGATTTTGATTGGACCATAAGCTTATTTAAAACTCCTACTGAAATACATAAGTACAAAGCTTATAGTAAATCAAATCAATATTAAACGACTACATTCAGATTTAGACTTGTAATTACATAAGATAACACAATTAGTCTATTTTCTCCCTAGTCCCAAACTGAGGATCCTCTGTACCAGCATTTAGGTCTCTTTAATATGTTAACATCCCCTAAATGTTGCTTGGGGCTGCCTAACTTAGGAGTTAGGACCTAATTGTTTGAGCACAAATGTTTGTCACCTAAATCGGGGATGAATATTTTGCATTTCATTACATCTTTATCTGTTAGGTTACTTTTTACTACTATGTTCTCGCAAATCAAAATATTTCACAATTTCGACGTTATCAATACAATAAACTAGCTCCAAAGTGCAAACAAAATGAAAACGAAGCAAATAGCGAATTCGCTTCCATATTTACAGTTTTAAAATATGGTCGGAATTTCAGCAATCCGTGTAAATTTCACAGACGAATGAAAAAGAGAAAGTGATGTTGGATGCGCGTCAGCTGGCCAACATTAGTCAAGCGATGCGAGGAAATTTAATAAAAGCAATGCTTATCGTTTTGTCATAACCAAACTGACTGTTCCGATTCGGATTTTCGACAGTCAGCGCTTTATCAGTTTATGGAGAAACATTTAAAAAGTTATTGTATTTCGTGCTCTGTATTTGCAATCACTAATACGCTCCATGAGGCGTCATTTATATAGTACATTACATTTTTTGAGAATATAAACACTAGGTACATGCTTTCAAAGATTTTAATCCACTGGATAAATATTTTTCTTAGTAAGGGGGTAGGTGTTTTTCAGCATTTTAGTATTTAACGAAACGAAAAACATTTTATAATTTAAGATGTTCCCACCGAACATCCCTTGCTTAAGAAAAACTGTAAAAAAATTCTACATTATCTAGAATTCTAGACTTACAAAGGCATCTTATCCCATCTGGCGTACAGGGCGCTGGAATTAGCTATAAAATACATTTTTGATTATGTTTCGGCTGCACGGCGGGAGTTTGTTGCAAGATTACGACCACTTCTCCTGTGCAATGTGCACTTACTCCGAATGGAACATACAAGAGACAATGTAAATTTTTCAATTTGCACTATCACTTCTTTAATGTAACTTTTTAAGGTGTACAGTTGCTTTTTAAACTTTCACTATTGAACGTTTTGAAAGTTTTTTTTTTGACGCGTACGCGTAATGCGTATTATAAATCGATGAACCCCGTCGTCCCCCAACAAAAAATTGTCACGTTCCGCCTAAGTCGCGTTCCGCCTAAGGTGAAGGTGCAAGCGAGAGCGCGGAACAAGCGATAGAGAGGCATGATCGGCCTAAGCGTTCGGCTTGTGATGACGTCATCACCTAAAATTATCGCTCGTAAATCGACTTAGCAGACAACCATTTCTTTTAACGGGAATTGGACCACCTCTCATTCCGACCACTGCAACTCCTGTGAGCCAGGACCGACAGCGGTAACCAACCACAAAAACCCTTTGATATTTTCTCAGGGGTGCCCAAGGGACATATTAAATCTGTTTTGGGTCCCGCAACGAAATTAATCAGAAGAAAGGTTGGAGGAGTAGGAAGATTTTCAAAATTGCAAAATCAAAGCGGGAGACAATAAAGCGAGAAACAGTTTGAGTAGGTAACAAATAATCATTTACATTTTTGTCTTCTTTTTCTTATTCCGTCTATTTATTAGGATTAAGAGGTAATTTCACGATAAAATTTCATTTCAATTGTAATCTGTTCCTAGATTGCAAACTCACGGAAATCTCCTTTTAGATGTTCTAGCCTTAATTACGATTTACGATATACCAATACCATACTCCGTAGTCTTAACTGTATTCTGTTCCTTACCAATTCGTGTGCTGCGTGTCTTATCAAACCATTAACACCGATCCCGGGAAAGGCAAAATGAATGACAAAATACGATAGTTCTTAAACAGGATATGCAAATGGTGACTGTCGCTTCTTATGCAAATCAATAACGTCTTAAGTACTAACAGCTTTCGTATCAGTAATTACGTTTTACTCTGTTTTATTATTATTCTATAGAGCTTATGCTGTCGCCGGTGAGTGCAGCCAGTCATTAGTATTCAAAATGTAAATTGCTGGCTCTTGGGGCAATGCACCCGTCTCAGATCTTACTTTCCCAGAAATAATTTCATTAACGCCGAATCCGCGCGTTCTTGCATAAAACCTTTCAAATCAGATAGAGTACCGTGAAGAATTCCTCTTTTGTTTTTATTTTTTTGTAACTACATTTACTAAAACCTATCACGAATTGTGTGCCCCAGAGATTTGTCTCTGTTTGGGAAATCCGACTTGTTGCTTTTATATCGAAATTATTTTAAAGGTTCTTCGACGTATTGCTACTATACTTTATGGATAAAATCAATGTAAGTTGAAGTGATTTTAATCATCATAAATCTCGACTACTAAATATTCTGAGCAAGATGAGTTTCTGTAGAGGAGTATAATGGATATGAGTAATTATTAAACTTACTGGTAACTTGTAAATAGTTTATGATAATGTTAATTGATTTAAAATTCATAAAATTATGAACGAAGAATCAAATATAAATAAGTAAATAGGTAGTACATAAAATAAAATGTTGTTTATAGCATGGTTATATTATAATTCATATTTTTGGATATAAACTGGTCACAAGGGACGTTCGAGCGTACGTTCTAAATTTTATTTTATTATTATAACAAGCAATTCTAGCGCCCATTTAGACCACTCTTAATATTTGCCGAGAATATGCTCGGGGAAAATTAATATATTTTCTAGTTTGCAATATTCTCTAAAGTATCCCCTCGAGGAAAATAATGGAGATATGCGTATCAAAACATATTTCATTCTTCGAGTGCTTATAAATAAAAACATTTATATAATAGGCGTTTATATATGCAAAAGACTGGAACATTTTTAATTTATGACTATTTACTATGACTGAGGTATTTTCTACAATCATTTTTGAAGTTAAAACTTATTTTAGCGCGGTACGCATATTTTTAGATGAGATAAAATCTCTGGACTCGCGACAACGTCACGAGACGCAGTTTGACATATTATGGTGAAACAACGAGTTATAATAATCCCACCAAAAACATTTTCATGTAAAAAAATTATGCCAAGACGATACCATATGACTAGCACTGTCAAAAAGTTATGAAATCTCATGTAAAACCAAGCTTCTTACCCTACACGCCTTAACTCTGCAAGCGTAACTTCACAAACTCTACACCTTAGTCATTTTATGTGGCCTGGCCATTTCGCTACATTCACTTGGCCGTAAGGAGAAAAATTTATAATCGACTGTTTTTCTATTATACTCTCTTATAATAATGAAATGGCCAAGCCACATAAAATGACTAAGGTGTAGAGTTTGTGAAGTTACGCTTGCAGAGTTAAGGCGTGTAGGGTAAGAAGCTTGGTTTTACATGAGATTTCATAACTTTTTGACAGTGCTAGTCATATGGTATCGTCTTGGCATAATTTTTTTACATGAAAATGTTTTTGGTGGGATTTCACTTCTTTTTGTAATAACATAATTGTTATTTTCTTTTTCTTTTTTTTTTTGGGTGTATTTCTTTCACAACAGAGACGCTTTTTTTCTGCCCACTCTCCCTTTGCCTTTTTTAGGGTTCCGTAGTACTTAAGGAACCCTTATAGTTTCGCTCTGTCCATCTGTCTGTCTGTCTGACTGTCTGTCCGCGCCTCTAGCTCCTGTAATTATGAATATAAATAAATTAATGAAATTTGGTGCAGTTATAGATTGTGTATAGATCACGGTTTTGGGATCATAAAAAATAATAATTTTATATTTTAAGGGTGGCTCTCCATACATGTGAAGTGGGGATGAAAAATATTTTTTCACTCTACCCCATCGTGTGGGGTATCGTAAAATAGGTCTTTTAAAATAAAGAATAAAGGCAAGGTTTCATACGTTACTTTTTTATAAAATTGACCATTTTCGAGTAATCGGCCTCCAAAGTAGTTTGTAAGGTGGTCCCCCCCCCCCTAGCATTTTTAAACTATATAAGATAGAAACTTGCTAAAAACTCTTTAGGAAAATTATTGTGAACCAAATCGGACAGTTACTTTTGGAGTAATTAAAAAAAAAGGATATTACGCGTTTATAGTTACGGAACCCTCCTTAGATATGTCCTGACATGCTCTTGGTTTGGTTTTTCTTTGTTGGCTTACTATTTACAATAAGTGGCAGATTACTTACTCTTAGTCGATTATATTCGACTACAGCTGACTCTTGTGTTTTAATACAACTGAAGTGAATATTTAACTAGGTGAACGCCTTGCGAATTGGTCACTAGAGAATGCTACTTACATAAGCCTGCTCACAAGAGTACGTATAGTACGTACATACGAGAGTACAAGACGTATTCTTGGGCAACAGTAGTCGCTTTTCATCAGGCGTATCACGTTTGCTCCCTTTTATCATATTAAACAATAATATCACGGTATTTCCGTAATATTACACTGGAACAATCTATCTATCTTCTAATATATAAAATTTCCAAGTCTCAATGTTAGTACTCCTCTGAAACGGCTTTACCGATTTTTACCAAATTTAATATGCGTATTCAGTAGGTCTGAGAATCGGCTACTATCTATTTTCCATACCCCTAAGTGATAAGGGTTGTTCACCCTTATTTATTTTTTTTTTAATTTTTGGACGAAATCTTTTGTTTTTATTTTTTTATAATGTGGTAATCTATACTAATATTATAAAGCTGAAGAGTTTGTTTGTTTGTTTGTTTGTTTGAACGCGCTAATCTCAGGAACTACTGGTACGAATTGAAAAATTCTTTTTGTGTTGGATAGTCCACTTATCGAGGAAGGCTTTAGGCTATATAGCATCATGCTAAACTCAATACGAGCGGAGTACCAATCAAGAATGTTACAAAATCGGGGGTCTTTTTTTCCTTTTGAGAGCTTTCGCTACGTACGCTGCGGAAACGGTTAAAGTTTCGCTAAAATGATGTATGGCAGAATTGTTCCCCTTTAAAAGTTCTAAAAAAAAGTCCGCGACAGTATATGTCTATCTTTTAAGGTTGGCTCACTATAACCTTTTTATACTTACCAAATTTGTTCTAAAAGTGAGCATTATTTGTGAAGGTGTTTTCATAAAGATTATATTAATCCTTATCCAAGTAAATACGTTATTCATTACAAGCATTTAATCTAGAAGAAATTTGCCGTTTACATCATTTGATTTCAATGAGTATTTTAGAAGATATCGCAGTAATAAAATAATCATGCGCGCTATAGTAAGGCGCGCGGAGCGGACGGGCAGTCGTGAGGTGGAAGCGCTCCTTCTACGTAAATGAAGTCGCGGGTAAATTTTAGCGGTATCCCAAAGTAACTATTCCACGCGGACGAAGTCGCGGGGAAAAGCTAGTTAAAAATACATACAATCCTAAATTTTTACTTTTTTATCACCATTTTTTTTTTTTAGCCATTTTAGTACCTAATTTAATCATTTTTCATCCCGCTCGATAACTGATCAATTATAGTGTTTTTAACTTTTAATAAGGCAACAACGTTTGCCGGGTCAGCTAGTAATAATATAACTTTAATATATTGCAACGTAGGTACGTAATACAAATTACAATACAAATTTTCATTATCTGATAGTACTTCAAACAAGCAAATCTTGTAAATATGAATTGAGATTCTCGGAAACGGCTTTCAGTATTTCAGCTACTAGACGACAGACTTTTGCGTTAATGGCAAATTGATCGCGGGTTCGAATCCCAGTCAGACGATTTTTTTTTAATTCTATATTTTTTATTATTCTATGTAATAGGGTTTCGTAATACTCGAGGAAACCTTTTAAATTTACTGTGTCCGTCCGTCCGTCTCCGTCTGTCTGTCTGTCCATTGTTTCAGCTTCTGTTATCCTACTAATATTACAAATGTGAATGTTTGTGAGAATGGATGGATGTTTGTAACTCTTTCACGAAAAACTACTGAATGGATTTCGATGAAATTTGATACGGTAGTAGTTTAGGCTTTGGATTAGAACATAGGCAATTTTTTATTCTAAAAAAGTGGGATACGCTATTTACGCGAGCGGAACCGCGGACAACAGCTAGTTATGAATATAAATTGATGAAATTTAGAACAGTTATGTAATATGTAACTTAAATGTCACTTTTGGCATCATAAAATACTTATTTTATATTTCAGGGGCTTCATACATGTGAAGTGGGGATGAAAAATATTTTTTATTGTTAGCCATTAATGTGAGGAGTATCGTTGAATACGTCTTTTAAAATAAAGGCAAGGTTTCATACATTACTTTTTTACAAAGTCAACAATTTGGAGTAACTGGCATCCAAAGTGGTTTACAAGTCTACAAACAAGTAGCCGAATCTTTCAGGGTAAAAAAATTATACTCACGTTCTATGACTTATGTAATAAATTTAGTCGAAGCACTGACATCTGTCGGTAGCAGTAAGTACTACTTGAATGCCCATTTATAATTGATTATTGTTTATAAGCTATGCTAGGTGGCGCTTTTACTACATTTTATTTATTGTAAGTTACTCGGATACTGTAAATATTTTGATGATACTAAAAAGTATGTAACTGTAATTTGATACATAGTTTTTTTTTTATTATTTCATTCCCTTCAGTTAATTATTATTATTCGTTTTAATGATAACTCATAATATTTTTATAGTCTTGTGTAAAAGTGACATCTATCTCGTACATTATGAATTATGTTAGTTATGAGTTCGTCGCTTGAATTGGAATCTAATTGATGTAATATTTAAATAGGTACCTAATTATTTCCCGAGTATTCTTTAGTAATTTAAACGGAAAATACATACGGGTAAAATTAACAAGTGAAATAAAATTTATCGATAAAGATTAAAAAAAATATTGTGTTTTTTGTTGTTAATAAAGGGATACATGGTTATTTTATTAAATTTTATTGTTATTATCGGATCCCTAATAACAACAACAATTTTCAGGCCTCTAGCTAAATTTGTGGTAATATTATAGAAACTTCCATCCTGTAGTTTAAGGGGTTGAAGGATAAAAGTTTATATGAGACTTCTTACCTTAATAATTCTTAACTTAATTAAATAAATGTTGCATATATGTTAAATTTTACGTTCAAATTCAGAATATTCGGGAAATAATTATTTCAATAAATATTAGTCAATTAGTTTACAAGCCTAGCGATGAACGACGACATAACTTATATAGTTCACAATAACGCGATAGATGGCGCTTTCACAGATAATTTAATTTAACTCCCTTGTTTAAGGGGTTGGAAGATGAAAGTTCCAATTTTGAGAATTTTTATGTTGGTTGTGTATTAATACAATCTTACGTAACAAATTTCAGCTTTCGAGAACATCCGGAAGTACGATATAATTTTGTTGATCATCAGTGAGTCAGTGACGGAATCTGGGGTTTTTAGATATCAATAAAATCTAAAGTATAAGACGTAGGTAATCGAAACTTTACATGTTTAATGAGACCGCTGATGGGAACAAATCCTGAAAGTTTCATTTATCTGGTACAATCCAAACTCAAGTTATGAGGGTTCAAAAAATCGACGAAACGCTTCGAGAAAAGGTGGTTTGGTAGTGCCCTTGCGCTTCGCTTGACGTCTTGGCATGGGGGCACTACCGTGCCCCAGATTAATAAAATACAATTCATATTCATAGTAGGTACCCATCAAAAAATGTCTAACGCGTCAAAATAAGTTTTCACTTCTGTCGGCACTTCCGGAGTGCAACATGTATTTTTTTTAGATCTTCGTGCAAATAAATAAAGAATATTCGTGAGAGAGTACAGTATATACTGTACCGTGGGGGGGGGGGTCAAGTTTTTGCCCCGGTTCGAAATGTCGTAGATCCGCCACTGGGTAGGACTTAGAGCCTAGATTGATTCAAGCGCGAGTTATCTCAAGATTTGTCTACGCGTTATTGTTGTAAAGCTCTAGAGACTGGAAACTACCAATCTAGTCTAAAAAGCTTTTCATATTACTATTACTCCTAGACTACAAGAATACAAGATGATGAAGAGACATTCCTAAGTTTTTTAGGGTTCCGTACCTCGAATGAAAAATGGAATTATATATAGGATTATATTATTACCTTACTATACCTTATAGGATCACTTTGTTGTCCGTCCGTCTGTCTATCACCCCATATATATACCTCTTTTCTCAGAATCAGAATCAGTATCGAGATGGAATAAATATCAAATAGGTACTTAGGTCTACTGTACCTTGGAGCTGTGAAAAAATCAAACTTTTAAGCCGACGCAATCAAAAGATAGTCATTTATGCCGCAAATTTTCGACCTCGCAAGGGAATCAAAACCTACTTTCCATGAACTCAGTATCTTGAAATTTGGTACGAAGCAACGTCTTATAGCACAGATAAAGACAAAATTGCGAAAACCGTAAATTTTTAATTACACCATAATATTACATACTAATAATTACAATAAAGAGAAAAAGTTTATTTGTTTGTTTGCATTGAATAGACTCCGAAACTACTAGACCGATTTTGATGAAATTTGGTACAGATATAGATTAGACCACGGGGAAATACATAGGCTACTTTTTATCGCGGCAAAATGTACGGTTACCGCGAGATTTCGTTTTGCGCGCACGAAGTCGTGTGCAACATCTAGTACATAATAAACTTACTTTACTCATCATACATACTCATAAACGAGTAGAGGTATTATTCATATCAAATACCTTTATGCTACTCAGGTCTATTAATACCTTTATGCTATAATAAAATCACTACAGGTTTGTACGGAGCCCTCGGTGCGCGAATCCAATTCGCACTTGGCAGGTTTTTTTTATGAAACATATCACATTCCCGTACACCTGATACGTGCTGCAACAAATGTGTTTATCGCAGGATCAATCAGGCGCGCAGTATGGGCCCGCACTTCATTACGTTACACCTAAAGATCTACTGGCGAGCGGCACGCGAACCGTTTACTTGTTTACGACGCGCGCCGGTGTATTACGGCTTAAATAACATTATATGATTGAATACACATTAATAATATTCTTCTTGGGAAGCCTCCGTGGTCTAGTGGTTCGAGCATTGGCTCTCGACTCGGGAGGTCGTGGGTTCGATTCCCGCATTGGGACACACTTGGGCACTATAAAATTACTCCTGCGTAACTGGCCTGGTTCCAATGAAACCGGCCACCGTCACCGAAATCGGTGTGGGGAGTTATTTAATAATTTGCTTCTTGGGATATGGTCAGTTTTGACTGCGGTTTTGGAAGTTTTCTGAGGAATCGGATGGAACTTTCTATTTTGTAAGTTCACTTAATATGCCATGTTAACAGATTTTACAAGCCTTCGCTTATTAGGATAACGTTAGTTTAGTACATCTAGTATTTAGTCGTTCACTTGTTCAGTCACTACGTATTTATAACATCTTATTATTACTAGTAAAATGCTGATAATGATAGTAAATCAAAATTTTATCGCTAAATAAAAAAAAATCAAAATAATCCCGTTTTTACGTTTACTTCGTGTATTTTGTTCTCTACCTACCTCAAAAACTCTCTTTGTCAATTGTCATTTAACCGCCTTTTAGTTTGAGGTATAACTGAAACACACTCTTACTCTGAAAACACTAAAGCAATAATAATAACATTTATATTTCAAAAAGAGTGTTCGCATCAGTTTGTTTTTTTTTACTGTCTTTCTCCGCTTTGGTAATCCCATAGCGGCGATTGTTGTAAATGTTGTTTACGGGACTAAGCCGGGACCTTTTCACGTCAACCTCAGATTTACTTATTTTATTGCTAATCGGACTTGTCTTTGCGTGGCGACTGGCGACACCTTCATGTACCTTTTTCATTCTCTTCATCGTCTCCTTCTTTTATTATTGGCAAACCATCGCTTTTTGCTACTTCTCAATAAGCCTGTTTAATCATACTTGTCAAATAATATATAATACAATAATAATATATATAATAAATTATAATAATTCACATTTTATTTTTTACGTTTCAACTTTTTAGGGTTCGTTCGTCTCATTTATAAGGTTGTACAAAACAATTATGAACGGATATTTTGAGAGTATGATCTACTTCTTATGTAAAGACGGTAAGTAATAAAAAAAAATCGAAAAACATGTTTATACTAAATAAATTGCGCTCTCTAAGGCCCACTTGCGCCAATCCGGGTTAAAGTTAACCCTGGGTTAAAAATCATGTTATTTCTCTCGTTCTTCGTATTTATGAAAGAGAAAGCATGATATTTTAACCCAAGGTTAACTTTAACCCAGACTGGCGCAAGTGGGCCTAAGAAACGATCACGAATTTCAAAGAGCCATAAGAGTTGTGAAATATTTCTTAAACACACATTACAAGTTACAACTTTTCAGACAAATATATTATGTACTTACCTACTTCTATTTAAACAGCAATATGTTTTTTGTAAGCTGTGAAAGATCTAAGGTTAAGTGGTAAACTTAAGTTTCTTTCTATTTCTAAACTTACTTTCTGATGAACTGCTTAAGAACGGCGGGGGTACGACTTTATAGAGCGATATTATAAAGGAAGCGTTTGACACTAAATTATATTTACCACTAGACGTCGCCCGCGACTTCGTGCGCGCAAAAGGACATCACGCGGGGACCGTACATTTTGCCGCAATAAAAAGTAGCCTATGTCCTTCCCCGTGGTCCAATCTATATATGTACCAAATTTAATTAAAATTGGTCCAGTAGTTTCGGAGCCTATTTAATGCAAACAAACAAACTTTCCTCTTCATAATATTAGTATAAAAAGAATATTCGCTTCACAGTACGTCAATTTGGTCCCATGATATATGACTAAATAGTTACCACGTACCCGTGCTAAGTACCCGGAAAACTTGTGTTACCAGACAACGGGAAATATCTTTACTTTTATACTATACACTAGTTGTCCCGACACACGTTGTTCTGTCTCAAATATGAACTAAAATGAATAAATAACTACACCTACTCCTACAACCTACACCTTTTCCAATATTTCCCACTGTTTAAACCTTCCTTGAACTTCTTCATTCTCTTATTATTTCAAGTAAGTACTCCTTTTATTTCAAGACCAAAATTAGTCAAATCGGTCCAGCCTTCATTCTTCATGCAAGCATGATCGTACCCCCTTCTGAAGCTTTCCTATATCCACCGCTTCTATTTAATTTATAAGACATTTAATAATCTTTCCAAAAAATATTTTTACGTTTTACATTTTACGCCTGGATTACCTCAGGGGAATTAAAAAGACTCCACATCTAATCTTTTAGGTAAAGGTTCTGCCCCGCTAAGCCTTAATACTTTTAGATTAACGTCAAAATATAGGTGCTATTCAGCTTATAGCTAAAAAGTCACTACTAACCGCTCTTCAAGTCAGATTAAAGGTCAGTTTACAACACGACATTACGCGACGCGACGCGACTCGGATTATTTCAAAATTAAACTTGTACAACATGAAACACAATGAAACGTGTATCTTTTTGTACAGTAAATAAAGTTCAATTTTGAATAGCTATCCTAAAATCGCGTATCGTCTCTGTATGAACTGATGCTAGTGGTCAGACTAAACTATACGGAATCTCTCTCATCGAAAAAAAATAGAACTCTAGGCTAATACAATTGTAAATCGAACATACGGCAACTCACGCTCTCTATAATACGAAAACTCGACGCTCATGTTTTCGATTTTCAGCTATACAATAGTATTAACGCAGATTTCTATTTTCGGTGCTGTATTTTTCCAGCCGGAGAGATTCCAGGTGATATAGTCTGAGCCTAGACATAAAAGTTAGAATACTTTTCTGCCATTCTCAAACTAAAAGGCGGCTAAACGTCAAAAAGAGTTTTTGAGATAGAGCTAGAAAACGTGGGATTATTCTATCGTCGTGAATGTCTTATTACAACATTAACAATTGTTTAAATACAAAATAATTAGCATCAATTTCAAAATAATCCCACGTTTTTTAGCTTTACCTCAAAAACTCTTTTTGTCATTTAGCCGCCTTTTAGTTTGAGGACGGCAGTTTTGTTAGGGTTTTGTTACTACATTAAAATTTAAAATGTATTAAAATTGTATACATAATATATGTACATTAACAATTATAGCAAATATTTCACTCTCATTATTTTGTTTATTTGCCTAATTGATAAATTAATAATTAAAGTCAAAATGGGCACAATGTGCAATATTTATTAATTACATTAGTCAGTTATCACCAACAACTTATCAAAATAAATGAATATTGCATTTGATGATAATAGGTAACGAATTCGATAATTAATTCAATTTGTATGTTTATAGGTATATTGTAATCAATTAGTTATTATTACTATTTATTGTGTAATTTACCTATATTTGTTTAAACTTAATAGTTATAATCGTATCGGCTAAATTTTTATCGCCCGTCAAACCCGCGTTCGCCGGCGAGAAATACTTTTTTTTTTGTTTTCATAAAAAGAAAAACCGGCCAAGTGCAAGTCCGTACAAAACGGGTAAAAATTCACGTTTGTTGTATGTGCTCCGAGACGGACAGACAGACGAACAACGGAGACTCAGTAAAAACTTTAGTGGTGCCTTGAGAAAGCCGCCAAGCTGCATATCAACTTGAAGAATAATTACTAAAAATATTTATCTTTCACTATGTTTACCAAGAACGTTTCTTAAAATAGTAATTATTATTATAATTAAACCTCCAAGAACACGTTCAGTGCCACCGACTCACCTGTATAGTTCACGTAAATTTGATTCCAGTGCCGACGACTCACCTGTATAGTTCAGTGTTTTTCACTAATATTTCCAAAATGCATCCGTATTTTCTGCTCAAAATTATAGTTTAGACTAAATATATGCTAAACTAAAGATTTATGCGGTGGGCCGGGCGTGGAGATCCCGTTTATTTTTGAAAGGAAAAAAACGATTATGCAATGCCATGAACTACACAGGTGAGTTCCCGGACATAGATCCTCAAACTGGAAATATGTATGACTGTATGTACATGTTAGAAAACGACGTCAACATAATAGCATGGACGACCTACATACTTACTTGTGGTATGGAACTAATATACAACAAACTAGTTTCATTAGAATCTATACGGTAGGTATATATATATTATAAGTCGTGTTAGTTACACTAATTATAACTGAAGAACGGCTGAACAGATTTTTATGATTTTTGTGTTTTCGGATTTGTCTTCGTCGGGAATAGGATAATTTTAATTCAGCAGATTTTAAACATGTTAAAAAAAGGTTTATTTTTTAATTATTATCAATTAAATTCGTCGTTTCCACAATAAAAATAATACATTTTAATCTAAAGCCCGTATTAAAATATTTCAGGGTAAAATTGACTATTCACAAGTATTAGAAATTCAAAATATAACCTTAACAATAACCAAAGTTTAAAAGATTGACAACCACTGACAACAAACTTACCTTTTATTTTATCCAAAGAGTTTTTTGACATTTTTACAAGCTGAATAGTCCTACAACAACACCTAACACTTTTTAATTGCGTTAAACACCTTAGTTACACTGTAACGACCACAGAAATAACAAAAAATTGAATTTACCCTTACGCAGTGCCAGTGAACTCATATGGTGAGTCGATTCAATTCATATTGCAGTGCCGGCGACTCACCTGCTGAGTCCGCCGTACAATGTAGGCGGCATCCGAGAAGACATCATGAAAATCGTAGTGGGAGCGAAAGTGTTATAATAGTTTATTAAGTAGTCTAATTTTAGAAGATAATACATACTTCAATGAACGAACTAAATTACCACTAAGGCTTTCGTGTTCAAACGGCATACCACACTATTAATAAACTCGAAGGATTAGGGTTAAGGTATTACGTTAAGTATTCATACTAACCACGTGTAAGACTCAAATCCCTACGCGATGAACTTACATAAATTCTTGTGAACAATTTAGTTACATTAAAACAACACTGCAAATTAAGTAGTTAAACGTGAAGGTACGTTTCTACGTAATCTAATGGGACCGAGATATCAAATACATCCATTTTGATGTAGCTGCTATAGATACTAACTATTGATAAAATCGGCCAGAACTCCTCCTCGAATGTCGGTAAATGATGGGTTGGAACTCTCACCACAAAAGAACTAAAATTCACTTTATGACGAGATTCCAACCGCTCGACCCTCAAGGCGAAGTTGGTTCTGCTCCTGATGTAGTCCACGACCTGCTCGACCGTCGTAGACCAATGCAGCCGGGACACGTACAGCGGTGTCGCGGGAGTCTCACAACGCAACAGCTGTTTTGGTCCTCCGTGTGCGGTGCCGCGATGGTTGCGGACGACGGTTTCTTCTTCTTAATAAATAATTCGCATTATATTAACATGATAAATAATGTTAACATAATGCAAATAAGTTATGACAACGGTCAATCTGCTTCTGAATTAGATTCCCTGATACAACATACATAATATAACATATTATTAATTTGTCGTCTGTGTAAAAATATTATGTTAATCATCTGCAATTTTTTGTGCAAAATATTTAGATGTCACATATCTACAAGGGGTTCCACATCAAGCTGTGATAATGGTTGTTTTAAGGTCCCATACCTAAAGGGTGAAACGGTACCAGACTCCACTGTCTGTCTGACCGTCTGTCACCAGGCAGACTATCTACTATCTCATGAACCCACACTCTGACATTGGCGATTCACTAAGGAGCCATTTTGAAAGAAGAAGAAGAAGAAGAAGATCTCATGAACCGTGATAGCTAGACAGTTGAAGTTTTCACAGATAATGTATTTCTATTTCCGCTACAACAATTTGTGTTTGTTCTAGGTTTAAGATTATTCAACAGACTTCCTCCAGTACACCGTACTCTTGTTTATTCATAAAACCTACTCAGAAAGCAGAGTTTTCGTCATCACACTCTGACACTGGCGAATCACTATGGAGGCATTATAAAAAAGAAGAAGAAGAAGAACAATTAACAACAAAATATACTGAAAACAAAACTAAATAAATATTTAAGCGGAGCTATACAATGTCACCGTAAAATTGTAAAAACTGTCAGATTGTAATATAAGTAGTGAAATTGTAAAATGTTTATAGACTTCCGACGTAAATATTCTGCCTATAATTAACACATTATTTTTCGTTAGATTATAAATATATAGTTTTGAATCTTTCGACATATTTTTACAATCTCGTTAGTTATTTTACAATCTAACGGTTTTTACAATTTTACGGTGACATATATAATCGGAGCTTATAGCGGAGAGGATAAAACAAATGTGATTTATTCAGCAAGCGTACCTAATACCTACACCTATGTAAACTGTGGATAATATTCTATTAAATTTTACATTTTAACATTATTTTAATGACTTTAACAACGCGAAAACTTAAACTATACCAAATCATCCTACAATTTAAGAAGGAAATTCCTCACAAAAATTATAGTCCATAACAATGTCAGATTCACAAAAGAGCTTACCTAATTCTGGAAATAAAACGCATTTGGTCCACGTGCTTCTATCGCGGTAATTGCCGACTGGCGGGAGATAGCTACAGAGTTATGACGTCACTAACGTGCTAATGACGTCATAACTGCATTGCCTCCGAGCGCCCTGTGCCTCCAAATGCAATGGATGCAATTTACTAAGCAGACCCGTTAAGCCTTAAGGTAATATTCAGCGTGTATCACACTTTCATCAGAATTACCATATCATGCCTTTGATGCATTTTAGGATGTTAAAAATGTCTCTTTAATTTTCCTAATGCTTAATTCACGAGACAAATAAAATGTTTCATATAATTATCTACACTTAATATTATAAAGAGGAAAACTTTGTTTGTATGTTTGTTTGTTTGTTTGTTTGGTTGTAATGTATAGGCTCAAAAAGTACTGGACCGATTTCAAAAATTCTTTCACCATTATCCACGAGTAACATAGGCTAAATTTTATTTTGGAAAAAATTAGGGTTCCGTAAGATATTTGGGGTTTTCGAACACAAGGTGTAAAAAATCAACCAGAAAAGTTACTTATTTTGCGTACGCTGCCTAAACTATAAAATATAGAACCATAAAATGTTCTAATTAATTGTAGATCTTATAAATATCTACAAAAAAGTCCGCGACACACTATACCTATCTATGTCGAGTGAGGCACAACAACATTTTTTTTATTTAATAAATAAATTATTTTATCACTAAGTACAGTTTATGTAGATACTATTTGGTCTTTGAATGATTAAAATTGGACGTTTGGTTTTGAAGTTATGGCGAAATTAAAATATTACGATTTCTGCTCCACGGCCCGTTACGAAGTAGGCGTCACCAAGGCGGGGGTGTGCGTGCGGGAGGGGAGTTTAGATCTATGAGGTAGCCGCAGTATCAGTATCAGTATTGTACCCATAGATTATACAGATATATACATTGTACCCGTGCGAAGCCGGGGCGGGTCGCTAGTATTAAATATAATAGTTTCCTGGCCTCTGGATCGATTGAAAGAAATTGCTGCATAGCAATAAAGCAGCCCTTTGTATTTGTATTTTGTTAAATAGTTTTAAGTTGTTTATAAATTATTATATGTCACAGTAAATACAATGCGGCCAATATATCTTGGCGAGCCTGAACTTCGCGCAGAAGGTTGCGCAATAACTGTTTCTAAGTGTTTTCGTATTTATTTTATTTGTACTAATTGGTCAACTGTATTAGGGAAACTTTATTAGTACATAGGTATATAAAAATAATACAATAACAGTTTTCTTCACGAGTTGTACATGCGCTAAAGTTCGCAGAGCCTATGTTCAGACCCGTCAAGATACAGCGGCCGTAGTGTACCGCTAGATTTTGTTGCATTTCACAATCTTTCAACAGTTTAGACTTTAGTATCTCGCTAGTTATTATATTATAATCCTACGGTATTTACAATTTAATGACATAATATCCAAGTAACATTACAAACATAATTTTGAAGGTAGCATTGTAATCATTGGCTTATATAATATGATTTTCAAGGTCGCATTGTAGAATAATTAATTATTGTCTACTGGATCATCTTGCAATCAGGTAAGCTCCTACTCTATTGCACCTACTCTATAAAAATTACAATCACCTACAGTCTACACAATATAGTACATAACAGTGTCCCAAGTCCCAACACAGAACACTTTCCTGGAGCGGAGTGATTCATGGCGGTGCGGGGCAGGCGCGATTTATAGTGACGTAGCGGATAAGTGGGACAGTTGTAAGGAATTACGTTATAAAATAGTTTGAATCACATTACGTGAAATTGGGTTATTTAATGGTTCAAACATATTTTATTACTAGAATTTTTAAAGTGAGTAAAAGAAAGCAGTACTGTGACAAAGGTAAAAAAAACTGTACGCACGTAGCACATATTATATGGTATAATTTTACATAAACCCCCTTACTAATAAACGCTGTATAAGCTTTGAATAGTTATATAGTGTTTTGTTCCCGTCACACAAGTGACATTTTTAATTCGATAGAAGGAAACAAAACACTGTATAACTATTCAAAGCTTATACAGCGATTATTAGTAAGGGGGAAAGAGTTTACATTATAGATGGTAACTCAGGCCTTTACATCCGTTAATGGATGATTTATACAGTATTCTCCGAGCGAAGTAACCACTCTTGAAATACTGTAGTGCCTGGGACAGTTGGTTTTTTAAATGTCGTATGGTTGCCCAAGCACATACAGCATTCTCACCTAGTCCACCTAGTCCAGAGGTCAACCTAGTCCGGTCCGGTCCAGAGGTCAACCTAGTCTGGTCAACGTAGTCCAGAGGAATGAACTGGTCAATACGTCTGGGGCCAACTATGTGCGGGTTTCCTCACGATGTTTTCCTTCACCGTTAGAGCGTCCGTATAATGTACTTGAGACCTAAAAATGTCTCATTGGTACAAGCCACAACCTGGGATTTGAACCTGCACTCTCTCGAGTGCTAACTAAACAGTCTACCCACT
Source organism: Glaucopsyche alexis (assembly GCA_905404095.1). Taxonomy (NCBI): domain Eukaryota; kingdom Metazoa; phylum Arthropoda; class Insecta; order Lepidoptera; family Lycaenidae; genus Glaucopsyche; species Glaucopsyche alexis. The sequence continues at coordinate 9,893,163 of FR990060.1, forward strand.
AGGCCACGGAGCTCTCTAAATACATAGATTTATTATATCAAAAAGAGGTAGATAATTATTGCGCGTAAAAAGTGAAGACTGAAATTGGCCCGGTGCGGGCCAATTTTCGTGATAGTGTGCGTCGAGCCAGTCGAGTTACTAGCACGTACACTACCCTTGTTAATGTGTGTCGTGGCACAGTAATATTGTCAGTTTTGTTGGTATAACGTATCCATGTTATAATTAATCAAAGATTATTTATTAAAATACAGGCTAATTAGTATTCGATTCTCGTTCCAAAAATATTTGAAACATGTCAAAATTTTGACCATTTTCCGATAAAATACATAAATTCCATCATATATAACCGGGCGGCCCATACAGCACGTAAAGGCGCGTGAACTTCAAAGCCGGCGTGATAATGTTAATCATATTTTAATTTTATTTTCTGTAAATTAGGTAAAATAGTTATGCATATAAATGTAAAAGTTTGTGAGTATGGATGGATGGATTGATGGATGGATAGATGGATGGATAGACGGATGGATGGATGTTTGATTGTTACTCCTTCACGTAAAACTACTGAACAGATTTCTATGAAATTTGATATGGTAGTAATTTAGGGTCTTGATTAAAATATAGGCTACTTTTTTATCCCGAAAGAGTGTTCCCGTGGAATACTCTATTTACGCGAGCGGAGCCGCGGGTAAAGGTAGTATTCTATTGATATTACTTTAATATTATAATGTTACTAAAAGTGTTATTGAATAAACTAGGTCACCATTTTTATGAAAATTCATAAGGAGCATTAAATGGAACCTCTATTCATTTCCATTCACGGCATCCATCCCGTAATGAGCAACATTACAATTACGTCCATTATGCGCGTGAAAAGATTTCAGCTTCAATATTTTAGTTTAACACTATGTTGAACGCGTGACTTTGCCTTTTGTGTAACCGTTATTTAAATAATTTACGTCCACCTACAACCTACACCTAATAGTTGAAGATTATTACAGTACTAATACTGTTATTAAAAAAATAGGGGTGGGTGTTAGAAGGGAAAATCGAGGGTTGTTGTATTTTTATGCCAAATCATAAAATAATAAAAATTGAAAAAATACATAAATTTAAAGATTTTGGAGCGGGCCACTCTTATCACTACTGGGTATGAAAAATAGCTTACAACCTATTAGCATATCTACCAAATACACCTGCAAATTTTCATAGAAATCAAACAAGTCGTTTCGAAGGAGTTCTGTGACATTGTTACACGAGACAAAAAAAACTTAGGCCTTTACATCCGTTAATGGATGATTTATACAGTATTCTCCGAGCGAAGTAACCACTCTTGAAATACTGTAGTGCCTGCAACAGTTGGTTATTAAATGTCGTATGGTTGCCCAAGCACATACGGCATTCTCACAACACAGTCAGCCTAGTCCAGAGGAATGACTGGTCAATACGTCTGGCGCCAACCATGTGCGGGTTTCCTCATGATGTTTTCCTTCACCGTTAGAGCGTCCGTATAATTTACTTGAGATCTGAAAAAGTCTCATTGGTACACGCCACAAACTGGGATTTGAACCTCCACTCTCTCGAGTGCGAACTAAACGGTCTTCCCACTAGGCCACAGAGCTCTACACGAGACATGACTAAACAATAAACATGGCATTAAAAAAATCATTAGCCAGAATAATAATAATTAATATGACGCACAGCTTCTATACCGTCTTTTAGCTCTTAAAAGTGTTCGCTTGAACACTCACCTTTAGTTACATAACTGATGCACTATCACAGATACAAGTACGTGAGCAGTCCGTTCACAGTTACCTTACCCCTAACAGGACCCTTATACCGTCGACATAAGGACCACTCTCCGGGAAACTCCGAGGTAAAATAAATCGGTCTGTAGAAGGAAGGCGTTAAATTAAATATGCGCTGATATTCTTTGCGTGCGTTAATGTCTCTAAACGGGTTAACTCCTGCCTTTTCATGATATTTTGATAATGGCGTTTATGCGCTACCTCGAAATCCACTGCATAATGACTTAGTGGCTGTTTTATGCTAAATACGAGTAAAAGAGCCGGTAATGTATGCAGATCGCGTGGAGCAACAAGTGAGGACTAAGACAGAACTTAATAGCCGAATTAAAGGATTTAAATCGTAAAAAGATGTTTTATTTTTGTGATTTGAAAATAATACAAATTACTGGATGTTAGAGCAAAAATTTAAAAAATGTAGCTTATAAGTAGCTGCTTAGGGTTCCGAATCCAAAGGCTAAAATGTGACCTCATTACTAAAACTCCACTATTTGTCCGTCCGTTCGTCACCAGGCTAGGTGCCTGACCGCATGACAGTTGTATCTAATGAACCCTGATAGCTAGACAGTTATTATTATATTTTGCGCTATAACAACAACTACTGAAAACACAATAAAATAATTATATTTTAATCCAGCGACTTCCAGTCCTACACAACATAATATGCAATATTTTTGCAGTTTTGTATGGAACTTGGCTGGTTTTTGTTCCGATCGAATGAAATTTTATAAATATTTCTATTTAGATTACATTCAATCAGAACGGGAAATATTTAGATAGCTTTCAATCGGAACGGAAAATATTTAGATTACATTCAATTATAACGGGAAATATTTAGATTAAATTCAATCGGAACGGAGCTTTTACTACGAAAATAAAATAATTATTATTTATCACAAACAATTCCATCCTAAACAAACTTATTTTGCAAAAAGTTATATTAAACTACAACTACAACCGTAAAAATATTTAACAACGCAATGATACCTAGCATGGATTTTTGTAGTGGTTTACTCTTTTGGTAGTAGCTACTCATCTATTGGATTTATTCCTATGATAGCTCCCCCACAATGGTTTCGATGATGGTTTCAATAAAACCAGATCAGGTGTAATTTTATAGTGCCCAAGTGTGTGCGAAATACACAAGAGCACTCTTTCTTCTTTTGCTCTTATTACCCAGAGGGATGGATAACCGACACGTCTGACGCAATAAAACCAGATCAGGTGTAATTTTATAGTGCCCAAGTGTGTGCGAAATACACAAGAGCACTCTTTCTTCTTTTGCTCTTATTACCCAGAGGGATGGATAACCGACACGTCTGACGGTACCGACTTTTTACAAGCCAATATACCTCGCATATTTGATTTCTTGTCAGACAATCAGGTGATCAATCTCCATTATCCTAATCAGGCTTGAAAACAACATTTTTGTTCTTCCAAAGTGGGGATCGAACCCACGAACTCCGTAGTCCAGAGCCAATCTCTAAACAACTAGTCCACGGAGGCGTACCTCCCTGTTATAAAATGTAACCAAAGGCAAGCTATAAAGTTAATATATTCTAGCGACACATTACCCACTTCTACAAGTTGTGCTGGTCAAAACTTTGTCCGTAAGTGCCATATAACTCCACTCGTAGTGTGACCAATTTAAGCAGAATCCTGCTATTTTAGCAGAATCAGAAAACCAGAGTTTCGCAGATTTTATCGCAGATCTGAAAATGTGCAGTTCTTAGCAGAATCTTAGAAAATTTCTAGATTTAGAAGCCAAAAAAAACAATTATTTTCAAACTAATCTCATTTAAGTATATGAGGTTTGATTTCGGTATGCTCTGTCCAGGGATATGTCTTAGATCTCGAAAACGATTGGTACTTAAAAGTTTGTAATACATTTTAGCAGAATTTAGACTTGTAAATTGCAGAATGGCTGATTTAATTTATTCTGGTCACACTGTCCGCTTGTCCCTGCTGCAATGCTGTTCAATGTAGTACCAAGACTTTGTCTTTTGAAGATCCTGATTTAATGTATAAGTAAATGTAACCTTTTCACCTACATATAAATGTTATTAATTGCCCTTAGTATTATTTCTTTTCTTAACCCTAGAACCACAACATTGGGTCATGGGTGACCCCACGCACACGTATTTTTATTTTAATTTAGCGAGTTTTGCACCTACAACACTGTGCGTCTAGGTACGTTCCGTAATTGGTAATCAGTGGCCCTTGACGCATGGCGGGGTGCGCACGCTCATTAGGTTCGGAGATATTGCAGTTTGGGGTCGCCCGCGACCCGTGTTGTGGTTATCGAAACTATTTTTTGTGATTAACTGTTGTATGATTTCACGTTAATTTCACGAATAGTCTTTCAATATGGCCTCAACGTCACGAGCCCTTGAAAGTAATGAAATTGAGCAACTTTTGGAGGAATATGAAGGTGAAACCTCCAGTTCTTCGGACGAAGATGGATCTGAAACTGCAGAAAATGAACATATATCCGAACACTCCGATGAAGATGATTTGTTTCATGTTGAATCTGGATCAGATGATGATGATGTTCTTCTGTCTGATTTCTGTATGGGCAAAAATGGTTATATTTGGCGAAGAACTCCGTTCACTGTTCCTAATACACGCACTGCAAGTAGAAACATCGTGATAAATCAACCTGGTCCTAAAGGTATCGCACGCGACGCAAAAACCGAGTTAGAAGAGTGGAAGCTATTTTTTCCAGACGAAATATTGGATTCCCGCTGCTATTTATGCACTAGGGCCAAAGATAGGAAGGGCAGAGAGAAATGTGTTAAGTGCTCCAAAAATATATGTGCACAACACAGGTTACCTATTTGTCACCAATGTATCTAGATTTTCAGATTTGTACTAAATTTTTTTCCCTTAAGCATTCCATTAATATCCAAAAAACCTTGTAATAATTGTTTAAATTTATTAAAGTTTAATATTTTGTAAGTAATAATTTTTTTTATTTTGGGGTCACCCATGACCCATGTTGTGGTTCATTTAATTAAAGGATGTTGTAGTTGTAGGGTTAATATTATATTGATATTAGTTTTTAACCATCTAATGGTTGCTAAATGGCATCTAAATGCACACTCTATGCAGCAGTTTGGCAAGCACGAATCCACGAGGGTTGGGAGACTTGGGAGTCGAAAGGGACTTGAGAAGTTTAATCTTGCCTGCTAAGTTTATTGAAAAACTTTAAATGTCAGAGTATTTTATTATTTTCCCAACAGCTGGCTTAACAAAGTAAGGAATAAGAAATTTGCTACGACTATAATTTTTTTTTCTTTGATTAAAGTAAAAAACTGCATCAAAAATATAAAAATTTCGAATATACGTATACGACACAATATTAACCTTATCAACCCCAGTGTATTCCCGAATTGCCGCCAAAAAACGCAGCGTAATGAAAAATTTGATGCATTAGTCCGGCGGGGCGTGACCGATGCTATCTCTGTAATTATACACCATCCACTAAATTTTCGCAAACGCATTTTATCTGATCGCTGTCTGTATGTTAATAGCACACGCCCGGAATACCGGCAGCCATTTTTTTCGCAATTACGCGGTACAGCTTGTAAAACGTCCACTTAATTACGACAAAAATGTCCGAGTTTAATTTAATATGCGAATACGGAGATAAACTTAACTGTAGTTGTATATTGTCTATCACATTATATTATATTTATATTGATTACACAAACGAAACGTACAGTCTGTCTAATGAAACAATTCACCGTTAGTTCTTGTGAATTTACAAGTACGTAGGCCATGTAACCTTTGTAAATCTGAGTCCAGCACCAACTGACGAACCTGGATAAATAAACTGGAACTATCAAAAGGGCTATCCACCTCAAATATTTGTCGGCGAGATCAAAGGAGAACAGTAACCATTATCCTCATTGTCGCCCTTTGAGACACAAACTGTACTTCAAAGGGTCCCACTTGACGTTATAATAAGGTCAAATTCGGAAAGAACTTTTTCTGGGAATGAACTAGGCTCTAGAGAGCGTATGGTTTGTTGATGTTTGTATAAGCTATTCATATTTATTTATTTATAATCGACATATTAATTTAATCTATTGAATACAATTATAATGATGACGATTAAAGAGTAATAATAATGGATTTTGTTATGTCTAATTAAAGAATAAAATAACTAACATGACATTCACTATATTAAATATTATTATTTTATGTAACTTTGACCTAGTAGTTATAAAAATATAACATAATGTAATGAATATTCATAACTCATAAGACATAATAAAATTGACATATTAAATTAATCTATTAAATATAACTATAATGATTACAAACAATTTTAACAATTAAAGACGATTAAAGAGTAATAAAGAGTAATAATGGATTTTGTTATGTCTAATTTCAGTATAAATTATATGTAAGTAACATGACATTTTTAGACTATATTAAATATTATTTATTTTATGTAACTTTGACTTAGGTATTAAAATGTAACATAATGGGCTTAGTATGTATTAATAATTGTAATATTTAGTTTCATATAATATTAAGCTAGACATTTGCATGCCCAATTGGGCAAATGTGATGAACTTTTGTTAACCTAATGTAACATCTTTAATAACACACATATTGCAAATAAATAAATAAATAAAAATAAAATAAATATAAAAAGATTCTTATCTTTGCATGTAATAAATAAACTGTACAAAAATCGTCTTTTTTTCATAACTAGATGTTGCCCGGGACTTCGTGCGCGCAAAAGTTAATTTCGCAGAAACCGTACATTAATATTTTTCCGCGATAAAAAATAGCATAATATGTCCTTCCACGTGATCTACTCCACTCTACATCTGTGCCAAATGTGTTCGATTTTCAATTCTATTGTATTAGTCCAGAATTCTATTTTCAATGTCCTTAATTTTCTCCGGGCTTCTGGATTCCAGATAATACAGTCCCAGCCTAATTACAACTCTGAAAGTTTTGACAGTATTAGGAATGGAAATCTGTAAAATTTTCAACAAAAGGTTTAAGGTAAGGTAAGGTATCACCGTACACACATGTACGAAATCTATTTCCGCAATTGTCGGCCGCGGGGGGCAATCACGGACACGAGCGCCGCTGGGTGTGGGTATCTGTATGTAATGGCCGCGATTACCGGCCCACCCACCTCTGAGAGCAATATCATAGAAATGGGCAATATCCATATTGCCTATGACAATGTTTCCAATATTGTTGTTTTTATTAAAATTTTGTTTGGGTTGAAATGAAGCGGAACGGTTTACTTAGTTAGGTTACTCGCAGTGATAAAATATTATACATCTATGGTTACTCGTAATTAGAGGCACCAAAAGAGTGTCTTATACAAAGGTTTCAAAATTCAAAATAGGCTATGACGTACATTTTACAGAACAAATCTCCATACAATAAAAAGTTACGACATCTTGGTTTTTACCATACTTCAAATATCAGCCATCTTGTTTTCACCATACTTCAAATGTCAAAACGGCCACAAAAATCTCGAAATTTGGGGCCATTTAACTGGAGACACTTATTTCCTCAATATGCCTCGTCTATAATAATATAATATAATGGTCTTCAAAAATCAATTACGGATACCTCTGGCACATGATCCACAGCTTATGTAAAGATGTTTAGGCAGAAAAATAATTGTCATACTGAAACTAAAAAATCATCTCATGTATGGGTGACGCATACATGAGATGACGCATACGAAAACGCAAACTCGCCCGCCCATCTAAAGTTTTTTTTTTCGAGTATGACAATTATTTTTCTGCCTAAATGTCTTTACATAAGCAGTAGATCAATTATTTATACCCAAAGTATCCGTAATTCATTTTGCCAAACTTTATATATTTTATATACTTTATATAGTCTATGGTCTTTTTACGAAAACGGTTTGATGAAATATGAACATGAAAAATAAACTCTAGCGACATAAAATTTGAATTTTGTTAATTTTTTGTTCGGTATTTTAACATCCAAATTAAAATATATTCTTAGATTAACCGAATAGCTTTATACTATTTGACAGCATGATGTCAACCGATTCCCCCACACATATTCATGACTATTAGACAAACGGTTTGACCGAAATTGATCAAATTACTTGAACATCTGTGGCGACCATTAAGCGTTGAGTAGTGCTCAGGATTGTCTTAATTTGATCTTGATAAATGACACTTATTTTAAATTATTGTAACTATGGGTTACTCATAATTTAATAATTATCACTAGCAATTCTGGCTTTAGCAGATAAACAGTAATTTACATTCAGAAAATCTGTTTCAAGCGACAAGGGGGTAAAAATATAATGTGAACAAATACGGACTTATAAATAATGTCACTCCTCGGGGAGGTCGTTATGATTTGTTTGCATGTGTCCAATTTAACTGTTTGTCCCTTTTAAACCTGTTTACCCTACCTACCCGCACTTAATCATGTTTTTTGTTTCTTTTTTTTTAATTAAATGCTTTAACTTTTGACTATGTACCTATTATGCGCGTTAGACTAGGTCAGACTAATTGTCAATTTTTTTTTCTGTGATAAAGATCATGATCTATACTTTTGTAAGGCTACATTATTTAATGCCTTAAAACGAACTTTTCTATTAAAACTATGAACACACCCGCGTCATGACACAACACCATAACTTACCCAATTTTATATGACATTTACTAAGTACGTCCCATTAATTTATCAAAATCTTGGCGCACTATGCGCCAGCTCTAGCGGCGTAAATATTTATCTCGTTAATCCCATTAGAGTCGTGTGATTCAATCTGTTCATTAAAACGGGCAGTTCTCAAGCTCTAAGAGACGATTAACCCGTCATCAATCTTGGAATACAATGATCCGGTAACTAAGAGTCGACGACACGGAATCAGTCAGCCCAATGATGCCCATGCATCAACGGTCAGATACCCCTTTTTGGGACTACAATTTATCGGTTCTAGAAAATACAATCACTATTGTGATCCACAGCATTAAGTAGTGCCGAAATTTTGCAGAGGGGTTTTCAAAGATTCCCGCATTACTCAGGTCTTTTAAATAGAACTTAGACTGGTTTATCCAACAGAAAAAGCTTTAGTTTTGCATGTTGTTAGTTGAAGCAAGATGATCATGGGTAAACGTGATCGATGCTATACCCAAAGTATTATTTTCTTAACCCAGAAAAAAAATCAAGTATTCTTCCCTTGCCTCATCTAACCTGCCATTAACGAATATTCGTTGTGGCGTAGTGCACAAAATGCGAGGATTACAAAGTTAGTGTTTATCCTTATACTTTTTAATTACCTTTAATAAATAATTGATAAATGATAACTAAACTATTTGGTCACGAATTGAAAACGTGATTTTAATACGTAGATACAAACTATTTGTAGCGTAACAAATAACAATATTATTACGTTACAACTTATCAAATCAATGTAATTAATACAACAAAATAATATATAATCAAATTAATCTTATCTTAGAACCACGTTTTATACATGTGATTGTTGTGACAATAAAAAACTAACGGCCTATCTCACAATCTACTGATAAGTGTGAGATAGCTCATTTTCATGTCTTGTCTCTGTCGCTCAGTATAAAGTAAGTAGAGACAAAACTTCCGGATAAGTTATTCGACATAATAGGCAATCGGACTATTTTTTTTATTGCATAAATGAATAGTAGGTACTCTTAAATATGAGTAACTTCTCAGAAGAAACCGTATATCAAAAGTCAATATTTTCAAAGGTACAGCGATTTGTATAAAAAATTTCGCGAGCCTCCTAAAAACGCTCCATACTAAAGTCGAACTACAAATGACGTCACTTGTAGATTATAGTATATGAAGTAGTATAATATGAAGTATACGGCCGCAGGAATATATTTGTAAATATCTCCGATATTTGTGCGTTTAAGTTCATACTTACCTCATTGAATGTTTTTGTATATGATGTAAGTAAAAGTAAAAAAATAAAAAAGTAAAAAAGTAAAAGTGGACCATGGAGAGCCGCTTCGCTACGTTGAATGTAAGAGGAGGAATGGATGGTAAGAATGAAAGTGAACGAAGCGAAACGAGTATGTAAGGATCGTAGCAAGTGGCAAAAGTGGTCTCTGCCTACCCCTTTACGGGATAAAGGCGTGATTATATGTATGTATGTATGTATGTAAGTAAACTAATGATGTAGGTTTTGTTTACCAATTTCGCAAAAAAAAATTTTTTTGGTATAAAGACTCGCGAAATTTTGTATACAAATCGCTGTACCTTTGAAAATATTGACTTTTGATATACGGTTTCTTCTGAGAAGTTACTCATATTTAAGAGTACTATTCATTTATGCAATAAAAAAAAATTTAGTCCGCTTGCCTATTAGCCTTTGTTAAATTGGCGTTAGTGAAACTAAATGTTATACCTACCTATCTTCGCAACTGGATTGTCATTTGTGATAGTGACAAGTATTTTGGTAACACAATAAAACTATGTACTCGTATAATGTCTCCGAAAATCAGTTACGGATACTTCGGGCACATGATTCACTGCTTGTGTAAAGACGTTTAGGCAAAAAAAAATTGTCATACTCAAAGTAAAAAATCACCCATGTATGGGCGACTCTCCGCAAAACGCAAGCTCGCCCATATAAAGAAAAAATATTTTTCTAGTATGACAATTATTTTTCTGTATAAACGTGTTTACATAAGCAATAGATCATATTATGCCCAAAATATCCGTAATTGATTTTACTGAACCTTTTATAATTTAATGATTGAAAAAGCACCAATTTAATATCGCGCGAGTACCTAAATTATTCGAACTGGGGCCTACATATTAATGTACTTAATTTCTTAGAATTTCGCTTTATTTTGGATTTGCTCGCCTAAAAATTTCCTTAATTTAAATATTTGTTACTTTTTTATGAAAACTGAGACTTGAATGTTTACTTACTGATCCACTTAGTAAGGTTGGTTGCATTTAAATTAAAACTTTACTTCCAACACATACTTGGCATGACCCTGTAGCAGAGGTTATTCAAAGAGAAATCAAGAAACTATGGACATACTGTCTTATTATTGTCTTATTATGTCTTATTATTTTCTTATTGTTGGCAAAATAACTTACAAGATTCGACCACCGTCGGCCGCAGGCTACGAGATCATCTGAAGGAAACTTATCGCCTGCAGACATATTCCAAATCAATTCTCTCGGAAACTCTCCGACCTTTCTAAATTTAGAGACCCCTATTAGTAGGTACTTCAGTAATCTGTCATATATTATTTATTTACTTATTAAAAACATTCATTTACAAATTAATTAAAGTACACAATGTCCTACAAAACTGCTTACACAGTTTGTCTGTAGGTGATGTGAACCTCATTATAATCATTTTTTGGGGTAAGCTTAAAACATACATAGGTAATTTTTTATTAGACTCACTTCACTTCTGGCAAGACTAGTCAGGAAGTGAATCCAACAAAATATGATATTTTAGTTTTCTTTTAAATAACATTTTATTCTGTTCAAGGCGGACCTTCAGGAAGACTGTTGAAAAGATATGGTAGTCTTTTTCTAAGTTTTCTGTCACCAATGTAATTAGTCACTCTAGGGATTTCATATTTGCCTGAAGATACCTGTCTTGTTACAGGACTATGGCTAACCAGAGAGAGTATATGCTCCCGATTGCTATGGTTATATTTAATAATAATAATCATCCATTCATGCATTGGGAATCAGCTGTTTCTAGTCTGGTATTATTGTTATATCAGTTAAATACATTTTATTTATAGATTTATAAGGTTCCTTATCCAACGACTAAAAACGGGACTCTAAGACTTCGCTGTTTGTCGGTACGTCTGTCTGTCACCAGGATGTATCTCATGAACCGTGATAGGTACCTGTTTATTAGGTAGTGAAATTATTGGAACGAAAGTTCCTTAAAGGGCGTTGCGGAAGGGTACCCTAGTCGGCAAAAAAATTCCGTAACGTTAAATAAAACCGTAAGATTATATTCTGACAGTTCGAGAGGCCCGTTAATCAGTAAAATTTCACAATATTTTTAAAATTCGATGTGGTCTAATGGCAAGGATATATTTTACACGTCTTATCATAAGAATAGGTATTAAGTAACCTGCATAGCTAAACTTCTTTTTAATCCTCTTACAATATTTTTCAGTTAATCTTAAGCTGTAAAGTAGGTAGGTACCTAAATGGCAAAAAATAGTGGATTCGATTTTTGTTTTCTTTTTTATACATGGACACTGGGAAGTGCTTAAGATCTTAAGAATTATTATCAACGTTAATCAAGATACAATTAACCGCTATAAGTCCCGGTTGTCGAAGCTGCATGAATATTTATTGTTCATTTGTGAACACGCTCCGAGATACGCAACAAAACAATATTATGAACAAACAAACTTTATTGGTTAATAATTACCTTCTTTTTTGGAAATCCCGATACAAAATTGAAATACGAATTACGGTTTAGTTAGTGGTTCGTAGAGATTACATATTTTCTTTTTTTCGTTCTTTTTTAACCACACACTACTGTATGGGTCAGTAATTTTCCACCACCGGCTCTAATCAGACTCGAAGATAGCTAGGTTACATCGATTTAAGCGGAGCAGGGGCGATAATGATAACACTGATTTTGAGGAGAACATTTTTCACAAAATTAGTTTCTTACCTGGCTCATGGCAATGCCGTATAGAGAGCCTCTCTCGTACGCCTCTTTCAAGCTTATCTGCTATCTCTTATTTTCATTTTTCTGTTAGTCCAAAATTTGTGTCAAATATTAAAATATTCAATAATTAGCAAATCTGGAAGAGGTCAATTCTGCTAATTAAATCTTACATTGATACAGTTTCGATGTAGTCTAGATATGTTAAAAACATCAAAATGGTATTGTCATAAACGTCAAACCAACTTCAAACACATTTTGATAGGTCAAAACTCCAAAAAACTGTTATTGGTATCCAGACGATTCATAATGAATTAAAAGTAAATTGAAAGTTTAATTTCATTACGAGTAGATATTGGGGTTCTGATTTGATAATGTAATCTATACTTAATATAATAAATAGGAAAAGTTTGTTTGTTTGCATTGAAGAGGCTCCGAAACTACTGCACCGATTTTGATGACATTTGGCACAAATGTAGAATAGACCACGGGGAAGGACATAGGCTTTTTATCGCGGAAAAATGTATGGTTTCTGTGAAATAAACTTTTGCGCGCACGAAGTCGCAGGAAACATCTAGTATTTTATACAATCAGTCATAGACGTATATAATCCACTTAAATATATATCCACTTAAATGGTTCCACTTTTTGGAGTTTTTCATGCCATTTTGACATTTGTAGTACAGTAAAAACCAAGATGGCGTAATTTTTTCTTGTATGAATTCTGTCAAATGTACGTCATGGCCTATCCTTAGTTTTGAAATCTTTTCAATCAGTATAAATAATAATCAATTTACTCATTGCCTCATGTCTTGGAATAATGACGGTAAAGAATTTCACAATGACGTCGAATAATAGACGTCTACATGTGTGTACCGGACATTACAAGCATTAATAACTACCATGTAACTTCCAACCAAAATTATCTTCATTAGTCATCAACATTAGAATTCAAAGGAAAACACGACATTATGATTGAATCAATTGTTCTAACGAATATTTACTTAAAATAGCGTAGGCGATTCGAATTAATTTTCATGTGCGTAGGAGAATCGAATCGAAACATCGAGTTGGCGATCGATGTATCGATAACTATCGATTAAAGATCAAAGATGTGCTTCCGCATGACAGCGGGGAATCGAACCCCACTGATAGATTAACGAGCTACCAGCCTCAGTAAGGCTTAGATAGGAATACATATTCATGTTCGCCGTGAAATGCCAAGTCTGAGGTATTAGTATTATCGTTGTATTGTTCAGTTATATCTTCAGTTTAGAGATGGGTCTACTGTTTATTTATTTTTTCTTTATTATTTTCATTGATATAATTTACTTTAGTCTAAGATCCAGTAATCGGTATAAGGAATACTGTATATAGTCCTCATCCGTTATTCGTTTGCGTTAAGTTATACCTACCTATATTATGGTAGAGAAAAATGGGTTGCCTAATTATTTAATAAATAATGTAATTTCAGTTTGAGAAGAAAAAGGTACATTTTAAAATAATAATTCGAGCATTAAGTTTTGTTTTTTTGCTATAATTCGGCAATGTGGCTAGTTTTTTGAAAAGTATATTATGTTACCTAGGGACCCAAAGGAGTAAAATGGGTCGCTTTATCAGTAGTGATGTCAATAATGAGTCAAGAAACAGTTTAAGCTTTAAAGTGTCGCTTACTATTTTGGTTACATATATTTAATCCAATAATGAAAACTTTTTGGTAACATTTGAAATAAGAGCACGAAAATTACAACTCTAAATCAGTACCTAATCTAAAAATTGCATACAAGCACTTTTTCACATTGTACAGTACTAGTACTCACCAGTGGCGAAGGCTGGTTCTCCTTCATAGGGAAGCCGTAGCCTGTATAATAGGTAGGGATTTAAATGTAGGTCTTCAAAAGGTAAGCGGTAAGGGAAGCCGATAGGAATGGAGTTATAGGAACCCCACGCCACTGGTACTCACTTGATATGCAAATAACCTTTTTGAACTATCGTACTATTTACCTTTGACTAACTAACGACCAGCGACAGCTACTAACTGCAATGTATTAGGTAAGTATCGGTAAGGCACAATATAGCTGGCCTGTAATTCGCCATTTGCAAATTAGAGAGCGCATCCGATGGGTACTTCAATAAATGATTTGCTGAAAGCAATTTGCGGACGTCAATTTTTCTCCACTATTTTTGTTACGTGATGAATTTTCAGTTCATTTAGGTTTGTTTGGCAATTAAACATGGGTTAGTTTTCAATTAAAATCATTTATTTTTATTATGATTCCATTTGTATGTATTATTTATGTTAATTGCGTTAATTTCCAACGGTGTTATGAAATAAGTGAAATATTCTTCTTGAAATAATAAAATCAACTATACTAGAGGTGGCCCTGTGGCCGAAATTCACCCATTATAATGAATAATATATTATATTATAATTTTTAAGTTTGAACATATTGACAAACTTCAACGTGTATCAAAGTTGCATATCAAACGGTAGTGTTAGATAATCTGAGATAATGTGTTGTTGTTATTATGAAAATAAATAAAAAATATCAGCTTTCTGCACACCTTCCTCCACATTAACTTTATAAACTTTAACAGTGCCACATTTTATACTCCTCCCTCTCTTTGTATAATTTATTTAAAAAGGAGTAAAGTGCGAGTCGGACTGGCGCATCGAGGTTCCGTACGAACCTGTAGTGATTTTGTTACAACTTAAATGTAATACAGACTTGAGCATTTGATATTAATTTCAATTTAATACCTCTACGCGTTCATGAGAAAAGGGGCAGTTAGTTTAAAACTATTAAAAATATTTTTATTATAATATTATGATGTAACTAAAAATTTACGGTTTTCGTAATTTTTCCTTTATCTTGCTTCGTGCCAAATTTTAAGATTCTGAGTTCACGGGAAGTACCCTGTAGGTTTTGAGTTTGCGAGTGTCGAAAATTTGCGGATTTTTCTTTCACAGCTCCAAGGGACCGTAGACCTTAGTATTTGATATAAATTCCAGCTGATACCTCCACGCGTTCCTGAGAAAAAGGGTCTTGACAGATATTCGGACGGACAACAAAGCGATCCATGAGTTTCGTTTTTTCCTGTCGAGGTACGGAACCCTAAAAATATATATCGTTCGTAATTCCGTCACTGTGTGTGTTATATTGCCGTAATATTGGTCCCGATATGAGATACGAAAAAAAAGGAAGATATCGACATCTTGCAGTAATAAAGCGCCGAAAATTAAAAGTATCCGCCTTCTTGGCACCATCTTTTGTAATATCCTTTAATAACTCGGAGGCGTTGTGAGCGTTTTTCAAACACGTTATCTGATTGAGCATCTTAATATTATCTCGCTGAAACTAATTTCATCTTGTATATTACATCATAATAAAATTACAATATGTATGTCACCTTAAAATTGTAAAAACCGTTAGATTGTAATATTACTAGAGATATAATCATAAAATGTCGACAGATTGTCAAATAAAAAAAATCTCCTTACAATTATACGCATTATTTTTCGTTATATTGTAATATTTACCGTGCCGATTGGTTAAACGGCAAGTGCCCCGCGCCGCCATATTTCTTTGCTTTTTTATAATAATAATTATAACGATAAATAATGCGTAGAATTTTTTATTTGACAATCTATCGACATTTTATAATATGTAGATGTCACCGTAAAATTGTAAAAACCGTACCTACGTACAATAATCGTTCTCCATTATTAGGGTTCTGCACCCTTAGGGTAAAAACGGGACCCTATTACTTAGACTCCGCTGTCCGTCCGTCTGTCCGTCTGTCACAGACTCACAGGGCTGTATCTCGTAAACCGTGAAAGCTAAACATTTTAAATTTTCTTAAATGATGTATTTAAAAACTGAATAAAATAAATATTTAAGGGGCTCCACAATACAAGAAACATGATTTTTTATGCCATCTTTTTATATATATTTTTCATAACGGCAAGAAATTAATATTTAATGGGGACACATACAGAAAAAACTAACTCGATTTTTCATTTTGCTCTATTTTAATGCTTATAGTTGTACAGATAATGGTAACAACGGATTACGAAACACTAAGCGCGACAACTTAGTTCCTTACAGTATAACGTCAGAATATAGGATAAAACTCACAAGATTCGGGTCTAAGCCTTCACTATAACCAACAGAGATATCAATTAAGTATACGTAACTCAAATCAATTTAACCCCATATAGGTATCGGTTCCATCGGATCGTATGTCAACTGTTTAGGGTTAACCGCAGCTAAAGATTATCGCTTTCATCTGAACGGCCTAATAATTTAATGAAAGTCAACTCGGCTGGGAATCGATTAGTTGAATTTCATCAGATAGTATCGGTGCGGCGTGGCCACGAAATCGGACCATAACGACAAGTAGTTCATGAGTGATTCATGTTAATCATTAACAGTAATGATTGTATTGAGTAAGTGCGGACATCAGTCGCCGATTTTTTTTTACACTATGGCGTTGCTGCTCAGATGAAGGTAAGTGTCGAAATCAAACACATAATATTATAACGATATCTCGTTTACTGTTTTATATTACAGTTAGAAATATAAAACAGTAAACGAAATGTATTTTTTATACTTTGAATAATTTTCCGTATCTGTAACAGTAATCTAAACTAATATTATAAAGCTGAAGAGTTTGTTTGTTTGTTTGTTTGTTTGTTTGAACGCGCTAATCTCAGGAACTACTGGTTCGAATTGAAAAATTCTTTTTGTGTTAGATAGTCCATTTATCGAGGAAGGCTTTAGGCTATATAGCATCATGCTAAGTTCAATACGAGCGGAGCACCAATCAAGAATGTTTCAAAATCGGGTTTTTTTTCCCCCTTTTGAGAGCTTTCGCTGCGTACGCTGCGGAAACGGTTAAAGTTTCGCTAAAATGATGTATGACAGAATTGTTCCCCTTTAAAAGTTCTAAAAAAAAGTCCGCGACGGTATATGTCTATCTTTTAAGGTTGGCTCACAATAACCTTTTTATGCTAACCAAATTTGTTCTAAAATTAAGCATTATTTGTGAGGGTGTTTTCATAAAGATGATATTAATCCTTATCCAAGTAAATACGTTATTCATTACAAGCATTTAATCTAGAAGAAATTTGCAGTTTACATCATTTGATTTCAATGAGTATTTTAGAAGATATCGCAGTAATAAAATAGTCCAGCGCGCAATTATGTACGGCGCGCGGCGCGGGCGGCAGTCGTAAGGTGGAAGCGTTTCTCCTTCTAGCACAGAATAGATATTAGTTACCGTCGCGGGTAAATTTTAGCGATATCCCAAAGTAAATGTTTCACGCGGACGAAGTCGCGGGCAAAAGCTAGTATATTATATTGTTTGGTTTTTGAACCAAATACGAAATAAGCAGATATAAAGTAGTTGCTTTAATAAAAAAGATTTGCACTGCTCCATTCAAATTCTTTCAAATTCTTTATTAAACACACATAATAACATACAATAGAATAAACATGTAATATACATCACATCAATCTAATCCCATGCTAAGTTAAGACTTGTGTTATGGCAATCAGACAGCGGATACACATTTAACAATTCTATACTATGGTATATTATTTCACACACTCTCACAGACACACACTACACAAACACACTAAAATAGTTTATCACGTAGTTATTGTCTTTTTCGGCAAGGTGATGCGCGCTTCGTTGGGGAGTCTCCCCCGGAACCTTCGGTAAACTACATCCGACGGCCAGAACGCCTCCACCTCGAGGGTAGGCAAAAGTGAAGTCGGCACTCTTACCACAAAAGAACTAAAGTTCACTTTGTGACGAGACTGCAGACGCTCAACCCTTAAAGTGTAGGTGGTCTTCTCACGGATGTAGCTCACGACGTCTTCCACCTCCATGGACCAGTGCAGACGGGACACGTACAGCTGCGTTGCGGGTACCTCACATCGCAGGCGCAGCTCGGGTACGTAGGGTGCGGTGCCGCGATGGTTGCGGACGGCAGGCTTCCTCTTCTTTCTTCTCTCCACCAGAGTTAAGCCCTCCTCATCGCACCTCCTGCTCTTGTCCTCGGCCGGTTGAAGAGATTCAGCCTTGCGGCTCTCCTTGGCCTTGGGGCTCTTCTCAGCCTTCATCCATCCTCCATCTCCCCCTTTGATTTCCGCGGGGGTGCGGGGTAAGCAGCTACACTGGCATACTTATTCTGCTGAGTCGATGGATTCTTCAGCTTCGGCTCGATCGCTAGCGACGAGGCTTCGGCGGTTGTTGACCCATCCAATTCCGCTGACATGGCCAACATCGAGTCAGTCTGCGCCCCGCGACGCGTGTTTACGTAGGCAAACGGATGATCGGGTGACCTACTTAGATAATTATTACTTTTTATTTGCAATAATTCACTTTGCAAATCACAGATGGTATTTTCGGATGCATCCAGTCTACCTCGCATCTCGTCCGGCTCTGCCTTCATGGTGTTAAACTTTCTCAGCAGGTTGGAGACGTCGACGTGATCCAAGGTAACCACCGGCAGCTTGTGGAGATTCTTAGCCACAAAGGCCGGTACGTCCACGGGATCGGTCTGCTTCAACAGGGTGATGATGTCCTGTAAGCTACGTTCGCCCCCATCTCTTCTTCTTGATGGTAACATCTGTGCGGTCTTGCCGAGCGCTTCATACAGCATCAGCTTGGCCTTGCAAATCTCCTCGTTGGTGTAGGTGGACTTGCAGAGCTGCACGATGCCGTCCTCGTCCATGGTGTTGATGACGTGTTGGATAAACGCCAGCAACTCGTTCGCAATGAGCGCCATGGTGACGTAGCGGCAGTGAGCCGCGACGCGCGAAATATTAAATATTATTTAATATTTGCAACATGTGCCGATTTGCGGAGCGCGACCGCTTGCTAGCGCTCTACACACGACCATTATTTTTCTCTTCGCTGATTATGCTTCTGCTCGTCGCTGTACCGCACGTTTCGTGGCCTCGTCGTTAGCGATCATTGTTAGAACCCGTTCCCGGTAGTCCGAGATTAATGATATGATGTTCATTGTTTGAAATTGTAGAAAAATCGTTTATTGAATCGACATCGTCTATCACGACACGGTATCGATTCTCAGATGTATCGAATGGCGAGTCAAAGTTGAAGCAACAGTTAAGTGTTTATTCTTGCGACTTCCAATGAATACTTTTGATTGATTGTAACTTACCTGAGTGAATTTTTGAGATGCGATAATTAAAAATCCTAGATAGGTTACAATAACCCTTTTCAATAACCTTATACCAATAACTATTTGTTAAAAACGTCAAATTTTTATCGCGAAAACCCGGCCAATTACTGAATGACGACGTTTTTAACAAATAGTTAAATAGATAGGTTATTGAAACGGGCCGTAAGTACCAAGGTATGACTTGTAAGTTGTAACTAACTTACATGCTTTACTGCACATTTATTTGAAAATACTTTTTAAGAGAGTGATTCTTATTTCGTAGGCATAAAGGTCCTATTAGGTACCTAGAGGTAAAATAACTATGAACGGTGTCTATGGTAAAACGTGTGAATTGTAAGAACGATTCACACGTTTTACCATAGACAGTATCTAAAGTTAGGTTCTGAAACTTTTAGTATTTAACAAAGTAAATATCAACCTAAATATGCACAATTGTGTCACTATATCGTTTACAGATTAAATTTATCTTTGCAAAAAATACCAGTTTATTTGGTGATAAACTCAGATGTCGTCATATTATTATCTTATCGTCATAATATAAAATAATTGAATAATCTTATCAACGCGTAATAGGTTTTTAAATTACTTCACAAGTTATTGTCCAATTTTGCTCACATAATAATTTTCGATAAAAGAGAATTTAGCGTGACCTTTTTTAGCTTTATAAGTTATAATTATAAGTTACTTCCTCTTTAGTATAGAAACGCCAGGAAAACCATTTTGGAGGCCGATTACATAAAAATGGTTGACATTAGAAAAACCAATTTTAAAGACATATATGTCTATACATATACCCCACACGATGGGGTAGAATGAAAACCATTTATCAACACTTTGCATGTATGAAAAGCGACTCCTAAAAATATTTAAAAAATTCAATTTACGATCCCAGAAATAAAATCCGTACACAATATTTTACTAAGCCAAATATCACCCATTAGTATTTAACATTACCTACAAATGTTAGAAGGGCGGCAATACAGACTGACAGAGAGATGGACGGACAAATCGAAAGTGGGTTTCTACGGAACCCCAAAAATGTATTATTAAACATTACAAGCTATAGTTCTTTTGTTAAACATAAAATAAACTTAGTTGAAGTTAAGTGGTTTTTTTTTTATTTCTTACTGTTATAATCTGAGGTACCTACGTAGGTAATTTTATTAAAAAGTTTTATCAAGATTAATTAAATAGCGATTTAATTTTTACAAAAAGCTTGTAAAAAAATTTATGCAATATAAAACTAAATTTAACTTTGAAAACTAAAAAAATATATTTGATTAGATCAAACAAATCCACATTTGACCGTAAGGGGATTAGATACATCCCGCCGAGCTAACTCGCTTTGACGACAGAGAGAAACATTTTTCGGTCAAACTTCTAAATTAATTTTGAAGTTTCCGCCTGACCAGCGCAGGCGGAGTTAAAAGCTATTGCCGAGTCTCCAACCTAATTTTTATATCCACGAGAAATTTTCAAAAGGAATTTCTTTCAGCTTTTCACTTGGAATAGTTTGTATAGTGCTAGATATCGTTCCAATTAAATTATGATAAACTAGCATTGATTGTCCGCGGCTTCACCCGCGTGAAACTGAATTTTAAACTTTCATCCCCTGTTTTATCCCCTTGGCGGTTGAATTTTGAAAAATCATTTCTTAGTGGATTTATTAGTGGACTTCGTATGACGTACCTAGTCATGCGACGAATACGTGTGCAAAATTTCAAATTTCTAGCCTGTGCGTTGATATATCAGTCAATCAGATTTGCCTTATAAATATATAGAAGACTAGCTGTTGCCCGCGGCTCCGCCTGCGTAAATTCAGTATCCCTCGGGAACACTGGATTTTATCGGGATAAAGTCATCAGTAGCCTATGTTTTAATCCAAAGCCTAAACTACTGAGATACCAAATTTCATCAAAATCCGTTCAGTAGTTTTTCCATGAAAGAGTAACAAACATCCTTCCATCCATCCATACATCCTCACAAACTTTCATATTTATAATATACATAGAAGATAAAAAATACTCGTGTGTGATAGTAATTTCCCAAGGAACGTAGACCGTACAAAGTAACTATTTAGGTTACTAACAATAGAGGTTAGTTTTCTCAATTTATTTATCCTACTAATCCTATTACAAATGGATGGATGTTTGTTACTCCTTCACGCAAAAACTACAGAACGGATTTTGATAAAATTTGGTATGGTAGTAGTTTAGGCTCTGTATTAAAACATAGGCTACTTTTTATCCCGAAAAAATACAGTGTTCCCGAGGGATACTATATTTACGCGGACGGAGCTGCGGGCAACGGCTACTTCGGAATATTATTGTCGGGTCGTGCATATTTGTCTAAAACTTATGTTAAGTTGTAGTAAATTATTTATGTTAGTACAAATAATTACTAACTTAATCTGCAATAAAGTCTATAATGAAAGTTGAGTTTTATAAAATCAATAAAATATAAGTTTTACGCACAGCCTACCTTCACACAGCACCGTCTAGAGTCTAGACGGGCAGATCGTGCAGGGCATATAATATTACCACAGGAACAGCTTTCATAGAACGAACCAAATCGATCTAAATTTGAAAACTTTCAGTTCCCCTTCAATTTTTCCACGCAATCATGGACACAGCGTCTGCTTGTAGTAGTGCAATCAAATCGAAAGCTAACTATTTAGCTGTTTATCTGTTCGTCTTTCTTTAATATGTGGTATGTGGTAATAGTCTGTGGCTTAAGGATGTTCTAATTTTAATAATTTGGAAATTTATAGTAGGGGAGAGGTGGCATGAAAGGGACACGTATTGAAAGGGACAAAATCAAATTATCAGTAATTAAAAACGATTTCGAGCCAACACTATTTTTGTCGTATGGTAACCTTAATGCAAGTTCGTTCGCAGCTAACTTCATACTCCTTTCATTTCAAACATGGCGGATACGTGCGGGTGTTGTTATTGGAATTGAATAGTATTTTTTCTGTTATAATTGTGAAACGTTTTATCGAGTGCTGCGAGTTACTTATTTATGTCTTAATCACTGTTTAAAATAGGCTGGACATCCACAGACGCAAGAACATAAGGTCAGTTAACTTTAATTGAATATTGAAGATTTTGTGGTTATGTTTTAAATTTTTGTATGATATTTATGAAAGGGACACAACAAATGGTCATGAATGGGACGTCCCCTTCATAACTGTCCCTTTCAAGCCTGCTATTTTGCACTAGGTTTGTAATATTTTTTTTTACATTTTTCAGATTAAAAATGCCACCTAAAAAGAGAGCGCGTGTCGATGCACACAATTTTGAAGAGGCAGTTAATGAAGTACTTATTAGTAGATTTTTTACCTACTTTTGTGACAGACCGATCACAATTTCTTAAGATTTTTCTTCTTCACAGTTGTTCTTCATTTGAGGAAGATTATGAACCATTGGAGTAGTTCAGAATCTTCCTCAGATGAAGAGGAACTGTCTACAAATTGACGAACTGTTTCACAGCAAGCTGGGCCATCTACTTATAAGTAAAACTACGATTATAAATGAAACCCCTGAAAAAGATAGATTGCTTTTAGAAAATATGATAGGTAAAAACAATACTTAAAATATGTGAGAAACAATACTTAAAATATGTGACACAAAATTTTAAAAGTAATCAGAAAGATCAAGAATCAAATCTATTGCACGTTCGTGGATCTAGAAAAGGCATATGATAGAGTGGTGAGGAATGAATTGTGGTCAGCATTGTCCGTGAACTGTGTGAGCAGTACCCTCATACGAGCATTACAATCTCTTTATGGTTCAATATCGAAAAAGGTGTTAGACAGGGATGAGTAACGAGTGTCTAACAAGGCTCGTTTGGCTGTGTATGAGGGAGTGTTGATTCCGAGACTCATGTACGGAAGTGAAAGTTGGGTATGGCAGAAGAAACATGAAAGCAGAATAAATGCAGTTAAGATGAGAGCGTCAAAAAGTATGATAGGAGTTAAACTGAGTGACAGGATAAGAAATAGTGAGATAAGGAAATGTTGTGGTCTGAAAGAAGATGTAGTGACAAAATTGAGAAAGGTATGCTAAGATGGTTTGGCCATCTCGAGAGAGTGAATGAAGAACGATTGACGAAAAAAGTGTATAAGACGAGTGTGACTGGAAGTGTTGAAAGGGGTAGACCTAGGCGGACGTTTCGAGACCAAATCAGGGACGTCTTGAAAAAAGACCAGGTCAAGAGTACCTACCCTAAACCGAAGAGCATGTATGAAGGGAATAATGAAAGTGGTCGAAGAGAAACAAATATGTTAGGATCGTAGCGAGTGGAAAGAAGTGGTATCTGTCTACACATACGGGAAAGAGGCGTGATTATGTATGTATGTAAGAATTAAGAATCAAACAAAACCAAAAGCAACGAGAAGGATAAAAAGAAGACAGTCAGAAGTAGAAGATGGTTGCAAGAAAAATCGCAAGCAGTAGTAGCAGCAGCGATGCGTCGTCAAATGATATTTCTGAATATGAAAAACTCACTCCAAGATTAAGAAAACATACCATTACAAAAGATATTCTTTAATTTTATATAAGTGTTAAATTTCTTATGACTTATAAGGAAACTGAATATAAGCGTCTTAAGAAAAGCAATTTATAATTTTTGAGTTCATTTTATCAGAGAGAAACATTTTAATATTGTTGATTTCTATTTAAGTTACATAAAAGTGTTCATTATATTAGTATTAAAGACGAATACGGTAAAATTTAATAATAAATATAGTTCCAGACACTTTTAAATTTGATTAATTACATATGTAAGTAATTTTTGTACACATATTTCCTCTATATAAGGTACTGTCCCTTTCATAAATTACTGCGTCCCTTTCAATACAGCCCATTTATGAAAGGGACAAAATACACATTTTTTTAATATGCGTAAATAAATAATTAAGGATTGATGAATGACAATTATTTCATTTTATTTGAATTATTTAATAATAAACGCTTCCTATTCGACTCCAACTTGTACCAAATATTTTCTGAATCACTTTCTAGAACCTCAAATTCAAAAATGTCCCTTTCAAGCCACCCCTCCCCTAATTTGGCTTTTGAGTTATAGAAACTCTAGTAGAAAGATACAAAAATCGTATAACAATAAATGTATCGATTTAAAATTTCGTAAAACTGTTAGGTATATTATGGTACCGCTAACAGCAGTAACTGTATAGTGTACACAAAATCTGCATGTAGTTGTAACTACAGAACCGACAGTGTGGCTTGGTCGACTGTATTGGTGCTCTGTGGTTTAGCTGACTAGTTCTGCACTTGTTAACTCTATTAACCTACATGATTATTATGTAGCGACTTGGTCGTTGCTCGATACTTCGTTAGCACATGGCATACCAGATTCCTAATCTCGTAACAACTTTATGTGTATATTGTAAATGGAATAAGTAACACTTTGTTTACTTTATCACAATAAAACACCTAATTTCTTTAAAAAGAAATATAATAATAGAAATGTTTTATTGGTGATGAGCAAATTTCCCTAGTGGCGGATATCCTATGACTGATATTCCAATGCATGTATTTTACGATTTACAAAACTTTTATGGCAATTACGACAAAATTCTCATAGTCAATAGAGATATGTATGACATTTTGGCGTTTTAAAAGTTGTCCCAAAAGTCTCATAAGGTCCTGTGCCTGCATCATAAATTATTCGAGGTCAAATGTAAAAAATATACCTTTGATTTTACCGCGATAACCTTGATTTCTATGGCTCCAATGTATCACCAAGTTGTAAAGCATAAAATCGTGTAGTGGTGAAAAATTGTTTCAGTATCTAGTTTTTCAGTAAACCATAAGTTGTAGTAAGTAGTAAATACATTTCATATCATACTTCACTTTTAACATAAGCTATTGTACCATATCGTCAATATATTAGCTCATACAATACAGCATACTTCTGTAATCCCCAGGTAAGGCAGCAATGTAATTACGAAGCTGTTCCATCACGGTAATGCGGCGGCATCCATCCATAACTAGTTAAATGGACGCCTGATAGACAATCGCTCGACACTGGACGTGAAATTCGCCTAACTGTATTTTGTAGATCTAGTCTCTAATAATAATTGATCAATTATTATTATCGTTCAAAATATAATACACTAGATCTATTTTCTGCCATAAAAAATAACCTATGTCCTTCCCCGTGGTCTACTCTTCATCTGTGCCAAATTTCATCAAAATCGTCCAGAAGTTTCTTAGCCTATTCGATGCAAACAAACAAACCTTTTATCTTTATTATATTAGTATAGAATTATAGAAAATATCCTATTCAGAAAATCGGACAAAAAGTTTCCGATAAAAAGAATCCGTACCCAAAGGATAACAATGGGACTTTAATCTTTATTGCTTAAACTTTGTTGTCTGTCTGTCTGTCCGTCTGTCTATCACCAGCTGTATCTCCCTAACTGTGACATCTAGACAGTTTAGATTTTAACAGATGACGCATTTCTATATAAATATTTAAGAGGGCCTCCAACACAACAAACATGATTAACATTTTTGCCGTTTCGTACGGAATCCTTCGTGCCCGATTCCCGGTTGGTACTTGGCCGGTTTTTTGTTTTCAATAGATTATTCTGAGAAGAATCGAATCAAGCACATTTAATAGCAAAAAATCTTTTCAATGTAAATAAAGAGCAGCTATTAAATATTAAGTTTATCGCGAAGCATCCGACGTTAGCACTATTGAGAATAAAATAATTAACTGTAAAAACGTTTTCATGTTATCCGATCCGATATTCCAGTCCGGGCGAGTAAATGTAAGAAACATGTCGGATCCGATATTAACTGATGCATTTCGGAACTCGAAACGGACAATGTCGAAGGTAGGCCGCAAGTCACTGGCCCCGGTATATATACATAATTTGAGGGTCGACTCTGCTAACTAAATCCTGTAAGTACCTGAGTTCTAGTAAATTTAAAAAATAGATAGCACCACAAAAATATTTATCTGACTGGGACTCTAACCCACCATATTCCAAATTTCCGAACAAAGCAAAACTTATACATAGGTAGGTACGCATACCAAACTGCCAATCAGACTGACATAATAGAGTCGAAATCATTGATATTTTACTATTGCTCGACGAAAGAAAAAACATATATATAGCTTAAAAATGCGCATTAATAATATGATAATAATACTTGCAGCGATTGTCTAGATTCCGATTATATATTATTACTAGCTGTCCCGGCAAACTTCGTACCGCCTTAGAATTAAATTTGTTGACATACTGACAGCAGCGTTACCTACCAGGTCCAATTGTAAATCTAAACCATCCTCGAATCCACTTGAACACATATAAAAAAATTCATTCAAATCGGTTCAGCCGTTTAAGAAGAGTTCACTGTAAACACGTACAGAAGAATTATAGGTATAATATATAAGGTTTGGTAAAATCAATTACGAATACTTCGGGCACATGATCTACTGCTTATGTAAAGACGTTTGGGTAGAAAAATAATTATCATACTCGAAAAAAAAATCTTTATATGGGCGAGTTTGCGTTTTGTGGCGAGTCACCCATACATGAGATGATTTTATAGTTTGAGTAGGACAATTATTTTTCTGCCCAAACGTCTTTACATAAGCAGTAGATCATATGCCCGAAGTATTTGTAATTGATTTTACCAAACCTTATATAAAGATATACAAGATTTTCTCATTTAATTTAACCTAAATAATAGTACATTAGCTAGCATTCTAGTATATATATTATCTACTATTTACTTTATGTTTACGTGAAATTGGGTCTGAATAGAATAGCTATATTATAATTATAGATATCGTGTCGGCTACAGTTACCGATATCGGGTCGGGTTATAATACGAAGACGCTCTAAGACACTTACCTATTTGTCTCGCGCGGAGCCTACTGCTTTCAAGTTTATGATTAAGTGCTTAATTATGAGATCATGCCATAATAAATACTTGCTGCATGCCTTAATAATGTGTAGTTACCGTATGTGGGAGGGCACAATAATTTATAACTTAAATAGGGTTAATTGGCGATTCCATAAGTTCGTTGATTCGATTTTATAAAGTGTACAAAAAATCGATACATAAATCATGTTATTAAATATTTTACTTTTATTTTTTGTCTCTTATCATTTCACCTAAATGTAAG
This sequence comes from Glaucopsyche alexis, assembly GCA_905404095.1. Classification (NCBI taxonomy): domain Eukaryota; kingdom Metazoa; phylum Arthropoda; class Insecta; order Lepidoptera; family Lycaenidae; genus Glaucopsyche; species Glaucopsyche alexis. Next base: position 9,921,022 of record FR990060.1, read on the forward strand.
AAATAATAAAGCTTGAAAAAATTGATGTCATTGAATATATAAACTTTTAAAGTATTATCACATTCCATAAATATTTTTTGTCAAAAAAAATAACGTTATGATACGTGATAGGTTTCGTTTGTGTCTGATACTTTTCGATAAGCGGTTCATAAAGTTCCCAATGGCATTTGGTATGGTAGTAGTTTAAGTTCTGAACTATCCCTGTTTATTGTAATTTATCCCGTGAAAGCGCAGTGTTCTATGGGATACTGTATTTACGCGGGCAGAGCCGCAGGCAGAAGCTAGTATAAGATATGTATTATGTTTTAAGTATCGATATTCCATACACAACACTAGAAAAACATAAAAATGCTACACTTTGTATAATGTTGACAATTGCTTTTTATGTGGCTGATACACGATATTTTATAGAGCCATAAAAATAAAATGGAATAGTATTGGATGTAGAGCATATTGCAATTTGCAAGTTCTTGATAATAATGATACTTGTAACTATTCGAATCGGGTTAGTTTTAATATTATAGTAGTTATTAATAGAATCAGACTCACTTTATTAGTTTTCATATAGTAAATTATAATGAGCTATAATAAAAATGATTGCATATTAGAAATAAGCTCCGCTGAAAGACCTTATTGCAATTACGAAGACTGAAATTTTAATTATTTTTGTATTCATCTGTAGAGCAGTAGAGATTCGTCGCTACAAGGAGAGACTTTGGTATCTATACTAATATTATAAATGGGAAAGTGCGTGTGTCTGTTTGTCCGTCTTTGACGCCAAAACTACTGAACCGATTGAAATGAAATTTGGTACACAGATAGTCTATAGTCTGAAGGACATAGGCTACTTTCTATCTCAGGGAGATGTACGGTTCCCGTGGGTTACTGTACTTACTCGGACGGAGTCGCGGGCATCAGCTAGTAGCTGGAATAAATAAATAACTGCACCTACAACCTACAGAGTACAGTATACACCAACAACTACACCTACAACGATAAACTACACCTATTTCTACACCTGCCTACATCTACAACCTACATCACAACTACAACCTACTGTTACAACTACAATTTATACCTAGAACTATACCAATACGTCTACAAATACATCTGCTAACCTAATGGAGCCCGGTCAGTTTTTTTTTTTTTTTTTTATAAATTAAACGAGTAAACTGAACGCACCTGTAAATAACAGTCAAGTGAAAAATCGAATACATCGAACGTCACTAGTTAGTATGGATAAATTTAATGGTCGTTTTTAGTATTTTTCCTGCACTTTTTCCAATATTTCTCACCGTTTACACCTTCCCTGAACTTTTTCAAGACCACAATTATTCCAATACCAATATTAGCCAAATCGGTCCGGCCGTTCTCCAGTTTTAGTAAGACATTGAAATTGCAATGCATTTTTATTATTAAACGGCTTCCAAAAAGGAGGCGGTTCGGCGTTTTTTTAATAATAGGTATAACAAGATATTTTGTAGATAAATAAAAAGATTTTGCAGATAACCTAAAAGTCGTAGAAGCGAAAATATTTTTATATTTCTGATACCTTCGGGATACGACCTTTTCATTATCCTTCTGTTTTCTTGATATACGAGTAAGTACATACATATTAATTTAATGGTCGATCGCGTCTTTAAAGTCTTACTCAAGACTTTTAAAAATGTATCGAACGTGAAAATTTGAATACAAAACACACATAAATCCAGTCGTTCCTGGTTCATTATAAAACTTTCGGCACGCGGCAGTCTCGAAGAATTCCGGAATTACAACAGAAATTTCATTATGTTGTATGCGTATATCATTTTCCGTAATAACTGTCATAATGATATACCGATAAAAAGCCGAAAAAGTACGGTTTGGGTTGTATTGTGTAGATATTTCATGTGAATTATGTAAAGTATGGTATTCGTATAGCGAACCCCTTATTTGCACTATTTAAGTAAATAGAATTTCAATTTTTTTAATTTGTACTATTTAAGTAAGGTATTTAAAGGTCAGAGGGTCAATTCTGCTAGTAAAAACTGCAATAATACAATTACAATCAAGTCCCGATACGTTAACGTTAAACCAACGTCGAAAAAATTGGTCGAAACTTCACAAAATCAGTTCATGATAAACTGGCGCTTCCCTTACAATACAATGAAAGTAAAATGAAAGTCTACTTTAAGAGAATCGAGGTTCTGGTCAATGAAATAAACATTTTAGGAGGATTTCACTTAAGGATCATGTTAAATTAAGTTATCCCAAATTGCTTTATAAGTATATACAAATAAATAAAATTGATATTGATAATTGTTATCTGCTTGTCATTTCAAAATAACAGCTTTGTACTAGATTCATAATATTATGATAGTACATAGGTACGGTTAACGGCACCTTCGGAAAAAAAAGATTTTTTTTTGACTGTTTGTTTCGGCTAATGACTAAAATGGCTGGACCGTTTTCCACCGACTTCCACTGGGAGAAATCTGATTTTATAAGGAGTAACTTAATTTTAGGGCCCCATTTAAAAACATAGATTTCCGTTTCCGTTATTTTATTTAAATTTGAAATAAGATTACTATTTAATAATATCATTTCGTGTGACTGTGCAGATCCCTAAAACCTGAATCCCATTCAGTATGCAGATTCTTCTAATTCCCCCTGCGAGCACGACGCCGTATGAAATTGTATTTTATTTTAACGCCGTCGTAAATCTTACTCCATAAAATGGAAGCCTTCATTCAGGAGTAGGTGTGGAGATAAATATGGCACATAAATTCCACATTTTCAACAATATCAGAATCCACACATCTATTACACTTTGATACATGGTAGCGGGCTTCTTGCTATCGCGGAGCAATATTTATAAAATGACTGGCTTTATTTGTATGGTTTACATAACAATATGAATTGGTTATATTGTTGTGTTGTTTCAACTTATTTTTTTGCTTGTAATAAAGTCCAAATTTATACACTTATTCAAAAAGTTAAAAAAAAACATCAGTTTTGGCTTGAAATAATAATAAGGATTATCATTTTCGTGTATTAAGGAACCGGCCAAAAAAAGCTATTTATATTTTAAAATAATAATTTTACAACCTGCCTTAAAATAATACTGTATGTAATTTCATCGAGTCTACAAATTGAAGACATCTAAAGCTCACACACGGCGGATTGAAAATAATCCAAGTAGAAAATTAATCCTTGATTACATACAACTCAGATTTGAAAAGCGACACGGATGTCTAAACACGTCTTCAATAAGTGACATAATTCACTTAAATCCTTCTAATATTATAAATGTGAAAGTTTGTGAGGATGGATGGATGTTTGTTACTCTTTCACGCAAAAACTACTGAACTGATTTTAAAGAAATTTGATATGGTAGTAGCTTGAGCTGTGGATTAAAACATAGGCTACATTTTATCCCGAAAAAAATATAATGTTCCCGTAGGAAACTGTATTTACGCGGCAGGAGCCGCGGGCAACAGACAGTATAATATAATAAATATTCGATATTATTGTAACCTTAATTCTAAATTATCACTAATTCTTTTTCAGCTTTTCTTGATATGCTTTTGTTCTGGAGTATGATTACAACATTAAACGAAGAAATATTTATAAGCGAATGAAAAATCAATAGGTTTCCAGAACTTTATTTTTGAGAAATATAATACCACTATTTAAAAAATCGCATTAAATATGCATACATGCCACAGCACATTATGTGGAAAATTATTAATGACGTAATAAAAATGATTTTAATGTGTCACTTCTATTGCGTTTAGATCATTGTTTCACATTAAAGCATTTATCCCCCGCCTAAGATCCCGCCTAATATAACGGAATTTCGTGCCTTTAGACAAACAAACTCTTTTATGGGACCACGCTCGTATAAAATAAAGCCTTTAAATATTTCAATCCGTCGTTTATAAAATTTAAAATACATTGCATAAAAATCTTACCAAGGGTTTTTAACCGACTTATTTTACTTATTTATGAACCTGGAATAGGTTAGGTTAGGTTAGAATATTTGATTAATTATTACATAGATACGTTATTAACCCTTGTAAGTTACAAGACTGTCAATATTTCTGTGCCGCGACACACATTGACACGGGACGCGTAATACGTGCACTCGTCAACCGGCTCGACGCACACTAACATAGAACACTGTTACTCGTGGAGCACACTAACAAAAATCGGTCCGACGCCATCGGGCCAATTTGAGTCTTCACTTATTACGCGCAATGCCATATCTACCTCTTATTACTACATCTATGGAATAGAGAAAAATCTCTCGTCTAAAAATCTAAGGGACAAGTAATTTTCGGACTAGACGATTTACTTCTAGCAAGCCGAACAATTAATTCTTATAATAGTCAACCCTCGTATTTCGAACGTTACAGGTGACTTTAATGAGCCGTCGGAATTACGAGATGCCAAAGGATATTGGTGGAAGTTCGTCAATTCGTCACGTGGTTATTTATGTTGTCGCCGACCGTCGCCGCCGGGGAGGGTTAAGATCAATTTCGCGCTTGGACAAGTTTAATGTAAGCTTAAGTGGTCGGGGGAATATTAAATGAAATACTTTTGTGAATGTCTTTGTTATTGAAATTTTAAAATTCCTTTAGATATTTAGTTAGGTAGAGGTTATATTAGTTTTATAGGTTTTATTCGTCTGTATTAGTTATTCATTTAAATGAAGAAATTCGAAAATATTTTAAAAAATAACAAAATGTAAGTAGGTATAGTGACGTAAATTCGTTTAAAAAAAGTTTCATTCAAAAGCGAATTACTACAAAATAATATGAAAATATGTTGTAGATGCTTATCCAATATCCATGTCATGGGATACTCTTCCTAACTTACCTGTCCGGTAGTTGTGGTATAGTATACGGGTATGCGACCCCGGCTTCCCTAGCTATTACTGTGCTATCCCTTGCCCTCCTGGGCGGTAATATCCTACATTCCCTATTTCCCACTCTAACTTACCAATCTTCCTTTCCACACCACCTATCCCTCCCTTTCACTATTCCTACCCTCTCCACCAATCCGTGGAAACGCAATGGATAATCAAAAATAATTTAATTATCCAAAATGGCGGCGATGTGGTTCGCCACCCATCACGTCTCGTTTCTCGCGGAGGCGAAAAGCGGACCATGGAGAGACTAGCCAAGCGTCTCTCCATGGTCCGCTTTGAGTTCCGTTGAATGTAAGGAGGAATGGATGGTAAGAATGAAAGTGGACGAAACGAAAGAAGTATGTAAGGATCATAGCAAGTGGAAAGAAGTGGTCTCTGCCTACCCCTACGGAAAAAAGGCGTGATTATATGTATGTATGTATGTATGTATGTATGTATGTGTGTATGTATGTATGCTTATCTACTTCTAATGTGGATCTTATATCTGGAAATTTTCATAAAGAAATCAAATTTTCTAAAGCAACTTAAATTTTATATATTCTAGTGTCGAAAATGTTTTTATCACCGTGACATGTACAGTTCCGCGGGATTTCCTTTTCTGCGCACGAAGTCGCGGACAGCATATTAAAGAAACAAAACTTAAGAGTTCTACGAACTATTACAGACTTTTTTATTGTTTAGTCGTTGACAAATTGTAACATTTCACCATCCTTCGATAACAGTGCTGGGGAGTGAATCGATAAAGCGATACAGACGCGGACGTAAACTCATAAAAGGAATTGAACGGTGAGAATTGGCTGTCGGAGCTCTAGAAGGTTGAAGGCTTCTAATAAACTTCTACACTTTACGGTTAATACAATCAAAATGAATAGAAGCTTACGTAAATAAATAGATGTTTCTATTAGATTTTATTGAGTAGTTACTAGTACTAGCTGTCCCGACATACTACATTGTTCTGTCTTTGCTACGAACTGGAATAAATAATATAACTATAATAATATATAAGATTTCTTCTTCTTTTTAGTAAGATAAACTTTTGTAAAATGTAACGTTATAATGCTGCAACGAAAGCATCTGAAATAAATTCAAAAGCGTACACAAAATAATTATGATATTTAGTTTTGTATTCATTAAAACACCATTATGGGTACACCATTATCAATCCAAAACTAAAGATAATATGTATTATCTGTAATCTACAGCTTACACCCCATATAGTATTATGCTTTATCTGGTAATACATAACGTGACCATACTTCCCGATTTAGGTAGGATAGTCCCGCTTTGACAACAAAAATTAATGGTCACTACGTAAGTATATATTTTTACTCTACGCTTATAGTGCTACTTTAATATACATATTATGCTTCTAACAATATGAGATTCATCTAAAATATTCATAATGTATCTATATTAACACACCCCTAGCGTGGGAAGATTCTAACGTAGCAGGAAATGCCGAGAAAATCTGTTCATTTACCGAGTCAAAAACAATGTTAATTAATTATTGAAAGTTCATAATAACAAATGAAGGGAAGTAACATGCCTACAGCCCTACACAATCGCCAACTCGGAACTCCTTTCTTTGAAAGAGGAAAGTTTGATCGAAAACCACACGCAGTGAGAAACATTGTTACTTGAGAAAATGTTCACGCGAGAAGTTTGTTGGATTTTATCAAATATGCTGCACCCAGCACACGAGGCAGGAGTTCTCAACTTTGTTGTCCCACCGTAGTTGCATTCATTACCGTAAAAGGTAGTTAGTGGCTATGAGTTCTGTATGTGTAATGTGTCGACAATTACTTTATCTCGACAGTAACTTTATTTGTAAAAGAAATTAAAAAATAATAATATTGAAAATAAAACGTCTACGTCTACTACTGTAAGCAGTTTTGGCAAAGAATATATTTTGTTACTAACGTTTTAGTGAATAAAAGTACCTACATATATTTTTTAATAAACTAGCTATCCCGACACACGTTGTTCTGTCTTAACTATGAAATGGAATGAATAAATAACTTCATTTACACCAACATCTACAACTACAGCCTACATCTACACGGTATACCTACCTACACCTACGAACCTACTCGGACCAGCCAATTAAGAAAACCCGGTTTTTTCTTAATTTCTTGGTTTGGTAAACCGAACGTACCTATAAATATTAGACGTTGTCGAATTTTAGCGAGACATTGGAATTAGAATCCTATTTTACATATAAGATTCGAAAGCGACCCAAGGTTGAGAATATTTTCCTCGAAAACATTGAAAACACCCCGTATATTTGAATTGGGGTTCGCGTACGGAAGAGCCTGATTGATTCTATCCAGTAGTCTGTTTGTGTTCACAAAAACTTGCAAACGAAGATACCGAGCACCAAGAAGTCCAAAATCAATCCCATTTCCAATAGAAAAGTTCCGACACACTATGGTCTGGGAAACTTTGCCTTGTTAACAATACTTTTAAAATCTTTTTCTTGGAAGTTGTGTTGTGGTAAATAAACTTACTTAACTCTTTGAAACGTACTGTTAGGGTCTGAAAGCCTTTTGGTTTTGTACAAAAGGATGCATCTATTGAATTGGCAAAATTGGCAGTACCATCCACAACCGAAACTATTCTGAGGAAAAATATTGTTATTTTTATTAAAAACATTTGCACATAATGCTTAACTAGGTAACAGGCAGCAACCCTTTTTTGGAAATTGGGTACAAGCGATAAAATTTTATGTGTCGCACTGGAAAATATCCAAACAAATAATCTAAACACAGGTGTGAACAATACAGGCCCATTTGTTTACCGTCAACAAACTTCACCTCGTAACCCTTAAATCTAATTGGATTTAATTCCATTAGTAAGGGTCCAAATGGGGCCCTTTAATTGTGCTGACCACCGGTTCATTATGCGGGTCTGCCTGCTTATGTACCATATTACGTATTCAAGGTCAAATTATTTGTACCCGTTTCATTAAAATTTCTCTCGACTTTTATGTTCCATAACCATTGTCGCCGCTGTTATCATTATGAGCAGCTACCCGAGGTTCAGCAATGTAGATAATATTATAATAAACGTTATGAAAAGTTGTGTTTTTTATTGTAATAAAGCTAAAGTAAGTAAAAAGCTTACGACTTTCGATTTCAATACAGACATCTTAAACCGTCCAACCAAGGAAGAATTATTAAAAACGTCCCTCAGATTGAGTCAGTAATGTCTATTTAATGGAATGTTGATTCAAAGAAGCTGAAAATCCAGACACTTCTCATTGAAAATTCAGCACCGACCACTCGTCTTGGAAGTAATTCAAAATGAAAACCAATAATCCGCCTCTACAGCTTGTTTCTTGTATTCGTAAGAGGCTTAACTCCATTAGAAGGACCAAAACTGTCCTAAAATATGCAAAATGCGTCCGGCCTACATTTCAATTGGTGCAGAACCTGACTCAAATTGAAAACAAGAATTTGGCCAATTCAATCCCAGAAGATGTTCGTGCTTGATTTTATTGGCTGTTCCAAACGAATTAGAATTCAAATTACCAGCGCGTTTCATTAATTTATTGGTTATTGGGATTAAAAAAAGAAATTCGAGTAGTTTTAATTTTGTCATATTATAATTATTGTTAAGGTTAAAACCAGTTTTTAAATAGAACGCGTTTGCCCTAGTTAGAACTTGTTTTTACTAAACACCTTTGTTTAAACTAGAATTAACTAATGCTCAAATTTTAATATCAGTTAAAACTAGTTCTTACTAGTTAAAACGCGTTTTTCCAAAGACTCGCAGTTAAAACTGTTCCAACTGAGGTCAAAGTTCATCGGATGATCGTACCTTAGTCTCATTGGTCGCGAGATGTCACAAGGTTCTAGTCAAGACGCACTCGATAATTTTTATGGTGAAGTTCGAAAACAAAAATGTATGGGATTTGACATAAGTCATCGTTATGTGACATGTCGCTTGCGATGCCTTATGTCAAATCCCATACATTTTATTTTCGTACTTCGCCGTCGAAAATAACGAATGCATCTTGACTAGAGGCTCTGATTCGACAAATCGGCATCCGCGCGCTGTGCGCAGTAACAAGTAGATTCTCATTATTTTTAAATTTTTAGCTTGTTTGATTATTTTTTATTGTTTGATGCCCAATTGTGTCCTGTTGACTTATTTGATTATTTTATTTTACTTTTAATTAATATTGTCCTTTGGCAATTACTAGGCGATGTTCCCTAAACTGTTTCTTTTGTGTAAGATTATTATTCTTACTAGGTAAGTATATGACTCTATGACTTAAATCTTATAATAAATATTTTTAAAACTGTATATTGCATTAAATCCCAAATTAGTTTCCCCAGTGTTCGTTTTAAACTAAAAGTCAGAGTTACAACTAGTTTTATCTGAAAATCAGATATATTAGTACTAGTAAATTCTAGTTTTGACTAGGTATTTCTAGTTTTAACATAGGCATTTAGTAAAACCTAGTTTTAACTAGGGAAAACTGTAACATAAAAATGACAATAAAAGACATTTCATTAGTTAACTAACCACGCGCCGATGCCTAGTTCGCACTAGGAAGCGAGTAATTTATTAGCATAAATGCTTTCTTACTCGTATATGGTTTTATGTTAAGCTACTGTTTCTCTTCGCTAGTAGACTAAAGTTCTTTAACAATTTCTTGAAAGACTATTTATTTATTATTTAGCCTGATTTACAAATACTTAAGTCTTTTAAAATGTTTACTAAAATAGTAAATATATTAAAAGAAAACGCATAATTTAACTGGTCAATCTGTTTTGAAATTTAGGCAAGACACAACATAGCATTTTAGTTCAACATAAAATCTTCTACATAATATAACGGGTGCAAGTATTTCCATGAAATTCAACATTCAGGGGGTTTTGCGTTAGAAAATTCGATTTAGCTAGGTCTGATCCCTGGAAAACCGGGCATTTTAATTATTTATAATATAATGTTTTTCTTTCGTCGTAAAATAATACTTCAATATTTTTGACCTTATAGTTGTTAGTCCGGTAATTAAAAAAAAAAACAAAATGTAACTTTTTAGAATTTTTAGAAACTAATTCAAGAATATAATATACATAATAAATTCTTCAGAATTTATAAAATAACCCAGATAAATTATTCGATATTTTTACATAAGTACTACTAAAACTCTCAGCAAAGCTCGGTCACCCAGGTACAGTACTTAGTACCTTTGATAGAAATAATACATCATATCCTTTCCTACTAATCCTACTAATATTATAAATGTGAAAGTTTGTGAGGATGGATGTATGGACGGATGGATGTTTGTTACTCTTCCACGCAAAAAAGCTACTGAACGGATTTCAATGAATGGCAGTAGTTTTAAGCTCTGGATTAAAACATAGGATATTTTTTATCCCGAAAAATTAGAGTGTTCCCGTGGGAACTCTACTTTTAATTTTAATTTAGTATTTACGCGGGCGGAGCTACAGACAATAGCTAGTTTATTAATATTACATTATATAAAACCCTTAAATGCCTATTATTAAGAATTAGTTCGTGGAAAGTTTTTAAGTTTCCAGGAAATTATGGCATCTTATCTATATAACATAATTGCACCAAATATTTTTGATAACATATAAAACTGATAAATATTAATTGGGTGAATGACATGGTATAAAAAATTATTAGGTATTAGTTACTTATTTCCGGGATACTTAGACCTAGTTCAGAAAGGCGATTTACGTGCATAATCCTACGTACGTAATGCATATATTATGTAGCTTCTAGACAAAATGTCATGCAATCTAGTACGACACGCGCGTTAGTAATAAATACGCACGTAGCTTTTGAACGCAATGTACGGGAGCCTAGGCGTCCAGAAGCTACGACTAGTTGTAGTAATAGTTATACCATAACTATTACTACAACTAGTACTAACTATTACTAACTATTAAGACGTGGCCTAGTGGGTATACCGTTTGGTTCGCACTCGAGAGAGTGCAGATTCGAATCCCAGGTTGTGGCGTGTACCAATGAGACTTTTTCAGATCTCAAGTACATCCTACGGACGCTCTAACGGTGAAGGAAAACATCGTGAGGAAACCCGCACATTGTAGGCCCCAGACGTATTGACCAGTTCATTCCTCTGGACTAGGCTGATTATGTTGTGAAAATGCCGTATGTACTTGGGCAACCATACGACATTTAAAAACCAACTGTCCCAGGCACTACAGTATTTCAAGAGTGGTTACTTCACTCGGAGAATACTGTATAAATCATCCATTATCGGATGTAAAGGCCTAAGTTTTATTTATTTTCATTTATTAATCTGTGCTAGTACCTCGACTCGTACGTATGATTTCACGCTTTCAGATGTCCAAAAAGCGCGAAATCATACGCACTTAGGATCCTCCAAGACAGCAGTGCACTTCAAAGGCACACAAGGGCAGTAATTACCACAAACGTAAATTTTACTTATGTTCATCAAGCAATAGTGATGTTGCCTAATGTAGAATGTCACATAAATTAACTAATTAAAGTTTTTAATTTTTAAATAGAGAAAAATAAATCTAAAAGAAATAGTTATTTAGGTTAGCTCGATTAAAATTATAAGCAAAAAAAAATTTGCCCATTTCTTTCTGGTAAAAAGATTTGTGACGTCAAAACTCACAATACATTGTTTAATGAAAAATGTTTGGCAGTAGCACATTGTGACGTCACAGACGCTATATATTGCTCTCTTTCTAATTATTGTAAATTAAAATTGTTTGTATCTTCGTAATTTTTTAAGATTTACAAAAATTGTTGATTATAATTTTGCGTCTATGCAATGTTAGAACATTGAATAGACGTAAGATATTTTTAGTCAACATGCCTTATATTGTCTGCTCCTTAAGTCTTCTCGCATAAAAGAAGTCAGACATCAGACAAAGTTAGAAGTTTAATCTTTTAAACTTCTACTACACAGCATAAAATATTATTTTTAATAATTCGACATCTGTGTTGATAATGCGTGTACATATTATCGTTATCAAGCTGGTCGTTCTATCAGTAGAATATACTAGCTTTACAGTTTACTGAAGTATATTATTAAAGTATATTATTTTTTACTCGTACTAGGCTTATAGTTTTCAGTTAAGTCGTGTAACGTTAATATGTAAAAATTATGTTTATGTCAACAGATTATTATTTTATTAAGTAATCTTTGCTTACAAATACTTTTTGATATTCACTAGAGTCCGACCGAAACTGGTTTTCTGGCCGAAACCGAAACTGAAACCGAATATTCGGCCGTGGCTTCAGTTTCGGCCGAAACCGAAACCGAAACCGAAACTCACGTGGTCAAGTAGAAAATTCCTTAAAATACTGAAATTTGGTGCATTTATATTGGTAATTGTTCACAAGTGGGGCTCCACCTTGAAACGACTGCAATTTTTTTTATTGCATATTTTCATTATAAAACAGTCTGTTATACAATATTAAGGTGGCGGAAGACAAAAAAAAATGTAAAAAAATAATTATAAAAAACATGTCAACCTCAAAAATACCCAGCGTAAAATAATGTTTGTGTAGTTTTGGGTTAGGTTAGCTAGGTTAGAACTTTTTTATCTTGTTCAAAACGTCTTCGGAGTGGTAGCACGGCCTCACAAAAACCTAGCATGAAATAACGTTTATGTAGTTTTGGGTTAGGTTAGTTAGGTTAGAACTTTTTTATCTTGTTTAAAACGTCTTCGAAGTGGTAACACGGCCTCACAAAAACCAGGCGTGAAATAAACGTTTATGTAGTTTTGGGTTAGGTTAGTTAGGTTAGAACTTTTTTATCTTGTTCAAAACGTCTTCGGAGTGGTAACACGGCCTCACAAAAACCTGGTGTGAAATAACGTTTATGTAGTTTTGGGTTAGGTTAGTTAGGTTAGAACTTTTTTATCACGTTAAAAACGTCTTCGGGGCGGTAACACGGCCTCACAAAAACCTGGCGTGAAATAACCTGTGTATAGTTTTGGGTTAGGTTAGGTTAGAACTTTTTTATCACGTTAAAAACGTCTTCGGGCGGCTTTTTTTATACATTTTTTTTTGGTCTTCCGCCACCTTAATATTGCATAACAGACTGTTTTATAATGAAAATATGCAATAAAAAAAATTGCAGTCTTTTCAAGGTAGAGCCCCACTTGTAAATATTTACCTTTATATTTAACTATATAAATCATTCAAGTACAGAAACGAAACAAAAACTTACATGTAATCAGTTCCATCAAAACAACCTCTAAAGAATGTTTGCGTCGGGCGATAACGCACTGACTAAGTTGTGTTGCTACAGAGCTATCCGAACGGCGCACGACAATTCCCGAACAGGGCCGCCAGCGTTGCCGCAAGAAACGAAGTTAGGCTAGCGTGCACGACAACTTTTAAAATCAGTTTCGGTTTCGGCAAAAGTTTCGGCCACTTTTGGCCGAAACCGAAACTGCCGCCGAAACTTGATTTTTGGCCGAAACTCGGCCGAAACCGAAACCGAAACCGAAACCGAACTTTCGGTCGGACACTAATATTCACATATTGCGGCTTGTGTAGTGCCAATACATATCTGATTACCGAGATAACAAAGTAAAGATAAAAATTTCGTGTAAAGTAAATATATGACCAGTATCCAAAGTTGATATTCAAAGCGTGACGGACGCACAAGTGGCAAAAATGGGTGCAGGATCCGAATTAGGTGGAAATCAGTACAAGCTGAAGATTTTTCAGTCCAATCTAACTTTGTTGGCCAACGTGCTTATAGGAATAGTTGTAGGCGCAGTTTTGATTTTTGCGTTTAGAAATGGGATACCTTTGGGAGCAACTCCTCTGCATGCGACACTTTGTGTTATTGGTGTAAGTGTTTCATAAATTAAGTACCTATTACATTTCCTGTACCTAAGTACAGTAAAAGTTGCTTTTAAATCATTAAAATCTAATTATATAGATAGTTTATTTTAGGGGAGACTTAAGGTTTCCTGATTTCTGTTTCAACGGTGATAACCTTCCCTGATTTTGATTTTGAACTTTCCCTGCCATCTGTGTTTTGGGAAAAAATCGTACATTTGTACCATGCATATAATATACAATCATACAGGTCAAACTGAGAACCTCTTTTTTTGTTTTTGAAGTCAGTTAAAGATGTTAAGGCCGCTCACAACAGCAGTCGTGCGTCACCATTTGATGTTTTTGAATAGTTCCATGGTTTATCTCCGAAAATCTTCATCTGACCTTGGAACGTTGTATGGCAATGACCGTCTTTGGTAAATATGCTATTCAATGGTGGAAACCCCATCCAAATAACATCCGTGGTTCTTGAGAAAATCGCAGATAAACATATGTGTCAAACTGAGAACCTCCTTTTTTGAAGTCGTGAAATGATTTGAAAAGCGGTTATTTCATAACACTGAAAATTTATTTTCAAATTATGTGGGTACATAGGTAAGTAAAAAGCCAGTAAGACATATTTATGGTTTCTTCTTATGTCTTACTAGCTTTTTCCCCTGGCTTCGTCCGCGTAAATACAGTACCCCACGGGAACCGTATATTTTCCCGCGACAAAAAGTAGCACAGTCCTTCCCCGTAATCTACTCTGTATCTGTGCCAAATTCATGATGATCGGTTAAGTAGTTTTTACGTAAAAGGATTACAACGAAACAAACACACTCACATTAACATTTATATATTAGTAAGGATTACCTATATATTTAAGAAATGTTGTAATGTGGGAGACCGTCTACACTAATTACCTCTCCGATTTCAGTATCAACTCCTCATGTCCCAAGCCATTCTGACGATGTCCCCCGACAACGGCTGGTCATCGTACCTGAAGTTGGTTGACAAGAGAAGAGCGCATTTGGTGCTGCAGATCATGGGCTCTGGGCTGGCGATCGCAGGGAGTTTCATTAAGATCCTGGACAAGACTGTCCATTGGAATACTCTGCACGGACAGTTTGGTAAGATTGATTTTTGTTTCTACTAATACTTACCTGTACAGCGTGTTTGTGACCACCCATGATTCATGAAGATAGTAGTAGGTCTCTTTAAGGGCATCCCATTCATGTTTGTGTTTTTTTTCTACTTTGGCCGATTCAACCATAAACCTTCCCATAGTAAATCCCATAATAAATGATCACATAATAAAAGCTGCTTATATTCAAGAGTATTCACTCCTGAAAGTTTAGATAGTGACTGAAAAAACACCCAGTATTCTGGCTGTAATATTTTCAACAGACCGATGTCTCTTAAACATTCAACTGATTAAATCCTACTAATCTTGTAAATGCGAAAGTTAGTGAGTATGGATGAATGTGCGGATGGATGGATGGATGAATGTTTGTTAATCTTTCACGCCAAAACTAGGTACTGAACAGATTTTAATGACATTTCGCATGGTAGTGGCGGCTCTGGATTAACAAACAGGTTACTATTTATCCCGAAAATGAAACAGAATTCCCGTGGGATATTGTATTAACGCGGGCGGAGCAGAGACAAAAGCTAGTAGGTATATTATATTTCTGTAAACACGAATATGAACATTAAGATTTTTAATTTTCATTTTCAGCTCTGGTCGCTCTGGTATTTACATCAGTCTGCCTCGTCAATGGACTTGCCTCGTTATACGCCTACGAGTGTCGGAAGTTCTTGCCTGGCAACATCTCCAAGCTCACGCATGTTTGCTTTGGCATCGTCGCCTACGCAGCCGCTGGCATCACCCTCTGTATTGGCTTCAATAAAGGCACCTTCGTCAACTTTGCAAGCCAATCCGTGGCAAATACAACTATTGCATTCACCACCGCCTTTAGTTTCATCGTCATCATCAACCCTTGTATATCCTTCTTCAACAAATCCATGCGGCTTATAAATAAATAGCTTTCAATAGTATGTATTAGTTAAGATCTTGTAAATATTATCGTTATAACTTTACCTTTAGTGTATTAAAAAGTTTATTTGTAACGTCGTCATTTCTTCTACCTACCTACCACATCAAATAGTATTAAACGACATAGCACGAATGTGTTCATATAATAATATGCATTCCTTAAAATCGTGACGATTTTTTTTCATATCTATATATCTACAATTTGGCGGATAGGCACTACACTACCTACGTCATAGATTATCTATTATGTCATAATAATTATTATCTATGTAATAAAATAGTATCCGCCAAGTCACTCAAAATATTCACGTTAAATATTATATTATCTTTCTGATATAATCACTTGTGATTTGTGAATGATAAGCCATAATATATTAATGGTCAACTCTATCCAATTTTCCTTGTATGATATTTCTATTACTACGTAGTGACTCACTACTCTAATAGTTTATAGTAGTGTCGAATATCAGTAATAGTATTAGTTTTTTTAACTATCACACTTAAAACAAAAAAAGATTTTTTAACATACATAATTATTAATTATAAATAATATTTTAAATTAAGTTATTGATGAATTGACAAGAGCCATTAATTATTAAATTAGAGTAAAGTTCTCTTCACGAGCCATTAAAAGTTAAAAGAAAAACAAAATCCCACCAAAAACATTCTGTAAAAAACTAGCCAAGTCTCGATGGAGCTGCTTGTTTATCTCTAAAAAGTAATGAAATCTAGACAAAATCGTGCCAAGTCTAAGGTTCCTTACTGCGGTTTCTTTATTATTATAGTTAATGTTGAGTGACTTGGCCGTTGAACATTCTTTATACTTTAGTGGGTACAAGTCAATTTTGTTTACATTTGTAACTACCTATGTTTGTTAAGCGAGATAATAGCCCATACTGGTATTGGTAATTGGACGCTAGTGTCTCATTTTAGGCTGTTGTTGATTGTAAAACACACGTATTGGAGCAATGGTGTCATGGATCCCCTTTTGTACCCTTGTGTGCCCTTCAACGGCCAAGTCACACAACATTAACTATAATAATAAAGAAACCGCAGTAAGGAACCTTAGACTTGGCACGATTTTGTCTAGATTTCATTACTTTTTAGAGATAAACAAGCAGCTCCATCGAGACTTGGCTAGTTTTTTACAGAATGTTTTTGGTGGGATTTCACTTCTTTTTGTAGAAACGTGGGCATATTGATTTAGTTCCCTAGATTTTAGTGTAATTTGTTTATTTAATTTGTGTAATGTTCGAGTAGAATAAAGTTCGAGTAGAATAAAGGGGCCTGAAAATGCGGCAAAATGATTCTAGTAAAGAATGGTACGGCAGTGTTTGCTTCGCGCTCGACTTGGCGGGGGCACTGCCGTGCCCCCAGATCGACGTTCTGGTCTTATCTAGAGGTTCTCAAATAGGGGCCTGAAAATGCGGCGAAATGATTCAGTAAAGAATGGTACGGCAGTGTTTACTTCGCGCTCGACTTAGCGGGGGCACTGCCGTGCCCCCAGATCGACGTTCTGGTCTTATCTAGAGGTTCTCAAATAGGGGCCTGAAAATGCGGCGAAATGGTTCCAGTAAAGAATGGTACGGCAGTGTTTGCTTCGCGCTCGACTTGGCAGGGGCACTGCCGTGCCCCCAGATCGATTATCCTAGTTTTTATAGTTTTCCCTTTATGTGGCCATTAAACCCCAACTCTGTACCAAATTTCAGCTCTCTAAGTTTATGGGAAGTACTAGTTCTATTTTGATGATCATGAGTGAGTGAGTGAGTGAGTGAGTGAGTGAGTGTCGAAAATGCGAAACTTTGCTTTCGCTTAACTTCGGAACTAAATGACCTACAGACTTGAAATTTTGGATTTTAAGTACGTGATTATAGCTTATTGGATGACGAAAATTTCTGCGTTCTGGTCTTATCCAGAGGTTCTCAAATAGGGGCCTGAAAATGCGGCGAAATGGTTCCAGTAAAGGATGGTACGGCAGTGTTTGCTTCGCGCTCGACTTGGAGGGGGCACTGCCGTGCCCCCAGATGTACTACATACATACATAAATAATATTAAAAAACTACATAGGTATATATCTCTTTCTCACAAACTACGTGGCTTAGTTATAGGTACAGTAAATTCACTAGTCTTCTAGTATTATATAATGTAATAGTAGCTTATAAATTATAACTGTTCTAAATGACGACTTCGTGAGCGCTAATACTCGCTGGAACCGTACATTTTGTTACGGTAAAAAGTAGCAAATGTCCGTGGTCTATATTTTTGTCAAATTTGATCAAAATCGGTCCATTAGTTTCGAAGCCTAATCAATGCAAACAAACGAGCGAACAAACATAGTACCTTTTCTCTTCTAATTATATGTAGTAGTACGGATAATATAATTATAAAATACCTATATTGTAGAGCCACGCTTCGGCGTGAATGGGCCGGCTCGAACGGGTAGGTATTTACCCATTTTATAAACCGGCGTGAAATAACGCTTGCATTACTTTAAAAAATGTTAGGCTACTATCATAAGACGTGTTACTAGTTATAAATAATTGCATCCATCTTCACTTTCCATATGAGATATGATTATTTTTAGTTTTATTCTTCTTTTTGTTTGTTTTTAAGGTGCTCACTGAAAATCAGCGTTACAATACGCTGAGTGAGCACCAATTTGATAAAATAGAAACCTTTTTTTAACCGACTTCCAAAAAAGTATGCGGTAATGTATTCGGCTGTATACCTATATATTTTTGTATGTCGAACGATAATTCCGCCGTCTATGGACCCATTTTCATAATTTTTTTTTTTCATGTAAAGGTTATAATCCCAAGTTAGTCCCATTTTCATGTCGTTACCTTTTCGTGAATAATGTTTATTTCTTACCAAATAAATAATAAGTATTCTATTATAAATATTGCAGGTATATTTCTAAGGTGTAAGAATTGGTTGTAAAGTTTTTTATACTATGAGTAGTCCATTAGTATGTGTAAGAAGTATATATAATAAATAGCCTCATTTATTCCTTAATAAATACATACAAATTGCAACGACTTATTAATAATTACATTTTATTGTATTAATTATTATTATCTGTATCATATTATTTTTATCTATCATAATAGGTTGGGGAAAAAGTCTTTTCGCATTATAGTATGTATGAACTTGTCATAAAATATCTTGGGCTATACCAATTATTGTATCTGGCTGATTTTGGTATCATTAAAAAGTTTTAATTTTACAGAAGACAATTCCAAATTCAAATTAGGTAAATTTGAGATTTTCATTTGTTTTTCTTATTATTAAAATGAGTGATTCTTATGAAGAATTTCGATACATTTTAAAATTTTATTACAAAAAAGGTAAAAATGCAACACAAGCCGCGAAAAAAATTTGTGATGTTTATGGACCTAATGCAGTATCTGTGAGAGTAGCGCAAATTTGGTTTAAGCGTTTTCAATCCGGAAATTTTGATATCAAAGATGCACGTCGCTCTGGTTGCCCTGTTACGGACAAAACTGTTGCCATTTTTGAAAAAGTGGAGCAAGATCGGCATATTAGTAGTTACGATGTAGCTGAAGAACTGGGGATTGACCACAAAACGGTTTTGGCGCATTTGAAAAAAGCTGGGTACACAAAAAAGCTCGATATTTGGGTGCCTCATGAGCTCACTGAAAGAAACCTAATGAACCGTGTACTCATTTGTGATTCTTTATTACGACGTAATGAAACCGAACCATTTTTCAAGAAGCTGATAACTGGTGATGAAAAGTGGATTACGTACGACAAGAACGTGCGAAAAAGATCGTGGTCAAAGGCCGGTCAGGCTTCACAGACTGTGGCGAAACCCGGGTTAACTCGCAACAAGGTGATGCTGTGTGTGTGGTGGGATTGGAAGGGCATTATTCATTATGAGCTGTTACCGCCAGGCAGGACCATCAATTCTGAACTGTACTGCGAACAACTGATGAGATTAAAGCAAGAAGTTGAGAGAAAGCGGCCGGAATTAATCAACAGAAGGGGTGTGGTTTTTCACCATGATAACGCTAGACCTCACACATCTTTAGCCACTCAGAAAAAATTACGGGAGTTTGGCTGGGAGGTGTTAATGCATCCGCCGTATAGTCCTGACCTTGCACCTTCAGATTTCCACCTGTTTCGGTCGCTGCAGAATTCCTTAGGCAGTGTCAGGTTGACATTACAAGAGGACTGCCAAAACCACTTGTCGCAGTTTTTTCATCAGAAGCCCCAAAAATTTTATAGCAATGGGATCATGTACCTACCAACAAGATGGCAAAAAGTTATCGAACAAAATGGCACCTATATACTTTAGTCACTTGTAAATAAACTTTATAAAAAAACCTTTTGAATTTTTATATAAAATGCGAAGAAACTTTTTCCCCAACCTAATATTATAATTTCATGCACGATTTTCTGTGTAATAAGTAATATTTTCAAATCGAATTTAATAATCAGATTAATATTATTTTAATTTTATGGACACAATCCTTTTTAACAGTACTAAGTAGGTATTTATAGTTATGGTTTATTTTACTTATCTTTTACATAATTATAATATTTTTATTTTATTTTTGAATTACATGCAACATTTTCTATAATTTATTTTTACAAATCAAATTTAATGAATATAAAAATATCAAATTAAATTATAAAATTTAAATTTCTGGTATAATAATTTAGATTCTTAATAATTAAGTATGTAATTATTATTATAATTAATTTAATATTATTACATTTTTATTTTGTTTATTATAGGTATTTAAAGTGTAAGAAGTATATTTATCAACAAATAAAAATAACATAATATTCTCTTTTATATACCTTTTTTTAGGTAATTAGATTGACAAATTTAACCTTTTTTACTTTTGCACAAAATTAACAAAATAGTTACAGCGTCCGTAGTCTAGTGATTTAGAGCTTTACTCTCGACTCGGAGGTAGTGGGTTCGATTCCCGCGTTGGAACAACAAAAAATGTTGTTTCCAAGTTTGGTTAGGACAATGCAGGCTGATCACCTGATTGTCCGACAAGAAAGATGATCCATGCGTCGGATGGGCATGTAAAAGTAGGTCCAGAGCCTGATCTCTCGCCAGTCGTGTCGGTCATCCGTTCCACTGGACTACGAGAGTAAAGGAAGAGAGAATGCTCTTGTGTACGGCGCACACACTTGGGCACTATAAAAATAACCTCCATGTAGCTGGCCTGGTTTCAATGAAATCGGCCACCGTCATCGTAATCGGTGTGGGAAGCTATTACTTTTGCACAATTTAATTTATGCCTTTTTGAAAACATCTTAGTTCTTACTGTCTCATAGGAGTCACAACTCACAACTTGTCTCAACTACTAGACTTAGCGAAATCATAACATTTGAACATCTATACTTATTTTATTAAATTATCAACGCTTCTAACTGTTCAATAAAATAAAGTCTTTCCTTATGACACTTCAAAGTCGATAAAACCACTGTGCACATTGCTCGCTCACGGTCTAAACTAGTCAATGAATCGTGAATAGCCAATTATATTTTATCAACAGCAGCTTGCATATTTTAAACTGCAAAATTATCTAAATTACTTGATAATCGTTTGTAATATAAGTGACGCGAAAGTTCTCAGTCGCAGCTTAGTGTAAAGCAACAAGCAACAGGAATACTCCTCACTTTTTTTTAACAGTCCTTTCGAAATATTAAAAAATGGGATTCGATAATGGAAATGCTAATGGAAATGGAGTTAAAAAAAGTGATGTGAACTATAAATTGAAAATATTTCAATCTTCATTGAATTTGTTAGCGCACACACTAATTGGAGCTGTAGCGGGAATTACAGTGTTATTCTGCTTCAGAAACGGTTTACCTCTGACTACAACACAAATTCACATTCTCTTATGTGTGATTGGGGTAAGTAAGTGAAAGATTATAAAAAATAAGTGAAGGAGCACAAAGAACCATTTTCAGATAATCTAATTGTAAATTTTGTATTAAATACGTGTTTGTTTTTATTATCATTTAATTGTGCCACTTTATGTTTAAATACTTTTAGTCTGATTCACAATGACGGTTAATTTCTGTCCAAGTCCACCGAAAATTATGATCCAGGGCTCATTCGATTCGGACTGACCTCTAGAAACTTTTTGAAAAATTTCAAGGGGGTCTCAAAAAAACTGCAAAATTTATAAACAATTTAGTAAAAAATAAAAAGGGGGTATGGTTTTTGAAAATATCTCGGAAACGATTAAAGATATCCGAATTTTGAAAAAAACTCCTTAAAGAGCAGTTAATTTTAATTTAGAGGTGAAAATAGCGCTAAAAACGCGTAATTATAAATATTGGTCATACAGTTCTTCAGGGAGTTGGAACTTTTTTTAGGAAATTTCCTCCTCTTTAAGGATTTTTTTTTTTCATAATTCAAATATCTTTAATAGTTTCCCAGATATTTTTAAAAAACTATACACCCTTTTTTACTAAAGTGTTTATTACTTTTAATATATATTATATTTATAGTAATTTTATCAAGCCCATCTTGAAAATTTTCAAAAAGTTTTTAGAGATCATTCCGAATCGAATGAGCTCTGGATCATAATTTTAGGTGTTGCCCTTGGACAGAAATTCACTGACATGGATCTTGTGAATCAGACTAGGTATTTGTGGTGTTTCCACATAAAGTAGACATTGGCAGTTTTCTAAACCGGTCATTAGTTCTAAAGTTACTGCGTCTCAAACAATTATTACGAGAAAATACTACCTTAATGCGCGTATACGAGTATAACATTATGTACAACGCTTATAAAGTTATAACAATCCTTATAATTATAGCGATTTTTGTTAAGTTCATTGTTTTTGCCCTTTTCAGTATCAACTTCTAATGTCCCAAGCAATTCTCGCCCTTTCGTCAGATAACGGTTGGTCGACGCATTTGAGATTTGTTGATAAGCGAAGGGCTCACTGGGTCCTCCAGATCATGGGTTCAGTGATGGCTTTAACTGGAAGCTTCCTAATGATTCTGTCGAAAAATATACATTGGAATACTTACCATGGACAGTTTGGTATGTACTGATTTAAAAATATATGTCACTTTTTTAAGGCTAAATAAAAAAAATACGTTTTAGATAGTGTTCGATAGGCTTTCTTATGAGTTCGTTTTTCTTCCTACTTTTACTACCTGTGTACTTGGGACAATAAATGGGATTTTTTATTATTTCATATATATTTTTTTCTTTTCAGCGCTAGTAGCACTGATATTTACCTCAGTTAGTCTCGTCAACGGTTTGGCTTCACTCTACGCTTACGAGTGGCGGAGATTTCTACCCGGAAACTTCTCAAAAGTCTCCCATATTTGTTTTGGCATAGTCGCCTACGCAGCATCCTGTGTATCTCTCTGCTATGGATTTGATAAAGGATCCTTTACGAATTGGGCTACTGCTCCTCTAGCATATACGTGTATGGCATTCACATCTGGGTTTACGTTTATAGTTATAATAAATCCGACTATTACGTTCCTTAATAAGTCAGTACGGTTGGTAAAAAAATAACTTTGGTTATAGTTAGTTAAATGATTATATTTTAAAATGAATTAAATATTCATTCAACTATTGTGATATTTTATATTAAGTTCAATTGTATAATTTCTCATTTTATGTGTTAAGTTATTGTTTCACATTTTATTATAATAAAAAATCTTCTTTATCTTCAGATTTCATTTTCTCCCAACAAAAAGGCCTTATCAAGAATTAAATGGTTAAGTATCTTATTTACCCAGCACGCTCGTTGAGTGTCCACTGTCTAGTTCAATTAATCAATCAACATTCAACAGCAATTGAGTCTAGAAATAAATCACTCACTCGGTCAACTGACACTCAGCCTGAAGACAGTTGGCATTCGGCGCCAAATTAAACGGTCATCAATTTCAAGAAAAGTAGGTAGGTACACTTCTACGACATTAGTTGGTGACAAGAATCTAGAAACATTGTCTACACAACGTGTTTAAAACCAGATTTACATAGTTAGTCTTTGGTCATAATAATATTACGAGCCCAATATTAAAGAAATGTAGAAAAATGTAAGTTTAAAGAAAAGAAATGGCATTACAATTTACATAGACACAATACTGTGTAATTATAGGTTCAGTAAAACCAATAACGGATATTTTGGGCATATGACCTGCTGCTTATTTAGAGACGTTTAAGCAAAAAAAATATTGTCATACTCGAAAAAAAATCTTTATTTTTCCAATTTGAGAGGTTTATTTTTCTAATTTTTATCGTAAAATGGATGCCTACGTAAACTGTTGCAATCTAAACTACCTTTGGATCATCCACTGAACACAGTCTCGGAAACAGGTAAGCGATCAGATAGCGCCTTATCTTTATGGCATCTCCGGAGAAGTTCGTGAGGAGTAATGGTCCCCGATACGCACATTTCGAAATAGAGTATTGTTGCTAATGTCTCAAATGTACCCTGTGATATATGTGTATAAGTTCAGACCTTTGACCAATTTGTTAGAGCGAAGCGACGACTTTCTTTAGGATTAATATCCGTGAGATGCAATATATTTTAGTGATGTATTGTTTAAGATTTAAAGTAAACAAGTTAAAGTTTCGTAAAGTTAAAAGTATTATTAATTTTGGCTTGTTCTGATTCCTTATTTAGGCTCTAACTACATCAACCGGGATATATCCGGCCAAAAAAGTTAGGCCTTTTTTATCCGTTAATGGATGATTTATACAGAAGGTATTCTCCGAGCGAAGTAACCACTCTTAAAATACTGTAGTGCCTGGGATAGTAGGTTTTTAAATGTCGTATGGTTGCCCAAGAACATACGGCATTCTCACAACATAGTCAGCCTAGTCCAGAGGAATGAACTGGTCAATACGTCTGGGGCCAACCATGTGCGGGTTTCCTCACGATGTTTTCCTTCGCCGTTAGAGTATAATGTACTTGAGATCTGGCAGTCTCATTGGTACATGCCACAACCTGGGATTCGAATCTGCACTCTCTCGAGTGCGGACCAAACGGTCTACCCACTAGGCCACGGAGCTCATGACCAAAAAAAAATGGCTCTTTAAATAAAACTCGTTCGATTTTCAACTCGATTGTATTAGCACAGACTTATTACGCGTAGAAAATACACATATCCATGCAAAGTTTCAGCACCTACTACTTGGACGGTAAGTCGAAGACGGACGGACATGACGAAACTATAAGGGTATCGAAACTGCGTAACCCTAAAAACGTCACAATTAGTTATTTCAAATAATCAGTGATCTATACAGATGATATTAGGTATCTTCACACAGTCACAAGCCGAGGTCGTGTTGGGGATTTCACAGATCGGGTATTAACCACGAGTATAAGGCCACGGGACGATAACCCGCAGTTCACACTTATCCACGTCTTTGTCTAAAGTGTTGGTGAAGTGTTCATAAGTATGTAGTAGAAGTGGTTAGTTTATTTACAGATCTCGAAACTTTTTATGTAAATCGTTATTCAAACTGATATTAAACTAAATAAAAACTTTGGTATATTGTGTGTCGTAGATTTATGTCTTATATAATTAAGCTTCAAATACACTAAAAATTTAATTCCTAGTGAAATCCTATTTGATATTTTACATGATCCATACTAATACTATAAATGCGAAAGTAACTCTGTCTGTCTTTCTTTCACGCTAAACCTACTGAACTGATTTAAATGTTTGGTACACAGATAATCCAGAGCCTGAGAAAGGACATAGGCCGTTGTTGTAATAATCATATTTTGTATCGCTATTAAGAAGTTCGCGTCGAATCGCGTCTCGTCTCGGTGTGGATTGATCAACTGATCCTTAAAAAGACCCAAGATATTAAACCAACATTTAGTTTTTTTGTCACGCATAGATTTTATAAACAAACCAATATTTTTAAATAGACAATTTAAGAAAATTCATAATTCTCATCCCTACGTTACAAACATCCATTTTCATGATTAACTATACAAAGGGTATGTTAAAAGTAATAAATAATAATACCTAAAAGGTGTTAATATTTAACAAGTTTTATATTTAGCAAAACGACACAATTTTTGAAATGCAATATAGCATGGTCGACTTATAATTATCCCAGTATAAACACAAGTTATAGCTATCATTAAATACGAAAATTCAATCGATGACCATTCTTTGAAGGATCTTTTTAGTAATCCGTAAATAAGACATACTGATGACAAAGTAAAGGCAATAGTGCCTAGAAGTAAGTGACTAATTTTATTAGCTCTTGGAGTTACAACACGAAGAATTCCAATTCTATACAAAGACAGGGCTCCATTGATGAGGCTCACGCCGGTAAAAATTAAGGCCGCCAAAGCTGAAAATGAAAAAAATCTACTTATACCAAGTTACAAAAAAAAACATCAAAAATTGTACATTCCACTTTTCCTCGTTTTACGTTTGGCGAAACTATTGATTAGTTTTTATCAATATTATCAATTATTATACATTTTTGAGTACCATTACAATTTATAATGTTATATCATGTATGTCATTAAATAATACCGTGATATTTATTAGTTGTCATAAAAGATATGCCCACTAATATTGATTAAATATTAATATAATATCGTAAGCAGACGAAACAAAGATAATAAATTAAAACAAAAGGTATGCAAGCTACAGTCACGAACGCAGCCAATGTTTTCGCTAACTCATTGCGGTTTGCGAACTTTAAGGCCCCCACAGACGAGAGGCCGATCGTTTCAGTTAGAACTGACGTCAGTTCAGCCTGAACGGATTCGAGCACACACACGGAAAAAATCGCATCCAACCCAATTTACGTCAGTTCGGCCTGACCTGATTCAGGCCCACACACGGAACAGTCGCATCAGTCCATTCTGGATGGCCGCGCGCTACGGTCGTGTTTATCAATTTTGTATTTAAACACCGCGAAAACTCATACAACGCTTGTACACGATACACGCCCGCACGGCCGCGGCTCGGGCAAGAACTGAAACGATTTGTCCACACACGGTCCGGACAGGTCGCGCGTTCAGGCCGCTCGGTAAGGCCAGAATTAATGTTGCCAACTTAGTTATTTTACTAAATTGAGTATTTTATTCCCTCCTTGGTAGAAATTTAGTTATTAGTAGGAAAGAGCCAGACAGTAATCATATGCAAAATGGCCTAGGTTAAACACAAAAAAAAACCTATCATAATAATACATTCGTATAGTAAAATTCAATAAATGAAAAAAAATTAATATAACAAAACCTAAAATGCAATGGTTTTTGGGGGCTTCAGGAATTCCTAAGTAGCTTTTTTAGTAGTTTTTTAGTACTTTTTACTAGAATTCAATACGAGTTTAGTAGTTTCACAAAAACAGAGCTGGCAACACTGGAACGAAGGGGCCCCATACATGGTCCGGTCTACCTTCAGTTCGGCCTGAACGGATGCAAAATCGTATCGTGTGTGTGCAATTTCGAGATCGCATCAGGCGGCCGTACGGACTGAAGCGATTCGTTCCAGTGTTGCCAGCTCTTTTTTTGTGAAACTACTAAACTCGTATCGATTTCTACTAAAACTACTAAAAAACTACTAAAGAGGCTACTTAACTTAGGAATTCCTGAAGCCCCTCAAAAACCACTGCATTTTAGGTTTTATTATATTAATTTTTTTTCATTAATTGAATTTGATTATAAATTTTACCATTAAATTAAAATTTACTAGGAAATATTACGTATTTAGTAGCTATTTTGCATATCATTACTGTCTGGCTCTTTCCTACTTAAACACTACTAATAACTAAATTTCTACCAAGGAGGGAATAAAATACTCAATTTAGTAAAATTTTGTAAAATATCTAAGTTGGCAACATTAATTCTGGCCTGACCAATCGGCCTGAACGCGCGCCCTGTCCTGACCGTGTGTGGACAAATCGCTTCAGTTCTTGCCCGAGCCGCGGCCGTGCGGGCGTGTATCTTGTACAAGCGTTGTATGAGTTTTCGCGGTGTTTAAATACAAAATTGATAAACACGACCGTAGCGCGCGGCAAACCAGAATGGACTGATGCGACTGTTCCGTGTGTGGGCACGAATCAGATCAGGCCGAACTGACGTAAATTGGATTGGATGCGATTTTTTCCGTGTGTGTGCTCGAATCCGCTCAGGCCGAACTGACGTCAGTTCCAGCTGAAACGATCGGCCTCTCGTCTGTGGGGGCCTTTAGGGTCAGCCGTCAGTTCCCACTGAAACGGAAAGATACGCAACGCGGCGCTGCATTTTTAAGATAGCTATTCAAAATTGAACTTAACTGACCTTAAGGCACCGAAGAAAGTACAGGAATAGTGTAAATAATTTCCTTACCCAATGAGCTAGATGAGTGTAATTATTTTATAATGTATAAAAATCAAAAATAAAATCTAAAAAATATTAGTGAAAGAATTTTTTCGATATCTCAAAAACTGAATTTTTTATTAATTTTTAAAGTTGGATGTTTTTAAAATCAGCGCGAGCTTGACCGCTCAACGCGTGACGTCATTTCGCCGGCTCTGACCGCCGCGGTAAGGAACTCGTGCAGTAATTTTGAAGTTTTATTGAAATTTTTGGAATTATGGTGATAAAATAACATATAGATATAATTGTATAACACCTTTATGTATAATAATACGGTTAGCACTCCAGAAAAATACTTTTTTCATGTGCCCAACGACAAAATCTGAGAAAATGAGTTGTGTAAAGTGTTGAAAAAAGTGTTATAGCTACAAAAATCAGTAGACATTTATTGCGAAGAATATTTTAATGTGAGTACTGAGTAAGTACCTAAATAAATACGAAACATCTACCTACATTTTTTTTTGCATTACTAAATGTTTAGTTTATAGAATATGCTCAGAATGAATTCAGTATTTTAGTGAAAATGTATTTTAAACAATGGGTTTTACATAGAGAAATAAAACACGAGTCACGCAGATATGTTAGGTACCTACTTAAAAAATATATTTAATCTTCGTTTGGAAATCGCATAGGTTTTTCAAGTTACTTCAAAAGTTACTATCCGATTTCGCTTAAAATAATTTTCCTAAAGAGTTTTTAGCATGATCTATTAGCATAGAAGCTTACAAGTTTCTATCTCTTATAATTTAGAAATTCTAAGGGAGGGGGAACCAACTTACAAACCACTGGAGGCTGATTACTCGAAAATAGTCGACTTTGTAAAAAAGTAATGTTAAAAGAAACCTTACCTAAATTCTAAAAGACCTATTCAACGATACCCCACAAATGGGGTAGAATGGAAAAATATTTCATCCCCCCTTCAGAGCTACCCCTAAAATATAAAATTATTATTATTTTATTATGCCAAACCTAAGATCTACACACAATCTATAACTGTACCAAATTTCATCCATCAATATTCATAATTACGGAAGTATAACAGACGGACGGACGGACGGAGCGAGCGAAACTATAAGCGTTCTTTGTGTGCCCTAAGTGGAGCCCTAAAAATGGAAAACATTATAATTTTGAAACAAAAAATGAAAACAGACTTCCAAAGTAAAAACGCACAAAAAAGTATGAAAAAAATCTTATTTTCTAAATAATTCCCTTTTTAAATTCGGCAAAAATTTTAATTATTTCTCTCATAGACGTATACTATCTCCAGTTAAATGGTCCCATTTTTGAGATTTTTGGGGCCATTTTGACATTTGAAGTACGGTGAAAACAAGATGGCTAACATTTGAAGTATTGTGAAAACCAAGATGGCGTAACTTTTACTTGATAAAGATTTGTTCTATCAAAATAATGTACTTCATAGCCCATTTTGAGTTTGAAATTTTTGATTTCTCTACTCGATTTTCATAATTTTGAAGTTGGTTGCCAACTTAAATGTGAGTTCTATAAAATATTGTTTTATCAGGATATTGTTTGGGCTGGCACAGACTTCAAAATTAAGAAGATTGAGTAGGGAAATAGTTAAAATTTTAGCCGAATTTAAAAGGAGAATTATTTTTAGAAAATAAAATTTATTTCATACTCTTTTGTGCGTTTTTACTTTGAAAGTTGGTATTAATTTTTTGTTTAAATTTAACAATTTTCCCTATTAAGTCATATTTATTATAATAATATATAAAAATGAATCGAAATGAACGAAGGTAAGTTTACAGAGCGCGTGTCAAAAACATACTGTATGCACATTGCATAGTTAGCTAGCTACGCACGGCGATGTGACGTCACAGCCATTACTCGACGGGCGCAATCAGTTTTCGCGCGTTCCCATATTGATTTGCTTATAAAAAACTCAATTTTCGTGATATCAACACAATTTTTTCACAGTTAGTCTTATTATTGCTTAAATTTTTTGTTAGGGCTGAAAAAGGGGAATAAATTTTGATTTACATCTTCCTCATTTTCCGTGTATCGTGGTGAAATTAACGGACTTCTGTCTCATCATAACGATCGACCCCGTAGCAGCCAGTGCCTCCCCAACCAGCTGCAGAATCCAGTGGCAGCGGCGCCGGTGTTCATACGTCAAACTCGAAGACCAGCTGTTGTACTTGGCCAGCGATAGTATCCCGTGGGATAACAGCAGCTGGTACTGGAATTACAATGTCAGAACTTGTAAGTTATAGGTGACAGTTGCGGCGAATATGGAGAAAGTTTGGCTGCATTGTTTTCGCACGAGTTTGGCAGATTTAACGGTACGTGTGAATAATGAACTGAAATGAAATGGTACTCGTATTATGCACTTTAATTCTCATAGAAATGTACCTACTGTTACACAAAAAAACTTTGTAAAACGGGTTATAAATTTAGATTATGCCACATCAATACTGTATAGTAGGTATAAAACATAGTCGCTTACGGTGTCTGTTTGTCTGTTTTGCGCGCTAGAATTAACTCCTCCGTTAATTCTAGCGTGTGAGAGTATCGTGCAGAAGGCGTGCGTGTGAAATAGATTTAGACTTGGAGTTAAAATCGGTAGGTAATGTCCAAACGCCAAAGGACATCCTGCTCTTACATAGGATTATCGTTATTGTGATTTGGTATAATTTAATTTTACTTTGGAGCTTTTCATCTCACACTTAGGATTAAACAAATTGAGAGCTTTTATTTAGAAAATGTATGTTTTTTACACTAATATTATGAAGAGGAAAACTTTGTTTGTATGTTTGTTTGTTTGGTTGTAATGAATAGGCTCAATAAGTACTGGACCGATTTCAAAAATTCTTTCACCATTCGAAAGCTACAATATCAACGAATAACATAGGCTAAATTTTATTTTGGAATATGGAATAAGCGTCACCAAGGCGGGGGTGTGCGTGCGGGAGGGAGTTTAGATCTATGAGGTAGGATTAGTATTAGTATTGTACCCATAGATTATACATATATATACATTGTACCCGTGCGAAGCCGGGGCGGGTGGCTAGTAATTAATAATTTCATAGTGAACTATGTTTATATTCTTACAAAATTTGCGCATCGTACCTATTAGTGCTCGGTCTCTTCAGTGTTTAGCCTGTCTCCATAAAAATCAATACCATACCTTAAAGTGTTCTTTTATTTAATTAAATGAGTAATTACGCATAATATGAAGAAAATTTGAATGAATTTTAATAATAAAAAAAAACACAATATCAACAATCGGTGAATTAAATAGTGTAATATATAAATAAATAAATAAATAAATCATTTATTTTCAAGAAACTTTACAAACATTATCTTTTCTGTCCCCCAAACTAGGCGAAGCCTGTCCTATGGGGGAAGTTAGGGGATTAAAATTATAACAAACTTAAACAGTAGTTCTCGTTACTATTAAAATTAGAAAATAGTTATTAAATTGTGAAATTAGTATTAATTAAATACTGTGTGACAGTAATTTGGTGTGCAGTGCGTATGTACTATGTACGTGCATGTGTGCGTGTGTGTGTGTATGTGTGGGAGCATGCGTGCGTATGTGTGTGTGTGTTTATATATGTGTAATGTAAATAAGAATGTGTTAGTTTGTGACTAGTGTGTTGTGTTAATTGTCTACTTTCATAAGATTTTCAGACTCGATGTATGTCCAATCTAAAAGAGATTGAGTCAAATGTTTTTTTGTTTCTCGTACGGAATGATGTTTTAAGCTGAAAATATTAACTAGTTTATTGTATATAAAAGGGAATAGGAAAATACCGAATCTGTAGGCAAAAGTTGTATTTACATGAATATTTGGGACTCTGAAAACGCGGCTACTTAGCATCTCTTCATATATTTGCTTCGATTGAGTGACAGATCTGTGCACATTTTCGACCACCCGGACATAGTATTGCTTCCTCACGCTTAAAACTTTAGTTTCCGCATAAAGGCTTTGAGTAGGATACCTTTTCGGTTTGCTGAGAGCGATTTTTAAAACTCCTCTTTGAGCTCTTTCTAGTGGGATAAGGTTAGAAGAGGAAGATCCACCCCAGGCCAGAATACAGTAGTTGATGAGTGTTTGGTACAGAGCGTAGAAAACAGTTTTTAGTGTTTGACCATCGACTACGGCACGAAGGTTATGCATGACACTCATCAACTTCCTCACGCGTTTGGTCATTTCAGAAATGTGAAGTTTAAAAGTAAGTCTTTCGTCCAAAATAACACCCAGGTAGCGAGTGAATTCTGTGCGTTCGATGAGTTGACAGTTGCAGATGTTCTTGGCCAAGAAAGAGCAATTTGGGGAGTGGATAATTAACTGATTTATCGTAGGGGAGGAAATGGCGGTTTTGTGAAAACAGAGAAATTTGGATTTAGAGGTGTTAAGAGAAAGAAGATTAAGTTTTAGCCATTTAGATATAGAGGACATACCGATTTCTGCTATTATGATAACTGCTTCCCAGGTAGTATCGTAAAAGATAAGAGCAGTATCGTCAGCATAACAAAGGATGTCTGCATTATTTATGGACAGGGAGGCTATGTCATTAATATATATAAGAAATAGAGTAGGGCCTAGGATGCTCCCTTGAGGTATTCCGAATGAAATTGGTCGCATACAACTTTTAAATCCAGATATCCTAATGCATTGATATCTTTCTGATAAGTAGCTGTTGAACCAATTTAACGGATTCCCTCTAATGCCATATCTTTCTAATTTTCTCAAAAGAATAGGTATAGAGAGGGAATCAAAGGCTTTAGCGAGATCCAGGAAGACACCAATGCATTTGGAACCTTTATCAAGATGTGAGGCCACAGTATTAGTGAGAAGTGTTACTGCATCCTCGGTAGATTTTCCTTGTCTAAAGCCAAATTGTTTATCAGAAATTACATGATTTGATTCTAAGAAGGAGACGAGTCTCTTATGTACCACGCGCTCAAGTAGTTTAGAGATACCGCTTAACAGGGAGATTGGGCGATAGTTAGTAGGTTCACATTTGGATCCGCCTTTATGTATGGGAACTACAGCCGCATATTTCCATATTTTGGGGAAGATTCCGGATTCAATACTACGATTAAAAATAATAGAGAGAGGCTCTGCTACATATTGACCAATAGCTTTAAGAACAATATTATTTATATCATCAAGGCCAGGAGAACTATGTGATTTTAGGTTTTTTATAAGATCAAGGATTTCTTGCGGGTCAGTAGGAGCTAAGAAGAGGGAATTGGGAAAGGAGTCAGTAAGTGACGTCTTAGATGTGAGGGATTCATGAGTCTCGTTTAAGCTGTTAAGAACGTTTTTTGCAAGTGACTCTCCAACAGAGGTGAAGTGATAGTTAAGAGAATTCAAAGATTCTTCTAAAGATGCTGACATCATTGAAATATCTGCCAGAGAATTATTAGTTTTATTTTGATTTCGATGTGAGATTCGGTTTATTGTTTGCCATAGTATTTTCGAGTTGTTCTTACTTTTATTTATATCGGCGCTGTCAAATTGAGATTTAGTATTTCTTATTATTTTAATGTAAAAATTGCGATATCTTGTGTAAACTAATCTTTTAAATTCATCATTAGGGCTATTTTTAGAGTCTCTATGCAATTTATCTCTATGTTTAGAGCATCTTATTAAACCAGGTGTCATCCAGGGTTTGATGGTAAATTTTTTATGACTGAACTTTTTTAGGGAACTGGAATTAGTTAAGGCGTGATTAAGTGTATTCATAAGATTGACAGTCATTTCGTCAACGCAAGGACTGTTTAATAAATTACTCCAATTAGTCTGTTTTACTTCTTCAATTAGTTTTTCATAGTTAATGACCAATTTTGTTCGCTTTGAGACATTGGTTTTAGGTTTTATTACATTTGCTCCAACCATAATAATACTATGATCAGTGATGTCGGTAGGACAAATAATAGATTTAGCGTCTATGTTTGAAGAGACAAATATATGGTCTATACATGTACGGACATGTGTTGGAAGATTAATGCAAGATATAAGGCCATGTTCAGCTAATAATGTGAGGTAAGATGAGGTATTTTGATCGAAAGCAGTTGTGCCGAGAATATTTATGTTAATATCGCCAATGAGAAAAAGACATGGAGATCTATCTAAAGAATCTAAAATGCAACCGAGAGAAGAAATGAATTTTACAGGATTCGGAAAGGAAGGAGATCTATATAAGGCCAAGAGAGTAAAGCAGCTAGGAACAATAATTTTAAGGCAATTTGCTTCATCAATATTCGGCTCCTCGGCGAATGCTGGCCATTTAGTATTAACGTACACTATAACCCCGCCAGATTTGTTTATGTATTTGTTAGTATTGAAACTCTGGTAACCGTCAATTTGTTTGATAGCGGTAGAGCCAGAAATCCAGCATTCACTGAGAACTATAACATCAAAATATATTTTTAGTCTAGCCAGAGTCAAAATCAAGCTGTCGAAGTTTCGTTGAATACTCCTAATATTTAAGTGTAAAATTTTAATCGAGTACTTGTCTATAACATTTTTACAATCTTCAACAATTGGAATTTCGTGACATTCTATGTTCAGTGATTGATCAATATCATTTATGTAATCTAAAGAAACCATAGTTAAAACTTTTGTTGGTAAAAGTGATAATCGAAGAGGATAAGAATGCCGAGTATAATTTCGAATAAAGGAGTAAGTGCATCCGGTATTGTGCAAATAATATTATATTTGTTATACAAAGTACTACCAAGTTAAGGAGTATATTTACTAAACACCGAGATTTAGCAGGCATACAGTTTACCATACAACACAAATGATTAAGAAAATAAGAAAAAGATACGTATGGTAGAGAGTTCAATTGGGTAGATGTGTAGAGTGTATTATGAAAGTTCTTATAAACTAAAACTATCGGTCTAAAGAGAATAGAAATATTTATAAACAACAACAAGGAAGTATAAAAATTAAAAAGGCATGTTTGAAAGCTTTCCCAAGTCGTCCTTGGATCGGATGTGAATAGGTGGGCTGCCCTCGCGCCCTTCGCGCTTTCTGACGTAGACCGCTCCATTCCGGACCCAGCAATAACGATAACCGTTTTCTTTGATCCATTTTCTTGCATCTCGAAAAAGATGGCGACATTCAGGTGACAGGCGCTCGTTTACATATATTTTCATTGAGATCCCTGAGTTCACTATATCTTTGTTATCTATATATTTAATATCTAGCGCCATTCAGGACTGTGCGCTGATTGGTCCGCCACATCACTCCCCCCTAAGACCGGAGGTCGAATTTTTGAGTCTTCTGACTTCTTGCTAGAATTGCCAGTGCCAGAGAGTTCCAGTGAGTCGGAACTGTGCTGCCGTGCTGGGCCGATGCTACGTGCTGACCAGGAGAGGTGCTTCGTGCTCTGCTTGCTAACCGATCGTTGTAGCTATGTGTGACGACCAGGAGAGGTGCCGCGTACTCTGTTGCTGATCGTGTAGCTACATGTGCGACCAGGAGAGGTGCTTCATGCTCTGCTTGCTGACCGGTCCGTGTAGTGAGACTGCCCGTTGAAGCCGATGAGGGTTCGACCAGGCCGCGGTGCGTTGAGGCTGGTGGTCGAGGTACCCGAAGAGGCTGAAGCTGGCTAGCGTAGTGCCCTCCGCACTACGCTGGTGGAGAGTGATGAGGATGATGTCCAGAAGGAGGCGTGTTCTTTGTCGAGGGTCACCAATGTGGGAATGTGATGGCAAGCCCCAAAGGGAGGTATCCGACCGAGCGAAGTGCTAGGTCAGGCCGAAGCCCACTGTAATAGTGTTCAGATGTCGTATATATGTCGCCGATCTTAGAAAACTTCGATAGCGCGATTCAGGACTGTGCGCTGATTGGTCCGCCACAGATTGCAAAGGTTATTTTAAAATAATTCCCGAAGATCCAATCCATTATTATAAATTGATTAAACCAGTCCTGTTTAACCATTTTATAATAATGGTTATTGGTTAGGTAAAGACCCACAAATATTAAGAACTATAATATAAAAACCGAGAACCTAAATATTTTTAAAAGGATTAAAAATTAAGAATTTGGTTACATTA
Source organism: Glaucopsyche alexis (assembly GCA_905404095.1). Lineage (NCBI taxonomy): Eukaryota > Metazoa > Arthropoda > Insecta > Lepidoptera > Lycaenidae > Glaucopsyche > Glaucopsyche alexis. The sequence goes on from FR990060.1 coordinate 9,957,201, forward strand.
TAGGTATAGGTCTACCAGAATCTGATGGCATTTTAAAAAAAATAAAAAATGTGATTTTCATATGGCAATGTCAAGTATGACCCGTCAAATCAAAGTACGTGATCTTTCAACAGCTGTTAAAATTTTGTGATTATGTTCTTGGAATTTGTTGTTTTTGTGAAAATATCCAAAAAGGCAATTCGATCTCAAGCGAGAAATATTGTTTCCTATGTCTATAGTAAAATACAGAAAGAAGAAGGTGTAAATCGAACTCAATCTTATAATTTAAAGCTTGTGGTAGAGTTGACCGGTAAGTTAGAGTGAGCTGTTTTGATACTTTTAGTTTTTTTATATTTTCTTAGGTAATTATTGTGACTTCTTTAAATGTGTTTCCAGTACTACTATAAGGTGAATCGTAGCTGATGGCACATCGAATGATGGTTTGTTTTCCATGCCTGGTAAAAGGAGGAGAGGAGGAAAAAAGAAAATCAATATAAGACAGTTTCGATTTATAGTTGATTAAGAATTAAGTAAACGAGTTCTATACAGTTCGGAAGGAAATTACAACATTAAAATAAATAAACTGTTGCTAATTTAATTGTATGTTATTCGTAATAAATAAGTATATAAAGTAATTCACGATTGATTTATTTTTCATGAAATATCATTATCATTACATAGTATAAAACAAAGTCCCTTTTTTGTCTGTCCCCTATGTATGCTTAAATCTTTAAAACTACACAACGGATTTTGATGCCATTTTTTTAACAGATAGAGTGATTTAACGAGAAGGTTTTTAGGTATGTAACATGCATAACATAGTAGAGGTACACAAATAATTTTAGAGGTTTGTAAAGTCCTAAATAATCACATATTTTGCGCTTACATTGAAAATGCTGGCTGAACACTACGAGATAGATCAAAATTATGTACTACAGTTGTATTCATCTTTAAAAAGCCTACAAAAAAGTCCGCATTGGCATATGTCTATCTCTTAGGGATAACCCACAATAACCATTTTTTTATCCTTTACTTTGATTTTAATTAAATAGCTTATTTACAAAGCGATTTTAAGCAATACAGTATTAATCCTTATCCAATTAAGTACCTTAAATAATAATATAATAATAATAATATAATAATAATATCTATGGACGCTTCACACCACGTCAGTCTGGCCCCGTGGTAAGTGTCCGAAGAACTTGTGTTACGGGTACCAGACAACGGAAATATATTTAATACTTTTTTATACTATACTTATATTTAAGATTTTTATTATATTATACATATATTTAATACACATCCATGACCCAGGAACACAGAAAACTTTTTTGTTCCCTGGCGGGATTCGAACCCGCGACCTCCGGCTTAAGCGCCACTGCGCTCACCACTGAGCCACGGAGGTCGTCAATACAATACATTGTGCATTTAAGATAGATCAATACTGCCCTTTACGGCATGTAATTTAAATGAATATTTTCGAAGATATTACAGATTTAAAATGCAGGGATATAGTGTTGCTGCGCGGCGCGGGCGCTCGCGTTTCTACATCGCGCTATCGAAAACGCGGGACGTATACAGTATAAAGAGGTTCACGAATATTTTGAACTGCAGCACAGAATACATAATAGTAACTGCAGTTCTTAATTCTTATGGAATATCCAGAGGTGGTTTGTCAGTTTTGTTGGAATGTCAAATAACTTTACTTACTACATAGCACATAGTATTTATACTATGTACTATGTAGTAAGTAAAGTTTGTTTTAACAAGTCGCTTTATCTGTCTGTCCCTATGTAGATATAGTATATTGTATGCTTAATCTTGTATGCTTAGATCTTTAAATCTACGCAAATCTTTAAGTATTTAGTCTTTAAGATTATGGTAAAATTTATATTCAAGTGCCATAAATATAATATTATGTTGTAACGTAGTTACATTTTATTTAATTAAATTTCGTTGAAAACGATACACCCAACGCCATCTATGGTATGTGGTGGTAACTACGGCTATGGGTTCAAGTCGACATTCTCAACGCCATCTATGGTATATGGTGGTAACTACGGTTATGAATTCAATAGTTATCGACTTATCGATTTGAATCTAATTCTTTTTAAATCTAAACATCATAATCTTTTTTTAAACAACTTAAATACACCAGTTTTGCGTTATTAGGTTATCATTCTAAATAACTCAATATATTTCTACTGTGGCAAAAAGTCTTAGCTGTGTAGTCAAGGTAATTTAAAAAAAATATATTTTTAGGTCGGGTATAAAAGCCTGACGCGCGAGTGACAGTTCCTTTTTCCATATCTCCTTTTTGGACATCTTAAATTGTATTGAGTTGTGGTTGCTTTAAATTTCCACGTTTCTAAGTTCAAGTAATTTTAAACCCGTCTTCACGGTGAGTTCTGTGTCTGTGTCTATAAATGTGTAGATTTCGCTTTACAAATTTTATATTGTTATTTTCCAAATTACTTTAAATATCAAATTGTAGGTAAATGTCAAAATTGTTTTTTTGTGGAACACGTGGAGGTTCCCCGTTTAATAATTAGATGCTAATATCATGGTGGGCCTGTTTTATCAACACGCATTCTTGTAATTTCGCCTAGTTTTATATTTTTTATGTTTAAGCGTGTTGTAAATTTTAAGCTGTCAAATTTTTTTTACATCATTTAAGTTTGCTTTGTAAACCTTTTATTTTTTAAAACGTACTCTTAGTACCTTTCATTTTAAACTGTAAGGGACCAGGGCCCTGATTTCGAGGATTCGAGATCAAGGCCACGGTACCTTAAGCAAGCTCTGCATATGTGGACCTACCGTTCCAGGGTTCTGAGTTCCGGCTGGGACAGTTCCTGTATGGACTACACCTGATCCGACCAGATACCATCGTTCCGGTCTGGACAACCCCAAGCCACACAGCATACCCAGGACTGTCGGTCTGAGCTTGGCCGTAGAGTTGTCGGACCCTCGTCACTGGACCTCGCAGACCGTGGGATACCCCTGACTGTCTTCGACTAGCTAAGTGCCGTGTGCCAATTATCCCCATACTACACCTCCACCGCCCAGGGCTGAACCAGACTTTGCCGGCTAACCGACCCACGCCCCTTTATCTAAACATCTTAAATTTTGAATATAAATAAATTATTGTTACGGTTAATTTATTGTTTCTCTTCCAAACACCCCGTAACAACTGGCGCCCAAACGTGTTTAGTCTGGTTCAGCATAGGGTGATTTCAGGGTCTCTGGTCCCAACCTGTGTGTGTGTTGTGTCGTCTTAGTACTAAGGTAGTTATTAGTACCTTATTATCTTGGTGTAGCGTTTATATATTGTAATAAACTCTATACTGCTCATCTTTTTTGTAGACTGTATACTTAGTACTGCATTATATGTAGAACTCATTTTGTAGTTAGTTCTTATATCTTACTGATTTGTAAATCATATACTTTTTTTGTATTTTTTGGAGAATACATCTCATTATTTTTGTATTTTCTCGACACAGACATACTCACCTTTAAGATTGTGGAAAAAAAATTCTTGAATTTAATTGGTAATTTAACTTTTAAAATAGAATTTAACTTTTGATAAACCCGCTATTGACTTATACTGAGAAAACTTAATTTCCTTTTTTAAACTCAAATTTATTTAGTAACTTAACTTAATAAACATTACAGTTGACTACTCACCTAACCTACTTTGGAAAAACTTTACTGTCTTTTCAAATTTTAAACTTTTTTTTCAAATCTTAACTTTTTTCAAAAAGTTTTTTTAATATGCCTGGAAAAATAAAATTTATTTCTCTTCAAAAGGCAGAATTGGAATATGAGGTCTTAGTTAGGAATGAAATACCAGCTTCTACCGTTGTGGAATTAAGAAAACAAATACTAAAATTAGTTGAGCTTTACCCGTCGGAGGATATCTTAGACTCCTGTCTTCCCATAAAAGAGGATTTGTTAGGAATTGAGGAAACCCTGACAAAAGTTAAATCACAGTTGGATTCTCACTCTGACGGTAACTCGTTGCTTAGAGCTGAAAATAACTTAAACCACATCGAGTATAGAATTAATAGAATTTCATCCGATAATATTGAACCTTTTGCCGAACAATATAATTCTTGTTTACAAAAACTTCAAAATTATTTAGGTTTATTACACCAATTGAAGGGGTCTAGTAGTAATTCTGTGTTGCCAGCTCCTGCTGCAGCACCTATACCTCCTTTAAATATTACGGTACAGTGTGAAAAAAATAATTTGGCTGATTTACATAAAATTAAGTTTGATGGCAAGTCTTGTGTCCGCGCGTTTATAACCAGGGTGAATGAGTATTGCACACAGCATAACATTAGTGATTCAAAGATTCTTTCTCATGCTTTTGACCTTTTTACTGGTGATGCTTTACACTGGTACAGAAGCATTCATCAAAATATTAAGAGTTGGTCGGAACTTTTAAATCTTTTATATAGTGACTTCGACAAACCGAGTTTTGATTATAGGTTCATGTCAGAGATTCGTAATAGGACTCAGGGCGAAAAGGAGACCATTACCATTTACGTTGCTATTATGGAAGGAATGTTCAACCGTCTTGTTAAGCCTGTCCCAGAGAGTGAGAAAATAGAAATCTTATTACATAACATTAAACCTTGCTATGCAAACATCTTAGCTTCTTCACCTACGGTTGTCACTATTGAGCAACTTAAGTCTCTTTGCAAAAATTATGAGGACATTCAGTCTCGACTGACCTTATATCACGAACCGCCTAAGGTAACGTCGGATACCTTAGCGCCTGACTTAGCTTATAATTTTAATAATGATAAATCTGATAACAAACAAAATTTTAATAAAACTTTTAGGCCTTTTCGTAATAATAATTTTTCCAATAATAATAAATTTTCTAATAATAATTCTAATAATAATAATAACTTCGCTTATAAACAATCCCATAATCAGGTTAATAGTTTGCAAACAAATAATCCTAAATTTTGTTTACGTTGTAGGGTTAACTCGCACAGCTACTATGAGTGCACAGCTGATAAATCCAAGATATTTTGTTTCGGCTGCGGCAACCCTGGCGTACGACGGCCAGACTGCATCCGCTGTCGTAGTAAACCTACTCATTCAAAAAACTAGTCTTATCGGATCGTGTTATACCTAACCATACCGACCTTGAGGATCGGAAACAATGGGTTAAAACCGTAGGTACTTTTTTCAAATTCTATACAATTAATACGGTCCGATGTATTGATAACAATAATTTAGATTCTCGACCTTATGTCAATATACATATAGACTCTTTTAGCATGCGCGGTCTTTTAGACTCTGGTTCTTGCGTTTCTTTGTTAGGTAATAATTCTCATTTAAATATTATTGAGTTAGGCTATCCTCTCAATAATGACGATAATAATATTTCAATTTTTGCTGCGGGCGGTCAATGTTTAAAGTCTATAGGCTATATAAATTTACCAATTCATTTTGAAGATCAATTTCATATTTTAAAAGTATACATAGTACCTCAGGTTACTTATGACCTCATTTTAGGTATTGACTTTTGGCGTATTTTCAAACTTTGTCCTAAATATTTAAATTCAATTAATTCTAGTACGGCTAGCGATCCAATCACTTCTCATCAGGTGACCCAGCCGGCTATTAACGGCTACGAACATTTAAGTTCGTCTGAGCGCTCAATAGCCGATGATATAATTAAACAATTTCGTTCTATTTCTTTTGAAGAGAAAGGTTTAGGTTTAACTTCACTTATTACTCATAAAATTGATACGGGCGATGCGTTACCTATACGTCAACGTTATTATAGGATGTCGCCGGAAAAACAACGTATTTTAGTTGAACAGGTTGACGAAATGTTGTCTATGGACGTCATCGAGCCGTGCCAATCTGCTTGGAGCTCTCCTGTATTGGTTGTGCCCAAGAAGAAAACAGGTGAATTTAGATTTTGTTTGGATAGTCGTAAATTAAATTCAGTAACTAAAAAAGACGCTTATAGTTTACCGTACATTTCCGAGATTTTGGACAGCTTACACGACGCTCGTTATTTAAGTACTATCGACCTTTCTAACAGCTTTTGGCAGACAGCTATTAACGAGTCTGATCGTGATAAGACTGCTTTTTATGTTCCTGGTCGCGGAATGTTTCGTTTTAAGCGTATGGCTTTCGGTTTGACGAACGCACCTGCTACGCAGCAGCGTTTAGTAGATGCTTTGTTTGGTAATTTTGGTCATAAAACTTTTTGCTATTTGGATGATATTGTTATTATTAGTGAGGATTTTAATGAACATGTAGCTACTCTTTTGAGGGTTCTTCAAGTCCTCAAAGAGGCAAATTTAACTGTTAAGTTTGAAAAGTGTAAATTTTTTCGGCCTCAACTTAAATATTTAGGTTATTTAATCGACGGTAACGGTCTCCGTACTGATCCTGATAAGGTAGCCGCGATTGTAAATTTTCCCACGCCTACTTGTAGGAAAAGTGTTAAACGCTTTCTTGGCACTGCCACCTGGTACAGAAGGTTTGTGCCTAATTTCAGTACTCTGGCAGGCCCTTTAAATAAGTTGACGTCTACACGTAAGAATGCCCCTCCTTTTGAGTGGACTTCAGAGGCGGACTCGGCGTTCAACAAACTGAAGGAGAGTTTGGTCTCCGCGCCAGTACTGCGCTGTCCCGACTACAATGAACCCTTCGAGGTTCATACGGATGCCAGTAGCTATGGTATTGGGGCCATGCTCACCCAGAAGTTCGAAGGGAAAGAACACCCTGTCGCATACATGAGTCGCTCCTTGACTAAACAGGAGAAAGTCTACGGGATTACTGAGCGTGAGACGTTAGCAGTTTTGGTTGCTTTAGAACACTGGCGTTGTTACCTTGAGAACGGTAAAAAGTTTACGGTTTATACCGATCACAGCGCGCTTAAGTGGTTCCTGTCTTTGTCCAACCCCACTGGTAGGTTAGCTCGCTGGTGTGTCAGACTATCCGAGTTTAATTTTGAAATTAAACATAGGAAGGGCTGTGACAACGTTATACCGGACGCTTTATCTCGTGCGGTTAACGTGAACGCAATTTGTAGTTGGACAAACTATACCGGCGCTGATACCTGGTATCTTAATATTTTTAACGGTTGCCATAATACGCCATCTTCTTTTCCAAATTTTACTATTAAAGACAGTAGATTATTTAGGCTTTCTAAAAATAAACATAATTTAACTTCTGAATTTTCTTGGAAAGAGGTAGTTCCTAAAGATTATCGTGAGGAAATTATTCGCGCTAACCATGATGAGCCCACTGCTGGTCACATGGGAATTTTTAAAACTTATAGGCGGCTCGCACTTAATTACTTTTGGCCTAATATGTATCGCGATGTCGTCACTTACATTTCTAAATGTTCTAAATGTCTACAATATAAGTCTCAAAATCATAAAGTTTTAGGTGAAATGGGTCGTCCTAAAGACTGTTCACGACCATTTCAAGTCATCTCGGTTGATATTATGGGACCTTTACCTACTACTAGAAAACGTAATAATTTTATTTTAGTTGTGACTTGTTGTTTTTCTAAATTTTGTCTTATTTTTCCTATGAAACGTGCTACATCCGATATTATAATTAAAATTTTAGAAGATAGTGTTTTCTTAGTGCACGGTGTTCCACAAACTATTTTAATGGATAACGGTCCTCAGTTCATTAGTAACGAGACCAATAGTCTTTTCAAAAAATATAATATACCTAAAGTTTATTTAACACCGCGTTATACCCCCCAGGTGAATACGGTCGAACGCTACAATAGGACCATTATCACTTGTATTTCGACCTACGTAGAAGAAGACCATAGGTCATGGGATGTACATATACCCGAAATACAATTCGCCATCAACAACTCGGTGAATGAGGCAACCGGCTTTACACCATCTTTCTTGGTGTATGGTAGGGAACTAGTGTCTTGCGGTACTCACTACTTAGATACAGATAGTATTAAAGACCTTGTGTTTTCGCCTCGTGACGCCTACGCGGAAAATTTAGGGTGTATGTCATCTATTTTCGATAGCGTTCAGATGCGTCTCTGGCAAGCTCATGTTAAGAGCACTGCTCAATATAATCTGAGACGTAAGCCTGCGGAATTTAACGTTGGTGATGTCGTTTTTAAGAGAACTTACTTTCTAAGTGATAAGGAGAAACATTTTAGCAAAAAGTTGGCTCCTAAATTTATAAAATGTAAAATTGTAGGTAAACGTTCTCCTTTAGTTTATGTCCTGCAAGACATGCAAGGTAAAGACCTTGGTGCCTGGCATTTGAAGGACCTTAAGCTTCCCATCTTATCAAAATAATGGGTCAGCTGTTGTAGGAAGGCTAGTAGTTTCGCGCTTTACTCAGACGCTGTTCGTTATCTTTTTATAATAACGATATAGCTAAGAACTTTAATATCTTAGACTGGTGTTGTTTTTTCCTCTTTATGGAATACAATACTCGTATGTTAGGGCGTCTCGGATCATTATGTTGTGTCCGAGTTGCAAAATGCAAGTGGATGTATGTATGTGATGTATGAATATAGTGTGAACGATGTATGAAAGGTTGTCGGTTGTTGCGCGTTGACACAAGACTAGCATTTAACTTCCACTGTCGTAATTTTTTCTTTAAACCTTCTTTTTTTTTTAAGTTTTTTTTTACCCCAACCAATATTTTCTTTTCTTTTGTCTGTTTTGTAGTTGTTTCAGGATTTTTTCCTGGCAGCAGGCAAAAATCCTTCGGTAACAGGGGGGGATATGTAACGTAGTTACATTTTATTTAATTAAATTTCGTTGAAAACGATACACCCAACGCCATCTATGGTATGTGGTGGTAACTACGGCTATGGGTTCAAGTCGACATTCTCAACGCCATCTATGGTATATGGTGGTAACTACGGTTATGAATTCAATAGTTATCGACTTATCGATTTGAATCTAATTCTTTTTAAATCTAAACATCATAATCTTTTTTTAAACAACTTAAATACACCAGTTTTGCGTTATTAGGTTATCATTCTAAATAACTCAATATATTTCTACTGTGGCAAAAAGTCTTAGCTGTGTAGTCAAGGTAATTTAAAAAAAATATATTTTTAGGTCGGGTATAAAAGCCTGACGCGCGAGTGACAGTTCCTTTTTCCATATCTCCTTTTTGGACATCTTAAATTGTATTGAGTTGTGGTTGCTTTAAATTTCCACGTTTCTAAGTTCAAGTAATTTTAAACCCGTCTTCACGGTGAGTTCTGTGTCTGTGTCTATAAATGTGTAGATTTCGCTTTACAAATTTTATATTGTTATTTTCCAAATTACTTTAAATATCAAATTGTAGGTAAATGTCAAAATTGTTTTTTTGTGGAACACGTGGAGGTTCCCCGTTTAATAATTAGATGCTAATATCATGGTGGGCCTGTTTTATCAACACGCATTCTTGTAATTTCGCCTAGTTTTATATTTTTTATGTTTATGCGTGTTGTAAATTTTAAGCTGTCAAATTTTTTTTACATCATTTAAGTTTGCTTTGTAAACCTTTTATTTTTTAAAACGTACTCTTAGTACCTTTCATTTTAAACTGTAAGGGACCAGGGCCCTGATTTCGAGGATTCGAGATCAAGGCCACGGTACCTTAAGCAAGCTCTGCATATGTGGACCTACCGTTCCAGGGTTCTGAGTTCCGGCTGGGACAGTTCCTGTATGGACTACACCTGATCCGACCAGATACCATCGTTCCGGTCTGGACAACCCCAAGCCACACAGCATACCCAGGACTGTCGGTCTGAGCTTGGCCGTAGAGTTGTCGGACCCTCGTCACTGGACCTCGCAGACCGTGGGATACCCCTGACTGTCTTCGACTAGCTAAGTGCCGTGTGCCAATTATCCCCATACTACACCTCCACCGCCCAGGGCTGAACCAGACTTTGCCGGCTAACCGACCCACGCCCCTTTATCTAAACATCTTAAATTTTGAATATAAATAAATTATTGTTACGGTTAATTTATTGTTTCTCTTCCAAACACCCCGTAACAATGTAAGTATATTATCAAGTGGTGGCGCATGTCGTGTCGAGGTTATAGGGTCCCATTTTTAACAATTTGCATTGGGCAAACCTAAAAGCATTTTCAATATTGTATCAGAAGTATATTGCTGTAAGAAGGTAGAGCGTTATTCGCCGAAGTAGTTTTTTCTCCAAGAACACTATTCCACGCGGGCGAAGCCGCGGGCAAAAGCTAGTTTTCTATATTATACACCGAACATTCTTCACACAGTCTTATTATAATTCATGTTCAATAATACTAAAGACATAATTAAAAATTAACCAGTATCAAGATCGTTTAATCCTGTTTCCCCAGTATTGCACACTACAAAATTTTATTTCCCTATTTGCCATGAGATTCTGGTACACCTATAAAGAATGTTCCTCTTAAAACAAATGTACTTAGTAATCAATACAAGAGCAATATTAGTTTGTCTTTAGATAAAAACTACGTGATTATTTGCACAATTTGTTAACAAGAAACCAATATTAGATAAGAATGATGAGGGCAATTAAACTACTAACAACTCTTTGCAGGTTTATACAGCGTGTTATAAAATTGTTTTATACGATTTTTATTTTGTTCTTTTTTTATTTAAGAATATTTATTTTTGTGAGCCTTCGAATTACAAGCGTTAAACGCTGAGTTAATTTGAACGGTAACTTACATCAATATGCCTACTTTTAATCAATTTAATTAAGACACTAATTTTTAAGTTCATAATATCCACATTCTTAACTATCTCTCTCAAAAAATATAGAACAGTATAAAATGCGATAAGTCTTTTATATAGTCTTTAATATCTAAGACTAGCAGTATCAGGTATCTACTGCTGCTGCTTTGTATCTACAAAGTATACAAAATTTAATATTCAATATACTTACACCAATAACAGACAAACCGACGTGAAGTTGGAATGGACTTGGTGGAAATGAGTTGAACGCAAAACACAGATTCACAAACACATTCACACCAATCAACATATGCACCAGCATATTGAGAGAACCCCGTAATACGTTCCACGTATAATTACTAGTATTATTATTAACATTACTAACACTGTTTATCAAAGGTGTCTCTTCTGATACAACTTCCATATTACTCAATTTTACAGTTATTTACAATGGCACAATATTTTTATACGAATTTACAGCAACACAATATATAATCAAGAGATTTCTCTCTCCTTTCACAAATCTGCAGGTACACAATATTATGTAACAAAGTAACGTTTTCTATAAAAACAATAGCAAGGATCATTTATCGAATTTTATTTCTCACGTATGCGAGATAATAGATAAAGGTGTACTGATAAGTGACGTTGCAACATAAAATTTTCTCAGGGAAGGTGTATGAGGTATTTAATAGGTATTTAATAGGCGCGATAAATAGAATAAAAAGAAGACAGATAGATGACAAAGGCAAAAGAAACAATACATGCTCCTGTTCAATAGTAATACCTAATTATATCAATAAAACAACATGTAACAAAGCACAAATATTATTGTATACAATATGCAAAATACAATATGAAAATATAACATATCCCCAATCGGTAGCCAATCCACATAAGGCTGTTTCATAATTCCGGTAATGAAACACGCTGCTGAAGCTATTAGTGCTAAGGAACCAATGACTTTGTGAACGTAGTAGAGATACTTTTTTATTCCTGACAAGTTTTCAATTGCAACATTACATTTGAAGAAAGAGAAGAATACGCCAAGTATTGCATTTATTAATACAAGACCACCTGCACCGAGACCTAAAAATAATAAAAAGATTTTTAAAGAGTATTACAAGGTTTATTTTATAATCTGTTTTTAAAGTTACAAAAATAGATCTATTAAGACTGAAGTAGCAATACGGTTTCTCTAGAAACAGACGATTCTCTAGAAACATAATAATGTCTATGGACATTTCACACCACGTCAATCTGGCCTTGTGCTAAGAAGTACCCGAAGAACTTGTCGGGGACCAGACAACGGGAAGTTTATTAAATAGGTAGGTACTTTTACACTTTACATACATTTAAGATTTTATTAAGTATTTAATACACATACATGACCTAAGAACACAGAAAACTTTTTGTTCCTCGGCGGGATTTGAACCCGCGACCTTCGCGATTGTCGATACATATAAATATAACTCCCCCACCGATTTTCCGTGACGGTGGCCGGTTTCATTGAAACCAGGCTAGTTACGTAGGAGTAATTTTATAGTGCCCAAGTGTGTGCGGAGTACACAAGAGCACTCTCTCTTCCCTTACTCTCATAATCCAGTGGGACGGATAACCGACAGACTGACGAGAGATCAGGCGCAGGACCGACTTTTTACATGCCCATCCGACGCAGAGATCATCTTACTTTTCAGACAATCAGGTGATATGATCAGCCTGTACCTATTGTCCTAACCAAACTTGGAAACAACTTTTTTTTTGGTGTTCCACCACTAGACCACGGAGGCTGTCCATACATATAGCCAGTGTCCGTGTATTTTAACACAATAATTGTACAAAGATAACCCCAAAGCTTTGAAAAAAGCAGTGTGAACTGTCAAGAACTTTAAATTATACCCACCAAAATCACGGTTTACAAAACTTCCTAGCCATAATACCCACCCATAGAAGAATGTGGAGTGAAGTAAGGTTGATATCCTGTAAAGAAAGTGACCAATACCCCCACTGATATACAGAGATATCCCAGAAAGTTTAAAATAATATGTTCCAGTCTCCTCTGAAATACTCTCATCGCTGCTGCCGGTCCACTTAATGTTTTCACGCTTAAAATTGCAAATGGCATGAAAATTTGCATCTGAAAAATAATTATTGTCTTACGTCTTACTATTATAATTGCTGACCTGAACAGGCTGTTGTTACCGGGGCCCGTAGCTAAGGCTGGGACGATACGATTCAGAATCCAGCGAGCCCGGAAAAATTAAGAGCAATGAAAATAGAACTCTGCGTTAATATATAATAAGAGTTGAGAATCGAAGTTTCGAGTGTTGAGTATGAACATGAGAACATGACAATGTATGATATTGACATTTGACTCGACACGTATTCGATTTTCAGATCTATTGTATTTGCGCAGAGTTCTATTTTCCGTGCTCTGAATTATCCCCGGCATTACGGATTCCGTCAATATAGTCCCAACTCCCTAATATGAGTACAATCTACTGGTAGATTGCTAAAGGCGAAGGCTGGTTCTCTTTCTTATGGAAGCCCTAGGCTTTTTAATAGGGATTTGAATGAGAGTCTTTAAAAGGTACCTAAATGCCCTAAGTGGTAAGTGAAGCTGATAGAAATGGGGTTATCGTCACTATAATCTACCCATTGTTCCGTTTTCACTACTTAATTCTAACATTCGGGAAAGAATATTTTCGTTTGATCATAATAATTTAATAACCTCAAAATATTTCATTATCATACCTGCATAGCATAAAGTACTTATGGTCTCACTTTAAAGTATCGACTTTGAATACGTACACTTTGAAAGCATTATTAGCATCTAAATTTATGAAAGAAAAGAATTCAGTTACCCCTATAGTGCAGACTAAAATGTGCAACGCTTTGTACATGTCCTCTCTTTGATATGTTGTTGAGAAGAATAACACTGACATTGTAGTGATTCCGACCATAATTGCAGCTATCAGTATAGCGGAAGCTTTAAAAACGTTTGCATAATGTCTTCGTTGTGGACTATCAACCAGAACTATTTTCACGGGTCCTACAAATTCTAAAACATCCACCCCGGCTTTATCTTGAAGGCATTCGAGATTACAATTGCGATTTGCTGTCATAGCTGTTAGGATTTTTTAAGTCTACAATTTTTTTACTATAATTTACGTGTCCATGTGAAAGTTACAAAATTTCATAAGTCTGTCATCACGTCGATGATCTTGAAATGTCACGCCACAGATTAGATTAGATCAAAGAGAGTTTTTTTTTCACGAATAAGTTTTTATTTTATCTTTTGGCAATGTGCATTGAGATTTCGTCATAGTTTCGTCATAAAATGTTTGTTTTTTATTTCTTTACTAGCTTTTACCCGCTACTTCCGTGTGGAGTTCGGCTTCCATACAAAATTATAACCCCTTTTTCACCCTCTTAGGGGTCGAATTTTCAAAAATTCTTTCGTAGCGGATGCCGACGTTATTACAACTATCTGTATGCCAAATTTCAGTTAAATCCGTTCAGTAATTTCAACTGTGCGTTGATAGATGAGTCAGTCAGGTTTGAGTTTTATAAATTTAGATTTTAACATAAATTTTTTATATGTCATTCGATACTTCATTGTTTCTTTCACTCATTTTTTACATCCTTATAGTTGGTATTTACCAATCACAGAGGAAAGTGATTATCATAAGTCTTTCTAATCCCATGAAGGATATTAATCCCTCTTATCCAATCAAACGTTTTCTTTTTCAGTAACCTTTAAATATTAACAGTGTTAACATCACAAAACAAAGTACTGTATTGTCCGAAAATGTTGCTTTAGTATTGTGAAATAACTTCACAATTACGGGCAATTTAATGTTTATATTCCTCTCAATCGTACGGGATATTAATATAATGAAACCACGCTGGTCAATAATAGGCTCATTATAATATTTACAGACCCCACAAAATGTCAATTAATATTTTCTCTGCAAATAAATTTCATCTCATTATCTGGTAATGATAAATATTAACCAATGCGTAAGTTTATGGTAACGGTTTTGCTGAAGCTGAAATATTAAAAGTTACTTCTTTTAATACTAAACCTTTTAACCCCTAAAACTACGGTTAACTACTACCTACTGTAGTTAACCGTAGCAAGTGGAAAGAAGTGGTATCTGCCTACCCCTACGGGAAATAGGCGTGATTATATGTATGTATGTATGTATGTATATATTATATATCACTGAGAGATCACTGTCTGTCTATCTGTCTGTCACTACTCACCAGTCACCAGGCTGTATCATATGAACCGTGATAGCTTGAGAGTAAGTCAAAGTAGCCGGTATAACAACATTAAACTAAAAATAATATAAATAATTAAGTGGGGCTTCCATACAACAAACGTGAATTTTTAGCTGTGTTGTACGAAACCCTTCGTCGGGGCAGAAACCGACTCAAACTTACCAGTTTTTTTACAAGTCTTTGTTATTTTTATTCTTATATATTTGTAAAACATACAATAATTTTGTTATAATAAATTATCTTATAATAATAATGATAATAATAATAATAACTCCCCACACCGATTTCGGTGACGGTGGCCGGTTTCATTGAAACCAGGCCAGTTACGCAGGAGTAATTTTAGTGCCCAAGTGTGTGCGTAGTACACAAGAGCACTCTCTCTTCCTTTACTCTCATAATTCAGTGGGACGGATAACCGACACGACTGACGAGAGATCAGGCGCAGGTCCGACTTTTTACATGCCCATCCGACGCATGGATCATCTTTCTTGTCAGACAATCAGGTGATCGGCCTGCGTTGTCCTAACCAAACTTCCTAACAACATTTTTTTGTTGTTCCAATGCGGGAATCGAACCCACGAACTCCGAGTCGAGAGCCAATGCTCTAACCACTAGACCACGGAGGCTGTTTATTTATAATTATCTTATAGTGGATTCGTTGGCACTATTTTTTATGATTTCATAATATAAACTTTGCATTAGTTAGATACTTACTATGAAGGTATGAACCTTCATAAACAACACTATAATACTATGTTAATTCTTTCTTTCCATTACAAGTGCAACATAATATTTATTTTTTTAAAGCAGACCAATGTTGTATTTAGGAACATTTGGAAAATAGGTTGACCAAAAATTACGTTAGCATTTCGCATTCTAATCCCAACATACCTCCCCTCCCTTACATCCTACATATACGCAAACCCAACCCGCGTTCATACAAATCGGATCACTCTTTGTCTCGATCGGATAATGTCTGTAATCGGATGGGAACATAATCGCTTAATAGTTAACAGACAGCCAGTTTCCCGACGGAAAAATCGGATTAAAATTCTGCATTGTCGTCCCTTGTCAATCACGTTGCACAAAAGTCGATATTTTTCAACACAAAAGAAACTGAATAACGGAAAAATGGACAAAATTTTCTAGCCTTTCGTTTATTTTAGTATGAATTGAAAATATCAAAAAGAACAAACGGGTCAAAAGAAACAAGTTTTTGTGTAACTTTTAACTTCATCCATTTGTCCTACTTAAAGTATTTTTTTTAAGGAAGCTTCAACTCACAGCTTTCAGAATTTAGCTCACGTATTAATAAAATTAATTATAATAATTATTAAAATTTATTCAAGTTATTAGACAGTCTTAATCATAAGGATTGATAGTAAATTGCCTAACTTTAAAGCGTGTGCTACAGTAACCGAGCATTTTTTGGACCGAAAAGTTTCAGTGATAATTTTTATTTACAGGGCATTGAATCCAGATTGCAGAATGTACCACTAGACCACAGAGGTCACATACATGAGGGTTCAGAGTAAACAGACGTCCCAGGGGCCAGGAGAGAAAACCGCATGATGAGCCCAACTTATCACCATTATCTTTTATTACACGCGCGATACATGAATTTGCTTTTTACATTAGGCATAATAGAATTAAACCGCCCTAAAATATATATCATGCATTGATGCTGTATTTAACGTGTTTCTCTTTATATAATACTAGCTTTTGCCCGCGACTTCGTCCGCGTGGAACAATACTTTGGGATATCGCTGAAATTTACCCGCGACTTTATTTATGACTAACGAAAGCGGAATCCTATTTTTTTAAACGGAACCCTAAAATAAAAGTAGCCTATGTACCCTATAACATCAGCTATCTGCTAGTGAAAGTCCCGTGGAAATCGGTCCAGCCGTTTCAGAGATTAGTCGGAACAAACAGACAGACAGACCGACTTACAGACAGACAGACGGACAGACAAAAATTAAAAATGTATTTTATTGTAAGTACCGAATATACTTTCAGATTCATTATGTAAAAAGCTGTTAATTTGAAGTTACAAACAGACACTTAAATTGTATTTAACTGTATAGATGTATAGATATTATAATGTATTATATTTTAAGATATTATCAATTTGATGTTTATAAAATAACTAAACTATTTCACTAAACTAAACTAAACATTAACCCGCACGCGCACCCCGCCTTGGTGACGCCCACTTCGCAACGGGCCGTGCAGCAGAAGTCGTAATATTTTAATTTCGCCATAACTTCAAAACCAAACGTCCAATTTTAATCATTCAAAAACCAAATATTATCTACATAAACTGTACTTAGTGATGAAATAATTTATTTCGATAAGGATTAATAACATGAGTAAAATAAACGCGTTTAAATGTAGTCCAAAAAAAATTCAAGATTTCTAAATAAAAAAATGGTTGTTGTGCCTCACTCGACATAGATAGGTATAGTGTGTCGCGGACTTTTTTGTAGATATTTATAAGATCTACAATTAATTAGAACATTTTATGGTTCTATCTTTTATAGTTTAGGCAGCGTACGCAAAATAAGTAACTTTTCTGGTTGATTTTTTACACCTTGTGTCCGAAAAACCCAAATATCTTACGGAACCCTATTTTTTTCCAAAATAAAATTTAGCCTATGTTACTCGTGGATAATGTAGCTTTCGAATGGTGAAAGAATTTTTGAAATCGGTCCAGTACTTTTTGAGCCTATTCATTACAAACAAACAAACAAACAAACATACAAACAAAGTTTTCCTCTTTATAATATTAGTGTAGATTATACTACACGTTTACAAGAAAAACAGGGGAGAAACCTAGGATTTCCGGTACCAAAGCTAATTTACTTTGAGCCTTTTTCTTTTTCTTGTTTAACATAAAGTATAATAAAGTGCAGCCTCCGTGGTCTAGAGATTGGCTCTCGACTCGGATGTCGTGGGTTCAATTCCCGCGTTATAACAACAAAAAATGGGCATGTAAAAACTCGGTCCTGCGCCTGATCTCTCGCCAGTCGTGTCAGTCATTTGTCTCACTGGGTTACGAGAGTAAAGGAAGAGAGAATGCTCTTGTGCACACACTTCGCACTATAAAAATAACTCCTGTGTCACTAGCCTGGTTTCAATTTAAAAAAAGCCTGTTATTATATAATACAGAATATTGTACTGTACTTCAGCCATTTAACATTCGCATTCAACGACCTAGCGCAGAAAATGTTTAAAATTGCGTTTTTAATATAGCTACAATATTCTCACCAATCTTCGATTAAAATTTAAACCTATCGATACCTCCAAGGAATCAATTACAAAAACTGTATCGTAAAGAACTAACCGAAGGATTAATTCGATTGGCAGAGCAATTACGTACAGTCACGACGGCAAGTGATTCATGAAGATTATTGTGAAATAAATCATCGGCCGACGCGTGAATTTACATAGCGCGATTAAGAAAACTGACGAATGGGATAAGAGACAATTTCTCATCACAAAAAAGCTTTTAGATTACGTAGTTACGATATTTGATTATGTTCTAAACTTAGCACGTCTTTTTTTTTTTAGATTTTTTAATTATACATTGCAACGTTTTGAGCTCTAATTGTGGCGGCAAAATTACAAACTTAATTTTGTTTGCTGTCTTTTGTGCAATATATATTCTAGAATCTAGTATAATGAACCAATACAAAACAAAAAACCGGCCAAGTGCGAGTCAGACTCGCGCTCGAAGGGTTCCGTACAAAACAACAAAACATTCACGATATTTAATTAATTTAGTTTCAGTGTTTTGTTGCTATAGCGACGACAGAAATATTATACTTTAAACGAGACAATCTTGTATAGGTAGGTATATATAATAGTAGTCTTGGCAACGGCTGCAAGTATTTACATGTGGTATGCAGGTAGTTTTGGGGGAGAAAATCGGCCTATCTAGGTTTTATCCCCGCGAGACTGCGCATTTTTAAGTAATATCATATATTTTTAGAATAGAATAGGAATGTGGTGGGTTTAAACCCCGGTAAAATATTTTTGTGATAATCTTTTTTTTTATCTACTAGCTAGAGCTGCGAGCAAAGCTCGGTTATCCAGGTACTTGGCGTGTAAAAGAAGTAATAGAGCATGAAATCAATGTTAACTTGATCTCTGCACGCTTGCAAAAAGAAATATAGGTAATAATAATTACCTCATTACAGTTTAAAATAGCCAACGAATGGGTGAAAAAAATTAATTACAACCCACCTCACCGGCTAGCACTTCAAACAATCCCGAATTATCATAATTACCACGTCGACATTTCACACTAAGCGGCTTTAGAGTAAAGAATAAAGAATTTTAATTTCAAAAGGTAGCTAAATGAATTAAATCATAAGTTGGTAAAATTAATGATAACTAGCTGTTGACCGCGGCTACGCACGCGTAAATACATTATCCCATAAGAATACTGTTCTTTTTCGGGATAAAGAGAAGCCTATATTTAATCCAGAGTTTAAACTACTACCATATCCAATTTCAACGAAATTCGTTTAGTAGTAATATTACGTGAAGAAGCAACATTTATAATTGTAGTAGGATGTGTTATAAATAATATTAAATAAGACACACGACATACAAAATTAATAAATTTAATCTTTGGCGTTGATTGTGCAAAGAATATGCACAAAAGCAAAGATTTCTAAACTCAAGATAGGCTACGACGTATGTTTGACAGAAGAAATCTTCATACAAGAAAAAGTTACGCCATCTTGGTTTTCACCATATTTTAAATGTCTGCCATTTTGTTTTCACCGTGCTTCAAATGTCAAAATGGTCCCAAAAATCTGTAAAGGGATTTAACTGGAGACACTTTTTGCCAATATGCCTAGTCTATAATATAGCATCTATGCATAAAAGTAGTTGGAAATACATAGCCGACTGTGCAAATAACTGATTTGAATCACACTTCCCAATGTATATATCCCGAAGTGCTCATTTAATTTAGAGCCAGACACAAAGACGCGATAAGTGTCATTGAATAGGGTGCATATGTATGAAATTCACCCAAACTTTGGAAAAATCCGTGTACGAAAAATATGAGCGCCCCATCAGAATCGCTTAAAAGCATTGTCTTGTATTTCGGGAAATGAGATGTTTCCAGTACTTGAAACACTCCTTGCTTAGAGTCTACAGCTTAGAAGGTTTCTTGTACGTTTTTTGCATTGAATAATGCATTGCCATTTCGTTAGACTTCGTCTTTTGAATATTGTCGTATGTAGAATATTGACTTTCTTTCCAATGCGGTCTTTCTATTGCTTTCGTGACTAGAATGTTTAACGAGAGTAGGAAATTATAATAATATTAGATATGTATTAAATATTTAATATTATAAATAAACTAATCAAGTAGATATCCATAAAATATTTCATCTCCGAAAAGATTTTAAATCCCAGTTGAGAAATAACAGTTTTGTTTTGATCAATTGATACAAGCTGGATCAAATTTTCAATTCAATTAAAGTGACAATGAATAATATTACAATCAATTTACTTCAAAATATAATACAAAATATATTCTCTGAAGATTTTGCGTGTCTATTGAATCGACGAAACAAATCAGCCGGCTAATTGTCGTTATTCAAGATAAAGTAAGTAAGTTTAGAGTCGTTGAAAACCTTTGAGATAGAGCATTGACTTATAATAGGGTTTCGGACTACATCTGAAATGTGTAGTTTCGTTAATATAGGCATTACTACTTGGTAAATCTAAAAAATATATTATTTTATATGTAGTTTACTAATTAAATACATTTAAAAAGTACCCAATTTTTTTTTTTTGCGAAATTGGTAAGTAAACAAAACCTACATCATTAGTTTACTCACATCATATACAAAAACATTCATTACAGTAAGTATGAACTTAAACGCACAAATATGGGAGATATTTACAAATATATTCCGGCGGCCATATACTTCATATACTACTTCATATACTATAACCTACAAGTGACGTCATTTGTAGGTCGACTTTAGTATGGAGCGTTTTTAGGATGCTCGCGAAAATTTTTATACAAATCGCTGTACCTTTGAAAATATTGACTTTTGATATACGGTTTCTTCTGAGAAGTTACTCATATTTAAGAGTACCTACTATTCATTTATGCAATAAAAAATAGTCCGATTGCCTATTGTCGTAAGGAGAGGCCCCGTCTAAGCTTTAAAATGTCTACAACATGTGTGCCTTATTGAGGCCAATGAGATTTGTCAGCTAAGGTCCGTGAGACTCGAGATTCGCGAACTTTACACGCAGAACACGTCGAGAAGGTTTATGTAAAATATTTCTGTGGGCATTTTCTCATCCTAATTTTCGAATCATTAAGATAAAGTCATAATTCAATAGTCATCTCTTCGAATCTACAGTATTTTAATTAAATGTGATAACGCTGAAAAGTTCAAGACAGAAAGTCATTTGCAACAAATTCAAAAAATATTCTTCCGAAAGTAAGAAAATTTAAAAGAATATTGTAAGAATATATTATTATACTCCACCTAAACTACTTAATACAACACCTTGGGTACCCAATAAATACAATATTCATACTAAATTGGAATTGCAGTGAGTGGTATTTTAAATCACAAGTTATTCAATAAAATGTTGCACCTAGTAATAGAGCTTGCATATCTAATATCTGAAACAAAATATTATAAAAATCGCCAGGTATTTTATGAAATTTTCGCATTAGTATTTAGTAGTACTTTAAACTATTTACATACACAGGTTTACTACACAGTTGGCTATTCACTCTCTTGATAAATTAATTTAATACGGCGTATTTGTTAGCAAAATACATTAGTTACCTATATTTTTCTTTGTGAATGAATGTGCGAAAAACTAAAAAGGCCAAGCCTACCAGCAAATGTGAAACTATTGTATCATAATGTACAATCATCACACTTAGTTTCTTTGTTCTTTACGTTCCGTGATACGAGCTTTTAGTTAAAAAGCATACAATATTTCGTCAACATATAATATGTAACTACTACGCTTACACAGATATTTACTATGACAAAACATGTGTTTAAAATAATTTTAAGAAGAAGAATTAAAATTATTTTTATTCTTCTTATACTACTTTATATATTTTTATACTTCTTTTTGACCAAACACTCAACAAATACCATCGAGCAACCTTATTCACCAGATATGGCTCCAGCCGACTTCTTTTTTTTTCCTAAACTCAAATTAGCATTTTGTGGCACCCGTTTTCAATCGGTAGAAGACATAAAGGAGAATTATTAGCGGCGAGAACTGAACTCAATTCCGGTAACAGCGTTTAAAAAATGTTTTGATGATTGGATTATTCGTTGGCGTAAGTGTATCGTTTCTGAAGGAGCATATTTTGAATTTGAAGGTGATAAAATAAAAGAGATGTTCAAAAAATGTATGAGGCCTGGGCCAGCAGTACAGTATATGTAAATATAGCTATATAATATAGTAACCGTTTCCTATTCTTTATTTTGTTTAATTTCACTTCGTTTCCATGTACATTTAAATTAACTTCGTCAAGGAGAGCAACACAAAGTTAAATAAAACATGGCGGATCAGATCAGAATTAACTAAAGAATGTCATTTTGTCAATGACATGACTTTTGACGAAGAAAGACGTATGCCATTCAAGACGACGTCTCTTCGTATAACTGTCTACTACGTCAAAAGTCAAGTCAAAACAACTGTCATGGCCGCCCTAAAATTAGTGTTCTGGCAATAAAAAACTCTTCAAATAATCATTTTTGTACGCATGTACCGTTCTTCAAATTATTTTTTTCGTATTTTTATGATATTCCCAATTTTTTTTCCTATTTACCTATGTAGTGTACATAGAACTGGCCCAAAATCAAACATCTCTTTTGGATGATTATCAAACATTTTGTATAGGTATTATTGATCTATTTTCAACCGACTTCCAAAACACAGGAGGAGGTTTACAATTCGTGTATGTTTTTTCTTGTTTTTTTTTTTTTTGTGTATGTTACACGATTACTCCGCCGTTTGTGGACCGATTATCAAAATATTTTTTGTTGTTGTAAAGAAAGGATTTACTCCTGGATTGGTCCCATTGTCATCAAATGGTAGATCTGGTGATGGGATCCATGAGGAATTGAGAGAAGTCCTCGAAATTTATAGGGACACCGATAGTGATTTTGACTTTTTTTTAAGTAACTCGAGCAAATGCTACTAAAAAGTGAAATGTTGTGCCAAGGTATACCCTGGATCCAAAAGCACTGAACGGCATTTCTCAGTATTTGAAGATATACGTTTAAAAATTTCAGCATTGTTTATAAAACTACAAGCAAATGTCCGTATTAAATAATAATCATCATCACCACCACCACTACCACCATCATAATCACACCATACATCATGATAAATTATGCTGATATAGGTATTTTACACCGATATCGATTTCTTTGAACATTCACAGCTATCAAAAAGTGAAATGTTGTGCCAAGGTATACCTTGGATCCAAAAGGGCTGAACAGCACTCCTCAGTCTTTAAATATACACGTTTGAAAATTCAAGTATTGTTTATAAAACTGCAAGCAAATGATCATCATCACCACCACTATTATCACAACATACACCTTTATATTTTGTTGATATCTAGGTGTTTCTCATAGTTTTTTACACCGATATCGATTTCTTTGAACATTGACAGCTACCAAAAAGTAAAAGTTGTGCCAAGGTATACCCTGGATCCAAAAGGACTGAATAGAACTCCTCAGTCTTTAAATATACACGTTTGGAAATTTTAACATTGCTTTAAGAACTGCAAGCATATTATGTCACTATTCAATAATAATCATCATCACCACAACCATCATCACACTATACATCATGATATTATGTTGATATAGGTATTTCTCATAGTATTTTACACCGACATCGATTTCTTTGAAAATTCAGAGCTACTCAAAAGTGATATGTTGTTCCAAGCGTATATAGCGTACAAGCGTACAACGATGATAATGGGATCCATGAGGAATAAGGAAACTCTTAATAGAAAAGATGATGATCGTTTTCTTACAAATTTTTAATTTCCCCGCAACTTTTTCTGTCAACACAACACCACAAAAAATATGTATTAAAATTGGTGTAGCAGTTTATGCAATGAATAACAGAGGGAAAAGGGGATTTTTTTATACAGAAGATGATCACTTACTAAGAACTAATCTGAGACACGGCGCTGCGCCGGCCGATTCAATATTAGGCATTTTGAGTAGATTTCATTTTTGAAATCGTGAGTGTAGGACCTCTTGCTCCAAGTAACTTCATGGAGGTGTTTTATGCATAAGTGCTTAAAATCTACATTGAAAACACATAATTAAACTATAGTAGACGTTAATCGCAACTTCGTGCGCGCAAAAGGATAGCTCGCTGAAACCGTACATTTTGCCGCGATAAAATGTAGCTTCAGCTGGATGGTAGAATGGTAATTTGTACGTTGTTAACGAATTGGTCTCGGGTTCAAAACACGGCCAGATAAAGATTTTTGTGATTATTTTATTTCCTTTCTCTATTTTTATTTATTTTTGAATATTTTATCGTCCTATAACAACTCCGAACAAAGCTCGGTCTCCCAGGTACTAGTTAATAATATTATAATACCACTGAAAAGAAAAAAATAAAAAATATTTAAAAAAATATAGAAACCGACTTCCAAAGTAAAAGCAATAACATTCTTAAAATCACTAAAAAGTATGAAATAATTCTTTTTGTCGAAATAGTTCCCTTTCAAATTCTACTAAAATGTTACTATTTTTCTACTCAATCTTCTTATTTTTGAAGTCGGTACCAGCCCAAATAATTGTATAAATCCTTTCAATAAAAAATATTAATTTTAACACAACTACGTCCTTATTACAAATAATATTTTAAAGGAAACTCACGTTCAAATTGGCTGGTACCGACCTCAAAAATAAGAAGATTGAGTAGAAAAATAGTAACATTTTAGTAGAATTTGAAAGGGAACTATTTCGACAATAAGAATTATTTCATACTTTTTAGTGATTTTAAGAATGTTATTGCTTTTACTTTGGAAGTCGGTTTCTATATTTTTTTAAATATTTTTTATCGTGACAGAGTAGTATTATATCATAAACACCGTTTGAATTCAGTTATATTATAAAGTACTTCACCTTTACCAAAGGAAGGAATCCTTAGCACTCCAATGGTTACCTCAAAGTTCAAACTTGACCCCCTATAAATTCTACTGCAAAACTTTCACCTCAATCCGACAAAGTAGCGTCCGACAAGTTTACGGCGAACCGGCTCCAACTTTTATTACTTGCATGTCAACCGGAGTTTATGGGCGCAATTATTGTTGGAACACCCCAGGCTGAGTGAAACGATAGAACTAGTTTTGATCGATAAGGATCTAATTATCTTGATACTAGCTATTGCCCGCGGCTCCGCCCGCGTTAATATAGTAGGTATCTCTCGGTAACACTGTACTTTTAACAAGCCTCAACTACTACCAAACCAAATTTCATCGAAATCCGTTCAGTAGTTTTTGCGTGGAAGAGTAACAAACATCCGTCCCTCTATCTCTCCAAACATCCATCCATCCATCCTCACAAACTTTCACATATATTAGTAGGATGACCAAAGGCAAACAGCAGTCGATGCCATAGGTAATAACCGCTTAAAATGTGTTTTGTACATCAGTCATCTGGAACACAAAATTCTTGGTCACTTATCACATTGTAAAGTGGAATTTAATCTTTGAATTTAATATTAAAAACTGGCAGATAACGCTTCCTTTTTTTTTTCAAACAATAGGAGTTGTAAGGCATTGAACCTTACTCGGTTAGACCTGAAAGATTACACATGCTACCCCGCACCCGTAGTGGGTGGTAACGTCTCTGATAGTTCTAGAACTAACCGCGTTTTGCAAAGCTTTAGAAGCAAGTAGTTTTATAAAAAAAACTACGTCTCGTTTATACTAAAATAAATAATTAAGGCGTAAAATGCACGGCTACTTTGAGATATAAAATTGAATATAAAGTAATCCGTAGACATAAAATTGCTGACAGGAATCGAGAAATAATTTATGGTCTGTTATAAAACTGCGACAGACACGCTACCTCACATAAATATTCTAACATTTTTGCTTTAAAAACGCTTTTACGGTTTACAGCTAAATATGGAGAGCTAGGATTGAAATATTGCTAAGACCGTTAATAACATGTCATAATTTTTAATAAAGACCCTATTAAACAGCCTTTTGTGGATATAATGAAAATGTTATACCGTGCCCTGTCGTTTCGTTCTTATTTTAAATTAATTTTAAATTCAAACGCGCTACTTTTTATTTTTTTTAAACAGCATTAACTGCACCAACGATTTCAACGCACCAAGAACTAGCATAAAAAAAAAACAAAATTGGCAGTAGCGTCCCACATTCGAATTCCAATAAATTCGCAAGCGCATAACATTTTTTATGCGTCACACGGTTTGTTTTTCTAAATCGAGAACTACCCGCGATTTATGCCCACCGCTGGGCCATTTACATTTCATCGCACGCACCGCCCACACTACATAACGGCTAATGGTCACACAGAAACGGATTTACTATCAACTGTTGCAAAACTGTTGCTGCAGCTTAGACTATATATTGACGGTTTTAATTCGTCTCTACTCTATACTCTATATCAAACCATATTTGCTCATGGTAAAATACTTTTATATTAACATTCGTATATACTCTATATTACTCTATATCAAACTATATTTGCTCATTTTAAAATACTTTTAATCCGTCAGATGTAACAGTCAACTTTATCTACAAAACTACAATAATGATTGAGGCTATCCATAATATTTTCTTATTAATTAAGACTTTTTTTTCTTTAATTTTTTATTAACTTGGTAATCTTGGTAACCGAGCTTTGCTTGAGAGATTAGTAAATTCTATCTACTAAACTCTCAAGCAAAGAGATTTCTAATCTATAAAAAAGTTCTTTAAAATATTTATCTGACTTAAGTACAGGGATTCGAACCCACTACGTTTCGAATTTCCAATCAACTCAAAAATTAAACATCTAATTCTCATTCCAAACTGACAATAAGGACAGACATAATTAGAGTCGAAATTATAAAAGATATAATTATTATCGACGAAAGAAAAAACACATTACATAACTTAAAATGCGCAATTTCTCAAGGGATAAGACCTAGCTAGATCGATTTTTCTCCCCTTTTCATGGAAATACTTGAAGCCATTTTCGAGAAACAGATTATACAGTGTGTAACAAAAATAAGTGATAATACTTTAGGGTGTGTACGTGTTCCTTATAGAGAGTTCACTGTGAAAGTAGCAGCGCTGAATGAGCAATTATTATTTTTTTACTTTTGTATGGGGAAACTCGCAACGCTGGAGCGCTTTCCCATACAAATCGCAAAAAAAATTTTTGCTCTTTCAGCGCTGCTACTTTCACAGTGATCTCTCTATAAGGAACACAAACACACCCTTAAGTATTATCACTTATTTTTGTTACACCTTGTGTATATTATACAAGATTGCTTCGTTATCGGCTTTGTACACCATCTATTTTATTTTTCATACCACCTGCTCAACAATGTTCGATTATATATCAAGCAATCTCAACGTAAAGCAAGTCATTGACTCCCAAGGGAGATAATGTTGTATGAAACTCCCAAGGGATTAAAGTGATTTGAATTTGGAACGTTAAAATTCGTATGAAAACTTCCAATAGATACGTATCTATCATATAATTTTTCAATAATAATATGGTATTGCTGAGAGTTTATTCGAAAATCGAACTGGCCACCTATAATTTTAACATTCTCACGTGTCAAAATCGTCAGTCACAAGTTCCTGAATCTTTAAAAAGTACTGCTCAAATAAACTCCACCACAACTTCCATTATAATTATGTTCCTAATAAAAATATTACTCTGTCCCTCCATAACTGGACAAATGTGTCCAATATCAATATTAATTTTTAACAAAATAAATGTTATATTTTTGTAGCCCTGGGTTTTTATTGCCTCGCAGTAGGTATGAAAAGTAGAGTATGCACCTCTGGAATAAAGCCTGTCTTCGTGTTGGGCAGCTTGAACCCCTCGCTTCACTCAGGACTCTACATAACTCCCTCACTTCACTCGAGAGTTAAGTTTTAACTCCCTCGCTACGCTCGGGAGTTAACTCTAGAGTCCCTCGTTACGCTCAGGGTCCAATATGCTGGCCGTGACGTAAGACACTGCTTTATCCCCTTGGTGCATAATCTACTATTAATCAATTCAAGGGGAATTCTTAATGCAATATTAGTCTAAATCGACACTTATTTTCTCATTTTAAGATATTCAATCGTACTTACATTTCCCGATTTTTAAATGAGTAAATATGTCAGTGAAACTTTAACAATTTTCTGCAGAATATTTTCCAAACCTGTTGAAGTTGCGCCAACGTTGCCCGTTGTTTAGATGTCTGTACTCTGTACAACGTAAAATAAATGTAACAGACGTTGCCCTGAAAATTCATATCAAACAATATTAAAAGCGACGCTCTCAAAACTTTTCATTTCAAAGAATTTTTAATTTAAGGCCAAGTATTTAGGTTCTGGTTATTAATCTCAGTTAAATTCTTGGGGACAAGGCATTCAGTAATCCCTTTATTCGCATTGTTATTAACAGTTACGCTATTTATGTGCTAGCGCAATATTTTTAGTATCTACATTATTTTATATGTTTTAGGGTTCCGTAACTAAAGGCTAAACGGGACTCTATTGCTGAGACCCCGCTGTCCGATCGGTCCGTCTGTTGTGAACCAATATATCCAAACACTTACAATTAAACATCTTTCTACATCGTTTGACACATACATAGACAATCCCCAAAATCAGAACCACCATTAAAGTTAATAGGTACGAATTTTACAACCAATTTTGAATATTCTTATAATTTTACACCAGCTGATAAACGGCTAGGCAGTTTCGCGGCAATACATTAACGTCGGAAGTGTTTCTATAAATTTTAACAACTACCACTTTGGCCGAAGCGAAAATTGCGTATTCATAAAAATTAAGCCTCGTTTCCACGTGCGCGTAATTACACAATACAATATTTAATGGAGTTTTTGAAACTGACACTATGTGGTTCACACCAAAACGAGACGATACACGATGCCGCGCGATACACGATATTTTTTTTAGATAGAACTTCATTCACTATAAGTTTCATTGCAAGAGTTAGAATGTTAAGCTGTATTGCTCCATCCATCCATCGCATAGCCCTGAGGGTCAGTTCACAACCGAAACGCGACGTAGTGCTGCTTTATAAGATAGCGGTTCAAAATTGAACTTTATTTGCAACAGAAGAAGATACACGTTTCATTGCAAGGGCGGCGCCGCGCTACGTAGACTTAGGGTAGAGATATACGCACCGGAATCCGGAAGGCCGTAGAGAATTCTGATCATTGGAAATAGAAATCTATGCTAATGCAATAGAGTTGAAAATCGAACACATGAGTGTCGAGTTAAACGTCAATGTCATATATGACAGCTCGACACCTGACACTTCAATTTTCAACTCTATTGTATAAGCGCCGAGTTCTATTTTCAATGCTCAGAATTCTCTACGGCCTTCCGGATTCCGGTGCATATAGTCCCAGCCTTAGTTGCAGCAGGTCTAAAAAGGCCGTTTTGGCAATTCATTTTCAATTCTTGTTATGAATTTTTAAATGAAAGATGACAGCGATCGTAAAATGGCCACTTGAATTGCAATTCATAATAAGATTTGGATACAATTCATATGCAGAAATTAGCTGAAATGCATTCATTTGACAGATTTACAAGCAGAATTGCTTTAGTGTCAAATAGCAATATTGCGATGATATTGCGCAAGTGGCCTTTTTAGACCTGCAGGTCGAAATTCGAACTCTTGCAATGAAATGCGTATCTTCTTTTGTAGTGAATAAAGTTCAATTTTGAATCGCGATCTTAAATAGGCAGCGTTGCGTCGCACCTCATCCTGAACTGACTCTTGAATTTTAGTTTTATACGAGATAGGAACCTAAAATATTTTAACTACAGTTTGTATCTATTCGTAGTATTCTATTCTACGAATAAAAAATACTTATTAGGGTCAGTTCTCTCTGCGACGATACGCGACGTCACGCGGCGCAGTTTTTTTAAAGTAATTCGATATTTAATTTTAATCACAATACAAAAAGCACAACAACAAAACAAAACAATACAACTCATTGCGCGGTGTAACCTGCTGCCCTACTGCCTAATAATATGGACTTCAACTGACTGGGAATGGGCTTCCTTTTGACGTTTTTAAAATGTCAAAATTGACATTTGAACTTTTTAAAACGTATTTTAAAAAGTTCAAAACGTCAAAATGAAAACCATTCCCAGTTGTCAGTTGAAGTCCATAATATTAGGTAAAGGTATGACGACCTCTGTGGCTCAGTTGGTTGAGCGTGTTGGTGCTGAAGCCGGGGGTCGCGGGTTCAAATCCCGCCGAAGTAACAAAAAGTTTTTCTGTGTTCCTGGGTCATGGATGTGTATTAAATATGTGTATAATATAATAAAAATCTTAAATATATGTATAGTATAAAAGTATTAAATATATTTCCGTTGCCTGGTACCCGTAACACAAGTTCTTCGGATACTTAGCACGGGGCCAGATTGACGTGGTGTGAAGCGTCCATAGATATTATTATATTATTATTATTATAATAGGGCAGCTGACAGTCGAACTCTTACTCTATTTGTCCACTCCCATCGTCAACGGGACGTCAACGAGAAAGACATGACGGCACCCAAGTAGCGATAGGTACATACATACTTCCCGTCAATCCAATCTCGACCAGAAATAATCTTGTTCTCGTTGACGTCCCGGTGACGCTGGCGGTGGACAAAGAACCTTACGATGAAACGTGTATCTTCTTTAGCATTAAATAAAGTTCAATTTTGAGCAGCTATGTTAAAATGCCGCGCCCTGTAGCGTATCGTTTCGTTTCGGTGTGAATTGACCCTTAATCTGTAGACTGCGTATAAACGGGATTTCGAATTTCAGTTAAAATATACATACTTTTATTGAGAAGATAATTTTTGATCACTGCTGGTTTAACCATTGCTTTATTTTCCGGGAAATTCGAAATCCCGTTTATAAGATAGGTACATATTGTCAAATACATAAGTATATATTATAAAAGCGAAAGGATTAATGTAATACAAATAATTTATAATTACTCTGTAAATATAACTAAGTAAATAAATATTATCATATTTTGTTTGTGAATGCGAAATGTTTGTTAAACATTAATATAATCCTTAGGGATGATGTATTTGATTACCTATGCCATGATTAAACATATTTAACGACACGAACTTTGTTTGCATTATAATTATTATTTATATTTATGTCATATAAGACCTAAGTGAATATAGGAACTATCGAATAAGTTGCCGCTCGACCAGACAGAAGTCGAAAATCGCATAATATTATACAGCTGTTTAATCAAGCGCTCGCACACACACTCACGTGTATTGTAAATACGTAGCTCAACCACGTCTGCAGTCGTTGCGGTCACTGCCTTTGTGTTCTAATATTTTGAGGCATTCTAATGCAAAGAAAAATGTTTAGAAACTGGTCGTGCAGGACCTTTGGCGATAATGTACCACCCAAAAAAGTTTTTTCAAAAATAACTATTAACTACTCTTATCATGTAAGTACTTTTAGAACCAGTTATCTATACTTATATAATAAAGAGGAAAAGTTTGTTTGCTTGTTTGTTTGCAATAGAATAGGCTCCGAAACTACTGGACCGATTTTGGTGAAATTCGGCACAGATATAGAGTAGACCACGGGGAAGGACATACGCTACTTTGTATCGCGGAAAAATGTACGGTAACTGCGAAATTAATTTTTGCGCGCACGAAGTCGCGGGTAGCATCTAGTCATACTTAATATAATTCGGCAAGCTAGATTATAAAACCAAGGAATTTGTAAGTATTATATACAACAATACTTACAAATTCCTTGTATAAAACGCAATCGACTATAATAATTTTGATCGTAAACACAGAATAAATAATAGTACCTAGAGGTAAATCGTAAACTTAAATGCTTCACTTTTTAAATAAAATCTTGATCAAGAACATTAGGGAAATCTACAGCTTCTATTAGGAATTTTTTTGGAACTCTTTAATGAGCTGATAAAAAACAATAACCCAATAATTGTGTATCGTTATCACATCACCATCACGTAATGTATTTCTAATGATGGCCGGAACTGTGGCAATGAGGAAAAAAATATTTTCTTTGTACCATCGTCTCCCACAGATCATTAAGGTGGTTCGTTTCCTATACAAAAAAACAGTGGCCATTATTTAGGTAATTTCATACTATTACTACATAAATTTATATGCACATCTATTTATTCTGCAATACAATTGTCGCAAAATATATTTAAAATACTTTATTTCACACAGAAGTCACATTTTTATTGAATTTTCGACAAAAAGTGACATTTGTAACTTATGTCACTTTTTGTCGAAAATTCAATAAATATGTGACTTCTGTGTGAAATAAAGTATTTTAAATATATTTTGCGACAATTGTATTGCAGAATAAATAGATGTGCATATAAATTTATGTAGTAATAGTATGAAATTACCTAAATAATGGCCATTGTTTTTTTGTATAGGAAACGAACCACCTTAACATTTTGCCAATCAATTACGCTTTATCGACTAATCACATGAAAATCAACGTTTTATTGTATTTTACGTTGTGACTGTATTGCAGTTTCATGCATTATAATAAGGGTATTTAGTATGAAAGGTCCAAATTGAACGGACCACGGGCCCATAGATTATACAGATATAACACGGGCCATTCGAACATAAAGAAAAATTACCTGTGTTCTAAAGGACCGGTGATGAAGTTTCGAAAACAAATTCTGTGTCTAGTACAGTCGAGTGTAAAGTTGTCAATTGACATCCCACCAAAAACATTCTGTAAAAAACTAGCCAAGTCTCGATGGAGCTGCTTGTTTTTCTCTAAAAAGTAATGAAATCTAGACAAAATCGTGCCAAGTCTAAGGTTCCTTACTGCGGTTTCTTTATTATTATAGTTAATGTTGAGTGACTTGGCCGTTGAACATTCTTTATACTTTAGTGGGTACAAGTCAATTTTGTTTACATTTGTAACTACCTATGTTTGTTAAGCGAGATAATAGTCCATACTGGTATTGGTAATTGGACGCTAGTGTCTCATTTTAGGCTGTTGTTGATTGTACAACACACGTATTGGAGCAATGGTGTTATGGAGCCCCTTTTGTACCCTTGTGTGCCCTTCAACGGCCAAGTCACACAACATTAACTATAATAATAAAGAAACCGCAGTAAGGAACCTTAGACTTGGCACGATTTTGTCTAGATTTCATTACTTTTTAGAGAAAAACAAGCAGCTCCATCGAGACTTGGCTAGTTTTTTACAGAATGTTTTTGGTGGGATTTCACTTCTTTTTGTAGAAACGTGGGCATATTGATTTATTTTCCTAGATTTTAGTGTAATTTGTTTATTTAATTTGTGTAATGTTCGAGTAGAATAAAGTTCGAGTAGAATAAAGGGGCCTGAAAATGCGGCAAAATGGTTCTAGTAAAGAATGGTACGGCAGTGTTTGCTTCGCGCTCGACTTGGCGGGGGCACTGCCGTGCCCCCAGATCGACGTTCTGGTCTTATCTAGAGGTTCTCAAATAGGGGCCTGAAAATGCGGCGAAATGGTTCCAGTAAAGAATGGTACGGCAGTGTTTGCTTCGCGCTCGACTTGGCGGGGGCACTGCCGTGCCCCTAGATCGATGTTCTGGTCTTATCTAGAGGTTCTGAAATAGGGGCCTGACAATGCGGCGAAATGGTTCCGTAAAGAATGGTACGGCAGTGTTTGCTTCGCGCTCGACTTGGCAGGGGCACTGCCGTGCCCTCAGATCGATTATCCTAGTTTTTATAGTTTTCCCTTTATGTGGCCATTAAACCCCAACTCTGTACCAAATTTCAGCTCTCTAAGTTTATGGGAAGTACTAGTTCTATTTTGATGATCATGAGTGAGTGAGTGAGTGAGTGAGTGTCGAAAATGCGAAACTTTGCTTTCGCTTAACTTCGGAACTAAATGACCTACAGACTTGAAATTTTGGATTTTAAGTACGTGATTATAGCTTATTGGATGAAGAAAATTTCTGCGTTCTGGTCTTATCCAGAGGTTCTCAAATAGGGGCCTGAAAATGCGGCGAAATGGTTCCAGTAAAGAATAGTACGGCAGTGTTTGCTTCGCGCTCGACTTGGCGGGGGCACTGCCGTGCCCCCAGATTAATCCATACTAATATTATAAAGGGTGTCTCAGCGCCGATTTTAAACTTTAAACACGAATTTCTCGGCAACCTGCAGGGTTAGCTGGAGGGGAGTGGTAGCGTTGGATAGGTGACGAGTGCGGATTTTTTAGTCGCCATGGCGCAGTGGTCTAGTGATATATCTGTATTATCTATGGTCTAGTGCGCACCGCGCGTACGCAGTAGAAGCGTACTTATGCAATGGGTTTTCGTTGAGTGAAGCACGGCGTAAATTTTGTGGTCGCTATGAAATCCGCCGTTTGAGTGATGCCCCGAGTACGCAATTAATTAAGTCGTGGGTAGAGAAGTTTAGAGCGACAGGATGTTTACTAAATCATTCAACTGGACCACGAAATAGACCTGGGGGCTTACTATCAACGCTTAATACGATTTAATTTAGGACCTAAACTGAATGGAATTTGATATTTCGTACCACGAAGTATAGAAAACAAGGAGTCCGAACGTAATGTTAAAATAATGGTCTCAATTACGGGGACAGATTTTTGCCGGTAGAGCGCGCGACGGTCCGACATGCACTCGTTTGAAATTACGCGGGAAGTTTAAAGTTGCTATTGACAGCTCTGGAAAGATTAAAATCTTATTATATAAAAGTTTTAGGAAATTCTTAGAAACTGTTCTTGAAAAATAGATACCGTAGAACACGGTAATTGCCTAACGGTAATTTAAAAATAATTGTAATAAATAATAGTATTGGCAACACTCGGTATAATAGTATTGGCAACACTCGGTACTCGTCGGTCTCGCACGCCTAGCGGCAGAAAAGAGAACTAAGATCTGGTCCTATTATTGTGTACATAATTATTATTAAAAAGCCTATACCGTTCGGACTCCTGGTATCTATGCTTCATGTTTCGTACCATCAACTTCGTTTTACGAACCAATTTAGGTCGACACCTAAACTAAACCGCATTCCAATATCATTCACTCTTTTTAAAGGTAAATTCGTACCATCACCTTACTTTAACTGACGTTCGAGCCTAAACAAAATCGCTCAACTGTCAAAACTTGCGATTCAAAACAAGTTAGTAAATTTGATGCTGATTTTTATTCTTTTGTTGTTAGTTTTTAATTTTTACTTGTTTAAAGTCAGAAAAAAGCAGTGAATTTAAGTGTCGCGAGGTAAAAACATAAATTGGTATCAAATACCATTGATTTCGATTGTTCTACAAAAAGTTTAAAGTGCAGTTTTATTCGTAGGATTAGTGACGACGAATTGATGCTTTTTGAGTTCTTAGAAGCCGATAGTGAGGAAAATTCCTTGAGGAGAAGGAGACTGGATGCTCGAGCACAATTCGACCCATTAGATTTGGAAGATAATGAATTTATAAAACGTTATCGTCTTTCCAAAGAATACCAAGTCGGATTGTGCGACGAGATCAGACCGGCGGCGATGAAAGCGCCAAGGAGGTCCACAGATATATCTGTAGAAACAAAGGTAAGACTAAAATATTATGTATGTTACACAATTAGTATGTCACTCAAAGATTATTCGTATAGCGTTGTCTCTTTCCCGCTTCGACCCTGGGATTGCGGTTCAGAGACATTTTTTTTTTTTACGACTTCATTCGTTCTTTTCGCCTCCGTAACGTTTCAATTGAGGCGCGGTTTTAATAAGGTGATGGTACGAATGTTAGCGATTTTGTTTAGGAACCCAAATTAAACTGCTCTGAATTTGAGTCGTCTTTTAAAAGTTGATAGTAGGCCTGCTGTGCGATCGATTGAAAACATCGACCGCGTCGCCGCTGCGGTCGCGGAGCATCCAAGACGCTCACTTAGAAAACATGCTGCCTCTTTAAGCCTCCATCGGTCAAGCATTCAAAGAATTTTGGCTTTAGATTTAAAATTACATCCGTATAAAATCCAAATTGTGCAAAAAATTAAAGAAGAAGACTACAACAAGCGAAAAATTTACTGTCAGAAGATGTTAGAGATTTTTTCGGAGGAAAACGGGATGGACAACGTTTATTTTAGTGATGAGTCACATTTTCACCTCGAAGGGTACGTCAATCGTCAAAATTGCCGTTACTGGTCATCCAGCAATCCAAAACAAAAACATCAAAAAGCATTGCACAGCCACAAACTCACTGTATGTTGTGCAATATCGGCGAAGAAAATCATCGGGCCGTTTTTCTTCGAGAATGACCGAGGTGCGACGGTTACAGTGACGAGTGAGCGGTATATTGACATGATTAATAACTTTTTTGTACCTCAGCTGCAAGAAGAGGATATTGACAAGTCTGATGTATGGTTTCAGAAAGATGGGGCCACAGCCCACACTGCTAGGGTCTCCATGGACACACTAAATGCGTTATTTCCGGGAAAAATCATAAGCCGCTTTGGAGACATATTGTGGCCACCCAGATCTCCCGATTTAACTCCCGCTGACTTTTTTATGGGGTTATCTCAAAGCAAGAGTTTTTGATACCCCTCTTACAAATTTGGAGCAGCTGAAGACTAAAATAACGACAGAAGTGAGAGCCATATCAGCGGACATCCTCCGGCGCGTCTCGGCAAATTCGCGTGTCCGATTTAAAGAGTGCATTCGCCGTGATGGAAGACATCTTGACGGTGTAATATTCCGTACATAAAATCCGCACTAATACATTTTAATTTACTACAATAAAAATATTATGAATACAATTTGTTTTTTTTATACAAATTTTCAAAGTTTAAAATCGGCGCTGAGACACCCTTTAAAATATGGGAAAGTGTGTGTGTCTGTTTGCCCGTCTTGCGCGGCAAAACTACTGAACCGATTGAAATGAAATTTGGTACACAGATAGTCTATAGCCTGAGAAAGGACATAGGATACTTTTTATCGCCGGTGAAATGTACGGTTCCCGTGGAAAACTTTATTTACAGTTTCACGTAAAAATTACTAGACCGATCATCATGAAATTTGGCAGAGATATAAATTAGACCATGGGGAAGGTCATAGGCTACTTTTTATCGCGGGACATATACGTTTCCCGTGGGTTACTGTACTTACACAGGCGGAGCCGCGGGCATCATCTAGTAACCTATGTATCAGAGTTACTACTTATCATCAACAGAACTAAAAACCATTGTGTACCTAATTTGTTTCAAAGCAGATACGATAAGATCATAAGATTTGTTTTTAAAATCTGAAAGGTGCTGAAAAGTACATACATGAAGCCTAAACTAGGTACCTTTGTAAGTATTATTTGGTATCTTTGAGCTAGAGTAGGAGTTAGCGGATAATCCCGTGCTAGTTTCTTACGCCAGTTCTTCTCGTCTGGTTAGTTTATATAATAACTCCTCACACCGATTTCGGTGACCGCGGTGCCCGGTTTCATTGAAACCAGGCCAGTTAAGCAGGAGTAATTTTATAGTACCCAAATGTGTGCGCAGTACACGAGAGCAATCTCTTCCTTTACTCTCATAATCCAGTGGGACGGATAACCGACACGACTGGTGAGAAATCAAGCGCAGGTCCGACTTTTTACATGCCCATCCGACGCATGGATCATCTATCTTGTCAGACAATCAGGTGATCAGCCTGCATTGTCCTAACCTAAACTTGAAAACAACATTTTTTGTACTTAGTTTCAATGCGGGAATCGAACCCACGACCTCCGAGTCAAGAGCCAAGCTCTAACCTCTAGACCACAGCCCGTGGTGGTGTGGCGATGTGGAAGACCCGCGAGGGAGGGATGTGTCTGCTGTACTGGAAGCAATGGGTGTACACATACTCAACACTGGGGATATCCCGACATTCGATACAGTCAGAGGGGGGAAAAGGTACTCCAGTTACGTGGATGTAACAGCGTGCTCCGACGATCTGCTGAACCGAGTGGGCGACTGGAGAGTAGAGGAGGGTCTCACGAGCTCGGACCACAACGGCATATCCTTCGGCATCAGACAACAGAAATCCACAGGCACGAACATAATACGAACCACACCCATATTTAACACACAGAAGGCAAACTGGACTCAGTTTCGTGAGAAACTGATCCAGCTGATGTCGGACAGACAATTGACTATACAAGACATGGATACAATACACAGCACACAACAAGTAGAGGACGCAATAGACAGATACACACAAGCGATCACACAGACATGCAGAGACACAATGCCGACCAAAAAACACACGCAAAATTCACCTTGTCGTGGTGGAATGATGAGCTCGCGCAGATGAAGAAGCTGGTTGCCACGAGGAAACGCAGGATCCGGAACGCAGCACCTGATCGCAGAGACCGCGTCGTTGGGTTGTACCTGGAACAAAAGGAGATATATGAAGAAGCAGTAAAGGATGCGCAAGTGGAGAGCTGGAAGGAATTTTGCCGGAAGCAGGATAGGGAGGGGGTCTGGGAAGGTATCTACAGGGTATTGAGCAGAGCTACAGGGAGGGAGGAGGATCTGCCCCTTACGAGGGACGGTGAAACCCTCGACGCCCGGAGCTCCGCAGAATGGCTGGCGGAGACTTTCTACCCCGAGGACCAGGAAAGTGGTGAAAGTGAGGAACATCGGCGGACGCGCCGGCGGTCGGAGTCCTTGGACACTGAACCGCCGGACGACCCTCCTTTGATCATGGAGGAGTTGAAGAGAGCCGTAAGGTCCTTCAACCCCAAAAAGGCCCCCGGGGCGGACGGACTCACGTCGGACATCTGCCAACACGCTGTGGAATGTAACCCGGAATGGTTCCTTGCGCTGCTGAATAGGTGCCTCACTGTCGCCTGCTTCCCCAAACAGTGGAAGCAGGCAACCGTGGTGGTGCTAAGGAAGCCGGGCAAGGAATCGTATCGGGTACCAAAAGCCTATCGACCGATCGGCCTGTTCTTGGCAAAATCTTCGAGAAGATGCTGGTCGCCCGACTCAGGTTTTACCTGCTGCCCAAGATTAGCCCTAACCAGTATGGCTTCATGCCCCAAAGGAGCACCGAAGACGCCCTCTACAGGTTGGTGAACCACATCAGAAAGCTGAGAGAGGAGAAGAAAATTTATGTTGTGGTTTCACTGGACATAGAGGGGGCCTTCGACAGTGCTTGGTGGCCAGCCATAAAGGTTAGGTTGGCTGAGGTTGGGTGTCCGGGGAACCTGAGGCGGGTGATCAGCAGCTACCTGAGTGAAAGAAGTGTGAATGTAAGGTATGCTGGTATGGAGGTAAGCAGGGAGACCAACAAGGGATGCGTACAGGGGTCCATAGGTGGACCGATCCTGTGGGACCTCTTGTTGGACTCCCTGCTATGGATGCTAGATGAGATGGATGTATTTAATCAAGCGTTTGCCGACGACATAGTGATAGTAGTCGAGGGCGACACTGCCCTAGAAATTGAGCAGAAAGCAAACAGGGTGCTAGACAAAATAAGAGAATGGGGGAAAACCAATAAATTAAACTTTGCTCCCCACAAAACATGCGCCATAATTTCCACGAGGAAACTTAAGTATGACACACCTCGACTTTCGATGGGGGGAGTGGAAATAAAATATATAGAATCGCTATATAATATATAGAAACTTGGACTCACCATTGACAGCGGCTTAACCTTTAACAAGCACATAGGAGACGTTTGTAAGAAAGCGATCACACGCTACAAACAGCTAGCCAGAGCAGCGAGAGTAGGCTGGGGGCTTAACCCCCAAGTAGTTAAAATTATATATACCGCTGTTATAAAACCGACTATTCTGTATGCATCAGCAGCGTGGGCACCCACCGTGGAAAAGATGGGGGTCCAAAAAAGGCTTAACACCGTCCAACGGGGTTTCGCCCAAAAGATCTGCAGAGCATATCGAACCGTCTCCCTGAACTCTGCGATGCTGTTGGCTGGGATACTCCCTCTTGATCTCAGAATCCTCGAAGCTTCGAGGCTTTATGAGATCAAGAAGGGGGTGTCACACCCGGTGTTGAGAGACAGGGAGGTGGAGCGAATGGCTCCAGCGATTGAGGACCCACATCCGGCAGAGCAGGAAGAGCTGAGGTTCGGGTTGGTAGACGAGGACTCGTATGAAGACGTGATTAACAGCCACGTTCATAGGATCTATACGGACGGCAGCAAGATTGAGGGTCGAGTCGGAGCCGCACTCTCCTTATGGGAGGATGAGGCCGAGACGAAGGCCGTCAAGCTTGCTTTGCCGCCGTATTGCACCGTCTACCAAGCCGAGCTTCTAGCGCTCCAGAGAGCAGTAAGTATAGCCTGCAAGAGTGGAATGGCGAAGGTCGGTATCCTTAGCGATTCCAGATCGGCTCTCCAGGCAGTCACCCTTAGTTCCCCTCATCCCCTGGCAGTGCAAACACGGGCGGCCCTCCGAAAAGCTGCATTGCAGAGGCGGGAGGTCTCCCTGTTTTGGATTAAGGCGCACGCAGGGTTGAGAGGGAATGAGAGGGTTGAGAGGGAATGAGAGGGTTGACGAATTAGCCAAGGAGGCCGCGCTGGGATCGAAAAGGAAACCCGACTACGATCTGTGTCCTGTTTCATTCGTCAAGCGTATCTTAAGAGGGGATACGATTGAATAATGGGACAGGAGATACGAAGTGGGAGGGACGGCCGGAGTCACGAAGCTCTTTTTCCCAAGCGCTGCTGCTGCATACAAAATAGTCAAAAAGATAGACATCACACACTACACCACACAGATTCTGACCGGACACGGCGGGTTCGCCTTCTACTTGAACAGATTCAAGCTGAAGGAGGACCCGTCGTGTCTGTGTCAGCCGGGAGTTGAGGAGACAGTTCCTCACCTGTTGCTGGAGTGCCCAATTTTTGCTAGCAATAGATATGATATTGAGCAGAAATTGGGCACATCCATAACGGGTGAGAGTCTGCCTTCCATCCTGGGGGGCAAAAAACGGGATTACTTCCTAGCTTTCTGCAGGAAGATCGGGGGTGTAGTTAATAAGAAAAACTGTGATATTTTGTGTGATAATAGTTAGGTTCTATATTATGTTAGGTTAGCTGTATAGTAGGATAGTCTCTTCTTTGTGCCGTTGTCTTATTATTTTGACATTTATGAATTGTATTTAAATTGTATTTTATTGGTATTATTGTTTTAGTGGATTATTATAATATTGGAATTGTTTTTTTTTAATTATTAATTTTGAATTACCATTTTATTGGAAAAATTATATTATTGACATTATCATAAATCGAAATGACTATTGTATTTACATTATTATTATATTGGAATTTATCAGAATTATATAGCTGACTAGAAAAATTACAAAATTGTTACACTAAAAAACAGAAAATTGTTAAAAACGGAAACAAAATGTGGAATATTAATAATAAGAAAGACAAAGGAATGTATAGAAGCGAAAATAATGTAATAATGTTAATATTGTACGAAATCATTAAAAAAGAATAAGAAAAAGAAATTAAAATAAAAGAGAAAAGAAATAAAAAAGAAATTAAACAGCCCTGATCATGTTAGGGGGGACGAAAAAAAAAACCACTAGACCACGGAGGTGTTAATTGTCTGGGGGCACGGCAGTGCCCTTGCCAAGTCGAGCGCGAAGCAAACACTGCCGTACCATCCTTTACTGGAACCATTTCGCCGCATTTTCAGGCCCCTATTTGAGAACCTCTGGATAAGACCAGAACGCAGAAATTTTCGTCATCCAGTAAACTATAATCACATACTTAAAATCCAAAATTTTAAGTCTGTAGGTCATTTAGTTCCGAAGTTAAACGAAAGCAAAGTTTCGCATTTATGACACTCACCCAGTCACTCACTCATGATCATCAGAATAGAACTAGTACTTCCCATAAACTCAGAGAGCTGAAATTTGGTACAGAGGTAGGGTTTAATGGCCACATAAAGGGAAAACTATAAAAACTAGGATAATCGAAGATCTGGAGTACCTGGTGACCCTTATTAGAAAACACAAGAGCCCAACCAAACTATTAGAGATCGACATACTGCCTTTACAAAAAATATTCAACTTGGTGGGCCACTTCATTTGATGTCAAAAATCGAAGGTCTGAAGTATCTGATGAAGAACCCTCAGCAGGTCTCAGCTGATTAGAAATATGGTAATGCCCCCTTCTACTATTGGTACATAAAAAATCGACTGTCATTGCAAAAATCCAGAGTAGTGGGACACATCTTCTAATTTAATCTAGCCTATAGCGTCCCACAGCAGGGCGAATGCCTCCCCTTCTGCTTTTAATACGCATATAAATAAAATTAAAGGAAAACTCTGGAAAAAACTAGACTGTTATATTGTATACTTACAAGTTTACAAGAAGAAATAGTCGAACGATTAACTTTATTCTACTCGAACATTACACAAATTAAATAAACAAATTACACTTAAATTTAATAAAATAAATCAATATGCCTACGTTTCTACAAAAAGAAGTGAAATCCCACCAAAAACATTCTGTAAAAAACTAGCCAAGTCTCGATGTAGCTGCTTGTTTATCTCTAAAAAGTAATGAAATCTAGACAAAGTCGTGCCAAGTCTAAGGTTCCTTACTGCGATTTCTTTATTATTATAGGTAATGTTGTGTGACTTGGCCGTTGAAGGGTACGCAAGGGTACAAAACCAGGTGCTCTATGACACCATTGCCAATATATTCTTTGCCATTGCACCAATCTGTCGCCAGAACCGCTACCCATTGACGATGGAAAATTGACACTTGGAAAACAAAATTGACCTGTACCCACTAACGTATAAAGAATGTTCAACGGCCAAGTCACATAGCATAAACTATAATAATAAAGAAATCGCAGTAAGGAACCTTAGACTTGGCACGACTTTGTCTAGATTTCATTACTTTTTAGAGATAAACAAGCAGCTACATCGAGACTTGGCTAGTTTTTTACAGAATGTTTTTGGTGGGATATTATTAAGCTCGTTAGTGTTATTATTAACGTAAATGGAAATTTTTGAATTTTGGTTTTTTTGAATCATGTAGATACTACTGTTTCCCGCGGCTCCGCTCGCGTAAATATACTATCGTGTATCCCGCGTGAACACTGTACTTTTCCGGAATGAAAAGTAGCCTATGTTTTAATCCAGAGCCTAAACTACTACCATACTAAATTTCTTCAAAATACGTTAAGTAGTTTTTGCGTGAAAGTGGAACAAACATCCATCCATCCATACATCCTCACAAACTTTCACATTTATAATAATTATTATAGTAGGATTTACGTCATCTATTAGCTTATTGTCACCCTTAAATTCAGTGGAGTTACTGTTTAGCTTGTCTTTCAGTCCAAACCGGGAGTCGTTTTCCCGGAACCCCAGAAGCTAGGCCCTCCGGTCTCCCACAGTAAATAAATTGTCCGGGGTACGACATTGAGGATATTTTTCCGGTTATTAATTTCAACAGTTACTCCCCTTCCCGACCCCCAGGTGCCATCCTTCATTAATCTTATTCCCCGCTCGGAACTCCAAGAATCTTAATTTGAAGTTTCGACGCCTTTCCACTTTATTAGAACTATGCGAAAGAACCCTTCGGAATTCATTATTGCGCCGTAATGAGAACGTTCCAGTTATCTTCATTGTTCGCGAAATCAGTTTTCAATTTGCTCTGTAGGTATGTGGTATACTCAGTGACAGAATTTTTTACATTACATAAATGAATAGTAGTCTTAAATGCGAGTAACTTTTCAGACGCAACAGTATATTTTTCAGACGAAATAATATATTGAATCCGTTTTTAAAAAAATGCAATGTTTGCTTGCATTGAATAGGCTCCGAAACTACTGGACCAATTTGCATGAAATTTGGTACAGATATAGAGTAGACCACGGGGATTTTTTATCGCCATACCATAGATAGATATTTTATCGCAGCAAAATGTAAAGTTTCCGTGAGATGAACGTTTGCACGTACGGAGACGCGACTTGCGGGCAACATCTAGTATATTAAAAAACTAGCTGATGCCCGCAACTTCGTTTGCGCAGAACTAACGGAAGCGGAACCCTATTTTTTAAACGGAACCCTAAAATAAAAGTAGCCTATATTAGACCTTATAACATCAGCTATCTGCTAGTGATAGTCCCGTGAAAATCGGTACAACCGTTTCAGAGATTAGCCGGAACAAACAGACAGACAGACCGACAGACAGACAGACGGACAGACAAAAATTTTATAAATTTGTATTTTATTGTAAGTACCGAATATACTTTCAGATGCATTAAGTGAAAAGCTGTTAGTTTGAAGTTACAAACAGACACTTCAATTTAATTTATCTGTATAGATGTATAGATGTATAGATGTATAGATAGACATTAAAATTCTTATTGCAGAATGTCTTGTATATGTCACCGTAAAATTGTAAAAACCGTTAGATTGTAATATTACTAGAGATATTGTAAAAAGTCGACAGATTGTCAAATAAACATTTCTCCTTACAATTGTACGCATTCTTTTTCGATATAATTATTATTATGAAAAAGCAAACAAATATGGCGGCGCGGGGCACTTGCCTTTTAATCAATCGGCACGGTAAAAATTACAATATAACGAAAAAGAATGCGTACAATTGTAAGGAGAAATGTTTATTTGACAATCTGTCGACTTTTTACAATATCTCTAGTAATATTACAATCTAACGGTTTTTACAATTTTACGGTGACATATATAAAATTTTCGATACAAAAACATTGATTTATTTCAAGCTAGTCAAGA
Source organism: Glaucopsyche alexis (assembly GCA_905404095.1). NCBI lineage: Eukaryota > Metazoa > Arthropoda > Insecta > Lepidoptera > Lycaenidae > Glaucopsyche > Glaucopsyche alexis. The sequence continues at coordinate 10,002,198 of FR990060.1, forward strand.
AGTAGAGTGTGAATATAGATACTATTTTCCTACATTTTCTCTATTAAAAAAACGAATATCAGATACACTTTATAATACCTATATCTTGGTAAACCGTTATGGATAAGTGAAATTATTTAATACTAGCTTTTGCCCGCGACTTCGTCCGCGTGGAACAATACTTTGGGATATCGCTGAAATTTACCCGCGACTTTATTTATGACTAACGAAAGCGGAATCCTATTTTTTTAAACGGAACTCTAAAATAAAAGTAGCCTATGTTAGACCCTATAACATCAGCTATCTGCTAGTGAAAGTCCCGTGAAAATCCGTCCAGCCGTTTCAGAGATTAGTCGGAACAAACAGACAGACAGACCGACTGACAGACAGACAGACGGACAGACAAAAATTAAAAAAAAATTATTTTATTGTAAGTACTGAATATACTTTCAGATTCATTAAGTAAAAAGCTGTTAATTTGAAGTTACAAACAGACACTTAAATTGTATTTAACTGTATAGATGTATAGATATTATAATGTAGGTATTATATTTTAAGATATTAACAATTTGATGTTTATAAAATAACTAAACTATTTAACTAAACTAAACTAAACATTAACCCGCACGCGCACCCCGCCTTGGTGACGCCCACTTCGCAACGGGCCGTGCAGCAGAAATCGTAATATTTTAATTTCGCCATAACTTCAAAACCAAACGTCCAATTTTAATCATTCAAAGACCAAATATTATCTACATAAACTGTACTTAGTGATGAAATAATTTATTTTGATAAGGATTAATAACATGAGTAAAATAAACGCGTTTAAATGTAGTCCAAAAAAAATTCAAGATTTCTAAATAAAAAAATGGTTGTTGTGCCTCACTCGACATAGATAGGTATAGTGTGTCGCGGACTTTTTTTTAGATATTTATAAGATCTACAATTAATTAGAACATTTTATGGTTCTATCTTTTATAGTTTAGGCAGCGTACGCAAAATAAGAAACTTTTCTGGTTGATTTTTTACACCTTTTGTCCGAAAAACCCAAATATCTTACGGAACCCTATTTTTTTCCAAAATAAAATTTAGCCTATGTTACTCGTGGATAATGTAGCTTTCAAATGGTGAAAGAATTTTTGAAATCGGTCCAGTACTTTTTGAGCCTATTCATTACAAACAAACAAACAAACAAACAAACAAACAAACAAACAAACAAACAAACAAACAAACAAACAAACAAACAAACAAACAAACAAACAAACAAACAAACAAACAAACAAACAAACAAACAAACAAACAAACAAACAAACAAACAAACAAACAAACAAACAAACAAACAAACAAACAAACAAACAAACAAACAAACAAACAAACAAACAAACAAACAAACAAACAAACAAACAAACAAACAAACAAACAAACAAACAAACAAACAAACAAACAAACAAACAAACAAACAAACAAACAAACAAACAAACAAACAAACAAACAAACAAACAAACAAACAAACAAACAAACAAACAAACAAACAAACAAACAAACAAACAAACAAACAAACAAACAAACAAACAAACAAACAAACAAACAAACAAACAAACAAACAAACAAACAAACAAACAAACAAACAAACAAACAAACAAACAAACAAACAAACAAACAAACAAACAAACAAACAAACAAACAAACATACAAACAAAGTTTTCCTCTTTATAATATTAGTGTAGATTAAATCCCGCGGCTTCAGGGCATTGTAAAGGTGCTCGAGTTGAGAGCCAACTTTGACCGATGCAACCAAACCATGGGATAATGAACTTCCAAAGTTTCCCTCTATAACTAGAGTATCCTACGGGTGTATCCTACAAGATATTCCAACAAGTTTCAATATGCTTTTGTTAGGCCCGCGCTTAGTCGAGTGTCGGTTAATGGTTTAATAATTTGCGAAGGTATTCAAATTGTCCACTATTCTGTCGATCTCAATTATTCTACAGCATCGTTTCTCAACCGAGTCGCGTGGGAGGTGGAGGGGTTAAGTTGGTCTTTAAAGGGGGTCGCAATATGTTCAAAAATAATAAATACAAACTACATATAGGTACAAAAGATTTTTCGAACGAATCTTTTGTATCGAACGTCGAAAAAAACGTTCGAACCAGTGAAGGCTTATACAACGTACTATAGCTGATAATTATTTTTAAACAAAAAATTAAACCGACTTCCAAAGTAAAAATACACAAAAAAGTATGAAATAAAACTTAATCTCTAAATAATTCCCCTTTCAAATTCGGCTAAAATTTTTACTATTTCTCTACTCAATCTTCTTAATTTTGAAATCGGCACCAGCCCAAACAATATTCTACAATATTTTATACAACTTACGTTCATATTTGCTGGTACCGACTTCAAAATTAATAAGATTGAGTAGAGAAATAGTAAAATTTTAGCCGAATTTGAAAGGGGAATTATTTAGAGATTAAGTTTTATTTCATACTTTTTTGTGTATTTTTACTTTGGAAGTCGGTTTAATTTTTTGTTTAAAAATAATAATTTCACCCTTTTTAGTTTTTAGTGATATATTTTGTTAAGTTATTATTAATACGTCTTAAGAACGTCTAAACTAAACGATCGAATGTATAATTAAATACTCGCCAAGCTTCCATTAGGTATTGCTATTAAGATGATGATGATGATTACTGTAAGTTATAAAGTGGCATATGCTTGCAGTTCTTTAAACAATGCCGAAATTTCCAAACGCATATCTTTAAAGACTGAGGAGTTCTGTACAGTGCTTTTAGATCCAGGGTATACCTTGGTACAATATCTTATTTTTTTGGTAGTATATGCTTGTGTTACTTCAGTAAAAGTCAAAATCACTATATGTGTGGATATAAATTTTGAGGAGTTCCCTCGATTCCTCATGGCTCGCATCATCAGGTTTCCACTTTAGTGACTAAAGGACTAATTTCGAATTAAACCCTTTACAACAACAAAATAATTTTGCAAATAGGTCCATAAACGGCGGAGTAATGTTCAATGATCTCCGTGTTAGTGTAAAATACTATGAGAAATACCTTTTATATCATCATAATCTGATGACGTATGGTGTGATAGTGGTGATGATGATGATGATTACTCTAACTGACAAGGTGGCATATGCTTGCAGTTCTTTAAACAACGCCGAAATTCTCAAACATGTATCTATAAGGAGTCAGGAGTTCTATTCTGTACTTTTGGATCCAGGGTATACCTTGGAGCAAAATCTTACTTTTTGGTAGCATATGCTTGAACTACTTCAGAAAAAGTCAAAATCACCATATGTGTCCATATAAATTTCGAGGAGTTCCCTCGATTCCTCATGGATCCCATCATCAGGTCACCACTTTGATATCAAAAGGACCAATTTGGGATTACACTATACATCACAGAAAAAATTTTGAAAATCGGTCTACAGGCGGCGGAGTAATCGTTGAACATACAAAAAAAATAAAAAAATAAAAATATATACAGCCGAACGTATAACCGCCTCCTTTTTTGGGAAGTCGGTTAAAAATAGTTCGCTATGTAGGTACTATACAGTGACGGGTCGCAAGACTTTATACTTAACTTTTTGGCCTTTTGGTAGGTCGCAACATAAAAAAGGATTGAGAAACAATGTTCTACAGTGTCTAGAGAACTATTAATTATTGTACAAGTACTTATTGTTACTGCAACAGTGGCAAGTAATAATAAATGTAACTGTATATTTACACGTGTGGTCACTACATAGATACAATGCCAAATAGACGGAGATCCCAGGCTAGAGGTGGGCGCCGCGCCGGCGCGGCGCCGCCGCGCCGCCATGCATGCGCCGCCGCCGCCGCCGAGTATCCAAAAACTCGCGCCGATCGATGTCGACTCAAAAAAAAACAGGCCCGCGCCGGGCGCTAGGCGCCGGGAGCGGGCGGGCAGGGCACGGGGTGCTGTGTAGTAATGGAAATTAATGCTATTTTTCATTAATTTCATTAGCATGCTAATTTTCATGTCTTAGCATGCTACGTGCTATGCTATTTGCTAAAATCGATTTTTAATGATCATAAATAGCTGTATTTTGTGAAATGATAATGTTTTTTCATTACATCGCGTCGCTCATTAAGTATTAACATACAATACGAAAATATTAATAACTAGCGACCCGCCCCGGCTTCGCACGGGTACAATACTTATACTAATACTACAGATTGTATTTAAACCTCTAACAACACGGGCGAAATTTAGTCAAAACAAACAGAAACAAATTAATATAGGTACGTACTAAAACTACTAAAATGAAATAAGTAGGTGGGTACACTTTTATCGTATGAAATACCTATACTCTTCATGACTAACAATAAAACAAACACTAAATAAATAGGTATTCAAGTATCTATCCATCATAGTTACAACGAACACAAAACAAAAAATTTACTCATGGATCTAAACTTCCCTCCCGCACGCGCACCCCCACCTTGGTGACGCCCATTTCGCAATGGGCCGTGCAGCAGAAATCGTAATATTTTAATTTCGCCATAACTTCAAAACCAAACATCCAATTTTAATCATTCAAATATTATCTACATAGACTGTACTTAGTGATGAAATAATTTATTTTGATAAGTATTAATAGCATGAGTAAAATAAACGCATTTAAATGTAGTCCAAAAAAAATTCAAGACTTCTAAATAAAAAAATGGTTGTTGTGCCTCACTCGACATAGATAGGTATAGTGTGTCGCGGACTTTTTTGTAGATATTTATAAGATCTACAATTAATTAGAACATTTTATGGTTCTATTTTTTATAGTTTTGGCAGCGTACGCAAAATAAGTAATTTTTCTGGTTGATTTTTTACACCTTTTGTCCGAAAAACCCAAATATCTTACGGAACCTTATTTTTTTCCAAAATAAATTTTTGTTACTCGTGGATAATGTAGCTTTCGAATAGTGAAAGAATGTTTGAAATCGGTTCAGTACTTTTTGAGCCTATTCATTACAAACAAACATACAAAGTTTTCTTCTTTATAATATTAGTGTAGAAAAACAACTATTGAATAATGGAACCTAAACGTATGCAATTAACTTTATTTTGAAAAAAAAACTGACGAAATTTGACTGAATTTGAATGTATTTTCTCTTCTCACTCGCTCGTATTAATTCGTGAAACATCGTGGCATCGTGAACTCTCGGGTCGCGTCGCGCGTCGAATCAAAATTATTTCGCATCGGATTTTAGCATTAGCAACTAGCAATAGCACGATAGCTAGTTAGCACTTAGCGCCGCGGTGCGAACCAGCGCGAAAAATTGCGGTTTTTTTACAAAAACAGCTACGCCGCGGCGCGGCGCCGCCACGCCGACCAATTTCCCCCGGCGCGCCGCCGCCGGCAAATTTTAGGTCGGCGCCCACCTCTATCCCAGGCCCGTCAGACTACCTTTATATTCTCACTGATAAGATGTATATTATCATATTGTAGTATCAGAGTTTCCAATGAACGTAATAGATATCCGCTAATTTGTGTGGTGGGCCAATTCTCATGGCTCCAAAGGTAAAAAAAAATGTAATAACTGTAGCGTAATTTGAAATAATTCTAGCGTACGTTATAGTAGAATATAGACAATTAGATATTATCAACTTATTTTTAGTTTTCATAAAAATAAAAATGTAAAATCATCCATGTAGAAAAAAATCATTAAGCTTCTAACCCTTATCATAACTTATTCTAACCCTGTTCATACTTAGTTTAGAAAAAAAAAACTCTAAAAAGTTTTGTTCCTTATGTTATTCCAAACCAAAAAATAAGATACTTTATCAGAATGTGAGTACAATTTTCTGCAACTTTAGCGCCTTGTACCTAAAAATTGACCTTCGGCAAAGAATATATATTACTAACGTACCCTCGGCACAAACTAGCGGGTATGCACAATGTACACACTTGTACCTCTAATATGATAAGTATACATACATTTTAACAGTAAGAATATAAGGATAGTCTGGGGGGCCTCGGATTTCAGTCCAAAACAATATCGTATACCATTAACATTTAATTTTATGAAAGCATTGTTTAGAATCTTTATTGGAGTCGCTTGGTCTACAGTTAAGTCAAGAAAAACCCTTGCGAAAATGTAAACTTTATTCTGATAATAAAATTAACGTCTGTAATAAATGAACAATACTTTAATATAGCACAGTAAGAGGCGAATGTAGTTAATATTTTATAACCTCCACTTATAGTAATGTGATATTTATGGCGGCAAAGAAAGGGCCCTGAACTTTATTGCTCCATGGTTGAGGGAGGACGAAGAATAAAGCAATTGTCGCCAACTTACAATATAATAGGTGAATCTAATGAGAAAACGTGAATAACAAAGTAATTGGGATAAATATAACCATTTTATGAAGTACTCGCTTTTGCCCGTAGCTCCGCCCGCGTAAATATATTATCCCTCGGCACTGTACTTTTTCGGGATAAAAGTAGCCTATGTTTTAATCCAGGGCACAAACTACTACCGTACCAAATTTCATCAAAATTCGTTCAGTAGTTTTTGCGTGAAAGAGGAACAAATATCCATCCATACATACATATGTAGGTACATCCATCCATACATACATACTGGATATATGTATGTATGAATTCATTCATACATCATCACAAACTTTAACATTTATAATATTAGTAGGATTTATGTGATTCAAATTTAATTTGCACGGATATTACACACACATAACTGAAGTGCATCCTATTTCTACTTCCATTGATGGAGAGAGATTTTAGCTAATCATTGTCAAGTGTAGTTTTTCTTGTAAAGTGAGTAGAAGAGAATTTATTTATATAAGAAGAGAATGCATTTTGGTAGATTTACATACCATCGAAAGTTTAACGGCCGAATACTGGGCCTCTTGTCAAGATGCATTCGATAATTTCGACGGCGAACTTCAAAATCAAAAATGTATTGTATTGTATTGTAAGTCATCAAATCAAATCAAAAAAGTTTGATTTCCATACTGGTTACAAAGTAACGCTTAAATAATTGTCCCTACTTGATGCCTACCACCGGTTCGGGAACTAACCCGGCGAGAAGAACCGGCGTAAGAAGTTTCTTACTCGCACTTATCACTTACTAACTCGCACGGGGCCATCTTTTAGCAAAAAGATGGAAAATTGTTCTTTTAAAAAAAAATTAAGATGTTTACAATGTAAAAACTTAATTCTATATAATATTGACAAAAGTCAGATACATTTATTACATAGAAGCAGCCTTGCAGGTGGCCATCCTATTCTCAAGGTGTATGATCGTCAATAAAATCCTTGACCTTATAATAGGCTTTTGCACACAAACGTTCTTTAACTACTTTTTTAAATTTATTAATGGAAAGATTTTGAACGTTTTCTGGGATTCTATTGTATAGGCGTATACATTGACCTTTAAATGATTTGCTTACTTTACTTAGTCTGATCGCCGGTATATCTAGCTTGTGCTTATTTCTAGTGTTTTTACAGTGATTGTCGCTTTTAGTTTTAAAATTACTGATATTCTTTCTAACATATAACACATTATCCAAAATTTATTGAGAAGCGACGGTCAGAATGCCTATTTCTTTAAACTTTTCTCTCAGAGATTCAAAGGGGGACATTTTGTAAATTGAACGTATTGCTCGCTTCTGCAGCACAAATATTGTATTAATGTCTGCGGCACTTCCCCATAAAAGGATGCCGTAGGCCATTCTACTATGAAAGTAACTAAAGTAAACTAGTCGCGCCGTATCTTCGTCAGAAATTTCCCTAATTTTTCTGACTACATATGCTGCAGAACTGAGCCTATCTGCAAGATTAGCAATATGAGGACCCCACTGTAGTTTACTATCTAGTGTTATACCTAGAAATACAGTGGTGTCCACAAAATTCATTTTCTCATCATTTAATAGTATATTGGTTTGAACTTGCCTACCATTGGGCAATGTAAACTTTAAACATTTTGTTTTTTTAGAATTTAAAAGTAAGTTATTAACATTAAACCAATGTACTATTTTTGAGAGAGCACTATTTACCTCGTCGTAGTCTGACTGTTGTTCGTTAAGTGACATATCGCTTGTGATGCAATACGATATTTAAATTGAGTGACACTCAAGTCATATGCTGTCCTTGTCATTTCGGCTAGCAGAGACAGCGACAGCCTGTAAATAGGAGGGCTCTCAATTTTGATTAGCTTTTCAGTATTCGGCCGTTAGTCTTCATAGACTCAAAAGTGAAATTAATCTTTCTTCTCTATTGTCCAAAGTCTGTCACACAGTATTATTATTTTTAAATAAGTACATATAACAACTTTACCACAGGCATAGTGATATATATTCTTTGCCACAGGGCTGCATTCTAAAATACCTTAACATATCTATTACCTACACTACGGCCGCTGTACTTAACGGGTCTGAACATAGGCTCTGCGAACTTTAGCGCATGTACAACTCGAGAAGAAAACTGTTATTGTATTATTTTTATATACCTATGTACTAATAAAATTTCCCTAATACAGTTGATCAATTAGTACAAATAAAATAAATACGAAAACACTTAGAAATAGTTATTGTGCAACCTTCTGCGCGAAGTTCAGACTCGCCAAGATAAATCGGCCGTATTGTACTTAGCGTCAGTTCACTTCACACTAAGACGCGACGGACGCGGGGCTGTATTTTTATTAGAACGATTCAAAATTAAACTTTATTCACTACTCAAGAAGATACACGTTTCATAGTAAGTGCTCGAATTTCTAACTGCTGTCTTCTGTCCCGGTGTGACCTGACTCTTAATGCCTGGCGGGTTGGCATAATTTACTTGTCATGGATTAATCTTCTTAGAATCTTCCCTAATGTAGGTATGGCGATTAATAGAATTTACTTCTAACTTCTAAGTATAACTTCTCTCTTGTCTTAAGGTAAATCGTAATGTATGGCGGATATAATATATAAGGTTCGGTAAAATCAATTACGGATATTTTGGGAATTTGATCTCCTGCTTATGTATAGACGTTTAGGCAGAAAAATAATTGTCATACTTGAAAAAAAAATTTTCACTTTCTATGGGCGAGTTTGCGTTTTGCGGAGAGTCACCCATACATTAGGTGATTTTTTACTTTGAGTAAGACAATTATTTTTTTGCCTAAACGTCTTTACATAAGCAGTGGATCATGTGCCTGAAGTATCCGTAATTGATTTTCAGAGACCTTATATTATAGTTCTGTGTCCTAAAATGCCTGTTACTCAAGTGACTATGACGTACATTTAACAAAACATTTTCTTCGTACAAGAAAAAGTTACGCTATCTGGGTTTTCACCATACTTCAAATGTCAGCCATCTTGTTTTCACCATACCTACTTGAAATGTGACCCCAAATGTCTCAAAAGTGGGGCTATTTAAAGAGAGACACTTTTTGCCTAAACATGCCTCGTCTATCCTACTAATATTATAAATGTATTTGTGGGGATAGATGGATGGATAGATTAAAACAGCCTACTTTTTATACCGAAAAAGTAAAGTGTTCCTTTGGGATACTTTATTTACGCGGGCGGAGCCGCGGGCAACAGCTTGTAATATTTATAATACCGTAAAATTGTAAAACCCTTAGATTGTAATATTACTAGATATATTATAAAAAGTCGACAGATTGTCAAATAAACATTTCTCCTTACAATTGTACGTGTTACGGTTTTTACAATTTTACGGCGACATATACATCCCACCAAAAACATTCTGTAAAAAACTAGCCAAGTCTCGATGGAGCTGCTTGTTTATCTCTAAAAAGTAATGAAATCTAGTTAATAGACTCAGGCGTTACTTTGCGGAAATCCATAGCATTAAATAATTAATATTATGTTTATAGCAGTTTTTCCGCTAAATAATACCCACAACCTGCAAGCAAATGTGTGAGTGCACGCATAAGCATGCGTAACGCACCTCCCTCCTCCCACACTGCTTATGCGTGCACTCAGATGCAAGATCGTGCAAACACCACCACCACACAAGCAACAATGTCGGCAAGATCGTGCAAAGCCCCACACCACCATGCAGGTTGCAAAACTCGACGCGCGTTTCGCCCCGAACCCGGAGCATCCTCAGGAAGTGGACCTGCGAACAAAGTTCGTTAGTAATGCTGCCAAGCAAACCGCCACCTTATATAGACTACTGGCTACTAGTACCCCCACCAAACATATTAATGAGCGGTGACGTAGTCAAGCAAGTTTGGTCATTCAACAATGCATGTCTATTGTTGTTCTTTTCTTTAATTATTTCTAATTGTTCCAACACGCTCAGTCGAAAGCCTTTGTCACATTTATGTAATATCTTATAGGAATGGCCATCGGGTACACTATGACCACTATCTAAAAGGTGTTTAGCAAAATGTGATTTATCACGATGACCATTTCTATAAGCCGCGATGTGTTCTTTGTACCGAGTCTCAAAGTTACGTCCAGTTTGACCTACGTATACACTATCGCATTCAGGACAATCGATTTTATAGACACCGGATTGGTACTTTAAATCAATCCGGTCTTTATTATGACACAATTGATTTTTTAAAGTATTATTTGTCCTGAATGCGACGTGCATATCGTTATTTCTCATTATTTTAGATAAACGTGCAGATACCTCACCCATGTAGGTCAAACTGGACTTGTATCTAACCACTTCCTTATCAGGAGTCCCTGCGTACAAAAACTTAACCAATTCCTTTTTAATTTTATTATTTAAAATATTATTAATAATTTTGGGATTATACCCATTCGACTTAGCAATTTGGTAAATTATGTTTAACTCTTTCTGATAATTTTCTTTACTAAGAGGAATGGACATTAATCTGTGAACGTAACTATGAAAAGCCGCGAGTTTATGTTGCCAAGGATGACATGAGGATGCATGAATAGTAGTATTAGTATATGTCGGTTTGCGAAAGATTCCAAAACTGTGTTTATCGTTATCTCTAGTAATAGATAAATCAAGGAAATTAAGTGTTTTATTGTCTTCACATTCTAATTTAAATTTAATTTTAATATGTTTTTTATTAAGATTTTTAACAAAGACGTCCAGTTGTCTCTCTGTACCGGTCCAACAAAGGATGCAATCATCTACATATCTATAGTAATATAAAATACTTTTGTCATTAACAATATTTCTTTGTTCAAAATCATTCATAAATATTTCGGCCAGCAAGGGACTCAGTGGTGAGCCCATTGCTAGACCGTCTTGTTGAACAAAGAATTGATTGTTAAATCGAAAGTAGTTTTGTTCCATGCAGATTTTAGTAAGAGTAAGCAATTCCAGACCTTCACCAGGAGGCAAACGTTTTTCCAATTCATTCCCCAGAATACCCAACGTTTCCTCACACGGAACATTAGTAAATAAACTATCTACATCAAGCGAAACTAATTTGCAACGAGGTGGCAAAGTCACATTTTTTATTTGATTTACTAATTGCAAGCTATTTTTAATTGCATAAGGTGGCCGAAATGAAATCCTTTGTTTAATAATGTAATTTAATGACTTTGCCAACTCGTATGCCGGTGCACCTATATATGAGACAACTGGACGCATTGGGATATCAGTTTTGTGAATCTTTGGCAAACCGTACAGTGATGGTGCGTGAGGATTCATTGGAATAAGTTTTCTCTTCGCTGATTCGGTACCAAATAAATATTTATTATTGTTTATGGCTAATTTAATCTTAGCCATAAACTTGTTAGTTGGGTCAGAAGGAACCCTTAGAAATTGATCACACCGAATCACGTTATTTACTTTTTCCAAGTAATCGTCACGCTCCATCACCACTATTGTGTTACCCTTATCTGCTTTAGATATAACCAAGCCATTATTATCTATTGTTTGTTTTAATGACCTCAAAGCTACTCTTTCATGGTTAAATGAATAACCGGAAGGAGTACCCTTGATTTCATTGGCTAGTAAACCCTTAACCATGTTATCCTTTTTATTAACTACAGTTGCTATCTCTGATTCAACCGCAAGCATTTCCAAAGCATTCTGATTAATATTAGGAGTAATATTATATTTAAGACCCTTTTCTTGTTCTGGTCTTATCTAGAGGTTCTGAAATAGGGGCCTGACAATGCGGCGAAATGGTTCCGTAAAGAATGGTACGGCAGTGTTTGCTTCGCGCTCGACTTGGCAGGGGCACTGCCGTGCCCTCAGATCGATTATCCTAGTTTTTATAGTTTTCCCTTTATGTGGCCATTAAACCCCAACTCTGTACCAAATTTCAGCTCTCTAAGTTTATGGGAAGTACTAGTTCTATTTTGATGATCATGAGTGAGTGAGTGAGTGAGTGTCGTAAATGCGAAACTTTGCTTTCGCTTAACTTCGCAACTAAATGACCTACAGACTTGAAATCTTGAATTTTAAGTATGTGATTATAGCTTATTGGATGACGAAAATTTCTGCGTTCTGGTCTTATTCAGAGGTTCTCAAATAGGGGCCTGAAAATGCGGCGAAATGGTTCCAGTAAAGGATGGTACGGCAGTGTTTGCTTCGCGCTCGACTTGGCGGGGGCACTACCGTGCCCCCAGATTATACGGCTCTGTTCACTTTTAATAGGAAGTTACTTACTGGGACAAACCCACCAAGCCCCTTACACAATACATTTAGGTCAGTGTCATTGTCATCAATCATACGAGTGACGTGACGTTAAAAACGTATCGTTTGAATCGTTTCGCAGCTACCCTCGTATATCACTCATGCACTTGTCACTGTATGGTCCGAGGGAGGAGCTGAACCGTCGTAGGAAGACCAGGGTTCCAAGATTCTTTAAATTATTTTTGAAGTGAAAACTTCTATTGGCGCACCGCACACTCATTTTGTCGTAGGCTGTGAGTGAGACTGATCCGCCACGCTCTGAGGTGAAAGGCTCGATCGGGTGAACTCGGGAACGGACTCGGGACCGCTGACTCGTGGCTGACTCTGAGTGTACCCAAGCGAGAAAACACCGCACAGGCGCACACACATTTCTTCAAAGGCTGTGAGTGAGGCTGATCCGTCACGCTCTGAGGTGAAAGGCTCGATCGGGTGAACTCGGGAGTCGGGACTCGGGACCGCTGACTCGTGGCTGACTCTGAGTGTACCCAAGCGAGAAAACACCGCACAGGCGCACACACACTTCTTCATAGCCTGTGAGTGAGGCTGATCCGCCACGCTCTGAGGTGAAAGGCTCGATCGGGTGAACTCGGGAGTCGGGACTCGGGACATCTGACTCGTGGCTGACTCTGAGTGTACCCAAGCGAGAACACTGCATAGGCGCATACACGGTTCTTCATAGGCTGTGAGTGAGGCTGATCCGCCACGCTCTGAGGTGAAAGGCTCGATCGGGTGAACTCGGGAGTCGGGACTCGGGACCGCTGACTCGTGGCTGACTCCGAGTGTACCGAGTGTACTGGGTCCAAAGTCGCCTAAGTCTATGACTTACGTAGGCCACATATTGTAATATAGGCTGTCGGACGCGGGGACAATGCAGAGTCGTTACTGACTGTATTGGACATCCATTTTTGCGATCTTCGTGTTGCACATCCACTTTTACCAGAATGTGTTAACTGAATTTCAGTAGGTAGTTCAAAATAAATTCTAAAAAACATAGAAAAGAGAGGAAACTATTTCATATAGTATTGAATGTTTTGAAAAAAAAAATTGAATAACTAGTAACTACACAAAGTTAATTTGTTTTTTTAAACTTTCAAACTATTACTCTAAATAGCCCTGCACTTAAGCCAAGATCACATCGCTATTTACGATGACGATGTTAGAAATCAAAATTGTATTGACGAATCGCGCTATATCACTTATCGAAAGCTATGTCAGTCCCATATAAAACTTTCAATTTTTAAGATCGATCGAGAATTAACGATGGCATTTTGCCTAAACCCTGAGGATAAAACTAAAATAAAATGAGGACTGACTCATCTATCAACGCACAGCCGAAACTACTGAACGGATTTTGCTGAAATTTGGCATACAGATAGTTGTAATGATGTAGGCATCTGCTAAGAAAGGATTTTTGAAAATTCGACCCCTAAGAGGGTGAAAAAGGGGTTAAAGTTTAGTATGGAAACCGAACTCCACGCGGACGAAGTCGCTGACAAAAGCTAGTTATCAATATAGTAGAATCATGTAATACCATAAGTTTGTTTCATCATGTGGTATATGCCCACTGCCTACTGCCCAGCAGGACAAATGAGATTAGGGCCCTAATTCTTTGATTGATGTGAAATTGCCCTCTGCGGACGTGACGCCACGTATGCATACGCCTCCTGTCCGACACTGATCACAGAATTGGCTGGAAGGTTCCAGAACTAAACGCAGATTTCAAATAAAAAGTTGATGATGATTTCAAACCCAATCGTTTATTATGAAAACGGAAAAGTGTAAGAATGGTTGTATCTAATTGTAAGATATGAAATCAAGAATCAAAATTAGAATCAATCGCTTGTAAAAGAATAATAAATCCTTACGACCCCAAAAAAAACAATTTAAACGTGCAGTAATTTTTAATGTTGACTAGTTTTCAACCCCTCACTGCGAATGACAGGCGAAATAAATACAATGAACCAGCAAATTAACTAATTCACCATTTTCTAAAAATCAAAACATGCGATTAAACTGTTTATTAGATTGCATGGCACTGCATGTAAAATCTAATAAACAGTTCATTTCTCTCTTAATAAGTCTAAAGTCTAAAAATTTTCTTGTAGATTTATTACAAAAAACTGGCCAAGTGCGATCGCACTCACGCACGACAGGTTTTGTACGAAACAGAAAAACATCGCGTTTGTTGTATGGGTTATAATATACATAAATATATTTTATTTTTTCTGTTTTTAGTGTTTGCTGTTATAGCGGTGATAGAAATACATCATTTTTAGTAAAAAAAATCAAATATCCAGCCTCGTCCAGAGTCCAGCTATCACAGTTCTTGAGATACAGCCTAGTGACAGACAGACGGACGGACGGACAGCGGAGTCTTTTAGCAATAGGGTCCCGTTGTTGTCCTTTGGGTACGGCACCCAAAAAAACTCGGAAAGGAGACTACATATTAATTTTGAGCCCAACCTACAAGCGCGAATAACTTTTTCCTTTTACACAAGGAGCGTAAATTCCTTTGAGGAAAATTAAAAATCATTAAATTAAAACCTATACATTAAGAATCAGAAATTCAGACTACAAATATGTACCTATACATGAATAATAAGAGCAAAAGAGAATGCGTCGTGGAACAGAGTCGTCAGCTCGACTGATCGCAGACCAGATGCTTTTATCTTTATTGGAAACCGTTGAATGGACCTATTGGGGCTACGTTCGGACAAAGTAACATTTTACATTCATACAAGTTTTATATGAAATGAGTGCCTCTCCAGTCCCCGTCCATAGTAAATAGTAATGTACACAAAAATAAAATACACTTAAAAAGTAAAGTATCGGTACAGAACTTTGGAATATTTTAATTTTCAATCTTTAGGGTCAGCTCACACCGAGATGCAATGTGACAGAGACAGAGAGAGAGAAAGTGAGAGAGTACATAAGAAGAATGAAGATACACATTTCATTGCAACAGCGACGCAGCGCTGGGCAGCACGGTGTGCGGTGCAGCCTGCAGCTCGATAACTCTTACACTCAAATGTATATTTTGGTAGAGAGAATATAGTTCAATTTTGAATTAAAAATGCCTAGCCGCGTCGCGAGTTCTCGACTTGATGTGAACTGATGCTTACTCTCTACCTAATGCTATCTACAGACACACGAATTTGGTACGGAGCGTACAGCGGACCATATCCGGAGACCAAATTCGGTGTCGCTACACACGCTCGGATCTGGTACGGAGCGTACCAGATCCGCTGTACGCTCCGTACCAAATTCGTGTGTCTGTAGACACCAATTCACAATATAATATAGTAAAGGCTGAACCTGAAAAGGTCTGAAGTCTGAACAAAAGGCTAAACCTCAATTCTCGTGTTTAAAGCTTTCATTTTACATTGATTGTATTATAAGTGAAGCGACATGTTATCATAAATAAACAGATTTTGTGAAGTTTTGGACCAATCAGAACGCGTTTCACGTTGGTTTAACGTTTACGAGAATACTGTTTGACAGTTTAAGCGTATCGGGACTTGAATGTAATTGTATTATTGCATGTTTTATTTTGCAAAATCGAGCCTTTGATTTAATACAGATAAATTACCTATTAATCGCCATCACCACCCAGGGTCGTCATGGGTCAATAAATTGGATCTCGGTTTTCGAAAAATCTCCGATCAATTAAACATTAGAAATATTACTTAATTTAATTACAATTCCAACATACCAACAACGCATTGTCGAAGTAATAATATGTTGGTTTTTAGATCTAGGCATTCTGTTAATTCCTTCGTTTTGGTTACAAACTTGTACCGGAAAATCCGAGTAGGTACGAATATCAAAAAATCTCCCCTAATTTCGAACAACGCGCTAACGGTATTTAGGATTTTACTGGATTTAATTTCAATTTGCGCATAAGTGTTGCCAGCTAAAAACAATCTATCTTATTCTCTGTGTGTTGCTTCTAGGCATTCGCTTGATCCGTCTGCGTCGGCGTCAAAACGGGCGTGCGGTTAATATTTCAGTGCCGACGCTAAGTCGACGCGGATTTATTGTGCCAGCCTGTACAATTAACACGGCCTCTGCGGATAATGTATTAATAGTTTCAATTCTAGAAGCATTTTGCTTATCTGTAGAGTAGTAGCCTTTTCGTCAATTTTCGCTAGTTCAGCTCTCTAGCAGTCCTAATCAGAGTTATCTTCAGATTTTAGGCTGCGTTCACACCAAACTGACTGTCAGCCGCCGAAAGTGAGCGAGCGTTACGCAGCTTATGGTATTTCCATACATATTCACCTTTTCGTTCACACCTAACCAACAATACGTTATTACGCTATGCGTAGACGCTGACATTCGGCGGCCGATTTATCAGTATAGTGTGAACGTAAAATACCGTTTATTTTCACGTTTACACTGGGGCTCACAGTGAGCCTGCTCACATTCGGCGGCTGACAGTCAGTTTGGTGTGAACGCAGCCTTAGACTACAGAAAGTTTCAATATCAAAATACGACACCACCATTGAGATTTGAGACTCATCGTCCTTTTAGCGTCAGTTCACAATTCACATAGAGTCGCAACGCGGCGCGCAATTATTAAAATACTTAGTTATTAAAAATTGAACTTTCTCACAAAGATGTACGTTTCATTGCAAGAGTTGAAATTGCGAGCTACAGCCTACACCGCACTAGCCTTAGATGCGCTAGATTAAAAAGTGCACACTGCGTCATCTTAAAAAATTGCGACGCGTCTCTGGGTGTGACCTGACCCTTAAATCCTACTTTAAACGTGTTCTAACTTCTAAGCTTACTTGTTGACCAATTCCAGTAACGTGATGACTTCAACTCAAATTTCAGGCGTCATTTCAATATCCCTATATTGAAATTACGCCTGAAATCTGAGTTATTGTACCTTGTGCTACTTTTAGTTGAGAGTTTTCTCTTTAGAATCAGATCCTTCATGATGAGGAAAGCCATTAAACTGCTTCAAGTTATCAGAGCGACCGTTTTCATATAAATCTAACGGCATGTAAGATGGAGCACATGTCACGCCGCAGACACATGGCCGAACCGCTCTGCTGTAAAATTAACGTCACCGCCGGATAATTTATATCATAACATAGAAAATGCATTGAAACTTTAATTTAAAATCATGATTTATAGGTACAAGATATAACACCACATATACAAAAACAAATATGTTTATAAGCCTCGTAACTCCATTTTTCTCATTTCCGCTCCGCTTTAAAGGCTGATTGATCTATTTTATTTTTTAACAAAACTTTCCAGGCTACTTTAGTCATAGTTATTCTAAGCTTACATAGTTATGGTACCTAATCATTTCAGCGTACAGCAAAATTAAATACCTAATTACATACCTAAACAAGCAATTAATGTTGCACTTAGGAATCATTTTTAATAATTAAAAAAACGATTACAATTTTCGGCAAAAAACACCTATGACTAATTACCTAGTCTGCGTAGCACAGTACTAATCAGTACTGCGCAGAGTAATGATTACACAGAACCTATGCGTAATACATTATTGACGCGTTTGCAAATTTGACGTAAATTGACTGTTGTTAGGGCGATTTTGTGGAAAAATGAAACAAAATCCTACAAAACTAATTGCCACAAATAGAGTACTTCTTTAAGTGTGATATAATTTAAAAAAGTACGAAAATTACGATGTTTAGTATCGTTAAAACAATTTTCCAGAACCTTTTCACCCAAAATTTACAAAAAGAAATCGTGCTTAGAATCCTTTTTCTGTTCTTAAGTAGCTGTTTCTACAGCGAAAAACACCTATGACTAATTAGTCGTAGGTGTTTTTTGTCGGAAATTGTAATTGTTTTTTTAATTATTAAAAATTATTCCTAAGTGCAACATTAATTGCTTGTTTAGGTATGTAATAAGGTATTTAATTTTGCTGTACGCCGGAATGATTAGGTACCAATTACCATACAATTCTTATTTACTTGGAGTACATTCGAATATCTTTGCACAAACACCAAATGATCTCTGGAAGTAGCCTTATACAATGACTACAATTTTTATAATAAAAAAACTAAAACCCGACTAGGTACGTAAATTACCTACTTACCTATATATGTAATATTACTATAGTCTAGTATGTTACCTATTACCTACATAAGTCTATTGAAACCTCATTTATTAAAATCGAATCTGTAGCACATAGTAAAAATGTATACTCACGCCAGTACATGCGCTACGATGGAACAAACATACATACCTTCCTTTTGGCTTCACCGTAGTCGGAAGAAAATACAGTTTACTTTCGTCTGTATCAAAAATATATATATATATACAGCAGAACGTATAACCGCCTCCTCTTTTTGGAAGTCGGTTAAAAAGTGTAAGTATCTTGAGTGTCAAACGGTGGCTCGTTTACTTTCCCTATCCTGAAGCGATAACTTTTCAACCCCGGTGACGGGGGTGACTCACTCGCGGTGACACTCAGAAGGGCACTGCACAGAGTAATGATTACACAGAACTTATGAGTAATACATTGATGCGTTTGCAAATTTCACGTAAATTGACTGTATTTAGGTCGATTTTGGGGAAAAATGAAACAAAATCCTACAAAATTAATTGCCACATATAGAGTACTTCTTTAAGTGTGATAAAATATTAAATAGTACAAAAATTACGATTTTTAGTATCGCAAAAACCTACAAAAAAATTCCAGAACCTCTTCACCCAAAGCTTACAAAAAGAGATCGTGCTTAGAATCCTTTTTCTGTTCTTAAGTAGCTGTTTATTTATAATACCTAAAAATAGCACAATATACTTACATGATCCCCGTGAAATTAAAAAACAATCTAACAATATTAAAAATTGGTGAAAAAAGAATAAAAATCTCCTCAAAATTTACACGTGTTTTGTGAATCTCAATGGGTAGCATTAGGTTTATTTTATTTGGTCACTGTCTGGATTTATTTAACGAAACAGTTGTACCGAAATGTCAATTCACAGTCGGCCGTTCTCAAAAAACACGTTTTGCAAACGCGTCCTTATTAATTAGGTATCTACTGAGAAAATCATGACCATTTGATCAACTGAGATTTAGTAAGCAATTTTGTTTAAAATCAAAAACAACACATTACTCTGTACAATCCCCTATCGTTTATTGACCTCTCGCCCCTTCTATGCATTCCCAAATACAGAACTACATCCGTCTTAATACGATAAATTCCTATGGAAATCAGGGAGACGGTATTAAGGATCACGATTTAAAACGTCCATCAAAATGACTGATTCAGGGGATGCTGGTACAAAAAAGTTCAGGCTTGAAAGTTCGAATAGATTAATCCTGGTTTTACTGTAGTGAATAGGGACTATTAAGATCTGACACCCGTATCATTAGTTGTTTCCTCAGATCCGCCTCGACTCAACCTCATCTGAGGTATCCTTGAGAAGTTCCTCGAGTTTGGTATTCTGAAACATAATTTATACCTCACCTGTTTGCTCCTCCAGTAAGGTTGAGTAAGGGTATGACATGATAAATAATCATAGAAAAATATATTTTTTTATGTTAACACCAATAGTAACCATTAAAACCCGATCCAAATTTTACAGAATGATGAATATGTATGCGCTGTATAATTATACGGATTTTCGTAAAATAAAGGTCATCCAAAAATCCACCATGCTTATCTTTAAATAAGTATCCCTCTATAATTGCGTTATTATTTCAAAAAAATACACTTTGTTTGTAAAAAGAATTGATATAAATGTCGGGAATAGATGCTCGAGGGAGCCTCAAGGTACGTCCTGAGGTACCTTAAGTTTGACAGTTGATTCCTCGACTCGAGTAAGGAAATTCCTCAAGTCAAGGGAATTTTGTTGAACTAATGATACAACTTTCGTGGATTGAGGTTGAGTCGAGTGGAGGAAATTGTGAGGAAACAACTAATGATATGGCTGTGAGTGTGGATAATCTAGAAGTAATTTTTTTCATGGTATGTAAAACAGTTAAAATCATACCAATCAATTCTCTAGGTCCACCATTCTGTATATATGTCACCGTAAAATTGAAAAAACCGTGAGAATGTAATATTACTAGAGATATTATAAAATGTCGACAGATTGTCAAATAAAAATTTCTCCTTATTTGAGAGCTACAGAAGACTTTAATCACAGAGTTGAAAATATTACTAACCTACAGTGAAAGAGCTTTCATAGTACGATCCAAAATATTCCTATTCGGTAACCTATTGAAATCGGTTAAAAAATCGCTATAAATACTTGGGACAAAATTTGCAAAAACTAAAACGACCTTTCCCTTAGTCTTGTCTTATTTCACGCTCGTGTGACTATAGAAGAAGAGAAAACAGGTTACCTATATTTTTTTTGAGATTTTTTAATACTACCATGACTGAGAAAAAAGGTTTCAAAGAACTCCAATTTTCAGTTCTATCGAGCGCACAACCCCTTAAATTCAGTTATGTAAATTAGAATCCAGGCTGAATGCACTCGACCTGCTTGTCACTCGCGAGTCGCGTGCCGAGACCCAGAAACGTCGGCTCGAGTCTATGTATATAGGGCATCGAGACCGGTTTTACCCGAAACCGAAAACCCGGGTTTTCCCGGGTTTTCGGGCCTACAACAAAACCCGGTTTTCAAAATATTGAAAACCGGTTTTCGGTTTTTTCGAGCTTTTTTTCATTATGAAATTCTACAACAGTTTATAACAGTTACAGTCACAAACCGAACGTTATAGTGGCTTGTGATTGTCAATGTAGAATTTTAGAACAATAGTTATAATGTTTTCATGTTGTATGTAGTACATTTAGGGGCACGCTAGTGCCCCCACCCGCCAGGACGAGTGAGCGAAGCGCAAGCGATTCGTCGATTTTTGGACCTTCATAACTTGGTATAATTTATTATTCGGTTCCATCAGCGCTCAGTGCGAATTGCTCTCCGTTCCCATGATACCAAAAATCGAGTGGGCCTAACGGAATCCGTCCCATTGTGTTAAAAATGTGTGCTCCAGAGTTGGCACCGGTCTTAATGCATCTTTTTTGGCTCACCTGCTCTTATGGCACAGTCCTGGCATCTTGGTAGACAGCTTTGGTGTGCTATCGCCTGCCCTGTTCATACTGCATATCAATGATAATATTATGTGATGACGACAGTACGGGTGATGCCTTCTATACAGGTCGCCCGAACATCTCTCGGCAAAACGTCATTGAGAGTCGAAACGAACTTGTCTCTCAAATTAAGAATTCATTGGAGAAGATCTCTGAATGGGGTAGACTTAACTTAGTCCAATTCAACACCTCTAAGACAAAAGTTTGCGCGTTCATCGCTAATAAGTTACCGATGGTCGTATGTCCTCGTTTTGAAAGCATACACAATAATTAAGTCTCCTTCAACATCGGAATACTTGGTGTTAGCATATCGAGCGAGGTCTAGTTCCGATATCATCTGGAGGGCAAGGCCAAGTTAGCCTCCAAGAAGCTTGGTGTTCTGAACAGGTCAAAGCAGTATTTCAGTCCGGTCCAACGCCTACAACTCTATAAGGCGCAGGTTCGGCCTCACATGGAATATCGTTCTCATCTCTGGGCAGGAGCGCCAAAGTACCAGCTTCTCCCTCTGGATCGTATCCAACGAAGGGCCACTCGAATTGTCGACTGCCATAGTATTTCAAACAGGCTTTACTCCTTAGAGCTACGTAGAGATGAGCATTGCTCTGCATCATATATCGCTTATATTACGGGGAGTGCTCCGAGGAATTGTTCGGACTTATACCTGCTGCAACTTTTCGTTATCGTTCGAAGGGACAAAATATTTATCATCCTCATCACCAACTGTCGCCAACAGTATTTCCGGACCATTAGGACCTGCACACCTTCAAGAAGGCAGCATATTCCCTCCTAAAAGGCCGGCAAGACACTTCTGTTTCTACACGCCTTAACTCTACAAGCCTAACTTTACAAACTCTACACTTTAGTCAAATTATGTGGCATGGCCATTTCGTCAGGCAACGTATTTTGACTAAGGTGTAAAGTTTGTGAAATTATTAATTACTCTACATGAAAATGTTTATGGTGGGATCACATTTTACTAGTATTACGTTGTTATAACAGAAAGCAGCTGATAAAAGTTAATTTTAGGACATTCCTAACAAAATTCTACAAAATCAACAAAAAAACCCGAAATACCCGAAAAAACCCGGGTACCCGGTTTTGAAGATGGCTGGGACCGAAAAACCCGGTTTTTTTAAATATGGCCGGTCTTCGATCCCCTATATGTATAGTCTAGCTAAAAATTATATTTGGAACTTTCAAAGTTTGAACTTGGTATGCCAAGTGTGATTTGGGTATTATTGTATAATTGGGTATTATATGCTCATCTTTATGTAGTTATTGTTTATTGTTTTGATTCCCGCATTGGAACAACAAAAAATTTTGTTTCCAAGTTTGGTTAGGATATTGCAGGCTGATCATCTTATTGTCTGACAAGAAAGATGATCCATGCGTCGGATGGGCATGTAAAAAGTCGGACCTACGCCTGATCTCTCGTCAGTCGTATTATCCGTCCCACTGGATTATGAGAGTAAAGGAATAGAGTGCTCTTGTGTACTGCGCACACACTTGGGCACTATAAAATTACTCCTGCGTAACTGGCCTGGTTTCAATAAAACCGGCCACCGTCACCGAGATCGGTGTGTGTTGTGTTATTTTTTTAATGCAGAGAGGACATCATCGTCATTCAGACACCAGATGTAGTAAACAAAACCTATTACACGGTAGCCCATCACTTGAATTGAATGTAAATACCAGAAACCTTGCAGCAGATTAGGCTCACACTGCAGCATCCGGAATCTCTCCGACCAGAAAAAACAGCCCTGAAAATAGAACTCTGCGGTAATACAATAGTTATCCGTGTGGTGCCGGAGTAAGAATTGCACCTCCCCATTAACCATCTCTTCCCGTGGGTGTCGTAAGAGGCGACTAAGGGAAATACATACCGGAAATGGGCAGCAGCGTTTCCGCGAACTTTATCATTTTTAAATAATACTGCGCTCGCCAACACGTTTGCCAAGCGCGGTGAGTATGGCATTTTTCCCCCTATATGAGGACCAGATATGAGACCAGGCCCCTAGTCCCCGGCAGCCCCGCTAGTCTTGGCTACGGTAGCGGTCATGGAAACGGCGGGGCAGGGGGTGCTAAGAATCTCCGGCAGAGATCCGGCTACCACTCCCGACGACGACCTCTGGCCCTGGTAACATACAACGCACGCACATTGAGTAAAGACGAGAAGATAATAGAGCTGGAAGAAGAATTGAGCAAGTTACGCTGGGATATAGTTGGTTTATCGGAAGTCCGAAGAAAGGGAGAAGACACGATGACCCTGGCATCCGGTAACTTGTTCTTCTACCGGGAAGGCGACCAACAGTCCCAAGGTGGAATCGGGTTTTTCGTCCACAAGTCTCTTGTTAACAACATCATGGCCATCGAAAGTGTGTCGAGTAGGGTTGCGTACCTTATACTCAGAATATCTCAAAGATATTCGTTGAAGGTCATACAAGTTTACGCACCTACCTCGTCTCACCCAGATGAAGAAGTAGAGGTTATGTATGAGGACATATCTAAAGCCATACATAACTCGAAAACTCACTTCAATGTTGTTATGGGAGACTCTAACGCAAAGTTGGGAAAGCGAGGTGAAAACGAGCTGAAAGTGGGAAAGTTTGGTTTTGGTCAGAGGAATCCCAGGGGCCAAAGGTTAGCCGATTTTCTGGAAAAGGAAGAACTATTTATGATGAATTCCTTCTTCCAGAAGCCACCTCACAGGAAATGGACCTGGATGAGCCCTGACGGAGAGACAAAAAATGAGATAGACTTTATCATGAGCACCCAGAGACAGATATTTAAGGATGTCTCCGTGATACACCAAGTGAAAACCGGCAGCGATCACCGAATGGTGCGAGGCACATTAAACCTAAATATCAAACTCGAAAGAGCTCGCTTGGTAAAGTCTACGCTCCGACCGTCTCAAACCGGAATTAAAAACTCCGAAAGCTTTCAACTCGAGCTACATAACCGCTTTGCTAGCCTGGAAAACTACGCGTCAGTGGACGAAATCAATGACAGGTTCACAGAGACTATCCATGCGGTTGGGTCAAAGTACTGTGAAACCCGCCGTAGAGGTAAGCCACAGAAAATCTCCGACCACACGTTTACACTAATGGCTAGGCGTCGCACCCTTACTCTTCAAACCTCTGACGATGCTAAGTCTTATAGGCAGCTTAACAGACAGATATCAAAGTCTTTGCGGCACGATATTCGTCTCTTTAATACTAGAAGTATTGAGGACATGATACAGCGAAACAAGGGCTCAAAAGTGTTTGCAAGAGACACGTCTGTTGGGCAGAGCCGGTTGACGAAGCTGAAGACGGGAAAGTTGAGTTGAAGAGGATGGGAAAGTTGTGTCGGCCGGGCCCGAGGTGCTCGCAGTGGTCGAGAGTTTCTATGAGCAACTTTACACCTCAGTTGCCAAGCCTATCGTTAATCTGGCTGAAGATCCTAGAGCTAGACTAACCCGACATCACACGGAAGATATCCCGGACATCAGCCTGTACGAGATTAGTATGGCTCTTAAACAGCTTAAAAACAACAGGGCGCCGGGCGAGGATGGGATCACCTCGGAGCTGCTGAGGTCTGGTGGAACACCAACACTCAAAATGCTCCAGAGACTTTTTAATTCCGCCTTGTTCGAGGGCAAAACGCCAGAGGCATGGATCAGGGGCGTGGCAGTCTTGTTCTTCAAAAAAGGAGATAAGACTTTGCTGAAGAATTACAGACCCATTACGCTGCTGAGCCATGTCTATAAGCTGTTTTCAAGAGTCATAACGAATCGTCTCGAACGGAAGCTTGATGACTTCCAGCCTCCCGAACAAGCCGGTTTCCGAAGAGGCTTTAGTACCATAGACCACATACATACGCTACGGCAGGTTATACAGAAAACCGAGGAGTATAATCTGCCACTATGCTTGGCGTTTGTGGACTATGAGAAAGCCTTTGATTCGATTGAGACCTGGGCGGTGTTACAGTCTCTTCAGAGATGCCGGATCGACTACCGGTACATCGAAGTGTTGAAGTGTTTATATAGTAAAGCCACCATGTCCGTGCGAGTACAGGAGCATAGCACAAAGGCGATTCCATTGCAGCGCGGCATCAGACAGGGAGACGTCATCTCTCCGAAACTGTTTTTCGCTGCATTGGAGGATGCGTTCAAACTCCTGGACTGGCAAGGACTTGGGATCAATATAAATGGTGACTACATCACTCACCTTCGATTTGCCGATGACATCGTGGTTATGGCAGAAACTCTGGAAGACCTTAACACTATGCTAGAAGACCTCCGTAGAGTTTCACAACAGGTGGGACTTAGTATGAACATGGATAAGACGAAAATTATGTTTAATGCCCATGTTGTACCCACCCAAGTGACCGTTGGAAATTCTACGCTCGAAGTTGTTGACGACTATATATACCTAGGGCACAAAGTCCAGTTAGGTAGGTCCAACTTGGAAAAAGAGGTCAACCGTCGAATCCAGCTCGGCTGGGCAGCGTTCGGGAAACTCAGAAACATCTTCTCGTCAAAAATTCCTCAGTGCCTGAAGACAAAAGTTTTCGAGCAGTGTGTGTTACCGGTGATGACATATGGAGCCGAAACGTGGTCATTCACAACGGGGCTTATTCAAAAGCTTCGTGTCGCTCAAAAAGCTATGGAGAGGGCTATGCTTGGAGTCTCTCTACGTGATAGAATCAGAAATGAGGAAATCCGTAGCAGAACTAAAGTTACCGACATAGCCCAGCGCATGAGCAAGTTAAAGTGGCAATGGGCTGGACATATAGTCCGTAGAACCGATGCCCGCTGGGGCCGAAAGGTTCTTGAGTGGAGACCACGAACTGGACGCCGAAGCGTAGGACGGCCTTCCACCAGGTGGACAGATGACCTGAGAAAAGTCGCAGGAAGTCGGTGGATACAGGCCGCGAGCGACCGGTCGCACTGGAAATCTATGGGGGAGGCCTATGTCCTGCAGTGGACGTCACCAGGCTGAAACGGTAATACAATAGAGATGAAAATCGAACACACGAGCGTCGACTTTTTAAATAGCTGCCGTGAGTTGTCGTGTTCGACTTTCAACTTTATTGTATTAGCCGTTTTATTTTCAACGCTGTTTTTTTCCGGGTTTTCCGGGGTGATTACGGGTAATGTAGACCGAGCTCAAGTATAATAATTTATTACCATGCATATATAACAGTATTTATGTTCGAAAAAATATAATTCAGAAGTTAAACTTTAGGACGCTACTTGGGTTCCCGTCAAACAAAATGGTTCTCATCTAAATCCAGGTAGGTATAACAATTGCAAGCAACAACATTCACATATGAAGACAATACTTCTCGTTAGCCTGGCCACAGATGTGCTGAATTCCTTTCTGAATTTAAGAATCTTAATCCATAAACAATATTCAGATACCATGTCACACACATACTTGGCATGCTTGCCTTCGGAAACTTTGCCTTCGACCTGAATGTGACGTTCTTATAGAATGACAAATTAGGAACGTCTGTGGCCAGGCTAAACCATCAAAAACATAACCGCGTTGTATATTAAGGCAACTCTGAAGTGGTTTTATCAAAAACATAAGCTGTTATAAGGCAACTCTGAAGTGGTTTTAAAGTGTTCAGGAATTGCATTCTCCACTCGTTACAGCCTTAACGTGTGCCAGCTAACTCGAGACGTCTTGTGGTCTTTCCTTTAGCGACTTGAACGACACTGTTGCCTGTTTGCGTAACGAAGTTTTATGAGTTAGACTACCAACTTCCTAGACAGTACGCCAACTTTCCAAATTATCTGTACTGAAGCTATTAAAATTAAATAGGAAGACGACTTTTGTACATGCTACCGCAAAATAATAATAATGTCTATATGTACGCTTCCACACCACGTCAATCTGGTCCTGTACCAAGAATCCGAATAACTTGTGTCACAGATAGGTACTTAGTAGGTACCAGACAACGGAAATATATTCAATAGGCAATCGGACTAATTTTTTTTTATTGCATAAATGAAAAGTACCTACTCTTAAATATGAGTAACTTCTCAGAAGAAACCGTATATCAAAAGTCAATATTTTCAAAGGTACAGCGATTTGTATAAAAAAATTCGCGAGCCTCCTAAAAACGCTCCATACTAAAGTCGACCTACAAATGACGTCACTTGTAGGTTATAGTATATGAAGTGGTATATGAAGTATATGGCCGCAGGAATATATTTGTAAATATCTCCGATATTTGTGCGTTTAAGTTCATACTTACCATAATGAATGTTTTTGTATATAATGTGAGTAAACTAATGATGTAGGTTTTGTTTACCAATTTCGCAAAAAAAAAAATGTTTTTTGTATACAAATCGCTGTACCTTTGAAAATATTGACTTTTGATATACGGTTTCTTCTGAGAAGTTACTCATATTTAAGAGTACTATTCATTTATGCAATAAAAAAAAATCAGTCCGCTTGCCTACTTTTTGTCCCTTTGGTGGAATTCGAACCCGCGAGAGCCGACGCACTAACCACTCAGCCACAGAGATCATATAACAAAATACTATGATGCGGACGGTGTAAAAAAATATGATATTGTTATACGTAGCTAATAATTATTATTTTTGATACTGAGACCTTTGTTTTATTGCATGTGATGTTCATCACTTATATTTTTATAACTAGCATTAAATGCCCGCGGCTTCACCCACTTGAAATTAGGTTTTAAACTTTCATTCCCTATTTTACCCCCTTGGGGGTTGAACTTTGAAAAATTCTAGTAGGATGCCTACGTCATATGAGAAATGTATGTGCAAAATTTCAAATTTCTAGTCTTAGGGGTTTGGTTTTGGCGAAGGAAAAACTATAATATTCATCAACTGGTAGAGAATGTAAATGTCCTATAGAGAACTGAAGGTAGGTACTAGTGGAGGATAGAGAAAAGTGGAGGGAATCTCCACCGACAAGGGCCATGTCCTTCAATTAAAGAAAAAGAAAGGGTTTGGCCTGTGCGTTGAAACATCAGTCAATCAGCTTTGCCTTTTGTGGTGGCACAAAAACCCTCTGGTGGTGAGTGTTCCCAGCGAAATGCTGCTATTCATCTTGGCTACGCAACCATTATTTATGTTTTTTTTTTTATTAATATCAAAGACATATAAAAAAAATTTTTTCACAGTCATAATCAGAAGCACTACAAGAGCTTATAAAACAATATTCACGTTAATTCTATATATAGTTTACCGAGTGGATTTTTATAAAACATATATTTACAAGTGTAATATCGCAAGTACACAATACCAAAGGCTCTCAGCTAAATAAAACATTGCTTCTACCTCCGAAGCCACAAATCCCACTTTTAGTTTCAAAGCAGCTCTCTACTTGATTAGCTTGTCCCGTTTACAAGTTTCCGCAATAAAATACGACTTTTATAAACTATTTTCATTTATTTGTAAATTGCATATTGCAAGTGGCAATCGAGTTAAGAAATCACTAAACAAGAAACTGCATTATTCGGGTAAAATGGCGCATCGTTTCCTTTTCTGTTTGGAGAAGAACATACTTTTTGTATTGCACTGACCATTTTTACCCATAGGCCATATACTTGCCCAATCTAACTTAGGAGTCAATAATCACAATAGGTAGTTAAAAGTAAGGCTATGAATATAATGTGTATTTCCCCTTCCCTTATCAACAATACGGAAAGATTAAACAAATAAGGATAATTCTGAATATATTATTTCGGTTAAGCCTCTTGGGTAACAGACCCCTGGTGCGGGCCTAAGCCCTATATCCTAAAATTCAATTATTCCATCATAAATCTGCTACACATAACGAATGGATGTTTTAAATGATATTTTAATATCAATAGGGATCATTTTGAATTGATATGAACTAGATTTCATTAACATAACAAGTTAAAAGTATCTACAAGAAATGTCTTCGAATTGTCATTAAATGGTTTTTAAAATAAAAAATAATTTTATGAGACTCGTCACTCATCAGTCATCACAATTTTAAATCTACCAATATAATACAGCAGTAAGGTTAGGTTTAATAGGTAAAACAATGTTATTGTGAACACAGCTTGTACCGCCAAAATACAAAGTAGCAAAACATAAAATGATCCTTTAAAATGGAATCACGAACGAAGATTTACAAGCTGTACCAGATGCGGCTGAGCTGTAAAATCTAGAATCCCATTTCCACCCAACCTGTTACCTAATTCAATAGTAATAACCAGTTATTTCATATTTTCCGTTCCGTTTACATTTCTCGATCTTAGACGGCTTCGGAAATTTTCTTATAGATGTCTCATGTGTTAAATCTGGGACACGGTCTGTAGTGATCCGCCTAGACGAGCAAAGCGAAGCGCAAGGTCCCTTTTGGCCAACCACATATTTTGATTTAGATGTAGAGTTTGAAAAATTAGGCTTTGTAGAGTTAGGGCGTGTATTGTCAGAAGCAGGGACGTAGCTACCGCCGCATCTACCGTATCAATTATACGGGGCCCCCAGGCCACGGGGGCCCCTAACGTGCGTTAGCATAAATTAATAAAAACTTCCCAAATTTCATCTTCATTTCATCATCAGCTATAAATGATTTAATAAATCAGTTTGCCGAGAAAAATATATTTAATTTGAATTGTTTGTAAAATTTTATGCAATTTTTTTTTGTGAGAAATCTTTACCCTACCTAAAGGCCCCAAACAAATTTTTACCAAGGCATGCTACGCTTCTGGTCAGAAACTTGGCTCTAGATGCGAGATTTTTATTATCATAAACCACAGTGCTCTAGCCCCCATCTGACAAAATGCAATATCGTTAAAAAGATACCCCCGTTTTCATCTAGAAGGACAAACAAATAAAGATACATTGATATTTATTACAGGTATAATAAGGGGACATTCAGAGGTTTTACGGCAGCGTAATGTCCATCCATCCGCCATCAAAGCTGAAAGGTATGCTTAAACATAATATTCCAGCCGTAAAACATAACAAGCTTATAAACCGAGATAACCGCAAAGGGTCTACCTCCCCCGGGAGCGGGCAAAATTACTCGACCTCCGTAATTTTGAGTTTTTCTTTATTATTCTTTAAGATCTCGGGAGGATTGCGACGTTATGATCTCATTTTGAGTTACGAGAAGGTCCCGGAATCATTGTACGGGATGGCTCACCGAGAATTTCGGGTAATTCCAGAATAACTTCCTCCAAGATTACTTTTATTGCGGTAAGAATATTCAAAACAAAATAAACCATTATAAACATGGGATTTCCTTTTCAAAGTTTTTATAAGATACATTATTTTTCTTGTCTAGCAATGGAGAATGTTACCTACTAGGTACTGAAGTAGGTAGGTTTTATATAAAATCACTTGAAACTTTGTTACAGTAAAGCTGTTATGTATACAGATACACTAGATTTTGTTTTACACAAAGTAAGTACCTAGTTAAGATTTTACGCGCGTTCAAAAAGTTCCAAAAATTTTCGATAATCGCTAACAGTAGCGTGACGTCACGCTACACCTCGGCCATACAGCCCGGAGTTCGCGCCGTACCACAGAATACATAGTACCTACCTACGTAGCCGTACTACGTACTGCTTAGTCGCAAGTAGAGATGGCCGTTTAAACGTAAAGCGTTTAAAAAAGCGTGCTTTTATAAATAAGTTTAAAAGTCGTTTATAAATGTAAGCGTTTAACACTTATACTTAACGTTTATATCGTTTATAGTCATAAAGCCATAAGTGTGGTATGAGCAAAGAAAAATATTATGTCAGGGCAATAAGAGTGAAAATTCTTTAATGTAGTTCATCACTTATTTAAACAGCTTATTTTTTGTACTTATAACTAATATGCTTTTTCATGTTTATTCACTTTTTGTTAGTTGCGCTTTGCGGGTTGACGAAAACACGTTATATTACGTTACGCAATAATTCGTATTAATATTAGTCAGATTTCAGACAATCCTAAGCCTGCAAAGTACGAAGGAAAGTTCATTGAAATCAGTTTTAGCGATCGAAAAACGTAACATAAGCGCAAA
This sequence comes from Glaucopsyche alexis, assembly GCA_905404095.1. NCBI lineage: Eukaryota > Metazoa > Arthropoda > Insecta > Lepidoptera > Lycaenidae > Glaucopsyche > Glaucopsyche alexis. Next base: position 10,033,922 of record FR990060.1, read on the forward strand.
AAACATTATAAGTGGCAATAAGTTGTATAATAAATAGATAGTAAAAATAAATAGATAAGCAAATAAGCAACTAAGCAGTTAACAAAAGTAGCTTTTGAATATTTAATAACGGATAAGTTAACTTTTAATTTTAAGCCGTTTATCACATCTCTAGTCGCAAGTTACCGACTGGGCCATAAAGTTAAATATCTTGGAAATTAATTGACGTATCTATGAATAATTATTTCACAAGGTTTTTTTTTCCACGGAGAATACAGAAAGTTTACATTCAAAATTAATGAACATTCTCCATTGATTATAATTCTTGTATTCACCATTATTAACATATTATTTTAATGGAAATATCGCCAAATCCTGTGAATGAAAGATAGAATTACCACTGAGAACAGTAGCACACAGCAGTTTTGCTGTTGCCGTCGCCGCCCATACCAGTTGAAACAGAAGCAAATCTGTTGTAACATCAGCTAAAGCTTTCGTTTGTGGTGCAAGTAAAAGTATTTTTTTTGTAACAAAATAAACATACTTCGAATTTAGCTTAAGACAGTCTATAATCAAAAAAATTTTTTCTTAATACTAATATTACGAAGTAACCTATAAACTATAAATGCATAGGAACCAAAAACCACTTTATTGATGATAAAATTACGATCATAAAACTACAATTTCCCTTCACAGTTTGTTACACACCAAGGACGTTTATGGTGCGTCTTTTGAAACTAAAAGTTAATCTCTTATAACTTGGAACCCACCACTCTGAAGGCTAGCCAGCGTCCACTAAAATTGTACGCCACTTCAGCGGAGAAACTTTGACATCTCTGCAACTAGTTTAATAAAAAAACTTTTCTGTACTTCTTTTCGCGTTTATATTAAAAAACTGAATTGAAGCTCAAAGAGTTTGCTAAGTTTAAGTTTAACAAGCTTAATATAAGTACCTTTTTTTTTTTTCAATTTGATAATCCTTTCCAGGATGTGAAGAAGGAAAAATACCTAATTTTAGCTTAGCAATGACAAATAAAATTTTCATTCGTAGGACTCTTTTTAGTGATATTTCGTACGTATTTGTAATTAATAGAGTTATATAAAGGAAGAAACAATCGCAATAATCGTAATATTATATACTAATATATAATATTACTAATACAATAGAGGTAAATGTTTGACTCTTTGTGAGGTTGTAGGGGGTAATCTCTGGATCTACTTAACCGATTTAAAAAAATATTTTACCAGTAGAAGGCTAAGTTATTTGTGAGTGACATAGGCTATATATTAACCCGAAAAATGAAAAGACTCTTTTGCTGTAGCCGTTTTTGCAAAGTAAGTCAAAGAAAAAACGGCCGAACGAAAATGTTTCTTACGAACGCTGCCTTACCGATGGGATATATCTTATATTATGATTAAGTCCAAGAGAAAAGTTGTGGAGCTAGAAAATTCCTACAAAAAAGTCAGCGACAACATATGCCAAACTTTTATATAATATTATGTCTAAAAAGTAGTTTTTTACATTAAAAAAATAATTTAAATCGTTAGATCATACTTAATAAAAAGTCGGTATTAAGGTTAATTATTAAACCACATTATAGTAAGTACATTAGGTTAGATAAGGTTTTATTAAAACCATAATTTACCGGCTATTTATTACTAAAACCCAATTTCACGCAGTCGAAGCCGCGGGCAAAAGCTAGTTGCATTTAAAGAAAATCTACTTTTAAATCATCGGTGCTCTAATCTATTAAAGTTGTGAAGAAAAGCCGTATTATCCTTCAATAACGTATTTTTACCGTGCAGGTATTTTGATGTAATAACGGTGGACGACGTGGAATCCATGCAATTTTACACCGGGCAGCACACGAGCCAGCGATCCCTTTGTAGCCCATTCTTAGGTAGGGACTTTGAACAGAAAAGTCTGGCAACACCATCGATATAAAGTAATAAATCCGCATTGAAGTTTTTGCATACCTACTGATATTTGAAGCACTCCGTTCCAAAAAAATTTAAGAGACTTGATTTTTGCAAAAACTGTATTTTACGATCAAGGATTATGTTTCTCGATACTAGCTGTATACCTCGTTTTAGAACGGAAAAATTATTGACAACAATAAGTCAAAGTATTTTTATTTCAAACATAAAATTAACAATAAAACTAGAGGCAAATAAAAAACTAAAAATTAGTACTAATAAAAAGAAGACTTACCTACAAATAATCTATCTCTAAAAAAACTATAAATAGAAAAACTTCCCCAGAGTACCTAGCAAACTCATAGCATTGCCTCGTTGAATAGCAATGGCTATCCGTTGTGCCAGGTAGTTCCCGGCTCTAGGGTCTCGGGTGGCTTCAGTAAGCTTTTTAGAGATTTCTTTAAAAAGCTTATGTGCGCCCGGACCCCATGCGCCTAGGGTTTCCACCCCAAACGGTTCAAATATGAGGTCTCCACTAAGGTTCTCATACTTGCGCCGTTTGAGGTTCTCCGCTTGGTTTGCAGCCGCGCCCGCACAGTTCGAGGTGCCCTGGGTATGGGACGGAGCAAGAGTATCGACACAAGTAGCGTCCCATACAAGAGCCCGTCCCACACTCCAAGGAACCAGGGTCATCATCAACGGCAAAATTATTAGTTTTCGTCATTCGATTATACAATGAAACAGTTTTAAGAATTTTCTTATTCGGTATTAGGTATGTCTCAAACGCTAGACTACAGGTACAAAGTTACGAAACCTTAACACAGAGTATTATATTTTGTGCCTTGCGGTACTCTACTTTCAAATTCCAATGCTATCCATATCCATACTTCCATACTTTTCCATACTATATACTATATATATACTATTATACTTTATACTATCCATACTAATATTATAAATGCGAAAGTGTGTCTGTCTGTCTGTCTGTCTGTCTGTCTGTCTGTTACCTCTTCACGCTTTAACCGCTGAACCGATTTTGATGAAATTTGGTACAGAGATACTTTGAGTCCTGGGAAAGGACATAGGATACTTTTTGTCCCAAAAATTTGCGGTGTTCCCGTGGGATAATGTATTATTATTATGTGTACTTTGATTGTCTTTTACTGCTAAACGGTTGAATTGATTTGAATGAAATTTGGTATGGCAGTGGTTTATGCTTTGGACAAACGCGCAGTGTACTTTTTAACCGACTTCCCAAAAAAGGAGGCGGTTATTTTTTTTTGTATGTTCAACGATTACTCCGCCGCCTGTGGACCGATTTTCATAGTTTTTTCTGTGATGTATAGGGTGTAATCCCAAATTGGTCCTTTTGATATCAAAGTGGTGACCTGATGATGGGATCCATGAGGAATCGAGGGAACTCCTCGAAATTTATATAGACACATATGGTGATTTTGACTTTTTCTGAAGTAGTTCAAGTATATGCTACCAAAAAGTAAGATTTTGCTCCAAGGTATACCCTGGATCCAAAAGTACAGAACAGAACTCCTGGCTCCTTATAGATACATGTTTGGGAATTTCGGCGTTGTTTAAAGAACTGCAAGCATATGCCACCCTGTCAGTTAGAGTAATCATCATCATCATCACCATACATACATCATCAGATTATGATGATATAAAAGGTATTTCTCATAGTATTTTACACTAACACGGATATCTTTGAACATTAATCTGCCGTTTATGGACCTATTTGCAAAATTCTTTTGTTGTTGTAAAGGGTTTAGTTCGAAATTGGACCTTTAGTCACTAAAGTGGGAACCTGATGATGCGATCCATGAGGAATCGAGGGAACTCCTCGAAATTTATATCCACACTAGATATGAACGCCGATGGGTGGTAGGTCGGCGGCGGCGCGCCGGCTTTTTTGGGTCGGCGGCGGCGGCGTCGGCGGCGTGACCTTGAAAGGGTTGAAGTTTGTACTCGGTAGTTAAAAAAAAGTGTATTTTACTTTATTTATTGGGTAACATATGATTAAAATGCAATACAATTTATAGAACTTTTTGCAGTGATGAAAAAGACAAAGTAATAATACAATTTCAAAGTAGGAAACTACTTTGGAATTAATAGTAAACAGTGCTTTGATTCCAGAGAGCGTAATTACTGTAATCTTTTTCTATTTTCGTTTCAAAAACGTCCACATTTTCAAAAACTGACTTCGAAGTCATTTATATAACTGACTGCGTGTATCTAGTGATCAACCAATAATAGCGGAGACCTCAGCCTGAAACACGGTGCAAAATCTCCCGAAAATCATATCTGCCTGTAGGTGGCACGCCCTCGTAGTCCAGCGCCATCCCGGTTGCCTTCCTAGATCTGTCCGTAAACCAAATTATATTCTTAAGGTGAACATTACTTAGGACCCGGTCCTCCCTGGAAGTAATGAAAACTAGGTATAGCTTCTAGAAGCTATGCACCTTGATCATGGCGTCCGTCCATATGGGCAAGTAATAAGTCGGACGAGTGCCTAATGTCTCGCCATTAGTGTAAATTATCCGTCCCACTGGATTACGAGGGTAAAGGAAGAGAAAGTGCTTGTGTGCTCTTGTCTACTGCGCACATACTAGGGCACTATAAGAATAACTACTGGCCTGGTTTTAGTGAAACCGGCCACCGTCACCGAGATCGGCGTAGGGAGTTATGTTATATACTTCTTTCATGCTTTAAACGAGGAGGCGAACGAGGACATCCATATAAGTGACAACTGAGACAGGTGTCACTTATGTGGATGTCAATAGATGTTCTGCATAAAAGATAACGTGCTTACTAGAAAGGCAGATCTACTGATTGATCGAGTAGATCGAGCCAGTACATCGCATTGATAAAGCCATTGAGGATAAGAAGTTTACGCTAAGCGCCTTCCTAGATATTGAAGGCGCGTTCGACAAAAACTCCAGCTGATCTATTACCCTGATAGCCTGGCTTCAAGAATTACTATAGAATGGATCAAAGCTACGCTAAACAACAGAGTAGCGTAATTAGCTATCATGGGCTTGACGCTCAGGAGCAGGTTCAGGTGAAAGAAGTAAGGCTTATATACTAGCTGTCCCGGCGAACTTCGTACCGACTTAGAATTAAAATATGTGTTGACGTACTGATAACAGCGCCACTTACCGGATCCAATTGCAAATTTAATCCATTCTCGAATCCACTTGAATACACAAAAAAATTCATTAAAATCTGTCCCATATGAATATTTTTCCCCGTTTTTGCAAAATTTATCACTGATGCTTCGCTCTTATTGGTCGCAGCGCGTGATGTTTTAAAGCTTAAAGCCTATCTCGACAACTGGACCATCGAACACAAAAATAATTTTTCAATTCGATTTAACATTTTCTGAGATCAGCGCGTTCAAAAAAACAACGGAAGCCCTCAAAGATGAATAACTTTCCCCGTTTTTTCCACATTTTCCACTGATTCTTCGCTCCTATTGGTCGCAGCGTGATGTTATATAGCCTAATGCCTTCCTCGATAAGTGGACTATCCAACACAAAAATATTTTTTTAATTCGAACCAGTAGTTCCTGAGATTAGCGCGTTTAAACAAACAAACTCTTCAGCTTTATAATATTAGTATAGATATGACTTGGGTAATATGAATGCTCATAGTTAATGACTAAAATATTATGACTATCCCTCTCGCTCACTCGGCGCGCCGACGTATTTTCGCGGCGGCGGCGGCGCGGCAAAATCATCGGCGGCGGCGGCGCGCCGGCGCACTATGTGGACGCTCCTAAGAAAGCCGTGCCATAAATGCTTTTTCCTAAAGTCGGCAGAGGTACATGAATTATACCTCAAATTGTAGACAAAGGACCAATCTATCTAAATACAAACAATAAACACTTCTGTTTGTCCCTATTTTTGAAAAAAAGACGCTTAAAATAGCAGAATGGAAATTTGTTGAAAACTAATTCTTGAAATATGGACATTTAACTTTGATTTTATAGTAGCTTTCCTCTATGAAATATATAAGTGTTATACCATTTTAGAAAGCTTAAGATATGTTCTTTATTATAAAGTAATTGAATGTTGGGTTTTCGCATATATAACACCACTAGAGACGTACATCTCGAAGTATGCCATTTTTTCTTAAGTTTAATTTTCGATTAGAGTTTTGACAGTTATCGAAATTTGCCGAAGTTCTGTTATTAAACTTATTTTATAGCAAATTTAATGTAGATTTACATGGTAAACTTTTTTGTTGCGGCATCAGTGCGCAACATGTGTTAATATGTTAAAATGTGAAGGTATGTTTTTCTACTTTATAGGATGCAAATTATGAGTTTTAATTTATCGTCTAATTAATTTAAGAGAATCATATAAGTTATACCATTTTAGAATGCTTGAAATATGTTTTTTTACGGTAGATAGGATCAATATATTTTTCTTCAATAAATTACACCCCTAGAGACGTAGGTACTGTATCGTATTGTCTTCTCTTCAATTTTTGACTTGACATTTGCCGAAGTCTGCTGAAGTTCTGTTAATAGTCTTATTTTACAGTAAATATAATGCAGATTTACAGAATATAATATTGTTGCAGTTTCAGTCGTAAACTATAATATTAATACTTTAAAATGTGAATGTATGTATGAAAAAAGTATCAGTCCTACCAAATTTTGGCCATTACGCATTAGAAATAACACAATATTGTATGCTAGTTATTTATATATATATTAAATAGCCTTCTTCTATGCATAGAGTCTTAATTAACGACGAAAGTGTAATACTAAATTTTGCTGTGTTGCCCTTTGGGCAACTCTCCGAAGGCGCCCAGGGAGTTACGAAAAAAATATTAAAATAGGTCTAAACTAAAGTCTGAACTTTGCCACACAAGAAAATGCAAAAAATAAGCCACTAACGAAGTCGTTTTACGTAATATACTTTTCTATACTTTGGATAATACATCGAGTTTAAGAAATCCTATTTATAGGAAGACTCAAGAGTTCTAGATGAAGTTGTAAAACTTTTAGATCAATTTTGAGCTACTATTTTGTTATAAAATTTAAATAATTTCATGTTTACTAGGAATTATTGCATTAAACTCGAAAAACATAGCCACAAAGATTTTATGTTTTTTCATGTTTTCATGGTTTTTTTTTTCAAAATAGTATAAATTTTTCGTCACTCTATACCTAAAGTACATTTTAACATTTAATTTTTATTAATTTTTTGTAAAATTATCTAAAATATGTATGAGATTATTCAAATTTTCACTTTATTATATTTGCTTATTATTTTACAAATTTAAAATACAATTTATATAATCAAAGTGTACGACATTTGAAAGTGTATGTATTCAAGAGTAAAATATAAAAAAAATCATGAAAATATCTTGAAAAACAAAGAAGTTACAGATTTATGACACGAAAATGGCCTAAAGTCCACATAGTGCGGCGCGGCGCTCATATCTAATCCACACATATAGTGATTTTGACTTTTACTGAAGTAACACAAGCATATGCTACCAAAAAATAAGATATTGTACCAAGATATACCCTGGATCCAAAAGCACTGTTTGGAAATTTCGGTATTGTTTAATGAACTGCAAGCATATGCCACTTTATAACTTACAGTAATCATCATCATCATCTTAATAGCAATATTTTATGGAAGCTTGGCGCGTATTCAATTATACATTCGATCGTTAAGTTTAGACGTTCTTAAGACGTATTAATAATAACTTAAGAAAATGTATCTCTAAAAAGGGTGAAAATATTATTTTTAAACAAAAAATTAAACCGACTTCCAAAGTAAAAATACACAAAAAAGTATGAAATAAAACTTAATATCTAAATAATTCCCCTTTCAAATTCGGCTAAAATTTTTACTATTTCTCTACTCAATCTTATTAATTTTGAAGTCGGTACCAGCAAATATGAACGTAAGTTCTATAAAATATTGTAGAATATTGTTTGGGCTGGTATCGATTTCAAAATTAATAAGATTGAGTAGAGAAATAGTAAAAATTTTAGCCGAATTTGAAAGGGGAATTATTTAGAGATTAAGTTTTATTTCATACTTTTTTGTGTATTTTTACTTTTTATCCCAAAAAGATATATAATATTGTTCCCGAGGGATAATGTACTATTGTGTATATTTTTTTAATGTGTTTCATGGCTTAAGTGTTTAAACCATTGAAATGAAATATGGTATGATGGTGCTTCGGACAAACAATTAGTAATTAAAGAGAGAACGTAAGATAAGGAAGATACAGATTTAACTTAGAGTACAGTCGTAAGTGGCCAAAAAAACCCATTTCTCGCGGGCGGAGCCGCGGGCAAAAGCTAGTAGCCTATAATCGACATTAACTGGAGATCGCCATGTGGTCGAAATTCGCCGATTGTATCATGTATGAATTATTTTTATGTTTTTCATGGGTTCTTCTGCCTCATAATGAGAAAAAAATCAAAAATTCATAGGCTCAGTCACATTTTCACCAACAGGAAGTCTGACGTTAAATTATTTTTATACCTAGCTATTATGGATTGAGCAAGATAAAACCAAAAATGTAGTCCTTTCAGAAATACAAATATAATTAATATAGGTAGTACGCAAAAATACTATATAATTAGCCAGGTGAGTCTAGATTTTTATAACACATCGATATTCGGTGGTCGACACCGAGCCGTTATCTTCGGATTTCTGAACGAGACACAAAACCCGCTTGAAAGAAGCTTGCACGAGTTTGAAATAAAGAATTTCCTTGTAAAATATAAATTCAACGGAATAATGAAACGAGATGTTCTTTGTGTTAGGTACACTATCTCTATCCTTTTATATTTAAAATCTGTGGATTCCGAGTAGTATTTAAATTGTGTACGGTTTCTGGGTAATTTGCGTACTTTAAAACTGTTCAATTTACAAAACATTATAAAATCGGACAACTAACATTTCTTCTTACATTTCATAATCTGAGGGTCAATTCTGTTAATAAAGTCCTTCAATAATACAGTTACGATTCAGCTCCCGATATGTTAAAACTGAAAAATGGTAATCTCATAACACCAAAAACTAGTTTAAGACATCAAGACGATTCATTTATAATGGAATTTAAATAAAATTATAGTGTGCCTAAGTTAATTACGAAAAATGGAGTACACGAATATAATACGTCTCCGAAAATCAATTACGGATAATTCGGGCACGTCTCCACTTCTTGTGTAAAGACATCTAAAAGACATTTAGGCAAAAAACTAATTGTCATACTCAAAGTAAAAAATTATCTCATGTATGGGTGACTCTCCGCAAAACGCAAACTCGCCCATATAAAGAAAAAAAAATTCTAGTATGACAATTATTTTTTTGCTTTCATCTTTACATAAACAATAGATCATATTATGCTATATTGATTTTACCGAACCTTATATAATAAATAAGCACAAACTCAAAGTAAATACGGTATCAAAGTAAAAAACATCGAAATAAAATAACAATAAACTACGTAAGTCCAACATTTACTAGTCAGGAAAATTAGGCAACACAATTCATCACAAGATCCAGTAAATTCTTCTTATTTTTACGATATTTGTACATTGTACTTTCTACAACAAAAATATTTAGATAGGGCAACAGCTAAGCGATTACATAACGCTCTACTTTTTATGTCGGTAAATAATTTTTATAATTCTCGTGTCACAGTGCTTGTTAGAGAACTCCGACCCTAATCGATTTATATGAAACTAGCTGTCCCGACACATGTTGTTCTGTCTTAAATATGAACTGGAATGAATACATACCTACACCTACAATGCAAACTACGTCCACCTACACTTTCCCTGAACATCCACAATTGGGATTGTCAATTTTTTTTAAATTGTGCCCATTACAAAAACATTTCGAGGAATAAGGTCAGTGACCGTTTTTCTGTATATAAACTAAAAATACCCATTAGTTACTTATATTTTTAAACAAATATGTTTAACCTTAGTTTGACCTTCAATGACGTCATCACTGGAAAGCATAACGAGGAGGAGACGTAGGGTTTGGAGGTAAGTATTTCTTATGACATTTAACACCATGTTGACATTTGAGAATGCTCTTTGTTTTAAAATTTTTATGTATCCAATACTGATCAATTGGCCGCCGATGATGACGTCATAGATCCGAAAGCTTTAAAAAAATATATAAAAAAACTAGCCAATAAATTTCAAAAATATTTAATTTATATTCTTAAAATACCCTATTTCAACGAAAAAAAATATAAAAAGTACATGTGATTTTTTTTTGGACAATGCCCATTCACGACCAAATAGACCAAAGTAGACTTTGTAGGTATGTACCTGAGCACCCGTCTACCCATATAAGCTTTGGTAAAATCAATTACGGATATTTTGGGTATATATGATCAACTGCTTATTATAAAGATGTTTAACGCAAAAAAAATGTTATACACTAAAAAAAAATACTCTTATGTATGGGAGAATCTCCGCTCTTAGCAAACTCGCCCATTTAAAGGAAGATTATTTATTTCGAGTATGACAATTATTTTTCTGCCTAAACGTCTATACATAAGCATCAGATCATAATTATGCCCAAAATATCCGTAATTGATTTTACTGAACCTTATATAACCAACTGCAACGCCGGCGCCGTGTTCGGCCAAATGTCTCCTTCCTTTATAATTCAAAGATCAGCTGTTCGGGGGTAATACAGACATCCAACTCAAAGATTTAAAGGGCTTGTCTTGTAAATCTTTCGCGACATGTGTTACAAATTCATGTTGTTCACTTTCAAAATTCTTTTGGGTTTATGGCTAGGTAAAAGACCTTTTTATGGGTTCTGTACCCAAAGGGTAAAAACGGGAACCTATTACTAAGGTGTCTCAGACCTAATAGGTTCCCGTTCGCTGTATGTCTGACCGTCTGTCCGTCCATGATGTATTTATGTCGCCGCTTTAACAACAAATACTTAAAACCAGTAGATATATTAAAAAGAGGCTTAAAACAGAATAAAATAAATATTTATGGGACATACAACAAACGTGAATTTTTAGCCGTTTAGTAGCCGTTAGCCGGTTTTTATCTTGAAACATATTTCAATCATTATTTTCAACTACCTAATTATAGTCTGATATTTTGTTTTTGGCTCGTACTTTCGTACATAGCTCGTACTACATACGGCGCGCGCTCTCCGCCTCTGCATAGACTATGTTATAGACGAGGCATGTTGAGTCAAAAACTGTTCCCACATTTATGGCTCTACTTTTGGAGTTGTTTTTGGGCATTTTGACATTTCTGGTATGGTGAAAACAAGATTTGTTCTATCAAAATATGTAAGTCATAGCCTATCTTTAGCTTTAAAATGTATCTATATATACAGTAAATAAAGATAAATAATTGAGAAGTATCGTCCTAAGTATCGTGTAATCAGTAACTAAGATCAATTCCAACAAGATTAAGTTAAAAATGGCCGCGTTACCCCGGCAACCAATGTATCCTAGTTTATAGCACCGTTAGCCATTTTAAAAGGAAACGTTTGGGAAACAATTTCCGCCCGCTGCAGGGGAAGACGGATCGCCGTATAAATCTACCGTGTGTCTAATTGAAGGCCCCAACTTCCAACTGAATTACTGACTTCGAAGGGTCAATTCACACCGAAACGATACGTACGCCGTGTCACGGCGCTGCATTTTTAAGATAGCTATTCAAATTGAACTTTACTCATTACACATTACCGCCCATTAATCACGTGATGTTTTTAACAACTTTTTAGACCCCTCCCCTCCCCCTGGTGATACGTGGTGAGGTGTTATACTACCCCCCTCCCCACCAAAGATCACGTGTATTTTACATAGTAAGCAGGTCATGTTTGAAGAAAAACTTTAACTTAAAAAACAATTTAATCGAATACGTAATTTAAGCAATTAAAAGCTATCCGAGTGATTTGTCTTGTAAGTATTTAAACAACACTACGAATCTATAACCGATAATAATTTCGGTATGCATAGACTAGATTCGAAAATTAATACACGTGATGTCTCCTTATACCCCCTCCTCCCCTTAGTGATACTAGGTAATTGTTTTTGGACCCCCCCTCCCCCTTTCGGCATCACGTGATTAATGGACGACCCCCAAGAAGATATACGTTTCGTCGCGGTGTAAACAAACCCTATGTTCATTCTGGAAAAATCTATAGTAATATTAAATTGTAACATAGATCTATGCTAATATTATAAAGCTGAAGAGTTTGTTTGTTTGTTTGTTTGTTTGTTTGTTTGTTTGTTTGTTTGAACGCGCTAATCTCAGGAACTACTGGTTCGAATTGAAAAATTCTTTTTGTGTTGGATAGTCCATTTATCGAGGAAGGCTTTAGGCTATATAACATCATGCTAAGCTCAATACGAGCGGAGCACTAACCAAGAATGTTTCAAAATCGGGGGTTATTTTTTACTTTTGAGAGCTTTCGCTGCATACGCTGCGGAAACGATTAAAGTTTCACTAAAATGATGTATGACAGAATTGTTCCCCTTTAAAAGTTCTAAAAAAAAGTCCGCGACAGTCTTAGATCTTATACTACAGGATACGCCTTACATGAGCTTTCCCCTCTGCCGAGGTATAAGATTTTTGAATCTAATGCGTTCATAAAAACTATTTGCGTAATCGATTTTAATCATTATGTGCATCGGTATAGCATCGAAAGGACGTCCGAAATGCTCCGCTAAAAATGCCGATTTGTGCTCTTATGTCCTGTAAAAACAAGTCCAACACGTCGAATCTTAAAAAAGATGGAATAACCTTTCATTTATGAGTATTTTTTTATTTAATTATTGTATATTTCTATTTAAATGTAATTTCGTAAAAATCGACGATGTATCGAATAGCGGTGTACACGAGACAGATAATCGTAGAATATTCGATCGTACTCCCCACGAGACTATTGTTGTTAGATATAGAATTTTAGTCTTTATTTCCTATGCAATAGATTCGAATTTTACTATGGCACTTAATTCTCGAAACATGGCGGAACTTTTTTATTACTTTTTGAGTGACGTGACAATCACTAGAATAACGATGTCGATAAAAATTAATTTTTTTCTTGGTAAACTAATTTTATATTTTGTGATGTAAAAATATTGGATTGCTTTTACACTTTATACGACAGATCAAGCAATGCATGTATGTATGTGATGTTTATTATTTACCCTACCGCAACTTTGAAACTTGAAAGGCTGAACAGTTTATTTGGATGTTTGAAATATGGACTATGGGGTATCGTTATAAAATCAAGATGTTCCCAGCCAGAGGGACACAAGTTTTCCTTGTTTGAAGCGCAGTTCATTTTTAGGGTTCCGTAATACTTGAGGAACGCTTATAGTTTCGCTCTGTCCATCCGTCTGTCTGTCTGTCCGCGCTTCTACCGTTAGCCTAATTATGAATATAAATGGATGAAATTTGGTACAGTCATAGATCACAGATTAGTATTATGTAGCTAGATCATAGATTGTGTATAGATCTCGGATTTGGCATCATAAAATAATAATAATTTTAGTACCTGGGTGACTATTTATTGTAATATGGTGGGTGGTGTTTAGGTGATAATCTACATAAACTTAAAAAGTAAAATGTGAACTGATAATTATTATTATTTACAATCGATTTCTGTGTAGATTAGGTGTTTAATCTCAAACATTAACTACATTTTTTTAAACTTGTCTAAAAACTATAAAAAATAAAAAAATTATAATTATATACTTGAACATATAAAAAAAACAAAAGTAAGGCACCGAGCAGGTTTCGAACCCGTAACACTCGTTTCTAGCCATTCGCGTCTTAACCCGCTGGACCAAACGGACAGTGGCCGACAGGACGAAATTAGCGACCATATTCTGCGTGGAAAGAAAAACGCATTAAAACACGAACACGCATTTTCCCAAATATAAGACTAATCTAGATCGATTGTTTACCCCCGAAAACCCCCATATACCAAATTTCAGCGAAATCGTTAAGAGCCGTTTCCAAGATCATGGTTATATACATATACATAAATATACAAGAATTGCTCGTTTAAACGTATAAGATATTCTAGGTGTGAGGATGAACTTTTTTTTATTTCTATCCCATCGTGTGGGGTATCGTTTAATAGGTATTTTAAAATAAAGGCAAGGTTTCATACATAACTTTTTTATAAAGTCAACCATTTTCGAGTAATCGGCCTCCAAAGTGATTTATAAGTTGGTCCCCCCTAGCATTTCTAAACTATAAGACTTAAAAACTTACAATTTTCTATGCTGATAGATTATGCTAATAACTCTTTAGGAAAAATATTTTGAACCAAATCAGACAGTAACTTTTGAAGTAATTTGACAAAATATTACTCGTTTATAGTTACGGAACCCTCCTTAGACGTGTCCTGATATATTCTTGATTAGGTTAGGTTATTTTTTCTTTGATGTTTGCAAAAAAGGAGAGTTGTATGTTTAGTGTTCATAATAATATCTACGTATGTGAGTATTAGCGTATGTATGTGCGTATATGCAGTCTATAGTATACGTAGAAGCTATGGCGGTTTTAAAAAGCTTCACATAGATAAGTGGTAAATACAGCCTATAGGTACGCGTTAAGTTTGCAGTGAGTCATCAGTGCAAATGTCTAGAAAGCAATGACGCTTAGCTCGTGTTCACTTTTGACAATAAAGGTAAGCCAGTTTAACATTTGTAATTTGTACTGACGACTCATTGCAATCTTAAGGTGAATAGACTGTATTTACTACTTATGTATGTGAAGTTTTCTATTGCTGCCATAACTTTTACATGTAATATAATATAATATGTATATCGGAATTATTCGGAATGGTTTTATTTCAACAAAATACATTATTTTCAAATAACGAAGATGTGACCAATACAAATTCATATCGACAATATATCGATATAATTTGTATTGGTAACATCACTTAACATGTCAGTGTATTAGTGCGTACGCTATACTGTTATATTAGCGCGAGTCTTATTTGTGTGAAATAAATAAGCTAGTGTTGCAGTTTTATTAATGTGTGAGTTTGTAACGATTACAATATTTTTGTGAATGTGTGATTTTGTTTTCATTGTGGGAGTTACCCTCCCCGCACCAAAATTGGCAGAAAGTTTTGTTTGAAAATTTCCTCGCGTGCCTTATCTTGTAGTATATAATCTAAGGCGACAGTACATGTCTATCTTTTAAGGTTGGCTCACAATAACCTTTTTACGCTAACCAAATTTGTTTTAAAATTAAGCATTATTTGTGAGGGTGTTTTCATAAAGATTATATTAATTCTTATCCAAGTAAATACGTTATTCATTACAAGCATTTAATTTAGAAGAAATTTGCCGTTTACATCATTTGATTTCAATGAGTATTTTAGAAGATATCGCAGTAATAAAATAATGGGGCGCGCGGCGGCACAGAACACTATTATCCTAGCGCACGGGCAGTCGCGGGCAGGGAAGCGCTTCTCCTTCAACGTAAATGAAGTCGCCGGTATATTTTAGCGATATCCCAAAGTAACTGTTCCACGCGGACGAAGTCGCGGGCAAAAGCTAGTGTATTATAATTATTAAAAAAAGAGGAATTGTAAGGATTACCCAATACCGCGGTATGCTTTGAGGTTGTCGAAAACATATCGGAAAAACGCACAAAATGTGTCACATACTTACTACAATTATTAATTATTAGCAAATTTCTTTAAAAATGAATGTAATTTAATTAAGCTATAGATTAGGTAT
The DNA here is from genome assembly GCA_905404095.1 of Glaucopsyche alexis. Taxonomy (NCBI): domain Eukaryota; kingdom Metazoa; phylum Arthropoda; class Insecta; order Lepidoptera; family Lycaenidae; genus Glaucopsyche; species Glaucopsyche alexis. Next base: position 10,049,576 of record FR990060.1, read on the forward strand.
GGTTTTCGGAGCTTAAAAATCAAAATCTTAACTAATCAGGAACGAATCAGCATCCTATTACTATTATAAATGTGAAAGTTTGTGAGGATGGATGGATGTTTGTTACTCTTTCAAAAACTATAGAACAGATTTGAATGAAATTTGGTATATTGGTAGTTTATGCTCTACACCAATACATAGGCTACTTTTAATCCCGAGGATAACAGTGTTTCCGTGGGATACTGTATTTACGCTGGCAGAGCCGCGAGCAAAAGCTAGTATACAATAAAGATAAATCACGATTAATACAATGTTATAACGATATAACAATGTATTTAAAAAATGATTCGGGATTTTCCTGTTGTTTTTTATGTTTAACCATTCGAGAAAAATAACCTTTCACGGTTCCGCGAAAGCGAAAAATTTGCGAGGATCTTTCCTTATTTGTCATGAATTTTCAAGTAAATAGTCACAGTAAAAGCTGTCGTTTAAAACATAATGGACATCCATAACTTCACCTCAACTGACTTTTGTATCTGGGCAACCAAGCTTTGAAGTTATAATTTAAGAAAACACTTGGTACTTGTAAATTTCTTAAAAGTAATCAACTTTTGAGACAATCTTCTTTAATTCCATATGTCTGAGTAGGTATTTTTTAATTTTTGTTCTGACAAGACGCGGAATCATGACATCTAGAATAACATACTTAGTAGATAATGATTCTTACAGGCGTGCCTTTTAGTAGAACACTGTGTTCGATGTTAGGATCATTTGGTATAGGATTATTCAAAGTCATTTCTTAGTAACCAATCCGTCAGGATACCAACTGAAGTTCCAATTTTATGACTTTTATTTTGGTTTTCTAAAACTATTCCTAATACATTTTTTTGATCCAATGTTCCACGTTTTAACTTTAGTACTTATCAGAATTGAAGACCCAACGTCAATATCAAGTTTGTTTTATGAGTGTTTTTTCATATTTTTGTTGAGCGGCTTTTTTAAGTTCTCGGCAGCTTTGTCTCTTTGGTCTTGAATGTTTTTTCGCTGTTGTATAAATAATCCCCGCGCTACACTCCTTCAGTTATGTCACTAAACTTAATCTAGGAACATAATTATATCACGAAACTTACTTGATAATAATTATATTCGGACTAACTTTCGTATAAGTATGCTACGGTATATAATTATATTCCTAGGGATAACTATATTACGGATTTATCTATCGTACTGCGACATATAGATTTTTCATATTATATAACTAATCTAAAATGCGCATTTTCTCAGGGATATGACCTACCTAGTTTGATTTTTCTCCCCCAAACTCCCTTCATACTAAATTTCATGGAAATACTTGCAGCTTTTTCCAAGATTACGATTAAAATATAATATTTAAACAAGATTTTCTCGTTTAGAGTAGGTATCACCTAAAGCATACGATTTATAAATTATAATAAGAAATGCATTAACGTTATTTATAGTAGCTACCATTCGAATGGTAAACGCAAAGAAATAGCCGATGTTATATTATTTACTATTGTCCTGTTAGAGTCAGACACGTAAAGGTAGGTTTGAAATAATAAGCCAAGTAATTAGAATTTATAGACCTCTTGCCATGATTAAATATCCACGGTAGAGATGTGATAAACGGCTTAAAATTAAAAGTTAACTAATCCGTTATTAAATATTCAATAGCAGCTTTTTTTAACTGCTTAGTTGCTTAGTTGCTTATTTGATTATCTACTTATTGCCACTTATAACTTATAATATTTTTTGCGCTTATGTTACGTTTTTCGATCGCTTAAACTGATTTAAATTAACTTTCCTTCGTACTTTGCAGGCTTAGGACTGTCTGAAATCTGAATAATTATTAATATAATAATATGAACTCATAAAAATGTTTTTACATGTTGATAATATGCATTAATCTTAAATGTTGCTTATCATTAGTAATAGTTGATTTATAGGATAACAAACATCGCCACTTTTTCCACCTCATTTCTTTCAAAGTAGTTCCATAAATTACTGTTCCAATTCACGTCGTTTATTCGTCATCTTACGACAAAAACTTAATAAACTTAATACTAAAACACTACACGAAAAGTTTATATTACGTCCATATGGACCATTATTATATTTATTATTTACATTAAAACTTCACGGTAAGCCACCAAAGCACCACTATTACGATTAAAATACGAATTATTGCGTAACGTAATATAACGTGTTTTCGTCAACCCGCAAAGCGCAAATAACAAAAAGTGAATAAACACGAAAAAGCTTAATAGTTATAAGTACAAAAAATAACCCGTTTAAATAAGTGATGAGCTACATTAAAGAATTTTCACTCTTATTGCGCTGTCATAAGAACTATTTTTCTTTGCTCATACCACACTTATGGCTTTATGACTATAAACGATATGAACGATAATTATAAGTGATAAACGCTTAAATTTTTAAACGACTTTACAACTTATTTTTAAAAGCACGCTATTTTAAACGCTTTACGTTATAACGGCCATCTCTAATCCACGGAGCTCATTAAAAGTGAGAGTTATGTTCTGGAACATTCGCATTTCAGATGAGATACATTATTTAAAGTTTTCGAACTAAATGTCGAATTCCTTGAAAAGGGAATAAATATGCCATGTCCGATATAAGTATTATGTGGTACTCTTTTTTTGAGTACGTAATGTTTGCGAAGTCATCAGCAAAACCAACAGCTTTATGGAAATAATGCAGAAGCTTTCTTTTGACTTTGATTCTAAAACCCCGATATTTCCACAGGAACTCTTCGCAACTGCACAATAAATATACGAAGTATTCAAACAGAAGCAATTGATGAAATTCAGCGTAAAATTCCGGCTCCGTACGGTACAAAATGCAGTTTTTTCATTAGAAGAATAGCAATAAATTTAGGTTTAAGCGCGAAGTCACATAAATCGTCTAAACGACAACTGGGAATACTCAATAAAAATCTGCAAAGTCAAAGATATTTCTTTTCCTAACTATCTGTATTGAAATTCAGTAAAGTTGGGGATTAAGGAAGGGGTTCCGTTTCAAAAATTAGAATACATGGAACTTGGTAGGTACCCTAAACGGTAACTTGATATTATTTTATGATACTGATCGTGACGAATGGGAAAATAAGCAAATTCAGATTAAATTAGAATCAGTAGAAAGGAGACAGAGAATCTAGCAATTATTGACTATTCAGAAATCAGAGTATTAAATAGATTAGAATAGTTATTATTTACGTCTCTGAATATACTATAACAAATGCTACATTACTATAGACAAGTAAGGGTAACGGAGAACCCTAAAAATCGTGTAACGTTGGAACGCAAGAAACCGCACTGATTGCACAAAGGCCTCCCACGGGGCCAAATTATCGTCACGTACCGGACCCCACTTCGTTAGCCCACGCCTGATGACGTGTGCACAACACCCCAATATGTTATCCCTCGCCGATGACATTTGTCAAGTATCAAGTTTGTTCAGTCGCGCTATTGACAAATCAAGATTTTCCTTCGAGAATTTTCCGATAGTTGTGACTTAACTTCAGAATCGAATTATTTTCATCATCCAGCATCCTACTACTATTATATGAAAGTTTGTAAGGATGGGTCATGGAGCTAGTACAAATGGATGGATGGATGGTTGTTACTCTTTCACGAAAAAACTACTGCCATGATTTTGATGAAATTTGGTATATCAAAAGATTAAGCTCTTTTTCTAATTAGCTTACACATAGGCCACTTTTTATCCGGAAAAAGTACAGTGCTCCCGTGAGATTCGGTGTTGACTAAGCTAGCTAGATAGCTAGTTAAATATATTGGCTGCGTCTACAACGTATCAAAAAGCTAAAAACCTGCAACAGCTTTAGGTACCTCAAATTATGAATTTTGTTAAATGCATAAAACGATATAATATTATTTCTATGTGGAAAACATATTAAGCTATCGTGGTGGTTGGTGTAACACTACTGTAATATTTTCCACAAAAACTTTTTCTCGAATTTTTCACACGTACCAAGTTTGTTTAGTTACGCTATTGAAGGATAAATTAGGTTTAAGTTTTTGCTGAAAAAGTAAAGACGTGCTGCAAATAGTTTATGAAATCTGCTGAAGCATGAGGCCATGACAATTGACAATAACGCGCAACAAGTGTCGCTCAACATTGTATGGCAACGTTGCAAAACAACGCGCAAATTTGCCAGCGCAAATCGCAATATTAGTATAAGTAGTTATTACCCAAAGATTTCAAAACTCAAGAAAAGCTATGTCGTACCTATATTTGACAGAGCAAATCTTCTTTCTTCTTCTTTCTTCATCTTGGCTTTCACCAAACTTCAAATGTCAGCCATCTTGTTTTCACCATAATTCGAATGTCAAAATGGCCCCAAAATCTTAAAAGTGGGGCCATTTAACTGGAGACGCTTTTTGCCTCAACATGCCTCGTCTATAATATATACCGTATATATATTATAGACGAGGTATATATATTATATACTCATAGACGTATATAATATAAGTCTATGAGTATTAGCACAATTCAGTAATCTGTAGTATTAGTAGTAGAGGCACAGATTACTACATAGTTACTCCGAAAGTAGAGGCGTAGACTCTGTTATACGTCCATGCGTAGACCCATAAGTTTTATATTTTATTTTTTAATAAAAACTAAAAGATCTTAAAACAATACATACCTACGTATTTTTGAATACTTATTATATTATTATTTTAGTTAAATATCAAATGATGATCGTTTACTTATTTATCTGTAGATCAAGTTAGACACAATAATTTAAAATTTGCATAAAAATAAATAACATAATATAACGGTAAATTTAATAATTAAATCAATTATTACAAATATTAAAGTATGTTATTAACGCGAAAGTATGTGTGTATAGATTTATGGAAAAATGTTACTCTTTCACGCAATAACTACAGGACGGATTTTAATAAAATTTGGTATGGTAGTAGTTTAAATTATGAATTAACACAGCCTACTTTTTATAGCAACAAAAATGTCTGTTCCCGCGGTATTTCCTTTTACTAAGCAATTTATAGTTTCCCTTTAAACTTAGGCCTTTTCCTCCTTATTGGATACAGTATTTTCCGAGCGAAGTAACCACTCTTGAAATACTGTAGTGCCTTGCACAATCGGTTTTTAAATGTAGTATGGTTGCCCAAGCACATGCGGCATTCTCACAACAGCCTAGTCCAGAAGAATGACTGGTTAATACTCAATACGTCTGGGGCCAACAATGTGCGGGTTTCCTCACGATGTTTTCCTTCACCGAGCATCCGTAAAATGTACTTGAGATCTGAAAAAGTCTCAGAGGTACACGCTACAACCTGGGATTCGAACCTGAACTCTCTCGAGTGCAAATCAAACGGTCTATCCACTAGGCCACGGACCTCACTTCCCTTCAAACACTGTCTTATAAATTACCGGGTAAAAATGTCTTGTGAGCTCTCCTAAAGCACCGCTTTTTTGTTAATAAACATAGAAATAAATTTATATTAGACTCCACACTATCTACTAGGTGCAGGAGAGGTAGAGGCGTGTTTCGCGATCCAATAACCGATCTATTATCGTGAACATTGTTCAATTACGTCACGAAATGTGGGTGGTTCAAATAAATTACGATCATAATATTTTATCATCATCAGAAAAGTCTCAAAGTAGAACCTAAAACAAAATAGTTAAAAATAATGATTTGTATATACGTATACATTAACGCCCCTCTTCGTATTTTCCTCAATAATTATGCTATGTATAAGTTATAAGATAAGATTAACAGTAGATAATCTAGCTAAATATAATAATAAGTAGGTACTATAATTATAATCTACTGTAATAATTTTAATTAAATTTGTACAAAGACTTATTCGTTTGTTTGCGAGGCTCTGACTCTGAAATTGCTGGATCGATTTTAATGAAATTCGCCACAGATATAGGATAGACCACGGGGAAAGACTTATGCTACTTATCGCGGCAAAACGTACAATTTCCGCAGGATTCCTTTTGAGCATACGAAGTCGCGGACAATCTGTAGTTTAAAATACTTGCAATTCACTTAAAATCTATCCAAATCTTATCCAGGCTCTTCTTTTCTGGATAAACAAAGGTAATTTTTCGTAATAAGCGAATGACAATGGCCCGGATATGAATGGGAAATGAAGCCATGTCGGTTTTCTTTTCGCAGCAAAACATTCGCTTTTCTCGGGATCTTGTTTAATTTGATTTTTGCGTTTTATTATGATGGAACTAACAATTGTTTTTCCTTATTTATGTTATAAAAGTAAGTACCAAAATCATCTATGGACTGATTTGGGATGTCATTTAGTTTGAATGCGTGCCTAGCTGTTTTGCTATAAGTATTACGCTTTTCTTAAGTTAGATTATGTTTTTGTATTCAAATTTAAAAACTATCTGGTAAAAGCTACTTATTAATTAAACGCAAATAGAAAAACAATTCAAACGTTCATAAATCGTTAGTAAAGTTTCGAACTTTTGCTTTGAAATCTGTCAAAATTTGTACTATCCCCAAAATTGCACTTTCTTTCTTTTTAGGCACATGTGTTCGCAATTAACCCGGTCAAGGAAGGTTCCCGAACAAATCTCGTTGATTGCACAAAGAACAAAGTTCCCTCTCATTTCGGTATGCAATTGTACTTTGAGCACTTCTTAATAACAGAAAAAGGCGATTCGCGCTCGCCAAGATACTTTGAAATCGGATTTTTAGTTTTTAAGTCTTTTACTTTCATAGAGATATAATTACTTGGGTCTTCAAGTCGGGGAAAATGTTCTTTGTCGTCGTCTTCTGTCAGTATATAGACCTCTTTTCATCTGTATATAGGTTCATCTGTATATTATAGACCTATCTATAGATCTCTCTAGCTTTATAATATACTTATTTATTTATATTTATTTCTTCGGATATTGAATTTCATGGAAATGTACAGATTTTTATTTTCATACAAACTTTCAACCCTTATTTTATACCCTCAGGTAAATTACTAATATATCCTGAAACACCTATCTAATGAAATGTATGAATATAAGAGCATGAATACCAATTCTCATCGAAATCGGTGCAGATTAAGGTAAAGATTTTCCATACAAACTTTCAACACATTTTTCCCCCCTTTAAGGAGAAAATTCTTCAAAATCTCTTCTTAGTGAACATTGTAATTTAACTGTCCAAATTTTACCTTTCTATTGTTAGCGGCTGTGTGAACGTCATAAGTCAGTGAGTCAGTCAGTGGGGACTGTATCTCCTTTTAATTTTTATATAATTATAATATAGATTTAGATTTATTTATAGCTATTTAAAAGGTAATACTGTAAAAAAAATATGTTTTCAATGGACCCATAAAATAACATTTTTTTCTTGCCTTTCAAAGCCATGTTGAAGACGCATCAGGTCGCTAGTCGCTTGATAATGAACATAACCCGCAATATAAAGGGGTGAAGTAGTTAAAAACATCGTTAAGCGCATTGTCGGCGACGTTCAGTTCAGCTGAAGTGAAAGTTTGCACGTTACGAATACTTGAAAAGTCCATTACACGGTTGACGGGGCCGACCTGCGCGTAATTACAGACGTACTTCAAGATTTCATTTAAACTTCGCGACACTCGCTGACGCCAGAAAAATACCATTATGTAGCCATCGGCCATTTTTAAAACATATAAGTAGATAAGAGCTACGAAAAAACAGGTAGTTCACAATCGTACCTAAAATCACGCAATTCCATATTTCAAAAAGCTTTCTAGGTAAGGCGGAGGCCAGACACCGGGAAGTATATTTAATACTCTTATGCTGTACATAAATTTTAGATTTTTATTATATTATACATATCTGTTGCATAATGATGTAACATTATTAAAAAGATAATCTGTCATTCACAGGTGTCACTTTGATGCCTATGATAGAATATTCAGTTAGCCATAAGGCTATGTATAGCTTAGACGTGTGTATGTCTATTTGGCCTCCTTAACATATTATATGTATGATAAGATATACTGTATGGATGTTATATGTAGAACATATTATGTAATAAAGAAGAATATACAATCATTGTATCATTGAATATCTCCACCGTGAGTTTATGATAAATGCTGCTGGGTCAACAGATCCAACATACAACATGGTGTTAGAAGTGTGAGGTAAACACAAAAATATATGAACGAAAAAGTGGGTACATCAAAAACTCAAGAATAACCACAAAAAAAAGCTTGAAGGCAGTCGGAACTTAGGAACGATCGGTGAAAAAAGTGTGTGAAGACTGAAGACCTAACAATGGCTGGAAACGGAGTACAGAAACTTGAAATTTCTACCGAAGTTATCAACAATAATGCTGAGAATTTCAAGAAATGGACGCAATCATTCGAGATATACCTGCTGGCATCAGGAATGGAGAAGACAGAAGACAAAAGAAAAATTGCAATCATGCTGCATTCCATGGGAGAGAAAGGTCTAAATATATATAATTCCTTCAATTTGGACCTGGAGGAAGCCACATATAAAGATGTCAAGGCAAAATTCGTCGAGTATTTTGAACCCAAGAAGAATTTGACGGTAGCAAGACACAAATTTTTCACGCTGAAGCAACGTGTGAACGAATCCTTGGAGAACTTTCTTATGGAGTTAGAGAATGCAAGTCATGCCTGTGAGTTTGGTACGCTCCGCGACTCGCTGGTAAGGGACATCCTTATTGCGAATATGGCTACAAATTTCTCGCAATTTCGTCAAAAACTCTTACTCGAGCAAGATCTGTCCCTGGAAAGAGCCAAACTTCTATGTAGAACACTCACAATGGCACAAAAAAGTGAAGAATCAATGAATGCAGCAGATGGAAGAGAAGAAGCCACAGTATACAAGCTACACAGAAGTCGTCAGAACAGTCCTTATACACACCAGAAGAGAAGAAAATCTAAATCTCCGTCGCGCCAAGGTCAACCAAGGTCAGCTACGCCTGGATCCAGAACAAAGTGTGTGAAGTGCAACACAGTCCATGGTCACCGCAACTGCCCAGCGTGGAAGCACAAATGCAGGTCATGTTTTAAATATGGACATTTTACTCATTTATGCTTTAAGAAAAATAGTGTCAGGAGTTTAGTCTCTGGGGTAGGCAATATGCATCTCGATGATGAACCGAGTGCTGCTTGCTTAGTAAGCAATGCTCCTACTGAGAGATTCACTATTGGGGCGTTGTTCAATATTAAAAATATAAAGTCACAAAGTACCAGTTCAAATTTGAGTAAAAATGACATTAATTCCTGGCATTATTACTTAAAAATAAATAACAAATGTGTAGACTGCATAATTGATACTGGGGCAGATATAAATATGATGTCTTACAAAGTGTTTAAAGAATTAAATCTTAAGTTTGACAAACAGAGTAAAAAAATGTGTAAAAAATATAATATCTATGCTTATGGGGGAAAGCAACCAATTCCCATTATGTCAGTGTCAAACATATGGTGTATATTTGAAAACAAAAAAGAACCTGAAAGTGTTACTTTTGTTATAACAAATTTAAACTGTCCTACTGTAATTGGTTTACCCACTTGTATAAAGCTAAATTTAGTTATAAAAAACTTTAATTTAAGTAATATGTGTAAAGAACCCTGTGACAAAATTGTGACCAAATATAATGATGTGTTTCAGGGTCTAGGCTGTTTACCATATGAACACAGTATTGTGTTAAGAAAAGATGCTGTGCCGTGCATAGATCCACCCAGGAAGGTGCCATTTGCTCTGGTGGAGCCGTTGCGGAAGGAGCTCGAACTCATGGAGGAATTGGGGATCATCCAGAAAGTCCATGAACCAACTCTCTGGGTGAGTAGCTTAGTTATTACCATGAAAAAGTATGGAGGATTAAGAGTTTGCCTAGATCCTAGAAATTTAAATAAAAACTTATTGAGATGTCATTATCCCATTAAAAATATTGATGAAGTAAGGTCTAAATTGTCCGGAGCCTCATATTTCTCACATTTAGATGCATTTTCTGGATTTTATAATATAAAATTAACTAAAGAGAGCAGTGACCTTTGTACTTTTCAAACTCCCTTTGGTAGATATAAATTTTTGAGATTACCTTTCGGAATAAGCACGGCAACAGAAATTTTCTATAAAACTATGATAGATTTATTCGGAGACATTGAGGGAATAATAATTTGGTGTGATGACATTTTAATATACGGTGAAACAATTGAAATACACAATAAAAGATTAGAATTGTTTCTGGATAGGGCTAGACAAGTCAATTTGAAATTAAATAGGGCCAAGTGCAAGTTTCTTTTAGAAGAAATCGCATATTTGGGCTATATTTTCAGTAAAGATGGTGTAAAAATTGATCCAGAGAAAATTAAGGCTATAAAAGAAATGCCAATACCAAAAAATATTAAAGACTTGCAAAGATTTTTAGGTATGATAAATTTTTTAGCACCATTCATAGAAAACTTAGCTGACAAAACTAATATTTTAAGAAATTTGTTAAAAAAGGATGTGTTATGGCTTTGGGATGAGAATTGTCAAAAATGCTTTGATTTATTAAAAGAAATTATAACTAAAGCGCCCGTGTTAGCAAATTATGATTGTAATTTACACTTGACTTTGTCGGTAGATGCCTCAAGATATGCCGTCGGTGCCGCTATATTTCAAAATAAGCGACCCGTGGCTTACAGCTCAAGAACACTGACCAGCTCACAACAAAATTATGCTCAGATTGAGAAGGAATTGTTTGCAATACAATTTGGATGTAATAAATTTCACCAATATATTTATGGCAGTAGAATAACTGTGCAAACTGATCACAAACCGTTGATTTATTTATTTAAGAAGCCCCTACATGAAGTACCTGCTAGGTTGCAGAGAATGATGCTTTCTTTGCAAGGCTATGACTTAGATGTGGTTTATGTACCTGGTAAATTTATGTATTATATAGCAGATACTTTGTCTAGAGCAGCACTTACTGAAAAATACATACCCCCATATGAACAGGATTTACAGTACCATGTAAATACTATATTTTCTAACCTCTCTGTAAGTAAGCCATATTTGAATTTAATATTAACAGAAAGTAATAAAGATGAATCATTAACTTTGCTTAAGTCTTATATTCAAAACGGGTGGCCTAAGAGCAAAGACAAAATAGCATCTATGGTAAAACCATATTGGAATATTCAAAATGAAATACATATAATGAATGAATTACTATTTAAAGGAAATAGGCTTATTGTTCCTAAATCTTTGCAAAAACAAATATTAGATAAAATTCACTGTGGTCACTTAGGTATAAATAAAACACTTAATATTGCTAGAGAAACAGTTTATTGGCCGAATATAAATGCTGACATTAAAAATTTAGTTGATCAATGCTTAGTATGTGCTAAGTTCAAGCCAAACACAACAAATGAGCCGTTGCAGTGCTACGAGATATCCCATCTTCCCTGGCAACAGGTAGGTGTTGATTTGCTATATTTTGATGGAGAAAGTTTCCTTGTCTGCATGGATTACTATTCCAAGTACATTGAGTTAGCTTCTTTGCATAAAAATTACACTGTGGACGTTGTTGTTAAGAATCTTAAATCGTTTTTTGCTCGTCATGGAATACCGAAATCTCTTGTATCTGACAATGGTCCACCTTTTAACTCCAGTAAATTCAAGTCCTTCCTTGAGGAGTGGGACATTGAACACATAACAAGCAGCCCACACTGGCCAAAATCCAATGGTCAAGCTGAAAGCGGGGTAAAAATTATAAAAAACATTTTGAGAAAATGCAAAGAGGATGGCTCTGATATATACTTGTCATTGTTACATTATCGTAATACGGCTAAGGGAGATTTTCCCAGCCCTGCTTCATTATTAATGTCTAGAAGCTTACGAGTAAATTTACCAATACTAAATAAAAAGTTATATCCTAGAGTAGTTAAATTTTCGACATATGAGAAATGTCACAAACATAGCAGAGACAGAATGTCTTTTTATTTTGACAGGAATGTTAGGCAAAAGTCATATGTATTTCAGCCAGGAGATTATATATATTTTAAAAAAGATCCTAAATCCGTTTGGACTCCGGGAATAATTAAAGAGAAATTGACGTGTGGTAGGTCGTATTATATTGTAGATTTAAACGGTGCTGTGTATAGGAGGAATATAGGACACATTAGACCTAGAAAAAGAGATTTAAAAAACATAAATACTCCTCCTTCTTCTTCTGGTAATGGCGAAAGCAGTGGCAAAAATGACAGTATGGTTACCATACAGGACATTGCTAACCCCATGAGTTCGGTGAATTTCGGAAACGGTCTTTTTCAAAATTGTGATAATGATGAAAGCTGTGTTCCTATGGAGAGTCTAGTGAATACCGATTATGTAACCAGATCTGGTAGAAATGTAAAACGTCCTAAACTGTATATTCATGAAAAATATGATTAGTTATATAGTAGTATGTTTTTAGTTGTGTACATATTGTAGTATTAGTTGCGTTATCTTGAAAAGGGAGGTGTTGCATAATGATGTAACATTATTAAAAAGATAATCTGTCATTCACAGGTGTCACTTTGATGCCTATGATAGAATATTCAGTTAGCCATAAGGCTATGTATAGCTTAGACGTGTGTATGTCTATTTGGCCTCCTTAACATATTATATGTATGATAAGATATACTGTATGGATGTTATATGTAGAACATATGTAATAAAGAAGAATATACAATCATTGTATCATTGAATATCTCCACCGTGAGTTTATGATAAATGCTGCTGGGTCAACAGATCCAACATACAACAATATCCATGACCCAGGAACACAGAAAACAGTTTTGTTCCTTCGGAGGGATTCGAACCCGCGGCCCCCTACGATAAGCACCAACACGCTCAACCACTGAACCACAGGAAAACCATATTGCTAAATGCCCTCAGCAATCAAAGTTTTTCTATGGAAATGACAGAAGAGGCATGAAATACTACGATTCCCGAAAGCCATTGAGTACGTGAATTTAAGCTGAAAGTCTATATTAAAATCAATTAATTTAACGCTTTAAAAAAATTAGATAAACGCATGTGAATACTTTCAACTCATTCAAACAGATTTGTTTTTCCATTACGTTACTATTAAAACTATGAAGCACATTCAGCTCCCGCTTGTATAAACGATCCATGTAGTTAAATGGAAACTTTGAGCCCATTCTAAAACTGTCAACAATTTTCAATAAAGCATCCATTCAAAATGTATTCCGATGCTTTCATTGCGTTGACAAAGCACAGCATTGTATATTATGGAATGTTTCCGTCGACAGTGAACAGGCAAATGGTAAAGTAAACTAAGCCCGGCTGCATAGTTGGAAATGAATTAGCAAGTTCACAGTTCATACATATGGAGATGGATGTTACGGGCTTCATGCATGAAACTCCCAAGAACTGACTATTTAAAATGTAAGCGAATCAAAAATTACTGTTAGTTTTTTTTTCGATTGCACCAAGTCTGAGTTCTAAGGCAAATTTGTTAGAAACACAAAAATTTGTCTAAATCGTGGAGCAGATATAGAGCAGCTCTATATCTGCTAAATGGTCTAATGTACTTGTACACATACAGAAAAAACCAAGGTCGGTTCTGTTAATTAAATCCTGCAATGGTACAGTCACAATCAAATTCCGATTTGATTTTTGTTTAAGACATTCCAGGGGGGGGAGGCTAAACTAATTTGGAGGTCGATTCCGCGAAAAATTATTTACTTTATAAAAATGTCAAGACCAACTCGTCGATAGCTGATGAGGTAGAATGAGAAAAAAGAATTCATCCCCACTTCACGTATATGAGGAGCCATCTCTTAAATATTTTTTATTGTTTTATGCTGACAAAATTAAAGTACATAAGTAGGTACGCAATCTATAGGTACGTAATTTCATCAACTTATATTCATAATTAGGGACATAAACTGATGAAATTGAATGAATACAATGAACAAAAATGAAATTGAGAGGCACAGACTGATGGGCAGATTGAAACTAAAAGGGCTCCTACGGAACCCTAATAACTTATGCTTATAGCCTTATATACTTTGGGTTATGTGAGGCTTAAAAGTTTTTATATATCGATACCTGATTCAAAAGCCAAGTAATAATGTGAGAAATTTTCGAGAGCTGTCCTCTACCATGTCCAAGTTCCTACTCAAAGCAACCAGGCTGCAAAAAATTTATGAAATTTCCCAGAATTTCTTTAGAGATTAAGAAACTCTATAGTTGTTAGTGTAGTATTGGTTAATTATTATTAATGGTACTATTAAAGATCATAGTAAGTAATATTCACTTAATTTTAGACCTGATGACGTGTTAGTAAGGCTTTGAGAACGTAGCAACTACAAAAATATTTAGTGGTTAAGAAAACTAAGATTAATTAATGGAAATCAATAACACGTTAAGAAATATTTGAGTTTGAACCTGCACGGTTTCCTTATTTCCCGTTGTTTATTTGAGGTCAGACCGAGTGCATACTTACCCCAGAAATTGATCTCACAAAAAATTGATTCCAATTAAAATTTTTCGCTGCCAAGTGGTTTGGCTGTACATAAACTATAATGCTAGCCCTAGATTAAAAGCGAGCCTGGCTGCCGTGTTTTGGAGGAAATTTTTCGGTGTTTTCAAATTTTGAGTGGTCTGAAAAAGGGCCAAAAAATAATCGGTTTAATTAACGCTCATGCCATAACACGTCTATTTGATGGGATGTGGCTGAACACTTTTATCTTTTGCGTCGAAAATTTCGGGGAATCCTGAAAAGCATCGCGCGCTTTAGCTTACAGTATTATGAGCTTTTTAACGCGCTAATTATGCTTTGGCATAAGCTTGGCGTAATCACATATTAAGCTCCATACGGGCACAACTAGGTATTTAGTATCTACTTATTTCAACAAACTTTCGGCATGTGTCTGAGTAACTATGTTTCTTTATATGGTATCAGATAATCTCCGTACCGACGTAATGTTTGAACAAGTTACATCGTATAAAAAGGCAATATTTTATTAGCAAAAAAGACGTACCCCTAAATTAGTCTGTCGGTTCGAGAATATCCAAAAGTTGACTTTTTAAACAACCCCAGTCGATGCTGTGATTGATTGCAGTGGGCCTAATTGGGAAAAACGGTCGGTTCATAAAAATTCCTCAGAGACAATCAAAATGGACGACCGTTCTGTTACATAAATTAAAAATCCCTTCAGACTTCAGAAACTTGGCCTATTTAAATGTTATTAGAACGTTCGTGGTCTATCGACCCTTTCGTTTGTATTACAGACTAGAATTTTACACAGATATAATATAAATTGTGTCTGAAATAGTTAGTCTAGGGAGCTGACCTGGCAATTTGGTATAGGATTTTAGTATCGTGTATCACATAATTTTATTGATTTCTGCCTGACAAAAGTCAGGATAGTGGGAGATTTTTATAAAATACTTAAAAAAGAATTAATTGATACTTAATTAACATTGCAAAATCAAAGTTTCGGAGCTGCCTGTCTATTCTCAATTTTCAAATCTCGACAGCTGAATCCGCGGTGAGTGTCAAATTCGTATATGTTATTTGACACTCACCGCGGATTCAGCTAACACAAGTTCTTAGAGAACTTACCACGGGATCAGATTGACGTGGTGTGAAGCGTCCATAGATATTATTATATTATTATATAATATATAAAATGTCACCGTAAAATTTAAAAAACCGTTAGATTGTAATATTACTAGATATTGATAAGATATTATGTTATGTTGACAGATTGTCAAATAAAAAATTATCCTTACAATAATTGTACGCTTTATTTTTCGTTTTAATTATTATTATGAAAAAGGAAACAAATATGGCGGCGCGGGGCACTTGCCATTTAACCAATCGGCATGGTAAATATTACAATGTAACGAAAAATAACGTGTAAAATTGTAAGAAGAAATTTTTAATTGACAATCTGTCGACATTTTATAACATCTCTAGTAATATTACAATCTAACGGTTTTTACAATTTTATGGTGACATATATACATCCGAACACAGAACCTCCCCTTTATTAGTAAGTAAGCTTTAGTAATACCGACCCGATAATATATCCCTAAGGACATACTACCTATCAGGAATCTGTAAGGCCGGGGAAAATTCAGAGTATTGAAAATATAACTCTGGACTGATACAATAGAGCTGAAAATCGAACACATGAGTCTCATGTCAAATCTGACAACACAAAAATAGTGCGTTCGATTTCCTCTCTTTCTATTGTATTAGCATTTTTGATTAGCATCTAAATACATTGAGATTATAGCTGAGTCAGTCAGATTACTCACTTTCTTGGGGGCCTAGCAGGAACAATTGTCAATTGCGTAAACGTTACGTTATCGAAAGACATTTGTATATAAAAATTATGACAGCGCTCATACAATTGACATTCGATAACATTGTATTTACGCACCTGTCAATTGTTCCTGCTAGGCCCATATTTACAGGAATAAAAGTGCTTTTCGATCCGATATCACACCAATAATGTGAAAGACCTATGTGTTTCATATATTTTACTTGCCCTTGCATGGCTATTGAATATCGACTACTGTATCGGCATTCGATACCGATATCGTATTCGATCCGGATCGGATAATGTAAAATAATTGGAAACTAAATAAAAAAAATATGTTTGAGAAAGTATATATTATTGTAACTCTTCTTAATTGTCCGGTAACATAGAAATATCTTCCCCGTATCAATACCGTCACACCAAGCTGTCTCACTGGTGGGACACACTCTTCTAATTCTCGCATCTAACTGCTTCAATATATTCGCCTCTTCTTCCGGAACATTTCCGAGACCTAATAAAACCGTTTAGTAAAAATTTATTATCTTTATCGATAAACTCTTGTGTCAGTAGGGTACATCACTCAAAATACGCAGAAAAACAAAGCTTTTATTTTCCTCAAATTATTACTCATTATGTGATATTCATCATTAAAGCGTGATATAGTACGAAAAAGGGTTCGTTAAACTTAATGATTATCTGTTTATATTATAAAAATACTCATTATTTAGTTCATAAAACATTGTTATAACATTACGTGTAAAATGATAATTCCAAGTATTTGACACCTTCTGTCGTCATTCTTGAGGCACAATATGAAGCGGAGCAACATTTATTTACTTGTTAAATGTTCAAATGTCCATTACACATTTATTTTTATTGATAAAACACTTAAAATACACAGAGCTACTGCTCTGCAATGGCCTACTGAGCTGGTCCTAACATGACACGAAACACGCGTTTATACACCGATATAAGCTCTCTCATACACACGTATTGACACATCGTTAGTAAGACAGAGCAACAGAAAACAATAGTACCAACTTTCAAAAACTATAGCTCCGTCTTTAGAAGTCTTTGGCCAAACACGTAGTATGCTTGACAAACACGTCAAACATGACCGCAGACTGTCAAATAATTTGCCAAACACGTAAAATTTGACAAATTATTTGAGCCTTTACAGCCTGCTTTATACCGATGCGTATGTCAAATATATTTGTTTTCGAACTTCATTGTCATAGCGATAGCAACTTGTCTAAAAGCTCTGAATTGCCACCATCTCACTTGCTATTAGATTCACCGCAACCTGTCGACCTACTGAATTTGTCCACTATCGTACGCTACTGATTCTAAAGCTGTAGCAAACCGGATGTACCTATTAGGTACTGAGTAACGGGTGCGCTATCTAGTTCCGACTTCCGAGTTACGAAACGTTACACACGAATACATTTTGTTACTCGTGTAGGGACTAGGGACCATGTAATATGTGTGATTGTGCGAGTGTCAGCGGTTTTGTGTCTGAGAGGCGATGCATGTTTGTGACGACAGTCAGTCACTGTGACGGGCCTTGTCGGGAATATACGAGTGTTTAGTTTCGGGGTAATAAAAGGCCAATTAAGTTGATCATTCGTTTTTATTTATGGGACCTATTATGACTAAGTAAAGTGTGAAAAGGGTGAACTCCTACACTCGCATTTTTGATAGTACGGGTACATGTTTTACGCATGCGCAAGCTTTTTCGGTGAATTTAAAAACGAACGTTACAAAAAGGGATGTTTGTCTATAAAATATGGATATTCGTCGTCGTCGTCGTACGACTTACCACCTTTTTTCTAGACTTGATACGTCGTTGCTCTAACAAGTCTAACATAACATAACATGTTATGAGGTAACAGAGGTATCAGAAGTACCTAACGAGTAACGAAACGATACTATAGTAACGAGCACTAACTGTTATTGTAACGGATATAACGCTTTTTTCGTTACTTTTACACCGATTCATAATTTTCATACATTATTTTGAATTAGGTACCACAATCATAAAAATTTAATCACAGGAAAACACGCAGATCGCGGTCGTCGATCACTCGTTTGCACAAAGCCTTATGTTTAATACATAACAGAATCTTGGATATATTATATTACTATAGTTTGTATGCTATAGGAGTTAGGACAATACAGTTTGTAGTGAACATTATCTGTACATAAGTAATATATATATTAATGTCTATAGATACGTTCTTGGAGCTATACATACAGTAATTCTCCCTCAAACCAATAGGTTGTCTGCAAACATGCTTTGAACTTTGTGGTCGTCTCACAAACAAGTCTGTCCCATTATTGCACCACCATGTGTCCCGAAATTTCTAGATTAATATGTACACTACACTCTGTGAACTAATTTATACCTTAAGACAATGGGATACGACTCATGTTCAAACGTTAAGCTATACTTATTAAATTAATGATCAATTTGGTAATCTCCATTTTCCATCTGCCAAATGTAAATACTTTATGGCATTTAGATGCTGATGCAGCTATTCCAAAAGTGCCTACTTCTCGCCTGGCAGACTGGAAATAATTTATTATTATGTAGAAAAAAACGACTAATCAATAACCTCCTTCTTTTGCAAGTCGGTTATAATTTAAGAAGCAAAAATTTAAAACGGCAATATTTTAATTTGTGATTCTGTTTTTACCGCGATGATTTACCTAATTGTAAAATATTTAATATTATTTAAATATTTAAATATTTAATTCTAAATTAGAAAATATATTTGTACATAAGTACCATAATAATTTCATCATTAGATGTTTGCTGACAATTATATATACTAATTAAATAAATATATCTACGTAGATCTATTAAATCTAGAATCGCTAAGCTTACAAAAAGTAAAGTTTTAAGGTTTTTACCGTCCGCACTCCGCACACATAAGCTGTCACAGATGCCCATTGAATTCGGTCTCCTTTAATTTTGAAACCAATAAATTTCGTAATCCGCCATTGGAATTTATATCGGCCATTTAATGCCAATAACAGGACCTCGACTTTTTACTGACGCAGAAATGAGACAGTTTACCATACAAAGGACTTGTGTAGATGATTTTGAGAGGTAATATTAAGTATAATATTATAAACCAATATCTTCCAATATATTTAATAATATAATCCATAAAATGATGAATAGTTATATTCAAAGTTGTTACGAAGCGTTACTTAACACTACAGGAAAGTTTCAATGAAATAGAAAACAGGCAGTAGATAGTAAGTAGTAACCTAACTTAATAATATAGAAAGACGAACAGACAAACAGCTATATAGTTAGCTTTCGATTTGATGGCACTACTACAAGCATGTGGGCAACAGCACTTCAATAGAAGGGGACGACAACATTTTCAAATTTGGATCGATTTGTTT
Source organism: Glaucopsyche alexis (assembly GCA_905404095.1). Lineage (NCBI taxonomy): Eukaryota > Metazoa > Arthropoda > Insecta > Lepidoptera > Lycaenidae > Glaucopsyche > Glaucopsyche alexis. The sequence continues at coordinate 10,069,315 of FR990060.1, forward strand.
CATGGTCTCTATGAAAGCTTTTTCCTGTACCTAGGTATAATAATAATAATAACTCCCCACACCGATTTCGGTGACGGTGGCCGGTTTCATTGAAACCAAGACAGATACGCAGGAGTAATTTTATAGTGCCCAAGTGTGTGCGCAGTACACAAGAACACTCTCTCTTCCTGTACTGTCGTAATCAAGTGGGACGGATAACCGACACGAATGGCGAAAGATCAGGCGATTGTTTATTGATTAGTGTTACATTTTCATCGCATTTCAATCTTTTTCGTCATCATGGATACGTTAAAAATTCGAGTAATTATGGAATATGAGTACCGTCGTGGCAGCAACGCGGCACAAGCGGCACGCAACATCAACGACGTTTACGGAGCTAACACTACAAACCAACGCTGAACGCACCACCTGTTATTGGTTTGCTCGCTTCCGTTCTGGAAATTTCGACTTGGAAGCTGATGGTACACAATCTACGGCTTAATTAGCAGCAGCTTTCGAAGTTAGCGTCAAAACAATATTGGTCCATTTGCGTCAAATTGGCAAGGTAAACAAGCTTGACAAATGGGTGCCCCACGAACTCAATGATCGCCAGCGCCAAGTACGCGTCGAGATGTGCCTTGCACTGCTCAACAGACACACAAATGAAGGAATTTTGAACCGCATTGTTACCTGCGAAGAAAAATGGATTCTGTTTATAACCGCAAGCGCTCAGCAAGTTGGTTGGATCCTGGTTCAGCACCTAAACAATGCCCTAAACGAAAACTTACCCCTAGAAAAGTGATGGTCACTGTTTGGTGGTCTAGCGCCGGTGTGATTCATCACAGCTTCTTACCAAACGGGGTAAGCATTACTGCAGATGTGTACTGTGAAGAACTGAACACAATAATGTAGAAGCTGGCACATCTCCAACCAGCATTGGTCAATCGCTCGTCTGCGCTGCTCCTGCACGACAACGCGCGACCTCATACTGCACAGCAGACGGTCTCCAAGTTGCAAGAACTGGGGTTGGAAGCTCTCCATCATCCGCCCTACTCACTAGACCTTGCGCCTACAGACTACTACTTTTTCCAGAATTTGGATAACTTCTTGGCGGGAAAAAATTCAATATCCGAGAGGCAGTACAAAATCCCTTTGAAGAATTTGTTGCATCCCGTCCAGCTGATTTCTTTAAGAAAATAAACTTATCAATAAACTGCCACTGCGTTGGCAAAGATGCATTGATTGCATCAACTCTATTGTCTTACTGCAGAGTTCTACTTTCAATGCTCTGAATTTTCATCGGTGTACCGGATTCCGGTGCATATAGTCCTCTTTATGAGTAATAGTGTTTGTGATAATATAGTCCCAGCCTTATAGCTTTTGCCGCTGCTAGCGCCGCTTGTGGACGATTTTTGCAACTGCTATTTTCAACGACATTTGAATTTTGACAAACGACATTTTTTCAAGTTCCCATACCGTTAGTAATATTTTTTGCCCATACAGAGATAGATCTCCTTTCCTTCACACTCTGTGCTTAGGGCACAGATTACTAAATAGTTAATACGTAACTTATGGTAAGACTGAAGAATAAACTACTAACTTTCTTGATTCCACCATAATCGAACCAACAAAATAATCTAACACTATTATTACACTATTATACATGGACATTATGTTTTTAGACAGTCCTCAAAGTCCTCATAGAAAACCGGCGAGAATTTAGACTAAATCATATTATCATGTAAGTACAGTCCGTTCTCGGTTATTTTACCTCGGAGTTTCTACGAGAGTGATCCTTATGTCGTCGGCATAAAGGTCCTGTCAGATGTAAAATAACTCTAAACTGTGCCTAAATTGCGTTCCTAATCCGTCGCCTGCCATTAAGCCCTCGTATATTTGTGTTCGAATTGAGTCGTTGCGTATGACAGTATACTTGTTCATCTAATCCCGCTATCCCCAACCCGCGGCCCGCCGGGCCTTTATCTGCGGCCCGCGTGAAATCTGTAACTTAAAAATCAGCCAAGGAAAAGCCATTTTAGAAAAAAAATAGACAAAAATTGTATTTTTTATGAAAACCCCTTTTATATTAATTTTTATTTTGAATTATATATTGGAGTAGAAATCAATTTAGTATCTTGTGAATATTTAAAGTATTGCCATCGACTAAAGAAAGGACAAAAAATCGCTTTTTGTTGTCAAAAAAGGGCTTCTCCTTATATTATTTGTTTTATTTTGTTTTTTAGATATGATATTATGTTGTTATAGCGGCATCAGAATTAAGACTTATGAAAATATCAGCTTTCTAGCTAAAGTGGTTCTTGAAATACAGCCTACGATGTAATAAGGATAGCATGCAGCGACAAGCCAGCTCTAGATAAAGTTGTGAAAAAGCGTTCACAATTCCAAAAATCTCACTGAGTGAACATAATAGGGTATTTTCCAAGTTTTTGAAAAGTATGTCAAATTGTTTCTAATACCAAAATACATTAGCAGTTTGAACCATTCTTTGTGAATTTCTTTCTTTTCCTTGCAAATTAGCCTAAAAGTTTAAATTAATATTATAGGCGCGAAAACGCTATAATGAGTTGTCATGACGTCACATTCTTGTAACATTGTAACTGTCAAGTGTCAAGTGTCAAATTACACTGAAAATACCAAATCCCAGAATACCTACTATTTATTTATTTATTTATTTATTTAACTGTTTATTGCACACACAAATGGTTCACAAAAATATATACAGAAAGAAAGACGACACAAAAGGTACTGCTTATCTCTAAAAGAAATTTCTTCCAGCAGTCCTACGGAGAGAAATTAGATGAGAAATATCAGATAGGGCGTGCACAATAATATTATGGTTATAATATTATAATAATATATACAATACATACTTATACATACATACATACAATACATACTTATACACAAACTATTTACGTTTTTAAATAAATGTTTTAAGCCTATTAAAAATGCCTTATAAATGGTGCGTAGTGCCAAAATGCACTAATACGTCTATTAAAACACCGGGGAAAAACTTTGTGACCATACCAAAGAACACTGAAATGTGGAAAAAGTGGCTATTACTCGCTAACACATGACGTTAATGATTCGATGCTGGCTATTCTTTAAGGAAATCGGGAAGACATTAATAAAAGTAGAAGAAGTACAAGAATATGACGTCACATTCCAATCTCGTGTGTTTTTAGTCACGTGGTCAAACGTGAAAAATTCATAATTTTATTTTTGATATTTTATAAAAATCATACATATTTTTGTGTAAAAAGTAGGTTAAATTGGTTTAAATTAATGTTTAGCGATAAAATATCAACAATCTGATGTATATTTTCATCATAGGATAATACCCTATTATTATAATACATATTTGTTATTTTATTTTAGTTTGTGTCGTTATCTGTTCTTAAATGTTTAGTTTCACTCTTTGAACTACCATGTGTTTTTCTATTATTAAATCGTTAAATTTAAACACCGTATTTTTTGTCCCTAAAAATTTTGGTTGCGGCCCGCGACACCAGGAGTACTACGGGTTTGTGGCCCGCGTAAAAAAAAGGTTGGGGACCACTGAATTCTAATCGCTCGCAAATTGCACCGCTTGTTTACGACAATGTACCTAACTTCATTTGCCTACTATTGTCACTGCACCCCGTTAACTACGCCTTTATTGTCCCAAAATAAGGGCATCGTTAGTGCCGTTATACACGTCCCGGTTGCCGGGTAGCCGATGCCGAGTAGTCGGTCGCGAAGTGTATGACGATGTACGATAGCTTTCACACGTGGCGGTATCATTATTCGGCCGGTCCGGCGCCTGGTGCTCGCCGGGTAGCCGCCGCGCCGGGTCCACCACTGTGCGTCCGATCGCCGGGTATCAGTTAGCCGGCGGCCGGACTTAGTGGTATACGGAACACGTAGCACGCTTTCATATGCACCGGGCGGCCGAGCGATATCCCTCGAGAACACTGTACTTTTTACGTTCGTGATAAAAAGTTGCCTATTTTTTAATCCAGGACCCAAACTACGACCATACCGAATTTCATCAAAATCCGTTTAGTAGTTTTTGTGTGAAAGAGGAACAAACATCCATCCATCCATAAATACATCCATCCATCTATACATCCTCACAAACTTTCACATTTATAATATTAGTAGGATTCTGTGGTACTACAGTTATAAACGCAGATCTTTTCGCAGATGTTGTCATCAAACCACTGCACTGGTACTATTGTTCGAGACTGAATATTTGGAATGATGTGTATATTAATATAACTAGGTATTGCCCACGGCTCCGCCCGCGTAAATATAGTATCGCTCAGGAAGACTGTATTTTTTCGGGACAAAAAGTAGCCTGTATTTTAATCCAGAGCCTTAACTACTACCATACCAAATTTCATCGAAATCCATTCAGTAGTTTTTGCGTGAAAGAGTAACAAACATCCATCCATACATCCTCACAAACTTTCACATCTATAATATTAGTAGGATTAACGGTTGATGTAGGTTTATAAAACTATTTGTTTCTTTTTCAGTTTCAGTTTAATTTTTCAGTTTAGCGACTGTCTTAACATAAGAAAAAATAGTGCCATCTAGTGTCTTTTGGCAGAACTCATTGAACATAGTTCTTGAAGTTCACATATTCGTATTGAAATAATTTTAAGTGATTCTTATTTCGCTGTAAAATATCCAGACATTGCTAGATGGCGCTACTTGTGTCATAAGTTTTATAATTTTCAAAATACGGGAGGAGAGGACACTTGATTGAGTCGAGGAAGCTTAGGTACAATCAATAACTAACAGAGCAAGTATGAGCAATATCTACTATTACCAACCACTTGATATGTCCATATGTCGGTAGTTTAAGATATCAACCTTTTTTTCTACGTCGATGGATATCAATCAACATTTCCAAATGAGTAGAATTGTCAGATATATAGCACTTAATTAAATTGTGTTGGTTTATTTTTATAAATAAAAAATTTAGTTAGAAAAAAATTAAACGACGATATCATTTTATTATTAATTTATTTTAATAAATATAAAGCCGTATTATAATTGATAATGTTAAATATCATTTAAACTCGTCTGGTTTTTATTTAATACTTGTCTAACATTAATATTTATTCTTGAATCTTTAACATATTCAGAAAATAATTTCCAATCATCATTAGCATTTGTTTCCAGATTCTCTGCTTTCTGCATTTTACTAGGTGGCTCTTTATTTTGTAAATTCTCATTCCATGGTTGGGTAGAGGACTTTAAAATTCTAGGAACTGCGTGATAGCATAACCTTGCTTCTTTTGACATAACAACAACATCACCACTGTTTAATAAAATTGGTGAGGGTTCTATTGACTTATCTTTACCTCCAATCAAAAATATTGCTGATTGCCCAAAGCTGAAAAAAGAGATTTATTCAAACTTGTATATTGCTACTGTTCTTTAATTAGTATTGTTCTTTAATTTCAAATTTTTTCTTTATGAGCTTACCCACCTAAAGGAAAATAAAGGTGCATCTAAGTTGACTTCAGAATGGTCTGTGTGTGCAGATAGAGTAGATCCTATGTGGTAATAATTCACTATCGCTGCCTCAGCACGGAAATCTTCAAACCCTAATGCTTTAGCCATTAACTCACATAGCTCTGCTAGATCATGTGGAAATTCATTTTTATTTTCCTCGCTGTATACCTGAAAAGTTAAGTAATCAATATATTAATTAAAATCTAGCTATGATGAACCTCTCATACTATAAGACTAGGGTTCTGTTCCTTAAACTCCACCGACTTTCTGGCCAGTAGCAATAACATCAGCTTGAGAGTGCCACCTTTTGTTGCTGATCTTAAATATAGTAAAAAACTGGCCAAGTACAATCAATTTTTTTTTTTTCAGTTTTTAATATTTTTGTAATAGCAACAACAAAATAATATCTGGGAAAATTTCAGCTGGGACACACAGATAGATAGACAAATCTGAGTCTTAGTAATATGATCCCATTTTTACCCTTTAAGTATGGAACCTTAAAGATAGTAATGTGTTAAAGACAACAAGTAAACAGATAGGCAATATGTTATACAAACTAGGTTTAAGATTTATTTTGTGATTAAAGAAAACCGGCGGCCTCAGTGGTTAGAGCTACGGCACTCGAGCAAAAAGTTTTCAATGTTGTGGATATATTTTATTAAATATTTTTATAATAAAATAAAACTCTATAATTAATTTAATATGTATTGTATATACATGTATTAAATATACTGCCCGTTGTCTGGTCCCTGTAACACAAGTTCTTTGGATACTTACCATGGGGCCAGATTGGCCTGGTGTGAAGTGTCCATAGATATAGATATAAGATGTAATAAACAGTAACTTACTTTTGTATCCCAGTTGTGGTGATATCCTAGGGTTGTCCATCTTAATTTCTTGTACAACTTACTGTTTTCATCTTTCATACATTCTTTCCACCAGTTTTGTAAGTGTATCTCATTATCAATGTTAAGTTTATTTGGCTTCTTTGTATATTCTTCTAGACATTGTCTTATCCAATACCTTTGACCTAGGGTGGTAAAGGGGTTTCGTATAAAAATTAAACCGGGGTGATTTAAAAACGAATAAATATTCCAATTTAATGGATTCTGTAAACCCAATTCTTCTGTTCGCTGGTCAATTTCAGAGACGTTAACATAATTGCTTACTACCTAGAGGTTAGAAGGAGACGTTATTTTTAAGAAACCTTTATTTTTCATATTTTATTTGCATTATGTATGTGATCACTTACTTTTGTCGTGTCGTAATTTTCTTTTTCCAATGAGATAACATTTTCAAACGACGGTCGTGGCTGATTGGACTTGTAATATTTAAAAACTTTCATAAAATTATCTTCACATTCCATATTTTCTTGTCATTTCTTGCAAATTTAAATGCACTTTTTATAACAAAATCACATAATACGGTTTGTAATAATATTTATTACAAAATCATCATTACAAAATACAAATTCCATTCCAACCAAATTCCAATTTCCAACCAAAATGTAACTTTTTTATAATATTAAAATAAATCGAGCGAAACCGTAGCGAAACAAGTCCTTTTACAAAAAAAGTAAGTTGTTTATCTTTAAGGCTGGGACTATATGCACCGGGAACCGGAGGGTCGCCGGTCGTAGAGAATTCTGATCATTGAAAATGAAAAATATAGAATTTTGTACTATTACAATAGAGTTGAAAATCAAACACACGAAGTATAGATAACAAGGAGTCCGAACGTAATGTTAAAATAATGGTCTCAATTACGGGGACAGATTTTTGCCGGTAGAGCGCACGACGGTCCGACATGCACTCGTTTGAAATTACGCGGGAAGTTTAAAGTTGCTATTGACAGCTCTGGAAAGATTGAAATCATAATAAATAAAAGTTTTAGGAAATTCTTAGAAACTGTTCTCGAAAAATAGATACCGTAGAACACGGTAATTGCCTAACGGTAATTTAAAAATAATTGTAATAAATAATAGTATTGGCAACACTCGGTACTCGTCGGTCTCGCACGCCTAGCGGCAGAAAAGAGAACTAAGATCTGGTCCTATTATTGTGTACATAATTATTATTAAAAAGCCTATACCGTTCGGACTCCTGGTATCTATGCTTCATGATCAAACACATGAGTGTCGAGTTAAACGTCAATGTCATATATGACAGCTCGACACCTGACACTTCTATATTCAACTCTATTGTATTAGCGCCGAGTTCTATTTTCAATGTTCAGAATTCTCTAAGGCCTTCCGGATTCCGGACTCCGGTGCATATAGTCCATGGATATAGTACCTATGGATAGAAGACTCCGAATTTTGTAATTGCTAAAAAGAACTGTATTACCTTGGTAATAGAGTGTATTTCACAATGCACATATCATAGAGGCAAATCCGAGCCGAGTGAGATAGCCAGAAGCGAGGCTGTGTGTCTCGTTCTTGCATGTTGCCAACCAGAAAAATGTTGATATTTATAAAAAGTAACTTGGAAAATCTTAGATAAAACGAGTGTACTTTATTATTATTTTAACAAATGTTTATAACTATATCATATTCTAATTAAAAAAGTTAGAAATAGTCATTTAATACTAAATAAAAATACAGTTTACATTAAATCCTTTTCCTTCTTTTTTATTAGATGGTATCATTCGCAAGACAATAGATACGCCATTACACATATTTTATGCTGAACACCGGATAATATTAAAATTGAAAATAGTTTTTATTTCTTACTTCATGTATCTCCGTAACTATGTTTTTATTATTTATTTGATGATTTAACAGTCAAAATGGTGAAAAAATGTTGTGTATATTCTTGTCGAAGTGAAAGTTATGCTGGTTGCAATATTTCGTTTATTAGTAACATTAGTAAGTTAATTGTTAATGTTAATCTATAGCTCTACCAGAATCTGATGGCATTTAAAAAAAATAAAAAATGTGATTTTCATATGGCAATGTCAAGTATGACCCGTCAAATCAAAGTACGTGATCTGTCAACCGCTGTTAAAATTTTGTGATTATGTTCTTGGAATTTGTTGTTTTTGTGAAAATATCCAAAAAGGCAATTCGATCTCAAGCGAGAAATATTGTTTTCTATGTCTATAGTAAAATACAGAAAGAAGAATGTGTAAATCGAACTCAATCTTATAATTTAAAGCTTGTGGTAGAGTTGACCAGTAAGTTAGAGTGAGTTGTTTTGATACTTTTAGTTTTTTTATATTTTCTTAGGTAATTATTGTGACTTCTTTAAATGTGTTTCCAGTACTACTATAAGGTGAATCGTAGCTGATGGCACATCGAATGATGGTTTGTATTCCATGCCTGGTAAAAGGAGGAGAGGAGGAAAAAAGAAAATCAACATAAGACAGTTTCGATTTCTAGTTGATTAGGAATAAAGTAAACGAGTTCTATACAGTTCGGAAGGAAATTCCAACATTAAATAAACTGTTGCCAATTTAATTGTCTGTTATTCGTAATAAATAAGTATATAAAGTAATTCACGATTGATTTATTTTTCATGAAATATCATTATCATTACATAGTACATACAAAACAAAGTCCCTTTTTTGTCTGTCCCCTATGTATGCTTAAATCTTTAAAACTACGCAACGGATTTTGATGCCGTTTTTTTAACAGATAGAGTGTTTCAACGGGAAGGTTTTTAGGTATATAACATGCATAACATAGTAGAGGTACACAAATAATTTTAGAGGTTTCTAAAGACCTAAAAAATCACATATTTTGCGCTTACATCGAAAATGCTGGCTGAACACTACGAGATAGATCAAAATTATGTACTACAGTTGTATTCATCTTTAAAAAGCCTACAAAAAAGTCCGCGATGGCATATATCTATCTCTTAGGGATAACCCACAATAACCATTTTTTTTATCCTTTACTTTGATTTTAATTAAATATCTTATTTACAAAGCGATTTTAAGCAATACAGTATTAATCCTTATCCAATTAAGTACCTTAAATATATTGTGCATTTAAGATAGATCAATACTGCCCTTTACGGCATGTAATTTAAATGAATATTTTCGAAGATATTACAGATTTAAAATGCAGGGATATAGTGTTGCTGCGCGGCGCGGGCTCTCGCGTTTCTACATCGCGCTATCGAAAACGCGGGACGTATACAGTATAAAGAGGTTCACGAATATTTTGAACTGCAGCACAGAATACATAATAGTAACTGCAGTTCTTAATTCTTATGGAATATCCAGAGGTGGTTTGTCAGTTTTGTTGGAATGTCAAATAACTTTACTTACTACATAAGTACATAGTACATAGTATAAAACAAGTCGCTTTATCTGTCTGTCCCTATGTAGGTATAGTATATTGTATGCTTAAATCTTTAAATCTACGCAACGGATTTTGATGCGAGTTTTTAAAATAATAGTCTTTAAGTTAAAAGATTATGGTAAAACTTATATTCAAGTGCGATAAATATAATATTATGTAAGTATATTATCAAGTGGTCGCGCATGTCGTGTCGAGGTGATAGGGTCCCATTTTTAACAATTTGCATTAGGCAAACCTAAAAACATTTTTAATATTGTATCAGAAGTATATTGCTGTAAGAAGGTAGAGAGTTATTCGCCGAAGTAGTATTTTCTCCAAGAACACTATTCCACGCGGGCGAAGCCGAAGCAAAAGCTAGTTTTCTATATTATACACCGAACATTCTTCACACAGTCTTATTATAATTCATGTTCAATAATACTAAAGACATAATTAAAAATTAACCAGTATCAAGATCGTTTAATCCAATTTCCCCAGTATTGCACACTACAAAATTTTATTTCCCTATTTGCCATGAGATTCTGGTACACCTATAGTTCTTCTAGTACAAAAGTTTTAACATTAAAGCAACTGACGTTATTGAGTTATAATGATTGTACTACGTTTTGTTATAAACTAGTCAGTAGCGACTCGCCTAGAATCGTAGTAAGTACTGAGAAAAAAAACGTGTGAAGTCGAGTAAGGCCTTTAATGATAATATAATACCACAGTTTTTATAGATTTCCCAACAATGAAGAAATGCAACAAAAATAGCTCAATAGTGTTTAAGTATGGCAGAGAATTATATAAAAATCTGTTACATATTAATGCAGCCGTCACTTCAAACCTTCTTGATTTTACACTATTCAATCTAGTCGACTTTTGAAGCCTCAGCTGGATGTCATTCAGTGTTTCACAATTTGTCTCACACAGCTTTGCAGTTTGCCACAGCAGAAAATATTATTGTCACCCTACTAGAAAGAGACACACGGCCTCTCTTCCAACCTCTCGCTCGGCTCGTTTTTTTGCTCACAGTTCTCGGTCCTGTTGATATACTAAGTCCATTATATAGTCCCAGCCTTTGAGTATGTCCCAGCAATGGACCTAGTATAACAACAGGACAGACTACTGTGAGCAAAAAAACGAGCCGAGCGAGAGGTTGGAAGAGAGGCCGTGTGTCCCTTTCTAGTAGGGTGACAATAATATTTTCTGCTGTGGCAAACTGCAAAGCTGTGTGAGACAAATTGTGAAACACTGAATGACATACAGCTGAGGCTTTAAAAGTCGACTAGATTGAATAGTGTAAAATCAAGAAGGTTTGAAGTGACGGCTGCATTAATATGTAACAGATTTTTATGTAATTCTCTGCCTTACTTAAACACGATTGAGCCATTTTTGTCGCATTTCTTCATTGTTGGAAAATCTATAAAAACTGTATTATATTATCATTAGAGGCATTACTCGACTTCACACGTTTTTTCTCAGTAACTAGGTACTTACAGCTTACTACGATTCTAGGCGAGTCGCTATCGCTACTGACTAGTTTATAACAAAACGTAGTACAATTATAACTCTTAATAACGTCAGTTGCTATAATGTTAACACTTTTATACTAGAATAACTAGATTAACATTAACAATTAACTTACTAATGTTACTAATAAACGAAATATTGCAACCAGCAGAACTTTCACTTCGACAAGAATATATACAACATTTTTTTCACCATTTTGACTGTTAAATCATCAAACAACATAGTTAGGTTAGCATAGGAGATACATGAAGTAAGAAATAAAAACTATTTTCAAATTTAATATTATCCGGTGTTCAGCATAAAATATGTGTAATGGCGTATCTATTGTCTTGCGAATGATACCATCTAATAAAAAAAGAAGGAAAAGGATTTAATGTAAACTGCATTTTTATTTAGTATTATATGACTATTTCTAACTTTTTTAATTAGAATATGATATACTTATAAACATTTGTTAAAATAATAATATAGTGCACTCGTTTTATCTAAGATTTTTCAAGTTACTTTTTATAAATACCAACATTTTTCTGGTTGGCAACATGCAAGAACGAGACACACAGCCTCTCTCCTGGCTATCTCGCTCGGCTCGGATTTGCCTCTATGATACGTGCATTGTGAAATACACTCTATTACTAAGGTAATACAGTTCTTTTTAGCAATTACAAAATTCGGAGTCTTCTATCCATAGGTACTATATCCATGGTCCCAGCCGTCTATTGAATGGTCTATTGTCAGAAAAAAAAAAGATTGGGAGTGGCGGGAAAAGTTGTAAATTTTTCAGCACTGAAAAATTAATTTGATTTTTGTTGTAAAAAGCTGTATAATTGTAGAATATTTGTCGTATTGTATATATTTTTTTATTGTATATAATTATTTCTTCGTTCTGTCGGTAAGTTTTTTAATTATATAAAAGTCCCTTCACGGGACCAGGCGCGCCGCGATGTCTCAGCGGCCGTCCAAACGGAAGAAGAGACCAATATCGTCTAGTCCGGTGGATGATCAGGCTGAGTCGAGTAGCTCTGAACAGTCTGAGCCCACAGAGGAATCTAGCAAATATGCTCCTTATAGAGTCAACGACTACAGCCGTCGCTATCCAGAGGACAGCGCAGCTGGATTTGAATTTGTAGTTTTTGTGGAAAGCACAGGGGAAACTCCTATAGGTACTCGCGACCTCATGGGCTTAAGTCGTATTTTCCAACAATCGATTAAGGGAATATCTTTCTTGAGAAAAATTAATAAATTCAAAGTTGGAGTCTATTTTAATCGGCCGAATTTAGCTAACGCATTTCTTGAAAATACTACTTTTTTACGAGACCAAAATTTAAAAGCAAGCATTCCAGCTGGTAGCACGGAGTTGACTGGTGTCATCAACTCCGTACCGACCGAAATGTCCAATCAAAAAATTTATAAAGCAATTTCGAGTAGTACAAAAAGGGTAATATGTGTACGTAGAATAATGAGAAAAGCTAAGGTTAACAACAGCTTTGTGCTGCAACCAACGCAATCAGTGGCAATTACATTTTCGTGCTCTACATCATTGCCTGAATATGTTTTAATAAATATGTGGCGATTTCCTGTTACGACATATATTCCACCGGTGAAACAGTGTTATAAATGTTTAAGATACGGACATTTAGCAAAGTTTTGTAAGAATGCAGAGCGCTGCTCGATCTGTGCCGAGGCTCACAATTATAAAAACTGTACCCAAAGCCCAGATAAAGCTGTTTGCGTACATTGCAAAGGTAGCCATTTATCTATATCTGGAGAATGTAGAGTTAAAAAAATGAAAATAGAAGAAAATAAAAAAAAGTATACAACTACATCATATGCAGACCTTTTTAGTAATAAATTACAAAACTTCCCTTCATTAAATGAAAACACAAATAGTAAAGACTTATTAAATGTACTTCTCTCAAATAAAAACGCACTTACGTTACTCACAGAATGTTTAATTAAAGCTATTACTCTGAACAAGACTCAAAATGCAAGCATAAACTCGCAGCTTCTTTCAGAAGCAATAAAAGAAACTATAAAAGAAAAAAATAACAATCTTTCACATTCTCTGCCCAACTAAATATTATGCAATGGAACAGTCAAAGCTTGCCAAGTAATAAATATGAACTACAAAAATTTCTATTAGATAATTCCATCCACATTTGTATAATTAGTGAAACGTGGCTCAAACCACATATCACATTTAACATGAAAGGATACTCTATTGTGAGAAATGACTGTGGTAATAATCACAATGGAGTAGCCATATTAATTCATAACACTATAGTCTATAACAAAATTAATACATTTTATGATGATTCTTTACAAAATATAGTTGTTCAGATTCAAATTTTTCAGAAACAAATTTCGATTGTAAGTTTTTACAGCCCAGGAAGCTGTACTCCTGAATTTAATAAGAAAAAATTTAATGATTTAATACAGACTATTCCGAAACCGATAATTTTTGCTGGAGACTTTAACGCGCATCATACTTTATGGGGTAGCGGCAAAGTTGACGCGCGAGGGAGAGATATTGTTGATGTCGCTGATGAGAATGATTTGGTTCTCTTGAATGATGGACGTCCAACCACTGTAGGGTCGCATAGATGGAAGCCAAACGCACTAGATTTGACTTTTGTTTCGGCGTCGTTAGCATTATTTTGTGAATGGCAAGTTTCTTCAGACTCATTAGGTAGTTATCATCTACCAACTCTGACAACATTGAATCTTTCTCCATCATTCTCTTCACATAGTAACTTGTCACAGACATTTGAAAGTTTTCCTCTTCACACGAATCTGAAAACAGTAAATTGGGATTTGTATGAAAAAACTGTTAATCAGAAATTAAAACAATTTCAAATTGAAACATGCGACTTAATCGACAGTTATAATAGATTCTGTGCGCTTATTGTTCAAACTGTTGATAAATGTGGCGCATTTGTCAACGGTTTGAATAAGCCTAAGTTCAGCACCCCAACTGCTAATTCTGTTTCTCAAAGTTCTGCCTGTAGTAACAGTAAAAAAAAAGCTAAAATTCCATTAGTATGGTGGAATGAAAAATGTTCCAAGGCTGTACATGATTGTCGTCAAGCCTATGCGCGGTTTAAAGCGAATTATTGTATTGAAACTTTTGTTGAATTTAAGCGTCTTCAGGCGCATAAAAAACGCGTATTGAAACAAGAGCGAAGACTTTCTTGGGAAAACTTTTGTAAATCTGTTAGTAGATTAACTCCTATGAGCCAAATTTGGATGAAAATTAAAAAATTCAACCGAAGTTATACACCTAGAAGTAGTTTCATTGATAGTGAATGGATATTACAGTTTTTAAATAAATATACTCCAGATACAGTACCAAATAATTATAAGAACAGTAATTCCAATGTGACAACATCTCCAAATTCTTTTTTAGTAGAGAGTTTTACATTTGAAGAGCTGAAAGCAGCCATAAAATCTCGTAAAGATTCTGCTTGTGGTCTAGATTGTTTATCTTACAAAATGTTTAAATTGTTAGACATCAAAAACATGAAGTTGTTCCTTAATCTATTAAATTCATTGTGGTGTCATTCCATGATTCCTGAACAGTGGAAAACAGATTGTCTCGTTCCAATATTAAAACCCGGAAAGGATATAAATGTTGCAGATTCATATAGACCTATAACTTTAAGTTCTTGTGTTGGCAAAATATTTGAACAGCTTATTAAACAGCGACTGGAATTTTTTATAGAAAGAAATCATATTTTACCTAGTAATCAGTTCGGTTTTCGGCGTGGCCGTTCGGCTAGAGAGAGCTTGAGTCATTTTTGTTTGGACATTCACAATGCTCTGTCTTGTAATTCAATATTGGTTGGTATTTTCTTTGATGTTGTTGGCGCATATAATAATGTCAATTTGGAAAAACTTTCAACTATTTTAACTTCTTTACAACTACCTGAAAAATTGGTAAATTGGGTGTATCATTTTCTTAGTGGTCGTAAATTATTTGTGAAATTTGAAAATAAACTGATTGGTCCAAGGTACTCCTACAAAGGAATAAGTCAAGGTGGAATTCTCAGTCCTTTACTATTTATTTTGTATATACATAAGTTAAATATTGTCTTAGGTCAAAACATTACTAACCTCCAGTTTGTAGATGACTTAACTATATATTGTACTGCAGACAAGTTGCCTGCAGCTATTGAAAATCTCAGAGGTGCTCTCCTCGGCCTTAAGGCCTATTATGATGATCTGGGCTTCGACATCAGTTCTGAAAAAAGCAAAGTTTTAGTTTTTTCAAAAAAACCTATCAAAACAACAAACATTGTCCTACAATATGGAGATAGTAAGTTAGCAGTTGACAAAACTGTTAGATTCTTAGGTGTGATTTTTCAGAACTCCTTCAAATTTAATAAATATATTGATTACTTAGTAAACAGGGCTTTAAAGGCTTGCAATATATTAAAGTCTTTAGCAGGCACATATTGGGGAGCTGATCCAAAAATTTTATTAATTCTTTACAAGGCTATTGTAAGAAGCCACTTTGAATATGGTTATGTATGCTTTGCTTCTATTCCACATTTTGTTGATAGACTAGATAAAGTTCAAAATAGGTGCTTACGGATTGTGCTTGGTGCGATGTGTTCCACACCCATAATATCAATGCAGGTTGAATGTAACATCCCTCCTTTGAAAATTCGCTTTAAATATTTAATATACAGGTTTTTGCTGAGAATTTTATCCATTAAAAATCATCCTCTTCTTGTAAAATTGCAGAGTGGTTCTTCTTCCTCTATTTTATTACATTACCTACCTGAAATTGTAAAAATAAAGCAAGACTATAACTTATATGAAAGTGACTTATGGCCTTGCTATATGAGCACATTTAGCTCTAAATATTTTCACCTAAAAATTGTAATTGATAATTCTTTGAAGTGCAAAGAAGAAGTCTACCTTTTACTAAGTAACCTAGTCGGTTATCAACAAGTCTATACTGATGGTTCAAAGACTTCTGAGGCGGTATCAGCAGCCATATATATTAAACAGGATAAGAAAGGATATGGTATTAGGCTTCCAAATTTAACAAGTATTTTTACTGCTGAGTGTTTAGCAGTTCTGTCTGCATTAGAGTATATCGAAACTCAAGTTTATGATAAATGGATTATAGTGTCTGATAGTCTTAGCGTTCTTCAAAACTTAAATAACCCCAAATTTTGTGCTACAACTAACTATATTATCCATGATATTAGAGAAAAATATACAAAATTAACAACATTAAACAAAAAAAATATAGTTTTAGTCTGGTCACCGTCACATATTGGTGTTAAGGGAAATGAACAGGCTGATTTTTTAGCAAGAGCTATAACCACTTGTTCTCAGGAGCATTGTATTAAAAACATATGCCTTCCAGAATCTGATGTTTTAGTCAAAATAAAAGAAGCCTTTAAAATCGAATTTACAAATTTTTGGAAACAGACCATGGAAACCAAAGGAAAATGGTATTCTAAGATTAAACAGGAGTTGTCAGTCCCATGGTTTACTAAAGGTGTTTCATTTCATGACAGGAAATTTTATTCTACTATTTGCCGTCTTAGAATGGGTCACTGTCGATTTAATGCTCATCTTCACAGATTGAATATATTGTCTTCACCCGTTTGTAATTACTGTAATCATTCTGAACAAACCTTGGATCACATTTTCTTTACTTGTAACAGTTTTACTCTTCAAAGATTTATTTTTATTAATCACTTGATGGATATCTTTAAAACTGCTGAAGCTGCTGAAGCCATCCCGCACTCCCTTCAGCAGCTTTTGAAAACACCCGATTGTTTTAAGCCAATATATGAGTACGTCCTTTCTACCATTGGTGATATATAAATAAATACTCACCAGTCATTACTCATTACCTATATTATATATAACTTGAGATTGTTTAGTAGTAACACAGAGATAGTTCTCTGTAACGGTTATGTGTTGTAAATTTCCTAATTATATTTAAGTACTTTGTGGTTGTAAATAATTCTCTTTCATATTTGCTTTTCATCTCGTTTTTCTTAGTTTTAGTAATAAAATATTATTTAATTATTGTACATAACTTTGAACTGTTTATTTATCAGACTTTCTAGGCATCTGTCAAGAGCCGAACCTCGTCAAGACGATGAAGACAATGACCAATGACGACCTTGTTTCTTTATATCATTGCGACAATATGTCAAATTGAAAAAGGGACAATAAAATACTATCAAAACTCAAAACATAAGAAATGGCTTCGGCCTGATGAAAAACTTATTTCATATTATTGATATCAAAGAATTGGCTTCGGCCTGATGAAAACTCTATTTCAGATGGGTATTATAAAAGAATTGGCTTCGGCCTTCACTATCATTCAATAAATAGAGAAAACATAGAAATGGCTGTATGGGCAACGCTCCCTTTGCCTGTCCCGACCGGGTCGAATTAAACAAAAAAAAAAAAAAAAGGTCTATTGTCATTTGTCATTTCACATGTCATATTCATTTTCACAAGAGGCGAATGCTGGCGAATGCAAAAGCGACTTTGCTCTGGTGTTGTCAACAAGCGTCTTATTTTTTTGTTTTTTAGTATTGGAGGTGTTATTTAAGGATTTGTGAAAGTTTTTAAGTATTTGTTGAGTTATCTTATCTATATTGGGTGTTGTGTATATTAATTTGTGTTTGTCTTGTCGTAAGTATTTAGTATTTGTAAGTTTTTGTTTGTAGGTTAAGTCGGTAGCACGCCGGTAGGTACCTAGTTTCTGTTCTTGGTCGAAAATGGAAATAGATACCGATCCCCCGGACCCAGGAGGAGCTATTGCTAATAGAAAGCGTCCTAACCAAGATATACATGAGCCTTTGGCAAAAAAGATTAGTAATAATGCACATTCAGTACCTTCAATCCAACTGCATTATATTAACCCGGATTTTGCAAATAAAAAAGTTTATGGTTCTGACGATGCTGCACCTTATGTCGTACATGTTACTTACAAAGCCTGAGAATGATAGCGGCCCTGTCCTTAATCCCATTCAATTTGGACGGTTTGTATTTCAGAATAATGTACAGAATATTAAAATGGACGGGATTAAGAAGATAGGCCGTAATCGTGTCTCCATCGAATTTAAGTCTCCAGAGCACGCCAATTCTTTCATTGACCTGCCTGCCATATTAAGTGCTGGATACATTGTATCCATACCCTCCTATAGCGTATCCCGCATGGGCATTGTCCGCAATGTCCCTGTAGACTGGTCAATGGAAGAGCTGGTTGAAAATATGCAAGTTCCATTAGGCTATGGCAAAGTAGTTAAGGCACGTAGGTTGAGTCGCAAGACTATGAATGATCAAAACTCCCCTATTTGGATACCTACCCAATCAGTGGTTCTTACTAAGGAATAAGAGAATAAGTGTATATTATGTCAACAATGTGACAATAATTCCTGGCAACCAAATCTGCCGGACACTTCGTGCGCAGCGCGGAACTGATCCACAAAAGTTTAGAAACAGATGTAGGGATATATATATATATATATATATATATATATATATATATATATATATATATATATATATATATATATATATATATATATATATACCTAAATCTGTGTCTTTTGTTTTACATTGTTCACACACATATGTGTGAACAATGTAAAACAAAAGTACTTAGTTATAAATAAATATAACAAAATGGAAATAGCATTAGATAGTATTTGATGGAAAAGAAAAAAATGTAAAATAGAAGTTATAAAATAGAAATTAAATAATAAGTATGAAACAATGAATTAATAATACTTGGTACTACTACCTTAGTTTTAGAAATGTGAGGGTGTGGAACTGTAATAGATTATAAATAAAAATTAAAAAGAAGTGTAAAGGATTAGACAAGGACAATATCTATACTAATATTATAAAGAGGAAAACTTTGTTTGTATGTTTGTTTGTTTGTTTGTTTGTTTGTTTGTAATGAATAGGCTCAAAAAGTACTGGACCGATTTCAAAAATTCTTTCACCATTCGAAAGCTACATTATCCACGAGTAACATAGGCTAAATTTTATTTTGGAAAAAAATAGGGTTCCGTAAGATATTTGGGTTTTTCGGACACAAGGTGTAAAAAATCAACCAGAAAAGTTACTTATTTTGCGTACGCTGCCTAAACTATAAAAAATAGAGCCATAAAATGTTCTAATTAATTGTAGATCTTATAAATATCTACAAAAAAGTCCGCGACACACTATACCTATCTATGTCGAGTGAGGCACAACAACCATTTTTTTATTTAGAAATCTTGAATTTTTTTTGGACTATATTTAAACGCGTTTATTTTACTCATGCTATTAATCCTTATCAAAATAAATTATTTCATCACTAAGTACAGTTTATGTAGTATTTGGTCTTTGAATGATTAAAATTGGATGTTTGGTTTTAAAGTTATGGCGAAATTAAAATATTACGATTTCTGCTGCACGGCCCGTTGCGAAGTGGGCGTCACCAAGGCGGGGGTGCGCGTGCGGAGTTTAGATTATTGGGTATTTTTTTTGTTTTGTGTTCGTTGTAACTATGAATTATGATGATGGATAGTTACTTGAATACCTATTTATTTAGTGTTTGTTGTATTGTTAGTCCTGAAAAGTATAGGTATTTCATACGATAAAAGTATACCCACCTACTTATTACATTGAGTTTTAGTAGGTACCTATATTAATTTGTTTCTGTTTGTTTTGTACTTTTGACTAAATTTCGCCCGTTTGGTAGTTTAAAGACATTCTGTAGTATTAGTATCAGTATTGTACACGTGCGAAGCCGGGGCGGGTCGCTAGTGTAAAATAAATATGTAGCAGAGGGCAAATAATTAAATATTGTAACAGAAACAGACATTAAAGAACGAAATGTAAGAAGTATATAGAAATAATTATAAAAGAAATGTAAACTAATAGATAAGACAATATGTAATAAAGAAACAAAATGTAAAATACATAATATAGTAAATAAGATGAGATGATAAATTGATGTAAACAAACACAAAATAATATAAATGTAACAAATTAAAAAGCAAACAATTGTCCTGGCTAACGGCCGGGGGAACATTAAAAAAAAATCAGTGGTTCTGACAATCACTGGACAAAAATTACCTTCCCACGTCTATTGTTATTACAATTCCCTCCCTGTTGAAACATATAAATTACCCACAATACAGTGCAATAAATGTTGCCGCTTTGGCCACGTTAAGGCACAGTGCAGGTCTCAACCCCGCTGTTATAAATGTTCACAGAAGCACGAAGGAGCAACGTGTACAGCAACATATTTTACTTGTATGTACTGTAGTGGTCCGCACGCAGCCAATGATGTCTTTTGCCCGGAATATTCTAGGCAAAAAGAGATAAAATTGGTTATGAGTCAGGAAAGTATCTCATACATGGCGGCATCAGCTCGATTCCCCCATGTAAGACGATCCTTTGCTGATTCTGCTAGGACTTCTCCTTCTGCAACTGTCAACATTTCGAGACAGACAGACAGACTGACAAAATCTCACGTTACCACATCCTATAGAAAGACTGTGTTTATTCCCCGTCGTCCCATTCCTCATATGTCCCCTGGGTATGACCACCAGGCGCATAGAAATATAACTGAGCAACCAGCTTCTCAATCCCCTGACGGATGTGCGTATCCCTCTTGTAACGAAATGTCCCCTATATCCCCGAACAATAACTTACTCGACAACTTGACTATCTTCTTTATTGATCTCATTTCTAGGTCTAGCGACTCCCTACCGAACAAAACTCTTGCCAACCTGACCCAACTCGTAAAACTTTTGCCCAATAATGGCTCACACTGTAATACAGTGGAACAGCCGGAGCATCAGGAATAAGAAACAAGATATTCTCTATCTAATTAATTCGTATAAGCCAACAATTCTTGCCATCCAGGAAACATGGCTGGCACCTGGCTCTCGTTTTCGGGTTCCAGGTTATGCCTGTTTCTGGGATGACAGGTCTGATGACAGAGCTGGAGTAGCCATTTTGGTCTCCAGCCAATGTACATATTCTGTATATACACTTCCTGTACATAGTAGTTATTTTAACATTGTAGCCGTCCGTGTCTTAGATATAATTTTTATGTCTGTGTATGTCCCTCACCCTAATCCCTCAACCTTATCTGAACTCTCCTCTATTTTCTCTTCTGTTCCTTCCCCCTTGGTTGTGTTGGGTGATTTCAACACTCATCATACATCTTGGGGCTCCCATTCTAACGATCCTAATTCCTCTTCCCTGATTGATATACTCGATGACCTTTACCTAGTAGTCCTTAATGATGGATCCCCCACGCGTCGGGCCTCTCCTTTGCAGAACCCGAGGTGTGTGGTGGATCTATCGTTATGCTCCCCTTCTCTTTCTCCTTCATGTTCATGGGCAGTTCTTCCTAATTCTTATGGTAGTGATCATTTCCCAATTATAACTACATTAACATACAGACAGACTAGACAGACATTAACATCCCCTTCCCCTCGGCTCAAATTCAAAACGGATAATGCAAATTGGTCTCAATTTGCAGACATAACAGATTCTGAAATAAGCCTCTTCTTGCCAATCAATACCAATGACACACTCTCCTTATATCAAAATTTAAAAAATGTTCTCCTTTTGGCTGCGGATAGGACCATTCCACTGAAAACTACAGGTAATCGAAAAACTCTTTCTCCTCCCTGGTGGGATTCTGAGTGCACTGGAGCCTGTAAGCGACTCAAAGACGCGGAAAAACAGTATTCTAGGGCTATGACCCTGGAAAACTATTTAAACTATAAAAAAGTGGCAGCTGAGGTTAGGCTCTTACTTTCCGCCAAAAACAAAGATGGCTGGCGCCAGTTCTGTCTGAGTCTCTCACCTTTGTCCCGGTCGTCACTAGTTTGGAAAAACATCAAAAGGTTCCGAGGCTCCCTAGTAAGCGAATACCATCTGTCCAATGACCCATCAGAGTGGATACACGCTTTCTCTCAAAGGTTGGCGCCTCCGTCGGTTCCAACTTTTGACGAGTGCCAATATTATATTTCTTATAGTCTTCCTACCAGTCATTTAGATAGTCCCTTTTCTCTGGAGGAATTTCGATTGGTTCTAAGTTCATTAAAGGATACCGCTCCAGGCAGTGATGGATTACCATATTCCTTTATAGTAAACAGCGGTCCCGTTACTCAAGAAGTGTGCCTGAATGTCTTAAATGGGATTTTCCAATCTGAGATTCCCCCGGAGGAATGGCGGACACAGATCATTCTGCCTATATTGAAACCGGGAAAACTTAGCAATGATCCATCTAGTTATAGGCCTATTGCTCTTTCTATTACTTTGGCAAAAATTTTGGAACATCTAACCAAAAATAGGTTGGAATGGCTGATGGAAAGCAAGGGCATTTTATCGAAAACACAGTTCGGTTTTCGGAAAGGCTTTAGCACTATGGACGGTCTCGGGACCTTTGTGACCGACATACGCATCGCCTTTTCGAAAGGGGAACATGTGGTGGATGTGTTCCTTGACATATCATCGGCATACGACAATGTTCTTCTTCCGGTGCTCAGGCACAAATTGCATAATCTGAGTGTCCCAGTGAAGTTGATCAACTACATTATCAATTTCCTCTCCTGTCGATCCGTTATAGTTTCTATTCAAAATTGTACCCTCCCCCCCCCGAATAATTTACAAAGGCCTTCCCCAAGGCTCCCCCCTCAGTCCCCTCCTGTATGACATTTACACCCATGATTTAGACTTATCCATTAGTAGTTTTTGTGAGGTCTCACAGTATGCCGATGATTTGACAATGTACATTGCCTCAAAGGATATTGCCGAATGTTCTGCTCGCCTTAACTCCGCAATTGGCTATTTGGTTGAATGGATGGACCGACATGGCTTAAATATTTCAGTTTCAAAAAGCTCCGTTGTAGTATTTACTCGGTCCAAAATTATACCTAACGTCAACATCCATTATAAAGAAGAAGCTTTCCCGGTTAAGGATAGAGTTAAATTTTTAGGAGTGTATCTAGATTCTAGGATGACTGGCTCCTATCAAATTAGTCATATTTCTCAAAAGTGTGAGAAAAATATTAATATACTTCGCTCAGTCAGTGGTGTATGGTGGGGGTCCCACCCATATACCCAAAAATTATTATATAATGCTCTTATCCGCAGTCACATTGATTATGGTTCCTTTTTATTAGAACCATGTAACAAGGTACCTACCATTGAAAGATCTGGACAAAATTCAATCAAAGTCTCTAAGTATCATAGTAGGAGCAATGAAATCCTCTCCAATTAATGCCCTGCAGGTTGAGTGTGTTGACCCACCACTTAACATCAGGCGGCAATACCTTTCGGATAGGTTTCTTTTTAAGGCATTTCAGAATTCCTCCCACCCTCTTATTGGCAAATTACACACGTTATCCCAAATAACTTCAACTTCCAATTATTGGCGACATAAAGATCTTCCCTGTCTCTTGATCAGCTACCGTAAGTTAACCCAACTTCCTTGTCCAATTGTTCAGTGCAGACTCAACCCTCTTTTTTCCACCCCGTATGAGGCACTGACATTCTCTCCGAACATTATCCTTAACTTCCCTATTGATAAAGGTTCCCCTCTGGCGAATACTCATTTTCAGCAAATTATTGATCAGCACTTTAGGGATTGGCTGCTTATTTTCACGGATGCATCAAAACTTTCAGTGGATGGTTGTGTAGGATCAGCTGTCTGGATTCCGAGGGTTAATGTGATTTTGAACTTCAAATTGCCTCCTACTTCTAAGCCATCTCATTTATTGAGTCTCATGGCCTTAATAAATCACTTATCCTTTCGGACTCCAGAAGCGTTTTAGAGGGTATTTCAGCCAACCAGTTCCGCTCTAAGTCCAAATTCCCATTAATTCTGAAAATAAGACAGCTTCTCCTTAGGTGTCATGTACAGAATATACAGGTTGTATTAGCATGGATTCCTAGTCACAGCGGAATTACTGGCAATGAGAGTGTAGATGCCTATGCTAAAGACGCCATAACATCAGGTGGACTCAGTCAGTACAAACTGTATTGCCAGGACTTAATTCCCATAGCAAAAAAACACTTATATAACTATCCGGTGGAACACTGAGTGGGCCACTTCAAGTAATACTAAAGGCAAACACTACTTTGACATTCAAAGTAGTGTACCAGTTAGACCATGGTTTTTTAAATATATACAGTGTAGCAAACCAGTATGCTCTACAGCAGTGGTCCCCAACCTTTTTTTTACGCGGGCCACAAACCCGTTGTACTCCTGGTGTCGCGGGCCGCAACCAAAATTTTTAGGGACAAAAAATACGGTGTTTAAATTTAACGATTTAATAATAGAAAAACACAAGGAAGTTAACAGAGTGAAACTAAACATTTAAGATGAGATAACGACACAAACTAAAATATATGTATTATAATAATTATGTTCACTCAGTGAGATTTTTGGAATTGTGAACGCTTTTTCACAACTTTATCTAGAGCTGGTTTGTCGCTGCATGCTATCCCTATTACATCGTAGGCTGTATTTCAAGAACTACTTTAGCTAGAAAGCTGATATTTTCATAAGTCTTAATTCTGATGCCGCTATAACAACATAACATCATATCTAAAAAACAAGATAAAACAAATAATATAAGGAGAAGCCCTTTTTATGACAACAAAACGCGATTTTTGTCCTTTCTTTAGTCGATGGCAATACTTTAAATATTCACAAGATACTAAATTGATTTCTACTCCAATAAAAATTCAAAATTCAAATTCAAAATAAAAATTAATATAAAAGGGGTTTTCATAAAAAATATAATTTTTGTCTATTTTTTTTCCTAAAATGGCTTTTCCTTGGCTGATTTTTAAGTTACAGATTTCACGCGGGCCGCAGATAAAGGCCCGGCGGGCCGCATGCGGCCCGCGGGCCGCGGGTTGGGGATAGCGGCTCTACAGTATGCCGAGTTAGACTTGGTCACTGTTGCTCACCCATTTTCCTTGCAAAGATCAGGGTCAAGGATAATTCTCTTTGTGAGTGTGGCCTAGACGAGGTTACCTTAGATCACATTTTTTTCTGTTGCCCAAGAAACCAGCCCTCCCTTTATGACTCTCTTCCTACCTCGATTCCTCGCCCTATTAATTTTAAGTCAATATTATGTTTTGTAAATACTCCTTTTATTGAAATTTTATGTACATATATTCAATCTAACAACATAAAATTGTGACGTTTTTTTTTTACTAACACTTGTATGTTTGTGTTTGTTTTAGATGATTCAACAACTTTGTAAATTAATTCATATTATAATATACTCTTGTTGTTTCACCGGACCTGCAATAGTTAGAGCAAAGTCTACTCGAATCCACTCTGACATTGGCAAATCACTAAGCTGCCATAACTAAAAGAAGAAGAAGAAGAATGCAAAAGCGAATGTTTGTTTAAATTGTAAATTATTTGAAAATATTCTCACGTATAAAAAAATATTTATAAAATGTATGTATAGAAATAAATGGTTTGTTATCTTAGAAAGAATTGCTAACTTACTAAAAATGAGCGAGTCCACAGTAACTGTTCTGCAAAGTGAGAAGGTGAGAAAATATACTTTGTAAAGAAAATTATTCATGAGCCAATAATGATTTAGTATTAAACCTACTTGCTTCAATAAAATATGTTGTTTTATGTTTCTTATATATTTAATTCCAAAAATCTAAATTTGCAAACTTACAGGATTTGGAGCAATTGGATGGAAAGACGAAACTTAGGAAATGGCTCAATATGAACTTTAGAATAGAAATGACTGATGGAAGGGTGCTCATAGGAGTTTTTCTCTGCACCGATAGAGATGCAAATGTCATATTAGGTAAATTTTTATAATAATAACAACATGAACGTATAAAAAAGGCGGACACCGCTTCAGTAAATAGTGAAGCCGTCAAAGTAAGACGGCCGTATCGTAGCGACACGTGCCGCACGCACAAATTCACAGCAAAGTAAGACGATCGGCCGCCAGTACCTACGCAAATGGCAATTATCCGTAAAACTCACACAAACATAAGTCACCGCCATTGTTGGGCTTCACTCAATGCTTAGCTCACCTTCCGTCCGCCTTTTTTTTTACGTCCATGAATAACAATAACAAATCCCCACACCGCTTTTGGTGACAGTGGCCGGTTTTATTGATACCAGGCCAGTTACACAGGAGTATTGAACCCACGACCTCCGAGTCGAGAGCCAAGCTCTAGCCACTAGACCCAACTAACGGAGGCTGTTATTTTTTAAATATTCTTATTTCAAACCATGACATTTCCTATAACATTTGAACTTACTTTGTTTTGGACATATCTGGTTTAAAAATAAACCACTAGTTAATTCTACACTGAATTCATTTAATATTGCAAAGAAATTTATGTTTAAGATTTATGCAAAAAGGTTTTTAGCAATGAAAACTTAATTTTCCAGGAGCATGTAGTGAGTACCTCAAAAACAGTGAAGGGGAGACAGAGGAACCTCGCGTTTTGGGTCTAGTCATGGTGCCTGGACGCCACATTGTGTCTATACAACTAGACGATACATCACAGAAGATGTCTTACACATAACATTCAAATAAACAAATGAAACATTACAAAGAACTTTAATTTTAACAAGTAAGATTTTCTAATAACTCTTTAAGAACATTATTTTCCATGTAGATATTCTTAGAATCACTTGCGAATGGGTTGAATTTGTTGGATTCACATGTACGAGGTTGGACTAAGCTTGATAAATCTTGGCGTACCTTTATTATACTGTCTGTTGGGTTTTTGAAAGCTGCTTTTAGGAATTCTATATTCATAATTTTATATATGCAAATAAATGGATTTATTATATTTTTATCATTTGCAATATTGCTGTAAAAGTGTGAACTTAAATGCCTAATATCATCATCCTCGTCTTGTAGTAAAGTGATTGCAGTTTTTGTACTCATAATTTTAATATCATCAGATAAATTATAGAACTCTAAAGCAATTTCATTATTAGCTTTTGCAGATATATATCTCATGTCAACATCTGAGGTTTCCGGGTTACATAAACTGTTGATTGTATTGGTGATATGAAGTAGATTATTTATATCCACTCTTTTCACACAAATCCTTGTAGCCAATGGCACTATATACCTTATACTATATAAATTATTGCTTTGCAAATGTGGCATTAAAATGTTTATATCTATGTTTTTGTGTGAATTTTTTAGTGACATGTAGTAAAGAAGCTCCCAGACTGTAGAAACATTATGTTGTTTTGTACTATATAGTAAATTGTTTGTTAGTTTAATTAATATGTCCTTTGGTATTAGACAAGTATTGTTCAATCTCTTGAGCAAAATATTACAGAAGTTTGCAAACTCGTTATAATTTTCAAGTATTTTAAATAATTCAGGAATATTATTCCATGATGTGTTTTCAATATATTTTTCAATAGTTCTGTTCACCCAAAGGAAAAATCCCGGAGCATACCTTTTACTTGGTATCTCATTTAAAATATATCTAACAGTGTCCACATTGTCATATGCATTTTTATCAAACAATTTATCATAATATAGTTTACATAAAAAGGAGTTAGATGGTTCAAGTAGTCTCTTCAACTCATCTTGGTTTTTAATCTGACAATCATATTTCTTGAATTCAGTCACTAACAACAGCAGTCCATGTCTAAAATTCTCTGTAAAATGCTGATTTCCTTTGATTTGTTCCAAAATTTGTGGTGTAGATATGTTTGCTATAGCTTTTGATGTAAGTCTTCTCACAACATAAATAGGACTGTCCAACAGTTTCAACAGATTTGCTGACAAAATATTCAAATCATTTTGGTTTTTATCAAATGAAAATGTGTATCTTCGGCCCATATTTGCTAAGATATTTAAAATTGGTACTAGATTAGAATGGGACTGTAATATTATGTCAGTGTCGTCTTGAGTTTCAACTATCTGTAAGATGTACATCCACAATGTAGGGAAATGTGTTCTAAATTCGTCACACGCAACCGTTATTACAGTTTCCTCGTCTGCCCCACATGATTTTTTCTGACCAATCAGTTTTGGAATCAAAGCGCCATAAAGCTGCAAAGCTGCATTTCTGAAACAAATATATTATAAACTTATTTTACTCTTATATTTTTAGTATTATATATTATTAGCTGTTGCCCGTGGCTCCACCCGCATACATATAGTATCCCGCGGGAATACTGTACTTTTTTCGACATAAAAAGTATCCTATGTTTTAATCCAGAGCTTCAATTACTACCATACAAAATTTAATCGAAATCCGTTTGGTAGTTTTGCGTGAAAGAGTAACAACATCCATCCATATAGCCTATGTCACTCACAAAATATAATGTAGCCTTCTATTATTAAAAGAATATTTAAAATAAGTTCAGTAGATCCAGAGATTACCCCCTATAAACTCACAAACTTTACCTCTTTATAATATAATTTTTATTATGGTCTATTCTAAGTATATTAGTAAGCAGTTAGCACTTAGCAGTATGTAGTAGTAGACAATATCTAAACTGTACATATAGTCTATTCCACCTCAATTTTTTTATGTGATCCTCTTCAAATTGCCCTACTCTCGTAATATTATGTTGTACCTACCTTATTTGCCAATGTTCATCACTTAGGTTTTGGAAAGCTAACTCTCCTAACTCATTAGCATAATACATTGTATCAGATGCCAAACTACTGTCCATGACGATCCTTGTAAGAAAATGTATATAAACTGCCTTTGGTAAATCTTCCTTGTTAACATTTTGTTTATCATTTGCTAGATTACTTTTGCAAGTCGAAAGAAGTATATTCATGAAATAGTGGAAAAGAGGCTGGAAAGAAAAAAGTAAGCTGGTAAGTGATTTCATTGACTTACGAAAATTCTTGAATTTTGAGAACAAAGTACCTATTATCAAACTGTAAATTGTTTTATAAAAAACAAATCACAATATATTCAGTTCAATATTAAAAATGAAATAAACTATAGTTTTTTCGCGTAAGTTTGCAGTAAGTGCCAATTAGGCTTACTTTAGATAATTGAGTATTTGCCTACTTGTAGGTAAAGATTTTTTTTAAACATTTAAAAATAATTAGGTATTAGTTATTACAACTTGATAAAAGTAAAAATAAATAAAATTTTATGTGTAGTTTGGTAATAAGGTGCTTTTCAAGTGAATGTCAAACAGCGAGTGAATTGATGATCATGAATTACAGATATAAATCTATCATGTCAGCTTTCAAACAAAAAAACTAGATCAAAATATATGCTTTAACAGATCAGAATATTTTTTCTGTTCCTTATTTTTTCTGTTCCTTTTGTAAATTTTCTTATTTTTCAAAGCACTATTCATTTTAATAATGAAATTATTACAGGCAAGTAACCTATTCGTGAACGTAAACACGGCTTATGCGTCATTGGTCAGCTTTGACATTTGCACTGTATGACTCACTGTAAACTTCACACAAATGGACTTTTATTTATTACTTCTATATAATTATCTTACTTTTCCTTTACTATTGTCATTGGAAACAATCCTGTGAACCATTATAGATAATCCGGCACCACGTCGCGTTATTGATGAAGTGTTGCTCGCTTCAGAAATTAATTCACTTAACTTCTTCTTTAATAAAGACATAGGCAGTTTCGAGAGCTCATTGTCTGGCGGCAATCCTGTCAAATAGCGTATAGCATTGCCTGCAAATTAATAAATAAGTTGTCACTGATAATAAACTTTCAAACAGCCTGTTTCACAGTCGTCCACTGAGTTTCAGATTGCATTGAATATAATAATCAATTGATGTTTGAATATTTAATGGATGGGATATGGAATACTAAGTTTACTCTATCAGCTAGGCTTTTTACTTATATACCTGAGGTAACAAAGTCAATATGTAATTAAATATTTAATGCTCGAATCCAACTATCACACTAAAAATGTTTTAAGATTACCAATGGCGACACCAGCTGCCTCAATTGCTCCTTTATGCCTAGAAGTTTCTAGCACATTTGTTATTGTATATAGACATTTGTCACATGCAACCACATCATCAAGATATTGGATTAAGAATGAAGATAAGTCACAGGATGCCTGAAAACGAAAAGAAATAGTTATTTAATTTTTCTAAATAAATAAAATATTATGTCAAAAAACAAACACTATTTAATTTTGTGAAAAAGTAAATTAACTCACTTTCACATTTAACCACAAACAGTTTAAAACAAGTTGATACTGATCAGATATCTTTGTTTCATCATGAGTGTTCTTATAATCATATCCAGAACTAGTTATTAGACTTTGCACCATGTCATTCATTCTAGAGAAGTCTGAGCTCTTCGATTCTTTTTCCCAAGCAAACTGATTTGATACACATTGCAAAATTTCAACCAACATGTGCATAGTATCGTTTGGTACTTTTATCCTATATGATCTCTGGATGCATGCTTGTAAAATAACATAAATTATATTAATGTATCCATGTAGTTGTTTCCCATTTTCTATAGATGCAACAATATTTTGGGTATTATGTTCTTCCTCTAATACTTGTAATGCAAAATTAAAAATATCTTCTATATTGTTAAAATTTGCTTCAACTTCTCTATTTAATAATATATTAGCAATCAATTTGAATATTATCTGACCACAGCTAATTTCGTAGAATAACTTACTATTGATACAAATAATAGCATCATCTATCAAATTATTTAAAGTAGTTGTGTCTGAAATGTCGTCAATATAGTGTGTTAAAAGTATTTGGGCAACATTTTCATATATATCATTTGCAGAATCCTTTAATAGATTAATAAGTTTCACAAGGAAATCTTTTTCGTGTAAATACCATACACCTTGTTTTTGCAAGAAACCCATTAAAGACATGTTGGACTTTTTGGTGTCCTTATTTTTCTGGTGAATATTCTTGAAGTTCTTTAAAATTAATTGTGTAAGTTGAACAGTTGTAATTTTTCTTTGATAGTTTCCATCATAGTTTAAAGATTTGATAATAAACATTTGAAGATCTTTACAGAATGACTGTAACTGTGTTATGATGATTTCATTAGCGTTATAATTGTTGTTATGTATAAACATAACATGTAATTTTGATAAGAAAGTTCCCACATTGTTCAACATGCACAATCTAAGCACAGTACAATCAGAGTTTACATTTGCCCACAAAAAATTTAGAACATTCTCATATTGTATTTTACTAGGCAAAGACTTCTCTATCACACATAATATTTCAAATGAAATCATTCTTATGCAAGGTTTATAATGTTTTAAACTTTTCAATACAAGATCTCCCTTAGAAATTTCATTAGATAAATTCCAATCTTTCTTAACAATACCAAGCTTTACTCCATGTTTCAATATGCACAAGTAACTATAGAGTATTGTATCAGAATTTTCAGTATCTTCTATTTCACAGATCAATGATGTTGATACTGTTGAGATTTTTTTCAGAGTTGCCAGGCACCAGTAGTTGTTAAAGTTTTCAATAGCTTTTTGATTATGGCCGCGTAAAATATTTGTAATACCAATTAAAAACATTGATATCCATTCTTCTTCATTCTTTAATTTTTTTAGAATTGCAAAATACATATCTGATCCAGCTGATACTAATCCTGGCTTGTACAGGCTATCCAAAACACCTTCAACCCAATCATTATCTCCTAACAAAGTTTTTGTATCTCCATCATACTGTTCAACTATTTCAGCAAGCATTAAATACTTTGCTTTGTTCCAGTAAATATTGTTAATGTCACTTAAGAGATCATCATACATTTGCTTATCAAGTACCAATAGAATATTCTTGAATACTGTCCTATTCAAATTTCTTACACCTGTTATAGGATTTTCCCAATTGTTATTGATCATTCTGAGTAACTTTATCTGGTTTTCTTTGCTAAATATAATATTTTCAACACTAGTCCCAATTACCTTTTTAAAGGCTGTCATTATTTTGAATGTTATAAAAGTATACTGGGAATATTCATACGCAATATTTACAAGTAGATCAAACGCTGACTGCAATAATGTACTCAATGCATTAATGTTTTGCTCTAATACAGTTTTGTTGAGGAAATATGACGATTGGAACATGCCATATATCAGTGATACAGCTTGAAATGGCTTCTCTTTTCCTCTATCTTGCAGTTGTTGAGTGATAAGATTTTCCATCTTTGTCAAGTATATTTGGTTTGAATTTGATTTGCACAAAACTGAAAATAAACATGTAGAGCATAGTAACTGATTATCAAAGTTTACTAATCCTTTCATTAGATGATTCCATATTTCAGTTAAAATATTGTTTACTAGCTCTTCCTCAATATCGTTTGGTCTTTTAAATGCAGTGACTATTTCCTGTAATTAAATTATAATAAAATTATTGAATGTAGAGATTGCCCTGTAGTCGAATATATATGTATGTATAACTTTTTTATTATTTTATTTATTACACTTTATGCAACAATATGATACAGAGGCGGGCTTAATGCCTTGTGACTTTTTTTAAATAATTATTCATATTTTTTTTTAACAGCCTCTTAGATAGAAAAAATATATAAACGTGACTTAGGTATAACAAATTGTCAAATGTTATAGTGTATGGTGAAACACAAAATTGTATCTATCAAATGCATGGTAGTGTGTGTTAATAATAAATTATCTCAGGTAGCATGTAGTTTTTTTTATTTTATTTTATGCTTAACTTTCTGCACACCTTCCTCCACATAAATTTAACTGTGCCAAATATCATACTCTTCCGTTCGCAGAACTTGTAAAACTATACTGAAAGTTTTTGCTCCTTGTATTGATATAAAATATGATGATCATGATACTTGATTCAGTCACTGTTTTTACTAGTTACTACATTATGTAACATAGCTTTAGTAAAGATATTGTGACAAAATAAAATATTATCTAGATTTAGGGTTTTATTATATACTGGCATTTGCAGCCGTAGGGGATGAAATCCTTTTAAATAATGGATGTCTAAGTTATAGTAACTACAGCAGTGGACCCTCGGCAATCTGGCCCTGTCTAATAAGGCACCCCCTGTAATCCAACATGGTGCATCTTACAACGAAGCTACTTTTGAGAATACTAAGGGACACATTTTAATCTGCGTTTCAACAATGTTAAACAAAGAAAATTATGAATATTTTCATGCTTTTTAAATTGATTCAAAATTTTTGATTATTTTATAATTATTATTGCATAAGTTATTGCATAAGTTCAATAGCATTATTAACATTAATTTTATAACAAAACGTTAGCTCTCTATTGTGTTGTTTATTTAATTTACTAAATTTGACATACATAATGATTATTATTAATAAAGTAGGATTTGTACCTACTTCAAAGTTCATATAATATACAACATATACAATTTTATCATTGGATCTGTAATTTGTTGGGTTACAATGTATTCTTTTGTAAAATATTTATACAGGACTATAGGCAGTACTCTATTGTAGTGTGTGTATCACCTCCCTAGCTATATATATATATATATATATATTGTAATGTAAGTATTAATTAGAGTTAGTTAATAAACAATATTTGCGAGCACATCATCTTTAATTGGACTCCCCAATCCTGCACATTACACTATAATCCAATTATTCTATAGTTCGACACTGCCCTGCAAAATGTTTGTCGGATTACTGGGGGTCCATTGTATCTGCATGCCAAAATTCGAAGCAATAGGTATGTCCAGTTATTAATATTTCACTACACAAACTTTAGACTATAAAACCATTTCACCCTTTAGGCAATTTTTTTTTAAATCTCTTCTTAGTGTGGCGTCAAAATATGAATTAAAACAACTGTCCAAATTTCACATTCCTACCATTAGCAGTTATGGCTGTGAGTGCATCTATAATATTATGTCAGCGAGGACATCTCATTTTAATATATTATACTAGCACTTATTTAAGGTTTAAACTTTCATGCCCTATTTTACCTCTTTGGAGGTTGAATTTTGAAAAATCCTTCCTTAGTGGATGCCTTTCATATGAGAAATATATAGTACAAAATTTCAAATTTCTAGCCTTGAGGGTTTGGTTTGTGCATGTATACATCAGTCAATCAGCTTTGCCTTTTATATATGTATATAGAAAAAAATAGATAGATGCAATTTAAAACATTTATCTTACCTGTAATGTTTCAGAACATATATTGTCTGTCGGTTTCTTAAGTTTCTCAAAAACATCTTTTAAATGCATGATCAGACTTTAGTGTACCTGAAAATAAAAAAGAAATTAAATCATTTAATAAAATATATCCAATATCGAATAATATTAATTGTAGTGTCCATTTCATGACATTTAACATTATTAATATTAAATCTTCATTTAATTTCTTTTTTATTTTCAGGTAAGTACACTAAGTATTTTTAGAATTCAATTGTAATTTATTATTACTAAAAAATAAAAAATTGCCTTTTTACCTGTCTGATATTGATTTATGTAATTTATAACTAGTTTATAAAATATTTTATCATAAGCTTTTATAAAATAGAACTTCAGCAATTTTTCCTTCAACTTCAGCAGTTTTGTAACAACTTGGAATTACTTTTAAGGAGATAAATAAAACATGTTTGATAAATAAATATTTACTAAATGAACTAATTATTTACAATTGAACTATAGTAACTATTCAGTTTCTTTTATAGGATCATAGCCTTCTGTCACCATCTTTTCTTTAAATACATTGTAGTCTCGTTTCCTATCGAAATGTGTGACCCATTTGGACGGACAGGAGTTTTCGAATACCTTTCTAAGTGCAGAGCACACTTTAGGGGTTGCAGAACTGTCTTTAATATTTTGCTCATCTAAACACTCCCAATACTTGTCTCTAGCGTCCCAACAAATCGTTCGTTGTTTTTTATCGGGAAATGACATGTTTTTGCTTTACCTAAAATTAAGGAAAACTATAGTACTTTTCATGAATGTCTTCAAGTGATTAAAAACAGTTCGTTTGACCGTATCTATTATGAAATATTTATCATGTTTACATGAATGAAACTTACGAGTAATAGAAGCTGCTACTTAAATCGGATAAATTACAATGTATAATGGAACTCTTAATTAGATATTAATTATCTTCCTATGCACATAAAACACACAAAATAATTTTTAACCTCTAAATTCCAGTTTTGTGTCAACTGTCATTTGTCAATTGTGTGACTGAATCGAATGTCATTACTCATTTGTCTTTTTATTTTAGAGTCTGGCTAACGAAAGATGAGACTGGAAAAAGGCGGCAAATTTAAAAAAAAGTTAAGTAAACAACGACAATAAACTTCATTTTCATGAAATGAGTTGTTCCCA
Source organism: Glaucopsyche alexis (assembly GCA_905404095.1). NCBI lineage: Eukaryota > Metazoa > Arthropoda > Insecta > Lepidoptera > Lycaenidae > Glaucopsyche > Glaucopsyche alexis. The sequence goes on from FR990060.1 coordinate 10,104,974, forward strand.
AGGAATTTGTAAGTATTATATACAACAGGAAAGAGTACTTCAAACTTTATTTTCTTTTAATTCAATCAAAAATGATCTTTACTACTCAGACTTAAAGCTTATCACGTGCGCAATAAAAAAACCGGTCCCGGTGAGATAGCTATAAGTTATCCCTGTGTCTCGTTCTAACAAGTAACCTAGTGTAGCCAGTTTATATCTTCTCTTAAATTTTAGGTTTGGTAGATTTTATGTGCGATATAGTGTATAAGAAAGAAATACTAATAAACTCTGTTAAATATTATGTTATTCATAATCTGAGAGAGAAATGTAAAATAAAAATCACTAGTTATTTAGAACCTACCTACTAACCGATAATTAGAAATTTGTTATTTATTTTTTGATTATTTGCATTTTGGTAGAGTAAAATGGAAGAAATGAAAATAGAATAGTTGCAACACAAAATGCCGTGTATTTCCCTTGGAACATTATAGATGTTCGGGTGACAATATGATTTAATAGGGAATATAGGACATTTATATTATTTTACCTACCTTCATGATATTGTGAAGAGGAAACCATTGTATGTTTGTATGTTATTGATAATTTCTGAAACCTAACAGATTTGAAAAATTCTTTCACTGGTAGAAAAATTCTTAATCCCTGAGTGCTTATTATGTGCGCATAGTTATTAGTTACGTGAGAACCTCGCTCGGCCGACAACAGACAGACAGAGTTATAATATTAGTAGGTAGGTTTATCTGTATAGGATGACTTATAATATAATAATAACATTTATGGACACTTCACACCACATCAATCTTGTCCCGTGGTAAGTTCTCGAAGAACTTGTGTTTAATTTTATAAGCTTTTATTTAGTTTCACCTGTCCCGTTGTCGGTCTGTAATGGATTCTTGCAAGTTAAATTTGATCCACTTTCCGGTTTCCGATTGAGTTGAAATTTTGCACGAATATGTAAACCGCATGACAATGCAATATTATGATGACGTGGAGCTGATCTGATGATGGAGCTGGAAGGTGGCCACAGGAATCTAAAAATAAAACCACATAGTCCCATCGAATTTGGGCTCTTTTAGTTCGTCTTGACAAGTACTTTGATACTATATGGTAACCAGGATCTGATGATGGAGCTGGAAGGTGGCCATAGGAACTCCGTAATTAAACGACGCAACCCCATCAAGTTTCGTCTCATTTAATTCGTCTTGACGAGTACTTTGATACTATATGGTAACCAGGGAGCTAGAATATGGCCATAGGAACTCTGTAATTAAACGACGAGGGGGTTCCATCGAGTTTGGGCTCGTATGATTTGTCTTGACGAGTATCTTGGTTGGCGTGAATATGCAATCAAATGAAAGGGCTTGCTGTGAATAACTCGAAAATCCAAGATGGCCGCCAAGTCATTTTTAATGCACTCCTACAATATGGGTATCAAATGAAAGGGCTTGCTGAGAATAACATGAAAATCTAATATGATGGAACATCCAAGATGGCCGGCAAGTTATTTTTAATGCATTCCTACAATATGGGTATCAAATGAAAGGGATTGCTGAGAAAAACTCGAAAATCCAACATGACGGAACGTCCAAGATGGCCGACAGTCAATTTTAATGTAATCCTACAATATGGGTATCGAATGAAAGGGCTTGCTGAGAATAACTCGAAAATCCAACATGATGGAACATCCAAGATGGCCGACAAGTTATTTTTAATGCACTCCTACAATATGGGTATCAAATGAAAGGGATTGCTGAGAAAAACTCGAAAATCCAACATGACGGAACGTCCAAGATGGCCGACAGTCAATTTTAATGTAATCCTACAATATGGGTATAAAATGAAAGGGCTTGCTGAGAATAACTCGAAAATCCAACATGATGGAACATCCAAGATGGCCGACAAGTTATTTTTAATGCACTCCTACAATATGGGTATCAAATGAAAGGGATTGCTGAGAAAAACTCGAAAATCCAACATGACGGAACGTCCAAGATGGCCGACAGTCAATTTTAATGTAATCCTGCAATATGGGTATCAAGTGAAAGGGCTTGCTGAGAATAACTCGAAAATCCAACATGGCAGAACACTCAATATGGCCGACAAGTTATTTTTAATGCACTAGTACAATATGGGTATCAAATGAAAGTATGGTATGTTGGGGTTTTTTGAGGTCCTTACTGAGTATCTATAATCTCTAGGAGGTCTCCTGAAGAGCTTGACTGTACTAAATTAACCGGCAAACGACCTTGCAACAATGATGCGTTAAATGAGATGAACAGACTGAGAAACCTATCTAGCGATAACTAAAAAGTAAAAAATAAATTAAAAGTAAAAAAAAAACTTTTTTAAAAAACAAGCTTTTATTTGAATGCGCTAAAAAGAATAAAATATTTTTTCCTTTAAAACTTTTACTATCAACTTACAACGTAATTACACAATTTATATGATATAAAAGCTTGTCGAGAATCAAACAAATCAAAGAAGTAAATCAAGTTACTTGATCTGATGATTTATGAGACAATTTATTTGATTCTCGACAAGCTTTTATAACATATAAATTGTGTAATTACGTTATAAGTTGAAAGTAAAAGTTTTAAAAGAAAAAATGGCGACCGGCTTGATCACCAACATGCTCAACCACTAAGCCAATGAGGTCGTCAAACTTTTAATTAGGTCGTCAAAATATACTTTACCACGTGGTAGTGCTCATGATTACAAACTTTCCCAAAGGAACTTTTTTATTTAATCCACCTCAACATCTAGTGTTAAAGTTCTGATTTAGGCTGTTGATTATTTTTTTTAAATAACTTCAAAAATCATCTTTCAGATAGGGTTAATGGGGCGGCAAAATATGTTAATTGGCCTCGATTGCAAAATTTCTAAATACGCCTCTGTATATTGGTCAGATCTCTGTATTATATATACCAGCCGGCCCATTTCGGGGGGTTTGAACCCCCTAAACCACCCCCCTGGCTACGCCCATGTGGGGGGACAATTGGAGGTAAAGGCCAATGTAAGGGTAAATGTGATGGGGATGATTGGCGGTCAAGGTCAAGGCCAAAGGTCAATAGTTAGGGTCAAAAGTAAATACGAACTAAAATAGTTTCATGCTCGCGTAAACCAAGACAGCAAACAATTGCAAGTTGCATTTTATGACTCTCCGATCAGATTCACGTGTCCTGCTCGAGTTTAACAGTTTTTACCCATCCCAAGAAAAATGCACAGTGCCGCTAAAGGAATTTTCACTTATAATAAATGCTCTAAAAAGTTTATTTGGGTAAGATGTTTGTTATCATGAGCATTATCACGTGGTAAAGTGTTTTACACTAATTAAAAGTCACTCTATAATATACGTTTCAGCAACTTGTATTAAAATTATCATTTATGACGTATTATTATTTTTAAACAAAAAATTAAACCGACTTCCAAAGTAAAAATACACAAAAAATTATGAAATAAAACTTATTTTCTAAATAATTCCCCTTTTAAATTTGGCTATTTCTCTACTTAATCTTCTTAATTTTGAAGTCGATACCAGCCCAAACGATATTCACGTTCATATTTACCGGTACCGTGGTGGTGGCTTAAAGTTCATATTAAGAAGATTAAGTAGAGAAATAGCCAAATTTAAAAGGGAAATTATTTAGAAAATAAGTTTTATTTCATACTTTTTTGTGTATTTTTACTTTGGAAGTCGGTTTAATTTTTTGTTTAAAAATAATAATTGCACCCGTTTTAGTTATATATTTTGTTAAGTTGTTATTAATACGTCTTAAGAACGTCTAAAATAAACGATCGAATGTATAATTGAATACGCGCCTTGCTTCCATTAGGTATTGTTGTTAAGGTGATGATGATGATTACTGTAAGTTACAAAGTGGCATATGCTTGCAGTTCTTTAAACAATGCTGAAATTTCCAAACGCGTATCTTTAAAGAAGGAGGAGTTCTGTTCAGTGCTTTTGGATCTAGGGTATACCCTAGATCCAAAAATAATGTGTTGAAACCAAGGTATACCTTGATTTCAACATCTTATTTTAGGAGCATATGCTGCATTGTGTTACTTCAGTAAAAGTCAAAATCACTATATGTGTCGATATAAATTTCGAGGAGTTCCCTCGATTCCTCATGAATCGCATTATCCGGTTTCCACCTTAGTGACTAAATGACCAATTTCGAATTAAACCCTTTACAACAACAAACGAATTTTTCAAATAGGTCCATAAACAGCAGAGTAATGTTCAAAGATCTCCGTGTTAGTGTAAAATACTATGAGAAGTACCTTTTATATCATCATAATGTGATGATGTATGGTGTGATAGTGGTGGTGATGATGATGTTTACTCTAATTGACAGGGTGGCATATGCTTGCAGCTTGCAGTTCTTTAAACAACGCCGAAATCCCCAAACATGTATCTATAATGAGTCAGGAGTTCTGTTCTATACTTCTGGATCCAGGGTATACCTTGGAGCAAAATTATTTTTTGATAGCATGTGCTTGGACTTCTTTAGAAAAAGTTGAAATCACCATATGTTTCCAAACTTCAACTAATTTGTCCCCAAATTAAAAATATTGTTGTCACCCTCGTTAAAAAGAGACGGAGTGGTTTGTATTGTATCTCCCTCTCGGCACAAATTTGATGCCGAGAGCTCTTTCCAGTTGTATATAATACTTACAAATTCCTTGGTTGTTCCTAACAAAATATAATATTATTGTCATAAATAATCAAGTATCAAAACTATAATTCCGACTATAGACAAGGTTGCCGTACGTCGACGTTTTGAATTTAACGCCTTTTTCCAGTCTCATCTTTCGTTAGCCAGACTCTATTTATTGATGGCTTTACGAATTACGGCTTAAAACCATTTGCCAGCGTCAAGTTAAAAAGGCGGTAAAATAGAATTTGAACGTATAAATTTTCAACACCGTATTTCTAAACCGTCGATTCTAAAGTCTATTCACAGTCTAAATAAATAGTCAGTGCATTCAATGCGTCAAGTCAATCGATTCAGTAAAGTAATGGAAGCTTTACTGAAAGTTCCTAGGGAGTTTTGGAAGGAACACAAAATATCACTTGTTTTGAAGTTGAACTACTTGCCCACACTTGTGCACGTCAACGAATGTCTATTGGTTAATATTCTACCAATATTACACAATAAAAACCGAAATAACTCAATTTAAAAAAAAACACAAAGGGAGACTGAACATCGTGGGCCAAAATGTAATGGCATGAGGTATGGTATAAAAACAGACATTTTTTTTGTCCTAAAATATAAAAAATCAGCGCAGTTCTCAATCTCGGATCTAAAGATGTTTAGGTTTTTATATTAATATTTATAGATGACGAATAAATTGTATAAAACATTAAAAATGTTCTTTTTTCAGTTTCCTATTAATCCATTCCTATAGTTTTTTAGTCATCATAATAATCATTAATCAATAAAGATAATACTCAATATAACTTTTCATGCATTCTCCACCAAACAGATAGTGTCGAAAAGTTTCGTTAGTATTGCAACATAACCTCACTTCCACTAAACAGCTCATTAATTTTTTCTCAGATTGCCAAAATTTACACAATTTTCTCATTAATCTAAATATATCTATATGTATATAATATATATCATTTTCATCTTATTACATTCTTTGTCCAATAATTTATGAAATGGTTCCAGTCTCCTTTAATACACACAACATCGCTGATTGACATTATAAGTTAAGAATTTTAGAACAAACATGCTCAGATCAAATAAAAATTTATTTTTTATTTGATCTGAGCAAACATGGCAAATAATACAGAAAAACCTTTTTGAGCTAATTCAAATACAGCATGGAATTAGAGGATTTTATTTGTTTAATAATTTGATAGTTTTTTGATAAATTTGAGTTCTTGTACATTGTTCTAAATAACGAGCTTCTTATGTGTAGATTAAATGTCCACGAAATGCAGTATGCCTAAACATTTATTTTTTAAATATAATTTTTCTATAAGTACTGGTTTTACTCCCATATAAAATTTTTTTGTCCAACTGCTGCTTTTGAATAAAAAATTGATAACATTTCCAAAACTGAATTTGTTTCTCGTATTTTTAAATTGTTATTACGCTTTATGATACTTTGTCTACGTTTCCTAAACGAATTTATAAAAAATATCGCTTTAGTTACCATTTCAGTCGATTTCAAAAATGTGTCCACTTTTTTTATGAGTGTGTAACGTCATGAATATAACGTTTGTTTCTTTATGTTCTTTGAGTAATTTGGCAGTTTTTGCTATTTTTATATGGCATACCTGTCGAGCGAAATGCTAACATTCAGAAAGAAACATCGGCCATACTTGTTTGCGTAAGTAAAGTTAAGATTTGTGTTCACTTGAAGATTTGTCGCTAAAAAATACTGTCTATTGAGTGTTTGATTCAAAGGTAAGTACGGCTTATTGTGTTTTTTTGTTAACAAGATTTAAAAGATTCATTATTACTGAATACGGTAAATATACGTCCAAATCTGTAGTTGATTAGAATGAAGTGATATTTGGATTTTAGGTTATGTCGCACGCTTTTTTACGTCATGAATGTTACAATGTGTAACGAAATGTGAAACGTTACAGTCATGACCAGTTCTAAGGCGGAGACTACACTTGAAAATATAATTATATACCTACTAAAATGTTCAATAAGAAGTATTTTTGTATGTTAATAATGAACAAACTCAAACTGCGCGGCGCCGGCCGGCAGTTTGTTTGACTGAACCTGGCCAATGTGTTGGGCCAGGTGGTAGTTTTTTTAAAGGTTTAAGTGATATTTAAAATAATAATGATGATAAAAATCGGTGATGATAAATCCTTACTAATATTATAAATTATGCGAAAGTCACTCTGTATGTCTATCTGTTACGCTTTCACGCCTAAGCCACATAACCGGTTTTGATGAAATTTGGAACAGGGTTAGAACAGACCCTCAGAAAGGACATAGGCTACCTTTCATCACGACTTTTTTCGCGTTGAAGGGGTTGAAATAAAGGTTGAAAGTTTATATAGGACTACGTCAAAACCGATTTTGATGAAATTTGGAAGAGGGTAAGAACATACTATCAGAAAAGACATAGGCTACATAGGCTAGAGAGGGGGAGAGGGTTAGAGGGGATCTAGAGGGGTCAGGAGAGGGGTATCTAGAGGAGAGTCAGGAGCATCCATCCATCCAGGACCCATCGGTCTTGAGGGGATCTAGAGGGTAGTCAGGAAGGGGTCAAGAGGGGGCTCTGGGGGGTCATGAGAGGATCTAGAGGAGGGTCTAGAGCGGATCTAGAGGGGTTAAAAGGGTCTAGATGGGGGTAGAGGCGGTCTTGAGTTAGGGGTTTGTTACTCTTTCGCGCAAAAACTACTTAAGCCGATATGAATGAAATTTGGCGACGACGGATTATATTATTATGGACTAAGCTTTATAATTGTTATGTACGTAACATTCGGTCATGTATGTAACGTGTGTTACGATATGATGAATGTTATAAGTACAGAAACACGTTCCGTTTCACTACTACGTATGTGTTCAGTGTGTTTGTGTCGTCATATTCTTTCCGGAAGTTGCTTCGAAGTGTTTTCATCAGTAGAAATTAAAAAACAAAAATACATACCTAGGTATTTTTAAATCAACTTTATTTATCAATCTTCAGTTTTTAAGCTACGATATCGCTAGAATAAGTTTTCCTAAGCCAATTACTAAAGGGAATACTCCTTCAGTGTATGAATGTAAATGTGAGTCAAGTAGCCTATTAAGGGAAAACATACTAAGCCTAAGATTAAAATGCAGCAGCTATGGTACATATTATGGTTCGTACGTCATGCGACGTCTTTGGCACCGTCCACCGAGACTGTATAAAACTTATAATTTTAAAAATTCCGCGACATCAATGATTGTAAAAATGAATGACGTTAAATAGGTACAGGTTCTTACATCGGTTGCAGCTAAAATAACTATATAAAGAGATGTTTTAGAAATGTATGAGGCGTGGGCCAGCACTTTGTATACTATATGTAAATGTAGCTACATAACATGGTAACCGTTTCCTATTCTTTTATTTTATTTCACTTCGATTCAATGTTCATTTAAATTAACTTCGCCAAGGAGAGTAACACAACGTATAGTAAAACATGGTGGATCAGATCAGAATTATCCAAAGAATGTCATTTTAACAATGACATGATTTTTAGCAAAGAAAAACGTATGACATTCAAGAAGACGTCTCTACCTAAAATTATCAACTACCTCAAAAGTCATGTCAAAGTAACTGCCATGGCTGACCTAAAAATAGGGTTATCGCATTAAAAAACTTTTCAAATAATCATTTTTGTACGTATTTTCCCTTCTTCAATTTACTTTTTAAATATTTTTATGAAATTCCCATATTTTTTTCCTATTTACCTATGTGGTGTACATAGAGCTGGCCCAAAATGAAACATCTCTTTTATTTAATTATTTTTGCGTTTTTCTCTATTTAATGTTAAAAGACAATTCAAGCAAATATCTGCTGTTAAACTAAATTCCCTGGAGTTTTTATCTTTCTTGCAATGTTGGTGGCTTCTTGGATAGGAAATGGAGTTAGAACCCATTGATTTGTGCTAAGGACATCAATACTGCTAATGATCTCATTTACTTTTTTCTTATATTTTGTGTCATAACGTATCCATCTCTAGTGCATCGTTTGCATAATGCATATAATGTGTCTGCTAGTAAGTTCACGGATTGTTCAGCAGTGAACGTGCGTCTAGCATCTCCACAGCTGTGTCCCCACCAAGGACTTTTAGCATTACAATCTCCACCAGCAACGATGCAGGGAGTATCCATGTAGTTCATTATAGTTCTGAGTTCTGTGCCATTGTTCTATGGTGTATGTTTTTATATCCCGCCTTCCCAATAGAGTGAAATAACATCAATTTTCTTTATGACAATTTTCAAGACTATGCCAATTGTGGATTCTGATAAGCAACGTTCGTCTTGAATAACTGTAAGGTTTGGATCTTATATTACTATTGCTGCCTTGACTGGTTTTTTTGCGATCAATAATCTTTTGTGCACTGTATTTAAGTACAGTACATCTAACTTCTTTATTTCTCTCGGCAATCTTCGTTTTTCGATGGAAATGACAGACGTTTTATGAAAATGACGATGCCCGAGGTAGGTAGTTGTTTTAAATTTGAACATTGTATAATTTCTTGACCAAAATTTCTGTTCTCGCGATTTTGTTTAAAGTAAAAAAGTGATAATGTTGTATGTGCGTTTCTCTGACCATAATATTGATTAATTTTTCAACTAATGTTATTCCTGATTCGGCATTTGCAGATTTCATAAAGTTTTCTGAGATGTTCACTTTGCATAAATTTTTAAATTTTGTTAACTCCGATTCAGTCTCGTAAGGAAATATGCCAGGTATAATTGGAATATTAATTCCTATGCTTTTACATTTCAAAAGAAAATTTTTAAAAACATCAGATTCAAAGAAAGCTTGTGTCAGTATAAAATCTGCGCCACTATCCACTTTATTTTTTAGAGCCAATAACTTGTCGTCGCAGCCTGGAAATCCAGCTATTCCAATGCAGAAGTAGTTGCCTGTTTTTTGTCGTATATATTTTATTAGATCATCCGTGCTTTTGAAATCAGTGCTTTGAGGGTCGCAGTTTTCTGAAAAAAATAATGAATAATGTGTATAATTATTTTTTGTGTATAATTTTTTTTTAATTATGTGTATATTTTGTATTAATTATGTGTATAATTATTTGGCATAATTAAAAAAAAGTTTATTTTTATTTATCAAGCTATTTTTAACACTAATAATTTTTTTATCTTACCACCTAGGACAATTAATAAATTGCGAATATCCAGCATCTGTAACGTCTCCAACAACTTTTCCAGAAAGGACTTTGTTAGCAAAGAACAAGTCATATGTAGTAAAACATCCTTTTTTAATTCTCTGAACTGTTTTGCCACTTTTATTGGAGCTATATCCAAACTTTCACATCTATGGACTAGTGCATGCCATGTTACCGAATAAAATAATGGTTCCTGGGACCCATTTTTATTAATCACTAAATTATTTATTTCATCTTCAGAGATATCTTGAGTCACTTCGATGGAGTAAGAAAATTGTTTTTTATCATTTAAAAGTTCGATTATTTTACGAGACATGTTTATAGCCCTCAATCCGAGTATGAACTCTCGCGCTATTCTTTCAATGAGTAATAACTTTCAGATAAGAAAAAGATAACTTATCATAACTTTGCATGTTGAATGCATGATAACGTTCGCGCTCTTGCCTATTGATCTGAATGGAATGTAGTATCCCAAAAAAGTATTAAACTGACTTGAAGGTAGCCGCAGAAATCATTCCACTATTTTCTCGATTATGGCCTGAACTCTGAAGTGAGGTTCAAGGATCTTACCTTTATGGTAATCTTACCTGGAGCATTCGCTTGTAATGTAACGTTACATATCCAAACATTACATCAGTGTAAGAGGATTACCGAGCATTACAATGCGCACCTTGTAATATATATATAGTTTTAAATATACTTCCCGTTAGGGGTCGTCCATTAATCACGTGATGCCTAAAGGGGGAGGGGGGGGGGTCCGAAAAAAATCACCAAGTATCACCAAGGGGAGGAGGGGGTATAAGGAGACATCACGTGTATTAATTTTCGAATGTAGTCTATGCATACCGAAATTATTATCGGCTGTACATTCGTAGTGTTGTTTAAATACTTACATGACAAATGACTCGTATAGTTTTTAATTGCTTAAATTATTCGATTAAACGGTTTTTTAAGTTAAAGTTTTTCTTCAAACATGATCTGCTTACTATGTAAAAAAAAATACACGTGATCTTAGGTGGGGGAGGGGGGGTAGTATAAAACCTCACCACGTATCACCAGGGGGGGGAGGGGTCTAAAAAGTTGTTAAAAACATCACGTGATTAATGCACGGCCCCTTATCTAGTCCCCGTAACACTAAGCACAGGGCCAGATTGGCGTGGTGTGAAGTGTCTATAGATATTATTATTAAATAATATATCTATGGACGCGTCACACGGTCACACCACGCATATATATCAATAAATAAAACGCATTTTATTTTAAACGTTTTTATTTTCGACCTTACATTGAAAATAGGTAAATGTAGTTAAAGCGTAACAAGAACAGTTACAATGGACCATACGGCTGAGGCGGACTAAAAAAATAATTATGAATTATTGTTTATAATTATTTTAAAAAACCGTAATTCAATATTCAAACAGTAACAGTATTCGGTTATCGGTAGTTTGGTATTTAATATACGGTCTACAAAATATGGAAAAAATATATTATGTATCTACCTATAAAAAATTACTACACATAATACCTATGTACGCTAACTAAATCAAGTGATAGTCCAATGGCCCGCCCTACTTTACTATTATTGTAGGTAATTGTAATAAGTAATAACAAACATGTTTATTATACGCAGAAACCTTGTTACAAACATCTCTACATTTGCCAGACTTATATAAAATTGACTACTTAACTATAAATTGATAAGATTAACTGGAATTGCTTATAAATGACGGAATTACAGCGAATCTATAACGTGTAAAAGCATCCAAATATCTAGTCTAATTCGTCTTCTAAATTGTAAACTACTGTAACATAGTGTACGTATGTCCTTATTGTTTTCATATTATAAAGCTTCGTTCACATACCAGATTTTTCTACAATTATTACCTGAATTCAAATATTGTTTATTTAGGTAGATATTATGAAACAAATATTTTTAAAACGTTTATCGATATGTTTAATACGATAGGTTATAGACATTTCCGGTCTTATCATGATAACAAAGAGAAACATTTAAAAACAATTTCAGCAGGTCACAAAAAATTGGCAAATTCTAAATGTTAATTTTTAAGTAGGAAATACCTACTTTTGTTATTAAAACAAACAAAGGTAGTGAGAAGTTCAAAATTTCTCACATTTTTGTCTTTAAACTTTGAAATTTATTTAAAACCCTTATTTTGAATAATTTCCGGCAGTGCTAAGCTGTTAATGATGATTAAAATATTAACAATTTTACATAAATAATAACAATAATATGAAACGGCAAACTAAGATTATTGTAATAAATGTCCTTTTATTTTAACTTTATGCTGTACCTACTTTTTAAAATATTAAAAATATCACTTATTGGTTTCTTGACATTCTCATTATTACGTTTTACTTTTTGCTTATTAATACCTTTTATCGTCATTTAGATATCGAAAACATACCTTTTTTTATTTAAGCTAATTTTATCCTTATATTTTAGCAGGTAGCAGATTTTTTTTGATAAGACATCAGACACGAAAGAAAAGCCTGAGAACACAGTGTGCGTGTGGTATGAGGGACCCACCTGAATATCCCAAAATAAGTATAGCAAGTTTTAGTAGAAGTCTAAAAAAACTTGTAGAACAAATCTGGGAATTTGTAAAAAGATAGTTTAAAAGATATAGCCCTCAGAGTATGGTCCCTCAGTTCACACACCGCTATTTTCCAGATCTCGAAAAGTATGTAGAAAATTATGGTTTTTTCACTACAGAATTTTAGTAGAACTTAAAAATGCACACAAAAAAAGCACACACACTTAAGAATAACATTATGTACACCATACATCCCACAAATTAACTTTTTGCTTTTCATTAAAGCTTGACATTAATTTGAAGACCTAAGATTTCTATATTTTTTTTTATAGAAAATAGGTAGGTATAATAAAAATATGAAATTTCATCAATGAGGGTTCCGTACCCAAATGACCCAAAATATTATTAATTATTAAGACTTCACTGTCTGTCCGTCCGTCTGTCTGTCACCAGGCTGTATCTCAGGAACCGCGATAGCTAGACAATTGGAATTTTCACAAATTATGTATTTCTGTTGCCGCTATAACAACAAATACTAAAAACAAAATAAAATAAATATTTAACGAGGGCTCCGATACAACAAACGTTATTTTTTTTTTCCGTTTTGTACGGAACTGTTTGTGCGCGAGCCTGACTCGCACTTGGCCAGTTTTTTATTCATATAATACATACGTAATTACATATAAGGAGTTAGAGAGAACGGACAGAGAAAAGGGCGGGCAGAGCGAAACCACAAATAGGTAGGTACATAAGTATATGGGTTGTTTGTAGTACTATGAACCCATAAAATAGTGAAAAGGTAAATTTAATAAGGTATAACATACACAATAATATTAGGACTTGTCCTCATTTTGCCTCTTGTGTGGTAACCTACTCTGCATTTTCATACAATCAAAAAATTAACATTATCTCAGCTAGGAAGCAAGAAATTAAATATTTTATGTGCTAATCCAAGAGAAAAAAACTTCTACTAAAATTTAAGTATAGTAGACTTTCTGTTAGTTTTCTCGTTTATTAGTTATTTGAGTTTTTCTTATACACAAATGTGTGAACTGAGGGACCCAACATAATGGTATATATCTTCCAAATGCGCCGATAGATTTTGCTGAAATTTTGTCTACAAATTCTACAAATTTTCTACTAAAACTCTACGTAGAAAAATAATTAAAAAAGTCAGTAATATATCGCGAAATGAGTATGTCATTTTTGTGTGAACTGAGGGACCACATTTCGGTGGTTGTAGCTTTTTTATTTCTAATGCTATGTATTTGATAAATTTGTAAAAACTTTTACAAAAGTTCTACTAAAATTCTGTAGTGAAAAAACCATAATTTTCCACATACTTTTCGAGATCTGGAAAAAAGCGATGTGTGAACTGAGGGACCACACTCTGAGGGCTATATCTTTTAAACTATCTTTTTACAAATTCCCAGATTTGTTCTACAATTTTTTTTAGACTTCTACTAAAACTTGCTATACTTATTTTGGGGATATTCAGGTGGGTCCCTCAAACCACACGCACACGAGAACACAGTCGTCGACTCATAAAATTAGAACCTAAATATATATTTTTTTTCCTAAAATTCTTTTAAATATAAGCTGTATTGCAGTGGATGCCTAAGAAAATATTGGTCATGGTTTTATTTTACTGTTTCATGAATGTAGAAAAATTATTAAGTATGAGAATAGGTTGTAAACTATTTTTATTCCTCTGAGTGATAAGTACCTAAGGCTCACTCAAATTTTATTTATAACGTGCCAAAACAAAAATTACTACATTTATGGCCTTCTAAATCCTAGTACCGCTTGCCATACACGTTGTAAACATGCTGAACAAAAGCACGTCGATTTTTTTAACTAATACCGAAAAACCACTAACTCTTTTTTGAACTAAAAAAATAAAAGAATGAAAAAAAAAACTTATTTATTTGTACCTACTTTTAACAATCCAGTCCAACAGTTTTTATGAAGATTCATTGACTGGTCCTGGATTCTGATGCATAAAATAAAGCTTACGGCACTCCCACTGTATGTAATTTTGACTTCTCATGAATATAATGAAGAATGAATATAAAACACAATACATAATAATATATCCGTTTGCTAAATCACGAGTCAAACTAAACAAAAATATGAACCGAGATTTCAGCTTCTGGTAATTTTTACCACCATACAATAACAAAACATTTCTTTATTTTACTAACAACTGGAAAAGAACCAAGATAGTTCTATCCAATTTAAAAATGTTATATCTTCATAAGTATGAATCATGTGAACACATCTTTACATCCACAAATCAGCTGACGAACTTTGTCTAAGTTGTCGTAGATCTGAATTGACTTAAAATTCAGTCTTATTTACCCAACATCAAAGATCTTAAATACCGTGGATAAGGCACGAACGCTCGAAATGTATCCTGACTCAAGAGTGCTTGGGCTCGCAGTCACAGGCGAGCTATCCAACCGGCAACATCATAAATAACATAACCAAAAACATGTCAATACAATATATATCTAAGAAGGGAAGTATTAGGTCATTCATTAGATATTAAATTGGCGTTTTGTAATGAAGGAACATAAGGTTGATTTTTTTAAACGTAATATATTTACTTAATCAAAGTATATAAGGTTCGGTAAAATCAATCGGATATTTTGGTCATATGATCTGTTGCTTATGTAAATACGTTTAAAGTAGTTTTTTCTTTTTATATGGCGAGCTTGCTTTTTGCGGGAGTTACCCATACATGGGATGATAACTTTAGTAGACTGCCCCATCGGAGTTGATTTTTTTCTCTTGCACGAAGTTATCTAAATTTGGAAAAAATGGTACCTAATCTGTTGAAGCAAGGTCCGGGGAGTACGGTGGATGTCTTAGACATTCTAATTGAAGCTCCTCTAATTTTGTAGCCGTCTTATGTGCAGTGTGTGGTCTAGCGTTGTCCTGAAGCAGCATGAAGAATGACCTAGAGCAAATGACCAACCTCGGTTGTTTAGCAGCTAGCTTTTCCATCATGATTTGCAGTTGCTGGCAATAGACATCTGCCGTAATCGTCTGGCCAGATTTAAGAAAGCTGTAGTGAACGACACCGGCACTAGACCACCAAACGTTCACAAGTACCTAACTTTTTTTGAGTCCATTTTCGCTTGGGGCAGGCTTTGTCTGGTTTGCTAGGGTTCAGCTATTGCGATGAGCGTTTCCGATTATCGTACAAGATCCACTTTTTATCACAGATAATGATTCGATTTAAAATCCCTTCATTATTTTGCCAGTTGAGTAATGTAACGCAGCAGTCGACGCGCGTTTGTGGGTTTGCTGCATTCAATTCATGAGGTACACACCTTTCAAGCTTTGTCACCTTCCCAATTTGCTTCAAGTGGATTAAAACAGTTTCATCACTAATACCGCAGCCTGAAGCTAACGTTTGCGATGGATCTGCTTCCACAATAGCCTTCAATTTTCATTATCAACTTTGGTCTCCGGCCGTCCACGGGGCTTGTTCTGCAGGTCGATATTTCTAGAACGAAAACGTTGGAACCAAAAACGCAACGTGTTTTCTTCTGCGACACCGCTGCAATACACATCATTAATCCTTCGAGCCGTTTCTGCAGCACTGGTGCTACGGTGGAAATCGTACTCGAAAATAATACGATATTTCAAACTTTCCATTTTGTAAAAGAGTGACACAAAGAAAAACCAAAAGAGGAAAAAACAAATTAATTACGGTTTTCGAAACACAAATGCATGAGTAAATAGCGGTATAAATCTGAAATTGGAATTCCTAACTAAAAAAGACATATTTGAGATCAAAGTGACAAAACGCCAATTTCATATGTAAGGACCTAATATTAACGTACAATAGGTTTTACTCAAATATTATCAGAAGTTAAATGGGCGGATAGACAGACGGACGGACAGAGCGAAACTATAAGGGTTTATTAATTATTGTATTACTACGGAACCCTTATGGATGTAAAAAATACTTTAACCATGGAATCTCTTATTTTCGGTACCTAAGTATTCATTCAATCTTCAGTATCTTAAATATGTCTTAAAACTTCATCATAATGCATTAATTGTAGGCGATAGTGCATCTTTGGTATGTAAGATCTTTGCAAAATATACGTAAGAGGTAGATTATGTACAAGGATCATTGCACCAAATAGTCACTTGGAACACACGTTTAGGTATAATTAAATAAATTAATGTAATAAATATAATTAATAAGATATTAAGAATTATGAAGATAGACGTTCTGCATTGTAACTAAAACTTAATAATTTCACTGAAAATAAATTATTTGTGCTGTCATTTTTAAATTATTTTAAATTCATTTAGGTACATATATAGGTAGGTATGTACTTAGAGTAACTTTGTAATTCCAAATGACTATTTCACACATTTTCTTAATATTAATTTTATCAGCAATTTATTCTATTTTCAGTATTGTCGCATTGTTTATTTCTACACTATATAAATTTTACAGTAGGTACATTAGGAATCTTGGAATTGCCAAATATGGTTCAATTATACCACAGACGTTGGAATCTTCGAAAACCTAACAAACGAAGTTGTTTTCCTCTAAGATTCTCATTAAACTCTTTAACTGTACGAAAAGCCTTTATTTTATTTAAAATATTAGCCAGGCATATTAACCACCTTTAATGAATTATTTCTCTTGAATATTTAAAAAAGTGAGAAAATATTCATTTTAATGAAATAAATGTACCTACCTACACTCATCACTTGTGGAATGTTTTTGTAATTGTTAATATTGATAGGTATCACTATAGTCTATTCGCTTTAAGACAGTGAATCGTGTGTCTAAATTACATTTACCAATTAAAGTAAGTCATTTTGACATTATACGTACGCATGGTTCACTGTCTTCTTAACACGAATAGACTATTTTCTAAATACATCTTCAAAATGCAATAATCAAACAACGGTATGTTACTTAGATTATTGTGCTAATGAGCATACTTTTTAGATTAAATAAATATTAAATACAACTGGCCAATTTAAAGAAACAATAAAAACAAACTAAAATTTCCCAGCATTAAAGAAGAAAGACCAACTAATTAAAATTTTACTGTAACTGGCTAACTGCACCTTTACTTTTTTTTAAATAGTAACGGTTATTATGGAAAATTTTAATTTGAACATTGCAATATTTATATTATAAAACCAAAAAACTCGTGCAATCCTTTTGCTAACTTTATTTGAAATATTATCCATATTAAATCTAAGTTTTCTATGGCAAAGAGTTTTGAATTGACAATATTCAGTTTTTAGGGGGCTTAAATCTATTGTATCATGGAATGCTTTGGAATTTGGATGGATTTAATACAACGAAATATCACTGAAATCGTATTTGTTAATTAATTTGTTATATAAAGACATAGATAATGGACTGAGCAATATTTTTTGTTCTGTAATACGGTCAGTTCCAGTATTAGTAAAGCTCAGTCCATTTTCTATGTCGCTCGATAAAACATTACATAACAACTTATATGGACTCCATCTGTTCAGTCAGCTCTAGAATTGGACTTTCGCTAAGAGGTAACATGTTCGCGCTGGGCGGTAGACTGTGGCCTTGCCAGTTAGACTGAAACAATCGTAAATTACATAGGTATGCGGCAATTTTACTTCTCTAGGTGTTTTATCCCATATTAGTTATTTATAAAACGCGTTAATCGTTAAACCAACTAAATAAGTATATATTATGGAGAATGATGATGATCTTTTTCTGTCAAATATCACTTGAAAAGTGCTATTTTCAGAAAAACTTATGTGCGTATAAATATTAATAGTCTTGCATCGAATTTAAATAAAAACGTTAAATAGTAATCAATTATCTAAACTTAAATTTAACTATCATAACAGTCTAAATATTCTAATAATAATTCCCCACACCGATCTCGGTGACGGTGGCCGGTTTCATTGAAACCAGGCCAGTTACGCGGGAGTAATTTTATAGTGCCCAAGTGTGTGTGCAGTATGCAAGAGCACTCTTTCTTCCTTTACACTCATAATCCAGTGGGACGGATAACCGACACGACTAGTGAGAGATCAGGCGCAGGGCCGAGTTTTTACTTCATCATCTCTCTTGTCAGACAATCAGGTGATCAGCCTGCATTGTCCTAACCAAACTTGGAAACAACATTTTTTGTTGTTCCAATGCGGGTATCGAACCCACGACCTCCGAGTCGAGAGCCAATGCTCTAACCACTATAGTGACCACGGAGGCTACTCTATTCTATTCTAACATTAATCAGCTTGATATAGTTTTGCCTTTAACAATAATTTATATTAACGAAAGTAATTGTTACCTCTTTAATGTATAAGAACTCGTTTTATATAAATTATGAATTTTATCAGTATTATTATGTTGTAAAAATATAACAAGAATTTCACAATCACAATTATAAATTATTCTACACCTTTTACATCAAAATTTAAGTTTGCTCATGTAATTGTAAGTATGTGAAGGTCCTAATTTTAAATTTAATAAAGTGTGTGATACACTACGCTTTTATTTAAACAATTAAGTATCATGTTGCATATAATTTGTGCTAAATAACCTACCTTCGAGTGCATGCTTCAGTGATCTAACAAGCCAAATAAAGGTGTCGAAAATAAAACAACATACTGTAGGTAAATCTCGCATTTACTCGTGTTTTAAATAAACTTGCTTCTAAGGTAAAGCTATCACATCTTATGTAATAAGAACATTATAATATAATTAGCAAAAAATAACAAAAAAAAAAACTTTATACAGACTTTAAACAAAACTTACTTACAGCGTAAGCTTAGCATATCTCACCTATACACTGAGGTTTATATGAATATGTAGGAACATTAGAAGAGATGTATTAAAATGCAATAAATAAATACATCAACTATAATACAAATAATTTGGCAAGTTATACTTAGATGTGGAATCAGTAATAAATATACTCGTATTAAATTCCGGGAATGAATATAATATTACTTATGTAGATTGATTATAGTTTTTTTTATTAAAGTGGTAACAATGTGGATTAAAATATGCAGAGCTAAATGAAATTTTATTTTCGTTTCACAGTTACTTAGTATACCTACTGCAACCTTTAGAAAACAAAATCTACATCTATCACTGTTAACATAACCCACATTGGTTGTTATTAAAAGTTATAATATAATAATAAAAATCATTCGGTATAATTTTCTTAACAATATTGAGTTTGGTGTCCGCTTGGTAAAGTATTGGTAAAGTAACAAGAATATATTGTGGTGTAATTAAAGCACTAGTTATTGTCATGCTTTCTAAATAGTTCATGCCTTTGTGATTACATATCCTCAATATTATAATACAAATATTTACGAATATATTCTACAATGAGACCATCGTACATACTAGCTAGTTGTGACGAACACTTCTAAAATCTGCTTCACTTTGCGTGCAATTCACTACTAATTCTAGGACTACTCGAATGTGTTCTACTAGTTGATTTGTTGGAATACCTGGAAGCACGTTTGTGGCTGGAATAGACCAGGGTTCCACTGTCCAGGCCACAAGGGAGCATCCAGAGAGGAATGGGAAGATTCTCCATCTTCCCTACTCTCTTTCCCATCTCTTCTCGCAGCTAAGTCTGATATCTGACAAGCGCTCTGCAAACTAGAGGGTAGATTTGACCAATTCTCATTGCCTAATCTGTCTTTGTTCACGATGCTTATATCCATAGAGCCTTGATAAGTAAATTTTGGTTCGTCAAGATTTTCTTCAGATTTCTTTAGCCGATTTGGATCTTCGACTATCGCTTGGAAAGCTAACAAATCTCTATTCTCAGTTTCTGTTAGTGGCAGGGGCGGCAATATCTGTTGCTGCTGTGCAATTTTGTAACTTTGCTGTCGTAACATCTGTCGCCTACTTAAACCGACTTGTAGGCTGTGCAACGTGCTCATTTCGTGCGACTGCATGTTCGGAGGAGTCATTTGCTTCTGTAGTATTTGACGCTTTTGTTGGAACAGTCGGTGTTGCATTAGCTGTTGTTGAAGAGGCGGTTTGCTAATTTGTGACAACGAGACCCCTGTAACTAAATCTGGAGTATCTTGTAGCGGTGCCATCATTTTTGGGCTGGCAGGCATCGGAGGGGACGTACTCGAATAATTATACGTTTCTGGGAGACTAATACGCTTCGTAATAGGATTCTTTGTGTCCAAATAGTGCGGAGTGAAGGTGGCAGCAAATTGATTATGTTGAATTTGCCGTTGAGTCATCTCTTCGGCAGGCAATGAAGATTGGTATTGAGTTTTGAGTTTTTGTGCCTCTTTTTGTACCAAATGTAGCTCTAGGACTCCTTTCGCTTTGCAATTCTCGTTAAGTCTTTGGCTATTGAATGCTAAACTATTCTTTTGCGTTTCGGAGGATTGGGCGACTTGTTGTGCAACAAGTCCATCGCTGGCCCGACGACCTTCGCGAAAGTCAACTGGACTTCGTGTGGCTGCCCGTGGGCAACTTTTATTAACGGATTGATAGTTGATCGGGTTATGTCTCGCGATAAACCCCCCACCGGGACTTTTATTATTATAAGAGGAGATGTAGACACATGGATGCATAGGGCTCGTATTTACCAATGTACTATTTTCATACGATAACTTATCGTCATTAGATGTGCAGCTTGGTAAACTGCTAGCTAATTCACTAGAACAATCTGATAATTGGTAATCTATACTTTCAAACGCCGAAAAATTACTTTGGGACGAATCACAGCTTAGGTTTTGACTTAGACTCTTATTGTTAAAAAATGTCACGACCCCACTACTTGAACTTGAGCTGGCGTAAGAACTCAGTCTGTTCTGAGGTCCAATGGTGGTACTGGGAACATCTTCCATATCGGTCTCACACCCTTCATCTGTTGAGGACGAATACTGTTGTTGAAATTTTGTTCCCTCTGTTGTGGTATTACTATTGTGTGTTTGGTTATGCGTTTGGCCCGTGGTATATCGATTTAATGAAAATTTACTCTCCGGTCTGTATAAGGTATTTGGAAAAAGTTCTGCATTGGCTGCGTTGAAATTATTCTCAGTAGGTGGTGCCACGTTTTGTAGGTAAGAATAACCTGATAAATGAGGGTATTCTTTAAAAGGCGGAGTGCTAGTTTGCAGTCTATTCATATCCTGTTGCTGTACTTGGGATACAAGTCTTGACGATTCCAAAGGCTTCGGTTGTTCTAATACACTACTTAATTTGTTATCCGTAAATTGAGTGGGAATTGGACTAGTACTCAAGTTTACGGTACCTTTTAAAGGAAGCGGGCTTTGTTGGAGCGTGTTCATAAGTTTAGCTGCCTCTGAACATATTGTGAATGTTGTGGAATTTGGTAACTTCATTGAGTCAACGGAGAAGTTAGTCGCCGAAGCAGAATTTTGAAGGAAATTTGCTATTAGATTATGGTCAGCCACAGCATTATTTCTGCCACCGTCGATAGCACATTTCGAATCAAAGCTAGACGAAGTTAGAAGTCTACCATCATTTTTGTTTGTTTCCGGACCAACAGTCGTAGACTGTTGTAGGAGACGTCTGCAGTCTTCGCTAGATTGTTTTAAAATATTCTGCTGCTGTTCATACGTGGAAGTGAGTAGTCTATGAGTTGGCATGTTGCCTTCATTTAACTTGCCTATCCTCTGATTCGATTGGGCGACGTCAATATTGCGCATGGACAGAAGTCTTGTGGAGTCTGTTTCATGAGCTCTAGCATCTAGATTGGCTACAAGAAAACTCCTATGATTATTATCAGATGTGTCTGAATTGCGCTGAAGTAATCTTTGCTCTGTCATGTTGACTCCAGCTAGTGATAGTAGTCTTTGGGTTTCTGCAGTCGAAGGATCAACGGGAGCGGTTGTTAGACCTGGAGTTGTCCTGTTAAAATCTCTGGGTTGTTCAGTAGTATGCAGCACTCTGAAATAGAAAAAGGTATGGTTGAATATTATGTGATTATGATGTTAATAAAAAAGAACAGCGGCATATTTTTCTTGTCATACCGACAAAGTTAGGCGTCCCTAATATCAAAAACTTTATGCGGTTATCTATCTTAGACGAAATTAATAATTCGTCTGAGATAGATAACCGCATAAAAATAAATTTTTATCCGAAATTCGATTTTCTACTAAATAATTCATAGCACAATATATCGTGTATAACCGAGCGTTAACTGAATTACCGAAGTAACTAACCTACTTTAGAAGAAATTAGTAATTAGTGGTAAAGTAGGTTGCATGGTCACATGTGGTAATTGTATGTGACTGGTGACCGCACATTAAATGTGATACGCACATTTGTTTGATACGTAATTCAGCCAAGTCATGTTAGTTATGTGGCACTATATTTCATAGTTACGTGAGGTGCATTAATTTGAAAAAAATATTAAGGACGAGCGTACATTATAAAGAAAATTTATTGCTTTCACAAAATTACAAAACTTGTTTGTTTATAATAATCAGCACGTTATGTTATTGAGTTCACACTTAACTAGAGCGAACGACCATTAATTTGACTTAGTACTAGTCAGTAGGGGCAAAAGTTATATGCTTCAGAAAATACTTCATACGCAATGTACCACCGATAAAGTTCCCGCTCGACCAGTCTCTAAACATTCACCTTGCACTAGGACGCCTCAAAATATTTAAACGCAAAGGAAGTAACCGCAAGGACTGCAGATAAGGTTGAAATATTTACACGTGAGTATGTTTGCGAACCCACTATTGTGTTACTAACGTCGCTGTTGAGCGATTTTCATCTTATGCCTGGTCGAGCGGGAACTTGTTCGGTAGTACATTGAATCTTTAGTAAGGCATTTTCAGAATATGCAATGCAAATAGCTACCTTCACATTCTCGGTGAATCGATTGAAAATTAAAAATCAGACTAAAGAAACATTCATACCTATTATGGTTCTCCCGGCGGTCCAGGGCTTGGTCTGCGGATCGTCGCGCCGGACGACGGTCACACGCGCGCGCTCGCAGTCGCTCCAGCAGCAGTAGGTATATCGCCGCGTGGTGGTCGTAACTGTTCGAGCGGAGACTCTGTTGGTGAGAACACTCCGTCACAGGTGCGCTGCGCACTCTACGGGACTACGCTTGTGCTATATACAATACTAGCTTTTGCCCGCGACTTCGTCCGCGTGGAACAATACTTTGGGATATCGCTGAAATTTACCCGCGACTTTATTTATGACTAACGAAAGCGGAATCCTATTTTTTTAAACGGAACCCTAAAATAAAAGTAGCCTATGTTAGACCCTATAACATCAACTATCTGCTAGTGAAAGTCCCGTGAAAATCGGTCCAGCCGTTTCAGAGATTAGTCGGAACAAACAGACAGACAGACCGACTGACAGACAGACAGACGGACAGACAAAAATTAAAAAAAAAATGTATTTTATTGTAAGTACCGAATATACTTTCAGATTCACTATGTAAAAAGCTGTTAATTTGAAGTTACAAACAGACACTTAAATTGTATTTAACTGTATAGATGTATAGATATTAGAATGTATTATATTTTAAGATATTATCAATTTGATGTTTATAAAATAACTAAACTATTTAACTAAACTAAACTAAACATTAACCCGCACGCGCACCCCGCCTTGGTGACGCCCACTTCGCAACGGGCCGTGCAGCAGAAATCGTAATATTTTAATTTCGCCATAACTTCAAAACCAAATGTCCAATTTTAATCATTCAAAGACCAAATATTATCTACATAAACTGTACTTAGTGATGAAATAATTTATTTTGATAAGGATTAATAACATGAGTAAAATAAACGCGTTTAAATGTAGTCAAAAAAAAATTCAAGATTTCTAAATAAAAAAAATGGTTGCTGTGCCTCACTCGACATAGATAGGTATAGTGTGTCGCGGACTTTTTTGTAGATATTTATAAGATCTACAATTAATTAGAACATTTTATGGTTCTATCTTTTATAGTTTAGGCAGCGTACGCAAAATAAGTAACTTTTCTGGTTGATTTTTTACACCTTGTGTCCGAAAAACCCAAATATCTTACGGAATCCTATTTTTTTCCAAAATAAAATTTAGCCTATGTTACTCGTGGATAATGTAGCTTTCGAATGGTGAAAGAATTTTTGAAATCGGTCCAGTACTTTTTGAGCCTATTCATTACAAACAAACAAACAAACAAACAAACAAACAAACAAACATACAAACAAAGTTTTCCTCTTTATAATATTAGTGTAGATACAGTCGCCTGTTTTCCATAGGAACTGGCAAAGCATTGTGCTAATGTGCTAATTAATACCCGGAAGGATTCGAACCACGCGGATAGGAACTTTAAATTCTTTATAGCAAAGATTATTTGATAGCGACAGCTGCGACACTATCAATTAGTGCAATAATAGAGGAGATTTTTTTAACTTTTAACCCTCATTAAATTTTTTTCTCCCATGGCTTAGTGATTTTTCGTCATATATGTGCGTGGTAGTGCTACAACGGTGGCTCCTTGCAAAAATGTCCCTTGTTCCATAGTCATAAGTCAACGGGAAGTACCCTTAAAATGTTGATTCCTTTAGGTACGGGTCTCCCCATATGTACCACAAGTCACAACCACACCACACCGACGCGACAAATAGTGGTCTACACGGACGGACGGACAACAAAGCGATCTTATAAGGGTTCCGTTTTTTCCTTTTAAGGTACGGAAGCCTAAAAATACCAAATATTTACCTCCTTAGTCTTAATCGGATCGATTCCTAAACTCTGCATCAGTCTTAGTACTTGTTCGTTGGGCTCTTGGGTGTGATGTGTGACGTGGGCCGGACTCCTCATGGGATCAGCGGCTATCGTCGGCGCGGTGTAGGGCTCCGCTGCCATCCATCTATGTTTCTTTATCTGTTCTATCGTGTACCGCTTCATCGGCTCTAATACTAGCATCTTTCGAATTAAGGATTCGCAGTCTGAAAAGATGAAGAAACATGACATAAGACGCTTGAGTGTGACAGTTGTTTGTTAACAAGCCATTTCGGGAATAAACGGAAGTGATTCAGGACATACAGTATTCTGTAAAAATAAATTAATTGGAAAATTTTCGAAGACTACAATTTTTTCTACTACTGCTACAATTCTTCAAGATCTTTTAAACATAGCTGCGTTCGGCGAAACGGTTTTACAAAATCAAGTGACTACATTAAAATAACTTATAGCGTTCGCATTTCTCACACAAAACAACTCAGAACTCAGTACTCACATAGACGAATTGACGTCACCCGAAATGAAAACGGAGAAACGATTTAAACCCAACAAAAGGTCATGGAAACAATTTTACGAAAATAACCCCTTATGGCAACTTGAACGGTTCAAGTAACGCCAAAGATTTCTCTTTTGGTGACGTCAACAAGATTAAGAGCGAGACAGGCTTTTATTTAAAAATCGGCTAATAATAAGGGATGATTAACGTCACATAATATTGAATTTTACTTTAGTCAATATTGTCTTTAGTAATTAGTTGCATTGAAATCACTGATTAGTTATATTTAATACCTAAAGATTTTCAAGATTTATGTCTGCATATGTCTCAATATCATTCTACCCGTAAAATATATCCTTTAAAGAGTTCTATATTTCTTTAAATTGCTATTGTTGATCTACGGCTTACACTTAGCCTAATAAAATGATTTCATCTTTTAAGCTATAAAAATGCCCGTCAGAGAAATCTCTGCATCCTATCATTGACGTCAGTTAATATAAGATTGTATTAGATGATCCACAGTAAAAAATGCAATTTAATTGTAATTGAAAAGTTAAACGGTCGTATACATCAATACAAGGCAACGAGTGACGACAGGGCCACATGACGTAAATCCTCACCACTAATGACATTTCTCAATGCCGAGGGACGAGACAAAGTGATTCCGAACTAGAGATTTTATGGGTGTTCGTTTGAATAAGTGCATTCCTTGCATTAAATTGTTTAAAATAACAACTTCATCAGTCATCACTCATGGTCATGATCAGCTAGTTTGTGGACTGCTCTATGTAGAGTCTGAGTCGTACAGTCAACTTTGAAACAACCTGACAATGAAATTCTCTTCCGTGGGACTAATTAATAACATGTCATGTATGGATGTTATGATCCTTTTATGATTCTTTTTAATAATATCTGTAAACAAACACGGAAAACCTATTCAAGCGGTCGGTCGGCGACACGACCAATGGGACTTGCTCGATGCAGTTACTCGGCCCACGTCCATATTACGAGAACATCAGAATTACAAATAACTAGGCTATAAATTATAAAAATATCCTAAACCTAATATCATGCGGGCGAAGCCGCGGGTAAAAGATGCATTATTTTTATATTCGATTACATTTTAAAGAATTCCACGTAGAATAGGCCATAAGTAGGTTTATTAAAAAATTCAAACACTAATTTATTGCAAACAATTATGTTTTAAACGGAGGGTAACGTCACTACAGGAGTAACACATACGCTGATCGGGTGTATCGTTTCGTTTCGAGTTACCTACTTTTAATTCGTTATTTTTGTTAAAATATTATGTAAAATAAAAACAATGCAGTGGGCCTTCTTTTAAATTTTTTTAACATTTTAATCACGAAATGATCATATATGTTACATTTGCATCTTCCCTATTCAAAAAATATAACCTGACATAGTGTCACACGCTGTTGAATCCCCGACGAAAGGTTCTGGCTTACAGCCTATTGGTTGTAACTTGTAGGTACTATGTTAAGTAGTATATAAGAGTATTATGTTAAGTATAATTTGATTACTATTTTAAATATTTTTATAAAAAATGTTTAATTATAACTGTAACTTAATATGGGTACCTACATTCCATATTAAGTTACACTGTAAAATTAGAAAACCCAGCAATAAATTATATTTTGAATGCACGTGAATAATGCAATAATAAACTCTAATTATATTACATAATATGTGGATTGTGGATACCAAAACATGAAAATACTGTATGTAAAAATATTTCGGACGTCACGTTATATAGTCCAAACTAAAAGTGGTGCTAATTAAAATAGTCGAATGCGTCATATCGGTAAGTAATTACTTCCACGTGCTATGACGCCCGAATGATCCGGGATCCACTCAAAATAATCCCGCGGAAATATTTCGATCATATTCACTTTTCTCGGTTTATACAAAACGTAGTTTAGATGACGAATACGATTATAAATAATCGCCTCACCGCTTTCCCGCGTTCGAAATAGACCGGGGCTTCGAAATCCTGAGCCGCACAAACAAAATATCCGCGCATCAGCCTGAAATAATTCCATACAATTTTATTTACTTAGTTCATTTCCACCGAAAATAAAATCTCACCGCGTTAAATTTTCGCCAGGCGTTCTATTAATACCGCAGACGTGTACATCGCATGCTCGAGCATTGACGCAAATGTAGAAAAACGTATTATTATTTAATAACTGGGAGTCGGGGGCGGAGGGTCAGCCGTATTCCATGAACTTGGTGCGTTTTCGATCGGTGTCGCGTCGTCGTTGCTAGAGCTTGCCAGCGCGGCAGCGGGGCCGTCCACCAGAATGCAAACCTATGACGCACACCATACATAACGCATTTAAATAAGACTGAATTCTGATGCTAGTTTCTGGTTAGCATCACGTAAGACCTTAACTTCGGATAATGTAAAGGATATATATTATATTATCGACGTTTTTGACCAAAAAATAATGTATAAGTTTAACATTCTTTGGCCATTTCGTGTTTACTGGCAAGATATTTTCAGACTCATGTTTACCGAGGGTGATCCAAATATGATCAATACTGACAGTTTCAAATAAAAACAACTACTTCAGTTCCAAAAATACGATACAAATATGGATGGATATGATACGACGCAGGTTTGTTGCCACTTACAGCTGGCCAATGACACTTGACTCGAATCCAAATTAAACACATAACACTAGTACGGTCATTCAGGGTAACTTTGAATCACGAGGGTAACTTTGACAGTTTGTTCACAAAATTCTTTTCTATTGTTTTATGTGGGAAACAATTGGCGCTTAAAATTTAATAACAATTCGTGTACGTAACATACTTCGTAAACGAAATCTAAAAAAAAAGCAGCTGTCAAGAGAAGATAATACCAAAAACTTTTGTTTTTAACCGCGCGCAACATAATGGGTAAAAATCAGTGCAAAACTTTGTTTAAAAATCTCGTTAACTTTGCTGCTATCAAGGTATATAAAAACATATTTAAATGTAATAACTTTATGGTTTTTTTGACTTGTCTATGACCCCACTGCATCAATATTTAATAAAAACATAAATTATTGTCACTCTGAAGCTGTAAATTAATTAAAAGTTAGTTTGTGTCAAAGTTACCCAAGTTAGGTGGTAACTTTGACACACGACAAAATTGCCAGTTTTTAATATAATTAGTCATTTTTAAAGACGTTTTATAACTTTATAGCATGAAAACCAACCTGAGAGCACAGATTAACTAAACTCTTTTGACTAATTCTTAACATAGTAAAAGTTTGATTAAAAAATATGTCGATGATGATTCAAAGTTACCCTGATTGACTGTACTGAAGTGACAAAATAATCGAATAAACAATAAGCTTATTCTGATAATAATTATTTATTGCCAACATCACCAAACTGTGATGGTACAATTGCCAGGAATTAAAAATACGGTTTCTTTCGAATGATGATACCTGTATTGTTAAGGAAAATTGCGAGGAAATAGTTAAAATATAATCAAATAAGTTTTATGTAGAAAATATGGAGCATACCCATTACTCATTTAATTACATTTATCATACACAGTTAATCAATTTATAATAACATCTTTATTAATAACCTCAACTAATTAAACATAAGTACATTTATAACGCAATAATAAAAATAGTAACAGACGTAATCTGAAAGGAAATACTTAAACGTGAAGCAAAGGAAGAGTATTATGGTCTGCAGCAATTACAAAAACACGCGATAATAAAAACTAATGACTTAGGTCTTACCTACTCGCGTGTGGCAGAGAAGCATGAACAGTGCTCTCTTTATGATAAACGACATTTCCTTTTCACAACTATTTATCACTCATTCCGACATATTTTCACTCTTTTAATCGAAAGACTTTCGCCACAGATTAAACAGGAACAGATAAACAGCTACATACTAAACTTGCGATTTGATCGCACTACTACAAGCATGCGGTGAATGTATGCGTGCCCACTATCCTCCTATCGCGTACGCGGCAAAAGTGAAGGGAAAAAAGGGGTCATATTTCTATTGGAAAGTTGTCCCCCTTCAAAACCGGGAGTTTAGCATGCCCTCTCGAGCTTTGACAAGTTTTCTTGGCTATTTATTTTCTTACTCTTTGAACATTAAACTAAAGCATTTATACATTTCAATTTACCTTAAACAATTGAAAAAACAATATTTTTTTTAATTTTGATATTGACTTAGCCTAGGGTTGCCAAACACCAAATTAAAAAAACCAGGATAATTCAGTTTAAAAACAGGACGCAGTAAGTAATAGAATTGCATCAGTCAAATTAATAATGTGTGAAACAAATTAATAGTGATTTTTTTTTAAAGTATTTGAATAAAATTAAATTAGAAAGAAAAATTGTAAAAGTGGCGCGCGAATTTTAAAATATTATCAGGGCGCTTTAAAAACCCAGGACGCTGCTTTAAAACTAGCCAGGACAACTCAGGACACTGAAAAAGCTGGGACATGTCCTGGAAAAACAAGACGGTTGGCAACCCTAACTTAGCCCACTATACTGACCAGCCAGCCCCGCGTTCCTTGTCAATTAATATGAGAGGTATAGGACATTAGAGATTATCAGCTTGCCTAAAATACCTGCTCTAAAATTGGTTGTAGCTCTCAGGTTACAAAATTTTTGAGAAGTAGGATAGTGCTTGTGTTTGTAAAACAAATGCACCACATTAGTGTTTGTAGTGAAGTTTAGCTTATAATTAACAAGTTACACAGTTTACAAAGTTAACTGTAGCAAGACCATTTCACAAGGAACCGCTAACCGCTTACATAATATAATTAAATTAAGCACATACAGTCATGTTCACTAACTTACACTAGACTCAAGGATTGTAGATACTTTAAAGTTATGCTTTGCGGAACGTTTGTGAACTTTAAACGAGCAATTCTTGTGTAATAAGACTACTGTCTTTTATAATAATTTGGTTTCATAAAGTTGAAGAATTACATAATGCTCTGACACTGAAATTATATTGCGAATTCAACATGAATAATAACCAGAATTGGGCTTCAGACTTAGCTACGTACCAAAAATCAAATGAATTCGCCATATCAAATGAAAAAATACTTTTAAATGCCAGACGATTTCCATACATATTTTCTCGTAACAGAATACCATGTTTGCAATGTTTTGTACACAATATCACTGCCGTTGTCCGCTGCCCACAGGAAAACATTGAAAACCAATAAAAATAATAGACTGTCCAGTCCTGTCATTTGCGGTGCTGGGATGATAGTGTTTACAGAATAACGAGTCTACGTCAGACTTTCTGTGTACAGCTACTGTAGGCGTCAATAGACACTATTTCTAGCACCAACGTCATCGATACCATGATGTATGTAGAATTAACGGTTTTCAAAGCTAAATATGTACAGGTACACACTGAAATAGAACATATTTTGACGTGTGTACTTTTTTATTTAGAGTAAAATATGGTAAACATCGAGAAAAAAAGAAAATGCTTGCATGCTTTACCAACAGTTATCCACTTCGCTACTTAAATAGCGAGTAGAAACTCTAAAAAGCCGGCTTTCTATCCGATGTTTGCAAAATTCACTACTGCTTAACGTTACGTAAATCAAATTAGGCTATGAAGATGTTATTAGCCTATTAGGTACTTTGCACGAGAAAAGTGCTCGTCGCCCTTGCATACCGAAAATGGCAGTGATGACTATGACGCAAGTACTTATCGATTTCATGTTTTATCAGAAATTTCGCTACGATGAAACTATAACTATTCCACTATTATCTAGAGTGGTGTATTAACGAGGCTGCTAGCTACCTAGTACACAAGCTACATACTACAGAATTTAATGAAATATCTAGATTTAATAGCTGATTAACTTGTATGCATTATCTAATAGGATCAAATTGTCTAATGTGCTGAGTCTTAAGACTCTATCCTGTATGTGAGACGCATTTCTGAATTCAACGTGGTAAACAACTTTTTAATAAACGAGAGTAGCTTTGGAAAAATAAAGCCCACAGACTAAAAAATTATGTAAATCATTAGTTGAGTAACCTGTGATTGTTTCTAAGGCTCTCCGCGCACTCGGCACGACGCGGGTGGCCAGAAAACATTTTTGGCTGTTTAGTGCGTTCGTTCCCATACAACGTTAAAATAATATGTTCGACAGGCTGCCGTAGCCTGGCTGTCTTGGGCGCGCCAGACCTTAGAAGCTTTTTTGGGCTAAGTACTCATCATATTGATGATGCACATAAATTGTTTTTTTGCGATTTATAATATTTTGAAGTGTTTGTCTAGTAATTTTACAAGAACATAATCGTGCAAAAGAACTACAAGAATAAAAAAATGTTGAAAATAACAAAGGAATAGACATGGAATCATAGACACTCATAGATACTCTTACGGCCCGTTTCAATAATCTATCTACCAATAACAAAGAACCGGCAAATTATTGAATGACGACGTTATTAACAAATAGTTATTGGTAGATAGGTTATTGAAAAACGGCCGTTAGACAATATCATAGTGAGTATTTTGGTACAGCATATTTAACTTCTAGGTACAATATAAAGTGCAGTTTTATTTAACGTTCTGCGACCAGAGACCGGGGTAACGTCTATTGGAAAGTCAAGCACGTTTTTCAAAGGGAAAACAATAAGTATTTATAAATAAATAGACGCAGTTCGTAAAGAAAATGTGTGACCAGTCGTAATTTGGCTGATAGCTTTTCAATAATTCAACATGTGTGTATGAGTGACGTTCATTGACGAGTGACGAACACGACTGAGTAAGAAACAGGTGTATTGAAGATATTTCTGGTCGACCTATCGATTTACCGTCTACTAAATATCTTAAACATAATCGGCGTAGACAAGCAAATGACTCAGATTAATTTATAATATGATTCCTGGGCAAATGTCGCTGAAATTCAAAATATACCCACTTCATTTACACCACGGTTACAGCAAGTAGAAAGTAGACGTGTCAGAAAATCATGTTGTTTTTCTGTACTACTCCATTTAAATGAAAACTTTACTTCTGATTAACACCTGTAATTATCTAAGGATACCATTTTTGGCCTTTGCCACTTTCATTATTCTGAATGTAAAGTTCGTTTACAAGTTGCTTTTCCTCTAAATAAATTTAAATAGCATTCTCGTTAATTTTATGCTTATTTGATATATTTTTTATTATCATCACGTCATGGTCACTCATTATTAAGGCCGTTAAGCAATTTGCTTTAGTTAACTTTTCATTGAGTTTGACGCAATTTTTGGGTTTTGCGTCATTCTGTCTCACGGTATACAATCGTAACAATAGTTTTATGTTAACAAAGAATAGTCGTACGCACACACTGATAGTTATCTGTATTTAAATCTAAATTGAATCACATAGTAAAGTTCAATATAACAAAAGGTATTTTCAGAATCAATCATCCGATGGGGTAAATCGATGGGGAATATCTTCTATCTATCTATTTATATAAAAGGCAAAGCTGATTGACTGATGTATCAACGCACAGGTCAGACCCTAAGCCTAAGCGCGCACTGGCGTCCAAGCGGCCAGGCTGCGGCGGCCACCGAAATGTATGCAAGTGGCCGCTGGCCTCTTGCGGCCAAGTGCGCGTACTGATGATGATAAAATGCATGCATTTCGGTGACCGCCGCGGCCTGGCCGCCCGCGCCAATTTCTAGCCTAAGCTTAAGGCAAAAAATTTGAAACTTTGCACACGTATTTCTCATATGATGTAGACATAAAATAAAGAAGGATTATAATAAAGAAATATAATA
This sequence comes from Glaucopsyche alexis, assembly GCA_905404095.1. Lineage (NCBI taxonomy): Eukaryota > Metazoa > Arthropoda > Insecta > Lepidoptera > Lycaenidae > Glaucopsyche > Glaucopsyche alexis. The sequence goes on from FR990060.1 coordinate 10,138,422, forward strand.
AAGAAAAATTCAACCCCAAGGCAATTTACCCTACGGGATAAAAGTATGTATAATATATATGAAAATTTTTGTTCCACCACCGAGAAGGGGTGAAAAAAAAAAGAAAAAATATATATTTCTTTAATTTTGGGAAAACGGCAAGTGCTAGAAAAAAAATCTTCAAATAAATGTTGTAGAGCGTAAAATTTTACATAAAAATATTCTCATAACTTTTTTCTTAAAATTGAAATTAACTGAGATAGGGTAGCTAGAAGCTAGAGTAGGATTTTTTTAAAGTTCCTGTCATCATACTCTAGCTTCTAGCTATATCTCAGTTAATTTCAATTTTAGGAAAAAAGTTATGAGAACATTTTTAACTATGCAAAAATCCAACTAAAATTGAATCCTTTTGGTTTACATTCAACCGCAATCTTTTATTTGATATACCCATGTATATTTCATGAGAGGAAAATTCTTGAGAAGTAACCTTCGATCGAATCACCGTTTATTCGAATGTATAAGGAATATAAAGATTGTATAAGTGATGATAAATATGATCCATTTTACAAAGAAAACGCGATTTTAATAAAATTCGTGTGAAAAATGGAGCAGCCAGACCTATCGATCTTGTAGGAGTTCATTAAGTTGCCTCACGTTATTACAACGTGATCGGTAATACGAACGTTAATTACACTTAAAAAAAACGCACAAAGGACTAGGCTCACGAGTCAAGCTCCTCACAAGTTTGGGCCAACGGGTTCGATCCCAGCTGGCAATATTAATTTGAAGAAAAAGTAAATAATATGTATTTTTATTTTTTGTCAAACCGAGCTCCAGACAGACTTACTTGAGCACTTCGCCTTACAAGTCCACTCAAAAACGTGCAACCTGAATATTTTTTTACCAATGATCCTAGAGAATTGTTTAGTTCGAATTCCACCACGAAGCTATTACATTTTTTTTTTCGTTTCGGCCCAAAATGAGGCTTGTCATTTTATGAGCAGCTTAAATTATCAATTGTATATAAATATTCTTAGAATAAATTAATCACGTCAGATTATACGATCGAATTTTATAATAAAGCCCTTATTCTAATACGTTACCTTTACCTTTACTTTTAAGCAAAAATACGAGTACATTTTTAAGAAAAATTTACGTTAACATCGGTAAAGATAACATAGCTTACCTTCGCTCATGAAATACGGTATCCGAAATCTGCCCGACAGAACTCTATCTCGCAGCGACTGTAGTGTCGAGCCGTCGAAAGGTAGTGCCCCACACACGAGGACGTATAGCACCACCCCGAGGCTCTGCGGGCAAAAATGTTGCAATTAATGCAAAAAATATTGCCTTTAGGGCAAAATTGTGGCTATTTGAGAATAAACGTTGCAATTTAGAAAAAAAAAATGTAATTATCTGTGAAAAAAATTAATAATAACTTCAGCAAGTAATATTCACATACATTTTTAACCGACTTCCAAGAAAAGGAGGCGGTTATACATTCGGCCGTATATATATTTTTGTATGTTCAACGATAATTATGCCGTCTGTGGACCGATTTTTTTTTTGATGTTTAATCCCAAGTTGGCTCAGTTTTCATCAAAGTCGTGACCTGATTGTCTTCATGAAACAAGGCGACTTCGACAGCTTTGAGTTAGTGTCAGTCCACACCAAAACGAGATGATATTCTAATTTGGACTTAATTCACTACACAAGCAGATACACGTTTAAATTTAAGTACCATCTCCATATATGAAAAAGTGACCGTAAAAAAAGCGTTACAATAGGGGGGGGGGGGGGGGCTACTGTATGTCGCAAGGGTGTAAAGCGGCTAAATTTAAACGGAAAATTAAATCTTCTTCGGTTATATTTATAAAAATATTTTCAAGTACGGGAGTATCTATCTACAATTTTCATGACTTTCTGAATTAACTATTAAAAACTACTAAAGTCGCCAAAAATTTAAATAACCAAACTTAACTCTATTTAACTACTTTTGTTTTAGCTTTTCTGCCTTAGAGAGATGGTGCTCTCTAGTCTCCATGCGTTTAATGACATCAGTCATTAAAAGAAATCCGCTAATTAGAACTTGCGTTAATACAGTTTCGGTCCATCTCGGTCCGATATGCTTAAACTGCATTTTTTTTTTGTGTCTCCACAAGCTGATACCGCCGCCATACATTTCACATTAAAATGCTGGGTTTTCTCGACAACTTGGATAAAATAAGTGGAGCAATAAACTATTATAACACCATTGTTTGATTCAATCGTAATTTTTCTTTTATAAAAACTTCTACATAAAGCGCAAACATTGCATAATACAAATGATAAATAATAGAAAATCTTTTCGTGCAAAATGTTACCAACGAAAAAAAAAATTCGTTACCTAGTTGAGAAGTACTCTCAAAAACATGAAAAGTCTAATAGAAAAGAAATTGCGGAACTGTGCCCGAGGTACACTTAACTGCGCTATCGCTTCATCCACACTTTTATAGCTCTTTTAGGTCGTATTTTCCTCAAAGCTGAATTTTTTGTTCATCTAAGTATTTCCTTTCTATTTATTTTTTGAAAGTGATAAGGGTAAACTAGCTACGAGACGTATCACCTGACAGTATTTAATATTGTCATTGTCAGCAGCAGATGCTGCAAATGCCTTACCGGTCAGTCTCTTTTCGGTTCCTTAGATTCGATTTTAAAGCAGCATTCAGCCAAAACAACGTGATTACATGATTTTAAGTAATATAAGTTTAATTTGATTTAGCCTATCTACGCATTCAGAGATTTTTTAATATAATACATCTATGTGCGCATTACATAAAATATATACATATTTTTTTTTATTTAAAAGATGAATCCGGCATAAGATTAAGATTGGTCTCTAAACGTCCTTTAAATAAAACGATAATAAAAATATATTCGCCGGCTTAATTTAGAAGACCTGCGTCATACTACGTTCGTCATAGTGGTTTTGGCGGAATCAAAATATTTTAATTTAATAAAAGATAATATAATGATAATAATAATGATAATAATAAATGATCCTACAATTAAATATAAGTAAGGTTAGTTTTTACAACTCGTTAATAATATTTATTTGTATGGCGTAGGTAATCGTTATAAAACTACCGGATTTACTTGTATATTGTTAACTTTTTATAACTACCTTATTACATTCATGCAATTTTCAGCTTATACTTACTCAGTACAGTAAATCGCCCTGAGCTGCGCTGCGACATTTTTTACTATTTACAACTTTAAATGGCTACTGTAAAAAGGCTTTGATAAAATGCTTGGCATATAATCCAGAGCATAGTTACATATAAACTAAGGTCTCACCGGATCCATAATAGTATTGCGCAATATCGTACTATTCTTGAGTCAATACTACCGTTCACTATTGATTGTGTGTGAAAGATATTTTCAATTAATAGGTTGGGGAAAAAGTCTTTTCGCATTATAGTATGTATGAACTTGTCATAAGATATCTTGGGCTATACCAATTGTATCTGGCTGATTTTTGTATCATTAAAAAGTTTTAATTTTACAGAAGACAATTCCAAATTCAAATTAGGTAAATTTGAGATTTTCATTTGTTTTTCTTATTGTTAAAATGAGTGATTCTTATGAAGAATTTCGATACATTTTAAAATTTTATTACAAAAAAGGTAAAAATGCAACACAAGCCGCGAAAAAAATTTGTGATGTTTATGGACCTAATGCAGTATCTGTGAGAGTAGCGCAAATTTGGTTTAAGCGTTTTCAATCCGGAAATTTTGATATCAAAGATGCACGTCGCTCTGGTCACCCTGTTACGGACAAAACTGTTGCCATTTTTGAAAAAGTGGAGCAAGATCGGCATATTAGTAGTTACTATGTAGCTGAAGAACTGGGGATTGACCACAAAACGGTTTTGGCGCATTTGAAAAAAGCTGGGTACACAAAAAAGCTCGATATTTGGGTGCCTCATGAGCTCACTGAAAGAAACCTAATGAACCGTGTACTCATTTGTGATTCTTTATTACGACGTAATGAAACCGAACCATTTTTGAAGAAGCTGATAACTGGTGATGAAAAGTGGATCACGTACGACAAGAACGTGCGAAAAAGATCGTGGTCAAAGGCCGGTCAGGCTTCACAGACTGTGGCGAAACCCGGGTTAACTCGCAACAAGGTGATGCTGTGTGTGTGGTGGGATTGGAAGGGCATTATTCATTACTAGATGACGCCCGCAACTCCGTTGCGCCAAAATTCGTTTATCGCGGCGGAACGTACATTTTTCCGGGATAAAAAGTATCCTATGTCCTTTCTCGGGTCTCAAAGTATCCCTATACCAAATTTCATCAAAATCGGTTCAGCGGTTTGGGCGTGAAGAGGTAACAGACAGACAGACAGACAGACACACTTTCGCATTTATAATATTAGTATGGATGAGCTGTTACCGCCAGGCAGGACCATCAATTCTGAACTGTACTGTGTACAACTGATGAGATTAAAGCAAGAAGTTGAGAGAAAGCGTTTATTTTATAGCAATGGGATCATGTACCTACCAACAAGATGGCAAAAAGTTATCGAACAAAATGGCACCTATATACTTTAGTCACTTGTAAATAAACTTTATAAAAAAACCTTTTGAATTTTTATATAAAATGCGAAGAAACTTTTTCCCCAACCTAATATTTTCTTGTTATATCGTGGTTGTCTTTGATTAAAATTAACGGTATTCATACCATCAATCACGCTTTTCCTGAGTTCCCCCCCCCCCCCCCCTCTCCTAAGAAGGCAATAAATGAAACTCACCCATATATCAATCTCCGGTCCCGTATACCTCTTCCCCTCGAACACTTCGGGCGCGGCGTACGGTGGTGACCCGCACCACGTCGCCAGCAGTTCACCCGTCGCGTAATAGTTACTGAACCCAAAGTCCGCGATCTTGATGTTCATGTTCGCGTCCAGTAGGAGGTTCTCTGCCTGAAAGATATGGAAATAGTTAAAAAAATTTAAAGCGCCTCTACTCAAGCTCTACGAGCCCTCTACTTATCTCTACTACTACATTACAGATTTCAAATCCAGGGACATAGTGTTGCGGCGGCTCGCGCTTCTGCATCGCGCTATCGAAATCGCTAGACGTATTTATAAGAGGCTCGCGAATATTTTGTACTGCAGTACTTAAGGATTGTCCAGGTTCATCACTTTTGTTGGAATGTCAAATAACATTTGAACGACAAATTAAATGATTAATCACTACATAGTATAAAACAAGTCGCTTTGTCTTGTCTGTCCCTATTTATATTCAATAGCTTTTGCCCGCGACTTCGTCCGCGTGGAACAATACTTTGGGATATCGCTGTAATTTACCCGCGACTTTATTTATGACTAACGAAAGCGGAATCCTATTTTTTTAAACGGAACCCTAAAATAAACCCTACCCTACCCCTATGTACCCTATAACATCAGCTATCTGCTAGTGAAAGTCCCGTGAAAATCGGTCCAGCCGCTTCAGAGATTAGTCGGAACAAACAGACAGACAGACCGACTTACAGACAGACAGACGGACAGACAAAAATTAAAAAAAAATGTATTTTATTGTAAGTACCGAATATACTTTCAGATTCATTATGTAAAAAGCTGTTAATTTGAAGTTACAAACAGACACTTAAATTGTATTTAACTGTATAGATGTATAGATATTATAATGTATTATATTTTAAGATATTATCAATTTGATGTTTATAAAATAACTAAACTATTTAACTAAACTAAACTAAACATTAACCCGCACGCGCACCCCGCCTTGGTGACGCCCACTTCGCAACGGGCCGTGCAGCAGAAGTCCTAATATTTTAATTTCGCCATAACTTCAAAACCAAACGTCCAATTTTAATCATTCAAAGACCAAATATTATCTACATAAACTGTACTTAGTGATGAAATAATTTATTTTGATAAGGATTAATAACATGAGTAAAATAAACGCGTTTAAATGTAGTCCAAAAAAAATTCAAGATTTCTAAATAAAAAAATGGTTGTTGTGCCTCACTCGACATAGATAGGTATAGTGTGTCGCGGACTTTTTTGTAGATATTTATAAGATCTACAATTAATTAGAACATTTTATGGTTCTATCTTTTATAGTTTAGGCAGCGTACGCAAAATAAGTAACTTTTCTGGTTGATTTTTTACACCTTGTGTCCGAAAAACCCAAATATCTTACGGAACCCTATTTTTTTCCAAAATAAAATTTAGCCTATGTTACTCGTGGATAATGTAGCTTTCGAATGGTGAAAGAATTTTTGAAATCGGTCCAGTACTTTTTGAGCCTATTCATTACAAACAAACAAACAAACAAACAAACAAACAAACAAACAAACAAACAAACATACAAACAAAGTTTTCCTCTTTATAATATTAGTGTAGATATACTATATTGTATGCTCAGATATATAGTAGCCCTTTAAACCATACAGTTTAAATTAATATATTGATAATATATCGTAAAATGTATATTCAAGCGCGAAAAATATTATATTATATCAAGCGATCACACATGTCGCGTCGAGGTGATAGGGTCCTGTTTTTAACCATTGGGTATGAAACTCCTAAAAACATTTTTATTATTGTACCTATACAGAAGTATATTGCTGTGAGTAGAGTTGTTAGAAGTAGTTTTTCCTCCAAGAACACGATTCCACGCGGGTGAAGCCGCGGGCAAAAGCTAGTATTTCATAAAATTAAAAGTTTCATAATTAAATGATCTATCTACTAGTGAACATTAGGTAATTAATTTAAATATATTCCTTACTTTACTTCGACGTTTGTTTAGAAGATATCTAGATGCGTTTTGTGAGCAATTAGAAACGCTTTTTAATTACCTTTAGAAATGAATAATGCACATGCTATTGTCTACGTAACATACTAGAATTAATAATTATTTACATTAGACAGGTTTTCCGCCAAAATTTTCCGGAATTATTTTTAAAGGTAGCGATTTTCTATTTACCTAATATACTAAATTCTTAGATAAAAAATTGTTCTATTGAGATGTTTCTATAAATTCAGCTTACGCATGCGTTTTATGGTTAAACGATACATTTTTGGTTGCATTTGCAAAAGCGCTAGAAAGCAATTTTGTTTCAATTTCGTTGGAAACAATTTTGTTAAATTTTTACTCTTGTTTCGTCTAACACCTGGCTACACACTACATAACCATTTGGCACACTGCGTGCAATTCTTATTTAAACTTTTCTAAAATCAACCTGGTTAAAATTTTATTCAGAACAATCCCCTAAAATTTGTAGTGCCTATTCAGCAAGCAAAGCAATACATAAATATTTTCTATTATCCGACAAACAAATATCTGAACAACATATTATCAAATATATTAGTTTATCACCACATTTACTATGATCGCCATAAATATTTTATATATTACCTTCAGATCTCTATGTACAATCCGCCTTTCATGGCAGTACTCTACAGCAGAGAGAATTTGCCAGAATTTCCTTCGTGCAGCCTGCTCTGCCATCCGCCCATACCTCGCTATGTAATCTGCAAAGAACAATATTCATTACATCTATGTATAAATACTATCCCTGCGGGTCTAAAAAGGCCACTTGCGCAATATCATCGCAATATTGCTAAAATTCAATCAATTGCAGAATTCCTTGCAATTCTGCTTAATGTTGCTAATTCACCACTTTTGGGATTTTTTGGGGAGATTTTGAAATTTGAGGTAATTTTAACCGACTTACAAAAAAGGACGCGGTTATACGTTCGGCTGTGTATATATTTATATATTTTTTTGTATGTTCAACAATTACTCCGCCATCTGTGTACCGATTTTCATTTTTTTTTGTTGAATAGGTTTTTTTATTTCAAAGTGGTGACCTGATGATGAGATCAACAAGGAATCGAGAGAACTCCTCGAAATTTATATGGACACATATTATGGTGATTTCGACGTTTTTTGAAGTAGTCCAAGCATAAGCATATGCTACCAAAAAGTAATATTTTGCTCCAAGGTATACCAAATGTACTGAACAGAATTCCTGACTAAGGAGTTATAAATACATGTTTGGGGATTTCGACGATTAAGGATTATTTATATTTAGGTAAGGTAATCAATGAAGTTGTACTTCATTGATTACCTTACCTTTTCTATTTCGTGATAAATTCTTATTCTTCGACTGGCAACTCCTTAGACGTCACGGCGAGTTTCGTTTGACGTATGGACTATGGAGATGGTTTGACGTTTCACCATCCAAGTTTGTTTTTAAACAATGCGGCCCTCGTAACCAAATCGCTTTTATGGTCAATTTCACTAACTAAATGGTTATTTTTCACTAACACGGCTCACACTAACTAAAATGCAAAAGTTTTCAGACAGTTCTAAATTTATTATATTTATATTTTATGTAAAACACAAAATATGAATTGCGAGATTTTCCTCACGAGTAACTTTTTATGAATTATTGCTATTTGACACTAAAGCAATTCTGCTTGTAAAGCTGTCAAATTAATGCATTTCAGCATATAAATTGTATCCAAATCATATTATGAATTGCAATTCAAGTGGCCATTTTACGATCGCTACAGTAATTAATAACAAGAATTGAAAATGAATTGCCAAAACGGCCTTTTTAGACCTGCTGAATACGTTGTCATAAAATCCTTGTACATTTCAGAATGTTTGCTACTGCGTTTAGGATAATCAATGATCACACCGAGAGTCTGATAATTCAAAGGCTTTGGTAAAGCCTTTGAATCATCAGAGGTTGTATTTGTGTGTGTTGTGTGTATGTTACAAGAAGGTACTTTGGTTGCATTATGAGAACAGTGCTTTTGGACATGATGGTTTTGGGTATTACAAATCTGAAGTCAAATATTATGTATTTTCACTTCTGTCTCCATAAAAAATTATCGATTTCGTAAACCAAATTGCTACGTGGGAGCAAGTTCTGAGTAATAAAGAGAAAAAACCTAGAAAAAAATATAAAAAACAAACAACATTTAAATCACCTTAATCGGCTTCAATGAGAAAGTTAAAAATACTTAAAAAAGGTCGACGGTCAATGAAATAAATACTCAAAAATATTTAATTACACTAACACAGTTACACTGGACATTCTATAAATAACTTAATTGTTCTCATAATGAATTACCAACATTTAGTTTTGAACGACTTGTCGAATTAAATAATATTTTCTTTTCGTCACATTTGTAATAACGTCTTTTTAGATTTAATATTAGTCAGCGTTAAGTAATTCAAGTACGTAAATAGTACATAGTTTTTATAATATAATATTATTATAAAAAGCTATGTTAACATTTAAAATTCGATTCTTAACGTAATTAGGTATAACAATCATATATTTTGAAATATTTTGTTTAAACATCTGTCTACTGTTGCACGTTTTTACTTTCTGCATAAACAAATTATGCACAGTTACTCTTATTGCCTATGTATTATTTTTAAACTAGTATAATATAATTACCAAATCTTCCAATTTCTTCAACATTGTGTTACTGTTTAAAATTAAAGTATACAGTACACCACACAGCTATTCTATCTTTACGCATGCAATTTTGGTCTTATTTAGGTAAAGCTTTAATCTTATGTAATCTAGTTTCACTGAAATCTCCGCTTATAAGAACATGGATATTAAAGGCAGACTACACAGGTGTACCAAACGCAGGTGCGCCGTTCCAGAATTATCCTGGATGTAATAGGATTTCATTTACTAAAGTATTATGACAGCTTAGTACAGAAGTAGATTTGAACGCTAGCAAAATATTTAGCAACACATGGTATCTAAATTCATTCATCATCATTTTGACATTATCAAATTGCCAAAACCAAAAATAATAAGCAATAATTTGGTCAATCACTAACTTTTTTCAATAATATAACAATATAAAAGACCTGATTAACCGTACCGTAACTTTACGGTAAACCGTACATTTTTCCGCGATAAAAAGTAGCCTATGTCCTTCCCCGTGGTCTACTCTACATCCGTGCCAAATTTTATCGAAATCAGTCCAGTAGTTTCGGAGCCTATTCAATGCAAACAAACAAACAAACGTTTCCTCTTATATTAATAAGTATAAATTTACCCATGGCGATCACTTTTGGACAGTAACTTTTTCTTACATGAAACGGATAGGTTATATATAATTATATCAATAATGTTACAGAAATATATCATCTAATCGTCCAAGCGTCTATAGATAATATTATAATATTATATCTAACGAATTATCTTGATTACTTGGTCGGTAGGATCCATCATTGATTTTATTAAAATAACACTAGCTCAAAGATTCGACGCGCAGACTTCAAGTCGTTACCGATATATATTACCTACCGCCCGATTTTCATAAAGGTTTTTCAGTTCTATGTCGTCAGAGTAATATTGTTTTCCCCCTACCTCACCCCTCGTCCCTCGCCCCCTCCCCCTTCACCGTCCTAGTGACGTCAGCAGGCCACGAATGACGTCACTAGAGCGGCCAAGAACTTACATCGTGCGCCCTTAATCGATGTCGAGGTTACGAGTTTTTCGGCTGGGCATTGTATTATATTTTTTAATATTGTACGAGCTATTTTAATACCATACGTTATTGTGTTTAGTCAGGAGGGGTGAAAAGGTAAAAATTCTGGGTTAATGGTGTAACGTGATACGTTATTTTTAAATATAACCGTGGCTTTATCGTTTATAATATTAAAAGGTTTCGTTGTTATTTGAGGACCCTTATATTTCATAAATAAAACACGAACTTCGTTGTAATTCACAAACCACTTTACTATAATATTTTTCATTACTTTTAAGTTTATTTTGATCCTACAGTCAAATTACAAAGTAATTTTATAGAAGCTAGTAGGGCGGAAGAACAGAGGGACATACAGACAGCAGACGAACAGATAGAGACTATAAGGATTCCTTGAGTACTACAGTTATAGCCCAAGCAGGGACAATTGATAAATGCGTATTCTGTAACATTTTCGAATGTCAATTGTATGGGCGCTGTCATAATTTTGTACAATTATCTTTCGATAACGTTACGTAGTAATACGTAGTTGTCAATTGTTCCTGCTAACCACACTGAACCCCAAAAATGTATGTTAAAACAAAGGAGAGGGTCGCTCTCATAAAATAAGTAACTAGGTATGGGTATCACCGTAAGCCCTCCTACATCCAGAGTGAGCACTTATTCCCCTAATCCAACTATTTGTTGTTTTAATTAAGAAACAAGATATTTTCCTTTATTATTATATCTCAAAAATGCGAGTGTGAATGGAAGTGTTGGAAGGGGTAGACCTAGGCGGACGTTTCAAGACCAAATCGGGGACGTCTTGAAAAAAGGCCAGTACCCCAAGCATGAACATTTTGCGGTATCGTTACGTGTACGTAAGCGAGAAATATTGTATGAAAACTATGAAAGCGCCTCTAGCGGACGTAAAAGTAACTAAAATTTTCATACAAAATTTCTTATATTTTACTTTTACGTACACGTAACGATACCGCAAAATGTTCCTGCTTGGGGTACAGGTCAAGAGTACCCTAAACCGAAGAGCATGTATGAAGGGAATAATGAAAGTGGATGAAGCAAATCAAGTATGTAAGGATCGTAGTAAGTGGAAAGAAGTGGTCACTGCCTACCCCTACGGGAAAGAGGCGTGATTATATGTATCTCAAAAACTGGGCGATTTTTTGATTCGTAATGTACTACCTATCTTTTGCGAATTTTATGTGTAGGTATTTTCTAGTTATTAGTCAGTACAATACGTCTTAAGTACCTATATGTCAGTCAATAGGGATCATCCTTATTATCCTTATCCTTATCCAATAATTAAATTGTAGATCAGTGCCATTAAAATTTGAATTTTTATTTAAAATAATAAAAAAATGTCACCTACCTACTAAAAAGACACGCGATTATTTAGGATTCAGAAACCACTAGACCTGAACAATACAAGACAAGGAAAATCAAACAAATTTTATTTGTTGAGCTATCCGAAAATAATAAACGAATCTATACAAGTAACAACGTAAAAATTTATATAAAAAGTAATTACTCTTTATATTAACTAATATTTGTGTACTTTTGTCTTGCATTAAAATAAAATTAAAGTAACTGTAATTATGACTATTTAAATACCTGCAATATTAGACTGGTTTGTAAATTGTAATTGGTTTATTTTATTTGACGTAACACCACTAACCAGTTATGTTTTAAGTCACGTGGAATGACACGTAAAATAGTAAAATACTCACCAAATATTTCGCCTTTACTTGCATACTCCGACACTATGTAGATCATATTCTTAGTCTCCATGACCTGCAAACAAAAGCAAAATACTTTAGGGACTTGTCGCCTAGAAGTAACAGAACTAAACTTTGATGTTTCAGTCAACCAGTAAAATTACATCCACGAGAGTAAGAAACAGAAAGTGAATAAAAAAATCATTTGACTAAAGATAATAAATCGTACTTTAGTTATTTCTTTCATATATTTTTATAGTTTTAAGTAATATTTTAAAGTACAGACTTGCAATCTCGTGTTGAGGTACAATAGGAGAAGTACAGGACAAGGTTTCAGCTTGCCTCAAATGCCTATAAATTTCCTAGTAGCTCTTGGGTCATCATTGCGACTCTATCAAATCAGTCGTAGAGTCATGGAATCAATAAACAAAAAAAAAAAGTAACCTTAATTGTCAAGCAATGAGCGAGCTGATGATGAATTATACCTGATTGATGATGACACAGAATAAATAATAGTACAAGTACCTATGAAAACTAGCGACCACGTCAGCTTCTAAACAAAAAAAATCCGCATCTTAATCGGACCATTCGTTAAGGTCTTTAGGAGCTACGATGCCCACGAACGGATACTCAAGCGGACACGTAAAACTTTGAAAAACCTTTTTGCGTCGGGGATTAAAAAGCGAAAATCTTCAGTTTTTAACAAGCTAAATCACTTAAACTATGAAGTTAGTAAGACATAAATAATTAATACTCGTGAATATGTTATTAGATACTTATATCATTTACGTCAGCAGCGTCGTTTCGCTGGTCAAACACCTGTTTTCATCCAGTCGTACATTCAAAATATACAAAAGTGACCTTTAATGACTAAAGATGTATATCATTATTATTTATTACTTGTCAGTTATCACTACTTGCTATATTATGCAATTTTTAACTTGCGACTCCATCAGTCTTTTAAGGCCCACTTGCGCCAATCCGGGTTAAAGTTAACCTTGGGTTAAAATATCATGCTTTCTCTTTCACAAATACGAAGAACGAGAGAGATAACATGATTTTTAACCCAGGGTTAACTTTAACCCGGATTGGCGCAAGTGGGCCTTAAAATCTTTTATTTAACTTCCAATGTATGTATGTTTATCTGGGTGGAATCTTAATCTGGTATCTGGCAACTTAATTTTGAACCAATTATCTTCAACCGATTGAGCTGAAATTTTGTACACACGTTTAGTTTGGATGACAATACACGATAAGCTATGTGACGTCATTCTAAATTTCGCTTTTACAGCTTCCCTTTTACAGCGCAATACTGACCTCTATGTTGTCAAATGTAAACTCGAGAGCCCCGATGAGGCACAAAGTATTTTTAGCGACGACATGCCCCGTCTCTAATATATTTAAAGTCTATACTTTTAGCTCATAATCAAATTATGTTATGGTTACTTTTTGTCAAATAAGTAGCACATATTTAAATTGATCATTGAAAAAATAGTTAGAACGTATTAAAATTTAATAAGAATACTTTATGTTTATATTTTATTAACTTTCTTTGTGGCAAAGACATTTTTATGACTCAATTAAGAATTGCATATTACGCAAATATGACGCACGTAATTTATAATTCGCCGAGTGGCTGTAATGTTGGACAGACGATACAAGGGTCAAGAGTACTTGAGGGTTAGACAACAAAGGTCAAAACTGAAACCCTCTAATAACCTGAAATAAACATACGATTTATCTTTTAATTTAAGAAACGATTTACATTTAAATACATATAATATGTTGTGATCTTAAGGGCTCAATATCATCACAACAAAAACTTCGACATAAAACTTGAAAAAAACAAAGCATATATAGGGTCGAATTGAGAAACCTTCTCCTTTTTGGAAGTCGTTTAAAAAACAGATTTTTTTTTTTTTTTTATAGAGGAATTATCGTTTTTGGTGAATTTTATTTGATAAGATCTAGGTGGGCCGTGAGACTAATAGATCTTAAATCATGAAATATTGCATGGCATGGCATGGCATGGCATGGCATAAAAATACACTGGCCTTACTAATTACTAATAAACCCCTAATACAGCCATTGCACTCTAAAAACGCAAAAAAAAAACGGAAAACAATATATACCTATGCTGAAATACACATTAAATAGCCATCCATTCATCCATTTCCAACGTAGGATATGTAAGTATAATATGTAGCAAATCGTTCCAAGAATATAGTCTTGTATCAGCAAAGGTTTTGTAAAGAACAAAGGTAAAATATTATGTTCTTGGCATTGACAAATAGGAGGTTTTAATTACATTTTATCTATAACGACCTGGTACGCTACTGCATGTAAATTGTAAACCTTATTATTCTTGTTTCCTGAATCGTGATTTAATAAAAGTCATTTAAATGGCTGCAGACAAAATAAATAATTATAAGCAATCCGCCATTGAATAAAAATATGGTTGTAAGGGTCATTATAATAATAATAGGTCCTGTGTTATCGGGAAGAAAAACGTCGGTAATTCCGTATAATATAACGCACATTGTATACACAAGTGCACGTACATAGCCACGTATCATTCTCTCCTCTTCGGCAGCCGGGTAAAAAACATCTATAAATACCCGCTGACTCACGAAATACGCTCCTGAAAGTTTCCGTCAACAAGTCTACTAGATAATGTCGGATTGTTTATGCTAATACGTTATACGATACAAGTTAAATAAAATTTGATGTGGCGTGAGAAAATTGTTCTGAAAGTCGGGATAGTTGACCTTCGTCTAGACGAAAATACGACCTCGATGACACGGTGAAATAACGTCGATATCTAAAAAAAGTGATACAGGCTGATAATAATGATAAAACGAATAATTGTCAGAAATTGAAGCATCGATCAACCCTTTTTTTGTAAGGGTTATTGAAAGTTGAAAAGGAGTTGAAGACGGAAATATCAATAAATCAGAGGAAAACACTTGTATGTATTACTAACTACACATGGCAACATAACATTATGTTGGTAATCCGAGTGACTTTTGACAATAATGTTCTATATACTTATTATGTAATCGAAATAATAAACATTGGAATGATGACAAAGATGTTATTACATTCCATCTCGTGGAAAGGAAATCATGTTCTCGAGAACAAATGTTTATACTCCAATAGCCATTGAGAATTGGCCGGCTCAATCGTTTTTCATTTCATTCATAGACTTTGTTTGCTGAACAATGGAAACCTTTGTGGAGGTTAGAACACTCAGAATAAATGTATGAAGCTTAACCCGATTTATGAGAACTAATAATGATTTTCGCAATTTCAAGTTGCCTTACTTGTGAAGTCATGGACATAATAATTGGGTACGAGTTTTCTATCTTTAGTTAAGTATTTGAATAAACAGCATAATGCACAAATCTCGAACACACTTCAAAAAGTTTCCTGTACTCTGTAGTAGAACAGATTTTATGAATGGCCCATTTTTTATACCAGCCTTGATTAATAATAATAATAACCCCCACAGCGATCTCGGTGACAGTGGCCGATTTCATTGAAACCAGGCCAGTTACGCAGGAGTAATTTTATAGTGTCCAAGTGTGTGCGCAGTACACAAGAGCACTCTCTCTTCCTTTACTCTCATAATCCAGTGGGACGGATAACCGACACGACTGACGAGAGATCAGGCGCAGGTCCGACTTTTTACATGCCCATCCGACGCATGGATCATCTTTCTTGTCAGACAATCAGATGATCAGCCTGCATTGTCCAAACCAAACCTGGAAATAACATTTTTTGTTGTTTCCATTCGGGAATCTAACCCACGTCTTTCGAGTCGAGAGCCAATGCTCTAACCACTAGACCACGGAGGCTGTTGATTACCAAAAATACTACATATTTCCAGTTTATATAATATATAAGAAAGGCGTGGAAAGCCATACAACAGTAGGAATGTCGTTTACTGAGTTCTATAAACTAGTTATACGACATAATAACCGAGTTAGATAATAAGCAAATAACTTGACAAGTTGGCAGGTGTATGTTTAAGTCATTATTTTAACTAAGACGACGTATGCAATTTCCCAGTTGAAAACAAGTTGGAAACCCAAAGAAACACTGACATCATTATTGGACAACTAGCACGTAACGTTGACCACAAACACAAACAGTATGTAGTTAGTGAACGTAATGATTCTAACAGCGTATCCGATGTCCGCAAAAGTGATAATTAGTGGTAATGATTAACCAAATTGACGTTTTATATTGCCACTTACAAAGCATACATTGTATTATACAAAACTTATGAAGTACAATTCTATTCAACACATTGGTTTAACCTTTTCTTCAACTAGAAAGTTTTTAGGACCTGTCCACTTAATATTAAAGCCTTAAAATAATGCCAAGGCGTCCGTAGTAATATCCTCAACCGCAACATAAATTACACTATCAACAACAGTCTTCTTTTCTTGTTGCATGTGCTAAGGATTTAATTTAATTTTAGGTCTTACTTATGTCAAAGAGTAATTAATATCACCAGAGCTTAAGTGCATTTCTGCATTGTGTAATATTCAGCTGATAAAAAAGTTTGTCATTTTGACATGACCTTTCAGATTAAGATTTCATGTTCTTTTCGCAATGTTTAGGTACTAATAACTTTGTAAAACTTAACTGATTTCCCTTACGGCTATCGATCAGGAACATTGAAAAAAAATACCTTCCTTATTTAATTCTGCCGTAGGTTTATGAACAAACAAAAAATTTGGCAGGTGAGTTTGTAAAATATATGGCTGAAGGGTCCTAATCTTGTTTCGCTTTATTTTAGTAGATACTTAAAAATACAAATCTTACCTGATAAAGCTTAATAATATGTGGGTGATCCAACCTCTTCATAATATCCACTTCTCGGTAGACTTTTTGAAGGTTACTGGCATCTAATTGTGATTTATCTATTATCTTAATTGCTACCTGCAACAAGGAGATACACATTTATTAAACTACCAATACAACTTAATCTATTTATCGTATCGTATTTTTCATAATCATAGATTAAAGTTATTCCTCATTTCCAAGTTATTGAGTATCAAATATGTTCCGATAAAATATTATGTTTATGTGTAGTTATCTACAAAAATATATTAAAAGTTTTAAAAGGAAAATAATATTTAACAAAGAAAGCTTTGTAACTGGACAGAAAGTTATAAACAAGTCAAGTGAACAAACAAATAAAAACAAACGATAAGGCCAAACAAAATGCCAGAGGTGACAACACACTGATTGATTATTTATCAAATCCGGACTCTGGTCCTGATAAAAACCCATCCAATATCTGAGAAACCTACTAGCGGAACCATGACACAGACTCAGTATTTTTACCTCCTTACCACACAATATGTCATGCATAGTCTACAAATTGTGCCTTACTTAACTTGATAGACAAGAGCATTCAATATATGGATAGATAAAGCAATAAAAATTGTGAATGTGTAATTTATCATTAAAAACTAAGGCCTTTTCATCCGTTAATGGATGATTTATACAGTATTCTCCGAGCGAAGTAACCACTCTTAAAATACTGTGCCTGGGAAGTGGGACAGTTGGTCTTTAAATGTCGCACAACATAGTCAGCCTGGTCCAGAGGAATGACTGGGGCCAACCATGTGCGAGTTTCCTCACGATGTTTTTTTCAACGTTAGAGCGTCTCATCTGAAAAAGTCTCATCGGTACACGCCACAACATTGGGATTCGAACCTGGAGTCTCACGAGTGTAAACCAAACGGTTTACCCACTAGGCCACGGAGCTCTCCATTTATCATGAATGATCTTAAAAATGAAAGGACTGCTATAACAGTGAAATATAATGAAATATAAAAGTGAAAAGTCTGTTAATGCAAAATGCAAATCTAGCTGTAATAATTGTTCATATACTATACGATGAAGATTAACTCAGATCTATTAAGGTACTTGAAAAGAGGGTGGATATTATTTAAAAATAATGTAAAACTATTGTAGTATGCGTGTGAGATTCTATTACACTATAGGTAAAATGCGTATTTTCACCTATTATTCCGAATGACCGGTAAACCGACTTTTATATGAGTTGTAAACAGTGACATACGAGAAAACCAAAGCTTAAACCGTACTCCGGATTTACGTTTTTTTTTTGTGTACCGCGGTAACCCTGAACAACGAACCGTGACGGGAATGTTTTGTAACCACTAATCACTGCTTGCAAAAAACGCAATCTAAGTTATTATTATCCAATAGCCTTTCATATATTGTACAATATAATATGTTTAAAAAAATTGCACTATATTTCAAAATTCGTCGAAAAGTTGTAACAATTTCTCGACGGAACAAAACGGTTATTCATGATTTGCGTTTCCACACAGACAAAGAGTTGCTTACGTCAGTGCCCGCGTCACTTACTTCCATTCAGCCAATTGACGTTACAACCGACCTCTCTCATCACACCAATAAAAGGTGATAACTAAAAATGTTAATAATTTAAAGCATTTGGAACTGTACCAACTTCTTCTTTCGTTACTTTTACATGTGTGGTTCAACTAGTGTAAGAGGATTTCAGCGATTTTCCTCTAAGTATGGAAGCTGGGTACAGCATGGATAAAGTTCGTATTTGATTGCTTTTCCTTAAAGAACATTCAAATCGAATGCGTACCTATTATTGACTTGTTATAAAAACTGAAAATACATTAATAATTTTAAGCTTTCGGTCAAGAACCCAAACAAAGGCAACCTTAAAATAAGGTATCGACTTTGAGGTGTACAAAGGAATAAAGATCATAACCATTACAGAATTTAATGGACCATTTGAATGGGTTTTATATGAGTTGGGAGTTGCGAAATTTTAAATAGACGTTAAACACGTATGAATCATGTGGAGTCTATCGGCCGACACTGACCCGATTACTTATCCCGACGTCAGCAGAAGCCCTTGAATCCTTATCAAATTCATTGTGTAAACACAATATTGCTTTTTAAATTATTTTTTCGAAGTTTGTCAATGTTGCATCACTAACAGTATGTACTTTATTGGACCATTTGAAATTCTATCAATTGAGGCAAAACAGATTATATATCAAGAGCTCATTAAGTTTCTCCTGTTAGCAGTATCTCCATTTCCGAGAACCTTAATAAATCCTAAACTTCCTTCCTCTTCTGTTTCAAACCAATAATTAATGGTCATGAGCTTACTTGTCAACTTTGTGTAGAGTCGAGGGTTCAAGACACCGGATATCATACTTGAGAATTACGATGATATACCGTGTCATCGATGGATAAAACAGGAAAGACGTATTAATCTATATCTATATATCTATACATCTATACAGATAAATAAAATTGAAGTGTCTGTTTGTAACTTCAAATGAACAGCTTTTCACATAATGAATCTGAAAATATATTCGGTACTTACAATAAAATACCAATTTTTAAAAATTTTGTCTGTCCGTCTGTCTGTCTGTCGGTCTGTCTGTCTGTTTGTTCCGGCTAATCTCTGAAACGGCTGGACCGATTTTCACGGGACCTTCACTAGCAAATAGCTGATGTTATAAGGTCTAACATAGGCTACTTTTATTTTAGGGTTCCGTTTAAAAAAATTGGGTTCCGCTTCCATTAGTTCTGCGCAAACGAAGTTGCGGGCATCAGCTAGTTACGAATGTATTTAAATGAAAGACTAATCAAACCACTTAAATATAAAAATTAAAAACCAAATGACGAAAGAATTAGATCCTAAATGCTTAGAGGTCGGTTCAGCCAACCAAAGAGACTTATTTTACGACGAACATTAAAATTTCTAAACTCTCGTTGGTAACAAGCGTGTCATAAGTATTTTGGCAACCCTTACTTGTAAGTATTTGCTAAACACATTAGCTGTGAACTTTCACAATACAATAAGAAAGTTTGTATGACGTCAATGTATGTAGGTGAAACGTGATCCAAATCCTTGTATTGAATACTAATCGATGTTATATTATATCGTGTTACATATTATAAGTGAGTGTTGACGAGCTGAAATACACTACTACAAGTAATAATTTATTACCCTTTAGGTACTTCATCTAGAGAGCAAAGTACAAAGCATAATAATAAGTATAATCACTAGCAGTATGAACAGAAGGTAGATGGTGGTCTTGATGGTGGTATTTCCTGCTCCAAGCTTAAAAGGCGATTTTAATTAATGTTTCCGATAAAAGTACCTTAAATCCGTACCGGTAAACCGATAAAAGACCATAAATTACAAAACCCAATAAATAACATAAAATTTTACATAATATGAGGTTGGCTGTAAGTAACCTATATGGAATTATTTTTTTTTTGGTACTTAAGAAATCATATTTTATAATTAGAAAAATATTATTAACCGAGACAACATTTATAACAATGCAATATGGTGTAATACCTACATCAGTCTTGTTTAAACCATGCTAATTTATACGTACTAAATGCTTTAATTAATGTAGAGCTCGATAACGGAATTTATTAATTCAAATGAAAGCAAGTAGTTCATGAATGTTGATAGTCGATTTGCGGTTTTTGGTTTTGCACTTAACTTTGGTACGTTTACTAAACTACTTACTAGGTATTTGAAAACTGGGGTGAAAATGTAAAAAATATCGCTGAAATCCGAACACAAGTCACCTTAAAAAGTGACCACAACTGCTCCGCGACCGCACTTTAGCAAATTCGTGCAATCAAAAGTATTGACCAACTTTTTGCAGAATGTGATCTCTACATAACGTTAATGACTCATGATACCAACACGAGTATATATTTTCTTTTGTTATCCAATTGTAAAGTTAACCTTTGTCATCAATAGCCAATAGGCAATAGGTACTTTGAACGCTTCGAAAACGATATCCACGCCATGTCACCATTTTAGAAAAATTAAGTATGGAAATAAGTTGTATTACTAGGTAAGCACTTTAATAATGGCCACAGTTAATAGGTACTATTGTTTACTTATAGTCGTACCAGTGAAAGGTAAACCGTAAGCTAACTAGTTGAAAGGTCGTCGCTCTTCTCACCATAAGAAGCAGCAGCCGAAAACGAGAAAACGGTTCACGGACGGGTAAATATTAGTCAGACAAGGATGTTTGAGCAGCATGACGTCATTTAACACGCACTGAACAAGTGATATTCTTGACAATTTCACTCGAGGGATTTACGGGAGTCGTACCTGGGTGAGGGGCGATGACCTAATGTTATTGAACTGTATGGAAACTGACGCGCGACGAACTAGGGTAGACTCGATCAATCAGGGTACAAGATTGTCCTAGATTGCAAATCTCCCGAGTCTGCGAGTCTTTTGTATTTTCCAGCAGACGTATTACGATTTCAATTATTTGAACTTACTATGAATGAATGTAGTTTGCAGTGTTAAAATACGAGTTCGCGTAGATCATTGGCACAGCACGGCGGTTATTGGTATATTTAACAATTGCGTTTTTTTACTACTCAAGACAAAACAATATTAATAAAGCCTTTGACTTGTACTTGACTTTTATTGTACTCTGTAATTTATTTCAATTTTGAAAGTCTTCTGGAAGTACAACTTACGTATGTATAAAAAATTGAAAACATATGGGGGGCCGTTCGAGTATTGCGTAAGCAGATTTTTTGCAATTATTAAACCAACCCTCCTCGTCGTCAGCAAAGCCTCGCCCCCCATGCTTACGTAAACATTGGTATAACTTTTTGATTAATGATTAATGAGCAGTTATTAGTCTAGTAATAAGGAATAGGTTTGGAATTGAGGACTGTATTCATTATTTGTAGGAATACCCGAAAATGCATTTTGTGTTAGCAAAGACCCTCCGTCCCCCTATAGTGCTTACGTAATACTTGGAATACTTTAACGGCCCCTAGGTACGTATTGCCCATTTGATATTGATGTGGATAAACCCATATTCTATGAAGCAGTGCAAGCAACGTATACGAGCGCATAAGAAAAGGCAATCAAAATAGTTTATTTATTAAAAACTTTAAAATAACTCAAAATTTTATGACATAATAATTATTATTATGGACTCGGTCTCAACGAGTCTAGAGTCTAGACAAATACAATATTTGCTACGTAAATATTATATAAGTTCATGGGATTTAAAACTTAGAGATTATTAAAAATGATCTGGACAGGAAAATCATGTTGTAATTATGGCTTCAGACTTCAGAGTACCTAAGTACCGCTTTAATGAATAATGAACCTCTCTTCCTTCCGAAACGGATGCAAGTGACAATAAATCGGAGGAAGAACTATAAAATCTCTCTTAAAAATGTCATATCAAAACGAAGTTGGCTAACGATCTTGCTGTTAATCTGAAAATCCCTTTACACAGCTGCTGTGGACGGGAGCTCAGCAAGTTTTAAATTAACTCGAACGCGTTCGAATTTGAAGTATTGTACGGAATATTAATTTGCGGATAGAGCTCTTGTTCATGATTCAGAACAATCGTTTCAATTTTCATCATATCGTCAACGAATTGAGTGCCAGTCTTAGATGACTGCCAAAAAATGTTGTGGTCTATTTCCGTATTGTAAGTCAGATTATAACATTTCTGTATTATTTTTGTGGATAAACAAAATAAATTTAGAACGATGACTCAATTATTCTAGTCGTTAATTTCAGGTTAATAAGTAAAGAGCTCGCGAGACATTAATCAAGTAGATCTCATAATAATATTACGCTGCATTAGTATGTGTCACAAACAAGTAATTTATTAGTCTCGCTGCTCTGTTATACGATATGTTTTGAGTTTCGACACACCATTAATTGCAATAATTGTACACGAAAACGTTAAAAATATTAAATTAATAGCAAAGTTGAATATTCCTTTAGATACCAAATGGTAAAAAGGGAAAACCCAACGAAAACTCGAAACACCCCTCTGTTTGCGCCGGTGCAGTGGTTAATTAATAGCACCAGATTTAATAGAAATAATTCCAATGCTAAAAACGCAATTTTAATATTTCTTGATTACAGAAACGGACGGGATGGATATGGAATCAACTAAGTTTTAGGTGACAGAAAGTTCACGGGGTCTTGTGTATTACGAAAACAAAGATATCACGAACTGTGATACCAACTTACTTCACTCAATACACGGACGTAAGTTGATTGATTTACATTATGTTGATAGTATTATCTCCAATGACGTAATTGCTTCTCAGTTAATTCTTTCTGCTTATATTCTCAATATTTGATGTATGATAATATTTGATAGTAATGTGACGCAAGTCGATAATGTCGATTTGTTAATCGGTAAATTGATAGACAGGGTACGCGAGCACTTTCTACAATCATGTTAACTATTCGCTAACCACGTTTTGTGTCGATGCAAAAATAATAGGCGTACGTAGGCGCGATCACAAATAAAAAGTCATTGTTATAGTAGCTAATCGCTATTTGTTTCGAGTTTTCAGCTCGAGTCAAGACAATAATTTTATCTTCTAACAGATCATGCTTTTATATTTTTGTGCCAAAATTAGTACACAAATCAAGAACCTGAGGGGCAATTCTGCTAAATAAAACCTGCATTAATACAATTACAATCAAGTCCCGATACGCTTATACTCCCAAACTGTAATTTTATGAACGTTAAACGAACGTGAAACGCGCTCTGATTGGTCGAAACGTCATAAAATCCGTTCACTTTCAATCTAAACAAAGTAAATTGACTCTTCTAATTGTCTACTTTAAATACGAGAATTGAGGTTCTAGTTGTAAGAATGTAATGTCAATTATATTAACTCGACATCAATCCAAGACTACGCTTGAGAGAAATTTAAAAGCTATCCCAGTGAGTCACACACTGAGAGACACACACAGACAGACAGAGGGCACTCCGCGCTGTCTAAATACAATCTGTACTGCAACTGAGAGTTTGAGTGCCTTTCAAGACGACACGTAGATGTAAGAAAAATTTATAGCTATAGAGTACTATAGACCTACTCTTACTACGGTAAGAGTAGGTCTATAGCATGGAGGTATACCTCCATGGTCTATAGCTATGAATTTCACAGGGAAAATAGATCTATGTGCATAGCGGGTGGAGGGGACAGTCAAATCGATCTCAGCGCGCGATGTGACAGAAATGTGAATTAACCGCGGACTTTCATGTGTCAAATTGATATATTTTCATAGCATTCCATACTAACATTATAAAGTATTTTTAAGTAAAAACGTTAAAATTCGCTACTTGTTTTTGATAAACTCTCTTCTGTATTGACATATCTGATGTATCAAAGCAGCAACATGTTTGCAATTGCCACTTTGATTATAAACACAGTCGCACTTAACATTCGTAACGACACGTTCGTCATTTATCTGGAATTAAAATTAAGCTTAAAAGAATTAATATAAGTTGACGTGAAATAACTCAAAAATACAGTTTTAATAAGTAGATAATATGGTAGGTGTGTACTTACAAGTTACCTACATTTTAATGATATTTTGTAGAAAGTTTGTTTTACAGACGTTTCTCTTATGATCAGAGCTACTATTACGTAGCTTTGTCTATTGGTTCTAAGCCCTTCAACGTCTCTCACATGCTGTGCTGATACTATTTTTTTCCCTTTTAGCAGTTTGAGGTTGAAAATTTATATCATGAATGATCGATTCAATTCCTGTACATATTATAGCATATTTTTTCAGTTTACTTAAGAAAATCCCTTAATACAATACAATATGCATAATTTTTCCGAGAATATCGGAATCGGATCGGCTTAATTTCGCTACAAACAATCCGAAAATTGTTCTCAAACCATCCAGTTGCCATAGTTTGAGAGATCAGTCCACATTTAAGTTGTGGTCACTAGGATCGCTGTCATCACGCACACAGAGATATGTAGTCCACTCTTGTCCGGGTACTTCACTTGTGCGTCCCACAAGTTTCGTCCTATTTCAAATTTTATTACTTTTTACGTTCGTCAGTTCGTCCCATATAATTAATTTTTATGACTCCCTACAAAATATTTAAAGAATAAAATCACATTCATCCTATAAGTACATCCAACTTTCAAGATGACGTGGTCGCGGAACAGTTAAAACTTTCCGAGAAAAGCAATCACATGAAGAACAAATCATTCATTGTTTTAGTAAATTACATCAATTGTTGGTTTTTTACACAAGTGCTAAAACATTGTACCTACACGTTATTTTAATGAATTACGTCATGAATACATTGAGAAACAATTTGTTTGAAATTATTTCATGTAGGTAATTTACTGTAATAATATTTATTCAAAATAAAAATATATTTCCATAGTAATATTATAGGTTATTAAATAACACTCACGGAATTGTCCCTACGTGATGCCTACCACCAATTCGGGAACTATCCAGGCGTGAAGAACCGGCGCGGCGTAAGTAACTCTTAAAATAATAGTCATAATCTTATGTAAATTACCTTCATCCAAATGGGCGATTTATCGCAATAAAAATGACTAATTGTATATGATGTATAATTTTTGCTTGATAATGGACTTGTTTCATTTGGTGCTTATGTATTTTGCTAAAAAGTGAAGGAGCTTATTAGTTATAGATAGGTGACTGAACGTATCTTAAGCCACATAATTCTTGTGTCAATCAGAAGGCTTACATATTATACCTATGTATTCGTACATTTGCGTCAATCCTTATCTAACAGATAATTGTTTTGATAAGGTCTTAGACAATATCGTTCAGAAATTATGACGAATCTGATTTCTCCACACACTAATTAAATATTTAACAAGACATCTTAATCATTATAATAGTTTTAGCCGAGCTTTAACCATAAAAAAGGTTTTGATAGCCTATATTAGGTAACTAATCTAATTTTTGGGCATTTGATGGCCTAATTAAAAACTATAATATGAATTTATTGACACCTCGTACATTAAAATCAGGTCAGTAGTTTAGACGCTACGATGGAATAAACATTAGCTTTTAACATTACATACATAATACATAGACTGCCAAAAATTTCCTTCCCTTCGGATTCGATGTAGATATGTCACCGTAAAATAACAAGAACCGCAAAATTATAAATTTTCTAGAAATTTTTAAACCTTCGTAGGATTCTAAACGAGGGATAAATTGTATTAAGTATTTTACGCCCATATTGTCGCAAATTGATAAAGTTACCGAACTCACGCGTAAAATAATAAGTCAGCAATAACCAAATGCCATGTGTTTCTGATTGGTTGAATAAGTCTATGGACACAAGCATTGCCACTGTCAACATCCACCAATCAGAGAGCAGTGTGCTATTTTCCGTATTTTAAAGAAGCGTAAAATTAAAAGCTCTTCTGTGATTGGTCGAACCGTTTAGAATCTTAGGAAAGGATATCCGTAAGTTTATAAATTTACCACGATACGTCGCAAATTGATAAATTTGCGAAAATGTGGGCGTAAGATAATATAATTTATAAATTTCCTAGGATATTTATAAACTTGCGGATCTTGTTATCTTCCGGTGACAGATATACATTTTAATTTATCCTAAGCTAAAAAATAAATAGTATTGTTTAAATTATACTCCTATATTTAGAGTAGGTATACAAATGTGACACATTTTCAAAGGATAAATTGAACCACTACATTAAACACTTTTAAAATTCAAACAGTGCCTTTATACATATTTACAACCCCCATTGAGGCCTGTAAAAGTAACCAAAAGCAGATCATTGCTCGCTATATAATTTATGAGCTTGCAACCAAGGCGTCGACGTCAAAGCCCTGCATTTAAACCTCCAAGCTTTCACCCCAGCCGAATTCAGCGGGATCAACAAGTCCAGACGGCGATCAATATTACGGTGCAAACGGGAGCGCCTATGGGGTGACAGGGATAGATAAACCCCCCTACACCCCCACCTCACACCCGGACGGCTGGTTTGCTTGAAAATTACGGTTGTACGTAGTATTTTTGAGTATCATCAAGCACAGGCAGTACATGCATAATGGCACCAAGCCCGGCCACAGTTTTTTTTTAAGAATTAATGATGCGCCGTAGCCCGTAGGCTATTTTAATTGAAAATACTTGTTCACGTAAATTGTATGTCAATGAATTTTAAAACTGTTTAACATTTGTTAAAAGATCGTTCATCTAATATCGTTATTAATGTGTAGGACATATATTTACAAAAAAAGTATAAATTAGTTTTTTTTTATTTAAAATAGGTTCTTTATGAACATTGAACACACTATAGTTTCCTATTCTCTTCCTCATATTGAAACCCTTTTAAGTACTTACATATTTTAATTATTTTTCTATTATTAAGAAAAAATGCAATATTTACGAATTTTATTGATGGAAGTAGGTATTAGTTTTAAAAGTTATTGTTAATCGGTAATTTAATAAAAATGGTTTAATTAAGTAAGTAGGTATTCATAATTAAAAAATGTGACGCCATACATGTTATGGTAATATTATCGTCAGTTATTAATCACATTAAAATTACGTAAATGAATAATAATATACAAGGAAAGATTTTATATAATCCTAGGAATGTACAGATAGGTAACAATTTAACGCCTTTGCGTAGGCGTAGTTATCACCTTTTTAACTATGTGTTATTCATTTAAATTTTTGAACGATATGCTTTCATCAAGTGAAATAACCAAAAGCACGAAATAACAAAGCCCATGTGGACCATGTTAAAAGCTAGTAGTATAGTAGTAGGTATGTTGAAAGTGCATTACTCAGCTGCGTATAACCACGCCAGCAAAGCGTAGTGCCCTCCATTCTAGTGTCTCCCTTCCCTCATTCTAGACGCAATCCCATTTTCAAGGATTAACGCTAACTACCCGCGCGCTCTGAACATCACAGTTATTTTAAAAAACAAAACTTTTACATAAAATTTTCCTGTGCATAAAATATGCACCCATAAGAAGTGTAACCTATTTTTTGCTCGTTAAGAGTAGTTTTGAAATTATTATTTTTTGTGTGTGTACGGGTTTTTATCCACATCATCGACTTTTTTATCGATCGAAAATTATGAAGATTGAAAAGAGAAATAAGTATTTAAAATTTTAGCCAAATCTAAAAAGGGATTTTTTTAGAAAATATGTTTTACTTATTACATACATTTTTGTACATTTTTACTTTGTAAGTCGGTTTTAATTTTTTGTTCAAAAATAATAATTTCCCAATTGATTGAAGGTTTTTTTTAATAAAAGTCATATTTACCTAGTACCTACCGGTTATTATTTAATCCCACATCATAGGTTTTCCCCAATTATATTGCGGCTCGCATTCTCTAGACAGCGCGGTGTTATAAAAACTATATAATATAACATGAATTTAATCGGCAAAAATGTATGTGTACTTGTTTTTAACCGGAAACGGAGGAAGTTATGTATTCGACCCGTGGATTTTAAAAGAAAAATTATTCTCTGTTGCTTGAAGGTACGTAGGTCGTAGAATATAGATGTCATAACTCAAAAGGCAAACGTAGGGTGCACTGTTACAGTAGGTACCTATACAATGTGCCCTCGGTAACAAAAAAAAAACGGAAACGACGAAACCTTCGTATTCGTACGTATGCATAGCGATACTTTGAATAGGAGATTGTTCCTATTTCGCTACTCTCCCTTGTGAGTTTCAAAAAGCTTCTAACATCTTTGGTACAAAGAATGTCAAAAAGACTTTTCATGTAGGCAAGGGATGTGAATAAGTAATAATATATAGGAATTCGATCTTCAAAGTTTATTATATATTAAAGAAATTGTAATCGACGGAACATGTCACGAACACTACTGGTAAGGAAAATTGACTAAAATATGTTCAAAATAAATAAAGATCCATTATTTGTTGTCAATTCAATATGTCAATTAACAGAAACACGTCATGCTTATGCGCCAGGTGTTTGTCATGTTCTCATCAATTTTTTTGCCACCTGCTGCAGACACTAGATTCATTTTGTAAATAAGTTTGTAACAGCAACATAAATCAATTACAACGATTTATCGAAAGTTTAAGAACCCTTTTGGTAAAAAGAAAACATAAAATACGTATTAGAAAGCTTTGGAATTTATAAAATGAAGGCAATTTAAGGGTGACCGCCAGACTGCAGAACAGTTAAGTTCGATCCTCTGACGCAGAACTCCAAAATAGATAACGCATTTGCGTCAAGAATATTTTTCAAGCGCCCCGTTGTAAACGATCATACGTGCCGTACGAAATTTCCTGGCAAAATATTTGCTATAATATCTATAACGTGCCCACTTTCTTATAGTAAATCACAACCAGTTGCGTGAGTTCTCGATCTGTGTAAGATACGATCGTGATAATATATCATACATCATGGATTAAATAGAATACGCACGCAAAAATTTTCTTTAAAGACAAATTGGATTTAACGACAATATTTTTAAGGCTAAATTCTAACAATTGCCTTGCATGGTATAGGAAAAATGGAGCGCGTTTGCTGAAGGCAAGGTCGCAGCCGATTGCCGTTGTATTTCTGGACGCGCACACATTCGACCTCAGCCGACCATGTTGAATACTTGATTGATGGTTATTTCTTGAAATATTTGCAGATGCTCAACCGAAACTCTTAAGGCAAAGGTTATTTGCAAATCAGACATACATTAGCTATTAATACAAAAATAAAACAAAATGAACTTTTTTATTTTAGTACCAGCTTTTTTATTTTTGGCTATCTCAAGTAGAAGACTTATATCGTTACGCATAAACTTTGAGATACATTATTATAAAAGATACCTCTTGAGGTCATAGCATATAATGAGGGACATAAGACGATACACATACCTTTCGAAAACAATGGAATGATGGAACAGATAAAATGTAAAATCAACAAGTAGTACATAGAACTCGCAGCTAACAAGGCCGAGGACGTTCATGTTATTTCGGTGCATTCATTTAATGTGACGTCCTCGTTACCGAAACGCCATAAGTCATCGATTACTTAAATATTCTAGCAATCAAGAGCACGACTGAATAGAAATTGCAACTAAAAATGCAGTCGACGAGTTTAAACGCAGCTAGTGAATCACGGCGACCGCGACGCGACGTGCTCACTATTCGGCCAATGACCTACTTCAAAAAGGTGATCCCGTATAGTTGACCCATGAGATGTTTTTGCTGTCTATACTACACTGACGGGATAGAACAGTTTTGTTTACGTCACACAAGTGACATTTTTAATTCGATTGAAGAAGAGAAAACACTAACTATTCAAAGCTTATACAGTGTTTATTAGTAAGGGGGATAATGTAAATGGGGTCTATTTAAATCTCATCAGTATGTATAAAATGTTTTCCTGCACAGAAGTACAATTATTCAAAACATTTCGAAGATTATGCAACAGTATAATATTATGTTCAACCATGCGATTTCAAGAAAACAACTGGGATAGCTACAGAAATTATGCTACATACGATTTTTAGCGTTCCGTACCTAAATTGTAAAGACGTGACTCTGTTACTGAGAATTCGCTGTTCATCAGTCCGTCTGTCTGTCGTGAACAGTTATAGCTAGACAGTTAAAATTTTAACAGATTATGTACTTACTTTGATTGTCGTTATAACAACAGATACTAAAAACAGAATAATACAAAATATATTTATGGGAGGCTCTCATAAGTACAAGAAACTTGATTTTTGTGACATTTTTCTCGGTATTAACAACGGCAATAGGTAGACAGAGGCTTGAAATATTCACTGAATATTGAGTTGATTCTCTTTATAAGTAAATAATAATTTAATTAAAATAAAATCTATATTCAAGGCTGGCTCACATACAAGAAACTTGGTTTTATTCGTTTTGAAACTTTGTTTTTGCTCGATATTAATACTAGTACTAAAAGTACTAATAATTGTACGAATCCCTACCTAGGGTTACCATATCTCAGGATTTGTCCTGAGA
Source organism: Glaucopsyche alexis (assembly GCA_905404095.1). Lineage (NCBI taxonomy): Eukaryota > Metazoa > Arthropoda > Insecta > Lepidoptera > Lycaenidae > Glaucopsyche > Glaucopsyche alexis. The sequence goes on from FR990060.1 coordinate 10,169,530, forward strand.
TTTCAGGATTTTTCGACTCTTCTCAGGATTCCGGCCGGATTTAGCAACTCTAGTGATAGCTCAGGATTTTCAATAAAACACAGGTTACATTTTAAAGATCTCTCTTATTAAACTACTAAAAATAATTTTCTTTTAGTAACAATTGCAGTTGAACTGCAATTGTTACAACAATCAATACTTATTTATCAAAGTGAAACAAACTAAAAATAATCTTCTTTTGGTAACAATTGCAGTTAAAATCAAAAAAGTCGCGTAAAACGCGTGCGCAAGATAATAATACGTGTTTGAGAGAAAATTCTCAAGCTGTAGAAAATCTCAGGACTTTCCATGGAAATCAGGCCTTTTCTCCGGACTTTTGATTTTTTCATCTGGTAACCCTATCCCTACCTGCCCGGGTCCGGCTCACAACTGGCTGTTTTTGCAATAGTTATCACGAATTGGATCACGTGCGCTAATACTATGATTATTCAGAATATCATCTTAATCCTTTTACTAGATGTTTAGATTGTACTATTGTACGAATATTCAACATGGTTAATACATATCTCACTATCTCTAAAAGGTATGATTAACATGTCGGATTGTAGGTACTGTACGGACGATAGGGATATATCATATAATATACTTGCTTTTATACGCGACTTTGTCCTCATGTACCCTTATTGTACCCCCGTGGGGGATAAATTTCGAAAAATACTTGTAAATAGCGGATGTCTACGACTTAAATCTGCGTGCCAAAATGCAGAGCAATACGATACGTTTGTTGTTGATCTTTTACTATGCTTTTCACCCCAATTTCATAATTTAATGGATGTATTACAAAAAACTATAATTAATACGTACTCAATGATTTGCATTTATTAGATCAGATATTAAATGTCATGGAAATTGGGGCAGATTTTAAATAATTTTCATACGAACATTAAAAACTTATTTCACACCCTAAGAAGGGTGAATTGTAATAAACTTAGAAACACAATAGTATTTACTTAATACAACTAAAACCATGAATCTCAATTACATACAAGCTTTTAACCCCTATTTCACCACAGGGATGGAATTTTTCAAAATCCCTTCTCATGCGTCTACGTTATGAATTAAAACAACTGTCCTCACGTATATCTGTAGCGCGGCAGAAAATTATGCGTGAGATCTAGGTTTAGGGACCATCAACTAGTTTAAACGGACATAAATTACACATAAACGTTGTCTAATATTGATAATGAATTATTAACAGTGATAAACCGTAATAGTAGAAGTAAGCTTATCTGCTTGACGTCAGCAGTATAATTACGGTTGAGACAACAAAAGACTTAGGAAAGATAAAACTATAGGTGCATACTTGTGACCTTAGTTTTCGTGTTGTTTGGCATTTATTATCAAAGTTTTAACATTGTATTATTTTATAAGAAATTAAAAATATGAAGTACGATTTTATTTACTTTTGCGCGAACATTTTGATAACGATGTAATTAGTAGGAAACTACGTCTTTCGATTCTGGATTACGTTTAAATTTTTTGGCGCAATGCATATTAAGATTTCTTTTTTTCCAGGATTATCCTTTAAGCTGCCTAATGAGTGCTGGGATCAAAATCCCGGGAATCCAGAACCAGACAGCTGATACTGTGATCTCAAGAGTAAACAAACAATAACTGTTAAAGAAGTAAAAAAATACAGTTGTAGTAGAAAATTTATACGTTATCATTTTCTAGCCACAACCACGAAAATTATTAACTTGAACATTACGCAATGAGATAGGTAACCACAAAATGAGGACAACTATTATGTACCACCTCTGGCAATTCTCTGTCCCTTGAAAATTGCATAAGTTTGTACCGAGCAGTAGTCGTCCGAAAGAACCTTGTTGCTTAAAATATTTATCAAAATGTTTAGATAGAAGAAACATTCTAAGTCAGCAATCAGTCTACGTCGTCAAATACGTGCGTTGAATCAATATGTACGAACGTACGTCACGTAAGGATAGGTAACGGTAACTGTAATGGATAAGTAGGTAGTCATCGTCTACAGCTTGTGTTCACTAATGGACGACGTACTTAGTTCTGCGAATGTAGATAGACTTGAAGACATGACTATAGGAAAATATTCATGTGCGATCAGACCTTGTCTAAAATCTATACACTATTACTTGTTATCCTAAGGTCATAACTCATAGTTTCTGCAATCGTCGTCCTTCCAAAAAAAAAAAAAAAAGATATGGCCAACGTTTCTTCCTTCAAAATAAATGCACCTTTAAAACAGAAGTTTAATGTGTAACACCCCGTCCAGACTACTCGTGAAGTAAGTAAGACAGTCCACACTGTCTTAACGAAACGCGAAGCGAAGTGCGTGTCCACGCACGCACTTCGCTTCGCGTTTTCATACTTCGGGTTACTTCGCGGAGCACTTCCCTGGCCTACTTCGCGAGCTGTCTGGACGGGGCTTAACGGCTTCTGTAAGACTAGGGTTACACACAGTCAGTCTGGCATCAGTTCAGCCCATCAGCCTGATCCAGACTAACGAAAGAATGATCGTGTCACCGTGTGATTGACGGACGGATAATTTTTTATTGTACTTTCCGGCCATCATTCTGGCGTCAGTCTGAGACTGATAAACTGAACTGATGCCAGACTGACCGCGGAACCCTAGGTAGTCTAATGGTTTATGTGGGTTTCCTAATGAATTTAAAACTTTTACGAAGAAGCACTTCAGGACAGTGGTTTCTTTGATGATGAAACATGAATGTCTTCCGTGTCTAGTGTATTAGCACAATAGCTTCTTTGCCTTCTGCTATAACCCTGGACGTGACTGTATAACGTCAGCTTACAAGGTGTCTTGGATGATCAAATTTTTTTAAGGTTTATTTGCTATTTACTCGGTAGGTACTACGGATTTTTGTCCACCTACATATATAACGGAGTAGAAGAATTTCATACTGTACTAAGTAATGGTAGTAGTTTATATTCTATCAACATAGCGCTACAATTCTCTAGAATACATTACAAGTTGATCAATTCTATCGCCTTGAAGATTAGATTATAAAGTACCTACGTATTGATTAAATTAAAAAAATATTTACTTCCAGACAAATAATATCAGTCAGTAATCATTCAGTCCAATAATTACAAGATTTGACTTAGCGAAGTGATTTACCTGGAAGACCCATCATTTTTACAATGGTCATCCATGGAAGATGTTCTTTTGGATTCAGATATCTTCCATGGACTATTAAATAGATTAACATTCTAGTAGACCGTCGCGGTAAACGGTTAAGACTGGTGAAGAATTGCGAATAGGGTTAAGAAAAACATTATATTACGAGTAGGTACATACCTCAGTCTTCGTTATTCGATGTCGTGCTAATTTGACAACGGCAAAGTTTCCTTTGCCAATGGTCCTTTCAATGTCGTAAAAACCCACCCTGATGGGGGTTTTAGCAGGACGATCCCGATCCGCCATGACTGGTTAGTGAACCATCAAATTAGACGAGAAGTAAGATTTCCACTTCACCTCTTCTCAATTACTTTTCTGGTTGCAACACGAGTAAGTAATATAAATTCTAATAAAATTACAATTAACTATCACTATGGTCTATAAGTATTCACCTAAGTCTACTTGCAAAGCGCGATAACGACTCAATATTATGAACAATTTGGCTATTACAATTACCACAAAAACTTTAATCTAAATGTTCTCATTAAAATGTAGATTAATTTTATCAAAGTATTATTGCAGTTCGTTGTCCATATCAATTACATAAATAAATTAGTCTCTCAGTTCTTGGTATCACTCTTACGTGAAATTTTATAAGAAAAGAACAATAAACAAGTGTGTACAAAAATTTAGTACATATTTACAAAACGATAAAACCGCGCAGAGGCGGCGCGCGAAGCGAGCGTTGTATTGACATTACGCCGCCGCCTCACCGGCTGTCAACTAGATACTGAACAAAAATATGCCAATTGCCATCTGCCAAGTGCCAAATGAAACTGAATTTCTCAAGTAGACCATAGACTTTTTTTTTTTTTTGTTTAATTCGACCCGGTCGGGACAGGCAAAGGGAGCGTTGCCCATACAGCCATTTCTATGTTTTCTCTATTTATTGAATGATAGTGAAGGCCGAAGCCAATTCTTTTATAATACCCATCTGAAATAGAGTTTTCATCAGGCCGAAGCCAATTCTTTGATATCAATAATATGAAATAAGTTTTTCATCAGGCCGAAGCCATAATTCTCATGTTTTGAGTTTTGATAGTATTTTATTGTCCCTTTTTCAATTTGACATATTGTCGCAATGATATAAAGAAACAAGGTCGTCATTGGTCATTGTCTTCATCGTCTTGACGAGGTTCGGCTCTTGACAGATGCCTAGAAAATCTGTTAAATAAACAGTTCAAAGTTATGTACAATAATTAAATAATATTTTATTACTAAAACTAAGAAAAACGAGATGAAAAGCAAATATGAAAGAGAATTATTTACAACCACAAAGTACTTAAATATAATTAGGAAATTTACAACACATAACCGTTACAGAGAACTATCTCTGTGTTACTACTAAACAATCTCAAGTTATATATAATATAGGTAATGAGTAATGACTGGTGAGTATTTATTTATATATCACCAATGGTAGAAAGGACGTACTCATATATTGGCTTAAAACAATCGGGTGTTTTCAAAAGCTGCTGAAGGGAGTGCGGGATGGCTTCAGCAGCTTCAGCAGTTTTAAAGATATCCATCAAGTGATTAATAAAAATAAATCTTTGAAGAGTAAAACTGTTACAAGTAAAGAAAATGTGATCCAAGGTTTGTTCAGAATGATTACAGTAATTACAAACGGGTGAAGACAATATATTCAATCTGTGAAGATGAGCATTAAATCGACAGTGACCCATTCTAAGACGGCAAATAGTAGAATAAAATTTCCTGTCATGAAATGAAACACCTTTAGTAAACCATGGGACTGACAACTCCTGTTTAATCTTAGAATACCATTTTCCTTTGGTTTCCATGGTCTGTTTCCAAAAATTTGTAAATTCGATTTTAAAGGCTTCTTTTATTTTGACTAAAACATCAGATTCTGGAAGGCATATGTTTTTAATACAATGCTCCTGAGAACAAGTGGTTATAGCTCTTGCTAAAAAATCAGCTTGTTCATTTCCCTTAACACCAATATGTGACGGTGACCAGACTAAAACTATATTTTTTTTGTTTAGTGTTGTTAATTTTGTATATTTTTCTCTAATATCATGGATAATATAGTTAGTTGTAGCACAAAATTTGGGGTTATTTAAGTTTTGAAGAACGCTAAGACTATCAGACACTATAATCCATTTATCATAAACTTGAGTTTCGATATACTCTAATGCAGACAGAACTGCTAAACACTCAGCAGTAAAAATACTTGTTAAATTTGGAAGCCTAATACCATATCCTTTCTTATCCTGTTTAATATATATGGCTGCTGATACCGCCTCAGAAGTCTTTGAACCATCAGTATAGACTTGTTGATAACCGACTAGGTTACTTAGTAAAAGGTAGACTTCTTCTTTGCACTTCAAAGAATTATCAATTACAATTTTTAGTGGAAAATATTTAGAGCTAAATGTGCTCATATAGCAAGGCCATAAGTCACTTTCATATAAGTTATAGTCTTGCTTTATTTTTACAATTTCAGGTAGGTAATGTAATAAAATAGAGGAAGAAGAACCACTCTGCAATTTTACAAGAAGAGGATGATTTTTAATGGATAAAATTCTCAACAAAAACCTGTATATTAAATATTTAAAGCGAATTTTCAAAGGAGGGATGTTACATTCAACCTGCATTGATATTATGGGTGTGGAACACATCGCACCAAGCACAATCCGTAAGCACCTATTTTGAACTTTATCTAGTCTATCAACAAAATGTGGAATAGAAGCAAAGCATACATAACCATATTCAAAGTGGCTTCTTACAATAGCCTTGTAAAGAATTAATAAAATTTTTGGATCAGCTCCCCAATATGTGCCTGCTAAAGACTTTAATATATTGCAAGCCCTTAAAGCCCTGTTTACTAAGTAATCAATATATTTATTAAATTTGAAGGAGTTCTGAAAAATCACACCTAAGAATCTAACAGTTTTGTCAACTGCTAACTTACTATCTCCATATTGTAGGACAATGTTTGTTGTTTTGATAGGTTTTTTTGAAAAAACTAAAACTTTGCTTTTTTCAGAACTGATGTCGAAGCCCAGATCATCATAATAGGCCTTAAGGCCGAGGAGAGCACCTCTGAGATTTTCAATAGCTGCAGGCAACTTGTCTGCAGTACAATATATAGTTAAGTCATCTACAAACTGGAGGTTAGTAATGTTTTGACCTAAGACAATATTTAACTTATGTATATACAAAATAAATAGTAAAGGACTGAGAATTCCACCTTGACTTATTCCTTTGTAGGAGTACCTTGGACCAATCAGTTTATTTTCAAATTTCACAAATAATTTACGACCACTAAGAAAATGATACACCCAATTTACCAATTTTTCAGGTAATTGTAAAGAAGTTAAAATAGTTGAAAGTTTTTCCAAATTGACATTATTATATGCGCCAACAACATCAAAGAAAATACCAACCAATATTGAATTACAAGACAGAGCATTGTGAATGTCCAAACAAAAATGACTCAAGCTCTCTCTAGCCGAACGGCCACGCCGAAAACCGAACTGATTACTAGGTAAAATATGATTTCTTTCTATAAAAAATTCCAGTCGCTGTTTAATAAGCTGTTCAAATATTTTGCCAACACAAGAACTTAAAGTTATAGGTCTATATGAATCTGCAACATTTATATCCTTTCCGGGTTTTAATATTGGAACGAGACAATCTGTTTTCCACTGTTCAGGAATCATGGAATGGCACCACAATGAATTTAATAGATTAAGGAACAACTTCATATTTTTGGTGTCTAACAATTTAAACATTTTGTAAGATAAACAATCTAGACCACAAGCAGAATCTTTACGAGATTTTATGGCTGCTTTCAGCTCCTCAAATGTAAAACTCTCTACTAAAAAAGAATTTGGAGATGTTGTCACATTGGAATTACTGTTCTTATAATTATTTGGTACTGTATCTGGAGTATATTTATTTAAAAACTGTAATATCCATTCACTATCAATGAAACTACTTCTAGGTGTATAACTTCGGTTGAATTTTTTAATTTTCATCCAAATTTGGCTCATAGGAGTTAATCTACTAACAGATTTACAAAAGTTTTCCCAAGAAAGTCTTCGCTCTTGTTTCAATACGCGTTTTTTATGCGCCTGAAGACGCTTAAATTCAACAAAAGTTTCAATACAATAATTCGCTTTAAACCGCGCATAGGCTTGACGACAATCATGTACAGCCTTGGAACATTTTTCATTCCACCATACTAATGGAATTTTAGCTTTTTTTTTACTGTTACTACAGGCAGAACTTTGAGAAACAGAATTAGCAGTTGGGGTGCTGAACTTAGGCTTATTCAAACCGTTGACAAATGCGCCACATTTATCAACAGTTTGAACAATAAGCGCACAGAATCTATTATAACTGTCGATTAAATCGCATGTTTCAATTTGAAATTGTTTTAATTTCTGATTAACAGTTTTTTCATACAAATCCCAATTTACTGTTTTCAGATTCGTGTGAAGAGGAAAACTTTCAAATGTCTGTGACAAGTTACTATGTGGAGAGAATGATGGAGAAAGATTCAATGTTGTCAGAGTTGGTAGATGATAACTACCTAATGAGTCTGAAGAAACTTGCCATTCACAAAATAATGCTAACGACGCCGAAACAAAAGTCAAATCTAGTGCGTTTGGCTTCCATCTATGCGACCCTACAGTGGTTGGACGTCCATCATTCAAGAGAACCAAATCATTCTCATCAGCGACATCAACAATATCTCTCCCTCGCGCGTCAACTTTGCCGCTACCCCATAAAGTATGATGCGCGTTAAAGTCTCCAGCAAAAATTATCGGTTTCGGAATAGTCTGTATTAAATCATTAAATTTTTTCTTATTAAATTCAGGAGTACAGCTTCCTGGGCTGTAAAAACTTACAATCGAAATTTGTTTCTGAAAAATTTGAATCTGAACAACTATATTTTGTAAAGAATCATCATAAAATGTATTAATTTTGTTATAGACTATAGTGTTATGAATTAATATGGCTACTCCATTGTGATTATTACCACAGTCATTTCTCACAATAGAGTATCCTTTCATGTTAAATGTGATATGTGGTTTGAGCCACGTTTCACTAATTATACAAATGTGGATGGAATTATCTAATAGAAATTTTTGTAGTTCATATTTATTACTTGGCAAGCTTTGACTGTTCCATTGCATAATATTTAGTTGGGCAGTGAATGTGAAAGATTGTTATTTTTTTCTTTTATAGTTTCTTTTATTGCTTCTGAAAGAAGCTGCGAGTTTATGCTTGCATTTTGAGTCTTGTTCAGAGTAATAGCTTTAATTAAACATTCTGTGAGTAACGTAAGTGCGTTTTTATTTGAGAGAAGTACATTTAATAAGTCTTTACTATTTGTGTTTTCATTTAATGAAGGGAAATTTTGTAATTTATTACTAAAAAGGTCTGCATATGATGTAGTTGTATACTTTTTTTTATTTTCTTCTATTTTCATTTTTTTAACTCTACATTCTCCAGATATAGATAAATGGCTACCTTTGCAATGTACGCAAACAGCTTTATCTGGGCTTTGGGTACAGTTTTTATAATTGTGAGCCTCGGCACAGATCGAACAACGCTCTGCATTCTTACAAAACTTTGCTAAATGTCCGTATCTTAAACATTTATAACACTGTTTCACTGGTGGAATATATGTCGTAACAGGAAATCGCCACATATTTATTAAAACATATTCAGGCAATGATGTAGAGCACGAAAATGTAATTGCCACTGATTGCGTTGGTTGCAGCACAAAGCTGTTGTTAACCTTAACTTTTCTCATTATTCTACGTACACATATTACCCTTTTTGTACTACTCGAAATTGCTTTATAAATTTTTTGATTGGACATTTCGATCGGTACGGAGTTGATGACACCAGTCAACTCCGTGCTACCAGCTGGAATGCTTGCTTTTAAATTTTGGTCTCGTAAAAAAGTAGTATTTTCAAGAAATGCGTTAGCTAAGTTCGGCCGATTAAAATAGACTCCAACTTTGAATTTATTAATTTTTCTCAAAAAAGATATTCCCTTAATCGATTGTTGGAAAATACGACTTAAACCCATGAGGTCGCGAGTACCTATAGGAGTTTCCCCTGTGCTTTCCACAAAAACTACAAATTCAAATCCAGCTGCGCTGTCCTCTGGATAGCGACGGCTGTAGTCGTTGACTCTATAAGGAGCATATTTGTTAGATTCCTCTGTGGGCTCAGACTGTTCAGAGCTACTCGACTCAGCCTGATTATCCACCGGACTAGACGATATTGGTCTCTTCTTCTTCCGTTTGGACGGCCGCTGAGACATCGCGGCGCGCCTGGTCCCGTGAAGGGACTTTTATATAATTAAAAAACTTACCGACAGAACGAAGAAATAATTATATACAATTAAAAAATATATACAATACGACAAATATTCTACAATTATACAGCTTTTTACAACAAAAATCAAATTAAATTTTCAGTGCTGAAAAATTTACAACTTTTCCCGCCACTCCCAAAATCTTCTTTTCCCTAGACCATAGACTACAAAGCAAAGATATTCTACAAAGGCTACACCATAATGACTCGTAATACATCATGTAATTAAGGGGCATCCTCAATCGTGGTTCGTGACCATTCCGCCATTCAGCCTGTATGTATTATGTAAGTCCAGCGTCAATAGTCTCAATCGCAAAATCGTTTCAAGTTTTGATCATTTTTGTCAAATGTCAATCATTCATATATAAATACCACGACATTGATTAATTGCAGGCTGGACAGTCAGTATGGCCCTCAACTGTAAAGCGCCGTACTCACGGTCCAGCCTGCAAATCCAACATCCTACTAATAATGTCAATCATAAAATTTTTATCTACAAATCAAATCGAATAACGCGGCCTTGAAGCGGATTTGTGTGCAAAATGTACGTGGTAGAGCCATGCTTCGGCACGAATTGGGCCGGCTCGACCGGAGAAATACCACGGGCTCACAGAAAACCGGCGTGAAACAGCGTTTGCGCTGTGTTTCGCCGAGTGAGTGAGTTTACCGGAGGCCCAATCCCCTACCCTATTCCCTTCCCTACCCTCCCCCATTACCCTATTCCCTCTTAAAAGGCCGGCAACGCACTTGCAGCTCTTCTGATGCTGCGAGTGTCCATGGGCGACGGAAGTTGCTTTCCATCAGGTGACCCGTTTGCTCGTTTGCCCCCTTATTTCATAAAAAAAAAAAAAAAAAAAAAAAAATGGTTGACGTTTTTGACACTAATGTCGACCACTAGTATCGGTGCTGGATTTGCAGGCTGAACCATGAGTAATACCCGCTTATGGCACATAAAGCGCCATACTAACCGCCCAGCCTGCAAATCTAAGGCCATGAACTCGTAGGCAAAAATTATAAATGATTGTCGCTATTGATATTAATGACGGCCATTAGTACCGGTCACCGGTGCTGGATTAGCAGAATGGACCACGGCGTTTATTGATTACTGAAGAAACAAAATTTAATTCGGTTAAAATATTTTTATTGAAGTAAAAACTTTTGTAGTGAAAACTGTGTTATGTAGTGTTAAACTCGCGTCAGGACACCTGACCTGATTGAAATTTATTCGTAAGACGGAGAAAGATGCAGCGGAGGCGCGGCGTAGGAAAGGAACTAATATCCCTTTCTAAATTATTGTCATGTTTGTGTACAATAGCGCAATAAATGAATATTGTATATAACCACAAAGATAGTACTTTTATACTGATAAATAAAGCAATTCGTGCGAAATTATTCCCCAACCATTCAAAAATGCACAACGTTGATGTTCAAGACGTTTTCACTTCTGTCGACATCGGCGCGGCGCGGCGCTTCCCGAGTGCAACCAACAACTATAATACTGATATTATTAGGTATTGGTGCAACCGTATATAGCCGCTATCCCCAACCCGCGGCCCGCGGGCCGCATGCGGCCCGCCGGCCGGGCCTTTATCTGCGGCCCGCATGAAATCTATAACTTAGAAATCTGTCAAGTATGAGTGACTTGCGCACGAATGGTTCCGTACCATTTTAGGAAAAAATTAGACAAAAATTGTGTTTTTAATGAAAACCCCTTTTATATTAATTTTTATTTTGAATTATATATTGGAGTAGAAATCAATTTAGTATCTTGTGAATATTTAAAGTATTGACATTATTAACATCGACTAAAGAAAGGACAAAAAATCGCGTTTTGTTGTCATAAAAAGGGCTTCTCCTTATATTATTTGTTTTACCTTATTTTTTAGATATGATATTATGTTGTTATAGCGGCATCAGAATTAAGTGACTTCTGAAAATATCAGCTTTCTAGCTAGTGATTCTTAAAATACAGCCTACGATGTAATAAGGATAGCATGCAACGACAAGCCAGATCTAGATAAAGTTGTGAAAAAGCGTTCACAATTCCAAAAATCTCACTAAGTGAATATAATTTTTATAATACATATTTGTTATTTTAGTTTGTGTCGCTTTCTCATCTTAAATGTTTAGTTTCACTCTTTTGACTACCTTGTGTTTTTCTATTATTAAATCGTTAAATTTAAACAACGTATTTTTTTGCCCCTAAAAAATTTTGGTTGCGGCCCGCGACACCAGGAGTACAACGGGTTTATGGCCCGCGTAAAAAAAAGGCTGGGGACCACTGGTATATAGGTATACTGGTGCAACCCGTTTTTTATTCTGTGGTAAAGATATGAGTTGACATTTTGTTGCTAAAAGCGTGAAGAAGATTATTTTTAATGGCAACAATTCCTTTTTGCAATGTGATTGTGGTAGATTTATCAAAGATCAACAAAATTTGATAAAAAATATTTTAGGAGTTTCCTTTTTTTATTATTTATAATAGCTAAGTTTGAATTTATTGTACTATTAAAATAATATCAGACACATCACGATATAACTTACAAGGAACACTATATTAAAAGACCAAGATGTCGGTGATATTTTACTACAATTTTGACATGATAATGTTTGTGTAAAATCTTGATTTTTTGTCACATTACATAAATTAAATTATTACGTTTTTGAATGTGTATATAACATAGCCAACTTATTGTCGACATGAATGATTTTGTGGAAGAAAACCTCAGTAATATGAAGTGCAGTCAAAGGGATGTTTGTGCGAAAAATAAAAGTAAAAAGGCCAAAGATTCTTCTGATGCTCCTGAGGAAATAAATAAACTAAAAGAAGATTCATTGAGTGCAGCTTTAGTAAATACTCTACATATTAACAATATCAATAGTAAATTAACAAATGGTAGAAGTGAACACTCTAAAGATATTCATGAAGCAAACGAGAAAAATTCTATAGCACAAGACGCAGTCCCTAGTGAAGTCAGCAAGAATGTAAATATTATACAGTGTAATAATGTCATTAATGCCAAAGAGCACAATAATGAACAGTTAGATATTTCATTGCAGACCGAAGGAAAAGTCCAAAATGATATTGATATAATATCTTATGAATCTGAATTACAAATGCCTGAAATTATGAGACTCATACAAAAAGATCTTTCAGAGCCATATTCAATCTATACATATAGATACTTTATACATAATTGGCCGAAATTGTGTTTCCTGGCAACCGATCAAGGAAAATGTATTGGAGCTATTGTCTGTAAGTTAGACTTACATCGAAATGCTGTCAAGAGAGGTTACATCGCCATGCTGGCCGTAGATGCAAAGTACAGGAACAGGAAAATTGGCTCAAAACTAGTTCAAAAAGCAATTCAGGTAAGAATAAAGAAACTAAGTTTCATATAGAGAAAAAACTCTTGAACATCTTTGTAAGAATCAAATAATATTATTGCATGATATAAAAAATATATTTAAGACCCAGAAAATATATTTTATCAATCAATTAAAAGTGAAAAAAAAAATGTATGGCCATTGGCCACCTGTCCTGTCCATCCTGTGTACCATATTTAAGCCTCATTATTTGGCAGAAAGGTTTTACAATAGATGTAATAAAAATTTGTGGCTGTTCACTTATTTAAAAATAATTATAATTTATGAAGAAAGTAATTTTGTTATTGTTGTAACTTAATTGTTTATTTACAGGCAATGATAGATGATAATGCTGATGAAGTTGTTTTAGAAACAGAAATCACTAATAAACCAGCTCTAAAACTTTATGAGAATTTGGGGTTTGTGAGAGACAAACGCTTATTTCGATACTATCTTAATGGTGTAGACGCATTGAGATTGAAATTATGGCTAAGGTGAAAAAAGCTAATGGAATAAGTAAGAAATTCTCAATGTTGTGTCACACACTGAGGATTGTATAGTCTCAGGCATATGTTATTTGAATACCTACTGTTGTATCAGTAACCTAATAAGCCATGTGGATTTTAGCCAAATGTATTGTTTCTATGAGTTTTTAAGTCATGTGATGTTTTATGTTATTTGTGTTAAAATTTTAAAGAAAAAAACTGCAATTTTTTTTTATAAATCCTAATTATATTTATCCTAATTCAAAATACACAACTTTGAAAAAAATCTGTATATTTATTAATTTGTTTGATGTCGTCCTACATGAGTTGTTCTAAGATATTATTTGCTGTTATTTATTAAACAATGGTTTATTTTATTTGCCTGCAACATAACTGTTATTCCTAATTTTTATTGAAAATATATTTACTATAGTAAATATATTAAGTTCATTGTTCCTAAAACTAACATAAAAAAATTAAAGTCCTTAATTATCATAAGAATAATTTATTATCTTAAAATTAAAATGTAAATGTAGCAGAATTTGTAGAGGCTCCATCAAATATGAATGTGTTGTTCACAGGCTTGTACTGTTTTGTTGCTATTTTGATTACTTCATGAGCGACACACGCACCAACAAAAGCGGAAACGCTGTGAATCTCTGCTCCTCCGTACCTACACATTTCATGAATATGATCATCTTTAGAAAAGGGAGAGCATGCAATATCGCTAAGTAATTTTGACACGCATGTTTTTAGTTTTGCTATATCTCCCTCCGATTCCCACTCTCCTGGGGACCGACAATGTTCTGACCGAAACATTTCTGCTGCTCGTAATAGGATGTAATGAACCATCATTACATCGGGTTCCTCTAGATGTTTAGCTATGTATGATATCACATTGTTGTTTAGCTGATATTCGGCAGCTATATTGCTGCCCTTTATTATATGCAGATCATGAGTGTGCCTACAGAAAAGTTTCACATCGGCTTCACTTATATTCTCACAATGTAATTGTGATACTATTTCCTGAACTTTACGGTATACTATTTCAGCCTCCATAGCAGCTTGGTTCCGATATATATTTTGTAATTTCACATAGGATTCTGTAGACGCAGTCATGTCAGGTAAAATTCCTTTTAAAGGTAATTTCCCTTTCCCCTCTGCTTCTATAAACTCCTTTAAAGCTGAACACATGATCCAAAATGGAGAACTATCTTTTTTTAAGTTTATTGCTGAACTACTGTATATCAGATCTTGGATTTTGAGTGGCAAGAAAGTAGGCAGTAAAGCGGTATTCACGGCTCTTTTTGCTTCTTCAAAATTTTCTTCATCAATTGGTATACCATTCTCATCTTTTCTTATAAACTCATCAATAATACTTTTGATTTCATTCTTCTCTTTTCTGCTCATTGGCCACCTATCATTAGTTACTTGCCATTTCTGTACAGCACGATTTAAAATTACAATCCAAGGTATATGACCATGGTCTTTTAAATCTACAGCCTCTATGTCAAAACTGTCTAAATATTGTGATAAAGCTGGAAATGGAACATCTAGCCTCAAGTCAGTTTGTTCATTTTCAGGGTGTGTTTCTATGACTGCATGTTCTTTTATTTGAATCCTAAAAGATCCAAGAAAACCAACTGATTTACACAGAACAAAAGGGACATTAATGTCCCATAAATGTTGAGATAAAAGCCGAATAGTTTTTTCTTCGAGAGATGTCCCTATAACCACAGTAAAAGATTTGAAGAAATCTGGGTTTTCCTGTAATATTTGTTCAGGATGTTCCTGCACAGCATGACCTTGCACAGCAGGATTCAATTCTAAAATGAGCCGTAAGCTTTCTGTTCCTCTGTTCTGACCTTTACTAGTACATTCTAAAAAGAAATTGCTTCCAATGTCTTCATCACTTACAATATTGTGGTCCACAATAGTGATTGCTCCAATACCAGGAAGGACTATAGATTTTAATATTTCTGTACCAAGCGCTGTCGCGTTTATTATGCAAATATGAGCCTTTTCTAAGGCCGCCTGTCCGTGATCTCCCCACAATCGAAGTTGCCGGTCATATTGCTTAGTCTTCTCACTTTGTTCTGGAGATTTAGGAGAGGGAGATGCCATTCTATCTTATTATATTTGCACAATTTTTTTTATTATTTACACTTCTAAAATGTTAATAGGTTTCTATCTGTTTCTATTGTTTGTGAAACGTAAATTATCCAAAAACAAATTTATTTTTAAAAAACTACGAAGTGAACGTGAAGTGCAAGTTAGATGTTTGACAAATGACAGTTTTTTTTTATTTAAATGGCATTTCGTTACGGCTTAAAACCATTAGCGAGTGTCGAGTTAAAAAGGCGGTAAAATAAAATTTTCGTTTATGTTTTCAAGACTGTATTTCTAAATAGTCAAAGTTCAAATAATACTCAGTGCAGTCAATAAGTCGAGTAAGTCCATTCAGTAAAGTGGTAGAAGCTTTACTGAAAGTTCTTAGGGAGGTTTTGGAACACAAAATAGCACTTATTTTGAAATTGCACCTCTTGCCCACTACACGTAGTAACTATTTATTAATTTGCACGTTACCTAACGAATATTTAATAGTTAATATTCTACCAATTACTGAATCGTCTGCTTGACTCATTGGCTGCACTGACTATTTATTTGGACTTTGACTAGACTTTAGACTTGACAATTTAGGATTTAATACGGTGTAATTTACAATAATTCAATTTCACGCCTATTAACTTGACATTGGCAAATAGTTTTATGCCGTAACACATCTTGAGAGGATATTTAAAAAAAAACAAGTTGTTGTCAGTTGTCACTGTCAGATTTCCTAATTCAGATTTCAATGCAGAAAATTTAGAAGTGGACTATTTTATTTACTTTCCATATAATCCAAACAATTAAATAAATGTGTATGGAAATGAATTTACAAACGTTATTCCAAGACTTTAATCCAAGGTGCTTATATTTTTTTACGATCATTGACTGCTTGTACCCAAACCTTGTACAAATGCAAATAAATTTTTGCCTATGTTATTTTCAGCAAATTCGTTGTACACACTTGTTTGCTAGTCTTCACAGCTCTCTTGGCCTTAAAGTTCGATAAGACTATTTCATGGTCGTATTGGGCCGTGTTTACTCCAATATGGATTTGGAAATTCCTGGTTGTTCTTGGTGCTATGGTTGGCACATATGTTTGGTGGCAGTATCCTCATTTCAGGTACAAATTTCGAATCTATTTTAATTAATTTGTGTGTAATCGATTATATATACAAATACATATTATAAAGGTTTGGTAATTAGACTGGAAAGGTAAAATAAATTAGACTGGATAAAAATAATCCCACTATGTATAATATTTTACTTTTTTTTTCAGATTGGAAGGTGAAGCCTACATACACTATAAAGCGATGCTAATTAGTCTTGCAATCCATCTCATATTGCTAATGTTTGAGCTACTTGTGTGTGACCAGTTGACCACGAGCCACCATTTTTGGATACTAGTCTTCATACCATTAATCTTTATAAGCATAGTTTCAATAGCAATCTGTATATGGTGTGTTAAACACGACCGCAGCTATGAGGTAAATATCTTGGCTGTGTAGCCTCACGTCCATGTTTACCAGTAAAAATACACAGGACTTCTGGCACTGTATCCACTTTAATGAGTATTTTACATTAATTTTAAACAACCGGTTTGTTTATGTTTAGATTAATTTAAATTGTATACATAAAACTAAAAGGATTTTTGTTTCTTGTTGGATATACTGAGCAATGCTCAAAATAAATGACCTCATTAGATTATCAGTGACGCCATTGAGCACTTTAGGAAAGTAACATGATTATAAATATGTAAAAACTACCATTTTTTAGTTTGTTATAGTTGTTTTACATAATTTAATTCTTTCCTTTAGTTGTGATTAAGAAATAGTATCAATTGTATGAAGTAGGTACACTTCTTCATGTCATGTCCTATAGAGAGCTGAAGGTACTAGTGGAGGATAGAGAAAAGTGGTGGAAGCTCCGAAAGGGCCCTGCCCTTAAACTAAAGAAGAAGACTTTATTAAAAAGTTGTTTCTAACAGTAATTAAAAATTTAATAGAAAAGTTTAAGATTTTTTTGAATAAAATCAACCAGGAAACAAGCAGACAAATCGCCTGATGGTAAGCAATTACCGCCGCTCATGGACACTCGCAACACCAGAAGAGTTATACTTGTAACTCCTCTGGTGTCGCAACTTGCGTTCCTGGTCCTTAAAATCCCCAATCCCACCATGGACCTCCGGTAACCACACTCACTCGGCGAAACACAACACAAGCGTTATTCTATATAATTTCACGCCGGTTTTCTGTGAGGTCGTGGTATTTATCCGGTTGAGCCGGTCCATTCGTGCCGAAACGTGGCTCTCCTACAGTAAATTTAGTTACTGTAATAAATAATATTGATAAGCTGTAAGGTTTCATTTATTTTGATAACAAACAGCTTTAATAGGTGCTACGGATAGCTAATGCATTGAAAAATTTACAATAACAGGTTAACTATTAGCATACTGCATAGTACAAGGTGCATTTATGTGTTTTTAATTTCAGTTGGAGTTGTTCTGTGCAGTCAACATACTTCAGTTTATATTCTTAGCATTAAAGCTGGATGGAATAATAACTTGGGAGTGGGAAGTTGTGTTTGTGCCGCTGTGGATATTAATGTGTCTCAGCCTTGTAGGTGAGTGTATGTATTCCTTTTTATTCTTCTTGTGTGTGTGTGTGTGTTTTTATGTGCAGTAGGAGGCAAACAGGCAAACACCTCTAAAGGAAAACAACCATCATCTATGGGCGTCTGCAACAAAACTTTATTGTCATCATTTCAAAATAGACAACACTTTTCACTAGAATGGTTTGAAAATGTCACCAGATATATTGCATGTGACAGTTCGTTCAGAAGTTTTAGTATAAGAGGCAGCTTGTTCTGAGAAAAGCAGAAATTATTTAATTTTACACTATTCATAATTTTGTAAGTAATAATAATAATTAATCATGCTGTAACTAGAAATATAACAATCTTTTTGCATGTACACTTTGATGCATTTCCAATTAAAGGCTTCACTGTTCTTTTAATAACAATGTATAGTGACATATATTGTCACTATACAACTAAAAAAACAAACCTTTGCATGCTACATTTTATATATTTTCCAACTTAAAAGCTTCACATATTACATAATTATCTATAATGTTACAGGAAATGTATGCATAAAATTCTCATATTGTATTAGGAAATGTATAAAACTAATGTAAAATAAAACTTTCTGTAAGTAGAAATTAATAAAACATAATATTGTTTCCCAAGGAATCAGTTATCTACACTAATATTATAAAGAGGAAAACTTTGTTTGTATGTTTGTTTGTTTGTTTGTTTGTAATGAATAGGCTCAAAAAGTACTGGACCGATTTCAAAAATTCTTTCACCATTCGAAAGCTACATTATCCACGAGTAACATAGGCTAAATTTTATTTTGGAAAAAAATAGGGTTCCGTAAGATATTTGGGTTTTTCGGACACAAGGTGTAAAAAATCAACCAGAAAAGTTACTTATTTTGCGTACGCTGCCTAAACTATAAAAGATAGAACCATAAAATGTTCTAATTAATTGTAGATCTTATAAATATCTACAAAAAAGTCCGCGACACACTATACCTATCTATGTCGAGTGAGGCACAACAACCATTTTTTTATTTAGAAATCTTGAATTTTTTTTGGACTACATTTAAACGCGTTTATTTTACTCATGTTATTAATCCTTATCAAAATAAATTATTTCATCACTAAGTACAGTTTATGTAGATAATATTTGGTTTTTGAATGATTAAAATTGGACGTTTGGTTTTGAAGTTATGGCGAAATTAAAATATTACGACTTCTGCTGCACGGCCCGTTGCGAAGTGGGCGTCACCAAGGCGGGGTGCGCGTGCGGGTTAATGTTTAGTTTAGTTTAGTTAAATAGTTTAGTTATTTTATAAACATCAAATTGATAATATCTTAAAATATAATACATTATATCTATACATCTATACAGTTAAATACAATTTAAGTGTCTGTTTGTAACTTCAAATTAACAGCTTTTTACATAATGAATCTGAAAGTATATTCGGTACTTACAATAAAATACATTTTTAATTTTTGTCTGTCCGTCTGTCTGTCTGTCTGTAAGTCGGTCTGTCTGTCTGTTTGTTCCGACTAATCTCTGAAACGGCTGGACCGATTTTCACGGGACTTTCACTAGCAGATAGCTGATGTTATAGGGTACATAGGCTACTTTTATTTTAGGGTTCCGTTTAAAAAAATAGGATTCCGCTTTCGTTAGTCATAAATAAAGTCGCGGGTAAATTTCAGCGATATCCCAAAGTATTGTTCCACGCGGACGAAGTCGCGGGCAAAAGCTATATGTTGATAAAACAAATCCACATTGCAAAACTGAAAAATAGAATGTTTTAGAAAAATTGCCCAAACGTTTTAATGCAGCAAATTGCATATAAGTAATTTTGCCTTACAGTATTTAGAATAAGTTAAGCCTATATGAAAATGTCCCTTCGCATTATTATGCAGTATATGACGTGGTTCTTGATAATACTATTACAGGTTACAATTTATATTGTAAAATACAATTACTTAACTTAATATTAATATATCTTCATAGGACTTCTTACTAATTTAGCTTTAAAATAAACTATTTATAAATTTTTAAGGCCTGTATGCAACCAAAACTACTTATCTATAAATAAGTGTCGGGTGCAAATACCTTCGGGCATGCCATATGCCCGAAGGTATTTGCACCATGGCATATTTATAATATGGCTAATTTTCCAATTATGACAATTGTTGTACAAACAACAATTGTCGTAAGATTAATTGGGAATTTTAATAAAACAATATACTTATTGATATTTATAATGTATTTTAAAACTTTATTATTAATAATATTGATAAAATTAGAAAAAAGTCACGTGACTTCAAACGCCACACGATTGGTCACCATAGTTGTGATGTCATATTGTTAAAGCTATTCTAGGAATATAGGGAAACTTGAGTACTGTTTAGCTGCTTGGAAAGAGTGCGTTTAGAGCATCCTTTATTCAGATTAGTTAAAAATCAGCAAGGTATATTTCTAAAGATTAGACTTTAGACAATTAGCATGCACAACCTATAAGGCGTTAGAGAAATAGAATAACGGATTACATACATTTCCTGTAACACATATACATTATTATCTAAAATGTTTGATCTAAAGTGTCTTAACAATAATTTATTTTGAATTTTAGGGGTTCTTTATAGTATAGTGTTTGCTGGAATACTTTTGAGGGCGCCTGAGGCTAATATACAGCAAAGGAGGAATAGTTTCAACTCTGCCTTGGCATATACATTCACTGTTATACCAATATTGGTGTTCCAGGTAAGAAACCGAAAGCTTATATTATTATGTTAAAAATACATAATATTATAACAAATTAAGCTTAGAGTGACGAGCCCTGTGGCCTAGTGGTTAGACCGTTTGGTTTGCACTCGAGAAAGTGCAGGTTCGAATCCTAGGTTATGGCGTGTACCAATGAAATTTTTTCTGATCTCAAGTACATTATACGGACGCTCTAACAGTGAAGGAAAACATCGTGAGGAAACCCGCACATAGTTGGCCCCAGACATATAGTATATACCAGTCATTCCTCTGGGATAGGCTGACTATGTTGTGAGAAAGTCGTATGTGCTTGGGCAACCATACGACATGTAAAAACCAACTGTCCCAGGCCAGTATTTCAAGAATGGTTACTTCGCTTGGAGAATACTGTATAAATCATCCATTAACAGATGAAAAGGCCTAAGTTTTTTATTATAGTTTGTGAGGAGTGTGGATGTGCGTTTATCTGTCACGTAAAGACAAAAACTGCAAAAAAAAACTGTTTTAATGAAATTAAGTACACGCAGTACAACAAGTTATAATTTATTACTGGCCTTTAAGTTATAGTATATTAAATAAGGATTAATACTTGGCCTTCTTATTGTCCCTGAACGTATGATTTCCGTGCGATTCCTGAATTTACACACATACAAAAGTCCCAGAAAAGAAAAAGTCTGGTTACCTACATAGTTACCTACCATAAAAATTTTCAACAGTTTGCTAGCAAATATTTTTATTTGTTTTTTGCAGGTGTTATTGACTAACAAACTTGACGATCCAGAACATCATACTTCGTACTTGGTCGTAGTGAGTCCTCTCTTCGTGACATATGCGACACTTATTATCATGTCCTTTAGTTCAAAAGGTGGAAACAAATGTAAGTTCCGACATTCTCTGATCTTAGATAAGTTTACGTAATACACACATACATACATATAATCACGCCTCTTTCCCGTAGGGGTAGGCAGAGACCACTTCTTTCCACTTGCTACGATCCTTACATACTTGTTTCACTTCGTCCACTTTCATTCTTACCATCCATTCCTCCTCTTACATTCAAGTTTCAACGTAGTGAAGCGGCTCTAATATTATGTATAAATAAAACTATTGAGGTCTCTTTAGTTTTTGTTAAAAATATACATACATACATACATTTAATCACGCCTCTTTCCCGTAGGGGTTAGGCAGAGACCACTTCTTTCCACTTGCTACTTGTTTCGCTTCGTCCACTTTCATTCTTCCTCTTACATTCAACGTAGATCAGTCAGTCATCATGTATAAATACATCAGTTTAAAAACTACTATAGTATTCGAATAGTTTTTAAAAATTTAAAAGGCACTCAAAACACTTAAAATGTATCTTTAAAAACATCACTCGACATGCGGAACGAATTTTTCACTTCTGAAATCTTGTTTTTAGGGTGGTTCGGCATAAGGAAAGATTTCTGCCAATTTCTACTGTCAGTGTTCCCATTGTTGCAAGAGTATGCGAATATTGCGTACAACAATAACAATGTAAATCGAGGTTCTACCGGCCTCGCCAGTGAAGTAGCTCACGAACCGTATAGAGACGAGGAAACGGATAAGAAAGTTAAAGAAGGCAAGAAATCTAATAAGAACCAGAAGAAGAACGAAGCTATGAAACCAGTTGTGCCTATGACTAGTATAGATATGCCAGATTGATAGAATAATAATGGACGGGATGAAGGGTATTGTGTTCACCACTTGTTACACAGTGAAGAAATTGTATTCTATTATTTTGAGTGTTGAAATATCAATTTTTGTGAAGCTCTGCAATATGAGAAGCATAAATACTAAATTGAGACAAAAGCATTCAAAGCGATATTTGGAGTCTTGAATTTAATTTAATAAGGTTGGTATGTCATTATTATTATTCGTGAGACTCATTACAAAAATGAACATTTTAATGATTGCAAACCAGAGAGCTTATAGATTATGTGTAATGTACATGCTTTGTTATAAAGTACTTTAAAAAATAAGTCATCTCAAAATAAAAGAAAGACAATTTCTTTCACACATGTAAACATGTAAATATGCTTGTATAAATGATAGGAAGCAATATCGATTGTTAAGTTTGTTGAAATCTGTGCAGATGTTACTATATTTTAAGAGTCATTGGTGGTATATCAAGATAAAATCAATTATTCAATGGTGGTAAGTTGGTGTATATTTAGTTTTGTATATAGTTAACCGTATTTAAAATGTAGTGCCTATTAGCGTCAAGTTTTAGTAATTTTTGAGTATTCGCTAATAATAATTTATACGCATGCACGTATACGCAATGCGTACACGCAAGCACGAAATCAAATTAAATTGATTTCTCGGGCAAAAATAGGAAAAGGTAATATACGGACCTGAGACCGCTGCTTAGAACACAGCTGCGAGCGGCGCAGCGGCCGGGGCAAGCGGTGGCGGGCGCCACGGTACAGGGGCGACACCATGGAGGTTAAAGAACAGGAGACCAATCGCTGTAGAAAATAGTGTCCCAGAAATATGGACAAAATAAGCGAGGCGCTGCGATCGCTAAGTTGTCTCAGAAAAAGCGGCCCACCAATGCCGTGAAGAAAATTATACTACTTACCGACGGCAGCGCGGCTTGTGGCTGAAAAATGAATTATAAATTCTACACATTTTCAGGGACAGGCGGACAATGCTTCAACACGTAGCGATCGGTCTCCTGTACCCCAAGCAGGAACATTTTGCGTTATCGTTACGTGTACGTAAGCGAGAAATACTGTATGAAAACCATGAAAGCGCCTCTAGCGGACGTAAAAGTAACTAAAATCTGCATACAAAATTTTTCATATTAACCGTTTACGTACACGTAACGATACCGCAAAATGTTTCTGCTTGGGGTACAGTTCTCTAACCTCCATGGGCGACACTCTCTACGATGACAGCTCGAGCACCGGCGAATGTCAGCCATGTTGACGTAAGCCTAAGGTTGATACCGAAATATTTTTAAACATCGCGTCAGACAAATTTAACATAAATATTATGAAATTAAATTGTCAATTATGTCAAAGCGCCAAACAACCAGCGGCCAGCCCTGTGTGCCATAGTCCAGGCTGGGAATAAGTTCCTCCCCTCCCGCCTCCGCATTCGCCCAGCCACGCACACAGCCGCGAGCTGTCATTCGTGTATATCGGTGGAATGACGATTCTTTACGTTAGTATTATATATTCTTTGGCCCCATGACCAAACTATATATACCGCTTGACAGAAGTGCAGTGTGTTAAACGGTGCCGTTCGCCGCTGTGTTCGAGGTTGCATTCGGTTCTTAGCGACCGAGTCGCGCGACCGATGGGCGTGGCTACTGGCCAGAGAACCTGATTGTTCGCTGGTTGCGGTCGGAAGACACAGACAGTTTGCATGTTGTGAAATACATAGGCAATTCCTCCCAAAACAACATTATATATATCACCGTAAAATTGTAAAAACCGTTAGATTGTAATAAAACTAGTGAAATTGTAAAATGTGGATAGACTTCCGACTCGAATATGCTGCCTATAATTTCATACATTATTTTTCGTTAGATTATAAATGTATAGTTTTTAATCTTTTAACATATTTTTACATTCTCGTTAGTTATTTTGCAATCTAACGGTTTATACAATTTTACGGTGACATATATTTACTTAAAAATCGCAAGTGGAACAGTACCTAAAACCAAAAATAAGGGCACATAAAATACTAGTAACAAAACACATAAACACACTTAGTTTGTGATATTTATTTTACTGGCGTTAAGTAATCTTACTAATCAACATTACAGCTTGTTCAGCTTTCATTATAAGGCTCAAGAATCTTACAACGAGCTACTTTACTACTTTTCGTAGAAGGGATCAGAGTATTATTAAGTAATAATTTAAAACTTTTCGGACATTTTAATAGTGTCTCAGAGAATCCTGTAATTTTAGATTTCCCCAGTATCTGAAATATAACATAAACCTACTAATTTTTGGTGCTATCTTATTACGAATTTGTCCTTCTACTAACTAAACTAATATAATATCAAACTGGCATAGTTGCAGTGACTGTGGCCATAATAATTGTAAGATACTCTATCCTCATTGTTATAAAGGTTTACGTACGAATTTATTTATTTGTAGGATCTTTGCTTTAGTCATTAATAAATAGTAGACCATTCACCGGTGAATATAAATAAAAAGTGATTTTTAACCCAGTGACTTCAATGACAAAATTGTTGAAAAAACCTTGTATTGAAGTAAAGCGTCCTAAAGTGTTTATTTTTCTTTGCACGCAACATATGAAAATGGTGTTAGTAAAAATATGAAAAATTAAAACCTATTCTGAATTTAAAACGAATAATATCAAAGCGCTTAAAGATCTATAGACTTGTGACCCAAAAAATATCGAATTTACCCTGTTGTTGAGGCTTTAGGTAAGTACTGTTTTAAAACCTAGTGTTTTTTTATATTTTTATATTTACCATTTAAAACAAAAAATCTTTAGCCTTCATTTAGGTTTAAATCTGTCGCCAAGACGAACCAAGCGAAGTGTTAATTTACTTATTCATTTCCTACTAATATTAATTATTTTTTTGTTTTGTCTCCTCTTTTTCAATATCTAATTTATTACTTTTACTAATAGTAGTAATCGTAGTTTCCAAATATCCTACTACTATCCAACACACCTTCCTTTTTAAGTTAATTCTCATAAATGCTTAAATTTTGGTTAAAAATCGTAATTTTGGTTAGAATTAAGAAGTAAAATGTAGGTAAGAAGTACCTATATAATATATTTTTTGCATAACAATATTTTATTCACTAAACAGAGATAATACTGTCCAACTTCTGATGACTTGAGCAAGAGAGATAGCATTATTTTCGGAAGCGAATATTACAACTTTAAGTAGTCATAATATAACGATTTATAACATTTTTTAGCACGATAAGATTTTAAAACAGTGCTTTTTTCAGCGTGTTTATTACTCAACAAATGTTTTGTAACATTATCTTTTGTTATTTTGTATAACTTCTGTGTGGGTACACGTAAATGATCATAACTATTTTCTATGTTCATATTGAAGTATTAGGCTATTATTAGTCTGTTATTAGTGTCCCATTTTTGTTTAAGGAATTACATTATTGCTGATGAAATCAAAAATATGCGACAATCCCTAAAATATTATCTGCAGTGGAAAATATCTAAGGGTCTTCTATGTTAAAATATTTTCCTTTGTGAGTTTTCGCCGTGGCCGAGCCTGCTATTTTGTGAATGAAATTGTAGTCTTTGCTACGAAGAGGGTAACGATTTTGGCAGTCAATCTATTTATCTATGTTCGTTCGTTGCACCGTAGCGCATAAACTACTGATCCGATTTTAATAAATTAGGTGTCAATAGATTTTGTGGCGGACCAATCAGCGCACAGTCCTAAATCGCGCTATCGAAGTTTCTGAAGTTCGAAACTATATATACAGCATCTGAAATGCATATATAGTTTTTTATATAAAAAAATAGTTATTTTTTCATTTAATAACTCCATTGCAGTAAAAAATAGCACTTCTGCAAATGTTGCTTTGTTTTATATTTTTCTGTAGAAATGACTGTTTGTGAGCTTTAATCGCCGTTATTGTCATTAAGTAGAAGTAGGTTTAGTGTTGTAAATTGTATAGTTAAAAGAAACTATTATATCATGAAATTTTTTACTGTGATATTTTCTTCCTGAATGTCGCTTCGCAATACAGTATACTTAGATCAGCAAAATATTTTTGTTAATGTGTATAATGTACAGTAGTTTGAATTTATTGTTCCGTCAATAAACGGTTTTATTGATTTGTGAGTTGTTTTTTTAATTATCACAAAAACACTTTTTAAAACTACTTGCTTACATATGGACCGAATCACGCTACCTAAGTACCTATTAACTTAGGTAGTATTAGTATCTATACTAATATTATAAAGCTGAAGAGTTTGTATGTTTGTTTGTTTGTTTGTTTGAACGCGCTAATCTCAGGAACTACTGGTACGAATTGAAAACTTCTTTTTGTGTTAGATAGTCGCATTTATCGAGGAAGGGTTTAGGCTATATAACATCATGCTAAGTTCAATACGAGCGGAGCACCAATCAAGAATGTTACAAAATCGGGGGATTTTTTTTTTCATTTTGAGAGCTTTCGCTGCGTACGCTGCGGAAACGGTTTTAAAGTTTCGCTAAAATGATGTATGACAGAATTATTCCCCTTTCTACAAAAAAGTCCGCGACTGTATATGTCTATCTTTTAAGATTGGCTCACTATAACCTTTTTATGGTAACCAAATTTGTTCTAAAAGTAAGCATTATTTGTGAAGGTGTTTTCATACAGATGATATTAATCCTTATCCAAGTAAATACGTTATTCATAACAAGCATTTAATCTAGAAGAAACTTGCTTTTACATCATTTGATTTCAATGAGTATTTTAGAAGATATCGCAGTACCTAATAAAATAATCATGCGCGCAACATTTACGGCGCGGCGCGGGCGGGCAGTCGTGAGATGGAAGCGCTTCTCCTTCTACCTAAATGAAGTCGCGGGTAAATTTTAGCGATTTTTCGTCCGCGTGGAACAGTTACTTAACTGTTCCACGCGGACGAAGTCGCGGGCAAAAGCTACTCTAAGTATAAAACAGTAGGTAACGCGTCTTGCCTATACGCTTTTAAACTTCGGAATTGATTTTAATACACTAATTGACAGTGAGATTCACGAGAAAAGTTTGTACCTTATCGGACGAAGCCGCAGGCAAAAGCTATATCAATATAAAACTTATAGCAATAGATAATATTTATTATCAGGATTCAACATGCTTAGCATGACCACCTTAGAAATGCGTTTATACTACACAAGAATAGACATACTGACAGATATAATGGTCAAAATGACAGCTTTCTTTGCCAATTTGTCATTTTGTCTATTCTTCCGTAGAAAGAAACGATTTCTACGGCAATTATGCTAAACGTGCAGGTAACAAGTAGGTATGTTACACGTCAAAACTGCGCCAAAGTGATATTAGGTCGCGTTAATAACTAGGATAAGGTAATCGTTAGGGCGAGGTGCGGTCGAGGATACAAAGGACTAAGGAGTCTTCTTATGTCATGGCCGTACCCGGGAGGGCAGGGGGGGTTCAGCTGGGGGTACATGCGTCGGATGGGCATGTAAAAAGTCGGACCTGCGCCTGATCTCTCGTCAGTCGTGTCGGTTATCCGTTCCACTACCGATTATGAGAGTAGAGGAAGAGAGAGTGCTCTTGTGTACTGCGCATACACTTGGGCACTATAAAATTACTCCTGCCTAACTGGCCTGGTTTCAATGAAACCGGCCACCGCCACCGATATCGGTGTTATTATTATTATTATCGAAATTCTACTTTATATTAGGTAAGAATCGATGAATATAAAATGTCTGAATACCGAATAATGATTTTGTAAGTCGTGTCTAGTACCGACATAATAACCTTGTCGTACAATTCTTGTACACGAGTTTAACATAGTTATTCGGCCCATTATTTCCAAGGTCTCGGCTGTAACCGCCGAACTTGCAATTCGAGGCACAACCATTAATCTTTGCCCTGGTACGGATATCGCGGCCTCATACCTGCATTGATTTCTTGCATTCAGTCCTCAACATGACTCCTAGTTAGTATATTATTAAAATGACAGCAAAAGTGAGCAGTAAGAAATGGATAAGCGAAGAAACGGCGGATGAGGAGGAATTATTTAACTATTGTGCCGAAATGGAGATCGTGTGTTTCGCGATAACCAACGTTATATTGGCAGCGGATAGCAAATGGAACGGAAACAAAAGTAAAAAGTACGAGCATTCGTTGACTAATCGTAAATATATCATGGAGTTAGTTAATATACAGGTAATATGTTTTATTATTTCGTAGGTAGGTATATGAATCTATGAAGAAACCAGCTTTTTACTTTTGTTGCAGCCCTAGCAATCAAGCAATGCTTTTCCTGACCTAAATGTCTACAATGGCCTAATTTCAAGCATTCGATAAACTTTCTTTGCTAAACTTTTTGATAAACTTATGTACCTACTATTAGTTCACTTCAAACACTAACAGAATATTAGGTAAGCTTTTAGCGTTTATCATTTGATATTATTTGTTTGAAAAAGTTTCGTTTATGGATTTTCAGGTACTGGACCAAATAATAGAATATTTATCGAAGGTTGTTAAATCTTTTTATAAGCTGCATCCTAGATTGGCGAGACTGAAGAAGGACGATGGTTTAATATTAAGCAAACACGACAGAATTTACGACAAGCTCTGCAGCAGAAGATTTATAATGTTGCAAGCTATTAGTAACCTAATAATGACCATTCTGTCGACGTGTTTGCACAGAGAAGATTCTAGAAAAATGATCGAGTCCTGTTTGAGGTAAATAACTACAATCATTTTTTTTGCCTTATTTCACGATCGCCTAATAGGTAAGTGACGAATAGCTTAAAATCCGGAAGTTTTGTCTCTGTCACTCGGTATAAAGTAAGCACTAAGCAGCGACAAAACGTCCGGATAAGGCCTAAGGGTGCCCGACCACGCCATACTTTTTGTAAGACATCGGTCTTACAAAAAGTATGGGCAGATTTTTCCTCAGATTACTATGAACGATATTGTGACCGACTCAACGCTCACGGCCGTCACTTTGTCACGTCAATTAAAAAGTCGGTCAGAAATAAAATCGGTGCTTCTCGACCGATCCGATTGTCGGTGAAAAATGGAACGTCCGGAAATGTATGCGATAAAGAACACTGCTCACTGACAGTCGGCCGCTTGCACTCTACTACTCCTCGAAAGCTACAGGCAAAGTGTCGGTCACAAAATCGGTCATAAGAATCGGAGGACAAATCTGCCCGATTATCGGTCCTACAAAAAGTATGACGTGGGACCCTTAGCTATTCGTCACTTATTAGGAAATTGTGCAACAGGCTCTTAATAAAACAGGAGGCAAACGGATCGCCTGATGGCAAACGCCTACCGTTACCCACGAACACCTGCAACACCAGAGGAGATACAAGTGCGTAGCCGGCCGTATTCTAAATTCTAAATAACATATGATAAAGTCTGTATATACGGAAACTTGGATGCATTTTTCTTATGAAATGAACCAGGATCAGACGGATTGCCTGATGGTAAGCGATTACCACCGCTCGTGGATGTAACCTTACAACACAACGCAAGCGTTATTTTACGCTGGTTTTCTGTGAGGCCGTGGTATTTATCCGGTCGAGCCGGCCCATTCATGCCGAAGCACACATCTACCACATATACCTAAGAGGTGTCTCTTTACTTATGATGCAAGCTTAGAGCCTTACTTACCCGTACTTTTTGTCAAAGTTTTCGCTACATTTCAGTTTGGTGGGCATCTACAACGACTTACTCGGGCTGAGTCACAAAAAGTTTGTGGCTAAGTTCAACACCTGCAGCAACACCTATCCCAGTACAATCAGCGAAACCAGAGCTTTCACTATGACTAAAATTGTACAGGTATGATTTAAAAACATTGATCCTTACCACATCTTACACATCTGGCATACTATGTGAAACAGAGTCTGTTTCATGGCATGCGGTATTCCGTGACTATATAAGATTCAATTTAACTACAAAAATTTAATTACACCAAGCTAAATGATCACAGAACTAACTAAACTTTTATTTTTAACTTGAACTGACGAAAACACTATTATTATCTGTGCATTGTGCGATCGGCCATGATGTGACGTCATACTAATAGTAAACAATTGAACGTCACTTGTCAACTGTGCAAAGTATAAACTGAGCTGTCAAGTGTTTGTTTACTATTAAGCTGCGCGTCCACTGCATCGGAATCGGAGCGTACGCAGCGTACGAAGCGTCGTCATTTACGAAATGCCGATTGGGTGCGTCCATTGCATTCGGATTCATCATCGGCAATTTAGTTATTTTTAGTCCGTCAGCCTGAACGTGCATTTGCATTATGGAGGAAGTGACGAGATATATTGTTGTAAATTGTAATTAGCTGTATATTATCAGAAGAGGAAAAGAGAAACAAGAGGAAACGAAAAATATGGGTTCATAATATAAACTCAAAAAGATTAATTTTCGGAGAATTTCATACATTATATTCTGATTTATTAGAAGATGAAAATAGATTTTTTGGGTACATTCATATGACTCGAAAAAAGTTTTTTGAACTTTACTATATTCTACAATTTTTATTTATTATTTGCCCAATTTCATCCCAAATATCGTCTCTCCTCAGTTGGTTATGATAATATTGATGTTTTAGATTGTAAAGTTCTTCATATTTTTCCACTAAAGTAATTAAAATATCGTCATTCATCGTGAATAAGTATTTATGTATAGCCGTTGCGTCTTCGCAAACACGTCAGAATTTGAAACGTTCGGAATCCGAATGACGGGTTCACTGCCGATGACGTCATCGGCATAAATACCGGTTTCAGGCGCAGAAATGCCGATCCAGTGGACGCAGTACCATAGAAATCAATACAAAGCAACAAATCCGTACGCTGCGTACGCTCCGATTCCAATGCAGTGGACGCGCAGCTTTAGTATGACGTCAGAGCACAGACTAATTATCTATCGACAAACATGGCGGGAGGCGTTTTCGGGCGTTTTTAAAACGCGTAATTTTAAATTAAAGTTTTGTGGGTTTTTAATGGTATTCAAATAATATTCTATTATTATTTTTGTGGGGTAACGGAACAATGATTAATCATTTTGGACAAAAAAAAGGGTCAAGTAGCCTATTCTTTTGCCGCAGTTGGAAAAAATATGACAGCCACAAAACGACATGATTAACTTCACAACTTCAAAGCTTACTTTCCAGACTAAATAGTCTGGTAAGTATGTAGCTTTGAACGTACGTTCTTATGTAAGCACGTAAGAAAGTGTGTACATATAAGAACGTACCTACACGTTTTTTTCTAGGTGCTGTCAAAGAGTCGCACGGAGACGAACTGCCGGCGTCTGATTGCCTGCCTGGTGCAGATGTATCGGCCTGATGATGATAGTGACACCACCAGCGCCGACAGCCTCGAGATATACCAGTATGTGTTAGTGGCGTGGCGTTCCCATAACCCCATTCCTATCAGCTTCAATTTCCACTTATCTTTTGAAGACCCGCATCGAAATCTCTACCTTATTATACAGGCTAGGGCTTCCCTATGAAGAAGAATTAGCCTTCGCCATTTGCTACCTACCAATGGCGTGAGGTTCCTATATCTCCATTCCTATCGGCTTCACAATTACCAGTTTACTACTTACCTTTTTAAGTCCATTATTCAAATCCCTACCATACAGCGTAGGGCTTCCTTACAAAGGAGAACCAGCCTTCGCTACTGGTATGTATTACGCGACAAATTAGATAATAAATGATGTAATTAAAATTAAGAAATAAGAAGCATGGCAAAACATATCAGCATAAATACAAGGCCTTAGAATGCTAGAACTGACCAGACTGCACAATGGGCCCTGGAGGATTCACAAGAGTCGATTTGTGCAGCACTATTTCCGAAGCAAGGTGAAAACTACCGTGTAAATAATAACTCGGCTAGGTCGTAAGTCAAATTTTCAAACAAAAATTACAAGGCGATTTGTCAAGCGACTCGCCGCTCAGGCAAAATCGACCTACCTAAGTATATAAATCCCATATTAGGAATACGTCTTAAATATTTCAGTTTAGTATTCCCAGAATAGAGTTATAATGCTATTTTTCTGGCTTGTCTAAAAGGAGTTTGCTTAAATTATTGTATGATATAAAAGGCAAATTACAGTTAATAACTTTTTTACCCGCATACAAAACTTTAAATTTTAACACACAAAACTTTAAATAGGTATTCAACCGGCAATAAAATATAAAACTATTTTTCCAGAACTTTAACAAAGCACATTACACCGCCAACCTCATCTATACCAAGGCGTATTGAAGACAAAGACGTAGTCAAGTGTGGGAAGAGCAAAATGAAACAGGCTCAGAGCCTCATAGACATAAAGAACTGCCAGAAAATTCTCGAAGAACCGAGCCGCCAGAATTCAGATTCTGAGGTGCCGTACACTTCGCTACTAAGTGCCGGGGGCATTTTGGACAATATATTGAATAGCGAAGGTAAGAGGGCCAATGCTGTTGTATTCGCGTCAAATCGTGTGCTCGCACGAGCGCGACGGCATGGGCTGGCATGCGGCGATCTGAGCCGAATGGAATACTGCAAATAGGGTAGTTAACTACATGTAAAATACTTAGTTTAATGTACCTATATGTTCTGAAATATTCAGACATTATTTACTCGTAAAAAATATATAAAAAAAAATAGTTTTGTAATTACCTAGGTGTATTTCAAAATTACAAAAACAGTCATAATAGTAATTATAAACTTAAATTTAGCATATATGTTCTGGCGATCTATATATTTTATACAACTGCAGGAGCGCGTGATGTCAGAATTTTGTATGGAGCATTTTTTCGCCATGTAACAAACCTACAAACAAGCAAATCTTTCCTCTTTATAATATTAGTATATATTTATACTGACACTTTCACAGCATTTGGTGAGACGATATGTAATATAAAAATTAAAATGTTGTAATAAAATAATGTACAGTCATTAAAATATTTGTGTGCTACTAGCGCCATTTTGTAGATTTATAAGCAATAGTTATCCATGCATATTTTTTTATTTTTTCAGAAAACGTTAATGAAATTCTGCAAAGTGAAGAAATATTTATTGAGATCTTATTGGACACGGTGGCGAACATGATACCGACATTATTAGGTCCTAAGGGGGTCAAAAAATTAAAGTCAGGTAACAATACAATAGTAAGTTTAATCAGTTTCTAGCATTTAGGACATATCTAAGAGGGAATGTATTAGGTTTTTTTAGATTATTTCAAAAGTTATTGTCCGATTACGCTCAAAATAATTCTCAGCGCTCGACTAGATACCGCTGCACAGTGTTCTATTTCACTCAAAAAATTTCCCTATGCTGTTTATCACATACATCGATGAAGAAATGCATTTTAAATGCAAGAGTAAAACACCCACGTGTCTATTTCAAATACTTTTTTTTATAAAAAATAATTTATGTTTCGTGACCTCGACTTAAAAAAAAAAGACTTAATAAATTCTGTAAGCGTATCTAATCAATATATATTTTTTTGATTAATATGGTTTGATGAAGGACCTTTAGGCGCATATTTTCCATGTTTTATTTTTTGAAGATCACTTCTGGTTACCGAGTTATTAATTTTTATTCAGTTTTTTGTTTTTATTTTTTTTCTCCCAAAAACCTCAAAAGTGCGACTTGTGACTGACACTGAAAGATTCATCTTAAATGTGTCTATCACTGATAAAAAAATCAAGTTGCACTAAGGAAGCGTTTGGGAGTTAGAGTAAAGGTCAAATGGTACATTTTAGGGTTATCACTAAAGGTCAAACAATAGGCGATCGGACTTTTTTTAAATTGTATAAACGTATAGTACTCCTAAATATGAGTTATTTCTCAGAAGAAATAGTATATCAAAAGTCAATATTTTCAAAGGTATTTAGCGATTTGTATATTATGTCACCGTAAAATTGTAAAATAACTCACGAGGTTGTAAAAAATATGTCGAAAGATTCATTACTATAATCATAATTGTAAATAATATACAATTTTGTAGTTAAAGAAAAAATTTCATTAATTTGAGCAAAAATGAAAGGTCAAGTTGAGTGACACCCTTAACACAATATTTTGAAATTCGATTACTCGTAAACGCTTCCATAGTGCAACTTGACTTTTTTATCAATGATAGACGCATTTAAAGGTCAATCTTTCAGTGCCAGTCACAAGTCGCACTTTTGAGTTTTTTGGGAGAAAAAAAATAAAAACAAAAATCTGAATAAAAATTAATAACTCAGTAGCCAGAAGTGATCTTCAAAAAATAAAATATGGAAAATATGCGCCTAAAGGTCCTTCATCAAACCATATTAATCAAAAAATTATATATTGATTAGACACGCTTACAGAATTTATTAAGTCTTTTTTTTACGTCGAGGTCACGAAACATAAATTATTTTTTATAAAAAAAAGTATTTGAAATAGACACGTGGGTGTTTTACTCTTGCATTTAAAATGCATTTCTTCATCGATGTATGCGATAAACAGCATAGGGAAATTTTTTGAGTGAAATAGAACACTGTGCGCTGGCATACTTGAAAAATGCGGCAACAAATAGTATGCCGACGAAGGCCTTCGATCAATATAAGTAGATATGGATGGGCCGTACCGAACAAGTGTTTTTTGCGGTTATTGACGGCCATTGCCGTATGAACGGATCGGAAGAGTTCGGACACATTCGGGGGATGCCGTGCAACAAGCGCGCGAGTCACTGACATTTGCTATCGCGTTCGCACTACAGTGCGAGTATACGTCTCGCTATCTCTGTCCTTAATCGTGTAAGGACTGTAGTTGTACACGTGTGTTTATAATATGTAGTTGTGTCTCGACTCATTTTTCAAGAGCTGTTTGTATGCGCAAGGCATGTCCATAAGTTCCATAACTACTTAATAATGTCGATGCCGAAGGAGAGCCCGTCACATTGAAATCTTCGTATCAGACGTCTAGACGTACCGAATTCACACACACTAGAAATTAGACTATAGGTGTACCAGAATCTCATGGCAAATAGGGAAAAAAAAATTTGTAGTGTGCAATACTGGGGAAATTGGATTAAACGATCTTGATACTGGTTAATATTTAATTATGTCTTTAGTATTAATTGAACATGAATTATAATAAGACTGTATGAAGAATGTTCGGTGTATAATATAGAAAACTAGCTTTTGCCCGCGGCTTCGCCCGCGTGGAATAGTGTTCTTGGAGAAAAAACTACTTCGGCGAATAATTCTCTACCTACTTACAGCAATATACTACTGATACAATATTGAACATGTTTTTAGGTTTGCCCAATGCAAATTGTTAAAAATGGGACCCTATCACCTCGATACGACATGCGCGACCACTTGATAATATTATACTTACATAATAAGTATTTTATTTATCGCACTTGAATATAAATTTTACCATAATCTTATAATATCTTAAAGACTATTAAATACTTAAAGACTATTATTTTAAAAACTCGCATCAAAATCCGTTGCGTAGTTTTAAAGATTTAAGCATACATAGGGACAGACAAAAAAGGGACTTTGTTTTATACTATGTAATATAATGATATTTCATGAAAAATAAATCAATCGTGAATTACTTTATATACTTATTTATTACGAATAACATACAATTAAATTGGCAACAGTTTATTTAATGTTGGAATTTCCTTCCGAACTATATAGAACTCGTTTACTTTATTCCTAATCAACTATAAATCGAAACTGTCTTATGTTGATTTTCTTTTTTCCTCCTCTCCTCCTTTTACCAGGCATGGAAAACAAACCATCATTCGATGTGCCATCAGCTACGATTCACCTTATAGTAGTACTGGAAACACATTTAAAGAAGTCACAATAATTACCTAAGAAAATATAAAAAAACTAAAAGTATCAAAACAACTCACTCTAACTTACCGGTCAACTCTACCACGAACTTTAAATTATAAGATTGAGTTCGATTTACACCTTCTTCTTTCTGTATTTTACTATAGACATAGAAAACAATATTTCTCGCTTGAGATCGAATTGCCTTTTTGGATATTTTCACAAAAACAACAAATTCCAAGAACATAATCACAAAATTTTAGCAGCGGTTGACAGATCACGTACTTTGATTTGACGGGTCATACTTGACATTGCCATATGAAAATCACATTTTTTATTTTTTTTTAAATGCCATCAGATTCTGGTAGACCCT